>CAJVRI010001523.1:0-5430587 GCA_911649635.1 Poeciliopsis gracilis | reverse complement strand
GGTCGGCAACCCGCGGCTCCGGAGCCGCATGCGGCTCTTTAGCGCCTCCCTGGTGGCTCCCTGGAGCTTTTTCAAAAATGTTTGAAAATGGAAAAAGATGGGGGAGGGAAATATATATTTTTTTTTAATATGGTTTCTGTAGGAGGAAAAACATGACACAAACATTCTTAACGTTTTCCAATGCTGTAAAAATGTGTAGAATAAATATTAAATTTCAAAATTTCTGTCAACGAAGATTTGCGTCATAGCCTGCGACACACGTTTCTATCAGCAGGGCGGGATGCCAGGCAGGTGGCTGGTGTAAACAAATCGGCGGCTGTGTGATGGGCCATGGATCCCAAAGGGAAAAAGAGAAAAATAACTGAGGCGAACAGAGGTTTCAACGTTTCTTGGACCGAATCATTTGCATTCATGGCTAATGCGGAAGGATTGCCTGAATGTTTGCTATGTAGCGAGAAGTTGTCAAATAACAAAAAGAGTAATGTGGAAAGACATTTCCAGGGAAGGCATGCTACATTTGCAAAAGGCTGCCGTTTTATTTTTATAAATGCAGGCTGCGTTTTGTTGCACTCTGTTTGTTGCCCAGATAAGGGGCACGTTATGCACGTTCCATTTTGTTGTTGTTTTTTTTCGAATCCTCACCATAAAAACGACATCAAAAATCTGATTTCTTTATTACATTTCTTTAATTTCATCAAAGCAGTGAAACATAATTCATTAATATTGTAATGAAGTTAAACTTGAGGCGGCATCGTACAACAGAGTAGTCACGTGGTGCGTCATTCTCTAGGATGCACTGCGGGAAAAAAAAAACATTTAATTGTGAAGGCTCATTATGTATTTGTAGCCAACTTAGTCATTTTGATAGTAGGCTAATATAGATACATACAGCATGTGTTGCCTTCATTATAAAGCTTATATAAGGCTTTTAATTTTTTGCGGCTCCAGACATATTTGTTTTTTGTTTTTTTTGGTCCAATATGGCTCTTTCAACATTTTGGGTTGCCGACCCCTGGGTTAACCGATCCATTTGGGAAAATGATGTCTGATTTTTACCTGAACTGTTCTTTCAGGATTTCAGCTTGATGAAGAAAAGACTCAAAATAGTTACTATGCAAAAGTATATGGATGAACAGAGGTGACGAATTTAACTGGGAATAAAAACACTGTGGATGTCTTGAGCAATTGGATGCAGGATGTTGTATGTGAGTGTTTCATTTATTTTATTTTTTTTTTTACAAATTTTTCATTCAAAAAATTAAGTTTGCTGAGGTATTGCTTGTGAAGATTTTCTGCTGACAGTCAGAAATAATGATCTAAATCAAGTAGGAGGAAAAACAACACAAGAAAAATGCTGTTCTCTTACTCCGTCCTATTTTATTGTCTTCATTTTCTTATAGCATAAATCTTGAACTACATCAACATTCATTCATTTCAAGCACACCCAGAACTGACAAATGAATGTCGAACTACTAGCCTCAATGATAATACAGAGAAACTTGTCAACTTCATGACGAAAGAGCTTTGCATAAGGGAAAAAATGATAAGAAACAAAACCAGTTGTTCCGGTAAAGTAAAAACAAAGCATCAAAAATGCTCCAAAGGATAGTCAAATCCTAAATGTCAGCATGTCTTCATAAAAATAAAAGAAAATATGAAGGTCTAATAACTCTCTTTAAAAGTTTAAGTTATCACATAAACTGTAGCATTTCGTTACCTGACTTCTTTAACTCTAACCCTGCACCAGCCAGTTATTATCTCATCTCACGGCTTTTGGATTCACCCAACCAGACCTGAATTCCTCCCCAGTTCACAGAAACAACCTTAGGAGTCAAGTCTGTTGCAGTTCAAAGTGTTGAGGAAATGAGGAGGAAAACCAGCATTATAAAGATACACGGTAATTCATGGATAACTGTTGTCTTATAATGCAACGGAAGCAAGCTGAAGTTTACTTTAACTGAGAAAACTCACCCCCAAAAACACAGGACTTCACAGGAGGCTTTATTCAAGGCATTGTTTAATTCTTCTTTTGTCTGTTTCAAGGTGTTAATAAAAACCATGCACATAAGAAGAAAAATTAAAGCCGTAAGCGGTGTCGGGCGGCCCTCGCAGCCAAGCGCTGCTCCGGCCTATTGGCCACCGCGGGGATACTAGCAACCGCTTGCCGCCAGCCACCACAGAAGCTCTCACGCAGATTCCAGCACCGCGCCCACGTGCCAACTCAGAAGCCGTCAGGCGGTACGCATCGATTTGTTCGGCGGCGCTCCCTGACTATGCACAAAAAATGTGGCGCAGATTGGTGCATTTAGCGAGGAGATATAGCTGGTGGATTAACCTAGGGGGTGCAGTGGAGTCAAATTACATTTAATGATGTTGGGCTCTTTAGAGCTCCACAAAGGTCATACATATCCAGTTTGGCGCCAGTCGGATGATCCATGTGTGATTTAGAGCCGATCCCATGCACATGGCGAAGTACTGCAGTTCGCCATTTCTACACCCCAATACGGTTTGGTCAGCAGCCAGCATCCACAGAGTTCATCATTTTATCGTTTTAAGTCAGTTTTCAGATGATTAAACTCATATAAATGATGGAATAACAGTAAAATATAACAGAGAAAAAACAGGTCACTGCATGTTAAAAGTGGGCGGGGCTAACGTGATGTCATCAAGTCACCATGGAAATGTGTTCAGGACTGTTCTGCAGAGAGAATTAGGAAGTCTGGTGCAGCTGTCATCTTGCATTTGGAAGTTATTTAATCTTCATGTTTTATGGCAAATATTCAAAGTTTCACACTAAGCCACGCCCACATGCTTTGATGTTAACTACAACTGAGATGTAAATGCAGTGCAATTTCAACCTTCTCCTAAAATGAGTGAGGAAAATTCTAAAGTTTAAGATGTTCCAGTTTAATCAACCGTACTGGTCAGTAATAAACCAAGGGCAATGCACATTAGCAGAGCACAGTTAACTTTCAGCACATTAGAACAATAGCACAGACTCATTCCCAGCCATTAATTAGGTATTAATCACAGGAAGCGCTACAACTAAATATTACAACCCCAATGTATCTATAATAAGATACTTAGCATTTTCTCAGAGCTCTTTTAAACAAGCCTTTAAACAGCTTCTATACATAACAACAAACAAGGCTCAATGTATGAAACTGGATGTATCAAACATACTATTCAGTCTCTTTAATTAGTAAAGCGCTCTCTTAGCTCTAAAACGTTGCAGGTCTGATGGGACTCGTTTAGCATCGTCTTCGGAACAGCTGTTCCAAAACATGGCGGCTTTGCAGAACCAGCACGATAATGCGTTACTCACCGCACCGCGAGTTACCAGTTTTTAAACAAACGGCAATAAAACTGCTCCAACTCTGCTTCAACAGTCCGTTCCGGCTCCGAGCGTGGTTCGGGTCTGCAGCTCCAAAACCCAAGCAAAACGTTGAGCGTGGTCCGGTTCTGTGGCTCCAAAGTCCGTGCAAAATGTTCAGGAAAAGTTAGCAGCTCCAACTGCTTCGCAAAAAAAAAAATAAAAAAATACAGTCCACAGCGGAATACGCCGAACCTCGACCATGACCGGCCGGGCCGACTGCCAGTACGTAGCAGCTTGCATACTGTACTGCAGCTGTGCCTTTCCATCATAACCAATCAAATTACTTAAATTTGATTTTTCCCTTGACTGACCAGTAAGATAGGGACAAGTGATACTGATGCATTTACTTGTGGTAATAAATAACAGTTATTAACAAAAAGCTACATTTACTGCGTGTTCTAAGCCAACAAAAATTATCTGAGGGTTTACGTATAACCTTTCAGGTTACATATAAACTCTCAGTTTATATGTAACCGCTATCCTTTTGGAAATTTCACGGCAGGCGCTCTCGCAAAGTTTTCACGTAGATTCGTCCGTCGATCTGTTTGTCATTGGTGGAGTAAGACTGACACCTACTGGCGAAATACTAGTATAGTTATTCATCATGTTTTTCCGTCGATCTGTTTGTCATTGGTGGAGTAAGACTGACACCTACTGGCGAAATACTAGTATAGTTATTCATCATTTTATCCTGTCAAACTATGTTTCATTGGTGGAGTAACACTGACCCCAAAGTGGCGAATTACGGAAATGGTTTCTAAACAGTGACTGCTGATGAATGAAGTCCTTTCTATAATTTCTAACCAAAATCAATGAATGTTTGTACTGTAACCCACAAAACAAAATTATCAAAAAAAAAATCCAAAACTTATAATAATGTTTATTTAAATAATTAATATGTTAACCTGCATAACATAACCTATATTTCATGGGCTGCTTTGGTGTTACAGTTTTGGTGGGCTAAGGTGATTTCATCAAGTGGCCATGTAAATGTGTTCAGGACTGTTTTGCAGAAAGATATAGGAAGTCTTATGCAGCTGTAATCTTGCATTTGGAAGTTATTCAATCTTGATTTGATGGCGAATCGTCAAAGTTCGCCACGCCGCCACGCCCACCTGCTCCATCGGAGCTGGTCGGGGTTGGAATCCTCAACACACCAACATGTCTTCTGTCTCTGGGTACAGTTTCAAGTTGATGAGGTCAAAGGGGTAGATAGGACCGTTCACAGTAAAATATGACACTTCCTGTTCTCAGGGGGCGTGGTCTAAGTGATGTCATCATTTACCATTGGAGTATTGTAGGACACCCGATGATGATCAATCACTGAAACTTTGGTGCCTCTGTGAGTTTCTGTGTAAGAGATATAAGTTTATTATTTCATGGCGAGTAGGTGAACTTTGACCCCTACTAACCCCCTTTCAGCATGCTCAAACACTCACCGTTTTGATAACTTTAAATGGGACATGCCTTATGAAGAGACTGACCGAGTTTAAAGCCGAGCAATCGAAATCCCTAGGACGAGTTCGATGAAATGCGAAGGCTGTAAACGTCAAAAATGGGGTCAAAATCCGAACTTCAATCGAAAATGCCCAACTTCCTGTGGGGTTTAGACCATTGCTCTAAGAGACTTTTTTGTACTTTCTGACAAGATACACGTGTACCAAGTTTCGTAATTGTAGGTTAAAGCGTGGCTTGGGCCTGATCATTTAAAGTTTTCTAGGGGGCGCTATAGAAAAAGTAGGCCACGCCCACCAAATGTTGTGATGTATTCCTGTCGGGGAGTCGAGGAGGATCCATCCTAGTGAGTTTGGAGCAGCTGGGCCCGAAACTGTGGAATTGAGAGCCAAACGTATGGCAATGGCGTTACAGGTCACTTCGACACGCCGCCACGCCACCTGCTTCATCGAAGCTGGACGGGGTTGGAATCCTCAACACATCAACATGTCTTCTGTCTCTGGGAACAGTTTCATGTTGATGAGGTCAAAGGGGTTAGATAGCGACTGTTCACAGTAAAACATTACACTTCCTGTTCTCGGGGGGCGTGGTCTAAGTGATGTCATCATTCGACCATAGGGTATTGTAGGAGACCCGATGATGATCAATCACAGTAACTTTGGTGCCTCTGTGAGTTTCTGTGTAAGAGATATAACAGTTTTTTTTTATGGCGAGTAGGTGAACTTTGACCCCTGGTAACCCCCCTTCAGCATACTCAAAAACTCACCGTTTTGATAACTTTAGATGGGACATGCCTTGTGAACAGCCTGACCGAGTTTAAAGCCGATCAATTGAAATCCCTAGGAGGAGTTCGATGAAATACGAAGGCTGTAAACGACACAAATGGGGTCAAAATCGGAGCTTCAATCCAAAATGGCTGACTTTCTGTGATACTTGCACTATGACATTAATTGTAAATTTTAAGCGTCTTAGGGAGCTCTACAAGTGTACCAAATTTAATGTCTCTACGATAAAGTAAGTGAATAGCAAAGGGTCCTTTGAAAATTGCTAGGTGGCGCTACTGAGCCGTTTCCTGTGCGATTTTTGCGATGACCTTAAAATATGAAATTTTTAAACAGGCTTAAGGCCTCCGCCAAGCTTGGTGAGTTTTTGAATATGATAAACCCCCCAAAAAGCCCCCTCTTTTGGGAGGAAGAATAATAACGTCACCTTCTTAAAATAATTGCCTAAGTCATTTTTTGCAATTTTTCAGGAAACACAAAAAACTGAACCATTTGTTGAATAAATTATATTTACAAACAATTTTAATCAAAAAGGCCCGAGCAGCTAAGCTCGGGCCTGTTGAGCTTAGCTGCTCGGGCCTAAGCTCATCCTTGTTTTCATTAACAGTTGGGCGTGGTCAGTGAGGAGGAAGTTCCGTAAAAATTAAACAAAAATGTCAGTGTCTTTCCTGTTCCTCCGACTTTTGGTGAATCATCATAAGTCCGAACATCTCTCTGGAAAACTACCTTGATCTTCCTTCACTTCCCATTAAAGGTAAGAAAAAAACTATTTTTTACCTTACTTCTTTAACTCTAACCCTAACTCTAAATCATATCCTACAAAAGATATGGATCTTCTTTTCCTGTTTCCTAAATCACAGCAGAACTGCAGTCGATGCTTATGTTTTTTTTAGCTTGAAGCTGTTGGACTGAGTGTCTCCATTGTTCATAGCCGTAAAGGATGTCAATATTTATGTGTGAACTGACAACAGTTGATCAGTTGTGGAAAACTTGCTTTCTATGGTAAATGATTTAGCAGTGTTGATAATTAAGCACTTTATAGATGCTGACACATTAACAAGTATATGGGTTTACTTATTAAAAGTGGGAAAAAAAATGGACTTAGCTGTTTTGGATTTAGTGTCCATCATATGTGAGTAAATGACAAAAGTCATAATTAGGAAGTTTAACAAAAAGGAAGTTTAACATGCAGAGCAGTTTCTGATAAGGTAAACTCAGTCCAGTTAAACCTGTTGAACATGCTGTCTGCCAGCTTTCCACCTCTTACCTTGTGACTGCTGCTTCCCCCAATCACACCTGCTATCTTTCAGGTTTATGCAGTCTAACTTTATATGCAATGATGGCTGCATGGGCTCCCCCCCCACCACCCTTTCAGGTTGCTGCCAACTCCAGCAGGTTGAGCAGGCCCAGCTAGTTTTTACTCTGCGCTTGATCAGCAGAGTATAAAACTACCTGGGAAACCGACTTTTGATGCCTCTTGGCTAATTGGGCAGCATGTGTGCTGCAGCTTTGTATTGCTGTTTCTCCTGTTTCTTTTCCTTTAGGTTCTCATCTTCACCTTTAATATTTTTTTAGATCTTTTTTTTTTAAAGAATAAAACTTTAACTTTACCCTCCTGGTTTGGTCTCTTCATTTTCCCTGGTTTATTGATTGTTACAGGGATGTAACACTAACCATTCTGTCAAATTAAAAAGTATTTTTGAAGGAAAGAAGTCATTCATGCTGAATTGAGTATGTTGTTTGAGCATGCGCTGGAGACAAACAGAGTTTTGCCTGTACAAGTGTGTTTTTAGTGTAACAAATGTTATGGCACATCACTGTGCAAACTGTCCAAGGAATAGGAAACATAACATTTTAAGGGATGAGCCATGAAGTCTAAATTAGATTAAAACAATATGCAACTAACAAGTAACTAGGAATAAAAAATAACAGAGTATTGTTTTAAACTAGTGCAGTTTTTTTTTATCACTTCCTAATTAAGCAGCGGTTTCAGATAAATACCAGAAACAAAACAAAAATTGACCATGCTCAGATGATGCTAGAAAACTGTTTTTCATAGTTTAACCCAGGATTAATGACTCTGGCATGCTATGAAATTGGTAATCAACAAGGTGGATGCGCCCAGCCATCCGTTCATCCAACCATCAGCCACTTGCCATGACGGGGTCAAGATGGAGCCAGTGTCTTTCTCCAGTGGTCTAAGGATGAGAGGCAGTGTACACACAAGTCCAATTAACCTAACGGTCATGTACTTTTCATGGGTCACCTTTGAGGTCATTGGAGGTCAACCTCAAACACAGTTTTCTTGTGTAACATAAGAAAACTGTGTTACACATAGTTGGCTTGACTGATAAAACATCAAAACATCACAGTGCTAGTCAGGAAGGAGCAGTGTGACCCAGAAATGAACCAGATCAATGAGATGATGTGTTTTGGTCGGAAAGTTGCGCAGATTGGCAAAAGAATGAAAGCCAAAAATCTTGTGAAGATGCAGGCTGAAGCTGCTAAGACAACGTGTCCTGTACCAACAGAGGTTGATAAGGACATTGTCAACCTTTCTATCTAACTTGATGTAGTGACAAAGGGATGTCATTACATCTGACAAAGATTATATACATTTACACTAATGATGTATAAATCATTAGTGTAAACATCAAACCAGAACCATATCTCTGTATCCATATTAAATAAAATGTGCTAAAGCTGTTATTTCATGTTTTCTGTTTCCATGTTCACCTGAAGGTGGGATCATTAAGAAGACCTGTGATCAAGGACTTTAAAACCAAGGGAGCATCTCTGAGTGCTGGCCAACAGATTTGTTCGAATAGCACAGATCCATAAAGAGTTTTTTTGGATCTAGCCATGGAGCCAACAGGTCAGTAAGCAAAGTGACTAAAGAAGCTTTTCTTCTTTTTTAATTTATATGACAATACGGTACAAATTGAATGCAGCTGGGGGTTTTTTTTTAGTTATGTTAAAAATGAATTATTTTGAATTCGTTTCATTATTTTGAAATGTAATCAAGAATAAATTGAGAATATTGACAATTACTAACTTTCATGTTTTTTCTTGTTTTGATGCCATTCTTAGGACAGAGCAAACCTTTGGGATATTCTCACAAAATCCTCAGACTGGTTCTGCTCAGTGTTTTGATTCTTGGATGTTTTGTGACTGCCTTTATGATGTACTATATACCATCCACCACCTGGTTAAACCATTCGTTAGAGTCATCAGATTCCAAAAAGTGCATCCAGCATGCTAATACCGCAACCTATAACAAAAACCTCACTACAGTTCTCATCTGGCTGTGGCCCTTTGGAACAGTCTATGAAACGAACGTCTGCGACTCCATCTTCAACATCGAGGGCTGCTTCGTTACAGCAGACAGAAGTTTCTACAACAAAGCGGACGGGGTCGTCATCCATCACAGAGACATTGCTGGGGACATGTCCAACTTGCCGAAATCACAGAGGCCTCTGTTCCAGAAATGGATTTGGATGAACATGGAGTCGCCGACACATTCACCTCTGTTTCCCGGGATTAATAACATCTTCAATCTGACTCTCAGTTACCGTGGAGATTCCAACATCCATGCGCCTTATGGGTACATTGTGGCAGCAGATACTGTGGAGGACTTTGTACCACCAAACAAAGACAAACTGGTCTGCTGGATCATCAGCAACTGGAGCCCTAATTATGTGAGGACAAAATATTACAATGAGTTTAAAAACCATATTAATTTCACACGTATGGACGTGCCTTCAACAACCACATCGCTGACAAAGATTACATCCCTACAATGACCAGTTGTAAGTTTTATTTGGCCTTTGAGAACTCAATCCACAAAGACTACATCACTGAAAAACTTTACGTCCCCCTCTCTGTGGGCACAGTGCCAGTGGTTCTTGGCACAACCAGACAAAACTATGAGAACTATATTCCAGGAGACGCTTTTATCCATGTGGATGATTTTAAGTCACCCAAAGAGCTGGCTGACTATCTGCTTCTTCTGGACAAGGACCAAGAAAGGTACCTTGGTTACTTTAAATGGAGACGGCACTTTAAAGAAGAAAGTCGATACTGGCAGAGCACACATGTAAGGTCTGTGATTACCTGAGACGGAGGGACGACTACAGAGCATTTACTAACCTGAAGGAATGGTTCTGGGGCTGATGGACTGCGCAGCTCTCATCAGCTGGTACTCAGCACTTAGAGAGAAATCAAACTCATAATTTAATGGAATATTTAATTGAAGAATCCGAGTAAGCAAAAATGAAAAAAGAATGTAAAGTTAAACGTGAAGGTAGTTCATTATTTTCGGGAACAATGTTTGTACTTTCTTTATATGTTATTTTTACATGTTTTTATGTCAGATTTGCAACTCTATTGCAGGAGATATGTCTCTGTTTGAAGCCATAATTCATTATTTTGCACATGGGTGTAATGAAGGGAGCTGCATTGTTACCTGATCAATCAATCTGTGATGAGTGAATGGGATTTTGTTTATATAGTCGCTAGTTCAGTGGTGCTCAAAGTCGGTCCTGGAGAGCCGGGATCCAGCATGTTTTCTCTCCCTGGCTTAACGCACCTGGATCAAGTGACGATCCCAGCAGTGGGTGGAACTTGTTGTAAAACACAATATCATTGTTTGGTTAAAAGATGCACTGCTTTTCTGCAATGGTCCGGTCCTCATCCAGTGTGATGAAGTTGCGACTGGATTTTTGAAGAAATAAATTTTGCTGTATATATTTTTAATATTCAAATGTTATTTTAAGAGTGAGGAAAGCAAATGGAGCTGTGATGTAACTTTGTTGGCGATGCTTTATACAATTAAGAGGTTTCAGGTAAAACTGAGTTACACTCCCTGTTTTGGAATATATAGAAAGCATGGATGTGGGGGGTCCTGAGGGTGACTTTTAGTTGTGGCTGGTCCCCTGCGGTGTTCCAGGATAATCTTCGTTAGTTTATTTGATTTCTTAGGATTGTATGTTTGAATTACATATAATGCTGAAATATATGGGCTAATCCTTGGGAAATAGGGAAACCGTTATTATTGTAATTCTTTCTTATTCCTAGGGGGTTTAGGATTGGGAGCATGAAAATTTTTTTGTTTCTTTTTTTTTTGTCTGTTCTTTTTGTTCTTTGGTTGTTTGTTTTTTTCGTTTAGCGGGTATGCAGTAAGAGTTGCTCTTAAATGTTCCAACCTGGTTTATGAAGAATGACAAGTTGGGGCTTGGGGAAAAAAAAAATTAATTATTCTGGATGTTTTTTGATGTGAGAGCACATTTAAGTGTTGTATATTAAGAAAAATGTTGAAAAATAATGTTGGGAAAAAAAACTGAGTTACACTCAAGTTAATGTTAATAGTACCAGAGCATGAGGTATTTTTTATACTAAACGCAGATGGCAGTCTGCCTTCATTACCGTATTGAGGAAGTTGTGCCAAGCTGAGCCACAGATTTTGGCCAGTCCCACAAAAACTGTATAAAGACAAAGTGTTGTCAGTGTGTTTGGAAATTCAAGGGAAATACCTTTTTTTCTACCTTTTGTGGGTTTTGTATTTCGCTAGATGTGCTCTAACTCTGCATGTGCACGGGAGTGGGAAAAAGGAAGTGAATAAAGGTATGGGCAAATGAGCAAATGAATGAGTGAAGAGTCTGGTCCTTTTAAAGCAAACATTTACATGTAAAACTGAGTTGAAACCAGATTTTTACATACACGACAATTCAGTTCAATTGAGTTTATTAACGTCGTGCTGAATCACAGCAAACATCAACAGCCTTCACCAAAACAGATTTTGTTTGTACACAGAAACAAAACGCCAGCTCTATCGAGTGATTGAGCTTATCACTCAATTTCACTTTAGTGATAAAAAAAAACTGTTGCCACCAAAAAACAAAAAAGTTAGACTGCCTTTAACTTTGATTATAACATACATTTGTTGAGGTGTTTGATAATTGTTCTGCAATGTCACAAGATTTATTTTCATCCAGGATTGAAATAATGTTTTGCAAATATCTTGTCCTGATGATGGAAGAGTCCAATCACTATGCAAAACCTTCAAACTTTCCCAATGGGTTAACCGATCCATTTGGGAAAATGATGTCTGATTTTTACCTGAACTGTTCTTTCAGGATTTCAGCTTGATGAAGAAAAGACTCAAAATAGTTACTATGCAAAAGTATATGGATGAACAGAGGTGATGAATTTATCTGGGAATAGAAACACTGTGGATGTCTTGAGCAATTGCGTGCAGCATGTTGTATGTGAGTGTAAATATATGTGAGTGTGTAAAAGGTATTATTATGTATATATGGAGGTAGATGCGTATGTATATATGTACTATATGTATATATGCAAGTATGTAATCTTGCATCTAGTTCAGGAAATATTTCAGATTTATGATTATTGTTTTTTTTGGTTGTTTTGTTTTTTGAAAGATTACTGGAAACAGGAAGACTATTTATGCTCTGAATTAAAAAATGGAGAAGGGGTATGATTACATAAGTTAAACTTCATCATACTCCTTTTCAGACTCACGGTCACCAAGTAAGTGGTGTATTTACATGTATTTAAGTATGTAAATTTGATAGAAAGGTATTGTATTTACACCTAGAAACCTGAAAGTCTTTCGTATTATGTTTTGTTTTTGCTGGTGAAATGTCTGCCGGAGATAAATTATCATGAATCAAAAACAAACTTCAGCATCTCATGTCATGAGGGAAGAAAAGATTCGATAGTGTCACAGACCAAGTTTTTCAACAGGTATAAAAACATATTATACCTGTTCTGACAACTTTTCCAAAAGTTGTCAGAAAAAATCCACCAAAAGCAAACCTCAAGTATCTAGAAAATGGGCCCAAAAGTAAATTGACTAAGAAGAACAAACAAGAACTGATCTCACACAATGAAGACAAAAGGGAATTTGTACATGTAACCGGATCCGATCTGCGTTGTGCTGGCCGTGGTACGCCTTTAAAAGGGTGATTCCTTGATTTATTCTGACAAGAATAACAAACAGAAAATAACTGTGTTCCAGGCTGCCCGCTCCAAGCCCTACATAAGCGAAAGTACATAACAGAAATTAACTTAACAAATCTATAAATAAACTGGATGTATTTAGATACAAAATAAACAGTACATACCTCTCCCACAGGACAACATGACAAAAGGGGAGGGTCTAAGGGATGCAAACATTTTAAAGACAATACCACAGAAGAAGAAACAAAAAGGGAGGGGCTTCCGTTCTTAAAGTAACACAGTTAAAACAATAAACAATCAGTCAGGTAGGAACCCATACAAATAACCAAAGAAAGACATTTTGAGTAATTATCCATCCATTTTCCAGTCACCCTTCTCTCTAACGGGGTCGGGAGGTGCTGGTGCCTATCTCCAGCTGCGTTCCGGGTGAGAAGCGGGGGACACCCTGGACAGGTCGCCAGTCTGACGACCTGTCAGACGGACAAACAACCATACACACACACACACACTCACACCTAAGGAGAATCTGGAAAGCCCAATCAACCTGACAGTCATGTTTTTGGACTGTGGGAGGAAGCCGGAGAACCCGGAGAGAACCCCCGGACGCACAAGGAGAACATGCAAACTCCGTGCAGAAAGACCCTGGGCTGGGAATCGAACCCAGGACCTTCTTGCTGCAAGGCAACAGCGCTACCCACTGCGCCACTGTGCAGCCCTTGAGTACTTATAACAGAAGATAATTTCAACCAGGTTACATACACAAATGGTGGCCTTCAAAAAACAAGGAGGCCAAGGGAAAATACAAAGACAAACAATAAACATCTAATTCAAACCAACAAATTAAAAGTATAACACAAATGTGGAGACAAAATCAGATTTGGTCAAATCAGGACTCTATAAGTCACATGAACTTCTTCCATTGCTCCAAGAGTTCAATCTTTATGCTCTCTTGCATTTGACCCTGTTACCTTCACTAATTAGTGGTTTTCTTATGGTAAGCAGCTGTTGATCCCCATTTCCTTGGATTCAGTTCCTGTATTGGTCACGTGACTTGCTGAAAGCAATACTCGCACCGAAACAGGGTATTGGACTTCAACCAAAAACATTCACCTCTACCAAAGCCTACAGTCTGAGGTTTGAAAGATAAAATTAATCTTTTGTGTCTAGTTAAAATTAATTATGTGAGGATTTGGTTTTCTGTATGTCATTGTGGTTCCTGTGTTGTGCCTGATTGCGTCACATGTTCCTTAATTATCTTTGTATATTTAATCCCACCTGTGCTTCCTGGTCCTTGTCGGATCCTTGTCTTTATTGTTTCATGTTGTTTTATTGTCTACTACTGCTACCAGAGTTTGAGTTTATTGTCTTTATGTAATGATGGGTAAATGAGGTGTCATGAAGCATTTCGACCGATAGTAAAACTGTATTGATACTGTTTCACTGAATAGTGACACCTGCTGGACGTTAAAAATCCCTACAGGCAACATACTTGACAAACTGATTTGATGACCTAGTCTAGACAATAAGATTTAAGTTGTTGTATTTTATTGTACATTATATATTGCATTATGTCATAACTTCAGTTAAATTAAAAATATATTGGATATTCTTCGATGCAGTCAATAAATGATGTCAACATGTATTATAGAGTGAAAATTTAAGTGAACGTGTTTGGCATGAGGATGCTTGTAAACTGTTTTCTGTTTTTTTTTTTACAAATTTTCATTCAAAAAATTAAGTTTGCTGAGGTATTGCTTGTGAAGATTTTCTGCTGAAGTCAGAAATAATGATCTAAATCAAGCAGGAGGAAAAACAACACAAGAAAAATGCTGTTCTCTTACACCGTCCTATTTTATTGTCTTCATTTTCTTATAGCATAAATCTTGAACTACATCAACATTCATTCACTTCATTCATTTCAAGCACACCCAGAACTGACAAATGAATCTCGAACTACTAGCCTCAATGATAATACAGAGAAACGTGTCAACTTCAGGACAAAGAGCTTTGCATAAGGGAAAAAATGATAAGAAACAAAACCAGTTCTTCCGGTAAAGTAAAAACAAAGCATCAAAAATGCTCCAAAGGATAGTCAAATCCTAAATGTCAGCATGTCTTCATAAAAATAAACAGAAAATATGAGAGGTCTAATAACTCTCTTTAAAAGTTTAAGTTATCACATAAACTGTAGCATTTCGTTACCTGACTTCTTTAACTCTAACCCTGCACCAGCCAGTTCTTATCTCATCTCACGGCTCTTGGATTCACCCAACCAGACCTGAATTCCTCCCCAGTTCACAGAAACAACCTTAGGAGTCAAGTCTGTTGCTTTCACTGGCTGCAGGTTTGTGCAGTTCAAAGTGTTGAGGGAAATGAGGAGGAAAACCAGCATTATAAAGATACACGGTAATTCATGGATAACTGTTGTCTTATAATGCAACGGAAACAAGCTGAAGTTTACTTTAACTGAGAAAACTCACCCCCAAAACACAGGACTTTACAGGAGGCTTTATTCAAGGCATTGTTTAATTCTTCTTTTGTCTGTTTCAAGGTGTTAATAAACACCATGCACATAAGAAGGAAAATCGACACCAGGTGGTTCCACCCTTGTATTCATTAACAGTTGGGCGTAGTCAGTGAGGAGGATGTTCCGAAAAAATGAAACAAACATGTCAGTGTCTTTCCTGTTCCTCCGACTTTTGGTGAATCATCATAAGTCCGAACAACTCTCTGGAAAACTACCTTGATCTTCCTTCACTTCCCATTAAAGGTAAGAAAAAACCTATTTTTTACCTTACTTCTTTAACTCTAACCCTAACTCTAAATCATATCCTACAAAAGATATGGATCTTCTTTTCCTGTTTCCTAAAACACAGCAGAACTGCAGTCGATGCTTATGTTTTTTTTAGCTTGAAGCTGTTGGACTGAGTGTCTCCATTGTTCATAGCCGTAAAGGATGTCAATATTTATGTGTGAACTGACAACAGTTGATCAGTTGTGGAAAACTTGCTTTCTATGGTAAATGTTTTAGCAGTGTTGATAATTAAGCACTTTAGAGATGCTGACACATGAACAAGTATATGGGTCTACTTATTAAAAGTGGAAAAAAAATGGACTTAGCTGTTTTGGATTTAGTGTCCATCATAGGTGAGTAAATAACAAAAGTCATATTTAGGAAGTTTAACAAAAAGGAAGTTTAACATGCAGAGCAGTTTCTGATAAGGTAAACTCAGTCCAGTTAAACCTGTTGAACAGTACCTGTGTGTCGTTTATGATTCCATTAGAAAACATCTTTTCGATCGATGCCAGAGGAAAAATATGTACAAAACTGAATTAATTATTACTATAAGAGGGAAACAATTGACCAATTGAATATAGTTTGTCTGCTTCTATCAATGGTCATGCTAACTAGCCTTAGCATTCAGGCTCGGTTCTGTGGTGAAGAACCAACTGTAGCGAAGCAGAAAGAAAATGGGAGGGTGTGAGATCAAGAACAAAAGGGTGACTGTTTATGACAAAACATTAAACAGTTCCTCTTAAATTAGCAACAGTTTGCATGCCTTTCTCAGAACTTCTTCGGCAGTAGATACTGTGGTGGACTTTGTACCCCCAAGGAAAAACAAACTGGTCAGCTGGATCGTCAGCAACTGGGGTCCTAATCACGTAAGGTGAAAATATTACGATGAGCTGAGAAACCTTGTTAAAATTCAACCGTATGGACATGCCTTCGGAAATATCTCTCTAAAAAAGATTACATGGCCAGTTGTAAGTTTTATTTGTCCTTTCAGAACCTAATCCATAAGGACCACGTCACTGAAAAACTATACTACCCCTTCTCGTTGGGCACAGTGTCAGTGGTTATTGACACAACCAGAGAAAACTATGAGAACTTTATTCCAAGAGACGCTTTTATCCATGTGGATGACTATCTGCTTCTTCTGGACAAGAAGCAAAAACTGTACCTTGCGTACTTTAAATGGAGACGGCACTTTAAAGGATACAGAATCACTTCCTGTGCAGAGCGCAGTTGCCATGCTTGTGATTATTTGAAGAAACACAAAGAATATAGGGCTTTCAAAAACCTCAACAAGTAGTACTGGGGCTGATGGCTTTGGGATGGGCCTGGACTGACCAAGCTAAGTATTTACAAGTAAACGTGCCTTTCATCTTATTGTTCCTTAATACAGTTTGTTTTTATGTTATTGCACTTAAAAATGATCTATTGAAAAACTAAAAGGTTAATGTGAACAATTATTGTCTATTCAGGATTTTCACATTGGTAACAATTAGGTCCTTGAACTGTAACTATATCAGTGGCGCATTGTCATATCATTTTTTGGTAATCTTTCGTTTTGATTTTATTCCACTTTAAGTTTCTCTTCATAAAGCATCCCCAACCAGCCTTGTAGCACTATTTAAAAATTTGAGCAATTGTAGACAGTTTTCTGCCTGAATTGATGAAACGTATGATCATCATCTGTGTAATATCTTGAACAAAAAAAAATTAATTAAAATCTTCAAACACGAAATTCCCGATAGATATTGTTTTTGGCACAACTTTTCTGCTCCCCCACAACATGCTAGTAGTGGGTGAATGTGTAAGATTTGAGTTATTGAGCATGCAACATTGTGCTGTGTTCAATAGACCACAAAAAGGGAAGATAATGAGCTTTCTGAAGGAATGTTGTTTTTTCAGATTTAGATGATCAAAAACAAGTTTCAACCGCTGTCTGCCAGCATTCCACCTCTTACCTTGTGACTGCTGCTTCCCCCAAGCACACCTGCTATCTTTCAGGTTTATGCAGTCTAACTTTATATGCAATGATGGCTGCATGATGGCTCCCACCCCCATCACCCTTTCAGGTTGCTGCTAATTTCAGCAGGTTGAGCAGGCCCAGCTGGTTTTTACTCTGCGCTTGATCACCAGAGTATAAAACTACCTGGGAAACCGACTTTCAATGCCTCTTGGCTGTTTCTTTTCCTTTAGGTTCTCATCTTCACCTTTAAGATTTTTTTAGATCGTTTTTTTTAAAAGAATAAAACTTTAACTTTACCCTCCTGGTTTGGTCTCTTCATTTTCCCATTTTACAGGGATGTAACACTAACCATTCTGTCAAATGAAATAAAAAGTATTTTTGAAGGAAAGAAGTCATTCATGCTCAATTGAGTATGTTGTTTGAGCATGCGCTGGAGACAAACAGAGTTTTGCCTGTACTATGCACAGCAAGTGTGTTTTTAGTGTAACAAATGTTATGGCACATCACTGTGCAAACTGTCCAAGGAATAGGAAACGTAACATTTTAAGGGATGAGCCATGAAGTCTAAATTAGATTAAAACAATATGCAACTAACAAGTAACTAGGAATAAAAAATAACAGAGTATTGTTTTAAACTAGTGCAGTTTTTTTTATGACTTCCTAATTAAGCAGCGGGTTTCAGATAAATACCAGAAACAAAACAAAAATTGACCATGCTCAGGTGATGCTGGAAAACTGTTTTTCATAGTTTAACCCAGGATTAATGACTCTGGCATGCTATGAAGTTGGTAATCAACAAGGTGGATGCGCCCACCCATCCGTTCATCCAACCATCAGCCACTTGCCATGACGGGGTCGAGATGGAGCCAGTGTCTTTCTCCAGTGGTCTAAGGACGAAAGGCAGGGTACACACAAGTCCAATTAACCTAACGGTCATGTACTTTTCATGGGTCACCTTTGAGTTCATTGGAGGTGAACCTGAAACACAGTTTTCTTGCGTAACATAAGAAAACTGTGTTACACATAGTTGGCTAGACTGATAAAACATCAAAACATCACAGTGCTAATCAGGAAGGAGCAGTGTGACACAGAAATGAACCAGATCAATGAGATGATGTGTTTTGGTCGGAAAGTTGCGCAGATTGGCAAAAGAATGAAAGCCAAAAATCTTGTGAATATGCAGGCTGGAGCTGCTAAGACAACGTGTCCTGTACCAACAGAGGTTGATACGGACATTAGTTCTGGCGCAAATGGGACAAAACAACAATTACCCTAAACATACAGCCAAAAGGCTTGAAGAAAACAAAGTCGATGTTTTAGAACGGCCATCACAAAGCCCTCATCTCAATCCTGAAGAGAATTTGGAGAAAGATCTGTGTATGACAGCGAGGCGACCTACCAATCTGGCTCAGTTATACCAGATTTATTAGGAGGAATATGCTGCAAATCCAGCAATCTATTGTGAGAAGCTAGAGGAAGAAAATCCAAAACATTTGCCCCAAGTCTTACAACTCAAAGACATTGCTAACACATACAAAGGAAATGTGTGTAAGACTCTGATTTTGACGACATTAATTAATAAAAGCTCTGATATATCCTTTCTCTCATTGTTGTGACATTTAGTCAATTGAAATAAGTTATGTCTTTCTAACTTGACAAAGATTACATACATTTACACTAATGATGTATAAATCATTAGTGTAAACATCAAACCAGAACCGTATCTCTGTATCCATATTAAATAAAATGTGCTAAATCTGTTATTTCATGTTTTCTGTTTCCATGTTCACCTGAAGGTGGGATCATTAAGAAGACCTGTGATCAAGGACTTTAAAACCCAGGGAGCATCTCTGAGTGCTGGCCAACAGATTTGTTGGAATAGCACAGATCCATAAAGAGTTTGTTTGGATCTAGCCATGGAGCCAACAGGTCAGTAAGCAAAGTGACTAAAGAAGCTTTTCTTTTTTGAATTTATATAACAATACAGTACAAATTGAATGCAGCTGGGGATTTTTTTTAGTTATGTTAAAAATGAATTATTTTGAATTCATTTCATTATTTTGAAATGTAATCAAGAATAACTTGAGGAATATTGACAATTACTAACTTTTATGTTTTTTCTTGTTTTGATGCCATTCTTAGGACAGAGCAAACCTTTGGGATATTCTCACAAAATCCTCAGACTGGTTCTGCTCAGTGTTTTGATTCTTGGATGTTTTGTGACTGCCTTTATGATGTACTATAAACCATCCACCAACTGGTTGAGCTATTCGTTAGAGTCATCAGATTCCAAAAAGAGCATCCAGCATGCTAATACCGCAACCTATAACAAAAACCTCACTACAGTTCTCGTCTGGCTATGGCCCTTTGGATCAGTCTATGAAACGAACGTCTGTGACTCCATCTTCAACATCGAGGGCTGCTTCGTTACAGCAGACAGAAGTTTCTACAACAAAGCGGACGGGGTCGTCTTCCATCACAGAGACATTGCTGGGGACATGTCCAACTTGCCGAAATCACAGAGGCCTCCGTTCCAGAAATGGATTTGGATGAACATGGAGTCGCCGACACATTCAGCTCCGTTTCCCGGGATAAATAACATCTTCAATCTGACTCTCAGTTACCGTGGAGATTCCGACATCCAAGTGCCTTATGGGGCCATTGTGGCAGCAGATACTGTGGAGGACTTTGTACCGCCAAACAAAGACAAACTGGTCTGCTGGATCGTCAGCAACTGGAGCCCTAATCACGTGAGGTCAAAATATTACAATGAGTTGAAAAACCATGTTAAAATTCAAACGTATGGACGTGCCTTAACAACACATCACTGACAAAGATTACGTCCCTACTATAACCAGTTGTAAGTTTTATTTGTCCTTTGAGAACTCAATCCACAAAGACTACATCACTGAAAAACTTTACTTCCCCCTCTCTGGGAAAACGGTTTTTCCAGCATCTTTTATCCATGTGGATGATTTTAAGTCACACAAAGAGCTGGCTGACTATCTGCTTCTTCTGGACAAGGACCAAGAAAGGTACCTTGGGTACTTTAAATGGAGACGGCACTTTAAAGTAAGAAGAGCCTATTTCTGGGCAGAGCACACATGTAAGGCCTGTGATTACCTGAGACGGAGGAACGACTACAGAGCATTTACTAACCTGAAGGAATGGTTCTGGGGCTGATGGACTGCGCAGCTCTCATCAGCTGGTACCTTGCACTTAGAGAGAAATCAAACTCATAATTTAATGGAATATTTACTTGAAGAATCCGAGTAAGCAAAAATGAAAAATGAATGTAAAGTTATACTTGACGATAGTTTATTATTTTTGGGAACAATGTTTGTACTTTCTTTATTGCAACTCTATTGCAGGAGATATGTCTCTGTTTGAAGCTATAATTCATAATTTTGCACATGGGTGTGATAACGGGAGCTGGATTGTTAACTGATCAATCAATCTATGATGAGTGAATGGGATTTTGTTTACATAGTCGCTGATTCAGTGGTGTTCAAAGTCGGTCCTGGAGATCCGGGATTCAGCATGTTTTCTCTCCCTGGCTTAACGCACCGGGATCAAGTGACGATCCCAGCAGTGGGTGGAACTTGTTGTAAAACACAATGTCCTTGTTTGGTTAGAAAATGCACTGCTTTTCTGCAATGGTCCGGTCCTCATCCAGTGTGATGAAGTTGCGACTGGATTTTTGAAGAAATAAATTGTGCTGTATATATTTTTAATATTCAAATCTTATTTTAAGAGTGAGGAAAGCAAATGGAGCTGTGATGTAACTTTGTTGGCGATGCTTTACACAATTAAGAGGTTTCAGGTGAAAACTGAGTTACACTCAAGGCAATAGTAGCACCAGAGCATGAGCTATTTTTTATATTAAACACAGATGGTTGTGTTGTGTTTGATAATTGTTCTGCAATGTCACAAGATTTATTTCCATCCAGGATTGAAATAATGTTTTGCAAATATCTTGTCCTGATGATGGAAGAGTCCAATCACTAAGCAAAACCTTCAAACTTTCCCAATGGGTTAACCGATCCATTTGGGAAAATGATGTCTGATTTTTACCTGAACTGTTCTTTCAGGATTTCAGCTTGATGAAGAAAAGACTCAAAATAGTTACTATGCAAAAGTATATGGATGAACAGAGGTGATGAATTTATCTGGGAATAGAAACACTGTGGATGTCTTGAGCAATTGGGTGCAGGATGTTGTATGTGAGTGTAAATATATGTGAGTGTGTAAAAGGTATTATTATGTATATATGGAGGTAGATGTGTATGTGGGTGTATGTAATACTTGCATCTAGTTCAGGAAATATTATTTCAGATTTATAATTATTGTTTTTTTGTTTGTTTTGTTTTTTTGAAAGATTACTGGAAACAGGAAGACTATTTATGCTCTGAATTAAAAAATGGAGAAGGGGTATGATTATATAAGTTAAACTTCATCATACTCCTTTTCAGACTCACGGTCACCAAGTAAGTGGTGTATTTACATGTATTTAAGTATGTAAATTTGATAGAAAGGTATTGTATTTACACCTAGAAACCTGAAAGTCTTTCGTATTATGTTTTGTTTTTGCTGGTGAAATGTCTGCCGGAGATAAATTATCATGAATCAAAACTGAACCTCAGCATCTCATGTCATGAGGGAAGAAAAGATTCGATAGTGTCACAGACCAAGTTTTTCAACAGGTATAAAAACATATCCACCAAAAGCAAACCTCAAGTATCTAGAAAATGGGCCCAAAAGAAAATCTACTAAGAACAAACAAGAACTGATCTCACACAATGAAGACAAAAGGGAATTTGTACACAAATGCTGGCCTACACAAAACAAGGAGGCCAAGGGAAAATACAAAGAAAACAATAAACATCTAATTCGAACCAACAAATTAAAAGTATAACACAAATGTGGAGACAAAATCAGATTTGGTCAAATCAGGACTCTATAAGTCACATGAACTTCTTCCATTGCTCCAAGAGTTCAATCTTTATGCTCTCTTGCATTTGTCCCTGTTACCTTCACTAATTAGTGGTTTTCTTATGGTAAGCAGCTGTTCATTCCCATTTCCTTGGATTCAGTTCCTGTATTGGTCACGTGACTTGCTGAAAGCAATACTCGCACCGAAACAGGGTATTGTCTAAGTGCTTGGCGCATCGGTGTTGCCGGACCCTTCACTATCTTTATGCTCGCCTGTGCTGCCTGGACTTCTCTGTGCTTGTCTTTGCTCATCATTAAACTACAATTCTTCACCACAACCTTGGGTCCACCGTGTCTACCTCACCACCAGACTCTACAAACTCCATTCATACAAGTGTGTGTCTTGTCGCCCATTCAGAAGCGCACCCCCCTTTGTTGAGGACTGCGGGGAATTGGGATGAGTTAGTAAAGGCACTCACAAGGCCTTGCTGAAGGGATTTATGGTTTTGTGAGACTGCAGACTGAAATGATTGTACATCCTTGCCTCCTGCAGCCCCCTGTGCGACTATCCTGTTCAGCTGAAAATACTGTGTTGAAAGCAAGCTCTCCACATGGCAGCAGAGCACAGAGGCCTTCAGAAGGACAGGTTTGTGTGACTCCTCTCATTAACTACTAAAGCTGCCCCTCATTCCAGCCTGATGGGAGCCACTTATGTTATCATCACCATGCCAACCAGCTGTCAGCTTTGGTGCAGCAAAGCTTTTGCACTTCACACAGATGCGTCTGTGTCATGCTGATCTCTCACCCCACCGCAAAGGAGTCACCACAGTCGACGCTTTTCTTCTCTGGGACGGCCTGATTTAGGCAAAAAGGAGCAGCTGACACCTTATTGTAAAGCTTGAATAAATTAAGAGGACATCCGAGTCCAGGTCAAATAAAGGTCTATTTACTGGACCAAGACAGTCTGCATACAAAATCTGTTGGCAGCTGCACACTGGTTGAGTTCAGGAGACTAACAGACAAAAAGAAACATGCAAAATCAGCAACCCCTTTTGCTGAGTAGGGTTGGCACCACCAGCTGTGCAAGTTAATATTACAAGAGGCTGATTGTACTGCGGACGAAAATCACAAACAAGAGCACCCATGTAGCAGTGTTGTATAATAACGAAGTAAAAATACTTAACTACTTTACTTAAGTATATTTTGGAGTACTTCATACTTTCCTCGAGTATGAAAATTTTTGATCACTTTTACTTCACTATATTTCCGAACTGAATTGCATACTTTTACTCCGATACATTTTCAATGTGTGGTTTAGTTACTCGTTACTGTGACGGAGGAGCGTCACGAGTTACGACCTAATTAAAGAATCGCGTTAACACGCCAACACACACAAACACACACAAACATACACAATCGCTAACTTACGTTTTGTTGCAGTTTAAACTGGCGCGGTTCATCGTGGGTCACACGCGGTGTTCCCGCTTCACTTCACATTAACCCTTATTTGTCATTTTCAAACATTTTCCCGGCTTTATTTTCAATTAGCTTTATTGTTTCCGGATCGTGACGCACCGAGAGAGAGTTGCGCAATGTGGTGACGTCATCAGAACGTACTGAGTGTTGGCTGTTTCATGGATTATTGTATTTTTTTGGATTACAAGTTTATTTATTTTTTTCTCTTATTAATTATTTAAACCTTGTGGTTTAGGTAAAGCTCCTAATTTTCTTAACTAAATGATGCCTGCAGGTTTATCTATTAGCATGTTTAAATTTGCCTGCACTTGGTTGTGTACATTATTTTAAGTGCATTTTACAAGTTTACCAAAATATAAAAAATGTCATTCAAACTGCGTTTCCTTTTTTACTTTTTACTTATACTTTTCATTACATTACTTGAGTACATTCATTTTTACAGTAATTTCCATACTTAAGTACAAGACGTTTCATTATTTTAAGACTAACTCAAGTAACATTTCAGTCAGTGACTTTACTTTTACCAAAGTCATATTTTGGAGCGGTACCTATACTTTTACTTGACTCCGAGATTTCAGTACTTTATACAACACTGCCATGTAGGCTACTGTGTAAAAGTTATCACATGATAATCTGCTTTGTTGACATGCCACGTATTTTACATGACTTAACTTGCAAATCCATGATGATTTTTATTTGATGGGGAAATATAGGTCACTCCCTCTTTGCGCCGATGTCACATGACGACAGATGTGCAACAGCAAAAGATTAGGAGACACAATGTCGCAGTTGTCGTGTCGTCGCTTCAGGGTTTATTTCACGTCTGCGCGACTTTTATGCTCATCAATCACTCATCTGGACACCAGAAGAAGAGAGGATTTCATACGCTGATAATTTAATCTAAATCATCATGTAGCTCTGTGTAATCCAGAGAATCTGTCCACTTTGTTGTTTAAAAAAAAAAAAAAGACATCTCGAGTTGGGAATGACTTCAGCTCAGATGCAGTTATTGTGCTGAAAGTCTTACGTAACATGTTTGATGTGGGTCAGAAATAACTTAGCCCTGCGCCTTGGAGGTTGGAAGATGCAACCCACATACAGTGCAGAACCGTGTCCCAGTACCACAGGCTGATCCAAGAAAAGTGTTACTGTCATTACCAGTGGGTAAGTCCAGATACTTCTCTTTACGAGGAGTTGTGCTGAAGTAAATGTCAAATGAAGACACAGGGGAACAGAGTTCATCCTCAAAGAATTGCATTCCTCGCTGCCTCATCCTTCTCGTTGACCTCCCCGTGTGCATCTGTGAGGGATTAGGCTTGTGGTTTTTCCCAAGCTATTTTAGACTCCACACCCCACCCCCTTATCTTTTTTTGGGAAAACTGATACAGATGCATGTATCGGGTCTCGATAGTAATTAGTTGTTCATCATCTTTGATTTTTTTTTTTATTTGATTTTTTTTTTATTATGCAGCATACCAACGCACTGTGTGGCAGATAACTATGAAGTGGAAGAAGAAGTGCATCTGGTTTAAAAGTCTTACAAATAAAAATCTGAAAATGACATTTGTGCTGATCACTCCTGATTCAGTGAAACTTTTCTATAGAACCAGAAAGGAAAACTGGAAGGTTTTCTCATACTTCTTCACGGAATATCTCAGCATAAGTCTGAAGAGTAAGAAGCTGTACGTGAACAGAAATTTTCCAGTCTTCTCATTAAGAATTATATCCGGACTTTGGCTGACCTTTCCTGACAGAAGTGTACCTTTTGACCAGAGCAGCTCTGGCTGTGAGTTCAGGGTCACTGACGTGAAAGACAGCAAACCTCCTCACCAGTCTGAAATCTGCTGTGTCTAACAAATCTCTTTCCAGAATCGTCTTGTAATTAACCCCCATCTATCTTCCATGTCCTTGACCATGAAAACCACTCCAGTGTTTCAACAAAGGGGGATTTGTTCAGGTTTATGAGCTATGGTTTCTGTCTCACATAAAGTTTTGCTTGTTGGTCTAAAAATTTGCTCTTTCTATGACCATAGCACCTTTTCCCACATATCTGCTGCCTCATATCTCTTAGTATGAGTTTTTAGAGCATTCAGTGTTCAATGCTTCTAATGTTTTTGTTCTACCACTCTTACAAAAAAGACAGATTTGTGCAGTGCACAACTTATAGTTGTGGAGTTAATTGATTCCCAAACCTGAGCTGTGGATCTTTGCAGCTCCTCCAGAGTTACCTTTGACTTCTTGACTTCTTCTCTGATTAAGGCTGAAGTGGTCGACCATGTCTTGGCAGCTATTCAGATATAAATTGCCAAGCATAGTTGTGCTTAACAAACTGGAAAAAGTTGAAGAGGTACGAATGCCTTTACAAGGTGCTGTAAATGTTGACATTTGTTGTCTCCTACATGATGATGACTTTTATTCTTAGAGCTTGGCTTAGCTTATTAAACCAAACATGATCTGCAACCAAAGAAGTACTATGATTAGCAAGATAGCGCACATTCAAACTGCCTGTTCTACTCCTCCTTGTCTTTATTTTCCTGTGGATGGATTAAGCACACACTAAGCCAGAGCTTTCCCTTTGTGAAGTGCTGCCAAGACTCCTCCAGCAAACAGTGAGAGCTCCTGGCACTCAGGTTCAGTACCTGGCATCCACAAAGCTGCTGCTGGCACCTACCTTTCATCAGCCATCTGTAATCGCCTGTGTCTCCGACAACTTCCACAAGTGTGTCCTCACATGTCGCAGCATCCAAACGGCCAGCGGTCTCTGCTTTTGGACCTCTGTGTGACAATAGTTGATCACTTTATCAATCATATAGTCTGACATTTTTCCCAAGAGCATGTTTTTGTATCCAGAGTGAAATTTCTGCTGGCATTTTTTAGCTTCACGGTGGTAAATCAGCAATGATGAGACCAAATCAAAGGCTTTCATGATGTGTTCTCGATGAGCTCCCTTAAAAGGTGAAGGAGGATTCAGCGCAGTATGCACATTCTCTCTAGAGATTACCATTAATATGAGCAGGTCTGTATTTATAGAAGAGCCCCACACTAGACACCCCATAATCCTCCCTGACCCCTGTTTCAATCCCTGCCTCATCCCAGTGTTTGGACTAGTTGACCATCTCTGTCCCTGACTTCAGCCTCACTCTCATCTCATATCAGCCGAGGTAAACTCTTTGGAGGACAGCTCTGCTTTTTGGGGAAGAAGACGCAACATTTTCTCTGCATATTCTTACTAGATAAAAGTGAGAAGTCCTGGGACTATTACACTTCTTGAATAGCATTTTCTGTTTTGTCTTCACTGTCTGTTGTTCATCCTGCTGCTCTGTTTGACCCACAGATAAACAAAATGTCATCCAGTGAGCGGTTTGACTGCCATTACTGCAAAGACTCTTTGTTGGGGAAGAAGTACATCATGAAAGAGGACACACAGTATTGTACAAAGTGCTATGAGAACCTATTTGCTAACTGCTGTGAAGTGTGCTCTTCACCTATTGGCTGCAACTTCAGGGTAAGTACAAAAATATGCCACCCTCAGACTCCAGTTGCAACAGAAATGTTCCCTGAATGCAGAGCAGCTAAATAATCTTAAGCTGATGTGGATTCAATATTTGCAGGACTTGTCCTATAAGGATCACCACTGGCATGAGCAGTGCTTCAAGTGTGCAAAGTGCAGCCGCTCACTGGTAGAGAAGGCCTTTGCAGCCAAGGAGGATTTACTGCTTTGCACTGAATGCTATGCACATGATTACTCATCCAAGTGCAGCACCTGCAAGAAGACCATCATGCCAGGTACAGGCAGCCATGAACGCCGCTCCGCAAGATGAAGAATGAGGCTTCTTGTGTTTAATAACGTTTTATACTTAATGTAATACGTTGGACAAAACGTTTATGTCATTAGTGAAATTGAGAGTTTCTTTATTGATCTTAGCAACACTCAACAGTTGCAATCAAAACCCTCCACACATAATGTCTATTAATAGCCATTCTGCAGTTGTTCCCACATCTACAGTTTCCAAGGCACTGAGTGAGCTTTTAATCTCTGGTTTTAATAAGCCCATATCAGGTTTGTACAGGGATTTGTCAAATCTGTCTGCAGCTGAAATCATTCAATGGTCAAACAAAACTCGTGTTTCTCACCTTTCAGTTTGAACCAGTGTTGCTCTTTCATATTTATAAGCCTCCCTTCCCTTACAAGTATTGCATATTCCTTTGGGAGTTGTCATTTTCAGGCAAATGGGGCTCCAGAAAGTTTTCTAAGGTGCTGATGGAGGGCCACTGTTAATTTAGGGCAAGTCATAAATGGCTCTTTGGACCTTTCACAATAATTTTTGTTAAAATTATGAATATCTAATGCTTTCAAATACAAACAAAATTTTCTCAGTTATCCTTATTTCCTCGGGATAACTGCATTGTTTGCTAGAAACTATTCATTGTCTTTAAGTACGAAATTATATTTTTTTAGAAATAACTTTTCACAAAATAAATCCAAGAAGAAAATGTATCCATCCTCTTTTTGCATAAGTTTCATAAAAATGATTATTTGATTTGCTCAAAGCTGAAGACCTCAACACTCTATGGTACAATTTAACAATGGTACACAAAACTTCAAGAAATGCTAGTATAATCTAAGACAGTACAAGGTAAAACACAAATCAGTGTTTTCAATGACAAAGGAATATGGATAAAGGGAAACATCATGTCAAGTTAAGCATAAGTACGACACCTAGCAACATCACAGTTTTGCTAGAAACTGATTGTTTAGTAAAGTGATAGTTCTGCTATCTGCTATTTTTTGAAGAGACGTTCTGGGAAGTAAATATAAGTCACAATTTAGTTATCTTTAGAAGGAAGGTCTCCTATCACCTGTAGACAAATCTTCACGGGTGTAGATACTCCTTCGTTTTTTTTTGTCTTGAAAAACAATAACAACAACCTGTGAAGCTGGGGGAAGTCAGAGCAGCATTTATCTGAAAAGGAGACCACCGAAACAAATCTTTGTGTTTTGGTGGTCTAGAACGCCGTCAATTCAGAAACCTTCCGCTTCCAAGACAAATTTGTCCTCGGAAGTTCTTGGGGTTTTTTTTTAAGTGCACATAAAAAGGGAACAAAACAAATACAAGAATGTGTCCTAATGTGGAAATTCTGACTATGAATTAGAGCAGTTTGGTATGCAACGAAGCCGCAGCGCTTTTAAAACATAATGACAGTTGCTATTATAAATTATTCATTAACACCTCAGATTATTTGTACATTTTTAAACCTGAGCCACGCTCCCAGTACATGTAGGCACAGCAAATAAAGGTTAAAAAAAAAACAGGAAAGAAGCCGTTTACAATCAGTGACAAATGTTTTAGTTTTCCGAAAATTCTTCCATAGTTATACATTTTTATAAATTTATAACTATATTTATAAATATTTTCCAAGACTTTTCATTACAAAATCAATGTGCCTAATTAGTATAAAATTTGCTTTAAATTTTCTCTTAAAGCACTAAATCAGAACTTCTGATTTAGTTGATTTGGTTATTTGCTGACATGCAACTTCCACAAATTACTTTTGCATGTCGAACCTAAAGATATTTCCTGATCAGAACAATATTTAGTCCAGTAATTGCAATACAACAGTTTATCTTCTAAACTACTAACATCACCCTTATAAAGTTACCCAGTTATTATAACAGTTATGCAGACCCATTTATAATCCCTAATCCCTAGATTGCAGGGCCCTGCAGAGACCACTAAAGGGGCAGGTGCTCACAAAAAAAAAGGGCACATCTAATCGCATTTTAGGACAGAATATTAACAAAGTCACACAGCTTTCAGAGTTTAATTAACAATGATCTCACAAAATTGTGAGACATACAATCAAAGAACATCTGCCTGGGTTGCTGTACTTACAGTGGAGATGAAGACGGTCCATTCAGAAAAACAGCTGCATCAAACTTTAACGTGGAGCTGCAGAAAAAAAAACAAAAATTTAATTAATGCATGTCACTATGAGAAAAGACTATTCTTAACATAATAAAAGCATAACAGATGCCTTGTAATATTAAATATGTGTTCACTACCAAAAACTGCAGGTTGATGATGGTCAGAACCTTTACTTTTTTTGTTCTTACCTGCGGTACTGGTTCTGACCCAGTTGGTCAACAATCCACTGCCTTTCATTGCTTCTAGCAGATCCTTTCTTTTTGTTTCTGACGTCTCTCTTTACGTGGCATCTTTGAACTGAAACAAGCAAAATATAATGAATTATGATCAGAACACTATAATAAACCACATTACTAGTTCTTTATCATTGTGTTTAAACCAATATGTTTTTCAGTCCACAGCATAACAATATAATTTCAGAGAAAATGAGACCTCTCCTATGGAGTTCAATTGTTTCACAATCATTCAATTAAAATACTAACCTCAGTTCAATAATATAAAATTGTGATCAAGACATTTTGAATTGTAACATTTTTTTTTTTCAACAAAAAAAGTGATTTTTTAAGCTGAAATCACAAATTTTGATCTCATGACTTAAAAAAATTATTTGCAAAACAAACTTATTTGCAAGTCAGAAATCTTTGCTTGCTATTCAAAGTTTTGCTTGTGATTCTCACATGACGTCTGGGCAGAGCCTCAAATCAAAACCAAAGATTTCTGATGTGTACAAATAAAAGTTTGTTTGCCCCTTCATTAATGACATGCGTTTTCATTGGACAGAAGCAGTTTGATTATTACAAACATGATATCTATCATGGTAGTTCAGGATGAGTTATTTTTAATTCTAAATGAATGTCCTTCAAGAGACATTTACCTAACAGTAGAATAAATACAATGTACATAATTCACCAAAGAAAATTAGAAAATCGGACATGTATCCATGATGGAGATGATTCTGGTTTTGGACTGGCGATGTGCCGCTATTGCATCAGTAATACTGCAGAATGACTGCTGTCATTAACAATACAGGGAAGCTTTTTAGTTATCTTGCTTTGCTAGCAAAGTCACTAGCTAGCAGCTAGCTCATAGCACAACAACAACAGCGTAATGTCTGTATGATAAAAATACTGGATCGATAGATAAGAACAGCTTTTCCTCACCTGGCGTTTCCTCCCGCTCAGTAGATATTCAGAGAAAGGCGGACTCAGAGAGCGGACTATATTTTCCTCCGCCGGTCTTGTTTTATTTCTGCTTAAACCGCGACTCCGTGCCGAAGGAGAAACGATACAACATTTAACGTTTTCCGTTATCTGACAGCAGCAAGCCGACTCCAGTTTTTTCACCAAAAATATTTTTTTTTAATTCACCAAAAACGTTCGCTAGCTTGAGCTCCGCAGTTAGCCGCCTTATCTCACCGCGCGAGAGGCAAGCGCGTCGTGCGTCACGGGCAAAAGGTCAAAGGTAACAATTTGACCGGAGGGCTTATTGTGTTGTTTTTCTTGCAAAGTAATAATAATAATAATAATAATAATAATAATAATAATAATAATAATAATAATAATAATAATAATAATAATAATAATAATAATAATTGTAGTACATGTGTAAGAAAAAAAAAAATAAAATAAAATAAAAAATAAAAAAACCAAAAGGGCACTTGGGGCCATGGAGCAAAAGGGGCAGGTGCTCAATCCCCCAAAACCCCCCCTCTGCACGGGCCTGCTAGATTGCATGGTCTCCACTGACCAACTAAGACTATTTTAGGCAGTGTGTATTCTGTCATTGAGGTACCATATGCTGGCTTAGCTTCTCTCGTGTCGTTTGCCAGGTTCCCGAAAAATGGAGTACAAGGGGAACAGCTGGCATGAGACTTGCTTCCTGTGTCACCGCTGCCAACAGCCAATAGGAACCAAGTCTTTCATCCCCAAAGACTCTGGCTACTTTTGTGTGCCCTGCTTTGAAAAGCAATTTGCATACCAGTGCTGTGCTTGTAAGAAGGTAAAAAAGAAACATAACTGCGTAATTTTTATGTAATGACTACTCCAATAAATTCACTGACTGCAGGTCAATCTGAGAAAGAATTTCCCATTTGTGCTCATGTGTGTTGTATACGTTTCTTGTATCTTCAGGCCATCACCACGGGTGGTGTGACCTATCAAGATAAGCCGTGGCATCGTGAGTGCTTCCTCTGCATCGGCTGCAGAAAGCAGCTTTCAGGGTATCGCTTCACTTCCAGAGAAAATTACCCCTACTGCCTGGAGTGTTTCAGCAACCTGTATGCAAAAAAGTGTGTTGGTTGCACCAAACCCATTTCTAGTGAGTCATTCTCTGTGTGTCATGTTCCGCATAATTTTGTTGTCATGTGGGTCATGATATTATGGGATGGTGAGGTATGCATTTTAATCTGTTCCTGTTTTCTAAAGAGGGAACAGATTAAAAGATTTTTAATTATTGCAGATGTTTTCTGTTCCAACACATAGTCAAAATGAAACATACTGATTATGATGCACTATGTATACAAATCTACAAATATTGATTGCGTTTCAGCAGGTTGATGCACACTTTAGAAAATTCAAACTTCAGCTATGGCACGTTTGAGCTGAGGCAAAAGCTGAGAGGAATCCTTCTTGAAGGTCCTAGCCAATTTCCTTCATACACCAGGCGGCCATCTTCCATGGAATAATTGTGTTCCAGCAGCGCAATGATCACAAACACACATGAAAGCTGATTTTACAATGAAGAAATGAATGGTCTCAAAGCCCCAACATCAGCCTGAGAATTTGTGATCTATGGTTTAAAGTCAGATCTATGCAAGGGAACAAACCAGTGTAGTTACATCTCACCATTTTTCATAAGAAGAATGGTCTATCCAGTCCCAATAATTCAGTTGTTAATGAATAACAACTTTATTGTTTAAGGTGCAGCTTTACTGGATGAGTTAGAGAAACAAATACAGTAAAGTTTAAAAGGAAAAAAATGGGTGCATTCAATTTGGAGTTTCTTTCCTGTACTGTTTCTCATCACATAAAAGAGTAAACTATTAATACCACAGGTGAATGTATTCAAGCTTTTCACCCTAAAAATCTCAGCCATGTGATTAAAATATGCTTGAAGTTGTGCAAAAACAAGTCCAAAGCAAACCTAGACACATACATATTACCTGTTTTCCTTTTTCAGGTTTGGCAGGTGCCAAATATATCTCATTTGAGGAGCGTCAGTGGCACAGCGAGTGTTTCACCTGCATGCAGTGCTCTGTGTCCCTGGTAGGACGCGGCTTCCTCACCCAGCGGGACGACATTTTGTGCACCGACTGCGGCAGGGAGAAATGACCTGTGCACGACACGATGCAACGACTTATGTTCCCTTTAGTTAATATGCTGGGCATGTTAGTCGGTATGAGCTTGGATGATGCTGTTACCTCATAAAGTGATCAACATTTTCTCATTTTGCTTTAATGTAGTGTTCTGTTGTGAAAGTCTTCATAATGGCATACATATCGATGCTATTGTGAAATTTGGTGCTTGTACAAACTTCTCAGTTTACTGTAAACATGTACAACCGCGGTGCTTTATGCAAAGATTGTTATTCATTTTAACAAGAGTGAAATAATGTTTGTTTTTAGACCATAGATCCAAAATATGTGAGAAAAAGCTGAATTACGTGGTGCTAAAAAATATAAATGAAAACAGTATCTGCAGCCTTGCATGACCCTTGCACATTAATGCATGCAAATATATTCACAAAGAATCACAAAATAACATGAGTTTGCTCAATATGTATGAGACGTTGCTGCAATAAAGTTTGTAATGCTTGTTGTTTCTCATTTTGACATTTCAAGAGGAGATTATCAATTTGATTCAGACGCACACACTGACTGAATGGACAGGCATTGTTAAATAGCAATGCTGTAGTGTCCAGTATTTGATAAATGCCACACACATATTCAATTAAACGAAAAATATTACAGTATGTTTAATGAAATAAAACTACTAAAGTTTGGTACAAGTCAAGAAAACTCAAATATACATTCAAAATGTATATTTACAGATCAAAAAAGCACAAATAGACAATCTGAGTTTATGCCAAAGCTGCTGCGAATAACGCCAGTAAAACTCACCAGCACATCCGAGGACAGTTCTGCATTTCAACCATCTGCTCGTCCTGACAGACCAATGCATCTCTGCCCTCAAAAAATGCTCTGAAAAAGGTCGCCATTTATGTGTTGGTTGAATAAAAGCTGTTCCTTGATCTTAATGACTCTTTTAAACAGACGGGGGCTTCTTTCAGGTTCAGGATCATGACTCAGAGAGAGAGAAATGTGTCTCTTTCCGAGATCCCACAGTCCAAGCTGTTAGCTATTGTAGGTGTTGCCACAATTAACAGGTACAGATTGGGTGAGAAGTTTGCACACGCGTATCACTGGCATGACTGTCACATAACTGTGGGACTTTTAATGACTTATTTGAGTTGTTCTTGTTTTTTTAAGTATTTTTAAAATGACAAAATTTGTTATTTCATCTCAGGATAAAATATCTCAGGAAGTTGCATAGCAACCAGTGAGTAATGTTTCCATTATATTACTGGCATATTTGTGGCTCAATATTTCACCAAGAGTTCTCTCTGGAATGGCAGAGAAATGTAAAATGTTTGGACCTGATTTTAAGCATTGTCCAGAAAATGCAAATCTGCCTTTCAACAAGGCCAATCCAGAAATGTAATGCTGACGTTTTATCTCTTCCAAAACCAGCAAGGGATTATTTTCGTGTCTGAACATCAAACTGTGTCAAAGTTGCAAATATGAAACTGTTAATTCAAAGGTTCTTTTCCTAAAATCAAATGAAGATATATCAACCATCCAGCACCAAACATCCTGTTAAAGTCATTCGCCAATATGACATTCAAACCAAATATTAATTGTATGTAAATATCTGAACTGTTTAACTCCTTTGCAAAACTAGAAGACGTTAAAAGCTTTCATACCTAAATCACATGAGGCAGCATGTTGTTACCTAGCGCTTTTTATTTGGGTCAGAGCTTTCCACCTTGTCAAACAGTCTGATTCAATCATTTCACAGCACTCAAAACCCAAACATACATCCCGCCAGGGGATATTCGCTTCCAGAGAAAATCCTTCCCTTATCCTCATCCCTCAGGCAATGCTTGTGATAAAGACATGGAAATGCCTCCGTCCTCCCCTGCAGTGGCCGGGGGAAGAGCTGGCAGCCGGAGCCTTGCATGCAAGGGAGCATGTTTCCCTTGCATGCAAATGCTGAATGTCTGCAGCGTGTTGGTACAGCAGCGCAAACAGACTTCAAGTCTCAGTGGAGATTTTCTGAACCAGGTGAACCAACCAGCCAACAAATCAGCACAAACAACCAGCAGACTATTCAGACCTTCTTGCACCTGCTGGTCAAAAGACAGCAAGTTACTTGCTTAAATGATTTGTAATTTATTTCATTTTGTAAGAACATTTTACTTATCTCATTTGAATTTTTAATATTTTACAGATCCTTGATTCAGGGTAGGTAAAGACGAGGCTTCACACATCAGATTTTCACTTTTTTTCTTTTTTGTCAAGCTGTACTCATCCACTCATGTTTCTTCACTGTTTTCCAGCTGGATGAAACCATCGCAGGACAGCAGATGCGGTCTGATATTTGCTGTTATTTCCATTAACATTCATATTAAGGGTTGAATTTGACGTTAACCTACCAATGCTATTTTTTTTCTGTTATCTATCTGGCTGTAAGTTGTTAATTTGTGTGATATTTACAGACACCGGCTGCCTCAGCTATTTTTTTCTGGTATGTTAGTGCTTTGTTTTTCACTGATAGGAGCTGCAGAAGGCTATCTCTTGCCTGGCTGCGTTTGTTAATTTTAACCAACAGGGTTTCTCACATGCCAGGAATCTATTTTTAGAGTAAAATGGCTCCAAATCTCAGAATGTAATGAATAAATCTGAAAGAAAGTAGCCTTCTGTAATAAGTTCCTAACAAACATGAAGCTCCGATCAATACTCATTATTCTTCTGTTCCCTTGGAAGTGAGCTGGTTCCTCTGGGAAATGATCAACATTGAGTTAAAGATGTAGCCATGAATCAGTAGAGAGTCTTTTTTTTTCTTCCACTTTAAATAAACAAACGACAGAAGTTTAAAAAAACATCTTATCATTACCTGCCCTGCTAAGAAGCAATCTGGAGGGATAAATCAGGGATTGACATGCAGCAGAGAGGCTGACGGCGCCCTCCTGAGGCTTTATGCGGGAGTGATTTTTACTGCTGCACCAGCTGCAAAGGCTACTGGGATCCTGATTTTGGAGCAACATGGCAGGTGTTTGCACATTCACATTTATGGATACCCAGATATATTTTTAGTTGTGTATTATTATTATTTTCTTTGTTTATTGTTGTCATTGTCTTTTTGTTTTTGGGGGTTTATTTAGGTGGATGTCGAAGGTCCTGGGTTCCAATCCTGGTGTGGGGTTTTTCTGCAGAGAGCTTTTATTCCCAGGTCGTCTCTCTTAGTCTTTCCACAGACTAACAACAAGACTGTTAAGCCAGTTTAATATGTATGTGTGTGTGCAAGTTTTTTGTCGTGTGTGTGTGTGTGTTGTCTTGTGATGGACCTGCTGGTGACAGGCACCAGATGTTTCCCATGATTCTGCAAAGATAAGTGGATATAAAAAAAAAAGATATAAATATATAAAGAAAATGGATGGAAGTTCAGTTAAGCTTCATCTTCGTGTTGTCCAATGCACATCGTAAATCACCTGTGCCCAACTCCAGTGCTTGAAAGCTGGTGTCTGACCAGTTTTAGTTGTGTCTATTTTCAACACAGCTGGTGCAAGTGGTCCATCTCCCGACCCAGACATGTTTAATAATTTGTCCTTATCACAGGAAAGAGAGAGACAGAGATAGAGGTGATATTATGTATTTGGACTTCTGCAGATTTGACTGTTGAGATCCCTTCTTGCAATTCCTGACTCCAACTGCAGAGGGCAGAAGTACTCAATGCAACTATTTTTTACATATCTAAACATTACCTTAAATGCCTCCCATCATATTGCTCAAATTGTACCATTTAAGGGCCTATTTCGGTTTTAACTTGAACAATTTTCCCATTATTTTCAGCAAAAATAGGTGTGCAGGCTTTCAGTGTTCGCATAGTGATTTCTTTATGACCCTACATGTCATTACATTATAATTGTTATTTCTGACTTGTCTTTCCATTTGCCTTTGTTTTCTGAGTGCTTTATCCGCAGTTTCATCAGACATGGGAACGGCACCATCTACTTACTGCAATCTCTTGAGTGTGTTATTAAATGCAGTGAAACATCAGCCTGTCTTCAGCTGGTGAGATATCAGATATGTCTGGATTATGTTACTTCGACCTCGCAGGGACAAGAGCAGGCAGAGCAAAATGTGAAAGTGGCCAGAGGGGATGCTGCTTTAGCTGATGTGGGAATCCAGCTTCTTGCGAGTCCTCTGTCACTGCAAGACATCAGCAAAACACAAGTCACACTGTTTGTCTTAGCAAAAGAGCAGAACAAACAAAGAGAGAGCCTGCTTTCTGTAAGGCTGGTGACTGCTTTCCTGCAGCGGCGGGGATCCAGACACAATGTTTTCCAACTAATCTTTAGCTTTCTAGAAGCATCATCAGGTGTTTTTCATGTGAAAAGGAACTATTAATGTCTCAACAAAATCATTCATCAATTCATTCATCAACTTTCATTCTGTGCTGAATTGCATCATAATGAGGATCATGTTTGAGTCTGTGTCATAATTCCTTGACTTTAAGCTTAGTTATTCACATTGTCTTCCACTTCCGTGGGGCTCCTGTGTTTCTGTTCTGTCTTAGAAAGTGGCAGATTTTAAAGGCCATTCGGGTGTTTTCGTAGGGCGGCATTAAAAAGGTCACCAGATTAAACAATTTCAACCCAACGGTGTTGTCAATGAAGAGTTGATTATTCTTTGTGTTGAGTAGATGTCACCTGCTTCCTACTGTTTTCTTGCAATTAATATTTGGAATAAGTACTTTCCCTTCAGTTCCACATACTTATGCTCCCTCCCTGCGCATCTTCACTTCCTGTGGTAATTAAGACTCACCTGTACCTTGCCACACCAATCAATGTGCTTTGATATTTAATTCTCCAGGCTTCATTTGCTCTTCATTGATTTCTGATGTGCTCCATGGGTCCTGATCTGACTTGTGTTCCTCTGTGAGTTTGTTGTTTTAAGTTATCTACTCGTTTCCTCATTAAATTAGAATTTCAACGTGATTTAGCCGCCCACCATGGATGGATGATGTAGTGTTACTGTGTCTAAGTCGTAAAAAAAAAAAGATATAAATGTGTCGTCTTTTATTTCTGTCTATGCCTCCTGTAATCATTTCATTTGTACCAGCATATTTAAGATTTAATCTTTATTGAACTGAAAATGATGATTCAAAATGAAAAAAAGTCCCATTTACCACCATGCAATTCACTGTCCTGGGAGCAGACGTCTTCTCAGATTAGTTTAAAGAAAATGCATGCAGTAAATAACTGGGTTTGAAACGCAAAAATAATATCAAAGCAGCGCCCTTTTCCATGGCGACAGGTCGGAGCCACATCCTGAAAGACACTATAGCCATAAACTGAATTGTGGAAGACACCCGTGCAAATCTGTTGACTTATCAGAATGTGCTGCTTTACATGGAAACCAGTGGTTTTCAGCGTGACCAGAGGGAATTTCTCTATTCTACACCACTTATATATACTTCTGTGCTTTTATGGTTCCCATGTGTTTATGTTTGTTTGCATTGAGCTGAAAAGGGAAAGTCAACAAGTGAAGGGCGACACGTGATACGGTTTATTGTCTATATGATTGAAATGCATTTATAACCATCTAAAGTAAAGCTCATTTTGAGCTAAAACAGGAAAAAGTAAACTATATGGGGAAGTGGAAAGTTGGAAAAACACAAAGAAAAAAAGTCTTTAAATGGAGTTAGAAGAATAACTTGTTAGAGGTGCAGCAAATATTTCAGTAAAGGTTGAATGCAGAGCCGGCCTAAGGATTAAGCAAACTGTGTGACTCCTCAGTGATGTGCACTGAGTTGAGTTAAATACCAGCTGAAACAGTTGATTAGAAAAGTTTGATAACTTAAAATCAAGTCATAATTCAGAGCTTGTCAATAGCAGAATAAATAACATCCATGTTACTTCCTCAACCAGAGCTAAACTGGTTGTGTGTCTCACTGACAACAAAAAGTAGTTTTCCTGTCCACTTGCTTGTCCTCCAAGATGGAACAAAGACACGATTTTCATTATTGCAACCACCTTGTATCGCAATCTAGCGCCTCGCAGATGCTTCACAATGTGTCACAACGTTTTTCATTTGATTTATTTTGAATCAACAAAACACACTAAACAACAGGAGGGGGTCAAGGACGTGTCCATCCATTCGTCTGTATCTGCTCTCCCCTCCAGGGAGTTGTGGAGTTGCTCGTTTCTCTCTCCAGTAAACAATGGACGAGAGGCAAGTGGAAAGGTACAGCCTGGCGGGTCACCAGTTCAAAAAGGAAACTCTTACTGATATTAACTTAAAAAACATGTTGTAAAAACTCTTAGCTTTCCCTTTAAGGATTCGGTTTATAGTTTGCCCGCTAGAATTGCTGCTATGTTAGTAGCTGTTCATTGGGTTGCGGCTGAGGACCAGTGGTTATTGTGTGGCTAACAAGCTAAGTTATTCCTCCTGTATTATGTGTCATCCAACTCCAGGGGTTCTGCTGTAACAATTCTTGTTTTGTTTTTTTTTAATGTTTTTTTTTTGTAAGCAAAACAGTTATAACCCAAAAATGTAAGCGTTCAGAGACGCCTTATAAGCTGTTTTGTGGTTTCAGGTTGATTTAAATTATTGAGTGTCGGTTTGCACGAATATTACTGGGATTAATGGCCATAGTGTAGTAAAAGATCTGTGCAGTGCAAAAGCTGTTATGGAAGAAAACACAGTAGGTATCCAGACACTGGTCACACATTATAAATATACATGTTACCACAGAGTGAGGACTAGGAAGGAAAACAAGAACATTCTCTTCTTGTGCTTTTCTAAATAAAAAAATGTTTGCTGTCTGGATGGAAGGATATAATTTTGTTCATGTTAGGATGGATTTGTTTTGGCTCCAAAATAACAGCTACAAAGATGGAGAGATGTTCTGTTTAGGTGAATGTGTTTACAACTCAAGCTTTGAAAATCTTAAAAAGAAACCTGGATGCTCCGCAGAGATATTTATTTTATGAGTTTAACATCGAGACGCACTTCCCCAAATCCAAATTAAATGCCTTTGAAGAGCCTTGGAAAAGCATTCACACTTTTCCACATATTTGACAACTACAGCCTGAAGTCTGTTTGATTAAGATGTCATGTGTTAAACAAAAGTGAGTAATTGTGAAGTGAAAAATGTTCTTTGTGTGTGTGGCATGTCTTGTATCCCGTAGCCTTTACTCTAATACCTATGCAAAAAAAATAAAAAATACAAAATCGAAGTGCAACAAATTGCTTTGCAAATCAACTCTCCTGGTGTGGATAAATATAAAAATGCCACAGCGACACAGCAGGAGCTGCAAGAGTCAACAAAGAAAGGCAAAATCATGCTGGCATTTTAAAACATAGCATGAACTTTATGTGAAAAACTCAAGGGGTGTGAATACTTTTGTAAGAAAGGAGAAGATTTTTTTTCATTATTTATTTTATTTATTTATTTTTTTTTTAATAAAAACAGCAGCGCTACGAAAAGGCAGAGAGCGACACCAAACAAAATTATAGCAGGTATCCCTCTGAATAAAAAACCTTAGGGGGTAGCATGAATTTATAGTACTTCACTGTGCATCATGCATCACATTTATAGTCAAAGCCACAAAATACTATATAATGTCCATCATGACGCATTTTTCAGTTTTAGTGGTTGAAGGGAGACAAGGAGAATCTTAATTTGCAACCCTTTTGGTAGCAATAATGGTAAGGTAGCAGAAAACCTAAATGATTGAACTTTAATTTTCCTCTCCTCCCCAGCAGAACTAATTCCGTAGATACAGCCAAGCTAGCATGGGAATAAATAGCCAAAGGGGGATGATCAAAACGTATCTTTTTTTAACTGCTAAGGCAACACTCACACTCGTGGATTGCTACCTCTGGCTTTGGCAGAATGCCACTGGGAGAAATGTGTACGGTGTCCCACTGGAGACATAAAGGGCAGAGACGGTGACCACGGACACCCACCCTGCCCTGCTGCTCTGAGGCGAGGTTTACATGCATCCCACTGCAGGGAAAAGAAGACTCAAACCTTGTCTGCAGGACTAATATTGTCTCTTTCAATGCTTAAGAGTGTTTTTCTTGCTGGATAATTTGAACGCATACGATGCCTCAATTTTGCCCATTATTGCCACTTTAAGGATAAGCTTTTCAGCAAAAATATTTTTTATTTGCTCTGAAGAAAATTAGATTGGCCAGGTACCTAAATGATATAATTACAAATATTGCTGACGTGCTTGGAGACAGTGGCGGAGTTCTTTGGCAGAAAAGGTGTGTTCTTAATTTCCATCAGAGTTGTTTACGGTTTAGTTATTTCTATTCGCTTCAGAAGGTGTTTTCTATCTGCGGGTAGCTCGGGGGTCATGCTGTTTAGCATTCTTCCACTTAATCAAAACATCTAAACTCGTTAAATTTGGCTAAATCTGTATTTCCATTTTCACATGCAGCTGGTGCAGCAGTGAACTTTGAATTCATCAGGAGTTTTCCAACAGTCCTTTTCTTCATTTTTCTTTTTTTTTTTCCAAGCTGTGTCACTTCAGAAGAAATCAGTCCATCTTTTCTCTTCCTTACTTTAATCAAATAAACACAGAAAAACATATTTTTAGTGTGACATTTTTGTTTTCCAGTAGAGTTTTACACAAAACAAAATCAGGTTGAAAACACATTCAAGACTTCAAGCCAGATCCACATGAATAAAAAAATGATCTCTGTGTTAAATGTTTTATACATTTACAATGCTCTGCACTTACTGGGATGTCACAGACCAGAAAACAATGGGGTTATATCCAACAGGAAACAGCAGGGGGAGTAAATCTGACTGGGTGCAGATGGCCTGTTCGAGGTATCTCAGCTGTGGATATAGTGATTAGCTCAACAACAAAAGCAGCCTATTAAGGTTAAGGTTGCTGCAAAGTGTGATGGTGCAGTGAGAGATTAGAGAAGGAGTTAAAATGGAAATGTGCGCCCCCTTGTGGTGATACCTATTCATTCTTTGGGGACCAAATGGTAAAATGATTTACAACAAACTTTGCAACAAAATAAATAAAAAAATAAGATAAGCAGAAGTGTGACTAAGAAATAACCGTAATTCATTTTAATGTTTTTATTTTGTTTTTGGTTTTTTTTGTTGTTGTTTTGTTGTCAAAGCCAGAAGGAGCCAAGACAAAGAGGACAACGTGGCGCGGGTTGCGGACCCCTGATCTAATCAAATGACAAAGCATCATTTTCTCTTGGATTTTTAAAGAATTGTTCCAAAGAAAGAACATTTCCAGTGAACATTCTCTGCTGATGGCAGGGATCATGAAAAGAATGGACAAACTGGTTTCCAGTTTACACAAAGGTAACAGCGGTTTAAATAACATTACGACAAAGGTGGAGGGAATGCCTTCTCTGAAAACCCCGACATTTCAGACCTTGAAGAAATGAAGACAATGGCTTTCACCCCGTTCAGCTAAAACCATGAAGATGCGGCTCTCACATTCTCGTCGAAATTGAACTTTACCAGATTGGAATAAACATTGTGCAGGCCGACGAGTTTCCATTTCAGCTGCAGCATTCTGATTAAAGGCTCTTAAATAGCAGTAAGGCACATCGTACCTCGAATGAATGGTTCTGGAATAGTGTGGGAGATACTTGGATATTTTGCACCCAATTGTACCAACTGAAGCATTATTTATATGCCACAGAATATAATCATTCTTACTGACTATACACCCTTTTTTCCCCACAGTGTAACTATTTCTTGATGGCTGCTTCCGGCAGGATAATTCTCCATGGCACACAGCTCAAATCGTCTGAAAAAGTTTTCTCACTGATGATGATGAGTTCACAGTCCAGATGACCTGTGGGACACAGTGGTTAGAGTCCAGTGTGCAGCCAACAAACCTACAGCAACTTCATAATGTCATATCCATTTAGTTTCTGTGCAATTAAGGCGGTTTTCAAAGGGATCCTAGTAAAGTGTACCTAATAAAGTGGCCAGAACATTCACCAGTGTTAACATGGCAATGTTTCCCCAACCTAATAAATGTTGGAGAATAGTCTAGGAAATCTTTTGAAAGCTATTCTGGATGACAGAAAGACTTAAGAAGAAAGAGATTCTGTGTGTCATTGATGTCTTTTTTTCTGATGAAATCAGGTGTTTGTATGATTTAGTTAAAAATATTTCTCTACCATAACATTTTCCTTGAATGTGAACGCAACATAATTAAAGCCCTTGCAGCGTATAAGGGAGTGAGCATCCACCACCACTTGGGAGCATTATCAGCGAAACCCTTTGCCTCATGTGGTGTTTGACTTTACTGATTACAGAGCATGTACTGCATTAGGTTACTGTTACTGTAGCCTGGGAAAGTGGGTAAACTAAGAAGATGCATAATTAGACATTTAGCGCCAATCCGCCCCACAGATGAACACACCCTTCACCACAACAGATAGGCCAAGGAGTTAAAAATGTCCCAACGCCCACCAAGCATGGAGTCTGAGACACCATGTGACAGCCATCAAGCTCTGAACCTACTGTAACCCACACAATAAAGGCTTATGGGGGCATTTAATCCAGCACTAACCTGACAAGACCTCATTCATGCTGCCGCACTTGCTGAACAGCCAGTCCCACGAGCGGTCATAAATTTAGATGTAGCAATCAAAGCTCCAATCGGAGCGCAGACAAATTAGAGGTACATTGTGCCGAGGCATAGGATTTCTGACATTACAGAATAAAAGCACTAAAAGTAAGATATTTTGAGGATTTGTAAACTTTAATTACTGAGGGAACACAGAAGAATTGGAGAAGTTTTTTACCCAGCATGAAGCTTCACAACATAAAGCAGCACTTTGTGGTCTGACACTCCAACACATATCTATACTTAAGAGGATTTAAGCAGCTCGCAGGCAATTTTCAAAGGGTGCAAAATGCTCTCTCAATACACACATGGGAAAACAAATGAAATTTTTCGTATTTATTGTATAATTTGTATTTATTTGTGCAACCTCTGTTTCTGTGACAAACCTCAGCTGCCAAGGACATATTTGCTGTGCTCTAAGGCAGAGGTCTCCAACCCTCAGGGTCCACTGTGCTGCATATTTTAGATGTGTCCCCACTCCATCACAGCTAATTCAAATGAGTGCATTACCTCCTTTGCATGCCTTCAGCATCTGCAGAGGCCTGTTTGCCTTATATATATTCATTTAAAATATATATTAATATTTACAAAACTATGTATATGTCGGGACGCAGTCCCTCCAATGTGTCCTGGGTCTTCCTCTGGGTCTCCTCCTAATGGGACGGGCCCAGAAAACCTGCAGAATTTTTTATTTTTTCATTGCATTTTATCCATGATTTTGTTCTTTTGTTTGCTTTCCAGAGTTCATGACCATAGATGAGGGTTCAACCAGTAAAACTGAGGGCTTCACCTTTTGACTCAGCTCTCTCTTCATCACAACAGGGCAGTACAAAACCCACATGACTGCAGAAGCCACCTAATAGTTCCCACTCCGTTTTTTTTTTTTTTTCCTCATTTGTGAACAAAACTCCATAATACTTAATTACTCTTCATAGGGCTGGAACCGATCCTGAAATTACCAAAATGAATAAACCTCAGTACCTTGGCCGCCCCAGAGATGAACTCCATTAAGGCTCTGAAGAGAATCTAGGACAAAGAGACGCATTGGCGAAGTTTGACTTTAACTGTCTGAAAAATATTTATTACAATTAATGAGCAAAGAATTAAAAGTAAGAATATTATAACAAGCAGGCTAAAAATAGTAAAACTGATGCATGAAGAAAATACATGTAAAATAATATGTAAAAAGTAAAAATGGGATTTCTCTTTCTGACCACTGTGAACTTGAATTGTTGCATTACAGGTTTGGCTCCATTGTGCAGAGAGAAAGAATAAGTGGACACTAAGATAACCTGTTCTGCATGTGGTCCAATACATGTTCTGGATGTCATTTTGCACCAGTAGGACCCCTATAGGCCCATACATATGTGTAAGCACCTATATGTGTATATAGGTGCATATATATGCCTATTTGCACATATATAGTTTCTGTTCATTTATTTGGTTCTGTGACAATAGACAATATCAGACGGCACTTAAAAAAATGTTTTATAATACAATTGAGCCAAACATCCTTTATTTTGTAGTTTTTTACCATTTTGACAGAAGGAGGAGAGAGAAAATGAAAACTTCCAAAGACAAAGATATGGTGTGTGGCCGTTATTTTGTGGGACTTTCACAAGTCAGACCTGCTGTCAGAAATGCAGGTCAAGCTTTCACCCTGGTTGCACAGTTTCTCATACTCCTCACTATGCCTGAATTCCTTCTCTAGGCCTACAAAACACGTTCAAACTGGTGAGGCGAACCCCCATGCACCCTTCAGGATCTTGCTGAAAGTGCAGAGCAGGTCCACTTTTCCACGGACGAAAACCAAACTGTCCAGAACCTCTGAACGGACCTCACCAAGGAGGTTTAGGAGTGTAGTTGGAACGCACACCGTCGTCCCCTTATTGAAATTTTCTGGAAAGAAAAAAAAAAAAGGAAAAGAAAAAAAGCGCTTTTAAGTGCACTTAAACACAGACAAGAGCTTCCTACTTTCACTTAAGGTGATTTGAAAGTGAAACATTTGATGAATTTAATGAGATGTTTTTACAGCTGAGGAGGTAATTTGGTACTTAAGTATAAGACCTGAATTTTTTCCTTCACCGCTCCCTCGTCTGGTCTGGTCTGGTGCTGTGATGCTAACTTTATCTGTGATGGATCATTTGCTGATGGATGTGTTCACTAAGCTTTCGGCATGTGCTCCAACCCCGGCGGGTCCAGATATAGCCTTAAATCAGAGAGTAATCATCACTGCGGTGATGTGGATCAGCGCATCCTAAATAAAGCTGCGTTGCTTCTCATTGTCTAAACACTGGAAACCACTTTGAGCTCTATAACATAACCTTGTGTAGCGCTAAACATATTGGTGAACAAAGCAACAAGACCATAGCAACAGCTGCTGTTATATGAGCCAGAAAACGCATTTCCCTCAAAGCCCATAAACTCCTGGGGAAGTACGTCTGAATGCTGTGTTTAGTGACAGCAAATATTGCACAGCAAAAATTTAGTAAATGACAGAGCAAAGAGCAGACATAAATAAATAAAAGACTGTTTTAAATGCATTTACCAAATTTGGAGGAATGACCCAGATTTTTTTATTTATTTTTTTAAATATGCTGTCTATTTTTAAACATAAGAGTTGAGTAACATAATTTGTTTCTTTTCGATGAAACAAGACTAAAAAAATGCCTTGCTGATAAGATCTGATTTAAAAATGCCTTTGTGAAACTTTGAATGAGTGCAAAAAGACTTTTATTTTTTTTCTACCCCCGGGGAAATTGTGAACGCGAACATTTTATCGCTCCTGTGCTTCTTTGAACTGTAAGCAGAACATTTCTGAGCTCATTCTTTACACTCTCATATAGTCTGGTACAGTCTGGTGAGACCTGGCTTTTTAACACTTTTAAAAAGTCCCTCCCCAGTTTATAATGTCAGGCTTTGGCACGTTTCCGACCTTTAATTTGGAGAGGGTGTTTCACAGTCGTGAAACTTACATAGATAATAGTGGATGAAAGTATAACTTCCAGAGCCTGCATTTGTGCAGGCATGGAATATAATTAGCTTAATTTCAACGAACTAAACCGCTAGTCTGTGACGTAAATGGTGGATGAAACTAAGGGTACTTCACACTGAAACAACAAAGTGAAAGTGAAGAGATTAAAATAAGTGCCTTGACGTGGAGCAGCTTTATGATAAAGATCTTATAATGATGGAAAGAAAGAAATGTGCAGCACTGCTGCAACAGTTGGTTGATTTTACAAATGCTCAGTTTTCCTTATCCTTTCCTGTGTCGCAGTGTATTAGCAGGTAGCGAGTTTTAGAAAATCAAATAACTGATAGTTAAGATCTTACTGGGGATTTAGTTTGATTATTAAGAACAATTAGGTAAGGTCAATGCATGGATAAATTGCACAGCAACAAAACTAGCAGAAAATGCTCAAGGTTGTCAGAAATTTTGTGTGAGGATTTTTTTTTTTTTTTGGAAAAGTCTAAACTGATATTTGAGAAATAGAAGTTTAGTCCCTCTCTATTTCTCTGTCATCACCATAGCTCAATTAGAACGCCTACCTTTCCTTAAATAGCAGACAGCAGTGATCACTGGGACTCCACACTTTTGATTTAATGTTGCATATTAAGAGGCACAGTGAGTTTTAGCTCTGCACTGTTCTGCACATAAGCCTTCTGCATGTATTCAGCTTTAAAAGAGTACTGATTCATGAGAGGACAAAAAAAAAAAACAAAGCCATTTCTCTGTGTGAGTCAGGCTGGCTGGTAGATTGACTGCAACACAGTGGATCTGGGCATAGCAGGATTTTCTTATATTTCATTTCTGAATGCTTTTTGCTTGTCAGCGTAGGGTTTCCATACATTTTCAACAAAGCTGAAGTCAGAGCCGTTCGGAAACAAAAAAACCAGTGAGCTTTGTGTGTTTTTACATGATTGCCTTGTGGGTATGGAGCGCATCCAAGTATCAACCAGCTGACCCAAACTGTCGCCCTTAGATGAAGGAGCATTGGTTAAGATGTCTAAGAACAACCCAGACACCACCAACTCTCAGTCATCAGAACACTAGCTTTACTAAATCAAAGACCGGCGTAGCAGCTATCAAACACGGCGGGAGCATCAGATGCAAACAACTGAGACCAATGTTTGGATGCATTTCAAAAAGTGGTGAAATAATCAAGATGAAAGACTACCTCCAAATTCTTGCAGGATGATTTGTACTTGGAAACAGCACAGTAATCACAAACACATAAAAACGAGATTGAAAAGCTAACATTTTAGATTCTGCCATTCCTGAACGTCAGGCCTACTAACAATTTGTGGATAGTGCTTGAAAGCAGGATTTGACAGGAAACTTATCAATTTAAGCTAATTATATCATTTCTGACAAAAAAAAAAGAAGTGGTGAAACATCCAGCAGCCAGTGTTAAGTTAGATGCTTGTTAATGGATACAAAGAAGTTTATAGTTTCTCTACAATTTGTTAAAGGGACACTTGGTAAGTAGCAGTAGGAGTAAAGGTATACATTTGAGCCTGCATTTATCATTTTGACATTGCGTGTTTTGCACAAAATCCAAAATAAATTCCAATTTGTCTCCCCAAATTGAGTTATTTAAATAAAGTTGTTTGTCACATGTCATTCCACGCTGGAAAAAAGAAGAAATCCCATTTCTGACAAGCCACGGTTAGTAATTAAAATAATAAAAACGCTGAAAGAACAAAATTTATGCTTAGTAAACTTATAATTTAAATCGTTATTGTGCGCAGAGGGCAAAACAAACAGCTTTGAGTCCACATACGACCATGCCGCTGCCCGGCAGTCGCTGGATCGGCGCCACCAAATTAGACGCAGACAGAAGCAAAGTCTCCTTGGAAAGAGGGTTTCTATTTCTGAGGAAACATGTTTGATCAAATGTCTTGTTCCTTTTTACAGAGCCGTTTAAATCCCCGTGCAGGATTTTCCAGACACTGTTCACCTGTCTGCCGCGGATATGACGGGATTTAAACAGCAGCGAGAACCACAGCTCCATCCGCATGCTGCTGCAATCTAACCAGAAAGCGACTAGACCTACGTAAACACAGCAGCAGCAGCAAAAAGGGCACCGGTATTAGGGCTGTAATTCTCTCTTCCTCGACCACATAACCTCAAATGTCCATATTTGGAGAATTTGTTGGAAATATGGATCTCCAAATAGCTGGAAAAGCCAGTTGGAAAGTCTTTAAAGTCGTCTATGTGCCATTCATCCAAGTCAGCAGTCCACCTTGAGTCATACGGACTCAAACGTCCAGCTCTAGCTTCAAGCTACAGAGCCAGGCATGCACTTAAAGGTTTTAGTTGCGTTTTCAAATGCTCATAACCTTTGAAAATGGTATTTACAGAAGCTCCTGCAGCCAGGGGGAAATGTAGAGACTTACAACTGGAGTCACAAAAGAGATTAACAGAGACTCACTGACGGGAAACAAGGTCAGCGACCAAAAATATACATCATATTCCCATTTGCTGTCGTTGCAGTTAAATCTATACATGCGGCAAATGGAGGAGGGAGCTCTGGGAAGAGTATTATAATTATTACGTTAAGAGGAAGGGAACGTTTTACATGTGGATCAGGCCAGTTAACAGGTTTGCAGCTGTGGTCAGCAAAGACAGCTGCAGCGTGCCGAAATTACAGAGTACAATGATTCATTTTCTTTCTGTGTTTGAGACCGTTCGGCCGTGCTCGGGTTTGGACGAGCTCCCCCTGTAAAAACAGGCTTTCCTCAGCAAAAAACTGCTGGCTCATCAAAAAGAAACAAACTCTTTGTTCTGCTTCGCAACACAGGCAGACCACCTCGAAGATTCGTTGTTCTGAGGAAATCAAGGCCTAGACAAATGAACATCGAAACGCCACAGAAAACCCTGGAGTTTTATCCTTAGAAACCTAAAGAAAATAAGTATTAGACACATTATTTGTCCTCTGTACAAATAGATTTGTTGTTCGCCTATAAACATGAAATCTACACCAAATAACTACGTAACAAATCCACACATGCAGATAAATCTGAATTAATTCATTTGTAAATTAAATAATTTGAGGTAAGAATTAACCATATAAACAGATTTATTATTTTATTTAAAGCTTTTTGGGGGTAATTAGAGCTACAAGACATCTCCTGTGACTTGTAAAATGTGACAAGCGCAATTCTGGAATAATTTTTAGACATTCTTCCACACAAATATTCTTTATATCCTGAATATCTGGGATCCTGAAGTTCTTCTCCACTCTCTTTGCCACAGTTTTGCAAACCCTGAAACAAACCGAGAGCTTCATTTGCTTCGTTTTCGGCCTGGTTGTTGTCTTGTTTCCCCTTTACGTCCCCCCCTTTGTTTCATTTTCAGCAATGCCATATTTTATTTCTCCTTCCTTAACTTGTGTAAAGTCTGGCAGTGCTGCAGCTCCAAACCATGATGTTCCAACCTCAGAACTTCCCTGTTGGAATGGCGCTTTAGTGGTGAAGTGCAGCGCCATTTTTCCTCCACGCTGTGTGCAGAAGCAATCAAAACAGTAAAGTTTGAACCAATATGACCAAGTCGTATTCTTCCAGAATTTCACTGGCTGGATCAAATGTTTTGGAGCACATTTTAAGCGAGCTTAAACTTTATGTTTTTCAACAGTGGAGTCTGGTGAAGAGAGCAGTCCTAGAGGCCATGGTGGTCGCTTTATGTTTCCAGCTCTTTCAGAGCTTAAGAAATGTTTATGTAACCAAAACCATCTGCATGCTTAGCAGCGTTATATGATGATAATGAGCAGCCTTTTAACAAGTCATAAATTAGGACCAAAACAGCCAATAATCTTTGTATTAGATTACGTTCTCAATATTGAACAATTACACCTGGTTTCTTGGCTTTATGCACCTTTTAAAAGCTTTTTTTTGGGCTGTGTTGTACTTTTTTACACTCAGCCGACCTTCTTTTAAAGACTCACCGTTGGTCTCAGGTGCCATTATGCAACATTTTGTTATATAATGTTGCATTATTTAAGAAAGAACAGTAGTTTGAAATATTTTCTGGTTTTCTAGTGACATGTATCGCTTCCTGTTTATTTGTAAAAACAAACAAATCTGTTAGGAAAATTAGCACACAAAATGTAATGTGTTGGCAGCTTTAAGTGAGCAGAGCCACATTCTCTTCTTTACATCCCGTAGTTTGTCTTGCTAAGTGGTTAATGCATCAAAATGTTTTGTTGTGCAAAGGTATCAGTCAGAAGAGGGTTACAAAAGATTCCCCAGTATATGATTACCATGTTGTAGGGAAAGTAATCATATTCATCTCGAGATATATCAGGAAACTGCATGCTTTTTTCAACCAAGTTATTGAAAAGGAAAAGTGGGAACTGCTCATGCCAGTTGCTGTGACAACAGTCTCTAGTATTTCCCATATGTCTGGGTAGTCGATTAGGGTTGCAAAATAAAACCATTTTCTTCCACTCAAAACATCCGGGCCAGAATAAATCTCCCAAACCTTGTAAGAAAATATGTTATGTTCTGATTAACCCAAACTTAAACCCCATAAATTATGATTATTGTCATTTTTTCACATCACAAAAACCATGAAAATAGTGGTGCACAAACTCTAAATGTTGATTTATTCGTTCATGCTGAATACTTGGAAATAACATGGTGTTAGTTCCATCTCATTAAAAATAAACTCATGTAGAGAATCCTTCAAATGTTCAATACTTATTCTCCTTGGGGTTTTTTTTTTTGTTTTTTTGTTTTTTTTTCATTCTGTTGTCTTGGTGACTTAAAATAAATCCATGTATTTTGGGAGCAAGAACATGAAGTTGTTACAGGTGAACAATTTCCAAAGGTCCACACATCCTGACCTCCTGGCTGCTGGAAAGCAGAGTTTTCAACACTTCATTTAACATAAGCACAGATCTAAAAAGCTCCTTCAGAGATAAGCTAAAGCGCAGGCTTCTGAAACTCAGCAAAGTTTAAATTGCATGTAATTTCACGGCATTGTTCAGAATTACAAAAGCAGTTCAGTTCATTTATTGTTCCCAAAAACCTTTCTGAATAAATGCTTGTTAAAAGCAACAGTTTAATTTAGTACCGGAGTTATGTTGCATTTCAGATTTGTTTTATCTGAATGTCAGGTAGAGTCCCGGACTTGTGGCCAGGCGGTCTTAATGTTCCACGGCTCGCATTTCGGTGGGTGATCAGAAGGTGCACTGATTGGAAGAAATACCCTAAATCCATGCAGTGTGAGATAGCTCTGCATTTCCACAATCACATGCCGCACGAGGCTCTGAATAAATTCCCCAAACACAAATGTGTTTGGACTCAGTATCTAACTTCGGCAATTATCCTTAAAATATCCTAGAAGTATGAAGTCTGGCCATGTAAAGGCCTTGAGCAAACACGAAGGGAAGCCAGCTACCGACATGCAAACTCTGTGGAACGAAACTCCTGTTTTTTTTCTTCCTTTTGATTTATTCTTAGATGAGCTTGTGTCTGTATTTTACCAGCAACAAACTGCAAAACAAGAGCTGCATAAATGAATGTTCTGAAACAGCAGATGTTGGTTTTCTGTCATAACTTTAGACTTAAGCTCCACATATGTTGTCTGCTGCCTAAATAACTTAGATGTCAAATTGAAAAGACTTCATTTTTTCTTTCCTGGTTATAGCAGATGGACTTTGATGAAGCAGTTTCTGTTTTCTTTCTGGTCGCACATGCAAAATCTGAACAAACAGAAAAGCACTATCCAGAGTAAAAAGACAGGAAAAGACCCGGGTTTTAACATGCATCTGCTTCAGTCTATTTGATTTCAGGGTTTATTACCAGTCTAAATATTGACTGAGGACTAAACACTTTCATTGTGGTCATGACTATCTTGGTACTTTTGAGCCTTTTGCCAATTAACTGTGACCAATAATCGCAGCTCTTTAAATATTTGATTTCCTTGCTTTTAACCAGAATCCGTCATTTTTTTTCTCTGGCATTGAGGGCATTTCTGAGCGCCGTGTTGAGGTTAGTCAGATGTCAGCGAAAGAAAACGAAATGAAATGGTTGCCAGCGCTGGAGCAGGTTGCTATGGGAGTTAGAAGAATGACAAACAAAATTCCTTGGGCATTTATAGAAACATGTTATCTAACAGCGTCCCCTCCCTTCATAACCTGAGTGCAGATGTCTGCACACCTACAAACAGAAAATGTCATTTTGTATGTCCTAATTCACATGTACCTTTCATCTACATGCGTTTTTCTTTTTCTCTTTCTGTTCCAGGCCTAATTTTGACGTGTGTTATAAATCACTGGTCTGATACGGATATGGAGATGGGACGGATCCAAAAGCAAGAGGACGTGAGCGGCACTCAGAGTGAACAAAAGTGTCTTGCAGACATTACTGCTTCGATATTTTTAGAGGCACAAAGTGGACAGGATGATATTGTTTAAGTATATTATTTAAAGTAGGAGGATTCTCAGTCAAGCACAGTCGGTCCCACTGTTTCATCCTGCAGTTCATCAGCCAGCAAAATAAACCTTCAAACCACACCGGGCCGAGCCTCAGGCTCAAACAATGTCTCCAACACACCGTGCATTAAACTCCATCTGACTTCCTCTAGCCGTGTCTTTATATACAAAAAGTCACACTCTAGGATATGTGAAGTGTGTGGGCCTTAACTAACAGTTTGCCTCCTGCACTTATTTTGAGACAGACATGGCTTGCACCAAATATAGCGCACAGAAGCGAGACTTGTCTTGCCTCTCCACAGGTCATTATGGTTCAGAGCTGGCTGTGCTCACAAGTGACTGAGGTGGGTTCATGTTGTGGAAACAATGTTTCTAGGTTGTCAATTTGCATTTCAGGCACAGAAACTGTCATTACTCGCTCCACGTCGTCCCGCCTCCTGTCAGCGTCTCCAGTCGGAATTACCGGCAAACTTTCTGATGAATCCCGGAAAAAAAAAACAACCTTTCGACTCTTTAATCAGTCGTCTGAAAACAGAAAGATCTTGGCACAACTGCAAACCCAAAAAGACGTGGTCATCTGAAACTGACAGGCAGGGCAACAAAAGCACTAATAAAAGAGGCAGCCATGATTTTAATGGAAACCATGGAGAGTCTGCAGAGATGCACAGCTCAGGTAGGAGAACTGAGGGAAGAACACCAACCTGGCAAGACTAGAGCAATTGTTGAATTGCTCTAGTCTTGCTTGCAGTTTGTCACACACCATGTAGGAGAGACAGCAAAAGTGTTCTGGTCTGATGAGAGTTTCTGTCCAGTCGGAGGCTGAAAAAGACTCCTGACAAGGGTGGAGTATCTGTTTCCAGCCGGAAAATTACCCTAGACATACAACCAGAGTTACAATTAATTACAAGTATGAGCTTGAAAAGCCCAATTAAATTTCAGGCCTAAATCTAACTGAGAATCTGTGGCAAGACATACATATTTATAGTCCCAGACGCTCTCTATTCAAACTGGCTGAACAGGGATTTATAGCGAAGAACAATTTGCAAAACTCTGTCAAAATGCTCAAAGCTGATAGACAGACCTCATCAGAAGATCTGCCACTGTAGCTGGAGTGGAAGACAAATATGTCATTTCCATGCTACCTTAATGAAACACATTGACGTTTGTGTATGAAACAGGACAAACTCTGGAATCAATTAAGGAGTATGAATACTTTTGTAAGGCATCGTAAACCAGCTTCTGTCCATTTTTATTTTAGAGGAAAATAAAAAAAAATTCTCTGGCTTTGTGGGACCATTTAATTTAATTCTTGAAAATAGAAATCTCCCAACTATAAAATACTGAGGGGTCTTGTTTTGTTTGTCGGTTTCACATTTTCCTACAGTGACTAAACACCGACATGTTTGGGTTCAGCTTGACAGTTTTCCTGCTTAATCACTTACTTTAAACAACCACAGATGAGCCCAAAAAAAAAAAATAAGGCAAGGTCTTTAAAAATCTTGCGTGATAAGTTGGCAAGAAAGGAGGAGCAGTCTATTTATACACATCTGACTTTTTCACCTTTTTAATACATGTGCGTGTCCGTGTGGCTTTTAAGGGCACTGTAATAAGGCCTGGCGACTAATTTTATTTGTTTCTGACCGCTGCAGATCTTAAAGTCTGATTTTCTCCAAAGCAGCTTTGAGAACAGTGCCTCAAACCAACAGCTGAGTCAGATGTTTCCTTAAATAAATGCACAGCGCTCTATGGAAACAGAAACAATCCAACCGGAGGGGGGATGGGTGGGTGAGTGCCACTTGTCTAGGTTGGCTGGAAATCAGTAGGTGCTGACTTTTCTAAAAGCGTGTGGAGCTGCAGTTTCCGCCGGCAGACTTATGATAGCATCTCAAGTGTACGGCGAGCGCCAATTTCCTGCAATTTCCAGCTAATTACGCTTAACAACGTAGCAAATTTAATACTAATGTGGTCACGGTATATCTATATAACGTGTAATTTTACATCTGCATCAATACCTGTGAGCGAATAAGTAGCTGCAAACTGAATTTATCCTTCCCCTCATTTCCTTGTCGATCTGGGTTTCAAACTGGTGACCTCCCTGACAACATCCTTGATTTCTAGTTACTTTTACACTTCCGGCTCCATTTAGGTCTATGTTTGTTTTCAAGACCCTGTAATTTCCCCACCGATCACTCAGAAGGGCCCCCGTCAAGTCTACCATTCATAAAGTTTAAAGTAGCTCTTAGTGGTTCCAGGAGTTTATTGAAACATTAAATTTGTATCCATGCAGTGATGGTGTATCTTTAGATGTTGCTAAAACTCACGTGCTCTGCTGGGTCTCTTTACATCAACCGCCAATTATGCTCTTCTCTTTGGGTGTGGGTTGAGCCTCGGTCAGCATGGCGAAGAAACCAGAAACATCAATTCCTGGGCAGCGGAGAGAACAAAAACAGACAAAATGCAAAAACCTTCCTTCCAAACACTGTTATCATCTCAGAGTGTAAGCACAAACATGGCGACCATTGCCAGTAACACCGTCCAGAAGGGCCCTCTGGGGAACTTTGAGAAATCCAGAGGTCGTTGTTTGGACCAGGCCTGAGAGACAAAAAGGACAAAGACAGAAAGTTTTGCCCTGTCATGGTCTCCCATGCTTGTTTTTTTTTTTTTTATGTTTCACTTCCTGTTTTTTTTTTATTATTCAGCCTGAACTTTAGTGTATTACACTGAATGTAATAGGCAACACAAACCACATTTTTGTTTTTGTTTGTTTGTTGTCTTTTATTTATCAAATATAATAACTGTACTGTGGATTTATATTGAATTTAAATGTCTTCACCAGCTTTTGTCCATCTGGAGACAGAAATCGTTGCTTATTCATTCACGTCAAGCTCTATTGGACTGAATTAAGAGTGTTTATGAAGGTCTGTTTTCAGGTTTAGCCACAGAAACGTGAGATGCATTTCTGGACTTTGACTAGGCCATTCTAACTCATGGATATGCTTTGGTCTAATCCGTTATTTTGTCGCTCTGGCTGTATGTTTAGCGTCATTGTTCTTGTAGAGGGAGAACACAGACCCCAAACCAAAGTTAATCATTCATTTTCTTCTGAATTCATCTTCTCATTTTCTTAGCCAGTATCCCTCCTCGTGTTGTTGAAAACAATCTACAAGGCATGATTGTTCCGTTGCCATGTCTCGGTGTAGTGGTGCCGTGTTCGGGGTCTCGTGCAGTGTTAATTTTCCACCACTTGTGGCATTTTGCATGACAGCCAAAGTGTCCACATATGGTCTCGTCTGACCAGAGCCACTTATACCCCATGTTTACTGCTTCCCTCGTTGGACTTACGGTAGACTGCAAATGGCCCTGCATTGGCTCACTTCCTGCCACACTTCCGTAAAAGTCAGATGTGTGGAGTGACTTAAAACCTTGCTCTGTAGTTCCTCCAGAGTAACCATGGGCCTCTTGGCTGCTTATTTGGTTATTGGTGTCCTTGCTGGAGCAATAATCCAGCATTCACCAACAAACTCACCAAAACCAAGCCATGTGTTGGCCAGTTTGTTGTTTTCAGATGGTGAATTACACAGTGTGATGGTTAAGCTTTGGGATATTGTTCTATAACCTCATCCTGCTTTAAATTTCTCCACAACTTTCTTCCTGGCCTCTCGGCTGTGGTTTTTATCTGAAGGGTGTTGTTTGTTCATGAATGTTCTCTACCAGACCTCCGGGGCCCTCGTAGAACATTCGCATTCATACCGAGAGAAACATTGAATCCTTTCGCAAATAAGGTGATTTCCAACTGCAAGAGATTGCAAAAGATGTGGAGGTACGCACACGGTTTTCAGGTTTTTACCTATTAAAACTTTGAAAGCCATGAATCCTGCTCCACCTCACAGCAGTGTGCAGCTTTGTGTTGGTTCAAATGTAAAATCCCGAGAACTGCATTGAAGTTTGTGGTCGTAACCTCACAAAATGTAAAAAGGAAAAAAAAAGGAGAAAAAAAAGTGCGAGGGCTGTGAATATATTTGCAAGGCAGCGTTCATTACACTGATGAGGACTGTTGCATAACCCACATGTGAAATGACTGTGTGAAAACAGGAGGCTCCCAAGCATTTGGTTGCACTCACTGACTTTGGGTGTGTTCTTAATTGGCTGTTAACTGACTTTACTAAATTCAGTAAAACCATTTTATGCCATATGTTAACTCAACGGCATGAAACTGAAAGCAAGTGTTTTATGGGGAGGCACTAATGATAATACAGGGAGTGAAGCGACGTCAGCTCACTCAGGTTATTTAAGCTAATTCCTAATGGTTTCTACAAAGATGGCAGCAAACCACATTAATATCCTGTCAGGATGACATGACCACATTAGAGACGATGTTTTAATGCTCTTTTCTGGGTTCCAGGTCAGTACAATGAAGATGTTTTTCGCACAGAGGAGCACTGGTGTGTTCAGAAAATAAATGTTTTCTAATTCAGGTCCTCGAATATTTGTTAGGAGACGCTTAAAGTTTTTGTTGTCGTTGTTGTTTTGAGAATTATTGCTCTCGGAGGATGGAACCAGAAATGGAGAAGATCTTTGCAGTGGTTTGGACATATTTGAGTGACCGAAAGGCATTCAACTTATATGAGGAAATAATTATATGAATAAAAACTTCACCCTCTTTCACAGTGTCATTGCATCTTAACATAAGTAAAGCTGAAAAGGTGGAGCCTCTCTGCCTCTCGGTTCATTTTATTAGCATTTCATAGAACTGCATCTACTCTGCCAGAGTTGGGTCAAACATTATAGCTATCCTTCCAGAACCTCTTCTAAATACATCGCTGGACTCTTTTGGCTAACAGGGTCGGGTTTGGATGCCTCCTACTTACATTTACCATTTTAGCTCTGTCCACAAACTTTCTCGGGAACTGAAATTAAGGCTTTAGACGGTCACCCCAAAACACTGAATCCGATGCCCTTAAGCAACTTTGTTACCAATTTGGTGATATTGTCAGGGTCATTTGCCTAAGTCAAATATTATCTTCTGCCCAAGTTTCAATTTCCTGCCCGATGTCTTGCAATTATCCCACATGAAATGACGGCTTGTTCATGGTGTACCCAACCTCTCAATCGTTAACTGCTGGAGATAGGCACCCTGTGTGTCCCTGCACAGCAGATAAAGGACATGGATTTATGCATAACTTCTTCTTCACCGAGTGGCTCTTTAGCGCAAGTAGGCGCAGGACTCATTGAACTGTAAATACTGAAACTCTGTTGGTAGCATCAGTGATACAATGGAGCTCATCTTTCAGTGGTACTACGCAATGAAATCGTACGTTTCAGATGTAGTGGTTGCTTACAAAGCCATGACTTCATTTTTTGTGCTTTTTCCTGAAATGGCTCAGTATATTCATGGATGTAAACTTCTGGATTAAATAAATCACACAAAAAAAAATTCCTTGAAAAAGACATTTCTCTCATTATTCTGGCACTTAGCAAACATACTAACTGACCTAAATCAGAAGTTTTATCTGAACTGTAAAAAGGGTTTTGTGTCTTTTTACATAATGCATTTAAATATCAGGTTTTAGGCGCATTTTTGTCATTGGTGCGTTTCAACTCAGTCTGCGTTTTTCCTGCATGCCATCGCTCCCCATCTTAGAACATTTGCAAATGAAGATCACAAATTACATTATTTTTATTTGACAGGATGAGTGAACTTAAACAATACTTGCCAAACATGATTAAGTGCTCAGAGCAAGAGAAGGTAGCACTTTGGAAAATTGCAGTTAATTTGGGTCTAATTTACACAAAAAAAAAAAAAAAAAAGAGAGAGGGGGATTCAAACGAGCCCTATTGGGAGGATCTTTAATTAAACCTGTGGTGAAAGACGCCTGTCAGAGTCACGTGCGCTATAGACGCCTCATATAGAAACCCAGCGAAGGCCTCAATCACACAGCTCATCATCATTTTGTCAAATATACACATGTTGCCTGCATGATGTGCGCACATTAGAGGAGCGAAAGACGAACACGTGCTATAAATGGCCGCGCGATGGTCAGGGAGATTTGGGAACGGGGCACGGGACTACCCTACACATCGTTTATGGCTGCTGGTGTGTTAGAGAACATGTGATTATTTGGGTGTATGCATTTCCTATGTGGCTGGGCCTGAAGCTGTGAAATTACAGTCGGAAGATCTCAAAGTAAGCAAGGTGGAGGGCAGGGGAGGATAACTCGGGGGCTGACCGAGGAAGTCCAACATCACATCACGACAGGAACCAGATTTACTGGAGCAAATGCACCCCAAGCCCTGGGTAATATATGTGCACTGAGAGGACCAAAAATAATGCATGACCACAAGGGTATGGCTGTGAAAAATCTGCTGTACACAAGTGAAAACATGCCCCCTGGTGGCTGAGCTGTCGCACTGCGTGTACTCAGATGTTGAGATGGAGGCTCTTTAACGTGCAAAGATGCAAAAAACGAGCAAGAAATGTTAAAAATGTACTTCATCCCATGCTGCATCGTAACTAGAACAATCTGATCAAACAATGTGGATATTAAAGTTCAGATAACATTTCAATATTGTCCTGCATTTGTTCTTTAAATATTTTATCTCATTGCAAAAAAAAGTCCTGATAACTCTCCTCCCTAACAAATCATGACTTCAATTCACTTTAGTTCATTTCTATAGTGCCAATTCACAACAAAAAAATAATTTCAATTCAATCATACATACATTTCAATCGATCTTAGTTATCAAACCCACAATTTATACAGCTTGCAATGTAGAGTAACTTTATTAAATCCTCGCAGTAAACTTCTCATTGGTAGAAATTGTTTGACCCATTTTGAGAAAGTGTTATGAATAAATTTTGTTCCCTGGATACAAACATAATAGATAACCAGTTTTTCAAATTAAATATTGCATAGAGTGGTTATATTTTTCCTCTTTTTGAGGGGTTAGAAAATAAAATGGAGAAAAGGAGGAAAGGAAGAAAAGGACGACAGAATGCTCATAAACATGCCTCTGTCATTTCATACGTTAGTGTATGAATGTGGAAAGTAAACAAAATAGATCAAATATTTATGTAACAGCTGGAAGGACTGATCATAGGAAACATATCAAAAAACTAATTACATAGCTAAAGAAATTTTTAAATAATAAATAGTCGTTATCATAAATGAGTAATCATGACAAGTTTGTAATCCTTGCAAGAATTAGAAAAAAAATAGAAAAGTAATAAATCTAAGGGATAAAGGTCGATAAAAAATACAGGAACTAAATGGCATCAAACTGTTCCTCAAATTCCTCAATACAATTTTCATTTATCCAGATTTTATTCAAAGAAGAGGGAAGACAGAAGAAAATGTGATAATCATGTGTCTGGATATTCAAGACATGGAGGCACTCTGACGTGACATGCCCGCTTTGGGAAGATCTGTCTGCTAATTACACCCTAGCGCTAAGGAGGGAGGTGCTTTTTTGGTGAGTTTTTTTTAATGATGTGAGGGGCAGATATGGTATAAATACCCAGATCATTGTACTGGAGGGCAGCAGATCCTCAGTTGTGCTCCTACCCTAAGGATATACAGCAGCACCAGGAGCTCTCTGGTGCAGAAGAGATTTGGGTTTCTTCCCCTTTGGATGCCGGTATGTTCAACCTTCCTCTTCCACTCTGAGTGTTTATTTCTGTGGAGAAGCAATAGCAGAGATCCGGGCTTTCTCTGGGCCTCGGCTCAATGGAGAAACAACGTCAGGATGCTTCACTGGCAGTATTCAGAAGATCCTGCTAACAGACTTCTTGTGTGCATTCTGCTGATGCCGATTTGCAGCGTCAGTGTTAGAACAAACGTCCGTAGGACATGATAGAAAGTGATGCTGGAAAGATTTACCTGTGGGACAGTTGCACTGACAATCTCTTTCTCTTTCCCCGCAGGTTTGAGCTTGCAAGATGGACCTACGAGTGGCAAGCATCCTCCTTCTCATCGTGGCCTCTGCAGCAGCCACTGGAAAGGGCTACGTGGTGAAGAAAGTGGTGCCCATGAATGTTAAGAGCCACGGTGAGCAACATGCAATCTTGCACACAAGCTGTTGGCTAAAACTGTTTTTTTTTTTTTCTAAATGAAAAATTAAGCAAGATAATCAGCATTTCGTCAACATAGAAGTCATTGTTACCTGGTGACATCTTGAATCTTGAAGAAATCAGCCGGTTTCGCGTGTTCGATGCGCACAGGCAGGCAGGCAGATGCTGATCACAGCTGTGTAGGATTTTAAAAAACTGAACTCCACTTTGCGGAGCGGCAGTGCCGCTCTCTGATTGGCTGCGGCAGTGGACCCGCCTCTCTCCACTCATCCTCTCTGTTTAGACGCAGAGAGTCAGGCCTGTTCAGTGGCTGCAGAGTCAGACTCTTTCCTGCTTCTCGAGGTTGAAGAATCGGATACTTTGATACAGATTTTTTATTTCATTTTATGTTTTTTAGGAGATTGATGTACACAAGTTCCCCTTAGCATTTAAACATAAAATGTTTTGACCAAATGCAAAGTTATAGAACTGCACTTGCAATCTTATACATATACACATTTTTATGCTGTTTTTTTTTTTTTTAGCGAGATTGCTGCTTCTTTACATCAAGTATGGAATCTAGCTCCCTGTGCATGTTTGCAAGCCCTCCACAGAGAACGTTTTCCAGACTACCCAGTAAAAAAACAAACGCAAAACAAGTCCACCAGCTTGAAATATAAGGTTTTTTTGTTTAGATCTTTCCAAGAAGGCATCGCAAATACTCCATGTAGCCTTTCTGCGAGTAAACACCCTTGTTTTTATTTCCAGAAACGAGCTGTTTGTAGATTATTTTTGGTTTCGACACAGGCAATTAGAGCCCAGTAACCCAGTGGTATGGGTTTTTTTTTTTTTTGCCTGGGTGTGCCTGCTCAACACAAAACTCAGGACATCTGGTTTCGCTTTATCCAAACTGGGCCAGAATTAGCCAGAGAGTATCACAGGGAGAGCAAGAGAGAGAGCTGAGGAGACAGAGAGGGATGTTTTCACTCAAATACGTGTGCCCACAATGAGGAGCAATAACGAGCGCATCTCAATTAGACCCAATCAGATTCAAGGCCCATTATGTCTTTTAGATGGATTTTTTTGGGCTTTATTTTTGTGAAAATGGGGTGGAGAGCTTTTCTAATGGCTCCTTTTTAAAATGAATTCGAATTACGTTCCAACGCAAATGTATTATATTAAAGATTAAAAATTGTGTCACTGAATGGGACCAGTTGAGAACATGAACCAAACATTTTATGCATTTTTGTTTGTTTGAACATGCATGATGGTGGCTCAACACAACCCAACAAGCAAAGTGTAATTTCACTGTTTTGGTTCTGGTACTCATGATGATCCCTCTTTCTCTCTCACAGTGGTATCAGTGGCAGGTGAGCCTGGTCCTCCAGGTGAGCCTGGCCCTGAGGGACCTCAAGGCCCACCTGGCCCGCCAGGTCAGGATGGCGTAGGTTATTCTGGACCTCAAGGGCCTCCTGGACCTCCCGGACAGCCTGGCCGCTCTGTCGCTGGCAAACCTGGAACTCCAGGTGGACCTGGCAAACCCGGCAGCAATGGAGCACCTGGTGAGAGGGGAGACACCGGAGCCACTGGCCCTCAGGGACCAAGGGGAGTTCCTGGTTCTCCTGGAAGCCCAGGACCTGCTGGTCTGTCTGCAACTGGCAAACCAGGACCTGCCGGCCTTCCTGGAGCAATGGGACCAAGAGGAGAGCCTGGCTTGAAAGGACATCCAGGTGTTCCTGGACTTCCTGGGGCTAAGGGTGATAGAGGGTATGGAGCTCCTGGACCTCAAGGTGAAACAGGACCTCAGGGACCTATGGGTCCAACTGGAGCAACCGGTGCACCCGGAATCGGAAGGCCAGGCAAACCAGGCGCCAATGGTGAGCCAGGAAAGTCAGGTAGCCCAGGTAGAGATGGTGCTCCCGGCCCCATGGGACCACAGGGACCCAAGGGACACACTGGTGCCCCAGGTGTAGGTCTTCCAGGTAAATCAGGTGAGAATGGTGCCCCCGGTTTGCCTGGTCCTGTTGGGCCTAAGGGTCATCAGGGACCTGCTGGAGCTCCTGGTGCTCCTGGAGTTCCAGGTTACGGAAAGCCAGGTGCAAATGGTGAGAAGGGAGAGAGAGGAGCCCCAGGTAGCCCAGGTGCCACAGGTGCAAAGGGAGAGCAGGGCCCAACAGGTTATACTGGGGCTACTGGTGCCACTGGCTCAATGGGTCCAGCTGGACCTCAAGGTGAAAGAGGTTTTCCTGGAGCCACTGGCCCCGCTGGTCTTAAAGGTGACACCGGTCCAAGTGGACCTCAGGGACCTAAGGGACATAAGGGAGATCAGGGAGCACAGGGTTTCCAAGGCAAGCAGGGTTATCCAGGGGCAGCTGGTCCTCCTGGACCCAGAGGGGCCACTGGACCTGCAGGTGACAAAGGTGATGTTGGTGCCCCAGGTACCCCAGGTTCTCCAGGTATCCCAGGGCCTGCTGGACCCAAAGGACACACTGGTCGCCCCGGTGAGCCAGGTGCCTCTGGATCTGATGGATCCCCAGGTCCCAGAGGACCTGCTGGACCACAAGGACCTTCTGGTGCTACTGGTGCTAAGGGACACCCAGGTCTCCCTGGACCTCCTGGTCCTGCTGGTTTGGCTGCAAAGGGTGTTTCTGGACCTCAGGGTCCCCCTGGTCAACCCGGTGAGCCCGGATCTGATGGAGAGCCCGGCCCCGCTGGCCCTCCTGGTCCCCCTGGACCTCCTGGTGAGGTTGTCTTCGAGAAGGGCATGGGTCTGAGTGAGGTTATGGTCAAGTCCCCCATGTCTGCATTCACTGCAGTTCTGGCCACTCCCTACCCTGCTGCTGGCACTCCCATCAAGTTTGACCAGATTGTTTACAATGCTGAGAATCACTATGACCCTGAGTCAGGCATCTTCACCTGCCAGGTTCCTGGAGTTTACTACTTCTCCTACAGCATCCATGTCAATGGAGCTCATGCCCTGGTGGCTCTGTACAAGAATGGCCAGCCGATTATGTTCACTTATGATGAGTATAACAAGGGTTTCCTGGACCAGATGTCTGGCAGCGCTGTCCTCTTGCTCGATGAGCAGGACACAGTCTACGTCCAGATCCCTGACGAAGAGGCCAATGGTGTCTTTGCTGCAGAGAATGTCCACTGCTCTTTCTCTGGATTCCTCATTGCCTCAACGTGATACGTTAGCGCAGAAGTTTCCAAAAAGCCAACCAACTAATTTTGCAATCTATTTCTCAAAGTTAAAACTCCCTGTTCATTTACCGCAACCCGACAGACAGGCAGTGCAACCTTCTTGAGGAATAGTAGCATCTTAACTTGAAAACTACAAGAAATGGGTGCTTAAAAGAAGGAAAACTAATTTATGAAAACAGTTGATTTAAGGAGGGAGAAAGCAATACACAATGTTCCAGTGATGTTTTGTAATGTAAACAGCATGTGAAATCGAGGTGTTATAACTGTGTTGTGTCTAAAAGTTTTTTGGGGTTTTTTTCACACACTGCTCCTTTTATACTGACTTAAACTAATGTCTTTGAACTTAATGTCTGTCTTCTTTGTTTTTGTACAATCTTAATTTTTTTTTTTTCTTTTTTTTTTTCCTTTGGGCATGGAAGGGAACAGCAATCTTATCAAAGTACATTAATTCTTCTCTGTGCAACATGTTTGTGACTAAATGTGACTTGAATATATTGTGAAATATGGTGATCAAATTGACTTTTGTTTCTAAACACAAACTGTTTCAGCAGCAACATTGTTATAACCCTTGACATGCATTGTGTCATGTAAAACGAGACCAAAATAAATAATGTCTTACTGAATCTTTTGCCTCAGACTCATTTTTATGGAAGCATTTCACTTAATTGTTTATGTCTACTAAGACCTTCAGTAAAACCCTATTAATATGATAAACATACAGAACATTTTAATCAGAATGTGCATCTCCCTAATTGGGAAAAAAAAAAAAACTAGAATCAACCTCAATTCAATGAGATCTCAAGATAAGATTCCACAACCAGTGAGAAAAACCTTTTCTTCACCCTTTAGGGACCAAACCTCATCGAAAACATCACAGATTACCACCAGATTCATGGAGGGGTCAGGGTGACATGGTCTCCCAGCTCTTTTGACCCCCAACACTTGTGAGCAAGTCTGAAATGTGCCGTTTGTGTCAGATTGAACAATGCAAACACATTGGTTGATTTGGGTCAAATGCTGGTTGAAGAAGAGAATATCATTCCGACTGCAGCGAGTGAACAACCTGGAAACAGGGATGAGGATGCGACACCGGGCTGCGACTCTTCCTTCACACACCACTGAGGCCCTTTAAAAGGGTTATTGACTTGGCGACAGGGGAAGGTTTTGTTTTGTTTCATCAAACTTCAAGCCTGTAATGACACCAACCAAGAGTCACAGTTTAGAATCGACCTGTTTGGGACTGACGGAGAAGATTTATCACATTTGTCAGGGTTGCATGCTAATCCTGACAACCTTTGTATCATCCAAAGGTTCAACGAACCAAAGCCGGTCTTTCTTTACAAACTCGGTGACTTCTGATGGAAGGTTCTTTGCACCGGAACTTATTAGGATTGGGAGTAAAGAGAACTAAAACAAATACACGTCTTAATTTTAACAATTGCATTTGTACTTTTGCCATTTACTGTATGACAGCTTCCTTCCACTTTTTTACTTTTGTGATATATGGTATTCGTTTACCACTTAAATCACAGTGAAATACATGGAAGCATTTGGTTTTGATGTGAAAACAATCTGAAGCGGTTTCAAGTGTGTGAAAACTTTTGCAAGGTATGCAACGGGCAAATGACCCGGGACAGCTGCTGAGCTGACAACCTTCTAAAAAGAGAAGTTCAGATTTACAGCATAACAGATATGAAAGACTAATTTGCATCTCAACTCACTTAAGTACATATAAAAGAGCTTTAAAGGGAGTTATGGGGGCATATAACTGTGAATTTCACTGCTTGTTAAAGATTTCCCAAGTTATCCCTTCGTGGTTATTTCTGTTACCGATGGATGACGGTTCTTGATTTAGTGCCGTGTGAAGGATCAAAGATCACAAGTGTGCAGCTTAAATATGCAGCCTCACCCTGAATGTAGTGCAGTTCTTCTGCATTCCTTCAAGTGATTTAATGATTAGCACTGCAGCGAAAGGCATGTGCATATCTCATCAAACCTGTTTCTAAGAAACATACATGATCAATGCACATATTACTTGACTGTTAACAAATGTAGCCTTTGTTTATATTCATCGTGACTTGGCTTAAGCATGTAAGAATCAGGAGAACATGAACTGTGTTTGATTGGCTTCCTCAAAGGTCATTTGGTGATTTTGTTCTGTGAGAGACAAAATCCAACTGGGACTTTTCAGGATGGTGGAAAGGAATGCCGTACCCACAGTAAAGCACAGCAGTGGCTTAGTGTTGCTGTTTTGTTTCCTAAGTCTGACTCTAGAGGCCTACAGTGAGTGGAGGGCAACATGGATTCACTTAATTAAGCATCAGGAAATCCTGGGAGAAAATGTCCTGCTGCCTGTAAGAAAGCTGAAGTTTGGGATTTGTCGGACCTTCAAAGAGAACAACGATCCCAAGCGCATCTCAAAGTCCACGTTGGTTTCAGAGAAAGGCCTGAAAGCTTTAGGAAGATTTTAAAATGGGTGCTTGTAGGCCACAGATGGATAAATATTACAGGCCTTTTTCCACAGGGAGTTTGTTAATATTTGTTAGCGGAAGCTGCGACTTGTGTCTGGCGTTGCTTCACATTTGTATCAGGCTGTAATCATAAAAAATGTCAATTTACAAAGGGTCACATATGTTAAATATGTTTTGTGAACAGGTAGAGTAATTTTAAGACAGCGGTGTGCAATAAAAGTTTTTTTTTTTTTGACATTTTAGAAGTGAATCACACAACAAGCGAAAATAAAATCTGAATCCTAATAAGGTACAGACTGGCTTCAAACCTTATCTCAAGGTTTTCGACTCTGCTGCTTAAAGCTTCAAAAAGCAGGTTTGCCATGGAAGTCACAGACAGTGTGCCCTAAAAATAGTTTGGGTGTGGAATAAGGTTGTTTGGTAAGGCAGCAGCTGTTTGATCTTTCTTTGGTGAGAGGGCGAGACAGTGGTTAGGTGAGAGGCCCAGGGCAGCGAGCGGAGTGGAAGCTGCTTTAAAGAGACTGCTGAGGGTTGCCATGTCTTTGGGTGACACTCAAAGACACCATTGGGTTTGGAGGATAAAGATGGACAGACAGAAACATAGACGCACCACTTCCTGTGTTGACTCAAGTAACCAAAAGGATTTCTACCTTCACCTGACATCTCAAAAATATTCATGTGTTTTTTTTGTTTTTTTTTTAGAATAAAAGAAGAGAAGTAGCAGCTTCCAGGACGGAGGATGATGTATGGGCGTGATGAGATATTTCAGCAGTGAGGCACACTGGGGGACTAAACCGAGCAACAAATACCTCACCAACTTAACCGAGCTGGACAAGGAAACCAGGAAGCAGAAATAGAAATATTATGTGTAAAGCACGCCCTTCTTGTGGTGGCCAGAGCTGCAACGCACAAAGTAAAACTGGGTGCAAAGCAAATAGATGGTTCGCAGTGTACATGGACGCAGTTGTGGACTGTGAAAACCACCCTGGAGAAGTTTGTGGCAGTCTTCTAAACTTTTAAAATAAGTCGGGTGTTTTTACAGGGCTTGAGGTTTGGTAAGAAGAATAGCAATGTGTCAATACAGAGCGGTTGCTTGCTGTGAATATAGTTTTTAGCCAACTTCAAATGCCTTCTGTGCACACTAAACCCTCATTTTGAAGGTCATTAAACAGAAGCCATTAAAAATAATTCAAACTGTAATCAAGCATAACAGTTTATTAGCCGGTAGATCCCGTACACCACATGATAGGATTCCTAAATGATTTACATTTGTATTATCGTGTAAAACCGCCTCAGATTTAATTGTTAGCACTTTTTCCCACTTAAATTATTAATTTAAATGATCCTTTAATGTGTTTCTCACTTAAAGTATTTAGCTTGGCCTGAGCACAGTGCAGAAATGAAACAAGCAGCCTGAGCTTCTTAACTCCCATGCAGTCGATTAAAAAGCTCATCTTATCTTCGGTTCGTTGGAAGAAAGTTCTTTACATCCTGCTTTGTTAGAATAGCTTCAAAAAAGATTTAACGTTGATGAATCATGTGATTGTTTTTCTACCAAAAACTAGGCTGAAGGTCAGAGGAGATCGGGCCTTTTCTGTGAGTTTGTGAAACTATTTGAACATCAGACAAGCTTCTTTTCTGTTTTTTTTTTCTACGTCTCTCTTTAAAACACTTTTTTTCAGTGTTTATTGTTTTTTTGTTGTTATTTTTTTTAAGGTTTTCTTCAGGTCTATTAACCTTTATTGAACAGCAGTCAGAAAGGAGAGTTGGTTATGAGAGAGGGGGAAAGCATGTCACAAAGACCTCTGACTACGGTTTGCCCCTTTACCCCTGCACCACAGTCACACCCCTTCAGTGGCTTTTGACACACAAGTTGTTTTCTGTTTTATAATTCTGTAGGTTTTTTTTTTAAAGTACTTCTTACTTTTCTTTATGTTTTAATTTTATTATTATAAGATTTCTTATTACCTTGGTTTTATCTGCCCCGACTTATGGCACTTTTTTGTAAACATGTGCTTTGGGTGTTTTTTAATGTCCTTTATAAATAAAAAATGAACTGAAATAGGATGGAATCTAATTGTGTTTAATGTTCGTGACAATTTTTATTTGTTTTGTATTGGGGTTTTTTTTGGTTGTTATTTTTTTATGTCTGTGCCAAAGGTCACTTCGTGACATTCTTTCAGTGTCACACAATCCAGAAAGCCTGTTTTTAGGTGTGACCTGTGACAGGAAAAACCGCTGTTGGGACCAGAGCCGACTATGACGCCACAGGGATTCAGATGTCCAAAGTCGGTTCCCTGAAAGACACAACAGCAATCCCTGGTGGTTCTGGAGCCAAAGGCTGGTGAATCCAGGTATTTACAAGAGCTTGAATTCATCCTTCCTGTCTCTATTCCCACACAGATTAAGGGAAATATTAGGGCTCAGAATTAGCTTAGACCTAGCCTGGTAAAAACCAGCCCGTTGTACTACACTTTGCTTCATCCAGAGGATCTGGACTCTCAGAGACAATTGCTTTCTGAAAGCATGACCTGTGCTGAGGTTTTAAATTTGATCCAAACACCAATGTTTGCCTGTGATGTATGTAATGCCCCAGTTTGACAATAAGAAGCTTACCGGAAATTGCCTGCGCTGTAAGCAACTCTCCTCCTCTGTGAAGAGAGAAGTACCGGTCAGAACGGGGAGGCTGTTAAAAGTTTACTCAATATTTGGAAGCGCAGCCAACGAATTGCTTCGTTCACTTCCTTCGCCACCATTGTGAAAACTACAGTCGGACTACAATTCTGAAACAGTGCAGGAAATGTAAGTCATTGGTCTCAACTTCTCTTTCTGTTTGCTGATTGGCCTGGTCAAAAATCAACCGGAGACAATCCAAGTCAAGGGGAGAAAGCCCACTGTGCTGAACGCAAGAATGATGGATGTCTAGTGATGGAAAGATACAGCTCTCCAAGGCTTGCCACTCTCATTCTCTCAGCTCAACAAAAACAACTCATTCTTCGATGCACCATAGAGCTGCCTCTGGATATTGCAGTTCCCTTATGATGTACAGAGAAGTCTGCACCTTTTGGATCACAGCTGGTAGCTGCGGAGGCGTTAAGCCAACTTCAGCGGGCACTTCGTCCAAGCGATGAAAACCCTGATGGTGAAGCTCTGAGTCCACGAGAGCCGCCAACTGAAACACGTTCTGTCTGAGCGGCCACTCAAAAAACAAAGTCATGAATCACAACACGATTTTCTAATGAAGTCGCTGAGCTTCAGCTCACCGATAAGCTGATGGTAGGTCGCCATCTTTCTAGAAGCGAAGTACGGTGTGACCCTGCCCCTCCTCATTAGCATAAAATCACTTACATTTTGTTCCTGGTTTTGGGGGAAAACACATAAATTAAAAAAGGAACATTTAAAAAGAATAAATGAAAAGGGAAAATTGGAAAAAGGATAAACGAAAAAAAACAATGAAAAATAAATGAAAAAGAATGAGTGAAAAAAATGATAAATGAAAATGGGAAAATGAAAAAAACAGAATAGAATGAATGAAAAAGAAAAAACAGAAAAGGAAAATTGAAAAAAGATAAGTGAAAATGGAAATAAATCTGGGAATAAATGAATAAATATAAATGGGAATAAAGATGCCAATTACTCATTACTTTTACCCATTTATTTAAATTTTTTTTTACTCCTTTCATTATTTTCCCCATTTATTTAATTTTGGCTGAAATGGCTCTCCATATAAGTTCAGTTTCGAAGTTTAAAATAAAAATCTCCTTCAAGTCTTCCGACGTCCACAAGAGGGAGCTGTTGAGCAAATGTAAATGTCCCTTCGTGTTGTTGCCGCCCCGCCCCCTCCGTACTGTCTGTGTAGTGCATTATGTGAAAAAGAAAAGCTCACAGTGCCAACTCACACTTCATCGTTTTATTCTTCAGAATTCACAGGAAACAAACTCAACACCTTGTTACCAGTTTTTGCAGGCAATGTTACATTCCGTACTGAAAAAATGTGAGCCTCGTTATATACAGAAAGAGAAGCCGGTAGAGGACAGCGTCTGAAATCCTGACTGTGTGCTTTTGACTTGTGGATTCAGAGTGGTGTTGTAGTCATCACAGCTTGATGCAAAAAGTCTGCTTAAAACATCTCCCAATTTTATTCAATCTTACAAATGGTGAAAAAAAGAAAAGAGAAAAAAAGAAAAAACTTCATTTACAATGGGTAATCAGTTAAAAACTTCAGTCATTAGGTACATCTCAGCCATAAAACCAGTAATATCAAAGTCTATACAACGTGCATCACTACAGAATTTTGAAACAGTGGCGTCTAATGGAAAGTGGTGAGCACCAATCATCGTTTTGACGGCTAAATCTATTTCAGGAATGGTTTGTGTTCACAGGAGCGTTGAGCTTAGAGAGTTGTAAACAACTGTACACTGCAATGACAACATAAGACTCGCTTAAGGACCTCCCCTTTAAATATCACTGTGTCAGATCTTGCAGAGACAGCTTGAGCTGCTACATCCAATTGCCCAGCACCAAATACTTATATATGGAAATAAAAAAAAAAAGATTCAGTAATGTTGTGATGGTATTACCTTAATTAAAAAAAAAAAATCCACTCACATTTTGCACTTTCACACTCACCCATGTTACAAATGCAAGCACCAAGAAGCAGTGAGGAGCATCGCTTTCTGCTGCACCTCCTGTCCGTCACTGCTTGGGACTTTGCGGTCATTATGGATGAGATGGTTGCAGAGTAGTAAACATATACAAAAACAACGAAAGAGAAAATTAACAAAAAGAAAAACTAATTCCCTGGTTTTAGACAAGTCCTCGTGTTCCTTCAGACAGGCTACATCGTCTCCTTCATTCTGGTGCGTCGTTCAGCAGGGGTTACTCGGCGACGGCGGCGGCCTCCGGACTGGCTGCCGTCTCTGGCTCGGTTGGAGAAGCTTTGGCCGGCTTCTCCTCTCCTTCGGCTGCTTGCTCTGCCTTCGGCTCCTCCGCCTTCGCCTCGTCGGCAGCGGTCTCCTTGGTTTCCCCTCCGCTCCCCTCAGCCGGCTCGGCCTCCTCGGCGGGGGCCTCGGTGGATTTCTCACCTTCGGCCGGGTCTGCCGCAGCGGCCGCCCCCTCCTCGGTCGCCTCTTCGGACTCCTTCTTGGTCTTTTTGAAGGAGAAGCCGCTGAGCTTGAAGGAGGGCTTCTTGAAGGAGAAACGCTTTTTCTTCTGCTTGCCGTCCTCGCTGGCGGACGGGGTACCTTCCTCCGGCTTGGCAGAGGTCTCCCCGTTTGTGGTGGATGCCTCCTTGTCTCCTTGGGCCTCGGCGTCCTCTACTTTCTCACCTTCCTCTTTTGGCACCTCTTCAGTGGGAGTGCTTCCATTGGCCTGCACGTCGGCTTTGTTGGCCTCCTCTGCAGCAGGAGAGGCGTCTCCATTGGTCTTGGCGTGCCCGTTCTCCTAGAAAGAGGTCAAAAAGGTCCAAATCATTATCATCATTTAAGATTTGTGTTGCACTGTCTTGACGTTAGTGAGGAAGACACCGGAAAAACCTCTTTGTAAATTCTATCCAACGGGACACTGTTGGATTTAACCAAATTCCAAAACTAGAAATATTCAGAAGAAGCTACAGCCCTCTAACGGAAAAGGAAAATTGCACAGACATCTGTTACTAGGAGAATGACGACACACGTCTGGCTTTTAGCAGTAGGCTCGGGTTTTTAAACTGCAATAAAGCAGGGACACTACTAGAGGCAAACCAGGTCTATGTAGAACACTATAGCATGTCTGATCTTCAAAATGAAACAAATACAACTAATCCAAACGAGCAAAACAATCCATATACTGTTATCTCCAGCGGCCAAGAGTTAGTTGATCAGATAACGTCATAATATGCAACAACATGTTTCTAACTGAAAACATATAAAGATACTGAGTTTTAAATACATGTCATCATTATATAATGACTATATCTAGCTACAAGGCTAACTTCTACAATGCAACTGAAGAAGTTTTTCGTGATCTGATATTATTCATCAACTGATGCAAAACATCCTTCAACTGTTTTCATATATATTGTATAAAAATATAATATAAATAACCAACATAAACAGCCGCAAAGACAAGACAATTTTGCAACCAAAACGCGTTATCCTGATTGTTCCTATAAATTGACGGCACGAATGTGTTAGCAACCAAACAGTAGTTGATATTAGCAAATAGGGTGCCATGCAATGCCTTCTGAATGTTGTTACAGACGTCAATGTATATGGTTCAGAGGAATGAATAATGCCAGTTGATTAGACAACAGAGTCGTTCAGGCCTAGCAGTTCGAAAAACAAGTACACGATAATCAGAAATAACATACCACCAGTCATATCACAGTTTTTTTTCCAACGAATAAGCGCCCGCTGCGTTCTTCGTCGCCTACATGGAGGGGAAGAGATTTATGTTTCGAGAAAGCGCGATACCTTCAATAGTGAACCACTGATTAAACAATGAACAAAAGACCGCAAGCTTCCTCCCGAAACGAAATTCAAGGCACGCCGCTCTCGCCTTCTTTGCGCGAAACAAACCGAGAAATAAGCCTGAAATGTCCCCCCCCAAAACAAAAATGAGACCGCAATGAGAGTAATGAGCACTTGGGGGGAGAAAATGTAACGAAGGCGCAAAAGAAATCCGGGTTTTTTCTTTTTCTTTTTTTCTCTCTCTCTCTCTCTCTCTTTTTCCTCGAGCAGAGTTTGTAGATGGGGAGAAATTGGCCCCGCCGCAAATGAGATGCGGAGTACAACGCCCAAGTCCGCAGATGAATGGGCGCCGAGGCTGTGACGACAAAAGAAGCCCCCGCGTCTCCGCCAATCACGAGCCTGGAACGTAAAGCGGGGCGGATGCGGAGGGGGTAGGGGGTCCGTGGAGCAGAGGGTCGTGCAGCGGGGAGGGGGGACGCGGACAATGGGAGAGACACAACAACATGGCCTACAACTTTGTGGATCCGCGTTAGAGCAGGGACCGTTTCCCGCTGGGCTCTTAACTCTGAGCATTTGATGTGGAGGCTGATTTGGAAACAAAGGCATGTAGAGATATTTCTGGGAACGCTGCAAGAAAATATATGTATTTACAATTTTTGGGGGGGGTGTTGTTGTTTTTTACTGATTCTTTTTCCCTCCCCACCTTTGCAGGAAAAGCAACAAATTCTCTTTTTCGTACATTTTATTTTAGCTAATCCCACTGAGGATGTGTTTAAATTCAATCATTTTTTTTTTAATCAATATTTTTTAAAAGACTGGATCACCCTTAGACAAACAAATGCAATCGATATATCTTTTTACGTACACAAACAGTTCTTTTCCTCAACAGATCAGACTAAACATCTCCTCTTCTAATTACTGTTCATATTTTTGAAATGCCAACATATTTCACCAGACAGCCGTTTTGTTTGCCTGCTTCATATTCAGGAGTTTGGGGAACAATTTGGAGAAGCTAAGGTGATGATGTCATGACTTTTGTGAACATTTTGAGTGGATAAGGGAGAAACTTGGTATGTATTTTAAGGCGACAAATTATATTTATTCCCTTTCAGACGTCGCGGGGCGCAGGACCGCTCCGAACAGACCAAACAACACCAAAAATAACAACAGAACAGGCGTGGTTAGACGTTTGTAAATGCACTCAGGATGATAGATCTTAAAATAAGTCATCATGTGGTCTGATCAAACTAGAATTTAAGTGTTTGGTCATAATGACCGCTGTTATATTTGGAGGGGGAAAGAGGAAGCCCTGCAGCCTGCAGCCCTGAAAAAACATCCCAACTGGAAATTATGAATCTAGAGTCATCTTATTACGGGGGAAGTTTTAATGCTTTGGTGCTCTCCACAAAATAAAACAGATGGCATCGTGAGGAAGGACAATTATTTTTTGAAATATTGAAGCTGCATCTCCAGGACATCAACCAGGAAGTAAAAAGCCACAAGCTGAGCTTTCAAAGTCAATGTTTTTAGAGTGGTCATCAAAACATTGAAAACATCAAAAATTAGTGCCTATAGAGCACTATATAAATTAGTTCTGCCTGAGCAAAATGCTTCTTCTGCCTGGGAATCATGTTATTGAGAGGGAGGCTTTCCTTAAGGTCTCGGAGATCATTAAAAATGATAAGTGGCTAAAGGTAAAAACATTTCAAATTAAAAAAAAGAAAATCAGTAGAGACATACAAACAAACTGATCCGAAATTGGATGTATTATCTGAATATTGTCATAAAGGCTTTTCCGCTGATGATTGTGAAGGGCGTGAAATCCGCTTACAAACAATTTTTTTCAATCAAGCGTAAACAAAAGCAGATATGCCGTTTTCAGAAATAAACCTCCATCTTTAAATGTAGCCTTGTCCGCTTCCATCCATTCGCTTTGGTGGACTAATAGTAAATTAATCTAATGCGGAAAACGCTGCAGAGCTTAATTATCCCATTTTATTTAGAATGGAAGTTTCATTGTCTCTGAATCTGAATTGTTACGTGTGAAAACGACATGATTGTGTTTAGATGGCCGCTGCCTGTCTGCTGCTGTGTTTTCAGGGCCCCCTCCTGACATATGCCCCTCTGAGTAAACAGACCTCCCCTGTAACTATAAGCCCCCTGCACCCATAACATCCCTCGTCGCTCCTCTTGCATAATAGTGTCTTGTCTGCTTGTTGCAGCTGGAGCATCCCAGTGACCCAGATATAATGAGACTTTATGGCTCTGCTGTCTGCTCCGCCAGCCTGCAGCGCTCCAGCTCCACCAGCAGCAACAAATCTTTCCCCTCTTTCCCTCTCTCTCTGCTATCACTGCCTGACCCATATCTCCATGGTTACCGGTCCAAAATGGCTGCGAGGAAGAAGCTGAGCGCTGGCTGACAAGGTGCTTTAGCGACTGTGACCTCTGGTTGCGGAGGAGCGGGCATGAGCGTGAAGTCGAGGCCGCGCAGCAAACACAGACCGAGGATTAAGGGTGACTTCTTTCACCCCCACCTCTCTACTCCCCGCTAACTAGGCCACCTTCATTGTTGCCATATTCTGATGACATGCAAAGCTGTAATTATGATAAGGAGCAGTGAAGAATACGTAAACCTAGAGACAAAGGCAGTGGGGCACGGACTGTTTTCAAACGACAAGAAGATTAAACATTTAGTTCGCTGAACTAAGAGCTCTTAAATGTAACGCTTCACACTCAATACAAAACATAGGAATTCAAACCAATCAGTTTTTTTTTTTTTTTTTTTTAAAGAGCCATAGACCTAAAAATAAAAAATGGGGCAGGTTGAGTACGAGAAAGAGATACAAAGCTCAAACCTGTAATCTGAAAATAAAATAATCCAAATCAAATTATGAGGTAAATGTTAAGGTCACTGTCTGTGTTTTGAATAGCGGGTATCTAAGCCTCTTAATTCTGAAACTGATTACATTACGTGCCTTTTAAGAGGATAAAATGACCTCTAGACACAAAAGATGATCTTTTGTTGTATCAGAACAAAACACCCCATGGAGCAGACATTATCATTTGAGTTGGAATAAATAATATTTTAAACCCAAAAACATGAAGGTTGATGCATTTCTCTGTGTTTTGTTTTTTGGAGGTTTTTTTTTTTGTTGTTGTTTTTTCTCCCCCTTTTGAAAGTAGTTTTCATGAAAACATCAAATCTGATCTTTCACACACATTTCACTTTGACTAAAACAAACTCTCGTCCTACACTGACAGAGTCCTACATCCTCAAATGAATTTCATTGTTCGCTTCAATCGAACAATGAAAAGCATGAGGTGCTTTTCCACACATTTTGTTCTTTGTGTCACACCAAACACAACTGGAGTGTTTGTTGCTCAAAAGCTCAATGAGCTCGACATTTGTCTTCTTCATAATTGCTGTTTTGTAAAAGGGATTATTGGTCTAACTTTCAGTTTGGCGAGATTTCGACAATAGCCAAAACCTGCCTTATTAAGAAAAACAAACTTAAGACATTTAATTGCTCGTTCTCTTGTCTTCTACTTTGTCCAAAGAAACATTATTATTTAGTGATTCTGAAGTTCAAAATGGGTAGAGTCTTTGAACGTGGCACACAGTGCAAGATTACTTTACGATCTGAATAATAACTCTTGCTACACTCTATGAATATGCCATTCTTGCACAACTTCTTAGTATAGCAGAAATGTCAAATGCTTAAATATAGATTTGAGTCCATTTAGGAATGGACAGCAGATTATGGGTGGTTATTTGTGGAGTCAGACTCTAAAAGAGGACTACCAGAACAAAGAAATGGGGGGCCACTTTCCTACTGACTTGGTGACATGTGTAGGCGGAAAACCACTGGGAAAAGCTGTTTCTGCCCAAGTGCTGACATTTTGACTGATTCATTTTGTAAACTCCACCAGTTCCTCTTGTGACAATCACACAGCATGATACTGCCCTCCCCATGCTTCACAACTAGGCTAACATCTCCGCAAGACCTGTTTTGAAAAAAATAATAAAATAAAAATCTCAAGCATCACTTGCAAGTCATAGTTTGGCTTGTTTGTTGCTTCAATGCACATCTCCACCGGGTCTTCAGCTTTTATTTTGGAGTTTATGTTTTTAAGCAAATCATGTTCTATCACGATATTTGCTTTCTTTCTGAGCGGGAGAGTGAAAATCCTTCCTCAAGGTGACAATATATCACCGATTTCAAAAGAAAATAAAAATACGGGAGGCCGCAGATAAGATATGAAACAGCGCCCCCTTCACTTCCGGAGTGCAACGGTCCCATTTCCAAGTAAAGTGGTCCGTCTCCGCCCCTCTCTGTTTGCTGCAGCGAGGTCCTTCTCTGTTTTCCAGCATTCTCATGGACGAGGAGGTGCCCCACTTGTGCCCACATTGTAAACTCTCATTGGAGGAAAGCGTCGTCAATCATGGCGGTCTGACTCCGCATCAGCCTCCCGCAAAACAAAGTGCTTCAAAACAAATAGCGACAAACCGGAATTTAAAGCGGCGCTTCCCTACTTAAGACGAACAACAACGCAGATGTATGCTTTGAAAATGAATTGGGGTGCTTATCATTATGCGTCTATGCGACAAGTAGTGAAGTGATGTCCAATAAAACATGCGAAATTAAACGCGTTTAAATAGAATATTCGCTTTCCTCCAGAGACAGATGCTTTATTTTGAAATTCCTCACCGGAAGTGATCGACAGTGCAAGCGTGGCTTGACAGACCTCTCACTCCGTCGTCATCATCCGAACACACGGCGGCGACAGGCTCTTCGGCAGGGACGAGTCTCCCCCTCTGTTCTCCCTCTGTGAGGAAAAAAAAACAACACAGACAGAGGAGAGGGGAAAAAAAATACATTACAAAAATTCCTTCACAAAACCTCAGCTGAAAACTCCGATGGATTGATTTGATTTTCTGCGGTAAGCCTGGTTTTGTTTTTTCTACATCTTACAGCCGCCTCGTCCTCTGTTTTGCTCCGTGGGTTGAATCCATCTTCTGGGAGAAGAGGGGAGATAAATAACACGTTTTAAAGCGCCACGGTCGTATGACCCAGACAGTTCCCGTAGACGTGTGTTTGCTTCATGTGCGAGTTTGAGATCAATCCAAAAAAAATAATAAAGAAAAATAAAATAAAATAACAACGCGCAGAGGTGGTGGTGGGGGGGGGGGCTGTGATTGCGGCTGGTGTTTTGCATTCGTGCGTTTCTGGAGAGGTGTTGCATCTGCTGCAGGGACGGATGGGTTTGCAGAACAGAGCTGACTGCTGAGGCCGAGAGCGCCACAGTCACCTCGACCCGCAGACAGCCTCCTATTGATTGGTCTCCGAATTAATTGTCACATTTGTTGAGCTTATTGCGTTGCCACGCGGTTGCATTTCCAATTAAAGCTGCTTTAATCGGGTTATCTGTTGTGTCTGGAGGTGCTGCCATCCATCTTGGAGGCAAACACAAATGGAATGATGTGATATAAGTTCGGGTGCAGCTGGTGGTTCAGCTGACATGTCTTCATCGCCACTCATCACCCTAAAAACCCGAGAGTGCATTAGTTGTGTGTGATGTGTTTCACTGGACTGAAATGAGTTGCCTGTTACTAATGATCCATGCAAATGTTTCTTTAGGACCTTTGTGTTCACAAATACAACAAACGACAGCCATGTTTGCAGCTCAGCATTAGAGTTTGCAAGCATGGCCCTCAAAGTTGTGGTACACTTGTGGGATGGGACTCAAAATAAATTGTAGGATTGAATATTTGCAAGGTAAATTTGATGGAATTTATTGTGCTGCAACAAGCGCCTTTAGTCAAAGACAGGAAGTGTACTGGAGCACTAATCTTTGCTTTGAAAAATAATCTACTCAAAGCAAAGTTCACTGGAGGAAATTTGGAACTCGTTGGCTTTTGACCTTTTGCTTACAATGACTTTTTGCTCTCCTGCCCATAAGTTGGACAAAACGAACTCTGAGATAAGTTATTTGCTCATAAAAAAAGAAAAGAAAAAAACAAAAACAAATGTTTTTTGGGGGTTTTTCAGATCTTAGGTCAGTTTAGGTCAACAGATTTGTAGTAGTTACACCAACACTCACTTCTGATTGTCTGATCAATACCTCCTGATAAGTCTTCTTCCTAAATGTTTAGGCTTTCCCTGTTTTTTTTCTTTCTGATTTATTTCTTGCTTTTCTGGAAATACTATGCTATAGTAGTCAGAATTAGACCATTAAAAACAACCCTCATCATTCAAGTAACACTTCCTCGATGTCGAATGGTTTATGTCTGAAGTTTGTAACCATTAAATTCTCTTTAGTTTCAGTTTCTTAGTATTAACTACTTAATAAATGTGATTTTCACTCTGGACTTTTGCGAACTGTTCAGATTTCCAGGTTGATTTTTTACATAAGTAAAAAAACAAAACTAATTTTACTGATGAGTTACAGCTGGGTGTAAAGCCTAATTAATTTAGATCCTAAACAATAAAGAATATGCAGGACTAATTTAAGTTTTGATAATCGGTGAGACTGATCGGTTTCTGGAAATTGATCAATTGCGGTGGCTGGTATTTTTCTATAAGTACCCATTTGAACAGGGAAACAGGAATAAGTGCTGATGGCTACTTATGTTGCCTCCAAATTCAGAACTTGGGTGTGAGAATAAAATTAGTCCCAACGTAAGCAAATTGGAAAACCATTGGGAATTGCTTGGCCAGGCTAACTGACATTAGCATGGAAGGCTAATAACCTATCTCTCTGTTTTGTAGTCTTCAAGACTCTTTAACAACTCCCTCATTAAAGGAGGTTGCAATGTGTGCATGAAATCACTTGAGGCTGTCTGCAAAGAAGGCAACTACACTTTTTCCAACCTATAAGAAGGGCAGTTTTGTCTGTAAGGTTCTCCTAGCCTTCACCCAACTGCTGCTGAACACCGCCGGTCCGCTGGGTGGAAGAAATATCAGATGCTTTTTCCATTTCCTAGGAGGAAAACAAACCTGGCTGTTTGGAAATAGTTTTTGTCATTGAAACGCTGTTAGTCACATTGGGGATGCTAAAGGACTTTCTCTCATAGCTTTTTGTCAATAATAATGCTGTAAAGTATAAATTGATCGTTGTATTGCCTTCTGCTGAAGCCTCCATGGTCAACATATTCATGTCATTTTGCTGCCATTGTTGCTCCCAGGACAGTTTAATTAGAGTGAAGTTGAGGAGGCCATCTACAAATCTTCACTTTAATAATCTAAGGATTTGAGACTTTTGAGACGAATTTTGTAGAAATGATTGTCAAAAGAAGTTGTCATTTCTCCTGATTTACTGAGTCACCTGCAGACTCCTTTGCCCATTTTTTTTAAATTTTTATTTGTGTTGTTGAGTTAGTTCAAGTTGAGCTCATGTATTTCCAGCATCCCTCGGTGAAAATACGTAGGACAACAACATGGTTCTTCATCGTGTTGGTAAACGACGAAGCACCACCAACCTTTACTGAAACAACATTTGGAAATATTCATCAGCAGATCCCAAATTCAGACAAATACGCAGCTATTTCCTGGTTTCTCTGATACTCCAAGTTTCCTTATTTCCCAAGTGTCAGTGTACGATGCCCAAATCAAGCTGACTGAATGGATAATTACAATGATCTCAGTTATTTAACAGCATGACTCAACACACTCAACTGTGAACACTGTGACACTAAAACACAGCTAGGCTTAAACCACGTACTGTATGAAGCTCAGCTGTGGGTTTTATAACCCACTCTGTTCATTCAGCGCTCGAAGAGCACTTTGAAAGCTTTAACACTGCGTTTCATTGTGCTCGTAATCTTGTGGCCAAGTGAAATGTGCCCATTGTCCTGCTGTTGATACACTGAATGAACTCGGTTGTCTGACACAAGCAAATGTTGTAACTATCCAGAGAATGGCAGCCATAAGGAGGAGATTGTCCGCGTCGTAGAAGATCCAGCAGACAGAGCAGCGCTTGTCGTATTTCATCCAAATGGGACACAGCTTCGAGTGATGCTCGTCTTTGTTGGCGGAACAAAACGTCGGATTTTTGGACTTGGGGTAAGGTCAAAGCGTGTGCGTTGTCCGTGGGAGTCGGGTGGGAAGTTGGGCATTAACTCCTGCATATCAATGGCCTCGAGTGTAAAGTGACACCACACCTCAAAAGAATCTGGCCTGTGTTTGGAGGAGTTGTTTGAATTGCAAAGTGATCGCGTTTATGAGAGATTGGTAAGTTAAATGCTGTCAAATGACGATGGCGTTCCAGGAGTAACGGCCGCCTGAGCACAGCGTCACTGTCTCGTGGTTCTTGGTTGGGTTTCAAAGACTCGAAGCCAGTTTTTGTTATTGAGGTTTTATTTTTGTATCTCATGTATCTGGTAAGGCTGCTGGCTCTGCAGATTATGTGTTACAATTTACCAAAAGCTCAGCAAATGCTGATAAACTATTTTGGGCGCCATGCATTTGCTACATTTACTAAACAAAGTCGTCAAAAAAAAAAACTTTGCTTAGAAAATAAGCGGATTTGTTTTAAGGGAAAGCGGCAGTCGAAAAGCCTAATGCAGAGGTAGCGAGATATCTGAAAGGCCATCTATTCAATTCACTCAAATAAACAGAGTCTAACTGTGATTTACTGACAAGCACCATGCCACAACAATGTTATTTTAAAAGATTTATCTAAAGGATTGTGGCTGTCTCGGGAGAAGAGGATTAATGAATTTTAATGGACTCATCTGAGGGAGGCTGGCTGCTGGACGCTCCAGCGATCCAGACTCATAGTGGCAGTTCTGTCTCGGCACATTAGTTCCCCAATCCAGATAAGGACCTTCATGATGCTACGTAGGGGCACAGCAGAACGAATGGGTCAAACGAAGAAGATGATGTATAATGAGGCGGGGAAGATGGATCAAGAAGATGGTCAGGAAGGAGAATGTTTGGGATCAGGGATGAAGGAAGTGGGGATGAGGGTTCAGGGAGTTCAGCGGTTCTGGGAGTTAGGAGAAGGGATGAATGTTGAAGGAAATGGGAATTGAGGGTAGGATCTAGTGTGTAAGGGTTGAAGGCAGTAGGGATGAGGATTTAAAGGATGCCGCGTGATAAATTGTCTTACAAGTTATTGCGATAAACGATGACATTGTTGCGTTGAGACCACTTTCAAGCAATAATAATGCAAGGACACATTGTTAGAGATAAATAAACTTTAAATTCTGATGAGCATTTAACACTGGAACTGGCTTCGTCTGGGCAGAGCGTTCACTTTGGACCTGCCACTTTCTCAGGTCTGACTGTTTCCTGTTTCATCCATCTGTTTTATCCACCTGACATTCCTACGCTTTTGCAGGAACAGCCCTGTCTCTCCCCTTATCATGCTGCTGTGGGCCTCTTTGACTCGAGCTGTTCATTTGGGTCTGAAAATAGCACAAGAATTGTTCTCGCTGAGACCGAGGCGAAGACTTAAGGCTGTGATACCATCATGTGCTTTCTCTGGAGGGGTTAAGTTGTGTCACAGGTTGATCTGAGCTGAGCTTGTTGGAACTCAGTCCCTCGAAAACGTCTTGATACGACTTGAACGTGTTTTGCATTTTGCAAAAAAAAAACAAAAACGCAAAATTGTGATGTAAAGAGCAAACACTATCTAATTACTGTAAATAAATGTGGGAAAAGCTTGGTGTACTTTTGTGAAGTGTGGATTTTGATCTGGCATTTTTAACACGGGATCAGACTTTAAAACACTTCTTTGCATAAAAGTGACAGTAAGAATGATTTATCGCTCCTTTTTTTAGATAACTGTATAGCTGTGCCTTTGTGTCAACGCAATTATAGCCCCACAAACACAAACACAGCTCTTGAAAAACATAAAACATTCCAACTTGTAATGCACTTCTTTAGGACACTAGCCACATGAAGAAATGACTACAAATTGTAAATGCATTTGATAATATTTTCAAAATGATTAATTTGATGCTTTCATTGAACAAACTGTGGAGAAAATGGTAAAAACTAACAGACCATATCCACAGGTTTGGGAATTTGGGAATTAAGTGGAGTTTTTGGTTACAGCAATAAATAATAAGAAATTTATCACGATAAACGACAAACAATATGATGAACTTCCATCCCTACGTTCAATATCTGCCCCAGTCTGGCCCAAGTCTGAAATATTTTGCTGCACCAAAGTTGCACTGGACTTGAACTAAATGTGTTAGCAACTCCTGCCACTCTGGATGATGAAAGATTTTGTGCCGCACCGCCTACCGCTGGAGCACAGTTGCGTCAGACAGAGTTGATGAATGCGTCAGTCTATCAATAAATCGGTACCAAGTTGTGGGTGTTAATGCGGTCATTGTTCGGAGTTGGATGCTGAAAAGAGGTGGAGGAAGAAGCAGGAGCTAAAAGAGCAAAGAAACTGACCTCTGACCTCGCTATAAGTTTTGCCGGACGGTAAATTATTCCGATAAATGATAATATTGTTGCTTTCAGACAATTTTCAAGTAGGAGATTGACAATGGGATAACAATGCAAGTTCACTTTTAGAGATTTTCTTTCTCAGCCAAAGAGTTTGAACAAGAGAGCCGATAACTACGCAGCGTAAACCCAATTTCACAGGCTTTCTTCCACCGTTGCTTTGTTTTAGCTCAAGGAATTGCCACTATATAGTAATCAGTTTGCTGTGTAAAAGCCTCCACGCAGCATTATGCTGCCACCACTATGCTCTTCCTTCATGTGCAGCATTAGGAAAGGCATGCACAAACGGTGACGTCCCGGACCCTTTTAGCAGCAGGTTTTCATGATCCCCCACAGGCACAACGGTAACAGGAGATCTCCCCTCATTTTCTATGCTTCCTCCATGAGTGGATGCAGTGCTATTTAAATCTCTGCAGTCGCACCAGGAAACAGACTCTTACCGTTTTCCTCCTGTCTGTTCTCTCAATACTTCCAAGCTTATGCAAAGCAGCAGCAGGACATTCGTCAGTACTCTTTTCAACGCTGTTGCTTGAAAGTTTGTTTTTAAAAAAGGGTAGCAGGTAACAGATGGGCATCTCCATTAAACTCACATGGTAGCGTTTTCTTAACCCGCAGCCAAATAACGTAAATCTTTTATAAACTTGAAAGTACTAGCTTTTGCTGCAAACGCTCGTTCAAAATACTTATCGATTGCTCATGTGCTCGCAGTCTATACTAAATGCTTTAACATATATTTTTAGCTTGAGCATATGTGCTGGACTGTCCCGAGAGGGATTCTGCAAACACCACAAGACTGAAGATGGGAATGTAAATGTCAAAGAAGATTATCCAAAATCTGGAGGATTAGAGACAAATCTGCAGTTTTCCTCCTTGCGTTTATGTCCGCGGTCTCCGCTTTGCTCCAGGCTCCTGCCGTAATGCGCCCTCTCTGCGAGCCCGTTCCCTCTTTTGGGTGTTTTATGGAGTTTTACGGGCGGTCGTGAATCACGCTGATCTCTTTCTCTCCGCAGTGGCTCCCCTTCTCTGTCATCAGTTAGGCAGAGTGGAGCAAACACTCACCTGCTCGAAGGAAGCGAAACAAACAGCTCTTCACACACAAGAGCGCCGTGCTTCCCAGAATCCCGCCAGGTGCATTGCTGTCGGATTCCTGTTCTGCAGGTACAGCGCAGCGGTGATTTGTACTTGTCACCTGGTCTGCCAAAGCCGTAGCTTGCTTTTTATTGCCGCCTGTTGATGCACAGGAGCTGCGGCAGATTTAGAAGGCAACAGATCCGAGCTTGTAAAGTGAATTCGCCCGGCCGTGCTCGAGATGTTCACTCTTCACTTGCGTGTTTCCTTTTGACAATCTAAGATGATCAAATGTTTTCAGGAAGGTTTCAGTTATCTCCAAAGAGAAATTTTGCTTTAAGTGAAAAAGATTTCACTTTTTGTGACATGCTAGCAGCATTCTTTGCTGCATTATGTGATATTGGGGTTTTATTTTTTCAGACCAACACAAAGTAGTGTCACAGATTTTCAACTGAATTGGGATCTGACTGGAACATTTAAAAATATGCTTACATGTTAGCATGTAGCCATGGATCCTTCATGCATTGTTGTTATGCATGAAGGTGAACCGTTGCCTCAGATGTCTTGCGTCCTCTAACAGGGTTTCCTACCATTATTGAATCTTATCTCCATTCGTCTTCCTATCAACTCTGACCGGATTCTGAATCCCCGCTGAGAAAAATCTTCCCCACAGATGCTCAGCACTCGACAACTAACTAGTCCTATAAAGCAATTATCGCCATGTTGTTTCTGCTATTGCTTCCACGATAACGTTCACGGAGAGTTGTAAATACGCAGCTTTTTCTGATCTCCGGTCTTGGCAGGGCTTTTCCTGTGTCTTTCTCTTCTTTTTTTTCTGAATGCTTGCCGCCCCTCAGGCTACGCCGCCCTGGGTGGAGGGTTGTTATGAAAACCTGCTGCAGCCTGGAGCTGAACAATAAAGTGTGTCAAACCTTTTTTTATTTATTTCTTTTTTATTTTTATTTTTTTAAAGATTTTAAGATTTCTTTTAACATCGTGATTCTGCTCTATTTCGTGCCGGTTTATCACATAAAATCCTAATAAAATCATTGAAATCTGTGTTTACAGTGTGACAAAATTCAGGGAATATGAATACTAAACCACTGTGAATTAAACGATGATAATGGTGATCAATAATGATGCCCACATCTGATAAACTTCTGTGGGTGATGAGCTAGAGCTTTTGTAAAGTACTGGTTTGTTTATGTCATATTTTGATGACAAAAATAAAAAAAGGATTGAATAAAATGTGAGTTTGTCATTGCAATCTCCAACACCAGTTTTCTTAATACTAGCACTATTCTGCAGCCTTAGTAATAATAAAAACACCCTAATAATAATAGTAAAAGCTCTTTTTGCACTATTAATTGCGCTCTATTTCTTTTTTCTTTTTCATTAAAGCTGTAGAAGGCTCCTTGTCATTTTAAGCGCAGTAATACTTTCACATTATTGCTCCTTTTACACCCAGCACTCATAAATTATCCCCCATCAGCCGACAGCCCATCCTTCCCTTTGATGGAGGGAGCGGTGACAGTTCCCCTTCCTGCTAATGCCGCCTCTCCCCCGTTCCACAGACACCGTCAACAAGTGTGTTTCCAATTAGCCGCGTCTGAAGTCAGTCGGCGGCTCGCTCTGATGAAAGACGACCCCGCAGCCGGGCATGCTTCGCCAGCTTCAAGACCCTCTTCCAGGGACACCTTGAGCCTAGATGTTCATTAGTGCAACTGGGTCTATAAAGATGGAAGGACTCCTTCTAAAGAGATCGCCTTACTCATTAGCAAAACTGGTTTAGTGAGGCCAAATCCTCCGTGCTCAGGGATAAATAGCAGTGCCAGGAAGCGGTTTGCTGCTGCTGTGTGTGTGTGTGTGTTTTTTTACTTCAGTACTCTTGGTCCGTAGATGTGTGTGTGTGTGTGTGTGTGTGTGTGTGTGTGTGTGTGCATGGTGCTCCTGTTAAAGTAAACAAAAATGAATTGCGTGCCATCTTATAAATGTGGTGGCGTGGGAGTAAATTCTTTGCACATGTGTGGTCACGCGACACTTTGGAGAAGTAAGCCATAAAGAAGTTAATTCATATTTTAAAAGCAACCACACACAGCTCGGTTACAGTCTGTTTTCGTGTTAAATTAGAGAGTAAGGATTGGGTTTAATTTCAGCCTAACTGTTGGATTTTTCTGCAGGCTTTGTCTCAGAGGAAAATGTGAAATAATGGAAGATTAAATCATAAATTCCCCAAGAGAGGCAGCTTTGGAGCTGTTACTTCCACCTACATCCTCATTCTGTCTCTCACTCCTTCCATCTCTCTCTCTCTCTCTCTCTCTCTGTCTCTTTCTGTCCACTCGCAGACGATAGAGGATGGGCTGTGTCCAATGTAAGGATAAAGAAGCAGCGAAACTCACCGATGACCGCGAGACCAGCCTCACACACAGCTCGGGGTACCGCTATGGCTCCGACCCCACGCCGCAGCACTACCCCAGTTTCGGCGTCACCACCATTCCCAACTACAACAACTTCCACACCGCCGCCACGCAGGGGGTGACGGTGTTCGGAGGCGTGCACACGTCCTCGCAGTCCGGGACGCTTCGGTCTCGGGGAGGGACAGGTGAGGCTGCACAACAACGCGTGGCTGCAAAAACCCTACCACGGTTTTGCTCCTTCGGTCGCAGTTCGACGTCGTCAAGTGTTCTTTTGCAAAAAAAAAAAAAAATCAAAAAGCACACACTTTTTGCAAAAAACACTTTCTACCTAAATGACAAGAAAAATAGATCTAAAAACATGTTGCTGTTTTTTTTTGTGGTTTTTTTTGGGTCATTCTGCTGTGAAAATTGAATGCAATTATTCTATGACAAAAAGAAAACAATCCAAAACCTGCGTCTGTTATAATATCTATATTTAAAAATATTAGATGACTCTTTATTATTTTTTTTAACCATGTTACTTAGTGGAAGGTGAAAAGAGTGGCTCTTTTTCAGACCCCTGCGCTAAGCTAACAGTCCAGACTGGATTTCCATGGTAACTCTGGAGGAGGTGCAGAGAGCCGCAGCTCAGGTGGGAGAATCTGTTGACAGGAGAGCTGTGAGTCAGTCTCTCCTCAGGTTTGACCTTTTATGGGAAAAGCTGTGAAGATGAAGTTGTTGTTGAAAGAGAGCCTCCAACCCGTTTGCTGTTTGCCAAGGGGAATGCCGCACAAACACAAGAAGTGAGTCAAATTTGGTCAAAGACGTGTTTTGCTCAAAAACAAGATTCAGATTTATTTATTTGTATCCCAAAAGAGCAATTGATGTTACAGCAAGTACAAAAACTAAAAAGACAAAGTATCAAAGATTAAAAAATAAAAAGCAGTAAAACATACCAGAAGGACATGAAATACAAATCAATACATAATAATTTGTATTTCGTCTAATCGTTATTGACTGGCAGTCCCCCTACCTGGTCCTGCATTAAAAATAGATGTTGCTGTAGAAACAAAAGAGTGCTTGAACCTGTTGCTTTTTATACGAGGATGCCAGAAGGCAGAAACTGGAACTCAGCATGTAAAGGATGAGAAGTATCAGCAATAATGGCTTTAGTTTTCCTAATGACTTGTTTTTTTTCACGCAGTTCTGTAAGAGGCTGCAAAGCTGTTTTAAGACCCGGGTGGAGGCTCACCTTCTAGTGAGACAATGAAAAACACACATTGCGCGGCTGCGATGGAAAGATTTAGCACCATTATGTGTTAAAACGACCCGGTTAAATTCCAGGTCTAAACCCAACCGTGAACCAGTGGCAAAACACGAACAGAAACCATTAAACCCAGTTTGATTGAGCTGAGATGTTTTGCTGTTTTTCTTTTTCATGCATTTCTTTTTTTTAACGTGATAACACTGATCTCTGTTACTTCATCGTTTTTTTTTGTTGTTTTTTTTTGTGGGGAGACTTTGAATCACCTTGTGGATGAGTTGTCCTTCCCCCAAAGGTCGATGGAGACGTGTAACAATTTTCTTCCACTTTCTGTTGATCTGTAACCTGAAATCCCAGTAAAATACTCCGCCGTTCGTTGCTATAGCCGCACAAAGAGTGAACGCCTCCTCAGCTCTAGTCGTTGTAGGTGGATTTAGCATGGGACGTTCAACGTATGGCTGTGTCAAAACTCTTCAACAAAGCAATTAAAAACAGAAAAAATTCAGCTTAGCAGAGAGGGGAGCTTCAAACACCTTGGAAATGTCTCTCTCTTCACAGCTTAGACGTATTAAAAAAAAAAACCCCAAAAAACTTCTCATCATGGCTGGGATTATTAGATTTTTTTTCTCTCCGGTATTGCCATGCTGCGATAAAGGAATCTGTCTGTGAAGGACATTCGACCCCGGCCCTCTGGTTAATGGAAAACAGAGTGACCTAATTTATAGGCGGTGCTCTGTGAAGCACATCTGACGAGCAGAAGGACCAGACATTTTGCTGAAGAGCGCAAATCCCTCTTCAGCGTGTCGCACCGCTTCTGCTTAAGGCTTTAAAGACATAAATGAAGCACGTCTTTCTTTCTTTCTTTTTTTCTTTTTTTAACGTTAGCTGTCCTGGGCCTTCTTTTTGCCCCAGTGTGCAAGTACGTAGAGTCAGAGGATTGTAAAGCGGCGTTTTGTGTGAACGAACTAAATAACACAGCTCGATACACTAGACGAGAATGGAGGTCAAGAGGAGATAAAGCGGAGCTTTTGGTGGGTTTAATAGGATTCAGATCCAATCAGAAAGTGAAATCATTCAGTAGTTTCAGGCTTGTTTGAAGACGCTGGGACTCCAGAGACATCTTCATTTTGTCACAAAAAAAAAAAAAAAAAATAGATTGCATTCCTTCATTTCGGTCGCAGCCACAACAGGCTACTGGCAAAGCAAGCTGATTTCCGTGATAAAAGTCTGTTGTTGTGGCGACTCTCGCCACAACATTAAAGTTGCATTCCGTAAAACAAAGGCGGTTAGCTGAAAGATGGCTGAAATGTTTTTGAGAGACGATTCAGGCGAATATCTTGTGACAGTTTTGACTTTTCATATGTCGCCCGTTTGCTGCTCAATAAGTATAAAAGTATTTTTAGGGTCAGACTTAAAAACAAGGCTGGTCCATATTGATCTCCGCGCCTTAAATATTGAAAATATCACTTTGATGCAATTTCTTAATTGTGTCCTTCATCCATCTTTGTGTCATGAGGTCCTTTCTTCATGCTGTCCTTCTTTTCATTCTACACTCTTTGTTGAATGTTTTCCTTCCACTTTTGTGTCTTTGCGTCATTCCTTCATTTTGGTTTTACTTCTTTTCTGTCTTTGTGTCCTTTGTTTGTTCCTTGTGTTCCAACTCTCCCTCCATCCATCCTTCTGCTCTTCCTTTTTGAGTTAAGCTGCCTTCCTTCCTTTTTCCTTCAATTCATTCCACCCTCCTGTCCATACTTCTTCCTTTTTGTGTCCTACCTCGTTTATTTCCTTTCTTATTTGTCTTTCCTTCCCTCCTTGTGTCCAACATCTCTTTATTTTTCCCTTCTGTAATAATTTTTTCCTCCTTTTTTCCTTTCTTTCTTTACCCTCTTGTGTCCTTCCTTCCTTCCTCCTTGTTTCTAGTTTATCATTTTTGCTTTGTCCTATCAGCCTTCCTTCGTCGTGGACCGTCTTCTTTTGACCCTGGAGTCAGCGCTTGCTTCCTCTCTCTCCGTCCTTCTTCCCTTCCTGTTTTGGTGAAACTCCACCTCGCAGATCTCAGAATGAAACTTTCAATCAGTGCAAATCACAGACAGCCTCCAGGTCTTTCAGGTCTCAGCCGGCACGCTGTATGTGACCTTCTTGCTTCCCCCTGCAGGGGTAACTCTGTTCGTGGCTCTGTACGACTATGAGGCCAGGACGGAGGATGACCTCAGCTTCAGAAAGGGGGAGAGGTTTCAGATCCTCAACAGCACGTAAGTGTGAAAACATCTGTATGACAGCATGCGGAGGGAGGGTGGTGGTTGTGTTCTCCTCTGATGTGTTTTTTTTTTGGAGGGATTGTTTTTTACCATCTCGGATAAAATGCCACACAGGAACATGGAGAGCAGTTGGTGTTTGTCTTAAATTACGTCGTTTTTTTGTCGTCGTTCTGCTTTCAGGCTGAGTAGAACATCGTCGTGGGACTGGCAGGGTGGCACGTTTCACACTGCCAGTTTCACACTTTGTTCCAGCTTTTGCCAAAAGGATTAAGTTCAGATTGTTGTACCAGACTTTAGAAAACCATTCTCTGCCGCATTTTGACATAAACATGGACTTTAGCATATTTTTATTGAGATTTTATCTGACTGACCAGTTCATCAACATGAACCATGAATCGTATCCATTCCTGGGTCTTTTGTCTTTTTCTCCCCTTCATAATGTGCCTTAATAAGCATTACATAAAAACAGTATTTATAAATATACTCTAATTCTTATTTTATCTGGTCTAATGTGTTATCTCCATGGAATTTATTCACCAAAATAACAGCAACGGATAATTGAGCATTTTTTTTGTTTGAATTTGGAAAGGACTCAATTGGTTTCTTTCTACTAAAACAAAAAAAATCTTTTTGCTGATTGTAAAACCTTGAAGTTTTTTCTCTACACAAAAACCTCATAAAAAGAAGCCAAATTTAATTTAGAATGAAATAAAGTTTTAAATCTCGTCAAGTTTTGTATTTTCTATAGTACGATTCATAGAGTGGCATAGTCAAAGTGCAGAACTAAATCCCATAGATAATCTGTGGTGAAACAGATTCTCTCCATTCACTATGACTGAGTTGCAGCTATTTTGTAAAAACAAAAACAAATTGGGCCAAGATTTTTCAATTTGCAAAGCTGCTACTGTCATACTTCAGAATGTTGCAGCCAATACAGTAATCTGTCTTACTGAGACTGGACTAGTGCACAATGTTTGCAGGAAGTTGAAACCTTTCTACAGGACAAGAGACAAGAGTCATCTGTGCTTGTTTTTGTCAAAATGTGGTGAGAAAGGAACAGATTGTCTCGCAAATGGCTACAGCGTATTACACACAAACATGCCTGTCAGTCTTTTTCCGTGTTTGTTTTTGGGCCCACTTGTACGTGCTTTCACTTTAAAGGTGCAGTACCAGTTGGCTGTTTCCAAAACTAGAAGTAGCAAGAAAATATTCTGTAATGTTTTGGGTTTTGCCAGAGCGAAGGTTTTCCTTGGGCTGCTGCTGATCAGTGTTTGTTTATTCCAACCTGTCGGTTCGTTCACCCTCTCTCTGTCTCTCTCTCTCTCTCGGTTGCCCCCAGGGAGGGCGACTGGTGGGAGGCTCGTTCCCTCACTACAGGTGGAACTGGATACATTCCCAGCAATTACGTCGCCCCTGTGGATTCGATCCAGGCAGAGGAGTGAGTTCACCTTTTCTCATGGGATCAGATCCCTCCATAAAACGTCGGGCAACTTCCCCGTCTTTTGTTTAACGAGACACGGCGTTCACGCCCACCACAAACGGAGCGAGTGAACAAATATTAAACCTCGCGCGTTTCTGTTTCTCCCGCAGCTGGTATTTTGGTAAATTAGGCCGAAAGGACGCGGAGAGGCAGCTGCTTTCCGGTGGCAACGCCAGAGGCACGTTCCTCATCCGTGAGAGCGAAACAACCAAAGGTAACAGCGCGGCGGCGGCGACACGCTGACATAGTGAACACTTTTACCCTTCAGGAAAGGTGTGTGTCCAAAAGCAGAAACAATACAAGCACTGTGCAGGGAATCTTTGCAAACTGCAAAACTCAATGAAACATTCAATGAATTCCAGGTCCAGATCTGTATGGAAAAGAGAAATAAGGATGTGCAAAAAAATATTTGTATTTTCAGGCTTTATTTTTTGCAAAGTGCTTTAATTAATGTAAAGCACTTTGAATGAACCTTGTTGCTGAAATGTGCTATATAAATAAAATTACCTTGCTTGCCTTAAATGTTGTGCACTTCATTCCTTTCTTTCTCCCTTCCTTCATTTCTCTTCACTTCTTCCTTCGCTCTACATTTCTTCCTTTCCTTCCTTTATTCATTCTTTCCTGCCTTCCTTCTTTCCCTTGCGTTTTCTTCAAGTACATCCTCCCTTTTTTGTGTTCTTCATCCCCCTAATTTATTTCCTTGTGTCTGTCCTTCCATCCTTGCATCCTACCTCCTCTCTCTCTATACGTCCTTCTTTCCTCCTATCCTTCCTTTCTAGTCTGTGCCCTCAAGTCTCTTGTCATTCTGTGTCCTTCTTCCTAATGTCTTCATTTTGTTTCCTTCCCTCTTTTCTTTCCTTCCTCTTATCCAGCCTATTAGTCCTTCCTCGTATCCTTCCTTCTCTTGTGCTCCTTCTGTTCTCCGTTCTTGTTTTTGACTCTGAAGATTTCCAGATTCCACAGTATGAATTTATGGGCCATAAATTCATACGATGCTAAAATAGACATGAAGGACAGAGAAAGTTGAATGTGGAACAATAGGAAATACTTGCATAAATCTCTGCATTGACCCTTCATGCTCTTCCGTTTGAATCAAATTATCCTAAACATCAGTTTTCTGCTCCCTGGTTTTCATGAACTACATGCCTAAATGACACTGGCTATTTGCTGACGTAAGTGTTGCCTCCGTTCCAGGGGCGTACTCTCTCTCCATCCAGGACTGGGATGACATCAAGGGAGATCACGTCAAACATTATAAGATCCGTAAACTGGACAACGGAGGCTACTACATCACCACCAGGGCCCAGTTCGAGACCCTCCAACAGCTTGTTCAGCACTACTCCGGTGAGAGCGCTTTATTTGAGAGAGCAGTAACTTACAACTTGACAGCTCTGAGTTGGAGTTTTGTTTTTCACGCATGTGTCCTTCCGTGTTTTTTTTTTTCCCAGCCAGGGCTGCAGGGCTGTGCTGTCGACTGATCGTGCCGTGCCACAAAGGCATGCCTCGTCTCACCGACCTCTCCGTCAAAACCAAAGACGTGTGGGAGATCCCGCGGGAGTCTCTGCAGCTCATTAAGCGCCTCGGCAACGGCCAGTTCGGAGAAGTCTGGATGGGTGTGTATCGCTTGGCGCGGGCGAGGGTTCGGACAGCTGTTGCAAAACAGCTGTACGTGGTTGGAGTCCATGTGGGAGCTGGTTTTAATTTGCTGTTTAAAGCTGCACCCATTTTGCCAGAGGCAAGATTTTAGAGAGCAGATTTTGACTCAAGCTTCATGAAAACACATGTTCCAATGTCCTATTCTAGCGATAGCTTAAGAGGAGCGAGATGACATTCTTTCATTCAGATATTTAATCGATACTTAAATATCTGCTGTGCATTTTGTACAGTGCATAGAGTGCACACTGTTTCCATGAACTCCCTCACATTTTTCCAAAATCCTTCCGGAAACGTAGTGATATGTGAAGATGTTTAGCAGAGTTAGTTTCCTTAAGCTTTGAACTTCTCTTGGAGCAAAGTCCAATCCATCATCTGAAAATGAATGCAGCATGCCGCGAATCCAAACATACAACGACGTGGCCGTCCAAGAAAACTGGGTCGAAAAGGAAGAAGATAAATCACTTTTCACGAGCTGCGCAGACCCACAGGCTGGACCTCAGGAGTCGTGCACTCCACACTTCTTTCTCTCTTTATTTGTTTGAGGAAGGCCAAGAAAAAAGCCAAGAGGTCGCCTCAAAGTCATCCCTGTGAACGGAAAAGGGCTTTTAAACATGGGAAATGTTCGTTTCGTTCCAAAGATGAGCACCACACTGTAGAAAAGGGAATCCTGTTGCAACTTCTACTCTTTATTTTTGTTGTTATGTTTTTTTTGTTTTTTTTCATCAGGCACATGGAACGGCACCACGAAGGTGGCGGTGAAGACCTTGAAGCCTGGCACCATGTCGCCCGAGTCCTTCCTGGAGGAGGCTCAGATCATGAAGAAGCTCCGACACGATAAACTGGTGCAGCTCTACGCCGTCGTGTCCGAAGAACCCATCTACATCGTCACAGAGTACATGAGCAAAGGTCACAGTTCGCGTCATTCCTCGAGAGAACAAATAAAAAATAAAAAAAAAGATACCCAGGGAATAGCTGGGAAACCTCTTATCAGAGTGAAATACAACAGATCAACGCAATGAAAATGATCAAAATATTTCGTGCTCTTCTTTCTCTTTTAGGTAGTTTGCTGGATTTCCTCAAAGACGGAGAAGGACGAGGTCTTAAACTGCCAAATCTGGTGGACATGGCGGCGCAGGTGTGCTGCTAATAATCTCTCTCTATTTTTTTTTGGTTTGTTGTTGTTGTTGTTGTTTTGTTATGGTGGACTGATTCCATCACTGCTTTGTTGTATTGTTGTTTTATTCAATTTATGCCCCACAAGAAGTCAAAACCTCCATAAATATATTAACTTTGCTGTTCCACAAATCATCCTTGTTTTATCGTTTTGGCTAGGAACCTGTGTGCATAAATGGATATAATCATTCCTTTGAACATGTTTTTTTTTGTATTGTATTAATCTGCATTAGTCCTTATAAACTGTACATTATTAATTTGGCCATCGCAGTTCTCATAACAGAAGTTTAAGTGTCCAAATTGAATAAAACGTTCAGTTGTGTAGCTGCTGTTGTACTTTGTGAAAACAATCCAATCACAGCTGTTTAAGATCTCCCGGCTGGTTTTGATTAACTTCTAATGAGTTGATTTCCAGCATCGGGACTAAATGCTAAAAGCTGCAGGGCTGTTCTCGCGTTTCCATTAGACGCTGGTTTTAATGTGGTGGCTGAAGTGTGGGCCCATTTAGTACGCGTGTGTGTGTGCGTGTGTGGAAAAAAAGATGCTCTTCGCGTAACACACATTTTGACGACCTTGAAGCTGTTCGGGTTTATGTCGTTTTAAATGGAGAAATAATGAAATCTCCGTTTTCCCAGGTGGCAGCAGGAATGGCGTACATTGAGAGGATGAACTACATCCACAGAGACCTGCGCTCTGCCAACATCCTGGTAGGAGACGGCCTTGTCTGCAAGATTGCCGATTTCGGTCTGGCCAGGCTCATTGAGGACAACGAATACACGGCGAGACAAGGTGGGCCCGCCGGATAGAGGAGCAGCGTAAAGGGGGCAGATTTGTGCCAAAATATTTTGGTATAAATGATGTGAATATTTTGAAGCAACATCGTAAGAGACCAGCCGGGTTACATTTACTCCCAAAGAAAAGGTTGGACATACCAAATGGACAGCCGTCCTTTGACTTACTTGTAAACATTGCAGAAAAGTCACACCCATTAGCTAGTATTACAACAGTGTGATTTATGTTGATCCTCTTATTTTGAAATGTAACCAGACAGTCAAGTTACGGAGATGCAGGTGATGTCGGATGGGCTAACACTGTCTGCCTGCTGTCATTATGTAATAGCGACGACAGGCTCTCCCAGTCGTGTTGCACTTGTTTTTGTTTGTCCAGTCAGATGTTGAGAAACGCCGTCCTTTGGAAATGCCCACTTCATCTGCAGAGATACCTTCTTGGATCTTAGTCTCAGAGAAAGTTTGTGGTCAGAACTGAAAGAAACGCATGAGGGCAAAGTTGCCTATAAACTTTCCTATGTTTATGTCAGGAGGAATGGGTCAATGGGCGCCAGCGATGGTTCTAATCTAGTTTCTGAATTCCCAGTCGGAAAACAGCATCATTTCCTACCTAAAGTCAGAACTCTGTTTGGGAAAGTCAGAGTTTGCACACCAACCTTGAGTTACAGACCCATTGCTTTCTCCCACAAACAAGATATAGTGGACATTGTTGAGGTAAACCATATACTGTGCATTTCTGGCAGTTTCCATCTCATTGGGGTTTTTTTTCGTACTGTTTTTCAACAAGAACGCTGTCAGCTCACATGGCGAATATGATGTCATTTGCAGAATTTGAAAAATGTTAACAAAAAATGTACTCTTTCTTATTATTCTGGCATTTTACCACACAGCAAAAAAAAAAACAAAAAAAAAAACTTGGGACTCGTAACTGAGCTAAATCGGGACAAGCTTATTCCGATTTATTGTCAGACAGTGAAAACTCGAGGCACAGTTGCAGCATCAAAGGCCGATCTGCGCACATATCTTGCATATTCCTCCGGTTTTCCTTCAGTAGCCTCCGCTTCCCTCACCCACAGCATCCTTAGGAATACTTGCAGCCAGAGGAAAAAGGTCTGTGGTTTTTTGCAGAGGGCAAACATGCATGAATTTGTTCTGATGGAGACTTGGAAAACAGAAGGATGTGGTTGGAACATGGCTCAAAGGCAGCTGAATATGTACCGAGCAGCAGTGAAAAACTTAATCCAGACGCTTAACTGCTCGAGTTTCCACTCGACAGTTCGGCTGTTTTTGCTCAAGGAGTCGGACATAAACTACACTGTCAGCATGCCCAGCTGCTCATTGGACGGCAGCTCAGAAACATGCGATTGTTTAACTCGGGCCAAGTGCGAACGGAGACCGGGGCGGGGAAAGGTAATGGAATTGTTCCGTCGTTTTCCCAGCGGGACGCTGTGATGTGAAACCACAGATGAAGCCTGACCCACTTACTGCCGAAGCATTTCTCGGGGATGGGCAAAAGTGAAGTCACGAACTTGTTGCTGTAGCTGGAGGAGTAAACGTCGCCCGTTCAAAACCAAACACCTTTACTTGTTTCAGGCGCCAAGTTCCCGATTAAGTGGACGGCTCCTGAGGCCGCGCTGTACGGGAAGTTCACCATCAAGTCGGACGTGTGGTCGTTCGGCATCCTGCTCACAGAGCTGGTCACCAAGGGGAGGGTGCCCTATCCAGGTGAGACGCCTTCCTGTCGATTGGTCGCGTCTGATAAATGCTGCATGTCGCTTTTGCAAGGAAAAATAAGCATTGCGCTACATTTACTACCACAAACTTCAGTGCATTTTGTTTCGGTTTCATACGATAGACGAACACAAAGCAGAGGGACAGTAATCTATACATTTTTAAAAATTTAAATGGGTTGCACGTCATTTACTAAATAAAATCCAGAGCAATCAACTGCCTTTGAGGACAAATTTATCTTGGTGGTGGCAGATGCAAGTTATAAATCATAAAAAAAAAAAACGGTCTCATAACATACAGGATATCAAACCACATCAACAGTTTGGCGTATTAAAGCAAACAAAAACAAAGAACCAGCAGCAAATCACAAACTCTTAGATGCATTAAGCTGCTTAGTGCTGGTGGGAGCTTTGAATGGGGTCAGTGAGAGTGAGAGGGAATCATGTCCGCGTTCCCTCTTCCCCAGGCATGAACAACCGCGAGGTTCTGGAGCAGGTGGAGCGAGGCTACCGGATGCCGTGCCCTCAGGACTGCCCCACCTCCCTGCACGAGCTCATGGTGCAGTGCTGGAAGAAGGACCCCGAGGAGAGGCCCACCTTTGAGTATCTGCAAGCCTTTTTGGAGGACTACTTCACAGCCACTGAGCCTCAGTACCAGCCGGGGGATAATCTCTGAAGCGACCTCCGCCCTCATCTCATGTCATTTCCGGGCCTTTCCACCAGAGGGAGCCACGCACCTCCTTTTCTGTCATCTTAGAAAAGCTTTTTTTTTTGTTTTTAGTTGACTGACTTCTTCCAGACGTCATGGAAACGGGGACGGACGGACGGACGGCGGTGAACTGCACATCAGCTCCGAGGATGTTGATGGGGGCCAGAAGTAATTAACTTTCCTAAATGAGCAACATATGTTGTGTACTTTGTACGTACTGTAAATATTAATTGCTTGTTTACTTAACTTTTTGTTGTTTACTTTATATTACTTTTGATAATTTGGGAGCCTGTGGAATATATATATATATTTTTTTCTTTTTAATTAAAGGTTAAACATGTTTCAGATTACCTTTCCCTGGAGCAGTGTGTGTTTAACTCGGGAGAAATTAAAGTTTCACAAAAACCATAACTGCTGGTGTGGTTGCAGGCATCTTGGACCGGAGCATCTGACGTTTTTCTGAGACCTCGGCGCCATGTTTTTTTTTTACCAGGCTGATTTAACAATACTTCTCTTCTCAAGGAACTCAGATGTACTATAAAACCTGTTTTTGCCTTTTCATCTTTAGTAATCTTCTTATAACGCAAGGGAATGCCTTCACGCTTTATAAACACTAACCCGCATCATGGACTCGTCCGATCAAGCCCAGAGTGTAGGGCTAATTCGGCACCGATACTAAGTGCATCCATAGCATTTCGGCTTAAGCCAACAAGTTTTAGCTCGGCTTAAAGTAATCTTTAGTTTAGCTTTCTGTAGTTGAAAAGGGGCGGACTTCCTCTCGAGCTGCAACCATTGTTTAGGTGACTGCTTAGTGTACTGATAATGTCTGTTGCATTGACGTATGGAGGCAGGCTGTATAAGATCTCTCCTCTTTTTTGCTTTGACATGCTGAGAATGAAGGATGTGTACTTGTATTTGTCCCTGCATTGTGTGTACTTTTAAATAACATGTTTTTATGTTCAGCCAGTGTTACATGTTACACATTTTTGTTTTGTTTTTTTGTTGTTTTTTTTTACTACAAGGTGTCAAACCTGCCTCTGGAGGTGATCCAGGACAAATCGCCATTTCTCTATGTATTTATGTTGCTTTCCATGGGTGGTAAAGTAAACTGTAAATTTTCATTTTCTCTCACTTCTTTTCCTAATTTATTAGGCATAAAAAAATTACATTTTTTTTTTTTTTTTTGCTCTCGCTATTATTTATTGTCTGTCTATTACCTGTACACAGCTGGTTTTCAAATAAACAATCTTTCAAGTATTAGATTTGTGTTTCTGACTTCTGACATTCAAATAACTTTTTTTTTTTTAAAGGGCTGCTGGGCAACCTGCTTTTTCAAGAAATAAGCTAAAAAAATCCATCATATGTAGATGCATGATGTCTTTTTTGTTTTTTTTTGTCACACTTAAATGTTTCAGATCATCAAATAACCTGTTAATATAAAACAAATATAACCAGAGTAAGCATAGAATGATGTTTTCATTCACACACACACATTGTGTGAAAAGCAATACATAAAGTTGCTTTTTAACTTTATGCAAAAAGGTATGGACCCTCTTGTTAATCGGCAATAGACTGTAGTTCCCCACATTTTATGAGAAACTGAGTTTAACCTCAGACTATCAAAATGAAGAAAATTAACGACCGGTAGTTTATTTACATATGCTGTGCAAATAAAACGTAATTCTTTTACTGATTACCTTTTCACGATCAGAATGTGTTTGATCCCAGTTTTAGAGAAACGATACAGCTAAAGTTCAAATTTCACAAACGCAGACTGCGAGTGTCATACTGCCGGATGCAAAACCGAATCATCAAATTCTTGATCTATTTTCCGCCCGCAAAGAATTGACATTCCTCACACATTTAGGTAAAACAATCTGCATCCTCCATACTGACGCATGTTCCAAGTTGGCTTCACACAAGTTTACTGCAGGTCACCGGAGACCGAGTGTTTGGTGCTGCATCTGCTGAGGGAGGACAGATTCCTCCCTCCTCCTGTGCCAATGAGCTCAGCCTCCTCAGCTGACTTCTGCTTTAGCCATATAACATTTCCTGCGTATATCTCCAGCCAGCGGTGTTTATGTTAGAGCACAGTTTTGGTTTTCTTAGTTTTATTCTTGCATTGCTGTGTTTATGTTGCTTTCAGCGGCGTAGGATTTTGACCCATTAAGTCACGTGTGTCCCGTATTTAGAAATGAAGAAATATCACATGCTAATATTAAAAGCATTTTTTTTTAAATGTCTTTACAATGTGGAATGACATTGACTTTTTTTTTTCATTTTCTACTGATAAAATAATCATTGGTCATTGAATCAAACCCTCACTAAGTGGTCATTTACACCCAAAAAGAAGCATGCATGTCTCCTCTGATGTTACATAAAACATGTTTGCTACAGAGTTGCAATGTTATATTAAGACAAATCCACCAAGTTGTTGTTAACTCCAGATTTGGGGAGGACAGTTTGTTGTTGATTTTAGCTGCAGCCAATCGGGTTTCCCCATCCAGCCAGCTGGTCTGACCTTGAGCCCCCCACAAGTGCCAAAAAAGGGTTTGACGGAGCAGCTGGTGAGCAGAGCTCCAGCTAAGAATAACCTGGACTTTCTGGGATGGAGGGAAGGGGATAAAGTTATCCTGAAGTTAATCAAGTCCTTTTGCTGACCAATATTATACGTGAGGCACCAGGAGCACTGGGTGGGATCCTCTGCTTGCTCCCCTCCGCCCCATCCAGACCCTTGCTTTGCTTCGCTCCTTCCTCCCTTGCTCTGCTGGTCCCCCAATCCTCTTTCAGCTGCCACACAGGCAGCTCCAAATTTCCCTTTAAACTTTCTTTTCTTTTTTTATTTTACCCCCCTCTGTAAGTATTTATTTGATTTTATTTACCGCTTTCTTCTGTTTTTCCTCGTCACAAAGGAAGACTGGAGGATGAAACATCAACATGAGGAAACGGAATAATTTACTATGAGGGACATGGATTCTATATGTTCTTTTTAATCAATAAGTCAACTTGGATTGGATATACTGAAGTTATCCCCAGGCGGTTCTAAATGAGGAGGCTTGGTTTGCATCTCTGAGATAGTCTCCGCGTCACCATGGCTGAAGGTAGGACTGTCTCACCTGCTCTCGCCAGCATTAACGCGCAAACAATATCTGCCACATTAATGCATAAATAATGTTTCGATGAGCAATTTGCTCAATGGAGTAAGTGTTGAAAATGGGTTGCTATAAATACTGGATATCATGTTGCAGGAGAATTAGCATTGCTCTCATGTGACGGACGTGACTTCTGCTGCTGACTTCAGGTTTTAAAAACTGTGGAGGAAAAAAAAAAAAACTTCACCTGTTCTGATTCAAACTGTTTGGGCTTCAGCTGCGACGCATAATAAAACCCTTAATATGATTGTTTTTCTGTAGATTCTTAGCTGAATTTTCACCTATGGAACCATGCTAAAGTATTTCTGGCCCTGAGATTACAAATATTACAAACTGTAATGACTAACAGTGCAGTGTTAAGAGTTATCAATATAAATTGTTAATAATTGTTTTATAAATAGAACTTTTTTACAAGCAAGGATCTGGCAAGTGTGACCTGCACTTGTTTTAAACCCCTTTTAGACTGCTACCCCTAAATAAAATCTCCACAAAGTTGGCCTTTACAGAAGAGTGGCAAGCAGAAAGTTCTGTTTGTAGTTTGTCAAAAGGAGAACCAGAGAAGAGGTTCGGGTCGTGCAAAACATGGCGGAGTTAGCTTTATGCTGTGGTGATGCTTTTCTGCAGTAGGGGTGGAGACGCTGGTCAAAGTTGGAAATCAGGTTCATTCTGGAAGAAAACCTTTTAGAGGCTTTCAGAAAACCCAAGGTTGGTCCTTCCTGCAGCACAACAGTCGTAAACATACAACCAGATCAAAACCTGTGTTGAAATGGACCAAAGAACCTATGGCAGCCTCAATGACACCATATGCCAATCTGGCCAGTGTTAGGTTAACTTACATACATAGGAAAAAATATGTCGAAAAATTTGCAGAGTTTCAGGTTGTATGTGTGCCAAGCCAGCGGAGACAAAAGGTGGCTCCACAAACTACTAACACAGAAGGGCTGAATGCAAATTCCTGCAACAGTTCTCAAAAGTTTATTTGAGCAACATTTTGAAAACTGTTTGATTTAATTTCCCAGTATGTGCACATAGAGAATCCAAAGAAATAAGTTGCACATAAATGCTGAGGGAAGCATGTGATCTCATCAAACATCCCAGATTAATCTGTTTTTTTTTTCAATCTTTATCTAATATTATTTCAGTGCTGCTTTCTGGTGTCTACTGGGTTTATTGTGAAATTTGTGTTATATTTTATCTTAGTCAGGTTAGGGGCATGTATTGGGAGACTAAATGACCTTTTTTTTCATGTATTATTTTCAAGAATCCAGATTTTCTAAAACATTTATTATTTAAAAACCAGAAGGTTTCAGCGCCCCCTGGTGGGAAAACTATGCAATTAAACCTCATAGCATTGAAATCTCTAAAGCAACTACTTGCTGCTCAATCATTCAAGCACCACTCTGGTGCATCCCACCCACAGGAGCCAAATCCCCCTCGGCGAGTGCAGCCGGGGGCCCCAGCGGAGCATCACTGACAAGCTCTCTCAAGTCAAAAGCTGTGGAGCTCATCAGAAAGGTGAAAGTGTCTGTGGAGCTGCTGATCGCCCTGGCTGCTCTCCTGTCCTGGGTGGTAGTGGGTGTGGTGATGTTTGACTTTGTCGAACACAAAGCGGTACCAGGTGAGTCACAGACGCCTTGGAGTGTGTTTGCGTAAATTGAAAAGATTTCTGACTCTTTACGATTTCTGTTTTCCCCAGATGTGCACCAAATCATTACGGACCCAGTTCAAGCTGTAAACGATGCTGTAGACGAGGTGTCCAGCCTGCTAAATAAGTTCCAAGGCACGCCTCATTGTAAAGTGCAACATGACGGCATGGAAATATGTCAGTCAAGAACTGAAATGGCTTCGCTTTTTCTGTTTTCCAGAATGCGCTCCTGATTTAAGTAGCCCCTCGTCTGCTGCGTCTTACGCTGCTGAGGAGGTTATAGAAGCAAAAGACGCGTTTGTTCGATACTTTTCAGATGAAGAAGGTATGGCAATGCACCTGTAGTCAACGAAACAAATGAAATAAAATGTAATGCGCCTGTATTTACATCACAGGAACCTTTTATCCAAGCTACATCGATCCCGTGGTCGTTGGAAGAAGAGCTTTCCACTCAACCAACGACTTTGTGCATGGAGTGCTTGGCTCCTTCAGGGACTCACTGTGTGCTACTGTGGAGACTGTAACGGATGCAGTTTTGGATATAAGAAAAGGTGTGTCTGATTATATTATAATCAACTAAAACAATCAATCTTTTGAAATTCTTGCAGCAACAGCCTACTTGAACCAATTGTGGAAATGTTTCTCCCAAATCCTTTGTCTCCTCAGGGAAACTTGATCTCAGCTACATTGACCCTGTGATAATTGGCAGGGGGTTCTTCAGTGCTATGAATAACTTTGTTTCCGATGTGGCGGGCTTCATCCAGAATTTGCTCTGCCTCCTAGTGGACTCCACATTGGATGTAGTGAAAGGTACCATCTGAGAACAGCTGTGGTCATGCTGGAAAAATTAGGGCACCCTAAGACAAACCTGTTACTTATTAATAAAACATTATTTTTAAAAAAGCACAGTTTATGGTTTAGGAATTAATTACGACACCCAGGACACGATTAGAAAATTGTTACTCAGCATTTTGAAATATATATATTTAAATCTTGGATGTTTAGTCTCACGTGTCCTGCTCATTGCCAAAAGACTAAAGACTTCAGACAAGTTTATCCTGAGAGCAGACTGCAAGATGCTTAAAGAAGCCTATGAAATGTCATCACTTTTCCTACAGCAGGGCAAGGAGGAAATACTTTCACCAATAACCAAATGCATTTCGCCATCACAAGATTCTCCCTTTGGCCTTCTGCGCTGAATCTAAACTAAAAACTGGAGCAGAACTGAAACCTGCAACATGACAATGATCCATGACTTTACATTAAATATAGGATTAAACACCAAGAAGATCAGACATTTCTTATTGATGAACTGAATATTTTATACGCTTTCCTGATTCTTCACATGACTGTATCTCACACAGTTTGCATTGCCCTCTACACCGTGGAACGGGATTTTCTTTTAATACGACGTTTGTGTTTTCAGGAACCACTGACATTAGCTTCATCGATCCTGTGGTACTTGGCAGGACATTTTTCAATGTTATAAACGACACTGTTGGTGGAATAACGGGCTACGTCCAGGACATACTGTGTGCCATCTTAGACACCATATTGGATGTATCTAAAGGTACTACATCTCATTTCCTCCAAGACTCAAATTAGCTCAAACGATGTGAAAAATCAAAATAAAAAATAAGTTCAGTTTATTTATATAGTGCAAATGCACATAAAGTGTAATCTGGAGGCTCTTTATTACCTCATTTAAACCAGGTGTACTAAATTCTCTTTTACCTAAGTAAATGGAGCACTGATCACTGACTTTAAAATTAGATGTCTATTAAATTCAACTAAAACGTGATGAGCTGCTCTGCAAAGCAGAATTGCGCTTTTGTCATCTTCAAATAAATGTAAAACTAAAACTCTTTTAAGATGTCACGTGACTGAAGTTTGTCTCATCTTTGTCTTGTTCTTCTCAGGAACAATAGACATCAGCTACGCCGACCCCGTGGTCCTGGGCAGGAATTTCTTCAACGTCATAAACGACGCTGTGAATGGAATAGTGGGCTGCATTCAGGACATGCTTTGTGCTTTATTAGACATCATATTGGATGTCTCTAAGGGTGAGGACTTCCTGTTTTCCTGTTTGTTCATGTGCCAATTGTAATTGCAAAATAATAATTTATGTTTTATGTGTTTTGTCAGTTTCCCTTGTTTTCAAAATGCAAATACATGATTCTTCATTGTAGGACGTCAGTCTGAAATAAACTTAAACTTAGAAAATGTGTTTTATTTAATTTCATTTTAACGCTTTCCACGCAGTTTAATAAAGCCAGTGTTTTATATGAATGCCGGTAAAAGCTGAAATACACTGAATTTGAGATTGTGTTTAAGGTGTTATTTTTATCAGCTGACCTTGATGGCAGCAGCAGTGATCTAATTATTGCCTCCACAACAACATAAACGCATCATAATAAGTTTTACACTTTTATTGTTCTTCACAGGAACCATTGACATCAGCTTTATCGACCCTGTGGTGATCGGCAGAAACATCTTCCATATTCTTGATGAATTTGTGAATAACGTCACAGGATACATCCAGAATGTGCTTTGTGCGATCTTGGATGTGGTACTGGACACAGTGAAAGGTACAATGCCGCCCAGATTTATTACCTGACATCTAAATTTCACATTCCATTAAACGCTCTTGCTCCATTTTTATGTATTTATTTTTATCAGACCTCCGGGAGGCTGTGGGATTCAGGCCCTTATCAGCTCTGCAGACGACAGCAGAAATCATTAAAGAACATGTCAACACTATTACGAGCTACCTTTCTACAACGCTGATAGGTGAACCAGGTGCGTCATAATTTATGTGCCACAACATAACATAACGCGTTCAGAGAGCATTTCTGCACATTTAGTGCGTCCGTCACATAAAAAACATGTTCTGGTTCTCCCAGCAATCATTCCGGACGTTTCTGTTGACCCGATGAAAGTTGTTGAGGATGCGGTACTGGAATTTACCGACAAGAAGGATTTGTTCTTGGGCTATATGTCAAGTATGCTTGGTGGTGATCAAGGTGTGGGTATTAGCAATTACTGTGAATCACAAAATATTATGCTGCTCTGAAAGCTGATTGATATTAATTTATCTGATTTTAGGTGAACCTGTCAGTCCACCGGTTGTAAATGTTGTCACTGAAAAAGGTTGGGATTTCTGATCTCACAAGTTGTCAGAATATAGTTGTTACACATTTTGATACGATATGATATATAATACGATACGATGCAATACGATACTTTAGAGCTTATTACAATTCTTTGTGGTGTAGAAAGCTCAAAACCAAAAATCTCTCCTACTCTTTGTTTAGATGAAGCTGTTGTTTCTCCATCTGATATCACTCTGGTGAGAAAGAAAGGTGAGCAGTAGATTCACTTTTCTTGCCTGTTGCTGCAAAAAGGCATCACTCCTTGACTCTAAAAACAGCTATATCTTCTTGTTGTAGGGGAGTTTCTTCCTCCACCTGAAAAAGGTGAGCAAAAGTCTCCATGCTGTGAACAAATGATTGTATATTTTTATATGAGTGTTGCAAACAAGTGAAACAAATAGATTGGGGGAATGGTTTCTCTACAGATTTACTAAGGACCTCTCTTGCATGTTGGTATTAACTGTGTTTTTTTTGTTGATGTTTTTTTTTACCACAATTAACTGGGTTGATGATTTGGTCTTTGTTAATGTTGTTGGTTTACGTTTGTACATGTCCAGGCATGACTGAATACGCATCATTATGTCTGTCATAATAAATATGTTAAACAACACTGACTTCATTCTCTGTTATCACAATTTGTTGTAACCTTTCACAAAACTACGTGATTTTTTTTTTTTTTTTTTTGGTTGTTATGACTACGATTATCTTGTGTTGATCCTTAAAGAACATTGTCTTTGTACCTAAAAAGATTTATTAATATTGCATTTTTCTGTGTCCTGCATTTTCTGTGAGACTAAATGTAAACTTTATCTCAGCTATTTATAGAAACATACTTGTGCAATATGAATGGAGATATTTGAACACATACAGTTTTCAACGCTCTTTGTCGCACCTCAATGAAACAGATTTTAGCGCCACAGTCAGGTTGGGTCAGTACTGACTGCAGAAAGCTGCTTAAAACAAGCTGATCATGTGTGGCAAAGAAATCAACATTGAAATGTAATAGCTGGTTGGGCTAAAATGGCTTTTATGTTATTGTGCAGAAACTTTGATCCAGTTTTCCAGAAAGTGTTTGTGATTCCCTTTAGTATGAACTGCCTGTTTAAGATTATGCCACAGCATTTCGGTTGCATTTAAGTGCAGACTTGGACTAGATCACTTTAAAGTCTTTCCTAAAAGGCATTTATGATCTTTTGGGTCAGCAGTGGTTTTGGCTTGAAATTTTTCCATAGACTGGAGTTCCCCACGTGAACTCTGACCTTGACTGAGCTAATTATGAACAGCAAAGCAATTTAAACAATTTCAGGAGTTGTTGTTTTTTTTTTTTAAAGCTGCATTTTGTATTTACCCAGGTTATTTTAGGTTAGCAGAACAACATTTTTTTTGTTCAGTTTGGAGGTTCTCCATGCACAGAGATTGTAAAGTTTAAATAATTTTTAACTAAAATAAACACTAACAGTGCCCAAATATTTCCACACTTAATTCTACTGTAAATACTTGAGTTGTATTAACTGGATTTGTTGTGGTTGAGTGTTTGATTTGACCTGTGCATCTGTAAAATAAAAAAAAAGTCTACTATCATCTTGGGCATTTCTGCTATTTCCACACTTTTGATCTGCACCCTAAAGACTATTTTACCTTCATGTAAATTAACAAAGATGTGGACATGGGCTTAACAGTGATTACAAAAGTCCCTGATACAGTTGCAGAGATGGTGCGAGCCGTCGAAGATGAAGCTGCATCTGCTGCGGAGGAGGAGGAGGAGGAAGAGGCTGAGGCTGAAGACGCCACTGGACCTGCGGATGAAGTAGGAGTGACCAAAGCAGAGGAAGACGAGGGTATTCAGACGTTTATTCGGTCACACATTCACCAAACTGAAGAACAATCACTAAATTCGATGCTGTCACTCTATTAGTGAAACATACGGAAGAAATCCAACTTGAGCCTTCTCTGAAAGAGGAAATCGTAGATGTTGGAGTTGAGGAGGAAACAACGGCAGAGGAAGAAGAGACGGTGCATGAGCTCGCACCACGGGAACAACTGGCGCATGATGAAAAACCTGAGGTGGAAGACAAGACTTTGAAAACAGGACAAGAACAAGAGGAAGGAATTCAAACAGAAGACATCTTGCTGGAAGAAGAAGAGGAGACGCCAGCAGCAGAGGGAGAGTTGGCAGAACAAGAGGAAAAGGAAAAAACAAAAATTGAAGCAACAGCAGAAGATAAAGGTGAGGAAGAAGAGGAGGAACCTGACATTTTTGAGGTTTTGGTAGAGAGTAAGGAGGAGTCTGAGGAGAAGGAAGAATTAGGGGAAATGAAAACTACTGAAGAGAAACTGATTGACAGTGAGGGGGAAGACGACAAAGCACAGTCTGAAGCTGGCGATGAAGATTTGGAAAAACAGTCATTAGCTCGACAACCAGAACTTCTGCTGTCCAAAACTCCTGTTAATGACTCTGGTGCATCCGAGTCGGGCGAACAGGAAGAGGAAAAAGTAGGAACATTTCCTTACAAGGACGAAGATTATGCAGAACTAAAGCATGATCACGACGAAAATAATAACAGCGAGAGCAAAAAGGCACAACCTGAAGAAAAGAGGAGGACTCATGCTCCCTTTGAGAGGGTGAAGAAAGCTGACTACAAAACATCACCAAAAGAACCCGCCGGCCAATACAAGACAGGTATTATCTTCACAAATACTTGGTTTTTAGTTCTACTGACGTCATCAAAAATGTTTGACGTGATAAACGCCTGTGGTTTTGTTGATTGTTTCCATTTTGCTGCTATATTTCAATGGTTTATTGATTGTTCTTCAAGAATACATCATGATGTGACCAAAGACCAACAGTGGCAAAGGAGCTTCACTGCAGTTTATGTTTTTGTGTATGTTTTGGCAAAGCAGTATGGATGTGAGGTCTCGTGGCTGGGTCAAAAATCTCAAAAGACGTGTTATGATCTGTAGAAACCAAATTTAAAGTTTGGGGCCTCGAGTGCACAAGGTGCATGACGTAGAGCCACCACCACCATAGAAACGTGGTGGCAGCACTACACTCTTTAATTTAATCCCTCGTTCCATCGGAATTATACATCCAAAGGACTGTGCAATTAACACATGATGTTATCCTGACTCATTTATCTCAGTTATGTCAAAACTAATGGACAAAACGACCAGGACATGATTGAGAGAGGTTTGGGGAAGAATAAAAAAAACTTTTGATCCATGTCATGCAATATAAAAAGCAAATTGCAAACAACATATGTGCAAACTTCTCAATGAGAAGAACGGAAACATATACATGAAAAAGTTATAATTTCAAAACAAGCTTAACTGACCTAAAGTAGTAAAAGTTTAGTTTGATTTAAAGGAAATACCAGAAAAGTGGAAAAAGGAAATAAATAAAGTATCGGTATCAGGCATGCACTGATTTTTATTTGATATTTAAATTATTTAAGTAGAACCTTAAATACTAAAAGCTGTAATTAAATAATACATGTTCTGATTATTTTAGAACACGAGGAAAAAGAAAGGGAAACTACGCCTACCACAGAAGACAAGCAAATTCTGGAAGAAAAAATACGAGTACCGGTTCATACCGAAGAAAAAGACATCTCACAAAGAAGAAATAAAGGTCGAAACAATTCCAAAAGAGGAAATAGAAATTGAGAAAACTCCAAAGAAAAAAGTACAGGAGGAGAAACCTCCAAAAGAGAAAACAAAAGTCGAGAAACCTCCAAAGGAAAAAGGAAAGGATCAGAAGCCTCCCAAAGAGAAAATAAAAGTTGAGAAACCTCCCAAAGAAGAAACAAAAGTGGAGAAAATTCAGATAGAGGAAATAAAAGTCGAGAAGCCTCCAACGGAAGAAACAATATTAGAGAAGCCTCTTAAAGGAAAACTGAAAGGTGAGAAACTTCCAAAGGAAAAGGTAAGAGAGGCGGAGCCTCCTAAGGAAGAAACAAAAGTCGAGAAACTTCCAAAAGAGGAAATAGAAATTGAGAAACCTTCAGAAGAAAAAATAGAAGTTGAGAAATCCCCACAGGAAGAAGCAATAATTGAGAAGCCTCTGACAGAAAAACTAAAAGTCGAGAAGCCTCCAAAGGAAAAGGAAAAGGTAGAGAAGCCTCTAAAAGAAGAAACAAAAGTCGAAAAGCCTTCCAAAGAAACAGTAAAAGTCAAGAAGCCTCCAAAGGAAAAGGTAAAGGAGAAAAAGGCTCACGAAGAAAAAATAGAAGTCGAGAAACCTCCGAAAACAGAAACAAAAGTCGAGAAAATTCCAAAACAAGATACAGTCGAGAAACTTCAGAGAGAGGAGACAAAAGTCGAAAAGCCTCCAAAAGAAGAAACAAAAATTGAGAAACCTAAAATACAAAAGGCAAAAGTCAAGAAACTTCTGAAAGAGGAAACAAAAGCTGAACAGCCTTCTCAAGAAACAATAAACGTCAAGAAGCCTCCAAAGGAAAAGGTAAAGGCAGAGAAGCCTCCCAAAGAAGAAACAAAAGTCAAAAAAAACCGAAAGAGGGAATAAAAAGTCAAGAAACCTCCCAAGGAAAAACTAAAGGAGGAGAAACCTCCAAAAGAAAAAATAAAAGTCGAGAAACCTAAAAAAGGAAAGGAAAAAGTTGAGAAAATTCTGAAAGAGGAAATAAAAGTCGCAAAACCTAAAAAAGGAAAGGCAAAAGTCGAGAAACCTCCGAAAGAGGAAATAAAAGTCGAGAAACCTAAAAAAGGAAAAGCAAAAGTCGAGAAAACTCCGACAGAGAAAATAAAAGTCGAGAAACCTCCCAAAGAAGAAACAAAAGTCGAGAAACCTAAAAAAGGAAAGGTAAAAGTCGAGAAACCTCCCGAAGAAGAAACAAAAGTCGAGAAACCTCCAAAAGAGGAAATAAAAGTCGAGAAACCTCCCAAAGAAGAAACAAAAGTCGAGAAAATTCCCAAAGAGGAAATAAAAGTCGAGAAACCTGCCGAAGAAGAAAAGGCAAAAGTCGAGAAGATTCTCCTAAAAAAGGAAAGGCAAAAGTCGAGAAGATTCTAAAAGAGGAAATAAAAGTCAAGAAACATCCCAAAAAAGAAACAAAAGTCGAGAAACCTAAAAAAGATAAGGCAAAAGTTGAGAAACTTCTGAAAGAAGAAACAAAAGTTGAGAAAATTCCGAAAGAGAAAATAAAAGTCGAGAAACCTCCAAAGGAAAAAGTAAAGGAGGAGAAACCTCAAAAAGAGAAACTAAAAGTCGGGAAGCCTCCAAAGGAAAAGGGAAGCCTCCCAAAGAAGATTAAACCCCCAAAAAAAAGTAATAGTTGAGAAATCTCCAAAGGAAAAAGTCAAAGTGGAGAAGCCTCCCAAGGAAAAAGCAGAAGTCAAGAAACCTCCAGAAGAGGAAACAGAAGTCGAAAAAAAAGGGGAACCCCAAAAAAAGGTCAAATTCGTGAAACCTTCAAAAGAAGAAACAAAAGTCAAGAAACTTCCGAAAGAAAAGACAGAAGTCAAGAAACCTCCCAAAGAAAAACCAGGTGTTGAGAAGCCTGTCAAGGATCAGATAGAAGAAAAGAAACTTTCAGCAGAATTAAAATCTGAACAGAAACGCCAAACAGGAAAAACAGGAATAAAGAAACTCAAAGAAGGTAAGAACAAAAGGACATTTCCAATAAACTAATTTAGCTTTCAAGTGTTCAGGGATTTCAAAGAAAATCCTTGAAACTGGGTTTGACCATCATCAACGCTGTCAGTGTGATATGTATGCACAAGATCAGATTTCTGAGTTGGTGAGAAGGAAATTGTCATATATTGAAGAAAATTTCAGAAAGATGAAGAACTGAACTAAGAGACAAGAAGCCAAGAAACAGGAAATAAGGGAAATATTTTTTTTTTTCCTTCCAAGCGATGATATAACTGGTCATTTTCCTCTTTGTTCTAGATATTAAGCCCAAAAGAACCATCAAGCGGGAGTTTCCAACTGTCCTCAGGAAGCAACATCTCAATGTGACAAAATTTGGTGAGGCAACATGCAACATTTGTGTACACATATTTAATGTGTGTTTTATAAAAGGTACAATTGATGAAAAGCTCTTAATATAAGTAAAATACAGAGGTGCTGAAAATGCTAAAACTTCAGTAAGTTTTTTATTATTATTATTTTATTCCAAAACACTGTTCTATGTAACCCATGTATAGATTTTTAAGAAACTTGCAGGAATAAATTTGAGTCCATTTTCTCTTTACCTTTTCTCCTGTTGAGGTTTCCAAAGAGAAACTAAAGCAATCTTCATGAAGGGAGGGAAAAATCACTGTATACACAATATGCAGGGGTCAATTTTACAACTCAACTGAGTTTATTTTTAGATTTTTAATGTTACAATTTGTTTTGTTGAGTGTCCCTCTGGTTCACATGCAACTGGAGGGATATCAAGAATTAATTTCAGGTATTGAAATTAGTACTTGTACATGTTTGCTTGGGTTGCTGAAACCTCAATGTTTTTACACAGAAACCACACCAATCAAGACCAAAAAGGCGGCAGTTGAGAAAAGTAAGAGTCACAATCACCACATTCACATTTAGATGAGCTGCTGAAGCAGTTTTCGGTTTTAATAACCTTTTGCTGTCTCTCAAAGAGCTCGAAATCCCAGACAAAAACGTCTCCTTGACAAAGACGAAAGTGAAGGCAGTGCCACTACGGAAAGGTACGACTTTACAGTCATGTGGCAGGTTGTGTTGAGGGGCCCAAATGCAGGTAGATTTTGGTGATATAATGAAAGAAAATGAAGAACAAAAAACTTACACAGGAAACCAAGGGAGTCAAAGAAGAACAAAAAAACATAAATCCTAAAAGGATGGCAGGGAATTGAAGGGAAAACAATGGCATGAAACAGGAGGAACCAGCAAGAAGTGTGAGGAAAAAGGGTTCTAGGAACTGGGAGAGCGAATGCTGGAACGATGGACCTGGGCTGACTGGGTTACTGACTGCAGTAACCCAGTTACCCAGTTACAGAAAGTGGCACAGGGGGCGAGGAAACCAAAACTAAACTTAGGGAACATTATTAAACTATATTAACTAAGAATAATTCGACACAAGAAATAAACACAATCGAGTCATTAAAGAAGGACTGAACTAAAGAAAATCACAGATCGATCAGCCTGGCAGGAGAGAACAGTTGCTGAGAGTTTCAATAAATCTGAACCAGGAAGTAAAATCCTTGCTTTCTTTGCAGTTCCTGAGGCTCCAAAAGAAACAACCAAGCCTTCAAAAGTCAAAAAAGGTAATGTAGTTAGGTTTTTTTTTCATCCCAATGTTTTTCTTCTTGCGTCAGAAACCCGGTCTGAAATATGTTTTATTTGCTTCAGTTGTTGAGGTTCTTAAGGAGAAGAAGATTGAACCCATCACTCAGAAAAAAGGTTTGAGTTTTTCAAGTTATCCACAGTTTTCTCTTTTTGATTCATCTCAAGAAATGTTTGTGTCTCGTTGTGTTCATTTTAAGAAGTATTCATTGCACTGACATGAATGTTATTTCCATTTTTAGATGACAGTTTTGTATGTAATTGAGTTCTACATCTGACTTGTGATTTTTATTCCTGTGTATTAATTTATCCGTGTTTCAGCAGCTGCTATTAGGGCAAAACCAGCACCTGCTGAAAAGAAGAAAGGTAGGGAGATGCAGTGGTTTGTTTTTATTTTATTTAGTAAAACTGTAGTGGAAGTAGTTGATTGATGATAGTATGATTCATTGCCACACATTACAAGCGTGACTTTGCTAAAAAATTGTCTTTATTACATAGTTTGCAACCTAAATTTTAGTCAGGAAATAATTTGATGCTGAAATAATAAATACTTTCAATGTGAAGGAAGGCATTTGTCAAATGACAAATTAAAGTAAATTAAATTAAATACCTATTTGGGAGGATTTTTGTTAACAGCAAGAAGCTACAGTTCAAAGAAGAGCTTTTGGGGAAAGCTGGAAAAACGAGTTATGCTTTATAATTTCAAGATTTTTGACCTTTTATTACGTAAAAAGCCTTCGATGTAACATATCGATGCAAACATTGTTTGCCTTGCTCTTATTTTTCCAGAGAAAACTGTCCCGAAGCAGATGGTAAAAGATAAAATTAAAGGTAAAGATTGAAAACATTTTTGTTGCCAACACTGTTTTACTAAAATATGCAACATGGTTATTCAAAGAAAAAAAAAATGCTGAAATACTTTACATTAAATAATTATGCAATACTTGTAAACAGTTATAAGTTTAATATGTTTTAATTTGCAGAAGACAGAGTTCTTAAAGAGAAACAGGAGCCGGCAAAGAAAGGTACAGATTCAAACCAGTGTTCTTCTGGAGTTCATATCAGTGTGGTTTCATTTACTTATGTAAAAAACTGTTGTTGCAGAAAAACCTGCTGAGAAGGCTGCCAGAGACGAGAAGGTTGAAGGTACTGACTAGTTTCTGTAACTTCTGGTTTTGCCATTTGAGTTTGAGATAACAATATGCCGTCTTGTTAACAGAACAACTTTTGGACAGCTTTCCCCTGGACGGTAAGCACAAATTTCCACTTATTAAAGAAAACATACACAACAGTTTATATTGAAAAATAATTAAAAAAAAGAAAATAAAGAAAACTGGCTGGTATGTGTCTCTCCAGACGAGCTGCCGTACTTCCAGTGTTTCTTCCTGGACGAGGATGAGGCTCAGTTTCCATTTTATGCCTTCTCACCTCTACACATTTAACTCCTGGTGTGTATCTAATCTGAGGTGGCCTTACTCATAATGTCGATGTCCTGTCTCACTCAGGGCTGCAGAAACATGGCAGCACCCGTTCACTGGGTCCAACAAGCGACCAGAACGGCGGAAATGCGGACGGACTGTTTTTATCGTTTTGCTCACGGGTCTGGTTGAGCTCTCGTTTTGAATACACGAAGACAGCGTCATTCCTTTTGATTCATTTCCAATTCCTGCACTCCGGTTACGAATTAACTTGAACAACCAAGACTTTTGCAAATAGTCTGTGCATATATTTACTCTGCTCTTCAAATACAACTCATTTCTTATAATCTCACTGATTTAAAGAATTTTGTTTTCTTATAGGAAAAAAGCAAAATCTGAAACATAACAGAATTTTTATTTTTATTTTCATGTAAACTATGGGATGGAATGACCCTGCTCTGTATCTGAAAGCTCCCAGACTCACTGGCAGGATGATACCTGCGATTAAGTCTTATTTAATGGAACAATCTGCACCACATGCTTGTTTAAAAGTCGGTGCTACTTTTCTTGAACTCTGGTTTGAGTCCAAGTTTATTTTGAGATGGTTTTCACCATCTGGTCTCTGTAATTCCTTGACTGACCAAACATCTGACGTCGTTACCAGCTATACCTGATGTATTTGGGGTAAGTAAGTTTTTCTGCCCAGGTAACATCTACACATCCTGGTGTTGAGATGTTCACTGAGGGCTAAACCCGACATCGATCTTGCAATAGCAACTGATTTGCTCATCCGTTGCTCCCGACTGGCAACGTTATTGACTGCACGGTGGATTCCACGCAGAAACTTTTAAGCGTTTTCTGAGCCGTGGTCCAACTTAGTCCTGGCGACCCAGAAATCCTGAGATGCTCACGGATTGAGCTTCGCCAGCTGCATATGGTTCACTGGCTTTTTTTTTTTACACATATGCTGCGCAGAAGATAGGTGGAGTGCTCCGATTTAAGGCACCAGCCATGAGTCGAATAAAAAACTCCTTACAACTTCAGAGGAAATTGTAGGAACAAGCTCTACGACACGTTGCAGCTCTCCAGTAACTTAAACTGTAAATATTACAGTGATGCTCATGAATACCCACCAGAAATGCGGTTGGTGTGTTCCTGTGTAAGGGTGAGCTGTCCTGTCGTTGCATATTTGTAGGAGGAATGTGCAATACTTAGTTAGTGTAATGATCTCATTGATTCGACGGCATCTTTGGCTGTCTTTTAATAACCTGTGCATGCTGCGTGTGTGTTTTATGCTCCCATACGTTGAGCCTACATGACGAGTTCCTATGAATCAAACCAAAACCTAAGTAGTAGCAGAAACACATGAAAAACTGACGTAATTTTAAATCAGAAACTCGTGTTGCTCAGAGACAACAAGAATTTTGATGTAAATAGTTTAATAAATGAAGAAGTGTTTATTTTAACTGGAACCATTACCACTTAAACTGCTTTTTCCCTGCTGTAAACTTATGTATAAATTTGTCAGGCCCTCAGTATTTTTGTCAATAAAAACAATTTGTCAGCGAAACGTTGCTGTGATTTTCTTTTTTTTTTTCTCTTAAAGCAACAATAACATGGCTTAGATCAAATGCAAATCTCCAATTGGAGGCACTTCAGCAGTGTCAGCATGTCAGAACCAGACGTCTTTAACAATTACCGTCTCGATATCAACACTCAGGTGATAACTGGATCCTGCTTTGATCTTATCACTCTTAATGTCACTGCAAACTTTTAAAGATCGAGAGCTGAGATCCAACTACAACCAACAAATGTTAGGTCAGCATACTCCCATGCGAAGCGAGACTGGGGTTAAAGCAGGTCAGTTTACACCAGTGAGACAGATTCCTCACAAAGAGGAAACGTTTGTCGTTCTCCTGTAAAGAGTGTTCAACGTACATCCAAATATTATCTGTTACAAAGAAGAAGATAAGCCCCCTTTTTTGCACTTTAAATTAAAGACTGTAAACCTTGGGCTGCAAGATTTCTTTTAACCATTAAGAAGCCGAAATATTTGTGCAAAAGCTTTCTTCAGTTGTCAAATTATAAATGAATTATTGTAATGTCAGATCCCTTTGCCTGGGTTTACCTGCATCATTTTTGTGCGAATGATTAAGGGAATTCGGAAGTGAAAAATGGCGCACTGAAAGATTTCCCATGCAAGCAGGGAATCCCTTCCCTGCTTGCATGAATCACTTTGTGCGACCAATTGATTGAGAAGCGCCCAGGAGTTTCGACGTGAAGAATGGCACGCTGATAACAGGAGTGGAAGCTGCAGCTCAGCTTCATTCAAATGCAAAATAATATTGAGGAGTGAGAAACATTCTAGTACCTGCAGCTGGGGAAAAAAAAAGTTTCCTGCTGGGCTCCGGATGTGGATGTAAACGACTAGTCACTGAAAACTGGAATGCTTTGAACTGTCCACGTCCCCCGGCACGTCCCGTCTCATCAGGGTTGGTCCACGCGACATCGAATGATGCCCCTACGTAATGACACCACAAATTAAACTGGACGGCAAGGCGGATGGCAACAGCAAACGTATCATAACGGCTGCATGTAAAGTTGCAAAAAAGAGGCTAACCCAGTGAAGGAATGGAGATAAGAGTTGCACTGGGAAGTTTTACGGAGCACATAGAGGGTCTGAAAGATTAGGAAAGTTTAATTTAGCAATTTATTTCACATTTTCACTTTTAATACATGAGTCAGAAACAGTTTAGGCCCTTGATTATTATCCAAGTATCTTACACAGGATCACAAAATAATGGGACAGGAAATGTCTCGAGGATCAGGATATAGAAAGTTATATATCAGAAATTGTAATACTGTGACCAGTCTTTGGATTTTCAGAGTGTGGAATCGTATCGCTCCACCTGTTGTTGTTCCACTCTATTCTTTTTAATGCAGTGATATTGTACTGTTCTTATAGGTTATCATGCAACCCCATGACTACAAAAGGATCTGTTTATGTGATGAAAAGAAGTCAAGTGCAAACCATTGTTTGAAATATTAAAATCATTTTTTATTTTAGGTAAAAAGTAGAAGCTCTTGTTGATGTGCTGGGATACATGGTGTCCTCCTTCCTTAAACTTTAGTCCTTCTCATATGTGCGGACTGCTGTCACTCCCTGAAAGGTCAACGTCTAGAAAAAGAAATTAAGCAAGGCAAGTTAGATATACTGAGAATATTTTGTAAAGGTAACATAAGCTTTGTTACCTTGTGGCTTTCATGATGCAAGTGACAAAATGAAAAGTCCTTTCTGGTCCAGTGTAAATCACTATACCACCCTGTTTGTTTACCGTCATTATTTAATTCGTGAATATTTTACTTTTCACAGTACTAAGCTTTCCATATCATTTTTTGTCTGTCTGACTTTATTTAAAAATATTGAATTAGATGTTCTTTAGTATTTAGTAGAACTTGCATTTTTTTTTTTTTTTTTTTTTTTTTTTTACTTTTGAGTCATTCCTTGGCTGACACTTTCTATTTATGTAAAATACATATTTAAGTAGAGCCTGATCCTAAGCTGACATTTTCCATTATTTTCTTTTTTTTCTTTTACATACTACTAAATATTATTGATGCTCTGAACCAGTTAGTTTTCTAATGAAAGTTTTTCTGAAAATTCCTCAAGTATAGTAGAGTAAAATTTTGCTTTGTTTTTTGTTTGTTTGTTTATAATTTTATCATACAGTACATCGTTTTGACGTCAGGCGTTGTCCGCAAACGTTCAGCGAACGTCTAGTCAACGTTAGCCGATCGTTTAATGAAGCCCGGCGAACGTCGTCATGGCAACGCTCAGGTCATGTCACCTGGACGACCAGTGCTAGCTTCATGGTGTTTCTCGAAACCACATCGCTTCAGCGTTAAGCAGAATATTATTTATTTTTGCGCCGGGGACAGAGTCAGAGGAACGCCTCAATAACTGCCGCCGGCAGTATGAACTAAAGCGTGTCACAACAGTGAGTAAAAATAACGGGAATCCCAATAAAAACTCACCAACACCATCTTTCCATCCCTGATTTCTCTAATCAGTTTGGTCTCTTTCCCGTCCCACCTCTGTGTGTGCACAAATTTATCTCCCTCCACGGTAAAGGTGGACTACAAGTCAGAATGTGAAACACACGGTTAGAACAGCAATAGTCTGTGACTCAAACAAAACATTTTGCCTTTTTTTTTTTTTTTTACCTTAACTTCTCGGTCGTCAGGCGTGGTCTCGTCAAACTCCTCTCCGAGTTTGCCTGAGATTTCCGTGACCCTGAATTTGCTCTGGGTTTTAACCACCACTCTGTCCCCTTCCACGCTGATTAATACTGACGGTTTGATGACATTGCCCACTTTTCTTGTGGCAAAGGGAACCCCTGCCAAGAGGACGCACGGGTCTGTTATTACCGGCGCATTCTTGAACTAATTCGTCATAAATGTTCTACCTAGAGCCTTCATGTAGTCATCAAAGTTCCGACTCTCCACCAGCTTCCATGTTGCGCAGAAATCCTCCAGCATTTTTGCAGATGTAATCAGTCCAGTAAAACTGACTAACCTTCTCTCTGCTGAGCAAACCCCGCATCCCGTGAAGCGCCCAGGTTAATGCTGGGGGGCCGCGGGGGGCGGAGTCTTCAGGTCACGGCCTGAACAGCTGATTGGTTATATCAAAAGTGGTCTGACCTTTGATTGGTCAGCACAGAAACATCATTTCTACAGATTGTACATTAAGAGGTCAAATTATAAGGCGATAGTGGGACGATCGCTCGGCATACTGTTACATGAGCCTGGAGAAATAAACACAAAAATGTATGTTTTTCTAAAGCTTCTAATGAGTTTAAAATTCACTTAATGAAGCAGTACTGAACACAGACTGATGCTTTCAAGTTTTTATTTCTGTTATGTTCTCACTGTCTATGACAAATAGTATTAGAATATTACAGACAAACAGAAATAAATAAATGTTTAATACAAAAATTTGGTCTTATTAATAAAAAAAAAAAAAAAAAGAAAAAAGACCTTTTCTTTCCAAGGTGGCATTGGCATTAAAAGGAAATGTAAAAGATATAGTATGAGCCAATAATTGTGATATTGGGAATTTTGATTTTAAAAATTTGTAATGCATTTTTTTTCCCACAAAAAAAAAACAAATTTAAAGATGTATTTATTATTATTATCATTGTGTGATAATGCTGTTGCCATAAAATGTATATTCATTTCAATGTTAACCTTCCAAATGATGCTGCTGTTATTATTCAGTGAAGCTCATCTGTGCCAAGTCACTGCAACTGTAACAATTTACTCTGAGCAAACAAATTCGCAAACAGCAGTTAAGAGAAAGTGATTCTCGTTGCAAACACTCTGCTGAATTATTTTACAACTTAATAAACCTTTCCTATGTTGCTTTGCATGTCCCCTGAGTCTCTCCTGGTCTTAAGCTGTGATGAAGTCCCTGTTGTTGTCAATCAAAAGGTTCTTGGGAAGGAAAAAAAAAAACCCATGAGGAACAGATATAACATTTCTAATATAAAGACCAAGGAACCCGTTTTAAAAAAGAGGGTTTTATTGATACATTAATGCAGATTGCATCCCATCTCTAAGGTGAAAAGGTGGACTCAGGATGAGAGATTCTGCCTTTTTCTTTCTTTTGGAAACCTGCTGAGCCTGAAAGCTCGTGCTCACTTCTTAATAATCAGGAACTTTATTCACTTTCATTTCTTCCATCCATCACAGACATCTCCAGAGAAGTAACGACCTTCGCTCTGTGTTTTGCTTTTAGTCTTAATGTTTCCGTAACTGCAACCGCTTTGCTTTAAAAAAAAAATAATAAAAAATGTTAGTTTGTTTTGATTTTTTTCTTAAATGAATATCCGATTCTTCCAAATGTTTCTGAGCGGTTGCCGTATCCAACGGACAAAAACCTCTGTATATCCTCCCTTTCTTACAGATATCAGCTAATTCTGTTAAATTCAGTACTGTGGACCAGCTGGACAGCTTTTAAAGGCGGTCGGCAAACAACTGTAGGAAGCATAACTGCCACCTGGTAAGGCGTGTGGACGACGTAGCGACTTGTGCCGCACATCACTTGATACCGCAACATAAATTATTTTACTGCCAGGTAAATAATATCCACCGGCATTACCGAGAGGAGAGGGAGGGCAGGCTGGTGTGAGGACCAGGAGAGGTGATGGGGAGCGGATGTCTCGCCGCCCCTGACGAGATGCCACCATGGACAGTTGTCCATATAAAAAAAATAAATAAATGACACCACTGCCTCTTTGTGTCAGACCATCCACAGGTCACTATGGAGAATCACAACTAAAACAAAAAGCAGATGTTTTTCTTCACATTGTAGCTATTGTTTTTTCAAAGTTCTTTTCATGAAATGTAACACTGTAACCAGTATTTTTTTTTTTTCCCAGATGTATGAAGTGGAGCGTGACAGTGCCTCACCCCACCTGTTGCTGCACACTGCCAGTTTCTCTTTGTGTCAATGTAGTGATACTGTGGTGTTGCTTTAAAACCATATACTTATGTACTGAAAAGAAGTCAAGTGTAACCCATTATTTGAAATATATATATATATCCATCAATATACATTTAAAAAAAAAAAAAAAACATTTATTTTTCAGTTCAACTAAGATGTAAAGCTGCTGCTTCTGGTGGTTTACAATGTTGGGATGAATGATGTCTTCCTTTCCACCTTCTCATATGTGCGGACCGCCGTGACTCCCTCAAAGTTTAACGTCTAGAAAAAGAAATAAAGCAGTGCGAGTTGTATATCCTGAAAGTATTTTGTAAAGGTGAAATAAGTTTTGATCCTTCTTACTCTCCTCAAGAAAACCTCTACAGGCATAACGAAACTTGTATGGACCTTTTTTTATATATATATCTGAAAAGCTTTAGATTTATTGCTGCAGATGGCGGAAGAGTTTTTAATACTGGCTTACTCAGACGTCAAGATAGACTTATTTATTGTCCGTCATTTTGGCTGACGGTTTCCAAACAATTCCGTCATATTCTATATTTACCCATCCATTTTTTTATTTTTATTTTATCAACATAGGCTATTCAGTTGCACTTAATTGTTATGCACTTTTATGTTAAGTTGATTAGAGAATCCTGCTCCCATCACATACCGAGCAGATATGCGTTTCTCTGCACTGCCAGAAAACACCGACTGTGGCCCCAATAACTATAATCAGTGAAATTAAACAACTCTTATTTAAATTATGAGAGCTTGTCCTGCTGTGGTCTAAACGCACAGCATCGCGACTTCCTCTGTAACTGCATCTGGAAGAGAAATCTGCCCTATTTAGATCGAACCCGATGTATTAATGAATAGATTTTCTGATCAGGTACTAAGTGCTTGAGTTGCATTTTACCAAACAATTGTACTATTCCTGAGTCATTCCTTGGACGAATACTTATTACTTTATTAGATTCCAAATACCATTGCATTGACATTGATGCCAATGAAAGTTTCGCTTGTAATGCCTCTGATGTTCACACAAGTGCGATAAAATAAGTGATTTTAATCATTGTTTGTCTTGATAGACTTTAATGCCATTAATAAAGCAAATTTGCTGACGTCCAACGAATGTCGTCGGCAAAAAAAAACCGCTCAGTCTGGCGAACGTTAGCCGAACGTTTAATGGAGTCCGGCGAACGTCGTCATGGCAACGCTCAGGAAACGTCTGAACGACCAGCGCTAGCTTGATGGTGTTTCTCGAAACCGCGTCGCTTCGGCGTTAAGCAGAATATTATTTATTCGACATCGGGGACAGAGTCAGAGGAACGCCTCAATAACTGCCGCCGGCAGGATGAACTAACTCACAACTGTGACTAAAAATAGCGGGAATCCCAATAAAAACTCACCATCACCATCTTTCCATCCTTGATTTCTCTAATCAGTCTGGACTCTTTCCCGTCCCACCTCTGCGTGTGCACAAATTTGTCTCCCTCCACGGTAAAGGTGGACTACAAGTCAGAATGTGAAACACACGGCAAAAAGTCTGTGACTCCAAAAAAAAACATTTTTTTTTTATTTTATTTTATTTTTTTTTACCTTTACTTCTCGGTCGTCAGGCGTGATCTCGTCAAACTCCTCTCCGAGTTTCGCTACATATTCGGTATTCCTGAATGTGCTGAGGGTTCTCAGCATCACTCTGTCCCCGTCCGCTTGGATAATTACTGTCGTTTTGGTAGCATTGGCCACTTGTCTCGAGGCAAAAGGAATCCCTGTCGAGAACGATGTACGTCTGACTTCACTAATAAACGAGGCGAAACAAAGGCGAACTTAAACCTAAACTCCTTACCAATTGCCTGCATGTATTCATCGAAGTTCTTACTGTCCACCAGTTTCCATGTCGCGCAATAATTCTGGAGCATTTTGGCAGACGTAATCAGTCCCGTTCCGGCCTAAAGCTGATCACCGTCTCTCTTCCGGCTAAACTCCGCATCCCGTGAGGCGCTTCGGACTCAAATTAGTACTGGAGGGGGGCGGAGTCTTTAATTGAACGAGCTGGACAGCTGATTGGCTGTGTCGAAAAGCGGCGTGAGCTTTGATTGGTCGTCACAAAAGCATGCTTTTAAATGATTGTGAATGCGAGAGGCGAAAACGTGAAAGTGGAAAACTAAACGAGAAAAGTAACGGTTCACTGAAAATAAAGTTTATAATCAGCTTGAAATTGACTTTATGACACCGTTGGACGCAGACTGATGTTTTCAAGTCTTTATTCCTGTTAATTATATTTCACCTACAACTAATGAAAGCACATTTAAGATTAGAATATAATAGACTAAAAGCATTAATACATAAATGTGGCTTTTTAATAAAAAAAATCAAATCCCTTTTGAAATCTTTCTTTTCAAGTAGTCCTTTTCATTTGACAAACAAGCCTCACTGGTATCTTAGGGTCACCAAGTAAAAGGTCTTCCTTTCTCATGGCACCTTATGAAATTTTATAGGACACTAATTACTGTGTATCTTGGTAAAAAGATATTGTAAAAAGTATTGTAAAAGGGGTGCCAATAATTGTGGAACTGGGGAATTTGTTGGAACAATTTTCTACAGTATTTTTTTTTAATTATTTTTCTCATAATTAAAAGGACACAAATTTAAAGGTTGTGTTTTTCTTGTTTATTTATATAATTGTGTGACAATGCCGCTGCAATAAAACCTAGATTCAATTCGATTCAAGGTTGATCTTTCTTCCGAGGTTAAACACCACGGGTCCCACTGCGAAGTTCGAATCTCTGTGGCAAACGTCTTTGCAACTCTGCAAGTTTACTCTGAGCAAACAAGTTCTTAAAGAGCGGCTAAAAAAACTTGTCTGATCGCAAAACACCCTGCTGATCTGAACACAATTGTTGTATAACTTTATTAATCATCAACAGCTTTCTGCAAAAGCAGTTTTACAATGATGTAAACAACACTGCAACAATACAGCCAAACGGTCCTTACCAGCAGAGATGTGACCACTGCTATTAATAATCAAACTGGGATACAAAAAAAAAAAACCCAGATTTTACTGTCAGTACAATGTCAAGTAAACAAGATGTCTGTTTGAGAATTCTTGACAAATTAAAAAATATATAAAATAAAATGCAGTCACTTTCCCCCCAAAAAAACAAACAAAAAACCCAAAAAAAGTCGGTTTTATTTCCCTCAAAGTCAAATATATGCATGCAAATAAAAACTGAACATTTTCCCCAATAGAATTTCAGGGCTCACATGGTTACGTTTTCTCAAGCCGGATTTACAGCTTGGCAATAAATTCGCCGTTAATCAAGTGCTAGACTGTGAGCATTTGAATGTGGAAACCATGATTAATTTTGAGAGAGCCGGCAACAGTTTAGAGTAAGGATAAATGGTGAAAAGCCGAGCATAAAAGAGGTAGAAGAGAAGGAGAGTTGGAGAATGAGGTAGGGAAGACAGAGCAGCAGAGAAGCTTCTCTACATTAAGGCCCATCTCTCATCTGCCCTGAAAACATAACGTATCGATAGTTCCTGATCATGAGTGGCAGTCTTTTGTTCATGCAGCACAGTGGCAGGTTTATGTTTAAAAAGTGGCCTTAAGTTTACCTTATAGAAAGATGTAGATCTCAGGAAGGACATTGATTCCTAATTTGCTTTACTCAAGAAAATGTAATCTGAAAGGGGGCAACTTCACTAACAACAACTTCTGATAGTCCAGAATTAATTAAAAACTCCACTTTGTTTAGGGATCAAGAGATGAATCACTCTTTGTATATATATATATATATATATAATAAAAAAAAAAACAATGTGAATCGGCTGCAAATTGATGAGGACAAAGAAAAAAAGTCCCCTGATTAAATTTTACTTAAACGATATATTGTTTAAACAAGTTTGTTTATAAACAAAATGCATATTACAGAAACAGTCCAAAGGATGAAGTCAGAGTTTAAACTTTTTGTTGTTGTTGATGGCTCACCAGGATAGGAACCAGGAAGGTTCTAGTGTTCATTAAAATGCTCTGAGACAAATAACCATTTGCAAACTGTGGTTAGAAAATAAAGGAAGAAATGGCAACAGGCTTATTTAGCGGGATTGTCCAACAGCAACGTGGCATTTTAGTTCGTGTGTGGTGTGATGTCATCGGACGTCCTGAGTCGTCTGTGCACCAACAGAAACGAAAGACGCTATCTGAATACTCCGACGCTGATGGACAACGGCACCTCCAGCTTCCTGGATTTGGTTTTCCCGGCACCATTGGAGGCGGCAGCCTGCTCTCTGCAAAATAAGCAGAAACCAAAACAGAGGAGAATCACTAAAACACGAATTTCATATTCTGCTGGTATTTTCTACCATATTCATATTAAGAAACGTGTTGAATCCATAAAGGGCTTACGACCAGGATTCGTAGCCTGTCATATTGAGTTTCATTTTAGGACTTCACAAAAACAAATATATATATATATTCTATTTTTTACTTCATCATGCAAAACATAAAATGACTAAACTGACAAGTCACAAAAATGATAACAGTAATAATAATAATGATATTACTATTACTATTACCATTATCATAGTAATATTAAAATATTACTATCATAGTAATGACATTACTATTATAACATTAGTAATAATGTCATTCCTAATATACTAATAAAATAAATAAATAAATACAAAGCAATAAAAACAAAAAAAGAATCAGCATTTCTCAAATTGTGTTCAAAAATCAAAGTAATGCACTCTCTCAACTTTTTCAATCAATAGCTCCTCTTACATCAGTGTTCAAAACTCTTTCCGCAATTCTTTAAATGGATCTGGTTTAAGTCCTAAGCAAATTGTTCATCCCACAGAGTTTTTTTAAATTTTTTCCAACAAAATAAAGGCGCCACAGAACTGTGCTTAAAAATAGCGTGTAGATTTTGAACTGCACTGCACACAGATTAGTGGGGAAAAAAGTGAAATAGCCTTTTTCTACCCTGTTCTCACCTTCATATCACGTCATGACTTCTGAAGAAACTAACAGAAACATTTAAGTTTTGGGTTGAGAAAAATATGGAGTTTTGATATGAAAAATGAGATTAGGATTCCATACTCCCCAGTTGATGGACATATATAGAAAAAAAGCAAGAGGTCTCACCCTTTCCTGCGTTGCTCTGCCTGCTCCCTGAGCCTCTGCTGGCCCTGCTGGTCCTCTGCTGTGATGAAGTCCCTGTTGTTGTCAATCAAAAGGTTCTAGGGGGAAAAAAAACAACACAAGGACCAGATATAACACTTCTAATAAATAAACCAAACAGTCAGTTTAAAAAAAAAAGGGGGGGGTTTATTGATACCTTAATGCCGATTACATCCCCATCTCTGAGGTGAAAAGGTGGACCCAGAAGAGATTCTGCCTTTTTCTTCTTCTTCTTTTTGGAAACCTGTTGAGTCTGAAAGTAAATGACAAAATAAATATTATATTACCGGTAAGACGCCAAACAACATTTCTGCCAAACTCTCTCTTTTGTAGAGATACCCAGTTGGAGATTTCTTCCCAGGCGTGTTTGTCAGGCAGGTGTTTGGCTAACAGCAGAGAATCGGGCGAGAGGCCATAGTGTGCAGCCAGACTGGTGCGCAGAGATCGAGGAGTGGAATCATGAGACGCATCCCAAACCAGCTCTTCTGGAGGATAGTAGCTCCTCTCCCCTGGAACACCCATCTTTATCTTCAGCAGCACTTGTTTTGGCCTTGTGAATCAGCAAGAAATAGAGAAAACACGGAAAAATTCAGCATTTCTAAAGATTAGAAGAAAACAAAGGAAGAGAGTACAAAAAAAAAAGGTTTAATTCACCCGAGATCTTCTTCTTTCAGAAGACACTGAACACAAAGATCCGCCCCACTGGTCAACTTCAGCTTCCTGAGCGCAAAGAAGACAAACTATGTGGGGAAAGACCAGCTCAAACATTCTGCATCTGTCCACAAATAAAACCCATCTGCCTCCAACAATGTGTGCATGAAGTTTTCAGACCTGAGTGTGACTTGTTGTCCTCTGAGGATACGTGTAAGCCGCCCTCCCTCCATCTGCCACACACGAAGGAAGCTGGTAACAGGCACACACGTGTCCTGAAGCGTTGGCAACGTCAACACCTAAAGGAGCAAAAAGAGCATCTTATAAGAAACGAGCATTCCACGAAAGATAAATCGACAACAGACCAGTGGAAACACTTCACCTGAGTCTTTAAGTCCTCCAGCGTGGCGTCATCTGATATTTCCACCTTCCCGACGTTTTGCAGCTCCGCCATGTTTTTGCCACAAAGAAGAATGGACTGAGCACACGGCCCATCTGTAGTCGCCGCTCCCTGCATCTGCTGCTCAGCAGAACTGTTTTCCGAGCGAATACAGTCTGCCTCCATATCGCTCAAATCCACATAAAGCCACACAGAAAACTTGAGAAATCCCTGAGGAAATAAAAGATAAAGAAATAATAATCCTGAAACAGAGAAGCTATGAAGATTTGTCAATGATCCAGACATCCAGGAATATTTTGATACCTTCGGAGGCAAAAGTCCTTCAGTAACAACTAACGTCTCCCCACTGCTGATCTTCAGCTCTGACAACGAGGCGTCCTGGGAACAAAAGGTGTCAATATGTTGCTCCTGAGGGTTATAATCATCTTATTAAAGAGAATAAATCTCTCCTACGTTTGTTTGTATATATATGTATATTTTTAAATATATAAATATATATTACAAAGACATGAAATAAAATGTATTATGATATGAAATACTTTAATGCCATCTGTTTCCTGTTTCAACACTACAATACTAACTTGCTCAAAGTACACAGATTAAATTTACTTTAATATCGTGCAGCTTTACATTTGTTTTATGAAGGATGTCCCAAATACTGACTCAATAAAAAAATGTGCTGTGGCAAAATAATCAACATAAATTGGCCTTACTGATCACAGGCAACCAAAACTTGACAGAACAGTCAGACAGACTCAGTTCAGAGTGAAATTGTTTGTTGCTTCATTACGAATGAAAGTATGATACACTGTTTAAAACCCGCATTGACTCACCTCGTCCATTAGCGGTTCTCCGACCTCCTCACACCAATCTAGCCTCCTCAGGTGCCAACTGGTTCCTGAAAAGCAGAAGATGGACCACTGACCAGCTAGTGAACATGAAAGCTGCAGTAACAGAGCAAATGTAGGTGGTGATAACAAATATGAAAGAGAAAGAATAATGAAATCTTACCGTCCAGCCCAACAGCACCCAGCATAGCTCTGAGACACTAAAAATACAAGAAACATAATCATTTTGAAATTTTGAGCAAGCACATCTTCACGTCTTAGAATATCATTAAAAACAGAGGGGAAATGAACATAAATTCAAATTCAGAATAATACATTTTAATCATTTAAACCCCAAAGTAAGTTTCTCAGAAAATTTGTATTAAGTGGCTGCCTGCAAAGTCAAGGGGAAGGTTGCTGCCTTCACAATTGTCAAGAAGTTGTCACATAGTGGTGTATCCAAGCATATTTGTGGAAAGTTAAGTGGAAGAAAGAACTGTGGTTAAAAAAAATACACTATGGCACAAGGATAATATAATAAAAAAAACAACTCAAATGTGAAACAAGGACCCTAACAAAGTGAGTACATATGGGAGTTAGTTTCAATAAGATTAACAATTTTTAAGAGCCTCCAATTAGGGTTTTCCTGAGAAATATTATTAAATGTGCATGCAATGATAATTATAATCCAGTTGATTATGAAAAGCCTGTACTTAGCTGTAAGACTTAATAATTAGGGGAACTTCTCTTCAGTGTCCTTACTTCTTTAACAGTGAACGTCTTCTCCACGATTATATCCATCTCCATGCCAGCAGAGGGGGCCGAGCCCACAGTAAAGTGCAAGAACAGCTGAAAAAGCACAGAAACAAATTCTCTCAACTTCAATCAGCCCACATGCACTCACGCCGCCTTGATTTGTTTTACGGTGTAGGAAGCTATTAAAACTTCTGTCTTTTTCATCATTGCAGCTGCAAGGAAAAAAGATTTTACTGAAGAAGACAAGAAAAAAAAAAAAAGAGAAAAAAGCACACCTGTGATTCCTTGGGGGCATTTCCCGGACAGAGAGTCAGCGTGGTCATGAGTCGCACGCCTGCGTCCCGAACGCTCAGCTCCTCACATACTGTCGGGAAAACCGCAGTGAGTCAGCGTATATGCAATTATGATTGAAAAAAAAAAAAAAACAACATTCAAAGACAGATTTATGGGGAGTGACTATCACAGACTTTCAGGGGGTCAGAGTTGGAGAAAGTGTCCCTTGATACGCTAAAATAAGGGGGGGGATTTCCAACTAAAATGGCCTCCAGCTAAGAAATGAAACAGTACCTGGAGGAAGGAGTTTCCCAGAGCAGTCCACCTGCCTCAGACAGTACTGCGCATCTGCTCAGCAACACACACAGAACAGGGAGGTAACCTTACAGAAACTGGAAAAGTTACTAAACAGGTCCAGCAAATGACTTCAGTTGACAAGTTATATAATTGGATGAATCCATTTACATTTTCTACCAATTTGGCAGTAAAGCTTACTGTCTACATTTGTTATGTTTTTTTTTATTGTTATTTATCTGCTGCAGGACTGCATTTATGCATTATTTTGAGCATCTTGCCTGAAGGTTGTTCTTGCAGCTGCAGCTCCCAAACGGCTCTTTGTTTCACTTCACACAGCAGCTGTGGCAGGACATATCAAACAGAAAGGAAGACGTTTTGGTGAGGGAACGCGATGCAAAATAAAATGAAAATAAATAAGATTAAAAAGCAAGTGCGATGACAAGAGAGACATTAATTACTGACCATATTTCCTGTGGCTGGAACCTTTACTTTCTTCCTCTGTTCCTCTTGCTCTTCTTCACCTCTTTTTATCTGAGGTCGAAACTCCACCTGGAGCCAGCGGCAGTCAGACGGCGTGGTCACAGTGACCACGTCTCCATTCCGGGAGAACACACTGAGAACGGTAAAGAAGACCGCTGCTAGACACGAACAGGCATTTCAATTGGAAATGATATTTGGAAATAAAAGATCAGAAGAGGAGCATGCAAATTCCCATCAAATTTTGCCCCGACTTCACTGAAGGTCCCCGTGGCGTGATGCTGCTACCACCATACTATTACAGGTGAGCTTCATCATATATGCTTACAGGTGAAGGTACTGTGCGGATGGCGTGTGCACTAAGATTTGTGGCGTAAAACCTTCAGCAACCTCCCACCCGAGTTGTGGCTCTTTGCATTTCTACCTGAGTTTGTATGAGTACTGTTCGCCTAGGGGGATCCAAGTAAAAGGGGCTGAATTCAAATCAGATTGTCCATCCATCATCCTTTCGGAAAGATGGGGGTTTAATTACAAAAACAAAAGGAGAAACGTCTGGAGGTATAAATGCATTTTGAACGCACTGTTACAACACGCTGCGCAAGAGCTCACCTGCTGTCAAACGACTGCGGCTCCAACACCAGCAACGCATCTCCGTCTTTCAGCGACAGCTCCTTCAAAGTCCGCTGCATGTCGTCGGGCGGAAACACCCTCCATCCGCTGGCGCCCCCCCCCCCCCCCCCCCCCTGCCCCCCGACCTTTCCTCTTTTATGCTCCTGACACAGAAGACTCTCCCTGGGCTCCCCCAGCACCTCCCTCACCTCCCCAAGAGTCGCACCGCCCGCGAATCCTCTCGCTTCCCTCTTCAGTCCTGCAACCCAGTTTTCAGAATCAGAGTTGTCGGTCGTGTCGCATTTGACCCCATTTTGCGCCTCGTGCTCCACGCCTTCGCTCAGGAAAGGGCGAACGACGGTGAGCAACACCGGCTCCCACTCGGCTCCGGTCTGGACTGCGGCACCGCCAATCTGAAGAAGCAAAAAGCACGGGCGTATGAATGCTGTATCCCTCGATAAAATTCTTAGAATTAGACACAAGTGGTGACCTTTTCCTTACTTCTTTACCATTCCACACAAACAGGTCAGTATTTGTGTGGATTCCTGCACTATAGAGGGAGACACTGTCATCTGTGAAGAGGAAAAACACAGAAACGGTTAAAAACATTCCTTGATATAGTTTTTTTTCCCCTTCAGGCATTTTGTTTTCATTATGTTTTTGCCTGTGAAGTCGAACCTGTAAGAGTATTGTAGAGGTGTAAACCTGCAGGCAGACTCTTAGCCACAGTTAATGCCATGTCTCCTTCCCAGAGCTCCTGCATCTATAGTTTAGAAACAACAAAATATTTAAAACCTTCGATAACAAAAAGTTTCAAAACACAACAGTATCCGTTTATTGGAATCAAAATATACGTGATAAATGGTGATCCGCAGATCGCCAACGGTTTTCCTGCGGTCGAAGCTCAGGTTGATGTTTCCGCTTGGCTCCTCGCCGACCGGCTGCAGGACTCCATTTACTGTTTTGTAGAAGGAGGCCAGGTGCAGATGCAGCTCTACTGTGTTATTAGTGGCATCAAACTCCTCACTATAATAATAAAAAATAAAAAAAAGTTAAAAAAAAAAAAAACACGTTTATTCCCCTCATCTGTGAAGACTGTCCACCCTTAAAGCAGCAATATGCAACTTTTACAAAAAAAAAAACATATATTACAGAAAACATACTTTTTGAAATGAGCAAGTTGTGCAGACTTAAACGAGACAAATAATCCGTGACAAGATCTTCTACAGAGCAACTGAACCGTAATGACTGAGTCAGACCCGACTGTGCAGCTGTGCATGTAATGACAGAGCAACATGTTTCACTTGTGCGCTTGTTTTGATACCGCATCTGTTGCAGCCTCTGGTTTTCATCCTGGGCCATCTGGATGAAGTGGGAAGGAACTTTATACTGTGGATTGCTTAGAGCTGCAAAAAGCAAAACAAAAATCATTTTTAAAAAGCATACAAATACTACTCACTACTCTTGCAACAGTTGTACTCTGTATTTATTGCATAATCAAGTTGTTTCAGAAATGCAATTTTTTAAATCGCAAGATGCAAGCAAGTTACTTTGTACCTTCACTGGGCCTGTGCAGCTGTGTTTTCCTGTAAAACAGCATGTAGGCGCTCTCTTTGCCCTGGAACTGCTTCTCGATGTCCGACTCCCTGATGGAGGTCACGGTGGAGTCGTTGAGGTCAAACCAGTGGCTACCCTGCTGTCAGACAGGAGGACGCGCCGAGACAAAACAGCCACAAAACGAGTCACAATACAGGCTTTTTGTATTCTGTGGGTCACATTTATGTAGTTTCATTGCAAATGTTATGCCCTTTTAGAGGCAGAAACTCTAAATACCACTAAAGACGGATACAAATGTGTCTTTCTGTCCTGCCAATCATTTTCAAAGAGACATCAAAAGATAAAATATACTTTTCCGACACAAACAAACCTTTGGAGCCAAGGGATCCTATATGAAGAGTCCACATTATATGTTTATTTAAGCATGTAATGTGGAACTACGCATAGCCGACCTTTTGTTGTAAGCAGTAAACAGTTTATTAATTCTGTTCAAAAGTGAGACTTTCAGCTGCTTCCATTCTCTACCAATAAATTTTACATAGGAGCGCAAGCAAAATCTTAGAAGCGCCAGAGTTGGTCAAAACCAAAGCACAAATTATAAGATCTACTTGGACGTCAGCTGAATTTTTGTCTTTTAAATTTACATTTTTGTTTTAAACAGATCTCAGTTCTGGTTTATTAGGTCTGCAACCTTTTCACAAGACATTTCTCCTGGCTTCATTTTCCTCACTGGACAGAAATAAAAATCTATCAACTTTTGTTTCTGTGTTAGTAAAAAAAAACAAAAAAAACAAAAAAAACTTCAGAAGTAGATTCCTCATCGCATTTAATCGATATTTTAAGAAAAATGATATGTGGAATCCAAGTGGGTATGTTTCTGTACTACCTCTGGTTTTGGTTTAGGTTTCTGATTTCCCTCTGGCTGCAGATCAGAAGCTGCTCCGTCTGAAGCTGTTGAGGGTTCAGAGTTCGTAGTTTGCTCTGATGGAGCCGAGGCATCAGCCGCCTGGCTTGGCGGGTTTGCTTTCAATGCCACTCGAGTCCCATTGGACACCAAAATGAAAACGTCGTTGTGTGACTGCAGGAACTAAAATGAAGAAATGAGTGAAAAAGGCAAAGAAACTGGATTAGATGTAAAATACTTTTGTAAAAATCAATATAGGAGGAAAAACTAAGAATACCTTTCCAATGGGACCATAGGGTTTCCTGAACATTTTGCTCCAGGACGATCCAGTTTTATCCATGAGTTTTTGACCCAGCTGATCCAACAAAACGCTTTTTGATGACTCCTACAGGACAGTAGAGGTACTGTAATTTAAATCTTTACCAGTCGCAGTCCGTCAGAGAACCATCAGACAATTTTTTTTTAAAAATTTAAAATTTAGAAATAGCACAATATCCTGAATCACAATCATCTTCACAAATGAACCCCAAGGTGTACCTGAGCAATGATTGCAGTAATGATAGACAACGGGTCGTCTTCCTGCACTTTTTGCTCAGGTGACTCCTTCACTTCCTCCTTTGTTTTCTTTTGAGCTTTGGGTTTGCAGTCCTCTTCCTGTCAACGAGAAACCACAAGTGATGTCTTTTTTGACGTGTGCATGCATAAAACCAAATGAAGGAAATAGTCAAGCAGCAACAGTTTCTTAGTTTGAATGAAAGTCAGCATTTCCCCCCCTCACCGGTGGCTCCCATTGTCCAAGCTCATCAATATCTCTGATGTAAACGTGGTAATGGCCGCCATAGCAGCCTCCCTTATGGATAATCACCGAAAACAGTTCATACGTGAAGTCAGAGTCCTCTGCATCAGTCTGTCAGAGGCAAAACCAAGTATTTCAAAGAAAGATCAAAGTGGAATGATGCATTTAGAGCATTTATTTCTGTTAATGTACTTTGCTCGTACAAAGAGGAAAGTTCAACTAAAATCTTTCTAGTACCTGTTCACAAAAAGGTCGCAGATTGATGGTGAGCGGAAAGGCGTAGCGTCCGGTCTCCTTGTATCGTTCACATTTGGCAAAGTCGAAGCTGAATCTCAGCAAAGACATGGTCATAAACGGGGGCAGCTGCTTCAGCTTTGCAGACTGAGAAACGGCAAAGGAAAACATTTTTGATAGTGGCGACAATTAAAAAAGCACTTTCTCAAATTACAACGCGCGCTACCGGTACTGACCTTGGCAGCGGTGACCAGCCGGGAGCACTGAACGCAGCGATAAAGGTTGTTGCCTTCAAACAGCTCTTCCTCCACAAACATGTTCCACAAAGCCTCCTCCAGGCTGGACACGCCACAAACGCACACCGTCAGATCCAGGAAGTCCTCCTGCCGATGACACAAAAACACATTTAATCTAAAAAGGAGCAGACGCAGATTTTTAGATTTTCTCCACACGAGGGTCTTCATCCTGTAACACACCTTCCTCTGGCTCACATTTCCACACTGCTTACATACGATGCTGTTGACAATGGTGCCGTGGTAGAGGCGTTGGATCAGTGTGCTGCCACTGGTGCCCACCAGGGAGTGCTCCAGCGCACTGAACAAAATCCTGTTGAGCTCCTGCACGTCCTGCTGATTCGTCCCCTTGAAAGGACAACGAACAGAACGGTTCAGATGAGGAGAGGCTTTGTTCCGGTTTACCGAAAAGAAACAAACGTCAGCCCAACAGTCTGATGCATTTAGAAAGCAAAGTTGTGCTGCTGTACTGCAGAAGTGGCCAGAAGAAGCCTTGATGCCTCCTGGCCACCTGCTTCACAAAAAGGTTCATTTCTTGAAGCTTCATGGGCTCAAAACCCCAACTGGATTGTTTTCTTATTTATTTATTTTATTTTTTTTTTTGTGAATCGTCTATCAGTAATAAACCTGAACTATCCAACGGTGCAGGCAGGGCATTGAATGAAATATATCAATTCATCTTACACATATTCATATGAACAGAATCTAACACGTTTCATCAAATGTTTCTGGATAAACAGTTAGTCCAACTTTTAATAGCCTGTCCTGAATTAGGACCAAACTGCAGCAGTGCCAACAAGCTGAGGGATGCTCAATTTGCTTTTACAACTGGAGGAATTAAATAGAGCAGCAATATTTTTGTTACACTATGTTTTCATCTGAGAAGTGATTGTTACATAGGCAATAAAAAAAAATAATAATGTTGCATTCCAAAAACCAACTCATTAGAGTTAGATAAAGTAATTACTTTATCAAGACAACAACAAGCTTTCTGTGAGTTTCAGCAATTTACATGTGGGAATTTTTGAGCCATTTAAGATATGTGAAATTAATTTTAACTAGTCAAAATAACTTTTGCTTCTTAACTGAACAACTTACATAAGGGATCTAAGGAAATTAATTATAAGATTTAGATTTAAAACTTCATGTGTTATGGTCAACCACTGGCAAAGCGTTTTGAATATACACTAAATGACAAAGGAGCTAGTTTTGTCAACACACGGTAACGTCTAAATCCAAAGCCAGAGTTTCAGCATATGAAATGAATAAATGCCAAAATTAAAGCTGATATGATTAAATGAAAGACTTCTTAAAAAATGTTGAGACCCTGTGATCAAACCACAGTGTTCAAACATGGAGGGAAACTTTCATTTTCCTATGGGCTCTAAATGCACCTCTGTGCCCAAAAAACTTGCAAACACCAACCCACCGGGTGCGAGTGGTTGCACGGTAGTCCATTTATAAACCATGCCGAATGTCTCTTTGTTAACCAATGATGCTCCAGATGTTGGCGACGTCATTCGACACTCGCCATGCCTCACACATCCTGGACTTCTCAACACACACTTTAAAAAAGCCTCGATGTCCAGTTATCGACATTTGTTTGCCATCAAGACAATAAAGTAAAGCATTGCATATCAGAGCACATTGAGGTCATCTCACTGAAATCAACAAATGACACTCTGGTTTGTTTTCATAGATAATACATGTGATTATCTATGTCATTAGCATTTTACAAACCAGCTGAATATGAAGCAACATTTGCATAAACAAATGTCAAACTAGAAAACACTCTCAGCAGATCCTTTTTTTTTGCCTCTTAATATTTGCTTTCCACGTTTGACTAGTTTCCATTTCTCCTTGTGGTGTGTTGGCTTTTTGTGTCACGTCATGTAACTTCGTTTTACAACTTGTCAACATTTACGTCAATTACTATATCCCTCGCCTTCTTCTCACCGCCAACCAACAGAAGCTTAGCGGTTTTTAAGAGTACAGCTGCCTGTTTGATCACATCACTGCATGTATTTTTCCACTGGAAAATTGGGTTTGCCCCCCCTATGGCAACTGGTGTCTCTGTAACTTTTTGTTCTCCTTCCTCAGGTAATAATTTGGCAGCTGGACGGCCTCCAGAAAGAACTGGAATTCCAGTTCTTTCCTTGTGCTGACTACGGTACGATAATGCAACCACGTTTTGTACTTTTAAGCATGCCGTGGCGGATGTGGCTGCGGTTTAAGATCAATCACCGAAAAAAAAAAAAAAGAGAAGTGTAACGTGAGCCTCTCCTTTCCTCCCCACACCCCCCGTCACTGACCTCGCTGCTGTTCCAGCCGAAGCTGTCGGTGAGGTCGGTGGTGGAGGCGCTCTGCTGGTCCACCAGCAGCAGGCGGGCAAACAGTCTCTGTAGCTCCAGAGGGATCATTCGGACCTGCAGGGGAAAAGAGCAGAACTAAGTTGGCCTCAAAGCAGAACCCGGCACGGGTCCAGATGAGAGTTTATCGTTTCACTATACTAACGATCCAATTAAAAGGCAGGAGATGAGTAAAATGAGACGCTTGTTTGTCTTCTTTCCGAGGGTGTGCTCTTCTCAATTTATCTCAACAATATTGCATCCTAATTTCACAGTTGTAAATCCAACCTGTATGCCGATGATACAGAGTTGTATTTTAGTGTTGGCTCTAATCAGTCCACAATTTAAAACCTGCAAATATTGCTCTCTCAAAATCGTACCGATTTGAAACCATAAACTTTTTACCGATTCCGACACTGTTGACTATTCACTTGGCAGCTGTAACATTTTAGATTGGCAACCTGAAGGATACCGGTGTGTTACCAAAGGAAATGTTAAGACTTCTTTTATACCCCTTTCTAAAGGAGTTCCCCAGAGTGGAGTCCTAGGACCGTTTCAGTACTCCAGATATGCTAATAAGACAAAATCTTAAATGTTGATGGACCCAGGAGGACCAGACATTTGTACATTGTTAAGTACATAGTAATTGCCAACTGGGCCTTTAAACTATACTCCCACACAATTGTTCGTTCACAGCCATCAGCCTATATGACAGGACGGATCTGTGCTTTCCTTTGGTCCACTTACTTTAGCCCCTGGTTTGTCTTTATCCTCAAGACACCCCAGCTCTTCTGGCCCCAAACTGAACAGCTCCTCTGCAAACACACCAACAAACACGAATCACTCAGGGTGAGAAAGGAGTCACCTCTTTTTGACCTGTTGCACAAGCGGGAGAGTCATCTGACCGCACCTCTGAACTCTGGGGTGAACAGCAGAGTCTGGAGCAGAGAGTTGAGGTAGCACGTCCCTCCCTGATTTCTAATGCCGCACAGATTGCTTCTCCCACGGGGTGGAGGCGGCTCCTCTCCCCCCTTGGCAGTCCTTCCTGCGGCGGAGGTCGAGGCGAAGCCCTCGTCCTCTTCCTCCTCAAAAAGGCTCCCGAACATGTCCGGTCGGGTTTTATTTCCGCAGTTTTCGCCCAAGTTATGAAGGGATTACGCTCCCAGTAGATGAAACCAAAAAAACAAAACAAAACAAACCCCGTGTTAGCGCTCCGGAGTGCACTCTTGCTATCTCATCTTAGTCTTCCCGAGCTCCCGGTTGACAATCGTCGGACTGACTCGAAAATAAGATGAATTCACGGGGCTGAACATCGCGACCGGGGCCCTGGTGCGAACTCTGTGGGCTGTCCGGTGGACCGAATCAGTCGCAGTTTCGGTAAGCCAAGCGAAAAGAAATATCTCAGTGTGAAATGTCACAGCAACTATTCATTCAAAAAAAAAAAAAAAAAGAAAGAAAAGAAAACAAAAAGAAAATCACAGCACCGATTCACCCAAACAGAAAAATACACACTGAACTTAAATTTTACTCTAAATGACTTCGAAGCCGAGCTCTTTCTTCCTCTGTCAGCCTTAAAACAGAAAACGGGCGAAACGTAAATAGAAACACCGGAGTTGGACTGTAGGCGGCCATGTTTTTTGTCGGTAGAGAAACAGAATGGTGCATTGTGGGACTTGTAGTGCATCGATCAGACGGACGAGAACTGGACAAGAAAATCGTTTGAAAATAACGATATTTAGTCACAACGTTGTTTTTTTTAATTAGTGAATTTAATACAACTTGTTACTGGAAAACACTTTTTTTTAATCGATTTAACTATTTAAATAGAAACTCTTGCTTTAATTCTAACACTGCATTTCCTACAAGAGCATTGGACACAGGCATTCTGGCTCTTGTAGTCTTTCATCAACTAAGCATGACAATGGATAATTTACATGAATCATGTGCTGGCAGTTAAAAGCTCAGTTTTGTGTAACAGTAAAAGCTAAAAAAAAACAACAAAAGACTAAATGAAGAAAATTTCAGTACATCAAAGACAATTTACCATCTGACAATGGCACATGGAGCCTTGTTAGGATATAATGTCTAAGATTCGGTTTCATTTCTAATGAAAATGAAACACCAGTATAGTCCATAACAGTATAATAAACCACACGTGAGTGGCTTATCCAATATTTTTAAAAAAGCACACTAACAAGTGTGCCTTATTTATCTGTGTTTAGGGGATACTTTATTTGATTACCAATTATATTTGATAATTTTTAATCTTTTTTTTTTGCATCTGTATTTTCATATACATAAAACAATGTCCAAAACACAAACATATAAAAATTTGAGAAAAGTGAGGTTAAAAATAAAAAATATATACATACAATTGAAACACTTAAGTTTGCTATATTTAAATATATTACACAAACATTTTTTTTTTTACATCTGTAAAAGTCTCAATAGATTGTCTCATACAGGTAATAACTAAATGTAGAAATCTAAATTGTAAATATTTTTTATGCATGCCAAAATATATATTCTTTGATATATGTTGCAACATATATAAAAATAAGAAAAATATGTAGTTATTAAAGTTGTGGTTCAAGATGTCATTACAAGGCAGGACGTTATGGCATTCATCTCATGATCATGTTCTGATATGTCTTCACTCTAAACGGGTTTGAACTCTCACCAAATTAATCTCCTTGGGATACACAATGCTTGACATTTATATTTTCCATGTCAAAGTTTAACATACTACTTGTTGAAGTTGAATTCATTTTTCCTATGTTTTTCAACATATCTGTCTGGGATCTCAACTGAGTTAGCAACCACACATTTTAAATAGAAATCCGGCATGAAATAACGTCAAATATAAACTCTCTGAAATAAAAAAGAGGTTGTAATATTTTGGGGGGTTCAATTGTATTTTTCACACATAAATACATCCACATTCTGGCTGTGTTAAAATGAGAAAACAAGCCTCTGCAAGTATTTGTGAGGTATGAAGAGGTATAGGATACTGGCTAAGGCCTCTGTGAAGTTCTTTCAAATATAATTTTATTCAAATATTTGACAGTTAAATTATGTCCTTATAAGACTTGAAGTTCTCTCAGTATATTAAACTATTCACAGGAGCACAATATGAAAACACGGAGCCACGTGCACACTTTGTCGTCTAGTAGGTTTTGAGCTTGAAAACTTTGGAGAGAGGCGCTTTGGCACTGGAGTAGATCAGAAAGGATTCTCCATTAGAGCTGAAAAACTCCCAGTCACTGCACCCAATGGTTGGGAGCCAATGAACGGGAACAAATCCTTCATATCCCTGCCACCTGTAAGCAGATAAAGGAAATCACATAATCGGCTATTCGCTTATTCGTTGCTGTTTACTGTGTTCACACTTCTTTGGCCTTTTTATGTCGATTCAAGGTACAACTACAAACTTTACTGTGTTTTATTTGGATTATATCTACAAAAACAATAGGAGTGAATAGTTGTGAGTGGGAAAAGAAAATGATTTAAAAAAAATTTCAACAGATAAAATCTTGAAAGTGAGGAGTACATCAGTAGTTTGTGGTTGTAATGTGAAAAATAAAAAAATTTTCACATTAAAGGAGGCACTGATACAAGAAATGGAATAGGTTTAAGTGTTAAAAATTCCTTTTCAGGGCATAATACATGTCAAAAATAGTAGTATTTTGCATAATGAATGTACAAGTGTTTCTTTCTAAAATGATTTTATGACAGACACCCCATGGCAATGAGGGTTGACGAAAGACATCACACAGGGTGGGGACGTGTTGACAAGTTGAATACCTGTAAAGAATGCTGTTGAGAGAGTAGGATTCCCCATTATAGGAGTTAGCAACAACCAAGAAATATTCTTCCCCGAGGCTGAAGAACTCCCAATCCACTGCACTGGAAAGGAAAAAGATTGTTAGGTATAGCAAAGATGCATTTAAATGACTGCAAATATCTTCAGCCACAAAAATGACGGAATGCATGTTTGCACATGCATCTCATAGACAGAATCTGCGAAATTCACATGAATACCTGTAGGTAACAATATCCTGGAAGCGAACAAACATCCTGCCACTCATGTCCAGCTCATAGATAGTGGAGTTGATGGTGTACTGGCTGGGTCCGTTACCCTGGAGCCTGTGTCCGTTGGCCACAACCAGAAATACTCTGCTGCCAATCTGGAACATTTCCCAGTCTGTGGCGCAGAATGTCTACAGTTGCAGAAAGTTAAAATAAGTTACAAATATTTCATATGGGATCCACTGAAACCCACAACTACACTTTAATTCATCAAGTATGGTTCTAGCAGAAAATTAGGCAAAACGTGAGATAAACAACAGAAGCGTAATGAAATATATTTGGTTTTACTTGCATTTTAATTTAAAAGTGTCGTGTGGGGAAAAATGCATACCTTTCTGAACAGTGAGAAAATCTTTATTGGTATTTCAAAAATCACATCCTTCTTTCAATTGCTTTCCAGTTGGACCACTCATTTGGAAACATCATTAATTCCGGTCAGATGTTGGTCAAGTTAAATTTGGCAGAAATATAAGTATTTTTCTGCGTTTAATTGTATGTGAACAAGTGTAAAAGTGCAAGGAGAGTTTTAAGTTGTAAACAACAAATCTCTGAAACTATTTGTTCCAGTTTACACCAGGAGTAGTCTGGGTTGATGCAGACAAAAGGGTTTCACAACCAAAATCAAAGAAAACAGGGCGCCACACACAGTCGTCAGAAAATAATATTGCATTGGGTGCATGAGAAAAGATGGCAACGAGTGGCAAGTTAGTCTGCAGATAAACAGGAGCAGATAACAGGAATAAAAGTCATGATAACTTTTTATTTCTTCTGAAGTTCAAGAGTGGATCTGGGCATGACACTGCACCCAACTGATTCCTGCTCCTGTTGCAAAGGGACATTGTACACTGTGCTTGCATAGCACTGATTTAAGAGGATATAAACTGTCACAAATACAAATAAATTTACCACTTGCAGCAGCCATATTGAATTGTGAGGATGGAGTTCTTGAGAAACCTAAGACTTACTTGTTTCGATTTCTCACTGCGAGGGAACGTCCCTGTCCATGCATGTTTTGGTAATTTGACATATTTGTCAGAAAACACTTCAGTTTAATTTAAAAAGCACAAAATATTTTCAAAATCCCTCTTTTTCTGTTGTGTCTAGTAATGGACGAGTGTAAATTTCAAGTTGGTTCAAATTTCTTTGCATGTTTGAAATAATAACATCAAACAACTGCCAAAGAGGAATGGGGGAAAAATTATATGTCTGTATATATATTCATTCAAATTCAATTCAATTCAAATTCAAAAATACTTCATTAATCCCAAAAGGAAATTAAATAATTGAATTAAATAATTCCCAGCATGTACCCAAATATGAGACAATTCATATTCAATGACTATAGGGGCGCTTTTTCTCCTGTACATATGAAAAGTTTTGTCCCATTTAATTTTTCACAAATAACATACATATAGAGGAACAAGGGTTTAAAAATCGCATAAATGCAGATAACAGCAGTTATCTGCATTTAATTACATGCAGTGGCATCATTAGGAGTAGGATTGACTCTGCTGTCAAAAGTTGAGGTGCAGAGTTTGTCATGAAATATAGGTCGACTTTTGGTGAATCCGTGATGGACATTTGATGTTTGTTTTTTTTTTCAGTGTGAAAAGTTATTAAGCTAAATTTAAATCTTATCTATTTTGACAACAAAAACAATCAAATACCCATTTGTTTTTGGGTTTGGTTATTTAGTTGTTGTTTTTAAGGGTTTCTGATGAGAAAATTCCCATTTATTTTTGACTCGCAAACCAAGAAATTTCAACTTTTCCACAACTTTTTCAGTTCTCAAATCTAGAATACTTTTTGTATTTTTTGTACTGACTATGGAGGAGTACTGGTCAGCAAATAACTGGACTGAAAATAACCGTAAGCATCCAAACTCAAGAGAATTTTTTTCATGACCATTAAAAATCTTTCATATTTACATGCAAGCAGGTTTTGCACACTGTGAGTAAAGATATGCATAACAGTAAATGGATGTGTGCAGCTCTACTGTAATGGAACTCAATGACATTACAACGGTAAGTAATGCTTATTTAAAACGTATCTACCGTCTTCTCATGTACGAGCCAACAGATTGCGTCATGAAGCTTCACTGTTTGTGCAGCCAAGAGGTATCAGAAATCCAGATTCTCAGGTTTCTTTGATGATTTCAGGTAATTTATTACTACCAGCCCCAAGGGGTTCTCACGAATCTCCCCCGCTCACCCTCCGAACCTCTGGAGTTCCCCTTTAATTACAAATCTCTCTGTGTTTTCTCGTGTGGCAATCAATGTGTCAACACAGTCACATCAGCTGCGGCCAGATTCAAATAAAAATGTTCATATCAGTTACAAAGCACTTCCATCAGTCAGGCAAATCATGCCAAACCACATCACCTGTTTTTGCTTCTATCTTGATCATTTTCCTTCCTTCCTTCCCGACTCTTTTCCTTTTATCGTTTTATTGTTCCGTCCTGACAGGATCTTTATGTGATCATCTCAGAGATATGGGCCTTATCGGGTGAAATCAACCCCCTACTAAAATGCTGCCTTCAAGTGCCATCGACTTTTCACCGTGGTCAGATTGGCAGTGGTACCGTAATCAGACACGAGACGTTGCCGGCGCCATTGTCGATGCGACGGTTCTTCTCATCACACACCTTGATTGTCTGGAACACTTGAAATTTTCCGTCGATCCAAACGTAGATGACCGAGTCCAGAGAAGTGGTCATGCCGTCGAAAGCGTTTGCAACCACCAGGAAGTGGTACGGCCCAACTGTGAAGAACTCCCAGTCGTAGGCCCCCGACGTGATCAGCCTCTGGTGAACCTCAAAAGACTTTGTCGATCTGCTCCACTTGTAGATCACGCTGTTGATGGTGTGATTGTTGTTTCCTAAAAGGAATAATGATACCAGGTCTCAATGAATCCACACTTTAACATTAGAGTACTGCTTTTTGTATTTACTTGGACTATCTATCTGATATTACAGTCGGTTGAATGATCTGAAATATTTAAGATTGATTAAAAAACAGAAGCAAAAACGTGATAAATCTTTTTGAATGGCGGCGTAATTGTTTACCCATTCTGTGATTGGCCACTGCGAGATAAGTCTGTTCATTAATGCTGAAAGCCTCCCAGTCTCGAGCGCAGTGGGTCTGCAGAGTCTGGAACCGCACAAACCGTTTTCTTCTGTTGCTCCATTTATAAATGACAGAAAAGTCAGATTCAGGCTGTTTGTCGACAGACTTGTTTGTTTCAGTCCCAGAATTAGACACGACCAGATATGCCTACAGGCAAAAACAACAAAACAAGAGATGAATTTAAGGTTTTAATTTGAAAAAGGTGTTGATTAAAAAATAAATAAGATGGAATCTCCATAACACCTTCTTTCCTATTTGGAAATGCTTCCAAGACAGAGCACCATGAGTGCTGATGTTCTGGTAGAGCTGGAAACCCAAGTTGGTCCAGAGATACACAGCAGAACCAGAGGCTGAGGATCTGTGGGCCATAGCAGCCATGAGGCCGATGCCTTGTATCTGAAACACCTACAGATCGGATCAAAATGAGCTCAAAACGAAACAGCAGAGTCATATCGGAAAAGAAATGACGAAGAAATACCTCTACATCGTGCGTCTCAGAGCTGGTGGTCAGAACCTGCTGTTCCAAAACGTAGTCCAGTCTTTTATGGTCTGTGTTGGAAGGTAGAACGATTTTGTCAATTGCAACAAAGAGATGAAGCTGCTGCTTGTTGTTAGCAGTTGGATGCTTACCCTCCAACACAGTGATCCACACTGACCCGTCACAGACATAGAGGCCCTTTTTGAGAGGATTAAACCACAGCTGACCTCGCAGCAACTCAGAACATGCCCTCTCCACGCCCACTGACGGTCGTCCCGCGGCTCCTGACAGATCGTATTGAAGACGGAGCCATCAGCGGTAATTCCCCTAATGCTCTCGTCACATTTCCTTGAGAAGCAAATGTACAAATTACCAGAGGAAGTGTCATGTCTCTGGTTCTGCCTCCGCCTGACAGGCAGGTCTAAGAGCAGCGGTGGAACTGACAAAGCTGCAAGCCGGGGGTCAGAGGACGGGCAGAGCCGACTGGAGGCATCCGAGTTCGGCACGAGAACCAGTTGTCGCATCAGGCCCTGAACATGTGGCAACAGATGAGATGTTCGTCAACAAGTGGTTGGGATGCTATTAAATGTCCTTGGAATTGAATCACAATTCAAACTCAACTCACTGAAAACAAGCCCTTCCATCTTCCCCGACTGCCAATGTGGAATCTGGATGCCTGGATGTTAAGATCTGAAGGGAAAGCCCTGGAGGGAACGCTGTTTGCAATAAAAGACAATTATCCTAAACAGCTAATAAACACTGTCTTCCAAAAGTATGCACAACCCTTGGTTGTTTTGGGGATTTTTTTTATTACAGTCAATGCACTTTTCTCAAAACATTTCCTTCATAAACTCACAAAGACAAGTTGTGTCTGATTTGCTTCTGGCCATTCATAAATCAAGTGGACTTGCTGACATCCCATGCAGCTCTGAACGCTCGAAACTAAAGCTGGCAGTGCAAAACACATGGAGATTCCTGAAGAGCACCTTCATTCTGGGTTGAATATTTGGTGAAGTGTCACGGATGCAAGCATTTTGTGTAATACCCGTGAGTTTGACACATAAAGAAAATTAAATTCGTCTTTGTGAAAAAGTAGATCGGTACAGAGCATCTTGAATATCAATTTTCAAGGCTTTCTGCAGACTCTTGGTTCTGTCTGGGTGTAGACTTTGACTGGGCCATGGATATTATTTCAACCGTAACATTTCATTGGCTTAATCTGTGGGGCAGTTCTCCTAGAAGCTGAAACTCCAACATTAAGTCTTTTGAGGATTTTATAAATAAATAAATAAAATAAATAAAAATGCACACCACACTTTTCAGTTTTTCCTTTGTAAAAACAAATTTGGGATCCATGTTTCTCTTTTCTTCTGCTTCAGAATTATGTTCTGCTTTGCACTGATCTCATCAAAACCCTAACAAAATACAATGACGTTTATTTCTGGAACATGTTTACAGTATAATGTTTCAAACATCGCAAGTCACTTTTAACTTGAAGCTGAATTTCCTCCAACTGAAGTAACTGTCTTAAGTTTCAGACTGAAAAACAAGAACTTGAAACCTGAACTGTTCTGATGGTTAGAGAGATTGCACCCTGCTGTATGTCAGAGGAAGTTTCTTCTCAAAACCATCCGTCACTTACTGCCAGGATGTCATGATACCACTGCAGGGTGCAAATACATTTTACGTTACAGCGAGAACCTCTGACTGCGGCGAGACATCCAGGATCTGAAAGGGCGACGACGGACGGCGAGAAGGCAAAAAGGGAGAACAAGCAGAGCCGAGCTCACCTTTCCAGCGGCGGGTTGCAGTCCACCGTCAGCTTCCTGTGGTGAAGGCCGATGACTAAAACCAGCGTGTGCCACTGGTTGGGAGTCAGACGGACGCCTTGAAAGCTCCAGTGCTCTGCGGCTTTCCGATGGCCGTTGAAAACAAAATGCAGGCTGTTTTGGGTTAACTTTAGTCCAAGGATGACCCCTGCGTGCTTCGCATCACTCTTAGTTTCCTTCTTCCTCAGGCGCTGCTCGTCTTCTTTCTCCTCCAGTGCAACAGTCTCCACGTTACTCGGTCCCATCAGAGAGAAGATGTACTCGTCTCGCTGCGAGAAAAGAGAGTGAACGCCCTCAAGACTGAACTGTGGCAAAATGTAAAGGAGTAAATTGATTTATGATCGTGTGTTTACAGATTTTGAAATCGTGCATGCAGTTTTACTGCGTGCTACATTCACTGTTTGGTCCGTCATTAAAACCATCGTTCACTCGACAACCTGGCTCCTGCACGCCTCCATCCTCCCAACAAAATCACACAGTCATTAATGTCTGCTGCATTATGAATTTGTATGTTTTAAATGAATAAAATATTTTTGTTTAGATAAATATTTTAAATATCTGTAGTTTTTATGAATAGTTAAGACATGCAGATATTTTAAATATTATTTTGACATATTTAAATCATATGTAAACTATTTTATTATCTTTTAAATTAAATATTTAACAGATTAAATGAATAGTGTTGGTTTAACGTAATACCCATTTAATATGATAAATACATATTAATTAATGTAAATAATATTCAAGTAAATATTATTTATATGTCAGCATATATAAATAATAATATTTATTTAGTACATTAAATAAATATTAGTATTTAATGTATTATTTATTTAATAAAATACTTGTTTTACAATAAAACATTACATTTATATTTTTCATTTCTTTAGAATAAATAAAACGTCTATTTGCAATAACACTTTTGCAAACTACACTTTTGGTCTTGCGTCAGAGATTCATCACCTCTGACAGATGCTTACCTTGGATGCGAAGTGATTCACTTTCACTGTAACAACAATGGAAAACTCTTTGGGGAAAAGGTCACAGTTCACCAAGAGCTGGGAAGCGGGGAAGCTCATGGACGCGTCGGGGCTGAGAAACTGGACGCCCCTCACCCCGGCCGCCTGCTTCACGCGCGCCCCGGGCACCACTCTGGAGGTGTCCCTCTCCAGAACAAAAGACAGGAGATCCAAGGGAAGCAACTCTGAGGACAGCAGACACATAAAGAGGCCAGGCCTGTAAACGGCTGGAGATTCTGCACACATGAAGCTCAGAAATAGTTTCTTTAGTTTGAGTCTGAGGTGAAACCAGTCAGAGACAAAATTTACTGGGGGAAAATGTTCCTCCAACTTCCATCCAATGATAACACTTCTTTCCAGATGGACTGTTTGCTTTGAGCTTCAATCATCTTGTCATTAACTATATCAACAGAAATTGTCCACTTTGGAGTCAAATTATGAACATTTAGCTTTTATTGAAAATTGTTATTTTTTTGTTTTGTTTATTTATTTATTTATTTGGTACTTATATGCTCTTCTTTTTCATTTTAGAAAACTTTGACATGTGAAATCTGAACTGGATTCTTCTACAGTAAATCAAACCAGCTTAAATCACTGTGTGATTTTTGATCATTTGAATTTTCAAAGTAAATAAATAAACATTTAAAAACACACTGAGAATGTCGTTGTATTCTTTTATGTGTCTGACTAAATTCCAGTCTTAGAGAGCACACAGCCTCTTCCAGACCCTCCGAAATAGTGGCAAAAATAGTTCAACTAATTATAAACTACTTTACTGTGAACTATTAAATAAAACCCCAATGAAACACATACATTGTGACTTGACAAAAGTGCATTGAAAGGGAAAAACAATCAGGATGACTGGAAATTAATAGCTACATTATTTTTACCAGGGTTGTTAGTATAACGAGATACTTTACTCAAAAGCAGAAACGGTCGAGGAGAAACACTGAAAGATTGATGAGATGTCAGCTGAATGTTTATCCTGTAAACCCTAATATCCTGAAATGTGTATAGAAATGTAACTGAACCCTAACCCCATGCGATGCCTGTACTTGTTTGTGGATGTTCACCCTGACACACACGCAAGCACTCCCAGTAAGCAGACGCAGACAGTCGGAATTATCCAGAAGAATTTTAGCTGCAGGGCCTTCCCAGCTTTTGGATGGAGCCATAAACAATCCACTGGGTAATCATTAGCAGGACCACTTATGCTGAGCTGAGACGGGGCGATATCTCGTAAAGTTTAGAACCAAACAGATAACAGTAGATGGAACGGTCTCCTACCTGTGCACTGTCTCCACGCGTCCGTCGTTGCCTCCGTGACCCTGGAAGCCCAGAGCAGGAGCAGCATGAATATCTGCATCGACATGATGAAAAGCGGTCCGCTTCAGTTGCCAACTAACAGGAGTGTCTCCATGGCCAGGGTAATGTTCAGCCCGCTCTTCCTCCCTTGGTCTTTAGCCTGAACGATGATCCATGAAAGGAAACCGTGCATCCTTCATCTTGATCCCGGCAAGCAAGAATGTGTTCAAACTTGGAGTCTTCCTGGATATCTACTTGATCACAGGTCGTGCTTGAGCAGCATGAAAGGTGCCTGTGTGTGCCGAACCAAATCCACCCCTCTGTGAAGGGAATCCTGCACCTGCAGCTCCTTTTAAACACCGGAGCCATGCAAATCACTAACCGGCCTGTCACTCATCCTCCCTCGACCGCAAATTTGGTAGCACACACCGCCAGAGGGCTGAGCTGCCTCGCTTTATTTTGTACATTTGTGCTTACAGCACGCCGACACAGATCAGCAGGCAGGCAAACACAACTTCTGTGTGCAAGCAAAATGTCAGTCAAATGCAAAAAAAAAACAAACACACACACACACACACACAAAAAAAACACGTTTTCTTTCTTTGTTCTGCCTATCTTTTTCGTGCCATTGTTGCCCCATTTGGTGTCAAATAAAAACACAGAAGAAGTTATTTGTGTTCAGATCTCTTTAATCTCTGGCCTCCTGAGTAAAAGCCAGAGAAACAACTGGCTTCAGAGATCACACCAAATATTTCTAGGAAGAAGCTCTTGTGAGATTTAAAAAAAGTAAATAAATAAATAAGTTGCAATTTAGCTAACAATTCATGAACTAAAGCCAAAATTTGATTAAAGTTTGATTTTATCATCTCTAGGTTGTGTATTTAAGCTTTTGTGGGGGGGCTCTCAAAGGCCTCTCATTTATAAACTACCATATTTACAAGGTAAATGGATTCTGGTTGTTAATGACATTAATATAACAGACCATAGTGCGACTTGTATCCATTGAACAACCACTCATCCTGCGAGACAGGACAGTATTGTGGGAGAAATCCAGTTAAGGAACAGGGGGAAAAAATCCCAGCACAACGCCCTAACTCATCAGTTTCCTTATTCCGGGTTTGACTCATCAATCGCAGCAACGATCTGATGACAGTTCCAGTTCGGCTGAATTAGACAGGCCCACTTATCAAACATCTGGGTTTCTAAATAAAGGTTACAAAGAACCAAATGTAACTATGCTAAATCAATGCAAGACTTATCACATGGTTTAATCTTTTCCTTAAAGTCCCCCAGGCTTTGTGAATTGTAATTTGCATGTTATTTTTATTTTTATTTTTTATTTTTTTCCAGTTCTGCTTCTGGTATTCTCAGAACTGCACCATCATTAGATTTAATCAGAATTTATGTTTTGAATTTTTATTTTTTTTATATAATCATGCATGTAAAGTGAAGCTTTGTTTGACTCCAATTACTTTTCCAGTATTGTCTGAAGTCTGAAAAGTACTTAAGCATATATAACATAATTGCCACAACAGATAACAGCTGTTCATAAATGGATACAAGTGTTATATGGCCTGCTGGATATTTTCTTATCACGATATTTTTGAATTTACCTGTAAAAGCTGAAAAGCCGCGATCGAGGCTTCTCTGCAGCTTTAAAGCGGCTGAAACTGTTGCTTCAGTGCTGCCACCTCGTGGTCGTTGCTTCACAGTGTCACATGAGCGAGCGTCTTTATGAACTATAACCCTCTTAAGAGATTTGTAGATGCACAATAGATGTAGTATGAAATTATATTTTTGACAGTAAAAAAAAAAAAGAAAAACTTTAGAGACAAAAGTAAAATAAAATATATATAAAAGTTTGTGTTGATATACATGCGCAATCAACACAAACCTGTGCTGATTGCGCATGGCTGATATTTTTTTTCATCGGTTCAAACAATTTGCAAAGTGTGGGGTGTGCAGAGACACATTGCAAAGCAAATTCAGTCATATTGGATGTGTTCTGTGAATATCACATTTCAAATCTTCGCATATTTTCACTTCAATTTGGGGTAAGTTCTCTAACTGGGCAGTTTTAATAGATGAATACGCCTCAATTATAAATTATTTCATCTGTTGATGCTTATCGTCCTGCTTGAAGATGAGCCCGAGTCCCAATCTCAGGTTTTCTTCCAGCATGTATCGCTGTATTCATTCACCTTTCTCATCCACTTGGACCAAGCGATGCAACTGAATGAAACCACCACTACGGTACGTCACTGTGGTCGTCTCATCTAACCAGGCCGCCTCATTTCGTTTGCTTTGTCCACAGCATGGGAACCGGACTCTCGTTTAATTCACATACAGATGACTTAAAAGGAATGGAAAGACTGATTTTCTTTAGAGGTATTTAGGTAAAGGGGGGCTGAATGAGAAAACATACTTTTTTTATTTGTAAAAAAAAAAAAAAAAAAGTGCTTAATTTTCTTCCCACTTTATAATTGAGCTACTTTGCTTTGGTCTACAAGATAAAATCCCAATTGAAGTGTTAAAGTTAGTGGTCATAATGCAGCAACTGCATCTCTCTATAAAAACAAAATATAGCTAAATAATGAAGCATGAGACCGCATATCTGAGTACCAAACTATATTTATTGTATACAGTAGTAAAAGACCACAAATAATGTACAAACAAGTAGAGAAACAAACGAGACGAGACCTGGACCCCATTCTTCATACATGACAGTGTAGTTCAGCCAGCCGCCACAAAAGACTTCTGTCCAGATAAACCCAGTTGTTAAAATGCAAAGAATGTGGAAGGCTGATTTGTAGGTACTGATAAAATGTGCTCTTATATTTGTGACGAAAGCTAAATTCACAATCATTGCCAGTAAATGATTTGTGCCGAGACGCGTCGCACAAAAAGACTCGACTCCTCTTCTGACTCGCCATCCAATGGGGAGAGATGGCTGTTCGGGAGTCATCTGTGAACTTAAAACAGTAAAATGAAGAGTTCTGATAGCAGATGGCAAGTATATATATTTATATATATATTCGCTTTAAAAAAAAAAAAAAAAGGATACCGCCACGTACTCGACTGATAAAAAGGATGCATACAAAAATACGGCTGAATAAGATGGATGTGAACAGTATTAATATAAAAGGGAAATGGCTTTCTGGCAGGCTAGAGGAAGAAGGGAAGGAGATTTGCGGTCATTTGTATAGCCGTCTTGTTCCGAACGAACCCGAACCTGCTCAGGTACAAAAAACTGACCCGTTTTTCTGAGCGTTAAACCTCAGAGAGCATCCGGAAAACTCCAGGCGACTCCCCAACGGGTTTGCTTTTTCACCGATTTCCAGCTCATTCAAACGCATTCTGCTCATTTCACTCCAGACTGAAAGATCCAAGTTTGCGACGGTTAAAAAAAATAAGCAACTCTGTGACCCCGCGCTCGTCCCCGGGACTGACCTTCCTGCTCTACGAATACGAAGCGATGCGCCAACGTCGCGCTCTCCCAACGCCAGACTCACCCGAGAGATCTTCTCCGACACGTCAGCAGGACGCATTTTGCTTAGAGCGCCACATCTCAGCAGGCGATGCGTCGTAGAAAAGTGATGCGCTTACAGCGATCTGCTTTGGCTGGATGTCCCGGGCTCAAAGCGGAAGCCGCACGACGTCGACAACAGCACCGGAGTCGCAAACGAGCTCTTGGCTGGCGTCGCCCGCAGCCGGACTCCCGATCGGAGCCGCCTTTATCGCAGCGACAGATCGCTGTCCGTTTAATAGCCGAAAAATAAAAATAAAGAGGAAAAAGATGCATTTGTTACCAAGACGCAGCCAAAAATGAAGCCTACTTTGATGGCATAGACTTATTTTACCCCCTGATCGAGCGTTTCGCCTGAGCAAATGACAATCTGTACAACAGATTGTTTTCTATTAGAAGCCGGGGAGCAGAACACTAACGATCTAATGACACTGTTTTAACCTTGCAATGAGAGAAACATACACTTAAAGAGAAGCAGATGTTCTGTCTTTGGAGTATTGTTCTTAACCTCACAACTAATCTAACACCCATTTGGATATTTCTATACAGGAAGATAAAAAAAACAACAAAAAAAAACAATCTAATTTTAAACAGGAGGCAAAAATTTCAAAAACAATGCAGAAGCACCTAAAACGTAAAGATAGCTAAATACATTTGCTCAACAAAAACAAATAAAAGTGAAATAGCAAGCAGGTGGGTGTTCAGTTCAGACGGTGCTTCCCCTTCAAAAATGCGCCCCACTGACTGCGACCCCCTGGACAAAAAAACAACCAACAAAAAAAAAAAAAAAAAAACCTGCAGAGCCCCGCGCTCCGGCGCGCGGGAAGCAAGAGCCGAAACAGCAGTTTCTGGTGGAGAGCCGTTGGTCCGATTACAATCCGCAGCACCGGACGAGGACGAGGCGGTCCTGACCGGCCAGCCGCAAAGACTGAAAACACTCGACTTCAGTCCTGACTAAAAAGAGCAAATAAACAGCTGACGAGCACCGACGCATCAGGCAAAGAATGTCTTTCAAAAAAGAAAAATAATAATATCAATAATAATAATAATAATAATAACAATAATTATAAGCTGGCAGGAGCAAACGGGGAGGGAGAGACAGTGAAGGTGGTTTAGGGCATGGTTTGAACATGGCCGTCAGTGAGGTGGGCGGTCGGGCTTAGCAGCACCCGCCAGTCTGCTGCTGGAAAACATCTATGGTGTCTTCATCTTCCATCTCCAGCTGGAAAGAGGATGTAAAGATAGATGGGTAAGGATTGAGCAGTCCCAAAACATTTAAAACAGACAAAAATAAATAAACACGCAAAATGTTTGGTTGACACGTTTTGGTTTTTTTTTTCTCCCGTGCAGAAAAGCGAAACCATACCTGTGCGGGTGTATCCGTCTCATTGATCGGCTGGCCATCGAACCTGAATCTGATCTGCCTTATTGAAAGACCCTGTCGAGGGAGACGGGCAACAGGTAAACAACAACAACAAAACACTGTCTGGCACAGTGTTTTCTGGGGAAACTGGGAAAATTTCAAGTCATATGAACACTTGCAAAGTTCTGTATTCGGTTGTTTGGTACTGTAAGCGGTTGTAATATCCATTACGGTCTCGCGACTCACCTGTCGTTCGCAGTACGCCTTCATTAGTTTGCTGAGCGGCGTGTGTCGTTTGATTTTGAACTGGACCACCGATCCATCCTGACCTGCAACTTTGAGGTTGATGTGGTCATTCTCCGTCTTTACTCCTTCCTGCAAAGCAAATGTAAGGAGAAAGAAAAAAAATAAAATAAAAAGTCAGTCAGCGTAACAGACTTTAATCTTGGTTAGGCAGGGATGTCAAACTGCAGTCCTCTGGGGCCGCTGTTCCTGCAGCTTTTAGATGTGCCACAGGTACAAAGCACTGGAATGAAATGGCTTAACTACCTCCTTATTGTGTAGCTCAGATCTCCATAGACTTGCTAATGACCTAATTATTCCATTCAGGTGTGGTGCAGCAGAGACGCATCTAGAAGTTGCGGGGCAGTGGCCCTCCAGGACAGTTTGACACCTGTGGGCCACCGTCTTCTGTTTTTAGCAAATAGTGGAAATCCATGGCTTGTGGATGAGTAGCAACCAGAATGTGGCTAAAGCAGCATTGTAGCCAAATGTGTGGCAAAAACAAAGACTTTGCATTAAAACAATGTTAAGCCACATATATAACAAATAGGACGCGAGTAAAGCCAGCCGTCACATCAGGCCACAGACTTCATTTCCAGATGCTAGCGTTAGCATAATTAGCTCCAGGCTAGGCTAGCACACCGGCGGTCCTTCGGGATCAATTGGAAGTTTAGCTGCCGGGCTAACGTGGCGAACTGCTTTGTGTTGTTGTGTCCCAGGCGAACCGGAACAGCCGCGAAGCCGAACGAGCGCAAACGCGCCACCGCGACAGCAGTTTTCAAGCGGGTGCGTCATGACCATTTGCGCTCTTTCTTTCGCCGCTAACTCCAGCTGCGGCGTTTCGCAGCTTTGCGGAGATAACGTGTGACCCTTTCGACAAAAGAGGTGGTTGTGAGGGGGGAGGACCGCACGAAACAGACATGCACTGTGATCGGATTTATAATACATTTTTATGTAAAAGGCAACATTAGCGGCAAGGTCGTTTGGATTTATTTCCATTTAAATCGTGCAGCCTTGCTCATTGAGCCCACGTATGGATGTGCGGGTTCTCATTCATTTTGCGAAACCAACACTGCGCCAATTTGGAGAAACGTGCAAACCCAGGCCTGTAGATTGCACATTTCCGAGGCGATTTTTGCAGCAGCCCGACCCAGGCGTCCGCACAGACGAGCCGCCGTGAGAGCCTCTGCGTCTTACCTTTGGCTTTTCCTCTGACATCTCGGTTCGTTATGTGTTCGGGGGTTCAGAACAGACCGATACCGGGCTTTAGCACGTCTTCCTGCCGCCTTCTGTCCAATGTTCTCCTCGCTGACGCGTACGCGCGCTGGACCGCTGTTCCGAATAAACGATTGGTCGGGGAAAGCCACGTGTTTTTGCCCTTCAAGGGAGCGCGGACTCGGGTACGCGCACGCATGCAGAATCCTCGATCACGCGCACCGTAGGTTAGGTGTAACACCTAAGCCTTACCTCTCAGCTGAACCCAGGAGCTTTCATTGTGAAACCAATTGAACGTGTCAGTATTTACTTTATGTGAAAACCTGGAAATAAACGTCATATAAATAAACAAATATCACCAATAAATGTTTAACTGTTTAGCTGCTCACGTGCATGCTTTTGACATGATGTGGACCTCTCAATGTCCTTTTATGCATACAAATAAAAAAATAAATAAATGATGCACCTGAAGTTAAAAAACACCTGTTTAGAGTCAACATGTTCAATGTGTCTATAATATACTTATAGTTGAAAATTTGAAGTGCAATCCAAGGAAAACCTAGATTAAGTAATATTTTGAATCAGGTTTCTTAAAGAACTAAGCTAAATCTGTTGTTTTGCCCTCATAACAGAAAAATGTATCAAGACTGATTTGTTTAAATAAAGACACATACAACACAGAGCAATCACAGTAGATAGTCAAAAATCTTTTATTAGGAATGTAGCTCCATGTTGTACATAAAACAAACTTGATTTAGACAAAAACTGACTATGATCCGTGATGAGGTCTTCATCACAGTAATTATGAATATGCTTTCTAAAAATATGTTAAAAAGCAATTGCAAGAGGAACAAGTACCAGGATAATCAGAAAATAAAAAGATTTCTAATGTACATTTAAAATCAGCAGCAACTATGAAACTGCAGTGACAACAGATTTTGTTTGGAAAAATATGATTAATTTTTAACATCTAGAGTGATTTCCAGTTTTGCATAATTAAACAAAAGGCAAATAAATAATAAGATGAACCACAGGGAATAGGAACTCCTCTGGTTTTGAAAAAAATAAAAAATAAAACCATTGCAGCCGCGTGGGTCCGTTTTACCTTCAGTGAAAGCCTTCATTTAAATGAACTCATTCATGAGCTTATCAACACCGAAGAACTGCCTGCAGAAAACATTTTCACTCTTCTAGCTCCTATTAAATATTGGGTGGTGGACATTTTTGCAACCAGGGCCCAAGCTACTGATCAACAGCTCAGTCGTTGTTTCCCAGAGCTCAAGACGTGGATCTCAGGAAAATCTTGCATAAGGATTTGGCCCACTCAGTCCTACAAAGACAATAAGAAAGCATTAATGGTGCTTGTTAAAAAAAAAAAAATGTTGGAAATAATAAATTCTGTCAGGGGAATCGAAGGAAAGAATTGACAATAACTCTTTGAGGACTTCACAACAACATTTAATTTCCCCTTTGGGATCAATAAAGGGTTTCTGAACGTGAATGTTGTTTGTAAGAATACCAATTTCTCTAAAAATCATCAGCATAATAAATTATCTCAAAATTTCTTCCTTTCCCACATTACAATCTAGCGACATATCAAGTGACTTTTCAGGAAGTATTCCACAAAAAAGAAACGTTTCCGCTGTCCTACCATCTCAAATGTAAACGTCTGGAGTTTGTTAAACCCTGTTGAGCTTTCAACAGGAGACATGTTTTTCGGTCAGACTCAAGTTGAGCTTTGCAACAAAGCTCCAGGTGGATTTGGCATGAAATAAATAAAAAAATATGTGGAAAAACTACATCATGTTAAATGTTAGTCGGGTGGAGGACTTGAGACGCCGTGGGCCTGTTTCTGTTCCAGCTTCCTCGCTCCAGTTATGCGCTTTAGACAAAATGGTTTAACAGGACGGTTGTTTTTGATCCGAAAGCCCTGATTGAATTAAGACCCAGCTATTTGTCAGAAAAACTCACCATATTTCTGCCTGATCTCCTGGTGTCTCTTGTTCATTTCTGCTCTCCTGTAAACACACAACATTTCTCCATGAGTCACGAAGGAATTCATGTCTTTCCTCAGCCCTGTCCAGAAGTCACGTGAGCATAAGACCTGTTTGGGCTCAAAATAGCATTTGCATTTTATTGCCTCATCTGCACTGGGCTGTGCAGGAAACCTGACACTGATAACGACTGGCCAACCAACAGCATGCAGCTGGTGCTGCAAATATTTCTTCCTTAACACAGAAATATTTAAAAAAAAAACAAAAAAAAAACAGTAAACTAGGGCTCAAATATTTTGGAGAAGATACACATACACAAAAAAACAAAAAACAAAAAATGCAGCTCCTAACTTCAAGCTGCTCCACTGTGAGCTTCCAGAAACTCGTCTTTCCTCAGCCAATGAAATTCATTTGCAGTTGCTCACCTTTCTTCCTGTTTGGTTTGCATCTTATTGGCCTTCCTCTGCATCTTGGCCTCAGATCGTTTGGATCTGACACACAAAAAGCAAGATCAGTGTTGGACAAGAAAATCATCGAGGCCATGCAAACGCATCGTTTCAAGTCTCCACATCGGGACCGACACAAATAAACCACATGTGGAAGCAGAAACAACGAGAGCCGAATGGGATCTGAAACAAATCCTCCACAAAACCCGACACGCAACTTGATACAGTACACCATCTATTTCACTTTTATTTCACCCAGAGTCAAACTGCACACTCACCCAAAGTTCTCACACTTGCAGCAGCAGAACATGCAGACCATGAGAGCAATGATGAGAACTGCTCCAAGCACAGACAGGGTGATGATCAGCGTCTGGAAATTCACTGCAGAAAGAATGAATCCGTTACAAAGCTTCACACTGAAAAGATGTCTGATATAAAAAAAAAAAACACATTATTTTGGTCAAATGAAACAATTGGATCCAATCAGGAATCAACCAATGTGGAGTGCAAAGCTCTCTTCCAGAAATCAGACTAAATTCATCATTTTGAATGGATGTTTATGTTAGAGCACATAAAACACTTCATGCAAATGCCGATGCTGTTGGTGTCTTCTTGTTTACTTGCCATCAGTACTTGCATATAAAATATTGAAAGTTCTGGAAATAATTCATACCCAGCCTTTCCATATTTCCCAAAGCACATAATTTAAAAATGTACTTTTATGGAAAGAAAACATAAAAGGATCTGCAAACTTATTCCCCTGTAGAGGAAGCGTCTCACCAGATTACATTGTAGGATATTTGAAGGACAAAATTATCTTTATTGCACCACTTTCTTTCATCTTTAAAAAAAAACCAAAACATGTTGGAATAATGACAACAGATTTGGGAACCACTAATCTGGATTTAGTATGCATCAATTCAATTAAATCTTGGAGAGACCTCTGATTGACGAGACGATTTAAGGAACATAGAAAACATGATCCTTCAACATCACCAACGTTTTCTCTCAAAAAATAAGCAAAACATGTGTAATTCTTTTTGTGTGTGTGAAATGCTAACCAGTAGTCTGTCAGTTCCCAGTGCAACTTCGGCAGTCTACTTTCAGTGCTGGGAAAATGCATCTGCCCTTTTACAGATTTCTTTATTCTGCTTTTTTTTATCCTGTCTCACTTAAAAGTTTCAGATCATCTTACAAGTTTAGGAAAAGTAGCAGAAAGAAAAACCGATCCGATAGCCAAGGAGCGTCAAACAAGAGTGTAATTAAAACTTGTATGACCAAATCCTTGAATATTATGTTTCTATGTGAAATCTGATTCATCTTTCATCCTGCAGAGGAAAACCCACCTCGCTGTGCTCTTATCTGGATTTGTGACGGGGTTTTCCACAAGACGGCGGTCCGTAAATACTTCAACGACTTAAAGCGTCAGTCATAGCAACAAAGGTAGCTTTATTCCAGGGGTACAATAAATTATTTCAAAGACAGACTTGAGAAAAATGATTTCTTTAGAAAATAGGGTAGATAAATCATTGTGGAAATCAGCATTGGGAAATGTTGATTGATGCATATTGATTCTTCTTATTTTAACACCATCCAACCTCACGTTTTAGTATGTCAGCTTACAGGTTCAAATATTTGTGGGCTGGATTTTAAGATTCTTTTAAGGATTGTTAGCCTGTGTAATAAAATAGAAATCTGTTCAATGGTGTGATGAATCCTATTTGCAGAATATCTCAAAAACCAAGGACATTGACTCTGTAAAGCATTTTCAGGCACAAAAACTTAAAAAAAAAAAAAAAAAGAGTCAGACTGAGGAAGTTGTCTATCCTGATAAATGTCTGAAAAATTATTGACTGTAAACTTTTTGACCTTTGAGGTGAACGGTTAGGTTGTCTATAAAAAATAACCAGTGCAGAACACTCCCTTGCTTTCATATTGACAAACCCTGTTAACTCTATTATTCAGTCGGTTTTATCTTTCTGCTCAGTGTCCTGCTTTAGCGAACCAAACAGTAAAACATTCGGTTAGCGTTAGTTAGCTGATGCATTAGATGCAACTAAACCCAGAGTCCTAGTATTTAAGGCAGCTAAAGAAGTCTGGATATTAAAAGATCCATCATCCTCATCATCCTCTCCACTGCGAGTTCAGACCTCTCCCATTTGGTCAGATACTTATTCCCAAAATATAAAACTAGGTGTTATGAAGCCAAGGTGGTTCACCTGAGTGAAACTGGCCCCCCCACCTTCTTCAAATCAGACAAAAAAAAATTTCATTTGTTCTGCAATTATTTTAATGATATAAAGAAACATTTCTAGAGGTCATCAAAGGTCAACCAGCTCCCAACATTCTTCAAATCAGACAAAATAGGTGTCAATCAACTCGGCTCCGTTTGTGCAGCAAAAATTTTCGTTTGTGCTGCTATTGTTTTAAAGATATAAAGAAACGTTTCAAGAGATCAATGAAATGTTAAGATATTAATATCTTCAAAGCCAAAGCAGTACACACGAAAATGTTTGCTGCACAAACGTAGCACAAACGTTTGACAGCAATTCTGTCTGATTTGAAGGAGGTGGGGGGGCAAATCCATCAGATTCCATATTTTGATTTCTAATAGTCTGTAACATTGTGTTTCTAGTGTTTTTTTTTTCCCTTATCTGTTCCTCATGTGGATACTGTCACATGTCAGGATGTTTCTGTGGTTTTTAATATTTTTAAAGTATTGAGAATGTGCTCACTTTTAATCTGGTTATATCTGTTGTTTCTAAAAAAAAAAAACCAGGATAACTGGGTCAGTTATAGGCTAACTGATCCAGATTAGCCAGTTATGCTTTTTTTAATTTTTTTTTTTAGAAACAACAGACACAGCCAGATTAAAAGTGAGCACATTCTCAAATGTGCTCACTTTGAAATAGGCCAACTGACCCAGATTATTTAGGTGCTGATCTATGATGGTTATTACATTTTAAGTGTGAACAGAACTAGTACTTTGGGACAGTGGAAGTAATCTTTACCACTTTTGATTCACCAAACTGAACCAGTATTGAAACTGCAGATCAGTTCCTTAATTTAAATGAGTTCTTTCCACAAACATAAACCAGTTATGGAAACATAATCTGTGCGTGTTTCTTACTCCAGCAGAGACCCCAGCGGGCGTCATCTAGCGGGCAGAGTGAATGGGGTGGAAGGATGGTCTGCGCCGGATACGTTACACATGACTTTGTCTTGATGCACCACAGGCACTGCAAAAACACACACGAAATAAAGAGAGATCCCTTTGCTTAAACAAAGCGGCAAACCTGAACCTATTCGGGTCAGTTGCATGTCGAGCTACATGACAAACACACACAGAGAGTGGGAGGGGCGAACTGGGAACGGGTCAGTTACTCCTCAAACTGGTCCAACAGGTTTGAAGACGAGTCAGCGGCTAAAGCGCCTCGGGCCTCGGGCCTCATTCATCGCTCAGCCGTGTACAAACACCGCGCAGGGCAAATGTGAGATTATCTGAGCTGAAATCTGGACTCACCGTCACATTTTTCAGACACTCCTCGCAGCTTGACCCATTTTTTGTCTCGCACACTGTTGAGAAAGAAAAAAAATATATATACATATATGGTTTAATTTGTGAGAAGAAAAATCCGGCTCTGATGTTACACTGACTAGCTGCAAAGTGTTGAGGGAATAAATGAGGCCTGTCAGTATTCTCAGGGCCGTTTTTACTGCTAATCGTCCTGGGACATTTTCTATGGAGACTTCAGAGTAAACAGGCAGGCTTTGTGCAGTCACGCATCAGTAAAAACCCAGGTTTTAAAGGCCTCTGCGTGCCACAGCCAGTCTCTTTACTGAGATAAATATGTGTCCAGGGGGCTGACAGAAAGCAGGAATTATTTACTGCCAATAGAAAGAGAGAGAGAGAGAGAGAGAAAGAGAGAGAGAGATAAGTTAACTGAGAAATAAAAACTAAATCACTGTTTGTTTTTGTCAAAGTAAAGAAAAGAGATTCGACTTGGATTTTTCTTTTCCTTTTCCAGTTTTGTTCTGTCGCGTTTATTTGACCAAAACTGAAAAAAAAAAGTAAAAAGTAATTCAAAAACAAAACAACTGAACAAATATCAACTCGAGGGAAAGTTTTAACAAAGACTTTAAGTCATAAATATATATAATAAAATGGACTAACGTGCGTGAATCTGTGGTACTTTTTTTGTTGTTTGTTTGTTTTTAAATCAACACGCAGGTTGGTCTCGGTCCCTACCGTGTTCAGGCGCGGACTCGGCCAGAACTGTCGCCAAACCAGAGACAACAAGAAGGAGAGCAGGGAGGAACATCCGCAAACACTTCATCATCCAAACGCTTCGACGACGCAGGTGGTCCGCGCTTTTCTTCCTCTTCTTCCTCTTCCTGGTATCTTAAAGGACGTCAGGCTCGTGGGAGCTCAGGAAGCGTTTTGGCAGCTCCAGGTAGACAGGAGGAACTCGAAAGGCGAAGTTACCGAGAAAGAAACGCAACAGCGCAGACTGACGCACGGCCGTGACGCAGCGCAGACAAGAGGAAGGGAAGGTGGAGTGTTTGTTTCGAAACACATTGAAGGTTTTGCATATTCAGCAGAGTATATCTATAAATAATAATAACAACAATAATAATAATTAGCATGACTAACATTAACAATAGTACTGCATTTCTGTGAAATAAAAAATAAATAAATAAATAAATAAATAAATAAATAAATAAATAAAATAGAGCGTAATTATCGAGGGAAGTGATGAGGATGTATTTTTAACAATTAAAGAACATAACAGTTCGGTCTGCATTTTCATGCATCCCCTTTAACTCTGATCCCTCTAAATAAAACCCAGTACTGTTGTCTTCAGCCATTCACAGGCGGGTGAATGGGTGAAATGCTCACTCCACCTGGGAGTATTTCACTCTGAGCATGAAAGCAAATCTCAATGCCTTAGAGATTCGCCAGAGAACAGTCGTGAGCAAACACCATGAAGACCAAGGAGCACAGCACAAGCTTATGCGCCACTGACCTGGAATCAACTTCTGGAGAACTGCAAAGCTGCTGAAACACCGAGTTACTTTAAATCACGGATAGAATCTCATTGACGTTGCCACTGATTAATAATAAGTGAACATAGATTAGTCTCATCATGCTGCAGAAGCTTTTCCTCAGCTAGGAAAAGCTAGCCTTTCAGACCTGATGAGATGATGGTTGAAGCTTAATGCAGATAAATCCAGAAAACTTGTAAAAAAATATATTAAAATAAAAAAAAAAGGCTGAAATTACCATTATTATGGGCGGACGTGCAGTGAGATGGTTCAGATCAGAGCCTGTTTTAGAATGGTCCAGTCAAAGTCAAGACCCATGGCAAATCCAATCGCGAATCTGTGGCAAGACTTAAAAAAAAAAACTGTTTAAACAAACATGATATCACTTAGTTTTAGTCATTTTGTAAAGAACAGCAGATATTTTAATTTGTTACCTTGAAAACTGATGTTTGAAGCAACAAAGAGCAATTTTGTTGTACAAATGCATGCCACAGTTTTAGGTTTGTAATGTAAAAAACAACAAAAAAAAACATGAACTATTTTCTTCTTCTTCTCTATAATGAACAACTTTCTGCTGGTCTCTCTTAGGATCCCAATCACATCAGATTTGTGATTATTATTTGTCAGAAGTTAATATATATGACTATTTTTGTATTGCATTACAGGCGGGTAAATGAAAACGTAATTAAACAAGGACACGTTCCTTCAAATCTAATCAGTCGAGGTTACAGCGTGAGATGTTGTGCTCGACGTGTCACATCGAGTTCGTTTAATCTGCAGAGTGAAAAAAAATTGGAAACTTTTTCCTCTTTTTCTCGTTTGCAAAGTGCACAAATGAGACATTGACAAACCGTACAGTTTCCAATAATTTATTAAAGCATAATTTTATAAAGCCATTTACAAATAAAAAAAAAAAAAAGAAAGAAACGACACACACATCTCTCTCTTCCTCATTTTTTCCCCCCAACAAGCACAACGATTCACTATGTAACGATGATAACAAGCGGAACAGGATGACGGGCTCAGCTCTGGCCGCCTGCGGCTGATAACAGGAGCCCTTGATGAAGTTGCCCTTGAAGATAGATTTGTGATCAGATACTGTCGACTTTTAATTTCAAATTCCATTTTTTTTTCTTCTTTTTCTTCTACAAGCTGATCTCATTTCAGAAGCTGCAGGGTGAATTTCTCACACAGATCCCCCTCCAGGTCGCTCTGTAATTGTGGCTTTTGAAATTAAATGATCACACTTTTGAGAATATTTTAGCCTGAGTAACTTGAAACTAGTGAGAAGATTCTGATTATTATTATATTATTATTATTTCTGGTTATTAGAGATTTTTTTTTTTTTTAACGCCACATTTAAAACTTCCTATTTTAGTGTTGATTGCATTATTCAACAAAACAGAAAAGAAAAAAAAAAATCTTTGTTTCTAACTGAGTCTGATGAGAAATCTTACATTTCCTATGTTACTATTTTCCATCTTTGTAACAGCACTGGTCATTGTTACACTTAAGAAAGTGTAATATATCCAAATATATCCAATTTCTTCATCTTCTAATCTGCCAGCAGCTTGTGCGAAAAGCCCCAAAATTAAATGCGTTTGGAGTCAAGATTCTTATTGCCCTTGAACGTCGGGTAAAATATGTTTTAAAGAAAAACGCAGCAAACAGTTGCACCATGTTTTGGCAATAGAAAAATGTCTTTGTTTTCTCTCTCTGGAGGTCATACAAGTCAGCGATGCTGCCACCTAGCTGCAGTTCACTTAACACGCCCGTTCCACAACTTCGTAGGACAAAAGCGTGTGTGCAACATGTTCGGCTCACCTGCTGCGCTCCGCGGAGGTTTTTTGCATGAATAGCTCCCTAGGCAAGCCCTTCCTTATGTCACGTCCAAAGCCAATCAAAGGTCATGTAAAACTGGTGAATATAAATCCTCCCCTGGAAACCAGAAACCAAAACTGGTACCTCTTACTGGTCATATTCTAAAGACTGAGGATGTGTTCAGTTCCCTCCAAACCGACATTGAAATACATACAATACATAGAGTAATAAATAAGCTCCATACCTTCCCATTATGATCCCATGCTTTTTTTCCCCTTATGTAAACTCACAATTACAACACCATTACAATTCCTTGCAAAAAAAAGTGGTCATATAAATACATCTTATTTTTAAAGAATACACTCATTACAACACCTTCTCTTTTCTCTTTTCCATTTCACAGCAGTCTGCTTTAACACTCACCCACACAGCAGCAATCCAGATATCACATTTAAGGACAGATAATATAGAGGGCTTATACAATAATAATAATATTATATTGACGATAAAGTGTCAAGTTGTAATGTTCAGAGCGGAAACACTAATTGGAGCTTGCACACTTGCATTTTTTAATAAATTAGAATGTCAGCAAAAAGATAAGTAAGTTGATTAATTAAGTTCAACTAGTGGAAATCATGTATAGAAATTTATCACACAAAGTTATATTTCAAGTGGAAATTGTGACGGCTTAAAATTCAGTTTGTCCAGTAATTTGAACATCACATAAGATCAGTAAAAAACCAATTTCAACACAGGAATGTGATGCGATGATGACTTACTGTCATGGTTCATTTTGCGGCAAGTCATGCAGGAGCACTGCTAAAGAAGCTGGCTCTTCACTAAACGCTTTCCACTTCATATTAACGAAGAGCTGAGCGGAAGGAAGAGAGGTGAGCAAGCGAGAAACTGAACATGTTGAGTTTTTCTAAGCCGCAAAGCGTCACAGCAAAACCAGAATCCTTTTGGCTGTATTCTAATTCACTCGCTTATTGATGCAAGCGTCCTGAGCTCCTCGGTTAAGGAAAAAAAAAAAAAGAAAGAAAAAGTGTTTTATGGCTCGAGGTAAAGTGGGAGAGTGACTCCTGCAAACGACGACGGTAGACGCAGCATGGCCCGCGTTTCTGCTCATCTTTACTTTTCAGTGAGTCACAGCCAGTGAATGGTGCACATCGTAGGCATCATAGTCCACAGACATACATACAGTGGTCATTCTTGACGATAATTTCTCTGCATGTATTTTACATGACAGGCATCACATTGTGTTAGGTATGGCATCACGAGGCTTTACAGTGCGGTAGCCGCCAAAAGGAAAATCAAATCCGCCTTGCAGTAATGTCTGTGATCCATACAAAACGATACATTTGTTTCATTTATGTGTACATAGTTGTGACTATACAGGTCTATGCAGGCTGTGTTATATCTTCACATAAATAGATATGAGTCTTTTTGCGGAGGCAAATGTACATAAACTCTGCACTGACTCCTGATGTCAGATGAGCTTCCACAGAACCACCTTGAATCTTTTCATGACACTCACCAACACTTCCTGTTGCTGTGTTTTCCTCGTGGCCACATGGTGGCACTAACGAGCGAGCACGCGCCAGGACACAACGTGGGACAGGGAGGCGTGGGACTCCCAGAAGAATATTCTTTTTTTTTTTTTTTTTCAGTTCTTTCACTCACTGGTAACACTGCTGACGTTAAAGATAAACGACTGGAAACGACACCACAAAAGCGAGCAAGCAAGAAGAAGAAGAAGAGTAAAACCGTAGAACTTAATGGCAACAGAAAAAAGATGCCATAAGAGTAAAGAAACATAAAGAGAAAGAGAGAGAGATTAAAAATCGGAGGAATGAGGGTCAAAGAAAGAAAGGGTGTGGTTTACGTCTTGTCTGGCAGTGCGCAGAGAGAACGGAGAGGCTTCCCGGACCAAAACCGGGTGGCTGATTTGTGCTTGTAATTGTTTGTTTTCTTTTTTTTTTTTTTGCCTGAAAAGGGAACAACAGAGCAGTGTGTGATGTGCTTGAACATCTACATGCATTATTACAGCTGAGGTGGTGTATGTTTGAGGTGAAAGTCCAAGACCACTGGTTCTTTTGCCTGCCATGCTCGTTTTAATCTCAAGTAGGACTCAGGCTTCATTTTCCATGTCTCGCGAATTCATTTAAGTTGGATTAGCTGGCTGCTGCAACTGCCTTCGTCAATACCCAAACACTAAAAGGAGGCCAATAGAGGGAACCCGCTGCTGCTGCTGGATGGATGGATGGATGGACAAACCGAGGAGTGGCTTGGTGATCACCTGGCCCAGGAACTGGCCACGCTGGTCACGGACATGATGCTGCAACGCTTCTTCACCATCATGTTGATGTACGCCTTCATGATCTTGGTGATCTCTCCAACCTGCAGAGGGAAAACACGAGTTGGACCATGAGATCGTCCTACCGACAACAGCGCTTTTTGATATGAGCCATGTGGCGTTCTGCCAGGGCAACACAGCATCAGGGGCGGCATACAGCAAAATAAAAACAAGCCTTAGTTGCATGTTCAATGCAGGAACATGTCTCAATCAATCAATCAATCAATCGAGGGATTGCTCATGCATTCTATTTTTTTTTTGTCAGTAAGGCATCTGACCTGTTTTCAAACCAACCATAACTCAAAATCTTAGATATTTAGTTTCAGCTGGGTCATTTTTGTCTATCTGAATGATTGTAAACATTTCTCAATGTTTCTAACAGGTTACTTTGTACAGCAGAAGAAGGTTTTACAGTTTACTTAAATAACCCAACATTGATTTTCTACCTGTCTGAATGAAACTCAGTGGCGTCTCACCTGTGGAGTCTCGAAGTACATCTCCCTCTCATCCACGATGATCTTGTAGGTGCAGGGCTGTGACGCTCCAAAGAAGGTTATGTGCTCATACTGGAACGTCTCCAGCGGTTTCGGTTCGCCTCGCTTATACACTGAAACATTGTCGGCACTCACACCCAGCCACAGGTCATGAGGGAACCCGCCTTCTTTACACTGCCGAGAGAAGACATTTTTTTTTAATATCACTATCCTGACCATGACGTCCATCGTCCTTGTTATTTCTCACCTCCACGTCGAAGAGCGTGGAGCCGTATCCGGGCCACTCCTTGATGATGCTCATGTACTTGAGCATGGCCTGGTGCTGTGGCATGCCCTGCAGACGGGCCCACTTCTCCAGGATGCTGGTGCGCGTCGCAGAGGTCTCCTCTTTCACCCACATCTCCAGCCTCTGCTCCCCTTCCACCTGAAACATCGAATGGATCTCTGTCAGACAGTCAGCGAACAGGTGCGACTGGCGGGAAAGTGGACTTCAGAGGCCGCAGTCGGAGAAACCTGGGTTAGTACCATCAACACTTTCGCCTTCCTTCCCCCCCATTGTTGTTAACGCAGATTAAGGATTACGGAGGCGTACCTTCTGCTTCTTCAGTGAACCCGTTTTGCTTTTCCTGAGGGAGGAATCCCTGAAGGTGGGAGTCTTTCGTTTCTCCGTGCTGGGCCCGGTCCCGCCCTGTCCTCCGATGGTCCCGATCACGTCTCCGATTCCTCCGCTGCCTCTCGACCCGGCTCCGCCTGCCGCTCCCACGCCCGGTTTGGTGGACTGCAAAATGCGATTCCGAAGGCGTCCGATCGGGTAGACGCTTCCCAGGCTCCAGCCGGCCCGACCCGCCCCGTCGCCGTGGAGATACTGGAGACGTAAAGCCGCCAGGTGCTGCAAAGTCTCCTCCGAGGCGGGGAAGTGGCCGCTAATTAATGATTCATGTGCCTGGAAGGAAAAAACAGGATTATTTCCCAATAATCTCCTAAATTTAAACCAATCTTTAGGCTTTTTTACAACAAGCTGTTTTTCACTGCGTAAAATATAAAACTACATTAACACAAGTTAATGCAACCCATGTAATGCCGAGTAGACATCATTTAGGTTACGGCGGATATTTCAGGATTAAAGGAAAAACCTCCTGATTTACTAAAACACTTTAACAATTTGCACTAAACTGATTTCTTTAATCTTTCTTTAATCTTTGCGCTGCTGAGGCAACATCTGAACTCATCCAATTACCATTTCTGTTAAGTTGTTGTGCGTAGACTTTTGAAATGCTAAAGAAGTCGATGATTTGCACCATAAGGAATAAAATACCCACAGCGTCTTGCAGAACTATTCATAAGATCAAACTTTTACTACCTGACCTACGCATAGAGTGCTCTACGGAAAACAAACATCACAACCTGCAGCTAAGAAATGTGGTGGTGGCAGGATCATGCTGTGGGAATGAGAATTAGAGTCAGGGAAGTTTGTCAGAGCGGATTGTGAAAGCGTAAAAAAGGCTTGAGGAGTTACTGCTTTTGCCAGGCGTGGTCGCTCTTCACAACAAACAGAACGTCTTTCGTTATTTGCGTCATTTCAGATGAAATCACACCTGTTCAAACATGAAGGCAAACTCCACCCCCTCCTTGGGCATGCTCTCTACATCCAGGAAGCAGTACAGCTTGAAGTACAGCTTCCACTCTCCCTCTTCCTCATCCTCTTCACTGCCTGCCAGTCTGAACACACACACACACACACACGCACACACACAAATAGAAACATCAGCTCACTGTGCAAAATCAATCTCCAATCCTACAAGGGCTCTGGTTGCACTGTAATGTCTGAGGAGACAGACTCACCTCTCAAACTTGGCCAGAACGTCCGCCACAATCACTCTGCTCTCCAGCGCTCTGTCTGTGAAAGTGTTGTGTTCGAATAGAGAGAACAGGTTCTTACTGTCCTCCATGGCCAGACCTCTGATGAGCTTCTCAACAACCTGCAGCAGCAGAAATGGAATGTTTTTAGGGTTTTATATAATGCACAAATCTACCCCCAAAATGAATCACTTTAAAGCTTTTCCTTGCAGAATCTTGACCTATTTCTTGTCTATTTGATAAAACCTGACCCCATTAACGTGGTATTGTGCCCTTGTAAGATTATTGAAATCGGTACTACAGAAGAAGGAGATCTTTAAAAAAAAAAATTCAACGCCATACTATCATTAAAAAAAAAAAAATCTGAAGAGGTAAAATCGATCCATTCTTTTAGCTCCGTTGCTGCAGTGAAACGTTCAGTATGTTGCGCCATCTGCTACCCACCTCTCCAGCTGTGGTGTGCGAGTTAATGGAGATCTTGCAGGAGCCTCCTCCGTGGCAGTACACAGTGGTGCTCATCTCCTGCCTGAGCAGCAGGGCGGCGATCTCCTCCTGAGACGGAACAAACTCACGAGTCTTGGTCTTCTTCAGGGATTCTCCGATGAAGCTGGCATAGCGCTCGATCTCGGTGCCGGGATAGCGCTCCCGCACCCTGAGCCACAGACATACGTTTTTTTTTTTGTTTCCGTACAAAGAGGCGTCAGTAATCAGAGGCAAAGTGTTCCTGTTACCTTTTAAGGTGGAAGCGGAGGTATCTGAGGATGGCCCGACTGGGCAAGAAGGTGCAGCTCATGCAGGTGAGCAGGTGCCAGTGTGCCAGATTGGCCGGGCTGTTTGGTTGAGGCACATGATTGGTCTGCTTGATCACCTGACAATAAACCTAAAAGAAGAAGAAGAAAAATCAGAGAATTTGCTAAAGAAATGCTCATCTTTACCACATAGCCACACATTGTCCTAGCAAAGTATTTACACTCTTTAGCTGATTGGAGTTGACGGGAAGCTGGACGGACATAATAAAGTCCAGAAACAAAACCTGTTGGAGGATGCTGGAGAAGTTCACCGTCTCAAATTTGCCTCAAGCTGAGAGCATTTTTTAAAGATGCATGGGGAGATTTTGAAGTTGTTAAATGACTCAAGCTGGTGGCGAGAAACCACCAAAGAGTTGCAGCTGAAGCAGCAACGAAGCATTGTTCTATATTAAAAATGTTCTGACAAATAATTTGAAAACCATTGATTATTTTCCTCCAACTTCAAAATCTTTGCTCCTTAGTGTCTGTCACATAAAATCCCCCCAAATCACATTGATGTTTGTGGCTTTAACATAAGAGAATTAAAAAAAAAAAAAAAAGAAGAAGAAGAATCCAAAATTTTGTTTGCTGTATTTTTTTTTTCTTTTGACAAAGACACATATTAACTTATGACAGGAATAAAACCGCACCTCATCCCTGAGAGGGCGCAGATCCTGGCAGGTCTGCAGGATGCCCTGAATGATGGGCACCGTGTCTGCCAGCGTCTCCATCTCCTGCAGCGAATTGAAAACTCTCACCGCCTCGTCCTGCAGGCTGGCGTAGCCCTGCTGCCGATGTACTGCACACAGAAAGATTTACGTGGGACAAAACAAAGAAAAGACTCAAACAGTAAAAAAGAATACCTCGAAGACTGAAGATTAACGTGCGTAAACATTGAAAAGAAAAGCGCCTTTTAAATGGAGTCACTCACAGCTGGTGACCTCTCCGTAAGGCAGCGGCAGCAGAGGCGAGTGCAGCGGATGCTGTGTGTATCTCAGGATCGGGTTCCTCCTGTACATCTGCTCCACTATTTCTGAATTCACGCTGTTCTCCTGAGGAAATGAACAACAAACTCTCAACTCAAATGCACACATCAGCTCATAGATTTGAGCTTGCACTCCTATCATGACTTGGTTTTACTTTGATATCTCTGATGAGCTGCAGAGTCGGGGTCTCGATGGGAGTTTTGCTTTCGATCACTCCCAGGATTGCAGCCGTCCATCTCATGGCCTCGTTCAGCATTTTGGTATATAGGCGGTAGCAATGCTTCCTTCCATACACGATGATGTTCCAGTAGCCTGCAAAGACACAGTTCAGTCGCTATTTATGAATTCAAACCATTTTCAGAAGCAGAAGCCTTGCATGTATCCTGGACCGCCTCTGTATGACTCCTGATGGCCTTTCGGCAGCTTCCCTTCGCTTCCCGTTCCTCACCAGTCTCCCTGTGGACCCGCTCGTCCGGCTGGATGACGGAGCAGAGCGAGTTGAGGACCAGAGTCCCCATCTTGGACGAGTTTTTCTCTGCGCTCTTGTAGTAATCCAGAGAGTTGTGGGTCAAAACAAACCACCGTTTCTTCAGCTTCAGGGACGTGCTCTTAGCGTTCGTCTTCATCTCCTTGTGGAGCCAACCTGAAGGTGACGAAAGAGGAGGACAGGAATGAAAGATGTCTTTTATTTTAAAGCCTTTTCCCAAAACCCTGCCGGAAGCGCCAATAAAGGTGGACTGCTCTTAAAGATTGCAAATATTTCTGGGTTTTCTGAAACACTTACCTCTGACAAGGAACTCCTGTCCATCTATCCTGGCATCTCCCTTGGGTTTCTGCAGCAGGCTGATCCAGTGGTGCATCTCCTCGGGTGTGTCACTGTTGCAGTGGATCACCCGGTTTGCCGTAATGATGACAAACGAATTTGGGCTGCAAAAAGTGAGTGGAATGAGGTCAAATTGGGCCAGATTAGTCTTTCGTCCATAAAGCTTTTGTTCTACACAAAGTTAGATCTTCCTTTGCAAGAGTTTGTCTTCTCCTTGCAACACATTTCAGTAGGAGCTGAGGAGATCGCACACGTTACTTATTGGCTTTCCCAGCCAATCGATATCCATCTCCAGGTAGATATCGATCATCACCACACCTTTGAATTCGTCAGAAGCTATTTCCACAACCTTAATGTTTTCAGATATCATATGTCTGTGTATAAATTATACAGATTTACGTAAATATTCTGTCCCTATTTGTGTAATTTGGGACATATTTTTGTTTGCCTGCAAACAGCAAATATTGTACAAATGCAGAACATCTTTGATGCAGCTTGAGATCAAAACCTCGTTGTATATATTTGATTGCTCTGACTTACCGATCGGGGTTGTCTGACGCACAAACAGAGTCGATAAGCCCTACATCAAGAGTTCCCTGGATAAACGATAACAGGAAGAGGTAAATACCACAATAACCATGATAAAGTTTACATGATCGATTCATTAGTTCACTCAAATAAAGACTCACAACAGCATTTTTAGGATTGGCCTGCTCGTGGGACATGTCCAGCAGCTGTTCAGGAGTGCACACTCTCACCTTGCTGAGCACATTAAACCACCCACTATGCAGGCAAAGAGAAAATTCAATTACATGTTACCAGGTTAAAAAAAAACCCCCAGCATGTTCCCATTTCCTGCACAAAGCTCTACGTCACACCTTGCGTCTTCTGGCGACTCAGCAAACACTTGGTACGTCCTCTCGTCTGTCACGATGTTCAGAGCGTTCTCTTTTTCATGATTGTCCACGATCTCCCTGCAGAATCACAAGCAGGTCAGCTGTTGGCGTCAGCAGGCTGAACGTTTGAATAAAATGTGTTGTTTTTTAGTTTTTTTTTTCATCTGGAAGTTTAAGGTTATACTTGGCCGCCCTGATGTCGATGGTTCCTTTCAGCTTCTCCTCGCTGTCGTTCTCGTAGTACATCAGTTTGCTGTCTCGCAGCACAAACCAGCGCATCTTCCAGTTTCTTAGGAAGAAAAATGCAACGATTAGAACCACCTCGTTTACTTTTGAGGTCGTTCGATTGCACAGCAGGGTTCTTTCAGCGAGCATCTGTTGCGAGGGTTTGATTTCGTTAGCATGCAGGCTGAGCTCAGTAGTGACTACAACAACCTCCGGGAAAGAGTGGACAGCCCTCCTCCCTTCTTGTAGAGCCACCCGGACTTCAAGGACTCCTGCTTGGACCGGAACCACATGAACGTCTCGTCTTTTAACACACACCAGCGCCGCTTCCACGGGATCATCAGACCAGCTGAAGGGACACAGAGAGCACATCAGCACAGCAACAAAAAAAAATCATGCTGCGGCTTCAGGACCCAGTCAGTTAACGAAAGGATATTTTTGTTTTTTATGCATGCGTAATAGTTTTTCCTTACTTACGGGAAGGTTTTTGATATAATGTGCTATTTGGTGGTCTGTTTTTTTTCACAAACGAATTTGCACCGACAATAAAAAACAAAGCCAGGCGATAATGAAATATGCATGTCCAATGCAGGCTTTAACAAAATACAACATCTCTGTAAGACGGAAAAAAACCTTCAGATTTTGGTTTGTGTTTATCTGAGATGATGACATCACAGAAGGAAGTAGTAAAAATAGAAGGGTGGGGCTTATGTCAGCTTAATTTTCATAGAAAAAAAATGTAATTAGAACATCCTGTATTATATGTTTTTATTTATTGGTAATATGTACACTTTGCAGACTTAGTTTTTAAATAATTTGTGTTCATCTACAGAGTCAAAATGATTATTAAACATAATAAAACAATATATTATCTGTATATTTTTTGACTTTTTATTATAAAATGGTAGGTGGACCAAAATTATTTATAAACCTTTGACATTGCAACACTAAGATTTTTATAACCACATTTGCTTACGTCCATTGACACTTTGATTATTTATTGATGAAGCTGAAAGTCTTTAAGGTTGGAAGGCCTCTTTGCTATTACCCTAATCTTTAGCTGGTTTTCTATCAGCCTCAAGTCAGGACTCTTTCTGGGCTGCTATAAAATGTAAAAAAATAAAATAAAAAGTGGGGAAAAGTGTTTGTGTTTCTGCATTTTTCTGCAATTCTAAAACCTAAGCAAGTAGCATGGTGAAACAGACACACCTTTCATGTAGAGGTAACCATGGAAATATGGTGGCCCATTTCCGTTGAGCAAAGTCACGCGTCCATTCGTCACCTCTTCATCGGTGTCCATCATGCCATCGTGTTCGTCTTCGCTGTCTGCGTACTGCGACGTTAAACAGACAAACGCATCACTTACCTACAGCTACCTGGAAACATTAAACAAATGCATCAGCAGCTACGGAAGCGTATTGCTGTCACACAAGGGGAAAAAAATCAACCCTTATCACGTTTTAACGTGATACGCATCTTGTTGAAACGTTTTCCTAAACACAACGGGACGGCACAGAAGGAAAATATGCTTAATATAAGACATAAGTGTTAAGAAATCATCTGTTCTGCATTAAAAACAAACATACACAGACACTTAAAATCTGTGCTAGATTATTCTACGCCAATAGAAATCACGTTTCAGCAATATTATCACGTTTAACAAGATAATTATCATGTTATAACAAGATAATTATCATGTTATAACAAGATACTTATCACGTTATAACAAGATAACTATCATGTTTTATCGAGATATGTATCACCTTATAACGTGATAGCACTTGAATTTTTTTTCCCTTCATGATAGCAATGCTCTTCCGTAATCAGCTTGTCAGAAGAGTGACCAAGAAACAAAGGATTTGCTGTACAGCTGCTCATACATGTCTGCGTGCGCGCGTGTGGGGGAGCGAGTAAGTGTGTGTCCTCACAGAGTCAGAGCTGCCTCTGTAGGACTCCACGCTGGTGTTGGTGCAGGTGGACTTCCTCGGGTGCTCCTCGTCCGTCGCGGCCGCGCTCCCGCGGTTGCTTCCGGACACCGAGCTGTCGTCCCCGGCATTGACAGACCCGTCCTCGTCTTCCTGGTCGTAGTCCGACTCCGTGTCGGCCGGCATGCTGTAGATGGGCTCCTCTCCGTCCACCAGGCTCTCCACCATGCTCACTTTCCTCTCCGAGTCTGTTTTTGTCTCCTCAGTTTTCTCTCCCTCTGCCGGAGGAGGAAGAGGCGGTGGAGGAGGAGGAGCGGGAGCCCCGTCTCCAGGCGCAGGGAGCGGAGGAGGTGGAGGGATTCCAGCGGCGGGGACGCCGTCCGCTGGGAGTGGAGGAGCCGCGGGGGGCACGGTTCCCTCTGCAAAAGCAGGTGGAGGAGGTGGCAGATGAACAAATATGTCCTGGTCTATGGGAGCGTCGGACTCAGCGGGAGGTGGGAAGTCTGGCAGGGGGATGCATTCCTCCTCTGCATGGAAGCCTTCGTCCACGTCCTCCTCTTTGGAGGCCCCTCCGGCTGTGCTCGGCCCTTTTGCGGACTTGGCCTCCGCCACAGGCTTGGCTCCGACCGCTTCCACCGAGGGATCCACACCGCCGAAGTTCAGGAGGTCGATGAGCTCCGTTGCCTTCCGGGACGCCTCCTTCTTCATCCGCTTGAGCTCGGCATCCCGACGCAGCTGCAGCTCCTGTTTGGACGACTCGCACAGCTGCGACACCTCGTCCTCTCGCTTTTTCTGCAGGCGCTCGATCTCTCTCTCCAGCTGGAGGATCTCCTCCATTTGACGAGCTTCATCCTTCAGGGAAAAAGAAATAAATGTTGTGATTAAAACTGAGGGATAATAAGCTGCAGCATCAATAGCTGGATGCATTTCAGCTGGTGTCAAAGATATTTATAACACTGTTTTTTTTTTTGTTTTTTTTTTTACGATTGGCTACATTAAAATAGCAAAATGTAAAAGTAGTGACTGTTAAGTGGAAGGAAAACGATTCATGGTTTTCAATTATTTTTTCTTTTTTTTACAACTACAAATCCAGAAAGTAAGATATTAATGTCCATTCAGCCTCCTTTTATACTCCTCTGCATGGAAGCAGAAAGAGTTTGGAACATGTGCAATATTGTTTTTGTCAAATAAGACTAATTGTCTGGCAAAAACAAACGCAGTTGATCTCACCTTCTTATCGTCTTCGTCAACCTCTTCGTTTTCCTCTCCGCCCGTCTTCTCCTTCTCCTCCTCCTCCTTCTTCCTTTGCTCGTCCTCCGTCCTCTTCTTGTCCTCGTTGAGTTTTCGGACGCGGGTGCGGGCCACCTGCCCTCGCCTGTGCTTCTGCAGCACCAGCGCCGCCTTGCGCTTCTTGACGAACTGTCTGCGCTGGATGTGCCTCCGCAGGTGCTTCTGCAGAACGACGATGCTGGAGCGAACCTGTTTGAAATGCTTCCTGCGAGGAAAAAAGAGCCCATTTTGAACCAGTACGGACATCAGAGAGGAGCCACTGTCATCCCTGGGAGCATCGATTTGGGACGGCACCTACTTTGCAGAAAACGTGAGGAGATGGGCTCGGATTATCATGGCAGCTTGACGCCGGATTTCATCCCGGTCTTTCTCCAAACGCTGCTCCAAAGACTCCTTCATGAACACCTACAGGAGCAAGACAGTAGAGACATACTAAATATTCTCAGTATGACCTGGGATGTACAGCTTGAAACTGATTTGTAGTACAGATTAAACTTTCTATGAGCTCATTCTGCTCCATGTTCTTTTGTCATTTTTTCATCTATTTTGTGAAGTGCACCAGTCCCTCTTGCAGAAAAACACCGACGCAACCCGATGCAGTCATCCCACGTACTTCACAGTGGGATTTGTTGCCGTTCTTGGAAGTTTCTCAATTTCTCCTCATTGTGTGACGGAGGTCATCGTGGCCAGACAGTTCAAATTCTGATTTTTCAAATCACACGACGTGTCATCAGAAAATTAACCTCTTTGACCCTCTTCTTCTCGAGTTCCTCCTCTCCTGTTGGTCTTCTTGACCACGTTGGTGCAGGATTTGTTTCACCTGGGATGATGACACACTCTAAGCTTCAGCGTTTATGAGGTTGTTGGATTTGACACTAAACACCTGCAGGCACCTTCAGGCATGTGGAAAGTGCACCCAAGAGTCCCGCAATTCCTCATCTTGATGTTTTCAAAAATCAAATTTGTATTGATTTTTTTTGCAAGATGTTACACCAAGAAGCAGTGAATTTCTGGTTTTCGCTTAAAAAAAATACATCCACAGTTTTGGCTCTGTATTAGTGAAATGTTGTGAATGAACCAATCAGAACAGACATCGTCAAAAGGTGATATGTCTTTTTATACAGTTTACATAAATATCTGGTTTCACCTGTTTGGCCAGTAGGACATTTAAGATCTCAGAGGATATTTTCAGACAACTTGCCTTGGTCTTTCCCAGCTGCCACTCCTTCTTAGTCTTATCATATTTAGTTAAGAGGTCAGTGCTTCTTTTCTTGTCATCCCCTGCTGCCGGCGCCTTATCTTTCACGATGATTTTATACCTGGCACCAAAACAAGACACGTTACGGGACAAAAATAGAAACGACGGCCGCAGAGAGCCACACAAAGACTAGGTGAGCGTAGACGATAGGGAGACGTGCCGTGAGAAGAAATCTTTGAACGTCCTGCGAACGGGGAACCCAGCGCGACGGATCTTCACCGTCTCCAGCATCCCTGAGTATCTTAGCTGGTTCAGGACGATTTCTGGGTCAAACACGTTGGGATTCTACACAGACAGAAACAGCTGTAACATTTAGAGACCTTAAACAATATAGACTCTGAGAGAGAGAGAGAGAGAGAGAGAGAGAGAGAGAGAGAGAGAGAAAACGGTTGACGTCAATTAGAGGAAAGATGCCCAGATACAAACAAAGTGACCTTTTCCATGTTGGGCTTAATGCAGCGAATGAAGAACGGATTGGATGCACTAAGTGTGGCCATGAGAGCATGGAGGGAGTCCTGCAGAGACAAAGCAATGAAATGATATAGATTTATTTTTTTGTTTTCACATAATGTAAAACAGCCCCATAGGTAACAGAATAATATCACTCATTACTACCACTTTAAATAACGAATCAATAAACCATTAAAAGAACTACTTGGCGATATAAACAGTTACCGATTCCTTAGTTACATGTTTCTGGTTACCGGACGTCGTTCTGTCTCCTGTTCAAAAGGAAGTAAATGTCGATGGCTCACCCTGAACTGGGAGCTCACTGTGGGCTTACGTCTCGCCGTCCCCATCTTCTCCTCGTTGTTTCTGCTGCCGACCTTCTCAAACAAGTCGTAGATGAAGTCCAACCTGAGAGGCGACAGGAAATTAAAAAAAAAAAAAAAACAAACCGGCAGGAACTCAGTTAGGGTGTGGGAATGATGCAGGTTGTGTCTGTGTGACTTACAGAAGAAAATATCACTTTCAAAACCCATTAAACGACAGAAAGAAGATCCCTGAAAAGTCCCGGGAAACGTTTGGCAGAAAGCGATCTGTTTTTGTGAGTTTGAATCTCCTACCTGCTGTCCTTGAGCATGTTCAGGATGTCGTCCCTGAACGTGTCTCTGTTCTTCTCCAAGATTCCTCTCACGTCATACAGCACCTGATCGAAGCACACACCTCCCACGGTCAAAACGATCACATGAGCAGATACGCGAACATTAGAAGCTGCTCATTTGTCCAGAGCTCACCTCTCCGGCATAATGCTTGATCCCAAACTGATGATCTGCAACCCTGGGCTTCACATAGTAAGGGTTTGTCTGCAGGAAACGGACAACAAGCGCAGCATTGACAGCAGCAAAGTTGCAGCAAAGTGGCTTAAACTGTGGCGCATTAAATAACTCACAGAGTGTCTGCTGTGCAACTTCTCCAGCAGAGTGAAGTCTGTTCCTTTGGGGAATCGGCTCTCTTCGTTCACTAGTGCCAACAAGCCGAGTTTCTGACATCGAGGAGGGGGAAGAAAAAAAAAAAAGGTTCAAACTGCCTCTGCGTCACAGAATCAACATCGACATTTGATGTGCACATCAACAGCAACGTTTCACACCTTCTCGATGAGGTCGAGACACTCCGCGTTGTCCATCCAGTCGATGGCATCCCACTGAACTCCTTCCCTACACGATAAACGCATCCAAACCGTCACACACTGATGTGACGTTTCGAGCTGAATCTCAGCGAACCATTTCGTTGGCGTTTTTCGGCGTCACCTGTTGTACTCCAGCTGCTCCAGGGAGAAGATGTGCTTGTTGAAGTAGGACTGGAGCTTCTCGTTGGCGTAATTGATGTTGAACTGCTCAAACCGATTCACCTGCATGTCAACACATCCTCTGATCAGCATACATGTCCAGGTAAGCTTGGAAATTCTGGACATGAATGCAAAATTAGCCCAGAAATTACAGCATGTCTTGGGGGGGGGGGTTTCTACTGTCTTACCACAAGCAACAGTATATTTTATTGAGATTTTATGTGTTACAAAATGATGTGCATCTGTGAAGGATAACTTGCTGGAGCTCTAACCTCAAAATTTTCAAAGCCAAAGATGTCAAGGATGCCAATGGATTTGAAATTTTCTTTTCCCTTGATCTTCTGGTTAATCTTGAGGATGATCCAGGAGAAACACTGGGAATACAGCGCCATCGCGACAGAGTCCCTGGAATCAATGGCCTGCAGTGACGTGGAAAGAGAGTAAGGACGACTGTGTGAACGTCTGAGGGAGATCAATCAATCAAAAGTGGGGAAGGACGATGTCTTTATGTCCCTGACCTGCTCAATAGTGAGAGGGGAACAGATTTCCTCTCCTCTGAGGATTATGGATCGCTGAGTCAGGACTTCAGAGAGCTGGAAGGCGTCCAGACCCAACAGTTCACTGGCGTTACTGACCACTGGAAACGAAAGGGAACACGTTTCTGGAGCCGCTCAAACTCCACCCTCAACTTTCTGAATCATTTCAGAAACCGAGCGGCAGCCTGACCCTGCTTGGTGGTGATCTGAGCGCCTCCTGCGAGCATGAACTCCATGTTGCCGAGCTGCAAGACCCCCGACAGCAGCTTGAACATGTCTCTGATTTCTTCCTCTGTGAACCCTAAAACCTTCAGCGCCTCCTGTACAAAGACAAGGGCATGAGACGGATAAAGGCGATGTTTACTTTACATACAAACAGCCGTATGTTGTCAATGTCAAATTTATGAATATAGCACTTTAAACAGGTGTAAAACTGCACCAAAGTGCTGTCCAAAAACGTTAATAATGTAAGTGCTGATGACAAGAAAAAGAGAAATAATAGAAGAGAAAAATATCTATATATATTGTTAAAATAATGAGAGTAATAATAAGTAAAAAAACAAAGAAGAGCTAAAGAATAAAAGTGAGTTTTAAGAAGCGATTTAAAATGATCCAGGCTATGTGCAGGTCTAATCTGGAAAGGTAGATTATTCCAGAGAACAGGAGCCGCATATTGAAATTTAGATTTTTAAAAAATGAGAGAAAGAAGTCTGGGACTTTTGCAAGGTTGCTATTGGTTACTTCTTCGTGCTACTTGAACATAAACCGACCATAACGCTGTTGTACAGTTCTTTGTCATTCAGGCTCTTGTCCTTCAGACATCCTGATTGGCTGAGGTAGTGGAAAGATTCAGCAGGATCCTCCAGGAAATACAGACCTGCAGAGACATTAGAGACTTTCATGTGTACATAATTTATTTTCAGAATATCATGTTAAGTGAAATATGCTTTTCGTCTCAGCTTAGACCAGTTGTTTACAACTCAAAGCTGATTAATAAGTCAGCTCTTAGCTTTCAGAGTACAGGAACGCAAAGATTTGGATTTAAATCCATACAATATAATATAAAACTTTTTTACCATGAGGAATTATTTTGTGATATGTTTAATTTCTTGTCAGTGTGCTAACATTGTTTTTCTTATAATAAATCCACAATGATTAAACTGACACCAGGACGTCCCAAAGTGCTAAAATGTCTGAAATCTACACCTGATTCACAAGCAAATGATATGCACACTGGGTTCCAGTTGTCATTTTACATCCAGAATTGTTTCTGTATCTTGTTGGGATGTTACTTGAGAGACAAAATAGAGAAGAAGGTCTGAACTTTGACTGGACCGTTCAAACATAAACAGATTCTTTGACCTTGACCTCTGCAGCTGTAGGTTTATTCATGGTTGTTGTCCAAAAGGTTTGTGCCGTTTTTAAGTTCGAGAATAAAACTGGAGGTTGACATCACTTGTGTATTCCAATAAGGTTGGTTGTATTTATTATACTTTGTACATTAGTAATCAAAAATATATTTATAAAAGGATCATTGCCAATATTTAGAGGACTTACTTTTATCCTCTTTACTGGCTCCTGCCAGCAGAGCATAGAAGATGTGGTAGTTTCTCTCTCCCGGGTTTTGTCGTACCACACGGTTCTACGGAGAAAAAAAAATGATTTCAATAATCATTACATTTAAAAATTTATGAATCATTTCATTTAAAATAAAAAATGGCATGAAAGGTATAAAGTATATTTACCTTTTCCAGTAAATCTAAAAGGCAGAGTCAAGGAAGCAACTATGACTGGAATCTTTTTTTTTGGTTTGTTTTTAATATTCTGGCTTGTTGCTGAAATCTGCTATAAAATAAACAAATAAACAGTTAAAAAAAACTGTCGTTCCACCGCATACAGTAAGGATACAGTCGATGACGCAGCCTCCTTGGATGTTGCCGCACTCTGAGAAGTGAAGCTGGATGAACTTCCCAAAGCGACTGGAGTTGTTGTTGTAAACAGTCTTTGCGTTTCCAAAAGCCTCCATGATTGGACTGAAAAGGAAACAAGAATCTACAGGTTTTATGTTGTTTTTATGCAGAAAACGTTTCGAAACGTTCTGGAAGAACGACAACAGAACCTCTATCAGCTCCAGTGTTTTCTGTCAGGATCGACATTTTCAACACAAAAACTCACTCAGGTCAAAGTGGAAAAGGCGCATTTGAAATATGCAGCAATAACTTAATCATCACTGCAGTCACTGAATTAATTTATTATAAGGAATGCATAGTTGCCATTTCTTATCATGGCAACTTCTTACTCCACCTTATCGAGGTTGCTAAATCTTGCAGCTGCATCTTAAATATAAACATGTAGAGGCCTGAACGTTTTTATTTTCCAGCAATTCTGTTGTTTGACGCTCTTGTTGGAGATAATTGTCTCAAACTCCAGCTTAGCAGATGTAGTGACTGATCCACAAATTTAACTATGAAAAGGAGCTCAGCCTTATTTATTTGATTGATAATAACAGAGTAATGTGTGATGTAAATCTGCAGACTTGAAGGTAAACAACAAACGTAAAAATATTCGTTCCGTCCTGCACACCTGCTCTGAACGATGGCCTGCTCCACGTGCGTGGTTCTCTCCGCCTGAGGAGCAGCGATTGAGTTCTGGCTCATCACCGACAGAAACTGCAGCAGCAGTTTGGTGCTCTCCGTCTTCCCCGCTCCCGATTCGCCACTGGAGAACACACGCATACACACACACACGCACACGCACACACACACACACAACCCAAATCCAATTATAAACCAGTGACCTTCTGTGACATTCCAGTAGCCCCGACTGGTCTGGTCGTCTAATTGATGGAGGGGCTTGATTGCTTCAGAGATATTTCATTAGGTTCCAGTCTCTTTCCATAACGTTGAGGGTAATTGAAAGCACTCGGATCAGACCATTTAGCTGCAAACCGTCTTGATTCAGTGGCGAAGGACTTTTTTTTTTGTTTGTTTGTTAACGAAAGATGAAACAATTCATAAACTTTAATGTTTCAGTTTTGTTTCTTCATTAGCAACAGATCGAGTTCACTTCCTTTAATTAGGTTTCTTACCTTCTTTCAATACAAAGTGACGTGCGGCTGAAAAGTGGAGGAAAACGTGTCCTTGGTTTTCAAAACTGTTTACTAACAGATCTGAAAAGTGTGGCACGCATCTGTTTTTTAGTCCCCTAGAATCTCCATGTCTAATCTTCAGCAGCCTTCCACGCCTCGCTGTGTTTCAGCATCTGTTGACCCCACTTGAGATTTTTATTTGTCCAAAACTTTAAAAACCACGTCTCGTTTTTCTTTATCTTGATCTGTTAGATAGAATCGCAAAAATGTAGTTTGTAGTGTGAAAAGCAGGCACGTGCAGAGGGGGGGGCAAAGGGGGCTTGAGCACCTGCCCCTTTTGCTCCATGACCCCAAGTCTTTTTTTTTTTCTTACACATGTACTACAATTATTATTATTATTATTATTATTATTATTATTATTATTATTATTATTATTATTATTATTATCCATCCATCCATTTTCCGTCACCCTTCTCCCTAACGGGGTCGGGAGGTGCTGGTGCCTATCTCCAGCTGCGTTCCGGGCGAGAGGCGGGGGTCACCCTGGACAGGTCGCCAGTCTGTCGCAGGGCAACACAGAGACAAACAGGACAAACAACCACACACACACACACACACACACACACACACACACACGCACACACACCTAAGGAGAATCTGGAAAGCCCAATCAACCTGACAGTCATGTTTTTGGACTGTGGGAGGAAGCCAGAGAACCCGGAGAGAACCCACGCATGCACAAGGAGAACATGCAAACTCCGTGCAGAAAGACCCCGGGCCGGGAATCAAACCCAGGACCTTCTTGCTGCAAGGCAACAAACAGCGCTACCCACTGCACCACTGTGCAGCCCCGGTGAAATAGTTATATATCTATATTTACAAACACATTCCAGGATTTGACATTTAGGGGTGCTTTGCCCCCAGCAGGGTTAAGACCCATGAGAAGATATTTGCTGGTATCAGCGACGGTCAAACAAAGTCGCCGAGCAGCTGAATAGGGGAGTCCTTGTTTTTTTTATTTTTATATCTGAGCAAGAATTTAGATTGAGTTAAAAACAAATAAGTATAAAAACATCATTTTAAGAATTTAAAGGAAAGTTGTCTGTGACATCATAATGACATGAACAGGCTGTGATGTCACATACTGCTCTGTTGTGTAACACGGGGTATAAATAACCCGGGTTGGTAACATTCTGCCAGGTTCCAAGGTAGTTCAAGAAGAGTAAGCATCGAGTTCAGATCAAGAGAAGAGATGGATTTTTTGATGAGAGATGGTGGAGTTTTTAGTCAATGGACACGCCGTACCTGCGATCAACGAATACATCGAGCAAACGCATGAAGAGGATTGGGTGGACATGGATTTTCTGGACTCGGACGAAGGCATCGCAGAGAGGACGCGATACCTTCTACGTTATTTTTAACGGAGGGGTTTTCTCCGGTTTTGTCAGGGACGTTTCTGGGAACCTGAACTACGAGTATGGCGATATAAAAGTCATGTTCGGAGATCAGGTCTCTCAGGCCTTTGCCCGGGCGATGGGAGTCGACGAAGTCATCCAGGGAGACTGTGCTCAAGTGCTAGACATGCTATTTCTAAAGCACGTAACATCGGCGGTCACGTCTCCCATGGATGATGAAGACCCCTTGTCGATTCTGAGGCCGGGCTTAGGTCTCAGTCTTTTGGTGCGAGCTGTCATCAGAATAGTCCATCAACTGATGACAGCAAGGAGACGCGCCGAAGGGCTGAGGGCGTCCCTGGAGGAGCAGAGACAAGACACAGTGCGACTTTTTGTGAAGTCGTTGCTGTGTCTGGGCATCAGGGAGTCTGAGACACGGCGGTGTCTTGATTCCCTGATGGAGGCACAGGAGCGCATGGTCCATAACATCTGCGCTGACATCGAGAGCCATCCGGTGGAGATCCAGGTGGACTGGGTCCCTGGCCTTGCAAAAAAGGTTTTCAGGGACCTCCGGAAAGCCTTCGGATGCTCTGCCGGATGGGCTCTGGGCTTCATGGAGCACGAGATTGTTGACGACACAATTGTGTCGTCTCTTTTACGCCAGATTGAAAAGCACCAGAAGAAGAGGGGCAGTTTTTTCTCAAAACTTTCTTCTGGTGCCAACATCTTCAAGGGGTATTTCATCAAATGAAATGCCTCTTGAAGATGTCAATCTCGGCTGTCGATCTCGGCTCCATGACGCCCCCCTGTGCCTCCGCCTCTCTGCTCCTCTGTCGGTCCTGGTATCGAGTCCTCTCTCCGTGCCTCAGTCGGTCCCAACCCCAAAAAGTCTCCAATAATTACCTTATTAATTATTTTCAGTCATACTTGATCACTTTAAATGTTACTTAAAAAGGGATGCATAGTTTGTACCACTGTTGCCTTGCAGTTTGATGGTACTGGGTTCAATTCTCGCATGGTGGGTTCTCTCCGGGTACTCCGGCTTCCTCCCACAGAGTCCAAAAGTATGACTGTTAAATGGGTTCTCTAAATTCTCCTTAGTGAGTGTGTGTGTGTGTGTGTCTCTGTTTCCTTGTGATGGACTGGTGACCTGTCCAGGGTGACCCAGCCTCTGACATGTTGACAGCTGGAGATAGGTACCAGCGCACTTCCTGACCCCCTACTAGGCTGTAAGAACATGGATGGATGGATTATTTTCAATCATATTCAATAAATTTGAATGTTGCTTAAACAGAGATGCACAGTTGGTAGCACTGTTGCCTTGTAGCAAGAAGGTCCTGGGTTCAATTCTCGGCCCTGGGCCTTTCTGTATGGAGTTTTCATGGTGGGTTCTCTCCGGGTACTCCGGCTTCCTCCCAGTCTAAAAAGATGATTGTTTAGCACCAGCACCACCTGTGACCCCTCTACGGATAAACATGTAAGACAATGAAATGCTTAATGAAAAATATATTTAATGCATGCTCAAAGGTTAGTCACTGTTCTTTGAAATGTCTTTTACGAAATGATTTAGATTTTTTAAAAATTGAAATATGGCAGTTCCGCTCCCGATTTAGCAAACAGGGAGATGGCAGCCAAAAATCAGAAATCTCGCTAAAAAACTACAAATTAAACCACATCCAAAATTTTTTTCATTATTATTATTATTAAATAATGAAAAAGTCGTCATCTTCTTTTATCTGCATGGGGGAAATAAAAGAAGTCAGCGATGACGAGTACGCAGCGCGCAGAGCGCAGCGCTCCTCATGCAGCTCCACAACATTTGTGACACTTATCTTAATCTTAATAATTACAATGGCGTTTAGTTGTGCAGCTTTACAGACACGTTGAAAAGGCTCAAAGAGGATACATCCGATGCAACCCAGCAGTTGATCTGAACCATGAACTCACCTTATGAGGACACATTGGCTGTCGTGGCGTTTCCAGATGCAGCGGTAACACTCATTGGCCACGGCAAAAATGTGCGGCGGGAGTTCCCCCAGATGGTGCTTGGAGTACAAGTCCACTCTGTCCAGGTCGTACAGGCCGGGGATCTGTTTATATGGGTTGACAGCAGCCAGGATACTTCCAATATTGGTCTGAAAACACCAACGAAGAAGAGTTTCAGATTCTGAACCCATCCATAATTCTTTTAGGTTGGAAAGCTTCCTTGTTGTGGTTCCAAACTGATTTAAGTTGCAAAAAGTTAACATGGCTTTCACCTAGTAGAAACATATTTAATTGAACCGTAAGTCTTCCATGAACGTAGATATAAGTTGTTGAGGGATAAACAGAAGAGCTGCATTACAGTTGTTTACGCAGTATAGACACCGACTTGCACGTGTGTCAGCAACCAGGATGACGTGACTTACGTAAATGTTGTCCTTTTGGTAACGCTGGTAGAGATTGTGCATGATTGCAGCCTCATGCAGCTCAGCCAGCGCTGACATGTCCTCCACGCCGTCGATACTGGACTGGTGCATCGCGTACACCCGCTCCCTGGTGACCTCGGCCTGCTGCAGGTAAAACACCTGCGCACAAGGAGGCACGCAAACTGTCTCGCATCATCACGTTCCTAAAGCCAAATCCGTAAGCAAAACAATCTGCAAATCTGATCCCTTCCTTTTTATCGGCGCTGCTGCTTGATAATTAGTCTAAGATTGTTGTTTTTAGAACGACAACAGATGCCAGCGTTTGCAAGAGCCGCTTTTTTTTTTTTTAAGATCCCATTTCATGACAATACAGAGCAGTTTTGGCTCAGACCCCCGTCTCCTCTATGTCATCCATCACCATGGCAACAGGACAGTGTAGGGGAACGTGGAGAAGTGGGGAGGGAAGAGAGAAGACGAGAGGAAGTGTAACAGATCTGATGTGGTGGGATCTGACAGGTGAAAGCAGCTCGGTGTGAATTCAGGTCAGGCATGCAAACGATGTTACTACGGATCCCCGTGTCCGGCCAGTACACACACACACACACACACACACACACACACACACACACACACACACACACACACACACACACACACACACACACACACACACACACACACACACACAAACACACACACACACACACAAACACACACACACACACACACACACATAGAGGTATTGGAGATAACTGCTGTTCTGTTTTCTGTTTCAGCTTGAAGGTCGCTCACCTTTTTCACTGAAATCAGCTCGTCTGAAAATAGAAACCATGCCATTTACAATACAGGGTTGCTGATATGACACACAGCAAGCCTTCACCCTGTGAGTGTGTGTGACTCTGCTTGTGCACTGCAGAAACAGATGTGCTGGTAGTCTGTGGAGAGTAACAGCAGGGCTTGCCATATGCACTCAGACTGTTCCTAAATTAATCTATTTCACCCCACTTACAATTTTTTTTTTCTGTGAAGAGCTGTTGTATTGCGGACCACTCCCCAAAAAATCAACATGTCATCATCCTTTGCTAATTTTGAGTGATTATGCTGATTTTTAGTCTGCATGCTTCTGCAGTTTGCATACTCTATTCTCCCTTTATAAATGTCAAGCTATCATAGATATTTCATGTCCAGTTTGTGGGTAAATGCAGATGATGGTCTAGTCTATAAAGTCACTGGGCTTCTTCACTCAGCTGTGATAAATTGACCTAAATATTCCCTAAACTTTCCTCTTCTTTCACTGGAAAGAAACGATTACTGTAGGCTTACATTAGAAGCTGACGGCAACACTGCAATCCCAATGCTTAAAACATTTGACGTCTCATAAAATGAATAAAATGTATCAGTAGCAGATGCAGAGCTGAGAAAACTGCGACACATCACACACATTTTGAATTTCATTTGTTTTAAGTTGTTTAAATCATCTATAACTGGAGATTAGTTATCCGTCATTTCTTGGGATTTATTCACCTCACTGTGAATAAATCAAGCTCACTGTGATGTAACATCTTCCGACTGCAAGTAAGGAAAGAGCTATTGAAGAAGACGCTCAAAAACATAATTTCTCTTGAAGTTTTTCGTTTGCAGACATTTAAACTTAACCGTCTCACCTCGGCTTTTTCTAAATCCAAACCTAAATTGGTAGCAATGAAAACAAAAGACAATCCCAGATTCAACAGAACATAAACAAAATTACCAAGGAAAGAAAGACAGATTTAAAAAAAATCAATGAACCAGAGTGAAACGAAAAACAAAGTTGCGCATTAAAACTGACACATCAACATGCCTCTCTCTGTCTGTCGAAGTTCATGAAAGCACATGTTGAATACATACATGTTCCTGCTTCTTGGAGCTTCTCTGAAAACAAAGTAAATCTGCTGCAACTAAATGGATCTGTATTTTACCTGCATCAGCTTTTGTAGAGTTACCTAAAGTCACTTCATGAAAACGTCACAATTAGACACTAAAGTGACCCGAAAGCAGTCAATGTCTGCATGTGTGAGCTTTGTGTTAATGCATTAATTAGAGTTTGATCTGCGTGACGTTCGCGGTTCTACGAGACATGAGATGCGCTGACGTGCCTTCTGGTCAAAAGGTTTTGGCAGCTGTAACATGCAGCAATGTTACAGCTGGACCACGTTGTCTTAATGTGTCTCTGACACAAAGATTTTCCACGCTGCCTTGCTCTTTATGAGCTCTCGCTCTGTTAAATAATCCTCTCGTGTTCTTAGTTTCTTTCTTTGTTTCTGTTTGTGTCTCTAAAATCACTTCCGAGTCCTTTAGCCTTATTGTCTTTCGTTTGTTACTCTTCCTTAATCCATCTTCTCCTCTTCTCCCGCTCTATAACTGATGTGCTGCAGTTCCAAGATATGTTCTTTAATTAAGTTTTTTTTTTTTTTTTCAATTTCCGAACCAAAAAACATTTCCAGTAGCTTTCTTTAATCATACTGCTTCTTCACTCCCAGACTTTCTGATCTATTACTCTTTAAAAGTGATGTGTGTGTGCATCATAGACTGTCTGGAAGCCTAATGGCTCAGTCTGGGACCTCAGGCTGTTATTGAACAATCACTCTCAACCATTTGAATTAGAGAATCATGCACTACAAAGTACTTTATAGGAAGTATAGAGAGCGCAAGGCTTCACACATCAACAAAGAGGTGTACTGTAATCACATGTGAAACCCAACTTGCTCATAACATTTCAGCAAAAATGCATTAAAAATCTTACAGTATTATTTTAATACTGTCACAATCCTGCAGTGGAGTTTTATTTTGTTTTCTTTAGCACTTTTATTTTGTTTATTTTGCTGAGGTTTAGTCATGTTCTAAAAATCTTGCCTTTCTCAATTCATTTCTCTTGTTAAGATGTTGTGTTTAGTTCTTTGTGTTCTTTCTCTTTGATTTCCCCCTCAGTTTGCGGGAGACTTCCTCCGTCCCCTCGGACACTGGTCTTTGTAGATTTCAGTCTGCCTCCCGTCTTCCTGGATCCTTCAAAGCGTCCACTCGTCTACACACGCAAAATACTCACATTGGCATCATGAGGTAAAGCGTTCAGCAGTCCTTTTTCATCTTTTATTAATTCCAAATTATTTGCAGGTCGTGCGTTTGACCCTTTGCATCTGCTGCGTGAGCAGATGCAGATGAATATGACATTAACAAGACTTACAACTAGATAATTCACACTTTAGGCGACATCAAAAAGTTGCTATGAAAAACAAATGACCTTTCAATAATACTGAAATGGGATCTGTGTGTTTCATATTCTACAGAGGAGATTCCAGCCAAGTAATTTAAATTATTCTGACTTTTTCGGGCTCTGTGCGTAAAAGTGGCACCAGGTTTCTCACGCAGCAGACAGTGAGGACATCTGGGCCATAGCCCACAGCATGATAGATCCTCTGCTGTACTTAAGTGTGGTGCTTTTCAACATATTTATCCTCTGACTTACACTAAGCGCACCTTGAGTGTTTGTTGCAAAAAAAATATCTTTTCTCAGGGACGCAGAAAGTGGTGAAGTACTAAATAGATGTTCCAACAGATCAACTTACTGTAAATCATCTAAACAATGTTTTAGTTGAATTTATTCCAAAGGAGTTGGTAAAGGCAATAATAAAATTATTGTGGTCAATTTGTTATCAATGGAAGCAGAACTGAAAGACTTTTTGCACCAATTTTGCATAAATGTGCGAGTCAAATTTGTTTTCAAATATCCGGGACTTCAAAATCCCACTTGAGAAATTCGCATAACTCGGGACAAGCGATTCTGTGAAGGAAGACACGTTAAAGTGGAAAAGTATGTCAAAGACTCAGAAATTAAAAAGCAGTTGCAGTAGGACATTTTGCCGTCAGGTGGGACTCAGCACATATTCTGGTGAACAGATTTGTGTTTCATTTTAACACCCAGAAAAGGAACAAGAACTCTCAAAGTCATGTCTGCGACAAACGGGTGCACACAGTAAGCTTGACAACTCAGAGAGTCTAAAGATGAGCATCTCACGTTTAATAATTTATTATGAAGATGAAGAGAGGAAACACTTGAGATTGGTCAGAGGGAAACTGTATAATCAGCAGTGCAGAGAAAGAAAAAGCAAATCTGATCTTTGTTATAAATCCCACTGTAAGCATGAAAACTAAAGTCTAATGAAAAATGTAACAAAAGGCTAAAGCATCATCAATAATCTACATGGAACAAAGTCGAGCTACTTTAAATATTGTGGATGAAATATAAATATATTGATATATACATTTATTTTATTTTTATCTTCATTTTATTTGCAAATAACAAAAAGAAATCCGACTTATCACAAATTAAAAAGGGACCGATAAGCTGTCGTCAGAAGCAGCACATCCTTCACCTACTTTTTATCTATTTCTTTTTACTTTAAAAATATTTTTATGAAATTAACACACTTATGTTGAACCGATCATGTTTGTAAGAAACTGTTTTTTTGTCACGATGGATGGAGTTAGGTAAACGTCGGCACACAAGCCTCTGCATGCCTCAATGAAAGGAAAATCAAAGGCTTGGTCGTTTCCTAGACTCTGACCCAGTCTGACCTCAACCTGACAGGAAATCTGTCGGATCGCCAAAGCAGAAAATCTAAAACATCTGGAGAACGTTTTGTGAGGCGGAAAGGCAAATATTTCCCAGTCAAGATAGGGGATGTTGACAAATTTCTACCAAAGAAATGACTGCTAAAACTGAACTTAATATGTATTTTTAACAAACCATTCACACTCTTTCAGCCAGGTATGCATCTTTTAAATATTTCCTTAATGATTTGGCATTTTTCTTCCCAACACAGCTGTTTGTGTTGAATATCTGTTCAACACTCCCTTTCCTGGACACACAAACGCATTTGATCGTTTTACTATCTCCCGTTGCTTCTTTTCTGCAAAATTACTTCGCTCTTAACCTGATTGGTGGAAACACTCACGCACTTTCCGTGTGTGCACTTTCGCCATAAAGCTCTCTGATGTTTAATGCTGCTTTGCATGATTCAGGAGCAGGAGCCAAGGGAGACGAGCCTCTTCATTTGACTTCACATATTAGCTGCAGCAAGAGTGAGAGAGCGTGGGCCTGAGAGATAAAAATGGAAAGGCTGGGAGAGGAGTGCTGTGGGCACAGTGACCTATATTCTGCTCGGCAGAGGAGGGATTCAGTATCACACGCCGCTGTTCGCATGGGGCAGGCCTCGTCGCTGACCTTGGTCCTGATCCTGCGGACTTCCACCTCTCTGGTTAGGAGCGGAGAACTCACTTTAGGTTTATTCAAACCTTTTTGAACAGCTTTAGATGCAAGCGGTGGCTGAATGTTTCCATCTAAAAACTAAAACTGCTGTTGTTTTTAATTCTGTTTTCAGAAGAAAAGCTGAAGGGTAAATTGGCCGAGACGTCTCCAAGTCTTTATCAGGTCCAGGAGGCCCCGAAGCGAAGGCAAAGAAAGTTGTTTTGCAATAAGTGTCAGCAGTTAAAGGTGATTAAAATCTCCCTGCTTTGCAGAGTTTTGCAGAAATTTAGAAGCATTTATTCATCTCATCATTTGAAGCACAACAACTGTGTAACTCCTAAATCCCCCTCAGGGTCAAAAGCTGTGAGTCTTTGGAGAAGAAAATGGGTCAGTAGATAAGACTGTTCATTTTTACATATGCAGAATAAAAGTCATGCATACAGTTTTCGCTCGGTGTATTTTAGGGCGTATTTCATCTGCCGTGTGGAAGTCGTGTCTGTGAACACGAGCCGATGCATCCCTGCAGAGTTTTTTTTGTTTTTTTTGTCGTCATGTCAGCTCTCTGTTGAAATCCGGGTCACTCAAATCGTAACTCATCGCAGCCGCAGCCTGCGTTTCTACATACATGTCCACGAAAATGCGGATGCACAGAATAAGCGGCGATTAGGTGAATTATGTTGTTCCCAATGGTAACCATAGCAACCTTATCGACAGGCTGTTCAATAGAAAAAGCAGCAAGAATGATTTTTAACAAAAAAGTTGGGAAGAAACACTTCCAACTGAGTTTAAAATGATTCTGAACAAGGAAAAAAAAATTTGTTTTAATTACTTTTTTCCATTATCTCTAAAGCTTTAATACTGACTTCCTCTGATTTTCCGGTTTTTGTTGGGGTTTTTTTTGCTGACCTAGTTTTATCACATATTCATTCAACTAATCTGATCAGATCCATCTTCATAACTCTGCAAGATATATCCTTGTAAAACAGAAAGGGAAAATGGAAAACATGTTTGCTTTGGGTCCTTTCGTTCTTGAGTCACTTGTAAAATTTCTTCCCCGCTCTTCCTTATGTAAATGAGCTCCAGGTGACGACAGAGAAACTTCATTTTAAAGGAAAACGAGGTGAAATGAGAGTTAAGAGTTTCTGAATTTACTTAGAAATGAGTTTTGGTGACGACGTCCAAGACTGCATCCCTTCACAATCTAAAAAGCCTTGTTTCTGCTATATTAAGTCTATCAAACAGAGCTGCACGATATCAGAATAATTGTGACACTGTATTACAATCATAGAATATATTTCAATTCACCCTCATTGTCCCACTTCCTTCCTTAATTTCTGTAAATATTAGAATGCATGCATGTTGTTGGCATTGAGGTCAGAGACCATGTAAATGTCCTGAGGTAACAGTGGCGTGTGAATAGACGTGACTCAAAAGGTAATATCCAGCCGTGTTACATTTGAGATTCTAACATCTCAGACGTTCTTTCGAAAGAGATTCCAAAACTAAAAATTATTGCTCATTTCCTTGTAGACTTTGGAAAAAGTTCCTAATAACCATGGATGATGGGCTAAAGACCCCTGCTCTAAAGAAGAGAAATTAGGATTCCCTCTAATCAGATTTGATCAGATCTGATTTGAAATTTACATTGTTTTCCCATTAATTCAACAAGAAATGACGTCCATTCGTCATTTCTTGTTCGCATTCTTTCAGCAACCTGCACGTCTTTGTGTGGCGGGTTTTAATCTTGTGTGTGCTTCTAAGTTTTGCGGCTGCAATTTCTACAACAGAGAGAGCATAACGGGGCGAACTGGATTAAAATGAACGCAAACACCTGAAGCTAGAAATGCTGTTAAAGATTAAGCTGCTTTATGCTCTTTAGCAGCAGGATGGATGTTTGCAGGGGTCACATGCCTCTGTGGTCCATGGGGTCAGTTGTGCATTCCCAACCAAGTGGGGGAAGCTAAAAACAGCGGGGGACGGATCTGGAGTCACAGACCGCATAGGTGAGATCCTGTTGTACCAGGGCATAGCCCCCAATCCTGCTGACTCGCTATCAAATATTCACCATCTCCTGCAGAGGCAACGTTTAAACACCAGCCGCTGGCAGAGAGTGGGAACACGAGGATGTAAGCAGAGCTGGATGGGGGTTGGGTTGGCAGCGGATAATCCACTGCAAGGAGGACGCTTGTTCCCATAACCGCTATTTTGGGAAACGCCTCGCCCTCCTGGTTGCACCGCCGTACCGTATAATCAAAGCAGAAACATCAAAACACTCGGCCTTTTAGGGTTGTTTGAAAGGCCACGAAAAAAAAAAATGAATTAATTGCAGATTAATAAAAGAGAGTTTCAGAACTTCAAAGACATTAAATCCATCTTTGCCTCGTTCTTTAAATGCTGCCAATGGGCATTCTGACAAAATACGTCTCCAAACGTTCATTTCAACGCTTAATGTAGGCATATTTCATAAGCTAATGTAGAATATATCGATTTAGGAAGTCTTCATATAGAGGCAGATATTTTAGTGCCTCTGCTAAAGTTATTTTAAAGCTTTAAAATAACTTTATCTTTTTGTCATGATGTACAGATGTTGGTGTTTTGGTTTGTGCTTGTGTTTATGTTTAAGGATTTATGTCCTGCCGTATTTCAGTAGAATTATTGCTACGATGGTGTTGCCCTGTAGGCTCATTCTGGGTTCTCTAATTACTTTTTACTTACTGAAATAAATCAAAGAAGCAAATGAGTTTCTTTGTGCCATCATCTTAATAAACTGCTGGTTCCTTCTGGAATGATTATTTTATCTGTCTCAGCTCTCCTCTGAAGGCTGAACGTGTGCCAGAGATGAATCCTGAATATGCATGAGGATGAAGAGGAGGAGCAGAGAACTGGGGCAGAAACGTGCCGCATTAAGGCCAGCGGTTTGTATTGATCAGTGAAGACGGCATGAAACGACACAGCAGTTTCACCGTCACGTTGAATATTCCAGCGAGCGAAGCTGCAGCCGCTGCTGCTCTCCACCTTCTCCTTACCTCTCCATAGTCCGTTGTGACCACCAGGGTTCCATCTCCACAGGAGTTGACAGTGGCGGGGAGCAGCTGCTCCTTCTCCCTGACCCAAACTCGGGCCCCCTGCATCGCAAGGAAACACACAAACACCGAGGTTAAGCACTGCAGCAAACACAAAGAGAGTCCAGGCAAAGATTTCCTGCTTAAGTGAAGTCCAGGACTCTCTGCTGACAACAGAACTCAACTGGAAAGCAGCCAGCGAGTGAAATTAAAGCCTGGGGTGAGTTTTAGTGAAAAGGGAATTGATGTGTTCAAGAAAAGAAGCGCTGATGAAAATGTTGCAAAAGAAAATGGAAATGAATTGTTGACTGACGGAGCCCGGTGAGACGTACGACTCTGTCCACATGCTGAGGGAGACAGATGTGCAAAATAGACAACTACAGACTAACATCTGGCCAAGCAACAGAGTTTAAAACGAGGTGGTGTTTGCATCTCAGTCAGATATTCTTAGAGGAAGTGTGACCTTCTCTGACCTTTCAGAGAAAAAGATAATGCTCTGTTTCAGAAAATCCCTGACCTCTGACCTAAAGAGGAGGTAAACATTTGGAAAGCAGAAAACTCAACGAAGCGACCGGAGCCGTGCGAACTAACAGGCGCTGCAAAGCCACTGAATGTTTTATGCTGCTCAATCATGTGTCACAAATTATGTCAGATAGTTTTTTTTTAATTCAGATTTTTGGGGCAAAACAAGACGTGATCCCACTGATTTTTTGATGAGAGAAAACGTTTTCAGGACGCACGACAAACAATGACGTTTAACATTTAACATTTCCTCAGAGGAAATCAGAGCAAATGGACAGCAGAAGAGTGGAAGTGAGCTGTTTCGTGGACAGATGGTCCCACAGTCCCAGAAATGCCTGGAAAGCTTTTCTTTCATTCATTTTGACTTTACTTTTTCTTTCTGTTCGCTGGGCGTTTTTTCTCATTTTCCCACCTCAGCCCAGGCTTCCATAAGCTCTGATGTTAAAGAAGCCCATTGAATCCATTCATTGTTATGCACATACAGTCTGTAGTTTACTAAACATGTGTGCAAACGATTAGAGTAAGAGATGACAGGATTAAGGGAGACTGAGTCTATTTGGAGGCTTGCTTTTGACGAAGCATAAACTCCTCTTGTCGAACCCAGTTTTGTAGTCTTCACTCCTGTTTCCTCTCCTCTCTCTGTTGTTTTCTCTTCAGCGTCTCTCTGTGTAAATATAAACACTCCCACCCTTCGTTCGCTCATCTAGATCCTCTTAGCTTCTCGTTGCATTTTATCGGCCTGTTGCCTTATTAATTCCTTCTGATCTGTCAGATTCCAGCACACTGGCCTGATGATCTCCACTGGCTCTAATCTCTGTATACTTTGCAAACTTTCCATTTGAACTGAAAATCTGGCCGAAGACTCAAAATGAAGCTCAAATATTGTTTTTTTTTTTGCATCTTTTAGTCTTTAAATACAGTGATAGCAAAGACATAAATACACCGGCATTGTAGAAATTCCAGATTTGACCAATAGTTGATCATTTAATGCGTACATCGGCTTTTGGAGGCGTTCTATCCGGCTCCTCTTTCCAGATCGAATGGCGTCTCTTGTTAAAGCACATCTGAGCAAAGACAGAAGGTTATAAACGACCTGCCGGCATTACAACCTCCACCCACTCACTCAGCATCATCCTCCTCTTCTCCTCCTCTTGGTGTCCTCAACCCCTCCCCCTGCATCACACACTCAGACAGGCAGGAATGGCCGTGCATCTCAAGAGACCCTTTCTTTTTCCTTTGCACGCGAATGTGCAGCTGAAACCTTGTGCTCATCTTGTCTTCTCCTTCTTTCTCCGTTATGTCAAAGACAAATCACATCTTCAGCTTTGTCCACCAAGCATTTCCTCATTTCCTAAAAGCTTACCCAGACTGAGTTGTCTCAACGACGACCCCCGACCTCCAGCTGGCAAGAACTGACCGAGTGGTAAACATCCTGCTAACGTGATGACGTCCAATGAGTTTGATGCTGCAAGGCTAGGCTGTACTTCTGCAATAATCAAAGCCAATGTGGAGAATACTAACTCAAAGCAGTGCTTATACCAAGAATAAACATAGAACTAATGAAGCCCTGCTCAGCTAATAATCCTTCATTACCCACAAAAACACAAAAGCCAGCCTTCATCCTATAAGCTTCAACAGCTGTGTGATAAATGCCTTGTTTCTGCTCAAGTAATTACATCGATGCCTCCACTGCTTTTTGATGAAGGCATTGACCCGGAGACGTCCCTTGATGAAGGACCAGAGACTCTCAAATGTCTTCCTTCTAAATACAGATGAATCCTCAGCAAAATACACACTAAGAATGGAAAGCAGTCATACAGAGGAGAAAGGATCGGTCTCAGTGGTTTTGGTAATCTTTGAATCAGGATTTCTGCAGAAAGTTAGAAATGACTCAAATGAATAAAATATGAACGAGGCGACTGACCAGTTAGCAACTGGTCAATTCATTAGCAGCACAGAAATGGAGCGACTCAATCAGTCAAACTTTATTTGAAGAGCATTTTTCAAGTAGTAAAAAAAAAAAATGCTCTTTTCACTTCTTGTCTTACAGTCTCTTGGTTACAGAGACTGTAAGACAATAAGACTTTAGTTTGGCATCTGCAGAAATTCTCAAATGACTGAAATGTAATGTGCATCATTAGGTGTATAAATTTCCAGGGCGCAAAAATACCCTGGTATAAAAATAAAATAAAATAAATCATCTATCCTATTGTTTGTGAATCCCAGCCCTGTTTCAGTTTCAGAGAAGATACTTTATAAAGGACAATGGCTAAAATAAAGGACTTTCATTTTTGATGATGGGCATTAAAGCGATTCTCTTTACTGATCCTTCCTGCCAGCGCAGCCCCTCCTGTGTCAGAGACCTAAACTGTGTCACCCATATTCCATTAAAGGTGATAATGCAATCAGGACAGCGAGGCTTTAAGAAGATTACAGCAGCTGGAAGGAGAGCAACATCTGTTTGTGCGTGTGGGCGGGTGGCGGTCACCTGGCTGTATATACGTCACATCTGACACAGAAAGAAATTGCAGAGACAATATAGCCAATCTATCTGTAAATTTACACTTGGTGACTGTGTAAAAATACTGCATGTATTCAGGAAAAGGTCTGATTTCAGCACAGCTCAAACTCTAGCACAATTTATAACCAAACCTCACTGGAAGTCTGCCATTTTGGAGTGTGGCCCTTGCCAATCTTTTGCCACCAAACAGGACTCAGACGTAACTTTTTTCTACTTCATAACATTTAAGTACCGTAATAGAAACTAAATATCCTGTTCAAGCCTGAAAAGAGTCAACTAATGGCTACAAATACAAGAGAGTCTGAGGTTAAAAGCATTGATTTGGTGGTTCTGAAGGCCCTTGGTCACACCACAGCCCTGAGCCAGAACCCCGTTTAATGCTGCTTTCAGCTTTAAAACAAATTGATCTTCCGACAAACATCTTTTTGACACATGATATCGTGGCTCTGCATAAAGAATGGAAATTCCTTGTCAGCACAAATATTAATTTGCAAACCGAAGAGAAGATGTTTGCATGGTCACTGAGATGTACTTTTTTTTTTTGGCCTGGAGTGTGAACATAATTAACCACAGGCTCAGTTTAAAGCCATGAAAATACATCCAGTGTTTGCTTTGTTCATGCAGATGATTGGTTAATTTTAGACATAAACAGAGACAATGTTGAATCAATAACCAGAATTCATGCAGTGAAAGCAGCATCCTGCGTATGAGAACATGCAACTCTTCATACGGCATATTTGTATTAGCACTGTCAATCAAGATAATTATCAAGTTCTCTGTCATTTTGATTAAAATACAGACACACACCCCCCCACCAACATCCTGGCAACAAAACTCCACAGAAGCAGTGTGGAAACAGGGCGCCATGGAAACAGAGTTCTTCCTCCGGGCATTTATGGATCCTGGGAGTTGGTGTTTAAACACAGAACCACAGACGACATGACGTCCTGTATTAATTATGCAAAATGTCTCTTTTAGGTATGAACCATCAAAATTGGTGATTTTTAAATAAGATTTTACTGAATTGTCTGCCCAGGTAGCCAGATATGTTGCAATCAGCTGACCAATGAGTTTTAAACTGCAATATCCTCATTTAAGTTATTTCAACCTTTAGTTTAAATCCTGTGACGGGTGACTTTTTTTTTTCCTTTTAAGAAGGGAAAAGTGTTGAAGCCTCATGTCAGTCAACTGACTGGCGGTGGGCAGCAATATGTGGAGGAGGGGTAAGAATAGATTACTCTAGAGTTGAGAGTAACATATAGAAATCTTCAGGCGTTTTATCGCTTGGTCTCATCAAAAGGACTTTACACAACTTGAATAGCGGTTTTGAAACTGTAGCTTTTTAAAAATCTTTCAGCCAGGTAACCAGCAGGGTGCAGCACAACGTGGGGGAGGGGCAGCATTGCATTGCTATGCTAAAATCAGCAAAAGAAAAATTCTGCCACTCGTGATAAACCGACATCTTATTAAATTACTTTAAACCACATGATGTGAAAATTTAAAGTGCTGTAGGGACAATCTTTGCTTTTTGATAGTCAGTTTCAATAACCAGCTAACTTCTAATGCCAACCTGAAGGTATGAAATGTAACACATCTGTGTGGCGCAGAATCGACTTTTGTTATCTTTCATGAAGGCATCTATGACATGAAGTATAATTACACAAAGATTCTCTCTGTCACTTTCCCACACAACAACAAGTTGCTGTCCCAAATAAAGTCCCAAATAAAATCTGTTATTTCAGGATTTGCAGTAACCTGTGATCTCTGCATCCGCATTTTGAACCAACTAAAAAGGCAAAATTAAGAGTACTTAGAAGCCAGCAGAGGATTACATCCGTATGCAAGCCAGTAACTGAAACCCATCCAGCTACCGTCGTGCTGAGAAATGAGAAGATGACAGCTCTGGTGTGTAACCCCGTGACCTTCTGCATCATCTGCAGCCAGCATAATCGAGATCTTCAAGAACAACAAACGGAAATTTATATCACAAGTTAGAAATCATCGGCTTGTCATCAAGCATTATTCAACTTAAGCAGTTGTGTTTGTGACTCAAACATTTTTCTTGTTGAATGAAATTAAACAGGAAAACCTCTGATTAATCACAGTTAACTGATGATTTAGCAAAGGTAGTAACTTTATTTTGTTCCCTTAAAATAGCACTTAAAAAACACTTTTTATATTTATGCAGGTTACCTTTTATATAGTGCAACAAAAAACAACAGCTGAAGAGATCTGTGAGAATAAAATAATTTTTTAGGGCCTTAGAAAATATAATAGTATTAAATGTAATGTTATTGTATGAAATGTCAGATTTTTTTATTTTTTTGGCCAAATGTTCAGTAATTTTAAGATAAGACGATTTTGGGGAATGTTGTTTCCGGTATTTCAATGACTAAATACCCTAATTAATATTAGAACTAGGATTCCAGTTGCTCTAGAAGAAACTGCAAAACAATCAACAGCGTAGAACGAGAAGGACATTTTTAAAAAATGAAGACAAGAGACGAGATCCACCAGAAGGTGGAGGGAGGCGAACCGAGCCGGTTGGTTGGGTGAGATGAAGAAGCACCGAGTGAGTGGCCGCAAGGAGACAAGGAGAGGGAGAGAAGCAAAGCTGATGGAGCTTCTGAGCAGAACAAATGTGTTCAGAGCTGCTGAATATAGGTCACACATCTCCAGTGACGGTTTCCCTCCCTCTACTGAACCAGATTCCTGCAGAAGCTACACACTTTACATCAAAGATCATTATATTCAACCTGCATCAAAACAGACTCTCCTTAATTCCCCCTTTATAACACCATTGAGAAAAAATAAATATAAAAGAAATAAAAACCCACAAAACGCAAGATTGTCTAAAATGTCAGATTTCAGACAATGTCAAATATGGGCGTGTGTTTTATATGGTTATAAAACACATAATATATGTTTCTCCACAAAGTAATAATTTTAGTGGATTTTTATACCTGTGTATATGAAGACATTTTGTTTTGTTTCACAACATAAAGGACGTAGGGATGCTTAATACGTACGTTTGTGCATGTTGGTTTCTGGCACTTCTGCTAATGCCAAATGAGCCCCAGAGACTAAATATTATCTATGTTAGTCAAACAGAGGGCCCCTCTTGAAAGCCCATCTGTTTACTGTGCAATACACACCTGCCATCTGCACATAGACCCAGGAATATTTCCAGATTAACTGAAGCTTCTTGATGGAAAGGTTTAGTTAAAACTTTTAAGTTTAGCATGTCTAAATAAAAGCTTAAATTTCCCACTTGTGGGACAAATAAAGGATTGTCTTATTTTATCTTAACCAAAAGCCATAAAAGAATATAAACACCAGCCACTTTCTTAAAAGTGCTTTGCTAGCGTCTTTTAGATGTCGTCAGAGCCTTAGTTTTGATAGTATCAAACTAGTACTGCAGATTGGTCAGCATGATGTAAATCTCCCTTTTTCTGTGATCTTAAAGGTGCTTTGCTGGAAAGAGAGAGATCTGGTAACTGGGGACGGTATTGGAGAACAATGAGCTCAACACGTACAGGAAACCAGTTTGAGATGTTTGAGCTTTGCGACATTCAGTGTTCTTGTTGGGAGTAACAATTAAATGATTGGTAAACTGGAGACCACTAATCATCTAATAGGCTGTGGCATTTAAGCAAAATACGCCAACAAATTCTCTCTTTACATTCTGAACATTGCAGCTGAATTAATCGAATTACGCGACAGTTTTCCAGTATGTCGTTACTAAACAGGGCTGACACCTAGTGGGGTCTCCTGCTGCTGTAGCCCATCTGCTTCAAAGGTTAGACGTCTCGTCCATTCAGAAATGGTATTCCAGCTGCTTTGATGGTAACAATCAGCTGCCGTTGCCTGTTTATCATCTCGAACAAATTTGCACCTTTTCCTCTGACCTTTGACATCAACAGCACACTTCCGTCCTCACAACTGCTGCTCACTGGATGTACTCCTGTTTTTCTGACATTCTCTGTAAACCAGAGACGCAATAGTGAGAGAAAAAAAACCCGGTAGATCAGCAGTTTTTGAAATGCTTAGACCAGCCAGTCTGGCACCAACAACCAGGCCATGTTTAAGGTAATTTAAATCCTCTTCCTTCCCCCATTTTGAATCTAAGTATCATCTTCTGCAAGTTATCAAGCACTTTCTCCACACTATTTTACATACTGCATATTATATATGTTACGTCCTAACCTTCCTTCCTTCCGCTTTGCCTTTTAGTAACTTAGTACGGATGGATTAGATTTAATATTTTTCCACCAAGCAGCTTTCTCCAACTTATAAAGCACATCTAAACAAACCTACTCTCATATTAGAGACTTTGTATTTGTTTTAAAGTGCCCTAAGTTAGAGACCTAACCACTTTTGACACATATGTAGTGGCATTAAAAACCAGCAATGGCAAGATTTCAAAAAACATTTTTACAGCTCTGCACAGGTTTTCTGTTGATTTCATGTGCAGCAAATGTAGGATGCCACACCAGAATGTGTCGGCATCCCAGTGTGTCCTCCACCCTCTTGGTGCTGCAAACAGAGAGACTGGGTTACATGATTTGTGCAGAATTTCACAGCATTTTCTTCTTAGCAGTCTTAGATGACTTCCTCCATGTTTACTAGTTGGAGGGAGCAAAAAGCAGAGGCTTGCTCACTGAATTTAACTTCTTCATAAATTATAAGATCCTAAAAGGTTCAGATGACACCTTTCTAAAGTTTCTAAATATGTAAACTCCAGCAAACTCTTAGTTGTATCTACTTAGTTTTATAATTATGCTCAGAGTTTCCTGCAAATGGAATCTTGGTCTCATTTTTGGTTTGCAGTGCACATTGTTTTAAATCTGCCATATTACACCCCAGGCCAACCCAGTTTGAAAAAATGGTGATTATACAGTAGTTTAATGCCACCTGACATTTCATGCTTGACTGGCGGGCCAGCCATCACATTTTCTGCCTGGTTGAGGACAACAGGGGGCCGAGTTCAGCTGTTCATCCTCTTTGGTTTTAGGGAATGGAGCCACAAATGGAGTCCTGCAAAGGTATTAGACGGTGGAGCGAAGAGAGGGAATAATCGGAGGAGTCAAACTAAGTGGCGTCAGAACGGACTACTTCACTCGGTGCTCAGTCCTGCTGCATGAAATCAGGCTGGTGGGTATCAAATATGCAGCGCATGCAGGGCTCCATCATAACTCAATGAGTATGTCCATTTTCAGATCTCACAGAAGCTTTCAGCATGTGATGTTGGGCCTGCAGAGCTGATTGTGTGGTGGTCTGCAAATCAATGCTGGGATCAATATATATTACAGAAGAAATGACGAGAAATGAAACGGCAGAGACGGTCGTTGCATTGTGCTGTGGCCGTATGGCGACCGAAAGGCCTTTGATGGTCGGCCATATTTTACCGTTTAGCGTCATCAGAGAAGGGACCTGCATGCAGAGAGGTGACAGCTCTGACACTTGCAAAACCTTAACGATAGCAACTTTGATCTGCTTTCTTGTCCCAGATGCAGAAGGGCATCCCCACAGCGTGATGCTCACACCATGTAAGCCTACATTGGTCATAGACTATAAATTGCCAAACCAAAGCCACATGTTTGCTTTGTACCCTCCATAACTCGTGGCACACTTGGAATAATTTTGGCATATTTTTTTTTTAACGGTGGTTTTCTTTTTGCCTCTTTATGACATTAAGTATCCAGTGAAGAAATACGACAAATCTCTTCTATGTGATAATTTTGCACTAGTTTGTGTTGATCGGTCCAACAAAATCCCAATGAGAAAGAAACACTGAGGTTTGTGGCTGGGAAAATGTGGAATTCATCTGCACCACCAGCCGCACATACTCAGAGATTGCATGACATCACTGCCAAAGTCACAAGCATTTAAACCCATATCAGATTAACTTAAAATGGGATGGAGTGGCTGGGGTGGGGATGGGGGTAAGTAGCTTGGAGAGGACAGATACTGCCAATGAGTAAGTCTGCTTTTTATGAGTGGGTGATGCCGAGCGAAATAACAACAAAGGTAGCAACACTTGGCATGTTTCACCCAAGTGAACAATGGCGTAACTTAATCAAAGCTGGATTTATTCATTTTAATTTATTTGAAAACTTACTTTTCATTGGATAACTGGGCCTATTGTTCAATGATACCAATTGGTACATTCCATCTACACTAAGAATCCATCCCCCTCCTCTTCCTCCTCCGTCCTCCTGAACCAACCCATACCCACCCATGGATCCCCCTACCATCCCATTTACGGCCCAGTCAAAGCTTCTCTCTTCTGTATATTCTGAGACGACTGTTGCTAATCACCGCCGCTCTCTGCCTTTCCTTCACAGATCGGATTTTAATCCGAAAGCTTTACGGATGCAAGAGCCAGAGCCAGCCCTCCTTTCTGGCCAATTTTCCTGCGCTTCATTTGCCCCGACTCCACCGACTGCCAGGCCTTGATGCTCTGCAGTGATAACAAAATGAACCAGGCGCTTTATTAACAACACGTGTGAAGATCTACAACTGGACGTAGTTCTGTTTTTCTTCTTCTTCTTCTTCTTCTTCTCTGCTTCCGTAAGGGAGAAGGTGACGAGCAGGCACCGACTCCCAACACCTGCCACAAACATGACGTGAATCAGAATGCAAAGCGAAGGGGGGAGAGGCGCCGCGCCACGCATCTCGCAGCAGCCCGTAAACCAGCATCGACGCGAACGCGTGCGAAATGCATTCGTTAATGTTTATCTCCCGACGCAATGACACGGATTCTGTAAGGCTCACCTCTGTGAAAAACGACTCCATCCCGTCCTACTCCTCCCAGACGACGCGCGCCCGGCCCGGCTGAGCGCACACACCGGCTCCGCTGTCGGGTGCGCAAATCTCACCAATGGGAAGGCGCACGTGTGTGCGTGTGTGTGTGTGTGTGTGTGTGTCAAGATGGTGGGGGGTGGGAGGGAGGTGGCGATGGCTCCGTGTTTCTGTTTCCCATTCACCAGTCAGAATATGTCTCGATTGGTCATAGATGTGTACTGCCAGGGCGCTGTGCGCAAAGAGAGACACTTGAGGCAAATCCAAGGAGGCTGTGATGAAGGTAAATTCAAAATAAAATACAATAAAATAAAATAAAAAATGTCCACACCGGGGATCTGTCTGAGGGAGCGCTAGTGGAAGCAAGCGCCTTTCTCCAGGTCTGCCTCTTTTAAATGACCCAGAATGTGTGCGTTTGTAGGTGGTTGAGTGTGTGCATGCGTGTGTATGTGTGTGAGGATGCGCGCCTGGATGTGAGACAGGACCAGTCCACGGATGAGCTTGAAACTATGCACCGCGCACACCGGCGGGGCGGGGCGGTGCAGACTCAGCCTCCACCAATACAGAGACAGCAGCTTCACACTACAAACCTACATGTTTTGCAGTTTGAACAACTGTGTCAAAACCAGTTTAAAAAATAAAAAATAAATAAAAATAAATAAATAAATAATAATAATAATAATAATAATAATAATAATAATAATAATAATAATAATAATAATAATAATAATAATGAAATGCTTGTTGCTGTTTCAATAAACTTCCTGCCACTGTGATTTCACAGGTAAAGAGTTGACGAGCATCTGTCACTAATAAATTAGTTCTTTGGTGGGGAAATTTTGAAGAAAGTTTAAACTGGCTGACTGAAAGTATTTCACCCAGACAGACTGGTTAGATCTGGATGGATATGTGAGGTGGAATCAAAAAGAGGAGATACAGAGCTTTGCAAAAAAAAAAACAAACAAACAAAAAAAAAACCTTTTGGATCCCTGAATATGAGTTTTGGCCTTGCCTGGTAAATTTGTAGTCTAAACCAGATATTTATGACTTTATGAAAATTTTTTTTTTAAACGAATTAATAAATTATTTCTATTTGCTGAATATCAGAACAATGAGAAACATGTTCTATTTTGGTAGTTTATCCAGATTTTCTGCAACTTAAACCCAACCTTTAAGTTCCAGGCTGATATTTTGATTTGATGTTTCCGCATGAGGTTCTGACAAGATGTCTGCTGTTTCACTACATCCACAGGTCTTCCCACAATTGATGCTGCCACCTTTTGTACTTTATAGTTGATGGGAGTGTTCTTTTAATATTTACACCTTAAGACAACATTTTAGACAAATATTGAAATTTTAGTTCAGCCCACAGGACATTTCTCAAATTATGTATTTTTTTTTGCCTCTGAGTGTATAAGGTACTCTGTCTTTTTTGTTTTGTTTAGCTTCGAGTAATGAAACCTGGACTTTTACACACCCTATAGAGAAAAGGTATTCTAAACAAGAAGACAATTGCTAAATAAAAAATCCTCAATCACACAACAGTGTAGACATTTCCAAATTAATGTAAAATGACTGAAAAATAGGACAAAAGTTTGTTGGAGGCCCTACAGCAATGCCTCAAATTTCTAATAAAAGCCTCTATCACAATTTTTTTATTATTTGTGTTTTGTTTTGTTTTTTTGACATTTTCAGAAGCCCTGCCTGCATCAGAAAATGTGAGGCGCATCAAATCTGACTCACAGCATTGTGATTACACAGCAAAAAGTCCCCAGTCCTGCAGAAGCCTCCTCCAATACACACAACACACACACACACACACACACACACACACACACACACACACACACACACACACACACACACACACACACACACACACACACACACACACAGAAGCAGGCACGGTTTAAAATGAACCGACATCAGAAACTCTGGATTTCAGAAACTGAGTGATTTTCATCAGAGACCTTTCATGATTTCTCCTCCTCTGCTCACTCTAACACTGAATGTATTAAGCTGGCTGGGGATGTGGACTGAGCATGAAGTGACATGTCAGACAACTTTAGAGGTCAGACACTCACTATATGTTCATGATTGTGAGTTTTGCTCCTTTGCACACATTCGTGGAATCAAATGTGGCCAAACTGACCACAAAGCATTGTGTGCATGTATCTCAATCAGGTCTGAGTGAGTGTGTGAGCAGACGTCGTGTGTTGCATGTGCTAAAAGGCATCGCTCACAACGCCACGGGCAATCGGTTTTTATGACCGCAGGGTCCATAAATCTCACCTCGTTTTATTGGCCTCCTTCTCTTCCAGTTTCTCGCCTTCTGTGAACCTCCTTGTCTTTCACTGCAGGCACATTGACTAAAGGACGTGAGAGAAAGCACGCTATTATTTAAGAAATAGAAGAAAACCCCTCCGGGTGAAATGTCTGCAATAGGGATCAACTACTGGTTTTAATATCTAACTGGGAAAGCCAGAAGTTCTAGGAGATCATTTTGACTTCTCTAAATCATTAGAAAAATTTCAGGGCTTGTGCCGTTTCAATTTTGTTCACATTGGGATGACTTTACTGATGATTTGACATATCATGTTACTGTTAGTTTTTCTTAAAATAAACATTTGAGCATGTTTTTATGTGTTCTTTCATATTTTTGTCTTAATCCCTGAGTCAGGTTGTGGCAAAAGATGTAAGAAAAAAAAATCATGTGTGATGAAGCAAAAAGTCTCATCTATTATCTGTTACACAGATGAACAAGTGAAGACAACGAGAAAAGAAATAACTTGTCTTTTACCGTGGAAAAACCTTCAGGACAAAAAGACTCAGGGAGGAAGGTTGTCTAGTCAGGGAAGGATTGAAGTTGAAATAAAAAGACAACAAAAAGAAGGAAATGTTCCCCCTGCAGATTGAGACACAAAGAAAAGTAAAGTGAGCACAAATATATGGAGTTATGGAGAAATACAATTACACTGAACAGTCTACAGTTGCCACATTAAAGCATCACCTAAGACAAAAAAAAAATATTCCAGAAACAAAGGTTTGCAGCTAAAACATGAGAATGTCAAACTTTTGAATCCACCTTGGAAAAGTAATATGGAAGCTTCTTTTACTTTTTGAAGGTTTTTATTGACAGACCTTGGTCAGACAACGATTTGTGCATATTATTTCCTTATTTCAAATTTTCGAATGAATGAAAATTAAAATACAAGAAAAAAGCTTTTCTTTGTGAGCTCGTATTGGAAGGTCTGCTTGATTTCTTTTAAAGTCTCTTGAAACATTTAAAGTTGCGCATCTCTCGTTCAATCGAAATTAAAGAAACAGCTGTGTCTTGCAGTAAAACAAATTGCTTTCTAGTCATATTTTGCATGTAAATGAGAAAAATAAATATAACGATGGGTGCTTTTTGTTTGTGACCACCAGGGGGCGACCTTTAAACTTGAACATCTTTTAAAGTCTTAGCAGTACAAATAGCATTGTGTTGTGATGAGGGGTCTGTGATTAACCCCTGATGACCTGCTTTCAAACTGTTATTAGTATCTTTAAATTGAAAGTTGCATAATTAAACATTGGATTTCTTTTTATAAGATTTTTTCAAACGTTGCAGAGGGTGCAGGGTACCAACAGGAACCAAGATCCAAAGGTTTAGGTCACCATGTGGGATGTCTTATTTTGCTATTTGATGCAAATATGTAAATGATTAAACAATTTTGATAATTAAATTGTTTATCTCTACAAGGAAAAATGCTACTAAAAATACATATTTACGTTTGTCCCTCAATTACAAATTTTGGTTTGATTAAATACCTACATGAAGGTATTGCAGTATTTGGGTCTGCCTAAGAGGTGCCAGCATTCAAATGAAAAAAAGCAATGATTAAACTTCATTTTAAGGTAAATAGTGCAACATGAATTACATTGAGATTTTGTTATATGCAGGAAGGAGTTTAATCAAAACTGCTTTGGAAAGATGATCTCATCCAATCTATGAAGCAACCCCTACATACATACCACACCCTTCTACACCCCATCCCCTCTACCGCCCCACCCTCGGCTTTTATAGCAGCATGACAGTCATTGGACCAAATCAAGTCGCAGAGCAACCCCCATCATTCCCAACAGGCAGGAAGGTAATTTAATCAGCCAGCTATAGTCTGCAGCAGCGCACACATGGTCATACACACACACACAAACACACGCACAAATATATGAGTTTAAAATTACTCATTTATTGTGAGCAGAAAAATTATATATTACAACTTACAAGATGTATTACTTTGCAATTACTGTTTAGTTTTTATTGGAAGACATAGCAAAAACTAACTGGATTTACTTGATTAAAACCTAATCCTTATCAGAATGGATTAAATTCCCCAGATCAGCATTTAACAGGATTACACAAGCTACCACCTGACTCAAGACACCTCAGCCCTTTTTGATTTTAATTTTCTTGAAGAAAAAAAAGAATATGATATTGAGGATGTGTAAGAAAAAAAGTGCTGATGCATTTGTAAAGATCAACACTTGTCATTCAGTGATTGTGCAGGGAGGCTGATCAATGAACTCCTCAGGTTTTAATTCTCAAAGATTCAAAACACTTTCAGTCATTAGTGTTTTCGGCGCAGCAGTGATATATACCGAATGGAGACCAGCTGTCACTCCTGAGGCTTAATAGTCATTACATGAATATTCATCAAGACAGAGTGTGAGTGGACTCTAGCTTTGTAAAAAAAAATACTGTAGTTTTTGTGCTAAGATTCAGCTACTGGACCTACTTAACTCTACATCTACTTAAATATGCAGGACAAAACTCAATGTCTAATATAAATACTATTATGGAACCTTAGAAGTAAACATGCCAGGTACAAATTAGCTGAACTTTACCTCACTTAATTTCAGAGTCCATAACTGATATTTATATTTTTTAAATACATATTTAAAAAAATATATATTTATTTATGTCCAAACGTGAGAAAAAAAACAACAACATGGTTTTAGACATTCAGAAACAACTGCTTCTATTATAGTCACAGTACAAGATGAAAGCAGAAAACAGCAAAAACATGGTTCATGTTTTTATATTTTAAACATAAAAGAAACATCTATATTTCCACTCATTCATATTTAAACAAAATATTAGAAAAAAAAAACTACATGTATTTCTATTTAAAATTTAATGCTTAAAAAAAAACTTGCATATTTCTTATTCTCTGTTTCTCATGTTTCTGAGGGGTTTACTTGGAGAACCAGTGTTTTAATATTTCACAGAAGAACGGCAGAAAAAACAAATGAATTAACAGATTCTATATTTTATTAAATTAGACTCATTTAAACATCATCGTCCTTCCTTACAATTACAATATTGTAATACTGCCTACTAAACATGTGGTGGCGCTAAATAGTCATTTAAAATAATTTAAATCAGCGCAAAGTGCGAGAAACAGGGCCCGTCTTTGCAGAATTTTTATTGGCCACCATAGGTTTTGCGTCAGAGGTGCCCTTTTCTGATTGGACAACGCTCTGCCCGTTAGCTGTGACAGACGTCACACTGCTAGGTGTTTCGAAAATGAAACTGGCTTGTGCCTGACGTCTACTGGGAGGGGAGCGTAAACGAAAATCATAAGGAGTCATCGTAGAAAAATCTTCCGGAATTTCACATTTCGATTGACTTAGAGGACAGGCGAGCCCCAGGGTTTGGACTTTATGTTGCGTGAACCGAGAGAGGATACATTTTCGGTAAGGGAGGCAGGCCTGTGCTGTCAAATACGACAGCACTGAGTGCAGCGGTACCTTCGAGTGTTGTTGTCTCACGTATGTACATAGTACTGTCTGTTAGGAGGTTTTTGGAACATTTCAAGTTCATTTAGCTGATAGCTAGTTCGCTGTATAGCCAGTCCTTATCTCCGCCTGTCTTCTGTTGTCATTTTAACCAGAAATAGCCAGTTTTAGGGGAAAAAAGACTCGTCTTCACTTATGTTTACGTTTCTAATTTAAGCTTCGCTTTTCTTCTTCTTCTTCTTTTTTTTTTTTTTACTGCAGCAGGGAATGTCGACTAGCCTCCTCAGCAGGATGAACCACAGTTGGCAGGAATGGATGTAAGTCTGTTTTTACCTCCCTTGAATGTGTGAGAGATTTGGGCTGCTCAGCGTGTTCCTGCCATTTCCTGTTATAGGATGTGATCAGACCTGCGTCGAAAACTTCCTTACAGAACGTAATGAACCCCCTCTTTACATCACAACATGTGTTAAAATGCTGTTTAAATTAAGACGATGAAAATCTGAATCTCTGTGGGATCCTATCAGTGTTACTGTCAAATGTTCCATTTGGCATTTGATTTGGTTTTTGTTTTGCTTCAGTGTTGTTTCTAAATTAAAAAGAAACCACTTTCCATTTACCACCAACTGCAAGTCAATACAAGAGAATTTCAAAGGATATTGGCAATATTTTCAAACGGCTAAATCAATCCTTTCTGCCGCTCGGAGAGAAGTGCTTTACCCCTCTTTCAGTCAGCTGCCCAACAGTGTGCAGGAAGAGAAAAAGGTGTTTCTCTATGCGCCATAAAAACAAAAAAAACTCACACTGAAAGTCTTCTTATTGAGAGGACTTTAAATCTTGTTGCCAGCAAGAATACTGTTTCCAACTTGCAGCCTCCCAAACAAATGTCTTGCTTCTTTTTAAAGGAAAATGTAAACCTCTTCCATTTTATTTGACACTTTTCTTCCTATCTGCACAATCTTTGCCTTTCCTCCATGTCTCCAGGCTGTAGCAGAGGCTGCTTCGTGAGACCGAACTCGCTCTACCGCCATGGCGCACTTTGAGACCGAGTATCAGCGCCTGGAGGCGTCCTACAGCGACTCGCCTCCTGGCGAAGAGAACCTGCTGATGCATGTGCCGGAGGGAAGCAAATGTATGAGGCACACCACCCGAAAACCCCAAATGATTAATTGAACACACAAAAACTGTTTTTTATGTAGCAGATCTTTTTTTTTTTTTATTTGTTTGAAATTCTTCTCTTCCAGCTCAGTGGCACCACATAGAAAACCTGGACTTGTTTTTTCAAAGAATATCCTTTTGGTTTTTGAAAACACGTTGAGAATACAGATGTCCATGTATGAGATGCAACTTCTGATGAGATTTGTCCTTAATCTTCTTCACGTCTATAATCTGCACCAGAAGAATGGATTCACCTGCATGCTGTTGGGAGAGCTCTTTGAGCTGGTGTACGTATCCAATCCATTAAACCGAGTCTTGCTGGTAGTGTTTAATGTGTCTCAGTTATTATTTCTTCATGTCCATGTCTTTCTTGCCTCTCTCTCTGCAGACAGCTGCTGTTTGTGGTTGGTTTCACAGTTTTTCTGGCTAACTGTGTGGATTACGACGTCCTCTTTGCCAACAAGTTCGTAAATCACACAGATTCATCTAAAGTTACCTTACCAGATGCAATCCTCCCAACGGATGTCTGCAGTGCCCAGTGAGTACCATGTCTGAATTACGCCAGTGTGTGTAGAGTATTTTCCAGCTTGGAACCTCTCCACATTTTGCCACACTACAATCAAAAACATCAGGGGACTGTAAAAGCTGTTTAACTGATAATCATCTGAAAAGTGGGCCGCGCTTTTATCCAAACGCATCCCAAAATGAAATCCAGTCCCTGCAGTTCTCTTTGAATGACATGTAGTTAGTGGCAGCATCATGCTGTGGAATGCTTCTCTTCAGCAGGGAGAGGGTGGCCTTTGTAAAGGTAATGGGAAGATGGATGGAAATAAATACAGACTTTGGAAGTGTGTCCAAAGTCTGGCATAGGGGTCTTTTGTGACTCTGGAGATGATGATGTGGGATCCCCAGAGAGTATTGAAAAAAGTTCCAAATTTGACCCCCCCTGCAAAGGGGCTTGATGATGACCATTTGTGAACTTGTTCCTTACTGTGACACACATTTTTATAAATTGGAAAACGTTAGTGGCTTTCTTTTAGCAGCCCAGCTTAGTCCAAAGAGAAATGGACAACAGATTTAGTCTGCAGATATGCAAAGACCTTGGACTTCTACTTGCATCCAAATATGGTTATTCAAAGTGTTGGCACCGGGGTGTAAAGAATCCCAATAAAATACTTGGAAGTTTCTCGTTGTAACGTGACATAATGTGGAAAAATGTTCTAAATCATTTTCTACATGTGAATATAGGCACTTCCCTTTGTCTTCTAATAATAAAATTGGACCTTTTCTCTCCCAGTATCAGAGACAATGCGTTTGTGATCTTTGTTCTGATCATCTCCGGGGTGTTCTGGTTACATCGTTTGGTCAAATTCCTCTACAACGTTTGCTGCTACTGGGAGATCAGATCTTTCTACATCAACGCCCTGAAGATGAGCATGGTGAGGCAGGCGGTTTCTATTTTCTGTTTGTTGCTTCTTTGTGATAGTCCTACAAAGGTTCGCTGTGTTGACATCAAACTTTTAGAATGGTTACACACATTAAAGCCTGACCCGTGACATTTATTGTCCTTTTGCGCTTCAGTCTGAGCTCCCATACGCAACGTGGCAGGAAGTTCAGGCCAGAATCATTGAGATTCAGAAGGAGCACCAGATCTGCATTCATAAGAAAGAGCTGACAGAGCTCGACATTTACCACCGAATCCTCCGCTTCAAAAACTACATGGTGTGCACATTTATCACTCATTCATGTAGAAAGCGTTTGTTTTCAAACACAATCGAAAGCTGTGAAAAACACGTCTTCCTTTATTTCTCTAGGTTGCTATGGTGAATAAATCCCTCCTTCCTGTGCGATTTCGGCTTCCCGTGCTGGGAGACAGCGTTTTCTACACCCGGGGTCTCAAATACAACTTTGAGCTCATCTTCTTTTGGGGACCAGGTGCGTGAAGTCTTCATCTACACATTCGTTTCACATTTATGCCTCCGAATTTACCAACATATGGACATGGTTACAAGGTTTTGAATTTAAATTGAAGCTTTTATGTTACTTTCACGTTTTTTTTGTTTAGGCTCCCTATTTGAGAATGAGTGGAGTCTGAAGCAAGAGTATAAGAGAGGAGGCAACAGGCTGGAGCTTGCAGATAGGCTGGCGTCTCGTATCCTGTGGATTGGGATTGCAAATCTGCTGCTGTGTCCAGTCATCCTGGTGTGGCAGATTCTGTATGCCTTCTTCAGTTACACTGAGGTACAAAGCTAAAGCATCCACTTCAGCAAACTCTTATAATGTTTGGTTTTTCAACGTAACAGTTGTTTGTCTTTTGAATGAAGGTAATCAAGCGAGAGCCTGGATCTCTGGGGGCAAGATGCTGGTCTCTTTACGGTCGATGTTACCTGCGTCATTTCAACGAGCTGGACCACGAGCTCATGTCCCGCCTCAGTAAAGGCTACAAGGTCAGGACACCGCCTCACAAACATCCCCAAAACGATCTGAAATCAATTTTCTTTAAAGCAGTCGTTCGCAATCCCTGCCTTCTTGTGTACATTTCTTCACAAAACTAATAAAATAAATTCTCCCCCTCGCATTTGGTTTGGTTCTATTGACCCAGAATGCCCTGTGCTATAGTCCACTTCCTGCTTTAGAAGGTGTTTCCGGACCTCTTGCATCCACATAACCATTCAAACTGCTCCATGGTGCACTTTAATCGAACCAAGTCTTAGGTTTTAAGGCTGATCAGAGTTGCGCATTCATACGTCCTCAAACGAACGGGTGCTACTAGACAAACAAACTGGAGTTTGATAAAAGTGGACTGAACTGGGCTGGTGTGAATGCGCCCTCATATTTCAGATGCGTTTCTGCTCCAGCACACCCGACTCAAACGGCGCCATTTACCTCGTCAGCGTTCCTCCGAGTTCTGCAGAGTCCTGATAATCGCTTGTTTATTTAAGTCAGGTGTGCAGCAGCTTGGAAACAATTGAAACAAGCAGGAGAGCGTGCCCTAGAGAGCTGGAGTGAGAACCTATGCTTTAGGATAAATAAAAGGGTGTGGAGTGAAGTTAATAATTAATCCTGTTCTCTTCTCTTCTCTTCCTGTTCTTCCGTCTTTGTTATCTTTATATCCAGCCTGCATCCAAGTACATGAACTGCTTCCTATCTCCCCTGCTGACGGTCGTTGCCAAAAATGTGGCGTTTTTTGCCGGCTCCCTTCTGGCCGTTCTCATCGCCCTGACCATCTACGACGAGGATGTTCTCGCAGTGGAACATGTTCTCTCATCTATCACGCTGCTTGGAGTCTGCATAACAGTTTGCAGGTAAGAATAAGCAAAATGAGCCTGTGCATCCACCACACCTGTTCTCGCTTTTATTGTTAGCAATTATTCTGGCATGTACATTGCTTTGCAAAATTTTTAAAAACATTTTTTTTTTTTTTTTATTATTTTGGAACCACAAACTTCAATGCGCTGTATCGGTGAGCAATAGGTAAATCCAAAATGATAAGAAAATGAGAGAAGCAGCCAAGAGGCTTATGGTAACTCTGGAGGAGCTGCAGAGATTCACATTCTTACAGGGCGAATCTGCCCATTGGAAGAATATTACTTGTGCAGTTCACAAATTAGTGCTTGTGACCCAAAAGTAACGCTGCACTGCAGCTTGAACTCACCGTCACAAGTGTGAAACACCTTTCTGCTCCAATGGATTTTCTCCAACAACAAATGAATACGGAATAGAATTAAATAAAAACGGCAATTCTGAAATATAATCTCTTAGAGAACCAATGTTACTATGTAGGTAACATAGTAATTTTCTTCAACCTTTTTCTCTCTCTTCAGGTCATTTATTCCCGATAAGCACATGGTGTTTTGTCCTGAACAGCTGCTGCGGGTCATCCTGGCTCACATCCACTACATGCCTGACCACTGGCAGGGCAATGCCCACAGATATGAGACCCGAGACCAGTTCTCCCAGCTCTTCCAGTACAAAGCTGTAAGTGGTAAAACAATATTCAGGATTAGATGTCAAGTGTCTTAACTCACCGATCCAACAGTACAGTGCAGGTTGCACTTTCCCAAGGAAGCGTTGTCTGATGTTATTAGAGCTTTAGTCCATCAACATTTTTCTCACCTGCAGGTGTTCATTCTTGAGGAGCTCCTAAGTCCAGTGGTGACTCCCATCATTCTCATCTTCTGCCTGAGGAGGAAGTCTCTGGAGATCATTGATTTCTTCAGGAATTTCACGGTGGAGGTGATCGGGGTGGGGGACACCTGCTCGTTTGCCCAGATGGACATCAGGCAGCATGGACACCCAGCGGTGAGGCTCATCCTGACAGGCGTCCGAAGTGCTTACGTCCGAGTTGTGCAACAGCCGATTGATTGGTGTTTGATTTCTACTCCGCAGTGGATGTCGGAGGGAAAGACTGAGGCATCCATCTACCAGCAGGCGGAGGATGGGAAGACGGAGTTATCGCTGATGCACTTCGCCATCACCAACCCACACTGGCAGCCTCCTAGAGAGACGACACACTTCATCAGCCAGCTGAAAGAGCGAGTCCACAGGGAGGCTGCAGGGGCCTCCTCTGAAACGCATCCGCTCTCCTTGTCAGAGTCTGAAGTAGGGTCATAAACAAAGCAATATCTGCGGTGATGTCTGAACTTTCCACAGTTAATTATTCATTTAATCTTTTGCCCTTTTTTTCCTCACTCACAGCCAAGAAGTCTTGTTGCAAACATCTTGGCAGGTCCCTCCACACTGGGCTCTGTTCATTTTGCCTGCGACAGTTCTTTAACCAACAATGCAGTTACTGGGATGTCCAGCGGGGCAACGGCCCTGCGCTCTCTCTCGCCAATCAGCAGCAGCCTTCACCTCAGAGGCAGTTTGAGTGCTGCTCATAGAGCGAGTGGCTTCACTGGCAGAGCAATGACAGGCTCTGGGTAAGAAAGCACAATATTCAAATCGGCCAGAAATGCTGATATCTACAGAGTCTTGCAAAAGTATTCACGCCCCTTGAACCGTTTTCATTTTACAGCCACAAACGTTTGTCTGTTTTATTTGCGCTTCCAACTCTCTGTGACCTTTAGCATCGTAATATGTCACATATGGGCATATTCCGCACCAAACGTCAAGCTCGCTGTGATCATTTTACAAATGTAAAATCTTTGAGCCCTATCAAGTAGTTTGAATACTTTGCACGGTACTGAAGTATCTTTCTTTTTGTTGTTCAACAACTTACCTTTTTATTCCCTTGTTCTTTTTATCTTATCCCCTTTTTTTTACTCTCTCTGTTGTTAAGGACTGATGCACGAACGGTGAGCTCAGGCAGCAGCGCATGGGAGGGTCAGCTCACTAGTTTAGTCCTGTCGGAGTACGCCTCGACAGAAATGAGCATTCATGCACTTTACATGCATGAGGTAAATCTGTATTCTTGCCCATGTTAAGATGAATTATCAATCCATTTAGTGACTGTTTCAATCGATATCAACTCGTGTTTTGTTTTTCGTTAAGGTCCATAAGCAGCAGTCCCGTGGCGATCTGTCCCGTCACACGTGGCACAGGCAAGAGAGCGACGAAAGCAGCGACAGCATCCCCGACGAAGTGAGGAGCGAGCCGAGCGCTCGCTCCCGAAATTTCCCACGCTCGCAAACCTTCCCCGCCACGCTTCCGAGTCCCGGTGCCAGTTCCGCTTCAGCCACCAGCGGCACCATCGTGGGCCAGGATGGGGAAAAGGCACAGAGCAGTCAGAGGCGTCACAGTGGGCCCGCCGCAGGTGTCTGTCACTATCCACTGTTCCTTCTAAAAATATAGTATTTTTTTTTTTCAAAGCCATTGCTCCATGTTTACTCTTCCCGTACATTTTTTGTTTTGCTATTAAATGTATAGATGCTATTGTGTGTCAGGGCGGGTCAGGTGATAAAGGTTCAGCAGGCAGTTTGCAGGTTCTATAAAAATAGTTCTCAACTAGTGTTTCTTCGTAACTACCTTCTCTTTAACTTTACTTTCAAGACCATTTTGGTGCTGCTGGAAAGGTTGTGAGGACGGCCCGTGTGCCAATGGGTGGCTGGGCAGAGGACGGTAAAGCATCATCAAGACATCATGAGCCTGTACAAGAGGAAACTTCAGAGGATGAGTTGCCTCCTCACATACACAAAGTAAATGCTCTTTGGTTGGCAGAACTTAGCAGCCATGTTGCCTGCGTGTTTGTATTTCTAATATATTTGTCCTCTGTTTTGTTTTAGGTTACATAAGCCATATGAAGAAATACCATTAGAGTTAACTGAACACTCATCCTCATCCTTCTGCATACCTGGCTTGAAATGTGCAGCAGGGTTTATCACAACCCCTTCAAACTCTTTGGAAGTGAAGTCGACTGGATGCTTTGTACTAATAGATGCAGCTGGTTGTTGTAACATTGTGACTTTTCTATAGCAGGTGGCATGAACCTGCATTCATCACGGGAGTGACGGCAGGATCAAGTCATCTCCTGTAGCAAGTCAACGGCAGACTACACTAAGCATTTTTATGATGTCATACGATTACAAATAAAATTCATTGTGTTATTGCAATGTAGGGAAAAAAAATGGAAAGACTCAGGACTGAAGGAAGCATCCAATATTAATCCAGACTTTGTTCTTGATTGCTCACTCTTTTATAAATCTGAAAGAATGATTCTCTAAACCAATAACAAAAGTACAGAATGTGCTCAGAATGATTCCAGCAAAACAAGATCTATAATGTTTTTGTTTTTTTTAAGAAAAAGCTGTAATGTCTATATATGTTCTTGTACTAAATCACAGGAAGATGTGCATTATTTATAACCTGTTCTCTGTATTTTGGCTTACATTTGACCTTTTCGCAAAAACTAATGTAAGATAACTGACATACTTTTGGCCATATTTTGAATTCTCTGTACCTGTGTATTTTTATCAATTTAGTTTTTCAGAAATGGTTTTGGACTTTTCCATAAATGCGGTTCAGTTTGAACAGGTTGATTCTTGTTAAGATGATTATTTAAACAGGGCAGCAGCCACCTGTGTGAACATATGCACATTTTAGATAATTATATGGTTAGTCCACAATAAAAATACTGGATCTTATATTTAGAAATTTCTTAATTTTGTAGGACTGCAGGTTTTGTTTTGACGTGACCCAGATTTTCTTTTTTTTGTATAAAGTAGCTCAAATTCAACTGCATGAGAAAAGTTTAAACAAGATCACTCCCCCTGCACCAAATCTTTACTATTCACAGCATGGCTGTTCTGTCTCCTTCTCACTTGGAAAATATGGGAAATGAGGAATTGCACTTTAATGATTTCTAAGTAAATGTATGTTTGGATTGTTTTATATGCTATGTTTGTATATTTTAAGTTATTTTATGTGTTAAATTGATGTGCCATGATGAGTGGCTGCTTTGAATTAAGTATGTGCCTAACTATGAACACTGGTGTTTAAAACTCCTTAACTTTCACACTCAAAATGCTTACAAATCAGTGGTGGCCATGAACACCTGGTGTCATGACAGTTGAGGGGTTAAAAAAAAATTTAATAATTAGGAACATGTATAGATACGGGCTAATTGAAGGAATAGTAGCTGATTTGTTTTATAGATGCTGTATAATACTTTGTACAGTTGTAAATGAATCTTGAATCTATTAAAGACATGAACAAATATGTCTCCTGAAATATTTGTTCATAGCTGATCACTCGGAGCTCGTATTATAGATGAAAAAAACTGTCAGTCTTGGAGTGAAGGGGTTTTATATGTTTTCACCTGAGCGTTTCATCAGAGCCCGGATAGCTCAGTCGGTAGAGCATCAGACTTTTAATCTGAGGGTCCAGGGTTCAAGTCCCTGTTCGGGCGATCGCTGTTTTAGTTTAAATTGCTATAAATTTAAGACAGTTCGTATTGGCTCAAGATGAATTAACTTCATTTACCTGATTAATAAGCTCTTCTCGCGTATGCTGTTACGCGAGTGCCATTGTAAGTAAGAGTGGAGTAGCAATTGACCCTAACTTAAAGGACTCAGCCTTTTTTTTTAAACACACTTGATTTGTTTGCTCGTGTTATTTATTTATTTGTTTTACGGATGTTTTACGAATTCCTACGATTTAGGAATGCTTACAACGCGTTTTAATTGCATTACGTCACACGTCCCTGGAGCGCCTTCTAGTGGCAAGAGGGAAAACCAAGAAGAATTGAAGACAAAAAGTTTTCAAACACTGCCTGTCTGCCGATGCAGAACAGCTGTTTTCAGTGAGTAATGTAATCGATATAATCAGTCAAATCAAAAATTATCCAACAAGCCCTATAATATGATTTTTATATATATATAAAGAGGCACTCAAGCAATATTTGACTCTTTCTGTTAAATATATACAGTTAATGAAATAAGAGTCATAAAAATGATAAAACCCTTATGACACTTGGAGAATTAAGCAATCAAACCCTTACATGGAATAACGTGTTCGCATGTTCAAACTAAAAACAAGAGGGAGATTCATAGGCCTTATTGATTGGCTAGAAGACTCGTCAAGTAAACATTGGTGGCCATAAACACCAATGTGATTGGCCAGTTGTATTCTTGTTTTGAGTGACGTATAAGATAGGCGGGGCTTTAGAGGCAAAGTTCATTTGTTAAAAAAATATTACAATTTGATTGGACCGTTGGTGGAAGAAAACTGGCTGAGGGCGGAGTTCAACCGACTTGGCGGCCATACTGAATGTTGTCCATTGACAGTTATACGTGTTGGGCTCCAACATTTTCATTAAACCTAGGGGACATATCAGATTAAAGAAGTGCAGTGGCTTTCCATTCCGATGCTAGGACGAATGTCCTGGATTGTTGCTGACTGTATTACCAAGCTATGGATGAAGCTGAACGACAAAAGAAGTTAGAAGTCGGGAGAGCCAAGGTTTGTTGCTAACGTTTGATGCTATCTGTTAGCAAACTCTTTTGTCATAGCTTTGCATCTGATCACAGCTAATTGCGCCCACTCCTAAAATGTATTAGCTTCTCTCGTAGTATATAAATCCTGCTTGGTAAAATACTGGCTTTAGCCGTTCGGTTTGGTTTTATGGTGTTTATTAGTTGGTATTTACATTAATTAGCTTTGCGCTAATAAACCGAATCTGCTTGTATATTGCTAAAAATGCGTACGGTTTGAAATTAGTTTAAGGCTTAAAGTTTTCATAATCCATTGCTACGTCTGAGTTGAGGTAAAGCGTAGAGGTGGGCGATCTCTCAAACTACATTATTAAATTCATGAACATACAGATACTTTGTTGCTATGACGGATCTTTGGAAACTTGGGTCCGATAAAAATGTGATTGATCTACCTTATTTCTTTCAAGAACCTTATAACAGCTTAATGTATCATGTTTTTAGCTACATAGTCTATAAAAACAGCTAGTTTCAGCTAACTGAAACTAGTTAGTCAACTAGCTACATGCCCCCCCCGCCCCCCTTTTGCTATAAAGGACACGCCTCTTAAATTATTCAGTCACCAAAGACCAACCATTTAGAGATAAATGATCAATAATTGGGGCTTTTGTTGATGTTATGCTCTCTTCACTTCAGAATATGACTGATGCAGGATTATATTAATGGATGACAGTCGGTAGAGGATTAGCTCTTTCTATTGCTTAAGGTGATCAAAGTTGTATTTATTTGTCTAGCTATGCTAATCTTTTTCTCACATAGAAAGCCTGGGTCAGCAGGTTCATAGAAAATTCCTACACAAAATATTTGCACTTCCTGTTCCCAATTTAAAGTATCCTTTTTTTGGGGGAACACATAGTGTCTCCATTTGGGGAGTCGCTAAAGAGGTTGGTTATCTTATCCTGGTTGAACACAGAAAACCCACCATCCTAAAACAGAATGGATTTTGCAGAACCAGCATTTCAGACGAACATAGAAAATAATGTTTATGGCGTTTTGGTGACTAATAATGTGATACTGACGTATTGAATTTGGTTTTGTTTTAGAAAGAAAACCAAATCCAACTTATCTCTCTTGGATAAGTTATTACAGTGTCCCCACCTCTCTTTCTGAGCTTTTCTAACAAACAAAACTTAATCTATTCTGGGGTTAAAAAAGAGTGAACGTCCATCCAATTGGCCAAACATCCCTTAACAAAAACAACATTGTAAACCTTTTATATTGTGTTTTGATATTTTTGTTTATTTCCCCTCTTTGGTTGTCAATTTTCTTGATACAAGAGGCATCCACTTAATTGAATGATTATTGTTACCAGGAAAGATCAGCAATGTTGGTCACTGGTTAATAAATAATTTGTAGCTACTATGTCTTCAGCAGCATCGAGCATCTGTTTTTATGGGCGAATGGTGCTGAATGGTTTAACCTGAAAACTACAAGCTACATTGTAGGGGGGGGGGATGTGCATTTAACAGGGTCACAAATTTTTACTAGCTAATTAATGTATTATGCGGTGAACCACATTCCAGATGATTAGTTACTTTTATTATGAAGCAAAAACCTCCCAAACAACTTAAATGAACTGTTGATATTTCTTGTAACAGAACTCATCCAACATGCCTCGAAGCCAGTCGGTAAGTATGGAAAGTACTGACGAGCTGAGAATTTTTATTTCGTGTTGGGAATGATGATTGCTGGTGTATTGCTTTTACTGTTTTCTATACATTATTTTTCTTGGGTGGTGGCCTGTCATTGTAATCCTGTTAAATTACTATTTAATCAAGGCCTGGTAAAATAACAATCCATTACATAAATTTTAAGATAGAAATGTTAAAGATGATTTGTTTACATTTAAGGAAGAAAAGCAACAATTCAGTTGAGGGGGAAAAAAATACTTGCACAATACGCACAAAGCTACTCCTAAGGTTAGCTGGTCTTTGTTCGAACAATTGCAACATTTAGCAGTAGTTTCCTGAATTATTTTGCTAAATGGTCTGCCGCATTGTAATGATGACAAGCAGGTATGACTAATGGATTTTATATGTATGTTCAAAAATACATTTGAATTATTTTAGCCTTTTTATCAGTACAGTTGCTTTACCTAATATAATTGGTGACCTTTAGTATCTGTTTTGCTAAGAAAAAAGTTTTACTTTAAAAGCAGGTTTTCTGTGAGAGATTTATAACCAAATAAATCTAAAAATGTTTACTATAGAATTTATGTATGGATGGGATTCAGTTCTACGTCTGTGTTGCCTATTACTATTCCTTGTAGCTTGCTGTCAGTTACTTTACTAACAGAGTGATAACATTGGTAACCTGCCTGCGTCTGTCATACAATACACATAAATTACCTTAATTAATTAGGTCACCTTGTTGAAGAATATTATTTGCCCTGCGGATTTATTATCCTCTCATAGCAGTGAATACATTGGTCACACAAACGTTTATTGTGATGGGCCTTCTTGTTTCGACAGTTATCACTCTTCTGCAACATATAAATACTTTCACTTTCACCTCTGCTCATTAAAAACAAACATACACTAATACGTTTGTTTTTATATCTGAGTAATCAGGTATAAAGATTACTCGGAAAGTTAATCTAAAATAATACCATAGTATGCATTTGAATGTACGCTGCAATTCTTATCTAAGGCCATCAGATGGGGCAGTGGGTCTAAAGGATTACAGGTTCTTTGTTATGCTTGTGTTTCACACAGGAGATGTTGCTATGGTAATGCTTTGCTGTCAGTTGCTTTGATTTTTCTCATGTCACCACAATGGAAGCGCTCTGTGTGTATGTGTGTGTGTGTGTGTGTGCAAAGACTGAACACCAATAAGGCCTGGGTTGAGAGAATGGACTTCCTTTAAGCCAGTTGCACGGCGTGTTTTAGCGTTCGTATCGTTGAAAACCTTTTCCACACCCCGTTTTCATTACAGTAGGCCAGCTGCTTAGTCAGACAGTCAGTGGTGCAGAAGTGGCCTTGGGCTAAACACAACTCATCTGGCTGATGTTTTTCTCAGATTTGACATTGTGTAGCAGGCGGAAGCTCTGAACACCACTAAGGATGGATGGTGGGCGAGCAAGTGATTAATTAAGAGCCTCAAACCGGCTTGCTCGTATTAGAGTAGACATAAAAGATAATGAAGCTGAAGAAACAATCCCAGATTGGACTCTGCCTCCCGCAATCTGGGAGAAGAAAGCAAAACCTACAATATGATTTTAACATGAGCAGAAACCCTGATACGCATGCACATGCTGTGCAGTCATGCATCATGCATGTGACTCACTGCACAGAGCAACAAGTAGGTCTCCAGGGAGCGCGTAATCTCGGATTGAATTGAGCACGCGCACTCCGCCGCTGCTTGCCACACATGGAGCTTTGTCTCCTCCTCTCCGTGTGAATGCTTCTCCCAGTCTCCACCCTCCATCCTTGGTCTAGACGTGTGCCATCATCTTTCCAAGAGTTTGCGGATCCCTGTGCTCCGGATCATGATCTAGGATGGTGGGTTCTGCAGGCTGTCGAGGAGCCAGCGGGAAATACGAGCTGGACCAAGACCAGAAAACGACTGACCCGCTATGGAAGGAGTGGGACCTCTGACCCTTCTGCAAGAAAAGATGTAAATTGCACAGTTTTCGGCATGGATGGCCAGCTCTGACAGGGTTTCTATCAAAGAGGCTACTGCTGGGGTCTGATCCAGGCTGCTGAAGGAAGGGATGGGCCATGAAAGAGGCGGCAAATAAGAAGAGAAAGGGAAGAGAATCTGCAACTAAAAGGATCCAGGAGTTCATATTTTACATGGCTTGATCTGGAATTGTGCCTCCCATTATGGATTTCTAGATTTAGAAGTTTCAGAAGATTTGAAGATATTAAAAGTTCTGCTTGAGGAAAATCACTCAGTGCAGTTTCTTTCTTTCTGGTCCTTTGTTTCGGGTCTGCTGAGGTTATTCTGAGTCATTAAATTCTGCTCATCTCGTGGGGGGTCCAGTTCTCTGGAGATTGGAGAATTTTTAGCAAGCTCACGTTATTTTGGACTTGGCTGCCTCGTCAGGTTCCGCTGTTCCCTATTTTGGGTTTAACTTTGGGGATTTCTTCTAGCTTCACTATCAGTTTCTCACAATGGGTTGCTATTGCTTTCTATCAACAACTCCTACTCAACTCTACATACACTTTTTGTGCAAAACCCCATTGCTCTAATTTGGCTCAAATCTGGACTGGAGATTTCTTTTTTTTTTTTTTTTTCCTTCCCCCCTCCATATTTGACGCTTGAGTTTCGCCATGCTGGTGGTTTGGTGGTGCTCCGTGATCCTGACCTATGTGTCCATCTACTTGTCACTGTCCTTCCTGCACAGCTTGCTAGTTTCCAAAAGAAGCGGGCGAAAAGCAACAGTGCGGGGGCGGCGAAAAAGACGCAGAAGGGGAAGGGCCAGGCTGACTCGAAGAATGACGGCCAGACGCAAGACCATCGGGTAGAACCCTCTCCGCCGTCGGTCGATACTGCAGCGCTCGAAGGCAAGACCAGCTCAGAGGTAAAGTTGGGTAAAGTTCTTCTGTGGAAACTATGTGCTAATGTATATATATATATATTTAAATATGTCCTGTCTAGTGTCACACATTTATCCAGTCTCTATTCTTTAACATGTTATTCATGTACACATACACGTTACAGAACTGGGTCACTAACCATCATGTTGCCTGTAAGGCCTGTTGTCATAGCAACCTGACCAGGATTAACTGAAGCATCATTTCTCCTGCTTGTCGTTTTCTCTCTTGTTTCTGTTCAGTTTACATGAAGTGTACATTTAATACAGCGTTTGTTCTGACTGTTTCGTTAAAATTAGTTTTTTTGTTTTTTGTTTTTTTTTTAGTCTGGTAGCTCAAACTCTGAGAAATCAGAAAACCAGCAGAATGACCAACAAGAGGATCACTTCTCCACTCCGGAGCGAAGCCTCTCTCCTGTGGAGGACCTGAGAGAAGAGGAGCTAGCTGCACTCACTGGGAAAGAGCAGCTCAAGGTATTCAGTATAAGTGGATAGATGTTCAGGGTTCCTGGAGTTTGGAGACATATATTTTCCAGTTCTGGGTATTGTAACTGTGGACATGGAGAGACAAACATTTGCATATCTCTGCCCCATTCTCCTCCTTTGCAATTTGCTCTTATGAATAAATCCTAGTAGATTTATAGATTTATGCAGCGCTCCTCCTCCCCTGCCAGATTTAGATCAAACCTTTTAATTCGGCCATGTAGTTTGTTTTTGGCAGCTTATGATGCAGCCTTCGCTGGCTGGTCAATATTGCTGAAAAACGCATCACGATTATGAGTGTTTTAAGATCAGTCGATCAATAATCATCGATTCGTTTTTTTTCCGGTGACTAAACCGATGAGATGACCTTTTCTGTTTTATCCAGATTCCTCTCGAGTTCTTGTTTTCATTTTTTCCCTTCAGTCCACTGCGTTTTATTTTTATGAGGCATACATGTACTCAACAGGTTGTTGCTAGGTAACCAATGAATGGGTGAGCTCATTGATGCCTCCAATCTTGCTCAGCTGGCCCTGATGAGCGGAGCAGCTAAAGCCTTTCCTCTGCCTACATGCCCCAGAATGCTCTGCGGTTCTGGATCGGGCGCCAGTGAAATTATTAAAAATCCTATTGGACGCATTTTCTATTGATATTACTTGCATGAGTGTGGCAGTAAATGAAATTATTAGTGTAGTTTTCTAACTGGACCACTCAACAATATTGTTGCCTCCAATCAGAAGAGACATAATGATTAAAAAAAAAAAAAAATAAATAAATATATATATTTTAAACCTCCTCAAGGACTGGTCAATTTGATCTAACTGCAGATGTAACCATATTGACGTATTCCATTCAGTCTTATGGTTTCTGAAGCCCACATGATCAGTGCTACACAAACCCCTGTAGAAATGCAATTTTTTTCCATCTCTCAAAAACACATTTTTTTGAAAGAATGAAAACATTTGTTCAGATCGCTACTAAAATTGCTTAAATCTCCATGTCTGCAGCTCCTGCAGCAGGCTGTCGAGAAGCGGAATGAAATAATTGCCAAGCTCAGCCACAAGCTGCAAGAAGCCCTCTCAAGTAGAGATGAGATGCAGCTACAGGCTCAGTGTCTCGCTGGACAGATCCAGGCTCTGCAGAAACAGCTCCAGCAGGTGAGTGGAGGCATTTTAGCACTGAGCACTTTACTTTTTTTTGCAATTCAAAGCTCCATATTGATTGTTTCATTTCATACAGGCCAGCGTAGAGTTCCAGCGGATTAAAGGTCACCATGTGGCTGAAGCCTTTGGTGTTGCCGAGCATCACCACGGCCTCTTTTCTCAACCTACAAACATCAGGCTTAAAAAGGCAACATCAGAGGGGTCAGGAAATGCAGGCCAGCAGAGCCAGGAAGGCCTCGGTGGTGACGGCGACACTGAGATTGATAAGGTTTTACACAAGCTGATGTCTGAGCTGGAAGAAGAAAGGAAAAACAGCCAACATATAAGTGCCGAACTAGCAAAGGAGATGGAGAGAAACCAACACATGCTTTCATTATTGGAGGAGAGGGAAGAGGAGCGAAAAGAAAGGGAGGCCCAACTGCAAAACCTCCAAAACCAGTGCCTTGTCATGCAGCAGTACAAAGAAGAGAAAGAAGAACTGAACAGAGAAGTGTTGGAGCTGAGGCGGAGGCTTCAGAATGAAGATTCAGAGGGGAGGTCTGATTTAGATTCTGCCGGCTCTGCTTTCCGTCTCCAGAATCTCGAGGAAGAAAAGCGGAGGCTGGAGGATGAGATGCAAACGCTCAAAGAGGAGGTTGAGCACGTCAAGCAGCTGCTGGATAAGAGCGAAAGACGACTTCGGCAGAGGGAGAACGAGATGGAAGGACTGAAAGCTTTTAAGAACCGGGAGAACCACGCCAAAGCTGCCGTCACTGCTGAGGAGGTTACGGCAGAGGAAGCCCACCTGGAAGGTGGAGCTGACGGCGAGGATCTGGAGGCGTCGGTACAAGGAGATATTCTGATGGAGCGGTACTTCTCCTCGGTTCCCCCGGCACCTTCACAATCTTCAGTGATAAATGAAGGCTTTGAACAACCCAGTGCCCATGATATGTCTGCAGACTGCAGGTAGTAGAAGCTTTTGGATTGAAATGTATTTTTTTGTTCACGGTCTGTACGCTGGATGGCGCTAAGGTTTCCTCTTTCTTCCTCTCTGTGCAGTTTCGAGCTCAACAGTGACGTTTTCGGTGACCAGCCACTGCTGTCAGTTTCATACCGTGTCTGTGAAGAAAACAAGAACCATCAGAACATCAGCAGCATGCAGTACTCCGTCTCAGAGGCTGGCGATTCCAGCGCCCAGTTCTTCTCTCGGTGGCTTCGCAGCTCTGGCGGTGACTCCGGCGAAATGGCCTGGAGTCAACTGTCCGAGCAGCAGCTTGAGAAGACCGACTTGGAGAAACAATTTCTGAGCCAGCAGTGCGGGAAGCTGCACGAGGAGCTGGCTCAGAAGGAGCGCGACTTGGGTGTGTTAAGGGAGGAAGTCCTCAAGAGCGCAGAGGAGCTGGAGGAGGCACGGAGCAGGTAACAGAAAATAATAGAAGATAGTTTTATTTCTTTTACCACGTGTGTAATTTTTACAGACAAACATGTCCTGTGGCATTCAAATGTTTAATACGGTTTGAATTGGTTTAGCTAAAGCAAAGTAAAGCATGGTTGAGAAGTGGAAATAAAATGATGACATTTTTCTTCTCCAGCGTTAAAGAATAACTCGAGCCATTTTTTGCTCAGGTGGGCCCAGGTGACGGAGGAACTGCAGCAAGCTCTCTGTGAACTTGAAGAAGAGAGGGAGAGACGGAGACTGGCCGAGGAAGAGATGAACTCGAGGACTGATGAGCAGGAAACCTCTGACTACAGAGGCGGAGTCTTAATGGAAAGAAGGGAAAACGAAACCGTGGCAACATCGATGGGACAAGAAGCTGGAAGAACTGCTGAAACATCCCTGATTAGGTTTTCTGTCTCTTCATCGGAAAACGTCGATGGATTTTCAGGACAACTAAATGAGGAAACGGAGGAAGAGGTTTCTCTCTCGGCTCCTCAAAGTGAGGAGGAACTGCAGGCGACGAGGCCGAGTCCAGATTCTTCCACGGATGTTTCAAAGCAGAGTGACGAGCTCCAGATTCAAACATTACAGGTGTGACACTTCAATAAGAGTTCACTGTGAATATGAATATGCGTATGATTTCAAATTAATGCAAATGGCTTATTCAGAGATTTTGTTTTTCTTTTTGTTCGCTCCCTGTCTCCAGGCTTACTGTGACCAGCTGAAATCAGAACTGGAGGAGACAAAGACGGAACATAAAACGACGACAAGTCTCTTCAGTCAGAAAGCAGCCGAGCTCGATGCCGTCTCAAAGGAGCTCGAAGCGACCCGGTCGCAGTTTCTAAAGCTCCAAGACGAAGTCGACAGACTGCAGCAGGAACTGCAGAAGAGCCAGGACGGTCTAGACTCGGCTGAAAGAGCGAAAACTGAGCTGGAATCTCAGATTCACAGTCTGAGAGAAAACCTGGCCTGTTTGGAGGAGGCGCAGGCTCTGTCTGCGAAACAGCGGGAGGAGGAGAAGAGGAGGGAACAGCAGATGGACGAACAGATTAAAAGGATGGAACAGGTCCTGGAGGAGGAACTCGAGCAGTTTGAGAACATTATGAAAGCCAAGGATCTTGAGGTGAGATGCACATAGCATAAACATGACGTATTTTTCCATTTGATTTGCTCTTTTTGCTTTATTAAAGTGACAAATAATGTTATCTAACAGTTGGCTGAAGAAAAGGAAAAATGGGAGGAGGAGAGACAGGAGAAGGAGAAGCTGATTGATGCAACTCGTTTACTGGAGGAAAAAATGAAAGAGAAGGAAGAGGAGGTGAAGGCTGTCATTGAGAAGCAGGCCCAGGCTGTGGAGGAAGCTTCAGAAAAACTTAGAGCTTCTCACCAGCAAGAAATAAGAATCCTGGTAGAGAAACATCAGCAAGAGGTGGGATTTGCAAACTTCATAAATGTGGTCTTCAGATTATGATTATACATGTTTCAATATTTCTTCCTAAATAAATATCTAGATTTCTGAGTTGAATGATCGCCTGGAGAACGAGCTGCTGAAGCAGCGAATCGTTACGGAGGAAGAGCAGAAGCAACAGATCAGCCTCATCAAAGAGGTATCAGTCAGTCGCTCTGGCAGATCAAGAAAATACAACTTTCCCCCTTTCGTTTGTAGTTTGCTCATTCCTTATTCTGATTTTCCCTCAGGTAACGGAACGGGAACACGAGAGGATGATGTCAGAACTGAAGGCCAAACACAACGAGGAGCTCGAACAGCTGAGGTCAGAGGTGACCCTGGAGCTGAGGGAGAGCATGGAAGCTGCCCACCAGGCTGAGATGCATCAGGTGCAGGTATGTGTTAAAATCCACAATTTCAGGGGGGAAAAAAAACTTTTGTGACATTTTGTTCTTCTGTATAATAATAAGAAAAACATTTTTTTTTTCATATGAAACATTTTTGTTTCATATAAATGTTTAAACATAGCCTGCAGCTGTTCAGTTTGTGCTAGTAAAACACATAAAGTCTCGAATACGCAATCTGTGTTTAGACCCAGAAGAACATGGAGCTCGAAGCTTTACGTCTGAGCCTGACAGCAGCTCACGCGTCTCAGTTGGAGACTTCACAAGCGAACGTGCAGCAAGAGCAAGAATCTTGTGTCGAGGAGCTCCAGAAGTTCACCCAGGATAGTGCTCTTCTTCAGGCCCGGTATCAATCGGACCTGGATTCGATCAAACAGCAGAATCAGCAGCAGCAAGACCGGCTGCAGGAGCTTCACCAGCAAGAGATTGGTGAGTACAATCAAACTGCAGCAGCTCTCTGCAGATATGTTTGGAAAATGTTTGCTTTACGATGAATTTTTTTTTGTAAATAAATTTTATTCCCTTTGTATTTGTGAATGTTTAGATGAGTTGAAGCAGCGTTTTGAGAGTCGTTTTGCTCAGGAGAGAACTGGATTGGAGGAGAAACAAATGAAAAAAATACAGGTTGAGCTTGTTTTTGTTTTTCTAATATTGTTTTATACTTGATGTTTTTATGTGACAGATTGACACAGCAACACAAAGTTTTAAAATGGAAACAATGCAGTGTTTTCAAAATGTTATAAACGTACCACCTTAGTCTTACTTTGAAAAACCATATTTAACTGAAGGAGTTCAGGGTTTTAACCTACCAGTTCTTCATCTAGAGACTGAAAACATCATAGGGAAGTTTTTTAAGTCTTCCCTATGATGATCAATTGTTGTGGGTTTGGCCTAATAATCAATCTTGTGCTGCTTCTAAGAGCCTTTGCCAGTATTTACATGTGTTTAGTTCTGTTCATCTTCCCATCAACTCTTGCTTGCTTTCTTTTTCCTGCTGAAGAAAGGTAAACCCACTTCTTGATTCTGCCACCACCACTCTTCTCAGTTCAGAAATGGCGAGCGAAGAGTGACGTGTACAGTTAGCTGTCTGGCAAACGTGCCGTTCTGCTTGAAAGGCAAAACTAATTTACACAGTTGCATTTCATTAAAACTCTTATTGGCGAGTTCTGATGGTAATTGGTTCCATATTGAACCTTGTATGAGGTTTATTGATTGAAAACGGAGTCGGTCATCTACACTGAATGAGAAAATCTTAACTAGAAAGTGAAAAACCAATAGTCTAAGATTTTTAATTAATGATCATTTGTAGCTATAGCTTTTAAGGGTCATATTTAAATCCAAAAATAACATCATTCTTTTCGGATTGCTCAGTAGAAATAATGCCCGCTTTTTCTTTTTTGTAAAATGGAAATGGGATAGTTGGAGGCAACTTTTCTGCCTCTTGTATATGAACGCGTCACTCCGCTGTGTTTGCATGCTAGCTAGTGTATACCATGGGGCGTTGATTTATTACCAACTGTAACATCATTGTGTATTTAATTCTAAAATTATCTGGACATCTTTATATGACTGTTCAGACCTCGGTATGTGTTTATCATAAAACTTTTCTAGTTACCACACCTTGTATAGCTCTTCGCCTTACAAGGAAACATGGAAGTTACAATCTTGGTTCTATGGAAATTGTGTAATTTGTCATCCCTTAAGTATGAACTTAATAAGAAGACTTCTTGGCTTGCAGCACTTCGTGCCTGGAACAACTTGCAATCTAAACTTTAACTTCAAACCCGTGCAACATTGAAGGACTTTTAAAAATATGATAATATCTTGGCAGCAAATGCTGTCTGTGTTCTGTGAGCATATTTTAATGTGTGTTTGTTTTCATTGTTACTATGCTGCTCTGAGCTCCATGAGACAAAGTTGGTTAAGTAATGAGGATTAAAAAAAGCTGTACACATTTTAGATTTCAAAAACTATGCATTACTTTCTATTTCATGATTATTTGCTATTTTGTTGGTCACAAAAAAAGATGCTCTAAGATAATAAACGGCAGTTATCTTTGCAAATTATTGCTTCACTCATTGTCACTTTATTTAAAAGCTAATAAGATTTTTTATTTTTTTTTTGTCTCAGGCTCTGAGAGCACAGTGGGAGACGGAGGCTGAAACAACCAGCCAAAGGTCTCTATCAGAGATTCAGAACCGACTCAATGCCACGCAGACAGAACTGGTCAACACCCAGGCCTCCCTGGCGGAAACGAGCAGAGCTCTGGCAGATACCAGAGGGGCTCTGTCTCAGAGCCAGTCTGACCTGCAGGAGGCGACGGCCGCTCTGGAAGAACTCCAAACCTCCAGGACGGAGCAGGTCCAGAAACTAGAGGAAGACCTGAAACGAGCCTGGGCCGACAAAGAGGCTGCTGCCAGTATGTTGTCGAAAATATCTTCCATTTCAAGTTTGAGGGAGAAAAAAAAAAATTAGTTTTAAGTCTTTAAAAATATAAACACATTTTACATATCTGACTGTATATGGACATTAGGAAATTGGGTAAAATTACATTTTATCCATTTAGTCATAGACTCTCAAATGCTGTTGCGTTAATATTCTGCATTTTTTATGTGGCACAATGCTATTTTCTTTTTCTCCATTGAATTAAAAACTGTCTTGTTCTGTGAATACCACTTAGACTCGTTGGAGGAGTTGGTTTGTAGTCATGAGTCGGCTCTGCAGGAGAAAGAGCAGCAAGTGCGCCACCTTCAGGAAAAAGAGCAGCAACTGCAGCAAGAGGTTAGTTGACTTTGCAACAAATTCACTTCAATTTGGAGCTAAATTCTTCCTTAAAAATTACAACATGTTCATGATCTAAGGTTTAAATTTGAGAGTTAATGTTTTGTTCTCGGGTCAATCTCGGGTGTATAAACATTCATTTAAGTCATCTGGATCGTCATTTGTCTAAACTTAAAAGAAGTTTTGCTTTGTCATTTAGGTTTTGCACCTTCAGGAAGAGAAGGCTTTGCTTAAGAAGAGCTCAGAGGAAGAAGTGGGTCAGTTGTGGACCCAGCTGGAGAGCATGAGAGCTAGCCGTCAAGAGCTGGGGGGTAAGATCATTACGCCAACCTGGGCATGTGTCTGTTACCATGGATTTCTTCTTCTTTCTGCTAACTTTGCATTAAATGTTTCTTTATAAGCCAGTGTAGTTCAGAGTGAAATACGTCGGTGAAAGTAAAACTAAACGAGACTCTTCTCTCTGTCCGTTTTCTCATTTTCCAGAGCTGAAAGAGCAGCTGATCGCTCGCTCGTCTCAAGTCGATGACATCGAGCGTCTCAAGACGGAGTTCAGTGACCAGAAGCGAGAAATCAAAGAGCTGCATGAGGTCGAGCTGGAAAACCTCAGGAAGTACGACAACATAACCACACACCGAGTCTCACACCCTAAACTTGGACCTTGCCTTTCACATCTCCTGTGTTTGCACTTTTCTCCAGCAGTATCAGTATTCACACTACGTACGTAACTAGATTATAACAAGATCTAAAGAGGTGAAACTGATAATATTGCTGGTGTTAAAACATTCTAACACATTTATGGAATATTTTGGCAACAATAAAATTAAGTGAATGCAGTGTAAAATGATTTAGGAGGTGTGGAGTAAACAGTAAAGTGGTGCAGTATACTTCATAAATATTAGAGCATATAAATCTAATTTAATGCAAAAGCAACACTGGGAGAGTAAATTTAGTACTAAAGAGCTTTGCATTTATTTTTTTTGTAGATGGCTTTAGACTTTTTATTTTTTAGCAGCTGGATTAATCTCACATTTCAGTCCACAATAAAAACAAAAAAATACAAAAAAACTCATCTGTAAGGAAGCCATTTTATGATTTACTTCCTGAAGGAAGTTGGATTTACAAATCAAATGAAAAATCAGATCATACCTCTTGGGTAAATTTATTCATTTTTTTCACCAGCAAGTGTAAACTGTACAGCAGATGATCTTTTTCTGACATTTTCATGATTGTCAGAAGCGAGTGAAGTGTAAGGCTGCTGGTTTATACTCCTCAGTTTCTACTCAAAGTATAATTTGCTGTATATTATTTTAATACAAATCACTAAATATATAGGTCTACTTATTGATTCAGTTGCAATAAGTACTACAGTTTATTTGACTTGAAAAACTTTGGCAATATATTTTTTAAGTCGCGTTCCACCATTTTCATGTATTTAATTACACAAATCTGCTGTTTGTATATTGTCAAACATGCATATTTTTTAAACTTTGGTATAACTTGATGGACGTAACCAGTTCATGCATACTTTTGTGCTATAGCTGAATCTGTTAACAGTGTTTGCTTTGCTATGTTGTGCACGAATCTCACCACGTAATTCCTCCTTATAGGTATTTTGAGAAGCGGCTGCACGCGTCAGAGGAGACCTACAAAGAGGAAATAGCTCTTCTCCAGCTGAGGATGGTCGAAAGTGCCTTGGAGGAATCTGTGATGAAAACTGCAGATGACAGGTATGTTGGAAGGCCTTCATATGGTCTGTTTCTCCAGTGCTGTATAAATATATCAGAGCATTCATTCCTTTTGTCCTGATTTCAGCGCTATGCATCACATTCTGGCTGAGGAAGAGAAGGATAATAGAGATGCATCTATTGCTCACACTGTAAGAATCTGGAGAAGATTTAATGCTAAATAATGTGGTTTTATTAATTTATTTTTTTGGTTTTCTTTGTGAAGATCCATCAGTGTGTTGGCTTTTCTCTTTTGAAGGAATTATTTGACAGCTTGCGTGTTGAGCTGGAGGAGAAGCACGCAATGGACCTTTCCCAGCTGGAATCTTCTCTGGCTCTTTCTTATAAAGAAGAGGTGCAGCAGGTGAGGCACCATGTTGGTTTCATGTAAGGTAAAGCATAAATCTGACGCTTCATATTGTGGGTTTTCGTCGCCGTTTCCCAGATGCGCTCAGACCTCACGGACCATTACTACGAAGAGCTGCAAGAGATGAAGACGCGTCATGCCCTGGAGTTGGAGCAACTCCGAGCCAAGCTTTCTGAAAGTCATTTACAAGGTGCCTCACAATTACAATTTAAGCAAACGAACTCTCACTTTCCTTTTTGAAAGATCTTAACGTTAAGAAAATCTTCACACAGATCTCACCAGAGTGCATTTGGAGGCAGAAAGGCAGGTAGAGGTAAGGAAAATCAATTTGTAACATTTGATTTGAATTTTGTCAGGATTTTTGTTCTTATTTCAGTGTTTTCATCCTTAAACAGGTTGAGGTAGAACAGAGGATGTGGCGTCTCACTGAGGAGCTGCAGACGGGGAGGACGATTATCCACACGCTTGAGAACAGCCTCGCTGCTCTGACTAAACGGCATGAAGATGATCCCGAAGAGGAAAATCTAACGAAACGGAGAGAAGAGCTTCAACAGAAACATGAAAACGAGATCTCTGCTTTGAGGTCGGATCTCGACAGGGAAAAGAAATGCCTTGAAGAAGCTCTTGAGAAAGAAAGAGAGAAGTTAAAGTTTCTTGAACTTTCTCCAGATGATGATAAAGGTCAGCTATCTTAACGAGCTACGTTGGTTACATTTGAGTTCTTCTGTTTTAAAAAAAAAATCAAAACTGTCTTCCAGGCCGACAGCTTCTGATGGTAAAAAAACAATTGGAGGATCAATACAACAACGAACTACAAAAGGCAAAGAGCTTCATGGCTGAAGAAACAGAAGAGCTCAAAGTTCTGCTTCAGGAGCAGAGCGAGGAGAAGCTTCGACTTGCCCAGCAAAGGTCAGATCTAACATGTCGGGGTTGTGTTTGCTGTCTTTAGGGTTATTCTGCTATATCTGAAAGTACATTGAGAAAAGCCAACTGTATTTTATTTATATTAAAGACTAGAGATGCACCAATCAGAATCAAGAAATTGGCTCCAGTTAGTGATTGGCAGGATAATTACTCCCAAATCAGTGATGTGAAGGCATATTTGGATAAATGTTTGACAGATAATGCATAAGCAGCATCGGTATACACGAATATTATATTGTCATTAATTCTTTTAATGAATTTGAAGGGTAAATTCTCATGTTCAGGGAGCATATTTATCTTTCTGTAAAGTTACTTTGTCTTAATGTCAGCATGCTAAAAATATTTGCACTAGAAACTAGACAAAAATCCTTGTTTAAAATTTTGTGTTTGCAATGCAAACAAGTTTCACTAATAATTATTGAGCAAACAAACGAAAGCCAGCTGCTTTCTTTTACTTTCCTTTGAGCTTGTTTTCCTGTGCCCCGTCTCCAGGTTTGACGAGGAGAAAGCGGAGTTGGAGCAGCGTTTGGTGCAGAGCTGTGAAAAGTCTGTGGCAGAGCTTGAAGACAAGCATAAAGCCGAGCTAGAACACGAGAGGTCGAGGCTCCTAAACACGCACTCAGAAGAGATGAACGCGCTCCACGCCAAACACAAAGCACAGCTGGACTCACTCGGTGCCTGTCACAGAGATCAGCTCGCAGCTATGGCCACGGAGCTTGAACATAAGCACAAAGCTGAGCTTGTTGCTCTGGAAACAGCCCTCGATTCTCGACGAATGGAGGATCTTAAAAAACTAGAAGCTGCTTTCAAGGAGACCAGTCAGGCCCAGTTGGAGGCTTTGGAGGCAGAACTGGCGCACAGACACCAGGAAGAAAGGGATGAGCTGGAAAAGAGAATGCTGGGAAATATGGACACTTTGGAGGCCACATACTTAAAAGAAGTGCAAGTGAGTAGAGATGAGCCATTTAACCCAATGTGGTTGAGTTTAGCATGTACAATGAATGGAGGTGCTGAAACATTTAGAGGGCAAGCATTGATATTTTTGTTCCAGTTTTAGTACTGCATGTATTCAACTTTATCACAGGTCTTGCGTGATGAAATGAATCGGCTTGAGGAGAAGCATCGCCAGGATCTGATTTCCAGAAGTTCGGAGCACAAACAGCTGACGGAGCGTCAGACTGCAGAGCAGCTGTCCATCAGGGAGGAGCTGAAGAGAGAGCTGGCTCAGGTTCACATGGACAAGTTCAAGGCCATGGCAGCTGAGCTTAGCCACGTTCACAAGGTAAGGAGTGATGGCCTCGTTATTGAAGTTCAATCTATTAAAACATGACGACTAAATAGTTGATTGATATTTCACATTAATTTGTTTTGCAGATGGAGCTGACTGCTCAGAAAGAGACGTTGGATACAGAACACTGCAGAGCTTTGGAAGCACTTAAGCAGCAGGTACAGCTGTCCTCAAAATGCATTTGATTTTATTTTTTAGGTCACAAAGACAAAAATCAGAAGCCTATTATATATTGCATTTATTGTTATATTATGAACTTTCAATTTAGGGAACAAGTTTGCTCAAAATATCCACTGTCCATCAATTTTTAGGTCAAAAATACTAGGTTTGAAAGAGAAAAGGGGAGTTTAGTAATTGACATCAGCCTTTTCGGAAGCAAACGACTATCTTGATATTTTTTGTTGTTGTTTTCTTTTGTGTGTCTTTACATGAAGAAGGGATCTGTTGTAGCAAATGAGCTGAAGGAAGCTGAGCTGCATGATAGTTATCAAGACATGACCAAGATATTAACGCTTTATAAGCTGGTGATCATTAGGAGTCGGGGTTGGAAACAGGGAGCCGATGGTCCCTGCATTCAGGACAATCACTGGAGATTTGCTTTTGTGTCAACTTTTGAAGTTTGCAGTTGTTCGTTGAGACATTAGCAGCTATTTACAGGCAAATAAATATTCAAATATTTAAAGCAAATATGGGTAAAATAGGGTTCAACCAAAAATGACAATTTTCTGGTAACTAACTTTAGCGCCCAAGTAGTTTCAGAAAATGTTCTTTAAATGTTTTAAACTAAAATCGAATCCTGATATTTTTTATTTTTTTTTCTTCTGTCTTTCAGGTTTTGGAACTGGAGCAGCAACACGGCACGGCCCTGCAGGAGCTCTCACACACCTACAGTATTGAAAAGGAGCAGCTTATAGAACAGCATCAAAATCAGCTTCAGGTGTGTGTTACACATAAATGATCAGATTATAATTGTGTATGAACTGTGGATTCTCTTTAATAGTTTCCCATAAAGCTCTTGTGCCGGTGGCTCTTACAGCCCATTAGAGAAGGGATTACACTAAAATATTGTTCATCCTCTATAATGGCATGTTTCTCTGTAGATGCTGGGTATTTAAATGAGTCTTTTTTCAACTTTGACATACTAAAGATGTTGCCAGCTGCAAATCATGTCATTTGAAATTGTGTGGATTTCTGTTGTAGGAGCTGAGGGAGACTACTGCACGTGAACTGGACGCTTGTCGCCTCGAGCTCGAAGAAGAGTCAGCAAGGCAACGGCAGCGCTTCCAGGAAGAGGTGGAGCTCCTCAAAGTTCAATCGGAAGAGCGACTTCAGGACAAGATTAACCATCTGAAGGTAAAAACTCAATTGTTCAGGAAAGAGAAGGAAAAAAATGAGGCGCTCAGAGATATCAGACTGATCTCTTCAGTTTATTTGATCCCATGTTTTAAATCTTTTCTGTTTCTTCTTATTTTTAAGTGTTATGTAGCCACTAGAATATTGCATTCTTGTTGGAAATATTACGTAATAGCGAAGGATTATCTGGAGCTACAGTGCGTGTGCCGATTGTGATGCGCTCTTTAAGCTCCAGCTGCACCAGTTCAGCGGATAGTTCCCTCGCTTGGACTCTGTCCCATTTGAGCTTTGCTCAAACCCAGTTTTCTCCTAATCCCACCAGCATATATGTACAAGTGTTGACGTCTGTCTGTCTCCATTCTCAATCTGTGCTCTTCTGGGCTGTGCATGTGTTTCCGTTCATTCATCTGAACCGCAGCTAAAAGGGATTGGATTTAGGGTTTTTATTCTCTAATGCCAACGGTTTTAAGGCAGAAAATAGGTATTTAATTGTTGACCATTTCAAATGTGCTGCCAGGCATTCAGGCAGATGGCCACTGATTTGAGGAAAGTATAACTTACAACTTGTTGCTGCTTTTTTTTTTTTTTTTTTCCATCTTCTGCTTCTTGGAACCACATTGTTGCCATCGAAGATTGAATCTGAAGATCAGAAAAAGGTGGAGCTTGAAGATTTGAGGCGGAGCTTCACATCTCAGCAGCAGGAAAAGGAAGAGATCTATACAAGAAGAATGAGCGAGCTCACCAACCAGCTGCAGCAACTGGAGGCTGTAGTTACCCAGGTAATGAAAACACCTGTACATGACATCTGTTGCTCATCTCGTATGTCTTGCCCATTTTTACGTTGCATGGTGCAGATGGAAGGCGTAAAAAAAAGATTTGATGTTGATTCCAATGACTGAATCATTCAAATCGAGTCATGTATAAGTCGGGTTATGACTGACAGATAAGATTTGCACCATAACAAAATGCAACATTCATATTTCAGGTACAATGGTGATGCTACATTATAATTATTTTGCAATACATGTTTGTTTGAAGTGTCACAAGTTAAGGTTCTTACTTTCTAATTCCTGTTCTCATTGGTATTATTAATTGTTTGAATGTCTTAATTTTTCTCATGGGAATTTTGGGAAAAACAACCAGTTGAAAAACTTTACATTGCTTCCTTTTCGAGACTTAAGAAATTCAGTTGAAGTTTCACAAAAAAATAATTTTGAAATTAATTTTTATGAGTTGTTTTTTTGTAAAATCCTATTTGCTTTGAAGATGACTAAAACATGTTAATTTAAAAAAAAAACAACCCACAAATGTTTATCAGTCTGTAGTTATCAAATGATTTTCCAGTATTTTTTGTAGTTTACGTCTCCCTCCCCCATCTAATCGCTGGCAATAAAGATGTTCCTGTTTGTTTTGTTTGTTTCCATGACATCTTTTGCTCTTTAAAGTAAAATATTAACATGCACTCTGGTTTCCATGAGGTTGGCATAGAGAGGTTTAGCAGGAGGTGGAGGCTGTTGCCATGACGGTGGCATTGTTTTATTGAGCTAGGTGGCTGCTGGAGATAAGTTGAGGAGGGAAAAAGGGGGGAATAAAAGGGAAGTTGTAGAGAAATGAAAAGTAAGAATACTAACTGAGCTGTAGAGAAACTATTAGGGCCTTAAGATAGATTGAAGTACAACCCAGCTGCACTCACATGATGCTCAGAAGTGGATGCCAGTCCTGCTGCTAGACGAGGATGATCAGAAGTTAGGGTGTGTTGCATTTTGGCTGGTTTTAACAGGAGTCCGGGAATGTGTGGATTACTTATTACTCTTAATTTTAAAGACTCTTTTTCTGCATTGCATCAAGTTAAGTGACTTGATGCAATGCATAAAATGGATAAAAGGGGAAGGAGGAAACATTTAGTTTTGGGAGTGGAATGACTGAAATCTGTTTTCCTCCTTCAGCTGCGTGCAGAAATCGGGTGCTTGCAGGACGAGTTGCACGGGAAACGTGCAGAGATGGAGACGTTGGACACTCTCCTCCAAAGAAGGGAACGAGAGAGCCAGGAGGGGGGGAACCTGCTGAAGATGCTCACTGACGACTTGCAGGATGCCAAAGAGGAAAAGTAAGTAATTTATTGTAGCAGTTTGAATAAATTATCAAATGTTTGCTGAGTAACTTTTAACAATATAAGTGGGACATTTTAAGCACAGCCAGATTTGTCACGTTTCAGATTTCAGTACTAAGCAAATCTTATGTCATTTATGGCTGCAATAACTGTTGGTGTGAAAAGCATTGAACTGGAATCTGCTGTGTTTTGGGGTTTTTTTCTCTACAGGACCAAACTGTATGGTGCGAATGAGAAAATGAGTAAAGTGCTGGTTGAGATGCTTCGCAGTGTCATAGCAACAGAAGAACTGATTGGACAAAAGATCAACAGCAGGATCCAAACAAATCAACAGATGACACAGAAAAGTTTAAAGGAGCACAGAGATCAGGAATCAGGTTTGTTGAACTCAGACTTTGCTCCATTTAGCATTTAAATTGCTTGAAAAATATAGCCATGATAAGAAGAATAACTGCCTATTTTTCATGCACACTTAAATGACGTGAAATAATTTTTTCTTTTCTAATTTACAGGTATTTCAGTTGTAGATTTGTCATCAGAGGAGATGGAACTGACCCAAATGCTGTGCGAGAGTCTGCTGGTTACAGACACTCAGATCAGTCCTGGAGGAGAAGAATCGGCTCTTAAAGCCTGCAGCAGGTTACGTCTGGCAGTGGAGACGCTCCTGGACTTGCTCCATCAAGCTCACACGCAGGTAAAGAATCTCTGCAGACATGGATGTATTTGCGCTCAAGGAAAGATGTGCAAGGAGCCTTGAAATTAATTTGTATTTTGTTGCAATACAATAATCTATTTGGAAAATTAGAAAAAAAAAAAAAAGAGTACATTTAATTAGAGAAACTATATGTTAAGGTTGGATATCCTTAAGAAAAACCCTTCAAATTCATTTAAAAAATTTTATTTGGCTTCAAATACAACAACCACAGGTCTTAAATGTTGTCATGGTAGGACTATTTATTCTGGCATATTCTCTGTGGTATTATTTTTGTTATTTTTTGCCATGAAAAGTTTTGATCGTATGCAGACATCTTCATTCTATTCTGTCTCAAATAGGTTGAGGCTACTGCTAACTAGCTGCTAATAAACCCAAAACTTTTTTTAAGCTGTCATTAGTAAGTGTAAATTATTAGTTCACAGTTGGCTGAATGAAATTTATCTTCGCCACTAACTCACTTCCGTTGCCAACCAGTACGGTGCTACATTCACTTGCCTCTATTATATGTAAAATACAGAGTTTTTTGTTTCTTTTGTGCCTTTTTTGTGATACAGGTCTTTAACTCAAAATGGTCTTAAATTTGAGTTGGTGAAACCTGCAAAAATACTTTTTATTGGTTCGCTTTGACAGTAGGTCAGCACCTGACCAAGTGTCGCTGGATTTGTCTTTCTGCTGCAGTTGGAGCAGACTTGCCATGTTCATCTTACCCTTGAGGAGAAGTTCACCCAGGGCAGAGAGGAAGCCACCCAGCTCCTTGAGCAGCACAAGCTCCTGATGAATCAGCTTGATGAGGAAGCCAAGATGAAGACTCGCCTCCAGCTGGAGCTCCACAAGGCAGAGGGTCAGCTAAGTGTTGTACATAGAGTTTTTCTGAGAGCATTTCGTTGGTAATTCTCTTTTATTTTTAAAATCCTTGTTGTTGCTGTTTTCAGGGCTTTTGGAGGGCTATGTGGCTGAAAAAGCTGCCTTAGAGGAGTCCCTGCAGCAGAAGGAAACTCGAGAAGAAAAGCTTGTGGAGGAGCTGGAGGGCCTGAAGGTGAAGCTGCATAAGATGCAGAGTCTCGCCGCGGAGCTGGATTCTGTCAGAGGAAAGTATCAGGAGCTCACTGAGGAGCACACCATTCTCCTGCGCCAGAAGGAGCATCTGTCCGCTGGACTTGGGGAGAGAGAGACAGGTGAGGAGAATCCATTCAAAATCATGGAATAAATAAAAATTTAAAATGTCATGAAATGATATTTCTGTAGCAAACTGTGTTGCCTTTTTGAATCAGCCTTGACCATGCACTTATATAATATCTGTGCTCAGATGCGCCATCTCTCCATTGGCCATTGGCTCAATTTAGATCCTGGCGCAGGTTTGTGGGCCAGAGTGGAGTGTGACTGTTTGTGTTTGAGTGGGGGAGGGGGATTACTTTGCAGTGTAAGGTTGCAGTGCCATTTGCTGTTGTCTTCTTTTTCTTCTAGCTCAGTACGTGTAAGTGAGTGTATTAAAGCTGTATTGTTTTGTTTTCTAATCTACATTTGAAGGGTTTTGCAACCTTCACCCTTCCTTTTTATTTTCCCCAAGCTTTGCTGGCAGAGACGGAGCGTCTGACCCAGGACAGGTTGGACTTGCAGAGGCAGGCGGAAAAAGACCACAAGTCTCTCTCACTGCGCCTCAGGAACCTGGAGAGAGAACTCGAAGATCAGGAAACTAAACTCCTGGAGAAAGAGCAGCAACACAAGAATCACTCTGAAGACCTCAGTCAGCGTGTCCAAGCGCTCGAGAAACAGCTGAAACACGACAGGCAGTTTATAGAGGTGAGCTTATAAACTAATGAGGCATACCCTATAATGTGAAGTAATGTACTTCTGCGTTGTATTATGTGTTGTTTGGCTTGTTCTTGAGTTTGAATGTCGCATTTTCGCATCTTGGATTGTCTTTCACACAGTTTGTTTTGCTGCATGTAGGAGCAGGCCGTGGAGCGGGAACATGAGCGAGACGAGTTCCAGCAGGAGATCCGCAGGCTGGAAGCCCAGCTCAGACACACAGGAAATGGAGACAAGGCACACAAGGTGAGAGCCGTTATCGCTGGTTTTCCAAACGTTTACTATTTTTTTTATATATTTTTTTTTTCTCGTCTTAATCCTGATAGTTTCGCCTCTTTGACATTTTGTACATTTTGCCACATTGGTCATCTGGTACTTAGCTTTTTTTAAAAAAATGAAAAGCCAGCATCTTTTCCTAAATGCTTTAACCAAAATAGCATTTTTCACTCTCCAAGAGAACATTTCTTAACCACATTTTCAAAATCATCAGTTTGAAAATGAATGTGCGACTCCCAATACATAAGATCTACCAACAGGAAGTAGATCAGTGTGATCATTACCTCTCATAAACATTGAGTAACACAAAGTGTGATCAGAGCCAAAATCAGTGAAAATGGGATGATGGGAGGTAATAAGTTAATGTTAAATGATGTCAGTAATAACAATGGAATATCCAGTTCATTATTAATGAGCATCATTAAGAAATGTCTTCACAGTTTTTTTAGATTTTAATGTAAAACAATCAAGTCATTGATCATCTATTGAACATCTATTCTTTGGGGTGTCAGTAGTTTTTTGTTTTGTTAGATTCTAATAAAATTGTAGGTGTGAGATGTGAGCATTTTTATGAATAAGAATATCTCTGAAATTGACCATTTATCCCAGAGGAAAGCAGTGCTATGCAGTGGTCAAACAGTGATTTAAAAGAAAGGGGGGAAAAAAGTGAGGCATGTGCAGGAAACAGATAAGAATGGGCAACATCTGGTGAACTGAACCAGACATGATTTAGGTCAGTAATTGTAAATTTGCTCTAAATGTTCTTGTATCCAAGTTATTTTAACCCAGTGCTGTGTGTTTGAATTGTTGTGTAACTAACAGAAATGAACTTACGAAATCATCAGTGTTTCTCAGCATAAATGCATAAAGCAGAAATCTTCGACTGAAGTTTAAACTTGTTTTTAGGTTGTGTGTTTGTGCTTCCCACGTATGATTTTTGTAATTTTTCAACTGGGACACAAATCAATTAATTGAATTATTGATACTGCATTTTGAATGCCAATGGGCCTGACTGTTGCTATGTGCTTGTCCCTGTGCTGGATGGATTGCTGTAGTTTGAAGACTTGATGCTGCAGGTATGGAATCTAACTATGGTGTAATTTTCATTGCTCCTCTTGTGCATGAATTCCCCTATTCCTCTGTAATCATCCATAGTCTTTTTAACTGCGTTTGTCATGAGTCCAGTATTCTTTACCATCATCCAATAGCAAGTAGAATATTTCCAATACGTCTTTTATCTCCGTCATTGCTCTTGGGGATGGTTTACCTTTAATCTCTTGATCATTGGCTGCAAACCTGGAATGGCTTATATCGCTTTTATTACAAACCTTGTAGTTTTCCCTTTTTAATTCTAACTTCTTTCCAAAAACTCCACATTTGAGTTTGGAAGAAAAAAAAAAACTGTTCCCGTTATCACTGCAGGTGGAGAGCCTTCAATCTATGGTCAGAGATAAAACAGATGACCATGCCTCATTACTTGAGGCCAATCAGCAAGCACAGCGCGATCTAGCAGAGCGCAACGAGGAGATAGACAAGCTAGCAGGACGGATCCGAGAGCTGGAACAAGCGCTACTCAACAGTGCGGAAAGCGTTCGAACCGTCAACAAACTGGAGCAAGAGCTGCACAAAGCAAAGCAAAGGGAACAGGAGCTCACACAAGTAAGAACTGCTAACGCGCTCCCAGATCAGTTATAGTGCCGTGCAAGTATTTACACGCTGAGGTTTTTTTCTTTCCGGTTTGCCACCTTAAAACTACAAACGTTGATGTATTTTTGCTAGTGTTCTGTGTGCACAAGAGAACATATGTTTGTGTTTAGCTTCCCAGAGTGAATAGTTTGAGGAAAACCTTTTCTGCAAGTATTTTCTTTCCAGTCTGCTGAAGAAAAGCAGACTTCACTGGATCTTAGTCAGTGATAAGGGCTGATTGCAAGTGCACTCCACACACTTCAGATTGACACTGTCATATCCTAATATACTTTATCACATGAAAAATCAAAACTCTCAAACAAGAATGAGTTTCAGGGTTTTGAACGGTTCAGTGGTTCAACGGTTCTGTATCTCAGCAATTCCCTCTTTTTATAAGGATAAGCTTGCTCTGGAGCAGCAGCAGCTGTCCAGCAGGCTCCAAATCTCAGCTTTGCAGTCCAAGCTGGATGAGACGAGGCACTGTTACCATGACAACACCCGTGACCCCACCCAGGAGCATAGGGAGGCCTTGGATGCTGCCCAGCAAAACCTACAATGTAAAGAGCAAGAGGTCTGTCAGGCTCTGTGTAAAACTGTTTTGTGAATCATTTAGTCACCAGATTTGTTCGTTCGACTGCAGTGCCACCTTTTGGTTAAAATAGGAATGACGGAATATCCTGTTTTTTAATCCATCATCGTCGTGTGTCTCGTAGGTCGAGGTCTTGCTTGGCCAGTTGGAAAACGTGCAGAGAGAGTTGCATCAAAAAGAGGTTGAACTGAAACACCTCACAGCTCAGCTTGAACTACTGACGAACAAGAATGCGGCTCAGGTTGAGGAGCTTCAAAAGGAAATTTCTACCCTGAAAGTGAGAACTGTTTTGTTGTCACGTCCGAGTATTTTCTTCTTTTTAATTAGAATTTTTCAGACTATGTTTGGAGGTAACAAGATGCATCATAAAATGAGGACCAAACCGCTGTGTTTAACAGGAGACGATGTCCACCCTCACTGAAGTAAATGAAGAAAAGGGACAAGTTCAGGTGGCAGAAAATGAGGAAGAGACGCTCCCTGCTGCACTCCTTCAGGAGAAAAACCAGGAGATCGATCATCTGAACTGCGAGATCCAAAAACTTGAACAAGAGCTTGAGAGTGCGAGGGACAACCGAGTCGGTGTAAGCATCCTGACAAGTTTCTGTATGAAGTTGAACCATTCGGGGGGGTTTGTACTTTTCCAAGTACAAAAACTTGAATTTCAAGTTTTTGTACTTGAAATTCAAGTACAAAAACTTGAATTTCAATTAGGTGTTTCCAATGTTAGGAAAGTGCTTTAGTTTTGTATGAAGTCCTTAAAATGTCTTGATATTCAACCTGTAATATGGTGCAATCTAACACTTGATTCAAAGCCTAAATGTAGAAAAGGTTATTTTCAGTAGAAACCAGATATTTTCATCCAACTAATGAAAAGACACATTTTTTTTCTCACTGTCTGAAAATAAATCAGACCAAACTTTCCTTGTTTTTGGTCAGTTAGAATGACCAAAATTAGTTAAACACTTGAAAACCTAGGAAGAACAATTTAAGACATTTGTTTGCAACTTGTTAAGTATAAGACGCTTTTCTTATACTTTAGTTATTGATATCTGTGAGTTTATTTTTTTTAATTGGTGTTTTCAGTTCAAAACATTAAATTGCTATATTTTAGTTGACTTTGTCCGCACTGTAAAAGGTAGAATACTTTCATAACATATTATTAATAACAATAATCAGTGACATTATAAAATAGAGAATTGAAACAATGATTTGGATTGTTTTTGTCTATGTTTGATGCTGGTTAAATTTGAAAATGCTTGAAAAGTGCTTAAATTTTACTTTGGGAAATGTTAGCTCATTTTTCCTCTTAAAGGTCCTGGAGGTTGAGCTGGAGGATCTGCGGACTCAGGTGGAACATCTTCAGTCTGAAATCACGAGAGTGCGTCAGCAGAAGCAGGAAGAAGAGGAGCGGCTTCACGAGGTCATCAGCACGCTGCAGGCAGAGCTCGCCACCCTGGGTCCTAACCTGCACGAAGTCAGCGACTCCCAGGACGGCGACAGCATCAATCCCTCTCCCTCCCCCAGCCCGGAGCCGCACATGGAGACCCTCCAGGAGAGGAGGGGAGGTCCGAACAGCCTGAAGCACGAGATCAGCCTCACGCATTCTGCCGCCTCCTCTTCTCTTCGCTCTCGGCTCAAAGCCCTGCAGAGTCAGTTTGAGACCGCCGTAGCGGAGAAGGAAGGACTGGAGCGCCTGCTGCTCACACAGGAAGAGGAGTACCGGACACAAGGGGAAGAGTTTGGAAGGAGACTCGGCATCGAGAGGGAAAAGTTCGATGAAGTCCAGGGTCTCCTCAGGCTGAAGGAGTCGGAGCTGGAGGAAGAGAAAGCAAAGAGAAAACTGTCAGAGGAGGAGAGGGACGGTTTGAAAGTTGAAGCCGAAGAGGTCACTGCGATGCGTGAAGAGAAAGCCCGCCTGAACGCCGTGGTCCTGGACTTGCAAAACAACGAACAAGAGAGACTAAGAGAGACTGAAGCTTTAAAAACAAATTACAATGAGATGAAGCTGGAAATGGAGGTCCTCAGAGAAGCCAGCCTCACCTTTGAGAGGCAGGTGCAGGAAGTAAGAGCAGAAAACGTGGAGATGGAGAAAGCAGTGGCAAAGGGAATAGAGAGGATTAAAACTCTGGAGACTGTGAAGGGAGAACTTTCAGCAGAACGTGAAGTACTGAGGAGGAGAGAGTGTCAGCTCCAGGAGGAAATCGAAACCCTCCGAAAACAAGTTGGTTCGATGAATGTCCTCATCCAGGAGCTGACGGCTAAGCTGAGGGACCAGGAAACCCGTCAAGAAGAGGCTCAAAAGGAGTTTCTGGTGAGTGTCATATTGTTAACCTTTTTGACTCGATATTAAATATTGTGTACTGATCTAGAAGATGATTCTAGGCTTGGAGGTTTGCCCTTTTCCTGCCTAACAGAAATAAATGCATAATTTTAGCGTTTTTGTATTTTTCTCTAGATTCATCTATAAAAACTGGTTCTTGTTTTAGCACCCTCTAGTGTTGTAAGAACATTTTCATAAGGTTTATGGCTGCATTAGTTAGTTTATTAAATGCTGAGATTTTATTCAAGGATAAATATAGTCAGAATCATCGCGAGTCTTTACTGGCAGAATACAAAAAAGATGAATAAAAAAGTCCAGGTTTGCTGCATGATTCGCAGAGGCTGAAATATTGGAAAATGATCCAATTAAGCTTTTCAGTAATTCATTAGAAATACAGGAATTATCAGAAAATTCCCACAACATCCTAAAAAGATCAAGCCAGAGTGTTTATGATTTTTTTTAAAACCTTTTGAAGCAGAACACTAGCATTTAGCATTAAAATATACTTTAATCCTATTTGTAAACAGACTAATCCCAACAATACTGACTGTCTGTGTTAGGACGTTGGAAGTTATTAATAAGTCTAGTCATAAACTAAATTCAAGGGAAGGGAAAGTGAAGTGAAGCCGATTTTATGTTATAACAGCCTGCCATAATATAAGTGATTGGAGAGGAAGGACACTGTAACCTAGCAACAGCTGTTTACCTTTTGAAAAAATAGTTCTCAGTTTAGCTTTATTTAGCAGGTGGAAAGCCATGGTTTTAATTTTATTTCCCCTTTCAGTTATGATTAGTTTATATCAGACGTTCGATTAAGACATGGTATGATTGTAAATTACTTTTTTGGTTGTTTTTTTTTATTTTTTTTAGCTCTTTTATTAAGTTGACCTTTAAGAAAGGTTTTAATGTTAACCTTAATAGAGCTTCAAGCCTGGCGTTGTTCAAAGCGAGCAAAATTGCGTTGCTTTTCTGCCGCACATACAGCTGCTGCAGGCAGGACCACATCTGGTTGTAGTTAGAGGGCGTCGCTGTTATGACGTGGTGCAACACTGACTGCAGGAACGAGAGGAAGTGTCTCTTTAAAATGAGGAAGAATGAGGAAAACCTATGCTAGCTTTTAGCTTTAACACTGTTGGAGTCTTAGTTTTTAGTCGCTGTGTCTGAACAGGATGTGGTAAGGCGCAATGTTTTCTCGTTTTGCAGGTTTGGTTTGTAGCAATCGTTAATCCTGCCCAGCTCTGATTGTAGATGTGTGCGTGTAGCTAGTTTTAAGCAATTGCTGCCTTTCTGGTCCCAATATTCCGCTGCATTCAAACGTCACCAGACGTTTGGCTCCACTTGTGTGATGCTTGTGAAGTTTTCCGTTTAGTCAAATGGAAAAGCAAAGCATGCGGCTTGTAAAACTCAGTTCTGTTTACTTTTACCTTTCTGCCAGACCCATGCTGATGTTACCCTGGCCAAAGCAGAGGCTTCCTTGAAACAGAGGAAGTCTGAGTGTGCCAAGCTGAAGGCTGAAAATGAAGCTCTCAAGACTGAGCTGGCGTCAGTGAAACAAGGACTGAAAATCGGCTCGGAAAGAACCGGAAAACCTCACGAGAACGGAGAGGTGGGAATATGAAAGCTGAAAACTGTATCTGTTGTGATCTTTAGGTGTTTTTGGTTGGCTTTGATGGAAGTAACTTCTGCCCTTCAGATCAAACGGCGACATCTGGTTGACCTGGAAGTTGAAAACCAGCGAATGAAGGCAGAGCTGGAACGTCTTCAGCAGGATGTGGGCGTACAGGAGGAGGAACTAGCCTATCAGCGCAGAGAGCTGGAGCAGCTCCGTCAGCTGTGTCAGCAACAGGAGGCACATCCTCACCATCAGGACTGCCACATCAAAGGTACATAGCAATTAATGTTAATATTCAAGAGGTACCTTTTTTATTTCATCAAACAGACTAAAACTTTTGTGTTTCTCTCAGACGTTTCTCACAGAGCTTTTGAGGATGTTCTATCGGCGTCTCGTGATGAAGCCTCTCTGAGCTCCCCGGAGGTTCTGAGACATCTTGAATGTTCCGAGGACCAAATCAAGGAGCGCTACCACGTCTCCGTCCTCGATTCCCGTCTGTCTGAGCTCAGTGGTCTGAACTGTACAGATCAGGATCTTCCCCAGGTTAAAATTTCTCCAGGGGTTGCGATGGAGTCTCCACACTCCAGGACGGTCACCCCAGATCCAGCCACCCAGAGTACCCACTCCCCGGGTTCTTTGACCGCGTCCGACCACTTCTCCGTGCTCAATTCACTGGACCCTGACAAAGTATGCTGTGAAATGTTTTGATTTTTTTATTCATGTACATTTTAAAAGTCTTTTTAAGAAAAACTTAAATATATATATATGTATGAATATTTTTATTTTTTAAATTATTTTCTCAGCTTGACGAGTTGGAAGAGCTTGACCTGACGGCGCCTCCGTCTCCACTCGGCTCCACTTCTTCCTTCTCAGCTCAAGAATGGAACAGTGACGGATACGGGAGCAGTAAGTCCCGCTGTTCCCCAGCAGCTTGGCAGCAGTTGACAGCTGCCAAGCTGCCAGGCTAGGTTAACTTTAAAGCCTGACATGTCTTTTTGAGAGGGTGAAAAACTGAAAATAATTGTATTTGGAGATGGAAAAATGTTGGGGAAACCAACAGACTGTCTCTCCTCTTTCTCTCATTCAGATGTGAGTTCAGAACTGGGAGCGCGACTGAGAGTGGAGCTGGAACAGACGGAGAGACTGGACGCTCAGTTTGTCCAGTATCTGCGCTGCAGAGGAATAGACCCCACAGCCAACACGGACAGCGCGGCAGGAAGCATGAGCTACAGCGACGACTTGTTGTCACCCGAGCTTCAGGTGGGCTTTCCCCCGGAATAGTTGCAACCCATTGTAAGCCTGAGTTTCACGTAGCTCTCGCGTCTTTCCGCAGGCTCTGCTGAAAAAGGTTTACCAGGAAAGCTGCAGGATTCTCACCCTGAGCCAGCGTCGCTGCGCTCCTTCATCTCAAGCCAACGCTGCGGATCTAAAGACCTGCTCACCAAGTCGGACCCGGCATTGCTTTGGAGATGGCTCGGCTGGACTGGACAGCAGGGATAATTCAGCTCCCTCCAATCCTCCAATGAACTGGCAGCAAGAGAAGAGAGCCTTGCAGGAGACTGTGGTCGCTCTTAGAGAGCTGCTCTGTCGAATGGCACAAAGACAAACACAAGTGAGTTTCTATGATTCAATAGGCCTCAGTTGGGCTGTTTGTTTGGAATTTAGAGTGCAAATGTGTTTGGGGTTTTTCTGTCATATGGGTTAAAGAACTATTTTTTTCCCTCTTAAGACTGATTACACTGATGATGGCTGGCACAGAAGCCACCTACAGTCCAATGGAGATGTTGAATCCCAGATCAGGGCAGAGCTGGAGGAAAACCAGAGGCAGCTGAAATGTGCCCACAATGCTCTACAAGAGCATAAGAACAAATTACTTTCTCTCAGGTACATTTGATCAATTTTATTTCTGTCCCGCACTTTTTGTTCCGGTGTTTTAAAATAGATTTTGAAAGCTTGGAACTCATTGAGCTTATTCATGTTCGTCAGGCTGGCTGCAGAGGACGCCGAAGTGGCCTTGAGAACAGAACAGAACAGATTCCAGGAGCTTCAGCAGGAGCTGGAGCAGGAGAGAGCTCTGACTCTCTGTAAAGACCGAGAGAGAGAAGAAAGGATGGAGGTTAGACGAGAACCAACAGATTTACATTGATCCATCTAATTACTTTGTTTTATTCATCTAATGCAAAAAACTAACATCCATTGATATTTTAGACAACATAATTTATCATATTAGATGCTTGTCTTGGGGTTTTGTCAATTTAGATGTTAAAATTCATAAATGCTAAATTACTGCTGTAAGACTGATTATGTGGATTATGAATCGTATTTGACTTTTTCTTGTATTTGCAACAATACGATATAATCTGCACCGTGTGATTAATAGTTCATTATTTATACAGAACAATAAACACAAGATCAAAAATGGCACAACATAGACTTAAGAAGACTGTAGCTGCTGATCTGTTGGGTGTAACAGTACAAAGGAAGTGAGGACACATAAAAACACAAGCTAGCATAAAGTAGGGCATGGAGAGGACTATATGAGGAACTGGACTGTCTGATGTGCCGTTCTGTTCAAAATTCTGCTGGACACTCAAGTTCATATGTAGCATAATGAACTAAAATGGGCATGAGGGGAGTCGGGCAGTGACTGGAACTCGTATGACTATTTAGTTTCTATTTTTAAAGATTTGTGCGAAATGTGTTTACTGTCTTAAAAGTTCATGTTCCAAAATATGTGGTGGAGCCAAAGAAAACTTGAAAATCAGCATGCCATTTAAAAAACAAGCAAACCAAAAACTTATTTTCAGGAACTATATTTACCAACACCTGATTGTTCATACACTGAATTTAATCAGTGCGCTATTAACTATATAAACTGTTTGCCAAATCTCCCAGCAACCATTTCTGCACCCAATTCTGGATATGTTTCTAATTGCTTTAAAACAAAAAAAGTAATCCTAAAATGCATCTTAAATTTTGATATATATCATTTTTTCTTTCCAGGCTTTTCAAGTTTCCTCTGAGAAGCTCAAGGGTGAGGTCGTGTCTCTAAAGGCCCAGGTGGAGCAGGAGAAAGTGGCCTGCAGCAACCTCAGACAGGAGCTCCAAATCGAACAGTCCCGTAGCGGTCTGTTAGAGAAACGTTTGCAGGATGCCCAGAAAGAGCTGGAAGATGAACACAAACGTTTCAGCCATCAACAGGAAATCCTCCTGCAGGAAAAGGATCAAGCCGAACGGCTCCTTAACGAAGTCAAGTCCGGTCTCGCTGAAAATCACTGCAAGTTTGCGGATTCTCACAGGAAGCTGGAAGAGGAGCGGCAGCTTTACTCCAGACAGATAGACGAGCTGAGTCGCAGACATGAGGAGGATACGGCGAGGGATCAGAAGTTCATCTCTGGCCTGCGCTCCCAGCTGGAGCAGGAGCGAAGGCAGGGAGAGGACCTGGCAGCCATGACTGACAAACTCAGGGCCGAGCTGCTGGAAAGCAGGAGAAAATGGGAAGAAGACAGAATAAGGCTGGAAGAACTTCAGAGGGAGAAGGAAGCCACTGGCAGGCTGAGAGCTGCGATGGAGACCTTGAAGGAGCAAAACCGGGAGCTCAGCAGCGCTCTAGAGATGGAGCGGCAGCGGTCCAGACTCCAACACATCGAACTAGCAGGGCTGAAGGAGAGGTTTCGTCTGTTGAAGGAGAAAGAAAGGGAGAGAGATGACCAACTGGAGAAGGAGAGGAGGAAGGAGAGGCAAGAGGCGTTGGAGAGAGAAATGCTTCAGGAGAGGACTAATAACAAAGTGGTAAATTATCAGCATTAATTCTTTCTTATTGAGGATACAAAGATTTAATTGAATTACGATTGTTAAGTAATAATTCATTAGCTTAAAATTAGTTCCAGTCGAATAACTAGTAACGTCTGCTTAGACCTTCTTTTAGTGTTGTAGTTTGTCCGCCATCCAGCAGATGGCGCTCTTATTCATCCTTAATTGGAGCCAGTTGATACAAGAATAAAGGTGGAGAAAATACCCAGGATGGGGAAGAAAGATGATTCAGAGTGCAGTGTGACATGCAAGATGCCACTTGATGTGGTTTTGTTGCAAAAACATAAACACTTGATAAGTTCCTTAAGTTTTACCTCAGTAGACCCGTTCAGTTGAGCTGCAAAATTACTGATGTGCTACGAAGATGAGGAGGTTGTGAGGACATAAAAGCGGAGAGGATAAATTGTACCATGACTGGGGGAAAAAAAATATGAAAACTAGTAAAAAAAGCCCAGTTGATTTTTGAGGGCTGTGGAGAGTTAATGCGCACCATGAAACGAAGTTTTAACGTTTCCTCAAGAGCAACAAAGGTTTAAGTGTTTCGCATATTTAATTCTTTCCATCGTTTTCTGTTCAGCAACCTAAGTGGTTCCTTTTTAGATTTTATAAATATGTCTAAGTTTAATAATGTGAGAACACCACATTGTTTTGTTTATTCAGTCAGCATTTAATATGGCTGACAAAAAATAATATGTATTTTTTAATTCTGGATATTATGAAAAAACTAACCCTTAATGATATGGAAAGGCAGTTGGCCCTTTCCATTTCAGAAAATGTCCAATTAATCATTAGTCCGTTGATAAGAACAAAGAACTTTAGATCAACTCGTTGATAACTTGCATCCCTCTTTCCTACACATATTACATTTGCAAAAAGTAATCCTACTATGTGAAGTGCGTTTTATTTAGTTTAGTGTTTGTCTTTAAGAAGCACAAGCACATGACGGCATGTTTCTTTCCACAGTTGGAGTTGGAGTTACTGAGGCAGCAAGACCAGCAACGCATGCAGGAGCTGCAACAGACTCTCGCAGACCTGGAGAGAAAAGACAGGGAACGGGAGAGAGAGATTGCAGCTCAGGAAGAACTGCTACACCATAAAGTAATCTCCCCACAGCGTCCAATCACCATCTCCCATATGGACAGGGCCCAAGCAGGTGTCTCTCTGCAACACCAACAGGTCTTAAAATCCTTATTACCTGTGATCTCTATAAATGAAATTTGGGATAATTGTAGCCATACTAAATATGTTTAGTTTGAAGCTAAACACATTTAATATGTATCAAATCCGGAGATTTGATTTTAAAAAATGCATTTTTTTCCCTCACTATAGAGGGCGTCTACATCATCATCATCCAATCTGCTGCAGACATTGCTGAAAGAGAACTCTGAATTGACTGAGCGCTTGAAGTCCATGAGTCAGGAGAGTGCCACCTTCAAGAGCAGACTTGCCAGCCTGGAGAAACAGCTGCAGTTCAAAGAGTCTGAACTTGCCAAGGTCGCCACAGAAACAGAGAATCAACCCGTCAGTGATCCAGTCAGCCACAGCAGGGTCAGTACAGGCACAGATACGACACAGGCTCGGTCCAAATTCAGAGGCTGCATCCTTCGAAGGCCGATAACGTCACAGTTATGCGATGAAAGAAGGATGTATGCATCCTTCTGTTCATGGATTTGATGGATGGATCTAGTGTACCTTTAGCAGTCCATCCTACCCAAGATTCAGTGCGGCTGAATGAGACATTTTTAGTTTTGTAACAATGGTAAATGACAGTACAGTTTTAGGTAAAAGTACATTAAAATATGGAAGTACAAAAATTTGGTTTGCAGCAGAATAAATCTGCAGGATAGACCCTCCAACTTCAGTCGCCCGCTTCCGACCCGAAGTAGATCTGGTCCTTCAAAAGATGCATCCCTGAAATCTGGACATACTAAATGTTTCATCCCTATTTTGTATCAGGGTTCTTTCTAAAACCTTTTTTAAAAACTTTGCAAAATGACCCCAAGAGAAACTAGTTCAGCTCTTCTTTGTAAAGTAACAGTTTCTGTTTCCGGTTTTAAAGCTGCAGCGCTATTATGAGCGCTACCTGCGCGCCGAGAGCTTCAGGAAAGCTCTGGTTTACCAGAAGCGATACCTGATCCTGCTGCTGGGAGGATTCCAGGACTGTGAGCAGGCCACTCTGTCCCTCATTGCTCGGATGGGAGTGCGGCCCTCGTCTCCGTTCGCATACAAGTGCAGGCCCATCAGGAGGTTCAGGGCTGTGGTTCGAGTTGTAATAGCTGTGTCAAGGTGAGGCGTAAATCAAGCGTCTCATCTTTCTGAGCCCTGTGGATGGATACAATTAACTTCAAATTGTTTTCTGTTTGTAGGATGAGATTTCTGACCAAGAAATGGCAAAGAGCCGTGAGAAGGGTTGCATTATCTGGAACCATCAATGGACATCCTACAGGTTAGCATGCACAAATCGCAGAAGTAACATTTGGATGCACTAAAAATGTATATATTTTTGAGATTTTGTATGTGAAGTGGATGGAAACTAATCCATATTTAAAGTTTTTAAATCAGATCTAAAACGCATGCTGTGATGTATATTAAGCCCTCCCTGACTCAGTACTTTATGACAAACTGTGAAAAATCTTTAGATATGCGAATGCCTTTCAAAGCGCTGTGACTCAGTCTGTCATTGTCATGTCTTTTGCAGCACCTAAAGGTGACGTTTTAAGGCAGCAGCAGCCAAAAATACATTTTTACTCGGCACAAAACGGAGGCAGAGGCGATGCCCAACGAGCCACTCTCTCATTTCTGGCTCCACCCAGCAAATCGACATTCAGACTGCAGCGAAGGTCTGGAATACTTTAAAACACACTTCTCGAATTTTTGTGAAATTTGTAAGTCTGTTCTTCACCGAGCTTCCCGTCTTCAGGCACCACTCCAGTTCCTGCCTAACTCCTGCTCACTCTGCTGGAACAACCCAGGATCCAGAACGCTCTCTCACAGACTACATCCATCACCTGGAGAGAGTCCAGCAGAGGCTGGTGGGAAACAGACCAGGTGAGTTCAGGACAGTTTATCTTGGTTTTCCTGAAACTGCTGCATTCAAACGAGTCACGGTCAGAAGTGGACTGGCTTCCTCTTTCTCTCTCACCGTCCAGTCACTGCCCGGATGGGGACAAAAATAAACAGAACTACATCATGTACATTTCTAAGCAACCCTCTCTGCTTAGAAATGTAAGCAGAACATTTTCAAACACTTATTTTCAGATCTTTTATGGTTGAAAACAGAAGGTTTCAACAGTTCAACTCAGGAAAAATTGCAGTTAAAGTGCTGGACTAAGACCTTTTTTTAATTTAAGATGGAGGCAAAACTGTAAAATTTGGCTTTATCATTCATCTCTTCATTTTATTTATTGCTTTGTCATTTGTGACACCTGCAGTCACAAAGAGCCAATACTGTCCAGTTGCAGTTTATAGGACTTTGAAATATCCAGAAATTTCAAGGGGAAGAAAAACTCAAGGGTTAAAAAACCCCCATAAATTTGCACACAGAACACTGTCTCTTACAAATGAGAAATTCTAATAAAGTTTTCAAAAACGATGCGGGACTGTGAAATGTAATTTGCACCAAGATTAATGAAAATTATGCTAATTATAATACAACTGCTAATCACACCTCGACATCATGGAAGTGTTTGTGTTCCTACTGTAACTTGGTCAGTGTATATACATTATTGTCATACTTATGGGTGGATATGGATTTAAATAATTTATTTATGTATTTTGTGTCTTTTAGGTTACTCTGCCTTCCAGTCTCACCCAAAGTAATCCATCCACCAAAGCCTGAATGTTGCCTTTGTGTTGGCACCAAACTGACCATGCCTTAATGCCTTGAAGGATGTTTATAATGTTTAGGTTTTTATTATTATTTCACATAATTTCTTTTAATTGCATAAATTATTTTTGTATTTTTTTTTTTATGTACATTTTATTTTGTATGCCTGCTATTTTGAACATCATTTTAAAGACGCAGCTTGAACAAAATTGTCTCATTATTTCAAATAGTGCTTCTTTTTTATGTTGTAGAGTGATTGTACATCTTGGTATGTTTGCTCTGGTTTTATGCTAGATATGAACGATCAACACACTATTCTGAGTGAGCAGATCATTGTATCAGGATAAAATGTGTTTCCTTGTGTTTGCTTTTACTTTAACATGATTAAAGAAGACACTATGCTCTCTTTACCAAACTGAACTTTTCTTCAGATCTTGACTATCATGACATATTTTTAAACCAACTTAATCCAATTTAACATGCTTGCCAGATTTTTGGCATAAATTACAACTGAGAACCCTTAAAGCACACCATATCATTCAGAGAAAAAAGATCACTATAGAGCACTGAACCGGTGAACACCTCCTGTTTTATTCTCAAATACTCTAATATTACTCATCTACTGTTTGGTATCTGATAGCTGGTACCAACTCCTTTCTAGAAATAACCTAAGAAATATTTGAACTGGGACCTAAAGTCACAGGACTTCGACTGAAATAGAAAACAAAACATAATACAAGTTGATCTTTGGAATCGCAAACATTGGAGTTGGATTGTGTGTGTGTATATGCAATTTGTAATGTAACGGAAATGAAAATAAAAATGCTACCCTTTTTTTAAGTGGTAACAGGTGATGTGTGTATTTGAAAAAGTTTCAAACATTTATTTCTCTAAGTTGGCAATACGTGCTGCAAATGTCTGAATTAGACATTATTAAACCAGGACTCAGGAAAACTTGAGTATATCTTTTAATTAAGAATTGCATTGATAATTCCATGGCACATTATGAGTGTCTTGAGTTTATGATCACCTCTCACAATACCTTAACAATAATGACTTTCAGTCTGTAGAAAAAACATTTTGAAAGAGTAATAATATAATTCGGTAATCTTGTTTTAATTACAAGAAAACAAATCTTTATATAGTAAACTATATTAATCTGACAGTGATCTGAAATACACATTTTATCTTTAAGCCTGGGTGTTTGTTGCTTTCTTCGATCGAAAGGCACCGCCCGTGATTGGTTCGTTCTATTCAGACGAAGTCGATAGAGCCCCGCCCAAGCGTCCTCTCCCTGCAACACAAAACATTCGCACCTCGTGAGGCTGTCACACGCAGTGACGCACATCCTGCGCATTTCAACGCAGAGATGCTAACGCTGGGCTAAAGCTCCACTGGTAACCGTTGTGTCGTACATTGTCGTCTGAGGCTTTCCCCTGTGGAAAAACAGTCCTGGCCCGTTCGGAAGAACTCGTTCCATTTTTCTCGTATTTGTCTGGGATGTATGGATGGATAGTTGACGGAATCTCGTCTCTGTTTGAGCCCGTCACCGGGCAAAACCACACCGAGTGGCCTGCGAGAAGAAGGGGCAGCGGGGAAGGACCACGGCGCGAGGACAGCCACGGAAGACCGACGAAACGGAACTACAGAAGGTCGGTGTTATTCTGATACCTGGTGGTTCCTTTCTGGATGCGCTCTTATTCCGCTGTGGTTTAATTTCAAATGTGTTGACTTAACGCTTCTGTTGGCGACTAAAGTTAACCTAATAAGCTAACAACAGTGAGGGGGGTATGTTTGAAAATAAGTATTTTGTTTGCTACTTTTTGATATTTTCCCAGTTAAACACATCTTAATTAAATGGCTAAATCAGCCACTAATGGTCTAATTAATTAGGCGTGCTGAAGCAGAGACTCGTCTAAAAGCTGCAGGCCCTCAAGGCCTGGAGTTTGAAATCTGCTCCCCCTGTTCTGCATGTTTTAGGTGTTGCAGTGCCTCCACACACCTGACTTGAATAAAAGGGTGATTACCAGCCTTGCTGACATGCCAAGAAGTTAATTGAGGCTTTTGATTTAAGTGTGCTGGAGCAAGGATGCATCCAACAGCTGCAGGACAGTGAGCCCTGCTCTATATAGTCTACTACCTCTATTGATGCTCTTTTAACCTCATAGGATTTAGTTCTACTAACGCATTTTGCGTGTATGCTTCCTGTGTTCAACATGAACCCCACCTGAAGAGTCTCTCTCTGTTTTGAACTGAAGTTATTTGGTCAAAGCTCATGTTTCTCATGACAGTCGCTGCAAAGTATGGCAAGCTCCATTTGTTTACATTTGTAATGCTGGAACAGAACAGTGGTTTCCTGGCACTTTCCTGTTTTATTTTTTTTTACCAACAGTGGCATTATCCGCTGTTGCCTGGATAATTCAATAATTTCACAAAAAGAGGTTAATTATTATGAATTATTATGAATGATAGTTTTCCTCTGTTACAGTGTGCATGTCGCCGATGGTGTTTGTCAAAGTGACCCGGTGGCGGCGAAACGACGCAAACGCGGTATGTCGGGATCAATTAAAAATGCCAGGGTTTGTTTTTAAGAAGTCTGTGCATTTCAGTAACTGTTGCGATCTCCTGTCTTTGTAGATGTTGTGATCAGCTTTGTGAAGAAGACGGTGGCAAGCATAGCAGGCCTAATGAGCCTTCGGAGACCGCTGCCTGCAAAGTGTCAAAATCCAAGCGAGCATGAAGAAACACAGGTGGGTGGGTGTCATCATGACTTTGTGTTCAAGTGCTGCATCGTGTTCTGTAGATATGGAGAACCGGCCGAATAGAAGTTTTGCTGTATGCCCTGTTGAAGGTGTTTCCACTTGTGGGGTGCCTCAAGTCTCTGTTCTTGGGCTCTAATTTTCCACAAGGGGACTGCACACCGTCAACTTCAAACGTGTGGAAAAATATGATTTTCTATTAAATAATGGATACCAGTGGCGCTTGGTCAGTGCTTGATGCTACAGGGCAGGTATCCATTTCAAACCTCGCCTCAATAGACCATAAATGAAATGCCACATCATTTTGCTCTTATTTACTCACCAGTTTTTGACTTGGCATTTGCAAAACTTGGTCTTATTACTTCCCAGTTTTATTATTGCTGCTCGATGCATATTGACCTGGACCAGGTCTCCCTTTAATGGCTCCAATTGGTCCAAACTGTAGCAGCTCATATGTTTGATCTTCTATGTGCCGAACCTTGTGTTTAAATGTGCTTCATGGATAAGATATATTTAATTTAAAGCATTTTTTTTTATGTTGTTTTAATCTAGCCTGTTACTCTAATGGGCATAGATGAGCTTCACACTTCATGGCTCAATGGTACTGACTGGAAAATGGGTAAGTGAAGATGGATATCTCTACACCTGTTGACCCTTGGCTCTATTCATATCTAATATCTGTTGTCTTCTCAGATAAATCTGTAGGTGGGATGAATGACAGGAGCTCAAAGAATCCCTTTCAAAGCACTTTACCCCCTTTAAGAAAATACAGGTCAGTGATCTAGTTTTTGTACCGTTTGTTCATTAGTCTCAATAAAACATTCAGCACACACTCTTTATGAACTACAGTTTTTTTTTTTTTTTTTGAATCTAGTGGAGCCACGCTCGCATCTGGGCTCCCAGAAAGAGGGAAGAACTGGGAGAGAAGAGGCTCCCTTCAACTGCTGCCTTCAAGGCCCGCTATCAGAGTGGGAACACCTTATCCTGAACCGATTTCTAATGGCTGCGGACACACACGCTGCCCTAAACCCAGTCTTACTGTGGAAGAGGTATATTTAGACCTAAATTTAGTGCCGTCTGGAATATTCTGTTACACTTATGATGGTCATTTTCCACTTTATCCTTGTTGTGATTAATGTAATCACTCAAGGGTACCTCATTATTACTGAACATGTTTTTGTCACTTTATAACTTCAGTTGTGATCTTTGTTTTAGGCCATAAAGCAGAACAATAAGGAGCACTACAGACGCCTACTGGAGATGGTGACGGAGAAATACAGCAAAAGCCAACCACTACCTTTCAACCAAGCTAAACCGCATGAGTGAGTGTTTTCGTCTGCTGGTGTGGTGTTTTTCAAAGATGTTTAATAAGATCACCATGCACATCTTATTTGTACTTTTTTTGTATTTTTTTCCTCTCCTAGCGAGTCACTGTTACAAAGTTCCCACAAATCATCTTCTTCAGAGAGAACCTTTGATTCAGTCTCCAGGAGGGTGGTGTGCACAGGTAGGACTCTCCTGTGGATACCATTTGTCTTTAAAATATTTGTTTTTTGGCCCCCAAACTTGCACTTTATCTGTGGTTTTTGGTGCGACAGATTTACTTTCACAAGTGGAGCATTTAAAACTGTTGCTATAATGCTCCATTTTAATGTATGCTTAAAAAACTTGGCTAATTGTGATTAAATTGTTAACATTTACTGCCATTTTCCCAACAATCTTCTCTTCTTCACAGCTTTACCAACTGTGTTTACATACAGAAATACTACTGCAAATAAGGACAGGTTGGTTTTAAACTGCTTGAATTTTATGTCCTTTTTTTTTGTCTTGTCAGTATTTTAATAGCTTTTATCTTTCATTTCATCAGGTGGGGAGGTTTATCTTTTAATAAGTCATACAGTGAAACCCTTCAGGAAAAACAGCCTGTTAGATATGCAAAGGTAGGCATACATTAACTCTCTCCTGTCATGCCAAAGCAGCCATTGAACCCTGTGAGTAATGCTGACCTGCATTGCAGCAAAAAGCAGCAGCCGATGTGGACCTTTCCACAGAAGTCGCTACTCGCCTTAATCTCGTGGACAGAGATGCTTCTCCGTTCAGCGCCACTGAAACTCAACCTTCCTATGCTTTACATATAAAGTACAGTGATGAGGACATACCCAGGCTGACCAAGGTGAGATTGTTTAAAAGTAATGTAGTGCGTTTCTCATTGCATGGTTCCACTGTCATTTCAAACGTCTCTTCTCTGTCTTATAGGAAATGGCAGCGGAGGTTAGTGAAGCTTTGGCTCAGAGAGATCCTAACCTTGTTTTAAGTTCAGCTTTCAAGCTTCGCATCACGCAGCGAGACCTGTCCACTCTCCTGGAAGGTGGATGGCTCAATGATGAGGTACTTGTATGCTTAACTAAGATGGATCTTGGCTCTAAACCAGCCCACTCCACTGAAGACAAGATTGAACTCGAAAATGTTTTATTGCATTGCTTTATGTCAATTTTTCCTCCTAGGTGATGAACTTCTACCTCTCCCTGGTCATGGAGCGACGTTGCGGAGAAAGTGGAAGATTAAAGGTGTACAGTTTTAGCACCTTCTTTTACCCAAAGCTGAGGGGTGTTGGGGGAGGAGGACAGGGTGGAGGACATGTGGCTGTGAAGCGATGGACCAAGGCGGTCGACCTCTTTATGTTTGACCTCATCCTCGTCCCGCTGCATCTTGGTGCCCATTGGGCATTAGCTGTGAGTTTGAGTCATCACATAGCTTAAAATGCATCAATATTTACTTCAGAAATGTTTAGATGAAATTCCAATAAGAATGTAGGAAATTCTTTGAGTTAAAAAAGAAAACTTAGATCTGCTGCTTAGTCCTAAATTTTGTTGCATCAGTTTCACACAGCCATATTAATAAACCACTTCTTGAATTTGTTTTACCAACAGTGTTTTGTGCAATAATTTTTAATTTCCTGTATGAAACTTTATTTTCTCTCACACTTCACAAACTTTGTAATAAATGAATTAAAAAGTTAGCATTTCCCACACTCAAGCTTGTGGTACTCCATATTTGTTTACAATTTCATTGTCAAATTGTAAAACAGTAGATTTAAAAATTGGTTTAAAGGAAAGTATGAATTAAGTCAGCTTGTTTTAATCAATGTTTTCATTTTAGGTGATGGATTTAAAGTCAAAGACTGTTAAATCATATGACTCAATGGGTCGGAAACATGACGACATCTGTGATCTTTTACTGTAAGTCTGTTTTCTATTTTTCACTCCCTCAGCTTGTATCTGTTTTTTGTCCCCTCCAGTCTTTCGATCTTTAGTGTTTGTGAGTTGTACTGCACTGTGAATGATGTAGCGATGGTTATTTTCCAGTCTCTATCTTAAAGAAGAGCACAAAGCAAAGAAAGGAAGGGAGCTTGACAGTGGCAAATGGACCATTGGAAGTCTGAAGGCTGGTGTATGTTAAACTTCCTATTGACATAAGATTGAAACACACAATGTCTTTTTTTTTTCTAAAGTGGAGATTAATGCATCATTCTGTACCCACAGGACATTCCCCAGCAGACTAATGGAAGTGACTGCGGTGTTTTCGTTTGTAAATATGCTGACTATATAGCAAAGGGAAAGCCCCTCACCTTCAAACAGGTAAACTCAAATTTAATGAAACCACTTGGGGTTTATTACTGAAAAGTGCAGTTGCTTGTGCAGAGCAGTGTTTTTCCTACCATGCCACTACATGTTCAGCCTTGATTGATAAATCAGTGGTTTTTAAAGTATATAATGCAGATTTTGTTCTAATTTGATTGCTTTCTTTAACCTTTTTTTAGTGCCACATGCCTCTCTTCAGGAAGTTAATGATGTGGGAAATCCTTAATCAGAGGCTGCTATAGAAGATTACACCATCAGAAGCAACAACGGCAACTTCGTTTTGGTCTCGCAAACAATTGTTGCAATTGTTACTCCCAGATATTTGGAGTAATAAAACACTAGTCTTAACTTTGTCTCCTTTTCTCCCAAAGGGGCATAGAAACTATTTTTAATCTCTGAGTTCTAATTGGAGATGTTTTGCTGAAGAAAATTTGACGTGCACAAACTTTGGCACTAGTGAGTGAACGACTGTTGACTTGAGATTTTTACAGCTTGATGTACTGCTTGAAGTGCCTTGATCCCGCTGGTGGAGCTCAGTAAAGAGCACGCTTTATGGAGATTTTTTTTTGGTTTTTGGAACTTGACTGCATTTTTGAGCAACTTGGTCCAGAATGCAGAGACGATCCTAATGGTCATTTATTTGATGTATTGATTGAAGTATGTAAAGATAATTATATTTAGTCACAAAACTGTTCTGATGTGTGAAATATGAATGATGAAAATATTGATATACCTCCTGTTTTGCCTTTTGTCCAGATATAATTTGCATGTTTGCAAACTTGCTGTAATAACATTTGTTTAACATTATTTATAACTTGACCAGATAAAAAAAAAAAAAAAAAAAAACTTTGTGTGCGAGTGTGAGTATATATATATATGTTTCCTTCCATAATTGGAGTATGACTTATTTGTTCTCCCTAATGTAGAGCAGGTACAAAACTTAAAATTTTAGTGTACTTAATAGGGAAACTACTGTACAAGCATGTATGTTAGTGCTCATGCTTAAAATGTGATCCCATCCCCCTCCTGTAATAAAGTGGGTTTTTTTGTTTGTTTTTTTTTGTAATCTGAGGGTTTGTTTTTACTAGTCTGCAGCCATCCTTGAGGGTTCTAGTGAATCAATTTTATTCTGTTTACATTCCAAGCTGATCACGGTGTGACCTGTAACCTTGTAAAAAGGTTAATTATGTCTCCTAATACAGTGCCTAGAAAACTACTTGGATACCTTGATCTTTTCCACAATGTCTTATTACAACCATAATTTCTAATATATTTTAAGAGGATTTATTGTTTGGGTCATAATCCCCTTTAAACTAGTGCACAATTGTAATAAGACTTAAGGTGCCGTTTTCAAAAATAATAGTTTAGCATCACTATTTTAGTAAATGTCAATTTACTACTAGGCGTAAATGAAGAGATATATCACTGAAAGATGCTCACAATAATCGTTTGAGTGGAGTCAACCACGCTGTCGCAGTCCGCTGTAAAACGGCGAGGACAATAAGATAAACATTAAACATGTTTATGAGGCAAAACCCAACAAATTCCAAGGAACTGTGGATTTTTGTCCAGAATAGTTGTTTCAAAGTTCACAAAGCATGTAGTTATACATAAATCTACTTCAGAGATTTATGTTGGTCTTTTTTGTTTTTGTTTTGTAAAGGCAATCCGGTTTTATTTTAAAAGGAGCCGGAAATGGCGTCATTGGCTACAGAACGTTATAGAAGGTTGCTGTTGTTAGGCGGTGTGGACAGGAACGTCTCGTTGTTTTGGGGGCGCGCTTCAGCACTACCTAATTTGCTTTCCCCTCCGGGCTCATTAGACTTATTAAACGGGTTTCAAATTTCTGACTGTAAAATGAGCGACAACGAGAAGGATTTTAGGGAGCAGGTGAGTTTTAATAATGAAAGAATATTGAGTTACGTCGGTTAGGATATAAACGGCTAGCTAGCTTATCCGTTTCCAGCCGTTGGACGTCTGAAAAGGTTTGCTAGACGAAAGGCTTAAGGTCACTTAACACTGATATCTGCACAACTGTATGTTTTATTAGTGCTTCTATACGAATAATTATGGATAGTTGCATCCCATTACAGAATACAATTATATTAGCCAAGCATGCTAGGCTACACCATGCGGCCTGTGCAGATCAGGAAACATGGTTCCGCCTCTTAGAGCTACCTTCATTTTAGCACTTTGGTCTTTAATTACCGAGTTATGCCATGAATTACGAGTATTGAAGTAACTAATGTATGTGCACTGTGATCCTCGCTTATTTAAAATTCAACGTTCAATTATAAGCTAACTTGTCGAGCTTTTAAATTTTTTTTTTCCTTTCGTGTTTATTTTTTTTTTCTTTATACCATTTGGTTGAAACAAAAACCAACTTGCCTTATCACCCTTGTTTGTTTTTTTGTCAAGGTTAAGGTGGGAAGAAAGAAAAAGGCCCAAGACGTGTCAGATGTGACGTTTTTAATGTTTGAAGCTGATGGGGTTGATGCATGCTAATGTTTTGGAAGCTGAAAAGAAGCGATCAAGATCTGGCCTCGCTTCTAGTTGTAATGGCAGATGGTAAAAGGGGGAAGAGGAGGAAAAAAGAAGTCAGATTCAAACGGAAGAAAGAAGAAATGAAGGGGTTGTTATGAAGTAATGAAGTGAACGAAGTTATGAAGTTAAGATCAGAAGTATAACTGGGTATGAGTGATTTCCTAACAACATGTTATATTATTGCTCTATTTTACTTTTCTTTCTCCTTGGCATGCTTAATTATTTTTGCCCTTTCTGTATCAAACGCATCACTAATTGTTCCTTCAATTTTGTTAGATTTTTTTTTAATGTGGATTTGCTAATGTTTTTAATCTATATTCAGTTACTTGTCACTTTTTATTTTTTTTTTTCTTCAATTTTCCAGATAATTTCTATCAAACCCTCTAATCACCAAACTAAGGTGCTGTTCTTCTGAAAAGGCTTTAAGGGGGCAGAGGGTTAACATCTCCCAGCCCTTATGTTACTGTGTGACAAACTTGTCTGTAAAGGGCTTCTGATACCTGTCTTTTATTCGCTCAGGACTCTCGGGGAGGCTCAAGGAGTGCATCCCCAAGAGGCTCTGCAAAATCCGCCAGCCACTCTCCTGCGCGGTCTAAAGATGGCTCTCGGCGCTCCCGGTCCAGATCTCGCTCTCAGTCCAGATCAAAATCCAGGTGATATAATGTTTTGTTTTTATCTCTTGTAATGTTTTTCAGACCTGAAGTAATTTTATTAGCCCCAGTTTTGTCTAATGTCTTCCCCCTATCATGCACAAAAAAAAATAAAAAAATAGGTCAAGGTCCCACCGAAGCTCACGCAGACGCTACTCCCGCTCCCGTTCCCACTCTCGACGCAGACGTTCAAGGAGCCGATCTCGAAGCTCAGATTACCGTCGACGTAGGAGCCACAGCCGTTCTCCGATGTCGAATCGGCGCAGACACATTGGCAACAGGGTGTGTGCTACCGCTTTAAAATTTTGTTGTATTAAAAAAATCTATTTTTTTTGTTTTTGTTTGGTCTTTTTTTAATTCTAACTTTTCCTCTTTTCCTCTTCCAGGCCAACCCAGACCCCAGCGCTTGCCTAGGTGTGTTTGGTCTGAGCCTTTACACCACTGAGAGGGACCTGAGAGAGGTTTTTTCTAAATATGGCCCCCTGGCTGATGTCAACATAGTGTATGATCAGCAGTCGCGTCGTTCAAGAGGTTTTGCCTTCGTTTATTTTGAAAACAGTGAGGACTCCAAGGAGGTAAGCATGTGATTGGGTCATATTTTTAGTTGCAGTTCTGTTTTGCTGCTACCTCTAATAGTTGTGTCTCGTAGGCCAAGGAGCGTGCAAATGGTATGGAGCTTGATGGACGCAGGATCAGAGTGGATTTCTCTATCACCAAAAGAGCTCACACTCCAACTCCTGGAATCTACATGGGACGCCCCACATAGTGAGTGTTTGGGGGTTAAAGGGCTTCTATTTTTATGCAAAGTATTTAGAATCCATGGCTTGTATAAGGGTGACAGCTGAACCTGTGTGTTTGCAGTGGTGGTGGTGGTGGTGGAGGAGGAGGCGGCGGCGGTGGTGGTGGTGGAGGCGGTGGTTCATCTCGCCGTTTCTCAAGGGACTATGACAGGGGCTATGACAGAGGATACGATAGAGGTTACGATCGCGACTATGATCGCTACGAGGAGCGAGAGTACCGATCTTACAGGTACAATTACATTGACACAATGTGCAAGATTGTAAGATGAAACTACTGATAAATTTTACTTTAATTTTGTTTGATAGAGCTAATATTCATGTAAAATGAAAGTTCTTTTTCCTTTGACAGACGCAGATCTCCGTCTCCGTACTACAGCAGAGGTTACCGCTCACGATCTCGGTCCTATTCGCCACGTATGTATATGACATGCATGTTTTTGAAATGTTCTTTGAATAAAATGTTTATGAACATTATTAGATTATTGACGTTTAATATCATTTATAGTTTCAGTTAATTATTATACGTAAACATGTAATGATTTGTCTCTTAATAGATGGATGAATTTTAAGTCTCCATATTCTGCCAGAACAGTTTGTTAATTTTTATTTTTTGTTTATTTTCTTACAGGTCACTACTAGGCAGTGAAGACAGTGTTATGTTTTGGTGTTTGTTTTTTTTGTTTTTGTTTTTTTGCATTATTATTTTTAATTTTTTATTATTATTTTTTTTCCCATTTTGACCAGACCATATTTTTGTGTGTGTGTGTGTGTGTGTGTGTGTGTGTGTGTGTGTGTGTGTGTGTGTGTGTGTGTGTGTGTGTGTGTGTGTGTGTTTGTGTGTGTGTGAAAGGGACTTTTGCATGTATTCATGTATCAGAAAGTTGAAAGTTAGATTTTTATCCCTAAACATGTCTAGGCAGTGCTGAATTTACATGTCACTGAGTTTAGTACAGATTATGGAGGTTCAAAATGTTGGGAATTAATGCTTTTTCATCTTTGCTTTTCACTTAAATAAAACTCTGTGTGTCGTCAAATAAAAATGCTGAATGCTTTTTAAACTTGGAATTTGGAAAAACAGTTTGCGCCAACTGACATCTTTTTATCTTCGTAGGATTTTCTTCTTTTTTATTATTTTTTTTGTGTTCTACAGTAGATGGCTCTTTTAAACTGTGTCTATTCCCCAAAAAATAAATAAATAAATGACATTTTTGTCTTTGTCTGGTGATTAGCTGCTTTCTTTTTGTTGTTTGTATATTAGCAATAAAATAAAATACCAGTGTCTCATTCTGCATGATCTACTTAAGTTATAAATAACATCCATGTCTGATCTTCAACCCAAGTGTGAGAAAATCTGTTTTATCCTTTTTCATCCTGAACAGAGTTTTGTTCATATGATTGCTGAAAGTTGATGAACTTCAGTAAACATTGCCCAAACCAATTGAATTTGAAAATATTACCCTTTCATCTTGTTTCGATTTGGAAACAAGATGAAAGGTCATAAAAAGTTGATTTGACATCACACCCAACTTAATCCATTGTTGTGCTAAAATATTCAATGTGGAGTCTTGCCATTTGTTTTATAGATTACAGCAATTCAACAAAAATGAAGTTACACTCTGCAATTTTTTTATAACTTGGCCGCCATGGTCCCGTGGAGCTGCTTCGGAGCGTGGAAGTGAGAGAAAAAAAAAAAAACATATTTGGCATACAAGTTTAACTTATGTTACAAAGTATACAAAGTGCATGCTATTTGTTAAAGAAAACTCCCCCATGTATGTCGCACAAAAAGTAAATAAACCCGTTTGATAAATTTTCGGGAATAAATCTCAATTGGAAAGTGTTATTACCTCCAAGTTTGAAAGAAAAACTAATTTGCATGTTAAACAACAAAGAAGTATGCAGCGCTGTCTAAAACTATCACCTGCACATGACAAGGCATAAGAAAACCATACGAATTATACCAGCTCAACTTTCCTACTGTCACTTTAATTACGTTATTTACATGTTAATTAATAAATGACGACTCCCATCGATTCTGAAAAATACAACTCCGCAAACAAGAGATATAGGCAGGTTTGGTTTTGAAACCGGGAAAATTGATGTTTTCTGCAGTATTCCAACAGAAAATCAGTTTGTTACATTATCTCGGGTTGCCTCTGACGTATCGTTCCAGATGTCCGGCTGACCAATCAGAGACGTTTTGCGTCAAAACCCTTCCGCTTAGCTTTCCGACCTGCCTTTCCAGTGGAGTGGCTGGTGTGAACAGACTGAAGAGAAGCAAACACCACCGAGGAGAAGTAATTCAAGGTACCAAGCGAGTTGTTTTCTCTGCTAAACATCTTCCGGATTCTTTTTAATGTGTTAAGGAAATTTGTGAACGCTCATAAAACCCCCGTGGTCGGATACTTGTATGGTTGCAGTTAGCCACCTGCTACCGCTTAGCATGCTGTGTTTGAATGAGCATATGAGTCCAGCTGCCTCTACACGTTTTCACCAGGGCGAGCTGAGAAGAAATGTTAGCTTGCTTAAGGGAATATTAATGTTCAGAGGTTTTTGGGAGGCTTTACAAATAAAGGGCAGTATTTACATGTGTGTCATGGTTTAATATTCTTTTACCTCCTACAGATGCCTCCTAAAAAGACAGAAGCCCCAAAACAACCTCCATTAATTGGGCGATTTGGAACATCCCTGAAAATTGGCATTGTGGGGTTGCCTAATGTCGGGTAAATATACTTGAATTACTCCTGCAGACAATGTTAATATTTTTATTTGCAAATGGCCTTAGTTACTTGGGTATTACTGCTGCTCTTCTGACTTTGTTGCAGGAAATCTACATTTTTTAACGTGCTCACCAAAAGCCAAGCTGCTGCAGACAACTTCCCATTCTGCACCATTGATCCAAATGAGAGCAGGGTGCCAGTTCCCGATGAGCGCTTTGATTACCTGTGCCAGTACCACAAACCAGCCAGGTGTGTTACAGCTGTACAACGTGGTTTTCATCATAGCAAGCATCTACAGTGCCTTTCAGAAGTAATCGTAGCTTTTGAGCGTAACATTTCGGCCCATCACAACAACACATTTTAGCGTGTTTTTGTACATTTTATTTGATATGTTCAGACAAAGTAGCGGAAGGAAAAACGCACACAGTTTTCAAAACCTGTTCAAAGCAACTACATTTTTGTCAGAGTAAAGGAAGAGAACTTTTGGAACTTAAAACTATTCTCACAGATTCAAAATTAGATTGAACTGAACTGAGCTTTGACTGGGCCGTTATAACACATGACTACGCTCTCTAAACCATCCCATTAGTGATGTGGTGATGAAGCTCACCGCTTTGTATTCACCAAGTGGTGTCGGGACATATTCGAACATTTTAAAAGGCGTTTGCACAAAAAGCTTCAAAGTGTCTATGCGCTGCACATCAGCCGTCCCCAGGAGGTGTGTTGTGACTAAATGAAGCCACTTCAACGCCTTTCATTTTCACTTGGGCAAAGCAAGCGACAAATTCTCAGTATCCTCTTACCAGCTTGTCTCCCCACAGCATGATGCTGCTACCTCCAGGCTTCACCGTGGGGGTGCTGTGATCAGAGTGACGTTTACTGTTAGTTTTTTGCCAAACACAGTGCTTTGTATATAGACTGAAAATGTCACCTTTGGTCTTACCTGACCACAGCCAGTCCTCCACATAACATGCAGCCTTTTTTGATCATATAAAAAGACGGAAATATAGCATGATAAATTAAGGAAAAGTGGGAATGCTCCACTTAACGCGTGGTCTTTCTGATTGATTTTCGTCTTTCTCTCCTCAGTAAGGTTCCTGCTTTCCTAAATGTGGTGGACATTGCCGGTCTGGTGAAGGGAGCTCATGCAGGGCAGGGACTTGGAAATGCCTTTCTCTCTCACATCAGTGCCTGCGATGCCATTTTCCATATGACCCGTGAGTAGCCAGTTCAGCGCCTTCGTCGGCACTTTTTGAGATCAGGCTGAAGCCAGTTACACATTCAAGGAGAAGAGAATGAACTCTGATGTAAAAATCAATTGGATTTGTTTTGCTCTGTATGTGTAAGAGACGCTTTGGTATGTTTAAGGTGCTTTCGATGATGAAGACATTACCCACGTGGAGGGCAATGTGGACCCAGTGAGAGACATTGAGATCATCCATGAGGAGCTGCGGCTAAAAGACGAGGAAATGATTGCTCCCATCATAGACAAGCTGGAGAAAACCGCAGTCAGAGGAGGAGACAAGAAACTAAAACCTGAATACGTGAGAAATTTGGACTGACATGTCTGTCTTTGTCACATTCAAGATCTTATAGTTTTTCCACTCTCGTTGACATGCTGATTTTACTTCCAGGATATCATACTGAAGGTGAAGAACTGGGTTGTGGAAGAGAAGAAACACGTCCGATTTTACCATGAGTGGAATGACAAAGAGGTATTCACGCGTGTGCATGCATGCATTTGCATCAAATTGCATCCATTTGTGAGTTGCGATGCATTTCTCAGTGTTGAATTCGTTTTTGCAGATTGAGGTCCTGAACAAATACTTGTTTCTGACCTCGAAGCCCATGATCTACCTGGTTAATCTCTCTGAGAAGGATTACATTAGAAAAAAAAACAAATGGTATTTCATTTTTGCTGTCTTGTTTCTTTGCGATTCATTAATTTGCTCGTGTATTGCTCTGATCAAACACTGGCTTATGATTTAAGGTTGGCAAAAATCAAAGAGTGGGTAGATGCCCACGATCCTGGCGCCATGGTCATCCCGCTGAGCGGAGCGGTGGAGGCTAAACTTCAGGAGATGGAAGAGGAGGAGAGGACTAAATACTGCGAGGAACAGAAAACACAGAGGTCAGACTGATGACCTCCACCGATAGGCTTTCATATTCAGTTTAAAAGTGTCACGTGAAATTGATTTGAACACAAGGTATTGCTCAAAATGATGTGTGCTGTGCGTTTGTTTTCACCTCTTCTGAATCAGTACTTTGTAGAAACAGCTTTTGCTGCAATTACAGCTGCAGGTTTTTACACATTTTTACCGCAGCTTTGATTCTCCAGAGAGTAAAATAATTCTACATTTTTTCCTTCCCTGAAACAAATTCCAGACAGATTGAATAGGGAGGATTTGTGAAGACTTTTTTAAGCCTTCATGCAGATTGATTGATTGATTGATTGATTTATGGGTTTAAACAACACCAATCGATTCTAGCTCTAATCGTATTTCTACAATCGTTGTCCTGCTGTGTGTTCAGAGCGTTCTCCTTCTGAAAGCAATTTTTATTTTGATCAAAACATTTGCACTTCAAACTGTCAAGTGATGAGATCACAACTGGAGTTACTTATCTTTGTGTTTGTCATTTGTAATCATCACATATATGTTTCTATGCTTACAGTGTTCTGACCAAAATTATAAAGACAGGCTACGCAGCACTACAGCTGGAGTACTTCTTCACGGCAGGGCCGGACGAGGTCCGGGCGTGGACCATCAGGGTGAGCGCTCTTGAACGTCTCATTTGGTCATTTGCTCCCTTCCCTTTGTCCCTGTGTCTTACACCTTTTTGTGATTCCTTCCTTTCCTCCGTCTCCTACTCCATTTCTTCCTTCCTCTACCCCTTTCTTGTCTTTCTTGTCATTTCTTCTTTCCTCTTGTCTTCACCTTTCCATCCTCGTCTTTACTTTTCTTCACCTCTTTGTATCTTTTTTTTGTCATTCATTCTTGTTCTCTCGTTTCACCCAGTAATACTGAGGTTTATCCATGAATTATGGTGAACTGCAGCATTTTATGTCTTTAGATGAAGAAAACAAAGGACTGAAAGCTTAGATAGGTGTGAAATGTTTAAGAGAAAGGTTTAGAAATTGCAGAACCCTGAGGTATTCAGCGAAAGTCAAAACGGTGCAAAATTATGGTACGAATTGTCTGAATGCGGCTTGAGATTTCCTTTTGCTGTTTTGCTCTGACAGAAAGGAGCCAAAGCTCCTCAGGCTGCAGGGAAAATCCACACAGACTTTGAGAAAGGCTTCATCATGGCTGAGGTGATGAAGTTCAATGACTTCAAAGAGGAGGGCAGTGAGAGTGCAGCCAAGGTGAGTGAAACGGCGAAGCAGATGAGTTCTTATCAAGAGTTGCTGCAGTGAATCTTAACATTAACATGTTTTCTTGTTTTTTGTCTCTTTGCTCTCAGGCTGCTGGGAAATACAGACAACAGGGCAGGAACTACATCGTGGAGGACGGCGACATTATCTTTTTCAAATTCAACACACCCAATGCACCCAAAAAGAAATAGAGGGACCACATAATTGCTGGGGGAGTATCTCAGTTCAATTCAGTTGGGCTTCAAAGAGCTGCACTGTGGGCTGGCTTTCTGATTCTCCTTAAGTATTAGGTAGTTATCACAATCTCTTAACATAATGCCAATCAAAGCATGCATCTACATTTCAAGTCGGTTACAAGGATAACTTTCAAACAATGTTGGACAAAGTTGAGCTATTTACAGTAGTCATTAAAAAAGGGTAATTAAACTGAAAATCCTGGACCAGAATACAATTTTGTATTTTCTTTCTTTTTTTTGTTGCTGCAAGTTTTGGGCTGTTTTTAACATGCAACAAAGCTCTTTTATTCAGATTTTCTTTATTGCTGAATAGATATTCAAGTCTCAGAAGCTGAATATCATTTACTGTTTTTACTTTATCATCAGATTTAGCAGCTTCCTGTGTTTCCTTTGTTGACCAATTGGTAGGAGTTAATAGGACTTCTAGTTAGCTTTTTTAAAAAGGCAGATTAAGAAGTCTCTTCTTATTAATCTGTTCTGTATTATAATCCTGGCAAGGTTTTGGTGACATGTTGCTTTCAGAAAGCAAACCAAAACCTCAGTAACTTGTTTATGAAATAAAGGAGAATGAAAGCCATCATTCGGTGCAGGACTGAACTGTGCGGAGAAGAGACCAGCCTAACTGATGGTGGTGCCATCTGAACTCATGCTACATTATTTGCTTTTACTGACTTGGTCTGGCTTGGGTATTAAAAAAAATCCTTTGCCCTGTCTCCTTTATTGTGTTTTTACGCATCTGCTGGAGTGTGCAGCTGCAGATTTACCATGTACCACATTGTTAATGTCTTCATTGCCACATTAAAATTGTGCCCTAAAATGAAATATTGCCCTTATAAACATGCACATGTCAGTAAAAGAACAAAAATCTCTGCTTTTGTCTTGTTTTTCCCACACGACGAAATTAACCTGAATGAAAGGAAATAAGTTGCATTTCTGTCAAAACCATCTCATTTAATGACTCACTGGGTGAAGTAAAATTAGCTTGTTAATTAGTTTAAATTTCAACCTTAACTCTGGGAAGTTAAGTATTCCTTTGCGTTAATCCATTGCTGCAATACGTAATGTATTTTTACAACAAAAGGGGACGAGGGAAGCTGACCAAAGATTGGGAAGTCATCCCTTTTGGTCAAACTAGGAAATCCAATTAATGTGACTTTAATGTTTTAAAGTCCTGAAAATTGTATTCAAATTTATAATTTTAACTCTCAGAATAAAATTATGAAATATAAAGTCATAATTTTGAAGTATTTCCTTTCCTATGATTCAGTCATATAAAAGTCACAATATTCCCAAAGTGTATTATGCCAATTGGAAGAGTTCATTTAGATGTTTAATTGGTCCATTTTGATTTAATGAACCCTATTTTATTTTTACTTTCATATATTTATAATGTCCAGATCATAAGTTTGATTTTAAAAGTAAGAATCATAAAGTCCAAAGTCATACTTTAGACTTTTGAAATAACAGTTTTGAGTAATCTCATAAATATGCTAAGAATTCATACTTCTGACATGCTACATGTCATTTTTTTCTTTATGTTGCAGAAATTTATAGAAATAAGAACTTAAAAGTTACTTGTTAAACAGATAAATGCAATAATGTATTACTGCTAAAATGCTCAGATGTTACTAGCTCATTTAAAATGTGTCATTTGAATGATGCTGACAAATTAATCTGGAATCTGGGGAATCAAATTAACTTTAAATCTCGTGCACGTTAATTCAGGGCTGCGAGACTTGAAGGGGGGGGGGAACTTCCAAGGACAAAAGAAAACAGCTGGCAATAGATTTAAATATTCATAAAGTCGTGGCTTAAACAAAACTAAATATAGAGAAACAGAAAAACGTGGGGAAAGTTTATTTGGTTGAGGGGTGCTTAAACATTGGGATTTAAAGTAACTTTGGGATTTCATCAACTACATTCCATCTCTGGACTCGCTCGACAAACAGGAAACGTACATGTTACAAAAAAACGGATTGGCATTCCCGTCAGCCAATCACTGTCCTGACACTCCAGTGGAGCCAATCACGTCAAGGAAGAAGGGCGGGACGTCCTGAAATGTGATGCAAATTCGACGTCGAGCTTGTTTAGTCCCACCTTTTTGTGTTTCCCGCACCGTCAATCAAAATAGAAAAAAATCGACCCGAATTCAACGATCAACACTAGCCCGCCTTTGATAAAATAATCATGTTCGGAGTTTGGTTGGTTTGGTAATCCTCCATATTTACGCTATGACTGATACGTAAACGTTTAGCGCATCGAAACGGCAACTAATCGGTGAGTTTGGGAGAGCAGCAGCGGAGCGAGCTGCGTCTTTTTATCGTTAGCTCCGTCGCTAACTAGCTGGATATGGTCAGCTAACCGAGCTAGCTGACTACCTCTCGGAGTTGATAAAGTAAAACTCGCTCTGGGCCCGAACCCTCCCGGAATCTACACGGCAAAACTGAATTTCGCAGACGGCGGACCGGAGAGTGGGGATGCTTTGCGGGCTTTTCTGGCAGGCAGGAGTTGAAGATTACAGACTTTTGCTCGGTTTCCCCCTCTCTCCCTGCTAGCGCCAGAGCAGTCTCTGAAACAAGGAGAAATGGCGTCCGCGGACGTGGACAGCAGTCAGAGCGAGTTCCTGCAAGCTGGCGGCGCAGCCGACACACAGGTATCCACCACACTCTCCACCTCTCTGCCGCCTCCCCAATTCTGGTTGTGCTATTTAGGAGCTTGAAGTTCACACGTTTTAAAATTTTGATGGCATGGGGTGAAAGCCGTAACACTTCCTGTGTTCCCCTCAATAACGGCCACCCACTTTCCCCCTGTAAAACCCGCCCATAGTGGGTAGGACGCTGAAGTCAGTCACTTCCAGATAGTCCGTGTACCTTCGGGTTTGGAGGATGCTGGGACGGTCTTATGTGTCAGAAGAAGCGTCTGTAGTCATAACAGTGTCGTTTCAGTCGTGCTGTAACAGCCACCCATCCCCCACCCGTTCCCCAGCCTGTTGTCGTCTGTCTCCTGACTCGGTTCTTCCCGTCAGAGTAAATTCTGCGCTACTCCTTGTTTTTACGCAGCAGAACACTCCCGTGTTTCTATGTGTGATTCACTGACCAAAGCCCAGCGTTGTTCCCCGCTTCTCTGATGCAGTCTGACGAGTCTGCCTTTCATCACAAAATACTACGTGGTGGAGCACAGAGAGCCTGCTATACTGGGACAAATCCTGTCGTTTGAGTTAACAACCATCACTAAGGCCCCCCCAAAGGTGGCCCCTTAGGGCACCTTTCATTGTGCATGGCAAAAATATTTGCATTCCTTCAACTGTTTTGGATTTTGTCATCACAGATGTGGATTTTACTAGGATTTTATGTTTCAGACAGATAGAGGTGGGGAAAACATGGTTTTTTTTAAAAGTTTTATTACAAATAAACTCTACCAGAGTTACACATTTAGTTCAAGCTCTGCCAGGTTGCAAAGCAATTTCCTAGTCAGTTGTCTTTCATAGCATTGGAACATCCTGGGCATGATCTCATCACACTCCACCAGCCCTGATTGGCTGGGGATAAGTCTGTCAGTGGGCTACGTCCCTCCCACTATATATATATATATATCTGTATATATATGTATATGACTGGCCTTCCACACACAGTCATATCTGAATCCTCTTCTCGATACGATCAGAAGTCCTGGCTGGTTTTTCTCTCTTTTTGTCTGCCTTTCTGGAGTGAAGCTCAACTGTCCATAGATACTAGAGCAAACTTGGTCGCCAGAAGCTTTGTTCCAGAATCGTAGTGTATACCAGGAGAAAACCAGTATTCAGTCTGTTGCAAACAAGCACTGTTAGCTGTTAAAAAAAAAACAAACAAAAAAAATATGCTGGGTAGAAATGCTTCACTGGTAGATATAGCGATTTCCTGTTCTTGCCTGAGTTGCTGGAGGAATTCTCAGTTTCCTGGCGCAACAAACCATACAGGGAGAAGCACCCAGTGGCAGGTGGCTCAGTTCTAGACTGCGAGGGGACAGACCACCACGGTCTCTGGAAAACGCCACAAGTCGAGCCAGCGGCGGCAGCGCACCTTCACCTTAAAGCTTCGATATCCTCGGATGGGTCGTCTCCAAACCTTCCCTCAGCAGCTGACCGCTTCCAATCAAACCTGACGGAGAAACCCTTCGAGGCAGCTGCTCTATCAGTCTGTGCCATGAACGCCTCTTCCATGCCGACGGCGTATCAGGCGGCGGTGGAGGAGGGGATGACCGCATCGCCGGACGCTACAGTGTGGGAAGAAGTGTGTATCATTGCTGATTACTGTCTCCATAAAGTAGCATTCCAGTCTATGGGGAGAGCTATGGGATCCCTGGTTCTATAGGAAAGGGCTAGATGATCAGCCCCTACTCACATCCACCCAGAAGGTGAGGAGGAGGAAGTGTTTGGCCCGACAGCCTTTTGGAAGAAAGAGAGCGAGCTGGGGTCATCCTCTACTCCGTTACCAAGCCCTTCCAACAAAGTTCGGCACTTAAAGGAGGGGATGTTGAAGCCCTCTCCTTCGCACTAAACGGGGGCCGTGTTCAGTTCGGGATACCCTGAACTGGGACAAGCTTGTGGGACGCTGCTTGTCCCACAGGCTCTGTTTTATGTCACAAGCCGACTCATCCAGGCAAAATGCAGAGGGTGCACTTCAAAATGTTGCAAGACAAACGAGTAGCGATAAGGAGGGAGTTGGTTTATCGCTCCCTAGTGGGAGCAAAACCTCTCTGCAGACATATGACCAGGGAAATTTCCCGTGCAATGCGCAATGCAGGACGAGAAGTTTAGCAAGCCGGCGCCACCATGCAGCACAGACTGGCCTTTCAGCCCAATGTCCGAGTTTGACAAAGTGGGCAAACTGCACAAACCTAGAGTGGCTTTTAACAATAATAAGCCGTGGATAGTAGGGCTGAAACGATTCCTGAGATGATTCGAGTACCTTGATGATTAAATTTGCGTTGCTCGAAGCTCTGACTTCCGCCTCCGAGTTGCTGACGAATGCTAAGCGTTAGCAGCACAACGTCCAATTTTCAGGTTCGGCCCGAGGGGATTTTATTGATTGACGATGATGATTGACGTCTGGGTTTCTGTTGTTTTTGGGGGACCAATAAGCATCTTTGAGGATAGTCCAGGCCTTGAGATGCCGGGACTATCCTCCCGTTTGGTTTGTACTTTGTATTTCACTTGCCCCCCCTGATCCCTCCACTGCAGGCAACATTTACCGTATTCTCAAATCCAAAGCTCGACAGGCCTGGGGCAAGGTCAGAGTTCATCTATTAAACTCACGGAAGATGAATACATAAACTAAAAGCTGGAGTATAGACATTTTTTGAAAGCGTATTTGTGAGCCTGCCTCTTTATTATTAAATTGTATATAATTTCAGATCTTTCTTCAGGTTAACTTTGAAAGTGAGCTGTTTTTATTACAGGTTAGTTTTCTAAACTTCATGAGTGTTTGGATCACAATCTTCTCCAGCTTAGTGCTGAAAACACAGGGGTGATGGCTGGAGGTCGGGACTCAGCTGGAGCCAGGTGTATTTATGGACTCAGAGCCATTTTGTAACAATTTATGGTCAATTACTGAGTCAGGGAACTACCAGCTTCAAATGACTGACCAGTATGAGGCTTTCTTGTTGAAACAGGGCACAGAAACACACGTGACTGCTTTATTAAGTAGTTTTAGGTTAGATTATTGATATAATGCCTTTACGGGTTTCTGTAAATAATCGGTCAGGCAGCCGCTGGTCCTCTAAATTGCCACAGCCAGAGTCTTGACCATCACCAGAAAACTAGATCATGTCTGTCCAGGCTTTAAATGACCGGTTTCCCGTTTTCAAAACAATAGCTATCAAAGTTAATTGGTGCATAAGTCACAGATGTTTGTGTGTTTAAATACTACAGATGGGATTCTCTTCACTTTTGTGTATTTTGTAAAGCATCCTACAAAGCACTTTGACTTTTTTTTTTTTTTTCTATGAATGTTGCTATAGGAATGATCCTGTTTTTCCTCTTAGGCCGAAATCCCCGTCTCTTTGCTGATATGAGTGTTTGTTCTGCTCCCAGACAACAGACATGTCGGCCATTCAGCTGACTGGTTCAGACCGGTGGGAGGTGTTGACCCCTGTCTCGGCTGCGAAGGAAGACCAAGGCGTCGTCCACATTCCAAACTCGGGGATTGTCACGTCTAACGGGCAGTATGTGCTTCCAATCGGGAGTCTTCCCAGCCAGCCCATTTACGTTACAGCGTCTGGGAGCGAGGCCACGGCTAATGGAGTGTCAGGCATCCAGTATCAGGTAACGGCGGCGACAGGAATGCGTCGCTAATGTTTTGCCCGGGTAGCCGTCGCTTACACAGTTGTCAATCCGTGCTTGTAGGTCATTCCCCAAATCCAAAACGCAGACGGGACACTCGCAGGATTCCCCACACAAGGACTGGACGACGGCACAGGCCAGCTCCAACTCCTCCAGGATGGCAGCCAGAGCAACATTGGAATCAGCTGCTCCACGACAGCAGCCACAGACCTCCTGACACAGGCGGGCCAGGTTCAGTCCATCCAAGGCGTCTCGTTGGCCGGCGGCTCGGCGTACGCCGGCACCGTGCCCGTAGGGCTTCCCGGCAACATCACCTTCGTCCCTATAAACAGCGTGGATCTGGAGTCGTTGGGTTTGACGGGGGCGCAGACGGTACCGATCGCCACCGGGGTAACACCCGAGGGCCAGCTGATTATGAGCAGCCAGCCGCTGCAGAGCCAGAGCCAGGACGGCAACAGCAAGCAGACTATGGTGACTGTGAGCGACCCCAACACCAACCAAGAGATCTACGTGCCAACCACTTCCTCCTCTTCTTCCAACGCCTCCCAGCTCCCGGCCACCATCGACGGCACAGGAGTTCTGACGCAGGCCACGGCCGTGTCCGCGGGGGTGGCAGACCCCTCTTCCACGGAGAACTTCAACTCCCACAACCACCTACAGCAAATGCAGGTCAGTGAATCCCAGGAACGTCGCTGTTGTTGCTGCAGCGGGGACGTTAGATGTGTGCATCCTGAAAAATACTTGCGTTCGCCGCGTCGCGAGCTTCAGTGAGTACAGCGGCCCTCTTCCTGTGGGATTACTGCCTAATAAAGACCACTAGTTCCTAATGAAATCTTTTAAAAAGTCTTAAACCGATGCATGTAAAAATAGGACCTTAAAATGTCTTAAATTTGCTTAAAAAATGTCATGCATTAATCACAGGTCCTAAATCCTGTGCCAGGGTAATTTACTCACATGTTCTGCGAAGTTTATTTTTCTTGTCAGACTTTTCTGTCAGGCCAAAGTGCGAGCCTCTGGCAAACCTCTTCATTTTGTCCTGTGACTAGAAGTGATTGAAGCTGCTGCTGAAAGCTGTCAGTAAACCCTCTCTAGTTAGCTCAGTGTAAGTTATTGCCGATTGGCTGGATGATGTTCTGTTTCCAACCTGCATGTTGCTATGGAGATTCAAAACCAAACAAGCTTTCCTCTACAATAGATAAACATTGTTACATTCCTGACTCTTTTTTTTTTTTCTTCTTGTGGCAAAAAGCCATTATTTTAGGAAGGTGTAATTTTCTTTTGTGCATTTCCACATCGTGAAACAAGTCTTTAATATTCACATTGGTCTTAAAAACGCCTTAAATGTTGAGTTTGAGCTGGTGAAACCTGTTCCTATTACCTCGGTAACGCTGTTGCTCTTGTGAAGGGCTCGTCCTCCAACGCCACCACCATCTCCCAGCCCATCCTGCTGTCGGGGGACGCTCAGGCCCAGGTGGCCCAGGGCCAGGACCTGACCGGAGCCGGTCAGACCCTGCAGAGTGTGCAGCTGGTCAACCCAGGTACCTTTCTCATCCAGGCCCAGACCGTCACCGCCACGGGTCAGATCCAGTGGCAGACCTTCCAGGTAGCGCCGCGGTGCCTCACTGAGAGCTCGTTCCTTCACAATCGGGCGGAATTTGAATGAATTCGGGTTTCTTTCTTTCTCTTCCCGTCTTCCAGGTTCAAGGTGTCCAGTCGCTTCAGGGACTTCAGTTGCCCCAAGGTCAGGGTCACACCCAGCAGCTGACTCTAGCCCCGGTCCAGACCCTGCCCTTGGGCCAGACCGGCCAGGTCAGCCTCCCCAACCTGCAGACGGTCACAGTTAACTCTGTAACACAAACTGGAGTCCAGTACACACAGGGAGATGACGCCAGGAGTCCAGCTGGTAGGATGACCTCATGACCTCACCTTCCTCACCGCAGGACTTCACTGTCCGAGAGCGTAACCTGTCTGCTGTCTGCCTGCGTTCTTCCCGCTTCAGGGATTCAGATAAAAGAAGAGCCCGACTCTGAGGAGTGGCAGCTCAGCGGGGACTCCACGCTGAACCCCAGCGACCTGAACAACCTGCGGGTCCCCATGGGGGACGAGGACATGGACACGGCGGGCGGGGACGGCAAGCGGCTCCGCCGGGTGGCCTGCACCTGCCCCAACTGCAAGGAGTCAGGAGGAAGGTGGGCGTCCGATGGAACCACGCTGCTCCCACGCAGTCTGCAGACATGATGCCTCGTCCAACTCATCTCTCGTCTGTCCCTCCACGGACACGTCCTGCTTTTTCTCTTTTGCGTCTTAACATTTCTACCTTCTGTCCTTCCTTCCTCCCTCATGTTCTTCTTGATTCTCATTTCTTTCTTGTGCCTTACTTATTAACGTACTCTTCCTTCTTTTAAGTCAATATTTTCTAAGTTAATCTCTTGTACATTTCTTTTCCCTTTTGTCTTTCCTCCCTTATTTTGTACCCCACTCCCTTCCAATGTCCTCCCTTCTGCCTTTTTGTCTTCCACCTGACTTTCCTTGTCCTCTCACCTTTTCTTTTGTTTTTGTTTGTTTTTTTTGCATCCTACTTTATTTTCTCCCTTGTCTTTCTTTTTTGTGTCCTGCCTATATCCCTTGCTGGTCTTTTCCCTTCATTTCCATCATTGTTTTATCTCTTTGTTTTTGAGCCTGTCATTTTTATGGATTTGTCTTTTAGAGCAAATAGAAAAGAGGGAGAACTCTGGAAAGTTTCGCCTGGGCTCTTTAGATGAAAACTCGGCGTCGTCCCTGTCCTTTCGGACCCATTTTACTGACTCAGTTTCCCCTCCCCCCCCCCCACTCTGTCTGCCTCTCAGGGGCTCCGGCGTGGGAAAGAAGAAGCAGCACATCTGCCACATCGCCGGCTGCGGGAAGGTCTACGGCAAAACGTCTCACCTGAGAGCTCACCTGCGCTGGCACAGCGGCGAGAGGCCCTTCGTTTGCAACTGGATGTACTGCGGGAAGAGGTTCACCAGGAGCGACGAGCTTCAGAGACACAGGAGGACACACACAGGCGAGTCCCTACAGCGCCCTCTGCTGGTTCCCCCAGGTGTTAGACTGCTGGGGTCAGGAGAGACGGGTCTCTGCTTGTCTAGATGTGTGTGGTGCATTCATGGACCTGATCTGCACTGCAGGAGGTTTCATAAATGGAGGTGTCGTACAGTGTGAGTGAGAGGTTGGGTTTATTCTTTGTTGATCATATTTTGAGCGCTGTGGTTTTGGAACGGTAACAAAAAGTAAAAGATGCCGCACAATTCTGTTTTTTTTTTGTTTTGTTTTTTCGCCCAACAATTTATAGAGGAACTATGTGAGAAAGAAAGAAGTAAAAAAGGAGTTTGAAATGTAATTTCTACTGAATTAGGTCTAGGAAATAATTTTTTAAAACGAGGAGGAACGTCTCTGAAATGAATGTGACGATATTATAAGCAGAACTTACCAACAATATATGAACTAGAGAATCATTATTGCAGAGATTCTACAGCAGGAATCGCATTTTCTTCTCTATAGATATATTTTAATCCTGCAACTTTTGTCGCCCTCTAGTGGTGGTAACAGCACATTACACTGTTCAAGACAAGCAAGTTTCCTGAATGAGATCAAATAAGTTGTTTAACTACATAAAGAAAGATTAATGTGTGAGAAAATGTAACATTTAGACCTTGTTGCAGTTTTTTTTTTATGGAAGCCTGCTGCTGTTTAATGAGTTTAATTAATATATGAAGGATATTAGAATAAGGAGAACCTTTACTTGCATATATATAAGCAGATTTACTTTAATAAGTAGGTATAGGTCAGTGTATGTGTATTTATCTTTGAGTAAATATGCTGTAGTTTCACAGTATTAATAAAAACAATAAACTGAACATATTGCATAATTGCTTAGAAAGTAATCAATTCTACTAGAAACTTTTACTGGTTTAATATTAACTCTGGCATTTCTGTTTTAATTCTGCTATTTGGTCGAAGCCCTTGCTGAGTTTAGCAGTAGTTGGTTGTTTTGTAGTGTTAATGTTTTTGCCATCGCTACTTGAATTAAATTTGGGCTTTTTCTGAGTCTTTGCACCGTGACTGTTTGTGCTTTCCGAAAGTTCGAGCTATTTCTAAGACTCTTGTTCAGCCAGATTGTCTGGGAGTCCAACACTGCGAGCTGCTTCAGGCTGAGCTGGAAATGCTCGTTTTTCTTTTGTTGTTGACCTTGTTTGTTGCATTTGGCCGTTTCTCTGGCGAAAGCTTGACGAGTGCAACAAGGGGAAAACAGGCCAGAGATGGAGATGGTTTTGGTCATAGACTTGTTTTGGAAATTACACATTGTGTACAGCTTCTAGCCTCTCTGGGTTTTCTGATAGGGTTTCTCAAATATCTGGCAGCAGTTGGTTTAAGTGTTATTGATCGGAGGCCAAGAGGAGAAGGAGTAAACTCGCTTTGTTGCTGTTGAGCTTTGACCTGCAGTTTCTGAAGTCTCTGTAGAAACTTCATCAGTTTTATTTGATCTTTTCGTCGTTTGCCAATTTTCCTCCCTGACTCCTTAACCATAAAAATATTTGAGCTATCACTGCTATTTTTTTTTTTTCATTTCTGCTGCACTAGAAGTCTTGATGAATTTGATAAAAATATGAAAAATGTCTCCACCTGGTGGGGAAACAACGAAATATGATTTTCTGTGCGGATTTGAACACCAGTCCACCTCAAGCACATTGAAATATAAATTAAGTTACAATAATTCTGTATATTAAATATGCAGTTTGAATTATGTATTTATTTTATTTAGACTGCCTTGAACCAATGGTGTTTGTGTGTGTCGGCCCTGCAGGAGAGAAGAAGTTTGTGTGCTCCGAATGCTCCAAGAGGTTCATGCGCAGCGACCACCTGGCCAAGCACATAAAGACTCATCAGAACAAAAAGGGCGGCGTGCCCACCTCCACCTCTCCGCCCACCACCGACGCCGTCATCACTACGGACGGAACCACGCTCATCCTCCAGACCGCCACCGCCCACGACCTTGTAGCCAATCAGGAGATCCCTCTGCAGCTGGTCACCGTGGCGCCCGGTGAGGTCCTGGAGTGAGGGAGGGTGGGAGGGGCTTCTCTGACGACAGGCCCAATCACAGGGACCTCTTGAGCTTTTTCCCCTCTTCCCCACTTCTTCTTATTCATTTTTTTTTTTTTTTTTTTAAACATATGAATATATACGTAAATATATATGACAAATATATATATTTTAAGTGAAATTTATCTTGACTTTATGTTTGTTTTTTGCAGTCTTTTTTATAGGGGGGCAAAAAAGAAAACATTAAAATGTGGTTGCTATGTACACGCGTAAACACACACACCCACACACACACACACACACACATGACATGAATTAACACTCAAGAACACAACGTGAAATGCCTTACTTTGTATGATACTCTTGTATAAAATGCTGGAGGTGCATGTTTTTTAAGCAATGGGGATGATGTGACTGTAACGGACTTTAATGTTGGAGGAGGAAGGAGGAGGAAGTCCAGAACCTCTCTCTCCCTCTCCCTCTGTCTCTCTGGGATGATCAAGGAATTTTCGTTTCTTCTTCTTGCGGCAGGAGGGTTTCGGCGCTCCGTTTGAAGCCCAGGTATAAACTTGTCGAGCTGCTGCTGTCTGGACCGGACAGCTGCTTTTAAAGGAACAGTTCGACATCAACACTGGAAACGAGCGTCGGAGCTTTAATCGTCGTCCTCCTTCCACTTCAAGTTCGCGTTTTCCAGTGTTCATGTCGAACATTTTGACCTCTCACACTTGGCCCACGTGAAACATGAGTTGGCTTTTACACGTTTCATTTTGTTTTGTTTTTTTGTTTCTTTAATTATTATTATTTGCACGCGACAGTTGTCTCCCAACAGAGCAGCGACGGTGAAAACGGAGCGCAGGTCGGAGGCGACGGTCGGGACGATCCGGGACAGAGAGAGCAGCTTTTCCCAGCGTCTGGTCAGCTTGAGCTTGTCCTCCGCCGCGCGCCGTCCTCTGTGCTTTTTCCACATATTACAGAAAAGAAACGCCTCTCAATTCTTGTTTTTCTTTTTTTTTTTCTGTTGTAAATCGATCTTGTATTGCAGTCTCTTTACTAATCCGGGTGTCTAAAGCAGAGCCCTCATGACGACGATCATAGCTTGTGAAGGAGAAATGTTGCCATGTGAGGAAAAGGGGGTTTGGGGGTGGGGGGGGGGGCAATAAGCAGCAGGTTTGTCATCTGGTGTTTCGGTTTCGGCATCATGTGGAACGACTTTTCGCAATAACTGCTCCGATGCTAACTCTGGCCAGATGTCGTTCGAAAAGGAAAGAAAACAAAAACACACACAAAAAAAAAAACAATCACGCCATTTGACTTTTATTTTTTTATTTAATGTAATCCTTTCTTCAGTTTGTCATGTTTGTAGCATTCATTTTACATGTATATTATCTTATTTTCACCTTGTTTATAGAAGCCATTACTTTAGTTAGCCGAGTTTGTTGTATCAAAACCTTATTTTAAGTAATTTTTTAAAAAAATTGATGTAAAAATTGAATGTTACCTTTTGTAAAACCTTTTTTCAAATGGATCACAATAAAAGTCTGAAAGCTTCCAGTTTTCGGGGGATTTGTGTTCTGATGGCCTGAGTTACAAAATGAAAATTCGCCCTGAATTAAACATGACCTGAACGGAAAGGAAACACTTGGACCGTTTGCAGAGAAATGCATGATTTCCTTCAGCCAGACGCTGCCATCATGCAGATAAATCGTATCCAAACTAATGTCAAGAGTTTCAGAGTCCTTCCATAGAGGTGGTGAACCACCAACTTGTAGAAATATCTATCAATCAAATGTTGCATTTCTACTTAAACTGACAAAAAAAAAATCAGATTTTCACGTGAAAAAAATAAAGGGCAGGAACTCATTTAATCAAGTCTTCACATGAAGAATGACATTTTTGACTATTTTTGTACATAATTGCCCTTCATGACGCCAACCATTATCCCCAAGCCTCCCCTGTGCCTCGTTACTAAAAACCGTCTCGGTCAGACGACGAATATCAAGTTCTGTTCCTGTTGAGACCTGAAATCAGTGCAAACATCCAATACAGAAAAGAAAACACAAAGTACATTCCTGCCATGTGTGTGTGTGTGTGTTTACCCCACATATACATAACCCCGCCCACCCCACCCAGAAATCTGTATGAACCAGTTTGTGGTCGGTTCCGTCAGCAGGAAGTTCTCCGCCGGGCCCGTTCTTTACAGTCCAGATCTCTGCGGATCTTCACAGCTCTATGTGAGGATCTGACCAGAGGAGAGAAGCAGAGGGTCATCAGAACGGAGCCGGTCCACGGTTCGGACGCCGACGTCATCGGCCGAGGAGGTTCTGTACCTGCGACCTGCTGCTGACCCGTCGAGCGGCTCGGCCCGTCCCGCGCTCTGGACGTCTGGAGCCGTTTGATCTCCTGGTCGTAGTCCGTCCACTCGGCCACGATCCTCACTGCCGCCTGCAGCTTTGGCTCCTTCGTCATTGGATTGTTGCACTGATTGGGCAAAAACCGAAACCCAATTATAGACGAGCAGGAAGTCAAACGTTCCTTAAAATAGTTACGTCTTCTGGAAGTTATTCAAATATAATTCAAAAGACGTGTTTACTGGGTTTGACCTCCATTATGGCAAAATTTAAATATATTGTGTCTAACCACAATTATAACTAAGTATATTATCTTTATGCTCCATTTAGCTTTTCTGACATTAATATTTTACATTTACAAAAATACCACAGCTTCTATGATGGAGATTATATCAGCATTTTGTTTAGCATGATTGGAATATTATTACATATGTTAATAACTTATCATTAATGACTTTGACCAATCACATAGCATTAATTTGCATACCTATTATTATTATTATGGGTCTTATGACTTATAGCAGCTGCCCTTTTCCATTGGTGTACATTTAAATAATAGTACTGTTAGAAAAATTACTTTTTTCCAACATTTATGCCACCATTATTAATGTGTCTACATGATATGATTTGCACAAATTATCATATTTAGAGATTTAAGAGCAACATTAGTTATTCCACCAGTAAATTTAAATTGAAAGTAACCTTTTAGTTAAACACATTTCTTCTGACAGGAGCTAATAACAGGAAAAGAAAATGTCAAGATTAGGGTTTGATTGCTGTAACACTAAACGATTTCCATATTGATCATCAAGAATCATTTTATTTCTAAAATGTAAACAAAAAAAAAATGTCAAACTCTATTATCTTTTATGAGATGCTCGTCTCATTTACTACCATTAACGAAATTTATGCTTGAATAAAAATAATTGAAATCTTCCTGAAATATGAATAATGTGGGGCTTTTTAATGTCATTATTTTTGTGCAGCCTTATATAAGATTAGCTACTCAGTAAGACAAAACAAAAAACTCTGAAACAAGTGTTAACACTGAGCACCTGACACAATAAATAAAATATCCAGATTCCTCAACCATTAGCGCCCTCTTGTGGCTTCTGGCACTTGCAGCAGAAAACGTGTCGCGCTATTAGACGCAAAACATCCGTTACCAAATCTATGGTCTTCGCTGTCCTTTTGGAGCTGTCGTCACACCAGGTCTCGCACCACAGCCACTCCTGAGGCAGAGACTTGATGGGAACCTGGTGGATCATGTTGTTGGGAAGATCCTGGAAAGACACAGAAACCTGTTGAAAAGCGGCGCTAAAGCAGGAAAACACGGAGCAATAGTTAAACACCATGATGAGGTACGGCAAAGCTTCTGGCTTTAACCATCGGCAGTGACAAAAGAACAACAAAAAACAAAAAATAAATAAATGGACCTGGTCCAGGTTGGACAGGCTGTTAGGGTCTTGGCTGAGTCCCTGGTACTGTCCTCTGAGGCGGTCTCCCGCAGCGATCTTCCTGAACTTCTTCAAGTCGACGACGTAGAGGGCGCTGTGGAGCACACGGCACTTTAACAAGGATATGTGCATCAAGAGATCAGTCGCTTACAAAAATATTCATTTTTTTCTTCTACATTTCGAATTAAAACCAAAAACATTCCAGGAGTTTTTTTTTTTTTTTTAGCAAGGCGTTTCATAAACGTTGAGCTGAAGCAGCACCTGATGTGGTACTTGCGCCCGGCCAGGTGGCTCGCCCAGTAGCCGGACTTCCAGAAGCGGTAGCCGTCCATCTCCCGGCGGCTGTCGCAGAACGGCGTGTAGCCGTACGGAGCGCCCTCCAGGTCAAAGTCCCGCAGCTCCTTCAGGTCTGTTCGCACGATCTGACAGGAAGCAGGTCATTGTTATGGAGCGGCCTCGTTATCAACTACAAGTCCAGGTTATGACACAACTATAAACACAAAATGCACTCTCAAGCTCTGAGGTTCAGTGTTGTTTTTTAAGGCTTTTGTTGGCTCCAGAGGTCTTTATTTGAAAGTAGCTCAACAGGAAACGGGGTAATGAGAGAGTTGGAAGACATGCGGCAAATGTCGCCAGGCCCAGAACCGAACCTGCGACCGCCGCCATGACGACCGGAGCCTCAGTGCGTGGGTCACCACAGCATCCCAGAGGTTTTGTGTTTTAAAAAAAAGAAAAGCTAATGCTGCGATGAAAACATGCGTCGTTTCTTCTTGTGGTTTGTAGAGAACCAACCTGGTCTGCGTCCACAAACAGGATCTTATCCACAGCGAGAGGAAACAGAACGTCCAGGAAGAGGATCTTATAGCCCCAGATGATCCTCTGCTTCTCCGTCTGCTGGTGCAACCAGCGCGGCCACTTGTACTGGACCAGCTCATACTGGAAACCATACTGCTTCGCCATGTGGGGGATGAACTCCTGCAGAGGGAAAGAAACGACATAAACTGCTGACTGCATGAAACGACAGGGTTAAAGTCATTGCGCAGGCCAACGGCGAGCGGCCGTTTGTTTAATTTTAAAACAGAAATTTAAAAAGTTCACCGGGAATTCATGTCTAGACGTTTCGGCCAAAGCAAGAAAGAAAGGATGAAAGGCAGAAGAAAGAATGAAAATGAAAGAGAAAGAACAACAAAAAAAAAGAAAACAAAACAAAATAAAAAATGAAGAAAGGACAGAGGCATGAATGAGGAAAGGAGGCGACAACACAGGACGAGCAAGGGAGGTAAAAAGGAAGGACGCCAAGACAGAATGAAGGAAGGACAGAAGAGAGAAAAGGAGGAGGGGAAAAAAAACAAAAAGAAAGAGAAAAAGAAGTAAGACATTAGGATGGAAGGAGAGAGAAGGTGGGAAAAAAGGAAGCAGACTAGGAAGAAAGAAGGAAAGACAAAAAAAAAAAAGACAGACGGTGAATAAATCTAGATTTTTGACATCTTCTGATTTTCGTTCAACAAACTCATGTCTGCCAGGAATGAGAAAAGAAGAACAACTTTCCCAGACTTTTGAAAACTGTGAAGGAGTTCTCGAAAACAACAGGAGTCTCTAAATATTTCACTCCTGCTCGAGTTTTAAAGCACCTGCAGCTGAAACAGGAAGCGTCCAGAACAAATCCCAGCTTGTCCGAGGGAGGAGAAGTCCTACCTTGAAAGTCGGGGACAGGTAGTTCTTCAGGAACCAGAACTTGACGGGGGTTTTGGTGTTCTTTAGGACTGACAGCATCATGATCCTGGGAGAGAAGAAGGAGAGAACGGTGAAGAGGACGGCGCCAAAAAAAAAAGAAGAAGAAAAAAGAAAGAGGAACCAGGATCAACGCTGCCTTTGTGTGCCGAGGAATTTAAAAAGTGCCGACTTTGATGGGATTTTTAGGAGTATTTAATCCCCACCTGAGGAACCTCTCGTACAGATGCCCCGAAGCCACAGAGAAAATGTTGATCACGTCGTCTTTCTCCTGCTTGGGCTCCTCGGCTTTCCCTCCGCCTGTAAAGCCTCTGCAAACACAAAACAAAGTTCACTCCACTATAACGAGACATTAAGGCAGATTACAGAGAAAAATACTGATGAAACATGGGTTATATTTAAAAGCGCCCAGATGGTTTAGTTTCTGTTCCGGCTTCATCTCCATTAAATGTGTTAAAAAAAATGAAATAAACGCATAAACCCGAGTTGTACCTGGCCAGAGATTTCCAGAAGCCGGAGTCGTTTTCCTCCGTTCCATCACTCAGCAGCTCCTCGTTAAATTTGTCCGGCTTCTTCTGAACCTGAACAGCAAGAAAAGAACAAAAAAATACAATTATTTCAACATTCAGAAGGTATTAGTGGATGCGATTTAAGAGAAACAAATAAGAAACACTCAACTGTTTTATAGAATATTAGTCATTAGAGTTAGACAAAAATGCATTATATCTATTAAAACATCACCAAACGTTAATGAACTCGACGGAGATCTGAACGGAGAGGCGGACAAAAAAATCCGCCTGTCCGTTGTTGAAGCATTAAGTGCTAAGTAAAGGTCAAACAGGGTCAAACTCAGAACCATGATTTAGAAAACAGTTTTATATGAAAATCAGACTGCTTGTTTTAAATTTTAATGAAAAAAAAATAAATCTTTTGTGTGTTTTTAATTCAAATAAAACACAAAATTGAAAAGTTAAAAGCTGATGTTGGCTGATCTTTGAACACCTTTGACTTAAACTACAATAAAAATGTAAAATAGTCCCAACTGGACTGAAGCGGATCTTGAAAACGCTCCTTTTCATTTTGTCATGTTTTCCTGTTAGGCGCTCTGGGAACAATCTCCTCAGGCTTTTCCTCTAAATCCACATCTATTTCTTAAAGATAATTGTTCAGTTGACATTTATCGTTTCTGACTACAAGCCCAAATGCAATTATTACAACTTTCTCTTTTATATTGTGAAAAATGTGCAAAGAGGGACGTATTTGGGCTTCCGACTGCCAGACATGATGAAGTCGACTGGTGAAATAAGCTTATCATCATCATCATCATCATCATCATCATCATCCAGTCACATAAGAATATCAGAGTCAGAAGTGAAGGACTGGGCTGCTTCCTGGAAAAACTCCACTGTAATCTGGAGCCAAATAAAGTCTTAAACTGGCCCAGATTGGGTGTCAGATTTAGACTGATTATTACCGTATTTCTACATATTTATGGTGATGAATTTTAGGGCGCGGAGCTTTTCTGGCTCTTAGCGTTCTGGAGGTATTAAGGCAGGAACGTCTCGTCTCTCTCTAGAGGGAGAAGCTTGGCGGTGGAAAGTGTTAAACGGAGGAATCAAACCCACTCGACAGATAATAAACTCAGGCTTTTCTCCTTATAGTAACAACGCAAAGGGTGTAAAGGCTGCTCTACATTCACTCAGAAGGACGATAGCAGTGGATCAAGTCAAACTATTTACTGAATGTCAGTGCAGAGGCCGTAATTATGTTCGGATAAGTAAAACCTCTGAATTTAAAGCTTTTTGTAACGAGCTGCTACTCTGACTCTAACGGGGCTCTGGGGGCGGATTGGTGGCACGCGTCAGAGATGAACTGACCTTCACTTTAATGATTCGACTCTTGAAATTGTTCAGCACCACAATAATGTCATCCGAGTCCGACGGGGAATCCGTGCCGTCGTGGCTGCAGATGAAAAGCATCAAACTCATGAGTACGAGGCGGCAGACTGAATTAAAACATGGACGCCTTTCAGCGCCGGGAGAGGAGAAGGAAAACACGCGATCAGCCAAACCTGTAAACCTTGTAGATTTCATCGGAGCGTCCTTTCCTCAGCTTCAGCATCCAGGCGCCGGGGTTGGCTTTGAGCTGGAAGTAACCCTGGAAACCAGATCAAAAACACGTCTTAGTGAAATATTACGGCACATCTGGACATTCCTGACTGAACTTTCTAGGGTTCTTAGTCAACTTTGTTTATTTCAACAATTATTACAGATATTTCTGAAGAAAGAAAAAGGAATTGAGGAAGCAAAGATACGAGGAAGAATTAAGGTAAGGACACAAGGAGGGAAGGAAAGAACATAGGAAAAAGGAAGGAAGAAAGGAAAGAGAAAAGGAAAACAGAAAGTAAGGAAGGAGGTAATGAAGGAAGGAAGAACATAAGGCAGAAGGAAGAAAGAAAGGAGGAAACAGCAAAAGACACAAGGAAGGAAGGAGATAAAGTACAAAGGAAAAGAAAGTAAAGAAAGAGGAACTGAAGGAAGGATGGAAAAACATAAGAAAAAAAGGACAAATGAAAAATTGAAGGAAGGAAGGAAAGAAAAGAAAGGAATACAAAAATGGAAAGCAGAAGGAAGGACATAAACTAGAAAGTGTAGAGAGACGGACGCCATATTTACACAATGTTAATGCAAATAATGCCAGAAAATACAAATATTTTTCCACAGTTCATTCTTTCTTTTCTATTATCCAACCAGGAAAACGCTGAACTCAAACTCCAGACTTCTCCTGAACACGCTGAGGATCCTCTTACCAAGTTTGCCATGACGATGGTATCCACGATGACGGGCTCGGCGGCGGTCCCCAGAGTGAACTGAAGGCCTCGCGGAGGCTGACCCGAGCTGACGTCGAAACAGTGGCCCTCCAGCAGCAGGTGCTCCAGCTCGTACTCGGCCGCCACGATGTTCTCCACCTGCAGCCACAGGGGGGCAGCCAAGCTCAGTTTACCCTGTCCAGCGCGCCCTGGCAACATGCATTAGTAATGACTCCAAAGCTGCCTGATGATGTTTATTTTATGGAGAGGAGGACTGGTCTTCAAACTCTGGCGCATAAAAGCAGAAACTTTAAGAAAAAGGGAACTCAAGGCGAGGTCACGACCTCGTTGGACAGCAGAGAGCTGTCAGTCGAAGACTTAAGATTTGCCTCGGCTTCATCACAAAAGTTTACCACAGAGTTTCTCGGGTTTGTTTGGAACTTCATCTCAAGTCGGAGTAAAAATGTCTGTTTTAAAATGCGAAAATAATAAAAACGGAAAAACAACGACCCAACAGGTCCAGGGGCAAACGAAGGAAACTTTGAATTAAAACTACATTTTCCAGCTGAAACCGTCATCACCTCCTCCAGGTAGATGTTATCGAGGTCGTAGCGGGTGCGCACGGACTCCACCATCCAGCTCTCGGGGGTGTTGAGGTTCAGGGTGAAGAGCGGAGACTGAGGCATGTCCAGGAACTTGGCCATGGGTCCCCGGGAGAACGACGCGTCGGGCTGGAACGCCACCTCCGGCTCCAACACGTAGCGGTAGAAACTGCAGACAACGCACTCTGTCTCAACAAATGCCATTTAATTGTGGTTTTATGCAAAAGGAAAACACAAAGAAGCTTTCCTAATCTTTTACAGAAGCCTGAGCCAAATGTTGGACAAATGCAGCACTTATTGATATCCGATTCAAACGTAAAAACATAAAAAAGAGATCTGCTTTTTACCTTTTCAGAGGCATATCTGACAGCTTTGACTGGCAGTTCATGAAAACCCTCAGGTTGACGTTTACGAGCTGCTTCAAAACCTTCAGAGTGAAACACGGAGACATGATAGAGGACAAACAGGTGAGCGGCAGGACAGAGGCTCATCCAGTCCAATAACAAGAGTCCAAACCTACTGATAAAAGAGGAGCCAGTTTCTGTGCGTCTCTCGTCACTGGATCCACCACGGCGACGACATCAAAGTACACGTCTCCCTCCTTCGGACGGATCTTTACGGCGCTGCCGACAAACACGAGACCGGTGATCGAGTGAAGTAAACAAAAAGATTCTGCTGCTTTCTTCGGAGAACAAATGGATTTCACTGAATCTATCCCTTTGAAACAAGCTAAGCGACCCCCAATCGAAAACAGAACCTTCAGAGGGTGGCAAGTGATGTTGAGCGCTCCAGACGTACCTGTGGCGATCGTCTGAAAAGCCGTACTCGATCCTGGATTCCCCTTTGGGCTGGGAAGACAGCAGAGCATCCACCTTCATCACAAGGTCGCTGGCCCTGAGAGACACGCAGCGTTACCTCAGACGGAAAGTTCACCTGTGGAAGTTCTTATGGAGCCTGAAAACCTTTGGGAAATAAAACAAAATACCTGTCCTCCTCCATCTCAAACTGCTGGACTTTGCTTTTGATGCGCTCCCCCGATGTTTTCAGGATGATGTTCTCCAGAAGCAAGAAGTCGTCCTGATTGAACACCTCGTTCTCCTCCAGCGGCCCGATGATCTGAGGACAAGGAACAAGAGCGACAAACGGCATGACAGAAAGAATCTGCAGCTGCTACTAACTTTACGCTGCTTTCATTTTAGCACAGGCGTAAAGGTCGGTCAACCAGGAGAAACGACGGATGTACCCGTCCGTTGCTGATGACCGCCCTCTGTCCTTTCTTCAGTTTGAGCACGTCTCGGCAGTATGCAGCGTGGGAGAGCAGGAAGTCGAATTTGGGACCCTCATAAGCGCTTTTGAACAACGACAAATCCATTCCCTGAAGGAGGAAAAACGATCAAATAAGAAACTGACACCCCAAAAGTTTTTTTTTGTCAGTAATAAAAAACTCAACAACTCACCCCGACGGCAAACTCTCCGACGTCCACGCCCTTCTTCAGGGCCTCTGCCGTTTCCTCTTTGGACATCTTGGTGATGAAGTTCTTGGCATTATTGGCCGACTGCGTCTGCATGGCAGACCAGATCGCTCTGGCAACGCGGCTCGTCTCCGCAGACGGATCCGACGACGGGTTGTTGATCATCCCCAGTCGGACGTTGTTGCTGGTTTTCTGATGGAGCAGGCAAGTGAGCAGAGTTTAGTTTTGACATCTATGGTGTGTGAAAACCCTGACAAACCATTAATTAATGTCACAATGCTATGTCCAATTCTTCTTTTGGATTTCTTTCTGACTAAAATCATTCTCAAAATATTTCGCTGCACATCATAGTTTTATAATCAGACTGTTTTTATAGCATTTCTCACCATGTGTCTGATGGCATCGTAAAGCAGCTGGCGTCCTGAGGGCTTATCAAAGTCTCCGACTACCCAGAATGTCACAGGGCGGATGTATCCATCATCTGGGAAGCACAAAACATACATCAAATGATTTAAGCCAGTTTCAAATCGATCAAGATCTTTTAGGAAGGATTGAATGTGGTGCCTGATTTCCTGGCATCACTGGCAAAGATGAATCTGTAGCATAATCTCACACTGAGACTCTACAAACATCTAGAAGCAGCTCATCCTCTGACACAAACTAAACAGTTTAAACACAGAGCAGCATCTCTTCTCAAACTCCCAGTTCCCGTCAGAATTGACTTTCAAGTTTTACTGTTGACCTACGAAGCGGAAAACAGAGAGGCTGCTGGGTATGCGGCTGACCTCGTGCGCCATCAGGATCCCGTGGATCGACTGATCGCTGTGAGCTGCAGGAAGGTCTGGGTCGGTCCCCGGAGATGATCGTGTCTTTGGCGTTGAAGCTTCTAAACTGTGGAACAGCCTGTCCCACACATCAGGCAGGCTTCAGCCGTCGATGCTTTTAAGCCTCGTCTAAAGCCATGTCTTTACTCCCCGGCTTTAGCACAGAATGACAATGGAAAGTTTTTCTATTGTTTCTTTCTGTTTCTATTGTCTTTCTCCTAAAGGAAACCCCCATACGCAGTACTGATCTCCATTTTTAAACTTCTTATACCATCAACCTTTGCATGAAAGGTTGATGGAAAAAAATAGCTCAGGAATGTTTTTAAGTTTCCAGAAATGACCAAACCAACCTACAAAAGTACAAACCGAAAAGTCTCATTTCCATTTATTTTGCAGGGATTTTTAGGAAAACCCAAAAGCAAATGTACTTCACATAAAAATGGAGCTTCTCTCTATATATTTTGTGTGAGATTATGCTACTGCATTAAAGGAATAATTAATTTTAAGGCTCTTCACTAGAACTATCTTCATTTCTTTCTTTTCAGCATTAATGGGTGCAGCTTACATAGTCTGGAAATTACAGTAAAAACACATTTTTAACAACTAGCCTCATATACAACTTAAGAACCTTAAATTGTCTTTATTAATGCTTTCTGCTCCTTTTTGTGACATGAGGCGTCTTGTCTACACAGATCAACTTATAACGTCAAAGAGACCTCAGTTTATTCTATGTATTAGTAGCTAATCTATAGCAGTAAGAACCAAACAGGAGAAGACTTATGCATTATATTTTTGCTAGAAATTAACTCTGGACTTTATAAATTCACATGCAGCTACTGCATAAACTGTCGTGCATTTTCTCTGAGTGTGAGAAGTAAATGTTAGAGCGCTGTGTATAAACACATTTTAATACTCAGGCATAATTTTCACATGCATCATTAGTCACCACTGTCCTCCAAGAGATGCAGATGGAGGAGTAACGCTGAAAGAACGCCAGCAATGTGGTTGACAGAAGAAAAAAAAAAGAGCAATTGAGCTAGGAGAGGGAATAATGTGGAGAACAAGGGGGATTTTACCATGGCTGTTGGTGGAGGCCATCCCTGATGCAGGGAAAATGTTAAAACAACACAGAAATACGGAGTGGAGGAGGACAAGACAGCAGAACAAACAAGAGTTTAGGCTTCAAGATGGCTCAGTTTTCTTCAGTAGAACAACATATATTAAGTGTGTTGCTTGTTTCCCTCTTACCTTTCTTAGTCATGTAGTTCATGCTGTTGGCTACAGCCGTGCTCTTCTCCTTCGAGTCCAGAGTGGAGAAACGAGCGTAATCGTCAATAAAGTAGTTGTCTGCAAAAAGTGGGGAAAAAAACGGACAGAAAGTCAAAGGTGAAAATGTCCGACTAGTAGAGAAATCTTGCAGAAGTGGTGAATATGTTCAGTATGTATTCCAACTCCAAATCGACGGCATCTTGAATTATTAGCAAATGCTACAGTATTTGATGCTTGCAGAGATGACGCTGGATTGTTTTTTACTTGAAGCAAATCTTTGCAGCCTACTGAAATGCAATACTACTATAGGATAATGACTGAGGTGAAAATGTACATTTAGTCTGTAAATGTGAAACCACATGTGTTTACTTCAAGGTCCTATTAAATCTGGCCTATTTTCCCAAAAGTCTTTATTTCCAGAATAACATGTTTTACCAGGGTAAAATTAATTTTAAATGTTTTTGGAATATTGTAGCTTAGGAGTGGAGATTTCAACAATTTGAAAAAACAACCTGAATTTTGCAAGGTTTAATTATAAATTTTAGCTGACAACAGTCCAAGGACAGCTCTGCACAAGGATGTGAACTTAACATTCACACATTTCATCGACGTTAATAGTGTTGCAACACAGGTTACATAAATTGCAACATCTCTGTGCTCCTATTCTTCTTTTCATAACGCTGTTTGCAGCAGACTTGCAGCAGCACGGGTCATTTATTAGAAACCAAACACTGTTTTGTTCAAATTGTTTACCCCGTAATTAAATTTCCACCACTGGGGTATAACAGTGCTGCATTTTATTGTCAACTCACTCGTATTGGACAAGTCCAGGTAGGTTCTGCTGGTTGACAACACTCTGGAGTTAATGCGAGGAACAACGTTCGGCTGGTTCATGATGAAGTCGACGACGTCGTGATCTGTGGCCAGCTCACCCTGCAGGAGAGTTTACAAATTGGAGTTAGGATGTGAAAGCTATGAGTTAGTGAGGACATTCTTCACTGTTGCTGCAGAGCCGACAGTGATGCATCGTCTTCTATTCTGCAGACTTTCCAGGCTTAAAGCCACAGCAACAAAACTAACAAACGATTTCTCCGGTGCATTTATTTAAGTTTTTTTTTCTTCTGGAAGTTTAGATTCAGAAGAAAATTATGACTAACATCCTGTTGATCAGAACAACTGCTAAATTCAGCTCAGTGCATGTCTGCGCCTGAGAATCCCCTTTTAAATAAACACTTGGCTCAGGGGAATGATGGGATAATTTTAAAAGAGGAAATATGACAGATGGTGCTTACACATGCTGCATGCCAAGCACACAATTTATCTTATGACTAAATCTCCAAAAGAAGTAAAACTTTGGATTTATAAACAACCTAAAACCATCTAAAGACTTTCTGACCTTTTTCGTTTCTTTTGAAATAGATTTATTTGATGTCAGTTTCAAGAGAGGAAAAAAAAAAAGTCTAACATCAAAACACTCACTGTACTGGAATTAAAGATTGGTATCGAGCTCCTTTCTGATGAGATTATGGCGGTTTTATAAACTCAACATAAAAGAAGTAAAAATTAGAAAATTCAGCGACTTTCAAAAATAAAGAGCTTTATCTTCTTTCCCATTTTGTCACATTTTCTTAGTCCCATTGTTACAACATCATCATGTATTTTGGGGAGATCGTATCCAATATACCAACACAAAGTGCTACAAACTTATGAAAACAAACTAGTTTCACACAGTAAAATCTAAAAAGTTTGATTTGTATTTGTAAATACATCCATATTGGCTATATAACAACATTATTTAAATGTCCTGCACTCACCAAGTAGACTGCTCTCTGGTAAAAAGATGTGGTTTCCAGGATTTTTTGCATTGTGGTGGTTTCCAGTTCATCAGGGTCCAGTTGCTCACGCTGGTAAGGGATCCCGTTGTACATCACCACGGGCAACGGGCCCACTCCCGTTTGCTCGTAGTACGCCTTCCCTTCCTGAAAGAAAAAATTAAGTTTGCGCCTCATTAGTGATCTAAAAGCAGAAGTACAATATGGTGTCAAAGGAAAGCGTACGTATTTAGTGAAGCCAAATTCTGTTGCATTTACCTTCCTGTTGTTGTCGTAGCTCGAATCGGCTCCGAGGACGCTGCTGACCTCCACATAGGGAAATCTCTTCTCCAGCACTTTAACGACGTCTCCAACACTTAGCTTTCCTCCAATCGTCACACGGTTGAACATCTACAGACGGCAGGAAGGGCAACGGAGTGAGCAGAAGGGAAGAGGACACGGTGGTGGTAACATGGCAACAGGCTCGTCTCTGCAGGCTTTACTTACCGAGACGACGGCTTCGAATGCGCTGTGACTGTTCACCTCGTCAGTGATGTAGTTGTAGGCTCGGACCAGAGCGACGCCTGCGTCCTGCATGCCGTCTACGTCGTCTTCGTCAGACACCACGAATACGAGTCCGATTCTACGTCATAAAATTAAACGCCAAACATTTAACATTGAAGGCATGTCGTACATGAATTATCATCCTATGAAACAATGAAGAAACAATTTAACCCGTCGAGACCTGGTGAAACTAGATTAAAAGAGGTTAACAGTCTACAGTTTTCTTTCTGGCACAAAAACCAACCTGAGTGGGATGTTGTTGGCATAAAACATCTCTGCCACGCTCAGCAGTTCAGCAGCGTTCTCCTGGGTCGGATCCACAATGATCACCTGCAGAACAAGCAAATTGTTTCTTTTCAACCTGGTTCAGCTTTAAGCAGACTCAATTACCCAACAGTATAGATCTTACGAGATTGTGGAAGTTCTTGCGGATTTGCCGGATGACTCCGGGGAAGGTTGGTCTGAGCAGCTCCTGGACATTATAGGGCCATGAGCTGTACTTGTGGTCCGTCTCCAGGTTGTTAATCCACTGAAACGGGAGAAGCAATTAGTTGAGGAAGAAAAAAAATTACCAAAAAGTTGCCAATAAATAAGTCAAAACCAGTGGCAAACAAATTTGGGGTGTGAAAATTTCCTGGAAGGGGGAAAATTTCTCAATCTTACGGAGATGGCAGGGTTCCGAATATCGACGGCGTAATCAGAGTCGGACGGCTGAACGTTGAGTTTCAGGATGTCGTGGATGTAGGGCGTCTCGATGAGAAGGGAGCGCAGGCCCTCCATGACCCTCGCTTCACTGCGGAGCACGTCCAGCACACTGAAGGCGACAATTAGAGGTCAGATCAAGGTCATGTGAACAAGAAGTACGCCTGCCTCGGCTACTACAAAGCCGCTTTCAATTCTAAAATGAAAGAGTAACTGAAATTTGCATGGCTGCTTATTGTCACGTCTTCAGACAAAATAAAAACAACATACAGAGATTTAATTTGATTATCAATAAAACTTGATTTAATAATGACAGACCGACAAAAAGCAATAAGTAACAATGAAATGGAAGGAAAATGAGACACTCTTTTTATATAAAGTCTACAAAATGTATCCAACGGTTATTACTCTTACACTCCAAAATAAAATCCAAAGGAACGACAGAAAGAAGAAAAAGAAATGTATCAGGCAGGTTGGGGATAAAATCGTGGCAAAACTCTACAGATTATTACAGAGCCGGAGCCGTTTAGCCGAGAAAAACGGACAAACATCTCTGACTCCAGATCAAAATCAGCTTAATTTGCCAGGTTTGTGGAAAATCAAGTCAAACAAGGAATCCACTTTGTTTTCAACAAAGACATTTTGAACATAAAGAATAAAAAAGGTAAATAAAAATAAAAGTTTTTGTAAATATTTGTATATGCAGTGTTTAGAAAAGAGGTTGAATTATGGGAATATTCATGGCATCGATCTGGGGACTCATTAACAGTAACTGCCAGGAGAGAGAAGCCGTCTCTGTGGAGGATGTTTTATTTATTTATTTTTTTGAGAAGAGCGCTCTGTAGCGCCGACCTGAAAGTAAAAGCTTGTGTCCAGAATGTGTGGTGTCTGCAGAAATGTCAGATGGAGTGAAGCTCTGATGATCCTCTCTGCAGCCTTCAGAGTCAAAGTCAGACTCTGTGCAAAGCTGATGGAGACACCATCAGCCAAGTATGGCTGAATACAAATCCACTCCACACTTTTCAGATCGTCATCTGTCAATAAAAGGATTTCTACCAATAATTTTCCTTCTAGTTCAAACTTATGCACCACTTTGTGTTGGTCAATCACATAAAATCTTTTATGAATCTGAATATTATCATTAAAATATATTATATTAACTAAAATTTCCTTCTCTGCTGACTGAAGTTAGTGCAGTAAACACTTGTTATCCGAGCTGGTGTTACAGCCAGTCGTCTCAGTGCGTGTTTATACCTGAAGATGTCTTGTGTGTCCAGATCTATATGCAGCCCGTTGATGAACAGGGCTGAGTCTCCAGGCTGCAATCCCAGTGTTCCTTTGAAAAACTACAGAGAGAAATGTCAAAAGTGACTAAATGGCCTGGTTACATCAAACCCTGAAAACTCCTCGTCTCGCACCAGCCGAGCCGTTTGCATCATGTAACGTCAAAAACCTCCCTTTGCACAGTCAATTATACTGTAAACTAGATGCAACGGCCATTCTGGAGCAGTAACGAGGCAGGCTGACGGCTCCAAACGAGCTCTGACAGCTCTGTTCAGTGAGTTTGGAGCAATCCGAGCCCACGCTAAACAAATCTAATTATTAGGGGGGAGAAAAGGTGTGTGACTGGCTGCGTGGCTCGGAGGAGCTGCGAGTTGTTTGTGTGTCTGAGGAGGAAAAAGGAGAGCTCCAAGTCATTCTGGTGCAGTCAAATCTCATTACAGAAACACAAAGACATCAGATTAATCACACTTCAGACACTGCAATTACAACAAGACATGATTAACACAAATATTGCTCATCTCGGTTAAACTGTGTGTGTCTCTGTGTGTGTGTGTGACAGAAAGAAGTGTCTGGAAGCAAGTGCTGGTGTCCAAAGCGCTCCAATCAATAACCATTTCTTGCCGCAGGACGCGCTGCGCCTGCTGAATGAATCACCGATTCAGTAATTAGGACGTCTGTCTGCAAAACCCCCGCTGCCGACCCAAACTCCTGTCTTCTGCGCGCCGCGATAATGTGAGAAGAGCGCCGGGAGTCGGGAGGCGTGAGGAGGCAGAGAGAGGGAGTGAAAAAGCATCGACAGGAAAAAAAAAGGGGGGATGATTACCTATTCCGTTATTAGCAGGACAAAGCCAAACGCATTGTCTAAAACTGAAAGGTTTTTGAAGTCAGATGCTGTTCGCAATTTATCACACAACAAAAGGCGACGAGAACAAACAGCCACAGGAGGAGCAGCTCTCGTTTTGAGAGATTTTCCTGCAGGCTGAAGCCGGGAGGACCGAGGACCTCGCTGCTCAAGGGTGCAAGATGTGAGGTTAAAAACAAAAAATAAAAAATAAAATCAAAAGGAACTAAGTATCTGCTATTTTAATACGTTGTGCTTCAAAAGTAAAGCACAAGATTTTACCCAGTGTAAATATTCGAAAGTCGACTTAAGTTTAACTACAATGGAGCAAATCTTCTGGATTTTTGATGTTTCAACTAAGCCACATTTCTTTTTCCCAGAGAAATAACCGCAATAAAGTTTTTAGAACTAATGCATCAACTAGCTGCAGTGCCTTGCAAAAGTATCCATGACCCTTGACCCCGTGTTTTGTATGTTTGAATTCCATTTGTATTCAGTAATTAGTAATTGCAGAATAAGCTTTCTAGACAATGTCTTGATCAAATTTCAAGAGATTTTAAGTTTTGAACAATCTTCTTTGTGCAATACCTCAAATTCAGTCAAAATGGCTACCAAGTGGCACAACTGATAAGGTCCAGATTCACAGATGGATTTCGGCCCAGACTTTGACTGGACCACTGACAGTCATATCGGGGATATGATAGGCAATGATCACATTCTCCAACTCCAACATCTCTCGTCCCAGATTTAAAGCAGCAAAAGCAAATAAGATGGACCAGCAGCATTTGTTTCATGCTACATTTAAAATTTCTGTAAAAGAAAAAAGTCAGGGGGTCTGAATACGTTTGCAGAGCACTTCCTACCAGTTCACAGGACACAGACAGATCAGTAGCATGGGAAGAAGAGGAAGACATTAAAATGCTGAATTGTTCTGAAGCAATTAGATGTTGGTTTAAATTAATCTAGGGTTGAAGTATTATTTAAAAAGCCTCCAGTCTAAGAAAATGAAGCCAGATATACCTCTATCCTTTGTGGAATAAAACAAAAACCTGCAGCAACATTTTCCTTTAATTGGATTGCTTTATAAAAGCTCTCATCAAAGTGAAAATGAGCACTGCAGGCAGGTTTTTTCCTCACAACCAGGATCCCCCGAGCACCAAATGTGTGCAAATTGGAGGCGAAAAATAGCTCCTAACAAAGTTTTTATTCACAGACACAAAAAAGGGTTCAGAAGGCACTCGCTGCTTTTTAACAGCCAATATAGCAGGCAACAGCTTCAACAAAGACATTTAGATTTTAGATAAGTCTTTCTTTGTACCCAACTCAAGTTAGTATCTAGTTTTGCTTTGGAGTGAAAAAAACCTTTAGCTCAACATTTATTCAAGTTTAAAGAATAAAGCAAATAAGAAACTCATCGTTTTACATAAGTTATCAAACTTATTATACAGGTAATGAATTTTTCTAAAATAGTGACCACTGAAGTTCCCGTAAGAAACATATGAAACGCCAGACAGATGATCAGATCCTCCAACCCTTTTCCTGAAACTCCAGGAAGAGACATTTGTTCGAGGCACAAAACGGGACGGGAAACAAGAATCTTGCAGCTTTTGTTTCTCAAAACTGAACAAATCAACAAACAGGATGTGCGTTGGTGTCCTATTTTGAGTTTAGATATATTTTAATAAAGGTTAGAGACAAACGGTTTGATAGATTCAAAACTATTACAATCAAAGAACTTGTGGCACTTTTTTATCTTCTGTTTGTTGTAGTTCTTTGCAAGAAAACGATTTGAATTGGCCAAATCCGAAAGAACATTTTAAAACTGGTGTCAGCCAGGAATAGCCTGATCTCCACTCTAATTTTATTTTAATACTTCTGAATGTAATGAATTAATGACAAATAAATATGGGGGGAAAAGGAGGTTTCTTTCTTCTCATATTCTTTAAATGCATCAAAACTAGGTACGTAAACCACTTACTACTTATATAAAACAGAAATCATGTACATTGTGAGTTTTAATGAGCTACATAAAAAAGTTTGCAAGGTTGGAAATATATTTTGAAGCATTAATAGATAAAATCTGATAATCCCTTCATCTCTTGTTCAATTAAAAATAGTCCCAATCTAAAGTTAATTTATCATTCTTTTATGGTATAATTCATGGCAAAAAAAACCTTTTTATAATTAAAAGAAAGAAAGGTCAGATCAAAATGGGAACTGATAGAACCTAAGAAGTCTGATGTGTCTAGAAAAGAGAGTAAAAGATCAAAAATGGATAAAAGATGGAGGACAAACTTCTACCTTTTGGTTCTCCTCAATCTCTTTGCGGATTTCAGACTTGACCACAGTTTTTGTGATGGACCTGGAAGGGCAAAAAAACAAAACAAACAAACAATAAATAAAACCCAGAGCTTGTCCGTTTGTGTACAAACTCAGCTTGTGCGTGTGTTAATTTCTGCTGCACCTGGCTTTGGTGGGAAAGTTCTGACTGAGGTCTTTCATAACGTTGAGGGCATCAACAGCGGGAGCTGCGAGAATGCGAGCTGCTGTCTGGAAACTCAGATCTGAAGAAGAAGAAGACGTGGAAGGGGAGGAGGGCAGAGAGGGCAAACAACGGGGGAAGAGATGAGTGGATGAAAATGAAAAGCAAACATGAAACAGGAGAATATGATGTAGGACAAGCTGAAAGTTTTCAGCTCTTGCAAAAGAAAATAAAAAAGCTATAATAATTTGTGCTGAAACAGCGTTTTTGTTTGTTTTAAATAAGCAGGGATCAGCAGTGTTTATTTGCTGCTTTCTTTCTGTTCCGTCCTTTTCCCTCAAACGAGAGAGGAAAACTGAAGCTTGTGCAAACTTCAATTCCTTGAGAGCAAAGAAAAATTAAACATTGCAACAAATTTAAAAATCACTGAAAAGGTCATTTATTTCAGTAACGCATCTGAAAAAATTAAGCTCATCTATCTTATAGATTTATTACATTCATCTTGTTTCAAGTGTCTATGCCTGTTCTTTTATGGTCTTTTTGTAAAAGAAAACACAAAATTAAACTTCAATGGCTTCTAATATAAAAGTCTATGGACTATAAAATCATCAACAATCATCCTGAGATATTTATATCTGTGCGTTATGAGTTACTGAGATGCACAAGTGTTTCTTGAGTTTGAAGAAGTTCATTTTCTTTATGAAATATTCCACAATGAAGCCTGAAGCTGTGCAAATGTTTGAAGTTCAACTTCAAGTCAAATTTTGCTAAGCAGATATGTTTATGAAGTGCAGCTTATACTACAAACATACAAACAATCCTATAGAAAATAAACTTAATAAAGAATTGTAAAAATGTACTAATTACAACAGAAAAGCTAAACAAAACATGAATCTTAATTAGGAAAATACTTTTACCCAAATATATTAAGGACCTCATTAAACCGCTGTTGACATGGGGTCTGCTTAGAAAGTACTGGTCGGGCAACAGAAAACAAATTCCTGGGATTCAGGGTGCAGAAAATATATGCGCATTAAAAGCAAGGCTTTCCAAGGAAAGAAAGGATGCGGCGAGCTTTATTTCAATGCAGCGAGCCTCTTTGTAATGGTGTTGTAGGCTGTGATTATTAGCCCCTGGAGGTCTTCCGCTCTTTGTAAACAGGCTGAGTTAATGAGCCCCAGTGGGTTAGAAGATAAAGACAGGCGCCCTCGTGTCAGTCTGACAGTCGAGCTCGGCCGGCTCACATCTTTTATTCGACACAATCAAAGCAGCGCCGCACTCGCTTCCTGACCACGCCTGACGATAGATGACTTTCAATGCGTGCAAGGCATTTGTAAATATCCAGACCTTTACAGTTGGAATATGAGTGTGGTGAGAGAAGTGATAAAACCTGAAAAACGCTGTGTGTGCAACAATAAATAAAACAATCAGAATCTGCAATTAAGAAAAAAAAAAAAAGAAATGCAGCAGCATCCTCAGTTATATTAAACATATAACAGCTGAGATGCAGAGAGAGGGAACTGAAGGATCAAACACCTGCACTAATTAAGGTTTGGCTGCTGGTTTGAATCACTGATGGAGTGAAGCAACAAGAGCGTATTTGTTTATGTTTGTATTTAATCATGATCAAAGCATCAGTTAAAAAATTAACTCAAGCCATTACCATTGAGGGAGCCGGGAGAAGCAAATCACCGTCTATTGTCAGAGCTCTTATTGTGTCAAATTGAAACTAAGAACAAAAGAATATTAAAAGAAGTATTTAAGTACATAAAGTTTGTGTTTGTTACTTGCAATGTCATTAGATTTTGTGGAAATATTTTATTTAACTTCATTTAAACGTGACATAACACCTGTTATGAAGATGAAGGAGTTTTCATGAATGTTTTATGACTGTAGTCATGTAGTGTCTTTCGGTAAATATTGAACACTTGAAATGCAAAACTGGAAGGATTAAAGGTTTTATTTAAAAAATGAAATTACCTTTTAATGCACTTTTAATGCAGTTTTACTTTAAAAGTGTCATTATTTACCAAATGACACTTCGTGACAACAATCGTAAAACATTCATAAAAACTCCATCTTCATGAAAGGTGTTATGTCATGTTTACATCTCAGTCTTAAAGTGCTACTGATTTTTATTATTCTTTATTTTTGGCTGCTGCAATTTCCTTTTAAATGTATTTATTTATTCTAATTGATCCCTTAAATATTATGTTGATGACCACAATTGCAAAACATGAACATTTTGCTCACTAGGATGTTGTCCTTTCTTACTGTCATAATCTTCAGTCTGCATCCAGGTATGGCTAAAACAGAAACTTCGTAAATATACTCAAACTAAGTGGAAAAACACTTCGAAACAAAGTGTCAAACGTACATGAATTTGAGACGCTACAGCTGAGCACATTTTCATATTTCGCTCCTTCAGTATCAGTCAAGAATCAGAGCTGAGATAAATATAAAGGCAGCTGGGAGCTAAATAAGAGAAAATAGCTGCTGCTCCAGATGAAGACAAAACGGAAAGCAACAGAAGTTGCTCTGTTGGAAACATCCTCTCAGTGTCAACGTCAGATGATGGAGTCATCCAGTTGTCAAAGGGGTCAGTTGCTTCCCTTGTCAACATGTCAAGTGTCCGTGGGCCACGAACCGACCCGGATGCCTTCACTGGTGTGTGTTTAACAGAACAAAAAGCTGCACAGACTAGGAATTGCTGTGTGAATAGGGCTTCCACAATTGGACCAGTGTTGTATAAACACAGAAAGTGGTTCACGGTTATTAAGTACAGATGGTTTATCCAATCAGATGCCAAGCGTGCTTTCATGTTTACAACCGGTTTCCATGGACACATTAAAATCATCTAGTTAACTCCCTGATGCTGAGATTAAACAAAAAGAAAACCAGCTGTGATCTAAAGTTGGATAAACATCTCAGACAAACTTTGTTTTCCTTTTATAACTGTGCAATCATTAATGGCTTAATAATGAAGTGGTAACATCTTCTATTAAATGTATAAACTTGTTAAGCACCCTTAGAAAAAAAATAATAGATCAGCCCACCCAACAGATTGCCGGGATTTGAGCAAATAAGGAAAAGCAGGCTCTAAAGCCAGAAGTTGTTTTTTAATATTCATGCTGACATGTTTTGTCAAAATGAAAAAAAAAACAAAAAAAAAAAACGCTGTTTGTGATTTTTTTCTTCTTCTTCTTCTCTTTTTAACATAAGCAGAATGCTCTTTAGAACTGCTGCTTGAAGAACATAACTTTCCTGTCTCCCTGCAATCATATGCACCATTTGGAGGGGTGTGCGCTTCTAGTTATATTTTCTGTGGAGCCCAATTCCACAGGAAGTACGGCAAATATTGATCTCTAGGCAGAAAAAAGATGCATATTTCTCTTTTCTCTGTCTGAGAGCTTAAATTATTTGATTTAATTGCATGTTGAAGCCCTTATTTCTAAAGTAAAGCAGTTGTCACACATCTTGGGTTATCTACTGGAGCTGCTACCAGGCCGGTTTACTCAAATACGATTCAATAGCTACAATGAATGAATGAAAGACATCTATATTCTACTAGATTATTACGCGGTGGTGCAGTCTTAATACAAACTAAGACCATTTTAAGGTCATGTGGTTTACGATATTACTTTTTTCAAAGTAAAGATATTTACAGTTTAAATAACCTTTACTTACTTGTACGACTTATGGCTTAACGGTGAGTAGAGTAGCTTACCGGTCTTAGTTGTGAGTACATACCCTCAGCGTAACATTTGCCAGTCAGTCAATATGGCTGCTTACACCCACCTCTGATATTTGTTTTAGCCAACTGGATATTTATTCATAATATGACAAATGTTTCCTGTGTTTGCGCTAACTTAGCCATTTGTTCAGGAGGAAACAGCAGAGGAATAAAAAGGATGAGTTAAAGAAAGAGGACACACACCTTGCATTTGCCAGACCTTTAGCGGTGCCATTTCATTGGTGCTTTCTACTAAGTGCTTCCTCAACTCCTTCAGCTGTTCCTTGAGCTCTGGATAGAGAGTCCTGGCAAGGGAGAGAGAGAGAGAGACACAGTCTAGGAAAATGCAGCTACAAAGTAGAACTGAACTTCTAATTAAGAGGAAGAGTGCTTGGAACCACAGATTGATTTAGTTATTTGCAGGTTAGCTGAGCAGAGATATGGTCAGCGCTTCAAGGGAATTAAGTTTGGAGAATAAAAAGCGCAAGGAGGAAAGAAAAAGACCTTGGCTGGAGTTAATGCCGTTGGAACCAGACCAAGCTTGTGAAAATTTATCGCAGCTCAACACAGAGACACTCACTTCAGTTTGCCAAAAAGGAATCCCTGGACCTCATCCACCGGATCGTTCTCGCCAATGACTGTAGCGTTCACCTCCGCCCCTGAAAGCAAAATCAATTAACTAGATATTCATGTCAGGACTCCTCAGTGATTACACCAGCAGCATGAGTCTGTTTATTGTAAATGAATTCCTTAGAGAGTACAAACCTTGAACTTGTGTGTCATCCTTTGCCTTGTACTCCTGGTTTTTAATAGCCAGCTCTACTCCGTACCCCGACAGATACACTTTGTTTTCATTAGGTTTCTGGAAAGAAAGGAGATGTTAGTATAAAGTAAGAAAACTTATTTGAGTTAGTTATTGTCTCTGTCCTGGTTCACCGCACTATTTCCTGTCAAAACTCTGAACTTGTGTTAGTACAAATACTGTTCACTAAGGAAAATATTTGTCAAAACCTCAAAGCTTGAAATATGGACAGATAGGTGAGGCAACAACAGAACGATTGGCAGGTGAGTAGACAGCTATACACAGGGATGAATATCCAGCAGAATATGAAATATAAAGTAGTGCTGTCAATTACTTAAAAACCTTTGCCAGATTAATCACACCCTAGCGATTAATCACTATAGTCCTCTCACCTGTTGAACATTTCATCTAATTTCCTTTACAAAGACAAACACTCTGTGACTTCAGGGACAGATATAAAGGACAGATAACAAGCCGTTACCAAACACATTGACTGTCCAATAACTGGTACTGAATTGGCCTTTTTTAGTTAAGCATAAAGACTCGATGCATATCAAACAGATGGTGAGAATAATTTAGCATAATCAGGGGGAGAAATAAATGGATCGGCTGTATTTGCATGTGAGAAAGGAGGAGATCCAAGTTCAACTTGGCATGAAAAACTGGAGAAACACTTCATCCCAGGTGTAAATGAGAAGCCTGGTTAAACTCCACAAGTTTTTTTTTTTTGTCAAATAAGGAAAACTGAGAGAACAAGTGCACTACAATCATTATTTTGCCATATGTTCACAAATGTGGACATCTGGTATAGTCTGCTGTGGCAGTGGGGATAAATAGTAAATGGCCTGCTTTATGAAGTGATTCGCTAGTTGTATTACCCACTCAGCGCCCATTTTTAACACTACAAGTTGCCTCCACCGTTTCACATATTCATATCGCACTTTTCAGTCAAAACGGAGCGCTGATGTCATCAAACCAACATCTACCTGGCAGCAGCAGTATTAGTAGTAGTCGAATAGTTTTAATGCAATGAGAAAAGATGCAATAATGACCATCATTGCACCATGAAGCTTATTTAAATAAGTAGATTTTTAATCCATCAATAAATCAATTTATTAGATTTCAAACAAGTCAGTTAAAATTCCTGAAATAAAGATGAAGCTAAAAAATAAAAATAAAAAATGTAGTGCTTAAACTGTATTCTCTGTATTTTCTTAACTATGATAAAAACAGTAGTTTAAATTCACTGTAAAAATTGAATTAAATTGATTTGTCAAACATTTTCTAAGAGTTTGGTTTCAAAAACGATTCAGCAAAACTAAACTATATAGATAATGATCAGATTCTAAATTACTGAACACAAATCCCTTTAAACACTCTCAGACTAAAGAGAGATTAAGTTTGTGACCAACAGAAGTTTAATTGTGACGAGTATCGGACCAGAACTGAATATAGTACAGGTGACAACAGGACAATTTTTAAAAAAGTTCTCCAACAAATTGTTGGAGAACTTGAGTAAGTGGATAAACCAATTTTAATTGATCTATCATAATAGTAAAAGTAGAGTAACAATGCTTGTGTGTGTGTGTGTGAACACCTACAGCCACATAGTGACGAAGCACGTAAGCTGCCGACCCTTCGTTGACTTGGGATGTTAGGACTTGGTGGAACTTCTGGAAATCTGGCGTCCCGAGCTCAGCATAGAGGATGATCACAGGCGTGTCTGGATTTGATCCCGGGTATCTATGGTCACCTTTGAAAAGGTACGGCTTCGGTCTGCAACGGGGATAATAACGTCACCTGACGAGTCAGTATGTTACTGACTCAAAGACTGCTGTGTGACAGATCTATGTGGGAAGATTTGCCATTACCTTTCCATTGCAGTTTTCAACAACGTTGCCAAGCTTTCTGGAGAACAGGATTTCTCTCCATGTACGCTGATGAAAGCTGAGCAGCCAGAGGGAGGATGCTCAGTGGACGCAATCTGACAAGAAAAAAAAACAATGACAAATACTGATTTCTCTAAAAGGCAAGCACATACTGTTAAGCCAACAGCAGCTCCTCCTGTTACCTGCTGGAAGGAGTGAACTGTGGCAGAGTACGCTCTCAGAGAGAGGGCGAACTTCAGCATGTTCAGCTGGACGGAGCTCAGCAGAGCACTGGCTTTCTTCACAATCAGCTCATAGTAAGCTTGGTCTGTGTCTGTGGAAAAAAACAAAAACAAAACATACAACAATTTAACAGGTGATCAGAGTAAAGGTTGACATTACTATTCGTTTATCATCCAGTGCCTCATTTAACAAACCTGACACCAGGGGATTTTATTAAAAATGAAAAACTAACAATTATGTAAATCTGGAATAGTTCAGATTTACAATAAGGCATTGTATAGCAGCTAACAATGTGCCACGTCCTCTTCTCACTTTAAAATTAAACCACATCACCACTTCTCTTTTGTCGCAGTAGCTGTGACCCAGCTGCTGCTAACAGAGATGGGTTCTGGGTCCTTTAAGTACTCGGCCAAAGCACTGACAATAATACAATGCAATCACTGCCGAGACGCTGCAACGGCATCAGAAATTCAGAAGCTCCCAGAACAGAAAGTGAAAGTGAGTCTGCAGCAGTTTCACACTACCATCATGCTCTCCCTCGATGTTTTGATTGGCCTCAACAAAGTCCCAGAACTTTTCCTGGCTCTCCTCCGCCAGAAATTCACTGAAGAAGAAGAAGCAAAAACAATAAGTGACATTTTTATGATGCAGCCACAAACAGTGGTGAGAAAAAAAGTGTTGCTCCCTTTATAATTTATTACTTTTCTACATGTGAAACAGCGGCGCTTCATGTCATCAAACAAATATATGTACATCTTAGACACTGATAATGCAAATAAAATAAATGAATAAATAAAAACTGCAGTGGTTAAATTAAATTTTAATCTCATCAGCATTTTCCCAAACATCTTGGGGATCATCAAGATCATAATGAACGCCCATATTTAAACTCAGAATTTTGTGTGTCTAATCTTTTTCTAATACTTAAATTTTGTTGAGCTGAAATATTCGCGCTTGACAAACACAAACGAGAAAAACACTTTCTCTCATCACTGTGTACAACTTAATCATTTATGTTGCTATTTTTTTAAGCATGCAGATTAAACTCAGGGGCAACAGAGGACAGATGCTGACTGACCTATGTGTGAAACTCAAACAATACAGTAAGAAATCTGCTACAGCGATGTGGTGTGGTACCTGGCTTCCAACAGCAGCGGAGTATCAGCCCATTTGGTTGCAAGGGTGGTGGTGATGGCCTTCGAGTCTGCCGCACTGGAAACAAGAGACAGCAGAGACAGGAGCAGGACACACAGGAGCCACATCCTCCTGCCTGTGCCTGAGCAGAGACAATAAACAGAAGTGAAGACAAACGGTCAGATCTTTATTTAAAATGGATTTAAAAAGTGACATTCAACTACAATTTGAGCTGTTGGATCAGAGAGTAGATGAAGTAGTTTGGAGGAGTTATGCTCCAAAAATATGATGGTTTCAGCATCAGGCTGCAGGGACATTTGCTGCTTTGTTCTACTAATGTAAATAGAATAACAACAACAGCTGAGGATCTCAAATTCCTTCAACTTTATCTAAAATCAATAGCTACTCAGTTAAAAGGGACTTTGAATCCAAACCAATTTTACCCCCTATAAAAATTTACGTGTGCTGCTAAAAGTAGTAATTGCCGTATCAGTGAGTGCAATATGGAAAAAGCAAAGGAGTGCTTCAATGTAATATTTAGTAGGATACTGTATTTTATGCATATCAATAATACATTTGAAGGGATGGATGGGGTTACCCGTAATGCAACACCATATGCATATGACTAATGGTTGACATACTAAGGCTGAGCTTCTATCATCACCTAAATCTAAAAATCTCAAAAGCCCTCACTGGCACAGGACGTAAAACCTCTTGGACTATTCTTTACTTTATGCCATTAAGGTGTTATTTAGCAAAAATCTTTTTAATATTGTGGAACCTCGCTGAGTAATGTGACGGGACTCACCGATGAGTAAAGTGGCCTACTTTGCTGCAATCAACAGAAGTGACAGCAAGTGATAAAGTGCAATCAGTTTCAAGTGAATCTTTCAACAGGTAACAAGAAACCAATAATCTAAGCTCCACTAGATTTTACCAGTCTTCTGTAGTCTGATAACATTGAGATATGACACTTCTCTGCTTCATTGTACCACAGGTTCCTAATGAAACTCAAGCATGTCGGTACATTCATTTTCCCACAATACAGACGTGCAAAAGAATCAGAGTAAAGGAGTTCGAATACAAGCACACACCAAGCTTTTATCACTACTTTTACAATGTGATGGCAGATGTTCATGTATGTTTTGTAAATTAGAATAACTCAATGAACTTATCTGTTGAATAAGCCAGTCTGAGTCTGAGCTGATTTCTAATGAGGCAAATATTTATGAAGTATCCTGCACAAGAATTTATGCTAAATATAAAAAAAATAATTATTATGGAAATACTTGAGTCTATTAATAATTTACTTTGAGCAGTACAGTTGAAACCAGCAGCAAGCAGAGGACATTAGACCAAACATTCACTTAAACACCATTTATAAAACAGAAGGTAAGGCAGCTACTTAGAAGGCAGGAACGTAAGTGAATTGGATCCAGTTAATAACTGGTTTACTACTCATTTTTGACAGATATCAGCAGAATAAGATGTCGTGCACCTGCAGGGATATATCGTAAGTAAATAAAAAGCTTCCTGAACTCCGTCCAATATGCACCTTCAGCGTGGCTGCTCTGTCCAATAAGCTTCAAGATCCTCAAGCTCCCAAAAGGTGTTACGGTACAACTAATAGCAAGCCACTTGTTAAGATTAGACAACACTGGACGCTTTAAAGACATGTCTAGCAACAACTAGAGTGGACTGAAATCTCAATGAGTTAACGCAGCCTGGTTGTAAACGGACAGACAACAATATAAACTCCTCCTACATAAAAGGGAAACCATATTTTTCTGTTTCTGTGAAAACATGTTTGGTCACCTTCTCTATGAGAGCATAAAACAAGCCTTAAATAGAGTCACATTTAGCTGCAGAGCGCTTAAAACCATTGATTATCCTCACCGAAGCCGGCTCTGTAGCTTCCTGTTTCCATGATCCGCAGAGGGTGGGTCCTCACATCCGGATTAGGTGACTAAAACGTTGCCTGTTCAAAATGAAAAGAAGCGGCAATAAGCGAGCATGTTTAGTTTTATTTTTAAAAATTACCTTTCTTAAAACATATCAGTAATATTCACTGACAAAAATCAAACACCTATTTAAAAAGAGGAAGAAAAAAATTAATATTTATATTTATATTTGTATTTCATTAACATGAATGAATGGGAAGATATCTAGATTACATTTTGAAAGTCTAGTATGAAAAAGTAAACGACATGTTTTTTTTTGTTTGTTTTTTTGTTGTTTTAAAGACATTTTGCTTTTGTATTTTGTGTTGTATTTTTATACATATTGTGGTACTGGAGTTGATTTATGAAGCTTCAATCAATACTATCTCAATGTTTATTTCTTAAAGTGAGTTTTTTTTTTATTTTTAATCCAGTTATTTGGTCATGGTTAGTGGAATAAAACCTCGGTAAGAACCTCATTATAAAGACAAGTTTAATTCTCATACTTTTAACATTTGACCTTTAAATATTAAAAGTTGAACAACTGGCATTTGAAAGAAAAAGAAAGTCTCCCAATCTAACACTATACTGATTTAGATAAATTGTTTCTTAGTCTGCATGTTCTGAAGCACAAACAGCGGAAAGTAGCTGTCTCATGGTTCACTTTTCTTTCAATAAGCTGATGCCTTTCTGCTCTCTGACTACACTCTAAAAACTGCTGGGTCGAAAACAAGCCAATTGATTTTTCTCACCCAGGCTTTCTTGGGCTAAATATGTACGGATCCATCCAACCCTGGATTGACTGGACGCAACATTGATGGGGTACGAGCAGGATGACTTAGGTTTTCAACCTAAATAAAGAGTGAAAGTGACTCATGTTTAACTATAAGTGAAATATGTGCAGTTGCACTGCTGCCTTGCTGCAAGAAGGTCCTGGGTTTGAATCCTGGCCTGAAGTCTTTCTGACCGGAGTTTGCATGTTCTCCCTGTGCGCTCCTTGGTTCTCTCACAGCATTCAAAGGAGAAAGCCTGATTAACAAAGTGCTGGGCCAGGATTACGTTCCATGAGAGAGAAAAAAGAGAATACCCAGGGTTAAAGATAGCGATAGCTTTGTAGGTGGCTTAAAACAGAAAATTAATCCAGATCATTTTACAAAAAAAACCACCTGTGATCTCCTTGTTCATCCTTTCCTAAAGTCTGCTCAACAGACAGTCCCTGCAGACAGTCCGTCTGGGTGAGATTGGTGACACACCACAGGCCTCCTGCCAGCCTGTTGCATTGTCTTGCTAAAAATAAAAAAGAAGAAGGAAGGTATGGAGACTGTGTCCCAGGGTGCAAAGACATGGCTATTGCTTTTTCATTTACTTGCTCAGTAGCCTAAATTAAATTGGACAGTTGATCCTCCAGAGGGAGCAATTCCAAGGTTTGGAACTTAAAATTATATAAAAAAGCACCAACATCAATTATCCTGCTGGGCATGACCTTCATTTTGGCATGAACATGTGGATAGCCCACGTATAGATGCTTGGACACACACAGTAAACTAACTTGAAAGTCAGCTGCGTCCCTGCGGGGACGGGCCAAATCATCACAGTAAGTCCTCACAAGTATAACTAAACTGAGCCTGCAGCACCCTCACACACACACTGCCCATGGCGCCTGTTCATTTGTCAGGAAGGTGACATCTTCAGATGAATTATGGGAGATGGTTGTCATCTTCTCCGGGGTCACATACGAAATGGCGAGCCTGGGCTGTGGGCTCCCTCTGCTCGCGCTATCACACGTCAGCCATTTTAGAGGTTGAAAGCCTCGACGGGGGACCAAAGCGACCTCAATTAAACCTCCATTAATATTAATACATTTTGTCGTTTCACGTGAGCTGCTGCTAATTAAATGTGTCCCTGACTGTATAATGGGGGTCAGCCGGGGTCTCTAACATGAAGCTAATTCACCACATTACAGCAGCCGAACTCAGAGCTTGCACTGCGCTCCAGTCTTAAATACAGCTGCAGAAGAGGCCGATTGCTGTTTTGAGCACGTAAATAATCACACACTTTTTCAATTAGACCAGGCCTTCCCAATGTTTGGGTCGGTGCCAAACTGTGGGAATCGGAAGTTGCCTAGTTTATTAAAACAGGATCCTTGTTTTTGCTATTTAATTCTAGCATAAATACATTCGAAGGCCTTCGAGGTTTGTTCAAAAACAGAGGAAAATAGCATCATGAAAACTAGGGAACACAGCAGACTGGTCATTAAAGGAAAAGCACTACGTGACAGAAAAGTTACTAAACATCACATTAAGGACATCATCTCTGGAGTAAAACATAATGGCGGCAGCCTCGTGTCCTTTCAGTAAGATGACCTAAAACAGTTTAAATCAAAGCATGTTCATGTGTTAGAATGGCCCAGTCAAAGCCCAGACTTATACCTAATTGAAAGCTAAACTTACAACATGTCCACAGATGCCTTCAATTCAATTTGAGGTTGAGCTATTTTTTGCTAAGAATAGATAAAAATGTCCTTGTTCAGGAAACAATGTATTTCCTCTCCACAACTATGCAGCACTTTCAGGTGATCTATTACATAGGATCCTAATAAAATTGACTAAGAATTGCAGCTATAACACAAAAGTCTGAAATCTTCTTGGTTATTAATACTTTGTACATCTCATTTAACAAGATTTGTGTGTTAGCCCTCAGCTGCAGTTTATAGGTGAACTACATTTCCAAAACATCATCATATATTTTTGTCTGTGCTTCTGCAGATCTGCTTTTCATGAGCTCCCAGCTTAAAACTCCTTACATTGACACACACTCGAATGTAACAAGCATATGTTTGAGACCTTAATGTGATTGAGGGATTCTGTAGATTGCTGCAAAGTGCTGCCTGAGAGGTTTTATTCTGTAGTTCAACTGTATTGTCACCCGAGATGATTTGCTGTTGTCCTGACAGATAAGCCAGAGCCAAAGTGGAAGACAAGATAAAAGCACCAGATGTTCAGTTTAATCATATTTATTGCATTGCAGATGTAAAGCCCTGCACCCTCACAGTGCTCTGATCTCTCTTGCTGCCCATTGCATTTACAAAATAACAAAAGCGTGAGCTGAATCTCTGCAGATTACTTGTGTATGGAAATTTATCCACATTGTACATATGACTGTGAAAGTTTAAGGCTAAGCCATGACATCTGTTGGAAATGACTCAACCAGAAACAAAAAAGGGCTTAAGTCTCTATCATGATCGGCGGCGACGCCAATGAGGGCAATCCTCCGGCACAACAATAGCCCATCTCGGATGCATGCATGGAAGGCACTTAATGTGACCTTATCAGCAGAACTCCATGGTGGAAATAAGCAATAATAACAGCGGGGTTCCTTTGTTTGGATGAAACGAGTATGGGAACCACACAGAGGAGCTTCAGCCAGTTTAACCCCCTGATGATGGACAGCAGCCAAAGCCTGTATAATCACCCCTCGCTGGATTCCAGCACCCCCTCTTCTCCTCCTTTTCCCCACAGGAACAAGTTAGCGCTTTCTCACAAATGCTAGCAGGAGGGCACATGTCCATCCTTCTGCGGTAGCCGAGCCACTATTGTTTGTTTAGCCCAGCTGCACTTGAAATGACAATGATCCAGCGCTATGGGGAGGATTAAACAGTCACATTCAGTGAGGGAAACTGCACCACTCTTTCCTTTCACTCTGTTTTTTATACAAGATGCAAAAAAAATATTGTTTTATGAAGACCCTCTTGGATTCCAAATCACCTCACATTCCTGATCTTCTTTCCACTTCATCTTACTGTCACTGTCCATGTAAATCATCATCCCACCCTGGCTCCAGGGGTCGGAGTTGAAGCTGCTGGTGTTTGATGAGGTGAAGTGAGGAAATGGGAGGTGGGGAGGGCGATGCCTGCACCTTGCTCTATCGCATCCAAGGACAGGGGATTAAATTCGCCCCCCAGCGTGTTGTTGTCAATCCTTTACCTGCCACAGCAGAGGAAGGAGGAATATTTGTGAGCGTGTGAGAGTGTTCAGCAGTCAAGGTGCGTCTGCAGGCCGAATTAGGCCGTAGATCACTTTTGACAGGACTCCGGCCGTCGTTAGAAACGGGAACGAGCTGCTTTCCGGGGTCATGGTCCCGTGGCCGGTCTGCAGAAATGCTCCTGCAGCAACAGATTGATCCAAGAGTGGAAATACGTAGAAACCCGAGGGGTGAAACTCCTGAACGGGCTTTCACAACAATCACAGAGTGGGGCTTTTAATAGAGACGTCTTTGTCTTTTCTGTGTTTCATATGTCACTTCCATCAAATATTCAAAGGAGATCAGAAAAAAAATCATTCATTACAAAATAATTCTAACCCCTTGATCTTTTTTGATGCGTTTTCATAATAAAATCATAAACCAATTTTTTTTTTTTTTTTACTGGGATTGACAGATTCAAAGTTTAATAACTGAATATTTACTGAGCATTTATTTTTGAAAGCAGCAGTTAAAACAATTTCTATAGTAAAACTCTTAGTTCAAACTAAAACTTGTCATCTGTAAGCTGTAAAAATCATTGTGATAAGATGACTAATATTTACCACAATAAACAATATAACTGCCGATGTTTCGTTTACAGAATCTCTCCCTCCCATCCCAATGAATATAAGCTATTTTGAAAAGTCAAAAAAATATAAATTAGCTTCACAAAACATAAATATTTTTGGCAATATGGCTGGCAGTTTATATCTGTATTTGTAGATATATGTATGTATATATATATATATAAAAAACACAACACAGGTCTGTAAAAATGAAATATTTTAATTGGTGGTTGGATGATTCAGTTTTGCAATCATAAGAAAACAAACCCAGAAAGATGCATACATAAGGGAGTCCGAGAGACTGCTCACCAATTAAAAAAAAAACAAAACACAAGAACAAATCCCTTTCACACTTTCTTTAACACGTCTGCAAGAGAAGGATGATGATTTGCTTTATTGTCACCAAGGAAACAATGTTAAGACATCAGATAAACAAAACAAAATAATATATTTGAGCATACCTTTTCTCTGGAATGATGTCAGTAAAAAGCTTTTCTTTTCTTTCACACACGCACACACTCAGACAAACAGTATTTGATTCAAGCCTCATTCACTCAAAACTGGAACGCTTAAAACAAAAATAAACCTCCGAACATGGAGAATGGGTTTTTGCCTTTTTGCTCTACACCAACAAACATTGGACTGGAGCCCAAACACAGCCCGGCTCTGATTTAGAAGTTATGGGCAAAATGCCTGACGCTGCGACGTTTTCAAGTCTCCAGTTCCAAAAAACCCCAGAAAAGACAAACACGGGGAAGCTGATATGAAAAGTGAGGCTCTCTCTCCCATATCCGTTTCTCTCTCCCTATTGCATTACTTTAAAACTGTGCAAAAATGTTCAAACTGGCGATTGATGAGTCCTAATACTTTGCATGATCCCTCTGGTTCTTCTCTCCTTCCCATGATGAATCACTCTTGATTTAAAACCAAGCTGATCACACCACCGAGGCAGGATTCTGTGGTGATTAGCCGAGATTAACGGTCCGGGTTTTAAAAGAAAACCCGTTGCATCATGTTTTCCAAAGACGAAGGAAGCAGGATGCCTGCATCCATCATCTAAATGCAGTTTGAATTACAACGCGCAAAAAGCCCATCTTCTTTCCAGCATACTTTTAACATTCCCCTCGGTTTTCCCTAATAGTATTCATTTTAATACCGTTTGGAGTCAAAATATAACAGAGTATTTGTTGCTTTACGTGAAACAAATGTACACAGGCAGGCAGTGGACATGTCGAGGTCATTTATTTCACTATAAACGCTCAGTTCTCGAAGCGTATCCCATTTGCAAAACATGGGAAAACCCCCCACAAGATTAACCGTCGGTGAACAGCAGCTGGCAAAGGTTTTCACACTCTTTAAACTTTTATATGCGTCATATCACAAACACAAACTTCAACCTTTATGTGGGAGATTTCATGTGTTAGGCCAATTCAAAGTAATGCACAATTATTAAGTGAGAGGAAAAGGACACTTTCTGCAGATAGTCTGTTGACAGGACAACTATGACTACTTGTGTGCTCCACAAATCTGGCCAGGAGAAAACAGTTGATGAAAGAAAGTGGCAAAAGATCCGGTCTGCCAGACTCGGCTCAAATGTATGCAATGCTGGCCCGGTCAGAAAAGACTAAAGCTGAAACAGTTTGTGGAGGAAAGAAGAATATGCAAATATGTATCGATTTGAAGAGACTTAAGGTAAAAGAATTGGAACAGTAAGGGGTTCAACAAGTCCAAGAAATTTGACATTACACAACACAAAGTCTTACCAAGTATTTTTAATCTGATTTCTCATCCAAATTTCTCAGTATGTTTGAAATAAGACTAAACTAACTTACAAGTAGCTTTTCTGCAGGATGTAGAAGCTCGTTAAGACAATAATTCCCTAATATTTATGAAAAAGTATTAGTTCCACAGGTAGAACATTTCACTTAAGGGAAAAATATCTTGGTATAAATAAAAATAATCTGCTAGGGGAAATAGCACTTTTTCTTCATTGTCAAGAAATTATTGACTAATTTAATTTTTTGACTTAAAACAACCTTCTGTCATTTGTAAGTTTGTTTTTCTCAAGCGTACCAAAATATTTGCTTTTGCAGTCAATGCATGTCTCTTTTCTTTCTTCACATAATTATGCTCCACTTTGTCTTGCTCCATCACATAAAGACCCCCTCAAAATAAACTCTGAAGGTTTTAGTTCAAGAGTTGTAATTACTTTTGCAAGGCACAGCAGCCTTCACCTTCATGCCTTAGTCTATGATTCATTTAAAATTGGTTTCCTACACAAACCTTGTAGGGGGTGGGGGATAACATAAGATCTGTCTCCAAATATTTTTGAAGATATCTCAAGCATCTCCTTCCCGCAGAGATTAATAAAATGCACACCTGGGGCTAAACCAGCTGCCGGCCGCGTGTCAACATCCAGCCCAAAAGTCTGTGGAAACTCAACCTCACGCAAACATGTATTCGTACAGGTAAACAAGCCGGGCCCTGTGGGACCGCGGAAGTACCTTTGAAGATATGGCCAAGCACCTGCAAAACGGTTTAAAAATATGAGAATTTTTTTTTTTTATGTACTTTATTTTCACAGTAAGGTCTGCACATGGAGGGATGCAGGACTGACAGTAATGGGGATATGCTGAGGTTCGAAAGCTGGATTGAAAGTGCAGATTGGTCATGTTACTGTACAATTAGAAATAGTGTAAAGCTACAGTTGTGGGTTCCGACCGAAACATGGAAAGGAGACAAGAAAAGGACTCTCATGAGTGTGATCTGTCAACAAAAAAATAGAAATGGCAAGGTAATTGGTCATGAAACGAGTCGTTCACAAACATCCTCTGTCGGTCATTCTCACTATTTACAAAGGCAAACACCAGTCTGGCTTCCTGTACACACTATATTTACACACACTCTCACACACACACACACACTCTCTCTCTCTCACAAACTCACAAGTAGTCAAAGAAATTACTGTAGTACAATGCAGACTTAATATCTGGCAATAATTATGTTGACTATGATCCAAGTACATAGAGGCACTGCTACCTCACCCTGTCCGTTCTTTGCGCCGACGAGCTGCAGGTCACCACGGCAACGTTTGCCCTTTAGGAAGGCGGGACAGAGGCTTGCATGAGATGGCTGCTTTTACAACGCAGTCAAGACATAAAAAAAAAGAAAAGACAGGAGAAGAAGAAGGAGAGGAAGAGAAGCTAAAATGCCACCCACTACATTAAGAGCTCACATTGCCATGGTGACCGGTAGTTCTCCAGCTCCCATTTCAAGCATTTTTGTCCAAGTTAAGGCTTCCAAAGCGCTTGCCGCTCGCGCTGCACGGTTCCTGGCAGCAACCCACAGCACATTCACTCGCTGCCCCCTCCACCCCGCCCCGCTGCTACTGGTTTCTTCACACCTATGTGAGATCCGGTTCTGTAATTGGCTGTCTTTCTTTGCAGGACTGGGATGCACCAAGCGAGAAAAACACCGGAGAGAAAAGGCAAAAATAATGAACTTGTTAAAGTGACAGGAGCTTTGGGAACCTTTATCAGACACGCTGGCGACACCCTTCCTAAAAGAAGCAGAGGCTTCAGTAATGGCTATGGTCCATTATTCATCAATCCAATCCTCTTTTTTGACATATAAAACAATTAAAAAATAAAAAAAAGAAAAGGAATTTTCTTTAGGCAGCAAAGTTGGTCTCAGTGTTATTACAATTTTGCTTTTAAACAAAGCTTAAGGACCATGACAAAAATAAAAGCGTTTTAAAAATAAGAAGAAGACTGTTGCAGGACACATGTATGCTTCATGGATGAAATGGGTGCTTTATGCAAGCGCAGAGTTTTTAGTACACAACTTTATGCAGGTTTTTTTTTTTTCTGCTCCCTGATTCGGTCTCTTACGCTGTCATACTTTTCATCCTTTGTTCGGAGCTTTTCCAGTTTCTCTTGATACAGGAGCATCCGCAAAGGATTGCATGAATCTTACAGACCTGATTTTCCTTTCCTCGTTCTCCGCTCCCCGTCGCCGGGCTGCAGAGGGGGCGAGAGCCGCGGGAGGAGAAGCTGGGATGTTGTCAGCAACTTCTAAAAATGTTCTGCTCTCCCTCCGCTCAGCAAGTAACGATGATGGCAGAGACAAAGAAATGAGGAGATGTGGCAGGGAGGCGAAAGGGCAAGCAGGCGCCGATAACTGGGCGAACCTCAATAATGAGAGTTGATGCAAGCTACCAGCCTCCGGTTGCTATAGCAACCCTCCCAAGACTGCGAGTCTTGCGGCCCAGATCTGCGGTACTCTGCGCTTGGTTGTGGTCTTTGAAGGAGGCGGAGCTTTCCGCAGATGCACCTCTCTCTCTCTGTCTCTCTCTCTCGCTCAGTGTGTGTATGTGTGTGTGTGTGTGTGCTTGACTTTCACATTATGTATGCATGTCTGTCGTTTGTTCTCGTTCTGTTGCTACCAGCGTTTGATGATCTGGTTCATGTAGTCCTCAGTGGGAAGCCTGGCGCCTGCCTCCTCCGTTCTGCCCCCTTCCTCTCCGTCCTCCCGCTCCTCCCTCTCGCCCCTCTCCCTGTCCCCCTCCTCCAGTGTTGATTGTGAGCTAGCTTGGCCGCGGGAGGGCCACAGGCCGACGCTCAGGCCAAGGCCCTGGTGACTCTGTTGCATGTGGTTCTTGATGCGCTGCTGCCATCGCTCCTGCTGCCGGGTGTACTGGTAGCGCTGCTGGAACAGGTCCTTGGCGTAGTCGTAGAGCTCCATATCCAGCTCGTTCAGCTCCTCTATGCGCTGCACCTGTACAGGAGAGACAAGGTCGCCATTTAATGCCAGATCACAGAACAGACACGACCTTAAAAGGTGGAAGAGAAAATCCAGTAAAAAAGATGAAACCAGGGTTTGTACACTTTTTTCCCCCAAAGTAACATCCAAGCACTTTTCAAGCATTTCCAAGGTAAGTTTTCGAGTTTTTCCTGCATCACATTTGAGATAAAAACAACACAAATTAACTGAAGACAGTTTAAATTCACTAGTTTATTATATTATTCATAACTCCTCCTGTCTTGTGATATTCTTCTACATTTTACATTAGAGACAATGTAAACTAAAATCTCATAAAATGACACGTTATGAAATGCGTCTCTTACGCATTCCAATACACTTGACTGGTCCTAGAAAGATACAATACATATCTCTAAAAATAAAATGTTCTGGAACTTCGGATTCGACCAATTAAAGGCACTTCCAAGTTGAGTCTCTGAGGGGCAAAATCTGAGTCCTGGAAGGGTAGGCTCAACGTAAAACTCAAGTTTTTATTCCTAAGTCTGAAATGTTCAAGAGGCAAGTTCAAGTGAAGACTTCCAGCCTTGGACTGGCAAGTCCCAAGACTTTGAGGGACAAGACCAAACCAAGTCTGTTTGTCTGTTTTTCACCCCAAGACCAGGTCAGGCCTTTGGCATTAAAAGGGCAACGTGAGTTGTGAATCATTGAGGCAAATGTTCAAGTCAAGGTTCAGGTAATTTTGCTCCATTTCTCTTGTGTTTAAGAGACATGGTCTCAAGTCTTATAATGCTAAGTTTAAGTAACGTATCAAGTCTGAGGGGCAACTTCAAGTCTCCAGTCCCAACTATGACTTCAGCAATTAGTAATAAGTTCAAGTTCAAATCAACTTCCTACAATGTAAGGGACAACTCCTGGCCAACGATCAAGTCTTAATTTTTTGAGCTAGAGAAGAAACTCAAAAGGTTGTACTGGCAATGTAAAAACAACAGGAACACGATCATGTTAGCCTGTGTGATGCAGCTGGCTTTGCTGGAATGTGCCATCAGTCGTGCGTAAATCAAATACAGAGGGAGAAATGTGTTTAATTAAGAGAATCCCTTTGAAACCTCTGATCAGCTGCAAGATGCGACTTGCAAGCAATATGTGTGAAAACAGAGGGAGGCGACATGTTGCGTCCATGTTTGGAAATTGGAGCTTTGGATTGCAGCATGAAGGACGCTGATGCGAACCCAGATGGCTTTAAGGAGGCAAAGTCTTCATCCGTCAGTGAGAGGGAATCAAATCATCTAGAGACAAGGTTCAATCAGCCAAGCCTCACATGGACCTTGAACTCATGATGGGTAGGTGTGCACTTTTCTTGGATTCACTAAAGACTTTAGGAGAAATATTGTATTTTTTTTTAAATCTGCAGCCTAGTTATTTGAGAGCTGTCTGTTTCACACAATGGTCTCCGAAATTAGATCTCATAGAAATGCTAATTTTGAAAACAATTTTTAACAAAAATATACCACATGCAGACTCCCCACATGCCCTGCTCCAAACCACTACAATGAGATTTTTCTCCTTTTTATGCAAACCATTGGTCCACCTTTTGAGTCTGGCAGCTGTGCATATTTTATTCTCTCTGAGCAGCCCGGTTTGATGTTTAAATCACCACGCTGCAGTGTACCGGAGGTAGGGTTCTTTTTCTCTCTCTCTGTTTTTTTGCAGAGAAATTGAGCTTAAGAACTCCCACACTGGGCCAATCAAAGTGTGAAGAACTGGTTTGAAGCTGATGTCTTTTAAACAGTTAAAGTTATCTCAGTCCGTTTCACAGCGATTCGCGACCGGAGTGTTTACCTTCTGTTTTCCCATTCAGACTTTTCTGCATTCATCTCCTCTTCAAGGATACGTTTTCATGTTTTTCTGAGAATATTTACTTTCTTCTTTAAGAGCAACTCAAATGAAAGGAATACCTGATTTAATCTCAAAACGCAGACTGTGCTGTTATAATCGCAGTAATTAAACGAGGTAAATAAATGCGACTTGCCTTGGAAATAAAGTGCGGCAGAAAGCAGTTCAAAGAGAGTATTTACGCCGGTTGGTATTGATAATGTGTTGGTGGTACTGACCGTAGCGTTGTCCAGGTCCACCCCTGCAGCCCGGGTGCTGTTGTACTGCATGAAAGGCCTGATGAAGCGCAACCTGAAGGTTCGTTCAAAGAGGAACTGCGTTTTCCTCTGGTACTCTGTGAGTCCGAAGAAGGCCATGTCTCGCAGGTTCTTCTTGGCCGACTCTAGCAGCAGCTGGGCCCTCTTCTTCTCTGGAACCGTGGACATGTTGTAGCAGCCGACCAGGCTCAAGTCGGCCAACATGCGGACCTGTGGGCAGGGAAGCAGATTCATTGGTGAACTTTCACCCTGACAACATTTACTTAGCTCCATAACTTCTGTCACTTCTGACCAGCTTTCCTCATCGCTGCTGCAAAAAGGCATTCCCACAGGATGATGCTTCCATCTCTCTGTTTCACAACAGGGGTGCATTCAGAGTGATACAAATAAACAATGACCCATTAAATTGCACGGTCTCAAAACAACAATATTAAAGTTTATCAGAGCTTCTGGGACAATTTCTTGTCCCGTCACAATTTGTTATTGTGACGGGACAAAATACAAATGACATCTTTTTATATTTTGCATGGTAGCCAAATTGTACGGCAGCCCAAAAAGGCCAACAAAATGCAAACGCTATACCAGCAAGTTTAGCAAAACTACTAATGGGGCATTTTGTAAAAATCCTGGAGCTCATTTTTCAGATTTACTGTTTTCCCCACACAGATCGTAGCAAACCAGAAACAAGAGTTATGACTCTGTTTTCTATAAACAGCTGTTCTATAACGAAAAGTTGTTCTATAAACAGGCTTGTCAACCTGAGCAATGAATCTCTGCATCTCCTCCAGCGACCCAACGAGCCTCTTCTGATCAATACGGTCATTGCTCAGCCTGTTATTTTAGGTGGATGTTTTCTGATGAACAACTTATGTCGTCTTGCTTCTGTTTGTTTACTATTGTTCTCTGAATCATTCTCTGAACATCTTCATTTAGAATTTAAATTACACATGTTTTATAATAGGTTATTTTTTTGAAGGCAACTAGTTGTATTGGATTTCATTTAGGTGTCAGAGTAATGGGGGTCTGAATGCACACACCCCACTTTTCATATTTTTCTTGTAAAATATTTTCAAAAGCAAGTGTGCTTTTTTCCCCCACTTGGCTATTATGTAATATCTTTAGTTCAACTCCCCCAGAAAGCGCTCTTCATTTCAAAATCAAGCGCATTTGGTACATATTGCAAAACAGGATAATGAGAAAAAGTCCAGCTGACATCATGTACACCTTAGCCTGCAGGTTCAATGGGATGCGTCGTGTGACGTGGGAGACAGAAATGGCATGAGGAAAAAAACAACAAAAAAAAAACGGTGTGAATTTGCTGTTTTTATGGCTGGAGGGAAAACGTCTTACTGCCAAGGTGTGTGACAGTGTGTGTTTTATACATTACACAAGCCTTTTCTTTTTTTTTCAGGAAAGAGAAGAAAAAAAAACTCACACTAAGGATCAAATTTCCTTTTTTAAGAATATTCAACACATAATCTAATTTTCCTGAGAAAGCTCATTTCCTGTGTCGTCATCTTGAAGTGGAACCAGCTGCAGGTGCAGGCTAGCAGGTCATAAATCATGCAACAACTCCCACCTCCTGGAGCTCAGCCTGTACCGTGTTTGTTTGAATCGTCTTATTCTTTGCGTCGTTTCATTGTAATTGCTGCGTACCTGTCTGTTGTTGGCCAGGTTGTACGGACAGTCCATGAACTGCTGCAGCGTGCACCCTGACCAGTCGGAGCCTTCGTAGCAGGAAGGCAGCTCCTCGGGCGTCGGGGTTCGGCCGTCACACATGTGCAGGGAGGTTTTCCACGTGGCTCCCCGCTGCACGTGCCTCCACTCGCTGAGGTAGCGGGACACGGGGTCCCTCAGCAGAGTGATGTAGTAAAACTTTCTGTTTGGTGACAAAAAGGAAGGGAAGATGGGGGGAAAGGGGGAAAGACACGGGTTAAGAATTGATTTTCATAAAACACTGAAAGTGGTGTGAAAGACATCCAGTTACACAACTTTTATGAGAAATGTTTAAAGTTGTAAAATGTTAAATTCCAGACTTTCCTGACTGTAAGGATTCAATGATTCTGATCATACAAACAACCAACCTTGACCAGAAAAGTGAAGAAAAGAAGGATTTTACTTAAAAATCAGGAAACTCATGAACAACCCTCACCATCCTCTTCATGAGACTGTCATAAACAAAGTTTCTTCAGTCAGAGGCTTTTTCAAATTCAATGCAATACAGACCGCTACAGAGATCCCTCCTGGCCACAGCCATCGCCTTCTACAATAAGTCTTTAATTATATGAGTCACAACAACTTTTAACTTCCCTTTGGAATCAATAAAGTCGTTCTGAATTTGATCAGTTTCTCAATTTTATTGAATCACTCAGTTTCAACAAATTAAGTTAAAACCACAAAGATCACAGGAACTTCTGCCACAAAAACAGATGTAATTCCACCATCAGCCATGTGGAGGCACTGTTTGCAAGAGTTTACACTGAAAGTTCATTTTCTTCCAACCCAATGAGAGACTGAGGTCCCCATATGTTATGTTTATTTAGCAGAAACTGCTTTCTGATGCAGAAAAAGTGTGTGTCTAGAAGACAGGAAGTGGAAGTGAAAATGCGCAGGAAGTGGAGGAGGAGAAGGAGAAACAGGACAGAGTTGATCGACTCGGCATCCGAGAACCACACCGTGCAGGAAACAGAAAGTTGCTGGCATTAGCAACACTTTCCTCTGCAGCCTTTGCATCTCCAGGCTGCAAGGCTCGGTGTCTCCAACACCCTTCCTGCTGCTTCACACTGGCGTGGTGTATGTGTGAGAAATGATGGTGCGTGGAAAGGCCTTGATATCTCTCTGGAGGGGAGGGTGGACACTCCCACTCGAGTCCCAACACTCACGCTAATTACTGCAGTCCAATCAGTCAACGCATCCTCATTAACGACGTAGAACTTTAATGTGGATTGGTCATGTTTGAGTGTGACTTCTCTGGGCAAAGGACGCAGGCCAGGAAGACGCTGCCCTCCTCCGCTGCACGCAACACGTCAGAGGAATGTTTGCAGAGATTTTTTGTGCCGACAGGACTCGGATGTAGTCTGCTGGCTTATACAAGAAGCCCTCCTCCTCACATTAACAGACAGACTCTGCATGGCCTTGGACGTCTTCATATTTTGTTGCATTACGACCTCAGAATTTAATGTATTCTGGATGCAATAACTAAGGAATCGGTTTGAAAATCATTCATGGTTTGTTAAGTTTTACAATTGATAATCATTGCAAGTGTTTACCAGGTTCTACATCTGGTAACTAAAACTGACTTCATTATGTTTGGAGTATAATGGACGGTTCATTCAGATTTATCAGAAACAAAATTTCAAGACCTACAACAGACTATTAAGGCTTAGACTTTGAGTAGGTCATTCTAAAACATGAATATGCTTTACAATAGTCCCACATTCACAATCATAACATTGTGGATGTGTGATTAGTCTCGCCTGAAAGTGAACTTTTTATGAGTTTCTTTTAGCAACAGTTGTCTTCTTGCAGTTCTTGCATAAACAGAAGATCCATAGATACACAGCTAATTGTTATTCATATCAACATATTGTCTTTTTGGTCTTCTGCTCATCCCAACCAGCCGCACCTTTGTCTGTGTACACCTGCAAAGCTGAATGCCACATTAAGGAGTTTGCAAGGGTGGAGTGCCTTTTATTGTAATCCTAGTTTGCTCCTGTTAATCTTTAGTTAGGAAGGCAAGTTATTATCATTTGGTTTATTTGTTTTAAAATCGGTAAGCTTGGTTTATACATTTCAGGAAGGATCATCTTCATGTTATGATCTGGCCACTGAAAGACATGTCAGAACGTGAACTCTGCTTACTAAACAGGCGACTTCCAGCAAGCAACTGGTTGCACTGGATTTTATATGGGGACTGAAACTCCATATGTATGACTTTGTGTTGGTCTCTCCCTGAAAATCCATAGAGAAACGCTATCATGTTTGGGGTTGGAACGTGACGAAATGTGAAAAAGCAGAAAAGCAGTGACACGCAAACAGTAGCCGTTTCTCGGTATTGAGGGAAAAGAAAGATTGGGTAGATCCTGGTCTGAGCTTTTCCTGGCAGCTCGAGCGGCAGCAGAATAAAACCCCAACCTGATTTGGCATGAGAGAAGGCTTGATCCATGCAAATGAAACAAATGAAGTAGCTGCAGGGGGATCACGGACAATAAAACGACTAAAGCTTCAATCCGGTGGCAGCTGGGAGATCCTGGACAACCAGCCCAGACGGACCCTCAATCCCCGACCGTAGACACGAGTTTCCAAACTCCAAATCCCATCAGCCTAAACCTAAAATCCCATCCTACTACCCCCTTCCTCTCCATGTCTAATAAAAAAATAAATAATAATAAAAAAAAAAGGCCAGCCGAACCGGAGCCCGCAGGAGAGCGGGGTACATTATGGAGATTCCTATGATGACATTATCAGCATTCTTAACACTCCCCAGAGTGCAGTGTGTGTTTGTGTGCCAGTTCATGAGCCTGCTGTGGGTTTCAGAGCAAGAATACGCCTATTAAATCAGTGATGACATTTCCCCCCTCTTGGCTCCCATTCCACAAAAAGAGAACGAAAAAAATCATGGTGCTGTTTGGGCCTCGCTACACAGACTGGAAGAAAGCGAGAGAGGCAGAAAGCGAGAGAGAGAGAGAGAGAGAGAGAGAGAGAGGGTAAAAAACAGAGAGGAAGACAGGAAAAAGAAAAAGTACGAAGGAGGCGGCGGAAGAGAATTTCAATTAGTTTTTTTCTAATACTGTGAAAGTAGTGAGGGCCCCGAGCCCAAGTGATTTATCAAAGTTATGGCTCTCACTATAATGAAGGCTCAGGCATATTACCACACAAAATAAATAAATAACATGCACGCACGCAAACCCACTCACACACACACACGCACGCAAGCGAGCGAGCGAGCGAGCGAGCCTCCCCGCCGTGTCTGCTGGGTCAGACAGACTGCATAGCCGGTGTCGTGGAGGCTTTCTCGCCTGGGAAAGATCTAAACGTCTGGCCTTGGACGTAGATCCCTTTGTAATGAGGTTTTAGCCCACAAACATCCACTCGCTCACCAGGAAAGTCTGCTCCCAATCACTCAAACACACACACACACCCCCCCCACACACACACACATTTCCTCCTTGAAAGGCGGCGGAGCGTTACAGCAGATATTTTACCACGACGACAGGTGATCTCGCCTGTCAATTTAACCTCAAAGCTAATACGCAGCGCTCTTTGAGTCTCACTGTACACATTTCGGAACATCAGCGTCTGGCTGAGCAACGGGAATTTGCAGTCGGGGCACAGCACCCTGTATCGCCCTCTCCCAGACTATATTTACGTGCCGTACATTTTTCATTAAGTCTCCCAAGAAAAAACATGAATGAGTAAACTAAATAAACGCAGAGTAGAGAGAGCAGCATAGAACCTCACACATCAAATATCAAAAGAGTGCATTCATTGGCTTATTGATTCAACCCATCAGACTAATTGTGTGAGGGAGCTCAAAGGAAACAAAATCAAATCTTTGTTTTAGGTGGTATGAGGCTATTGTCTGGAGTACTGCCAAGCAGAGCAGACAACTGTTTTTGCTTTTGTGTCACCATTTCTAGTTCTTCTGCCTGTTGATCGTTTTTAATGAATTCGGCACCGACAGTGTAAGCGTGTCATGGTGCCATTTGGAGCAAAAGAGAAAGAAAAAAACCCCAAACAAATAAAAAAAACAAAAACATGCAGTCGCCTCAATTTCTTTGCTTTTTGCCCTCCCTCTCTCACCAGCGCTGCGTTTCTATGTCTTGTAAAAAAGTGAGTATAAGTGTCTTTTGTGCTTTGCTTCTTACATCATCAGCATTAATAAATGGCAAAAAAAAATTAAAATACTGTAAAAATTGCTGAAGAAGTTTTGGGACTTAAATTGTTTCTAGCAATTGTCTGTTTTTGAAGATTTAATTTTTGAAAAATCTCTTTATTCCCCTCACAAATGCACTGATGTCAGTCAGCCCAAAGCCATCCATCTTTTTTGACAAGTGTGTTTTACACCGATCTATTTCAGGTCAAGTCAAATTAGGGATTGAAAAAAACCATTTAATTTAATGTAATTTCTTTTAAAGACAAGAAAAAATTGATTAAAATGGAAAATCAAATTTGATAAAATAAAATCTGAGATTTTATTTTTAAAACATAATAGTACTGATGGAGTTTAAAAACCACATGGAATTTTAAAATACTGGTTCTGACCCAATAAACATCAGATTTAGTTTCAAACAATCACTGGTTGACTTTCTTACCTTTGCAATCTAACTAAGAAATAATGGGCCTTTATTTTGAAGGGCAACCAGTAATCAGTTTTTATTACTAGCATTTTGTCATTTGGAATCTAGTTCTGCAATAGCCAAACTAAATTAAAGCTTTGAGGAGTAAATAAACTTTATTTTTAAGGTCAATCCGAATACCGTTTTATCACGGGATAAAACAAGGATTTGAATTGTTAACTTAATGTTTATGTTACCCATTAAAAAGTGGGACTTTTTAATTTTGAAAAGTGGCTGAGGTTTAGTTTAGTTAGATATTGGAGACAGATCTGGCACGTAACGACAGTCAAAAGTTTACTTCCTCATTATGTGTTTAACCACCAGAAACATGCTCTAAATAGATATTTTATAGAACTATATATGCCACTGTCGAAACTGTTAGATAATTTTTCATACCTGCAATTTGCATTGAATTTCATATGCACCACATTTCATAAAAATTGTGGCTGTTTGTCAAACTCAGACTTTCCTAAATTAAATTCCGAATTTATTGGACGTTCTTGCTTTATTTTTGGCTGGGAACTTTATTATGATTTTGTTAAAAAAAAAAAGAAAAAAAATTGTGATCACAAAGGGCGGATTAAACAAAGCCTTCCCCTGCACTGAATCGCTCTCCATTCATCGCGACGTTACAGACAGCACCTGTCTGTAAACACCATAAACATAAACGGCAAACGCTTTAACACAAAAATTGCCATGACCAGCCTTTTAATGCCAATGCAGCTCATATTTTACAAGGACCATGTTTATGTGATGTGTCTGAGCGTTATCAAGAGGAAACACACAGCAGCTGGTGCTGTTGTGGTCCCAGAGTGTCTGGAGAAAATGAGCCAGTTTCCTGTGGGCCACAAATCACCAGTTTTACCACGTCTCTTTAACCTCACTTCCCTCCTCCTTAAATCTTTCACCTTCTCTCGTTAGACCTTCTTCAGTCCGTCAGAGCTTCGTCTTACATTTGAACCAAAAGTCTGGAGCCATAACTAACGTGGTTCAATAAATATTCAAATTGAGTCAATTTTACATTAAATAGTCCCTATTTTTAAACTAAGCGTAGCTTCACAAGAAGCAACAAGGGAACCAAAGGAAGCACAGCTGCTGGTTAAGAGCTGCAATACACTAGAGACATAAAAATCTATGTTTCCTAAGGCAACTCAGGAGGAAAAAAAAAATAAATTAGAGACCTTAAATAAAAGGTTATGGCTTGTACACATTCTCATGTAAGCACCCAGACACACAAAAACAGAGGCGCCAACTGCACCCCGCTGTGCAGAGCAGCTATGATTTATTAATAGTCCACGGATGTTTGTTGAAACCAGATCTGCTCGGCAAAATAGATTTTTTTTTTCCTGCCTCTAAAAATGGAACCTGGACTCAATCGAAACAGGAAAAGAAAAGAAAAAAAAAAAAGCAATGAGGAAGATACAGGTTTGTCACCTGAATACAAAAGGTTTAAACAATGACATTTGCAGAGAGGGGGAGAGCAATCGTGCAAGTGCTGAGATACAAGTGGAGCAAACTAAAGTCCAGAGGTAGAATGATTTTTGCAGAAATATACTAAAAATATCTCTGGAAACTGAGAATAATGACAATTATGGGATTCAGTGTCACTGTGGGAAAACTGCTCAAACATCTCCATTGAGAAATCCGTTAAATTAGAATCAGACTGTAAACAACCCAATTTGTGAGTGAAGTCTCCTTATTGGGGTTTTAGGACTTGTGCGTCTCCACCCTGTTTTCTGAGGCTCAGATGGATCCAAAGTATGCAACAGAATGTTAGGAGAAAATAGGCAGCATGTCAGAACATGAAGCTCAGCAAACAGCAGTGTTGTAGTACTCGAGACTGGTTTTGGTGTCGAGACCATTTTTTGATGGTCGGACTCGACCTCGTTTGGTCTCGGTTTTGTCTCGGTTTTGTCTCGGTTTTGTCTCGGGCGCTGAGGGCTCTGGATTTTATTTTAAGACCAACTGCACTGGCTGCCATTTTATGAGAGCATGCTCCTCCTGTGTGTATGCTCTTCCAGATCAATTTGATTAGCAATTTTGATCATATTTCACATTTTATTGCGTCATGTAGTGCAGGGCGCTGATCTTCGTCCCCTTGACTTGGTCTCGGACCCTAAAAGTCTTGGTCTCGTCTCGGTTTCGATACACTCTGGTCTGGACTACAACGCTGGCAGACAGTAGCGAAACCCTTCCTCTTTTCTCTATTTGCCGTCAACACACCGGCTAAGAGAGTACAAATATCTACCATCTCTGTGAAAATGACCCCTCATCACCAAGCCTCACCCTCTGACCTCCTTCCCACTTCTGTGTCCTTTCCTCTGAATATATTTCATCCTGAGCATTCTGGGCAGCTCTGCCTCACAATGATCTCCTGAGACGGACAGAAACAAGTCGTCCAGATCAGCTGTGTTCTCTAACTAGGTCTACCTAGATGCATCGCCTCTCTGTTTGTTAGCTGATCAATAACAGCCTCAGGATCCAGACTGGCAGTCTTTGTTATGTGGACTTAAAGCATTGAAGACATGCTATAACAGATGGGAGCAAAAGACAGACAAGGAGTTAGAGGGACTAGGAGTGAGAGGAGTCAATGTTGTGATGAAGTGGGTAGATCCAAATGGGCATAAGCAGAGCGATGTTCTGGTTACAGATGGGGACAGCAGTGGACATTTTTCATGTTCTAGCTGAAAGCAGGAAGGCTTTAAGGTTAAGTAATCTGTTTCATCCAACCCACGTTAATTAAAATGGGTATCAATGTGTGCCACTGCAGGGATATTTTAAATACAACAGAACTTTATGTAGCAGCAAAGTTGGTATTTTAACCATCATTAATTAATCTGGCATATTGTTATAGTTTAAATTATAAATTGCAAAACTTTGAAAGCCTAAAATAAACCTTTTTATGTTGACAATACCCTGTAAGTTGAAAGAACAACACAAAACTAGAGATGTGCCCATTATTGGACCAGAGATCGGAATCGGCCATTTTCCCTTGATCCGCTCTGAATGTTCATCAATCAAATTTTATTTGTGTAGCACATTTCAGCAGCAAAGCATTTCAAAATGCTTTACATAACAAAAAACAGAGTCGTGCAACACAGAATCAACAATCAAAACATGACATTAAGTCATTAAATTTGTATTGTATTACAATTCTAAACAATTCATCTGAAAATTAAACACCGAAACTTCTGGATTTTCTACACGTGCTCCGATTAGTGCGTTTCAATAGATATGCATCTAAATGCAGGCTCCTAACTGCTTCATTTAGATTTACGCTCATCTGCTTTCCTTGAGTGGCTTGTTCTTTAGTCTTTCCCTTTTTGAAAAGCGGTTAAGAGAAACAAATCTCTCTGTCCTGTTATATTGAGATTGTGGATTACTAATTAAATTTTTTTTTTCTCAGATAATTTTACAGAGTAAAGCTTAACCTTCAAAATTATCCAATAAATATTTAAATTTTTTTAAAATATTTTTAAATGCAACACTGGATGCTTTCTGATATAGGATGAATAAATAAGATTTATTTTTAAGCCTTTTAAAACACTGACACCAAGTATTTGTTTTGAATATACACATAATATTAAATAAAACAATGGTTTTATCTTCTCTAACAATTAGCTTCCCTTTTTTAATGTGGTTAAACAGAACGGGAAATTACAATTGTAGCTGTGACAAAATTGTGATTTATCGGGTTAAGATTTTTCAGCTTCAGGCGTTTTGTTTACAGGTCCCTAAATGAACTTCTTTCCCCTTTAGACAAAAAAGTAATTAACTTCAACCAAAGACTGAAAATGTCCAGAGCCCCTGTAGGCACCAACAAAGTCTTCATGGGTGCCCTTTCCTGCATGTAAGGTATTCACACCAAAAAGGATGCAAGTTGACCGTGGAAGAAGGAGTTGCCAAGCGACCATAACTAAAAGAGCGTGTGAAAACTTATCTTATGCCATGAGTGCAAGATAACAACACGGCTCGCTGCATTTTAGTGCAAAAGCCTCTTTGCGTGATTACAAGTCGGAGCAGGGCAGCACACGGGGGGGATGCACGTCGGATGGAAACGTGGCCGACAGTTTGTTGTGGGGTACAGTTCAGGATCGTGCAAAAACAAAGTGAGGCCAGGAGAGAGTGCGAAAGGGGGAGGGAATCCCCTGAGTGCAAAGCTATGTACAGCAGGAATGCCTGGCCGCCTGTTCTCTCATGTAACTGGGTTGGCAAGGGCCCAGATAGCTGTCTAACAGAGAGTGAGAGGTCGGCAGGGAATAAGATGGATGTGCTGGGAAGAGGATTTCACAAGTAATCACCCATCATAATTCAGAAGTGTTTTTACAGTTTTAAATTGAGTGTCCCGGAAAGGGCTGGAAAAAGTGACGGCATGACAATGCATCAACTGGCTATATCCATTTCTAAGCTGTAAGGAAGTTTGTCACGGCGTTTAAAATGGTGGTGTTGATTCTGCTATTTTCTGTGAAATAGCAGAAAAAAATATGAAATGTTTAAGAGAAAATATGTAACCTTATCCCACCTACTAAAAAAATCTGACTTCTGTAAGAAAACGGTGAAAAAAACAACAATCGCTGTTGAGTGACTATACAAACCTTTTACAAAATTATTAATTTCATTTTTGTCACTATGACAAAGGTACACAAAGTGTCAGAAAAGCAGGCATTGTTATTGTTATTTTGGATGCTCTGACACAAGCAGCTTTCCAGAACTTTCTCATTACCTCGAGCAGCTGTGCACGGGAATGCAAATGTACACACCAGTGGGAGAGGACACAGACCGTGGACTGTATCCAGCCGGTTCTGTAATGCAAAGACAATGTACTCCCTGATAAAACCCATGTGATAAAACTGGACATGGATCAAATTCACTTCCAATCACTCATTATTGGAGATTAGAAATGAAAACAAAATTCAGTTATGCAAGACTGAACTTAAAAAAACGTGTGCAATAGCACCTTGTCGGACTGTTGTGCATCCGCCTTGTGTTTTATCAAAACTCGCCTATCTTTTTAAGTTATTACCCGTTTTTGAGGAACGCAGCAAAAGGATCTCGGAAGTACATAAAGGTGTCAACAAATACCAGCTGCGCTCTCAGAAGGAAAAAAATGACTCGAATAAGAGCCGCTCCACGTGCAGGCACTGTAAAACTAAAAATATTTCGAAAAAGTACAAACACGAGGAGCCGTACTGCGTGGCTCCAATTAGAGGTGGAAGAAAACACATCTGATCCTTCTCTGCCACCGAAGAACATTGATTAATATTCCTCTCCATTGTTTGCGTTGAAACCCTAAAGGACAAGCTCACAAATGGATAGTTTACATCATGGTGTGCTGCTGGGTTAATGGGATAGAAACCGTCAGAAGTGCTAATAAAAACCTAATCTTCTCTCTCTTTACAACTTATATACGTGCAACCAGGTTGGAAACAAAACCTGGCGGCATTTAAGAGATCTTTTTTGTCGTCCAAAGTTTTCTTTAATGATAAAGATCCCAACACCTTTTAGTTCAACAGTTGCCTTCTGGCATTAGTATTTTAATATTTAACCTGTATTCCCATTGCAGTCTGCTGATTTGCATTGTGAAGTGCCAAAAGTCACCAATGTTTCCATGATCTAATACACCTGAATCAAACGGCTGATTCAGATGGTTAAATTATCTCCTTGGCCTGTCACCAGTCATTCTTTCGGTTAGGGTGTGATGGAAGAAAGACGCAGGACAATAGTTTCTGAGCACTGACCCTGGCCTAAAGGTACTCACCAGAGCATTAACACTCAAGGGGGCCGCATGAACTGCTAACAAGGCCTTTTTTTTGTTCCACAATCTCATGTATTTGCTATAAGGAGCAAGATTTTTAGACTGAAGCATTTTCTTTCAAAGGAAATGTCCAGAGCTGACTCAGATATTGCAAAACCTCATGGGAGAATGTGCTGTTGTGTTTTGGGCAACAATTTCAAAAAAGGTATGTTTGCTCAGAAACAACACAGGAGAGAGGAGAGCGGCATGTCAGCAATAAAATCTGATGGTGGTTTTTCAGATGGAACAGTTTATTAAAAATATATATACCGTCCAGTTTTCACCCAAAACCTTCAGGGGTGTGTGTGCTGGAAAGATGAAGATGGATTTCATTTTCCAGGATCATAATTGAGTCCCACCGTTAATTTAAATCTTTGTAAATGAATGAGAGGAAGAGTAAAGCTTATGAATAACCCTTTGAATTACACTGGACAGAAAAGCTGTAGAGGCTCCAGATTGATGGATTTGGAGTCGGCAAGTGCAATGAAGTGGAGATATGGGATGTTGTATATATTTTTTTATTCATCCAAAGGTGTTTCAACATGGTGTTAATTAGGGAAGGGAAATCAGTGTGTCACTTATTATTATTATGAACTTATATTGTGATTGAAGGAGTAAATGATGCTGTTTGACTACCCAAAACCTGGCAGCATTGGTGCCATTGTTAATGTTTTTTATCTGCTGGTTTCCTGAAAGGACCAATAAATACCAATCTATATGAAAATGTGAACATGGGCAGTTATGTGTCATTTAGTAATTATTATGTCTGTCAGGCTTCCACTGTGGGTGGGAAAATTTTAAGAATACTTTTATTGCATCGCAAGTATTTTCATTTTTTGACCGACTTGTTGGTTTTTTGCAATTGACTTCGCAGGACAAATATCAAATTATATAAGAAATGGAAATGATAGACTTTACATCTCAGAAACTTGGCATTTTATCAGCAGTGTGCAGACTTTTTGAGTCTCAGTATTTGCAAACAAAAAAATGTATGCCAAAACAAATTTGTCAAAGCTTTTTCTTGTAATTATGCTGAGAAAAGACCACCTGATATCCCAAAAATCCCCTCCACCCGGCATCATGTTCATCCGTCTCCTGTAGCTGAGGTCAAAGAAGTCATTTTGCAAACAAAACATGCGAGTATGCTTTACGCACACCGCCACGCCCAGTCCCCTCTCGCACACACACCTGCATGTCATGACATAATCCTTGCCATGAGGGGCGATGTCAGATTTTCAGGAACATCCAAATAGCTCGCTCGGTGTGAAGAGGGGAAACTATCAAGAGAAAAGGGGTGAGAAATAAGGAAAAGGAGGAGACACGATGTGGAGTTTGGGGGCAATTAAAAGGCTGGGTAACGAGGCTAATGAGTAGACAGGTGGCCCTATTACAGAAGCAGCCGAGCACACTCATTAACACGCTGAAACTCACAAAACCTTCCCTGTGGCTGGGATTAGTGTGTGTGGGACCCTTTATTTCCCCCGTTGATCAGTCGTCATGTACGAGACAGGAGGCAACAGGGTAGTTTCTGTGTCTTCGCATTGTGTTTGAGTGCAAGACTTGAAGCCAGAGTGTGAAATTGGACAGATGAGGCAGTTCAAACCCCCCCACCACACACACACACACACACTTGCATAGATACAAGGTTAGCCTCCAAAATGCTCTCTTGCATCTATATTTCCATGTAAACACTTGCATGTAGGAATAAACAGGATAATGAGATCTTGCTGAGCCAGTAACTGTTGTGGATTGCATGCGAGAGCCTCAGAGACAGAAAAAAGACAGCAGCAGCAGAAGCAAGGGTTTTTTTTTTTTTCCCCTTTTGATGAGAATGCATTTTCAAGGTAATGTCAAGAGTTTTCTGGGAAAGAGGGAAAACAGTATCTGTAATTATATAGATAAGTTGGAGTAAGGGTTGTTGTTCATAGCTGCACACATGCAGCAGAAACAAAACAGGAGATGCACATGAGGATATCTTCTGACTCGGGGAAAAAAGAATGGATTTAACTGGAAAAAGCCCCAGAGGTGGCAAGGTAAAACAGAAAAGTAGCAGAGAGGTGTGGTGGAGAGGCAGGGAAAACAATGTGGGGCTGGGAGAGCTGACGGTTAGAACAGCCCGTTGACATTTGAGGGGTATGTCTGCATATGAATAGAGCTTGTATGGAGACTGGTTCTTATTATTGTTAGACACAGAAGAAGCCCAGTCAGTCAGTGAGACGTCCATGATGGGGAGAAGGGCTGCAGGCTGGATTGTTGTTGTCCAGTTCAGGAGTGACATCTTCAGCCCCAGGGAGCTGGATAGTGACAATTAGCTCTTTAGAAATAGAGGGAAAAAAGTGTGATGGGAGGGGTTTGCATGAGGTCTGCGTGTGCTTGTGTGTGTGTGTATATAAGGGCTTCTCCGAGCCCAATTAAGTCAGACTGCATGTTGGAGGGCCGTGCCAAACATGCCCCACCTGTTTAGAGAGGGCCAAGGGGCTAATGAGCACACCCTGGAGGGACGGAATAGCATGAGCAACACAAAGGGGAAAATGGGAGAAAATTCCAGGGAATTAAAAAGTAATAATGACACTCCTTGTCCCCCCCTCCCTCCAGACAATCCAAATGCTTTTTTCACTCTGTAAAATGTGGCCATATTGGCTGCAGCAGTTTCCTGTGTGATGTTGTCATGAGGCCCAGTGACCTACAGAAAGCACTTCCGTGCAGGAACAGCCTGCGCAGTTGAAACAGGAGCCATTAGGACTTTCAACAGTAAACAAACAGCTAAATTTGTAAAGCAAGACAATATGCAAGTTAAGTCCCTGCACAATTAACTGGACACTGGACAAGTCAAATCAGAACGGTGAGTGAACACGCCAACATTAACACGTTCGCTCGCATAATCTTGCTGTTCACTCAGCAAGATAAAGATAAAAGTTAACTGAACAGTGTAGTTGTAAGATTCGATTCAAATACATTTACAGAAATAAACTGGGCTATATTCCCTTAAGGTAATGCTCTTTATTATTGTAATATTATGATTAAACACCTAGTTAACGCGTAGAAGCATCATTTTCACAATGCTCTACAAAGAAATTCAAAATTAAAGTATACTGGGAGTGAATTCAGTCCACTTTATTTGAACTCTAGTTCATTTGCCTAAAGTTTATTTGGGGAGGAGTGAATGCGCAGTCAAACTCTGATACTGACCAAAAAAGTGAACTCTGGTCCAGTTGGGATGGATATGTGAATGCCAAATGAACCGAAGACAGCTCCAAAAGCAGGAAGCGGACATTGCTGCTCTGCAATCTGAGCCAATACAACCAAATCAAATGCGTGTGTCTGGCGCTAGAGGTAGAAATGGCTCATGATATCTCGCCACGGCCCATTGAGCTTTGAGTAATCCTACTAAGCTAAAATCTGATGCTACTCCATTTTCATTTACATTTCACGTAGGAGGAAGGTATTGCGCGGTTTCCTTTTCCACCACTGGCAAATGCCTTGTTCAATAAATCCGATTCGCGTCAGATACACAATGGATCTTGATCAGAACAGCCATGGGCTAATCAGTCTTTGGTTTGTATAGGGCTTAAACGCACAATCTGAAGCACGAATCTAAATGTGAGCTCTGAAAGATACTGACAGGTAGATTTCCTTTGTGTTTTAATATCTTTACTGAGACAGACCTTTGATTATGCAGCCATGGCTTCTGTGGTGCATCACAAGGATTTCACAGCTAAATTTAGCGTTTGTTATCATAAGCAGCACAGAATACAGGGAAGATACATGTGGCAAGGAAAGTTTACACAAGCACACAAAGAGCCTCTAATCAGACAGAAGAAAACAAGCGGCTAGGAAAATGTAAACCAGAGATGGCCGGAGAAGCAAGGGAGAAAGAAGGAGCACCCATAATGAAATTACAGGAGCCAAATATTGTGCAACAGGAACGACAACAGTTTTCAAGACAGAATGTCTCTGTGTTCGGAGTGTGTACATGAGTGTGTCTCTGTGAGACCCAGTGTGTGGGTACAGGGTAAAAGAAGCCCATTGTCTAGCAGTGTAACACAAGCTCACAGCTTCAGATTTGCCTCAAATGAGCTGCGAGGCTGTGGCATCCTTCCTTCAATCCCCCTTCTGTCCTCCTTTCAAATGTGTTCAGGGACACTCAAGCCAGTTTCAAAGGAATAGTCTGACATTTAAAGTAATATTTGTTCTTTCTCAGAGTCGAGGCCTAATGTCAATATCGCATACATCCGGTAAACGGAAAGTTACAGTTAAGTGGGTTTAGCGGAGAAATAGAATAGCTCAGAAACACCAAGTAAAGTTCAATCATTAGCTTTTTAATTTGTAAAATAACACCAGACTTCCTACATTTTTAATATTGCGTTAGTATGCAACAACAGATTTACAACCGAAAAGACTAATTGTATTGTTTTTATACTTTTTACTGTCACCTCACATGGTCCAACTTATCTTAATTTAAATGATAGGGTGATTGAATGCCTAACACCGCAACTATAAAATATTGCCAAATATTGCGTCCGAGCAGTTTACTGGTATTGCTACATTTCGCACACAGATATTCCAATATCATTATTGTGATACAATATATTCTGCAGCTCTAGATGATGGTATGTTTCGATTCAGGCCTATTTTATGCAAACATTTAGCATGATGTTGTCCTCATGTTGTATGACTAATTCTAATTGCACTGATATAAGCTACAAGCTAAACCGTCAACAAGTCCTATCAAAACAGAGAGCAAACGCGCACCTCTGCCTTAAAACAACGGCAGCTGGACCGAGGCATGAGTTTATTATGAATAATAAAGCTATGTTTATTTAAGGGAGCTACAGCCTGACTACTTTTTAAAGCACATTTAGGAGGAATAAAGGAATGCATCTCGTCTTGGATAAACTCTTAAGTCCGTGGCACTGATTTTACCCACCTTTAATGCAACATTTCATTGGGACTTAGTGGGGAGTCCCAAATGAATCAAAACAGTATCATTTATGTTAGCATGTTTTTCACTGTACTGCTAAAATGTCTGACAAGATTAATAGTAACAATTTTACAATATTGACATGTCTATTTCTTTCGTGTTTTAACTCTTGCCAACATTATGAATAAAGCAACTGATGTCTGAAACCACTCAAATAAATGCGCAGGTGACATTTTGCCCCTGTAAGATTTTAATAGCTTCTTTAATTCCTTACATGTTTGATGATCACACATTCACACTTGAATCCCAGACTCAATCAACTGGCAGTCGCTAACCCACAAGATTAAGGCCACTGTGACAGACATGATTTCAGACTACAGAGACAGCAGAACAAACAGAGAAACATCTCGCTACCATACACTAAGCTGCAAATTGTTACTGACTAGTGAAGAGGGGAAGGGGGGGGACGACAAGAAGCTGAAAAAATAGGAGGAAGAGAAGAGCCACACACCATCTGTTGACTACATATTGACTGGATGATTCAAAAAGGCTGTTAATTCTGCACAAAATCCAAATTTGAGGGCTGAGGATAGACCTGGACGATGTTAATCTTCAGGGAACTTAGAAAAGGAAAGTGGAAAGAAAAACCCATTATGGAGGAAACAGATTTTTAAAAAAGTGTTTGAATTTGATGCGAGCAAGCTTTCAGCAAAAGACGGCAGCGTTTGGTCAGCGACAAAATTGAATTAGATCTCCGATTAGCAGGGCTGCAGCAATGCACCGCTTGTTCAGGTTCTCCTATGAGCTCGGTTTTAAGCGATTGCAAATGACACCGGGAGTAATTGAAAAGCTTGCCACGGCCGCCTCCAAAGCTCCAAACCTGCTTTCCGAGAGTGGCATGGGAAAAGGCAGCGGAGGGATAGGAGGGAATCCGAAGAAGAAAAGTGAGGAAGACAAGGGCGGCGAGATTAGGCAGAGAGGAGTGGGGGTGGGGAGGAGATTTTCCAGGGATGCTGAGCTGCTCATTGATATGACAGTTTGATTTTCTGGACTCTGATGGGAAGCGGCTTAAGAGAGCATCCTTCTATTATAAGGCCCCCTGACATCTAGCCTCTCCAGCTCTTCGCTCCCACCCTGCGTATGTGATTTAAAGTTGCTGCGTGTGTGATTAGAGCACATGTGTTTTTACCATGTGTGCGTGCGGGCGTGCGTTTGTCCCCCGGCAGATGCTCCCCTGAGTTTCCAATCTCGGAAAAACACGTGGAGGGAATGCGAAGTCGGAGCAGCTGTCGGTCTGGCAGCACTTCTCGTCAACCAAGCAGGATAAAACTTACCAAAATCAACAGCCTGACATCTAATAGGAGGCACTGCTTCATGAAGAGTATATGTTTAAGCCTCAGTAACTGTTTATCTTGTCACCAGCTATTAGAGATCCAACCAAAGAGTTTATTCTGAGGAAAGAGAAGATCGAGTTGTGAGGTTTCTTTCAGCTTTTTTTTGTTTTGTATTGTTTTTGCAACGGACAGCAAATAACATGGAAAGTCATCAGGAAAATATGAGTTTCCCAACCATTTAAAAATGAATGCAGTGCAAGGGTCAAAGAAAACATTCCTTCAAGACAGAGCAGCCAAATCAGATACAGATACAGTGAATGCAACATGTGCTTTTAGCTTTATAAAATGCCGCATTCAGGGCTGGATTTAGAAGTTTAAGGGCCGCCGAGGTTATAACCAGTTTTGGTGCCCTTTCAAAAAGGATTTTATTCATGCAAATTACAGTAGATTAATACTTGCTATACATCAGCAGGTAGCTTAAAACATCCTGTGTGAGACGGCTCCATCTTAGTCCCAAAAATATGTAGTAACTTAATATGTATCTTTATACGTCGTAAAGCTGCAAAATATGAAAACACTAAATGTAATAATACTTTTGCAAGGCATAATATTATCCATGCTGTTTAAATTCTTTTGGGGAGCAAACATGCTGGAAGATATAACATTTTAAAAAATTAAATATTGTACAGTGAAGTTTAGTTTGAGTTCATCCTGACCTGAAAAACACCCCTGTGAACCGTGGCTTTGGTTTTCCATTTGCATCGTCCCAATCTGCAGGCTGCAACTTGGCATTCGAATAGAACGGTTGAGTTCTGCGCTTCCGACTGGATATTTGTCAATGAAATGCCTCCAGGGGAGTAATGGTAGTATCAGTGTATGCGAATGTGTGGCAACACATCCTACCCTCTGTAAAAACTAACAATGCAAGATTTTGTCTCCTTGGAATAAATCAAAGACTGTGTGGGTGGAGGGTGATATGTAATTATATTCATGTGCACAGACACGGCAGACACACAGACAAGCACCAAGATAAAGGCAGCGGAGGAATGAGGGTGAATCCGAGAGAATCCCAAACAAATCCGGGGATCAGATGTTGTGGCAGGGGGTTCAACCGGGAGAGGAAGAGGCTAGGCTGTGTGTCAGAGGTCGCAGTAAGAGTGAATGAGCTGGTTATGACAGTTTGTTGGGGGTAAATCTACAGGGGGCCGAGCGCAACAAGAATACGCGATGCTAGAGAAGCTTCTCCATATAGTGAATCAATGAATCAGCAGAGCATTCGGCACACGCATGGAAACACGTCGACAACGAGAAGAAAAGCCAAAGGCCTTTCCTCATTTTCACGCAAAAATCTCCAAAGCTTTGTAACGACTATCTCTGCTCAGTCTGAGAGGGGGAAGAAAAAGAAGGGAAAAAAATCAAAAGGAGAAAACGAGACAAGAGGGAAAGCAGGAGATGGACGAGGAGAGCGGTGGCAGACGCTCGGAAGACAAACTGGCCAATCTCGTCTTCTGCTCCTCCTGATTAGCATTCAGAGGAATCTGGAGGAAACAGTTTGCAGTCTGGCCCTTATCAGAGGCTGCATGCGCACCTCCCACACTGGGTCAACTTGCTGAAAGCTCACCGTCGTCTTTTTTTTTTCTCCCAGCCTTCCTACCACTTATCTGTAAATCCACCCACACCGGTTCATCCCAAGCAAGAAACATCATCGAATGCTGGAAAGAAAAAAAAAAAAAAAAAAAGATCAACCCAAACATCCACACTTGGGGAAAGCTCATCAATCTGAGATGAATTTGTTTAATCGAGCCTCCAGCGTGTCGCCCATCTACCTTCACAAGGCTTTCGAGAGTGAAGCTGCGATGCCATAAGTGCAGTGGTGATGGGATGGAGGGAAAATGGTAGAAAATAGCAGTACAGGATGAGTCAGACATCGCCTGGGTGAGTCACACACACTGGCTTGCAAAAGTATTCACACCCCTTTTGCATTTTGTCACTTTGCAACCACAAACCTCAACCCACTTTATTAGAATAATAATAAAAAAATAACAGCAGCAGTATTGCATAATATTGAAGTGAGAAAATTGTGCATTTATTGGCTGTGGAAATGTAAAACAGCATGGTGAGCAATTATACACACTCCCCTGAGTTAATACTTTGGAGTATGTCTACTACTTTTTGCATTCATCCATCCATCCATCCATCCATCCATCCATTTTCCGTCACCCTTCTCCCTAACGGGGTCGGGAGTTGCTGGTGCCTATCTCCAGCTGCGTTCCGGGCGAGAGGCGGGGTACACCCTGGACAGGTCGCCAGTCTGTCGCAGGGCAACACAGAGAGACAAACAGGACAAACAACCACGCACACACACACTCACACCTAGGGAGAATTTGGGAAGGCCAATTAACCTGACAGTCATGTTTTTGGACTGTGGGAGGAAGCCGGAGTACCCGGAGAGAACCCACGCATGCACAGGGAGAACATGCAAACTCCGTGCAGAAAGACCCCGGGCCGGGATTCGAACCCAGGACCTTCTTGCTGCAAGGCAACAGCGCTACCCACTGCGCCACTGTGCAGCCCACTTTTTGCATTCATGTCCCAAATCTTTCCTTCATTTGTTTCTGTTTCTATTCTTTTCCGCTCTCGCTTAGTCTGAACAGAGACCTCTCTGAACATCAGTGCTCCAGTTTTGCCACAAATTCCCAATTACATTTTCTGCTTTGCTCAGAAGCGTCCAAAAGTAGCTCTTGGTTTGCACTCGTGGCAGACCGGTTATTTTAAAATGATGGATTAAGTGGTCTTTTGGGGTATGGTGACATGCAGCAGTAATTGAACTGAAAGCTGATTCGATGAAGCATCTATTCCTCCTACTACGTAAATGTGCACTGCTTTGTGCTGGTCCGCCACAAAAAAAAATCTCTATGAAATACATTTAAGTTTGTGGATGATTAAGATGCTGCTCTGATTGATGGAATTGATCAAATCTGTACTTTAATTTAAAGCTCTGCTTAAGTGCTCGAACAGCAGCTGGCAGAAGCTTCAAACTTACAAACATAAATCCTAGCAAAAAATAAATAAAACCATCTGCAAAGGTTGGAGGTAGCCATGCTCCACAGCTGGGGGTTCAATTCCCTTTAAGCTTCCTCCTTGATGGTCCCACCGGCGAGATCGTTCCTCTGGAATGTGAGTGGGGATGTGTTTGTGAGTGTGTGTGTGTGTGTTGGAGGGAAATAGGTAAGCAGGGAAGGAATGATGATCCTGTGATTTCCCCCGGGGCTACATCTGCCCTCATTGAAGGGGCCGCCTCTGAAAAGCCCCATCCGACATTCTTGGAAAATTCCGCGGACATTCATCACCCCGTTCCAAGACCCCTCGTTGAAACCCCACCCCCACGGCGTGCACCTCTCCCTCCCTGCAGCCACTAAAGGCCTTTAAAGTCTGATCCAGAAATGTTCAGAATGACTGCCGTGAGACGAGCCAGAGCCAGACCCCGGTCCCTCCCCGCCCTCCTTGCAGCACCGGGGTCATTGTTCATTCCTCAACCGTCGCTCACTTCATCTCTTTTCTCCTTCCTCTGCAGGGATTTGCAACTCTCTAATAGAGGCATCCACCACGTCCCACTAACTGCTGAAACAGCTGGAGCCTGGATGCATGCAGAGAGCTCAACGTTGTGTGTGTGGCAGGGTGTACATTTGGGCGTGCATGGCGGGGGGACGAACATCTGCGGCGAGAGGAGCGATGCGAAATTATGTTGCCCAGGAATATCTGTCACACTCTTGACAGATCGATGCGTCTGACACACAAACAGCTCCGGATTGGAGAGCGTCACCAGTGTGCAGCAGAATAAAAACCGCAGCAGCTCTGGACTTTGCTTTTAATCTTGCGCAATAAGTCACCACCCTTCTAATTGCCCCAAACTTCCTTGGTGTCTGCCAATCTGTTCCTTGACAACCAGCACCATATAAGTGACAAACGGTGCCCTCTACAATCGTCGCCCTGGGTAACCGCTGTGTTTATCAGGAGTATTTCAGAGTTGTTTCTGCCCCGCTTTCCACTTAAAGCTCGATAAGGTGACAGCGGGCATGAAGGTCCATATTTAGCCACAACTGTCCAACTCTGATTTAGTACCACAGGTAATTGTGCAGTGTCAGAACGAAGCGGGAAGGGGATGAGTTAGGGCCATGGGGCTGCAGCGGAGGAGGGAAGCCAAATTATGCTGAATAGCACTGCAGTGATATCCCTTTTTGCTGTTGAAACAATGCATCAGCGCCAACTACTTTTCACTGAGACACCAGCATCAAAGCAAGAATAATGGATCCTTGCAGAAACCTCGGCTCGATAGCAAGGGAAAACAAAGCTCTTATTGTAATCTCCAGGCTTCTCCCGTCTCTTGTGCATTTATCCCGGCTTTAATCCTTTTCACATTTCTCCGATTCCACTGCTGGCCCATTAGAAGAAGAGAATTACAACTCTGCAGTACATTTCCATTCCATTCTCCTCCCTCTGCTCAATCAACACTTGGCAGCGCTGGAAAGAAAACACAAGGAAGGAAACAAGGGAGCTGGAGTTGGACACATCGGCGTAACATCAAGCTGTTCACACGAGACAAGTTATATCAAATATCAAACGGCGTCTAATCACCGCACGCAGAATTATCTTAGAGCTTGATTAAATGACTTTGGTGGGAGGGAGATATAAAGTTTCCAAATCTAACACATCAGATGGCGAAAACATCTGTTGCCAGAATAAGGTCAGAAAGAGGTATTTTGCTACATTTGATCTTTTTTTTTGGTTTCCATTGGTGTACAGGTTTTTTTTCCCTAAAGGAAAATGCCATTCATTCGTAGCCCGCAAAGCTGAGATGAACTCAGAAAAGGAAAAGACAAATCCAGTCAATAACAGGCAAACAGACTTTAAGTCAGTGATGCTGATGTAAAGTCCACAGATTTGTGTCCAATTTCCAGTTTCTGGCTTCTGTAAAACATTGTCCTGCTGATGTTGACCAAGTCCAGTTTCTCTTTTACAAGCATCAGCATGAATTTTTTTTGTCTTCTTGCTGTAAGCATTCGTTTTATTTGGAGCAAACAGAACATGGCACCAAGTGCGTGAGAGGAATCGCTCTAAAACAACGTCATAACACATTAAAAGAGAAAACATTTTATAAAAATATTTAAAAGTGACATCATAGGCTGACTTTAGCATCTTCAATTGTCCATAAACTATTAGGGTTGCTAGTTCTTGTGTGCAACTCTGAGAAAATCAGCAGTACTGTATTTGGACGAATGACACCCCAAGCAAGTCCCTTTTATTGCTATACTCTAGCCAATTAAATTGCAGGAAAGTGTCGGGGTTCTAGGGCAGAATAAATGCTGCGTGGCTTATATACTAAAGCTTCTGGTGAGTAGAGAATATATTGAGTAAAAAGAGAGAAAGGAAAATGTGAGTTAATTTCAATAGTGCTGCAATTTTAAGAGACAGTATTTTCTTGATATCATAAAGAAATAAACTTGTCCTTTACTCTGAGATTTCCAACAGGCTCACATTGTTTTTAAATCCTAAAAACAATGTGAGCCTGTTTTTAGGATTTAAAGCTCCTGACTGTAACAATGTGCCCTCTTGCCAGCCACCCTGGCATCTGCGAACATTTGCTGCGGGTCGATTTGCTCCCAGATTCAGCAAAATGTCTCCAATGCAGGTACAAGTTGACCTCCTGTGACAGGTCACTCCTCTCTCTATGCCAAAAGTCAGGCAAACAAAACCGCAAAAGAGCAAAATAACCAACGTAGCTCTTTTTTGTAGCAGGATAAATGAGACATCATGTCCGTTTCCTTCAGAGCAGCTTCTTACACGGCGTGCTTTATTTTCAAACACCATTTTGATACTGAAACTAGTAAACTCTCTCTTCAGTGTAGAAGTTGTTACTACAAGGAAAAAATTACTCAAAAATTGGAGGACTATGGTATCTAGCCTATTACAAAATGCATGTCTAGCTTACGTGTGGAAATTTTATGTGTTACAAATAAAGAATATTTAGAATATTCTAAATATTCTAAATAGAATATTTAGGAAATTCTATTTAGAATAATTAGTTTGCACTAATTAGTGCAAATTAGTTTGCACTAATTTGCTTAGTGCAAACTAAGGAAATTATCAAAATAGCATTCATATGAAAGACATGCTAACAAAAGTGCTTAAGTTTTTCCCTTACACAAGAAGTTTAGAGTAACACAATCCTCTCCTTTCCCCATCTGTTCCTGCATATATATATTGGACAGCTGACTGACAATGCTGCTACACTACTCTCTCTAACTTTATTTTAAAAATATTTTTGGCTGTGAAAACCATGAACAGGCATTGATAGTAGAAGACGGCCTGTCTGCTGAAAAGCTGACAGCAAGTTTGAAAACAGAGCAGATATCCAAACTAGTCTTCTCACCAAAATCATTTAGTTTAACTGAAGAGAACCTGTTAACATTTGGGCCTGGTGCGTTCACTGACCAGAAAGTGATGGGATTTCTTTGATTTAATGCCTGGCCTCGGTCAAACTGAAATCTTGTCACGGTTCTGGTTGACATTCTCGGTGACTCTCTGCTTTCAAGAGTTAAATTTCATGTGATGCGAGTATAAAAGGGAGTAAGTGAACAAAAATACCAATATCATCAAGTGTATTTCTCTAAAATAGATAAGCTGGAGGATGTTAGGTCTTTAAAATTACATCAAAGACAAAAGCATTGGGTTCCCCGGCGATCAATAGGAAAGCAGCGCTGCTGCTGACTCTGTTGTAGGCTTCACACCTGATAACCGCTGAGTTTTATCATCGAGTGATGAATTGATTCTCCAAACTGCTATATGTACTACAGAGAAGTTTGTTTGTAAGACACTCAAACCACAGGGTGACAAAGAAGTGACCGCAGACAACAGATCTATAGCCGCTGGACTGAAATGAGTCTGTAGGGAGAAAAAGGGACAAGCTGAGAAAAAAAAAATAGATGTAAAGCATCTTTTGGGCTCTTGCAGGGGTTCGGTGATGACGATCAAAGACTTTCATACAGTCTTCTGCATCTATAGTGGCAACACAGATTGAAATGCCAATTTGAGTTGTAGAGTTCAGGATATTGTTTTTACAGGCTCACATGGAAAAAGAGCCCAAAGGGGGAGAATCAAGATGAAAGCAAGACAAATCTAAAATTTTATAAGGCTGACACATAGAGGCCATGCAAGACAGTTTGTATCGGATTGAAGTCCATATTCCCCACTTTAGCTGATCTATGTCTAAATAAAAGGACAAAGGGACGTCCAGGAATGGAAATAAAACCTTAACTCAATTAACAGGCAGACTGGAGTAACATTATAATTTCCATTGATCAATGAGCTGTAAGGACACCTCGGCTTCAGCATCAGACATTCAGTCTGAGAATTTAGGCTTGCTTGTCTCCACTGGATGGCCGCATTATCAATCCTCCCTGCAGGAGACATTTAAAAAGCTCAAAACTACCCTGAAGCAAGCCACCAGCAGCCATTAAGTGATTATTAGGGTATTCACAGGTCTCCAGGGGGAACCGTCTCTCTGTCTCCGTAGCTGGCAGGTAAGGTCAAAAGCCTGAAGGTAGATATTTTGCGATGAGTGAGATAGCTACTTGTGTCTGGAGGGTCTGAAAGTGTTTTCAAAGACGACACCTCAGCTATATAATTGATTGCTTTGGGCTTAAGTTAACTGGATTGTATCAGTTTTCAACAAAGTTTCAATTTAATACTCTCACGCATAGTTTAGAGATGGAATAATCTTCCTTTTTGGACCATTCTTTGTCGATCTTAGAGGTGATAATGTGTGAAAAATCCTTGCACGTTAGTCCGGGCTCAATGACAATAAACCATTCAAGGTCACTAAAGGTCCCTTTCTTCCCCATTCATTCTGCTGCTCGGTTTGAGCCGCAGCATGTCAGCCGTAGATGCCTGAGACCTTACAGTAGACAATGAGAAGTACACTACTTTACGTCTCAGTTGTCAAACTGGGAACATCCAACTGGTTTGTTTCATGATCCATGGAAAATTTGAGTATAGAATGACCAAAACAGCCGCGGTAAAATGACTGGAATCTCCAGAACCACAGTGCTTTGAGTTGGCCCGTCTACTTGTCATTTACATCGTCTGAGATGAATGCAAACAAAGGATTTAGTTGCTGTGGATTGTCCTTTTCACCACCTTTAACACTGAACTTATGACTTTAAGTAAATAAGCAGTGGGATCTGAAGGGCAATTGGCATGATGGGTGTTGCCATTTTTGTTTGATGTGACTAAAAGAAAAGCCCACGATGATGCAATTCTGCTGTGTTTATTTCTTTCGGCTTTTTCCCACCCTGGAATCGGGCTCTCAGACGTAGCTAAAAACAAATTCTGCCGGCCATTGTTTGAAGGAGGGAAACTTGATCAGACTTTATGTCCGGCAAACAATAAAAGAAATTGGTTTTGTAGAATGCAAACCTACTTAATCTTGTGCTTTCTGTTGCCAGTCAACGAGAAACAAAAAGGAACCACTCAATATAAGTGGATCTGACAGCACAAATACAAGCTCAGAGATTTATCTGTGCTAACCTGCAGGGCAATGATAAACAATATGCTGATGTGCAGCCAATCCACCAACCCCCTCCTTCAGCTGTTATCTAAACAAAATCAGTATAAAAAGATCTGCCTTGTTCCTCTACCTTCAGGAGGAACCATTAGCTGCCATTTACAATCAGAAAGAACAAAAACCAGCTTCTGCAGACTTCTTTGCAGACTTCTTTCTCCTACACTCAAAGTAAACCGGGTTCTTAATTTGATTTCGCCTGCGCTGCTGTACCATTGTTATTTCACTCTGCCAGGCAGAGTGTCTTCAGATGGCTCCTGCATTATGTTACTCTGCTTATCGTCAATTGACTGACAATGACAGGAAGACGTCTCTGCCAGGAAGGAGTCCTGAAAAAAAACAACGTGATTTTGCAAACCGTCGCGCTCCAACTTCTTATTTGACTTGTAAGTTAGCCAGAACAAAATTTAAAAGGCCACTGGAGAGTGCCACTTAAAAAAAAAAAAAAAAAAATACAGCCTTTCTGGAGACGATATTTAAATATCCTAAGGCCTAGAGAGAAGTGCAAAAACATTTTGCTCCCTTATCTTTCCCTTTTCTGCTTTTTGTTACACTTAAATGTTGCAAGCAAATGCTAACAGACAGATAAGAGTAAAAACATGAAGTTTTTAATTATTTCATTAATTAAGAAACAAATATAATAAGTTTATTAAATGTGAAGAAATCGTAGTACCTGACTACATGAAAAGATTTCATAATACAGCACATGTTGCCCCAATCTAAACAGATGAGAATCAAAGTAATTTACATCTACCAGTCTGGAAAACCATGTCAAAGACTTGGTTTGGATAAAATCTGGCGCCATTATCCACAAAGCAAGAAAACATAGAACAGTGACAGTAGGTGGTCTGAGGTCTGACCACCTACCAAAAGTACTCTAGAAGTGCATCGACAACTCTTCCAGGAAACCAAAAGAGCCCAATAAAACATGTAAAGAAATGCAGGCCTCACATGACTCAGTTAAGGTCAAGGTTCATGTCTGAGGAAAAAGGAAGCAACTGGACAAAACTCCAAAGTGAAAACACAAACATCATCTCCACGAATCCTGAGACCTGAAGGGAAAATGTCTGCCATGTGAAATTGGTGTAAAAATTAACAGCATAACAGAACCAGAACGCCAAAACTCTGTTCAGACGTGGTGGAGGTAGTGTGATGTTAGACATTGCTTTTGGACCGAGAAGACTCGCTGTAAATTCTGCTTGTGAAATCAGCTTAAATGATGTGTAAACTAACCTCACAAAATGATGCCACCAAATCTACTAAAATAAAAAAATTAAAAGGTTTTGGACCTGAATTGAAACAACTCTGCAAAGAAGAGTCCTTCACAGTGGTCCACTGTGATTACTGTAGGTATAGAAAACACTTGAATGCAGCTGCTGCTGCTCAAATTAACACATCCAGCCATTCGGTTACTTTTTCCCAAAATGTCAATTTGCTTTCCAAAGCATTTTTTTTCCTCAAATGAAACAATTTGGAAACATTTTTTTTTTTTAGTCCCTATTGTTTGCATCGACTCAGGTCGTCTTTATCCTTGACGGTGTGAAACATTTAAATGCAAACAGAAGACACAAGCAAGGAAATACTTGATCACAAATCGCTGCATAGCTGAAAACGAGGAGAGAAATGATTCCTCTGCCTGGTGGAAAACTAAAAACTCCCCAGAAAAAGCTTCAGCTGACGCCAGCTCAAAAGACGCATGCCGGCGGAACGAGTCAGGTCTGATCCAGCCTGATCCAGTCCTACGCAAACCCACCGAGCTGCGGAGGTCGAGGGCACCCCGCTGCAACCTCCACCTGTCGGTGCAGGTCGGCGGGAGAAGGATTAGGGTGAGGCGCGGGGGGACAGATTAAAGGGCGGCACCAGCAGAGATCTGTAGTGCCAATCTGCCGAGCGGTGGGGGATCCGTCACTTTTAGAGCTTCACTGGATGAGTTGAGATTGATGTCACATGTGAGAAGCTTGCCGCTTGTAAAATCTGCTCGGAAAAGTCATGTGTAAACAGACGCGCGCATGCTCTGACAAATGCCTCGCTGCTGCACGTTGATGTGTAATTTACTTTGAGCCCTTGCTCTGTGCAACTTCCAAGCGTGTTACCGCTCCAAACAGCCCCAAGACGGAGCGAGTAGTATTGCTGATAACAACTCTGCTAGCTTAGCTTTAATGTGCTGGGGTTTTGAAGGCGCTGCAAAAAAAAGTAAAAAGCCTCGAGGGCGAGATGTGATGTCTGCGGTGAGAGGCTGCATGAAAAAAAACAACAAAAGCTGCCACAAACTTCAATGCATCTCTTAGAAATTTTCTGCGCTTAAAACAAAGTAAAGCACAACTGTGAAGTGAAAAGAAAATGATGCATGGTTTTCAAACTTTATTGCAAATAAAATCTGAACAGTGTGGCATGAATTTGCCCTCGACTGCTGAGACTCAATACTGTGTTGGTTTTTGAGGTAGGTTTCTACCGGCTTTGCAAATCGTTTTTTTTTTTAATTTAATTTATGGTCGAATACACAAATTTCATTGATGACAGTTCAATGAAAGGATAAATAGATATCAATAAATTTGAAAATGTGATTAATTGCAATTACTGTGTGCATTTTTGTAATACCAATTGCACTTTCTTGTGTGAGTCGTGTCATAAAGAAATGCATCACAAATGGGAATAATTTTCAAGAGCAGTATTTGTGTTTGTAGAGCTATTTTTGCTCGTATATGCAGTCACAGACAAGCAGTCGCCTAAAAAAAGACGAAATAAATAGGTCTTATTGCCACTTTCACTGTTATTACAATAGTAGCACAAAATATTGTGATAGTAAATCCATATCACTCAGCACTATGTGGGACAAATCAGGGGAGTAAAAATATTTTTTTTTTTACCTACAATAGTTTCCCTCTGCTCAAACTGGACACAACTCGTGCCAGAGTGCCGTGTTAATGCCATCTCTTCATAACACAAGCGTCTCGGCGCTACAATTTATACATTAAGGTCACGCTTCGTCCGAAAGCTGACATCAGTGGAAAAAGTGCACGCCGCACGCTTGCCGTTCGCCTGTGGGGAATGCGAGGCTGTTGCTGTTGGAAACAGCCGAAGTTAAACACACAAAGCAGAAGCCAATCCCGATGAGCTAATAATGCTGTTTGAAAACACGCATGCGGCTGACAGGAACGCCTACGACCACACAGGAACGCTTCGTAAACACATCTGCAGAGTCCCGTTACGTCTTTCGGCGGGCCTCAGCCCCTCCTTTTCCCTCCGCTTCCTACTGATGTTTGCTCCCATTCAGAAAAGCAAAATGTGGAAAACACACACGCCTCCAAACACTGATTTAATTAGCTGATTTAATTAACTGATTACCAAACTTCTATCTCAATGCTACAAATGGCAGCCAGCGTTATTTAGCTTTGTAGGAATCTTGCTGAACTTCCCACTCACGAGCTGTTGCACGGAAGCAAACGGGAACGCTGCCCTACTTTCACACTCCGTGTGTGTGTGTGCGTGTACGGGTGTGTGTACGTGTGCTTCCTCGCAATCAAGCCACTGTAAAATCCAAACACTCTGCCTGTGATGGTGAGCATGTCCATGCACGCTCTGATGCAAACATCAGTGTGCCTCATCTCTGAGGGGGGGAAAAAAAGAAAAACACACACACTGTGGTCTGGAAACTGTCCCTCTGGTGCTCATAAGCTGTCACTTCTGATCTCCAGTTGCAATTAATTCAATGAAGGTGTGTGTTCTTGCAAGCTTTGCGTGTGCTGTTGTTCTCTAACAAAGGGGAAAAAGAAAGGGTCCCAGTTAAATTAGCTAGTTTCATTCCATCAGTGCTCATCATTATTTCATGGATCCCTGAATATTTCATTCGCTCTGTTTTTTTTTCTGCACGTGTGTGTCAGGATGCTGGCCCGGCTTCGTGTACGGGAAGCGCACGCGTGTGTTTAATACACTGCATCTTCTCAAACAGCATCTGTGTATGTGTTGGGACATTAAGTATTAACTGAGCTGGGTGGTCTCAGAGAAGAACGCCCAGGTCCTCAGCTATCCCAGCATGCTCCGCTGCGCTCCTGTCTCGTCTTTCCAGGATAGGAGCCTGGGGAGCTGTCAATGTGCCCTGTGCAGCTTTTCGTTACTGAGAGAGAGCGCGTGTGTGTGTGTATGTGTGTGTGTGTATGTGTGTGTATTGTCTGAGAATGGGAGGCGACCCATCTAAAAACCCAGAAGAGTTAATAATGCTGTTTGAGAATCACTCTTCAAACACTCACACACACTCTCTCGGATCGACAAGTGGCTGCTTGAGAGCACACACGCAAACACACACACGCAAACACACACACACACGTGCAAGAAGACAAACAAGCACACATGGGGCCCCAGACTTGCTTCCTCTCTGAATGACATGTTCTTTTCCGTCCCCTCCTATTCCTGTGCGACGCAGGAAAGAAAGAACGAGGAAGGTAAGACAGACTGGGGAGAATGCGTTGGGGAGCGCAGACATGAAACAGGTGTAGCCTGAAAATTTCTCACCACCTCCTCCCTTTCTCACAATCCTGCTTTTTCTTTTTTTTCCCCCCTTGTTTAGTCTATTGGCAATCCTTCTGTTCCTTCTCATTCATCTTCCCCCAAATCTGGGTCATCCTTTTATTCCATCTCCGTATGAGACGTACAGTAGGTAAAGAGCAGGGCAAAAACCCAGTTTCATAAAACAAAATGCTTCAAAAAATAATAACGCCCCAAAATGCACCTTTATCATCATTGCAATGTCAATGCAATATTAATAACGCAAAGAAAGTTGTGGGATTGCAATACATATTATATGATTGAATGCACAATCATATTTATGTCCCATATTATTATTGCTGTTATGGCTGTTAACAGATGTTTTTTGATGTCATTTGCATTATGTACATATCTCTACCCTTTCGAAACTTAAAAAGGGTAGAGATACTGCTGATCTGATCTTTAGTTAACGCCCCACAATCCTCTGCTGCATGACCATGAATGTCACATGGCCAACCAAATAACAGTCGACCACAAACCACGACGAGTTGCAAATAGACATAAATTATTTGCGTAGCTCCAGTTTTACCAATCAGAAAAATGAAGTAATTTTGACAACATATTATGCACCAATGAAGTTGTGCATAATATGTGATACTATTTCAGAACTATTACACTATTCTATTTGCATATCCAGAAAAGATCAAATGTTTATTTTCTGCTGAGAAGTTCAGTTTCAATAGAGAAGTTTTTATTATTTGAGAGAAACATTCTGATTTGTTTCTGTAGCTGAAAAATATCTTTATTATCCAAAAAAAGACGTTTAATTGCTCAATAGATTGCAGGAGGTGAGACAAAACCCTCCTTGGACCAGTCCTGTAGGAAGTCTGACGGGAAAGTAGAAAATGACTTGAAATACTCAATTTCTACAAGTGACGAGAGGAAAGATGCTCACAAACACCTTACCCACTCAGGTAAACGTACACAGTGAAGAGCCCAGCAGATTTCTGAACAGATGGTAAAACTGAAGAACGAGGGAAAGAAGAGAAAAAGAGCTGAAGGAAAGAGGGTTGCGGAGGGAAATATACAAAATGGACAAAACAGACAGCACAACAAAAAAAAAAAACACCTTTCTTTGAGAAATGAAATGCACCACAGAACAATGTGCAGACACACACACACACACACTTAAATCCTCACATGCACGCAAACACGACAGCAGGTTTGCACAAGTGATGTTTCCGGCCTAGGCTGAGCTGCAAAAGGAAGATAAGGGACTGGAGGGCGAGGGAGGCTCAAGAAAGCAAACGAGATGGAGAGAATGCAGAATGATGGCAAATTGGAGGAGTGGCGCTTCAGAGGCAAGAGAGCTCACAAGAGACAGCTCAGGGAAAACAACATCCTGCAGGTGATGAGACCTGCACACACTGCGAGACTACAAAATGTTCCCACTTATCAAGAAATTACATGGACATTAGACGATCCCACGGCAGGCCTGAGTGGGGGGAAAGGAAAACGCCTCACGAGGAACAGATGAAACATTCCAGAAAGAAAGATGACACACGAACGACGAAAACAAATAAAACCTTCAGTCCTGCAAAGTCAAGTTAAAGCTTAACTAGTTTAGTAAATCAACACACAGGAGAGTTTTTGTCTGCGGTTGACCTTTGATTGGAAGCATGTGTGCGTTTGTTAATCACAGAAGAGTGCAAAGTGTTTGATTAACAAAGCCAGACGACCCATATTTGAGTCCTGTGACCCTCTGCGCAGATTTTCACAGACACACAAAGAGAGGTCAGATAAACTAAACAAGAAAGAAAAAAAAAACCTCTTACCTGCTCCAGAAGAAGCCATGTTGACCAGGATGAAGGGTGAAGCATGAAAAAGAAAAAAGAAAAGAGAGTGGATGTAGGTAAATAAAGATTTGTACTTGATACAAAGATGTCTCAATGCAACGTGGGACGACTAGGAATGGGATTACGGTTTGCCAATGATTTAAAAAGAGAAGGAAACCAGTCGGATTTGAGGATTTGTGCATTTATGCACCATATATATAAATAAAGAAGAAAAACTTATTGCATATGTAGACGAAATTAAACAGAAAGACAGATGTCAGACATGTATATGATGAAACCTTACATTTGTTGTAAAACCAGAATCCATAGAAAATGCAGTTTTCTGGTCAATCACTGATATTTAAAAACGCGTTCGGCTGATACCAATCTTGTAAATAAGTGACACTGACGTCAAAGTTTCCAACAACACAGGAAAACAGACATAAGATTTGCTTTGCTAGTTGTTTTATTGTAAAAAAAAAACGAAACAAAAAACAAAAAAATTGGTATAGTTGTCTGAAAAGTTACTAAATATGGAGACAAAGTTGCTAAGTTAGCAACAGTGGGGTGCAAGTGTAATCTCGTAAGAATCCCGGCTGTGAGGGTGAACGCTTTAAACTTCATACTCTGCATTTAAGTTTCAGACTCTTATTGAAGTAGAAAAGGAAGTTGATCTTCAGTCGTTGCCCAGTTTTGCTGACGGAGCCGTTTCATAAAGCCATGTTCTCTGGATAGCTAACACTGCATTACCAGTTTTAGATCTACCAAAAACTCAGTCGGAAAAAAAAATTAAACACTCACATAGTGAAAAATGATACGAAGGATTGGTAAACACTGAAGCTGCTACAACAGGCAATGCAGCAATGAAGTTGCAACAATGCTGAAGTGGCTTTTTAGCAGTTTTCTGCTGCCTCAAACCTGAAGAGTTGAATGAACCTGCGTTGCATCGTTCCTGGTTTGAAATGCAAAATAAGATTTATCCAAAGCTGGCTCAGAATAATGGACAGGACAGTCACAGTCTGATAGGTAGATTGTGTTTTCTCTTCTTTTTTTTTTTTTTTTTAAAGCGTGACAGAGGAGACAGCAAACAGACGGGCAGACAGACGTATAAATCAGGAAGACAGAAGGAGATGGACAAGTAGACACAGCAGACATGTTGAAAGTGACAGAAGCATCACGCCAAAAGCAGGGAATTTGTGCAGCCACAGGGACGGGAAAAGGCTTGACACCTCATTATAAATGAATGAGCGATGCGTGCTCAAAGAGGCTGATTCTCGGGGGAGAGAAACAAACACACGGTGAGAACCACCACCCCTCCCCTCCTCTCCCAGGAGTAGGCGACCAGATGGACAGGTAGAGAGGAGAAGAAGAGGCAGAGAGAGCAATACTAGCCCACTTTGGTACTCCTCCAGATCTTCTGCTGCCGAGGGCCGGAGCTTTGAGACGGAGATCCAACTTGGACAAGCGCTCTCCGCCAGGCAGGTATGTTCAGACGGAGTCTAACAGAAGGATGGAGGAATGACGGGGGATGGCGACAAACAAGAGTGAAGGTGTGAAAAGGGAAGAGAGCGCGCTGCTGGTGGGTACAAGAGTGCGTGTGTGTGTGCCAGTGCCTGAAATAGTCCTGATGGCAGCTGTCAGCTTCGATCTGATGGGAGACGGCGGAGGAGCCGGAGAAAGACGGCGAGATGACAGAGTAAGCACAGGTGAGAAACGGAGAGTCAGAAAGAGATGCTGACAAACACCGCAGGAGGAAGATAGATGGAGGGGGAGGAGGTAGAGATGGGAGCACTTAAACCTCAGGAACCACATCCCGCAGTGCACATCCACAGCAGTCAACAGTGTCAGGAGTCATACGCACCGGTGTGTGTGTGTGTGTGTGTGTGTGTGTGTGTCTTGGCAGCGGTAGAGTCAATTTCACCTTAAAGTGAAATTAATCAAAAGGGGATGTGGCAAAGCTGAAGCGCATGTATGGTCATACATATGTATAAATGCATTAAAATTCAAAGTTACCGTCAGGCTGACAGACGCGCACAAAGATCGATGGATGGAAGAGACACGATGTAACCTCGATTCAACTGACATGTGGGGGGAGAAGTTTCTATTTGGGTTTGAAGTGAGCGCAGGCCGCTCTAATGTTCTCACATCATAATAACCGCATGTAAAAGTACCATCGTATCACAGATTTAATACAGGAACGTGGTCTGACTAACATGGTCTTTTGTTTATTTTTAATTAAAACAGAACAATTATTCCTAGTGATGCTAAAAAAAATTTTTCATTTTGAATGCACAAACCAATCAAAAAGCTTTTGTAGTTTACGATTCTAGTTTTAAACATTACCTCACAGAAACGTGATGCACAGTCCTGCTTTAGTTCTCATATTTATTTATGTGTTGTTAGAAATTTAAGGTCAATTTTTTGGAATTAAAACAATAAGAAACCAAACATTTTCCAAAGATTGTCTCAAAGGTAGGACCGGATATTTAAAACATTTTATTTTTTTCATTAAGAAAACTGACCTAAAATGCTGGATTTTATTTATCCAGTGACAGACTGGGTTGGTAAACTATGTGTAAAATGGGGTGGGACTGACATGTTGCAGGTCGCACTCTTTAGAAAGCTGTGCATGACAGAGACATGTGCTTTAACTCTTGTAAACCTTGTCAAAAAGAGAAAAAAAACACAGTTTATTACAATATTCTGAGGAAATAAGAAATACCATTAAGAGAGCAAGAAATACGTCTTAATTTCTCAATATATCTGTAGATAAAAAGGACTATTTCTGTTTATAGGAACTGCATTTAGATTTCTATTATCCTCCAGTGACTACAGACTTTCTGTTTTGAAGAAGTCCCTAAATAATTTCAAACCTGGAGTATGTGTTTACATTGTTTTGTAGGAAATATATATATATATATATGCATGCATCATTATTTCTCGGTACACTGACTCAAAGGACCTGCATATTACTCCTATTCACAGGCAATTCCTTATGAAGTTTTAATGAAATCGATTACATCATGTCGCCTTTCGCTTTCAATTCTAAACACTTCTCTTTAACTCAAAGCTTCTTCCTAATGCTGCCTTTCCTAACTGTGCTGAGTTAGCCACTAGGCAGGCACGATGCAATTTTGCTTCATGGCAGAGTCATTAAGGGCAAAAGCCACATATAATGAACAAGACTTTACAGGCAACACAGAAGACAGATTTTTCCAAAGACGGAAATTGCTTCCCTTGTGGAGAACTTTGTTCTATTTAGCCCTTTTTAGAGGGAAGAGATGTGAAAGAAAGCCGTAAAACCAAGATAACGTCCCCAAAAAGGATTCTATAAAGTGATTTTCGCCAATCAATTGTTCTCTGTAAGAAATTGAGCAATTTTCTTTTCAAAATATCGATGCTCATTAAATGCGGTAAAACTAAAAGCATCATCGTTTTTGGTCAATAAATGCCTCAACGAACAACATTTTGCTTAAAGTATAATGGAAATCTAATGAAACGTTAGAAACATATGCTCAGATGCATTAATGAGGAGTAATCTTGTAATTCCTTCAATTTCTGTTGGAATTAAAACCAGTGTTGCAGCATGTCTCTTTCTGCTTCTAGAATGTCGTATTCAATTATTGAGCCTGGGTGTTTTATTAATCAGCTTATATGTGCTGTAGTTTGTGGAATTACAATTAGAATTTCAATTAGCAGATCCAACTGGAAAGAAATTCAAACATCTGAATACGACAATGAATAAATCTAGAATTGCACCAATCAACTGGCTACAGATCAGACCTTCCTGCAAATTTATCTAATCAGATTGGTGATCTGGTAAAATCTTTAAAAAACTGCCAAAAGGTTTGTGCTCCTGTCCAGTTTTCTGTTGTAACCAAAATCAAGTAATAGCTCTGCTTCTGACTCAGTGACTATAGAGAAACAAGTTTCGCATTTTAAACGTTTCCTTGGAAATGTTTAAAGCAATGTTTCCCATCTAGGTTATCTGAAATGGGAGGCTATTTCAGATAAAGGAAGCCGTCACTTCCTCACCAGTTTCATAAATCACGACGCATCAGTTTTCACTCTAAATTTTGATCCCAACATAGACTACCACACACTTTGTGCCTGACACAGAACTTTTACAAAACAACACATTGTCTCTTTATTTCAAAAATGCCAATCAAAATTGTTTGGTTTTAAAATTTAAATGGTTCAAGCAATCGTTTTACATTTGTTACGTCGTCTTTCTCTTTGTGCCTCCTCAACAAGGGGAAAATTACAAGCCCCAATTTCTTACACGGCCCAATAAGCTGAAAAGCACTTTTAATTTGAAAGAGCAATTTCAACTAATTTAAGTGCAAAACTGACCCAAAAAGAGCAGATCGACAGCATGAGGTTAGACTGCTGACTGGATAAAATGGGAACATCAGAGATGAGGAAACTGAAGAAACCGAGACACAAAAATGAAATGCAAGAGTTAAAAGTTTCTCTGTACAAAGAGAAGAGGAAGTTCTGGGTTAGAGGTGAATATCAGCAGACTAACATGGGAAGTCACGTGAATGAGAACTGAGTGTTTGTCCCTTCTGTTATATGAAAATATTTTGCACCAGATGCATATTTCCATCAAGGATTCCTGCAGGGTGGACCGTTCGCCAATTAATTTTGAGGACGAGTAGAAACAGGTCATCTCCCAGAGTTCGACTTTCCATCCCTGTTATTATGACTGATTAAAAAATTCTCCTCTCATTATACATTTTCAAAATGATAATAATTAAGTATTTTTGAATTTAATTTTCATTCAGATAAATTCTTATTTAACAAGCTGAACCGAGAATCTACATTGTACCATTACATATCAAGCAGATAAATGCATGTAACTTTGTCTGCAGTGACAAAAAACCATCGACGGTAACCCCAGTAACTAAGTATAATATAAATGGATTGCTCTGAAATGATGCACTCGCTTGTACAAATGGCTCAGGGTTTTGATGATCATCTGGAGGCTGAATCTGCGCTCTGTGCCATACTGGAGACTGGAATTGAAAGAGCCACTTCAGCCAAAGTTTTGAAATCTGGGAACATTTCTCCAATTGAAGTGATCAAAAGTTGGCATGATTCTCTGATCGAGGGGTTTTCTGATTGGGAGTTGGAGCGGGAGGAAATTCCTCAGCCGTGCTTCATCTGCACAAAAAAACACGAGTCCAGCTCAGAAATGATATTCCGATGAGAATTTTTTTTTATTATTGATTTAATTAAAATGCACAGCTGAGGTTTTTGGTGTAGTCTCTGGCTTTTCTGTCTATTAAGGGAACATATTGAGAAAATCTCTAATATTTTTTACATTTAACCTGGCAGATTTTTGCTATATCTCACTTTCTAGTCTGCAACGCTTAAATGCACAGCATGATATTTTCACACATACCATCTTGTGTCTCTTGTGCTGCAACTACAGCAAGAATCACATCATTCCACAATTACAATGCAATCTACGATGAAATGTGACATATGGTAGAAGGTGTGCACTTCATTTAACAAATCAGTGTGACAAACCTCGTCAATCAGACAGAAAATAGAAAGAAACGGAATACATAGTTTCCTACAGTAGTCATCTCTTTGTTTGACATGACCCACTCAGTAATGGATAAATAAGGAGTTTCAATTTGAAAGATACGGATCTCTAAAAATACAAGCACCTCATAAATAAGAAGACACAGAATTACAACCGGATGATGAAGCAAACAACTGTTCATGTCTGTTTTTGTGTCCCAGAGTGTTGTTAAAGCAGCAGTAGAGGACATTGTGATAGACCACTTGTGTGCAGTTGTTCCATGTTTGACCTTTTTACCCCATCGCTCGCTCTCCCTCTCACACACACACACACACACACACACACTGAGGACACACTGAAATGCTGAAAGGGTTGACCTCTTTCCGCTGATTAACATTCCATTAGGAGAGGAGCGGGAAGAAGAGACACTTTCCCCTCACCTACTCCCGCGTTTCTTTTCTCCTTTTACTCCATTTTCTGCTTTATCATTTACTTCTTTTGGACTACTTAAAAGCAATTACAACACCCTTAACAGTTTCCCTCACTGTGAAGTTTTTATTTTAGCTCTTAAAACAGCCTCTCTACCTTCAGATCTACTTTTCCCGTCAGCTGCACTAATGGGTGTGTACAAGCGTGCATGTGTGCTGAATTATGCAGGCAAGTTGCAGCAAGTCTTCGGCGCAGACTACACGGCAACACCACAACTTGACTCATCAGCACCAGGCCGAGTATGTGACTAATGATGATGAATACTTATAGAGTTAATTTATTTGTTTTGGCATGCAGCTGCTTACACATTCACAGAAACACACGTGCTCTCGCATTGACAACCCAAGCAACACAAACAGGAAAATAATTAGGTGTTTCATTAACTATGTTTCACCTCTAGAGCTTAATAAAGACCTGTGACCCGCATATCTCAAGGCCTGTGTCCTCCGAAAGTTTATTGTGAACATTAGTGCGCATTGGTCCCAGGTTAGGATGTACAAGGGACCACATTTTGGCCCCAAAGTAAAATACTTCTCCATAGGCGTGTTAACACTTGCAGTACAACTTGCTACATTCTTAGACTGTGCATTTTCTCTTTGTTGTCACAGCAAGAAAAGTACGGCAACAGTTTCAAAGCTTCTTAAAAGCATGCTTTTTTCTTTTGTTGCCGTTTGATGAATTTCAACTCGGTGTTTAGACTGTGTACACATTGCAAAACAAACTTAGCAGTCCAAGGTCAAAGACAGCTATAGCCAGTCAAGTACAACACAACCAATTCAGTATGAATTTTCTGTAGGTTGGCACAGAGTAAACCGATCACTAAGGATATTGCATAAGACTTCATCATTGTACTCTGAACTGTTGTAAAAGTTTAACAACTTTTCTCAAAAAGGCATGTAAAGATATAAAAGAACAGTGATTGTGTAACAAGGTTTTAAAAAGTTAACTGTTCAAATTTCACATTTTACTCGTGTTTTAGAGTGACGACAGTTTTTCACTCAATATTTCTAAGATTTTCCTAACATTTTGTAAAGGTTTTATCAGTAATGGTGGTCTTTATTGGAAAGACGGGAAGACATGCGGCGAAGGTCATCAGGTCAGGACTCGAACCCGTGACGGCTGCGTCAAGGACTGACGCCTCCGAACATGGGTTGTGCGCTCTACCTCTTCAATAATTCCTCATTATTCCTCATAATGAGGAATAAAAAGATGTAATTAAATTCTTAACCAGATGTAATCACTGCAGTTTCCAAACCAACTGCAGGGCAACTATATACAAGTCTAAGTAGGCATTTTCTTTATTAGACCTCTTGTCAAAAACAACAGAAAAAACATCACAGACAAGAAAGAAAATGTCGAAAACTCTTTTTTTTTTTTTTTAGCTGACTAAAAAAATGAAAAAGTTTTAGATATTTTTCTAAAAATGTATGATGAAAGTTGACTCATTCTGGGCTCCAGACAGAGACAGCTCCTCTGCTTTTTGTATTTTACATTAGGCGTGGGCTGGCTAGAACGAGAGTTTTGCCAAAATCTTTAGACCTTACAGTTTCAAAGCAGCTTAGGATCTCCATTGTCCCTGTGGGGGATTAAATTCTTTAATGAGCCACCAGAAAAAGTGCTGAAGTTAAAGAAATTTTCTCTGGTTTTCTGTTCTGAGCATAGCCCGATAAAACCCATATCTATTGCTGCACACTGCTGGTTAGCTGGCGAAAACATTTAGAAGTTCTACTAAAGGTTTCCACCACTACAGGAGCTTTAAGGAAGATTTTATAGATAATTTGGTCCAACAGCAGATAGCCTGACTAATTCATATCAGGTTGCAACAATTGTTTAAATTAGTACAGAAAAAGGTACGACTGCATTGAGCCCTTAAACTAAAGTTTATGCATCAAATTCAAATCAGCAATAAATAATGAAACAATTACTATTGCAGCTGTAACAATGATTTGTTCCATTATTTGAAAAATTGCAGGAAGCATATTTGCTTTGTTGTTTTATATAACACCAGTTTCATCATTTTTGTTTTGAAGTTTTTGGTCAAAATCTTGTGTAATACTAGAGTGGCATTACACAAGATTATGCTACCAAGACAATCTCTAATGCTAAGAAGAGATTTCTAAAACTAAAGCTTTCGGATAAAGTCAAATGAGAAACTTTGAGAATTGTGATGTTTTATATAGCATCCAGATGGAAATGAAGACTTCACCGACCTGAGCTGGGTTGTGTGCGTCACCTGAATCAGTACAGTTGTGTTCCCACTGGTGGCTAATTATTGCTTTTCTACAAAATGAAGCACATCAAGTATTTGCTTCAGCACTTATCTCAGGGCAGACAACAGAATATTTTAAGTTCTACAAAGCAAAACTGGAAGAAACATAATTGCTACTGGCACTCTTAAAAAAAAACAAACAAACAACAAAAAAAACACTAAACAAAAAGGTTTTCACAGACTGAGACGCTGCGTACGAGCAGACACAAATAAAGTGAGTCATCTCCGAAAGCAAAGAACCACAAAAACAGACCATGACTTATTACGAAGAGGGGAGAATACAAATAAAGAGAGCGAGACGGAAGATGGATGAAAAGCAACCCGGCGCACCTTAAAGAAGAGTACCTTTACAAGCTCAGACGGCCGTGTGTATAGCAGGCCGCGCAGCTACGTGTGCATATGGATTAAAACGTTTGCACAAAGACAGCGGGGTGAACAATAAGTGTTCATATCTGCGTGAGAGAGTGTGTTTGTGTGCAGCTGAGTGTGAGCCAGACTCCAGCTGAGAAGGGAGGCAATGGCAATTCCCACTGACCTGAAAACTGGCCAGGCAGCCACCTCAAAACACACACACACACACACACACACACACACACACACACCCCCACACACACACACACACACGCATACGTACACACACACACAAAAGACGGAGAATGTCACCGAGCATGAGCAAAAATGATTGAAGGTGAAATTTAGAAACGCGGGACAAAAAAGTGATAGAGAAATGCACAACGAGGCGGAGAGGGGGATTATGAGATGAAACGGGAATCAACACCCTAATGCACGACCAGCTCAAATCAGAATCGGAGGAAAAAGCCCAGATGGATGGAGAATTGAGTAAGGGATCATGTTTAAAGCAAAAACAATAAAAGGTGCGATGGAGTGGGTTTAGATCTCAGAGACTTTGTATGGGTGGATGTGTGGCCCTTTTTCCCCTTTTCCGCCTCCTAAGGTCCCCCGCGGTCAAGAACGGATCCTCTTTCTCCCTTGTGCTCTCTTTTCATGCCCTCGTTCCCCCTCTCTTTTTCATACACTCTCCCTCCGCTACCTCCCTCTCTTTTAGTGGTGCACTGAATGGCCCCCCTCCCTCTGATGAGTGACTGATGAATGAAGTAGCTCTTTGAAGTCAAGAGTCACAGCAAGGCCGGTCGAGCGTGAAGAGATGCCCGGACAAAAGACGGCCGAGAGCGAAGGCTAGGAAAAAGAAGGAAAGGAAGGCAGGAAAGAGAGGGGAAAAAAACACGCAGGAAGGGGGTACATTCAGCGAGACAAAACGTCAAACGGCAAAACATCCATAAAGTCTGGAGGCGATGGAGGCAGGATGTGTGTGTGTGTGGACGGATAGAGAGTGTGTGCGAGCGGCAGCGTGGTCTGCTACTTTGCATGAGCGCCCCGGAGGATTTACATGATGGCGCTCAAAATGCAAAGGACGGCATCACGCAAGCGTAGTCGTGATGGAGTGACAACTTTCTGGACGGCAGGGACAGCCTGGGGGGTTTAAACTTTAAATGGGTTTCAAATACCTCTGCTCACTCTGCGCTACCGCGATGGATCTCTGCACGAGTAATTTGAGTGACATTCCCATCTTAGCGCAGGTTAGGACATCATCGCTACTCGTTTCTATGCATCTTTTAGCAAATAAAAAAAGCAGTGGTGATATTTGACCGTTTGTTTTTGGATACGCAGTGAGGCTTTTTAACATGGAACAGTCTGATAGGCGTTTCCAGAAAAATCATCATAATGTTTGGAATCCAGCAAAAATAAATGATTTATAAGATAGTTCCCATGTTTCTGTCCTTTTCCTGATTTTTTGTAAGCTCAAACAAAAGTGCAAATGCATGCTTATGGTTGGTTGTTTAATAATTGTGATGCATTTAATACGTTTTTTAAAATCTGATTTTTCGGCATTTGACCTGCATCATTCGAGTGCTGGATCAACTGGTGATAGATTATTTTGATCCTTTAACTGTAATATGATTTATTTTAAAATATTGTTGTTGTTTTTTTGCTTCTTCTGGTAAATTTTACGGAAGTGAACCAGATTTACCAATGCCAAAAGTTAAAGGTTTGAGTCATTTATTCTTCCTTGGGACAGAATAAAGAACTCCCAGAAGTTAAGTTCCTTTGGTTGGAACACATTTAGAAGAGTGGGCCTCCAAAACACCCTATAGCACCTTCTTCCAGCAGATTAGAAGGTTATTAGAGGGGGGGAAAGACATGCATAGGAATGAGCCGTCTGCTGAGTAGATTAAGAGTCAATCTGGACTTTTCTCTGTGGAAGCTTGTGTTTTAATCTTGCATCTTCTTTTGTTGAAGTCTTAATATGTCTAAATAATCTGGCTTTGCTTCTTTAACATTTAGTTTCCTGTGAACTCAGAATTACAATATATTGTACCACTTTGCTAACAGCTCACATCCGGGGCTTAGCTTATCAGGAGGATTTCAGCACAGCACATTTCAGCACATCTTTTTGATCTAGAAGTCACCCTATTTGTGAAATATGAGCAGAAAGTCCAACCACAAGTTCACACAGTAAGCTATAAATATTTAAAACTTGTTATTAAAGTGACTAATAGTGTTTAATTTGCATTTATCTTCTATACTTTCCAAGTTGTGTCACTCTCCTGTATTACTATTTTATGTGATGGAGCAACACAAAGTAGTGGATTTTTTTTTATTGAATAATTAAATGTTTTCATAAAGACAGATTTGAAATATGTTGTGCTTTTAATTCCACTTAAAACAGTCAATCTGACCCACACGGTAACAATTTTATGACATTCCTCAGATTCCTAATTGGATTTTGAGTCGGACTTTGACTACACCTTTGATACATACCATTCTTATAGTAAAGTTTAGAACATCTGCCTCAGCCTGAAATATTTTGTAGCCTTTAATAGTGTTTGTTTTTTTGTTTTTTTTAGGATTAGCTTCCCCCATTTTAGCTAGTTTCTCATGCATCGTTGTATCTTTGGAATGCTAGGATGATGTGCAGCATTTGCAGGTAGGCCAGAAAGTTTTATTTTTTGACACTCTCCCATAATGTGAAGTGCACAAATAACAGGCATCTAATTTTACCGGGTGTGTTTTTTTTTGTGTTGTTGTTGTTGGAATAGAATAAGTGTCTCACATTTTGGATTTTTAAGTGCAAAAATCTTCACCTCGGTTGTTTTTGCCTATCACATAAAGTGCCAGCAAACTTCAATATTTGCAGTTGTCATGTGACAAAGTGTGAAACGGTAAACAAGTGCATGAATACTTTGGCAAGGTGCTGTGCTTTTGTAGATGTGTTTGGATTGTAAAAGTCCCAGCAGTGGACTTTAGTCTTCAAAAAGTCTCCATAAATTCTCCAAATTGATTTAAAGAAAAGTACAAAACTGAGAGCAGCTGCAGCTCCGGTTTTCTCGACATCTTGACAGACGGCACAAGGCTGCTGGCAGACACATTTCATAGGCTCACAGATCAAACGGCTGATCTCAACATAACACGACTACTTCCTAAACTTCTCCTACGAGGTATCAAAGCAGTTCTGTTTTAACGGATTGACTGGTTGAACAGGTTTCAAACACCCACACCCTAGAAATCACTTTGTAATTTGGCAGTCACCCCAAGACCTCCAGGTTTGTTTTTTTTTTTTCTTTTCTTTTCTTCTCTTATCCAGGCGGGTATGAAGAAAAAGAAAAAGAAGAGCAACCACAGAGGGGGAGAAGTAAAATGAGGGCTCTTCCATCATGCGGCTCCCCAGAGAAAGAACTCTACACTCGGCCCGTGTTTATCTCAATCTCACATCAGATCAGATCACCAGCAGATAAAGGCACATCCTGACACATCACTTCCTCTCTCTAAAAGAAGCTGACATGAGCTTGGGACCTACAATGACAGTGTGCTGGCAGGGGTGATGAAGAAATAAAACTTTTGACAAGGCACACACCAAAAAAAAAAAATACCATGCAAACTGAAAGAAAGGGAGTGAGGGAACGAAATATATGGTTACTTGCAACTGGGAAACCTACATATGACTGGCCCAGATCCACAGCGCCGAGAGGTAGAGAAGAGGAACAGGAAGCAGGGCAGCAGGAGACGAAGAGGTGAAGAGAGACTAAGAATAGTATAACTGGATTAGCTTTAACTCTGACCTTTATTCTGCAGGGCGACATTCACTTGCTCTCTCCTCTGCTCTTTGCTGCCACTACAGGAAAGGTTTGTCCTACTTTTGAATGTTTGGAGTCACTTCAACATTGACCCATCCGATATGGCAACGCAAAGAATAAACGAGTCCGGGGGAGGCAAAGCTAACAGCTTCTTTTGTTTTATTCTCTTGGCTTAAGAGTAAAGCTAGACTCTTAAAAGTTAAGAGGCTAAAAAATTTTACTTTTGCTTTGTGAAGTACTTTGCACTTGTGCATGAAAAGTGCAATGCAAGTGAAGCTTATCGGAGCTGAGGTGTGAAAGCATAAGGCTTATTTCACAAGACCAGATAAAAGAACCACTGTGAAACATAAAGCAGCATAGTACATTTGTATGACACATTTCCTGCTTTTATGTTAGTGCATATGTGGAAAAAAAAAGACACCACGAGATACTTTTTGGGGGATGTGTGCAGTTTCAGATGCATCAACCTTGGTGACAAATGGCTCTTTCACGAAGTGAAGCCACAACCCAAGAGCAGTGCAATGACAAACTGCTTTTTCCTTCCATCCCTCACTTCGTTTTTATTTTCGAATGCCAACAGTGCTCTAGATTTTCCCATGCACACATTGACACACATGCACGTATATGGATCAAAGACTGCTATCTTGACACAACATGATGGACAAAAAAAAACAGGATTATGTGACAAAGCGTGGACTGGTTTCTGGTGTCAGCAAATGAAAAGTTATGTTATCTAAATGTTTTCTATGTTTCATTTGAATTCAATTTAAACTTTACTTTATACTTTATCTCAGAGGGGAATTAAATAATGTTACAACTTATATTATCCAAGACTTTTTCACTCTTTTCAAGGTTAGGATCTAATTGCAACCTTACATTAAAGATTTCCACACTGAATATCTGTGTTTTTCATAGAGAAAGAAGTTCATTCTCATTGTTTCAGCCAGCTGAGTAGCAGAGTGCAATAATGCGTCAGAGAAACTTTAGATTATTCCAGTGCTTTCACTGGCATTTCAATAAAACTGTAAGCCACAGGAGAGTTTTCAAACCTGCAACTGGTAAATCAATACAAATTGGCTAAAAGACATGCAGAAAACATATGTACAATGCAGATACCAAACATAGCACTGTGTCAAAAGGAGCACTAAATTAAATGGATTTGTGCATCGCTAAATGTCTATAAAAAGACATTAGGACATAACATTAAGACCAAATGGCGGAAAACAGTTCAGGCATAAACTTGCACGTCTTGTGTGTCGTTAATGCTGTGAAACCATGGTGATTTTCCTCCTATTTATCATACTGTGATAATCTCTTACACGCCTTGCTTATTTTCTTCACAACATTTGTTAAGTCAGCTGTATGCGTTTGTGGGAAGCCTTGTGCCTCTAAAAGGAAACCATCTCAGTTATATGAAACTCCTCCCATTAACTTAAAAAGGCAGTACACGATTTGCATTTTTCCCACAATTCAATTAACACGCCTGTCAGCCTCTCCTCTCCGTTCACGGGCCTCTTTTGACCGCCGCCGACTCGCATGCACTGAAATGCAGAAGACGAACTGATGCTTAGATTTGTTTATTTACAAAAAAGAAGGGAGGAGAGGCTCCCAGATGACATCCTGTCTGAACCCGTCACATCCAGGAGCTAGAAAAGTGCCATTAATGGATCCAGAGAGCGTTCTCTGGGGATGGCTTTCTCTTTGTCCTTCCCGGGCTCTGAGACAGAGTATATGACATGGAGGAAAGAATAGGACGCCATCAGGTGAAGGCAGTCAGAGTTGATGAGCAGAAAGAGACCAGATGATGAAGAGGAGGCCAAACCGGGAAGGAGAATTAGTCAGACTTTGCTTCGAGGCAGGGTAATTACTTCAGCAGGGCTCTTGTCTGATTAATAGCCTGTAATCCCATTCTCATGGACGGCATACCATAGCATTCCATAGCACCACTCATTAACCAGCACTGAAATGCCCACTAATCACTCAGTCACTTTTTCGCTAGCAGAGCTAATGCTAGGCTAGGATAATCAATAGGCTGTAATCCTGTTGGCGGAGCCGCCGCAGCGTGGCGGCCCTAATTAGCAGCCATAGAAACGTCTGCTAATCATTCAGCGCACGGTTATTTGTCCACGGGCCCGCCGACTCGACTCAGCCGTGGCGTCGGGCTGACGTTTGACAGTCAGCTGCAGAGGCCAGAACAGAAAGAGTGACACGGAGACGACCAGAAGCGGTGTAATGATTAAGAAGCCCATCACTCTTTGCTTTTCTCCCTCTTTCCCATCTGTCCGACGCGCCGAGCACACATCCAGGCGAGGGTTTAGGAAGGCTCTGCGCTCCGTTTTGTTGTCATTCAACTTTTATCAGTCGATGATAAAACCCACCCCGATCTATAGAGGCTGATCAATAATGAAGCCTTCAGTTGGGGAAACGATAACCCTCTGCAGACCACCGATGGAGACAGGTGTCGGTGTTAAAAGCGGATCCTGCTCCCTGTCCTGTTCTTTAAGAGGCACTGAGGGGAGAAACAGCTGGGACAAATAAACGTCTGGATCGGCTTTAACTCAACTTGACCTTCTCCTGGCATGAGCCTTGCCGGTTTCCAGTTGATTTTACAGTATAATACTCCACAGTTTGGTCGCATTGAGGCCATGTAACAGTCCTAATCAAATACAACGAAACTATTGTCTGCAGAGTCAAACCATAAGCCCCGCATGTTGGAGCGTGGGGCCCTGCAGAGGTATTCACACACCCTCCACAGCTCGAGTACAAACTTCGAATCGAGCGGCTCGGCGATACGTTATGGCGACCTGCGGATGAACTCGAGCTGAACCCCCGTCGTCAACAGGCAGCGAGGTGGATCGCTGAAAAGGACCTGTCAACACTCACCTCGAGCTACTGAGGAAGAAAAGGCATGGGGGACATATCTCACTCTTTTATGTGTGAGATTGCGTTTGAGTCGACTATCCTTTCACCGTCCCGTGAAGGGCGAGGCATAAAACCTGAAGAGCCCCTTCCTCCAAAGTATTATGAACTGTCGGCCAGATAATCAAAAGGTGAATTTAAGGCCTTGGGAGTTTGTGTGTGTGTGAGGTGTTATTTGGGTGTGCAAAGTCAAAATAACAGTTTTATTGCTAAAAATTCATCTTAAAGACTAAAGATTTATCCAGACTGAGACCAACTCATCAAAACCTTATTTATTTGAACTATTGCTTGCATTTTCTAAACCACTCATCATTCAGTTACGGCACCAATAGGTCAGTGAGCTGAAAATGTCACAACTAAGAACGGAAACATTCATTTGTATGAAGATATATCTTCATACTTTTTGTCCTACAGTTTAAATTAAACCTGAAAGCTGAGTCAAAATTAAATCTGACTCAGCCCTCTTGCACAGAGTAAGTGTAGCTAGTTATTTACAAATATAAAAACAGGTATTTTTACTGGTCTTTGTAGTGTGATTAAACCTCAGTCAAAACAGATGGAATCTAAACGGTTGAATTTAAAACCGGACTTTGACTAGGCTATTCTAACACAAGCCATTAAAATGTAGGTCTGGTTAGCTGTTTAGCGTCACTGCCACAGATTTTCTTCCAGAAACAAATCTTTAAAGGTATATTTAAAGGTATTCATTGTCTGATCAATGGTTTTTCTGTCATTGCTGAAGTAAAACATCCCTGTAACACAACGGTTTTTCCTTAGGATGGCCAAAACGTTTAATGTAGGTCCCATCTGACAGGATCACTTTCGTCCACATGCTTGCTGTACAACCCTGCAAGTCTTGTAGCAAATTGCAGAAGTGCTTTCAATTGCTAATATACTGAGTAAATTCTTTCCAAGAGCTGAGAATCACACTTGCCCCATAATGGAGGGAGAGCTGAGCTCAGTACAGCTGAAGGGAGTAACCGGATGGAGGGATGCTAGGAATGCTGGAGCCTAGTGCAGCCACAGCCGCGGGATGAGCGGCCGTAACCGGCTTTGGAGAGCATGGCCGCCAGCGCTTAAACCCAGTTAATCTGATTGGATTAACGGCAGAACTGCCCGACCAAAAACACAAGAGTGCGTTTGCGAACGTGCGAGCACGTAGACACAAGAGTGCCACGCCTGGATTTTTTTTTTTTAGTTTATGCCAATCAGCTGGGACGGCCTCCGCAGCTTCCTAGAGTTCATCTGGATTCGAGGTCGTGCCGACTGACTGCTGGCATCACGCTGGGCTACCACATGCACATGCATCCGCTCTCATGCCCCCTCACCACTCAGCCCACCCACCCCAACCCCCAACCATGCATGTGCTCATTCACAGAGCCATCATAGAGTGCAGAGATTTGCTCAGTGAATCTGAAACAAACCCACAGAAAGAAGAGGAATGCCCAGTGCTTGACAACCGTGCTAATCGACCAGCCCCCTCCCCAGCAATGAAGCTAAATGTTTTTACCCCCCCCAGTCCTTTATCTTTTCAGTCACTCTGACAGCTCCTCTCTTGTCTCATCCTCTTCATCGCCTTCTCTGTCGCCTCGCTCCTTGCCGGCAAACCCCCTTCCCCACCCTCTCTCCCCGCCGCAGCCTCACACATGTAATCACTCATTAGAACCAAGGCAGTTGTCCATTAGGCAAAGCAGCCATTTTGGAAATTGCAGCAAATCTTCCATGAAAAGACATTCCCTCTAATGCGGCAGTCACGCTCGGAGGGAAAGGGAGAGAAAGATGGCAAAGGATGGAAAGAAAGACAAGAGGGCAGAGAGGAGAGAGGCAGGGAAAAGAGGGGGAGTGGAAGAAGTGAGGCTGAGAGACGGAAAGGGAGAGAAAGAGAGAGCCCCCCCTGGCCATAAAGCCACCAAGCGAAAAAGCAAGCCTGCTGTTTGATTATGAAGTGACACCCTCACGAATGGAGGGAAGGATGGCAGCATGGGGAGAGGGGCTGTTTCAGTGGAGGCGAGAGAGAAGGCAATGAAGGGAAAAAGGAAGGGGTGATCTGAGAGAACGTGGAGACGGAGGAGGTAAAATTAGCCCCATCACTTTGCTTACCAAGGCACTCTCTAATGGCGAGTGCAGGACAAAAAAAAAAAAAAAAAGGCACCAACAAGGTTGGAAGATGTGTGGAAGCCTGCAGAAGGACAGATGGTGCCCCCCTATTCCCTCCATCCATCCCAAAATGTGGTTCTAATTTGAGTAAAGTGATAGGAACCTCCTTAACCAATTACAACTCCCATCTCTTAAAGCTTGCATTAGGGCCTGTTTGTGGCAATCATCTCTAAATGTGTGTGCATACATGTGTGTGTGTGTGTGTGTGTGTGTGTGTGTGTGTATGTGTTCATCCAAAGGATCAACGGGAAACATTAGAGCGGATATGAGATGTTTGAAGTGACTGATGGTCTGTGAGCGGCGCTCTGCTGAGTGTGTGAGATCCGTTCTCCCACAATGCTACTGTTCACCTCTGCCTCGCCCAATCACAGATCAGCGATAGACCGGACCGTCTGGTGCACACACACACACACACACACACACACACACACACACACACACACACACACACACACACACACACACACACACAATCTTCTCATCTCTGCCCGGCTCTCTTCCTCCTTATCTACATCACCTTACGAAAGTATTCGCACACTGTGAACTCTCATTTTTCATCACATAATTCTGAATTACATGTGCTTTTAATCATTTTCTTTTTACAAAAACAGATCTGAAAAGAGTGGTGGGCATTGTCTTTACTCCAACACCCTAAATTAAATTGAACGCTCCAATAGTTGAGTCCTATTCTGCTTTGACAAACAGCTCGAGTTTTTTTTTTTCAGCTCCATCCATCATTAGCTCACTAGCTTCACAGACCAGTAAAAGCATCCTGTCAGCATGACGCTGCCACCACCGTAAAGAGATTGTGTGCATGGAGTGTTGGAAGTTTTGCATTTAGGCCACACAGTTACATTTGTTTTGCTCACCCTCTGCATGCTTGCTGTGTACATGGCAGAATATATCAGGTTTTAAAATAAATAAATATTTAAGGGGTAAAAAAAGGGCCTAGGAAAAAATTTGGGTTTGTATTTTACATTGAAAAATGCAGTGAAAAACATTAGAGCGCAGCTGGTCAGTTTATAGGGCAGATGGACTTTGATTTATTGCACAACGATGAATAAACATGGGAAAGTATAAACTGTTCTTTAAACAGACGAGCTAGTGAACATCCAAATGGTTTTAGCTGCCATTGAATTGTTCCCATTTTCTTAGTAGACTTATTTTTAAAACAGTCTGGACATCTGGTTGTCAAAATCCATCTTTAAATTGTTCAATTCACACTTGCTTTTTGCGGCAATTTGAATCATTTGCGTGAAAATCCACTTGACAGCTGCAGAGGAACCCAGCTGCAGCGAGGGAGAGAGATAGAGATGATGGATCTCGGCACATGGACCGATGCTGCTGCATGATCGAACATTTCTGGATGAGCGCGTTTCTCTTTCCTGCTTCTCATAAGTACATATTTGACTCCAAAACCACTTCCTCTGAGAAAGTGAGCAGATGTTCCGTGTGTGCAATGTGTATGTGTCACCGAGGGTGGATTTCCTCCATGCTGACGAGACGCACAGCTGATCTGAAAGCTTTGCCCCGACGATGAGGCAAAGCTGCCACGGCAAAAGCCCCCTCGCAGATGATCTTTGTTACACTTTCGCTCGTCCTCTTGCCCGAAGACAAACGCTCCCCGCATGAACGCAGGGCTGTGATGGAACCAAAACAATGAGCTCAGCGTTAAATAAGGAAAAACAACGAGGGCAACGAGACAAAAAACGAGAGGCAAACGTAGATGTGACAGCGAGAGAATGTGCTTCCAATTTCCATTGTTGTGTTGCACATAATGTGGATAGGCACAGCTTTTCTTCGGGGTGTTATTAAGCTTATAGTTCGTTGTTTCTGCTGTCAGGACGGATCGGATAGCTGATTTAACCTGAGGGCAGAAACTGTCTCTGCATGCAGACCTTTCTTCTCCTCGTTCCGCTCTGAGTGCACAAGAGAGCGAGTTCGAAACGTCGCTCGCAAAGTGGCGAAAGCCCGTTTATCCCGCGTGCGCGCCGACCTCTCGGCTCGAGATGCACAATGACCGAGCACGTTATCACCTCTGACTGGGGTCGAGGGGGGTCGGGAGGGAGACCACAGGAGTCAGGGCTGACGCCAGAGCAGAAAATACCAGGGTTAATGTGTGCATGTGTGTGTGTAAGTCCCAGCAGTAATAATCACTCGGATTAGAGCGGAGCCAAACCCCCGCAGGGTCCTCCTCCTCCTCCTCCCCCACCGCACAGTTCCAGAGTATCCTGCCCAGCCCAGGCAGCAGCACTGATCCCCAGTTTGAGCCATCATGGGAAGCTTTCGCCCCTAACAAATTTCAGACTTACTTCTTAACCCTTCTTTGTCCTATTAATCAGTAAAAGTAAGAAGGAAAAAAGAACGAAATATTGACCAAGCTTGGGTAACACAAAGGCATTCAACAAGCGCACCCTTCGGCCGCAAGGGTGCGGTGAAATGGAAGTTGATACAGCCGTCAATATGTCTGTGTGAGGGATGCAGCATGTGGGCTACAACAATGGGGAGGCGTGGGGAGGAAAGTGGGTTACACCCTGAAAAGACTCTGCATCGACGTCTGGGTATCTGGCAGTCAAAACAAGGGATTATCACCGAGCGCAACACCAAACCCCACGATGAAATCAGCCAAAGCTCGGAGTGTAATTCGGTGGGAGGGCAACAACCTCTGACTGGCATCCATCAGCAAACGTCAGCGCTTCCGTAGCATCTGTGGCAGAACGCCTGGTAACGTCAATCAATCTGCGTCTCAATGTTTCCATCATCGTCCCTTCATTTCAAGAGGAGGCAAGCAATTCTGGTTATTCGTCTTTTATCCAGAACATTCCGCCATCCGGTAATGAGAAGGCATCTGTTAATTAATTAAGAGTCGCTTTGATTGTGTCGATGCGTTAAGTTACAGTGCGATGAGGCTGTTAAATCAGGTTGTGTTTACTCGGTGTCACAACTCGGGAAGATCTAATCAAATCTGTAAGCCCATAAATCGCTATCAGCCAGGAAAGGCCTGATCAGTACATCTCCGGTCAAAACCACACTTTTGAAGAAAATGAAAAAGGTTCAAACGAAAGGCTAAAGAAAATGATGTACGTTTATGACATCAAAAACAGAACCTTTAACATTTAAACGGATAATGTAATCATTTATTATGTTTTAAATAGCAGAATTTGAATTATAAACACTCCAATCAGTCTTTCCTGGTTGGTTCTGAATTCTGGTTCTCTTTGTTATCTGATTAGAATAAAAACGGGGGGGAAATAAATTACTATATAATCCTAATTTATGTCTTAAAGCATAACTACCCTTTTATTAAGACGAACAAAGTTGATCAAAGTAGATGTTGGTGCATCTGTGACTAGGGAAATACACTTTAATAAACACTTTAAACTGCAACCTCTCTGAGAGAAACCCTTAGTTTCTCTGCTATGCATTAACAAGTCACCTGAAAATCAAAACGAAACAAAAAACAGAGAGCAGTACTGAGGAGATGTCTGATCAGTCCAGCTCTAGACATTGCTGACAGGAATAAACACTTTCCAGGGGTTGATATGAAATAGGAAAAACACTTTATTGCTTCTGATGCAATAAAAGTTACTAAATAATATAAATGTCTAATACTTAAATGAGGATGTGACGTGTGGAATGTACTCTATTTCATCTCTAATTAGTCTATTAATCTTGATTAGGGTGCCTCCCTCCTTCCTTGTTAGTATGAAATTAAAACACTGGCCAAATTAGCTTATAACTTTATAGTCTGTAAAAGGAATCTTTAATAATGTAAAAACTGAACAGGCTGGTTTGAAAGTTTCTGCGGAGCAGGTTCCAGCAGCATTGGACTGATCTGAGCTCTGGTTCCCAGACGCACCGGACTGCCGGGCTTCTTTACGGGCTTTAACAAAACAAACACGTCCCGGTTGTTGTTGTTTTTTTACCTCTGGTTCTTCTGCTTGTTCTCCTTCTTGTTGAGGACCCCCGGCACACAGTTGGTGAGCTCGGTCCAGTCGGCGTGCAAGCCGCAGCTCCAGCCGGTGGAGAACCGCGAGAAGAGCCAGGTCTCCTTGCGGTTCGGCCGGTAGCAGGTACACTTCTTCTGGCCCGGTCTGCAGTCGCAGGGGACCTCCAGGCGGACATTCTGGACCAGGTGCCGGCCGAAGGTCGTGCCCCCCGTCTTCTGGATGTGCAGAAACACGATCACGTCCTCCCCCTTGATCTGGAAGTCGACGGTCCTCTCCAGGTCCCTGACGGGGAAGTAGTATTTCTTAACGTAGTGGGGGTCCGGCGTGGGGAAGATGTCCCCCTCGTCGTCCTCCGTGAAGTAACCGTGCGGGGAGCCGAAACTGATCACCCCGGGGGCCACGTACTGATAGAGGATCAGCATAAAACACACGGATCCGATGACGATCAACAAGAATTTGCTGCTCCTCTCGACCATGGTCCTTCCCAGTGCGGCGGTCCCTGCAGCGCGCTACCATTTCCCAGTCAAGCCGACAACAGAGAGCGGAGCGCTCGGCTGCTTCATGCTCGCTCCCTCCCTCCGCCAACAAGCGCTCGTCGTCGGGGCTCAGATGTGGCTCAGTCCGCTCCGAGGCAGCCGGCGAAGTTGGTTCATGGTTCTGTGAGAGCGCTCAAGTCGGTGAAAGACGCATTGTAAAAACTCGCTGAAAGCCCACCCCTCGGCGGCAGACCCCTTCCCCGCCGCGTACTTTCCGCTGGTAACCAGTCAACACAACGAGCTCACTGCATCACAGCGGAGCTATGTGTACCCAGGATGCAGCGCGACACCCACCTTTTCAACCTCTCTCTCCGAAAACACGCCGAAAGGGAGAGTCGCTTTAATTTGTTGGTTGACGGCGCACGGCTGCGTCAGAGGCTACGAGCCAATGAAATGTTGTCTTCGTCAAGTTACAGATGTGGAAGTGTTTTAACAGGATTTTATTTTATTTATCAAAACAAAGCAGTCCAAAATTATGAATTTCGATGTTTGTTTGCATTTATACCGTTTTACTGTGATGCCCTTCAATTAAATCCAGTGCAATCAGAACCAGGACCCTATGATGTATGTAATTAAACTCTTGTATGACAATTGAAATGTTGACTTGGCTGTCCACTTGAAATGACTAAGTGGGCAAAGACCAGCCAAAACGTCCTTGAAACTGTTAATAGAAAAACTACTAATTGTATAGTGAAATCTAATGGTGAGTGATAAGACCAGTCTGGTGATTTTTTTTTTCTGGGATAAATAAAAACACTGAATGAGAGCCTTGATTATCCTCAATCAGCCACATATACAAATTAACATACCTCCTCCTTATGTAGTCCTCTTTTTCACCTCTAAATTTTTAACCTCATTTTGTGCTGCTTAAACGGAAGGTGGTGTTAACTTTCCGTGCCTGTTCAATAAAATGTTGCTCAGGGAATTAATCCAGAGACACTGCTGCAGAGAGGGGAGATTTACAAGCCTTTAACAGCAGCAGGAGTCAGAGCTTTAAGAGGCACTCCACACAGACGTGTCCAGGGCACAGGATGCTACGGTTACTTTCCTTCCCCTTCCGATCAAGGGGAAGGCAACAGAAGTCTCCTACCTGGACTAGGAGAAAAAGGACTAGACTGTTGCTCACCAGTCAGGTTTAAAAGCCATGGCATTACTGGAACTGTTGTCTTGCAGGAAGAAGATCCTGGGCTTGAATCCCAGTGCATGGATTTTACAAGTTCTCTCAGTGTCTGAGTGGATTCTCTCCAGGTACTCCAGTTTCCTCCCACAGTCCAAAAACACATCCGGTAGGTTGACTGGTCTATCTAATTATCCTTGTGTGGGGGGGGTGTGTGCATGCATGGCTGCTTTTCCCATCTGTCACTGTGTTACCCTGCAATGGATTGGTGACCTGTCCAGGACGTACTCTTCCTCTCAGCCGATGGTTGCTGAAGATAAGTCCCACGCCTCTCATTGAGCCTGAATGGATAAACGGTTAGATAATGGATGGATAGCAAAGCAACCTGGACCTTGTTGACACATTAACCGTTCTACAGGCTGATCATGCAACGATGCACTAATTCATGTGAAAGGAGCGTTGACCAAGTATTAAGTGCATTTACAGTTTAAAAAGATATTTTCAGTGAATGAATGAATGACTCAATCAAGTTTATTTGCACAGCGCATTTCAGCAAGATTGCAGTTCAAAGGGATTTTCATTCTGAAAGCATAAAAAAACCATAATTAAAATGTCATAAAAACCGATAGCAAACATTATATTTTGTCAGGTGCCATCATTAGAGTCATTAATACACGTTGGTTAATGTTTTATTTATTATGGGTTAGAAGCAATTCTAAACAGATGGGGTTTTAGTTTTGGTTTAAAGGAACTCAAATGTTGTTTTTTTTTTGTCAGTTTATTTTATGTATATTTTTCTGAGATGCTGAATTTGTGATTTTTTTTTTTTCATGGTTAATGAACCTTGAAAACTTACAGCCTTTCATGAGCTGTAAGTTTTGAAACGAAAATAATTTAGTGAATTACTGAATTTCACTTTCTTTTCTGTAACATTGCATTTTATTGAAAAGCATTTAATTAACTGCAAATTAAATAAATAAATAATCTTATAAATCAGAAAGGGAAACTGAATCCTTACCTAAATGCTGCTCTTGTGTTATGGCGATTCAGTGACCTTTTACAAAAACCTTTCTGGACATGACTCTGTTTCTAGCATTTTTATTTTGTTTGTAGGAAGAGGAAAACAGGAGCCTGATCGAATAACCAATAGATTAGAACATGTGTCCTGTTGGAGCAGGTTGTCAGATTGAAAATAACCTTTTGAAAATAACCATTAAGTCCAGATTTCAGTTAATTTTGGTTTTTTTATTTTTCTGGTCAAATGTGTTTGCATGCATTTTCATAACCGTAAATGTAATTTATTGATTAAATATAAATCAAATCCAATTTTATTTGTATAGCACATTTCAACAGCAAGGCATTTCAAAATGCTTTACATCATGAACAGAAAAACACAAAGTCATGCAACACACAATAAACAATACATTGTCACATATTACGTTTCAAATACAATTCTAATAAATGTAATAAACAGAAACAAAATCCTAAAAAAAAAAACCCATCACATGCAATTAATCTGCTTAATGTGCTTCAGTGAGTGAATTGAGGTACTAAAAATAAGCTTTTTTTTGAAAATAATCTTAAGAAGAAAGCACCCTTGCTGTGTATTGGAAAAAGAAACTTAAGAGAATAACGAAACAAAAAAAAAGTACCGCTTTTTCCAACTTTTACTTTCTTTTTCTCATGTCAACCAAACAGCAGGCTGCAGGCGGGCTCATCTGCCTGAAGGTTGAGCTGCCTGACAACCATGAGATCAACAGCTGCGGCTGCTCCGCTGCGCGCTGCTCCCGCTGCTGGTCGATGAGCGGACCTGCTGCTGCGCCTCAGTTTGACCGATCAATTAGTCTGGCATGTTAATGCGAGTCCCGCAGGACGCTGATTGGCGAAGGAGGCTGCAGACGTGTCGTAGTTACAGCGAGTTAAGTCCAAGTTGGGCGTCATCAAGAGTTTCACAAACGGCGTCACAGATCTGAATGAAAAAAACCTGGTGCGTGTTTGCTGAGCAGCCAGACCTCAGATCTCGAGATGAAACTCAAATCAGCGGTGAGATCAGCCTAATCAGCATGTTTGAGGCTTTTCTAGCGGTGGATTAGATTAGAAACTGGTTAGGGTGTGTTCATGCAGGCTGTTTGTTTTCTGTAATGTTTTAGCTTCTGTGGTTTCCCAGTTGGCCATCGCAGTTTGATTTATGCTCAGTGGATGATTTTAGTTGGGCCAGGTGTTTCCTCTTTATGGACCCATCAATATCACTGCAACACTTTCACTGGCTCTGCAACGACACGGTAAACGTCCCCAACTGGTTCGGTATCACAAATATCACTAAGCGAATAACTTTGTGCTTTTCATAAGTGGAAAATACTTGAATACATTTAATTGCAACTCAAGTTAATCAGAAAACATGTCAGTGAATCCAATTACAGCAGATCTCTTGAGGTTTGTCTCCAGATTTGCCTATCTTGAGCACATTCTTTGAAAAATACCGCAACCTCTGTGGGATTGCATGGGCAGTATCTGTGAACACCCACCCTCAAGACTTGAGATTAAAGTTTAGCTCATTCTGTTCATCGATACGCTTTGATCTAAGATTTCTACTGTAACTTTCATCTTTAGGGTTGTTGTGCTGCGGAAGGAAAACCCCTTCTCCACTCTCAAGTGTTTTGCAGCCTTTGACAAGGTTACTTCTTTTATTTTCCTGTATTTAGCTCCGCCCACAGTGCCAGCAGCTCCAGCCATCCTGCCCGTCCTTGTCATAGAGAAGCATCTTCACAACATGATGCTGCCACAACCAGGTTTCACAATGATTATGCGTCGCTAGTGTTCCCACACACAGGCTCAAAATAGATTTTTTGGCTCCTCGGACCAGAACACATTCTTCCTCGTGTTTGTCGTTTCCTTTTTATCGGTTGTCCTCAGCATGACCTCAGACGGGTTATGGGAATTTCTAAGGCCTGATACACACTTATTAGACAACTTGTATGCTGATTCCAAAGCGTGAGCTTCACCGATTAGGGTCTGTTAGAGGCCTGGGTATGTCTACGTGCATCCTGGATGTTTATGACTGAGTGGTCTGTGCGTGCCGGACAATTAAAGTCTCCGACAGAAGTAAAGGGGTGGTACAGAAGACAGCAGACGGCAAAAACAACAGTTCAGATTATGTGCTGAAGAAGAAAAACGATAACGACGCTTGTTTTAAAGAAGCACAGTAAGGAGAGATTTTCAGATTATCCATATTAAGCATGTGGATAATCTCTTTATTCTTTCTTTTCTTCTCCCCCTTTTCAATGTATAAACCAACACATTCTCATCCCCCTATATATACAGTATCTCAGGCTTCACATGGCACAACCGCTCTACGTGAAGAGTTGGTTGTCCTGTCAACTCTTCTTCCACCTGAGCTGTGGATGTCTGCTGCTGCCCCAGAGTTCTCAGAAACCTCTTGCTTACCTTTGTGATGTTCCCTAGCTGTTGCTGACTTGCACGAAACCTCAGGTGGATAGCCAATGGTGGATCCTTTTTGCTAAATGACTTTTGAAGGGAATTGCTAACATTCAATCTCATTAAGGGGTCAAAAAGTAAATACACACTTCAATATACATATATTAAAAAAAACATATGATCAAGTTTTTATTTATGAACAAAAAATGCACTACTTTGTGCTGGTCTGCTATAAGTCCAAATAAATTATGGTTTTGCTTGTAAGGAAAAAAGTTCAAAGGGTGCAGATATGTTTGCGAGGCAATGCAGTTAAAGCTGTAACAGAACCTGTAATTCCTAGCAGCTCTTAGCTGCCTCTCCTTTTGATTAGCTGGTTTGTTTGGTCACTCTTCAATCACTAAGAGGTGTAACAATAATGTAAAAAATGTGCACTTGTTACTCAAGCAGCAAATGCATAGAGCAGGTGCGTTTCTGTTTTATATCTGCAATCAAATGTTGACAGACGGCATAAAAACTCATTCCGAAATGGAAGGTTTTTAAAGTGCTACATCTTACTTTAATTGTCATGTTGTGGTGGAAAGTTAAATTTGGAAAAGTAGTTATTTCTCACTCAACTTTGTGACTAATATACCTATATTTGCTGTTACCTGGTAATTGGCAATCACCAACACGCAGAAAACTTCCCTAATTATTATCTTTGTGGAGCAATAATACTAAAACATCTGCATTATTAAACAGTCCTTGAAAGATTACTTCCACATTCAACATACTGATTAGGTATTCAACAGATGTCTTCAAAACCCTGAGAAAAAGAGCTTGCGGCTCTAAGTGTTTATTTGAAAAGTCGTCGTTTTAGACCAGGAAACTTTATGACATTTAATAACGTAATTTGTACAGAACTAAAGACACATTGGCTGCAGCAAGGTCATCCCGTTTAAATAGAAATCCTCTGCAAAGACACATTGTGATTGATATCCACAAGTACACGTGAAACAGAAATACTTTTCAGTCAACATTGAGACACATAAATTATATTAAGCACTCTGTTTAAAACTGTGGTTTGTTTCAACAAAATCCTGTCTGTTCTATGAATAGACATGACATGTTGTGATATAAGACGGCTGTATGTTCAAGTTATGGCGACTCCTCATAAAAATGTTTCAAAATTTTTTAAAGTCATTTTATTAGTAAAAAAAAGTTAAAAACAGCTAAAATCTGATTCATTGTTCACCAGTCAGTGAATGCCACACTGCTCCACTTGAATCAGTTTAAGCCTCATTTCCAGCATCATACTGTAGGCTTTCCCACAGAGTCTGAGTCGTGTACTCTGTTGTCCACCCTGGGTGCGTGGCACATTTACCTTCAGCTACTTTTGTCGCCGATGATTCCTGGATCAGATCCAGAGAATAGTTTGTCCAAAATCCCTTACAGGCCAAACAAAAGTCTTTCTCCACAGCCCATCCAAATACCTCCCACCCCAGAGTTTTTGCTTCCACAGAAGCCACAAAGTTTCAGGCTACCTGGAACCTGTTAGATGTTTCAAGAAAACCAACGTCCCCAAAATACCAGGTGGACTGGGTGCCATAGTTCCTCAATGGGATTTCGACCAGATATATATGGCTTAAAACGGTTCATCATGCAAAATATACAATCTTCTTCTACGGTCAACTCAACTTTATGTGTAAGAGAGAAACTTTTGCTCTGAATAGAAGACAAGAGAGCAAGAAAAATGATTCAGGACTCAGGAAAATCATGCAGCAAGGAAATGGCAAAGAGCCCTCTCTTTGTATGCTCCAAAATACTAAAATATTACAGTAGAAAAGTCATGTTCTATTGGTTTTGAGATAAAATAAGAAAAATGCAGCAAAACCCAGTAAATAATTTATCATTTAATTGATCAGGAAGTTTGAGCGTAAGATTATGCTCCTGCAATAAAAGATACATTTACACGCAGACTTTTTACTCATCTTTACCTGAGTCTGGCAATAAATATTACTGCCACTAACCAGCAGATCATCCTGCAGGTTTTCCAACCTTCTTTGGACACCACAAGTGTGTTTTCATGACTTTCACAAGTGAGGTAAACACTATGTGCTACATTACCAAATCCCAACTTGGCTCAGTCTTGGTTTTCACCTCGACAGAAAACATTATTTTTTTTTCCCCCGCTGCAATTATCCCAGCGTGATTGGATCTGAGCGGGCGAGGGCAGACGGCGTGCGCGAGTCCTGAATAATTCAACCTGCTCATTTACATGGGCTTTGCTTACAGTGAAGCTGCATCTGCCAGTCACACTGCTGTTAAACACACCCATGATTATGACTTGTGCTCCCCCTGCCCGCCGGCATTACGCGCTTGTATTAAATACAGAGAGATTTTTGGGGAGAGTGTGCATGCATTTGTCAGGCAGTGACACAGAATATTAATACTCTCTGTTTGCGAGTGTTGACTTGTGTGTGTGCATATGTGTGTGTTTTACTCCCACCATGGGCGGTGGCACTTTGAGCAGTGTTACTTAAAGAAGATGGATGTCACATATGGAGCGTGTTGCCCTCTGGCTCCGGTATAGACTTATGACAGTCTGTTCATCATCAGAACCAGTTTACTGTTGCCTTTGCATAATGATCCTGTTTAGATGGATATTTTCTTAGAGTTTCTAAATGCTTCGAGTCATGTATCATGCCCTGTCTCAATGGCTCCCATGAGGAAGCCATCGCTTTGTTTCCAATGTGCACGAATGTGTTTTAAGCATATTGCACCGGCATAGTTTGTGTTGTGACAATAAAATAAGATTTTTAAGGACGCAAACACAGACAAGTGCCCATGCACTTGCTAATAATTACTTGTTTATTGTCCTGCTACATAACCCAGGTTTGCTTAAATGCATCGTCACAGACTTGTTATCCTTTAGGATTTTCAGAGAGCAATGTTCACCAACAAGAATAAATTATTCCTTCAGAAAAGAGACTTTTCTATTCTCACATTTCAGTCCATACCTGAAAAAAAAAACCTTGATCAAGAACATCAGATAACAACACTGTAAATAGGTACTGTACATATGTTTAACTTGTATCAAATCTGGACATATTTTTTTAACATATCAGGAAAACAACAACAAAAAAATAGTTAAGTGATTTATAAAATGATAAAAACATATAAATAACTCAATGTTTTTCACAGGCAGGGATGGAAAATGTTGGAATTAGATTAAACAATCAGACAAAGAGATGTAGTACAGCTCTGACTGAAAGAAAGCAGAAAACTAAGAAAAGCAGCAAATTAAGAGGAACTAAAATGAACTAAAGCAAAAAACTTCAAGCAAAAAAAATGCCTGATAATAATCTAAGAAAAAGTAGTTAAAAAGGAAAAGAAACAGAATCAATGAATAAACTAAACGGATACAATTAACCCAAATTGTAACACATTTTCAGCATCAATTAATACAGAGAACTGAACACTTGTGGGACAAAATGAAAAAAGAAGTTCTTTATGAAACACAAAGGAAAAGCAAAACCCAAAGACTCCTGGATCATGACAGACAGGTTTTACTGGAGTGTTTCCTTATCCTATAAATCAGACAGTAATCGGGTTTGCCAGTAAAGTTCAATCTTTCTTTCCAGTAAACATTGATATTTCATGATTTTCCAAACCACGTAGAACCCGGTTGGTTTGGACATTTTATTTTTTTTTCACCTGAAATAATATTTTGAAGCTTCTTTTACTCCACTGATCTTAGATTCTACAATCGGCTCAATTATATCAAAGAAATAAAAAATGCAAAAGCAGAAGAAACTTGTAAGGGGAAAACTTTACAGTTCAATGAAAACTGTGAATTGGTGTTTTTTTTTTATTTTATTTTTTTATTCTAATGTTGACACAGCTTCTGTTGAGTTCATTTGTAAAAAGTCTTTGTAGGAGTCTGCACATTTCCGCCCTGGAAACACACACAGGCTCACACCATGTTCAGACATGCTCCATCTGTTTGTGCTTTGTTTTTCATTTAGCTGTCAAATACCAAATACCAGCGAGCGTACAAAAAAGCCAAACGGAAGCCGCCGCACAAAAACGAGCGCCGAGATAGCAGAACATACGGCCGTGAACCATTTTTACCTTTCTGATAAAAACTCTGCATTCACATTTTCCTTTCTACACAAACAAAATGTTAGCAATCCGTTTTCACCCAAATTAATCCTTCCTGCAAACAACTTTAAATATTTTCTTTGGATGCACTCGAGGGAAAGGGCATGCTGCAGAAAGAAAAACAAGCTCAAAACTTGTGTTTCCTGCATCCATATGGGCGAATTTTTCTGAGAGGGGGAAAGGTTAGAGAGTGCACTTGTGAGTGTGCTCAGATGATTTCGGGGGTGTGAGCACGTTTGTGTTGTCACATATGTGCAGGCAGGTGTGTGTTCTCAAGTGGGAGTTTCACACGGCTCATTTCGTTTGCATGCATGAAAGATTTTTCATTTGTTTGACTTATGCTTGTGAATAATAATACAAAACAAAAAAGCAGGAGGACATAAATCTCAAAGAGGCACGGCCCCAAACATGGAGAAACCTGTTGGGATAAAGCCAGAAATGACAGACTACTGCTGAGGAAGACTTGTCTATACCCATGACTAGCTTGAACTTTGTCATCAACATTGATACTTTGTAAATGGATTGCATCATTAATGTTTGCTAAAAGAATAAAAGTCACCAAAATCTCCTCCCTTTTTATGTGCTTAGGGTTATTATAAGATTAAATTTCAAGAAAACTGGTCACTTTTAGGGGCTGTCACAGTGTTTCCCAACGCCAGGTTACACTAAACAATCACCTCATAGAGTTGGGCCATCCAAGTTTGTGTTTGCTCCCAACTGGAGCTAAACGGCCCTTCTTTTGGAGCCACTTTAAGTGTTTGACATGCCGAGGTGAGGGAATCTTAACTCATGGAGATTCTGAATAATGTTGCATGATTTTAAGAAATCTTTTTAACAGGTATCTGCTTCAAAATTTGAGCAGCACTAAATTGTGTAACAATTCTGTAAATCTAAAAAGAAAAAAAATCTATTGGCATATTGATTTAGTAGCAAATCAAATTGTGTTCTTAGATGCATTGTGATGTTTGATGTTATTTATCTAAAGGCTGCATATGTTAGTATGCCAAGGCAGATATGTAATAGTGTGACAAAAGTCTGAAAAATAAGCTTCACGGTTAAAAATTAAACACTTTCTGAGAAGCGAAAGCTTGAAGTCCCAGGAGGTGATTACTGGAAAGAAAAACAAATGGATGACTACTACTGACACGATTAAACTGTGGGTGAAAGTATGGAGCTGGACTAAGCTGAAGAGATTGGTTTGTGAATGACATTTAATAAAAGTCAAGAAACTGGAAGACCGCCTAAACATAAGTGAGAACTAAGAAATAAACTAGAAACTAAATTCACAAAATTCAAATTGTATAAACTCAAACTCCAAGGTATTTCTTTTTTTTAAAGCTCAATTTTAGAAAGCCAAAGTCAACATTTTCAGATAGGCTGAGGTTCACAGCAACCACTGAAGTCGTTCTGATTTGTAATCTTAATTAATTATATAATTCTTATTATTTTATCAACTCTCAGCTTTTAAACACCAGTTTTACTCTGTTTGGCAAAACTATGCCTTGTTCTCTTGGTTCATTTAATTTCCTTTAAGTCAACTTTGTCCCATCTCATTTCTTTCTGCTCATTTTAATATTTCTCTGACTTTGGTTGTGGTAATCGTTTCAGTGTTGTATTTATTTGTGGATTTTGGATGAATGTGTAAACGGGTGGAGTTCTCTCAGTGACGCTGCAGCAAACTCAAAAATTGTTTTCAGTAATATGTCTCAGTTTGGTTGGTTGAAACTTTTGGTCATCTCTTGTCTCCACTGTGGAAATTGGTTTCCAAAAACGATCCATCAAGGTATTTAGAAATCAGGCCTTTTTACTCAGCAGGGATTTTCAACTCCACTTGTCGCTCTGCTGTTTGGAAACCATCTGACTGTCGGTAATTCCTATTAAATTATGGCTCACGGCATGTGCAGCATGTTAATATGAAATGTTGTCATTGTGTTCATCTGTGGGTAACCATTGTGGAGGTGTCGTTTCTTAGAGTTACGAATGTCGAAGAATTCCTGAATTACTTAATACCTATACTTGTTAACATTTTATTTCTACTTGCATAAAACATAGTTTCCTTTTTAGCTTCCTCTATGTCTCTGATGGGTTCTCATGATAGATGTTTTGCCTGCAGGTCTGATCGTAGTTCTGGTGTATTTGCAGCTCATTGGGAATGCTGCAGTCAAAGTCAAATATCCACATCAGTCAGTGGGAAACACAATAACATGCAAAGGGATTCAAACCTCTTGAGCTTTCTCACATTTTGTTACATTACAGACACAAATGTATGTCATTGTGAAGTAAAATAATTTGGGTTTCATGTTTTTTTATTTTTTTATTTTGTACTTTACAAATCAAGCCTTTATGGAAAATAGCAAGAAAAATCCATAAGAAGTCCCTTTTGCAGTTTGTCACAAGTCAATATGCAAAGGTGGTAGAAATTTGATTCTTGCACTACAAGGTAGTTCATAAACATACTGACACAGGGGACTGAATACAAATTCAATTCACTCTTTTTCATATCACTTATAAAAAAGCTTCATCCTCTATTTTATGAGATTTATCTCATGAAATCCTGATAAATCACACTGAAGTTGGAGACACAGTCTGGAATATGAATACTTTTGCAAGGCAACATCTCCAGCTTTTATATCAACATTTTGAGAGTCATATAGACATGCAAACGTGGCTGAAGCTATTGAAGTAAGTCTGCATGTAGTTGGCTTTCATAACAATCTATTTGGAGTTGCGAGTCAATTTCTTCTTGGACCGCAAAGCAACTGGGAGGCATAATGCTAGATGTGCATATCGTTTTTCTGTTAGCTGTTATTGCTATTTCTGGTTTTCACATCCACAAATGAAATCTCCATTTCCTGAAGTTGCACATTGGAACTTGAATAAACAAGTACGCCGACATCACTTTGGGACATTGCTTTAAGCCTCAATGACTTTTATATCCTTTATATTCTGGATGGCACTTTAAATAACCAACATACATGATATGAAATAAAATTGTCCTTCCCTACCAGTGTTTGCAATGGGGAGATTTTACATTAAAACAGTTTTCCTCTGTGCTACATTTGGCCAATTTTGGCTGTTTGAAGGGATCCCTTATTTTAAAAACTATCTTGAAATAAATTAAGATAAAAAGCAGGCACTAAAGGTTTATTTATTCAGAAAAATCAAGGCTGTTTCCTCCAGTCAGGCAGCTTTCCAAGTCAAAAAGCTACACCTCACTTCTCAAGCTGCCAGTCTGACAATCAAACACTATTTTTAAGCAGATTTAAGGGAGATGTGATAGCAGGGGTCTAAACAATTTATTCTCTCATCCTAGTATTTTACCCTCTGTCAATCAGGAAAATGTTAATCTTTACACATGCTGTCTTCAGTCTGACTGTGCATCCAGCTTGTGTAGAAATTTAATTGTCTTTAAAAAGAAAAAAAAACAACAACACTTTTTAGCTTTGCGTTTTGTGATGCTGCTTGTAGAAACAGTCCTGTCATCTTCAGTTGCACCGCAGATCTCACAGATACCAGCATTTGGAAATGCCTTGTGATCGGTAAAGAATAATATTGTGCTCAATATCAATTTTCTCTGTCAAACATTTACCAAGGGAAATTTAGCTTCTACAATGGCTCAGGATTCAAATATCCAAAGTTCTTTGTTTGAGCCGAGAGAAATCTGATCCAGCTGCTGCTGCAGTTCTTGGAAGACAATGAACGACTAATGGATGCTACGTAACCTCACGCTGTCTTTTGTCTACAACTCCTCGCTTTCTTTCTTGCTTTTTTTCCTCTTTGGTTCTTTTGTTGTTTTTTTTCGCAATTCCTCGGTTGCTGTCCTATTCATGAGGTTTGTCTTCCTCCTCATTGTAAACCAGCTGGCATCAGCCCCTCAAACAGAGACCCACACTCTATCCTACACCGCATTGGCTTTCTCATCTAAAATAAATGAGCAGCAGTTGATGTGTTGTTGGTAGTTTTTACCTCATCCAAGTCTCCTCCTCACCTTCATGCCAGTTTCGCGTTACTGGGACGGCAGCCTGGGGAAAGCGTCGCTCCAGAGGCGGCTGCAGAGTCTGGACTCTGCTGCAGTGGACGGGAACAAAGGCTCAGATTAATCTGGCAGTGAATCATCTGAGAACATGAAAACGAATACATGCAGAACTTCCACATCAGAGAGGGGATTGCTGATTGGGTTCAGAAATGTCCGTGCAATGTTCAAAAGGAGGAGGCGAAATATGAGCACATATCAGAGCTTTGCATCTTTAGGGAGCATAATAAAACATTACATCTATCAGATTAACTAAATAATACACCTTCTCAATTGCTTGGCAGCCAAAAGATTTTAAATAAGCGAATCAAAATGGCAACAATTTGATGCACTTAGGTGTGTAGGTGTTGTGAAGAAGTTCACGGTGAGGAAAGTGGAATTTGAACACGGCATGGTTTTTACTGGTTGGAATATTCAGAAACTGCTGATCCACTGGGATTCACAGGGTCAATCATCTGCTATCTGCTTTACAGAAATTGAAGTGTAAAATATCACAGTGACCAGTTGTACACATAGAAATATTAATATCAGCAAAGAAGGGGCAGGTTGGCTGATGGATGCTTGCTCAGTAGCCAGATAACAACCCAGAGTTGAGATGCGGTGGAACAGGAGATTTGCATTATGAATGTTCAGCCAATACAACCGGAGCAACTGAGTGTTGCCATGATGTCAATCAGGACTGAAATCTCTGAGCAATATTTCTGACACCGTCTCGAATTTGTGAAGGAAGGCAGTTCTGGAGGTAAAAGGCGGCAAAATTCAGTACTGGCTAATAAGGTTTCTGCTCAGGCTTGTTTGTTTTTTAACGAAATAATCCGTTGAAATGTATCATACACAGAACAATATATGTTTCAGTCAGTTCAACATGAAATTTACAATATACAACGCGTGCTGTTTTCTCATTGTTCTCAAGATGATTGTTGAGGAGACATTTATGTTTGGATGATTTTTAAGGGATTTTGTTGCAGCTATGAAGAAGGACCAATGTTGGGAACAGACATAAATAAATTTGATCAATAAATTTCTTAGAAATGTATGAAATCTTTTAGTTGTCCTCCAGAGACGTATCAAAAAGAGCTTTTGAAACCACAAACACAACATGTGTACCTGAACTTCAGAAGACAATCTTAGCTGAAGCTGCTTTTCCAGTCTCTGTTGCTGATGGTAAAATGTCAGTATAAGTAGCGGCAGTAATGGTGAGTCGTAAAGACAAGGTACAAGTTACTGCATATTTAAAGTAATCTCTATTTTTTTGTTTCTGAGAGTGACGTACTTCCTTGACCTTTAATACAATGAACTTACCGGGCCTCTAATTATAAACCAGCTAGTTTCCGTCATTATCGTCACTAACCTGCCATACCTGTTTAACCGTCGTCCTGTTGCCCTGCAGCCTCACCACAGTTAAATCTCTTTATAGTCCTGTCTAATGACACTTTTGCTTCACCAGTTTTTCCCGCACAAGGATTCTGGCCTGCAATCATTTCCCCCTGAACTATTTTACTTCCTTTTAGTGGTTCCTTATCAGATGTACAGAGGAGATAAACCTGATCCCATGATGGCTTTTGAAATATGGAAGCCAGAGTGCTTCTATCGCTCTCCTCCCCGCCCGCCTCCGCTGCCTCCTAAGTATAAGCAGATTAAAGTTAATGATCTAAAGTGAATTAGATATTTAATCATCTTATCATCTTAGTGTGGTCAGGTCATGGAGCCGCACTGATCTGAAATCCCATCTGTTTGACAGCGTGCGGCGGGAGCACAAAAAGCCATATTCAGGGGTCAGTTTGCAGCCTCCGCGAGGTTCCACTAAATCAATTTGGCGATTGAGAAATTAAATTCATCCCTTTGATTCCCGCTACTCGCTGCTTTAGTGCGGTTCAAAAATCGCATGATTGAGGACATACGGTCCACATGTAATGGAACAGAGTTGACCCCAAATGATAAATACAGAAACCTGAGCAAAACCGCCATTGATTTATCTCATTTTCATCCTCCTTTTTTTTTTATTATTATTATTCTACATTCTTTAAGAAAAGCTCTCTTTATCACCACCTCTGCTGCTCTCTCCGTCACCCTGCAGCTGAACTCTCACTGATTGAGGTGAGAGCTCTGGGACGTCGCACACTTCATTGCTCCTCACACACACGCACGCACGCGCACGCAGGCACACACACTGCGTAATTTTTCCCGTTGAATTTCTTTTTTTCTCCCAGCAGAGTTAAGGTGTCCTCTTTAGCTGTCTCTTGATCCTAATTTCACTCCATCACTTCTTCTTCCCGCAGTTCTAAATGTATCTCCATCTGCTCAGGGTCTTCTTTTCCTTCTTTTTTTACCAGGTGAAATGAAAATAAGACAAACAGCTTCAATGCATAATGAGAACTCAAACTTCTCAATAACTTGTTATAAAAATCCTTCAAGTTGTGTGTTGACACATGGAAAACAAAAGAGCAAACTGAATCTTTACATGCCCATTATAATAAAACATGAATGCTTGTGAGAAGTTTATGTAAATGTCTGGCCAGAACTGCGCACATTGTGTGTTGTTTTGTGAATTTCTACTTCGGGTTTAAAGCCTCCAGGTGTGGCCCTCCGCCAGACAAATTCGCTACTGGAGGTTTCTCAAGGCAAAAGAAAAGAGATTAAAATGCAACAGACACAACATTTTTGTTTGTGCATTGAGATAATGGCTGCAATATCACAGCTGGTTTCTGAAACATAAATATTCTTGTTGCAAACATCAAGGCAGCTGCAGGTTTCAGCCAAATGCCAAGAACACCAAGTGAGTGCCACCAAATCAGAGCATGTACCTATCGCAGTCAGGCAGACCACCAGGCCAGTTTTAAGCACACAAACACACACACACACACACACATGCAAAAGCACACATGCCTGTCTGTAGATGTTTGAAAAACATTTCCGAACCTGTGTGCTTGGAGGTAGAGCCCCACTGGTGCAGCAAGTGATCTTGTCTAAATGTCACATTATTGAGGCAAACGAATGTGTCTTTCCTTAAAAGAAAGTCAGAGCTCATAAAAGAGGTAACGTAATCTCACATTGGGTGCAGGAAGACAGGATTTATTCTAAGGTTTGGAGAAATGTCTGTGACTTGCGTTGATTGTGGATTTATTTTGCTGCAAATTCGGTTTCAAATAAATTCAGTTTATTTATCTAAAAATCAATTCAGAGCCACGCTCTTTTTAGACTGTTTACTTCTTCTGCGTCACAAAATACTTGAGACATTTCAAAATTCAAATCCGGTTACGTTCGGCCTAATTCAATCCAGATAAATGCAGTCCCTTTATATACCAGTTCAAAGTCATATTTGCTGCACAAACGAAGTCATATAATAAATTGAAAGTGTGTGGAGAAATATCCCTTTCTACCACTGGTTTGTGACAAATCTGGGGGGATCTGATCAGATCAGGAATAAGTGCAATGACAAAAAATATTGAGAAAAACACAAAGACTAGAACAATGCTAATCCAACTGACGCCTAATCTTAAATTTAGATAGCGTCTGCCATCTGCAACCAAAATGGGAACAAGTTTTCCGAGAAATCAGCCTGATAACTGAGAGCAAACATCACCTTTTCTTGCAAATGTCAGCTTATCTTGCTTCCCACTTCACAGGAGATTAGCATTTCATAAGAAATTAATGATTTCCCCGTCTGCTGCAACATTTCAGCAACTGACAATAATGGAGGGTGATAAAATCTTACTTTAACTTTTCTGTTTAGTGTCTGTAGTGCGAGCAATTAAAGTAATATTAGGCAATAAAGAGTCCTTTTTCATAAAACGGCAAGAAGCTACTCTTTCCATTAGAACAGCAATAAGACAATAATCAAAATGATTGCTCTCCTGCAGACAAACTAATGAACTTCCTCATTTTCATATGGCGAACTTCATTTAGGCGAAAAAAAAAAGTGCTTATGTTTGCTTTCCTGTTGGAAAGAAATGCATTTATTTTCAGAGAATCAGTTGGTCGTTTGTTATTATATCACCACCTTTTTGATAAAAGCAATTCTAAGTTTAGATTTTAACATTTCATAGACATTTTAATTTCCTCAACCCAGGCTGCTTTAGTAATGTTTTCGCCTGCATTTGATTTAGACTGTTTTCTGAAACACCTAAGCGTTTCAAATCGTCCAAATGATTTTACTGCCAGACAGAGAAAAGTAAATACTAAATCTTTGTCAAAATGATTCATTAAATCATGAATTAACTGCGGCTCACCACATTGTTGGAACTCAGAAGTGATGAATCAATATATCATCTAAATAAAGAGAACCCTGATGTAAAGAAATTTAAGAACAAATGACAAAGCTGCTGACCTCTATGACTCTAGAAAGGGTGACAAAGTCTTTGGTGAGCCACAGTGAGAGCCAGAAATGGAAACCAAGGAGTGGCCAACTAAAAACACGGATCATTGACTCATCCAGGAAGGAATAAAATGATCCAGAACATCTAGAGCACTGCAGGTTAGCTTTTATGAGTCAGCAATGGAAATAAACAGAGAAATGACGACAATGAGAAAGTTTCCTTCTCAGAAGAACAAGGTAAGGAAGAACACAAATGGTCCTGCTTACATTTGCAATGGGATGTTTTGATTTTTCACCTAGCGTGCCATTCTTGCATGAAAGTCACGCTAGGTGAGCCACACCCTCTGCCTGCACAAAGCAGAATGACAAAAGCCTCCATTTTCTCAACAGCAGACAGGGGGCACCAACTCCACATTAGCAGCAAATGGATAAATACAGAAGAAAACTGGGAGTGTTTTCTTTGTTACGTATCACGTATGGCTTGGTGTGTGACTCATTACATCGGGTGTGAATCTAACACAGCAACAACTCAGAATACAGTCGTACGTGATGGTGGTAATGTGATGGCTTTACCTGAGTGGAAATGGCCTCCCACCTTCTGCAAATCAAAACAAAGTATCAAATGTCTGTGCTTCGTTTGTGCAGCAAATAGTTTTGTTTGTGCCACTATCATTGTTAAGAAATGTTTCCAGAGGTCATGAAAGGTCAACCAGCTTTCCAATCATCTTCAAATCAGATAAAATTGGCGTCAATCAACTTGACTACATTTGAAGATATTAATGAAAGTTTAAAGGTTATTATGATTTAGTAAAAGTGTGTGTGTGTGTGTGTATGGGAGGCTATGGGGAGTGGCTGGTTGATGTTTTGACCTCTAAACTTTCATTAATGTCTTCAAACCCAAAGCAGCACAAACAAAAAATGTTGCTGCACAAACGTAGCTGAGTTAATAGACACCAGTTTTGTCTGGTTTGAAGAAGGTGAGGAGGGGCCCTGGTTGACCTTTCATGACCTCTGGGAACATTTCTTAATATCTTTAAAATGATAGAGACACAAATGAACATTTTTGCTGCACAAACGTAGCACAAACATTTGATTTTGTCTGATTTGCAGAAGGTTTTGGGGGATGGTTTTACAGCTGGACAACTTGTTGTAATTCTTTTGGTGATTAATTCTGCTTCTGGAAAGTCCTGAAAGTGAAAATGCAGCCACCAGAATGAAAAATCATCCAGACACATCTCACTGTTCCAGAGGTGATAAGTGGCCTAGTCAAAGTCTGTGCTTAAATTAGATTTGAAGTCAGTCATTCATTCCAGAAAACTTTCCATCTCACTGAAATATAAGAATCATCAATTAAAACTTCTTTTTGTGTTTAATCAGTTTGGGTTTGATACAAAAGAAGAAATAGAAAATCTATGAAGAGGCAAGAACTTTTCCACAGCCTGGTAATTTATGATTTTCCTGACAGTTTAAAAATAATAACAATACTTCACATTGCTTGAAAACAAAACAGCCAGTTCACTCATGCATTTTGGCTGCTTGTTATCTGGCCGTCGCCGCATAAGGGCAGAACGCTGCACCTGGCAGCAGGCAGATGTTCTTTTGGAGCCTGGTTTTAAATCAGGCTCCGTTCTTTATCTTCTTCACACATGTGCGGTTATGGTTTCAGTAACTGCACCTGTGGGTGCACGGGGCCGTGGCTCACACCACCTCCTTTATAATATTTCATGAATCACTCAGTTACTTTTCCACATGTTCCAAGTCTGAGCTCGATTCAGGAGGGAGAACAGAGAGGAATGGATCGATACCGAGTGTTTCAGATCCATCGTTCTTCAGGCAACGAGAGCTCCCGCTTCACAGTCAGACTCTTGAATCCTCACTGACCCGATGAGGAAGCAGGTTTGGTGAGTCAATGAGTCAGAAACAGCTTTCTAAGCACAAGTAAGAAGCACTGCGATGAGCCTTTGTATGCTTAGCTATGTTTTTGAAGAGTCATAGGGACCTGAGGTATGTTTAAAATTTGATGAAGTATTCAAAGAGAAAATAACTCATAGTTTTTGAGGAAAAGCGGGAGATTACCAAGGAAACGCTAGACATTTCAAATAAATAAAACGATAGATAAAACAATAATTGCTCAGAGGTACGGATTGATGCAAAGTCAATAATCACCGCAATCAGATTAGCTTCCATGCACATATACTGTATGTATTTCACAGTTAATATAATTTATCATGTTCAATAACAAATGATTGGAAAGAACTTTTCACTCAATCTAAACTTTACACTATGAACTAGTGAATTATCCATCCATCCATCCATTTTCCGTCACCCTTCTCCCTAACGGGGTCGGGAGGTGCTGGTGCCTATTTCCAGCTGCGTTCCGGGCGAGAGGCGGGGTACACCCCGGACAGGTCGCCAGTCTGTCGCAGGGCAACACAGAGACAAACAGGACAAACAACCATGCACACACACACTCACACCTAGGGAGAATTTGGGAAGGCCAATTAACCTGACAGTCATGTTTTTTGGACTGTGGGAGGAAGCCGGAGAACCCGGAGAGAACCCACGCATGCACAGGGAGAACATGCAAACTCCGTGCAGAAAGACCCCGGGCCGGGATTCGAACCCAGGACCTTCTTGCTGCAAGGCAGCAGCGCTACCCACTGCGCCACTGTGCAGCCCCCTAGTGAATTATATTGCAACCAATTCAGTTCAGTTATTTGTCTATGGAGTCCAGCTAAGACTAAAATTATTCATACCTCCAATAGATTTAGATATCATTTGACCCACAAGTTTGATTTTAGATTGACATGGAAATAACTGTGGACGCTAACAGAATAACTCGCACGTTTCCGTCTCACAGTCAAGCCACCCGCGCTGTGAGGGTCAGTCGGTGCACTCCCAGCAGTTTTAAAAGTGTGATAGATTAAGTCGCCGGAATAAGGCCGATCTCAAACCTCCTTTAGGGAGCTGCTGCAATACTGGGAATAAAAAAAAACAAAAAAACAATAAAGAATGTAAGTCAGTGACTGCACTGAGAGAGGATGTGACCACATTACTTTGATTTCACGTTTTCCACTATTGAAATAGCAATAAAGAAAGGGATACCTCGGCTCTCTCTCTCTCTCTTTCTCTCTGAGTCCCTCTAGCTGAGCTGAGTTGTATGGATGAGTTGTTACATCATTAGTATGCCATTAGCCCTGGTCATTGATTCCTCCTGCAAATCTCCGCCCTCCTTCCCGTTCGCTGACACAGAATTCTGAGGAGATCCGTGAACTTTATCACCTTCGGCGTTCCAGTTTCCTCCTCAGAATTCCCACTGGGTCAGCACTTTCCTCCCCTGCAGACCTTTTCTAATTATCTCGTTCCTGCTTTCCAATAAATAATTACAATAAAGACCATCAATCAAAACCGAAACATTGATAACTGAAGAGAAAGTTCAATATCCCCTTGGCACAGGCCGTCCCTGCTGTCATAAACACGGTGACTGACTGTGCTGCGTTAATGCCTGAGCATCCTGTTGTGAGCCTTTGTAGCAGCAAGTAAATTTCACATAAATCACCTGCTATGAGATAGATGAGAAGCTCCAGTGAATACAGTGAATGAGCTGCTGTAATGAAGCAAATTATTGAAAACATTGTATACCAGAGGGGGGAAAAGCAACATAGTTCTCAATGTATTTCTCAAAAAGACATATGAAAAATGTGGCCTGCATTTGGATTCGGCAACCTAAATGAAATGTTTTGCAGAATGATGTTATGCTGCAGATCTTTCGCGGATAGCGGTTTTACCTCACATCAAAGGCATCACCTGAGGTCTTTCTCTATGGAGGTTATATGTTCTCAGCATGCATGGCTGGATTCCCTACAGGTACTTCGGCTTCCTCTCTCTGTCTAAAATCATGACTGTGTGGTTAATTGTCCTTGGGTCTGAATGTATGAAAAAGCATACAAGCTAAATGCTGACTTGTATTTGTTAAAAACAACAACAAAAACCTAAATAATTTCTCTTTTGGAGTTTACAACACCTCGTGTTGACTTGTATGGTAAAGTCCCAATATATCACATCTCAGTTTGTCATAGTAACAAGACCAAATATTGAACACCTCAAGGGACACGCCTAGATTTGCAACACACATTGTGTGTGTACAGAGTGTGTTTGCGTCCTTCGAATACTGAGGCAAACAAAATATGATCAAACACTCCCGTTTGACCAGGAATTAATCCAAGGCTTTGCCCACACACACTGCACACTAAGCAGCTTCATTGCATTTGTATTTGCAGACCAACGCGACAACGCACACGCAGACACACTCAGGCACTCGCACCTGGATATGCTAATATCCGTCTGCAGAGATTGCCGAGGGCTTGTCTCTTTGGTGCTTGTGATTGGTTGCTATCTGTCTTGCCTGGAGGAATGGCGAGCCGTCCAGGCCACCCACCAGGCCCGGCCTGGAGTCGAGCTCTGATAACGAGGTAAAAATGTGAGCCTTCCACGGCGTGGACCTGCAGGAGCCTCCGCCTCGGGCCTCCTCTGAAACGATGCTGCAGCCTAAACGAGTTTCTGCGCCTCGCAGCTCAGCAGAAGGCAACGCAGTTACAATTGCACACACACACACACACACACACACACGCATGCACGCAAACGAAACGCTTAAACGCTTATCTACTCTTGGTCTCACCCGTGCCTACACATGCTCAGCCACTTACCGAGGGAAATTAGAAAATCAGAGGCGAACACTGTCTGTTAAAAGAGTAAACACGTTAGTTGTGTTAGAATGTGGGAGCCAAAATGCATTAATTATCCTGTTGCTTATGGAGGCATTGTGCTCTGAATATCAACACTCTTCCACCCCCATACATTCATCATAATGCAAAGCCAATCATGCAAGTCTAACACTGAGGCTCATTGATCTCCAAAAGGAGAACTGACTTTAAAGTATTCTTCTCTTTCTGCTCCTTATTATATCCATTTAATTGGTCCAATGCGAGCTGGAGGAGGCACAAACAGCACTGAATTGGTTTTCATCAAAACACAATTCCACCTGAATTCAACCTGAAAATGTGCTGAACACACAAAGATAAAGCAGTTTGGCTTTGAGAGACGTGATGGTTTGGGAGACAGGTTTGCTGAAATGGGGATTTTGAGGTAAGTGTTTGGTATGAAAACAGGTTTCTATTAGGAAAAGGTAATGGGTAGAGCCAGGCATGTCTGTCTACAGGGGAGCAGGTGGTGAGAGAGAAGCAGACGTTTCTGAGGGTTCCTTGAGGAGACAGAGCATGAAACAGTTTGCTAGGCATGTCTAAAGATAGAGAGACGCGCCGAGAGGGCCGGGAGGAGAAGGTTGACAGTGGGTGGTTAACCAGCCAATAACGCCGCATTCTAAACAGGTGAAAAATGCGTCACCCGACGAGTCCGCGTCCAACATAATGATGACTTCTCATCATCAGCGGCTGATGCAGGCGTCCTGTTTACTGCAAAGCACCTGCGTGCTTTGGCTTGCAGTCATTACGATGGCCTGTGGTGTCAGTCTGACTTATCTGTCATAATTTTCACATCTAAGCACAAATACATGTAAACAAGTCACAGATAGGAGAGCATTTACATTTATTGGTGTGAAAACTAATTTTAAATATTATCATTTGTTCTCGACCCCCAACAGCTTGATGAAAGCATAAGCAATTACACTGATAGCTAATAAATAAGTATATTTCTAAAAGTTTAATTGGCATAAAATTCTCTTGCGACGTGTGTAAAGTTGTTAAATCGTCTGATGTATGGACCAAAGTGGGGCAACATGCTGAAAAACAGACTTACACCATGTTATTCAAACCTCTTTGACCTCCAAATGTGGAGGTAAACATGCTTGTCCTGGCAGAATCACAAGGAGAGTTGATTCCTGTCTCTCTTCCTGTTTTTATTGAAGTTTAAAATATATTTAATTTAGCTTCAATGTGCCATTTCTAAAATATATATATTATTAAAGAGAAAATGTTCAGTTCATCCAAAATCTGAGAAGTAATTACAGTTTTGAACATTTTTAACTTTTTCTCAAAGTAGTTTTGAACTTCTTCTTTGCTGTGTCACAGTTGTGTAGGAAATTTGACATTCCCATGGAGCAGTACAATAATGGAGAGCTTGTTTTAATTTCAAACAAGCTCTCCATTGAGCTGCCCACGTATGCAAAGATTTCTGCTGACTGTGCTGCAGGATAACCACTAATGCAGGTAACCCTGAAAAGTAACATGTCATTAATAAATACTTTATAGAGTAGAAGTATAATAGAGTAGACCCAACAAGAGCTCTGCCAGCTGTTTTTTTTTTTATGTAGAAGCACATTTAGTTTGTTTCTCGTACATTCAAAATAAAAGTTACTCGAAAAGAAACATAATTTGCATAATCAAACCCTCTGCAGGACATCTTGAAATTAGAGGCATTTTATCCTCATTTCCTTCAGTGAATCAGACACATCACTTGGCAGTAAATCAGGCCAGAAATCAAAGAGCAGCAATAATTCTTCATCTGCACCAGTTAACACAGCTGTTCCAGAATAAAGTCATGTGAAAGCTCTGCCTTTAGCCGTACAATCAAATTAATCATTCCGAGAACAACACTCAGATTACTGGCATTTTCTGAACACAGACAAGTTGAAAATCGTACGGACAATAAAATGCTTAAAGACATAATTTCTAACCGTGGGGGTTTTGCTTTTCAAAGCCAAGAGTCAGATTATAGGTTGACCCTGGAGAAACTGCTTGTAATAGTATTGGGGGACCAGTGGTACTTCCCAGCACTGGCTCATTATTTCATTATATCCTGGGATATAATGAGCCACTGGTTTTATTTATTCATCGATAAATAAAACCAGAAATTCCTCATGTGGATGTCAGTAAGTCTGCATGATGATACACAAGGAAGCATGTGGAGGGAAACCCCAAATATTTGATCCAAGTCAAAGTAGTTAAAGGCAACGCTGCCAAATATTGAGGAAATGTATACATTTCTAATTTTAAAGACATTGATGACATATTCCTTCTCTAATAATTATTGCGGCACTTTGTAAATAAAAATAATTTTGATCATTCTTAATTAACACACAGAGTTTTGGTCTGATTCAGCTCCACACAGAGAATAAAAAGTTTTTCATTTATTTGGTGTATAAACTTCTGACTTCAACTCTACTGTCCATGAAAGTTGTTAAGGCAATGTTTTACTTGCGTTTTTATAAGCTCAGTTTAGTTGTAGCAACAATGGAGATGTTAAAACTCAAGGTTTCCTTGTAGCTCTTCACGTGTTTTCTTTGATTTTCGCTGAGCCTCGGTGTTTGAAGAGAAAGACTGACCTGGAGGTGCCTCTCAGCATTTTGGCAAGAGCAAAAAAAAAAAAAAAAAAATGAAGTTAAAAACCCATCAGAAGAGGGGAAAAACTGCAAAGTACAGGAAACAAGACAAATCCACTCACACAATCCATCACAACAGGTTCTCTAAGAAAATGTGAAAAACACGTCACCAAAGATGCTGATATTATTTTTCCCCAAATAAGCTTTGGTTCAGTATCATCTGTCGTCGCTCTAATTCAAACGGCAACACAAAGAGCAAACACGTTGTCCTTGCCTTTGTGACTAAACCACACAGATTCTGTTTGTGCTGCAAAGATAACAGCCTCAACATTTAGCAGCATTCAGACGTAAAACTATTTTGTCTCACATTTCAGGATCGCTGAAAAGAACTCCGAGCTACAGACAGGAGTATAACACAGCAAAGGCTACAACTATCCCTGGTCTCCCCTTGTCCATTTTTATTCTATATTTAAAGACACCAGCTTGACTAACTAAACAGGAGGGAATCATTTGAATGTCTATTCCAGGACAGCAAGTGGAGCACTCATTACATAAGGGCTGCTATTTTAGATTTTAGCTTCCACCTGAGATTTGATTTCTGTTAAATAGTTTTGGAGTTTCACTTTATTATGTGTTGTTGATTTTATTGGTGTTTTTTATTATGGCTCCCTACCCAGGATGCCTTTCTCTTGGGGGTCCGTCCGTCCGTCCATCCATTTTCTAGCGGGGTCCGGAGGAGTGTTGGTGCTTATCTCCAGCAACGGGCCTCTCACATAACATCATCAGTTCATCTGATTTTACATATGTTTGAGTAAAATGAATATTATTGCTTTATTCTATCACCTACTCACAACATGTCTCTGAAATTACAAGCAAAAATTTCTTATTTATTTGCAGAAAATGAGAAATGGTCAAAATAACAACAAACATGCAGTGCTTTCAGACCTCAAATGATGCAAAGAAAACAAGTTCATATTCATTTGGAAACAACAACACCAATGTTTCAACTCAATAAGAGTTCAGAAATCAATGTTTGGTGGAATGAACTTGAGGTTTTCGAAGGGTTTCAGCGCGGCGGGCTTTTCATTCTCCGTGGCTGTATTTATATATATGTTCAGCCAATGAGGACTGAACATCCCCTCTGTGCTGTGACATTGTAAGAAAGCCTGACTCAGTGTCATCATGGCCATGAATGAGACGAGTTCAAAATGTTCAAACTCCAAATAATAAATAAATAAAGGGACAGAAATAAATTTGTAAATCTTTTTATTTATTTATTTTTTGTGTGTGTAGTTTTTCTAGTGCACACAAGCAATAAAATCACAACATAGCGACTGGACTGGAGGTACTCGCCCAGCGCTCCATTCACAAGAACCACCACTGGTTGGCGTCGCCATGTAACAAGGCTGCATTGACTTCTTTGTAATCCATCTTCCTGTGCCATGAGACCCCACAAGGCGACCATCACACACTGACTAGTGTGTTCCCAACCACTTTTATTAGTGTGGCAGTCTCATTAAACGAGGCCTAGGCACATTTAGTGTTTACAGATGACTATACGCAGACATCAACAGTGATTGCAATGAAGAGATAATCGCTCCAAACACTCACGGTCTCGCTCTCGCAGGCACAAATACACGCTCATGCGAGTTAGATTCATTTCCATGTCCTTGATCATGTGCTTCTCCAAACCACCTCCCCCCGTCTTCCTAATCCTAAAAACATTACCAACACCTGTCACTATGTGTACAAGCTGTATAAGATAATTAATCAGACACTGCAGCAAATGTCACAACATTCATAAGCATGCACACACACGCACGCACACACAAGCATGCACAGCAGGTGTTACAGTTTGAGGAAATAGCTCAGTAGCTGCAATACTTTAAACATAACAGATTATTTCTCACTCCGCACACTTCAGTAAGTGTGTAAATGCACTCTATTGTAAACTCATGAATTACTTTCCCATAATGCATTCTGTCAGCCTGACCTTGGCAAAGAGACTCTGTCCACTGTCCTGTAAAACAGGCATTAATGCGAGGCCTGTCAGAAAGCACGACACACACATATACATGCACGCGCACACACACACACACATGCACGCACACTCGGGAGGGGGGTGCTCTGCAGAAAAGGGGCGAGTAGAAAAGAAAAGGACAAACAAAGCAGAGAATTTACACATTTTCTTATCTTTCCTAATCCCAATCTGTTTTTTAGAATCACAAAATATAATCAATACAGCTAAAAAAGCTCAACATTCAATGTGGCACTTCACTGTAAAGCGATTCTACGAAACTCATCTTGTATTCCTACTGAAGACATCTTGATTTTTTCTTAAGTGACGTCAATAACACCACATTATTTTGGTGACAAGAGTTACCTGTTTTATGTCCACTCGTTTTACTTTGTTTAGCATCATTTGTCGTCTCAGAGCCAAAAACACGCTGACGTTTCAGGTGCGCCTTGAAAGAGCAAAGGGAAGAGCCACAAACATGGAGACATGTTGCCCTGAACTTATAGTCACCGTTTCATTAAAATCTCTCTCTCATCGAGCTGGCTTTGATTTATCTTAGAAGCTGGAACTCAAATCTGGGTATAAAGATGACAACCAAGTTATAGCTGAAAACAAGAAGGATTTATTCATTGCTACTTGCTAACTAAGAACAATGCAGGAAGTAACAGTATTTCTGGAAATCTGGCTTTTGAGAACAGTGACATCACGCCATGCTCTTTCTATTTTTTAAAATACTAAGTAGAAATGGCATTATCCATCTGTCCGTCGGTCTAATCATCCATTCATTCACTAATGAAGCTACTGCAGAAAATGTACTTCCAGATTGTCTGAGTGCCTGACTTGCTCCTATGCCCTTAGTTGATTCAACTTTCATATCTATTGTTACTTTATCTCACAGAACAACCTATCTGGAGCTTATCTCTCCTTTGCTTGATCCTCTGGATCTTGCGTTATTCGATCCTCCTGAGCAATGCTAATGTGGATAATCCAGCAGTGTTCAGTTAGCTCGCTGCTCGCTGTGCACGGCAAACGAGAGGCAAGGTGTGTGGGGAAGGTTATGTCCCTTCCTGACTTACCGACACTTGAAGACATCAAGTTGATGGAGACAGTATTTATGGTATTTATGTAAATGCTAGTTTACATAAATAACATAAACATTAACATTTTGGATAATGGTGTTTTAATATGGTAGAAATGTGCTTTTGTCTTGGTTCCAGTCAGACTAGCTGTTAGCTTCAGCCTCCAGCTAATCAGGATTACTGTAAGTAGCGAAACCAAGGGAGTTGTCTAAAATATTAACTAAGTATAAGATTTTAAAAGACGACCAATTAAAAAACCTCTGAAAACACAAGAAAGAATAAAACCTCACCTGGAGTGTTCATAATGAAGCTGAATGAAACTTGTGACAAGAGTCAAACTGCATGTTATTCAGGTCAGTTCTAATAAACCTGCCGTCGTTCAGTCGCAGCTCCTCTTTTGCAGAAGCTTTGCCTTTTGAAGAACGGAGCGTTTTCTCTCACATTGTCACTGACCGCATGCGACGGCATCAGTGCCCCTCTGCCTCCTTTTTGAGCTCTTTTCATAGTACAAAGGCCAGGTTTTCTTGAGAATAAATTGCGAGAGTTTGGCTTGGCTCTCCTTCTACATGCACTTTCTGATTTCTAATGCACTTCACAGCAGGCCGTGTTTTTCTCAGATCAAAATATTACAAAACGGCACCTGGCTGGAGCCCGAAAAGCCAGGACGGATAAAGTATGCAGTCTAAATCAGAGGATTTAGCTCACAGCATGTACAGTAACCATGGAGCAGGAAGCTAATTTAATACCAGTTAATATCAAAACCTTATGTTCAGATGTATTCACACACCATGACTAATCAGTGTCCAATGAATGGACGTCAAAAGAAATCTTGCTTGAACAAAAACTACAAAGACAAATCCATTTCTTGCTTTACTTCTTAAAAACAATTTTAAACAAATGAATGATTCCATGTTATTTATCATCAAAGGTATTAGAAAGAAGAAATGACGAGTTCACTTTCAGGCAATGCAATATTTTGGATCCAGGAAGGAATTTGATGAGATAAATGTTCCTTGTGAGGTCAAAAATACCAAATTTAATCTTAAAATGCATCATAGAGCTTTCCTGTCTTGTATGACAGCTGACATTTGAGAATTGCTTGGTTTTTTTTTGTCGTTTTTTTTTTCTCAAGGCAGCCAAAAAAGGAGTTTGTGAATTATACATATGTGCTGGCGTTTTCTGAGTGTGCGTCTATCCTTATCTGTGTGCAGTCGTGCAGGCGCTTTGCTTTTCACACCAGGTCTTATCATCACTTCTCACTTATCGTGTGCTAAATTTTCCCAGTGAGGCCTGTGTTTTTGTTTCGCAGATGTCTCTTTCCATGAGGGCGGGTCGAGCTCCACAGCAACATGGAGACAAGGCCTTCACGAATGCCAAAGAAAACTAAATGAAATAAAAGACGTTTGCAAAACAAATGGCACAAAACATAAGCAACTCCGAAGACGATTTCTCAGAAAATAAAGCGAAGCGACCGCAGTGCACATTTCGAAGGAAGCTTTAAGGCTGTTTAAGTTTTTCTTGGCACTGATTTTAGAGACACATGTTAAGAAAAAAAATAACACAAAGACAAAGACAGGAAAGAGATGCTCGTAAATAAATTTTATTTTGGATTTAACTTATCTTAATTTCATTTTTATTACATTTTTAATCAAGATAATCTAAAAATCCTCAGTATTTTCAAGTGCAGAAAATAAGTAATCGGTCTAGAATTGGCCTTGTTAGAAATTTGACATAAGTTTGATCATTTATTAAATGTTTTCTTCACTCTTTGTTTTGAGAACAGCCCTATGATCAGGGAATGGTAAAACTTGAAGAAAAGGCTCATTTTTGAGGAGCTGAGATTGGAGAAGTTTTCACCTGCTCTTGCCACAGAGGTGCTTTAAAGGAAGCCTTTCCAAGCTCAGGTGATGCAAGAGCAAAATCAAAAGGTGTAAAGTGGGAACAAACAGACAGTTAGGAGAGAAAGATACAGACTGTTTGTGCTGCGTTTGCTGTCAAGAGCACAACTCATCATCTGCAGTGCGAAAAGCAAGCTATTTTAAAGTGTTATCAACAATAAGCACAAACTCTGGTGAATGATATGAATCCATTTCAATACAATTATGGCACAAAACACCCAATATCAGCTGTGAGGCTTTACATATCAGGACATGACAAAATGATCTGGTCTTTGGCAAATAATAATAATAAAAAAAATACACAGCATTTCCCACTCTGTCATTATTTATTAAACAAAGATGAAGCCAAGATGGAGATGACTCAATAGCTGGAAGAACAGCCTTTAGCAGCAAACACCCTCAATAGCCGTTTTCTGTCTGGCTCTAACAGTCTCTCTCTCGTGGCAGTGTGGGAATTTTGGCCGACTCGTCTTCGCAAAGCTGCTTCACTCTGTTGAGGTTCTGGTGGTATTTGTTTCTGCTCAGCTCTCTTCAGGTCCCACGGCAGCAGAACTGTGAGTCTTTCATTTTTTAGCAGCCGTGTTGAAGATTTGCTGCTGTGCTCGCAATTATTGTTGTGTTTCATGAACCGATTCAGCCAAGCCTCTGCTGACAGACATACTCCTTCTGACTACATGGGACTGTGAAGGAGTTCATAAACCACTATATGATTCTCCACCACCAACCTGGACACTAATGGTTTCCCTAAACATTGCTGCTCCGGTCTAATGTATCAGGTGCAAACCATGCACCCAGCAAGCCGGGTTTACTGTATTTTCCTAATCAAACTTTACTGAACTTTAACTTTTAACATACTATTTCAGATCGGTGATGGAGCTAGTGGGCCTTTAGTGGTTCTGCTGAGTATTTCACATTCTTACTTTGAAATGAACATGCTACGAAAGATTGTAGAGTGCTTTCCCACCGGTGCTTTGCTTCCGTTGGTTTGAATTGGTTGAATTGGGGGAACAAATCAGAGTTTGTTTCACTGAACTGTAAATTGTGTTTTCACCTGAAGAACATTTCCAGGACCTCGTGAGAGAAACCGCTGTAAGTTTATGAATTTGTGGAGTTCTTAGCAACCCAGAACAAGAATCAAAATCAGAGAACCAATATTTAGCTTTATACTTTACTAATCTCGAATAAATTGGGGAAATGCTACTAGCTTACAAATTGTGGAGTGAATTAATGACCTGTTGTTGTTATTGACATATCCACCTTCCAACCATTCTGGCCTTCTGTTTCAAGCCTGCTTGACACTGGCACATCTCATTTTTACGTTAATTTCAGAATATATAATTTTGTTTTTCAATCCAAGTGAGTTTTAAAACTATTCTGTTTTGCTTTTTGGTATTTTGCTTTGGTCAGCTGATGTTCTAGTTTTTCTCTGGATGCTTTGTTTCTGTGTCATTTATCCATTTTCACTCAACTCCTCCAGACAGCTGCAACACATTCAGTTAATCGAACTTACCTTTTTATTTATTTCTTATATTTATATAGCAAGTCCTTTTTATTGAGCTGTTTGATTCTTTGTGTTGGTTTATTATTTTTCCTCCTGATTTCTAACAAAAAATGTTTCTTTCCTTGTCGGCTTTCTTAAGCGTCGCCTAAGGCTTCTAGGTATGGTTTCCTTTGTTTTTTGTTTCTTTTTAAATTAAAATAATTGATGTTTCCTGTTTGGTCTTCAACAACAAAAACTCAGGACAAAATAACTAAATAGACTAAATTACACACATTCTGATTTTTTGTTTTTCTTACAAATTTCACATTCAGAGATTTTTTTTACTGGTTTTCTGTGAAAATGAAATCTGTGTATAGACAGCTTCAGAGGTGCAGTCACTGCAGGTTTCTGTAGAGCAAGATTTGCCTGTAACGGGAACACTCCAACCCGGCTTCCTTCAGATAAATTGCACTCTCACACAAGCTCAAATGGTATAGGAAACAATACAAGGCCTCAAAGCCCTTCTGTCGCTTTATCACACAGCCCGGAATAAAAATCCTTGCAGGAAGACAGAGGAAGAGAGGAGGATCGATATTCCAATACCCCCCTGTCTGCACCACTTCCCACCAATGTTATCCCACATCATTGCTCTGGACACGGTGAAGACAGATGACTCCCATGTCAGGCGCATAGGAGACTGTCACAAAGATGGTCTGCTGAATGGTGGCGCTTATGGGACACAAGGCTCAAACGTCACCTCTGGAAACCTTTGCAAACTTTACGGCACAAGGCTTCAACCTAGAAAGACAAGAGTCTGAGTCTGCAATAATGGGAATACAAGCTGTCTGTTAGCTGCAGCTGTGCTCAAAGCAGGCGACCCAGATATGAGGACAAACAGACAGAGTATAAAAAAAAAAGAACCGCTTGTCTTTTATGAGCTGCGTGCTAATAACCGGAGTGCACAAATCGCTCCAAGAGGCACAAGTCCTCCAGGGACGTCTAAGCGGGCGCACGCTCACAGAGAGTGAGATCTGTTCCTGGCGACAGAGAGGCAGACGCTGCAGGCGGGCAGGTGGGGGCCTGTTTGTGAGATGTGACAGCTCAGAGTGACAGGCAGGCTGCAAAGGAAAGGTGCAGAAACGAGCCAAGATGGATGAAGGGGAGAGCATTCCCTTTGTACCAGAAAGAGGCCTCTGTTGTTTTTTTTTTTGATCTGCTATGACTTCAAAGTGCAAAAGTCTGTTTTTTTGTTCTTTTTTTTTTTTTTCCTCACCCTTATATTACGGGCAGAACTCCCTCTGTTACCTTATCACACATCTCATTTACGGGGGCTCCAGAAAAAAAAAAAGAAGAAAAAAAGAGTAAAAAAAAGACAGCAGGCACGGAGGTTGAGAGCTCTGTTCGACGGAGGTTTGACAAATTAGATTTTGCGGTGATTGATGCAGAATCAACAGCTGAAACGTAGCTGGATCAGAGGTGTGGGTTGAAACAGAAGAGGCTGAGAGGAAGAAAGAAAGACTGAAAAACAGGGGAGGAGGGGAAAACAACTGAATCAAAGAAAGTGTTGCACAGCATTAATTTATATCTTTCACTAAAGGATTCAGTCAGCCAGACTGGCACCCATACTCATCGATGGTGTCAGATTGCTTCAGTAATTTGCTGGCCAGGATTCAGGGGCGTTGTGAGTTGAGCGTGCAATTAGATTTATTAAGAACTGAGTGCGTGAGTTGGTCTGCGTCTGTAATGAGACGTTAGTGGAAGAGGGCGTACACCTGTAGTGCCAGCAGAGCTCAATCACAGTGTTGATCAAAAATGCACCTCAAACGCTCAACGAATCGCAAAAACAGACAAACAGATAAAGAGGAGAAACAACAGGAGGCAAAAACCAGCCTCACAATGGACAATGCACCTCAGGTTGCCACAAAGTTAGTTTCAAAGTACCTCAGCGTAGTTTCTGATGGTCTGGTTGAATCGCCTCAGTTTGGGACCAAAATTGCAACATTTGTTACATTTTCGGCTGGCGTGGTTGGTTTTCACACTGCACTGTCAAATAATCCAAACCCTTTGAAAAACGACTGCCTTCTGCACACAAAATAGACAAAACAGGAGTGGTGTCAGATTTTAGCTGTTCATTCCCACAAGACCAGCATTAGGCTTGTTCGATTGTTTTGGTTGTATTTACCCAGAATGCCCTGCTCTGCTGACGTCTTCGTCCTGCTTTTGGAGCGGTCTCTCGTTCACATACGCATTTGAACTTCACCAGACTTCTCTTCAGCCAAACTGAGACTTGGGTTTTTATGGGGAGCAGACTTTGCTTTTTTTGGGTCCAAATCAGAGTTTGGTTGCGCATTCACACCTCCCCAACTGGACCAGACGGTCTTGCTATGCACTTAATTTTATATCAATTTTATATATACAGCCACTGACGACGAATTACTCTCAAAATAAATTTGAAAAAGGAAGTCTCTCTAGTTTTCCAAGAATATAAACTGTGAGTTTTAGAGAGCTGTAAAATAGCCCCGGGGCAACACTTTGGACACCACTGGTTGACAGGATCATATCGGCCCAATCGCACTTTCTGAAACCAGTTAGATTAAATAAATTTATGATGCAGTGCTGCGCCTCGTTGAAGGCTATTTAAAACCAAAGAGTTCTGACAATGTGCTGGTGCATCACCCACTAGGAGTTGGGCTCAAGGGAGACGAGGCTTTCCATACATCATCCTCTCATACAAGAGCTTACAACACGCAGAATGCAAATGACAGGCAGCAAATGCAACTGCTGGTTGTGATATGTGAAAGCAACATTCGCCCAGAGATGAAAAACAAAGCGATTTGTAATCTATTCCCACCTTCCAGCTGGCTGAGCCAAGATTCTGCACATCATTTCATTGGCCCTGCCACCACTTCACACTCCGTCTCTCAGTTTTGCCTGTCTTTTCACACTTCTGGACACACACACACACACACATACCCATATATGGCTGACCAATCCACTCCTCTGTACCACCAAAAGTAATTTGTCATGTTCATGATAAATTATACCCTCTCCACTTCATAGCCCGAGGGCGAGGGAGAAAGACAGAGAGCTGGTGTGGAGAGAGGAGAGCCGGTTGTTTACAGCTGCTGTCATCCGTATTTGGTCCTGAGAGATACTAAATGAAACATGACAAAATCTGCTAAAATGTGGCGATATTCTTGTGTTGTCTGGCTACCTATTGCATGTTTATGCGGTTGAGGGTGGTGAACTGGGGCTGGAGTTTTGTCCTTGTAGTGTTGTGTTGAGTGAATTAAAACTTGAGGAAAAACTGCCGACAGCTGCAAATCAGTTCAAGGGGTCGGGTCACAACATTTTAGAATAATGTCTGATCAAAATAGCTTCATTTTCACTTGGAGATTTGGTTCCTGCTGACATGTCGACTTTGAAAAGTTTATTGCCATCAGAATCTCTACTATTAAAGTCTTTTAATAGCAGAAAAAGAGAGTCTGATGAAAAAGAAAATCAATTTGCCATAAAGAGGAGCTTAAAAATCCCAAATGCATCAACGCATTGCAAGGCAACAGGTAAGGAGAGGGGAATGATTTATTGCATAGCTTGGATGATGTTGCAAAGCCTCTGGTGATTTTAGTCAATTGCCCGGTTAATGCCCAGTTGGGGGACAGGAAAGCAGAGGTGAGGAATTAGTCTGCGTTTTCTCAGCTGCTCTGGTGACGACTCCAGGTGAGATCTATGTAGGTACTTCCAGGTCACGAAGAAACAAAAGAGGAGTAACTCGAAAGCCTAAGAAATGCAGGAGCTATGAGGGCTGAATTGTCGCAACCAAGATTGGCAATCTGTTATTGCCTGGGAGACCCGCTGGTCCCCTTATAATGTAGCATGTTGTGAAGGTAAGTTGCAGGCGAGAGCTGACTTTTAACACCACAGAGTGTTAATTTATTTCTTTTTACAAAGTTAATGCTTTACCTCTACTTTAGTGTTAAATACCAAATCTGTGAACTTGATAATTTAACGCTTACTAATACCAACAAGGTGCTGAGAGTTTAAATTTTAGGATTTTTTTTTTCTTTTAACAACATTAGAGTTATAATCTTCTAATTAATGCTAAAAGATGCACAAAAGTGGGAATGTTTAACTGGAAAACTATTTATTTCAAAATGTGCACCACAACTGGAAAACCTTTTCTAAAAATATGGTACATCATGGAACAATGTACACGCTGTAGCTTTCATTAGAATATTGCTCTTCAAAGAGTCTGACCTGGTCAGTGCAAATAACAGCATGACTTTTTCCTTCAATACTGTGAGCATGAAAATATATTGCGTCATTATTGTGTGCAAGTGCAAACAGCGTTGAAATGCGTTATTTCTGTCGCCTCACGGAGATGACCATGTTGAGGATGAAGTGGGTTTATAAACCTCAGATACTGACTGACGCTGCTCTGACATGGGCTGAACTCATTACTCTAGAAACGTAAAATGCAGATTATATTTTGCAAAACCCCGTTTTGGACAAACACACTTACTTTGTAGATTGATGAAGCTAAAATGGAAACGTAGGTTGTTATGAACAGCATTTGGTGTCACAAAGGGGGGAACCTGCCAAGCCTGAGACCATCGCAACAACAAAGTGCAGGTCACACAGCGCCGTTGTGTCCTGTGTACGTGTGTTACTGTAGAAAGGACTGATGTACTTCACAAAATGGACATTATTTAGAAAAACACAATATGGAGAAATATGGGAGAATCTCAAGACAGCAGCAAGAACGTTAAACATACCAAAAATGATTTGTACAAAGTCACTGCCAATAACAAATACAAATTAAATGTGTGCAATCAATCAATCAATCAATCAATCAATCAATCAATCAATCAATCAATCAATCAATCAATCAATCAATCAATCAATCAATCAATCAATCAATCAATCAATCAATCAATCAATCAAATTTGACTTGTAAAGCGCATTTCGGCAATAAGGCATTTCAAAGTGCTTTGAATCATAAAAAGTTATGCAACATAGAATCAACAATTGAAACATTACATTTAGTCAAGCGCGTTCGATAAGTTCTCTATAAATTATGCTTCAAACTGTTGCTGAATGGGATTTTACTGCAGCATTTTGGGGACTTTGCATAAAAAAGAAACACTGGCAGAGTAACAGAAATGACACAGATGATTTATACTGTGACTGATTAATGGTAGCTAGTGATTTTGGCATTTAATGCCGTGCTTTCTATTTGTTCAAAAGCAAAAAGCAAAGCGACAGTTTATTTTTAAGGAATCTGGCTTTTGTTTAGTGATTATTAAATAAAAAATCTAAATTACTTAGACTGGGTGTAAAAACACAAAACAAACACGGAGCATTTTCAATGGTTTTTTTTTTGGCATTATAACCACCTTGAAGAAACATAAAAATAGCATCGTACAAATCTGAACTGCAGTAATTAATGATGACAGATGATTTGTGAAAACCTCGCAAGGGAAAAACAGAAAAAAGATTTTTATTTTACATCTTTTCTATATTTATAAAGCCAGTTTCATGCATCGTCTCTTGAGCTGGGTGCGATCTCCTACCCCTGCTCTTTGTGGATCACAGACACAAAATAAATGAGCTCAATAGATAATTTAACTCTAGTAAGACGTAAACAGATGCTGCATTACCAATCTTAGCTTGAACACACAGGTACAGCCTGGCTTCAGGATTTATTGGGCGGCGTTAGTGTTGTAGGTGCAGGGTGGGGCAAATCTCAGGATGGCAGTACACAGCATGTATATTTATGGGGGCAGGATGCCCCCGGGACCGGGCTGAACCACGGATAGAGACACAGCCAGGAGAGAACTCATCTGTTCCTCGGCTCTCGGCTGTTCCAACACTCATAATGCCCGGGTCCCCTGGGTGGTTTTGTTTCTGTAATAGCCTGGAACTATGCTGCATTGAAAAAAACAACCTTGCTAATTCTCACGCACTCCACGAGGGAGAAACCTGCAGAAGCCAGGGGCTGTAGGAAGGTATGCAGGGGGAACTCCTTGTATTCCTGAGGTTCCCAGGCTCGTCCGTTTGTTTTCCCCGGCCAAGTCGGCTTTAGTGGGAAAAACGCTGATAACTCCTGGACTCAAGGTCGCAGATTACGTACCATTAAAACGATAGTAGGTGCAGGTGTGGTCGCACACAAACATGAACTTTCTCACCCTCAAGTTGACTCATAAACAGCATCTCAAGTGTTTCATCTTTGTCATCACCTGGGGTTTTTGTGCAGGCAGGGCCGCTGACACAATTATCCTATTATATGAAATTAAATAAAGGAGATGGAAAGAGGCCGCGGGAGAGAGAAAGGACGAGCATGAAAGTGAGGAAGTTCATAAAAAAAGAAAAAAAAGAAAAAGGGCTCAGGTATGCATTTGAATGTTCAGGTATTGTAAAAAAGAAAAAGAGTGTGTGGGAAACACAATGAATTCCTTTGTGTCTGGTCCAAATGTCTACTATAGCAGTAGCTTTGTGTGAAAATATGTTTTCTGTAGAAAGGCATGTCTGAGAAAAAAGAGATATGGAGAGACAGTCAGAAAGGAGGATTTCAGAGTGAACTACTCATATTTCTGCATGGCCTGAGGGAGAGCTGAGACCGGCTCACTGCTTTGCTGTCAGCCGTGACAATCACCGGTTAGAATTGCTGCATGCACAAATGCACACATGGTCACAACTGATGCATTTGTTGAGACATTTGCATAGATTTGCATTTGATAAAATAGAACTTTTCTATTTTTTGAAGAGATAGAAGTGCCGTTTTCATATAACTGCAAATAATGTAAATAAACTTGTTTTGAGCAAACAGGAAAACAAATCGACCAATATTTTGGCCCAACTTCTTCTTCTTACTGATGTGCATGACCGGCTTCTACTGGAACGGAGCGTGGATTGGGACGCTACATCAAGTGGCCCAACTGCCTCCTCAGTGTGTTAAAATTCTGCAGAGACCTGCGACTCAGCCATCATTTGTTTCAGGTGTGTTGAACCAGAGAGAAAGCCAAAACATGCAGGATGCCGGACCTTGAGGAGTGGCTTCGGACCCCCCTGTCTTGAGGCAAACCTCCATAAACCCAGTGCTGTTTTCCACATCCTTGCCGTAAAAAGAGCAACGAGGCTGGCAACGCTTAAAGTGAGCTTCCTAATGCAGAAACAATCCATTCCACTAATGCTTTTAATTATCCTTTGTTGTTTCAACCTTATGGATCCCACAAGAAACTCTTTTGTATCTGTCAAGGACTTGGCAAGAACGAGTGACCGAGAGAATACTTTTCAATTTGACGGAATAAAAAAAACAAACAAACAAACAAACAAACAGATAAATGTGCTGGATCCACTTTTGAAGCTCTGAGGTGAAAATGATCACAGACCCCAGACAAGCTCTGAATTTCTACGAGTTTTTTTTCTCTGAATTCTCTGGTTTCTCTTGGGATTAGTCGAGTGACCAGCTGGTTAGATATCACGACCAGGTTTTGCAAGATCTTGGTCGTGCCTTATTCTGCCGCTCTTCATTTGTCACATCAATTTGTGTTTATTGGACAGAACAGACACAGTTCTGTCCGCCCGGTAGATTCAGGGAAGCCATTATTTACTTTTTCTTGTGGTATTTAGCACAAAATTGACAAATTAATGTTAAAAAAGAAAAAGAGATCTCTAAGTAGAACTTGACCTGATTTCCATCCCAACCCCTTCTCCATATTGAACTGGTTCCCATTGCCACCTTGAGGAGTCAGTCTTAAGAATGTGAACATTTACATAATATCAATTATACAATGACCTCTATTGATCCGGTTATTAAAGGTGAATGAGAAAATAACAGAAAATCAAACCAGAAAGAGACAAAAACATCAAAGTTCATAGATCAGCAATGTGGTCAACCAGTATAAGAGAATCTCTCAAAATCAGATTTGAGAAATTTACATTTTCCGGTGCCAAAAATAAGTTTTTCATGAACAGGTTTAAAAAAAAAAAAGAATCTATGATCAACATGAAATAAGTCAGTCCAGGTCTGACAACAGTATTTTATGGTTGACTCAATGAAAGGTTTTCGTGATGCCTTGAAAGCAAAGAAAATGCTTTTTAGTGCGTTTTCACAGAATGAATATTTCATGCATCTCAAACTGTGATTTAAAGAATCGCTATTCAGTGGAGAACTATCTGCCTAGTGTCTCAGATCTAAAACCTTGGTTGATAAAATTCAGATCACTTTCTTTAAAAAAACTGTGAAACTGTGCTGTGGTGCAGCTCTGACTAGAACTTTACTTTACTGAGATACAGATTTAGATAATGTAGTTAGTTAAGTTCAGTGTACTGCAGGTACATCTTCCCTATTGTGCCTCTTGACTGGAGAAACTAACAAGAAACAATCTAAATCTAACAAGAAACAGAAAAATAAACACATCTCAATTTGCTTTTTTTTGGTGCTTTCCCCTGATTTATGAGCTCCCTGGGCAAAGAGCCACAGGAAACCTGCTCCTGCTAGCAAAACAGCATATTTACTTTTGATTTACTAATTATATTGTGATGCCAGTAATTGTCCTTCTAGATTTAAAAGCCCTGAACTTTGTATCCAGTACTTTTGTATTGCGTTTGATAATCTATTAGATATTTGAATTTGAAACGTTGCCTATTTTGTACATGGTTCTCGATTAAAATGCAATTAATTGACTAATTACAGACTCTGCAATCAACTTGACTAAAGCATTTAATTGGACACCACCTCTAATTAAAAAAGCCCTTTGTTTTAATATTTTTAGCAGAGGCGCCAATGACTGTAAAATATCGCACCCGGTTTCACACTAACTTGTGATATAAGTAAAAACGCTCCATAATGTGAATCTCTTCTTGTTATTGTGCTCGTTAAAGAAATGCAGTGGGAATAACAAAGGTGGGCTCTCACATTCAGAACTTAACATGACAGCGCTGTGCGTTTGTTTTCAAGCTAATTAAAAAAAAAAACTGTGGCATCTTTTTCTTTGAAAGTATTTATTTATTTATTTTTTTCCCATTTTAATGACGCTGAAGCTCACTTCGAAACCATAATGTTCAGGCTCAGAAAATGAGAGCAAGGGAAAAGAGGCGAACCTTGGTTTATTACCCGCCTTGCTGTGTTCTGTAATGGAAAGTAATTCAAATCCCCCAGCTCCCCTGAATATTCTGCTGCATGGCTGCAGTCCAAAACAAAAATCTCCTTCACTTTACCCTTGACGCAACAACCCTAATGGCTGTTCTTGATGACAAGCGCAGAGAAGGAAGAGAAAACAGCCTCACAGTTAATTCCCCAAACCGACTGTCCGATGATGAGTCCTGACACGGCAGCTTGCACAAGGGCACTGGGTAAAGGGGACACGGGAGGGTGTGCGCACCCCCGCTGTGCTGCTGGTGTGTTTGACACCTTGCTGCACTGCACTGTAATCAGCCCAGCCAACAATCAAAGCCCACAGGATCCATTCGGCAAGCGTGTAAATTCACCGTCCCACATCCTCTGTCTGACTGCGAGATGGCAGCTCAGCTTGTGCCCGAGTTTGGGAGAGCGCAGATCAGCAATGCAGAGTATTTGACAGGAGCTGCGCGTGCAGGAGCTTCATCCATTGATTGATGATAATGAGTTCCTGCTAAAGATTTCATGATGGACCTAAAAAAAGAGGAAGTGAAAGATGTGCACAGAGAAAGAACGGCACGGAGCAATGCAGAGCAGGGGTGACTCTGCAAATGTGGGGATTGAACAAAGGTAGAAAAGATAAGAATAAGGGTGAAGCAGAGACAACCAGGGAATAATGTCAGAGAAGAAAGAGGGAGAAGAAGGAGAGGAAGAGTTAATTTGCAAAAAATTTCCAAAGTGGTATCAGTCAATTATATATTTAGTTGCTATAAATCAGTAAATGATTTATATTATTTACTGATTTATACAAGTCTATGGTAGATATTTTGGCGAGGCTTTAAAGATTGATGGACAAATCTGAAATAAATTAATGATAAAAAAAAATGGCTGGAGCTCAACATAAAAAATGCATGGAAGGATGGTTGAATAGACTTGGATGGATGATCAACAGATGATTAATGGATGATAAAGTGATGGATAAATACACGAAGGACAGTTGAAGCTTAATTGAATCAATGGATGGATGTTATCAATGGGTATCTGAGTAATCAACGGGTGAAGGTAGAGTTGGATGGACAGAGAGCTGGATAGACGGATACAACTTTTATGGAGCAGAATAGGAAATACAATCTGTAAATAAATGTGTTTCCACCCTGCATTGTGTTTTTCTGCAGTATGGAGCAGCATGGAATATGTTTGAATTGAATCCTGAACTTTTCCGAAGTGTGTAAGACGTGAGCATCGTTCAACACTGACTGGCGCACAGAACAGGGTGAGATGGTCACAGTGAAGTGTTTGAATGTCCTGGCTCCCTGTAGCAGAGAATATATTTCAAAAATATGCTTTTAGTTTGTTAGGTCATAAACCACTGAACAGCTTAGCATCAAAACATGTTTAAGACCTGTTGTTGTATCAACTATACAGACGACTCAGGATGGCAAATCTCCAGAAAGCTGCAGGGTTAAACCCCCCACCTTTTCAGAGTATTGATGATTTTCACCATGGCGCTTGACAAAATGAAACGTCTGTTATTGGTTTTCCCAACTGTTGACCAAACGATCCGTTTATGATGTTTTCATGTTTTATTTTTTGTGCTTTCTTGCTGTAGAGCACTTTGAACTGAGCTATGCAAATAAACCGCTGGCGATCGGCACTAGCACTCACAACTCCACAAGGGATCAGCATGTAAGATAATTGATGGACGGATTATTGATTGATTGCATGTGTGGCACTGATTTACTTCGTAGGTCCGCTCGGCCTCATAACACAATAAATCAGGTGAGATATTCCTTCAGATAAATGCCCGGTTCAGAACAGACAGGGGGAAAAAAAGAAAAGGAGGCTTGGGGTTGCCTAATGTGCACAACTATTACTACCTTTCATAAAAGCTCCTCCACATTCCCATTTATTCAGTGCTTCATGCATGAATAATCCAATGCAGGGAAAGTGCAATATTTCCACCAGGGCTTTGACCAGATTAGCAATGGGGGTTTGGTACTGTCCCCCTGAGGACTCGCAGACCTCTCCCAGGAACACAGAGCAAAAGTAATCAGGCACAAAACACATCTTTCTTATCTTCTGCCCACTCCTAACAAGTACATAATTGCTAATATCTCTGCTGAGCCAGAGAACGAATACCCTAGAGACGGGCTATGTATACACAGCCTGATAGAGAGATGAGGACGGGTTGCTATAGGAACAAGGGAGACTTAATGTGTTTAAGCAGGGGCCGTGAGGGGAGAGGAGCAACACAAGTGGGAGGAGAAAGGTTATAAACCCAGAAAAGCAGCAAAACAGAGTAGTTCTGCTGGTCCCAAAGGAACCTCCTCATACCGCTTTGCAAAGATTCTCTGCAGATGCCATGAGGCTTCTTTGACACGAACCAGCAGAAGGTCAGTTTAATCTGAAAGAGAAAACCAAAACTCGGCAGTTCATAGCAGACGAGACTCTGTTTCTGAAACTGGTGAGAAGGACACAGGATCTCCTGTCATATAGAAAACAGCAGGTAATAATGAACAATATAAAGATCAACACTGCATTAAAGTCATAAAAGTGCAAAGTTCACCTGTGAATTTTACAATGTCAGTTTAGCTCTGAGATAATAGCAGGCAGCAAGAGGTAGCTAACAACTTGGAGATGTCTCCAATTCTCCAAAAGTTAAACATTTACTTTTCAGTCCCTCTGTTTGGGGACACACCCAGCTGCACTACATGCTGCTGATTAGTCTCACCTGGTTCTCGCGTAATCCGATATCATCCTCAGGAGTTAAAAGCCACTCAAGTGTCTCTCTTCCACATTCTTTTGTTGTCCGTATCCATACCATCGGTTAGAAAGTACAGTTCCCTCGTGTGTAATTTCATCTAAGATGAAAATGAAACAACACAGACCCTCCTGACAAAACAACTACTTGCTGCGTGTGCCACAAATCTGGCCTTTCTGGAAGCGTGGAGAGAAGAACCGCATTTTGACCGAGGAAACAATTAGACGGGACCAGAGTTAAATCTCCTAGCCTACAAAATGCAGCATCAAGTGGCATTCACTCCTGCATAAATTCATTTGCTCGCTTAATTTAAAGCAAATTTCCGAAATTTAATAAAACAGAAACATTGCAAAAGTTCTGCTGTCAAGAGACAGAAAGCCTCAATGAGATGCACAGTAATTATGTGCAGCAAAACAATAAAAGGATTAAGACTCTATGGATGAGTGCAAGGTGCAGTTAACTGAGAGAAATGGGAGAGGGAAAAAGAAATCTGGTAATTAGAGAGTAAAAATAGAAACGACGTGAGCGTGAAAAGCAACGCGACCCAACTTTGAAACATCAGCTCTGAAAATAAATATCTTTAATATTAAACTGAGCATTTGTCAAGCCACCCCGGCCTGACGCTGAAGCATCTTCACCTAATGGTTATCTGTTATTGGTCTGCAAGACGCATCAGTGGGGCAGTTATTGAACTGAAATCTGTATCCGTCATGTAGTGCATTACTGGATTACTCCCTACACCAGCCATCTGTATTGTCAGCTTCTGTACAGAGACATAAGGGGGAAAAAAGTGAAGCCATAACTTCTAGGTGCCAGAGATCACATTATGTTGGCCAAGCTCTAATCATTCTTTGATGCCAGCGGCGCTTCATTCAGCCTCCCACTCCGGGTCTTTATCACTCTCTGTCTCTCCCTCTCTCTCTCTGCATATCTTCTCCTCTCTCTGCCTCTTTGTGTTTGTCTCTGTCTTTTGCTCTTTATCTCGTTTCGCTTCTCTCCATCTCCAAGTAATGGTGTTTCAATAGGACACCCAGCCACAGGAATCCAATACGCATAACGTCTAATTGAGTCTTTAATAGGCTGTCTGATGTCTGCTTGCTGCTGGTTCGCACCGAGAGGTACAGTCGCACTTCAAACAGCACACCGCTGCCAGCTGGACCCACCGGGAAAGGTCATTCTGTGTGACCGAATCAGCAGCCGCATTGATGCGCATGAACAGAGGAAAAAAAAAACCTCACAACAGATATGGACAGTTTTCAGATAGTTGGTCCAGAAGGAAGTAAATCACAATTAGAGGCTGCAGTTCAGTTTCCTATTATGTGGGCTTAACCACAGTTTGGTTTACTAGAAAGGGGGGGAAAATGCAAAATTCATTTGAAGCATTTGTTCTTGTGAAGTGCCTTAAACCACAAAGCACCACATTTAGCACAACAGTATTTTATTAGTCTTGCGTCGTGCCAAGTCAAAACAGCTCAGTGTTAAAGTCAAATGCCATCAATGTTTAAAAATCATCTCTGTATAGTTAGAAATTAGAGAAGAAATATTAATTATCACAAAGTGATTTTAGACAAAGTCATGGAATAAAGCTTTATTCAGATACTAACTGTTTGACGTTACATTTTTTTTTTTCTGCTTTAGAATCATGAAAACTATCCAAATTGTGAAAATCATCCAAATATTTCTTACTCCTAATTGCCAGAATTACAAATGAATTTACTTCAATTTAAGTCAATTTGAGATGATGCAACAACAGTACATCAAGCACACAGCTTCCTTATGTATGGAAAAATAAATAAAAAAAACAGTTTACTCAAGATATCAGGAAGATCATTTTGGGTATTATTCCCAGATATCTGAAGGTGATACATTTATCTGTTCAAGCAATTACTCTCATTTAAAAAACAACAAAAACATCCAGCCATTTTACATTTTAATGTGTCCTTAAACTCCAAAACAAGATCTTGCTAACAAAATACCGGACATGTGTTGAGTCCGCAATGAAGACGACATTAGTTTGAAACACACTGGCTGACCATCACTTGAATATTTGGAGACATATCCTGTTGCCTGATGTTTTTATTTATTTATTTTTGTCTGTCTGAATTAAAAAAGTACAATAGCATATTCTCAAGAAAGGATTCACTTTTTAATCTGGCATTTAAACAACAGAAATATCTTTACTCACCTAATTCATGAAAACTGGATAAACTCTAGTTGACGCCACCATCAGTGTTTTCATATAAATAGCTGTTAACTAAATACATGTCCTCAAACCCTGCATAATGAAAACCGTTACTCTGTTAGCAAAGTTTAAAGCTAAAATGAACTAAAAACGTCTTCATGTTCAATACATATTTGAAAAAAGGATATCCAAATGTCAAGCCAGCAGAATAAACAGGAAGGACTTTTCTCGCCAACCATGACATCAGAATTCAAGATGGCCGCTGTGCGGTTGTAACAAGGCAGGAATTAAAACCAAACAGCTTACTAGCAGTTCGAGAGAAATCTGTTAGAGCAAAAGTTGAGATGCTTAAACAATTCATGACTGTGTCTGTTTGAGTCATTTGTTCGACATCACAGATGATCTGTCTTTTAAACAGCTGATGCCATAATCTCCTCCGAGTGAAATGCAGCCCAAACACCGTCAGTGGTTCTCGCACCGCAGCCGTGAAAACCGTGGATCTTGATTAATCTCTGCTGCTGCTTGCAAGGTCATCTGGTAAAATGTAATGTCACAGAGTGAAGAGGGAAAGATCCAAACAAAGGGCTTCAGCAGCAACCAGAGGTCTGTATAAATTAACAGCGGTTCCACTTCTTTTCTTTGTGAGGCGGCTGAAAGTCAGGAGGGTGAGGAGCAGAGAGGGAAGAGTTCATCAAACCCCCTTCCCCGCATGAGGAGGTGTCACCTTGGAACAGAGCTGATCTATCAAAGCAAAGAGGTCTGTTGCATCTGGGATCATTGGAGAGAGAAATGAGCAATGGAGCAAAAAAAAAAAAAGAAAACTGGAGTTCACCTTCTGGTTCATTTGTGACACAAAGCAGATTCACAGAGTTTGTTAATTAATTTAAGACTCCATTTCCTGTTTGGCACCAACACATTGCTGCTGTACCTAAAACAGCCAGATGGTTGAATTGAGTATTAATACTGCAAATAGTGCTTTTTAAAAACTTTTTATTTTTTAATATTTTGACCCTTTGAACCCGATTCCGTGTTTTTTTTTCTTCTTTTTTTTTTCTTTTTAAACAGATCGCCATAAAGCCGTGACTAATGGTGAAATGAAAGGAGAAAGCTGTATGATTTTCAATAACTTTACAAATAGAAATATGAAAAGAATGGCATGTATTCAGGGGCTTTTTTTCCTCTGTTAAGGCCAAATCTGTTTTATCCATTCATGTTGCAAAACTGTTCAATCTCGTCAAACTATATAGCCTGCACCGGTACACCTTTTTGAACTTCTCATTGATTTTGGAAGGCTGCTTTCTCCTATCTGTGCTGTGGCTCTCTGCAGCTCCTCCAGAGTCACCATAGGCAGACACAGAGGCAAAAGAGAGCTTGGAAGAAAATAGGAGGAAGCAAACTGAAACTGAAATAATGATGCTGGAAATTCTTCAAGGTTTTTCCTTTCATGTCCTGTTGCTGTAATCCAAGATAGAAAATTAGATGCACAGCTAATAAAACGGCAGAAATAATTGACAGGCACGGTTCAAAAACGCTACATATTCCCCAGAGAAAACCACAAGTCAGCCTACAGGTTTTATATAAATATAAAGAATGCAGGCTGATGAAGGATATGTTATGGCTTTTATATAAGAACCAGATGATTCAAGCTCTGAACGCACAAAGCTTGTGCACTTGTTTAGTCTTTTTTTATTCTGAGAGGTGAAACTTTTCTTTGTGCGTTGCTGGGTCCTTTTCTCTTAATAATGATCATAAAAGTGCTTGTTAGAGTGAAAATGTGGATCCATATGCACCGTGTTATTCTCCTTATCTCATTATGATTTGCGTGTCTCCATGCTAATATAATATTATAGCCTCTGAATATGAGCGTACAGGTATGTAGGAGCTAAGTAGCGGTGCAGGTCAGTGAATATATTCTCTCTACGTAACGGTGGGATTATTAACATCTTCACTTTGCTCCTGGTTTGTTCGTTTGAAAAGCCTAATTAATCACAGGGACAACGGTGGGACTGAACTCGGCGCCGTCGAGCGTGAAATTACCTTTCTCGGTGACGAGGCTCAAACGTCCATAAACACCGATCCCGGCAAGCCAACCTCCGCACCCACCCTTTATCTCGCCTCGGAAACCGGGAGTGGGTGAGCAAAAACAAGAAAGTACACCAGAGGTTGGAAAGTGTGCTGATGAATAAAGCAAAGCAGAAGTGAGAGGGGAGAGGGTTGGCCTTTTTCTTTTCTTGAAATCCCACTTTTGCTGGCAGACTGATGGTTCCCTGCTCTGCAATGTAAAAATAAAGCAAGCTGGTGGGCCAGGTACGTGGAACATCTACTCCGAGAGACATCTCTGTCCAAATCGATAGCTTTGAACCCTCCAGCATGGGAGCAATGAGAAAACTCTTTACATCGATAGATGTGTGCTCTCATATCCCCCACTGCTGATGTCGAGCGCAGCACAAGCCTTTCTGGGAATAGCATGTATATGAATCATTCAGCTCACCCACTTCTCTAACCTCTCCCTCTCTTCCCACCTGTCCACCAATCGCCCACCAGCAGAGACTGTCTTTGTACTTAACCTCAAACATCACAGCTAACTCGTCTATCAATGCTGAGTTGAGACCGCAGAGAAGGGATGCGCGTCTATTTCTGCCTCAGATGGAGTGGAGGGTTGCTGCTGCTGCTGCCGCTTGCAAGTGCATTCACACACCCGATCGGTGCGTTGCAAAGGGTTAAAGTCAGAAACTTGCTTTCAGATTCCTGAGAGAACAATCCAGCATTAATTCAGATGATCTGAGCTGCACTCAAGTGTTTTCGCAGGATTTCAGCGCTTGATGGCTCGATGAAGAGCTGATGTTCGGTGTTTGTGACATCAACGCCTCTGTCAAGATTTGCAAAGCAGTATAGTGCTTTGCAAAAGTACTCAAAACTTGTGGGATTTTTCATATTTTTGTCATGTAAAATCTAGGAATTATAATGATTAAACAACATTCTGTTGTTGTTATTGATCAAGACAATGTAGTGCATGAAAGTGAAGCAAAAGAAAAAATATGCATGATTTTTAAATAATAAAAAAATACTTAGTTAAACACCGTCCATGCAAACATGTTTAAAACTTACCACCAACTCTAAATTAGAATTAGGTCTTGACTTTGACTGGGCCACTCTATCAAATGTGAAGGGTTTGATCTCAACCGGGGGTGTCCCACAGCTTTCGGACGTGTCCCTGTTCCATCGCACTTGAATTAAACGAATGAATTAACCCCTCAGCATGCGGTCAGGTTCCAGAGACTCCCGCTGACGATGACCCAATTACAGATTTAAGTGTGCTAAAGTGGAGAAGCGCCTAGGAATGGCAGGACACTCACCCTCGAGGACCGAACATTGACAACTGAGATCTAAATAATTCAATCGAAACTCTCATTGTACGTTTACGTTTGTCGTCAAGCTGAAAAGTACGATGCTGCACAAACTGTAGTTATGTGACACAGTGTCAAAAAAGAGGAAAGTATTGTATGCAAGATGTTACTCAATCTAAAGCAGCTGTGCACTTCCCAGTCATCATAGATGCTGGCTGCAGCCAACATCCCATCAAGGCTTCCTGATGCAACAGACAAATGTTAATAACGTCTTTGCGTACATCGTTAAGGAACAACTTACCTGACTCCACGAAGGTTTAATATGAACACATTTTTAATTAAGTCAGTCCTGTCAGCTGGAAGTTAGTGTTCTGCTCCTTATTATAACATCATGACATTATATGGTTTATATTTGAACCCCACCAGACCTCCAGCTCACCATCACTGCAAAGTGTGTAATAGACGCTGCAGGGGAATTTGGCCGCTGACACGCAGAGTAACACCAATTTGTCAAAATGCCGGGTTCCTTCGAAAGATGTGAATTAAGGATTATTTGGCAGAGCCAGAGAAATGTGTAAAAATGACCTGCTGGAAGGAGAAAAAGCTTTGGGTTTCTTCTTCCCCATTAACTTTCCACGGAAGCACCTGGGTTACCAAGGAGACACGCTTTACACGAAAGAAAACATTAGCTTTCTCCGTCATTTTTGGCTATTTTATATTATTATCAGTTTTGCTTATATCATGTCGGACAAAATGAAGTATCCTCAGAATAGTCATTGTGTCTAAGAGTAATCTCTCAGATGAACTCACAAGCTGACGGCAACTGGAAACTGAAAAGTAACATTTCAATATTGTCCAAAGAAACATCATGCTATTATTACATAGTAACAAGAGATTTAATGCCAACTGTATAGACAAAAACAAGATGGAGAAACAGATCAAAAATTAATTCAACAAGTCCAGAAGGGTCTAGAATGAGGTAAACCAATATCTAAACAGGTACCATTTTTGTACTTGCATGCTTTAAATCACAACAAAAGTAAACTTTTGCAGTGAGGTGCTTTTCTCCCAACTTTCCATTTTTAGGACAATATCCAACGCCAAGTCAATTTTTGGAGATATGCTTGCACCTAAGATGCACTTTACAGGGCAACAAAAGGTGGCTTTGAGTACTCAACATCTAATCATACAGAGTGAGTTCACCTCAGGATGCACTGCAGATGGAGAGTTGTTAGTGTAAGTCATCACAAAATTCAAACTGACACATTCATGGTAGCTTAAATCACCCACGAGCTGCACTGACTGCATGGTAATGGGGTAATGGAACACTGATTATCACAAAAACGATTTCAGCAAAAGAAGACGGACCAAAAAAAGAAAGCTTAATGGTTTCAGCGATGCACTTTGGGACAAACACGAACAGATCACGTAAAAATAAATACTGGAATCTTGACGTCTTTGAAAGTTCTCAGTGGCTTTGGTCAAAAGGTGCTCATTACTAACTTTTTATTTTGCAACTTTGCACAAATGTAGCACTTAAGTTTATTTGATATTGATGTGCATTCAGTTTAGGCACCAAAGGTAAACTGAAATCCTATTTTTGCAAGCTTTATTCTACATCTTATAGGCAAAAAAAAGAGCAATATAAAAGCAAGTGAACTGATGCATCACACTATGATGGTACATCAAGCTCCACAGGGTGAAAAAGTGCGTATTTAGAAGACTGAATGCATATGAAGGACCATGCTGAAACTCAAAGCACCTGATGGAAACGGATAATTTTCGATCATGTTAAACCAATCCAGCAACGCCGTTGTCCCTCTAATGAGCTCCAAAAACTCTCATGTTGCTGAGTCCAGAACCTTGGTTCATTCGGGACTGACAACACACCTGCTCTCTGTCACTCAGAGACATGAGGTTAGTGGGTCTGACACACAAAAAGTAGAGAAAGCGACAAAAGCTGATGGTTTGGTGCGAATTTGTTTTATAGATTCTGCTTTTATGGAAACAACAGAGAGAGGCACTAAGACTCGGATGCTGTCCAAGACGATCAAAGAGATCTGAGCGCTACATCTGACACAGAATGAAAAGAAAAAGAAATGCAAAGGGAGGAAAATTTGAATAGGAGAGCTGATCAGGAAGATAATGTGACGGGTACTGCCACACCGTCTTTCAGACATCTCTTTCAGAGTGAAGAGATCAAGCTGATGGGATTCATATTGACGGAGGAGGATTTTACAGCAACTCAGCAAATTGAAACAAGCTTGTACTTGTTCAAGCTCGCTCAGATTATCTGATCATTTCCGAGAACCTCAGTGGACATTAATGTGCAGCTCCTTCCACAGAGTCACAGTTGGGTTTATGTCTGGACTTGGACTAGGCCAGGCGTCGGCAATCCTCAAATGTTGAAAGAGCCATACTTGAGCAAAAAAACAAAAAACAAATCTATCTGGAGTCGCAAAAAGTTAAAAGCCTTATATAAGGCTTATAATAAAGGCCAAACAGGCTTTAAGTGTTTCCATTAGCCTATTATCAAAACGATTGAGTGTGTACATAATTAGCATCATGATTAAACGTTTATTCTCCCTGCAGGGCGTCCTGGACAGAACGACGCTCCACGTGACTCCGTTGTACAGTGGTGCTTTAAGTTTACTTCCCTTTACAATATTAATGTAAATGTTTCATTGCTTTGATAAAATGAAAGAAATACAATAAAGAAATCTGATTTTTGATGTAATTTTTTGTGATGAAGATCGACAGGGAAAGAGTCGTTTTTTTCCTTGTGGAACTCGGAAAATCCAGAATGCAGTTTGCGTAACGATCGCTCTCTGTAAATAATCTAAGCTGAAGAGCCGATCCCTGGATTAGGCCATTCTTAAATAGGAATATGCTTTAATCTAAGCTAGGGGTCGCCAACTCCAGCTCTCAAGAGACACTGTTCTGCATTTGCACATGTGTTGTTGGTCCAGCAAACAGGAATAAAAAGGACAGTTCTTTACCAGGCTAAAGAACTACATGTTGAGGAGGTAATTTTGAATTTTAAATCACCTCTGTTCAGCCAGAGATTCGTCTCAAATGAATCTTTGGCAGGATGTCAGACTTTAAGGACTTGACTTGGACGATCTGAACTGAAGCTCTGCCTGTATGTTCAGGGACGTTATCCTGCGGGAAGGTAAACCTTGCCTATAGTTTCAAGTTTTGTGAAACCCCTAGCAGGCTTTTTTTTTTACAGGTTTGCCCTGTTTTTAATCCAATCTGTCTTCCCACCAAATCTGATTTGATTTTCTGTCCTGACTGAAGAAGGATCCCCCCAGCATGATGCTGCTACCACCATGTTTCAACTCGGAGAGAGCTTATTCAGTGTGATGTTCAGTGTTGCATCTTTGTCAATATTTCTTCATAAAAAATAGCTAAATTAAGGAAGCTCCCATCTCATGTTTAACAGTTATGGCTACACTGTGTTTGCATGGTTTAGTTTAGTTTTTTGAACACAAACTAGATGCAGAAAACCAAAAAAAAACCCAAAGCATTTTAGAGCGTGCTGTCGTGCAATAGGTTTGAAGTTTATCTGAAAAGCGCATTTAAAAGCTTTGATGAAACAATGCTAAATACCTTCACTGAAAAAATATTTAGATGATTTTTATTTGGTAATTCACTGGGCTTTTGTGTCTTCTGAATCCGCCTCTCAATAGACACGAAGGCGGAGAGACAGTCGTCCTCCGCTGGTTTGATTCTGGAGGTCACGCTCCGCACGACATCCAGCTTGGTAAACTCAGCAAATTCAGTTTCCGATGTCGTCTAACGACATAAATTGGTGCTCTGTGTTGTTTTTGTTGCATCTCTATAAAAAATTTAATTCAAACTCAAAGACCCCCAAAGCTCATTTGTTCTAAAAAAAAAAAAAAAAAGAGCACATCCCAAAACGCGCATGGATAGCTGCTTATGCAGCTGCATTGAAGGGAAAACATCGCTTCAGGTCAGCAGGGACTTGGATTCTAATCTTCTGTACAAATCTGTGATGAGCTGTGTGTTTTGAAGGTCCCGTGGGAGCTGCCACACATAATTAATCTGGTTTCATAAAAATGTTTCGACATACTGGTTGACTGGGAGCTCGGAGAAAACTAATATTGGTTGTCATTCTAATGCAATCCATGTGAAATAAACAAGTTACTCTGTCTAAATGTGTGCACGTTTGTGTCGATGGACGGGAGCTGTCTGCGCGTGGAAAGGAGTCGGAATCGGCTGCTGCTGAGTTCCCAGGGAAATCAGAGCACACACGCAGCAACAGAGACGGTGGGAAGTGGGTAGAGGAATTAGGGAAGAGGAGGGAGGCGCGGCGAGGAGGAAGAGGAAGAAGAAAGACGGAGTTTCAGGGAATAAAATGTTGATGCCAGGCAGCTTGCTTGGCAGCTCACAGACGAAGTATGTGTCCTGGATTCTGGGTTGCAATCAAATCCCCATAAACAGAGTGATCATTCACTCTGCCTAAACCCACACTGCATTACTGGCAACCTCCAAGGACACACACACACACACACACACACACACACACACACACACACACACACACACATGCAGAGCTGTGAAAGAGAAAGGTTGGGTTTTCAGTCGGTTTTCCCATCTTATCCACAAAATCTGAACATAAATCCATAAATAAGCAGGTGAGCTCAAACAGATGCAGCGAAGCTGATGAGAGAAGGAAGGAAATAACACTAGGTGAAAGAAAGTGGGTGGAAATGAAAGGGAATTTTAAATCTTTAAACTTCCTTGGGGGTCAACAGAGATGTAGACACACTTAACACCTCGGAGATGACTTGGGCGTTCTCACTTTGTTTTTATAGGCTCTGTTAAGCTGCTGAGCCGTATAATTTTCAGAGAACTATTCAAAACTTAATGATGGTGTTGTACCAAAACAGGATAAGTGGAGAATTTTTGCACCTAATTGGCAGGATTGTCTTTTGATGTGGCATCAAATACCTGAAGGCATGTGTGCATGTGTGTGTGTGAGTGTGTGTGTGTGTGTGTGTGTGTGTGTGTGTGTGAGTGTCTGCGTGCACAATGATGCTGCTTGCACAGTTTCCCTGGAAAAAAGAAAAAGAAAACAAAATCATTGAGTTCTTATTGGGGCTTTTTTTTTTTTTGTCACAGCTGATCTAGAATTTCTTCCATCTCAGTCGGGGCCAATAAGCTAGAAGCTTACCTGTGCACTTAAGGAGAAGGAGACTCAGCAAGCAGAGAAAGGCACCAAGTGGGGGAACAAAAGAAACTATCTTCACCTCCTCATAATGACTCTGCCTTCAGGCTGAAACAGCTGCTCACCTCGCTCACAGAAAGCGATGCAGCCGCAGTCTTTGACACAAATGTTTGAACTTTCTTTTCTTGGGGTATAGGTGCAGCTGAAACCATATATTTACATGCACAGTGCATGAAAAAAACCAAACAAAACACAGAACCATTGTTCTCACAGACTAACATTTAGTTAGATTAGTTAAATCCCAGAAAACCAAAGCGATATATAAATTAGAGATCTTTTCTTATCAGTCTTCTCTTGATTTGTGCTACTGTCATCTGCAACATCTGCAACACACAGATGTTGCAGATGTTTTATTTTTACCGCATAAAAAAAGCGAACCGGCGCAGTTGCTCTCGCAGCCCAGTTTCCGCTTCACAGGCAGCGAAACGTCAGACTGTTTCAGTCTGATATTTTGCACATTAACGGGGAATACTCCCTAATTTGAAAAGAAAGAGGAGCTGGTCAAAATAACCATCATGCCAAAAAGAGAGGAGATACATATGGGTGGGGCTGAACAACTTAGAGATAAAAAGAAGAAAAAAGTTGGTGCAGGATTACGGCCAGTGGTGCCAAATGACCAGGGGAGGTTAGCAAGCTCTCCCTACGCGACTCTTTTCCCAGCCCAGACTTGGCATGTAAAGTGTTTGTGTATTTGGGTGTGTTCTGGACACTCAGAACATTAAAAGCAACCTATTAGCCATGTTACACTATACTCACATAAATAATTAATCTGCTTGATCAACAAAATCAATCCATGCTGGCTGACCAGAAAAAGTCACTCTTATTTAATGCAAAGGAAAACATTTCAGGAGAAGGATCTTTTTTTTTTTCATCCATATTTATCTTTTTATTTTTAAAAGAGCAAGAGAAAAACAAAGTTAATTCACTTTCTGTGTGTTTAGGACTTTTCTTAAGTTGATTTTTATATGGTGTTTTGTTCTAAAGTCATGATTGTTAACATCACACACTTCTATTTCTATCCTTGCTGTGCTCCAGCAAAGAAGTGTCTGGAACCTGTCTGGTCACATAACAGCTGGACTTTTATTGAGATTAAATTACATAGGTGGACTCTGTTGACGTCAGAAAGGAATTTGGTTCTCTGGTTTTATTTCTGGCCCATCAGTCTAAAGGGGACAGAGCAGAAACGTACGGCACAGTTTTCAAATTTTACTTTGTAAACAATTTCAAACACCATGAATCAATTTCCTCCTCCTTCTTAACTGTATGGTATTATACATCAAATCCTATGAAATATGTTGCAACTTGTAATGAAAGGTGAAATAACAAAAGTTAAAGTTTAACTTTTATTATTTGTAATTCGAAACAGCGATGGGGGAACTCACACTTTGTTTAAGAAGGCCTATATAAACCCCTATGGGGTCAGAGAAGTGAAATCACCTCGGCACGCTGAGCAGGCTGCATGTGCCATGTGTTTCTTTGCCAATGCTGCCATAAGCTTTGGGCATCTGTATGTTGCTGCAACAAAGAAGAAAACTGTCAGGAACATGCATCAGACATTATGTGCAACATGGCAACCGGACAGACACTTTGATTGCCGTGCTATTTTCTGAAAAGGTGCTGTATGGATTGTACCATTAGCACAGTCACAGAGCAATATACTTGCAATCCCTGCAATCTTAGGGGAAGTGCAATTACTCATCAGTGTGTGAATTACTGAGAGTCTGAGTTTAAACCTTCTCTCCTTCTTTTTCTTTCTTTCTGGCCTCGTTTTCTTTCCAAATAAATGACTACGAGTGGATAGAATTTCATTGTTTATGCATTTATTCATTGTGAAACCAGGATTACTGACTTTACAAGGTCATTCAAACAGCTGAGTGAACGCTCTATTGACTGAAATGTAAATACGGCCTCTCGCTCGGCTCCAGTCGCACACTTAAACGTGCGGGCCCCCGTCTGCATTATCCTTTATTGTCATCCAGAAGAGCAAGTGTTTTTCCTAAACTGCTGATTAAGTGGCTCTGCCTTCTATCTAGGTCCCGGGATCTGGGGAAATAGAAAACCAGAAAGTGAGATGTTGATATTGATTCTGGAATCAGGAACAGAGGGCACCTTTCATTTTGCATTAGCTGTTCTGATGTCCAGATTTACATTTGCAACCTGTGTTGTGGAAAAATAAAAGAGTTTTCACTGTAATCATGCCTGACTGCAAAACAGAAAAAATAATAATAATAATAAAAAAAAGACCAAAAAATAAATGTGACCTGAAAACAGAGGAGATAAGTTTCATTCACTCTTCTTTGAAAAAACATAGATGATCACAGAAAATTTTCTTTTTATTTTGGTAAGTTGGAGAACCGAAGGACACTTCATGTCTGCAGAACATAAAAAAAAAATAAAAAATTGACTCATATTCAAAACTCACTAAATTAAAGTGTCTTTTAGCTCACCTGCAGACCCAAGGATTTTTATAAGTATCACAGTCCTTAAGACAAAAAGGTATAATTGGAATTTTACTTTACATGTGATGTGAATTTATCGCAGTGTTGCATTTGACAACACTGAGTGAGTGAATACACCAAGTCCAGAAACATGCCCTCATATGTCTACTTTGACATGGTAGAGCTAGAAGTGGATGAAAACAACACTGAGGTGTCAATTCTGGTAGTTTCTATTTTATGGTATAGATCAGGGATGGACACTCCTGGTCCTCGAGGGCCGGTCTCCTGCAACTTTTACATGTACCTCTAAATCAACACAGTCAAATAATGAGGTCATTAGCAGGACTCTGGAGAACTTGACTGCATTTAGCAGGTGATTCAGGTGCTGGATTCAGGTGTGTTGGACCAGGGAGACATCTAAGAGTTGCAGGACACCGGCACCTCGAGGACCAGGATTGCCCACCCCTGGTATAGAAGATATTGTCTAAATACAATCCCTACCAAGTACTGCTGGTGACATTTTCCATCTATTTATGCTGCAGTCATAAATAGATACTCAGACCTCACTTTAGTGTAAACGCTATTGAACGCTAAAGGAGGGTGTTACGCAAAGTTGATTTTTGCAGCTTAGTATCATTTTACAATTTTATAACATCTTAACATTGTAACATGATGTAATATGCTTTTCCGTCATCAAAGCCACACCCGGAGTGTTGCCTTGATTATTTCATGCATGTTTGAGAAATCCTTTAATCTGCTCTCACAAAGCTCCGCCTCAGAGACCAGCCCTCCCCCGCATGTCCTCCTTCAAACTAGCGGCAGCAGCCACTGAAAGCCCAATAAAAACATTGAAGTCTTTGGTTGTAACGTGACACAACGCAGAAACATCCAGGAGGTATGATAGAGATAGTGCAATAAAATCACACTATGTGTAAAATACATTATACTGCCCCTATAAGAAAATATGAGTGCTGCACAAGTCAAAACACAATAATACAAGCTCTATTTGTGTAAGTTTGTGTGTGAGTTTGTGTTTTTCAAAGACAGATACAAACACTTTTTGCTCATCCAGTTCCAGAAATGGGGTTCAGGAGCCATAAATTATGGATTTGATTAAAACAAACATCTGCGCTGCTTGTTTTATTCAAGACGAAACTGTGTCAGTGTGGGCATCAGGAAATCTCAAACCGACACGGCGCATTTCAACAACAGTGTGATTAAAACGATAACTGGAACATTTCGTGACTTTGCTTCCTGCAGTCGTTCTCAGCGCTGCAGCCAGGAACGCATTACTGACAGGTCTTCAAGGAAAAGCAAGAGAAACACCTGACCACAAATTCAATTATGTGAATACGTTTCACATTTTGTCACAATAAAATGAAAATAATTTTGTCGTCTGAGGAGCCAGACGTATTTTTTTGTGACTGAGAATGGTAAATAATTCTGCCAACATTTCCATCGCTTTTGTCCAATTTCTGCTCCTCAACTTGTCCTTTTGGTCATCTTCCACCTTTCCTCCAAACTCATCATCTTTTCATTGCATCCCTCTTTCTTCTCTTTTATCATCCCCCTGACACCTGCTCTGAGGGGACCGAATGCAGCCATCCGTCTGTCTGTCAGACAGAAAGGTCATTAAGCATTGAAGGGGACGGGACAGAAGGTGAGGAAAGGATTCTTTTTCTAATGTTCAAGGGACTCGACTTTAAAATAGTCATTTCTTCCACTGATGCACAGCTACAGACAAAAAGCCTTCTTTACTATGATTTTTTAAAAATTATTTAATCAAAAATAAAAGTTCAAGCCACATTTAAAGGTTAAAGTCTTGCACATAATTAATTTTGGGTTGTGTTTGGTTTGCGTTGTTCTTTTCTTCACTAATTAAAGATCTTTGAGGTGATGGAAATGTCAAAAACATAACGAGGCTATAATATATTTTTGGTTAAAGAAAATTAGTTAATGCTGCTTTTACTTTTTACTTACTTTTTTTTAATCAATTATAACTGTTTTCCTTCCCAGTTTTGCACAAGGACATAGATGTTAGTTTTTGATCCTGAGGATTTTCTTAATTCCAGGATCTATGAACACCTCTAATTAACAGTTTCTTTTATTCCCCCACTTGCTGAAGGTCTTTGAAATGCTGGGAGTGTGCAAAACATAATTAACCTGTAATCAAATGATAAAAAGGAAGAGAGGATGGGGTCATTATTAAAATATTAGTTAATAGTTGTTATTTGTGTTTTCCCACACATTTCCGGCAACGTTTTTTTTTTTTTTTTTCATTTACAAAACAAAAAACAAAAGCAACTGCAGCAGCAAAACTTCAAAAGAATACTTTGGATCAAAGCATACTGATGAGTTAAAAGAGCCTAGTCAAAGTACAGCTATAAATCCAGTTCAAAATCAATTGCAACACATCAAAGTTGATGTTCACTGATGCTCTACATCAACTTAGCTTGAGCTTTTCTGACTAAAATGCTGAAATGTGACTGCAGCAAAAGGTGATTTTAAAACATATCGATTGCAAACGTACTCTAACTTCTGCAGATTTAGCTCCTAATAATATGTATCACCATTTATCAGAAAAAATCAGTTTGTGTTGATAAAATTTCTTGCAGTATCTGTTGGCAAAAAGTGAAAAAACTAAAATAAAATAAAAAATGAAGTATGAAAACCTCTGAAAGATACTTTTGAGTAACTCAAGATTAACCGTAAACTAGTTTAAGTAAATGTAGCTCTCATTCCTCCGACTTTATTAACAGACAATAAGCCTTTTACAGAAAATGAACATGCTTTCTTTCCAGAAGAAGCATAATCACCAGAAAATGTGGAATGAAAACAATCATCTGTATGTCAACAATCTCTGATATAATGATACACTCTCATCATGTAAACAGTGGAGGGAAGTGATGAAGTAGTAACGCTGCAGCCTGTCTGCTGCCTGTGGCTGCTGATCTTTTCCTGGTAATTCTACACAAATTAGAAAATATTATCTCTCATGTTCAGTTTCCGGTGAGGTAGAGTTGCACTTTTTAGTTTCCATCTCTGCTTCCAGTCAGTTTGCGTTTGAGCGAAAACAAAGATAAAAATAAAAACTAAGAAGAATGATGCAGCATAAACACAAAGCGACGCAACCCAATCGCAAGAACACTACAAACAGACGTAAAGCGACTTTAGACAGACACACACAAAAAAATCTTTTAAACAAAACCACTTTAAACAGAAGCCAGAGACTATAAAGTGATGTGGAAATTAAGATGAGACAAGGAGATGACTGCATTGTGACGCAAGATGACTTTAAAGAGAAACAAAAACAACCAAAAAGTGAAACGACGACTCTAAAGAGTAGGAAATGAAAAAGAGACCAAAGGGACCTGGAATAGAAGTCAACAGACTGCAGAGTGAAGAATAAACAAATAAAAAAGTCATAAAAATATCATGAAATTGTCAAAAAAAAAAAAAAAGAAAAGATGACTGCATAGACTATGAGGAAAATCACAAACTCTTTTGTACTTTATAAAATACATCCCTTTCACCCTGCAACCGCATGGATGTGAATATTATGTTTATCATATGTTTGCTGTACATTATCCTTAAAAATAAAAACAAAATTTCATTGAAATGTCACTTAAAAAATGCCAGCAGTTCGGAGGGCTGAGCGGATCCTGCGGTGAGTTAAATATATATTTGATCATGTATGTAGAAATTTTTATTTTATTGATAAAAAGAAAAAAAAATGCTCTTTGGGGCCCCTAGTGGTCGCTGTAGGTATGATCTGCCTTGCCTTGGTAATGTAATGTAAAACATTTGTAAAGCTATAGCTTGATAGAAACCTGGAACTGTCCAGTTCAAGAGCCAAACATTTATGCCGGGGTCTTTGTTTGTGTGAAACTAAGTCTAAACTTTAATTGAGTTGATTCTCCTGCTTGGCTCTGAGTATTTCTGAGGTATTTTTGGCTTCAAAACGCTGCGTTTGATAAGGCTTGATAACAATAATTAAAACTTCTCAACGTTTGACATTGTCTAGCAAAAATGTTTTTACATCAAGCTACATAGCTGCTACATCGATGAGCTGCTCTATGCTGGAGTTGAGGAAATGTTGTTTGCTGCTGAGCATAATGTTGCTAAAACAAACATTATTTTGACATCAACTTTTAAGTTATGTGAAACTTCTATTAAAATCCTTTGAAGGCTCAGCATCAACCCGGTACCGGTACCAGTCTTCATTCTCAAGGGAGAAAGACTCAACTGGTGTAAATTACATTTTTAGTTATTGGAGTTACGCTTAAAATTAAATTCATTTAATCAAAAATGTCGGCTGAAGCCATTACAGTTTTCTGGCTGATCCCTGGTTACCAATCTTTAAAAAGCCTGACCTGCTGATTTTGATTTTGTCTGAAATGTTGCTAAATATAGCAAGAAAGTCACTGAGTTGGGAACAGTGGGGTGAATATTGTTAACTGTAAACGTGCAGACCTGACCTGGTGGCCAGTCTGTCAGTCAAACCTTTCACTGTAGAGCAGAAGAGGACAGAGGCTGATTTTTAAACCTTTTATGATGAAGATAAGATTAGTGGATAAGATCAGCTTCACATGTAAGTATCAGCTGATCACGATCCCCAAAATTAAGAAAATCAGCGCACAGAAATCAGCTGGCCAATAAATCAGCTGGCCAATAAATGGATCCTATATTATACATGTATATAATGTAAGCAGCTCTGCCAGAGATGCAATAAGTTTATAGCAGGTGTGTGAATGATCTAATGATCGGACTGCTGATTGCAGCCAGTCCGCATTGTTAGCAGACACAGAGCGCCCCAAACACTGGCAGATCCTGCTTCCTACTTGATAGAAATGTGACATCCTTTCCTCCACAGAGAGGATCAGTGCGATTCCTCTGAGAGCCACCATGTCGAATTCAGCTCCAACATGTGCAGACATACTAACTCTTGCATGGATAAATGCGTTGCATAACCAGTAAACCATCTGTCTGGGAGAAGGCCAGATAAACACAAAGGTAAACTGTGGACCTGATGAAGCAAAAATTAATCGGATTAAGAAGAAAAAATAAAAAAATAGGTCTGAGGGAGCAGAAGTGACAGTGAGTATGTTAGATAATTGGTTGGTGAGGCAGAAAGGTGTGAGAGGTGAGAATGAAATAGAAGACTGGAGGGAAAGAGAAGAGAGGAAAAACAAAAAGTCAAAGGAAAGAGTTGAGTCTACACTGTAAAAAAATAAACAGAAACGTCTCTAATTTATGGTAAAATGCACATAAATAAATGCCTTATTTATACAGTAAAATTCCAGTAACCACAGAATTTTACTACGTAAATTTTACAGTATTCACATGTTTTTTTACAGCGTAAAAACAATTAAGGTAGATGAACAGACGGATGTCGTTCTGCATTTTAAACTGGTCCAAATCTGTCTTTCTCCCATCTTAAAGGTTTTATTAGTTCGACTCTTCAATATTAAACAAAGATAATAAAAAATAAAATAAAATAAAAATGTCATATTCAGAAAAGTTCATTGTTTTGTATCATCCAAAAACACTTTCAGGGATGATTTCCGTACAACTTGACATTTGTGTGTCTGAGACACTTGGTGTCAACAGACTGCTTACAGCATCTTGTTCAAGTATTTATACTTTTTTTTCACATTTCTCAAGTGGTAAACTCAAACTTCATTGTGTCTTAAGGGGCTTTTATGTGCATGAAGGTGAAAGAGATGGAAAAGTATATGTGGTTTTCAAGGTTGTTTGCAAATTAAAAGTGAAAATAGGCATGGTGTGGATTTATTTTGACAAAAGAACTTTCAATTATTTATCCTAAACATTTGTGTTTAGTGAGGACACAGAAAAGATCTGATCTGATTCTGGTGTACATGAAGAAACAGCGTGTCTGTACCACACGTGTCTGTAACATGCTGCCAACACATTTCACTCCATCAGGTTTTGCTCTGTTCATTACGAAGAACATCAGAGCCAGTCAGAATGGGACGATGAATAGAAAGTCCAGACCCCGATCAGAATCATTCAACATCTCTGCACATTAAAATGCAACAAATTAGGAAACTCTCCGACATTCAACACAGACAAAATGACTTAAAAACACAAAGTTAAACCCAGAAGATCATCAGCTGCTGTACCAGTGGGCGCTCCCATTTTTCTTCCTTTTTGAAAACTGATGATCACAGCAACTCTGCACTTTAATCCTAATTTGCAAAGAATCGTGGGCAAAAAGCTGAAAGAGACGTCCCCCCAAAAGAACTGCAAACATAACAGCCGGCTCACTGAGATCTGAATCAGGGGGACTGAATACGTTACATTTTTATTTTTATTTGTAAAATATGTTCAAAACTGCCATTGCAGGAGCAAACTAAGGCCTTTAACTTTGCGAGTTAGCTGTGAAGCTAGTCGCCCAACATGGCAGTTTAAAGAACTGCTGAGTCAGTTTACGTTATCAGTTTATAGTCCCAAAGCATCAACAAATGACATAAGCCTCCACACTGTAAAATTAGGTGTGGTTAAGAACAAACATTTCAAAATAATTTTTTTATGACGCGCTGGAGCCGCGGGTCAGACGTCGGTTCTGTCAAAGCAAGCGTGTGGGGAAGAGAGCCGATTCATTTCAACGTTTACTTTTGTCTGTGATGTGCTCCATCAAACCTCTCTTGTCTCACACCTGTCTGAACTGAGCAGCGGCGCTGCGAGCTGCTGTTTCCCATGCAACCCAACACTAGATCAACCTGCAGGATCCCCGCCCTGCCGATGACCTGCTTCACTCAAAGAATAACAAACACGGAGAGGGCCCACACACCGACACACAGTCAAATCCTCGGCAGCAGCAACATTTTTCATGAGGGAACGCACACATCCAGCCTCTGAGTCAGCATTCGTGTTTGTTTGCTCACTTTGAAAATGCACAGAGTTTGCTGGTTAGATCAGATTGGGAAAGCTGCATATGTGTGGGAAGTTGATACGTTTCTTTACAGGAGTCACTACACTGTAATACACGAAGGTTTAATTATCTGAGATGTGTAATTATTGCCACTTCAACAGCTCCTCCTACTGGTGGGCAGGAAAACAACTGTGTCTGAAACCTGAGATACTGTAAATCGTTACCGTTTTTATTTATTCATATTCACATTACTCACTAGATAACTATGAGGGTTGTAAGACATCATCGTAGAGAATTTGTTTAATAAATTGAAGTATAACTACAGGTCAAGAACAAGGTGAACATTTTCTTTGAATGAACAATAACCAAAACTTCAACCTTTAAACTCCACTGAGAAATAAATATGTAGTCAAGGCCAAAAAAGGTTCCAACATTATTTAAATCTCACCTCAAGTCTGCAAAACTCACACACCACATATTGCAACGTTACATGTTTGTGGAAAACTAAATGCACTTGCAAATCCGTAGAAAATAAAATAAATGGCCCTAAAATTTCTATGAGCTACACAAACAATGTGCTTCATATCAATTAACAATGTAAATGGTGTTTTGAGCTTTTCTTTCTTTGGACCAGAAGTCTTCATACATCAAACAAATGGTATATATATAAAAAAAAAAAAAAAATTTCTATTGAGGCAATTTTGTCATTTATACCTCATGTGTAAACTGGTTGGAGTATGTTGGAATATTTTAATTACATTGATGTTCTTTTAATTCTGTTGTTTTTTAACTTACAGCTAATGAAAACAACATTTAAGAACGTGTGTCAGCTCAGTCCAGATCTGGACCTGCAGTGGAGGTTTACCAAATTAATCCATCACTCTAACAATACAATAACACAAGCCAACAATACAATACAAGCCAACAATACAATACAAAAAGCGCAACATAATAAGACCGGGTACTACACAGGTCCTATTCAGGTGGTGATCACGTGTCCAGGGTTCCGCTAGCCCAACACAAATAATCCAAATAACACCCAAATATTTTTGCAGTTTTTCCGAGCCTAGATCTCAACTCCTCTCGGTGTTGAATGTAAACATCTGGTGCTGGAGTTTGGATATTTTTCGATGAAATTTTCGCCAAAGTTTTATGAACCATATGAGGGAGTCTCTGTGTTAGACCAAACTCATTTTGGAAGTTTTTTGTCCTCTGCCTCGCTCTCATTTACCTATGAGCGTCTTTGTTCTGCACTTTGAACATGATCACTTCCCATCCATCTACATCCTGATCTTTGCCTCACTTTCTGTTTTCGCTCCATTTTCAGTCAACACTTGGCCAACACTTTTACTCTGTGAGCGTTGGCTTAATTGAACGAGGCAGTTGTCTCCTTTTAATTTCAGCGCTTGCTAATGTCATTAATAATGTATGGATATTCTAATTAGAATCTGCCCCAGTCGCTTTGCTGTGTAAACACTATTGATCATCTGTTAATTAAGTTTTAAACATCATTGACGGGTATGTGGAATCGGGGGTAAATATGAACATTCTCATCAGGCTTTTACTATGCGAGCGTTCAATACTCAAAATCTCACGTTAATTAAAAAAAACAGTGCTGATCCATTCCCCGAGTTGATTTAGGTTCCTGAGTTGAGCTCCCACTGGCAGCGCTGTCGCAAACCACGGACACGGAGAGTAAACAAACATCCAGGCATGCAGATTATTAACATGAGTGTAACGCAAACATGGCGGTAATTGTTTAGCCTGGGGATGGACGTCAACTATGAAATAAATACAGGTAAACAAGCAGCCAAATCCAGGACACAAATAAAGGTTTTTGTTTTTGTTTTAGATAATCTTACTGTTAACATCTGCTTAGCTACAGCAACCTGTGATGGTCTAATTCTAATCCCTTGCTCAGATGCATTTAGAGAAACATAAACGAAACAAGAAAAGACACACATAAAGGTATGGACTGAAGCTCAACAAAATGGCACAGGGAACAACGAGGAGAGGGAACAGACTTTGCAGCGATCAGGGGCAGAGCTCACCGCATACCAAGCAGCTAGGTTACAGATGGCAACCTGAGGGGCTAAACAGACCGCAAAGTCTTGTGTTCAACTGTGTCTGTATCTCTGAGTGACTGTTTCTTTTTTTGTTGTTGTTGCCTTGAAATTAAGTGGTGATCGAAGAGGGAAAAAAAAAAAAGGTCAAGTGCTTGTCAAACCATCACATCCTCCTTCCTCTCTATGTGTTTATATACATGTCTGTGCTTATATGACTTTGATATCTTCTCACTGCATAACCACACCACAGTTCGTTACAGTGCAACCATTTTTTGTTCCAGAGTTGTGAAGAAGAAAAACAAATCATTATTTTAAAAAAAATGACTTTAAACATATCGCGCATTAGTATTCAAACTCTTCACTTTAACACCCCATTAAAAATCCAGCACAATCGATACCTTCGAGAAGATTCTTGATTAGTAAACAGAGTCCACTGTTGCATAGCTGAATCTCAGTATAAACACAGCTGTTTGTGCTGTTTATCCTCATGGAAGAGCATCATGAAGACCAAGCAACACAGTAGCCAGGCTACAGATGAGATTGTGGAGAATTTTAAGGGAAGGTTGGGTTTTACAACAATATCTGAAATTCTGAACCTCACACCTCACAGAGCATTGTTCAATCCATCATCTTCAAATAGAAAGACTGTGGCACCGGTGCAAACCTCAAGACACGGCATTGAACAGAGATATGGCCAAAGAGAAACTGCTCAGGTGGAAGAATCTGCTGCAAACAGGTAATGCAAAAAGACTTGAGCCTTCCAGCAGAACAAACAAAAAGACAGAGATGCAGTTGAATGATTTAAACCAAAGCACAGACATAAAGTGAAATGACCCAGTCAAAGTCCAGACCTATCTAGAAAGACTTTTAATTTGTTGTTCACAGGCACTTTCCCTCTGTCAAAGTTCAAACTATTTTAAAACGAACAATCAATGGCAAGGAAGAGATAAATGCCCTAAACAGTGATTCAATTCTGCAAAACTATTCAATAGGTTAGTCAATGAATTGAGCAAAATGAGGAAAATATTCTCATTATAGAATATATTTAAAGCCAAGCTAATGGTGATTCAGCCATTAAAAATGGCAAAGTAAGTCAGATAATAGACCAAACGCTGGTTTTGGAAGCACTTTTCCTGATTTTTCTGGAGAAATGGATACATGGCATAAAGGAGCTATATATATATATATGTTGTTTAAAAACTTAGTACAAAATGTTATTTTGTGTTTATGTAAGTTTGAAAGGGATAAGCATCTGTAATTGTATTGTGTTTCAGCTTGTTACGTGGTGCTTTTTGATTGGTTGTGATCTAATTAGTTTTAAAAAAGACAAAGGTTTTTGCTTATTGTAGAAGTCTGGCACCTGGAGTAACAAAGTCTTTTGACCATCACTTTCTATTTGTTTTGAATCTGTTTGTTAATTTTTGTTGTTAAGTAAAACTTGAAGATAACCATCGGATTCAAGAACTCTTTATTTTTCATTTTTTATAGAAGAAATGTGTCGCGTACGAAAGAGCTTTAAGGAGCTAGACTAGTGAGAGCTTGCCGCACTTACATGGCATATTGAAAGAAACACTCATAATATACCACTGCTTTGAAAATAGGAAGCCTCTGTGCAAATTTACTGCCAATTTGTGAAAAAAAACAAGTCTTTTATTCAGCTAACACCTGTAAAAATGAGCCATTTCTGTTTGTTTGGGACCAAAACCACAACCCAGATGTCAAATTTGAGTAAATGAAGTTGGGGAAATTATGTCTGCAAACACAGCAAGACAATCCAAACTGTTGAAAGTCCAACTGTCGTCTTGGATCAGCTTTTGCTTCGGGTCTCTCACCTATAGGAGCAGTAGAACATCTGTTAATTATCTGTGTTACAATGATCATTCCCTGCAGAACTGGATAAGTGCTTTGTATTTCTCTCGTGCCCTGCTGGAATCCAGAACTGCCAAGCTTAATTGCATGATGCTCACCAGGCATTCGCAGCTTCATCTTGTGCACATTATAAGAGAAAGAATCAACTTCGTACGCGGACTCAAAAAGTAGCTTCAGAAAAGCGACGGTGAACGAAACTGCACCTCTTTTTACAGCGATATCCCACATTTTTGTTCATTTTCTATTACATCCTCTCCTGTGTCTTTGATAGAGGAGGCTGTTTTGTTATCGTCCCTTATCTTGTCTGCTGGGATACTGCAAAGTACAAAAGTTCACCGCATAATTCGTACAGATCAGCAGATAAAACAGTACTTTCCTCTGTAATAAAAGATGCTGGATCAGCCTTTGTCATTGCCCAGCTTTCTCTAAAGGCAAATGTCCAGCTTCCAAATAAGTGGAATAACACGCAAGTCTTTCATTTGGGTAGTTGTGGGATCACTGTAAAATGACCAGCATCGTTCAGCACTCGCAGCGCCATGCCGGTTTATTGTACTCATTATGTAAAACAAGGACGTTAAATGTCAGCGATTATTCTCTTAATAGAGTTTCGGCCCTGAGAGCTGACAACATCAAAGCACCCTGAACATGTCAGCGATATGTTGAAGGATTGCTCAGAGGGCCACACTGCGGTAAGACAGTTTTTTTTTTTTTTTCAAAGTTTTATGTCTTTGCTGTGCAAGGAGCTTTGGCCAATTTGAGAAGAGGCTTCACCAGCGACTTTTTGACATTGTGTTTTGCAATGCAGTGCAGTTAAGCTGTGTTACAATATACTAATGTCAGCTGAAGTTTATATGTATGGCAAATCCCGGCAACAATGATGATAAAACCATAATATAATGAACAAGTAGAAAAAATAAAAAAGGAACATTTCAGTGTTAAAATAAGGATAAGTAGTAAAAGGGTGTAATCCAGGTTATATTTAATCTATGGCAGTCCTCCAGTCACCTGCCGTGTTTTTGAGTAAAAAGATGTTTAAAGGTGATAGGATATTTGAAAATATAATTTGATAGTTATGCATTTTTGGTAGGCTGGAAGATTAATACCTAAACACCAATTATAAAGCCTCAAAAAAGGCAATCATTAAAAAGCTAATACATTAACAATGCTAAGCCTGGTGGCCCGCCAGGCTTATAATTTACCGAGGGAAACTCTGAATCTGTTCCAGTTGTTAATCAAAGGCAACAATAAATAAATGGGGGTTTAGCTTTGATTTAAAGTTACTCAAGTGTTTCAGCAGTTTTGCAGTTTTCTGAGAATGTACTTGAGATTAGAGCATAAAAACTCTTTGTGGTTGGTTCTGACTATAGGGATGCAAAACAGAGAACATTTGAGGTGTATAGAGGGCCGCACCTGTAAATGCATTACTAACTGTGTGCTACAATGTTTGACTATGAGATTCGGCTTCCAGGGTAAAATCAGCTTAAACATGACCTTCAACTACACAGGGCCATGGAGTCTAGACTGCAGTGTGGATCCGTTTTATCAGCTGTCAGCGTTTTCCAAGACTCATGTCAGTTGTTTCAATACCATGTCTAGTTTTTTAGACATTTTTGTCCAAGACAGTAAAGCCTTTTTCTGGGGCTAACTATGAATGAGGTGTTATTTAGCTGTGGAATTTGTTCAAATGGCTGCAACTACCAAAATATTGCCCCATCAAAGCAAGAGAATAATATATTTCTGCTTAAATAGACAGATAAAGTTTCCCTTTTCATCCTGATCTTTATTTACAGCAGTGTTGCTGGGCACATGTTTTATGAAAGCCCTCTTGCTTAAATGCATTTCACACCTGTTCCCCCGAGTTGGTACTATACAGAACACATTGTAGCTTATATCGTTTTCCACACTGGACAAATCATTTTCCAGATGTCTCATACAATAGAAGGGAAGATTCCTCAGAGAAATCTGGTGTGCAAGACATTCCTGCTGTCCACGGTCTGCAGAATTTCAGCCTGTCCGTGATGCTTTTCTTGTATTATATTATTTTCAGTTACAAATTCAATGTGTGGAAATCTTCATGGTAATCTCTTATTGTGTTTTCGTACTCAGTGTTAGGGTGGCAACACCATTCTATAATATTCTCAGACAGACCATTTTAGTTGAAATAAAGCTAGTGGTAAATCTGTGCTATTTGTGAATGACAGTTTTTCTATAATATATCTAAAGTGATGGCATAGTTACTTTGGAAAAGTAACTTTAATCTGACTACTGATTACTCCTTGAAACAGTAACTTTGTTACATTACTGATTACTTGATTTGGAAAATAACTAAGTTACATTAAAAGTAACTATTTTAGTTACTTTCAGTAGCTGCTAATAACAACAACGCTGTGCCACCTGTGAAAATCATATTGATCTATACCAATACTTAATTGGAAGTTATTTTATTATGTTTACATCAACAATGTGTCTCCACTTGTATGGTTGAACTGAAGGGGAAATTGTTTAATGCTTACAACAGAACAAAAACTTAAGCAAGTTTTTGTGTGTTTCTATTGTCTTGATTGCGTGTAGTTGCGCAACTTTACGGTGACGTTCATTCGTGGCTGTTTTCATTGCGCTGTTTCTATTTGTTTGGATATTTGCTATTTTCTGGAGCGCAACGCGAAGCTTGACGTCATTCAGAGGTAAAATATTAACTTGACATTAACAAAGACACAGCGGGGCGAATAGATATGGAGAGTCCAGCTAAAATGTCAAACACATTTTGGGGTTCATGTCTGTTTATTAAGCCCCAAAACCGCAACTCATTAAATCTGCAAGCGACTTAAAAAACAAACAAACAAACAAACAAGCCTTAACTGAAAATAGTTCCTGTTTTTCCAGCAACAAAATGCATCTCCCTCTTCCCTCCATTGTTTATGTTTGTGATACTGTCGCATAGAAAGGGCAGTCACTCCGCAACGCGAATAGAGGAAGTAAAATTTAATTACAAAAGAAAATTGTCACGCAAAGTGATTTTGATAAGTAACTGTAGTCTCACTACAGTTACTCTGATTGCTCGTTACTCAAAAAAGTGGTCCGACGTCAGTAACGCATTACTAACTAACGCGTTACGTCACTGTGTGGCGGCACTCAGTGACGTCAGTAACGCGTTATTAGTAACGCGTAAGTTAGTTACTAACTAGTAGTTACACTGAGTGATGGCACTCAGTGACGTCAGTAACTAAGGCGTTACTGACGTTAGTAACTAACTAACGCGTTAATTACTGACGTCACTGAGTGCCACCACTCAGTGACGTCATCCCTGTTTGCAAATGAGATATTTGCAAACAGGGATGACTTTAAACTTTGTCTCGTCTCACCAAATGTGCCTTTTAAATGTTCTTTGCATATTTCCACTTAAGCTACTTGAAGCAAGTTTCTTTTGCTGCTGATGGCAATGATTACAAATATTATAAGCGTAGTGTATGTTGTAATAAAAATGCACTCTCTTGCATCACAACTGTTTTATCACTCATTTGCAGAAGCTAATACAAGCAAAGTAAAGACTGGAAGCAAGCCCTTGAAAATCATCTGAAGTTCATTTGTTACCACTTGTGTCATGGGAACAAGAAAGAAACTTCTCTGGATGAAACATAAGAGAGTCCAAGTTGGCTAATTACAAAAGGAGCTTAAACACTTGTAATTAGCCTTTTCTATTGTAGTGTTATCACTTGGTCAAGTCAGTGTAATTTTAGAGAAAAGCGGAGGCAAAATTCGAACTGAAGAGTACCATTTAGAGGCTCAGCTGGGAACCCGCTTCGGTGGTTCTGACAGTTTTAAGTGCTATAATGTGGCACTGATGTAATTCACGTTAATCTTTCAGTAAAAGCATGAGTTGATCTGGCTGAAATCCCACAATGCTCCATCTCACAACTAGACTCTTTGCTTCATAATCTATCAAAAATGTGATAAACAAAAGCTGATATTTTTAAATGGTCAGAAACGTTTTATTATGACACTTTATTATAACAGTTTATATAAGAATCAGCTGCAAAACTCTGAGACTTTGAACAAATGAGTTATGTTTTACACTTAATGCTTCTGATGTTCTCATGTGTGTTTACTGTACTTACATCCAATTTGATGTTGCTTTCAGCTTCAAACTTCTGGACATAACAGGATATTTCAATGTGAGCTTTGTGTTTGTTTCTCAAAGTTGGTTTTTGAAGCCTGACAGAAGAGGAGTTTGTTTTCCTGATGCATGAATTTAGAGACTACTTCATGTCAGCATATTATCGTCTTTACATCATGACATCGTCACAGATCAAATAAAGATCACACACACACACACACACACACACACACACACACACACACACACACACACACACACACACACACACACACACACACACACACACACACACACACACACACACACAATGCAAAAGAAACACACACATGCACAGTCAGAACCTCACACAGAAACAACCCAGGCTGCAGACACACTGAGAAATTATCTGCTAACAACAATCATCCAATTTTAAACTTGATCTTCTCTAATCTGTGATCCGTAACGATCCTGGTGTGTTCGGGCTTTGGTTTTGTTCTGGGTTTGTATTTTGTTTATTTCTGTGTTGTTTGCTTATACCATTTCAGATCTTGCCATGTCATATTATGCTTTTATCTTTATTTCTTTCTTAGGTCTGTTCCCTCTGCTTGTTTTCTTTTTTATCTGTATGGTATTATATTTTTTTTTATGTTTTTTTCTCATTTTCAGTTTAGCTCATGTGTTGATTATTCATTCTGTTAATTTGCTCACTTTCCCAATTGTTTCCTATTACCTGATTCTCCTCTGCCTGCCTCCCTCAGCTGTTCCCGTTTTTCCAATCAGTTCTCATGGTTTGCTTTATCATTTCCACCTCTCTTCACCATTTTAGACCCTGGATTTTCATCCTCACCCTGCCTGTAGCATGGTTCATTTTCAGTCTATTCCCCAAGTCCCATTTTAAGTTTTTGCTGTTTGGTTTTATAATTAAACATTCTCACTTAAGTGAGAATTACCGTAAGTGAGAATTCTCACTTAATTCTCACTTAAATGATATTAATCAGTAGATTAATCTACTGCCTCCAATTTTGTCTGCATTTGGGTCCTATTTTATGAAAAGCTAAAAATATATCTTCTTTGATTAATAAGTGCACCATATCAAGCATTACCAGGCTGCACTCTCCTCTTTCATGATTTTCTGCTAGAGGGAAAGCAGCCCTGGAGCACTTTTCAAAATCGCTACCATGTTTTATATTACGATTTTAAGAAAAGCTGCTATTTGAATGACAAATAGAAAAGGATGCAGTTTGTATCTAGTCTATGTAACGTCTAAAAGTCTCAGGAATCAAGATATTTTTTTTAGTGAATGTCCAACTGAGGCAGAGGAGGCCGGCAGTGCTTTAGATGTTTTGTTGTTTTCTTTTGTGGCTGATAGCTGGGAAGGATCGCTGCTATTTCATTGTTTTCTGTATTTGTAGATAATGGCTTTCTTAAATATGGCTTTCTGAATTAACTGAATTTAACACATTTCTTATGTTCATAGTACTGTGTGGTTTTTCAGCCTCTTAAATATTGGCAGAGAGTTCCTGTTGTAAATTTGAATAATTTTTTGAATAATTTAGAATAATTTACAACACAATGTGCAAATATTTTTCACTTTGGGTTAGGTTTTTTCTTCATCTGAAATTGTTTAAAAACAAAAATATTAAAATTAGTTTGATCTGAAATATTTAACTGTCAAAGAAAGTCAAAAACAAGACAAGGAATATACTTTTTTATTTATTTATTTATTTATTGTTTTTATTTAGAAGAATAGTGCAGATCCTCTCATCAGACACAGAAGAAAGTTGTTTTTTTTCAAGCAAACAATGAGACTTTAGTTCGGTGATCTTTTAAAGAAATGAACAGAAAGGCTGTTGAAATGAAAAGGAAGTTAAATCCAACAATGAATCAAAACATTAATTTCATGTGACAGCGAGTTGCTGCACTGCCTACTGCAGAAAGAATCCATGAACATGCACGCAACATTCCAGCGAAATGCCTCCAATGATGCTGTTATAATTGCGCCTGCAGAGATTAACAGCGTCCTGCTGAAGCGAATCGTATGACGCTGAGTTTTCACACACAGGATGAATTGCTGACACTGTACAGTGAGAGTGGTAAGCACAGATGCAATTCTTTGTGTCATTCGTCAGCGGGTAATTGATGTGCCCAGTAGGGCAGAAAACAAGAAAAGGCGAGGAGCGCAGAGGCAGGAGGGATGCATTCATTTCATCTCAGATGAGAGACAAGAGACACAATATCAAGACGTCTGGGAGGCCATCTTTCACTGTCCCTTCCCTCTGCACTTGTATATGACTGTGAGTGCGTGTGCGTGTGAGAGAAAAGGGTAATTTGATTTTCTGTCCTCAGCTTCACAGCTATAGATGGAGACGACCAGGCAATCTAGTCCACTGACCTTCCAGTTTCACTTAAACTCTCAGCGTTGAAACAATAGCTCTCTCTGATATTCCTTTTCTGCAGCAAAAGAAAAAAATTTTTTGGTGGACTGATACACACATGCATATCCACACGTGCAGTCTCATCTCTCATCCTCCGTAATTAAGCCTTCATCATTGATTCTGGGGGCGTTGTTGCCGTGTAACCTAATCCCAGCAGTAACATTTCTTGCATTTATAACATAAGTGAGTGTGTCTATCTCGTTTGTTGCGTGCGCGTGTGCGTGCCCGCGTGCATACACTCGAGGGATCGTGTTTCCTTGGATACACCGATGGGCTCTCAGACTGCTTGTAGCGGTCCATTAGAGATCAATGGGATCCCTGCTCCTAATTCCTACTATCAGGGCGCCTCTGATCCTTATCTGCTGTGTGGAAAATGCAGCCAAAGCTATTTTATCCCTGCACGCATACAAACACACACACACCCGCACGCATGCACACATTATTTACAGCTTGTACAATATATGCATTAATGTGCTGCACAGCCAGTAGAAGTGAAAACATGCTCACCCACACAACCATATCCCCCAGATGTCAGGTTAATGTGTGTGTCGTGAATGAGCTGGAGATGAATGTCTATTGAGGACTGTGAGCGCCGATGATCATTGCTGTGAATGGCCTGTGAGGTGATGCAGGATAGACCATGAAAGCCAAAGCTCTGTAGCTCATGTCACAGTTGGAGTAACCAGTTAACGCGAACCAATCACAACGGCGGCTCTCTGTGTCAATAACACCGTGTGATGTTACTGGTTTCGTGTCTAATAAAGCTCAAAATCTTCACTGGTGGCTCAAAGTTGCTGCCTGCTGCCTTCTTAATGGTATATAAATAATTATAAAGCACCAGTCATTTTGTTTCTAATTAACTATAATTGTTTATATTAAATTTTGTTGGAGCTCGAGGAAATTCAGCCGAGTTCTTGTCGTGTTTTTACATGTGGCAACAAATCTTCTAATTTCTCTTCAAAAGGAGCAGAGCTTTGGCAAAGAAGTATTTTCCTCAAAGGGAATACCACCAGAATGTCCCAGAACATCTTATGGTCTGATGAAAGCTAAACTTGCACCTGGCATTATAATTTCAAAGGGTAAGTTTGGCCGCAAATCAACACAAGATGTTACCAAACGAGCCTCATTTCCCGAGTGAAAAATGTTGGTGGCAGCTTTTATGAGCAGCGGCCATTTTTCTTTACATGGAGCAAAGTTTTTTGTCAAAAAGCATATGAATCACCTCAAATAGAAGCCGGTTTTGATCATATATCTTAACGTGCCCAATAGAAAGCTGAAGATGAAGATAGGTTTTATTTTTCAGCAGCACAGTGAATCTGAGCAAATATCCAAATCTACTTTTGACCTACTTGAGAGGAAGTTTTAAACTGGCCTAATCAAAGTCCTGAGCTACAACTGTCAAACAATATTGCTTAAAAGAGGAAAAGACGTCTTGACTTGACTTTACCAGCGAGATTCTCCTGCTAGCATGTTTCTGGGGCCTGTCCTGCGCTTGTCGCTCTGTGAGTGTTTCCTTATCGGCGGTGACTTCCACTGTGCGTCTGCTGTTGTGCAAACGCATTATGGCTGTAATTTGAAGAGGTAGGTTACTGTTAAGGTAAAGCGATACAGCAGTAAACAGCATTGTTGTACGGGAAGCGGTGGGATAACGGAGGGGTCTAGATTTCACGGGCGATCTCCAGCTGCTGTTATCGTACAGAGTCAAATGAAACCAGCTTCAGGCACGGGGGATTATCTGCCCTTCTTCTTTCTCTCGCTGTTCTTTCCTCATCACCTTCATCCACACACACAATCCCTCATAAAATATTTAATCACTAATAAATTTAATTCTTCTCTATCTTCAAATCTACCCTTCATCTAATCATTATTTATTCTCAATGTTCCATTTTTTTTTTACAGCTTTTTTGTCGTCACCGTCTTTTTTCCGCTTTATGAGAGTTAACAATGGAGCCTTGAATCTTTGTCCATCAATCCATCCATTCTCTGTACAGTGGGATCGGGACGGGTGCATTTCGGAGGGCAAGACGGAGACAGATAGGGCAACCACGCACACACACTCACATCTAGGGAGAATTTAGAGAGACAAATTAGCTTGACGGTCATGTTTTTGGACCGTGGGAGGAAGCCAGAGTACCCGGAGAGAACTCACGCATGCAGCCCTCAATCTTTGTGGAAACGTCAGATACTTTTGTGAAATTTCAGCAAAGCCTCATCTTCCGAAGTGTGACCAAGGCAGCTGCAGAAGAGGGGACAAGTTTCTACTGAGGTTAAATCCCCCTAGAGAGAGTTTTGTGCAGGAAAACCCGGACTTAAGCCTCTCAGACACTCAACCAATTTGCTTAAAAAAAAATGAATTTTCACAATAAGACTTGCCGTTGTGTGCTGCTGAACCGCTCTACCCCTTGAGAGATCTCGGAAGTATGAGATTAATTACTTTTCTTTACTAGCTGAGCAAATTAAAGACAGCTCGGAGAAAGGCCGTCATTACATGATCAACTAATCAACTTCACCATCCGCACCAGCGGCAGCACCACCCTCTGTTCCCCCAGTTTTATCATTAAAGCGATTTCGGCCTTCATTTGGCTTGTGAAGATCAGTCCATCTCGGAGACTTAAATTCGCCCCTGAAAAAAACAGTTCTCATTTTCTCTCTTCAGAATAGATGTATTGATATGGCGTTTCTTTGAAGGGAGGCCAAGGCGGACCCCCGGGAACAAGGACTCATTCTCACATGGCGTGTTTGCAGATGTTGTTTCTCCACTGGTCCAACTGCTGGTGTTTACCCCAGGGGCAGTGGAGGGCGGGCGGCACAAAGGAGCAGGGGAACTACCTCTGTCTCTCTGTCTCAGAGCAGAACAGCAGTGAGCTTTCACAGCCGTGGAACTGCAGAGACGCAGGCAGCTGATAAGAGTGAAACAGGCCATTGAGTCCTGATTCTTCATTGTGTGGGAAAGCATTAGGCCATGGGAAAAAGATATGCAATGGGAAAAATGTCCGTGATGCTGAGAAATGAAGCGAGATCTAATTTAAACTTGATGGTTGATGGGATTATTTTGGCCTAGAAGACTTGGTCTAACTAAGTTTGACTTTTAGCTACCGTCACCCAACTTCCTTATCTGTTAAAAAAGATTAAGTGGGTATCGCAAGCTCTCTATACGCTTACTTCTTACCCCCCGCCCTTCCTCTCCTATTCTTACCTTCCTGTCACCTAGCTTTAGCTCAGCTCTGGATGAACATGATGAAGGGAGCAAGTCAGTCTGTATCGCCTGCCTCTCATTCTAATCTTCAATCTCGGACCGAGGAATCCGTCTCTTCACACACGTCTTGTGGCTCAAAGTGGAAGTGTGTGTCTGCGTGAGTGTGTGTGTGTGTAGAGATGCTCTTCATCTTCTCACATTGGGATTTCCAAACACTCAACAATGTTTCATTTCTCTCTCTGTTGTGATGCTGCTCAGTCTGTGCTGCAGAAAGTAGTTTTCAGTTGACTATTTTTTCAGATTGCACAATCATTTTTTTCCTGTAAGAAAACTTTGTCGAGAGGAAAGAAAACCCAGTGATGACAGGATTGTGAAGATCAGTCCATCTTGGAAACTTCAATCCGCCCCCCAAAAAACTGTTCGGGTTCAGAAATGACCTGAATTAAAAACTGTTCAGGTTATTTCTGATTTTTTTTTTCTTCTTTTAAACAGACAGTTAATATCTTTCTTAGAGTCGATCTTCATCATTTAGCATGAATCCAGATTATTTTGTCTTTGGAAGTGAAACTAATGGCTATCAGAGAGAGAGCAAGATAAATTCACACTTCTAATGTCATGAAACAATCTCAATCTCAAAGACATTATGAAAAAGGTTGCCTCATAAAAATGTACATAGGACAATTATTAGATTTATTTTTCTAAAGACATACAGGTCAAACTACATCTCCCAGCATTCTGAGAAATACATTTACGCCAATGGTAGTGAAGTTATAAAGATACCTGATTTCGGACAACTTTCCTCTTAGCTCTTTGGACACAGACCTGAACAGGAGACACAGATTCATGAATCGATTATTGTTTCTTCTGACCTTCTGGGTGAGAAGGAACATTTTCTAAAACTATGACTATTTTTTTCAGGTTTTGCCATGTGGCAACGCCACGTCCAAACACTGAGCGAATCAAGTTGTCTACTTTAGCCTTAGCCCTTATCTGTGTAGCTGTTAGCTTCAGCCTCCAGGACCAGTTAAACTGGATATATATGAAATGAATACCATGATAGAGTTGTCAACTACAGGTGAGGTATTAACTGCTTGGCGCCTCTTAACATAACCTCCTTTCTAAGGTTTTGAACTATCCAGTCAAGTTGTAGCTTTCAATTTGATTCGATGTTCTTATGCCATTGAGAAGACAACACTCATTAAATGCTTGGTTTTGTTTGTTTTGGACAGAGAGGACAATCACGAGATCCTTTGAAAATACAACTTTGGGAAGGTCCTTGGTTGATGAGCCAGAGAAATATCTTTGCACCACAAGCACTGTGTCCATTGTTGTATCCTCATTGTAGCTGCACAATGTAAATTCCCTCTGAATGCACAATCAGCGGCTGTGCTTAATGAATACAGCTTCCTTCTCTGACCTTGGCAGAGATGAGTGAATCCCTGTTGCACGGTCACGCATGATTACACACACGCAGAAACACACAAACATCTGCAAAGGCACATTAAGCTCCTTCCCTGTCAACACAGCAAAGTAAATGAGCCTTCGCTCAATAGTCTGGGCCTCTAGAGGAACAAATTATCATTGCATTCATGAGCCTGCAGACCTGTTACAGCCCAACGCTGGCTCACCGGGTGTGTGGCTGGCAGGTACATATACAAATTGGATGTTTATTTTTTCTTCTTCTCTTTTTTTTTTTTTGAGCTGGCCAAAGTATTGACTGATCCTTTATGTGATTGGGCCTATATGCAGGCGTCAAACACAGTCATTTAATGAGAACTGTCAGTCTCCGTAGGTCAACAGGAAATACCTACAGACACTGACACGCAGTTCTCGTGTAAGCTTATATTTGTTAAGCGCTGTTAAGCTGCCGTAGATGCCAACATTTACAGGGAAGCCTATTACCCGCTAACTGCACCCTGTGGCGTACATTCATCCATCAACCCGTGTGGGTCAGGCCTATTTGTTTGTTTAAAGAATATCCATTTCAGCGGGCAAACAGAGCTTGTGTACATTAGCTATTTATAACCCCACATGAGCCCAGCTGTGCCCGGCAGACACAAACAGCCCGTGCTTATGGAAGGCTGTAGATCAAACTATGGATTTACATTACACAGAGTCAGAACATGTGCCGTTATTGAGTGCGAGAGAAAGTTCGCGTTCTGACGACTTGTTTTTTTCTCATGGCGTGGGGTCATTTTTTAGGTTCTGAAATTTTGATAAAGAACAACAATATAATATGCTATAAACAGCTACATTGTGGATTTCAACTGAGCTATTGTTCATAGAGAACACAGTACACTGGTTGTGATGCAGAGCACAGATGATGTAGTTACTATACATTCACCAGCCACTTGATTAGGTAAACATTTTCAATTGCTTAATGCCACAAATGGCCACACAAATAGCAGCACGTCCATTCAGCATATTTCTAGCCAATCACATGGCAGCAGGTCTTAAGCAGGGCAAAAAGAAAATCTGGGAGTTTCAATGTGGTATGGCTGTCAGGCTACTTATAGAAACCGCTGATCTACTGGGGTTTTCACAACGATTTAGAGCGTTAACTATGTGAAACAAAATACCTTGTTGTTTCACATAGGTCATAAGAGAACGGGGAGATTAGAAAAATAATAGTCACTCATTACTGCTCATTACGACTAACGTATGGAGAATATCATCTGGAAAATGCACAACAATCAAACCTTGAAACGGCAGAAGGCCACAGCAGGAGCTATTTCTGGCAGCTAAAAATAGGAACCTGAAGATACAGTCTGCACTGGCTCATCAAAAATGGACAATAACAGATTGGAAAATTGCTGCCTGGTCCCGTGAGTCTTAATTTTAGCTGTGACCTTCAGATGATAGGGTCAGATTTTGGCATAGGCAATGTTAAAGCTCGAATCCTTTCTGCCTTGTATCAATAGGTCAGGCTGCAGCTGGATCTTTAATGGTGTGGAGGATCTTTTTCTTTGCCACACTTTGGGCCCCTTTTCACCAATTTGTCATTGTAATCCACTACAGCCAAACTGAATATTATTGCTGACCTCGTTCATACCTTCAGGACCCCAGTATATCCATCTTCTAATGGCTTCTTCCAGCTGGATGATGCACCATGCCAAGGAAACTCAGGTCATCTCAAATAGGCTCACTGTGTTGCACAATCTGCAATGTGCTGGATTAAAGGATGTTTCATATCATGTATGTGCAGGCAGCAAATCCATGACGGTATCATGTTGATGTAGTCAGAAATACCTGAGAAATGTTTCTGGCACCTTGCTTTTGGATTCAGTAGTTGCTCATGGTAGAAAGTGGACCAAACTGACATACTCAGTAAATTGGTTGGTGAGCTAATCTAATCTCGTTTAGGGGTGATACTTTCTGGGACAGACTTTCAGAAACATCAGTGAATATTTTTTGACAAGTGGTTGAGCATAGAGCTTAAGAAACATTGGTTCTAAGGACTACATACAGTATTGTAACTCATAATATGTTACACTTGGGTATAAGAAATAAATTGCATTCTTAGAGCCCATGGGTCCTATTTTATTCACCAAGTTGTTTTCTAGCTTGTTTTTATTGTCTTTGAGTCCCTTTGAGTTGTCAAATAATTATTAGCTAAATTTATCAGAAAATAGACAAACCAAGACTCTTCATGCAGGTAAATCACAGAAGAGCCTCTGCTTGGTGTAGCATGAGATTACAAAAAAAATGTTATTGGGCCATTCCTGCAAATATTGCATCCATGGAGCATATTGCAGCACATTCATTGTGATGCTTCTGCAAAATAATTTCTAGAAGAATTTACTGTAACCTGGTTTAACTTGAAATCAAACTGCATTTGTTGCGGCTGCCTAGAAAACCAACTACTTATTTTTATGCATCAGTGAAATAAGAAACAGATTTGCAGAACTGACCAACTAAAACACTGCCTAATGTTCTGCTTGTCCCCATATAAATACATTGCACTTTCATACTGGTCTGCAATTTCTTAACATGTTTAAACGTGGTACGCAATCGGTGTCAATTTTAACCGTCTTTAAAGCAATAAATTCAGAATCCAACATGCTGTAGACCTTTGGGCTCAATTCTAAGGTAGAAACCTATTTACAAATTCATATTTTATCCTAAAATACTCTAAATAAAGCAGAACACATTCATATTTATTAAGTATTCTACTGCCATGCTTCTCCATCATTTTTTAATAAACACACTCAGTCAGGCAGTGCTTTTTTTTTTTGTCGCTCATTCATTCTCTGTTTTCTTGTATAAAACCTCAGATCCTCAGAGTGTTTGAGTCACTATGAATTATATTAAAACTGAGGGATATATTTTGCATCGCAATTTCAAACTATGACAACTTTAGTGTCATATCATCATTTATCAATCTCCTACTCTTCCATGAATGGCAACTATTGCAAGCAGATTGTTGCCCGCCCCACTTCAGCGTAATATGACAGGCTTGTGGCTGAGTGATACAACCGATTTATGAGATTAATGAAGCTATTATTGTAACGTCTCTCGGGTCTGATGAGGATTTTAACTTTTCTGGATAGCTTCGCCAATCTAAACGTCATGAGGAGGAGGGAGGCTTGGCCCTCTCCGACACCTCGCCGCTGCAAATGCCAAGCAAAAAAAATGCGAGTCTGCAAATATAACATGCGAGTGCAAATCATTTCAACGCAGAATGACGCAGCAGTCTATGCATTTCTGAAGACATAAAAATATAAGCAAAGCTTTCCTTGACTACATAGATGCATGTCATTCAGAATTGCTTTAATGTGTCAACGTAACATACTTTAATTTATACATTTGCAGACTAAACAATTAAAATTCATTCTTAAAAAAGACAAACAATCCTGATCAAACTAATCAGTCGATCAGAGTTGAATCCCTCAGCTACACGACCAAGTCATGCACAATAATTAAATCACATTTTGCTTTAGATCAGCTTTGATTGATGATCTCATGAAACCAACAGTATAAAATACTGTAGAAGTAATAACTTCAATCATACTAACACTGCTTATTATTACCACAGTACGGATAATTCTTAATACAGTAGTTTGTTTTCACAATAACGACGACCAGTTATTGCTGTTATCTTGGTGTGCCACCCTAAGATTATCTGTTTCTCCCATCTTGCCAACCCGTTGGAAACATTCTGGAGGAATCCCTGCAGCACAAAGAGCAGGCAGCTGTTCATAAATGGCCACGATGTTACAGAAGGCTGACTGTCAGCTTGGAGTATTACACCCCTTTGTGTACAGGAACTGACACAGTTTAATGCTCAAATGACGGACTGCCTAAATGTTTAGCATAATGACATTTATGGTATATATAACTCAAAGATATGACATAAAGGCCCTGGAAAAATATAGCCGACATTATGAATGACAGGATTTCATTAAAATATGCGGATATATTCAAAGTTGTTTGTCAGCTCCGTGACTTCCAGACTCTCCCTCTCCGCTTTTCCTTTGTCAATGTCCTCCAGCTAACAAGGCTTTGTGTGAGTGATCCTCTCAGCAACTCGACATGTCAATTCTGTTTACATCTATTTAAGGCTCACCCACTCACATGGAAGATCAGTGCAATATGAAATTAATTAGATTTTTACCATTTTTTCCCCATCCATTTATTTTTTATTCTGTTGGCGGAGTCGGTAACACTGATAAATGATGGTCACCTGCAAGCCACCAGAGTGCTTGTTAAGTATAGCAAAGTCATCCATCAGGCTAAGCAAGTGAACTGATTTCTTTTTCTTTTTTTTTTAAGCAAATGAACAAAATTGAATTAACACAAATGTTTCCGGAGTCAGCCAAGTGAAAAATGGATGTAATGCAACAAAAGTGAAAGGGCACATGTCTTTTTCGGTCGTGTCCAGGTTACATATATTTCCATCCCAATGTCAGAAATTCAGAAAGAGGTACATGCATGATGAGAATAGAAACCGTTTTTCATGCTCTGTCATACATAAACCCCATGCTGCACTGTTTCTCTCGCCGCACCAACTGTGCATGTTTGCCGATGAAATATTTTGAGCTAAAGAAAAACTGTCCAAAAACAACATTGGACCACGACGCTACCAAGGAAATCTTTGTTGTAATTACTGCTCGGTAAACAGGGGCACAAACGCATGCTGTTGGCTTTCAATATGCTCATTATATAGATCAATAGCACTGCCAGAAGCCAGGGCCGGACTGGGGAGATAAAGTGTCCTGGGAGCTCCTGGCAGACTGGCCCACCTTCACCCTTCGTCAGATCGACTGAAATTTTAATGAGAACTATCGGCCTATAGAAAGTTACAGTGCTAATGTGATGATTTTTATCCCCAGATTGCTAATATGATTTATACTAACAATATATACGTATAGCTATAAGATAAAGTCTAACTATAACAGTACAACCTGAGCTTTGGGCCCTCTGGCTGCCTACTGCCTCTCCTGAGTCGTCATCAGCCTCAGTCTATGCAAGATATTAATATTGTTAATGTGTAAAAAAACCATGTCAGCAACATTCAACTGCTATAACAACATCATCATTGCAAAGTTAGAAACATAAAGCAATGCTAACCTCGTTAAAGCTGCTATAAGCAGCGTCATCTGACGCCTCACTGTGGCTGGTGGAAATGCTGGACCTTGAACCCTGTAGAGCTCCAGACAGATCCACAATTTCATGTTTTCATTTCTGCTCTTTCCTTTTTTTATCTCCCGTCTTTTTACATTTGTAGTCTGCTTCCTTCTTCGCGGCTCATGCAGACCTGTTTAATGTTGCTTATAGCATCAGTGAGTGACATGTAATGCTCCACAGAGGAACAAGTCATGAAACCTAGCCCAAGGCAAAGCAAACTAAAGGCTCCCAAACCCGTAAATGCATACATTTTAATACAGGCCATAGATATAGTTTTTTTTTTTTTAATGGATAATGAGAATGCTGTTAAATTTGAGTTAATGGTTTCAACAGAGATCATAAAGTGTTTAACATTTAAATTAAAAGCAAATCTGATGCTAGGAGCTTAATTAGTTGTGTTTGAGCAAATAACAGTGGCTGTTTTTAAGTTCAGTGATTTAAACTGGATCCCCTCCCAGGTTCCATCTAACCTGTATTGAAATACTGTAAGTGGTGATGGCGTTCTTAACAGGAGGAGGAGTCCATAAAACATTTTCTGTCATGACAAACCAGAGCCACTGCATTGTGCATCTTTCTGCTACATGTAAGAGACAAACAAGAAGATTTAATTCAGGGGGCGCTAGCAGGACAAGGCGCTCATGTTCACCAGATTATATTCGCATGGATTCGGTAGATGATGAATTAAACACGAAGTCAAATAAAACATTAATTTAAATTCAAAGGAAAGTTAACAATATCTCACTCTGAATTTGGGTTTCCTTGCATTTAATCACTGGTATTCTAGACTCATTATTTTAAATTTTGTCATTTATAATTCATCCTTAAGGGCCCCGTCTTAAAATTGTTAATGGTCAGTTCTGTATATGACAAATGATTATTAATGAATGCTGCAATAGGAAAATGATCAAACGCGGCTCCATTTCTATTATATCATGGCTGCTTCAATTTAATTCATTTTAGAGTGAAAATAGGTAAATAATCTGAGATTCTCCAGATTACTTTCCAGTTTCCTGTTTGTACTTTCCTTATGTGTCAATTACTTTATTGATTTGCTCTATAAATCTATGTAATGATGGTCATAAATGGTTCACCAGATGAAGTGTTTTTTTAGGGTTTTTTTTCCCCCAGTCTTCCTACTTGGTCTTTTTAATGACTTTTGTACTTTAGATGATCACGCTGTTCATCATAGACAAATAGCTAATATACTTAGACAAGTATCAACAATTATTGCTTAAGCAACACACACACACACACACACACACACACATATATATATGGGGGATAGTTTGGCATCCCTGAAAATGTATGAAGCGGCATGTTGCCACGTTGGGCTGTGAAGTTCCAAAATGCACATAAGGCAAACATAAAGAGCTGTTAGCTGACAGATGGTTGAAACATGAATCTGTAGACAAGCCAGTGGAGGCTTAGGGCTTCAAGCGCTACATGCCTGTACATAATAAACAGTGGAGGCATGTTCGTCTCTTCATGCAGATATGAATTTGCATTATTTCCATGTCGGGCTCAATATGTGTAACTCCGAACTTTCTCATGTACGTCTTCAAGAATTCCTGCAAACTTTAGCCAGTGCTTGAGTGCATAGATGAGCATCCTTGGATGTTTGCTGGGCACCGAATCAGCCCAATGCCACTGGAATGAGAATTTGTGAGGATTCACCATGGCAACAGAGCACAAGGGGCAGAATTAAAGCCCAGCGCTCATCACAGCAGGAGGACTAAAAAAAGGACCTGATTGAACATCACGAGCTCTTCCTCCTGGCGCCGCAGCCCTTTTCATCTGGTCTACTGTGAGACCAAACCAGCCATCCTCACTTTGTGTGTTTCTTTGTGAAACATCATTTCACAAAGAAAATGATCTTGTAGAAGCTTAGAGGTTCAGATGCCAACATGGAAACTTGAGAATAGAAAACGCGCATAGTCAAAGTCCAGACATGTGATGCATCGAACTACAAAGAGGCTGATACTTTTTATGGATAAGAGATCTGAAACTTTTTGACCAACACTTTAGTTGAAAGGTTCACAGGAAGTCATTCCACTAACAAACTTTAGCATATTCCACTAAAGCTGGGCTCTGCAACCTTTACAAGCCAAAGAGCCATTTTTGTTCCCAGTCCAGCTTAATAAAACTCATTTAGAGACACAAGAATTACATGACCTGTTGATTAAAGATTAAAAACTTTTTTTTTTAAGAACCACAATTTTATTTATAGTTCAAGGTTTTAATATACAGAAAAATTAAAAATGTTAGCAAAATGAGACAGATATAATTCTTACATGTGATGTTGATATTGGTAAAAGAAAAAAAACTTTTTTCAAAATACTATTGGTGCTTGTAGCGTCATTCTGCTGTGGAAATTATATTAAATTATTTAAAGAAAAATCTGTAAAATTGCTAAAAGCTGCATTTTTAAGAGCATGTTTCTTGTTGTTTTTAATTATCTTCAGCCAGAGTTATTAAGAGTCATCATGAAAGGTCCAAAGAGCCACTTGTGGCTCCAGAACCACAGGTTGGAAACCCCTGCACTGTATCGTCTTGCAGTTGCATTTAAGCAAAGGGAATTTTAAAATATTTTTTGCTTATTATAAAGGCAGTGATACCTACTTTGTGTTAAAGACAGGATGGAGAATGTCTGAGCATAAATGTTCAACTATTTAATTTTGAAGAGCTTCAATTTTATCTTGGTCTTTGACTGGGCCATTCTAAGATGAACATGCTTTCATCTAAACCACTCCATTGGAGCAGAGGCTCAACAGCGTCCCTACTGGAGAAAACATGCCCACAGTATGATGCTGCCACTACCAAGTATTAAAATGGGGATTGTGTTAGCATTAGTGACAAAACGTAAAACACAACATCATTCCATCTTGGTTGATATTTTGCGATGAAATATGTCGACCACAATTTGCATTTAAACTCCAATTTAATTTTTAAACTTGTGTTTAATTTCCCTTTGAGATTGATAAAATGTTTTTGAGTTTGAATTGGCTCCCTCTTGAAAAGCCAACAAGCTGATCTCTGTCAAATTGTGATGCCATAAGTTTTGTTCTCTTTATGTAAACCTCACAATAACAGGAGAAAATAAAAACACATGTATGTCATAACATTATACTGTCTATGTGTGACTGAATTGGAAGCTTTCTATGTAATTGCACAGTAGATCAGTTTTTTCTGAGTTGAGTTTATGGTTCTTCCTCCAGAAAAACCAACACACAGAGCTCGTCTCCCTCCTATGTGCTACTTTTATTGGGTCAGCTGGGAGGTCTCTGCAGCTCCTCTTGTTTTTACTGAGGCAGCAGAAATGCATGGACATGCGGCTCAATACCACCTTGAATCTTTAAGGTAAAAAACTTTCACTCTTTTCCTCTGGGTCATCATGAATCGTTGAACACGCACAGCTAAGAAAGAGACGTCTTTCTGCTGTGTGATTTACTTGTCTAATTTTTTTAAATTTTTTATTTTATTCCTAAAAATGTCCCCACATTTGAGTTAAGACCATGAAAGTAATGAAGTTCCCGGAGGGCGGTCCGGTAATATTAGTTTGTCCAATGATATTAGTTGAAAGACATGAACAATGCAGTCAAATTAAAAAAAGATCTCTCCCTGACCTTGTGAAGACAATTATAATTTCTCATCCTGCTAGTCCTGATGAGTTTCCAGTAGGTTTATCATCCTAAGCTAAATAAGTAGAGAAGAGATCAAAGCTGGCAGGCCTGAAGCGACTCCATTATAATTCATTTTGACGTCCGTAACGTAGCTGCTGTGCAGAGTGAACTGGGGGTAATGGCCAAACAATATATGTCCCAACAAATGAATCTCTGCATTTCACCCCCTCGTGGTAGGTTCTGTCAGAAGAAATTATCCGTATCATTTAGTGTTATCTATTTTCAGTTAACCAAAGGGAAACTTTTCTGCCAATAATAAAAAAAAAAAAGAGTGGCTCATCTTCTTGTAAGATCTTTCTTGAAGAAGCTAGAGGGAAAGTTTGCAAGCTAATAATGGAGTTTAAGATTGGCACTCGCCTCCAAATGAGAGGAAATTGAATTTATCAACTTCATTCTCCACTCTGATTTTTCAGAAAGTGTATAGAGATAAAGAGGAGACTATTTCTGGAAATTAGAAGGTGTCCTTGTGATGATTTCACATCTGTAGCTTTCCACCTCCCTCCAGTACAACCTGTAATTCACATCATAACGTTAGAGTGGTCGCGGTGTGATAATGGCACGTTTTCATTTTACATGAGACAAGAAGACTCATTACGACCCCGGACATGTTTCTCGCCAGGGGCACAGACGCGCTTCTCGTCACCTCCACATGTCAGTCTTGCATTTTCCTTTCATCATCTCCTCCATCTTGATTTCTATTAATGCCAGAGCGCAAGTTAGACAACTCAGTCAAGTATCACTAAGTATCGCACTTGTACCCACGTCTGCTGCACGGTGTTACAGCGAACATCCAAGCACGGATAAACTCACTTATGTTCTGTTGCAGGCATGCATCGATCCACAGGTGAAGGAGTGAAAAAGTGGCAAATTAAGACCCTGTAGATTGAACCGGTAAAATAAAGAAACATTGGCAAATTTCTTTGTTTGCTGAACAAATGTGATGTAATGTCGAAATCTTTCTGAACTGTTGAAAAAGAGCTACTTTGCTTTGTGAAAAATATTCGCACCACTGTTTTCACATTTTGTAATATTACAACTGCAGCTTTCGTCAGCTAAAAATCCAAAATAGAGAACAAAACTTGAAACAGAAGCAACATTTTAAATGGTTTTACAATTACTTCTATAACTAAAAATCTAATCAGCTGTATTATGTCACCCTGAATTAATATTTTGGACATCCACCTTTTTTTCTGTCCATTTTCTTAGCGAAATAAGAAAATTGTTCCCACAGCATTCAGACTGTGAGTTTAGGAGTAAAGTGCAGCGTTTTCCTCCACATAAAACCTCTATAACCTAACCCCATCAAAACTTTTTAACCCTGAGCCGTTGTGGTCCTTGTTTTGTTTTGTTTCTACAACTTTCACAGAGAAGCTGAAATGAAGAGGTGACCTCTGAAACCAAGCAGTTCCATTATAACAAGGCGCATATTTGTATTTGGAAACAGCTTTGAAAATCTTTCAGTTTACAATCCTGTGTTACTATGGGTTAGTCTACCATATAAACTTACAGCAAAATACATAACCACATTCCTTCATAATACAAACCAGGGTTAACCTTTTTATTCTCCAGTATAACACTAGTTGTTAAGCTGATGTTACCCTGGAATTGGGAGAATCAGAGTAAACAAGAATAAACACAAATCCATTCCATTTTTTCTTTCTAGAAACACTTTTGACAACCATTACCTTCCCAATACTATATACTAGCATAAAATGCTAATAAAAACACATCAAAGTTTGTGGTTTAAGGTGACAATTAATGTAAAGTGTCAGTGGGTATGAATACTGTTTCAAGGTGCTTTAAATCCTACGGGAGATCATTGCCCAATTTGAAAGCTGAATCCTTTGTTTTATGTCTTCATAAGTGGCATGAAGAGGAGATGAGAAAGAGGGAATAACGTTGCCGGTGGCGACTAAGACTCTTGTTTTTCTGCTGCATGTCCTCTGAATGAGAGCCAAGTCTTTTCTCTGTGGGGGGTTTAGAATAACACAAATCCTGGTCTGAACTCACACAGGTCACCATAAGCGCACATATACGCCTCACCTCCAACGCTCGGTTTCTTCCAGTCCATTCCTCAGCCCCTGTCCCATGGGCATTGAAACAGACAGCGGGCCTCGGTTAGGTCATGGCTTACACGGCCCTCATTTGTCACAGAGGATGAACATTTAGTAAAGCTGGAGTGTTAATTGTGAGAGTAAAATTAAGACATATGAGGTTTGAAAGCAGCCTGAGCTTGCACCTTGCAAAAAAAAAAGAGAAAAGAAAAAAATTATAGGGCTGTGGAAACAAATCAGTGCACGGGGCTTTCAGCTGCTGGAAGTTGCATGGGAGGCATTTATTGCATAACTCATGCGGCATTGCTTAATTAATGGGTGTTAAACTGCAGTTTAGATAGGATTAGAGAACAGATTAGCTTTCAGAGTACTTCAGGCTGTTCAATAGTAAAATCATAGCTCAAACTTCAAAGTTCAGCACAGGAAGTTGTCATGGAAATGTTAACTTTTAAAGCAACGCTCCATTATGATCAATGAGATCGCCTTCTTCCAGCCCAACAGACAGAAGGACTGCAAGCTAACAATTGCAATAAAAACAACAGAAAGTTTACAATATTAAGTTTTATTCAGGCATTTTGGAGTTTATCCGTCTCTGTGGCCATTAATAACACAAGGCAGATCTTCTCCGGATGTCTCAGAGAGTATTATTCAAAATGCCGTCTCCTTATCTCCACACACTTATTTTATTCAACTCAATTGTTTGGTGCATTTCTTTTAATCTTAACGCTGGGGAAAATTAGCCCAGACATTTTGATGGAACACTGATACTCTCAGATCTTCTTGTTTTTAAATGCATGAGGAGATCAGAATTCAATATTGATTCTATTAAACTTTAAACCCACACGTTCCTCCATGAATAATGAAAGATCATTCTGAATCACAGTGTTTTGTCTTTGTTTTATTTTCGTGAGACTTCTTGGGTCTTTTTTTTTTTTCCTCTTCTTCCTCTGCAGTAGAAACTGACGTGCCTGTGAGATTTCTGCTTGTAGTTCTCAAACTTTTAACAATTGAGTTCATGCTTAACAAGGCCAGCAAAAAAAAAGAAATAGTTTGAAAAGGATGAGCAGCTGATTTAGATGTTCAAACTCAAAATGTCAAGAATGTTTTTTAACAGAAATGTTCAGAACAAAGGCCAGGAAGTAAATTGTGACAATTTTTTTTTTCTTAATTAAGATTATTAAGATATTTCATTTCTGTTAAATTGGCAAGTTAATCAAATAGATGTATAAGAGAAATAATATACCCGCTATATTATTGCCTCTCTCTAGATAGTATAGCTTTTTATTGCTGAATCTGAAAAAAACGAAACAAAAATCTAACCTTTAATTTAAGTACATTTAATTACTGGGTTTAAATTTGTCTCATCACCACAAGCCATTTAGACAGGTTGATACTTTTTGGATTTTTTGAATGCGGTATTTTCCCTGGTACAAAGCCTTTAAAAAAATAAAATAATAAAAAAAAAAAAAAACAGAAAAATGTGCAGACTAATTTTCTTCTCAATCCAGAAACATCCAAACATGTCTGCATCAATTCAATAAACATAGCAAATAGTTCTGATGGTAGATAGAAAACAACTAAATAACTCAAAAAATCCATTTCAAATCTACCGTAGTTTACAGCGCCCCATTCGAGGGAAACCGGATTACTTTATTTCATTACAATATAGCGTTTAAGTATTACTGAGCACCTAAAAAAAGAATTTACAATACAATTTTTCTGTATATTTACGTTTTGGGAAGTATCACCTTTTTGACCTGTGAGACCTTTAAACCTGACTGATTTAGCATACGAGGCAGAAGATGCTCAGTTCTCTCTCGTTTTCTACAGGATGGAGTCCGTGTACTGGTTCTGAAGGAAGGTTTCATTTCCATCTGGTGAACAATTTGTGTCGATTCAAGAATTAGTTTAAATTCATTATCCTGAAAAGCAACTGAATTAAACGAATCGCCTAACAGTGGAGATCAGATATTTACATTCGTTTCTCGATGTCACACCGAGAGCACCTGCAACCAAAACCCCAGTTCCAGTCCCGGTAGAGTTTAACGGACTCCAAATGCTTACGATTGTCATGGCAAGACAGAAAAGGCTGCAGTCCATCCAGCAGGCTGAAGAAAACTGATCAGCATATAGAAGGAGTTTAATGGCTGTTAGCGAGACTTAATTAGTCTGAGATGCTCTTCTTTACTGCTAACCTCCCCCACCGTACCAACCAACTTATAAAAGACAAATTTATTCTTTAAAAATATTCGTAACTTTTAAAAGAACTGTTAAGGACGTCCAAGAAAGCCAAGTATTTCTCAACTCTATTTCCTTCACAAATAGTTGTTGTGTTTGTGAAATTGTGCTCCTATGATTGTAGATTAACTTATAATTAGCAAAAATGGGCGCCGTTTGTGGAGTCGCTATGTTTTCTTGGCAAAGTGCATTTTATGTGGCAGGAATACAGCCTCACAAATGGCCTGACATGATGTGTACTGTTGGAGATAAAGACCAGCTAACAGACTGACTGACAGCCAGTGCAGGAGACAGATAAAGCAGAGCAGCTGATGGACTGACTCATTGACTGAAGGGCCAGAAAAAGAAGAAGAAAAAAAAGCACCAGACAGGCAGAAAGAAATAAGTAGTCCGGGCATCCTCCTAGAAGAGTAAATATCTGTCCTGGTGACACCCCAGGATGGAGGCGAAATAGAAAGAGAGAGATGGGGCGTAAAGGGAGCAGGGTGCAATACTGAGGGGTGCTGAGGCGGTGAAATGAGGGGTTTGAACTGCTGATGTAAGCTTGGACACACTCCCTTTGTCTTCTTTTTCTTGCACACACACGTAGTCACAGCGCTGACAAGCTGTTTGCCCCTATGGGAAGTCATTCAGGGTTCAGAGGTTCAAATGAAAACGAACAACAGAGCCTGGACATATCGCTGTCCTTCGCTCTGGTTCTCTGTCTCGCTCTTTCTTGTTGCTGTTGTGATGAAACATTTTCCTCAATCCCGTTTTTCTGTAGCTTCCCTTTTTAAAAAAAAAAAAAAAAACTCAACAGCTGCAGTCGAAGGAGAGCTACTGTACGCCGCAATTCTGGATTCATTTTAATCAGCATTCAAAGCAAAAAGATTCTCTCTTCTTGAGCATTTTAATAAGGATCATGTTCAGGGTTGTGTGTGCTCTCGCTCTACACACACGCAGAGAAATTGTGTGCTTGAAGTCTGTGTTTATCGGTGGGATTTTTTTTCCCCTATTAGGGACTGTCTGCATGGTGTCACATCCTGCTCATGTATTCCATTTTATCACGTGCCGGTTGATTCTTTTTAGGGCGGGCGATGTATTTAATCATGAATTCGACGCGGCGGATCAGCCCGTTTTATCTCTGATCAATAAACAATGTGACATGCACTGGATCTGCATGAAGCACGCTCCTCTAAAATCAAGCCATAAGCATATGCATAATACATGGGGAAACAACAAAACATAGGTGATAAGGCAGCCGTGGCTACTTTCTCTTTGTGTGAATTGAGCGCCACACAAAGCAGAGGAGGAAAAGATTAGGATTAATAAAATATCAATCACAGGTACCCAAAGAATAATGTTGCCGTTTCTGTAATGAAACTGGCTTTTCTGACCCTGTCAGTTTGATTTGTGGCCCCCAGTGAGTTGGAGCAGACGAGGAGACACGACAGAAAAGTTAAACAAAATCTGCTCTTTGAAATTCTGCCGGTTGTTTTATCCACACTGTTTACAGAGACGGTAAAAAACAATCCACGAGAACAATCACCAGGAGAGAGCTGCAACCTTACTGCGATGCGTATTAAAAAGCATGCAAAACTAATGCCAACCACATTTGATATGACAGCAAATATATTTTCTTTTGGCCAAAAAAAAATACCAGTTTAGGAGATTAAAAATCAAGAATATCCACAAAACATTCAGGAATTACCAGTAAATTTCATCCCCACCCCCTTTGTTTTCTGTACTTAAAGAGCCGCTGAGCATCTTCAGGCACACATTCAATCCCTAAACTCAGCCTGTGAGCGCACCCTAGTGGTCAGAAAAATAGAGGTTTAAAGAACCTGGAAAAAACCCAGCCCATGGTCAATAATGCTGTATAATTTCCTCAGTGCAGACAAAGTGTCTGCATAGCATAACATGAGATTAGGCGTTGCTATTATGTGATTATTGCTGCATTTCTTTTGTCATATTTATGTGCGTTTTGTATCAGTGGGCCACATATGTGGTTAATGGTGTCTCTGAAAAAATTTCTAGGCATTTTTTTTTATGCCTAGAAATTGAGTTTAACTGCTGATCAAGTTGTGCTTCCTGCAACATCTTTGAATGCAAGCATAATAGAAGAGGTCGATTCATATTCCGCTTTCCTTCTTTTACGTTCTTCTAGAATTTTGTCGGAATTCCTCCATTTCTTTCCTTAACCTCCTCATGCAGAAGCATCTGAAACTAATCCATGACAAACTTTATTATTTTGTCTTATATATATATAAATAAATATGTTTGATGCTAAAGGTCTATAAAACCTTTATGGGCTCAATCAGAGGAGCCTCTCGCATACACTAATAAAATACAGAGCAGAGGAGCACTGAGAATGAAGACCAGTTAGATACAGACCCATTATTTTCTGATTAATTACTGTGACCTAAGCAACTCCGTTTGTTTTGTCAAGGTTAAATATTTACTTGCTTGACAGCCTGTATTTATTATTCAGCTACAGTCGTTATATTGACCTTGCTGTTTTAAACGCATGCAAATCTTGTTTGAAAGCTGTAAAATCTTTGCTTCCGTTTTGAATATTTAGGTATTTGAGGCTAATTCGATTGTCTCACAAAGCTGTTTTTTTTATATTAGTATTTGTTCCAGTTTTATGCAGCCTGTTTATTTACTTGAAAAGCAGATGCCATTTTACTTTCACTCTCGAAGCTTGAATCTGTGTTGCTCAAACAAAGTAATTTATTTTATTTGTCAGCTCGCTGCAAAAGGAACCATTTATGAAAGGGAATTAAAAAAAAAACCAAACATGTATCGTGTTGACTTTAATAAAAGAACGACACAATGTGTTGCCATGTTTTGACTTGGTCTGAAAGTGCCTGTAATCACACATAAAGACATTCAGCAGCAACCTCACAATGACCCAGGAAAGGTGTTTGTGACTGTGCATCGGTGTGTTACAAGGAAAGAAACAATGGGTACTCGGTTGTCCAAAAGCACTGCTGGAAGAAAGCTGAGTGCTCAGGCGTGTAATGCTCTTAGTGCCATTTCTGCACACATAGATGTGCATACTTTTCACAGACATACAGAGTCTTGCAATTGTATTCTAGTTCGTGACTTTGTGTCTGGTTACAACCAAACTCCAGTCTATTGTATTATCAGGTTCTGAGACAGACCAACACAGAGTAGTCCGTGATTGTAAATTAAAACGGTTTTCAAGTCTTGTCAATGAAAATCGGAACAATTTTGTTCGTTCGTTTTCGTCCCAGTTATCTACATGATGCAGAGATTCACAACTCAGGTGAAAGAATCTTTTAAAAGGACGACTAGACATGAACGAAAGGCACCCTTTAGGAAAACCTCCAAGATTTGTCACGCGCTCCAATCAGATGAGACCAAAACTGAACTTTTTGGCTTCGATATCCAAACCATCATGAGCTAGAACAGCTTATAGTGGGTGCAGCATCATAAATAGCACATAAATTCAAGCTTACAAATTGTTGTGTTTACTACTGACACACAGACATCCCTACGAACAGATGTGGACATTGCTTTGTAGTTATTTTATCGCTGCAGTGATCTCCTGGGGGGCGTCCATTTAACAGTGCCGATTTTCTTAATTTTGGGAGATCGGTGATCGGTAGAGTTTTACGCGTGAAGCCGATCTGATCCCCCGATGTCATCAACCTCGGCAAAGGTCTAAAAATCAACCACTGTGCTTTTCTTTTCTCCCATGCCAGAGGTTTGATCAGGTCAAGTCGGCAAACTTGCAGTTAACAATAGTTAGCCCATTGTTGCCAATTCAGCAAGTTTCTTGATATATTGAGCAACGTTTCAGACAAAAAAAACAGTAGAAATCATTTAGTTGTGCTTTTTAATAGATCGGGAATCAGAAAACTGCAATCAGTGCATCCCTAGTGATTTCCTGTTTCAGTGCACCAATCATTCATTTTTCTGAAGTTTAGTATTATTTGACAATGAGGAGACCACCCAACTAATGGGTTGCTCATTCAGATTTTCTTCGTAACATTAACGCTTCAATGGGTGCAACTAATGCTCGCTTAATGCACCTACTGAAGACATTACGCCATCGTCTGCGTCCCCTGTGGTGCACTGTGCCTGGGCTTTTTTTTTCCCCTTTTAAATTGCAGGCTGTTATTTTGATCGGGTGCCAAAAGCCTCAGTGCCCTTATCTTCTTCTTTATTTTTTTATTTTTTGTAAAAGCAATGGCATTTCAAGATGTGCCACCCTGACAAGATCCTTCGAAGAGACAGATAATGTTTTTTTAGATGTTGATGACATGGATTTGTGCAAGAGCACAAATAATTCAGTTTGCAGAAGATGACGTGAGATACGTCTTGAAGAGATAAGTTATCTTCCAAGCAAAAAATGGTGACTGTTGAATAGAATGTGCTTTCCCAGGCATGAATGAGACAAAGTGAATCATTACGTTTTCCGTTTTTCGGATGTAAACCCTTTGCCTTCAGGGTGGAAAAGAATTGACAGAAATGCAGTGGGTGGCCAGAGTATAAACTCGTAACTGGAGGAGTTGGACCGGTTCAGATGATTTGATGGGCTTGCCGAACAGGTGCAAAATGAAAGAGAGATTTTTTTTTTTCTTTTTGTGAATTTTTGCAAAGGGAATCCTTATAACATGCCCAGGAATTAAACTTGAGGGGGACATTTCCACACACACACACAAAAAAACCCCACATCTCCAGACTAACATCCATTTGCAGCAAAGTTTCTTAGAGCCGCAGCTCTCTTGTGTTTCCTGCTAAAACGCTCCTTCATCCTGCTGCGAGACTGCAGCTTGCCTTCATATTCACTGTACTTATAATCTTGTGTACAAGCTTCCCCGCCTTTTCTCACATATTCTGCAACAGATTAAATTTACATGAGAAATGTATTTAGTCCAAGGCGGTCCACTCTCGTAAACTGTGGTGCTTCACTAAATGTGCGGTGCATGTGCACTTTGTCTGACTCTGAGCGAGTGTGCGCTCGCGGTCAGGCTGAGGGTGTAGGGGGTGATGAGACGGGCAGATGAGGGTTGTTACTGCTGGGTTAAACCAGACTACCGTCAGGTCAGCCAGAGTTCAGTAACTCAGAGGCTGGAGAGCAGCAGACTGCGGAAAAAGCAAAGATGTGATGATTGCTGCAGTTCAGGCGGGCGAGACCACTGGTGATGGAATTCCCCCGCAGGGACCGAGAGTTACACAAGGTGTGTTTAGGGAATTGTAATGAAATTCATTGGAAAGCTAATCCCATGGAAATGAAAGACAAACACACACGAGCTCCTCTCAGGGAGTTGAAAAACAATGTTGAATTTTTCATTAACCAACATAACATCACCGTCTCCTCACCGCAGAAACCTTTGGGTTAGAACAGGAGACGCTACTGTTAATTACAACTGTTTTTTGGGTGTGTGTGTTTGGTTTGTGGTGATGCCGACAGGAACAGTCTATCAGATTTCAGATAAAAATGCGACTTGCGTGTCAAGCGTTGATATCGATACTGCTGTTTGTCTGTCAGAGCTTGGAGCTTGGGAAAACATTTCTCAGTTGATAACACTCATGATATTTGTTTTATTGCTAACCACTGTGAGGTTGTAAAAACTTTGCAGGTTTGTGTTAATTAAGGGCCGCGCAAGTCAGATTCTGATTCTTCTCTGAAACATATATTGAAATTGAAATTCAAGCTAATAATGACTGTGCATTATTCTCTATTGTATTTGGTGTAGCAGCTAATAAGTAGGTTCTTCACAGATTTAATGAGGTACAAACAAAAGTGCTGTTTCTGTTTTCCTTGACACTGTTCAGTCTTAAAAACAAAGACGGAAATTGAGATGTGGCGAGCATAAAAGGCTTTTTTGTTAGCCTGATCTGTCTACAACTGGTTCTCTGATCTACTGTCAGGTATTAATAAAAATTGAGATAGCACAGCTAACTAAATTGTTATCTTGTCTTAATAAATGTGAAATTTATAATGCTTCTTCTTAAGACTAAGAGGCAAAGTATAGAGAACCGCTGCAACATCCAGCAATGGATGCAAGTGAGAAGAGTCAGCCTAGATATTTGGACAAAAAGTCAAGACATCACAGCTTTAACAGTAAGAACTCTAAAACCGTCAGTGCTTTATGGTGTATTTAGCTTTGTTGGGGTATTAACATCACCTCGCCGAGGTGTGCTGTTCATTAAAGCAGTGGTTCTACAATTCAGATGATGTTTTATGAGCTGGGATGTCGCAGTGTTGTGCTAGAGTTTTGTCTGCCAGGGCAGTTTTCACTGAGTGGAAATATTACCAGATTCACAAGTCAAACTGTGTCTGGGATGGTTTTAAATAAAGTTTTATGTGGGACTCAAACACGCTGACATGGTGTTTATCTCATCTGATCTTTAGTAAATATGGGTATTGGTATCGTGGTGACACATGGTTTCTTAACCCTGCATTGCTTAATGGTGAGAATACATTTATAAGTCTTAGTTGTTCTACTTTGTTTTTGTTGTGAAAAAAAAAAAGTGTTCCCAAGACAACATCATCATAATTCAAAATACACCAATTAACAAACCTTTGAAACAACCAGTGTTAGTATAGCGTTGTGTTTCTGGGGATGTCAAATATGAGATTAAATGCTAAAGAAAGGCAATTAAGAAGGAGTAAAGAAGAAAAATACAAGGACATCATACTCAATAATAGACCAGGTGATTCTAGCTAATAAAGAGGCAACAGTGTTTTTTTTTTTTATTTATTTATTGTTTCTCTGCCAACACCATCAGTCATCTTTCCTTTGGTTAGTGATTTGTAACAAGGTTAAAAATGGCCTCAGTGACCCCAAGGTGGTGCTGCTCAAGGACAACGTTGGACGAACCAAACACCTACATCAGAGCAGGCAGCTAATTGGTCCGTTTTTCCTCCTACTCAGCTCTTTGCAAGGTGACTTTACTCCACCAAACTCTAAAGAGGTACCAATATTTTATACCGTGCATAAGATTTGACATGATTTAAGTTTATTTAAGGATTAACTAACTAAAAAGTATTTACAAAAAAGAACATAAAGAAGGTCTTACACCAGCTTCTGCTCTAATCACTTCAAGTCAGCTGTTCAGAGTCGATTATGACCGAATGTAGTAACTACCACAAGAGCAGATATCTAGTCAAGAAAGAGCAAAATTTTATTTTTATGATGGAAAAATCTGCAAAACATTATATTGTGAAACTAAGTTCAAATTACTATTCCAAACAAGTAAGAAAAGTTAAAACACAGAGCTCCACTGCTGTTGTTGAGTCGAGAGATCTTCAACAAAGATGATTCTTGAAGGGAATCACTGCACCGTTTCATTCTGTGCATTTTCTTTTTAATAGATTTTTCACATCAAAGTTTGAAAATTCTTTTGAAATGATTTATCATTCTCATTTTCTAATTAGAAAAAGACATTTTGAAAGGAGTGTGTTTTCATGAGCACCTGTAGCAGCCTCCCACACACAAGTTCATAATTCTTTGGTCATCTCTCCACCGCAGGGATAGGCATTACTCTGAAAAATACAGTTTAAAACAATCTTCAAATTTTTACCTTATGTTATAGTTTCTGGTAAGCTTGAAATTGTTTTTCTTTTTTTTGTGCTTCTACCTTTGCTCATCTTGCAAAACCTTATTTGGTTGCAATCCTACCACTACCTCTCAACATGAATGCAACCACTCATTAATACCTCCTGCAGGGTGTAAATAATTCAGAGCTCAAACTATTCCTCTGTTTTGCCCCAACATTTGTGTAAAGCATGGTAGACACAGCTTCTAATTCAACCAGGAATAGATCTCATGATGTGTGAAATGATACAACCAAAAATGCCGTATTTTCCAGACTATGCTACTTATAATATGGTGCGCTCTATAGTCCGGAAAGTACGGTAATGTTACATCATGTTACTAGGATAAATACCTGCAATCCAGACAGGATCCCCTTTTGTCAAAATAATTGTTGAAAACACTGTGCATTTACATTATCTGTGTAGAGGTATCGCTAAGAGTCATCCATTCTGCCATTCAACGCACACACAGCTTAAAATACCTCGGGCAAAGAGCAGCCGCAGCAAAAGACCTCAGAGTGAAAAACAGAACAGCATCAGTGACAAACATGACACTGATTAAGTCAGACATGACTTAAAAAAAAAAAAGAGGGTCTGAGTGGAAATGAGTTGTAACACAGCTTAAGGAGGAGGTGGCAAGTGTGTAAATGCATAAAAAGGTTAAACGCAACACTCTAAATACTGAATGTGAAGAAAGTAAATTAGCAGACTGATGAGCCGGTGCGGACTAGCTCTGTAACCAAAGCAGAGCACTCAGTGGCCTACTTGAAACAACTCAAAGGGCAAACAGATTCATATTTTAGAGCCGGAAAAACAAAGAAGTCTGAAGCAAAACATAAATTGCAATTTACCTTTAAATGATGCCTCGAAGTACATAAATTGTTTTGAAAAAAGTAAAACAAAAAAAAACATCAAGTCCCCTCTTAACCAAAACCAAGAATATTCCAAAGGGTGGAGTGTACACTTTCACTTTTCCCCAGTGATCGTCTGTAGAGCAACTAAAGATTAGTGAAAGCAAATAAAGGTAAACGGAAGACTGATTTTGTTTTCCTCTCCCACTTAAAGCAGCAGCTCTCTTCTCACAACAGTCTTTATTCCAAGGTTATTAAACGTCAGACATCTTTTCTTCAAGATGAGAAAGACTCAGAGCTACGACAGATCACTCGAGGAAAAGCATGCAGATTGAAGACTGGAGCTCTTGCATGAAATGTCTCATAGAAGAAAATGTATTTTACTGCGTTTTGTGCTTTTTATGTGTCTTATCAATTAAAAAGCACTGATTAATATTAAATTAAATCAATAACCGTTTCCTCCTATGATCAATAGCAGCAGGAGTGACTCCTCTGTCTTTAAAGCACCTGATTCAGTTCAATGACTGATTATATGTCTAATCAATGTCAGCCTATTTTTTGTTGATAGGAAAAAAAAACAAAACAGGGTTTGCTATCGTCTTGGGAGGAAAGATGTTTGTCTCAGAGAAAAATAGTTTCAAATGTCTCCAGCAGTCATTTAATTTCTTCTGCAACTGTAACTATTAAACAAAAAAAAATAACATAGCTATTATAACCTCCATAAACAACAGAGAAATTCTGACTTAGTCCTTTAATTTAGAAAAAGGTCATTTTTGCAGGAAAATGCATGCAGCGTCTTTGGAGCACAAACATTTAGAGTTACATTTACACAAAATTAAACCTCAACAGCTTTAGAAAAAGAAACAATCAAGCAAATATCAAAATATTCTGCCGTGAAACACTTTTGCTGGAGGAGGAAAAGAAAGATTGCAATCAATAGCGAGCATTTCAGGGGCTGTTTTTCATCAGCTTTTATGGATTCATGTTCACAGGTCACTTAAAATACACCAAAAAAAAAAAAAGGAAAAAAAAGCAGGTGCAGTCAATCAGTCGCCCTTTCAGTTAGAGAGGGAGGGGAAAAAAAACACTCCAGCCGAACAAATCCTTTGTAGTTACACATGCTGCTTAATCAAGGAATCAGGGCTGCGGTGCAGAAACAATCAGTATTCCAGTTATTATAATCAAAAAACCAAGAGAGATGGTAGTCACAGTATCTGGTGAAGATGTTTTTGAGGTAGGTAGTTTGGTCAACCAACGTGTCCAATATGGGCTCAGAGTTTGTTGCATTAAGAAAGGGGGTAAAAAAAAAATGAGTCACTGTACACAATCAGCATTTTAAGACAGTATCTGCTAATGGCACGGACTAAGACTATTTTGTGATATTTTCTCTAACGGTCTTGGCGTTGTACTCATGCTAAACAGGAATTGCTAGGATGAAATTAAACAGCAAACATTTCCAAAAAATCCCAATTAAGTGGCGCAGGTCGTTATTTTCAGTTGGACTTTGTAACCCGCAATAATTTCCATAATTAATTTCCATATCTGACATCCAAAAATGCAAAATAAAAAAAAAAAAAAAAAAAAAATAGCAACACAAAGAGGCCTTCCACAAGACAGCACAGCATGTTACCAAATAATGGTTAAGAAGGAAGATTTTATCTTCTAAAGGATTCATCCAGCAAAGGGTAGAAAAACCAAAACATCACGGCGCCCAACCCAAGCCCTGTGTTGAATCCAAGCTGTTTGTAATTCAAAACAGTTTTGAATTATGGCTTGTGACAAAAAAAACAGAAATTTTTAAAAACAAAAATGCTGAAAGAATTTAAATAAGAGTTAAAATTTCTTACCAGTGTTGTTACTCCCAACTCGTTGAAGAACTGCGTTACAAGAATACTTTATAGCAGCCTGGTGTTCAGTGGTTAGATAAGACGTAGCAGCAATGAAGGGACGTTCTTGAAGGTCTCGCATTTCTGCATAAATTCAGTCTATTTTGTGGTTTGGCTTCAGATGCATCACAGTAACCTGCCTGTCAAACATTATTCAGCCTGTCATCCCGCTGGAACTCTGCAACTTTGCCTAAAGAAGATTTCCTCCAACACATTTAGAGCTGCAGGCTGATTTCATGTAGTAATATACGCAGTGCATGTCATCCTCCGTTTATGTGAATGTGATTCAGAACGCAGATTTCATGTCAAAAAAAGTGTTTTTTCTTTCTCAAATTACTTATTTTATTTGAAAAGCAACGCAGCATTGCTGATTTATTCATTGTTCAAATTTGTGCTTTGGCAACTGGCCTTCTAAAAAAAAAATGCGGTGACGTTTGGCCTTTAACCGCTAGTAATCTTTTCTGCTTCTGATTTGTTCTTCTGACAGTCAGAGTGCGTAAGGGGCTCTCTGCATGCCAGTCAGCCCCCAGATTATGAGTGCAGTAAGATGCTGTGAGGTCCACACTCTGCAGATGGAAAAATACAGAAAACGAATCACTACTGGAGGAAGAGGCGAAGGGAGACAGGCAGCCAGGAGGACATAGCATGATAGATAGCGACCATAGAACAATAAAATATGCATTGGGGCCCTTGTGAAATTTTCATCCAGACTGTTGACAGGAAATTGACCCCGTTGTGACCCAACACCAGCAGGGAGGGAGAGAAAATATCCGTAGAGGAAGCCTGGACTGGAGCGGCGAGAGCAGGAGCTGCAAGAGGAAATTGTGAGGAAGAAGGGAGTAATAAGGCCGGCTGGAGCTTTAGAGTAATTTTATCTGTCTGAGTGCCTGAGTGTCTACGTGTTCCATTACTACAGCAGAAACCGGGACGATGACGAGACCATCCAAGGATTTTCCAACAGAGTCAAATGTTCTTTCATGTTATGCATGTGGTCAGAGGTTTTTCTATCTGGATCAAAGTCCCTTGAAAAGCGCACTTTAATGACTACTGAAATATACTCAGTTTAAAGGGATCAATCTTTTAAACACCACAAATCTTTGTGCATACATAATCAGGACATTTGACCATATCTGAGGCGTCAGTGTGTTTCAGTGTTTGGAAACAAAGGATGTTCATATTTGCAAAGGCTAAACAAACAGGCAGAGCTATGTAAATTCTAGTTTCTGGTTTGATGTCTTTATTTAGCATTTTATTGTTGACGCCTGAACTCTGAATCTCTCGTCCTTGATGTTTATCATTACCATTTGTTTTTTTGTTGTTTGTGTTTCCATAAATATATTTCAGACTTTGCAGACATAAAAGGAGGCGCACCAGGTTACACATGCAACACACCATTTATGCATTTTATTTTCAGGCCTATCCTCAAAAGCTCTGGCGTTTGAGGCCAAGATAAATTGGTTAGCATCAGCTTTTGCTCAATGTGCGGCTTGCTGAGAAAGACGGCACTGAGATGTTCATTTTGAGCAAATGTTCTGGTATTCATCGTTTTTCCAGGTTTTACCAAATGACCTTGTAAAGTCATAGAGAGAGTCGAAGCAAACTAATCCAGCTTATCATGAATGTTTCCTGTTGCTTGTAATTTTCAGTGTAAACATTTTCCCGGTAAAATGTTTGGGCACAGTGAGACGGCCACATCGAGGACTGAGGCCTCCGTATGCGAGTCGCACACTCTACCCTCATCACTCGCTTTCTGTTTTGTTTAATTAGATCTTGGGTTTAATACTATCCACACACTGGGAGGATCCAGGCAGGTACTGCCCACTGATGGTGTCTGGAACGCAAGTTAATTACCAGAAGGGATTCGGGAACAGACAGTGAGTTAACAAGAGGAGGGAAGTGGACAGATCTCAGGGATAATGCAATGGAAAAAGATTCTGCCTGTCCAGAGGGTGAGTCTGAGGATGAGACTATAAGTCTGAGTCCAGAAGGAGGGAGCAGAGCGTTGGAGGAGGGACAGGCTGACGGTGGCAGATGGGGAACGAAGCTGCAGAGGACGGGAGAGGAAGTATTTCGCAGAGATCGGTCTTGTAAGCTTGGAATGGAGGAGTTCAGGACCGGAGAAGAATCTTCAACTTGGGATTAGAGAAAACGTGATGTGACTCAGAAAGTAAGGAAGCTCTACAGTCCCAGTAGTCAAGGACAGACGCAAGGAAAATTTAGGCTTCACCTTTGGAAAGAAGAGACATTTTGCAGCTCCTTGTATTCCAACAGCTAGATCAGGAGATTACTGTGGACTTCATAATACGTGTTCATGTATCATCACTATAAACAACCATCTGACAACTACCATCTTATGGAAAAACAAAACTATAATTTGTAACGTTCCCAGTGAAACAAACTGTTAAAGCTAAGCCTGTTGAAGTCCAGCACCTGAGTTCATATGTCATGTGTTTTGCGTGTTGCATGAGGATCAGGTCGGGGGCCACTCCCCTGTGTCGATAGCATGTACCTCACAAGGATGCTATGATCTATAATTTAAAATATTAACCTTGCAAAATACTGCTGCTTGACACTGTCCTAAACTAAAATCCCTCCAGAAAAAAAAGGTAAAAAAAAATCATGTAAATAGAGGACTGGTTGTATTACTATTACATTGTTCAAATTATGCAACTGGTGTTGACAAAGTTTCTTTTTTTCTGTTGCATCCCTTGCCTAATCATGTCAACATTTATTAAAAAATAAAAACTTTTTACTATTGTCACTTAAGTTTATCCTTCAAAGTTCCTGGAAAACCTATCAGAGTACATGACAGCTTAAAGAAAATAATCATTCATGAATTATCATTGCATAATGAACCTGGAGAGATTTCTGTTGGTCCACCTGAGTAAAATGGTTTTAATGTATATTATATTTGCACTTCATCACCCTTATTTATCATGTTTTAGCTTTCTGAATAATTATGAGAATAATTTAAAAGAATCCCAACGACAAACTCATTGGGTTATAATCTCTTCTTAGAGCTCGCACTTCTCCACAAACCCTTTTGTGCGTCTGTTTGTGTGTTTAAAGTAAAAGTGTGAGCTGGCAGCACACACTTTTCAAACACTCCCTCAACCTCTAGTGCGCTGGCCCATAGCCTCATTAATAACCCTTGCGTTTGCTGAATGGGGCTCGGGCGATCTATTGCGGTCTATTGCAGTGTTGTTTTTGTTTGGCCCTGGTCACAGTGATTCCTGGGAGATGACAGCATCATAAATCTACAGCTTATTCATGGAGTTAACCTGACCTTTACAGCAACAGCAGAAGAAGGCAGGGAGGGGAGGTGTGGGGACGAAGGGGAGGGGAATCGTAGAAAAGGCCATGGAGAAGGAAAAAAAAAGAGAAAATGAAGGAAGAGTGGGAGGTTAGAAAGTTTAAAGGTAGAGCTAAGAGGATGAGAATCACAAAGAGGAGAAAGGAGGGATATGGGAAGGTGACAGAAGACCAAAGCATGTGGAGAAGAAGAATAGACAGAGGTGGCTCTGGGAGATGTGAAAGAAGAAAGACAAGGAAATTCAGAGGAGAATAGGGACGGGGAAGGAGAGGCGACGGCAGTCAGAGGACGGAATTGGCGGGACAGAGAGGTTATTATAGACTGACAGCAATCAATGAGTGTGAAGGGAGACAGAGAGATAGAGGATTGCAGGCTTGTGTTTGGGTGTGTGTGTCTGTGTGCGACTCAGTCGATGGAGCCGATCTCTCTGGCACCTCCATCACCTGTCGAGTCTTTAATAAAGTCTCTGTGTTGGGGGTTTTCGTTGACTCTCCGACGGCACCACAACTCTCTGCTGGAGCAGCCTCCCGCACGGCCAACGATGCCGCACACCCGTTCAGAGCGGCTCCTTACAGACACCCGCATGTCACGCTTTCCTGAGTCAACAGTGTTTCCCCTCATACAGAGCCAGTGACTGTAGTTCACCTTCACATAAAAAAGTGACTGAATGCTTATTTATTGGCGTTCAAATCCGATGCAGAGGTCTTCACTTAATCTTTTTTTTTAATTGGATTGTGGCAAAGTTAAAATTGGACTTAAGAGGGTTTTTTTGGGTCTTTTTCCACAAAGATTTTCTTCCTGCCACACTTCCATCCTTCCAGATTTATGCAACTAATATTTGTCAACATATTATTCTCCCACCTCATCTGAGGATCTCAGCAGAAACTCATGCAAACATGTGGCTTTAGGATGGACATCATTGCTTTCTCAGGTTTGCATCTGTGCCGTATCCTTTTCACTCTCTAATGGTGGCATTAGCAGAACTGTATCTCTGACTTGTCTGCTGCGCTAGTCTTCACTGACTATTAATGTTTGTTCAGTCCGTCTCTGTGGCCTTCACAGAATAGTTACACTTCAATTCCCCAAACCCTACTATTAAATAAAGATGTTCTTCAGTTAATAATTTGAGAATTATTTTTCTGTGTTTTATTGAGGGACGTCAGAGAAAGAGGGGATTAATACACATTCCCTCTTAAGTCCCAGTGAAACAAATTGTAGTTTGTGATTGTGATGTTACAAAACACGAGAAAGTTCAAGGTTTCTAAATACTTCTGAAAGTCTCTGTGCTTAATCATCAACGTGAGTCATGCCCAAGCGTCGAGCATGTACAAGTCCAAACTCCAAATTTTCATCTGTGATATTACCCTCATAAACCATCTCTGTTTTCAAATCTCGTTATTATCCAAATCATCCTAATTGCTCAGACAATATTGTTTCTGAACTTTCATTCCGACTGAGCTCATAAAACTGAAATTACGCCGAGGCAGAAGGTTGATTTGTGAGCCGGCAGCCCGGTGGACTGATAAAGCCATTCCTATGGAAACCGCTCTCCTTATTGGTATTCAGCACCTGTCTGCCTCACAGACCCATCACACATCCAGCAAGTTTAAAAAAAAAAAAAGACCATTAAGAAGCAGAGTCCTTACTGCTGTAGAGCAAAGCCACACACAGACGCATCCAGCATTTAACATGCTGCAGAGGAAATTACATTACATACAATAAACCAATTAGCTACAACACTAATAGAACCGAGATCAAATTACCATGGAAAGGAATCGTTAAGTGGTCTGTTCTGTGAATGTGTGCGCATTACTGGTTTGCTTTCATTGAGTAACACCCAGGCGTTTGAATGAGAAATATTTTGTCAGGGTTGTTTTAGAGGTGGTTGCAATGTTGGGAATAAATACCTGGAATGCAATGTGGTGTAAATATTAATCTTCCAGAAACACACCAGTTCTTTTCAGGAATCTTAAGGTTTTCCACTGAAAAGAGGAAACTCTGCTGGGGAGAGACTTTCACACCTGGTTAGTTTAGATAAATCATTGCTGTAAAGCCGTCAAGCTGTCGATGTTTAATTTATCAATCTGTGTTTCAGTTATAGTAGAGTCCAAAATTAATGGCATATTTAGGTTTAATCGTGTAATTTTAGCAACTATTGCTTCTGACTGGAAGAAATATCATCGTTTTGGAGTGGCACGGTCAGAGTCTTAAGTTTACATCTGATAGAGAAACCTACGGAGGGAGCAAAATGTCAAATGTCTTCCTGACCTCAAAGACCGGGATATCAACCCAAAAGAAAAAAACAACATGAGGATTTTAAAAACCCAGGAGAAAAAATTGGTAAACTTAGACAAATACTAAAGCACTGGTCGGCACTTTTGTTCTTGTTCATCATTCAGTTTTACTTGGGTTTGTTTCTTTTAAATCTTGTTTTACTGCTAGTTTTGAACAGATTCTCTTGTAATTGTAAATGTAACTTTTTGACAGCAGATCCACAAATTGAGAGTGAAAATCAGCATTTAGCTGGAGAGATGGACAGAACATTTTGTAAACGTAACACCTGTACCTTTTCTTTATGCAGAGTGATCCTGCATGAGGAAAATTACTCTTTTATTGTTATAGAAAGGGCTGCGAGCAATGTTGACCCAGGTTTACCTCTCATATGGTAACTCTGGCTGAGAGACTGAACTTTGCCTTGTTCAATAGGCATTTATGATCATCAGGGTTCAGTAAGTGGTGGGTTCAGGGTCAGAGTGACGTCGAGCCGTCGATTGTTTAATCCCAGGATCCTGAAACAACCAAGAAAGCTAATTTCAGTCTGTTGCTAATCTTTGCTGAGTCAAGTTGAGTTTATCTTAAGTTTTTATATTCTTTTGTATATTGAGCATGAGTTTCTGTTGTAGTTTGAGATTGTGTTTTAACTCTGCTTCACTGATCATCTTCTATTTCTTGTAAGTGCATTTATAGCATATAAACCCAGTTTGTCTGAGTTATGCCAGTATGTTTTGTTTGACAGTAACGATTCACCAGCCTCTGCATTTACGGAAACCTTTTGAGTACAAACTGGTTTCAGTCTCTGTCTCTGCTGATCTGATCCTTTCCTGCTCTTTTGAACTGTGTGCTTTACCTGATCATTCTGATTTGTTATTTTTATTTTTTTAATTGTTTTTTTTTTTACCAATGACTTGTGTACAGTCTGTCCTCATTTACCTTAAAATAATCTAAACTCAGCTCGCTCTTTAAGTCCTGTATCTGAGTTTGCTGTTTCCATGTCCTCTGCCTGAGGCTGTCCTCGATGGTGGTGGAGATGGAAACCAGAGTTGGTGCTGGAGGTGGAGAAAAGACAGATAGGCAGGCTTATCTTGAACTCATGTTTTGGAACCAATGTCATAAGGAGGGGCTCCCACTCTTCTCCTCTTCGGAGCAATCTGGATTAGAGGCAGAGGTTGGATTTGAGTTTTCCCTGAGGAACGAGCAGGTGACTGGGCTTAACCAATATTTTGAAGTCATGTGCCAGGGAGTTTAGAGCATCCAGCTCTTTGATGCTCAGATGGAGCATTAAATCTTGAAGTAGTTGACTGGGTGAAATGTTCTGTCTGAGCAATGTTTTGCGTTTCCTATTGTGTACAGACTGCAGATCACCGCTGTAACCTCAAGAGAACTTCTAAGAAAGATGCGTCAGGTCTTAACTAGGACCCACAGAAGAGAGTACAAGGCTGAGGAACGCTTCACTGTCTCTAATGAAGAGCAGCATGAAGAAGCTGATGGGAAAAGGTTAGACAATTCTGTGCTCATAAAAGGCACATTACCAACAAAGTCTTTTTTTTTTTTTTTACAATAATAGTGCTTGAGAATAAGTGTATTATTTAAAAAAAAACAAAAAAAACAATTTTAATATTTTTTAAACACAGACTTTCCAACTCAAATAGATTCCATCAGCATTGACTGGTGTGTGATTAGCCAAAACATTACATGTTGAATCTTCTTTTAATTGAAAATATTACTGACAAATGGAAAACAATTATTTTACGTGAGGTTGACTCGAACGCCCTGTGAAAATGGTCAAATTTCCAAGTGTGGTGGTATTAAGCGTCTCTACAATCCATATAACTCATCTTCCCATGTTTGCATTACATTTACCGTATTACAAATAAGAGTGGAAGAAACTTATGCCAATGCCAACACTCTGGAATGGACCACAAAAAATTCTGAACCTACTACCACTTTAATCTCCAGCCGGAGCAGAAACTATGTCATTATTAACCTTTTCATGCTTCATTTCCAAACAGCTCATAAATGCGTATTTACTCCACATCAGACTCTTTATGATTTACAGTTTGATGCCAAAAAACAGCCACAAGATTAAATGTCCCAACTAATGATTCATAATAATCATTTTACTACTTTTCCTCTACAATGCATTTATTGTCAAAGAGAAAAACAATCCCTAAAGTTGCAACATGCAGGAGACTAATGGAAAATAATATTTTTTTTACTTTGTAGATTTTAAGGCCTTGAACTGAATAACATCAGATCAGACAAGCCAACCAACATTTAACACATGTTGGTTGCATGCTAGGTTTTTTAGCGCTGAGAGAAAAATGGGAAACTGTAATTTCTGACGTGCAGCGGGAGAAAATAGCCACACACAAAAACATTACACATATTGCATTCTGAATATTTTTCTGAATTCAGTCAAACAATGCAGCTGCTGATAAGAAATTGCTGTTACTGACAAAGCAAAAAGAGCTTTGACTTTTCACTTCAGATACTGAAAGCACTTTGATTTGAAGTTGGATTTAGATGGTGATGAAGATAAAGAGCTTTGCTTTCTTCGTCGGAGGGAGAAAATTTGACATGCTTTCCCCCGGCTAATCTGAACCATTTACTGAATAACGCAATTTTGAAAAGAAAAAGTGCTGCTGGAGTTTTTTGGGGGGGTTTTTTTAGTTCTTGAGGCAATCTCTAAAAAACAACAACCGCCACAACCTGCTGGGGGTTTCAGATGACAGGATCAAGAAAGAAAACCCCAGACAGGCTGGAGCAAAAAATACTCTAAACCAGGAGGAAAAAGCAAAAAGGAAACACAAATAAGGGAAACAGCGGAGAGGAAATTGCTTCATTCAGGAAACAGACACTGCTAAACAATGAGAAGCTGAGCCAGGGGTACTTTCCATAGAAAAGAAAAAGGTAGAGAGAGTCCATAGAGTTATAGCTATGGGTTCATCGAGGAGACAAAAACTGGCAAATACTCAACTCTTCCGCAGGAAAGAGAAACATAGACTCACTCAGAGGTGACGGCTCACCCCAGGACATGGACAAAGTTAAACACAGAAAGATGAGGGTAAAACTATGAAAAGATCTTTATCGCACTGCTTATATTGATCAGACAGTTAACAGGATTTTCAAGTAGATCAGTCAAGTATAAGAAAGTGAGCTTCATGTTATTGAGCATGTACTGTGGAAAATAGTTACAACTTGTTCAAGTTATAACTTTCAGTCAAGAACTTTAAAACTTTGCTTTTGAGCCTGTGTTTTTGGTGGAAGAACACCGAGGGAGGCAACTGCTTGCTTAAAGTGACCCCTGCTTCTCTTCAAACTCCTGTGTGAGTTGTAATCTTTCATCACCGACACCTTCTAGTCTTCTTAGGCTTAAGTTCCTGTATCTCCAGTAATCTCTCCTTTGTTTCTCTCACCTTCCATTTTCGCCAAGCCTCCCAACTTCCTGTCATCTCTGTCGGCCTGTCCTCATATCTTCATGCCACTGCCTTCCCCGTTTCTGTCTTCTCTCCCCTTTTCCTCCATCTCTTCAAAGTCATTTCAGTCTTTGCTGTCATTGCACTGAGAGCTGCACATCGCTCAATGCTGTAACATCTGACAAGACTCTGCTCGCCGACAGTGTCGGCAGAAACGCACCGAGAGATGGAAGAAAGTTCACTCAAGCAGTTACCCCATTATCCCAGCGGACGCGCGCACAAACTGCAGCCGCACTTTGACAGTTGTAGATACATCCAATTTACCTTGTAGTGGCCTCCAGAAGGGATGGAGATGGCTGAACGGTTCGTAAGTAAAAAAAAAACATATCCACGAACGTGTGCAATGCATCACATATACCCTCTCTCTCTCTTCCCTTCTCCCTCTCGCTTTGCATTAAAAGCAGTCGATGGCACAGTGACAGTAGTAGCGTTGGGTTTTTATCGCCGTAATTTGCCATCGTACATCAACATGACAGTGGCCCAGGCAAGACTGTGTCATCCCGCTACCAGACAGCAAACTGCAGTCTCTACTGACACATGCCAAGGGCAGCCAGATAATGTAGATGCATGAATTCAACAGCAGGGGTTTGATGTCGCAGATCACAATGCATCATTCTGTGGCATCCAGCGAGACACAAAAGTGAAGGATACCGTTCATCCACAGCCGCTAGAATGAGATAACGGGTAATCTATGCACTAGTCATGGCTGGACTTCAATCAGCAGCGCTCTAGTGAAAATATACAACTGTTTATGCAGAACAAAGGGAAGTGGGCAAGAGGGTGGATGAGGTGGGCATGGTGAAGAGGATGAGAGGAATAAAATGTCATAGCTGGAGCTGATAGACAGGGAAGGCCCATCCTCGCCATCTCTGAGCATATGAAGGGTTAGATGAAGGAGAAGGTGGGGATGAAAAGGCAGAGGAGAGATCGCCGCAAGGTAGAAGGGACTGTATTACTGAAAATGTGAGATGTGGGAGAAACGTGTGGGGAAAGTGGAAGGGCTTGAGCTAAGGGGAAGGGATTATGAAGGTGGAGGAATGAGGTGAGAACTTGTATCGCTCTCTCTGAGCACAGAAAATAGAGAGGGAAATGAGCGCATTGGTCAGGGTGGGCAGGTACGGGTGAATTCGAATCGCTGCCTGTGAAGCCGGAAAATGGGTGGATGGAGGAAAGAGAAGGGGATTGGTAAAGGTTAAGAGGGATTTTACTAGATCTGTTTTTTTGTGTTTCATCTCTGCTGATTTTAATGGGGTCTTAAAGGCGATGTGAGGTTACCCAGGCAACTGAAATGCTGCGCTGGTGGTGGGGCGATGTTAATCTTCAGGAAGTAAAGACTACTTCTATGTTGTAAAGTGTCTGCGGTTTCATCAGAGGATTAGACTACAAGAGAGACGAGAAGACGCGTTTGCTGTGTGGGTTAAAGTGTTGTAACGAGCGATCCTGGTGAACTAAATGCTAAGTGTGCGGACAGTGTGCATAATGTTGACATTTTGCCATTTACCATTTTAGTGAGGTATGATCAGGTGGTCATAGTTCAAAATGGCCGTCGTTGAAGAATGATGAGACTTGGTTTCTTTTTTCTCAAAACTAACTGAGATCTTTTTCTTCAATGTTTTAAAAAACCCAAATTCTACATGAACAGCATAAAACAGGAGTTTTGTGACAAATTAATCATGAAACATGTATAATGTGTGCGAGGCTTGCAAACGTTTTATACGAAAGCTTGCAAAGTGGCATCGCCTCCATTAATGTTTTTATGTAAATTGTGTTTTTTAGGAACTCCTGAAAAACTGACATAGTCTATAGCATTTTTACAGACTTGTTAACCACTCAAAGCCATATTTACCCCACTGTCATGAGGTGGTGTGGTGGAGGTGGTGAGGCAGACGCTGGAGGCCCAGGTAAAGTGACAAACAGACAAGTCCACGGCCAGGCAGCACGGCTGAGCGGAGGCCATGGCTCACACCGGTAGCAACTGGTCTTAAAGGCGGAAACACACAACGGCAGAGAAAAGGACAACAACTGACAAGGACCTGACGAGGAACAAAGGACACAGGAGGGACTAAATACACTGAGGGTAATCAAGGGAACAAGAAACACCTGGGAGCAATCAAGGGGAAGACAGGACAACGAGGAGACTCGGGACACAGAAAACTCAAATAAACACAACAGAAAAACACGGAACATGACACCCACACAGGATAAGAAATTGTCTGCATGATGCTATATTAAAGAAAGCTGGAAAAATCACAAATCTTCCTGAAACATGACTGACCCCAAAGTCTAATGTTAATGTATCTGTTTCACAAGCCCATTTAAGTAGCTTTTTAAAAAATAGATTCAGCTGCTGCTGTCAACAACTTTGACCCTTTTGACAAAAGCCGCGCTTTGGACTCCCCAACAATTTGCTCAGCATGCTCCTTCAAGACAAAACATTGCTCTGATACACTTTTCTCCTCTATCTGTGTCTGACAGCTCTCACTCTTTTACTATTATGCAGACATTCCACCATTTTGTGTAGCTTCTTGAACCGTCTGAGAGTGTGGAGAGCTGGTGAAGATCTCCAGAGAGTGGGAGAAAAGGTACGCCCTGCACAGCTTGTCAGTCCATCACAGGGCAACTTGTGAGAGGGAGTACCTGAAGTGAACCAAAGCAGAACAAGTGAAAACTACGAATCAAACCCAAAACCTTCTCACCGCACGGCAGTAGTTTGGAGAAGAGGCCAACATTTTGTGTGAAATCCAAAGTGGGGTCTACTTCTTTAAATCGATATTCAAATTGCATTATTTTTACAGGAAATCCATAGGTGGTGTCACCGCTGATTAGTGTAAAAACCACAGATCATAGTGGTTGAAATGAACACTGTTTTATTGACTTTCACACTGGTTTATTTTCCTGTTTGCTGTGTAGCTACGCTCACCAGAAATGCTGTAGATTTTACTCTCACCAGCAGATCATTAGTGGGACACCATCTCCAACCTCTATTTCAGTGGAAATAATTGTCCATCTTTTAACAAATAATGGGCTAATCCAGATATATTGGTATAAAAGTAGCCTAAGAACGTGTTGCTAAAATTCAGGTAGGCAGTAAAAGTCAGCTGGTGTCTTGACTCATCTTGGACAAACCGTTTGAAACAGCCAGGAAAAAAACTGATGTGGATTTAAATTAAACAAATATGCCTCCAGTGTCATTTTATTCTGACAATCTACTAACTAATTATCTGTATATTTTCTTATTCAGATGTGATTAATCTTCATTGCTTTTTATTCTGGGTGAAACTTGTTTTCCAATGATTTTGCCCAAACTAACATTTTTGCTACCCGAGTTAAGAAAGCGCTACTCTTTTCTATTCCAGCAATGAAAAGTAGTCTGTACATTGTATAATAACATGCTTTGATCCGTCAGAGTCTGTATCTGTAGAACTGATATGTATTCCCCTGTGTGAGCAGGAATCCGCCCGGTTTGTCTGCTTACCTGTACGTGAGCCTTGCTGATATGTGTTTGCGAGCAGGTGTTTATGTGCAAGCCGGAGTGCGCTCATGAATCTGTCTGTTGGTGTAGCTGTGCTTGCACTATATGACAGAGCGTGAATCACCAGAAGCAGCGGAGCCATAAAGCCCAGAGCTGTTAGGCAGGATTGCTCCTGGAATGATCACAGGGCGGCTGTACTTCTATTTCCCAGGCAGCTATCGTCGTGGGAGGCTGAGGCGGCTGCTGTCGCTGTGTTTGCAGGGACCTGAGGGTTAGCCAGTATATAGTCACAGCTGACAGCACCGCCAATGGCCATAATGTCAGCGACAATGATTGAACACATGAAATATGTGCTCTTTGTCTGTGGTATTGGACAGGGTGGAGGTTAGAGGTAGGGTCATGGTAAGGGTTAAGGCAAAAGGAAAATTGCCTGTTTGGAAAGAAAGCTTGCCGCTCTCCCGCTCCCTCGCTCTGTCTGCAGCTTTTATTAGTCAGCACTGAGAACTCGCCTCTTTGACAAACAAGAAATTTGTCATGTCTGATTTCTTCTGTGCAGGAGAACTTTGTTCGTTTCCCCCGCATAATATTCTAATATGCAACTATTAATAATGCAAACGTCTTCCTCGCCAGGGTGGATGTATATAATTATAGCAGGCAACACATTCCTTGGATAGTCACAGAACATTTTATGGAACAGTGTAAAATGTACTGTTAAAATAAAGCTAATTTTTCATTATTTTTTAACTCAAAAAAGCCAAGAAAGAAGCCATTGTTGCCAGAAATCCACAAGAAGAGTCTCAGCTGAAGCATAGAGGTAGCATCATTGTGTGTGGAAATGAAATGATGGATATTTCATAAAGAAAACCAAGGATTTATATAAAAGAGGAAAAGCTGGAAGGGTAAAGAGAGAAGAACAAGCTGCTCGAACAGAAACGTCTTAATCGACGAGAGGATCCGACGATGACGCGAATAATCTGGGGAGTATAAAAACACAGGGTGTGAGTGATTACTGGTAAAAGAAACATTTGGGACTAATTAAATGAATGTGACGGAGCTGCCGCAAAGCAACGTCTGAGCCAAGGAAAAACAATGGCTAGGAGTGAATGAAAAACTGAGTACACATTACAACGTAACGCAGGAATTCCTTGATTGAAACCAGAGTCAGTGGAACCGCAATACACACCAGGAAGCAACTGAACAACACAAGGAACACACAGAACTCAGATAACGTCCAGAAGCCGATAAGGATTGGAGGAGAACGAAAACCATACGGTCAGAGCTGGAATTCAGAGGTTTAGATCAAAGCATACTCACGTGTTGGAATGGCTCAGTCAAAGTCCAGACACAAATCTAAATGAGAATTTGTGGCCAAACTTGAAAACTGACGTTTATCGACGCTCTCTATCGAATCTAACTATTTCAGCCGCTCAGGAAGTTATCAAGCTGTCATAAAAGGCTTCCATTTAAAAGCTTTTTAATGCTTCATTTTTTTTTATGATGTTTATTTTCCTGTGAACTGTCTTTAATTTCTATATTCTCATATTTTCCATGTCATTAATGCCATCTCATTTTGGTAACTGTTTACTGCTAATTTGCTTTACCTGAAGAGCCTAAACGGCGGAGGCATTTGAGGAACGGTGTGAAGTGAAATTGTTATTGTTATGCGTTGTTATGTCAGGCTGCTAAGCATTTCATAACCACCTATGCGGGCAAGCACATCCATCACAGCCACAGGGGTGGGTGGAGGCAGGAAGCTGGGGATCAAGAACCCACCATGAGTGAATTGCACTGTTGTTCAGCAGGGGTTTTTCTGCCTTCATCTGACTATTGATGACTGGACCCGGCCACTCAAGCTACAGTGGCTCAATAGTGCCACCCACAGTCCGAAGAAGGAAGAGCTTTGAACTTTCACTGGGATGTTATTCAGTGAGCTCTTTTGGGGGTGTAATGGTGAAAACTCACCAGAAAAATGATCAGGTCATGACGTGAAATATGCCTGTAGCCTCCGCAGGGCCTGGTGAAGGATTTATTAGGCTTGGGGATTAAGGTGAAGATGAGGCTGGCCGTTGTCCAGTCTGTTCTCCGCCAAGGTTAGACTATCCTCTGGCCTTTAAAAACCTTGTCAGCTGAGTTCCTGCTCTCTCTCTCTCTCTTTCTTCCAGACACACATATAAACACACAAAGTTTAGCCTGTTTTTGCCCAGAAGCAAGGTCAAGGTTGTGGCACGCTTCAGATTCAAAGGCCCGCCTCACCTCCTGCTCTCTGCTACCTGTGTCAGTCTCGCAGACACGCACATACACATGTACCGGACCATGCAGAAAACCAAACACTCTACAGAGCAGAGTTTTTCCTCCATAAATGAGCGCCGGCCATCCATCACAGGGCCTCTGCGGACCCCTGGTGCCCTCTGGCTAGTTCAACCTGGCAGCAGCAGCAGCACACCGAGTTGCACGGACAAAGAAGGTCATACCCGACCCTGAAAATGAGAGTAGAGATAATAATCATCATCCTTCTGAGCGAGTCCGTGTGGATTTCATCCTGGAAAACCTAATGGGCTACACTGCGTTTAAAGGCCTTCTCTCGCTTCTTTTTAGTTTTTTTTTTAAAATTCCCAGTCTTTGTATGGATTTTCCGTCTGACCGCAGCTAAGTGTCTGGCAGCGAGCGAAACGCCTCGGTGTGGTTTGCATGTTTTCAGCCAGACGGTGCGGGCGAGGAGATGGAGCTCATGTAGAGCTGCAGGGAAGACGAACAGATTCACTCCTCTGATAGCACCACCAGGGAGACGGAGGAAATGTAGGAGAGCGAGCGCGTTAATGAGATTCTGAGAGGCTCGGCGTGGCCTGGGTTTTCTCCATTTACCAGTCTGACTCAGAGAAGGCAGGTTCATCGCAGTAGATGAATGAGAAAGCAAATTAGAATCCAATTAATTAGTAAAATATATTTGTTTTCAATGCTGAAATCTGAATTATGACACTGCTCAAAGCATTTGGGAGATTGCTTAAGAAAAGAAAAAAAAAAACTAATTAAGGGCTGATTTGATTAAATGGAGTCCAACAATGTGTTGAGGCCAAATGGAAAAAATGACAAAGAAATCAAAGAAATCAAATTTTGATGCTCAAAGCGCCGCCATATGATTAGATATGATCTGATGAAGCTCTTCTAACAGTGGGATGCTTTTGTGCTGCTGTTTAACCTTCTTGATAAAATATTAACAGCGGAGCCTTGCTTTTGATTTAAAATACGAACGACAGTTTCAACCACTTCCAATATGACCAAAAAAAAAAAACTGTGTTAAAGTAAAACGTTCAGAATTGTATTTGAATTTGAAAATAAATACTTAGACAATAAAAACTTTAATTTTTTGTGATGTTACAATTAACAAACCTTTTTTAAATATAAACATGAAAAATATGGTTGGAATTTGTGTTGACTCCTTTCACAGTAACGCAGCTTTAAATCTGCCTTTAAAATTCACTAAATTAATAGATATGTGTTTGTTTTAATATATTTGCTCTACAGTTGTGAGACGTTTCAAAGATCTATCAGAGCTCACATTAGTGAACAAAATGCTTTATGCTGATCAATGAGCACATCTGACAGAACAGGGATAAACTGAACCAGAGGATTATAAAATAACACCCACAGCTTTAATCATCTCATGTCCGATCCATCACTTGTAAGTGGAAAGAGTTTATTCCCACTATAACCCAGCCGTACTCTGACGATCCGCCTAAAGTGACAGACCATGAATAGAGAAGCAGCCAAGAGATGCAGATTGCCTATGGAGGAGCTGCAGAGGTCCACAGCTCAGTTGGATTATTTATTCTGCCTTTTTGGAGGAGAAGCAAGAGGAAAGCCAACGCTGAAAGAAAGCTCTGGCTGCAGTTTCCTGACAAAATGCAAAATAATTTTTATGAATTTATTTTGGTGCATGTAAAGCTACATGTGTGACAGTAATCGTCACCCTGAAGCCATCGTTTCCATAGAGATATAGGGTGGTAGGGCAGCATTATGCTATCATGATAGGTTTTTTTTTTTTTACCCAAGATGCTCCAAGATGACGGGAAGATACAAACATGAGAACAGTTAAAGACCCAAATCCAATTGATTTGCGAAAACAGCCGGATTTATACACAGAAATATAAGTTAAACCAATGAAATAAGCACATTTAAAGAAACTTCCATATATTCCGATCACATTGAGTCACTGACATTACAGCAAGTTCCTTCTCCTCATTTTGATTGTTTGAAAACTACGTGTGATTCTCTTGCACTACTGTGTGTCACAGTCTGTCACATAAAATCCCAACAGAAATAAATTGCATTCACTAGATTTTGATTAGTTTCAGCCAAGCCTAAAACCAAAAATGTTTTGGTTGAGATTTCATTGTATTCGTTACTGTCAACGCTTCACGTTCCAAATATTGAAAACAACATTAGGGATAAGAGAAAAAGAATACATTAAAGCACTTAAATGTTTAATTAGAAGCCACAGCACGCAAACACAAACGGCCCCTTTATCCCCTACAACAACAAATATAAAAGAAGTAGAAAACTCCCAATAAGTTAAATCATCTCCAAGCACAGCTTTCCCCTCCCTAAAAAAAAAGCAAAACAACAAAATGACACTATAATCACACAAAAATCAGATAACAAATGCCATCAATTAAGCAAAACTGAGTAAATTGTATTTTGTAAAGCAGATACGGCGACACAAATGAGTCTTTTTGACACAAGTGGGCTTCGGCTCCCAGCATCACAACAGCGCCGCTGTGATACGACTGACAGAAGTGGTTCACCCTCGTCACGTCTCTTTTGTCTCTGTGGACTAATTAGGGAGTAATCGCTGTCAGTTTAGTCGGGGAATTTATGCAACATGACACATTCCAACAGCGCTCAAGGGCCTCGTCTATCCATCTCTTGATCAGAAACTTAATGTGGTGCCCCGCTTATTTATAGGGGGTTCTTAACCTTTAAAACTGCAGGGAATGAGTGCAGGAGCATTCAGGCACCTGGGGGATTTATGTTTCCTTGTAAAATAAGATTAGACTCAACCTCATTGGGCGACTTTCCCCTTTCATTTAATTCTATGTCGCAGTTTGTTCAACTGATGAAGAGGATTAGTGGAAAAGTTGTCATATGAGGAGGAATATGTCTCCGATTATCATGCGGATTCCTGCATCAACGTTTATTAGAATTAAAGTGCTTCATTTGTTTTTCTGTTTTGCCCTCAGAAAAATAAGATGAATTTAGGATTTCAAAACTGTTCAATAAAATGTGAGCCAAGACTTCGAGAGAGATTTAACAAATATAAAAAATAATAATAAAAAAAAAAACTACCCACTGTAGCTTTAATCATTGTGTGTTGTTAAAATCCCACAAATATTTCAAAAGTGTAAAAAATGGCCCCTCATGTACTTCCCCTTATATTCCCTCCACAGGACTAGAGTGGATATTACACTTCTTATTGTGTGAGGTAAATTCAACTCTGGGTTCATAAAATGCAACATAAATGTTACGTTGGAAAGGTTGAGATATACTAAGAAAACTGCAATTATGTTATGAAATGTGATTTCACCACCATGAAGGCTAATGGAGTTTAAAGATGTATGAAAAGCCACATACATCATCCACTGGAGGTAGAGGATATATATTTTTTTTTTCCCCTGCTAGGTAAAAATCACACTCCTGGAGAAAGTGCTATTGTGCTTTAATTTTACAATTCAAATGAACTATTATTTTGAAAGTCAATTCAACAGTAAATTAGATTCTTTTGTGCCTTTAAAGCACACCCTCGGGTGAATAAAGAGCTGGAAGTCTTTCATGTCCACATTTTCATTCAGCGGCCGGTGCTGGTGGACGGGAAGCTCTAAAAAAAAGCTCTTTATAAAGGTTCAAGGACAACCCAGAAGAACCTAATGTATGCTCTGCTGCCGGTGCGGAGAGGACGGCGGGTCCAAAGTCTCCAGGGGAGCGCGGTGCGGTGTGTGAAACACGCAGAAGAGCAGAGATGACGTCTGGCTGGAGTGGAGACGAGACCAGCAGATGCCTTCAGATTCCTCAGAGGATGATGATGTTTCACTTCGAAAGTTTTTTTTCATTTAAAAGTTAGTCATTGCTGTCTGTCTGCGGAGGCATGGAAGATCTGCATCATCGGATGATGAATGCTGACGAAGAATTCAGCAAGAAGAGAGCGACTGCAATGGAAAAATAAAAGCATTCTGCCGATTCTCTGTTTCACTTCTTAGATTTATGCAGCTGACAAACTCGTTTTCATAAATGTGCAGCTACCATGAATCACCTTTCACCTTTATAGAAGCTCTTTATTATGAGAGAACGTTCCGATTTTATTTTTTTTTTCTATGATCCTAAGGCGTTTTAATTTAAAAACTCCACTCACATGCTTTATGATACTTGTCAAAGTGGCCTTGAAACTTTTACACAGTAATTACTATGTAAATGTATAACTAAGAACGATTCAGCTCTGGATCATTAATAAATCATTCACAACCAGAGCTCCATGTGTTTCCTTGTGCAACAAAAAATATATTTTAGACCCAGAACCCAGGAAAGGTTCTGGGTAAAAATCAGATGCCAACTTTTCATTGGTCATTCGTGGCTCACATAGTGTGGAGCACGGAGCATTATTTCACATCGACAAGCAAAAAAAGCACAAAAAAAGTTACCAACTGTGGAACTGAGAATCATTGTTTAATGATTATTATTTTAAAAATGCTCCTTGCTGCTCCAGCGGTTGTGAACATGTCGAGCACAACCACTTGAGGTAAAGACACTTTTTGTGCTTTTTAGGGCATTGTCTAGTATACTGGTGTGGCCTGCAGAAATATAAGATTTTACACTTATCAAGCTTTTGTAAACAGATCTTAGTTTTTCCTGCTTACTCGTTGCTTGATACATCGTAACCCATCTCATTTTGCCCTTCACTGCACTAAAATTGATGTCCAGATACTAAGAAATCGAAACTCCTCCATCATGTGTAAACACATATCAACACTCACCAACTCACGCTTAAATCACAGCTACTTTCTGTCCAGTCCAGCACCTTCCTCTCACCTTCCAGCGCCGCTTCGACAGCTGTGCTGCGTTTTGCCGGCAACGCTGGAGAAAAGAAAGCTTTTAACGCCGAGAGCGGTGTAATATTCATGAGGAGAGAGCCGCGCTCTCTGATGTTGATGGGCGCGAGTGTGTGCACTGATCTGGTCTTTTGGAAATGTGTTTTAATATAATATTAATGCAAGCTGTGTCAGATAGCGTCGACTCTGTTGTTCATTATGCTCCAGTTCTCGCAGGCGACGCGTTCCCAGGTTGCAGCAGGAAGTGCACTGGGAGATGGTTTGACGTCGCGCGCCACAGCAGGACGCTGCATTGCTCCGGAACTTAAAAAAAAATTAAAATAAAATCTTTTTTGGGGGCGCAGCGTCTTTTGGGGTTTGTTTCTGCACAGAGCAAAGTTGTGCACAACTTTGCACTGTGTGGCTGGAGAGCACAAAAAAACGAAAGTCCACTCTCATGTTTCATGTGAAGTTATAACAGAGATGACACGATGACACACGTGGTCAAGCGCCTTTAAAAAGTTGCTCTGACTTTTAAGGCACACTTTGAAAGTTCACTTCAAAGCATTTTCAGTAAATGTTCCCTTCAGCTTTAACAGACCATTTACAAGCGAATCGGGGCTTGTAATCAGGAGTCACAAATAGTTCAGCTTTATTAAGCAGCTCTCCAAATAAACGATTCTGCAAGTTAGGAGATTAAGGTGATGCGGGGGAGTCAAAACAAACAGTCCTTGCAAATTTAGCAGAGCATAAAGGGCTTTTGGAGCTAATTTAGCTATTCTGGGGCTCAAGGAAGACAAAAAACATGTAGAAAATGGCTGAATAAGCTCATAATTTTGTGACCTTGTTTCATTATTTTATGCATGTCTTGCAAATGCTGACTTTTAAAGGTGCAGAATGGTCATCAGTTGAAGGAAAGTCTGAAATAAATCACTGGAGATTTATGACAAATGTAGCTGCTTCTATTCTTGCCATGAAAAGTTATGGTTTTATGATATGGAAATTACATGAATAATATGGAAAAGCCTCAAGAAGACCGGACTCGGCATTTAAATGCTTGAATAGAAAGATTTATTAATTTTAGGGTTTTCTGTATCTTCAAGTTTACCAAGCAGCTGGAGACGTTGCTGTAGCTGAGTTTAAACTTTGAATGTTTTGGGGGATTTTTTTCTTTTCTTTGTCACATCAATGCTATGTAAAAAAAAAAAAAAAAAGAAATACAAACTGAATTTGAGATCAATAATCCCAGGAAACACTGACATCTCTGTCTTTGGTAAATCTAAAACTGCAATATCATTTTAGTGTAAAGGGGAGAGTAATTCTGGCAAAAGAAGTAAGTAAAATCTGTAATGAATTTTCCTCCTGCAGCAGAAAACATCCAAATATGTGTGAAACGTGTGAAATGTAATGTTTGTTGGTTCACCCACTTCCTCTCTTTGCCTTTCGTTGCTAGCCCTTCCTTTCTCTGTTTCCATCCCCTTTTCCTTCCTGTGCTTGCCCCGCTCACGCCCCCTCCCTCTCTCTGCGTAGCTAATGGTCCTTGAACGCACCTCCAGCTGCTGTGGCATTGAGACTAACTCACAACAATCAGGAGTTATTATGAGCAGCATGCTGACGGATTATCCCAAAGTACGCAGTGATCATATTAATACCGGGCCTGCTTAGAAAGCATTCATCATAATATCACCAGCACTGAAGAGGTAACAACTCGCATCATTGTGATAATTAAAAGCGTTAGACTGAAGATTAAAGTTAAACAGTGATAACAAGGGACTTCAGATTTCAGAATAACTGGGAGCTCCGGGAGAAAATGTGTGTCCTGCCAGATCTCTGGCACGAACATCGCCCTGCAGGAGCATTTTCAGATTCTTTTTTATCATTTCTTGTGTTTATATATATGTATTGTTATGTTTTATATATATAGATATATATGTATATATACAGTACAGACCAAAAGTTTGAACACAACCTTCTCATTGAATGGGTTTCCTTTATTTTCATGACTATTTATAAGGTAAGAAAGCCCTCTTATTACCCTGTCAGAAATAAGTGAAAACCATTTCAGGTGACGACCTGAGAATGCAGAGAGTGTGCAAAGCAGTAATCACAGCAAAAGGTTGCTACTTTAAAGAAACTACAATATAAGGCGTACTTTCAGTTGTTTTATACTTTTTTTGTTTCGTACATATTTCCACATGTGTTAATTCATAGTTTGATGCCTTCAGTGTGAATCTACAATGTCAATAGTCATGAAAATAAGGAAACTCATTGAATGAAAATCTGTGTTCAAACTTTTGGTCTGTGCTGTATATTTATAACATAATATATTCCAATGTTTTTCTATTTGTTCTTTTCCGTTTTCATGATTGTGTCAGTTCATTTTATTGTGGCAAAACAACATTTTTTTTTTTTTTTCACTTTCAAACACAGAATAAAAGTTTAATAAACCAGGAGTTTGACCAGTCCAGGTGTTTCAGCTTTGAACTAGAGATCAGAGTAAAAGGCTGCTTGGTAAACAGTCCCACATTTCAGTTTCATGAATCCATGCATGGCTGGATTTTATTACAATCCGACTCCCATTGACTGGACCTGCAGACAAGCAATAGAAAACTGTACCGGGGCGCTCTGGGGGAGCTATTTCGCTAACAGAAGAAATCACCACTGCCTTTCAGCAAACATGTCATTTTGCTTTCTCTTCACACTTAAGATTAATCAATGAATAAATGAATGAATTTCTCCACATAGGTTCTATTTTTTTTGTATCTCTTTTATTCAGCGTCCCCAAACCTGCTTCCATTTTCCCTACGTTCGTCCTGCCAGGTCTGCTCATTTTTCATCCTATTTGCACGAATCCTTCCTCCTCCTTCCTCATTTAGTTTGTCTTTGCTAACAATCCACCTATTTTCCCTTTTTTTTTCCCTCCTTCTCTCATCTCCTCTCCTGACAGTCAAACTGCCTTCACCCCCTCATCTTGCCCACGTCTCTAAGTATGTGTGTGTAAGTAATTTATTTTCTCACTCGCCATCCCCGCCTCCGTAGAAAGAGAGAGCTCCGTCCACTTATGAGGGGAGAGACTGATGGGGAAGGTGTGGGAGGGAGTTTCGAGAGTTTTAATGAGCCGGCGCTCACACTCATGACAGAAGGGGTAAGTGATGGAAAATTAATCGGTTTGAGAGAAAGCGAGATGGGAAGTAAAAGGTTTATGTGTGTGTGCACGTGGGACTTTTCGGGCACAGAGTGGACGTGTCTTTGCAGGCCGTTATCCGACGAGAATTCCCAGACTCGCCGACCAGAGACATTTCGAACAAGCCCAATCAATATGAGCGTATCCATAGTGAGTGTGTGTGCATTATACTGATGAATGGCCCAGCTCTTAATGTTCTGAACCACTCTGTGGACTAACAAGACTATTTAATCACCCTTCCTCCATCGTCTGCTTTCTCCTTTTTGTTTTGGCTTCAAAGCTAAGGTTAGACAACACTCACTGTACAATGCAATCCTCCCCTCTCTTTCCAAGTGTGTGTGTGTGTGTGTGTGTGTGTGTGTGTGTGTGTGTGAGTTCAACCATTAGCGCTGCATTAGTCATTGTCCGGGATGCCGGCCCGGACACCTGTCGACTTGTTACCGTGTGCTGGAGCAGACAGAGGTGGCACACCGAGCATAAATCCAACATTCGCCCACACGTGCTGCACCTCATGCGCCACACATTCACACACATAACCTTGTTAAAGTCACACTTACTTTCACTAACTTCTCTTAAGTTCCCCCTGTCGCCGCTAATTGCCGGACAGCCGCCTTTACCTGAGCTCTCGTGTTTATCCGTGACACTGCTTCAAATGTCTCCCGGTTCCTTAATGAGGTTCAGACACGGACGGTCACAAATTATTCTTTTACGAGGCAGCGGTTCTTCTCTCTCAGATCCAAACCTGTAATTGGAGGAATTGCAAGACGCTCTCCCTTGCAAGGCGTGCGCGCGACTTCTCTGGCGGTCTTTTCGCAAGTGACGATTCCCGGGGTCAAGGTCAGCACAGAGGCGAGGCCCCAGGACGAGTGGCGCAGTTTTCAAACACGTAAAATAGTTTTTGGACAGGAAAAACTTCAGAAATGATTCAGCACTCTTTTAGCAATGCTATACAATATCACGTTTCTCTCAAATGTCAATGATTTCTTTCTTTTTTTTTTTTGGCTTTTATGCGTACACCCTTCACCAACACACACCCAGCACAACACCCTCTATTCGTCCCCAAATGGATGAGAGATTCACGCTCCACTAGTAAAGACTCTCGGAGTGTGGGTTATTAATGAGAGCATGTCCTAACAACATTACAGAGCCGCTGCCCCACGGAGGAGAGAGGGAACCAGGACAGGGAGCCGGAGGACAGAGGCACAGAGGGAAAAAAAAAGAAAAACGTGGGAGAGAAAAAAGTACAAGGAAAGAATAAAAGAAAGGTAGATGAAAGCAAATGGAAAAGGGAGCAGGTAGAAGGAACACAGGGGAGAGTAATTGAAAAAGTAGGCAGTGGACAGAAGTAAGAGGCAGGAGAAGGGACTCTTTGAAGGTACAAGGGACACCGAATTAATGGATCTCACTGGGAACTCAAGGAAACTATGGATGTTAAACGTTATTCTGACTGTGTGTCCTAAATGGATATACACCATCAATTTGTGCAGCTTTTCCTTTTCAGCGTATTTACTTTGGGATTTCATGTGATGTTATCCAACATTAGGGAGCGAGTTGAGAAAGTTTTCACATTTCAGACGACTCCCGAAAAGTTTTACGCGTGAGCCTGGATTCAGCAGCTCCGAGTCAACACATTTCTGGGTGTGGAGAATCAACATTTTTCCCTTTCTTCTTTGAAAAGTAGCTCAAGCTCAGCTGGATGGGGCTGAGAGTGAGTGTGTGTGTGAATGGTCATTTGAAAGTCTTTGCATAGATTTTTAAATTTTGGACATTTTTTTTTCAGCGTCTTTGCAAGGCATTGATGTACTTTTGGTCTAAACCAACGTCATAGTAGGTCTGGTTGAAAATTCAAAAGTGACAACTCCTGGTTTTTGTCGCCTCAGAAGGAGTTTATTTTTCAGAATTACGTTTGTTAACATGCATGCTTTTTACTATCAAAACAAGAAAATGATAACAAGAGCATGAGAATGCTCGTATCACCACAAACATGGTGTGTGGATCAATTTTCCTTTTTTTAAAGTGTGTGCTGTTTGTTCACTAATGTTCTCTGAGGCCTTAATGTTGCATTAATAACAAGATTAAAATACAAACAGGATGGGACAATGTCCTCATTAGACAACACAAGAGGCTATTTGTTGCAGCATTTCCATTTATGGATATCAGAGTAGATTCCCCTGAATGCAAATGCACACCAAACTTTTCAGGTTTTTATTTTTATTTCCTTCTAATTCACACTTTTTCACTCTCAGTTTTTTTTTTTTTTCTATCTCAATAATATGCATAGAGGTTTGTTGCTGTAATCAGAAAAGATGTGAAGTCGTCCAGCATTATTTGGGGAAGCGTTGTAAAATGAAAATTAGTTAATAAGTACAGTTATTTCATTCATTTATTAATTTATTTTTCTTCGACTACGTCATCGCAGCATGATTAAATATTTAACAACAAAAAAAAAAATCTAAAAACACTGAATTCATTTTCTTCGTCTAATTGTCCTGAGATAAATCTAGGAGCCTGCAACAGAACTGGAGTCATTTAAAAATTAAAATCTGTAATCCAATTAAAGCTCCAATGTTAGAAGTCATCATCCTAATCTTTTGACATGTATGAACATAATTTTATTCTGACTAAAATGAGTCGCCGTTACTTGCTGGTGCATGTTGTGTGTAGACTTCAAAAGGATCTGCACACGGCTCCGAGAGAACTGTAATGAAAAGAAAAAGATCAAGGGGAACAGAGAAATTGAGACGAGGAGAGGAACAGATGAATGCAAAAGTTAGTGGGGAAAAAAGTGGATAAACATTAAAAAAAAAAAAAAAGACGGCGAGAAGATGAGAGGACGCAGTAACAGATGAGGAAACTGGGCGGGCTGAAGCTAGCATGAGGATACGAGAAGAAAGAAAGAAATACTGTAGATTCAATGAAGAAAGAGCCTTAGAAGGCAAGAAATGCAAAGAAAGAAAGAAACAAAAAAGAAAGAAAGAAGAGAGCACAGATGATGGTGACAAGACGTCGACTCTGTTGAAGTTTTAAACGATTGGATCTGATTTTTCCAGTAACTAAAGTTTGCAACCTTTGTAATGCGCTAGCTCGATTGCGACGACGTGAATTTCACCGGCAAATCGGCCACATTGTAAACAAGCATCCTCTACTGCGAAGGGAGAACGAAACACCCTGAAGGTAAATGCCGGCGACAAAATGTCTCAAACATTCCTTTTTCTCCGACTTCAATGGCTGGATATTTGGAAGTGTGGCCAACATGTGGCTAAAACTACACAGACACAATACTGAAACTGTACAGAAAGTCCAGGACTTCATTCACAGCTTCTCTTTCTATTTGCTGATTAGCCAGAATGAAACCCATCTTGAGAAATCGAGCTCAATGGGAGAAATCCCAGACCGAAACTGAAGGGAGATGAGAATAAAGAGGAGTTGGGTCGGAAGGGAACGGCAGTGAAAAAGGGATTTTTAGCAAAAATAAGCTGTATTTTTGAAGAAATTACAAATAAAATCAGTTGTGTAACTTGTCAAAAATACTGGTAAAAACTAAATTTGACAGACTAATAATATATAAGTCCAATAATTTTACTTCCCATCTTCATAAAATGTATTTCATAAGATTTGATCATAAGAAACCTCTTTCACCTAAAGATGATCATGATTCTGTAAGAGGTAAATAAAAGGTTGATTGGATGTTGGAGGATTCTTTGTGTTGTGGTATCAGAGCTCCACCAATGGGGACGGAGAAAGACGCCTTAGAAACACCAACAACAGTGGAATAACTCTTGAAACGGTGACCCTCGGCCAGCGGGGAGGTCACCGTTAGGGAATTTCTCTTCAACATCGGAGCTTCCTGCATCTGTCTGGAACAGCTACTTACTTTGAACTCAGAAACTGAGGGGGGGAATGTTGCCGACGGCTAAAACACACGCCAGAGGGTTGCAGAGTTTCACTCAAAATAGATCGCTTCGCATAATGAGCTGTTCCACGGTTGTTCATTGCAGCTGCAGTTTTCAGAGGTCGGTCAGACCTTGTGACTGGATCAGATCCTGCACTTTTGTTCCTGAGAGGTTCGTCAGAGTTCAGTCCAGTCTGTGTCCTTCAACACAATAATGCTTCTCTGCAACTAAAGAGCTTCAAGGAAAGAAGCCATCATAAGGAAATGATTTTAGCTTTGACAACAATTTGTAAGAGCAGAAAACGAGATCATTTTGAGGAACAGGCTTATGATCCCTGAGCCAAATCTTGGCCCACCAAAGCTTTTTATGTGGCCCTCAAGATTTTAGATTAAACATTTAGTATGCTTAAATATTATGTTATCAATCAAATCAATGCAGTTTTTATCCTTTTACTGCCAAATTATGCCTATCAGTCCCTTCAGTTTCTTGGGAATTGTGGTGGAAATTCACATGTTTTTTTGCTAATAATTGGAAGTTTATTGCAGATTTTTCTCAAAAATTGTCAAAAACATTCTTACTTGTACAAAACAGCTGCCTCGGCCTTAATTGATGTCAGATTATAGTCCACTACTTATGCAACAAATAATAAAAAGTCGCGTAAATGAATACTTCCAAATTAGTACCACAAACACTTTGGTATTATTGCAAAAAATTGCAAAAAGAATCACGAAATCCTGGAGGGAGAAGATGTTCAATAGTATTATTTAATTTTAAGAATTTATTCATATTTTTGAAGTCTGCCACCAGTGATCAGTTTGTTCTTTAACATTGAACAGGCTCAACAGTCAAAGCGTTCACAGATACTTTAATTGCTCAATTCATGAGCATTTTCATTTGCTTGTTTCCACGAAGCTTCTGACAAGACAAGGAGATGTTTGTTCCAGACAAAACAAATGATCTCAAAGAGAAGCACAAAAGCAGCTTTACCTATCAATTTGCATCTACAGCTTTGCACAAAGCTACACAAATTGTCAAGAACCAATAATATTAATAAAGGTCTTTGTTTCCTTTGCTTCACACTCAAACAATCTGCCACTTCTGCTTGTTGTTTTTTTTTTGTTTCTTTCTTTTATCCAGCACGTGTCATTACAGAAGCAACATGCTCCACCATGTAAACAGAGTCCATAAACACGTACAGCAAATCCCATGAGCCTCACGTGTATATGCGTCTGTGTGTGTGTGTGTGTGTGTGTGTTTTTTCTTGCTTTGCTTGGTTTTCATAATGCGAAGGGATCTGGAGAGCAGTGTGGGAGTCGAGCGATAAGCCTGGTGTCACTGGTATCTAATCATTCTCTATGTCCCTTATCATCTCAGGGTTAAGGAGCTTGAATGAACCGTGTGGAACGAGACGAGGAAGGGAATGAAGGAAGCATGGTGAATGGGTTAGATGTGAAAAGCAATGGAGATGAGAGATGTAGGAAGGAGGACCAGAGATTTAAGGGTCTGTTGCACTAAAAGCGTCTAAGAAACTGGAGCCAAGTCCCATATCCTGCTTCACCTCGCCACCCACAGACCACTCACCCACCTCATGTAAGAGGATCCCCCCCCAACCCACTGCAAATTCTCACTGCAAATGTGTGAAAGTAGAGATGGGTGTGTGTGTGTGTGTGTGTGTGTGTGTGTGGCTATCAAGAGAGCTAAGGATGGGTGGTAATTGAATAATGACAGTCATCCTTCTGATGGATTACCTGTCATTCCTCTATCTTTGCCCCCTCCATCACTGTCATTTCTCTCTTCTTTGCCGCTTTCGCCCCACAACCTCTGGTCAAATGGCGTCCCGTCCAGGGCGTCCCTCGTGCCAGCGTAAATAAAGACACGAGCAAAGTCACACAAGGTTTTCATTTTTGTTTGTTTGCCTGAGCATCGACATGCCGCGCATACTTAGTTTCTAACTCTGACCTGTCAGAGGTGCAGCCAGTTTTGGATAAATAAAGTGCATTTTTGAAAAGTGGTGGCAGAACATGCAGTCGTTTTCTGTGTTTCTGAATTGACATTGAAGTGGAGTTAATTTGACCAACAATATTTAGTATCCTCGGTCTTGTGTTTTGTTGAGCACATAGCATTATAAAACGATAATGTCTAAACGTCACACACATTATGTGCCTGAAAGGTTTGTACGGATACCAGACATTCACAGACTGTATGAACTGAGACATTACCTGGTTTTCCTCACGCTCAGACATTAAATCAGACCAATCTTTCCTGCATAAAGTCAGTAAACATGATAGCAGAAATAGTGAATGTTTTAAGATTTCTTTAAACTGAAAAAAAACAAAAAAAAACTAGGAAATTTGTTATGGCTTTGTAATCTTTTGCTGTTACTTCACAACTTTTGAGTTAATGGATGTGCAGCGCTGTGATGGACTGGTGATCTGACCGCTGAGGTGTATGAGCACGCTGTCAGCTGTGTGTTTGTAGAAGGTTTTCACTGCTGGAATAGAAATGTTTGCCTTTTATAAGCTGCATATCAATAATTTGTAAATCAGTTTTGGGTTTCCTAATATTATTTGCTTTTTTTTTCAGTTTTGCAACTCGGCAAAAATGCTTGAGAACTGCTTCGACTTTCCCGAATGTTTTTTTTTTTTCTTTCCATTTAAAAAAAAAAAAAATGGAAACACAACAAACACACGGTGTTTGTTGTGTTTTGCTCTGTGTGTCCTGCTGTTTAAAGCCACCGCCCTTTTTAATATGTCAGATTGTTGCAATAAAAAAGCATGCAAATCTGCACTTTTTATAACTCTTTAATTATTCTCAGCTGAGAACTTGGGTTGCTCTGAGGCTGTTCTGTTCGTGATTTTATTGTTGCGTTACAGCAAAAAGGGGAGCAGCAGGAGATCCAAGGAGAGTGATTGCAGCATTTTGCTGCAGTGCAGTTCAATCTACAGTATCTAGTTGTTGCTAAATGGTTCCACTCCATCATGTGGAGGCTTTCTCTATAGGATTAATATTGTAAATGAGGTGAAGCTCTGCCAGAAGGCATATTGGGTCTCTAGAAAGAGGTCTGGGGGGGGTTTTTTTGTTTTGTTTTTTTTTGCTGGGACCACTGATGATAATGGTTTTGTCCCTGATTTGCCAGTGAAACCTTGAGTGTGTGTGATAAACAAGAAGGATTATTTGTTTTCTGGCAAATCGGGACCGCTTCAGCCAGAATAGTTGACACAAAATGAAGGGAGAATTGTTCTTCTTCATCGTTTAATTGATTGAAAAAAGGGAATGTTTGCAGCTCTACACATTCAGGCACAGATGACTTATTTACATTAAGCCGTGTTTAAAGCAGTGGCAAGAAAAGCACCAATGATACATACCCAAGTTGAAAGAAAAGTAGAGCTCTTTCAAAATCCTGCCAATGGACCGACTGTGAATACTTCATGCAAGGAGACTTCAAAAAGCCCAATCTGATGAAAAGAACTTCGTCCAGCGTATGTCGGAAGCGGTGGGGGAAACAAAAGCAAGCGGACTCTTAAAAGGCTGAAATTTATTGACCGTTCCGACCTTTGTAGAAGAGGAGACAGAGGATCAAGCAGCTATAACGTGGTAAGTGATTTTATCTGTAGTTGCCAAACTTTACTGACTTTACCCGGTACCCAGAATCATAAATGATCACCAAAAAGACCTCAACCGACTAATGTTGAGTGACAAACCCGGCCTAAAGTGCAATCGTGTGAGTGGCTCTTTCAGCTCTAACATTCAGCTACAAATTACTCATACCTCTTAAACTTTTGCTTGTTTTATTATAGTGCAATGACAAACTTCAATTTGTTTTAGGTCTATATGGCAGAGACAATACAAATTCAAAATGTGTGGCTCTTCTACTCAGCACAATTCTATTAATCTAATCATTCATAATTAACCGATTTCAGAATAAATACGGTTGTTCTGCAATGAGGTTGTTTTCTTGTCGGATACATCAGCTTTTTGCCCGACTTGTAAAACAAAATGTATGTTGGAAAACCAACATTGCACCTTAAAATGTCATCTCTCCTGTGAAGCACGGTGGTGGCGGTGTGACTTCATGGAGATGCGACAGGAAAGCCGGTCAAAGTCTAAAGGTGATCATCCTGGTTGCTGCACAAGTGTTTTTATTTTGTGTGTGTGACAGAAAAACTAATTGGGAGGCACAATCAACTAGTCATGAGCAAAGAAAATCTGCTTTCAAGGTGCATCAACTATGGACGATTCTCTCGTTTAAAGAATTTGTGCCCCCCTCTGAAGGTGGCGCCATGAGTGAAGAAACATGTTGAAAGCTCTGAAAGACTTGAGAATGACAGATGTTGACCTTTTAGCAGGACAATAACCCTGACATTCCAATCCGAAATCCCACTGGGATTCTGGAGCAAAATATAAATTTGCTGTTCACAGATGCATGCCTTTTCGTCTGACTGCGGTTCAGCTATGTTGAAAAGAAGAACGGCAGGAAGTTCAATATACCCGGGCAATATACTTGTTTCTAATTGTTTTGTTTTGTTTGTTTGTTTCACTTTCCTTCCACTTCATAAATAGGCAGTGATTTTATTGGTTTTCCTCTTAAGAACCCAATAAAATCCGCTGAAGTTTGTGGGCAACCTTTTATCAGAATGTGGAAAAGCTTGAAGGGCTTCATAATTTTGAATGGAATTGTACTTTGTGGACAAAAAAAAAAAAAAGAAAAAAAAAGAAAAACAAGCAGGCACATTTTGAAGAGTAAAAGTGCGGAAATCTTGATGATGCGAAGTAATGAAGAAATTTATTTCAGTCAAGAATCCCTAAGGGGGCAATAGAGGCGACGCAAGCCTCAACGTTCTTCCTCCAAATTGCATAGCGTTACAATACACAGTGTGCTGGCACGGTGCGGCCCACCATGCCAGACGTGAGAAAGCACTGATCCAAAACGGCCAGCTACACAAGCCATGGGAGAGAAGCAACCCTACCAACAGCTACACACAAACACACACAAGCGCACATGCATTTCTTCTATCACACACCAGCGATATAAAACACACCGTATCGCCAATTAGGGCAATAATGGCTGTGGGAAAGCGTGCGTGCTTCTCCCAAGCACACACACACACGCGTGCACACACACACACACTGATACAGTAACTGAGACTCCTAATGTCAACGTTAATAGCACCCAGTTGTTCAGTGCCAGAGACGGACCCTGTGAGAAGGAGGTGAGAGGGTGGCGGTGCTGAAGCTAAGAAGGATGCAATTCCCCAACAGACACACAGGAGTGAAACAGTTAGCAGGATGTTTTTGTGGTGTTCAGATGGTTTCTGAGGGTCAAACTCATGGGTTAACTGTTTGAAAGTTTGATTTAAAACATAAAGAGAGGTCATCTTAATTACCACGGGTACCATAACTATTATATTCTACATTATTATCATGTATTTTTACCCAGTTACTTCATATTTTCTACCCCTTTCCCCCCCCATCTTGTCTTACAGAGTTTTTAAAAGTTGATTAGCCCATTGTTGGCTTTCCTCACAGCTGCTATGTTGGACAACACACCAAGTTAGTGAAGGACATTGGCTAAAATGAGAGAGATGGGTGGTGAAATTCAGGAACAAAACAAATATAAAACACAAAGCAATAGGAAAAAAAAAAATGAAAATGGTGTTAAAGCAGAGGGACACAGATGGCAGGGCGGGAAGGCAGAACACTAGCAGGGAGACAGCAGGACGGGGTGGAAGTTGATGCGCTGGGTATCTTCCCCCTCTTCCATCAGCAGAAGCCTGTTTGTGGAAAAGAGCAGTAATGAGAGCAGCTGCAGTCGATACACACACACACACACACACACGCACACACACCCCCCCACACACACACACACATACACACACGCAAACACGCACATATAAAAAGCAGAAAACACTTATCCAGCCACTTAGCCACCCACTCCTCATAGGCAAACCCACATAAACCCGATTGTGCACACTAGCAAATAGGCGGACATCATCACTCTTACCCTCACACTCGAAGGCCTGCAGTATGGTGGTGTAACTGGGGCCCAGCCAAGAGGTGTAGCTACCCAGAACTCTCTGCAGGTGGTGGGTAGCGTCGCTGAACAGCAGATCGGATTGGCCGTAGCCTGCCGAGCTGAACAGGCTGAAGCCCTCGGTGGAGTTGCCAAACACATTCTGCAGGAGAGACAGCGTGTGACAGCGCTTAATGCATGAGGGCACGCATGGATGTGCGTTGGCGTGTTCAGGGAACATGTGTGGCTGAGCGATTGAGGGCATGTGCAGCTGGGGGAATGGCGCAGGACGTATCAGTCTTACACACACTCTCTTGCAAGGAAGGAAGGAGGAGTGAGGATTCCCTGCTATGATCCCCACAGTGAGCAGCACAGAGCGACAATATTCACTCTGGATATTTATTTACACCCACTTTTCACATTACTAGTTAAACCTCAGTATTACTAAATTCCTAGTAGATTTAACAGCAATTTCAACCCAAACTGACCTGAGAGCTTCTGCAGATTTGTGGGCCAGAAATTGTAGAGGCCATGGAAGTGATAACAAACTACCTAAAAACTCGTTTGAGGTGATTCAAGTTTTGTGACATCTTGCAGAAAGAAGCTATCACAAGATAGGTACTCTGGTCATAAAGGAAGGGCATTGTCAGCAACAACACTCAACGACACCGTGGAGCTTAAATGACACTTAGTTGGTACCAAGGGCCCCAAAGAGTGATAACAAAACACCCCCAAACCATTAAACTACTTTCAGTCTTAACTGCTGTCACAAGGCAGATTGGATCCCAGGATTCCTGTGGTTAAGACCAGAGCTTACCTAACCTGCATGTTACTGCTGAAATCAAGATCCATTTGACCAAACTACATTTTTACTGGTCTGTTATTGTCCAACTTTTTTCTCTTTTTAAATGACCCAAGTGGCACCTGTTAGGATGTTGTGTTAGTGGCTCATCTGGTTCAAGGTTCAGACAGTTGTAATGAGTGGCTGTTTGAGGTATTGTTGCCGTAGCATCTCAAACCAGTCTCCCCTGACCTCAACAAGGCATTTTCATCCACACAGCTGCCCCTCAAGAGATGTTTTCTCTCTTCTGACCCATTTCCACAAATCTCAAACCATTTTCTTTCCCATTTTGATGCTCAGTTTCAAGTCCAGCAAGTCCTCAACATCACATGAGACTCAAAATGCATTGAGTTGTAGCCGAGTGACTTGGCTTGTTCGTTAACTCTGTTGCAAGCCATTGAACAGGTTCACCCCATAAAGTGGCTGGCGAGTGCCTTTGGGGGCGTAACACCAACTAATACTGACAGCTGATGTGTTTCACCTGTAAACGCTCCAGGTATTTCCAGACGCGGCACTTATCCTCCACGCGCACCACAACGCCGTTGGCGGGGACAGCAGACAGGTGGCATCGCAGATACTCATCCAGACCTGCCTCTGTCCCATCTGGACACAGCAGCTTGAGGTCCTCCAGCTCCAAGTCCAAGGCCCAGGATTCCTGATTCTTGCCTGACCAAAAGGGAGTGCAAAACTGAATTTAGTTTTCTTTAAAAAAATTTTTTTTAAAAAGCTGGAAATATTGGTGAATATTTGTATTTCTTCCTGGTCAAGATCTATGGTTTGATTGGAAAATTTCCAATTTACCTCCTTGAGCCTAAAAAAAATTAACCTTTCCACATCCAAACAGATGTTTTTGTAAAAAAAAAAAAAAAGAGGTAGACTACCTTGATGCTGACTTCTCTCTAGACATCAGGCTGGGCCTTCTGTGCTCTCCTGACCTGCCCTAATTGGTGCCACTCTGGACCTTGCTAAAGCATATGATGCAGCAAGCTTCGTTAAACAGCTGCAGTGTTCGCGGAGCCGGAGCCAAGCTGCTCCTTCTCGTCTACCAGCAGAGTCTGTGCAGCATGACTGTGATAATGATCACCATTAATTTTGGATGTTGCCCAAAGCAAAGCAGCAGATGCACCAAGCTGAGAATTAGGATGCTATTGCTGGACAGAAAAATGCTTGGACATCTGTTTGTTATGATATCATTTCTCTCTCTCTCTCTCTCTCTCTTTTTTCTTTTTTTTGTTTAATTCCTGTTTTTCATCCATCTTTCTGTCTTTATAAATCTCACAGGGAGACATATTGATGTGCCTCGCTGAATTTCGGTGAAATTTTCTCATTTATTCTGGATTGCAAACAGTTTTAAAAAGCAGGAATACTTTGTGCCGCAATGACATCTTGTGTCTGGTTTGGGTACTACAAGCCCAGTTGGATTCGGGCAAACACCCAGCACTGTTTCATCACCACTTCAAGAAGTTTGCTTTTACTCTTACCATCCGAATTGTCGAAGACTGTTGTGTGTTTGACGAACGCAACATCACCGAGGTTCTCAGCAACACACCTGAAAGGGAAAAAACAGTTGAACGCACTTAAAAATCTGTAACAGCATATGACCAGACTTTTATTTGTCTCTCAAATTCAGTAGGAATGGTAGGGGAGGTGATAAGCATTCCTCTCTATGGCCTGCAACAAGCAACAAGTCCAGACATGTTGCTAAAACAATAGACTTTCCTTCCTACCATCACAAACTTGAAGGTGTGGAGTTGCCTTAACTCTCTTCTAACTGCAACTTTTGGCTATGAGCAATCCAACTAAATTTGGCTTCAATGTATAAAAAAAGCACATCATGCTAAGTGTAAGGCCATGTATGCCTCCCTGGGTACACATGCCAACTATGTGCCCAGGGGGGCATCTGTGATGATGCATGCTTGTTTCTATTCACCCAGCAAACCCAGAAATACCAGGATATTATGAAGAAAAATTGAATGAACTAAACTAGCAAAGTCTTGTGTTCCGAAGCATACAAAAAAATCAGAATGCTGCATAATCTAAGTGTGTCCAACAAGCCAAATCACCACAAAACATAGGTCACTCTTTAAAATGACTTGAAGATTTCTGCAAAGTTTCATGAAGGGATGTGCCAAAGTCTGGTATTGAAAGACCCCGTCTCCAGGTGTTGTCGGTGAAGGAGTCGTACCTCAGGGCCCCTGCCTCTCCGTAATGTCTCTCCCTCTGATTGTTGGCACAGATGTGTCTGTCGTTCTCGTCTCCTATACATGCTTCACAGAGGTTCTTCGGGTTGTTGCCTCGGGGATCGTGCAGAGGATCCTTAATGCCGGGCACACAGCTGTAACCAAAGAAGTTCCCCACCGCTGGCAGGAGAAGTGGAGAACAAGTCAGCTGAAATTACACACTGCAATGTTGTTTTTGCAAATTTTTTTAGTTTTTCTTATGTCAGATTAGTTATCAGTATTTGCCATTTGTAGTATTTTACCAAAGCAGCTGCATATTTAATGTTATGTGATTACATTTCAACTAAAGTCCAAGGAAAATTATGTGAAATACACGAGGACACAGTTTTTATGGTAATTAAATCTTCCTGTCTGTTCTTTCAGAGTGTTTTTGAGCGTTTCATCTCATTCCCACATTTCCACATCCCACCTCCATCCATTCACCACTCTGCTTCCCCCACTTCCTGCCTCCCAACCTCTCAAATACCTTCCACGCATCAGTGTACACCAGCACACACTCACGCGCAACCGTCACGCTTGGCTTCACCTTTGGGGAAATTGCACTGCTCTCCTACGCTGATTTGGGATGTGTTAACCAAGTAGCCGATGGGAACCGTCCAGCCCACCGTGGTACGGACGCCGGGGTGACAGGAGCTGCGCTCATGCATCTCCAGCAAGGACAGGTCTGAAGAGGAGCGCCGGGCCGTTGCCACCACATAGTAGCTGATTCCATCTGGAATGAGGCGGTTGGACGCACGTCAAAACAGGAAATCAGAATTAAGAAACCAATCGATGAGGCAGAGATTGCAATTAGCTGCTTTTGCATTGGAAAATTATCTGATTTTTTTTTTTACCTCCATTTGTTTAATGCATCAAATTTAAAATCACACAACATTTTTCATCTTTAAATACATTAATTATTAACTTGCATGCACTTGGTTTAGTTAAATATTAATTTGATATGTTTTTGGAGACATGTTCGTGGATAAAAGACGTTTCTGTTGAAGTCTAAAGTACCAACCCAATCAACAAATCTGCCTGCTACTTCCAAAAATCCTTAGTATAAAATAAATCAAACTGGAAATCGAAAGTCGAAATTATTCTCAGTCACAGAAAGCCTGATCAGTGCATCTCTACCAAATATTGTACTTCTACTGGGAACATAAATGTTGATACAATTGGGCAAAAATCCCTAGTGAGCTAATGGTACTGAGTGCTCCAACATGTGGCTTACCTACTCCATTATGAGACTCTCCTGCTGCAAGCTCCAGGCCATGGCAGAGACCCGCAGCGTAGATATCATCTGCAAACATCGAAGCTGCATCTGCTGTGCCGTTCTGAGAAAACAGAGACGTCTTCATGCAGCCTACTAACATACAACTAATAACTAAATGCAAAAATAATGTCAGATATATATATGTATCGTTTATTTTGCCTTTTAGTAAAAGAAACAACACATCTTATTGTTGTATATGCATTGCAGTGTTATTTTTCACCACGTTGTGAAAACCGTAAATGATATTTAAAGAATTCAGTCAAAATGGTTGCTGCGTAATTTTTCACAGAGTTAGAAATGATTTTTAAAACACGGGTATCCTGTTTCCATCTCTGTGTACCTTGATTTTCTCCATGCAGTCTCTGGTGCTCAGGCCACGGACACACGCCAGCAATCCCCTCACATTCCTGGCCGTGGCATTGCCGGCTAAGTCCAGGCACTTCTGCTCCTCGGCGTCCGACAGCACGCACCAGGAGACTGAATCAGAGAAGATTTTTGTTACTTTTTCCTCCCCGCCCGTAAAAGCAAGATCACATGAAAATGTCTGTATTCTCCAGGAACAAATGTTCCCTGTAAGCCTTCGACCGGCGTACCTGTAGTTTTCTGACTAGAGATGCAGTTGACGCTCAGAAGATGCAGCAGAAGAAGGAAAGTCACAACGAATCTTCTCTCCATGTCGACTCTGGTCTGAAACCGGCTGAAGAATGATTCTGTAGTTCAGCAGAGGTGAAGACCAGGTGGGATTCATTGGTTAGAAAAAAAATAATTCAGCCCCCTCCCTCTCACATAACCTCACCACAGAGAGAGGAGGTATGAAGCAGGGGAATGTCGTGGGGAGATTGGATGTAGAGAGAAGAAAACATTATATTATTCCCCCATCCTTGACTATTAAGTCTAAGTCCTCATTAGATAATCCTTACCTCCATCTCTCGATAGTGGTGTCGTGTTTCTTCCTCCAATTATCCTCTAAGATTTAAGCCCCATAGACACCGTTTTGGTTGGCTCATGTCGTCGCAGCAGCTCAGGTCACCTGGCACAGAGACTCGAGTAGGGGTCTTTAATTAAAAGAAAAAAAAAAAAGCAGTGGACAATGCATCTTTGTGCCGGAGCGGTGTTCATGGAGAATAGATACCGAATAGGTCCTGCTCCGACTCACCAGAGTACACAGCTCTAAGAAAGGAAGAACAAACAGCGTCTGCTGTTGTTCATGCCCAGCAGACCCAGAGAAGGGAACACGTATCACCTGCTGGAGACAATTTCACTATTTTACTCACATCTAACAACGTCCAGTCACATAAAAACACATATGAATCTGTGTAAATCTGTTGGGAAGGAATGCAAAACTGAAACCGTCTGGGTTAGTTTTTAGTTGCGATTTAGATTTCATGGAGATTTAGAAAGGTGTTTTGCAACAATTATAGCAGCAGGCCTCCACTAAATGTTTCCAAAATGCCTTGAGTCCTGCTGGAATAAATGGAGCTGGTCTCTGAACAGCAGTTTTCAAGCCACGCCCGCACATTGTCAATTGGATTTCCATCTGAACTTTGACTGGGCCGTTCTACCACATGAAATTGCTTTGATTTAAACCTCTGTGTTTAGGGCGACTGCTTCGCTGGAAGGTGAACCTCCATCCCCCAGTCGACGATATTTTACAGCTCCCAACAGGTTCTCCTCAAGGTTTATTCTCTGTTTAGCTCCATTTAACTTCCCCGTCCTTACCGAAGAAAAGCTTCCCCACAGCATTGGCTCAGGACATAAAGGCTCATCTGGCCCTCGGGAACCATTTAAGACCTATAAATACTCTACAAGAACACAGAGGTTTGTGTTCTCCCTTCCAGGCCTGAAAGAACAAAATGACGTCTTTCTGTCCCGTAGCCCGGTTTCAGCATTCTCAAAGCTTCTTGTTGACTCAAAACCAGGGCAGAATCATTTCTAGTGTGGCGACCAAAAAATCAGAGGGTGATCGGCCAGAAATTTGCTAAACTGACAAATAAGGGCTCCGGAAGAGTTCTGCATTTGAGCACTTCACTTTATTCTTCCTTTATTCCACCACTGAGCATTCAGACTCAATCAGACTTAATGATAAACTACTTCTAGATGATTGTTTTACCATCTTGAAGTGAATCGATCTAGAGGGTACTTTTGTTTTGCCTTATTAAAAAAAACCACAAATGGAAAATGCAGAGATTAAATCCTAAACCTGCGTGACGAACTGCTTCTCAACCATAGTACAATATTAGCTAACAAATCATTATTTCACATCATTGTATAACAATGCAAAACTCTCTATTTCCAACCTTTAGCTGCTTACTCACATCTGTCATCAGCCACACTCAGGAGCGGTCGCCCTGCACCTGCATTGTTTCACACACACACACACACACACACACACACACACACACACACACACACACACACACACACACACACACACACACACACACACACACACACACACACACAGACTCACTCAGTATATTTCACGTTCTCACAATTGTTTACCTCTAGCTAGCAAATGTGTAGTTTTACAGTCAAAAGAGTAAATAGGTTTCCAGAGTTACTTCATAGCAGGATTCTGCTGCCTCCACATTTCACGATGCTGTGTTTGGAGTTCTGTGTTGTGTTTTAGATTTCCACCACAAGCAGCCCTTCGCATTTGGGCCATAAAGTGCAAGTTTGGTCTCATTTGACCAGATCAACTTCCTCCCCATGTTTGGCATGTCCCACTTTCTTTCCACAAAGGGAGTCCTTGTTGCTTCTCCTCAGTTCCCTCTCTGATCCGGCCGCCGTGTTCCTTGGTCTTCATGTTGCTGTTAGTTCTCTAACCAACCTGTGGTACCTTCAGTGAGCAGCTGCATTTCTACTCAGATCAGATTAAATCAGAAGAAAAAAGAAAGAAAAAAAAAAAAACATGCATTGCATTACATAAAATTCAGATTTAGATCGATGCAGTATGTCGTAAGGTGGGAAAATATCAATTTAATTTGAGCAACAGGGACATAGCGAAGGAGAGATTGTACAAGCAGCAACACGCCAACAACCAGATCCTGATATAACCAATAAAATCAGAGATTTTGCCAGTGCACTGGTATTATGTGTCAGTATACTGGCACAACACATCCAACACTGCATTTTTCCCCCCGGAGAAGAAACACTGGAAGATATTTTTTCCAGTAATCTGTCTCTTGTTTTGGCTGTGACACACACACACACACACACACACACACACACACACACACACACACACACACACACACACACACACACACACACACACACACACACACACACACAAAAACATTCACTATATCCCAAGGGTTTTTTTTTTTTACCAATACACCTTTAGGAATCAAGTTGTTGGATTATGCCTGTCAAACTAAGTATTTTTGAATGTTTAATTTGAATTCTGCTACAGGAAAAGGGAAAAAAAAGTTTCCCTTTGTGATTTTGCTAAAAACTAAATTTATCCTAAAATGAAGACAAATTGAAAAACTTTGGCTTAGATGGGTTACCAAGTAAATATGCCAGACTTGGTTAATTTTTTTAATTAAACAGTTGAGACTTCACATAAAAAGAGACAAAGCATCTCTTATCTATTCAAAATCATCTTAATTAGAAATCGAACATGACAAGTAAAGTCCAGATGAACACATTCGGCTCATTTGCATCTGCACAGTTGCTGAGAATTCACATCTCCTCGCAGGAGGTCATTTTCTATTTCCTACGAAATATTGCTCTGCTTCGTGTCTTTCGGACCTTATTTCATCTTCACTAATATCAGCATTCACCCCGCATGGGCACTTACTTCGCTCTTTAACCACCATCACTGTCATCTATGTCGAAGTTAAATTACCTGCAGCAGCCAATTCCAGGAGCTGCTGTGATCTCACTGCATGAATACATTCAAATAGAAATTGGAGGTCGGAAATTCTTGAACGCAAGGTGTATTTAGGTCCCAAACTAGTCAATTCCCAGCACTAAAAAAACCGAAGCGTTGGGACCTCGACTGAATTCACCCATACAATTTGCTTAATTGCCTGTTAGGCGTTGAGTTAACACTGATTCACCCCTGTAGGTTCAGGGGCTCCATGCAAAGTTACTGACAAAAAGTAAAACTTTGAAAAATATGGAAAACTGACTGTAAGAAGTGGCTTCTGTGAAGGAAAATGTAAAAAGTGAGGCGGTAACAGCCATTATGTCACTGTTATTTTTATGTTACCCTTGCTGTCAATACTAAAGCACTCTTCTATCATTGTGGATTTTGACTTTGAACAGGCTTTCTTCTCTATAGACAAAAGAATTATGGATTTTAATTTTTTTTTAATGTATTGTATTACACAAGAATTTTCAGGATCAGCATATCATCAAATAAAATCTGGCCTATTTATAGGTGAAATTCGATATTTATGGTTTGTTTTGTTGTTCCAGTTTTTTTTCCCCCCTGTGATAAAACATTTATTAACATTTCTGTTTGCAAATTTCAGTCTGAAAGTCACAAACAGAACAGAAAAAGTGTGAGCTTTAATATACAGTGTTTACTTTAATGTACTGAGACTCCTAACAATGTAAAGACTATGGTATTGTGATGAAATGTTTCAATGACTCTGTTAAACAGCTAATCAAATCAGACGAAGTGACGTAACATTACAAGCTCTGCCAGGTGACAAAAAAAAAAAGAAATGACACAGATTATCTTGATACATCTGGCATTCAGCAGGAACCACCTGAAATTTCTTTCCTGAAACAGATATCTTAGAAGCAGGGGGGGAGGAAAGGTGTAAGGATTTAGGTGACTTGCTATAAGCAACGGCGAGACAGTGAAACTCTACATCTGCAGCTCTTTTCCTTCCTCCTCCTGTCCTGCATTAGTTTGGCGAAAGAGAGGCAAAGCTTACCAACGGAAATGTGGAGAGCAATATTCCCCCACATTTACTCGCAGTGACGATGTGCGTAAACCTCGAAATAAATTAACAATTTATTGCAGTAGCGTAAGCCCACCCTGAAAACAGTAAAAAAAATAAAATAAAAAATCAAACACTTAGATTAAGTATTTAGCAGGAAAGTCTGTGGCGAACCCACGGGCTTAATTCTGATTAACTCCTGGTTCTGAGACGAGTTTAGAGGAAGGTGGATTCAGTGTCTGCTGAATCATTCCTGTCTGGATTTAACCAGGTCTTTTGGGTCACATCTGTCAAACTCAAGGGCCACAGGCCAAATCTGGCCCCCATAACTACATTTAAAAAAAAAAAAACTACAAGAGAAGTAGAGTGTTTAAGTATTATTTCACTAATCTAGTCAAATCAGTTTTTGTTTGTATGGTGCCAAATTGCGTCAATGAGAAAGTTGGTTTAGTAGTATATAATTTTAAGGAATACTTATTGAATGTAGAGGCTTTGTTTTTATATTTCTTTATATTTGAACTGTTTTGAAATTGATAATTTGATCTATAAATTGTGCTACGACCAAACTTTATTGGGACATTGATAATCTTGTTATAAAAGTGACACACCCTGCTTTAGATTATTATCCAGCCATTTTTGGTTTACATTGAAAATGGTTGGTTGCACATCATTGCTTGGATTTTTAAAGTAAAATTATTATGACTTGTAATACTGACATCAAAGAAGCACAACATTTGTTCACTCCTGCCTCCTACCTCATTATCACATACATAGAAAATCACCTTTACTAAGATTATTAAGATCCTCCTTTTCTTGACAAACATGTCAGTAATCTTGCAATGAATATCTTCCGGTTTCCATTTTTCTTGAGCAAGAGAAAAAGAAGTTCCTAATTTCTTCTATTCTAATAGAAGAGGGACTAATTGCTTGTTTCTTGAGTTAGGTGTTGTCTCGTTGTTAATCAGCTAGAAAAACAATAATTTCCTCCAATCTAATCCCTTGTTCAGATTTAAAACATCTCAACAAAGAAACAAAGGTGAATGTAATCAAAAACATAATCAAAATCGAAATAATGAAAAGATTGTTCCTCTTCCTGGAGTTGGGAGGCTTCATTCAATCACAGCTTCGTTTTAGTGACATCTAGTGGCGACATAGGAGAAAGAAAAACAGCATAGCAATGTGACAAAAACATTTTTGATACTTTTGCAAGTTTTTTTAAAAATAGAAATCCAAGAAATCTGCAAAAAGCTTATGAGAATTAACTGATGTTGAATCTAACTCCATTTTTGTGTTCTGCTTTACGGTATGTGTCAAAATAAATGACTTAAAACCTCTAACAATGGCAAGCTTAAAGAAAGTACCTCAACCGCAATTACTTGAATTCATTTATGACACACACAACTCTGAAGAGATCAGTGAATGACAGTAATCTATTTATCTTCTATAGTCGGGAAACCTTGATACAATTATTTTATACATCATTTAGCAAAGCACATTAGCATACAGTCAATTTAATCTTGCATTGGTTCTTAAAGTAACTCTACAAGTTATGTTCAATACAGGTATGAAAGAACGTAAAAATATTAACAGTAAAAAACAAAAAACAAACCAGAAAACCAAGCACAGATCAAATAAAGGGGGTCAGAAGAACTGTGGTATTTTATGAACTGGAGTCTCCCCCATTCAAAACCAAAAATCGTCACATGTCAACAATTTAATTAACTAGTACACATAATGTGTCTTTCTTCAATATAAAATTCTTGTATGAACTATTCACCGTCGTCTCATTGATTTACAGTGCCTGTCATGCAAGTGTTGTGCAACAATTAGAAATAAATCTGACCCACAAACATGTTGGTGAATCACAAGATGAGTAATGATGGAGATGATAGACTCTATTGAATTTTAGCTTAAGGTGCAGCGTTTTACATTCTGGCAAATCCCAGTGACTTTTGCTGTTGTTTAGCCTCGACTGCGCTGTTCAATAAACTAGTCAGCTAGGAATTGCTGGTCAGCTAGGTTTTAGTCATTGTGAGCCAGCGTTTTACGCATTAGTGAGTAAAAGCTCACCCACATGAGGCAAAATGCAGCACTGTTCGTGTGGCTGGATCTACAGGACAGGTCGCAGCTTTTTGCCTTAAGCTGTAACAGTGAATCATAGCCAACACTCCTCCACTACACATAAATAATCTGATCCAGGGATAAAGAAACACTAAAACCAGTTTGCTGCTGTTTTTCTAACCTCAGAGTCTTTTAGACTTAAACATGAGTACTTACACTTGAAATTTACATTGCGCACTATTTGTTGGATTGATAAAATGTTCAGCGGCTTTGAAGACTGAACTTCATGTTTTGAGTACATTATTATATATTTACATATTCTTAGTTTAATTTTTGGCAATTCCCTTAAGAGACTGACAGCATTAATGTGTGCCAGGATGAACATTTGTGAATGTTATATATTATGAAACCCACTTTCTTTCCCATTCACAATTGTGTCCTTCTTTGCGTTGGTCTATCACTTGAAATCCCAATATGATACTCTGAGGTCTGTGGCCGTGACGATGAGACAAGATGGATAACTGGTTGTTGAGACCAGTGGACACATTAGTGTCCACAGTGCTTTGTAATAGTTTTAATCACGCCTAGTTTATATTTTACTTTCTTTTCAAAGAACAGGAGTCTCGACATATTTAGATTTGTGCTTTTTTTTTTTGTTTTTTGGCCACTGATCAATTGTTCAAAGTCGGAGTAAGTAAGTGCCACTATGCAATTATAACTGAAAACGCTAAAGATGCGTTTGGAGAGGGGAGAATGGTACAATTATAGCTTTTATCTTTCTGGAGAGAAATATGCAGAACATTTTAATCGGTACCTATTGCAGCTGGTATGGGGTATCTTTGAGGCAACAGCCTGAGACGTTGTCCAGGCATGCAGCTTTCACAGAGAGCCGACTAATACTCTCATTAGTTGAGTTGTGAGGCTGTTCAGCTGGGTGGGTCTGGTGTTAGGAGAGGTTCTGGAAGCTTCAAAGTGAGTAATGGAAGTGATCAAAGCATCTGGGGAAGACAGCTCCAAAAAGATGTGGTTCTTCTAAGCCCTGATCTCAGTATTCAGGCATGACTTTTGCTCAGCATGGATGGTAGTCATCCTACCCTAACCCTAACCCTAACCCTGAGGGAGGAACTCTGTACCCTGTTTCTACATACAGCACAGATTGAAATTATTGCTCGGCTCTCACATTAGCAGTGCAATATTTTCATATCATTTATCACAAATGTCAGGGCTCCTTCAGTGTGTATAGCATTTTTGTTTACTATAAAAATAGTTTATTGTTACAATAAACTCTGAGAGGCGCCAGTCAGTACTGTAACAATAAACTCTTATTTAACTCTGTCAATTAAAAAGAAGAGACATGAAGATAGGCAGAAAGTTCATAATACATTCAAAACAAGCAGAAAAGCGTCAATATAGATATGATCCATGATGACATATCAAACTAAGTTCAATCATAGAAGAGCTTCCTGTGATGATCTCACAATGGTCAGCGTTCAGATGCCAGATTGCAGTTCAGGTGGTGAACTATGAACATCACTGAATCAATTCAGTTTGAACTTGTTATCTTGTCGCATGTGACTTTGCAAAACGCTGCAAATGCATGCGTGTACGCTTCTTAACAAAAATATCTAAAGCATGTTAGAGTTTGTAGCAAATGCTAAGCCTTTGGAGAGGAGAAGAAATCGGCTCTTTTTTTCTTTTTCTTTTTTTTTTTAAGCAAAAATGATCCGAATCCACGAGAACAGAATGACTTATTACACCCAGGCACAGCAAACATGGTTTTTCATCGAGCTGATGTTCTGGTGCTAAGTAACTCGCATCAACCGCTATCTGTTCGGTCTTAATTGAGTCAAGTGCCAGCTCGTCTTCAGAGGCTGTCGGAGGACTCTGTCGCCCCACAATGCTTGTCGACGTTAATGTTTTGGTGACGTCTGCAGACGAAAACAGCCAGTGGGTGGGCTGGAGTCCTGCTTCAGGACTCTTTCACGCTGCAGATAACGTCGCTATGAACATTTGAGCCTCGTTTTGGACGCACTGGGCTCCCAGAATGAGTTAGAGGGCGCCCCCTCCGCCAGGTACGTCGCTGTTTAGTCATTCCTGTCAAGAGTTAGCCCTGTGCTCCAGAGTTAGCTTAGCTTCCGGGCTAACAGCCTGTCCGACTGGCGCCTCTCAGGCGGCTGTGGACGGACAATAAACCAGTCTGTGAGCGGCCCCAGCGTACCAGCAGGCCTCCATTTACTGAGCTTTACCGTCAGAAACATCCCGGCGGCGTTTCTTTATCAGTCTGAAAAAGGTTTTGCCATTGGAGTGAAGCTACTAGCCTCTCAGGGGGAATCTTCTTCTTCTTCTTCTTCTTCTTTGCTACTCTGACCGCGGAGGTTCTGTTAAAGTTGGTTAAAACCAACGAGCAGCTTCTTTATCAGCGGCTCCGCTGCACTAACATGATACTTTGAGGTAAAGCTGCTCTATTTTAGTCATTTTTGTTGTTGTTGTTGTGTTGCGGTTTGATGCAGGCGCGATGCTAGGTTCTGTAAACACGGGGGGGCTTAGCCCAGCCTGGAGGCATGGAAGATAGAAACACTTTAAACTAGTCTCTGCACCAAAACATAATTAATGGGAAGGGAACTTTAAAATTATGGCTGAAAGTTTAGTGAAAGAAATAGTGCTTCTAAAAGCTGGAAAGCTCGAGTTCAAAATGGCTCCATGTATTGCACTGGAATGCATAATTATTAGAATACATGTTAGTTAATTGATTTGTAATTGACCCTTTACTTAGCAAAAAGGTGTTACTTGAGAATATATTTGTTGAGAGCAGCTAAAAAAAATAAAAAAAAAAAGAAAATATTTAAGGCATGTGTGGTTAATCAAGCATGGGATTATTTCTATTTATTTATGAGTGTTCAATAAAAGAGTATTTGATTTGTAAAGAGTCGATTAGTTTTGTGTTCAATCAGACGAGTTCTGTGTGTATGTGTAGTGTTTGGGTTTTTTGTTTTTTTTTTTAGGTTTTTTTAGGATTTTGCTGCAATTCCCACTGTTAAGGTAGCAAAGGTTTTCCTGATCCTTCAGTATTTGCTCAGAACGTGTGAAAGTGTCCTGTACCTGAAACTGGATTATTATAGGTTGAGGTGGTAAAATGAAGATTGTCATAAACTTGCTGACTCTGAGCATGCAGCATTCAGAATCTTGTGTCAAATTTAGCAGGTATTTATGTACCAACATCAAAACAATAAATAAATATATCTGTGATACTTAAATAACTTATTGCAGAACTTTAACACACTTTTCTAAGTTTATGTGACATGTTTTTTTTTGTGTGTGTGTGTGTGTGTGTGTGTGTGTGTGTGTGTGTGTGTGTGTGTCTGTCATAGTCCTCACCTGTCCTGAATTTTCTGCATCCCATTTGTCTGTCCCAGTTTCTAAATCAAAATCTAAAAATTCACGTCTTAATCTTTTTTAACGAGGACAAACTTCCATTTTGATTTTGTCCTGTAATAATTCTGGCTGTTTGATGCTTAAATGGACCGTTCACATCTGAGGCTATTCAGCCCAGACCTCATGTTACCCTTAGTCTAGTCAAATAGGGATTTGTGTTTTCTCTGAACGTTCACTACAATTCTAAACTGTCCTTTTCTTTCTGTCTGAATCCGTGATCGTCAGAAAGCAGAGGGCGGTAAATGAGATTATGCACATTGCGTCTGTCCTCATTGACCTCTCTCCATCTCTGGCATCTCTTCATCTGTTTGGTTAGCTTAGGGAAACATGGATCTTGGCAGTTTCCACGTCCTTCTGCTGCTCCTCTTGCAGGCTCTACAGGCGTCGGCTGAGGACTCAGGTACTCTTTTGCGTCTTTCTTTATCTTCAGCGAAGGTTTTTAACGCGTTAGTGTTGCAAACGCAGCCATTAATTACAAACGGAAGGTTTTAACATCTCGTCCGGCTGACTTTAGTGCACTTTCGTGAAATTTTATGCGATGGAGCAACACAAAGTGGCTCCCTAGTTATTAGGCGGAAGAAAAACAAAACTGTGTCAAAGATGTTTTCACAAGTACAATTGATCTACCAATATCCCAAATAACTGGACGTCTCACAGTGTTGTGATCAACCTAACCAGTCAGCCAGGGCTACAATGATGCTTGATAGTTTATATCAAATGATGTGATTCAATCGTCTGTTATATATTTTCCCAATAAAGTTTTTTGGGGAAAAAATGTCCTGTAATGTCAGGTGAGGATGTGATGACTTCTGCTTCGGCGTTTTAAAACATAAAAATGTTTATTTCTGAAGAGGTTTTTTTTCTCTCTGATTACTTGAGTCCCTTCTTTTGTGTGTTGGACTTAACCTCATGCTCATGTCTCTTACAGAAGAACACCTGATGTGTCTTTGCGAAGGCTCCAAATGTCCTCAGACGCCAGAGTGTCGAGGCACCCAGTGCTTCTCCTCGATTAAAGTGAGCGGCGGCGAGGTGTTGCTGGAGCATGGCTGTTTTAAAGAGCGACTGCAGTGCTTCACGCCACCGTCCTTCCAGCAGGCCGTCCACTGCTGCTCCAAGCACATGTGCAACGGAAACACCACCAGGAGCTTCCTGATGTCGCTTCTGATATCAGGTCAGACGGCAAGGAGTCGGACCGTGAATCGGAACGAGTGGCTTACCGGATAACGGCGGTTCTCATCGGCGTCCTCTCCTTCCTTTCTCTGCTTTCCCACAGCCCCCGAAGGGGAACCGGTCCGGTACCGGGTGGAGACGTTGGCTCTCTTTGTGCTCGCGCCAGTGGTGGTTCTGGTCCTGCTGTCTGTGGTGTCGGTTCTGGCCTGCAGGAGGCTCCACCGTGGCCGCCTCCAGAGACTGCAAGAGTTTGACACTGAGCAGGGAGATGGTCTCATCACCTCCAATGTGGGAGACAGCACTTTAGCTGTAAGAGACGTACAGATTAATTAAAAAAAAACAAAAAGTCAAAATGAACTAGGACAGGATTCAGTGTGAGCATCTCCTTGTCGTTTCTTCTGCAGGATCTTTTGGATCACTCGTGCACGTCAGGCAGTGGGTCAGGTCTTCCCTTCCTCGTCCAGAGAACTGTGGCCAGGCAGATCAGCCTGGTGGAGTGCGTTGGTAAGCGGATTTAGACTTCTCTGATTAGCCGTGTTTCAAATTAGCTGCGTTTTCTTCTACTGGTTCGAATCAACTCAGCCAGGATATGCAGGATAGGTAGAAAGTTATTGGTTTTGTGCCTCTGGTAAGGAAACTAATTGAGTTTGTCGTACCTCGTAAATTGAATACTGGTCGCTTTTCCATTTTTTTTGTTCAGCCGTTTTCCGAGTATAGTTCCTGAATAGAAAAAAAGTATTCTTTGTGTTCCAGGTAAGGGGCGATACGGAGAGGTGTGGCGCGGTCAGTGGCAAGGGGAGAACGTTGCCGTGAAAATCTTTTCCTCCAGAGACGAAAAGTCTTGGTTCAGGGAGACGGAGATCTACAACACAGTGCTGCTCAGGCATGAGAACATTCTTGGTGAGCTCAACTCGGAACTACCGAACCAGAATAGATGGACGAAAGAATCAAGTGTTCATAGTTTTTAGTTTGGTTTGCTCGTTTCTCCCAGGATTTATGGCGTCCGACATGACTTCTCGAAACTCCAGCACTCAGCTGTGGCTCATCACTCAGTACCACGAAAACGGCTCGCTGTATGACTACCTGCAGCGAGTTGCGGTGGAGACGTCGGAGGGCCTGGCGATGGCGGCGTCGATCGCCAACGGCCTGGTTCACCTGCACACCGAGATCTTTGGCACCGAGGGAAAGCCGGCCATCGCACACCGAGACCTGAAGAGCAAAAACATCCTGGTGACCAAGGAGCTGCGCTGCTGCATTGCAGACCTTGGTTAGTTTTTATTCCACTTCTTCCCCTCCCGTGATTAATTTTTATATATATATATATATATATATATATATATATATATATATATATATATATATAACAGATTCTGCCCTTATCAAACCTTGCAGGTTTATAGACTGTCTGTAATTAACATAGCTTTCCTTTTCTTTCTGCTCTTTTGCTGCGATTCTGTTCGTGATTTGCAGGGCTGGCTGTGACACACACTCAGGCTGACAACCTGCTGGATGTGGGCAACAATCCCAAGGTTGGCACCAAACGCTACATGGCACCTGAAGTGCTGGATGAGACCATTCAGACCGACTGCTTCGACGCCTACAAGAGGGTTGACATATGGGCCTTCGGACTGGTGCTGTGGGAGATAGCAAGGCGCACGTACAGCAACGGTGAGCGCCATGTGTGAATCTCTGATGCCATGGTGACGCAGTCGTTCCAGCTTCTGTGTAGACTAGAATAGTTTTAGTAATTTCGCTCTTTTTTTTGTTTTGTTTTTTTCTGTTGACTGCAGGTATCGTGGAAGAGTACAGACCTCCCTTTTACGATCAGGTGCCAAACGACCCCAGCTTTGAGGACATGAGGAAAGTGGTGTGTGTGGAGCAGCAGAGGCCTTTCATTCCTAATCGTTGGTTTTCAGATCCGGTAAGGAAAAGAACAACTTTTTTTCTTCTTGCTATTTTTTTTACTCACATTTGTCACAAAGACACAAATGAGAAAATAAACTGCTTTAAGAGCATCGAAGGAAGCTAACTTCAGTAAGATAGCACAAAACGTCTGTTTTAAGTGCTCTCTGTTTAGTTTTCCATAAAATTAAACACAGTTTAGTGGTTGTTTGGTTGCACTGCACTATTAGATGTCGAGAGGTTTTGCCGTATCCGCTTACGACCCTAGGCTTCTTAAAATATTTTATGAAATAAAAATGTCATACCCATAAGAACTAGACAGTTTTCCTATGCAGTCATCCATAGAATTGTTTTTATCTGAAGACTGTAGTGAAGACATTGATTGTGGAGTTTCCTCTAACGCACGCTGTCTCCCTCAGACACTCTCTGCTCTGGTCAAACTGATGAAGGAGTGTTGGTACCAGAACCCCTCTGCCAGACTCACAGCGCTGCGCATCAAGAAGACCCTTGATAAGATCCACAGCTCCCTGGAGAAGGGCAAGGAGTCATGAGACGGAGGCGCCTGCATGATGTCAAGAGGCTCGACTTCGACATGAGCTTGGAGTTTGTTGAAACAAGAGGCAATCTGAAGGATGGGGATGGACAGGAAAGCTTCTATCCTTCTCTTGCTCTTCCTTTCTCTGTTGTTGCCTTCCACCAACATCCCTCTGTTTGACTTGAAGACATTCGGAGCCGTCGCATTTGAACAAACCAGCCGTAGCCGTGCGAGTTCCCGCCGCAGACTGTTACAGAGTGTGAAGGGTTGGCATATTATAGTACCCAATCATACCGCTTCAGTGCACAGTTTACACGGCTCTGGGTCTGGCCTTTCCACACACCCAACACTACATGAGTCCAATGTCTGATCTCCAGCCAGGCATTATCTTTGGCATGCGTCTGTGGCATTCTGCTGAGAGACAATCAGATTTTACTTCACTCACTCAGCGTGATCTGAACAAGCCAACGGACACTCATCATGTTCACGTACTAAAGGAGAAGAGCCAATAGAATCAAAACTTTTTAGTCCGTTTTAAAAATGATATTTATGTATTGAACCTCCACTGTTACCACACTACTGAGGATTTATGTAAGACTGGTGTATGATGATGATGATGTGTGCAAGTGATTGTGAACATATATAGGCATTAACACTATTGGACTGTAACTATCGTCACTACCGAGTAGGAAGCAATTTGTTGAGAAATACAGAAGAACGTTTTAACTTTTTGATATTGAGAAATGGGATGAAACAGGATGCGGGTGAGTATAAAGAGGAGAACACTACGATGTTTGAAGTCTCACTTGCATTCTCGATTGGGAAGAATATTATATTAATTTGGGGCTTTTAATTGTTTGTTTTAATTGGTCTGTGATGGAACGAATAGACGACATACTTCACTGATTATTAAAAACAAGAATTAGGTGCAGAAGTTTAAACTTATGCAACCTTTCACCAGGAACAGGATTCAAATAAATACATATAGTTTGAAGCATTTTATAGTTTTATAATCGGTTTAAAGTTTTAGATGATCATAAACATGATCAGATACTGGGCGTTTCAACTGGTCAGTGAAAACCAAACACACACCAAGACTGGTTTCAGATTGGAAGAAGCAGCAGGCTAACAGGGAGCTTCTTAAGTTTATAAAACATTTTTGAATGATGCTTAAAATCCAGGTCAACACAGGAACTCAACCAATTTAAATAAGCTCAAATATTTTTCTCAAGAAGGGCAGTCAAATGTGCAACTCTCAATTTCTTTACCCTGGTATATGGATTTAGAAAACTTGTGGAGTTGTAATTATCTTAAAAAAAAAAATAAATAAAAAGTTTCCACAAACATTACAAGTATATGTTGAGTAAAAAAAAAACAAACATTTACAATATTGGCCATTGTCACTACAGGGACTTTTGATGAATGAATAAAATAGTTCATAGCAAACAGACTTCAGATTAAGTGCATAATCTAGTTTCCTGAAAATAATTTCTTCCATGTTAGGTTTTATTTTTTTTAAAAAAGCTTCTAGCTGATGCCTGCTGCTTTAGACGAGAGATATTTTAGTTGTAGTTTTTTAATGCCTTGACCACCTTGCTATAGTCGAAAACTTCTTATGCAGCATTAAACGTATTACAGGCACAATGTGCCTGAATTATCTCTCAAAGCCGTGGCGCAGGACACGCTGATAGTGTGATAATAATTACATATCCTGTATATTTATCTCTGAGCCTGTATGTAAACTTTTGACCATGTGTTGATTGCAGAAAACTAAAGCCACATTGGTGCTCCAGCCTTTTTTTTTTTTTTTTTTTGCCATACAATAAAGTTGTCTAATCAAAAACCATTAAAAGCCCCAAAATAACATTTTAAATGTCCATATGGAAGGTATAGAAACTTTAGACTGAAACTAAAGGCAAGTAAATTTAGTAAGATCTAATATCTTACATTTAGACAATGAAACACTCTCTGCCTTGCATACTTGATTAAATGTGTGAAACTCCAGCAGAAAGGAACAGACAGGATCTGCTGGTGTTAAGCTACTTTTTCCCTTTTCCTGTCATTCAGACGACAGCAGCTTTTTTTTTTTTTCACTTCGAGTCTCTTGTCCTCAGTAATGCGACGGAGCAGAAGCCGACTAAATAACCGAAGGGAAAAGAAAACACTCCAAAGTCATTGGACACTTATTTATATTACTGGTTCAAAACTAAAACATTGCCTAGGGTGTACAAAGAAATAAGCTCACAAGTGCTGGCCTTGCTTTGAAGAAAAATACTGCTTTGTCTTTTTTTTTATATGTAATAAAACATTTACTGCATTCTTGCTTGACGATTAACTGATTATGACAATTTTAGTGTTTAAGCTTTGCTCAACTTCAATCTGAAGCAAATACACACCCACCTATAGGACATCATTTCTCTACTCTGGTGCATCACAATGGCCCTTTAGTGGAAGCCAAAAGGTTACACTAACATGCATAATTAACATTTCTTTTTTTTTCTGAGCCACACTGAAATGTCTGCCCTGTCCTTTTTAAAGCTACACATAAACAAGTCAAAGTGAATGTTAGACTGCAACTTTACCCAAAAGATCTCATTGTCTTAGTGCAAAAGTGGCAACTCTGAACTACAAAAGTAAACAAGATTCCAGACAATGTGGCAGATACGCTGTTAGGGATGGCTTCTGGAATATTTCTATTTAAAATCACTTTAGATCATCTGGTAAAGTCTTATACGGGTTCAGGATGCCTTTGGGGTCAAGCAACGTCTTCATTTTACCCATGACGGCCACAGCTGGCCTTGATTTACTGTAATAGATGTAATTCCTCTTTTTAAGGCCCAGTCCATGTTCTGCGCTGATGCTGCCCTGAAACTTGGCCGTCCATTCGTAGACGAACGGCTCAATGGACGCCAGCAGGGCGGGATCCTTTGCAGAAGAGGTGATATTAAGGTGGAGGTTGCCGTCACCTGCAAGGGGAAGTGAGAAGGGTGAGAATGGGACGGAAAACCTCCTGACTCATCCTCCCGTCCTGTGGTCTTACCTACGTGTCCGTATCCCACCACGCTCCTGGCTCGCGTTCCCAGATGCTGCCTCATGTCTGTCACGAGCTGGTAGATCCGCTCCACCGGAAGGGAGATGTCGTACTTGTAGGTGAAGCCGTCGTGAGTCAGCGCCTCGGTGACACGCTCACGCATTGACCACAGCGTCTGGAGCGGTGGAAATGGAAAGTCTGAATTCATCACTCCGCTCGCACGCTCTCGAAACTAATGTTCTAAGGCAGCAGCAGGAGGAAACGCGTCTTCACTTTCACTAATATAAAAAAGGAAAGAAAGGTTCCCAAGAATATTACCATTACTAGCCATAGTTTTCATTCATTTTAAAATATACATTGACTGTGAATTTATGGCAGATGTGTCTACTGTGTTCGGGCTTTAAATATGAAACCTGGAAGAAAGACGAGACATGAAGGAGGGAAGGATGGCATTTGGAAACGAGGATGAAAAAAGCAGGGAAGAAGAAAGGGATGACAAAAAAGAAAGGCAGGAATTGACACAAAATATACGTAAGGAATAAAGTTGGAATAGAAATATTTTCTCATACTTATGCAGACAATATAAATGATTGTCCAAAACAAGAAGCTCCTACAAGGTTAACTATTTACAGTGGGAGCAGAGAAAATGCTGTGTTTTATAAGAATACATGCTCTTAGCTTTTAACATGGCTTTCATTACAAAAGCAGAGATTTGAAAGCTTGACTGCCTGGAAAAAGTTCAAATGTTGAATTTCCCATCAAAAAGTCAAAGTTGGGTTGACTTCAGTCACTGGTTGATTTCTCTGCGTGTCCAATTCTAAAGGACCGTCTGCTGCGGTTTAATTTCAAAGGAACATCAACACAATCAGCTGACCCAAAAGTTCTACGGCTGATTCCTGCACTGTGACCAGATGACCTTTGATCGGCTTTGATTAGTTCACTCGTTTAAAGTTTTGAGTTGCGCATTGCAGTGGTTTTGAGACATTTTTCAGGGGTTGCTTTGACTCTATTCAGTGACTCAGAATAGACCACAGTGTCTGAGTTTGTTAGAATGAAAACACTAGTCACCCACTGCAGGACCGTAGGCGTCTGATGTGCTTTTAATAGTCCCGGGAGACAAGAACCGTTCTACAATGCAAAGATGTACGAGTCTGGATTTAAAAAAAAAAAAAAATGTGTGCATCTTTATTATTTTATGTCCCATTTGGTGTAAAACATGAACCCATAAATGTGAAGATGTGAAGTTTAAGAACATCCCCTTACCTTTATTTTTGATTCCTCGGTTGCCACAGTACCATCTGTAACTAATAACGACGTCATCGCTTCCTCTAAAAAGTTGTGGAGCTTCTGCGAGTCGTGGTCTGAGTCAGACCCAGATGTTTCGATGACAATGTAAAAGGGACAATCTGCACAACGGAAAACATACATCCTGTAAAAGGATTCATACCACGAGAACTTTCATCACTTTTTGTCATCTTACAACCACCTGCTTCGATAAATGTGACTGGAATTATACGTCATGCCTCAAGAAATGTGTAAATGTAAGCCTGTGGCGATGTGCAATTAAAACGAGCACAATCATTTTCAATTTTGACCAATTTTGTTTACAGAGACATCATAATTAATTTTATTTATGTACTGTTGAGTTTATTTTAGATATTTTAAGTATCTTCCTGTTCCAGTGCTGAGTGCTCTTTACAAAATTAGGGTTTATTCATCTTTGAGAGGGAGAAATTGCATTATTTTGCTATTATCAAGATAGAACTTGAAAACAGTCTCAAAATGACAATATTATTGTTTATCACAATAATCACAGGGACAATTAATGAAGGCAAAACTGTTGTCGTATGTGTTCAATCCTGTTTTCTCTTGATTTTTTTCCCCCCAAAAAAGTCCAGAGCAACCTGCTCTGTGCAGGGCCAAGATTTCATTCCTAGTAAAAGTAGCCAAGAGGTCCCAGGTAACTGGAAGAGCAGCAGCTGCATCCATTACACTGAAGCTCGTGGTTGTAACACAAAAGAATGTAAAAAAAAAAAAGTTGTACGAGTTATGCGTATAATTACTGGCACGTGTGTGCATACCAGAGATAGGATTGGCCAGCTTCAGGTGTGTGTTGAGCAGCCTCATACACTCACTGTCCAGGAACTCGAAGGCTGACAGGATTTCTCCCAGCATGCCTTTGCAGAGCTGAAAGGTTTTCAGCAGCTGGTCAAAGGTTTCACAGCCTACGACGGCAAAGCAGAAACACTCACTGCTCTGCTGCACCGCTGTCGCTTTTGCACCCGGGGGACGAACGCGGAGAAGCTCCTACCCAGGAAAACAACGTTGACGGATTTTGGCTTTCGAGGGCAAAGGATGGAGACCGCAGTGATGACGCCCAAAGTGCCTTCTGAACCAATGAACAGCTGCTTGAGGTCGTATCCTGTGTTATCCTTCCGCAGCGTGGACAAACAGTCCAGCACCTGTCCATCTGCCAGCACCTAAACGAGACATGCATTAAAGATGCAAAACACTGCACAATCCTCACAAAAACAAACGATGTCAGATGTAAAAGCCACATCTGTAACAGGGTTTTATTTTAACACCATCATAGTTGTGAAGTTTGTCAAAATTTGTTTATTTTTTTTATTGTAGTTTATTTGTTGCATAGGGGCAGAAGCTGCAGGACCGGTGTTAAATACCAACGGGATGTTTATTCTAAGAAGAATAAACTTGAGGCCGAGTGTGTCTGTTATGGGCTAATGTATCCACTCACGACTTCCAGGCCTAGCACAGTCCCGTGTAGCGAGCCGTATCGGAGCAGCCGCAGACCGCCTGCGTTGGTCGCCACGTTGCCCCCGATCTGGCAGCTGCCCTTTGCCCCAAGATCCAGTGGCATGATGTAGCCTCTCTCCTCCAGGTAGAGGGACAAGTTCTCCAACACACAACCTGCCTGACAGGTCAGAATACCTGAGGAGGAGAATCTAAAGGGTTGTTGTTGTTGTTCAGGCGACCTTCCTTAAACCGGTGGCTGGTTTAAGGTTGAGCCTTACCGGAGATTTTATCAAAGGAAAGTATGTTGTTCATGAGAGAGGTGGAGAGGATGATCTCGTCATACACAGGCACGCTGCCACCGACTAGACCAGTATTACCTCCTTGAGGGTTCACTGCCAGGTTGCGACTTTGACAGTAACTAAAGAAGGAAAACAGAAGTCCTCGTGAAATATGACGCTTACAGGGCCTTGTAAACGTATTGTCTGCAAGGCGTGTCAACATTTTGTCACATATTGACACACCTAAACAAGACAGTACGTAACTTTAAAGACAAAATATGTGTTGGGTTAAAAAAAACAAAACAACAACAGCAAGACCTATAGGCTGGTCTTGCTCTCTCCAGCTCCTCCAGAGTCACAACAGGCCTCATGAATGCTTTTCTTATCAATGTTCTCCTTTCACCATCATGTCAGTGAAGCTGACCAGGTGGGCTTTCAGCAATTTTCTGATTTTTTTTTTTAAATATTAAAAAATAATCTTCTCTCCGGTTCAAATTTGTGCAGTGTGTTCAAATGTTATATTTTTAAAGAGGTCAAATATGCAATAGCTCAACGCATTATATAGTCACTCGTATACCTGAGAATTTGTGACACTTCCTGTGTTGTCTGAGGTCTCAGCAACACTTCACTTGACCCTGCGGGACTCAAAACACAAGCATCTAAGCATGCAGTACATTAAACAAATGAAGTTTCACAATAAAAATGACACATGCGATTCCAGGATTCACCTCTCACAGACTTCAGCCAGTCCTCATTACTGGACTGCACCAGGTCCGGGTCAGTGATGGCCCTGCCTGGCAGTGTCTTCCTGAAAAAGGTCAGATCCTCCACAGTCACCCTGGAGAAAGGCAGCCTCTGGGGAGCAGCGGCCGGGGACGACGCGGCTCCATCCGGTCCCAGGTGAAGCTCGCGGCGGCCCCTCAGGAGAAGCTGCACCTGGAGGTCCACAGGTGGGAGACCCGCTCTGGACAGCAGTCTCAGCGATGTCCTCAGCTTGTGTGTCGTCTGGAAAACTCTTAACATGACTGAGGAGACGGAATAAGGAGGTTGTGGGTAGAAGACGCAGGGGGAAAAAAGTGGGAAGAAAATCACATATGTTGACACTTGCACACAAGATACTTGCTAGTAGTGATGCAAGGTACGTTAGGTGAGCTGTAACAATTATGTTAAAAATTACAGTCGCTACTAGTAATGCAGAATTTCTTTCTTGAAATGGTCATGTAGCATACACCAAGCTGTCCGACTCAATAAAATTGCTGGTCTCACACCTATATTATTAGCTTGGAGTGTTTTATCACTGCCCTAAATTACTTAATAAATTTAAAAAAAAAAAAGTTTAACCCACCGTAAGCGTTCATTTCATTGCTCGCATTTTCCCTTCCGTGCGTCTGTACTTTCCCTTCATATCACCCTGAACTGTGTCACATAAAGTTCAAGGACAGTTTAGTAATTTACACTTCAATTTGTTTACCACTAGCATGCTAACAAAAGCCGGAAGTTGTAACTAGGGAAAAAAAAAAAAAACACTCCGGGGCAGCCAATCAAGAGGCCGCTCGCACATTCAGCCAATAGGCGAAGCTTCAGTTGTAACTGAACAGCCAATCATTGTCTACTATTTCAGTTCCGCTTTATTTTTATTTTTTGAAAGTCTTCCAATTAATACAAATAAACGGAGCAATTTCTTTCCAATGTTCTTCAAATTATAACATTTAACTTTTGTAAGTTTTCTTTTCCCGTGTCGCTTTTTTTAAGCATATTTTTCTTGTATAAATCTCAGCTGGTTTAGAAAGGTTTTTAGGATTCCTGGTTCAGGGATAAGACCAACTATCGGCTTATGTATTGACATCCAACTTTTAAAATTTGTAAATGTTTACTAGTCAGATCTGTCCTATAAAATTAAACTGAGGGAATGTTTTCATTTTCAAATATGAAAAATATAAAGTTTTCAAAACCATAACCTTTTGAACATTTATCCACTTATTAGTGGAGTGTATGTCTTTGGTCCTGTGTACAACTTGATATTGTACGTGAAGCTTAGAAAAAAGAACCCAACTTATTTAAACTTGTTCATCAACTTAATAGTTTTACCTTGAATAATCAGCACATTCGTCAAAAATGCTCATATGGTGTCTACCTGAACGATGTCCAGAACTATAATAACAGCTAAGGGATCACACTGGGAGAAGAAATGGATGGACAATGCAATCATCAGTTGATACAAAAGAATGCACAAGAAGTTATAACATCCTATTATGCACCAGTAAGAAAATAAAAACGAGAACTTGAATCCATACAAAATTATTTATTAGAAACTTTGACAATACCTTTAGTTTTACTCATCATGCAGTCTGTAAAGTACACAACATGCATTATTTTCACATTTCAGTGTTTTCTTTAAATCACCTCAGCTTACAGTATGGACGGCTCTGTACATTAGTTTCAACCATTTGCAATTTACACTTTCAGCGAACGTCAAGAGTACATTCTCTGATTATGCAGTTGATGAATAATGAGTCCTGGATCGAAGTGGATTTTTAAATGATTTTACCCAAACTAATGAACAGCTAACACAGATGAAGAACTCACCCAGCTTAAATAACACTGAAGGACAGGCCTCTGTATTGTCCTAGCTGCCGTCACAAAGAAGAAGAAAAAAAAAACAAAAAAAAAACCCTCACCTGACAAATCATGCGGACTTTCTGGATATGTACAGCATGCAGTTTTCTCAGGTTAAAACTTGAACACCAACCCGGCAACCAGAACACACAAGCGATGCTTCGCAACTAAAGTATAACAAGAGATGAGGACCTGCTAAACGTTTTCAAGGTTAGCAGCTCATCCCAGCACCCGTTTCCGGTTTGAACCGCCTGAACAGAACTGTAGCGACTTCTCGTGTCTGCACCCGTCAGTGCAGAGCTCCTCGCTGTCTAAGAAAATAAGCCACTTTTCTTTACTCTGAACACTGCTGATGTTTACAGCAGGTTGCTCCAGCCATGACGGCTGCAGGTTGATGGCGCTGAGCTCAGCAGCATCAGGATGTTTCTTTTCTCTTCGTGTTCTCCCCCAGCCGGGCGCTTCATTTGGGGCCGGAGTGATCCACTGTGATCTGCTGCTGATCGAACTCTGATATGAGCTTCTTGATGTGGGCCAGCTTGTTGTGTAGATATTCACAGCGAACTTTGTCCTGATTGTAGTTGGGATTGGACTAAAGAGACAAACAAAGAACACCGATTACCTCCAGGCGAACCAGAGGAAACATTTGTTCAGAAGCAGTGTGAAAAAAAAAGAGGAGACTTACTTTTTTAATTTTCCGGTACTCTTGTAGGATTTTGTTTCGAACCGTCTGCGAGAAAAAACAAACACAGAAATCAGAACAAGCAGGAAAATAGCCACACCTTGAATAAAATGTGTATTTTTGTCTTATTGCTTACCTTGTACTTGTGTGACTCGTGGTGAAGTTGCTTGAGCTGAGTGTCCAGGTCCATGAACTGCTGCGTGACGCTGTCGATGCGAGCGTGTAAGTCTCTGTACTCGCTGTACTCCTTATTGAAGTCCAGTTTATAGCTCTGTCTCTGGTTCTGGCTGGAAATGGCCACGTACTTCCTGCACGAAGGAGAAAAAAAAACAAAAAAAAAACATGCTGGTTTGAGCAGGAAAGCGTCCATTTATGCTGACTTTATGTTTGTGCTTTCTATCCTGTTAGAAGGTGAACAAACCGACAAAAAGTAAATAACACAAATGATCATTTAAGGAGGCAAACATGTGAGATGCTTCGTAAGTTATGCATCTACCACAACTTACAGGTCCCTGAAAGTTGCATCTGTAAGTCGACTAGAGACTTATAAAAAAAAGTAACTACCGAACAGAATTATAAGAGCAAAAATCAACAAAAGAAACAAACTACTTCATGTCAATAAATATTGAGTGTTTAGGTTTTTATTGAGATGGAAAACAATAATCACAAGGGCTGCATATCAACAAACTCCAAATTCAATTCAATTTAGATTCTTTGGGTTACATTTAAATTTGAAATCGATTTGATTCAATATACCTTAAATATTGCACTATTTGATTTTGTAATAAGTAGCATACATATAATTAATTGGATTTCATATTAATCATTTTATGTGTTACTTGCTCACATTTTGAGCAGTTAAACATCTGAAAATAAAACGGTAGCACAATAATACTTGTGCTCACTATAAACCGCAAAAGTTAAAACAAGTCAGAACTTTATTAAAATTGAAGTAGTGAATATAAAAGATAATGAATTCTCGTTGTAGAAACAGAGAAAAGTTTCATTAAAAATTATTTTTGCTTTTCTAGTTTGGAAAAAATACAATTTGGTCCCCGGCGAGAGTTTTGCTTTACACGTCTTCCACATAAAATTTTAATGAAATTACGGCTGTAACTTTTTCAAACCTCAATAGAAATACCCCTGGTTTTTCTAAAGATGTGTTCCTATGTTTGCTCTCCTGCAGGTTTGCAGGGGAACAGGAAAGCAAACAGTCCTGTAACTATTGCTTAAAACAGGAACGCAACTAGGTCAAACAAACAACTTACGATAAATAGTCTGCTGAGTCAGTGTCAACTTGAGGTACATTGGAGTCAAACTTTAGCTTACTCGTCTCTGAAAGAAACAAAGAAAAGCTGTAAGTGAATAGAAAAGTATGGAGAAATTAATGTTTTCACCAAGTCTGTCAGTTCTCACCTGTGCAATGCAAAGGAGCATCGTTACTTGAATGATCTGAACTGCAATCTTTATCTTTTCTCCTTTGCTTCTTGTCTCTCCATTCTTCTTTTTCCTTAAAAAAAGAACAACAGAAAAAAAACCCATAAAAAATATCAACAGATTACCTCAAATTGAAATCCCATTACAAATAAAAACCAACCACCTTAAAGCAGGCACCCGTTTTCTCACCTGATCTTTGTGTTTGTGTTTGCTCTTCTTCTTTTTGACCGTATGTCTGCTCAGATCGGGGATCATCAGAGGCACAGGGGGGCAATCTGACTTGGGTTTCTGTTGCTCTTCTGCGTCTCTAGGTTCCTCTTGAGGAGCATCCGTCTGTTCCAGTCTTTTTGCCACTTCTGCTTCCTGCTGACAAACTGCTGACAGTGAGTCAAAAAGTCTCTTGGGGTCAAGCGAGTCGTTTTGCCCGTCCTCTGCCGTTGCTTCGGCGCCTTTCTGAGCCTCCTGTTTAGAAGACCTCAGTCTGGAATTCTCACTCGTTGATTTGCCCGTCAGGTGAGATATTCTGGGCTTCTTGCTGGCCAGAGGATCGGCGTATTCATCGAGGAGGGAGTGTTTTGGACGGTGTGCAGGTGATGAGTTGGGGGTCTCTCGAAGAGGGCTGACCTGGGCCTCGGGGACGGTGAGGAGGTTGTGCTGTGGTTGGAAAAGTCTCCTGCCAGGAAAGCATTGTACATCAACAATCAAGCAGGCAGAGCGCAGAAATAAAATGTTGTTTTAAGGGGGAGGCGCGGAAAGCTGCGGCTTTTTCCTGGTTAAGCAGGAAAACGCAAAAATAAGGAACTGAGTAAATGATAGATGCACCGCAGCGTTTTCCCCCAGAAAACTTGCTAAGCCCACTGGTAAGGTTGCTGGTGCTGTCCAGCAACAGCCAACTGTGTTTTTGTGTTAAAAAAATTATAAAATAAAGACAAAAAAAACAAAAAAAAAAACACTGGCTATACTACTGGCAGCCAGAAGGAAAGCAGTATGGGAAAGATTTCTTTTTCCCTTCCAGTTGAAAAAGAACAATTTTATCAGATCTGGACAAAATGGACTAAGTATGTAAAACCATTTAGATCTGACTTCATTTCACTGCACTTGTGAATTATGTGTGCTGCCATTTTATGTTCTTGTGGTTTTTATTGCTCGAGGTGGTGCCATTGCCATTTTTGTTTTATTTTGATCATTTCTGCCATCGTTCACAACGAAAGTTAGTGATAGTCTGTAAAAGAAAACACCAGAAAGGCAGTACGGACAAAATCACTTGGACTTTCTGCTTCTATCCTCATGGTCGATCTTAAATGGGTCGACTGTGATAAAAAAAAAAAAAAACAACTTAAAAGTTGATATAAAATTTTTAAATATGGTTAGGGTTCCTGGAAGACATTATTGACAATACTTTAACTATAGAGTCATAAAAAACCAAATACCAAAAAACATTATTCTTAAATTCTAATTATATAAACCGCCAGTGGATCTTAAAACAAGCTATTTTATGCTGGTCACACTTAAAAAGGTAAAATAAATAATAATAAAAGAAAAATCCGCAACGTTCACATCAGTCTCAGTGCACTCAGGGTGGTGGCACAGATATAAAGTCATGCAGGTTTCTATTTAAGGCCGAGTTCTTGTCACACTGTCAGTGGTTTGTGTTCGACACACGCGAGCCGATCAAGCGATGTGACTTTTACACTTCATGCGTCTGTTGCTGCAGGATCCTCTGAAGATGAGCTGCAACAGAGGAATCATGAAAATGCCGGTACAGGTGAACCTACTATGGAAGAGCACCTCGTTACAGTTTTTTTTAAGCGAGTTCAGTTCTGAGAATGTTGTGCTTTTGATTCATATTTAGCTCATTTCAGAAGGATTTTTAATTTCCATGTTTATTGAAAACTTTCAGCAGAATACATTTCCAGCCGAAGAGTGACTTCATACTTCATTCAGTTTGCGCAACTGAATGAAGCAGCTGTTGATGATCCTCATGCTGCCTTTCAGAGTGACTGCATGACTTAAAACCAAAGTGACGTGGTTTACAATACATCACTCTCTGACGTTCACCCTCTGCGGCGATCTTACTTACAAATTTATTATGTATGTAAGTGCGAGTGGGTTTCTACTCAAGCAGCTGGTAAACCAGCATTGATAAATATAATAAAGATGAATGATTAAATCAGCAAATGATTGGTTGATAGAACAACAAAACAAACAGTGAGGATTCATTTTTGTTACCTGACAAGGATTCGTTTCAGCAGCTGCTGGTCCCCTGAGGTGTAGCCGGGCCAGTCCTTCTGCAGCTCCTTGTACAGGCCGTCCTTCAGGACAAATGTGCTGTCTCTGTTACTGAGCTGTCCCACCTGCAAAACAGACAGGCCGCCTCCGTCAGTCTGTTCGAACTTCTTCCTGCACCATATGTCGAACGGCAGTGAAATTATCCTGATGTTTTATTGGACATCAGAGTAGCTTCGTCACCTCCATCACAACTGCGTCCAGCACGTCTTTGTCTCCGTCTGCAATCCCGTCTTTCTGCAGCCTCAGGATCAGCTCAGGCCTCTTGTACGGCCTCAGAGCCAGCAGGTGCATCACTCTCTCCCTGAGGGATCGCTCCCGAACGTCACCGATGCTTTTCCTACTCACTGGACAGGGACCCTTCCTCTGCCTTGTCAGGCTGACCCCCTTTTTGATGTTGTTGAGGAGGGAGTGAGACGAATGCTTGGGCTTGGTCAGCTTGGCCAGGGCTGGAGCCGGAGCGCGCACAGTCACCTTCTTACCTGAGAAAGAAATTAAGAAAAAAAAAGGGGGGGGGGGAGGCTTCACCAATAAGTACATTTAGAAATTGTGTTCATAGCACCTTCCAGATAAACAGTCACACCACCAAAAAACAGCCAATTTATTCCTTTTTGCTACAGTTAGAGCATCGCATTCACAAACACTGCTCTAAAAATAAAACCTCCTCGTTATCAGACAAGTTTAGGTTCCCAGTCCCAGACATGAATGTGCTTTGGGAAATGTGTGCAAAAATCCCAGAACAAAAGCTTAAGTCTTTGTGAAGGAACCGGCTGCAGCTGGCAAGAGAGCGTCATTATCCTCGGTGAGACAAGTCCTGTGCAGACACGGGCTCACAGTCCATTCAGACAGGAGGAAGCCACTAGTTCAAAACCAACACAACAAGCAAGATTATGGATTGCAAATACACAAAGAGACAACCCCAAGTTGTAGAGACATGTCTCGTGGTCTAATCAAAGTAAAGTGAAGTGCTTAGCCATGATAACCGTCGTTAGATTTGGAAGAAACTAAGCTAGCACACCTCAAAGTGGAGAGCGGCACTGGCACTTTTATGTTCTGAGGCTGTTTGGCTGCAGGAGGGACTGAGGAATGAAGGTTATGATAAAATATTGAAGCAACATCTCAAGAGATCAGCCAGGAAGTTAAAACATCGTCACACGTGGTTAAGCACTGACCCTAGTCCTGATTTCAGGCCCATAGGAAGGTTGTGTAAAGAGCTGAAAAACTCTTTACTCAATGGCTTTAATGCTTGCAGAAAATCCAGGTTTCCAACAATCTGGAGGATTCGATCTGCCACGCTGGAGATTTTTAACCAGGACATGAACATTTCAGAAACTTCTTTATGAAGGAAACCATCAAGATACATTTGAAAAGTAAACATAACAGAAAAAGCTGAATATGATTTTTTTTAAAGCGCAGTATAAAAAATACTGGCAAAAAGTGTTGTATTTTTTTGCTCTGTTTTTTGAAAGTTAGTTCAAGTTTTTGCATTAAACATCAGAAAAATATCCTGATTATTCATGTCCAGTTCACCCATAAAATGTGATGCATGAGGAGTAAATAAAGTAAAACAAGGCCAAGTAAATAACTCTGTGCAACTACATCCTTAAGAGCTAAACACAAAGTCTGATTTTGCAGCAATTTCTTAGATATACGTGTCCAACAAATGATTGTCTGGAAAAAACACTGAATTACCAACAGTGCCAGTTAATATGACCTCATCACTGCATAAATAAGAGGAGAGCAAACTCAATGAAAAACCAAATTAGTATGACAAGGTTTTGTTTTTAATTCAAAAGGTAATCCAAGGTTACGTTATGTTAGTCTAAATAAAAAAGTGTTACTTAAACCCCAGAGTCTGTGCTAAATATGCGTCAACAATGAGGTTGTTAAATCATTTTAGACTAGATTAAACATGAGAGGAGGAAGTCGTTATATCTCAACTTTCTCCACTTGCAGAGTCGTCAGTAAAAAAAGAAAGGAAAAAAAAGAAGACCTCAGTTCACCCCACCAGAAAGCCACAGTCAGGTTAGAAAGACACACACACACACACACACACACACACACACACACACACACACACACACACACACACACACACACACACACACACACACACACACACACACACACACACACAGAAAGAGAGCGCAGTGAGCAGATGTAGCAGTCTAATTTAAGACATAACCACACTGTTGCACAACCCTGGCATGAATAATGTTGATTCCCCTCCTCACCCCCTCCTTTAAGCTTCCTCTAAAATGACAGACTCATCATAACTTGACATGCTAAACTCCATTTGTGTGAGTTTCTGTGTGTAGGTTCGCTGAGAGATGATGACAGTGACTAACATATCATCTCAGGAGGAAGTGGTTTGGTGGTTGGATATGCAACGACAGTGGTAGTACAAGGAAAAGCTAAAGTGCTGGCTCTACAACACAGAGAGCAAAAGTGATTGTTCTGGATTCGCACGGTCCATTTTTCTGCTAAGCCGAAATGCAATCACCAAGAACGAAAAGGGACAAAATGTGCAGGAACAAAAAAAAAAGAAAAAAGAAAAAAAGAAAGCAACCCTTAAAATATCTGTTTACTACACATGTTTCCAAGGCAACCGATGCAATATGGCTGACAGCATTTTCAGGATATCGGAAGCACAGTAGAGAATTGCCTTCAGGCCAAGCGCCTGTCTTGCGCTGGGTTTCTGGTTGTATAACCACACACACGCTGCAGACATGCGAGCGCTTTTCCGTTCTTACCCTGGTAGCGTGCGCCGTTCTTGATGACGATGGCCCCTCTGCTGCGCGTCTCCTCCTCGGCCTGGGCCATGCTCTGGCGAGCCTTATCGTACGAGTCATCTGTGGCGTTGACTGTCATCTTTTTCTGAATCACTCCGAGACATGTCAGCTCCTCGGCAGCACTGAGAGCACGACAGGGGACAGTCAGCATTCAACCTGCCATGATTTATGCTCCTGATGAAAACCAGCATCGGAGAACCCGGTTGCTTAAGTTGATGCCTGCTTGCATCAGCCAGACCGTCTCGCCGGCCGAGTCCAATTCAGTTTTTAGGGAACGCTCCCAAAGCGCATCGGTTCTGAATCCGTCAGGACTCCACAGGAGGAATTTCATTTTCTTCCTCGACGTTATTTAAATTCTCTTATCGGCTTCCCGGGTTTCCTCTGGCAATCGAGTCCAGGGAAAACGTCAACAATGCAACTTTATGTGATGATGTTGCTGCAGACAAGATGACCTGTTCGCTGTTGAGGGAAGTAATTTGCCTAACCACAAGCCCAACTGTGGCTGATTTAAAAACTAAGAAAAACAACTTCTCTTTACTATAGGAGAATTAAAAAGTTCAACCTCTATGCACCTTCTACACAAAAAAAAATTGGCTAGATCAAAAAGTAGGCACTCAAAATTGTTGTCTTCTTTTGATAAGAGAACGTACCATGCTAAAGGCTTTCACCTAATAATAATCATTTCTACAACAGGTCAAGGAAAGCTTGTTCAGGCTGCAAGAGAGCAACAGAGAGAAAGACTTTCAGTAGATAACAGGAAGGCTCAAGAAGATATAGTAAAGGCACTTTCCTTTTTCCTATTAATCAGTCTCGCATGAAACATGTAGGATTTGGAAACGTTGGCAGCTACCATCCCATTGAACATACAGACAGCTTTTTGCAACGTTAACCGCTATGACTAAATGCTAACATAAGGTCCCAACAGTGGTTGTTATTTAGAAAAGCCGGCTGTTCACTTGCTCAAAATGAATGACGCAGTCGATATTTGTGTTTTTGCTGGCTGTTTCTTTATGGCTTACCCGGCGTTGTGCTGCTGGACGCAGTCAAAGCTTCCGTGCGGACTGTTTCGAGCGACGTTAGTCACTCCGAAGGTGAAGATCCTCGCTTCATTTCCATTTTCTGAGCAAGGTACGGCAATTCTCTACAACAGAGATCAGATATCTTTTAAGTGTACGAGGGAAAATACAGTGTTTCTGAGGCAGAAATAGCAGGTCATCTTACCCCTTGATTTCCATTGAAGGTGATGGTAGGACGGGAAGACCAGCTCTACAAAATACATAAAATAAACAGGAGTTGTGAAGAATATCAAGAGAAGCAGAGAAAATACAGGTTCTAAAGTATTCTTCCTAAGTTTTACAAAGAAATATCTGAAAATTGTGGCATGTCAGCTTCTGTGCCTTTGCTGTACCTTTTTGTGACTTTAAGAGTCAGATTCTGGATTCGATTGTTTGTTTAGGGTCGTTTCCCCATTTGAGGGTGATTATCCAAGTTTTCTTTCAGGAGAGTCCTTTTAGCTCAATCCATCTCCCTTTCCAATTTGACCAACTTCCCTGTTCTTGCTTAAAAAAAAAAAAAAAAAAAAAAACATCCCACAGACTGATGATGTCATCTTTCACATGATGTGACGGGCTCGTTTTCCGACGCACGTATGACTTGCTGAAAAATGTACTTTTGGTCACGTTTGACCAGAGCTTCTTCCATGTATTCTGTGTCCATGCACGTGATTTGTGGCACGTCACTCTTATTATCGTTTTAATTCAATAATGACTTCATTCTTGCCACTGAATACGGCAGAAATCTGCGAGATCCACAACTGAAAGTTGATTCTTTCACGACTTTCCTTCATGGCTCCTTCTTCTGCTTTCCTTCTCGTCGAGCCTGCGACCTTGCAATGTCGACTGGATTGTTAAATCTGTTACCAATTGTGATATATGCCTATTTTCTCCTGTGTCTTTTTCATCTGTACGCTCTTGAGATTCTACATTTTGTACAGCTCCATTTGATGGCCGATCATCTAATGTCGCGAGACTCTGTCCAGCCAGCTAAAATATCACCCTACCATTTAAAATGCAAGTTCATAACGCTTGGAATATATAAACTGTTCTCCAGACAGTCCTTTGCAAAAAAAAAACAATAAAAAAATGAAGCAGGATTTGCTAAATATTCTGCAACTTTACTGTTTTTCTTTGAGAAAAAAAAAAAAATTTCTTTATTGTGTGTTGGTCATACAACCTGAATAACATTAAGGTTTGTGCCTGAAATATGTCAACAACGTGAACAAGTTCAAGCACGAACTCTTTAGCGAGTGCTTTTATTTACAGTCAATGCATCCTTGACCCATGTCTGCGCTACATTTCAACTCTTCCTCAGACTCACCTTTGATTTTATGACCAATAAATGAGTTGTTAAAAAAAAAAAAACATCAACATTATTTTGATAATCAATGCAAACACAGCAAAAATAAAGATGCGTTATCACATTGAGTGAAATGATGAAATAAAAAATAAAAAATAAATGCTCAGGCCTGTGGGGGAAATAAACAGAGCCAAAAGTGACAGGCCTGCAGCCCTGATGGAAAGTATGCAGCGACTACAATCTAACTGACCTTTTCAAATGGAGAGTCCACCTGTTGAGTGCGCAGTGTGAGCTGGCTGCCAGCTTCTGCCGTGTGCAGATGTCTTACTATTTTCCTGCGCAAGAGTGATGTGAAGAGCCGTGAAGCTCTTCTTGGCTTAGGTGATTCCCCCCCACGCCCCGCCGCTCTGTCTCATCACCACTTCGGGTCAAATTACGATGAGATCAATCGGGGGGGTGTTTCAAGTTGAAGCGTTCAAGGAGGTGGCTGAAACTTCCTCACCGAGGAGTTTCCAACCCTCGTTACAAGGAATTGCTGAATTGAGGAAGTGCCTGTTACGATAGACTTCCTGCAGCTTCTGGCTCAGTGGTGATTAACTGGGTTAAATGGTCGATTTATTATTATTATTATTATTATTTTAAGAGTTCAGTCACTCTGCCACGGCCTAGTTTTAGAAGAAAGTATAACATCAGTCAATGTCCAGCGTGGAGTCTCCAAATACTCCCTCCTAACTACAAACATTTCACCCCCACAGCTTCTCTTTCTCCTGTCCTCCACGCTGACTAGCTGCCCTCAGACTTGGCCAGCATCTTTGCTGCAAGCTTCACGAGACACCACAACATGTTTCCGCGTTGCATTATGCAACATGTATTGGCAACAAAAAAAAAGAAAAGAAAAAAAAAGAACGGGGGGCGGGGGGAATGTGGGGGGCTAGTTGGTAGCAACCACCACCACCAGCGAGGGAGAGGGGGTGTGGGGGGGAGAGGCGGTGAACTTCGGCCGACATTCACAGCCCCAAACCCGGCCGCGTCGTTTTTTAAAATCAAGTGAGAAGCCCCCACGTAACAAGTTCACGCGGCACAATTCACTGAGAGGACGAGCAGCGCGAAGACCCACCTTGCCGTTTCGAAGGGAACCGATGGCTCTCGCCGCGCTGTCAGTGAGTTTTACGTGGAAAACAGAGACGTTGCCGCCGAGGCTGAGTTTACCGCTGGATAGTCCGTAACGCTGGTTCTCCCTCAGAGCCGACATGGCGCCACGGTCCTCCCGTCCCGCTCAGATTTACTCCGAACCAAAGCAGCCCGACGGGGTGGAAATGGGCAAAACATTGGCCAGTCGGGTCCAAAGACAGACCTCCGCGGAGACGTGAGGCTTCTGCTGCTGCTCCGCGGCGCGCTATTACGGCCGAACTCAGAGCGGATCCTATTGGTCGAGAGTCACGCACAAGCCGTTGCGTAGGTCTTACGTAACGGCTTCCACTCTTCTTTTTTTTGTTTTTTTTTTTTGTTGGGTTTCTCGTCCTCGTCTCGCTATGCTAATGGTCTTTTACATGAGGTAATGGGGGAGACTCATCTTTACGAAGGTCTATGGCAGGCCGTAATAACATATAATTGAAAACCCCAGTCATGACGGTGGTCTCCCACCATTAAGAAAGGCCTTTAGACAGCTAAAGGCAAAGATATAAAGATATATTGAGATTCAGATATGAATCTTTAGAAGATTTAAGTATATGCCAATAAATAAAAACAAATAAAACTACTTCAGGTTTTTAAAAAAATGAAACTTTTTAGTGAATAATGAATCCAGTCCAGATTTGACCAGTCCGAGAATCCTAGATTTGGAACTAAAGGTGATCAAATGCAGACCAGGTTCCTCCTCCAAAACCATTTCAACGTCACTGTCATAAGCCACAACTGATGACAGAACATCAGGTTCAGATAGCTGACGCTGTCCAAAAATACAGGTCAGTAAAACTTTATTTTTAGTCAGGAGTTTGTGACGATAAACTTTATTCAGTTTATTCAAAGATACATATTTTACAACATACATTGTTTTATTTCGCAACATAAGCTGGATGTTCATCCATACCATATGTATAAAATTATATATTGAATGGAGAAAAGATGGGGGGGTTTTCTTTGGCTTCTTCCAAAATCACATTTGTTTTCCAGAAATATGCAAAGTTTTGTGACAATATGCTACAGTATCTGTTACACCTGCTGGCACTGAGGCAACCGTCATATAGATGCGCCGTAGAGCCATTAAATGCCTGTGGCAACTCTAATGACACCTGCAAGTAAAAACTCTAGAAATTCTAGATAGTGAAAGTGCTTATTCGACAGGGAGAAACTGAGTTATAAACATCAACTTAAAAGAGCTTGTCAAACAATTATATAGTAAAGTAGCTTGCCATACCAGTCTGAGAAGAGACCCGTGTTTTTACAGCTTCACATTTTTAGCCTTTAAACCCTCTTAAGGCCAGAATTACATAAAGGCCACATCATCAAACCATTGTAATTGTGAAATAACAAAAACAGTGACGGTGTGCTCCATCCTAGTTTGTTACAGACATCTGTAATTTTCAGGATGAGGCAGTTATTCACTATTATTATGTTTCTTTTGTGGGAGGGGGGAAAAAAATGCTTACATGGCAGAATAAAAAAAACAAAAAAAAACAAAACAGAAAAAGGTCAAATTTTGTCTGTGCTGGAAGGATGGTGGTAAAAAAATAGTACAAGACTGTCTGAGCCACACCGATAAAACCAGTTGAACTGCAATTCTGTGTTTGTGACGCAAAGTGCTTTATATAAGCTGCATGCATAAGGGAGCATCTATGACCAAATAGATTTATATATATATATAAAAGAAATAGTTAGTTCAACAAAGCTAAGTATGGATTAAAAACACTAAATGTACAAAGATGTATTGTTAACAGAGATGAGGCTGGAGGGAAGGGGAAGACTTCATGAATAGATTACAACTATAGTTTCAAACGTCCTGATGAGAATTCATAAAACTAAGATCACAACAAAAATATATACATTAATTAACAAAAAAAAAATGACATGAATATACAGTAATAAACTATCAATAAAGTAAATTAAAAAAAAATGTAATAAGTAAGAAGCCAAACAGAGCAAGGAAATTACATCGATAATAACATTTGGAATAATTTATCATAATTACCTAAAATCAAACAAAATCCTGATCCACAAAGATCAGTCTCAAATTTGTTTTGTTTTTTTGTTTTGGTTTTGTGCTTCCCTGTGTCTATTTGAACACAGATGGTGGTCGCAAGGCAGATGAGAGCCGTTCAAAGCTGACTCATATCAAAGGCCCTCTGGCTCTTTGTGATGCTGCGTTTGCAACAGGTGACATTTTGGGCTGGAAACCGTTTTTGACTTTGAACGCCCGGCCTGAGCCGAACCTCTCCTGCGCCGACAGGAGAAAAGGAGGGCAGGGATTATAGAGCAGACGGGAGGGAGCAGCAGAGGGAAACTGACTTTTCCCTCTGCAGCATATCGCAGCACCACGGCAGCATATCGCAGCACCACGGCAGCGTGAGGGTGCTCCTTCTAAAAACAAAGGCAAACCTTCCAAAGGATTAACAATGATTTTGGTGTGAAATGATTTCTTTCCTGCTGATTTGACAGCAAAAACAGAAGGTAAGTGACTTTCTCCATCTTTGTTCTCAACTTCTACTTTAATTTAGAAAGTTTTAGCAGGTGACAAAAAAGAATATACAGAAAAACAAGAAAAATACAATGTAAATAATATCCTTATGTTTTTTGTCTCCTTTGACTAGAAAAGCTTCTTTGTGTAGACATTTAGATCTAGAAATTTACAGACTATGCCTAAAAATCATGTTTATTGCTGGACACCAACAAATATGAAAGATTTCCACTGTTTCAGGTCAGAAGATTGGTCCAATGTGGAGCCAGTAGCTTGTTGATGAATTGCAAATTTCAGCATTTTGTTTTTTTCCCCCAAACATCCGTCTCTGTCTGAGGTGCTGCATGCATTTGTGTGACTATGCATCATTTGAAGCCTTTGCAATTTAAAAATTGTACCATAAACTGACACTTCTGCACATAAGTTGAGTTGTATCCCCCACTTTCAGACCAGTTCCAGTGGCACCGACACGATTACGACATTGGTGAAGAGTGTATGTAAAACCTCTCACATGGTCAGCAATTAAAATACAGCCACACTTTGTTTTGCCTCTCAGGAAATGGGGGATCCTCTGACGGACTCCAGCTCCCTCATCAGCGCAGCCTCCTGTGGGAAGCTTCGTCTGGTCCGCCTCCTGGTGGAAGGTGGAGCTCAGGTGAACGGGAGCAACCAGAGAGGAGAGACGCCCCTCCTGGCTGCCTGCAAGGCCCTGAGAGAAGAGCCAGCCGGGAAGGAGAGTGTGAAACTCCTGAATTTCCTGCTGCAGAATAAGGTCAAACTTGTGGTGACAAATACTTCCCCTTTCATGAAAACACATGTGCAACAGCGGTGTGGCGGTTTATGTCTCTCACAGACTAAACAAGACAAAACTCATTTATATGTAGCCTTTCAGCGTGATACATGACCTTGATTAAAGTGAATAATTTCTTAATATTGATGAAAGACTGTTAGGTTTAAGTGAAGTAATCTCCCAGTGGAATATGGAAAAATATGTTCCACTAGAATATGATTTCACTTTCAACTAGTACTTTTTCCATCAATATTAAGGAATTATTGCCTTAAAACAAACTTAACTTGAAAGTTACTTATAAGCTGGTACTTTGTTTTTTATTTCAAGTGTGCAAACATATTTGCACTGGAAAGTAGAAAAAAAAAATACTCAAATAAGCCTCAGATTTATGTACTTCATCCACCTGCGTGTGTGTTCTTGAAAACAAAACCTCTCGTCAACACCAGCCCCACAACCCCAGCCCCAACCCCAATCCCAGCCCCAGCCCCAGCCCACCTATGGTGGGAAGGTGACGCAGACTGCATTTAGATCGTCTGAAGTGTGAATTTTAGAAATATTTAAACAAAATCACCTACAATCAGGCAGATCCCAACGCACAGGACCAGGAGGGTCGCACTGCTCTGATGTACGCCTGCATGCGGAGAGCGGGCGCTCTGGTGGCGTCCGCCCTGGCGGCTGCAGGAGCGGACCCGTGCATAGAGGACGGCTCTGGAGCCTCGGCTTTGGTCTACGCCATCAACGCGCAGCACCAACCCACAGTGCAGGTTGTTATCCCAACAAAAAAAGAGAAAAAAAAATAGAGAAAAATCCTAAAAAGAGAATATAAGAAGCAGCCAGATGATTGATGCCACACTTTTATTTCAGGTGCTAATAGATGCTTGCCGGGCCAAAGGTCGCGACATCATCATCATCGCTACGGAGACGGGCGCGGACAGAGGCCCGGTGACCAGGAGGTACCTGAACGTCCCCCCGTCTCCGGACTCCTCCCCCGTGTCCTGCATGTCCCCGTCCGACATCGTCCTGAAGACGGGCTCGCTAAACTCACCTGAGGGGGGAAACATCTTCAGCTTCAGAGGAGCAAGTGAGGATTTAAAAAAAAAAAAAAAAAAACTTTCCAACTTTCCATCAGGAGAAATATTTTATAATCAGATGTAATAAAGGCAGAACCAGCCAGCAGAGGAGAAATGTTATTGGACGGGTCAAAATGACACTTTTAACTCCAATAACACTGTCCCCACTCTGAGGCATGGTGGTGGTAGCTTCATGCTGCAAGTAGCAGTGAACTACCTCACAATTACTTAATGTAAATTTATATAAATATAAATAACTTAAATTTAACATAAGTTACATGCATTGAATCTTGCATGTAACGACATCAACTAAACGACATTGTGTTTAGCCAAATTGTTCCTGGATGAAGGACAAGAGTATAACTTTGGAAGAGTAGAAATAGGATCGTTTAGTCATGATTCCGACTCCGGCTTTTCTGTGTAAACCATTTCGTTTATGTCCAGCAGGCAAACATGGAAGCGGCAGCAGACGCTCGTCGTTCGAGCTGCGTCAGCCGAGTCGGTGCAGACACCGGGTGTCATCTGAACCGTGGTTGGCCATCAACAACTTGGACTCCCTGAAGAGGGCTTACGAACAGGGAGTGAGGGAGAGGAACCTCCAGGAGGAAGAACGTGGAGATGTGGACGTGGATGAGGAAATGCATTTCCAAAGGAAGGACAACGTGGCGCACAGACTGGACGCTGGGTTTGCCAGGGACGTTCACAAATGCTGGAGCAAGGACCCGCCAGTCTGCGGTGTCCCAGAGAGCATTCTGTCACGGGAAGGCTCAGACATGAAGCTTTCACCCTGCTCATCCCCTCGCTTTTATCTCCGCAGGAACACCCTCCCCTCTGTCACGGTGGTCCATCCTCCGCTTCACCTCCCGCCCTTAACGAAGCGACCAGACTCTCACCTGCAGGGGCCAGCTACCGTTTTACCCGCAGGAAGCAGACCAGTGTTGTTTCAGCCGCGCCCACCCTGCTCCTCTCCCCCGTCCCCAGCATGTGCCAGAGCAGCCCTGCTCCCTCTGCTCCCCCAGGCCTCCTCTCTGCTCCCCCAGGCCTCCTCCCTGCTCCCCCAGGCCTCCTCTCTGCTCCCCCAGGCCTCCTCTCTGCTCCCCCAGGCCTCCTCTCTGCTCGCTCCTCCTGGCTTCAGGAGCAGGAGGTCACTGCGTCGTCACTCGGCGCAGTTGGAACAAAATCATTTGGACCTCTGAAACTGTGAACAGGTTTGCGGCCTGGTTTTATCTATTTATTTGAAATGAGTCCAGCTGCATGTGCAGCTTTCTGCCTTATTTTGTATCAACCAGTCGGTTCTTGATCTGCATAAATGTCACTTTCACTTTCTGTCAGTTTTTTTTAGATGTAAAAACTAACCGCTAAACCAAAACTAGCTCAGTTTGTGTGTTTTAATGTCTTTTTGTAGCCTAATGGAAAAGAAATATTTGAGAAGAAAAATGTTTGGGGTTTCAAATCCAGAAGGAACACAGGAGCTCGTGTTCATGGCAAAAGGAGTGAAGTCATTTTATTTCTTTTTAATATGTATCTACAACAAGGGGGACACAGGCAAAAACGACCGACAAGTTGATGGAAATTAAAACAAAACAATAAAATAAAGTACATTAATCAGCATCGATGTCGATTTCCAACCTTTTTTTTTTTTCCAATAAGCAACTTTTTTTTTTTTTTTTGTCTAAAGTAACTTTACAATATAAAGAAACATACGAAGGAACCTCTTTTTTTTTTTTTTAACTACACAAGACATTTAGGATCTGAAACTACCCTAACATGATATACAAAGCAACTTCCTGCCTCATATTCAATACTGCTTTGTCATCAGGAGGAAATAATGAGGAACCGAACAGAAAAAAAAAAAAGCAACAAAACAAAACAAAACAAAAAAAAATCTTTACTCCCAATTCTGCCCAAAAGTCCTCTCTTAACCCTCCCCATCCCTTAATGTTACAGTATTATACATCAGCACGATAGAAATACAGTAATGATCAACATTGTGACGGCTTTGCTTACAGGACAGAAAGAGAAGTCGGACTGCATTTTATACAACAGTATTAAAGTACACGGGAGAAAACGCATGTTGATGCACTTTCTCTACCTCATCTGAGCAACAAATATGTCCATGTGGCTTTTTCTCTCCTTCCTTTCTCTTACTTCCACAAACGTTTCTCTTGCCTGATTTTAAATAGATTAGAAAATCCTTCATAGTATAGTAAAGTATGTACTCTGATCTCCGGTGTGCTGGACTGAGAGCCAGTGTCCTGTGTGCCCTGCTTTGTTTGTTTGTTTGTTTGTTTGTTTTTGTTGTCGAGTCGAAAGAAGCTGAGCTGCAGTGCATCCGAGACCAAGTGTCATTTTTGTTTTTTGCACTCGGTCTTTGAAAATTCTGCCAAAAAATTGCAAAACAAAAAGAAGAAGAAGAAGAAGAAAAATAAAATCCTACTTTGTATTTTTCTTTGTCACCTCGAACGCGCCATGTTTAAAACATGTGTCGATGACTTATCCCAGAACTAACTACGTGTCATTTTCCTCCTTTTTGTCCTGCACAGCTGCAGCACAGAGAGGCCGCCCTAGCCCCCCACGTCATATGGGTTGTGAGGTGAAATAGCATAATCGTCTATAGCAGCTCCGGTTTTTTTTTTTTTTAAGTTTCATATCATTTCTGGTTAAAAGTACACACAGTTTGCCTGAATCAGCACGCTACTGATCAACTGTTCAGCTGTGATTTGAAATATCAAAACATGTCAATGATATCAAAATGCATTTTACAGTATTTACAAAAAGGAAAACAAACAAACAAAAAAAAAAACCAATAGAACAAATTAAAAAAAAAAATAAAATAAAAAAATCATGGAGTTGTACAAAAAAAATTTCAGAAATGAAGGGAGGGGGAAAAAAAGTGGTGTTTGTGTGAGAATCCCAGCTTGACGGAGAGACGAGAATAAGGAGGAAAAGGACGGAGGAGCAAAAGGAGGGACGTTGCTCTTTTAGTCATTGGAGCAGAGATTTGCGGCTCCCGGATCTTTCCTTTCGGCAAAACAAGCTCCAAAAACAGCACAGTCAGACGAAAAGGATGGCAAAGTTTGCAGAGGACGGTGGGGTGGAGTGGACAGAACCTTTCGGGCTCAGATGGAGGACTCTGCTGAGTGCATCTGCAGATTTATACAGTTGCTACCAATTCTGCAATCGATGACAAACAAAAACAGGGATGACACTTAAAAAAAAAAGAATGAAAAAAGAACATAAAGGATTTATAAACAAATTAAAAGTACATAAATAAATAGAGCTGTGCATCATTATTATTATTATTATTATCATTTTTTTTTTTTTTACTGCAGCAAAGTTACAAAAGCAGGAGGCAGAGCTGCTGCTGCTGGTGAGCAAGGGAGTGAAAAGGTCTGGATGTTTTCAAAATGCTCAATAGGTACCGTAATGGATGAAATAAAATCCCACCAGCAGGGGGCAGTGTGCTCACAGAAAGCCATGTGATGTGCAGCAAATTACAGGTGCTTCTCAGTGAGTCGGAATATCATCAAAACATTTATTTCAGTGTTTAAATTCAAAATGTGAAACTGACAGAGTGATGTATTTAATCCGGCTGATCAAGGTCAACAGCCAATAGAAAGTCTGAAATGCAGCTTCAGCTAAGATGGCGACCTCTGACCTGACCGTGATCAAACACCCTGCTGTAAGCATGTTAATGGAAAACTGGGTGGAAGAAAAAAGTGATAGTGCATGGTTACGTGCACCAACACGGAGTACAGCTGTCGCATTCCTCAAGCCGACACAAAGTCAGCAGTACAGAACAAAGACTGTACTGTTGTTCAGCAGCACATTTTTTTTGTTTTTGTGCAGTCCGAGCTTGATGAGCTGGTAAACATGCATGGCTTGAACCTCCGCAGAGAATCTACTGATGCAGAAATTAATGCAAAAGGAGCCCGGATCAAGTACTGAGTGCACATAATGAGTGGACATACTTTTCAGTTACCTTTTTTTTTTTTATGGTTTTCATTTAAATTTTGTTGGAAACCGCATTTCGCATTTCCATCAGCCGTCAGCCATAACCGCCGACTTAAATATACACTTAAAACATTCAACTCTGGTTAATTTAACATTTTGAATTGAATTTCTGATATGAATTAACTTTCCAACGATATTCTAAATGAGAGGAATCTGTATTTGAGACTTTTGTGTGTGTGTGTGTGTGTGTGTGTGTATGTGTGCACATGTGCTGTCTTCATTTAAACAGTGTGCCCCTAAAAACAAACGAAAAACAACAACAACAAAAAAAAAATCTTAAAATGATAGCAATATCATAAAAATAATACAATTAAAATAAAAATAGCAATGATACATTACATACACAAAAGAATTTTGGAAAAACATGTTCACTGATCATCACAACAACTCTGTTACAAATGTACACATACAGAAAAAAAAAAAAAAATAAAATCAATGTTGTAGCGACATCGAGGGCCCTCCGTGAAATCTGTTGGGAGGAAAAACAAAAACCAGAAAAGATGGAAAAAACAAAAACAAAAATTAAATCCATCGTTGATGAGATTCCCAGCAGCTGCGAAGAGAGTCCATGAGGGACGGCGGCGCTCACCGGTCTCCTCCATCCCCTCGCTCATTGTCTAGACCCCGAGAGAAAGCCGGGGAGGCTGGGGCCGGAGTCTGAGAGGAGGCCCTTCCTGCTGCCCTGCGACTGCTTCCTGTTCACGCCGGCGGCCATTTTGCACGCTCCGGGAGGGCCCGTCTTAATTAGAGTCCCAGCATGCTCGAGGGCGCTCCCGGAAGGCTGCGTGGCCGCACCGGTTCCCCAAGGGAGGAGAGGAAAGAACGGGAGGGCGGGTCGGGTCGGTTGGAGGATGGACGCCGTCAGGGGGGGGGGGGGGGGGAGGGGCAAGGGGAGAAAAGGTGTGTGTGCGATGAGGGGGAGGCGGGTCAGTCCGAGGGTCAAGTTAGGATTAAAGAAAATTATCAAAAAAAATAAAATAAAATAAAATAATCAGGTGCAGAGTCACAAAAAGTTGGGGGAGAAAGATTAAAAAGAAAAAAAAAAAAAGAAAATCACACACTCATCGTCATGTTGGGTGAATACTGAAAAAGAGAGGGGGGGGGGGGGGGGAGGAGGGCAGAAATGAGTGGAGATATCACTGACAACGATTAAACACTAGAGGGCGCTCAGATCCAGGCCTGCAGAGCCACAGGAAGCACAGAGTTGAGGTCTGAGTCAGGCTGCTTATACAACAGACTCCATCCGTCAGCTCTGTCATGTTTCTGTTGTCTTCAACAAACAGGAAGGGAGGTCAAACTGCTTTCAGAGATAAGCACGCTTTGCTGCGGCGCTCTTAGGTCAGGGTTCCAAAGCGGCTTCCTCTTCAATTTTTCCAGACTCAAATTTACAAAACAAGTAGTTTTCAGAGCATTCTGGATATTTGAGCACCAGATGTTTAACCATTTGGATTTTAGCTCCTGAATTTCCCACAAATCTACTGGAGTTGGCCTCTACTCGGATAGCGAGATAAATGGGCACTTTTTGTCCTCCCTACTTTTTCAGATGTTCATTTGGAATGATTTGGTATTCGCTAAACATGGGGCCAGTGGAAAAGGGGCAATAGATTCTATAAAGCACCTCTTTATTCTGTTCCTAAAACAGAAAAAAAGCCAATGGGTCCCTTTATAATAGTACTAGCTAAAGTTCACTAGCTGCAATTCTTGTTAGGCTACAATATTTATTAGATTGCCAATATCATAATTGTCCAGTTGGATGGACAACTTCTGTCTTTCATTATTCGTCGATGCAAGAGACGACGTTAAAACTGAAGCAGAGTGATGTGAAAATGAAAAATAAAGAGAAGAAAATGTGGGTTAATCTGAATCAATATCGTCATCCAGAGTAACATATTTTTCTGATATTGTGAGGCAATAAATCCAGTTTGACGTTGAAACGTGTCCTGCTTAAAACTGCTCTGTTCTCCAAAATGCCCCTTTTAAAATGTCTAAAATGTCTTTCAGTAACTCTGAACCTAATCAGAATGCTTGAATTACAAAGTGTCAAGTAAAACATGACAAATGTTATTTCGTCATAAATTCAGGTGGAAAGCACAATTTTAAGGAAATCGCCATTTAACTACCACTTAAACAAATGAGGAAGAAAAAAGTATTCTGCTTCTATTCCCCCTTGTCATTTCAGACAAGACTGGGAGCAGATGCGGAGAACAACTTGATCGCTCCAATAATGAATCAGATGTGTTTTTGTTTTAAGTTTACAGCAGCTGCAGCCTTTTATCAGAGCTTGTTGAACATCCTGTGAACCCCGTGGCTCTGCAGGGTGAGGGTAAGAGAGCATCACAAATTCTACACAACGCCGGGAACCAAACCCATCACCTCCCACCCGTAACGGGAACCAGGCCCAATATGTTTGCTTTGAGAGTTTCATTGACAGTTCAATCAATCGACCATAATCACGTCACTGATACAGAGGGTACAGAATGAAGTTTTAAGAGATTAGTAAGCGGCGACAATGCAAGCAGAACACAAGCTGTTGTAACGAGTACACATGGATAGAAGTGAGGTTCTTTGTCGCTAAAAACGAAATTTAGAGTGCTGTGCCCCAACATGTAAAGTTCAGCTTAAAAAGAAGCCGAAATCTAGAAAATATTTGAGATTTAAAAAAAGAGATTGCTTCTAAAATAAGTCTATTTTGGATCTTGAGGCCCAGATGTCCAACAACCATGTTTGAGTTTGATAAGCAGGAACCCAAAATCTCACAACTGAGATGAATTTTTGGACTCCTTTTTGTGTGCAGATCTTACTATTCACTCATCATGGACTGAGTGTTAACAACGTAGAGCTTTTAATGATTCATTTTAACGGAACAAACATTCAAAATAGTTTTTAAAACTAAAATTGTTTTAACTTCACTCATCCCCACCAAGCTGGAGAGAATCAGCATAATCCGCAGTCCTCAGCAGAGCTACGAAAGACTAAGCTGTTCGGTCATAATGACGAAATTCAGAAAAATCTGAAGAAAGAAGGTGAGGCTGTGAAATATAACAGTTAAAATATGTAGTAGTGCTAACACAGAAACCAGTATCTACAGTCTTCCTCATCTGCTCTTGGGGGCTCAACCAATCAACACCAAGAGAAAATATTGGTACTCCTGGATTGGTTGATTTAATTCTAGTTTCTAATTTGTGTATTAACATTCCACTGAAGCTGCTTCATAATTCATTCCACTCTAAAAAAGAACAGTCCAAATGAATCATTAAAGTAAATATGGCCTCATGCCCATGAATCCAGACTGTTTTAAAACGTCCCAAAAGGGTTTGATTCAACTTTGATTTGATTTACCTTGTTGGTTTTGAGCTGCAGAAAACATAGATTGCATAAAAATAGAAACAAAGGAAAAGTACAGTCTGCAAAACTGAGCTTTCTATTAAAAAATGTAAAGTTTCTCTTAAATAAATTACTGTAATAGGGACGTATTAGCACTTTATTTCACGCCTAAATTTCAATCATCCAAACCCTCTGCTTGCATTCTTCCACTGGTTTATGTCAGGATTTGAGAGGACAAACCGTTAAAGGGTGTGAAATGTCGCCAACACACTCCACTCCACTTACACTTTCGCTTTGGAATGGGTTCAAAAAGTTGCCGCCCATTTCGCCGTCGTCCCGCGGCGTTCCGGGAGGATTGTTCATGCCTCCCATATTGTTAGGAGAGCTCTGGTGGGAGAGAGGGGTCGAACAGTAATAACACAAGATGTGACTGAAGCGCCGCTGGAGCAAAAAAGCAAATGCTTAAAGAAGATGTTTACTCACCTTTGGCAACCCATCCATATCCCCAGACCCTGAGGATGTAAAGCACAAATTTTAGTGCTTTCAGTAACAAAAAAAAAAAACCATTATGTGAGTTGTTAAGTTGCACTGTCTCAACCCACCTAGTGATCCATTCATGTGATGTGGCTCCATGGCTCCCATAGCTCCCATTGGCCCATCAGGCCCCGGTCCCATAGGGAACTGACGAGAGGGAATTATGAATGACTGAGATCATTTTTCTCTCTGCGGACTCATAGATATAATTGTAATCTTTGGAGGCAAAGCTGAAGTGATTTAATTGAGACTCCCCGGGTTAATCCTAGTGTGTCTCCTGATGTTAAACAACACTAATAGAGTCAGAGCAACTTCATGGAGCAACATTTACGTTTTCATCTTTGCCGCAAATAATTGATACTGCAACAAAAACTCACATTGGGTCTGTTGCCTCCAGGTCCGATAGGATTCATCATTGTGTAGATGTTTTCACTGGAGTTGGTTGAATCTAGGAAAAATGACACAACTACATTAATGACAAGTTATTTAAGTGATGATGTCACGCAAAAAATAATAACAATAAAAAAGGATTTAATGGAGTGAAGGAACAAAGGATCAAAAGAAAGAAAATGCAAGACGGGGAAAATGAGAAACGAACAATAATGATGATTGTTTAGTGAGGAAATGAACTGAGAGAGATAGATGACTGTTTGTGACAGGGGACATAGTTGGGTGACGCACCACCTGGGCTGGGCATGATGGGAGTTCCAGGCGGACCGCCTCCACCCGGTGGACCCTGGGAAACAAAATTAAAGGTTTACAAATGACATAAACAGAAGACATGTCTTAATAAAGTGGCTTTTTTTACACTTTGACTCACCACATAGTTTCCTGGTGATGATGAGGAGTAAGCTATCTGCAGAGGAAACAGTGGTTAGAACCAACTTACAGTAAAGATCTGTACAGTATGTATTTGCATTGAACTTTACTCTAATAATTAAACCTGTTGAAATGACATGAGTTCAGCTCATATATATATATATATATATATATATATATATATATATATATATATATATATATATATATATATATATATATATATATATATATATATATATATATACATATATACATATATATATATACATATATATATAATGTAACAATTTTACTTTGTTATGAAACAACTTTGTGTTGCTCTTTCAAATTAAATCCTCAAAAATACTCAGTACTCATTGTGACTCGCAACAAAATTTTGATACACCTGCTTAGAAATGACTATTCAGAATCCAGAGTAGAATACATCCACCGATCGCCTGCTGTGTTGGTTTTGAGTGTGTTCATGCAAAGACTCGGACTCACTGAGTTAGCGTTAGGTCCTGGCCATGGCCCCCTTCCTCCAGGACCCCTGAGGAAAAGATGGGGCAGGACAACAAACAAAAAGGGGAAAATGTGTAGAAACATTTGGTCAGAAAGAGAAAACACCTGAGATGAGACTTCCTGATAATGAAAGATAACTAGATTAATATATATATATGGGTTACTTTAAAAAAAAGTAACCCAAAGAGTAGATGAAATTAGCAAAAAATTGTAGCAACTTTCTTTCAGCTGTTTAACTGCAGAGGCAGCAACAGGTGGAGGAGGGGAGGCACTGTTTTTCTAGTGATACTCAAAGTAAGAGAAGAGCAACTACAGCCTGACTAAGGTACCTGTGAACTAATGAGTATTTCACAGAACTTACATGTTCATTCCTGGCATGGGACCCCCCATGGAGTTGGGAGGAGGCCTCATGCCTCCATAGTTCTAAGAAACGGGGCATAAAAAAAAGTGAGAAAACTCAAAATGCATTTGAATCAGTCAAAAAAAGAGAAAAAAAACCCTCCATTTTCCTTATTTGTACCTGTGGTCCCATGGCCATTCCTCTGGGAGGATTCATTCTCATTGGTCCACCCATATTAGGATGTCCTGGCAGAAAGAAAAACAGAACAAGAGTCACACCATAAACACACAGGCACATATGTCTCAGCTCCTAAAAGTCAGGAATTAAGTCAGCAATGCAACAGACAATGCTCTGCTGTAATCCCATGAGCTGTAGCCCTTTAGACTCCAGTCAGAATCACAACACATTCCTCCTTGAGTCAAACACACCCACCATTTAGTTAAAAAGGCCAAAAAAATACATAGAAGACTAACAAATGTGCCATTTTTACATGTGCATTGTTTAAAGGTTAGATTTAGCTAGCTATTAAGGTGATTTCAGGAATGAAGAAAAGCGTATTTAAAACATTGTTGCAGCTGGTTGAAGGCCTAAAGACTGGGATTTAAATCTGAATACATAAACTACAAGGCAGAAAGTCTACAGAAGAGTAAACTAATCGATGTTGATCACAGTATTGTCAGCATCTAAAGTTAGTTTTTTCCTCTCTTTGATTAAAATAAATAAGAGCGACACAAGAAAGAATCCCTGAGGAACACCTTTGGGTCGACAAGGGAAGCTAGAGGAGGTTCTTCAGCCTTACCTTGCGGTCTTGTTGGGTCCAAACTGTTTGGCAGGAGAGGCTGCGATCCCGGGATTCCCCCAGGCTGGGAAGAGAGCAGACACGGAAACTCAACAGCATAATAACACACACAGTTCATTTAATGGAAATTTGATGCAAACAGGCGATTACCTGATTTGGCATTCGGAGTGAGGGGCGTGGACCACCTGGATACCGCGGCGACATGAAAGGCTAAAGGGACCAGAAAAAAAAAATAAAGTGGAAGAAGGACGACAGAAAAGAGAGGAAAAAACAAGGGCGGTGGGGAAGAGACACAGAGAAAATGACATTTCTATTATTGATAAATCCAAAAGCACTCAAACAGAGGAAGCACAGAGAACACACAGATGGACACAGCGCGGCTGGAAAATGGATGACAACATCGGAAAACTGCAAAATCAGCAGCTTATCCGACGTGGAACCGAAAAGGAAAACATCCTTGCATGAGCTTGTGCGGTATATAAACTGTAAAAGTGCACTTATACCCAACGAGATGCACTGAAAGCTCGTTTTGAGTGCCGGTGTGCGAGAGTCTTCCCTGCTCTCGCTTTTGGTGTAAGCCGACTCGGCCCTGTGGTCTGCCTTGGCGCAGTCGGAGACACCTCGGGCCAACGACACGGTTCAAAACCCTGAGCGGAAGCGTGCCCACACTCTCTCGCACACAAGAAAGAAACTGGAAACCACAAGAATGAAAAGCCGAGCCGCCGCAGTTAATGGGCAAAAGCCTAGCTTCACCTCCACAGTGGCGTCTGTAGCTGCTGTAGCTGAGGCGCGACGGCTGAACTTCCTCCATGTCGATAAGCAAAAACTCTGAATGAAACTGGTCGACACGTATGCGATTGTTAATTTTGCTTGTCTGCTGTTTTATTTATTGGATGCGAGAAGAAGTAAGTGAGGGGGAGGGGAGAGGTGTGTGCGCATGTTTGTGTGTGTTCAGGCTGGAGCAGATAAGTGTGTAACCCCCCACAAGCTGCTCCGGGGGAGGGGCAGGGAGTGAATTATTCATCCTGCACGGGGACAACCGATTCTCGGCCTTCGAGAGGTTGCTTGGCTTTTTACATTTTTTTTTTCCCCCTTTTATTTATTTAAAAAAAAAAAAAGAAGAAGAAGAAAATGGAGCTCACAACTGCAGGGGCTTCCTTTAGTGGGGAGTTAGCCTGAACAAATGTAGCTCTTGTTGGGCTCCAGGGTGGTCGGAGGACAGAGTGCAGGTAGCAAATGGGAAGAGAGAAGCTGGAGTGTGTGGGTCGGGGAATGACGGGGTGTTTGAGAGAAAGTGTTTGCTGCTTCTTACCTGGCCATGGGGTCCCATCATGGGGTTGCTGGGGTTGTGTGGGGGGGGCTGTGCATGGGGGGACTGCTGAGAGCCGGGCGGTCCCTTTAAGAAAGAAGAGCGATATCAGAGAGGGGAGGGGGCAGAATGCGGGGTTCACACCTGGAGGAAGAACCCGATCAGAGTCACAGGAGAGAGGAAAACCATGTTGGTAGGGAGTCTGGAAGGAGTGTCTACGTTGGAGGAGGAAGTTGAGAGGAAAACGCTGCTTGGGGGGAGAAAGAAAGAAACACCCCGAACTAATTGACAAGTATCATCTTTATAAACGGCCTTAAAGTGACCCTGTTACACCATAAGCGCTGCTCGTTTCCGCCACCTTGTTATGTCCCGGGACTGTTCTACTTTCATCCACATGGGGGCGCTGTTATCAAAGGCTTACCACAACAAGCCAAGCAGAGGCACAGACTCACATCCAGAGAAGAACGCCGACCAAAAACAAAATAAACAAAACAAAAATACAGGAGCATTTCTGGAAACTTACTTCATGACAGAGTCGTGTTCCGGTGCCAACACTCAAATACGCTCACACATCATACCGTTGACTTCTCCGCCCGGGACAGGAGGTTTAAAAACCTCTGATAAATACATCTTTATGCAACACAAGGTTCAATGTTTTACTTTCTTCCCCTCCTTTTCCAGCTCTCGCCTCCAAAACAATGAGTGGCAGATTCACAAATAGCAAGTGGAATTTTCCACCTTTCCCTGCAAGACATCCGGACACACAGGGAGAGAGAGGCAACATGTTGGCTGCCGGAGAGCGTCTGGGAGTGTGTGCACTCAAAGTTAGCCTGAGAATAACTAGTTCGGAGTAACCTGTTGTGACAAATGTCTCAAAGCAACATCCAATGCTCGGGCTCTTAAAGGTGTCATCAGAAATGGTAAAAACCTTTCATGTCACAACCAGACGAGGTTTTCCGTGTAAGTCCACCCACATAAGCAGCGGATGGAAGAAAAACGACACGTGCTTTTGAAAGTTTTTATTTTATTTCATTTAAATAGTTCCCGCTTGATGCATCTGCCAATATATTTCACTGTGGGAGATCATTTTTTTCAGGGCTTTCTACAACTCAGCAGGTTTTTTCATGCAGCCACAAAAAGTTTCAGTCTGGTCTAACCAGAGCGCATTCTTCCGTGTTTGCTGCGTTAAACTGAAAATGGGGTTAATTACAGCTTCCAACAACTATCTGCTGACCAAATCCTTCAAAGTGGCTAGATTTGTTAAGTCTATGACTTACACTGTCAACATGTTATCCCACCTGAGCTGTGGATCTCTGCAGCTCCCGCAGAGTCACCAGGTTCCTCTTGAATGCTTCGCTGATTAATGCTCTCCTTGCGCAGTTCAAGAGCTCAGTCATTTCGTAGAAGGTCTACAGTGGTCGCATATTCTCTCCTTTTCTATTGTGATCAGCTTAAATCTTGTGACTGATCAGTGGATGAGCTAAAGATGAGCCCTGATTGGACAGCGCTCATTTCACTTTGCACTTTATTTACGATGTGCTTTGCCATGGATCTATGAACCCTGATATCAATTCTTCAGAGGACCGCAACAGACTGTAAGCTGTTAGATTTCCAGATCAGACAGATCATCTCTTCTGTCTCTAAACACACTGGATTTAGACGACAGAGCGAGGATGAGAGGAGCCAGAAAGATGGCAACATCCTGTAAAGATTGTTTTACTATTATTGCCTAATGAGAGGTCAGTGCCTCAAAATATTTAAAAAAAATTATGAATGTTGAGTAGGGTCAAGTTTCTTAAACACATGATGGTTTTCAGCCAAGAAGAAACTTGGATTTAGGACAATTACAAAAATGGCCTTTTATTAACAAAGTGATGTTTATTGTCTCTAATTTTAATACTGTCACCTAAAGCAGGTTGTTTCCTACACTGGTTATGCAGATGTTTGGTGCAAAAGTGCATTGACATTACTAAAAAAACAACAACTTGGTGTTAATAAGTGATGTGTTTCAAGCTGGAAAACATGCAAAGTAAATTTTAGACTTTGTCTAGACTTCATTCTCAAATGAAACAAATTATGAAAATGTATTAGTAGACCCATAAATAATATTAATTACATGAGATGGCGCCATCTCTCTACCTTATGACACAAACTGGTTACTGACTCTGAACGTTCAGGGCCAAATGCAGCTCCAGTCAGGCTTTTCCTGGTTAATACTGATAACTAATTTGATGTTTGATTCAAATCCCATCAACTTTCTGAACACCATAAAAACATACAAGCTCATTTGTGTAACATTTGTTTTAATTCTACAATTAAATCTAGAATTGGTCAAAATTATTTGATTTTGATCAATCAAAATTAACCCTGAGGATTAGTCGGGGCTGACTAGTCCTCAACCCCAACCTGAGGAATAGTCAGTTCCAACCTTTTCTCCTCCAACCGGTGAACGCACCACGCTTAATGCAACTGACAACAGTGTTGTTCCGTGTGGCCACAGTGACTGAGGGAAGACGATATAATCTGTACAAGTGAAAGGTTTAAAATTAGGTTGGAGGAGTGTAAGAAGGCAGGCCTGCGGTTCACTTGGGCTGCAGGAGAGAGCAAGACTTTCAGCAGAAAACAGGAAGGCAAATGAGAGGGCAGATAGTACAATTTAACCCTTTTCTCCCATTATGCCAACATTTAATATAATAAACGGACCATATTTTCTAGAATATACACACAAAGTTTGCATAACGCTCCCCAAATTAACTCTGCTAATTGCTAACAGGATAGAAAAGACAATCTGCAAAGTTTAAAAGTGTATGACAATTTTAGACAAACCTTTTTATTCCTACCACCATGTGATGTTGCCTCTGCTCTTATTTTAAATAAGTAACGACCAATGAAGACTAAGAAACCTTTTGAAATATTTGTAATGTTATTACTCTGAAACAGAAATTTGAGTTGGAAACAAATGACAGTCTTCGAACAACAAAAAACTCTGTTGTCAGTGCATCTCCATATGGAGGTAACTCATATGTGGGGACATTTTTTAACAATCCATAAGGTGCATTTGTTCTGTAAAAAAAAAATAAAAAGACAAGCATATTGTTCAGAAAACAATGTGCTAATCCGGCCTTCAAATATCTAAACATTTAATTTAAATCAAAGTTATGTGTGAAGGAATCCCTTAATGTTTAATAAAAACACAAGTAAGAGCTTGCTGCTATCAAATATTTAATTATCAAAGCAAAAAACTGATCAAAGCTCAAAGCTTACTAGCACAAAGCACCGTTCAAACTATAAGGTGGAAGAAATCTTTATAGCCGTCGCCTTGATCTTGTTTGAATTGTGATAAAACAGGATTTGCCTTCCGTGCAACACTTAACTTGTAGGTGTGTTGCTTCTTACACACTTTTTATTTTTTTCTTATGGAGTCAGGCATGCCACTGACCACAGCACTAATAAGAATAGAAACAAGATTCTGCATAATGTGTTGTGAAGCAAAGCAGCTTTCTGGAAACATAAGTTCCCCTGAACACAACAGACACACAAACCGGCGCCCAATCTCACTCTCCCACCGACGGTAAAAATAGCACTTCCATGCATCTCGCGTCTTCACCCCCCCCTCCCCTCCTTCCTTATTTACAGTCGTGCTTTCACTATTTCTCACCACCAACAAGCCGGCGCACCATGAGGATGTGAGGCCTCAGTGCTGGTAGCAACCATCTTTTACATTTCCCTTCTCTTCTTCCACTCTAATTTTCTTCCTCCCTCCTATATTGTGTCACCCGCGTTTTAGCTCCCACTCGTCGCCGCTACCTTATCGCGCCTCCTGCCAAATGCCACCGCTGTCCATCACGCTTGCTGCCTCGCAGAGGATGCGAGAGCATGTGTTTTTTTTGTTTGTGGGTGCTCGCACACATCGGTGTGCCGCCTTCTCTTCGCTCTTAGAGGCTCTCCAAACACAGAACCCCTCCCCGCCCCCATTTGGCGCTACAGAGCTGGGACGGGTCAGAGAGGGACAGAAACAGAGATGGATGGGTGGAACGGAGAGATGGACACGGGATGGTTGAAGCATCGATGGAGTGAGAGCCGAGCCACAGATGAATGGACGGAGTCAAGTCGAATAAGTCTCAGCTGGTTTTGAGCAAATAATCTCCCTCGTTTACTCAGAAGGTAAATAAAACTCCCAGAATTGCAAACCTGAGTAATAATTACAACGAACTCCTGAAACAGACATGTTTGTTGAGTTTGTGTCTCATCTTCCCACGCTTACTGAGAACGTTGCAAATAACAATAAAAGATATCCACAAATCACAACTACTTCATGAAACATTTACACCTCTGTTTAGTGTTTTGCATTTATTTGGACCTCTCAACGCAGGCACACAAATTGTTCTCTGTGAGATATATATAGCTTAGAAAGTTGATTCATAACCTAAATATGGTTTAGTTTTGTTATGCTGTTCAATCTCAAAACACTGAAGCATTTGCAGAAATGTTCTATTGACTCTTGAAATAGATAATTAGGTAATTTCAGAAAGTAATGGTTGTAATTGATTTGATTTTACGTATCAAAGTATCAAAAGAGGGCAAGTTTCTGAACAATTAGTCTTCATACTACAAATAATTTTAAATTATTTGGTTGTTTGTCATTTTTTTGAAGAGTGGTCAAAGGGATGAATGAGAGACACTGAAAATGTAACAAGTGGGCAGAGAGGAGGCGGGTTATACCTGGAAGAAGCCTGGGGGAATGGGACCACCTGGCATGGCGTCGTTGGGGGGCATGTTGCCCATCACCGGGCTCGGCGCTGCCGCTGCGCTCTGAAACACACAGACGACAGCTACATCACCCTGCGCTCCACAAGCCTGGCACACTGGGCATGAACTCACAACACCTGTATTACACCAGTTCATGCAAAATATTTAAGAACTTTGTTGAAATGGAAACTTAACTCGTGTAACACAACAGTTTCCCTTTGTCAGAGTCAAATAACAAAGCAGTATTCCTACAGATTTGTCCATACTTTTCTAGACCAACATTTTTGAGTTTCCCCCGTCAGTTTTATCTTTTTTTAAAAACATAAGCTCCAATGTTTAGAATAAGTTTCTGCATTGAGTCCATGTTTAAGGTTCCACTGAAACATGGAACCTGCTAGGAAGGAATGCAGAAAAAACGAAAGGAAGAACAGACTAATAACACTTTACCAGCATCTTTTCTTAAAACAAAAACATTTGGGTCAGAGAGATTTTATTAAATTAAAAAGGTCAGACTTCGCTAAAATCAAATTCAACATTTTTCCAGACCTGAAGATAATGCAAAATCTGTAATAATAAAAACCACAGAAAGAGATGTAGAGCAGCTAGCAGGCTAAGCATGATACAGTGTGTTCTTGACAACACGGGTAAAACAAAATGCATGTTCAGAGTGCTTACAGGCTGGAACCCCCCCCCCAAAAAAAAACAAAAAAACAAAAGATCAGACCAGCACTCAGAAACACGAACAGGAAAATCACACAAACACACAAAGAGTTGCATCACAGGCTCATAAAGTGCAGCCCCTCGGTACAGAGAGACAGACAGGGGAGGACCGCAGGCTACAGGCGAGAACAGAGGGGTGGAGGGGGTTCAAGACCCCCGATCCAGCAGCACGCACACCTCCAGAGCGCTCGGCGCCCATGTGATGCTACTGTACGCCAGGAAGACAGGACTGCCGTCTAATTACACACACACACACATATGTACGCAAACACTCTCCGTTCTTCCTTTATCTGTTACGGACACACAGAGACTGAAACAACGCACCCCCCTCCCATCATTATGCTAATTCTGCTTGTGAACATGAGCAGGGCACTGAATCCCAGGGGTAGACGCGGGGTCGCTGCCTCCTTGCCTCCACACCCCCCCCTCTCTTCCTGTGTCCTCTGTACAGCTTCCTCTGCTCCCCCTCATGCCCCCCCCCACCCCCAACCCCTCCTTGTGCCCCGACCGTTACACTGTGCCTCCCCCTCACAACCTTTTCTTCTGCTCCTCCTCTCAGCCCCCTCAATCCCCCCGCCACCCCCACAGTAGGGTGTCAGCAGCTTGCAGAAGCTGTTGCTATGGCGACAGGTCCTATCTGCACTCTGTCCCCCTGGCATCCCCCGCTCCAGGAGCACAGAGAGAGAATAAGAAGATGCAGGGGAGAGAGAGAGAGATCCGGAGAGTGAGTTTGGCGATAGAGGAGTGAGAAAGAAGAAGAAGAAGAAAAAAGAAGAAGAAAAAAAAAAGGGCTAGCAGGAAAAACCATATTGTTTGGAAGAAAAAAGAAAAACGTTTTTTTTGTCGTTCTAGCCAATTTGCAGATCTTTTCTTATTGTTATGGAGCATCATTGGTAATAATTCTTCACATCCACTTTCACATTTGCACAACCTAAACCGAATGCAAACTAAAGAGTGTGGAGACCGAGCGACTGCCGCCAGCGAGATTGGAGCGTAGATTTAGCATGCAGTCGGGCTTTATCAAAACCTACTGGCCTGAGGAAAAACAAAAGGATCCAATAGACTTTTTTTTTGTGTGCCATCAATATGATTATTTTTTTGTTTTCACAACGAAACAGTAGCTTGTTGGTAAAATCTTGCAAAAACTGTGACTCATACAGAAAGTAAATCTATTGGAAGTCCAGTCAGCACAGAAGGTAAACGACGACGTCTAATGGTTAAGAAACCTGCAGGTAGAGGAATGAGGCATTAATAATGAACTAATTAGTTTATTTTAAAAGTTGAGTTGAATAATTTCTCTTCCTGCTGTCAAGTTCGGGAAAAGTCGGCTGCTGAGTAAAGAAACACACAGTCAAGAAACTGTAATGCTTGGCATAAAGCACAACTGACAAGAATATATTCCTTTCATTTAAAGCAGCTAAAGGTAGTTCAACAAAACCCATGGGACACATTTTCAAATGCCTAGGAATATTTACGCTGTTTAAACCGTAAACTGCATTTTAATGGCCGTACCCTATGGAGCTGCACGGATGCTGTGTCACAGTAAAGAGCGGGAACATCTTCCCAAAGCTGCTTTTGGATGTAGCCTGGGTGAGAATAATACCCCATTTGTACTAGAAACAAACCGAATCCCATTTCAACGGCCAATTACGCCACACTTGAAACATACTGATTGCTGATAATATCATAACAGGAAATGTTTCACCGATTTTTGTGAAATCTTTAAGAAAATACATCAACAGTTCAGGACCAAGCACACATACCTGTAGGTTACCTTAGATTTTTATATAGTAAATCACCAACAGGAATCTAACAATGTTCCTAAGAGCTTAAAGTCTGATCACAATCGCACTGCTGATCAGAAATCTGGTTAAGAAAAAAAATTATCCACAGTAAAACTACATCATCACAAATTACAGGAGGTTTTGTATGAGCTCTATGCTGCTATCAGGCAGGTGGATTAAATGTTTTGGTGACGTTAGAAAACTAATTAACAGCAAAGTTGCTAATATTAATGTAAATTGTAATTCATCCATTTTTTCCTGGTCAAATGTATCTGCTTTCTATCATCCCTGTTTTCGGATGGATGGACGGATGGACGGATGGACGGATGGATGGATGGATGGATGGATGGATGGATGGATGGATGGATGGATGGATGGATGGATGGATGGATTCATGAACTTTTAAACAAAGTTATATGGACAAAGTCTCTAAATACTAATACTTTCCCATACTTTAAAAAGTACTTAAATGAAATTTCATTCTCTATATGAAACCTGGTGACTCATGTTGGTTAAAAATGATCTTCACTCCTGTTCAGCTCAAATATGTAGCGTGCAACTGAGAAATAATAAAACATTTACTCCCATACACGTTTTAAATGAGAATGTCTTGACTCGGTTGAGTTTTTGAAGAACCGGTTAAGAACCAACTAGGCCTAGCGGCGGTTTAGCACCGTAACGTCTACTTATTATGGCAGAAAACCTCAACTCAGACATTTCTAATCTTGGATTTTGGCTCGCAGTGAGGACCGTCATGTTGTGTTTGCTTTTCGTCCTCTGTACAGATCCCAAACGCTGATGAATAATCTATTAGAGAACAAAAGACTCGGGATCTGATTGGGTGGCAGAACGCGGTATGTAGATGGGTTATACAGAACAGCATTGATCCATACCTCTCCATTTCCCTCTTCCCCTCTCTCACCCGTAGGACCTACCGGACAGATCAATAGTGCTCAACACATTATTGACCTCCGCCTGATACCTTTCACAGGGATAAAGACAGAGACATAAACACTGGATGGCAAAAAGGGAGAGGCAGGAAGGGATGGCGAGTGCGTTCATGTGTGTGCGCGTCTATATTTGTGTGTCTCTGCCTGGAGAGGTACTAATCTACATTCTGGTTCACACTGATATGTAGCTCATCACTGTCTCCTTGACCTGCTGTCCTTAGCGCACACAGAAGAAGGGGTGGAGGGAGACGAGGTAAGGGAAGAAGGGAGAGAGCCTGAAGGAGTGAAGATGGGAGGTGGACGACAGAAAAAAAAAAAGAAAAAAGCTGACAGTGGTGATTTAGGCGATTCGCCCACCCCGTCAAAACGGAGCGTTTTAGTCGAGTCGACAAGCAACAGGACACGGCTGAAACTCTTACAATCGTGTCTGAGAAACAAATGCGAGCGCAAACCGCATCTCTTAAGACCCAGCTGGTCCTCAAAACTGGCACAACTCGCCCCGTAAACACACACACACACACACACACTTCCACAATAGGCTGCTGCCAAGGTAGCAGCGCCCAACCAGACAGGAGGAGGAGTGTGCACCAACGCTCGGCAGCGCTAATAACTCTGCAGACACAACATCCACTTAGCCGGGGCTCTGGAGAGAAGGCTGGGGTAGCTGCAAGAAAACAAGTAAATCAGAATCGAACCAGAACAAAACCAGAATGCTTAAATCTGAAACATTAAAGATTTCATTTTCACACTCAGATTTACTTCATAACACCACAGCATTTACGGTCGGTTAAAAGTATTCGCATACCCTAGTTTTATCTTCTTACCGCTGTAATCGGCAAACATTTGAGAATATTTGAGAGTCAATGATCTGTTTAAGGTCATGCCACTAAATTTAAGTTTGGACTTTGACTAGGCCACTCAGAAACCATCTCCAAAACCTCCCAAAGGAGGCTCTGCAGGTGTGGTTCTGATCATCGTCCTGATACATCAGATCTACTGGGAGATACAACTTTCATAGAGTTTCACTTCAGTCAGCATACAAAACATTTACTCAAAGCTTATGAGGGTAATTGAGATATTTTTGGCAGATGTGAAATGAGGTATGTTTTTTTGGACAGTCGTGGTTTTTGGCTTGAAATTCTCCCACTGATGCCATTTGTCCTCCAATCTCGGATGCCTTCGAAGTTGTTCTGGGTTCTTTTGTGACCTCGATTAGGCATGCATTTGCCTTTTGAGTAAAGCCAAATGCATAATTTTTTATTTTTTTTTTTTATTTCTTTCACTGCAGTTCACTGGAGTCCCAAAGCCTTACAAAAAGGCTTTGAAACTGTAAATGATGTAAATTACTTTGTTTCAAAACTGCTTTTTAATTTCCTTAGACTGGGAAATGATGAGTTGCTTCCTGAGATCTTTTAATCTACTTTATGTTGCTAGACAGCTTCTATTTTAAGTGATTATTTAGTTCTACAAACCTGGCATCAGTCAGGCCAGATAAGTAGAAAATGCAGTCATTGTAAATCAACAACTCTTCACATAAGTTAGTCTTCCCCCCCCAATTATTTATTTATTTATTTTTGGATTTAGTCAGATTATCTGAAAAACAACATTTAACTCCAAAAAAGGTCAAGCAGAATAAATCTAAAAATAATCCAAGTTATGTACATGTGGCTTTACAAGCAACATTAGTTTCCCCTGATGCCTTGTTTATTCTTCTCGTTTTTAATCAGCGGCAGAAAGAGTCGAAGGTACAGAGTTCAGCCGCTGTTGATAAGTAGGTGAAAAGTGGGTTAAGACAGAAAACGCAACACCAGAGTCATGTCTGCTATATATAGTCGCCTGGTCTGTAAGGTATCTTGTTATATAGGTGAGTCATTACTGTCCTTTTCTGTGTGCATGGCCTGTGCAACACTCAGATTGTGTTGCACAGGCAGCTCCACGTCCCAAACACAGTAAGCAACATTTCTGTTGCTTACCCAAAACAAAAACAAAAATCGGACTTAGATAAACTATTATTGAATATTAATATGATAAAGAATTGATGGAATATTTGAGTCCATGAAATAAAAGGTGGACAAGTTGTTGTTTGAAAATATTTAGATTGCTGACACTGCCGCTGGCAGAAATATCAACAGCACATTTTGTATTAACATCTAGATTTTGTATTAAAATCTAGAAACCGTTTTCCTAGACAGTGAAGAAGTTTTTGGAATGATTTTGGAAAAACTAAAGAAAATTCTTATTTGCTTTGGTTTAAAAAAAAAAAAAAAAAAGGTCAACAAACTGTGATTCTATAACAAAGATTTTAACAAAGCCAAGAATCAGAACCTCACTATTTCCCCTTGATTGACTATTTGCTCATTGATCAGATGCAAAACACTTGTTTCCTGTTCAAGTAAGAAATCTGTTCACGTGTTTATGAACCGTTTTCGGTTCATAAACGCCTCATCAAATTTCACACATTCTTGTTTTTTGAGTTGAACAAGAATCAGATAAAGGACATGCATGTAGGATGTGACTTATAAATAGGCATAGTCTTGTAAGATCCTGTGGTAAATGCTTTTTTTTTTTCCTTTTTTTTTTACATGTACATAAATCAGTCAAAACAGGAATTAGACAGTCAGAGCTCAAAGTAGATCAGAACAGGCCAGAAAAGTTTGATTGGTGCCAATCTAGTAATGGGTGTATAATATGTTAATCCAGGTTTGACCAGCCTATTTATTCAGATTTTAAGATTAGTGTTAATGCCAAAAATAACAACAACAAAACCACTTTTTTCAATAATAGTTACTTAAAAATCAAGACATTTAAATCCAGTTTAGTCTCAGTAAAACTCTGAAATAGCTCTATAACTGAATACTGATAGGAAGCTATGAAGAGTTTTTAATCTTTCAACTTGTTTGTCTTTTTTTTGTGTGCCCATTTAGTATTTTCTTGCGCCAACATCTCATTACACCCATATTCATTTGGTATAAACATTTTCACATTACACCAATACTGAATCGCAGGGAATAAAATCTGCTGAAACTACAAACTATAGCCCAACTATCTTTATGTTCTCTACCCTGGTCGTCTCTCCTAAGAGCTGCAGGGCACTGTAGGTAAACCACCAGATTAGGTGATCAATCTTCCCAGGAACAGAGGGAGCCAAGAGTGAGCGCGAAAGAGCAGGAAAGTTTGAGGGAAGGACAAAGTGATAAGCCAAGTGAGGCAGCCGTAGACTGGAGTGTTGGGGAGAGGAGATATAGTTAAGATCGCTGGGTGAGAGAAGAGGTAATGTGGAGGCGCTGGAGAGAAAACCCAAGCTGCAGGAGAACAAGATGTGAAGAGGCTGGAGTTTAAGAAATTCAGACCGGGAAGGAAGAGAAGGGGGAAAAAAAAAAAGCAGGCAAGACATTAACACCTTTAATTTTAATCGGGATATATAAACAAAATAAAAACAAAAACCTTGTGTCTTATGGATGCGCCGATGTGAATACACATTCGACCTGGATGTGTGGCATCGCCTCTTTTTTAGTGAACAAAAACAGACAGCTTTATGTTCAGGTTCGAGACGGTATTTGGAGACAGTGTGGGCTGTATAAGGCACATTCCTAAAGCACAAAGAGCAGCAGTGTGTGCTTCAAGGCCCACCGATGCACCACCTGTCTCAGTCTGATGTGCTTCCACACCAGCACACTCCTGGATCCAGAAGGGAACCGGTCCCTTCACAAAGCCATTTCTTCTGCACTGCGCTTTTAGCGAAATGAACAAAAGGGAATACAAGCATTATGATGCAACTGATTATGCTTTCTAAAGGTTTAATCCTGATTAAAACACTAAGTTTAAACGGATAAGATCGATAATTTGATGCAACTTGCCCATCCTGGGCATCTCGAGCGCAGGCAACACGTTACAAACTCAGGTTGTCAAAATAAAAGCACAGAGGCTGCGTGTTTATTTGTGTCTTTGAGCAAAGATCTGCGATCTAATCACGAGTGATTACTTAAAAGTTACTGGCGGCACGTTCTGATGCCGGAGTGAACAAAGAGCTGTCCTCTTGTGATCGGATCAGTTAGGATGCACGTTAATGCCAGGTGTGAACGAAGCTTATAAGCTTTAAGCAGATCATCCCGAGGGACTCAGCAAGTGGAGAGTGAGAATCTCATCAACAAATAAACTACCTGAACAGAAGCCAGGAAACACATTTTCAGCAGAAATATCAATTAAAATTTCAACAGGGTTAAATAGCAAGCCAGGTTTTTGTTTGTTTTGTTTTTTGTTTGTTTTTTTGCTTATTTAAGCAGAAATCCAGAGAGAACCAAAGAATCTCAGCCAGACATAAAAACGCTACATTTTTTTATTAAACATTCCTCTCCATCTTTCTAGAGTAAACTTACTGTCGCCACATGCTTGCAAGGGACGAGGCATTGCTGCAAAGTCAATGATCAGATGCCATCAGCTGGGCAGAGAGGTAATTCTGACTCACTGGCATGATCATCTGAAAATAGCCTGTATGGTATTATAACTTTGATTGAATGGAGACGTCTGAATTTAGACTGTATGGGTGGATTGTCGGGAAACGAAGTGAACTTGACTAGACATGTCATGGTAACGAATTCAACTGGACGATAAATTGTCCCAGAAGTTACTGCGATAAATGGTAACAGTGGTGTTTTGAGATAATTCTCAAGCAATAATGTAAGTGACAGCCTTTCAACAACGAATACATTTTCATTTCTGACAAACATTTAACGCTGGAGCTAGACGATATTTTATATATCCAAAATAAACCAACAAAACCCCCAAAATAATGAATGAGATGAATACTGAAGTTTCTGTAAACAAAACTACCCATGAAAACAGAAGCTAGTGGAGACCAGCCTGCCAGTTTCAAGCCCTTTGTCTTTAATAGAAAGAGAGACAAACAATCATGCACATGGAAATTATGAGGCTCGTTTTAATTTATCATGCGATTAATTGATTTATTGCGAGAGGCTTGACATTTATCTGAACCATATGACAAACTAAATAAACTGAATGAAAACTGTTGTAATATAACACTTGAATTAGTCATACATATTGCATATGTATGACTAATTCATATGCAATATGTATGAGCAGGATTAATGACATTGAACAGAAAGCAGGCAAATTACATGAAAACATTCACCAACAAACCTGAATCCTTTTTGATCTAAAATGTATTTTTGCATCTGTATTTAGGAAATCATAGTGATAAGATAAACACACCGAATTAGACCTAATGGGCTTTTATAGAAAAGGAAATCAATTATTCAATATCATTTTTTTTCTCAAGTTAAATCAAACATGTCTGTAATTCCATTATTAAAACCAACTACGTTCGGAACCTTTGCAAAGAGTTTTAGTTACTGTTGAGGCAACTTCTGCGGTTTCTCTGTGTCCAGCAGCGAGAACAGTGATAGAGTGTCTTTAATGCCAGCGTGCGATCCGGCAAGTTCACAGGACTAAAAACTCTTTCGAGGTGAAATTTCTTCTTTTTTTTTTCTCCTCCGGCGCTGCCTTTAACTGGCTCATTCTTTTGAAACCAGCAGAGAGGGGACCTGTGCTCAGAGGCTAGCCTCGGGGGGCTGGAGCCAAAATTAAACCGGTCCTGTCTCTGAGCTTTAGCGCCGTCAGGGAGCAGACAGCAAGTGTCCATGTCACATGCCCATCTACATTTATACACGCCGTTAACTGGATGGAGGGTGTGAGCCCAGCCACCCTCTTATGGGCAGGTTGCCAAAGATGCCCCACCACCACCAAAACACACACGTACACACACAAATCCCTGGCTTAGCCTCGGCCCAGTGCTGGGATTACCGGATTAGAACTCTATTCCATTATCTCCCCACACTATACAGTACACACACACACACACATGCATAGTCTTGGTCAGAGAGGACAGGCCGAAGACAGACAACAGTGTCAATCACAGCAGCTGATGTTTACACATAAAACCATACAGTAACAGTGTTTCTTTAACTGTAGTGGGAAAATATGATTGTATTGTACCTAACTTTGTTGTTAGCCGTGAAAAAAAATCACTGCTAATGAGTAAACAACCAAACTTGGTAGCATATTACAAAGACAACATGTTTACCAAAATGTTTGAAACTAAATGCTGGGATTTTTCTTTTGCACGATTAAATGTACGTCTCTTAAAGTCAGAAGAGCTCAGGCCTGCAACCTGCAGATTGAATTTTTCAACGTTTCTTCACAATCGCATTAAAACGTTTACATTTTCCTTCTTTTTGTCCAGTTGATACATTTGGAAAACTTTCTTCTCTATGTAACGGTTGCTGTCTTATTTAATCCCTTACTGAGGATGAAGAATATCAGGTCATCGTGACAATTTCTGCAACATTTTCACATAAAAAAAACAAACAAGCAATTTGCTAATGTATAAAGAGAATAATAAGTCAACATCTTCAACAGCCACTGTAACTAGAGATGCATCAATAAATTGGCCCGGTACCATAATCAGTACAACGTTTTCTTTGCTAGCTTTCATCCATGATCAGCAGTAAAAGGCTGAAAATTTGGACGTTTTTGCCTCTGGTTCGTTAAATGGATCAAACTCCCATAACTTTTGGTCTATAAACAACAAATCAACAACAAGTGCTTCATGACTTGTGTTTCGTTGAATAAAAGGGGTAATCTAATATTTAGTTGGATTCAAAACTGCTAAGCAACGCACATCCAGTGTATAGCTTTCTCATCTGCAATCTATAATGCATAGAAAGTTTAAAAAAAATAAATCAGAATTGGGAGGTCAAGACAAAAGGAAAAATGGAAACATTGATATTGACCAGAAGAGCCGGATTAGAGCATTTACAGCTTTTATATATGTATAAAAAAAACTAAAGTTAAGAGTTGTCACACTGCAATCCACTGTGTGACATCTGAAGCCTCCCAATCTATCGTCTGCACTTCCTCTTTAAGCCTCACGATCAGCTGAAAGGAGGAAGTCCCAGTGAAAATGTCTGAAGCGACTCTGAACGAGAAACACGATAAGCAGCAGGGAGAGCAGAGACAGATTTTTTTTTTTTTCCAGGTTTCTTGTAATTGCAATAAAACATGCATCAGCTGATCATCAATGTCGACGATGCCACAGAATGACTTATGGTCTGAAGCACTGAAGGCATTTGGATAGCGTGCATCAAGACCACAACACCAAGCCAATAAAACTTTTGAAAAATCCCCTTCAGAAGGTCAAACCTCAGAGCTGGAAAATGGTCAGAGTAAATGTCAGTTTTCCCTCTTTTTTCAGCTGAATCCATTAGACGGCCTCAGACACGCGCAAAATAATACACAAACAAACAAACGTGTGATAATGTTTGTGGAAGTTTTTGAGAGAAAATGCAAAGCTCTGAGTTTGTTAAAATAAGAGTCAAGAGAAAGCAGCTTTTTCTCCACAGCATGAAGTTCATTTAGGTGACATTTGATCTGGGAGACACAGATGAGAAACACACATTGAGGGGTAAATGTGGGGTTGCCAAAAGACCAGACTAGTGAGTAAACTCAAGTGGTTTCAGCGTAAACCTAACAACAACAACAACAACAACTCTACCTCTCAATCTTCACCCGTTTCTGCAACCACAGATTCGGGATCATCTGAATTTCTAGGAACCTCTGATTAGTAATCCATGACTTTTAGTTTCCCGGGGTATAAATGCGATGTGACACAGCCAGCCATTCTTTTAGCAACTGAACACCAGGCTGGACGAGGACCTATATTTATCTTGCTCTCACCCACACTAAACTGAGACCTAAAAGAACCTCTGAAGCTCATTCTAGGAAACTGCAGCAAAAAAGTGACGTCTTATCGCCCAGGCTCTCTGTAGGAACCTTTAGACACTGAACGGTTGGCTGTCTGATTGATAAAAACCATCAACATGTTCTGTCCTACCATCACAAAGACAAAGGAACTGTAAATGTGTGATTTGGTCCGTTGAGATGTAGATTGTAAACAAAAAAAAAGAAGGAAAGAAAGAAATGACATAAGAAAGAAAAAGAAACAACTCATAACTGTGTGTCCGAAAACTAAGAATGAATATGTGTAAACTTATATCATGACCACTAAGCCTGTTGCAATAAACTGCAGTCTAAATTAAAACGAGCTCAATAATTTCTTGTTTCTACCAAAGACCAATGACAAACGTCTGCATTGGTCTCAATTTTGTTCGCACAGACTTCAGTTTCCATTTTATGTCTTGTATCGGTTGTTTTGTTTGTTTCTTTCAGGTATTTAAAAGGTCCTACTGTTCCAATGTTAAATATTACTCAGAAATTAAAAGTTTATTGATCTCTGAAGGCATGCTTCCATTATTACTATACAAATGTGTCTGTGTAAGCATTACATTAGTTGAAAATGGTCTAAAAGCAACAATAATGTTTATGCATCAACCTTGTGAAACGATGCTTTCAATTAAGACCATTTTAGATTATGTTACTGCAGTGAAAAATGTATTCATTTCAGGCTTATTTACATGCCTTTCCACGGGGCAGCAACAAACTCGCCCCTTAATGCAAGTGTTTCACTCAACCTGAAGTCCCTGAAGAAGATGCTAACATTTCAGAGTTTCAAGATAGGCCAACACTGAGCGCCAGCCGACATTCAATATTTGTCACTTACATAGTCATGGAAGGCCTTTGCCTCGCTGGAGTGTTCGCACGTCTCCCTTCGGTCTGGAGCTGCGCAATACAAATCCCAGAATACGCTAAAATGAAGAGGGGAAGGAGAGGTCAGAGGTTAGCAAACAGAGCGCTCCAAGCCCATGTGTAACAGCTATTCATCATAACCCATTCACACACTTTCATTATCTCCCTAGCGCTCTTAAACCACCTCTTATGCACTTGAGCATCTTTGTGAGAGGGACACAATGCCAGTGTCACCCTCTCAATCAACCGCTCACTCACTCAAAATACACACATGTGCTTGCATTATCATACCAGGGCCCATGTCTTACTATAAAGTGCAAAAGGAGCAAATGCTCTCATCCCTGAAACACCTTGGTGAGTTACTGTCAAAGGTGCGTAGATGGCCCAAAAGAAATTTCGATTTACTCAAGTAAAAAGTTGCTATTCAGATGAAAATGATCAAGACAGACTGAAAAAGGAATTAGTAAAAGGTTACTCAAGCACAAAATAATGATAGGTATTATTTTTAAATGATTGAACCAGCCAGGGAAATATAATACAGGTTTGGTATTACATAAAGTAAGAAAAAAAAAAAACATAAAAATAAAAAAAACTTCTAAAATTAATACCTCCAACATGTAGTGTACATATTGTATTGTGTGAAGGGGTAAAATACTTCATGTGACAACAATATTGACAAACTATCTACTGTAAAATCAGCCCTGAAATCTTTACATTTGGGTAATTTTGGCTGATTACTTTCTACACTGGTTGAACTGGTGTTCCTAACTTTTTTTATTCAGGTGCACACAATTTTTTTACCCCGATTACATTCAACGTCGCAGCTGTGCATTGTTTTTTTTTAAATTTCTAAATCACTGTCCATAAAGGTAGTAGGTATTAATGAACAATCTACTAAACAGAAAGTTCTTTATTTGATTTGTTCAAGGTGGGTAGCTCACTGAAAGTGTCTAAGGTGCTTCTATGAGCTGAAACTTAAAAACATCAAGACAAAATAAAATAAAATTGAAGAAGAACAACTAAATTATAATTGCAAACCTTTTGATATTTTGCTGATGAACACCTTAGACTTAACATTTCACTGTTTCTCTCATGGAGGATTATTTTGGACTTGAACTTAGTGAAGAAAAGTCCTTATTCTGCAGGTCAACGATCAACTTGAAATTAATCTCCCCCTCTCCTCTGATGATGTTTTCTGTCAGCTGAGAGGCTGCAGGGACAGGAGACGTCATCGGCGCATCACTCAGAACTACTCAAAGTACATATTTTGCAAAAACTTGCTCAAGTAAATGTAACCGAAACAGTATAGCTAGTTATTGCATACTGTTTACGAATCGGGGCCTCAGACAACCCTGATATTCATATGCACAGCATGGGGGGATTTGAGAACAGGTTTTCTACTACATTTAAGAGAAGAGAGGCTAATCAAACTGCTAATAATTGTGCTGAATACCTGTGTAAGAGGTTCTTACTGGCTCATTTTTCGAGTACTGGTTTAACAAAAACACTATTAGAGCACTGGAACAGCAAGACAACTACTGAGAGGGCTAATCAGCCAGACTCTTCAGCTGCACTTCACATCCGCAGTCTGCATTGCTAACAAACATGTCAAAGGCCTGAGACTCAGACGTTTTCATTCTCCTAAAAACAAAGCAGCTCGCAGTGTCTCCAGCTTCTCCTGAACTCCTTTATTTCACTGAACAGATCAAAAAATTACTTCAAAACTTTGTTTCTTCTTCTTCAAATATTCCCTTTTGGAAAATAATGCGTTTTTGGCTTATGTTAGCAAAAAAAAAGGTCCTTATGAGGAAAAGTAAAAAAACAATGACAACTTTTTATTTATCAAAAATCCAAAACCCTAAATAAATATAATTTAAAGGGCAGTATTATGTATTTTCCAGGCACACTGTGCCATTTAATAGTACAATAAAGCAACCTTCAGTTGTTTTCTTGAAAATGACTAAAGAAAATTGACTTTGTGATTTAAAGTCTTGAACTTAGGCCTCTAACTCTTTAAAAACTCCTGCTCTTTCTGAAACTCTGCCTTCAGGAAGTCATTGCAACGTCGCTGGTCTATTATTAATTTGATGAAAGCAACTTTTTTACCAGCATTGCACTGAGAAGTAGATGAGCAGTTCCACCAGGTGTTTGCTAATTACTTCTAGCTAGTCTGAAGGAACTGAGTGGGGCTGACAAGGTGGAAGCTCGGAAACTGCAGCTCCGAGGAGGCGTAAAATTCACATTTGTGTAACTTCACCAGCTCTTGGTGGCAGAAAAACCTGCCCAATAACACAAAACCACATCTTTGTATGAAGATGAATGTTGATAAAGAGCACTGCAACAGGAAGACATCAATAATTTGCAAGCATCAACTTTTGGTATGTGGGGACGGCCCATTTTTCTCTTACGCACCTGTTACAGATTTTGTTTTTAAGATGAAGAAATGGTAAATTTGGTATCAAACGGTTTCCCACTGTGTTTTTAAATTTATGCAGAGATGGAAAACACCAAAAAACAAAACATTCTTGAAGATGCATTTGAGCTCTTGTGGGTGACTACTGCATACGTCTCAGAATTTAATTACCAAACTGAAGTTGAAAACACCAACTTGTGGAGAAATGTGTCAAGAAACACTTGTAGGATTAAAACTGCAATGTCACTTTAAAAAGAAGCCATAAATGATGTGAAAACTCATGTAAGTGAGAGTTATAGCTCCTTTAAATTTAACAAGCCGCTTTTGTGACATTTTTGGACGGGTAAAAGGAGAAATGTTTGACTGCACTGTATCCCACAATGCAACAGTGAAGTAAAATCCAGTGAAAATGCTGACCGGGGCTTAAGGTGTTGACCCAACAGGTCAAGTCTGACAGAGGGGGAGAAATGACAAGGAGGAGGTGGGGAGGTGACACAAAGGAAGCTGGAATGCAACGCGTTAATCTGCTAAAAAGCCCTCTCCCGTGTGAACAAAGGGGGTAAAGTCGGAGGGTGGGGGGGCAACACAAAGGGTGAGGAGAGGGGGAAGGAGGAGGAGCAAAGATGGGGGTCCATTCCCCAACCATCTGGATCTATTGTTTCAGAAGCGGCGGCGAAGGTTGGGGAGCGGGAGGAGGGGCCAAGAAGAAGGAGAGAGCGGCGGGGGTCAGGGCCTCGCTTAGTCCGGTCAAGTAAAAGGCTGATGGTCGGCTGGACTTTCAGTTCTGGGAGGACATTTTTAAATCATCGACGAGGACATGAATTTCATTTTCTGTGCATTTACATAATATGATCTTTTTTTTTTTTTTGGCTCAAAAGTATCCACCAATTGTAGATTTCTCTAATATAGTAAGACGCTATAGGAGGTCAGGACAAATAAATAGGCACGGAGACGACATACGAGGCCTGACTGTATTCAGTCACTTGTTTCATGAGGGCAGGAATAAGCTGCTGCATGTGGAAAACGTGACAGGGATACTCACCACCACCACGAATGAAGGAATCCGGGTGGCTCCCCTAATGTAATATTTTTCTCCCATCGAATCTGAGAAGAAACCAAGGAGGAGAGTCATTAGAGACAGCATCTGGTTTGTAGGTCCAGGGATTAAATGTAATCACTGTGTAAAACTGAGAACAGCTTCTGACATCATGACAGGCATCTTTCATTCTTTGGCGTTTCGCTCTGAACACGTTAAAGACATGAATCCGGATTCAAACGCTCCCAGATGACTGAAGAGACGCTTTGAGAAAGTATTTTGACGCAGACGTCTGAATATGGCGTTCTCCAAAGAACTTCACCTTTGTTTTAGGTTTTCGCGTTTCATTGGTGCAGAGTTAGCAGGATCTGGGGTAAAACTAAAGCGTTACATAACAGCTTGCACCAGGAAATCATGTTTACACACAGAACCAAAACCAAAAAACCTTACCTAGATAGAAATAATGAACCTGATATTTAATCATTTTTTCCCTTTTTTTTTTTTTTTGATCAGACCGTTGTGAGGGAGAAAAATCAAGAAATACAAATATTTTAAAACTCCCCTTATTGTCTCTGACAGGGGATCAAAAGGTCATTAAATCAGTTAAATGTAAAACTTTTTTTTTTTTTTTGGAGTTTAATAAAAAACAAAAGGTTAGAAACATGTTTGCGTGCATAAATCTTGTAATTCCTTTGATTTCCATAAGGATTCAAAAATCAAACTCTAGAAAATAACCTGCACAACAACTATTCTTTTTATGGATAATGACAAAACTGTAAAAAACAGACATTTGTACTGGCCAGGAAGGGAATTTATTGATGCATCTGGAAAACATCAAGAATAAAAGACATTTCCTAAAAAAAAAAACAAACAAAGAAACAGTAAGAAAACATTAGGAACCACTCTGGATAATACTTGAAGTAACATCATTATTTCATATTTTCTGTCAATCACATTGAGGTGCACGAGTTTGATTTTTCTTCCTATGTACCGTTGCCTCGGCTCATTAACTCCACCAGCTATTTGTTTATGTGCAACTCTATAAATGTAACCTCAAAAGGACATTAAGTTGTGAAAAACCTCTGAGAAAATATGCACGTACACATCAACTGGTCATGTTTTACTGAACAATAGCAATTCTCTTTTACCGGTCTATAAAAAGGTACAGTTTCATTTGAGCAAACTTTGTTTTTATTTCATGGTGACATGAGAAAAAAAAAAAAAAATTCAGGGAAATGTGCTGCAGAGCAAACAGATACAGGGTTATTCTTATTTATCCATCAAAGCATATGTTCCTACCTTTACACAATTTTCACTAAACTCTAAACAAGGTGCACCAAAGAACGCTGGTTGTTGATTTTCTTATAGGCAAACATGTTTCTAGCTTAGATATATCAAATCAATGTAATTTTTTTTCAGTAACCGGTACAATGAGAAGCAGCTAAAGACTTCAATCAATGGCCAACGGATCAATGCAAGAATAATCTGCAACATTTTAAATTTTTCGTGAATAATCTTTCGTACTACACCCTGCATTTTTCACTTTGGAATCCACATTGTTCAAAATGTCCTTTTCAGCCTTTCCCACACTGATGTCTTCTGAGATAATTGCCCTGGTCTCACCACTTGTTCAGTACATTTTGGCTGGTTAAAAAGTTATTCCGTTTAGCCGTAAATTACCAGCATCTCCCTGGAGCTTTTCATAAATATTGACATGCTGTTCATTTAATTATGTCCTTACTAGTGTTTATCCTGCTGTGTAAAAGCTAAAACTTGAAAGAGTGTGTATTTGCTTGGATCTACATTAAGACTGAGGAATGTAGAAAGCCGTTTTGCCTTCAGAAGCACTTGGGCCCACTTTACAGGTAACATGTTTCAACAGGAGCCGACCGAACTTAAAGCAGAGGTGATTTCCAAGGAGAGACAACAATTCAGGAGGACTTTGAACGTTCAGTCGGCGCTAAATGTGTTCGGCGCTTGCTTGAGTCGAAGATGCCATCTTACCTCAGACAGGAAGGTCTGTGCCGACTTCTGTGCTCCCACATGTAGCAGGTACTCGTACACATATAACGCTAACCTGAAATGAGGACAAGAAATGCTAGATTTAATTCTTGTGAAACAAGAATTGGAAATCGGAAGAAAACGGTTTAAAGCGTATTTTCAAAAACATTTTAATTTCAAATTTAAATGCGGTTTCAGACTCGGATTTCTAGATTTTTTTTCACCTGAAATTGTTACAGTATTCTCTAAATAAACCTTTAACTTCTTCACGAGTAATCGGGTCTTATTTTCTGCAGGTTTCAAAAATTAAAAAACAAGAAAAGGTGTGCAAAGTGTGAAGCAAGTTTATTTCACTTCTCAATCATCTGGACTGCTGCTGTGCTTCAAAATCTACAACTTTCAGACATGTGAGGACTAGTAGATACAGACAGAAATTGAACAGTTGTGTTTATGAACCACAGGTTCAGGTCAACCTGAATTTACATCCATCTAGAAGCCAAAAAAAGTCGTGATAAAGCCCCTTTTTTAAACTTGAATGTGATTTTTTTCACTAGCGTAAAATCAAAGCTACTGACAAAAACAACCGTATCCAGAGCTTGAAAATTATAAAAGTAATGTATTTCCATGAATTTCCAAATCTGCATGGGAACTTTGATAACACAGAATGCTATTCTGACGTACCAATAAATCACAAGTTGGGTCTAAATTGTCTTTGACGGCTTCTGGTACTTTTTGCAAACAAAAACATTTGTTCACAAGTCGTGCTTGTAAAGCCAGAAACATGAGAATAGTATTACAGCAGCTACAAGATAATTTCCACAAAGGCTACGAGATAAAACCAGACGGATAGATTAGCAGTAAGATGAGAAACCTCTCTGGTTCAATCAAAACTTTGTCATTTTTAAATAATATTCTTTACTTGTTGGAATGTCTTGTTTTTTTCCATTAATTTGTTTATTCAGTTCCCTCAAATGAATCAGAAAAATGTACGTCAGTATCTCCATCAGATGTAAGTTATGCCTTTATTGCTAATAATTGATGCCAGTACATATTTTTATATGACATATTTCACCATCCTTTTGACATTGTTAAAAAAAAAAAACAGAGCACATTACTCCAAATAAAAAAGATGGCTGCATGACATTAGCTAATGTCAGCCCAGTTTTACTCACAGAACTGGTGTGTTAAAAACAATACAAATTTTAATTCATTCATTTGGTGCATTCGTCTTTAAAACCCCACTAAGGAGAGATCTCAAGGTACTGGAGTAGCTGGAAATTGGGAATGTAATCTATGGAGTAAGACGACATATAGGATTTCTTTAACCATAAAAGAAAAAAAAAAATGTCAGAATTTCTGATTATTTCAGCAGCAATAAATATTTCAGTACTTTTCTGTTTCAAAGTCTATATGCTCATATTCGACATTTTTGTTTCAAATGTCCTGTTAATATTGAGATACTGTCAAAATCTTGCAATTTTGAGATTTATTAGGTGGTTTTTTTCAAATGGAAGTTTTCTGGTGTAACATGCAAGTAGTAGGTACAGATATAAGTTAATAAAAACAATGTTGTTACTAAAAACAACTGCTTTTCGTTGAAGCAGTTGTTGCCGTCTATTCTTATAATGGTGTGAATTAGGGATGCACCAATTTGAACATTTGGGCCAATATCGATATATAACATTTTTGCGGCCAATATTTAACAATGTTCTAAATATTTCTCCAAACCATTTGAAACAGCGAAGAAATGACACCACCTTTCTAATTTCTTTTTTATGCAAATACTTAGTTAACTGTAGTCGATAAAAGTTAATTTAGGATGATGCCTAAGTCTTTGAGTTTGCAGGGTTTGAGTAAAGATCCTCAGCAGCACAAAGATGGTTTCCTCTACCATAGATGAGCTGAATAGATGAGCATTATTAGACTGAAGTAAAATAATTCAGAAAACATTCAAAAACAAAAATCCACCTCATCATGTTTAGAAAAATTTTACATCTATGAAAAACCTTTAATATCAGCCATCACTATGATATACACTAGTAATGTTTTATCTTAAGTTTTTACAAGATCTTTGCAAGATACAAGTCTTGATAATTCGACAAAGGGAAACAAGTATAAAATTGCCTGACGTGTCTGTCATCTTGCTTATTTTTTGCCCCTCCTACAGAAAATGTATTCAAATTATAATTTCCCCAACACTGGATTAAAACTGGAAAACATTTGCAAGAGGTTGCTACAGCTCCCGAATGTAAACTATGTTCCTATTCCCAAACAGATACAGTAACTGGAACATACAGCTGCACATGATTAGGACCACATGAAAATGCAACATCATTGTTAAATGTAGGATGAGGATGTCAAGCCTGAGTAACACACATAATCCAAGGGGATTGAATTTACGCCACTTTCTAGTCCATAACCTCCTACTTGGCCTTTACCATCAAGGTCACCTAGATATGGGTATAAAAGAGTGATAGCCAATCCAATTTAACCAATCTGTTATTGGCAAGCACATTTTTATAGCATTGCTAAAACGATCGCATCAAATATTACACCAATCAGAGCTTTGCCTTTTTATTATTGCTCATATTGGGTGAAATTGTGATTCTGATTACAGTCAAGTGTCTCTAAAATGCCATGAGACGCCACAGCAGCAGACACGGCATTGGCATTATTTTAAAAACTTTTCAAACAACATAATCTCCATAAGTAGGTCAACTCAGACAGATGTTGAAAAACATTATGAGGAAATGTATTTTTTTTCCCCAACTTTCAATAAATGCAAAACTGATAATCATGCAATAACTATATTTAATTTAATGACTCACTGGAGCAAGTTAAACAGGCATTACCACCAATTTAAAAAAAAAAACAGAAGCTCTGGTCTGACAATTAAAAAAAAAATACATACAAAGTAAATCACTGCTAGGAAAGCCCAACAAAACTTCAAAAATGGGAATCCACTAATCTTATCAGGCAGAGTGGGAAACCCCCATTGGCTCAACATTGTACTCCAAACTCCTTCACTTAGTCATGTTTAATAGGCTGTTAATGGACCATCAATCGACCCGGAGTGTGGATATGACAGTACCCTGTGTGCCCACAGCAGACACTCCTCTGACAGGCCAATAAGGTCCTAATGAGAAGGACAGTAGCTCAGTGTCATCGTCACCATCAGCAGTCAATGAGCTGATCAATGAAACATGGTTTCTGAGATAATCAGGCTGTTGTGCGCTTTGCTTTTAAACAATGATAGCTCTTTAAATTTTCCTGTACTGTACCAGTATAGAGACTCAATTTACAGCCGTTTAAAAGACATCTTCTGCTTTTCTATCTGCTGCATTGAAACATGGCTGCAAGATAATCAAATGCAAAGCGCATTGATAATCTTCATGCCAACAAGAGAGATTATTAACTCCAACACTGCCTTAATGTCTTCATCAGTTTGGCTATTGAGAGCAAGCATGTTTTCGCTCTTTTCTGCAACACTCCTCCTTCCACCTTAAGCTTTTAAATCTTGGTCACCAACATCAGTTTCATAGAAGATCATCAAAAGATCATCATTAAAGCCCAGGTTTAACGCACCTGAACTAGTCTGTCCTGCCAAACACTCCATCCAAAGATGCGACTGAGCACTGTCCACACCGATACTGCAACAACTGGAATCTGATTCTGCACTTCGTATCATTACACTTATAGTACGCTGCCTTTAACATGTTTTCCATTTTAATTAAGACTTAAATGAAAAGGACAAACTTTTTCTTGATTTACTAAGTTTTTTTTTTTTAGAAACGTAGCTCCTCCAGAATAACCCAAATCTTTCTCTGGGTCTCCCTCCCAGTGGGACACCCACAGAACACCTCACCACAGGTCTATCCATGCACCACGTAATTGTTCCCCTGATTTGTGAACAGAACCCTGAGAATCTTACAATTCTTCCATCTGGGAAGAATTTAAGTTCTCCTCGACTGAGAAGGCACTGTACCCTTTTTGGGCTCAGGACGATGGTTTTACATTTGGAAAGGTTGATTTTCATTCCGGTCACTTCACACTCAGCTGCAAAACGCTCCAGTAAAAGCTAGAGATCATGACAAGCCAAAAGAGCCACATCATCTGCAAAAAGATCATCCTGAGGTCAGAAAAATGGATCCTCTCAACAACTTGTTTGAGTCAAGAAATGTTGTCGATACAGGTTATGAGTAGAATCGGTGACAAAGAACAACGCTAACCGGAAACGAGCCCGACTTAGTAGACAAAGTATGAAGCTTTGCCTCTCCAAGTAGCAGGTACCAGGAGAGACAAGTACCAGCTACCCCACATTATCATCATCATCATCATCACAGATGTCAAACTCCAGTTATCAAGAGTCGCTGTCCTGCAATGTTTGGATGTGCCACAGGTACAAAACACAGGAATGAAATGGCTTAATATCCTCCTCCTTGTACAGATCAGTTCTCCATAGTCGTGCTAATGACCTAGTTATTCTATTCAGGTGTGGTGCAACAGATGCACATCTAAAAGTTGCAGGACAGTGGCCCTTAAGTGGTTCAGAAAGAACAACTAAAACCCGAGCAGCGGAAAGTGGTAGCTTTCATTGCAAGATTTGAAAATTTGAATATTTGCTAAAAATGTTGGATTTTATGGCGAACGCTACAATTCTTTTTGCAAAGCAGGAGGCATCTGTTGTAAAAAGTAGAGCTAGAAATTAATGATGGAGAAAGAGATTCCTTTTCCCCAAATCTTGCCAGGACTCAAGTTAGGATGTGGAGAGCTCCGCCATGTTTGATGAAGTCTGGCTTAATACCAACAAGGAAGGGCATCTTCCTCAATATTTTTTAATAAAGACCGTATTTGCATGCTGTACAATAACCAAGTGTTAATCTGTGAACCTTCAGCGCCCTCCTTTTGTATTTGACATTCAGGGTTTTTCATCGCACCAACAGAAAGTCATTAACAAAAAACGATCTGCAGCGCCGGCGAGTCAATTCGGAACATTGAAGAGAACAGGAACGGCAGCGTCAATCAATTTTTCCTCACCTGCCTCTACTAATCACAAGTACGCCCGTTTAATCCAAGACTCTGAAACGTTATCTTTGCTGAAACACCAGATGACGTTCATGTACGAATAAAATACAAAATAACCGTTCGCATGTGTCGCAGTAAAACAGAGCGCAGGTTCTATAAGACTCCAGGTGAATCTTTGTGTCATGAATGCTGCGTATTTCTGCCACAGGCGAGGAGAAATGAACACTGCTCCGAAGAGCTACAACAGATACGACCCATGCCTGACCTGTACTTACTACCAATAGTATGCAAATATGTTGTTAGTATGCAAATGTAGTCTGCGGAAGATATGAATAGGCAAACACTGAGCCAATGATTCCTACATGATATCTCAGCCCCAGACAGAATCACAGGCATTTTCAACTAACAGGCCAATATTAGAGTCTGTTTCTCAGTAATTGAAGATAAAACAAAATTGTACATTTAAAGATTCAACAACACACAAACAAAAAAAAAAAAAAAAATTGACGTGCAACGGAGAAGCAATTGAGTTTCCACTTAAGAGGGTTTTGTTCTCAGTTCTGTTTTAATAATTACACCAGGGTTTGTCTCGTCATTCTCATGACCCAATTTATTTCTAAGTTGAACACAATTGTAGAAAACAGATTTAATTGACAACTCCGATTCTGAAGATCTATGTTTTGACTTTTCAAAAAGCTGATTATTAAACTGTCCAGTTTGCTTATGCCCATTTATAGAGCGAAGTTTTCATGAAGACGGATCACAACTCTGGTTCTGATTCACGTTTTAGATGTTTTAGGAATGTGCCGATTAGGCTTTTATTTGTTTTCTCTTAGTTCTGACCTGCCAAACTGGGATTTTCTCATTTTAGTCCAACAAAAAAAAAAGTAAACATTAATCAAGAATATATACTGAGAATGTTCTTGAATCAAGTGGAAAATGAAGAAACACAACCTTCGTGTTAACAGACTGAGAACAATGTGAATTTTGATGTAATTAATAAAAGAATAAAATGTTCATTATTATTATAAGATGTTTCAATCAGAGCTTACTGGCCCATTTGATTGATTGATTGATGAATCGCTAGTCAAGTTTGTATTGGGGAAAAAAACTGTTTGGAGGAAACAAACTGATTTTTGTTGATCAAGATGTTAAAAAGCTAAAATAGCGTCTCTCACAAGCTGTTTGGTGCTAGTGAGGACATTTCTCCAATGCCACCTTGTGCATGTAATGAATATCAAACTTGTTTATAAAAGGTCACACTGCAAAAATCCCTTGAGATAACTAAGTGAAATATGTGCCTCCTATTGGAAAATCAGCAAGGTCTAATTAGTACATTTTTAGCTTGATCTGCCCTCACCAGTAATTGGAAGGTCAGAAAAAAAACATGTCTATTTATTTGTTTGTTTTTTTTGCCACATCCAAGTACAACCAGGTTGCTTTTACAATAACTCGCTTCAGTGTGGAAGCTGTTATAGAAAGAGAGAAGAACAGAAACAGTAAGGTGTTCAACAATTTAAAGTAAAACACAGAGAAACAAAAAGTCGTAAAATCAGAAACTGTTTTATTTCCACTATATATGTCCAAGCATGTTCGCTGTTGACTGAGGGCTCGAGAGAGAGAGAGAGAGAGAGAGAGAGAGAGTGAGAGAGAGAGAGAGAGAGAGAGAGAGAGAGGCCTTTAGAAGACAATAGAATGGATTACGGCAAAGTTGCTCCGTTTCATCCAGTAGAGTCTGTTATGAGGCCTGCTGGATGTGTTTGGAAATATCAGCTTTACAGTAGGAATCTACATTAGTGTGTCTAGACACACTGCTTATTCTAGGTGCAAATATAAATAGCTCTATACTGCTTAAAATGTACACACCAGAATAATAGAGCGTTTGTTTTAAAACACCAAAAAGTCAAAAGCAGTGTAAATAATTTGACCGCTGACACGAGAGGGCCAAGTCAAAATTTTTCTTCTTCATATACAACGGGTCAATGTTCTACAAAAATCAACCACAAAACTGACCATTGCTTCTGCATCTACTAGCTTTCAAATCCAATTACGATTTGACATTTATTTTTAACAAGATTCAAAATAACAGTGTCATACATTACTCAGCCGCTATTTGTGGCACCTGGACTGATTTTATTTTTTTATTTTTTCTTGTTCAAGAATAAATGAATTGAAACATTAGGACAAAACCATTACTTTTAAATGAAAATCTACTAATAAAAATACAAAATTAAGTTATCGTTTCCAAGGGTTCTGTTTTCCTTCAAATTTTCTTAAACAGGCCCACAACGACTCTAAGTACACCGTGGTTCAGCCAAATCTGCTTTCAACTGCTGTATAAAAACCCGGCGAGTGTTTTCAAATGAACACTGGCCTAGATCATATTTTTATGGCAGAATTTTTTTTTTTGTCCAGTTTTCTTCAATCCAAAATAAACTGGTCGCCTTTCATTTAACAAGGAAAACATGAAAATTATTTGAGGTTTTGGATCTATGATCATGTCAAGAAAACTATAGTTTATAGTTTGACGTTGACTGGGCAAAAACAAATATATACACATTTGTATATTATATATTTTTGGCCTGCAGGTTCTTTGAACGTTTGAACACTCCCGCTCTACCTGGACGACTACAGTCTCATAATGACAACAGTGTTTGGCTGTAAATGGGTCAGTCCTGGTTAAACATTAGTAGGTTTTAGTGTCATGTATTGATAGATTCAATCTGTCCATGTTTATATACATAAACATCATGGACTGTCTGTCAGAGGGTTCCCTTTCACACTAGGATACAAAAGAAATATACAAATAGGCAAACTTAAGAAGAAGAAGTTTTATTTATATAGCACTTTGCCAGCAACAAGGCAGTTCAATCTTTGGGTCTTTATTAAAACAAACATCTCCGCCGCATCGTTTAATATATACATATGAACACACGTGATCAGTTTCAGAAAAGTTTTCATCCCCATGAATCCACATAATCTGCACGTTGTTTTAAACATGCCAAACCCACAGGGGGCAGTGTAGCGCAAAGCTGAAACCTATGTCAGCCAATCGGGCGGCTTCAAAACCAAAAACGACTTCCTAGTTGGAACTAAACATGATGATAGGAGGTTCATTTGTGTTGGCGGATATATAAAGGTTTATATGTTGAACTGCTTTTAAATATGCATTAGAATATAAAGTCGATAAAACACAAGACGATGTTGATTGGGAATCATGTCAAAGCAAATATGCTGATCTATCCGTGCATCATTTTTCACAGACATCTGTAATGTCTCAAAACTCCACTTTGGTCAGAGTTTTTAATTCATAATTATTTTTAAAGTTGTTAAATAAATAAATGCATCAAAATTATTTTGGTTTTCTGAGACATCCGGCTGCATGTGGACTACGCCTACGCAGAAGCCGTCTTGAATTAAATACTTCCCAAAATAATTCAAGCTAATCATCGCTGCAACTTCTCCAATGCGCCCGACTAAACACAGGTCATAGTTCGTAACCGTAGCACTAGAAATGACCCAATAAAGCCAAGAGGACGGAGACTTCCCTTCCACTGAACAACAAAAACACTTGACCACTGTAGGCAGGGGAATCTGACCACTTTCTGAGGTTTCCAGCAATTTGTAGGTCACAAAGCTCTCTTTGACCGCTGGTGTAGAGTGCAAGTCGCTGCCACTTGCAGGTCAGTCTAGCACTGGCCCACACACACACACACACACACACACACACACACACACACACACACATTACACCCTTCAAGCAACTCTACTGGTGCCGAATCTCACTTAAACGCCTATAGATGTAAAGTGATTTGAAGGAGTTTTGAAATGTCTGGCAAAAGCTCGGAGGATCCAGCAAAGTCTTCAAATATTGATGCCGTCTCCCTGCTCTGTGCAGGCTTGATACATGTGCATCCTTAGAGGAGTTTGACTCGCAGTGGGAGATGTTTAAGGACTCCATTCGCATGTTTGGGGATGGGAGGATCATGCTGCCCATGCTTCATGAGACCTTCGGTAAAAATTTGATGCGCGGCGTCGATGTGCGTGCGCCACACATTGAGGGGGCTGCTTGTGCTTGTGCTTGTGCTTGTGCATGCACCTGGCCTGCTGCATTATTAAAGTTTGCGAGCTGACTCGCTGAGAAGCAGGAGAAGTTTGAGGAGATGAGCCTCTTCAGGAGCAAAGAGAAGGAGAAAGAGTCACTCCCTGCCGGACAAACGAAGCAGCGGACCGAGTTTAAAAGTTAACGCAACGAACGGAGGAGAGCGGGGTGTCCTTTGACCTCCCCTCTCTCCCTCTGAACTTCCAGGATGGGCGACGTCGGCGCGAAAACGCATTCGCTTCCACAGAGAGTGAAATCTCCCTGGTGTGCACCATCAGTACATCTGACACCTCGCCCGGGGCTCGCGACAAAACCCCCTCTTTAAACATGGATGAGTCTGCCCACCACATCTTCCTCCTCTCCTTCTTCTTCTTCTTCTTCTTCTTCTCTCCTCCATCTCTCTCTCAACTCTTGACGCAAAGCTGAGAGCAGCTGCTTCGGTCAGTCTCAATAATTCAACAGCAATGTGAGGGATGAGGACCGAGGCGCAGCGGATGAAGACAGAGATGAGGAAGAGCTTTGAGAAAACAAAGAGGTGCCTGTTGATCTAAACTCAGGTTCTGTCCCGGTGTGATTGCAACCGCATATATAAAACAAAAAAACAAAAACAAAACAAAAAGGAAAAGTTCTGTCCAACAAAGTTTTAACACCGACCAAAATAGGATGACATCAATGGAGGCGCATCCAGGTCAGTGGCCCCTGATTGGCCCGCTAATGCACGGGCTGATTATTGAACTGATATCTAAGGTCAATCTGGAAGCGATCTGTCTTGCTGAAGTGTTGAAGAAGGGAAGCTGCGTGCGTAACTTCTGGGCGAGACTGAGGCACGCAGACAAAGAGGCTCAGAGGGGGCTGCAGCTTCCCTTGCACAGACCCCACCGATCAGCGCCTATTCCGGGCGGCAGCGTGGATCGCTTTCGCTGGCGGGTTGGGGGGGGTGTGAGGGGAGAGTGGGGAGGAGGAGGAGGAGGAGGAGGAAGATCTGCACGGAGCGGGGCACAAAAGTTACAAAGCGCCGCTCCGCTTTTGCACGAAGAGTCGCCGAAAACACGCGTGGATCCAAGCGCCAGCAGACTCGCAACCCCTGCGCGAACAAGCCACGAACACGGCTGGTGTGTAACAAAGCCCCCCCACACACACACACACCACACACACACACACAAAACAGCTGTATCCTATTTTTACCGACAGCAGACACACGTATACGCACAAAAAGGCAGTGGGACACAATGCCAAATGCGCAGCTACAATAAATCCAAATGCATTGTTCCCCCATAGTGGGGGGGCTGAGGAGAAAAGAAGAAACTCGAGTGGGATCCCCCCCCACTTCCATGCTCCTTATTGGATATTTAAAGCACACACGCGTGTAAAGAAGAAGGGAGGGGGGAAGTGGCGCAACTTTAGCAGCCGCTTTAGGTTGAACATGAGCAACAAAACAATTAAATCCAAGAGTGAAACTGGCTGCAGCTAGCCGCTGGGGCTAACTTAGCAGACATGCCTGCAAGTTGGAGGATGCTAAAGAAGAAGAGGCAAGAAAGGGCAACAGCACGCACGGGAGAAGTGGCAAGAAACACAAGCAGCACGGCTTCACTCGCAACAAAACAAAAGAAAAGTTACACGAACAAAACTTGTGCACGAGTCTGAAGTTGCTGAACTGCCTCGACATCAGTTAGCAAGTTTAGCCACCTAGCACACTCCTCTCTCTTCACTGGGGTTTGCTGTTGTGACACTGCGATAATTTACTCACTTTTCTCTCGCTTGGCTATCGGAGGGGACCACAGCTCCTTTACCCTTGCCGTACATCTTGGAGGCTGTTCTCACACTTTATTTTATCCCACTCGACACCTGTCAAAGAAAGCGACCAGGAAAACCTACTATCTCCATAGCTACCCAGTTAGTGTTGTCTCTCTATCTCTCCCTTCCTTACGCTCTCTTTGCTCCGGTTTCCTTTTCTTTTCTACATCCCCAACATTGCCCACAAATCAGGCAGGGTTTCAGGCGGAGAGGGGAACTTGAAACAGTCCAGTGGTGGAGCCTTTTTCAATCGCTGTTCCTGGATTCAGCTCACGCCCCCCCTGTTGTGAGACGGTGGGGGCTTCTTAAAGGCACAGTGTCCAAGTTTGTACAGACTTCGCTCAAGTTCAAGTTCTATTCTTCAGGCCTTCGTGCAACTTTTTCCTTTCCCCCCGCCCCATCTACAGCATCACACTGTTGCATTTCACTATTACTATTATGTTTAATCATTCCAAACAGTAGAATGTACTAAATATATAATACTAACAGGTAATAAGGGGTGGCTTTGGTCACATTTGTGCACCCTAAACAATAATTTGCCACCTTCAGTTTACAACGTACTTGATAAATTAACTCAAAGCTAAATCCTGATGTTCACAGACCCTTCCAGCTCCAGGCTGAATGAGGCCCGAGCCAGAATATAGTTTGAGGCCCTCAACAGCACCACTGACCTCCTGATCACATTATATTGTACAATTTTATTGCATTTTATTTTTTTTAAACGTGTATTTAAGAGAGAAAAGAAAATTAAGCAACAATTATCAATAATTACGTATTTATTTGTTTGGTTTCTTCTCTTTACATGTATTTCCTTCAGTCCTGATCACTCTCTCTCTCTCAAGGATCACTCTAGCTGTTTAGGCCAAACATTAAGTGAATTTTTATATTTTGAAGTCAATGCCTACAAGAATTTGCAGGTGCTAATTAACACAAGTTTCAATCCATGAAATCAACACATTTATTTGCTACAGAGAAACTTAAAAGCATGAACGCAGCTTATGTTAGGTCATAAAAAAAAAACCCCACAAAAGATTAAGATTTCGATAAAACAGGTTTTAGTGTCCTTCTTGCTCCCCTCTCTGGTCCCTAAGGTCAGTTAGAGTTATTTTGGCTTGATCAGGGGTCATTCTCAATGAGAGTCCAGTCAGCCCAAATGGGAATAAGAGCTACAATGGAAGGAAAAGGCTCTGCTGGCCATGCTGTAGAAAATAACTTACAATTCAATTAGATTGCATGCAAAATTTGAAGATATGTTTCATATAGCTCCAAAATTAAACTGCTCACAATCATTATGAGTTGCTATTTTTGTTGCTCATATGGCTTCGTTTTCTGCAGGTTTACATTTAAATCCATTTCTTGATTTGAACTTTAAACATAAACGTTTGCACTGTAACAGATTTTGGTGTCACAGCTCCAGCTCTTAACAGGTTAATTTTGAATGGTGCCAGGTGTTTTTTTTTTATTTTTTATTAACATCTTGCATTCAATCTAAACTATGAAGATGCAAGGCTTGAAAGAAAAAAGTGATAGAAGTCTATTGAAATCAACTTTTTGGAATACAAACACGGTCTTCTGTTTGAGTACAGAAACACAAATAGTCACATGTAAGAGATATAAGGGACGACACGGCTGCAACTCATGCACTTTGTTGTTGTCCAGGTGTGGTGCCGGTTCTTGACGGCGAAGTTTAATTGTGTGTCATGTCCCTTTAAGAGTATGTGGAGAGGTCTTTGTAGAGTTTGTGTGTCCGTGTGTGTGTATATATATCTATGTGTGTGCGTGTGTGTGTGTATGTAAGGCAGGGACAGGCAGCACTGTGTTTTCATGCTACTTGCTGTGGGAAGGGCACAGCTGACTGTCTGTCTGCACGCACGCCTCTGTGTGTATATGTGCTTGGACATGCACATGTATTTCTGTCTGCGAGAGAGAGAGAGAGAAAGAGAAAAAGAGAAAAAGAGAAAAAGAGGGAGAGCGAAAGACAGAATATATTTCTGCGTATGCGCTAAAGCCTTCTACTATATGAGGATACAAACACCTGCTCTGGCAAGCAGACATTTTCATAAAAGAATAGAGGAACAAAAGAGATAGAAAAGGAGCGAGGGCCATCATTTTATAAAGGATCAACATTTTCCCAATAATCTTGTTTATATAACAAATAAGTGCACAGATGGCCTCAGTTATGGAACAGATATACTTTGAACAGAGAAGGATTTTACGAATTCCTTTGCTCCACTATAACATGATGTATATTCTAATTTGTACTGAGTCCAAAGTGGGGTACAGCTGTACAATACAGGTTTTAGTTTTTTTCTTGCAAGTTACAGAAAATTATTTGGATTTTATTTTGAACTCAAAGATAACACACCCATCTTTTTTTAAATCTGAGTAATTGGCTTAATAAGCATAGAGCGTAAAATAGATGTCGTTTTAAAAGGGCATTAGTATGTGTTCTCCAGCCACATAATATTATCTTATGGAACAATTAAGTAACTATGCTATCTTCATTTGTTATAAAAATACTGCACATATCAAATATGGCTTAAAATAAATTTTAATTCACAATTTAAGACTTTGAAATTGGGCCTCTGTCTCTTTAAAAAAAAAAAAAAAAACTCCTGCTCTTTCCAGCACTCCACCTTCAGGAAGTCAGCACAACAGTGGTGCTCTATAAATCCTTTAACAACGTTTTTATCAACGTTTCACTAAAAAAAAAAAAGCTCTAAAAAAAAAGCTCATGTAACAAACTCAGCAGATGTGGGTTTCCAACCAGGGGTTTGCTGGCTAGTCTGAAGGAGCTGAGTGAGGGAGTTGCGTTGGAGCGGTACTCTGTGATGCAAAAACATGACTTGGAAACTCCAGCTCCGAAGAGGCGGCAAAGGCGGCGCTTGGTCTCCCCAGGCGTTTTGCACAGCTCAGTGGTTGCCATGGAGATTAGAGGCTTTTTCAAACTTGCATGAAAGAGTCAAAGCAACAGAGAAAGACATGACGTAGCTCAAATGAAGTAGATCAAAAAAGTTGATCTTACGTAAGAATACGTGTAAAAGTACACGTACTCCCTTTAAAAAAGGTTTGTGTGCTGTAAAAATTGAGACCATGACAAATCATTTTAAAACTTTGTGACACTTATTCACAAATCACCCAACAGGTTTGTTGTTTTTATGATGTCAAAAATAATAATAATTAAAAAAAAATGCAATAACCTGGTTGAGAAATCCGTGCTGCCCTGGGCAGAGAGCCTTATAGTCCATGCCAAAAATGACAACTAAATGCAAAAAACCTGACATTTATTTGTCTTTACTAACCTAAAAGCATAAACAAACTGAAAACAAATAATTTGGGGGTTCATTTTTATCACACAGATTAAATGCTATCTTTCAATCTGGAAGTAATTATAAGCTGTTGGTATATTAGCTAGTTGCATGAATCACTTCTCAGTATCAATGTATAATTTCAATCAATTTTTCCACAGTTCAAAGTCCTTATAATGAGTCTTCTGACACATCTGCACTGCTGGTTAGATGGCTGAAAATAGTCTTCTAGACTTTTTGTGGCTTAAATGAGGGTCACATCCGGCTGTTTGGCAACCCTCCCCGTTATAAATATCGTGATTCTGGAGTTTTCTCTGTGCAGAGTGCTGCTTTGGAGCCACTTTTTGCTGCACACTGCCACTCAGCTGGCTGAAGGAAGACCCTTACACATTACCCTGTCTTACAAGACAGACAAATTATATTTCCAGTCAACAGGCAGGATCATTTAAAAACTGTGGAATTGCCACCACTCAGTCCTATCAAGGTAAAACTGTTTTATTCTTATTTTATTGTAGCAGCAGTAGGGATTGTATTTTGGTGCACATTTCTGTTTTTAAAATGTGAAACCTTTGTATTTCTAATAAAACCTACAGTGAAAATTATGCTATATTACAATATTACACACCGTGTTGGATCTTGTATGCAGTCTATAATAATTTGTAAGTCTATTCTTTATACTATTAACCTTTCTCACCAAGACTTAAATAAACTATTTGTGATTTTCTTTTTACTGTTGCTATTAAAAAGCTTGAATTCAGCTGACTCTGCTGCGGACAAAAAAAGCAGAGAAGGAAGAAGAGACAGCGCACCCCTGTGTTTTAAGCCCCAGATCACAAACTCTATCACTGTCTTATCATAGCACCACTATTGATCCAAGAACCCAATAATTCCTGGGAACACTGGCTCTTTGTCTTTTGCACAGAATTGAGATAAGCAAGGACATTGTGTGCTCTCTCTGTCTCTGCTTTTTCTGTTATATAAAGCCACATATCGGGATGTTAGCATTTTGTCCCCTTGGCGTCCGTTTGATTTCAAAATTTTCCATTTGGTCCATTGTTTCTTGTGTCTCTCACTCTGTGCCATTCTGCACATCTTCCCCATATCTAGCTGGTACATTTCACGAAGATAATGTGGGTTTGAATTGTTTAATAAATAAATAAAATCAGCACAATAAGTTTATAAAAATATGGGGTTTTTTTCTTTAAGATATTTAAATCCCCGCTTGCGTTCTGTCTGCATGAAGTTTACATATTCTACATATACTCCGACTGAGTTAAACTGGTTTCTCTATTGCTCTGCAAGGACTAGTACTCCATAAGATGCACTTTGGTTTTAAGTTGAGTAAAATCAGATTAAGATTAATAAAGTACTATGGTGCATTGAAGGGAAAATTAAATCTCTTCTTTTTTCTTGTTTGAATCAACCATCAATGAACCTCAAGCATATATTCGGTTAATCTTTGCTAAAGTTAAGAGTTGAATTCATACAAGGATTACAGAAATAACTTTGTTTACAGGCGTTATAATACCTGTAAATAAAATTACATTTACCAACTAGAAAATCAAACAAGTCAACTCAAAGTCAAGTTTATTTGTGTAGCACATTTCAGTAAGAAAGCAGTTCAAAATGCTTTGCAACATAAATACTGTATGCAATAACCAAGGTCAAGTTTTGGCAAAATGATAGAACAGAGAACAGCAAAACACAACACTTGTGCATCAATTGTTAAGCATATTTATTTCTGTAATACATGCATTAAAAATTTTACAAATTTATATATATACATATATGTATATAAAATAAATGTAACCAATACAAAAACCAGATCAGAACAAAAAAAAAAAAAAAAAAAAAAAAAAAAAGGAAAAGACATGGCTTCAATATCAAGGTGCCAATTCTAAAACAAAGACAAAAGTTAAAAGGACCAAATTTCAGTCATGCTTTTCAAGTCTTAATGGCCACCCAGAGCACTTTAGACTATGGGCCTAGAGTCACACTCCAAAAATAAAAATAAAAATCATACAGCAATAACCAAATTGGAAGGCAACTTGGTGCCTTGCATTCCTGCAATACCTTCAAACCACCGCAAACAATCATGACAAATCCTGACCTTAACGTCTGAATACTGAGGTTAAATAATGGCTCAGGCAAAGTTTTTTTTTTTTTCCCCCCAATCTGTTGTTGTTCAGGTTTAGTGAGCGTGTGCAAGCTGGTGCCTCAGTGTCCTGGTTTCAGCCAGCAATAAGGGCACCAGGTCTGATCTTCTGCTGTTGTAGCCCATCTGGGTTCAGCATGTGTAATGAGAGACTGTATTCTGCATACGTTGGTTGCAGTGAATGGTTCTTGAGCTACATGTATGAAGCTTCGTGTTTGACTGAACATGTCAGCTTGGTTGGCACGTTCTTTTAAATCTCCTCAATACTCCAGTCAATTGCTCGGTTTGAACTTCAGCAGGTTGCCTCAGATGCCTCAGTTCGTTGAGTTGCAGCGAAATGATTGGCCGATTCCTTATTTGTAAAAAAAGTGTTGAACAAGTGGACACAACAAAGTAGAAGCAGAGATGGAAAGAGTAGAAAAATAACCAACTCCAGTAAAAGTTAAGTTTAATAAAAAATAAATAAATAAATTCTTAAACACAAGTAAAGTTACCGATGTAAAATGTTACTCAAATAAAAGCAGAAAACTCATTAAAATTTTTCCCTGTTACTTAGTGTTTTTGTGAGCAGAAGAAAGATATGCTTGTGGTTTTCACAAAAGAAACAAGAACATATTGTTCTCAAACTATTTCAATTAAGGATTGCCCTCTTAAATAAAAGTGCAACACAAAATAAAACACATTAACATATGAAAACATGAACATTTCAATGGGAAATACATTTCTCATGTCTTCCGTACCCACCGGTTTGACAGAAACGGGATGTTTCTGTCAAACCTACTCCACCCTTCACTACGGCTACGAAGCTAATCTCTGGTTGGTCGTCATTGTCACATCAGCAAAGTGTTATCTCAAGAAATCACAAGTAGTAATCTGAAAACTGGCTTCATTACTGTGGATATCACTTCCTTTCGGAAACTTTTGCATTAACACAGTTTCTGCAATTTCATAAATAATCGTTCCGTTGTTGTGAAAGTTGGCAGCAGCGGTGTCAACATCACCAACACCAAAATTTAGAAGAAGATTCTCAGTAGTGCCAACAGACTTTCTGTCATGGTTGTAGCTCGTGTTGGTTGACGTTTGTTTCAGTCAATAACTTCATGTTGTGTTTAAAGGGTAACAGTTTGACTTCTGCTCCACAGAGTAAAAATCTTCACTAAGGAAAGTGTTCTTTTTAAATATATCTTTCTTAATGAAAGCTCAATTTGCGTGTGGATGATTTTTTTTTTAAATTCCCCTGTCAGTGTGGACAAGGTCAAAACTGCTCATTTCAGGCTAAGTTGCAGTTCAGAGACGCCATCCAGTCTCTGGTTAGCAACCATTCAGATTCGAAAATCAGGTTTACAAATATGTTTGACTATTTCCTGCAAAAGCCTTTGTTTCAATAATGCTGCGTCTTGCCATTCAAATTTTAGTTATTCCAACATCATCATCTTTGTCCACCTCTTCTTTCATTTCTGACACTCTGTCATCCTCTCAGTTCTCCTCATTCACCCTTCCATCCCCATCGCTTACTTTTTCCTCCCTCTTCTTCTCCTCTGCAGTCATTTCAGACTCTCCAAGTGTCTTTCCTCCCCTCCACCCCCCAACATTTTCTAATTCTCTTCCCCTGCATCATCTCCTGCTTGTCACTCCTTTGCATCTCCTCCGCTGTCATTGGATATTCACCGTCTCTCTTCTTCTTCTCCTCTCGAACATTTGTGTGCTGCTCCTTCTCTCCTCCCTCCCCCCCCGCCTTCCCACCTTGTTTCCTCCAGCTTCTCTTTGCACCGCGACTCATTTCGTGCTCTATCTCTGCTCCCCTCAACTACGCCAGAGAGCCATTCAGGACAGACATTCATCAGCGGCCTGAGATGATAGATGCTGCTCACCACAGCTCCAGCAGCCAGTTAGCCCCGGGTGATGCCTTATGCATACAGATATCACCTGGCTGCCTGTAGTCTCCTCGCTCGTCCAAGATCGACAAAACCCACAAAATACTCCTTAAGTACACACTTTGTGCTGCCAGGTGTGTTTGTGACCGACTACCAAGTAGAAACAAGAAGTTTAGCATATATATAAATTTAGTGATGAGCATAATTCGGCGTATAAATGTGAAAGGGGAGGATTTATCTGCGTATTGAGATTGTTAGGTATGCAAATTCCAGGGGAGTTAGGTTAATTGGGTCTGAAAAAGAGGTGGGTGTGTCTCTCTCCACTATGACGGGCTTATTTACATAGCAAAGCTGTAATTACTCTAACGAAGCCCCCCCCATCCTATCAGCAAGAGTGTATACACACACCCACAAACGCATGCACATGTGCAATCCCCAAACAGGTTGGAGCTCAATCATGCCAAACCTGTATTTTTCATCACTCCAGCTTCCTCTCAGAAGCCTTCAATTCGTATGTTCAATTTCTAAATGAATGGCGTCTTTTGGCATGCCAATCAGCTGGGTTTGTTGGGACGTCTCTATCGGAGCTCACTGGCTTCTTACAGAGACGTGGGACTCCTTCCAGCACTTTGGAGCCGCTTCCTTCCTTCTCTTGTGCGCGAGCTTTTGTAAAGACAGGCTTTCCCTTTGTGAGGTCGGGCAAGGAGAAATTCTTTTACCCCGAAGAAGGTCAGGCGGCCCCGTCCCTCCTGACATTGTCTGAGAGGCGGGGGCACTTCATCACAGGACCGCCACAGAACAACGGACATCCACGCCTGACTCTCGCGAAAACAATCTGAATTTATTGGGTGTTTTCGGAGACGACCAAAAGAAACAAACAGAGGCACCCTGAGTGAAACACTCTAAAGTCTGCTGCTTGTTGCTTATGCTAGCAACTGTTAGTAATTATTGTTTCATACAAAAGGCTTGGAATACAGTATAAAACATAAATAACATGCAGAACTCTAAAACTCTAGAAACAGACGGAGGTCTTTTTGTCCCTGTGCCATTTTATATCCTTGCAGCTTTAGTCACTGGACAATAATAGGAGCATCAACATCTTTTCAACATCAACATCTGATGAATCTTGCTTTGAATTATTTCAGACATCTTAAAACTTCCCTAGGAAGAGGAGCAAAGGTCATCGAGAGATCTCACAATTGTCCTTATTTCATAGTCTGTTCTCATGGCTTGTAGTCACAAACTTGTTGGTTATTGTGGAAGAACGCAGCGAATTCAGCGTATGTTAGGAAAGCAGCATGAGAAGAGATAAGAGCTGAAAAGCAGCCAGGCAATGCCTTTTTGAAAACCAGGCATTTCACATCATTTGTAGATGATATGAGATCAGTGATATGAGAAAAATAACATCTCTCCATGCCCTGTAATAAACTTTATTTTGAAAGTTAATGCAACGAAGTGATCAGTGCATCTCTGTAGATTTTGCTCTGAACAGTAATTATGTAAAAACAAATACTAGGCCTGAGTCTTGAAGCGTCTTACCAGCTCCAAACAGAAAACAACAAAAGTGTTGCTTTTTTAAGGATAGCAATTATTGAATGACAATTTCTAAGAAATTTCTCTGCAGTATTAAGACTGGATGAGCCCTTGATGCCTGGAGAGAGGAATAAACGCAAAGAAAAAGAAGTAAAGAAGTGTCGCAGAGTTCTTAAAATCCACAATATTTTGTTAGATGTTGACGTTTGGTTTGGTGACTTTTTCATTTGAATTCTGATTTCAGTCAGCCTTGTTGTTTGGCTTTCTATCTTGAAAGTACGACCTCTGAGAAGGACAGAGGACACTGACAAAAACACAACAAAGTCAAAGGCCCTGCTGTAACCGTTGTTTTTAAATCATGGTCCCTTGGAAAACACTAGGACAACTAATGCATGAACATTCAATGCTCTATCAGCATTCAGGGTTCTAAATGGTCAAGTAGCTCTTTGTCAAATTAATTATAATATAGGTCATCAGCTATAACTACTCCAAGCCTGCTGAATGCTCATCATTTTTCACTGAGGCAGACTGAGCATCTGCATAGCTTAGGCAAACATGGAAAAAAAAAAAAAAAAGAAAGTGGTGTCTTTTCTGCAATGTTATTGGACTCAGTGTTTCTATTACAAAGTAGCACAAAGGTTCAGCATTATCACTCATTACCCTTTCATTGTAACAATATAAAACTGAAAGTTTTTTTCCTACCTAATGTGGTTTTTCAACACCTGTACATGATAAGATGGCGAGTTTTAATTGCTCAACCCTGTTGGACTCCATTTTTATTCACAAGCTGGTCATTCCTTGTGTTGGAGCATCACTGCCAAAACTTCCTCCCTGCAATAAAACTCAGAGCTGATCAGATAAGAGCGGATAAAGAGCTGGGCAGAAAAAGCCTCGTCTTTGGACACCTCACCTTTACAGATGAGGTGCAGTACTCGATTTAAAGATGCCGATGAGTACTGCACCTTTACCTTTGCACTGAACATTGACTTATTATTCAGAGATTGATATTCAAACAGGCATAATTTGTCACCTTTAAGGTTTGGCATCACTGGATCTTCAAAACAGTTGACAATTATTCTCAGCACACCTTAAGAGTCACAAAGCATCAGAAGTCCTGAAAGATACTATCAGATGATCAAACCAATTTTAATATCGGACAAGAATAATCTGAGTAATAAATAAAAAAAAAAGCAGTTTTGAAAGGATGATTTAATTTTTTTTCATGGAAAAAGCTATCCAAACCAACCTAGACCTGTGAGAAAATTCTACTGCCTCCCTTGTTAAATCATGAACCCACTGTGATTAACCAGATACTTTGACCTTTAGCTCAAGCCTGCTCAGGTTCTGCAGCAGTAATGATCTAAAGCACACGAGCAAATTCACCTCAGAATTAATTTTTGCTGGACTCCATAACAAATGACAAACGCTCCTGCAAAGTGCGGAGAACAGAGCTGGAAGTGTTATGATTTCACTGTGGCTCACCATTAGCATTCACCATGGATTGCTTGTTGAATATTAGCGACCATTTGAAAAACACTTGAACATGACAATGACCCCAAACAGCTCTGTAAATCCACCAAGGATTGGCGGAGAATTACTGAATAGAAAGTTCTGGGGCTTAGTCAAAGCCCAGATCCTGACTTCATTGAGATACTGGGGGGTTGCTAGAAAGGTGGTGCACATAAAACCACTCAGACACCAAACGGCTGAAAAGTGAGGAGTGACGCAAAAATTCCTCAGTCTGACATCAGGGATAGATTTGATTGGAAGAACGGAACGCTAATCCATCCGTGGTAATGCAGCTTATTGTTTTTTGTTTTTCCTCTGATGGATGTGATTTGTTTTTAAGTTGCAAGTGACAAAACAAGTTATGCTAAACGTTTAAAGGTTTTCTAAATATACTCAAAAAAAATTCTCACTTTTCACGTCACAGAACCTGGTCTCTTAACAACATTCCTGTCTTTCATATATCCACTAAATCTATCAGGCTGACAATTGATACCGCAGACCCAACAAACTGCGATGGCAGATTATTAGATGTGTGTTGTCCCGCTGCCACGTTCGGGATCTGCCCTTCCCGCTTTCTGCACTTCCTACTCCAACAGGAATTTAATCTTTTAAGCCATCGTTGTTTTTCCTCTCCCCTATTTTTACTGCTGCTGCTGCTGCTGCTTGGAAGACCACAGACTGCCTCGGTATGCTGATGCCCCGCTCCCACCGCCCCCTCCTCCTGCTCTGAGCCTGCACTGTAAAAAGAAACGCCGTAAATTTACGGTTGAAAAATGGCGAAATACCAACAGTTCCTGACCGTAATATGCAAAACATTTCATTGCCGTAGAAAATACAGGGATTTACAATAACATATGTTTCAAGTAATTCTTGACGGTCAGGAAATGTAGAAAGCACAGAAACTTTTGCTTTGTTTCTGTTTGAGAGCAGAGAGGAAACACCTGATTGACAAGACATGAGTCTCAAGCTCAACCTGTGACTGGGAAGACCGTCTCCACGATGGACACCATCCTGAGCCAAGTTTGAACTCTGTTAATCTCAACCTGGAGCAGCAATCCTTTTATCACTGTTTTTTTCTTCTACAATAGGTTGTCATTATATGGACAAATGTCTTTGTATTTTCTTCTTTGAGATATCACTAATATTGTGAGGAAACTGGACAGAAAACAGAATCGTTTCATTTTTTTTGACAGAATTCTTAAACAGAAATTGTTTCTTTAAGCGGATTACTCGCAATCTGTATTTTTGTTTAATTTGGACTTATTTTCTTTAAAACTTTCCATATTGAAATGCGGACAAATTATTACCCTTCCTTGTGTGTTGTACTGTCATTTTATGGTAAAATTCTGGTAACAACAGCTACCGGTAAATAAAAACCATAAAGTGTTAAAAAATTTTCACAATAAAATGTCATCATATAGTCCTGCCATGTTTCTCACTTACGTAGACTAATCTTTACAGTAACTATGTTGTTTTTTATAATAAGTTGCATAGAAAAGTTTACAGTTCTGAATTGCTAAAGTCACTGTTGCCCAGATATTATGCCTCAGGAAGTATGACCATATTTTACCATATTGTAGGAAATACGTTTTTTTACCGTGTATTGGGAAATACACTAAAATACTGGCAGTTTTGGTTGCCAGGACTTTACCGTATAAAGCTGCCAGTATTTCACCATAAATTAGAGCCGCTTCTTTTTACAGTGTGTCTCTCTGTTTCCTTCTGTATCTCTATTTGTCTAACTCTCACGCTCACATCTCTCTCCCTTTCTTTCTCTTCCTCCTATCCTCATCTCCTCATGCTCCTCTTCTTCTCTCTCCTGCTTCTCCACAGCCCTCCTGCTGCCCCCCCCCCCCAACATGCACGTCCACTTTCTCTCTCTCTCTCTCTCTCTCTCTCTCTCTCTCTCTCTCTCTCTCTCTCTCTCTCTCTCTCTCTCCGTTTCTGTTTCTCTCCCTCCTGACTGCCAATCTGCAGTTTCGTTGCTCTGCTGTACGTGCCACAGATTCAGATGGCAGTCAAATGGCAGACTTGAGACAAACACGGAGACACATGCGTGCAATTACAGTCTCACACAGACTCACGCGCGCGAGTCCATATGCAGATGGGCGACGCGCGAGGAGAGACTCAGAACATCTGCGCAAAGACACAAACCTGCACACATCTGTGCGCTCGCGCCGTCCTTTACGCTCGAGTATTTTTTTTAATTTTTTTTGTAAGGCAGAAACAAGGGAGAAAACACGAGAACAAAGGCATAAGTGGGAAGTAAATAATTCAAACGTGTATCACAGCAGAATAAAAACACTGGGAAAAGGTAAATATCTCTGACAGCGACGTAAACGTTTTGTTGTTGTTTGCGCGTTAAAGGTGAACGGGAGAAAAAGCAAGCGCGCGAGAGAAAGAGAGACACAGAGAGAGAGAGAGAGAAAGAGAGAGAAAAAAGAAAGACAGGACGGGTAGAGAGACGGGAGGGGGCGGCAGAGCGGGGAGAAGCGGAGAGGAAGGAGGTCAGCCGGAGCTTATGAAACATTTTTTAACCTAACCCGGCCTATTTCTGACAGGGCAGATACTGTGGACTCACAGGGAGACGCGCGCAAGTTCCCATGGTTGACGACAGCGTGCCTTCGGGGAGCGACACGGAAATATGCACGCGGAAAGGAAACGAGTCACACTGTAACCAGAGCACAGAGGAAGTTAGCATGTCGTGTAGCACGAGCAGCCTGGAAACTCAGAAGTGAGGAAATGTGACTGAAACAGTAGCTGGGCTTCAAAACATCTTGTCCCGGGTTTCTGCTTCACCCTTATGTAACAAGGCTTGTGTAACCTTAATATCAACTCATATGAGCAGCTGTAATGTCACAAACTGATCTGAACGCAGCGCAAATGGAGCCGAGCAGAGACTCAGATCTGTGTACATGCACCTAATTAAACATTTATATGAAACGAAGAGTTATTTGTTCCTGATGTTACGCCCAAGTTTAATAACAATTGAAGAGCACACTGAAGAGCTACATTTACTGGCAGATATTCTTACTGTCAAAAGGCTTTTTGAATTATAAATAATTCTTAGTTGTTTTCCTTAAAATGACCCTGGGTGGACAGATCTAAAAGTGAGACTTTGAAAAATTACTTTTTTTTTTTTTTTTTTTACCATTTATGGGAGATTTATCTTGTACAACTCAGTTAAAAAAAGTGTTTAGAAGGCAAAATGTAGGAAATAAAACAAAAAACAACTTCTATAATCTGGTTGTATGAGCCTCCATGTCCCTAATGTAATATTTTAGTAAACTACATTTATTTGCAAGGCTACCTTTCTTTCTTTTCAAGTCACAAAGGATTTGTTGTTGTTTTTTTATTTTCAGTGAATCCACTCTGCACCCCACTGAGTCCCGCTGCCTTATGAATATTCGTAAGACTTAAACTATTTCCACATTTTGTCACATTGCAATCACAAACCTCGTCGTATTTGATTGAGGTTTTATGTGATGAACCGACACAAAAAAGTATATAATTTTTTTATTTTAAGAAATAAGATTTATAAAACGAGTGCATTAACCTGTTATAACCAAATACAATGAGATTGATAAATTGACTGTGCATATAGTTTAATCTCAGTATAAATACAAAAGCTTCTGTAAAGACCTCAGAGGTTTGTTAGAAAACACAAGGCATCACAGACACCATTCAACAAACAGGTCAGGGAGAAAGTAGTGGACAATTTTGAATCTTAGTTTAGAAAACAATATCCCAAGCCTTGAACATCAAACAGATGTTTGGTCCATCGCATTGGCTTCCACCTAACCAGAGAATCATGCACAAGACCTATTGTAACTCTGGAGGAGCTGCAGCTCAGGTGGGACAATCCAACAACAGAACCTGAAAAGTCTGGTCTTAATGCTGCAGAAGAGAAGAAAATCTTTTTTGCTTTACTTCTTTACTAAAGAGACAAAGAAAAACGTCCCATGTAAGGAATGTTTATTCATTCATTTTTTGCCTGTGGAAGAAGGTGTTGTGTTCTGCTTAGGCCAGAGCTGCACTTCTTGGCCTGTGTGTTCACTGCTATGTGCAGAGCTAGTTCTTGCTTATGCCTTGTAGGCAAAATCTGACACTGCAAATCACTGTGAACACATCATGCACAAAGTAAAACATGGCGGCGGCAGGGACAGGGAAGCCACTTCGAGTGGAAGAAAGATGCAGCGGGTCAAGATGAAGTCCAGATCTAAAACCAAAAGAAAATCCGTCCCACCACTTGAAAAGTGCAGTTCTCACACGTTCTTCATACAATCTGTTGGAGCTTGAGGCGTGTTGCAGAGAAGAGCTGGCTAAATTTATTCTGAAGATGTACAAATCTAATGGAAATATACCCCCAAAGACTTGCAGCTGTCATTGCAGCAAAAGGTAGTTCTACAGAAACATTGACTTAGAGGAGTTTAATATTTCTATATTATTTGTAAAAAAATATACAGCTACAGTTATGGACGACTTTCTGTTGGTCTGGAAAAACACATACAATTTTTATATTCAGCACTGATTTATTCACTGCTGTTTAAGGCCAGGTTAAAAAAAAAAAAAAGCTTAAAATAAATATGATGGCAGAACCTTCTTCTTTTCTCGCACAGTGTTATCCATTATAGAGGAGAAATCACCCTTATTTGACTGAACAACAAAAGAAGTCAGTTTATTTTCTTCAAATCGTTACAAAACCCTACAGTTTCCAAAAATAGCAATCCATCCATCTGTTTGTGCCGTTTAGCCGTCCACCTGTATGCAGTCACTAATTAATTAGAACATAAATTCAGATGAGGCTTCATTAAAAATGCCTTTTTAAGGCAACTTTTAAGACAGGTTCAAGGCGACATCGACAAAGAGAGACGATGCAGATACAACTTACAGCTAAAGAATCTGTCTTTTGTGAAAGAAACAAACGTATAAACAATAATGCTGGTGCCTTATTTGCCGCAGTTGGCAGAAAAACTTATGAAAATTTGTGAATTAATTAGGTTAGAACAAGTAGATAAATAATAAGATTAGCTACCATAGAAATGCAGATGACATAACCAGGTGAGTCCAAATCCATCCAAGCACTAACCAGATGCTTGGAACAAATGAATGCACAGAAAGAGCAATAACTTTCTCTTGGTGAACAAAACTGAAGTTGTTATTTTTGGACACAAAGAGGAGCGATCTAGAGTCGGTGCAAAGCTTCAATTATTACCACTTGAAACCGGCGACCAGGCCTGAAATCTGCAGACGTACTCAGATCTGAACCCTCAGAGACACAGAAAGATAATCACAAAGTCGACCTTTTGTCACTTATTTATCTTTAGTTGCACTGAGTATTTCTTCACAGGTTAACCTAAACAGTCAATCAGACAGCAGTAGCTGATCCAGAACGCTGCTGCTCACATTCTCACTAAAACCAGGAGGTTAGAGCAGATCCCTCCGTCCAATGGCTCCCTGTAGCTCAGAGAGTAGACTTTGAAATACTTTAGATGGTTTATAAATCACAGAATGGCTCAGCACCAAAACACATTAAAGATCTATTGTCACTGTACCAACCAGACTTATCATGTCTTCTGGTTCTGGTCTGCTCTGCATCCCCAGAACCAGAACCAAACATGGAGACGCAGCATTCAGCTTCTGTGCACCACAAATCTGGAACAAACTTCCAGAAAACCGCAGAACAGCTGAAACACCGAGATCCCATCAAAACTAAAAAAAAAAAAGCCCAACTTTTGTTTAATGTTACTTGCGTTATTAGCATTAAGTGGACCATCAATTAATTCTATTACGTCTCTTTATTTTGCCACGTCAGTTTTTGCTTATTGTGTAAAATATTTTTCATTCAAAGCACTTTGAACTGCCTTGGTGTTGAAGTGTGTTATACAAATAAACTTGACTTGACATTAAGCAGATATTGAATATAATTTTTATTACACCCGCATTTCTGTGTTATATTTTATTATTGCGACGTAATATTCGAAATTCAAGTATCACGTTTTCATTCGATGTAAGCAGAATCATGATTACCTGAAATAATTGCTTGGAAACATCAATCCGTGTGCAATCGGTGCAGTGTGTTTCACTTAATGAATTGAATTGATGAAATAAACTATCTTTTCAAGAATAATATTCTGATTTATTGATCATGGCTGTATCCTTTAAGACCCTAAAGTCCTCAATTAAAGCTGGCTTATCACACAAAAGGGAAAGAAAACATGAATAACTTCCATAAAGTATCTAGAAGATTGTCAGCTACTTATCGGGAATTAAATACAAAGCAATTTACACATACATAACATCTGAAATTAAAAGCATATGCATCATCTGTACTTCACTGCAACCACATATGGACCTCGAATTACAACCTGAAGCCTGTTCTGGACTGAACACCGTCACCCTGCAGAATCCTTCGTGTCGTTCGCATGAAAGTGCAAGAGGGACTGCGAATGAGCAGCCAGCTGTCTCGCAGACCGGTGAAATTAATCAATTAGTCTCTTTCTGTTTGCAAATTGTTCCTGCCAATTTCAAAGCCTCCCCGAGAAATTGTGAACGAGTGTTTCACAAACAAAATGGCGAGCCGTTCCCAGTCAGAGTGTCTGTGAACGCCTAACCTTGACTGAAGGTGTGTGTTCATCCATGCAGAGCTGGCTGTTACCTTTTCAGTGGAGTCCTTTGAGGTGGGACTAAACTTTAAAAATCTTTTTTTGTTGTTGTTGTTTGCTACCAGATGTTTCACTGTTAGTCATTCTGACAGGGTGAAGCTACCATTTGTCTACTATTTTAACTGCAAGTCTCCATTCGTTTGACTGTTCCTCTACACAAAATAGCTGAAAACGTAAAGCAGAAGTTCATCATAATACAAGCTTTACACTGTTTGAAGATTCTTCTATAGCCCAGTTCTGCTTTGAATTTCTCTACAACTTTCTCCCTGACTTGTCTGCTGTGTTCCTTGGTCTCCATGATGCTGTTTGTTCACAAATGTTCTCTAAGAACAAGCCTCTGACTTGAGCAACAATAGTGAACAAAGGTTGGTACCGAACTTTGTGCTCCTCCGGCTAAATGTCACGCAAACTGCGATGTCAGAGGCTGAAATAAAGTTTATTACAACCTACAACTCTGACAATGTTTCACATAATGAGAGGATGAACTCCGACTCCAAATTATCTGCCTTTCCCTCTCATCTCATCTCTTCTTGAACACCTTCTTCTTGCTCAGGATGATGTGGTCTGATGCAATCGCCTGGTTTAGGCAATTGCAAGATAACTTATTTACCAATTGGTCGGAGTCTGGTTTTTAAAAAATAAATGACAGTTCGATCAAACTGGATTGCTGGTGTGATTATCGCCATTCTTGTGACTGAGATGAAAGCATTTGGATATAAATAAAAGTTGGCTGTTTTAGTGCAATGTTCTTCTGGACAACATTCGTTGAACTGGATGGGATCTAACGACTAGAGGGCTTGTAACGTGAGAAATCAGAGAGCTGGACTTGGGGGGGAAAAATAATTGTTTAAATTTGTATTAATAGTTCATCAGAAATGCGAGGGCAGCTGCTCAATCATTGCCGTAAAGTTCTCCAAGTATAGAGTAAAAATACATCGTCTGAACATTTGAAAGGATCTTTCATCCAAAATGAAAGTTGTTTTTTTTTTTTTTAAAGAAGTTTAAAGAAGATAAACGATTGAAGTTCGTAAGAGCAAAACTACAGGAGCAAACTCGATAGTTTTGGTGAACCATCTTAACTTTCTTTTCTTACACTTGAAGGCTAACACTTCATTCCATACCCTTCATAAACACATGTCATACATTTGGTATGGATTTAGCTGTGTGCCAAGTCTCTCTCTCTCTTTTTTTTTTTTCCTTTTTGTGTGAAGAATCTACTACATGAAGGGCTCTCTCTCTTTTATTTACATTTGACCTGAAACCTTGCGACAGAAACATGTGTTACCCTGGATGTCAAATTGGAACCAGATTGCATGTCCTCCCAAAAGCGTTTGAACAGTTACAAGACCCCCTCTTTTTTTTTTTCTTTTTTTATCGGAGACACAAACTGTGTGTGTGGTGGTATAATTGGCCGCTCAGACAGTCTACAGATGTTATTTCCTTTCAACTCGCAGAGTAATTTCAGATGCTGTTTTCCTGTCACCTTCGTAGGTTGAGAACGCAAGTTTAGAGTGTAGCAACGTTTGATTTCACACACCTCTCTAACAAGCTTTAATATTTTAGCAGCTATTTTAAAAATGGGCTAATTTTGAGCTAATTTGAATAATTTACTTGTTGGATCGTCGTAGCTGGAGACTCTTGTTTGTTCACAGAAACAAAGAAAGCCATTAGCCGGAAATCTCAGTTTCTGATTTTTTTCTTTATCGCGTCTTCACAGCCAACGATTAGTTTACCCTCCATTTGGTGACACCACTTAGCTATTTTCTGCTTTCCAAAGGAAGCAGCTCAGAGGCAAGACACTGATTATTCTTGTGTTGGGCAAAGTATTTAAGTGTCTTATTTGGAGTTAACAGCAGTCAGAACAATTAGCGTGAGAATTAGCAAGAACTCTGCAAATTAAGACAAAGCTAACAGAGCGGAAATCTAAACAAGCATTTTGACAGAAAACAATACATTGAAAACGTCACTTTTATGTGATAAATTGTCGCTTTTTAATTCATAAAAACGGAAGCCATTCTTAACCAGAGAACTTTATGCTCTTGTCAACCAAATTACCTGCAGGTTGAAAATGCTTATGCAAGCATAATCTGATCAAACCAAAAAAACCCCCAAAAAACCTGCAACTATTCAGGTGAAAATTCAATACATCCAAATAAGAGGTAGATTGTAAAGAGAAAACAATGTTGGTTAACAAGGAAGCTCTTAGTTAATAAACTCTTAGTTAACTCTTAGTAAAAGAAGCAGCAAGAACTTTGTGAAAATTGCAAAAATAAAATAAAAAAAAGAAGAAAAAAATAATGTTATATACCTTTTCCGTTGGAAATGCTTCTTTATTATTTGCAACTGGTTTCCTTGCTTTTCTGAACTGGGCGATCATGTTACAGGACAATTACACTAAATCTTGTAACGTCCGGAAAAAGTGCTCACACTGTCTGACCTTCACATTTTGTGACATTACGACCGCAGACTCTGTGGCTCTGTTGCGTTCAGTCACTCACTGTTACAGCCAAGTTAAATAAAACCCAGTGCAGCCAACAGCCTTCCAAAGTCACCCAGTTAGTGAACGGAGGTCACATGACTGTCATTTCACATAAATCCAGCTGTTCTCTGAAGGCCTCGGACGTTTGCCTGAGAACGTCGAGTGAACAAGCAGCGCCACGGAGACAAAGGAACGCAGACGACGAGTCAAGCAAGGTTACATTATTAAACATTACTTTACGTAACTTTTAATTATATCTCAGTGCAGTTGCTCTAAATTATGGCACATTTGCACGGACATGTAAGTCTTCTTCCCGTCATGTCGGAGGTTCTGGCAAAGACTGACTCAGAACAACTGCTGATATATCTAAAAATCCTTTACATCCTCTCCAATTCGGCTTCAGAAACAATCATTTCCACATGCTTATTGCCGGAACAGGTCAAGCAATCTCTCGATAAAGGACTAATAGTTTGGTAAAGTGTTCCTCAACTTCAAAAAGCTTTTGAACCATAATTCACTCATTTCAAAATCCTTTGATTTACTAGAACAATCAGTGTCTTGGTTTCTGGTCGTACATGAAAGACTGTGAACAACGTGTCTTCGTCAATAGTAGTAAATCTTTTGTCGAAACTGAAACAGGAATCCTTAAAATCACTGTTTCAGATCCCATCCTTTTCAGCCTGCGTATTCACAATCTGCACACGTCTGGGGAAAGCCGTTTTAGCCGTCAGTGAAACACGGAAAACATCAGCGTGGCTAAACGACTCCTGCTTGACCCTTAGTGCAAAGAGAACTAAGTGCATTTATCATTAAATTAAGAAAGCTTCGTCAGTCCGTTCAGATCAACAGGGATCCTATTAAACAAGTATAACGACAATAAAAATAAGTTACATTTTCAAAGCCACATTATAAAAATAAGCAAAACTGTTTGATTCTCCACCTGTCCTGGGAAAACCTGAGGATTCCCAAGGAACAAAACAGGAAAATGACGCTGAGGGGAGGCCGGGATGTCACGGACCTCCTTCTGGACCCTTCGGACCTGGTCTTGAATGACAGAAAACGCACATTTATTGAGAATGAAATCCTGGAAATATATTGTTTTCTCAAAATTCATCTCGCAATCGTAATGATTTGACGTATTTAATCCTGTCGGATCGCCACGAGTTCTTCTGTTACAGAACTAGTTTGTGCTTCTAATGACATTAAGGGACGATCCAGACTTTTTTTAAAGTGAAATTTGGGGAGACGTCATCTACAGTCAGTATCTTACCTTCAGAGCACAATGCTGAGAGCTGCGTCAGAACTTTTAAGTCGTATTTAAGACGCAGGATAAAATACGTAACCACCCAAAAAGTGCTGCAGCTTCTCAGGTTCTCTTCCAGCTGCACTGCATTCCACAAATTAGTCCTACCTGGATCTTATATCCCTCATTCACCCTCCCAGTACTTTAGGCCAGCCTGCCACTTCACCTCCCCGCCAGATTCTTAGGCCCAGTCCGTTTCGTCCGTCCCATTATTTGGCTCGTTCCGCCCAGTTGTCCCCCGGTTTGTCGTTTCCACCTTCTGTGTGAATTCGCCATCCTCGCTTTTTGCGTTTGGATCATTCTCCAGCTGTTATGACACATAGCAGTGGTCAGTTTAGACATGGAGAAAAGTTCTTGGTTTGGGGTTGTCCGAGTCGTTCCGCTTTTTGGAGAAGAAATTAAAAAAAAAAAAAAAAAAAAAAGTTGCCACAGTAAGCATAACTTCATTTGGAAAGAATTCTGCTCTACTTTGGATTAGCCCATTACATAGAGTCAAAATGAAACACACTGAAGCTTGAAAATGCTTAGAAAGGACCGTGTCCGACGCAAAGATGATGCTGCGTGAAACTCTTTCAAGTAGCGTTGCTTAAAAATGACTTTCTGGTATCGACTGAAGTGAAGATGTTGGTTGGCTGTCTGACTATAACTTCAGCATTTTTTATTTAGAAACTCGTCCCAGATTCACGACAAATGAGAAACGTCCCAGCAACATCGTCCATCTCATCTTCATTGTTTTAATGGTAGGAACATTAACGCAGATTTGAGCAGAAGAATGTCACATCAGATGCTTTCCAAGGCCCGAGCCGAAGCTTCATTAATAGTTGGGTTTTTGTCTTATTCTTGCTTCAGCCATTTTCAAGTGAGCAACAGAATTGGTTTGAATTTTCAGAGATCGTCTAAAAGGACCCAGGATGAAGCTCACGCCGACTGTCCTTGAGGGAGAATTATTCTGAAGGTTTTAGATAAACGTGTTGTTGACTATCTTGCCCCTCGGCCAAAACTAGAGGGCCTCCTGTCCCCCCCGCTGCCCCTCCCGGCGCCCCCTCTCGCCCTGCGTGGGGCCCCTCAACCTCCCCGTCTTTCCTCTCCTTCTCTTTTTCTCAAACATTCTCCCTATCCTCCCTGTTGATCCTCAGCTTTCTCTCCCTTTCCTTCACTCTTCACTCACACACACACACACACACACACACACACACACACACACACACACACACACACACCCCCACACACACACCCCCACACACACACACACACACACACACATGCCGCTATTCCATCCCTTTTGCCTTAGCTCACTGCCCATATCTTTTTCTTCCTTTCTCTCTTAGGCCCCTTCTTCCCCTCCCTCCCGGTCCCCCCCAACCCCACTATGCAGCCCCTACCTACACTCCTCCACCCCACCATCCCCCACCTTTCTAAAACAGAGTGTGTGTTCTGCCACACACACACTCACACACACACACACACAGAGAAACTGGTGCTTTACCTCCCCTAGGAGTTGTTCTTAACTCGCTGACTGAGGCACGCTCAGTCAGCGAGCGTGCCTCGCACACACACAGCTCTGCCTGAGTGTGTGTGTGCGTGCCCGTAAGTGCCTGTGTGTGTGTGTGTGTGTGCGCGTGTGCTCACATGCGTGTTCGTGCAGAGCGCGCACGGTGGTGCTGGTGGTGGGGGAACTCGGGTGGAGGGGTTGGGTTAGCATGTTTTTTGTGTGTCTGCACTGCTGACTCCACACATGATCCCCATTAGAGGCTGGCTGGGACTGGGAGTAGACACAAACTCACACAGCACACACGCTTTTATCTTCACACACACACACACACACACACACACACACACACACTCGCACGCACTCCTACTCACACACACACACCAGGTATACAGGTATACATTCATCTGGCACGGTGGGATTCTGTGAGGCCCAGTTCCACTGCATCTCTTAGGATTTTTTTCAGAGTCATAATATATTTAATACAAAAAAAGACATAAAAAAAAAACAGGAAGTGTTTTAATTTGTTCTTGTTGCTCGGACTTGCTTTCCTTGAGGCGCGGCAACACTTTGGATTTGGGAGGTAAGGAGCGCTGGAGGTGACGTCATCGCCAAGTGAAATATTATTCCTAGGCAACCAAAAGTGTCCAAGGAAACCAGATGTATCATGAGCATGAATGAGAGTTTTGGTGGCTTGGTTTACTAAATCGAACGGGGCGAACACTAAAAGCGTCGTTCACGAGGCGGCTTGAGAGGAAAATCACAATCACTCAAAGTTTTTGCAAAAGGCGAGCTTTATATACAACGCAGGTTTATGGAGGGATGATTCCATATCCCCTAAAGCGCTGAAGATGCTTCGTATTGCACACAATTGCGTCAACTGATCATGACAGAAATAAATCTGTTCCCACAACAGTCGATGTTGAGTTTGTGGTTCAAGAAAATATGTTGTATTTTTGCGTTTAATCATCCTCTTTTTCTTAAACCTAAAAATAAAATGAATGTTTGCTTAAAAGCACAAATACATGTCTGTAATCCTTGGTGAGAAATCTATTTGAAACGCATCATGTGAGTTTTGAGGCTCGAGACAAGTTTGTTTGCTGTGAAAATGACTCTGGAAGTAGATGACCTAAATCCTACTCAAACCTCAGCACAAAGCTGGAGATCCCGGTCTGCCGGAGCCAACAGAACCAGATCAGATGCAGAAAACAGAGACCAGATCCCGAGGTCACCAAAACGGATCCCCTCAACACTTTGGCTGAGTAGCAAGCAAATTCATCGCTTTTCAAATTCAGAAATGGACGAGTTTCTTCCCAGAGAATTTCTCAGATTAGTTGCAAATTTTCAACAAATTTTTCTAAAATTTTCAACTCAGAATTTTCAGAATATTTCAGAACTTTTCCTAGAAAAAAATCACAACATTTCTGAGTTTTCGGGCGGCTCTTTATTCCTCCTTCCCTGTCATCTACAAACGGGCCTAACACACAGACGTATAGTGCAAGTACATCACTGACACGTGGCAACGTCGGAAAACTTTTGAAAAAAGTTGAGGCGAAAACTTTTGAAATTTTCTGCAGAGATCCGGCTTTGTGTTTATTCAAGAGAAATCTATTTACCAATTTCACACTGAAAAACTAGCGATGAGTCAAAAGGTTGGCAGCCAAATTAAACCGACTTATCCTTTCCTCCAAAATTAAGGAAAATATATGAATGAATCATTCAATTGTCCACGCGTCAGATTTGTTCCTGCGGAATGGCTGAGCAGCTTCTCAGTGGGGAAGCGCTAACTCCGCTTCCAGAAGGCCTCCGGGTCAAATCTCAGCCGTGAAACAACGCCACAGCTGGAGGAAACCGAAGCGGCGACGCTAGTTCGAGGCTTGTTGTCGTCACGTAATAGTAACAACACGCCGTTGCTATCTTGAATCAAAACGGCGAAATCCACCGTGAAATGCAAAGTCTGAAGCAACAGCCTCCTAATTTGTGAGAGAAAGCTGCAGGGGAACCGGAACGAATGGCTGGGAGTGTCTGCCGAGTAGCTTGGGTTTGTTACTGGATGTGCGGCAAATCAAGTATTAACATGTTTGTTTCATTCAAAGGAGAGGATGATGAAGGGCCACCCTGAGAAAGAGCAACAACAAGGCTCCTTCTGACCTCATCAAATGCGAGCCTCAACAGAGCAACGTCGACATTTTTTTTTTTGTTTTGGCTGTCGATCCGAGATTAGCTTAGTGTAAATCATCTGTGACCACAGACACATTTAGATTAGTCATAAACGTAGCTGTCAGTACAGAAAATCTAAACGCACAGGCTTACTTTAACATAACATATTGAGCATGTTGTAGCTTCGAGACGTTCAGCCTCTCGGTTAGCAAAGCTCCCCAAATCTGTTTGGTTGTGAGGAACATCTCTTGGCCCCGGGCTTGTTAAGGTAAACGCAGATTATGTGTCAGATTTCATTTTGCCTCTCCAAATCTGCCCGTCAAAGGCCTTCTGCTGACCGGAGCTGTTATTTTGTTGATTTGAGCCCGATATGACGCTGCAAAGGAAATCCTGAAATGTACTGGAGTGTTTCGGGTCATCACTGGTTCTTGTGCAACGCCGCTCCAAATTTCAGCTCAATCCATGATGCTGCTGCCGCCGCCATTTTTTTTTGCTGACGGTATTTTGTTCTTCTGTTAAAGCTTAGTGTTGTTTTTGCCGTTGTTTGCGGTTTGGTTTAATTAGGCAATAAAAATGTTTAGTGTTTTCTTTGAAAGAAAGTGCAAAGAGTTGGAAATGATCACATCTTTACTTTGACTTTCTTTGAGGTTATTTAGATCCACTAGACCTAATGGCAGGTTTTGAACTCTGGAATGATTTATGTATAATTGAGCCTTTCAGACAGCAGTAAATGAACAGGTTTTGTTTCTTTTTTTCCCCCCCAAATTAAAAAAAAAAAAAAAAAAAATCTCCTCTTGCAAATTTTCTAAAGAATCCATGTCAGAAAAAAGTTTCGAAATTGTTCGTCACGGTCTCATTCCATTACCTGGCGTTTTAGCCGGGGTGTGTGCACACTTTACTGGTTATGACAGCTCAGCGTGTCATGAAGTGCTACAGTTTGTCATTTTATCTCGGCTTTACTCTTCGCCCTGCGCTTCAGTGCAACTGCGAGGGCTTCCTGTACAGAAACCGCCGTCATTTCCAACTTTTACTGCGTCGTCATAAAAACATAAAAACAGAAAATGCTGCTAGTTAGGTTTGCGCTCCCTGGAACCAGTGAGATTTACAGTGTGAAAGATAAATAAATGACTCTTCCAGTCAGGAGACGTTTATGGTCATCACGCTGCATATTTGTTAAAGCCGGTGACACCGGCTGGAAAGGTCTCCACGCCGACAAACTTCGATTTAAAAGCTACAATCCCCCATTTTCCTGAAATTCTTCTTAGGCCCTCACAGATAAAAGCCGCAACATCAGAACTGATGTTTAGCTTGTTCACTGACAGATTTCATTTCCATCAGCAACTCCATAACCTGGGAGAAAGACAATCTGGTGTGTTAAATGATGATGATTTTGCAACGCTTTTCATTTTGATTCCACTTTTGATTCATTTGGGAAACCGGGATCCTGATTATTGCCGTTGTTTTAAGATCCTCTTTGCATTTTTAAATGACAATGTTTGTAAAGCACAAAACCTTTCTGAGGCCAATCAGCTGTAATCATGCAGAACGGAGTCAGGCGTCGTCCTGAGCGCATTTTCCTGAGGCGCGGAGGACGCTTCGGTTTTAATCTGTTTTTCAGGAAGACAAGATACTTTATAGCTCCCAGTGTCGAATCTTTGCATTTGCCTTCATATTCAGAGTTGGGGAGTTTACATTCATATGCAACAGGTTGCATTAGGAGCAGTTGCAGACTGTAATGACTGACAGTAATTCTCCAGGTCATTGTAGTTTCGTCAATCACTGTCGCAGGCAGCTGTTATTTACGAAGCTCAGCCGAAGGGCTCGGCCTTGCTTTTGTCTCTCTCCCTTAAGTTATGCCACGAAACTTTACATTGAAGATCGCGAGGACGTTTTAAGTTGTCCGTTTTACTTGGAGCTGCTTCGGTTTTGAATCAGACTAAAGCAAAGTCTCACAACCCGTCCTCACCTGCGCTCTGTAAGTCGTTGTTTGTGTGACGCAGAACAGAAATGCTCAGAGCGCCAATGTTTTGCAAGATGAACATGAACAAGCAAACTGTGAACCGGGATCGACTCTAGGCGGCGCCTGCGTTTCCGTTTGCATTACAAAGACAAAACTTGGTGTGGGGAGGATGTCAGACTTAACCTCATAAGGACTGGCTAGCTTATATTGTAAATACAGCATTGTTTACAATGGGACAAATACTGCTGCACAGCAGTTTATAAAGTTTCACACCACTTTATTATTAGAACAAAACCTGAAGGTTAGTAGTCAGTGAAGACGTCAAGTCCTTTCTTTCCCTCCTGATGAATAAAGCTGACAACTATTTTCCAGGACCAGAACGTGTGTTCAGTTTTGAAGCGTGCCCTGTGAAGAACCGGTGACCCGTCCAGGGTTCGCTTCAACTCCCGCCGGGCGACCGCGCGAGACCCGCACCGGCCCCCGTTTTGAGCAGCATGCGGACGAGCTACTCCTAGACTCCAAACGACCGTTTTTGTTGTTTTTTTTGTCTCCCTCCCATAGCAAACCAACGCGTCTCGATCCGCAAAGCTCACATGATGCGTTTGAGAAGCAGAGCTTTCCCAGGTTCACAGAGGCACACGTTGTGCTCGGTCGTTGGGCGGCCGAACCGCGGGACCTTCTTATTAATTAGGTTTTAGAAGAAGAAGAAGAAGAGAGACGATTAAAATACAGAAAAGGATACATTTTCCTCAATTACAAGTTCAACATTGTGATTGAAGAATGACGATGCTGTCATTCTTCAGTTACAAGGGAAATTAAGGGTTAAAAAAGGCAGGCAAATGACAAATAAACAAAACATTTTTGTAACATGTCAGTCTCTTGAAATTGTATGCAGACATTTTATGAAAATGGAAAAACAACAGTTTTCTATATTATTTGAGTCATTAAGAGATTATATGGAGAACTCCAAGCGGCACGGGGTCACAGGGTGCAAACCTGTTCATTAGCCATTGGAAAAATATGAATTATAAAGCACAACATCAGCAAACTTAATGTCTTCATTTTGCTGCAGACATTAGAGACATCAGATTTTAATTTTTTAAAATCCTGAACAAAATGAGCTTGATCATAGCATACCAATGAACCTGATGTCGAAACTTTTTTCCTTTTGAAAGAGGAGCCGTAACGCTGTTAAAGCGGGTGGATTGTGTCACAGTAACTCAAGAGATTTCCAGCAGAACATTGCTTTGTAACAAGATCATTTCATTTTCTCAGCGAATTTACCATCGTGGCCGTTTTGGCTTCGGCGCAAAGCTCTGGGGGCGCATCGCAGACGAATTCTGCAACAAGTTTGCAGCATTGGCAGGTAAGCAGAGTAGCTTTGCCCAATGAATCTTGACAATGGTATTATATTGTTGGCTCGGAGTGCGCCATTTAACAGCCATTAACTCTTTAGCTGTAATTTTACAGCTTTTCTGCGTCACTGTGTTGTGTATTGAGAACATCAGCCGGTGCAACTTAAAGAACCAAATCCACTTTTATTTACAACTGTGATTTTGTTGTTGTTGTTGTTTTGCGTTTTGTCTTTCAATTTAAAGAAACAGCTTCTTTTCAAGCGCATGCAAGTCATAAATCAGCGTATCAATCAAATTCATTTGTTGGCTAAGCTACTGAAATATTTGTAGGTTGTTTTTTTTTTTCAGTGAAGTCATTCTTTAGTCGAATGTGATGGTGGAAAATATGAACCTTTCTTGCTGAAACTCTATATAAAACTCTGTTTGTTCCAGATAAAGAACAGGGACTCCAGATCATGATGCTTCCACCACAATAATTAAACGTCAACAAGTTTGCTGAGTCATGTAAATTCTGCTTTTGTAAAATTTCCACAGGTTGCCATCATGTGTAGAGATCAGGGGTCCCCCTGTTAGGTATGCAGTTGTTAGGAAATGTCCACATATTAATGTCTGATTTATTATTTTTTTGGTATTCAGCTTTAAAGAAAGTGCTGGATTTATTGCATTTAAGCAACAAAGGTAATCTTGCTCTAATCAATAAGCAAATTGTATAAATGAAAAAGAAAATTTGAACTAAGAAAATGTTTAATTCTAACTCTAGTAGCTAGTCTTTCCATTTGGACAAAATAGATAAAAATCAGCCTTTTTTCATGACAAAAAGGAAAAATAGAAGGTCCCGGTGTGAAGCAGTAGACCAAAAATAAAATATTCAGACCTAAAAAAGAAAAAAAAAACCCTGTCCAATACAACATAAAGAAATGGTCCTCAGAAGTTTGAAGAAACTCATCATTGGGAGAAATACCAAATTAACTAAAAGTTGATAGAACAAGTTTAAACTTTTAAAAACAAGATCGGGGGATTTAAATTTGCCATGCAAGTTCAATACGGACTGTGAGCTGCATCATTTTTGTAGCCATCATCAATGGTCTGGTGTAATTCTGGCTGGGTGAGCCAGAATTACACCAGAGTTTATTTAAACCGGTTGGTTTCCTGTCACTATTAAAAATAGTCTGGAAACTTCAGTAGGGTTGAAGTCGAGGCCAAGTAGCAAACTTAACGTGAAGCAGTTTTATTAATATTTAATTCAGTTTTGATGTAGGTTTTGCATCGTTATACACGCAATGAAGTAGTTTCCGCCGTTACTGTTGGGTGAAACGGAAACACGGGTGGGATGTTTTAAGATGGAGTGGTGACCTGTCCAGACCGCGGCCCGCCTCTCACCCGTTGACCGCTACAGATAAACACCGGCGCCGCTCGCGACCCCACCAGTGATAAGCACGGAAGATGATGGATGGATGTTTAAGATCAGCCCGAGAACCGCAAAGGCTGGAATGTATACTAACCTAAAATCTGCATCAACACTGACGTCACAACCCGCAGTCAACCCGCCGTAACATTGACCGTGACCGAAAAGCAAACGCTTGCTCTAAAATGAGTTGACGGAAACCATATGGACAAATCAAATGACTTCTGAAGAGACGCTTTACGGTTAGGAGACAAAAACTGGGATTTCTCCACAGTGACCAGCGCTGGCTAGCTGTCCTGTTAGACGTTGGAGGCATTATGCTGCCGGGACGTTTCGCTATACAGGACTAGTTCTGATGCAACCAGTGACTCCACCAGCTAGCCAGTCAGTGATATATATACATATATGACCTGTTTTGAATGCGTGTGCATACAATCCTGATCAGGACTGCAGGAATCTGAACCAAATTTTAAATATCTTTGATATCATAAACATGGAGATTTAAACAGCATTAACCATTTCTGCAACAGAACAGCAAAAAAAAAAAAAGCAAACAAAAGAAAAAGAAAAAAAAAACAAAACAAAGACAGCATGAGAGATAATCAGTCTTAAGTCCTCATCTAAACTACACCCCAGTCTGTCCAATGCCTGCCGGCTCTGGGGATTGTGCTGGAGTTTTAATCCACTTAAAAGCAGAGGACCTCTGCTGCTGTTTCCAAGGGGCTTGACCCATGCCGAACGTGTGCGCATGCACAAAAAAAACAATGCATGTGCACAGATCCAGCCTGGCCTTCGTGCACACGCAACGCTCTCCAATGCCCTCGGTGCAGAGCTGCATGCACGAGTGCGAGAATGTGTTGTAATTAATAAATTAGGTGCAAATCAGAGGGGAGGAAGAAAGACAGTTTGTCTGAAGCGGCTGAGTTGATTCAGATGGTGGGCCGCGTGTGCGGATAGGCCACACTGGCAAACTGAGTGAACTAACCTTAACTGGATTTATTGAAGAGAGGTCAATAGGCGTTTTTCCATCTGTTACAGAGGAGCAGATTTTAAATATCGCCACAGTTGTGAAGGGAAATCACCTTTAATTGTTTTGCCCACAATGTTTCATTTCAAGGAGATACCAACAACAAAATAAATAAAAAAAAAAACCTCAATATTGTGAAGAGATATTATAATAAATCAGCCATGAAGAAAAAAACAAACAAACAAACAAACAAACTAGTTTTTAATTTATAAATAGACTAAAAATAAACCCTCCCTTCAAGTTTAAACGTGTTATTCTGCTCTGCGGACATATTGTCATACTTTTGCCTCCTCTTGCTCCGCCGTTTGTCGTTATCTAATTTGAAATGTACTAATTCCTTATTCTTGCGGAGGGAGGGCGAACCACTGACTTGAACAGCTGCTTCATGACCCAAAAAACTGTCAGTCTTTCCCTGGAATAAATTGTGGAATATACCATGCTTGGGTACAGGGGGGGAGCCGAGGACGTGCGCGGTCGCGGGGAGCGCGGTTCGACCGGCGGCGCTCGCGGTTTGGCGATATATTGCATTTTTGCGGACAGCATACAGAAGAATCGGGGGACGGTTTACCGGTTTCGGCGGGGAAACGAGGGGAGCGGACCGCTGGCCCGGAGCCGCGCGCCCCTGTGCTTCAGCGCCGTGTTTCTTGAAGACCCATAGTAGAATCAATTCAGCGAGAGGGGAGCTTGAAACCGGCCACTCATGCTTTCCTCCGAGTCTGAGAGAAACGCAGTTGAAGGGAAGGCACAGAGCCGTCCGCCGCTCCACAAGCTCACAACAGGCCGGCTCCCTTCAGCAACGGGAAGCAGCAGCTGAATCTGCTCAGAAATGTTCATAATACTGACAAAAAGCACTCAGTGAAGATGCCCAGTTGCCAGCATTTCTCAGTGGGGTTTTGTTGTTGTTGTTGTTGTTTTGTGACGTTGAGATGAGACTTTGAGAGAACTTCTCAGATTGGGAGTTTGAGAATATTTCTCCAAGTCAACCTGGAGATCCTCAGCTCACTTCACTGTTTTTTTTTTATTTTTTATTTTTTTAAGTAGCATATCAGATCGAGATAACCAAAGAAAATGGTTGATTATCCTCTCAAAACAACACGTCACCACGGTTTATGATTTACATTTATTCTTTCAAAAAGCTCATCGTTTCATGCACCCTTGCGAGGTTTCCGGGCTCTTTGAAAGAGAAACGAGCCCCCAGCATCACGGATCCTCCAACGTACTTAACAATGAGCCGTGAGTTGCATTGTCACGCATATCCTTCTATCATCAAGCAGGAGTAGCAGACTCCAGTCCTGGAGGGCCGGCGTCCTGCAGCTTTTAGATGTGCCTCTGCTGCACCACACCTGAATAAAATAATTAGGTCATTAGCAAGGCTATGGAGATCTTATCTACACAAGGAGGAGGTAATTAAGCCATTTCATTCCAGTGTTTTGTACCTGTGGCACATCCAAAGATTTAAAGGGATGTGGGGTTGTTTTTTTAGGCCGTTTTTAAGAATGTGATGCCATGATGACTATGTAATTCAGCAGTTTGACTGGACTGGAGTTTGAGAGCCCTGATCTAGAGCCACGGTTCGGTGTCGCCACACTTTCTTCTCTCCGGTTTACCACAAAAGCTTCCTGTAAGAGGCCTGTGGCATGACGTCGGTTCATTTTCTGTTTTGCGAGCCATTCTGTGCCAATCTAGCTATGGATCATTATCCTGATGAAAGTCCCAGTGACTACACATTTTTCAGTTTTCTGACAAATCTCTCAAGTTTTTTTATTATTTGAATTATTTTACGTCGGGGCGGGGAGCCCTCCACAACACTTCCCAGGGCCTGTAGGGGAGAAACAGGCCCACAGCAATACAGACCCTCCACCGTACTTAACCGTGAGCTGGAGGTGCTTCCACATATCCATAACCCAGAAAGCTCAATACCAATCCCGTCTGGCGTGTTGCTGTTTTGACAGCACAGTAAAAGAAGGCCCTTTTCTCTCACTCCTCCCAAACAGCCATTAGGCACGTACGTAACTCCTAATGTCTGTTATGGAAAGTCGGCGACCACAAGATGGCATTCTTTCCAACAGTCCTCTAATTTTGAGCGTGATAAATGTGGGTCCTCATCAAGCCAGTGCCTATTCCACCATACATTCGAAACAAAACGTCACGGACTACTAAACAAAAAAATGATGGATACTCCAAACAATTTAAAAAGGAAAGTACACATGAAAGGAAATGCTAAAGCCAGGGACACATTTGGCACTAATGATTTTGTAAACAAGCTATTATTTGCCAAAGGGTTACTTTGCCCCCCCGCTCTCCCCAATAAATAATTGGTAAGTAAAATTTGAATACTTCCTAACATGTTGGGTGTGCTATTATGTACTATTATTTAACTTAGGGATGAGTCCTGCAGTTTTCCTTTAGAAATATATGAAGAAATCCAAAGTTTCCCATCAATAAGTGACGTGTTCATCTTGCTTTCTGCAAACTGCAGTGGTACAATTAAAATGTCAGCCAACGAATCCTTAATATTTTTATGTGGCATCGCAGCACATTGGTAAGGACTAAAAAAACAAACCTCAGCCGGCGCCTCGTCAGCCTGATGCATTGATCCCCTCCATGAGAACGCTCTGCTTCTCGCTAGCATGCAATCAGCTCTGCTGTCTCATATCTCTTTACCCATCAGCTCCACCACATCAGCAAAGAGGTGCCTTGCTTAAGGGCATGTGTTTAGAGTGAAGAGGGTGAAGATGCATGCAGTGTAAGATGACACTATCAGGGAAAAAAAAAAAAAGTTGTTGTCAAAGTTCCTCCAGTGCAGGAACTTAGCCCCGAGGTTAGAAAAACTCTCAAGCTTTATTTTCATTTACACCTGCTGGGTGGATTCTTTATTTATTTATTTTTTAATCTGGGGTCTTGCCGAAGATTAGCTACTGAATTGCACATGGATGCAGAAATGTTTGTTGAGTCCAAACTTACGCACAAAAACGCAAACAACCAGGTTGCCCCGAGGGCAGAAAGCTGCAGCAATTTTTTTGATCGGTTCTCCAGCGTCACGCGGCGCCGGGGCTTCTGGCCCTGAGCAGACGCAAAGCGAGGAGGTTCATTTCGCAAGTTGCAGTTGGTTTTGTTAACGTGAGCGTGCGCAATTATTATGTTTCTCCACATTTCCTATCCCATTTGCAGCACGCTCACCTACTTGCACGCGCCGTGCCTGTAATCCGTATTTCAACGTGCTTGTGTATGCGGCCCAGAGAGCGAGAGAGGGAGAGAGAGGGGTGTGTATCCACGCCACCAGCAGAACCCACTCACCAATGTCACCTTCATGAGTGGCTCCATTGCGAGAGCATCCTTCAGAATGAAACAGATTAGCTTTGCAGGCAGGGATGTTGATGAGGTCATCACTTCCCAAGGTCACACTTACACACGTGTACCTAAGGGCCCACCCCGTCCCACCCCCCCTCTCTTACACACACACACACACACACACACACACACACACACACACACACACACACACACACACACACACACACACACACACACACACACACACACACACACACACCTCTTCAGGTCCTGGAGAGCCTCATTTCAACCCAGATCTAAATGAGACCAAACATACCACATCCAACAGAATAAAGCTCATTGTAACACTTAGTAAATCTACCAGTGTCATTCTGTTATACGTCAGTGATTGATTTTAAAGTCCCTTCTCGGTTTTTCCACATGCTAAGAGCCAAGATCCGATGACCTGAACCAGATTGTGAGTTTAGTTTCATCTGTTTTAATGGTCAAGCGACACACCAGATTAAAAAAAAAAAGAAAAAAAGGGCCTTTTCGCTTTGTGTCTCAGTACAGCTACCGACGCTGATTGTGTTTTATTGAGAGTTTATGCATTAGACCAACACAGGCAAAAAACAAAAAAAACAATCTGAAAGCGTTTTGTGAATTTCAGTCTAAAACGATTCCACGGGGAGCATCGGGGAGAGTCAATGCTTAAGTCTTGCCAAAGACTTGGGAGTTAGGATAAGGACTTTGACTGGGCCATTTAGACAATCAGAATCTCCCTCGACCTAAACCATGCCATTGCATCTCTGGCTGCATGATTTGGGTTGTTGCCTTGCTGGACGATGAGCATCCACACAGGCTAATTCTGTGCAAATGCTCACAATTAATTAGAAAATATATATATTTTAAATAATTTTACCCAAGACAGGAGGATTACATCCAGGTTTGCATTTTTATTTTTATTTTTTTTGCATCTGATGCTGCCACTACTATGCATCTCCACAGAAGATGTTGGTCACAATGACTTTTACTTTGTTTGTCACGTTGCGTTGACTTAGGTCCGGACTTTAACTGGACCAGACTGCCCATAAATTAGCTCTGGCCCTGTCTTCCCACAGCATGATGCTGCCACCACCCATGTTTCATCGTGACGTTGGTCCTACTTGACAAGACCACCTTCTACCCCGTTTGTTTTTCTCTGAACTGCTAACGAGGCTTCTTTAAGCAACTCAACTCAATCATGACTTTGCCCTCAATAATAACTGGGCTAAGCAGCAATGAGTATCAGTCACTGCATCTCGTGTCTGTGAGCATCGGATTCTCTCTTGGGGTTGTGCAACTGTTCGGCGAACGCGCCAAAGATGTACGACGACATCCCGCATCTGCGTGCGTACCAATGTTTCTCCAGTGACTCTCGGCAAAAAGGCGAATCTCCCTGCCGTACAGCGCAACATCTCCCGTCTTTATTCCCCTCCCCTCGTGAGACAATGAACACATTGAGTCAAATCTGTCTCCACAGCCTGTGAATAAGAGACAGGCAGCTTTGTTTTTGCACCAGTGTGCGCACGCACGCACACACGCATACACACAGAGATAAAGAGCAAATGTGTTTGCGTCTGTATTTGTGTATCCAAGTGCAAATGTGTACGAGATGCCTGCGTCATGCGTTCGCCATGTGAGTCACTCGTTCTTATGTAGGGCTTGCAAGTGGTGAGTAAGAGCCCTTTACTTTCTCCATCGTCTCTGCGCGCGCCCTCCGGGGCCCCGCGCGCGAATCGTCCACCCCCCCCCCACCTTCGACCTTCCTCCTCGCTCATCGCCCAACAGGTTGCTCCGTCAGCGCCGCGCGCAGACGCACTCGGAACTGGACAGGTCACCACGTCCCAACTTATTACCCCAGACGACGAGTGAAACATTTCCCCCTCTCATCTGTTCATCTCGCACACCTGGCGAGGTGGCCGAGGCCAGAGCAGGACCTTCCTATCTGACGTCCTGCTTGGGGTGAGTGCAGGTGAGACACGGAAGGGAGGCATGGAGGAGACGGGGAGCAGCAGCGCGGAAGAGGAGGACGCACACGCGCCGCGTGACGTCTGTGTCTGATGACTAACTCGGTTCGCAGTCCAGTGGCCCGTTGTCTTTGCGAACGGGAAGCTTCTCGGAGGGTCTCGGTAGCTGCGGGGCATGAATAATAAAACACGAGGCCAAACGCGTCCCAGCTCATCACGCCCGCGTTGCATTGTTACATATTTCAGTCTCCTATTGTTTTGCCAGGACGTGAACACGTTTTAGGCCTCCGTCCGTCTCGATTTTCAGCCCTATTCCGCCATCTAGTGGTGACAGGAAGGCTGCTGCAGAATCCACTGAGAGGAGAGGTTTGCTCAAGAAACACAGGATTATCAACGTGAACACTGACAGAGATATGTTTATAATTAACTTATGCAATTACATTTATCGCCACAAACAACAACAGTAAAAAAAAAAAAAAAATGATTAAACAGGAGTATTGGTACAAAAACCAGGGGATTGAATCAACAGGAAAACATTTTTTTTTTAAAGTGCTTCTTCTGAACAGGAAACGGTGGCTCTCAAAACTTTACAAAACCCAGTAAAACACCAAGAAATGAGACCATAATGAATATTTACATTTGTATAGCAAAACTGAACTGGAAATGAAATAAGTAGAATCAGAATAATGTCACTATTTGGCTGCATCAGCTGAGGAGAATGTATGCTACGATGGCAACGACCCAACATGCCGATAATTGATATGCAATGAGATTTATTGCATATCAGAAATTGGTAAACAGGGTTAACGTTTGTTTGCATTGGGATCATTAAAAACGTAGATCCCCGGTAGTGGTTTCTCTATGCAGCTGCAGGAAAATAACTATTATATTTGCTACACAGCACATTGGTTTTTAAAAATAGCAATTAGTAAAGCATAGAGATCAACTTAAAAGTGAAAATTATGAGAAAAAAATTCATCGTGGTCTCACTGGTGTAAGTCTAAACACATTGACGTTTAACTGGGCCGAACCTTTGAGAATCACTGTCAAAGGTGCAAACAGAAAAGAGAGAAAAGAGCAGAAGTAAAAACAATCAAATCGATTTAAATGGACTTTTTAGAAATTTTATGCTGACAACCTGAAGGGGACAAAGAAAGGGTCAAAAACAACATGAGAGTCCTTCACCAAGGCCAAGTAAAGCCTTATTTATCTTTTTCTTTTTTAAGAAAAAGTCTCAATAAACATTCCTTTCAGTCAGGTAGTTTCTTTTTTTTGTGCGTGATTGTGCTTGAAACAGTGACTACGCTTTGGCCCGCATCAAGGAGGGGAATTAAACTCCTGCGATGCATTCTCTGCGAAATCCATGAAGGAGGCGACATAAAAAAATAAAAAATAAAAAAAAGTTTTTCGTTTTGTACTGATTTTGGAACGCTTTTTGATTCGCTCGTTTTTGCCTTTTAATTGCAAACTCCTCTTCGTCCTTTGGCCTACATGGATTCATCCTCGTCCTCTTGGTCGGGCAGGGCGCCGGGGCAGGGCTCCATGGTGACGGTGATGCCCATGCCGCTGAGTCCGGCGGGCATGTCGGTGACGAGCGCCCACTCGTTTTGGTCCGGACAGTAGAGCTCGACGCTGCACAGGAAGCCGTGCTGGTTAAACCCCCCTGAAACAGAGCGGCGTTGAAGAAGGAATCAGCTTAAAGTCATTTGGACCGTAACCAGTTTATTAGCCCAGTTCAGGATTAGCAAACGTAGATGTATTATTATATTATTGTTCTTCTCAAGCTTCAAATGAACAAACCAGAAGAAGCCTACTGGAAACACATAAACACAGAGAGATTTTATGACCTGGGCATAACATCAGGTGTCATTAAAATGATCTTACGCCGCCTCAGAATGGCGGCCATTAAAACAATTTTATTCGGCTTCACGTTTTGTCCATCAGATCACAAACTCCAAAGTATTTTATCAGGATCTTTGGTGGTAGACCAGCACTGTGTCAACGATAAAGTGTTACCACAGATTCCTAATGGTGTGGACTTTGACTAGGCCATTCTAAGACATGAACATGCTTTGATCTAATCTATCTGCACATCCAAAGAATGTTGCATGTAGGTTAAAAAAAAAAAAGTTTCTTTTGCACCTTCCTTCACATGTTCCTTCCCGTCTTTCCTACATGACATTTGACAGAAGACAAAGATTCTCATGCTTTCTTTAAACGCCTCAGCAGAACTCACAAACGTTTACTAATTAGCTCAGAGAAAAATGGTTGGACTGGAGTCTCCGACTTCAATACGCCTGAATCAAACCATTTACCTGATTTACCACGTCTACAGCATGTCATCAAGATCTGATTAAAATGAAATCCTTATTCCAATTTATGTATTTACCAGTAAAAAAGGCCAAATAAGACAATTGACAAATGCAGCCTTGATTACAGTTCGATGGAAAAATAATTTGTTTCTACTGCATCACTTCCTTAACTTATAAAAACGGAGACAACATCCAATCAATGAAAGTGCTATCTATGTGTCTGTTTGCCTTAAATTGGATGTATTTAGAACAAATTTCAATTATGGTCTTGCACATTTACGCACAAACTGCAAAAACGTCATTTCCATAAACAGCTGTCGAGGAGGAATGTGGCAGGCAGACGTTTCTCAAGTTGCACGTAGCAACTTGAGAAGATTTTCACCCTTTTTGTCCTTTACGTCTCATCAGTAAATGTTTTGTCTCCAACTGCTCGTCACGCCTGCAGGCTGCAGACGCTGCACACCATCGAAGCGCCACTTTTGCTGTCGTCCAACTTGAATTCCTCCACACTTTCACAGCAGTTCAGACGATTGGAAAAACTTTGACGAATTGAATCGTCTGACGGTGAAGCAGACGCGTTATCCACCGTGTTTGTTTGGAACCTGCATTGCGGAGGGAGCTGAACTCTGCCGAAACGTCTGGGCCGTAACTTTGTGTTCGTCTATCGAATGAAATCCCGATGAGAACGGGTTAAAGTACGCTCGTCCGTTTTCTGACTTGTGTGTCATGCAACCGACATCAGCGCTAAGCTAAGACTGACCGAAGACGTAGATGCGTCCCTGGTGGGCCGTGACTCCCAGCGCGCTGCGGCAGTGAGTCATGGAGGCCCTGGGCTCCCAGATGTTCCTGGTGATGTTGTAGCGTTCCACCGTGCACAGCTGGTTCCGCCCATCATAGCCTCCGATGGCGTACAGGTAAGAGTTCATGCTAACCAATCCTGCACAAAAAAAAAAAAAAAAGTAGAAGCAAAATCAGTTGATGTTTATATTTTTAGAAATCTACTTCTGTGGTGAACATAAGCGTGGTCAAATCCAGCTCACCCAGTCCGCTGCGTCTAGTGTTCATTGGAGCGAGGGGGTGCCAGGTGTTCGAGTCGGGTAGGAATCGCTCAGCCGTGTTCCAGCGGTTCTGCCCGTCGTACCCCCCCACCACGTACAGAGCCCCCCCGCAGGCCGCCACGCCCGCTCCGAGTCGAGCCACGGACATCGGGCACACAAAAGACCAGCGGTTGCATTCTGGATCCCACCTGCAGGGAGCAAACGGCGGTCAGTCGGTCGGCCGATCGCCCGTTATCTACCTTTAATGACTTTCCTTTAAAAGTAGATGAAGTTCCAATAAATCACTGCAGCACTTCTGCAGACTTCAAACGGATGCAGGGGGAGGCGCGGCCGAGTGCAGCGACCTCCTCGGTCTGCGAGAGCCAGTCAACTTTGAGTGGATTAGGTTAAGCCTGCAACCGTGCTCGGCAAATATTAACAAGCTTTATAGCGAAGCCGAAGATGTTGAAACAGCAGAGGAGGCAGCCTGGAGGCAAACATGTTGACCTGGAGACACTTTAAAAGTTACCGGCTCAAGACGACTCATATAAGATTTGGCACGAAAAATTGACTTGTTGAACCGACTATAAATACACACTTCTGCATATCTAAGAATTTCTAATAAAGTCTTAATTTGCAAAGCTGGAGAATGTGAGGCGTGGGGGCCGAGCGGGAAATCATAGGCGGAGTGGTTCAGGTTAATGATCTCGATGACTGGATAAACAGGGTGAAATTACAAGCAAATTAAAATTTGTTCTTAAGATTAATTTACTTTGAATTCTTTGTATTTTTGCAACGCATCAAATCTTTTCTCTGTAAACCTCATTATTTTAATTGCATGTGTTGGATTCTTTTTTCTCTCTCTCTCTTTGCCCCCTGGGGACCTTCTTCAGAAACTCGTTTCTTGAATGAATTACACATAACACCCACCGAGCTGCACTTGCACAAAGTAAAACAAACGTGAATCTTTAAAGAGTTAAGAAGCAGGGGAAGCTCGGCGAGCGCCAACAAACTTGGTTTCAATTTGAGGCATCTTGTCGGCGGCCCCGAAAAACGTCTCCGTAATGTGGAACGAACGCTTGAAATGCTCGGCGCTGACACGGCTTTAGAGGTAACAGGTGTCCGAGTGCAGCGACGAGCCCTCTGAATATTGAATTCATCCGAGTCGGCCGTAAATGCTGAAATACGTCTCTATTAGCCAACGTAGTGTGAGTTTGATTTTAGCGTCCCGAGCTCCAATCTCATCGCTCCGTGTCCGTGTTGCTCGACACGTTCAGGGAGAGATTGATGCGTCTCTGTTCTTTGAGCGTGTGAGGAAGGAAGGAGCCTCTGACCTCAGAGCCTGGGGGATGGAGGGAGGGAGCTGATGGGGTTTGAGGTCAGAGACCAAGCAAAGCTAAAGAGAACCAAGCAGGAACAGCAGCAGCAGCAGAAGAAGACAATCAGGCAGGAACAGCACATTTAAATTTCCATTGGTGGAAAGCTGAGAGGAAGAGGAAGGGAAAAAAAAAACAAGGCGAACAAGCAGCAGAAATCAAAGAAATGTGGAGAAAAGTCAAAATGCTCTCCAGTTTGACAAGATGCACCTGTATGAAGCTCATTAGGTGGTGCTATTTTGCAAATTCAATACATTGAGAAAGTTCAAATGCTCGTTTAGAAGCTAACTGTTGCTGCGCTGAATGCCACTTTACGTTCATGCGTTTCAGACGAACAGATAACCAAAGCCAGAGACGACTTTGATGCAGAACCATAAAATCAGGAGGAAGGAAACAGACAAAGTCCCGCAGACTGAGATAGTCATTCGCTGTAGAGTAAATCAAATCAAGTGTCTCTGTCCAATATGACAGGAAATGACATCAGATCTTCTCACATTTCATTCTCACTGCCGTTGTGGTTGCTTTGGAGACTGATGATGTCTTGCAAACAGATTTTCACCAATAAAAAAAATACATAAGACGGAAAAAAGCAAACAGTTTGGTTCACAGTTTTTTTTTTTAGTGCCATGCATTTTGTTCTTTGATTTGGAGTTACAAATTGATCTGCGCAGCAGTCACCTTGACCAGGCGACCTTGAGAATGTTATTTGCTTTAAACCTTTGACCAGTTAATCCGTGCTCTGTACTCGTGGTATTTTATCAGCGTAAGCATGCAATGACATCATCTCCGCATCTCGGGTTAGCCACATTAACGCCGAGGCATTCGGTTGTTCCACTAATTTCTTGCCTTGTTTTTTTTACCCCCACCTAACATTAATAACATGCTTAACATTCATTCTTTACGTCACTAAAATCTCAATGAAAATTGTATAAATGCTTTCAAAAAAGCATTTATAAAATGTATCTTCTCCTCACGAGGCCGGTGCTGATGAGTGCTAATGATTCTCCTCTTGCATGCTTTAGAAACCCATTCTTTTTTTCTTTTTTGTTTTGAAAAAGGCCAAAAAGGAAAGAAAATCATTTCTTGGTAACAGAATGACGTCGACGCGGCTACTTCAGACAGCATGAAGACGCGAAGCATTCCCATCAAGATTGACATTCCAGAAAGGTTTGCCCCGACATGTTTTGTCTGACTCGGCTACAAGCAGTGATCTGCTCAGCCACTTCTGCAGATTTCACTGAGAGATACCCAAAGGGAGGCTCAGTGCGATTGAAAAGTAAAAGGAATGAAACTCTCAAGACCATTCGGCCTGTCGCCTATATTGAATTATTTCTGGAAGGTCGGAAATCATATATAGAGTCTCACCTCTCCACTGTGTTGTGATGCACGGAGCCCTGGGAGCCGCCCACGGCGTAGATGCAGCCGTCCACCACAGCCACGCCGACCCGGTTCCTGGGGATGTTGAGAGAGGCTCGCTGGCTCCACTGGTTGGTCATTGGGTTGTAGCAGCACAGAGAGCTGGAGTCTGAGTTGGTCTGGAGTGACAGGTTCCTGCCTCCCACCTGGACATTACAAAATAATAACGAAACTCATTTCATTTCTGGTACAGCAACCTAAAAACAAAAAAATCACGTTGTTACCCATGCATTCTTTCGATCAATTTAGAAAGGAAACTCGACAATGTAAGCGATTTGACCTACAGTGTAGATGAGTCCAAACAGCGTACAGGCTCCCAGACCACTGCACGGAGTTCCCATGTCGGCCAGTTTCATCCAGACGTTCCTCCTGGGATCGTACGCCTGCATGGTGGTCAGGGAATGCTGCCGGTATCTGAAGAGAAAAAAAGGCATAAAGAGTGAGTGAGTTCTCCGAGTGACGAAAGGCTATTTTTATTCATGTATAAGTATTAGCATGATTAGCATGGTAATGGTGGCAGCAGTAAATGTATTTTTTACTATTTTGTTCGTTTTTACTTTCGGACAGTTGTTTTGATGCGTAACTGTGGCAACAAGGCGTGGTTTGTACAACTGGGAGCAGCTGATTAGCATCTCAAAAGCCCATTCAGTATCTGAACTCCAAATCCCTCAGGAGTTTTGGTTCAGAACATCTCTTTCATTTATCATAACAGGTATGGATGGGAACGGCTTTCTAACCGTCCATCACACAACCGCAGCGTCTTCAGTCAGAGGCCTCTTTAGAGACGTTCCAAGACAGACTGCTACAGGAAATAACTCCTGGCCACAGCATCGCCATTCACAGCGACTCTTTGAAGATACTTAAATGATATGAATTTAGGCAACATTTAATTTTCCTTTGGCATAAATGAGGTATTTTAAATTGAACTGAAATGAATTCAGGATTTTAATGGTCTTCACTTCCTTCAGAAAAATGAGGTAGAGTTAATAAAATACACAGATAAAGATGTTTATATCTTTATGTGTAGATGTCTACACATTAAATATCAACGTAGTCTTTGTTTGTAGTATGATCTGTGTTGACTTTAGGCATTTATTGATTCCTGATATCAAGGTATTTTTAATGTTTCAAACAGGCATAGTTTCAAATCCCTTAAGTTTTAATAAACCGATTGAAAATATTTTTATTGAGAAAATGTTTCCTTCAAGCAGATGAATGTGATTTTATATATAGTGAAAGTCCTAAAAAATAAATAATTATTTATCTGCAAATAGAAAAGTTGGAAAGGAAAAATGCCTCCTCCTTGAGAAGCTTGGCTGTGTTTCCTAAAATAATCCACTGGGTGGCAGGCTAAGCCTCTTTCTGGAGGCAAATATCAGCTATTAATATGAAACCAATAAAAATATTCAAGGGTCTGAAAAACAATGGAGTTGCTGTTGAGGATGCGCTGAGTGCGTACCCTCCGGCCACATAGATGAGCTGGGTTCCACGGATGGGTGCAGGAGGAACTTTCATCAGCGTCATTTCCTGGAATATTTTGGACAGGAAGTCCTTGCAGGAATTGGCCTGGAGATAAAAAAAAAAAAAAAAAAGAACAACAGTTTAAAAACACAAATAGTTCGAAACTGATTGAAGACGTAAACGCTTGCATGTGCGGTTTCTAGCAGAAAATCTCGTTTAGATTTCGGGCTTTTACCTTGCTGAGGATGGGGCAGGACAGCAGCTGGTCCTTTAGAAACTTAGGAGGCAGCGCGTAAATATGAACAGCGTTCAACAGCGCATGTAGGTATTGGGCTCTGCCCTCCATGTCCCAGCTCACCCAGTCTGTGCATGCCTTATACACCTGTAAGGATATTATTTCGACATGCAAATTATGGGCGAGAAAAAGGGTGAAAGCAGTGTCGTTATTTAATAAAAAAAAATCTAGGAAGCAACATGCAGATAGGTGTCGTGGGGAGAAACTGAATAGATGCAACCATTTATTTCTAGTGCTGTACCTCAGACTCGCAGAGGACCTTCAGGCTGTCCTGACTGATGAGCTCCAGCAGCTGGCAGTGAGACAAGCTGAAGAACTCGTCTACTTTGGTCACCTGGAGCCAGGAAGGCAAAAAGCAGCTACTTTAGAAACCGTTCAGTATTTTTCATGTTGAATTGATTTTGCTGCATTCACAAATCTAAAACAAATCTAAAAACAAAATGATGACGCATGTGCCAAAGTTTGGTAGTTTGTCCCCGATAGCAATCGGTCGGGTTTCAGATATGACACACTGCAGCTGAACTTCTTGCTGACTTATCAGATTGTGCAAGGTCAGCATGCTGTGTGACACATTTCATATTGCATAAGTGAAATGCAGAAACCAACGACTTTGCCGTGAGCTTCTTTGATCACCAGCATTTTGCTTTGAGGAGTCTCAGTGGCTCTAGTTTGTGCATCGATGCCCACAAAGCTAGGCTCTAACGCGGCGTGGGCGACGATGTGAAGTCAGTGCAGAGCAGGAAAAAGAAAGTGAAAAATTACCGGAAATTGATTGAGGAACTGAAAGCGCAGCCAGGAAAAGTTCAAGGCTGAGTTACTTTAGGCAAAGGACGTGTAAAAGACTAAAATGAAAATGTAGATCATATATCCTGAGCAAAGCGTTTCTTAAATGATCATGATCAAAGGTCTATCGCAAACTCCTGATCCATGTTGATGAGGATACTGTCAGACTCAGACCCATTTTTGTGCTCAAAGTTTGTAAAAAGCTCATTTTCAGAACGTTTTTAAATTTTTACTGTGATGTTAACTGTAAAAAAAAAAACAAACAAAAAAACATACTGGCTGGCTCTCAGTCCATCTTAGCAATGTCCTCGGCTTTGTTCTGTAGAAAGCAGCTGAAATACCAATCATTGCATTTGAAGATGTTAAAAGAAACGTGCTAAGTTTCTGAAAAAGAGCACTTTTAAAACCACACGGTACCACTAACCTACCATGTTAGCAAACAACTGAAATGAAATCATTGTAACAGAATTGTAGAACAGAATCTGAGTTCATTAAACCTGGTAGCTATGCGTACCCACTCAGATTTACTTTTAGAAACAATGTCGTCAATATTTCCAGTGGTCTCCTTCTTTGTGCAGCGTCTGAACCACATTCACTGGACATGCCGCTGTTGTTCATGATAAATGTTTCACCTGAGTGGAGCTTTAAGCAAACCACATGAGCACCTCACCTCCCTGAAGTGCGAGTTGATGTACTTTCGGCACGTCTTGTGCAGCTCCGTGCAGCCGATCTCCTCGGCAAAGCGGGAGATCCCGATGACGTTGGCCGGCTCCAGGTGCTTTGTGAGGAAATCGCAACACGCCTTGGCCACGTCCTCCATCTGATATCTTGCCAGGAATAAGATAAAAGCAAAGCAAAGCGTGAGGAGCGAGTCGACCTTCGAATTCACCCCTTTCCCTCGCAGCCGCGCTGCCGTTTAGGAAGCGTTTACCTCATGGCGGCCAAAAGCAGATGCAGCACACATTTCTCTCCCACCGTGATGCGGGACGTGTAGGCGAAGTCGATGAGTCTGCCCACCACCTCGGGGCACACGTCGCGCAGGGTGACCTCCGAAGCGCTGCACTCCTTGAAGCCTCTGGTGAACATGGCTCTGAAGAAGGCGCTGCAGGAGGCCAGCACCACTTTGTGAACCTGAAAACACACAAGTACTTATTATCAATAAAGTACTGCACAAGAATGCAAGCTTACTGAGTAACGTAATACTCACAAAACATGGTAAATAAAACACCATGTATGAGGGGAAACCTTTAAATGTTTCTTTGAGCGCGGCTTGTTGGTGTTGATGCTTCGGTTTTTTGAACTAATCTTGAAAAGGTTTGTTTTTATTTTATAATATATTGCCAAAAGCATATGGATGAACCAATTTTTTTTTCTTTATTTGGGATATTTATTTCCTGATCATTTAATTTATAGTCGAGTAGATGTCTCTGTGAACTTGTCATCTTTAAATTCAACTCTTAAAATGATATCATTTTTGAATGACAGACGCAGATCTTCAGGTATTTAGTGTAATACACACATTAAGAATTAGGAATCAGACACAGACGGACACCCAGCCATGTAGCAGAGATTTAAACCTCAGATTATCTTAAATGGAACAAATCCTGTTAATAATTTATAACCACGCAAGAAGTTTCAATTAAACAAGGGTGCAATAAAACCATAAAGTTTAATAGCACACACTGTTTAACGGTTGCAACAAGCCATATAGTAGAGATTGCAAACATGTCAACGATCTAATCATTTTGTGCAAAAATGTGCCATTTTTGCACAAAAAAGTTAAAGTTCATCCTTCAATATAATTGGCAATCTTGAGTTTCTAGACATGCAAAGCCGGTTCAGGCGTACGCCCCGACACGGCAAGGACTCAGATGTACTGAATAACTACGAAACTTCAAGACTCAAGAGTTTGATAAGTGATTTCGCCTCAAAAAACATGCATCACTTTGTGTTAACCTGTTTGCAATCTGAAAAATAAAATGAGAAAAGCGTAAAAGTGCTTTACCTTGAAGTCCATCGTCCGGTCCTTGTACGTGATGTGTAACACCAGATCGCACAGCATCTCTTGCCGTCTAAACTCATCGATGGCCAAAAAGGATCGGGAAGCGTGGTTCTCGACAGTATAGTCGAGGTAGCCAGACCCGTGCATGGAGGGAACAACGATAGCCGAGAAATCAGAGTCACGCGTGGGACGTTTCTTCCTGATAGGGCAATGCATGCTGGAGCCGGTGGAAGAAACACTCCGGATTAAAGGATTGTGTTTTGTGATGATGCCCGAGTCATACAGTCTCTATCGGTTTAAATCCTTCTTATGTCACTGGCGTCAGGTGTTCAACAGGAGCACGCTTCCTCATGTGCTCCATCTCGAAAGGAACCTTACACGGAAATCTTTTCAGTCAAGTTTTGGATTTCCTGAGAGACGAGGGATGTAAACAGGATGAAAACCCAGTCCGAGCAGCTCAGAGGAAATCCCAGCAAGTCCAGGTCATGTCTTTTAGGCAAACCATGTTGAACCCCACAATGTGTCCTTATCCAGGCATCTCATCTCCATCGTGGCTGACAGCGTGTGTGTTCAGACAGCTCTCCAATCAAACCATGGCGATCAGGTTCTTCCTGGTCTGGATTTCGCAGGTTTCAGGGACTCGTCGGTAATCCATTATGACCTTTAAGGGCGTTCCTGTCATCTACCGCTCCAGATAAGATTCAGATCTGCTTTGAAGAGCACAATCAGAGGAGGCTTCAGCAGGGATTCCTTTAAACCTCTCTTTAGGATGCTCAGCCTGTAAGAGAAGAGGAACGAGAACAGAGATGCTGTTAACTGAATGAGCAACCAGCAAGGAGATTCATATCTCTTAAGGATGTACTTCTGTAACGCGCTTGAAGTTTCACTTCCTTTTAGCTGAAACCATAAAACTGCTGCTGCCGTCTGCTCTAAGCTTCACCTCATGAAAATGTCATTTTCTATTTGAAATTCTGACTTTTTTTTTTTTCATAATTTATAATAAATAAATCGCTGCCAAGAAAAAGCAAAAAAAAAAAAAAAAACAATACTAATGACTAGTATAGTGATGATTATTTATTTGAACTTATACTTGTATTTACTTACAGTGCAACAGTAGCGCACAAACAAGAGTCTCACATTCCTGAAAACGGCATCAAGTGCTACAAAAGCGTCACAGACAGTGCGACACTGTGACCTGAAACCACTTAGTGAGGCGTGATCAAAATTCTCACTTTTGCTTGCGTCTCGCTCGACTTCGGCTCGGGGTGTGGGACTGGGCCTGACTCAACAACCCTGGTAAATCTTGGCCGCAATGAAAAAAAAAACAAACAAACTTTGATAGAGTGACAATTTTATGAAAACGACAGTTTCGATATCGCTCAGTCCTTCTGTTCCCGCAGTTTAGTGTTATTTTATTTAGATGTTACAATGATACATATTTTTTGTGGTATTTTCACCCAGGCACGTCATACCAAATACCAGCCCGCCGCTGGAGGTGACGTTTGCTGTTTTGACTGGCTTGAATTGTGTAACTTAGAAGAGTTCTGTGTTCGCAGGTATTTAAAAGTCATTTTATAATGTTATAAAGTACTCAGACTTCACAACAATGCTATGGCAAAGCTAATCTTATCTATTCCAATCTTCTTATAAAATAATTATTGCAACCATAATGATTTGCTTCTCTGCCTGATTAGATTGACACTGCGTGAGTACGCAACGTTGGCTTGAAAACGTTTTGCCCGCCGGTAAAGCGCCAACAGAGTGTGAGTCACGGAGAAATGACTCCTGAACCTTCGCGACACAGTAGCTCGCTGATAAACACAAAAAAGTGGCCAATCGTTGGAGGCCAAGGAGAAAAAGGGTCACGCTGTCGCTACTAAATCCTTGCTCAGAATGTAAAAGAGACTCTGGGGAAAAATGAAGCGGAACCAGTCCTCGCAGGCAAAGCGGGCAGGTGCTCTCATCCAGCTCATCTCCGAGCTGACTGGACCAGTTTGACTTGTATACTAAATATGTCGGTGTCAATAGAGCCTCAGTGCACACAAGTCAATTGTCTCATCCTGAAGGTTGAAAGCTGTGTGTTGAAACTTGTTTTTGAAAACATCTGCTGCTGAAGATGCAGCAGATGTTTTCAAAACAATCTGCCTTTTCTATGACGTTATGGGGCATTAATACCGGATTGTGAAGCTGCGGGTGAGTCCAGAATGAGGCGGCTTCCTGTAGCTTCTTTAGGCTGAGCGTTGCCACAAAACAGGAAAAAAAACAAACCAAAAAAACCGAGCCAAGAAAATATCCCCCGTCCCAATCCCACTACAAGGTCTCCCCCAGAAAACTCATCCAGCGGCCCATCGTCTTTTCTAGTTAAAAAAGGTTTAAAGTTGACAGGAAATTTGAAAATATCACTTGATAATTATGTGTTATTAAAAGATTGGAAGAAAATGCAAATATATAAAAAAAAAAAAAAAAATCAATGCTTAGCCTGGTGGGGGCACAAGTAAAGCCTGGTGGCCCGCCAGGCTTAGAATACACTGCAGTGAACCCTGAACTATACCACCACCGGACTGAACCAGCCAATGCTTGCATTCTGTTTACACCAAATTCCACTTCTGCACACCTTGCACTGTTTCCACCTTGCAACACTCTGCACCGCTCTTTGGAAACCCGAGAGACGGTCCCGAGTGAAAATCCCAGCAAATCAGCAGCTTCTGAAAAACTCTGCAAAACCCATCTGACAACAAGCAACAAGACACATTCAAAACTCTACTTTCTGATGCTTTGTTTGTGTTAATTCAGCAAGTCATCGTCCCCAGAAAATGAATTAAGTTACTGCCACGTGATTGGCTACTGGAGTTGCTATTTGCCTTAACATGGAACTGAAAAATTGTTCTAAATAATGCGGCCAGTGAGCACATATTATTATACTTCTTCAATACTACTGGCATATGAGGACAATTGTAAATAGTACATCTCTGAATAATAAATAAAGTATAGATTTAAAAAAAAAATTAGATACAATGAAACTAATTCCTACATTTTTCAATCTTTACATGAATCAAGCCACAGTATACACTGATACACTTCAGATAAATGTTTGGGACATATATATGCTCTGACGCAGAAATGAAGATAATCTTCAAAACTATAAACATGCAGCACATTTTTTAAAATTCACTTTTTTTTATTGTCCAAAATCTAATTTAGAATGAAACTGTGCAGCTGGATCGAGCCGGAAAACTCGACCACAGACGCGCTTTTGCTGCTCGAAACAGAAAAAAAAATACTAACGGTTACATTTGACCGGAGGAAAAAAAAAACCTTCTGTTACTAACAAATTGCTACATTCCTTTGAGTAATATTTTACATACCAACAGATTTCCACACGTAGTGAATGTTTCACTGAGCAAAGCCAAAGGACACATGGGAAGCAGTTGCGCAATCAATTTTGTGTAACCTCCAAATTTCACTTGGGCTATTTGTTTTTATTGAAATTAAAGACTTGATTTTGCTCTTACCTGAGCATTTTGTAGGTCATATGAACAAGTGGAGCATGTTCAGGCAGCAGGGATGTTCCGGTCCCTGCTGCCTGCTTCGCTTAGGTTGCAAAACATGCAGAGGTCAGAACATTACAATATCATTATGACCAACTCAGTGATTTCAGGACCATATGCGTAAAGAGCTTTCTCAGTCAGCTGATTATAGTGATTCAACGCATCAAAAATGCACTTGAAATTAGTAGCAGTGAAAAGTGGGACGAAAACAAATCCAAATCCGATTCAAAACAAAGACTTTCAAACATCCGTTGGCTTTAATCGCTGTTTGCTCGGTGAGTCGGGACAGAATTCAACACGTAGCGATGGCAGCTCGGAGAAGAGGAGTTAACCATTTACAGATTGGTTGTGCTGGCAGCACCAAGCAGAACAGCGATCAGCTGACTCCAACTTGTGCCGTCAGCTCTGAGCTGAAGTTGCTGCCGCAGATGGAACGTGACAAGCAGCAAGACTTTGCACAAGGAAGCTCCTGGAGTGAAACCCCGTGCTCCCAAAATGCATTTAGAAACTGCAGAGTTGCAGTGACTAGACATTTTTCTCCTGTTGGTCATTTAACTTGCATATCTTCTTTTCAAAAGAAACAATGCTAATCTCATGCGTTACTTCAGCCCTGAGGCGTTTCCATCCTGCTCTTACCTGCGATACTATTTAGTATGTGGATCAGGCCACTGCAGCACTGATATGTCTAATTTTATTGCAAAGAATGGTTCGGGTGAATCAACTTCAAATATTTTCATAGTTGTATAGACTTGTGGATGACTTTAAATAACCTCCAAAAAATAACTTTTAAGCCCAAATTTATTTTAGAAGAGAAAGAGTCCCATCAAATGACCACTTACTGTGGAAAACTTTATTGAAGTCAGCAATTAGGTTAGTTGTTCTGAGATTGAAGGTATCCAATCAGTCATCAATTAGGCCCATTTCTGTCAGCGAGCGATTACCAACCAGGCTGGATGAGGAGCAACATTTATCCACAGTGAACAGGATGATGAGGAAGATAAAAAACAAAAACAAAAACTCCAAGCCTCTCACCTACTGATCTGCAGCAAAGAGCGACATGTTGAGGTTAACGCGTCTCCATAGCAACCATGAGACACCGTCTGCGTCCCAACTAGATGGAGTTGTGCTAACAAAAATGCATAAAAACATGGGAAATTTGCTCCACTAAATAAAGGTGCTCAAACTAAAGATGGGCTTTGACTTTATATATAGAAATATTTGATTATATATTAAGGGCTTCCACATGTCTCCACTAGGGGCGCCATTGTGCCAATGTCTGAGCAGAGAAAATGAACATGCTAGTAGTTTCACTGACAACACATTAAAACTGAAAGATATTAATTCAAAATGATGGAAAGCGCAGGTTACAATTAGTGGGGGTGGCATAAGTCATAATGGAGCGTTTGTTTTATTATTTTCTAACTAAACAACATTATTTATCTAATCATTCATTTATCGGAGCCACTTATCTCACTGCAAACAGTGAGTGAAAAGTTTCACTTTCTTTTTATTAGGACTCTGCGGCCGCTCAGGACAACAAAACCATAAAGTAATAGGGTTTTAAATATCCAGTGCGGGATAAGAGTACAGCTAACAGTTGTACAACACTGATTTCTGGTTTTCTCCCGAGCGTCAAGCAGCTGTCGTAACTCACCAGCTGTCAAATGAAGCCACAACAACAGAGCTCCGAGGTCACCGCGACGCAGGGTCCGGGTGTCTGTCCGAGCGAAGGACGAGCTCTCCCGCGGCAGGCAGGTCGCAGCTTCCCGTCTCCCCCCCTTTTCTCTCCCTTAGAGGAAACTGTCCGTCCCGTGCTACGTCAAAATAGCAGAACTGAACTGAGCTCAGTTCAAAGTGCAGCAGCAGCAGCAGCAGCAACAGCAGACGGGATGCGTTAGAGGGCGGGAGGAAATTTCTACACCTCCATGACTGTGCAACTTTTCACAGCCAGCAGCAGGTAATCAGAGCGGGGCAGCTTTTCTCAAACTGAAACTGAACTCCGCACACTGAAGACTTGGCCATTGCACACATTTTCCCACGTTTTATCCAGCAGGAAATTCAAAACAGAATTCCCGACGTGACTGAAAAATTAAGCTTTGGATACGACTGTTTGAGATATTCATTCTCCAGTGATGCATGACTTACTTTTCCAGACAGGAAACGCTTTTGAAAACATAAAATGCAACAGAACATTAAGATGAATAACTATAAACATTGCGATACCCATGTAAATTAAACGCACCCTGTTGCTTCCCACTAATATGGCCCAGAAAACTGCAGTAAAATTTGTTGCAACGTGATAAAAGTGGAATAGTTAACAAATAAATTGGGGAAAAAAATTTTTTTAATGATGGATTTAATCAATGATCTAAAGGGACATAACAAACTTTGAAGTGCCAGTGAAACTTGCCAGGGTAAGTCTAAATTGTTTGGCTGTACATTCGGAAACTTAGGTTCAAACAAACCCGACCTGCAAAATGCAAATTACAGACCAGGCTTGAGCATCTACTTTGCTATGGTGCATAAAGGAGTTTGCAAAAAGGCTCAAGAAAAAGTAAAAGAGAAAAAAGAAGAAACTACTAGCAGCTGTGAACATATTTTGTTTGGAATCAGTAAATTTTCTATTGCAACGCACTTACAGTCAGTTGCAATCAATCATCACTGTGATGGAGTATTTAAGCGCCAGTGAAGATGTTTACTTCAACAACTTTTTGAGCTTCATCTGTATGGAAATGTTGATTTTCAAGCTGCCGGCGGTAACTCATTCAAATGTCTTAACGTCGCCATATTTTGGAGGAAAGAAATAAGAACTGTTTTGTGAACTGTACAGCAGCAATGGCCCATTGATTGCCGCTTCTCCAGAGTGATTTTCTTGTGTCCTGCCAGTGAAATGTCAAACAGCGAATGTATGAATGACCTTGCATGACATAATAGAAAATGTAGGAACTTGGTGAGTTGCAGAAGAAACAAATTAAATGCTTTCAGCACCCGACGCACTTTCCCTAAGGGTGAGAAAAATCTTGCTCATCCTTCTTCCTGAGTTGCACAAGACTGAGGCAACTGGGTAGAGATGGCTTGTGATCAGAAGGTTGTGAGTTCGAGTTCAGCTTCCTCATGTCAATGTGCGCCTGGGCACGAAACGTAACCCCAAGCCTACTGAACTGTGTATCAGCGGCTAAATGTGTGTGTGAATGGTCGAAACGATTGGAAAAATACTAGATACGTTCAGTCCATTTACCATTAAATTTGCAAATGCCTAATTTCAGTGCAGGCAAGCTGCATAGTCGTGCAACTTTAGAAACGGGTCTTGCTTTGTGTTTCAGAATGGAAAAAAGTAAACAAACAGTTCAGTCAGATTCAGCTCCCATGAACAATCATAAGACCAGAAAATATTTACTTCCCACCAAAGTATCAGGATGTTTTTAAAGTCAAATGTATGTAATCCAGAGACAACCAAGAGGATCTCCTAATCTAATGTTGTTGTTTTTTTTGTTGTGTTGTTTTTTTTTGCCAGGTCAGATAATTATCTGTAAAAATAGTTCTCTTTTAAAACACTCTTAAACAGAAGTACCTGCCCTGCATATTAGCCTGTGATAATAAATACTCTGATTTCCAGTAAAACTATTATGAAACGGTAATCAGTTGAGATGCACAGCATTTATCATGCTAAAAATGAAACTGTTTTGAACTGAGCCCTGACTGCAAATTAAAAATATCTCCACTTAATGTCAACGCACAGAGGCGTCGTTATCTAATGTTTTATCCTGAAGAGAACAACGTATGTCGGGCTGAATTGAAATTTCGCAAGTTGGTCTTTTCTCACAACAACTTATCCTTTTAACAGCTGTTTGTGGAGGAAGTGGGGGGTGGGAAAAGAGACGTGTTGACGATATTCAGAAGGATTACAGCTGAACAAATAGAAACACACAAACTTACCGGCTAACTGGTTTCACCTTTAACCAAGCCGGGGATCTTCCTCCTCACCGAGTCCCACCCTATGAGTCAGGCAGGCAGACAGAAATAAAATCCTTTCCAGATAAGATAACAGGATAAGTTGTAATTTATCTGTGCGCTGCGATAGAAAGCTTTTCATCTTATCGTGTCCTCTTTAATGCAGCTTACAAGGCTGTGTGTTCCTACTGAAGTGATCCACCATTATCGCAGTTTGGACTGTTCTATGACGTGTAAGTGGGACAAGGCCTTCTCTTCTTGTTCATATATGTAAATATTCCATGTTGATTTAACTTGTGACTGCTCCCTGAGAGTAACTCTGGTGTTTTCCTATAAACACCTCAGTTATGATCCACCTCTCGCAAATCAGCCTGGCTGCAGTCACCAAACTGAAGGTGTGGTGCGAGGAATGTATCGGTGTTCTCCTAAATATCTTTGGTGCATGTTTTCCTGGGCCTGGCAGACTTGGAACGGTCAGACGTCTTGCTGACTTGGCAGGTTTCAGATTTATAGAGCAAGGAGAGAAATACAACACGTGAATGAGGCCCACAACAAAAACACATGCAAAAACGTGATTGATAAGCTGATGGGGGGTGTTGTTCAACAGTGACACAGAAACTGTGCTCTTTATTATTATCGAGGAAGCATGCGAGTGCAAAATGAACCCAATAGAAGTGCTTTGACGTGCACAATTTCAAGGACAGATAAGGGATTAAGAGAGTCAGCACAAACAAAAACAGACACACTCAGTTTTATGCAACTCTCTCAACTACTTTTCTAACTAACAAGTGTTTTCTCTTTTATTTATTTTTTTGTGCACGTGCTTTAATTTCAATTTGTTGACCATTTGTGTCTAATTTGCACCAGGAGATCGTATAAAATCTGTTCTACTGCAGCAGGAAAGGAAGGGCAAAGTGCAGCTGCACAGTGACACAGCACTATTCACTTCTGTCAAGTACACAAAGAAAGGGACAGAGATCAGATCTGGTCTTCCTGGTTAGACTCCAGCATGCCTCACACATGAGCTGCACAATCCTCTCATTCTGTGGGAATGTGCTGCCCTCTGCTGGTCCAAGAGGGAGTCACAATGAAACGTGGGAATGATCACATAAAAACAGACAAATCTCACAACTCTGTGATGAAACAGGATCACAAGAGCTTGAATCATTCGTGATAAATATATTTAATCGGTTACTTATCTGTAGTAGCTACAAAATGCATATGTATTTCCAACAGTTTTGGCATAATTACTGCTTCTTTAGTGTCTGTATTCTCCAGTTAACAATTAAATCAGTTACTAAATTAGTTAACAAATAGTTCAGCAATTGATTAATCAAATGAATTGTTTCAGCTATAATTTACGTATTTATTTTTTCTCTCCACCGTTTCATGAATCATTTATTTTCTATTATTTTCTGTGGGTAGAAGGTCATTGTATTGTCACCGTGACAACACAAAGGCCGCCATGCCTGTTAGAGATTAACAGGCAGGAGGATGTATTGAAGAAGATCACAATCTTCATTTTGTGATTTATTTTATTTATTTTTCTTAATTCTACTGATCCATTGATGCTCATCACAGGAAAAACAAAAAAAAAAAGAAAAATAAAACAGGACATTGGGTCCAGATGAGACGGGGCTGAAAACAAAGGATAGAGAGGGAGAAACGCAGACTAAAAGATAGATCGAGTAAGAGCATGGTTGATGTACATCTGTCATGCATTATTGCAGCAAATGCCAGCACTGCTATCCTGGCTTTAGAAAGTATGTGAGGAGGGGGGTCGATGGGTCCATCAACCCCCCCCCGTCTAATTCCTCCTCCTGTCTGCCGCTTCTTTTTAATGATTGGAGGCGCGCAAGCAAGCCATACGCCTTCTGTCTGTCTCTCTCTCTCTCTGTCTCTCTCTGTCTCTCTCTCTCACACACACTGAAAAAAAACCCTCAGTGCTTTCTCTTGCACATAGAACAAACTTGCACATATACACACTATCTATCTATCCCCCTATGAATTCCTCAGGAAGGAGTCGGCCCTCTTCATTCCTCTGGACACGACTTTCCCTTAACAAGGTACTGATGGTCTTGACCTCCTCTTCAAACAAACCCTTCCCTTCAATCAGCGAGGATTGTGGAGCTGGGGCTCAGCTGAGGCCTGTGGGTATTGCAGAGGAAACGTCTTGATTCTCCTTGATTACTCCCTCCCTCTTTCTTTCGCTCTTTCTGTCTGTCTCTCCTTAGTCCCTCGCTTTCTGCCCCTAGTCTCTTGGCTCAAACGTCTCAGCCTCGGGGACTGCCTGCTTTGGCTTTCGCCTGTCTAACAACCTTTCACTGTTTTCTCCCACGTTTCTGCCTCTCCACCCTTTTCCACATATCCAGGCCTCTTCAAAGTTTCCCATTTGTCTTGGTGACACACACGTCTACAGACTGTACCAAACTCAGCAAGTTGGTCACTTAAGATGAGAGAAGCATTTTAAAAAGTTGTATTGTATTCCTTGGTACCTTTTGTAGCGCGAACCAACTTTAAATTGAACCTTTTTAACTTTACAAACCCAGAACATTTTTGCAAGTCAGCTGGGATTATCATTATTATTATTATTATTATTATTATTTTTTAGATTCAGTTTCTCATAAAATTTTTCAGTCGAATAGCACATTAAGTTTGACACATTCGAAATTGTAGATTGGACAAGACAACTTCGAAGGAACATTACAAAAGTTGCATCCTAATTCAAAACTGCTTTCCATTTTTAATAACTTCTGCAAACTCAAAAGTACTTCATAATGGGATAATGTTTCACTGCATGTCAAGAGAACCATCCAAAAAGTTAAGAGAAGACGTCACTGCTTTGGACAAACGGGTAAATACAAATAGCAAAAGTCCTTAACTGCTCCTGAGCTGCAGTTTGAAGAATAGTTTGCAGATGTAAAGTTAAATGAACAGTGGTTACGCTGGCAGAAGGAAGAAGCTCTCAGTGCCTTCGACCAAATTTCCCAGAAAGAAGGTGGTCAAAAATAATCAAATGACTGCAAAAAAAAGTTACAATGCGGAGGGACTTGATGCCTAAACTCCGAGGTATCCATCACTGCTCATCTTGAAGCATTGGAGCAGTAAGCTGCAATAAAGAATATGTGCTGAAAGGAACGCCATGCGCACAGTGAAGCATGGCGGTGGCTCGGTGATGCTCTGCACCTGCTTGGCCTCCTCTGGCACTGGAAACCAGCAGCATAAGTGCAGAATAAACCACTGGATCTTCTCTTTGAGACCGAGGGGCGTTTCAGCCCCAGGCTGGAACCGGACTCCGGTCGGTCTGACCAGCAGTTTCATCAGATCTTTCACATTTGTTCTAAACCTGACACCCATGTTTTTTGTTCTAAACCTGATACCCCTGTTATCCTTGTGGATGTGTGAGGAGAGCAGCTACTCCAGGGTCCTCCCACAATCACAAGTCGGGTTCTCTAAATAGTAAGAGTCCAGCCATGGCTGTTTGATCTGTGCGATTGTTAGTAGCTCTGTGATCGACTGGTGACCAAAAACAAATATTAGTTGTGTTTATTCACAGGAGGAATAAGAGTTATGTCTTTATTGATTGGTAAAAGATGTGATTTATCCCTTCTGCATCATTGTATACAAATCTTTCAGTCAATGTTATTATTTTTTATGTTTTTTTAAGCACTCTCAGGAAGGTATAATTTATGTTTTGGGTGTGAACGAATTTTTATAACCAGTGAGACTGGTCTGTCTATAAATAACATCACCATTGTGAAAATGGACTTTGAATTAACTGCTTAAGCATGTTGAATTTTGTGTACTTTAACATGTTTTTTTTAGTAATTCGTAGCTTAAGACAATCACGTCATGTTCCACAGTGGATTTTCTTATGTGAAGAACAAAAACCCAAATTGATTTGCCTTCAGCGGCCGCTAAAGCTGGTGAAACTTTCACAAACTTCCTTCCAACATCGTCCTGGCCATCTGTCCCCGCAGAGCTGCGTGGCAAAGAGACGAAGGACTAATGAAAACGTAAAGCTGACATAAAACCAGAGGAAGCTGCTTTCATTTCTGTCAAGCCGCCGCTTCTCTCCGCTACATCTAGTCTCGCTCGGGGCCGTCTGTAAACATAGATCAAAACACTCCATCATTGCTTCATCAAGTGATGACGATAGCTAATGAGAAGCTCCTCATTTGTTTCTCTCGTTTCGTCTTTAATGTTTCTCGTATGTGGATGAACTTTATGTGCTAAAGTCGTATTTACTAATATTTACGCGTTTGAGTGTGTGTGTGTGTCTGTGTATGTGTGTGTGGTTTTTTTAAAAGTCATATATACTGGAACCTTTTTTAAAAATAAAAAATTGTAAAATGTCAGGTACAACATATTTGTCTTTTACTTACCACAAAGGTTTTTCTTTGCCAGTGTGCATTAAAAAAAAACAAAAAAAAAACATTCATGGTCCTTTAGCTCCAAAGCGCAGACATTTATTTAATCTGTTTAATATTTCCTGTTTATGTCACATCCTTACGTTTAATTTCTTGAATGAACACTCACAGACAAATTTAATATAAACGTCTGATTGCTTTGTTTGTTTTAAATATTGTATTTTTTGGTAGATTATGCAATTATTTTTCACTTGAGGACTCGAACTCACCGTTGTGTTCAAGTTTTGTCTCTAGGTTTTTCCTTGACCTGTCTGCTGTGTTTCCTCAGTTTGCATGTTATTGTTTGTTCACTAATGATCTCTCACAAACTACCATGTAATTTTAAAGATTTAAAATTTTAATTTTAAAACCCAATACCAACGCCTGATTTTTGTTTAGGGTAAAAAAAATTTAATAAAGGACAACAAACTTCATATTTTTATCAGAAATAAGTGAATTAATGACTATTTTGTGTTTCCGCTTAATCAAATTGAAATACATTGAGGTTTGTGTTTATAATGTGATATTATTATAAGAGTGCTTTTGTAAAGCTCTTTAAAGAAACTTTTTGTGACAAGTTGATCAGTTCATCATTGAACTGACAAATCTGGGGTCCAGAAAAAGATTTTCTAATTTGAAAAAAGTTTACAAATTTCCACAGAAGGGTGCTGATTTTGTGTTCATTTGAAGCGACAAAGCCAAGAGTTTAGATCATAAAAACGCCGCCTTATGTTCGTGTCGTCAGCAGGTGGCTTTAGACGAAGCCTCTCCTCAGAAGAAGCAACATGTCCCATGATGCCAGACTCTGCGGCAAACGGCCAAATAGAGAGAAATACACATATTTTCCCTTCGGTGACAGGCGTAGAGAACAAACCGCAAAGAGCAGGGATTGAGCAGAGGACTCACCAGCTCTCCGCAGGGCGCCTGCATCTCAGACACGTGGTTTGCAGCGAGGCTGCGCTCAACATGCTGTCTATCCAGAGAACTGACTGAGAGATTCACTGTCCTCACATGACTTTCATTACACCAGAGAAGGCTTCATCATCGAGATGCAGCTCTCGCTGTCTGACTCCACCACTTATTCCTCTCAACACTTTGTCCACCGCTCCCCGTGTGATGTTTTGAATTAAGGACTTCCTGCCATGGTATTTAATGTAGCACTCTGCCGGTTATTTCTGAACGTTTCAATGCGTTTGAAACATCGGATAGGTTTGTTTTTTTTTGTTTTTTTGTTTTTGTTTGTTTATTTTTCCATCTGCAATGCGAATGCGAAAAAGTATTCACACCCCTTTGATATTTCGGCTTTGTCACGAAGCAACCACAAAGCTACGTTTCTCAGGACTTGATGTCACAGAACGACACAAAGTAGGAAAAATAAAGTAATTGCGTGGCATGCAACTGAGTCAACGCCTCACAGCACAATGCTGCCACTACCATGTTTCACATATGCCACCGTGGCGATAGCATGCGAGGATAAATATCTACATTTCTGCCACACACGGAAGTTAAAACTTGATCTCATCCGACAAGAAAACTCGTCCAAATATGGGCTTTCAATGGCTTCTTTCGACTATTATGACATTCTTCTCGCCCCTTTTTCGTTAATTTTGTCTTGCTGTGCTCCTTACCCAGTTTGTCAGCGTTGACCTCCAGATATAGCCTCCATATTAAATTAAAGCCAAAGGAGGTCAGATGGCATTTAAAGCCAATGTTGGGGTTTCAAAATAAGCAAATGTATACCACAGTTGTATACAACTTGTCTTAGGGTGTGTAAATGTTTTTAAGTGATACTGTTTCCAAACCAAAAAGTGGGATTTTTTTATTTTTTTAGAGAGATGTTTTTTTTTTTCAATTTGAGGCATAAACGAGCACAGGGACACACTGGCCTAAGATGGGAACAAATGCTCATCATGAGCCCTCTGTTCTTTGTACGGCATCAGGAACCGGAAGAAAGAGCGAAATTACGGGAAAGCGACAAAAGAGCCATAGCGGCGTCTCATAAATCCTTTCGCATTTACTGTAAAGCAACAGCCGGACGCGGGTGGGAACTGCTCCCCCGACAAGAGCGTCCATTGAGCGAGGAGAAACGGGGACATTGTGGGCAGGGACCGAAAGGTCACCACGGCTGTGAGTCCGAACACTTCGCCCTGGACTCCCGCTGAGTCACCGCTGCCTTTCGCCGACAGACGATGACCAGGACTAATTTGAGTTTGTCCAAACTTGTACATTAGTCAAATATTAGTCACAGCATTCCAACTGGGGGAAGAACATAAAGGGAGCTTCTGTTGTCCAGACTCAGTCTGGGGCCGAAACGTGGATTTCTCAGTGGTAGCGTGACGTGACATGACTGTGCTTCCTCTCCCCTGCTGTGTTGGCTGGTTGGCTCAGGACTCCCACAGCGATCCAGACAGGTTTCCTTTGACCTAACATAAACCCCCCCCCAAAAAACCTTCTGCTGTGGAAAACAAAAAGTTTCCTCTGTGAAAACAAAAGTTGTCTTGTTTTCTTAAGATTTTTATCACCAAGTATTATCTGATGGAAAAACAAGGATGCTTCTGTCCGCATTGCTCTCCCCCCTGAGCAAAAAGTCCAATGTTTCACATCACAGTCATTTACCAGCCTGGCTAAAAGTTTTAAAGGGAATTGTCCAAAAATGACATAGTTATAAGTGACTCTGAAACCTTGAATGCAGTGTTTACAGAAGTATTTCAAAGCTTAAGATTTTTTTTTTTTTTTAATTTCTCAGGTTATGACCAATCTCCATTTGATTTTGTGAGGAAAAACAAATGAAAAGTAGTAAATGTAGAGATAAGGTTGCAAAATTCTGGTACGTTAACATGATTTTTTTTGCTGTGTTACAGTCAAACTCACTCCACTACTTATTTACTTATTTATATAAATAGGTGCACATATAAAAGTTCAGCTCTTCTATTTCAGGAAGTGAAACGTACTGCATAGATGAGTTAGACAGGCTGATGTTTTCAAGCCTTTTTTTCCGCTAATAAAGGCTGATTTAAGATTAGAATATTACATCAGACCAACAAAAAGATTTTAAGATAATAAAAAAAAAAATGTGGGATTAGTGAAAAGTATGTTTAATTATTATAAATTTTTTTGTTACTTTGAAGAGGTGCTTTTGATTTGACAAAACGTCCCACTGGAACGAGTATTCTAGTTTATTGAAAAAAAAGCGAGTGATTGTAAAAGAGGAAGCGGCAAACCAAACCAATCTGGTCCTTTTGTGTAAAAGTGATTCCTCCATACGGACGACTGACTGGTCATCAAGTGTTTTTGAAAATCACCATTGAGTTTTTTTTTCGAATCGCTGTGGAGAAATCGATCTCTTCTTCGCAGAATTATTGAGTCGCTGCAGATCCTCGTCCTGCTGCACGGCCCAAGCCTGTTTGAACTTCAGGTCTCACACAGACTGAACATTCTTCTACGTCAGTATTTTCTGGTAGAGAGCAGATTTATGGTGCTGCGGTCTACCGACTCCCACTGCCTTAAAATGGCTTCATAATCCTTTCCAGAGTGGTAGATGTCAGTGTTTCTCATTTGTTCCCACAATTTTTTTGTAGATCGGCGCCTGATGTGTTGATTTCGAAGACCTTTTGACCTACTTTGTGTTGCCGGAGAGGATATATTTAGGTTTCCTGAATGTAATCATAATTAGTTTGATGGTTTCAGACGCATCAGGGGATGGAGAAGCAGAAAGAGGAACAGTCTGATTGGCAGCACATATTATTCTCAAATCACTCCACGCCCGGCGTGCAACGAGAAACCTTCTGAGGAGTCTGCAGATACATTATAGCCCTAAACTTAAACCTCTGTTACTGATCATATTTACACACGCAAGTTGCAATACACACAGAAGTAATTCTGGAAACCCCTCTAAAGCGCCATCCTTGTGCAAATATGCACATTTCTTTTTGCATGTGATCATAAAGAAGAATCCAGTTCAGTCATTTAGAGATTTGTTAGCCACTTGAGTTTTAAGTGATTTGAGCTTCAGACCAAATGTAATCAAAGGCGACCATCTAATTAGGCAATCTTCCTGTTAAACGTGACTCAACAGCCTCCTATTGTGAAAACGTGTGGAGCAGAGAGAGAGAGAGAGAGAGAGAGAGAGAGAGACCGGTGGCTCGGAAACTATCACAAAGTGATTCAGTGAAAGTGAATGGTTCTGACTCCTACCCATCACTGAACTGCTGGGGGGGAGAGGAGGAGGAGGAGGAAGAGGAGAGGCTGGAAAAAAAAAAGAAAAGGGCAGGGAGAGGAAGAGCGGGGGAATGACTGGTGACCGTGAAGGAGAGAGAGAGTGAGAGAGAGAGAGAAAGAGAAAGGGGAGGGCGGTGTGATGTAGCTGCAGGAAGCATTAAGAAGGAAAAACACTGCAAACGGGACGTGCAGCTTTCACTCTTTTTCAGCGCAGGGTCGGGTTCCGTTCTGGCTCCTCGGAGGAGAACTTTCCCCACCGGGTCACGCTTCGTCTCAGCTGAAGCGCTGAAGAGTCTCCCTCACTCCGCAGGCTTGACTCCTTAATACAGTCCGGATTTTATTTTATTTTATTTATTTTTTTTTCCATTGCTGCGTTTCCCCTCCGTCTCCCTGCGCTGGGTGGAATCTGTGTGGAGGCTCGGGAAAGAAAAGAGAGAGAGAGAGAAAAAAAAAGCAGAAGAAGGAGGAGGAGAAGAAGAAGAAGAAGAAGAAGTAGACGAAGAAGAAGAAGAAGGCGACACCACAACAACAGGAGGACACGGGATCGCTTCGGGAATACCGCTTGGAGTTCTGGAGAGGCGGGGGAGAGGAAAAACACAACCCCGCATAATGAAAGCCGCCTTGGGATTCTGCTTGGTTTTCCTCACGCTGCGCTCTCCCGGCGTGCTGTCCCTGTCCACACGTAAGTTGCGCACAGATGTCCACCGATGCGCAAAGTTCCGCTCCTGCAGCAGGGGAGGGCAGGGGGAAGGCAGGGGAGGCGGGCGGGCGAGCGGGTGGGTTTTCCGGCTTGGACTCTCTCTGTCGGGGGCCGCTTCACCCGGATCCGCTCGGGTCCAAAGTGCGGGCAGCGGATCTGGGCTCGAACGCGGCACCGCGGGGAGACTGGGTCCCGAGAGCCAAACCTGTTGCAGAACTGGATTACGGCGCTATTACATCACACGTTGAAGCCAGTAAACATTGGGATTTCGGCTGCATTGAACTGACGTGGAAAAGTCAAATGTATACATGTGTGATCTGATCATACGAGGCGCGCGCTTTCAGATAAGACTCCACACTTTAGTGATAGTAAATGTGGAACTGTTTCTCTTTAATCACAAGTTACTATAATGATAACAGTGATTCTTGTATGATATATAGGCATGATTGATAAAAGACAGTAAACCAAAAAAAAACAAGAAACATTTATGTAAGGAGGGAAGAAAAGCAGGTTCAGACTGTACATGACACAAAAATATCAGCAATTTTTAATGGAAAATGAGGAATCCCAGTTTTTTTTCAACATTAATAAACGTTAAAAAAATAGTTTTTTTTCCTTTCTTTTTTTTCTAAAAAAAAAAAAAAAATCTAATTTGTTTTATTAGTGCATATGTTGCAGATCTAAGGCATTCTGAACACAAGAAAAGTGTTAGGACACTCTACCAGTTTATGTTCTGACAAATAAGATGAAGACGAATCCCTATTGGGAATCTATAGATTTCAAAGTTTGGAACTAATTGCAGGCCTTTCTCAATAAAAGCTGTGCAGCAGATGAAAACTTACCCGCCTTCCAGTGAGGATGTCAGGCATCTCTGACATCCTGTAGTCAGAGATGCAGACGTTTCAATTGAATTCACGGCGGTTTATCACAGGACTGATGCGTAACATGTATCACCTCAAAGCGTTTTACAAGAAAAGGTCAATTCAGTCTAATGATGCGCACAATCTGAAATCACTGCATCAAGTTCAGTTCAGTGTTGAAGTAGAAAACGTTTCTGTGTAAAGAGACCCGGCCAGCCGACTGCATCGGGTCATCGACTTGCAGCGTTCGCTCCTCCTGGACGGACGCGTAGCGCCAGCCGAAAATGGCTCTCCTTTTGTTGGTTTTCCTGCAATCCCAGCAAACACCCGAGCGCCTGGATGCAATGCTGGAAATGTTACCAACCTGTTCCTTCTGCCTGGAAATGATGATAGTACTTTGGTAAATTAATATCATTTCCAGGGCTTCGATTTGAAGATGATAGAGAGGCAAAGATTAGGGTGATCAGGACAAGGCCTTCTGACCTGAAATGAATCTCATTTCAAGAGGAAGCCTGCAAAAAGCTGCAGCTATAAGAATAGTTGAACTGGTGTGATAGTGAATAAGAAGTGTAGAAATGATTGTTGAACTCCTTTCATATATACAAAATGTAAATAAAAACAGATTATTATATATATTTTAAAACGATCTTCCTTTTACACCTTTTTTCAGAAATGCTCATCTCATTTACTATGAGAAATTAACTTCTTGGTTGAATAAAAATGATGATAAATGCATAAATAACGCTCTCCTAAGTCATAAAAGTACATCTGTAGACTAATTGCTGGAAAGCTTTAAAGTGATTTTTTTTTTTACATATCTAAAATGTGCAGAATTGTTTTTAAATGGCTTTTTTTATTTTTATTTTTTTACTATCTTGTCCAAAACTATTAAGTTGTATCAACTTATCATTGAGGCTTTCGGATTCTTTCAATGAGTTGTACAGTTTTCAGGGACTAAATTGACCTGAGGGAAAAACAGTAAAGATTTAACACTGACACTGTAGATAAAATAACTCAGAGCGGCACATCAGGGCAGCAGGTGCATCTCCAAATATTCATCATAACCTTCAGTAATAATGAATATTCAGTCATATTTGGCGTTCATTAGAATTTTGATCTTGATGCAAGTTCAGCTGCACAACACCACACCACAACATTTTGTGCTTTTTGCTCCATACTGGAAGGAAAAAGCCAGGATATCACAGCATCCTCCTTTCAGCCAGCTGACCAAGTTTGCAGCAACAGGCTGATCTAGGCCCAACGCTCTGGAGAAAACTCTTGTCACCCAGGCAGTTTCTCTTAATGTCCCATTAAAAGAAAAAGCTTTAAACCGTTCGGCTGAACACTTTAGAGCTGTAGAGGTTGCAACTTTCGAAACGACTTCTTAAATCAATCCGCCCAGGCCTACTTGGGACCCTTCCTGACTGCGCTCCGTTTGATTTGTGGATACATTTGGGAGGTGAGGTATGGGGACAAATGCCATTTTGTCTGTCTGACAGCCCAGATTATTGATGTTCTCCTGCTGCAGTTGCGTTGCTTGTATCCCAGGCGGGGAGAGAGCCTCCCCTCCAGGGAGGCTGGATTTCAACAAGTCAGGCCATAATTCGTTTAGCACATGGCGAGCATGGGGGCTTTACGGACCGCAACAAAGCGGTGACATCACTTGCTCGGGGTTTTGGAGAATGCGGGAGCGCCAGCTTAATGCACAATAATGTAAATAAATCACAGTTATGTCCGGCTCAGCCGCTAAGAGCCTGGATTAGCTTTAATGGTGAGCTCACTAGCAAACAGCAGCTCTTCAGCCCCTCATCCTTTTTTTTAAAAGGCGCAATAAAACGAAGGATTCGGGGCTTTAAAGGGAATAGCGAGCAATGAATGTAACCTTTCATTCTGCTTATTCAACGTAAATGGTCGTTAGCGTTTAACACTGTTATAAAGGGCAGTGAAGCCCCTTCACGCAATCTGCTACTAGAATTAAGTTGTTTAAATGTTTTATTGCATCCCAGGGCCGACGAACAAATAACGCAATTATCACAGTGCCTCGCAAACGTAATCGCTCTGCGTAAGCCTTGAAAGCACCAGCTTCAGTGGTTTTTATTGGGATCACAACCAACGCAAAGTTTTCCTTGTTCAACAAAAAGAAATTGTTATTTAGCTCCCTGAATTAATGCTTTGCAGATCGTCAATTTCTTCCAACGCTCATAGAGCATAAATAAAAAAAGAAACGGTGAAAAGTAATGAAGACCAACCGAAAAATTCCCAATTCTGTTCAAGCTTGAACTTTGACTAGGCCATTTGAAAGCTGAAATGCGCTTGGTCTCAAGTTACCTGCAGCATCAAACTGGGTTTCTATCACTGTGTTCCTCATTCTTAGGCATTATGTGGACTCTACTTACTGATCAGGTAACTAAAGACAGCATGAGCATTTTATTTAGAGGCATCAGAGTAAAAGAGCTCATCTGCACATGCAAGCTGCACCTTTCTGAGTCCAACAGACTGAAGCTATTTGTCACTTTTCTTCCATTTTAGGCATTATTTGGGTCTATCTTGTGAGATTCTCAGAAAGGGGGAAAAACATGGTCTCAAAGCAATTATGTAACCGAAATACGTCACATTTTGTAAATTTCTTTCGCCTCAGGTTAGAAATAAACACGGTTATATGATTCTGTAAATCAAGAAGAAATCAGCTCTGCTGCTCCTTCCTCAGCCTCTTCGCAGACAATGCTGCAAGGCTCATTGTTACCAAATGTTGCGTGACTTCCTCAAAAATCTCCAAACGCCTCATGTGCATCGGCTGTCAAAGAGCCCAGAAGAAAGCTCCCTTTCAGCCGCTGGATGGACGAGTGCAGGATTGCTGCTTTATTGGTGGGAACAGCGAATGTGACGTACCTTTGAAGACCACCGCAGACTAGAATCGGGCCACTTGGGACTTGTAATGCAGTTGGCAGGCGTGGAACAAAAGCAAAGGCCTTTTCTCATTTCTCAGCCTGAGTTCCATCGCCCATTATCATGATGTTGGACTCATCCTCGGGCGTGATGAGAGCTTCCGTCTCTCCAAACAAATCATTCCTTACAAGCCATTTCCTCCACTGAACGTGTCAGGGAGAGACAATAAACAGCGGTAATTGTGTCTCGCTTTGCAGTGTTTGAACTGTGAAGGAAAGGGGCGTTAGAGGGCTTCACACCGCGCTCCGGGGCAATGTCCCGTCCTCAGCGCCTGGAATGCATAAACACCGATTGTTATTCAGCTGGAGCGGGGTATTACTGGCTAATCATGGCCGCCTTTTGGTCCACTGTATCCAGTGACAAAGACAAACAGCCCCTTTGCGTCGGCTCGTTTGTGTTCGTGTGCGAGCGCGCATGTATGGAAGTGTCGTGTCGAAGGCCTCGAGAGGCGGCGGTGATATTAACAGAGGAGCGGAGTTACAGATGAGCTGGTGTCTTCAAAGGCGGCTCCGCCATAAAAGACCACACAATGTCTGTCAGCGTAAGGTGGCTGGCTGCTGAATAGACGTGGCCTCGGGCACAGATTTTGTAGAGGTCTGACACAGTGTTGACACTCTCGCTTGCAAGCTGCTCAGTCATTTCCTCATAGAAACCCTCTCAGATGCACTCGTATTGGTTTCTACATTGTTTAGGAACTTTTTTGTTGTTGTTGTTTGAATCTTGCTGCTTTAGAAAATAAAATCCTTTCTCTTCTCATCTTTTCTCCTTGATCCTTCCTTTCATCAGGTGGCTCATCAAAAGCTTTTTTATTCTAAGTGCGATTAGAATGTGGGATCTCGATTTTTGAGCTTTAAATGTGAAACTAATAGTAATACAAAAAAATTCATAATTCATATGTTTTGGCACAAAAATAGTTAACTTCTTGTGCTTAGTGCATCAGAAACTGCTGATTTGTAGTATTAGGATTCCTTCCTCCTGGAGCTTTTTGAACAGTTCTGTACACAGAGTAATTTGACGTTAAATGTTAAAATGCTCTGTGTACAGCTTTAAAAAGCTGGATTCAGGGTGCCGTGGTGGCGCAGGGGTTAGACGCAACACACATAAGGAGGCCTTACTCCTTGATGTGGCCGTCGCAGGTTCGATTCCCAGCCTGCTGACCTTTGCTGCATGTCTTCCCTCTTTCTCTTTACCTACTTTCCTGTCTTAGCACTTTCAAAAAAAGAAAGGACCACTAGAGGCAAGAAGCTAGATTCAGAATATACTAAAATAAGACTAAGTCTCGTCACTTTACATCAGGGTTTACCCAAGTATATCATAAGCCTGGCGGGTCACCAGGCTTAACTTGTGCCCCCACCAGGCTGAGCATTACTTTTTTTTTTTTTTTTTTTTAATATTTGCATTTTTTAGGACCTTATAGTTGGTGTTCAGGTGTTAATCTTCCAATGTTTTAATAACACATGATTATCAAGACATATTTTCAAAATCTCCTGTCGACTTTCTTGATGAGTACCATGTAAGACCAAAGTTTGAATAAGGTTTACATGTGTATTTCTATATGTTTTTTTTCCTTTACATCAGTCTGAATAAAAGATGTTCATTAAGAACAATAGAATGGTGATTTTAGGGTTTGTTATTGAGAAAAAAAAAAACGAAAATGCATTTCTGCAGGCAATTTCCAGTGGATAGTAAGACCATCTTTAATTGCCTTTCAGCTGGAAGTTAGTCTGAAAGTGACACACAGGAGGTGTGGACAAAGTGTTATTGGTATTGGAGGCAACTGTGCAAACTTTCTCTGCAGGCCAAGATCATCTGCAGTCAATAAGAGGAGCAGAAATCACTTAACAGAACCGACAGCAGAACCTGAAAGGTCCTGGGTTTCGTTAGTTAAGCGCGGTCCCAACACAGTTAAACTGCTGCTAGTAAGTTTAACGCCGCTGCCTCGATCTTTTAGTGTTTGAGGGGCTGGACTCCCGCTAGTTTTTGTAACCGAACCTTGAGTGCGAAAGTAGAACCAACTTATAAAGACGTTGCTAGGCTTGGTGAAGCGCCCAAGTGTTCCCAGCATTGCCTTTACTACGTCATTTGGTGTAAATGGCCTGAAGACGAGTGAGTCTGAAATTTACAATTTACTTTAAATTGGTTTATTTTAATAGACACTGAGAAGCGTGGTGAGCAAAAGATGGAATCTTGCTTTAATGAACAGCAGAAGTCGCGTTTTGGGTTGTTTAAAGGTTTGGGATTTAGTCACTTCCCTCCTGACGAGGTATGCGTTAGCCTAATGAGACATAACCAAGACTGAAAATTAAATGAGTCATAGACTTATTTAAGAGGAAGATGGTGTCATTATGTCCATTATAACACCATTTCCTCTATGCCTTAAACACCATTAATAGTAGATGAGTGATATATTAAGCCTACTTAAAAAATCATAACACGCTGGATTATGGGTGTCCTGACCAGAAAAAAAAAAAAAATACAGCGCAAGTAAGAAGTAATTTATTTTGCTGGAAGCAAACTACGTATGAGACGACTTTCAAGACTGGCAAAGAAATCAGTGTGGCCACTACTGGATCCATGTTGATTGACCATTTCACAAAATCAGTCACTTTTTTTGTCACATAAGTGGAAATGTATTAGCAGAAAATCCAGTTGAATTCAGAGACATTGCAGTCAAAAACACAGCAGTCTCTCACTTCCCTGTTTACCTGCCTCACATTTACTCACATCTTTAAAAACCAAGTCTTGTTGCAGCTGTGCTGCCTGGCCTCGGTCTCTGCACACCCCACCGTGTTCATTATGACCCTCCCTCTGTCAGGTTGGTCAGCTGGTTGCGTCATCAGCATATCCAGGTATCTTCCATTACAGTAAGTCTGACATCATTGAAGGTTTCCACAATTTCCACTGGAAACTGTAAAAACTGGACCCCTGCAACGCAGCAGCTGAGAAAGTGAAAAGGTTAAAGACAGTAAACCTGCTGACCATGTGACCGACTTTCTGGCTCAGCCTTACAAGAATCGATTGAAGGGATTTAAGGCTGGATTAACTGAACGATTCCTTTGGACGGTTTGTTGGAAACCAAAGTCTGAAAAGCCTCGATTTAGAAATGGACTCCCTTTAAGCTATACTTAGCTGCTGGTGGCATCAAACTACTCAAGTAATTCAAGCTGGGGAAACTACTACTTCTTCTACTTTTAACAACAACAACAACTCAAAGGCTCATTACTGCCACCACCTGGGCATCAAGCGTTGCGTCAAGCACGTAAAAAAAGACGAAAAAGAAAACTAGATTCCCACAGTGCTGCGTTTCTGGAGTCCAATTTGCTTTTTTTGTGTTCACGTTGCTGAAAAGTCGGGAGGAAAATTCAAATGTCGGTTTATGTAAAATTTGGCCTAAAACATCAACTTATGTTTTTTCTGAGCTAAACAAAGGATTTGTCAACTTTAAATAGCAAAAACGTATATATAAAAGTTTCCAAGGACATTCTCTGAGTGAAGGTTTATTATAACAAATTGGCTCCACAGAGATAAAGTTAAGTAGAGCCAGTGTGTCATAGGATTTTTAAAAATCTTTAGCTCTGTATTACTCCATATCAAGTCCAAAGCCTGTTCTTCTATCTCTCCAGCGCAATCACCTGTTTTCCTCCTAACATACACTAATACCATCAACTGGCTTCTCTCTTGCAGATGTAGCAATCGTTTACCCCCAGGACCCTGTGCTTCGCATGGGGTCCAACCTGACCGCCAGCTGCTGGGTCCACCCTGAACTCGGGGTCCACGCCAACTCTCTTTTCTGGACGCTGAATGGTCATCAGCTTCCCAGCTCCCTCTATCGAGTGCTGAGCCCGACCAACCTGAGCGTGACCCTGGCCGGGCTCAACGCCTCCAGGCAAACCTCTGGCGACAACCTCGTCTGCCACAATCACAAGGGCCACATATTGGCCGGCTCCTGTCTCTATGTTGGGAGTAAGTCGAAGTTTTAAGACGTGTAACATTTGAACAGTTGTGTCTACATCTGTTTGTTTTTTGTTTTTTTTCTTTTTTAAAAAAATGCTTCGTCGAATCCACAGCAGATTTCTAAGGAAATGCAGAGATGAGGGGAATGAAGAGGAAATGGGAGGAAAAGGGAGCGCGAGGAAGTAGTGGGTAGATCTTTAAGTGTCCCTGCGCAGTTGAAGTTAAATTTTATGCTTTTTATGACTACCTTTAGACCCAGTGAGAGGCCTCAGTGATGCTTTGGCCATCTGTGTGGTCCACTGCCGCTACAAAGGCTTGACAATTTACAGACGAAGAAAACCACTTGTACTTTTGCACTTGTATGAGCAAGTCCTGCACTTCACCTCATTTACTCATAAATACAACCTCGCCTCTTCGGCGGTCTAATGTCCACGCAACATTTTAGCTCAAAGTGTCATGAAGTGCAGTAGTTGGTGGTGAGGATGAATGCGGAGGACTCAGGTAGTTGAGTGATGATGATTTTAATGGTATAAGAAAATCCAGGGAGCACAGGGAGCGATGTCTTTGCTTTACAAAAATGGAAAAATGGGAAATTTCTCCCGTTGCTCAGTCGACTTTAAGACAAGTAGCCGCTACTGCTTTGAAATCGCTTAGTAATTCTAGAATCGTTACTTGTTGAGCTGCAGATCACTTACAAAACCCACCTGATATTTTGGCCACATATGTAACTTTGTACCTGAGGAACAAGGATTTAGTTTAATACTTTATAATAATGCACTACTTCTGGTAATGTACTGGATATAAATGACGTTAAATTAATTCCTACCAATACGAGGTTTGGTTTAGTCATTGATCATAATCTCTCATATTTCCCCCTCAAGTGAGGTGCAGCATAAACTCTTAGTGAAATATTATAAATCTAGTTTCAGTTAAATTATATACGTCATTTTGGCCGTTTTATGAATATTTATCTCTATAATTCAGCTAAATATGTCCCTTGTAAGAGAAACGTTGATACACATACTTAAAATACATATTTATGGATAAGAAAAGGCAAATTTACTCAGACGTTTTGTTTCATTTTCATTAATATGCATGTATGTAAACATTTCTTAAATAGTTTCTAATTTCTTCAAAACCCCTTAATTTGTAAGCGATCGTGTGACTTCTCTCTTTGCCGATTCTCATTTGTCCCTCTTTAAAATAACCTTTTTTAATGTCCGGTGTTTTGAAGGACACACCTTTTCAGGGAAAGAAAACTGGTTTTTATTGTGTTTCATTGTAAATAAAAAATAAATCTGATCAAAGCAGCAAAAATTTAGAAGATCAAACTGAGCAGAATCTGTGCTGAATAAGACAAATAAGACTTAAACATTTTCAGTCACTGCAGCTGGTGGTTATTTTTGCTGTGTGATCCGTGGATGTAGTAAACTGTGGTCCACATCGTCCTTCCTTAAAGAGCGATGTTGGCTCACACAGCTCAGACCACAGAGAGACATCCACCGGCTTTTTCTCAAACACGTCAACAGAGATGAAGCTGATATCATAATTTCTGAGTGACACTGGTTCTCCGTGTGCTCTGTGTTCCTCGGAGAAGGTGACCATAAGTCTGATTTGGACAGTGCGCACACATCCACACACACACACACACACACTAATTAAGCAAGACGATACAAATGTCCAACAATAACTTTGGAAAATGCAGGAAAGACGGGAGTTAACGTTGCCTCTTCGCTGACTTGTTTATCCTCTGTTTCATCTCCTTTTCTCACCTACATGTTCGCCGCTTCCCGTCTTCAACCCGCCGCTCTCGCCTCACCTCGTTCTGCCCCAGTGCCTCCAGAGAAACCAGTCAATCTGACCTGCTGGTCCCGGAACACCAAAGACCTGACGTGCAGCTGGGCCCCCGGGGGGAAAGGAGAGACAAATATCAGCACGCTGTACAAGCTAAAGTACAAACTCAGGTGAAGAGACACACTAATGATGGAAAAAGTCACACGGCATCACGCCTGAAAACTGCAACCTACATTCAAAGAAAAGTCTCAAATCAACTTCTTAAAGTCTCAGCTGACAGGAACAAACAAAAAAGCCCGTATCGTTGCTCCCCACTTAGATGGTACGGCACCGAGAAGGAGTGTGAGGATTACAGCCACACGCAGCCGTACTCCTGCAGCATCACGCAGGACCTGCACCTCTTCACGCCGTATGAGATCTGGGTGGAGGCCTCCAACCGGCTGGGCCGAGCGACCTCCGATGTCATCATCCTTGACATCCTAGATGTGGGTGAGTGAGAGAAGCGGCACGCATTGACCCTCTTGCTTTGTCTGATGTTGTCTTTGTGCCGTCTCGCCTTACACCCTAGATAGCAGACAAGCTTTAAAAAAGTGAACAATATCTTGCTGCCTGTCCTCTCTACAGATGGTACTCAAATAAATCCTTGGTCGTTTGTGGAATAGCATATTTTTTCCTCTGGGTGAATTTAATCACTCATCTTAATTACCTGGTAATCCTTAATTAAATTAGGTGAATGATTAAAGTTGATTGTCTAAGTGGGAGTACCTTGTTGTTCCTTAGCTATAAGATTGTAAAATAAATAGCGTCACGGCTCCAAGCAATCTCAAACCTCCTCATGTTTGAAACCGTTACAAAAGCCGAGGTTCAAATAAGTTGTAATGTTATTTTCTTGTTATTTGTTAATAAGACTGCAGCGATTTGAATGGAGCCAGGTTAGCTCCTTGTCAGTTTTCACCCTTTAACCTCGTCTCGCCTAAGCGGTTAACTTGACAAACCTGAGAGCGAAAACGTTGTTATAACTTAATGTAGCTCTTAACATAATTGTACGAATGAAAGATGTGGAATAATGTAGTTTGCCTAAAGGGCTTCTTTTTTTTTTTTTCTTTCGGCAGACATTCAGAGGAATGTGAATGAGTGTTCTCATTTGTCTTTGAACTGCCGGGAAACCTGACGGCTCCGCGTTGTGCAAGGCTCTTAAGAGCACCTTCTTGATGTGTTTCATCAACTTATGCAATATCAAAAAATGCTAAGTGGCGGTGACACTGTGGGGGACGCTTAACTACAGCTTTTACTTGTACTAGAAATGATGTGTCTGATCCTGATGGTGCATCGGACAGCAGTGGTTCAAAGTGATCGGAACGATTCTAGCTTTGGAAATTAAAATAAAACAAAAAACTAAATGAACCTGCAGAACGTATTCTTTTGATGTTTATAATAAATTTTTAAAAAATAGTCTTTTTTTTTTACATTTAGTGTGAAAGGTAGGGAGTTTATGACACACCTGACGAAATCCACAAAACAATTAACTAGCATGAGTGGTGTTGGGTTGATACTTTTACACGATGGTAGACTCATGGATTTAACATGCAGGGGGCAAAAAAAAGAATGAATCCAGGTTTATACCTACTGATCAGTGATCAAACATCTCTCATTGATTGGCGATTGACTATGATATTTTAGTTATTGCTCTGACAATAGCAATAACAAAAAAAACTCCATCCTATTTAATATTCTGGACATCCTGGTCAACTAAAAAAAAGTTAAGTGCTTAAACAGGGAAATGTGCCATTGTGGCATTTTTGTAAAAAGTTTTTTAACACAGGATCAAATAGATGTAATTAACTTAAAGGACGGATTTAAAAAAAAAATGTTTTTCAGTGTTAGATGATGCTTCTGTAATTTGTAACTTTATGAAGAGTGAACAACTGAAGGCATCCCATTTATTTATAATTCATCAGCTCTTTTTTGCTTTAAAAGATAAATAAATAAAAACTAACTAAAATATTTTAAACATAAATATGATCAGGTCGCCATAAAATTATCTTTTAGAATTCGATACCAAAATGATACCCTTAAGTTTATACGAGTGGGAAGAAAGGCAAACAAATCTAACCGCTCCGATTTTCCACTATATGTTGGGCCACATTACATCACGTTGTAATCTGATTTCGTGCTAGCATAAAACGGAGCGTTAAACGAGTCTCCATGGCTGCAGTGTCACAGCAAAGTTTTGCTTGTACATGTGACATTGCAATGACAATAAAGTTGAATTCTATTCTAATTCTATTCTATTCTCTGACTTCATACTGATGGGAAGTGACTTGCATTCCCTTTTAAAGCTATGCTCCGTGGTCAGTTGCCGAGCTTAAAGGAGCTAAAGAGCATGTAACAGGATCAAATGCTCTCACCCTGCCAGGCGTTCACTCTGACCTGGACGTTCAAGCTTTTTGTTTTGACTCTCGGGCTCGTCTGGTTGCAAAGCGCCCGATGATGACTTTTGTTTCGCGCCCGCTTTGAACTCGATCCAAAGCCGGCGTCTCGTCTGACGAGCTCATTTTCTCTTTACTCATGCTTGGTGGACATAAACACAGAGAAACACTCGCACACGCACACACACACGCACGCACGCACGCAGACTGATGGAATGTTCCATGCTGATCCTCGAACCTAATCCTGTCTCCAAGGCAGCTGCAGACCCCGAGGCCTGAGCAACCCGGGCTTTGAGGCTTTAAGTCTTGGACCTGAAATAATACAACCTGATAAGCTTGGAATTCCTCACTTTGTTCACTGCTGGCACACTCTGAACTTTTCTGGGAAAAACGTCCTGAAAGAATACAAAGTTTCTGGGCCGGACTTGCCAGAGGCAGGAAATCGAGCGTCCATCAAACGTTAATCCTGTTGTTCTTATTAATGTATGCATGCACACACCTGTTTACACGCCTCGAGGGCTGGGCCGGGCCCCCGCATAGAAACAGAGGGGCATCCTGGGAGTGGGCGTTTTCTCGATTCGTGTGAGCGAGCGCTGTGTTTGGGTTTTCTCTCATGTCTCGTTTACCCAGCCTTCGCTTTCATTCAAGCGTCTTCCACGGCAAAAGCAGGTCATTAGGAAACCACACCTGAGCCGAGCTGGTGTGAGTCACTCACACCTACAGTCGGGTCCGATCAGTCCTGAAGGCGAGGTGGAAACTCCTACGGGTTTCCCGCATTCCTCAGTCGTTGGGAGATAGAGAGCTAGAGGAAACTTGTACACGTATCACTTGGAAATGATGACGTGTTGCGGGGTGACACAACATATACAAACACTGATTCATCTCCAGTGTGTCATGTCTCAAGCATCTGCATATACACTTGCACGAAATTTGCAAGGTTTTGGCAACATCTTACCTGCAGTAGCTGCCTCTCTTATCTACTTCAATTACTGTCTCGTTTTCTGGAGGTTGTAACCGAGGCGAGAATCACCTCCGGTCTCAAACAAACCATGTGAACAGTCGCTTTTTAATTTTTGAACCTTTGTCACATTCGCATTCAGAAGTTATTTACACGGAAACCAATGAATAGTTACACAGGAAATTGAGGTTGGAGGCAGTGTCCCCTCAATGATTATCCTGAGTGAAACAAGTACCAGGTAGGGAGCATGTTCTGTCAGAGTAACCGTCTGATTTAAATGTAACGTTTTGGAAAAAATAAAATAAATAGATGGGAACAACTTTGAGCTACTTTGCACATTAAAATTGAAATAGTTGTTGTGCAGGCAGCCTATGGGCTGTGCATTAGAACTGTCTTTATTATTCTTTATAATATTCAAGGTTTCAGGGGGAGAAAAATGAGAATCATTTTTATGAGACAAAACATTTTTGGGTCTCATTAATCTTCAGAAAAAGAGTAAATCTTTCTTGGATACCTTAAAAATGTCCCACCAACATATTCATTTAACACAATACAAAATTGTTTTGTTGTTAGATTAACTCACACTTTGAGCATTGTATTATAATAACCTTTTAATTTCTCAATTCACATACAAAGTCCTGCTGGTTTTGTGAGAATCCAACTGCACAATACACACACACACACACACACACACACACACACACACACACACACACACACACACACACACACACACACACACACACACACACACACACACACACACACAGGCCCGTTTCTGCAGCAGCTGTAACCAGATCCTGGTCAGATCGTAGGGATTCTCTCCCTTCACCATCATTTTTCTTTTTAGATGCTGAAAGAATATTTATGTTACTCTCCATTTTCTCTCCTGGCAGTGACCACAGACCCTCCGTCAGGTGTGACCGTCAGCCGCTTGGGCCAGCTGGAGGACCAGCTCAGCGTTCGCTGGGAGGCGCCGCCGGCTCTCAAAGACTTCCTGTTTAAGGCTAAATACCAGATCCGCTACCGGCTGGAGGAGAGTCAAGACTGGAAGGTAGAGAATATCTCACATTTTCATATACGTATATGTAAAGAGAAAGTTGCATTCAAATGGCACCAAATTACATTCTGTTTTGTCTTATTTTAGAGCAGTGAGTATTATCAGTATAGGCCTGTATTTGTATTGTTTTAAAATTATTCTTGTCAATTTAATATTATACACACTATAGACAAAGATTCCTTTTGGGTGCATAGGTCTTACAAGACTTATTATCTTATCTTGTATTAATTTTGTAACATGCTTGCAAGTTCTCTCCATGTTAGCAATTAAAGACTCTAATGTCTTTAATGTAAACCCTGGCAGATGTATTGGAGTGAATTCAAAACTCACTACAAATCTCATGTAGTTTTAATTGAACGCGTGTGAAATATGACAGATTGTGAAAACTGTTGAAACCAGAATGACTCTCAGTGATGTCGTGTTTAAGAGTTACAACATAAAAAGGTCAAATTAACGTAAAACGTTGTCAGGGCAGATGCAAAGCATCCCCAAATGAGAGTCAGTTTGAAACTCCTTACAGTGTTTTGTACCTGTAAGGAGAATCAGGTGCCGTAGAACAGAATAGAACAGATTAGATTAGATTAGATTAGAATAGAAATATCCACGTACATTTTTGAAATGCAGGTGTGCAAACAGGAATTTAAAGGCCCACAGAAAAAATAAAGAAAGATTGTACAGTAAGGCAAGTTGATCAAACTAAATGTAATATATTTTGTATGAATTATCTCCAGCTAATCCTAAACCTTTGGCAAAAATATTATGGAAATTACGTCAAATGAATTGCTGCCGCCCTGTCCAGGGTGACCCCGCCTCCCGACCCCACGAGGGACAATGGCGTTAGAAAATAATTGGATGGATAAAAAATTTCCCCAGGTTTATTTTCAATTAAAAAAATACTCCTACATATTTCTTTATGCCTTCATTCCAAAAAACTAAAGGGCATCCTTTTTACATATACTGCACGAGCTAAAGTCCTTGAGGCCTCTTTTGTAGAAATAGCAGCATTGTTGTTTTAAAAAAATGCCGTAAAATGTGCGTAAACAGGCCCAAACAGAAACGCAGCGGCGCGCTCTTTTTGATGCGGACGGTTTTGTAGAGAAATCATTTTCCCCAGGATAGGAGGGAAGATTCTCCTGTAATTAGGGAGGAATTACACCGCTGTAATATAAGCAAGTCGGTACCTGTAAAGTGGAAATGTTAAGAAGCAAAAAGAAAAAGGAGGCGGAGGAGTGGAGAGGCGCGGTGCGGCGGCCGGGTGACACTGATACGAAGGAGGCGGGAGGGGAGGAGGAGGAGGGGAGGCCCGGATCCAAGTGGCTTGAAGGGCTGATGGTGGAAACAAAGCGCCTCTGAAGCGGCCCTAATCATGAGGTCATGCTGGGGAACGGAGGGGATACGTCTCAGCTGTTAATGTCTTCAATATGGCTGCAAAGACGCTCAGCTGTAACGTCTGCCTCAGTTGGCCGCCTGTGCATCACATCATTAGCTCTCCAATGCCTGTAATTTACATGTTCTGCTTTCTGTTGGAGTCCTCCTTAACAAGTGTTTACAGACAGGATGTCAGAGAGAAAGAGGGGGATTATTAGGCCAGATTATTAACTGCAGCATGTGTGTGTGCGCCTCCTTCTCCTCCCATTTCAAGTATTTCCCTGTCTTCAGTTCTTGTTTGTGTGAGTACCTGTGTGTGTGTATGCGTGTGTGTGTTGGAGTATCCGACTCTGTAATAAATAATAGGGAACAGATTTTAGCCAGCAGGCACGGTTACGTTAAAATACTTTCATAAACATGCTGATCAGGAGCCGCTAAACAATGTGGTGCACATGCATGTTTTGGTTTGCGGTTGTGTTTTCTGCATCTTGATTCTGCCTCGTGCTTCAGTTTTTGCCCATTGGTATTTAATACTGTGGTCGGACCTCCAGCGCTCAGCTCCTCTGTGTTTGTGCGTTTCCTCCGCTGCCCAGGTGATGAATGATGTCGGGAATCAGACGTCGTGCAGGCTGGCTGGGCTGAGACCCGGAACCGTGTATTTTGTGCAGGTATGGTGAGTTTGGAGCAATGTGCTTGTGGCCAAGTGTGAACGAAACTCTACACATCCCCGGTAAAGCTCCTGGTTTTGGCGACGAAACCGATCGATAAATGCGATAAATCATTTCCCCAATGTTCCACAGCTTGTGTCACGTATATCCTGAACTATTCAACTTAAAAACTAACAAATATATTTGAGGGGGAGGATTTAAAGATATTAAAAAGCTGCAGTAACACATCAGTATTGTTATGCACACCATTAAATGTCAGGAATTAAGTTAGCACTTAATTGAAATCTCTTTTGATTTAATTTCAGCGCGTCACACCACGGTGAGGTAAAACTTTCCCACTCCAGTTTGCAAAAGTTCTTAAAATCCGTCCGTATCTCTCCTTAAAACCCACAAATGTCCCGTCAGATTTATGTCTGGACTCTGGTTCACAGTCACAAAATTGAAATTTCCTCCTGGTGAAGTTGTTTCCTTGCTGATGTGGACGAGCGATTGGACTCACTGTGATGCTAAATGAATAAATCTCTTTCTTTTGCACCAAGCATTTGAACAATTTGAGTCAAAACGTTTGTACACTTTGACAAAAACATGCATATTTGATGCTGTCATCTTATGTTAGACGATGTCAGTCCTGTTTCTGTCCTTTGGAAACGTTTGAATTTGGTTTCTTGGTGTAGAAAAGATATTTAAATTTTAGTTTGCGTTTTTTTATTGTTGTAACATTAATGGTTTTTGGCATTAAATCTTACACTGTAGGAAAAGCCTGTTTGCTTCCCTTTAACATTTGCAACATTTGATTGGAAGTTGCCAAACAAAATCCTCTCTGCCTTTGGCAAAACGCATTTAAAGCGAGGTGAAGGCAGTATGATGCTGTGGGACGGCATCTTTCTCTCTAGAAAAACGAGGCTTGTCATCTTAGAGGCAGTCTCAAGATGGAGCAAGTGGCCCATATTCATTTTTAGGGACTCGGCTTTATCCTCTAAGAGGTCAAAGTTCACCCTCAGAGTGTAACAGAGAATTTGTGGAGTGAAGTCTGCAGTCCTGTTTTTTTTTTTTTTTTCAAACATCAGTCATCCAATAAAAGACTCCAAGCAAAAGTCAAGGGCAGAATAATCTGACTGGACAGATTATACCCAATTTGTTTCCAAGAAGGATTTTTTCCAACAAAGAATAAAACCCAAAGCTCTGAACTTTTATTTCAGCTTCGTCAGATTCTCCATGACCGAAGGGAGAACTAAATTGTGAAATTAATTCAAAAGATCTGATTTATGTTTTTTTTCCCTTTCGCTGGTTTGTTTGTTTTCCGTTACAGGAAATACAAACCGGTGAAACTGTATTTGCACGCGAAAGCGCATCTACTTGACATCAACGATGGAAAAAAAAAAAGGATTTATCCTGGTCTCAGCTTTTCACGTAGGGGGGAAAAAAAAAAAGAAAACAAAAAACTGGATTTTAACAGGGGTGTGTGGACTTACGAGAGTCATTAAAGGTTTAGCGATCGGCCGTTGTTAATTTGCGTCGTATTTTCCACAGGTTCGGTGTAACCCTGTGGGAATCTACGGCTCGCGCAAAGCTGGGATCTGGAGCGAGTGGAGCCACCCCACAGCTGCTTCCACACCCCACAGCGGTGAGAACGATCTCACACACAGACGCACACACACGTTCGCCCTGTCAGGGGTCTCCTCACAAGAGCTTTTTTAGTTTTTTTTTTTTCATTCTTGACCTCCGAGTTTGGGATCATTTTGGTCCTTATAGAAGCAATTTTTGATATCACAGTGTACTGAGCGCCCAGCGGCTCTCTGCGGCAGAGAAGCAGATAATTGTACTTTCAGTCTTCCGGTCTGTTTTCCTTTGGATTATTTTGTCATATTTATTTATCCAATATAGTCTGAACAAGTCAGGAAATGACAAGAAACAGACCTACTTACTACATTTTAACAAAAGAATCATTTTCTGGCAAAGAAGAGATGAAAACTGTCAGAAATCCTTGAGCACTTGTGCTGTTTGCCATCCTGGATCCAGTTAGGTCGCTCCAGACTCAGGAATACAGTAACTGCTGTATAAAATGTTATCATAAACTGGCCACAAAAAAGACCACAGTTATGAAAACAAAACCCTGTCCATAAAAACTCACATTTTTCTTTGGGGGAAGACTCAGAATGTATTTATTACAGCGCGAGGAGACAAAAAGGTCCTCTGTTAGCGGGAGAAATAAGTTCTTGTTGTTTTCGTCTTTCGTTGTTGCTCCCGTTGGGCCTGCTGCCCTTCCCATGCAACTCTTTGCAACGCAGTGAAATTTTTTTTTTTTGCATCTAGGCCTGCACTTTACTTCACTTACTTCATTACAGACGCAGTTTAAAAGCTTCAACGACAAATTCTTTTGACTTTGTGGATAATTTACCGCAAGTAAAGCTTGTGGGATCCGGGACGTTACCGCCAGACGGGTGGAATTGTCACGGCAATGAAACAAACAATCACATTCCGATTGCAAGCTTTTGTGAAGCATATTCTCAATTAAATATATTTCCCAGTTTTGATTGATAGTATGAGAAGAGCAACCGGTTGGACAGATTTAAATCGTCCCTTAGTGACATTAGAGAGTTGACAGGACAACAAGCCTGCAGGAGGATCTGACAAGAAGTGGATGAAATTCTGGATCATATAATCTAGAGATGGAGCTGACAGGACATGATCATCTCACTGTGTCTGTCACTAGCAGAAGGTAATATGAACATTATCCTGTGGCGATGTTGGCTTGGACGGGTGTGAGATTGTCGCCGGCGGATAATTTTACATAAAAATGTCGCCATAGACCAGTATCACCCAAGAATGTAAATTCATTGAACATTTTACAAACAATGTACACCTGGAGAAAACTCTCCATTTAGTGTTTTAAAAACCTTTTCATCCCTGTAACCATCTGGGCCGAGTGTAGTGTTGAAGTTTCACTACACTGAAAAAAAAATCACTATTTTTTTTGACTTGCTTTAAAAAAATAAACGGAAAAATGACTCAGTATGGGCAAAGATGTTTCTCAACGTTTAATCTCCAAATCCTTTCTCTCCTGCCCCGATTCCCCGGGCCTTAGAGCGACTGATGTCCTGTGACTCGAAGTCCAGCGGCGACTCCAACTCCACCCTGCGGCGGGAGCTGAAGCAGTTCCTCGGCTGGGTGAAGAAGCACGCCTACGGCTGCAGCAGCATGTCCATGAAGCTGTACGACCAGTGGAGGGTGGACATGCAGAAATCGCCAAAAACTCGCAACCAGGTAGGTAAGCATCGCTAATGCCGAGAAGAAAGCAAACACACACGTCTTCCACGCAACCGCGAGCGGGCGCGCACACATGTCCCGCGCACACAAACACAAACAAACTGGAAATGATTTTCTAAAAGCTGATTTGTAACAGACTGTGTCTTTAATTTAGGTTCTCCAAGGGGATAAGTCGTAGCACATGCCGGCCCTGCGAGCAGAGACGAACTGAACGAATGCAGTTTGTATTTCTTTTTTGGGGCTTTTTTTTTTTTTTTTTTGTTTATATGTGTGAATGAGGGGAGGGGAAAGCGAGAAAGAACAAAGCGACTGCATTCTCATAATGGAAATGTAAGACAATTTGCCCCAGAAGAAATCCAGAGGCGACTAAAAACAAAAAAAAAAGAAAAAAAAAGATGGAGACGCTTCGCTTCTGCATCCTTTCCAGTCGATTTGAGCACGTCTAAAACGGTGGAGATGTTTTTTACTCGTCACGGACATCGCCAGAAAGAAACTACATGGGCGCAAACGACATTGTAGCATGAAGATGTCGGTCAGCGGTAAAGACACTTGACATGCATTTTGACCTGCATGTGCACAGAAGAGATGAAAACCAATCCGATTCCCGCTGAAGTGGTGGCTAAAACGTGTTGTTGTCGGCGGCATTTGGAGCGCCATCTAGTGGCCAGTCGGCATCCACGAATTCTCTAAACGATCCCTTCTCTCTCATCCCAGTGTAAAAAGAAACACGAGCAGATTATGATCCAGTATTTTCACGAGTGCTTCGCTATGTTAGGTTGAACGTGTGCCAGACTGGTGCACCCAGGTTTTGTCTGTTTCTGAGAGCCAGTATGTGACTGATGGTGTTTGTGTCGGCTGCGGAAAGCCTTTATTTTTGTATTTTGTACTAAATTGTACCAGCATATTTAAAGTATAAAGCTATGTTTTATAATTCTTAAGTTAAATTTTGTCAGTAAAGACTGTACAATGACTGAAGTTGTTATCAATCTCTAACTGTGTTCTATAAAAATGTTGACAGAAAAACACGTGCTGGGGATTTTTGTGAGTGACTGCAAGCGCGCGCGTGCGTGTGTGTGTGTGTGCAGGTGTGTGTGTGTGTGTGTATTGAACGCTTGAAATATACACAGTTCAACACAGATCAATGCAATTCATCACATTCTAATTTCAATTTCTTCCTGCTTAAACCTGTTTAAAAAAAACTAACATAAAGCTGCTTTTAAACTACTAAATTTAATACATCTTCATTCTTTATTGTTATTTCTATGTATGAAATTGAAATATTTGCAAATAAAATATATATTTAACTTTAACGATTAATTTGTTGAATTGCATTGGGAGCAGCGTGAGTCGCTGTTGTTAATAAAAGACGTTTGATCATGTTGTGTTTTTTTTATTTTGTTTTATTTCAGTAAGTGATGCTCAGCTCATTGCCTTGAGAGTAAATATTAACTAGAAGTTCAAGATGATATTGTGATGTTGCCAAAAATACATGATTGTCGTCTGTTTCCATAGTGATACAACTGATCTGAGGTAATCGTGTCTCACCTTTGAATCCCTAATGTCACTAAATGATGCAGCTCTGCCCCCTGCTGACTGTAAGCAGTACCTGCAGCGTGTCAAAGGTAATTAAATGTTTCCTTCTCTGTTTAATTGAAAACTAAAACTACATGGACATGATGGATTGGTTTGCTGCTTTTAGAGGGACTATGACTCGGGTTTTTTTCTGAGGAGGACACACCGAGACTTCACTAACTGATCGTTTTGATTTGGCAGCACCATTTACGTCAAACCCAATTTGACCCAGGCAACATGACTGTTCCTGCTGGTTCCTGCAGACTTGGGAGAGAGCAATCACAATAATCCTCCTAATGAATCAAATCTGCTTCTCGTCCCAGTCCACTGACCCTGATTTGGGTCGACGGACGGGGAGTCTTTGAACACATCTCAGCGTGCCGTGTCATTGTCAGTCTGGGAAACCCGAGACGGCGCTTGTGTTTTTCCTGCCAGTGGCCGACCGTGCAGCGGATTCATCTCCCTCTGCTGACACATTAGAGTCTTGTTACTGCCTCTGTGACCGCTCGGTTACTGCTGCCTGCAACTTTAACCTGGATGAAGCGTTGTCTTGACGCCGGCCTCGCTCTCAGGGCGTTACTTACCTCTGTCTTTGCCAAAAGCTACTCCGTTTTGTTGCTCCTCTGCTGTCGTTGACATATGATTCATTTGTAAGACCATGTGGAACCTTTTTTGTTATCATTACTGTTATTTTCCCAAGGATATTTCTGTATGTTTTCTGCATTTATTTAAAATGTAAGATGTCTGTATTCACCTGGAAATTATGACAAAAATCAAAAGGAGCTATTAATTACTGTAAGAAACAATGCATTTTATAATTCATACAACGAAGGGATTTTCACTATTAAATCGATGCTATAAACAAGCCATTATTATTTTTAAATATAATTTTATTGAATAAAAAGACGAGCTGACATTCAAGATTTTAAAATATAAATCAACTTAGGTTATAACTTCTAACCAAATATGTACTATTTATAAACTTCTGAATTTATAAATATGCAAAATAAGATCATTTTATTTACTGGGAGGTAATCTCACATAATTCTTTCGTATGTGTTGGAAATCCTTGAATGCCACCTGCTGTGATAAGTTGTTTTTAAACTTCCAGGATATTTTGAAGTGAAAAAAATGTTCCAGCAGGTGAAAGGTCGATTCTTAGCGATTTATCTGTGCTGCAAACTGAACACTCAGTACAATATTTACAGTTAAATGAAAGCATTAAACAAAAGCAGGTCACAAGAACAAACCATGTTAAAATTTCAGTAGGAATAAACTTTCAGTGACATCCATCTGTCCGTCCATCCATCCATCCATCCATCCATCCAGCCATCCATCCATCCATCCATCCATCCATCCATCCATCCATCCATCCATCCATCCTAGACCCTCTTGCACATTCTCGGTGTGACCAGGGATTTTCTTCCAGTGGGAAATGGAGGGTAATCCTCCCAAAGGGAACATCCAGAAGGCGTCCTGACCAAGAGCCCACACCACTTCACCTACTCAAAAGGAGGATCAGCAGCTCTCCTCCTGTATGACGAAGAGTCTTAACCTTTCTCGAACGCTGAGTCCCCGCCGCGGAATCTAATTTCTTCATGTCCTGAAGCTCATTTTTCAATCCCCTTTGCATATCTCCTGTAAGGCGGCGATTCGCCGAGTGGCCGTGCGAGGCCCCGTTCTCCACCGAAACAAGACACCAAGTCAATTGAATCCTTCGGCTTCAGACGGACGGTGACTCCTGACCTCTGGGAAGACGTCCGCCTTTTACTAATCTCGTCCTGCCACTTGCAAAAAAAGAAATACATTCTGTCTCTGTAGTAGTGTTAAATCAATTAGTTGATCTGTATTTCTGAGCCTGAGGAAGGGTTTGCCGAGCTTCTCTCTCCCTCTGAAATCTGTCCTGAAATTCCAGACATGGACGGGAAGCTGGAGGTATTTCATTACAGTTTAAGGCCTTTACTCTAATAGGGCGAATTGAAAACATAATTCAATATGGGTTGCAATGCATATTTGTGACTTTTCAGTTTGATTTAACAAACCTGCTTCCCACGTTTTCTCTGCAAGCCTCTGCATCTGCCGTGCTTTTTGTTTACTAAACTGTTGGGGAGGAAAATTTAACGTCTCGCAAAAATATAAACAGACCTTGGATGTGCTTTAGTGTGGTTTTATGAAGCATAAAAGAAAAGGTATGATACATAACAGTGAAGAAGAAGCAAAATGATACATGAAAAAAAAAAACGACAAAAAAAGGCGACAGTTATATATTATTACTCTAAATAAAATCCAGAACAACCAATTTCCTTCAAATGTAACTTAGTTAATAATAACTAAATAATAATTTAAGTAAAAGAAAACGACTATCACATTATAACAAGCAGAGTAAAACATGGTGGTGGCAGTGTCATGCAGTGGGAATAGTTTTTCTTGAGCAGGAAGAAAACAGAAAACGTGTTAAACTTGCTCCCATTTTGGGGATAAAGGCAGGCGATTCGCCGATAGGAGGGCATCTGGACTGCAATATTTTTCCTTATTAACTAATAAAAACCAAGTGTCATTTTTCTCCCCCTCTACTGTATAAAATCACTCATCTAACCTGCGTGCAACACGGGCGTCTGGTGTCAAAACGCAGAAAACCTCAAGGCTCTTTTTCTTTCATTTCGCTCGACGTCAACCTCGTATTTCTCTCTGTGGAGGCGACCATTTGTTCTGTGAGAGCCTTGGAGAAAAGAAGGTGTGGAGAGCAAGTTGCGGATACCTGCGAGCCTGCGGTCAAGATAGGATTTCCTCCGCTCCGGGTCATGAATAATTCAACATGGGAGGCCACGACTCGCCTCGAAAGAGAGCAAGAGGAAAGGATGAGTCTTTCTAGCGCCAGAAGGAAAGAGGACGAGGCTGGAGGAGCATGGAGGAGGCGGTGAGGAAACGACCAATAATCTCCGCTAGGGAAAGAGGTCAGTTGGAGAAATCTATATGCCTGTGTGTGTGTGTGTGTGTGGGTGGGGGTGTGTGTGTGTGTGTGTGTGTGTGTGTGTGTGTGTGTGCGTGTGTGTGTGTGTGTGTGTTGGTATCCACATGGGTTGTATTAGGGCCGAACTGGGTTTTGCCGTGAAATCTTTCACAGCATCACGATGTCGCTGCTCCTTTTCTGATTTGAGATTCTGACGTTGTTTGGAATGCATTTCCAAAACAACAGAGGAAGAATGTTAAAAAGCATGACCATAGAAAAACAAGTCAAGGGGCCCCAGATGGGAACGATCAGCAGCAATGCAGCCGGGGCCGCAGCGTGCCGGGCGTGGATGGCGGCAGCGACGCATCATTTTCACCTCTCTCCTCTTTTCTCGACCCCACCTGTCACAGGACCGGGCCCGGCGCGCTACGCTCTGCCCCCTACAGTCGGATACATTAACCATGACTTCACCAAGCCCAGCAGCCCTGCGTACTCCTTCCACGGCCGCATGAGCGCCGCCAGTAAGTTTGGGCCTTCAATCTGACTGCATGTCTATCAGGAAGCAAAATTTAACAACAAATTTAATGATAAAATTAGTCACTTAATGCTCCAGTGTCTTAAAAGCATCTATTACAGTGATAACCACTGCAGCAGGATGAGAGAAAGGAGCGTTTTTATATTTTCCAGTGATCTCTGTGGACTCCAGCCCTGGACCGAGGTACTACATCGGGGGCAAGCTCACCCGGTTTGGTCGGACAGAGACGCCGTCCTATTCCATGTCAGGAAGAGGCAGACGAACCGGGAAGAGAGGTGAGAACAAATCAAGGGAGGCTGCGACTCGGGAAAGCATCAGACAGATCACTTTTTTCCCCCCTCAAGAAACAGAAAGAGGAAGTGGTTTTTACCAGCCGAGCAATAGGAAGTTGTGTCATTTAAGCGATTGGATAAAGACAAGAGACTTCTGGTAACTCTGGATCGGCTGCAGAGATAATTCAAGACATAAAACCGTCAGGCTGTACAACAAATCGGTCCTTTGTGACCGAAAAAGAAAGTGGTAAGGAGAAAGCCGTTATTTAAAAACGAACGAAAGAAGAAGTCCCAGCTCAAGTCCGCCACCAGACAGGAAGGCGAGTCTAAAACGAAAGTTTTTGGCTTACATGCAAATCCTCACAAAACACTCGATGCTGTGCTGGAGGTTCACCGAACCAGCAAGGCAAAAACCCCTAGCTCTTGTAATGGTTTAGATTAAAGCATATCAGTGTGTGAGAGTCGCCCAGACTGGCCTTTGACTGGGCCACTCAAGCCCAAGACTTGATAACTGATGTTGAGTGACACCCTGAAGATGTTCTGACAGAGATCCTGCTGTTTTGTAAAGACTAGATGCACACAGCTGGTGTAGAAAAACTAAAAAGTCAAATCAGCTTTAATAGCAGCAAAAGGCGGTTTTACTAATGAAGTAGAATGTCAGTCCATATGCTACACTTTTCAGGAATAAGTTTGCAAAAAAAACAAAGAAAACCATGTATAACTTCCTTTCCTCTTCACAAACATCCCCACTTCATTTGATCCCAGTGAGATACAATGACATCAGAGGCAAAATGTGAAATACTTTAAGAGGTGTGAAGATTTTCTTTTTAAATCCTTTAGCTTCTCAGTTTGTTTTTGTGTTTTTTTTTCTCTCTCTCTCTGTTGAGTGACTCATCTAAACACTGCTCTCCCGCTCACAGATGAGCCGTTCCAGACTCCGGGTCCGGGGGCCTACAGCCCAGAGCGGGCCCCTCCTCTGAACGCTCACCGCAGGCCCCCGTCCTACACGATCGCCGAGCGGACCCGGTACCGCTCTGCGGATCCCGTTCCAGCGCCAAACAGGTGAGAGGAAAACGCACAGGCAGCTATGAGGTAACGTGCGTGCAAACAGCGCCGCACTAAAGCTCACTCCTCTGTTTTCCCTTGGCTGGATTATTGTCAGATTTCTGTTCTTTCTGGCTTGGTCACAAGTGGCTTTTAAGTTATTCCATTAATACCAAGCAGCTGGCATGAATCATTATTCATTTCAAACATGGTTTCATTCCAATAAACGCACAATTGATGACGATGTCAGCGCGTTGTTTTGGGAAAAGTTTTTATATCCAACTATAACACAGCTGCTTTGCATATAACATCAGTTTGATCTGATTAGAGGAGGATTGTGGTTTTGATATTAATGAAAAATAGTTACCAAACCAAGAAATTCATCTTGGACTCAAACCAAGAGTGTTAAATGTAATCTCCTGACGAATATCAGGAAACACTTTGGAATATTTTTCCAAGCAACAAAAGTGTTGATAGTTTCCCTTATCATTCAGCTCGAGCGTCGTGTTTCTCTCAACCTGAATAACTTTGTTTCGAATCCACCAGCTACACTCTTCCTGGACTGCTGGGTCCCCAAGTCCCCCACAAGGCTGCCAGCGCCAGCTACAGCTTCTCGGGCCGGAGGACAGCCGAGGATCTCTCCAAAACACCGGGACCGGGGCAGTACAGCAGCACCGACCCGGACGTCTACAGGCAGCGACAGCCGTCCTTCACCATGCAGCGCCGGACCAAGAGGCTCAGCTACTCCTCTGTTGCTCCGGGTCCGGGAACGTACAGCCCAGAGAAGACCTACGGGCATCTCCACAAGTCCCCGTCCTTCAGCATGGGCATCAGGCACTCTGAGTTTGTTACCCCGCTGGTGGTGCGTGTGGCCGATTGACTGGAAATACTTTGTGTCACCTTGTTTTTATTCAAATGGAACAGCCGTAAAAAGATACAAAAATAAACGGGGCTTCTGCACTGTACAAATATTATTAATATTATTAATACATTTTAGCATAAATAAAACGGAACATCAACAACTCTCCGTTGCGTTGTTTCTACAGCTCTGGTCATAAATAAAGAACAGAATATTTTCTTGCGTGTCGGTTTGCAGCAATCTGCCCGCATGAAAATGAAAGCCAGGGAAAGTTCCTACAGTTTTGTTGTGGGTGTTGTGATTTTTATAGGTGAACTCCAGTCGCTGCACTGCCCCAGGCCCAGGATTTCCTTAGCGCACACCTGGAACTGGTAGGTCCTGCCTGGGATCAGCCCCTTCAGCTCGGCCTTGGTGTTCTCAAACGGACCCAGCTGAAGGAAAAGAACAAGCCAATCAAAAAGTGTCAGATAAACTCAAGCTATTGCTCTGCAGTACCACATGTGGTCTTGATATGTTGCTCAAACAAACACGTCTTACACGGATCTGCATGTCGGTGCACAATCACGCATCAAGAAAGCGAAACTGAAACTGCTTTTGTGCAGGAGAAGCGTGACTCTGCAGCAACAATGACGTTTTCGTCTGCAGAAAAATTGGGACTTTCTCACTGAGGCTGGCTCAACGTAGTGCGTCAGTCTTTTTATTTTTTTATATATGATGATTTGACTAGACCACACTGACGTGTCGAATTACCAAAGTTTGCTTTTTATTTGATTCGTTCTAACCCTGAAGAATTAAGAGTTTTATTTTTAGAATCAGAATTTTATTATTCCTTCAAGGACTTTGAACGTCAGATTTATTATTTTATGAAATGAAGACAATGTAGCTGAGCAGCATTAGTCTTCCTCCCAGATCCATACTGCCGGAAGACGAACTGTTTACGGCAAAACGGGAAAAAACAGAAAACAACAAATTGTCTGGAGTGGGATTTCCAGAAAATGTGAAAAATCACACTAAATAACTAAATCACCAGTGACACAATTGTGGGCAATCATTTTCGTCTTTTTCTTCATATGATAAACCAAATAAACTAAAAGTCACCAAGTTAGTTAATAACAGAATTATTAAATGTCTGTTGCTCCAAGCTAATGGAGTTCAGTCCTTTTCCTGTTTTATCTATTTATGTTTTCTTGTGAATAAATTTGTTGTGCCACATTGTGTTAACTTTTAAGAGTTGAGGACATAACTGAACTGATTATCAGCTTTATTTGCATATAAATAAGCCAAAAATGCATTTAACTTCTGTCCCAAGCCGTTCTCAATGTGCTGACGTTTTACATAAGTATCTATTTGGTGGGGTTTTCAAAACCTAAATAAGTATGTGCATTCAGTGGTTGAGAAAAGAGGAAAAGCAGACGCACAAATACGCCTGGAATCTTGAAAATCTGATGGTCTGAGTAATTATTCACAAAAACACAGACAAAACTACAACTTCCTATTTTTATCTCCTCAAGTTGGCTGTGAAACTGTTCCAGCCACAAGCTTTCATGTCGAAACCATTACAAAACTGAGCAAGTCTGCGGATTTTGGAAACGAAGGGAAATTTAGAAGCTCATGAGGTTTGCCTCAAGACATGCGCTGGCATGTTGCTGTCTTTCACCCAGCATGTGGTGATGATGATGTGTCCCCCCCCCCCCCAATTCCTCTTACGTTGATAAACTTTGGGCTGCCCCTGATTTCCCACTGGTACAGTATCTGGTACTTCAGAGGGAAGATGTCCGTGCTCGTCCAGGTGGGGGGAGGAGACCACTCCACCAGCAGGTTTTTTGTCGTAAGAGGGGAAACCCGGACATCTACAGGAGGATCCGGTTTCACTGTGGAGAAAGAAAAGTCTTGAAATCTCGCGGATGATGAGATAACGATGTCCTGTTTCACGGTCTGACCCAAATACGACGGAAAGTTTTTCTGCTTCATCTTTCTCTCCAGAAAGAACATAAACTTGTCACACCCCGCGAAAAAAAAAAAATAAATAAAATGTTCCCCCCCTCACCAATGTCCTCCAGCATGAAACTTGTGAGATGAAAGCTGCTGCTTCCCCTGGAATGAACCGCTGTGATGTTGAGAATGTATTCAGTGAGAAGTTTCAGGTTGGGCAAGTGACAGTGCCAGAGCTGCAAAAAGAAGAAAAAAGAAAAAGAAAGAAAGGAATATATTTAGGAACTGTGATGATTTGATGTAGACATATATATATATATAAAACAGAAAAGACATTTTTTTATGTTTCATTTAGTTTCTGGAGTTTACACATATTTCTCTAATATTTCTCAGAATTGCTTTTTAAACTCCATAAGCTGGGTAAAACAGTTTTGGGAATCGGTAAAAAACATTCTCCACACAGTTTTCTTTGATTTTGGCCCATTCCTCCTGACAGAGCTAACGTCCGTTAGCAGCCTTGATCCACAAACCTTTTCAACTCTTTTCTTTTAAACTGAATCAGAGCTTTGTGGTGGTCACCCTGCAACATTGGCTTCCATTTGTTTTATGGATCCTCAGAATTCCCAAAACTTTTAATCAAAAATCTGATGAGGGATTATTATTATTTTCAATTTTGTTTTTTGACTCTGGAATTTTTTGGACTATTATTTTAACTCTGTGGTCCTGTGGTAGGATGTGATGCTTCCTGCAGATGAACAAGCCTGTTTGGGTTTCATTTAGTCTGTCGTGGAAACCCCCCCCAATCCCTCCGATCTGCTCCTACCTGCAGAGGTTCTGCGGTCGGAGCGGAGGGTGAAGAGCCGGGTGGGTTCAGGTGGCACGTCTTTGGGTCAGAGTCACCGTCTCGCTCACTGTCAGGAGGAAACATTGATATACCTGAGGATTTGTGCTGTTTTTTTTTATTTTTATTTTTCAGAGCCAAAACATGCTTGCTGTCTACCTGTAGGTGGCGATGTACTGCGCTGGATGGGAGGGCAAAGGTTCCGGCCAGGAGCAAAAGGTCATGTTGGGGTAGCTGGAGCACCAGCAGTGCACTTTGGGAGTGAAGGGAGAATCTGAACCAGTTAAAAAAATAAAAAAAAAAGATTTTAGTCTTTGTCATCAGCAAACCCCCCTGCTATGGTTTCTGTTTTTCTTTCTCCTTCTGTTCGTCTTATGTTGCCACATGAAAGGGTTTTTGTTTAACTGGAAGCCACTTTGCAGAAAATCCACAACAAAACGACACAAAGAAGATTTTTAATTATTTGATGAGGTGCAAACTAGAAAGACTGCGGATCATTCCTCTCATCCAGATGCTGGGCAGGTTCACACTGCGGGCAGAAAAATTTGCTGGTTTTTTAGCAAACGATGGGTCACAAATTGGGACCTAATTTTCTGGTCAACCGATTGACCTTCATTAAAAATTACAACACAGGAAAAGATAGCATGCAGAGCTTCCCTGAATAATAATAATAACGACAGAAGAAATCCTTAATCATTTCAGTTCACACCAGAGAACATTTTTTTTTTTTATATTAACCTTTTAGCCGCTACGTAGTTAGCACTTGCTAACTATATCTGCTGAACATTAATTGGTCATAAAGCAGAGTGGAGGTACATTGACTTTGAACTTGTCTTGTGATTGTGTGATAATACATTTTTTTAGCTGCACTGGTTTAATTATTAATGTAACTTCTCAGTTTGTATTAAAATACATAGAGTGACATATTGATCATAAATATTGGGACACAATCTACATCGCTAATACAATCTGTTTTCAGGTTTTTGTCTTTCTTTTTGTCTATTCTGATCGTATGAGATAAAAAAAAAACTGTTCTTACTAAAATACTTGCTTTTCAGTAGGTAAAATCATAGTGATTTTTATTATTTTTTTGACTCTTGTATTGTAGGAAGACAAGGTGCCATGGGAAATTAAAGCCGTGGCATTGTGAGTGCAGCATACGCTGTTAAATACAAAAACGGTTCAAATACTTAAAACAGCAGGATCGCAGCATCAAAACAATATCAACACAAAGACCCACGAGACATTTCTGCATCCTGACCCACAGAGAAATAACAATGTTTCTACGGCGACCCTTTGCGACAACATTTCATCCGTCGAATCCAGACTCACCTCCTAAAACGGAAGTCGCTTTGAGGAGATCCAGAGCTTGACTTCCAGCACCAAAGATGAGGATGATGGTTGCGACACACACAGTCCCAGCCATCACTATATCCGCAGTTTTTGTCTAAATAGTTGAATAAATATGAATTATTTCCTCTATGCTGGTAGTTTTATGTTCTGCTGTTCTCCTCAGCCCAAAGTGGAGATAGCAGAGATAATTCTGCCTCGCCAGCGACTTTCCTTTCTCTCGCTCTCTCTGCTGAAGAAGGAGCTTGTCTTTGTTCTGCGTCAGCTTGCCACCGCTTTTAATATGACTGAGGAAAGGAAAGCGGAACCAGCTCAAAGACTGCGGCTTATCTCAGGAAAGAACCACTAAAAAGGATGTTTCTTTACGTCACAAACAGTAGGAAGCTCACAAGAATTTTATTAAATGCTTTTCTTTTCTTTTCTTTTTTTTCTTACAGTTCAAGATGTATTTGACATTAGATAAAGAAAATATACAAAATATTCACAAGCTACAATAGATTCAAAATGATAGAAAGTCTCTGTGACATCATCGCCTGTACTCCCAGGTACCTCTCTGTCCGTGTTTGTGCGTTTGCCGTCTCGACTCCCGATGAATATCGTCGGCACACACACATGCAGTCCAGCCGCTCAGGCGTTCTCTGTGTTGTGTTTGTGAGACCATGACAGCTTCTTAGGAGTCCATCCTGAGAGGGAGGAGCTGTGGAGGGTCCAGTTCAGGGCGGGGAGGCCCTCTCTGTGCACGCCGACGCCGTGGTGGCCCCCCGCGGAGGTCCGCAGCGACGTCAAGGCCTTGCTGATCCAGTTGTGCTTTGCTTCCTGGAGATCGTTGGCCAGGACTCCCTGCTGATGCTCCAGCTCCTACGAGAGAAGATGCGCACAAATAATGCAAAGAAAACAAGCAAGAAACAACAACAATAATGTTTTGACATCAGTATTGTTAAAACACTTCTAACATGCATATCATGCACAAAGTGTTCAACTTTCTACTGGTTTTCAGCTAATTGACACATGTGACGACAACACAGGATATGCTTTGTGTAAAAAAGCATACTTTGATTCCTGGAAATGAAATCGTTTCCCGGAAAATTGCAAAAATTGTTCCCGGAAATTAGACACAGTTACTGTACTTCAGCTTCGGCAAAGTCAGGATTTCTGGCTCAAACCCTGACGAGGGTGAAACTGTCTCAACTTCCTCTCTTTTGGTTTTCTTGTGTTGCTGCAACACCATGAAAAGACTAAATCTCTATCGCAGATTATACAATTACTTTTCTTTGTCTTTGCATCTAACGGCTTTCCTTCATTATGTTTGCTTACATTACAGGTCATAGTTTTGACCCTGATTGTTTATTTTTTGCTGTGCAAAGTGATTGTGTGACCTTTTGTGACTTGATGAGACTGTCGTGGTACATTAAGCCGTTAGCCTCCCGCTTCTCTGCACTTTGTCGTCTTCCTACAGCAGATAAGGTGAATGTCACTGACAAGAATCCAATCTACTCCTTGAACTCCGCCTTCCAGCATGTTTGTTCTCTATCAGCAGCAACTTTCGTGTTTCTATCTGCGGAGTGGAAATGTGGAAGAAGTGTCGTGTGGAAACACAGGAATGCCCAAACGTCACCGTCTCATGGCTGATGATGAGTCCACCAACATGACGCAACAAGAGCAGTTTTGAGACAGAAGAACTGGACAGGATTTCAAGAAATTTCCACTTCTTCCTACCGCATTTCAGAAACCCTGTTGAGGTTTTATACTGTAATCGGTGTAAAATCTCTGTTATTGGCAGTAAAAGAGGCTTTTAATGCATTTGACAAAAGAGCAAAGAACTGAAATGATACTGATGTCTGGGTCGGGAAGCGGTCGCATGGTTGAACGAAGCTTTAACGGAAAACATGGAACAAGCATCGCACACACGACGCTGTGGCGAAACTTATTCCCAAGTTTCAGAAAACTGGAAATGCTGCAGATCAAACAAGAAGTAATCCAAGATGTGCAGCGATTACACAGAATCCCCCCAAAATAAAAACAATATAAAATGTTTATTTTGTTTATGTATGGAAACTTATGTTTGATATATTTATCAAACATGAAATAAGAGAAATCTAAGGAAACTTGCCCAGGCTGGTGATTGGTCACTAGGACGTTGTGTTTTTGAGTTAAAAAATATTTAAAGTGGACAGGGAATTTGAAAACATCACTTGATAATTATGTGTTACTGAAAGATTAATACCTGAACACTAATTATAACGTCTTAAAAAAAAATGCAAACCTTTTTAAAGAGACTTAAAACAACATAAGCAACGTTAGGCCTGGTGGGGGTTACAAGTAAAGCCTGGTGGCCCGCCAGGCTTAAGGTACGCTGGGGGAGGGGAATCCCTGAAATCTAACTTTGGAGGTGCTGAGTGGGGGGGGGGGGTATGCTCTGTGAGAGAAGAAACATTATAAAATGATATAAAGCTAAAAGGAAATCTGCTTCACGTAACACTGTCCCCCCTGTTAATGTGAATCGAGAATTATGTTTCAGCTGGCTGAAACTACAAATGGGGAAGGGTGATACTCCATGTTTTGAACAACCTCAATATGCGTACTAATGGCAGATAAACACCTCAAAGTTTTAATCCTTATTAAAATCTTGACGGCTCTTGGCCGGTCTGCACATGTCCAGCCGCTCAGACCGTCAGATTGTACCTGAATCTTGCAGTTGGCCTCCACCACCTGCAGCTTGGTCTGGGCCAGCTCCTTCTCCAGCTCTCTGATCTGGGCCTTCAGACACTCCTTCTCCTGGTCCTTCCTGTTCCCGTCTTCCTGTCGGGGGCTTTCGTCTGACCCCTGCCCGCCCGGTCCGGCCTCCACTGGCACCGGCGTGTCTGCGCTGTGGCCTGCGGGGATTGACTCTGCGACGTGTCGACACTGGGAGCAAGTCTCTACTTTGCTCTGGAAGATTGACAATTAGAAAGAAAAAGATTGTACGCCAAAAAAAAAAAAAAAAAGTATGAGTGTAACATAAAAATAACATAAAAAGCAGACATCTGCAGCGAGAGTGGATGCACTCACCTTGAGTGCGTCCAACTCCTCTCTGTGGGCGGCTTCCTGCCTCTCCAGACGAGACGTCAGCTGAGAGCAGATCTGAGAGACAGAAGCATCTCGTTTCGACTTCATCAAACGAAACCTCTTCCCATCACACCTACGTACATCTCCAAGAACGCTGAAGGACACTCTGACTGCACAAACAGCGTCATCAATTGCCGGTACCTGTTTGTAGTCGGAGATGATACCGGACGACTTTTTAATCTCCTGCTCAGCCCTCTGCAGCTCTCTCCGAAACACTTCCTTCAGCTACACACAAAAAAGAGAGAGATATGTATACTTTTCTTTCTTACAACAGCCTGCAATAATCTTAGACTTTCTTGGGAAAAAAAAAAAACCCAAAAAGAAATCCTATCACCATGGTAGTTTCTTCCTCTTTGCCTCTTTTCTCGTCTTCAGTTGCCTGCAGTCGATGTTGGACCTTAAGAAGGTCTTTGGTTAGCTCCTCTACTCTGTCTTCTGCCTGGAAAACATGAAAACACGCTCAGATCCTCGCCGTTTCGAGCTCGTGTCATTATATTTGCGACGCCTGGTAAAAGTATCCCCTTCACTCCTTCGCGGTTTGCAGGCATTCCCCTTCCAAATGCAGTTTTTGACGTGTGGCAGGAGGTGCTCCGTGTTTGGACCCCGAGCCAAAACGTCAGGGTCTTAACCCAGCATTAAGACGCGGCGCTCTCCACTGAGCAACATGGCGGTGGTAGAATCATGCCGAGGAAGGAAAAGCGGCGAGAAGATTGACAAAGCTCAATGCAGGAAAGTTGTGTAAGAAAACCCAGCCTGCTATAAGTTGATCTATCTTGTAAAAGCAAAACAAAATACACGGAAAGCTGTGGCTGCACCTGGACAAACCTCAAACCTCTGACTGCTAGTGTAAATATGCAAAACCTTTGCCTTTCTCGGTTTGATCTCTCAATAGTACCTCGTCTAGACAATTCCTCAAAGCGACCTTGCTGGAGATTAGTCTGTGGGCCAAGCTATCGTTTTCCTGCTCCAGGCGAAGGCTGGCCTGCTGGAGCCGCCGGTTTTCTTTCTGCAAATTGCAGGGAAGAAAAAAAAAAAAACACATTGAGTTTCTGCAGCTGAAGAGAGAAAACAAATCATTTCAGAAAATCAAATCATTTCAGAAAAGAAAAAAAAAAAAAAAATTAGAGGACAGGAGTCGGTTCTGACCAAGTATATGTCCACAGGGTCATCGTCCATGATCTGAAGCCGACTTTCCCCGAGTTTCACTTTCTTTGTAGGGACCTTGGAAGAAGAAGAAGAAGAAGAAAAAAAAAAAGAGACACGTCTTGTTAATGTGGAAAACCTGACACGTTTGGATGAGATGGAGAAATCCATCTCTCCCGTAAAGAGCTTCGTAGGATGTAGGATGAGCTTGACAAATCAAGAACAGGCCTCAGAACGAGATCCAAACAAGGATAAATCAAAGATAAGATAAAGCCGAGTACATGGGGGACATGGTAATCTACAGCGCATCTGGGGAATTATGGAGGACGGAAGGGGCTTAAGGCAAAGCATGAAATGGATTTTCACATCTTAAATACCTAAAACAGCGAATCTAAGATCTTTTCGGGGTGCCGCGGATCAGAAATCTCACTTGTGCAGGAATTATGTTTGGCGTCGGGCTTTTGTGCTTTGTCATGGGCAGTCGGCAGCGGCTCACGTGAAGGAATGCAGAGAGACAAAGTAAACTGAAGAGCTCTGCATAAATGTGATCTGTCCTGTTCAGAATGAAGCAGTGGATCAGAGGCACCTCCTGTCATCCGAAACAAAACAACAGGTTCAAAAACAGAAAAGCAGGACTTTGTTTGGGAACTTAATAGCTAAAAAAAAATATCTGTGCTTAACTTATCTTAACTCTTACAATCAGGAGTCTAATTAAACATAATGTGGTTGGTATTTATCAAACTGTTAGTTTGGTTTGCATATTAAAACCCTCAAGATGCTTGGATCAGAGTCCCTCACTGCTCAGCCTCAGCGGTTTGGAGGATCTGGACCTCAAGGGGAGACGCAAATGCAGGAAGAAATGGATGAAGATCCAAACGGATCGAAAGAAAAATGGCCAGAGATTCAGCCGATGGCTGGTCAGAGAGGGTCTGGAGTGACCAGACAGGTTTCCTCTGTTGCTGTGAGCATCGCAGCAAACTGAAGTCGCCTGAGTGAAGCCAAGCTACTGTTGGCAAAACCACATGCAGAAGAGCCTCCAGTGTTTACAGACTGGAACACAAAGCAAGGATGCAGCTTCATCTGGACTCATGGAAGCAAAATGTTTCTTTTGGGATTTGGAGAGAGCAGAGAGTTTGTCAGACTGCGAAGCACGGCGGCTCATGTATGATGGTACGGGGATTTTTTTTCCCTGTGTTGCAGGATAACGCCTATTGATCGCATGCCAGGACCGATCGAATCAGATGGAATAAATCGTTAGACGTGAAGATGCCATAAACGCACTGAAGCGGCTGACGCAACGAAACGAGACGTCCAAACCCGGCAGGAACCCGGTCCGAGGATTTTAATAGGCTGCAGACTTGGCTCGACATGTAACACAGGTGTGAAATAAAAGCGGTCATGTAACTTAATATTAGTTTAATATTAATCTACGAATGTTTTTCAGTTTATGCATCGATGTCATTTCTGTGGGCTAACGTCACATTCAGTCAAACAGGTATGCAGTGATCCCAAATGCAATTGTGTGTATAAAAATAGAGACAGGACAAAAGTTTCGTTAAAGCCGCCATTGCTAAGTCTTATTGTGTTTCGGTGATGTAATCCCCAAGCCTGTGGATTGAGAAACACATCAATCAATACTTGATACTAAATGACTCACAGAGACAGAAATCTTGATTCGTCAGGTCAGAAAGTGATCAAGTCCAGGCAAAAGAAAAACCCAGGGAGAGTAAAAACATTTCAGTACATGAAACTATTTAAACCCTGCAAGAGATGAACGGCCTGTTCTGTTAACCAACGTGCATTTTCACGCATTAACACCACGACAGAAATAATCCGGAGTGAATTAGTCTTACGTTGAACGTGGGCCCCGTGTCAGCAACCAGACAGGCGAGGATCTCCTCTTCACTCATCTGCTCTATGGCGTTGGCATCGTAGGCCGTCACCATGGACACCTCTTGCATCATCGCGCCCGGATTTCCGTCGGCCCGGGCTGCTCCCACCCGAACTGACCCCAACAGTCACAACGCTTCTGCGAAACCCCACCCTCCCACCCCGATTGAAAAACCCTAAAGGCCAAGAACGTCCACCTGCAGACGCAGGAGAGATTCGAGATGTGAAGCAAGGTCAGATCGATCCTCACCCCGTGGTTTTTACTCGCTCTGAAGACGCAGCCGTCCACACACACACACACACACACACACACACACACACACACACACACACACACACACACTCACACACAAAAATCTTAAAAGGCCAGAGGTGAGGTTGAAGTCCACGATTCCCGGAAGGAAAGAAACTTTGCTTGCAGTCCAAATGTGAGAAATCTTCACACAACAACACCAGACAGGTCAAGTGCACAGGTGTGTCACAGTGTGTGTGGGCAGCACCAAGTTCAGCAGGGTTTATATATGACCTGAGAGTGTGTGAAAGGAGAGACAACCTTGGGCACACCCACCGTTGTGTTTACATTTCTTATCTCACCTGTCCTCTTCTCTGACGCACAAATCCAGCTGTTTACGACCTGCAAACGTCCATTTAGCCGAATGAAATGGTTTAAAAAGCATTCATATAGGGCTGAGGAGGGAAAAAAATAATTTATTTTTTTTTCCACATGCACTTAAGTTTCCTCCCTCCCCCTTTTATTCACACTCTGACATGACGCCGTGTGAACCTGCTAGACTTGTCAAGTCGAACCTGCCGTGCGTGTAAGAAGTAAATGATGTGGCATCTGTGATATTTTTCCCAGGGGGTGTTGGTTGCGGTGGCTCTATTATTGTCATGGGCTGAGCAACCAGACCGGAGAGCAAACAGGCCCGGCGGGTCAGGCGACGCATACCAACGCAGAACAACAGGGAAGTCTGTGCTGCGCCGCTCCACCTGCACGCGGCCCCCACTTTGATCCTGCATGCTCCAAAGTCCCACCTCAACGTGAGTTTCTCTTGATCTCGCCATTCGACTGTGAAGTCTGTCATTTCTCTCCAGGAGAAAGCCACTGTTTCTTTCCCCCAAAGTCTCACTTCTCTTGTTGATTTTCACTTCTGTGTTTGAGTTTACTGTGGGGTTTTTTTTTTTTTCACATGTTTATCCCTTTGTGGTCAATTTGTTGTGCATGTAAATATGTATCTGTGTTTCAGTGTGTCTTGTCCCTCTGAGTCACGGTAGGAAAAGATGCACGTGCAAAAAGCCAAGGGAGACATATAAACATTTATTTTCTCCTCAAAATAATAATAATAATAATAGAAAGGTGTGAACAGGTGATGCATTTTCTCACTCTAACAGGGTGCACCAAAAGATAACCCATCAATGCCGCTGAAAAGAAATCAGAGAAATCTGAAAATGAGAGCAAAGCGATGAGCAAAAGCACACAGCTTCATCTGCCAGAGAAAGGGAGCGACATTGTGCCGCATCGTGGAAACACAAAAGCGTATTTGAAACAGCAAATTGATGGGGAAAAGCTCCGCGTCGACAACCTGACGCAACAGGAGGCCGGCGCCATAAAGAGAAAAACGCATTTTCACGTGGAAATTTTTCGCATTTGCAGTTCGTTGAGGTTTTGTGCAGCAGACAAACGCGAGTATTTTACAAAGACAAATGCTTATATGCGTTCATTCCCCTTCACTCTGCTGCTCTGGCGTGGAAACTTCCGGACTCAGGACGTGTGGAAGAAACCCAACAGTGAAACATGGTGGTGGCAGCATCATGCTGGGGGGCGGTGCCTGCTCAGAGTCGATCAGGAAATGAATGGCGCTAAACTGGAGGCCACCCTGCAAAACACTTGAAACTGGAGTAGAGGTTTCACCCTGAACACAGTCAGAGCTAAATGAACGGTACGGATGAAAGAACAATCATGTGTCAGAATGGCCTAGTCAAAGTCTGAACCTAAATCCAAATGGGAATCTTTGGGGGTGACTGATATCATCGACCTAATTTGACACAACTGAACTTATTTTGCAATTTAAAAAGATGGGCAGGAAAAACCCTGAAAAAGTTTGGAAGAGTAAAACTGGTAGATGTTTTCTTTAAAGGAGAGAAATGGAAATGCTTCGGGGCGGATATGAAAAATGCATGCGACATTTCCCACATTTTTAATTGGGTTTTTTTTTTCCCCCCCTTTCTTTCACTTCACAACTCGGCTCTGCCTTGTGTTGGTCTACGGCACGAAACCCCAAAACCGACAGGAAAGTTGTGACAAAATGTGAAGATGTTGACGGACTGCGAACACTTGTGCAAATCACTCGTTTGTGACAAAATAGCGTTTCTTAAATAGAAGTCTCGGCAGTAGTATATTTGTTTAACTGAGCACAACTTTTAGCATCATTTTTGAGGAATGTAAAATTCCATCTCTAAATATTCATTTCTTGTTCCTACTTAAAGTATCAGAGCATTTTTCTAACAGGAACAAAATACAAAGAGAACATTAAATAGAAAAGTAGGAAATAATAAAGAAACAATGACATTCACCAGAAGTTTCACAAAAATACATATCAATTCAGGCATATATTGTGAAATAACATTGCATCTTGTTACTGTACCGTGGCACACAGGATAGCTTTTTTTTTAAATCACTAAAATATAGTACACAATCTTACTTTATGTTGGATTTTTTTATCATGTTTTCACTTTGAAAAAATAATAAAATAATGGACTGTCTGTTATCGTTCGTCTGAATTCCCAAACAAGGAAAGACTCACAACACCACCAGCTTTTACACCATGAAACAAACCGTTTTCATTTTAATAGTCCGGCTTCTTTACATTTACCAGAATAGAGATCGCAACTAAAACACATGTGAGACTTTATTTGTTGACTGAGACTGAAAACCCCCCACCCCAAAAAACTGCAAGAAGCACAAAATTGCATAAAAACTCCCCCTTCCCGTTCCCTGTTTCACCTCTGGACAAAACTCCACGGTGAGTTTCTATTACTGGGAAACGACGACGCCTAGTAGAAAACTGCTAGCCCTCATGTACAGTCGGCTGAAAGGCTGAGGGAGTGTTAACTCAGACACTCAGAGTGTGTCTGAGTTAACATCCGGAAAGAGAAAGAGAAACAGAAACTGAGCCGATGCGGAGGAAACTCCTTTCTATGGTGAAGCAACACATGAACACAAATCCATCATGTGCCTTCATTGCTAATCAGATTTTAACTCTCGGTTCCCATGTGACTTCCTGCTGATATGAGAGGTTCAAAAAAAAATCCATCAGTCACTTAAGCTTGAACTGAGAGTCAGGAATTTGCTTGACTCTTCATGCTTTCAGTTTGAGAGAAGAAGAGTGACACATCAGATCTAACGAGGATCTTAAGCAACCTTATTTACACTAATTTTGTTGCAATGTCATTCATAAACCACAAATATGGCTCCCGTGCAGAAGGTTTCTGCAAACGGCGCGATGATGATGATGCACATACAGCTCCAGTAGCAGGGGAAGCCCATGTTTTTCAGCTCTAAGCAGAGATTACTGGTCATGTAGAATATTTTCTAAAAAGTGACTTTAATCCAGACTGACAGAGGTTTGGCGAGCCATGTTGTTTTATTTTAAAGGGGGGCAATTATGTAAAATTGGCTTCTTTTTTTGAGCTTTCCCATCATGTTATAATGTTAGCCCCTCTCAAAGTGTTGCTTTGATTGTTTCATGCATGTTTGAGGAATCCTTTAATCTGCAGTGGAAAACACTCAGAGGAGCCGGAGCGAACGCCGTCGCCGGAGCGAACGCCGTCGCCGGAGCGAACGCCGTCGCCGGAGCGAACGCCGTCGCCGGAGCGAACGCCGTCGCCGAGCGCCGCCTTTTCCACGCCGCTCCTCCTCGAGGCCGCCATCGCCAAGCCAAACTTCTGCCTCCACTCAGCTCCTTCAGACTAGCAGCAGCACACTAAAAGAAAACAATAAACCTTCAAACAAATGATGTGTATGTTGGTTGAATTTTTACTGTATACGCAGATTACGAACCCTTGGATTTCGTAATCTGGAAACTTGTGTATCCTTACTGGTGCAGTGGTTTTGCCTCTGATCCAGTCACCGGTGATTTTAGCCTCATCACTTTGGAAGAACAGTCTGCTCTTTACAGGAGAGGAAAAGAAATTCTTGCTGCAGCGTTTGTGAGCTGCCCACGCGGGAGCTCTGTCAGTGGGCTGAGTCTGTGGGTGACTGTGACTAAAGTCAGAATGTGCAATAATCTAGGTGTAATTGTGCCGTGTTTTAATAAATTTACATTTTTGTTCTAAACAGCTTGTGCAAGTGAAGTCAAGTGCGTTGACGTAAATGTGTGTGAAGAAGAGTCCAGTGAGGAGAGAGTCAGACGTCGGTGCTGTAGGGCCACGGCGGGGGAGGGAAAGCGTCCATGGGGTCGTAGTAGCTCAGAGGGGACGAAGCCGGCGGGTTGACGGGCAAAGGGAGAGACGCTGACGGGTTCTCGTAGTAGAAGCCCAGCCGCTCCCCTCCGTTACGCATGTCGTCTGCGAGTCCGGAGCGGACGGGGTACGGCGAACACGAGGGGCAGGGGCTGTGGCGCGAACCCGAGTCCAGCTGGTCCAGGGAGACGGGCGTGATGTCGGTCCCGTCCATGGCCAGGGCGTTGCAGGCGTTGCAGGGGAAGTGAGACAGAGGGTCTGCTCCCGCCACCGAGCCCACGTCCGCCTCGGACTCATTCTTCTTACAGCAGTAATACTGGCGCAGGTCGAGAGAGAGAGAGAGAGAGAGAGAGAGAGAGAGAGAGACAACATGCTGGTCACTTTCATGAGAGTCAGACATTTTCCCAGGATGTTTTACGCAGCGAGACTCGGCTGTATAGAAGAAAAAGTAGCACAGTCGGAAATGAGCTCACTGATGTTCATCCAAAGATTATCTGGCAGAAGATCAGCTTGTGTGTTGAAGAAAACACGAACGTAATCACTGAAGATTTTTCGTAAAGGCGTTTAGAAATTATTGTAATAATCCCACTTTGTCCACTTTTCCTCATTTAGTGTTTAATGTACATCACGACGCACAAACACATTAAAAGGCTCGTGTAAAATTTTAAAATACATTGCTATGACAGGTTCACTGTTGATACATCTGGTTAGGACACCTAAAAACAATCTCACACTGAAAAATAGTGAAAAATTCACCTTGTACATTTATTCACTAAGAAAATAAAACTAACACATTCACCCCTCGCAATCCTTTATAATCATAACATTAATATTTAACTCATACAGATTATTTTTTTCTGATTAGCACATAAATGTTGCAGCTTTGCACATGACATATAGATAATAATCTATAAGGTTTATTTTTAGGGAACAAGAAAACCAAGCAAGTAAAACCATTGTATGTTGCTTAAAGTATATTGGGACTGTCATAGTAATTGAAATTTCTAAATCATCGATTATAAGGGATTTCAGGTCACAAGTTTGTGTGAAAACGCGCCGTCTCTTTGAGACAAACAGGAAACGCAGACGGACGTTGATGAGCTCCAGAGCCGGTCGCCCTCGTGTTTGCTAACGGCGGCCGGGAAGCCGATTCGCTCCACAAACATGTTGGAGCCTCTGAGAGACCGGCAGCGATATTTATGAGGAGCATAAAACTGTCAGTAAAGCTCCTGTTTCCACAACAGTGAAGTACTAAACATGCCAAACAACACGAGGGCTGATAGCCGTTTAACTATTAACAGCTTATCGCCAGCCCCACTGAGGCTTCCATCTCCTGCAGGTATAAATTTATGAATCGTGGGGCATGACGAACGCATGAAACTACCAAAACTACAAACAATGTGGAATCATAACAAATGGGCAGAACAAAAAGCATGTTGTCCCTCAGCAGAGCATCTGTTAGGAACCTTGTTTGGGAGCAACAAGGTTATTATAGGTTGTTCAAAATGCCAGAAAATGTAAAATATGTCTTTGTTGAGTTTGAATTTACGTTGCTGCAACAAAACAAGGTTTTATTTTGAGAGTTTTTACATAACTATGCACATTTATCTATATGTTGCTCATGGTGACTTTTAACTTTATGCTTTTGAACAAGGCAGAAATAATATTTCCTGATATTCGCAGAGTTTTTTTTTTAATCAGTGCAAACCTTTTACAGGTACAAAAGACTCCCCAAGAAGTTTCATTTCATAAAAAAACAAGAAGAATAGTTTAAATATTTTTTCTTTGGTTTTAAAGAGTGAGAGAGAGACGAATTTGTGTGCAACTCTTAGATACCTGGAGTCTACAGTAACAGAGAACTGCTACGATGCACAGCAGTATCACCCCAGCAAGAATTCCTCCGGTTATCACGATAGTTCCCGCTGACATTCGACCAGCTCTCCATCCAACCCTTTGAAGAGACAGAGAGAGAAACGGAGCCTGTCAGAGAACAAAGGAGAACAAAAAAAGCAGCAACCAACACCAGAAACCATTGCTGCAGCAGAGAATCTGTAGAGGAACGCAAGGCTTTCTGAATTCCCAGTAAATGATGGAGCATGCAAGCTGCAAATATCAGGTTATGTAACTGAAAAGAGATGATTTTTTCCCCCCTCGCTTTATGAGTATATATGAGCGATGATGTCTGAGTGAGCCCCCCAGCTAATCTGCAGAAAAGTGCTGATAATGCACGAGGATCATTTCTATAGCCTGGTGGCTGAGACGAACAGAAACCAGGCAAAATGTTTGCTGTGTCTTAACGTACTCTGAGGTTACAGCTGTGACTCGCTGCTGTCTGAATGAACTGAATGGAAACAATCCTCTCACTGGAGTTTGAGCTAAAACTCTCACTATTGAGTGAGAAAATGTTGATATGAATCCTATTTTCATGTCAGAATTATAATGTTTTCCAAACTTGCAAGTTACATTCAATCATGTTGAACAGATTAATTCGACAGGAATTAATCTGATCCAAACATGGATGGATGATTTTAGATGTGCTGCAAAATCTGAAGAGATTGTAATGTTTTTTTGTTTTTTTTTGTTTTTGTGCAAAGACGGCGCTCACTCAATAAAATATATAGGTCAACAAAAGCACACACACACACACACACACACACACACACACACACACACACACACACACACACACACATCTGTGGTGAGCGCTGCAGATTTTTTCTGTGTTATGTATTCACATGAAAAATCTTCCTGCTTCGCTGCTTGAAAAAATACAACAAAACGTCTGGAACAAGTGTCGCGGATTTCTGTGATCTCACCTGCAGATCCTCCCTGGAAATTTTCAGAGCTGTAGTTAAAACTAGCTCAGCTCTCTGCAGCTCACTTCCCCCGCGGCTGTCACCCCGGCTATGCAATCAGCGCTAACGGTAACTCTTCCGACGTGAACTTTTCCGTTCTGGTTGTTCTTAGTGGCGTTGCCTTAACAGATCGGAAAAAAAGGTGAGATTTTTCTGTAGGTCAGGGGCGACCGAGCTCCTCAAAGTGATGCAAACAAAGACGTGAAAAGGACAAACGTTTTCAATAATAGTAATAGTAATATGAAACAGAATGCAAAAACTAAACAACAAATCCTAAAAAGAACACATTCTCTTTCACATCGCCCACCTCTATTTCAAATTACAATGGACATGAAGAGGCTTTGTAGCTGAAATATGTTTTTTCAATGAGCGCGTGCTGCAATGTTTTACAGGTAAATACATAAAATATTACATCTGTTTGCTCTTCACACTTTTTTCCACTCATTTTATTAACGGGTTCTCTCAAAAGCCTGCAGACGTGCAGCATGCCGCCGCTGCTCTGCATTAATCAGTTTTGGTTCATCCCCCGTAAAACTATGTTTGCAGGAGCGGTTCAAAAATGATGGAGTTTATCGTCAGCGTTTAAGCTACACTCCCTCTGAGTTCACAGTAAGGAAAAGTGCTTCATTATGCATAAGGTCGTAAAAATAACGTCACTCAAGCAAGACGCCGCAAAGACCACTGCAGGCCTGAACACAAGTGAAAAGAAAATCTTTAAAAAAAAAAAAAGATTAAATATGGCCTTAAGGTATGTGCTTGTAATGAAATTCAAAAGTAGAGAGATGCCCTGTGGCTAATTACCTTCGCCTAGGAATATTTAAAAGCCTCAATTACAATATGTGCTTAGTCTTAATAGAATAGCTTTTGCTAAGATTAACATGCTGAATGCATCCGCACCAACTGCGCTCATGACCCACAGAGCACAACGTTATGCGTGCATGGCGAAGTGCAGCTCCAGCACGCCGACTCTGACAAGGCCAGACTATTGAATTTAATGGGAACAGATTCTGAAATTTATGTTCCTGAAAGAGACCAAATCAGAGCAGGTTTGGCTTCTGGCGCCATTCAAAACAGAGCTTTTTATTTTTAATGACATTGAGAAAAGCAGGTTGAAATCAATCACAAGGTGGAATCTCTTAATGCTGATAAATGGTTCAAGCAAACCAAACCTTGTGTCACATTGCAGTGAAAACTTCATATGTATGATGAGTCATGGAGACAGTCGACGCAAATACAATAAAATGGATTAAAAGTGTCCTCTAAGTTGGTATCAACACTTTTCATTTATATTATATAATGTTGCTTTTTTTGGTTTGATGTAATATTTTCATTTTAAATGTCATCTTTTCATCACCTGTTAGCTGTGATGGCAGTTACTTTGAAAAAGTAACTTTAATCGGATTACTGATTACTCCTTGAAAAAGTAACTTGGTTAGGTTACTGATTGCTTGATTTGGAAAGTAACTAAGTTACATTAAAAGTAACTTTATTAGTTACTGTCAGCAGCTGCTAACAGCAAAGCTCTGCCATCTGTGAAAATAACATTGATCTTTGCCAATACTTAATTGCCAAATATAAGGTTAAAGTTCCTGAAATAAATGACATTTTAGCAATATTCTCCGTTTTTTTTCTCAATGGGTCTCTACAGTTCCGCAGCGCAAAGCAGTACGTTTTTATTTATATGCGGCCTGGCGAATTGCATTGCAATGTTAACGTTTCAGAAAAAAACCCACTTTGCCAAGGTTGGCATTACTTTGCCTTTCATCCCAAATGAGAAACCTTGAAGTTGTTTACCACCAACCTAGATTATGTCTCTAGGAAAGATATTTGCAATCAACTACATTTTTGATCTTTTATCCATGCGTCTTTTGAGTGCAGTCCACTCATCCTTAGCTTCCCGGAGATGGCTTTCTATTTGCACAAATAAATAGACCCAGATTGACTCGAATTAAAAGTAACCTCTAAAAGTTGTGCAGAGAGTTCCCATCACGACATTTTCTGAAAAGAAAACGCCAGATTCATAAACGAGACAAATTTAGTCACAAACCTCTCAAAATAGTCGAGCTTGAAGTTTGAACACCTGTTTTTTTCCTCTCCGTGTTCCAGGCAAGTCTTAAACAAAAAGCTCTGATTGGCAGAAACACATGAGGAAAATAAGAGTTTGAAAAAAGCAAAATAAAGTCATCCAAACTGTAATCATAGCCAACAGAGAAAGCAAGTACACCCAGAAGATTATCCAACAGTTTGTCTAGCTAATCTTTATTGGGTTCCAAAGTTTGCAGTGTGCAAGAAATGCACAGTGCAAAAGTAATCATAATGCTTTTACTTCTACACATTTCATCATTTTACAGCCACAAACCTCAACATGAACGTTTTTTCCCTCAACCACATGTAGCAAACTTAAAATGTCCCTACACTAATATTCTCTAACAAAACTGTGGCTTTAAACTACAATACACACTTTACTGATTTTTATTTGCAAAGAGCATTTCTCAATGTGGCAGCACTTTGTGTTGGTCAAAACCTCAAAATCCCAGTAAAACGCGTAGACGTTGAGAGCCGTGATGCGAAATAATTTAAAAAATGCTCACAGTGAATCTGGACTTCTGCAAGTGGCTTCTGTGAATTCCTCCATTTTCTAGAAATGAGAGAATCATCAAATACCCATAAACCATCTCAGCCCAGAAAACCAACACAAAAGCTCTTGCAGAGGCCAACCCGTTAAATCACCGTGTAAAACAAATGATTTTGACTCTAATTTGGAATGATTTATGCGGCTCACCTCATGCAGAATGATTAATTTTAAACACTCCCATTATAGTAATTACAACACCAGGCGATTTTGTTTGTCTACTGTTCAACTTGATTAACTAAAACACGCAGAGATTTCTCAGCTGAGGAGCAACATTTAATTATATTTTGATTATATAAAATCTCCCTCTCTGAGTGCTACTTATGCCGTTTTTATGCCCTAAGTAATCTCCACAAAGCATTAATTTGTAGTGAAATTAAATTATTTGTTGATGTGCTAAAAATTAAACCTTCAGACTCTTGATTGATAAATTGTATTAGCATTTTTTTTTTTTTGTGATAAATCAAAGTGTTTGGGTGACTTAATGAACTGATGGGCTCTAAGAGACACGTCTTCCCCAGCTTGAGAACCGGGTAAAAAGGTGTTATAATAATAATAATAATGTTTGTCTTCCTTTTGAGCAGTCAAAACAATGTGACTCAGATGCATCTATTAAAACACTTAAGGTTTACGATTTTATTTGCATCTTAATAGATGCGAGTATCATTAAAATGAAATTCATCCAAGTGAATCAATTAAAAAAAAAAAAAAAAAAAAAGAAAGTGGAAAAAGGGAATCTATTAGTCAGAGTGTTATACTGATTTCTGCTTTTTCCGATGACAGTTTTGCTTTGTAGCTGTGGCGCATTTCCCGGAACAAAAGTGAAATTCTCAAAAACAGCTTGTTCAATCTTCGCATCGTTCCGTCACTATTGGAGACGTCCACCTGAGAGATGAGTCTGAGAAAATGGTGTTATGGCCTTAGGTGATGAAAACAAAAGTCTAGTTGTTCGTTCGTTTGCTTGCTGACTGACTGACACACACACACACACGCACACACTCACACAGCGTGGAAATAAGGCATCTAAAATTATAGCATTACATCGGATCAATAAAAAAAAAAAAAAAAGATTACTGATCTACTGGGAAGATGTTCCAGAGATAAAGTCTGTTAATCAAGACACATGTGTGTGGCTAACAGTATCAAAGGTTGCTGAAGGCCTAATAAGACTGAAACAGTAAATTCCCCAGAGTCTGCAGACATGCCAATGTGACTGGACAAATTCCAACTTATTGCATAATCAGAGAAAGAAAAAAATGAAGCTGTGCATGACTCCCCCATGCAGTACTCTCTCCATTGTGTCACCGTGCTAAATTATACACACGACTGCCACAGTGATGATGTTGGAACTGTAGTGAGGTCATTCTTGCAAAAACATTTTTCTCTCTTTTCTCCCTCCTCCCTAATTTTGTTGAGTCCTTATTCCCTTTAAACTCTTTTTTCAGCACATCTTTCCATTCTCGGTCCATCGGTTTGAACCTGAGTGAAAAAAAAAATTCAAGTGGCACAGTTTTACAAAAGATGCGGTCCTCCTTGACGTTCATCGACGCAGACAGAGCGGTGAAACCGTTTCGGAAACAAAAACAAGCAACTTTGACGAACATGCCGCCAGACTCACACAAAGGAATTTCCAACAGAATGGAGAGACGAAGACGCCAAATGACACAAAATTCAGCTGCAGTCAGCGTCTCTGAGCCAAAGTTAGTGTGTGGCTTTAAGTGGCTCCCATGGCAACAGACGAAATATAAGAAAATACAATGAGATCAGTTTAAATCACTAATGATAATGTTCTCCTCAAGGAGTCAACTATTGTCATGTACTGTACATTCACTCCTAATGAGTGATGAATTGATCGTGCGTGAATCCTTTTGGTCTCATGGGAGGAAGCCGGAGATCCCCAAGGGAACCCAGACATGCACAGTTTGGCCGGTTATACAACAATGTGGGCCCCAGTTTTGGTGCCTTGTTCACTGGGGAAAATGTATTTTACTAATTCAGATTACACCATATTAACAGGTACATGCATGGTAGGTCATGGTAGGTTCAATGTGTCCTCTAGCCAACACCATTTAATCAATAGATCTGTTTCCAAAGAGATCGACTGTAAATTTTTCAAATACTTGAATATTTCCGTATTCATAAAAATCCTAAAATAATACAACGCAAACAATTTGGGCATATGAGTTTTATAGAACGTGGAGTACTTGCAAAAGACACATTCATAAAAATAAAAAATAAAAAACAGTAATAATATGCAAAACATAGAAAAATCTTTGGAGCCTCCCATCTGAGGTATTGACCCTTGAACTCTTCGTAAAGTTCGACCCAAGTCAGGTTTTTTTTTTTTTTTTTTTTACTATTAAAAATATGTAACCTGTGCAAACCCAAAAAACTAATTTCAAATTATGGTTGATTAATTAAGGGAGAGAAGCTAACCAAACCAACCTGGCCCTGTGTCAACAAAGTGACCGTGATTAACTTTTGATTCATTCAAATCGCTTCAGCAGAGGCTGTCAGACAACATGGAGAAGGATGAAATATCTCAAACAACAATGCAACAAATTTCAATAGAAAGACATTCGAAAGCAGACGAGAAAGATGACTATCTAGAAAAATGGATGCCATGTCATTTCTAGGCTTTTGCACTCCAGCAAACCACAGTAGGAACTATTATCTGTACATGGAGAAACATAGAACTATTGCTAACTTTAGTAGTAGCTGCCAGCGTAACAAAATGACTCTAGGAGGGAGGAAACAGAACGGCACAAAAAAACAAAAACACAGAACACCTAAACCCTCCATTCCCCTAGTAAAGTTTTGTTCAACGATAATAAAGAGGCTGGAAAAACGGTTTCCATGGGGGGGTTTCAAGGCCACTGCTGGTCAAAGAGAACACAAAGTCCCACCTCACACTTGGCAAAAACGTCTCGATTTTCTCCAAGAGTTTTCCAAAAATATTTGAAGTTTTTTGGGAAAAAAGTGGAACTTTTTCCATATACGACCAAATTAATTTTGAAAGCTTTTTTTCCCCCTCCATCAACTGAGGCTTGGTTGCTGAGCTGAAACATTAAAGCATAAGAAGAGGAATCTATAATGATCATTCACGTATTTAATTATCTTTTCTTCACAAAAATAACTGCGATACATGATTTGTCTGTGTTAAGACCTAAATGCATTGGATCTATTGCCCTTTGAAATCTAATGAAGTTCTTAATAATTTATAAAAAATGACTAAATTGAATAAATATTAGCGCTCTCCGAAATAATTAAAGGAGCTTTGGGTATCTCTGGCTTTCTAGGTTAGTGTTACAGCAGATGAATTGAATCCATTCAGTGTGTAATTTGGGGATAATTACTATTTGACATGACAACAAAATCAACTTTTTTCTGTATCATTACTGCAGCTAATGCAAAGGTTTGTGCTGTCTTTTTTTTTTTTTTTCCGAGTCACAGAAGAGACTTGATGTTTCTGCCATCATTTTTAACGCAATTGTGCTTTAACCCAATTTTCAATTGATTTCCTGCTGGGAAATCAGTTGGTGAATGTATTTAAAACGGCCCCCTTTTTACTCTTTTCTCTCCTCGACTCCAAAAACGCGCACGTCGCGTTGTTTCGTGAGACGATTAAAACCTTTGTTCGGGTTGCCACGACAGCCTTTTGTTTTCGGCTGCCATATACCCACACGAACGCAGAGCGAGGTGGAGAGGTTTCACACTCCACTTGTGGACCTATATTTAGCGGCTTTGTCATCCCTCGACAGAGTGAAAAGCAGCAGATGAGAGGCAGCACAGAAAGGTGTCATAATTTAATTCGTTTTCTCTGTGGGAAATGAAACAATCCCTGCAGCAGTCAGCTGCATGCGCAAGACCTCGCATGTAGCTCGCACGCTCGCATGCACACGGCCACAAATGAATCAAACGGTGAGGGGGTAGAAGTGGAAAAAAAAAAAAAAGAATTAAATAAAAAAAATATATCTTCTCTGATACATTTTATGTGGGATGCTGATTTGTGTTCTGAAATTAGACGCTTCTTCTCCCAGATGATCCCTGAGTGAGCCATGGAAATTACAGAAGCTTTGAAATGAAAATTTAATTAGGAAACTTAGAGATGCATGGGAATTTTCTGACATTTAGGTACAAAGTTTGTTCAAACTCCCGCTGAGAGAAAAGTAGGAAGAGATACTGCATTAGCTTATTAAATATGGAAAGTGTCATCTCTGTTAGCCTCGCGAAAGCACAGAAATTTTGTGAAAATATTAGAACAGAATATTATTCCATGAATAAAAATTAAGAAGGATCCGGTTCTGTGTCTCTGATAAAAGACAGAATGGAAAAAAAAATAAAATAGAGAAGATACTGGCTGAAATTGGTAAGAAAATGTCATTATTCGCAATGAAATACCAACATGTTGCTAAAGACCAACGATTTTATTGATCCAATAATAGAAAAAAAATTGACCCCCAAATAAATCAGGACAAAAAAAAAAAAAAAGAAAAACAACAAAAAAAATGAAAGAACCTTCAAAAACTTACAGATCCCATTGCAACAAAAGCCTATTTTGGGGATTTCATTGAAATATCACAAGCTTAGTTTGTAGTTGAGAATATAAAAATTAAATATATATAACTTTTTTGACCCAGCAGGTATGAGTGGATGCACGAAGCATGTTGATGCAGACAACTCTCCTAAACCGCCAAGGTTCGAAATGAGCAAAATAAGCAATAAGAGTCGTGATAGTACTTAGAGGAAGCAATATGTAATCTCAAAAACAAGAATAACACATCAGCCAGGCGGTGCGTTTTCTACACGCTGCTTTTCAGCCTGTGACAGTTTTTCAGTCACGGATGAGTCGCTGTTCATGTTAGCAGCTGGAAAGGAGATTCTTTTGAAAGATGCAGGTCTGTAGGTGAGCTACAGCTCAGAAAAGACATATGGGAATGTACGGTCTGCTGTGCAGCTGAAATGTGAACCAAGAGTAAAATGTGCAAAGAGACAAAAGATGCTTTGCAGAACAAAAAGCCAGTCCGTTTGCATTATGAAGTAATCACAATGCAAACGGACATCACAAACACTTTCATAGAAATGAAAGTGTTTGTGATGACGCTCTTGGTGACTTGGAGGAAAGAAGTGATCTGATCCCAAGCAGCTATAAACTTCAAAGCTGCAATTATCTTAAATAGATGTTTATTGTGTGCAGAAATGAGGAACTGACCTTCCCCCACATGTTGCTGCATGTTGACAGTCAGCAGGATGAAGAAATGCTACTAAATTTACACATATAAGAGACATTTTGCCACTTAGAAACATTAAAGACATTAGAGGACACTAAAAAAAAAAAAAAAGCACCTGAAAAACACAATTAAGTTCACCAGATATTAAAATTTATCCCCATAATTGATCAGAAACCCAACCAGGAAAGACAAACAAATAATTGTGTTCAAAGTTCCTTTACGTTTTTCATTTAAGCATTCCGGACTTTTCCAAAGATTTCCAATTCTCTCAATTCTTCTCACTTTTCAGTTTTTTAAAAAAACTTTAAAGAACTTTAAGGAATGAAGGATGCAAGGAAAGAAACAAGGAAGAGCGCACAGAAAGAAGAACGAAAGCAAAGAGAAGAGCAAAGGAGAGAATGACACACGACAGGAAGAAAGGCAGGACAAAATAAAGAGAAGGAAGGAAGGAAACAAGGGAATAAAGAAGAAAAGGGAAAAGAAGGATAGGACAGAGCAAAGAACTCAACATTTGGACAAGGTGATAGGAGATAAAGTCTGAAAAAAAAAAAAAAGACTTTTTGCATCTTTTGTTCTCCAAACTTTCCCAGTCTTTAGAGGAACCCTGCAGGTATAAAATGATTTGTTTATGTGCATGAAAATGGAGGAAAACGTGTCCGGAAACATGTGAGGAAGTGGCAGGAATGATGGACTAAATGTTCTGTTTTTAAGAAAGGCAAAACACTTTTGTAATACATTTTAAAAAAAAAAACACCTCCCAAAATCAAGTTTTTTTTTTTTTTTTACCTCTAAAAGTTAATGATGAAAGCTGAGTTTGTCCCTTTTAAGGAAAAGGACACAACGAGATGATTTTACAACCAGAGACAGCTGGCACACAGAGGACACACAGGCGGAGAGAGAGCGCAAGAGACCACAGCGATGCCTGCTGTATCCATTCTGAAATAAATAAATATGAATATTTTGTTGAGGTGGCCAACTCTGCGCTGGAAATCACAGCGAGTTCCTCCCCTGCAAAATTTAAAGCCTGCGGCTTCAATTATTCAAGTATTGTCCCTCGAACAATATTTTTCCATCACAGGGGCAATTTAGCCAAGTAGTAAAATCTGGACTTTTTCCGCCTCGTCCGCCACTGAGAGCACTAAGCTGGGCGTGTGAGGAGAGGAGCAGATCCAGCTCCACTTGGATTCGGGGCAGAGACACCTGCTGCCAGAGCACGGGAGGCCAAATCCGACAGGAAAGAGAAAAAGGCGTGATGACGACCTGCTGGGTCAGGCCAGGAACCCCCATCATGACTGCTTGCAAAAGCTTTGGTTTGCTTTTGTGCCAAGAAAAACCAAAATCAACTGTTTGGACCAAAGAAGAAGAAGAAGAAGAAGAAGAAACCTTCCCTGTCAAAAACAACCTGGATTCATCTGTCCAGCTTCCACCTGCAACTTTGTGAACGCATTCGACAGAGACATCACTCACGCCACCGACAAAATTCTACCTTTCGAAGTCACCATCCGGCGGATAGCATCCTCGGCTGTGCCCCGGAGACCCCTGTGAGGGTGGAAAGGAAGAGGGATGAGCTCACGTTCAGCAGTGATGTCAGGAGACACCTCCGCCCCCAGCAGCCGGAGCAGAGCCGGACTGAGCCAAGGTGAGGCCAGAGAGTCACAAACACAGATCCGTCTTCGTTAGGATGGGGACTGCAGCCCTTCATTTATCACTTTCACCTCATTCATCAGGCTCTGTGTTTCTCTTACACATTTACTACGTCAGTTCATGTAATAATGATGACACATCTGGTGCCGTTTACTCATTAAGAGGATTTGTAACTCACTAATACATACATTACTAGTGTGTGCGTTAATTAAAGAAGAATTTCCCGCTTTTATTTTCGTTTTTTAAACATATTAAATATTCAAATGAACTGTAATAATTCCGCTGACCTCACAGTCTTATAATTACAGCAAAAGCCACTTTAAATGATAGTTTTTGTGAATTAATCGCATTTGAAAGTGCTGCTTGAACAGGTTGCCAGGTCAGTTACGCAGCCCCCATTAAGCCCATTTTAACCTAATTAAAAGGTTGAATCCAAGCCTTACCTTTCAGAGGGAGGACCAGCCCGACAACCTGTCTGAGTGACGGGTTCGGGGTCCACAGACCTCGACCCCCAGCACCGGTCAAGCGCAATTAGAGATGCCCGGAGCAACGTTTTTCCCCGAAACCGGAGACCTATGAAGTCATGACCCCGCGGCTGGTCAGTCCTGCTTCCCGCTTCACGCCTCACGCGCGTCTTCTAGCAGCCGGGTGCCGGTGAGCAGGAGCGCGAGGAGATCTCATGGCGGCGAGGAGCTGAGCGCGAGGAGCTGGAGACGGACGAGGCGACGCGCGAAGCAGCCCGGCTGCGGAGCGTCACAGCTCGGCATGGCTGCGTCCTCCGTGGAGAGGGGGAGGTTCGACACCCGCTGCCGCCGAGTGGTCCCGGTGGGGCGGGATTAACAGAAACACTCACCGCGACGACCGTGTCACTTCTGAGTGATCCCAATGTAGCCGAGTAAATAAATAAATAAAAAAAATTACAAACTAGGTTTTCATTTATCAATACACTGATCAATATATTTAGTGTTTATTTACCTGCTGGTTTTTATGATGACAAAATTAATTCTGTATCAAAATGTCATGTCTATTGCTTGTTTCATTGATTGCTTATGACGTTTCTTATAAGCATTTAGACTCCATTGAACTGAGAAAACGTGGATCTTGTTCAGGAAGTAGTTTGTTTCGTCCTTTTGTGAGGAAAATCTCTGGTGAGTATTTCGGAAGACGTATTTTACCCAAAGTGAAACATGATGGCGGGTAGTGTGATGGTCTGGGGACGCATTGCTGTTTCAGGCCCTGGATGACATCACTCAATTAATAAAAACATGAATCCGGTCCAGCCAGTCCATTTGAGTGGCTCGGAAACGAGGATCTTCTGCAAAAGTATGAATCTGGACTTGATCCAGCTCTGATGGTGAAGCGGGACCTCAAATTGTTGTTCATGGAAGAAAACTCTCCAGCGTCGTTGCAGTAAAAACAATGATCCAGAAGAGAGTGGGTTCAGTTTCTCCACAGTGATGCTTGATGGATTGCACAAAAAAAAACATTTGATCTTGAAAAATACTTAAAAAAAAAACACTTTATTGATTCCCTCTTATGGTAATACATATTACTTAGTCTTTAGGCTCTTCTGGAAATCACTGAAGAAGCTGTTGTTGGGTTCATTAGCTTATTTTACTGTCATCTCTGAAGTCTGATCCAAAGTAATTTGGATCTGAAGGTTTGTAATGTTTCCAATACAACTCTATTCAGGTGGGATTTTAGTCTAGATTTAAAGGAAGTGAGTGTTTGTCATTGATGCTAAGAGCTGCAGCTCACTGTAGTGGAGCTGCTTTCTTTCTTTAAATGTCTCAATTTTTAGGTGCCATTGTTTGCCCCCATTATCCAATTACTTTCTGCTGCGGTTTGTATTTCAGATCGAACAGCATCGTCATCATAATAAAGGAGTTGTATTCGCTCCAAGGTTGAAGTAAGTGAAACCACACAGCAAACCGGAGTCAGTCAAAAAAAAAAAAAAAGAAAAAGCATCACTTCCCCCTCCCCACACTTGGTCGCTAAATGCTCCAGTCACTCAATCCTGTGCAGCTTTTTCTGCTTATTTTAATAACACATAGGTTGCTGGCCTATTCACACCGCAGTCCACTCAGAAAATCCCCTGGTATTTCTAAAGGCCAGTCTGCTCCAGAGCTGATGTAGCCCGACACAATTTGTCAATTCAATGTCATGCAAATGTGGTATTTTTATTAAAAGGGTTTCCAAATCCCTTCTGGCCTGGGAAGGCCTCGCGATCATTTAGCAGAGTGCTGCCGAGTCGAGGGATGTCTGGCTTTAAGAGATATGTACCCTGGATATCTCACTCAGTGGAGAGTCCATGAGGAAGTGGCAACCTATGTTTTCCTTTCAATGCAAAGGGCAGAAAAAGAACCAAGTCTGCATAAAATAAAAAATAAAAAAAAAAACAAGATGCGAGGAGTCCTGAAAAGAGTTTCAAAACTATTTTTGCCGCTCGGTCTCGGTGCAAAGATTTGAACATTTTGCAATTAATGCAGCAGGAACAGGGCTTGAGTCAATTCTCCCAGCTTTGTTTTGGAACTGGATAAAACGGTGAGGTGTTATTGCTGTTCAGTATGCAGCGCGCTGTTTATCCAGAGCTCAATTTTAATTAGATAATTGACTAGAAAGCCATTTCATGCTCCGGCGTGGGCCATTCCTCCATTATCTCCCCATCGATTAAGCCAATATTGTAAACGGTCTAACGTATGACATTTGCAATCAGAGGATGTTGCTGTGAATAAACTTCATGCAGTCGTCCTCATTACATAACCCGAAAGTTAAACAAATATAGCGTTAAAAAATTGTTTAGGGAGCTGCGACAATAAACTGCAAGGCCTTACAAATTGGCATTAAATACAGTTTTATGATAAGAAAAACCGTCTTATAATGTCTATGTTATGACAACTTGACATTAACCAAGACATTATGATCCGACATAAATTTGTTAGAAAAGTATTACTGATTAAACTTTAGCTTTAATAACATAAAGCTACATCGTTTTTAAAGTTTAATCAGTAATACTTTTATAACAAATTTATGTCAGATGATGATTTCTTGGTTCATGTCAAGTTGTCATAAAGACATTTTGAATAATGTCAATTTTGTATTCAAGGTGTCATGATTTACTGAATGACACTTTATGACATTCATAAATATTCATGAAGATTCACTCGTGTTCATGGCAGGTGTTATGACGATCTTATTCACAACCCGTCAAAGTGCAACCCAAATATCTATAACTTCTCTATCTTTGAGGTAATTTAGTTGTGTAAAGCCTCTTGATGAGAAAAGGACAAATCACACAAGAACCCCAGCCCAAATTGAGAAGCGCCCACACCTCCAAATTGTGCACATGGCTGCTGTGTGATGGAGGGAAGCTGTGAGTCCTGTGGGCTGCTGTTAAAATGCTGAATATATCAGTGAAGCTGTGAAAGAGAATCTTAGGATTTATCTTTAGGAGGAGGGAGAGACATAAGCGGTGGCCCTATTGGGTTAAAAATATGATTTTGGAATTATTACATCACGACTCAAAAAAAAACAAAAAAAAACGGAACCCTGGTTTGATCAACAAACACACAGGCTGTGAATTTATTCCTGTGCTCTTTTGTTGTTCAAAGAAAACACTTTTCCACTGTAACATTAATTTGGAAAAGTGGCCTATTCCACTGCTTCTGCCGAACAACAAAACATTCTCTCCTGTGTATAAGCTGCTAAAAATATTCATGGTGTGACCTTGTCAGAAAGCACTGAACTCTTACTGTAATGTTCAATTGTATTAAGCTACTTGAATGTAAAATAAATTCCAAATACTCCATGGTACAGTTTAGTTTTCTGAGAATAGTCTGATCGTTGTCTTGCAGCCACTCACTCCACACATCGCCCAATTTTCCAAGGAATTTTGTTCTCGTCTCGGTGCTAAAGAGGAATCCTGTAATGAGTCCAACTCTTTCATAGAATGGCTGGCAGGAGCAGGAATAGGATCGGTCGACAACATGCAGACTCCAATTCTCAGTAATTAAGTTCAGTGCGGATGGGCTTCTGCTTTGCCAAATCAAGTCAGAGTAATGTCTTGTCTTTTCCAAAATAAATCATCGAGTGACGGCTCTCCTGTACGGGGGAGGCTGAATCCGACGGTGGACGCGCAGAAACCTCACATTGCATTTATGGAAAAGAATGGTAGAATGACGTGAAACGCCTCCGTTCAATGTGAAGTTTCCAATGACCCGAGCAGCAAGGACGCATTTGGATGTTAATTGATTTCATGATAAAATAAGGTTTTCCAAATCTGCTATGATGATCTATGCAGGGTAGTGTGAAAGAGGCCTAATGGAGTGCTTCGGTCATAGGTTAGAATTTAAAAAGGGGCAAAAAAAAAAAAATCACATTAGCAGTAATACTTGTAATCCTGGTTAACGGCCCTTACAATAAAAGATAGTAGCACTGTCCCCATCTACTTAACTCCAAATAGAGCTCAAACTGCTCATGCAAACAAAGTCCTTCTTGACCATAATAATATAATATAATGAGGAGATTTAGTCTGCATGGCTTCCCTTATTTAAGTATTACCCACGTCCTGTTAATGACTCATCCTCTGTCTGGCCGTGGCTAAGCGAAGCTAGTTTTATAGCAGGGGGCTGATGAAGGCAGCGCCAGTGGGGAGCGCTAAGATTACTGCTCAAATTGAATAAAGCAGTCGACACATTACACCAGCTTAGATGATCCACCCCGCCGCACTGATTCATTTAAAAACCTGGACAACATTACGCACGGCTCACGGAGAGACACAAACACGAGTCACAGAAACGTTAACCTGGCTTGCCCGCTTTCTCTTTTAACGCCGTCTGTGCCTTCCCCTCCCTGTTCCTTTTCTTCTTCCCTGCTGCACATCACAGCCGTCCACGGCGGCCTCTCATGACTCCAGTTCATTACGGCCTTGGCAGGGTTCCTCAGACGAAATTAGAAAGACAACAGGAATGACAGTGGAGCAGGAGGAAGTTTACGAGGGGCGAAAAAAAGAGCAAGTATGCATGCGAGTTTGTTTTGCAATTCCATGCGGGGGCCATTTTCCTGACACATGCCACGTTGTGGGGACCCACTGCTCCTTGTGGGGACCGAAGCCAGGTCCCCACAAGGGGAAACGTTGTTTTTGGGTCAGGGGTCAGATTTAAGACTAAGGTGTGAATTGAGTTTTGGTTAGGGTTAGGTATGCAATGGATAGGGTGAGGATAAGGGTAAGGTTTGGGCTGTAGAAATGAATGGAAGTCAATGGAAAGTCCCCACAAAGATAGCCACGAAAACATGTGTGCAAGTGTGTGTGTATGCATATGTGTGTGTGTCCGGTGAACAAATCTAATCTTCGCTGATTCACGGGCAAGCTTGTCCGCATGCATTTGCGATAGGCTTCCTTCGAGCACACGAGGAGACCGAATAGCTTCTGACGGGAAACGCAGCTTGAAAACAACACTGTGGGACAAAGTCACCAGGGCTCTTTGAGCAGGACCAGCTACTGCGGACAGCTCCGCCCGACTTCGTTTTTTTTAGGCGCTCAAACAACTAGTGACACGGCTGCATGCCTCGAAGACCACGATCATGACTGTTCTCGTCCGGTGAGCTGCGTCTCTGCCTCGCTGCTGTCTGCGTAGGCGCACTAGTGAGGCGCAGCGGCAGGAGCAGCTGCATATTTCAGCTTTCGCTAATAAACCGAACCAAGACGACAGAAACAAAAATAACCCGCCGACATACAGACACGTGAAAGTGCTGTCGTTTCCTTTTGAAGATTTACAGTTAATTTCTCACCAGGCACCCAGTTGTTTATCCTGCTCTTTCAAACAAAATGTTTAACATTTAAGGTGATTTATCTCTTAAAAAAGAAGGGTTTTGAATACATTTAGCCCATTAAATCAAAAGTTATCAATGAGACGCTTTAAAGGGTTTTTGCTTGTTTTGCTCTCACATCATTTCAATGAGATCCAGATCTGGGACTTTCCAGTTCTTAATTCTCAGCCAGTCCTTGGTGGGTTTACTGGCAGGTTTGGGGGCCACTCTCATACCTTTTTCTTTTTCTTTCCAGATGGTCTACCATCTCCTTAAGCACCCTCCGATACCTTGTAGAATACATGATGGTGATCAGGCCGGACCGACACGTCCTGTTCCGTCACAGCTGGTCCTTTAACTGGACACGTTTTCGCCCTTAAAAGTTTAACTTGTGAATGTCTCGTTCTAACTTTACATTCAAACACCCTCTTATAAACAGTGGGGAGCACCTGCCGCTGCGTTATGGAGGCATTTCAGGGTGTTTGGACATTCCTATTAGCATCTTGCGGTCATTTCAGGTGAACTTGGCGATGTTGTGAAAGCTCTCCGCACATAAACTACTCTCCAAACGACGATAGGGTGATTTCAAGTCATTTTGAGAGCTCTTTTAATCCCTTCCGAGTCGATCAAGCTGCAGTCTTTCTCAGACTCTTTAAAACTCACAACGGGGTTCACTCTGGCTGTTACCGTCAGACTGAATTATTAAGGTGGAAACCTTCAAAATGCTGCGTACGCTATTGCTCCGGATTTTGAAAGGGGTTTGTCCTGATGTAACCTTTCTTTCCAGGAATTTACATTTTTTAAGTTAAATAAAAAGAAAAAAAAAGAAAAAAAAAGGTTTTAATTTAGTTTGTTTACATTATTTGAATGTAAATTAACATTTCTACTTAATATCCATACCCAAATATCGTCCATAAAAAACTAATAAGCCAATAGATGTTATTATTCTGGGACTATTGAGGAAAACTTCAGCTCAAGTACTGCAGATATTGTGGAAAAACATGGTTGTAATCAGACATTTCTAAGAAGCCTCATCATTCTTCACAGATGAAACATTAGTTGTAATATTTTTCTTCTGATGTGATTCTATATAAAACGATAAAGTCGAGTACTTGTTGCTGGCAAATCTTTCTTTAAAATGCTGCAGGCCCAGAAAGAGCAGAATTTTCTTTGTCCTTTAAAATCGACGGCGGTTTCTACATTTTGGTCCTTGAGGACTAAGCGGCAATGGTGAGAGTCAAAAACTAGAGAGAGCTGCTTTCCTGGAGCTAAAAAAGCTGCCGTTTCATAATTCGCTCCGCCATCAAAGCCGCAGTATCTCAGGTCTGCGCGGTGCAATGTAGGACAAGTAACCCATGCTTAATATCCTGTAGTCTCCAGAGGATATGACCGTGGCCGATCCATCAGGGAGGCGCAGCTCAGATCACAATAACCTGAGAGCTAATTAGATCTGTTTGTCATCAGCAAGAGAGCTCATTGGGGGCTTTGCTGTACAGCATGTTTGCGAGCATATGCCCAGAACCCGTCAAAAGATTTCCACACCGAGTCAGTGGGAAGACGAGCCGCGGCGTCAATCCCACAGGTACATCTGGCTGCGTTTTTTTTTTTTCCAGCACCTTTTTATTTCCGGCCTATTTTGCATCGTTATTACCAGGGGAGATTTTCCCGTGGGCATATTAGTCAGTTGTGTTCACACGCTCTGCTGGGCTCTTGATCAGATTTTAATTACATCCTGTAGAGCAAAGTGCCACTGTCTTTATCCAGTGTTGGAATATATATATATATATATATATATATATATATATATATATATATATATATAAATGAATAAATAAATAAACAAAGCTGGGCACAGAAGCTTAAGATTGGCCACCTGGTAACAGCACCCCAGTTTTGGCATAGATCACGTCTAGTTTAAGCTGTGTTTAAGCTCATTAACAGGCTTTTTCTTCATTCTGTGAAAGTCATTTTCTGCCAGCTCAGCAAATCCTCTTTTATGCCTTCAATTTTCTTGGGGGAAAAAAAAAAAAAAAAAAAAAATTCCCCGGTCTATTAAGATTAAGGGACATTAACCAAAAACCCTGCAAATTCCCTCTTAATTAAGAAGTTTGGCTCTGAGCTTAATTTAATACATTTTCCTGGTTCTTTAAAAATCAGATTTCTTGTTTTAACTCCCGATTTCTGAATGTGAGCATAAATGACTGAGTGAACCCGAGCGACACATCTTAACCACACATTAGAGAAGATGAAGGTCACTTCAACAAATGTGCTGTTAAGAAAATGTTGCTGTTAATTTGGAGGAATTTCCAGGGTTAAATTAATAACGTTAGCAATAAATGGCTTCACGGCTTTTCCTTCATGTTGAATTTTTAAGACTTGTGACTTTGACCAGGTCATTCTAAAAATGTCTGGTTTTGTGTTGCAATTCTCATTTAACTGGATTGTATGTAATCAGATCAGTTTAACATTGTGTTGTACTGGAATGAACTGAATTTAATGTGGACCAGGCATCGGTCAATACATTTGGACAAATACTGGACCAGATTTTCTATGACAGATGTGGCGAATTGGTGCAATATTTCAAGTACGTAAATATTTAAAAAAAAAAAAAAATTATATATATATATATTTAGATTTTTTAAAAAACATTTTGATTCTTCAAACGTTTATTTTAAAATGAACATTTAAAAATAAATTGTTGCAAAACAATTTGAGTTGCAAAATTTGAGAGATTTTGCAACCTCTCAAAATCTCAAGATTCTTCCGGTTTTAGCAGAATTGTTTCATCAATTTACTTTAAATCGTGGCATTCCTTCCATCGTTTATTCGTTTTGTTCCTCCATTATGACATGACAGGAGGACACGGCTCCTCAAATTAAAACATCTACAGTTCAAGGTACTAAACCGTTGATCAGTTTTTACATTTAAGTTCAAGATGCATTAAACTGAGAACCTGAGAGGAGAGCTGAAAAGAATTTAATTCATTTTTTTCCCCAGACATTGTTTTTTCTTTTCTCCATTCTGCTACGTCAGCATGCAAAACAATCAGTTCAAAGAAAACCCAGCCATCACTCCCAGTCTTCTTTCTTAAGAACACAGTGTATTTAAAACCTGCAACGTCCAGAACTCGAGAGCAACTGATGTTGACATTTAGCGGCTGCGTCTCTAACAGGACAGAGTCCATGAGCGCGGCTCAGCGAGAGGCGGAGTTCGGCCGCCTGTCTCTCAGCTTCAGCTCACGCTCATTCCAGGATCTTGTGGTAAGGGAAGAGCGGCAGGCCTTTGATAAACTCTGGTATGTCCATTATGGAGACGGCGCCCCCTATCTTCGAGGAGGCGGGCAGCAAGGTGAGCTTTGACACCTCACCGTACGCAGACTCACTCACTTCCTCCTCTTTATCTGCTTCTGCTTTCCGCTTCTGTTTCTTCTTACCCTCACCGTCCCCGTCGTTCTCCTCAGCACCGAATCCCACCACCTTTACAAAGAAGAGAAAGACGTGTGAGCCTCGCAATGAAACCGCCTCGCCTCCGCGTCGAAGCCGGACGTGACGACGTCGCTTACGTGGACGCTGAGTTTGCGGCTGGTTTCGTCCCGATGTTTTTGGAACCAGGAGAGGAGCTCGTCTCTGGTCATCTGCTTCAGAGCAGCGATCTGAAAGAAGTCCAGAAGTTACTCTAAAATAGTTACATTGAACTCCAAACCAAATGATAAGGGTATTTAATATGAGACTTACAGCGTCTTCCTAACGTGTTCATGCCCCTGTGTAATCAGTTTAGGTGGCAGCCATGTTTTGGTCAAATTACAGTTTTTCCAGACGCTTTAAACTTCTTCACAACTTTCACAACAGGATACACACACAGAAAAACTACAGTAGATATGGACTCTACGTTTCCCATGATACTTTGTGCTGCTACTGTGAGAAAGTTAAACGTGACGATAAGAAGTGTTTGTTACTCCTTTCTGTAGGTGACTGGCATCGCTGTGGCCCAGCAATCACAACTTCACTAACACAAACATGCCTCTTTGGGACACCAGTCACAATGTGTGATTTGTATCACTAAACTGCACACATTCACTGTATTTAATCATATTTTCACATTTATTGATGTTCTCATTGTGGAGAAAATTGTAAAAAAAATAAATAAATAAAAATAATCCCAACAAAACACAGATTGTTCTAAATGTCAAGGATAAATCAAAATTCTTATGACAATACATGTATCATGATAAATGATATCAATATGATAAATACCTTACATAAACCGATGGAAGGCATTTGGCTGAACTGGATTTTGATTTCAGCACCACTTTGTGTTTTTGTATCTAATATAATATAATGAATACTAAAACATAAAATCAGAAAATGTGCAATACTTTTGCAAAGGATGGGAAGTATATGTCAATCTTTTTTTATTACTTTTAAATTTTCAAGAGAAAATCATGTTAAATGACCGTAGAAAATACGATTCCCCGCTAAAACCATGTCATGGCTCGGACACCGTTGATGTGAACTTAATAACAATAACCTGCCTAGGAACTGGGAGAAATGGGAACTGGTTCACTAGGTGGCACCAAAGGTTCAGAAATCCTGATCGGATCAGAATCGGTGGGTGCAGACTGGAGAGATTGTATCAGCAGACATGATAATTGTAGATGACCGAGCAGATGAAGACCTCAGAGAAAATAGCAGCATGTTAAAGGATTAGCTTCCTCCTCACCTCCTTGTTGAGCCGGTCAAACACATAATGCTGCGTCAACACCTCTTGCCAGTTCCTGTTCACCTCCTCCCCGAGGTGTGTGTCCTCACACTCTTTCAGCTGCACTAAAGCGGTCACCTGCACGGATTAAAACACACACACACACACATCGCACGCTGGTTCCCGCACACATATCACATCCAGATGAATAAGACGTGCAGCCACCGTGCCAGAAAAGTTACCCCAGTCAAACTTTTGGTAACTTTTAACTTCCTGTAGCTTCTTTATGAGCAGCAGAAGCTCCAATAATACACACACACACACACACATACACACACAAACACAGACCTGGGTGCTGAAGGCCTCCTCAGTCAAATCACCGAGCTCCTTCCCGTACGAAGCCAAGAACTCCTCAATCTTTAACTCCACCAACTCGGAGCTGGGGGAGAGATGAGAGCGGGGAGATATTAGGGGCTGTGGGTTGAATTTGATCCCGTTAGTCATTTATCAGCTCCACTCCCTCCATTTCCAGCGCCACGCAGATAAATTGTAGCTGGGGAATGGGTGAACAGTCAGATATATCATATCCCAGATCCGGGGGAAAGTGGTTAAGATAGATCGGATCTTTAAAGGGTAAAAATTGTGCTGCGGACTCACTTGAATTTAGTCGCCTGTGTTTCCACGGTGATAGAGAAACCCAGAACACCAGAGGTGTTTCTGCAGGTAGGGGAGACGTGGTAGCTGCAGAGGGAGAAACAAAAGACAGCGGGTAGGATTTGCAGAGAGAAACGGTTTGGGGGGTGAACGGGGTGGGGGGTGGGGTGAAATTCGATTGCTTCAAAGTCTCGCACAAATCCAGGCATGAAAAGTCTTTAAATTTATGAAAAACATCATTCTGGCGTTAAGCAGCACTTAGTGCAGGTATAAACACATTATTGGCTTCTTTTGTATCCAAGAGGAAAACACAAAAGAAATGAGATGTGCAGATGCAGACAGATTTGCTGGTTCCTAATAGCTCCCCAAAGCCAGGCTTCATTTCTCCATAAAAAGCCAGAACCTGACGTAAAGGTTCATCCCAATAAAGAAGAATGTCCTTGAAAAGATTATTAAATTCAGCAACTGAATAAAAAAAAAAAAAAATAAAAAAAACCCGAGACTCGTTTATGAAACCTTTTCAGCACACGCATATATTTTTAGTTTTATTTCAGGAAACTTGGATGATTATGACCTAAACGTAATGACATCTTCAAGTCCAATTCTTTACCATTTTGCATTAGATTTTTTTTCTCCCCTCACATATAACCATTTGAAAAACTGCAGACTTGACAGATGTCCAGCAGTGACAAGTTGCCAAAGTCACAAATGAGTAATGCTAAACATAATAATAATAATAATAATAATGATGATGATAATAATGCAAGTGTTTTTCGGCTGCAGCTGAAACTCACCCCAGAGTCTCTTTCGTCCTGAGGAAATCAAAACAGGGCTCCTCCATGTGCATCTGAAAAACAACAACTCAGTCAGTACCAGAGGGGGCGAGCACCAGGGCTGATGAGATTAAACACGTACCACCAGCAGCTCCATCAGAGTGTGCTCCCTTAAAGCCTTGGGCCCAGACTGGATGAAAAGTGCAATAAAAAGATAATGAATGCAAAGAAAGAAACAAATGCTGGATGTTTTAGAGAAACTCCTGATCCAGGTTTCCCGGAGGAAGACCTATATCATGACAAAAATGCACAGAAGAAAGACATTTCTTCCAGGGAGGGACTCAAAATTTCTATGGACGTTTTGTTGGCAAGCTTTTATTGCCTTTTTTGGATGATGGAAGCAAAAACGCTAGCTAAATAAGCAGGTAGTAGCAGCTTGTCACTGACAACTTTAACCGTCTTGAAACACAGAGTGCAGCGAGTGATGAAGTCTGCACACAACTCAAACGTTTTCTTGATACAAAAGTCCCATTAGAAGAACCTACATTGTATTTAAGGCATTTTTAAGACATTTTAAGGCCTTAATTGTATAATTTGATCATTTTTACCCTGTGATTTGACTCGTTACCTGGTAGTAAACGGTGACCTCAGAGTTGGCGTCCCCTTTGTTTAAGGACTTGACTTTGCAGATGTGATGCTTTTGAGGAAGCTCCACCACTCTGAACGTCACCGGCACCTCTGCTGGCAGCTTGGAGAACTGCAGCTTCCTGCCAGGAGAATAACAACGGGTAAAAGGCGGTCAGCCAGCAAAATGCAGAGCAAGTGAAATAGATAAAGAGGTGAGGCACAGAGAGGCTGCGATCAAATCTATCTGATTTCACGCTACTGGTGTTTTGCTTAGGAGGCCAATTAAGAAGAGCAGAAGCTGAACTTACTCAGTGACGTACTTCAGGAACTGCACCGATTCCTGTGGAGGAAACGCAATAAGAAGCAATGATAAGACGGACTCAGCAAAACAAAGACGGAGACGTCCGATACAATTTAAATTCAACTTTAGTGAACATCAGCAGATTCATTTCAGTCAGTCAATAGCAGTGTCAGGCGGTTTTCTCTGCGGACTCACAGTACTGCTGACGTTCCCCTGCACCAGCCCCTCGGCGAACAGCTCGGCCTTGAAGCGCCGGCTGAACTCCAGCAGCTCTTCGCAGGTCAGACCGGCTGTCAGAGCCTGGTACTTCTCCACCATGGACCAGCGAGCGTGCTCCAAGATCAGCAAACGCACATCCCTGGGAGGAGCAGAGAGGAAGCGCTGGCGAGTCAGAGAATATAAAAGGCTGAGACAGATGTGGAGGGCTTTGCTATTCGGGGGCGTCGCACGTTTCACCACTAGAAGGCAACGCAGACTTTGCAATGATGTGTAACGTACTTGCAGAGTTTCTCGGGTTTAATGAGGATGTTGAAGTAGGTTTTTTTCAGCTGCTCGGCGAACATGCTGAAGACGTCATCGGAGGCAGAAAAATCAGCCAAGTGGTCGACAATCAGGTGAAATAGCAACTGCAGAGAGACACGTGGTCAGAGAGGGTGAGGCTGAGAGATTCTCCCACAATCCACCTGGGTTCTCAGGGATGCACACTGTACAAACCGTAATGCATTTATCGTGATACATTTCTTATTATAATAAGGGTTTGATTAATTGTTGTGATAAATTCCAATTGACGTTTTAGAAAAATGTCTATATTGTCAGGATTACCGTTTTTTCATCAGTCGTTCAGTGACAGGATCAATGAATACCAATACATTTCCGAATCATTGTTAAATGCAGTAACTGTTTGCATTTTATTGATACGAATCACACTTTTTTATGTGACTGGTGTCCTAAAGAAGCACATTGCAAACCAGTATTTGTGTTTCTGGGGTCATGCAGTCACAGTCAAACAGTCACCTAAAAAAGTCAAACAGTTTCTATCGTCACCTTTTCATTGTGATCATGCAGGTCAGACCGGCTGTCACAAAATATCAACATATCACGATAAAACTTTAAATCCAAATCACCCACACCTGATTAAGTAAAACACCAACACAAAGCAACACATTTGAAAAATAATACCTTGTTATCTGAAACGTGTGACAAGCGTTAGTATTCTGCCCCCTTTACGCTGATGCCTCTAAATAAAGTCCAGTGCAACAGTCAGCCTGCAGGGGGTCACTTGATTATTAGTAAATGGTGACCCAAACTTAAAGGGAGTCCATTAATTAGAGATTCAGGAGAGAGGCCTATGGTAACGTTGGAGGAGCTGCAAGGATGCACTGCTCAGGTGGATGTATCTGTTGATGTGATTTACTGAAGGGTTTCCAGAAGAAAAACATTTGAAGTGTTCTCTGGAATAAAATGTTTCACTCCTATCAGATCAAAATTAAACTTTTTGGTGGTGGCAGCATGATGCTTTGGGGATGTTATTCTTCAGCAGGGACAGGGGAGTTGACGGGAACTTTTGGGAAGAAGGACAAGAGCCTGGTAGAGGCTAAAAGAATGCGAGTTCTGGTTTCAGAAAAGCCTAGTCAAAGTCAAAAATTGGGTGAAACTGGAAATCTGTCGCTAAACTTAAAAACTGCTGTTTATTGATGCCTTTTGACCAATCGGTGAACGTTAGTGCTTCATCAAAAGCCATTTCAGGTTCTAAATGTGCAAAGCTGGTACTTATGCTCCAACAGAGTTAAAAAATGTTTCTACGCCGCCTCAGGGGAGCTGAACAAAAAGGCACACCGCACTTATTATACACATATTTCTTTTTTTTTTTCTTTAACCGTCATCTTAAAAGTACATTGAAGTTCGTACTGAAGGATGAGTTCACTCACAGGCAGCTTGTGGTTGAATCCCTTCACTTTGATGATCAGGCCGTGCTCGCCCGCCACCAGCTTGTGATCCAGCTGCGCCACTTCAGCCTCGTAGGCCGGCTCGGCCAAGTTGTGGCCCAGGATGTTGACCATCAGATCGAACAGGACTACGCTGGAGGTCGACAGGATGGAGAAAGGGAGAAAATTTAAAAAATATATGTACATCAAAAGGTGAAAAAAATCTGAAGAAGAAAGAAAAAAAAAAAAGGTGATGAGTACAAAGCAAGGATAAGAACAAAGCTTTAGCAAGGAAAAGGCCAGGAGGATAAACAAAACTGAATCTGTGGAGGGGTTAAAGTAAATATTAAGAGTAACTAGAGGCTGACAGGTGATAAAGTAGGTTAAAGCAGGATTCATACGTTCATACTGTTCCAAACTCATATCTTGAGCCTGAACTTACTTCTTTGCGGACTGTTGGATTATGGGGGAGATTAGGTGGAATCTGATGTAGGCTGCAGGAGGAGAGAGGGTAAACAAGTCTCAGCGCGCCTCTGCCGATATTAAATGTATCTATGGAAACATCTCCGCATGATGCCACAAAAAGAAACAGTGCCGGTTTGCACACACCTTTGGGGATTTTGAATTTGTTGTCCTTCTTGTACCAGAGGCAGCCCTCATCGCTGGCGGCTATCCGCACGGGGAAGTCTGTGTCCGGGCAGTCAGAGGGCTTCAAGTTGAAGTCGGTGGCTAAATAAAGGCACACAACAGAAAGTTCACCCACCTTCCCGCTCAGAACCAATTCAAATCACGAGTGAGGTGAAACGAGTCAGTTCATGAGTTGAGCAAAATGAGGTAAAACAAGTTTCTCTCCAGCCGTCGACATTTCGACCCAGTATTAAAAGCAGGCTACTGAGAGATCTTCATGTTTTGGAAGATAAAATAAATCATGTTGACATCTTCTCCTCTGCTCGGTCAGTGCAGTCTCTCAAATTAAGCGAATATGTGAAAAACCTTTGTGTGTGTGTGTGTGTGTGTGTGTTTTATCAGTCAATTTTAGGCTTGTGTAGCACCTGAGTCGCTTTTATCATCACACGCCGAGAGTAAAAATCAGGTAAGCTTCACCTCCAGCAGCTTTCATGTCGAGACTAAGGAGGTAAAGTACCACTCTTACCTGTCAAAGAGTGATGACAGCATGCGGTGCAAAATTTCAAATGCGATAAAGTCCCTCTGGCCCCAACGGGAGCTGCTGGAAATCTTCAACTAACGCAGCGTAAACTAGCACCACCTGGGTCTCAAGACTGAAACTTTTGTTGAAAGTAACTCTCAATAGGCCTGTGTCTGTATGAGATCCTTAGCGTGGTTATGCATTCAGCGTGTCAGAGTTAAGAAAATGTGACGTACAGTGCAGAGAAAGAGTTTTTGCCCCAATTTCACCCACTGGAAGTCCCACTAAAATCTTTTATTTCATGCTAATTGTATCATAGAAGTTAAGAGGAAAAAAAAAATCTATTCCAAATCAGAGAAATTACTGAATTAAACAACTCTGCAAAGTTAATTTGGGAAATGTTTGCCTCCTTCCGGAGAGCCAGGTTGTTTAGGGAGAATGATTTTTACAGGTATGAAACACCTAAATAAAAAGATATCGAAACAAAGTTAAGAAAATGTTCAAAAATAATAAAACTTTTGATTTCTCCATTGCATTTTTCCCCAGAATTTACTAAGTTTGGGTCCTTGAAAGTTTCTCCTCCTCTACAGGGGTCTGGCCCTAAAAATCATTCAGACATTCAGGGTGATAAGTCCAATCACATCTAACAGCAGAGCACATTTTTACCTTCCCCTGTCTTCAACAAAGGACAGCCGAAACTCACATCAATCCACCATTCAAATACAGAACAATCAAACAACTTCACAGCAAAGAGCTCAAAAAAAAAGAAAAGAAAGGAAAGCGAACTTTCTGCGTCCACTGAAGAGCTACAAAGATCAATTGTTCTGCTTTGGGAGCTCACGACTTTTAGCTTGAATTCCAACTCTTCTAACAATTGAGTCACACATGAAAAAGCCTCCTGACAAACTGCAGTAATGACTGTATTTACTGGATGGGTGAATAAAGAGCAAAAGCACAATCCTGTTTACTCCTGACCCTTTGCTATGTTGCACGCAACTGGGCACTTTCTCACTCTGTTGGGTTTAGAGGCGCTTATTTACCCACCGATAAACTCGTTCTCTGCAGGAAGGTGGAGGTCACTGTTTGGCTCCATGTTTCCACTCCATCGCTCCATCCACTTTTTCTCGATGTCTGCATAGAGTTCACATGCTCATCAGCCGGCAAGAAAACTTCGCCGTAAATGCATAAAACTAATCTATTTAATCGCTTTGTAGCAGCAAACCTGAGGCGTTAACGCCAACTTCTGTACACTTTTTAATTAAAATGTTCCGACTTCGTTGCGCTGGCTTTTCTCACCACTATATGGGCTACAGGTCACACTGAGTAGCATCAGTTTTTTTTTTCTTCACTACTAAAATGTAACAGACAACACACATACCCTCCACACTGTACTGTGTGCCAAACCACTTCTCCCGGAGGGGACACTGGCCTTCGTGTTCTGGTGACAGCAGCATCAGGTTAGCGTTCTCTGGGGTTAGCAGAGAAAGAGCTGCACCGATCACCTGAACACACAAGGAAAACAAGCTCAGTTTGTAGCACATGTCACAGCAGTTCCCGAAACTACTTATTTTCAGTGTTTCGCAAAAAGTACTACATACCCTTTTGAACTTTGAAAAACTGTCCAGTAATATCTATCTACACTGACGGGTCAGGCATGAACATTTGTTAGAGGAAAGGAGAAAAGCAACAACCAAGAAGTCTATTGTAACTCTGGATGAGAAGAATAGATTAAAAGTACAGGAGAGAATATGTTATATGAATATTAATTGGGTTAATCATGATAAAGCGATAATTGAAATAAACATCGATTCATTTAGTAATTGGTTCATTGTTAATGGGAGTATAAAGACTCAAACACGAGCTACTAGCTAAAAGAGAGCACTCAGGGCAGTAATTAAGCTAAAACTGTACAAAACATATATACAATTTACAATTAAGAATACAAAAACACTTGTAAATCTGTAAATGACAGGTTTAGCTTCATGTGGTTCAAATTTTCAAAAGAAAAAAAAAAAACTTATATTAAGCACCTTTTGTTGTCCAGTTAATAGTGTAATTAAAAAAATATTGACAGATCAGCTTTGTACTGTATTGATGTTAATTCAAGCAGAATGTTAGATGCAGTTTTTAACTGCTGATTCACCCTTTGCTAAAAATGCTCTCGCTTATACTAAAGGAATGCTATATTATTGAATTTTAGTCAAAGAATTATTTTTATTTAAAAAAAACAAAATTATTTGGGCTTTGTACATATTTCTGATATTGTATAAAAAGGGTTAAGTGGTTAAATACAAAAAAACCAGATTAATCGTCAGAATGATCAGCAATGTAAAACATTACTGAAAAAAGGATTATATTTATACTTCACAAATTCAGCCTTTAAATCAGAGTGTCAAGAAGAAAGCCGGTGACAGAACGGCATCTGAACGCCTGTTTGGTTGTGTTCTCTACATAAACGTCAAACATGTTGAAGAGGTCAGATGAAACCAAAACATTTCCATCTGACTGAAAAAAACAATCATTTCACAGCAAGTTTGACCCACCAACCAATGTGACACACAGTAGTGGCAGCATCATGCTGCGGTGATACTTTTTGTTTATTTGATTATCAGGTACTGGAGTCTTTCAAGCAGACCAACAATTCAAACTTTATAGATAGATCTACTAGTAAATGGCTTATATAAAAGAACACTGGTGTAGTAAATGTGGCCCAGTCAAAGCCCAGATCAAACTGGCAGCCAACAAAGCTTGAAAAATTGCTGTTTTCACTTGATATTTCCAGATATGGCAAGCTGGCAAGAGACGGCAGTGAGAGGTGGTTCTACAAAGAACCGACTCGGGGTGGAGCTGAATGCAAATGTATGTCACACTTTTCAGATTTATTTGCACAATAGAGTGAAACGCTTTGAAGTTTGATTCTGTAATTTGACAGAACGTAAAAAAATAAATAAATTAAATAAAGCTAAAGGAGAATGAACCCTTTCTACAAGGCAGCGACTGTGAGAAGCATTCTGCATATCACAGTGACTGAGACTGCAGACAAAATGAAGAGCCAGAATTAGATCGTAGCTCCCATCCATAACAGAAGACAGGTGCACAACGCCAACAGCTTGTTTCTGATATAGAAAGATGTAAGCCGCAAATTCATTATTGTACAAAACCCAGACTGTTTTACATCTGCGTGACCCGTTTCATTAACACCTTTGTCTAAAAAGAGAAATGCTGCTTTTCAGAATACAATCCCAGAACGACTGAGCTACTTACTTCAGGGTTGTACTCAAACATAAGATGATCTCCTGTCAGGAAGTCCTCCTTAGGGAACAACTGCATGCATTCACAAATGTCCTCTACGTTCTCTATGGGGTCAATCTGACGAGAAGGAAAGCAAACAGGGTGCTTTTTGTCTCTCCTCAGACAACACAATATTTCTAGGCTCATGTATTTGTGTTAATATCCTTACCTGTTCCTGGTAGTGAAACTCATTTGCTTCTATCCTCTGGATCTCCTCATATATTCTGAAGGCATCGAGAAATAATCAAAGTTCTAACGTTTATTCGCCCGAAAGAAAACCTCATACAACAAGAGCCTCATGTAAGCAGGTTAAAACAACAAGCAACAAGCACACACGAGCATTCAGCAAAGCAAATACATTAAATGCTGTTGCCAAGTCGTAAAATGGAGAAAATACATTTTTAGATGCACAAAAAATAGAAAAAATATACATTTGTTTTACATAAAAAAAAGGACATTTTTGTTGCTGAATCTACTTTGTGTCAGCATGTTAATCTGTGTGATGGTACCTCTGCTGTGGTCCGAGTTTCTGCACCATCTTCAGATACTGGAACACCAGATCAGTGACCTGCAAAAACCACAGACAAGGAGATCAGAGATCAAATAAATGGTTCAGGCTTTTTAAAGGGAGGCTCTGTTAAAACAATACATTTATATCCTATCAGCAACAGACAACCCTCCTGGTTACAAATAATAACGAATTAATCAGCTTACATTGCATGTTAGTTGTATGCTCAGACAGTAATCATTTGCTATAAAAAATAATAAGTTTCAAAGAGTGTAATGTTAAAAGTTGCTTTTTAAAGAGAAACTGACATTTTCTACATGGTTGCAGACATAGAACTACAGATTGCTAATATTACTGGGAAGTAATTTTTGCATAAAAATTATATAATTTCACCTCACTTAACCTTTTTGTGATGAAAGCGAGGTTCCTAATTTGAAAACTAAGAATGAAGAAAACTTCAAGCACAGTGTAAGAGAGAACATGATTAACCCCAATTTTTTCTTGTGTGCCAAAGAAAAAATAAAAGATTTTATAACTTTTAGTTTAATTTTGGAGCAGCTAGTTTGCAGGTCAGCTAAATATATATTTTTTGTCAATAATCGACAACTTAGTCAGGCAAAGCTTTATCTGTGACTTAACTAGGTGCTCGTAACATGAAACAAGATTACTCCTGCAATGAGTAAATTGTTTTCCACTAATAACCAGCAAATGTAGAATCCAGGCGAATGTGGCTGAAAAATCTGAATTTAAATTGAAACCTTCATGGTTTGCCCTTCTTACTTGCAGCCTAAAAGCTAATGGAGGAGAAGATCCCTCAAGCTACTTGTGCTCTGTCAACAACAGACCACCACAAATCAGGTACAATTTCATCTTTTAGAAAAAACAAGCAGCATAGTTACACTCTCTTTGGCTCTGTATTAAGTATTTGACTTGTTGAACCCTTAGTCCATTCCTGACTGCATTCTTAAACCACAACAAAAAAACAAACAAAAACGTTCCAATTTAGAAATATTGAAATCCACCAGTAGCACTCTTTCAGTGATCTCAGAGGATATAGTACACCGACAGATGAAAACTAAATTAAATGTTATTCCTATATATTATTCTATAGCGTTGGAGCTAACAAGGCTGATAAATGCTTTGGCTCATCTAATCCGAATCCTTTTCTTAAGGTCATACTGGCAATCTCTGAACGGTAGAAGGTGCAGTTTTGATCATTCAAAGCGTCAAAGTTGATAAACTCATAAGGCAGTAGTAAAAACATCTTTATTGCAAAAGGAGAGATTTTGGGAGAACGAGAACTAATGAGTTCTTTGCTCAAATGCTGTCGCGGTTTTTGTTGTTGACGATAACGGTGGCAGCTGTGGTCGTCAAGTTGTAAAAGAGGGACTGGAGAAGAAGTCGGAGAAGGAGTGAGGATGAAGAGATGGATGCAGAGGGACAGGAGAAGGAGATAAAAGGGAAGAAGCAGCAGGAACCACTTAAAAAAAAAAAAAAAAAGCACCAGGTGCGGTGTGCGAGATTGGGGTGGCATTATGTCGTTCCTTCGAATATTAAACTCTTTTGATCAAAAGGGTTGTGATCCAAACCTCTGCTTTGTGACATATGAAAACAGTATAAGGAAAGCACTAATTTCCATTCCAACAGATTTAATTCTTTCTCCAAACTGATCTGAAAATAAGCGGTATCCAGAGGGTCTTCTGCAAACTCAGTTAACTCACCATCAAGACTGATTTTAACCATTTTGTTCAAGGTATAGTCTATCTTTTTATTACAAACATTAAGGCTCCTTCTGGTTATATGGTTATTCTACCAGATCCATCATGGCGAATTTAACTAAATATTTAGTGGAAAATGTATTTTTCCTCTTTGCTAAAAGGGTTTATTGTCACGTCAATGAAAATTATCAATGTTTTTTGAAGCTTTGAAGGGGTTTCTGTTGTTCCCTGACATTTATTTAGATTTTTATTAGCTGCTTGTTTAACAAACTTTTGTGGACTGGTTTTTAATCTTAAATGTTGTCATAAAACACATACACACAGTAGTTTTAGTTGTTGAACAGACATAGTTCATAAATAAAGTTCATAACATACAAACTGATCCTAAATGGACCAGAACCTCCCTCAAATATTTGAGTATTTTTAAAGGTGATCAAGACTCAGCTTCTCTTTGACTAACGTTATGACAAAAAATATCACAGAAGGAATAAGACTAATTAATGTGATATTAATGTGATTTAGTCGGGGATGTTTCATACCCGAGGAAAAACAAAATTACCGTCTAACATGGAAAATATTTACAGGTCTTCTTAATTCAACTTAGGACTGCTCTGATTTGTGTCTTAAAAACAGAGATGGACGCCATTTATTTGTCAGTTTGCTCAGCATGCAGCGATTGCCAGCGGCTGATTGGCTGAACTATCTTTACGACCGGGAACCCTTCAGTCTCTCTAATTAACACATTATGTCTTGTTTACACAGAGGTTATGTACCAGACTTTTTCTTGGCCAACAGCAGTTGCCAGGCAACAAGCAGAGAAATACAGAAAGGTCACTGGCATTGACCTTGTTTCAAAGATGGAGAATGTGAATGACAGAAAAGATCTACAATGAAATGGCTTAATAATAGTGACTAAACCATAAAAAATCAGATAATATATACATATTTTGCTTTTTTTTTTCCCCAAAGCAAACTAAGAAAGCTGAAGAATTCAAATTTAAGTATGAGCTCAGCAGCTCTTACATTGATCAGATTTAACTCAACATGTAAGTTTTTTGTGTCTTAAAAATTCCTTAAAAATATTTATTTGCATTTTAGACTTACAACACTCTGCAAAAAAGTAGGACGATGACTTTTTAGGACTGAAAAAGGTAATAGTTTTGGCGCTACATAAAGAGTTGTTTAGAAACAGAGCAAAGGAAAAACCATTTTAAAATAGAAAATGTAACCATGACGATCTGCCAGAGGATGTTTGCAAAATAGTAAAGATAATTGTGTATTCTTATGCGCTTGACATCCTTCGACCTCTCTCTCCGATATGTTATTGTTAACCTCAGACAGAGGTCAACATTGCATTTTGCACAATTAAAAGAGAGACTCTTTTGTAACAGGCTGAGTCTTTGGGCAGGCACTGATGGTTTTTGATTCAGATTTTAAAACCATTTCAAAACCGCTTACTTGCTCCATTACTTTTTTCTGTTTGAACAGTTTAATGTCTTAATAAACTGACACAGAGGGCAAGAGTTACCCGTTTTTTAAATATTTTCTCTTATTGCAGACCAGAGTAATGTAGCGCTGTCCCACATCGATGCGATACCAGTTAACCAGCTCCAATTACATACCTATCATCTCCCAATACATTCAAGGTAAACTCTTTGAAACTAATAATGGCAGATATTAGTTTACACCACAGTTTTTATCAATCACTATGGTGCATTTCTCAAAACAAGTCATACAAAAAACTAAACACTGATTTCCTGCAAAATCCAGTTTCTTAAATAATATCTCAAAAGTAAATATCTGCCTCAATGAACAATGTCTCAGAATGACAAGTCCTTGTTTCGTTGTGTTCGGATAGGTCAGCCAAATTGCTTAATTGTGTTGTCAATATGACAGTATTACGCTGGAGGGATGTTCTGTTGTAAACTAAAGTTTTGATAAGAAATATTGTAAATTATAACAGTGGGGAATCCACGGCAAGAGACTGGACATCTACGTTTTCCTGTACTTTGCTGAAAGACCATGTCACTGTAATATGAAGGAAAACACAGCAATGCAGAGCATGAAGGAAGAAAAAGTAGACATGTGAACACAGGACAATTTCCTTAAGGAAAACTATACAAACAGTGCCGCAAAAAACTCCTCCATGAGGAGCAGGATGAGAGGAACTCTATCAGCATCTTGTTGTGGGCTGCAAACTATACCCTTATGATGTTTGAGTGATGGGAACGGGCATTATCTCCTCAGCCTCTTCCTCCCAACTCCTCATCCTCCTACTCTTCTTGTACTCTCTCTTGACCTCGTCCAAATCTTTGTCCTTACATTGGCAGAAATGTAACATCGTGTTTTTCTCCCACTATATACTTACCTGCCAGTTGATGGTTCATGAGATGCCATTTCAGAAAACTGGTTGATGTTATTGTTTCACATATTTATCTGTGTTGGAAAAACTCAGGACTCACCTGGGAGTAATTTATCAATTCAGGACAGATTAATAAAAAAAAAGAGAGAAAAAAAAAGGTCTATGCTTAAATATGAAATATTAAGACTAATACAATGAAATTATGATTATATGTTGTGCAGGTTCCAACTATTCAACAGACTCGTATAATACACTTTGATCAACATGACAAAAGCTATTGAAAACATAGGAAAAGCAGAGAATTGTAGATAATCACTTGCACTGATGTACACAAGCGTTTGCAAACTGCTCAAATGCATGAAACTGTCCCTTTATATGTTCACAAGTGGCAATGATTTGAAGATTGAATAAGTAGTTTTGAAAATTTGAATTCCGTTCTGACAAATGCACCACTGCGACTGAGAAAACAAAATTCCTGCAAAGTTTTAAAAAAACCATCCAGCTGCAGGAAGTTACACTGAGTGACAGCTTGGGCAAGATGGTGTGCACAAAGGTGATATTAGGATCTTGAGGATTTTATATTTCACTTATTTTGGGGAGTTTTCCTTTGTGATCAGCAGGGTATGAGTGGTCAGAGGTCCTGCAGATCACCATAACCTGGTGTGAAGAGAGCCTTAGAGATTGTGTGGAACAGAACATCCTGTTTATGTACAAATTTTTACAGGGTTTAGGAGGAGAGTAAGATGGGAATTTTGTCAACCTTTAAACGTGATTTTTTTTTCTTCTACAGGTGCTTATTTGTGATGCTTTCACACTTCTAATTTATGGTGTTTTAATGTTTTAACTAAACCGTAAAGTCATATAATCTTGTAGTTCAACCATAAGGTAAAACTGCTCAAATGAAGCCATCAAACCAATTCGGCCTTGCAGCTGGAGGCACTTTCCTGAACTGCACTGAGCCCTTTTGTTGCCAACATCAGTTTCATTTGGAGCTCACATACTGGATGACGTACAAGAGGAAAAGCAAAGCAGACTGCATGTCAGGCACACTTTACTGCAGCAGCACACTGACATTTTCATGTAATGACTGAAAGCCGTTTTGGCATCCACCTCGAGTCTTTCCACACAACAACAAAAACGCACATTTAAAAAAAAGAAAAAAAAATCTACCAGATATTCTAAGGAGTCATACCAAGATACTGAAGAAAAGAATAGACTCTGTTATGCTTTACATTTACCAACAGCAAACATCAATTTTTTTTTGCGTTTTATACAACATATTACGATGAGGTATGGTGTGTTTTTTTTAAGTACATTCTATTTTACAAATCCAAAAGTGAAAAGGGTGTCACTTATTCAAATTCAGCACACGTGAGTCAACTTTTTTTTTAAATCCTTCTTCAGCTATAATTGCAGCTGCAAGTCTCGTGGGGTTGGGCTCAATCAGCTTTATACATCCACAGACTAAAATTGTTGCCTACGCTTCTTTCTAAAACAACTTCAATCTCAGTCAGATCTGGTTAGCGAGAATCTGCAAACATAAATGTACCAAATAGTTTCGGTTTTATGCAGACCTGAAAATTGACTCGGCCATTCTAAGACTTATCCCGTTGTAGTTCTGACTGCATGTTTAGGGCTGTTGTCCTGCTGGAAGGTAAACCTCCAAATCACTAAACAGAGCTCTGGAAGATGTTCAAAGTTTGTGGTATTGTTGGGTTTTTTTTTTTAAAACTGATCTGGAAATATCTGACCCATTTGTTTGTTTACTTTTGTTCTCTATCAAACCTATGAAGTCTCTAGCTGAGCTTATGCTCCGATTGAACTGGATTTTATTCACAGGATTCAGAATGACGGGGCAAAACAGAAATGCCGAGCACACTCCCACTACCATATGATTGCCGTTTCCTACTTTCTGTTGGTCTGTCACATAAAATTTTGATAAAATACATGCAGTTTGTGGTTGCAACAATACAAAAATTCAAAAGGTTTAGGAGCTGTAAATAAGAAAAGAGCCTCAGTGAGGCTGCACCGTTTGCAGGAATCTTCTCAATCGCGCAAGACCAAGTTCTTTTACACAAAATCCAGAACACGACTCATCCAAAGTAAGGAAGTAAATATTTCCAAGGTTATTTTATCTTTTCCACGGCAGCTATTGTTGCAAGTTTGCAGCCTGATACGTTTTTTCAATTAAGTAGGAAAGGGAGGCAAACAGCCATCTCGCTTAACAATCCTCCACTGTGACTGAGGTTAACAAGTTAGTTGTCATAGCAACTGACAATGCACACAGCTTCCTCAAGAATACCTTTGGAAACAAGAGGAAACAAGCCAGCAGGGGCCATGTTCCAGCCTCTCATTGGTTTAAATATGAACATCTAAATATGGGTGTCATAGAAACAAACCTGATGATCAGGCAACAACAGCAAATAACTGAAGAAAAATCTTTTATATTCTTATAATCCTTATTGACAAAACGTGTGGCAACGGGCAGTTTTCTTTACCTCGTAGAATTTTTGGAAGCCTTCATCCGTCAGGGTGATGGAGACTGAGAAGATGGAGTAGGTGGTGTTTTGGTCAAAGCCGGTTTCACTGTTTCCCCCGTACAAAGCCAGCGCCCAGCACCTACAGAGAGACACACACAATGTAGGGCACACACTCACACAGCCAGGATGCAAACAGGAATCCGACAGCAATCAAATTAAGTGCTGAAATGTGCGCGCGGGGTGTTAAGTGACAGAAATATCACTTCACATTTCCTGGCTGCCTTCCTGCAGCAGCGATGAGGAGACTTGGAATAAAAAAAAAAAATAAAAAAAAAGTAAAAAAGCATCTAAAAAATTTAGCCGGTTGATGTGTCATCCTATTATGCATTCGTCCTTCCTATGCGGAAGGGTTTTATTAGCAGTGAAAAATGAGGAAAACAACTTTTGCACTTCAAAAAATAAAAAACTTGGTTATTGTTCAAGTGCAGCTCGAAGAGTCGATGACCCCAACATTTCAAGAAGCTGGAAACAGAATAAAGTACAAAGGGAAAAAAATTACGGCTTTACTTTCATAAACACTTTGTTTTTTTCTGGCAGTAAACAAAATTGTCATACACCGTGGAAGAACAAGTTACAACAGAGTGACTGAGAATCAGAATTCAGTTAAATCCAATTCAAAAAGGGGAACTCATGTATGTTACGGATTTATTAAGCGCATAATTCCAAGTAGTTACTGGTAGTAATTTGATAACTACAGCCAAAAGCTATCAATATTGCCAAAGAAAAAGGTCATGTTGGAGCTGCAGTTTTGTCCAAAACAATCAGGACTATGGACACTCTCTAACAAGCTGTTGAACAAGCTGGCTGTTCAAACAGCCGATTTACACTCATCAGTGGAAAGTTGAGTGGAAGAAAAAGAAAAAGTGTCATCTGCTGATGTCAGGAAATTTCAGAGCGCTTCCTGGTTCCCTCATTATGGAGCTGCTGATTTCATTTTCCACTTGGCAGATGCTCACATTGGCAAAACGTAGTAAACCCTGAAGTAATGACCGGGATGTGACTGCAGGGAACTGAGGAAGATGTCAGACTTTCAGAACCAAGAGAGGAGATGAGCTGAAGGTCGGTGTCCAAGTGCAACCATTACAACTCAGAAGATTATTTTCTGATTATGCAAATTTAGTTTTTTTTTTTTTTTTATAAGTTGTATTCCCTAATCATCAAAATGAAGAGATTTATTTTGTATTTTAAATATTTATTTCAAGGCAGGACTAAAAAGCAGAAAGATCTGTCCCGGTCAAGCATAAAGGGCAAGCATCATATCCTTGACTCCAACGTCTCTGTCCAGCAGTCAGACAGAAATTTAAAGAGGAGCAGCAAAAGCAATGAGGTGGATTAGCATTGCTCGGCAACAACAGATGGAATCATCCAGGACAAGTTAATGTGGTAAACTGTCTCTGCTGCTCGTGAAGTTTAGCTGTTAGCGCGTCATGACTTCAGTCAGAGGGCTCTTCAGATTCACTGCATGACTGACTGCTACCAGAGATCCTTCCTGCTCACAGCATCACCACTCTTTGAAGTCGCTTGGATGACACGACAACATGTAATTTTCTTTTGGGGGATACATAAAGTCTTTTTGACTTGAAGTGTAACATACCCGTTGGATAATGAATCAACATAATGTGTTTCACTTTTTGAACTGAATGCTTGAAATAAATGAACTTTTCCTTGATCTACGAATTTATTGAGATGCATCACCGTTTCCCCGTTTCCGCTCAAGGGGACAACATCTGCCCAATTTCAAAACCTCCCTCTTGGCTTTTCATTTAAATTCAGCCGCTCTTCTGTATCAGTGGGTTTGCTCTGACAAGAAACTGGGAGCGAGTGCGCTCCAAAATTCACTGCCACCATTTATCAACAAGTGAACTGCGCACACAGAGTAAACAGGAATATTTTATCAAGGAGCTTTCCAAGTGGTGCAGATGGCAAGGGGAGCATTGGAAAGGGCTCTCGGCATTGTGGGACTTCACCAGGTTTGGCAAATCACTTTGCCGCTTAGCAACGAGAGGCTGAAATGCTCTCGTGCAGCCACATCCTAGGATGAAAACGCATGAATCACGCTGTCAAGTGCGACCGTGCCGACGCGTACGGTTTTGAAGATCGGGCTCAAACGCTCTGAGCTCACTGGGAGCAAGAAAGGGATCGCATACACCCGGCAAATTGAGGAGGTTTTAATTGCGATCTGGAGTGCCCTCTAAGCACAAAAACAAACAGACCAAAGCAATAACACTCACTTCTTCCTCAGCACAGAAAGTATGCTTCCTGCACCCTCATGACCAACCAGCCATGAGATGTAGTGGAGAGGCTTCACTCTGAAAAGAAGAGCAAGAGAACATGAAAATGAGAAAGAAAGAAAGAATGAAACACTGATGCAATCTGTCTACAATCAGGGCAACACATGGCATGTTTGGGTTGGTCTAATTCTGTGTTTACATGAAGAGGCGCAGCGTGAGGAAAAAAAATACAAAAAAACTAAATAAAATACAAGATACAGGTTTGATGCAATTTCTCTAAAACAAGGTGAAAGCTTCATCAGTCATGAACTGTGATTCACCTGTAGTGTTTCTCCTGAGGGGGAAGAGCCCAGGAGATGGTCAAGGCGTGGACTTTCCTAACGGGAACGACTGCGAAGGGGGAAACGGGCCGTAAGACAGAGCAGGTTAACGTCAACACTTATTTATAGGCTGAGCCGGAGCCCGCCAGATGTGCGCCGACGTCGGCAGCCGAGCGGATCCGTACCTCTGTAGAGCTTGCAGAAGGCTGGGGTGTCGAAAGGATCCGGCAAATTAGAGAAATCTGGCTTCGGCAGACCGCTGTCGGGACACGAGACGCGTTAATACATAACGACTGGTTAAGCTGCGTTTATACATCTACAGCATTGGACATATTTATTAGCACCCCTGCCTATTAATTGTTAGGGTTATTTATTATCTTTTATATCAAAAAGAGCCTTTAATGCAGCAACATTTACTCAGTGTGTGTGTGTGTGTGTGTGTTGGGGGGGGGGGGTTCTGGTTAAGAAATGTTTTGGCTTCCCCCTAAAACAAATCTCCACTGACCTCCAAACAATCCCTTTAACTCATATTTTACTGTTGAAGTTGATCTGAGTTTCAAGGAAATTCTAATTAGTAATCCATGACTTTCTGTTTCCCAGGGGTATGAATATAACTTGACTCAGAAGTCAATTTCTTGTATCCAGAGGCAACTGGGCAGGATGAGAACTCATATTTAAGCTGCCACTTTGCACGTTAAGCAGGATGGCAAGCGAAGTAAAAAAAAATAAATAAAAAAAGATCACTATAAGAGTACTGCAGCAAAGGGTCTCCGTAACTACAAGTAAAAACTAACAAGCTGATCAGATGTTTGGTTGTCCGATTCCAGCAAAGGCTTTTTAGGCACTGCAAACTTTATAGAGAACCAGGAGTATTTAAATACAAATCTTGTGGCCTCTGCCAGTAAACTGAAACAGGATGTTGTTGGATCTTTCAATGGATAATGATTCTAAAATGGAAAGGAATGCTTTTTCTGACAGGACTGGCCTTCATTAATGTGAATGTTTTTAGCAACTATTCACTGCAGGGGAAGAAATACTCAATTATTTTGTTAAAAGGAACCATTTCTTTTCATGAAATTTGAGTTAAATTAAAAGGTCTGATTTCCTCCATTTTGCCATCTTCTTACTATGTCAACCCAACAAATGAGTTTATATTAAGGTTTTTCACACATCTTTAGCAAGGGTGCCAATAAACGTAGCCAAGACCAAGAAACTTAGACTTACTATATTCAGAGAAAAACTACAGGCTGTATATTTTTATAGCTATGTGACAGAACCAATGTCAGAAATTTTTATTTCAATAGCGCAACTCCAAAATGTTTTCATTTCATGTCTTCAAGCCTGATGAAAATGAGTTTAGTTCAGCCAGATGAGTTGAAATCACATGAAAGGGTTTTTACGAGCAGAGCTGGAAAAAAAAAAAAAAAATCTCATTAGCCAAATGCAGCATCCTGTCATCGTTTAGACGAAATGAAAGCCTTTAAAAACACGAAGGTTATGTGGCTTTCATGTAACAACGATGGGTGCGTTGGTTCCCTAAAAAAAGGGAAGCCGATGACTTATAAAGCAAATAGAACTGGAGCTACATAAGAACACACTTAGCTCACGTAAATGGATCCATTTCAGGACTATTAGGAAAATAAAGATCAATGTATTAATCACAGAATGCAGAGAAAGAGGAAGGGCAATTTGACCTTCACATTTAAGAGAAGAATATCGAGGCTCGATCTATGGAACGGCGGCACCTCTTCACTTGTTGAGAGCCTCTTCTCACATACTCACTTGTTTGGCACCTTGCTGAAGATCTCCCTCACCCACTTCTCTAGAGTGTCCAGCTTTTCTAAGAGACCCACAGAGTGAAGGTGCAGACATTTCAGTACCATCGCCTCAATAATTGTGACTTCACTCTAGGATTTTAAATCAAATACGTTGGTAACTACTCAACTTTAAGTATTTTTGTTTTGTTTTTTTCATCTTTGAAAGCACGACAATGATATTAAAATATAAATTACAATTTTGAAGAGTTTCTGATAAACACATAACTACACATATCACAAAAACCCCAGTTAAGTATGAGAAATACATATACAGTATATAAAAAAAACAACCATAAACCATTAATCAGACTAATGTGACGGATTTTTGAAGACTCCAACCTGTCTTTACAAATGTAAGCAAATTCTAAATTCCTTTTAAATGATGATGAATAAGAACATTAAAAAGAAAGATCTTATTTGTTTTTAGAGTAGGGGTAAAGTGGGAGAGACTAACTAATGAGAAGCTTGGTTATTTAATCCATTTTAAGCATTAGCTTTTGTAAGCAGTAGTGTTTGTGGATTTCATAGGGACAGAAAACTAACTTAACTAAGATTTCTAAAAGGGAGCCAAATTTGCAGATCCACCATGTGTTATGACAGACAAAGGTTCATAAGCCCAAAACAATTTAGACAACATTGTTGAGCTCCTTTCGATATTCCTGTCATCAGCTGAAAGTCTTGGTCTCTCTCGCTCTCTTGCAGCCTGAACTTACTTTAAACCTTTAACCTTCAGTTACGCCACATAAACCACAGAGTGTTGCTGCTAGCAAAACATGTCAATGTTTAGGGTCACTGCCGAAAAAGAAAATTAATTTCAGGGAGTAAATCTACAAATTGATTTGTTTTGTGCACATCTAATTAAAAAGTAAAATCAGTATCACTTCTTTTTTACTGTAAAGTTCCAGCTAGACATGAACAACGTCATATGCTTTACTATACATGTAAAAATAAAGGTATAGAAAGGTTTTAATAAAGTGACAAAAGAAAAAAAGATATACCCTCATAAAGTTTGTGCAGTTCGAAAGCCTTTGACATGTCAGACGATGACACTGTCATCAGTTGTAAATAAGAAAACATAACTTTCTCTCTGAAACGAAGGATAAATTTGTCTGGGAATATTTTCAGTCAAAAGAGAGACGTAGAAAGCAAAGCACCAACAACAACAGCGGTAAAGGTTTTAAAAGTACAATTAGCAAGCTAGGAGTTTGTTAGCAAAGTACTTTAAACAAAAGAAATGACAAAATGTTAAATTTCTAAAATTGAAATCCTAACTATGCTTTTTGTTTCCTCAAGCGCATCACACCGCGTGAATCTGATAACACAAACAATGTGACGTTTTAAAACTACACACGCCAACCTTAGTTAAAAGTTTTACTTTATGAGCAATTTGGTTTTCAATATTGTTTCAATGATGAGAACAATAAATTGTATTTATGGTTTAGTACAAGAGGTCCTAGACGGCGTGCAGTGAGCGCTTTATCGCCAAAAACACTGCTGAGTTTAGTCATGCCATATCGTCACCACAATAAAGTTTATGAAGTATTTGTAATAAAGTTTTGAATTTATTACCTACTTCTGCATATCATCGAAATGAATAAAACATTATGTTTTCCCTACTGCTATAACACAAAATATTATCAGGCTTATTCCTCAACGAAAAGGATTTAGCTGTGCAGGAAACATAAAAAAGTAATTAAGAAATTATAGTCGCTCAAAAGCACTTGAACTTGATTGTATTACCATGTTCTGATAGTTCTTAGATGTTTGATTGTCTAACACATTGTCTCCTGCTTTTCTAATTAGGACGACTGTGACACATTTGTTTCACCTAACACTGCCTAAGATTGAGAAAAATATAATCAGTATAAATATGTTCCCTTCCTGAAGGGAAGGAATCATATTTATACTGAGGACCATTAACTCATCGGTTTAATGAGGATGATAGTTCGGAGCACAAAAAAATTCAACACTTGTCAATATTTTACTGGAATAAAGTAGTTAATTACCTGCGTGACATTTTCAGCGAAACCCTGAAAATCTGTTGGATAATTTTTATCTGACAGCAATTATCTCCAGCTGGCTGCACAAGGATGAAGAGAAGCCTTTTTTTGTGCAAATGCCAGTTTAATTTATGAACCTGCAGATTGGCTTTTTTTTCCCCCAAGGAATCAGTTTGTTTCGCCGCATGATATAAGTTAGAGTCAAGTTAATTTCTCTTAACTAAACGCGTGTTTATAAATGATAAATGGGATTGATTTTTCCGACCTTTTGACTGAACAGCCAGAGTCATGTAGTGGGCAGAGTAGTGCTCCTTCCAGAAGGCAAACAGTCGCTTGTACACGTTGATCTTTTTCTTCTTCGGCTCCTGCTTCAATGTCTCAGCGTTACCTGGAAGCGTGATGGATTAACAAGAGTCGAAGATAGTTTCGGGACAGCAAAGATTGAATGCAGTGAGATGAAGCTAGAAAATTGGCATTTTATTCACCACACCTGGGTGTTACTGCTGCACATTCTCCGAGGAGCCCCAGTGTGTATTAAGTGTCCCAGTGGTGGTTTTTCCAGACTTACCCCAGCAGAACTTGCCCATAGGGTGTCCAGGTTTGGCCAGACTGCCGAACAGCATCTCCTTCCTGTGGGAGTCGGATGGCTTAGCCAGCTGGTACTCTGTCAGGAAAAACAAAACACAAACAAGGAGTAGACAAAGGATTTAAAAAAAAACAAAAAACAATAGATGGAGTATAAAAGAGCTACATGAGCAGCTGCGATGTTTATAACCCTAAATAGATGAGTGAGGTACGATTTATCATCTCAGAACAGAGCAAGGGAAATGCAGCGGCAGAGAGACGCACCGCTGTCGACCGCCTCCACCTCCCGGTTGATGGCGTCTCGGATCATCAGAGGGCAGATAAAGAACTGGGCCCACCTGAGAACAACAAACGCCATGCAGATTTTATATTAGCGGCTTGCTTGCAAGACATAGAGATAAAAAGAAATGGAGAATTAGTAAAAATCACCAAAGAGAAATTGTTAAAGTACCAGTGGAAACATGCAACTCATCATCACACCATTTGATTTCTGTAAAGCAAACTAAGATTTTGCAATAATCTCTGCGAAACAGAGAGACAAACTTCTCAGTTTAACAAAAATTATTTTAAATTGAAAGTATGAATAATTTTGGGCTCATTTGTAAGATGAACACGAGAGACTGGATTTAAATATTTTATTTGCAAATGAAAATACCAATTAGTCCTGTTGTACAAAGCTGCACAAAATTTGTATTTTACTTTTTGAGGAGAAAATGCAATTAAATAACTTAAAATACAGTTGAGACAATTTGATAAGACAAGATTATTTTTAAAACTTTTATTCTTAGAGAATGTAACTGTATTTGCTTTTGCTTCTGCCAAGTGAACACAAAAAATTTGGTCCAGATTTTCCTGAGATTTCCTTAAAGCTCAGCTAACGACTCAATTTAAAATGAAAACACAGGCTTGCACATATTAGAGAAGAAAATAACTTCCTAAACATCATCCAAAGTGTGCAAGACGCCAACAGATTTTATATGCCTTAGCAGTTAGACATGGATAGTGCCACATGTCATTGCAACGCATTACTAAAATCAAGCAGAATCATGCTTTCAGTGTCTAAATGGTCTCTTTGAATTATCTTCTGCTGCTCTGTTTCTCTTGTTTCTGTTTATCCATCAGTCAAGCAATGGCTCTCAATAAGTTCGTCTGTGAAGGGTGACAGCGGCAAAAAAATAAAAACAAAAAAAAAAAAACCACACAAAGACAAAGGAAATCTCTCGTTTCCAAACCTGTCAAGGGCTTCTTTGAAGCTTTTTCTCTGGACGTCAAATTGGAAGATGGTTCTTTCGCAGTCGGTGGAGGCGTTGTCGCTCCCACCGTGCTTCTTGAGGAACGCATCAAAGCCGTTTTCTGACGGGTACTTCTCGCTGCCCATGAACACCACTGGAATACAACAAGGAAATCAGATGTGACGGGAGGAGAAGCGTAAAGTGACTGTACATCAATGAATGAATAAATAAATAAAAGAGCATAAATGAAAAATCCATCACAGTAGCTTTCTGAAAAATGTGTATTTTATTTATGGGTGCTCTTGTTTGCCTGGACAATGAGCCAAGCACAGACACAGCCTGACAACGCATTTCAGAAAATGATAGCTTTGTCTCTCTTCACACGGCTCTAAGCAAAGCTTTGAGCATTTGTTGACAGTTCGGATGACAAACTTTAAAAATAAGCATGGGTTTTCTTTATGACTAATGACCTAAGAACGATGTTCAGCTATCTCTGCTGATAGCAGCAATCCTAAAGATGTGAGGCAGCCTGCGCTGCACCAGCTTTTTTCCTCCCGACTTGTCCTGCTCTTGCACAATTAAAAGCAGGATACTATCGTCTACATCTCCCAAAGTCCGCGTAAAGCAAGTGATTAGCGGTAAATCATTGATTTACTATATGGACGACATTGCAGAATTGGCCGTAATTTTAAGGTTTTGAGATTATCTCCTAAATCTGACAGTGTAATGTTCAGTCCACTGTCCAAAAATGGAAAGTGTGTGACAAATGTTCCAAGAGACTTAGCTGTGAACCAAAATTGGCAGGGCAAAGAGAGGATTAATCAGACAATCTGCCAGCCTACAAGGTGACTTCTAAAGGAAATTGAATATAGTGAATTTCACTGAGGGCTATGAGAGTAAAAGGGGGTGAAGATTCGAATGCATGCTGCAAGTTTTAATGTTTTTAAATGTAAAGACATTTAAAAACCAGGTAATTGTTTTCCCTCCACTTCGCAATTATTCACCACTTTTGTCTATCAGATAACCAGCTATTTAGCATGTGTGGTCGAGGCCACCAAGGCCTCCGATGTGTGCTGAACCTAAACATTATGAGCATTATGAGGCGTTCAGGCAGAAGGTGGCACACTGAGGTTTTCTAGGCTGGAAAGCTCACCGAAGTTACTGGGCTTTGTTCATCCACTGCAGAATACAGAGCAAAGAAGGGGGAGTTTCCAAAATAAGAAGTAGATAAATCTTATAATTTATGATCAAAGTAGCAATACTGCAAACTAAATAGATCTAAATGTTTTAAGAAGTCAAAGTCCAGACGAGGGCTGGACATTTTGCCAGATATTTTTGGATTGATTGTTTGTCGCGAAAAACTTCATATTATAAGAATTTTGATTTTTCATTGTCTTGTTAAATTTCAATTAACGACATCAAATAAAAAAGCAAAAGTGGCATTACTGTCAGAAATGTTATTTTTATCATTTTCTCCACTGTTTGTTTCACAAGAACATCAATAAATGCAAGTTAATTAGAAAGGACATGCAATATGTCCAGTTTAGTATTATAAATGACAATTTTTAATAACTTGTGTCCCCAGGAAGCCTATGTTATATAGGAATGTTTTTCAAGAACAGCAAGTGTATTCTTAAGTATTGGTCCTTTTTTAGCTATACAAAAGAGCAGCAATAAACAGTCTAATTTTTTTTGGTGTTATCACTGTAGCACCACCAAATGTTGTGACAACAGTCCATGTTGTCCACCTCCAGTCCAGACCTAAGTTTACTTGAGAACTTACTGAACACATGCTTACTGTCCAGTCTGTTAAAGCTTGAGCTATTCTGCAAAAGGGGAAGTTAAGAAATTCTGCTTCTAGATGTGCAAAGCTGACAAAAAGGCAAAAAGTCTTGCAGCTGTAACTGTAGAAAATTAAGATTTTACAACATTTTGACAGGAGGAATCATGCATATGAATACCACACGTTTCAGATGTACCCATCAAAGCTTTCTTGATCATATTACATCTTATCCAAATAACTGAAGAGTATGTTTGCAATATGACAAAACATGAAACATTTCTGCATAGTGTGAATTCTTTTTAAAGGCACCATAAGCCTCGAGAGCTAACGACAATGCTTAATGTAAATCCAATCGTACTGATTATTTTTCACTTTTTCTAAAATGGCTTCTTATATTTTATACCTCATGCATTAGATGTTTCATTTTTTTTGCATGTAATAAGCTGAATTGTAAAAAAAAATAAAATAAAAAAAACACCAGAGAAAAGTGGGTCAAAAAAAAAAAAAGCCTAAAAGAAAATTTGATGTCCTTTGCCCCCCTCCACACACTGGATGACCACGGCCTCAGGAGAGGGTTATTCTGAGAGCTGTCACATCCCGTTAACTGATCTTGAACGTGACAAAACAAGAAAACAAGGCACGCACAGCAAAGAAACAAAAACCTATTTGGGGCACATTAAAACATTGGGATCAGTGGCAACATTAAAAGAGCGAAGGTAGAATATATTAATAGAAAATTTAGCCTCCTATCTTCTGAAGGCACGGTTAGCTGCGCTATCTTCCCACAACCTCGTCACCCGTTCTACTGAGGCTGGAGAAACATAGGAAGGAAAAGCCCTGAGGGCGATCATTCAGCAAAGAAGAGTTGACATTTCACACAAGGATCTGACGCTGGTTTGCAGTGCCAGGCCCTACAGATGTTCTAAAGATGGATTATTTGAACTAGATAACTCAACAAAAAAAAAAAAACACACACAGAAAAAAAGCCTCAAAAATAAAACTGTACGCACAAGACGATAACACTCCAGTCTCTGTATTCAAAGCATATCTATAAAAATAAAAATGCTTTGAATGTAGCAGCAGAAAAGAAATGTGACAGGGTTGCCTTTCACTTCAAAGAAAAAGGTTTATGTAAAAAAATAAATAAAGGAAGGAAGCATTGAGACTTCTTTCTTCCACAATTTGGATTAACTGACTAAATCTCACTATAACCTCATTCAGTTAAAAGCTTTTCTCATACAACAAATCCAAAAATTATTTGGTTTGAAACGTTCCGTTCGCTGATGTGGATGAAATGTACAGAATCAACCCTTTCACACCGAATCAGCCCTTAATTGTCCCGTCTCGGTTTTGTATCAAGGCACTGAAAAGAAGAAACTCGACTGGACTCTCCGGCGTTAATTACTCACTGTGCTCCAGAAAGTGAGCGAGGCCCGGGAGGTCGCTGGGGTCGCTGAAGCTGCCCACGCCGACACACAAAGCCGCTGCAGACTTAAACACAGAGAAATCAAATTATCTTTGAGACTTGTCCTGATTGTCAGAGTAGTGTGACTGTTAAATAACTACAAGCAATGCAGTTGGAGAGAAGAACAAAGAAGAGACGCAACGTTAATGGGGACAGGGGAGAAGAATGTAGTCACATCATTTGCTGCTATGTACAATAGCATACATTCATTTTATTTTCTCACTGAGTGATCCCATGTTGGTTGTATGCGGTTTCACTACAGACATTCAGAATGCATTTGAGAGCATATTCACTTTTGTTGTATTATGCATTTGAATCGCTCTTTTTTCCAGAGGATTCATTATTCAGTTTTTTTTGTATTTCCATGCAGCACAAAGCACTTTACAAAACAAAGTGATCCAATTCAGGTCCATAAAAACATAAAGGAAGTCAACCCAACACTTTCCCATCTTAAAAATAGGCCAAATTCATTGACATCCATTCCCAATTTATCCAAGTTATAGAAGGAAGCAGTCAAATTTAAGCTATAAGGAAGCCAAGAACTTGTCTGACTTTGCAGGAATCCACCCTGAGCAAGCATGAGGTCACAGTGGAAAGGAATGATTTTCTTTCACAGCACACAGCCCACTGATATTTGATTACTTATCCCTTTGCAGGCTGCAACTTGACCACAGGCTTCATGTAAACATCAACACACTTTTGGTACAACTTCAGCTTCATGTATTACAAATCCCTCTATCAGAAACAGTAACCCACCTGTCTTATCGGCTGGCCTTAAGTGTTACCTCTAACAACATAAGCCATCCAAACTCACCTCTAATGTCTCTGGGATCATTGTTGTGCTTGAACACGAAACAGTGAAGTTAGTTTAACATCAGAAAAGTTCCTTCTCAAAACTCAACACCTTTAAGTTTGACTCAAATTTGCAGCTGCAATAGAAAAGCCAAATGTCATCGTAAGAAGTAAAACATCTGGTTAGATTAGAGGGATAAAGCAATTTGGGTAAAGTGGTGGTCTGTCTGCAATTGCCAAAAAGACATCAATTCAAATATTAGAGTGCCAGTACTGATGTGTAATTTACACAGCATGTACTAGGGCAAATCCCCCAAAAATAAAAATAAAATGTGTGTGCCCACATCTTGATTGTTGTATTTTCAGTAAAGTAAGAAAAAGAAAAAAGAAAAAGAGAGCGAGAAAAACAAAAAACACTTACAAGTTCAGGCCCAAAAGAAATAAAACCCAAAACATATTTCTCGCATATTGCATCATCGTGCCAGCCAAAACACAGCATGTTAAAATTCTTACAAGAGGTCCTCTGCAAACTTGTTACTTTTGTCACATTTTACAGATAAACCGAATGTCTGACTTTACCTGCCAGTTAAGAAATACAGTAATATGGCAATTTATATTCATGGTTTAAGGGTAGAGACCAAAAGTGCAGTATTTTTTTTTTTTTTTTTTTTGTCTGGTAAAAATTCATCCAATGTTCTAGATAAGCAGCTTCAATTAATTCAAAAATGTAGTTTCCTCTAATTAGTAGTTAGGATGCAGTGTTGGGTCTGAGAGGAAACAGAACTGGTCTCAGGTATGGCTGTCAGGTGAAAAAAAGAGAAACTTAAGGTTCAGCTTTTTTTTCCTGCAAAACAATATTGAAATCTATGTCTTTAGAGCTTTGGCCACATTTTCAATATTCTTTTGTTTCATCGTTTCACTGTTCAGAGCAATTTCGCTCTGGAAGAGATTCGGCTGTTGTTTTTCAAACAAGTACCCAAATGGACTTGTTGAATTATGCATTAGGAAGTTTCACTTTATTGGCCCCTCTGCGGGAATTTAAAGAAATACTTTGAACTTTGAGCGACAACAAGAAAAGAGCTGAAAGCTGCTGACAAGATGAGCAACATGCAAACTTACTAGGCCTACACCAAAAATGGAGCCAAAAGTTTCATGCATCAGCAGTCAAATAAGCTCCTGTTTGTTCCTAATTTTATGTGGAATACATACTTTTAAATGGCAAGCAAATTTTAGAGCCTTAAAAATCTATGAATACTAAAAACATAGAACATGAATAAATCATAATCAGCCTTGCTATCGTTTTGTTGCAAAGCAGCAGATAAATACGTTTATCAGTAAAAAGCCTGGTATCCTTGTACTATACATGGACGATGATGTGTCATCTGAATCCCCAGAGTCCAATGGACTGGTATTGTTCATAGGACACAGACTGTCTACTGGATAAATATGAACCAACCTTTTTAACAGGAATTTGTCGAAGCAATGGGTGGCCATCAGGTAGCAACACAGAGAAAGGCGCAAGGAGGTTTTTTTTCATACAAATATCTGTACCGGTTTCATTGAGCTTCTTAAAGAGACAGAGGCCAATTTCAAGTTGTCAAATTGCAAAGCTCGACTGTGCTGTAGCAGTAGCACTATGTACCTGGAAAATGCAAAGCACCGCCCCTTTAAGTGACATTTCAAAGCAAAACGACATGTTGTGAATAAACTAACTCCAGATGGACTCGTAGGATTGTGTCAGACGATGTACCTGGAATAATGTTTTCATGTAATGTTTTCATGACTACATTTTTGGAGTGCAATTAATCTCCCATGAATAAATGCAAATTAATTAGGTGAAGGAGCTGAGAACTGCACAACTACAGGATGGCTTGGTAACATAAAGTCACATCAGGGAACATGCAGACATGCACAATTGTCTAACAAAGCTAGTCAGGAAAGGAGAATAATTTGTGTTTATTAGGACGCTTTCACAGTTTTGTCACAACCGGTCGTTTGCCACTGCGGTAAATTTCTGCCACATGAGGATAGTGGCAGGTTGCTTTTAAGGCCCTCCAGGGCATGTTGGTTTGCTAGGTATCCCAACTGCTGCATTTGGACATCTGCTCAGACTTTATTATAATTACTGGAAATGTTAGCATATACACATGAACTACATGAAACTGATTTCAAACAGCAGATTTTTGCAACATTACTGTAGTTTTGGGTTCATACTTTATTCCACATTAATGAAGCAAGTTTGGCGTTACAAACGTAACTTTGTCACTCTTCCGAAACGTTCGATTGTCTTCTCTGCTGACTTGTACTCTTTCTTTTTTTTTTATGTATTTTTTTTACTTTGATTTGAATTCAAGTGAAAAATTTTAAGTTGCAAAAATAAACAAATCTGCCTTCAAAGGAAAACTCAATGGATGTTGAGCGTTCGTATAGCCTGCTAAAGTCTAATAGAAGCTTTCCAGTAAAACTCCAGTGTGGTACCTGTTTGTCTGCACTTCCTCTCTTCTTTTTAGCCCTCTTCTTGTCTTCCCTGCCTTCATCCACATCAGCCTCATCCTCGTGCTCCTCCTCGTCGTCTTCATCGTCCTCCTCCTCCTCCTCGTCGTCATCTTCCTCGTTATCATCTTCCCCCTCTTCTTCTTTGTCCAAGTCGTCATGCTCTGATCCAACTGGCCCACTGTAGTCGGAGATGAGCAGAGCTGCGAGGCCATTGTCTAAAACGATGTACCTGAGGAGCATAAAACTGAAGGTGAAAACCACACAACCAACCTTTGGTGAACTCCAGCGTCGCAAGTTTCGTCGACTTTCTTCTTTCTCTTGTCCGATTTTCAGCGGGCTGTTAAATCATGTATTAGTTTGAAGGCTCCATCTCGAACCCTCTGAGGCTTGTTCTGTGCTTCTTTTTCCACAGCACATTTTCTGACTCCGCACCGCGGCGGCCCCGGGCACCGATGTGTGCTTAAAGCATGAAATCAGATCATCAGAGTGCAATAATAACAATGCACTGATCCAGCTGGAGGAGAAGCTCAATATCATTTGTGGATTGGGGTTAGTAGATCTGGGTCATTTTATCTCTACTTTCACATTTATGAACCAAGAAAATAGCTCTTCTTGATAGATTTTAGTGAATATGAAATTAAATTAAACACTGTGACTGGGAACAAAACTAAAACCCTAGGAGCTTTACCCAGAGGCAGTGTTTGGTTAGGGCTTTATGGCTCGCTGCCCAGGGAAGACTACTGCCATGGGGCGATAAATTCAGTCAGCTGAGCCCAAACCAAATCTTCTTTTGCTTATTTGCATGTCCTGTCAATGAGGATTTGAAGATCTTTGTGAAATGGAAGGAAAAGGTTGAATGATCACATACATTTTCAGCCCTACTTGAAATGCAACCAAATACTTTCAGACGTCTTGTATTCGGTAGCTTGTATTCGGTGTGTAATTTAATCTCAGAATAACCCCAGCTGTTTCGGTTTGCTGGAGAGCATTAGTGAACACAGCAGACAGGTTGGGCAGAAAGTTGTGGGGAAGTTTAAAGCATGGTTCGGGTTTCAAAGCAATGCCTCGCAGAGCACTGTTTGGACTGAGCAGAAGAAGACGGCACAACTTCAGACTCAATGAGACATGGAAGTCCTTCTGACCTGACAGGAGAGCATTACTCACAGAGGTAACCAGTTTGGATGGCAGTTTCATGCTGTGTGTTGCTTTTCTTTACCAGGGAAGCCGGTAATTCATAGAACGATTAATGGGGCTAAACATTGATCAATGCAGGGGAAAAAAAAACATTTTAGAGGCTGCAAAGGACTTGAGAGTTGGGTTAGACGTTTACCTTCGATGTGTTGAAAGGGAGCAGTCAAATGCCAGACCTAAATTCAATTGACTGAATTGAGTCTTAGGGTGCATTCACACAAGTCCTGCTTGGATCACTTTAATGGAACTAGTTCTCACTCCGATGTGGACCAAGAAGGGAACTCTGGTCCGCCTAAAAACCTAAATCTAGGTTTGGTTGACGTGAACTCTGGCGCGTTTCGAATGAATATGTGAATCCCAAGCAGACCGGGGATTGCTGTGAATGCCAAGCAAGCAGGAAGCGGACTACGACGCGGGGCATTCTGGGTGAATAGAACCGAAACAAACACGAGAGTTAAACGCTGGAGGGAGAAATGGCTCATGGTCCTTCGCCAAACACAAAGAAGAAATCCTACAAGCACTAAAATCTGACACTACTCCATTTTTGCTTACATCTTGTGAAGAAGGAAGTCACGTTCTGTGTCTTCTTTGGAGGTTTTTGTGTCATTTCCTTCAGTGGGGGTGGGGGGGGTGAACAGGCAGGGGAGTGAAAAGGTTTTTCAAAGGGTTTGCGTCATGTGACACAGTGCAGTGTGAGTGTGAATCGCGGAGCTGTAAATGTAACAAATTTTGCAATTTTGGTGCCCAAAAGATCCGAATCTACCAGTTAGTTGTGTGTGAAACCACCAGTCTTTGGATTTGCAAAGCTGGAAGAAAGGCGTCTCTCAAATAAAGGTAAAACATGCTTCTGAGCATATCGCCTCAGAGGGGGCTGAATTTAACTGCACGCCACACTTTTCAGACCAATGTGCGTCTCACTGCTCAGCTGCATTAAGCGATGGTCTTTCAATCAAAACAGAAAACGAAAACACATAAGAGAGAGTTTTGCACCTGTACTGCTTCGGGTCGCTGGGTGACTTGATGATGTCACGGTCCCCGACATTGTCCTCTCCTCCTCCTTCTCCTCCTCCATCATCCCCCGCAGCCTGGCTCTCCTCGCGGGGAGCCGGGGCCTCCGCCGGGACCTCCTCCTGGACCGAGCCCGCAGAGTCAGCCGCCGGGGTGTTGCTGGACTTGTTTGTTTGCGTCATGCTCGGCAGAAGGTGACGAGGCTTTGGCACAGCGGAGCGACAGCAGAGCGCGGCTGTGAACGACAGGACGGCGAGCCGTCACTGGGAATTGGGTCGTTAACGCGGCGACACGCCGTGTCAGCCTGAACAGGGCAATGATGAAGACCCTTCGGGCAACAAAAAACAAACAGAAATGTTGTAAACAAAAGCATTTAATGGGACCTTTGTATATATATATATATATATATATATATATATATATATATATATATATATATATATATATATATGACATGAGGGATAACGGTGTGGACCTGGGCTGTCACACACACAAAGCCTAACCTAGCAGCACAATGCAGCTATTCACAACGGCTATCTGGGGCTTTCGCCCTTTTCAATCTGATGTCAGCTAAAACCCAACCGCCCTAAAAACAAACCTCACACCTCTGCGCTCCAAAAACAACACCACGCCGAGGAGGAGATGCCGCTGAGTGTGTAAAAAGCGGCGCCTCTGCTCGGGGCTGACAGCTAGGCGGGTGTAGCGACCACCTTGGAGAACTGTTGGTCGGTAGAAATAACTTTTAACGCCGGCGTGTTCATCACGTATCCATACCTTCCTCCTTGCTGTTAGCGAAACATCCGCATCATGTCAATTCCGCTTTCCTCAACAAGCGGCGCCGCGATTGGCCGGGAGGATTTCACGGCGCGCGCCGATTGGCTGCGCACAGTCAGCGGGGCGGGGCTCAGGTGCTCCCACGTGTGCGCCCCGGCAGTCAGCGGTGGTTACATCGCGAGTGCTCAGAGATGGGACAGGCAGCAGCGACGAGGCGATACCATCTGTTACCTATTATGCGTGCCTGATTGAGAATGTCCTGCTCGCCTCTTGTCATCATAAGTTAATGTTATAATTGATCCTTTCGGGTTTTAAATCAGCTTGGGGGGAGTTGAAGATGATATAAATGCTGTTGTGAGACTGATCCCCCCCTGCTCGGAATGAAAGTTAAGCTCTCTTTCAGACCTTTTCTCCTCCACTTGTGCAGTGATTTGGGCCTGGATGCTTTTGTGTTACCGGTAGGCGGCAGGCATAAGCCACCCGGAGATGGGGAGGTTTTACTTCTGATTAGGTGTCTCCCTAGGCCTCTACAATAGGTTAACAATGCTGTTTTCACTGAATTTCAAGATCTTCCAGGGAGCCACGGCGCATCTGCTGAAGATCTGGTGTGCGTTAAATCAGCAAAACAGAAAGAGCCTTCAGCGTAGTAAACAAATTGTGTCTCAAGCCCCAAATCTGAGTCAAATGGATGGAAGCACACTCTTATCGTGAATGAGCCACGTTGACATTTGTCCAGCGCTCTTCTTCAGCCTCGACTCTGCCGAGTGTTGGCATTTCACCCCTCCGCTGTGCCAATATGTCCTCGCCCTCACTCACCGTATCCTTCTCTCTCCCTCTCTCAGTCTGAAGCCAATCTGATTTGCCCCTGGGCCCGTGCTGGCAGAAGGAGGTGATAAACACCGCAACCATGACAACCGGCAAGCCAGACGAACGCCCGGGTTCTTGTATCCTAATGGCTTTCGCTTGGCATCCCCTCCTCGCTTAATTCATCACGTCCAGCCTTCACCTGAGCTGATATTAAGGCTCTCGGGACGGATGAAGGTGGCACGGCTTGGCTGCACTTTGAGCTTTTCTCATCCAGTCTTTTAAAGATAAGCCTCTGGCTCGTCTTATCAGCATGTGAGATGAAACACTAGTGTTAACACCGAAGCCTCCACATCACTTTAAACAGAGCGCCGGCATTAGTCACTGAATAAATATTTCCTCAGTCTGATTAATATTAAGATGAGTGTTAGAACTGCTGACATTCTGAAGGATACCGATTCTGGTTCGTCGATACAGTTCTTTGTGTATACTCACACACTTTGACGTTTTTACTGTTTTGTCACATAATAACCACAAACTTCAACGACTACATTTTGGATACCATCTATTAAGCTGACACTAACTTCTGCATAATTGTGGCGTGCAAAGAGAATAGTACCAGCATTTAAAACTCCAAAGTTTTTTGGAGTTTGTGTCACCATATAAGAAAATGTAAAGGACTACATTTCTGACTGTTCCCAAGCTAAGCTAAGGCTAAGTTCGACTTAATATCTTCCCAAAGCTTCTCGGTTGGGTTTAGGTCTGGACTTTGACTAGGACATTGTAACACACATCTATATTACTCCATCGTAGCTCTGTTGACATGGCTAATGAAGTTCTCCTGCTAATGTGAGCCTCTACCCCTCTCTCAAGTGTTTTGACATGTCTACCAACACGTCTCAGTCTGAGATTGTTTCAGAACAATGTCGACCTTGTTTATCCTGAGAGTGTCAAAGTTGAATGATGTTTAATCTGACTTTGAAATCCATTCATAATTTTCCTTCAACTTCAGATGATATAAGTTGATATACTTCAGCAATACACACCAAAAAATAAAAAAAAATTTGAATTCTGTTTGTAACATTGTAAAATGCAATAAAGTTCAAGCTGTGCGAATACTCTTGAAGTGCAGCGTGCGATGTTTCTTTTCTGAGACGCATTCTTTTGATCAGGAGGCCTCGAACGCTTTGAAGAGTCGAGTTGTAGGACATGCTTGCAAGCCCAAAGCTTGTCGAAAGCATGGCTGCTGTAATAGGAAGGCAAACCGACCTGTGTGAGCGGCGCAAAAGAGGCTTTTACGCGCCCTGCCATGTGAAAACTTTCCCAGTGTCACCGATTGATTGGACAGGCCTCTGCAGAAAAGCAGAAACCTCCCCTTCTTAATGCCAGCGCGTGGCCTTTTCATGAGCGAGGACGTCGTATCATCAGGAAGAGCAGCGTGAGCCATCGTAATTCTGTTTTCTTTTTTTTTTTTTCTCTCTCTTTTTTTCCCTCTCTCCCACCACCCTCATTTCCGTGCCCCTTACTGTGACTGAGCCCAAATTGAAGTTCAGATTTGGCACCTCGGGCCTCCCCAGAAAAATTGTGTCTGTGTGCAAAATGCGTTGCGGGAGCACATTGGGCTGAACCACAGTAGGTATTATGAATTCGTCCCCCTCCTCGGACAGCTTCCCGCAGAGTCAGTGGAGGCGAGGGGGTGAGGGGGGAAAAAAAGAAGAAGAAGAAAAATACAGAGCCTTACCTTTAAGACTCCAAGGGGGCAAGGTTCCCATGGCAACTGATTTGAATCCTAATTAAAACAGGAGATTTGATTAAGTGGAGCAGCGATGTGTGTGTCTGTGAGAGATCATGTGTGTGTGTGGGAGTCGACATGTTCTTGTGAGTCACGGTGTAAATGAGGAGGGGGTGTTGTGTGGCTATATGTGTGTATTTATGTGTGTATAATCATGGGCCCGTGGGTAATCTTGTGAATCACTCCAGCGTCTCCGGCCTGGACGCTCTCACATGTGTGCATGTGTTCCGTGTCTCCCGCGAGGCTCGTCCTTGCCTGCCGAACTAGTGTGTGAATCAGAGGTGAGTCCTCTGGAGTTGCCCTCTGCTTTAATCTGGAGCTAACGACAGAACCACCTGCCCTCCTGGCTGTCCTCGTCCTCCTCCACATCTCACCAAAACCTCCAGTGCCCACCGCTCATTGTCTTCTCCCACCCACAGCCGGTCTGTTTCTCTCCCCTCCCTCCTCCGTCTGCCCCTCTTCTCCTTCATTTCCTTTTTTTTTTTCTTCTTCTTCTTCCCACTTTTATCTCAGTTATGTATTGCTAGCATACTTAACCCTCGTATGGCCATAATTTACAACCGCGGCGCCTGTTTGATTCATTTACTTTGACTTTATGGCTGTAGAATTCTCAAAAAATGCGCATTGAGTTTGTATTTTTGCTCTCATTTCCAGAATAATTTCAGCTTTCAGTGTCTGATAGCTTTTTAACATTTCTGTTGATCAAAACTTGTGAACAAGCAGTTTAAAGGGGAAAAAAAGATCAGCATTGAAATTATCCGGTTTATCACTGAGCAAGAACTTGAAGATGGCAGGGCCAAACAATTTCTAATGAACAATTTAGACATTTAACTGCATTCCATAAATGCAGAGAAAACTGTGAAGCCTGGCCTCAGGTTTCATGCCTGTTTTTTTTTTTTGGTTGGCTTTGTTTTGTTTTTTTGTGGGAGGCTGTAAAGCAGTTCCTCTCCAGCTGCATTAATGAGAATAGTAGTAATAATAGTTGAAATTCCAGATACCTGAGTATATTCTGTGGTAATTATTGTTAGTCTACATCAGGCTGTGGAAAAGTACCTGACTGCTTCTTTCTGCTGCTGACATTTTTTTTTTGTCACACTTTATTGTTTTAGATCATTAAACACATTTAATATCAGTCAACAATCACCTGAGATAACACAAAAAGCTGTTTTCACATTTGCGACAAAGTCATTTCCACTTACACCTATTGTGGACAAAGTGATAACAAGTGGTTGCAGTAATTGGCGATAAATTTCACGTGACTGTGGAGGAATTTTGTACCGCTCTCCTTTGCAGGAATCGACTGAAGGGTTTTTGAGCACAAACGAACCTGATTTAAGACCAGAGCAAAGCAAAACCTTCACCAGACTCGTCTACAGGCGTTCCGAAGTGAACTTCCTGCTGTGCTTCAGATTGTTGTTCTGGCGCTTGGGCACAAAATGACGGCCAGATTTCCTCCATCGAGAGAGCAACCTTCAGTGTTCCGTCACTTCCATCAAGTTTTTCAGGGTCAGAAGCAGTGAAGCAATCCCTGATCATCAAAACACCACCTTGGTAAGACGCTCTAAAGTTCTCTAAAACGCTATGCTGGTTTTATGCCAGATGCAGCTGGACACAAATCATCCTTAAAGCTGTTGACAGAATATATTATGTAAGTGTATTGCTGCAGAGTTTTGAGCCAACTGAAGCTTTTTTTTTTTGTTTCTACTTGTAAAAAATAATGTGTGCTACAATAATCTAGAGAAGAGGAAAGACAAACATTAATAGCCATTGATAGGGTTTGCTTTGGTACCAGCTTTATCGCTGGCTAATCAGTTTTGATAGATTCCTTTGAATGGCCTTCAACTGACATTGATCGTTGAAAAACAACTCTAACTTCCTTAAGTTTGGCTCGACGGCAGAATTTAAATGACTTATCTGCTGACAGGTCAGAGGAAGTCTCAGGAGATTCTCAGAGTGAAGTTCAAGATCACTTTTTTTAAAAAATTAGTCTCAAGGCCACACAATTAGAAGAACTCTTAATGGAGCAGGACAGTTGAATGTCATCTGCATAAAAGTGACAGGAGTCGGGTGGAGTCTCTTTGGAAAATGGGAGATGGTCTTTGTGCTCTTTTATGGCACTCGTCAAAATGTAAAAATGTTTGTTATTTTTGTGGTTTTATGGTGTGAAGCACTTTAAACTTCTGTATTGAGGAAATGAGCCATGCAAATAAACTCGATTGATTGATTTATGGTCCAAATCAGAAGAGGATTTGGCCTTGGAACCGTCCAACTGATGCCATTTTGCTTCTGTCTCATAGCTGAATCATGAACTCTGACAGATGCAAATGAGGCCCGCAGTGCTCTAGATTTTGTTCTTGGTCATTTTGAGATTTCCTAGACTTTTCACTCTTTCAGGTATTTTGGTGTGTTGACCACTCCAAAGCAGATTAACGTCTGTTCGATAATGGATTGGTTCTCTGAAGTCCCAGTGCCTTAAAAATTAGATCTCAATGACTTTGTTTCTCAGCTGCTCTTTTATTTCTATGTGTTTGGGAACTTTTGGCCTACTTCGTGTTGTCAGCTGTCCTTGGTACGGCAAGAGAAAAGGAAGTCGGGTTTACAAAATTTGTGATTAATTTCTTATTTATGATTTTTTACAAAGGGGGCAACATGTTTTTTTTTTTCTTTTACCCAGGTTCAGATTGGGAAATTGTCCCTTAACGCTTTAGCATACCGGTAATATTTTGTTTGTTTAACTCTAAATAAAGCATGAAGTAATATCAACATGTCTTAATAATTAACTACTGGAGTATGAATTTACTTTGATTGGAATTGAGTAATTTAATAAAATTGCTGCCCAGGCATATTTGTTACCTATTAAAGGGTAGAGTTGTAATGCATTTTAATTGTTTATAGCAACAAAAAAAAAAGTACATTGTTTATATTAATCTAATGAAGTATTTAAATATACCGCCATACACTAAACTCTAGAATATTTGAATTTGGCCCACTGCACAGAAATATGTCCAATAAATGAACCTCAATGGAAATTTGCTTTACAAAAATAGTTGTTTCAAAATAAACGAGCTTAAATACCAGCACAGTTTAAATGAACCGCTGATTAGTCTGGTTGCAAGTATACTAAAGTATATGTAACTTTTCGAGACTCTTTCGTATACCTGGAGAATGCAGCGTGCTCTTGTCTGCTTCCTCTCCCTCATGCCTGAGCCTTCTGAGGGGCGGTGAAGACTCCCAAAGAAACCAAAACATGCATTCAGGCACCCATAGGAGCATGAGAACAATGTGTACGTTCAATGAGACTTTTAAAGGACATCCGTGGATCGCCGGGGAGGAGGAATAATCCACGTCTTCCGCTCCTCTCGACGTGTCGCCTTGCCCTCAAGTCTCGAGTGTGTGCACTTGCGCGTCCCGGCGGGTATCTTTTGAGCAAGATCATAATTGGAGAGAGCCACAAATCTGAGATGACCACTTTTTGCAGTGCGTCCTCAGTGGAAGAGGAAGGAGTGAGCCTGGAGAGGGAAACAAAGTGGATTAAATCAAAGAAAGTGTGAAGAGGAAACCGGTCCGAATTAATAAGAGCCCACAGGAGAGTCAAAGCAGGGATGGGAGAAGAGGGGAGGGGATAAAAGAAAACAAGAAAGGGGTATAAAATATGAAGAATCTGAGTATTATCAGAAAGAAACTCAGTCTGGCGACAGAAGTGGAGGAAGAGGAGAGGATAGGTGGTTGAAATGAAACAGCATGAATCCCCATCCATTTCGGCTCTGGACAGCTCCAGAGACAGCACTAGGCCATTATAAATAGATCCCCTACTTTAGAGGCACGGTCAACACTTCCCCTCTTCACCCCACCAACAAAAACAAACAAACAAACAAAAAAAAAAAAACACAAACAGAAAAATCTCAGAGCAGCTCCAGCCTCGGAAGAAAAGATACCCAGATATCGGATGGGATCTCATAACCATCGTCTTTCAGTTCCTCTCCATTTGTTTGCTTCGTTTAGCGAGTCTTCACGGTTCGACAGCGTCTCTTGAGTGAACAAAGTCAATCTTTCTCCCACAGATTCTCTATAGTCCATTCTGCATGGGCTCAAGTTTCCGATTCTTCCATCCTTAGATGGAAATAATAGCAAACCTGTGCACATTTTGGCTGCAAATGTCACATTATTTAGGGCTATCAACTTTTATTGCAGGATAGCCAAAACCTGGTGCGCAAGTTTAGTCGTGTTGCTTATTTTCTTTATTTCATTTGTGGTCAAAAATGTACCAGTATTTAGATCAATGGACACAAATCAAACAGCAACAAACTCACAATGATTTTGTAGCAACCAATAACGTCCTGGCTCAACATTCAACCTCTTTTCTTAATCAAAAGTTGCAGTCCTAATTAAAATAGTTGAGTTTCTAACTGTTTATTTGGCTTTAATTCACACGTTTTCAATATGGTTGAGTTCGAGGTCACTCCCGAAGCCTATTGTCCATTTGTGTTTAAGTTAGCTTCTGATTTGAAGTAAGGCAGAAGAATTTGGAGGTAGTCCTCCATCTTTATTATTTCCTCCTCTTAGTCAAATGCCCCAGTAGTCAAAACACAGTATGATATTACCACCACCATGCCTGACAGCTGGTATAGTGTTCTTAGGGTTGGACTACTCAACTTGACTCTTCTAAATATACTTATGGATTCTGTAGGCAAATGGCCCCATCCTTCTCATCTGGACATTTGACTCTCCAGAGGGGAATCCACTAAATCATTTTGTACATTTGAAATTACAGTCAAGAGATGTCAATATTGGAGCAAATTACCATCTCCATCTCAGTTCATGTCTACAGGGACACTGGTGTTCCTATAGGCTGTAGTTTTGAGCCTACAACCTTCTGATCACAAGATGATTACTCTATCTATCTATCTATCTATCTATCTATCTATCTATCTATCTATCTATCTATCTATCTATCTATCTATCTATCTATCTATCTATCTATCTATCTATCTATCTATCTATCTATCTATCTATCTATCTATCTATCTATCTATCTATCTATCTATCTATCTATCTATCTATCTATCTATCTATCTATCTATCTATGACTAAATTTAGATGAGGAGAATCCGCAGTGACACGTAAAAGTCATTAAAGTTGGATGTGCTATTATTATTCCATCCAGGAAAAACACATTGGTTTGAATAAACAGTTAAAAATCCCAAATTATTGCGATACTGAGGTTCATAAGTGTATGCCAACCTCAGTCCGGCAGCAACATTTTAAGCAATTCAAAAGCGAGCATCAATGTTTAAGCACTCTAAACAAGTACATGCATCTACGTGGCCGTGCATGCATGCATGCTCTGTCTCTGCCTGCTTGTTTCCACTGCAAGCAAGCATTAAGTAGCCTTGTGGGGAGGCAGTAATAAGGACTAATGCACCTGAGAGCCCTGAGATCTATAACCATCATCTGCATCTTCCTGATATTACTGGAACCGTCTCTGTTACTGTTTCTGATAGGAATCTCCAGGGAGAGCTTTCCCCTCCACTGCTAGCGGGAGAGGGAAGAACGGGGCGGGGAGGGTGGAAGGAGCAGAGAGAGGGAGAGATGCACCTCTCCATTTCCTCAAGGTGATTCACCTTATAATGCACGCAGAAATCAATGTGAAATTGAACTGAAAATTGAACTTTCAGCTCAGTAACGTGGGAGACATGTTGTTATTAAATCTTTTCCTATAGCCGTGAAACTGGCCGCCTGCTATTTGGACGCCGCTGAATGCATGCTTTCAACAATGTGTCTGATTGAGACCTACAGGGGACCCCGGGCTTCACTGGGACCCCAGTTGCTGGCACTTGGAGGCAATATCGGTGGAGTAGCGACCACATAGCAAGTTGTGATTAGCCTATGCAGGGAGTTCAATTCAATGCTGGAGAAGAGAGTGCGTGCCACGGCCAGACCAAGGTCTAAAGAGAGCAAGGCGACTGCAGCAGAGAGCCCCACCCACCTCAGACCGAGTCTTACTCTCATGAAATTCAGGTTTCCAAAAGTAGTTTTTTTGTTGTTGTTGTTGAGAAACGCTCATACGAATGAAAACAAGATTGGTTTTTGACATGTAGAAGTTGAGTACTTCTTTACAATTGTCATTGATAAATCACAGAATGTGACTCGTCTGAGAAAACCAACACTCGTTTGGTTGCAAACACAAAAATCACTGCTTTTTATCAAAATGTCATACACCAACACACAGAACGGCATATTGTAAATTGTAATAATTATTAAACTGGGATTTATTTTAATTTTATGGGGGGGTTTTTTGTTGTTGATGTTTAACTGTTTGAAAAATGTTCTTGCCTTTCAGACATATGATCTATCTTTCTGTGAAACGTTCTATAACATTACAATTGTTCTAATGTACTTTTACTTCCTATTGAGAAACAAAAATCAAAAATTTCCATGCTGTGACAAAAGATCCTTAGATTTAGGTCTGGACTTTGACTGAGTCTATAACTCATTAACTCAGTAAAATCCCGGCCATAGTCTTAAGTATTTTGTCAATTTTCTTCCAGGATTGGTCTGTATTTAGCTCCATTCCTCTCCCCACCAAGTATGATCCAAATCTCTACTTCTGCTGAAAAAAGATAAAGTGTTCAGGGTGACATGCAGATTCCTGTAACATGTAAAAAGTTCTGCTCAATCTGACCAGAGGACCTTAACCTAAATGGTAAGCGGCAAACTGGATTCTTTTTTGATGTCTTCTTGCCACCAACAAATGCCATTTCTGGAGTTCAATTTTCTTGCACCTTTTTCTATGACATATCATCCTTCCGCTTAACTTTCCAAATACTCTTTGACCCAGCATAATGTGAAGAATCTGACTCTTTTGTATCAATCTCTACCATCTGGAAAACTAAGACCCATTTAATCGCATAAATACTATTTATTTAGCTTATGTCGCGTTTAATTTCCTGAAAAATAGATTTTTTTTTCTTCTTTTAGATCCAATCAATAATCATTAAAATGATCAACAACAACAACAAAAATCACTGTGTGTAATGGATCTGTATCAGTTTCGCTTTTTGGACTAAATGATTGAAATAACTTAATTTTACAACAATATTCCAATTCGTTCAGATGCCTCAGTTTAATCCGCAAACATTGAAACATGAATGACAAATGAATTTCCAGCGGAGCGGTGTTGAGTAGCTGCCTGTAGCCTGCCGGGCCCGGGGCCCCCCGAGATCAGACTCAGTTTACGTCCCCAAACAAATTCATCGGTGGCCTCATCTGAGCGAGCGGCGCTGCGTCTTGTGCCGTCTCCTCTTCTTCTTCTTCATCTTCTTCTTCTCCTCCTCCTTCTTCTTCTTCTTCGTTTGGGGGGAAAGTTCGCGCAGACTGCCGGGGCTTGCTGTAGCGTAAAAACACTCGTTCCTCTTCAAAAGTCATCACAGTCTCCTCCGCAGCCAAAGACAGCTGGCACCACATCACCATGGTAACGCACACCGTTATCCCTTTCCCTTTTTAAAGCGAAATCCGTATAGGTGCTTACGGGCAAGAGGAGAAATGAATAAACTAATGAGATTATAAATTATTGTCGGTATAGCGGAAAAGTTTTTTTAAAAATATATATATATATATTTATTTATTTTTTAGCCCGCCTCTCACTCGGGTGACGTGACGGGGGAAGTTTATAGAGGCCCCACCGGCTGTGTGACTCTGATGTCTGCTCTGTAATCTGTTTATGAACTAAAAACAGGGCCACTTTGCGCGCCGCCTTATATTGCATGATTAATTCCGTTCCGCGTCTCTCTCTCTCTCTCTCTCTCTCCCTCTCTCTCTCTCTCTGCCTCTCTATCTTCCTCCTCTCCTCTGTGAATTACCCAGTTGTGTTAGAGATGAAGAGAGGCTTCTCCGTCGTTACGCAGCCTCCAACTCCGCGCAGCGCACGAGCGACCGCCGGGTCCACTCACTCGCTCGCTCGCGCACTGCCGCAGCTCCCACCGGCTGCTCCGAGGAGAAGCGGACCCTGCATCCTAAAGCCAAACGAGTTATTTATTTATTTATTAATTTAAAGTCCTCCTTTCTCTCTCTCTCTCTCTCTCTCTCTCTCTCTCTCTCTCTCTCCTTCGCTCGGTTTCCATCCTCTACCTCATTGCAGTCTTATCACGTCGCCCCCCCTCCGCGTACCGCCCTCCACCGCCACCCCCCATCCCTCCCTCATCCTCTTCATCCGCCTCGGCCGCTACAGGAGAGGAGAGAGGGAGAAGAGTGCTGCTGGTCGTGAACGACATGTCGACAGTCAGCCACTAAAGTGTTCCTTCGGTCGCTTCCTCGTTGCTTTTTCTCCCCCCATTTAAAAAAAATTACATATCTTTTTTTTCTCGCCGGCGGACTGAGTGAGTATTACCTGCATCCGAATTGAGCCGAGCGACGCTGCGTGGACCTAGAGTGCGTGTGCGCGTGCGCGTGTGTGCATGTGTGTGTGTGTGTGTGTGGTGGGGGGGAGAGAGAAAAGAGAGGCAGACAATGAAGAATTCAACTGGATTGCGTTACTCTGCCAAGGATTTCCATACCTAGCCTGGTAAATGCTTTTGATTTGCTCTTTATTCGTGTGTGTGTGTGTGTGTGTGTGTGTGTGTGTGTGTGTGTGTGCCTGTGTGTGTGTGTGTGTGTGTTGTAGTGACTGAACTGCTCACGCTTTATTCTAACTAACTACTGTCTAAATTGGAGTGGCTGTGAGTTATAGCCCCTCATGCATTTGATGTGTGATGCTGCTCGCCTGATATAGTGCAGGGTCTGTGCTTTGCTGGGAGCAGGGACCCGATGTAAAAAGAAGAAGAAGAAGGAGAGAGAGAGAGAGAGAGAAAAAAAAAAGAAAAAACAGTGAGTGTGTTTTCTGACCGCCAGAGAGGACACAGAGGCAGACAGTGGAAATATGTGACATGAATAATATGGGGAAGGAGAAGCAGTGACCGTCATCTCTGGCTGGCTTGCGTCAGTGTGTGTGTGTCTGTTTGTGTGTGCATGTTTGCGTCTCTGTGTGTGTGTGCGTGCACACAGAGGGTGCAGGGAGTGGGGTGTGTGTGAGGGGGGGGGAGAGGAAAGAAAAAACTCAAGAGAGACAAGGAGGAAAGCCACACCTGTGCCAGGCCTGTCTTATAAATAAAGCAGCAAGAGACATATGCACAATCACATTCAGCCAGAGTCCTTTCCTGCTCCCATAATGATGCAGAGCTATGCTGACTGCTGACTACTTCACTTGGCTGATCTGAGAAGGAGGCTTGAGTGTCGACTGTGTTGCTTCCCATCAAGCCAGAGTCTAACAGGAGGGATCCCACTGGTCTATCTGGACTGAGTATTGATCTTCTTCAAATAGGGGGGGAGGGGCTTTTTGTTTGTTTGTTTGTTGTTGTTGTTTTTTTGCTCAGAGATAAACAGTGCACCCCCTCCGGATACTAATTAAAAAAAAAAAGATGACTGGGACTGTATTGTGTCTTGTTCCAGTTTGTCAGTGAGCACATTAGCCCAGATTGGTGAGCTTCCTCCTTCCCGAGGCCGTCCGGCAGTGTCTTGCAGCGTTACGAAAGCTCGCCTCCCCCTCTGCCTCCCCCCCACAGCCCAGCCTACCATCCATCCACACGTGCATCCGCCACCTGTTTCTGTTCCCTGGCAGGCTTTAAAAGCATACTTTTTTGGATATGGTTTGACCTTTCTCGCATTGTTTCCCGGCGCACGCTAACGCGCGCATGTGAGGAACTTGGCTCGGGAGCCGCTTCTCTCCGAAGGCGGGCGTACATTGTGTGCAGAGCAGGAGGAGGGCTTTGAAGTAATCAATATCAGATTTCAGCTGTTTCACTGTGAGGCTCTCATCCTGAGTGGCAGACTTGACTGACTTCTTACTGCTTATGCAATCCCACTCCCTTCCTCCTCCTTTTGCACTCACTCTATAACCCATTACTCTCCCCCCTTATCTGTCTGGTCTTCCACTAATTCTCCATTCCTTCACCTTTTTCCTCCCATCTTGCCTCCTCCTCCTCCTCCTCTGGTTTTCACTCATCCCTTCATCTCTCTCTCTCTCCCCTCGCTCCCCCCCTCCTGTTATAATCACCTCTGTGATTGCTCTTCCTCTCCCAGGCGGTGATGTTTTCACTGCTGCCTTCTTTTCTAACCCGCCGATGCCAGATTATTGCTGGATGATTACAGCTACCATACCATCATGATCATTATTGCATTCCGAGTGCCAGTGTTCAACACTATGTGAGCAGATCGAGATGCTTTATCCAATTTAGATCTCATTAAGGCTTGAGAGGAAATATTCCAGTGCAAGACTCTGCGTTCTCAGCTGTTCTCCGTCTTTGTTTTGTTGTTGCTTTCTCTCTAACTTCGGCATAATTGTTCGTTTTCCCTCCTCACAGTGATCCCGTGCAGACTGGGAGGGTCTGGGAGTGTTTTCAAGGTGTGGATGTAGATGGAATGAGAAAACAGAGCATTGCATTTCAGTCCATCCGTCCACATGGTGATCGATTGCATATTTCTTTCTGTGAAACGCCTCGAGACGACATTCGTTCTCGGTCGGCACAATGTAAATAAACCAAACTCAGTAGAATTTAATTTATTCCTTCGGAAATGATCTGGGAGCTCTGCTGCTCTGAGTCTGGCCAAAACAGTGCAGCATTTGGACATGAAAGATGTGTGGTAATCCTGCTCTTATTGCATCGGCGGCGCTATCAGCATCAGCTCGTGCTCCTGCCTGTCATCGCAGGAGACGCCTCTACATCAACTCGCTTTTGAAAAAAACATTTTTTTTTTTTTTTTTTCCAAGAGTTTTGATTTGCAGCGGTGCTTCAGCTCCACTGTCATTATCACAATAATGACTGTGACAGGCCTTGATGGCTGTTGATAACCCAACATATTTTTGCTGATTGATAATCTTGGGTAGTTTGCGCCTCGCCTCTCCTCCCCACCCCACACACCCCCTCTGTGCTCCCTGATTGCCATTCATCCCATTAAATGGAGCAGTTCATTAGACAGAGGCATTATGAATCTGATTTGCATTTACTCATATTCATATCGCATACATTAAAACAACACACGCGTGACATTTCAGCTTTGCCGGCCATTTGAGAATACAGATGAATATATTCATCCCAGCTGTTATTTATTTATTTTTTTCGTCCCCTACTTGTCCGAAAAGCCACTCTGAACGCGGTGAAATGTGATTCACAGGTGAGCTGAGCCACGTGTTCATGTCTTTGTTTCGCATTTACAATGTCAGTATTTGAATTTGCAGTATAAAAGCGTTTGCTGCCTCAGCTAAGAGACTGTTCAGCTTCCCTTCATGAAGCGTTTGCCCCACTTTATATAGAAAGCATTGTTTTCTAGTGCTGGATTCAGCTTAACTTGCAAAAATATTTACACTGCTCAAATGTTCCCGCAGTTTGCCGCTTGACTAACACAAAATGTGTATGTTTTGTGGCGTCTACATGTTTTAGACCCACACAAACTAGCACATTACTGTGAAGTGTAAGAAAAATACAACATGGTAAACATTTGTGTTTGGTCCCCTTTACTCTGAGTCAATTCGATAATAACTTTATTGATCCCAAAGGGAAATCAATGGATTAATTCAAGATTCTTCAGAGAGTTACAGTGGATAGAGATGGCTGTGAAAAGGAGCGATCTCCTGCAGCAGTCTGTGTTACAGCAAATTTGAGGAAGCCTCTGACTGAAGACCCTTGTTTTTTTTTTTATGACATGCCTCTAAATTAAAGCCAGTGCCTCTAAAAGTCACCAAATTAGTAAACAGTGTATTTTGGTAAAAGCATAAATATAGCTGTTCTGTGAAAACCTCAGAGATGAAGCGTAGTGGTGATGGTGCAACATGGTGGGGGTTCGGCTTACAGACAGACGCAGGTAAATAAAGGGCAGTTCTGAAGGTAACCATGCAGGCAGATTTAAGTGAAGGACATGAAAAATACATCCAAGATGTTAGGGAATAGTTTAGCTCAAGACTTATTCCTGTGTTGGAAATACTAAGACAAAGTCTAGCTCTAAGACCAAGAAAAATAATCTGAGGCAAGACTTGAAAATGACCATTTTTCCTCTTTGCAATCTGACTGGCCTCTAGCTGCAGCATTTCTTGCGCAGAAAAGCAAGCAAGCATTTAGTATTTGAGTCTGAACATGCCAGGCGGTTGTTCTGGCATGTACAACTCACCAGCAGAAGGAGCCGATTTTTTAAAATGTATTTATTTTTTTACGTGCGTCATCGTTTGTGTTCAGCAGCAGCCAGTGAAAGACCAAGTCAGGAAGCTTTTGACCTTTGCCACTGTAATAGTGACTAAAGAATTACTGCTGTACTGCCCCGCGGCCCGTCCTTAGTTTGACGTGTGTTCTTGTGTATAATTAGGGGTTATCAGGATGCGTATGGTACAGCAAGAACAATGCTTAACCTTGGACGGACAGCAACTTGTCAAAAGTGGGCCTCACGATTTATTGTGTTATGTTATGGTGATGGAATATGCCTCCTGAAAGCCTATTGCACATCCATTTTCTTTTCTTTTTTTTTTTATTTTACCACTAATATATATATCATTTATGTAAGCTGCAGACACTACAGTTGCTTCATTGGAATTATTGCATCTGAATGTGTTGAACTCATTTCTATGAGACGTTCTACCTATTGAGTAATTCATTATTTACATATTTCTACAGCAAACATGCTGAGTACAGGTGCTACTGCATAGGCTTTGGTAAAGTCATATAGAGATTGTATTCGGTTGTTGAACGTTCTGCCATTGTGGGGTAATGAAAATGTTTCGATTGCACTTATTATCCAGCATGTTTTTGTTTGTTTGTTTGTTTGTTTGCTTGCTTTTTGGGGGGAGAGAATTAGAGCCATCTGTCTTTTATGGCGCATTTGTCATTACATCTTCATTTAGTGATAAAAATATACGAGATGAATGTTTTACAGTGCATGTGAACTGAAGTGTTTCAGCTTTATTCTGTCGGTTATGACGGCAACTTGTCATTTTGCCGAGGCGTTATCTACCTGCTTAGCTGTGTTGACACAGCCAGCGGCAGAACAGCAGCGTTAGAAAATATTGCTTCCCGGATACTCATTATGCATGCTAGAGGTATTTTAGATGGGTATGTGTAAAATATTTTGGAAACCATGAATTAGTGTTCTTCCACTTCACAATTATGGAGTATTTTGCATAGGTGTCTCACATAAAATCAGAATTTTATGGTCGTAATGGGAGAAGGTGTAGAAATGTTCACGGAGTGTGAATATTTTTGCATTGGCACCGTATGTTTGTAGTGGTTTTTTGACTCATACCATGGCAAACTATTGCCTCCAGCTGGCCTATACATCATTATTTCTGTATAATGAAATGCTTTCCCCATGGCTCAACAGTCTGTGTGATTTAACATTTATTTCCAGGCTGCTTGAATATGCTTATGATGTATCACCAATCTGATTCATCCTGAAATGACTTCTCCTTCTCCTGCCCTGTCTGTTTGTCCTCACGAATCCTGCGTCTGTGTGTGTGTGTGTGTGTGTCTGTGTGTGTGACTGTGTTTGAACGTATGCGTCTTCTCCTCGCCTGGCAGTGAGATAAAGGCCCGATGCCGCGCCGTAGCCCCAGGCTGCTGAGCTGAAAGGGGAGAAGCAGCAGAATGCAGTGGGTCACTCTGGTGGTGGCCCTGGGGTGCGCGCGCCTGTCCCAGGCGTCGCACGGCCCCACCCCCACACCCACCTCCACGCACACCCCTCTGGTGGACAACTCGGAGGAGGAAGTGGACGAGCCGTGCTTCGAGCCGTGCACGTGCGAGGTCAAAGAGGGTGTGCTGCACGTGCACTGCGACGGGCGGGGCTTCACCAACGCCAGCCAGGTAAACCTGCTCACCTCCTCATTCATCACGGCCTTCGCCACGATGTCACCTCGTTAAAAAGCTGAATCTCCGATGCTAATGTATCGGCTCGTGGCTCGTTCTTATTGTTCACGTCCCCTAATTAATAAACTTAAGTAATCGGAGCTGTAATTAATCACCCAGGTGTCACAGTCATGGATCCGCCCTTTCAAACTCAACCTCCAGAGGAACTCTTTCAGACGTCTCTATAGCAACGGGTTTCAGCACCTTGGCAACGCGGTGTCGATGAACCTCGGCAACAATGCACTCCAGGACATCCGAGTGGGGGCCTTTAACGGGTTGGCCAAACTCAAGCGCTTGTACCTCCACGAGAACAAGCTGGAGGTCTTCAGAAACGACACATTCGCTGGTTTGGAGGCCCTGGAATACCTCCAGGTAAGCTCGAGGACATAATCAGTCCTAATTATCCATGATTGACTTTATTATTGATGAATCGGTGTGAGAGTACAATTCGTTTCCATGCCAGAAACAGTGGTGGAGTGGCAGCTCGTCTGGGTGAAATGGGGTGAAAGAGTTTTAGGGTTTGTTTTTGAACCAGAGAGTGGCCAAGCTCTGCTGTGAGCTCTGACGTCTTTGTCCGTATTGCATTCTTCTGTCCCGCAGGCCGACTACAACGTGATCAAACGGATCGACAGCGGCGCTCTGAGGTTTCTCTACAAGCTTCGGGTTCTCATACTGAATGACAATCTGATCCCCGTCCTGCCCGCTCATCTGTTCAGGTTACATCCTGATTATTTTACTCCAAAGCTTTTTAATTATGCCAGGACTGATCTGTGGAAATATCACTGCCAGGCACGGTTAGTCACAGTGTTCTGCTGAGGTAGGGTTATTGTAGCGCGCGCACAGCGCCTCGCCAAAGCACTCATATCCCTTGAACTTTTTTCGCAATTAGTCACGTTAAACCTACAACGCTTGACGTGCTGTACTGGAAAAGCTACGTGATAGATAGACCAACACCGAGAGGTTCATAATTAAAGTAGAAGGAAATGTTTTCAGCATTTATAGAAAGGAAAATCTAAAAAGCTTGTTGCACATTTGTATTCAGATCTTTTTACTGACGACTTCAGAAGTCAACTAAAAAAGTACAATAGAGTCCAAGTGAGTTATGTGAAGGCCTCGGAGGGTCGTTAGCAAACATTAAAGAACAAATAGCATGAATAACAAGGAACACAGCTGGCGGGTCAAGGAGAAAGTCATGGAGACATTTTAAGCCAAATCAGGTGGACGGATCAACTTCACTCTGCCTTTATGAAAAGTGGCAAGAAGAAATTCATAGGACACAAGAAATAAATGAAAGAAAGGGCTCTAGATGAGCTATATATATATATATATATATATATATATATATATATTTCTGTTTGAAACTAACACTGCATTATCACCCCAATCACTCTGCCACTGCTGTCAGGCAAGGTGGTGGCAGCATAAAGCTGTGGGATTGCGTTTCTTGAGCAGGGACAAGAAAGCTGGTCAGAATTGATCTAAGGTGGATTTGGTACCTTCATACAGTCACAATAACCAATGTTGCTAGGCGATAAATTGTTCCAGAAGTTAAACAATAACGTCTTTGTTTTGACACCACTTTCAACTTTATAATGGTATCAGCAATGACACATTCTCAAAGATCAATGGACTTAAAGTTGTAATGAAAATTTACCACCGAAACTGAGAGACCCGTTTAAATATCCAAAATAAATAAACAAAACAACATATCCCTTGAATAAATTAAATAAATTCAGTTTATTTAAACAACAAATAAATTTAATTATGAAGTCTATGTAGAAAATATCCTTAAAAAAAACAAGGGCTAGTTGAACCCAAAACACCCAGAGTAAAGACTTTTGTCATCCAGTTTTTGGTAGAAAGAGAGAGAAAACAGAAAAAAAATGATAAATTGATTGAGCTGATTTTAATTTATCATGCGATTAATCGAGTTATTGCTTATTGCGACAGGCCTAAATACAGGGCAATCCTGGCCAGCGGGTTCACCTCATGACCCTAAGCTAAATATTATCTCCTAATAACCCTTAGTGATTGTGACCTAGCATGCATTGCTTCTGAGATGGTGACTGAAATTCAATATGCCGGGCAGAAATTAACTTGAGAATCAATGGCAAGACCTAAAAATTGATCTTCACTCCATTCAATCTGGTGTTGGAAAGAGGAATGAGAAGAAATTTGTCAGAAACATTCCTCAAGGTCTTTGCAGCTGTAATCACAGCAGAAGGTGAAGGTGGGTGAGAACAAATCAGATTATCAGATTATAATTAGCAACAAAATAAAAAAATAAAAAGAAATAAAAACACACACACACATAAACCTTGTATTATCCCTTTCATCTCATGGTCATACTGCAGTTTGTGCGGTTTTTCAAATTAAATCATAATAAAACACACTAGATCCTTTAATTATGATGCGACAAAATGATGAAAAAGCTCAGGGGTTTTTGAATGTTTTTGCAAAGCGCCGTATGTCATAGACTTAACTAATCATCAAATAAAAAAAAATAATAAAAACAGATTTTTTTTTTCGTTGCTGTTTGTCCTTTCATCTAATTCCACTGCATCTCCTTCCCCCTCCTGCTCCAGATCTGTGTCTCTGACTCATTTGGACCTACGGGGAAACCGTCTGAAGAGCCTAGCAAAAGACGGGACGCTGCAGTACATCGGCCGCTCCCTGATGGAGCTGCAGCTGGAGGAGAATCCCTGGAACTGTAGCTGCGAGGCGGTGGAGCTGCTGCAGTGGCTGGGTCAGATCCCCTACACGGCTGTCGTCGGGGACGTTACCTGCGAATACCCGTTTCATCTTCACGGAAAGGACTTGAGGGAAATCCCCCGCAAAGAGCTGTGTGCTGACCTGCCGGATAAAGAGCACCAGGGAGAGAGAGGCGCTCCATCAGCGGGATCCCAGCCCCAGCCTCTGCCCCCAAACTCTAAACACAACTCCCATCCCGGGAGAGCCAGGCCGACAAGGCCATCGTCTATGGTGCACGGCTCCCGACAGAACACTCTGGCGTCCTCCACTTCGTCCCCCTACACTTCAGCGGAGCGAAAAGAGAGGGACAAGCAGCTGAAGCCAACTAGAAGGCCTCGACCCTCCAACCGAACGCCACCCACCGCTCGCAGCTTGATGCCCAACCAGAACCCTCCGGTGGCGGGATACCAAACACGGCCGCCCATACCTATCATCTGCCCCATCCGTTGCACCTGCAATCTGCACATAGCCGACCTGGGTCAAACCCTCAACTGTAAAGAGAACGGTTTCCGCAACATGTCCCAGCTCATACCTCGGCCTCTGAATGGCCGAAAGCTCTTCCTGGGAGGGAACTTCATCCAAAAGCTCGTCCGCTCCGACTTCTGGAACTTCTCCAGCCTCGACCTGATTCACTTTGGGAACAACCGCATCAGTTTCATCCAGGAGGGAGCCTTCTCCAGCCTAGTGAACCTGCGGACCCTCCACCTGAATGAGAACGAGCTGGACAGGCTGAGCCCCCACATGTTCCTGGGCCTCCAGAACCTGAGGTGAGGAGTGTTTGCACGGCTCTGCGTTTCACGCACATCCTCCCCTCTTAGCACTTCAAACAAATTTTCCCTTTTTAAACCGAAGCCACATGTCAGCTTAAGGTACTTAGAGATTTGTTTGTTAAAAAAAGAAAAAAAAAAGAAGTTGAATTAATTTCAGTATAATCCTGGCACCGGATAGCGCTGAAAACGTTGATTACCATTATGCTGGAGTTTGATTGAAATGAAGGTTTTCCATTCTCTTCCATGTTTGTCATTACTTAGTCACGCTGTCTGATGCAATGCTCCAGTTGAGTTGTAAGCCTGGTTCTGAGTGACAATGTGAAAATTAATGTTTTCTGGTATTTGCATACAGAGGTGTTGATAAGACGGCGAGGTGTCAGGACGATGGCAGGATTTTGTGTTTGGGAAAAGGCTCGTCAGAGCGATGCATATGTATATAATTGTCAAGAATAAGCTCACGACGATGATTCATCTGCACATAATGCATATCTTCCTTCAGTAAGTGCATTAAACATTAATGAAGACAACAGATCAAAATTCGTGCCATTCCAGCTGAAGAATGATAAGTCACCCAGGCTTTAGATTTCAGCCGCACCATCTTTATATTTCCAGACAGGTTTAAGAAAATCTACAGCCATTAATCTGACTATTAATCAATAATAAAGATCCTCTGCGGACATGGAAAATGTCTTCCTCTTAACCTCTCGTTAGCCTTTGTTAAATGCTAAATGGTGACAGAGCGCTCTGAGCAATATGAACTGGACCTACGGTGGATGAGAAAAGTCTACACACCCTGGTTAAACTGCTTGTTTTTAAATATGAAACAATGCTAAGTTATTTGTGACATTCCCACCCAACTAACAATGAAAAACAAACAAATCAAGCCTAGCAGAAAAACAGAATAAAAAGGTTGCAGCAACCTGGTTGCACATGTTTTTAAACTCTAACTAAAGCTGTTGTTGAATCATATTTCTGGTGCAATTTCAGCATTCAGTCTCTGTTTGCTGTCTCTAAACATCCCACATGTACCTTGGAGAAGTTTCCAGAATCTCCTCTCCACAGCCTTTTTCACTGACTTCCTGTCAAACTGAGTCCTGAGTCTGGTGGAGCCACACTGTTATTGATTTTGATGAATGCCTGAACTAAGTGTAGAGAATAAAAACAAAAAGCTATCGGTCAAAATGTTCTATTCCTTATAACGCTTTACGAAAGTCTGGGTCCGACTGAAGAAAAGTAATCCCACAGCATGCCACTGCCAGCACCATATTGAACTCTGGATGTGAGGCTGTGCAGTGTCGTACATCAGAAAACCTGTTCTCACAGTAGGATTAGGAATAGTTTAGCCAAGTCTAGACATTTTTTTTTTTTTTGTCGTTGAGCTCCAGAGGAGACCAGAATTAACCCAAAATTCCTGCTGTCCCTTCAGATTTTCCCATTGACATTCTCCCTTACCAGTTTCTGTTTTGTATTTTTATTAACTATGGAGAAACATTCCGTGTAACATTGCTGTTACGTATTTTCTCAAACTGCTGAAGACTTTTTATACCCCTACCCTGACTGATGCTTTTGTACACGGAAATCATTTTGATCCTCTCTGCAAATTTTTGGGCTTTGCTGAGGAATACAAATAAACACAAGTCCAACTAGAACAGCTGAACTTCAATAATGGGTAATCGGATGCTGGATAACGTGTACCTGAAACTGAATGCTAGGTTTGAGCCAAAAGGTGGTAGTTGAACGGCGCGCACAATAATCCAAAGTGACAGTTGCTGCTTTTTCATCTTGTACCTTTAGTTTCTCACAGAAGATCTTTCTGTATTCAACTAAGCGATACAGGCTACACGTGACAGTGAAGTTGAAGAAGATATTCTTTTCTTTTCTCTCGTGTTTCTCAGAAATAAAAACATGCAGAATCTCCGACAGTCGTCGCAAAGTATATCGCACTCACTTCTACTAATTAAAACCCCCCAAAAATAAATAACTCCAATGTGGTAATCAGACATCTGTGTGAAATTTGACATAATTTGATACTGATCGGTTTGTGAAGAGGCAGAGGGGAGATTAAATCAAATTTCTTGTATGAATTTGAAACACGAATAATCAGCTGCGTATTTGTTGAGATTGGGATAAAGGGGGACTAAGCTACTGTGCGCATAGAGAGTTTTATTATGCTGTAGGAGCGTGGCCCATTTGTCTTTCTTTTTTTTTTTTTTTTGTTGCTGTAAACTGATAATATCTGGTTCTGTTTCCTGACCTTAGGTCCCTTTACTTGGAGAACAACAAGATCGGCGTGGTAGATCCCGGCACCTTTGACTCCATGCCGTCCCTTGAGTTGCTGTTTCTCAACTACAACGCTTTGCGGAGCCTCCCTGTCGGTGTATTCTCTGGAGTCAAGCTGTCTCGTCTTAACCTGAGACACAATGTCTTCCAGCATCTGCCTGTGGCGGGTGTGCTGGAACACCTCCGAGGACTGGTACAGGTTGGTGGAAATCCATAATGTACTTATTCTAACCATTGATTCCTGCAGCGGGGGGCGATGGGGTACAGTGGCTGGCAAAAGTATTCGGTGAACTTTTTTCACATGTTGTCATTCTGCAGTCACAAAATGGAATGTAGTTCAATGAGATTTCATCTGATAAAAATGCAGGCATGATGGTGATTAGTTTCAATTGCTTTTTACAAGTAAAAACCTGAAAATTGTTTACATGCTTTTCTGCCCCCTTTTTTATGCCCCTAAATAAAAATCTAACTGCACTCAGTGAGCTAATTAATTAAGTCCACCCAATTTAAATTCAGTAAGAATACAGCCATTAAGCGAAGGCCTCAGAGGATTGTTGCATAATATTAGAGGACATTTGTTGTGCACTTCAAAAGTGTGACCTTTCTAGGAAAGTGTTGAGAAGAACTAGTCTTGTTTGCGGTTTTCAGCGAGCCACGTAGGAGACGCAGCAAACATGTAGAAGAACATTCTGCCGTTATGTAAGATCAAATTTCAACCGTTTGACCTGGTTGCAAAATGCTAAGTAAGGTAAAAAACCTGCACTGTGCATCTAACACACAAGTTCTGAATGACAAGCAGTAGTTGGAAGAAAAAAAACTCGCGGGGGTGAAGAAATACTTTCTGGCATTTCCGGGTTTTCTTTTTAGGTGCTAATTTTAGCATAATTCTCCATCTAATCTCTTCCCTTATGCTACTTTGTGTGGTTCTAATGCATACAATTACAGTAAAATACATTACGGATTGGAGACCAGGAGTGTATCTGTAGTTATATTCTGCTTTTTTGTTGTTTGTCAGGGGCAAAACAGAGGTGATGGACCCTTTGTTTCACTTCGCAAAAATGTGTTTAATCTCTCTCAAATACAGCAAAAATACAAAGGTCCAACATGCTGCAAAGAAACTACAAATAGTGACATTACATCTTAATGAATCAAGTGCTGACAGGCCCCAGCTGCATTTTTAAACTTCTGGCAGGCCCTGATCTGCTGGCCTTTGAAACAGCTGGAGCTTTCTCCCGTCATCTGTTGTTTTGAGAGCGCTGCTGCAGCGTGTGAGACTCTGTTTGTGCCTCAGGTATTCCAATTGGAAAATTGCAATAGACTCCATTTGCATAAGTGGTCTTAATAAATCAGGAGTTAGACTGGAGAAAGCAGAAGCCTTTAAGTGTTTAAGCATGGTTTTAATTAATGCAACGTAGAGTAAATAGACTGTATAAAATACAGCATATGTTCTTTTTATTTTTTAATTTTTTTTTTTTGGTTTTCCTCACATCTAACCACAGCCTTTAAATGACTGGTTGCGGCACGCAGCCCGCAGATAAGAACACGGTCCTTTCTACCAAGACTTCGGCAAATTTAATGTAAGCTTTTCTTAGACAGCCAGAGCAGAATGAGGTAAAGTGGGCGTAGATTAGCCTGAATGTCATTGTGAATTTCTGTTCTTATTTAGCTTGATGGAAAAAAAAAAAAAAAAAAAATCCCAAAACTCCCAATTCTGGGTTTGTGTGGGTGAGACTGGCAGTTTAGCGGCAGTTTCTAAATGTTTGCTGGAGGAAGCGTGCGCGTACAAATAAATGCATTATGCCTATTGTGCAGTGCTCTTATGTTCAAGAGAATTTAAGCTTTCGCAAATTGGATGCACCCAGTGGGCTGTATTCATGGAACCCAGCTGCATCGCCATTATAGAGCTGGAAATCTGTGCCACAGTAACCGAATCCGTTCATTTATCGGGGTTGTTATTTCCCTAACAAAGCCATATTAGCGCTACCCGTTGGCTGCAGAGAACAACATGACAGCGATATCACCTGTTGGCTTACTAGTGGGCTGTTTGAAGCTCGGGGCGTGGGCTTTTGTGGGCGCCTCTGTGTGTATCTGAGCCAGCGTTTGCACTGTAAAATCAAAGGCTAACACTGATGGAAGTGGGATTTAGCTCCCAGCTGCTGGGGAAAAAACAAAAAGAAAAGCACAACTCTGATAAAGCAGCAGCATACACAGCTTACAGTCAGCTCTGCCGTCAAGAACAAGATTATGCAGTCACACCCACTTAACTGATACGAAAAATATTTCCCTTAGCGCACTGTTAGAAAATGATAAAAAAAAAATTCGTCTGACGTTAAAGAGAAAATTAAAATCATTGTGGTGTGTGTGATTTCTCAACTGGAAAATTAATGCCAGTACAAGAGCAACCGAGCCTTAAAGCACAGACATATATATAAATATATATATAATAAAATCAACTTAAGTGAAGGAGCGTCTGAAAGGAGGCCAAAAATATGTACAGCCCAGGAACACATATGTCTTTGTCGGTACTTGCTAAGACATGTTGGGTTTCAGGCAGACACTTCCTTGTCATTGCCAGCATTAATCAAGAAAGTTGCCCATGGCCAGGTTTGGCGTTTAGTGGGGAGCAATTCTGTCTAGAAAAAAAAAAAAAAAAAAACTTGATGCAACTGACACAATGTGTAGAAATAACCAATTATGCTCCGGTGTGGAAAACTGAGACGGAGGCAGACAGTGGAGCATTTTGGGAGGTTTTCTGACTGATTAGAGGGAAGGTATCCACTGTAATCGCTGCTGAATTATTCAGATATGTCCTGGCGCCAGTGTCATCAGCGCCCATGTCCCTGCTAAAAATCTCACTCGCAGTCAAAACTTGAGGGTTTTTTGTGCGTGTGTGTGTGTGTGTGTGTGTGTGTGTGAGAGGTATGAGGGTAATAAATATCCATTAAAGCAAGTCAAATGTTTAGCTTTTCAGAAAGCCCGTAAATGTGGGGATTGTATGTAACTGTTATTTTAAAAAATCTCAGAGATCATACAGGCAGACGATAAGCTTTCAGCCATCACTCTAACAGAGTGTAACAGCAAATCTGTAAAAAAAATAAAAAATAAAAAAATCCAATCCCTCGAATGAGAGGCAGACATTTATACCCTCTACTGATGTCAAATCTTGGTATTGTGCACCTGAGATCACGCACAGAGCACGGACAGAGAACCAGGGCTATTATTATGTTGCCCGATAGAAAACATTTACGATTGAGCTGCTCTCCAGTGAACATGGCCTTTTGTTCAGAGCCCAGATGTTCCTTGATACTAGGAAAATATTTCTGAAAACCAATTTTCTCCCAGGGTAAACTCTGTTGAAGTGAACAAAGCTGTTTTTCTCCCCATGACATATCCATGACTTGCTTAGTGTCCACAGGAACTGACAAACTAAATATCATTTTACTGAGAATGAATATGAATCGCATCCCCAAGCTGACTTTGAAAATTAGTGAAAGGTTAAGGATGTCTCAGAACTTGATTTGACCCATAACAACCAAACAAAATAAGTGTAGTACATTGCTATCTATGTAATTATAACCTATTAAACAGTGGATAATAAAACATAAATGGTACTCTGTGTTTTATTGCACTTTATCTAGTCCAGATGACCCTGAAGTGTTTTACACATTCACAGACTGATGGTGGTTAGCTGCTACATTGTAGCCACAGTTGCCCCGGGGCAGACTGGTGGAAGGCAGCCATGCGCTGGGGCCACTGGGCCCTCTGACCACCACCAGCAGCCAGCACGGGTGAGGCGTCTTGCCTAAGGACACAACAGCTGAAACAACGACGTGGTTTCCACGTTACGAGTGGATTCTCTCTTTTGTGCTGGCTCGAAAAAAACAAAACAAAAAAAAAAAACCTGCCATCAGCTGATCTTTACAGGAAAAATTACCCTTCAGGCCCTTTCCCAGTGTGGGCGAACACCTCTTCTTAACACAGCATAAAGTAAGCAGGAACCGGCACGGCAATTACCAAAGTTCTTAGCAGTAGCACATTATGGATGCCGTAAAAATGAGCGGGCTGTGCAAACCGTAAAATTAATTCTTGAGAGTAAAATGAAAGACATCGTGAAGATTTTTTTAAGCGAGGGCGATGAGAAACTACCACAGAAAAGATGACTGAAACAGAATATGCGATTATGAAGAACATGCAAAAATGATAAATACAAGCAAGTAAACACAATGCAACACGTTCAGTGAAAACACAAAAGCAAAACTATAGATTTACTATAGTTAAATAGTTAAAACACTGAGATGTGAGTTGTTTTTGAAAATGAAAAGAGTTTTATATAATTGTTAGGCTCATGAAAGTTACAGCTTGAATCATTAGTATGGTTTGTATTAGCTGTATTAGCTGTATTAGCTGTATTAGCGCCATCGGTGGTTTAGAAAGCTGCTTGGAAAAAAGAAAAATATCACATACAAATAAAGTATTTTTTTAAAGGAAACTGAAATTGGGTAATTTGCCTTTCACAATTACAAACTTCTATTATGATACTGTATATATGTACATGTGATAAAGTGCAAGATTGTGAAGTGAAAAATATGTAGTTTTAATTTTTTGAGTAAAAAAGAGCAAGCCTGGTCAAAACAAGTGAAAGGTGACTTTGAACAGCAGTTCTCCAGTCAGTTGGTTGCAGAACTGGACTTTTACTGGGCCATCCAAACACATAAACATAGTTTAACCTGAATCAGTTCACTGTAGTTGTATCTGTAGATTTGAGGTTGTTGTCCTGCTGGTCGAAGAACCTCTGCTGCAGTTTTCAGTTTTAGCAGAGTTGATGAGGCTGTATAGATATACATGCAATCTTCCAATTTGTATTTGTCAAAAGAAATGACTTTGTGTTGGTTTGTCACATAAAATGTTAATAAAATACCTTGTATTTTCCGAGATACAGACTTACAAAGCCCAGTGAAGCTACCAAAGGAGATTCAGTTGGTCTTTTTAGTGTCAGAACAAGAACTAAACTTTACGACTATTGTCCAAAACATGCATGAGCAGTCAGTTGGTGACTATCCTTTGGTAATAGTATGTGTGCACTTATTTGTCTCCTGCGTTCCCGTTGTCATGATTTGGTGATGTACCTCACCCCATGACTGTGCATAAGATTAGGACAGGAAATGTTTGGATGACAAGGCAGCTGACGGTGAGACACATCAGTAAAATCGATCAATGCAAAGTCCATACTCATAGCAATTGCTACCATCTTTTATTTGGCTGCACATCCTGTGTATCCAATTTCACCAGCACAATAAAGGCGGATGAAAACAAGTTAGACCGTTCTGTAACATGAACCAGTTTTCTTCATTTTAAAGTGCGCAGCGCAGCATAAAACAAAACCACTATAGGTGTTTTAAACCAAAATAGACTAGCTCAGCAAAAAACGCTTCTGTCATTATAGGATTTTCTGAGCTGGGAAGTTTGACCACACCACTTTGCTATTTACAGAGACAAGATGGGTCTCAGTCTCACTGGCTGCCTGACTCAGTAATTTGGACTTCACATCACATGATGCCAATAAAGCCTTTTTAACTTCAGTGATGATTTTTGTTTCACTTGTTAAATAAAGACAGGATGTTCCAACCACTGAGATAAGAGTAATTTACTGTTAATAACCGTCGGTATTTAATTATCTGTAAGGGTGGATGATACGCCAGGACATAATTAGTGTAAGACTAATTATCATGATATTATTTCAGCGTCAAAATGACTTCATATTCTCATGGTGGTGATCTTGCCCGCGTTTGTTTTGCCATAACTGTGAGAACGAGTTTACGTCTTCGTGCCGTTACTCCACTGAACGGCGAGTTGCGCGTTCCAATCCCAAACATCCAAACCAACGCGAACTTCTGCAGCCTGAATTTGTTTTCCCTCAGACTGGAAGATCAGAGGCTTCCTTCCAAACTCAGCAGGGATGTTTAGCGATCACACAGAGACAGAGGCGCCTGCTTCTCCACCGAGGGCGGCCTCAATGGACTAGATGCTTTCGCTCTTTGCTGTTACATCCGCCCGTGTGCCGTCTACAAACCACTGTACAGAACAAGTTCACGGCTTCCCCTCTGGGGGACGTCGGTGAAGTCGCTCGGGAAAATACGCAAACACGAAAGTGCATGTTGCAGGCGAAGCGAGCGCGGATATGAAAGTTGATAGCTGCGCCACGGCAAGGAAGAGCGTTCCCTGGAAAGCGCCAAAACACCACAAACTCATAAAGTCGAACAGCACGAGTGGAGACTTTCAACGCCAAAGAATGGTTCTTTGGCTTTGTGTCTCATCTGCAGATGTTTTTGCTCCATAAAATCTGGACAGTCAGAAGAAAAGAAGTTTCCACTGAATGAAACGCAACACATCTGGAACAATGATAGTGCTGCCAAAGTATTTGTAGCCATTACAAATTTCTTCTTCTGCATTTGCTTTTTTTTTTTGTCATCGTTAAATGTCTCAGAGCAGAAAAAAAATAACTTGAGTGAAAACAAACAGCAGTTTCCAGATGATGATATTATTCATTCAGGGGTGGAAATCCTGTCCAAAGCAACTTGGCCCTGTGTGATTTGCCTTCTCAGCCTAATAATATCAGGCTGTTTCACTCTCAGCAGCAACAACTGCCATCAAGAGTTTGTGAATTGCTAATAATGAGTCTTTTACATCATTATGAATGAATTTTCGCCCACTTGTTTTAATTTAGCCCCACTGGAGGGATTTCAAGCTTTCTCTGACTGTGAAAAGGCATGCCACAGAATCTCAACCAGATTTAAGTCCAGACTTTGACTGGGCCACTGCCAATACCTGCATTTAGTTTAGCTTTTCAGGGGTCGAGGAGCTGGTGCTCTTCAGGTCTTTGTCCCGCTGCACAAACTGATAAAATGGATGTTTCATACATCATTTGTTGCTAGCAGGATTACTGCTACCACGCATTAGGACAAATAATCCAGTTAATCAAGAAACAGCCCAAGACCACCACAATACCATTACCATATGTCTAAATTTACATCGTATTAAATAATCCTCCTCGGTTCTGTCAGTTTAAATCTTTAAATTGGGTTTTTAGCGTGAGTGGGTCGCCCTTTTTGTTGTTTTTTCAGTTCTTACAGCTTGGAATTCAGCCAGGAATGTCATTTAGTCTTTTCCTGTCTCTTTTCCGGACCCTGACGTAATCGAGACAAGTTCAGTTCCCTCGGTGTTGCTCTCGGCTCTTTTGTGTCCTCCTGGATGAGTTGTTGATGGATTCTTAAAGTAAGTTTGGTAGGCTGGCAAAGATTAAACGCTGTTGTGTTTTCCTTCCTTGTGGATACTGACTCTCATCCTGCTCTCTGAGGCTTTAAAAAGGCCATGATTTAAAACATTTTTTCTTCCCAAATGCATGTAATTGAGTGTCTTTCGTCTGTTCCTACATTTCTTTAGATAATGTTTTACATTTTGAGCTCTTATAGCCTGCTTCATGTCAGACAGGCTCGCTTTAATTTCTTGATTTTACAAGCCAGACATTAATGAGGCCTGGTGAAATTAAACTCGGCCCTCAAAGAATGTGGTCATTTTGTTTGGTTGGCTAATAAACAAAGTCATCACTTGAAAACCGCATATTGAGTGTAATCAAGCTGCTGATATTAAAAGCTGCTTATCTGAAACCTTTAAATGGGATTAAAAGAGAATAAACTGAATAAATGTGTAAACGGGCTGTTTGATCTAATGTGTCCATCGAGTGTTTCAGAGCCAAACATCTGCATGGCAGCCTAAGCTGGGCTAAAGGAAGTAAATGAGCCCAGAGACTTGCAGCATATCTGCAGCAGAATAGCAGAAACTGGGAAAAGAAAATCAAAGTCTAATGGTAGTTTTCATGCACTGTGCATTTACACACACCTGTGAAGAAGAACTGGCCAAAATATCCTCACCAGCAATGCGAGAGAACGATAAATGCAAGTGTTATTAAATTATGGCTGGTAAAGATGTTCCACAAGTGATTGAAATTGCATATCGACAGTGACTGAATTTGCTTCCCCCTGCATTTCATCTACAGAATAAATATTTCCCATAAAGACATTTCTTCCAACACTTCTGATTGTTTGTCAAACTCGCTCTCTTCAGGCTCACTCCGAGTCTTATTATTCATAAAACAATAGAAGACATTCATCAGAAGAGTGAAGGCTTGGCAAGCTAAAGCTCAGGGGGCGTCTCATCACCAGAGACTTCAGTTAAAATCCTTGTGCCAGAAACTCTAACACATGCTTCATATCGACTTGAGCAAACCTAACGACTGAAAGAAAATCACTGTTTGAGCAAAGAGATCAATTAGAAAGACACAGGATTTTCCGAAGAACATTTTGAATTTCTCCCCTGGTGGGAATTTTTATAGCTGTCTAATAAATCTTGGACAATAATTGCTTGATCTTTGATCTTCATGCTAATGAGTGAGCCCAGAACAGCAAATAAATGGAATCCTTCATTTCAGGCTGAATATGTTGGGGCTTCAATGTGACTGTTATCAAAAATACGTATTATAGCTTCTTGGCTTTCTTGGATTTTATTCAAAAGCAGCAAATCAGGAATAAAAATAGCTCCTTTCGATTGAAACACAGATGTGTGCACCCTTTCCTGACTTTGAATCCTGGTATTGTGTACATGAGATTACACGCAGAGAGATGATGGACAGAGAGCTGTTGGACTTCATGGATGGAAAAATGTATTATTGACCTGCTTTCCAGTGAAGTTGGGTCTTTTGTGCAGAATCCAGATTTTGGTTATGGGAAAAATGATTTGACAAACCCAACTTTTCTCACAGGAAACCCGTTACTTCGCGCCCAAATCAATTAACAAACCAAATATCATCTGACAGAGAATGACTATCAATGTCAAATCCATAAGTTTAAAAATTAATTAATGCATAGTGTCTGTTAAACATTGAGTAATGCATTTGGGTTGAGAAGGTGGCGCTGGTTGGTAACAAAATGCGCTAGACTGTTTTTAAAAGGCATTTCTCTGAAGTACTAAACCAAAGGCCTCCATTCTCACAAAAGCACACAGTATGGGCTGACATAATAGGTACACCTGTCGGGGGTAAGCAAGGGTCTGTAATTTCTCACCAAAGTAGTGCTTTGATTGACAATTTGACAGAAAATCGCACACTTGGTGACCAGGCTGGTAAACTGTAAACACTCCTGGTTACGTCGGACAGATGCTTAAATGATAGACGGGATGACAGAGTTTAAGGGATTTGAATGAAAGCGTGCAATAAAATGCTTCGAGAATTTCAGGCAGATGTACGATCATCACCGTGAACGTTACGAAGGTGGGGGAGGAGGCGGGGGGACGAGCTGACAGTTTAGCCGCACATTTCTCTGTCATTTGGCTCCTTCACGCTAAATCAAGTCTTGCAAGAATGCAGACACTGGAAACAAAATATATTTCTTGTGTGAAAATTTGGATTTAGCAGGAGTGTTGAAACTCATTTAGAACTGCAGCTGTGTGTTGTTTCCAGACACCCATCAGTTCTAGCTATGATTGTGAAAGCCCACAGTGGACTGACGCCAATAAAGGAAGGAGAAAAAAAAAAAAAAGCATCCGGCTGTTGAGCGTGAGACAACCGGGAAAGGAGCGGCTCCCGCAACAACAATGCTGAATCATCTCCCTCTTTAAAATGAAATCAAAAAATTAAAATCATCCATCTATCTCAGCAAGCCAAGGAGATGGCCTGACCAAATTAGCATGACAACATTTGTGCGAGCGCCTTGGAAGTGCGACAGAGAGAATATCTGCTTTCGCTGCCAGTGTCGCCGCTAAAGACTCGGAACAGATCAGTCCTGCAGACAATACAACATGATGTGATTCCCTTTGTGCATAATCTGCTTTAGCTTTTTCAAAGTGTTTCAAAGAGAATATTTGAGTTTGTTTTAGGACCTGCAGTCAATAGCTGGGAGGCAGAAAATGGATTTGTGGGCATACCTATTGGATTATGGCACAGGGGAGAGTTGCATCACATCCTGCCTGTTGTTAAAGACTCTGCGCTGTGATACTCCTGCATGTTCGCCTGCCTGGGAGTTTTTGAGAAAGTACTTATGTAAACCCTGGGTTGTCCAGAACCAGCTGGAGCATAGCAGGAATCTGTTTTGAGAGCCTTCGCAAGCAGGTTCAAAACTAAACGCTGCGCTCTGCCATTCAAAAACATTAAAAAAAACCCCGGGTGATTCGCTTTTTCCACCACACTCAACGACATTATTTTTATAAATAATGTCGTTTATGAGTATTATGCTACTCATAATACGGTTTTTTACCTTGTTTTGTGCTACGTGGAAAGCTACAGTACAAGCAGAGAAAAACACACAGGCTTTAGGATGTCCTTCACAAATAAAAACCTTCAAAGTTCAGTGTGGATTTGCATTCAGGACCCAATACTCTGATACTCGTAAATAAAATGCATAACAACTGGCTGCCTTAAGAAGTATTTAACATCAATCCAATTGACAGTCTGAAACAAGACAAGCTATCAGATCCTGGTAAAAAAGCTGGAAGCAGTAACTAAAAGATGACAAAAGGGAGGCTGAATGCAAAAGATTTGATTTCGTAAAAGAAGAAGACGAAAACTCTGCATTGTGCTTCCAACTTCTGCTTTGTTCACCTCATAAAACCCCAACAAAATACTCTTGACGCAAGTGAATGATTCAAGGGGTGTGGATACTTTTGCAAGGCCCCGTATTATCTTAATACCACAAGGCAAATTTAGTAAACATCATTCTTCTTCCTTGTCACCGCAGCAATGCTTGCACTCAGCTTATTTGGAGATGTTTTTAAATTAATAATATACGTCGCAAGGGCTAATGCAAAATTAGTTATTTTCGTGAGCAGTTAACAGAATGATTCATGAATTCGCGTTGCATGGCAGATCAGTAATTATTTCACTATTATGCAATGACAGTGTGCTGTGGTGTGATGTATTTCTCCAGGTGGACCTGGAGCAGAACCCATGGGAGTGCAACTGTGAGGCGGCTCCGCTGAAGCGTTGGCTCGAGGGGCTCAGCACTATGATTCTAATGGGGGAGACGGTCTGCAAGTCGCCCGAAAAGACTAAAGGCGTGGCCCTGCGCTCCCTCTCCATGGAGCTGCTCTGTCCAGAGCTGGAGCCCCAGGAGGGCCGTGAGCTGGAGGAGCAGATGGCAAACTCCACCGATGGAGGAGGAAATGTATCCATGTACCCTACGCCTGGGCTGGGACCCCTCGCCCCGCCGTGGATAGACTCGATCCCTCTGTCGGTGCTGGTGCTCAGCCTGCTGGTGTTGTTCGTCTCCGCTTTCTTCGCAGCGGCGGCACTAATCGCCTATGCCCTGAGGGTTAGGGAAAAGCTGCCGTTCCGTCGCCAGGGAGAGGTAGACTTGGCCGGCATACAGATGGAGTGTGGAATCTTCACGGAGCAGACACACCACCACCACCACCACCACCTTCACCACGACCTGCCTGAAAAGCCCCCCTTACCTCTGGCCGAACACAACCACGTCTACGACACCATCTTGCCCCGAGAGGCGGCGGCGAAAGGAGCCGACGGAGCCGCCGCCTCACACATGTGTAGCAACCCGATGTTCAAAGACCAACAGGACGCAGATGTGAACCAGCAACTGCAGCAGCAGCAGCAGCAACAGCAGCAGCAGCAGCAGCAGGCGTTTGCTGCTTCGAAGGAGTGCAAGGGAGGATACTGCCCCACGCCGGAGAAGGAGAAGGAGTGGACCCTGGAGGTGTCTTCATCCCCCATCAACACCATCACAGGGGCAATGGGAGCGCTTGCTGGTCTCCATGGGAATGGCATCCTGTGTCCCACGGTCATCGACAGCCAGGGTCCCACTCCTAAGGTGGAGCTCGTGGACTGTCTCTTCCAGCTCCCCACCCCCGAGTTCAGAGATCTGCCCGACAGGTACGGGAGGCCCCCGCCCTGCTACCCCCGCACCCAGGACTCCAAACAGGAAGTGAGACCTGACCAAACACTCGTGGTCACCACTGCCATCTCCTCAGCCGGGGTTGGCCACGGGGAGCAGGGGGATGGAGAGCAGAGACCCAGACTGAGGACCAAACCAGACTACATGGAAGTTCTGGACCGGTCCTATCAGTTTTAACACTCCTCCTTCCTTTAATCCCTCTCCTCCCTCCTTCCCGCTACCGTTTTTTTTCTCTCGTCTGCTCGTCATCTCCCTTTCTGCTGATGAATCAGCCAGTAACACTGACTCCTCCTGTACAGAGGTTGGTTTTCAGAGGAGCCTGTGGGGGAGTGGGACTGCGCTACACGCCGTGTTTTATTCCAGGACCTGAGGTCAGGTTTTGTATTTTTCCCCACTACTGGCACATAGGTTGGTATTTGGCAAGGATTAGCTGAACCAGGATCTCTGCCTCTGGGCAAAACTTCAGCTGCAGAGACCGCCGCTTTTTATTTTTCCTCCACAGTCCTACCATGCGATGAAAAGGCTCCGTTTTCCCACCAAACGCCACAATTAGCAGGCTACAGCACGGCTGTGGGCGTTAATGTTCATAATATCACTCTCAAAGGACCTGCGTGGAGGTGAAAAAAAAAAACAAAAAAAACACACAGCTCTTAACAACATCAAAAACAAGAGTCATGAACCTCGACAGCCCGGAGGCCTGGAGCGAGCTGGGCATGCACGTTGAGACAGAGGAGCGGCCGAGACAAGAAGAAGAAAAATAACCGAATATAGCCAAGTGCCTTAGCAATGAACAGCCAGCAGTATGGTCAATGCTTATTTTTCTATAAATACAGATCTATTTATCTAAACAAAGAGGTTTGACTACCGACGGATGGGACGCTGATGGACAACTGACACTAATCGAGAACCTGAAGAGCAATCGCATTCCCTGGATGAGCCAAAAATAATAACCTCCCCGGTCAATGTTGGAGTTGTTTGTATGCAGTTCTGTTGAATTTTCTTCATCTCATCCGGTCAGACTTAGTTTGCTTATCTGGATTTCTTTACAGGGCTTTGACGGTGGGACTAATTCGGGATTGTCTGGATTGTCGCAGAGTGAGATTCCGGAAAGAGTTTGGAAGTTCTTATTATTGTTACTATCATTTTAACGGAAATCAAAAACCAAGGAAGGCAGGACCACAGAAGAACGCCGAGCCAATGGATGCATTTTGGATTTCTTTGTCTCTCAGACTTAGCCGGGCCACATGGACCTCTGCTTCATGTTTTATTCCACCCGACAAAGGCACAGAGGTTATTGTATTCTTTTTCTTTAAAGTATTTCTCAGAGGAAATATTGAATGACAACAAAGACAAAGGACAGGGGAAAAAAAAAGCAGGTGTAGAGGCATTTTTCTTTTCTGTTGTTCAAAAAAAAAAAAAAAAGAGAGACACTTCTATCGACTACTGGTTAATATCTTTTATGGAGATACTTTTTATGCTTTCATCTCCAAACAATAGTAGAGGCAGTTGTGAATATATTTATTCTTAGTTTTTGCGTGTTGAAGCTCTCCTGTAAGGGATCATGTTATATTAATGTATAGGATGATTCTGCATCTGGTTCAGCCTTCTTACCGCCGACCCACGAAGTACAATAAAGGGTGCTACATTAAAAAAAAAAAAAAAAAGAAGAAGACTTTCACTGGCAACTCTTGTGTGACAGATTCACACACATTTACACACAGCCTGACCCAAATAACATGCACTCTCATGTTCTCCAGCTTCATTCCCTTAAAGGGATAGTTCACAACTTTCTAGGTAACTTTCGTGGGGTCTTCATTTTGTTGCAAATCGAGGATTAGGGTGGAGAGGGTGAGGTGTTTGATGCTAACTGCTAATTTCACTATAAGTCAAAAATATAGAATATTTCTCCAAACAGACTCTTTGTTTACAATCAATAGGAAAGGCTAAAACAGTTTATGCCTTTGACTTCCGCTATGTTTCATATATGTGGCAGCCATATTGGAAACTGAACGCCGGACGGCGTGGTGAACTTGTAAATCATTTCAGGTCAAGGTAACCTCATAATGTAAAACTCAAAGTTTAAAGTTTAAACATCTGATACAAAACAAATATTATTAGAGTTCTCGTTGGAAATGCTCCTCAATATCTGCTTTATGTAAATCATATCTGCTTTATGATTTATGTTGGTGTACAGCCTCCACACGCCATTTCCTGCATAATTATAAACAAAATCATCATCTGATGATGGTTAAAATACTCAAAATAGTATTTGCTATGACATTTTTTAGATGGCAGGTGTTTGAAGGCAGAAGAAATAAAATATGTTAGCAAAACGTAACTATTAATCTTAATCAAGGATTTGCAACAATAGATTTCAAATATCTCCAAGGTCCCATGTGCTGGATAAATATTAAGTCAGCTACAGCTTAGTTTATATTTTAAACCGTGTAAAACAGCTGAGAGAAATCCAAAATTAAAAAAAACATAATGATGTTTGAGTCAAAGTGCCCGCAAAGTGTTCAAGCAAACAGTCTTCCAGAAATGTTCTGCAATTTCGGTTATTAGATATCAATACGCAAATAATTAATAATTGCATTTGAATTCATCTTTTATTCATCCAATGTGGTGGGATAGTTTCTGCGAATTTAACTTCACAATTTAAAAAAGTAATGAAACAAAAACTTGCAATCTGTTTGTATTTCTTTAACAAAAAAAAAAACAAAAAAAAAAAGTTGCTCATCTTCTGGTACCTGTACCACCTTCAATATCTGTTTCCACTCTTCCTGAATGAAAACAGCCTCAAAGTTTCAACAATGCTCTGCGGTTCGGCCATGACCAGGAACAAGAACAAAAAACAGACACTGCATTGTATCATGAGCATATTTACATTATCAGTAGAAGTCCTTCAAACTGCAAAGCCGAACGCAAAACAGTTTTTGAAATAAACTCAACCACAAATCAAGCAATTAAACAACAAACAGCTGGTGACTCTGCTTTGGTCTGGGCCCCTTTAGGACCAGCCGCAAGCTTTCGCCTCCAGGACTAACTTCCTTGGATTGATACCAAATGAGGAGGAGATGAAAGTGCTTTACACGTTTTAAAAATATTCACTTGAAAAATCCAGAGTGTTCCTTTTCTTGATAGTGCGTGGAGAAAGCGGCCGGAGGTGCGCTGAGCTTGTCCGTGCAGAGCGCTGGAGAGATCAGATGAAAGCCGGGCGACGCTGATGGCCTGCAGCGCTCCTCACACATTGAAGGCCGGGGAAAGAAGCTAATAGATGCAATCTTCCACATTAACTGTATGAAATCAATACAATCTATTTGCGAAATGAGGACATGTAAGGCCGCCGGCCCCGGGGCCAGGGCTGCACATTGCACCATCCCCTTCCCCAGCCTGTGTGTCTCGCGCAATGGTCTCCCCTCTCCTTTCATCTCTCCGTCTGATTCGCTCCCCTCCCTCTCTCTCTCTCTCTGCATTTCCTCACCTCTTTATTCCGCCGCTCTCCTGCTCACCTTTTGCTTTTGTTCTTTCCCCTCTCCTCTATTTCCCCTTCTCTCTCTCTCTCTCTCTCTCTCTCAGCGCTCCGGCTGTCATCTTAGCCTCACAGGGCGGACACGGAGAGATGCTGCTCTATATGCTGCCCAGCACACAGGTAGCAGCATCCACTGAAAATAGGCGTGTGTGTGTGTGTGTGTGTGTGTGTGTGTGTGTGTGTGTGTGGGGGTGTGTGTGTGTGTGTGTGTGTGTGTGAAAGAGAGAGTGTGTGTGTTTCTTTGGGCTCTTCAGACACCTCCTCCTCACTCTCAGTGTTCAGAACTCTGTTGCACAGATAATCCCCAGGTGGGTGTGTGTGTGTAACGCACACTGGGGACTCTGTGTGTGTGTGTGTGTGTGTGTGTGTGTGTGTGTGTGTGTGTGTGTGTGTGTGTGTGTGTGTGTGTGTGTGTGTGTGTGTGTGTGTGAAGTTTGTGCAGTCTCCTGTTTGCGAGCACAGCCTCAGTCCAGCCTTAATCCTCTACACTGTGCAGTTCACTCGTAGCGCATCAGCCCCATTGTCTCCTCAGACAAAAGAAGCGCAGTTAAAACTAAACGCCAGTTAAAGCAACAAACGACTAATTAAAGCATCGTTCTCCATCCTCCTCACTCTGTTCCCTTCCCTCGCGTTTAAAGCTGCCCTCCTCACTTCCTCGCCCCTTGGCATCTAGTTTTCACAGCGCTTTCTCTCTCTCTCTCTCTCTGGACCGAGGTGGATGTTTTCTTTTGCAATCCTACTTTTTTTTTTTTTATTAATCATCATCACTATTATTATTATTATTATTTAGTGTGTAATGCATGCGCGTTTTGCAAAGGCTGTAACAGCTTTGCCACGGCTCACGTGTGTGTGTGTCCTGTCAGAACTGTCCCACCGCTGTGTGAAGAAGAAGAAGAAGGAGAAGAAGAGGAAGAAGAAGAAGCAGAAAAAGGAAATCATTCATTTCCCAGAGTCAAGGATGAAAGAGTCTTTAGGCTTCAAACGCCGGTGGGCCTCTGCGCCTCGGATTGCCTCTCGCTCTTTCTCCACCGCCGTGTCGCTTATTCCTCTGGAAAGAAAGGAAGAAAAGAAAGACAGGAATAAAAGCAGAGAGGCTGCGGCGTGAGTTAAGTGGAGTCGGCGGGAACGTGTCGAGGATCGGGACAATTAGCCTGATTGGAACAATGGCGTCTGGCATGATGGATGCGGCCGGGCGGATCCCTCCCGAGCGTTTAATGCCAAGGCATGAAAACCCACATTCTTGTCTCTCAGGCATAAACATGCCGGCACATTTAAAAAGAGGAGCAGAGTCGGGCATGGTTTGACGATGCGAGTGAAAAGAGATCTGTTTAAAAGTCACGGTGCATAGCTTGCAGAGGCTTTGGTGTTCGGCCATGACAAATAGTTGCGGCTGAGCCCGGTCATCCTTCACAAATACACACAGGGCGACGCGTTAACGGCGTAAACGCGGGCACGCACGCACGCACGCACGCACGCGCGCGCCCCTCACCCCCTCTCCCCAAAACCCTCCCACGCGCAAACACAAAAGTTCCGAGAGCAAACAAAGTCCGGCTAAATATGTACACAAACTGTACACACAGCAGGCACGCAGAGCAACGCTGCCGTGTAATGTTGCTCTGCATTGCAGTGATCTGCCCTGCTCCTCTTTTTTTTTTTTTCCCTGCTTTGACACACACACACGCGCGCGCGCAATCACTGGCTCTCAATGGACTACATCAGCATGGGAAATACTTAGCAGGAGAGCAAAGAAAGAGACTTGAAGTGCATTAAAAGAGAGCGAGATGAGAAGGTAACGGGGGGAGGGAGAGAGGAACCAAAGAGGACAAGAGGGGGAGACTTAGGAAGAGGATGGGAGGAGATGAAGAGAAGGTGCGAGAGATCAGCGGGCGGCTGAATCCAGGCTTACAGCTGCCTGCCTGGACCGTGTGAGTGGAGGCAGGTCGCGCGTGTTTTGTCTCTCGCCGCGTCACCCCGCGTGATCTCCGCCAGAGAGTCGGGAGCTCAGCTCGACGTCCGCCAAAAGCTGCAGGTTTATTTATGGAGTGGAAATGGGCGCCGATGGCCCGGTTTGGTGTTGGTTTGGTGTTATTGCAGTTAAGCTGATGCGTGTCTTGTTACCTCGTCAGTTTGACTGGCGCAGTAAAGCCTGGTGAAGAGACGCTAAGATGGCAGAAGGGCCTGTTGATGTGCTCTTGCACACTGTAAAAAAAATTCTGTTGTTTTTACAAAAAAAATCTGGCAGCTGTGGTTGCCAGAATAATTCTGTAGAAAACACAGTGAACATGTAAACTGTTTTACTGACCAAACAGTAATTATAACAGTGTTAAATTGAAACAGATTCCCTTTTCAAATTTTAACTGTGATTTGAAAAGGTTTATTTTTGTAATAAAACAGTTTTATCAAGTAATTTTAACCAACTTTTTCTGATGAATTATCATAATAATGCTGTTACTTTACACTTTTTTTCCAGTAAGATATACTCAGTTTTTGTTTGTTGTACAAAAAAAACTTCATTTAGTCCTACTGATAAATTACCTTTAAATAACGGATTAGAACTGTTAAAATGTCAATTTAAAACATTTTATTAATACTTTCTGAAAAACTGAAATTTGCTTTAATTTTTTACTTTTTACTAACAATTATATCTTTAAATATCTATAAGCATGAAATTTCAACAAACATTTCTCACTTAAAGGAAACTTTAAAACACAAGGAAGCCCAATATAAATTGTATCTATGATAACCTTAAAAAAATAAACATACACTTGCATGCCTTTGAAATATTTATTTTCAATGAAATTCTCATTTGTCTTTTCTGAACATCATGAAGCACATGCAGCTGCTGAATACATATAAATTTCTTCAACGTTTTTAACTTTATCAGAAACGGTATGAGAGCCAACTTTCACCCCCTTTTTTTTGGAGGGGGGGCTTGAAGATTATAACATACAATAAATTTCTATTTCCAGTATACATTTTAATAATAATGTTTGTTTGCTTCAAAAGTTTTCCTTTTTTAGAAGCAATTCTATTTTCAAATATCTATAAATAAATCAAATTTCAACAAACATTTACCATTTAAAATTTAAAACACAAGGAAGCCCAATATAAACTGTATCTATAATGATAATTCAATATATTTTTTTAGAAACAAATAAACATTTTAATTGAAAACATATTTTCAATGAAATTCTCATTTGCCCTTTCTGACATGGAACAAAATTCAGCCACTGAACAAATATAAATATGTCTTTTCAACTTTTTTAACTTCAGAAGACACTGTGTGAGATGCAACATACATTTAGAAATCTATTCAGCTCTGTTAAGATTAAACACTGTCTTGATAACTCACTGACTTTAGTCCTTTCTCAAACATCACGCCACTCATGATCTGCAAGTTCCTGGATCAAGGTGAGGACACGGGGGTTCACACGCAGTCTGGGTTTACGGGTTTCTTCCACCTTACTGCCCTTGTCTGGGTTGATTGAGAAGAAACACCTTAAGATAAAGAGGACAAACAGAAAACTACATCAAAATGTGCTTCACAAAGACATAAACATTTTATTCAAGATATAAAAGTTGTCAAAAGTCAAATTTAACTGCCTACAATTAAAAAAAACCAACAAAAAAAAAAAAAGAACTCATACCTCTGCAGAAACTCCAGTGTAGACGCTAGCCCCGATGGATAATGTATGTTAAAACAATAATAGCTCCCAAACATCATGCAGAGGGCAGAAATAAAACAGGAGATGTTGTTGTTTCCAATCTGTTGATCCACACTCAGCATGAATCGTTTGGCATGGAAGCAGGATTGACCTAAGGAGAAATAACAAATACATTTAGACTCCTGATACAACAAAACAATGACATTTATATGAAAAATAACAAATTAAGTAAAAAGTACGAAAAATAATATTAGTATAGTAAAAGCATAAGAAAATAATTGGAAAAAAAAAACTATTAAAGAAAATGCCAGATGGACAAAAGCGCAAAGAAAGGGGACAAGACAACAAAAAAGACAACAGGCCAAAGAAACTGGAAAAACAAAAATGTACTCACCACACACAATGATAGTGGGAGTCAAGGAGACATTCTCCATCTGTACTTCTTCAGCTAAGCATGTGTCCTCCACACAGAAGAACACCGCTTCTTCATTTTCATTGAAGTAGCAGAGAAGTAAGAGCATCATCTCTTTAACATCTTCAGAGTAACCGTCCAGTTCTCCCCTTAACATCTTCAACTTTGTCTGAGCCTGGAAAAACCTTTTGTTTTTGTTCACACAAACAGTGTTCATGTAGTTCAGCAGTCTTTTTCCCTTCATATCCATGTTCCTCATGAAGGTTTCCTTCAATCCAAGTCCAGTAAGTTCCTTGTAGTGCACAGCCATCCCAATGTCATGAAATAAAACAGGCCAGGCTTCCAAGACATCTTGAATGCTTTTCCCCTGGTTAATATCTTTGCGCTGTGAGTAGAAAGTTGCCCTCAGTAATTGTTTCATCTCCTCAGGATTGGCCTCCTTCTGTAGAGACATCATCTTGAGCTTGTCCTTCTTCTGTTGCTGACTTTCAGCAGTTTCTCCAAGAGGAAGAAATTTGACATTCCAGTTGATACACCCATAGGTGTCCTGAATTGCAGCTCTCTGTTCCTGAGGAATTTCATCTGTGTCAGAGTTTTCAGAGCAGCGCTTTCGCTTTCTTATTTTAGGCATTGTAGATCGCTTCGCATTGTCAATTCGATATTGAAGTTGTTTGACGAGTGAATGATAGCCAGGGCCAATGACATCTCCATCGATAACGTCTTGTAGAGATTTTGGATATTTTGCCACCATCTTCTTTGCAACTTCTGTAGAACTCCTTTTACCCAAGTAAGAACTTTTTCGCATCATTTCAGACACCACAATCCTGACCATCTCCTTCCTCATTTTTGGACTTGGCCGTTTACCTCTCTCTAATGCCTGCATCAGTTCTTCTGAGAACTTTTCCCATGGTATCTCAAAGGTGTCCACCCAGTCTGCTGCAGATGTCTGGTTGCTGCTGGAGGAGTTTGATGACACACTTAGCGGGGACAAAGACTGCTGTGATGGAGTAGTATCTCGTGATGCATTACTTGAGGACCTGCTGGTTTCAGGGGTCCTGCCTTCAAAAACACAAAACAAAAAATAAGTTATCAGAACTGAATATGAATATCAGTGTTTAATGGTTGATTTTCTAGAATTTTACTTACATCTGAATTTCCAAGCAGCAAGTGCCTTTCTGGCTTGAATTGGTCTTAATGCTGACAGCAAGTCTTTCTCAACAATGAACTGGAAGTCATCATACGTTTCTACTCCAATTGACTGTAAAGTCTCCTCGAGAATGTCTTTTGAAGCCTCTGGAAGATCGGGCAACACTTCATTGATAGCACTACGTAAAAATGTTTGCTCAGCCATTTCTGGAATAAAATCAGACAAAATAATGGTAAAAACACAAGATCACCATAATATAACATGTATTCAACTATGTACAAATTAAAGAGAGTCAAACAAAATATCGTGCCTGATTCACACTTTTTATTCATGTACATCCTTAAATTTTTAGTCAAACTTCTCTCCCTGTTTTTTCTTTATTATTTTTGTTCACATCAACATATCTGTTTGAAGTGGACTTTCCATCATGGTATATAAAGACATTTTTATTTTGAAAACACACTGTGTTTCAGAGGAACAACTTGTTGTCCATTTACCTGATAACAGGTCAAAGGGTAAAAGTCAACCAAGTCATTTATGTTAATACACAAAGTGCTTGAAGTCTGTTTTGTCACTGAATACAGATGGTAATCAGGATGATAGACAGCTGTTTGTACATCCATAACACAATACACATCAGTGTCATTTTGAATCAGAATTAAAACCAGCTCTCCAAACTCCATATACTCATCATTCTTTGAAACCAAGAAATGCCCCTTTTTATACACGGTTCCCTTATATTGTATCTCTGTGGAAATACTTGTGTCTTTTTCAGAAAATCCCAGGTCTTTTACTGCATGTTTTATTTCATCACTGTAGAGGCTTGAGTAAAAAACACAACTGTCCTTGACCAGCAGCAGCTGATTGCATCTAGGGCCAGCTGAGATGTAAGCCTGAAACATCTGGTGTCTTTCTGATAGTGTCAAGCATATGTTTTTAAAATTTTTTAAATGCCTTGCACATCTTTTAAAGTAGACATGTTTACTCTCAAAACGCATTGTCCACAACCTAATCAAAGGTCCAAATTTCAAAATTAGGGCTGGATAGTGCCGCAAGAAATGATGTTTTGGTTTAAGTGAAGTTTCAGGAAATAAAGATTTTCTTGATTCCAAATATTCTTGGATTATTATTTCAAGAAAGGCAACCTGTGGCAAAGAAATTTGTTGTGCACAAATCAAATCCACAATATCTTTGAGCTGGAGAGTTGTCTGCCAGACATCATCTTGTGGATTTTGTATCTTGTCACCAATAATTACTGGCAACAATCTCAGCAAGTTCCAGTTTTGAACAGCTTGACCTGAAAGCCTGATTGCCTCAGAGTTGACAGGGCATGGCTTTGTGAGAGCATCTGATCCTTTGTACTTGAATTGCTTGATTCTACGGTTGAACTGGCAATATGTAAACCATTTCTTTGTTTTAACGAAATATTTCAAGTATAGTGCAAGATCATAGGATACGACACCCTCAAATAAGTCATGGCCTAAGCAAGGTGGAAGACCAGGTTGGCAAACATGAAAAGACTTTAGTGAGTTGAAGTCAGAGTTTACCTTGACACCTTTGATGTCTTGAATGCTTCCAGTCTCTCGATGATGGACTGCCAAATTGTAAGCTTCAGGGGTTCGCTGTGGACCACAAGCATTTGGATCATTAAGAAAGTCTTTTCTTGTGATTTCACAGTACCTACAAAAGTACTGAGAAGTACTAAAGTTTTCAGTAAACCCACCAATGCTGTGTGATCCTAAATTGTCACCAGCAATACAGAACAGTGCCCCTTTGACTGTTTCTTCACCTGCAATAATGCCATGTTCCTCTAAATCTTTCAAATCCATGAGAAGTTCAGAGCAAACCTTTGCAGTTCCAAACTGTTTTAAATCGTTCTCGGAACACAATGAAACTAGAGACATGTGATCAGTGCTTGACCGCACATGAGCAGGTAAGTTAGCCACAGATAGATAAATAGCGACAACTTTGTGTTTCTTCTTTGCTGAACCAAGGGGGTTAACAATTTCAAAGGCATCTTGGTAGAGAATAAGCTTCAGGCACCCAGGATTTTCAATGAAGAACTGGTTGCACTTGAAGTTTTGGCCATCACTTATGTCACAGAAAACATCCGGGTGTGAGTCATTGGACTGTTCCAACACTGAATTCTTCCATAAATCTGATTCTAAAAGTGCACTTAGTGTCTGTTTAATGGGTATGTAGTAAGAAAATCTCTGGGTCATGTTTTCATCACTTCCTAAAGATATTTGCTTTGGTTCTGTGTATTTTAACATTTTTTTGAAAGTCTGAGTTCTTGAATATGTTGTTCTCAGTGGCCCATGATGACAAACAGAAAATAAATCAGAATCTCTTACAAAATCACAGATTTTAGCAACAGCATCATCTGCAAGACACATGTCATCTTTTAAAAGCGACTTTAGTTTAGTCAAAGTGTAATCCATTCCCAGCTCATGCACATTTTGCATCTCTTCAACGATGTTCTGTATTGTGGAAGCTGGAAGAAGCAGATGTCCTTGAAGTTTCAGGTAGAAAAGACACAAGTTTCTGAGATAATCCTTGTTGAAATTTGGAGATAATTCGTGACTTTCATTAGTCAGAGCATCGTTAAAGCTCTCAGAAGGCCCATCGTTTTCTGACAGACTAACAATCTTACTTGTAGTTTCCTTGTACAAAACATCAATGTTATCCACAAAAATATCTCTATGTTTACGGGACATATGAGCTGTGAATGATGATTTGACGCTGAAAACTTTTTTGCAGGCTTTTACTGGACATGCTACCGGCCGCCCCTCCATTATATGCTCCTTTAAATGAGCAACGACTTCTTTCACAGTTTGGCTTTCGTGCCCACACAATGAAATGGTGCATTTAAATTTAGCAACAATGACTTTGGCTAATTCGGGTTGTGAAGCCACGTTGTGAACTCGGTAAAAATGAGTTTTAAACGCTGCATATGTACAAAATGTCCGCTTACATTCTGTGCCGAGGCATTTGAATACACAACTGGGCTCGTTTCTGTGCACTCTGCAATGCAACACGTAGCCCCTCAATGATTCTAGTGTTTTACAGCAAAACGTACATATAATCATGTTTAAACAATTTCAACCTACCCAACAAGTTACACGTGTTGCAGGTGTAGCAAAAAATGATTCTACTGCATATTGTTCCAAGAAGCAATATGACGCCTTAAAAACAAAATTTAATCTCCCCAGAAACACAAATTACCGTTACGTTTGAAGAAAACAAAGCTTAACTTACATTTGCTGAAAGCTGACGAGGTCCAAACAGCGCTCTTTTCTTTGTCAAGGTTTGAGCACAATTCAGCTTCTTCTGAGATGAGAACCGTTGTACGAACTTGTTCAAAACAGCTTTCAGGCGCCAGGTAAGCGAACCAATCAGAGAGCAGAACAGACCGGAAGTTGAGCACAAAGCCGTGATCTCTGTCTTTCTCGCAGTAGCCGAACTTTGAGCTTATAATGGCAACGGTGAAGGTAAAAAATCCAGTGTTAGCAAAAATAATAAATAAAAATAAAATACATGTACCAATAAGCAAGTACATGACTTCCTTGTTGATTCAGATGTTTCCTCCACGTTAGACGTGAAATATGAAGAAATGATCCAATCAAAATTGACTGAGAATAAGTAAATGAATTAAAGAGGAAATGACAATCTAAAGAAGTGGGAAAATACAAGTGAATATAAATAGATAACTAGTGAACAAAATTGGAAGTAAACAATGTGGAATCATAATTACTTAATTCCACATTAATTTCCAAATCTATTAATTTATTCATTTATTTCATTGTCCATCCATCCGTCCATCTTCTACTTATCTGGAGTTGGGTCTCAGGGGCAACAGCTTAAACAGGGAAGCCCAAACTTACTTCTCCCTAGCAAAAAAATGGTAAGCTAGCATCCAATTCATTTGGATTTAATCATCACAGAATGTAAATGTTAGTTTTACACTGCTGAAATGTTGTGAAGGATCCAACTTTTTTCATTAACAATACAAAATGTGTGTTTTCTACAACTAAATACAATATTATTTACAATTTTACGTTTTAAAATTTACAATAATTTTCTGTTCTACGTTATACAACATCATACTGGTAAATGAACAAAATATAATTGTGTTTTTCTTTACAAAATTTTTCTGTCATGATTTCACAGATTTTTACTGTTGATTTTACGGACTTTTTTTACAGTGCACATGTCTGTGTCTTAAGGTGTTTATGTGTGACAGACTGAAAAACATATAGAAGAAAAAAAATCCTTCTCTGCATGTGTTGTTTTTATTTTTTTATTTTTTTTTTAAATCCAAGCCCTCTTTGAGTTTTCTGCTCCCAAACTTTTCAGGATTCCTTCCCAAACCAGGAAACGCTGACCCCACTGAAACATCGATCTGCCAGTCAAACGATGCGCTTCATGAACCCCAAACGATGCATTTAGTACTTTGCAACACGTTGTGTTTGCCTGCAAGCTGGAAAGGTTAAACGTAGTCTTTTGACCAAACAATCGTACATCTTTCTGTTTCTTGCGTCTGTTATGACATTTAAAGTACATTTGTGCTCAGGCCTCCGGAGCCAATATATATGGGAAAAATAGATTTTGATGCAATTATGATCACCGGGGTCTTTGCCAACTTTACACATGTGGAGACTAATTGTTTTTGGGGGTTTTTGCCCATTCTTCTGAAAAAGCCTGAATCTCGGCCTTGTTGGATCAGGTCGTCATGAAGTGCAGTAGTCGGTGGTGAGGATGAATGCGGAGGATCCAGATGCTGGAGTGAAAAGAAGATGATTTAATCAAAGCGCTGACAGAAAAACAGAAATCTAAAGAACCGGTGAACGCAGCGCAGGCAGCGCCGGCGAAGACAATGACAACTTAGACAAGGACAACAGACACAGGAGGGATTACATACGGAAGGTAATCAGGGAAACGAGGGACAATCAAGGGGTAGACACCAAATAAACACACAGAAAAAAACAAATCCTCACACAGGTGGTCTGTGATTGACTAATTCTAATCTTCCCCAACTCTCCCAATTGATTTGGATGTTGACTTTGACTGGGTCAGCATGCTTTGATCTGTTCTCTCGTGCTAAACGTTAGAACACAAACCTCGTCTCTGGTCTCTGATTTATTTTTCTTATCTTCAGGTCTGTAGCAGTTTGTCTTCCTGACTTCAGCTCTATTGATTTACCCGCCAACTATGACCAGCTCCCTTGTCTCTGAAAACAAAGCAGTTCCCAGACCACGACGCTGCCAACGCCGTGTCTCACCGTGCGGATTGTCCTCTCGGTTTTTCCCGCAGACAAAGCGGTTGGCTCGTGGGCGGACATGGTCGATGTGAAGCCTCATCTCTGCAGCCCACGCTCTCGGCCGTTGCGCGGTTCCAGGGAAGCCGAGCGTTTCAACGGCTTTTTTCTTGCCACGCCAGATTTGAGGAGTGCACAACTGTTAGTTGTCCTATAAACACATCCACCCACCTAAACTTTGGACAGCTGCAGCTCTTCCTGATGCCTCCGTCTTGGTCGGTTTGCGGCGTCCACACACTGCGGATCAGTAATTAAGGCCAGTTTAACATTAGAGCTGATCGTACTTTGCTCAGACTGCAGGCTTTTTCAGATTGAGACGTGTGAAAACCCCCCCCCTGCGTACCCTGAGCATCGTTGTCTCCCTGAAACAGCTTCAAGGCAGCACTGAGGGCACCATAAATTCTGATTTGCGAATGTGTCTCCCCGCTGCTTTCCTCTCTGTCGGGAGCGAGCCAGGAGCAGAGGATTACAGCCCACCTCAGCACCGGAATGCCTTGTGGCTCCTTTAGCACGGCTCCCCGTCACCTCCGAAATACCACAGCTGGTGGCTTTAGAACTGAGAGGCAGTGGGCCACACAACTGTCGACTTTGCAATTCATTTATGATAAACTTAAGTCGGTCTTAATCTCCGCCCGACGCCGTGTGTAGAACCAGTGTTTGGAACAACATGTTTATCTGGCAGGGAAGCTGAGAGCGGAGCGCGAGCCAGGGGAAGGCGCCCGTTCACAAAGATAACTCAGAATATCCCCCTCTCCCTCCAAGTGCCGCTTTAAACCGGGGAGCGCGGCTACCTTTATGTGTCTGGGCGGAGGGCCGTAACAGAGATTTATTAACCCCGTGTGCCGGGCAAGATTCAGGAACAGGGCCTTAAATTTTTCTTTCCTCCTATGCAGTTATGGCGTCGGGCATTTCAATTCTCGCAACCTCAGCGCAGTGTTTGTACATTCGTATTTCTTTAGCAATTAAAAAAATCCCAAAAAGAACTTGCGTCGGAGGAATCCCCGTGGTAAGAGCAGAGGCAGAACGCAAGATTCCACATTTCTTTTGCAACATGGTCGAGATTTAACAAACGAGGAACAGCGTTTTCATCAAAGCAAGGTCACAAAGTCTCGTTTTATCCCTCCGGGTCCGAAGTTGGTCTCTCTCGAATTGGTACTTTGCATTTATTTTCCTAGATTGACAGCAAAGTAGACGACAGAAAATATAGTTAAGCAGAGCTTGCATATTCAAAGCATGCTGTAATGCCCTCAACTCATCCATTCATTGGCAAACACTTTAATCCTCTCATCCTTGAATATATAAACCGAAATCGGCACGCTGGGTACTCGGATGACTCAAAGGCATTCATGGCAATAGAGCAGCAATAACACCGCGTTGCGTTTTGATCAACAATTCATCGTATTGTTGCAGTAGACTCTGGGAAGAGGTGCGACGCCCTGATCCAGCAGTAGTTAAGAAGACTTCAGATTCATAAATACATTTCTAACAGTCAATAAATTCACGTCAGAGATGGATCAGGCACGATTGGAAGCCCCCCAGTGGCGCTAGTGACGGATGTATCGTCTTTTACATGTTTTTGTCTAAAATCTGAGCTATTTCAATAGAATATAAATTTATGTTGGTTCACAAATTCCTGTGGGGAATTTCTTCTTCACCCATGTCTTGGTGGACCTTTCTTTATGCGTTGGCGTTTCATCGTGTTGGAACAGGAAGTGGTCGTCCACAATCCGTCTACACAGAGTTGGGAGCAGGAAGTGATTCCAAGCATTGAGGAATGTTGAGATCAAGGTTTCGAGGTTTGAATAGTTTATGTATTGTTTGGCTAATTCAAAAGTGGTTCCCAAGCACAAAACCACCAAAAACATCTCAACTGTTGCCAAAAAGCAAATCGTAAACCCCAAACTACGTTTTAAAGCTACTGTGTGAAAAATGTACCAATCAATTTGAACAGCTGGTTGCAGATTCCTTTAAAAAAAACAAAGAGATACAATAGCTGTGGAACTGAGAAGTAGATCCTACTCTAGAAGCCAAGTTTAATGGTCAAAGGTTCCAGCGAACTTCAGCCGAAGTCGAACGATCGACGTGTGGTCCTGTGGTTTCGAGGCATTCGTTTCCCCATTCGCTCTCGCATCGTTCTGCCATATCATTGCCAGCGCATTGAGAAATGCGCCGGCCACCCAAGCACAAATCGTCAAACCCAAACCGAGCCCTGCAGGTGATCATTCTGTGTGTCAGTGTAATAGATGTGGATGTTAGCACGAACCCCCCAAAGGCCAAAAAGACGGAAAAAAGAGAAAGAAATCAAAGCGGTTTTAAACCTCAAAGGAAATTCAAGCAAAAACAATTAAAATTGGAAGAAAAAAATAAATAAATAAATAAATGAAAACAAACTTAAAGAGTTTAATTAGGCCATAAATATATGGGATGTTTTTCTTTATTCAGAATTTCGGCGCGTGAGATGAAGCGAGCTGGAACCTCAGAACATTCATTAGTATGCATCAATATGTGTCGCTGCAATTTTAATATAACCGAAAGCAATAATTAATTGAAGCCTTCAAAGTTTACTTGTTAATATGCTAGTCCTGCATTTCAGTTAACCTGCAGTTAATTTATTTCCTTATTGACTATTGAGGCTATTAATATTATGAAATCAGCGTTTTTGTTTTTTTTTTGTTTTCTCATTTCTCTGATGATTGAGCTGTATTTAATCCGTCCGTTCGCGGTATTTTAAAAGTCGACGAGGGAAATATTAACGCTGGTGCCAATATTTAGACGGCTTGATACCACTGTTGCCTGCTTTTGTGTCTGGCTGCATCGCTTACTCTCTCATAACTCATTTGCCACATCCTGCAGTGGGTTTGTTTGTGGTTTTGGGAATTTTTAAAGCTGAAGAGCAAAAAAAAAAAACTTATCTCATAAATATGCACTTGGGGATGACAAAAGGCATTTTAATTCAAGCACTTTATGAGCCATGTTTCATTATGGGCCGCTGCTGGTTGAATGAATGTGGCCGTGGCGAATGAATGCGTGTTTATGTGTGGGTGCACATGCGTCGCGCTCGATGCCAGTGCCGCAGTCGTAAAATGAATCAGATCTGCTCTCAACAAGACTTGGTACCTCTCTCCAACGGGAGACTCGTAAAAGAAAGCTCGACATGAAATCCATTATGCTTAATTCCCCAAATCCATAATACCCTCAGAGGTCTTAATCTCCATCCCATTCTTATATAAATTAGCTGCCTCGTCTCTGGCAGGCAGAGCTCTCTGTTTCGACACCAGCTGCCCAGACCTCTCTGCACTTGGTTGGGGGGAAATCACTACCATTACAAGAAGCAGCCGTGATCTTCTCTTTGGCCCGCTGAAAAACAAAAGGACCTTTTGGGAAATACACTTATTCTCCGCTGAGAAGATGGATGCCAGCTCTGGCCGCCTGCAATGCTATCTTTGGCCGACTCAAGCGGAGGGAAAAGATGGAATCGCTTCGGTACGTCCACGAGGATTGGATTAGGATTGAATGTTTTCACTTCGTTGTGCGAGACCTTATAATGAGAAATCCTTTTTCGTCCTCATCTTCAATTGTTCGTCTTCCGAAGGACACAACATCATTGCGATTCTCGAGGAGTCAGAAGAAATCTGTGAACAGAAGATAAATGAATCTTAATAGAAACCTCATGGGCTTTTAAATATTTATAAAAGAGACATTACACTGAATTTTAGATATGCACTAATTACTAACAGAAAAAAGGAACACGTACGAGACAGAACACCAGAAATCCGCCAGAACCTGAACGATCAATGCAAGGCCTTGAAGAGATCCTCTGGGGTGCATCAGGAACTCAGGCATCATCATCGTCATCATCATCATTTGCTTTTAACTGTGAGAGTTCCCCAAGCGTTGCGAAAGACTTGGGTGATGGGATAGTGGTGTTTTATTATCGTGGCATCGATATGTTGGGAACCAGGGAGTCTGGATGTCTCAACAGGGCTTTGATGGCAATCAAGGATCTCATCAAGCGACTGAAAGGAGATATCCACAAGCCAATGATTTCAGCACCGTGGCCAGATAGGACGAGCATCTGCAGGGGTGAAACAGGGCTTTTACCACACACAGAATAAAGCTGTGGGTCTTTTCGATTGAACCGATCATCCCGTCTCTGTATTTCATGATCCTGAGGAGAAGGAAGTGAGGATGCAAGATCGGATGCACAGAAAACAACCTGACCTTCATGCTTTAGTGCTGAGGATGAACTGAAAACAATCCTGATGGGGCGCTACTACTGATTGTTGATGTGCAGAAACTGATTGTTGATGTGCAGAAACTGATTGTTGATGTGCAGAAACTGATTGTTGATGTGCAGAAACTGATCGTTGATGTGCAGAAACTGATCGTTGATGTGCAGAAACTGATCGTTGATGTGCGGAAACTGATTGTTGATGTGCGGAAACTGATTGTTGATGTGCAGAAACATATTCTGTGTGTAGGGGGAAAGACGGGAGCAAAAACAAGAGCAAGGCAGCATTGTGGTCAAAGCTTTATAATGACTGAAAGAGGCAACACCGAGTTGTAATTAGAAAAAAAACAAAAATTAGAAACTGGTTTGAGGAAAATTTTCGGAAACAGAAAGAAAAGTAAAGCTCAACTCATTTTCCATTAGTTCGAAAACAACCCTCTTTGATAGTTAAAGAGATTCCTCAGCATCAAAGAGATCAACTTAAATCTCCTAACGCCGGTCTCAACGAGCGATGATTAAAAAAAAAAAAAAAAAATCCTTAATATTTTATGTTTAAAAAAAAAAACATTTTGTGAGCGGAGCGAGCGTTATGTTAAACTGCAGCTGACAGTTACGAAGCAAACAATATAACAAAAGAAACTTTTTAACAAGCAAAACAATTCACTGATTTTTTTCCCCCCCTTTCAAACTAGAACAAGTTTTTGCTGAGAAAGAGACAATAAAAACATCACTCCATTTTTATGTTTTGTGTTCGTCTTAATGTGGATTTTCGGAGTAGATCTTTCTTCCCTTAAGACAAAAACACAGACAACTTAGTTGATCTCCAATGGTGGTCAATGTAGCCTCAATAAAACATGATGAACACAATTTATACGTACAACTTGTGCCAATGAGACGACACCTATAGGTCTAAAGACAGGTAGAATAGCCTTTCATTCTGCAAACAGTCTAGATCTAGATCTTCCAGAGTTTTTGGTCCTCTCTCATTCTCTGCTCCTTTGAGCCCACCTCGTGGGTCTCTGCAGGACTTCGAAGGCTGATTTAACATCTGCTGAACCAGTTCTGTGTGGGTTTTGAATAATTATCCTGTCGAAACATCGGTTTCTGGTGGAGTCCAGCAGATTTCACAGGTACAGGACGAGGCTGCTCTCCCACACATTTCATTCCCCGTCTCACTCCAGACTCGCCTGTAGTCAACAATTATTTCCTAACCTAAAGGTTTTCTAAAGGTTTAATTTTCTGCGTTTCTCGCTTTTGTCGTGGAACCGCGGCAGTAAAAAGTCAATTTATTTATGGGCTTTTCATGACGTCTTCGCCATGGGCGCCAACGGAAACGCTCCCATGTCTGAGTTTCAGTTATTCTGACTTGACGAAATGCATGAACCTGCCTTGTGACGGTGACAATCAATCGCTGCAGACGTCAGAAAAACAGGTGGTTCAACTTTAAAAAAAAATAAGAGCTGATTTGATACAAGTTGTTCCCGTGTGAATCTAAAGTCTTTAAAGTCGTTTACATGCAACCTTTTTTTTTTAAGTTGGAGCTCCATTTTCTTTTCTTTTCTTTTTTTTTTCAGTGTGGAACAGACGTTCACAATGAAGGATGGAATCTGTCGTATTCAGATTTGGTTATATCTAGTTTTCTTGTCTTTTTTTTTTCTTTTGCGGCAAAAAAAAAAAAAAGGTCGTATTTAATCTGGGTGGAGGGATATCAAATACGGGACTGATGTACAGCGCAACCCTGTGAAAGCAGGTTCTACTGATAAAACCTTGTAAGGCAGGTGCTGCGCAAAAGGTTTTAAAATAGGCTACTTCTGTTGCTGCTGTGAGCTGTGTGTCACAGCCTCTGCTTCCGCTCCAGCTGCTCTCTGTGTCGATAAGCAGGCCAAATCAGCAGGCCAAGCCATAATAATTTCAAACTGTTATCAGTGCACTGACATGCATCTGTCCCTTCCACCTCGCGCCGCATCTCCGTTTCTCTCTCTCTCTCTCTCCCTTCGCTTTCTCTAATGCCTGGCCGACGCTCGCGGTTCAAACAAAGAATCGCCGGTTTCGAGTGTTGAGTTTCGGGAGGAGTTGCCAGGCAGATCTAGCAAAGCCTGAAGCAAGAAGAACCCGTTTTTTTTCTTCTTCTTCTTCTTCTTCTTTTTCTATTCGACGGCGTAGAAAAGCCTGTGGCCGCCGGTTCGCGGTTCCGGTTGGGATTTAAATCTGGACGCTGCGTGTTTCCGACATACGAACGTTCAGCTTCAAAACGTTTGTGCTGCAAAATTTCCGTTCGCGCCGCTCTCGTTTTGAAGATGTTGAGAATTGTTTCCAGAGGTCACGGAAGGTCAACCGTCCTCTCCCTCCCGCCTCCCCCAACCTTCTTCAAATCAGATAAAATTGGAGTCGATCAACTTGACTTTGTCTGTGCAGCAATTTTTTTGGTGTGTTTGTTTGTGCTGCCTGGGCTTTGAAGATATTAAGGAAAGTTTAAAGGTCGTCTTGATTTTGTAAAAGTGTGGGGGGAGGGAGAGTGGAGAGCTGGCTGACCTTTTGACCTTTAAACTTTCTTTAATATCGTTAAAGCCAAAGCAGCACAAACATAGTCAAGTTGATTGGGACCGGTTTCATCTGGTTTGAAGAAGGTGGGCGGGAAATGGGGTCATGACCTTTCATGACCTCAGGAAGCATTTCTTAATATCTTTAAAATGAGAGCAGCACAAATGAAAATGTGTGCTGCACAAAGCAGCACAAACATTTGACAGCAATTTTGTTTGATTTGAAGAAGGCGGCCTTTCAGATTTGTGGACTAATCGTTTTCCCGTCCGCTGATTCTCCACCTCAGTCTCTGCAGCGCCTCCCGACTCAGCTTCACGAAGTTGTTTGTTTGCCACCGCTTCGCTCGATGCTTTGTGTTTGCGGCACAAAGCAGCAAACCGTTTCCCCCAACAGTCAAAGAATGTGTTTCAAGTTCAGCTCTTCTGGAGGCCTTCATCCTCCAACAACACAGCACATTTCATCGGCACGTAAAGCCAACAAAAGCAACACTTTTTGTCAGATTCGCTTTTTCTCTTCGCCTGTTTTAGCCTCCGAGTTCCGATTTGGTTGTGGGGCATCTGTCACAGACTGTTTTCTCGAAAGTGGTAGCGGGACAACGATGAGTGCTGCAGCTTGTGTATGTGTGTGTGTGTGTGTGTGTGTGTGTATTGCGCATCGCTGGATAACCAGCGGGGGTGGCGACTGGGGTGATGCGGCGCAGTTTGAAACCAGGAAATAAAAACAACATTCCAAAGAGAATAATGCAGCAGGAGGAGGATCCCGGTTCTGCCGCCGTCCCCCTGGCATCGCTCGCCGCAGCCTGTGCGTGTCTTGAGAGCGGCTGAGTGTCGCTGCCAGCATTTTGGGGTCTCTCTCTCTCTCTCTCTCTCTCTCTCTCTCTCTCTCTCTGTGGGTGTGTGACGGCTTACATGCACACACGCTTGTCCTGCAGCATCGGAGTGAATCACACAGTCGGAGTCACGTAATTAACGGCATTTTCCGCTGATTCTTGTCCACGTTTTCAAAGAGCACGCATTAGAATGCTCAACTTTCCAGCACTTCATGTAGGAGCCCCACCATATCTTTACTCTCTCACCCTGGTGCTGTTACATCTCCCTCTCCTCTGATAATCGCTCACACTTTCAAACACCTCCCTGTGTAATTATTTCCTTCCCCAGCTTCCGCTTCGTTTTATTATATTCTCCACCTTCGCTGTCCTCCCCCCTTTGTTGCTTCTTATTTAATCTTACTTCCATTTTTTGCCCCCCTCCGCCCTCGCCCACCACGCCACTACCTCCACAGATATATCCTCTTTCTCTCTCCATCCCTCGTGCATTTTTTTTTTCCTTTCTCTCTACTCTGTCTGTCTCTGTTAAATGGGTGCGCTGACCCCATTACAGGGTGCCGGTGCTGCCGAGCGGCGAAGAAAGAGGAGGCGAGAGAAGGAGGAGCAGGAGGAGGAGAAGATGGGAGGATGGATTGCGTTTTGTGTGTTTGAATGGGATGATTAATGAGCGTTGCCTGCGGAGGGTGTTATCCCGGCTCCGGACCAGTAGGGACACCGCAGGGGTCACCTCTGGGTCGCGCGTTACGCCGAGGCCGCACCGAGCTTTTAGACACACACAAGAGCTGCGGCGCTGTGCAAACGGCGCACCTCACCGCCGCCATCGCTGCTGACATTATCATTAACAACGCCGGAACGGCGGGATCAGAGGAGGCCAAAACAGCAAACACAACCCGGCGGCTGGGAGTGTTCACAGTTCACCAGGCGGCTGTTATGTGACTCGCCGCCGCCGCTGCGGTGGGACACGACTCCTCCTCAGGCTACCGTAAGGTTTCCCCGACGATTAACTCGCAAACATCATTGATTTAATTTGATAACTTAATGACACCAGGAATTTTTTTTTTTTTTTTTTTTTTTCAAACCCTGACATTAAACGTTGTGTTGTTTTTGTTGTTGTTGTTTTTTTAAATAATCAAGCATTGTTTGTCAGGATAATTATTTTTCCAATTATAGTGTTCAGTGAAATCCATTTAATGCTTCCTCTGAGGGCTAAGAGAAAGCAATTCTCTTTAACTCCCGCAGACAGGATTTTACTGAAATCAAAGACTTTATTTTTTGTGCAAAAGTCTCCGGTCAAAGTTTACTTCTTTATCCGCAGCCTGGTGAACGCGCCCCTGAACGTCATGAGATCTTGTTGCGTTTTATGGAACATGGCTGACACCAATTGTGAAGCATAAGGAACGTTTCAAAACAATTTTTTTTTTTTTTTTCAGAATAAAACTTTGAAAAGTGGGTTGTCTTTTATTTTCACCCCCCTTTACCTTGCTGCTCTGCTTCAATTGTCATTTTCCAAATGTCTAGATTGACATTATTTCCTATTTTATTCTTAAAAATAAGTTCATCCACTCTGACTCACTTCCCACAGCATAATACTGCCACCACCATGTTTCACAGTGACGTTGATGTGGGACGACACCGATTTTTCCACACTCAAACGTCCCGACTTACATATTCCAAATAGTTGCTTAAGAAAAAAAGGAACAGAAGCAACAAATTGCACGCGCACTTAGTCGTTCTTGCAGTCGATTGCGCCTCCAGAAGTGGAGCAGACCTCCCTCTTGTTTAATGAGGATCTTGCATGTGCTGCTGCTGCTGCTGCTGCTGCTGCCATGATGAAGAGTGTCTGAGAGCGGATTGCCATTAAAGAAAGATGAAGTCATTATGCCGAAGGTAGAATAATAATAACAGATAATAATAATTACACAAGGTACAACACATTTAAAAATCAATCAAAATAAAGCTCTAAACAGATGTACTTAACATTCCCCTTGATGTGTTTTTTTTTTTTTTTTAGTCTGGCAACATGAAGGCAGACCTGATCTACATCACATTTTCTGGGCTGAATAGATGTTGTCCTGCACTGCATCAAGACATATCCAGAGTTTCCACCTGAAAACTTGCTCAGCCTTGTGGTTGGGGCGCAAGGGAAGTCATTCCTCCAACGGCCTTTCGTGTTTTTGAGTTAAGAAATGTTTAAAGTGGACAAGAAGTTTGAAAATATCACCTGAAAGATTAATGCTTGAATATTGACTATAATGTCTTGAAAAAGGCAAACATTTGAAAAGAAAAAGCTCAAATAAATAAGCAATGCTTAGCCTGGTGGGGGCAGAAGTAAAGCCTGGTGGCCCGCCAGGCTTACAGTAACCCTGAATAGCAACATGCTGCCTTAAAGCGACAGCTCGCTTTTTGTCACTCTTCCATAATGATGCTGGGTTGGGTTCTCTTTAATAGTTTTATAACATAAACCTGAGTTAAACACCTTCACGGCTTAATTCCTGATGTTCCCCTTTGTGTTACTACATGACCAATTACTCCTTCGGTGGCATCTCAGGCTGGTTTGTTACACTGGATTTACTTTGGGGCAACAGAATAGAAGGGGATAAATACAAACCAGAGGCACTCTTTTCAGACTTATATTTCTGAAAGTGATTTTTACGGCTCTTGAGTCTTTTCCTGTCCGGTTTTCTTAGGTGGCCAAAGTTTGAGCTTAACCATAAAACCCACAAACAAAATGTAAGGCCTAAAAAAACTTCAGCTGAATAATTTTGAGTCGTTTCTTTTAGAAAAAGATAAAAGAAGAATAAAAAACCTCCAGCAATGACCTAATACAGCACCAGAGCGATGCGTCATTCCTCGTCTGCCGAGCTTCCAACAACCAACAACGCTTTCGAATTCACTTGCGCGTTAAAACGGCGTTTCATTTGTGAAACTCCATTATCTCTGGAATATTTCATGTCCAAGAAAAGAGATGGGAATAAGTCGTGTCTGAGATCATGTATTAGCTTAGTAATGTGTGGACAGAGCACCAATCCATGCTCTTCTCTCAGGCTTAGAAGCCTTTTTGTGCCTGAATGATTCATATGTCACAGTGAAGTGGCTCACCATTAAAACATAAAAAATAAAATAAAAAGTCCCCTGACACTTGAAACGTTCGGAGCTGGAAGTGCTTCTGAAAATGAGGTAAAATAATGCAAATTTTGGAAACAACAACAGCAACAGAACGGATAAAAACATTCCAAGAACAGAGGAGATATACGCTGCTGTGTGTATAGATAAATGGTGCAGTCATGGATGAATAAAGCTATTTCGATGACTTTGTTGTCCTCAGTACGAAGTGTCCAAATATACGCATAGAGAGCCCAAAGAAATAACTGCATGGTGCAGAACAAAGCCGCAAACCAACTCTGAATGGCTGTAATTTTCCAAAACAGAGATGATTCGACGGTGAAAATCCCCACATGGGTTCTGGATCAATTCTGAGAACCATTGTTAGCGAACACAGACCACAAATACAAGTTAAAACTTGAGAGGGAGAGAGAGACAGAAAGAAAAAAAAACAGGATAAAAACAAGGAAAAGCTGATTGAGAAACGGTGCTTCCTTCTGAGGGTCGGAGCTGATTTCCGAAGCTCTGAGGTGAAATGGAAGAGTGGCCTGTGGTCAGACGTATCGAAACCGAAAATTTGTTTTCAAAGTCACGGACTCTGCCGTGTCCTTCAGGTTAAGAAGGAGAGGCACCATATGGCTTGTTACTGTATGCTCACTAAATTTAAGAACCAGCATCTGTCACGGTACGGCTGCAGTCGTGCTTATGGCGTCAGTGACTTAGACATCTGTGAAGGCTCCGTTGCAGTTCAACAATATGTATATAAGTTTGGTGGCAACATATGCCGCCGTGCAGACGTCCTTCTCAGAAAAGCCCCGCCGGTTTCAAAAACCGAGGCGTATTTATTTATGTATTTATTTCACTAATTGCTCGTCTACTTGGATGTGGCCATTTTGGCTCCGCATCATCCTCATAAACAAGCCGATAAAATGCGACGACCAGATACTCATTTCGCAGTTGCTTCTTAGCTTCGGCTTCAGGTTTGAATCCCAGCTTTGGGCTTTTTCTGAGGACGGTCTCAACTTTTCTCCTCGATCACTTTGGCTTCCTCACCATGTCCCAAAAATATACACTTTACCAGGCACTCTGAGTTGCCCTTGGGAGAGAGTATGCTCATGCAAAAATAATTCAGTGTGCAAGCGCCGGTATTTGATATGTTAGCTCTCACTCCCACTCAAAATGCGAGTTTAGAATACTTACCGCAGTAATTCTATTTCTTTTTTTTTTTTTTTATTAAGTTATGTGCACACTTTGAGCAAAAAAATACCAGTAAAGTCAATTTTGTTAATTTGATATGGAAAAAAAAACATGTTTTTCTGAAGATAAGAAAACTAAACTAAATTGAGGATTTAGACAAAATGCATCATGTATGGCAAGAACTTGAGTTAATAATAACAGCATAGATTGTTGCGTAATAATTCCACATATTAGATCCATAGACATAATAAAAATAAAAACACGTAATCAACGTTCGCCCATATTTGACTCTTACAGGCTTGAAAACGATGAACCTCCAGGATGAAGACAATAACGGAGACCAGCACTGAGGAGGTCATAACTTTAGAAAACAAATGGATATTTACTTTCAATTTAATTCAGGTGTTTTTCAAAAACTGGGAAAATGTATTAAAGCGTCGTATTTTAGCGGCAATCTCTGCAGCAGCACTTTGTTGTATTGAAAGGATGGATGTGAAGCACAAAATCATTCGCTCCTCCAGGGATTAATATACTTTTTCTTTGCTTTCTGTTTATTACTCCCAACACAAGTCAACTTCTATTTGCACTTCTCCCCATTTAAAAGCCAATCCAGCCAACAAAGATTGGCTGAAAATGTGAAGTGACCCCCAGAGGAAAAAAAAAAAAAAAAAGTCCTGCATTATGTAGTTATTGCTCCCTCTAAATATAGTTTATCATCTGCCAGGATGGCATGAAGTGCAAGCTGGAAATGCGCAATACATCACAAGGTTAACCATCGTTACGGGTGCAGCAGCTGTTCTTCCGTTTGTTTCTGTTTTCATTTGTTTTTTTTTGTTTTTTTTTTTTTTTTTTACAAAAAGCCATCTTTGTGGAACCATTTCACTCGAATCCCCACAGAAGATGTTAAGTTGTGTGTTGTAGTGGAAACTGTGAAACGCTTTGTTCTGTGAAGCCACAGAGACGAGCTGGAGAAAAACCCGCCTTTCTCTCTCTCTCTGTCTCTGTGTGTGTGTGTGTGTGTGTGTGTGTGTGTGTGTGTGTGTGTGTGTGTGTGTGTGTGTGTGTGTGTGTGTGTGTGTGTGTGTGTGTGTGTGTGTCGGACTGCATCTATTTATTACCACGACCTCGCGAAACGTTTCACCCCATCAGGACCACAAACAGTGATGAGATTTTATTTAATGTGTGTAAACTTCTTACATGGTTTATTGTGTAAAACGTTTGTGGGAAATGATTCTTAGTTTCCTCTCTTTTCACCAAGTTTCTGTCAAAAAGAAAGCGTTCCTAAGGCATGATACTGCCACCGCCGTGTCTCAAAGCGTACGGTGAAATGTCTGCTTTTTGGCACATTTACGTTTGATTGCAGGTAGTTTGTCAAGCAGATGACGTCAAAAGGCTTTTGGGAAAAGAAACGAAACGTTTTTGACGATGCGCAGGGGAAAAATTGGTTGCTGTCGGAGATTTTCTGGAAGTTCTTATGCCAGATCTGCATATGACATCTTCAGCAGGCTTTTAAAAGGTGTCTGCTTTACACTGTCTGCTTTACACTGCATGGTTCATTTTTTTCCCCTTTTCTTCTCTATTGGGGAGGGAGTTTCTTGGGTATTTATGTTGCTCAAAAATAAAAATAAAAAATAGAAATAAATTTTGTTTCATTTTGCTTGCTTCTGTATGAAAACATGTTATGTATCACATTGATAAAATAATGTTTTTGTGGCTCTTAGTGAGTTTTATGAGGTCATATCTATCTATCTATCTATCTATCTATCTATCTATCTATCTATCTATCTATCTATCTATCTATCTATCTATCTATCTATCTATCTATCTATCTATCTATCTATCTATCTATCTATCTATCTATCTATCTATCTATCTATCTTGTTGTTTCAACACCACTGAATTTGCAACACCTGCGATGAATTATGCAAATCTTAAAGTCGGAGCTGTTCTGATGAGAGGAGGATTTCGCGTGTTGCTGTGGGCTCTTTTCGGAGGTGTGAATCCTTTGTTTGGGAAATGCTTTTTGGAGTCTGCTGTTTGCCCTCGTTTGTGTTTCTCTCCTTCATCCTGTCTCTCCGCAGGACGTTCTTCCGCAGCCTCTCCCCCCCCAAACCCCCTTTGCTGCTCGCGCCTTTTGTCGAGGCGGCTCTTGTGCTCCAGCCACATGTGGACAGTGGATGGCAGAAGAAATCTCGCTCATTCCGGGCAATGGGGGACCGAGGGGGTAGCTGTCGCCTGCTGCAGCGGCGGAGAGGACGCCGCCGCTGCCGCAAATCATTTCAAACCACATTAGGCCACCAGCAGACAAACCAAATCATGCACAAGTCCATTTTAAGCCCCCCCCCCCCAACACTACTACTGTAGATTTTGGTCAGATTAGAGTAGCAGATAGCCAAATGCACATACACACACACACACACACACACACACACACGCACACACACACACACACACACACACACACACACACACACAGATAAAGAGGAACAGACGTGCAATTTATACCTCTTTCCAAACCACAAGAGGTTTTTAAATATTGCAATATAAATGCAGCATTATCACATCCACTGCTCCAAGTCTTCGCCTTCTGCTACCCAAATAATGGTTTTGTTGAAGGCCAACACACACACACACACACACACACACAAAGATTTACCAGTTGTCGTGCAAGAGTTGGTCTGAATGGAAGCTCCATTTTATTTTTTTATTTATTTATTTTTTACTCCCAGTTCCATCCTTTCAACAAGTATTCTTTTCAGTCCTTATTACTTTAATACACCTCACTGCCTTCGAGCTCTCTTCCTTTCCCCCCCCCCTCTCATTTCAGCCTCATAGAAACACTGAAGCGTGCGCACTCACCTTTTCCTCCTCCTCCCCCTCTCCATCATCTGCCTCAGTCTATTTCACAATGTTTTTCTTTCAGACTCTTTCTCTCGCTTTCTTTCACTCACAGTCAAGCAGAGGATCAGAGAGGCTGAATTGGACGCTATTTACAGTTTATCTTGGGGGCGAATGCTTCACCAGGTTGGGCTGGACTCATCTTCTTTATTTATTTATTTATTTATTTATTTTTTTCCCACCTGCGGTAATAGTGGTCGAAGCACTCAGATGTATTTTTAGACGTGCTCCCCTCGTTTAGTTACGTCGAGGTTTATTTCGGTCCGGACCAACATGGCCGCGTTTGATTTGGATTTCACGTGTGAAACCGACACAAAAGTTGCGCGTAATTGCAAGAAAAGACACGTGCGTTAAAAGCGCTTTACCGCTGCAGGTCTTTTGAAAAGTGCGCCTCCAGCAGCTTTGTGCAATTCGAGGTTTTGGAGTCTGACACTTGGATATGTTTCGATTTGAGCTGCATATGCTGTGGATGCATATTTTGGGCTCCAACGCCGCACATTTCAGCAACAAGCCGACGAGACAAACAGGAAGCGTAACCGCTGCTGCAGCGGGGAGCAATGAACAAAATGCATTCAAGTTTGACATTTTATGACATTATTTTTTTTTTTTTTTCTTGAGGGTGAATATGATTCGGTTAAATATTAAATGTATTTCCCCCCACTGTGGCTCAGGCCGAGCAGTAATTAGAGAAGAACATCCCTTGTGGAAAACAAATGAGCTACTAACAATCACTTATATTGGAGCCACAACTGGAACAAATTCAGCTTAAACGAAATTTAATAAACTTAATATTTTCAAACAGGATGTGGGGGGAGAGGGGAGGGAAAGAGGGAAGATTTGCTTTTGGAAGGGGGGAGAGTAAAACAGTGAAGCTCTGCGACTCTTTACTACATCAGAGCTTTCTTTCTTTTCTGGCGGCTGGAATATTTCTGAGACAAGGCTCGGTAATTGTGGTGATGATTGTGAGAGATGAATCCATAGAAACCCTGATTTCACAAATGAGGTCCTGCTCTCTGAAAGAAGCAAAATCAAAGGACTCTGTGAAATATTTGATTCCTTAAACTTTATTTCCTCAGCCACACACACACACAAAATTAAAAAAAAATCATTGGTGTGGCCTGTCCTTCTTTTTGTTTTTCAGTCTGCTGTGAAGCTTCTTATTCGCAGCCAATCTCTGCTGAAACTGGTAAGACGGCAGAAATGACGACTTTGCAACACTTTGATCGGTCACATCTGAACTTGGCAAACTTAATTAGTGGCAAGTAAAAATAAAATGAAATTTTAAAAAAATCATCGTAGGAGTTTGGGAGAAGAACGTGTGCTCCAATAAAAGGTTTTATTTTCAAGGCATCGTGTTGAAAATGTCAAGATCTTTACTTTTATGGAACGTTTCGGACGTTTCGGCTGCAGTTATCTCGAAGATGCGTCCTCAAAGAAAACTTTGGGAACAACAGTTTGATCCTTTTTCCCTGTTAGTACTTTTTGAAGAAAACGAAATCTTGATGAATTATGACCTTTCATATTGGACGAGCCAAGTAGGCAGTTTTTGTTGTTTTTTTTTTCCCCAGTTCCCTGTTTCACCCCGCCTTCATTCATCTTCCTCCTGGAGCTTCAGCTTTGACATTTTATCTCTTTAAATGAAAGACCTCAGCACTGGAAGTTCCCCCCTCCACCCTCCATAAATTTAATCCTGCGCACATGTTTTTTATTACCCACCAAATGAAGACTAATGACTTTTGCAAACATCCAATTTTTTTCTTTTTTCTTTTTTTTTAAGCAACTACCACACTGTTCTCAAATTTGCCCATTAGGTGCTTTTGACCAAAACACCTGCAGAATACTGATGCTCCCCAGACGATTAGCGCTCCGTTCGGTTCAGTTCAATTGTGTGCAAAGCGAGCGAAGGAGGATTTCGTCTGTGTGAATAACGGCAAACCACACCACACACAACCCAAGGCAGAAAATATCTGCAGAGAATGTTTGCACAGTGAGGTAAATTCAGTGTATCTCGGTTCAGGAAGGGGGATGGGCGAGGATTCGTGCGCCACTGCAATCTCCTCCATAGTTTGCAGCTGCTTTGCAGTTCCTGTTTGCTTTTATTGCTGCAATAGATTTACAAAGTACGTCACGATAAACACCAGCGCGGTGACTATGTTAAAACAAACAGAGGAGCAAAGCAGGAGAAAGTTTACAGCAACCCGCCGACGCTTAGAGTCTCATCCTCAACGGACCTAGAGGGGCCGCAGCCGCCTAAAGTCTGCATGGGAACCATTTGTTGCAATATGTTTTTTTTTTTTTTAAAAAGCTGCATTAGTGAAATCACTATTAACTCTTCATTCACTCACTCACTCAGTCCTCACTACATGAGAGGCAGAACTCCACCATCTTGTAAAGCTAGCATTGCTACGTGTCGTATTTCACTCTTTCTCTTGACCTAAAATTGCCTCCAATTTCAGCTGATGGTTGTTTATTTTTTCTCTGCAATCTGCATAAACACCGCAATCTGCAATCTGCTAGTATTTCATAAGTATTGCCCATTTATAACCGGACAGATGTGCAGAAAGGCTTAAGTCTGTGTTCAGAATTAGGGAGAAACTTTTTTTTTTTTTTTTTTGTTAATCTTTCAAAGATTATATTTTTTATTTTTTTTAAATCTCATGCTCAACGTAACAAAATATGAAGTGGTGTGAGATTCTCACGGCAGATAACTTTGAGCACAAGCGCCGCAGTTTTGGCACAATTTGTTCTGCTTTTTAGGTCCTGAAAGAATATATTACAATAAATAATCTAACTAACAGGTAGGTCTGATCAGTTCCAGCTCGGAGAAACAAACGGGGAATAAAAGAATTATTTTTGGCAGCAAAACTCCTGTTTGGCTGCTTCTGTTAAAAATGAGCTAATTAAATGGAGAGAAAGAAAGAAGTGGATGATGTTTGGCAACTATTTGGCTGCTCTGGCGGGAATTTCTACAAATGAGGATTTCTACCCACATTTTTCAGTCACTTCTATTTTTTTTATATTGAAGTTTTACCAGATACAAATTTTTGCTGTTACAGTTGCGTTTTAGAGTTTAATTCTGTACATTTGCTTCCTGGGTTTCTCAAGGAGCCTCATTACCTTTTTGAACCGAGGGAGTCTGTCACTGAGGCGATCCGAGCTTCTTGGTCTTCTTCCGTCTTTTAAGGCATTTTCCCACAATTCTGAGGCGAGCGAGAGCTCGTTATCCCGCTGCAAGGGAACCCAGAGGGTGGATCATGTCATGAGAAAAGGAGTGTTAGCCCTCTTGGTCAAGGTGCCGGGGTAATTTGGGCCTGATGTCCAGTTTCAGGAAAGCAAAAATACCTCCAATCTCTGCAGTTTCACCGTGGTTTCAGAACACTGAATCTCTCTTTATCTTTATCTTTATCTTTGTTGTTCCTGCGATTCTTTGTGCTGAACTTATTGTTTCTTTGGAACTTTATTTCCCAGGCGTTTGGCTGTGTCTCCCCTCGTGGGAAATAGATTAAAGACGCTGCCCGTCCCTCTGAGAGCGACGTGAGACAGCTTTCTTTTGACGGGAGTTTTGCTGATTGGATCCCTGTGTTCTTTATTTAGCAAATAATGCCTCTGCGATAAAGTTTTCCTTTTAAATCCCCGCGAGCCAAGCCGCGCGCATCGATCCTTTGATGGTGTCATCATCGCTCGTCTGCCTGATTTGACTTTTAATGAAACCGATCCGATTCCCACTGTTTCACAAGGCCTTGCCGCTCCATCATTTGACTCTTCAAAAGTCCTTTCCTCGCCCGCTCGCTGTAGCGGTTGACTTCTCTTAGCTCTGATGCCATGCTTCCGATTATTGGCATGCAAATTTGTTTCTCCTTGAAAGTTGCATTAAGGTTGTATTTATAGAAGAGAACAAAAGGCTGCAATTAGACGTACTTGAAGAAGCCTCTTATGAGAGGATCTGGAGTCTCATCTTTTGAGTAAAAAATTTTCCCCTCAATCTGACAGCCGAGCGACGCATTTATTTATTTATTTTTTTTCAAATCACACGTGCTACAATGTTTCACATTTGACTGGTTGTAACATCACAGAGTTTTATTTTTAGTCATCCAAATATATTGCATGATGGCAGACTTACTGTTTGTGCAGAGAAATGATTCCTCGCGAACTGGATCAACTGGGCTGTTACTGGAGAGACGGGCCTGCAGGAGGCGGCTGACCTCAGCCATCTATGTTAGGAACCGCTATGCCCGTCTTTATCCTTGATGCTGACTCAAAAGGGGGGAAAAAAATCATGTTTTCAACAGGCTCCGGTGAACTGTGCGCCTCATGCCAGTGGGCACTCTGCTAAATTTGACTGCAGGGAGATTCAAGGTCCATGAAAATATGACCAGAAGACGAAGGCTAAAAGCAACCACTGCTACCTCAGGAGGTTGCGCCCCAAAGTGAATCTGTTTCAGTAACTTCTGGACCTCTGAGAGCTTTTTTTTTTTTTTTTTTTTTAGGACTGAGTGCTCATTGTTTTGTTTCGCAGGCCAGTTTGAACTGTTGCTGAGAGGGAAAACAGTCAAGTAACTCTATTTATGTTCAGTGATAGAAGTATTCATGCTCGTTCAACTTGTTTTCCCCTTTTTGTCGTGGTGAAGTGATGGATTTGAATGTCATTTTTTGGGATCAAATTATCCTGCACACACCCCTTCAATTGTAAAGCACGGTGGCGGCAGAGTTATACTGCGGGGAGTCTTTTCTTCACCAAAGACAGCGACTCTTGTAAGAGTTGATGGTCGACCAAGAAACATGATGAATAAACAGAATAATGGGTGAAAATAAATACATACAGCCGAATGTATCGCGAAATGTGTCGTCAAAATGAAAAAATGGCTTAGTCAAAGTCAAGACCTATGTCCAATAAAGAGCTTCAGTCAAGTTTCAGATGCTCTCTGTTCAATCTGATTGAACTTTATCACTTTTGTAAAGAATAATTGTCAAAAATTTCACATGTGGAGACATGCCACACCTTTCAGATTTGCATTCATCAAAACAGGAGAAACCTCTGTGTGTCGTTTCTCTTCCGCTTCAGAATTATGCGCCACTGTTTGGTGATCTGAGAAATAAAAGTCCAAGCAAAATACAACAAAATCTCCAACATAAGTTAGCGTGAGAGCAAACACTTCTGCAAGGCGCCGTAAATGGCAAAAGGCCAACATTAGCTGATGTCGGCGTTACAGCAAAAGTGTCTGCTTGTGTTATAGTGATTGGGCGAAGCTCCCACCAGGCAAAGGCAGGCCTGTCCTATGACTGCACTCTGCAGAGCCGCGGAGAGCAGCAACCACTGTAATATCTGGAAATTTATTATAATACCTTTCAGAACACTACGAGCTTATGTTTTATTGAAAACACAAGATGCTTGCAGCTCGCACGGAGCTGATCCTCATAACGGCGTCTGGTGAAAATTCATGTAATCGTAAACACCGAAATGAGGTAGGAATAATTTGAAAAACCCCGGCTTTGTTTTCCTGTAACTTATCCTGCTATAAATAAGCATGTACTTAAAAAATAAAAAAATAAAAAACTGGAGTTTCTTTTTACTGAACCGAGGGGATTTTGTTTTTTTCTTTCACCTCTTGACATTCAGTTTTCAGTTTGTTTGCGCCAATAAATAAAAATGAATATGAAATTCATCGCAAACTTTCTGATTCGAGTCAGAAATAGTTTGGGATTGAATTTTGCATTTATTTTTAGATATTCATAATTTATTTGATCCGTCATTTCTTTAACACGTGGACTGAAACAGTAACACACAACCAAACAAATTCATTTTAAATAACGGAAAGCGTTCTATTAAAGTGTCAGGCTCATATATAAATACAACACAACAAACTCGTAAAGTGGAGAAACATTTCACATTGATGCAGTAATTGATGGAAAATGAACCCCAACCAGACACTGAGTTATTAGAAATGGACGGTCGCTTTCCTGGCACAAAACCTGACCTTTAAGCAAAGTCCATAAATCTTCAACGGGATTCAGGGAAACTGAATTTCTAGCCTGAATTACGAAGAATCAGACATGACTTGTGCTCAGGGTTATTGGAACATCCTGGTAGGTCCAAGTTTCCTCTTCAGAGCTGTTGGTTCGAGGAGAAGCGGATTAATGTGGCTCTCCATCTATTAATACTCCATCAGTCCAGTTTGACGAAGCCAAACAGAATTTATTCAAACAATCAAACGCGTAAAATCACACCAACAGCTCAACATGGTCGTCAGAAACCAAAGCCAGAAAGGAAACATGAAAATACAAAAATACGAAGACGTATTCGGAGACCACTGTGTGTGGCAGTTAAGACGGTTCCACCCCAGTGATCTGACCAGCTGGTTTTAGCTCAATTACTTTAATACCAAGGCGTGTTTCTACTGTCTGACGGGTTCTAACGCACCGTTTAGAGGTGGTCCAGTAATGACGTGTTGCTGTTTGCAGCCAGAGACCATGCAGGTGTTACCGAGGCCGGGGACGGATCCATCGCTGTCAGAGCCGTCCTCCCTGTGCGACGAACAACAGACGTGTTCATTTCATACGGAAACATTTTACTCAAGAAAACAGAACCAAAGTTTATCAGCTCTCCGTGTTTGTCATCCTTTCAAACTGGTTCCTGAACCGCACCCAGCTCTCCTGACCTCTGACCCCGGGCGTCAAACAGCAGATTTTGATTATAAAAACGATCACATTTCACATAATATCTTCAAAACACATATAATGTGTTCAATTTCAATACTATAACATGTTTCACACTCAATATTTTCTGCTTAATTGTCAGTTTCCTTCGTTAAAATGAACTGAGACATTTTCCAGATGAATATGACGTAAACTTCTCAAGACTATGATATAATAAACTACTGATTAGACTCATTTCAAATCAAACTGAAGAAGAATGTTCTACTCAGTTATGTATTTATTAAATCATTCATCTGAACTTAACCTAAACCGAGGCCGACTCAAAACAATGACGATCCGTCTAATATTTTGACAGCATTAAAATTTGCATAATCAAACTAATATTTCCAACAATACCTAAGAACAGTACGTAAAAACTGTTTGGTACTAAGACTTTATGGGTGGAAGTCGTAGAGGACCTAACCGCAGACAGGAAGCGTAATCCAGGTAATAAGAAGTCCATTAAGAAAGTGAGAACATAAAACGTTCAGTCACAGTAACAGGAATGAAGCATTAAAAAAAGATGAAAACATGGAGCCTATGGAGACTTTTTTAGGGAGCTAATAAAAACAAGTAGTGTAAATACTGTGGGGAGAGATTACTGTTTTATGGAACTAATTACAGCCTGCAATTTCAAATATCGTTCGGGACTTGAACATGTCACACTGCAATAATGGATGATGACGGCAGGATGCGCGATGTGTTGCGGCGGCGCGGTTGTCTCAGACGGATCCGACCGGCAAGTCGGTCCGTCGATAAATGGACGGCGAGTCGTGGATGTTTATGGGCTCGTCGTTGGAGTCTGCTGGAAAAGCCAGCGAGAGGAGGAACAGGGAAAGGACACAGACAGAAACCTCTAATTCACAGCATGATTTAGAAAAATAAAACATGAAATAAATACAACCCTGCTCGACTGTCGCACCGGCTTAAGGGGGAATAATAGAGCCTGAAGCAAATGGGAGAAAATATTGGCTACAAGTCGAGACATGGATCAGGAAAAAAAAAATACCACCAAGAACAGAAATGAACAACAAAAGTGACAGAAACGCATAACACAAAATATTAACTGCTTTTAATTAACATGAAATACAAGCTAAAATCCTTCCTTTGATAATAGCATCAAAGGATGGGAATTGACAGATCATGATAATAGAAACGACCAAACGTGCTTCTTGTCACTCTGAGCTTTGAAGTGTCCATTTTAGAGCGGAGCTTCATACTTGGTTGTTACGCTGTCAGTCCAAGCTGGTTTTAAACCCACAACACTGTGGACAGGAACACGGCTTAGACTGATGCCTCGTTTCCACCGCCGCGCCAGTTTGTCTGTTTCCTCAGCCGTGGATCTTCAGGACAACGTCAAAGTCTCCCATTGATTTGGGAAGAGAAAAACGTCCCTGCTTCAGACAAATACGGCACCAGTGCGTCGGTTTTGTCGTTTCACTCGCATGACGCAGCGTTTGGCATCGGGGTTCAACCCTGCCTTCCCAGTAAGATGCCAGCTGGCAGTGGAAATGTTCTCCGGAACGTGCCAGACCATAAAACACCGCATCGACCCACGCCGTACTGCTCAGTGGAAACGATTCAAATGTTTCTGGAATGGTTCAGAGCTCGGCCTTATAAAAAATTCATGCGCTTCGCTGAGAATCTGGTTTCTTGGTAGAATACCTGCCAATCTGAGTAATTGCTCCACGAGCAGTTCCAGGAGGAGAGGTCAAGTATTCGGTCCAAATGATTGTCGATGGCAACAAATTAGTGTTGCTCCTCTTCGATTTGCCGAGAGTCATTTATAAAAGCAATATATTATTTGTAAATGTTCGAGCCTGCATGTGGAAGCCTAACGTTCACAAATGTTCTGTTGCATTTTTAAAAAGTCACTGAAGTTGTTTTGTTAATCCAACCCTTAAAGGGAAACATGGAAATAAATGATCGCAACTCTTACATTAGCATACTCTCCGTGCCTCAGTGAGGGTATACTCCGCACCAGATTGTTTAGAAGTGAAGCTATCCTTTTTCCTTTTTTGCGTGGCATAAATGCGGAAAATACTATGAGTCATTCCAAGCGTTTTAGCTCAAGCTGCCAACTGAAGCAGGAGGTTTTTTCTGTTTTTTTTTTTTTTTTTTACAACTTTTCCTGCCTCCACTCCAGGTCTCCAGCTAATGCAGCTTGAAGGCATTGTAGGCATGCTGCAACTGTAACAATGGCAGCCATGCTGGACAATAAACCCCGAGAACAAAAAGACTCGGCGTCACTCCCCGTGTCTGCTTGTGTCGTCCCACACGTGTCAGGCTGTCGCGAGAGGCAACCCACACAGAAAGCGGAACAGCCAAAGTCAAGCTGAGATTCTCTGTTTGCCCTCGTTTGTCTTGCCTGACAGCCGCTGAGGTGCTTTTCGCAGCATCTGACATCAACAGCATGCAGACGCCACGGCTGCTGCAGGATGTTTCATTTATTCAACGGGCTTGCAGTCGCTCGACGTAAACGCAGGACGACGAGCGTTTGTATGAACCTGAACCGTTGAGTCATCGGTAAAGAGCCGCGTCAACACTTTCCTCCGGTGAGGTGAATTGCAGATGCATCTTGAACTTGAATATCGTTGAGAGATTAATTAATTTCGGTGTTTATTCAAAAAGGGAGACTCGTGTGAAGCAGAGTGGTCTCCTTTTTTTTTTTTGTCTTTTTTCCCCTGATTCTTGTTTTTTGTTTTTTCTTGCACTGGATTTACAAAGCAGTTTGCACTAAATGCTTATCGGAGGAACGCTGCTGAACTCCCACAGAGTGGTGCAATTTATACTTATTTGTTGCAGTTGTAAATACAACCAACGTTTTTTTTTTTTTTAATCATTTTGGAGTTATTTTTGAAATGATATTAATGAGCCATCATGGGTCCACCGGTTTGTGTTTTTTCTCCTCTTTCCCTTTTCTGTGGCTTTAGCCATGTAGGGGTGATATTTAATTTGTAAAGATGTTTTTCATTTCAGAGCTTGTTAAGCTAAGTAGGCCGACCTGCATCTCTTCGGTACTTATGTGGGCTGTTGGCTCTCTTTCAAAGTGCGCTTTTTGAGTACGCTGCTGCTTAATTTTGTCTAGATTTTCAATTTATGTCACATTAAGAGGTCATCGCTAAGACCTGACGGCACGGCAAACAAAGCTGACTCATCGGCTTTCTGGAATCATAGAAGACTCCAAAGTGGCAGCCGGTCACCGATTTCCACTTCACACGCCAACAAACATGCCAGAAGAGACTTTGACACACACCGGAACTAAAACAGAAAGGAGGAAACTATTTATTTATTCGTTCACCTGTGTTGAAAACTTCATTGCGTATCAAACCATTCAAATGTTAATGCGTCGCTGAGGCTGACGTTTCAGTGGTTTAAAATTTAGAAGATGCATGAATAGAAGATGTGTGTGAGTATGGTGAGGACAGAAGTGGCCACGTGCAAAAGAGCAGAAATGAACGAATTATCCAAGTTATACTTTTGAACACAACTTTTGGATGGAGATGCGTCTCTGTGTTGCAGTTCCTCCTGGAGTGTTACTCAGTGCAAGGGGGGGTTGGGCGCGAGCTTCCTGCGACTTTACCAGCTGAGGAGGAGTTCCCATCCCCGCTTTTTCAGCTCCGACTTCACAGCTCTGGGATCTCCTTCATCCAGCTCCTTCATAATATATCAGGCAACTTGATGACGATAACATCCACGAATTCGTGTGGCTCCACGCACCCAGACGCCAGCAGATGTACACTTTTAATGACAGCTAATCATTAGCATTCCTTTTAATATTCATGCATTTTTACGTAACCTTTACGTAACCAGGGACCTGTGCATGGATTTCTACATGCCACACGCACGTGTTTGTGTGCGCGCGTGTGTGAATGCGTGTGTGTGTGTGTGTGTGTGTGTGTGTGTGCAGTGAAGTCTTTTCTCTGTAGTTTCCCTCATTATGAGAAAGCCCTTTAATGTTTGTCTCCCAGTGGAGAGGGGAAGGGAGTGTGAAACTGTTATTGCAGGCAGAGAGAGTGAGAGAGAAAAATCTAATAGAGGCAGCCTGACAGACACTCCTGCTCATGCAGTATGATCTCTCAGAAGATGACATTTGCCTCGCTAGCATCTGTGTGGGCACCTATACTGTGCGCCGGCGTGTGTGTGCGTGCGTGCGTGTGTGTGTGTGACCTCAGCAGTACAGTCGCGGGTGACGGAAGAATGTCGGGTGTTTCAGAAGGTGGGGTGGGTTTGGTGGGATGAGGGCTGGCAGGTGGAGGAGGCGTGAGATAAGAAGGCAGATGTGTGGAAAAACGAGAGGCAAAGAAGTTTTGAGTCGGTGAATAAAAGATGCTGCGGGGAAGTCGACGGCGGGCGAGGAAAAGACGATTCGCGCCCCGTCAGACTCGTACTGTGTGCCACACTGAATGGGGAGACCTCCGGAATGTGCATGTGTGTGTTTTGTGTTTGAGTGGATCTGGGCATGCTCTGTTGGTCACTGATAACCCCACAGCACAACCGAAAGAGTCACGCTTTCCCTCACAGTCACAGTAGCGTGGGCACTCTCAGTGTGCGTCTGCATTTATGTGGATATCCCAGCACGCGCGCGCGTGCGTGTGTGTGCGTGTGTGTGTCCATCTGCCTCCCTCTGTCGTTGTCTGCCTGCCTCAGCGTCAATCTGTTACTATGTTCCCTGATACCTCTCCAGTATCAGAGGCCATGATTTAAAGCGGCTCAGTGGGCGCGTTGGGAGCCCACAGTTTGGGAAGAGACCGAGAGCTTGTTGCTCGGCCAACAGGATCCTCGTGGTCATTCCTGCAGCACAAACAACCGCGCAGCCAGCTGGAGAGCCGGGAGGCGTCTCGGTGAGCTGGCACCGGACCAAATCACAGAAGTTGTGCCGCAGCGATTGCTCGGTCCGAGCGCGAGCCCAACATGACGGTGCACATATCCGTGCTCCTGAAATCGGTGCTGTTAAGAGGACGGGGGAGCGGGGAGGGGTCTGTGTGACGGTTCTCCTTCATGCATGCGATGGGTTTGACACCTCGAGGCACAAAGGAACTAAATAAATGACATCATTAGAAAAAGAAATAAATAAAGTTCTGGCTGCCAGAGGTCCTCATTAAAATCCATTTTCTGCCCGGAGCCGCAGGGCAGAACTGACAATGTTTGCAATTCTTCTACTCAACAGATAATAGCAGCAACAATAACAGCAACGTGAGGGCAGTTCCTCCGTTTTTGTTGTTCTGTTTGTTTTCCTCATTGTGATGGCACATTCTCTGGCCATTTTATTAGGTACACCTTTCTGGTTCACACAATGAACGAATCAACAAAAGGTTTCTTTTTCCCGCCGCACCTGATTTTGGTCTGTTTCTCCAGCCTCTTTTTTTTTTTTTTTTTTTGTTGTTTTTTTTGCGATGCCGTACGTTACGATTGGATTTTGCTAACCCGGGACCCAAAAGGTTTTCAACGCGCTCCAATACAGCAAAAAACGTGTCGGGAAGGTCAAAACTGGCCAAGTTACGTTTAGAAAACCCGCCCGTTTCTGCTCAAATCACAGACAGTGTCATCACAGGACCTTTAATTTACAATTCACCGACGCGGCCGATTCAAACTGGATTAACGACGGAGACGATCGCTGCGATTTTCACAGACGGCATGTGGTTTTAGGTAAAACTAATCCGGAGTGAATCGGGCTACAGACCACAGAGTCACGAGTTCACAGTTTTGTGGACAAAATCACCGGGTTAATGTCAAAGGGGTCATAGAGAAACTAGCAGCAGCTCAGATGACCGTCTGATACGTCCAACGCACAATACATTGAGCGTAAAGGCAGGTTGTTGAGCAGGAGACGCCAGATGCGACAACATCAAAGTACGGATTCACACTGTCTCGTATCAACAGCTCAGCTCGTTTTGGGATGTTTCACTGGAACCCTTTTAGGTCTCTTAATCGCAACATACCCATTTTGTAAAGGCTGCTTCCAGCAGGTTATTTGGTCCATGTCGTGTTTAAAAACTGGTTTATTCAATCTAACAATGAGTTCACTGAGCCCCCACTGTCAACACATCTCTGTCCAATGGAGCACCAATAGGACGTGCAGCTGCCAAATCTGCAGAAACAGTCTGACGCCAACATGTCAGCGTGGGCCGACATCCCGGAGGAATATTTCTGACACCGTGTTGAATCTGTACCATGAAGAACTGGGACAGTTTTAATATAGGCAAAGAAAAAAAGAAGGGTCCTAACCCAGAACTAGCAATGCATACCCAATAAGTTATGCCTTTTTAACGGTGGTAATTAAAAATACTTGTTTTCCCTAGAATCTAAGTCCGGTTTGTGATGCAGGTGTGGAGGCATCTGCCTCAGCGCTGCTCGTATTACGAGAAAGAGGGCAGAAAAAAACAGAAACCGCAGCACTGTCAAGGATAAAAGCCAGCCACTTAATTCCCATTTGAGTTTTATTGATTTATTTTCCATTCAACCTTATCCAAGAAGTCTCTTGAAATATATTATCTCCTCTTCGAGGCAGAGCGGCGAGAACTGAAGCACCTAAAACAAGACAGTGCAGTCGCTTTGAGAGGTACACAGAGGCGTTTCGATCTGCCTGTACAGCAGAGGGTGAGGAAGGAAGCGGGGAAATGACAACGTGAACGCCAAGATATTTGACACACAACATGTCTTTTTGGTTTAACATTAATCGATCGACGATTTGCAAGCAAGAACTTGTTAGCGTTGAGACGACGTGACGTTAGGGTTGATGGTTGGGCCTAAAATATTGAGCTAAATATTTTACCTGCTGCCATTAGCTGAGGATCTGTCACACACACACACACACACACACACACGCACCCCCCACACACACACACACACACACACACACACACACACACACAAAGACAGAGTCTCATTATTCTGGTCCTGGTTAAGCTGGGCATGTCACGCAGAGATGTGAGGTTTAACAAACAAAGCTAGCTACCTGGAAACGAAGGGATGCGCTCGTTACTGGGATCAAGTTAAACCAAGGTTTTAAAAAGTTACCATTTCAAAAGTGCTGAGTTTTTCTGCCAGATACCAGAAAAAGTGCCAGATTAATCAGTTTTATTGTTTTTTTTTCTCCTGTTGCACCGAGCAACACTTTGCTACAGTTTCACCAAACACTTAGCCGAGTTAGCTGGCAGATTGAAGGCTGCTAAAGTCGTTTGTTGCTTTTAAGGAAGGCTAAATTAGCTGTTTGAAACTTTGTCTTGTCTCAAAAAAAATGAAATGAAATAAAAGCGAAACACAAACACTCACGGTGTGGAAACTAAAGAAACATGACTCATACTTTTTCTATGCTACACTCTTTTTGAAAATGACCCGAGGCGCGCTACGAGCAGCATTTCTGCCAAGCAGCCGGCCGGAGGCTCAACCCAACCAGATAACCTGGCTAATGAAGCGGCTAACATTGATAAATGTGAAAAACAACAGAATAGCAGAAAGCCTGCCAGGTATACTGTACAAAACAGTATTTTCTATGCAGTAAAACCTTTTACTTATACATTTAGCGCTTGTTTACTTTGAGTAGGCTAAGTGACAATAAATATATGGCATTGATCAAACTTGAATTTTTATGTTTATTCCTCCAGTCTTGGTAAGTCAGCTGCTTTTCTCTTTTAAATAAAAGAAAAATCACGCTTGCTGTAAAATGTCGTGGGAAAACTTTGCTCCAAAGTGACAATTACTCATAAGTGAGACTTACATGCATGAAAACACGTGAAAGAAGTCTGCTATTGTCAATTGTGAAGTATATTGATCTGCTGATTGTTGGGAGTTTATCAGGATGAAACAATCTGAATTTTAGATGAAGTTGTCAAACTTCTATTAACTTGATGAACAGACAAAAAGATTCGAGGTTCGTGATCTGTCTTATGTGCAGCTCAAGTGTCATTTAAACAGCAGCAAAACAGAAAATCACCAGATGGTTGATACTCACTGCATCTCTTAAGATTTCCCAAAGACAGCCACCACTTCTAAAACCAGCTTGATCTGATACAGACACATGCAGCAAACTCAAAAAGATAAAACAGAGATGCTTTGCCGCAGTGCATTCAGGTTTCCTCTTACTTGCACCAACACTTGAATGATTGGGGAAAAAAAAATAGATTCATTTGGCCAACAGCAAGAGTTTTTCGAGCATCTCTGCTTCATTAAAGGGTCACAAACAAAGGTCTGTGTCAAAATTGTCATCTTTTGAAACTCAGAAAATTTCCAGAATGTCTGAGTTTTTGCAGGGAAATCTCAGTTTTTTTTTCCTAGAAAATTTCCGATCTCAAAATTTCTGAGTTTTTTGGCAGGAATTTGCTCCTGTTCTCTGTCTTCAGTGACCCTAACACAGGCCATCCAGTTATTGGCAAAGCCGACCGACGTCCACCTCTACGTCCAGCCACTGCCTCCACCTTCGCGTGTTGAAACAGAAACAGATTTGATTCTTTCTTTCAAAAACCCCTCAGACTTTCAGAAAGCCTCCGAGTCCAAAGTCCCGGTGAACATTAATATCTTCCTCTAGGTTGACCGCAAGTCACCTGAAACAGCGTTCAGAGGCTTCATCGTGTTGTCCATCCTCTGAGAAAGATGGGAAAACAGTGACACGGCGTTGTGGCGGCGGTGAATCAGAACTCTTGTCTGATTCATGTAAGGTCCAGGCCGGTCAATTGCTTTTATAGATTCATCATGCCGCTGTCATAAAGAAAAAACAGCCAAAGGATAACCGGAGGGACCGTCAGGGCATAACTCTGACCCAAATGGATCAGAGGGGCATGGCAAAGGCTCTGACTCCACTGTTTGTTATTTCTTGAATTTTAATCATTGAATTTTTAGCCGTTTTTGGAGCTGAGGGGAGAAGATGCTGCTGATCACAACCAACAAAAAGCAATTTAACCAGAGATTAAAGAGACTGGCACCAAACCATGACCGGGTCCCACTCTCAGGCCCTTTAGAGGGCACTGACGTTTTCATATACATCTTTTATTTCAACAATAAATAAATAAATAAATAAAAATCTCCCTGTCACCTTTCTACACGTTTTTGCTTTTAGCGTTCCTCTTTTAATTTGTGTTCTGGAGGGCTGCTTAGAACAAAGTGTGGCTCTTTAACCCTTGTCGTGATATACAGTAGAGTGAACTGTACACTACAAAGCATCCTAATCAAGATGCCGATAAATGGCTACAAACCATCAGAGTCTCTCCTTCAAAAGTGTACTCCAGCGGTGCCTCTCTGTCATTAGGCCTGTTAATGATTCAGTTCAAAGAGGGAGATCTAAGCTGAGCAACAATGAACCGGATAAACCGCAGCTCTTCACGTGACGAGAACAATGAACGCTGCAGAGCCCTTCACGGGATCAGCGAGTCGGCGGAGGGAGAGGAGCAGCAGTCAGAAGCCGTCAGTCGTCTCTCGGCGCATCGAACGAGCCTGCAGTAACAGTAACAGCACTTCACACAAAGGCAAATCTAGGAGTACGGCTTTGACGCGGGTCCGGGGGTCTCAGTCTGAAATCTGGATGCATTAAATAAAATAAACTAGACCCCACGTGCTTGTTCTCGTCTCCAAATCCATGGATGGAGATGCCTCTTTTTAATCACCACTTTAATTTTTTATTTATTTATTTTTTTTCTTTTTGTAAATAACACTCAAATCACATAAAGTGGTTATTTCAATAAAATGTTTTGCTCACAAGGAGGGATTTTTATTTGTTTTGTTTGTGGTGTTGAAGTGGCTCCGGGTCAATTTGCCCCCGTTGTCATTTTCATACCAACACATTTTCATTTTGCTCTCTGCCTAAAAACTGACTCTTTTTTTTTTCTACATGCTCATCAGTTTACCTCACTCTGTGGTTATTTTATTTTATTTTTTTGTTTAAAGTTTAACTAAGCAAATCCCAAAGTGCAACTCCACCAGCACAAAGTTTTAGATCTGAACCGAAACGTTTTTCACTCGCTTTGAAAGCAGTGCCAAACTTAAAACATGACTAATAGTTTATCTTCCCTCTGAGCTCATGCAAAATTAAACTCAGGACAAAAAGAAAACATTTCTTTCAGCGTTAAAGTTCTTAATAACAAATGTGATTTGCAGGAGAAAATAGATTATTTATAGGTCGATCCGATACAAACAGGTCTCCATTTCTTTTCTTTTCTTTTTTTTTTCTTTAAAAAGAGGAAAAGCTACATTTTAAGTTGACCAGACATCCAGTCTGTTACCGGATATCCTGCAAGGTTTTCAGTTTACATTACATACGGGAAATTCGCGTATACTGCACACTGAAAACATCCTGATTCAAAAGACGATAAATTTCCACAATTTATGTTTTATTTATAGGCATTCATCATCATCATCATCATCATCATATAAAACGTCACTTATGAGCAATAATAAAATACGTCTTGGACGAGTACGAAGCAGGATTCTGCAGGAATGAAGACAAGCGGAGCAGATGAATGAACTTTTCAAATCCGGTTTGTTGGAGCGAAAACACGTCTGAAATATGCAAAACCCCAGAGTACAGGAACGGTCCACCTCTGGACTAAATGCAGCGTCTCGGTGATGAAAGATGCACAGAGGAGCACTGGATCCCTGAATCGGGTGATTTTGCATCCCAGTGCAGCAGACAGCAGCAAACCAGGGATTTGTTTCCTTTAAGCTTTGCAGTTGGACGCAGGAGTTTTTTTCTTATTATTATTATTATTTTCAGAATGTCTTTAAGAAAATGTATTTTATTGAGGAGCACTTTGCATTTTCACATGTGCAAATCAAGAGAACCACCAATAAAAAGTTAGAAAACTGTAATCTGTTTCGTGAAAGGAAGAAATACGGAGTTGTTTGCAGTTTATGTGGAGAATATGTTGGAATTATTTTTATTTTTTACATTTTATCTCTGCCAGATATTCTAGAGGACTTTCAGTGACGCTCTGCAATTTTGTGCTTTTTGTGGACAAGTCACTGTTTTACTGCTACTGTTCTTAATGCAGTCAGTTTCCCTATGAAGCAGAATAAATAATGTATTTAGTGTAATCTAAATGAGTTGACGTGTCAGCAAATCAGAGCTTTGCAATGTTGCTGACTTGAAATCAGCCAGAATCTTTCCTAGATGTCTGAATAAATGCTATAGCCTCCACATTCGGTCAGTTTGTGCTCATCGATTTGTCCTTTGACAATCCCTTTTTGTCATCATCCTCCAGGAAACATTTCTCTCAAACTGAAAACAGGTCAATTATTCCCAGCTGGGATTGGTTTGTCCTCGATGATGAAATGGAAAAAGTACTCTTGAGGTTGCTTTAATTGGGTTTTTCCTTTTTTTCATACATCTGATGAGCCGGAATAACTTTTAGTTCTCAAATATTTCGACTGGACATTTTAGTTGTAGCTTCATGTGTGGGATTTTTTTTTTTTTTTTTGAATCGTCTATTAATCTGTCTGATTCAGGACGCAGCATCTGCCCACTGGCTTCATCGTAACAAGCGATTGTGTTCGCAGACACTAGACCGTAAATGTCAGTTCAGTAAACCTGCTCGCTCTTTGTGAGGCAGCTGTGTTTAATGCAAATAAAGCCTCCGCTAGGCTTCTGATGGCACTTCACAAAAAGTAATAAAATGAATGGGCACTTCATCTCCTGGATGAGAACCGCGATTATCTGAGTAACACATTCGTCACGTTGTTGCTTTAACTGGAAATCTGCTGCAAAAACAGCGCCGTGAAAATTGATTCCCTCCCTCATAGATTTCCTCTGCTTTTTTTTTTTTTCTTTTTTTTTTGTCATACTTCAGAATAATAATGATATCAGAGATAAACTGAGTGAATACAAAGCGTATTTTGAATGTGAACAGCTGCTATCAGTGACAACATCGAGTCTTTTGCGTCACTGAGGAAAGTTAAGCCAATCGTTTCATTCAAATAGCACATTTTCAGCAACAAGCCGATTCAAAGTGTTTTTACGTGAGTTTGAGGAAACACAAATAAAATAAAAGAAATCCAAAAAGGTAAAAGTGTAGAACTACATATTAGTCTAATGAGAATTTAAAAATAAATAATTTATTAAGTAGCAGATTTGATAAATAATAGGTTCGATTCCTTTGGATTCTTGATCTGATAAAACTATTCCGATTCTTTAAAACGGTGCTAAATGATGATTGACGGTAATGAGCAGTTTCTCTAGATAAACCGAGTTCAAAGTTTGTCCGAATTCCTGCTACGGTTCGGGTGAAGTAACTCAATGTTGGAAGAATTTGGGTCAATTATTTTTACTTGAGAGGTTTTCTAACATGAACACACATCTCCGTCGGATACAAATCGGGTCCTGGCTTCTCTTCCCAAAACTCTCTGCGACGATGAAGATATCAGTGACCCTCACATGTATGATTCCCCCCCGTTATTCTCTCGTGGATATAATCCGTGCCCGGTCTCTGTCTGACTCCTAAATGACGGACTCTGACCTTTATTGAAGGAAGTGAAGTTTGCAGCCGTTTAGATGTCGTCCTCCATCTTTCCTGATGAGTTCTTGAAGTCCCGTCGTTATTTTGGTGGACCGGAAACCGAGGAAGATTCCAAGGCTGACAAATGTCTTTCCTGATGGACATCAGAGACTTTGTCTCTCATCTGTACTTGAACATGTCTTGCAGGTCGATGCACAATCCGTTGCTTTTGTAAAGCTTGTTAGTCTCCTTCCTGTTGTCAGACGACGTGTTTTCCAGGTGATTGGTTTCCTCTACATGCCTGACAGTAATTAGAATTGATTAACATTAGTCTAATCAGTAGTCGTTTACATTAGATCACGTTCTTAAGAGCGTGGAAGTCATATATTCATTGGAAATTGTTTTAGTTCATTATAACTAATGAAAACTAATCAGAACATTTTGAGTGTAACAGATGTTTTGGTATTGAAACTGCTCATGTCTGTTTTATAAGAGTTTGGAGATATTATATGGAACGTGTGATCATCTTTATAATCAAAATCTGCTGTTTGACGCCCGGGGTCAGAGGTCAGGAGAGCTCGGTGCGGTTCAGGAACCAGTTGATAAACTTTGGCCTCGTTTTCTTGAGTAAAATGTTTCCACATGAAATGAACACATCTATTGTTCGTAGCACAGGGAGAACGGCTTAGACGGCGATGAATCCGTCGCTGGGCCTTGGTAAAACACCTGCATGGTGTATTTCTCTGAGGTAGTTAATGTCTCTGATGACCATGACGAGCATGATTTTACGCGTTTGATTGTTTGAATAAATTCTGGCTGGCTGTTGTCTCTGCGGTTTCACCTTCACGCGCGACGTCAACGGACCTGGGGAGACGAGATGGCGACGAGCAACAGGCGGAAAAGATCTTGTTTCTCAGCAGAACGCGGCAGAAATATCGATTTGGCGAGGTTCAGCTCACAGAAGAGTTTTCCCAAGTTCTTAGACGTATTTCTGGTGGGCAGGCTTTGTACCTTTTCAAAACCATTATTCAGAAGAAAGTGAGGACAGTCTTTCAAAAAAAAAAAACACTCTCATTCAAGTCTTGTCAATGCCTTCAGGATCCTACAATCAGCCACCTGTCACTAACAATCACAGCAGAAATGCCCCCACTGTAGGAAATGATAATCTTTCCTAGATTATCATTTAATCTAGGAAAGAATGATAAAAATGACTCCCTCTAATGCAGAGGTTTTCTTCCCTGGTCTTCAGGGTCCCTGTCCTGCATGTTTTAGGTGTTTTCCTGCCTTCGCACACCTGACTTGAAATAACAGGTGATTAACAAGCTTCACTGCATTTGATTCAAGAATGCCGGAGCTGCGGCGGACCCTTTGGTCAGGGATGAAAACGACTGCTCCGACGCACAAAACCATTGCTGCAAGTGATCAAACTTCACATTTGTCTTATAGACGAGCTTGTTGGTTGAGAATAGCAGATCAAACCCTCTGACTGACAGCAAGTGACACTCGGATGACAGCAGAATGAGTCTGTCTATCAAAACACTTGGAAAAAAAAAAAGGATTTGATTTTTGGAAAGAAATGAAACCCAACTCCCTAAGAGCAAACCTTCATTTAATGGTCATCGTTTTCTGTTTAAATGACTCGCAAATGTGATTCGGAATGGGAAAAAAAGTGACACTGGTGTCTAAATGTGGCGGAGAGGTCGAATGGGGTCGATCAAATCGACTTACCGAGTCGTTGTTGTTCAACGTCTCTGCTCTCTGGAGCAATAAGGACTCGGACCGGTCAACCTGCAGTCAACGTTAAAACAAGTGCAGGAAAGTTCAGAGAGAAGTTTGAATAAACATTATCTCCAAACAGTTGAGCATGGGCGCGGTGCAATAAGTATTGGGGCTTTTACATGTTGTACTTGTTCATCTGTGGATGAAAACATGCAGGAGTTGAAGGTTGAACTCCTCACCTCTGACCCGAAACATATTCAAAGCCTCTCGTGAAGTCCAATCTACAGGTGTTTCTGATGGTTTTTACGATGCTGCAGTGAAACGAGAAATCGTGTAAAAAAATATTACAAATATATAAATTGACTGCCGTTACCGAAAGAAACCTTGGACACGAAGCTTTTAAGAGCTGCGAAAGTTCATAAGAGGACAAATTTCACTTATCTTTTCTTTTTGAGCTCATTTAGCCGTTTGCAGTGGCACCATTTATTTTGTGGAAGTGCACAAACGTGTTGCCCGTGAAACTGGCCGCGTGAACTTCCCCGTTTTCCGTACCCGTGGCGGAAAAGCCTGGCCGTTTGTGAGCCTCTCATTTCAGACTCGGCGACAACGTTTGTTATTTACAGACAGTGCAATGCAGCAAATCCGTCGGGTCGAAAATGACAAATATGAATGCGCTGTCAGGTTCGCGGTGGAAATGCAATTACAGCTTTTACAGCACACAAAGCGAGTGGGATGAGGAATTAAATGGCTTTTTTTAAGACTTTGTTTTAATTCCCTGTTTTCTTTTTCCTTCCTCTTTTTTTTGTTTTTTTCTTCCCCCCAAATTAAGTTTGGATCTGTTAAGTTAAATAATGCTCCGGCATACACTACTTGGCGAGACCACACTGGGAGCAGCTTCATTAAAATCTGAAATAAATATCTGGTTTCCGGTGTGTGTGGTCAAAGACATTTCTCATCCTTTCCCGTTTGGCTCACGCTTCCCCCTGGTTTTATTTTTTTATTTTTTTTTATTTTTTTTGGTCGCCTCCTTCCTCGTGCGGTGCAAGTTGGCTTTGTTGCACTCCTGCGTCCAGAGGCCGGTCCCTAATGTTTGCAGTAGTTCACTGATTGCCGAGCGGCCTGACAGCTGAGTGGCAGCGGCGCGGCGCGGCGCGGCGCGGCCAGACGAGTCCATCTTGTTGCTCTGCTAGAGGTCAGAGCTCCGCAGGGCTGATTGTCTGAGAACCGCGGGACGTTGTTTTTTTTTTTTTTTTAGCCTCAATGGCCGCCAACTTACAAATAGCTCTTTGTAGTCAAAGAAAAAAAAAAATAATAATAAAAAACCACGAATGCAAGGTCAATTTTGTGGATCAAAAGGGCCGGACAGAAGCAGGCATTGTGCCCTGTAATTTCGTGGCTTCGGATCTGTTTCCAGTTCTTTGAAGAACATCATCCTCTCTCCCTGGGCACCTCGACGGATCCTCCTCGCATCTGCGCTGCTCTTTCTACCTGCTGCACTCCGTCTGGGATGACGCACGCAATTAGACATGGCAATTTAGGGGGGAAAAAAATTGCCAGAAAAAAAAAAAAAAAAAAGCTTCAATTTTTTTTATTCCCTCATGTGTGAATCGGAGGGATTGTGTGTTGAAAAGCTTCTCTGTTGTGTTTTTTTTTTTCAATCTGCGCAGCTGCTGGGAGCATTTTTTTTTTTTTTTTTTTTTTTTTGTGCGTTTGTCAACTCTAAATGATTTGAAGGGAAGCAATGTTTTGGAGAACGTGGGAAGCTTGGAGTGAGGAGCGAAAACCAACAGAGGGTGAAATGTTTTTAGAAGTCCCATTTTTATCTCCGCCGCGCACTCTGTGGCGCTTCCCTTTTGCTGCGTGAAAGCGCAGAGATGTTACTGTAACCGGCATTGAATTAGGAGGAGACGAGCGGCGTGACTGTAGATTCCTTTCTATTTCCGCGTCGTAATGAGTCTTTAAATTGTGGCGGCACTTTCTGCCTCTTCCAGGCAACATCCTTCACCATCGGGGTCTCTGAGAAAAGCAAATGGTGGCAAAGAGCGGGGGCGTTCTCGCCAAGAAGAGGCAGGAAAGAGAAGATTGTTGTGCAGCGCTGACTCCTTTTGTATTTTTAGCCGCAATCAGAAACAATGTCTTTCCAAAGTGCTCTTAAACCCTTTGATTCTTTTTCACATTTTGTCACCTTGCCACCCAGAACTTCGCCGGCATTTTCTGTGATGAAGTGGAGAAATCTGTACATGCTGTTATAAATGTCTGCAAATAAGCGCCATATTCAGCTGGAGCTGGATAAAATGTTCCAGTCCACCCCGACCCAAAGTAGGAGGGGAAACTACTGGGCCAAACGGCACAGGTTTGCATTTTGTTGTGTTTAGTGTTCGCGTATTTCCTGTCCCACAATAAGCTTATTTATATACACAAATAAACAGCACTTTTCCCAGTTTCTACCGATCTGTCGTGTCCATCGACTGCTTCATTCCCACCACCCGGAAGCGTCAGACTCCAGACAACGCTGCGTCCGCCGAGAGCCGTCCGCAGATCTCCAAGGTCCCTTCGAGGCCCCCGAAGGGCAAAGCCAGGCTCCATTAAAAAGAAAATGGTTCTCCCCGGTTTGCTGCGGAAGAAATGAAAGTTCCTGCGGAGCGCTGACCTCAACCCCATCAGACACCTTGGAGACAAATTGGAAGCCAAACTGGCTGCGAGGGCTGATTGCGCAACATCGCTGACCGGAGAGCGATCCCTGCTAGACGCCACCATTTTGGGAAATGGTTTTTTTTAAAAAGCGAAAATAAGGATCTTCAGTTTCCATATGCATCATTTATATCTTTTTGCTTGCCCACATTCTGCTTTGCACTATTTGTGATTTGCACCATAATTTGTTGCCTCCTGAAGGCTCCGGCACCAATCAGCCTCTCCTTGGTCGACATGAGCGGCTACAAGGAGTCCCGCTACGCAACCTGCAGTTTCAGCTTTTGTTTTATATTTTAATTGCAATTTTCAGGCAAAGAAATGAAATAACAGCGGTAATGAATTGATTTTGAAACCGTGCAGGTCTGCAATCTGTCGCATGCATGTTTTTTCTGCTTTTGTTCCCAGGACTTACTTTTAAAAACAATTGCACTTGGAAAAAAAGAAAAACTGAGGATAATTACATCTTTAGGGAGAAAAAATAAGAGAAAAAGCAGAGTTTGCTTTTGGTTTGTACAAAGAAATACGTTACCTTTGAAGAAAGAAAGTAAAATTGTTTTTGAGAGACATAATTGGTAGACGACAAATCAGTATCACAACATTATAGAGTGCTCTGTTTTGTCACTGGATGACCACACAACTCATTGTTCTTTCTTGGAGTATTATGTGTGATGTCTGAGGGAAAAGTAGCTCTTAATATTATTTTTGTATTCAAAGAAATTAAAAGGTGCGACATGCATTTGTAATCAACTCCTGGAGTTGATGTTTGGAGCCACCTTTCAGTGGCGTCACAACTAAAAATGTTCTTGAGATTTCTAGAATTGTAATCAATTAATCAAAAAAAAAATGGATGGGTGGACAACAGAGCTCAACAACTAAGATATTTGTAATTTTATCAGGGAGCCCTGATCATTTATGGAGCATCTTTGAAGAAAATGTGGACTGTGGATACCGACGTTGGCGACGTCTGTGATTGCTGCAACGTGTTTTGCATCGAGATGCTATATTAGGCTCGAATAGCTTCAACAACAAACTCCTTTTTTGGACAACTTTCACACGACAGCTGTCTTTTCCAGCGTCCCATCAGCTCATTTTCAGAAGCCAGACTTTGTCGTCCATTGATGTCGTCAGAGGACGGCGCTTGTACGTCAGATTCATGGTCCTGTCAGAAATGCGCAGACGCAAAAGGTTCCCATCTGAGCCCTCGAACGTAAACGCCAGACATGATTCATTGGGGTAACATTTTTAACCTGTTAAAATGTATGTATTTAATCAATCAAAATCAGCCAGTTAACCAGCACATGAATGCAATCTGACGTGAAGCTTTGCGATGCGGCTCAGCATCGAGCTCCTGGCGGTAGCTCGGCAGCTGCACCATCATCAAGTCTTTTGCACATTTCGGCATGTTTTCTTCCCGGGTCTGCTGTGCGTTCAGCTCCAATCACTGTTCCACACTGCTCTCTCGCTCTCTCCATCCTGACAAACTTCACTTTTCCCCGCAGAAGAAATGCTTGCTGCTCACACCTTGCTTCATTCCAGGGTTGGCATTTTCAGTGGGATGTGCATTGTTAGCTTTTGTTTGTTTGGTTTTGGGGTTTTTTTGCATGTAGAGCTGAAGGTAAAATCTGACACGTTTGCTGCATTCACTATACACTTCGTTGAAAACTGAAAACAAAACCCACAGATGCTTTTGTTTGTTTGTTTTTTTTCTAGTTTTGAACACTGCTTCTCCTTTTGCCACTCTTCTATAAAGGTCAGATTTGTGGTGTGCACAACTAATAGTTGTCCTGTCAACAGATTGTAAGCTGAGGATCTCTGCGCTGCTCCTTAGTCTTCATGACCTTTTCCAGCAAACCTCGGAGCCAATCACAGGACGGCCGTATTTATGCCGGGATTAAATTATTAATTAGGTGACTACTGTCAGGAGCCGGCTTGGTTTTATGGTGTTTATAGGAATCGCAGTAAAGTGGCAACGTGACAAAAAGCATGCCACCTTTTTAGTTTGCAAATGTAAATGTTAAATCTTCCATCCTTTCTGGTTTTGCTCTCTGTCGCGTCGCATCCCAAGAAAACACACCGACGTCTTGACGACTTTCGCCAAAAAGCGTCTTTGTGGAAAACTAAAAATCACGATTATTATAGTGTGTGGTTATTTTTAACCCCCTCAAACTGCAGCATGAAGCTTTTTGACTGACATTAAGCTTACTGTTAAACATAATTAATTTCCCCGTGATTGATCTGTTCATTTTGGCAGCTTTTATCCTCTTTTAGATCTGTGTATATCCTTCCATAAAGACATATCCAAATGGATGGGACGTGGTAGACATGAGCTTTGGTTGCACCAGATTCTTTTTCTGCTGTATTGGAGTAAAAGGAGGCGAAATACAAATCTCTGCCAAATCTTCCCCACGTTTGCAAATGGAAGCCAAAACCGACAAGCAAAACGCATAAAAAGAACCAGAAGCATTCAGATGCAGTTTTAGTAAGGGCTTCGGAAAGTATTGCTTAATCTCTTCAGTAATTATGACTGTGAATAATAAGCCACGTTTATAGAGAATGATTTGTATTGGGTTTACAGCAACTCTTAAGGCTTCTCCGTTAACATTAAACCTTTTTATCAGCCTCACAGAAACAACAAAGCGTTTTTTGTTGTTTTTTTTGTTTTTTTTTCTTTTTTCTTGAGGTTGCTCGGGGTCAGTGAAAACAAGTCGCGAACAGAGCAGCGACAAATCATCCTCCCCCCTTTTAAGTTGTTATATGAGTCTCCATAAACTGTTTCCTGCCTCCGTCGAGTCCTGGGGGAAATATTTGCTTCGAAAGGCTCCGCTACATTCAGCTGCCAGCTGCTAACTGAGCCTGCATGCCTCCGCTTTGGTGCAGCGCAGGTAAACGAACTGTGTTGCTGGGGTGGGTATTTAAACACGCGCGAAACTCATTAAAACAAAGGCGCCGCGTGAGAAAGGATGCGGCGGCGACGAGGGCTCGAGTAGAGAAGCGCCGTTCTCCTCTCATGCGTCCGTAATGTCTCTGTTTGTGGTTCAACTTGGACCTGGCTGTGACACTTTTCTCTGAGCTCCGTCTTCCGCAGTTTTTTTTTTCCCCTTCAGTCTAATTTTAGCGCGCTCCCCCTAGTGCAATACCTTTCCTTTGTTTTCGCTTCAAGGGACAAACTGCTGTGTCGCAATAAACACCCCGGAAAGTGCCAACGTGTCAGGAGGACTGCGAGGTGCAGTTCTTACTGGAAAGCACCTCCACCCACCATATGTTATTTCCCGCGGAACCAGTTGGAACGGCGGGCGCTCCGCGACGAAAAGCCAACAGACGGGCAGATGAAGCATTCAGAGATGAGAGGAACTCCGTCTCTCATCAGCCGCCGTCAGCGGCCACATTCACACCGGCAGAGTGAAGAAGCCGTGGCCCCCCGCGGCCCTCCGGGGCCCCCCGGCGGCCCCGCGTGGGCAGAGCTGTTATCTAAAGCAGCATTCCTGGCCTCGGGGGTTCAGAGTGGACGCCTAAGATGTTGTCATCTCGTGCGGTTATCTGATAGCGCCTCATAATCCTCCACAATCATCCCCACTCAGTGTCTAGTTTGATGCTTAACATTGAGGCTCTCCAGTGGATTACGCTAAGAAATAGGGTCAGTGACCTTTCCGGTGTTTTTCTGTTGGGTTTTTTTTTTTTATATTTTTTTGTCTTCGCAATGAGACTGTTTTAAGTGACAGTTTTTGCTTGCAGACTTCTGGCTTTCCGAAGCGCGAGACGTTTATTTAGAAACGCTCTCTGTGACTTAACATGACAGCACGGCCATTAACAGCTCCCAAAACCGTTTATTACTCTTTTATTGTGAGATAATGACAATTTTTCTTCAGTCCCCTGCAATTAAAACGCCGGAAATTTCAGTGCATTTTGTCCAGATTTTATCTAGCTGACCAACAAAAGACAACAGTCAACTCTTTTTTCTTTTTCTTTCAGTCCCCCTTTTACTCCGATACCCACAAAATAAAATGTAGCACAGCAAATTGCCATAGAGTCCAATAAGAAGCTGATAAGATAAGATAAGATAAGATAAGATAAGATAAGATAAGATAAGATAAGATAAGATAAGATTTTTCTTCTTCATACCAAAATAAATGTGCTCAAAAACCAGCCTAGAAACACCAAACACGGCGTTGGCAGCATCATGCCCAGGAGATGCATTTTTCAGATTCTTGTTTGTGGGAGAAAAAAAAAATCTATTTCACATCTCATGTTGGTTTATGGCTGCAGTGTTCCACTTTGTGACTTTAATGTGAGAAAAAAGGGGAAAGTTTAGAGAATCTCCGTGTTTTTACAAGGCGCTGCAAGTAGCGGTATTTCTTTCTTTCTTTCTTTCTTTCTTTTTGCACAAGCTTGGAGTTAATGACATTTTTTCCAAAACCCACATTGATGAATTATACATACGTACACATCCAGCGCATAATCTTTTCTTAGAACAAGTCATGCTCTCACTTTCTGCATCTGCTGCTGCTGCGCTCTATATTAAAGCTCGGAGAGAAAAAAAAAGGAAAATAAGCCTGAGCTCTGGTAGCTGCGGCCAATTCCCTCAGCTGGCATCCTTGTAGGTTGACTGCTCTGGTTCCTCTTGAGGTGTGTGTGTGTGTATTTAAAAAAAAAAACCCACCAGGAAACATTCTGCCTTTTTTGGAATAATGAAAAAAAAAAGAATCCCTTCAAAAGGGCATTTTAGCTGTGTTGACTACAGTGAGGCACTTCCTAAAGAAAACACTTTTTCCCTGTGAAGGATCTTCGTCGAGGTGCATCCAGGAAAGACAGAGGAGGCAATATGTATGAAAATGAGAACAGCAATGTTGCGAGAGCTCCAGCGCCGACAGATAGGGGATGCTGTAAAATACTACGCACCCCCCCCCCCCACCACCACCCATCCTCGAATGTTATTGCTTCTGAATGCATAAGTTGTCAGGGATCCCAGCAAACCCGCCATTATTATGGACTACAGCAGGAGGAACAACATGTACAGAGAGAGAATCGCAGACAGGTACATGTATTATATACAACCACCATTCCATAATCAGAACATGCATCCTGCTCTGTATCTCACTCTGTCGCGAGGAAAGAAACGGTTTGTTAAGATTACGATGACAGCGAATCACACAGCAGCGCTTTTTTTTTTTTCAGTTTGCTTGTTTCTTTGTAATCCTGTTAGATGTTTTCTGTCTCCCTCTATTTCAACTTCCCATCTGCTTTCTCCTCGTTCTGAACGCGCCGCCTTGCGAGCGTGTCATAACGCAGTGAACTTTTCCATGTTTTGTCACATGAAAGCCACAAGTTCCAATTAGTTTTTTGGGTTTTTTTTTTTTTTTTTCTGTTTTTTGGCACTTGGTGATCAAGGCATGGCTGTGGCAGCCTCATGCTGTGGGAATGCCTGTGGATGTGGCAAAATGCAGAGCAGTGCTGAAAGGAAATCTGTCGCAGGCTGGAAAAGACTTGATATTGACTTGAGAATCGCTTGACTCATGTCTCCGCGAGCACAGACCCGCCTCTGCTGACATCCAGGGAACAGACAGTGAGATCCTGGGATCTGCTGTAAAATGGACTGAGGCCACAGAACCCAGGCTGTAGTCAGACTTAGAGCAGACTCTACCTGTTAAAGGGCATCATGTGTCCCTCCAGGCACATGGGGCTGTTTTGTAGCACAATCAAGTAGAGTTACATGCACTTGTTATAAAAAAAAAATACCATATACATATAAAATATGATTAAAGAAATTTGACTGTAATTTAACGCCTTGAAATTGGGCCTATGTCTCTTTAAGAATTCCCTGCTCTTATTAACCCTATGGCTACATGTTTGCTAAGTCGCTCATACGATGAGCTCAGCAGATGCGCAGCTCTACCAGGTGTTTGCTAATTGTTGATAGCTAGTCTGAAGGAGCCCAGAAGTTTGGAAACTCCAGCTCCGATGGGGAGCCGCATTACCAAAGGCGGCACTCGGTTCCTCCACGTGTTTTGCACAGTTGAATGGTTGCCATGGGAGATTAAAGGATGTCCCAACTACACATGGAAGAATCAAGGCAACACTCTGGGCAGGTTTTCGATGAAGCTATAACATTATAACATGATGTAAAGCTCAAAAATACTCAGTTAGTCGTGACACTGCCCCTTTAAGGAGGTAGAGGTCCTTTGGTCTGCCTCACGACCCGACCACAGATGAAACCAAAGACATAGAAAGGACAGAAGGACTCCACTTAGTGGCACATTTATTTTAATTGGAATATACTATTTTCAATAACAATGACATTTTTTATATGCCGTGTTTTTTTGCCCTGTTATACAGTTTATTTTCTACTTTTTTGTTTTTGTCTGTTTCTGAATCTGCATGCTTCAACTTTCACTACACTACACTACTCTATTCTATTCTTTTCTATACTTTGGAGGCAAATCCAGCTGAGAATCACAAAAACTGAAAATGGATGTTGACGCCCGGAGGCGGTCCATCCAATCCCAATGAGCTTGAGCTATTTTGTAGCAAAGAATGGAGATTAAAAAAAAAAAGAAGAAAAAAAAAAGATGTATAGAGCTGGTGCTGAGCCCGACATTTTCATGATGGTGTCTATATCGGTGGAAATGAATCCAGAAATGGGTCTGCAGGTTATATTGTGGCTCAATTTTAATTGCGGTTATAGATTTGATCCTGGACAACTCCGGGAGAAAAGTGAGATCTTAATCCTTCCGATGTGAGTTGTGCAGCTCTTCTTGCATTTTTATACTTGCAAAATGTTCTCTCAGTTTTTGTTGGTCAATCATATAAAATCCTAATTAAATGCATCAAAGGTTGCAGCTTGTAAATCTGTAAATGTGGAAGCTTTCAAGGGGTGTATCACTTTTGCTAGATACTGTGATGTGATGGTTACCCTTTGACTTGTTTGTTTTTTTGTTTTTTTGCTGTTCTTTCCATTCAAAACTTGATTTTTGCACTTATTTGTTATCTCTTTCAGGAAGATGTGTCTGAGTCTGCGGTTGTTTATATCTTTCTATTGTCATTCGCATAATTTTCCTGGTAATTTTGTGTCTTTTTGTAGTTGTTAAGTGTAGGTGGTTGGTGTGCATCTAATTGTAGCTGCTTAGTGTCTCATCACAATCACTTTCTATTTCATTTGTTTTGTTTATGAGACTTTTTTTTTTCTCTTTGCAGCCACTTGAGAACAATCCTTGAAGTCATTTCCAATCTCTTTGACAATGCTTTGCTTTTTTTTTTTTTTTTTATGTAGATGTCTTCTACGGATCATCTTCTCAAAGATGTGTGATTATTTGCTCACTTTGTAGCAGCTTACATCTCTTTGTTCACCTTTAAAACATTTTTAATACTAATTTTGCTCACTTTGTGGCTCCTCTCTGACATCGGCAATTTCCCACCTGCAGATCTGCTCGGAAATTTGCACATTCATCGCCAGCATGAATGTGTTAACAATCTCGGGGCTTTAACTTATTTACCCCGACGTTTTTCTCTTTAAATTCAATTACCTCGCTAATGATTTTTTTAAAAAAGAGCAAAAACGTAGCGCCTATGTTTGAACTCATAGAGGATTTTATCCAAACTTCACGAGTGAAACATTTAAAATATTGTTTTCTTTGTATTATTTGAGGTCTGAAAGCGCTGCTTATTTTCTGTAAATAAATACTGAACTTGTGCTTGTTATGTCTGAGTCATGTTGTCAGTGGTTCATAGAATAAAAGAACAATGTTCGTTTTACTCAAACATAGAACTTTAAGAAGTAAAATCAGAGAATTAGTGATTTTAAGTGGTCTGTATTTACATACACCCCCCGACAGTAGATTTAGATAAATATCTGACTCACTTCTGGGTAGATGTTTGACCGCTCTTCTTAGATTGATTATCGACTGATTATTGATGGAGTACATTTAAAGGGACAGTATCATAAAATTTCCAGGCACACGTAGCGTCAATTTATAGCACAATCAAGTAACTTTGTCACCTCCAGTTGTTATTTATCAAACTTTGAAATGTAAAACCTTGAAATCCAGCTTTTGATTTAAGGTATCATTATAGAACTATTGCTGGTTGTCCTCTTTCAGGATGAATCCCCCACCACAGCATGAAGCTACCACCTCCGTACTTTACAGTGTGAGCCGTTTGTTTAGTCTCCGCTTGACTCCTCTAAATAAACGTCGAGTTGTTATGGTCTGAAAGCTCAGTTTTCTTCTCTTCTGACTTTAAAGTTTTTAGATTTGGATTGTCCCTGTAGGTAGGAACAAATTTCAGTCCAGCCTTAGAGAGTCAATTGTACAGAAGGCGCTTTATTTTCAGTCTATATCGATGTTAAACTCACTTCTCGGTGAGAATCGTGCTCCAGCGGTTTCCATTTTGTGATTGTTTTGAGCTCCGCTGATCGCTGTTGTTTCTGAACATCTTCGGACCAATTGCCTTTCATCGGAGGAGGGCAATTTTGTTGACTGCTGCTGACATTTAGGGCATAACTGGGTGTCCCAACAGGACCGTGACGCCAAACACACATCAGAAACCAGGCAGGGCGAGTTAACATCGACTTTATGGGATGGCAAAGCCTCAAGCGTTTTCTGGATGTCGTAAAATCCTAATCTGTCCTTGGAAAGCGGCGCACTTACTTCAGCGCTACCAATCAAACCGAAAGTTAAACAAAAATTATACCAGAAGATTGTCGATGATTTTATTATCGCTCCACTCTAAATAGGTTGTTTCATTTCAATTTGCATGGACGGCATATTTCAGCTTTCATCCGTTTTTGCAGCTCACTTGACTCTTTGTGCCAAAAATTCGGTGCCAGCATTGCAGATGCAGCGACACATCAAGTCTCCCTAAACCTGCAACATGACACCAAATCCTACCACAGATAGATGCCATAGCAACCGCACAGATATAATGTGCATAATGATTAGGAAATGTAACATAAAAACGGATATAAAAAAAAAAATTACAAGCATACCCGTCACAGTTCAGCTTTGACTCCCTCAAAGTTTATGACCCAGTATTTAAGTAATTTTTTATTATTATTATTATTATTTAAGGCCTTACACCGCACTTGCTCACAATTTTCAAGACTGATTAACTCTTCATGAAGGTGCAGAGGGCTCTTAATCAATAAGTCATGATGCTAAGATGAGCGGTGGGTTTTTATGTTTTTGCTTTGGAGGCTGAAGTAAAAAAATAAAAATAAAAAAAATATAAAAAAAACCTCTCAACCAGTTCCTCTAAGACCAGCACCAGGCTTTAAGTGGATGGTGCCCTAAGGAACTACCTTTGAAGATTGTGAAAAACGCACATAAATGCTGACTTATGATGTGTGTGTGTGTGTGTGTGTGTGGGGGGGTGCGTGTGTGTGTGTGTGTGCGTGTACATATGTTTAAAGTTCATCCAGGTACAACAGCTGAGTCAATTTTCACACTTTAGGATAATCCTAAAAGAAGGCGGCACAAGTTTAAACATGTTTATAATGTTATAACAGATTTTTTTTTTCCTTACCGGAGAGCGATCAAATTGAGTTTTTTGAATTATTTGAAAATAGTGAAGAAGGCCATCCTGATACCAATCCAAGAGTCAGAGTGCAGAGCGATATTTTCTCACACACCTCACACACAACTCCTGTTCCACTATAGCAAATATGTGATTAAATAATTATATATATATATATATATATATATATGTGTGTGTTTATTTTTCCAGAGTGCTTGTGCTTAAAAGAAAGTCTAAGTCCCCCATGGCTGTGAACCGCTTGCCCTCATCAAAAATTGAGACGGTGAGAGAAAGATGATTGCTGCAAAAAAGAAAACAAAAAAAAATTATTTTAAAAGAGAGAAAAAAAAAAATCTGAGTTGGCTTTCTACACCGCTGCTGCAGGTGAGGAGACATTAAGGGTGAAATGTGAAGAACACGAACCCCAGTGATCATTATCCCTCTGCCTTCTGTACCTCTTAAAAGCCTCTGTCCCATTTCCCATCTCTGTCCATATCTGTGTTTCTCTCTCCTCTTTCTAACGCTGGCTGGGATGCGGACAATGGCTTCGATAAAGATGAATTGAAATTGGCTGTGGCTGGATTTGGCTTCCAGAGATGCACAATGGAAGAAGCGGCGCTGTAATTATTGCTCCGGATTCCAGCGCGCTGTATTGCAAACTCATTTACCCCGTGTTCTCTCCCCGTTTCTTCCTCCCTCTCTTCGTCCTCGTCTTCACTCCGTCTGTCCCCATCTCCTTGTAAATCCCTCCTTCTTTTCCCTCGCCCTTTCACTCCTTCAAATCTCACCCTGTTCAGCTAAGTACAGTTCATTATTGTTGTTTGCTAAAGTAGAACTATAATTTCACAGCTGAGGAGCCAGATCAGGTCTAGAGTAGTGATTAATAATCTGACGGGGAATAATGATTTCATCCTTCGTTTTCAGCTGTGGGTAATTATTCGCTGTGTAATTGCGGAATAGATTCGCTCATGAAAAACAGACCTATTCAAATGTGAGATGGAAACTGCAGCGCCTTGGGTGTGTCAAAGCATCAGTGGAGCTAAATTTGTACGGTTGTGTTTCCAAATATAGGAGCGAGGATGTGACAGGAACAGATGAGTGGGCAAGTCTTTACCTGCTCCGAGTCTGCTAACGCGACGAGCATCGCCTGCTTCTTCTTCCCGACACAACTCTTATGGACTCCTCTCAAGAAGGGATACAACCGCTTCTAGTTTGTGCTCTGACTCTGTGTGCCTCGCCAAAGTTTTCACATCCACACCACATGACAGACCATCCCCCTGTGCAGGTGGTTTTTGACAACCAGAACGGGGAAATTGTTAGAGACTAAGAAACACTAGAAGTTCAGCTTTCTGGGGGACAGAAACGCTGAACGTAGAGCCAGAGCGACATGAGAGTGGCTCGGACCAAACCGTTTTTTTGTGTGTTGGAATGGTCTATTCAAAGTCCAGACCTAGAGAATCAACGGCGAAACTTTAAAATTGCTGCTTTCTGTGGTGACATGACTTTGGTTCATTCACCGGGCAAACAGAAGCTGATAAACGACTTCTGAGAAGTTGTTTTGTTTCTGATCTGATTGAGCCGCTTCTGTGCAAGGTCACAGCTCTGTGCATGTGAAAAGTGAAAAGTATGTTTTCTCTGTTATAAGCTGATGGGACGTTCGATGCTACGTCACTGGTGGATGTTAAAGAGCGAAGCGTCTGCTTCTTCCTTTAGTCCTGGATTTGCTGAGAGTCTCAATGGTCATTCTTTTCTTTGACCTTTGAATGAACTGACAGAATGCATTCTGGGTGTTATTCTTGATTTGTTGTTAGTCGGAACAGCTTCTCATATCAAAATAAGATTCATTCATTTATCTCCTCATCATTTCCAGCCAAGATTCAGCTTGATTTAATTTACAAAACAACTCAATGAAACTTATTGTCCATTAAAAAAAAAAACTAATTTAAAACTGATAATTCCCCTAATTACATAAAAAAAAAAAAAAAAGCGATTTCATAAAGCTTTGATCCCCCCCAAAAAATAACAAAATCAAGTTTGTAGTTGAAAAAAACTGAATGAAATTTGAGAGGCTTGAATACTTTGAACAATTTTTTTTGACATAGTTTTTTTTTTCATGATTTTAGTTGGTCTAAAGGTAGTTATGCAGCACACTGGAGGGATTAATCCACTTACAATGATTCATGCACACAGGCTGCTGTGTGTGACCACACAGATTTAGCTCCACAAAAAGCCAGTAATTATCCATTCTTCGCATCCTGAATGCTTAATGAAACTATCTCGATTTTCCTTTTCGTTTTTTTTTTTGTTGTTTTTTTTTTTTTTACTTTACGAATTTGTGCGTTCGCATTTGCATTTGCACAGCTTTGATTGTTTTGGATTTTGTTCCGAGCGCACAAGCACAAACGTACAGATGACCAAACTGGAGGTTGCAGGGCCGATAATCCCACGGCGCAGCTTTGATCAGCCCGGATGGGGCGTGTTTGCTCAGGTTCAGGTTTTTGTTTTGTTTTTTGTTTTTTTTAGTTTGGATGTCATCAGAGGAAAAAAAAGAAATCATTTTTACTGTAGATACAACTTTCTCAGTGTGGTTGCCAGGCAACCAAAAGCCTTGAGTTTGGTCCACAAAAGGCTCCAGTGTGTAGACTTATGCACGCGCACACACACACACACACACACATGTCATACCTTTTTTTTAATCTTCACAAGGACTTTGCATTGACTTCCATTCATTTTTCAGTAATTAACCTGATCTAAACTCAACAAAACCCTAAAACAGAAAATCTCCTTGTGAGGCTCAGGCTTAGTCTTCACAGTGAAATGTTTTTAAAACGAGGGCTTAAAAAGTGAGAAATGCTAAATTACACACACACACCAATATCTGTGAAAAGCAACCAGTTCTATCAGTTAAACAGGAGCTATCGCCCCACTTCCTGCGTCCACTTTGGGATTTGCCCTTATGGATCTCATCCCTGATTACAAATGTTAAGGCGAGGCTCTATGTGTGTGTGTGTGTGTGTGAGAGAGATTGTGAAAAGGTGTGGTGCACGCACAACGCAGCAGGGGATTTTTTTAAGTGGCATTGTTCTGCCTGCCTCTGCGAGCTCAAGCGAAAACACACCAAGACACGCTCCACATGTGCATGCATAAACACATGAACAACCGTGACGTGACGATCCTTTCTGTTCAGCCGCTAAAGACTCGCACCTAGTCGTCTTTTCTTTCCCTTCTTCTTCTCCTTCTCTTTTGGTGCTCTGTACTTTCTCATGACGACAGGTGGGGTAATGGGCCATTAGATTAACACCAAACCGAGGAGGTGGTTTCAAATGAAATGTGATGCTCTGAGATGGCAACAAGATGCTGCTCTCTTTCTGACTTAGGCTTTTCTGCAGTGTATGCCTGCGAGCGCTTTGCTCAAAATAGGGTCAATGATGATAGAATGAGGCAATCTGTGCTCTTTAGGGGTGTGCGTGTTTGTGTGTGGTGTGTGTGTGTGCGTGCGTGGGTGTGTGTCAGAGGAGAAAGAAAGGCACAAACATAGGGAAAGGAATCAAGACAGGAAGTGTGCGAAAGTGAGGGTGTGCTCATTAAAAGTGAAAAATAAATAAATAAATAAATGAATAAGGAGGCGGGAAGAGAGTCCTCTGTGCCAGTCAGCAAGGATTTACTGATGAAGAAGTAAAGAGTCTCTTATCTCTCCTGAAGACATCACTTCTTTCTCCTCTTGACCCTTTTTTTTTTTTTTTCTTTTTTAATTTCCATTGTTGAGTTTACTAAATTCCCCTTGTCAGCAGAAATTCTGTGAAGATGGATCAGGTTGAAATTTGGACCAAATTCAAAGAGCAACTTTTCTTGTTTTTTTTGTGTGTGTGTGTGTGTGTGTGTGTCCCCCCCCCCCCAACAACAAACATTGGAAACTGCAAAAGAGGAAGAAGAGGAAGCCTTTAACCCAGAGTCTTCTCAAGCTGAGACAGATGGTGAGACAGCGGTGGTCTCTGCAACAGGTCAGACTGCACAACTACAAAGCTAAGCTAAGTGATAACGACTTCGAGCAGCATGACGCGAAAGATAAACAACACCTTGGCTGGGAATTGCTTTTTATTAAAACAAAACAACACCAAAAAAAAAACCCACTACAAGCTGTCAGAGGAAAATAGAAAAAATGAATACATTAATTAAGATGATAGGTGAGGAATAACGCAAAAAAAAGAGAGAACATTTTCAGGAATGATGCAGGAACACATTCTCAAAGATCAATAAACTTAAATTCTAAATGAACACTGGAACTGGAAGACATTGGGATTTCCAAAATAAATAAAGAAAACAAACAAAATGATTTATGAATTCTCTGTGAACAAAATTATTTAAAAAAAACATAGAAAAACCATAAATTGATCAACTAAAATTGATTTGAGTTTCCATTAATTTATCATGTGATTAATTGATTTCTTATTTACTGTGACAGGCCACTTGGAGGCTAAAGCTAACGGCTAGTCTGAGAAGAACCGAGACCAAATTAAACTTCTACTGTCTTAAAACAACTGTAACTTGATGAAGGTATGTATGCAAGCCATGATTTATCAGAGTTTAGACCATAACCTCACTTGCATTCAAGAAGCTGATGATTGCTTTTTATAAAAATTAAAAATAAAACCTACAAGCTGCTAAAGCTTCTGTCTATGTGATTTTCTTTATCCTAAAGGTAGTTATAGACGGGTGGCCGTGGCAAATGAAATTGAACAAAACAGTGTGTTCAAAATTCAGCTGACGATCTGAAACACTTAAGTGTGATAAAAAAAAAATAATAAAAATGTTAAAAAGAGGCTGCAGAAATCTGTGATGACCCAAATACTTTTCGTGACACTAAATGTATTTTTTCTTTAAAAAGTCCAATCGATTCCCTTCAGAAGTCACTGATGTGATGACAAAGAAAACCCAGATCTGACCTTGCAAACTAATTTCTCCGCTGCCTTCAAATACCGCGACAAAACGTACTTGAAGAACGTTTTTTCAGATGTTGGTATACGATGCCCATAGTGTCGCTGAAGCTCAAATTTGCATCAATAGTTGCATCAAGGCTCAAAGAGGTTTTCTGAAAGCGTATCATTGCACATCAAGGCATTTAATGAATCAGCTTATGAAACAGATTTAGGAAGGCCTTTTAAATTACCAGTGACACAATGACAGTGACTAAAGTGTTCAACTTTGAATCTGAGCACTTCTTTTATTCAATACAGTTATTACACCTTCGGAGACCTTGAATGAGAAGGCAGCTGCAGCAAGGTGTATTTAATCTATAACAATAGTTGCTTATTTTTTGGGGTTTTGTTTAAGTAATGTGGTTCCAAGGTAATAATACTGAAGGTTTCAATGACTCCACGTGACTCTCAAAAATGTTCTGATTCGTTGGTGAGGTTCTGACGTCGTCGTACTTGGAGCCTGATTTTGTTGGCAAATGCCTCATTGATCCTTTCTTAAGTGTTTTTGTCTTTTTTTTTTTTTTTCTGTTCATGTTCAATTTGATATGGAAGTGACCCACTGAAAGAACCGACAACCTTCAGAGAAGGTCAGATTTGCCAACTTTTTGTCTCGTGTTTCTTCTGCGAAAGTGAATTTCTGGTCTCGGCGGCTCAGTGCTTTACATTTCTCCTCAGTGCTGCTTTCAAAACGCTGTTAAATACACACAGGCTCCAAACAATTTCTTTAAACTCTTCAGAGAGACAAAGCAAAGCTCCGAGCTGAGATCATACATCTCATTCATGAAATGAACTCTCTTGGTTTCTTTCAGTGGCAAGTGTAATTATTGTTACAGTTCCGTATTATTCTATTTGCGCTTCTTTTTAGTGAAATAAGTAATCAGGAAATAAACCTTGGCGTGATTAATGACAAGTCTATAATTAAATTGATTGAAAATAAGAGAATCTTTGTTTGGATAAATATCTCCAACATCCTTACTGTTGACATTTGCAAAAGAGATTACTCAGATGGGAGAAAAAAGGCTATTCTTTTTAGATAAGATCTTTTTTTTTTTTTTTTTTTTTTTGCAGAGAATTGTTGGAACTGATTTCATTTACGCAAATGAAATGGTTTAACCTGAAGTTTCAAATCCTGTTATGTATTTTCTTGAATGCAGCACGTGTGATCTAAATAGCTGCAATCACATCTGTGTTATGTAAAAGAACACACATTTAAAAGCATGAAAACAATATGTTGTCTGTTGATGCTGCTTGTGTCGCGGTACAGATGCGATGGGTGTGGACAGCAAGTCTCTCCCAGCGTTACTGAGTGGGAGATTTTAATTGCAATGAGCGTCAAAAACTTGTGTCTTTTTCCACTTCACAATTCTGCTCTGAATTATTTATTTCTGTCACATAAAAATCTGCTTCAAATCCGGTAATGGATGTGGTTGAAGCTTGACAAAATGTAGAATTTTATTTTATTTTTTTTTTTTTAAAGTTCAGCAGTAATGAATAATGTAACACACTGTACTGTATGTAGAGTTAAGGACACACATCCCTTTTTATTTCCCCAAGTGCACTAGTTTTAGTCAACGCCAACACAAGCAGCCAATAGGGTCGTTTGTAATCCTGTTACTTCCTTCCTTGCTTTTATTTCAATTGAAAGCGTCTCTATAATTTTGTTTTGCTTTGTTTTTTTGTTTTTTTTGTTTTTGTTTTTTTTGTTATTATTGTTGTCGATCAAATAGCTGACCGCACCGGTGGACTGTTGAGCTTGTTTTTCCCGCCTCTGTCTCATGAGGAATCGCGCTCCACGTGTCGGCGCGCTGCCCGGTGCGTCAGCAGCGCAGCGCAGCGCAGCGCAGCGCCATCGGCGCGGCGCGCTTTTCGCCACGACCAAAGAGAGAGAGAGATTCAGAGAGAGAGAGCTTTTTTGCAGGTCCGGGTCCTGCGATGCCGGGCGTGTCGCATGCACACACACACACACACACACACACACACACACACACACACACACACACACACACACACACACACACACACACACACACACACACACACACAAATAACACCGCCGAAATAGTTTAAGCAGAGCGGAAGACGCGGCGCAGCAGGTAGAGCCGCCCACGCAGTCAGTGGGGAGACGCATATAGAGAGAATAGGAAAGAGGGACATACAGCAAAAAGATCTGCATACGCTGTAGAGCGGAGAGAGAGAGAGAGAGAAGCAAAGCAGAGCAATGTTCAGACGCGAGCTGAAATTATAAAGCGCATACAAACATTTGAGCTGCACAAAGCGACAAGGTTGAGCGAGGATGAGAGAGAGAGAGAGAGAAAGAGAGAGAGAGAGAGAGAGAGAGAGAGAGAGAGAAAGAGAGAGAGACAGAGAGAGAGAGAGAGAGGGATGAAGCATTGGAGGAAAGGGGGGAAGGGAAACTTATTTATTTATTCACAAATACTAAATGAGGCAAAGGATTTACATCAGTGTTGAGAGATGAAGGGATTCTTCTCACGGCATCAAATTAAGGGGGAAAAAAAAGAAGCTAAACTTAAAAAGTCAAGGTTGTATGATTTCACTTTAATGACTATTGATTTCAGGTTGTATTCAAAGCCCTTTGATGGACCTTTAAATATTAAACAGCACCAACTATCAAAAATGTATTTGAACTTGCTAGTTCACCAAGACTGAGCATCCCATCCCAGGCAAATCCTGTCATGTTTTCATCACTCCGTTTTATTTATTTTTTTAATTTCTTTTGTTTAAGTCGTTCCAATAAAGAATCTTCCACCACAAAATGATTGGTGTGTGCCACTGTCAGGCCTTCCCAGGATTTATATCCCCTGCTGGCTACACAGGAAGCCGGTGTTGCTCTCAACAGCATAGTCAGCAGATGAAAGCTAATGAGCACTCACATTAGCTGATTATAATTTAGAATAACCTCATCAGTCTGGTGTCTTTAGAGACAGACACTAAACTCTGCAATGAATAAGAGTACTGGCCAGATGCTGGGCTGCAGAGCGTCGCTCCTGGTTGGTGGCCTCTGCTCATAACTCCGCCGTCGTTAACCTGCTACTAGTTTTCAGGGAAAACTTTATGGTGAAAGGCTGTTTGGACGAATCAAAAGATGAAGCAGCATTGTCATTTTGAGCGAATGGATGAGAAGAGTCGAAGTGAAGTTCTGATAAAAGGCCGTGAGGCGACAATATCACATGTGCTGGGCACTCTTTGCGTATTTATAGCGCTTTTACTTTGGAAGTTTTCATTTCCGCAGTTAAAGAGTCGTCGTTCGGTTGCCATTTTTCTTCCGATGATCCAACTTTTAAAATCTAATCGTGAACGGATGGATGTCGTCGTCTTGCAGAACTCAAAACCCCCATTGCTCCGAAAAGCTGTTCGTCTTCCAGCCGCTAAACGACGTTAGCTCCTGTTGAAACTAGGAAAAAGAAATCAAGTTAAAGCTTCGAGGAAACGCTAACAACTTTTCAATCATTCGGCGACCTTTTATTTCCCGAATATGATTCATCATCCGTTGTTTTTCTGTCGTAAATTTGATTGAACCACAAATACGTCGCCAAGCATTTGGTTAGCTACCAAGCTAAGTCACTGGCCCAAATGATAAAAGTATACACATTTGTATTGATCAGCAAAACATTCATATTTATATATGTCAATCGATACCGGTATTTAAAAAGAGGCATCTCTCAATGTTTCAGTGCGATCACACTAAAACTAGTAAATTAGTAGGACCTGTAATAAAAGACAAACCATCTAAATCCTGCTAAAAAAAAATCAATGTCTTGCAATATTTCTACCAGAGCTGCACAATAACAAGTCATTAATGTACATTTTTAAAGGTGAATCAAGCCTTTGCACAACCGGCTGCTGGAGGAGCGAGCTGGGGGCCGACTGTTTGTGTTTGCGGCTCGCTCGGCATCGGCAGCAGATCAAAATGACTGAGTGTAAGCGAGAGGTAGTCAAGGCCGACTGGAAGAATCCATATCAGGAGAGAATCGGAGTAGTGAAAGGCGGATCAATGTGCAAACAGCCAAGCCTCGCAAAATGAAAAGAAAGTCATCTCCGTCTGAAAGAATTCCTTCTGCACTCTTAACTCGGCGCCAAAAAGAAAAATGGAAGAAAAAAAAACAAACAAAATGCGTCTGCGGCTTCAAAAACGAGTCGCCTCAGCACCTTTGCACCTTGGGAGATTAAAGTGGCAGTATGTAAAGACGTACACTTCTGTCCACTGCTGTTGATTGAGTCTATTAGACTTTATGTTGACGTTTCCGGGACGCCACAAATGAAGCATTTCTGCTCATTAAAAGTCAAAAAGCTCCGGAATATATCAATAGTGTGGTCAAGTCGTCACATGGGGATTGTTGTTTAGAAGAGTTAAAAATGAACACATGATTATTTAAAAAAAAAATTTTAAAAATCCTGCTAAAGCAGAAAGCCCCTATCAATTTCACAGTTTAATCTGGGGATGTAAACAAAGTGGTGGAGCCCAGTTAAGGAAACTGCAACTCTTGTCGACAACTGCGAAGTTCAAAAGGGAAAGGAACTCAATATTCATGTAATTGCTTTGTTGCTTTCATTTATCTTCCTCCCAGTCATTTATTCCTGCGTTTTGTTTCACTATCAGCTTCTGAGGCATTCCTTTTCCATCCATCTCTCGTGGCAACAATGGGGAACAATGCACACTGTACGGCAAAGGCAGACGGAAAGGGAGATACTTAGACGGCTTATCAGACAGACAGATCAGGATGTGCTTGAATTATCTATGCAGCGAATCACAGCAGTTACAACTTGTGATCACAGGGGGAACGGGAGGCAGGGAGACCGACGGGAAATGACAGACGCAGGGAGCAAAGGAAGAGGCGGAAGGGAAAAAAGAAAAAAAGACTCACAAAAGAAAAGGAAAAAAAAAATAAAACAGGTGAGGAAACGGGAAAAGAGGGAGGTGTAGCTGAAGGTAAGAGGGGAAACAGCGAGGTGGAGGGAATTGATGTTCCCCACGCGATCTATACAACTCTCAATTATCCTACTGCAGTCTGACGACAGCAGCTCTTCAAGAGATGAAGAGGGGAGGAAGAGGCAGCGCAGGAAACGTCAGAGCGGAGGCTGAGGGGGTGATGGGGGGGGGGAGGGAGGTAATGGTCGGGAAGGCGCCTCCTGTTTCAGCAGTATCTACTTGCAATTGCAGACTACGATGCAATGCAAATGCTCTGTCCTGTTTGGCTCCAGAGGACAAAAAAGAAAGAAAAAAAAAACAATAAGAGTCTTAGGGAAGCAGAGGTAAGATGGAGAGAGACAAGAGAATAGAAATAAGACAAAGGAGAGAGAGGAGGAGGAGAGGAAGAAAGAAAACACCTGCTTTAATAGAAAGAGAGGAGGGGGGGGAACCCAAGAGATGTGGAGGGGAAAAAAAGAAAAGCAAAATATGAAAAAGAAAAAGAAAAAAATCCAATAGAAACCTTTCTATTTACAGAAGCTGACTTCCTCTAAGAAAATCAATGTAGACTGTAGCCAAAATCCCCGCCGGCCTTTAAATAAAGATCCACTCTACATGGGTATTTTCACACTTACAGCACCCCACATGTTGGATAATCTACCTGCGAGGATACAGGAGTGACTCACAGCTCATTTACTGGAAGATTACCAAACCTTTAAACCTCAGAGCCTCATTGTTTAAACCTAACCTTTATTCCAACTTCTGTTTCACATCTTGCAGCCGCACTAAAATAGAGCCCCAGTTGTTGAGGGGAAGCAAAAAAGCAACGGCGAGGAAATCCATCCATTTCTACTCACTTCACTTCCAGCAGACAAAAAAAAGGCAAAATGCAAAGTATTTCTCTCATATTTTGTCACTTTAGACTCGCAGCTTGCGATGCATTTTCATTGAGATTTTATGTGATAGACCATCGCAAAGCAGCATAATGTCCGGGGAAAAGGTTTGTGTTTGTTTCTAAAGGCCTTTTGAGGTTTCTTAGGCATCATTAGCGAGCAGCATCATGAAGAACAAGGAACAAAGCAGCCAGGTCAGGGAAAAAGTTAATGAGAAATTTTACATACAAAGGCCTAGCAGCCCACCTAAACCGACTGACCAGGCAAGGACAGCATTAATCAAAGGAGCAGCCAAGAGGCTCATGGTTACAGCGGAGCAGCTGTGGAGGGTGGGAGGATCTGTTGACTACAAGTCTGGCCTTTAAGAGACAGTGGCGAGAGGAAAGCCATAGCGAAAAGAGAGACCTAAGAAGTCCCGTTTGTAGTTCGCTGAAGGCCATGTGTGAGACGCGGCAAAACCTGTGGAGAAAGAGGCTTTGGTCAGACGAGAACACCATCGAACCTTTGGAGTATTTATACCTGCTTTGATTCAGTTGTGCTGCAGCTGCAGGGCACCGGCTCTCAAGTACTGGAGTTTGAGACCCGAGGTTTAGATCAAAGCAGGTTTGCGTATTAACAAGGCCGGGTAGATATCCACAGTCTGTGGCAACGAACCACGATTTTAACAAAGGCTGTCCATCTAATCTACCTGTACATGAGATAGTTTGCAAAGAAAACCGAGTTAAATGCTACGATATTTCTTCTTTTCGATAATTATTGAGTCAGAAAGTAGCATAATTAAATAAACTGAGGTAATTGGTAGTATTAAATAAGTGTTCCCTTCTTCCTACTCCTTTCAAAACAGAAAAGCAGCGCTAATTTTTTTTGTTCTTGGTTTTGTATGCGCATGTTTTCTGTGTCCGATTGCTTATTTTGTTGTTTTGTTTTGTTTTTAAAGACATCAAAAACAGATCAAATCATCCACAGCTATGGTTACACTGTGTGTTGGTTTCACATGCAGGTCCCAGTACAACAAACTGCAATAAAAACTCAGTAAAAAAAAGTTCCAGTTGTGTGAATTAAATAATCGATGTTGGGGGGGGGGAAAATTACCGTTGTTTAAATCAAAGCACGTGGAGCGAGGCTGCGTCTGCTCAAAGTTCAGGTCGAAAATGTTACATCAAGTTCGATCCAACAGATGAACTGAAGCCGCAGCACGCCTTTCTGGTAAAGAAACTAAATGCCGCATGCGTGGAACCTGTGTTTAATCTGTCTTTCTTTCAGGTAAAGTACGGGTCATATATTTACTGAGAATTACTTTCATTTATTTAATAGAATCCAGATGCATCATTCATTAGAAATTATGAGCATTAGGCCAGCTGTCAGGAGGACAATAATAAAAAAAAAACGATTGTTAGACTATACACTGAAATGAATACTACTAATTAAATTGAACTTAACATGTCACGTTTTGAAAAGTATCTTCTGAGCCATAAACCCCAAAGCATGAATATTGGAATAAGATGCATTTAAATAAATAAGCATTAGGTTTGGACCTTAGTGTCGCTATGCAACCCCATTCCTACACGTCTTGGATAATTTCACACTTCCACATTTTTGGGGCGTTCCCCTTGTGTTCCCTATGAGTACCAGAAAACCAGGAGCATCAAACCACGGATGAGTTTTGACGCACCTGCAAAGACTCCCGTGCTCAACCCAACTCAACACTTTGGGATGAATTAGAGTCAAATCCGTGGTTGAGAACCTCTCCACTGTCTTATTTATTTATTTCGAACATGATAAAAGTATGAAATCACACACATGAGCAAGGAATGCAAAGGATACATATTTTTGTACCACAATAAATATTGACATGCTGGAAAAGGAGTAGGAAGAAGCAAGAAACTTACGAACTTCCCATAACAGAACTTAAATGTCTGAAGGAACAACTTGTTGATTAAACAGAATAAATTCAAAGAATAAACAAATTCTGGCAAAGATATATATGTGGAAATGACCTCCTTATATTCCCTTTTGAATTGTATTACATTTTTTACTTTGTTTTAACTCCTCATTTAACTTGCGCCATAATTTTACACCATGAATTGAAATGTTAAAAAAAAGCTTTCTTGTTGAATCCCCAAGTTTGATTAACCCCTTCAGTTACATCTTACTTCTCTGACTGTATAAATGCTCCTACAATCTTATTTAAAGTGGATTAACAACGCTTGAGTTCATATAGGTGTAGAGAAAGACAAGCAAATACCTTCGGCAACGTATTGTGTCTGTCAACCCAAGAGAGCCGCAGGTGGGAAGAGACGAGCTTTTTCCTTGAGTGTTAAGCAGCCCACTGGATCTTGGTTTTATATGCTTATTTTTATCTTTCTCTCCAAAGTAGGTATTAGAACTACCTTTCTTTGAGCTCCTGAAAGGCTTTTGTGGTTTCGTAGACACATTTTCTTGGGCACTGGTCAGAACGCTGCTTTTATAAAGCAACGCAGGATGTGATTTTGTATTGTTTTATTGAAAAATGCATGAACATCCTTCAAATGGATGTGATCTTTAAGGCAGTATATCTCGTTTTAAAATTTTAATGTGCCCCGAATTAAAGCTGTCATCGCAGGGGGATGAGTTATCTACATGAGACGCACCAATAATAACCCGCACCGTTACAGAACCAGGCTTTTGGGCTTGGAGATAACAGTCTGAGTGGTAAATGCCCTGCACTTAAAGTGCCAGCCACATTTATAGGCACCCCTGGTAAAGACGTGTAAAGCCTTAAAATAAATCCTTTTCTTTTTATTGCAGCAGCATAATTTTCCACTGCAAATGTTAATCAAGGTTTGGAGAAAAGAAGACATCTTTTGTTACAAAATAATGTAGTTGTGTTCAATTAAATTAATGGCCGCACAGTTGCTGGTCCCACTGCTTGTCAGAACCTTTTACCCCAATTTACCAATGGAGCAAAACTTGAGTCCTTTGCTGTGACATTTCACAAGAATGGAGTAAATATTTGACCATTCCTGTTTGATCAAAGTCCTGGTTCCTCCTGCGTGCGCTCGTCGACATTTAGATCCTTTCATAAACTGTGGAGTACTTACTGCTTTAGACCAACATTTAGCTTTGCACTCGTAATATCAGAGCAAGACCAACTAGAACAAACTTAGAAAGTACCATCGACTCAACAACCCAGAGCAAGAATCAAACATGGAGAACCAGCATTTAGCTTTACATTGCACAAATCCAGAACTCAACCCAGAACCACTCGAACCAATATCTGGATTTATCAGAACAAGAATCCAGAGGAAATCCTACTAGTTTATAAATTATGGACTGCTTATTCTCATTCTCATTAAACATGTTTTGCCGTTTTGTCTTTCTTTTGGTTTGTTGTTTCATTTCCTTTTGATTCATGTAAAGCATTTTTGACCTGCCTTGTTGCTGAAAATGTGCTGTATCAATGAAATGACCTTACTTTAAATAAATAAATTATGAAGTTTCAGGAAACACAACTTTTATCATTTGGTTTTTGGTAAAGAAAAACGATCAATCAAGCAAATGAAAATGATTGAGTTTCTTTTAATTTATCATTTAATTGATTTATTGTTTTATTGTGACAGGCCTCCTCAGTCCTTCCCCGTCGTTGCTGGACTAAATTCACTTTATTGCTGAGAAACCACAAAACACAGTAAGTTTTTCTCTTGCATCTCCAAATACTAGGAGAAGCTGATGCAACCTGTTTACAGGAGGCTACTGTTTTATACATATTGATGTTTTTATATATATATATATATATATATATATATATATATATATCAATCTCTGCTTCACTAGTGTTTTACAAACTGTTCACTCGCTCAGGTGACTAATTTCTCGACCGGTGAATGCGTGTCAAGGTTACGGCTGAAAGGTTACACTTTACAGTCGAACTTCAACCAATGGGGCACTGAAAACAGACATTTGCATGTCTTATTTTCTTAGAAACATTTTATACAGTTTAAGGACTTTTTCTTTCCAGTGCATGCTGACTAAATGGAGACAGTTTTCATTTCTTTGGTCCTGGAAAACAGCCTTTTGAGGGAACATCATTGCATTTTGCCTCATTACAGATATTCCACTGAATGCACGATGCGCTATGTATACAAGCTTTAACTGTCAAACTCAGTGCTGTACTCTCTCAAAAGCATCATGTATTATTGAGTGAACTTCTGCTGTATAGAGTGCAACTATCTTGTTGGACACGAAGCTTTATGGGAAAAAAATGAGTTACATCAGATATCTCCTCCAAAATGTGCAACTAAGAAAAAGACTCTGACAGCAGCAGCAGGCACATACATTAAATGAACAAAGCCTACGATATTTTCTGATTGTTCCAGTTTTGATGTATTGTGTGGAAGTGTGAAGTAGCACCTCTAAAACACATAAATCTATTTTTTCTTTTCCAGAAAAGAACAATATTCCTAAAAATGTACATAAAAAGCCCCCCAAAAAAGTTCCACCAACCAAATAATGTTAAAAAGAGATTTGCAAAAAGAGAAAGCAATTATGACTCAAATGGAACTTAGAATTTGTTCTAAGTTCCATTATGTTATGAAATCTAGATTCATAACAGAATCTAGATTTTCTGTTATGAAAATCTAGATTCATAACAGAAATCATTCAGCAAGTCGAAATAATTTTAGCAATCCTTATTGATCTCAGATAATGAAGATTTGGTCTGATTTGATGTGCAGTGGTCAAAAACTGCCACGGATTTTACCAATTCATTTAAACGTTTTAATAAAAACGTGCAAAACAAACAAACAAACAAGCAAAAAAAAGAGACTGGATCATGCTCTAATATTGTCGTTTTCATGTGCGTATGGACACGTATGTGCGCGGGCACGCTCTGCGACAGGATGTGTGTGTTTACGGGCGATAATCAAACGGGGACAGCAGTGAGACGGTAATTAGAATTATGCCATTTCCCATCTCCTCAAAGCGGCATTGTCTTTAAAGGTGCCCGTGATTATGATTGATGTGCCTTTTTGTGGTGCGTGCGCTCCTGTGTGTGTGTGTGTGTCAGATTGAGATAAAGGGTTATTGTGCTCGGACTCTGGCTGTGCTGCTTTGAAAGGAGGCTGTACTGAGTCATTATGGTCAGTAAGACGTCCATTGATCAAGCTGTCAAGTATCTCTGCCTGTGGATGTTTGTGTGGGTGCTGCGTCTCCACAGTGCGCGTGTGCTCGCCCGATAAGCTAATTGCCCCTCGGCCAACGGATACATATGGACTAATGGCTTAGAAACATTAAGTCAATTAGTGCATATAACAAGAGGAAACGATATTGTCATTCACTCTCTCATTTCCCCTCATAAAGCACTTTATTCAGCTTCCCTCTGCTTGTTGTGTTTCGGTGTGCTGCTGGAAGGAGCATATTTTGCATCTCAACACTTTTGCATGCACACAATAGCGTCTGAGGTGTCGATACACGCGCACCGTATGCACTTGTCGATGCACATCGGCTAAAAATGAGGCCTAACCACCTGTGAAATGACAGTAGACGAAAAGATATCTCTCAATGGACACAGAGAGGAGAGGAGAAAACGACGCAGATGTTTGCAGCCCGGTTTTCATAAACCGTGTAACAAGTCTTGGGGACGTAAGCACATTTGCTCATTATTCATAAGCAAACACAAAGGTATTTGCGGCAGAAACGGATCAACTGTACCTTCTGTTAAACTTGTCAGGTTTTTTTTGTTGTTGTTGTTTTTTTTCACTTTCCTCCCTCCACCCTCTCAGCATTCTCATTAGGGTTCTGCTGTCGAAACCTAAATCTGTCAGAGCGCCACTGTACCTCAGCATTATCGTACGGAGTGCCTCGTGAGGTGCCGTGTCAGTGTCACCGTCTGATCTCGGCATCCTCCTCCAGAGGAGCCTGCTCTCTCACGTCCCCCTGCCCCTCCACCGCCAAAACTGTAACAAATTCCCAAAACATTTTCACCACTTGAGTAGCCTCAAGGTAAAACGCAGGAAGCTAAACTGTTCTGGTTCAGCTCCCAAGGTCAGCTTGTGAAGGGTGTGCTCTGGAAAATAAAAAACGAGGGCTTGCTGTTAGAACTCGCAGGGCTGCAGCCGAGCTGTCGAGCAGCGACAAACCAGGGGGTTGTTTATGAAGGAAATTAGAAGCACTGGAATGAAAACAGCAGTTCATCACCATTTGGCCAGGGCCAACTTGAAACGCCGGACCTCCAGTAAATGTAATATTAATTGGCACCCCTATAGTAACTCTATGGGAAACTCTGCATGAATGGCATCAAAGTCAACCACTTATATCAGTCCTCTAAGTGGGTGGGCTTGGCAGTCATAATGTGTGTAACAGTGGCATTTGCCGGAGGAAGCTTGCATGTTTTTCATCATCACTGGAGAGCAGAGAGGCTGCTAGCTGCCTCGTTTCAGGGTGCTAGCTAGTTTAAGAAGGATGTTGTGGCGCGTCATTAGTAACTTTAACAAAAATCAGATTGCATAGCTTAAAGAAAACTTCTCCACTAGATGTCAGAGTTTTCTCTTCAGAGGAGATACTTTCAAGTTTACGCATAAGTCAAATTGTCCACAAACACTTTCTAGGCCTATTGGTGAATAAAGGATTTATAGTTTAAGTTCTCATCAGTGTAGATTATGCTTTGCTCAAGTATGCGGAAGCGGTTTGGCATCAAGACCCATGAAATTCTCAATCAAATATTTTCCGGTATTAGCCTGGCCCAATCAGATCTATCGCAAGAGAATCGTGTCAAGCGTCCTTTTGCCATTTACACCTGGTTAACACTCGCTGTTTCTGGCCTTGCACACAATATGAGATGTGCACTCACAAAGGCTGTTTGTGGAGAATTGGAGGGGAAGTGCATCTCCATTTTTGTAAGTCTTCGCTCAGCGCAAGCAGGAAAAGCAGCAAGGGAGAGTCTGAAAACATGTCCACTTTAAAAAGCAAATATATGATTTATTATAAACCCAGTGGGAGTGATTATTCCTAAATGTTTCATAGTCTTGTAAAAACAGCAACTCTGTAGTTTGTAGTTGAAGATTTACTAGGAATGCACTTCCTCTTTAGACTCTTCTTCAACTACCACATGTTGAATACAGGCAGGTTTTATCTGCACCGCCATCTACTGATTAAAAGAAGAACTACATTGCTTCTGCTGCACCTTAAACGAAAAGAAAAAAAAACAAGAAAAAAAAAAAACAAACAAAGTCAACAGCATAAACACGTGTAGTCGGAGGACACGCAACGGAAAGTCAAAAGAGAAAGAATGGTGCAGAAAAGCTGTGTGGGAAACAGAAGAAAGCTGCTGGCGTATGCTGCCAAATATGCAAAAATTACACTTTTTTTTTTTTTTTGCTGTAGCTTTGACTTCTGCAACAACAAATGTAACCAGCAAAATGAAGTAGAGCAATGAGAGAGACAGACTGAAGGCACACAGAGTGCAGAGAGTGATATTTGATGACCTGGTGAGTAATAACATTAGTAAAACAGTGAGGGAGGCAGCGACAGTGTGACAACTGCAAGGTCCTAATGTCTTGGTCAGCATCATTACTAATCCAGAATTTGTGTTTTCAAACTTTCCTGTGATTTTTAGCTGAGGAATGCAAATCGACAACATCAATGTGCTAAAATTTATGCACGCATGTAGTTTATCCTGCTGAGCGAAAATGGATTGATGTGGACCTGATGCTACTTCATCAAGCAGCATGATGTCACAGTGACATGAACTGTTGCTTAAATAAAGCACATTATGGACTAACAATACTTTATTATTAACGCTAATATAAAACTTGAGCTTCAGTTTTATCATTTATACAGCCAACTTTAAGTCCATTTAGTCACACCAAGAAATATAAAGTGAAAAACTAAAGCAAATGGTTCACTGCAACATACAAACAATGTACTATTTATGACTTAGTTTTCAAATTAGCCACTATTTTTTTTAGAGTGTGAATACAGTTGTGCACGTTTTTTGATAAAATTGTTTACCACCTTAACCCGTTTAATCCCGCCGGCAACAGTTGTTGCCAGACATTTTTTCTAACTTCTGGAAGCTCTAAAATAATTGTTTAGACTTTTAGCGGCTAATTGAAATCTTTAAATGAAATAATAAAGTGTCTACTCTAAGCAATACCAATTTCATGCACCTAGTGTGAAAGGTCACATGACCAGACCGCTTTACTTCCTGCCTGTGATGTATTTCTGAACACTCTTGTAACCAATCTTTGTTACAATGAGTTTTGCATGTCATGATTTTTAAATAGTCTTTCCCACTGGCAACAATTGTTGCCTAGTATAAAACCTACATTTTCACTAACATGACCAACATAAAATGTAATAATTCATAAATATCATGTGTTATCGAGGTCCAAGGGTTGAAATGGGTGCACTTATTTTGCAGGAAAAAATTGCGGATTAAACGGGTTGATACCAGTTCATTTATTACCAGATTTTTGACACCTGTAGTCAGATACGTCTTAAAAGAAATGCACCTCAGTGTCACTCCCATAATTTATATCCCAGGAAAACAAAAAGTAATGGATTGCTGGATAGCAGTTCCTGGAAAACATGATCGGACCAAAAAGGTGAAACATAATTTCCCCCTACATACTGCAAAAGTGAACGCATCATTAACAGTGGTCAAAACAAGTATTTCTTTAAAATTGTTATTCATCATTGAATAAAATGACTCAAGTTAAAAGCTGCTTTCAGTGTAACATTATGCCTCAAAACCAAAACAAAGATGAGTTTGTTTTAAAAGTATTGCCCAAACTTTGCTTTTAAGTCAAATAATATATAGTTCAGTCACTTTTAAACCAGTCAGAGTAAAACAATATCCTATGTGACCAAGGAATGGTTTTATACATCAGTTCAAATCTCTGACGTATAAAAATGACACTTAAAAAGTGACAATTTAAAAGCCTACAAAAATATATTTTATTTCCAAGAAAACAGTCATATTTGTGGATTATGTCATCATTCTTTGCTAGTTATGTAATAATTGATAGTGTAATGACCTATAATACTGACAAGATGTTATTCTTTTCAGAGCTACTATGAAGTTAAAAGCAAATTAATGGTAATGGTATGTATATAGGTGATGCTGTTTTTTGTTAAATCCTGCATTGCAGTTTCCATTGTTTCATCTTTGAAGCTGTGAGGCCTTGTGTCATGGTTGGAGGTAAATGCATCAGTAAGACATGAGGCTGATGTAGTTTTTAGGGAATAAGTCCTTCAGGTTCCAACTGAGTCTCTCTGTAAATAAAAGCACCTCTTGCAGCTTCAGTCCCCTGCTCTGTTTGACCTGATTTATCTTCCCAACTCTTGGCCGCCTAAGCCTCGCAGCCTCCTCTATGATCTTGTCTAAATTTACATCTCTCTACATGGCCCTCTAATCGTGCCTGAGAAGTTCTCATTGCTGCTGATGAAAGCGTAAGAGGTTGATCAAATGCAAAGCAGCCTCTCTGAAACCTCCCTTGCATCATGCACCGCTACGTCTTTGTGGCCGGCCTCCAGCCTCAAACGCCACGAGGATATGCCTCCCGACTGCAGCGTTGCCATGAAAATCAATGCTCACCATTTGGCACACCGCCATAAACACGGGTTCTAATATTTATAAGGCCGATCAGTGATGGTTTGTTTTCAGCTGGAATAAAGATAGCGAGAAAAATGCACGCGGGTTTTGATTGAGGGGGATGTCGGAGAAAACAATTTCTCAGGGTAGTGTCTAATGGATTGGAGAGACCGGAGAGACGTTTGTCTTTTAACGCCCCAGATACATTAAGGAGGTATAAAATATGCTTGTCAGCCTGAATCAGTGTTATGCCACAACACAATTCAGACGCAACCGAGCGAGTTTCGGCTGTAGAAAGAGATTATAGGAGTTATCAGAGCCGACAGCACCGAGGAAACAAAACCACGGGCTTCAGTTCGGGTTGCTAAGCACAAACCTCCAACAGACTTACATCAAAGCATCCTATAATCAATTCAAACTATCAGTTTTAAGGATACTCTGTTCCACTTTCAAACACGAGCGCCGTAATATTCCAGTGTCTCTATGAAAGGGGTGGCTGGTTTGTTTTTGTACAGACAAGTAATCAGAAAAGCAATAAGAGACTCAACTCAGTTCTTTATACAGCATATTTTCCCCAGCAGTCATTGGCTTGGGGTAGGAGATAGAAACTCTATGTGAGACTTTGCTCCGACGAGTTTTTCATCAATTGTTCGAAACTTATTTCAATGCCACGCAAAGTGAAAGGCTGCAAGAAAGTTACATAAACACACAGAGAGAGGCCGCATGTATTTTCTGCCTTATTAAAGCAAGGAGGAGCATTAAAGCAATTGATCAAATTCTTCCGCTGCGAACCGAGTCGCCTGCGGTGATGACTCCACAGCGGTGCTTTCAGCATCTCTCAGATCGCTGTTTTCACTTTAGAAAGTGTGCCGTTTTTTTAGGGTTTTTTTCCCACTTCAGATGGTTCTTATTGCTGGCCTTCAACAGCGACGGACAATCTTTTTTAACGCCACGGCTATGATGGAAGTCGACATGGACGCGACTGGCTGAAGTATCTTCAAAACATATTTTTCCTTTACGTCTTGAGCCATTTGGTGAGTCATGGGATTCTTTAGACGATCCAACAAATGAGGAGGAAAATACTGTAAACTAGTCCTACAGATCTCCAAATGAGCAAAAACTGAAGTCTGATTTGACAAAGCGGTGTTATGTGTGCAGTACATATCACTGAATCTAAAACATTCAAAGTATTTTCATTGCTTTAAAAAAAAAAGAGGGTTGAAAGCAAAGGTTGAGCCAGTCTTCTAATATTATTAGCTGTCTAGTTTTAGCCAATAATATTATCCAGTAGTTATTATTAGTTGCCCACATTACCTCTGTGAGCTCAGAAAAAAAGCTTTCCTGAGGAATCTTGGCTCACATTATTTTAAGTTGGCCTTGGAATAGCCTCAAATGGCCAACAGTGATTAATTTCTTTTTCAGCACAGACATTATGGAGCCCTGCAGATCACAGATTTTAATGTAACAAAGGTTATCTCCTGTAAAAATGATTCAGGAATTGTTCTCTCCCCAGAGATTTGCATGAACGCACAAAGACAAAATGCTGACTGATTTATTTTCCGTAAAGACATCTCACTGAGCCCAGGTAAGGAATGTGTGCTCTGTCTTTTAGAAAGTCAGGCCAGCCTTTGGAGGAAGTTCATTTTACCTGTTTGTTTCCTCCTTGAGTCTCAAGGAATGAGCAATTTGACGACTCAGGGTCCCCTGATCGCCTAGGGGTGCCTGGGAGGAAATTGAATTCACACAGGATAATGAAGAGATAATGCCAACTGCTCCAGCTGTGCACATACTAAGGAAAACCCTCGTAGTTTGAGGGTTATGTTAATAGTAATCATTTAGAGCTCCTTTAATCATTTCTGCTGATTGTGTCTGAGCTGTAAAAGTCTATTTACTGCAAATGTGCATCAATCACTTCCTCCAGAAAGTTGCGATCGCAAATCGAGCCGTCGTTTTGCTGATTCCGCGCGAACTTGCAATGTTCATCATCAGTTTTGCTCAAATCTGAGAAATCACCTCAACATTTTCTGTAATACTTTCTCATCCGACGAATCATAGTCACTGCAACTCGACTTACTTTTGGCCAACCCCTTTCTAATTTAACTTCCTCTTCCACAACGTCTCTTTAAAGCCAAACCTGCAACTGTGAGTGACGCTAAGCGATAACATTTCTCCTTTTTAAGGTTTAGGCCACAATCAATCAATCGATCAAATTTCATTTGTATAGCACATTTCAGCATCAAGTGCTTTACATAATAAACACAAAAACACAAAGTCATGCAACATAGAATCAATAATCAAAAACTACATTAAGTCAAGTGCCATAACGATGCAAATAAAACATTTTTAATATGTAAGTACAATTGCAGCACTTTCAGCCAATAATCATTGTTGGCTGATCAAAAAAAAAAAACATTGCTACATCCAGGAAGGTCTAGTCAATACACTTGAACTCCCACACTTGAGGCAAAGACTCAGAGAAGCACTTCACCTTCTTTAAAAAGCATAGCATCAGACGCTGAGGAGCTGACTTCTACCGCAGCCGTCTCTCACAAGCACGCTGAAGGTCATGACTTGAAGACCATAATGAAACTACATGAGCCACAATAAAGGTTCACAAACCCAAATTTTTCTTGAGATTCCTCTCCGTGAACGGCACATGCCGGATCAGAGACAGGGAACAAGCTCGCTCTCCCACATTGCCTCAAGGGACGATGTCATAATTCTTCTTAAGAGCCACAAAACACATGCAGTCCAGAAAATCAAATCACAATGACACCCTTGGCAATTTTGTGTGTGGGGGGGAAGGATTTTCATTCCCTAAAAGAAAAAATCTTGGCTCCCAAATATTGATCTCTTCTTTTAATTTTCTATCAGTTTCAGTTAAGCTAGCATCAAGAACGTTAAGCAACAGTTTTAAAAATATACACTCTTCGAAATCTGATCATGCTCTCTCTCTTTTTTTCTTTCTTTTTTTTCATACATGCACTGTGTGCACGCATGAAACAATCTCTGACCTGATTTGCAAAATCAAAAGGAGGTGCTGCAGCTTGTAAGGTGGTTGGAGAAAACTGGAGGAGATTTTGAATGTGCACAATAGGACAGATGCAGATGAAAGCTTGATATATTGTTCTTTTGGTTGAGGGAGTAGGACAAATTCCCACCTGGATCTACATGCTAATTAGTGTTCCTTTCAATTTCCAGTCCACAATATACGTCTTGCAAGCTGACCTGACGTTTTTCTATCATTCTTATCAAAGATGGCTGTTTTTAAGTGCCATCTGTTATGAGGAAAGCACACAACAACTACATCCCATCCCGTCCCTCAGCTAGAGAGATTCATTGTGAATGTTTGCTCCTCGCTGACATCTGCTGCCTGGAAAGGGCATCGTTTTTTACAAGTTAAAAGAAAAGCATAAATGCTTTACAACCACAGCAAACACAATTAGTTTAAGTTTTAAAGCAAAATAAAATGAGAACATGAGGGATTGCGACACTATGCAACACGTAAGTTTACCGTAAACTCAGAAGAAGAAAAAAGTTTGTTCATGTTGTTTGATGTTATCAAAAACTGATGTTACTTCCAGCTCATATGCCTGCAAATCTATATTGTCCAACTTTTATGTAGCAAATGGCTGCATGGACATTGTTTTTTTGGGTTTTTTTCTTAAGCAGGTATGTGGTGTGACGTAACTGGTTATCCTTTGCTGCAAAAGCTGAAATGATTATGGTAACGTGTAATTAAATTTTGCTTTGAAAACCAGACACTTACATAAGCAACAAGGGCAAGCGCAAAGATCACCATTTTCACACCCCTCAGGCAGAAATTTAAAGCTCCGGCTGGATAATAAACGTGACAGACACAAGAAAAGACTTCAGCAGGTTCAAGGCTTCGGTAAACCTCGCCCTAAGACTGCAAATAATCACAAAAAAGAAAACTTCTGAAAATTGTTTAAAGGGAGATTAAATTGAAAATAGCATTGATCTGTTCTCCTCAGAGGGGAGCTGTCACACTTCACTCTGTCTGCTTCAGAGAAAGGTCCGACACAAAAGATAAAAGAACATTTTAAAAACCTTTTTCATAAAAAATTGAAAAAATGTTGTATTATGTTCAGTTGCACGTGAGGACTGACTTTACTGTTAACCTCCAACACTTGAGCCCTTCTGACTTCCCAGCATGCTGTTGTGCTAATGATCATAGCTGTTCTCCAGCTGCGAAGTCAGTGAAGCAGGCAGCTGCAGTTTACACTTCACCACAATCCAAACAACGCGGCAACTGAGAAATACAACAATCCAAGTCATCAAATGCCTTTTCTGCACCATGATGCAAATACACACATCCTATTGTTTTATAATGGGTCGTTATGTGGTTCTCACAGTAAGAGCTTGGGTGTTTTTTTGTTTTTGTTTTTTTGTGACGTTAAACATGAGTAATAGTTCTCTCGTGTAAAAGAAAGATGTCTGACAGACGTGTGCCAGTCTCAGAATGGAGCAACGCTAACAGCTAGTCAGACTGACCGTTTGCTTTAGATCACTTTTGCAACATAAAACAACTCAAACTGAGCATATTTGTGTTAGTGAGATAACATAGCATGTCAGTCGATATTAAGCCATTTAGTTATCGCTCTTTTTTTTTTAAAGTTTGCTGCTTTTTCAGCTGTGGCTTGTCTGTCCAATGGAAGTTCGGAAAGAGTGGAGCAAGACTTTGGATTTGGTAACAGGCATGATGCGTGCAACGCCAATGATTTTCTTTGTTTTTCTCTTATTTGTTTCTTGAACTATTCATATTTATCAATGAATGATTGAGATAAAATGAAAATGGAGCGGAAATAACACGTACGTGTCTGTGCTGCTCCTTGTATTACAGTTGTTAGGAATTCATCCCATTAATCCCAGCATTAGCTGATCGGGTGTGTGCATAAAGCCTGCGGCGTTAAGTAATAACACAGATGCTGTTTCACACAAAAAGAGCAGAAAACCTGTGAAAAGTGTGATGAATATAGCTTTGTAGCACAACAATGCGAACACATTCAGTGAGCTGTTTTAAATGGCTGAAATTTGCAATAAACATTTATTTCTCTAAGTGGCTAGATATTCAATCAAGCTTATATCAGGGCAATACATTAGGTCTGGCAATTATTCCCACTTCTCTCAAAATGTCACACTGATTGTTAAACCAGTTCACACTAGTCCTAACATCAATTTAAAAACCATAAACCAAAAAAAAAAAAATAATAATCCATCGTACCCAGATTTACTCATCCTCCTAACAGGAACGTTAATCTAAGCTTGAAGAAGCAGAGACTATTTCTCCAGCGCCTCCTTAGAAGGCATCTAAGATGTGGCGAGTGAAAACAAAATTGTACGGAAACGCAAACTGGAGCAGAAAATGACTATCATGAGAGTTTATTAAAGCAAAACAAACAAAAAATAATATGCACAAAAAACAGGAGCAGACGGGGAACAGCGGGATGCAACGCCCACCAAGTAGAGACGATGTGGGTGGAACCAGTGGAGAACAGAAATAAGAAAAACAGGTGAGCCTATATATTTACATACAGGAGGGGCTGGATGTGGCAAAAGATGCAGGAGAACTAATTACCAATTAACAGACGCAGGTTTGGAAGGAGCAGGTAGGAATAATTGAGGAAATGATTCGCAGCTGGAAAAGAATGGTGGATCGAGGGAAGAAAATAAACGAGGCCAGGGAATTGAAATCAAACCTAGTCCTAAAAAGACCTTAACAGAAAGATACATGTCTAAATATACTCTAACAAGTAAACTAAGAACCAAGATGGGGAATAAAGCAAAAAGGCAAAAGATCAGGACAAATACAAAAATAAGACCAAAAGTGCAAACAACAAAGAATCATAACCAATAAAATATTTAACATATTTAAAATGTTGGTACATTTGTTCCTCTAACCTGCTCATGCACCCTTCCCACTGATCCACTGCGAAGACAACCAGCAAAAAGACATTTCGATCGCTTCTTTCAACCTCCGCAGACAGGATGTGAAATGATCCTTTTGACTGAACACTTTCCAATACGATTATTGGCTATAGGGCAAAATTTTCACCCCCAACAATCTGGCTAAAACAACCCCGGCCTGGCAGTCAGAGGAGCAGCTTGTTCCTGTGCGGACCGATGGGCTCAGATGAATGCTAATGAAGAGGAATGAGAGGGCCACTTGGAATAAACATTTGCTATCAAATAAAAGTAATTGATGATTTGGCTCAGAGTCTGCGGCTTCATAGTCTCAGCTGAACCCTTTTTAATCATAATTTAAACACTTTAATCATATTCTCTAAATGGCAAAAAACACACCCCAGTCTGACTTTATCAGGGTTTGCAGTAACTTGCAAGGGGGTCAGCTAATTAACAGGAAAACACCAATTAAGCGCCACTGTAATCTCTTTATATTTTATATTCGACAGTCAATGTAGGTTTTCTTATGTGTATTTTGCGGACTTGTTTTTTATTTTAATACCACAGCTCAGTTAACTTGCCCTTCCTACTTTTATTGCTCTGGAGTACTCACTTCATCCAAGTAAGCTGTTTTTACACTCTGTGAAACTTAGTAATAATAGTGACTGAAAAGCATTTAATCAGCGTGTTTACAGCTCTATAAACCATTCTTTCAACATGGCCTCGCTTTGTCTTGAATGCGTCCTTTACATTCTTTCAGCTTTAGGATAAAGCCCATTACGCGGCACTTCAGAGCAATGGTTTGATTTTCTGTTGCACATTTCTAAGTGGTTTCCCTCGCAGAGCAGGAGAGTGTCACCTCGACAGGACTTAAAGTACAGTAAAGTCTGCATCAGCAGGAGAATCGTGCGCGCCAGTCTGTGAATTATAGTCTTTGTTAATGTTTGCGGCGCCTCGCAGGATGATGTATCAGGCCTCACTACATGAAGCGCTTGAGAAATTTGGAGAGCGGCTGAAGAGCCAGTTCAGGTTGTGTCATAATTAACTCGGCACCAAGCAGCCTCTCTGTTCAGCCACTGGAGAAAATCCATGTGGACACCCAACTGTGGCACTTCAGCGACTGCCTGATCCAAAATGTGAACATATTGCCGTGGAGAGCTCAGGGGTTTTTTGTTTTTTTTTTGCGGCTAAGAGCGGCGGAGCCGATCGATGGGATTGACAAACACGGAAAGAGATGGAAGAAAATTTTAAATTGCACAAATCAGTCACAATGGAGCAATTTTTAGCCCTTTCAAACATGCAGAACATTGATTGTCTTTTCTCTTATCAGCTTTGTTTAAATAGCCAGTTATTGTTCTCTACTAACATAAAAAATATACACATATTTGGCCCCAATTATTGTTTCTTTGTAACATGCAAAATGTTTAATTGACACAAATGTGCCAGAAAAAAGACATGTTGAAAACATGTTGTTTATTATTACATTATTGCTTTTTAATTAAGAATTTAATCCATTAAGAAAAACAGTCTATCCAAACCAATATGGACCAATGTAGAAAACATAACTATTCCCATGTTAAGTGAAAAACGAAATATCGTCAGCCAGTAAATTCATGAAGTCACAAATAGATCTTGTCTGACAAAATGAAGTAGGTGAAATGATTTGAGTTTGGTTTTGGGTTTTGTCATGTTTTGTGTTCCTTAGTTTAGTTCTGCCTAGTTTCCATTTCCACTTCAGTTCTTCTTAGTGATTCTAGTTTGTTTCTTGTTAGTTACTACAGTCTTGTTATGTTTTCTTAGTCTAGTTATTCTTGTTAGATTTATTTCTTGATACCTGCAACCTGTTAGCTCATCAGCCTAGCTCTTTTGTTTAGGATTCAACATCCCCAGGATTTAGGCTTCTCATTCCCAGTCACTCTTTGCTGGTTTCTCTCGTCTATCTCCCATCACTTCCCTGTGTTCTCTTCACGTCTCCCTGTTGGTTTCTTCCTATGGATTTTGTTTGTTTGTTTGTTTGTTTGTTTGTTTGTTTGTTTGTTTGTTTTCGCCCAGGCTTCAGTGATTTGTATACAGGATTTTTTTTTTCAGACTTTCATTAAAACTTTTTAAAAAATGAGCCAGCTCCTGTCTGCATTTTGTTCCGCCCTCAAACACACACCTCGTGACAAAAAGATGTCAAACAGTAACTCGTAATGCACTGATCTAAAGACATTTAAGAACAGATTAAAAATAACGTCACTGACATCTGTCAGTGTGGAAAGGGACTTCAAAGACATTTCTAAGGCTTTGGGAATCCACTGAACCAAAGTGACGATCATTAATCATAAAAGGAGAAAATAAGGAGTCTACCAAAAATAACTCATGGAAAAGTGAATCGACTTTCATCCAGGAAGTCACTAAATAACCATGAACAACATCTAAAACACTGCAGCGCTCACCTGCCTTAGTTATGCTGTGATTACTGTTCAGATATAAGAGAGACACTGGGGAAAAAATGGCGTCAAGAAGGTGAAAAACATTGTTGATCAAAAAAAGATACAAAACCAAAGAGGAAGTTTTCAAAAGCTGTACATCCCGTTACATCCTATTGTAAAACTGTCACAGGATTACAGGAAAATAGCGTAGCATCAGTGTGCTATTTTGCAGTGGTGGTGTGATAGTCTGGACTGATTTGCTGCTTCAAGACCTGGCCGTCTCTAATGGGAAATGATGAAGCGTAAAATCCAGCCATCAGTTTGTGTTTTGCAGCAGGAAACTGATTTAAAGCAAGCCATACAGCTCAGCACTGAACGATTGAAATTAACAAATAGAATCAAACTACTCAAAACTGGACTCACATTTATTTGAGACGTGATCTTTAACAGGACATTCTTGCTTCTCTTTGGATTAAATATTTCCAAAGAGAAGTCTCACCGGCACTTAATGTAAACACTGCATGGATTACTAGGGCATTAATCAATGAAATCATAATTTGATTGTTCTTTGATTTGGTTTCTGCTTTGTGTATTTACTCAGATCATCTATGTCTAACGTTAAAATTAGTTTTGGGATCTGAAACATTGAAGAGAGACAAAACAGCGAAAGCATGATAAATCTGTAAGGCTGTGCACACTTGCCTCACAGCACTGTTAGCGAGCGGAGAGGCGTTTGATCACCTCACAGACTGATAAGAAGAAAAGAGAAAGCTTAAAATCAATTCTTAAGAACATTTGTAAAAATCACTGTCAGTGAACAAAACTGCAGCAGCGTCCATCATGAAAAGAGCAAAGGAAAATGGTAAACACAATCTAGAAATGCTTTTGCTTCTGATTTTTTTTTTTTTATTTCTTTTGGCCCTGGGCTTTCACTTTGCTGGAAAACAGACAAGCTGACAAACTAACAAGAGAAGGGCTGGACTTCGCATTCACACAGAGGCAGTGATACACAGATTGAAGACGGATACTGGCAGAAACAAGGCTTTAGCACTAAGAGGGAGAAAAGCTCTGTGAAAATAATATGGTAAAACACAACAAGCAAGCAGGTGTACAGAGAAAGAAATGGGAGAACAGATGACACAGAGGTGGTCATAAACTAATACAGCGCCTTTCAAAAGTAGTCATACTCTTTTTCACATTGTGTTGCATTATAGCAACAAACTTCCATGGCTGAGATTTTATGTGACAGACCAAGTAGTGCAGAGGGAACACTGTGGAACAAGCAGGGACATGAAACCAAAACATTCACCGGAAATGTCAGCGTATCTCTGGAGGAGCTGCAAACATCCAAGAAAGAAAAAGAAGAAGAAGAAGAAGTAACAAGAAAAGAAAAGAAACATAAATCCTGCTTTCTACAATGTTGTTAGATGCTTCAAAGGACTCAAAAGTAGGATGTAGGTTCAATGACTGTAAACATACAACCATGGCCACAATGCATTAGATCAGGGGTGTCAAACTCCAGTTCTTAAAGGCTGCTTTCCTGCAGTTTTTAGATGTGCCTCAGGTACAAAATCAAATGGCTTAATTCCCTCCTCCTTGTGTAGATCAGTTCTCCATAGCCTTGCTAATGACCTAGTTATTCTATTCCGGTGTGGTGCAGCAAAGGCGCATCTAAAAGTTGCAGGACGCCGACCCTTGAGGACTGGAGTTTGACACCTCTGGGTTACATCAAAGTGTCTAGTCAAAGTCCAGATCTTAATCCAATCAAGCATCTGTGATTAGACTTGGAAATAAATTATCCAGATTCTTCCCATACTATGATTGAAGTATTTTCCAAAGAACAAAAGGGGATAAAATCAATCTACATGTGTAAACTGGTGGAAACCGTGCTGAATACAAATGCACAGCCAACATATTCCTTCTACTTCACAAGCATGTGCTACTTTGTGTTGGTGTAGCTCCTCAAAACCCTGTAATAAATGTGAGAAAATGTGAAAAAAGCTCTAGGGGCATGAATACTTTTCATGCCAGAGTAAAACTCTGTTCCGACACAATAATACCATTGTACTAGAAAAAAAAACAAAAAAAAAAAACAGACCGCCCACCCATTTCAACATGAGCATTCACGTTCCGCAGAACCATAAACAACTTGAAGTCTTCTCGACGTTGTGTCAAAATAACCCTCAAGGAAGACCTCCTGCCGTTTGATGGCGTGTCGTTTTGTTGAGCTTTCATAAAGCCTGCAGTCGGCGCTTTCAGTACGCATGCACGCTTACTTATGCGGTGATGAATTAACCGGGGTGCTCTGAGTGGTCTGTGACAGCACCAGGGCTCCGACATCATGGCTGCATATGCCAGACATCTGGTGCAATATTAGGGCCAAGGCACCCGGTTCCTCTCAGAGGCAGATTCAATATCTGACACATCAACGAAGCTCGTGGCAGATTGTGTCTTTCCGAGACATTACTCTCATGCTATACACATTCACTTTTTTTTCTTTCACAACTTGAGAGGAAAGTAAAGATAGATGGCATAATTGAGCAGCAAAAAATAATTAAATCTCAGTTTGGGTAAGAAAGGAAACTTAAAGACGAAAAGCATGCGCGATGAAAACTTTACATAAAAAAGTGCCTTTTACTGTCTTGTTTATTTGATGAATAGAGGCAATTTTGGTCAGAGGTTCACTTCTGGGCCACATTAAGCGTCAGCTCCAGGAGAAACTGCAGTTAAAAGCTTCTTATTTAGAGAATTATATTATGATGTATGTTGCAGAGGTTGGAGTTATTTTTGGAGTGTAGGCTGAGCAATAAAGCAAGATGATGAATTGTCACTGCATTTATATTTATCAAGCTGTTGGGCCCCTCTCGAGCCTTCTGTGTGTTTGCATGTGTGCAGTGAATATAAATTTGCGGAAAAAAGGGGGGAAATAATAATTTTTGTTTTGTTTTGCACATATTGGAAAAAGGCTTCCTTTTTTACATGCAAAACTCTTATTTTACATTGCGATTTGCATTGCTTACGGCGATGAGTCATCCTTATGTTTAGATGCTTCTTCGAACCGCTGGCTGACCTGAAGTTGACCGCTCTGATAACTAGCACTCAGTTGTTTTGACTCAGATCAAGTAGTTCATCTTTGCTGTCTTATTAATAGAAGCAGTATCGATTGATTGCCTAATAGTTGCATCTATGAACAGCTAGTATGTCGAACAAAAACTCCTCTAAACAAGTTGTTTACAAACATCACATCTATTCACTCCATTTTTGACTGGCCCAAAGACGGTAACTAGCACTTTAACTTAGTGTTGCTCAATAAAAAAATTTTTTTAAAATGACAGAATTGTGTAAATAACAGCAAATGAGGAATCTGAACCTGAGTGAAGCTTCCCTGCAGTACCTGGATTGGTTGCTGCTCCAGTAACAGCTGCAGCTCGAAGCAGCTGAGGCAGGGTTGACCTGTGTCATCACACCGCTTCCAATCAGCGCCAATTAGTGTGAAGGTGAGTCGGTGTCAAGGTGATGATGCCGCTCCAACCTGTAACACAGTCTCTTGTTAGAATTTCTGTCATTCACCTCCATGCAGCTGCTAGCTGGAGTTTACTTTCCATGCTCAGGGTAGCTGGGAGATGGTGGCTAATTGGTAGTGCATGAAGCTAATATTAAAGAGACGAGAGCACACATATTCAGTCTGAAAGCAGAATTTTGTGTCTTTTGTTCTCAAAACCTTTAATACTTTTGCTTACATTTTCATTTTGAAAGCAGGACTTTGTGTCTTTCTTCTCAAAACTTCTCCAGACAGAGGCTGCGTTTGTACTGCAGCATGAAGTGACTCAATTCCGATTTTTTGACGTAATCAGACCTGTATCGGATGTTTTCGTGACAGTCTGAACAACACTGGTCTGACTCTTTTCGACTGCGAGCCAGGCCGCTTGGGTATCCGATACGTATCCGATTCAAATGTGGCCTAACATCCACGTCGCATTCAACGAACTGAACGTCATTCAAACTCGACAAACATCATTATTCTGTGTCCTGGTACGCACAAGCGGGAAGAACAAGTTAGCCTGTGTGGCTAATCAACGATCGATCATGTTTTAATCGAATACATTAAAATAATGGAAGATCTGTTTGTAATCAAGCTGTATACATACTAGTGATAATGTGATGACATTGTTTTAAATTATAAGAGAAAATGACCACAATCAGGATGTGAAGGAGAACATTAAGCAAATAAAATGCTAGGCACGAGGTCACAACTGTTGCATTGCATTAATAGTTTGAGTTAAACATGACTAAATCAAGTTTTACTACCTGATGTTGCTTTAGGAAATTTGTCACAATTTGAGAGTGACACACGACCAACCACTAGCGGAACAAGTCAGCGTCAGGCAGGGCGGCCGGGCCCTACACCCACATAATAAAGCTCATGATAATTTAACTTTACAACATAGACATGCCTGGAACAGCAGATCTTACAAGTTTCACTACCACAGAAAGTGACTCTGTCATTCTGAAATCCATCTGACATGAAGTACAACAAACCAAGAGAACAACAGAAACATCAGTCCAGAACCACAGAGAGCATTCGGATCATTTTGACACTTTTATCAGTTTCAACTAAGAGCCTGGAGCAGCCAGCACCTGCTGAAGCTAGGTTTATGGTGGACGGGTTGAACCGAGCACGCAGCGTGTTGCAGCACCTCGTGCACCCCCAACCCTTCTCCAGCTCTCATCAGACGTGATAAAGGGTTGGATACCTCAAGTCATATTCTGCCTCCCCTATAGGCCCGGGCCGGGGGGGCCGCCGCCCGCTCACGCTGCGCCCCTGCGCCCAACATGAATGGGGCGTTATGATGAAGTGAAATAGAAATAATATGAAAAATATAGGAAACATATTTAATCAACCCTCTTTACTCTGGTGACGCTAAATAAAATCCTGTGCGGCTGTCAGAAGTAATTAGTAAATGAAAACAAATATTATCACGAATACCGAGGCCCACAGCTGATAACTCAGGTTTTACAGTATAAAAACATACCCTGATCTTTGAACTCTCATAAGCAGCACTGTGGCCTCCATCACAAAAGAAAAGAGTTTAGCAAAACTGCAAACCTACCAATTAAGCCGACAGATTGAGACGAGAGCATTTATTGTAACTAGAGGAGCTTCAGAAACCTGGTAGAAAAATCTGTCAACAGCACAGTTTAATTAAGGAAAACTTTCAAAGGTCCCTTCCACAGAAATAATCTAGGTTTTTTTTTTTCTCATTTCAATGAAAAGGTTTTCTCTTTTCTTTTCTTTCTGGCATAAGACATGAACCCCAGCAGGATTTATTGATCCTATCTCCATTTCCTACACATCCGTACACTGTATTCCTGTTGCTTCATATGTCAGAATGAGCAGTGTAGGAAGACTGCCAGTAAATCTTTCCAAAACCAAACTAATGCATCGTATGTTGAAGCTCACATGGCACTCGAACGTATTTTTTTTAGTCACATGTGAATACAAGGTCACATGATGTTTTTCTATGTAAGTAAGAATCTTGGGAAAATGCGATTAAACTCGTATAAAGGCTGCAATTGGTGTTTTGTGTATTTTAGAATAACCTCCGTAATATGAATATTGCTGTTCAGTGATGATGCACCAGCAGCACTAGGAGAGATTATTTTCCCTGCTGGGCTCAGCATGCTGCTGCTTAGAATGCTGCTTTGCTTGTGTTTTTTTTTTTTTTTTTTTAAGAGTGAATGATTCTTTAATAATAAAACTCTGTCTCTCTCGCCTGCATTGTATTCCAGACAAACAAACTGGGTGGTAATGGGTTCACCACTCCAGAGGCAGATTCTTCTGTGGACAGACGTTTTTAGCTTTAATTTTTTTTTTAAGTCTGAATTTTTTATTCACTTTATCACCAATTGCCTGCATCACCAATCTTTCCTTTATTGATTTAGATCAAGACATGTATCAACACTAACAGGACATCCGTAAAACTGCAATTGTTGGAAAGAAAACAGTTAATGGTTATCCTGGCGGATATTAGAGACTACAAATCCGATTTGGACAAACGTTCCCCGTCAACCGCCATGCTATTTATATTTTTTGACATCTGGAGAATAAATGCTAAAGTTCTCAAAAGAAATGGCGCCTGAAACGACGGCGATGTGCTAAGTAACAGTGTGTGACTGAAAATGTCAAACAAGAGTTTGTTTTTCTTAAACTGTCTCAGCTCAAGTCATATTGTTGGTGCCATGGAAACCGACAGCCATGTAAATTAGTTCTTTGTTTTATTTTCTATTGTAGGAAGTACTTCTGGAAGACTGCTACAGTGTCTCCGTCCCGTCCATCTAACCTCCAGACGGTCTCGGCAGCATTCTGAGTTTGTTTGTTTCATTCTGTTAAGAAGCTTCAAGGGTGTAAGACTGCAAAGTCTACGGTTCGACTGGTCATTCTTAGATTTTAACACCGGGTTATAATTTCCGTTTGAATCCAAACTTGAGATTGTATTGGAATGAACTGGATTGAACTCAATCAGTTTGTGTTATAAATTGTCTTCGGACGACAGATGCAGTAAATTAGCTCTGCACTGTGTAAAAATATATGAACCTGAACTGATTCTATTAAGAAATGAACTAAATTGAACAGGACTGAAAAAATGAACTGAAATTAATTGTGAGAAGTGACAAGCACAGCATTGTCATACGACATACATGAAGATTCCTTGAAAAATTGCATCCTGAAATACTAGTAGCTTATGGATGGCACAATATGTTGCTCTTGATATGAAATTATAAAAGTGTTTACATGATTACTTTGGATTTCTTCTTGTTAAGGCAAGTTGTTCCTCTCCACTGTCACTACGTGCCTGCTGAGTACGAGAGATTGCTGCAAAGTCAAGAACATAATCGTATGTCAGTGCTGAAAGGAAATGACTCAATTCAATCTGATGGGGTTCCTTAAAAAAACATGCTAAACTAATTTACCAAAAAATCTGAGTTTAATGCATTGTTGGGAAATAAGGACGCATTGAAATGCATGTATGATTGAACAGAAACTAATTCACATTTGTTGTGAATTGGCTCCATATAAATAAACCTTCGTAAATAAACTGAATTCAAATGAAAGATTAGGAAAAAGGGAGGAAAAAAGCAAAAGGACTATTAATACCTAGCTCCAACATGCTGGTATTTAAGAAACAAGGCTGTTCTTACAGCAGGAGTTAAGGTCAAACAGGAGAGTATAATGCCAGTGAAAGTAAAATTTCTCTCTTTTGCTTCGTTACCAAAGAAAAATGGGAGGGTGGCTATTGGTAATGCCCATGCAATGTGCAGCAGATGGAGCCTTAGAAACATTAAAAACACCTCTATTGGCCAAAATAAATGAGTTGTTCCACATGAAAAACACAAAGAGGAACAGATGTAGAAGAATTTGCCCAGAAACAAACTGATGCATGCTGGGAAATTACTAAAGATCATCTGCTCCATGTTTAACTAAAAATCACACATTAAGGCACACGCTTCTAACAATGCCGGTCTAGTTAAAACATCTCTGTTTTGACTGAATCAAGGATCCCAGCAGCCATGAAAGCTTGACATGCCGGGTCTGTTCGAGTCCCTCAGTCTGCTATTATGTACACGCCAAGCTAGGCTCAGTGGGTGGAGGTTGCCAAATGACTGGTTTTTACATGAATTAAAATGCTGGTTTAATACATCAAAGCGCCCAAAGGCCTCATGTCGTTTTTTACATTTGACAACTTATATTTCTGCTTTTCAAGGCCCCTGACAAGAACAATGCTGGCTCACTTTAAAGCCTCGGCTTTGAAACAGTCTGACGGAGAATGACGCACTGGGAATAAAGCACAGAGCTGACAAATATAATACATCACAACTATATGTCCACTTTGGAGATATATAATATTGCTGGGCTCATAACTTTGCTAAAAGAAAGTATTAAAAACATCTGTCAAATAAACACGAGATACTTTAGGTATTGTTCCCTGTGGTTTGCTGCAGTCTGACCTGTGAGCCTGACAAACGGAAAATACGACAAAGATGTCATCCCCATCATTTTATGTGTTTCTGTTTTTATTTTGATTTAAAGGAGAACAATGTGCAATTCAGTGCATTGTGTCTTTGTTAGTAGTCATCCTGGAAGCAGAGAGTGCAGCATAAATCTGTGGGGACATCTGCTGGCAGACAACAAAACGAGGTAGAAGGCTAAATTCCCCTAAAGCATTCAGGAAACTACATGATCAGGTTATCTGACGACTTTAATTAAACACATGCGTGTCTGAGGTTGTGTTATTCTTCATTATTATACAGCTGGAAAAAAAGCAGGTAATCAGAGGACGTGGAAGATTTTGGTTTCCTTGCTTCAGTTTGAACAACTCCAGCTAAAATCAATCAACTTCTGTGTAGGTTTGCTCCTTTTTTTAAGTTCAACTGCATAATTTTTTGGAAATTTTTTGGAAAAAAAAAAGAAAAAAGAAACCTCTTTTTACAGCTCAACCTGAATCACACAGACATTCAAAATGGACATTGTAGCAGCTATGGCAGGGGATGTTCTTAGAAATTATGTTTCCTCATTGTGTAAGCCTTTTTCCATTTACATTGTTTTCAGGTGGGATTCAGAATGATTGGATGTGCTCCCTCAGAGCCTGCAGGTGGATAAAAATTTCATGCAGGAAGAAGCAAGGAACAGATGATTCCCACTATACATCTTTCTTTGTGCGGATGAGTGCAACCTTTCAATTGAAAACAAGTTAGCTGCTATATTTTAAAGCTTTGTGCTCATTAGACATAAGATGTGGTTGCACTTGCCTCTCAGCACATCTGTTTATTAAATGACACATTCACTGCCCAATTATTTTAAATTTAAAACTTGACAGTATTGTGCATATATAAAAATGACAATGAAAAATGAAAGTTGGTGTTTTGTATCCACATTAAAATATAAGTTTCTCGTTTTCAAGGCAAATGTGTGCTTTCAGTTTCAGCACATTAAAAAAAAATCTAATTTATAGTGCAGTCGACTCAATGTCCCACAGTCTTTAAAAGAAAAAAAAAACATTTCAAGGAAGATAAGTCAGTATCTAGATGCCAAGTGAAACAACCATATTTTTAGCCTTTTCAGGGTTTTGATGTGGTGTAATGCAATAAGGCAAGCTTTAAAATATGAATTATAAAAACTAAAGTAATTTCAGACCCATCCCAGGCCATCCCTTTGGTAAAATGAACATTAAAGCTTGAAGTTAAACATCTTTGAACAAACAGCTGCCATTTAAATAATGAGATGTTGAAATGGCCCGAATCATTTCATGGAAAGTAGCAAAGCACATTTCTGTCCATGTTAATGTTCAAAGTATGGCACCTTTGTGAAAGGCTGAGATTCTATTTCATTGTGAAGGAAAACTTTTTAGGGCTGTTGCCTTCCACCAAGAAAGTCCTTGGTTCAAATCCCAAGTCGGGATTTCTTTGCATGTAGTTTGCATGTTCTCCCTCATGCATGTGTTGTTTCTCCAGCTTCCTCCCATAGGACTGCTGTGTTAGTAGGTCTCTCAAAATTGCACTTTGGTGCATAAATGCATGGTTAATAACTTGTATTACGAAAAATCGTACAAATCCTCAGTATATTCCCAAAAACCCCGTCACTTAAGAGTTACGTGTTACTCTTATGGTTCTTTGTGAATGCCATGGTGTTTTGGGTAAAAGACTTATACCAGAAAAATCTTCCATTTCTTTCCTGAAAACATTGTTTTGTCTCAATTGCACTGCTGCATAGGGTTCCAGTTTTGGAAGCCTCCATTATCAAAATAAAAATAAAACATCCCAGTTTTCTGAGACGTAGATGCAGTTTACTGTGTTACTCTGGGAATAGAAAAAGGTCTGATCTGTTTTATTCACCTTTGTGACTGGAAACTAAAGCTTCAGTTAAAGTCGCAAAATATCTGCTTTTGTGCATTCTGGCCCTGACTACGCGCAGGCTGACTAATGGCTTGTGGTCTCTGAGGTTGCATTTAGGCCAGAAAATGTCATGCCTCAATAGTTTCAGGATTTTTGCCAGCGCCCACCACAACCTGCTCAATGTAATTTAAGAAAGAAAAAAAAAAGACATTATTTAGAATTTGTTATAAAAGAGGCAGACTCAGGCTTAAAGTTCACTTCTAATGATCATCTTTAAGCCTTCGTAGATCACATTTATTATACAAGGAACACATAGAAACCTGACTGATACACAAGAGATGCTATGTTCTGTTTAACTAGACAGAGATGGATAATATAAGAATGTCTTCACAGTGTTTATTTGGTCAACAAAAGTTTGTTTTCAGGTTGTGGCATTTTATTGAAAAAAAAAAAAAGTCTAATTCTGAGAATAAACTGATAGTCTGTCCACATTTGAATGCGGGTTTATGCATGCATTTAGACACAAGGTTTGCCCATGTTTATGTTTATTTATGAATGTTTTAGTCACAGCAAAGGATTGCCTTATTCCATTACACCACATCAAAACCCTGAAAAGGCTATGAGAGCCGATTGCATCATGCAAGTCTACCTTTTTTTTTTTTTTACATTAACCCAGAGGCATCGCATTCATTTTCAGCCCTTTTTAGTCATGGACAAAAAGTTCCAAGTCCAAAATATTGCTGCAAAAGCCAAACAAATTCATATTTTTCAGCATTTTCTTTGCAGAAATTTTTGTAAAAAATCATTTAAAATTTTGGTCTTTAAAACATTGATTATATAATGCTAGACCCCAAGTTAAATGCATCCATCTTTCCCATATCAAATCCTCCTCCATGTCCCTCTATTCAGTCTCCTTGCCTTACCAGTGGCATGACACTCCGTGCTGTGCATGTTGGAGGGTGTAGTTTGTGGAGGAGCGCTCAACTGTGGGTACACAGGTCCATGAGATGATAAAGTAAAACTCCATGCCTGGTTCTAACTCCTCCCATATTTCCCCATGTTAAATCCACCCACATGTCCCCTATTAATCGAAGAAGACGAAACATAACAAATGCTACTTGAAATCCAGACTTTGGTAAAACACAGAAGAATTTTCACTTGTAAACTTACACTTTGATGAGTATTTCGAGGGGGTTTTGTTGTTGTTGTTTTTTTGTCAAATGGACAAAAATGTCCTAACTGATACATCTGACGATAATATATCACTAGTTTGCAAAGGAACTCATGGATCCTACAGGCAGCCATAAAAAGCTCGACATGCAGGGTCTGTTTGAGTCCCTCAGTCTGCTATTCTACACCTGCCAAAGGGTTTAATGTGTCACGCCTAGCGGGTGGTGGAGGTTGGCAGCTGACAGATTTTCACCGGAGTTAAAATAGTGGTTTAACACATCAAAATGCACAATAGCCTCATGCTGTTTTCTTACATTTGACAATTTATATTTCTACTTCTCAAGCCCCCTGGTATGAATGATGCTGGCTTACTTTGAAGCATCAACTTTGAAGCAGTGTGACTGGCTGAGAACGCAGCACCAAGCTGACTAATATCTCTGATGAGAATTTATATGCCACTGCCGTTAGGCCGCTTAAGAGAGTGTAAGACTGCTGGTTTCATAATGATGCTGAGACATCAAACATGGAAACATAAATTATTAAATAAAGATTCAGCTAAACATACCTGTGGCAATATAATGACAAAGAAATCATTTCAGAATTGTTCTATAGCGTGCGTGTGTCTGTTATGTTTTCAATTAGACTTAGATTAAAATAATCTACAAATCACTGCATTGCGCCTCTATTGATAGTAATAATGACTGAGAGGAAGTTAGCAGAGACTGTATAATAGACCTGTGGGGACATCTTCTGGTGGAGAGAAAAACTTCTGCAAGGGTTATTGTTACTCAGAGGTTTGAAGCTGAAGACAAAAGGCTGAATTGAATTTTGTAAGGTAGTTAATTTATGAGGGGAAATTGCCAGCAAAGCACCTCAACTGCAGGATGTCGCTTTTATTTAAAAAAAAAAAAAGAAGAAAAAAATAAAGTTTTTTACATATTTGCTAAAACTGTTACCGTGTTGTGGAAGTATAATACGAGACAGATAATCCATGAAAAGATTGGGCTCCTCAACCTCCTCCCAGTGCTAATATTGCCATCTGAAGAAATGTAACTTGTCAGAGCCAGGAGGAGCCTCTTAGTGCTGTCAATCACTCTATTGTACACGCTGCTCCATGTGGTAAACAAATTACCATTCCAGGAAAACCATTTATCTGTCATCATCGGTGGCCGTGCTAACTAACATGAGCAGCCACGACAGGCTCCGCTGACAGGAAGAAACAATAGCATGGCAGAGAGCAATCAGGAGAGATGGAGAGGGGATGAGCACAGAACACACAGGGATGACTGACAGCATTAAGACCGTCCTCTTGGCTCTGATTGGTTGTTTCTAGTTACCACTGGGAATACTTGATAAAGATATCGGAGCTGGATGTGTTTTCCCAGACTATCTGTCTTATACCATACTGTTACCACGTAGTGACAATTTCAACAAATAAGTAAAAAGAAAAAAACATTTTTTAGTAAAAGTTAAAAGTTACACAGTGCAGTCTTGTTTCAGACTGTCTCCTTTGCATAAGAAAGTCACACCAAAACATCCGAGTCAGATTTAAAAGCTTCCTTGAACAGGGTAGGATAAGTTTATGGGCAAAACAAAACATGTTCATTGCACAGTTTGTACAGAATCAGAACAACACAAAAGTCATGAAAGAAACATGCGAATGCTGAAAACAAACGGAATGGATGTATGCATGCTTTCACTGACAGGGGACACTGAGCCACGGTGGATTCATAATCCAGCTGCTTCATTTGTGCCCTGGAAAAGAGAAACCAGACACCTGATCAAACTATTATGTGTGATGGATCCCAGCATACCAAGTGTCTGACCTTGACAATTGTTTCTTGCTGGGGCAGTGAATTACACTTACATCAACGATGGGGAAATGTTTATTTCTTTGTTGTTCATCCTGCTCTCTCCTTACTCCTTGGCTTCTACAATATCACTTAATTAAATGCTATGCTTAGGGTATGGTGTCCTTGTTTTGTTACACTCAGCCTAAATTAAATTGCTACTTGCAGACTATGTTCTAAGAAGGTGAAAACTGAAGCTCTGAGTGAACAAGCAGCCACTGGGCGAAATCTCTTTCGAGATGCTGTATGCATAAGAGAGCAGTATAATTAGTTTTTTCCCCCCACAGGCAAAGCTCTACCATGCATGTTTAAATTGGTTTGTTGGTCGAAAGGTGGTGGTTGGTGGCTACTGGTGTGGTTGACGAGTGGCTTCATCGATGATCACATAATCTCATTCTGGATTAATAGCTTTTTGCCTTTTTCACATAAGTGGCAAAAATAAGTACACTGATACAGCAATATAGAGCAGGATACTCTAACTCTTGACGTTAGCTTGTAAAGATTACTCTCCTATGTGAATGAAAACAGAGTCCTCCTCCGAAAATAGGCAAAATACAAATTAACACATAAAGTTTAGAAAAACATTTTCAAAGACAATAGTTGCCCACGCATTATTTTACTTCCATTGTACAATCCTGGTTTGTGTTGTGCCAGCGCATCATAAATTTCCAAAAAAATCATCTAAGGGTTTGGTTGTGAAATGTTCATGTTTTGGCAAAAAACCTGTAACGTTCTGATTCTTTCAACACATGTCAAAGAGCTTTCTTCTGCTTCCTCACAGACTTTTTTCTTTGTTATTAAAGTGATGTATTAAATATTAAACAGTACCAGTGAGAATAAACACCTAATCACAGTATCAATATATTATGCTTGTAACAGCCATAATCCTGGGAGTTTTGTACATCTTTTGTAAGTTATTTTGTTTTGACAAAAACATTGTGGTCAATGAGGAACTGCACAGGGAAAACTACATTTCACATCAAGAAGAGAAAAACACACCATGCGAAGATACTGATTGGTCAAAAAACGATGTATGAGGCCATGATGTAACCTTCTGTGAAATTTGTGCAATTTCAGCTTTTAGCTGATAGTGTTTGAACAAACCACTTGACGAGAAAGTCTGACTGTAAACAGCTTTGTATTATATATATAAAAAAAATTGTTTGCTTTTTTAATGAAATGAAATTACATAAATTTGCATTAAAAATGTAAATATTTACCGAATAACACTTCATAACAACAGTCATAAACATTTATGAAGACTCCTTCATGTGTATGACAGTGTTGTGTCAATCCTTTGCACACCTTTTCAAATAAAGAGCAACCAAAATAAGTTAAGCTCATAGTTAGCATGGCAAAAATCATGCTAAGTATGGGTAAAATTTTGAGGGTTTGAAATCGAATCAGAGTGTAACACCTGTACTCTAAACGATCTTTGTCATGTTGTATTTAAAGAAATATGACAGACTGAGCGTCCTTAGCAGCAAACTATCTTTGACGTAAATTTCTCTGGTAACCTTGCCAACCAAACTTTGGGTAGTTACGGGAAAATACATCGCTCGTGATCTTTGAATGTACTTTAAAAGCTTTGAACGTTGGGAAACTTTCGTCTTTGTAAGTATTTATGTATTTGGAAGATACTTTTGGCTGGTGTTTTTTTTTTTTATTTCCTTGATAAAATGTAGAGCAGTGTACACAATACGGGGTTTCCCTCGGAAAACTTGCTAAGCGCGGTAGTTTTCGGACGGTCTACCGTGTTTTTGAGTTTAAAAAAATGTTTGAAGTTGACAGGAAATTTGAAAATATTACTAAAATTTATGAAATACATTATTACATAGGTCTTGGCGGTGGCGCAGGAGGTTTAGCGCCACTCGGAAGCGCCAGTCCCGGACGAGGCCCGTTGACCTTATTATGCTAATGCTAATGTCTTCTCCACGTCCTTCCTGTCCAACTATCTGGCGTGTTTTTTGTGCCACCAAGCTAATTATCCAGAGATGGAAGACTTAAGCTTAATCATTTCTTTGCAATAGTTTTTTGGGACCGTGAACTAAAAATACCATACAGCCATCTATCCCATCTCTGTGTCTTTGTCAACTGAATACAAATGTTCAGATGCATGATTAGAGTTAATTTAAACTCAAAATTTATTTTAATCCATAAATTATTGATCAAAGGACATGACCACAACAGGTGGACATGTTATACTCCTGGGCTCCAGAGTTCCTCCAGCAGCTGGAGGAGCGTGAATAATATTTACATTGAGCAGGTGTCATGAAGTATTTACGCAGCTCGATCCAGCCAAAACATCTCTATGTTTTAAACCTAGAGATTTTCTACTGAAATGCATGTTGCTGAAACCAAGTCTCATTAGAGTTTGCCTCATTTGTTTCCCGCTCCAATTTTTAATGTTAAACTTTTAGCAAACTAAATATTGTTGTAGGGCCTTGAGATTAGTTGGAAATCAAAATAATTACCAGCAAAGGCATTTCCATAGCATCTTTCATCTTTTAGTTTGTAAAGAAATGGGGAAAAAAATCTTTATTAATCCATTCTTACTCTTTATTTTTTTTGGAATTCTCTCAATGTTTCCATGACAATTGTTGTTTTGTGCTGCTATTGTTAGAACAAATACTATAGAACAGATTTATAATATATTGTCTGACCCAGGCAAAGTGATGTGTTATTCTCTGATACGTTTCTCCTTCCTTGATTCCAGATTTTGCATGAGGTCAGAAAACCCATCTGCACTTTGCCTCAATGGTAACTCCAAAACTCATCCGCGAGTTCATCTTTCTCCTCTTCTTCACTTTATTGGCCACAGTATTTTTTATCACGAGATATGTCAGCACTTATCCAAAACCACAGGATTATCCAAAACCAATAGAGTCATGTCTGCGATCAGTCTCCAAACAGAGCATCACTCCCCTGAAAAACACCAAGCACTTCTTAGTCTCGGCCTTCATGGATCAGAGAATACAGGGCTTTGACATTCGCCTCATCGGGATGTTTCAGAAAGACTCCGTCCAGGAGCTTCACTGCTTTCTCTGCTGTGTCGGCAAAATAAAGAAAACTACTTCCATGAAAATTTTGCAACACTCGGAAAACTACGGGTTTCCATTCACCACCACAGATGTCATGTGCCAGATTCCTAAAAACTGCAATGCCACACATGTCACTCTTCTGACGAAGCCCAACCCTCAGAGTGGAGCTGACTGGCTTCCCATAAGGAACAAGAAAACTAGTGGAGGAGCAGAGGAAAGGATGGATTTTACTGTGTGCATTTCCACTCTGTTTGGGAACTACAACAATGTGCTTCAGTTTGCACAGTCACTGGAGATGTACAGGTCAGTAATCCTAATTCTTTACCCAAAGGTTTAATATGGTGCAGGACTCAACCAAATTAAGTAAAATCAGCCTTGCTCAGCATTCAGTAACTTTTATAAAAAATTTTTTTACACTTTCATTAAAACCGTTACTCCTTTACCTGGGACTGGGACTGCTCAGCTTAGCTCTACTCTACTTAGTCTGCATTACTGATTTTTCTGACCTGGTACTTTCTTTGGGGATCATTGGATCTGATCTGATCAAAATGTGACATGAATAGACTGCTGTCCACTGATTGGTCACGAGGAAAGGAGAAATTAGGAGAGTTTTACTGAGGTTGTTTTATATATATATATATATATATATATATATATATATATATATATATATATATATATATATGCTGATCTACAACTCAGCATCAGTGATCCTTGAGATACTTGGCTATAAGAGCAACCATGAGACCCAAGGCTAAAATCAAGGTAACAAGGAGGGAAGTGAGCCAACTGTCAGAGCTCCACAAGGGTACAATGAAAAGACCAATACCCAGAAAGTACAGACAGATGCCCATACCTGAAGCACTCGAAACTGCCAAACAGAGGCTCCAAGCCTTGGCCAGCCGCCTAAAGAGATACACAAGGGAGAATGAATCCTGAAGGTTTAACCGGCTCTTCTCCACTCAACCAGCTAAGGTGTACTCTCAATGGCAGGGTAATAACAACAGAGCAGACCCACCAAGGCTGGAGACTGAACAATACTGGAAAGGCATATGGGAAAGGGAGGCGTCCCACAACGGCAATGCACAGTGGTTGATCTCTCTACGAGAGGACCATAGCAACCTCCCTGAGCAAGCCCCGGTAACCATCACTGTGACAGATGCCCAAGAAAGAGTCTCAGGTATGAAAAACTGGACAGCACCAGGGCCTGACATGATCCATGCCTACTGGCTAAAGAAACTAACTGCCCTCCATGACCGACTGGCAGGCCAAATGAACCAACTGCTACAAAGTGGGACTCACCCTGAATGGTTAACTGAAGGGCGGACAATCCTAATCCAGAAGGATCCATCAAAGGGTCCACTCCCACCCAACTACCGACCAATAACCTGCCTCTCCACAACCTGGAAGCTCATGTCAGGCATCATAGTGGCCAAGATAAACAAACACATGGATAAACACATGAGCACGGCACAGAAAGGTATCGGTGTAAATAGCAGAGGAGCCAAACATCAACTCCTCGTAGACCGCACAGTTGCCCGAGACTGCAAAACCCGACACACCAACCTGTGCATGGCTTGGATTGATTACAAGAAAGCCTACGACTCAATGCCGCATACACTGTAAAATGTAAAAAGTTCACATTACTTAAAAAAAGTTTGGAAACCGATTGCCTCAAAATCTCCAAGCAAAGTAGCTAATTCACTTAAGGCGTTATAGCTATAAATAACTATGTTTAGACCACTCAGATAATGGCAGTAAATCTGAGTGACGTTAACTCAAAATTATTAGTAAGTGTTGACTGTAAAATGTTCATTCAGACAACTCATGCAATGGCAGTAAACTTGAGTAAAGGTAACTCATAATCATTAGTACGGTTGACTATAAAATGTCAATTATGACTACCTCAATTTGTGAGTTATGTCAATTAAGCAGTACACATAAAAATAAGTTATGCTTACACGTTAAAGCGTTCACATTACTTGCAAAATATCAGGAAACCGATCGCCTTGATATGTTCAAGTAAGATGAATCAAAAGTGTTCAGTTATTGAAACGAAGGGCCAACAGACAACAGCTTGAATGGAAAAAAAGGTTTAATAATTAAACAAGTTCACTTTAAATACAAGGTTCTCAAGTGTGCTTACAGACACACTGACCTGGAAACAAAGTTGTCCATGAACTTTCTTTTTAGGGCAGCCTTCAATCTAATATAGAAGCCTTCAAATGGCTCTCAGTCTTCAAAACAAACCAAAACAGTTCAAAAAGAATCAAACAAGAAATAAAAATCGCTTTTCCAATAAGGGGAAAGGTATTGGCGTTGATCTATGATGTTGCTTCACATTCACTCATCGCAACCGACGATTTTTCAGTGATTGTATTTTTGGTTTCAAGGCTTTATCACCAAGTGAGAGAAGCACCCTTTGGATGAAGTCAAATGTGTACTTCAGTTGTTGAGGGTACTCCAAATTCATGACCTACAAAGCATGTCTTGAAGAAGTGTGTGTTCACATCTCCAAGGAGCACAGGAAGGCCACGGAGCACTGCCGTTCACTCCTGTCCAAAGAGCAAACACATGGCCTGTGGAAGATTTCCAAGGTCATTCATGACTAGACGGCCTTCCAAAATGTACCTAAAGCCTCAAGGTGCAGGGAATCAGGGGAGGCCTGCTTGTCCTCAGGAATGATGGTCAGTATTCCAATGGGGATATGAGACACGTCTGGGTCTTCGCAGTCCTAACAACAATAGAAGCAACACCACAATTACATAACAACGTAACACTTTACAGCTGTCCCACCTATGGCAGTCCACTCATCATCAGCCTTCTATGACAGTACAGCGAGCGCATTTCCCAAGAGTGTCAGTGATAAATAAGTGTTGATGATGTTGGAAGGGAAAGTTCACAACATTTTTACATGTTGCACTTCATCAGCCAAGTGAAATTCATTGTACTTTTTTGTTCTTCATGACATTCGGGTTTCACATGGTGTGACGCTAGAGAACTGCAACTGAAACCTTTGGAAAGACAGCAGAGAACCACTAAAAGTGTTCTGATTGAGGATATTTCATCAGTGCATCATGTAAGAAGTACAGTGGCACTGATTCAGGCTGAGTGAAAGAACAGTAACTAAAACTAAAGCTATCAAAGTCACATAAGGAGCAGAATTAAGTGGGACATACCACAGTGTGGAATGATAAAAATGTAATAAAGATGACCTACAAAGCATGTCTTGAAGAAGTGTGTGTTCACATCTCCAAGGAGCACAGGAAGGCCACGGAGCACTGCCGTTCGCTTTGCTGTAATATCTGTACTCTGAAAAATCATATTAAAACACACATCACTCCTGTGGTAAAGAGTAATCAATTAACAGCTCTGCATACACAGTGGGGTTGTTATTTTGTTCCCAACATGATGATAAAATAGTGACTTTATATCTGAGAAACTCACCTCGGGTCTGACCTGTTGCAGATATGTCTGAAGTTTCTGGCCAACATTTCCCCCCGTGCTCTTGAATATGTCAAAGAAGCGAGGGGTGTATTTGTCAAGTTCTTTGAAAAACTCTGAATCCAGGTTTTTGCTTGACAAGCGACGAAACTCTGCCAGAATCTGAAAGAAATGTATGACAAATTAATATTTAACATGCAGAGATGTTGGACATGTCAGGACTACCTTTCACTAGCAGAACACTGAAACTAATTCTGTAATTTAACAAAAGATGTGGCAAACAATGAATTGTATGAGAACTAAAAAACCTGATGCATAAAAGATAGGAAGAGTTTTCAATTACCTGACCATCTGTAAAGAGTGCTGGCCACCTTTCCATTATGTCCGTCACTGGAGGCTGTAAGTTAACCAACTCTTGTCTTCTCAAGGCAAAAGTGGAGTCCATGTTTTTGGTTATCAGGGCAGCAGTTGGACGGCGTTTCTTCATCTCCTCCACAATTTCCTTTCGTTTGGATTCTATACTGGTCTCATCTTCACCAGCAGGAAAATTAGGCAGGAAATTTATTTCAAACCGTTTGGGTCTTTTGATGCGTGTGTGAGGAGCTTGGCCTATTCTTTTCCTTTCATTTATGGCCACATCTGCACATCCAGCTTGCCGCAGTTTGGTCCGGTAGTTTCCCATTTTGAATTTAAGACTATTTTTCCATCCATCACATCCATTGACAGAGCCTGGTTCAGTGAGGCATGGATGTTTGTGAATCAGTGCAGTTGCAACATCACTGAATTCTTGATCGTTGGGATATGCCTTGAAGCTGTAGATTGTCTCTGCAAGTTTTTCAAGTATTTTGTGCTTCATGTCTCTGGGTACTTGTAGATATGTCTTGTCTCTCATATACAGATGATTTCCTTGGCGTAATCTGTACTCGGTGTGCACAGGAAAATGAGGAATTTCGAAAGTGTCTGGCCATGGAGACCGAGTAAGGGATGACTGACTGTCAGGGTAGGAAACAGAGGGGATCTCTGTGTCATCTGTGCTGGCTGTGAGGGTTGGGACCACAGCAATTATCTTCAGGGTGGGTTTGTCGGGCAGGTCATTAATGTCAGTGAGGTTGATGAGGGCATTATTGAAATCAGGATCTTCATACTGGAGGGAAAATGTATACTGAAGCCCCAGCTTCTCTTCAAGCTGTTCAACAAGAGAGTCAAGTGAATGTGGTTTTCCAGAGAGTGTAACTTTCCTTATGTCATTGTCATGGGCAATTATCCTTAGTGTAGTCCTCATCTCCATCGTTGGCTGCGATTGTACAGAGAATAAAAAAATAATAAAATGAAAAAAGAAAATCAGCACAAAATACAGTGTCTAAGTGTAACAAACGTTAATATACAAAAATCAGGCTTCAGCTGCTTCTGATGGTCTTTGCATTTATGAGCATTAAATGTTGAGTAGACATTGCTCTCAAAGATGCAGTTTTGATATGGACATTTCACAGTTTCCTTATTTTGAAGATGTTGACGCAAATGGGAAAAAATAATGAGTTCTGTGCAGGGTTCTTCAAAACTGCAATGAGGACAATTGAATATCACAGGGATTGCATCAGCTCCACTCGTCTGTCCATCATGTACTTCATGGGAATGATTTCTTGATAAATGCACTTTGAGGGCATTAAATGACTTAAATGAACACAGACAATCTGTGTGGAGACATGGGATTGGAGTAGTTCTTGCACAGCTGCCATGTTTTAAGCGGTAGTGCTTGCATAGTTGAGCCCTCTTTTCAGAAGAAAACAAGCAGTACTTACATTTCCATTGCATAGCTAAGTGTCTTCAGAAACCTACAAAAGAAACAACAAAACCAATCAGTTAAACTGTAATTAACTCATAGCACAAGCATAGATTGGTTAGGGCTGTACAGAATATCATTTTCTGGGCTTCAAGTCAGTGCTAATCAGCAGCCAATACATATCCTTTTTTGTAAGTTTTTCCAAAACATCGTGATTTTTTTACTTCCTCCTTTGTTGCAATTTAAGAAACTGTCACTTTTGTCAATAATGAAATCAGTTGATAGTGGCCAGTGGCAACAGTGTGTATGCACTCTATGCAACACATAGGACTGCTGCACTAAAGGGGCCTCAAAAGTCCAACTAGAAAAACCGTTTTTCTAGTTGGAAGTTTTCTATATTTAACAGCATGAAATGATCAATAACAGAGTAACAGCACTGATAAGGCGCCCCCCTGCTCTCTCACCTTGCTCCACCTACACAGGTGGCTTCCCAGATCGCAAAATATATTGATTTACTGTTGAAAAATGGTCAAGATGGTTGATTTTTGTTTAAGGTTGATGATTAACCAACTATCAATCAAATAAACAATCATCTGATTCTACCCAATCAACCAATGTTGAAGACATGACATTGAATCAAAGTTGATTTTAGGTTTACTGCTAATGATTGAAATGCCAATGTCGAATCAATGTTCAATCAATGTATGCTATTCGTTCATCCCTATTCCCCCTCCTCCTCTCTTCCTGGATGCGCTCCGGATGAAACATTTTATCATTTGGTGGGGAATTATCACATTTTAAATTAGGCACCTTATGTTGAGAAGGACTATAGGCTGTGATCTTCTCTTTCCATATTTATCTGTAAATATTTTTACATACTGTTTGTGCATACTGTGGTGTCAGAACACATCTAATTACAATGAGTGGAACACTCCACCTGCCCCTATTTACATGGGTAGTATGTCCCACACTGACAACCACTTGTAAATTTCATTCCTGGTCTACTGCCGCACATTTAAGGTCAGTATGCTTATGACCTTAATTATATTTATTACATTAGCTAAATTGTTTTGTCCTTATGTTCCTGATTGTAAGGAAAAGTGTGACATATGTCAAGTAACATTATATCTTACTGAAATTAATATGGACACTCAAATGCATATTCATGAATACTCGCTGGGATGTAATTTGATTCTGAGTGTACAAGTGGAACCGTACAGTTATTGCTTCTGTTCTCCATCCTAAACAGTACAATTATAACTAGAAAATTCCTGAAGAAATTTAACCGGGGCCCTGCCAAAGTGTGCCCGTCGGTTTGGACCCAGCGTGCTAAACATTAGCATCAATGCTAAAGAAATGTAATCATTTCTTTAGCATTGTAATCATTGATGCTAAAGAAATGATTACAAGTATGCCAGGCTTGTGGAGAGTCACAAGCCTGGCATACTCCATTCAGTACACTAAACATGGGTAATAAGTAAGGAAAATAGCTAATATCTCATTTAAGAGCAATGCTCTGCCTTGCTGCGCAAGGCAAGGCCACAGATCAATCTTAAGGCTTTTATTTTTGAAATTTTCAGTAAGCTTCATTGCAAATGTCTAAACTAATACCATGATTAACATTGATTGGATTAAATCAGTTATTGAATGCTCAAAAAAGCAATAACCTGATGTAAAAATTTTCAGGGCTTTTATTTTGAAATTTTCAGTTAGCTTGATTTTAAATGGCCAATCTAATTACATGTGTAACAGTGGTTTTGTTAAAAAAAAAAAAAAAGTCACATAGTGCCAAAGAAGGCAATTACGTCATATAAAAGAATGTCAGGGCTTTTATTTTGAAATTTTCATTAAGCTTAATTTATAATTGTCACATTAATCATGTGTGTAACAATGCTTGGTTAAAATCAGTTATAAAATGCCCAAAACACAATGTAATTCTAAAGGCCAGCACATTCCTCCTCTGTAGGCACTGACAGTTCCACCATGTTGTAGTCCTGACCTGCATTTTTATTTTGTCTTTTTTGTCCAAGGTTGCTCGGCGTGAACAGAGTGGTGATCTACAACACCAGTTCTGGCCCGGACCTTGACCGTCTTCTGCAGAGTTACAGCCAGGAGGGCTTTGTGGAAATAGTTTCCTGGCCAATCGACAAATATATGAATCCATCGCGAGGCTGGCTCTTTTCAGACTATGGTGGCGATATTCACTACTTTGGCCAGCTCACCACACTCAACGAGTGCATCTACAGATCCATGGAGCGTTCCCGCTATGTGCTGCTAAACGATATAGATGAGATCATCATGCCGTATCAACATGACAACCTGAAGTCTATGATGGGAGAGCTGCAGAAGCAGCATCCAAAAGTAGGTTGTTTGTCAGTGCATTATGCTCGTATTTCCAAATCCGTTTCCCATCTTTTTATTAAAGCATATTTACATTTTTTAGGTGGGGGTGTTCCTTATTGAGAACCACTTCTATCACAAGAATCCCTTTGAACCAAATGGGAGGTTTCACCTTCCTCAGTGGAGTCGGGTGCCTGGAGTTAATATTCTGGAAAATGTTTACAGAGTACACCCTGACCGAAAGATTTACCATCCATACAAGATGATTGTTCAGCCAAGGTAGGCAGAGAAATGCATTCAGTCTTAATCCCAGAAAACTTGCTGAGCCCAGTGGCAGAGGCGCTAGGTTAATTAGCTTGCTGTGTTTTTTAGTTAAAAGATGTTAAAAGTTGGCAGGAAATTTGAAAGTAAGAGTTATGTGAAATTGGAAGACATTAACAATACTTAAAAAACAACTGAAAAGTCTTAAAAAAGGCATACAAAAAAACCTTAAATAATTATTTGAATTTCAGTTCTTCCGTCTTATTTAAAGTGTTCAAAATGTCCCTTTATCTATGATATGACACTTTTATCAGCTGAAGTAGTTAAGTATGTAAACCAGTAAAGACAGGAAGTGATGAATAAAAATGACACCTGACTTCAGTCTTCTTGTGTACACATATTCACATTGTGCTTACAGTCGTTTCATCAGAGAGATTCTTTAGCCAGTATAGTGTCTGCAAAAGCCCATAATAAATTAATAAACTATTCCTAGCCTGGTGGGAGAACAAGTAAAGCATGGAGGCCCGCCAGGCTTATAAAACACTGGGGATCTCTGGTGGAATATACCAGAATGCGCTACAGTGGCTCCTGTAGTTTTTTATATCATATACCACCTTAGTAAGTTTGAAGTTTCACTAAACCAGTCCTCAGTTAAACTTTCATTTTCTGGATATCATGGCAGCACACTCCCTCTCCTGCCTCGTGCGCCCCAAATGAAGTATGACATGTTAATGATGAATATGTAGGTTTAATGGCAAAAAAAAAAAAACTTCTTATATTAAAATAGCCTTTAATTAACTTTGTTTGTAACTGCAGCTGTTTTTTTTCTTTAGTATAAAGTGCTTTAATTTCTCATAATAGTTGTTTGGTGTGAGGTATGTGCACACATTTCATTCAGTCTCCTGATCTCTTAAAGAAAACTGTGGACAGTTACCTAAATTACTTAAGCCTGAATGCACTGATTACTTTATGTCATATTAGAGGTCTGTGTATGTCCATTTCTATTTGTAGAGTCACTTTATTTAAGGTGTGTTTTACAGTGCTGTATACATGACCAACATCTCACTCTTGTGTACCAGGATGGTGGAGCAGACGTCAGTGCATGAAGTCCTCCGATTTTTTGGTGAGATGTACGGAGTCCCACAGAACATTTGCCGGGTGATTCACATCCACAAATTACCCAAAATGCAGAAGCTCAGTGTAGACAAGAGGCTATGGGATTTTCAGGAAAAATTGATTCCCAACGTTTCCAAAGTGTTGAATAATTCGGGATTGCTAAAATAAAAGCTGGTGGATGGACCTTTATTTGCAGCTTAAAGCTGACAGTGAGTGTTTCCTCTCAGAGAGAGCTTGTGTGATATTTCTCAATACTATTTTGTTTCTCATTTAAAACCAGTCAACAGCAAGGTGAATAAATGAAAAGATTTGATGATTGAAAGGAATGGTAAAGTGAAGTTTGTTTGTATGAGTCAGAACCCTCATCAGGCTTCTGACTCAACAGGACTCTGTTGAGTCAGAAACATATTGACTCAGGTTTCTGAGTCAACAGAAACTTCTTTTTTGTTTCTGTTGACTCAAAAAACAGCAAATTTAAACGTCTAGTTTGTGCATCAGTATGAAGCAGCACAGCATATTTTGACCTACCTGTAAAAGCTAATAGGACCACAGATTTGCAACAGCTGTGACGATTAAAATCTTTTTTTTCCGCCGCCCACAGAGAATTTTGTTCAAGAAGAAACTGACCTTGGTTTTGACGGGTGTTTACTTCATCTTTGTACGGTGATGCAATTTCCTTTCTGAAAACTTCCTGTAATGTTTACATTTACCTGTTAACAGCAGGGGGGGGAGATAAACTATTCTTATAGTTTTCTACCTATTTTCTTTTTTCTTTTCTCTAAAAATTTCTGGTCTGTACCGCCATGTCCAATTCAGTTGTGTCAAACTGAATTGGACATGGCCACTTTGTGTGGACAGATGCTAAAATCAAATTGTGTTTCATAAGCTATCAAAATAGTTCTGAAAAGTGACTTATTTTACTTAACATGGGAGCATGTTTTAAATCAACAAGACAACCAAATAAAGCTGATTATTTAAAAACAAAACTGATTAAAAATTACATTGAGCTTATAGATTTCCTAGAGGCTGAAACATTTTAAATACAAACTCTGGAATAACTTCAAGAGCAGAGCAGAAAGTGGGGAAAAGGATGTACATTTTGATCTATATAAATAAGAGATGTCAAATAGGTTAGAAATGATTCTGAAAAATTGCAACATTAGAAAAAATGTAATTCAAATACATATTTTTAAGCTTTGATTTCTGTTTTATTTTACCACTTATGTCTAATGAAAACACAGCATTTAAGATTGCAGCATTTACATCTGACCAACAAAAAATATTCGAGTATAGAAACATGGGACAAATGAAAAGTATGTTTAGTGCCTGCCAAAAGAGGAATAGTTCACTGGGATTATCTGGCGAAGTCAAAATGCGCCCTTCTGGTGAAATGGAAAAAACAAAAAAGAAGAACGAGTCCTGGGGTTTGACTGTTTGAAAACATTTAATTTGTGAAATCCTTCCTTGGAAATTAATATTTTGTTCTGTGAGAGAAATAAAACCACACCATTATATGCTTAAATATTTGGACCCTGTTACCAGAGACTCCCTCTAGATGTCACCAGCACCTTTATTCTCTGGACCACAAGGTGTGTTTTTTGAGTAGGACGTTTACGAGACATAACTAAAAATGATCTCATCCATTGAAAACAGAGTTTGTTCAAACAGACTTGTCCTTGAAACATTTAAAGCACGTCGTTGGAATATTTCTGATATGTTAAAGAGAGAGTGTGGTTTCCTATGCAGGCAGCTCACTGGCCATCCTCCTCTCAGAGCATTCAGGACAAGGAAGAGGCGTGGAGCGACTCTCTTACTGGCTCAGCCTTATCTGCTTTCACCGTGCAGCTTTAACTGCTCTCAAGAAAAGAAATTGAGTTCCGTTTTTTTGTTGTTTTTTTTTTTTTCTACTGTGTTCCTTTTCTGGAGATCTGCACAGTAGCTATAAAAGGTCAGATTGAGCACCGGTTTTATTTTCTCAGCAGGACTAAACGCTGCGATGCATCCTCTCTCCTTCCACCACCACTGACTGGCCGGTGGGAGTGAGTGACGGCTCAGCGAAATAGCTGGGTCCGGAGTGCGTCGATAGGAAATCGATTAATCGTTCATCCCTCACCGCCTTCTCGGCGACTTGTCCGCTCGTCCAGGAGGAGGAAGACGAGCCGTGGCTGCAGTCTCGGCTTCGGGTAAGTTTAATAAAGCAATTTTTATATTTTGAGAATGCTTTTGTTGTTTCTGTGGCACATAATTTATTATTGTTTTTGTTTATCCTGACCGAGTACTCATGCATAAATTCATTTTGAAGTGATTTAGTTGTATAGATAATTTGTGCACATTAGAGTTAAATGCGTGATTCATGTAAATACTCCCCCCCCCCCAACCTTTTCGGTTTTGTCCTTCATTTACTGTAGATTTAAAAAACTGGTAATCCTGACATCTTATTAATTACATTCATTACAGTAAAGTAATGCCCATCCTTCCTTTATTAAATGGTGATGAAAAAACTATTATATGGCCATTGCATTACCACGCTTCTCTATGTGCTGAACTGATTTTAATTGATTGTTCACACATCTACAATCAAATCCTTGAAACCTGTTCCAACTTGTACAGTCATGCACTTCTGTGTCATATTCTGACATAGAGGAATATGTAAAACATTACTTCCTCAATATAAATGAGGCAGTAATGACTCATTTTAAAATTCTCACTGGAGGGCTTTCAAAAGCCTTTTAAAAAAATTGATCTGAGACAAAGCATTGAGAGAAGGGAACTGAAACAAGAACAGTTCTCTCAATCAATCAAATTTTATTTGTATAGCACATTTCAGCTACAAGGCATTTCAAAGTGCTTTACATCATAAACACAAAACACAAAGTCAAACAACATGGAATAAAATTTTTGTCACGGAATTTAAGCGCCTGTTACCGCCGGACTCCGCTGTCCGTTTAACCACGGGTATTCGTCGGGCCCCGTTGCCCACAACAGGAAAAAAAAAAAAAAGTACATTGTTACACATTACATTTCAAATACAATTCTAAACAGGTGTGTTTTTAGTTGAGATTTAAAGGAAGTCAGGATTTCCGCTGTTTTACAGTTTTCTGGAAGTTTGTTCCAAATTTTTGGTGCATAGAAGCTGAATGCTGCTTCTCCTCTTTTGGTTCTGGTTCTGGGGATGCAGAGCAGACCAGAACCAGAAGACCTGAGAGGTCTGGCAGGTTGATACAACAACAGCAGATCTTTAATGTATTGTGGTGCTAAACCGTTCAGTGGTTTGTAAACTAACAACAGTATTTTAAAGTCTATTCTTTGAGCTACAGGGAGCCAGTGGAGGGACTTTAAAACTGGAGTTATGTGCTCTATCTTCCTGGTTCTAGTGAGAACGCGAGCAGCAGCGTTCTGGATCAGCTGCAGCTGTTTGTTTGATTTCTTGGACAGGCCTGTGAAGACGCTGTTACAATAATCAATGCGACTAAAGATAAACGCATGAATGAGTTTCTCTAGATCTGGCTGAGACATTAGTCCTCTAATCCTGGACATGTTCTTCAGGTGATAGAAGGCCGATTTTGTTACTGTCTTTATGTGGCTCTGGAGGTTCCAGTCCGAGTCACGACTCCCAGGTTTCAGGCCTGATCGCTAGTTTTTAGTTGTAATAACTGAAGCTGTGCATTGACTCTAGATCGTTCCTCCAAAAATAATGACTTCAGTTTTGTTTTTGTTCAGTTGGAGAAAGTTTTGGCACATCCACACATTTATCTGTTCTCAGCAGTTATTCAGTGATTGGATGGGTTCAGAGTCACCTGGTGACATCGTAATGTAGAGCTGTGTGTCATCTGCATAGTTATGGTAGCTAATATTATTTCCTGTTATAACCTGAGCGAGTGGGAGCATATAAATATTGAATAAGAGGGGTCCTAGGACTGAACCTTGGGGTACCCCACATGTGACCTTTGACCTCTTTGATGAGAAGTTTCCAATTGAAACAAAGAAATCCCTGTTCTTTATGTAAGATTCAAACCAGCCGAGCGCCGAACCGGAGAGTCCAACCCAACTCTCCAGTCGATTCAGTAATATGTCTTGGTTGACAGTGTCAAAAGCTGCACTGAGGTCCAACAGAACCAGCACCGTGGTTCTCCCACACCCCGTATTTATATGGATGTCATTGAATACTTTTACGAGGGCAGTCTCCGTGCTGTGGTGAGCACGAAAACCAGATTGGAAAGAGTCAAAGCAGTTGGTCATCATGAGGAAACTATTTAATTGTTTACACACAGTTTTTTCAACAACTTTGCTGATGAATGGGAGGTTGGAGATCGGCCTGTAATTCTGCAGTAGTGATTTGTCCAGATTGTTCGTTTTTAGCAGTGCTTTGATTACTGCTGTTTTCAAAGCCTGGGGGAAAACGCCTGATGTAAGCGATGAGTTTACTATTTGAATCAGATCTTTAGCAATAACAGGCAGGACTTTCTTAAGGAAATGTGTGGGTAGGACATCCAGACAGCAGGAGCTTGAACTTAATTGACTTATAATTTCTTCTAGGGTTTTATAATGAAGTGGTTGAAAGTAGGTCGTTTTTCCTGTATTAGTTTTGTTTGGGTTCAGCAGTGGTTCTGGCTGTAGAGTTGATTTGCAGACTAATCCTCTGATTTTTTGGATTTTCTCTGAAAAGAAGTCGGAAAACTTGTTACAGGCAGCATTAGACTGGAGTTCAGGTGGTAACGTCATAGGAGGGTTTGTGAGCCTGTCAACTGTTGCAAATAAAGCTCGAACATTGTTAATGTTTTTGTTTATGACATCTGCAAAGAAAGCCTCCCTTGCATGCTTTAGTGTTAAGTGATAGTTACGTAGTCTTTCTTTATAGATGTCATGATGAAGTTGAGTTTTACGCCATTTTCGTTCTGCCCTGCGGCAGAGTTGTCTTGCAGATCGAACTGTTTGTGCATTTCTCCATGGAGATTTCTTTTTACCAGACACAACCTTTACTTTAATTGGGACAATGGAATCAATGATATATAAAACTTTAGACTGAAAATCATCTACCAACTTATCTACATCATTACAGCTGAAGGGTGAGGAAGAAGAGTAGATCTGATTAAATGTTTCTGCTGTGTTTTCCGTAAAAGAACGTTTTGTGACAGTATCTGTTTGTCCAAGTGGGTCAAAGAATAAAGAACCTTCAAAGATAACAGCTAAGTGATAGCTTGTTGTTCAGTACATCAAAACATAAATTGCACGTCCTTAAGCTAACACTCTATTTCTGGATTTGAGTCTAAAGGTACCTCCCTTTCTTCTCACACACTGATCTCTGAGGCTTACTCTGATTTTCTAAATAAAATGCCTAAAGACAAGTTTGCATTTCTCTGATTGATTCAGCGTACCATTATTTGATGTACTGAGTTTTTACCTTTTGCTAAGAAATTTTTTTCTATTCAAACATGATCATCAGGATGTGGCCAGCCCAGGTTGATAAAACCTTAAAAGCAGTCTTCTACCCCTGTACGTTGATGTTTCACTCTCACTTCATTGCACTGATTAGGTTTCTGTTCTCATTGGCAAAAATCATTATAATTTCTCAGGATAAGCCTGGTTCTTAAGGTTTGTAACCAACTCTTCAGGTCTGTTGAAAGTAAAGGACACATTGCTGTTTCTACAGCAGCTGTAGGAATGAAAATGTTGTATGATGCAAATTGGAAAAAATGCTTTTGCAAATAGCCAACCTCCAGGTACTTTGCATCCCACGTTGGTAGGTTTATTTGGATCTAGTTCTACTTTCAAATGTTGCGGCTTGCGCAGAAACCATTGACGGCCAACGTTCAGTGATCTGTTTGCTGGATCTCATGAACACAGTGGTTTCTGTTTATCAAAAACCCACGGAGCTTGACGCTTACGAAATGGCATTATGGAAATGAGTTGTGTTTGACTTCAGACTTCTGCTCTGTTAGCTGCTTAATTCTTAATTCTCATGAGTTTTAATTGTTGATGTATTCAATTGAGCGTGTCGAAAGTTGTCAGAACTGTGAAATATGAGAATGTCAGTAAAGAGGGTTTTTTTGCCTCAGTAATTTAAGAATACTTCAGTAAATTACTACATTGCAGGTTAGAAGAAACAATACAATGTGTTTTTCATAAATTGTAGGTTTTAGGTGCAGTAAAGCATATTAAAGAATATATTTTTGGCAATGGTTCACAGTCTTCAGTAATGGTTAAATTCCTCCCTTGAGACACGTTGGCTCATCTTTTTGGATATTGGTTGCTTTGTTGTGTTCTCACAAGATTTTCAGGTTGCTCAATAAAGTTGACAGCCAAAGTTTTTAGAGAAATTTTTATTCTACTCTGACATTTTGTTTTTGTCTATAAAAACAAAATGGATGCTTTACCCTTTTTTAATGCTTTTCTAAATCCATCATAATCAACAGAGTAGCTTTATTTGACAAAAAAGTACAAAGAAAATCTTTCATGTCAATTGCATGACTACAATTGCATTTAGTTGCAATTATTTGCTCATTGTTATTTCGTAGAAATCAGTTTCTAGTTTGACATTAAGTGACTTTAAAGAGAAGCCATATTTCTTGAATTTTATTGATTTGTAAAAGCAGCAAAAGGGCAAAACATTCACAAGTTGGCTCATGGCCCATAACAGTAAGGAGGGGAGACAAAGGTATAGATCAGGTGTGTCAAACTCATTTTCGTTTGGGGCCAAATCAAGATCATGAAGGCTCTTAAAGGGCCGGTTGTGCCAGAATGTGTTGATAAAACCTGTTCACAAACTGTTAATATGTCAATGAATACTTAAAGTTACATAATATTATTGAAGATCTCTTCAGTCCCTTCAGGAACTAATAATAAATGTGACTGTTTATTGACTCACTGTATAAATCATGGACTATAATCATACATCAACTAAATTCTCAAGAAACTGGAGGGATTGATTGATATACATTGGCAGTAAACAGATAAAAACTGCATTGATATGATTGATAATATAATATTTAATCACACTTAGTGTTTAGTCTAGTCTGTGGAGGGCCACATAAAAAGCTACGGCGGGCTGGATTTGGCCCCCGGGCCTTGAGTTTGACACATGTGGTATAGATTGTAAAGTATAATCAAAACCCTAACAGAGACAATACAAATGAGATGTAAGTATGTTTAGTGTTTGTGTGACTGTGAATCTGAGTGAATAATCCAAACCCATTTCAGGCCCCACAGTACCTTTGTTTTAGGTTGTCTTTGCTCCAGCTCGCCTGTGTCAGATTATTGCATCAGGTCAAGGCTGTTAATCATCCATTTATATTAGTCAGGTGTGTGACAGCCAGGAAGAACATAAACCGTGGGCTTGTGGGTCCTGAGGAAATGCTGCCATAACCCATTTGCTGTCGGAACAAGTGCAAGGTCAGGCCTCCTTTCTTGTTCTTTCATCATCAACTCTAGTGACTTTTGTTCAGTTAGTCTCTTTGTTGATGCAGCTTCCGTCTGTTTTAAGTTGCTGTTTTTAATCCAGTTTCCTTATTTTCAGCAAGTACTCTCTCTGCTATCTTTCCCCCACTTTTAAAGGGACAGTATTATGTAAAATTATATCATGTTTTGGTGCTGTTCCCTCTTCAAAAACGTACCTGGAGTGTGTTTTAGAAATCTTTCAGTCGGGGCGTGCTGTGGTGGCGCAGGGGTTAAGCACGCCCCACGTTTGGAGGCCTCAGTCCTCGACGCGGACGTCGCGGGATCGACTCCCGGTCCCGGCGACCTTTGCCGCATGTCTTGCCCTCTTTCCTGTCAATCTACTGTAAAAAATACGAGCCACTGGCGCCGCAAAACCTCTTCGGAGGAAGGAAAAAAAAAATAAATCTTTCAGTCTCTAATGGAAACTATTCAGCTGTGCAAAACTCCTGGGTGGAACGAGCCCCTCCTTTGAGGCGCAGTGCCTCCTCAGGAATACAGTTTCCAAGTTACTAAACTTTTACAGTAGTGTTTTTCAATCTAGTTAAAAATTAAAAAAAACCGTTGAGGTTTACCCAAACTGAGGTCCAACCCTCAGGTGAAACACGTCCCCATGTATTTCACCTGACACGCCCTCAAAAAGCTCGTATCTTTTCATTGTTCAGGGCAGACGTTAAACAAAAAGGTTTTCTGTAACGTTTGAATCCTAGAGTGTGTGTATATGATCCTTTGTCTGTGAAATGTTTACCTTGTGGGATTCTCTATTTTCCGACCCTGATTCGCATCTAGTTCTTAACTCTGTTCTTTGTTCCGTTTTTCCTATTCTTGAGTTTGGTAAATATTAATGCATTTCTCAATGTTGCCTCTCATTATATACTGTGCATTCAGACATGTTTGGGAAGTAACATTTATAACTGGAATGGTTTGTTGTTTTATGAATTTACCAACATTTTGTATGAACTATAAATTTTTTAATTGCTATGTATATTAGATTTGTCACCTGTCATACATGTGAATCATTTCTACTTTGTGTGTTTTAATGATGATGATGAGAAATTGGGTGTAAAGCTTTTGGGAATCCTAAACAATAAATGTATATGTGCACAGCACACTGGTGGCAGGGCAGAAGTGAGCATATGTGTATTTTGCTGCTTATACGGGAAGTTGATGTAGGGGAGTAAAAGTACTGGTACTGCAAAGGAAATAGTACTGCAAAGGAAATAGTCATAGTTCAAAGATCTTGATTGCCCATATTGTGCAGCTCTTTAAGTGCAGTGTTTCTGAACCGATTATGTGTAGAAGTGACTCTGATGGTTTTGTTGGCTAGCAGACAGTGTGTTCACTGTCTGCTAGCGCATTCAATGAGCTGGGGTTCACTGCTCCGAGCTCGTTGTGCAGCTGCAGACTTTTGCACTGCCCTCTTTGCTTTTGTGGTCTGTACTTCAGCTGTCACTAACAGTTTCCGTGTAGCTGTTGTGTCTTTTAGCACCTCTATAGTGTCTGGAGGCAACTCCTCAGAACAGTCTCTCATTAAAGATTTTATACTTTCTAGCATTTTTGACAAGGCAAGTGATCACTTTCTTTTCCTGGGGTGCCATAGTGGAGTGAAAACCAGCTAGCTCTGTGATGCATCTGATGGCCCATTTTAAAACTATAAATTCTAGTTTTTGTAGTTGGAAAGATCTAACATTTTTCTGAGCTGACTAACATATCTGGTTTTATAACTGAGTTTTTTTGACTGCTTCAAAGTCAATGCTAGTGTGCCTAGCACAACTTCTGCTTAAATGTGTTATAGTTTTACACCAAAGTAACTTGGTCTCTGGAGAACTTTTCTCACTTCATTCTCCAAGTGATCTCTTTGAGGATCACTTGGAGGTCTAAACGTTTTGCTATAGACTGAGAGTCATCCAGATAAGGAATGCAGGCTTTATTATGCAGTCCCACCATACAGGGCTGAATTGCTGCAGGGGCATTCCTGAGTTCAAAGGAGACGGAAATCCACTCGTACAATCCTAAGGGAATCACTGACATCAACTCATGGTGGTACGATTGTGTCTGCTATTATTATCTTAGTTTGCCCAGAGTTTAAAAACACAGAAACAGAATGATGAGGACATGGATGCACAACTAATTGAGTTTATTTACTGGTCCTCAGGGATGTTTGCTTACGTTCTGTGGATGAGGGGATAAGCGGGTTCCAGTGATCTGGTCTGGCTCAGCCTCATATACTCCAAGTAGCAATCAAGTGGACTGGGGGCAGCTGGGTTCCTGCCTGCACCTTCAGAAATCCAAGAGTGACGACCACAATTTTCCATCCAAATGATTCAAGAAGTCCTTGATTTGTGGGAAGGCTTGTTTGTCAGGATGGGCTTTTTTTAAATAAAAATTTCTGTAATCAATGCAGTCTTAGGGTGCATTCACACCAGTCCTGTTTAGTCTGCTTTACTTGAACACTAGTTAATTTGTCTTGAAAGTCTGGCACGTTTGAGGAAGTGTGAATGTACAGTTGAACTCTGAGAACCAAAAAAAGCTAACTCTGATCCGTCTTGGTGTAGTTTGGGTGCACATGTGACTGACGAGTAGACCGGAGAATGCTCCAAAAGCAAGAAATGAACTATAGCATAAAGCATTCTAGATAAATGCCACCAAAGAAAACCTACTATCCTGTGGGAGAAATGACTGGTCTTTTACCGAAAGACAATGAAAAATTGAACTACTAAAATCTGATGCCATTGCATTTTTGTTTGCATTTGGTGAAAAATAAAGTTGCAGCACCTTCTTTTGAAGTTTTCTTGTTTCCTTCAGTGGTTCTTGGCGCAGCGCCACCACAGGCGAAGGGGAGAACAGGTTTTTCAAAGGATTTGGTTCATTTGACACGGTGCAGTGTCAAAGAAATTTACAACAAATGTCACCTCAAAGCAACACACAATTTCCTATTTAATCACACTTGCAATGTGGTTGATGTGTAGAATTGATTACGATCAAGTCTAGCTATTAAACAATGCATCCAGCTCGCCTCAGTATTTCTAAGGAAACTTAGCAAATTGCATCAAGTCATTGACTTGCAGCTAAAGTGGAAGAAATGTGATCTTCTTAATGTTCATCAGAACTCTTGCTGCTGTGTGTTGCCAGAAAAGCTTTTAAATATGTTTAGTGGCTTTTCTGATGTGAAAGACTTGCAGTCATCCAGCCTTGAAGTAACAAATGCAGGAAGCATGGTAGGAACTGCTGCTTTGTTGGCACTTCTCACCATGCTGTTACCACTGGATGGACGTTATCCAGTTCAAACCCAGGGCAGTGTGCTTCTGTGTCCCAGTATATCCTTCATACTCCTCTCTCCTTCTAATGTAGCTTGTTGTTCATCTCCACCTCCATCAGGAACACAATCGGCTTTCAGAATCACAGCCTTGAAATAGTATACCACTCCAATCCATATGGAACCCAATCTTGTTCCAGCAGGTAATTATCTGCATACGTTTACATACACCTAATAATAAAAGGGCTTAAAAATCTCGATGTTGAACATTAAATGACTTTTACAACTTTAGGTCATTTTGCAGAATCCCAGTATGAGTTTTTCCTTAAACGGGCTGAACATAAAATTGACTTTTTTTGCATTTTACCTCGGGTCATAAAGCTATTGTCTCATCAAAAACACACCTGGAGTCTTTGATTCTTTCATGCGTGTTTAGGAAATCCTTTAATCTCCATGGCAACCATTCAGCTGTGTGAAGTGCCTGGGTTGACTGAGTGCCACCTTCAGACGCAACTCCCCCTCAGAGCTGCAGTTTCCGAGCTACGTAGCTTCAAAGCAGCCCTCCCCCACTGAGCTCCTTCAGACTAGCTAGCAGCAATTGGCAAACACCTGATACAGAGCTCATCATGCAAGCTACTTCTCAGTCCAACTCATTTTCATCACAACTGAAGGTAACAGTTATTTAATTGTGCTATGAAATGGCCTAGAAAATGCACAATACTGCCTCTTTTACAATTGTTTGACTTTATTTGGTAGACTTGCATACAAACCACTTGGGTCAGATATACAAGATATTATTTCACAAGCTTCTCTCTTACATTTACATTAGAGGCTGAGCATTAGTGTGCCGTTAAGTGTGGTTGCTGGTCATTTGCTATCTCTACTTAGTAACATACACACACACACACAAAATCTACTGACTCCCAACAGACTGAACCTTCAGCATTATCAAGATGGAAATATAAATAATAGAAATATTGTGGCGTTTATTTCCTGACAAAGCATGCTTTGTTTGTTTGAAACGTTTTCGTATTGTTCCATACTGAGGTAAATGTATGTGTAACTGCAGCATTGAGGTATGAAATGCGTGTTCAAAAAAAAAAAAAAAAAAGAGTCGAACACAATTCTTCATAAAAATAAACTGTAAATACCAGCATTCACGTAAACGCTTAAGTTTGTTGGGAGCCGTGGTAGTTGGAGTCTAACATCTACTTGGAGGAAAGATCTACATAATCTAAAAAAAAAAAAAACAGGTTTTCATAATTCCCTGCATAGGTGACTAATTAACTGGGTAAACTGCCACTCTGCCATTCTCAGAATTAGATTTTCTTGAAGTCTTGCATTCCATCCTTTTCAGCAGAGGGAGAAACACATTCAGCTTTCTTACAGGTCAGGATTTGTTTTGCTGTTGTTCATGCATTGCCTCGTGTTAAAGCTAAATGAGTTTGCAACCCATTTTTCTTGTTAATAGGCTGAAAATGTTTCCATCTTCAAGGAGCAAAAGCTCTTTGAAGATATAGTATACGTGTGAGAACTGCATAACTTATTTTACTTTCCTTCTCGTCAAGTATCGTGTTGCCAGTTTAAGAAGGTTTATTGGTTGTTTACTGGTATGAGACGAGTGGAACATGGCAGAGATCTGAAAGTTGTAAGTTTTGTTTTAAATGTTGAGTGAGATTCTCTTGCGTTAAACTAGTTGTGGTGATTCTCGTGAAGTAATCCACCACAGGGCTTGCTTGTGCTAAGCTCAACACCCCACTTCCTGTCAGACATGTACAGTTAGAGACAACTCAGGTGTTGCATTGCCCTCATCAGTGAAAGGCTGCTTCTCGTGCAGCTGTCCTGCATAACAAAAATTTTAGCTTTATTTTTATGTTCATTTGAGGAAAAAAAAGATAATGGACATGGAAAACGTTGCATGCGTCGGCATTGGAGGTTGCATTTTGCCTGTTTTGTGAAGAGCAGTTGCACGTTTCATCCACAGGAAATGAGTTTAATGTCACTGTAGGTGGTGATGGTTTCTCCCTACTTGCTTATCGTAGAGGGAAATGATCATACAGACTGAAGGTTTGGAGGAATGTTGGTCTGCAACAAACAGGATGCCAGAGACATCAGCACACAGTCATGTTAAGAGTTGTTGCTCAGGAAAAAAAACAAATTAAGAACCGTGGCCAACATGCATTTATTTTTATGTCCAAAAATGGCTGCATAAAATACAAAATGTGTAGTGTTTTATTCACATTGCTAAAATATGTAATAATGGAATAAAGTTAACTTTATTCCATTATTCTTAGTTTTTTTTTTTTCATGTGCAGAAACAGTCATCATTAATTATTTGCAGGCCAATGAAACCTCTCGTTTGCTCCCCTCTTTCCTCCGTTTCTCTGTGCGCCTCATAAAAGTCCTTCTGCACAGTTAGCTGTGCTGCACACATAGTCACTGCACAGTCACTGGATGCAGTGGTCGGCTGTCGGGACTGAACAGGATCCCAGGCCTTGTGATGCATCCTGTCTGACTTTTTATGTTATACTAATAATGTGCATGCAGAAATGACCTCTACTTTAAATATTAACCAGTGTGTACCAGCGGGAATAAACACTGTAATGCTAGTGTCAATACATCAGGCGTCTGCCTCGGTGTTTTTTACCTCCTTTGGTAAGTTTGTTTTATTTCATTGTTCCAAATTATGTTGGTCTGCTAAATTGCAAAGGGTTGCAGAATTCATGTGAAGTGATGTTTTATATATTTGAGCTCATGTCTAAATATTTGGTTTTCTGGTGGAATCCTAATCCTAAAAATTAGTATAAAAATATTATTAGCAGTTATATGCTCTGGTAAATACTATAGAGATTATATGGTAGTCGTATATCAACTCGTTCTTTTGATATTTATTTTCTTATGAACCTGACACTTGAGAGATTAAATCTGACCCAGTCACAAACGCTTTTAACGTAAACTTGAAATAACAGCGCGGGACTGGATCCAAGGTTCTTGTACTGAGAAGCTGTTCGTGTCTCCAGTGAAACAAAAACGCGTGGTTCTGAAGAAGACCGGTGTAAATTTGAGGCGCATATTAAGTTACAAACTGGAACAATTAGGTTTTATAATTTGATTCCCATGAAACCTGGGTCATAACAGGTACCATACATTTAAATTGTTGTATTTAGGACATGCATATGAAAGTTTTTCTTTAAAGTGTAAAGGGCTCAGGATTATATCCTTGTGGAACAATTCTAGATGACCTCATGGACGACGTTTTGTGGTATGGAAGTAAATATGTGCCATCGGATTTGAATAAAAAATGCCTCTGAAATTTCAACGTAAAAAAATTCAGTGTGATTATTTGTAGGTGAAAAAAATTCAGTGATAAAAAATTCGCTGTTAAAAATTCAACGTCTAAAAATTCGCTGTTAAAAATTCAACGTCTAAAAATTCGCTGTTAAAAATTCAACGTCTAAAAATTCGCTGTTAAAAATTCAGCGTCTAAAAATTCGCTGTCTCAAATTCAACGTCTAAAAATTCGCTGTTAAAAAATGGCAAGGTTACTTCAGGTCACAGACATGCGCAATGGACGTCAGATTTCAACACCCAGCCAATCACAAGACGCCACGTCATGCAGAGGAAACACCAGCATCACCGAGGCTGGCGACTATGGAGGCGAACGCTAACCCAACGGTGAGTTTAATGCTTTCATATTTCTGTAGTATATTTCATTTTGAGCCTGAAGTTTGATACATCATCTTAAAGCTCGATTTAAAACACGGGTTTGGTTTGGTCCGTTGTTAATCTTACAGCATGTAGCGCTGGCATATAACTTCTCGCTACCTGCTAGCATCCAGCCCCTCTCCGCTGCCCCACACCCAGTTTCCTCCGTTTTATCTAAAAAAGAAATAAACTTGGATCTTTAAAGAGAACTGATGGGTGGCGACTTTCTGGGTTGTTTGTATGTTGTCTTGGGTGAAAACTAAGAAGTGACTGAAACAATACCTGGGCCATTTACATTCTATTCTTCAGGCTGTGATGGTGAGTGTGGTTGAAAGCTGGTGCTTATGTCACAGGTGTCAAAGTTCAGTCCTCGAGGGCCGCTGTCATGTAGTTTTTAGATGTGTCACACTACAAAACGCTGGAATGAAATGGTTTAATTACCTCCTCCATGTGTAGATCAGATCTCCAGAGCTCTGCTAATGACCTAATTATTCTATTCCGGTGTGGTGCAGCAGAGGCTCATCTAAACGTTGCAGGGCCGTGGCTTCCAGGACTGGACTTTGACCCCAGGCTTATGTATGTCCATTTAGGACACAATGATGGTCACAAGCATTGACTACACAGAAATTGTCTTCCAAAGGAATTTGGCATGTTTTAACGCTTACTTTGTATTAAACACGTTTTTAAAAAATTAATTATATATACATTTTTTACCCTGACCTTACTTTGGTATTTGTTCTTGATGCACTCAATCTTCAATTACCACATGAAATGTAAACTTTTTCCTGTAACTACATTAACTTGTTTTTTTTCCTCTTAGGCTGGAATTCATATGCGATGCTTCAAAGGCCATTCCTCGCTGTGCAGACCATCTCCTCCAAAAACCTGCAACGGAGAACCCTTTGCTGTTGAAGATGGACTTGAGACAGCCCTGCAGAAAAAGACATGGCTCTGCATACTCATATAATCATATATATTATTTGTACTTTAATTCCTCTAGTTTTGTCAAAATCATATATCTGATTTTGATAAAACTGGAGGAATTAGAGTAACAATGTTCAGAGTAGGTACTTCATTTGTCAGAGTTCATACTGTTTGTAGAGGCAGTTTTAAACGAGTTCATCTATGCTTGAATTATTACAAAATAAATTACCTAAGACAAACTAACTTTCTGATTCTTATGATGCCAGAAATTCAAAGTCCTACAACAATGGACAAATGTACCTATTAGCTTCATTTTGAGTAAAGAAAAAAACAATCAAATTATACATTTTAAACACTTTAGTTCTTTAACAACTACTATGAAAGCACTAAAATTCACATTTATGGTAACATAATCAGCATTTTGCTTTACATTTCATAAATGCTGAAGACTTCCGCTCTTCAAAATAAGTCATGCTTTGAATTTAATTACAGACAAAATCATGATTATGATTAGTTACCTATATACAGTCAGATGTTAAGCACAATTTACACAATTATACACAGAATTTAACTTGATTGTACATAATTACAAAAAGGTAACGTGAAAAATAATTAAATTCAAAGCACGATTCATTTTGAAGAGAGGAAGTCTTATTTTTAAGACAACTTTCACATAGTAAAAAAACTGCTGGCAAAACTGAACTGCAGCAATATAAATGTACCATCCAGAAAACAGTGATGTGGCTTTTGGGTTTAGTGCATTTCTTAAGGCTGCCATTTGTTCATCAGTGAGTTGCAAATTAGAGTTTGGTTCTGTGACGTTTGACTCGTGACCAGGAAACCCGCTGTCCTCCCATTTAATTTCTGGAATCTGTACACCCTGAAAAACACAAAGACTTGATTATTATTACAACATTAATGACAAATTTTAGCATAGCTCAAACATTCTTTGAAACAGTATTTTGGATGATGTTATAATGACTATAAATTTATTACTTCGTTCATAAATGAATTCTTCTGTACTTTACGAAAAGGATGACAATCTTACTGTGCTCTTCTCCCATTAAAGTTGTAGAAACTATATCAAGCACAAGTAAATACAGTTTGGTAGGTAGCTGGTATTTTTTATTATGTCGTAAAGACAATAAATTTATTAATTCATTCATAAATGAAGTCACATTAACAATACAGTAGCTGAACAAAATGGGGTTGTGGTTATAGTTAATGTCAGAAGTGTTCACAGCCCCTCCCTGGAGCACACAAGGCAGCCATATTAACTTATTACATTAGTTAATATGAAATAACTAATGTTGCTTTCATTCATCCTCATTGATACGGTTCAGCCTGGGATGTGCGTCTTCCGTCTGAAGCCTGTATCTTTGCTAGGACATGGTGGAGAGCGGCAGCATCTCCTGAAAAATCTGTACTTTACTAAGACCGCCTGTCTCAGTCTCACCCAAGACAACATACAAACAACCCAGAAAATCGCCACCCATCAGTTCTCTTTAAAGATCCAAGTTTATTTCTTTTTTAGATAAAACGGAGGAAACTGGGTGTGGGGCAGCGGAGAGGGGCTGGATGCTAGCAGGTAGCGAGAAGTTATATGCCAGCGCTACATGCTGTAAGATTAACAACGGACCAAACCAAACCCGTGCTTTAAATCGAGCTTTAAGATAATGTATCAAACTTCAGGCGCAAAATGAAATATACTACAGAAATATGAAAGCATTAAACTCACCGTTGGGTTAGCGTTCGCCTCCATAGTCGCCAGCCTCGGTGATGCTGGTGTTTCCTCTGCATGACGTGGCGTCTTGTGATTGGCTGGGTGTTGAAATCTGACGTCCATTGCGCATGTCTGTGACCTGAAGTAACCTTGCCATTTTTTAACAGCGAATTTTTAGACGTTGAATTTGAGACGTTGAATTTGTAGACGCTGAATTTTTTTACAGCGAATTTTTAGACGTTGAATTTTTAACAGCGAATTTTTTATCACTGAATTTTTTTTCACCTACAAATAATCACACTGAATTTTTTTACGTTGAAATTTCAGAGGCATTTTTTATTCAAATCCGATGGCACATATTTACTTCCATATTGTGGTCTAGCAAATGGACAACTTGTGGTCAATATTCTATGTATTTGCATAAGGGGTAAAACGCTCCAACAACGTCTCCATTTGGCAGATATTAATATTTCTCTAACGATGCCTGTCCTGGTTGAGGAATGAGCTCTGATGCAACTCTGTGTTAGATTTGAATAATATGAACTGCTATTCAGATGAGTGGCAGTTGTTAATTGTAGAGATAATGTCTTTCTTGGGTTGCACCACTTCTGCTTATACCAAAGCGATAGAGAAGCTGATGGTGGCTTCTGCTCTGAATCAAAATGAATCTTTGTAAACTGTGACAGAGCTGATTAGGAAAGGAAGACATTTTGCTTTTTTTTAATCTATTGTTTAGGTTTTTATTTTTAATCATCATACTGATGATGATAAAAGAATTACCAACATTTTGTGGTTGTACTGACACCAAGAATGTCATTTGATGCGACAGAACTGATTAGATTTATCAACATTTTCTTCATCTTCCTCTGTTTGAGTGATGATGGCCAAACCACTGTACTTCATAACTAGCATTTTGGTTACGTCTCCGTTAGCAGAAAATGGAGTCCAAGTCGTTCAAACTATTCCACATATGTTATTTGCAAGCAGTTTGGACATTTGAAATATTTATATCCACCAAATACTGCAAATAATACACATATGATCTTTTGTGATCATATGTGTTAAAGTTGTATCTAAAATTTTACAACTTTGTGCTTCTATAGTTAAGTTTTCCTTTTGGACTTTCTACAAATCTGGTAAACCGGTCTCTCAATTGATAAAATTTTCACTCTCGTGGAGATTTTCTCCAGAGAAGACTGGGCACCGGAGAGCCCTCCTGTCCTTTGGGGGGACACCCGGCGGGATACACCCTGGATTTATTCATAACAGGATTTCTGCTGTTTCCTGGCTCATCAACAAATTTGTGACGGACTTGGCCGAACTAGCGAACACTAGTGGACAGAGACGCAAGTTGGATGCGAATCTTGCTGAGACTCTGAGCCCAGCTGAGGACTCAAAAGCTCACTTAGAGGGATGGAATCGATCGAGGAGAAGTTGCTAGTTTTGGTTCAGCGCCAAGCTAGTTTGGATAATTGGGAACTGAGATGTATCAAAGACTAGGGAAGATTGAAACTTATAATCTGCCAGACTTAAGACATTCTGTGTCTGAATTGGCTTTCCCCGTGTTGCATGTGTCCAATCTCCTTGAAGATATGTAAAGTTTACGCTCCTTCCCACCTCACACCCTCCTGTTTTCCATGCAGCTGTGGAGCTGAGCGCTCCCAAGGACATTCCTTGATAATCTCTTATCAGACTTCTGCTGGGAGGCGAAGCAATGTGGTTTCATGGCCCGGGATGTCACCTTTCACTCATATCTTTATTTTGGCCTTTGTTTTCTCTGAATGGTGCCATGTGCCCTAATGTGACCTTTCCTCTTTTTATTTCACTCCCCTTTATCATTAACAAACTGTGGAGTACTCGCATTTAACCCAAAATAGGAATTGGATTAGTCACTCCTTAGCTTATTTATTTATTTATTTAGATTTCTAATTTAGATTAATTAGAAATCTGACCCATATTATACTTAGATTCATTTTTAGATTATGCAGAGAGACCTATTAGTGCAACTGAGAAGAAACTTGGAATCCAGGAAAAAAATCTTCCAGAACAGGAACATTTGGTTTTTATTATTACTTAGAAACTGTGGAGCACTTGTTTCTTTTTACTAATTTAGAGCATCCTTAGAAAGTCCAGAGAATACTGGCCTACGCTTATTTAGCAAACCAAAACAGGGATTAGATCAAACTTAGAATCTAGAAAAAAAAAAAAGAAAAAAAAAAACTACCTTTGTAACCACATTTTAGCCTCCTGTTCTTCCAAACCAGAAAACAAATTAGACCAGAGGATTCTGGTCTAACTCTTATCTACCAGCCCTGAATAGGAGTTTCTTGTTTATATACTTTGTGTCAACATTATTAGATTCTTTTTAGACTCCTGTTCTTCCAACCCAGAAATGGATTTAGATCAGAGGATATTTATCTGGCGACCCTGAACAGGAGCGCCTAGTTCACACAAGTTGGCTCAAGACGAGATTCTTTTTCTCCTTCTGCGCTTTCCTTTGGTTTATTTTGTTTGTATTTCCTTTTAATTCCTGTAAAGCACTTTTGTTTTGCCTTGTTGCTGAAAATGTGCTATATAAATAAAATTACCTTTAAGGCCTGATTTATGTAATAGATTCAGAATGGCCTTGATGTTTTGTTTTTTTTTTCTCTTCCTTTGATTCCAGGTTCTGCCTGAGGCCAGGAACTCATTTCACCATGTCAAAACGCATCAGAAAAACATTCCTTATCCTCCTCCTCATCGCTATATGCGTGATCGTGCTCTTTGTTAGCAATAGATCATCCAGCTTCAACCAGAGGCCCGTTGTCCTAGAGGTTTGTCTGCGATCAGTCTCCAAACAGAGCATCACTCCCCTGAAAAACACCAAGCACTTCTTAGTCTCGGCCTTCATGGATCAGAGAGTACAGGGCTTTGACATTCGCCTCATCGGGATGTTTCGGAGAGACTCCATCCAGGAGCTCCACTGCTTTGTCTGCTGTGCCGGCTACACAAGAGAAACCATTCCAGCGAACATTTTGCAACACTCGGACAACTACGGGTTTCCATTCGTCACCACAGATGTCATGTGCCCGATTCCTAAAAACTGCAATGCCACACATGTCACTCTTCTGACGAAGCCCAACCCTCAGAATGTAACCGAATACGACTGGCTTCCCATAAGGAACAAGAAAACTAGTGGAGGAGAGGAGGAAAGGATGGATTTTACTGTGTGCATCTCCAATCTGTTTGGGGACTACAACAATGTGCTGCAGTTTGCACAGACTCTAGAGATGTACAGGTCAGTAATCCTAAACTTCACTAATGGGAAACCCCAGATTTATGATTTATAATGGGGAAACGTGAACTCGTATCCATCTATCAATATTCTGATTGATTTAGAAAAGCACACAATTAGTAATCAAATGTTGACACGTTCAACGCCTGATGACCCCCAATTAGGTGTTATTGGGGGTCATCAGAACTTCTGACCCCCAATAACACCTGATTGTTGTGTCTGACTGTGTTGACAAGAACTTGGGACAAAGTTCAATTGAGTTGGAAAATGTATAAAAATGATTTTTTTTTTTCAAATAAATTTATTGGTACTTTTATAATGACTTATTTGAATACTTATACTTGTCATAATATATTATGTTAGTATTCCTTTAATTGTTTTAAACTATTACAATGTATTCAGTTCTGCTCCAGGACAAGAGATTTTAAAGACACCATCCACCTACTACAAAGTTTAAAATAAAAAATATTCAGCAAATACCAGGAAAACATACACTGTTGTGCTCACATGGTTAGTTTATTCAGGCATTTGAAAAAAATATACATATTTTGTGCTATATCCTGCTATATCCCGTTTTGTCTCCAGGAGTCATTGTGGTGTTACGACCCGTCTAGGGTTGGCCAGGTCATAACACCAATGATCCATCCTCTTCAGATCTCAAGCGGGTGACACTCAGGAAGTTGAACATTTTATGTTATTTATTGTGAAAAGATGTATTTTTGGACTGATGTTACAACCAGGGGAGCATGACATCACAGTGAGCTAATGCCGAAAACAACAAACAAAAGGAAACTATCTAAATATTAGCCAACTTACCTAATTAAAAATAAAGAAACCAAATGACAAAAACTTACCTCCCTAACTAAGAAAACAGGAGAAAACTAATGAAACATAAACGGCAGCTCACTCCTACAAACTCCAGGACTTTACATGATTTTGCAAACCAACAAAGAAACAAACAGTGCGGCCGGTTGAGATGAGCTGATAAATGACAGGAAGTGCGCGTCTTCAGCTTTTATATCCGTCACCTCCGGGAGGCCACCAATAGGACGTCCGTCATCTTACCAATAGGACGTCTGTCATCTTACCAATAGGACGTCCGTCATCTTACCAATAGGACGTCCGTCATCTTACCAATAGGACGTCTGTCGTCTTACCAATAGGACGTCCGTCATCTTACCAATAGGACGTCCGTCGTCTTACCAATAGGACGTCCGTCGTCTTACCAATAGGACGTCCGTCATCTTACCAATAGGACGTCCGTCGTCTTACCAATAGGACGTCTGTCGTCTTACCAATAGGACGTCCGTCGTCTTACCAATAGGACGTCCGTCGTCTTACCAATAGGACGTCCGTCGTCTTACCAATAGGACGTCCGTCATCTTACCAATAGGACGTCCGTCATCTTACCAATAGGACGTCCGTCGTCTTACCAATAGGACGTCCGTCGTCTTACCAATAGGACGTCCGTCATCTTACCAATAGGACGTCCGTCATCTTACCAATAGGACGTCCGTCGTCTTCCGTCAACCAATCAGAGACGGGCACCTGCACACTCATTTGCATAATTGAGTGTGCAAATGAGTGCAAAAGCTTGCGATATGGTGGATCCTCTTAGCTCTGGTTTGCACAGCATCAGCTGGCAGGTGGCCAGACTCAATGAAGCTGCGTTTCACAAATCTCAAACAGGCAGCCAGTCAGTGTGGGGTTGTTGATGCCAATCTTGGGGACTCGGTAATTGAAAGCTTCCTGCTGCAGATTTGAGTAAAACTTGGATCCAGGTCTATTCATTCAGCCAGGAGGAGAGGTACTGGCTTCACAAACAGCGACTTCTACATTGATCTGTCTTAAATTATGTGTGCAGATCGCCTTCCTACTGCAGCAAAGAAACGCCTAGCGATTGCAAAGTTGCAAAAACATTTAGCACTTCAGCCTGCTTTACCTGCAGTGTCAAAATGTTTAGTAGGTGATTTAATTTTGTCTTTTTTGTCCAAGGTTGCTCGGCGTCAACAGAGTGGTGATCTACAACACCAGTTCTGGCCCGGACCTTGACCGTCTTCTGCAGAGTTACAGCCAGGAGGGCTTTGTGGAAATAGTTTCCTGGCCAATCGACAAATACATGAATCCATCGCGAGGCTGGCGCTTTTCGAAATTTGGTGGCGATATTCACTACTTTGGCCAGCTCACCACACTCAACGAGTGCATCTACAGATCCATGGAGCGTTCCCGCTATGTGCTGCTAAACGATATAGATGAGATCATCATGCCGTATCAACATGACAACCTGAAGTCTATGATGGGAGAGCTGCAGAAGCAGCATCCAAAAGTAGGTTGTTTGTCAGTGCATTATGCTCGTCTTTCCAAATCCGTTTCCCATCTTTTTATTAAAGCATATTCACATTTTTTAGGTGGGGGTGTTCCTTATTGAGAACCACATCTTTCCCAAGCATCACTTTGAACCAAGTGGGAGGTTTCACCTTCCTCAGTGGAGTCGGGTGCCTGGAGTTAATATTCTGGACCATGTTTACAGAGAAAACCCTGACCGAACGATTTACCATCCATACAAGATGATTGTTCAGCCAAGGTAGGCAGAGAAATGCATTCAGTCTAAATTTATATTTAAATTCCAATTTTATATATATATGGGTGTTTCGTTTTTTTTTTTGTTTGTTTTTTTTATTAATTGCAGTAAAACACTTCTGACCATAGTAGGATGTTGTACACTGATTCTCAAATGTTTTTGTAACCTGTGCCACCTCAGTAAATACAATGTTTTATTTCCTTGTTTACATTTTTAAAACGGTACAACAGAAGTCTTTTTTTTTTTTTGTTTAGTTTCAGAAGAAGCTCAAGGACTGAACCCTGATCATTTTTTTTACTTTTTTCCACCAATAGTGTAACCCTATTCTGGTAGTATTACTTTGTTCTTGTGGGCTTCTTTTCTACTTGCTTGAACAGCCAGCCTCAATCTGAACTCTGCTGTCACCTAGTGGCTGGAGGCTCACTTAGCAGTCAAACATGAGTAAAGACGATAGTGCAGTCTGGTTTCTCATGCCTCCTCAGAAGTACTGATTTAAAGTGTTTTACAATGCTGTGTGCATGACCAACATCTCACTCTTGTGTACCCGTGTCGCAGGATGGTGGAACAGACATCAGTGCATGAAGTGCTTCGTTTTTTTGGGGAGAAGTACAAAGTCCCGCTGGACGTTTGTCGGATCGTCCACGTCCGTGTTGCCCTAAGGAAATTACTGAAACTGGAGGAGCTCAATGTGGACAAGCGGCTGTGGGATTTTCAGGAAAAATTGATTCCCAACGTGGACAAAGTGTTGGAAAATTTGGGGTTCCTATAGTAGAGGTTGAAGGACGGGGTCGGAAGAAGGTTCCTATTGTGCAGCTTAAAGCTGACAGTGAATGTATGCCTTCAGAGGTAGCTTGTTTAGTACTTTTTTTTTTTTTTTTTTTTTTAAGATTTCCTACCTCACCCCCCAATTTATAGCACAACACAAGTCAGTTTTGCAATGTAATTATGTGGTGTATATGAGGTTTTTCACAGGCTGTTAAACTACTGTACTTACTCATGCCTTTTATATAATACTTATTTGTAGCAGGGATTCATAACAGCTAAAGCTGATTCTTTCCTTGATATATATAGATATATATATACTTTATTATTTTCATAAATGACTCAGGGATTTTTAAGTTATTTGTTTTATCAACTGGAATCAAGTTTGCATGTAAAGGTATTTTATCAATGCTAGTAACAGCATTCCGTTCCCAGAAACATGTATTGTGGATGAATGTTCACACAGGGTTCTTCATACCTTTCCTGCCTCAGGGAACCATTTTATGGGGGATCCAACAAACCTTTTAACCCTCCTGTTCGTTTCTGAGGTACAGCACTGATATTCGTGGGTCAGTTTGACCCGGGGAGTGTTCAATCATGCAATAGTGTCGAAAACCAAACAAATCCTTTGTGTCTGATTATTAACTCCCATATAACCACTTCAGTCAATATTTGTGCAATGATGACAATCTACTAATTCGGACATAAAAAATGGAATTTATGTTTGACCACTGAAAAAAACCTACAAACAAAAAAAGCTATAATTTCCTTGAAAGTGATCCTTTGGGGGAAAAAAAATTTTTTTAATTTTTTTTCAAAGAACTTAAAAGTTCTTTGAACATGAGATACACATTCTGACCTACTGATTAAAATCAAGACGAATGACTCATGCAGAGATTATTTACGTTTTCCTCCCACTTCTGCTGAGTGTCCACTCAGTGTGGGCGGAGTTTGAAAAGATTCCTGGCTTAAGTTGCATAAACACCGGCTTTCTCGCAGGGTCCTAGTGAAGCAAAGAGAATAGTGAGAAAGTGTGTGTGTGTGTGTGTGTGTGTGGTGTCTGAAATCTGGTTCATAGCTGCAAGAAAACTTACAGAATTTTTGAAGGTTTTTTTTAACCCTTCAACTTAACTGAGTCAAATTGACCTGAACAGTATCTATGCAAAAAGTAGACGCAGGGGGGTTTACAAATGGGTAAATGAATCAATTTTCAATCTGTATGTAGAATCTATTGAGACAAACATAAATGGCAGCATTAACCCTCCTGTTATGTTGTGGGTCAAATTGACTTTTTTTTTATTTCTTTTTAAATAGAAGTATTTTTTTTAATTTGTCTCACTTTGAATGTGACTGTCTCTTACTTTGCATGTGATTTCTGAGATTGTGTGTCAGGAAGTAAATATCACCACGGCGACGGGTCGTGTGTGAATATGAGCAACTACAAGATGAGCTGTGATGACTGCACTAATTCTGTCTACTTGATTTTGTTTCGGGAGGATTTGGGGGCAGAGGGGTTTATGTACTTTACAAATATGCAAAAAAATAAACTTTTTCTAAGTTACATACTGCTGCTTTACAACTTTTTTTTTTTTTATCCATTTTGGCATCAGCTTATTCTGGCAGATGAAAAATTGTAAGATATTGTCAAGCGACCTTAAGTTTTGATGGCATTTGTCGCTCTTAATTTTGCGGATTTTCTAACTTCATGTGGAAAATAACGTTCTGTTGTCCGGGGTTATTTGTTCTGCAGAGCGGAACAAAGGATCTGCATTCGCAAATCATTTGAAAACTTCCTGGAAATGTTTTTTTTTTTTTTAACACATGACTAGGAGGAAATCCAAAGGTATACCATGAAGATATGCATTTCTCAGTGGATAATAGTTTTATCCTTTCATACATTAAACACTTTTTTTTTTTAACTCAATAACATCTGAGACCAACTGTTCAGATCTATAATTTATTCTTTTCTACTTTATTTCAATGAAATACTGTTAGTTTATTTTATTGGCGACCGGTGAAAATAATTTTTTTTTTTTTGTAGTTTTTTTTAGGCAGTGAAAAAAAAAATGGACTTAATATACGTTCAACCGTTTTTGGCCACGCACTGTTTTTACTTATCCCAAATGAAAAGCAAATGCTAGAGTGGACGAAAGCTTAATTCCTCGAGACATTTTCTGTGGACTGATAAAAACAAAAAAAACAATGTGAGACTATTTGGAGGAAATGAGGAAATGAGTCGCTTGGTCCAAAATGTCCAGCAGAAATGTCTGCAGCTCGGGTCAGAACTCCTTTCAAGCGAGACGTCGGATTTTAAGAAATGCCCGCTGACATCTGTTTCAGATCAAAAGCAGATCGAAGCATTGAAATTAGGACAAAGATCGCAAACTTTGAACTTAAGCGCAGAGAACAAAGAAACATCATCATTTGGAAACTATTTATTTGAACATTTGCAACCAGACATTAGTTAAATACAGAAGTTTAATTTCTCTCTCTACATCCCCTTAAACAGCAGGGACCAGTTCCACTTCATTACACTCTGAGAGGAGGGAATGTTACAGGACTTTGTAAGGCGCACACAGTGCTGGAAGTAATTTGGCTTTCTGTCTTCTGATAGCGAGAAACAAAATCTGAGTCTGCCTCTCAAAATGTCCAACACTGCTCCCTCTCCTCGCGACTGTTTTCCACCCGCAGCCAGGCGACCAATTTCTCTTTCTTTCTTTCTTTCTTTTTTTTTTTGTCAGCCCTGCGCAAAAAACACACCGTGGCAAAATGACACCAAGAGGAGGCGAGAAGAGAAAACCAGTAAAGAAGGCTTGAGTCGCACCCCTAACTGAACGCGCTCTCAGGCGTGTAGTCGTGACTGAAAAGCTAAAAGTAAAATGATCAACATGAATATATTAGAAAAATGGCAATTAAGTCTTTCATAAACACCTGACCTCACCACCTCCCGAACAAGAACAGGGTTATAAATTAAAACTGTCCAAATAAAATCAATTGAACCAAAGACGTTGGGCCCGTTCCGTTCCACTTCAAGACTGGAAAATCCTCATTGAGAAAACAAAATGGCACTTTTCAGTCTTTTGAACTGGAATCTAGAATCTCGACTCCAATGAAATCGACCCCCCCTAACCCTTAAAATCAACTCTAATTTACATATATGGGCGAGGCGCTCTTCAAGCTTCCGCCGCTTTAGCAGTGTCTCCCCACGGGACGGGGGGAGGCGGGGACTCTCTGCGGGCTAGGCCACGGTCTTGAAGGTCTGCAGTATGAGGTTGGTTTGGTGGATGAGCCGGTTCGCACTGATGAAGACGTTTATTGCCCTGGAAACAGAAAACCAGGCGTTCATTCGCCTCGATGCGGGCCAAACGTGGGAGCTTTACGCTCCAGAGGGGACAAGCAAAATAAAACCTTCCAAGATTCAAGTGGCGAGTATTAATGTTTCATCTTTCAAATCAAATCAAAGCATGTTTTTTTTTTTTTATCTGTACGCTGCCAAATTACATCAATCATCCCCTCCAGCTTTTTCTGCAGAAAATGTACCCAAAAAAAGCAACAGATCCCTCTACAGCAGCATGTGTGTTTGCTGAGCTGAAGCAGCATGTTGTGTGGGACTCACTTTCCGTCTTTGAAGTATGTTTTGAGGGTGTCGCTGAAACTTTTTGAGTACTTCACAAACTCCTTTTTCTGGTGCTCCAGAGCCTTGGAGGACAGAGAAACACAATGAGACAGAGAAACACGACGAGACAGAGAAACACGACGAGACAGAGAAACACGACGAGACAGAGGGACGACGAGACAGAGGGACGAGTTCAGAACCGGAGCCGTTACTCACTCTGCGATTCTGGTACTGATATTTCTTAATGACGTTGTTGACTGTGTCCAGAAGCTCTTTGATGGCGCTGGCTATGTCTCTGTGGACAAAAGGCGTCAGTTGAAGACACGTGAGATTCAACGTCGTCTGAATGTCGGAGCGTTCTATTTGTTTTTCCCAGCCTCCCGACTTTCAGACGAGAAGCTGCTGCTAAAAGCTGGATCAGAAATAATTGAGCAAACGGCTTCCAAATGTAAATTTGCACTACAAGAAGCTTATCGGCTTCAGGAAACGTTGGCGCAAAAACCCATAATCCATGGATTTGCTCCATTGCTCAAACATTACTTTGCTCCATTGCTCAAACATTAGCTGAACTGGGCGGGTACTTGGTGACATTTGAACAATTCTGCTGAAGGTTTTAAAGATTAACCAGTTGCTCTGCAGCAACACTAAAACCAGTGCCTCCAATGTAAAAAAAACAAATAAATAAAACTGGAGGCTTTCATGCTTATGTACATTTGGAATATGCTGACAATAATTGCAAGGTTTTCTCCTGTTGAACGGGAGTAAAATGCCGGTGGCGCGCACTCACTTGATGGTTTGTAGAAACCGTACTCTGTCGTTGATCTCGTCTGGGATTTTGCTAAGGATCTGTTTCAGAGCTCTGGCCTTCTCGTTCAGGTCCTGGAACTCCTGCCCAGGCCGACTGATCATGAACTCTGCAGGAGGAAAGGTTCAGAGATCCTTAAGCAAACGATCACAAGCTGCGTTTCCGTTACAAATGTCTGCAAAACATTGACAATTGTTGAAAAATGTTGGGGGGGGACGGAATTTAATAACCCTCTATTAAATGATAGAAACAATTAAAATCGCATGCAATAAGTAATTTGCAGACATGACGTGCCATCGTCTTCCAATCAATTCGGTCAATAAGGCTGTTGATCACATGACTCTTGATGCGAAAAATAAAAAGTGTTTTCATTGCAGTTTTGCGAAATACACTTATATTGATAGAGATTAAAAAAAATAAAAAATACTCCTCATCCTAGTGCAAAAATGTTTTTTGTTTTTTTTTCAAAGTTGCCTCGTTTCCATGAAGCAAACTTATTTTCATAATTCAAATTTACTCAAATTTAACATCAAGACTTTATCTCTGTGAGATAAAGTCAGTGCCCTGTTGGCCACAACAGGCGCTTCAATTCTGTGACAAAAAGAAAATAAATAAATAACCCACTTGGTATTTTATTCTATGTTCCATGACTTTGTGTTTTGTGTTTATGATGTAAAGCACTTTGAAATGCCTTGTAGCTGAAATGTGCTATACAAATAAAATTTGATTGATTGATTGATTGATTGAGTGGCATTTTATGGCATTGGGATGTATACACACACCCACACACACACACACACACACACACACACACACACACACACACTCTCTCTCTCTCTCTCTCAGAACGACCTTTGCCCCTTCCTCTTTCTACAATCTCTCACAGGGATCCAGGTTCCTCCTGCATTTTCTATAAGAGGAACTGGGATGTCCACAGAACAAGAGGATGTAACGTCCAACAAAGAGTTTCCTTCGCAGCTTGGTTCAATGTTGGTCCTGATTTTGGTTCAAAGTGAGTTTATGATCAAATGCGTTCTAGCAAAGCTCTCAAGGTTCATTTTCTTGTTCAACAAAAGACAGGAAGTGATTTCTCTTCGTGTTGTTTTGTCTCGCGCCAAAGCCGAAAAGTTTCAGAGCTTTGGCAAACAGTGGCTTCAGATGGCACAATAAACAAGTAACAACGACCTCAATCAGCTTCCGATTAGGAAGCTACGACATGCGGAGGGGTCAATGCCTCACCAGAGGACATATTTGCACCTTATTTTGTTTCAAAAGATAAAATAAAACGCAGCAGCCTACAATGAAGAGAGCCGCCTTTTTAAAAAAAAAAAAAAAAATGAATACGCTTTTTCACTGCTGAGATTTTGATCTTGCCGAGACAACCACACTGTCACAATTCCCATCTTGAAGTGAAAGCGGACGTCAAAGAAACTTCTGTCTGTCTTTTCAGTGTTTTATTAAATATTATACAATGATGATGCCTATAATAAGACCATACGTCCATGTTAAATAAAAAAAACTCCTCATCAAACTTGTACCTTGAGGAATGAAAGACAGAGAAAATGTACCTCTGGAAATCAAACTAACTTTTCACTTTTACTTGGCAATATTAGCTGCAAGCTGGAGGATCCGCAAACTGTTAGAAAACATAAAACAACATCGAGCACAAAGTCTGCTCCAAGCATTATTTGAAGACAAAGGCTAGCAAGGCAAAACACACAACAGAACTCTATAGGCTAATATAGTCTGACAGACTGAAACAAGTGCTTGTAGTGATTTTCTATGTCGAGTATCTTGGCTACATTGGCTACATTTGTAGCCAATAATATCTGGGGAAATTGGCTACAATTTCCCCAGATATTATTGAGTGACGACGCGTCTCTGTTGATTTTTAAATTGCGCTGATTCTAAATACCTCGCCATTCTTTTCCGTCTTTTGTTTTTTTGGGGGGAGGTTGGGGGGGGGGAGGGGGTTTATTGTCTGTTAACTAAAATTAGGTTAAGGCAGACCAACTACTCTCTAAAGCAGGAAATGCCCCGCTTGAATCACTGGTGCTGAAAATCCCAAACTACTCTTATCTGACCAAAACACACAGTTCCAACTAAAGTCCCACTGGAGTTCAGCAAAGTCCACATGTTTATGTGGCAGAACAGGAAAGGCTCTCTTTCTGACATCACTCCAAAACACACACAGTGGCCCAATTAGACTCTGAAGGCTGTTTCTGAGACTCTTTAATATCGAGAGGCCATGTTATGCAGCAGCTCAGCAACCGCGAGCTTCCCACCATCATCCAGCTCACTCACTCTGCGCAAAACACGATAAATACGAGTCCGAAAGTGATGGATTATATCAAGAAAAGTTCAACTCTTAAATTTATAAATACCACAATTGCATTTGTTTGAAAGGAATTGCTAAAGAAGAGCAAAATCTCACTTTCTTCCTTGCTTACCTTCCACGTCATCCGCAGCCATGCGAAGCAGGGATTCGGTGAAGTTAATTTGCACGTTCTTCTTCTCCAAGATCTTCATGATGATGTCCTGCGTCAGGCCCGGGTTCTCTCGCTCCGCCTGGGAACGATGCAGGTGAGGGGAGGGAAATATGCGAGTAAGATGAGGAAGGTGAAGCGCACCGCTCTTGGCCGAGACGAAACATAACTCCTGTGAGCAGGACGCGCAGATGGGCTTCACTAAATTATTCAAAATCCACTACAATAGCGAGTAAGCGGAGAAAGCAGGTGATTAAAAAAAAACAAAAAAACAGTGAAGGTTGTGGTGAAAGAGCTGCAAGGGGCTCTTCTCTGCATTTGGCTTATTGAAAGAGAAAAACTAATTTTGCATTATTGAAGGAATCTACAAGTGTATGGGAGTAAATGCACATTTATGCTTTGACAAGAGGATAATATAGGTTATAAAATAAAGGCATTTACTTGTGTGTGTGTTTTTTAAGCACATTATGTGTTTAAATAATGTATATAGTGGTCATTGATAGCTAAATGTATTGTGGAACATAAGAAAATAAAGCTGGAATTCAAATAAAAACTAATTTAACATGTTTTTAAACCATCGTTAACATTTTGCGCTTATAAGTCGATTGCATTTAAACAGCTACCATGACCTCTAGTGGTCTGTGAAGGTATTACATGCAAATGAAGCTAAAGCTGAATAAGGAGCTGATGGGTTGAACCTGATGTTGTATTTGAAGTTGTTCATCACTGGATTGATGGTTCAGAATGTTTTCCCTTCTTCACCAGCAAACTGTTAGCAGTGATTTAGTTTTCCATAAATCGGCTCATAAATCGGTTTTCCATAAGAAACCGGCTCTGGGTCGGTTTCTTTACCCGAGAGCCATAATCATTCAAAATTACAAAAAACGTGAACAGTTCCACTTTCTAACATAAATGGCAAGAAACATTACACTTATCCGATTTTCTGATTTTTTTTATTTATTTTTTTTTATTTAGATGTAACTAAATATGCAATCGTTTCACAGCAAACCGGAAACTTCGGCCATCATTCCATGTTGCTGCTGTGGCCGTGGCGTGATCCCGCCATTTCCTGTTTACGTTCACTTTATCGATGCGTCTGCTTGTCTGCTTACCTTTTTGAAGGCTGCTCTGAGCGTCTGAGCTGCTGACATGTTAATCCTTTCCAGCTAGAATAAGAAAACAAGAGAAAGGCACATCAGAACCAAACCAGAACTGGGAAGGAGGACATAGAAGCTACTTAGCTCAACCCTTCACGCTTTCTGTTTACTTTAGGTTGTGTCCTCCTGTGGGTATCCTGCATGTGTGAAGCTGCAGTCCCCACAGACATGCGACCTTTTATGTCTCAACAGCCTTTCATTACTGAGGCATTTGAATTTCTTTTACAATATTTCTTAAGTAAACAGACACAAAACGCATACCACACATGTTAATCCGGAATACATTTTCAGGTCAAATTTTCTGTCTGCATCTGTTTCATTGTAAACTTAAGATTCCCAAATGCTCCTGAATGCATCATTCACCGCCCATCTGGAAAACTCAAAGAGCGTGACGGCTGTTTTGATAGCAGGCGAGCGAGGGAGCGAGGCGACACCAAAACAAACAGTCGAAAGGGTCAATTGTATTTACTTTGTGCACTGAAAATATATTTTAAAGTGCAAATCTTTCAGTTTCATCCCATGGAATGTAGACGGGGGTAAATCTATTGCAAACGAGCAAGACGATGAAATCGCTTGATTGTTTTGTCAATTGGCCGTTTTCAAAAATAGTTGATAGATCAACAAAAAAAACTGAACTCAATCATTTTAAGGAAGTGGATATTATGGCCACTAAGCAGATGCAGGCTTTGTGTTATTTTTAGGTCACATCACCCAGCCCGACTGCAGATTAAACAATGCATTCAGAGAGGATCTGCTGTTGATTGTGCGTTGTAATCAAGTTATTTGAGTTACTCGGTAGATTATGTCCACCCACATGTGTCATCACATGGGTGGACAAGAAGAGGTTGAAAACACTGAACATTTTTTTTTTTTTTTAAATACGTTGTTGGAACAAATCCAGATAACCTGGCCAAATGAATGAGTGACTTATTTCATTTCTAGCTTAGATGGAAGAAAATATTTGACTAACAATATTCATAATGCAAGCACTTTTCTTTCAATTATGACTCTGAGCCTTTCGAGAGGAGAAAACCCTTCGGCCATCAGCTGCTTTACCTCGTTGAAAACCGGATACATCACGGCGTACAGCGTCATGGATACCATGGAGTTTGTCTCCGCTTCATTCTTCATCTCCTCCATTGTCATCCTCCAGGGAGGAGTAGCTCTTGTCAAAACAGTGAAGAGAAAGCTGCGGCTCAGACTCGCTCACACATACACGCACGCACTCACACTCACACTCCCTGAAAACCGCACAAGATCCAGAGAGACGAGAGCCTGGGAAGACAAAAAAAAAACAAAAAACAAAAAAAAACAAAAACAAATGAGAAGTGATGAAATTCAAATGTGCTAACCAACGCTGCTAAGAGGGAAGGGGTTGACACGGTGAGAGGATACTGATGATGATTGCCGTCATGTAGATGAAAAGGATCAAATGTAATTCATCTGATAGTTGCAACTCGGCATTCAGATATATTTATTGGACCGCTGCCGGCTGCCGACAGCCAAACTGCAGCGACTTGCAGTCCGATGCTCCATCTGTTCGGTTTAATTCTCTCTCTACACGCCATTTCTGGAGCAAAATGCTTCACGTGATAAATGGACAGATCCGCTGTTTAAACTTAAGCGCAACACTTTCAAATAGAGTCAAATAACACAAGAGTACCAATGGCAAATATCTGTGGTGGTAAGGAGCCACAAGCTTTGGCCAAGGTGATTTGTATATGAAATACTGAACGGTTAAACTTTATTCCTACAGCACTTCTCATTCAAATAAGTGTCACTCAACATGATGTAGGGAAAAAAAAAAAACAGATATAAGTCACAGTTATGGAGGACAAAGGATTGAGGAATCACAATCATGCAATGAGGCAACTAAAACAAAAAACCCAAAAAAAAAAAAACAGATACATTGATAATAAAAAAAAAAACAAACAATGTATTTCTTAAATGAATAAAATACAAACTATTAAAACATCTACAACTTATCAACACACTTCAACTAAATAAGCTAAATAGTCAAAATAAATGAAGGAGTTTGTAGTTTGCTTTTAAAAAAACAAACCCCTAAAAGATGCTCTGGGGAAGGTGTTTGCATAATAAGAAGAAAAAGAGACATCAATGCGAGTTTAGAACACAGAGAATGTGAGGAAAACAATAATGGTGAAATGTAGAGTGGTGTAACGTCAGGTAACTGAACCCCAGGAAGTCGTGGGCCGGTTTCTGGTATGAAGATGTGCGGAGGCTTCATCACAAAGACGAGTCTTTTTCATGAAATAAACCTAAACATACATCTAATCACTGTGTAGTTTTGGTTGTTGTGGTACCAAAACTACACAGTCGTGGTATAAAAACCAACAGAGCGTTCGCTCCGATTGAAATTCAGATACCTCTGTTATATATTTATAAACGGTAAACAACAAGCACTACGTCTGTAAGCCAACAGCTAGTCCAACTAATAAAACTCTTGTGGCATGAATTATTTACCATCTCACAGAAAAAAGAAAAAAAAAAATCTCATTATTTGTGCTTTTATTGTCAGACTGATTCTGAACTAAGTAAAAACTCTTAATTTGAACATTGGGCATTCAATATATTTTTCTGTAAAAATATATATATATATATTGCAATTCAAATGGGTAAAATTAGGCATATTTGAACAAAACGTGCAAACAGATGGAAAACAATCACTCCCAAAGCAATCTTTAGATATCCATTAGATGTGCATCAACAGGTGATGGGTACATATATGCAACACCTTCGACTTGGTGGTTTAAGGTGAATTGCAACAACCGTTTACAACTGGAGAATATCAGCTTGTTAAAACTCTAAAGGGTTTAATATTCTCTACAATCCACTAATTTACAAACATATATTTTTTGGTTTAATTTTCACTTTTTCCCACTCATTCTTACAGGTTACTTTCTACATACTATTCTTATTCAGCTTAGATATTTTTCCATTTCCGCCAGTCCCGTGCCAGTCGACATCTTTTGAAAGATCACAGAACATATTTTCGTTTAAAACTTTTTTGTGCACCCTTTGTCTCCACAGGGTGTATGTGGCGTGAGAATATCCCACTGATGTGGATTAATTAAAGGAAGCTTCAGTCATCACAGTCACAAATTAATTCACACTGATTATTGTGCGATATTGCAGACATAACCACCCTTGAGGCACAGGCACATCAATCCTGCCCCCCTCTCTTGTCAGTAAAAATACCCTGTCCAATCTTATGCCGAGCCAGTAATGAGGAAGAGACAACTTCTATCCCTGCGGACGGGAGTGGCACACGTCTAGGTTCACTCGCTGATGACCTCATTCTCAAACGTCCAAACAAAGAAGAAAAAAATTCCCATATGATAAAAACAGGAATTGGTTTTGACGGTCTGATTTAAGCATATGCAAAACAGCAAACTGACAATACTGGAAGCTAGTGCTTAAGATGCTAAGTGATGCTAGTTTGGGGGCGTTTGCGCTCAACTCGCGGCGTATATAGTGAAAACATTGAACATATACAGTAGATAAATGATTCTGTTTATTTATTAGCGCTAACTAACGCGATGGCTTTACCTCTGAGGGCTACACAGAAGGCTAATAGACACAGAAGCAGATTTTGGGTAAGGCTACTTGGCTAACAGGAAAGCTAACAAAGTGGGAGACGAAATGAAAACCGGGGTTTGACATTTTATTTTACTTGACAAGCTGTTCTGAGCAATTCAAATCACGACGATAAGCCGTGTATCAAAACAAATTAAACGCCATTATCTCGTAATATTGACTCGAGGCCTGTAGCCGAGCAGATCGATGATAGCAGCGAAACGTAGCTTGCGTGCTAGCTTAGGTAATTTGTATATTTGTAAGTGCAGTCGGGCTAAAATTCCTCAACGAATTGCTGAGGGATTACTGCGTATGTTCGTGGACTCGTTTCAAACTGGTAATAGTATCTACCTTTTGGCTGACTTCTTAAATAGCTTGGTTCTCCCGTCGACTGCCTTTTAGCTCCTGTGTTTTCTTTACAACTTAAGGCGGAAGTTTTTTAGGACTGGCCCAAGCGACATCTTCCGGACCAATGCTGCGTGTGAGCATGCGTCATCCAATCAGCTGGCTAAATTGACCGTGACGTAACTCAAATGGTTAACATTTTTGGCGTTGCCGCTTTCAGTGCTATAAAGATAAGACTATTGCTTTGTTCTTTGCTTTTCCCCGCAGGGAATGTCGGCTTTTTTTTATAGGTCGACGCCAAAAGCGCCTGTTCAGAGAACAAATGAAGTTCTTTTTACTCCATTCGTAGAAGAATGAAGTAACTATCAATTTCTTAATTAATAGTTTCATCAATTAAAAATATATATGCTTAACAAACTTTAAAAAAAATGAAATACTGTGCCTGAACTAGAGGTGTCAAAACGTAGGCCCGAAAGCCTTTAGAGGGCATCAAAATAATTTTGTGAGGTCCTCAAGAATCGTTCAAATTTAACCTGCAAGCAAATGGAGTTGATAGTGTCGCTTTTTTTTTTTTTTTTTGTCAGGGATAACACTGGAAAATTATGCAATTACGCAATATTTTTCTTGCATTACTGTGTATCCATCTATCACTGAAAAATACTTAAAGCTCTGCAGTTTAATTGTTCACTCCTGGATCCTTTTGCTGCTGTCACCTTTCCATCCGTTGAAATCTCCCTGCAAATCCCTTCATTCAGATTTAAAAAAAAAAAAAAAATAGAAAAATCTTCTTATTACTGTGTGTCTGCCACAGTCACTTCTACATTTGGGTCCTTAACAACCACAGACCATGACAAGCAGTTTAGCAAGGTTGTCAGCAAGAGTCGATATAGTCCGAGACACATTCAAATACTTAAAACTAGACTTAAAGCTATTGTTAAATCAATCAAGAAGAAGAAGAGGGGGGAAAAAAGCACAGTTGGTTGGCTCAATCCAGGAGCTTTAGCTTTGTTGTCTTGTTTGTGCAACCATGGGTACATCTCCTTTGATAAGATATCAATTTGCATGTAGACTTCAGACAAAGCGATATGAACACAAACACACGTAATCTGACCTAGATTGCCATAGAGTAAAAATCTCAGCATTGCGGAGATTTTTCATTTATATGGAATGGTTGTGGTTTTGTGTCTAAATCTGAGCAACGTACATTATAACTGAACCATGAACTCATCTTTTAGTGTCTATTTTGTCACCTATCATTTGCTATAAATTTCCTTGCCTGTGCAAAACAGACAATACATCATCAAGGTCAAAGTTCAGCTAGTAAAAAATGCTGTGCAGGCCATCTTGGGCAAGGGCTTCGCGCTGTTGCCACAAGTTTCAAGTTTGTCTCCCATCTATTTTGTATTGAAGCTGAAATAGCAGAAAATGTTCTCTGTGATACATTTTCGACTGTTAGTCACATTCGGTGCAGGAACGGTGAAACGGCCCTCTGGTTTGAAATTTGGATCAAGTACCGACCGTGTTATCAACCAGCTTCAGTGCAGCTTTGATTTCTTGCAGTGGTTATATTGTTGACAACACAGAGAGATACAATCTCCCCTTTGACTCACTAACAAACAATAGAAATCTGTTTGGAGTGCTAGTTGGGGGTTTTTTAAGACTTGTGGCAGCCCTGAAGACAGTGAAGACAGTCACTGAAGACAGTGACACCGAGGGCAAAGACCGATGCACACCTTACCTATTTACCTGTTTTATATTACTGAATTATTAATCGTGTCCAGACAGTATTTAGATGAATGATTCGTCTCCACCCTCTCTCACACTGATCCGGACGTGATCCTGATTATGTCAGCATTAAAAAGATTGTATCTTGACGATTTTATTGTCTCTTTCTTATTCTCCCCACCCATTTGATATCTGTTTGATGTTGGTTCTGGATCCTTCTCTTCCTCCTCCGACCTGGATTCACGTGGGGTGACAGTGGGTCAGGCGTTATGCTTCCAGCGATGTGATTGGCTGAGGGTCAAAGAGACGTTCGTGGAAAATTTGGACCGGCAAAGTCATAAAATGAAGGCGCTGAATGCGATTCTGTGAACTCTTCCCACCTATTCTGCCAGAGGATGTAAGTGTTGTCACAGAGGTAAGAAAGATAAAAAGATTTAAAAAAAAAAATGTTGCACAAAATTGTTGTGGATATAATTATTATAAGTACAATAGCAACCAAGACGTTTACCCCTCTTTTTTTTTAACTGATACAATTGCAAAGAGCAGTACCCTCATCCCATGTTTGCTGCAGTCAGCGAAGTTACATGGGAATTTTCCACTCTTAAGATTATTTTCACCCAGTGGAGTGAGTGTGTTTGTGTGTGTGTGTGGGAGGGGGTCATCCTCTTCTAATCGCCTTTCAAACGATTTAGTTTCATTCCGCATAATTATGATGAATAAATGAGAATGATTTGTGTCTCCACGTTGTAATTATTGGATGACGGTATTGTTTTCTTTAACAACCATGGGGGCGGGGGGGTTCTGAAACCGGCCGACATGTACATGGCTTCACAGCTAAAACGAAAGACGATCGATGCCTAATATTCCCCATAAGGCAAGGGGCTTGCGTTAATGCGTGTTAAATACATCTGTGCGGGATTTCTGCGTGGTTTTCTACCTGTGCTGTGAAGCGGTTCGGAGACAGCAGCCGCACATGCATTGCACGTGATCTGGTGTTTTCTGTCGCTCATTGGCTGGCGGCAGTCTCTGCTTGGCAGTGATTGGTCAGGAAGAGGCGTTCATTTTGTAAGATTTTTTTAATACCGTTATTTAAAAAAAAAGTTTCAATGGAAATTAGTTAGTTCCGCATCCTGGTTATCTTTTGCATGTAGTTTGGAAGAACCGGGGTTAAAATTGACACAATGATGTAATTTTTAATAAATGTAAACATAATTGCAATTATTTTTTAATTTGCAAGAGACTTGGTTGTGTCAAGTAGCATGCATTTGAAGTCAAGTTTATGACAATTAAAGGATGAAACATGTTTTTAAAGTGTGCAACTTTATTTTTAATGTCAAACATTTCTAAACTGAAATTAAAAAAAAATGGCATCCTTGGTGTCATGCATTTTGTTTATAGGAGAAAATAGTGCTTAGAATAATTGGGGTCAAAGTAGGAAAAAAGATTAAAGTGCGCACAACAGCTTAATCATTTGAATTGACAATGACTATCAAGATGCAAGGCTGAATCATTATTGTAAATGTGGACAGATTTTTGTCAACATTTATGACTCAGTATGCATACATTCCAACTGCATGTAATTCTCCTGAATTAATAGTACGTTTGCATTTGAAGCAGCAACAAAATGCAAAAAAAAAAACGCCATTAACGCTGTCAATTGGAGCTTCAACAAATGCTTTATTGGGTTATAAATTGATCAATTCCAGCAATGAATTACTAATTTGTGCATTGTGTGATTCTACAAACAGCCTTTAATAGACCCACGCCAGTGGAAGATTTTCCTCTCCATCAGAACCCTCTAGAATGGAATTTTTCTGACTTGTGGTGCGGTCCCTCCTCGAGGATGCTGGGCTCCAAAGCAGCGCTCCCATTGGCTGGGGGTGCCACGCGCTAGCCTTTTGTCTGCTGCCACGCGCCTTATATAAAGAGATGGGGCTGAGCTGGTTGGGTTGAATCGGATGAGTTCGTCTTACTGACCAACGGAAGCCACTCGACACTACTTCGCGACAACGACTAGAACTTTCCAGGAGAATATCCGACAACGACACTAGCGCTTAAAGCTTTTCCTTATCGCCGGAAGAAGAAAAATAGGTTAGTAAGAGAGTGTTTCTTGCTTCGCGGAAGCCTGGAGCTAACAGGAAGTGTTTAATTGCAAATTCTAATAACCCGTTTGTGGCTTTTCAGAGTCTGCCGCCATGTCCGCGAGCATTCACGTTAACAGCCCCAATGTGAAGTACACAGACTCTCACATCGAGGCGCAGTACTCCTACCAAACCACCTCCGTGCGTCAGGAGGGGAACAGAGTAACGGTCAGTACAGCTGTAGCCCTGGATACCGACTCTACCGTCACAGTAAATGTGCGGCTGCGCACAAACTGCCATCTGCCCTAGTTTCCGTTGCTGACGTCGGTCTCTGTGGCATGCAGGTGACCCCCCGCAGCACCGAGATGACGTTCCGCACCGAGCGGCGCGTTCCCCGGCTGGGTGTGATGCTGGTGGGCTGGGGAGGCAACAACGGAACCACCGTCACCGCCGCTGTCCTGGCCAACAAGCTGGGCCTCACCTGGCGGACCAAGAACGGAGAAAAGGTGAGCGGAGGGGCCCACTATGAAGTGCAGAAAATGTAGAAAATATCAGTTTAGACTTTAAAGTTGTTCTATTTGAGATTAAGAGTAATACTGCAGGGTCCAGTTAATTACACAATATGATGTGTAATTAACTGAATGTTAACTGAATCCTTGATGCATATATATATATAATCTATCTATATAATCTAACGCTATATTTAGTCTTTTATCCCACCACTACTTTTGCTACCACCACTGATCATCAACTGTCTGTTCCTGCTTATTGGAGTGTTCATTCTCAACTATCGGAGTGCCTAGATATTTCCCATAAACGGACATGGATATGCAACACTACCCCCGGAGTCCAAGTCTGGCGTTTTCCTTATAAAAACCAAACGTCTTCCATCAGCTATGTGACGTAACATAGCTTTAATCTGACCTGTAGCAGAATGAACTCACTTTCTTTTCTGCCTTTTCTCTCATCTCTGTGCCTTTAGAAAGCAAACTACTATGGCTCCCTGCTGCAGGCGTCCACCGTCTGTCTCGGGTCAGGGCTGGAGGGAGAGGTCAACGTGCCGTTCCGTGACCTGCTGCCCATGGTGCACCCTAATGACATTGTCTTTGACGGTATGGAGAGCCCCAGATGTTCAGCCCCTGGGTTGACGTGGAACACCTCGATGTGTTTATGTGTGAGAGAGAAGACAGGGAGACTTATGGGTCCTTTATTTTCACTGCAAGCAAAGAGCTTAATTTAAAAGATTTCTCGAAGCTTCATTGCGGGCAACACTTTTTTAGTATAAATTTTTGCACAGTAGATGACAATCTAGATGAGTATCTTTGTGTTTTAATGGGAAATGGCAAATTTACAGCCTACCAACTCTGATTTGAACTAATGTCCATATGGGAACATAGAGCTCAGTGACATTTCTCTAGTTAATCTGTGTTGTAAAAGTACAATCCGTTCAATTTGTGACGGATCCATGTGTTCAGGTTGGGACATCTCCTCGCTGGATCTGGGCAGAGCAATGGAGCGAGCGCAGGTGCTGGACTGGTCCCTGCAGGAGCAGCTGCGACCGTACATGAGCAGCCTCAAACCAAGGCCCTCCGTCTACATACCCGAATTTATCGCAGCGAACCAGGAGAGTCGGGCTGACAACGTCCTCGCTGGCACCATGGCGGAGCAGGTAACGGATGCAGCCACTCCCCCCTTTTTCTTTTGGTTTTTGGTCAATTTTAGCCATTGTTTGTGCCGTTTCGATTAAAAAAAAAAAAGGTCAACGATTTTCCAGATGGAGCAGATCAGAGCCGACATTAAAGACTTCCGTCGGTCCAGCGGCGTGGACAAAGTCATAGTCCTGTGGACGGCCAACACGGAACGCTTCTGCGATATCGTCCCGGGGGTCAACGACTCAGCCAAGAACCTGCTGGCTGGAATCCAGGTGAGAAAGAGCTCTACTCTGTGCGAGGTCGCATTGAGCAGGTTTGGTTTGAAGTCTTCAGTTCTCTCATCTGTACGCTTTTCCTCCTCGTCAGGCTGGAGCAGCAGAGATTTCCCCCTCCACTCTGTTTGCCGTGGCCAGCATTCTGGAGGGCTGCGCCTACATCAACGGCTCTCCGCAGAACACCTTCGTCCCCGGGGCCACAGAGCTGGCCACGCAGAGAGGCGTGTTCATCGGCGGCGACGACTTTAAGTCCGGCCAGACCAAAATCAAGTCAGTTCTGGTGGACTTCCTGATCAGCGCAGGCATCAAGGTAAGATTATACACTTTTTTTGTTTTTTAGAAGAAAAGTAATCCAGGAAAAACAACAAATAAAAGCGGATTCAGTAGCTTCGCTTCGTCTTTACAGCCTACGTCCATCGTCAGCTACAATCACCTCGGCAACAACGACGGGAAGAACCTGTCTGCCCCTCAGCAGTTCCGCTCCAAGGAGATCTCCAAGAGCAACGTGGTGGATGACATGGTCCAGTCCAATCCTGTGCTGTATCAGCCTGGGGAGAAACCTGACCACTGTGTGAGTGAAACATAAAAAGCACAAACACACGCCGGGACGTTTGTGTGGATGCTGACAGTGAACCTCGTGCCGTGTCTCCCTCCGACGTCAGGTGGTGATTAAATACGTCCCATATGTGGGAGACAGCAAGCGTGCCATGGATGAGTACACATCCGAAATAATGATGGGCGGGCTCAACACCATCGCGCTCCACAACACCTGTGAGGTCAGTCTCAATGCATTTCAGCAACAAAACCACCAAGAGATTCAAGTGGAAGCAGCCTTACTGCAGAGGCTCAGGAGCAACTGATTCAGATGATAATCCATCTTTTTAAGCCTTAAATCTGATACAAACAGACACATGCAGGTCGCACACCGTCTTAGCTCATTCTGCTACCAGCTGGAAACAGAAGCACAGCATCTAAGTTAAATTTGCAACAATTTGTAGTTGTTCATTACAAAACTTTGTCATTATGGGACTTTTATAGGCACTTTACTACATTTTGTTTCAACAAAATCTAAAGTAATGGGGGGGAAAGTAAAATATACACTTTTTGATGGTATTTTTAAAATTTGTATTATTCTAAATAGGGTAAATTAAAGACATTGATCTTGATTTGGGATATTTGACTTTGTCTCCCTCTAGAGGTTAAAAAGAAAAAAGGCGAGCATTTCTGTAGAATCCCTTGCTCACATCATCAGACGTCTGAATAGCCTGATGTGAGACAAAGCTCTTCTATATCTAACAGCTTCATTTATGACAAAATACTGCTCTAATTTGAACTTAGTTATTCATAATAATCAAGATAAACTAATACAACAGACGCTTTCTTTTGACGCAGTTTGACTCAGCTTTAGTTTTCAATTTTCCTCTTTGAATCTTAACAGGACTCGCTCCTGGCCAGCCCGATCATCCTGGACCTGGTTATCCTGACTGAGCTTTGCCAGCGAGTGACGGTCAGGCCGCAGGGAGAGGAGGACTTCCAGTCCTTCCACAGCGTCCTGGCTCTGCTCTCCTTCCTCTGCAAGGCCCCTCTGGTCCCGTCAGGGACTCCGGTCGTCAATGCCTTCTTCCGCCAGAGAGCCTGCATTGAAAACATTATGAGGTGTGCATTCCTTTCAAATGAGAACGTGTATATTTGTTTTTTTTTTCTCTCAAATGAACTTAACGGTCCACCAACACAAGAATTATAAGTTCTGACTGATTTTTTCTTTTTGTTCTCGTCCAGAGCGTGTCTTGGTCTTCCTCCCCAGAACCACATGCTGCTGGAGCACAAGCTGCAGAGGAACTTCCTGACGACGCACTCAACCTACATCAACAACGACGTGGCAACACTAAAAAAAGCCGCCCTCGCCAATGGGAACCATAATACCCCTGTACCGCTGAAAAACGGCATCTACACACACGAGAGCGACATGGCTTGCGCTATGTAACAGATGCAGATGTTCCACTGAAGCCCAAAACGGACTGCTGCAACGTCTAACGAATTGTTTGAGATGAACAAACATCCCGATTGATCAAATTTTGATCCAAATAGAAAAAGGAATTTGCTGAATCTGCTTGAGGGTAGAGACCACAGTTGTTTAGAAATGTGTGGAAACCACACACAGTCACTGACCAAGTCTTTTGTGTACTTCACCTTTTTACCGTTTCACTGTTTGTAAATTATTTAATGCTCTTTTTATGAGTTTACCATGTTTTAATTGAAGTAGGTTTTCATATTTAGAATGTTAAAGCACAAATGTACTGTATCTGAGAAATAGATGTTTAATATAGATACTGTATTGCTTCTACTTGAATAGACAGCTTATAGAGCTGAAAAGAGGGAATGTTGCATTCACTGGTTTTGTGTTCACATCTTGTTTCTGATGCATTGCTCAATTTTTAGAGGTTTTGTGTGAAATGTAGTATTTTTCAATAAAATTAGAATTTTTAGGTTGAACACTAAGTTTTTGTTCAATTTATCCGATATCTCACGTTTGGTGAAATGTTTTAACAGACAGGCTGTACTTAATGAGTAAAGTCAGCCATTTTTGCTCTGGATTTATTTTATTTAAGTTTTAATAAATGTGATAAACATGCAAGCTACACTTTTTTAGACTTTAATATAATGTTTAATCATTAACAATTATACATTATGTTTTATTGGTCCAACAACTAAAATCCATACTAATTTAAAAAATAATGAATGTGGTTTTATTGTGACAAATTGGTGCATAGTTGCACTTTTGCTCCTAAGAACAGATAAAAACAGGTGTAATTAAAAAAAAAATTATCTTACAGCTACTTGACCTCAGATGTTCAAAGTTAAAGGAACATTTTATTTCACATATCTGTATAATGAAAAGAAAACCAGTTTCCTGCCACGTAACTCCTTCTGTCACATGATTAAGGAAACAGCCAAATATCCCATTTAATCACCAAATGTGTTTGAATTGAACAAGAATTGAAAGCACACATACCCAGAATGTTGCTTTCATTCTTTCATGCATATTTCAGAAATCCTTGAATCTCCCATGGCAACCATTCAGAGGGTACCTAAACGCTGCCTATTTCCACAAAGAAGGGCAGAAGAGCAGGAGCTGCTTAAAGTGACAGAGACATATTTCAAACAGTCGAAGTAAAATTTCTTTCAAATCATATTTAATACAGTTTTTTATAACAACTGTTTAGGAAATACATGTTACCCTTTAAAAAAAAGATTTGAGATTTATATAAACTTAATGAAGAGCTGAAGATGGAATACAGTTTTTCTAAGCTCATTAATACAACCATAAAACCCATCTATCTATCTATCTATCTATCTATCTATCTATCTATCTATCTATCTATCTATCTATCTATCTATCTATCTATCTATCTATCTATCTATCTATCTATCTATCTATCTATCTATCTATCTATCTATCTATCTATCTATCTATCTATCTATCTATCTAAATTTTTCTTTACTGTCATTATCCTGACCAATTTTAGCAGTGCGCTATTATTATATGACGCACTGCTTCCTGCTTCCCGACCGGTGCTCCATCACTTCCGCTGCCGTTGCTGCGACACGGGACGTCAACAGCGATGGCTGACAAGGAGAAGCGCCGGTCCGCGGCTCTTCCTCCGGGCACGTCCTCGGGCAAAGTCGTCAAATCGGACAGCGACAGGGAGTTCCTGGAGCAGGCCGGCGTCGGGGACCTGCTCCGCGGGGCCATCCTGAAGATGGTCGAGGCCAGGTCGGATGATCCCATCGGGTTCCTGGCCGACCACTTCTGCAACCTGGCCTCGGTTACGGACAGCGGGACGGCTGGATGCGCGGATGAGGACCACCAGCAGCAGCAGCACCAGCAGCAACAGCAGATCACCGGGCTGGCGGGCGCAGGCGCACACGAGCAGCAGCGTCTTAACAGGGCGCTGTGGCACCTGCGGCTGGCGCATCACTCTCAGAGGTGAGCGGATTTTAGCGCTCACTTTTAGGCACCCGTAGACACCAGCATGTGTCAGCAGGATCACTATTCGTTAGGCTACATTAGCTGATTTAGAAACACTGAAAAATGTATCAACAATTTTTTTTTTCAAATGTATTCATTTTACAGAAACATATTCCAAAGTATGACTTTTCAGTAAGACATTTTAGCACTGTTGTCAGACAGACCAAAGCACTTGATTGTTCACCCAGCTATAAAAAATATCCCTGCTCTTGTTTGTCTCTAGCCCTGTCTCCGAGATGATTGTTTTTCTGTAGCTGCTGTAAACTAAAAGACATTTTTCTACATTTTGTCTGTATTTTAGTTCAGCTTTCAGCAACAACGTCCGCGTGGCCTACGACCTCCTGAACCTTAACGGGTGCCTCAGGCAGACGAGTGAGAATCCGGAGGGCCCAGATGGTTCCTGCCTCGACGTCCCTCCTGACGCAGAGGGCAGCGTGGGCGTAAAAGGAGGCCTCTACACGCAGACTCTGGAGTGCCTCTGCAGTGAAGGCGGCGTCCCTGCCTCGACCTCCGCCCCGCTCCTGCGACGCCTCTGTTGCCAGGACCACGAAGCTGTCCCTTACGACGTCTTCCGTCATGGCGTGCTCACCTGCGCTGTTTTCTCGGACTACATCCGGCAGGCCCAGAGGCTTTACGCCGAGGTGTGCTGCCCCGACGAGGGGCCCGCCTCCAGGGCGCTGTGCTCCGCGGTGCTCGGGACCTTAAAGGAAGCGCTCGAGACCTCCCAGGACTGTGACGCGAACTGCTTCGTCAATGCCAACACTAAATCTAGTGCTAGTTTGGAAGCAAATGCGAAGGCTATCCGCTACTTGGAGGCCAGCGCCAAGATCTCCCCACACAAACTGGCACAGGCCATGGCCGGAGCCCAGACCCAGGGGCCCGGTGGCAACATGGACGCAAAAGAGTTTGAAAACGCAGCCGCAGACCTGTTCATCGCTCGCGTAAAAGTTGTGTCCTAGAGGAGCTTAGATGACATGAATGTACAGCAATAAATAATCGTTAGATTGTATTCATCTCTAACGCACATCTGAAAACTCCTTAACACTAACAATAAACTCAGTAACCACAGGAAACACTTTTGGTGATTTCTGATATTTTAGCAAATCAGCTCCTATAATCTTCACAAACAGCTTTTAATGAAAAACCACACACATATTTCTGCAAGTATAATTACTCTTTTAGCATCTAGATCACAGATTATTTTAGGGAGAGACATTTTGAAATAGTAGAACAAGCCCTTGACTTGTCAATTGCATCATTAAAAACAAAAAGGAAAAAAAAAACCTTTATTGCTGCAGCATGCTTTTTAAGCTTTTAAAGGATGTGATTTAATTAAACATGCAGGTCATTATTTCTCAGAAGTCCTGTATTTCCAAATTGGAAAAGTAACAAAAATGTCAATCAGGGTTCCTATTTTGGCAGGCTGTGGTGTCTCTCCAACCTCACTATCAAAATCTAATATGGCTGCCTCCTAAAATTTAGTTACACCTGCTGTAAGAAATGTTGAAAGCCCTTCTGATCAAAACATTCTCCATTCGGGTTCTCTATTGCGACCAAGTGTGTCAAAAAATGGGGATGATAATGATATTCTAAAAACAACCCAACGTGTCTGGAACCTTCTACCAAATCTAAATATTTAGGTCTGAGAAGAGAGTAAAAAATTAATAACAAGCACAGAACAATAAAGCACAACCATTACTACTACAAAGAACAGCTGGAAATTCAACATAACACAAGGGAACAAAATAAAAATAAAAAAAACTTAAAACAACAACGAACAGTATTTGCGTAAACCTCTTTCTGTGGCTACAGTGTCAGTTTTACTGTATTTTTGGAGGATCGTATAACTTTCCGTTTTATTATCAATAAAAACATGAAAATTGGACTTTGCTCGATCTTTGACCTTCAGACGCAGTGACTACGTATGGCCACCAGATGGCAGCACCGTTTAGAAACAAACATTGGACGCAAAGGCGGAAGTAAACGTCATAGCTTGGTTGTCAGGTCTCCAACCGTTCAGACAGGCTGGTGCGATGCTCTCGCCTCATCCGAGTTAACTCCCCCGTTCATTTCTCCAGCATGGGAGACGAGGAGGAGGAGGAGGAGCAGCAGCGCTCCTTGATGTTTCTCCTGACCTACATGTTGCTGAAGCGGAAGAGAGACCTCAACCACGCAGACGTTCAGAGGCGCGATGAGATCCAGAGGCGCATCCGACATCGACAGTACTTCTTCCAGAGGCAGAGGAGGATGCTCATGGTCAGTGCTTTGGGAGTCGGTTCGGTTCGGGAATAACCTATAATTATTGGCGCTTTGAAACGCAAATTTTAGTAAAACAAAAATATCTCAAATCCAGAGCTGAACTCTAGGCATGGGGTCCAGTAGAGCTCCAAACACATATGATGCTTTTTGTTCACATCTGAAGCTGTAAATCACATTTACCATTTACTTGCATGATGTCTTGTGTAGGCAGGAGGTGGAAATAGATTTTATTCATGAGTAAAGGGGCTGAACACATGCAGCCCGCCTTCTCAGGGTTGAAACCACTGATTCATATTCAATTATAAATCCCTTTTTGTTGGTTTGTCCTCTTGCCCTGCGACAGACTGGCGACCTGTCCAGGGTGTACTAACCTGCCTCTCGCCCAGAACGTTAGCTGAAGATAGGCACCAGCTCCCCTCCTGACCCCACTAAGGGACAATGGTGATGGATGGATGGATGGATGGATGATTAGCCCCTCCCCCCCAAAAATCCAAATAAAACACACTAAACTTTATTTGTTTTATAAGTTAAATGGGAAAAATGCTTAATGTGAAAACTATTGGAAAGTACTTTTAAAGCCATACCCAAATAAACCAAAGAAAACACTTTCTTGTTGACTTGTAGCCTGTACAGAGGAGACTTGAGCTGATGTACATGTTTGCGTCTTGAGAAGACCCAAATATTCTGAGGGTTGAAACCTCCGGCCTCTTCCAAAAGCAGTTCTTCTTACCTCTTCTGTCTCTGCCTGTCCCGACAGATGATGATAGCGGGAGGAATGCGCTCCAACGTCCGCATCCGCACCCGACCCTGGACGACCACTCCCCGCTCCGACTGGTGGGAGAGGGTTGTGATGACAGAGTTCCAGCCCTCCGATTGGCTGGACAAATTCCGGATGAGCCGGGAGACCTTCTTCTACCTGTGCGAGAAGCTGAGGCCCCGCCTGGCGCGCCAGGACACAAGCTTCCGGCTGGCGCTGCCGGTAGAGAAGCGCGTGGCCGTGGCCCTGTGGCGTCTCGCGTCCAACGTCGAGTACCGCACCATCAGCACGCTGTTCGGCGTGGGGAAGTCCACCGTGTGCAGGTGTGTCAGAGACATGTGCCACGCCATCGTGGCTCTCCTCAGCTCCACGTACCTGCGTCCCCCCACCGAGCAGGAGCTGGAGGAATCGGCCCAGGTCTTCCACTCCTATTTGGGCTTTCCTCACTGTGTGGCTGCCGTCACAACGCTTCACACAGCCATCATCACCCCATCGAGCAACGCGTCAGACTACGCCAACCCCGCCGGCTGGCTGTCTGTCCTGTCTCAGGTGGCTCTGTGTGGCTCCCGTTCCCGCTTACATGCGATTTAGACTTTCTTTTGTGACTTATTTTGCTTTGTCTCCAGGTTGCTATCAGCGGTCAGGGCTACTTCTGGGATGTATGTGCCAGTTTCCCCGGTGGGACCGATCCAGCTGAGATCTTACAGAACTCCGCTCTGTGGGCCACAGCCGCTGAGGGTGGACTGTCTCCTGCCCAAACGCCTATTTTCATGGGGAAACCGCTTAGGTACAGTTAGTAAGAAAGCAAACACTTCTATCCGGGTGACAGAACAAGCTGCATATGATGACAGTGGATCGGCTAAAATCATCCTTCAGTCTTTTTGCTTCACTAATATTTCTCTTTTTTTCTTATTTTATTTATTTATTTTTTTACAAAATGTGATCTAGGGCTTGGAAACATGGTTGAAAAACTAATTTCACTATATAAGTGCTTTATAACAGTTGATATCAATGATTATTGATTAGTTTTGTTGTACTAATTTTCTCCTTCCTCACCACCTTGTTGTGTTTTCAGCAAAAACACGAAACTGCTGTGGTGCAAATTACTAAAAAAATATATTTTTAATATTTCAAAACATTTTGCAAAGCTATTTTCTGCAACACTGCCCTCTTCCCAAAAAATCCCCAAACCAATAACCAAAGATCCTCTTAAACATCATTTCAAACTCCGTGTAGACTAATAAACTTTAGATAAATTGAAAGTGGGAAATCATACTTTTGACAATTAAAACAACTAAAATGAAGCAAGAAACAACATATGTAATGGGGAGGGGGGAGGGGGGCTGTAAATAAATGTTAAAATGAAAGATTTCACTTTTAAGATTTAAGGTAATTTAAATTGAATTTAGAATACTGAGCATAAAATCAAACAAAAACCATCTCTCCTGCTATAAAATAAGTAAAATGAGACAGCAAGAAAGGCTTTTAGAGTGTGGAAAGATATTAGTTGGAAATGAAGGGAATTTAGATGGACCAGCTCAGCCTCAGAAGTGGAATATATAAGTTGTTTCCTTGTTTGTGTCTGAGGGCTGTGTTTGTTATTTTCAGCCTGAAACCCGTCCACTGTCTGCAGGTATGTGTTGCTGGGGGAGGCCTGCTACCCGCTGCAGAGCTGGCTCATGAAGGCCTATCCGGAGCAAAAGCGCCGACGGGGATGCCGCGCGGCGTTGCCCGAGCCGCAGCAGCTGTTCAACCGGCGCCTCGGCAGAGCGCTGCGTGCCTCGGAGGAGGCGCTGCTGAGGCTCAGGGCGCGCTGGCAGTGCCTGAGTAAGAGGAACGACTGCGGGCTGGACGTGGTGCCCACCATGATGCTGGCCTGCTGCATTCTGCACAACATGTGCGAGTCCCACAGAGATGCCTTCAAAGCAGAGTGGCAGGTGGAGGTGTGTGAGGCAGAGAACCCCCAGCCCTGCCACAAAGCCCTGGCTCCTACCAGCATGGACCAAAGTGATGCCGAGGAGGTCCGAGGCCTCTTCTGTGACTATTTCCAACAGCAAAGAACCTGAATTTAGCTGCTGGAAAAGCTTTCTTAACTGGTGAATTAATTTTGTCTTTGCAAATTATATAACCTACTGAACTTGTACATTCAACGCATAAACACTTATAGACAGGTGTGTGGTTTCATCTTCTCTTTAAACAACAGCACGTTGACTTGTCTGTCTGTTATCAGTGTGGCCTCCATTAAGGCCAGTTCAGTCCAGTCTGTTTTCTTAAGGAAATGCAAATCCTAACCTGAGGATGATGTCTACCGCCAGATAAAAGCAGGTGCATTAATGCAGTTACAATAATAATCCCTTGCAAATTTCAATGGGTTTTATTTGGGGTTTTATGTGAAAAAAACCTAAAAGACGTGCATATTTGCAAAACAAAAAATAACGTATGGTTTCATATATTTTTTTGAAAGTGAAATTTGATTTAATGGGGTTTTATTTTGTGTGTTCTCCAACAAACCGCCAAGGCTCTCATGTGGCAGCTGAATTTAAACTGAGAATAAATGGGAGATGGCGAGATTGTGTTTACAAGTTAAGCAATTTCTGGAGGTAGATGACTGCACAGCATTTCAGTTAGTAGTACATGCTTTTTGATTTTTTTTTTGTATTAGCGATTAAAAAATTAAGTTTTATAAATTCAGCATTTTGCATGGAAGTTTACTTAGATATTAAATATATATATATATATATATATATATATATATATATATATATAAATATATATATATATATATATATATATATATATATATATTTTACAAATATTTTTAGTTGCAATAAATTTACTATTTATTGCAAACAGATTGTTGGTAGTTGCGTAGCCCACAAATTTTGTGAATGAGTCTTATGCAATTCTTCCCCCTGGCCTCAAGATGTCGCTGCAGTTCCAGCACACCTTTGCCTTCTGGTTACATCGGGGGCGGGGCGGTAGGGTTTGTTTGTTTTTTTGCCTTTAAAATATGGGTCTAGTTCCACTTTAACTCCGTCCTCCATGCATATTTTTCCATTTTCGCAAACATCATGCGTGTCCTACATTTATAATATGAGACGGTTACATACGCTGTGGACAATTTTCGCATCTCATGGTTGTAAGTTGGGGCGCTCGGATACAAATCCCACCCCGAGACCCGCCTCGCTCATTCAATTGGTCTGCCCCAAACCTGTTTCATGCGGTCCGCCGTCTGTCAGTCAACGCCGCGCTTCCCTCCTCCGCCTCGCTTGGCAGCATCCAGGAGTGTGCCCACCTTATTCCTGCGACGGGCGTTTGATGTGAACATATTTACGGCAAGGGCCGCCGGTTCGGCACGAGTTTTTTTTTTCTCCGTTATTACCGTTATTTTTATTTTTGTTGTTGTTGCACTAGCTGTGTCATTTACCGTCGGGATGACTCAGGATGTAACTGGGTGTTGTCCTGTTGTTTTTAGCTAGGCGGACAAATTCCATCAACCAGCCTGCTGTTTCAATCACTGCGGGCTGTCACTACGTTAGCCGAGGCGCTGTTTAGTTGGGCGAGCTAGCGGGCTAGCAGGGCGAGCACTCCCGACTGTCTCCGGCCTAATTCAGGGGCGGTCGCGCTGATGTTGTTGGAGTAACGCCGAAGAGACTGCAGACACATCAGCTGTCACCGGGTTGGATGCTGCAGGTTTGAACCACTCTTGACGGATGGTGAAGATTGAATTGGAAAAGGCAGTGACAGAAAAAAAAAAAACTAAAGGGGCTTTAAGTTGCTGCCATTAGGAACAACAACAACAAAAAGCAAAAATACCTAAGCTGTGTTCAGAGCGGTGCAGTCAGAGGAGCTGAATCTCCCGTGATTTACGGTGGAACATCCGGCTGAAGTCGCGCTTCTTCCCGGCCGGGGGGACAACTTGACAGCGAGGCCCCTTGGCTAAGTCTCCCCTCCCCCAGCCCCGACCATCCATCCATCCGTGCGTCCGTCCGTCCAGTCCAGTCCAGTCCAGTCCGACTGACCGCCTCCTCGAGAGCCAAGCGAGGGCCGGGGATTCGGGAGAAACGGAAACCGAAGAGCCAGCGTTCGTCAGGTCCCGTTTGATCCGGGCTGCCACAACCAGGGGGGATGACTCTGGAGTCCATGATGGCTTGCTGCCTGAGCGAGGAGGCGAAGGAGTCGAAACGAATCAATGCAGAAATTGACAAACAACTCCGCCGAGACAAGCGGGACTCCAGGAGAGAGCTGAAACTGCTGCTGCTCGGTACGTAGCGTGAAAACGTCCGAGCACCGTTATCGCTCGCAGTGTTTTGTTTTTGCTGTGCGGGCAACTCGCCGTCTTCGGCCTTTTTGGCAGTGCTAACAAATATGCTACCCAGGCTGCTAACTGGAAGGCAGTTTTCACTGTGAGGCTTTTAATTAGTCCTCCGAAATGCGCTGCATGAATTCCGATTAGTTGGGGGGGAAAAAAAAAAACAAAAAAAAAAACATTAGGCGTTTAGATTGACCAGGGGCGTATACGAGAAAAGCACGGACAAATGGTGAAACGGAGGTTTCCTGGGCACAGCATGTAACAAACCCCCAAAAAACAAACGAAAAACGCCTTAATTAAACCACTAAGACACATAATTTGATAAACAAATGTAAAACAAATTTGAAATTGTGAATGCACACGTTTTCCAAAAACTAGTCATTAATCATTTCCATTGTGCCTCTCCTTGATGAATGATTTCATCTGCACCAGGGATCAAACTGTTGCAAGTTTTATTGGTTATTATGGTCAAATTTGGAAAGTGGAAAATGTAAAAATTGACATGGCTATCTCCATTTATGCGCAAGTCGTTAACATTTGTGATTTCGCTTCTTCTTTTTTATTTAGAAGTGGGTGATAGTTGGAAATGCACAGAGCCGGCTTTTCCTGCCTGATAGATTAATTGTTTTTGTATATGTATATTTTTTATGCATAGTGCTGATTTGCCTATTTGATTTTTTTATGGATGGAGTTAGCAGTTATTTTTAATTGTAGCTATCCAAAAAACAGTAACTACATAATTATGTTTATATGTATATCCTTATAACACGATTGTATGTTTTTTTTTTTTTTCAGGTAATTCAAAAAAGAATAAAGTTAAATATGTAGTGATATGGGTTTTCTGGTCAACACAGATTTTCTGAGAGGTCTGACCTGTTGGATCTTAATTGACATATTCAGAATTAAAATGTTCTTTTAGGTTCCTCTTAGTTTATTTAATAACCATGGTTTTTTGGGGGGGTGGGGGTTTTGTTTTGTGTTTTTTTTTACAACTTGCACATTGCATTTAAAATGTTTCTTTTACTTGACCGGCATGTAAATAATGCATGTCTGCAAACCTCTTCATTTGTGACTGTCCCTGTACAGCGAATGAACTGTGATGCAACTTCCTTAGCTGCAAGAGCCTAAAGAATATTTAGCATGCTCTGAACTTCAAATGGCACAATCAGGGAGTTTGTAGTGTCTTCCGAGCTCATGCCAAAGCAACCTCAGTGTGCTGTGTGTCCATGCTGCAAACTGTAATTAGCCTGTGACACGTCTTGCCATTTATTAAAGGAAACTTGTGAAATTATTTTGTTACCATTCGTAGCAACTCTAGAAGCAACGCGCCGGGTGCATTAGGAGGCATGTGGTGCCGATAGAGATTGAGCTGTTAAGCAATTTGCTCTTTTATGTACAGCAGTTGTTGGGCTGTTTGTTTTCCAGCAGTAAAAAACGCCAGCTACTGCACAAAGAAAGCTCTCTCGCTGTTGCTGCAAAAGTAAATGCTGTGAAGCAATATGTAGAGAAATGGGAGTTGGTTGTAATGAAAAGCAAAAGGGTGTTTTTGTTTTTTTTTTTTTTTTAATGCCAGCACTTTGGATCTGTAACAAATTATCGTTAAATCAGTTTCAGAAGTTCTTTGTGCGATTTTAGTTACTCATATTTAATGTGTGTTAAATATTTGGCCACTTAACACATCTACATTTGCAAAAAGAAATGATTTTGAAGTACTCATTTATTTGACTTCAGCTTTATTTCTACAGGTGATTTCTGCTGTTTTTGAACAATTATTTGAATCGCAATAACAATAGTTGACAGATTTAATGTGAAAACAAGCCAGTCTGAGTGTAATTATGAGAATAAAAGGTTGAGTGAAATGATGGGGAAATATTAGCACTACTACTAATAACGATAACACCTTGACACATTTTTATTGCAGTAAAGCAGCCAGACATTTTGTGCAACCGCTTCACTTTATAATGAAGCATTTTCTACAAATCTGAATAACGCTTGTAAGGCTTTTGGTCACCTTAGAGTTTTGATCAACTTAATTACAACTTTTTGATGCACCAAAAGGCGCCATTTTCCACTAGATGTCTCGGTTTCTAACCAACACAAGTGCAAACCAAACCTTCTGTGACGACTCATTGTTGTTCAGTAAAGTTTAATGTGGTTAGTGGTTTGTGATTTAGTTTGCGATTGCCACTGAGGGTACATGCTAATTGTAATGTTACCTAATAAAATGAGATTGGTGTAAACCAATGATGATGGTAATCCAGATGTAGAAAATGAGGAAATTGATGAATGACAGAGTAAATAAATAATTACTTCAGAGGAATAGCTGCAGAACTCACTATTTTCTGTCTGTGATTAAGTCAGTTGTCAAAAATACACTTCCTTTGCACGTCATTTATAGTTTCAGCAGCCTTAACTATTGTAGAATGATCTTGTACGTTCAAATTAATCAGTTTGGACTTCAATTGAATAAAAGATTACACGATTTAAAGAAAATTTAGCTGAGTATTTCTACAAAGAATTTTTGCCTCCAGTAGACAACAGGAAGAACTGGGTACAGGGGTGCAATAGAGAAGCCTTCAGCCACATTATGCAGCTTTTTAGTTTGGAGCTGTATTGTTTCTACTTGTTGTAATTTCCCAAGTCATAATTATTAGTACAACTTTCACCTGACATTGTAATCATTTTTATTCTATACAAAAAAATCCTTGCAAAATCATACTAAGTTTAGTGTCGAAATGAACAATAGAATAATTGCTAGTAATTGCAAAATGCATCTGTATAAAAAAAAAAGTAATGACAATCAGTCCAGCTCAATAGGTGCATCGTAGTTGACTAGAAAAGGTAAAGCAACTGTTTTACTTTTAATGTGTAACGTATTTAGATCCGCCTATTGTGATTGAAGATGTTCAGGATTTCTGTACATATGGAAATACTAGCAGTTATTTGGTTAATTATTTTTACACCAATTCATTGGCAGTTGAAAGGCTGGGAAAAAAAAAAAAAAACTAACTTGAAACTGATATTTTTCATTATCCTGCACCTAAAATGTGCCTTTTTCAGTTTAACAATGAAACAGATGTGTGTCAGCAGATCTTGCACGTTCTTTTTTTGTTTACCCAAATACACATTTCTGTGTATTTTAGAATTTATATCTAAATTCTAAAATTTAGATAGAAAGAAAGTTGGTTACATATCCTTTGTTGCTTCAGAAGGAATGCTCTTGCGATTTTATTTTATAGACCTAGAGATTGGCGGACCGGGCGCGGAGCATTAGACAAAACTTTACATTGGTATCAGCCAATAAAAGCCCTATCAGTGGATGTCTATTGTTTATCCATGAGCATTGTTCTGAATGGACTTCCGTTCCATGTTACATTCATTAATCTTTTTATTATTTGTGCAGCTTCCGGCCTTTACATCTCTAATGTGAGAGCTCAAGACGGATTCACATACACTTAGGAACCTAATGGAGTCTGGAGGGTAGAAAAAAAAAAAGAAAAAAAGAAAAACCGCAGCAGCTTTGAGTTGCCTTCAACATGTTGCGTAACATTTGTATGACTAGAAAAGGGCTTTGGCTCCCTCACTTAGCTCGTCCTGGGTGTCCAGTTTGTCACCGCTGCATTTCTTTTTATTGCTCGGTAAGCACGGTGTTGCACAGAGTTTACCCTTCTGGAGGACAAGGATTCTGATGGACTTGCCCCCTCGTCCTGGAGTCTAGCTGAGTAGGTTAGCTATTTTTATAGCTGGTGTGTGGGCAGGTGGGAGCTGCTGTTGAATAAGTTGAGCTCCACTGCATTGATTCATAGTTCTGTGGACACAGAAACCTTTGGCCACGATTTATCACAAATGCACCCGTTTTCCTTTTTCCCTTTCCTTCGGCCGCTCGTCACGCACCTTTTTGGACCGTCGTCGAATGTGGGAAACTTGCCGGGGAGGCGGGGACGGGGAGGTGGGGGACGCAGGTGTCCATTTTTAGGACAATTAGAATTATCTAGGTTGCATCCTTAGTTCCAAAACGTTTGCTCCCATTTCTCACCCACCAAAAGCAGTCCTGGTTATCCGACATGTGTGTCTCCTTTATTTCCCCGCTGAATACCTCAGCTCAGTAAAGTAGGCCACACTAGAGCCATACCATTGATGGGGCACATTCTGCTCAATGTCGTACATTTCGACCACTGTGGCGCTCTCCTCTACCTCACTGCTGAGGTGAGACGATCTGGAAAGAGGTGTTTGCTTTTCTGCTGCGCTTTTGAAAGCTTGTGTGCTGCAATCATTTTGGGTTTTTGCCAGACTGTCTGTGAGGAATGGATTTCAACACATCTACGGGTTGGAACTACTGTGCATGGGTTGGTGTGAGATTCTCATGATATGGGGAGTTGGAGGGAAAAATGCCAGGGTTTCTCATTGTCACGTTACATATACAAAGATCTTACACAAACTAATTACTCATCTTAAAGACTGAAAAGCCATAATTATTCCTATTATAATTTAATCTTCAAGGTATTTTTGAGTAAAATGCCTGTAACATGACGATGTGTCAAGAGATTAACAGAATTAAAACGTATTTGCTGTCAAAGTGATAAATATCGTCCTTATAGCGACATTAATGCAAATAGATGTGAAGGCTTTCAGCTCAGCACTATTTCTTTAAAACTCCTACTTTGGTATGAAACAGGAAGTAGTTCTTGAGTTGTTGCCTTGCTGTTGGGTAGTGCAGTTGGACTTGGACAACACTTGGTTACATAAAAACTGAAGAAAGTTTTTTTTTTTTAAACTGGCAGCATTTTTGAATACTTAGCAAAAGGAAATATATGGGTGCATACCATTGATATGTATATATATATTTTTAATGTCCTTTTCAAAGCACCAAGTGAATATCCTGACCGACAAACCGTTGGTTGTTAATAACACTGAAGTCCGTTCTACCAGCGCCAAATGGTTTTTTTTTTTTTTTTTTATCCATTGCAGCGATACTTGATCATTTCTAGGCTGAAATCTTAATATTCTTAGACTGGTCAAACAAGAACGGGATCATTTTACACTTGACAGATTCTTTAGAACGCATTTTGAGATTTCTGAAATCTTTATAGGCTTTATTTATCGGGTAAACATGCACAAAAGATGACATAAATTCCACAAAATATGGACTAGTCAAACCTGGGGATGACTCCCCTCTGAGCCCACAGTTTGTGACACATTTATTCCCATAAAATTCGGAGTGGGAGATTTATGAGTTTTCCTAGAAGTATGCAAGATATCAATTGTTCATTGTCACACTGCTACAGATCAGGTTTGGAGATTTTATCATTTTATTTCAACTGTTTCTCTGTGGTTGCTGGTCTACAGTACTTCAGGCAACTGTGTTTTTTGAAGTACTTCATTAATAAAGGTGTAATGAAATTTGTGAAACCTTTATTTCTAAAAACAGAGTATTAGTTTAACTAAAAAAATATTGCTAAAATCATGTTAGACCTCTTGGAAATAACATTGAAGTCTAGTAGCAAATTTCAAGTTAATGAAATATTTTTTTTTTTTTTCCCCAATATGCCTAACAAATTATTCTCCTTTTAGTTGATCAATTATTGCTTAAAAAACAGAATTACCTTTTTAGTGGAAGGCGGTCTTTACTTTCCATGTCACGATTGGACATAATCTAGTTGCTGAAAACACAAACGGTCAAATTTGTCTCATACGGAAGAGACAAACGTAACAACCTTCTTTCAGCCCAACCAGAGAAGGTTCTGGTCGCACCAGCGCTTTCTATTTATTTATTTTTTTTCCCTTTGAACTGTGAGGATATAATGGAGAACTTTTTAAAACCTCCTTATGCAACTCATTCCTATAACTCACTACGCTTTCCGTGAACGACGACATTCACGCTTTCTTACCTGAAACGACCCACTCATCAATGCCACAGCCACACCGAGGGGTTGAAGCCTCCATACTGTTATTCATCCCCTGCCTACGGCCACATCTAAACTCTCAGTATTACTTTCTTTCTCTGGTGGTGTGCTTTGGGCTCTGCCCGTGTCTCCGAATGAACCCTGGTTTTGATGACAGGCAATAGAAGACATTTATCAAAGTGTCAGGGTGAAAGGCAGAGAGCAAGCAAGAGCTGCAATTAGTCACGGCATAAGTGGATCGTTCAGTGTGACTTAAGTCTTGTTGGTGAATGCCTGGATAAGGACGTGTAAGGCAGGATTAGTCCAGGCTCTAATAGGCTTGGTTAAACACATCTGCTGCTCAGACTTTAAGATGTCACTGACTCCTATTATCCCCTCTCTGGCATTATTCAACCCTCAGTGAGTCGCCTTCTTCACGGAGAGGACAGGACAGTGTCTGCATCCGAGTGTTTAACCACATGTGCCACACTGAGACGATGTTTATAGTTCTCCAGAGCTGCAAATCTGCTCCGTTGTCGGCGCCCACCCTTCAAGATGCTGCCCTGACCGCTGGATCGATTGGGTTTCAGCGTCTTGCCCAAGGGAAATGAGACCAGTGACCCCTTCCGATTTAGACTTGCCGTACCGAGCCACAGAGCCGTCATCAGGTGTGCTCGACTGTACTGGAGTTGAACATTGATAACAATCGCCTTCTTGGGTAAATCTTGAGGTTTTCTGTGTTTACACTACTCAGCAAATTCAGCACACGTACAGGAGATACAGTTTGCCGTTCATTTCAGCTGATCTTGCAAGAATGTTCCCGACAGCTTAATCTAGTTAAGTATGCACAGTTTGTACATAATGTGTTACAGCTGACTGCAGTAGCACTTGCATAATAATTTCATTTATTAATGACTGGGTAAAGCTAAAATTGTTAATAAGTACTTATTTGCTGCTAATTCATGTGCTATTACAAAAATGGTGGCCGTCAATGAATCGTACTGAAGTTCTGGATATGCCTTGTTGACTTATTAGTACATCAAAATGGAGGAGAGTCTATTTTGGACCTCACTTTGGAGGCTGAAATTGTTAATGGAGTTTTATTAACTTATTAAAATGTAAAAAAAAAAAAAATGGTTTGATGAAATGATTAGTGATTACTAGCTTAAGATAAGACTACATTTAATTTTTTTTTATGTAGGGAAACATTGGAAATAATTTGTATTTTTGAAACTAAAACAAAGGTTTCCTAAATATCAAACCTTTTTAAACTATCTGTTGTGCATGTGTGTTAAATACAGTTCTGACTTGCAGAAATAGTTCGGATTTTGACCCTATTAGAAATGCACAAATCAAAGATTAACAGCCAGCTTCTAATATCGGCGGGTTTTGTAAAACTTTTTAAAGCAGCGTAACTGTTTTGAAACAAAGCAGAGAAATTACGAGGAGTTCTTTGCCAGTCAGAGACAATTTGTCTCTGACTTCAGAAATCCATATAATTTACCTGCAATGTCTCCAATGCGGACCCGTCCCGCTTCTTTGCATGCAATTTAACACCTGAACATTTAAGACTTATTTCTACAATCCAGCAAGTAAAATAGCTGCTTCATAATACTATGAAAATTATTAGTCAAATCTATTCAGTTTCAGCATTAAAAATGATGATACACTAAAAAAACCCCAACATAACAAGCGAAGCAGTGTAGTGACTAATTGAGGTCAAACATGCAATTTATGATCCCACCTAATAAAAAGAGCTTTTATTTTGACGAGCAGGAAGTATGCCTCGAGTGATTCAGTCGTCTTCACAATGAGAAAATAATTTGTCTGAATTATGTTTTGTTGATATTATTCTGAAATCACATGGAGTCATTTAATAGTCTTTATTATGGGCAGTACTGATGTGGTGAGTAGCATGAAGCTCAAACTAACATGGACGGATTATGAGCCATTAATAGACCATGGTCTATGAACGTCTCTGGATGATAAATCAAGCGCACCTGTCCAGTGTGTTAAGAAAAAAAAAAAAACAAAGAAACATTTGCTCACTTGCTTATTTCCCCTCCATTTTACTTATGATAATAAGATTGTTTAAAAGACGTTGTCGTTTCAACACAATGTGTTGAAAACACCAACTCTATAACTTTCGACTAAGTTAAGTCGAAAGTTGTTTTTTTTTCCCTTTTCTTTGTAACTTACAGGTGTATTAAGTCCCAATCTCAGTGACGAAATGACTTTCCTCTAAACTTATTTCAGCTTGGTTTACTTATTAGCGAGGTTAGCGTCACAAGTTGTGAACACTGACCCAGTTTTCAAATGCCCAAAGTTGCGTAGTTGCGGTGCATTTACTGATCAGGAAAAGATCTGATTTGAGTTTCCAACCAGCCGACCGGGTCAGTCGAACTGGGAATCGGCCATCAAGTCGAAAATCGACCAGCAGATTTTTCAGCGCACGTGAAGCTGGACGTCTACGAAATGTGAGGAACGGAGTTTGCGCAATCGACACAAACAAAAAGCTCGATCCATTCCAGTCTTTCTGTTTTTCTTATTTTACATAACCAGTAAGTCCTCAAACATGTAAGTTGCGCATTTCTAACTTTCACCTCAGGGCACAAGAGTGAAATTCCTTTGACAGACCTCCGTCTCTAAAGGTTTAAATATTTTTCCAGAGCAGACGGATTCCTGGTGTATTTTTTTTTAAGCTGACAATACCATTGCAGCTGTGTATATTGAGATATCGTCTCTGTCTTGAGTGAAGCGGTGCCCGCAGTCAGGCTGCTTGTCACGGAGTGCCATATCAGGCCATACTGACAAAATCCTGCTGCACAGAGCAGTAATTTGCCTCTACTTGGTCAAAACACAGCGAGCCAGAAGCTGCGGCCTTTGCTGCCTGGGGCAGCTGGACTGCTGGAGCTGTCAGGAAGGTGAGATGCTTGGGCAGCAACCTTTTGAGGTTTGGCTTCTCAGTTAAGTGAGCCGGTGTTGGCTTCTCATCTGCGTGTTTTTTTTTTTTGTTTTTTTTTTTTTAACTTGCAACATATTACATTTTAACATGGATGCTGCTGGGAAGGGATGCATTGCTCAAACCTGGACTCAGATTCCATATTTTAATGCTCTCTCTGTTTTTATTGTTGCATGTGATCCTCCTGGTCAAAATGTGTTTTAGAGGAACAGTCTGCTTGAACCAGGAAGAGGATCAGATTGTAGGCTGACTTTTTTTTTTAAATTTTTTTTATGCTGAATTCACTACTCTTGCCAAGCGGTCTTATTTTGATCATATATGGCCAAGGGGGGATGTTCTAACTCTTCTGCTCAGTGTGTGTGTGTGTGTGTGAGAGAGCAGAGCTGCTAATGCCAGTGGATCTGGAGCCCTGCACATGGTCGGGTATTGCAGAGCTCTTTACATGGTCAGGACTAGCTCTATGCTATAGAGAGATAATTGGCATAATAAATAAATGTGTCTGTAAAGATCCTGAAAGTGTTTTCAAAGTAAGCTCACCAGCCGATTGTGTCATTCTTCTGTTGAGAAGTGATTTTGGTGTTTAATTTTTGATATTTATGTTTTGGACTGGGCTTTTCCAGAGTCCCAACTTGGATCTGACAGAATCTGCAGAGTTGGCTAAAGATGAGACGGGATGCCTTGAGAAAATGCATAAAGCTGGTCTATTAGAAAACGGGTTTAACTGGTTTAAAACCAGAGATTTTTCCATTGGTCATACATTTAATGCAACATTCAAGTATTTTTTAATAATCTGGAAAAAGAAAGGGTTTTTTTTTTTTAAATTGGTGCTTCCTTTACATATATATTTTTTATATTTAGTAGGAAGTCTCTCTCTCTTTTTATTTTTTTTTATCAAAACTAAATTTCTTGGCACTTTAATCTTCAACCAAGTGCAGCAGCCATTTTGTGTTACTCCTAATTAAAAAAAAAAATCACTACTTTAATGAAAAGGCGTGAAAAAAAAAGCATCATGGCCTTTACGACACTGAAGTAGAATATTACTGCACTGGAAGTCCAGAAATCTAAATTGTTGATTTTTGTTGCAGCTTCTGCAGAGAACACGAAACTTTTTCTCACATATTGTGTTTGTTGAACTGTTAGCTCAACCTGTTCTAATTAGTGATAGACGATGAATAAACCTACCGAAGTTTAGAGTCAAATGAGAGAAATATCTGCTTATATTTTATGTAAATGTAAATTTTTTTTTTTTGCATTTTGTCTTCTTTTGGATGCATCCATCTTCCAATTAACTCTGACCCGCTTTCCTGTATTTTGTTACCACAGCGTGGTTGTAAATTTGAAAAAGTTAATGGGTGTGAATACTTTTCCAAGACGACATATTTGAATGTATGAATGTGTATGGGTTTGTTTTTCTGTTGCTTTTTATTTTTTTATTTATTTATTTGTTTGCTTTGTGGTTTGAAAACCAGCTACGGGTGCCTGAGAGCATCGAATTCAGCATGCTAAGGCTGGAGTTGGAAGTTCACATCTCTCTGTCGTTCAGTGGCTTCTTGTGAAGTTTATCGCTTCCCATCACTTTGGAAACAGAGCCTCCATAAATCAACTTAGAAATATTAAAGTCAGGTTTGCACAAGCAGACATGTTTTTCCTGGTATGCTCCAATCAGGTGACATGCAGATTCGTCTGTTTTCTGTTTTTGCGCTCGGGGCGGGCGATATGGACTTCACGAGAAATCACGATACATTCTGGCGCTGTTGTGATATCAATAAAAGTGATAAGAACTATTTATTACTACTTCTTTAGGTATCTGTATCATATCCCACAAACCCAAATACTGCTTTTGAAAAACGCGTTTATAACACACTTCTTTATGCAACACCAGTCACACCAACTGCATGTAATATTTTAAATTTGATCGATGTTACATTTGTTGAACAAGCAGTGAAAAAAAAATAGTAAAACTAACAATCCCAACAAAAAGGACAGTTTTGGAGGATTTCTCAGATTTATTCATGGGAATTTAAAATCGAAAATTTGATCATGGCAAGAAATTTATCCCAATAAACGATACGATAAGTGCCCACGCCTATTTTGAACACTCGATTTGGTTTTGCTTTTAATAATTTGAGCAATATATGGCATCGCTGCCCCTCATGAGGCATGCAGGTAAAGCACACCGCTGCTGCGCTCTGTGAATCCTGTTCTTGCTCACCCACTCCCACTTAACGAGAACCGCACTCGCTCGCTCGACAGACAAGACGATCCCGAGGTGATTCAATCCCAAGTGTTGTTAGCTTCTGGTGCATGTGTTTGTGTGTGGCACAAGCTCCAGCATGTATCTTCGATTTACAGTTCCGACACCCACACACACACATGCGCGCGCCCGCGCAGATCTCTCAGCAGCTGCAGAGCCGTCCGCACAGAGCAGCACATCCAGACAGCGATAAACACAACACACTCTGACGGCAAGCGGCGGCAGTTCTTTTTTTCTGCGTCGCTACGTGTGCAGGTTTGTTGTTTTTGGTGCGTTCTGGATGGCCTGGGTCATGACTGAGGAGAAATGGGCCATCGCAGCGGAGGTAACATCCATGCCTTGAGGTTGACCTCAGAGTCTGTGTGTGGTACATTTAGTCAGGCAGGTGGTGTCTTGTGGGGCTTCAGGCTGTCTTGGCTCAGACTCCTCTCTCTCTGTGTGCCATAAAGAGGTCACTTTCCTCAATGGTTTAAAGATTGGGACCCACGCTGCATTTTGGTTAGCCCTCCTCTTCCTCTGCCTCACACGGTGATTTTCCAGGGTGCTGACAGAAATGCCAACACGTGCTCAAGCCCGGTTTCGAGGTTTGTTGCAAATCCGTTCCCCTCGCTGGGATTGAACTGTCATGCGTCCTGCTGAGCGGACGGTTCATGACCTGAGATAAGCCACCACTGCCGAATGTGGTGTGTTATATTTGTGTGTGTTTGCATACGGATTTCCCATGAAAATCTCTGGTGTATAGAGAGAGTTGGCCGGTATTGCAGGTAAGCACTGGGAAAGAGTTGTAGGGATGTAGTGAGATGGCGTGATATTAACTCGCCACGAGATTTCTCATCAGTGAATTCTGTTTTATTTGGGATTAACCAGTTGCTGGTTAATCCCAAATTGAGAGAACTGTTTAGTTATAGCCACGTACTTAAAACTACTAACTCATTGAAGTAGTAGTCGCTTTACATTAAAACAAAATGGTTAAAACCAGTCGCAGTTGACTCCTGCCTATATTTTTCTTTGGGACATAACTTCAAATTTAGAGAAAAGTCCATTTTTCTTGTCTCTTTTTTTGTTTTTGGGCTTGCAGAGCGCCTTTTGGAGGTAGAGTAAGGTAGAGCACGCAACCCACATACGGAGGCCATCATACAAGCAGCCGTTTCCAGTTCTAGACCTGGCCGCGACAACCTTTCACTGTCAAATAAAGGCCGCTAGAGCCTATTTAAAAGAAAAGAAAATGAAAAACAAATAAAATACTTTGAGACTGGTTCTGTGTCCCAGAAATGGACCTGTGCTGCTGACAAATTGTGGAAATGATTTGGCAATCCTTGCTGACCTTGAACAGAAAAAAATTTAGTCTGAGTTGGTATTGACATAGACATTTTTCCACGTCGTTCAAAAAAAAAAAAAAAGAAAGTAATTTGGCTGTCGTTGAGAACAATGGCAGGTGTAGTCTGAAAACCGAAGAAGCAGTAACCAATTAAATTACAAATTCTTGATTATTTTTTTTTCAGGCGCAGAAATAAATTTTTTTAATTAAAAGTTACGAGAACTTGTTTTGCCCACACACAATATTTAAATGGAACATAAAAGTAAATCTATCTTATTTTTGAAAGGCCTGTCAGTAAAACTATTTTTTTATTTAAATGTGGAGTTGCATTAACTACCAGGGTTGCCATATAAAGCTTTTGCAATCTTTCTATCGATGGCCACGCAAAGCATTCAGCATCTGATCCGTGATTGATACAGCCAGACAAACCTCTCTTTAGATTGACTTTAAAGCTTAGGAATGGTACAATGAAAACATTTATTGAGTTAACCCCTCTGTATTCCTTGGTACCAGGATCTGCCTTGGGCCTAAACATCACGCCCGTAGCATCTGAGGTGTGTGTGGGGGAGGTACAAACGGTTTCTCCAGACATCAATTCATCTAAAACACAGTATTTAGTACCACTGTGCGAGTTCGACCAGGTATTATTCAAAACTGAAAGGTAGTTATGTGAAGACTTATGAAAGCCAGCCTCATAGTAGAGGGTCCAGGTGTTCAGAACCTGGTCCAGGTGTTCAGAACCTGCTCCATCATGGATTACTGTAATGCAGTTCTTCTTTGACCAACTCCTTGACATTTGGGTACTTGGAGCGAATGATAATAGAAACCTTTTGCTTTCGTCCACGTCTATGTGATTCAGGAAACGCTGTAGCTTCACAAAAGACTGGTGTTGGTGTGTGGGCTGTGCTATGTACCTTGCACTGTTGCATTGGGACATAATCTCAGCTTTCTCTCTCTCTCCTTTTTTTTTTTTTTCCTCCCTCTCTTCCCTCACACTCCTGGCTGCTCGGAACAGAAGGCGTTATCAAGCCAAAGTAGTGTTTGAGCTATTAAAAGGTGACCTCCTTTTTCTGGGTCATCACCAAAAAAGAATGGATTGATTCTAGTTATGAATATCCAAAATTCTTGACGGAGAGGGATGAGATTGGAGAGGCATATTTCTTGCCTCGGGGAGGTTAGGAGGGGTTGAGATGGGGGGGGGGGGGGGGGGGGCGGGATTTGTAAGGATAGCGAGTTGGTAAGGGTATGGAAGTGGTTGCGGCTGGTGCGGCGTGGGGAGGAAACCGGGAAGACAGAGGCGCGCAGTGTGCTCTCTGGTCAAAGGGGGACACGACGTTTACGAGAACGCTGCGGAGGGAGATCTTGTGACGGGGTCACGAGAAATAAATCAGACAGTAAGTTGAGGAGTGATCTTGTTGCTCGTCTGCAGAAGCAGGATGCAGCCAATGCCACACTGTATTTGACTTTTTTTTTTTTTTTTTTATATTTCCTCCATGTTTTGTTTGCAGTACTAATAAACATCAGTGGTTGGCCTTTACTGCTGTGCATCGATTGTTGGAGGAGGAGTCACTTGCTGCTACTACAGAGAGGCACTCGAAGGCCCAACTTTGAGTTTTAGGGGATTCAAACTACATATTCTTGCGCGAACATGGATACCGCTGATCTCAGCGCCGCCCCTCCCCTCCTCTTAACATCTCATTGGATTGTAACTCGGGCCCATTCTTCTTCTTCTTCTTCTTCTTCTTGTTCTTCTTGTTCTCTGGTGCATCAGAAGATGAAGAGCACAGAGCGAGCCTGAGGGGCTCTCGGTTATATTTGCTGTCTGCAACGAAAGAGAGGAGAGAGTAGGGGCGGATGGGAGGGGTTTAAAAAAAGAAGCAAAAAAAAAAAAAAAAGCAGGAACGAAAAAGCGAGGAAGACAGAGGAGGGGTTGCTATAGTAACAGAAATATGGCTGCTCTTCAAAAACCTTGAATGTAGGTGGTGGTGAGATGAGAGTGTGTGTGTGTGTTTTTTTTTCCCAACCTTGTCTTCTCTCAGTTTTGCAGATATTATGGATGTGCTGGAACCTTTCTGATCTCAGTAAGGACTGAAATGCCATCAGCTTGACTTTTTTTTTTTTTTTTTTTTCTGTTTTCTCTTTATTATTTGTATTATTTAAATGGCCCCAGGCAAAATGTAGAGTATGGGGGCTGTTAAATCTTGAACAGCTTCAACCCATTTTTCTAGGAAAAAAAAAATAGTCACTTGTTTGTTTTACAACCAGGTACGGCAGATAAAAATGTAAATTTTAGGGGAGATTATTCAAGAAATGCAACCTCTGCTGTCACCTTTTTAGGCAGCGGTAGCTGAGTGTTGGATCCAGGAAATGAGGCTAGCTGTCTTAATTATCATAATCCAGTTAGCTCTCGGTTTCCACTCGTGTCTTCTTCCTAGAAGTATTTTTTAATTTGGTCACTTACCAAACTGTAGGACCACTTCCTGACATCAGACAAGGGTGCTTTGACATATTTGTCATCATAACCGGATTAATCAACTTGGCATTTAACAGAAGGAATTTCCTAAAAACTAAATCCGACTAGGTTGGACATTTTAAAGAAGAGTCTATTTGTTGCTGCTGTATCTTTTTGGTACAAGTGAACAGAATCGCAACAATTAGTTTTACCGCTGCTGTAATAATATATATATATATATATATATATATATATATATATATATATATATATGTTGACTATTATTGTTTGATGCAAATGTAGATTAAGCTGTTGGCTAACTAAAACACATGCTGCTAATTGCTCATTGAAAATAGAGTGACCAATAATAACCCACACCATGATGCTGCCACCACCATATCCTCTTTAATTTGCTATTTTTACACCCTGAAGTATTTACAGTTGATTGTTCCATTTCACAAGCAAATAAAAATGAATTTCCTTCTGTCAGCGACCAGGACAGGAGGCTCTGCGCTATTTTATGCTAACCGCCGGAGATCTCTGGCACTGCTTCTGGTATCTCTTTGAAAGGATTTTGAACTGTAGATATCATCTGATGCAGTATTTTAATGGTTTTGAAACTGTAACTTATTAAAACTCTGTTGGACCTTGCCACTGGTCGCTGGCCCACGCCTTCCTTCATGCAATAAATTGCAGCAATAGCGGCACCTCTACAAAACGTTTGACATTCTAATATCATGTCCACAGTGCTGAAGTAAATAAATATATTTTATGTCGAAAATGACAGTTGTGTATCTGAATATCTCATAGGTTAAAAGAAAATGAACATTTTGAATTTGTGGTGCGGACTCCATTAAAAGAGAGCCCCTCAGATTAATTTCACTCCCTGCCACGGCGGGAGTGAAATTACCGTAATAACCCGATATTGACCGGAAAACGCAACGTCTCTCCTTTCAGAAACCGTTGGACTTTTTCAGATAGAGCAAAGTGTGGTGGAATTACAGTACTGCACATTTGGCTGGATCGTCAACGCATCGTTTAGGATTTATAGGCTTAAATGAACTTTTCAAATCTTGCAAGGGGTGTGGAAAATGTAAGGAGTACAACAAGATGCCTTGTTCGCTGTGTGTGTGCGTGGATGTTTGTCCTGTGCTGCCCTGCGATGAATGGTTAGATGATGGATGGAATTCAGCCAGACTTACCTTGAAATTGGTAAACTCAAACATTAAACACTGGGTTTGATTTAACTTATCATTTGGTTCATAACAATGATGGTTCCTAACAATGATGGGTTTATAATGGATTTTATGGACACTGACATTCAATAAGATAGAATATGTGTTCCGATGAACCTAGTTTGTCAAATTAAAATGAACTCTTGACAATAATTAGGTGTTGCACATACACTTCTTTGTCAAAATGTTTCCTTTAATTGGTCTACAGTCGTGTTCTAATATTGTTTTCATTAGACGAACGTGAACAATCGATTTAATCATCAGAAATTAAAAAAAAAACCTGCAAACATCATCCTGTGTTTAATTAATCAATATGATGTGTTTGACTTTGAGAATTGAGTAACTAAAATAAACTTTTCAACTATTTTCTAATTGATTGAATGGGTCTGTGTGAGGATCTGACATGTCTGGAGGATGAAGACCTTATCTTTCCCTCTGGACTCTTCACACTTTGTGAGAAACTGAACTACTTGGCCAGGGTGACGCAAGAAATGCTGAAAAAAAAAAAAAAGACTAAATTTATGACCCATCAAACCATAGATGTTGGAGATTTGACCCAAATCAAACAGAACCTTTCTGTTTTTAGTTGGTGAGTGCAGGTTATGTGGAGAGTTGATGTTGTAATATAGATCATCTCAACTTCTCTAATTGAATATTCAGTGGCCATTACACAATATTTTAACAATTAACTCTCTACTTATATCAATTAACTGGATCTCTGAAACATTTGGTTGCGTTTCTAGAGAAACCTATTCACTTCCGGTCCGTGCTTTCATTTCTGACCCATTCGGGCCTCCCTTGTAACTTTGCTGAACTTGTCTTTGTTTTGTTCCACGTTGCGTTCAGGTACGGGAGAAAGTGGCAAGAGCACCTTCATCAAGCAGATGAGGATCATCCATGGAGCCGGCTACTCGGATGAAGACAAGCGGGGCTTCATCCGGCTTGTTTACCAAAACATCTTCACCTCCATGCAGGCCATGATCCGCGCCACCGAGAACCTCAAGATCCCGTACAAATATGAACAGAACCGGGTAAATGCTGGCCCGAAAATCTCAGTGTTTGGTTATTTCTTTTAATTACTTTCACATATAAGAAAAATGTTTTGTCTGCCATCTTAAAGAAGGCATACTGCTGCTGAAAAAAATGGATGCAAAATGTCTATTTTGATTTTGTATATTGAGGAAAGAAGAGTAGCCGTTTTAAAAATGTACTTTATTTCTTTAGGGTAGTGCAAGAAACTGACTGACTTTTTTTTTTTTTGTTCTTGCTTGTTGTTTTTTGTTGCTTTTTTTTCATTGGATAAAAGGAAACTAAATAATTTGGTCTTTAATACTATAGAAAAAAGGATATTTCTATTATAAATATTAAAAAAATTGAATAAATAGGATTTATTCGATGTGTCATTCATGGAATAATATAGGATTTACATCCCATTTTACTATATAAGTAAAACTTATTTAATTGTATTTATAGAATAAAATCTATGGATTTTTATGCATTTTAATGGATAAGAATAAGAAATGTGATTGGCGCTGGCTGCATCTCGATGAGAGCAAGTTCCTCCTATCTGTACGTCGCCAATAAAATAGTTAAAAAAACTTTTAATATATAAACTGATTTTCTATCATGTAGCTTATCTATAGCTCAGTGTTTGTCACCAGCTATGTGTGTGACGTGTTTCGTCCTCTGCCGTTTCTGATCGCTCCTCAGCACACAAAACACATTACACACACAGCTGGTGACAAAAACCACTGTACATTATATACATGAGCAAAATGATTTTAATTTAAAGCCCTTACAAAATGTCTTCACAGTGACGGACCTTTTATTTAAAACTCCAATCAACTAGCATTTTTTCTGAATGTAATCTGCGTGGGTAGACGGCGTGTTTTAGGTCTTACCTTGAACCAACTTCTGGCACCGAAAGTTATGCTAAAATCCGTCTGGCGAAAATATATTTGGAGGACATAAACCTGGTGGGTGGTTAGGTTTTTCCTGCTTGGTCCAGGCAGACAGTGAGGAAGGCTTTATAAGCAGTTCCTACGCAGTCTTGAAATGTGTGGAATTGGATTTTGTCATTTTTCGTGTCTGGATAATAAAAATAGACATGTAAAATTTTTGAGACTTGATTTGCCTTTTTAGAATTTCAAAATGCATATCTATAGTTTTACAAATTTATTTCATGCACTCTTAAATCAAGTTTCTTTCTTCTTTGGTTTTTGGTTTTGAAACCCTCAGTCCTTGTATTGAAATGATCCAAGTGTGTCGAGATGTCAAAAAAACGGTAAAGTAACCCTACCTGAGTCCAAAGTCAACCATTTGGTCATTTCGCAATGAACACTTGTCCTCAAGTGTTCATTGCGACATAAAAGCTGAATAATTTGTGTCTGGACACTGGAAAGAGATGGGACTTTTAAATAAAAAACGTGTAGGAGCAATTTTTCATATAGCAAAACCTCAGTTCAAATTTATTAAAATAGCTCTCTCAGACTTTTTTTTTATTGAATTTCTTACTGTCCTCTTTTAATCCCAGTTTCTTGGTTTGCACCTGTGTCTTTCCAGGCCAACGCCATGCTTGTGAAGGAAGTGGATATCGAGAAGATCAATGGGTTTGATCAACACTATGTCGTAGCTATTAAAACCCTGTGGGCTGACCCGGGAATCCAGGAGGCCTACGACCGTCGCAGAGAATACCAGCTCTCCGATTCCACTAAATAGTATGTGTGCTCATCTTTCTGTGTGGATGTGCATTGATGCGTATGCTTTAAAATTCAGTCACTTTAAGTGCAGTGGAGTGTTGCGATTGTGTTCATCTCGTCCGCCAGTGATGTTCTGGATGCTTCGGTGTTTGTCTTTCTTGACAGCGACACATTTTGTCCCAACAGGAGCTGAAGATTGTAAAACTGTGTAGGATTTTACACGTAGAGCTAGAAGTGCTTACAATGAGCCAGGCCAATGGCAGCATGCTTGCTTTCTACTTCTTCATAATGCAGTTTGTAAATTATTGCAGAACAGTTGTTTACTTCTGTACAGACAAAATTCGTAGAAAAAGTTGTTGGCACATAATTTCTTCTGTGAATCTCATAAGATTTAATGACGGGTGTTTTGGCTGCTTTCTGTGCAACAGCAGACATATTGGCTCATAAAAGGTTGTGATTAAGGGGAGAGAGAAAAAAAACGCTTTGTGTGATACTGGATTTGAATCTACTTAAGTTTTGTAACCTTGTATTCTAAAATCTCCAAAGTTAATCCTAAAAATCATGATTTGGGGTTTGAAGAAAACTGAAAAGCTTTTCCAAATTTGAAGCGACAATAATTAAAGAAAGTCAGCCAGCAGCTTAAGGAGATCAGCTGTGCCTCTAATAGTTGAGCCTTTTCTACCCAATAGCAGAAACCCAATATTTACTTTAGAGTTAAAGTAAATATTAGTAGATTTAGTCTACTTTTGAAGTAGACTAAATCTGCCTTGTGACCAAACCCAATAATGATTTTTTTTTTATTTCTTATTTTATTCCCCATAAATATAAAATGTTTGCAAGGCACAGAGCCTGGACAGAAAACTCTGAATCAAGCTCACTGGTTCTCTGTAATATCTCAATCCACATCCTTCTGGTTATTTTACTAATTTGTACTAAATAATTAGAGATAAATGTGTACATATGATTCTACATTTAAAGGTTTAAATTTCTGAACCATGCTACTTGGTGTACTGCAGTGTAAACTTACACTGGATGTGACCCCAGGGTATACATCCAGGGGGAGTTGAGTCACTTTATAGTGCCCCCTGGTTGTGGTTTAGCTGTATTACATCTGATTTTATATTCAGGCTGGTTCCCAGGTGTGTTTGCATCTTAAATGCTTTATTCTCTATTTTTGTGTGTGTGTGTGTGTGAGAGAGAGAGAAAGCATATGAGTCAGTCATCATATTTGTCTTCATTTCACAATTATCCACACTGTTCATGTATATCTCCAGTTATCTTAGTGATATAGACCGTGTGACTGCGGAGGGATACGTTCCCACCCAGCAGGATGTGCTGAGGGTCCGTGTTCCCACCACGGGTATAATAGAGTACCCCTTTGACCTGGAGAACGTCATCTTCAGGTACCCCCAAAAGCACCAGGACTGCAGCATCACCGGGGCTCGACAACATAAACCACTGATGAGAATCAGAGTCGAGATGAGAAAGCTGAAAGAGCGCACGTTTATCCTGCTCTCGCAATCAAAAACGAGAACATTACAAGTACGCAGAGATGCACTGATCAGACTTTTTGTGGCCAATATTAAAACTTTGGGGTTTTTCACCTGCTAATTAATGTTCGTTAATTATGAAATCTGAAATTTTCCTTACATCATCAATTATGTGCATTAGGACCAGAAGTGACATCACTTCCTATAAGCCAGGAGTCAGTCTAAAGCCAACGTTTTATTGCTACAACAGGCGAAATGATCAAAACCGTCTCTCGTATTGTGTATCGGCGGTTTGCGGGGCTAGCGTTACAGAGACGGGAGTCTGTGTGTGTATATTTTAGGAAATTGGATGCTTACCTCAAGCGAATGATTTCCACAAGGCTGCCAGCGTTTCCAAATACATGACAGATGGCGGTGTGAACACTCAAAAGGATAAATGGAGCGACTTCACCGCGCTCTGTTCTGCCTTCCTGTTCTCTGCTGAAATTCTGAATGTCCTGAAAGTCTGAAAATCAGTTAATGTTGTCACGGCTCAATTTACATAATTAACAGTGTCCATGCAAATGCAATGCACCCCGTGGGAGAGGAATGAGGAATAATGTCAGTCGAGATTAAGAGGGAATATTAGATCACCGTAAAAATGTTTACAACTTTTTTTTTCTGGACAGCCTCGTGTATATTTCAATAACTTTTTTGCAATTCGTTTCCTGCTCCTTTATCTTGTAGCCGACAAAAGTGACCCAAAATACAATCTGACAGTAGATTTTATTACGTTTTTTTTTTTAGGATCTGGTTTAATTTCAGCGTTTCTAGAGTGAGCCTACAACAATGACCCAGCCAAGATCAGCTTTGAGTTTTATTTGCAGTCTGGATTTGGAGGGTACGCCTCTCTTTGTCCGACTGCAGCTGGGAGGGACGGCTGCCTAGTCACGGGGCAGTCTGTGACCACTTTGGGATAGAGCAGGGACCCACCGTAGCACCCACTGTAAGGGCAGCATTCACTTCAATGGTTTTGTCCTTTTGTAAAAGCCGGATCTAATAGCTGTTAGTTTAAATATCTGCTGAGTTTTGATTTCAGCTTTTTACAGGCAAATGGGAATAAACGGGCTTGTATGGCTAACTCAGAGTTTTTTGTCCTCAGTGAAGGCTTCAACACTGAAGAGTGTCAATAGCTGCGTTTCCATTACAATTGCGTGCAAAACGTTTCCCGTATTCCGCTGATGTCTACAAAACACTGTTTCGCATTAGTGGTGTTTCCATTTAATAAGAAATGCAATTAAAATCAAAGGTGTATAAGCTTGTACGCTTGTGCGCCATTAAAAATAGTGGCAGTGATGGATGTAAACACTTTAGAGAGATTCATTTTACAGCCTGCTGCTCTTCATCAGCCATCAGAGGAGACATCTACAGTTTATTCAGGCATTGAACAACAAGGCCCTCACACTTGGGAGTGGCTGCTCATTGTCCAACGAGGCCAGTTCCCACAAATAAGTGTGTTGCTGTGTACAAGCTCACGTGATTCAAATAAGTGCTTTCATTGCGGTTTTGTGAAAAACACCAATCACTGTAATCGTAACACTTGAAAAACATTGGCGGGGTTCCTCTAAACAGATTTATTTTCTTCACTCCAGTTTGCACAGTTTTGAGGTTAAAGTACCTTAAAATCTGCTATCGGTACCCGACGCGTTCAAAAGATCAGATTTGAGTGTCCCAACTTGCCAGACCCCACTTGGGTTTAATCAAACGTGGTATCGTCCGTTTCCGGCCACCGGCAGTTTCCTCGGTGCATCTCTTTCCGTACGGCTTTGCAACACAAATTCAAAATCTGTGAAGCGACTCCAGGTTATGGATCGGACCAAACCAAGTTGTCTTATGGATGTGGATGGCAGCTGATGCATTTGATCTGATTAGAGATCAGTGGTTTGTGTTTCGAATGGCGTTGGCCTGAGGCCAGACCTCGCTGCACTGAAGCGTGTAGGGAGCAGCCACAAAATCCCAGATAAAGACGGATTGGACAGGGATATGAAGGGTTCCACAGGAAATCATGATGTGTGGAACTGAATCGCAAAAAAAAAACAAAAAAACAACTCATAATTTGACATCAAAATGACATATTTCCTGTCCCTTTTTTTTTTTTTGCAAGGATCTTGTTTCCATACATGCCCAGTCCTTCTTTATGTGGCCCAAATGCTGCTGCAGTCACTGACACCATCTCACCGTCTGAGCCATAACCCATCAGTAACTTGACTCCAGATTTTGTTTTCGCTTTAAAAAGCTGCTGCTACTGCTGCTAAACTTTAGGCATATTCTTGGTTTCTGGAAAGAGTACTGTTGGAGGAGTGGCACAGACTAACAGTCCTTTGTTTCTGTGATGTGTTCTCTCTTTTTTTTTTTTTTTCCTGTGAAGCTTTTTCTACAGGACTGATCAGCGCTTTCCTGGAATTGTAGCGGTTTGCGATAATTGCCTGTCACGCTTTATATAACTGTTTTCCTGTCTGTCTTTTTTTTTTTCTCCCTGTTTGTTTTTTTGTTTGTTTCCTCCCCCGTTTCCTGATTGGCCTTCTCGTAGTTATCTTTCGGATCTGGATCGTATTGCCGATCCCAACTATCTTCCCACTCAGCAGGATGTACTCAGAGTGCGCATCCCCACTACAGGAATCATAGAGTACCCCTTCGACTTGCAAAGCATCATTTTCAGGTAGAAAAAGGCCCGATCTCAAGTGGGTTTTTTTCCCCCCCCCATCATATCCATTGGCCCTTCAAAAACATCTTTCATCCATCTCATTAATAAAAAATACACTTTGTCTATGTCCACTTCTATCCTGTGCTTTTCTAAACGCTTCCATGCGATCATGAAAGTGAAGTCCTTGCTAATTTAGTGTCACCTGCTGCCAGCGAGAAGAATCCGACAGTGCACATAAAACACAACAGCAAACGAACACAAAGTCCTACATTCTGCCACCCGGTCTTTCTAAATGGGTCGCCTCCTCTTTCTCTCTCTCTTTCGTTTTTTTTTTTTTTCCTCCTCTTTTCCTCCCCGGCCGTCATAAGAAACGAGGTCGTCCTCTCTGCTGTGGAGGAATGTTATTTTGGGCAGCAGGTCCTGCAGGGCCTATATTGGCCCTGGGTCTCTGTGGACCACAGTGGAGTGGGCCACCACCAGAGGGCGCTGATGCACCTGCGAGTCAGGAGGAGCACCAGCTCACAAAGGGAAACGTTTAATTGCGATGCAGGCATTTTTTTTTTCTGCATTAGCGGTTTCCTGAAGGATCTGACTAGATTCTTTCTTTTTTTTTTTTTTTTTACAACTAGGATTCGTTAAAATGAGCAGTGGGTGACACTGTCTAGGGGAAGCATTGGGAAACCTTGAAAAAACTCATGTTTTCTGTGTGCATGGCAGTGATCAGCCACTTGCTTTCCTGCATGTTCTCGAAATCAACTTTTCCGGCACACCTCTGGCTCCCTCTTTCTTTCACCAGACTATTAAGTCTCCCTGTCCTCTGTCTGTCCTCCATCCTTCCCGTGTCCCACTTTCCGGCTCCTCGTGCCACATCTTTTACTCGCTCACTTTTCATTTCCATGCATGTTCTGAAACTTGACAATTGATGTTGTGGGACAAGTTGACAAACCTGGTTTGAAACTGAATCACCTTGATGTCCAAATTCCCAAGAGCTCATGCAAACTTGCATACATGTAAGATATTCATATACGATTTAACCCTTGTGTACGGATCTGAAAGAATGCCGCTCATTTTAAGAAACCAAAAATAACACTATGAAACGTCCAGTTATGTTTCAATGATTAAGCCGTATTTTGATTAGCTAAATAAGAATACCAAAGAGTTGGTATGCAAAAGTAAAAGTAGCCTCCTTATAGATTTATTTATTTTGCCCTCTGAAAAGATTTTACATTCAAACATAACCTTAGTAAATACACTTACTTCATGACAATAGAAATTACATCAATAAATGGCTAAAAAGAAACTTTAAGCACTAAAACGAAGGGATTGGACTGGCCTGGTCACAGTTTAGATATTCATCCGACTGGTATTTTTCCACTGACACACAAAATACTTATTGCCTGTGAGTCATGCAGACACACGTGCACCAATATGCAAGTAATCTAAATGGCTGGAGGTCATGCAAGCACATGTTTAATAAAGTCAACACACTTAAGATGCCTGCGTTAGATATCTGCTTTGTAGAGGAAATCTGCTCTGCCAGATGTAGACAGATGGTGTGTCTGAAAGGCCTGTAAAAAAAAAAAAAAAAAGACGTATTGTCAGTTATTGCAAACGGTTGAAGGTAGTTGCTGTCACCAACCCAGTCATTAGGTCTAGAGGTCACTTGCTTTTTTTCCAAGTTGCCACATTATTTGTACTTATTCATATTATTATATATGTATAATATTGAAATGTGAAACAGTTTGATTCCCTGCAGATTGAGCGGTGCAGTTTTACCTCAAAGCAACAGCGCATTTTCATTTAGTGATCATTTGAAACATAGCTGTGAAATTTCAATTTTGTGAGATGAGCGACATTCCTCTAACGCAGACTGGCAAATGTTGTTAAATCTTACTTTTTGGGTGCAGATGTGTAAGGAAATCTGCATTACATTTTAACACTCATCACGTTTAAGATTGTTTAAATTTGATGATATTTTATCAAGGTTTTGAATCCATCAGGTGCATTTGTCTACATCACTGTAAAGAGAATAAAACTGCAATGTTGATTTGGTGTTTCTATTTCCTCGCTTGGCACCAAATGCACTGTGATGGATTCAAAACAGTCGTCTGCAAAACAAAAATATCCCGCCTAAAATAATGGCTTCCGATTTGCCTGAGCCCTCTCAGCCTAAAGTCTTAGAAATATATACTATTACATTTGAGCCGCACGAGGCTCGAATTGCGACAAATTTCTCTGACGTGTCCTCCCTCCTCCTCGTCTTACCGCCAGGATGGTGGATGTCGGGGGTCAGAGGTCAGAGCGGAGGAAGTGGATTCACTGCTTTGAGAACGTCACCTCCATCATGTTTCTTGTGGCTCTGAGTGAGTACGACCAGGTCCTGGTGGAGTCCGACAACGAGGTAAGCGAGGAAGAACAAGCTGATTGCTTTTGTTAGCCTGTCTGAACTTAAGAAGGAGATCAAACTTTGAATGCTTTTTAAGTCGTCATTGCTCGGCCATGTGGAGTTCTGTTTGTTTATTTTTCTCGCAAACATTGTGACGGTTTTGAGTCTTTTCATCCCTCCTTCTTTCCGTGTCAGAACCGCATGGAGGAGAGCAAGGCTCTGTTCAGGACGATCATCACCTATCCCTGGTTTCAAAACTCTTCAGTCATCCTCTTCCTCAACAAGAAGGATCTACTAGAGGAGAAGATTGCTTATTCGCACTTGGTGGACTACTTCCCTGAATTTGATGGTGCGTTAATATTTCAGACCAAACTATAACAACAGAAGTGTCTCCCAAAGACCTCCTGCGCGCAAGATTTAGACTGAACAATGGTTTTAACGACCTCGCAAATACGGAAAACCACCATCAGTGAGATGGAAACGTTAATGCTTCGATGCTGATTTTTCCTTTAATAAGTTTTTCCTCAAGTTCCTGGTATCCAAAATGATCCTCTGTGCCACTTCCAAGTCACAGTGAGCCAGACGCACTGAACCTTTAAATCCTGTTAGGTTTCGATTTATAAAATGCCACAACTTGCGTGTTAAATGAATCTTGGTGCAATTTGGAGGCGTGTGCTATTCACCAAAGCATTGAGTAAGGGGCCGTTTTTTAATGCAGATTTTGCATTGAAAACCTTTTAGTTGTGAGCAGTAAACACATTTCTATAAATTGTTTGGCGCGCCAACAAACCTGCGTGGGTGTTTCAAACCCACCTTTTTGCCAATTTGTTTTCTACAAATTGGCAAAGATCTAACCTGAACTTGACTCCATCCATCCAACTATGATCAGCTTCTGTCTCCCTCCTGCAGAAAAGCATCCGCATCGTACGTCACCACCATGTTTAAGGTGGTTCAAGGCGGTGTGCAGTGTTGAAATTCTTCCACAAAAACCATTTTGTGTAGGCCGTGACCTTCGAATTTGGCCTAATTACACCAAAACACTTTTTACATGTCTTGAGGCCATTACATGGTAAAATGGAGCATCTTCTACATCCTTGAAAAGTCTTGCATTTATGTATCTAAAATGAAGGCCTTAAAATGTTTTAAAATGAAATTTTTTTTTAAATGTAAGTTGGCTTTAAATACATTAATCACAGGTTTTAAATTATGTTGTGGAAGGACAACTTAATCTCAAATGTAGTGTTTTTTTATGTTGGTTTTTTTGTGGTACTTTTCTATCAGGCAAACATTTAAGTCGCCTTGAAGTGGTTGCAGCTGCTACTAACTAGCTGCTAAAATACTCTTGCTAGATTTTTGTGTTCATCGTGGCTAAAGTGTCAATTTATTGCCAGTTTATTGACATTTGACATTTGATGATTCCTCTTAGACATGGTGGATGGACATTGTTTACAATGACAATAGAAAAAACATACATTTCTGTCCACTTCACACCCTGATTTGATCAAAAAACAGAGCTTGCTATTTGCAGACTGAATGATGAGATTAATCTTCAGAAGTCACCTTGTGTGTTCGTGAAAACAAAACATTCTCATCACCCGTCCCTCCGTCTCCAGGTCCCCAGAGAGACGCCCAGGCAGCGCGGGAGTTCATCCTCAAAATGTTTGTGGACTTGAACCCAGACAGCGACAAGATCATCTACTCCCACTTCACCTGTGCCACGGACACTGAGAACATCCGCTTTGTGTTTGCGGCCGTCAAGGACACCATCCTACAGCTCAACCTGAAAGAGTACAACTTGGTGTGAGAGGGCTGGGGACAGTGTTCACGACACACTTCTCCACCCCTCACCCATTGCACAAAGCGCACCCCTCTTCGGGATCGTGCCGTCAACCCCACACGCATCGCACAGCGCAGCACTCCGGCTCTCACACACTCATTCACACACAAACAGAACTGTTGCTTTTTTTTTTATTTTTAACATTTTTTTTCCTGTCCAGTACGGTGTGTATTTCCAGGTCCTCCCACCTTTGAATCGCGCCCCTTCTTTCACCAAAGCCACTCCGTCCTCCTCCTCCTTCTCCTCCTTCTCTCGGCAGCTTGTCGCATCAGTCTTCGGCCCTTAAAAAGCTGCTCCGTGTGTCAGAGCTTGACATACAAACCTTTCAGACGGGCTCTGCGGCGGCGACCGGAAGGGATTTTTTTTTTTTTCTTTGGCATTTGTATATGGGGCAGTTTTTATTGGCAATGAATTTCGATGGAGAGAAAAAAAAAAACAAAAAGAAAACAGTAATCTTAGGGCCCCGCAGTGTTGACCCTGTCTCCTTTCCTGCCAGTGTGGAAGGCACTGACTGACTTATCTGGTGATATCATCTGAGAACCAGCGGTGCTGAACACAGACACGCTCCAGAGCGACGCGGTCCGGATGTGAGGTCGCGCACCAAACAAAGGGACGGACTGGAGGATTCTGTCATCGCCTCGCATCTATGAATGTACCCCAGGTGTGAGCATCGCAATCGCAAAAAGAGAGAAATGTATATTATGAATTCAATGCATATTTATCCGTTGAAAATATGTTGCCGAATTTTTTTTTTTTTTAGCTGATTTTTACTGATTTAAACACTAACACTACACAGGCTGAGTCAAGCGGGCACGAAAGCAGAAAGCGTATAAAAAAAAAATATTTGCAAGATTTTTAAAAAAGCAACTTATTTGACGTAAGTATCCTTTGGAGATATAATTTTTATTTTTTTTTTTAAGTTTAAGTTAATCACACGCTTCCCTCCTCCAAAACGTATTCTGTATGAATTTACAGGGACAATCTTCCACATGACGCAGCCTTGCGAAACCCCTCCCTCAGTACAAAACACTAGTCTCGCGGCGGGGAGGGGGGCGAAGGACCCCGCATTGGAAAATTTGCACTCTCATTCACGGACTCGATCTGCGAGTAGCTAAATCGGCCGGAAACGCAACATGTCCGACGACGTCACAGTTCCTGGCGCGACGCGGCCATCACTGGCGTCAGGACGCGCTTCTTATATTTTGTTTTTATGTTGAGCAATTAAATTATGGGGAAAGGTTAGGAAGACGCGCCTTTCACAGAAAATACTCTGCAGTCTGCAAATTGTTTGTGTATATTTGTAAATACATATACACAAAACTCTTCTGTACAAAACAAGTGCTCTGTGGTACACCATCTTTGGTTTTTGAAAAGAAAAAAAAGGACAAAAAAAAAAAAGAGACTTTCTTTAGCATACAGTTTTCTCCTATGAATTTATGGTAGTATTGATACTGTGATTATGAATTATGTTCACTTGATTGATAGAATTTCAAAGAGCCGCATGGTGTTGAGGAAATGAAGTGGGGTCGATGGGGCGGGGGAGAGTCGGAGAAAAAGACAGCCTCTGAACGCCACACTACTGCAACAGCTCTGTGTTCAGAGTAAAACTAACTAGGGCTGGTTCAACTAAAAAGAAAAAAAAAAAAAATCTTCACGGTTAAGGTGAAAGGATGATTTTGAGAGTAATTAAAGATTTTTTTTATTTATATAATTTATGGACCAGGATGAAGGTGTTGATAATTTGACTGCTCGTGTTTCTGTCATGTTAAAGGGCTCCTTTTCTCATGGCAGAGCCTAACTTGAGTCTGAACTGCTGTTAAAAATGACAAAAAGACACAAAAAGAAAACCTCCAAAAAAAAACAAACGAATGTCTGGTATAGTAAGAACTTTATCTCTGCTTTCTATTTCTATTAGACATTTCCAGATGTACTTGCCATTACATTTCCATCCATAATAATGCTGTTTGTTTGTTTTTTTTTTCTTATATCTTAGGGAGTCCTCACGTTTCTTTTTTTTCATATTTTTTAATGACAATCTTTTTTTTTTTCCATTGGGTTATAGATGCAGCGCTGTAATACATACCTAGAAAAATGTACAGTACAAAAATAGGTGGACTTTTTTTTATCAGTGATTGAAGACCTCTGAGGTCCATGCTTGCTATTTGTAACTTAACAAAAGATAAAAACGTTTTTTTTTTGTTTTGTTTGTTTGCTTTTATTTCCAGTTTTTGGAGGCTTGCTTTGAATAGTGCCAGTGAAGTGCAGATATATATATATATGTATATATATATACTTTCTTTTGGTCTCATACACGACCTTTTCTACAAGTGATTTACCCTTCATCCTCATTAAGGGCTATATCACAGTGCATCCGACAGCGGGGAGTGGAGTAAAGGACCACAGTGAACCAAGTCATCCACTATTACTACTACTACTTGTTTAGAAAGAGATTATTTGCTGTCTGTGCTATTAAGAAGTAAGGCAGAGTGTTAACACAATTGTAAGGTGCGTGTATGTGTGCGAGTAGAGCATTTTTACCAACACTTAAGATGCTTTCTTTTAAGTATTTCCTCTGGTTTCTCACCACATTTCTGTTTGCATCCGTATCGCAGTGTTGCTTGTAATCCATCATGGAGTGTTGAGGTGCTTATCAGTACGGACACTACTGCTACTACTACTGCTACTACTACCAGGACAAGTATTGCATGATTTCCCCCAAGTATTTGAGTTGTAGCTAGTAAGCCAAGAGATGTTATGAAGACCATACTGGTGTCGTTGCATATTGTAACCTGTGTGCATTTCTGCTTTTATGGCAGCTAAAGGAGGTCGAATAGTGATAATAATGAAAATATTTATTATTTTTATTCTTTTGTTGTTGAAAACAATACCTGGGTTCCTTATTCGTCGTTTTCAAGATGGTGTTTTGATTCAGTTTGAATTCAGATGAGTTGTTACCGGGGTTTTATCGCGTTGGCATCAAAACGGCAGTAGCTTTATGCAAACATTATCGCATTACTTGCATTTCTGGTAACCCTTATTGACACCGGGATACTAGAAATGGAGCTTGGAGGCAGTGCGCTGGCACTGATCGTATGCTGAGAACAGAACAAGTAAAGTGTTTTCAGTCATAGTGGTATTATGGTATAAATCAAGAAGTAAAAAGAAAAAAAAAAACAGGTCAAGTGAACACTGGTCTAATTTTTCCATTGCATTAGTTTTCTGACTGGAAATGCTTCAAGTGTTTTGTTCTCAGTTCATATTTCACACAGGAAGCTTATTAGTGGCGCACCGCCTGCCACCTCAAATTTCCCAAGCAAGTAATCGACTTCTGCTTAAATGGCCAGCAAACGCTTACATGATGATGATGATGATGATGCAGATGATTTAAATGTTCATAAAATAATTTGCATTCATCACAAATACCGTAGAAGTCCACTGTGGTCTTTGTTCTTCTCCATAATCTTGAGAGATTTACACGAAATGAATCATCTAGGAGTTATTTTCTGCGGGTAAGGTTTTGATGAATCAAAACGCTTCAACAGAACCTGATGTTTATAATCCTCCAGCCGTCTTTCTGGTAAAGCAAAAGACGGGAGGAGCCACTTTCCAATGTAATCAGGCTTAAAATATGCAACAGCGCACCAGTATGGCATTGCCATTTTCTCTGCTGAAAATGACACGAACCTCACGCCGAGGAGTGACTGCTGCTGTGACCGCCGTCATATAGAGAGGATCAGGATGCCAGTATGCATAACCAAGTGTTTTATCAGTAGTGTTAGTTCTACTTTTTGCCGAGCGCAGCTCACCCAAACGGTTTCCGGCCGTGAATTTGCTAACTTGACTCTACAACCCTGACACGCGGTGAAGGGCCAGGTGGCTGCTGGTGTGGGTGCGCTCGAGTCAGCGGTCTCATTTTTCCTTTCTGTTTTGGACATGTAGTTATTTCAACCTGACCAAGCAGTGAAGAGGGATGCAGTTCAGTCTCCCGTCACTCATGGCCGTGTTTTATTATTCTCCTTTCACACTACATTACTTATTTATTGCCTTGAGTTAAGAGAGATGGCCCTTTACAACGTTTCTGTAAACTTGCTGTTAAACTAAGGGAATCAGACTTATCTCTTATACATCTTTATAGAGTTGGACACTCAGCCCAAAGCTTGTTCCTCGTTTTATTATGTAATGTAAACAATTCCTGAACAGTTTTTTTTTTCTTTTCTTTTTTTGGACCACTTCATTTACTTATGTTTCCTCACTCCAGTAAAAGATGAATTTCAATCATGTAGTGGTTTGTATAAAATGTGATTTTTATTTTTATTTTATTTTTTTCCTTTTTTGTTTTATTTTATATCCGAACCAACATGTAAATGATGTATTATTCTGAGTGTGCCAACCCCACTCTCCAGAGCCAGGCTCTCTCTAAGTGCCAATGATGTGGTCGCTATCAAGAAGGGCCACCATTTGAGACGGGGGGCCCAAGGGCCTCCCCTTTGTAAAACAAACCAGAGACTAAAGTGATAATTATGAACACACAACGATCTTATTCTGTATTTAAGATTGATTTGAAAGATAATCTGCTCTTGTTTTTTTGTTTTTTTTTTGTTCATATTTTTAAAGAAACTGTAATTATATCTGCATGTGGTGTTTGTTTTTGTGTTGAAAGTGAGGGCTTGGATGTTTTTCACTGAAGTAGAGCCCTTCTGTTGAACAGGGTTCAATCAGTTGGTTATTATTGATTTACAATAACTCTTGCCATATTTTTTTATTTGTTTCATGTATTTGTTTCAACCACTGTTGCCTGATCCTCATTCAAACATGAACATGACTTATGATCATTGTCGCCTTCTAAGAGAGAAACATAATGACAAGATATCTGTTTTAAATTGAAATAAATTTGTTCCTATACTTGCTGATGGTGTGTCTGTGGGTTTTATGCTGACTGGAGGAAAGACTCAAGGTTTTGGGGTTCACTGTTATTTTATATTTTTATTTTGCAAATTTCTTACAAACTTCATAAACTTGTGAGAAAGCGTCCCAAAAAAAAAAAAAAAAAGTAAGATAATGGACTGGAAACGCTGAATTAAAGATGCTTAAGATCAAGAGTGAAGTTTTGAAAGACAGAAATATGCAACAAACTGAATTAATTTGAGTCTCACCAAAAGGAAGATGTGAGTTTATTGAAGGCTTGAATTCAGTTGGTCTTTACAGATCAATTATAAAGCCGTGTATTTTTATATGTTGTTTTTCCCAACCTTATACGCCTCACGGTGCAGCCTCATATTACCGTCTCGCAAAAAGCATCTGTAGCTGTCAAACATCAGTACAGAATGAAATATCAGATTAATATCAGGGTTTTTTCTCGGTGTATTACAAGCCTGGCGGGCCACCAGGCTTAGCATTTTAAATTTATCTTAGGTTTTTTTGAAAATTATTGCCTTTTTTAAGGCTTCATAGTTGGTATTAATCTTATAGTCTTCCAAAAATGCATAACTATCAAGTAACATGTTCAAATTTTCTGTCAACTTTAAAATAAAATTTGACTCAAAAACATGGCGGCCGGTTGAAAGACTCCTTTTGCAGCCCAAGCAGCGGGTTTAACAAGTTTTCCGGGGGGAAACCCTGGATATAATAAAAAGAAAAACTTGGACTAAAATGAACCTGCAACGACTGAACAGACAGATAAAAGCTGGTAAAATTGGTTACAACTTATTTTGTATCTAATTTCTAAATTCAATTTATTAAATTCATGTTTAATGTCATTAAGCTGTTCAAAAAAAGTGGCTCACACAAAGAAAGGAGTATAGTACACAGTTCAATAAAAAAGAAAGTAGATGAAGGAAAATCAGCTCAAGCCTTACAAATCCAAAGATTAAGAAGTTTATAAACGTTCACAGTTGAAAGCTTTATTACTGCATTCGCAAAACATGCTGTGCAACAAAAAACATCTCCTCTCATGGCTGAGGTTAAGCGGAAAAACTTCCACTTGTGGAGGAACCAGTAGTCACTCTAACCTTGTGAGTTTTCACATGATGCTTAGTCAACCCTCCCTTCATTACCCAGCTCACTTTTTCCCCCCTTTCATCCATGACTGACGCATTAGAAAACACAGATGGTGTAAACAGAGAGGCAGGAATTATCCTACAATATTGTTACTCATGTGCAAACAATGATTTTTTTAAAAATATAATATAAACATTAAAAAAAAAAAATCACCTCTTTGTGTAGATGTCTTTTTTTTTCTAAGTGGACCTGCCATTTTCATGCATAAATTATGATCCTTTATGCTATGATTTTTTTTCTAAAATGTTTTTGATTATCTTGAGGTCTAAAAAAAAGGTAGGACAAAAGATTTTGTAAAAATCAAACAAAAAAATGTTGTTTTTTTCCTAGGTAATCAATTATAATTTTCTCCAAATACAAAGTGATTTGACTACATCAGTAGTATTGTTCTTTAGGAATTGCTTAACAATATCACAATATTTTTTCTTTTTCTTTTTTTTCTTCTTACCTGCAAGACTCCTCTCCAGTAGAAGGAGGACTGGGTTGGTCGGCATGCTTTTTCGCTTGTCTGCCATATTGGATTGAACAAAAAATGTCTTGCTCTTGCAGTGGATGCCTACTTGTGTATTGTCTAATGCACAAGTCTCCACTTCAGAGGGCCGTGTGCATTTATAGCATAAAAATCCACAAGAAAATGCCTTTCAGGTACCAGTGACCTCTAGGCATGAAAGGGATAAAGAGCTTATGTCTCCGCCATCAGTTTACTAAATCTAAAATAAGAACACATTTAATATTTTATTTTATTTTATTTTTTTACATTAGCATAAAGCAGTATATATATATTTTATTATTTATTTATTTTTAATTTTATTTATTTATTTTTTTCAAGTGGGTCCTGGGCCCCTGCGACGGAGCGGTTCTGTCTGCGGCCCTGGTCAGTGCCGCTCGCGCTCTCCGATGTTTAATACAGCGCGTGGTCACACGGGGCGCCCGCTCCACCGCTGCTCAGTTTGTGTTCCGGGTGATGCTGTTCCTGCCTTCAAAGCGGTCGGGTGGGTGGGGGGGGGTTCGTGTGTCAACATCCAGGGTTTTCCCCGGGGAGGCGTAGCATTAATACCTGATGTTGCCTTGAAACAGCCTTTTCTTGTCCTCAGACCGCGTTAGCAACCTGCTAAAGAGCAGAAGACGCTCCTTTCCTCCCGCCGCTTTGACGTTAGCTGATGTTATTTTAAAGGATGACAGAGTACGACGTGCCAACAGCCTCCCCGCTAATTTAATAATATCTGGAGACGAGCTAGCTTAGCCAGCTGGCCTTGTAGTTTCGGTGAGACCAGGGAAACGCTGCGAAACGCTCCGCTGACATGATGTTTCCTCAATCCAGGCACTCGGTGAGTAAAGTTAGCCCGGGTGAACTTGTCCCGGGTGGGAACGGAGCAAAGCCGAGCTAACGTTAGCTAGCAGCCGACAAACTGATAACATGAGCGCTGCAGGTCGCTGTCAGCTGGCTGCCACAAAGCCAGACCTCTGCCCGACTCCTCAGGGCGTCTGCACCGACCAGTTAGAGCAGGCTTAAACCCTAAAACACCGCAGTTTATACCCGAGAGGCGTGTTTGCCTTTTTATTTGAGACTGCTAAGTGTTTGCCATTAGCTAGCCTTCCTAAGCACAGCTAACACAGGTGAAAGAAATGAATGTCCTGTCCGGTTCAAGTCTGTAATAATAGAGATGCACTGTTAATATAACACAAATGCACAAGAAATATCCCAAACTACACATTTTTTTGTAACATTTGAGAACACACGGTTTATGATATTTCCCTTCTGTGACACTAAATATCATTAGCATCAGACAGACATGCCTTAGTATGTCTGTTTGGCATAAATGCATATCTTCTGTTCTTGCTCAGAGTCAGTTGTGAAAACAAAACAAACAAACAAACAAAAAAATAAATAAAAATATATATATATATGGATAGCAAACCCTCCAACACCCCCAGTAAAAAACATTAACTGCAGCATTACAGCTAAACTAGCTTTAACCCTGACTGGCTCTCTGTAATAAACACATGCAAAACAACGAGCAAGGTAAGAGCTATGTGTTTATTATAATCGGGGGTATTTAAAGCTAGTTTTGCATATCTTTGGATGAATTTCAGGATGTAACTCTTGCTCCCTTTTTTTTTTTGTTTCCCCTGACTGACACCAGTTTGCTTCTTTGAGGTCTAACTATTTTTTTTTTTTTTACCAAGAGAATCCAGAAGGGGATGAAGGAATTAAAAAGTTGCCGTGCTTTCACATTAAAGCATACCTCGATATTATTAGTGTGAACCGAATGCCTCTGCAGACATCGGAAGGAAAAACCGTCACATTTGGCAGCGTTTGACCGGTCAGACATCGAGGCTTTTGGGTTAGAGAACATGGATCATTGATCAAGTGTGGTCATTGAGTCTTGCAGTAAGCTGTTTGTGTTATGTCCCAATAACCTTTTGGAAACCAAAACCAAAAGTCACAGCTGCGAACTCTCATCTGTAGTTTCTGACCTTTTCGTTGACTTATTTTCAGTTTATTATCAAATAAATATGTGTAGAGGCCAGCTAATTCTTTCAGATTTATTTATAGTGAAATGTAATGTGCATTTAGGGAGGGGAGGGTTTGAAACATTCACAGTAAAGCTGAATAAAAATACCGTGTTTTCACATGACGTACGAGACGAACAGTTTTTATTTAAAATCAAAAACTAATCCTACCATTTCTAAAATGTCTGAGTATTGTAATGTTATATTTATTGGACTAATGTAGACTGAATTATTTAATAGTTTTTGAGGGAGCGTATTTTTTTTGTCCATCTTTACACCCGTCTATGCGTTTGTCCGTCTTTCTTGTCTGTTTTTCTGTCCATTGATTCATCGTCCATCTGTCCACTTTTCTTCCATTCACGTCCGTCGTACAGACACGATCGATTTGAACATTTGGCCGTCCATCAACCACAGACGTTTGTCCATCTGTCCATGACCCATACGTTTGTCCAGTTATTTCCCATTTCTGTTGATTCGTTCGTCAACCAAAGACGTTGGACCCTGGTTTTTATTTGATGGAAGTCGTAGAAGCGACACAACATTTTGAAAACCTCACTTTATCTTGACACTGGCAATCGCCCTCTTCAGTTAAATTCAGCGGATGTTTTTACAAAAAGAGCCATTTCAATACAATCGCGCGTGCATTCTAGGTTTTGAAGTTTAACAGGTTATCATCAATGAAAACCCAGCATCGAGTCGTTATGAAAGTCCTCGGTTTTTCTTCAGACGGACCGAATTGGGTAATAAACTCACCTCTGCTTGAACCGTGGGGTCACCCTTTGTCTCCAGAGCAACGAAAGTTACTTCCTAATCTAATGAAATCTGCAAAAAAACCAACAAAAACTGGCAATATATCTGGAGCATCAACCCCTAAATGTTACTCCAGTTAATTTTTGACTTTAAGAACCAACTCTGATTGATGTCGGCGTTGACCTCCGTTTAACCGAATGTTTCCTTCCTCCTGTTTCAATCCCATAATCCAGCGGGAAACCTCTTGCCCTGGTGCCACTTGTTTAGAGAGTAATGAGGTTTAGGGATCCAGATAAACCCTGGATTACGGCTTTGCGGGGTGGTTTAAATGTTGTCAGTTTATAACCAGACTTCTAATGCAGCTTCTAAATACTTGGCGCATATTGTCCGCCCTGCTGCGCTCGGCCTTATGTAAACACGCTTCCTCTCGTCGGCGCGCGGTGCGCTCCTCAAAAGGAAGGCGGCGAGGGCGACGGGGTGTTTCTGGGCCGACAGATGTTTTATGTCGATGGGTGACGTGCTTTAGCTGTGCGCTGTAAAGCTAACGCACTTCAACCCTACATGAAGCTGGAGTTTAGGCTGAACCTCGGTTGACCTCACACGGTTAATCTCAGAGGTCAAGCTGCTGTTTCTAAACAAACTCAACCACACTTTGATTAACAAACGCTCACAACCCGCTTATCTGCAGGCGACGTGTCTATCTCTTCTCCGTGCTGGCCTCACTTGTCAGATTGGAAATCAAAAGGCTGTGAATTGGAGCCGCCGTTCCAGATGCGAGGGCTTCATTTCCTCCACTTTTCTCAACCTGATGCGCGTTTCTTGTTCCGTTTTCCTCAAGGCGTCATCCCAGTCCGGCCAACCTCTGAAGTTCACCACCTCCGACTCCTGTGACCGGATCAAGGATGAGTTCCAGTTCCTCCAAGCACAGTATCACAGGTACAGACGTGGTTTTTAGCTCCCTAAAATACAGGGGTGAAATGATTAATCCATTACTAAAATGATCATCAACTAAATTAGCAGTTGATTAATTGTTAACTGGGTTATACAGACTCAAAAAAAGGCAATTGACTGAAAGAACAACATGCTCAGAGCAGTTATTAAGCCAAAAAGGTACAAAAATATATACAAAAAAGCCTTTTTCTGTAAATATCTTGCAGCCAACCCTCCTCAAGCTTCACCTGGTTCAAGTTATGTAAAAAAAAAAACCCTTTTGGTATCGTTTGCGATCCAATTATTAGCTGGGTAATTAAAAAAAAACTAATCATCAGATCGTCCCTGCGCTGCGCTGTGCCGATGTTGAGTCGAGCAGAAAGCGTTGAGCTTTTCTCATGTTGTTAGAAATATTTGTTCAGCTGCAGATTCAACTTTCGCTACGAGTGATCAAACCTGCACCACCTGAATGCTTTGTTGCAAAAAATGTTTGTTTCTTGTTTATTTGCATCTATTTATGCATTTCTAATGCATAAAAAAAAGCTCTCAAATTAAAAATCTGCACAATTTTCCAATTTTCTTTGCCTAATTGTCAATTAATTGTTAGCTGCTTTTCGTTTCAGTGTCTCGTCACGCCTTCAAATATTTTATATTCACTAGTTACACAGAAAATTCTATATATTCCTGTTAGATTTAGGTTCAGAGGTTTTAATTCTACCAACTCGTGCCTTCTAACTGAATGTATGAATATTTTTGATGAATTGAAAATCATATTTTAAAAAAATTGCCCACGCTGCATTTTTAAAATGAAATCAGAATAAAAACAAATTTTGTTTTCGATAGTTATTTTATTATCGTTCCGATCTTTCACAAGCATCTTTAAAAATGGTAATTAATTGAAACAGAATCGCAGGGCGTCGTGTTTGTCGCCTGCAGCTGATCTCCATTGTTTAAAGCGTCTCTGATTTTTCCCATCCAGTTTGAAGTTGGAGTGCGACAAGCTGGCCTCTGAGAAGTCGGAGATGCAGCGCCACTACATCATGGTGAGAGAAAATCGCCCTGGCGACAAAACCGCCTCTTCCTAGTTACATTTCACACAACCACTGACCCGTAGCTGATTGTGTTTCGCTTTTTTGTTTTGAAAAAATGGACTTTAGTTGCTCATCGTTCTTGTCTTTGTCGCATTTTGTTGCAGTATTATGAAATGTCCTATGGGCTCAACATTGAAATGCACAAACAGGTGAGTCTGTTTTATCAGAAATCCTCCCCGGGTCAACATGCAGGCTCGGCGGGTCAGCAGGTTCCTGGTTGAATTCGTTTTCTTTGCAGGCTGAAATAGTGAAGAGACTGAACGGGATCTGCGCCCAGGTGCTGCCTTACCTGTCCCAGGAGGTGAGGACGCCATCTTGTCTGAATTAGACTCCGCCCTGCGCTGGTGGAGAGTTTTTACTTACAGAGCCCAAGTCCTGGCTGAATTAGAGAGGGACGTTGGTCAGAGCTGAAAATTAAATTTCCGCTGAATGAAAGCATCCCCACAGCATAACACCGCCACCACCAGATTGTAACTTAGCAAAAAGAGAGGAAAAAAAGAGGTCTTAATATTTTTAGCAAGTTGTTGTTGTTTCATTTAAAATGTTTTAATTCTGTAAGTCGACAGAAGAACAGAAATGGCAGGAAAAGCAGAACTTTTTTCCCCTCCACTTTTGAACATTAAGGCGTTTTTAAATCATCCATTCATGCGACAATGAAATGTCACCGTTTCAGCACCAACAGCAAGTCATGGGAGCGATAGAGAGGGCCAAGCAGGTCACGCCTCCTGAGATGAACTCCATCATACGGGTGAGCAAACCTCGCGACTCCTCATGCCTCGTTTGACCCTGCCGTCCGTCCAGCCTCGGTCTGACGGACGGAGACGATCTGCTGTCATTCCATCCACCTGGTTGTTGATCTGTCCAGACGTTCTCATTTACAGCGTTCATTTCTTTTATCTTCAGGAAGAACCGCTTCTTTCAGGGCCTCAAGCTAAAATATTATTGTAGGGAATTTGGTCATTTGTTTTTGGTTTTGAGTCATCAGATCACAACAGAAAACTACATTACCCGTTGTGATTTTGCACCAAGCCACATCTATTGTGATGTGTGTAAAAAAGGAAGAGAAAAAAAAAAAAGTCTTTTTGTCTTTTAAAAATATGATACAGATCCAAGCCAGTAGGATTACGTAAAGTTTTGGCTGCTGAACATGTAGCTCACTACGCTGCCATTAACTTGGAGGGTAACGGTGAGTCATGTTCCTTAAAGACATGAAACAAAAACTATTGCAGGACAACTTACACCTAAAGCAGAAAATATTGACTCCGCTTTGAAATGAACATTTTATTAAATCACCAGTGGCTCAGTTGTTGGCAGCCAGTAATGTTTAGCTGTTCTATTTATAGCATGTTTCGTAGCATGCTGCTGCTTAAAAAAATAATCTAAAAATGTGTTGGTTGCAGTTTAAATCCATCCATCCATTTTCTTCCACCATCTCCAGCTAACGTTTAAATAACTTTCTTTATTTGAGAAAGTTTTTGGGGTGTCAGATGTTTTTGTTTGTTTTTTTTCTGCTGGGAAAAAAAAAAATCACTTTTTTTTTTTTTCTCAGAATTTACTTATTTACTTATTTATTAACTTAAAGTTTGAATTCAGGAAAATAAGATGAGGCAACAATGACAGCTGGGGTTTGTTTTGATTGTTTGTTTGGCCTGCAGAGGGCGCTGTGATGATTGAAACCCCCAAACGGCGCCTCGTGAGCATCTAGCGACGAATCGCGGGCTCCGCTAATCGTCTCCCTTTGCGTTTGCAGCAACAGCTGCAGGTGCAGCACCTGTCCCAGCTGCAGGGCCTGACCCTGCCTGTGGCCCCGCTGCCCCTGGGCCTCACCCCGCCCTCCCTGCCTGCCGTCTCCTCCAGCTCAGGCCTGCTCTCCCTCTCCTCCATCCTGGCCAACTACTCCCACAGCCAGCCGCAGGCGGCCAAGGAGGACAAGGCCAGGGACGCCGCGGAGAGGGCGCCCAGAGGAGAGGACGGCGACAAGTCCGATTAGTGAAGGCGCGCCGAGGTCACCGGGCCGGGGGGGAGGGGGGTGGGGGCGGTGCGTGGGGGCAGGGGTTGGGGAAGGGGTGTTAGTGTTTAAAAAGAAACAGACTGTAAATGGGGTGGATGCAGGTCTGAATGCTGCGTGTTGTAGAGGAGGAACCGCAGAGAGGACGCAGCCGAACCGTTTTGGGTCCTGAAACGCTTAAAACCCGAGAGGCAACGTCTGTTTCATTTAGTGGTAATAGACTCAGCTCAGACCTCAGACTTTCAATAGTTTCTTTGTGTGTAATCAGTTGATTAGGCCTAACAAATATAAACGTTTGTTCCTTTTTGGAGAGAGGGCTGAGTGAGAACGGCAGACTTTCTCCACTTCCTTCCCGCCGCTGGCGTCTGGCAGCGACGGAAAGCAGATTTAAAACCATTCGGGTCTTTAGTTCTCCTCCATGTTGGTGAACCTAAAGCTCCCGTCCGTTTATTCCAAATAAAACTCCAGGCTGTTCGATTCGACTTTGAAAGACAAGCGTCTGACTCTGGAGCTGATTGCTTGTCCCAGATCCTGGTTGATCCCGACTTTGATCACATCAGACAGAAGGCTTTCATTTCACTGAGCTGCTCCTCTGGAGAGAAAAGGTTAACATCGTATTTTTAGGACCAGACTGAAGAGTGTGTTGTTTTTTCTTTCTTTTCTTTTTTTCTTTTTTTTTTTCCCATCATCAGCTCTCTATTCCTCCAAAATGAGTTTTTCTGGTTTGTTAGCAAATTTCAGCTTTCTATTAAAACCACGACCTTCGTCCAGCGCGCAGCAGGAACGGCTCCTTGCAACTAACGTGAAGCTCAGACACCAGAATGCTCTCATTATTTTTTTTTTTTCTGACTCTTTTTGGACTCGGAATCCTTCCTTGCCAGACGTTGAGTGAGTTGTGTGCGCGTCGCATCAGTTCTGCGCAGAAAGCCGCGCTGCCCGCCGACATGTTCGCTGGTGTTTTCACTTCGTCTCATTTAAATGCCTCGAGTCATCAGAGCAGGTTTGATATCGGAGAAAGACGAGCCGAGTAAACGTTTGTTTTATACTAATTTCGTTTATTAAGGCGGGAAAAAGCTATTTAAACCAACCTGTTCCTCCGAGAGCTCATCATCATCATTATTATTATTTTTTTTCTGTCAGGTGTTGCGACGCCTGAGTCTTTAACTTCGCTCTGAAATCTTAGGAATGATCTTGTAACCCTTTCCTGACTGGATGTTTTCTAGTTTTTTCTATCGTTTGGGGCATAAAGTGTTGCTGTTTTGAGACGTTTACGCCCGCCTGTGTTGGTAAACAGAATCTGTTGCAGCGCTTCTTTATCCTGCAGGTGTGGCAATAATCACGTTGGGGTGTGGCTGGTGAAACACGACCAGAAAAATGCGTCTCGATTCGTCACTCAATTCGCCATTCATCAAAAACGTCAAATAAACTTTCATTGGATCAGGTTGATTTGATGCTTTTTTTTTTGTTTTCTTTTTAAATAAACGTAATTCTAATTTGAAAGCCATTTGTAATTATTAGGAGTCTCTGATAGTTTTGAATTTCTTCAAATAGCAACGTGGTGGGACTGTAATGTTCTCCTTGGACAGCAGAGGGCAGCATTGCTCTTTATTCCAGGATGAAGCTGATCTGCATTTCCTGCTTCCTTTTCCTCGAATTGCATCAACACCTTGAGATCAGCATTAAAAACTTGACCCTCTTTATCTTAATTTGAAGCACTTAAGATTTTGTATGAGCCCTTTTCTGCTTTTCTTCTGGCTGCTGGAGAAATTAAAATAAAAAAAATAAATAAATAAAATAAAAAAAAGAAAGTCTTGGTGAGATTTAACTTTGACACATATACGAGCTCGCTCTCCTAAAACCCCCTTTTTGGCAAAACTCAGACATGTGAATAGTTTGTGCGTTTGTTTTGCTGTGAAGGGCCAATTTGTATACACACGGATATATCAATATACATATTTTTTAAAGCATTTTTGTATGTTTCAAAGCTGCTTTTTAATGTGTGTGTATATCATAAGAAGACCTTGGTGTCGTATGTGTGCGCGCGCATTACATGCATAGAGGCACAATGTTGTATAACATGTGTTTTAATTTCCTTCTCATTGTCTTGTAACATTAATTCTAGTTTTCTACATGTTTCTTTCTTTTTCTGTGCAAACAAACAAACCCTGTTTAAATGTGTCAAGAAACGCATTTTAAAAATACTTGGGACAAAAAAAAAAAAAATGATGTAAGCAAGCAGCTTGTACTTAAGAATGAATCAACCTTTTAGCAGTAAGGAAGCTTCTCTGGTGCCTTACAAATAAAAGATGTGATTAAGAGTGTTTACGTTTGTCGTTAATTGTGTGAAGGAAGAAACGGGGAGATAAACCCCTTGAAAAGCTTATCTAAAAGAAATGCTTTCCGGAGTCATTGCTTCCTCATCGTTCGTTCTTTCAGCCTCAAGCGGGAAGGATCGCTTTCCAGACTCTGCTGCGTCCAGAGACTCTAACCGTGCAGCCAGACAGACATTTAAGGAGTGGCAAAAGCAAATGAGGCGGGTTAGCAGAGCTCGCCGACACCTGATGGTGTCACCCAGGATGCTAAACTGTGTGTTATCTCTGCTAGCGGCTGTTAAGTCTTCAGTCAGAGGCCGCTTCGGATTTGTTGCTACACTGACTGCTACAGGAGATCGGTTCTGCCTCAGCGTCACCGTCTTCAGCTGATGAGTTGCATTTAATTTTGCTTTTTGAATTAAATTTCTCTGTTCTTTCAGCTTTTGTAACCTTCCTTGTGTCCTCTCTTCTTACAGTCCTTTGTTCTGATTTTCCTTTTCCTCCTTTTGTTTCTCTCATCTGATGTTTTGTGCAAATATTCCTTCCTTTTCTCGTCTTTCCATGCTTCCTTCCTTACATCAGTGATTGTAAAGGACAGACCTCTGCTGAAAATGCGCAACTTGATTATTACAAGGTTTTCGCTTTCCTGTGTGAATTAAAATTCAGCCTATAAAACAAACAAAATTGGCCAAAGTTACATAAAACAAGTTTTTTTATTTTAGAGGATGTTTGGGCTCTAGTGAGCTTTATTTGACAGTAAATTGAAAGAAAAGTTGGTTGTCGCCTATATATGTTCACAAAATTCAAATTTTCAATTTAGAATCTGACAGCAAGAAATTATTTTACAGTTTAATATTTGGGCTCTGAGCTTGTTAAACATATATAAAACATTGGTTTTAATGATTTATGTTTGATTTATTTAAGACTCGTGATCCAAATAGGCATAAAAAAGACATGAAAATATACTTTTTTCACACCCAAATATTTTGAAAACATAAAATAAAAATCAGTTTTCTATCCTGGCACTTTTTTTTTTTTTATTGTCCACAGTATGTTTAGTGTGAGTTTCACACTTGTTTTCAACCTGGACCAACTAAGTTCTGCTCTATTTTAAAGTCTACGCCTGCTTGTATATTGTGGACAAATTCCCCAACAATAATAAAAAAAAAAAATGCAGCTTAAGAGAGTTGGAAATTTTCGATTCATTTATTTTGTTTGCAAACAAACAAAAAAAAAACATTACTGTGTTGGGTTCAAACTTTGTTTTAAGTGAAAGAAAATGTAGTGAACTGTGGAAAACCAAAATAATTGATTATTGTGAGAAAAAAACTTTTATCCTTTCAGTGTTGGACCAAGGTGTGAAGTTTAAGAAACATTTCCTTACTGTGTCTTTTGGTCTTAAAGTCTCAATTTGGACTTTAAGACCGCTTTGGATATTATAAAATGATTTAATAAAGTTAGTGCCTCGCCCATTCCACAGTTCTACTCCGCTTGGCCAGTGGAAAACATTTAAACTCGTTTGCATCAACTGTGGCGTAAATAGAGCGCGTCCGACGTGCTTCCGTAAAAATAATCCACCTAATAGATGAGGATTACGCTTATCAAAAGGAGAAATAAAAGCATTATTCACAGCCTTTTGTTCTGCTACGTGTGATGTGGCTCGACGGGCCCGGTCCGCTCAGCGTCAGGAATCTGAACTGTTAGCAGCAGGTCCAGACATGAACCCAGTCTGAGCAGGTTCTGAACGGAGAACAGCAGGCAAAGCATTTTCTCAGTGCGAGTCACTGTTATGCAATTTCTTTCTTCTTCCTGGTTGAAGTGGGACACAGGGCGGGAATTACAGCCAATATGGGTCGTAAGGATAACCGTACTATGTGATGTAAAACAAAACGGGAAGTAAAATACCGTAAATGTTTAGTGGTTTTTGAAAGGGGCTTCGCTGCATGCAGCTCTGGAAATAACTTAGAGCCCACTGCACTGAACCCGATTGAAAACCTCCTGGTTATTCCACCGAATATTGATTTCTGAACTCTTCCTGAGTTTTTTTTTTTATTGTTTTCTTTGCTTTTGTCTTTATTTTTTTGTTATTTTGACCATTTCTCATTTTGAGCAAATAAATGCAAATGTTTTTGCTTGTGATTTCATAGACCTGCTGTCAACAGTTCATAGAATAAAACAACCATGTTCATTTTGCTCAAACGTAAAAACTGACTAGTGGTCTCTCTAACTTTTTCCAGAGTTGTATTTTAGCCGCCTACTGATTCAAGTGGGACTTAATTCTAGTTTTTCATCTGTTGTTTAAACGCTAAGCCATTTGAAAACTGGCCCGTCTTCAACCACACAAAAGTATTTCTTTAAAAAAATACATATATAAAAAAAATACCTGAAATGTATGAAATCTTTATTCCATTTGTTTTCTTTGCCTTTTGGCTTTAGATCCATTTGGCACGAGACAAGAATCAAAAATATATACACTAGTGAAAACCTGGAGATAGTTATTCTGTCGACAGATTCTTTAAAATATATAAAACTTAACCTTCTATTAATCAACGTGCCATCGAAGCAGGAACTGCCACTGTGACATGGAAAACGTGTTAATCTTGAAATGATATATTCATTGCATACAACAGCAATAAAGAGGAGAACATGGCTGAACACATGCACTCTGAGTAGGATACAAATACATGCATAGATAAAATTAAAACATCAGGGATGTGCAGATACATTCAGCTGCAGTGAATATAAAACCGATCCGGACTGCGGCAACGCGGCAAAGGTTTGTCATTCGACCAAAGAAGAGGAACGTTCTCTCGGCCGTTTGTTTAAAACTGTCACTTTTAATTTGACACAATTTGAAAAGCCGAGTGATTAAGAGACGATATAAAATATAATTATTCTACGCTGGTGCACAAATCCACACGCAGCCACACACGCAATCGGCCACAATTTTCCGCAGCGAACACACCCACCCACAAAAACGCACCTGGTCATAAAGTTTCTGTTCTAACAGGTTCTGGGGGAAACATACTTGTCAGAGTTATAAAATAGCTGTCAAAAGTTTTCTATGTGGGTTATTTGTGCTTTTTTAAAATACAGTTCTGTGGACAACGGAGCGGCTGCCGCTCGTCTGCGGCTCACGCCAGTCCGGGGTGGCTGTAGTGGTTTCCGTGCTGCGAGTCCAAAGGCTGCGGGTTCGGCTTGCACTCGAGTTGCTCCTCCGCCGGGTCGTCCTCCTGCGCGCACAGCGGCGGCCGCTGCTTGAAGAAATCCGACACGTATCGGACCTGAGAGAAGGGGAGAGTAAGCGAGCGAGTTTAAAACGCCGGAAGCAGAAAGGCCGTCTCTGGAAGTAATGTGCGTGTAAACAATGAAACTGCCTTTTAACATCCGCTTCAAATGTCTCACATTTAAGCTTTAACAAGAAGAGAGACAAACATTGGTATTTAGTTCTCTTTAATCTGCTACACATAACTACAGTCCAGTGCAGCTGTGATGTGGAGCCTCAGAGGTTTGTTAATCAATGAGTGCCTCAGTTTAAAGATATTTAGAAATGTTTCCAGGTCATGTAAGGTCAACCAGCCACATTACTGAACAAACAGAATCGTGACGATGAAGGAACACATCCAACGGATACGTTTAAAGAGGCAGGACATAAAACTAAGTCTGAAGTTCACATTTAAGATCACATTTTGAAGTTAAAGCTGCAAAATCAACATTTTATATATACATAAAAAAAAGTGTTTTTTTAAGCATACTCTGACAGTAGAATATGAAAAGATGAAGCTCCTCCTCTTCCTCCTGAAGAAACGCTCCCGGTCAAAAACAACCAATCAGGAGCATCTTGGGAGTTTTAAGTCAATCCTGATTGGTTGATTCTAGTTGGTGCTGAAAGAAGAGCTTGATTTTTTCCGTGGATTTACTATCAAATGCCAGTTATAATTTTTTTATTTTTTTATTTTTAAACTGCAGCTTTAAATTAATGATCTGAAAGTGTAAAGATTATGGCACAACAGAATAAGGCTGCAAACTGATCATGATGCCGTTTCTGGGTATGTGAAGCGACTCTCGCTGTGCTTCACACATCTGTCAGATGCTAACGTTAGCCGCCTCACCGTGAGCACAGCGATGAGCGCGCCCTGCAGCAGCCCCACCAGCACGTCGCTCCAGTGGTGTTTGTAGTCTGAGACGCGCGTGTATCCAACGTAGAGAGCAAACGCCACCAGGAAGAACTGGATGGTGGGCCGGACCAGCCTCGTCCACTTCCCCTGCATCCTGGCCTGGACGTAGAGCTGCACACACACACACACACACACACTTAACTCTGACCAAATGACACCATTGGAGATTTTTATTTGGAAATCCGTCTCCGTCCTAAGAGTTATTATTAGATCTGTTTGCTTTCCTCCCACAGTAAAATATGAAAAATGACAACAATGGTGTTTTCAGACCGGAGACGTCCGTGTCTCGACAGCCTCCTCCTGTTGTGGCTCATATCTGGGCTTTCCACTAAACAAGTCTTTTCACATCTGGACAAAAGGTCACACGGGGTCACTCACCGACAGGAAGAGCATGCAGTACATCCCAAAGGACGAGTGACCGGAGTAAAACGACAGCCTGAGGAGAGAGAGAGAGAGAAGAAATTAAAACCAAGATTCAACTAATTCATTCCATTGGGAGATTATAATTATTATTTTTAATAACACTGCAGGAGAAGAAAGGAAATGGAAAATAAAAGGCAGTTTAGGTTGAGGAATAATTGAAGACACTCATATTTACTGCTCTAAGGAGGAATGAATCTTTCCCTCTGTGTGCAACTTTAGCATCGTGTCGCTCTGAAGACACTGAGCGAGTGACGGATCCATTTCCTCTCACCTGGACTCCGTCTGATTTTTCATGCTGCCTGTGCAGTTGATATCCAGCACATATCCCTTGCAGGACACCGGCACGCACACGGACAGGAAGTTTGGACGGGGGCGGCCGATGGTGAACTTCGCCAAATCGGTCAGGGACTGGCTGACCGCCGCGCCAAACAGGAACGTGCCGACCACCTTGTAGAGCGCCGACAGGTACTGGTTGAACGTGGAGTTTGAGCGCAGGCGTTTCGTGTGCACCAGGTAGGCCTCGCCGGTGGTGATCTGCAGCGAGAAAAAAAAAAACCCGTTTGGAAAACGTCAAAACAACGACGACGACGACCTTCACGCCACGTCGCAAGCATGAGCTCAACGATACGACTTACGATGACCATAGAGCAGGTGATGGTGACGGCGGCCATGGTTCCGTGGGAGATGGTGTCCTTCCTGTAGGGATAGTTGATGCTCTCGTCGTCGCAGTGGATTCCTCTCAGGTAGGGTTTGAACCTCAGCGTGAGGATGGCTGAAGGCAGAGCCGCTGGAGTCGCAGGAAAAGTAATTTAGTCATAAAGGCAATTTCTGTTTTTTGTTTTTTTTTTCCTCCCGTTTTGAAACGTTTGGGTAGGAGAAGAAACGCCTGAACGTCAGTGTTGGTCCTACAGTGAAATGGGCTCATTACATAGGAAAGACGGGAACTTTAACATCTAAAAATACAGTTTGTGTCTTTGTAGATATGATTAGAATGTCTAATGATGTTTAAAAAAAAAAATCAAACTAAGATTGGGCTTCTTTAGAAAGTTTGACATAAAAAAAAACAAAACCCAAAGCTTTCCTTTATTATTATTATTATTCTAAATAAATTCAGTATTTTGTTCAAGCTTTATACAAATTATGACTTCTAATTTATTTAATTCCTTTTGATAAATTTGAGAGAAAACATGACACAAAGTAAAACATAAAACTCATCATTAAATTTCATCTGATTTAAAACGGACGTCAATGTTTTCTTCCCAAACACGACACCGATGCATCACAAGCAGCGCCGCGTGGATTTTTGGCAACACAGTTGCAGCCCGATGCGGCGACAGCGTGACGTCCGCATCCTGCTTTTACAGAGAGAATCCGACGACAATCACAATGACGTGCTGAGTCAGCGTTGCGTGGCAACAGCCGAGTCACCTCAGAAACGTGCCGACGAGTCTGGAGTCGTCAGCAGTAAACGTGATCGTTCTGAAAACATGGCCGTATTGCTTTGATGAACTAGTTGTGGCGAAATACAAATGACAGTCAGAGCGCACGTCGTAGGGATTTCTACAGACTTTATTTTGCGAAAAGTCAAACATAATTTCACCCTCAAACTGTTTTTGCCGCCGCAGAATTGCCTTCAAGGATTCACAATTACTGGCAATTAGTTTTCTTTGCGTCGCTGTGGATGAACTCTTCCCCGATCTTTGTCGCTCTTAATGTAGTTTATTGTCAAACCACATTTTTAAAAATGAATTTCTAATCTGAGCTTTGACTAGGCCACTGCAAAACCTTTGATTTGACTTGGACTTGATGGTGCATTTTAGATGATTATTCTGCGACGTAACCCAGCACGTCTTCAAAGGCTTCGAAAGCAAACTCTGCAGCCGCTTCCAACCCGATATAGCGATGATGATTCTCCCGTCTTATATTGGGACGTGACGGGTTTCGTTTTTACCCCTTTCAGGCTCCTTCAATCAATTTCCTGATCCTCAAACGGTGATCAGGCCTGTGTGTCGCCAGTGAAGTAAATCATGATTGATGTCATCTTCTATCATTTCTTTTCCGAAACACGAAAGTGTGACCAAAAGTCTAAAGCAAATGTGATCTTTAACGAAGCACGGACGTTTTCGAAGCACAGCGTTGCTACGTCGTGCATGCTCAGTTTTCCAAAACGCTTTGTTAAACATGTTTGCAAGCAAGAGGAAAAACACGGCATAGCTTTGCTTTAGCCGGTCAACTTGTGAGCAGCGACAGAATCGCAGGTTTTGTTGCACTTTTAAGGTCCTAAACCATTTACAAACCTTGGTTTGCGTTGATGCCAATAAACTGGTGGCCAGTTGGGAGCCAAAGCAGGCCCAGTATTTGGGTCTGTAATGTTTCTAAAGTCCCAGTAAGAATAATTCACACACACACAGAGAGCTGCTGCTCAGGAAACAGCTAAACACACACTCCATATTTCAGCTTCAGAAAGAAGACCCCACTCTCCCAAGAGCATGAATTTGTCAGAGGCAACAGCTTTATCCCCGCAGGTTGCATTTTCTCTTCAACAAAAAAAAAAAAAAAAAAAAAAAACACGAGACACCGGTGGCCGTGGAAACCGGCCGGACGCTGCAGAGGCGACCTCTGACAGCGGGGGCAGCGTTCACACTGTAAAGGGCCTGGGAAGCCAAGCAGCGGAGGGGGAAAACACACATTCAGCATGCCTCCGAAGACGCGCTGACGTGCTCACACACACACTCCTGGCAGACAAAAGGAAAATAAAAAAAAAAAAAGGGCTGAAGTTTGCCGACTCGAAAAACAGAGGCGTGCATTTATAAGGCCGTAATGAGAAAAAGCTTTTGTTGAGGACGGTCAGGAAACGCTGGGCTCAAAACTTCCCCTCAGAGCAAACAAAAGATGGCATAAAGCAGTCTCTTAAATCAGAGGAGGACAACAAGTTTTATCTGACCGAGAGCCTCTAAATAGCTTTCCTGTTTTCAAGAACTTTCTGCTGAAGGCAGAAACAACGGGGGGGACTGAATGGAGTTCATGTGTCAGGCTAGGAACTGAATGGTCACTGACACGCACCACAAGTGTTCCCTGCAAAGACAGCACTTCTTTCGCTTCCTCGCTGAGCGCACCTTCAGTTCGTCCAGCAGAAACACGATAATCCATCGAAAACAAAAGTGGAGAAGCAAACGTTTACGTTAGCAAAAATAAAATATAGTTTGCCACAAATCAAGTACGGGGCACAAATTTTAAAATTTAGATCGGCAATGTGTACATTAGACCCGATCGATGCCAAACAGTGGCAGCATGGTGCTGCGGGGAGCTTTAATCAGCATTTTTGGGGGGAAATTAATGAACCTTAAGAGAGAAAAATCCTGGAAGAAATCCAGTCAGAGGCTGCAAAAATAAAAAAAAGTAATGAGGCAGGGATTCATTGTCCAGTGGAAGGTTGCAATATGACCACTGCACAGTGGTCATCTGACTTTAAGTGCCATGGACAAAATTCCTGCATACCAGTAATATTTTAGCGGGTTGGAAGGTTTTTATTATTCTTATAACAGATTCAAAAGCTCACAAAGAGTGATGGGGACGAGACAACGAAGGAAAAGACATGCTGAGAGGGCAAAATGTGGATAAACGTCTCAATTTATCTCAGTATTCCAGTTTGTCTCAAAGCACGTTGCTGCGTACGAGTGGCTCAGTCCAAGTCCAGGTCTAAATGTGTGCGAATTGACGGGATGCTCCCTGACTAGCAGAATAAATTATGGTTTTTATGTTAAATGAGCTTATAAAATCTTAAATCGTTTTCTTTTACCCAATAGTACCCATCACTTGAGGAAAGCTTTCATAAAAATGAAGCTGTTGGTCATCTAGTTCTGGAAAACTACATTTTTGATGATCCGCTTGAAATTAATTCCCAAAGCCAAGGTGAACCGTCAGAGCAAAGTATGAAATGTTCAGATGTCTCCCAGCCGATCCACAAACTGTGTTGCAATATGTTTTACAACCACAAGTGTTCCCAGTCATCCGAAGTTGACTCAGACCGGTTGGACAATTAGTGAATCACAGATTGTGTCTCATGCTGCATATTTCAGTGGCACCAGAACACCTGAAGACGAGCCCCAACGTCTTTGATGATGAGCGGGTTCATCAACTCGGAGAATTTCATTTCACGACAGGAAGTCCCGCCCCTCCCTCTGCTCTTCTGACCTCCGAGGCCCGTTTCTCCAGCGGGTCAAGCGTTGCTCTCAGCCTGGCTTTGAAGCGGAGGCCCATCCAGTGTTTGTTCAGCAGGGAGGAGGGACAACATTAAGATAAGACGCTGATTGTTTGACTCGAGTCGCAGGAGGCTACATGCTGCGCGAGCGGACAAACTTGAGCTGCGGTTGTTTAAAGACGAAGAAAAAAAAAAATATATCATTCAGGGATCAACCGGCACCAAGTGCATTTTGCCACACAGCGAATGAGGAAGTGGACATCGACTCCGATCTGAATCCAGATCAGAGCTCCTGTTGTCTGTTTTGAACAGTTTCTATCTGCTCTGTTAATCCAGAGGGCCTGACTGACACATCCCAGAGAACCTGGACAAAAAAACGAAGCATCTTTCACTTCATGCAGAAAATGTCTTGCAGGATGTTTTTAAACTTCCTGATAAATGATTTTGGCCTAATTCTTTGTCTCTGAATGGTTCTCATGCAATCCGTCTTAAATAAAAATGTTTTAAAAAAAAAAATAAATAAAAAAAAAAAACCCCGCTTTGCACACAGCTGTAGAAGGAGTTTTAGGCTTGTACCAGCTTGTCTCATCCCGATGTGACATTTTCCACGCTGCTGTCAAGTTTTACTTCCTGCGTGAGCCGTTAGCGCTCCGAACAAACAATGGGTTCGTCTCGCAACGTTTCCACCCAGGAGGAGGAACACGCTGGTGGTTTTTGCTGACTTTTTGTCCTCTGATATGAAATGTCAACTGGACAGATTTAAAAAAAAAAAATGAAGAGAAAAACAAAAAAAGAGGGGGAGGAAGAAGAGGGGAAAAGTATTGTTTTTCACTTTTACAGTCCTGCCTGGTCGAAAAAAAAAAAAAAAAAGACCCTGAGAAAATAAACATGATGGAATTTGGGATCAGACGCAAGTATAACTTCCCCTTGACCTATGACCCTGCAGGAAGAGGGAAGTGTTCCTGTTATTCTGCTCAAGATGAGCAGCCATCACTATTCTGACCCTTAACAGCTGAATAACAGATTTTTGCCGCGAAGCAGAACCAAAAATGGAGAAAGGTAAAGAATGTTTGAAGTCTGCGAGCCGACTGCACGTCTTCCAGGGAGATGTCTAGGAAAACAAATCTTTAACCCGTACAGATCTTTCTGTTTGTGAGTGACGTTTTTTTCAGTTTGCGTTGTGTTTCTCCTGAGCCACATTCCCATGAAGTGAGCTCAGGAAGAGCAGCACGATAGCAACACTGTGTCCACGTCGGCTGCTTTCCGTCAGCGCAGCTCGGCCGAACTCTCATCCGTCTGCAACGTCCATCGTCGCTCAAGAACTCTCTGGACAGCCGCTGCAATCAAGACGAGTGTTGTTGCAGAAAAAGAGCATCAACAATTTTTCCTGGGAAAAACAAAAAGAAACGACAGACACAGGAAGGCAAATAACTGATTTTTACCAGACTGGCGAAGGCCACAAAGTTTGCTTTATCAAGTGCAGCCAGCGCAAGGCGCAGCGTTCCCCCTCAGTCATTTCCAGTCTTTGTGTTAAGATAACCTGCTGGCTCGAGCTTTACTGATACAAAACATGTATTAAAATCTGATGCAATGCTTGGAAAGAACTCAACAATAACCTTGAGGTTTAACTACGTCAATAAAGCTGGGAGTTAACGCAGCGGCGGCGTCCAAAAGGCCACGGCTCAATGCACTTGGTGCTTGTTTGCTTTAAGCCTTACTGCATATTTACCACATGCTTTACATTTCTCAACTGTTCATGTTGAGAAATGAATCCAAGAGGATTTATTACGGTTTGGTCAAAGGAAATAATCATTACCGTACGGCTTGATTTAGGCCAGAAGACGTGAAAACTTTAAAAATATACGGGTTTTTTTCCCCGAACTTGTACAAGTAGTGATGGACAAATACTTTTATTTTAAGTATAAACACTAATGGATCTTTAGGCTGATACTGCTGCCGTTTAAACAATTTGTTGGTTTTATGAAAGCATCAGTGGTTATAACTCATCATTATGAACGTTTGAAAATGTGACAAAAGGCAGTTGAATTGTCAAATTCAAAACAGACGAGTTTCGTTTTCAGAGCTGCATTTTCTCTGAAAACAGGAGATTTGTAGCTAAAATTCATTTTCAAATATTATTTCAATAAATACCAAAGAATTGTGTCTAACAAAATAGAAGCGTGCCAAGAAAGGGACAGGATTTTAGCAATACTTTGGGGTAAATAATGGCTTTTCCACAAATATAAAGTTTTTATGAATTAGTTTTTTTTTTTATTATTCACTATAAAATAATAATAATAAAAAAATTTTTTATTACTATTCTACAATCTGTAATTGTAGAATAGCTTTGATGAGTTTATATATTGTATTCAGCTTCAGGTTTCAGTGTTTAAGATATTTAATGTTTGACAACTACAGTAAACGTAACCTTCTGAAATATTAAAGTTAATTTAGTTAGCAGCTAATTGTTAGCGAGTGGGGATTTTCCCATCGTTTACGTCACGTTCTCAAGATTGCTCTTATATACTGGGGAGCCCAATTGCTGTTGCATCAATAATCTGAAAAATAAATAATCAATCTGACTTTTTCTGTGTTTTGGCAACCAAAAAAAGTTCAGCTATCCAGCTTGACGTGACTCCTGCAGGGTTTAGATTCAGTCCCTCAAGACTTTTGACGAGAGCAACAACTGAGCTTCATGGAAAAGATTTGCACTTCACAGAAAATGTCCAAAATCATCATCAGCACAAGATTTGTATCCAGCAAGTTGCCAGATACACTTTCAGCTGACACAGCCGTGTCTAAGGGAAACTGCGTCCAACAGAGTAAAAATGAGCTAACCTTCCAAAACAGATGTTAATCAATGTTGAACCACTAAACATGGGATCTGGGTGAGTTTAGTGTACTCCGTTTTGTACCTTCTATGTACTTATTTACTATAATTAGTTTATTTCTCTGTACTTTATTTTTAACGAGAACCAACATGCAATTACGGTACACCAAAAGAAACCAGATACTGAAAGAATTGTACTTTTCCTTTCAAAAGGAAAAAAAAAAAAAAAAAGAAAGTCATCCAACCAGCAACCTCCACCAATTTGCACCACGTTCATGCATGTGAGACTCTCACCATTTCTGCAACAGAAACCGCTACATAATGTACGTCACACAGGAATGTCGGGCAGAGTCAACCGTCTCCAATCGACTCTGATGTGGCAGAAACTGACACCAACGCTGCGACTCCATCAATCAAACCAACAGCTGTGGGTACCTTCAAACGGAGCATTTCTGTTTTCGACAAATTGTCAACGCTGTGCGGACGAGTCCTATTAAACTCCACCGAAAACTCTAAAATGGAGCTTTAGGTCGCTTTGGTCGTGCCTCAGAACAAAAGTACATGCAATTAGCATTTTCAGTTCCTCATTACAGATTTTCCCCTTGCAGTTGAATGATTTTAATTGCCTACTTGCTAAAACAAAAATGTGTTTATCAGTTAGATTTCAGGGAGGCTCTGATTGTGTTCAGCACCAAAATAAACCAGCCGAGCTACGACAGCCACAGCGATCACTACTTATTTCTGGTTCTGTGGGGAATAAACTGCAGATACGAACTTTGAATTGCAACATATAAGAGAAAGTAAAGTGTTTGAATCCAACAGAAGAGCAAAGATTATGCCAGGTCTATGTGGATTTGTGATGCGTGCGCATAAAGAGGCAATTCATCAGATTTTAATATGTGTCAGAATTGACGAGTTCCCGGCCAGGAAGGAAAAAACAACCAGAATCTCCTGTAAAGTTGGACTTGAAACAGAAAGTCTGAGCTTGCAGAGCAGGTTTGAGGTTTGGCTTTTTGGTTACGACATGTGGTGAAAGTCACTGGTGTGACAATTCAACTACATTTACAAAACTAAACACTTAGGATCTACATCACAACGAAGGGCAGCAAACGCTGCAAAATACATTCATTGAACATGTTTTTGGATCCGGAAGAAAAATGCATGACTAGTTTTATCCCAGTCGTTAACAATCTCACCGTTTTCCAACTTTTGACTGGAAATGATGCCATTTTACCAACTGGAGGGTTTGATTGCAAACATTTTATGCCAGGGCGTAAAACTCATTTTCGTTTTGGGTAAAATCAAGATCATGAATGCGCTTAAAGGGACGGTTGTGCCAGAACGCATTGATAAAACCAATTCAATTAAAATTAAACAGTATTATTGAACATCTTCTCAGTCTCTCCAGTGATTGTGATCCAAGTCTAATTTGGAAATATTTGCTCTTATTTATTACTCTGTATAGATGATAGACTATGATCAATTAAGGCTGAGGCAGCAATTTAGCACAAAGAAGAAAGCTTTTGACAACCTGATAAAAAATCTGCAATAAACAAATTATGTATTAGAGCAAAAAGGTTCAAGGATTTGTAAATTTTGTGTGAATTTTCACAATAATTCTCAAGAATCTGAACAGATAAAAACTGCATATACAATATTTGAACACACTTAGAATCTAATTGTTGCCATGGTGATTACTTTTGTGCCTTTCATTAGGAGCAAATGAAAACCCTAAAATGTTCTTAATGTAGGCTGTTTAAATGTTACTGCATGAGAGCGATCCTAAAAGCAGAAACAGAACATGCATATATTAAAAACACTGTTCTGTGTGTCTGCTGAGTGAAGTTTAGATGTTGAAACGAGTGTGTGTGAATGAGTCGGCAGCCGCGTTATAAACGCTTGCATATCTCGTTGTGTGCGTAGTTTGTGATGGTTCTGCATGCAGTGGCGACAGATGAGAGCCACTGGGTGGAGGCTTGAGTGCAGAACGGAAGAGGAAGGAATAAAAACACTGAAACAATATTTATCAGTTTCTTTCGTCAGAAACACAGACTTTCAAATAAAAAAAAACAACGACAAAAAAGAAAGTTCAAACTTTGTGAAATTTACTCAGAAAACACGATGCACTGAATAATCAGGTTTTAAAATGACTTTAGAGATCATTGTTCAGTCGCGGTGAAATCTTTACCAATCTAAACTGTCACAGTCAAAAGAATTGTTTTGCATCGTTCGGTTTTTAACATTTTTTTTTGTGTTTTTATACATCTATAAAACGCATTTTACCAAAAACATAACTTCTGCATAAAGTCTACGGTCAACATTTAAGTCTTGAATCTTTAGCAAAAACCTGAAACTCAACATCTGCACAGGTTAGACTATCCAAACTCTTCAACTTGGGCACAAGCCATTATTCTATGCTCTGTATCCATTTCACTGAAAAAAAAAAAAAAAGACTCACATAAACACTCAAGATATTTAAATGCATAAAGCTAAAAATGACCTACATGATTAGTGCGTAAAACGACTGTAATTGTTCTTACAATAGCTAGTCCAACCTGTTTTTCTTACAAACAAAACAACAAGCTGAAGAGTCGCGTTACAAGGATAAAGTCACTGTTGACTAAACTGTTGTTTTCTGCTTGTATTTCTAACTGGTGTAGTTAAAAAGTGGCATCATATCTACCATTTCATAAAGCTACATAAGATGTGATGGGGGGGGGGGGGATCTGCCAAAAGGCGTATATACACAAATATTCTAATTTAGTGAGAAACCAGTACAGAAGTCCAACACTTTGTATCAAGAAATGTGGATAAAAAATAAAAACTCAGGAATTTAGAAAGAGTTCATCAGGAGAGAAATTTGGCAATTTTATCATCCGTGTTTTGTAAGAAGATTTAAAGCGCCAGAGTGATCAACAACACATGGAGCGAGACTGAAACCCAGAAGAACAGAATATCCTTTCCCTTTTTTTTTTTTTATAATGACCAGATTAAACATGAATGTCTGCAGCATTTCTGCTGTCATCGTTCATCAGCCAGTGACAAAGATTTAATCATATATGGTAACAAGTACAAAAAACAACAAAGAAATCCAGGACATTTAGGAAGCTGTGTGAACTTGTCAGATGGGAAAACTCGCCTTCACAACTCTTCCTCATTACAACAATGACTCACCTCCACTTTCACAACAAGGTGCTACGCCAATCGGGCAGATCATTACGACCGCTCGTGTAAAAACGCGTCGGTGCCCCGTTTTGGTTGAGGTACCTGCCGGCACCACGAGACCCCTGAAGGTGTTCTGGTGTTTCAGTCTCCAGCATGTCGGCAGAGGACTCTTCAACTCAGTTTGGGTCCAGAAAAACGTAAACAAATCCTAATAATTATCCGTGTAAACATGAAGGAGTCGTCATGAAGTGTCATTCCATAAATTACGACATTCAATGCAAAGTTGACAATTTTATTGAAAGTTTTAATGGAACTTTGCATTATTTAGACAATAATGACCATTTTAATACAAAGTTCAGACTTTTAATCAAATTTTCATGCAAATTTTAGTAGAACTTGGCATTAAAAGTGTCATTATTTACCGAATGACGCTTCAGAACAACAGCCGTAAACATTTACGAAGAGTCACTCATGTCATACGAGACTTCAAATAAAGTGTTACCGAATTTCCTAACAAATTTATCACCAATTTACCTTCCAAAACCATTTGATGGTGTATTAAGATAACAAGGCTCACCAAATATACAATTAGTGATGAGAGCCTCAGTGCATAGCGCTTATTCATGATATTGATATTGTGTGAAATCATATTGTGACTTTACGATATCTTATCCATCTCTAATGATGTCTTTTAGCCAGAGTGTTGATGCAGAAGAGGTAGAAGTTATTGGTTTTGGTCGCAAAATGTTCTAAATCAGGGCTCAGTTTGACTGTAGGACTCGCTCAGCATTCAGACCGCACCGAGAACTAAGAGCTGAATTTCAAACAACCACATGAGGCCCAGCCGTAAACCTGCCTGCACCGGCTCCCCGTTTGTCAAAGGATCGATCTTGAAGTCTTGATGATGTTCTTAGTCATGAACACATCTGATTTACTCCTGGTCAGGAAAGGTCCAGGCAGAAGACCTGCCTGAAAACCTGAGGTGCACAAAACCTGCTGGATCCTTTAAATGTTTTGATTTACTGCAGCGTTTCTATAAAAAGGTCATTTCTGTTACGTCATATGTTTATTTGCTTATATTTGATCATTTTGTGATGAACTCTCGGTGTTTCTATGCTTTTACTAAACGTGTTGCTTCATTCGGCTCCATTTCTTTGCTTCTTATCTGTGAAGGACTTCATATTACCCTGTGGATGAACGAATTGCCTTGCTATGATCAGTGTTATTCACCCAATCTGGCCGTGTCAACAACATAATGTTGTTGACACTCAGATTACAATGACTCGGACCGTCTTTATTGAGTAACTCAGTAAAAAGCCGGTTTTAATCAAGACTTCCTCCTGCAAACAGAAGAGCGTTTACAGCAGAGTCTGCAGTCATCATCATTCCTCCATGTCACTCAGCAGAAGCATCCAAAAGTGGAGGCAAACATGCAAAGGCCACACATAAATCCTGTAATCTTCCAGCAGGAACTCTCCGCTTTTCCTGACGCCCGACAAGCAGCTGCAGAAAATCAAGCGAAGCGAGAATCCGACATCGGGGCGGGGCGGGGGTCATCACCGACGTTCAGCGGGTGACGCAAACAGCTGGAAGACAAGCCGCTGATGGCTTTGGGTGAAAGCCAGGCGGCAGAGCAAGTTGCGGCGCATCGCTTTGTTGCCCGTGCGCGACTCGCTCCTGCACACAGGCAGAGCCCACCCTGAGCAACATGCATGAGCGCCCACCTTTGGGTCTGTGTGAGGAGGCGGTTTGACAAGCTGCAACCCCCCCCCACTTCACACACACACACACACACACACACACACACACACACACACACACACACACACACACACACACACACACACACACACACACACACACACACACACACCCCCTCCTGAACGGGGCCTTTAACGTCATGAAAAAATGTTTCGACAAAGACTTTTCCATGTGGGATGGATGGACTCACACAGTCATACAACAACACTCATAATCTGTTTTTTCCAAAACAGGATCTTAACCGTCAGGAAGAATCAGCGACAGATATTTTTGTTCTTCCTGATTGTTTTAAAGCCCTTAACCAGACTTGTACGTTAAAATTTGTCATCCATTTATTTAGCCACTTTGCCAGGAATCGTTATTTAATCAACATAAACATTTATCCTGCATATATGCATCAGGTCACATCACATAATGGCAACTGCGAGGTTTCCCCAGCCTGGTGGTTGGGGACGCCCACCATGTTTATGAGTTAAAAATGTTTAAAGTTGACAGAAAATTTGAAAATACCACTTGATAATTATGTGTTGTTGGAAGATTAATATCTGAACACCAACTATAAAGTCTTAAAAAAAATGCAAACATTAAAAAATGTTTTTATAAATAAGCTATGCTAAGCCTGATGGCGGCACAAGTAAAGCCTGGAGGCCCACCAGGCTTACAGTACACTGGCAGAAACCCTGCAGCCGTCTACATCGGTTTATATTTTTGAGTTTTAAACCAAATCTTGCTTTCAGATACGTTTGTTTTCTTCTGGAAAACCCTTGAGCTGGGGTTTAGACATCAAAATTAACATTTTTGAAAAGGACCATGCAGTCAAAACTCAAAATATGGTTTGTGACCAACGAGGTTTTATGTCAGAAACGTCCGTTTCTGATCCAGTACCGACATTCCTGGACCAGATATCGAGTTCAAAATCATGTTTAGCTCTGGCAGTAGTGTAACCTCAGGCGCCACGAAACAACAATGACGACGATGATGATGATGATGAGCTTCAACAGCAACATGAACTTTGTTGTTTTTGGTTCTTTTGGACTTTCAAGCCATTGGCCATAAACAGGAGCTGGAAATGTCAGAACCCTGTTGATCAACTCAGAGAACGCAGGAATATTTATAATCTAGGACACAAATGGAAGGCATTCTGCTAAAAGTACAAAAGTTTATTTTATTTTTTTTTACTTTAGTTAGTTAACACTGTGAATTTTCCGTCTCTTATTGAGTCTCCTGCAATTTTGAATGTTTGGACAGAAAAGCTTGTGAAATTTACAGCTAAGGTAAAACGGTTGCGACCATTTCATAAAACTTCAGCTGATGGAAGCTGTTATTTTGCTTTAAACTACTGTTAAAACCAATTAAAGTCATCTTCTGTTTATAGGCACTTAAGAGATATTCTGGTTTTTATCTGCCACAATATATAAAACTGAACAAGCCCAGACAGGATCAGAATAATGACCATTATAAAAAAATACAAACAGAAACTAATGCAAGTGAATTAAAATTAGACGTAAAATTTCAGCTTTTTCAGTTCAGTGCGTCTCCAAAGCTCATAAAAATATGGAAATACAGCAGAGAAGAAAACTTAGACCCATAAATGCAAATCAATTATTTGCATGAACCAAATGGCAATGTGTAAGTATGAAGTGGAGGTCAAAGGGCGGCTGACTGCTGCGCCTCTTATGGTGTCGTTGACCCACATTAATTAGCCTTTGTGTCCACACCAGGTCCTTCGAGAAAACAGTTTTGGAGACTTCTAAAACCTCGACTTTACCACCAGGCTGTGCTTTTATTAGTCCTGTCAGGGCACATCGATTTATGGAGAATGTACTGGATTGCATTTAAAGTGCAGAGAAGATGGCACCAACCCCACACACCCACCTGGACACATTTACAGGAGACGGTTTCGCAAGACAAGGAGGAGGATAATAAATGAGATAAAAACACTTAAATAAATAAATAAATCAGGTATTGCAGATTATTATTATTATTTCAGCGAAAGACGCCAAGATCACTGAGTGTTGAGGGATATTCCGTTTGGCTTTAAAGACCCATTCCTTGGTGAAATAAACCCACAGCTGTGCCACCTGACGAGCAGCATTTTTCACAGGATCAGTTTCACTTTTTGCCCTTTTTTATCTGGTGGAGCAACAGTTTTCACGCACGACAAAAATCAGACGAATCTCTGTCGAGCAGTCCTGTGCGTCAAGCAAATCCCTGAAAGAAAGAAGGGCAGCTTTTCTCCTTCCTTCCCCCCCTCGTGTTGCAGTTGCCTGCGCGCGCGCGGAGTGAAACCGGACCCCGGTCCCGGCCACCGTCCCCAAAAAACAACAACAAACAAACAAACAAAAAAACTGCGGCCACTCACCGAAAAACACGCACAGGACATCCGCCACGATGAAGAGCCGCTTCTTCCTGTCTTCTGGCATGTTTCCTCCAGCTTTTCCCGAACGAAACCGCGTCGCTGAAAACGCAGGTGGGCTGAGAGGAGCGCCTGGCTGCGGGAGCGCGTGCGTGGAAATGAAACACTCGAGAAGGGAAAAAAAAAAAAAACAAAAAAAAAAACGACCTGGTTGTTCTTCCTGCTCCGCCGCTGCGTGTACCTGACCTCCCACCCGTGTGGCGGCCTGCTTCCCTGACTGACTGATTGTAGGAGGGCTGCTTCAGGTGCGCAGCGTGGACTGCCCCCACGGAGGGGCGCGGCTCTCAGCGCGGGAAGATTCAAAGCGGTCGCTTCAGTTCGCCAAGACTCTTCTTTGTGGCTAAAGGAGAAAACTTTATTCTATTCCCGATATTCTTAAAGGGGCCGTGTCACGTTTTTACGTCATGCTATGATGACGCTCCTTGTTGCTGCTTTTATTCTTCCTCGCATGTTCGAGAAATCCTTTAATCTCCATGGCAACAGAAGCATTGATTATTTAGTGTCTGAATATTCAGAATAAAGTTATGTGGAAATGTTGGTATTTTAAAGAATCAACAACTAATATAAATAAGATGATGACAAAATCAAGCAAAATAAACATTTTCCAATTTTGTTTCTTTCTATATAAAACTTAATAAATTTTAATTAAAAAAAACTGCAAAAAAAAAAAAGAAGAAGAAGAAATTGTACTCAAGTAAGAATAGCGATACTTTATAATGAGGTTATGCAATTAAAAGTAAAAAGTACAGCTTTGTAAAGTAAAAGTTTTGGGGGTTTTTCTCTAAATGTTACACAAGTGAATGGAGCTGGTAGCTGCGGCCCACAGGTCGTCCTGATTGGTCTGATTCATTTTCACAGCTTGCATTTCAGACTTAGTTCAGGTTAAATGCCAAGAAAGCAATGCTTTTCACAAACAGAATCAGATTTTCTATATATATTTAAAAAATATATGATTCTGTAAATAAGAACCTTTGTTTACTGCAGAATAATAATAATGACGTTGCGCTCTGACCGTCCGTCTGAACAGTCAAATCCTGTCCAGAATCCTTCAAAAACTCAAATATCCTTTGGTTTAATCTCCAGTAGTAACCTCAGAATCAGACACCAAAACCACCTTGGAGGAGGACTGACAATAATTTTGTTTTGCTGTGGAGCAGCCCCCTTTCTTATGCCACCGTGAGCAGAGCTCAGTTTGACCAACATCAGAACTGGTTCTGGTGGAGCTCTCCAGATTTATGTTCAAAATCTCCAAAGCATTTCAAAGAGTTCAAGCTGTCATGGAGTGCAAATATCATGATTTTTTATGACATTTAAAGACTTTGAGGTCATTGTTTTTTAAACAGTATTTGTTTAAATATCTAAGCTCATCTAAATATCTCAATCGATTTTTACTGAACGACTCAAATCCGCTCCTGTTAAAGATCCAGTAAAGTTCAGAGAACGCCACGTATTTTTTATGGCTCATCCAAGACCGCAACACTTTCCTATTTACTTATTTTTAACATTTTAAAGCAATAAGTTTTCCTATTTAATTATCAGCCATGTATGGAATTTGACCTGTGCAAATGTTTCGGCTGGTAATTTACTGCAGGTCTCGTTTCCAGTAACGTCTTGTTCCAGTAAACATCCGCCCGTCTTTGCACCAGAACCAACCGCAGGCTGGGAGAAGAGAAAGGGGTTTCAGTTTGCTTTTGAAAGTGGAAACAATTCAACAAAACTCAAGCTACATACAAAACCAAAGCCTCAACGTACTCGAAAACCACTTCCCAATAAAGTCATTAATATGATGTGATGCCAAAATGAAAATCTTTACTGATTTTCTCTTGCGGATCTGTTTTTGACTCCATGTGAAAGCGAGCTGAGGAGAACGGATCTGGCTAAAATTTCCATACGTCGAAAAAAAATAAATAAACATCTTATATTGTTTTTATTTTTGTGAGACTTTGTGTAATCACTGCACGTTTTGAACTGTTTCTTGTTTAATCTGCAGCATTCCCAGTTTTCTGAAACTTGCAAATAAGTTTTGCCACAGTGTCGTGTGTGATTCTCGTTCCACGTTTTCTGTTAAAGTTTCGTTCAAACATGCGACCGCTTCCCGATTCAGCCATCAGTATAATTTAAATTCTTTGCTCTTTTGTCAATATAAAATATAAATTTTTCATTCTCCTATACATAGAAACTTATGGCCCACCCTATATATACCTCGATCATAAAAAGCATCAGACCTTCTTTTAAAAACAGAAGCTTTGACAATACCACAACGCCAACTTTAGTTTCACAATTTGTAGACAGCTGGCTGCTTTCTACAAGTTATGTTAGCCAGATGTGATGGGAGTCTATTCCAGAGCTTTATCTTCTGTTAATGATGATGAAAAGTGCGCAGCATAGTTTGAATGCTTGGCCCAAACGCACGATACTCCCTGAGTTCATCAAACTTATCACCTGTAAACCGACACTGAGCTGGGATGTCAGCCGAGAGGCTTGAACCACAATCTGAAGATGTGAAATAATCTTTTCTTTCTAACCTGCCCATTGAATTTTAGGGAACATTATTGACCAATCAGGATTATGACGACTAAGGATCAGAGGTCAGGGAGAAAGAAATGGAGAGGCTTAAAGCAGCGTCATGTTCTAAAACACTATTAAAACACCATTCTTTGGGCATCTTACAGAGCCGATGTTTGCAGACTCTCCTTATGCGATCTGACTTAAGCTGAAGATGTGAAGTCTTCGTAAAACAATTTGGTAGAAACGTGAGTCTCTATGCAGACGGGTTAGTGAGAAAGAATCCCTGTCCTGCCAGGAGGAGAGTCTATAAAAAATAAAAAAATTCTTCCTACTTTGACACACTTGAGGGCAGCAGAGGCAAACCTTTGTTCGTTTCAAGTCGTAAATCTAACATCTCGTGTTATAGACATAACTGCCAAGTTACCTCTATGTTAATATGTTATATTATTATTATTTTAAAGAAGCAGCAAAGTTGTGGGTCAGAAAACCCCGCCGATGGATCCACATTGCATTAACATGCAATGAGTTAAAACTCACGGTTTCTGGTGTTGCCTACAATTTAAATGAACTTCATGATTAAATGTAAAGAAATCTGAGTGCAGAGCTTGAGAGAAGCATGTTGGGGCTTCGTTATGTGATTGAGTAAATGCTGAACTAACACACAAACAAAGGCTGCTCCCATGGGAGCTTCTTAGGCAAGTTTGAAGGGTGGAGAAGCCAAACAAACCAAAGACCTTTTCGTTGTGCAGGCTTGTTGCAATTGTTTTCTAACTCTGTAAAAGAAAAGGAAGAAAGAGAAAAGAAAGGGAAAGAAAACCAACCAAATGAAAATGGTGCTAAAGTGCACACGTTGTCCCGAAGTGATTAGGAGAGTCCGAAGTTGAGTCACCTGACAGGAGTGTAAGTGGCTCTGAATTATAGGATGGAGAATAAACCTGATGCAATTACTTTCAGTGAACGTCTCTCAAACCCAATCAAGCAGATAAAACCACAATCCCGTCAATGCAGCTCCGACTACACACTATCAGCAACAATGCAAATACTTTCCGACGCAACCCTGACCTCACAAGAATGGCCCGGTGTGGATTCAGGACGCCAACGTAATCTGGCTGAACGTTTAGTCAGCTTCAAAATATTTCCATTTGTTTGATTCAGAATAATGGGAGAAAGTTTTAGGATGATTCACATTGCTTTCTTTAAATGTAGAAGCTCACACACGCTGACGTCACTGTGCCTTTGAGCAAAGACGCCCTAGACTTTGTGTCAGAGTAATTAACAACATCTGAGTTAAAGGAAGACCCAGTTGTGGAGGCATTTTAAGGTAAAACCTCAAACACTCTGCCCCCATGTGGCATGATGGTAAAATCCAAAGAAATCAGCCTTTGGTTCTTTGGTTGTGCGTTTGTGTGTGTGTGTGTTTGTGATCCAAAATGTGTGGAATCATGTTAGTAAATTAGTCTTGAATATATCACTCCAAAAGCAGCTGTTGGATCTACGATCAGAGTCTCTTCTGCACTTTTCTTATTAAGGTCAGTAAAAGTGTTTGGAGGGTGCAGTAGCTTTAGCTGGCCAGCAGGTGTCAGGGTTGAATCATTGACTCTTTTTCTGCACATCAGTCCGTCACTGTTTGGCCTCAGTGAACTTTGTCACATATGGATGAAAACAGGCTTCAGAAGCCTGATAACAATATTCCAGCTGTAAAGTTTGAATATGGTGGCAGAATGTGCACTTCACGAAATAATGGACAGAACGTCATGTGGAGATATTAAAGCAGCCTCTAAATAAATCAGTCAGGAAATTAAAGCTTTGGTTTAAGCAAAGTCATGCTAGAAGCTTCTGGAAGGAAACACAAAACTTTACAAACAAGAAACGTTTGTAAAGTTTAATGTAAAAAAAGAATTGAACTGAACTAAAAACAGGAAAAAGGTTGTAATCTGGTTTTAATTTTACATGGTCTCACTTTTTAACCACTTCTTCAAAATATAAAGGACAAGAAAACACACATTTCAACTCTATATCACAGAAACTAAAATAAGTTGCTCTGTGTAATGTTTTTTTTTTTTTTTTACACCAAAGGTAATTTAAATTTCTGTTAAATATTTTAAACTTTATGTCAAAAAATTAGCGTCAATAAAGCGGTGTCAACATTTTTCCAGCCAAAAAAAGCTTTACAGAAAGATGTTTTTATATAATCACAAATAACAAAATGCTACTTAAAATATGCTATAAACATGCCTCCTTTCTTTGAAGCTGAATCCTACTTTAGTAGTTTGTTTTTTGCGGATCTACAAACGAGATGAAGAAGGTTTTTCACAGTCTGAGGTCACTCTCCAACAGGCAGCAATGTTAGAGGAAACAGAAGAAGTTTGATCAGAAAACAAGAAATAAAAATACAAGTGCTTGCCATGCTGGAATAGTTGCATCAAAATTACGCAAGATTTTAGAGTCAAATCTGTTCATGCAACATCCCACCAATCAACAAAGGGAAAGCATTGGTTTTGATAAATAGAAGTAAAGATTTTAAACATTCTTATACATTCGAGTGAAAGCTAAAGGCACAACAGTTTGCTATTTACAGTTTGAGACATACATTTCATTCCCCCAACATAAAGTAAAACAGTAAATGCCCTGCACTTGTACAGCGCTTTATCAAACCCAAAGCGCCTCTCACACACACACACCCCCCCACACACACACACACACACACACACACACACACACACACACACACACACACACACACACACACACACACACACACACACACACACACACACACACACACACACAGGCGAAGCGTCTTCCTCAGACCAGTTACAGGATGAACTGCCTCTGTCACCCCACTGGGCGTAAAGAGTCAAATATTCACATTTAAAAACTTCAAAATGGCTCAAACACTGAAAAAAAGCAGAGACTCGACATTTTCACAGCTCCTGTAATCATAGGTTTAGAGAAATGACTGGAATGTTTCCAGTCATTTACGTAAACCTAACGAGATTTCCATCAAGTTTTCAATGTGAGGTCTCAACGCGTTTAGACAGTGACTATATTTACTTTATCTCAAGTTGAATTCCACAACTTTATTTGGCAGAATCATTATTATTAGTCAGTGACTACAGTCAGTGTTTGCTAATATGTTTTGACCAAAAGATGACCTTAATGACCTTAATGTGACTGGCTGGTTCTCTAAAGGTGCAAACCAGTCTTGAAGTACCAGCATTGAAAACTTTTCCAGTGATAGAAAGGTATAAATAATTTTTTTAAATGAATGAATAAATAAAAACTGAGATATCTGTTTCTGAAATGATACCCCATTGTAATTATCTTTTGAGAGAGATCTATGACACTTCTAACTAGAAAATAACATCTTGGTTTTTTGAAAATAATCTTAAATCTTAATCTAGCGATCAGTGGAGAGGTAAGGACCAAACTCCACAGGGGATGAGGATAAATTCATAAAGGTAAGAGAGCGAAAGGTCGATGCAAAGCTGTCAGAGGGAAGTGTCCTGTAAGCCGACAGCGTTGAGTTTAACCTCGGTGAATCAGTCTGATAAGGAAGTGAGACGGAGGAAGGAGGAGTACTGCTGAAGTCCGGTGAAGACTGAAAGCTTTTAAGCCGCTCCAGAAAAACAGCGAAGGCTTTCTGTTCTTCCGACTCTGTGAAAGGGAAGACTGATGACTCACTGACTCCATCTGCTGGCTGCTTGATGTCACTACGGCAGATATCTGGATTCTGACCGGCCTGCGGAGAGGACGGCAGGTTCTGGTTGAACTGGTTGAAGAGGACAGCGGGATAGCTGCAGGGCCAGGCGGAAAGATCATTGGCAGACTGGGTCTTGGTCACATTCGCGATATATCTTCTATCTGTGATTCCTCCGGCGAGGAAAGAGGAGGGCTGCGGGTCGAGAAAGAGCTGATTTTTGCAGATGGGTAAGTAGATGTGGGCCCGCTTTGGATCTTGCCTCTCGATGACTTCAGGGAAGCTGACTTCTGGCTTCTCTTGTTCCACAATCAGCTTCTTATTCTGAGGTTAAAACACACAAGTTATTTTACGTATCTGCTGCACGACAGATGCAAGCAGCTAGCTGCAGATCTGGTGCCTCCAAACCCACAGGATATTACAGAGATAAAAACTTCTGCAGGCTGAAATATGTAAAGAAGAAAACATACATCATGTCACACAATATGTCCCTTTAAATCAAGTTACTGAACTAAACTCAACTGAAATAGATTGGAAATTAAGTTTTAATGGATTGAACAAAACCAAATCATAGCAGAGAGCCATGACAGAATGTTAATAAATTCAATTAAATCAAATGTTAAACTGAATTTAAAGAGACTGAACTGAACACTTTGATTGAAATGAACCAAACTGGGTAGTAATAAAATGCAAAACATATGTTTCATAAAGCTCTACCATTTTCTTAGAACAAAACGATCTGAACATTTTCGGAGCCACGTTACCTCGAAGGTGGTTTGAGGTTTCCACTGGGACACGGAGCTGTTAGAAGGATCTGGCACTCCGTGAAAGAGCTTCTTCTTTATCCTTAAAATGCAGAGGGAGCATTATTAAAATAAAACATACACATCATAAAGAAAGGTTTCCGCTTTACTACAAGAACCAAAGCACAACATTTTATCTTACTGTCTCCTCTGAGCCAGAAGGAGTATCAGAATCAGCACCAGTGAAATCAGCAGCAGTGGGACGATGATGCAGATCACTATCGATATTTCCTCAGCGCCTTCACACACACAGAGCCAAGTTAAAACAATCACAGCAAATGATTTGCAGCGTTACGCCGTTTGCTGACATTGAGCGCATGTCGAGCTTTACCAATGTGAACGTTAGCCGGGTTCCCAGCTGGACCAGTACCGGCAACGGTGCTGGCGCGAATGAATATGTCATAAATACCAGGCGACATATTCTCCAGAGTGCAGTGGTGGACGTGGCCTGGCACAGTCACACCTGAGAAAACAGTAACAATAGTTTCATTTAGTTCAACATCAAAGCGTCTGTATACCACAAACATGATTTTCACTTTGATTTTATAAGACAGACAAAGAAAACAAACTCCACAGATAAGTAGGATTATCTGAAAAGTGTGGCTTGCACATGTGTTCAGGCCCTGCCACTCTGAAACACCCAAATAAAATCCAGTGTTTACTTAGAAAAGAGTCCAGTATTGTCGTTAAGCCGATTTAATCTCAATGTTATATAATGAATTTTTAATGTTTTAAAAAAAAAAAAATAGCAAAAATCTTTTTATCCAGTTAATTGATTGATCACCAGAATAACTGGTTACTAAACTAACCATTAGTTGCAGCTCTGGTTTAGAAAAAGACACTAGATGTGCAAAGGTGGTAGCGTAAATTGCATAGAACTAACTAACTAACAAACTAACAAACTAACTAACTAACTAACTAACTAACTAACTAACTAACTAACTATCATAACCTACTTTGTGTTGGTCTATAAAATTCCCTTGCAGTTTCTTTCACAGTCACTGTCGAGATAGCATCACGAAATAAAAAGTTAATTAAAAAAAAACACAGCAAATATGTCAGCATTGTGACGAGACCAAAGGAAAATTCAGCAGCAGTCTGGATATCCGAGCGAATGAATGCTCAGTGTGTGACTCTTTGCTCACTCTTTTCCAGCTGGTTTCTGCTGGTGCAGAAGAGGGTGTAGCTCCGAATGAAGCCATGAAGCTGCTCCACAGGTAAGGGACTCCAGCTGAGCGCCACTGAGCTCTCAGAAATGTGCTCCACCCGCACATCAGGACCAGCTGAGGGCGCTGCGGATGCAGAGAAATGTTACAGGTTTTCCTTTAAAGACACCCGTCTGGTTTTGAATACGTTTCAGATGCAAGTTTTGCAAAATGCAGCTCTGTCGCTGTCAGTCCGTCAGTAGGAGGAGTGAATGAATAAAAATGAACTCAACTACTAAGTTTCTTTTACTGATGAATTCAGGGTTTTCCCCCCAGAAAACTTGCTAAGCCTGGTGGTAGGGGGCGCTAGAGCAGTCATCCACTGGCTTACTGTGATGTTGACTTAATAAAGTTTCACGTTTACAGGAAATTTGAAAATATTACGTGGTAATTAGGTATTGTTAAGTCTTGCATATCACTAACAACAACCATAAAGTCTTTTTAATGTTCTTGGAAACATAACCCTCCCCTTAAAATAAAAAGCCTGGTGGCCCGCCAGGCTTATAATGTAAGATTTCAACAATTCTTGTCATTGGATACAGATCAGAAACATGTTTTGAAAGAGGGTTAATGTATAAGAAGCAGCTGTTTAAGCAGTGAAACATATAAAAAAAGACGAGGCACGTACAGCAGTACAATGAAGGAGTTTCCTACAGCTAATTTTCATGTGTAGTCCCTTTGAATGGTGCAGTTCAAGCGCTGGGTGGAGACATGTCTTGTTCTGATCGGAGTGTTTTTATTTTATTTTTTATTTTAGTGTTTTTTTTTTTATTTTTATTTGAACCGCAGTTGATCATTCTAGTTCAACGCTGAACAGATTAATGTTAAGATTTTAAATGATTTCACTCGTAATTTGATAAAAACAAACTAGTGAAGTGAAAATATTGACTTTTCTTGTGTTGGTGCATAACAATTCTGCAGACTATTTGCAGAGGTTTTTCAAAGAAAGCCAAAACCTCACTATTATTTCCTTAATAAGCCATGACTTGCTCACCATTACAGAACCATGAGTTGTTTTGTATATTGAAGGAAGCTTGAGAAAACATGTAAGATCACATGTTTGACAGCTGAAGCAGAATTTGAGCCTCCAACATGACAATTGCTCAAAACTATTACATTTTCCTGACGCCTCACTTTCGGTTTCATGAAAGTGAGGCGTCAGGAAAATGTTTGACGTCAAACACCAACAGGTTGCAACAAGAAGTGTCTCCTTCCAGTTCTTCCAGCTTAAGAGGGTAAGGCTAAATATTAAGTGGTGTCCCAATTTTTCCTCGGATATAGAAGACATTTTCATTTTATCTCTGTGTCGATCACATACTTCCTTCCTGCGTATAAAGATGGAGCGTTATATTTTCTCCTGCTCCTTGTTCGCCATACAGAGCCTTGACAGAGACAGCGTAACGTTCCATTGTCTTCACTCCCTCTAAAAAGATGTAAAATAAAATGTCTGTCATGAAACAAACACCTCATCAAGATGGTTTCCAAGCGCTGAAGAGAAGATTCAGCTGGGCTACCTGTGATGATCAGCTCTGTAGTGGAACTATTCAGCTTTTCCCAGTGCAGAACGCTGCTGGTTTTCTCTCTGACTGCAACCCACTCCACCACGAAGCCGCTCACTGACGGATCCGGCGGAGGCCTCCAGCGAACCCCCAAGCTGCCGTCACCCAGCGGCGTGGCCGTGAGCTCGGCCGGAGGCGGCGGCTCTGAGGAAACAGAGGAAACAAAGCGGATGCCGACAATAATGGCAAAGCAATGATTCACGTAGTCAGTCGTTGACGTCTGACTCAGCTCACCTTGCCGATCAGTGAACGTTATTGTTGCACTGTCATATTTCATAAGTCATCTCGATGTTCATGACAAGTATGCACAATGGTTCAGACAGCCTCTACTTTGTCTGAACCATCTGGCCTGAGCCAACGGAGTTTGGAAACCAAAAGCCTCAATGCAACCGTACAGAAAGTATATCTTGAACTTTTTCACATTTTGTCTTGAAACATCAAACTCCACTGTTGAGAATATAATTGTAAGGAACTTTTCTGTAATAAAAGTGCATTTGTTTCTTGTCTCAAGTCTTACGAAGCCTCTAAGTTTTTTTTTTCTTAATCCTTTATGTCCTAAATTTTAAATGTCCGCCTGGATATTTTTGCTTATTTTAACTGTACGCAATTCTCTAAATGACCTGTGAGTAAATATATTTACCCATTTATCCATAACAACTGGAACTTTCAATATATCATGAGTTATTTTTCGCCATTTACTGTCTATTAAAACAGAGCCCCTCAGATTAATGTCATCCCCTGCTACAGCGGGGGTGAAACGACCGTAATAACCCGGTAATGGCTGCAAAGCGCAACATCTCCCCTTTCAGAAACCATTGGAATTTTCCAGATGGTGCCTAGTGTGGCGGAATTACAGCTGGATCACCGGCGCTCCCTTTAGGAATGAAAGGTTTAAATTGGTCTACATTTAGTTTCTTTAGAAAGACTTTGTCTTAACTCAAGAAACGTATCTACCTGAATCAAAGCTACCATTGTCCTCGCAGCGACTCCGATTAACGCTCTTTTAGTTTGTTCTCATCCGAGCAAAATAAATTGAAGCTTGTGGCCTTACGCAGAGAAGTTCAAGACGTTTTACTATTGCAGGGTGACGTGTCTGGCTGTAGCTCTACCTTTTTCAGAGGAGCCTGAGATCCAGAGCCAGGCTTCGGGCGACGTCCCTGCAGAGGTGGACGCCGTCAGACTACAGGAGCAACGTCCGGCAGGAAGAGGCAAGCTGCAGGATGTGGTTTCATGCTGCAGTTTTCCACAGCTCCCATAATCGCTAAGTTTCAGATCATCCTCTGCCCGACAAGTCACATTGTAGAAGGCAACTCTGCCGTTGGCCAGGAAGCGAGGCAGCGGCTAAATACCACACAACAAGGAAAGAGACAAAGGAAACATCACAGTAAGCCGCTCTGACATGACAGATATTAAGACCATGCAATGAAAGCCAACGAAAAGGAAATTTTTTATAATAGCCTCAGAATAGCTCTGAAAAATCCAATAAGGAAACAAAAGTAATTCCAGGGAGATACGAAAACAAATCAGCGCTCGAATGATGGCGATTAAGAAAACTAATCACATCCAAAGATTATTAAACTGTAAAACTCTAAAGCTCAAACGGATGTGCGGGGAACAAATTGGCATTAGAAATCATGAGTCAAACGCTGAGAGGTGACACACACACACACACACACACACACACACACACACACACACACACACACACACACACACACACACACACACACACACACACACACACACCTTCCAAAGCAGAGAAATGAGCCTCCATCCGTTCCCGTCAATAAGTCCCACCTCCCTCCAGAGAGCCGGTGCTGCAGATGGAGCTACAGAAGAGAAGCATGGAAATGATCAAAGTAATTACAAGGAGCCACATGAATGCATGTCGATACTTTCATTTGAGGCAAGAGCCCAATGACGTTTATTTCACATTGATCAGTTCTTTATTTTACTTGATTTAAACAAGTCAGAAACCCAGTGAAAACACAGCCTTTTAATTTGAAGACACTTCTATTCTGACTCCCTTTGCCTACTTTCAACTGTGAGAAAAGAAATCAAACGATAACAAATCCTGACATGGCTGGAAAGACATTTTTAATCAGTCTCTCCCCCACATCTTCCTTTATATGACCGTGTTCCTATTTGTACATGAATCATCAAGAAAAAAAATCTAATATCCCCATAAGGGAATTCTTTCTGGCAGAGGTGAAAGTATGGGAGCTATGCAATAATGAGCAACATGTCTGGACTATAATGGGACAACTGGGTTGTAGGTTTAGTCTAAGGAGGAGAATCAATTGAAACTGAAAGGAGCTGAAAGAAAAGCAGATAAACACTGCAAACATCTTGAGACTGATGCTGAGGTAAATCTTCCCGTAGGACACCCTCCCTAAGCTTACAGCCAGGACTACACTGAAATGGTCAAGTGAAATTATAATGTATTAAAATGGCCTAGTTAAAGTCCAAACCAAAATCCAACTGAAAAGAAGTGCACTGCTGTCACCTAACGATTCTTCATATGTCAGACATGTTGAGTCAAAGTGTCGAGAGACAGTTAATGAGTAAATTTGTCTCCGACAGACAAGCTGAACCAGCCTTGACGACAAAACTGGTTGGATGTGTAGGACCCACTCCTCCTACGTTGAGACTATAAAGAGATGATGTATAAACAAATGGAAGACAACATTCATTCATAAAAACATAGCTGACAAACAGCAACAAGCAGAGTGTTAAAGACAAATATGGGCTACAAATGTCATGTGACATTAAGGTTTACACACATCAAAACACGTCCGCTATACCTGTACAGCGTTGGCTAATTTAAAGGTTCGTTCTGTGGTTAGTGTCACCAAATAACGCAACTCAGAACTACTGATGTTTGTTTGTTTGTGTCGATTTCTGTGAAAGTTGAAATGGGGGCCGTTGATCTTTCAGCCAAGATGAAACTTCGGATGAATCTTCACTATAAAGCTCCACATCATAGAGCACTTTCAAATTGAAGCACTTTACTTATGGATAATACAAATGGTCCGGTGTTTCTAAAATCACTTATATCTAATTATGTGTTTCTAAATGGAACAAAGATTAGGTCAAATAGAAAAGCTGTACATGAAAAACAAATGTCTATGTAACTAGATGGGGTCAAAATTACTCCGGATTATAATTCCCAGTTTTTGTTTCATAGTTCTGGTGGTCCTCCGACTTACAGTCCACTTACAGTCGACTTATACTATAGGCTGAACGGAAGCTGGCCAGAGTCGGCGGAACGACTTCACGGTTAGGTGCTTAAATAATGTGTCAACGGTGCAACTAAGTCCTGATAGTTGCCAATTAGAAGAATATATGACTGTAGGCAGGCCTTTAAAGAATGCAATGGCTTCTTTATCATTATGGATTAACTGCAGGCGTCTCCGCCCCACTGTGCTGCACCGCGCACTTCACTAACTACGGAAGAAAAATTTGACAAGGTAGCACAGATCGTCAGAACAACGGCAGAGCAGAGTCGCTCCTGACCCCACTGATTTAGAAAACGGATATTGGTGTGTCACATATTCTTTTCTAGCTTCCTATCCTGCCGTGATAATTATCATTGCTATAAGCTTATAGTCGTTTTATTATTAAAATAATGTTGTTTGATCTCACCGGCCTCTGCTGTCCGTCCCTGAAACGGGTTGCTCCACTCGCTCCAGGGACTGGCCTCGCCCAGGTAACGGTTTCGAATCTGGAGCGTATACGAGGTGTCCGGCTTGAAGAGGCACGCCTGGAAAGTGTATCCAGTTACACTCACACTCCTGACCTGAGCATTTACCTGTGTGGACGAGAGAAACAGAACACCACAAATGAACTTGTGTTAAACAGGGCATTATCTGTTTCTTTTTTTTAAAACCAATTCTGTGCGGTTTAGTCTTCCCAATAAAAATATTTTATATCAAAACGCTTAACATTTCTCGCTCACTGTTTGCCACTAAATAAGACATTTTTTACTGCCTTAAGTCAGTTGGAATCAGCTTTAAAAGTGTGTGACTTGGGTCAGATGTCTTGTTTGACCCATTCCTCCTGACAGGACTAAGAATCGGTTTAACAATTACACCCTGATGTTGCCATATGAATAAATGTTTTTGATCACAGCTCACCTCTCCCTCTGCTGTAAACTTTACTTGGGAATCCAGCTGTCCAGCTTCAATTTCTGACGGAGACAGGGGAAAATGAGTCACAGTACTTGTCCAGGTCACACTCAGGCAGTGAGGGGAGCCGTCAACTTGTTGGACGCTGTTCAAACTCGCTGCAGCCAATTTTCCTAAGACAAATAAGAAGAGGCCAGGTCAGCAGACCACACAGGGATGAATGGTGATGCTACAAGTGGGGGAAGACCACCACAGCCTCACCTTCTATTCTTGCAGACTGGCACCGAATTTCAGATGAAATATTTCCACTTATGCCGTGCGATATGACGCTGACGCAAAACGTGAACCTGAGTCCGGATCCATTGATTCCTGCAGTGCAGCTCAACCCGGTTGTGGTGCAGGTGAAAGTCGAGCTTTTTGAACTTAAAAATGACACACAGGTACAGTGGCTTTAAAAAAAAAAAAGGCATGCACACCCCTTAAATGTCAATCCGTTTTACTGTGACCTTGTGTTATAGACGAAGACTAACAGCAAAGTAAAAATAAAACAATTTGAAATTTTTCACCGCTAAAGATCTGAAGAATGTAATGTCCCAGATCTCCCATGTGTGTTCAGAGAGATGTAGGCTTTGGGCCACAAATATCTTTTAATATGAAACTTTAATCTCGACTGATTGGCTGATTAATGCTCTTTCTGTGAGATTTCCGAAGATCAACATATTCTTTTAAAACATAATTCAGCTCTAAACCTGAATTCTCCCTCATCTGTCTTCTCTGTTTCTCGGTCTCCATGATGCACAGAGCAGCTTTATTTATGCTGAGATTGCAATATACATTGGTGTATTTCATTGCTACACACTGATGCACAGGAAAAGAAAAAAGGAAATTCTAACAATGTGGTCAAAGATATTCATCAACTTGGTAGAAAAAGCTTATTGCAAAATGTAGCGTGAAAACGAGCCATGCCAAGATACAAGCAGCAACAAGTTTGTAAGATACAACTGGACAGGAGGGAATCTAAGTCAATCCCAACAAACCAGCGACGTAGAAACTCTTAGAAAATGTCCAGCATGTGCAACAGATTCTTGCTCCACAGTGAATGAAAAGGGAGCTGCTGCTTAGCACTTGATCTCCTACTAATATGAGGAGGGAATCACATAATTTTTGATAGAACAGAGCGACAGCTTTAGTCGGAAACCGCACTAGCACACGGCTCAGAGGAAGTGGGTCACAATACTTTCCTTATCAAATAAAAACTATTAAAGGTGCATCAAAGACAACATCAGACTCCACATCCTTCCTATCTCAGCAAAACATGTTCCTCAGCGTACAAACCTCAAAGCTGTTTGCTTTTAATCTGTCTTTCAAATCAGACAGACCCATTTTTACATTCAATGCAGGTGTTGTCCACCCCAAAATGCAAACTGAGGGGAGGAATATTCAGGACTGGATATAATTTGCTTTCTAAGAAATATTTTTGAAGAAATTGTAATTGCCAGAGCCAATAACGTCTAACTTGGGAGAAGTTCACGAGATGCAAACATTTACTGCTAAATCTATTTGAAACACATGCAGGTCAATGCATGGCATTTACAGCCTCCTTAAAAAAAAACCCAAGTATTTTATGTTTAAATAACTGTTAGATTATAGGAACTGTAGATCCTATAATTGTATTTAAACAACCACAACCCATGACACCGAGGCCTCTATAGTTTCTATTACAGACAAAAAACATGCCTAGCATTTAAAATAGCCAAAACAATCATAATCAAAATAATTCATTTTTATTAAATCACAAGATAATTAAAGCAGTGCCATTAGTTCCTTTGTGAGGTTGTTTTTTTTTTTTAATGGTTTGGATCATTTAAAGAGATAAACTGTGAAGATGCAACAGGCCAAAGTTGTGTTTGTTGCCTAATGATAACATCGTGCCGAACAGAGTTAACAGATTACTCTGACATGCAAAGCCTTTCTGGAGAGGAGCACTCAGTCTCACCCTGGGATTCTTTCAGCTTTAAGGGTGTAGTGCGTCGCCTGATTGTCTCCAGGCGTCCATTGGCAGGTGACGTTGCTTCGAGGTATAAACACGCAGCCGAGGAGCCGCAGCGACTGAGGGACGGCCTTGGTTGTTCCGACAGAGAACGCTGGAGGATTAAAGATTGTGAACAGCTGGAGTCAACAACATCACAGAGTAAGTCCATCACAAAAAGAAGATTTGTGATGTTCAAAAATATATACAACTAGCTAATAAATTAAACAGAATTTTTTTTCTTTCAGCAGCGCAATGTTGTCTTGGAAATTGTAGAGGAAAAAAAAAAACAGCATAACCTCTCATTTGAACAGATTTACACTGTTGAGGTAAAAAAATTCCACATTAAGAAAGAATGATTACTATCAATATAGTTTAATTTAGCAGTGCTGTACTTCCTAGAACATCTAATAGCCCATAACACAAATATAAGCTGTAAATTGATCCATTTCTATAAACTTCTAATTACCAAGCCATGATTTCTTGTATCCCTGAGTTATAAGATTTGATGCAGACGTCCCTTTCTATGTTATCTGCTCCTCTAAATTGGAAAGACAAGAGAAAGTGACATAATAGTAAAGTGCATGTTGTTGTTGATACAGAAAATATTTACCTGGCTAACTGCAGAATGCAGTTTGTACAGTCAGAGAAAAATGATTTAAAAAAAACCTTACAAAAAGTGTAACGATCCAGATGAACCTATCCTGTCACGGAGAGGAGGATAGAAAAAAAATAAATAAAAAATGAAGAAAAAAAAAAAAAATCAAAGCTGCAGCTAATTTTTTAATTGAAAAAATTTGGAGGGTTTATTTCTTATTTGCATTTTTAACAGTGGTGTTTAAAAAAGTGAAGGGGGCTGTGCAGAGATGAATAGGTTTCTGCTGTTTTACCTCAAGGTTTTACCAGAAGGCCTGTCAAGATGGTGCAGGATGCTTACTGTGATTTGACAGCCAATCCATTGCACACAGCCACAGGCGACGTAGGCATAATTCACATGAATACACATGTAGCACAGCTTCAATGCCATGACAGTGCCTTTAGACTTTCACCCATTTTCAAGGACCCTTTAGGATATTTTTGAAAATGCTTTTAAATGTGACAGATTAGACGAGCTTTTTGGACTCCTTCAGCTCAGTAAAAACAAGGCCTACATTCCAGTTAAAGACAGAAATCGGTGCGTTTATTTCAGCTCCTTGATTTGTTAAGGAGTCGCTAACGCGCCCGCAGGCTGCACAAGATGTAGCAGTTCGCAACTTTTCCATAATGAGCTCTGGGCTCTGACTCTTCCTACTTTTGAAAATCATTCTCTCAAACAGTTGCTCAATTTAAATTTGTGTTAAATACACATTTCTTTTCATTGGCTTTAAATTGAAGCTCAGCAGGAGGTCTGTGTGTTTCTGGTAACTCTTATCTTAACAAATTTAAGACTTGTGTTGATTGACTTTTCAGCACAGCTAGTGATCAGATCAGAGAATTTAAAGTAAATTTTTAAGTCTTTATATACTAAATCATGGAGATAGAGATATATAACAAATTATTACAGGCTTGGTAAAGATAATAGCACTCTACATTGTCAAAGCAGTGAAAGGCTTCTTTGTACAATGCAATTGTTTTTCTTTTCTTGATCTGTGAAAAAAAAAATCCCAATCATATAGGGCAAATATGAACAGAAAGTCACATGCTCACAGAATGTTTTGGACAAGAAAAGAAGAGCTTGTTACCCAGCGTGAGTCCGCCTCCCAGCAGGAAGGTCCAAACCATGGCTAAACTTTGCTCCATGCACACCCACATGTCGTCTCACTCGGTTTGTCCCATCGTGTTGGCAGCAATTTGGCATAAACACTCATCTGGTCAGACGGCAGAGAAGAGTCATCCTTTAGTGAGGATGAATGGGAAAAGGTTGTGGATTTTTTAAATGAGTTGCACCACAAGTTACCTCGCAGGCATGCCTTTGAATCTGTCGGTTCCCACAGCATTCCTCCTGAACACGGTGTATTAAAACTATACCACTGGCCACGACATCATGCCACTTATTGTAATAGAAACAAACTGATTTCACAACCTGACAACTTTATCAAATTAGTATGGACATGCAGATTGTGTGTTTCTACGTAATGTGTACCAGATAGTTAGAATACCTGTATGTTTAATGGTGGCTTGTGTGTTTCTTGTGTGTAGTGTAACGGACTCTTTTGCTAGACTAGCAATTTGAAGACTTGTCAACACAAAATGATAAAGTCAAAGAGTTGAAAGACTGACCAGTCCTGGTTAGAGTGAATAAATGTGATTAAAAAAACTGATTAAACTTGAGAATAGCGAAAACACAAAACACTTTAAAAGCTGATATTTTTGTTTAGCCAAACAACTGAAGGGCATATCCTTAAGTCCTGGTAGATTTAGAGTAATCTTCTATTAAAGCAAGAAGTTTAAATCCGGCAGGAAATGACCAGATGTGTCACAATATGCTTAACAATGTACGTTTCACATGGTTGAAGAGTTTTGCCTTTGTTGCATTCACAAACTATTGAAGGTGCGACTGAACTGTTGTTGTGACTAATTCTTTTTGAATGACATCAAGATCTAAACAGTGATTGCTACATTTAGGATGAACCAACTTAAAGCGTAGACAGCTCAACACATTTCACTTTAACTTAATAAATTGGGGTGATGAAAACTAAAGTACATCTACCTGAGGACCCTTAGTCTTGAGGACTAAGCTTTGGTAAGGATTTCCGGTGTAGTGTTTCCACCATAATCACAATATTTTGCAGAATTTGTCATAGTTTATCAAAAATCCCCACACTTTTTGTTTCAGGACTGTAGTTCCAGAAAAGACAAAAAGTCCTCCACCTCTCCGCCCTTTCTCGAACGATTGTGATTAATTTGCCATCACAAAACCATTTGACATTTTCCAGTTACCTGATCTCAAACCTCACCAGGGTGTAAATGCTCAGGAGGAAGTGAGTTGGTGTTGCTTCAATCAGAACAGCACCAAATGATTCACTGTACAGAAAGTCCATCATACATCTGTTTTGGACATGCACAGCAAACCAAGAGAACAACAATTTACAGTCACCAACAGTCTACAACTTACTCACACATTGTGAATAGTGATTGTTAAAATAGCTCCCAGGCTGCTGGCAGTTTTGGCGGGCTTGAGTCAATAAGAGTCGGGGTTCATCTCCAAGACGAACAAAATGTCCTGTAGGTCCAGTTGTTGCAACTTGACCTTTTCTTGCCCTCTTCATTTTTCTGTCTTTCGCTTTGCCGCTCCAATAATGTATGCCCCAGTTGCCAAGTGACCGGTGGCGACGTCGGTGGACGGGTTTTACCCAAAATACACTGCGAGACAAAAGCGGCGGCCCACTTATAAATGCCCGTGTCGTAAAGTTAAATGTGAGAGTGGAAATAAAACCAGTCATGAGGCAACTTTTTATTAAATATTTAACACCTACTACACCACTACAATCGGTTGGTTTGGTAAAGTTTTTAGCAACCAGGAGTTAACCTATAAACTTTACAAAGTGCTTTATATAAACAATATGTTGTCTCTATTCATTAGGACTGTGATCAGTACTTCCTGTCATGCTTCCCAGATTGGGTTTGAGACCTGCAGCCCTCATGGGAACATTTCTAAACAGCTATAATAAATATTCCAATGCATATTGTCACTGGAAAGAGACAATATGCATGCTGTTTTCACCAGCATGCAGTAGAGCAGTGCTAAATGAGGGACCAGTAAAAATGCCACCCCATGAAGTCGACGCAGCGTTAATAACAATTATACTTTATGTCCTGCAAGATTATCAATGGAAACAGCAAATATGTTTCTCCCAATTGACATCATTCCTTTACTCTCCAGTTAAATGTTACCAGTTAAATACAGAGTTAAATATTCCTTCAGCTGACATCTAACAACATCCAATCTCAGTATTTGAGGTCACATTTCTGTTTACAGTTTGTAACGCATTTGACAACTCCACGCGCAGCCTGTTGCGTTAATGTCAATCGAGTCGCGCCAACTCGAACTCGTGACCCACTCTCTGTTTTCTGCCACTGCTGTCAAATAAAGCAGTCAGAAGTTAGATATTAAAGGCTCGCTTACCAGAGGAAGCTTTATCCGGAGTGTCAGTGGACTCTTCAGGCGGCGATTGCGCAACATGTGCGGTTCCTGACAGCTGCGCCGCCCCGCTGCGTGTCGTTGCCCCACAGAAAAAGTGCGGTGGCGGGTTCTCAGGGGGTGGTGCGTGACGTCCTCGGTGGGTCTCGATTGCCTTTTTTTGTTTTTTGTTTCTGTTTTTTTTTTTTTTCAGGTCCTTAAAAATATAGGCTTAATAAACTCTGATCTAAGTGATGAAGAGCGCATGTTTCCTGCATTTTGGGAAGGGCAAAAAAATAAAAAATAAAATAAAAAAAATAAATCAGAGATCGTCGAAACTTTTCTAATATTAAAAAAATAATTTGTTCTTCTGCATTATCACAATAATGCAATAGAGATCCACTCTTTTCGCTAAAGCGCTCTCCAGTGTTCCTCCAAGTTGATCATAAGAGAATTATAAAGGAAGAATGGGCCCCAAGCGCGTTTCAGGATGTAACCGAGTCGCAGTTTGAAGTATTTTTCCCCCCCCCTCACTGCATGCTTAACTTTCTGCTCTAATGAGATTCCAGTGATGAAGCAGCGTCTCACATCCACAATAGCCCACTTGGTGACAGTTCTGGCTCATGAAATCAGCATCAGACACACCTGCAGGTATGTCAGCTCCTAGGAATCCCTCAGCAGAAACATAATTAACTTCCAGTGAGTTTCATGCACTGCAGGCCTCAGTTACCTCTGTAAAGTTCAGTGTTTATTATTCAGCGATGAGAAAGAGGCAACGATGGGAGCCAACCTCAGAGTTACACCTGGCAGAAAATAAATGTTAGATGGTCTCAATTTACATGGTGTTTTTGTAACTGCACTGGCCTCTCAAAGAGATTTGTGCAGTCGCAGGACATACATGTGCACGCATTCATGCATCTACGTGCAGGCTGGTAGGTAACTTGGGATTAAATACCTTTCTTTTTAAACTGTTCTTCTTGTGATTAATTTGGAGGAGATCAGACAGGAAAGAAGGAGGGAGGACATGCAGCGACGGTCCCAGAGTTGGGAATTGAACCCACGACCACTTTATCAAAGACTGAGACTCTGTATGTAGAGAGTCTGATCTACCTCTATACTATGCAACCAGTTAAGGTCATCAGTTTTCCACAAGAGGGCAAACAGGCTTGTATCTTTTTCACCTGGTAAAAAAAAAAAAATAATTTGACTTTTTTTTTTTTCCTATTACTCATTTTATCTTCTTTTTTTTTTTTTTAAGTTGTTTGAAAATCTGATATATTTAAGATGCAATAAAATCAAATTATTTGAATATTAAATAAGCTTTATTTTTTGGAGGGGAAGCACCGATTTTAACTGCACTGAAGAATTTTTAAAAAGGTTAAACATGGATTAAAATAGCATGATAACGTGATGGTAAATAACCGCATCAACCATGAATCATAGTTGGAGCTATCCTAGCTACTTATTTATTTTAATTTAAAAAAAAAGACATGGTCCCAATATTAACCCTTGAGGAACACCCAAACAGACTTTATAAATAAAAAAAAAATCAAGATGTACAAGTTCAAATGGTTTGGATATACGTACAAAAAGCACAGTACATCCTTCATGATGATGTTTGTAACAGATGTGATGGCAGTTATTGTGCTGTGTCAAAAAAGAACTTGTTTGGAACAACCTTAATATAAAGTGCTTAACCTATAGGTTTAAATAGCTTAGCTGTGATTAAACATCTTCACATGTGGCGATAACTGACTTTAAGACAACAACCGTACAGCTGTTACCAGACTTGATGAGCTCGGACTCAACCCACAAAAAACACAAAGATTAATAACTGAGGCAAGAGGCAGAGCTGCCAAATTTACTGCTGTTTGGAACGAGATGATCTCAGCGGGACGGTTGGTGATGAAACTAAGAACAACGAACTCCTCTCTGGGGACTAGAAGTGGTGGGGTGATACCTTTGAAGAGCATTTTCGAGGCAGAGGCAGAGACAGCCGTAATGTCCGAGGAGAGGGGTTAGCACAGAGAGCTGCATGGCTGACAGTAAATGGGTCATAACCTTCGAGCGCATCTTTCCGTATGATGGGACAGGCCAGTTTAAGAAGTCTCTGGGAGGGTACGTAATGCTTGGCTGCGTAGGAAACTGGCCAGCGTGCTGAGCGCTGTCTCTGATACAACGGATGCTCTGCCTTTGGAACTATGAAGACAAATGAGATCAACAGCAAGCGGAGCAACGACGACATCTTCTAAAAAACGTTGTCCGAGAGAAACTTACACTCACTCGCTAGCATGGACAGATGGGATGAGGTCAAATGGGTCATAGGTCGAGGCTCAGATGTGTAGCTCTCTTCAGGTGTAGAATACCGCTTCTTTGGCTGGGCGAGCCTGCAAGTTCGGGGAGAGGCCACTGCCGACAGTGACGCTCTACTCACCTACAGGAAACACAACGCAGTTGATCCAGCTTAGAAAGGTTAGGATCGCCTCACTCTTCCCTTGACCATCCCGGTTCTCTACAGGAGGGACGGTAAAGCTCATCAGAGTCGATGGGAGGATGGATGGAGCTAAATACAGGGTACAGCACTAACCGGTCACGTAATTACAGCCACTATCGCCGTACCTATGAATAACATTTATATTTGAGGCAATTTAAATGTCATTAAGCCAATAACTAAACATTAGCCAAAAACATAAACATTTGTCCAACAATATCGTTATTGGAAATTATTGGTGCAGATTTAAAATGCAACAACTGCGGCAGATAACGTAATGTTAAATAAACCATCAATTTCTTGGAAATGAAATACTTTTTTGCAGTTTCGGGTTCAATGGTGATTACATACAGTCATTGAAACATAAGTACTCTCTCCGTAAATATGTTTGTCAGTCCCATTTAGAGGACTATTTGTTGTGCTACTCACTTGAAACGGTTCTAAATAACGCAGCAATGTGAAGTCATAATTTTAGATTATGTGATCCTTAACTTACTACATGTTGTACGTTCAATTTTTTTTTTGCTACATCACTAGTTGCGGATTATATAATTGGTTTTATTACGTTTGAAATGTCTACAATTTTCTGCACTTTTGGCTGTTATTAGTGGTTGCTACAAAAGACATTCTGTTAGAGTTTTTGCAAAGTGCGAGACTCAAGTGGAGGTTCATCTTGCAGGATGTGACGCTAAACCTACAGAAATTGAGATGCTGTGAGTATCAAGCCCACTGCAATACTAGATGACTAAAACTCAGATCCTGAAGATGGTATGTATCATTAAACTCTTCCTGTTGTTTTACAGCATATTAATGCACGCAAGTATCTGAACCGATCCTTCTTTCCATCATCTTCTGCCCATATGAGATCGGCTTAGAGAAGTAACAGACTCATGGGAAAACCCACACATCTCTCAACTATCTGAAACTATGCAGTTTCTCACCGGAGATCCCAAAGCATTTTCATACCGGAGTGTATATGTAAATAGCGACTTGGGTGAGATGTGGGTTTGTCTCCAGGATTTATTCCAGCAGGGGTGCATGGAAATTCTTCATTTCTCTACTTTTCCATCTTGTCTAGGAACCACAGACTCTTAATCTCACTCCACCCTTCCCGTATTTACAAAAAACCACTAAGGACACTAAATCATTTAAACCCACCTGCCCAAGGTGGAGACTGATAATGAGGATTCAGAAACAAAACTTTTATATCTGTTGGTTCAGATGGAAACAAAACAGTAGAAATCAGAATCATGCGTGCCCACAAGCGTAAAATTTAGTGTGCAGGTGCTCTTCAGACCTGATGCTCAGGCCTTTCTTTGTGAGTGTTAAGTAGAAAAGAGGCACAATCAGTCTCCAACCTCTGGTCTTGTCACGAGTACAGCGGTTTTTAGCACATTGCTACTCACTGGTGTTGGTAGACACATTTCAGGCTGCCACCCACTTGCGTAGGGCCGAGGTTTAGCCAATTCACATACTCGTTCAGATGGGAAGGCATGGAGAGCCCATTTGCTGATCTTCGATTGTTGAGAAACCCTAAAAGAAAAGAAAGAAAGAAAGAAAGAAAGAAAGAAAGAAAGAAAGAAAGAAAGAAAGAAAGGAAGAAAGAAAGAAAGAAAGAAAGAAGGAAAGAAAGAAAGAAAGAAAGAAAGAGACACTTTAATCTAGTCATAGGAATATAAAAATGCATGAGGCAAAAATGGTAGGAAAGGGAAGCTGACTAGATGAGACACACAGATTTACTTTCCTTTAGTCGTTTATACTAACTATTTGATATGCATAATATGACAAGGAAGATGTTTAGCGACAAAGCATATTTCTCAACATGAGAGATAGGGAAGGTCAAGACAAGTTAAAGATAGAACATCAGAGTGAATCTACATGATAAAAAACAGAAATCAGAAGAAGTCAGGTTCATTCTTCAGACTGCTATATTTACCGGATCTGAGAGCAGTAAGTTCGAGTTCTGGTCAAGTCTGCCCAAGTAGGGGCTAACTCTGTGAGAAGCAAGGAAAAACAGAAACAATGCTGTCATTTCACACACACACAAAAAAAATCGTAATTTCATCCCAAAGAAATGGTGCGAAAATAAAAACCACACCGGGTTGCTTGACGGACCCCGTCTTCTCGGTTGGTTTTTTTTCGAGCCAGTGAACAGTATTACTGAAAAACGAGAGGAGGCTCACTCAGAAACAGGAAAGAAACTGAACAGTGGCAGCTTTTGGTGTTAGTTATTCTTACCGGTCCAGATATTTGAGTTGGTCGGCTTTAGGGTCAGATGGTCGCTGAATTTCAGGTCCCATAACAGCAGAGCAGGCTGATGACATACACTTTGGAAAAATGGTCAAAACGCACATATTCCTTACATTGTAGCTGCATCATTCAATGTATTTAATGGGTATTTTATACGAAAAGAGATCATGAAGCAGTGAGAGCCTAGTCACTAAGTGGAAGGAAACTGACACATGGTTTTCAAAACTTTTTTACCATTATGTCTATTTGGCTTGATCTGGCACGACAAAATGAAATCCAGTGCCACCTTTTATAAATACGTTTAAACTTTGTGCAATTTGTTCTCAGACAGGTCCATGCTAAAGTCGGAGGTAGTTTAGAAACAATATTCAAAAATTTTGGACATTGTCGATTCATGATTAGTAAATGGAAATAGTCTGGGTTGTGCAGTTAGCACTGTTGCCTTGCAGCAAGAAGATATGGGGTTCTTCAAACTGCTATATTTTGAAGAATCCCGTGTTTCATGTTTCCTCTGTGTTTGCTTGAGTTTTCTCCTGGTTCTCTGACCACATGACTGTTTGATTAACTGGCTCCTCTAAAATTGCAGACAGTCACCCGCCTCAATGCAAGGCTGCATGGGTAAGAGGGTGAGGGAAAGAAAGAGTCTGACAAAAGGTTGAGTGAGTAAGGACATAAATAAAACCAGAAAATTTCAGAAGAAATTTGAAGGGGGCCTGTCAAAGTGTGCATCACTCTGACCCAAATCAGAAGTCTTGATTAAGATTCAGGTCCAACAGGCTTCAACTTTGGGTAAGCCTCAACAACTTAAAATAACACAGTTAGTCTCTCTCTTTGCCATATGAAAATGCAAAGAATGAGCTATGAAGCAAAAGTTAGCTGAAGAACTGTCACTAGCATGGGCTACCAGTAGCATGTTGTGCACCAGTAGAGTGGAGTGGCACACGCAAGTTGTGCTTTGAGGGTTAAGCAGTTCTTTGAAAAAGGTGGGGGTATTTCTATGGATGAATCGGTGTGTGAGGAGGGAAATCTTGTATTCAATCGTGGTGGAAACGGGAAGAAAGTGGAGGGTTGAGGTCATGCTTGTACACGCTCATCAGTATCCTAGCTGCAAAGTTCTGGATGTACAGGAGCCTCTGCAGAATCTTTCTAGGAAACCCAAGGAGAGGTGTGTTTTCAGTGTGGAGTTTTTTTTTTTTATGTCTGAGGAGGAGAGAATGGGACGGATTTTCTGCAACCACTTCTTGCAGATGTGGTTGACATGAGATTCAAAAGTAAGCAGTAGATTCAGTTTTACACTGAGATTTGTGACCGCTAAGTAAAGTGGAATATTTGGAAGCAGAGAAGAAGATGCTGGTTATGGATCACGACTGGACCTGATGAGAAGTGCCCGCAAGGACTGGGTTCAGTTTTGGAGCTGATGAGTTGGAGAAAGTGCTCCCTTTATTTCCTCCAAGCAAGTGTTGCGTTTTGATGAGGTTGCTGGTGATGAATAAAGCCGCGTTGCGTTTACAGAAAGTGTTAAACGTGAACATAAATTGTGCGTGTGCAGCTATTTTTTTCTGGCTGCAACAACACTGTTTGAGATGAATATAAATAAATCTAACTTCCATTCAGTCGCTGCTGTACTTTTAGCACATGGGATCACTGCTTATGTGCCCATATTTATAATCACTTGATTCTTTGTAATTTATTGTACCTTTATCGCTTTGTTTCTATGCTTTATCTCATTTATCTCTGATGGTCAGCACTTGGTTTCAGCTGTGGCTTTGTAAATAAAATTGCTATTGTTGCTAATTAGGATTAATTATTATGCGTCACACGCAGCATGCAAGAGAAGAGACATTCCAGCTTTCTTTTTCTTTCTCCTTTTATCTGTTCTGGCGACTGAAGCAACAGTCTTTCTTTATCAACTTTCGACTCTTTAAAACTCAACCTCACGCCATTGTTCCCCCTCGTGAAAGCTCCGTCGCTAAACACAAATGACTCGTTGACTATTTTCATGATTTGTGCTATTTGCTCTACAGTGAATTAATTCTCCTGAGCCGCAGAAAAAAAAGCAAATGCAAGGATCGTAAATGCTCCAATGCTCCTGCTACGTAGCGCTGTTTACCGTTTGCCCACCAAGTTGGCTTGGGGTAACTTACTTCCGGTTCGGGCTTTGCGGGTAAAACCTACTCGAGGCTCTATTTGGAAAGTCTAGAGCGGTTGTCAATTTGAGCTGGTCGAATCTCAGGAGTCATGCGGAGCTTACCCCCTTCTCTCTTCTGCCACCTTGCCTCTAGGCGGCGTATTCGTGCCAAGCTAAGGTCTCCATTGCTACGAACACTGGCTGCCCTGGTCAGTCCTCTGTTGCTATGGTGATTAACCCCACAGGTCCGGATGGAATTTTAGAGCTAGCTTAATCTGACTCGAGGAAAGCACAACATCTTCTTGACTTACGAGTTCCCTCAATTAACATTTAATTTGCAGTCATTACGACACGCCTCAGGTTTTTGAAAGTTAAATTTGCTATTGAGAAGAAGACACGCACAAGGTGGAAAACAGGACACCTTTATTTTGAGCTTACATGTAGAGTCGTATAAAATAGCACAGTAAATAACCTACCAAAGTTTCTTTGATAATCAGGAGCACAAAGCCATAATATTTCTGTATAACACTGTAGTAAATACTCTCTAAACTACTATTGCGGGAGTTTGTTGTCCAGTTAACAAGTCATGTTTACGCGACACAGCAACATGATGAAACGACAACACTGCAGGGTGCATGGCTGCAACATTGCAGGACATTCACAAGCCTCTGAAAACCAGAGTCCAAGGAAGAAAAGGAAGGCCAGGCTGACTAATACTGATGTAGTGTTTGGGTTATTTAGTAACAGATATTTTAAGGGAAATAATAGCATTGTTTGTGGCTGTAGAAACATTTTGTCTGTGGTTTGAATAACCTGGCTATCTAGTGAAAACCACATGAGAGTAATGGGAGAAAAACAAAAGATTTTATGGCACAAACCAAAGTTTCCTTTGACTGCATAAAGGCAATACAGATCAAAGAACGTTCAATCAATTCGGCCATATTAAAACAAAGATTTCAATCCAACACATTGAAAACATGGCAACTTCTTCAGGGCAGTGTTTGGACAGCTGCAGTGGGAAAAATGTGAAGACATAATCTGTAAATGTTGAGTAGACATTGCTTTCAGTAGCACCAGGCGGAACAGGAGCGTGCGCGTCAACGTCAGAGGGTCTGCACAATGACGGGGTACAGCAGGGACATGTGCTCGGCTCCTCTGATGGGCAGTTTGTGTGTGGTGTAGTAGTGGATGACCTCGGGGATGGTGCAGAAAGGAGGACTGTTTTCACCGAGAACGTAGCGGCCTTCTGCGGACTGGGTGAACTTCATGTGCATGAAGCCTTTACAACTCCTGACAGGAAGACAAAACAACACAGGTGATTAACTTGGGTCTGCACACACTCTCACAAACTCTAGCTAGCACATTTATAATCTAAAAAAAAAACTCCTCTAAATGCTATTTTCAAAAAGTACTTTTCATCTGACAGATGAGCCTCACCAGAATCCATATTCTATGTTAATAGATGACTGCAAGTATGGATTTATGATCCCAGAAAAAAATGCCAGAAATGTCTAAAATCCTCCTAATGTCAGATTTCTGAATGGTTAAAAAAATGAAGTGCTTTCATTATGAATAAGGGCTGGTGTCTTTGTAAAATAAAAATAAAAAACACTATGCGGTGTACACTGTAGACAGCTTTCCTCTTCACATTTTGACTTTTAAGACCTGAAGGTCATTAGAGTACTACGTGCTAGATGTCCAATTTTAAGTTTTATTGTCCAGTTTACAAAGTGAACATATTTGGAAATTAATTCAACAACATAAATAAAAATAAAATGTGGAGTAAAAGTAATGCAACCTACACATTTATCTATAACCTTTCATGTAAATATAATTCTACCAAATAACTATACCTTCTCACGGTACTTAGAAAAGATTAGGAGCAGCTCAGAGCCTGAGGATGAATTATTTCGCAACAGCTGCCCTCATGTTGACTGACAGAGTCTATATGAAGACCTTCAGAGAGAAATGTGGATAGGAAAGGAAACATAAAATAGGCAATAGGTTCTCCTTTCTTAGAAACTTCTCATCTCACACTAAAATTATGCAAAATAAATAATAAAAAAAAAAAGAGCCCATTCCGAGGCTCACAACTCTGATTACAAACAAAAAAAAGTGTGCCTGTAAAAATGAAACGGATTTCTTCTTTGTAGTCACAGCTTTTGTTTTGTATCGCTAACAGGGAGCCCAAGGCTGCCTCTGATGAGGCTCGATATGAAAAGCACCAGAAATCTTCTCGACAATCACAAATTCAAAAGTTATCCCCTCAAAGCATTTCTCTGAGCCTGGCACAGTTCAGATATTTTACATAATACAGGACAGAAAAAGCAGCTCCGTCATTCAGGTTTGCTTTGGCGCGGAAGTGTTGATGAAAACGTTAGAAAATACATTCGTTTGATAAAACCTAAATTAGCGCCCAGGCATTTTGCAATTTATTGTGTGTCGAGTGTTGAGTTTGTGCTGGTTTTCCATCTAGTATATTTGTTTTTATGTTCTCTACTCAAGTTTGCACATGGAGATTTATGACCCCGCTTTACATTTCTGCTTTGGCAATATGTGCAGTTTAAGTGGAAAAGACATACTTGGAATGTTTACATAAAGTTTTTGGTGACCTTTTTATTATGTGGCGTGCTCCGGACATTTGTTGAAAAAAATACTAGATGGGCGTGATGTTTACAAACCTTTGAAAGTGCAGGTGAAGGAAAATATTACAGAAGAGTAAAAGTTGCCCGAAGCTTCACATCAAACATGATCTTACAAGCAGCAACCTTAATTGTACGTTGAAGGAATTCCCCGTCGGCAGCTTCCGACAACAAAACAATAGTCACGATAGTTCTAAAACATTATGATAATGTGTGTTTCTGTGCTTGGATTAAAAGTATGAGTTGAGAGCGACTGAAACTGGACAAATGTGAGACGTAAATTGCAAACTGGGCTAGAAATCAGGGCCAAATGTCTACCTGAGTGATAAAGAGTAGTCGTTCTGGCAGGTCTGGCTTTTCCGAACCAGGTAGGAGCTCTCTTTACATAGAGTCAACAGAGACTCTGCCTCGGAGCGGCTCAGAGCTCCGTGATACCACCTGCAGGAAACCACAAGAAAAAATACACATGACCTGTAACGTCTTTTTTATTTTTATTTTTTTTTAAGAAAAAGGCACTAAAGACACTCAAAAGGCACTTAAAGACACTGCATGATTGTTTTTACATGGCTGAGAAAAACTCCGAGATTAAATTCAAATTATGCAGATTTCCTCTTACACTTGCTTCTCCAGAGGCAGAGACGGATCCACCCTCTCACCCAGCAGAGGAGGAGTGTCGCCAACGAGTCGCAGAGTCGTCGCATCGCACGCGGATGACGCAGAGCCCGTTTTGGTAAACCTCGTGTGTTCCGGCTGAGCTCGGGAGCGCTCCCTTTCTGCTCCTTCAAACTGAACTGCAGCCACGCAGAAAGCAAACCGTGTCATCCTCCTTACGGAATAGATTTCCCATCCTGGGATCGCCCGGGTTTACCTGCTAGAGCTTTAGAGATGTTGTCTTTCTTCCACTCCCACGGCTGGTCGTACTCATCAGCCGGCCTCTCGTCGTCCTGAGGCAGCCGGCTCTCCCTGCTGTCGATCAGGGCTGCTCCAGCGTCGCTCTTCTGCATCTGCTGCTGCTGCTGCTGCTGCGCTGGTGGAGCAGCTCGATGCTGGTGGCGGCTCTTTTCCTCATAAGGGTTATCGTATAACTGGCCACCGTCTCCGCTCGGGTTCCTGTTCGTCATTGCGGTGTGTTGCAGATCTAAACAGTAAACAGACAGAAACAATAAAAACTCCTTGAAGTTCATCACGTAGCAAAAACGTCTCTGTGGTTAGCTTGAATCCCACACAGTATAAAACCTAAATCTGGCTTTCTTTACAAGCTTTTCAGTAGGTTTTCGGAAAATCTTACGTCAGCCAAACTAAAGAAGGATCAAAATCCTTCAAAAAGGTCCAATATGGCAAGAGCCCATGCAAGTTTCATTACTAAACCTGCAATGATCCGCTGGGCTTCGAATGGCTCCATGTAGCTGCAGCAGTCTGTTGGTGCAGATTTGAGCTCCCAGTTCGGTCGGCCTCTCGGGTTTGGACGCGCATCAAAGGGATCAGAGTAATCCGTTTCACCATCTGATGCTGCCGGGGCGGAAGGAACCACCTTTATGGGGAGCCAGTCCAAAAACAAAAAAACATAGCACGTATAAACATAAAGGGAAGACTTGAATTAAGAAAGACGACGAGGGCTGTTACATAGGAAACGTGGAAATGAATGCAAATCGAAATAAAAGTCTGTGAGAAAGAAAATGTAAAAAAAAAGTATATATATATATATGTATATGTATAAATATAAAACATTAAAAATATAATGCTTACAGGTTCTTCGTGAACAGTGACTGGACTGAGAGGAATTTTACAGCGGCCAAACTCCTGAGAGCCCACTTTAATTAGTCTGTGTTTTGGAGACACAACTTTCACCTGAATGTGAATGAAAATAATTCAAAGAAACTAAATAACCAAACAGATCGCTGACAAGAGAAAAAAACAAACAAAACAAAACTGTGAACGCAAATAAATAAAACCTCAGGATGCATGATCCGAAAGCAATAATTTAAGATGCGATGTGTTCAGAAAGGATTAGATGGAGCCGAGCGCCAAGGCTTCGGCATCGTACCTCCACACCATCAGGCAGCACAGAGCCAAACGCAGGGAAGGAGGGGAGGCTCACTGTTGTGGTGCAAGAGCTAAAGCCCCCATTCTGATGCTCCTTCTCCGAGTGTTGGTAGGGATCCTCAAAGTCCAGCTCCTTCTGAGCTCTGTAGGCCCTCAATATCTCACTCTCAGTGTAATCAGGCCTCGGTGGCTGAGGAGGATCACGCCTGCTGCCAAGGTTTAGGTAGTCCTTTAGCCACTTTGCCATGGATCTGAGGAAAAACAGTGGAGTAATACAGGATGTCATGACTATGAAATATTTGGACAGTGGATCATAGTTGCTGGCAAAGTTCTCTCTTTCTCCTGAAGCTGGTTTAATCACCCAAGGCTTGAATAACAGACCACCGTAGTTTAATGAAAAAGCCGTCGGGTTAAAACAAAATCTCAAACTGAAGCATGGCGCTGGCGGCATTATGCTGTTGGGATGACAGTCTTCACCAAGGACAGCAAAAACAAATGAACAAATTAATCTTTAAGGCTATTTGTCTGGCAGCGATGCTTTCTGGATGTTTTGGAGATGAGGCGTTCATCATATCTGGAGCTGAGGTCTTCCATAAAAAGCTTTGAGCGGAAACAGAGAAAAGTCTGGATCAATAAAACCTAAACTGCTGCTATAACCAAGATCTGAATACATAATAGTAAATACGTAGGTTGTTTTTAAAAGAGTGTTTATTTTAGCATCTGCAGGTGGATCAAATATAAATCACATCACATAAGTGTGTGTGGTGCAACCTTTTGCAATATATTGATAATTATAGCAAGTCGCAGAACCATGTCAGTAGTTACCACAGTAGTCGTAGCAATGCTATACACTTTTAATGAAAAAAAAAAAACAACAACAACTCAATAGATCAATAATAAAATCTAACCTATTAGTCTCCATTGTTTTCCCGTCCAGCTTAATCAATAACTTGAATAACATTCGCCGGCTAACTCAGCTAGCAGCGCTAGAAAGCGTTTAGGTTTCGAGCTAACAATCTATCTATAACTATTATTGTCGAGATGAAAAGCAGAAAGAAAAATGTTTTTTTTGTTTTTTTTTTTTACCTCTGAAATATCAGTTGTTAACGAAATGAGCGGCGCGGCTGCCGAGCATCCCTCAGTCAACACGGAGAAGCTAAGTTAGCTTAAGCTAAAATAAAAAAAACAAAAAAAACAACTCACTCTCTTTCTTTGGACTGACGGCTCCTCCCGCTCCGGTTATCATCAGGCAATTTCCATCAATGGTGTCTCTCCAAAAAAATAAGGCATTCCGGAAGAAAACCCGGTTTACAGCCGACTGGTTTATAGTCAGCTGGTGTTAGCGGGAGCAGGCTGGACTGACCCCGGGCAAGGCTGGCCTGACCCCGGGCAAGGCTGTCTGCCGTGGACGGGTGGGCAGCGGGGGTATTGGGATATTTTTAGTGCCGTAAATTTAAAGAAACAGATTTGTTTCTGCGCAACCGAGCGACCATTTTCTCACATGTACAGGAGCTATGTTTAAGAAATGTATCTCTTTGGTTTTAAATAGGTCTGTAAGATGTGGAATAGATTATATCGAAAGTCTTTGAAAACGGTTTTAGACGTTGGCGTTTAAGTTTTATGTTCGGCCCCTTTAAATCAGAGCCAAAGACTTTTTTCTTCCAGCGGCCTCAATCCTCTGTCGTCATGTTGTCTGCTGAACGTCATTTTGTGCTGTTTATTTTGATATAACTGCAAAAGCCAATATTGAACAAAAACTTCTTTTTGTGACTTTTCTGGATGGTTTTTTTTTTAAATATAATATTCCTTCACCTCCAAGATGGACAAGTGCGAACGAAATGTTCATCTCAAGTAATGTTTTAATCTTATATGCCTTGCTGAGAAACTTTATGTAAAAAAAATTATGTTCCATTTGATTGATTAAATGAATGTAATTACACTGGATTTCATTTTAATAACACAGAATGAGACCGGGAGTTCATCAAGCTTCTAGAAACACATGAACAAAAGTATTTTCAAAAAAATAATGGCTGCATCTATATGAAATAAAGTGTAAATATTGCTTTCTTAATTCCTGTTTGAGAGTGACTGTGTTACCTAATGACAGAGCAGGTATTGATGATGCAAGTCAAATGCAATTGTTCATGTTTTTGCAGTAAAAAACACAAGAACAGTTTCAATATTTATGTCTAATATTACAAAGATTTCATTCTAATTCATCACTACATCTTACTTTTAATGGCCACTTCAGTCAAAACAGTCTTTTAAAGTTTTAATAAAATATCTGAATGGAACACTTTGTTGACAAATATTACAGTCACCATAAGTTTATTTTAACTCGAAAACAAATCATACAATTATATTTTTAGGATTTTTACGAGGGTGGGTGAATATAACTTGCATATGATTTAGTATCTGAGCTGAACTTTCACACGTCTTCCTTTCTACATCTGTTGTCACTCGCTGTCATTGCTGTCGCTGTCTGAATACGCCCCCAGCAGGCTGAGAGATGACGAGCCGTTTTGGGAAACGCTGGATTTAAGAGCATCCGTCGAGTCACCCGTGGATGTCTTTGAATCTGCAAAACAAACGAAAATTTCAATAGACATGTTTGACTAAAGCAGGCAATCTGTCATCAGCTGTTTGTAATGTGGGCGTCTTACCTGTTTTTGATACAGGAGAAACAGTTGCCTCCTCTGTAGTGGGTCTTTTATCCGTTGCCGTTGGTTTCTTTCGCACCACCAGGGAGCTTAACGCCCCCCGACCTCCCAGGGTTCCAACACTCTTCTCCCAGCTCTCCACCTTGGCCCTCTTTACTCCACCAGATGAAGCTCCCTGTGAAAACACAGCATGCCACCAACTCTTACTTCCTTGCAACATAATTTTTGTTTAAAGGCTATTAATATTTGATAAAGCAGAAAATTGTCAAAGTTAGTGACAATAGGCTGTCATTATCTAACACATTGAGCAGTGTGAGAATTCTTACACATTTTTAAGTAATTGACTAACATTATGGAAGAATAAAAACTGGATACTGAAGAACTATGTACATTATTTATGTGTGCAAAACCAAACAATCACCCACAAGAAATTTATTAAATTCAAATTGTGATACTGAAATATTAAGCATTAGTTAAAAAAAAAAAAAAAAAGAACCCAAATAATGAGATTTCTTTCAAACTGTTTTCTGCAACAGGGTTTCCACAAACCTGCACATCAGTTTTGTCAGTGGTGAGGATATCTGTTGGTTTGCCTTCACAGGACGTCTTTGACTGGCTGCTGCTCTCCTCCTCTCTGTCTGAATCAGAGTCAGAGTCTCTCAGTCTTTTCACAAGCACACGGTCCAACATCTCTCTGGGGAAAGAAAACAACAACAAAAAAAAACATTTTAACTTTACAGACTGGTTTTGTGTGCAGATTTGATGCCATGTTTTACTCTGTTTGGTCCTTCCTCACTCACTTCGTTTCGCGCTCATCCTCCTCTTTTTCTCGCTCCCTCTCTCTCTTTTCCAGCTCTCTATATTTATCGATCATTCCCTCGAAGTCCACCAGAGCCTGCCTCTGGTTCAGCTCCTTCAGTTCCTGGAGGTTCTCCAGAACTTCCATCTCCATCTTGGAATCCTTTGTGCGATTTTCTAACACCTGGCGACGGATCAAGCCACAATCACTTCTTCATTCTTTGTGTTAACTCTAGCAAGAGCAACAAACACGGTGGATCGAGCAAAAGACCTTCATGGGGTTGTTTAATTCCTCATCTTCCCTCTCCTGCTGGATCCTCTTCTCCTCTTCCTCAATGAGTTTCTCAGCCTGGAAGTTACGTGTTGCGCCATGCTCCATGGCGTAGTCCGTATTCTCTGGGTCAGTCTGAAATATCATATTAAGTTAATTGTTTGATTCATATTACAAGACTTTAAATGAAAAAAAAAAAAAAGCCAGTTTGTGACAGTGATCTGATATTTACACCTCACCTTAAATGTGATCTCAGCAAGACATCGAGTGCATTTGATGTAGAATCGGAAGATTGGCAGTCCCATGTATTGTTCGTTCTGAACGGTCTCTTTGCGAGCGTTGAATTTCTTTCCCTTGTAGATGTACTCGCCGCATGTTTTACACCTGCGTACCAGGACATATTATCTTTTAGAAAATGTTTCTCACTGAAGATCTGAAGTTATGTAGCGAGTAGTTTATTTAATCTGGTAATAAGGACCGTATCTTATTCAATAGATAGCTGACCACAAAGCAACTGACATAAAGCACAATTATATCTACAAACAGAAAGTAGGTACAATTAATATTAAACACTGTGAAGAGGGCTTATCAGATGAAGCTCTTTTCATTTCCCCCAGTAAGCACCAAGGTTTTGGGTTCTCTCCTACTTACTACAGAAAATCAGTTTATCTTTCGTGGTTCTTAGGTGGGGTGAGTTGCTTCCTTGCTTACAAACCAGGTACTTTCTGCTTTTTCCTGAACGTTTCTTCAAAGCAATAAGTCTGTTCTGTGACGTCTTGGCACAAAATGAAGGTGATAACTTGTGTTTCCTTTGAGTTTCTATGGTTAACAAATTAAGAATAATTCAAGCATCACTCCCCTTTAAATCAACAATTCTCTTTTAATGCAACATAGGAATAATAGAGAAATATAATCTGACCAGTCATCCTCAGCATCACTGAAATGATGCTGCGACGTTTTATGTCGGGCAAACAGAGCAAATAAGCTTATTTCCCCCCAATTTAGCCATTAGAATAAACAAACATACCTCATATTGAACGGAGCCATCAATCTGACCACATACTGACGATCTTTCGGGAGTTTAAGTTTTGGGATTTTGGCAGGATCGAAGTCCGGAGGGTAGTATTTCTGAGAAAAGTAGAATATTGGAGCAAAGTTTACCGTTGAGTGCACGCAATAACTGACCAATAACTAACAGTTATGTGATTTAAAACCTCAACGTATTAATGACAACATAACAACTTAAAAAAAACATTAAAGTTTAAACACAGTACTTAGCATCACTGCTAACGTTAACCCTCTGTAATTCTTCCAAGATGTAGCTATATCCCTTAAGCTAAAAGAAATGTTCTCTTTTGATGACTTACATTCAAGACTTTTCTTTCGGACATGGTTGCTTTTGGTTGTAATACAACGCAAAGAGGAAAACCAAAGGATTAGCTCACAAAGCTAAACCGCTGGACTATAAACTTCCGGTTGCGTCGCTTGCTTCCGACTTTCAGGATATGCTGCTGCCCCCTACTGGTGCGAGTGGCCACCTACAACAACTTTCTCCTCCAAGATAGAAAGACAGACAAGAACATTGGAGGATTTACGCTCTAATTAATCTTTTTCATGAGCCAGTGAAAGAAGTTATGTTCCGTTTGGTGGCCTGTCAGGTGTAATGAGAGTAAAAGGTCTTTGACATGGCTTGAATGAGCAAACACGTCTGTCTCCCTCACATTTGCCCACGTCCGTTTCCTTTGAAGGAGCGTGGGGTGGCGGGGTGAAGGTCATCCGTGAAGGAGGAAATGAAATCTTGATTACAGATTGGTGTCAGAGCAGGTTAATTTGAGGTCTGATTAAGGCTGCGTTGAAAAGTGAAAACATCAGAAGATGGACAGGCAGGCAGTGTTGAATTATAGATGAACAATGGTCTGTGCTCATGAAGAATTCAACTTTGATAGATCCAAACTGTTCAGCGACTTAATTTAGAGCTGACACTTTCAGAATCAGTCGAATAATTGTTCTTTGTGATGCTATGATGGATGAGTTGACACATTCACAAGAGCCTCAAGTCTTTGGCACGTCAACGTGACTCATGAGTGAGTCAAATAGTTGGTTTAAAACCACTAATGTCCTAGTATAATATTGGGAACTTTGGAAAGAGTATTTCTTTTTATTGACTTTTGTGTAATCTGACAATGTCTAGCTGAATTTAAAAGCATATTTTCTGAGGAATCCACAAAGATGAGAAAAATTCACACAATTTGAATTTGTGAATTTCCATTTCCGCTGGTTAAATCCTTTCCAAAGATAAAAAGAAAAAAGAAAAAAAAGTTGCAGATCAGTGTCACACAAGCCAAAGTTTAGATTAATATTTCAGAGGCTGGCTGATGTCACCATTCTCCGTGAAGCATATATAAAAAGGGGGCCGTGTTGCTGGGACATTCTTTGCAAATATATCTCTCCACTCTCCTCTGAGAAATACTCTTCCGGCTTGTATTTCAGCACCATGGTCGGCGTCCGGACCCTCCTCTTCCTCCTCACTGCCACCTGCTGCGCCTATCTGCGGACGTCCCGAGCCGAGGAGTCCTCGCTGGAGACACGGTCCGTAGACTTCACCCTGAAAACCCAGCAGGAGAAAGACCTGGTAAGAGATTTCTAACATTCATCGACATTTTAAATGCCAAGCTAAAGCTTCCTCTGTTTTGTTTTTTTAAATATGTTTTCCCTTTCAGATCGATGCTTTGCAAGAAGTTCTGGAAAAGCTGAGAAACAAAGAAATGCCCCTGGAGAAGAAGCTTGGCTGGTTACCCTCAGTAAGCAAACAGAGCACAAACAACAACCTGAACATTTTATGTCATTTCATTTTATTTCATTTAATTTTATTTCACGTTGTTTAATTTCCCCGCTTTCTTTTCGAAGTGTCGCACAAACCAAAGTTTACATAGTTTGAGATAAAGTGAACGTAAAATGAGTTGTGACTGTACTGTTAGGTTATGTCACTATTTTTCTTCTTCAGTTTTTGGAAAACCATAAACCATCTCTAATGTGATGCCATGCTTTTAGTTTCAATCACAAACTCAACGTGTCACTCACAGTCTACACAAAAACCCCTGTGCACAGCACATCTGCAATTAACTCGCTTGTTTCATCTGTGCAGTGTGATGCAGGGGAGCCGTGCGCCGTGCGTAAAGGCGCACGCATCGGCACCCTGTGCAGCTGTCCTCGGGGGACTGCCTGTAACTTCTACGTCCTCAAATGCTTGTAAAGAAGAGACAGGGACGCACAGGCGACCGATGACTTCGGGTCAATCTTGCCATTTTCTTTTTCATACGTGGTCGTTTTTGTTCCTTCCACCTTCTATTTCAGCCATGCTGCACTGACGTACTGCGACTGTTACTCAAAGGTTTGTTTTTCTTTGCAGCTGGTATTCAGTGCATTGTGAAAATATCTACGGCAGTCACAAATTATTCAAAATCTACAGATAATTTATATCTTTAACTTTTACCCTCTGTCCTTTTATTTTGAGCCAGCTGATCTTAGTGGAATTTGAACAGCAGAGAATAAATTGTCTGGGACTCCAATAACTCTTATGGTTTAATACCAATCCACTGATTAATGTTTAATGTACTATTAAACAAATGTGACATTTTGACATCTATGTTATTTATAAAAAGTAAAGTGCTCTTTGGGAACCACTTGTTGACCTAATCCGTTAAGTCCACTTGTTTATGACCCTTGATCACACCACTTGGTGCGTATATATTCACCACAATTAAAATGAAATGTTCACATAAATAGACTATGAGTAAATTGATAAGGACAAACTGTGTAGAAACAGTAAATCTGTGCAGTCAGGGTATGGAAGGGCCGCAATTGTGAAGTGATGAATGTAAAACATGATAAGACATCAGTGCCCTGTTTCTTTTCATGTGCCCATTTTGATTTTCAGGTAAACCCCCCACCCCCAAAAAACAGTTATATATGTTTCAATGTGTGAAAATAAAAACTTTCTGACGCCATTTTCTTCTAATTAATCCATCATTGTGGAACACAAAGCTTACTGTCAGTTTACAAATATATTTGTAAGAGTCAAGAACAATAAACTAACTTTCAAAAATCAAGGAGACGTGTTTATTGTTGCACATATGACACAATAAATGGTATCACGTCATGTTATAAACAGGCTGATCTTTTGTGTTGAATATCGATACAATAAAACGTATCAGTCGATACATTTCTCCCAAGCACGAGCTACAGAAGATAAATGACGTGGTGCTAAAATTTCGGCGTGGAAACAAAAAAAAAAAAAAAAAAAAAAAAAGCCATTGATTTATGAAGCATCCACAGCAGCATTCCAGCACAAGAGCCGTCAGCTCCCTGTCATAACAGGCGCTGCGCCGTCTGCTGTCCTCAATGACATCACACCCAACATGGCGTCCGGCCGGGTGTTGGAGAGGGAGGTCCAGGAGGAGCCCAAGACCGCAACCCTGGACTTCTGCCCCCACAAATACTCCCTGCTGGCTGTCATCGGACGGACGGCCCGCCACAGACAGACGGAGCACATCCGGGAGGAGATCGAGCGAGGTGGGTTGCAGATATTTGTGTCACCGAAGCTCAATGCGTTTTTGTTCTTTTTGTTTTTCTCTCTCTCCCTCCCCTTTTTTTTTTCTACGATCTTTTTTTTTTTTAATGCAAAGGATAACACCAAATTCTAGTTTCGTGGATCTAACGTGGGGATGACAGCGGGACCTCTTTGCAGGGTTTCTGTAATTTCATCCACCCCGAGCACCGAGGATGCGTCATCTGGCGATCCGCCACCATCAGCATCCTCCGCTCCCCTCCGGGCGCGTTTTAATTAAAAGCATTCAGGAGAGATGGGCTTATGTAAGGACGAGCTTTAGGGGGAAATGTGGCGGGGATATCCAGTGACCGACGTTTCATTAACCGTTTGTTGTCTTCACGCTTAGCGTCATCTGTGAATACAGCAGATTACATCCCGTTTACTGACGCATCAGGATGAGAAACGTGCTGGAAGCTGGAAATAAATGATGACTGAGAGCCGCTTTGGACTTTAACTGGGCCAATTAACATTTCATCAGCGGCAGATGAAAGCAGCTTTCCCTAAGCTATCAATTGGATTTAGAAAGCCTCAACAGTTAATTATATCTTTAATGCAGTTTTTTTATTTTTACTTGGCAATTATTTTCACAAAATGCATTACATTTTAAATGTATAATCCTTTAAAGACTTTTTTAATTTTTTTTTTAATGAAAAGCTGCCAGTTTACTCTTCATTAGAGTGGAGTTGTAAGTTGATATTGTAATTTTTTTTGGTATATTTTATTAAAATACATTTTCAGATGAATTTTTCCCACAATAATCCCATTATCTTTTGTGACCATTTTAGCCCTTAAAAAGAAGGCAGTTGCACTGTGAAACAAACAAAAAAATGTCTCTAATTTGCGATTTTACTGTATATATACAGTAAAATTGAGGCAACCACAGCTGCTGGTTTTTACTGGAAATTAGAGAGTTTTTAGTATGTGTAAAGTTATTTTTTGTATGCCTTCAGGTATTCGGTCATGGGACGTGGACCTAAAATCCTGCAACCTGGATCTCTTTCTGCAAGAGTTCCTCTCCCATCACACGGCGTCTTTTAAAGGTGCAGGTAAGACGCTTTCCTTGAAAAACAAATCAGGTCCAAATGCACTCAAAGTGTTGGTCGGGCACCAGCTCAGCCACTTCAGGAAGGAAGGAAGGAAGGAAAGTGAGAAGCAGCTTTGCCAATTGTTAGACGTGGGTGTAACCTCAGGATGGAAAACAATAGGAACCTGCAACCAGTTGTGCAAACACGTTATCTGCTACACGTTAACATGCGCAGTCATGAGAAGCTGATTGCTTGCAGTGGACGTCGTCGTGAATAGGCTTTTGTTTTTCAGAGTTGTGCCCATCTTCGGGGAAAAATGCAGCAAACGGAAAGTGCAGGGATTGCATTGCTGGAAATGCGTTCACTGGCTTTCTTGCCAAATGTTGGATGAGAGGATCAATAAGGCTCTCATGCGTTTACTGTAAATATGTAGCTGAATCCAGCAGCTTTGTTGCTCTGGAATAAAGGCTGGTGGAAATGCTTCTTTAGCTTTGTCTACACTCCAGAAATGATCTGGAGTCATGCAAAGAGAAGTGCATGTTAATACAGGACATAAACGGTTTCTTTTTATTAGTAAATTTATGGAAAAAATGCAAAATAACCCAGAGATTGACGGGTATGATGTTATTTTCCATGGAGAAGTTAGTAAAGAAACACACTCTATCTGCCTGGTCTGCAGTGTATTCTGAAAAGAAAGTAGAGAGAATAACTTTTAAAAAAGAGAAGCAGCCAAAAAACAGAAGAACAACAACAACAACAAAAAACAATTTTCAGCAGATTTAGAGGACATGTGGAAAGGATGTCCAACGGAAACAGGAAAAGTCCAAAAATGGCATCTTCCTCATGTAGATCATCTGCTCTATGCCAAATTTAAAGGATTAACACCTAATATATAATTTTATTTGTGAGGATTTTTTTTTTCTTGCAAATAACTAAATACATATATAAAAAATGAGAGTTTGTAAAGTTGTTTTTACTTTACGTAAATGCAACTTTGGCTTGTTTTTACGTGCAGAACAGTGCAGTGAAAACAAGAATGGCTTCCCTCTGAAATGGAAGCAAAAGTCTTCTGGACTGGAAATGAGCGAAGGCTTTTAAAGAATCCAAAGGAAGAACATCTACTGATCAAGAACACTTTACATGATCACAGCAAATCTGACTGCTCAGAAACAAAACACTGATGACTCAAATCTCCTGCACATGTCTGTTTGTCTGGACAGCGCCATGAAACATCACCGTGGCACAAGATCAAAAAAAGGGACATGTTCCTAATAAAGCCAGGATTTTCGTGCCAAACTCAGACTTCAGAGGCTGAGCCAGTTCCCTTCAGACTGGATTCCCACTGCTGGCACGCCGTCCTCAGACAGCCATCTGACTCAGCTGTTCTTGTCCTCTTCCTTCCCCTTGTTCTGTTTCAATCACCCGTCTGATGATCACAAATCACTTTCTCTTTGACTTTTTTTTTTCCAGCTCCTTGCTCAGATCTATCGCTGTGTTTCCCAGCGCTCTGACTCTCGTGTTTCTCTCTCTGTGTCCTTCTCTGTTTGCGTGTGTTCTCATTCTCTCGTTCTCATTCTCTCGTTCTCATTCTCTCGTTCTCATTCTCTCGTTCTCATTCTCTCGTTCCCATTCTCTCGTTCCCATTCTCTCGTTCTCATTCTCTTGTTCTCATTCTCTCGTTTTCTCTCTCTCTCTCTGGCTCTCCAGGGCAGAAGTGTCTTCGCCACTGTACCAAAGTGTTGGACACACAAGTGCTGATCAGTCCATCTCAGGAACTGGCTCATTCAGAGGTAAAAAAAAAAAAAAAAGTCCTTTGTCGATTGAAAGCTCAGGATTCGGTCTGAAACGGAGCAGGACTGCTGTCTTTACATTATGAAGGATAATGACACGTGTATCCATTTCTGACGGATGCGTTTTGAAACGAGCATGTGGATTTAGTTTCCAAGGTCTTTAGAACAGAAACAAATCCTAGATCACTGGTGTCAAACTCCAGTCCTCAATGGGTCGGCGTCCAGCAACTTTTAGATGTGCCTCTGCTGCGCCACACCTGCATAGAATAATTAGGTCATTAAGGCTCTGGAGATCTGAAACTTTTGTTTCACAGTAAACTGACCGAGAGTATTTGTTACAGAAAAGGCCAATCAACTTTACATTTTTCTAAATTTTTCCGTGCGCAAAGTTTTGGTGTGAAAACTGCGCACTCTTCTATGTACGAGACCCCAGATTTTATCTCCCTCTCTGTTTCCCTGTCAGGTGTTCGCCCTGCTGTCCAGAGCGTCGGCTCATAAGCTGCTGATCTTGGCTGGCCTGAGTGTGGAGGAAAGCGGAGAGCTGCTGTTTCACAGAGGACACTTTTCTCCTGACCGACTCAGACGATTGATAACAGAGCAGGTGCAGCGTCACGATCCCTCTGGACTTTTCCTAAGTGTTTCACTAAGGAGACTTAAGATGCCATTAACAAAAGTTTGTCTGCCAAACTGTGCCTTTTAAATGTAGCGAGGGGGTAAATAAACCAAATATTTGTATCTTGTTAATTTTTCTGACATTCTTTGCATGACAGGAATACTTTTTTATTCTTTGATTATTTGTTAAATAGATGTTCTTTATTGGATAAATATATCAGCATTTAAAGAACAAAGCTCTATTAACTTGCAATATATTTTTTGGACATAAAACACAGGTGCAGGTTTGTGTATTTCTAATAGTTTTTTCAAATACAAAGCTCATGATTTAAGATCCTCAAGATGCTGATTGTCCACATTCCAAAAATAAGCATTTTAGATTGGTGTGAACTCAAGAAAAGCGTTTCATTGCAAGAAACCGATCAAATTTGGGCAGCTCCTGTTGTGATTTACTTTATATTTTTCAAAAGAAACATTGCGTTTAAACTAAAGAACAGTCTTTCTTCAGTTCCCAGATCAGGAGAGCTCCACCTCCTATCCCACCAAGATCAATTTGACCCTCAGTTGTCCCAACATCGGACACTGGAGAAAGATCCTCTTGGGAAATCCACCCCTGCAGGGTCCCCTGGCGCTGCGAATCAACCCCGCGGAGGTGCTGCCGGCCATGGAGTCTCTGGGGGAGTTCACGTCACTCGTCTCTGGCACCATCTGCCCCGCATCCGCCTTCGACCTCCTGCCACCTCCCACCACCGTGGGGTTCCTCAAGCTGTCCCGCCCCTGCTGCTACGTGTTCCCCGCCGGGCGCGGCGACTGCGCTTTCTTCGCGGTTAACGGGTTCACCATGCTGGTGGACGGAGGCTCGGACTCTCAGGCCTGTTTCTGGAAGCTGGTCCGCCACCTGGACAGAGTCGATGCGGTTCTGTTGACCCACGTGGGCACGGAGAACCTCCCCGGTGCCGTCTCCTTCCTAGAAAGGAAGGTGGCTGAGAAGGAGCTGAGCCATGATGTCAAAGGTACGAGAGCCTTGTCATTTTCAGGATTGAAGTACAGCGCTACACAGAGGTTTGTTTTTGTCTTAAAAACAATTATTAAGTGCACAAGTTTGAATATATTGCGCTTTTTCTTTTTTTTTAAATATAATTCACACAATTTCCTAAGTATATAAGCGAGTTCACATATGTACACAGATCACCACTAATGTTACATAAAATGCTCCTTCGCTCTTTTTGTGCTACTTCTCCAGCGTCTGACAGGTCATTATAGGATGCTTTAATGTTTGCTTGGATATTTCTAAACAATTTGGGTTGTTTGAAATGAAGATAACTGAGTGCTCCAACAAGTCAGAGATTTAAAAAAAAAAAAAAAAGACAGCAAAAGTGTCTTTTGGACATAAAAAAACAAGCACTAATCTTCTTGACTGGAACCAACTTCAGTCCTGCTGAAAATTATTCTGAATATTTGTAGAAGTGGGATCTAAAACCCACCAAATGAACACTGGGCAAAGATCCAGCCAGAATTAGCCACGATATTAATGATCGCTACCAAAAGTATGTAGTTTCTGAGGCATGTATGTGTACATTCAGATTAAATGCGCAATCATTTTTAACTTGTGCACCTAACTGGTGTCTGTAAAGTGCATTCACGTTGTTTGAAGCATCATCATTTATTCGTAGAAGCCACCCCCCCGAATGGATTACCAAATGCTAAAAATGGATAAAACATTTATAATAATAATTGTATGTAAACTTATGACTTGATCTGCACATGCTGTGTTGCATAATCCATATCTTAATGTTTTAATTTCTGTTTGCACAGATGACTTGTCAAAGAGGCTTATCTCTCCAGAGCTAGGAGTTGTTTTCTTCAACGCCCCCAGCAGGTTGCAGGCGGAACAACATTCTCGTGAGTTGTGTAAATCAGCAAACTGCAGAAACTTTCTTAACAGCAGAAAGCAAAGTAACAGGAGTTGTCAATCTTTCCCTTTAAGTTGCAGACAATGTGCTGAAGAGTACGCAGCAGGCCGCCATAACTTTACAGCTCTTGAAGAAGTTAGACATCAGGCCACAGCCGCTGTTTCGGCCACAAGGAGCCCCCGTGAAGCCGCTCATCTTGTTTCAAAAGATGGGGGTGGGACAGCTGGATTTGTACATCCTCACACCAGGCAAGAGCAGCCAGGAATATGAGACGTTCCTGCAGAACTGGCCTGACGGCGTCTCGTCACTGTCACAGAGTCTCCCTCTCACCGCGTTGGTCTCGGTCTCTGCCCTGCTCGTGTGGCATCCAGCGTGTCCTCAAGAGAAGGTGGTCCGAGTGCTGTTCCCCGGCGCAACTCCACAGGCAAAACTGCTGCAGGGCCTGGAGAAGCTCAAAGGATTGGACTTCCTTCAGAAGCCAACAGTGACTACCGGAGACCTCGAAAGACAGGGGGAGGACAGGAAGGCCAAGAGGACAGAGAGCTTGGACAGTGGCCGGTCAATAGGGAAGGAGGGAACAGCCAAGCAGGGGAAAGAACGAGGAGCTAGAGAAGAAGGAAAGGAATCATTAGGGAAAGAAAAGATAAAGACGTTGAGTGGAACTAAAGATACTGATAAAGCTAAAATCAAGGAGGCGGGCATAAAACGTAAACCATCACTATCAGAGAAGAATACTTTAAAGAAAGGGTTAGGGAAGGATGGAAAAAAAGAGGAGAAGACTGGTAATAAAGAGGACAACAGTGTTAAAAGGACTGAGCAGATAAAAAGAGAGGGAGTCCCATCGAAAACCAAGAAAGACAATAAAACGAAACCGAAAAAGGACGCAAGAAATGACAAAACAGGAGAGAAGAAATCTCAAAAGTCATCAGCAAATGAAGCAAACAATGACAAGAAAGCTCATGCAAATAATAACGCAACAGAACAAAAACGAGGGTCTTTGTCAAAAATCCAAGAGCCAGATTGCCCTGGTAGTGACGAACGAGACCACAAAAAGGAGACTGAAGCTGAGGAGAAGCAGTGCGGCTCCAAGATGTCCACCCCGGAGGACATGACGGCTGATTTTCTCAAGCTCAAGGAGGAAAGCGAACTGGAAGTAGCCCAATTGGGAACTGCCGCCTTTTGTGAAGGTGCATGCAATAAGGCTGGTGAAAGATTCAAACAGGAAGCAGCAGGTGGTTTGGAAATAACAAAAGTAGAGGGTGGTGACAGTTTAGAGCAAAATATCCCAGGAAGGAGTGGGAAAGCAGAAGCAGGCAACCAACGAAACCATCCAGATGAGTCTGTCAAACCTGCAAAGGTTGTAGGATTCCCATCTCCTTTGAACAGATCTTACAAAAATGATCACACAGTCCAGCAGGACACAACCCCAACCGAGTACACGCTGCTGGACGGGGCTTTGAAGCACTCCCCTCCCTCGCGCTCCTCTCCGGAAAACCAGGCGCCCAACAGTCCTGAGGAGGAGACAGTCGAGCCAGTGTCCCCTGACTCGCGTCCCAACAGCGCAGGCCACACTCCCTACTGCCTGTCCCCAGACGACGTGTGGTGCAACAGAGCCACGCTGAACCGACTTCAGGCCCTCCATTCGGCCGAGGCAAATGGGTCATCTGGCCAAAGCGAGGAGGAGGTTTGCAAGACCAAAAGTGCTACTGATAGCCGCAAAGAGAAGCATCTAAGTTTTCTTTCTTTGGGCACATGTAAAGAGGGTTCTTCAGATCCCTCGCCGTCTGTAGCCACAACCACCACCACCACCACGCACTCGTTACCAGCGGAGGTGAGCTCGCCTCAGTCGACAGAAGTAGACGAATCTTTGTCAATGTCCTTTGAGCAGGGACCAAGCGCTGGAAGCCAGAGAGAAGGAGATGATAGTGTTTATCTCTCCCACTCTAATGGAGGGTTTTGTGTGGGAATGTCTTTGCCAATGAAGAAGCCTCCCAGATCTTTGGGTCAGAGTTCAGAGATGGGGCGACCCGCTGCACCGAACACTCTCCATTTTGAGGCATCGGCCCATGACGTCGACCTTTGTTTGGTTTCTCCTTGTGAGTTCAAGCATTTCAAACCCCCCGACTCAAGCTCAGGCACCAGCGAGGCCTCCAGAGAAGCCAGCGGCCCAAATCACCACGGCAACAACAATAACAACCCAAAGGACAGGTCACCCAGTGAGTCAAATGCCCCCGTCTGCACAGAGGACTGCCCGTCCACCACAGCAGATGGAGTTTTGGATTCGGACTCTGATGATTCATGTAGTGACCCGTCCAACTCCCCCTGTAACCACGACATGAGTCAGACTTTGCCCCCGGATCCTCTGCCAGCCCCTCTCAGAGACAGTCCACCGCCGCCTCCCCATCCTGACGCCTCCATGCCAGTTCCTCAGTCTGACTCTGAAGCTCACGGGAAGAGAGCAAAAAACACTGCAACCCGGGGAAAGAAGTTCCCAGGGGTGAGTGTGTCACGTTACTGTACTGTACAGGTTTCCTGGAAACATCAGGAATATCCATCATCAAAGTTGGTTTCTCTCAGGCAGATAATTTCATCGATAACCTTTTTGTCAGCAGATTATCGATGCCCCCCAAAAACCAGGCTCAGGGAAAATCAAAACAGGGAGCCAAAGTGGAGCCACAAAAGGGAATCTCTCTCGAACGCTTTCCTCCGGCACTCGCTCGGCACCAGCAAAATCCTCACCAGCTCCTAGTACGTCACTTTGAACGGGACGCCTCTCTAATACCACTACGGATAGGAAAAACATTCTGACCTCCTTCTGTTTTCTCTTCTCCCTCCTGTCAGGCTCTAAGGCTCCCTCTGCTGGTGAAGTCAGTATTTATGTGGACTTGACTTATATTCCATCTGGCGCCTCCTGTCCCACAGTCACTGTGGACTTCTTCAGGTGCGTCCGCTCCTCCTGCTACATCATCAGCGGAAACAGTCCGGAGCGAGAGGAACTAATGAGACAAACTCTGGATGCTCTGCTGGACGGCAAGGGATCCTGGCCAGAAATCATGCAGGTAAAAGCAACTTTAAAAATGAACATGGCCTTCTCTTAGTCGGAGAAGTTATCCGTCTCTTTGTGCCTAGGTGACGGTGATCCCCACCTTTGAGTCGGTGTCGATGCAGGAGTGGTACCAGCAAACCCTGGACAGGCAGCGGGAGCTGAACATCACTGTGTTGGGATCGAACAGCACGGTCGCCATGCAGGAAGAGACTTTTCCTGCCTGCAAGATCGAGTTCTGAGATGCAGAATACGAGACAGCTGACGGATGGAGATTTCAATTTAAGATTAAAAAACGTGAGGACTGGGGGATTGGTAGAAATAGAAACAGATGTTATGGGGATATGCCCCACTCCCCTTTGCATGTAAGTCCACTTTATGGGCTTTTTATTGCAGCTGAAAACTGAACAAAAAAAAAGGCTTATTTTGACCAATGACCCTGTTCAAAACAGGAGAGGAGACTAAACCTACTGCAAAGGATGCATGTCGCCCTGCGCACACAGACGGTCTCATGAAAGCTGTTGCTGTAGATTACAATATGGAAACCTGCTTTACACTTTGCAGCATCTGAATCCACCCAAAAAAAAAAAAAAAAAAAATGAATCCACTAAATTCAGATACGTTCAAAAGGGTCCTAACAGTTTGCATTGTACGTTGAAAATGAACATTTAATCTCCAAGGAGTTCAGATGTATAGTTTGTGTCCAGGTGTTTGCTGTGAGCGCCGTGAGCAGATGTAAGACGGGCTGTGCTGTGCTGTAGCTGCTTTTCAAAGTGTTTTGTCACTGCTGCCTTTTTACTGAGATCGCATTCAGAAGGAACCAGACTCTGATAAACACGTTTATCAGACCCCCGGGGTCACACACCAGCCAGTATCGATACCTTAATCCAAGGGGTTCGATGATTTTACTGATTAAACAGCTTTGTCACAATTGTAAAATTGAGAATTGTCCGACAATTGTATTCCAGAAACAATTCCTATCGTCACCAAAAATTCTATAATTAATAAATTGCAAGTGTAAATAGGAAATAATCATGCATTATGTTTTAGAACATAAATTTTGCACAGTGCTGAGTCACACATGTGTTATGGTGATAGTAGGAGCTTTATAGGCTGTAAATAAGAGCAGATCTGGTGACAATAATTCAACGTAGAGCTGAAGGAACTATCAAGTGGAAAATGACTTTCATAACACTTTTATTTATTAGGCAGGTCTCTGGTTAGCCATTCATACATGTCTGCTTCCATGCATATTATTATTTTGTTGTCAAACTTTACATAAACCACATAATTTGGAACAACTGCTCAGGAAAATTAAAACGGTTTTCACTGTTGCCCCTAAATTGGACTAAAATGCTTTTTTTTTTGTCTGTACCTGCTCTCAATTATTGAACAATTCCTTTCAGACAAAATTATTCAAAATGTACAGGCACCAGCATGCTATTACATTAGCATTACTTGAATTTGCAAACATACACTTGCAACAGACCAGCTTCATCAGGAGAAGACACTTTTATTTCCCTGAGACTTGTAATCTAAAACCAGCTGTGTAAAAATCATCTTATTTTGGGTTATTTTAAAAATCTTAGATCAAATATTGGCCAAAATTGAGATAAAAGGCTAACATTCAACAAGCAACAACTAAGATTATTATAGGATGACACTAACATAATTGTACAACTTTTTTTTTTTCTAACCATCTTACCATTTCGTATTTTGATCCGTTGAAGAGGTTTGGCGAAGTTTGATCATGTCACGGTAGACGTCTTAATGACTTCCTGTTTACCCACCGCCTTTTAGTTTGTGTTCGGTCCGATGTTTAGTTTAAAATATCCAACTTCTGTCCAACCCTCAACAACACGAGTCCAGTATTTGAAGAAATAACCCAGCAGTTATTGCCGTGTTGGTGTGTGACAATGTGCTGGATTTCATTTGACCTTTTGCACATCGATTATTTTTAAGTTCTTCTCTTCTGAAAATTCTTACACCCAGTCCATGGACGTCATTGTGAGATGTGGTTTACCGTAATCTATGTGGCTATTTTCCCTTTATTTTGCACAAATATGCATGTGACATTATGAGTTTCTAAATACCAAAGCATGAAGAATCACAAAGACAGGTCGTTTTTTTTTGCCTATGAAACAAAATGCTGCCACCAAATACATAGAAGCAGCACATTTTTTAAAATCAAGATTCTCTAAATGATTTGACATGTTTTTTTTTCTACAAATGTAGATGCAATGAAAAGACATCATCCTATGATTGTAATGATTTATGAGAAACTGAATTTTGAATTATGCATCTGTGTCTCTGAATGTGTTTTATCAAATGATATTGTAATCAAACACAAAGTCATTGCAAACTTCGTCTGAACAGGATCTCAAAATCAAATATTTGAGTTTCTTCTCGGCCATCTTCCTGTATGTCCTGCATATGTAAAACACTTATTTTATGTTGTTTCTTTTTCATGATATTCATGAATAAAAAGAGCAAAGCGCCGTGGGGAAGTGTAAAATGATCTCATGAATTAAAAAAAAACAACAACTGATTGTAAGTAGACGACAAAAGACAATGTCAGCAAGGATTTTGGTTGTAACATTAGTAGGAATGCAAGAATAAAACAAAAATATGCACAACCAAAATGTGTCTTGAGAATCATGTGAATGCAAACGTTTGAGCGACGAGGATCAGTTTCTGTTTTTCTCAGTCGCTTTGGTGCAAATTCAGACTGGTTCAATCTCTAAATCCTCGTGTCGCTTGAGCTCATCATAAAAGCATTTTCTTACGTCTTTCAACAAGTTGCAAGTGCTTCTCTGCTTTTTCCTACGTTTTCATTTGCTTTTGTCATGTTGATCAAAACGTGTTACACAGGTCTCTGTCGAATCGTCTCAACCGCCACGACGTTTCAACATAACTCCATTGTATAAGTCTAAAACATGCAAAAGTGGTTGAACGCGTTTTCATAATATTTCAAAGATATTTCTATACACTTTTTTTCTAAATCTGTCTTGAACTTGTAAATTGCTCCCAGGCGAATCCTGAGTTCTGAAACAAAAGGTCAACCAGTTTTCTGACACAGATCGAACCGTCTCATGAAACAGCAAGTGCCAAGTGTATTGCGTTTACAGCCGGAGCACAAAACGATGCTACGTTTCTGACGATGCAAGGACGAGGATTCAGACGGAAGAAATGGGAGTTAGACTGTGAAAACAGAGGAGAAGGCAGAAGAAGAAGAAGCAGAAAAATGCCAGTTTCCATCAGTCCAACATCATCAGTTTGTGGTTTGTGCTGATGGAGTTCCTCTCACCCTAATCCTCATTCCTTAATCCCATTGAGGTTTTGTTTTTCTCACCACACAAATGTAAATTATAGTGTAACGTAATGCCTGCACCACAGCACTGCATGCACAGTTTTCCTTAAGGAGATTATCCTACGTTTCTGTTTTTTATTTATTCATTTATTTCCCCTCATGCTCTGTATGATCAGACAAATTACAGCAAAAGAGTAAATATAAATCTAGTTCAGCTCCTCTCATTGATCTCCCACCGTTACAATTAACAGTTCTTATCGTCAAAACTGTAACTTCAGCTTACAACCGAACGTCACTTCAAAGAAACACTGTTGTGTTGACATCATGACCAAGCAATCTGATTCTTGTGCAGTGAAAGAAGTTGTCATTCTGATTCACTGACATGTTCAGTGACACATTAACTTTTGAGAGATTAGCTCAAGAGTTTAATAAAGAAGCTGGATTTTGCAGGTAATCCATGCTGTTTTGCAGTTTGCATGAGTTGCTTTGAGAAATGCATTTATTGCTTCGTAAATGTCAAAAGTGATTTGACAAATGCACCAAAGCAACTGATAAAAACTATTAATGCTGACATTTTAAGTTTTGCTTGGGAAGGTCAAGTAAAATTCCCCCGTGTGTCACAATCGACGTTAGCGTTGGTGTATTTTACAGCCTCGCAGTCTGAGGCGTTGTCTCATATGAAAAGTGAAAGTAGAAAAATGAAAGGAGTGAGTTTGTTTCTACCTTGATAGAGAAACGCACGGCAGCTCACTGAGGTTTACCGGTAAATCTTTCCTGCAAGTAAGTTTTCTAAATTTTTCTTTATGAAAAATTGTTTTTAGACAGTTTTTGTGTGTAATGTGAACCACTGTGCTGATCAAGAAATAGCTGGAAATATTTCCAGCCATGTGCATGAAGCCAATTCATCTAAGTTTTATATTCTTTTAAATCATATAGATTTTTTTTTAAAATCATCATGCATATTTGTAAAAGAGGAAATGTTTTGTCCATGTACAAGAGCACAGTGCAGTGGGAAAATGTATATTTCCTCTTTTGTAGGACTTAATTATTTTTGATGTAAGACTGAAAGTAAAACCAGTTCACTGCTTGATTAAAAAGAGCTTATGATCTTTCAGAAGTGAAGTTGATTTTAATTGATCGAGTTTGCGTTTAACAATGTAAACTTAATATAGAAGCTCACAAACAGGTTTTAGGAGGGCAGACAGACGGATTGACGGACGGACCGATGGATAGATAGAGAAACTACAAAATCATTCTGTAAAGAAGTTTATCTGTCAACTTCTTTGGATGCAAACTTGTAAACCTCACTGAGATTTACTTGACAGCAGCTGACTCTTCTTCCACTCTGCCGTCATCTTCAGGTGACTTCGTCCATCCTGTCCTCCATCATGTCTGCAGTCACATCCAGTCTGTCCAAACATCAGGAAAACGGTCTGCTGTCTCTCTTCAGTCACGCCCGACTCCACCTCCTCTACAAGGCCAGCATCCACGGCTTCACTGCAGCTGCCTTCCACGGCCGCTGTGACCGGCAGGGACCCACCGTCGCCGTGGCCTACAACGCCGCAGGGTTTGTCTTTGGGGCTTACACGTCCAAGGACTACGCCCAGAGCGGACAGGCTGTCAGTGATGGGGAGGCTTTCCTTTACAGCTTCGGTGCTGAGAGAAACAAACCACTCAGAGTCGGGTGTATCAGTGGGAGCCACGCCTTCACAGATGGAGGCTCCGGTCCAAACTTTGGTGCCTTGGTTTTCTTGCACGAGGACAAGCCTGCAGTGCAATCCAATCCGGGCAACTGCTTCAACTTCCAGGAAGCAGAGATGCATGGGAATGACTTGGCACTGACAGAGTTTGAGGTGTATCGGGTTGAAGGTTCGTGAAAGAACTTTTTTAATGAAAATACAAAGGATCTCCGCTGATTGAATCAATTTATATTCATTTGTATTTGTTATTTACACGTGGGCATGTAATCTAAATAAACAGCGGTTTAAATGTGCTTATTCTTTTATTACAACAACAGGTCTGGGAGATCTCCTGGAAAAGCCTTGGAGAAACATCCACTGGACTTCTGAGTACGTAACCAAAGGCAACATGTCTGCAAATTATGCAAAAGTTACATTTTCAAATCCATGCTGAATTGTGCTGAGAAGTTTCCTCACCATAATTCTTGCAGCAGCATTTTTAGGTAGAGCTTTTTGAAACACTTCTGGAATAGGAAAGACTAATTTGCAAATGTTGGTGCTTCTTTTTATTTCATGAAATTGTTCGAAGACAAACCCTGATGTGGTAAATATAATAATTAACGACAACATTGACAGATAAATCTCAATTCTGAGAAAAGTGCAGGATGTTTTTGCTTTTTTAAATTTATAACGATCACGATCTTGATTATTGACGCTCTCCTTTCTGTTTTTCATGTTGTTTCTTTTGCAGAAGAAAAGAACAACTGATGACAACCATCCAGACCTATGTGCCTGAAATCAAAGAGGTCAATCAAGCCCGTGTGCTGCTGGTGGGCCCGGTTGGGGCCGGCAAGTCCAGCTTTTTCAACTCCATCAACTCGGCATTTCGGGGCAACATGACATGCCAAGCCATCACAGGCACAGCAGGGACGAGTGTGACCACTCAGGTACCAGCACAAACATTCGCTGCCAGATCATCTTATCAGATTCAAAAGAAGAAATGGGAAACACGGATCAGTTGCACTTCTTGTAGCTGAAGGTTTGACTTATTTTTAACTGACTACCAATTCATATGTACTTTTTTATATCTCCTGCAGTATCGCGCCTACAACATAAAGGCAGGAAAACGTGGTGGGACTCTTCCTCTGGTCCTCTGTGATACAATGGGGCTGGAGGAAAACGCTGACTCTGGCTTGAACATTGACGACGTAGTCAGCATCATCAAGGGCCACATGAAGGACCGCTACCAGGTTCCTTCAACACACGCATACTTTAGCGTCACATTATGTGGATGTGGGGGTAATGAATTATTCAAAGCAAATCATTTCTTTGCTCTCTTCAGTTTAGCAGCTGTTCGTCGATCCTAGAAGATTCTCCAGGCTATCAGAAACACGTGACTCTGAACGACACGATTCACTGCGTGGCGTACGTCATCGACACCTGCAAGGTGTCGCTGCTCAGCCAGAAAATGCTGGACAAGCTCGCTGCCATTCGGAAGAAGGCCAACCAACTTGGTTAGTGGGAAAATGTTGCACTGAAGGACGTTTCAAAGTGTTCACCTTATGTCGCTTTCGTCCCATCGTGTTTTAAAAAAAAATATTTCCATACCTCCACTTTGTCATGTTAGAACACCAAGTCATTGGGTCAGCCAATGTCTTCAAGTCTTTAGTTTTTTTTTTTCCAGGATTGTGAGTTTCAGATTATTTGCAACAAAATTAAAAACTTTTCCGTCCTGACCTTCCACTACATAATTATTTTCTCTATCTTGAGAAAATGGGGAAAAGTTCAAGGAGGATTAACTGTTTTGTAAGGCACCATGTTATGCACTAGGTGTTACTAACGAGATGCGTTTGCTTGCACAAATTTCCTCCAGCATTTCCAGGATGAAGCTCTGATTTCTTGTAATCAGTCTACAAAAGCACAAAAAAATACACCTCAGCAAAACGTCACAATATTTTTTTTAATCTTGTTTCCTGCCAGGAATCCCTCAGATTTTGTTGATGTCCAAAGTGGATGAAGCCTGTCCACTAGTGGCAAAAGACTTGAAAAATGTCTACCGCAGTGTTTACATCCAGAAGAAGGTCACACTTTAAGCCTATATTTACCTAATTACGGGAAAACATCTTGTGATAGGAAGGAGATCTAGAAATGTCAACCTGTCGTTTCAGGCCCGCCAGCTGAGTGATTCCCTGGGCATTCCCTTGTCCTACGTGCTGCCAGTGAAAAACTACAGCGAGGAGCTGGAACTGGATCAGAACACCGACATACTGCTGTTCATGATCTTGGAGCAAATCCTCAACTACGCGGACAGCTACTTTGAAAACCAGATTACAGATGATCAGGATGGAAGCAACGGACCGGAGCTCTACAGATCCACCGAACCCCGCCGAGTCGTGACACGTGACGAACCTAAGATTGTTTGAGATACACAGCTACACATGTCACTGTATTGTGGAAAAGTTTGGATTGCTTCTGCTCTTACCCATCAGGAGGTTTCTGATTTACAGCTGGGCTCGGGGTTAGAGGGGATTGCTGACAAGTAAATGCAAAGTGATGGGCTAACTTTGAAAGCTCCTATCAACTGAATCCTATGCAATTGATATGGTTCTTTATTTCTAGAGTTGGACTGGATTAGAGCTATTTGTCCAACTAAATACCTTGATGTGTCACTTTATGTGGATTGCTGCCATATAAATAAACTGCAAAGGAAATGAGCTGAACCAGTGTCAATTTCTTTATGCACAATTCCAATAAAACACATTTCACTGGAGAGAGTCACCCAGAAGCTTTGCTGTGGGTCCTATCACAAAAACAAAACAAAACAAAAATAAAAACAACCCACGCACACTCAACCCCTCCCTCTTTAGACTTTGCAAAAATGCACTGCACATTTTTTGCAGTACATTTCATTGAATTTTATTTCGTGAAAAATGCATGCATCACTTTGGTCAGCCAGTGAAGTGACAGTCATAATTCCACAAGGAATGTTTCCATAACATCTTTGTTGTGGAAAATGTGAGGGGACGTCATCTACATGACGTAGCATGATTTCGTGCGTAATGTCAACTCGAGACGATGTCAGAATGACACGACGGTCATTCTTCTTCTTCAAAGTTTTTCACAGGCACCAGTCAGCTTAAAAAACAAAAATAAAACCCAGGCGTCGTCGTGCGTACAGGAGGACGTCGCTTTCCCTTTTCAGCCAATGGGGGAGGCTCAAGAGTTTCGGCGCCGCCCTCCTCTGGTCCCCGTCTGTAAGACGCGTTGTGCAAACCTCGCCAGCCACCGCAGACGCTGCGTTGCGAGCGGCAGTGCTGAGATCTCGCTCCCTCAAACTACCGAGCTGTCAACGCTTTCGCCAGGCAGGGATTGTTTTCTGACTTGCAGACATGATTCCCGAGGAACGTTTCGCCTCCGTGGAGAACAGGTCAGGTTTTATTTGCAGCGTTTGGACGCGATCTGCTCGTTCTCTTTTGCAGGGACGTCCTGTTCTGGACAGGAATGTCTCGCGTCCTTTGACTCTGCAGCCACTACCTGAAACTTTCTGTAGAAATGAAACCAAATGCTGCAATGGACGATGTTATTATTCCACAACCAGGACTGATTGGGGTTATGTTATGCATGCAGGCTGCACAAATACTTCACAGTAAAGTACAAATGCTATATTTTTTTATGCATTAGGTACTTGCTGCATTAAAGTGCCTGGCTAATGCATTTGACTTGCCGCTTTCATTTTTACTGGACAAGTTTTGAAGTTTTTTTTGTCTCTTTCTGTGTTCCCATGAGTAACTGTTCTGTCTCAATCCACAGGATGCAGTCTGCAAGCTTGGCACTGGAGGAGTTGCTTGTAACTGCCCAGAAACAGCACTGCCTCACTGTTGGCATCTATGAATCAGCAAAGCTCCTCAATGCGTGAGTAGAAACCATTAATTATGGCTTAAGTCGGGGCATTATCGTGTTTCTCGGCTGCATTTCCAGACAGCGCCATTGCCCCAAGTCTGACAGCTGCAAACGGTGCGGCTTGCAAAGTGTTTGTTGTTCTCTAACGCTTCCCTTGGTTTCCCCAGAGATCCGGACAGCGTGGTCCTGTGCGTTCTGGCGGCCGACGACGAGGAGGACGTGGCGCTGCAGATCCACTTCACGCTGCTGCAGTCCTTCTGCTGCGACAGCGGCATCAACATCCTGCGGGTCTCCGGGGTTCAGAGGTTGTGGCAGCTCCTGGGCGGAGCGGACGCCAACCGAAACCAGGAGGAGAGCGGAGACCTCCACTGCATGCTGGTCACGGTGGGTTTGTTACGACAAGCGACGGCCTGGTTACGGGTGTCAAGGTGCATTCTCCATGTCAAAATCCAGAAAAGGGCAGCGTTACCCCTCCCCCACTTGTTACTCTGCACTGAAAAGAAAGTTCCTACACATTTGCTTCGCTTAGAGCCCTGTGGTAATTTTTAGGCTCCAGGTAGACTCCAGCTGAAGCTTGAGAATCTCATGCGGGTCCATTCCTTAAACAGAAACTTCTTATGAACTGAAAGGCCGATGCTTTTTGCTCCACTGTAAATATTTCTTGCCATCTTCAAATCGAATTCTCCTTAATACATGATAGTCTTAGTCATTCATTTTCTTTATTTTCCTTGCAGAATCTTCAAGTAGACCACTGTAGGCTACAGGAAGTTGGGACTTACTGCCAAGAGAGCCGACTCCTCGACCAGTGGGTCCCTGAGCTGGTTCTGCAGGAACGCTGAAGGGTCTGAATAGAGACCCTGGAGTTTCTGGACTGAAATGCAAAAGAAACGAAGGAACTCGATGGTCAAGCCGATATAGTCTTGAGTGGACTCAATCCTAGAAACCAGACTGACGGCAGGACGAGCCGAAAAACATTCTCAAAGTTGCTGTAAAACAGTTGGACATTTCTGCAAGACGTGAAGAAAGGAAACTGGACTGACTGATAGTTTCTTCTCTGTCGGGAAAATAATCTTATGCACCTATTCTGGGCTTCAGTTTGGGCTCTCACAATGTTCAAGGACTATTTTTTTTAAATTAAAATCATTGAGGGTTGCAGCAGACTGCGTCTTGTCCACACCCAAATCATACCTGGAAGATTTGTATGTTTACTCTCTGGACTGAAATGTTGTAATAGTGAAACTACTGTACAGCCAACATTCCTAAGTGTTCAGAGTTGGGAGAGTCTCTGCGTAGACAGGGTGTGCGTGAAAACATGGTATGCACGCACAATGTCTTTCTTTAGAAACGCCTGGGTGTGCTTGTGAGTGCGTTTTTACAGAGAGCAGCTGAACCTGTGGAGGAGTGATCGCTATGGAAACTGAAACTGCTCTGTTAGAAGGATCTGGCTGGCTTTGCAGAACAAAAAAAACTGCAACAAAAAACAAAACAAACAAAGAAACAAAGAAAAGGTCTCAGGACCTGATGATGTTTATTGTTTTGGTCTGAATTCAAACCTCAGGGGGATACAGAATGATCTGATCAAGACTGTAATGTAATGTGCCTTTACAAATGTTGCCTATTTTATAACAATATGAAAAGTTTAATTTATTGTTTGTGTTATTTGTTCCTGGTGTATTCTTTTGTGCAATAAGTCAATAAATTATTGGATTAATTGAGAAGGTTTACTTTCGTCCCTCCGTCCAGCAGCCATTGGGCGACAGGGAGGCCACAGCCACGATGGGTCGCCAGTCCATCGTAGGGCGAGAAGATTCCTACTAAAAATTCAAAAGAAATGTCGAGGGCGCTTCACGGTACCTGCCAGGTTACACAACTGTTTACGGTGGCACCGAAGTCATGGAAAAATGCTTGCGCTGCTAGGTCAAAGTCTTTGTTGAGCATTACTTTTGTAGTTCATATAAGTCAACCGGAATAACTCCAGGGTGGAGCCTGAAACCACGCTGAAAGAAACAGGCAAAGCCAGCTGATGCAGACCGACTGTCTCTGCAGGAAGTTTTGGGAAGATAAAAGCCTCCTTGTCAAACCTTCATCATTTCTCTGATTGTTCTTGTTTTGTTACATACTTTTAGCTCCTCGCAATTCAAGGCTGCACGCACATCCGCAAACCGTATCTCCGTTGTGCGCCCTCTGCTTTACTCCCCGCTTCTTCCTGCTCTCTCACATGTCCGTCCACCAGTCGGCCAGAAGGGGAACACCCAGGCACATGGACCACACGTTTGTTTACACTCTGCTGCTCAGAGGCGTAACGGGCGGCGGCGGCGGCGGACTTCTGACAGGCTGTGATTCGACCCACAGTCCAAATCTCTTGGCCCACAAGAAAAGACATTTTGAGTAAAGCTGTGACTGAGGAGCTGGAGCTTCAAAGAGATTAAAGGAGGACTAAGAACATGATGCAAAGGTCTAGCTGGGAGACTTGCTATTTAAGCTTGGCACATTGTGATTCCATCTCTGCTCTGCACACCATGTACTTATTAAACTAGTGAACATGTGTGTGCATGTGCTTTATAAATCTATGCAGTCTGCAGGAAAAAAACAAACAAAAAAACAGGGAATGCTTTTCTGGCAGACTAAAACAAGAAAACAAAACACGAAGGTCTGGATTCATATGCAATAGGTGAAATGGGAACTTTCAGCAGCTGTCAACACAATGGAGTCCAGTGGTTGTGTTATATCATATTTTTATTAATGTTATCTACTTCTCAATATTTTTTTTAACAGCAATATCCACAAAATATTAACAGTGTGCAAGAAAACATGAGTTATGGCACATCAGAGAACAGTTACAAAAAATAGATTTTTTTTTTTTTTTCCCCAGAATCAATCAAGGCAAAAAGGATACATATACTGTATGCATACACAGGAGATCAGAACGCAAAGATGAGTCTCAGATGGGATTCAGGCCCAACTGAGTGATGCTTGATATGACAGTCCACCAGCTAAAGAGCCTCAGACTCGCCTCGCTGGGGCCGAAAGTGACTTTCTGTTGAGCTCGCTCTGTGAATTGGCAACGTGAGCCACATGCTCCACTTTAGGACTGTTCGTTCTGTTGATCTGATAACTCCACAACCAGCGTTAACACAATATACGCCACTGTAAGGCAAACTAACAACTAATCAATCAGACAAACTGTCGGCAAAATCAGCATTTCAGGCCGCCCGTCTTTGATTGTAGCCCAGGAAGAGATGGAATGGTTGCGGATAAAAATATAAAAAAGAATGTAAAAAAAAAACACAAAAAAACAACAACAAAAAAAATTTGTCAGACATTTTTAGGGCAACAGTGTGCGTAGTGGTTTGATATGCATGTTCATTTTATTCCGTAATAAAAACCCCTGCAAGTTTTATTCACCTTCCCGATATCCATTTATTAAAAAAAATAAAAAATAAAAAAAAATTTTAAATCACACATCTGCAGATGTTATTCATTTATCTTACCGCATATCGAACCGACTTCCTGGTATTAAGCAGCAGCTGTGTTTATTTTGTCAAATATAACAATATGCTTAATCCAGCATTACAGTGTAGTCATCCTTTTAACCATTAACCCTGCTATATTTCAATGATTTTAATTAATAATTGGACATTTTTATAATGAGAGTTATTTTCTGTCCAAATATGAGTAAACTATATTTATTTCACTGCACCTATGTCCCATCTGCTTGTCATATTAAAAGGACTCAAAAAGCCTTTTGAACCAAAACCAAATCGAAAACGGTAAAACTTGCACTAGGAAAAGCAGCCCACAAGCTTTCTAAAGCTTTTACGCTTTCTTGATCAGAAACGTTGAAGCAAAATAAAACATTTTCTTTAAATAACGAGCAACAGAAATACTGAACGGTGGCTCTTGTTACAGCAGTTTCCACTCCTTTAGCTAATAAACAAACTATCGACGGCAGCCTCAAACTGGAGAGATGTTTGATAGAAATTTTCTGAAAATCTTGGGTTTATTCTTTGGACTTCATTGACTGACAAGTGATGTTTCAAATATGTTGTAGACAAGCTCATTTGTCCGGTGGAATATGTTTAGGTATGTGAATTTCACAACAATTTTAACTTGCGATATTTTTTTTCCTCCTCTCTCCATCCTAAAGTAAAGTAAGCACACCTTAATAAATAAGTGGATGTCAAACGTGCTAATTCTGTTTGATTTGTCTGGGAGTTAATCTGGGAAACCAGAGGGGATTTGACAACAATTGCTATGCTAACTACGACCGCTCCCTGCAATGCTATTTTCAGATCACCAGATGGCAATCTAACAGATCCAACAACACTTATGCACTCTTGACTTGGTTAAGCATGCCAGGTGCAAAGTGTGAAGCAAAATTTCTGCCTTTTCAAGCAGATGGTTTCGAGTGGCTGTGTAGCTGTGAACGACTGCAGCAGAAAAGGGACGAAGGACGGCTTGAATCGGTTCAAATTAGGATACTGAAGAGTCAAAAGCATTTCTGGATGGAAACCTTGAGAATGTAACAAAATATCACCTCTATTAGCTAAAGCTGCAGGACTTTCCCTGACCGAGAACTGCGGGACCACAGAGTTGTAACGCTGCCTTGTTTTTATGAACATGGTTTTATGAACCAGAGGCACTGTGCTCTAATATGCTTTCAAATTTTCCTGCAAATGCAAACAAGTACAAGTCTTTTCCCAACTCCATCTCCGCTAAATTAAAAACCACCAAGACCACATCCTTCCCCCCCCCCACACACACACACACATGCACACGACCCCCAACCTGAAGTCTCATCCTTTTGAAGCTGCCTGCTCTCTTTGTTCTGAAATTCAAAGGCAGAATAAGCAAGGCCTTTTAACAAGAAGATGTCAAATTAGGCTAACTGGTGATTTTAGCGTTCAGTGTGAGCAAATACACAATCCAACACGATCTGGCTCCTTTCAGCGTGGTCTGTTTTAAACGCTGATCTGTGCGACACTGACGTAAATACGAGAAGACACGCATGGGGACGCATGGACCAGGAGAACCTCTCATAACCTTCAGATGTCAGCGGCACAACTGGGTCACGTGGGAATCGCGACAGAGGAGCAACAATTAAGACAATCGTGCTCTGCAACTGGGTCCAACTCTCGACTAAAATCATAATGCCGCGCAAACCGAGGTAGCAGCAGCTACCTCGAAAAGCTTTGCTTTTCAAAAACAGAGTTTCAGTCCGTTTAGTGTCACTCCCCTGAAATTATAGATGTATGACATTTGTGTTGCTTGTTGCCCCAAAAATGTACCACTTAAGACAAACCAAAAATGGCAGCGTTGATATTAAAGGAAGGCTCAGGAGGCTGGTTTTTTTCGGCCACTGCAATGAGGTCTGATGTTGATTAATCCCCCTAACAGGCTCCATCTTCAACCATGCAACATTTTTGTTTGTTTTTATTTGTTAAAATCCTGACTGCTGCGTTTTTAGCCATGACTTAAAACCAACCTCCGCTGACGCAAGCCTTTAAAAAACTGAAAGAAAACTGAGAAGACGGACATGATCTTTGACAGACAAAAGGGAAGCAGTGTTAAAAATCCCAACATCCACAGACGGGGGGTAGTTCTGTGTTTAGATTCTGTATCTTACAAACACTGTACAGGGTAGTAATACTCAACTGATCGTCTTTCATGGACTCCATAGAAAGAAGGTAACATAAAAAATAAGAAGCCAAGACAGCTACTCTTCAACTTATCACTTCTGCACGTCTAAAAGAAAGTTTTTACACTTAGTTTGTTTCTCTTAATGCCATTTTCTTCCCTCTTCGTTTTCAGGTTTTACAATCAAGTTTGGTTTCGTTGGATTGGAGGAGTGCGGCGGAGGAGCAGAGGACACAGAACGGGGGAATCCAAGAGCCGATCTCTGGATTGCGGTGAACTCGAGTTAAACGAATTCATTCTACTGTTCAGACCGGATTTGAAGTCGCTGTAGGCGTCAGATCGTTCAATAACGTACATCTCTATCCTTCTAAAATACTTCCTACACGTGTCTTTATGTGTAACAGCAAATGTGAGCTGAAAACACAGAAAAAGTTCAAGTTGTTGCAGATGGATTCTCCAGTCAGTCTGGTCAGTCTGTGGCCTCGCTCCCACTTAAAGTAAAGCACACGAAGGTTTGATGTACAGTAGAGACTCTAAGATCTGATGAGGTGAGACCAAGATCCGAACCAGGTCGGCCATTGGTAACGCCTCCTGTCCGTTAAGGTTAAACAACAACAACAAAAAAGTACAGTATTGTCTTAAATGTTAAGCAATGCTTCAACAAAATACCTAAACGTACATTGAGTTCTTAAGTATTTCTTAAGAGAAAAACCCCCAAAACAAAACAAATAAAATCAGTAAACGTCCAAGGTTAATAGCTTGAGTTCTTTGTTGAGCTGTTTGCTGAGTTCCTCTGGTTGGTCCAGATCTGAGGTCGGCTAAGACATCGACTCTGAACCAGCGGCAGCAGCTACCTCGAGCCGCAGCGGAACCAGCGACAGTGGATCAGCATCTGGAGACAGGTTGTTTTTTTTTTTTGTACAGGTTGGCACAGCTGGAGGCTTGGCCACAAAAAGGCTGGAGGCAGCCGCAGAGAGGCCGCAGGTGGAGAAGAGGTCTTTTGATACGGATACAAGAGGGAACATGCTATGGTCTTGACCAAAGCAAAGACTCTAGCTAAAGACAACGCTCTCAGATTGTCTTGTTTTGTTTTTCATCTTAAGGTTCCCGCAGAAGATTAAGCATTTATCGAGCTTTTCGCTGCGACACTGGGTCGTGTTTGGCATGGTCGGACTGGCGCCAACCACTTATTTGTGTTGCCCACATGCTCCTTCCCACTGCCTGCCTGTGCAGCAGCTGCCCGTCATTTACCCGACACCTCGTTTCATGACCGGCGACGGAAAAGAAACTGGCTTCCTACCAGTTGTTCAGTGTCAGGAATCCCTTTTCAAGTTAAGCGGTTGTTAATTCACCAGCATATGGGAATAATACCAAAGCACTTTGGGCCATACTCTATGCTTAACTCATCTCAGAAGCTGTGAGGACAAGATACCTGCCCCCTAGTGGTGGTTCTGGATTGTGGCACTGTTTCAGAGTGGCTAAATTTGGAGCGGCTGTGTGTGTAACCCCCAAACGCCGCGTCTGAGGATGGATGTGGACCTATTTTGATAGCAAAAGTCAACTTTTATGTGTGAGCCTATGTGAATAGGAGAATCTGTGTGTGTGTGCATGTGTGTGTGTGTGTGTGTGTGAGGGCAACCCCCCCCCCAAAAATGCACGTATGAAGCTATAGGATGATACAAGGTTTCTTGTCCTTGAAAGGGTTTTCAGAGGTGGGTACGCCAACCAGCAGGGGGTCGCTTCGAGCGTGCTGCTCACAGTAACTCATCAGGTCCGCCGCCGCTTTAGACACCTGGGGAGGCGGACGGGAAGAGGGGTTCAGGAAAAAAAAAAAGAAAAAACAGAGGGAGAGAAAAGAAGAAATACAAATGATGATCCAAATTAAAGCTACAAGACTCGTTTTATCACCCTTAGAACATGCCATGATAGTTTGTTTCTATCTTTTTTGTTATTTCGTTGGAATCGTTTATTTATCAAGATAATATTTACCGTTCTAAAAAGACGTTCACACGCCCCTATGCCCCTGAAGACTCCACAAAATTGCACGTCTGACTACAATTATCTTTAGAAATTGAAAGAACTGCTAGAAAAAATACAATCAAGCTTCAACAAGTAAGACAAGCAATCACAAAAACCAAAACAAAATAAAAACAACATAAAAATCAGACCACAAAAAGCAAAACCAATAATTGGGGAAAGATTTAATCTGAGACCTAAACAGAGGAGGGAAAGGAGAATATTCGGTTTGAAGTGCGAGGTCATCCATGAAGCAACTAAAACACTGTTTCTCCTTTTGGTCCCTGACTAAATCTTGAAGAAATGAAGAAAAAAACTTTTTCTGCTGCACTCAAAGCAATTGTAAAGTTGGAAGTACATGAGGGGCTCCGTCCATTTGGGTCTTAAAGACGGTTCACAGAGTCAGAAAGTGAATTTTGAGTCCAAAGCAGTGAAAGACGGTGGGGCCGGAGTGACGCGCGACAGCAGTATTGAGAAAAACATTCAGGTGTGATAGTAGGAGATTTTATTTTGCCTTTTCCTCTTTTATTCACACATTTTACTCAAGCTTGGTATTTCATGGAAATCTATACTTTATCAACAAAAAAAGTATAGAGTGATAAAAGACACAACTAAGCTTTAGCACCGAAGCTCAATTGCCATGGTGGCACATTTAAAAAAAAAAAAAATAGGAACACAAGAGAGGAAATATGTGATCCGCACACAAAGCAGATGACCAATATGATCACCTTAATGCGTTCAATTCCTGCCTCGATCCTCAGCTGCTCCACCAGTTTCCTGGCCTGGGCGATATTATTAGTAGTGGACATATTCATCCATCAGAAGACACCAACACAGGAGAAAACTGCAGGAAGAAGAAGAAAGAGAGACGGAAACGTTCAAAAGGAAGCCGTCGTCGCGCCCTGGCTTATTTGTCTCGAAGCAAATGGCTCTTAAAGGAGTCCTGCGAATCTCTCATTTTCCAGGAACCCTGCTTTCACACGCTCGGCAGATTTTTATTGATTCATCAGAACTGTGTGCCTTTCTGTTGCAAATGTTGAGCAGCGTTAGCTGTGGAGCCACAGCACCACATGGAGGTTCTAACGTGGTAGCGCAACACAAATAGTAGACTGAGAAACCTGTGGATACCCAACACAGAACATGCTAAACAAACATGGAGGGATCCCGGGGGCTCAAAGGGAAACAGGCCCACGTTTATGCTCGTGATGTTCGAGGCTTTTTCTGCCTCTCGGAGCACACAAGAAAAGAAAATCGACTCCAGGTTGTTTTGCTGACTCCGTGCTCCCAAGAACATGGATCGTGATACATTAGCCTCGGCAAACGGAGCCTTACCTGACCGGCGGTGTGCAGACAGGGCTCTCTCTGAACACTGATGTGAGAGGACGGAGGGGACGAGCTGAGGGAAAGCAGGCGCGGCAGGACAACAGTAGGCCTTGAAATGAGAACAGAGCCGGGAGGCAGCTGAGTTTACATCGGCTTCTCCCTGTGCAAAAGAAAAAGCAAGTTGCACAAATGTTTACAGTCCAACAACTCTAATCACTAGTTATCGATAATTATTTCATGTACAGCATGTAAGCGTACTCCCACCTCTGAACGTTTTCCACATTTTGCCGTGTTACAACCACAAATTTCAATTTATTTATCTTTCTTGGAACCTTATGTTACGCAAGAGCGGAAAGCGTTGAGTAATTACTGATGCACATTTATCTTAAAATTATTTTGATTACAAATCTCTTACTCCGCTCCCCTCAAATAAAAGTGCAACGTGTTGCTTTCAGGAACCAGCCAAGTGCTAAATAGTCCTGACCTGTCAATAGGCTGTCATTTAGCATTGATATAAAAAGTTGAGGGTAAGTTTAGGTCTAGAAACTCCATCCAAATAAAATGGTGCCTCTGGAGGAGCTGCAGAGATCCACAGTGGAGGACAGGATAAGCAATCTTTACATGAAGGCAATCTTTAGGCCACTGCTGAAAGTTGCTTTGCAGTTTGCAATAAGATGCAAACACGTGAAAGGAGTGCTTTGGCAAGATGAGATAGGAGTTGCTGTTTTTTTTTTCCCCCACATGCAAAATGCTGCAGTGTGCTGAGCTGAACGGTACTTTGCTCTAATGTCAAATGTGACTTACTGGAATCACATTTCACTCTAAGTTGCAGCAAATCACAATGAGGTGTGGAGAAAATGCTGCAATCCTCTGGCAAAACAGTTTATAGTTACAGACAAGCAAGAAGTATTGCTTTTGAAATAGTTTTACCTACTAAAAACAAATTTTAAAAAGAGGCAAATTGATAAAGATGAACAGATTCACTGGCTGGGCAAACTGTCGTTGAAAAGACGGGTGGAGCTAAGTACAGGTACATAGAGGATGGAGCGAATGGAGCACAGGTCACCGTCCAGCAGGACAGCGACTGCAACCATCCAGCAAAACGACAATAAACATCATCATCCTGCAAAGCTTCAGTCAAACTACAGATCTAAATCAAACAAGTCGGTGAGGATTTCTCTCACCGACTTGTTTTCATGGATGCTCTTCCTGCAATCTGACAATCTGAGTTATTTTATGAAAAAAAACATCCCAAAAATGACATACTATTAGAGATAATTATTGCTGTGAAACCTGGTTTTAAAAAAGACTCTCAAGACACGTCCGCCGCACTTTTCAGATCCTCAAAAAAAAAAAAAAGCCCTCTGCCTTTGCGTTGCTCTGTCACATTTACATAGAAACACAGCAAACTGACAGCTGTTGCTGTGACGTGACAACATGCGAGAACGTTCAAGGAGCGAATGTGAGAGGTGGACCTGAAACCGAGTGAACCGTTCGCCCTTTCGTGCACACCGTCTCCGAGACGCTTTAAAACAAACTTCCTTCCTCTGGTTCGCCCTGCTCTGAGCTCGACGGGAACTCAGCCGCAGCCGCAGCCGCACCTCGCGTCTCACCTGCAGCCTGTCAGGGAGCCGAGCTGCCAGCCGGCGCCTCGGCGTGCAGCTCTGTCTCCGGAGGAAAGTCCTGCTTTAATTACTACAACCGTGGAGCAGATCAGAGAACCGTGACTGTAATTAGGGCTCCCTGTGCAAAGCGGGTGAGTGTGCAAGGCTGAGAGACAGGAGGAAATAAACATTTAGTAATAATAAAAAAATAAAGAGAGTTCCTCTTGCTCTTTAAATTGTGAATATGAAAGAGGTTGTTTTTTTTTTTTTTTGCCTATAAAATATGAGGAATAATTCTTGTATTTTGGATCAGAAAGAGATTTCCAAATCAGCCAAGCTACATTAAATAAATTAAGCTTTTGTTTACGTCTGATTTTCTGCTGATGGCTTCAGTAAGAAACAGCTTTTTTCTGTCTTTTTCTGTATTTCTTGCCACATCAGGACAACTTTGCTAAAATCCACACTATTTTAGCAAAGTTGTGCTTTTCAAGAGCAAAGTCACACTTAGCATCCCGAGCTTGATATCGGGCCAAGACAAAAGGTTTGAAGGGATGTTTAGAGGGATGCTCGCAGCTTCAGCTCCCTGTAACACAGACGAGGCAGTCGCTGTGGTCCCCTGCTGCTGTAGCCCGACCAAGCGACAACTCTCCTGCGATTATCCGAGCATATTTGCAACTTGGTTGCTTTTGAAACACTCAGAGCGACAAGTTCAAACTTCAACAAGTTTTTTTGTTTTTTTTGTTTCATCACTGCAAGCATCAATGCTGCCAAGTGAGAACCGAAGACGATATTTGTGGCATCAAGCAACCGAATAGGTGGACCATGCTACTCGAAAAGGGCAATTGCTGTCTCTGCATATACGTTCATCAGATTTCATGTTCTCATATGTAGTGAGAACCTCTTGCAAATGTTTTGTTGTTCTCTGTCTCAGTGGAAGCTCACCGGCATTAAGGTGGACAAACACACAACTGATGTTTGCTGTTAGAATTTGTGCAGCCTGTTGATTTTTTTTTAAAACTTTCTGAGAGCTGATATAAACACCCCCACCCCCCGCCCCCAAAACACTCCCACTGAAGTCACGTCAATCTCCTAAACATTACAGAAATACACGAACATCAACACAGCATCCCGACGAAACATCCGAGCAGGAAAAACGCGGCCCCGCCGGATCTGGACAGGCCAGGCCCGGCTATCAGCGGCCAAGCCAGCCTGCGGAGCCGCACGGCGGCTCTCGGGACGCGCGGAGCCCCCCCGCGTCAAGCCCCTTATTGATCCCAGCAGCTGCCTGGCGCTGATCGGGCCTGCGTGTCCTCTGCTTTTCACAGGCCCTGCTCGCTGCTCCGCCGTGCAGTGAAAACACAATGCGGGCATTTTGATGGATAGAACAGCGTGTCCTCTCTCCCGTGGCTATCCACGCACCAAAGACACACACACACACACACACACACACACACACACACACACACACACACACACACACGCACACACGCGCCGCGCGCCAAGCATGCACACGCGTATACGCACAGGCACCCAGACCTTGTGCACACATCAAAGCCAAAGATTATCCCACCCCCGTCTCCTCCTCATGTGAAGACCAGACAAGATCGCTTGGAGCTCTGCAGGAAGACCCACCACCCACCCCCCAGCTCCACCCCCTCTACGCCCTCCATCCCCCCACCATGATCGCCAGCCGTGGCAGTGGGGTGGTGACATGCTCCAGCAGACCACTAGAAACTCATCCGGCGACCACACAAGACCGGAGCGCACGCCAAACAAAAAAAAAAAAAAAAAAAAAATTTGTTCCGCTATTATGCAAAATGCGCGGCCCTACTTCGACAAATAAGATCCGGCTTCTGCTGCTTGCGCTTCCTCGGAAGGTCCAAAGCCCCCCAGGCTGTGAGAAATCTTCCACTGACCCTGTCCCCGGTCCTCCCCACCCTCTCTGCCGGCTGCACACACACACACACACACACACACACACACACACACACACACACACACACACACACACAAAACAAAATAAAAAAAGGGGGGGGGGAGGGGGGAGGAGGTAGGGGAGGTGTGTGTGTGTGTGTGTGAGTGTGTGTGTGCGTGTGTGGAGGGGGGTAGGTGGGGGGTGGAGAGGGGGGATTCGGATTCGTGACACCGATGGAGCCCCCCTCTCCTGCTGCTGCAGCCGAACCTCGGTGACAAGAATCCGGGGGGGTTCGCAGAAAGCGCGCAGCGTTATTGTAAGACAGGAAGGGAGGAAAATAGCCGAATATCACCAAACTCACCTCCGAACGCGCTGGATCGGTGATTTAAAGGGCCAGATCCGCTCGCTCGCTCCTCGTCTCCACCGAGCCAAACGCCTCCCCCACCGCTACAGTCTGTCCACTCCTCTACCTCCCCCCACTGCCCCCCACTCCCCCCTCCTCTCTCTCCCTCTCTCTCTTTTTCTCTCTCTCCTTTCCCTTCCGATAAGCAGCTTTAACCCAGGTGTTGGTAAAACATCATCAACCGGAGCGACAACCATAATCCTTCCAGCAGAGGAGCTTATTTTGTAATTTCCCAATTACATTCTTATCAATAAACACGCAGGAAAATATGCAGGAATGAACCAAATCTAACAGTGGCTGTTTAATTTTTTTTCTTTTTCTTTTTTTCCCCTCCCTCTCCACAAATACCTGCTGCTCGTACTGTTTCCAGCGACCATTGGAACAACGGCCCCTGGGGGACCAACGCGTGTTTCCTGACTCTCTGCGCGTTATGAACTCGTCGGTTCAGAAGTTTATCTGCAGACGCTTGAGATGAGAAACCCGAAAGAAAGAAAGAAAGAAAGAAAGAAAGAAAGAAAGAAAGAAAGAAAGAAAGAAAGAAAGAAAGAAAGAAAGAAAGAAAGAAAGAAAGAAAGAAAGAAAGAAAGAAAGAAAGAAGGGAAAATGGAATTCCGTGCACTTCTAGGCGCAGGAACCCCGTTTTATACTCTGCAAATAACATTTCTACACCCCCCCAAACACACACACACACACACACACACACACACACAAACACACACACACACACACACACACACATACACACACAAACACACACACATACAGAAACACAGAAAAAGCTTCACTCTCAGTTTCTCTTGCTGACATGTTATATAACCCGCCATTAAACCGGCCGTCTTCTCAGAGTTTTGTCTTTAATTTTCACATTAAGCTTCAGGATCCGAAACGGTGGGAAACTTGGCCACGCCCACTCCTGTCTGCATCTGGACCTGGTTTACTTGTACTGTAAAAACAACTGTATTTCTCCACAGCGCAGCGCCATTTTACACCAGGCGATGGCGCCATTTACCAACTCTAAGGGGAGGTGGAGGAGGAGAGGGTTGCTTGCTCATTGGCTCTGCACACACACACACACACACACACACACACACACACACACACACACTCATGCAGCCTCTGTTCCCACCTAACAGAGCTCCACTCCTCCTCACGGATAAACACGAACACAAACCTTTCTCTGAGCCGAGCAGGGATGCGGGGCTAAATGTGTTGAATCCTGCTTTCAAACACAGATTTATTTATTTATTTATTTATTTTTTTTGTTGTTGTTGTTCCTTTGCTTGCTCCCGTCGTCTCTATTGGTTTCCATTTTACTTCCTCTGACCCCGCCCTTGTTGTTCTGAGCGACAAGCAGGGTGAGAAAGAAGTGAGCGGTGGAACCATGACAGAAGTAGCATGAGGTACACACACACATTTATTTATTTATTTATTTATTTTCTGCAGCCGCAGCATTGACCTAATTGGAGAAACTTGCGTCTCAGTGCATGTGCAACCACAGCAGCACGTTTTGGAGACGATGGGTAACTAATTAGGGTCCAACCGGAAGTGGGAGGTGGGACTCGTGAATGAGAGGGGGGTTGCGGTTTTACCCCGAGGGTGAAACGCCTTTGTTTGGACGCCCCAGCAGCAGCAGCAGCAGCAGCAGCAGAAGGATTGAAGACCTCTAGCTGTCAAAAGGCATCTCTGTCTCCACCGGAGTCTCTCCAGGCTGAGGCCACGTCCACGTCAACGTCACACCGTCTCCATGGCGACCGTGCCGGGGACAGCATCTGTAGCAGTCCCTCAGACCCAAGAAAAACACGGAGAGCCTCGACGGGTGCAGTATGTTCAAATTTACTGGGTTTAAAACCAGTTCTGAATCACCGTGAAAACTAAAGAAAAAACATACAAAACATGAATACATCACATAAACATAAATACAGTACATAAACCAAACAAAGCTCCAAAAGAGCACCTCGCTCCGCCGTCCGAGGGCTGCAAAGTCCACAGTGGAAAAGCTGCCGTGCTGTCCTAGCTGCTAGCTGCTACTGAAAATATGAGCGCCAGTTCAGACAGAAGATGCTCTTCCTCTTCCTCCTGTCCATGGGCATTTCGCACCGACTTGACCTGAACTAACTACAGTGCCCCCACTGGACACTATGGGCAACAACCCCCAACCAGAACATTAAATGAAATGGGCATTTACACTCCCACCAAATCATGTATGATAAGAACATATTAACGATTCATGCATGATTTTAAGCATGACCAATGGGCGTTAAAGAAGTAGCCAACAAACAAATACAGGTAATGTCACACTTTAACCTTCAGCAATATAATGTCTGATGTGAGACAAATGAACGTCAGTTAGTGACTTTCTAAAAGAACTACAAGTTTTTGAACAGGTCTCTCAATAATGTGAGGTTTGTGTGTTGTACCCTGCTTCTTCATTGAATGTCGATCTCCAACTTGAAGCTTGACTCTGCGCACCAAGCCATCATCTTCTTGTGGTGCTTCAACTACTCGACCCAGTTGCCACTGACTTCTGGGAAGTAGGTCTTCCTTTATGATGACAATGTCATTGACCTGAAGATTGCGACGAGGCAGGTGCCATTTTTGTCTTGTAGATATGTTCAGAAGGTACTCCACTTTCCACCTACTCCAAAACTGTTCCGTTAGATATTGCACTCTGCGCCATCTTTTCCTTGCATACAAATCCTCCTTCACAAACTTTCCAGGAGGAGGCAGTGCAACCTTTGATTTCATCAATATGAGATGATTTGGAGTTAGAGGTTCAGGTGATTTAGGGTCGTTGATTCCATCAACGCTTAGTGGTCGGCCATTGATTATAGACATTGCCTCATAAAACAGTGTTCTTAGAGAAGCATCATCCAGCCTGCCTTGTGATTGAGCAATGGTGGAATTGAGAACACTGCGGATGGTTCGAATCTGTCGTTCCCACACACCTCCAGCGTGGCTGGCAGATGGGGCGTTAAATACGAACTCACACTGCTCATCTGCAAGGAAAGCTTCCAGGGCATTTCTGTCACATTCCTTCAGTGCCTCTTTCAGCTCATTTTTGGCCCCAATGAAATTTGTCCCTTGATCGCAATACAGCTTACATACAGCTCCTCTTAAGCTGATAAAGCATCTCAGGCTGTTAATGAAAGAGTCTGTAGACAGATTCTCTAACATTTCAATATGGACTGCGCGTGAGGAAAGGCAGGTAAAGAGGAGTCCGTACCTCTTTTGCTCCTTGCGACCTTGCTTGGTGGTGAATGGTCCGAAACAATCCATTCCACTGTAGATGAAAGGCTCTGAGACTTCAACTCGTTCCTTCGGTAGCTCAGACATGCGTTGTTCCTCAAGAGGCCGCCGAAGCTTTCGACATTGAACACATCTACTTATTAGCTTTGCGACTTCTTTGCTCCCACCAATCACCCAAAACCCATTTGCTCTAATCTCCATGAGCGTCTGGCTCCGGCCTTGATGACAAGTCTTTGAATGAAAATGAGCTATGATCAGGTTTGTAATGTGATGGTCTTTTGGAAGAATAATAGGGTGTTTCAAACCTTGGCAGAGTGTTGACTTTTTCAGTCTTCCTCCAACCCGGAGAAGTCCTTGATCTACAACAGGATCCAGTTGAAAGAGAGGGCTTGAACTTGGGAGACTATCTTTTGCCTTCAACACTCTCAGCTCTTGACAAAAGGATTGCTGCTGGAGGAGTTTTATTATAACTTCAGCAGCTTCTTTGCGTTCATTTGCTGTTACAACACTGCCATATTGGATTTTGTTTGGTCTCAGTCGTTTTATTCTTGCCACTACTTTAAGGAGCATTGACCAGCTAGAGAACCTTTCAAAATGTCTGAGGATGTTGTCTTGTTCTCTTGTTCGAGTTGCAAAAGTTTTGACTGCTTTGACCTCTGGATCACCTACCAACAGTTCAGCTGAGGGGGCAGTTGAGTAGGAAATCTCTTGTTCCCACAGGAACTTTGGGCCAGATAGCCAGCAGGTTGTCATAATCTCTGAAGCGCTAAGGCCTCTAGAGGCGTAGTCTGCTGGATTCTGAGCTGTGTCAATGTAGTGCCACTGTTCGGGATATGTAATTTCCCTTATCAACTGGACACGATTTGCGACAAAGACATGAAATCTTCGTGCTTCATTGTTTATATATGCCAAGACTACTTGGGAGTCAGTCCAAAAGAACTCCTCATCAATGTTAATCTCGAGCTCTGATTTTAGCATGACACTCATTTTAGCTGAGGTGACTGCGGCTGACAGTTCTAGTCGTGGTATGCTTATAACTTTGGTAGGAGCTACTCTAGCTTTAGCTATAACCAGACTACAGTGCACTTTGCTATCATCACTTATGAACCTAATGTAGGAACATGCTCCATAGCCTATGTTACTGGCATCGGAGAAGTGATGCAGTTCCACTTTAACAATGTTTTTTAGTTCAGGTGGGTGGTAACATCTGGGTACTACAACTGATTTGAGTTTTTCCAACCCATTTTTCCAGTCCTCCCACCGTGAGCGCAGGTTGTCAGGAATGAGATCATCCCATTCGGTACCTCTGCGGCAGAGCTCCTGTAGGATACTTTTGCCGCTCAAAGTGAAGGGAGCTACAAAGCCCAGTGGGTCATACAAAGATGAGATAACTGACAGTAGGCTCCGCCTAGTAGGAGGCTGGTCCTTTGTATTTACACTGAAGTTGAAGGTGTCATTTTTAACTGACCACTGAATTCCAAGCACATGACCTTCAGGTGTAGTATCGGGTTTGAGGTCAAGTGATTCTGTTGTATTGGCTCTTTCTGAAAGTGGAAGATGAGAGAGAGCGTCACTTTGGTTGGAATTAAACTTGTGCAGACGTAAACCTGCAAGTTTGCAAAGGGCTTGTGTTTCATTTATGAGCTCTTGAGCCTCTTTGACTGATGGGACACTTGTCAAACCATCGTCTACATAAAAACTCCTTTCAACGAAATCAGATGCCTTCGGGTAGTTAGATCTGTGCTGTTGTGCCAGGTACTTAAGGCCAAAATTAGCACATCCAGGGGAAGAGCCAGCACCAAACAAGTGCACAGCCATTCTGTACTCTTTGGGCTCTTCATCTAGTTGTCCATCCGGCCACCACAGAAATCGTAAGTAGTTACGCATTTCTGGGCAGACGAAGAACTGATGGAACATTCGTTCGATGTCGCAGACGATGGCTACATTCTCCCTTCTGAAACGACAGAGTACCCCCACCAGCGAGTTAATCATATCAGGGCCCGTCAGAAGAGTATCGTTCAGTGAGACGCCACGAAACTTAGCCGAACAGTCAAAGACGACTCTTAACTTTGTTGGCTTTTTGGGGTGGTAAACCCCGTGGTGTGGGATGTACCAAACGATCTCATCATCGGTCACAGGAGGGGCTAGTTCTGCGTCACTGTTGCTGATAATGTCCTTCATAAAGGCATTGTAATGTTCGCGATACTGTTTATCAACCTTTAGTCTTTTCTTTAGGTGCTGCAGTCGAACTGTGGCTAGCCTCCTATTGTTGGGAAGAGCAGGTGGCTTACTGTCTTTGAAGGGAAGGGGCATCTGATAGTGTCCATCTTCTCTCTGCTTTATTGTGTCACTGAGGAGTTGTAAAAAACGAATATCATCTTGAGATACATACTTATCCTCATAATTTTTCTCAGTGAAGTCTGACTCTAAGACTTTAAGCACATCAGCAGCTGACGGTGTGGGCATTTGTTTGACATTGATACGGTGCACATAACTCTGATTTCCCTCTCTGTCTAAGTGGGGATTACCAGACCCAATGACACTCCAACCAAGTATGGTTCTTTGTGCGAAAGGCTCATTCAATTGTCCTGTGACAATTTCTAGGGGGGCCAGTGCTGATGGACAGTCATAACCGATTAATAAGCCCACTTCACAATCTTGTAGTGGCTGTAACTGGTTGGCTAGGTCTCTAAGGTGTGGCCACTGAAGTGCAGTTTCTCTAGTGGGAATGTGGGACTTGTCAACTGGGATAAAGTCACGAGAGTAGGCTTGTTTAATTTTTACGTGGGCATCAGAGTCAAAGCTACGCACCTGTAAATTGCTAGCAAGTCTACTTGCTACAACTGTGTCAACAGAGGTCATTGTGCTGAGCTTTAACTGCACTGGTTGCCTATCCACATTCAGCTCAGAGGCCAGGTCTCCTAAAATGAAGGAAGAGTCACTTTGGGTGTCAAGCAGGGCATATGTGAGTATTTCTTTCTGTGGCTCTGATGCAGCTGACACAAAAACTGGTACTATGCTTGATGTTGCAGATGTTTTTCTCGTAAGTACATGGGTCATGACTATATGCACTTCCTTGTTTGCATTCTCAGCTGGGGAGGCAGAGTCCTCAGTCCTCCTTTCTTTGGGTTCCTTTACTTCCTCTTTGTGGAGACAGGTGGGGTGACGTCGGCCACACTTATTGCAGGAGTGACGTCCTTTGCATTCTTTAATTACATGGCCTTTTCTTAAACATCCGAAGCAGAGGTGATTTTCACGAATGAGAACTTTCTTTTCATCACTGGTTTTTGCTGAAAATGTTGGACACTTAGCTATACCATGCGATTCATCCTTGCAAAATAAACAAGGTGGCTTAGATTTAGGAGCGACCACTTTAGGGAAGGGAGACTTCGTCTGGATAGTTGTAGTAAGTGCTTTAGCTCTTTTAATGTGTCTCTCCTCAGTTTTTTCACTCATTAGGAATGGTGAGGCAACAGGGTGACAAGCAACTTTAGCTTCCTTTTGTAAAAACTGTGTGAAGTGAGCAAAGCTAGGATACTCCTGATGTTTGTCCAGCTCCTCCACAACAATGCGACTCCATCTCTGCACTATCCAGTCAGGCAGTTTTTTGAGAAGCTTGTGATTTTCCTCACAATTGTTCAGGATTTCTAGGCCCTTGACTTGGGGAATAGCCTCAGCACAACTCTGAAGAAAGTCTGCAAACTCTCTGAGTGCTAAAGGATCATTAGCAGCTATTTTGGGCCATTTTGTAAGCTTGTTTCTAAATGCTCTTTGGACAATGAATGGACTGCCATACCTTTCTTGCAGAACACTCCAGATGCCCTGGTATGCCTCTTCAGTGTTGCGATAAAAATATCCCTCTACTGCCTTTCGAGCTTCACCTGCAATATAACTCTTTAAATACAATATCTTCTCACATGCAGGTAAAGGTTTGTTGCCTATTAGCGCCATGAAGGATACTTTCCAGTCAACAAACTTTAGAGGGTCACCACTAAAGATAGCTGGCTCTGGTACAGGAAGTCGGTTTAAGGTAAGGGAGTTTGCTAGGGCTTCAGCTAAGCTAAGTTCTCCTCGTTCTGCACCAGTGTAGTGATGCTTAAACGACGAAGCCAGTGGATTTAAGGAGGGCTGTGGCACTTTGACAGAGTCATTTAAAGCGTTCTCAAAGTTGTGGCAGGATGCTAGATCACAGCTTTCAACATCATTTAAAGTGCTTAAAGCTCTTACACGTGCTGCTGCTATTTTTACTTCACTTTCTGCCTTTAAATGCTGTAGTTTGATTTTTTCCTGCTCAAGCCTTGCCTTTGTTTCCACTTCTTCTTGTTTTAACTTTGCCAATGCTTCATTTTCCTTTAACTTCCATTCATTCTCCATTTGGTTGACTTTAGTTTGCTGTGCAAGTATTTCTTGCATAGCCTTTGCTTGTTCTATTTTAGCTGCAAATTCAGCTTCTGCTTCATGACTGATTGAAGAATCTGTCTTTGAGCGTGCAACTGAACCATCTGAGAACGATGTTTCAGTTTTTGTGTCTCCAAACACGGAGCCATAGTCATTTTTGTTTAACATCAATCTTACTCTTTCCTTTTCAAGACGATCATTAAAGGGCTGATCAATATTTTCTTGTCGTTTTGCAATAATCTCACAAATGTCTGTTGTAAGGACAGTACAGGCATCCATTCTTTTCACTATGTCTGGGGTCATATTTTGATTTCGGCGAATGGGTTCATAATGTTGTTGTACAGCCGCATACTTGTCTCTTATGTCATGGCTTACACTGTTTAAATCTTCAGGTGAGCAGAAAGCCTTCAGTTTTGTTCTAATTTCTGTAGCTGACTCCTTCCAAGAATTATATGCTCTGTTGAATGCTCTTTCATGTTTCTTTGCATCTTGTTCATGCATCTCTTTGCCCTTTTCAGTTAGGTGTCTTTCACGATTGCTGGATCTCACCTCTTGCTGTTCTATGTTGTCGGGTTCTTCAGCAGGGTACGACATTTTGTATGTGTGTTTGTGCTTTGTATTAATGTCTGGACTTAAATTTGAGTAAGTGTTGCTTTAACTTTAAGACTATGTGGGAAACAACACTCACATCAGACATTTACACTATGTCAGTAAACAATTTCACATTCACACTATAACAAATATGACTGTAAATACTGCTGATGTACTGCAAATTATTTAGAGGATGACCAACCCATACAATTCGAGAAATAGCATTTACTTAATGCATGCCCACTGTAGCTTTAAGACATTAAACCACAACTGCATTTAAGGCTTTAAACTCTTAATTACTGTTCAGGTAATTTGATCCTTTTATCAGCAAAGTCCTTACTGAGTAAAATACCTGAACCTTTTATGAATAACCGAGTCAGAGTCCAATATGAAGAGCCGTGATGAAGTAGCAATGGTTCTTTACAGGAGTCGTCGCTCGTGGTTGCTGCAGGCCTCGCTCGACTGACACATGGGTTGCACTCGTTTCATGTGGGACCAGCTTCCACTCAGCGTCGAGTTTTCACTGTAGCAGTCCCTCAGACCCAAGAAAAACACGGAGAGCCTCGACGGGTGCAGTATGTTCAAATTTACTGGGTTTAAAACCAGTTCTGAATCACCGTGAAAACTAAAGAAAAAACATACAAAACATGAATACATCACATAAACATAAATACAGTACATAAACCAAACAAAGCTCCAAAAGAGCACCTCGCTCCGCCGTCCGAGGGCTGCAAAGTCCACAGTGGAAAAGCTGCCGTGCTGTCCTAGCTGCTAGCTGCTACTGAAAATATGAGCGCCAGTTCAGACAGAAGATGCTCTTCCTCTTCCTCCTGTCCATGGGCATTTCGCACCGACTTGACCTGAACTAACTACAGTGCCCCCACTGGACACTATGGGCAACAACCCCCAACCAGAACATTAAATGAAATGGGCATTTACAGCATCCCCCTGGCGGATGTCAGAGAGCTAAGAAGGTGCAGGGAGACCAAGAGGGCTGGCACCTCTGTGCGTCTTTGCGACTGTGCGTCGTCAGGGGTGGGGGGTTAACGGAGGTCAACCGAGACGTCCTCGTGAGCTTATTCACGCGCCTTCCGGTTTTTCCACGCTCCGTCGTGTTCCACGAGCAAACCAGCGGCGCGTTGTTGAGATCTCGCGTTGCAGGACGAGACGCGTGAACGTGAAGCGTGCGTGGCTTTCAAATTCTGCTTTGAAAACCACAAAGCGTGAGATTTTAATCTATGCAAATCTGAAAAGCGGTGTGTTGGTTTTATGCCCATGTTTGGCACATGGTTCCAGACCTGCGTGGAAATCTAGAGACTGGAATGTCAGCCTTTGCAAAGAAACTGAAGCTCACCCAGATTTGACTTGTTAGGTTTTTTTTTTTTTTTTTTTACAGAAGTTCTCACAAAAATGTGTCGGAATCGTCCTCAAGCGTTTGGCAGTTTTTCATAATTAAATTAAAATAATAAAAAAAAAACCTGGTAGTTCTGCTTAAATGAGAGCTTACATCAAATTCATGAAAATGCCAACATGCAAATTGAAATGGATGCATAACTTAAAACGGCTAAATACATTAAGAAATCAAAAGCACAATAAAATAAATGTAAAAAAAAAAAAAAAAAGATGAAAATGTGGCTTTGCCAAAGTAAAACTTTGCAGAAAGTCAAACAGAGTATAGGCGAAGTAGGTTGAGCAGAGCTGGCTCTTTATAGGACACAACGCTTTGTGGGACAGTTTTGATCTCGTCTGGACACGGCGACTTCGTCCACACATTTACGACGTTCCCTGCTTGGCTGGCAGCAAACGGGAAGTTCGGCTTCGCATGAAGTTCCTCAACTATTGACTTGTTTTGAAACTTTTCCACGTTGCTAGAACGTCGCCAGGATTGCTTGCAACACACAGGTTATAGACATAGAGTCTCCGACCTGAGCGGCAGATCTCTGCAGCTCCTCCGGAGTCGCCACAGGCCTCTCGGCAGCTTCTTTGGGGATTTGTTGACCTTGACCTAGTAGGCCGGTCTCCTAGTGTTTCCATGTTTGGCAAATGGGAAGACGTTTATCTGACTTTCATTCAAACCCTAATTCTTCTGAAAATGTCTGCAAGCGCGGCAGGACCTGAAAAAAAAAAAAAAAAAAGATCCAGTAAAATAGATCGAGGTTTAAACTGCAAGGCATTGAATATATGTATATATATATATAAAAAAATAACAACAGTAAACACTGCTCAGTTCAAATTTTATTATGAAAATCATTTTGCAGATTTGATTATTGTCATCTGTATATATATATATATATTTATATATATATTTATATTTATTTATATAATTATTTATATATGCTAGTTTCCATTATTCAGAGGATGCATCAGCACAGTATATCTTAATAGGAAGACTATTGCTAGAATAAATATCAATACATTAAATCTGGCTGAATGAAAAAAAAGTTCCAAAAACAGAAAAGAAAAAATCATTACAAAAGCAAAAAAGTGCTAAAAAAAAAAAAGAAAAAGGAACAATTTGCGTAAATTAAACCCAAAATTGCTGATAAAAGATTCTTTTTTTTGTTGTTGTTTTGTTTTGTTTTGTTTGTTTTTTTTTTTTTGCTAAAATTACAGAGATGTTTTTCACAGTTTGTGTCTTTGTTCTCATGCTGGCTGGAACACCGATAGGGACCATGCAGGAACGAAGAGCGACAGGATGCTAACAAACCACCTGATCCGCAACGTCGGTGTGCCCCGCCCAAAGCAGCCCGCGAGGAACCCGACCTGATCCGATAAGGTCACGGAGAGGTCAGCAGGGGTCGGTGGACGTACTTCTTCTTCTTCTGTTGTTTTTTTTTTTTTTATTCTCTGTGGTGCGTCGTCTGAAACCTGGCTGAACGGGGCTAGAAACTGACTATTCTTGGAAGAGAGGGGACCCAATGAACCTTTTTGTTTTTTTTTTTTTACCACAATCAAACATTTCCACGCTGCTTTGGGAGACCACATGCCAACATTTTGAAACCTTTCAGGAGCAGAAATGGCCCTGCGACATGTGATTTACTGACTGTTCTCACACGAGTATCTGTTTGCCACTAATGACGGTGCTCAAATTGCTGCTAAAAAAACATGAGAATGTACATAATATTAAGAGTTTATTGCACTAAATTTAATTTGATCAGAACCACGAATAAACTTCACAAAATTGCTCAATGTTTATTCTTTAATTTCATGAGCTCTGGTACTGATAGAGATCTATTAGCTCCTCTATGTAATCTCATCCACATTGAGCGTTTTATCTGTCTGTAGATTTTCTTCTTTTTAAAGAATCGCCGAGCGGGAACATTAAATCAGGGATTGGACAGCAAAAAGAAAGTCAGGAGGCTCTACATTCCCATCCAAATGAAAAATCACATAATTTTCCTCTCCCATCTGAGAAGCATTACACCGTTTTGACATTATTTACAGCTATCTACAACCCAATTTGAGCAGGGTCAGTTTGTATCACAAACACACAAAACGAGTGGAACGAGCGTGAGACGAGATCCGGTTTCAGCAGGGAAGATTTTTTATGAACTGGGCGTGTCGGGCATAAGCGAGGAAATAGTGCAAAAGAAAATAAGTGGGAAAAAAAAACAACATAATCTCTGTGTAAACAAACCAGTTTTGTATGCTTTAGTGAAAAGGTTAACTTTATTCAAACTAAGAGTTGTTCTACTTCTTTTGCTCTGTCTGTGGGTTTGTAGCTCTTTTTCGAAGTGCATGTGACATATTTCCATATTTCAGATTTGAGCTTCGCTGGAGGGGAATGTCTGTCGTCATCGTTGAACAATTAAATTGCATTCTCTTCAAACATTTTTAGTTTTTTTCAGTCAGTGGCTGCGAAGTTGAACATTTTCTGACTGCGGGTTCTGGTGTTTTGCCAGGAACCGTTTTGCCGCCGAACTCCTGTCTGCGGGGCCCTGCAGAAAACAGTGAGAGGAACCGAGAAGATCGTCAGATTGTCCCTTCTGAACGTCTCGGGGAAAAAGAGGAGCCATGTTGAACTGAAGCCATCTAAAGTGAGATTGTTTCACTGTAATCTGATTCAAATTCAAATTTTTAGTCCATTAGTAATTCATTAGTAAGACAATGAATTAATCATTTCCTTCACCTATTTCTAAATGCCAAATCATTCCACAGTAAGTTACAATTTCCACTGCGTTTTGAATTGTTTTAATAAAACAATGTTTTACTAAACTACAACAAATAGATTTGAGTTAATTTAATCACTTCTCAAACATCCCGTAGCATGATAGAACCTCCACTGTACTTTCCTGTAGTTTGGGTTTTTATTTTAATTCTCGAAGCTCATCTTACAGGAACAAACTTCGGCCTTGCTTTCAATAAGAACTGCACTGTGGTCCATAAAATAAATATGCAGCCAAGTGTTAGGATGTAAAACTAAAGAGGATCTGTCTTTCTAGACTCCTCGACTGTTTAGTGATCTTCCTTTATTCTTACATTGACAGTTTTGACTCATTTAAAAAAAAACATCTCAAACCTTTTATTCATTCCTATTGTGTAAGATAGTTTTAGATGTTAGATCAGCCTTGTTACTCAAGGTTTTTCCTTTTTGCCATCTTTGTGAAACACAGGCAAAAAAAATATATAGATATTTTTTCCAAGTCCAATTTAAGCCCTTTGGATGGCAGAACAGTGACATAAAAGTATAACGACGATACAAAACTGGTTTGCTTGCATTTATTTCCAAAGTTTGTTCCCACCGAGGGAACCAGGACCAAACGTCCCGTTCGGCTGTTGTGCGTCAGTGTGGGTGAACTCGTGTGGCACCGGAAGTCCCACGCAGAACCAACAGGCGGTCGGCTCAGCCTGACACGTCATCAGTTAGAACAGCAATCACAACACTCAGGAACAGCTCGGTGCAGGCCAAAGTGTGCGAAATGCAAAAGACAAACGCGACTAGTGCCCACACCCGGACGCTTTTCCCTGCTACACACGGACACATGAACAGATAAACGAGATGAGGGGAAGCGCTGGTTCTTTAACTCCACGCCAACGCCACTTGTGTTTGCTTCTCCAGACGCGGGAGGCCAAATAAACCCACGGCGAAGCACCGTTGCGTTTCAGATTTCCACGCCGTGTCTATTTATAGCCTGGCTGCCTCCCTTCGCTCCCCTGTTTTTCTCGCGGTGCGTCCAGCTCTCGCATGCTGCCTCATTGTTCCCCTCTCCTTCCCCGCCTGTATCATATTCCATGCAGGGACGAGTACAACGCCGGTCTCCTGTTAACGTCAGCAGAACAGCAGATTGCACAAACATGCGCACGCAATCTGGCATTTGCGTAAAGCCACCAGGCGTGTCGAGCTGATTTTTTATTATTGTCATCTTTTTTTTAAAATTTTTTTTCTTTTTTTTTATGCAGCGTGTGCCGCTATTAGAGCAGATCAGCCGCTGGAAGGTGGGCCTGAAAAAATCTCTGCAGGTCTTTTTTGTTTATTCTGGTTTTATATATGTATACATATATTTAGATAACCACATGCCCTATCGGCTGCACCCCATCTGTCAAAAATTAAAATATTGAAAACATAATTTAAATCAGATGTTTGTGTGTGTGTGTGTGTTTTTAGATATATATTTAAATATATATGTTTTAAAAAACAAAACAAGAAAAAAAAAATTAATAAAGCATCCCTGGCCTCTAATATGTAAAGGGTACGTTTACAAGGTAATTGTGGAGTTTCAGAGGACCTCACATTAGTGCAAAGTACAATACAGCAATAACAACAAATACATTCAGAAAAAGTAGTAATAGCCATGAAGTGAAATCTTTAGTTACATATTCACATTTGGATCTAAACGATAAAATCTGAAGAGCTGATGCATCCATAGCGAGATGATATGACGAGCAATATTATTGGATGGAAAGTTACAGTACATAGCAACAGTAACCGCACTTCTTGCTTACAAAGAGTCTCCCTCCAGAAAGACAGTGTTAAAGCATTTCTTTACACGGGTGACGTCTTACTTGAAGAGCTTTTCGGTCCTCTGGGAGAATGCGTATTTATTACAGCTACGCATCCGGAGCACGTTTTGGGGTCATTTCACTCAAATGAGCAGGTCTTCAAGTAAAACGTCCCCCTAAAACGCCCCATCTTTGATAACGCTGCACACAAACACAAGAGGTGGAGACGGACGAGGAACAGTTGCTGTGCTTTTTTTGTTGTTGTTGTTTGTTTGTCGTTGTTTTTGCTTCTCTCCGAAGAGGAGGGAACACAGTTAAAATGGGTTGTCATCTTTGTCTTTGGGTTTGAAAAGTACACAAGCAGATTATCCTCCACTCTAATTGTTGCTAAGAGCCTAACCTGAGAAAATGGAGAGAAAGTGAACAAATGATGTGGCTCACCCAGCTCAGATTACGCTCTGCAAACACGGCCAGACGATACCCTGTTGCTCAGCAGAACCACGACTTTGTTGTGCTAATGTACCAGAGAAATAAGACAATGGGACTGAGAGCCGCCATTGATGACATTACACAAAGAAGACAAAAGATACTGAAAATAAATAAAACAAAATGCACATAAGGATATGTTGGTAAAAAGTATTGTGCTTTTGGCTGTCCTGTGTACAACAATAAGAGCTCCTGCATGAAAAGGGTGTGTGTGTGTGTGTGTTTGTATGTGTTTCTGTCTTATGCACTTTGGACTTGGAGCTATTAGGTGGTACAACATGGGAAATTATAAAGTGCAATGTGAGGGGGTTTAAGCTGAATGAGCCCTGTTTGTCTCCATGTAGTTAGTAAACAGTGACTGTCGGAGTCATATGCATGCATGATTCCCCACATGCGCGTGTGTTTATCCCGACTCCTGCTTCCTGTTTGTGGATAAATGGATGATGATACACAAAGGGCAGACGAATCTCTGGTAAAGATATGTAAAGAGCCTTAGCATAAATTCATCTTTTATTCCAGTAGCTAATCTGATTAAATAAGATTTTATTATTTTATTATTTTTTTTTTTTACAAATGTTCTCTTTACTTTTTTGTTTTTGGTAACTCTTTGGAAGGAACGATGCCTCTGCTGTTCTGAACGTACACCACAGTGCAGGTGGTAAAAAATGTACATTTTGTCACACTAGATAGTGATCGACGACTTCCTGTCTCAGAGGCCAGTTTCTTTCAAAGATAAGAGAAGATTTCAGCAAATGCTGCTGGAAAATGGCAACATCTCTAAATCTACAGACTGAGGAATCTGTAAAAAAAAAAAAAAAAATCTTCTAAAACAAACCTGATCTGCAGCACATTTGGTTCATTGATCGAATGAACAAAAATGTCTCATCAATCCTGAAGGAGAAGACGGATACGACAGAGGAGTTGTGATCCTGTGGAAAACCTCTGAGAATATCAAATTCTTTGATTTTTTCTTTTTTTTTTTTTTTTAAAATAACAATGTGGCGTCTTCCAGTAAACTGAAAAAATAAAAATCAGATTTCCCAAGACTTTTGGCAGGATAAGAAATCGCAACATTAGGTCAAATCAAGTCAGGAATGGATCCATGGACACAACGTCTTAGTCACCACACCTCAATTCTGCTTTTACTTCAAGAGTTTTACTGCATCTTTACCAGAGGTTCAAATTTGCCTGCTGTGTATTTAAAGTCAAACCAGCAAACCAGAAACAGGACCAGCAGTTTTCTTATAGCCTCCTGTTTTTCTCCCTCCTTCACTGTGCTTTAAATTTATGGATTTCCTTCCCACTTGGCGTGATTCGTCACAAAGCAAACAGACTAGGAAAAAAAAAAAAAAAAAAAAGAAAAAGGCATAAAGAGAAACTTTCACATGAAAAGTGTCAAAGCGAGCTGATGTTCTCGACCTCTTCCGTTCGTCTCTCCATCTCGGCATTGATTATCCGTCCTGGTGAAACGAGGCGGCCTCGTTTCTCCTTCTCCGTCCTTCCTGTTCGCCTTCCTCCTCTTCGGTCTCTCCACGCTTTATGAACGTTTTAAAAGGATTGTTGCGTGTGTCAGTGTACAAGCTCCTCATTTACGGTGATGATTTTCAGAGGTTTTGTTGCTAAGTTGTTGTTTTATTTGTGTGTGTGTTTTTTTTTTTTTTTTTTACAAGACCAGAAGAGAAACGAATCATATTTTTTCCACCCTCCCCTCCATCGCCGAGGAGGAACGATGAGGTGAATCGTTAATGCTGCTGCTGTCAGACTTGAGTTGCTCCTCTCCTGTGACTGAGTAATTAGTTGAGGCTAAAGATGTTTAGGCTAGATGGAAGATATTTACACCCCCCGCCCCCGTGGTTATATACACCGGAGTCCAGTGCTGTCCGGCTGAGTGCTGCTCATGCTGGCAGTCTCAGATGTGTGATTCCTGCAGTTATTGGCGTAATGGACCGATTTCAGCAGATGACTAATCTCAAAGAAGTAAAAAAAAAAACCCGGTTGTTTCTAAAGACGTTGGGGTAGTGGGAGATGGAGAAGCACACATGAAGAGGCCAGATGAAAAGATAAATGATTTGAACTCATCGGGGACCTTCATTCTACTTCGACGATGGCTCCGATGTGTCGATGTGCTCGCAAATCTCCGCAGCCTCCACACGGTTCCATCCCTCGCTCCTGGACGCCGCGCCACCGTCTCGCCTCCGCCCACTCAGACAAAACACTTCTGAAGAGCTGCTTCTTTCCGGTGGCCTGCTGTGGTTCTGAAATCCCAACTCAAACAAATGGAGGATGTGGATAATAAGATTCCCATTGCCATCGCAACATTTTTGCTTTGATTGGATAGACAGAGTCTCTCCTTTGTCCGGTCCTTCTCATCTATCTCTCCTGATCAGCGTATCGGGAGATACGCTCTCCCCTCTCCTCTCCTTCCACCTCCTCTTCTCTCTTCTCCTTCCGTCTCCTCCTCTCCTCGTTCTCGATCTACATCACGCTGCATTTGCCCTTCAGTCTCTCTGCGCGGGACTGCTTCCCGGAGCGCTTGCCGTCGATGTTCAGGCTCATGTTCCTCTTCTTGTCCAGGTTGAGCAGCTCCTGGAAGAGCTCCGTGACGTTGTGGTTGGTCTTGGCCGACGTCTCCATGAAGGCGCACTTCCAGCGGTTGGCCTGGTCCTCCCCGTCCTTGGTCTCCACCTCACGATGGGTTTCATCGCTCTTGTTTCCCACCAGCATGATGGGGATGGCCTCGACATTGCCTTTTATGGCCAGAATCTGCAGAAGAGAAGAAAAGTGAGCATGGAAGGTTCCACAAAGTGAAGTGGATTTTGTTGGGGTTTCATGGAATAACGGTACATATTTGCTTTCAATTTCCGTGTTTTTTTTTTTTTTTTTTACATAAAAAATTTGAAAAGAGTTTTCTGTATTTATAGACACATCTGCCAGTCTTCTGAAGTATGCCTCTGCCAGCTTTGCACATTCACAGGATGCAAACTTTACCCATTCTGCTTGGTGGCACGGCTCAAATCGGGTCACAATGAACAGAGAGCTTCTGGGCTTGAACTAGACCGTTCTAAATCGTGATCATGAGTCCCTCCAAACACCTCCATTGTTGCTCTCTGCCAAGTTTTCTTGCAGTTTTCTTGAAGACAAATATTCAGTCATGTGGACTGAATATTTTTGGAAAGTGCCATTCATACATTGTTAACCGAAACACATCTCTATCGGGGCGTGCTGTGGTCCTCGACGCGGACGTCGCGGGTTCGACTCCCGGGCCCGGCGACCTTTGCCGCATGTCTTCCCCCCTCTCCTCGCCCTCCTTCCTGTCAGTCTACTGTCAAAAATGTGAGCCACTAGCGCCACAAAAACTCTTCAGAGGAAAAAAAAACAAACAAAAAAAACACATCTCTATAAAGCTCATATTAACTTCAGATTTAGAGCCATTCCTTGCTGTTATATATATAAATATATACTCTCAGAGAAGAAGGCCTTTCATAAACAGACACACACCTGTTGATAAATGGGTTTCAGCTCCTCCAGGGACTGTTTGCTTGTGATGGAGTAGACCAGGATGAAGGCGTGGCCCTTGGAGATGGAGAGGCGCTGCATGGCCGGGAACTGGTGGCTGCCCGTGGTGTCTGTGATCTGCAGGGTGCACACGCTTTTATCGCAGCTGATCACTTGCCGGTAGGTGTCCTCCACCGTGGGGATGTAGGTGTCCCTGAACGTGCCCTTGACGAAGCGCAGGACCAGGGAGCTCTTCCCCACGCCTCCCGCGCCGAACACCACCACACGGTAGTCGTTGCTCTGCTCCGGCATTCTGCCTCTGCAGGCTCAAAGACAGTGCTGCACCTGGAACGGCAAAGATGGAAGCAAAGGGAGGAGAAAGACAACGCGACGAGGCAGACAGGAGAGAGTCTTCCTCGATTTTTGTTTGTTTCCGACAAATTCATCGATGTTGTTAGCAGTATTTCATCTTTTTCGCCGCAACCATGGTCACTGTAGTACTTAAAAATGTCTATGAAGCTGAACTCAAACACAATTTCCTGCGTGGGACAAAATATTTAATCAACAAACAGTGGACCTACAGATAAAACAAATATTCCTAGAATAGGCTTTCCAAAATGAAGCTTATAGGGAATTACATAATTCCCTATATTTATATAGGGAAATTTACAACAATAATTTTCAATTTCCTACATTTCGCTCAAAGTTCAAAGTCACTTCTTTGTTATCCTTCAGAGAATCTGAAGGATAACAAACATTCGCAGCTTTGTCGTTTTTCTTAAGTGCAGGTTTTGCGGCCTACCTAACTCAAAAATTGATCGAGTTACTTGTGGAGCAAAACAGACACGTAAATGTGCCTCAGTAAAGAATAATCAAGGAAAATCCTGAAAGGCGTAATTCTGGAACCTCCACCAAAGTCACACCAACCAACCAACCAACCAACCAACCAACCAACCAACCAATCTACTAAAGAAAATGCAGCCAGTCAAACAAGCAACCTACAGACCAAATAACTAACCATCCAATCAATCAACCTGATTGGTTGATGGAAATTACTCAAGCAATAAAACAAGAAGGAAACCAAAAGTAAGCACCAGGCAAAGCAAGCAGCCCTCTGAGAAGAAAAGCCAGCAGGAGTGCAAACAAAGAAACAAGCAAGCCGCCAAGCAGAAAAGTCATCAACTAAAGCTAATAAGTAACCAACTATATCTACTACAACAAAAGTAATCAGCAACAAGGAAAGCAAGCAAATAACTAACTGGTGAAGCAATCTGCAGTTTTATGAAGTGACTCTGTTTACCTGCTGGTCACATACTGTTAGAGTCGCTTTAGCACTTTGTTTAGCCAGTTAATATTATCAGTGCAAAAAATCTGTTTTGAGTCAAGAAATAAACAAGCTTCCTCATCCAGTGAGAGAGATGACAGCAGCTGCACTGCAGGTTTAACCTGCTCCGAGTTTAATCCCCTCACGCGCCGTCTGTGGCGGTCTCTGCGAGTCCTTGTATTTGTCGAGCGCCTCCGCCTGAACGCGCCATCATCGTTCATCTTCCGCAGTTCGACGCTCGCCTTAAGGCCTCGTAATAAGAAACTCCCTCGGATGTGATTATGCGGCTCTGCTACCTTCTGCTGTAATAAAACTGCAAATTGGCGTCGATATAATGCGAAATAAGTGGATTTCTGTCATGCTTGCACCGCAGGAACCAACAATTGATGTGCAGGGCATCTGTAATTGGATTGCTGGATTCTAAATGATATCAGTAAAAGGAGTTCAAAAATGAATGGGGATTCTGCGGGCGCCTCTTGAGCTTTAAACAGACTCCCTCTCTCTTTGGACACGGGCGGTGTGACAACTACGCTGAAAACTTAAGCACAGATTCATCTCCAGGAGAGCCTGTGGCCTCCACATGTACGGCTGCAGCGAAGAAACTGTTCTCTGATCACCAATTAAAAGTCTTGTTTCCTAAGTTGGTGACAAAAGCGTTGTTTTGATTGAATCTCCTGCCAGAATCACTTCTGACTGACCTTTAACCTTCCTGGCCTCCTGGTTGATCGAAGCGTTTCTGCTTTAAATCTCGGCAGCTCGTCTTTACGGCCGTGCTGCCCGACGCCGCTCAGCTGTCTGCAACATCGCTCTGACGCAGATCTGAGTAAACAGGCGACGCTGCCAGGAACGCTGATCATCTGCGTGTTCCCGCAAACACTCGGATTCGACGAGGCCTTCAGTCAGACTAAAGTATCGCACTGAGAGCTGCTGGATCTGCTCTGCTTTATGTCAAACACACACACACACACACACACACACACACACACACACACACACACACACACACACACACACACACACAAACGAGGACGAGTCTGAGCGTTATGAAAAGTGAATATGACTTTTTTTTTTTTTGATGCATTAAATTGTATTATGTATCAAAGTCTGGTGCCTGTCTTTGCTGGGAGAGATCAAAGTTGATCGGTCTCACATGACATAAAATAATTACAATAATCCATCTCAAATCAGATTAAAATCTGCCTACATAAAAAAAAAATAAAAATAGTAAAAAAAAGGATTTATTATTAACGTTGAATTAAGATAAAAGACATTCAAGGAAGTGTGTGACACGGCAGCAGTATTTGGCATCCTGCACACCAGATCTGGGACAAACTGATTCACACTTTTCATCAAATAAAGAGACAGGAGATTCAAAAGAATGGAATAAATTAGGACCATCTTCGTCATCGCCACACTCTTAAGATTGTGTGCATTTTTATAATTATGCTAAATTTTCCAAATGTTGTATTTTCAGGTTCAGAGACATTTAGTGAAAGTGAAGTAGCACTAATAAACTCGAACGACTTTCCTCAAAAGGAAAAATGGAAGCAATATTGATGTAGCCTCTCAGTCCACCGGGAGACGACTATTTTTTGTAAAGAGCTTAAAATCGAAGGGACTTTGGGGGAAACACTAAAGTCAAATCAGCTTTTGTTGATGAATCTGCCTCCGCTTTTCATCACCACCCTAAATTCTGCACGTTGGCTTAACTGGGTTACAGTAAATGACCCTTGGGTGTGACTGTGTCTGAGTGTGTGTCGACTCTCGTCATGAACAGGTAAACCAGTTCTCACCTCAGAACAAACCAGAGAAACTGACGCTAGTTTATAAATCACTTGTTCTTAAACATTTGGTTTTACTTTTTCTGTTTTTTTTTTGTTCTGCGTTTTCTCTTTGCTTTGGTTTGTTGCTTTGTTATTACAGTGTCTTTGCTTTCTGATGAAGCCGATCGAGCGACTTTATACTTGATCTCAGAAATGTTCACGTGTTCCTTTGCATCCTCCTCCTGCCACCTGAGCATCCTCTTGCTTTTTTCCATCCTCTTGCTCTCCCTGCCCTGGTCTCCGTGCTGCTGGATCAATGGACTCGGGGCCCCGTGGTTTTAATCGATGGAGCGTGCTCCTCCAGGCCCCGGCGGTCCGTCATCCTGCCTCTCCGTTTTATTTTCAGCTCCAGACTTCAGCTTCAGCTCATCAAAACCATCCTCCGCCCTCCCACCCTCCTCTCTCACCTGAGCTAAAATTAGCCGCCTCTCTTCTCTTCCGTCAGCAGCCATAGCTGCACGCACGCACGCACGCACACACGCACACACACACACACACACACACACACACACACACACACACACACACACACACACACCGACAGGTGCGGCCTCGTGGGCGACACACACATACTGTACTTCCACTCGTTCACCGTTTGTCCTTGACATGGAGCCGCCGAGATTGATGGCGCTCCTCCCCGACTCGAGCCGTCTCGCCGCATTTCGCCTCCTCTCCCCTTGTTTTATTTGAAACGAGAGGACTGCAGTTCCCTAATGAATTAATGGTACGCTTTAAAATGCATCTGTGGCGACGCAGCCAGACTCCATTAGTGGATAACATTGGCACAGAGCGAGCGGGGTCCCTCTTCACTGCAGATGCAATGCAGGCTCCTCTGATTTACTTTACAGAGAGCGCAAAGAAATGTCACCTTTTGGCAAAAAAATAAATAAATAATGAATATATAAATAAATAAAAATGCACATAATTTGCCTCAGAAGAGCCACTTCCACCGCAGCATGAAAGAGGCGCATTAACCAACATCAAAGACAATGCCATTCAACAGATCAAGAGCGTGATTAAATAGACACCCACAAAGCGGCCCCACGGTTTCTGTCAGTGAAAGGGTTTTAATCAGGGTGCTCACACTGGAATGCTGTGGATACATGGCTATTTGGTGATGAGTGTTTTACAGGATCAACAGATTATCAGTTGAAACATTAGATCCTCTTCTGGTGTGTGTGTGTGTGTGTGTGTGTGTGTGTGTGTGTGTGTGTGTGTGTGTGTGTGTGTGTGTGTGTGTGTGTGTCCATAGAAGAAATTGCTAGGCACAATGTCCAAAAGCTGCAAAAAGTTTTGATCAGTGTGCGTTTGTGCAGTGAAGCAGCAAACTCCCTGTTCAGATTGGCTCTGTTTCTATTCAAGTGTGTGTGTGTGTGTGTGTGTGTGTGTGTGTGTGTGTGTGTGTGTGTGTGTGTGTGTGTGTGTGTGTGTGTGTGTGTGTGTGTGTGTGTGTGCGTGAGTGCATTCGATTGCAATCAGCATTTTTTAGCGAGGTAATTTTAAGACTCAGGGCTTTTTTTTGATTTGGTTTGAACAGCGTCTGGAGATTCAAATAAATAAATTTTGATTTTAGACCCAGTCATGCCTCACTGCTCTCGCTCGCTTAACATTTGCATTGACTTTAAAATGAGGTTGATACACGTGAAAATATATCTTTTTTTAATGTCTCCTGCAACAACAATAGACACGTTTCTCTCCATTTTCTGTTTGTCTGCATATATAAAAAGGGGATTTATTTTTGTTTTTGTTTTTCTTATGTGGCGCTACTTTGGACAGCCATGACTGCTGTCTTTCTTTCTGAGGAAAATATAGAAAGTTTCTCAAAATTGAAAGTGCCTCAGGCCATATAAAAATACATGTAAACTGAGCTTCAATACAAGTAGAAAGGTTTCAGACAGTGGCGGCACCGACGTGAATCAGGGCCTCGGGCAAGACACTCCTTTGGCCCCCTACCAAAAAACGTTATATTTGAGTAGATAATCTGCATGTCCTTTATTATTTCTGGCATATTTTACTGACTTAATAACATGGTCACATAGAGGCCTGGTGTAACTGCAATGACAATTTTTTTAAAAATGTTTTTCTAGCCATTAATTCTAATAGTTGTTGTTTTCAACAAAGACATTCCCGACACTATCATTTGCAATAAACTTTCTAGAAAGGACAAATACAAGCACAGTTTCTTAAAATCCTCCATTTTTAAATAGACAAGAATGAAAAACATCGAAGCTGCTGTGTACTCCAGTCGGCTCCACATTAAGAAATGCTTTCCAGGATAAGGAAGTTATTTGCTGGTTTGGCTGCGAACAAGAAGCTCTGATCAGACGCCAACCTCGGCATCATCAACCAGAAACAACGAGCGGCCATGTTTTCTTACAGCGCTTGCTCTTTGCCCAGAACCAGGGCGCATCTACTCCCTCTCACATGCAGATAAACAAGCGAAAAGTCATTCAAAGGTGCAGATATACAAGTTCTGTAGCAGTCCTAGCGTCCCCCCTGTTAGAACATCACCCTGGTTGTTGTGCCATCAGGCTCCTGCACCAGTCTTACGGTTTTCAGCCACCAACACGCCGTCTAGACAAGCAAAGCGCAGCCAATAAGTTCTTCCACATGTAGACCTGGTCAGAGCGCATTGAGCACAGTTATAAGTACTCTTGTGCTAAACGCCATCTAAAGTGTAGCATTTAAACGGCTGCATGCGTTGAACAGCCCTTTCCACCACACTCTATAATCGTCACTGCTAATAAGTGTTTGCAGGAATGCTGATATTTGCACCGTTTAACATTTCTGCTGGTATCTGCACGTCTCTGCTGCTGTGCTGTTTATACGGTCACTTATTGCAAACAGTCTGTCTTTGTATGCTTTTAAATGAACTCAAATGCACATTCCCTTTCACTGGAGTACATTATTTTCATTTTTTTTTTTTAATAACAGCATTTATGTTGACACGTGTTGAAAAGTATTCTCGTGTAAACCTACTTTCTTCGCTGCCGTCGCGCAGAAAGTTCCCGAATGTGGGACAATAAGACGATATTTCTGTTGTGTTGCACACTAAACACCGAGTTGCTCACTGCATTACATAACAGCACTGCACTGCATTACCGAAATGACTCAACTGATGTGAAGCCAGATGAAAATTATGAGCAAGACCCTGGCTTCCGTCTGCGTCTGTCCACTGTAAAGTCTGACATTTTCATGGAGCGCATCCGCCTCACAGCATAAGACACTCAGGCGCTGTTGGCTTAGGAGCTAATTACTGAGCTTAACCTACGCTGCACGGCTTGGAGTTGACCCAGTTCCCAGGAATTAAGTCACCAACAGTCTTTGGGTTATGTTATGGGACGTCTGCGTCCAAAACTTTCTGACACGGAAACGATCAGTAAAAGTCACGTTCTGACTGACAAAATCAATGTTAACTGACTGACCATCGAAGATCTGACTGGCAATGCGCCTCAGCATCTCATAAGGCGTCGGGTTTCCCTCTCTGCGCTGGATGGGCTGCTTATGTCAAATTTTAGCTGAAAACTGAAAATACATGCAATTTTCACCTTATCTATCAAATTTCCGCTCCGACTTGTTTTGTTCTGAATAAACCTGGAGGCGCGCGGCTCCTTTGGGCCTTCAGTAGAAAAATTTACTGGGAAACGTTTGACAGATTGACACCTGGAATGCTGTAACCTTAGTCCTGCTGGTTCTGCGCGGCAGTCGTTGGTGTCAGAGCGTGTATTAGTTTGGAGTATTAGTGATACCTCGGGATCCCCGGGCTGCTCCTTCTGCTCTCTCCATATGACCCTGCTAATCCCCCCGCCTGTCATCTGGGACGCACACAGACAGAGGTCTGGCTAACAGTGACGGCAAAATGCGCTTGATTTATTCACTTAGGCTTTTTTAAAACAGCTGTTTTGCGTCGTTTCTCTATGTAAGTCCAAGCCTGCGAACTCTTGAGGCTCTGGCACAAGCAACGCCGCTGGTGGTGCTTTGGGAAACACCCCTGGAGGGCTGGATGAAAAGCAGGTATGAAGGTCAGGATTGATCCTACGGTTCTGCTAAACAGAGATCAGTGGATAACAGAAAGCCAGTTGATCTCTGTGAGGTTGAATTAGGTCAGGAAAGGGTGAGCCCACAGCTCCCAGTCCAAACACAAACTGGTTTGTACAGCTATTTTTTATTCAAATACTTATATTTCACGAGTGGAAAGTGCTGGATCAGATAATTAGACGACGGAGTGGATAATTGCAAACTCGAGGGTTTGTAATTTCTCATGCAAGAAAATACCCCATAAAATCATGTGGAAGGAAAACCGTATGAGTGTTTCATATAAACTGAAGTTTATAAATGATAAACTTTGTTATTGATATTTTCCACAGTATTTTTTGCAGGATGCATGGATGGGCATGGTGGAACTTCAGATATCCAGGAACTGGACTCTCACGTGTCTCAGTTTTTATCTGGCAGGATCACAGTACACAAACTTTAATATATTTAATCTAGCTTGTAAGCAACAAGTGAACACAAGTAGCTCATTCTAGCTGTCAAACGAAGGATAATGTTGCACAGTTTTTACAGTTTTTGCACTTCATAAAAAGTTTAGCCTTTGTAGAGCCATCTTTTATCATATGTTATTATTTTATTATATCTTTTGTATAACCTGAAAAACATTTTCACCTCCTAACAGGTTTTCTTCCAGGATTGTCCTGCCGTGTATTGGCAGGCTGGCAGCAGTGCCTCACTCCTTTCCTTTTGGATGATGGATGATGGATGATGGATTATGGGTTATGGATTATGCGGCGTTCAGTGGGATTTCCAGGACTTGGGGAACCTAACTCCGCTCTAAACTTCTCCACCATTGCATCCCTGTCCTGTCTGCAGCATTCTTTGGTCTTGGCGATGCGGTTTGCTCTCAGATAACCTCTCAGCGGACCAGAGAGTTTGTTACAGAACAGCCGAGGTCACAGTGAACACTTTGGGTGACTCCTGTGTTTAGATTTAATTCGGGGATCAGATTCAAGGGGTCCAAATGCAGATTTCCATTTGTGCAGTCGTTTTAAAAGCCGCGTATAATTTCCCTACTGCTTTATAATTTTGCACTGCTTTGTCACATTGAATCCAAATACAAACTGTTGCATCATGGCCCAGAATCCTTAAGTTGAAAGCGCTCAAAGAGCTACAATTAAAAAAACTAAATAGTATTGTTAATTTCCTTCTTATCTGCGCAGCAATAAAAGCAACTACAATATTTTTTAATGAAACAAAGAGGCATTTCTTAACAAAAGGGGAACAGTTTCCTAATTTGGGGCAATTTGTTTCAGCTTATTTGGTCTAGAAAATCTTGAGCAAAAAAACAAAAAACAAAACAAGTTTTCTTAAATAAAGGAAGCTCGATTTATAGTATATTTTGGATTCTATTTATCATTGTAATTCTCATATTAAAACATTACAAGCGTGTCCACTGGAGGGCCAGATTTGCTCCAACTCTAAGCTGGAAGCCACAAAAAATTGTTCAGCAATTTATATATTTATATATGTTTATATAAAATATAAAGCACTTATGTGACAGCATGTACCACCTTAAATCAGTGTCATATTAGCTATATTGTAGAAAAGATTAAAAAAAAACAAAAAACATCATGATCATCTAACATCAGCCAATCAGAACCAATCCCATCGTTTTGAGTCATTTCTTCATCCAGCCTTAGCAGGAGAGGTGTATGTATGTTATGCAACTGTACCGTGACTATTCCACACACACGCACACACGCAGACACACGCAGACCTAAAACACTGTCCCATCACTTCTCCCTTAAATAGAGTCTGCATCTCCACCACACTCTGCAAAGCTTCACTCCGGGGATTCACCGCCATAAATCTCGTCTTCATGTATGGATCCACACGACTGGCGTCGCTTACAGGAAGTTGAGTCACATATATGCGCACACATGAAGAGAGAGAGAGAGAGAGAGAGAGAGAGAGAGAGAGAGAGAGAGAGAGAGAGAGAGAGAGAGAGAGAGAGAGAGAGAGAGAGGGGAGGATGGAGGGGGAAGCAGGGAGGTGGGGTGGGGGGGTAAATGATTCATAATTTCATTCTACATGTCCCGACGGCTCAGCACTGAAAACAAACGGCGCATCGACTGTCGGAGGAGGAGACACTCTAAAAAGCCCAGATCCAGATGGAGGATTAACCGTGACATTTGCCACACACGCGCGCACACACACACACACACACACACACAAAAGGACGACTTTATGCGTCACGTCAGCGTCATATTTAGTGTATAGTCGTGCAAGTCGTCGTGCATCTTTCGCCGGGGCTGCAAACAGGAAGGGGTGGCAGGAGAGGGCTCGCCCGTCAGTCCGCAGATTGGTGCGCAGCGCCATTACAGACCACCCTACTCTGCTCGGTTCATTCATAAATACCAGAGGATCGCCATCTCGCAGCGGTGCATCATTTGGAAGTCGCAGAAATGCCCCCCTCCCCGCCCCCACCTACCCTCCACCGCCACCCCGCCCCATCCAATCCAATCCCCTGCCTCCTTTTACTTCTCAAAGCCATGAAATAAGCCTGACCAGTGTGTCGTTTCCAACCCCCCACCCACCACCACCACCCCCACTCCTCTCCCCTCCAATATGGCTGTGCGGGCATATGGGCAGCGGCGGCTATAGAATGAAAACGATCGAGATTCCCGAACTGAGTCGGTGCTCGTGACGGGACGTCGATGTGGAGGAGACTAAAAATACAAAAATACAAAACAAAACAAAATACGACCGCGACGGCGCGTGAACGCATCGGAGGAGAGCCGCGGGAATCCTGGTGCGCACCGCCAGCGAGCAGAAAGCAGCCACCGAAATACCGACATCTAATATTTGCGCGTGAAAAAAACCCCCAACAAAACAAAAAACCCAGAGACCATACATACCTGGTTCGTGATGGATCTTCACTGCGCGCGGCTCCGCTTCAGGCTCGTCCTCGGCTCGGAGGGGTCAAACGCAAACGCCGAGAGCGTCTTAAAGCATTCTTTTACACGACTCATGTAGAGCTCATGTCGTCCGATTCCCAGCACCGCCGACCCACTCACACTCTCTCTTCTTCTCTCTCTCGCACACACACACGCACACACACTCAGCACACACGCAACCATCTCTCTGCACCCCCCACCACACACACCACACACACACACACACACACACACACACCACACACACACACACACACACACACACACAAACTCTCTCTCTCTCTCTCTCTCTCCAGCAGACAGGATGAGGGAGGTGCTTTTCCCTCTGCCTTGTCTGTAGGCAAGAGAAAAAAAAAAAGGCAATCAAGCAGAGGATTCATTCATTCATTCATTCATATTTGTTGCAGATTTACGTTTAACGTGTCATTAGATATTTTCCTATACTGACATTTTTCGCCCGACTGGATGTGACGTTAAGATGTTGGAGAGACTCCACTTTGAGAGAGTTGGAGATGAGGGTGATGGCAAGGAGAATGTCCAAAAGCTTGGAAATCATCGCCAAACATTTATAGTGGAAAAAAGAAAACAAGTGGAAAAAAAAGTCAAAATTACAAGCCAAGAAACACTTAAAAAAAAAAAAATCCAAAATCAAAGGACATTTAATCATAATTATCTTTCTTTTGAAAAGTATATTATGTCGTTTGTGTTTTTCGTTCAAATCTTTACTGTGTAAGTTTAAATTCTAACTACGTATTCAGTTGTATTAATGTTCCTGAGAATTGCTTCACATCTTTAAGTCTGATGCCATAGAAACACGCTGACAGGATGAAACCTCAACCTCTGTTACAGCACAGAGTCTGTCATTTTGGCTGTTTCCTTTTGTTGTTGTTGTTGTTTCAATCAGTTGGGAATGGATTAGATCTAAAAATGATCTTTTCAAAGTGCAATATTGGAAAGAACACCCTGCAGCATCATCCTGTTGCTCACCTGCATGTCGTTTCTTTCTGAAACTGATCTGGTTGGTGATGCTGCTCCAGTTGTTCCTGTGCAACACTGTAAAACACTGTATAACTTGGAGACTGTGCTGGACAGCTGGTGTCCATTTTAATTGAACGCATCTTATTCAAACTCAATGTTGTGTCTTGAAAAAGCTCTCAAGAAAGTTTCTGTGCTGTAAGAAATTTTAGAGACTGGATGTCTCTAAAACCTTTTAGATCAAGTGTTTATTGTATCCAAATGTGATTAGAACTGAATGAAAAGAAAAAAAAATGTATGTATATGTATAGACTTGATTAAATACATCCGCAAAACTGCCATGAAAGCAGATCAGCACCATGGACAGAGACATTCATCTCAGGGACTCCGTGAATGCAGCACGTTGTACATATTAATCAGGCGAGAAAACACGCAGTGGAAAGAATTAGTGAAGCGATGAAGGATCCAAACGCGATGTACCAGGAAGTGAGCTGTCGGCTGAGTGACGACACCCAAACGCATCCAGAGCCCAAAGTCTTTGCCCTGCACGGCGCGTCCAGAATCTCCCTCCTGCCGTCAGAGAGATTTAAATGTTCCCCATCTTCTCTCTGGTGCTGCAACAAGGTCGCGGATCCCCCCTCCCCCTGTCCCCCTCCCCCTCGCGGTCCCGGTTCTCTTGTTGTGCCGGGCGGACGGAACAGCCTTCCCGTGTGACTCACCGGCTCTGCGTCGACTCCGCATTGAGTTTGTCTCCCTCTGTCGGCCAGAAGGGGAACTCCCCGGGGTGTGAACTGTTTTTCCCCGTTTTCCCACTTAATTGAATGATTTTTGGTCTTCAGTGAAGCCGGATGACTTTCAGGAGTTTTTTTTTATTTTTATTTTGCTTCACAGCTTTTCAGACACCTTAAAGTGGAAGATATTTCTCAAGTCAGAAAGTTAGTTCGTTTTTGGTCATTTTCTAATAACATATCTACTTCTGTGCACGGTTAGAGGATCAATATGTGCATTAGGATCTATCAGTTGGAAATTTATGGAGAAAAACATTTTAAGTTAAACATTTCAGTCTTTAGGCAGCCCCCCCCCACTGCATTTGTATGGAAATGTTGATTCTCAGTCGTGTTTGGTCATATTTTGACATAAATAGAAAATGTAATGGCATTACTGCAGCTATAACTAGAGTAGTCTGGCTATAAATGAGGAACCTGCAAAAACAATCGAGTTGAAGGCTGGACTGACAGATGACTGACAGGCTCCTGTATCGACGGATAGACAAATGGATGGCCAGCCTGACAGCTGGAAACTGAAAAGGATGAATGAGTGCATAAGTAGATTAAAGTGCTCGATTTCTGGAAGGACAAAATGTTACTCAGTCTCTGGAAAATATTTAAAATTCCTTGTTTTCCAGAAAGTGTCATTCAGTTTACCAAGTAATCTGGGTATTTTTTTCCCCTCCACCAAATCAATTATGAGACTGAAAGCATACGCACCAAACACAAAGATATCCTCGCAGAAACAACTTCCAGATGGGTGCCCTTCATTCCCTCTGGGGCCGACCAAACGTCCACCATTTCTCAACATATTACACCCAGCGCACAAACACAAACCGTCTTTCTTTTGAGGCCCTTCAGCCATGAACGCAGAGCAAAGCAGAAATGAATGCATGGGCAGTTGGGTGGACTGAATGATAGGATACTAGATTCCTCACAGCAACATGAGGGGAAAGACACCGACGGGGTGAGTGGAATACCCCACACCCACTGCTGCTTCGAAAAGAAAGACGATTGCAGGAAAGCAGCGGAGCATGAACTTTGTGAAATGGGATTTTATTAGGTCTAAATTACTCTCAGTGTGGTACAGACATAGAACGAGGCAGACCGAGTGCGAAAGTAAAAACCACACGCAGACAGAGATTCAGCTCATCGGTGTTCCAGTTTTATTTCTTTAAATCATCGTGAGAAAATAAATTAAGACATTTTAAAAGACAGAAGGTTTCCAGTTAATGTCAAGGCTTGGGAACGTTCCCAATACCTCAGACTGAGATCAGTCTGGCACATGAAGGAGAGAAAGGAGACAGATGACATGATTATCAATGCAACAGAAGGCAGTCTATAAATATATTTTAGGGCAATGTCCCTTTACATGAACCAACAAGCAGAGAAGATCTTCAAAAGTTCACGAGACACTGTTGATTTACCTCTGGATTCATTTCCCAATCAAACCTCAATACAAATGTGGAGCTAGGTCTATTTTAATTCAAAGCTTGAATGTAGTGTAATTTATTAGCCATCTGCCCAAAAAAATGATTACAATCACAACTACCCACAAGTAAACGAATGATTCTTCAATAAAACGCGTCTCCCAGCCGTCTTCATAACAAATCACAAAAAAAGGTCACAGCTTCATTGACCGTCTTCAACGTACCGATAGCAGTAAACTGATGTTGATGCGCAGTATTTTATTTGTTTTCACAGGAGGAAAGGCACAGACTCCATGAAGAGCAGGGCGGTTAGTCATCCATCTCCACAAGAGGACCAAGGAACAAGGTGACGTTCACACACGCTCGCGCACACACACACGCTCGCGCACACACACACACTCACACGCACGCACACACTCACATGCACGCACACACGGTTATCCTCTGTGCTTCTCACTCATTCTTGTCACGGCCGAGAGCTTGGTGGACAGCTAGAACAAAAAGAATAAAAAAGAAAAATCGCAAGAGATTACAGTCTACTGCGTCACATGTTACAGCTGAATGTATATATGGAACAGCATGCATGTAAATAAGTTAACATTTCATTCAAATTATTTTATTCAGTAAAAAAAAAAATCAGATTTTTTTTGTTCTTTTTTCGAAGAGTTTATTTTTCTTCATTTTCATTATTATGGATTACATCTTGCATATAAAAAAACAAAGAAATTCAGTTTCAGAAAATCAGAACTTTACATAAGACCAATATAAAAAAATATATATATATATATATATATATATATATATAAGTGCTACAGGGGCACCGCCAGGAGTCTTGGGCCCTGTGACAAAAAAAATGTAATTCTGGTCTTCCACTGACTGCTGCTGAACACCATCACCATCATGTGGTAAGCAGGAATGAACCATTTCATGCAGATCCAGGGGGGTGTTCGGTGCAAATATGTAAATATGAATGTGTGCTTTTTGGTCTGGGAGTGGCAACATTTAATGTTTACAACTAAAAACAATTTTAAAAAGCACAATAGGATTAATTTCTTACCGACAGGAAAGCCATTTTTTCCTATTTCTGTATATAAATAACACTATTTTGTGGCAGGCCTTTGGAACTGTCTTAACTTTTACCCCCTATACGCAGCCCTGCTGTGCAATATGTATATATATAGTGTTAGGTCTGTTCCCTTTTGAGTGATCTACTGCGTTAATGCAGAGCGGCATGGAGGTGATCTGCCTCTGCGGAGTAAAGGAAGCCCAACTCGGTGTAACAGCAACTTTCAGGTTGTCCACATTTCTGCCTCTGGTCCCTCCATTTTCCTTTTCTCTTTGGGGTTCGGGTCAGGCAAGGCACGTTTGCTGGCCAATCAAGCAGTGACACCCTGGTCATTAAACCAGGTATGGGTCTTTATGGCTGATGGACCAGGTGCCAAGTTCTGCAGAAAAATGAAATCCGCATCATAAAAGGGGTCAGCAGGGCGAGGCATGAAGCTCTAAAAAGTTCCCACAAGATGGCTGCGTTGCTGTTGGACTTGATAAAGACACAGCGGACCACCGCGGCTCCTCGGATCGTCACCCGACTGTGGAAACTTCACAATGGACCTCGAGCCACTTGGATTTTGAGCCTCTCCATTGTTCCTCCAGAAACTGGTAGACTGGTTTCCAAATGAAATGTACATTTTTCTTTAACTTGAAAAGAGGACTTTGGACATCTGGGAAACGGTCCCGTCCTTTTTTCCCCCTCCCCAGCCAAAGTTCAGACTTCTCCCAAAAAGGCTTATCTTCAATCTTAAACTGTGGTTATCACTCCTGCTTTAAACCATTTTCCTTCCACTCAAGTCTCTATTAGTACCCTCGGATTCAGTACTCTGAACAGGAAGCTTCTTCCTGTGGTTTACTCTGCCATCAATGAATGTTTCCCAGAAAGGTGTCAAATGTCTTTTATATTGGTCTTAATATAATTTTCTGAGAAACTGAAATATGGGTTCTGTTTACCTATAACAATCTTAACAGACAAACCCACGATGCAAAGCTCTATATAAAAACTATTAAAATAAATCACCTTTGATGGCATTATAATTTATTGAGAGGTGGGAGCGATTAGTAACTCACCCTCCTTTGTCACGGTGTCCTTGAGGTCCTTGGCCTTGGATGTTAGGTCAGTGACGATGTTGTCCACGGTGCTCTGGTGTTTCAGGAAGTGAGGCCGGATCACCCGAGAGTACAACAATTCGGAGCCGTTCCACGTCACCGGAGCCATACACCAGACCAGGAACGTACACTGTGGAGACAGCAGAACAGGTCTCAGTTAAACTGTAACCTTACCTCTGTCTGCTTCTTTTTTTTTTTTTTTCCTCCCCCACAACAGATTTAGTTCCTAAAAGTGCTTTTATACAAATTATCCACAAGAGGGCAGTATTTGCAAACTTTGCGCTTTGCGTCTTCTCCACCAACATCGACAGCAGACTTTCAGACTTGTGTATTCAGGAAGTTAGTGAACGTTTCTACTAACGTTTTGAAGCTGTTCTCTCTGAGATGCAGGTAGATAAGCATCAATTCTTTACTTATTTCAAGGAATTGATCAATTAGAGTCCATTTAAAAATAAGACTAAGACCACTGAAATCAGAATATTTCAATTATACAAATATATTAAAAACAATAAACTAATAAAAATGTTTGAAATTTGTGGTGTATTCAAAACCATCATAAAGTACAGCTGCCTTGTGTTGTCAACCAGAAAAAGAAGAATGTGCTTCAGTGAGAGATTCATACAGTTAACATGACAAGCCTGTGACTCAATGACAAGCACATTAGCCTGGAATCACTTATCGTCTTAAATTAAGAGTATTTTCATCTAGTTGGTAACAGTTTCCCCATCTTTTCTTTATACGATGTGAACGCAGGTTTTAGATCTGAAGGTAGATTTGGACCTCTGAGCAGCACATCTCCCTTCTCATCACCAGAAAATCCTCCAAATGATGTTTTTGAAGTTAGTTTCCATAGTGACATGGGATTAGCAGTCTTAGAAATTCCAGAACAAGAAGGATTTACCTTTAATCTGTGGAAATTAAAAGGAGTTCTGCAAAATAATCATTTCAATGAGGTCAAGAACTGAAAGTAAAGCATTAGTCTGTACAGTAAAAACGAAATACAACCCCAAATTTCACATATTAAAAAAGAATGCCGTTAAGTTTGTTTACCCTTTAAGGTTTATTAAATTGCTTTATTGATAGTCTGTTTCGGAATATAGCATCTCTCCCTTTACCGATTCCAGAAATTAGACGTTTTTCCCCAACAAGAAGGGCTCAAAAATAATGCTGATGCTTCACACTTTCTAACAGAACGAAGGTTGTGACCTCAGAGTGCAGCTCACAAACCCATGTGTGCGTTTTATGTGGGAGACATGACATGCGTCGACTCACTTTCACAGCATAGTAAAAGGGGAACCAGGAGAGGAAGATGTCAGAGAAGCCCTCGACGATGCTGAAAACGCCATAAACAACCCAGTAGGTGAGCCACTGGGTGTCGTCGTCCTTGTTGGTGCTCTCAATGGCCTTGATGCTGAGGAAACGGGAGGAAACGACAGAGATGCTCCTAAACCAGTGTGTGGCACCTTCTATACAAACCCATTAGATTTATATGGTGAAAAACTGAGTGAAGTATTGCAAATGAAATATTTTAAAAGTAACTTTCAGCTGTAAACCCAGCTGGTCTATTGTCAGGAAATGCTATAGTTTTGTTGGGAGCTGAATTTATTCTTACATTTTCAGTCATTTTGATGCTTCTAACACTTTGACCTTTGGGACATGGAGTACTATTATGTGTCCCAGGTGTGGCAGTCTACTACAGCGAAACTCGACAAAACAGGCTGAATATATTATTGGCATACAAAGCATGAACTCATGAAAATGGAATTAAAAAGACAGTAAGTCATGCATTTCTTAGTTCTTTCAGATATAAACGCTGTGCGCAGATATAATGCGAGTCAAACAGGAAAGGTCCATTTTACAACCAAAAAATTTGGACGGGCTTTATTCATGAAGAGAAGAATCTGTAAAAGCTTGTGGTGCGCCGCTCTGACGATATACATACGAGAAATATGCTGGGTAGATGAATCCAACCAGGTTGCAGAGCAGCGAGGCTCCGTGTCCAAACAGCAGGTAGAGCACGATGAAACCGAAAGCAACTGCTAAACGAGAAGGACGAGAGCATAGGGCGGGGGGTGGGTGAGTAGGGCGGGGTGCGGGAGAAGAGGAGAGGAAATCCAGTTATAATACAAACACTGTCAAAAGTATCATCACTAGACGAGAGACCCACAGTGACAAGGACCGGACTAAAGCCAAAACACAAACAAAAATGTCTACGCTCATTTCAAAATTTCACGGCAGTCGACTTTTAAAAGTTATGGTTTATATTTTTAATCAGCAATTCATCTTAGCAGAAAATGCTGTGTTCCTCTGTTCTGCTTTACCGTTTCATGTCTCTACAATGAGGCATGTAAAATTAAACATCTTACAACAGGCTCATACAACAGGGACGAATTCAAACTTAAACCTCATGTCTACATAGAAACGTTGAGCTAAAACTGTCATTAAAAGTACAATTATACATAAAAACCTCCAACATAATTCTCCATCATAACTGTCTGTTTTCTCAAATGGCACCTCATTTTATGTTTGTGATTGTTATGATTTAAAACAATGCTTTTATTTTGATACTTCTAACTTAATCTAGAACTAAAACTGACTGGTCTATTAAATAAAACAACCCAACATATTCGTAACACCACACCTCCTAGTTATAAATGGCTCTGATCCAATTGGCTGCTCTTTACATCTCATTTGTTTGTTGCAGTTCATAAACTAATAGCTACACAAATCCCAGGATGAACATCTCTTTGTGATGAAGGCGAAACCGAAAACGAAGGGTGGAAAGTTAGAACTCCTGTCTGCAGGAACCAAACAGATTTGTTGAGTGAAACAAAAGCAGCTGGAGTTTTTTTTCTGTTGTTGTTGTTAATGAGGAAAAAGCAGAAACATTTGCACAGGCGTGTGGAATTCAGCTGGATTTGATCAAGTTTATTCATACGGCATCGATTCACAGCAAATGCCATGTCCATCCATTTTAAACATTTTCCTCACAAGGACGTCAGGGGTTGGGGTAATTTTTTTTTAGACATTTCTCTTTTTGCCTTTTTGGTCAGGCAGAACCTCACCGTTTCAGCAAAGGTACGTCTAACTAGAACAAAAAGTAATTTGTGCCAGCTTTGAGGCATTTCATCAAACTGGCAAAGTTTTACTCTGAGCTGTTTCTAGCAGATACCGGGATGGAATGCATCTGCAGTCAAGCAAGGTAGCTCCATTTTATTGCTCTGACTTTTCTAACTTTCTAACTTTGTTTGGAATGGAAAGTCCCTGGACTTGGCAATAATGGCAGCCTTTCAGAAATGATCGAGTTAAGCTAATAACTTAGCTGTTTTGTTGAGATACGCACAAGCGTATCTCAACAAAACATTTAAGTTATTAGTGGGACTCTGAGAAACACTCTTGATTTAGGTGATGCGCACTGATGTTTAAAATGGCTCTGTATTTTTCTTTCCGAAGTTAGTGGGTGCGGCTCACGCTTACAGTTTGCTTACATTCAGGTGTGTCCAATAATCCGGAAATGATGGCATCAAGACATATTTTGAACAGTCTCGATTGTGGATCTCAATTAGGAAATTGCTCAAATTTGTTAAGTCAAAAACTTGTAGACCAGATATTGGGCACACACATTGGTACATCTTTCATAAACCCTAAATTTAGATTAAGGTCTTAAATGACAGCCAAATTTAAAGGTCAGCTCAAAAAAAAAAAAGTGACAGTTTAAAACAAGCTATAAAAACATGAAGTTGGAAAACAAAGGGTACTAACTGTCAAACATTTGATTGCAGACACAGTAGAGAAGAAGACAACCAGTACATTTATCTTCACACCTCTAATTACTGACGTGACGGGCAAGAAACAATGCTTCACTGCTTTCCAATATCCCTTTCTTCTGATTGGACATGATAAAAGGGAAAATACTATAGCGGGACAGAAGCTAAAAAGACATCAGTCCTTATCAGTGTCCATGTTATAAGTCCAAAGTGTTCCCAGTATCAAGTGAAAGATCTCACAGCTCGACAGGGAAGCTAATGAGGAGCAGGACGAAACACGGTGCCACTCAGCTGTATTTTATCCTTTTCTAAACAAAGGTTCGTGACAAGCCGGGAGTACAATGATGATTGTTTTATATTGTTTCCTGAACTTTCGCAACAGTCATCCAACGTCATTTTGAATACGTAGGGAAAGCTGGTCCTAAGTGCAGCGTTTAAATATTAACGGCACGTTTATCATAATGGTTTTCTTTAGATAAGAGCAACAGTTTACCGTCCCTCTTCTGGCAGCAGTAATTGGGGAGCTGTAAGCTTTTCCAGACATTTACTTAATAGAAAAGCATTCGCTGCCCCGGAGCAGCCTGCGAAAAGGAAGCAATACAAAATGCAGCTGGCAGCCTGCTATCATCAGGCCTCATCCAGGTCCACTTCATCCGTTTTAACTCTTGTCAATCCTAAAAACGCATGTTCACAACTTAAAAGTGACAGATAAAATGACTGGCTCCTGCAGATCAAAACGTGATGAAACATTTTAATGCCAATGATGCAGAAGTGCTTTAGATTAGGCACAATGAGAAACTCTTTAGTTTTACTGTAAGGCTTGGTCTAAACATATTTAACACACACACAAAAAAAGCAACAAATATCTGGTTCTGAACAGCATATGACTTGGTTCTTCGCCATTAGGCAACAAAAAGCAGCTCCGATGACCAACAAAGCGATGCAGTTGGCGTGTGGTTTGACTCTCGCTTCCTGTTTCTTCGTGGTTGCACGCGCACGCATTGCCATGTGGTGAGCACACCAATACAGACATGAAGTTCTTAAGCTGGCAAAAATACATTTATGTGCTCATTCTGGCTTTCAAAAGCAGATCATTGCCAACAGGCGAGGTAATTGGGAAACAATTTTCTGCACACGTGCAGCCTTTTAAGTAATTTTGCTATCCTAGAAGGGGCAATGCTCCAGTTTGTAAAATTACATGACAAAATTTGCCAACATGCTTTAGACCCCTGTAGGATATAATGCAAACTCGACTTCAAACCTGTCGATTTGAATGCAGACCTGTGCACTTTTATTTTGTGTGTGTGTGAACTCCAACCTCATGTGATAACATTTGAATAAAAACGGTGGCTCTGAATGTAGGTCACGCTGGTTGGCACGTTTCCTGCAGCTGCAGACAAAGAACGGCGTCTCGTCGGCATCACATATTGACTTCTGGCTGTGCATATTGATTCAGTGGAGGTCTTGTCAAAACACAACTCCCAGAAAGCTAATGGGGTGGAGGAGAATGCCGTCCCAGGATATCCCCTTCCATTTCTGCCCTGCAGTTGGTATTTTAGGACGGATATAAATACCCCTGCGGCCAGCTGTTGGTGCTTTAGGGATGTTGCCAGCAGTTTAAAAAGCAACATTTAGCTTGAAAGGTTTCAGAAGCATAATTACACAGTATGATTGAAAGACTGAACTTTGGAATAAAAGACCGAGAGGGGCAGTAAAGCAAGTTAGTCACTAGTTTGGGCCGCCTGCTGCAGCTGGAGCGGCGAATTATCAGCCGAATTAGATAACAGTGGCCTTTTACCGGGCAGTGCTGCCCGAAGAGCAAACTCGTTTACGTCTCAAAAGGCGTCGGTAAAGCTCGGACGTCAGGTCTCTTCAGGAGGAAAACGTACCCAAGGTGATATGTTCCCTCTTCGCTCCAGTTATGCGCTCCAGCGTCGCCAACTGGTCCGTGACAAAGTTTTTCTCGTGGAGCAGCGACACGAAGCGATCTTTCAGCTGAGACATTTTTGCCTTCCCTCGAGCCTGCGCAAGCAAACAGAGCAAATGTCACCAGGACCGATAGTTTGACACTTCCTAAAACGAGAAAAGAAAGTGTTTTGTTTAGGTTTTTTTTCTGTTGTTTTTTTTTTTTTTACTGACCTTTGAATGTTAACTTGCTCGGAAAGTGGCAGGAAAAACGCCAAACCGCCCGCTGGCTCCTCAGGGAGTTGCGAGGACGCAGAGGAGGCGGAGTTTGAAATCGGCCCGCTGACCAATCAGAACGCAGCTCCGAGTAACGTTCACCAGTTGATGAACTCCAACGGTTTTTTTTTCTTTTTCGTGCGGCTCCGAAGGCAGGTAATGAGCCCTGCGGGATGCCGTAGGCCCCATCTCGCAGATGTGATGAATTTTTTAATAAAGCAAACAGTCTAAGATAGGTTAGATATAAACTCATTGTCTAAGACATGACATATAGGGTAAAAACCATAAATAGATTTAACAAAACTCAACATTTGTTAGCAAAGTTAGTTGTTTTTGACATGCGTATTTAGACTGGCTCGCTGCCCAGGGCCCCATTCTCTCAGGGGGCGGCAAACATTTCAGCGTTTTTTGTGAAAAGTGTTTTTTTTTTTGGCTCTTTTTTACTAAATTAACTTTATTGGGTTTGTGGCTGACTAACTGCATATTTGCATGTTTTTGCATTTTCTTTTCCCCTATATTTTATCTAAGTATATAGGGAATTTAGTCAAAGACATTTTCTGTGCACTGATCCATCATGCTGAAGCAAACAAGGCTCTAAATATACTTTTTGCAACATTTTTTGAAAAGTTTTCACAGATTTACTCTATAAGTCATAAATCAAAACAAATCACTTGGCTCTTTTTAAGAAAACACATTTGCGAGGTTGATATTGAGGGATATGTCTAACATAATTTGGAAGTTGCCTTCTGATCCATCAGCAGGGGGCAGTGTAACCCAATTTATGGAAATAAACTCACCTCTGGAAGTTCTTTATACTCTCTTGTGCAGTGGGCCTATCTGAGCCAGTGGTGGGGCAGAAGCAGGGTCCGCCCAGGGCAGATAGCCAGTCCATCACAGGTTAACGCAGGAGAAACCAAAAGGAGACAGGAGTGGAACTTTGTGGAACTCCAGCTGTGGTGCAACTACTAAACCGTGAATTCTGGAGGAAATCTTGCCACCGGTTTGACCTTCAGCTCAACTACACTTGGGTCTCGCAGCAGGAAGTCAACCTGCAAGTTCGATGCGAGGAGTGGGAAAAAAATTCCTTAACTTTTTGGTAGTTTTCAGGAAATGTTTGATTTCCTGAAGTCTGCTACACGTTAGCTTTCAATGTACTTTTTTTTTTTTTTTACACCGACCTAGGTGGGTTTGAATTAGCTTATTTTTTAATACTTATAAATAAAATGATTCATTTAAAAATCTCTACCTTATGTTGACAATTCATATCTTTGTTATATATGATTTGTAGGATGATTTGAAACATTAAATGTTACAAAAAAAATAAATAAATTTAAAAAATCAAAGAAACCTTTTAGGTTTTTAAATGCTATTTTTTACAAAATGTAGGACTAGTTATGTGTTATGATGTCAACACAGCATTTTTCAGGCATTATTGTTCCTAAATGGAATTTGGAGTTATTGTATTTTTTGATACAATGTTGATTTGACAGTAAGACTATTTTCTTGTCAAATCTCAAATCAAGGCCTTCTGAGTCAGCCTTCGCTCTCTCTTTTAACTCTTGCTACTCGTCTCATGGTTACTGACAGAAAGGAGATCTGTAAAACACATTTTTTAGCTCTCATTGAGTCATTTATGTCATATATCAAATTTTTCAGAGTACACGCAAACACATGCCGACACTATAAGAATCTTGGGCCTTTTCACTTCTTTTAAAAACAAATTTATGAAATACAGTAAAAGTGAAAAACAGTAGCTTTCTTTTTAGCAAAATACATTATCTTGTACACTTAACTGTCAAAATGATTGATTAATTCAAATGTGCTAAATTTAAAACGTTTTGCAGGACTTTCGATCAGAGATTCAGATTGTAGGCCAAGATATTGTTCTTCGCTTACCAAATTGGCTGAAACATAACAAAATATCAATAAAAGCAGTGTTTAAGGTAGACCGTCAGCAGAGAGCATCATCAGTCAGGCTCTGAAAACTTACTCTGCTTTAAGGGAATTGCATACAAAGCAGAGTTAAGAGTTTCCAGATTAACTGGTTCATTCCAGAGGGAGTTGAAATTTTTTCTTTGCTAACTATAACTCTCTCAGTTTCGTATGGACAGGTGCTGAAAAAAAAACAGTTTGCATGATTTTAATGCATCACTGCTTGACTGAGTTCTGCCTTCTGACAGAGTCTTATCCTGCACAGTTATCTGAAGTTGAAACTTTAAGAGTTTAAAGCTATTATATGCTAGCTTTAAATTTAATTAGTGCTTCAGAAACTGATCAGTAGCACTCTGATCTCCATTATCATCAGTGAAGATAATAGAAATTACATGATCTGGGAAACACTGGTATAGTTTTCACACAGGTGATTAGAGCTGTACAGAAGAGCAGAGTGTTGGTAATCAGACCAGAGGTGAACAATCAATTAAAATCAGCTTCAGCTTTAACATATTTCATTCTGGTTTCTGTTATTTCATAAAGTATCATATGTTACATAAAAATCTTTTGTGAGTGTTGCTGAGAGCAGAGAAATGATTTCCATAGACTGGAGGCTTTGCATGATCAGCTGATCCTCCAGTGAACTGACAAGGTTTATAGTCCTGTGACTTCAACACTGCAGGACTCAGATCTGTCAGCCAAGCCAGCAGAAGCAACAAGCACCATGACCCTCATCACCATCCTCATCTGGACGCTGACCTGCTGCTGTTTTACAGGTTCATTCACTCAGCAACGTTTCTAACATGATGTGCTGCCTTTTCTCTCCGTTCTTTCTGCTGATGAATGAAGGATTTGTTTTTGTCTGCAGGATGCAGAGCTCAGATCACTGTGACTCAACCTGCAGTGGAGACATTTACACCAGGATCCACTGTCAGACTGAAATGTGAGACAAGCCAAAGTGTAGCGACATGTAGTGGTAGTCAATGTATGTTCTGGTATCAGCAGAAACCAGGAGAAACTCCAAAGAATCTTATATATAGAGCCAGTATTCTCCAGTCAGGAACTCCAACTCGGTTTAGTGGCAGTGGAAGCGGCTCTGTCTTCACTTTGACCATCAATGGAGTTCAGGCTGAAGATGCTGCAGTTTATTACTGTAAAAGTATCCATGTAATAAATGGTGCTGACGTGTTCACACAGTGATTAGTGGCCGTACAAAAACCTCCCTCAGTCAGACTGCAGACACTCTGAGCTGTTAGAGCAGAAACTGAACAGACTCTGATACAGACCACTGAACACACAGATGAAACCTCACCAAGGCCTGAAGCTCTGCAGCAAATCTTCACCTTTAACTATAATTAATATTATCTGTTTGATATGAAACATTTCTTACAATGAAATAAAGAAAAAGTCCATTATGAACACATTAATATTTATAAAATTCAGTTTTCAGATTGTTGCACAACATTACATGTCTGTGTGCAGATGTTTCAGAAAACACGATATAGTTCTTTTTTATCTTTTTATTAACAGAATAATTTTAATTAGGAAAATAAATCAAATGAAACGTCTAGAAATATTCCCTTAATGTTTTCAGTATCAGGTTAAAAACTAAATGAGGTTTAATTTATCTCAACAGTTTATTGGTTTCCTCTCAGGTTTCACCAGGAAAATAATTATTTTCTTGTAAATATGTTCTGGTAAAAGAAACAACATCAACATTAATTCAAATGTTTCATGAAACACAAACAATTAGTGACAAAGTAAGGCAGGGTGTCCAAAGGGAGGTTCAGGGGCCTTTAGTGGACCCTTGAATGATTCTTTACTGCAAAATTACCATCAGCATTTTCTTACATGTTGGGTCCATCTTTTAATGTTTTAATAAACAAAATTGTTGCATTATTTTTTTATTTCTTAGTGAACTGAACCACATTTATGCAGTGACTTTTCCTCAGAAGCAGACTGTCTCACCTAAATCTCAATTAAATCATCAAACTTGAATAAAGCTGCAAACCTTTTCAAAGAGACAGCGATCCAAAACTTTTTCTTTTAGTTGAGAATGGACATCATTTATTTTGTTCATGCAGTGTAAAACTACAATATGTGCTGAGATATTACATAAATAAATATTTAATTCTTCTATGTTGCATGTGACTCACCTTTCACCTCCTCACACACCAGGTGTCCGTTTCACTGTTTGCTGCTTTGAATGATTGCTGTGCTTCGCTGCTCCTGGATCAGTTTAAAGTGAAACTCAGAGAAGCTCCTCTGCAGTCTGACGGTCCAATTTCTCTCAGCCATGATGTTCCTGAGTCCTCTGTTGATGACGCTGCTGCTCCAGCTGCCAGGTGAAGAACGACGAGCTTCTGATTTCACTTGTTCTCAGATGAAAGACAGTCACATGTTTTCTACCTTTTCCATGCTGCAGGATCAGATGGTGATCCCTCTGTGACTCAGTCTCCAGCAGTGAAGCCAGCGGCGTTGGGGGAGACGGTCTCTCTGAGCTGCTCAGCCAGTAAAGGAGTTGATGATGATCTGAGTTGGTACCTGCAGAAACCAGGACAGCCTCCCAAACTGTTATTTTATAAAATCAGCCGCCGTCAATCTGATACTCCCAGTCATTTCAGCAGCAGTGGATCAGAGCCTCAGTTCACTCTGACTATCAGTGGAGTTCAGGCGGGAGATGCTGGAGATTATTACTGTATGGGAGTGTATTCAGTAAATGGTGACGACGTGTTCACACAGTGATTTAGAGTCGTACAAAAACCTCTCAGTCAAACCAAACTGTGCAGCTACTGTGAGTTTCTGCTGCCGACTGGAACAAGGATCTACGGTTAAGTGAAGTTAATGCTGTCGTGTTAATGGAAGAAACTCAACGTTTTTATTTATTGACAATAAAGATCAACACTTATGTGAGTTTTAAATAAACTCAGAGTGTAAAATATGTCACAATAACATCACTTATGTTCATCAGAAATCTTTTCTCAACACATAAGAGTCTCAGAAGATTCAATATGTTCATTAAACTCATAAAATACAGCTGATTGCTGTAAAATCACTATTTACTGCAGCATGGAGTTTGAGGTGAACAAAATATTTATTGACCATCAGTAATCAATCTGATTGCCTATTGGTTCGATTAATGAAATAGTCATGATAAATTGTTTTTCAATAATTACTGTCATGGACGTGTCTGATGTCATTTTCCTGAACTCATCCCAGGAGCATCACTGTGTGTCTTTATTCATTTAATGCAACAGAGTTCACTCAGTGAGAAACATCTGACTCTGAAACTAAAGTCAAAAAACATTTTTTAAAGTATTTTTACTAAAATAACTGATGTTTATGAAATCTTTAATATTCAATCAAATTTTTATGCTGAAGATTTTTTAATGTGAGAATTATTTGTCTGTTCTCACTTGAACAAAAATGAGCTGACCTGATTATTATAGACAGAGAGAATTATGTTTTCTGATCTACAAGGTTGACAATAAATACAAAAATCAAATATTGCAAAGAGTGTTTAAAAATAAACCCGTCTCCTTTGATTTTATCACTTGTTGCTGAATTACCTGAATCGCCGTGATTTAAAGAGTCACTCTTGATCAAATCAACTTTCTTCTTCTTTGTCATGGCAGTAATGAAGCACTCTCCATCATAATGTATCAGAGCAAGCTTTATTAAAACACACAGCAAATGAATCCCATCAGCTTCACACATCAGTCTAAATTGTTCAACTTTTCTCAGCAGGTTAGTTCAGCGTCACACAAGCTTTAGTTTGTCTCCTTCCAGACTCCTATTGCTGAGAGCAGCAGCTGTTTCTCCTGCTGCTCTCAGCCTCTCTGGCCCTCACACTGGCTCCTTGAGATGCTCTGGACCTGGCTGTGGCCCTGATGCTCCACCCTGCAGGAGTAGCGCTCCCCTTTCATCCACGTCTCCTGGCTCAGGCTCAAGGTGCTGCTGCTGCCGAAGCGTCCGCCCTTCTCCTCCTCTGAGCTGCTCAGGACCCCCTCCGTCACCGCCGTGCCGTCCACCTCCCAGCTCACCTGGGCTCCCTGAGGAGAGTAGCCGCTCAGCAGGCAGAGCAGCGTGGCCGAGCCGCCGGAGAGCTGCTCAGAGGAGGGGGGCAGCAGAGAGACCGAGGGTGTGACCGTGGGGCCGGCTGGAGGGGAGAGCAGAGACACGAGGAGCAGATCAACGTCTGCTGGTCAGACACACAGATATCACAGTGGACAATAACAACACCGAGGAGACGGATGATTTAGAGGCCGGGATTAATTAATCCATGTTTTCTTCACTTTCAGGTTTTTATTTGACATTAAAATCTTCTGGAGCTTCCAGATAAAAACACATCAGAGCTGAAATGTTCTGACCTCGACTGGTCAGAGAAACATGATGTGAAATATTAATGTGAAAGCAGAAACATTTTACTGTTAATACTTTGGTTGTGTAAAGATTTGATTCGTGAAAACAAAATGGCTGAACACAGTTAAAGATTTTCCATCTGTCTGTTTCACTTCCTCTTTACTGCATCAAACTAACCGACTGCAAACTTAACTTGCTCAAAATAAAGTTGATATTTTTACATTATTGACTTGATTATTATTACAAGCATTGCCAAAAGAATTTAATGCATAAAAATGTTTAAATTTAAGGATATATTTGCGGTTTCAGAATAAGGAACCTTTGCAAACGTCTACAAAGAGTATTTGACTATGTAATTAAAAATAATTAAACAGAACTGATGTCATGTTTTGTTTTAGATAATCACATAATGTTGTAAACAGAATAAAATACATGCACATTTATTACATATAAACTGTTTGACCTATTGGTAACAAAGTCACAATAAATAAAAAAACATGTAAAATGCTCACAAAAATAATGTTTGATCAGATCAAAGAATAATTATTAAAACTTATTTCTGATGTTTCCAATATTAAATGGTGATACTTACAGTTAAGGATGAGTTTGGTTCCTCCACCAAAAGTCCACCACAGTGATACAAACTCATTGAGAGGCCGTACAAAAACCTCCTGCACTTTCAGCAAATGATTTTCCACTGAAGAAATACAATTTCTGCTGCTGCAAAGTCATAAAAATACTCTCTGCAGAAACTCAATTCCAATAATATAAAACAAAACAAACTAAGATTTTTGATCATTTTTTAGGAAATCATAAAATATCTAATAGGACTGAGATTTCAGTAAAAGTTACAAAGATCAATATATCCACCTCCAAGATTGAAGAGAAACTCCTGTCTGAATGAAATGTTAAATATTAATTTTAATTAGCTTTTCTTCTATTCCAATAAGATGATGAGTTTTAAATCCAGTCTCTACTAGTGTTGGTTCAGAGTCTCTGTTTGTCTGAGCAGAGAAATGATTTCCATAGACTGGAGGCTTTGCATGATCAGCTGATCCTCCAGTGAACTGACAAGGTTTATAGTCCTGTGACTTCAACACTGCAGGACTCAGATCTGTCAGCCAAGCCAGCAGAAGCAACAAGCACCATGACCCTCATCACCATCCTCATCTGGACGCTGACCTGCTGCTGTTTTACAGGTTCATTCACTCAGCAACGTTTCTAACATGATGTGCTGCCTTTTCTCTCCTTTCTTTCTGCTGATGAATGAAGGATTTGTTTTTGTCTGCAGGATGCAGAGCTCAGATCACTGTGACTCAACCTGCAGTGGAGACATTTACACCAGGATCCACTGTCAGACTGAAATGTGAAACAAGCCAACCTGTAGGATCATGTAGTGGTGGTCAATGTATGTCCTGGTATCAGCAGAAACCAGGACAGCCTCCAAAGCTCCTGATATATCGGGTGAATAATCTTCAGTCAGGAACTCCAACTCGGTTTAGTGGCAGTGGAAGCGGCTCTGACTTCACTTTGACCATCAATGGAGTTCAGGCTGAAGATGCTGCAGTTTATTACTGTAAGAGTCTCCACAATGGCCCAGTGTTCACACAGTGATTAGTAGCCGTACAAAAACCTCCCTCAGTCAGACTGCAGACACTCTGAGCTGTTAGAGCAGAAACTGAACAGACTCTGATACAGACCACTGAACACACAGATGAAACCTCACCAAGGCCTGAAGCTCTGCAGCAAATCTTCACCTTTAACTACAATTAATATTATATGTTTGATATGAAACATTTCTTACAATGAAATAAAGAAACAGTCCATTATGAACACATTAATATTTATGAAAATTCAGTTTTCAGATTGTTGCGCAACATTACATGTCTGTAATGAGTAAATAAATCTGGAAATATTTTTATCATCAAAGAAAACATCTATTTTTCACTGATAGCTGCATGCATATTTTCTACCTCCAATCAGTGGTCAGACTTGCTCCCTCTGTTTTATATATATCAATATGTCTGTTTGTCTTCAGAGCAGCTGTAAAACTCTGATGGTATCAAACCGTCTCATGACGTCTGCACAAATAAAAACATGAGTTATTGTTTTGGGAATTCATGCTTTCACCTCTAAGGTCCAACAAACCAATCAGCAAATATCAAAGTCAGTTTTTATTTGACTTCTTCCTAAGTTTTATCTTTCTATTTTGTGCAAGTTCTACAGTGGAAAAGTTATAAATAAGAAGTAAATGACTTTCTCAATCTCTTTTTATTAACAGTTCAGGTCTTTTTAATCATTTCATTTGAACATTAAGTCTAACCAACACGTCTCTAACTTTTGTAAATCAAGTCGTTGCAAAATGTCTGGATTCCATGAAGCAAGAAAACATCCAGGAAAGTCGAAACACAAAGTTAGACAGGCTTCATCTAATTAAATATCATTTTTCTACATCATAATGGCCGATCAATTACAAGAGTATTGTATTAAAATATAAATATACCTGCTGTAATGTGGATTAACTTGGTGCTTTTTGAAGTAAAATGATGAGAATTTACTTAATTTTGTGCTTATTTAAAAACATTAGTGAAGTGAATTTAATCTGCTGTCTAATAAAAAAGTGGTGAACAAGTTTTATAATATTCTCCAGACGATGCATGTTGAGGATTTTTATACATTTAATGTCAACATTAATTAAAAATATGATTTAAAAGCAAATATAAAATGACTCTGGATACTGAAAGATAATTAGGATCATTGTAAAATGACAAATTAAACCTGACGTTGCTCAATGTATGAATATATTTGATGTCAAATATTTTCTGTTTTTAGTTTATAACAACACATCACAATTAGGAGACACAGAAACATTATAAAAGTGTTGAATATAGAAAACATGAACAGTCAATTTGATGTGAAGTTCAAATGAAAACTGAACCACTTGTCTCTAGTTGAAGTGGTGGCTGAATCAACTCTGTGTTTTCTGTTTCATGACAGCAGGTGTGGATTTGCATGATCTCAATGCATCGCTGCTTCTTAAGCTTTAAGTTCTTCTGCTGCACAAAGTCCAAAGTGTGTTTGAGCTCCGACACTGAAACCTGCATCAGGATGACGTCTCCAGTGGCTCTGCTGGTTGTGTTGGGTTTTCTCACTCAGGGTCAGACTGACTTTTAAATTCATCCATCAGGTTTTGTTTGAACTTCTTGTTGCTTTCCTTTAACGTTGCTCATTTGTCTTTTCAGCATCATCTGCCAATAATTTTCTGACTCAGACTGAACGAACAAAGTCAGTCAGTGTTGGAGCGACTGTGACCATCAGCGCCACAGGAAGTTCTAATATTGGTAGTTATCTCAGTTGGTACCTGCAGAAACCTGGACAACCTCCTAAACTTCTTATATACGGAGTTTCAAGATTGTTCTCAGGAACTCCACCGAGATTCAGAGGCAGCAGATCTGGTTCTGATTATACTTTAACCATCAGTGGTTTGGAGGCTGGAGATATTGGAGATTATTACTGTCTGGGTTATCATGGTGGCGGCGTGTTCACACAGTGATTTAGAGTCGTACAAAAACCTCCTTCTGTCAGACTGAAGGCTGCAGGTGCAGAGAAATGATGAGTTCTGGTTCAGTGAACACATCACAGAAGTTACCAAGTAAAACCAAAGATTATCTGAGGCTCAAATAAACTACATGATTATTTCATAAACATAGATGTTTAAATTGGTTTTACAAATATGGATTCTCAATAAGTTTTCTGATGTTTTGCCTCACAAACACTAAAGAGTCTTTAGTTTTTATCTAAAGCTTTTACATGTGCAGGTTTCTAAAACATGTTATCAACTTTAAAGAAATGAAGAAGAGATGATGTTTGATCCAGAACATGAACGTTGAAACACAACAATAAACACAAAGACAGTGATTCACATAAATCTGCACGTTTATTGAAACAATCCATTTCCTCAAAATCACACCAGAGAACATAAGGAAGACGAATGAAAGGCGAAAAGTAATGATTGTGAATAAAACACGACAACATGATGGTTTCCAGCCATGAAGCTGCAGCGCTACTCTGAGCAGCGGTCAGGCTCCAGGGTTTGAGTGACAGGACTCTGTCCACTCTGATTGGCCTCACAGGTCACTGAGCCCGCCTTCCTCCACTGGTCTGCAGGGAGGCTCAGGGTGCTGCTCCAGCTGTAGCGGCCGTCGCCCCCCAGCACCTCCAGGCTGCTGGACACCCCTGAGGACCTGCTGCTGCCCCCCACCTTCCAGCCCAGCCTCCAGGTGGAGGGGAAGCCCCCGCTGGCCAGACACACCAGTGTGACGCTGCTCTGCTGCTGCTGCTGCTGCTGCTCTTTGGAGGGGGGGAGGACGGTCAGGGTGGGCGGCAACACACCCACTGGAGGAGAGAGGGGGAGAAAAGACGCAGCAGTGAGAACCAAGGCTGCTGAAGACACCTTCACTCTTCATCATGACTCAGCACATCTTCATCACAGGAGACTCTGAGTAACGAATCGCTGAGACGATTTTCTGACGGTCAAACCAAACATTCAAGTGGAAACAGTTCAAACGTCGACATCTGTTTGTTTCACTTCCTTTAAACGACATGGAAAACAAATGAACCGTGAACACAGAGCTGCTCTGAGTTCACTCACTAAATATCAGTTCAGTTTGACAGGAATTCAGGTTTAAAATGAAGAAATAATCAAAATATGTTTAATTAACAGGAACAAATGACCCAGAAAAGACTAAAAACAGTGAAAAGAAGTAAAATGTTTGTTTTGATGTTAGAAAAATGAAAGCTTAAATTATCCAAAGCGTTGATAAAACAACTTGAACTGTAGATTTTATTGTTTGTCAAGATAAGTTTTACTTGTTGTTTGTTTTAGACTTTTCACAGCTGTGGAGCGACACAAACCTCCATGAAGCTCAGTCATAAACTTTCACATTTACATTTTTAAATCAAATAAAATGTACAAACTTTGCTAGAAACTGAATCAGTAAAGTTAAAAAAAATTCAATTCTTTTAATTTTGCTACAAAGAAAAACTTTCTGGTACTTACAGTCAACGACGAGTTTGGTTCCTCCACCAAAAGTGTACCACAGTGATACAAACTGATTGAGAGGCCGTACAAAAACCTCCTGCTCTGTCAGTAGACATCTAGCTGCTGAAATTATGTTTCTAAAGTCAGAAAAATCCCAGTTTAAACTATATTTCATCTACAAATCATCCAACATTAATGGAACTTTAAATTACTTTATAATTTAAGAGAATATTTGTGGTTTATGAGAAGCAAAGGTTACTTTCTCTCCTTTCAATCATTGCAACATTGTTTAACAATTCACTTTATATTATGTGTAAACAATAGAACCACTTTCAATGTAATTTAATTCATAAAAACCTTTGAATTGTCATTTTGCATTGATATATCATATATTTACCTGTAAACTTTAGTAAAAGAGTAAAATAATCCTTATATGTCCAAACGAAATTTAATTTTAATCCAAGAACTGAAAATCCTTCATGTTGTTTCTGTTTGATTTTCTTCTATTCCAATAAGATGATGAGTTTTAAATCCAGTCTCTACTAGTGTTGGTTCAGAGTCTCTGTTTGTCTGAGCAGAGAAATGATTTCCATAGACTGGAGGCTTTGCATGATCAGCTGATCCTCCAGTGAACTGACAAGGTTTATAGTCCTGTGACTTCAACACTGCAGGACTCAGATCTGTCAGCCAAGCCAGCAGAAGCAACAAGCACCATGACCCTCATCACCATCCTCATCTGGACGCTGACCTGCTGCTGTTTTACAGGTTCATTCACTCAGCAACGTTTCTAACATGATGTGCTGCCTTTTCTCTCCTTTCTTTCTGCTGATGAATGAAGGATTTGTTTTTGTCTGCAGGATGCAGAGCTCAGATCACTGTGACTCAACCTGCAGTGGAGACATTTACACCAGGATCCACTGCCACTATCAGCTGTACAACAAATCCTGCTGTGGACATCTGGAGCTTTGGTGACGAGGGTATGTCCTGGTATCAGCAGAAACCAGGACAGCCTCCAAAGCTCCTGATATATTTGGTGAATAATCTTGAGTCAGGAACTCCAACTCGGTTTAGTGGCAGTGGAAGCGACTCTGACTTCACTTTGACCATCAATGGAGTTCAGACTGAAGATGCTGCAGTTTATTACTGTAAGAGTTACCATGAGGTAAATGATGCTGACGTGTTCACACAGTGATTAGTAGCCGTACAAAAACCTCCCTCAGTCAGACTGCAGACACTCTGAGCTGTTAGAGCAGAAACTGAACAGACTCTGATACAGACCACTGAACACACAGATGAAACCTCACCATCTGTTTCTCAGTTTAGTATTTCTTCTATCTTTGGTCTTTCCACAAATTAAAACCTCAATGAATCACAATGAAGGAAAAACCTTTCATGCCATTTTTATTCCAATTTTGATTTTTGACAGAGACAAAGGTGACTCAAGTCAGTTAAGGGCGTACCTTATTACTTTTCTTTGTTTCTTCTTTAACACTAATTAGCCTCTTTGTAAGTCATTTGCTGCTGCCTGCAGTCCAGATTATGCTTCAGCATCAATAGAGAGAGAGACGCTGCTACTCTGCACTTTGTTGAAAGATTTGTTGTTTTACCTCATTCATCAACCTGCTAACAGTGGCAAAGCAAATATGGGATGTCGTTGACACCTGATTTCTATCTTGGTGATTTTATAATTTTTGCTTTGACTGTGTAAACGTGCATGTTGAGGCAAGTAGCTTCACTGAAACCCGACTCTTACAGACATACACATTTTCTTTCTTGTTGCTTCACATTAATTCAGACCAAATTTTCCAAAATTCATTTAAATCATAAGGTAAACCTCTGGCTTATGATGATTTAATCTAGAACAAATATCTTTACTAAGGAGTTTTGCTACACTGAAATGTCTGTCTGTGTCAGATTATGTTACTGCAATAAAATAAAAAATTTTCTTAAGCATTCTCTGTACAAACATTTACCACAGTTGCTGAAACGCGTAAAAACTTATGTGCCCTAGTGAAATTTGACAGATCCCATTTTTTTTTTTGAAGTTGCCAAACAGAATCAAGAGTAAAATCATTTTTGCTTCAGTCCTTAAGGTTTTTTTCTGCAGGGCAGGTAAACTAATTCACGCTAGCAGCTGTCGAACTGATCACTTAAAACGGTTTTAGATTACATCTTTTGAATAAACACCAAATTTGGTCAGTGGAAGGGGGTAAATAAATGTATCCCAACAAAGTACTGGTGTGCTTACAGGATATCGTTCTGGTTTGTACCATGTCATGTTCCACCAAAGCACAGATTAGGTTTTATTGGATTGTTCACTGTTGACGTGGGCGGCCATTGTTAGGCAGGACAGGCTGATGTTGGCATCCTGTCTTGGGTCAGAGACGTCAGCAGACGTTGGTTGACTGCAGCATTAAGAAGTCATGCAAACAGGTCACAGAAATAGACCAACAACTGGGACAGCGGAGAACAAAGACAAGCGGCATTTGGACGCCAACTCTCAACCCTGCTTCATGATAACAGACATGTAGAAAAACACGGGTTTCTTCATTTTCTGAAGGTTAATTCCACATATTTGTAATCATTAATTATATATCGACGAGTATTATTCAAACAAAAGTAATTTCTGAAGCTTGAAAACATTAGTGAGTCACGCTAATTTAAGTGAAACAGGGTCTTTTTTGGGTCTTCTTTGGGTTTTATGAATGGGAAGGCTTGTGGGTGGGTACCAATAATCTGCAATGGGCTCTGAATGGGGACACTAATTGGTGCTGCTGTCTTCCCTTTAACCTCTCCAGTAAGCCTCTGTGGCTGTGAAGCAGCCTCTATTAGAGGGAGACAGGGATAATCCTTTTAAAGGCGATGTTTTACCAGGAATCAGTCTCGTCGACACTTCCTCTCTCAGACTGGATGAGCTCCTCAGTGTTTAGCTGGACCCACACCAGGTCAGGTCCACATTCTGTCCCCTGACTCACTTCCCTGCTGGGACACACTCAGATACAGTGAGGCCCTCGGAGAGCGTTTGGACGTCGGTGGACTCTAGGCTGGGCGGAGGGGCCCGCGGCTGGGCTGAGGACCGAGCCTGAAGCAGGGATGGAGACGTGGAAGAAGATGTTTAAACGCGCGGTGTCTGTGAAAGTCAGGGAGTACGTGAAGGACTACTGCAAAAGGAACGGGCTGCTGACTCTGTCCGTGTTTGCCGTCATCACCGGATGCGTCCTCGGATTCGCACTGAGGACGTTCAACCTGTCCACGCAGGTACGAATGGGGGGAGAGAGAAGGGAAAATCAGCGGCAATAACCAAAGAAGTATCAGATTTGAAATGAAAGTACTGTGTTAGATTGGGAAATGCGCGAAAGAAAAGAACCAAACGCCTGTAAAACGGTGCCGAGGAATTAGTGAAAGTCAGTTATGCAAGTGAGCGCAACAGGCAACAGGAAGGTCAGGTCAGACCTCAAAACACTCAGAGACAATTTAAACGGTTGAAATCACTATAAAACATCAAATCATATAAATATACATGTGTCACTAACTCACAATCAGTTATCCAGAAGAATTTCTAATCTTAAGCTCTTCAAGCAATTTTGGTTTAGTTTCATCTCTATTATTGCAAACAATGGATTTTAAGTTTTAAATCTCTTTTTTTTTCTGCTGAATAAAAAGAGATTGAATATCAGTTTTAAAGAGATGGTTTTATTTTCACATTGATCCTGATTTTGTTGTTCTTTAATGTAATTTATTTATTTATTTTTTGCTATTAAATTATTTACCTGATATACAACTAGAAATGAATTTTACATGCACAAACCAAGCAGATATCCATTGCTTGGTTTGTGCAGCATTTCGTTTTCTGAACCCCTGGTCATGGTTAGGTGAGATATTCTTAGGAGCTTAATGCTTTTGAACAGGAACTGACTGATTGACGCACACCCAGAAATCCTTGAGGCTGAAGGAAGCTTATACTTGCTGAACAAATAATTACATAAGAATAAACGCAAAGCCAAATTGTCATTGGGAAATTGTTAGCTTCTCGGTAAACTGCCTAATATTGCAATATCGTGGTAAATGGGGGGTGTTAAATGCTATAAACAAAGAATGGAACAATAATAATAATAATAAAAAAAAAACATTTATATTCCATTAATGTTCACAAGAAAACTGGCAGAGATCAAGAATCTTAAAACAAAAGAGATACATCAGGATTAAAAGACAAAAAGATATGAGGAAAACAGAATGAATGATGCAGTGATAAAGAACTTCATCTGTTTTCCACATTGTTAAACTAAACAAAATGAAATGTCACAGAAATTTATTGAGTGAATATTCACCTCGATCAGTTTCTCAAGCTGGGATCCTACGTTGGCTTATAAATCAACAAAAAGTCTAAAAATCCTCTTCAGAAATTAAACTATGACATCAAAGGGTTAGCTCGCCAGCTGAAGCGCTTGGGAGCTATCAGTGAATCAATCCAGTTTGTTTACGTGGCACCTTTGAGCTACAAGGTAGATCAAAGTGCAAACACGATTATCAGTATCTATAATCTTCCCCAGTCCCTGTGTGTCCTGCATGGTAAAATGTCTGCAATTGTCCAAGTCGTCTACTTTAAAAAGAGGTTTCACAATCACTCTGCAGGTCAGTTTTAGCTCCTGTGCGATTTCTAATGATCATATATTTTCTATAGAAGACAGCCATAAAAATACGGAATACATAAAAATAAAAAAAAATCTCTAAAATGCAATTATTATTATTATTATTATAAGTTTTATTTATCTGTTTCTGTTTGACCTGTTTTGCAGGCAAAGATCTATTTCTCTTTCCCTGGAGAATTACTGATGAGGATGCTGAAGATGTTAATTCTGCCACTCATCACTTCCAGGTAAGAACCTTTTTTAAACCCGTCGGACCAAACCTACCTGATCATTCTGACGTCAGAGGTGAAGCTGTCGACGCTCAACCATTAAATCAAATCAGTTGTGTTTTGGCTCATGATTGATCCATTAACGGTTGAGCTTGAAGAAGACAGGATGAGAGAAAATCTGCAACCAAGAAAAACTCTGAAACTTACCAACAAACCAGCAAACCAATTCAGATAAACAGAAAGCAGTTAAAGCTAAAAGGACATGACAAGTTTGATCTCATTGCTTCTAATTTCCCATCCAGTCTGATGTCCGGCCTGTCGGCCATGGACACGAGGGCCAGCGGCCGCCTGGGCGTCCTGACAATAACCTACTACCTGTGGACAACCTTCATCGCCGTGATTGTGGGGATCGTCCTGGTGCTGATCATTCACCCGGGGACGGGGCAAGAGAATGGCGGCACGGGCCCCGTCATGACCTCCGCCGACGCTCTGCTCGACCTCATCAGGTCAGCGTTAAAAAAAAACAACAAAAAAAAAAAAACTGCTGAGCTGCAATGGAAGATTTTGAACCGGAGCATCTTTGCGTGTTAGGGTGACCTAGTCAAAGTCCATGCCTAAACACAATTGATAATTTGTGGTCAGGCTTGAAAATTAGCTGATCACATAAGATTCCTATCCAATCTGAAATCCAAACATGGATTTTTTTTTTTCTTTTACTTCCATTTCACAAATATGCATTTCCGTAAATGCAGTAGATACAGTGATTCTTATGGCTATAATGCAAGAAAATGTGAAATTGTTCATGTTAATGAACAGGACAAACAACCTGTACACGGGTTAAACTAGAAACCTGCCAGTTAAGCTAGCAGCCAAGTTTTTGAGTTGTAATAGGAAGCTGGAGCACCCAGAGAGAAAGCCATGCATGCACAGGGAGAACTCTGCTCAGAAAGACACCAGAACGCGATTCAAACTCACCTCCCATTACCGTTTACAGAACTGAAGGGTCAAAGGAAAGCAGAGAATGAGATTCACCCAAAAACATCTCAGACTGCCACCTTCAAAGACGGTTCGACAGAGCAGCGTGGTGGCTCGTTCGAATTGAACTTGAATGAAAATCCAGTAAAATATCTTGGTGAAGTGACCATTTCAGCACAGAGCGAGACAAAATTCCTGAAGAATAACTGCAGCATCACTTCTATGCTGCAAATGGTCTAAAAATAGGGCAATTATTTGTGGCCTGCTAAGCCTGAACCTTCCCAGAAGCTCTTTGCGCTGCTTCACTACGGGAGACGATCGTCGCAGGGTTCTCCGGCTTACGGCACGGCTCTCCAGGCCCGGCTCGACTAATACCCTCGTCTTAAAACTAATTATACTGCAGAGATGTGCCGTTTGTACTTTTCAGCCGTGTCTCATGACGTGGCTGCAGGGGCCTCTGACGCCTGCTGTATAAATAAATGCAGTCCCAGTGCAGGCTGCCGCCCCGGCCTGTAAACCTCTTACTGCTGTTTGGCGTAATTTAAGTGGATCCTTTGTCCTGATGTCGTCAGGAAAAAAAAAACTAGAGGAGCAAAATAGTGATAATGATGAGATCTTTCATTTTATTTGTTTTTTTTTTTAACCAGTGGCACAAACAGGCATCCATACATGTGACTAAATTGATACAAGTATAAATACAAAGGTGGCATCAAGAGTTAGGATTGTTGTTCGCCACAAGAAAATGAGGAAAAAGATGCTATAAGGACCAAAATGAAACCTTTTAAATGTAAAACTATGAATGGTGAAACACTTTGAACACATGGTAAACATGGTCAGTTCATAGTTCATAACCTACAGAAACTTTTCTTCTTCTGGCAAGGCAATAACCTGAACATACTGTAAAAGCAAACGCATAGCATATTTATGTGCTAGATTGGTCTAGTCAAAGCCCCAAAGACTTGAACTGATTGAAGCAAAATATTAATCTGCAAGAACTCGAGTTCGAGGAGCAAGATGCCGCTTCTGCCGAGTCCGTGTCTTTTTTTTTTTTTTTTTAACTTTCTTTTAATATTTATGGTACATTGCAGTTTAATGAAGAAATGTGTTTTTCATATGAACATCACTTTACATCTGCAAACAGAATATGGCTTTTACAATGACAAAACCTGAAGAAGAAAAAAAAAGCAGCCGTTCGAGCCATTAGTATGCTTTCCTAATGTAAGATTCATAATCTTAATCTCACACAGACACAAAAGAAAATGCGACAGACTCATATGTTTTGCCAGCAATTTTAATCTTATTTTGTGAGCGTACTGACAATTTTTCACCTGTGGTTTTACGTTTGCTGTCTCCTCCAGGAACATGATCCCATCGAATCTAATTGAAGCCACATTTCAGCAGGTGAGAACACAAAAAAAAAAAAAAAAAACGTTGGACACCTTGGAAACCAATGTCAGCTGATGTCCACCGGTTTGAATCTTAAATGTATTTGTGCTTCAGTACCGGACGGACCTGGTGCCAAGTGTGCAGAGCTCCAACGAGAAAGAGTCTCAGGCCAACTTCGTCTACGTCATGCCTGATTATCACAACCCGCGGCTCGGCCACCCTGTTTTCTTGGAGATCACCCCCGCGCCTGACATCAAGTATAAAATCGTTCCCAGTACGAGCAAAGGCATGAATGTGTTGGGGATCGTCATCTTCTCAGCAACCATGGGTGAGAAAACAGCCTCCAAACTAAAACCAAAATAAAGGGGGGTGAAAAAAGTGAGCAGAAATAAATAAATGATAAATGTAATCTTACCCGAAACATATTGTTTTGTGGTATTTTTTTTTTTTTGTAACTGTTTGATATCGTCTCTGTTACTTCCTCCCAGTCCCACTATTTGCTAATTAGAAGAACAACAAAAGCGTTTTAGAGAGATTTTATTATTTGTCTAAATGCCTTTTAAGTGACTTCCACAAGCTTCGTTTCTGGACTTTTAGCCAGGAAGCTGTTGTCATTGTCTCTGTTCCTGATTGGACTGGAGACATTGTCCATTAGGAACATCCATTTGCACACAAGGTGTATTTTCTCATTGTGGACACATTCTCATTGTGTCCATAATGGGACATATTTGAACAGATAAATGTGGGGGGGTTTTTTGGGGTCCAGCCTTTGTGGGGATCCACAATGCTCTTCTGGAGCTTTTTATTTTCCCACCATGTCACACTGAGCTGCAGTGTGTTTGAGGTGCCGCCTTAAGATTCACATGCGTGGCCACATCAAAGTTAAATCGTGTGATTTAACCTTTAAGTAGCTTACTGAGCATGACATCATCATCTGGGATATCCCAAACCTTCCGTTTGAAGGAATCTCAGGCTTGATTTATACAAACTTCTGAATTTGAAGAGAGCAATGAAAAATTCTGTCTTTCAGCGTGAAAAAACCCCACCCCCCCAACAACCTCAAAATGCTTTTATACACTTATGAAACAGTAGAAACGCATCTGCTGCCTGCAACAAACGCGTCTTTGTCGTGTCTGATCTCAGGTCTGCTGCTGGGGAAGATGGGCGAACGTGGATTGCCGCTGGTCAACGTGTGCCAGTGCATAAACGAGTGCGTGATGAAGATCATTAACGCGGCCATGTGGTGAGTTTGTGCTGTCGCTCACATTACTAACAATCCAACGCATCCAAAAACATCCCAGTGATCACGTGGCAGAGCCAGATTAGATTAGGTTGAGAAATAAATCTTATCAAAGAAATGGCTGGAGGGTGAGCAGAGATGTCTGAGGAGTCCTCGTGGCTTGGTAATCCTGTTAGAAATGCGACAATGGCGAAGACGGACTTAACTAGATGTGGTTGGCATTGTGGCCGGCGGATCCCCCCCACCCCAATGCAAGAACATCACATCCACCTGTCCACCACATCCATGTGTGATTACGAGCATCTAATTCCAAAGCCACGAGCATTAATCTGCTATTACAGCCTCTGCTCTTCTGAGAGCTGGCAGCATTAGCGAGGTCAGCCACCTCGGCTGGATGAAAAGGTTCGGTTCAGTCTGTGTCGCAGTTAATCCCAGAAGTGTTCCATGAGGTTGAGGTCGGCCCGGTCAGATTGTTTCACGGCAAACTCAGTTATCCGCCGCTTTAGGGATCTGCTTTTGGGGGGGGGGAAAAACTTTCTTGATGGTACTCTTTGCAGATGATGCTGTGGCATTTTAGCAGCAAAAGGCTAAAACGATACTGGTGGATTTACATATTTTGTTCATATTAAAATATCATCCTGAAAGAATCCCAGGGACTCTTGTCTTCGCTGACATTTTTGATATTTCCCTCAGAAAGGTCATTGTGTTAAACTATCAGACAGTGATTTGTCACATCTCTGTTTCAGAGCGCCAACCCCATTTTAAAATCAGGGAACGATAATCTGAGTAGATACAAAAAGAGCGTTTGTCTGAAAAGAAAAGTGAAGATGTGTAAGAAGGAAGTAGCCTGATAAGTCAAAAATGTCCCAGTGTGGAATCCATTTGATAAATGAACTGTTTTAATCACTGACATAAACAAATGTGCATTTGAATGTGCACCAGTAAAATAAAGTTAGACACAATTCATTGGTTAGTTGTGTGTTGCATTTCATTTTTCATTAATTTTTTCAGCTCTATTTTTAAATTACATACAAATAGGGAAACTCCAACGTGAAGCCAAGGCAGAATACAATTCATTAAATGTCCAGCAGGGGGAGAGAAAACCTAGTTTCACCCCAAGTTAACTGTTACAAATTCAGTTTATGACAAAAATGAAGAAATAAAAGTGTGGAAAAGCAGATGACTTTTCAAAATGGCTACTTTGTGACTGATATTAAGATTTTCAGGGACTCTAAAAAAAACACAAGACTGATAAGGAAATATTGAGCCTCAACAAGTACAAAATGGTTTGTTTTTTTTATGATTGTTACACCAGGGCACGACAGTGAAGTCGTTTTTTTTTCTTCAAACTTGCTCTTCTGTACCGTCAAAAGGAGAAAGCATCATCAACATTTAATTGTTCTGGATGCTTTCTTGTGTTGATGCAAGTCTTTCGGTTGATGAATAAAGTGAAAACAAGGTTTCCTCTCTTCTCTTTGCAGGTACTTCCCCTTTGGCATAGTGTTCCTGGTCGCAGGGAAGATCCTGGACATGCACGACCCAGCCCACCTGGGAGAGAAACTGGGCATGTACTTCATCACCGTCCTGGCCGGTCTGTTCGTGCACGGCCTCATCCTGCTGCCCCTCTTCTACTTCTTCTTCACCCGCAAAAACCCCTTTGCGTACATCCGAGGCCTGCTGCAAGCCCTCGTCATTGCTCTGGCGACTTCGTCCAGGTGCGAGAATCGTTGTTGACTCATTCTTAAAATGAAGTAGTTCACTTTTAACAAGCTCGTCTAATTCATATGACTGGCCGCGTTTCCCTGCAGCTCAGCCACGCTGCCGATCACAATGAAGTGTCTCCTGGAGAACTGCGGGGTGGACCGGCAGATTGCCCGCTTCGTCCTGCCGGTGGGAGCCACCATCAACATGGACGGGACGGCCTTGTATGAGGCCGTGGCAGCTATATTTATTGCTCAGGTCAATGAGTATGACTTGGACTTTGGCCAGCTGGTGACCATTAGGTGAGGACGGACACTGAGGCTGAGGATGCTATCCTGCCGGTTGTTCTGTGTTTAGAACCGCTTTACATCTTCTATCTGTTTTGTTTTGTCCTCTATTCCAGTATCACAGCAACAGCAGCCAGCATTGGGGCAGCTGGCATACCTCAAGCAGGCTTGGTTACCATGGTGATAGTCCTGACCTCCGTGGGGTTACCGCCTGCTGACATCTCCCTGATCGTGGCTATCGACTGGGTTCTGTAAGTCTGACCTAAGATTTAAGAAAAAAAAAACAACAGGTGGCGTTAGCTTGCGCAGTGAGTGAAGGTTTTTCTCGCTTGGCGTTGCAGCGACCGTTTTCGGACGATGATCAACGTTCTGGGTGATGCATTAGCAGCTGGGATCATGGCGCACTTGTGCAAAAAGGACTTTGAAAAAGCAGCAGCTGCTGCAGCCAATTCTTCTGCTGGCTCTTCTGTCAGTAAGGAAAGGGTAAGATTTGTTTCCTAATGTAACTTTATGACCAGCCTGAACTTCTCTGTAGATCTTAACTAAAAAAAAAAAAACAATAGAAAAAGAAACTCAACCTCAGTAGCGATTACACTGTCGTCTTCTTCCCTCCCTCCAGAGAGACACCGTGATCTCGTTTGGCAATCAGAGCGTGGCCATGTCCGACGCGCCTCTGATCTCACACCGCTGCGACTACGTGTTCGAGGTGGATGGGGACACCGTGCTGGAGAGGCCCGTGCCCTGCTATAATCTCTGCCAAGTCTGAGCCTCCCCTGTTTTATTGAAGAAACTGAAAGGGAATCAATGACATTTATTCACCTCAAGACGAGATACTTAAAAGCACAGGGAGCTTAGTTCTGCGAGGGAATACAGTATATCTTCATAGTTAAGCAAACCGAGGTGTCAAGGCGGAGTGGCTTAACGTATATTTTGCCAGTGCCATGCTGAATTAAGAAAACCTCCTTTTCTGTATACACTGGATGAGGGGAGCATATAATGTGTAACCTGACGTTCGGGTTACTGAGCAGAAAGGAAGTGCGAATGAACCAAATGTGATATGAGTGGATACTGATCGACCTGTGGTGACAAGCAGAAACAAGCAGTCCTTATAACGTTGACTCAAAGTTTGACTGTAAGGTTTTAAGCTGCCTTAATATGAAGCTAATAAATGGGAAGACTTGAATGTTAATAGAATCCATTTAGAAAAACTAAAAAAAAACAAACAAACAGGAAGTTTAGACATTGTACGTTTAAAAAAAAATAAAAAATTTATCAATGCATAAAATGCATTGATAGCAAAATCAATGCATAAAAGTTGATCTGAATGCTGAATGTACAGAATCATTTCTGTTTTTATACGTGTACTTTGAGATCTGTGTTTGTTTTGTAATAAAATTCTGCAATACTCAAAGAGAAGATTTTGTTTTTCTACATTTAATTTTTCTAGAGAACCTCTGCACTGTCCTCCAGGTAGCATCATATCACCCTACCGGTGATGCACTGTAGTTTGCTATTGTATATATGCTAATTAAACGACATTTTACAGATCAGGTACAAAAACACACAATGCTTGCTGTTATTAAACTTTACTATTTTGATCTTTCCCTTTTGATCTCTTATTTTACTGATCAATACAGATTGGCTTAGATTTTTAAAATATTCTTGAATGTGCATTCTCAATAAACAGAGCTTCAATAACGTGGGTAAACAGATCACCTGATGCAAAGTTTTGACTGTGCTAAGTTTATGTTTGAGTTTTTTTAAACATGGCATTTTTTAACCTATGACAAAATACTTCAGATATTCAACAACCACTAAACAAAATTCACAGTAGGCTTCTGAAGACATTTAATTTTAGTAATTCTGTAATTTTTCCACATTTTAATGAAGTTAATCAAGGTTAGCAGACATTAATGAACGTGAACATAGTGTTAAACATGTTCATAACAAAAAGAACAATAACCTATTAAAAACACTAGAATATGTGTCAAGTATAACGGCGTACACTCAAATAAATAAATGCCACTTCCTGTATTTTACACTATTTTATCATATAAATTAAGGCAGACTGCAGAATGTTTCGACTGCCTCTGAAACAAACCTTAACATTTCATACATATCAAACAAGACTGCAGAAAGAAAAGAACAAAAGCACTAACATGTCAGTAAAAAAACAGAACCTGTAAAAAAAAAAGTCCCAAGACTATCACCTGCTTTCAGCAAGCTTTAAAATATTGCACAGAGGTAAGGACGGTGACATAAATATGAATATTAGGAAGAAAAATGTCTTATTTTTAAGACTATATATGAATTTCATAAATCAGATTACTTAAAATAGGGTGTAAACTTAACTGTTTGAATTCACAAAAGGTTGGATTTAAAACGTGGCTTTGAATAGAAACCAAACGTCTCTTGGGCCAGTTTCTGTTAAACGTGAATTAAAAAATAAATTCATGCTGAACTTTAAACGCCAAGAGTGTTTCCTAAGCTATTTGACGTAAGCAGAAACATTTAAACAATTCAAACCTCACTCAATAAAAGCAAAATCTGCTCAAAGTCGCTGTTTCACATATGAGATCATTAAAATACTTTCATGAAATAAAACTTGTCACTTTATCTGACTACAGTGAATCAGCCTAGAAAATATTCAATATGCATCACTAAAAAAAAAAAAAAAAAAAACGCAACCAGATTCTTGGAGATGATTCTTACATCTAATATATTGATTAGATTTTCTAATCCTGCCTGACAGAGGTTTAATTATTTTATTATTATTTCTTATATACCAGAAACTCACTTTCCTCTTGTAATAAGTCGTCTATACAGTCTGAACATTTCCCCAAAAATGATCTCAATTAGTTTTGGTCCACTTCATTTTGAATATTTCAATGTGATCTTGTTATGTTGTTCAAAACTATCAGCAACGTCGGGACGTTGTTTTGGAAGTCCCGCTGAAGAATCTCTGCTTCGGAAAGAAATAGAAAAAGAAAACAACAAAAAAAACAAAACTCAAAGTAAATGTTCAAATAAATAAAAGAAACAAACCAAACGAAACGTTCAGCGAAACGAAAGAAAATTTAATGGTTTAATATTTAGAATGAAACAATCAAAAAATCAAAGAAACAAACAAAAGCAAACCTAAATTCAAATCGTTAACAAAGGCCATTAATTTTTTTCTACAAATTTAAGATGAGCTCTCCTTTGCAAACGTCTGCAAGCTACACTGAAACAAAAACGTAGCTCTCTACAAAGAAAAATAACTAAAAGAAAATAACTGAAAAGAAAACGAACAAAAAGAAAACAGGAGAACTGAACAGGGGGTTGATGTCAGTACCGCTCGGAAAAAAAATAAATCCAAAATATTAATTTACTAAATCACATTAGAAAAATCTTGATTTGTTAGATCTCTCCCTGGCTTTGGTCCGTTTTTAGTCTTATTTATTGTATTTTTAATTGTTTTTTTTTCTTTTTCTTTTTTTTTAAAACAAGACTCGTGTAATACAACAGAGAATAAAATACACTTTTAGGGGTACCAAAGCAAAAAGGATTTTGCTTCTAATCTCCTCAGTTAAAATGTTGGTCAGAGGATGAACTAATGTTTCACGTTAGCATCAAAAAAGGTTGATAACCAGAGCAACTTCAAACAGTAACTGGTTAAAAGTGCTTTGCTCTTTTACGCCAAACAGATTGGTTTTCGATTTAGAACAATTTAAGGAATCCGTTTCTACATGAACAGATCAGGTTGTTTTTTTTGTTTTGTTTATATATATCTATATTAACCACTGAATTGTCTTTGCTTTGAACAACTCATAGGTTTCTTGTTTAAATCATCTTTGCCCAGTGATGAGCCCTCTGTCGTCCTCATGCTTTCCTAAACGAGAATCATGCAACAAATATAACATAACAGTATTTTAGCTTCAGAGAACAAGTTCAAAAGTCCGTTTGTGGGATTACGTCTTTACGCACTCAAAATAAACTGAAAGTGAGTGACAATAATAATAATACCCTCCAAAAAGAGTAGAATGATACTGGGAAAAAAAACAAAGACAAGAAAAAAAAAAGTAGACACTGTTTTTTTAGACAAGTACAAAGGTGCAGAAGACTGAAATTCTCAGTTTACTCTGAATATGATGAAACCAAAAATGTGCCAGCCTTTGGCATTTAAATTCACCTTTCTACAAAGAGAGAGAGAGAGAGAGAGAAAAAAAAAAAGCCTGACACAGCATGTTTACTGCACCCCTCTACACCCATTGTCCAAATCACTCTACTTGTGGCCCTTGCTAGTCTTAAAGGACACTTGCAGTATCTTATCACCGAGCCGGTACCCGTTCAGGCTAGTGATGGCCATGGCCGCCTCCTCGTAGTTTGTCATGGTGACGAAGCCAAAGCCCTTGCACTTGTTGGTGTTGAAGTCACGGATCACCTTGACATTTGTGACTGCGCCGAAAGGGCCGAACATCTGCCACAGGATGCTCTCGTCCGCGTCCTGGCCCAGGTTGTAGATGAAGATGCACCAGCCGGAGGAGTTCCCGGGAACGTTCACGCCTCCCATGCCCCCCATGTGGTCAACGCCCATCGGAGAAAACCTGGCAACAGCAAGGATTTGCACATATTTAGAAATATTCTAGAACGGGTTACTCTTTGCAACCAGCACTAGTTTATCAGTATTTTATTCAAATACCTCCAGCATTTCTCACCTAAAGCGCTGTGCCTGGTGGTGGAGGGGCCCCCCGAAGCGTCGCGACTGATTGTGGTAGAGCTGAGAGATGAGCTGTGTGTTCTTCACCTGGTTCGGGTTGGCCGCAAACTTCACCGTGATGGGCTCTGCGGCGCCGGGCGGTTTCTGGCCGTTCAGGCTCTTGACGGCTTCTTCGGCCTCGGCTCGCTTATCGAACCGGATGAAGGCCACGCCGCGGGACACACCTGGGAACAGCGGAGCAAATTGTTACAGCATCAGAAGCACACGTCAGCGTGAGAAGGCCCGCGCGCTGGCGGCTTAGGCTCGTAGAAAAGAACAAACGTTTGTCAATTTTGAGAAGCAAGGAAGTCATTCACCTGTCGTACCTGAAGACTGATCTACAAGTACTCTGGAATTTATGATACGCCCGAAGCGGGAAAACATTTCTTCCACGTCCTTCTGAGTCATGGCCTTGGGCAGACCGCTGATATACAAGTTTGCATCCTTTATTGTGTCAGAGCTGGGCCGTGCATATGAAACCTGGTAGAAGGAATAAATACTTAATCAGCCTAAATTTTGGGATGATATGAACGAAATGAAAAAGAAATGAAAAACAATTTTAAGAGGCAACAATTGACCAAAAAAAAAAACAAAAAAAAACATCTTATATCCGAAAAAAGAAATTAAAGTAATTTGATAAAAATACGTTTTGTTTTTTTTTCTGCCTCTGATTTCCCATATTTTCGCTCAGACCAAAAATTACAGCACCATATCAAAGAAATCCAACTTTTACATAACTACAAAAAAAATAAATAAATAAAATATATTAAGAGGTTAAAAAAAATATACATAAAAGGCCAGTCAAAAATCAGACATGTCAGAAAGGGAAGCGAGTGAGTTGTGACGTCACAATCCCTTCGTCAGGCTGACATGTACTAGCTAGTTAGCGGACAGCACAGGAACCACAGGAGAGTGAAAAGAAAATAACATCCTTGCTTTGAGAATTGTAGAACACCTTATTGCACGTTACCTTGATAGTTTTGGACTGTAGCCTTAGTCCATTCAGAGTACTGATAGCTCTTTCTGCATCACTAGGGTTAAGATAGTTAACAAATCCGTACCCTAAACTGTGGCCTAGAGAAAAAAAAAGGAAAACAATAAAATAAAACAAAAAAAAACGTTGTATAGTTCAAAATAATCTGCAAACAAATCTTAAAAACCAAAACAAATCTTAAACATTGCATGGTGTGCGAATGTGTCAAAAGAGAATTGGATTCCTTCCAATAGCAAACTCTTACGGTGGGTCAAAAACTACGAGCAAATTAAGCAGGGAGTAAATTTGAAACAGTTCAAAAGAACAGAACAGGCAAGGAAAGAGAACCCAGGAAAGAGATCAGAAACTAAACTTCATAAAGATAAGCTCATCAAACAAACAAAAGGTCCTAAACACTCGAGATAGAAATCTGACGTTGCTAATGAGAGCTTCTGGTCAAATAAAGAAAATCTGAGCATCTATAAAAAGTAACTATAACCCATGTTGCGCCATTCATTGGCCTATGAGGGTTACGAGGTCAAGAGCTGGCCTTTAGGTGTCACATGATATTTTGTGGGCTTCCTTTGACAATTTTTTTTTTTTTTTATGATGATGATCATTAATTCTACATACTTTCTGGCGTATTCCTCGGCTTGTTTGTTACGTGTGTGTTTCCTCTTCACGGTTCTGCCTACCTGCCATTTTGTCTCGCACCAGCTTGGCCGACTCGACCTCTCCAATGCTGTTGAAGAGGCTTCGCAGCTCATCCTGAGTCATACTCTGAGGCAGGTAGTTCACTATCAGGTTAGTCTTTGCATCCTTCGCCTCATCCCCTCCCATGTGATCTTCATAACCGTTCGACATCTCATACACGTCCTGCAAGTCAGCCAGTTGGCACCGAAAACAAATCGTGATAAGCACACAGGGGTAAACAACTGAGAAATACATTATACATGCAGTTATTTTTCTGTATTGTGACAATGTGCAGGCTTTAGACAAAACAAAAGACAATCCCACACAATTTAACACAAGAAATCGATGCAAGTTGGTTTGAAAATTTATTCACTTCAAATAGAAATTTCCTTAAGAGAATATTTTTAAAATTATAACATCAATCTGAAATAGACAAATGGAAAAGAGTGTTTTTTGATCATTTATGCCATCAACTGATAATCCAAATTTTTGATCAGTTTTTATGCAACACTTGTGATAATAATAATCTATGCTTGGGAAAATGTCAGTAAAACCTTTTTCTTAAAGAGACAGTAGCGTGCATGGCACCCTTGTAACTTTAAATCTGCCTTGTTGCTCATGATTACTGTATGATTTTGTAATAGGGAAACACATATATGAAAACTTTTACCATCATCCCAGTCACTTTGTGCACAAAATTTCAAATCAAAAAAAGGCCAGAAGTTGCTGCGCTCTAAGCAATTAAATCATTGATCAATAATTTGTTTCAATATTTTTTTATTTTATTCAACATAAAAAAAATTGTGACAATCAGTGCAATTAAAAAAAAAAAATCAGCTTCCTACTGTTTTTCTGAGTGAATTTAACCAAACTTTATTACTCTTATCCAGTCTTTATATTCACATCCCTACATGAGGTAGGAAATAAACATTTGGTGGCATTGTTTTGTTTTTGATAATACAAAAACAGCAAAGATGTACTGCAATCAATTTTAATAAAACATTTTTAAGCTGCATTACTCAAGCACTGACCTAGATTTAAACTAAGTGGGTCTCTCTGAAGACACTTACCAAAGCAGACAAAAAATTAAATAAATATAAATTGATTTTATAACAACATAAATCTTCTACCATACAAGGTAGAAAATGTTCAGTTTTCTGTCAAGTCACAGGAAGGAAGCAGTCCAACTAGGAATACTTTGTGCAACCAGAATATTGCAGGAATAATGTATAGAGCTGCACAATCTGTTCTTCTATTCACAATGACATCACAACACTGTTCCCATCAGAGTCAGACTACTTATTAGTTAGTTATTAGCTATTAAAAGTCCACAGCAGGACTAAAAGGAAATGGCAACAGTTTAAAAAGCTCCTAGTGCCATTTTCTAAAACAAAGTTTTTTCAAATTGGATTTTAAGTCAGCTGCTGCCAGCTGAATGAAAATCAAGACTGACATGGAAACTAATCCAGGAGTCAACCTGACTGAGGACCATTCAACTCAGTAAGGGACTGTGATTGTGTATTCCAGTGAGCGAGACGCAAAGGATGAAAGAAAGTCCTGTATTAAACCCGTGAAGACGGGAGGAGCTGAGCGTGTGTGTGTGTGTGTGTGTGTGTGTGTGTGTGTGTGTGTGTGTGCGCTTCACATTTACCATAAAGTAGACCCACTTTTACGGGATAAGTAAACGCAAAATCGCAAAAAGTCTCTGCTGGGTTAGAAATCAGTGACTGCAATTTGCATTTGACTTTTCTTTTTTTGGTTGTTTTTTTAGATTTCGCAAACAGGTTAAGGACTACTACGCTGCTTGCAATGGGAGCAGGGGATTAATACTCACTTTAAAGTACTTATTGTGTCCTCGACGAACTGCCATGAAGACACTTCACTGCTCCTGAGGCTGAGCGAAAATAAGACAAAAGTCAGAGAGCGTGACTGCCACGAAACATGTTGGGCTACACTAAAAAGGACAGCACACAACACGGGAAATATTCTGAGAACTAAAAACCTGCTCATCTGCTGTTGATCGAAAATAAAATGGTGGTTCTGAACTGATATCCGGAGAAGTTATTCTACAAAGACTAGTAAATGTAATAGTTCGTTTCAATCAGACTCAACTGGAAATAACCAAAGTCTTCATTTTGGAGCAATTCCTATCGATATTTGAACATGGTGTGGATCGTGAAGATGTGGCTGGTTTGGTAAAAGGATGGTAATAAAATAAGATGAAGAGTGAAAGGAAGCAAAAAATAAAAATCACTGAAAAGATCACAAACTCTGTAGGATGATTGTTAAGCCAATGACTGGGCGAGTCCCATTCATACAATCCTTTTATGATGGACCAAAGTAAAGATAGAACCAAGAGTTTCCCCCAGAAAACCCGTTAAGCCCGGCGGTCGGGCCGTCATTCATCCAGCGGGTCATCATGTTTTTGAGTTAAAAAAATGTTTAAAGTTGAGAGAAAATTTGAATATATGATTATCAAGTGAATATATCACTTGATAATCATGTGTTATTGAAAGATTACTATGAGGTCTTAAAAAATGCAAACATTAAAAAAAAAAAAAAAAAAAAAAGACTTAAATAAATTAATCAATGCTAAGCCTGGTGGGGGCAAAAGTAAAGCCTGGTGGCCCGCCAGGATTATATTACACTGAGGGAAAACCTGACCAATCTTTTTCTTTAAAAAAGGTTTTGTTACCTCTAGTGGCCTTTATTTGAAAGTAGTATGAACGGAAATAAGGTAATGAGAGAGGGAGAAGACATGCAGTTTACGCCTCCAGGCCAGGAATCGAACCTGCGACCACTGCCATGTGGGTTGTGCTTTGCCCCTGCGCCATCACAGGACCCAACCCTGACCAATCTTTTGCTAATAAATGTATCTTTGCCAAAAACAAACAAACAACACTTCATTGAAGTAGAACGCCCTCCTTCATTTTTACTAGAAAAACATCACTGCAGTCGCAGTCACTGTGTACTTGGGTTTTTCTAATTAAAGAAGGCCAACTATGACACTCCAAAACCACTGAAAAATAATATTTAAATTGAAGCCGTAGAAAACACAGAAATAGCAAAAAAAAAAAAAAAAAAGTGAGTAAAAACAATCCATTGGAGGCTTTCTTCAATTAAACATGCCTTTAAAAACTTAACTGGACATTGCTTTAGAAAGTTTAGATGAACATGTGAAAGGTGTGACACTATGAGAGTTTGCAGCACTCTGAACATTACAACAGTTGCTGTTCATTCACTTCATGATTTTATAATATTGTGCAGTCTTAATCAGAGGTTTTGTTTCATAATAACCAATGAGGTCAAAAACGATTTGACCAGCAACCAATAGAAATAAGACGTTTAACAAAGTCTTTGCAATAATACCCAGATAAAATATAAGTAAAGCATTTTTATGATTAATGTCCATTAATTATGAAACTACTTAACCACTAGGATAAGTAAACGCCAGTAAAACTGTTAAATACGCAGTCACTAAAAGGTGTGTATGCAGGTATTCATAGGTTAGTCGCTGGGTAGAAAAACAGGTAGTAATTCAAACAGAGACAATAATCATGCATTAATAAATCAAGTAGGATGCAATCTATAAACAAATTAAGAGCCGAGAATTAGGCTTACACAATATTAGAAAAGGTTCAATATGTGATAATATCTAACAGTATGATGTCCAATAAATTAGTGAAAGAGTAAATTATCAATGCTAATACAGAAGACTCATACAAGTAATGATTCTTCCCGACTACTAGAAAAGGGATGCAATTATTTCCATCACAATAAGGCTTTCTTGAAAAAGTAGCCATCTGGTGCACTCTGTTCTTTTAACATTAAAACAACTTAGTTGTTATTTCTTACTTTGAGCAGCTTTAAAGTTCTTACACGTGATGCAATAAACAAGTGTCTCCAAACATATTGCAGTAATAAATAGCTTAAACAAACAGGTACTCAATTACCTAACATGTATGGGAACCCAAGACAGATATTTATTTGGTACTACAGGTAACAGTTTTAAGAATATAGGCTAACAATGTAAACATACCTAAATATAACTGAGCTTGATGTTGTGAGTTTTGCTTTCACAAAACTATATTTAGGTAGAATTTCAAGAAATAAATTTAAAAAAAATTCTGAAAATTCCCCCACAAATACCTGCTAAACAGCAAAAGTAAACCCATTTGATACACAAACCAACCTAGGCCACACAAGGTCCGTATGAACTTTGAAAAGATGCTCTTCTCGTTTTCATATGTACCTTTAACATTTACAATTGAAAAGGATGCATAAAAAAAAGCAATTTTCTTTCATTTCATTGCTCAAGATGTACAGTAACAAAACCCACTGTTTACTTATTTATCTTTAAAAAGTAGATAACTAATCCGATATGGTTTCACTATATTTGTTCAATATTTGATTGGACTATCTACATTTTTTTTAATATCAATTAGTATTGTGATTTAGTCACAATTTAATCACATAATCCCAGAATTTCTGATTTTCAAATGCTATTTTCAACCTCCACACATAATCTTGACAGCATTTATGCAACATTTTATAGACATATTTGTCAATATCTACCATATCTTATGGTAGATAACTCCAATATCTACCATAAGATTAGACTAAGTGATATGATGGTTTTACAATGGGAAAAGCATTATATGGAAGATGGAAGATTAAAAACAAAAACTCTGGAGAAAAAACATGCAGATTTAATGGAGTATTGGGCTTTGATAACATCACTGTCCCAATAAACCGCATTATTCCAAAACAAACACCTTGCCACATTTCCAAAATCAATTCTGGTCCGACAATAATGCAAAATTGAATCGGTTGTCTTAATAACTATGCCGTTGCCATGGTGTAAAACAACATCCTTTAAGACCAACAGTTTCCAAACTGGCCGGTAGCAAGACGTGTTTTTTTTTATTCTCTGCAACTTTACAGAGGCTCCAACAAGCTAATGAGGATATCTACTTGAGTTTGCCGTTTTATATTCCAGGCCAATCCCGTTTTCTTCCACTCAGTGGTGCGCAGAGGCCCGCGTAGCATTACAATGAATTACTGACTAGCATGCTAGCAAGCTACATGCGTTCGTTCCCGCTTAGAGAGATAAAAGGCTTTGAGGTGAGATTACGCTAAAACTAAAGTCAACAAAATGAGTCATTTCAATTGCAACAATGACCACAAACATCGCAAATATTAAGAGGAAACGGGTCTATCTGATAGAGATTTGCTAGGTTAACGCGAAGCACCGCGCCCCCATTTTAGAGAGCGTGTTGCCAACGTTCATCTGTCGCGGCGCCGAAACCCCAGCGGCCTGCTAACAGGCCTCGGATGCTAACACCGCTAGCCGTCGGCGACCTGGGCCCAAAAAAAACCAGCATGGCGCTCGCTCGCGTTTTATAACCTTCGCGAAACCTCAAACCTACACATAGACCCGCAACGCGTTTCGATAAGAAGAGAGAAAAAAAAAGGTGAACATTGCAAATTCTTACCAGCTGTATGGGGTACTTGCAGTTTGTACTCCCCGCTCCTATTTCTATTCCTTCTCGAGAACGTTCCCTTCAAGTCGGCCTCACGTCGAGAAGAAGCAGAGGAAGGAGGACGTGACGACGCGACGCCTCTGCAGGACGCACTCGGCATGGTCCGAACTTGGCCGGTCTCCAGAATCTCCAGCCAACGCTAAACTCATTTAAAATCCACACCAGAAAACTATTATTTATTTAGTGTTTTATATGTTGCAAGTTAGAAAAAAACATTGTGACTATATTTACATCTACTGGAGACGGTGATGAAACTGTGAAATATAAAACAATTAATTAACAAGCCCTGTTTTTTTTTTTTTTTTTTTACAAAACATTATAAAGAGCGTTTCAGTTTTAAAAAGGATACAACTTTGAATAAATAAATGAATAAAATGCATGCTATTGCACTTATCAATGGTGGATGGTGCATTGTGCAGAAGCAGACATCTATAAACAAGAGATGTATATTCAGAGCACAAAGTGAACAAAGTGCAACAAAAGCTAATTAGGTTTGTTCCATTATATTTATTCACCATTCACAAGTCAAATATCTGCATTAGGAACTTTAAAAAAAAAACCAAAAAACATACAAATACATTTACCCAGAACCAAACAATGGATCCAGAGCAAGATAATTCTTCTTTTTGATGTAAATGACTCATGTGACTTTGATTGCAATAATATTCAGTTGTGGGGCCACTATTGTTTGGCAGTTGAATTTCCCTTTAGAAAAGTAGGAAGTATTTTTGAATTGAATCGAAAAGCTGTTTCATATTTGTCTATAGGTGTCACTGAATGCTTGATATTCAAGACGTTCTTCCACCGTTATCATCTGCGCCATCGTGCAAAGCACAACCACCTGCATAACAGAAAACGGAAAGCAAGGTTTAGTCATCCGCCCAAATATAAAACATTACAAAAAAAAATAAAAACTATAATGAAATAATAAGGGGTAAATTGCACTTTGTGAACCTGCATATCTCCTACTTTTTGTTTGGGCTTTTTTTTTAATCATCAAAGTTTGCTGTTGTATAATAATTCCACTTCGCGGGGGTGGATATATAAATCCTAAAAGTTCATAAAGAGCGCAAATGTTATCCTTATCCTTCATCCTTAAAATGACACAAACTTAGATGTGTCAGAAGGCATTGTAAATATCAAGGGACAGGTAGATGGCTCCATTACGCACTCGAGTTTATAACACATACAACTGTTCTTTCACCTTCTGATAATATAAAGGTAATAAACTGACATCATCTTGTGGAAACTTTTTTTGCCACTTGAGATGCAGTCAGATAATAGTAAAAAAAAAAACCCTTCATGGTCAGAGCTAACACATGTGAAAAAGTATCTTCCCCCTTACAGATATCTTTTGTCTTTGTTTCTAGTCACATGTGAATGTTTGAGCTCCATCAATTTTAAAATCAAAGATGGGACAGATTAAATAAAAAACTAAATTTTGAACAATGATTTCTTTAATTAGGGGGGAAGCCATTCAAACCCTAAATTGCCCTATCTTTAAAAATATAATCGCTTTACTTTTTAAATCATGAATTTTTGGATCAAGCCACACCCAGGCTTCATTATAATGCCTGACATGTAAAAACAAACAAACCTCTTTCTTAGAACCTGGCTGACAACATGAAGGAGGCAGAAACAATATTCTCAAAACATTACATCAAGCCCCAATAGAAGAGCGAGAACAGGTGAGAAACAAAGTCTTTGACCTTCATAAATCTGAAACTGCTGAACCATCAGCGAGTCCATCTCTGAATAGCTGAAAGGAAAAAGCAACAAAAACAGAAGGCTTTCGAGAGCCAAAACCTCAAATCTGATTGAGATTTTGAGAGCTGATCTGACCGTAAACAAGGCATTCATGCTTGAAAATCCTTCGGTCATGACTGAATTAAAATCAACCTGCAAAGAACAGCGTGACAAAACTCCTTCACGGTGATGTAAGAGACTCATTCACAGATTGTCAGAGTCTTATTTTTTACTATGTGTATACTTCAAATTAAATACACACTGATAAAGGCTTAAAGACTGTTATTGAATGCTTTCCACAGACCTCTGTCAGAAACCCCAGGAGGGACGTCCACATGATAAACCTTAGGATGAACTGAAAAGCCATCTCCAGCTTCACCTGACAGCCCTGGAACAAGAAAAGGACACATTCAGTAGGAAGCTTACAAGAGAGATAGAGGCCTTTACGGCCTGCATGACTGATGCACTTTCATCTACCTGATGGTAAAGCTGATAGGGCTGGTTCACACTGCCTGCACATGAGAGGAACGTAGTGTTGCAGCAGCTGCGAGGAACCGCATCTCCACCGGTTTTATTGAGCCAAGAGATGTCCAGCCAGTCAGTGTAGTTTCTGACCCCACAACACTGGAGCTGATGCAGATCAGTTCATTAAGTTGGTAAAAACATTTAGTAAAGGCTTTGATTATGACTGCTCGCTTTGCAGTATGTCTGGAATGGGGCTAGCATGTTTCTGAACAGCAAATCATTTGAAATCCTAACCTGACGTGAAAGGAAGCATAATGGATTTTCCTTCTTCACTCTGACAACTTAAGAGCCTCACCTCCTCTTGAGTTACGTCAACAAGCCGAGAGTTTCTGTCCTGACTGCTGCCTGTGTATTTCTGAAACACCTCGCTGAGCGACGCCGTGTCGGAATCCAACTAGGCAAGAAAGTAAGCAAGAGAAAAGTTGAGCTCGCACCGTCAGGTCAAGACGTGCCATAAAGGACGAGCTTTCGTGCAGGTGGAGCACCTTTCTGGAGTGGGCGTAGGCCAGCGCGGAGGCCGTGCTTCCCAAGCAAAAGATCACAACCAGCAGATAAACAAACTGGAGGAGAAAATGTGTCAGTACAACGGAAGCAAATCTCCCATTGTACATGCATTCACCCGCGGTGGCGGGGACAAACCTCACCAGCCCTTGCAGACAGCGGGAGTCTCTGAGGCTCAGCCACGTACCGAGGAAACCGGTGAAGAGCAAGAACGCAGCGCTGCAGGTGGTGAAGAGTACCGGGAGGAGGATGTAGGTCTGGGAAAAAAACAAGCTGTAGTGTCTGTACTTCATCAGGAGGGAGACTCCGCTCATGGCCAAAACCATCCCCACAACCTTGCAAAGGCAAAATAAAAGAGGAATGTTGTATTATTATTAACATTTTGGGGAATATCTTTACAAGCTGTGAACTCATCCAGTGGTTTCCATAGGCGACCAGTTTTCCTGCTGTAGATTGGGTGAAATGTTGATGTCAATATAGTCCCAGAGAAATCTCGTTTGTTCATGGAAAATAAGACAGTCACTGAAATTTTGCATTTCAACATTTGTTTTTCTTTCTAATGCTTAAAAGATTTATAATTTCAAGTTTTCTCTTTCACTTCCCGTAAAGCCCTTTTGGATTGCCTTATCCAGTAAAAATAAACTTTTTTCAACATTCAACAAACATGATGTTAAATGGTTAATTGTTAACCTTTTAATATTTTTATCATATTACGACCATGAACTTGTTATGAATCTGAGTAGGATACATTAGGTAGACAGAGTGGTGCTTTGTTATGAAATAGAAGAAAAGAAAAGTTTTCAAAATCTTCTACCAAAACAAAAAAATCTGATAGAGTGAGGTGAGATTTTATCCAGCCCCCATTACTCTGAGGACTTCAAGCAGAAATGATTGGAATCAGTAATTCAACCAAATTGTTATTTATCTTTCCTAGGATCCTGAGTTGATTTGAGGTTTATCATTCCAACTAAGCAACACATAACTGATCACCTAACCTGGTAAGACAGGCAAGGAGAACATTAAGAGAAGCAAACAAATTAGTCAAGTTCATCTGTATGACACATTTCAGCAACCAGGCAGTTCAAAGTGCTTTGCATCATAAAAACAGAAAAATACAAAGTCATAAAAGACACCCACACAGTGAACCATCAAGTGCCATCGTTACACAGCAAAATGTTGGTCAGTGTTTCAGTTTTGATGATTCAAAAGCAAGTCTGATCGAAATGCAGAAAGCTCAGATGGGAGAATCCGTTGAGAGGACTGGTGCTGGCGTTCTCCAAATCTCAGCTTTGGATTTTGAAATACGAGTTCAACAGAACGCCTCGAGCCAGCGTGACTGGATGTTTAATGGTTCACCGGGAAAAATGTGCTGCTGCAGCTGAAAGGAGAGGTGGCTCCTGCATTGTTTCCGGAGGACGAAACACAAATAGTTCTCTGCTTTTTTTCCCTTTATTCTATTTACCTAGACTCTCTGAAATATAATAATGTTTGTGAATGGTTGTCTTTGTCCATTAGGGTTAACTATATTATTTTCATTTAATAAAAAGAAATTTGGGCAAAAAGAAGAAAAAAAAATCTCTACTTTTGCCAAAAGATGATTTAGGAATAAATAAATACAAAAATAAACATCATTACTTTTATGCTGATTGTTCACGTGGCAGGCAGATTCAATTTGAATATCATATCTGCCCTTTCCTCATGAACTGAATTAGTCTATAGAAACTATGGAAACAGCTCCCCGGCCTCACATGACGCGTCACATGACAAAAGAGTCAAATGAGAAAGCTGTGAGAGCATAAGAGAGTACAAATAGGAAGAAGCAATTGTGAGGGAGTCTGTTATTTTTGGAAGCTTCATGTTTAGTTTCACTATAGGAACAAATCGGGGGAGAAGAGGAAATCAGTGTATATTACAGCTGAAAAGTTGGCAACACTTTCAAATAGAAAGACTGAAAAGTAGAAAACCTTACCCAAAGAAGTTGACACATCAGCTGAAATATTGTTTTAAGCGGGTTTCCTCTCCGATCGCACATGTTCTTTTCAAACCTCTGCGGTCACCGACCATCGGTAAACGTGGTCGGTGAGGATGACAGGAAGATGATGTTTACACTACCTGTGCAGAAAATGCACCTGATCACTGAGAGGGAGTGGACACGTTGATGGTGCTGTCAATCCGTGCCAACTTCCTCTCCTGCAACTTAATTAAAAAAAAAAAAAAAAAAAAAAAAATCCTTCCCCTGAAATGCGGAAAAGCCCGGTCTGTCTGGTCTGATTTAGACCCAGCCCATCAGCTTGGCTTTAGTTGTTCTGAGTTAATATAAGAGGTAAAGTCAGTTCTCTGACAGGTGATGCTTCCGTTTTTTTCACGTTCATATAAAAAATGGAAATGATTTTCTCTTTTTGCACTGCTACAATTTCCCTGGATATGTGACTATGGACGCCACTGTTTAATCAAGAGCGCCCTCTAAAGGAAAAAGTGAACAATAATAACAAAAGAGAGCTGCACAGAGCTGTTGGGCTGCAGAAGGACGTGGGTGGGCTCCAATCCCAGTCCGCGGTCTTGAATGCATGGAGTTTGCATGTTCTCACACTTAAGGTCACACCTAAATTGTGTGTGTGTGTGTGTGTGTGTGTGTGTGTGTGTGTGTGTGTGTGTGTGTGTGTGTGTGTGTGTGTGTGGTTGTTTGTCCTGTCTGTCTCTGAGTTGCCCTGCGATGGACTGACGACCTGTCCAGGGTGTAAGCCGCCTCTCGCCCACTGACCACTGGAGAATGGAACCAGCACCCTCTGCAACAAAAGTAGGGAGAACCTTGTATGATGATGGATGGATGCCAAAGAGACAAATTAAAGCCTTACTATATGTAAAGAACTGATAGAGCCTAAGAGAAACACTGTAATGGTTAAAATTGTTCCTATGTTGTTCTAAATGATGCTTGATAAATGTTCTGACTGATTAAAGCACTAATATAATAATAATAATAATAATAATAATTAATAATGATGAGGTTCAGTGGTCTGTATCAGAGTCTGTTCAGTTTCTGCTCTAACAGCTCAGAGTGTCTGCAGTCTGACTGAGGGAGGTTTTTGTACGGCCACTAATCACTGTGTGAACACGTCAGCATAATTTACCTCATGGAGACTCTGACAGTAATAAACTGCAGCATCTTCAGTCTGAACTCCATTGATGGTCAAAGTGAACTCAGAGTCGCTTCCACTGCCACTAAACCGAGTTGGAGTTCCTGACTCAAGATTATTCACCCTATATATCAGGAGCTTTGGAGGCTGTCCTGGTTTCTGCTGATACCAGGACATACCCTCATCACCACTGAACCAGTAGTACACAGCAGGATTTGTTGTACAGCTGATAGTAACAGTGGATCCTGGTGTAAATGTCTCCACTGCAGGTTGAGTCACAGTGATCTGAGCTCTGCATCCTGCAGACAAAAACAAATCCTTCATTCATCAGCAGAAAGAAAGGAGAGAAAAGGCAGCACATCATGTTAGAAACGTTGCTGAGTGAATGAACCTGTAAAACAGCAGCAGGTCAGCGTCCAGATGAGGATGGTGATGAGGGTCATGGTGCTTGTTGCTTCTGCTGGCTTGGCTGACAGATCTGAGTCCTGCAGTGTTGAAGTCACAGGACTATAAACCTTGTCAGTTCACTGGAGGATCAGCTGATCATGCAAAGCCTCCAGTCTATGGAAATCATTTCTCTGCTCAGACAAACAGAGACTCTGAACCAACACTAGTGGAGACTGGATTTAAAACTCATCATCTTATTGGAATAGAAGAAAATCAAACAGAAACAACATGAAGGATTTTCAGTTCTTGGATTAAAAATTAAATTTCTTTTGGACATATAAGGATTATTTTACTCTTTTACTAAAGTTTACAGGTAAATATATGATATATCAATGCAAAATGACAATTCAAAGGTTTTTATGAATTAAATTACATTGAAAATGGTTCTATTGTTTACACATAATATAAAGTGAATTGTTAAACAATGTTGCAATGATTGAAAGGAGAGAAAGTAACCTTTGCTTCTCATAAACCACAAATATTCTCTTAAATTATAAAGCAATTTAAAGTTCCATTAATGTTGGATGATTTGTAGATGAAATATAGTTTAAACTGGGATTTTTCTGACTTTAGAAACATAATTTCAGCAGCTAGATGTCTACTGACAGAGCAGGAGGTTTTTGTACGGCCTCTCAATCAGTTTGTATCACTGTGGTTCACTTTTGGTGGAGGAACCAAACTCGTCGTTGACTGTAAGTACCAGAAAGTTTTTCTTTGTAGCAAAATTAAAAGAATTGAATTTTTTTTAACTTTACTGATTCAATTTCTAGCAAAGTTTGTACATTTTATTTGATTTAAAAATGTAAATGTGAAAGTTTATGACTGAGCTTCATGGAGGTTTGTGTCGCTCCACAGCTGTGAAAAGTCTAAAACAAACAACCAGTAAAACTTATCTTGACAAACAATAAAATCTACAGTTCAAAGTTGTTTTTTCAACGCTTTGGATAATTTAAGCTTTAATTTTTCTGACATCAAAACAAACATTTTACTTCTTTTCACTGTTTTTAGTCTTTTCTGGGTCATTTGTTCCTGTTAATTAAACATATTTTGATTATTTCTTCATTTTAAACCTGAATTCCTGTCAAACTGAACTGATATTTAGTGAGTGAACTCAGAGCAGCTCTGTGTTCACGGTTCATTTGTTTTCCATGTCGTTTAAAGGAAGTGAAACAAACAGATGTCGACGTTTGAACTGTTTCCACTTGAATGTTTGGTTTGACCGTCAGAAAATCGTCTCAGCGATTCGTTACTCAGAGTCTCCTGTGATGAAGATGTGCTGAGTCATGAGGAAGAGTGAAGGTGTCTTCAGCAGCCTTGGTTCTCACTGCTGCGTCTTTTCTCCCCCTCTCTCCTCCAGTGGGTGTGTTGCCGCCCACCCTGACCGTCCTCCCCCCCTCCAAAGAGCAGCAGCAGCAGCAGCAGCAGCAGAGCAGCGTCACACTGGTGTGTCTGGCCAGCGGGGGCTTCCCCTCCACCTGGAGGCTGGGCTGGAAGGTGGGGGGCAGCAGCAGGTCCTCAGGGGTGTCCAGCAGCCTGGAGGTGCTGGGGGGCGACGGCCGCTACAGCTGGAGCAGCACCCTGAGCCTCCCTGCAGACCAGTGGAGGAAGGCGGGCTCAGTGACCTGTGAGGCCAATCAGAGTGGACAGAGTCCTGTCACTCAAACCCTGGAGCCTGACCGCTGCTCAGAGTAGAGCTGCAGCTTCATGGCTGGAAACCATCATGTTGTCGTGTTTTATTCACAATCATTACTTTTCGCCTTTCATTCGTCTTCCTTATGTTCTCTGGTGTGATTTTGAGGAAATGGATTGTTTCAATAAACGTGCAGATTTATGTGAATCACTGTCTTTGTGTTTATTGTTGTGTTTCAACGTTCATGTTCTGGATCAAACGTCATCTCTTCTTTATTTCTTTAAAGTTGATAACATGTTTTAGAAACCTGCACATGTAAAAGCTTTAGATAAAAACTAAAGACTCTTTAGTGTTTGTGAGGCAAAACATCAGAAAACTTATTGAGAATCCAGATTTGTAAAACTAATTTAAACATCTATGTTTATGAAATAATCCTTTAGTTTATTTGAGCCTCAGATATTCTTTGGTTTTACTTGGTAACTTCTGTGATGTGTTCACTGAACCAGAACTCATCATTTCTCTGCACCTGCAGCCTTCAGTCAGACTGAAGGAGGTTTTTGTACGACTCTAAATCACTGTGTGAACACGCCGCCACCATGATAACCCAGACAGTAATAATCTCCAATATCTCCAGCCTCCAAACCACTGATGGTTAAAGTGTAATCAGAACCAGATCTGCTGCCTCTGAATCTCGGTGGAGTTCCTGAGAACAATCTTGAAACTCCGTATATAAGAAGTTTAGGAGGTTGTCCAGGTTTCTGCAGGTACCAACTGAGATAACTACCAATATTAGAACTTCCTGTGGCGCTGATGGTCACAGTCGCTCCAACACTGACTGACTTTGTTCGTTCAGTCTGAGTCAGAAAATTATTGGCAGATGATGCTGAAAAGACAAATGATCCACACCTGCTGTCATGAAACAGAAAACACAGAGTTGATTCAGCCACCACTTCAACTAGAGACAAGTGGTTCAGTTTTCATTTGAACTTCACATCAAATTGACTGTTCATGTTTTCTATATTCAACACTTTTATAATGTTTCTGTGTCTCCTAATTGTGATGTGTTGTTATAAACTAAAAACAGAAAATATTTGACATCAAATATATCCATACATTGAGCAACGTAAGGTTTAATTTGTCATTTTACAATGATCCTAATTAGCTTTCAGTATCCAGAGTCATTTTATATTTGCTTTTAAATCATATTTTTAATTAATGTTGACATTAAATGTATAAAAATCCTAAACATGCATCGTCTGGAGAATATTATAAAACTTGTTCACCACATTTTTATTAGACAGCAGATTAAATTCACTTCACTAATGTTTTTAAATAAGCACAAAATTAAGTAAATTCTCATCATTTTACTTCAAAAAGCACCAAGTTAATCCACATTACAGCAGGTATATTTATATTTTAAAACAATACTCTTGTAATTGATCGGCCATTATGGTGTAGAAAAATGATATTTAATTAGATGGAGCCTGTCTAACTTTGTGTTTCGAATTTCCTGGATGTTTTCTTGCTTCATGGAATCCAGACATTTTGCAACGACTTGATTTACAAAAGTTAGAGACGTGTTGGTTAGACTTAATGTTCAAATGAAATGATTAAAAAGACCTGAACTGTTAATAAAAAGAGATTGAGAAAGTCATTTATTTCTTATTTATAACTTTTCCACTGTAGAACTTTCACAAAATAGAAAGATAAAACTTAAGAAGAAGTAAAATAAAAACTGACTTTAATATTTTCTGATTGGTTTCTTGGACCTTAGAGGTGAAAGCATGAATTCCCAAAACAATAACTCATGTTTTTATTTGTGCAGACGTCATGAGACGGTTTGATACCATCAGAGTTTTACAGCTGCTCTGAAGACAAACAGACATATTGATATATATAAAACAGAGGGAGCAAGTCTGACCACTGATTGGAGGTAGAAAATATGCATGCAGCTATCAGTGAAAAATAGATGTTTTCTTTGATGATAAAAATATTTCCAGATTTATTTACTCATTACAGACATGTAATGTTGCGCAACAATCTGAAAACTGAATTTTATAAATATAAAATGTGTTCATAATGGACTTTTTCTTTATTTCATTGTAAGAAATGTTTCATATCAAACATATAATATTAATTGTAGTTAAAGGTGAAGATTTGCTGCAGAGCTTCAGGCCTTGGTGAGGTTTCATCTGTGTGTTCAGTGGTCTGTATCAGAGTCTGTTCAGTTTCTGCTCTAACAGCTCAGAGTGTCTGCAGTCTGACTGAGGGAGGTTTTTGTACGGCTACTAATCACTGTGTGAACACTGGGCCACTATGGATACTCTGACAGTAATAATCTCCAGCATCTCCAGCCTGAACTCCATTGATAGTCAGAGTGACATGTGACTGTCTTTCATCTGAGAACAAGTGAAATCAGAAGGTCGTCGTTCTTCACCTGGCAGCTGGAGCAGCAGCGTCATCAACAGAGGACTCAGGAACATCATGGCTGATAATAATTGGACCGTCAGTCTGCAGAGGAGCTTCTCTGAGTTTCACTTTAAACTGATCCAGGAGCAGCGAAGCACAGCAATCATTCAAAGCAGCAAACAGTCAAACGGACACCTGGTGTGTGAGGAGGTGAAAGGTGAGTCACATGCAACATAGAAGAATTCAATATTTATTTATGTATTATCTCAGCACATATTGTAGTTTTACACTGCATGAACAAAATAAATGATGTCCATTCTCAACTAAAAGAAAAAGTTTTGGATCGCTGTCTCTTTGAAAAGGTTTGCAGCTTTATTCAAGTTTGATGATTTAACTGAGATTTAGGTGAGACAGTCTGCTTCTGAGGAAAAGTCACTGCATAAATGTGGTTCAGTTCACTAAGAAATAAAAAAATAATGCAACAATTTTGTTTAATAAAAGATTAAAAGATGTAAGAAAATGTTGATGGTAATTTTGCAGTAAAGAATCATTCAAGGGTCCACTAAAGGCCCCTGAACCTCCCTTTGGACACCCTGCCTTACTTTGTCACTAATTGTTTGTGTTTCATGAAACATTTGAATCAATGTTGATGTTGTTTCTTTTACCAGAACATATTTACAAGAAAATAATTATTTTCCTGGTGAAACCTGAGAGGAAACCAATAAACTGTTGAGATAAATTAAACCTCATTTAGTTTTTAACCTGATACTGAAAACATTAAGGGAATATTTCTAGACATTTCATTTGATTTATCTTCCTAATTAAAATTATTCTGTTAATAAAAAGATAAAAAAAAAGAACTATATTGTGTTTTCTGAAACAAATACACACAGACATGTAATGTTACGCAACAATCTGAAAACTGAATTTTATAAATATTAATGTGTTCATAATGGACTTTTTCTTTATTTCATTGTAAGAAATGTTTCATATCAAACAGATAATATTAATTGTAGTTAAAGGTGAAGATTTGCTGCAGAGCTTCAGGCCTTGGTGAGGTTTCATCTGTGTGTTCAGTGGTCTGTATCAGAGTCTGTTCAGTTTCTGCTCTAACAGCTCAGAGTGTCTGCAGTCTGACTGAGGGAGGTTTTTGTACGGCCACTAATCACTGTGTGAACACGTCAGCACCATTTATTACATGGATACTTTTACAGTAATAAACTGCAGCATCTTCAGCCTGAACTCCATTGATGGTCAAAGTGAAGACAGAGCCGCTTCCACTGCCACTAAACCGAGTTGGAGTTCCTGACTGGAGAATACTGGCTCTATATATAAGATTCTTTGGAGTTTCTCCTGGTTTCTGCTGATACCAGAACATACATTGATCACCACTACATGTCGCTACACTTTGGCTTGTCTCACATTTCAGTCTGACAGTGGATCCTGGTGTAAATGTCTCCACTGCACGTTGAGTCACAGTGATCTGAGCTCTGCATCCTGCAGACAAAAACAAATCCTTCATTCATCAGCAGAAAGAAAGGAGAGAAAAGGCAGCACATCATGTTAGAAACGTTGCTGAGTGAATGAACCTGTAAAACAGCAGCAGGTCAGCGTCCAGATGAGGATGGTGATGAGGGTCATGGTGCTTGTTGCTTCTGCTGGCTTGGCTGACAGATCTGAGTCCTGCAGTGTTGAAGTCACAGGACTATAAACCTTGTCAGTTCACTGGAGGATCAGCTGATCATGCAAAGCCTCCAGTCTATGGAAATCATTTCTCTGCTCTCAGTAACACTCAAAGCGAGAAACCTTGTGAGCAGAACTGAGGCAAAGCAGTTTAATTTTTAACCATTTTTATTGAACGTAATGTATCCAAATGGATACTGTATGCATTGCAGATTTTTGTGTGTCTTGTTTTGACTAAAAGCCAAATATGATTTACTGAAAAACTCTTAACCTTCCCATCATTTTTTCTTAATTTTATGTAAAATGTGTTTGATTTATTTATCCATTTTCTATACTGACTCTCTTTATCTGTTGTTAAAGTGTCTGGAAGCACCATCTTGTTCAGATCAGGGAAATTTTCAATCTATTGTGATTTAATAATTTATACATTTTTAATAATGATTAGGAAATATATATTTCTCATAAGAATGCGTGTGAAGCAATGTATTTCTTCATTTTTCTACTTCTAATAGGTAACAATATGTAAATTTTCTGCAGGATGAAGAAAATAATTGATGCATTAAATGAAATAAAGAGAACATTAACTTGTTACTGTGAGTTGTGTTAAAAAACACCTGAAGCTGTATCTTTACCAGCGTATCTGAGACAAAATTGTTGCTTATTTATTAATACAACTGTCTGCACAGAAGTACATAGAAAACAAAATTCACACTCTTTCATCTTGACCATCTTCTAGTATTTTGGGAGGTTTGTTTTTTTCTTTTTTGTTTGTTTTGGAGGGTTTTTTTCCTCGTGAGATTGGAGATGCAAAAGGGAATTTCAAGTGAATGTTTTATTACTAGTACATGATATTATTATTATTTCCCATTCCTGTAAGTCAAAGCTCTGCGTGTGTGTTTGCACGTGTGTGTGAGACTGTTTCTGTAAGCAGTGGTGCATCATGCCGGTTTCCTTCCACCCAGATGTCTGATCTGAGGGAGGTTTTTGTACGGCTTTGTAACGCTGTGTGGACAGGCCTGGGTGTACTCCCATACAGTAATAATCTCCAGCATCTCCAGCCTGAACTCCACTGATAGTCAGAGTGAACTGAGGCTCTGATCCACTGCTGCTGAAATGACTGGGAGTATCAGATTGACGGCTGCTGATTTTATAAAATAACAGTTTGGGAGGCTGTCCTGGTTTCTGCAGGTACCAACTCAGATCATCATCAACTCCTTTACTGGCTGAGCAGCTCAGAGAGACCGTCTCCCCCAACGCCGCTGGCTTCACTGCTGGAGACTGAGTCACAGACGGATTCGCTGCCAATCCTGTTAAACGAAATGTTATTTCGTGAAAGCCTTAAATGCAGGACATCCATCATGAAATGCGTTTTCCCCAATCTCCTTGCTCACCTTGAAACTGGATTGCCAGAATAGCCAGTAAAATCAGAGCCATCTTCATTGTGGATGTATGCAGTAAGATGAAATAATGTGCTACAAAACTGACCACGCAGCTCAGCGCTTTAATAGAGCCTGATGTTCAGGGAAGTGCAGCAGTTATTCAAATTATTACATGGGAGAATGCAGAGCAGCACAGCAGGAACCGGATGAGAAGTTTCAGTTTCTGCACAGCACGGCGCAGACAGATGCTGCCCTCTTGTGGGAACCTGATTAAAACAAGATGCATTTACATAGTGCATCTAAATCTACTGTTCCTGAATGAGTTTCTCTAAATTTATGGGATACACAGCCATGGAATATTCTTTATTAAATTTAAGATAAAAAAAAAAATGTCCTCTGAATTTTAACAGGAAGTCAGTGATGTAAAGCCAAGTCTCTCTTGTAAAAGATGAGCTGCTGAAACATTTTGATCATGAAGGGCTGGTCAGCTTAGCAGAAGAGGCTGAGTGAGATTCTTAAGAAAACATTCAAGTTTGGTTTTCTAATAGTATCAAGACATTGTACTTGTTTTCAATTTAGTAAGTCAGTTCATTTGTTTCTGACCCTGCACTTAGCAATTAAAAGGAAACGCAACCTTTAACCCCAAATATGTTGGTCTGATGCATTAAGATCAGACTTTACAGAGTAATCCAAATATCCTAGAGACACAATACATTCACATTGTAGGTACAAAGGCTTGTAGGTTTATTTATTAGTGATGTGTGTGTATGAAAGTTTAGGAAAAACAGTCATTTCTTCCTTTCTGTCTATTTCTTCAAGATTCAGTAACATGTGATTCTTGTACACCGCATTTTCTGGACTATAGAGCGCACCTCACGATAAGCCACACCTACAAATTTTTTTGAAAGAAAAACTCGAAACGTACAGATATAAGCTTCACCGGGCGATAAGCCGCTGGTATATCCGCCGCTCTCGGTTTTCCACAAGGTCGCAGCAGAGGCAGCGTCCTTAATAAACTTGCTATGAAGGACGCAGCCCTGCGTCTCCAATGCCGAACCATGGACTCGTTCACGCCGAGCTTAAGTGCAGCAGCTCAATTTCCTTCCTGCACTGCCAGATTGATAGCCTTCAACTTCAACATATGCAACATATGCAAAATCTAACATACGCATCATTTATGCAACATCTACATGCAACATCGACATATTCATAAAGCACTAAGACCACAGACATCTACCAAAGACACATAGCAACGACATAGACCAACAACATCTATTCATATGACTTCTGCTTATTTTTGACACAAATGGAACCCCATACTTTTGTGAATCTCGTGATGTGCATTTGTGAATCTTTTGAATTGGTGAATCTTGGTCTGTGCATTTGTGATTTATGAAACAGCTTTAGCTCCATATAGTTGGATTGTTGATTTCACTCCTCTGGTAATTTGGTAATTTAATGTACGGTAAGAGAATAACGTCGATAAACAGAGCGTCTTCAGTCAGAGGCTTCTCCAGATTGACTGTAATACAGCCTGCTGCGTGAAATCCCTCTCACCATCTACAATAAATGTTTGAAGAAACTTGAATTAACATGAGTTACAACAACATTTAATTTCTCTTTGGGGTCAGTAGCGTACTTCTGAACTGAACTGAACTGAACCAGAACACAGATTTCCAGAATATCAATTTAAAAATGTCCCATGCCGTTAGCTAGAACAACAACAAAGTAACAATGTATATTTATATATATATTATCAGTTGTTAAAAATACAAGACATTACATAATATACAGACAATATATATATAAAAAAAAAAAACTCCTCCAGTGTAACATTTAATATACTACAGATGATAACTGTGTTGTACAAAGGTCAGGTGATGAACAGCAAGGAGGATAAACATGCAGAAGAACAATCACACTAAAACACATTTGGCTCCAAGGCTTTGTAGAATTAAAAAAAAAAAAAAAAAGAAGCAATTTTTAAAAAATAACCTGCGTTCAGATGAGACTGCATAGATTGTGTCCGCATAAAGTAACGTAATTACTGAGTTTTACTGACATTTAGGGTTACAAGAAGGACAATGACGTGGTTTTTCCACTGCACAAAGAGAACACTGTCCCATTCTGGGCCCCAGCACAGCAGAGGTTTTAAGTTTCATGCACCATTCAGATCTCATCATGCAACCAAAGATCGCCACCAAAAGTAGCTGGAGAGATCAAATAACAGAGTTTTCTTGCTTTATTTTGCTTATCACAAGAGTTCCCCAAGAAACACTGTCTCGGATCAAACTTGTGCTGCATAATTAAGTGGATTTTAGTAGCTCTCCCTTTGCACGATAAAATTCTTAATATGTAAAGATTCTCAAGCCACAGAAGGCAACAAGGCAACTAACAGGGAACTTCCTTTGGCTTCGTGCTGCTTTGGAGCAAGGCACAAATGGGAAATTAGTAGATTATCAGTCCAGAAACACGAGGAAAGTGGAGCAGCCTTTTATGACAACCGGAAAAACAAAAACATCGGTAGACTTCTCATGATCAGATACACGGACCGCGGGGAGACAGTTGGTGGTCCGTGTTTGTTTTAAAGTCTGTGAAACGAAGGCGGAGGGTTAGCGATTGCTCTTCATTGCCTCCTTGGCTGCCAGGATGAGAGGGGTTAGACTGGATAGAGGTTTCGCCTGCTTCAGGAAGGGATGCTGGAGAAACACACACACAGATGGAAGAAATGAACTCGGATAAAGCAGTAATAATATTAAACTCAAACTGTTCATTTTTCAAGCTTTGATGAGTTTCTCCTACTAAAGCTATTTTTTTTATACTTAGTGGTTCTAACCTTGTTAAAGATGTAATCCTGGATTAATTTGTAGTTCCTCTACATCTACAGTAAATATTCAATTTGATGTCACAAATATTTGAGGCAGTATTTGCAGGAGAATGCACGCAAAACACTTTTAACCACCTGCTGATAAGAAATCACTAAACACAATTTCTTTTGCCATTCGGTTCAGAAATAGGTTGAAAATAAACAACTTAAAGAGTCTGCTACAAACATCCTGACTCATATCGTGGACTTCCTGTAAACCACACAGTTTTTTTTTGAGAAGAAGGCAAAAACACATAAGGACAGATTCTCTTACATTCCTGAAATACAGCAGGGAGAAGCACTTAGTATAAACTTTCACAAGCATTAAGGACGACTAAAATAAAGAGCTTTTGTTTTACCTGCAGCAAGTCTTTGCCGGACCCTCGTTTTTCCACGTCCATCTCCAGAGAGCTGGACAGGAAGGACCTGAAGATGGGAGACAACTTCTCTGGGTTCTGCAGCTCAGGAGTCCCGTTGGTGGCAATTAAATACAAAGCCTGGAAACCAGAGCAAAGGAACGCTTAGAAAATATAACAACATTCTATTTTTTAAAAGTATGCTTTTATCAGATTATCTAACTAACACTTGTAAAAACACTTTCTATTTGTAATTTTAATTTATGATCCAGATGTTTTAAGAAATCACTAAGTCCATGCTGGAAGCTTTGCGTCTTTTTTAAAATGTTTAGCCCTTTACTCGCGCATTCAACTGTCAGCCACAAGGGGGAGCAAGAGAAAAGTTGTTAGATTCAGCAGATGTGAAATCAGTTTCTGCGTTGAGAAGAAACATTAAAAAAAGAAAATCCTAAAAGCATTGATGATTTGAATCCATTACCAACAAGTCATATCCAATAATAAATTTCAGAGATATTTCCTCCAGGATCAGCAAGTTGTAAATGCTGTAAGAAAGAATGCAAATATTTTGATTCTGCATTTGCACATAAATGATGGTGGAGGCAGAAACATACTGCGGGGCTTTTTTAAATGCAACCGATCCTGTCGATTTGCACATGCTGAACGTTTAATCTTGAACAACTGACTGATTATTTGTCCTCCATGGGACACACCCACCCTGAGAGGATTCTCATTGAGATATGGAGGCTCCCCCTCCACCATTTCTATGGCCATGATCCCCAGAGACCAAATGTCCACTTTGGGTCCGTAAGCCTTCCTGGTCACCACCTCTGGAGCCATCCAGTATGGCGTTCCCACCATGGTGCTGCGCTTGCTCTGCTCCGGGGTGATCTGAGCGCAGAAGCCGAAGTCGGCTGCAGGAACACAAAAAAGTGAGTCGAGGGGCACGGATTTATGACGGGGATGTCTGAATGTACTCCACATAAATGAGTTCTTCAGTCTGCTGAGAGCAATATGTGACTGCGGACGAGCAGATCTCTCCTTACTGAGTTTGACTGATCCGTCCATCCCGAGGAGCACGTTGTCGCTCTTGATGTCTCTGTGGATGACCTGGTTGGCATGAAGAAACTCCAAAGCCTGAAGGACCTAAACAGAGAAAAATTGAGGAAATGAAGCGAGTTGCCAAATGTGCGTACAACGCTTACAAATTCACTGCTTTGCAAAAGTACCAACACCTCTTGAATTTCCCCATAGTTTGTGATGTTACAACCAGAGCATTCAGTGTTTTCTGGAAGGATTTTATGTAGTAGACGCAAAGTAGTGCATACTGAGAACTTGAATTCTTGGGTACTTTTTTGAACAATTCTGCATATCTACTAGTGAAAAGGGAAAAACTCACTCATATTAAATGGATGGTGTCCCCAAACATCAATATTCAATTCTTGCCACATAACCTTAACTGCATTTATCTGTGGACTTTGACTGGACCATTCTAACATGAATAAATCGATCTAAACCATTGCCCTGAGGCAGTTTTATTGTCGTCTATCCCAGGCATTTTGCAGGCAGGCCGAAAAAAAGTATTTCCTCTTCTTAGCCCAGAGCACCTTCTTCCACATGCTTGTTTTCTCCCTTATTTGTTTTGTGGCTAATAATACGTCAATTCAAATGAACACCACACTTTTCAGGTTTGAATTAAAAAACAAAAATATTAAAAACCATAAATCATACAAAAAAATCACAATAGGTCACGTTGAGGTTTGTGGTTTGTGGCATGAAAAAAATGTGGCTATGAGATCAGCGTCTCTCAAAGCAATCTGAAAAATGCAGTACAGGAGTAATACTTCCTGGTTAAAAATGTCTGCCATCTGAATAATGCAGCACCACTGTTTCGACCAGTTTCATGCAGGTTCTCTCATCGGCCAGCTTTACCTCTCTGCAGACGGCGGCGATCTGAGCCTCATCCATGCACGTCTCCGTCACAACATCAGTTAGAGAGCCGCCGGCCAGATACTCCATCACCACGAAAAGCTCGTCCCCAACCAGGAAACTACACACAGAGTCAAAGCAAAGCTTGGTGCTGCGACCTGTGCGCTCTACGTTCACTTCTCCTGTCTGGAAAGCGTTACCTGTCTACGAAGTTGACAATGTTGGGATTCTTCAGCTCTTTCATGACCAGGATTTCATTGATGATGAGCTCTTTCTTTGGCTGCTTCTGCAGGTTGATCTGCTTGATGGCCACCTGCAAATCACAGCGTTTAGGAAACGTGAGTAGATCAGCATTCTGACTCTGACTTACGATCAGACAATTGCATATCTTAAGGACACAGGTTGCCTCAACGTTTTTTTTTACTGAGTTTGCTCCTTGAAAAAGTCAAATGCAGAATCAGAAGCGGAGGAGAAAATCCAAGCTAACCTCTTGTCCTGTAGCAACATCGATGGCTGTGTAAACTGTACCAGAGGCCCTGAAAGAAAAAGAAATCAAAATGTAAATCAAAAGTCTTCGGTTGTTTCGGCATCTGCAGATCCAGTCAGAGGTTTACGCCCATTCATCACAGGCAGCAATCCTCCCCAGTTTTGACCTTTTCATTAGAACTATATTTTCAAGGAGGTCACACTATCCAACTGTAATTAGTTAAGTCAAATGGATAGATAATGTTAGCCTGCTCTTTCCACTCCCAGCAGGTGTTGATGTGTTGATTGTTACCCTGCTGCAACTCTCACTTCTGGTGACGTTTCAACCATCAATTCCAGAAGAAACTAACTTCTTCTTATTGTGGCCAAATAGTCCCATCTTTGTCACGTCTCACTACAAACTGTTGTTGTGAGCGGCTGTGAATTTTGAGTAGGAGATTACAAAGGACCTTCTTCGCCTGCATTAACGCCGCTCTATTGTTTCTATTCTCATGCTGCTTCTGAACGTCCTAAGTAAATTAAATTCTAGTCTTTACATCCTGGAATAAGAGCAGCTCAAATGCATAGCTAAAAGAGCCAAAAATAACATGATATTTCTGAATTAGATGGGTTTATGTAACTCTCCTTCTGAAACTGTGTAACTTCCTCTTTGGTAGACATCTCCTTTCAAAGTTTTGACATTTTCTTTGTGTGTTTGCAGCTTAAATCCCGACTCACCCCTGGCCGATCTTTTCGTAGCGAGTATATTTCTTTTTAGGGTCTCCGACACTGACAATACTTCCTAAAATGCCACAAAAATGATATTAAAATAAATGCAGATGTGGTTCTTTTATATATGTGTGAATTTGAAGTGTGTGCTATACTTACTTAGCTTCTCCATTATTTCTTCATCAGTCATCTTGCCTCCCTTTGCTTTCTGTCGGTCGGCTGCCTTGGGACTTTCTGTGTCTTGGACCGGCCTCGTGTACATCTTTAAAAAAAAAAAAAAAAAAAAATCAAGCAGGAAAAAGTAGATTTACGTCGTTTTAAAGAAACTGCGAATCGTGGGACCAAGTTCTCGTTATTTCAGGTTGATAATCATAAAGGTAGGATCGTCTGTAACCAAATCATGCTCACAGATTTTGTGTTCTCTGGTCGTGGAGCCACGACCGGAGGCGGTGCATCATCGTTTTCGTCATCGTCGCCGTCTGCGGCTAACGGAGAAGTAGCCGTACCTTTCTTGCCCGGCTGCAACAGTGACAAAACACAAACAAAACTAAATGAAGCTCAGGGGGTTGCTTAGAGAAAATAAAATAAATTACTTTGTCAAAATGATAAAAAATGCTACTTACCAACTGAGAATCTTTATCTTAAAGAGAAAAAAAGGGCGGGGGTGGAAGAAAAGTTTACAGCATGCTGCAAAACTAGTCTATAAGTTGTTTGCTATAAAGATGGGAAACTGACCTGAAGCAGAAACACTCAGGTATTTCTGTTTTCCGCTGGTGGAGTCGTAGAACTTGAGAACGTCGAGGACGGCCTGCGGGTTCTGTTTCTGCTCCGACGGACTGATGTTGGAGTTCTGAAGGAGCCGGGCCCACTGCTCCGGCATTCCCTGCACACACAAACATGGAGGTCAAGTGTTTACCGATCTGCGCCTCCTTCTTTAAAGATAAAAACGCATCGTACCGTAGAGTTAAAACAGCCCACGACTCAGAATCAGGAGTGATCAGCTGCATCACATGATTCTTTATGAGGCCGATTTAACTTTAAGTTTTTAAAGTTTAAGAATAAATCATAAAGTTCAGATCTAATTAAGGCTGATCTCAATTCTAGCAGAAAATTCAAAGGACTCTCCCTGAGAAGTTGTCAAAAAGAGATCAAGTTCTCTGCAATCCTGACTCCGTCTCCCCTTACAGATACACTTTAAACCTTTGAAATTGCTCAAATATAAAACATGCTATTAATATGCTCTTTTAAGATAAAAACCATAGTGAAACCAAAACTAAAATATGATGAGCTTCTGTGTCTGACCTTTGATCAAAATCAAAATGAGACCGTAGTCAGTTTAGTTTACTTATAAACTAAACTACAAATATCATCTCAAAGCAAAGAAAAAAGCTCTACAATAATCGATGTTCATTTATGTTACAGTAGTAGTAATAATTGTTGCTTTTCTGTTTTAAATGTAGAATTTTTTAATTTAGTTTTAAATTTTGTCGTCTTTTTTCTCAAGGTTTTAACACCAAAAGAATTTCATACCAGCTGCAGACATGGACAGGTTTAAACCCCTTTGTGATTTATGAAAAAAAACGCACATCTGCCATAGCTAAATGACATGTTCTCTAGTCTTTCCCATTTTAAAAAGCGGCTAAGAAAAATGAGCCTCTGTGTCAAAACATGCCAGAGCAAAACAGAAAGTTGTGGATTACTTAAAAAAAAAGTTTTTAAAAAAGGAGAGCAAAACCTTTCATTTTAGAAAAGCAGTAAAAGTATTTTTTATATAATTATACACATCTCTCTCTCTCTCTCTTTTTTTAAAGGTTCCCAGAAAGCTGACTGGCCACAAATTTTCAAATGCAATGGCTTTCAGACGAAACTGCAGCTGCAGTTAATGTTTACACGGAAATTAATGACAATGTCTGCGACACACAAGGCTGATTTTAAGAGATTAGATGTTGAGTGGGAGCATGGAAACTGTTAAGTGACTGAAAATAAAAGTAATTTAACCTTAACTTGCATTTGTGTGACCATCTTGTTAGGAAAAAAGAAGAAGAAGAGCTAAATAAAACTAATTATTCATTATGTAAATTAAGAACTTCATTAGTCACATAATTAAAAATAAAGGAACTGTACTTTAATAAATAAACATTAAACTTTATCATCAGAGTGAGACTGAAGTGTGAAGTGAAGCATCAGACAGAACCAGCAGCACAACTGAGTTGCAGTCCGAGTTGATAATAAAGGAGGACATGAGCATTTAAACGTCACATTATCACAAAACAAGAAACCAAACAATTCCTATTTTGCAGCTTCTGTTTCCGGCATCCACATATAAATCATAGGCGAAGCTTTCACAACGCTGCAGAATCACCATGGTAACGTGGGTCAGAGAGGAGGCAGTTATGGTTTTGATCAAAGGGTTACTTCTTATCTCAAAATAATTTTATCCTTTCATATTTATGCCCTGCAAATAAACGTCAAATAAAGATCCAGTAGCTGCTAGCGCAGGATAATGGAGGGTTAACATTTGCTTATTCTAAACGTCAAAATGTATTTTTACCTAAATTCTGGGTTAAAATTTTACTGTAACAGTTACGCTTTTACAAGGAGAGGCTGTATTAAAATTTCAATGACATTTTTGCCTTATTTACTTCCCCCATTAACTTACAAAAATAGGCTGTACTAACCAGATGTCTCCTGGAGGTGTTGCTAGCAGTGGGTTTGATGAAAAGATACCAGAAAAGGGGATGTTAACCCCAAAGCAAGCCGCACTTTTTAGGTTTTTATTTGTGAAAAGTTTTGACAGATTGGCTATGCGTCTTTCCTCTCTCTGCCTCCTTCCAGTTTAATCTGTTAGCTTTGATTGCTGCGCTTGAGCTTTTAAGTTTATTCATCACTCTATATATAAAGTAGGGCCAAAGGCAGCAACAGGAACCCACTTCAGCAATATGGCTCTTCACGAACACTTCAAAAATCCCCCACAAATGTGCTATGTCAAGAACTTCCTATCGCCTGAAGGTGTGTAAATAAAGACCCTCTGCGCTCACATTGAGTCATTTTTGTGTGAAAAATCCAGAGTTTGCCAGTGAAAAAGCAGGTGAATCTTTTGTTCATCCCCAGAAAAGAGTGCCGTTAAATTGTGTCAGCAAGCTTCCCTCCTTTTAATTTTGTCACACAAAACTGCCTTTTTTCCTCTCTTTCAAAGAGAAGGTTTGCATCGATTCCTAATATAAATACATTGGCGTTTGTGTTTGCAATACAGCAAATTAAGAAACATTTCAAGGGGTGTGAATACATTTGCATGTTGCTGTAATGAATCATAAAACACTTACAGTGAATTCACCAGTGACGGAATCAAAACCAACATGGATGGTGTGTTCAAAGTCTGACGGGGAAGAGATTTCAGGTCTGTCTTTGTCCTTATCCTTCTTCTTAGATCCTGCAGGGACAAGGTCAAAGGTCATTCTTCACCCCCTCTTCTACCTTTTAACTAACTGTCCCACAAAGTTGTTTATGCATGAAGATATGCTTAATGTGTGTGTCTTCCCCAACTTTCTCACCTTTGTCAAACATGGAGATGATTTTGTTCCTGGACTTCTTCTCCTCTGGGGCAGACGGCAGCGGCCGAGAGTTGTGATTGGCCGACTGGGGGTCCTTGGCTCCTCCTCCTTGGCTACTCATCCTGACAGGGGGGGCTGGGGGCTTGTCCTCACACACTCCGCTGTCACACATCTACTCCTACGTTCGACCTGCAGCGTCAGAAAGAGAAGCAACAAATGTAGGATCCAAGCAACGGGCTCACTGAACGTAAAAACAAAAACCCAAAAAACCCAGAGCTCACAGCTTCCTGTTTTTCGGTCATGTTTCACAATGCTAAGCCAACTGCTGCACACCAGCCCCCGCTGCTACAGAAAGACAGCAGCAGACCAGTAAAAACAGATAGAAAGCAAAAGGCAAGAACTTACAGAGATTTAGCCGGTCCGTCCATAACTGTAACTGGGTGTAAAAGCTGGTATGAAGGGAGCAGAGTGCGAGCAGGAAGCAACAGAGTGAATAAAGTAGCGTGTCGAGTCTCGTTCGAAGTCGCAAATGAATGAGGAAGGAAAGAAGACAGGAGAGAGAGAGAAAGAGCGAGCGAGAGAGAGGCAGAGAGAGAGAGAGGAGTGTGTGCAGATAAGTGGCAGACAGTGAAGTGGTGTGAACGCTTATGTGAAATAATGCGCTCACACCACAGAGGTAAACTTTATTGCAAAGTTTGCCTCTGTAGCTACAAGCAGGGTTCAGTAAGGGATTCTCACAAGATAACATTTAGGAAAATGACCACAGCTTTGTTCAATTTAAAGCTAAATGCACAACACGGGTTTATTACTCTTATTTGAAAAAAAAAGAAAACAATCCAAATGCTGAAATATATTAATCTATACAGTTGGATCAACAAATTAACAGCAGTGATTTTCTTTTTCGCAAATATTATATAAGCACCAGCGAAAGTCAGTTGTAGTTGTGAAGTTTAGTTTTTATGTAATACCAGACAAGTGGCAGTCCTTTAGTTGTCACACTATCACTATCCTTTAGAAACATTTTCAAACAGGTCAATTTGTCTTTAATTAGTGGCGGAGCTTTTATTCAGTCAGCTGACTGTGCAGCAACAGGTGTGGGAGGGTGATTCCAGTACCACTACACTTTCAATAACAAAGATTAGAACATTTAAAAAAAAAACAAAAAGCCACTAATGTTCTTGAATTTTCTATCTAGTAAGTGTTGACGTTTCTTGATCTGGTCATTCACAGCTTTCATTTATGGACAGCAACCGCAACCAACGGGGTGCTGCTGCTGCTAACACCTTCCTCCAAACTGTAATGTTTAAAAGAAACCCACAAGCTATCAGCATCGCCTTCGTCAGATAAGGAAGGGGCCGTGGCTTTTTTTCATTCGTATTTGACGTTCCTGAAGACTGGCTCGGTTGTTTCTGCTTTAATATGTTCTCTATGGTTTTCAGGCACTCTGCTTTAAAAAACAGACGTACGTCAATCGGTCAATCTTAACTGGGTCTGAGTAAGTCTCAACAAAGTTGTGTGTCTCTTGTGCTCTCAGAGTCCTTATATAGCAACCTGTTGAGAGCTTACTTCACATACCACTAATTGACTGCTGCAGACAGGTAGACGCTACGTACTGGGGAACAGGCTTGCAAAAATATTAAAGGGACAGTGTTATGTGTTCTCCAGCCACGTAGAACAATTTTATAGCGCGATCAAGTAGCTATGTTGCCTTCGGTTATTATGAAAATGTTGCATATATCAAATATGATTTATAAGAAGTGATTTAATGCCTTGAAATTGGGCCTCTGTCTCTTTAAGAAACTCTGCCTTAAGGAAGTCATCACAACATCGCTCCTCTATTAACCCTTTAACAACTTTTTTTTTTTTTTTTTACCAGAAGTAGCTCGTATGATGTGCCCTTCCACCAGGTGTTTGCTAATTGTTGCTGGCTAGTTTGAAGGAGCTGAGTGGGCTGCTCTGTGAGGCGGAAGTTGGGGAACTCGGATATTTTGAAGAGGGCATTTGGAGAACCCAGGCGCATTTAATCTCCCCTGGCAAGCAAGACCACATGCATGAAGGAGGCAAAGCAGCACTCCTGGTATGTTTGGATGAAGAAATAACCTTATAACATGATGTCAATCTTTAAAAAAAAAACCTAATATGGTCCCTTTAAAGCTTCTGCAGGGCAGACTTTTTCCAAGTATCCTTCCAAAAACTGAAAGGGAAATTTGAGATGGACTTTTATCCCATGTGCAAACTAAAATGTTCTCCATTGGTGATGAATAGTCTTTTCATCAATACAACCCTTTGGTCAATGTTTAGTTCATATATCTTTTGCTTTTGTTCAGGTGACTGAGTGGCCACAATGCACTTGAGCTGACAGAGTTAAATCTAATTAACATTTTCATTGTGATTTTCCAAGCAATTTTACATTTATCAGTACCGATAAAATGTACATAGTAAAGAGTATGAGTGTAAAAGTCCTTTTGGAGCCATGATTGACTTCCCTCTGCTACCCTAATATGGTAAAAACTGAGATTGCAGGCAGTCTGATCCACTCGTACAGACGCACACACACTAAAAAAAAACCTCAACCTCAAAAGCACCTCATCCAGTCTTGCAGAGCAAGCGGTTCGATCAAGTGTAAGCTACAAGCTGCGCTCCGAGTGACATCACAGACAGGAAACAGGAAGCAAACAAAGGTTTCCTCACTTCCTGCATCTGACCGCCAATGACAGAGCTCGCAGAGGAACAAAAGTGACAAACGTTGCTCGGGTGGGTATGACCTCTTCTCTACACACAGACCCTCCTCCTGCAGGTTCTTTGCACACCTGACCGACTTCAGATGCTACATCCGAAACTAAACTCTTCCACTCCAAGTGTCTGAATCTGGACTCGGTTCTTTACAACAATAAACAGCATGCACGCACGTGGAACAACTTGGGGAAATAATTCACAAGCTGAAAAGATACTTCAGAAATAATTTCAGTTCAGGAATACGCTGCTTTCTTCTTTGAGACGTTACAGAACCAGCTGGCTGACCTCGTGTCCTGGTCTTTATCCTGAGCAGCAAGACCAAATCGGCCTTTTCCATTGCAGATCATCTAAACCCGCCACAGAACTCTTGCAAAAAATGTCTCACTCAGCCTGCTCTGTTCAAACACCAAGCACTCACCTGTTTGCAGCCTCCTCTCACTCCTACAGAGGATATAGCAACAATGAATGAAGCGTTGCGTCCCAACTGAATGTGCTCACTTCTTTCTTCAACACTCGTACACTTACTTTGCTCTCTCACTTCCACTCTTTCGCTCTTTTTCACCCCAATCAGGACAGGTCTTTGCAGGCTGCCTCATTCCTCAGCTTACTTACATGGGGCAGGCACCTTCTTGTCCAGACAAGATGCAATTAGACCCAGTTGAGAGTCCTAACGTGAGCCTCCAGCGGCCCTGCATGTGCGTGGGGCGCTGATTGTTGGGTGCAGGCGGCCAGGTTGGGACATGTTATTCCTAAGTCGGAATTCCATGGCTGCAGGGCTGCGGCGATGTTTGGAGGAGGGTGTGCTCACGCTTCACCTTACCAAAACACACACCACACACTGTAATCTCATCTCATGCACGTCCGTCCTTCAAGGAAAAAGCCTGAAACACACATTCCTCAAGTCAAGGGAGGCTCCATAATGAGCAGCTGAAGATTTTTACATAGCCTCCAGGTAGGATCGAAGAGTTAAGTAGCAAGACTTTTATCAGGACCAATAGCTCAAGCAGCGCGAGGTTTTATGACTGCTCTAATGCCACTTCGTCGTGTCAGCAGTTGCTCACAGAAAATGTAGGTTTAACGTTCTCTCTCTTTTTTTTTTTTAAAGAGATATGATTTGCTTTTAACAAAAAAAGAAGACATATTCCCGCTTTCAGCAAACAGTCCAGCCCATGATACTCTTACAAAGTGCTCACACGTTTCTCTGTTTCCTCTCAACCTGTTGCAACATTTCAATTTGTCCATAGTATTCGCTTATTTTTATGAGACAGACAAGCTTGTCTGTTTTAAAAACATATGCCACCAGTTCAACTATCACGTGTGACCTTTAAACAAAAGAGGCAGATCTGAGAGACTTCCTGGACTCGAGTGTTGCTGAGCCGTCTTGAACAAAAATAAGAAAAACTGGGAGATTGTGGGAAATCTGTTTTTAGAGTTGATTAAATTATTTCAGGTATTATGTCCGCTAGCCTCGATGCGGAAAACCAGAAACAACGCGCGTGATGATCAGCCACGTAAGAAATACATTTAACATTTCAAAAACTATTCGCATTGCGCATCATCCTTCTTCTAACAAGAGCGTGGGTGAGAGTTTGAATCAGTGGGACATCATGTATAATATCGTAAGACTTCAACCAAACAAACCGAAAGTCATAGTATTTACATTTTTAGAAAAAATAACATTTGGAGAGCTGAGCTGGTGATGTTATCAGTTCAGTGTTTAAAGCAGAAGTTGATAAAAGACATCCATTCAATAAACTAACGTGGGTGGTGTGCTTTTCGCCAGTTGAGTAATAAATTTCAGCTCCACTCATGTTAACATTTTTTTTAAAACTCTTGGCATTTGCACGTCCAAGGCTTTTGATTGTTTCATCTATGCTTTCAATTCTTGATAGCCAGTAAAAACCTCCATCTGCTCTCAGTTTACAGAAGCTCTTTTCATGCATGTCCTTCACAATCAGTTACATCCCTCTGCCCTTTCATAATTTCTGTTCCCTATTTTCCACCCTCTCTGTGCACTAAGAGTACTTTCTATTCCCCGTGGCTGGCAGCCGTCAAGGGAAGCCCACTTCCTCATCCTGGAACTCCCCCGAGCCCCAGAGAGTCACAGGATCCAGGTCGACCAACCAGAGAGCTGCACACACAGCCGCCAAGCTGTTTACAGGAAGTGGACAACAAGCCTTTTGTGTTCGACTTCTATAAAAGGATATTCAGAGGAGGACTTCCTGAAAGGAGTCCTGGAGCTGACACACTGTTCACTTCCACCCCGTCTAATTATCGAGCTCAGATATTAGAGCATGAACTTTGCCGATGCTCTTCACCGCACCGCTCTGGTTACAAGTGAAGCATGAAGTCAGAGTGCAGCTGCCTACCTTATCCTGTTATTCAGACAGCTGCCTCATCCCTCTGTCAACATTTTTGAGGGCTTAAAACCATAAATCTGACAATCAGGGAGTGTGAGCCAGGTAGAAACGAGACCTCAGGACACACAGTCAAGGTGTGTACGCTATTCTGATTGGTTGAGCAGATCGTAGGGTTAAGGGCTTAAAAGTCTAAAAGGAAAGAAATCACAGGTACAGATTTTAGACATGATGCATTACTCTGTTGGTCCCACCTAGTTATATTTCTTTTTAAGATCAGAGGTATGACTGGAATGAAATCACACATGAACATTTTACTATCATTTTACAATTAACTTATGCCTTCAAAATAAATAAATAAATAAATAAATAGTAAACTTCAATTCTATTCATTTCAGGTTGGATCTTTCTGATCTTTTTGAGTAGTTACATTGTAGCACTGTCACTGTCAGTGTAACGTGGTAGCATTACACTGTAAAACACATTTACTACACTTGGAGAGCCAAATTATCTTCGCATTGTTAAGCTTTTTGTGTTGTTTTCATTAAAACGAGGCTGGGTGGTGTGCATTTACTGATGTCAGACTCACACTGACAACCCTGGAAGCTCTGCTGAGTTTTAGTTCGTTTTGTTTTATATGTATGGAGTAAATACTTTCATACTAGAGAACAAACATACTCTCTCTGCAGCGTTGCAGAAACAACAAATGGCAAGAGGGGGACAGATTGCTACATACCCGCACCAGTCGGCCGGAGAAGCAGGCATTCAATTTAATGAGGCTCAACACTCTGTCCAGTCCCACCCTGCTTTTAGGTCAAATAAACTTCAATTGTGAAGCTGAAATGCTGGAATAAAATATTCCAGCAGGAGCAAAGCAAAAAACAAAAAGCAAACGCCGTCTTCTAACACACAGCCCCAGAGTTTGTGTGTGTTTCGCCGGGAGCTCCCAGCTGAGTTTTCTGCCCCCCCAACACCCCCCCACTCCGCCAACTTTCTGCCTGGGGAGGAACCGGGCTGAGAGGAAGCGAGACGGCGCAGGCGCACACTGGAGACTCACTACCTCGCGGCTTCCGTAGCACTGAAATGTTGTTCGCGGGAGCAACCGCGGAAGAAGATGTTTGATTTTCAGAATAAAAAAGGTTCTGACGGTAACACTACTTTCCTCAGTTTAGTATTATTACATAATCAAAATGTAAATATGCTTTAGATGTTCAGTTTGACAGCAATTTGGAAGCGCTTTAATATGAAGTGTATTTTTTTATCTTTATTTTCTAAATTAAATTGGTCATTTTTATGTAAATAAAGTCTGCTGATACGTTAATACATAATAAAAAAAATCCAATTTATTTCTACTCACACATGCTGCCTATATTAAACAACGTACTCTCAATGCTGCCACCCACTTGGACTGACTTAATATTCATTCAGTCTCTGTCTGATCGACGACAAAACACGTAATAAGTCCAGCAGTTAGAACCACAGTTTTGGATCATCTGAAGAATCAACCCAACGCTCGACTTCAGAGTGTTATTTTGAAAGTCTACACCGGAAGTGCTACTTTATAACATGCAGTTTATACTGTAAGTGACTTACGACTCAAAACATCAACAGCGCTGACATTTTGGTTTTTGAAAACTCGGCGAGGGAACTGAAAGTATGAATAAAACTCGCAGAAATCGTCTGTTAAAAATGCAACATTAACGCAGCGCTTAAATGAAGCGTCGTTCGTTTGGCGTTGTCCTGCTGCCGTCACTCAAGCTAGCTAGAAGTTGCACTTTTTAAAGTCGTCACTTTATCAGCTCTGTCCTCATTCAGATACACTTTGTTCCCCTCTACGTGCAGCAGGCATGTTTTCCCGCTGGTGGAAGTTCGGGAGACACGGACTCACCGACGTGGACCTCTTCTCAGACGGCTCTGAGTCCGCTGCGGAGACTCTGTCCCAGGCCATCCGAGCTGCTGCTGCCTCCCAGGAGCGGGATGCGGATGGCAGCGTGTTGTTTGGCCAGCTGCGGGGCACCGTGGTCGGGCTCAGATATTACACTGGTGTGGTGAGCATCGGTTCTTTAATCATTACACCTTTGTTGCTCCTTCATGACATCTTTTGTCATAGATGCGATCAGAGATATCAGAAAAGGGCAGGCTAGTTCTAGTGGAAGAATATAAAATTAAAATAATATTGGGCCCCTAACTGACCCTTGTGGAGCCCCACAGATTGAAGGGGCTCCACAAGGGTCAGTTAGGGGCTGACCCTTGTGGAGCCCTTTGTGGAGCCCTTTCACTCTGGTTAGGCAGAGCCCTTGCGCAGCAATGAAAAAGTTATGCATTATGAAAAAGATAATGCATAAAAGATAATGCAGGATAATCTTATTGCACTGCCTACGGCAGTGCACTTGTGGGGGACAGTGAAATGCTAATGTTTGTGCTAATGTTAAGTTAGGGCACTGTCTTGCTGCGCAGCAAGACGGTGCCCTAACTTGAGATAAAACAATAATGCAAGCTAATATCATTGCATCGCCTTGCGGCGCTGCATTAGCCACAGACGAATCTTAAGGCTTTTATTTTGAAATTTTCAGAAAGCTTGATTTTAAATAGCCAATCTAATCCAATGTGTAACAGTGATTGGGTTAAATCAGTTATTTAAAAGAGCAATTACTTGATGGAAAAATTGTAAAGGCTTTTCTTTTGAAAAAAAATGTTAAGCTTAATTTAAAATTGCCACACTAATTCCATGTGTAACAATGGTTGGTTAAAATCAGTTATAAAATGCCCAAACACAAGCAGTTCTAAAGGCCAGCTCAGTCCTCAGAGTTCTGCCATAGTTAAAACTACAGTGATGCGTTTTTGTTGTCCTAATCAGCTGACCCTCCTGTGTTCCGTTGCTATGGTAATGGATCCTTTGCCAGCTGTGAGTCAGACAGAGGAAGACATAATTCTATCAGTTTGAGGCAGCCATTTTCACTAAATAGGCATGAGCCAGAAAGGAATCTTAAGGCTTTTATTTTGAAATTTTCAGTAAGCTTGATTTTAAATGGCCAATCTAATCCCATGTGTAACAGTGATTGGGTTAAATCAGTTATTCAATGCATGAAAAAGCAATAACCTGATGTAAACATTTTCAGGGCTTATATTTTGAAATTTTCAGTCAGCTTCATTTTAAATGTCCAAAATAATCCAAAGTGTAACAGTGGTTTTGTTAAAAAAGTCAAATAATGCCGAAGAGAGCAATTACATGATACCAAAGAATGTCCATCCATCCATCCATCCATCCATTGTCTGACCACCCTTCTCCCTAACGGGGTTGGGAGTTGCTGGTGCCAATCTCCAGCTGCGTTCCGGGCGAGAGGCGGGGTACACCCTGGACAGGTCGCCAGTCTGTCGCAGGGCAACACAGAGACAAACAGGACAAACAACCATACACACACACACACACACACACTCACACCTAAGGAGAATCTGGAAAGACCAATTAACCTAACAGTCATGTTTTTGGGAAGCGGCAGTTATTTTGAGGTGAAGAACAATAGGTGCCTGCCATACATTTCTATGGCAGGCCCCAAATATGATTAACCTCTGTGATAAAAAAAAAAAAAAAAAATGCGTGGATCAGATCTCCACAGGGACGGCACTTGTGAAGAGAAAGAAAAAAACATTTTCCTGAACAAATGAATTAATGCTTTGCTCCCTGCATAGGTGAACCGAGGGGAGATGGTGGGTTTAGTACGGGAGCCTCATAATCCGTACGACAAGAACGCGGTGATGGTCACCAACGTGCTCGGCAGACAGGTGGGACACATCAGGAAGGAGCTGGCTGCAGCCATGGCGCATGTTATGGACAACAACTTGGCTAAAGTAGAGGGGTGAGTTGTGATTGGCAGAATAATTTTAGTCAAAGATCGTCGGTCGGTTTCAGCTGAATGTGCATGTCGTTGTTAGGGTGGTGTACTCAGGGACCAACAACAGCTTCTCCATGCCGGTCACGCTCTCGTTCTTGGGGAGCGAGGAGAACAGGGACGCTGTGGTGAAGCACATGGCGAGTCGAGGGTTCAGACTGGACGCAGACGGAGGCGGAGCCGCAGGTTCGCGCTCTCCTCTTGGATCTCATCTTCTGCATTCTGACTTGTGGTGATCGCCACTGACCCGACTGCTCACAATTTCAGTCGCAAAGGGGAGATCTTTTGGCAGCCCGGCGTCTTCGTTTTCCTTCAAGAAAGGCGTGACCATCCCACTGACTGCAGAGGAGGTGATGAAATTAGAATTATACACTTGACTGAAGCTTAAAGGGAAAGATCAGGAAAGATCCTGGTGGTCTGGAGTCGGCCGTCGTGTTTAGTTGTAATTTGTGCTGCCTGTTTCTAGTGGTATGAATCGTTTATTTCAATAAAAGTGTGTTTTTAGTGTCAGAAAGATCTATTTGGAGGCCATATTTGGTAGAATATATTGCTTTAAGTGTGGTGAATGCAATTTCTGCAAGCTAATAATATATCTGTTGTTGGATGGCCTTTCTCTGCCCTTACTGCCCATATTGGATGTGCATTTTAACTCTTCAGAGTGTTATATGTTTGATAATGAAGGAAATGAGCCAAGAAAATCCCTGTTCATCACAGCTGATATCACCACGGCAACATTCAGTGATGGTAGCGTTTTGTGTTTCTCTTTGTCTTCCAGTTAAAGAACGCCTTTGACAACTTATTTGAGGGTTTGATGCAGAGCAAAGATGGGGAGAAAGAAGCAGCCGAGGTGAGTTGTGTTGTTGAAAGCTGCCCTGCACTATTACGTATAATTGAGGATTATTGTTAATATTCAGCAAAATCTCCTTAACTTTATGAATGCTATATTCTTTTATTTATTTTTTTTTAAATCAAAAGACAGCGGTGCTGTTTATTTTTTGTAAGAGGCTCAAAACAGGCATCTGATCTGTCTGCAAGTTTTGTTTGTTTGCCATATGTGCAGTTCAAACAGGTTTGCACTGATTCTTTAGTATTGTTTTGTGCTTTTTCAATAAAATACGATACGATCGTCGTATTGGAGGTTAATTGTGAGCTTATAACAAGTGACGGTGTCAGCTACCCCACAATCTGACACGGCCCAAATCGGGATTGGCAGGTCGGGCTTTTTAAAGATCGGTGATTGTTCAGAAACTGATGCACTTAATTTGTTCTGACTTCACACAGATGGATGTGATTTATCAGTTTTTGGCGACTTTTGATCTTAAGGAGTAAATGGGGATCAGGGCCTTCCTGGGTTTTTTTTTCTCTCTTTCTGTTTCATCATCCCGTCCACTGCATTTGAAATGAACCCAAAACCATTTCGAAGCCCAAAGCAATCAGAACATCTATATCAAGTCGAGTGTTATAGTGACAGCCGTAATGCTCTACTTGTGAAAGTAAATCCGTCGTTCTTCTCCAACTATTCTGAGTGCACCGCTGCTGCACAGTTCTAGTTTCAAAAAAACAAAAAACAAAAGAGGTAAGTTCATCTGTGGCTGTATGTGTCTGCAGTCTGTGGCCACGCCGCTGCTGCCTCACCAGAAGCAGGCGCTGTCCTGGATGTGCGCTCGGGAAAACAAAGACGCGCTGCCGCCGTTCTGGGAGAAGCGAGGCGACCTGTACTACAACAGCCTCACGTGTTTCTCCGCCAAAGAAATACCAGAGCGAGTTCGGGGGGGAATCCTGGCTGATGACATGGGGCTGGTGAGTGATGAGCCCCAGAGCACGTATGCTTAATTTAATCATCGTTTCCAGGTGATGATTTTGTTCTGTTTCAGGGTAAAACACTGACAACCATCGCTCTGATCCTTACCAACTTCCACAAAGGGAAGCCCTTGCCTGTGGAGAGATGTGTAAGCCGCCACATTGTATCACTTTATTCTGTAGGACAGGTAAAGTCAGTGATCATAACAGGTTTGCCTTTGTGGGTGCAGGATGGGCCAATTTCACCTGCCAAAGCTAAGAATAAGTCTCTGGAAGGCTTTAAACTGCAAGGTACTGGAAGGCTATTGGTCAGCTCTTTTGCTACTAGAGATAAATAAAAAACAGAATGATGCAATTGTTTTTATTTCAGGGAGCAGCAGTGAAGTTAATTCAACAGGAGAAAGTTCCCACTGCGCCGCCATGTAAGCATGCTTTTACATTTGTTTTATTAATTCCTGTTTCACTTTGCAGTTTCAGCTTTTTCATTCAAACTCACCAGCGTGCAATTATCCAGCTTCTGCTAACTTGGACTCAATTTTTTTGAATGTGGTTCAGTCCAAAGGGGGTCGTGATCGACGCAGCAGACGTGGCGCTGGTAGAAGATGAGCCTCAGAAAAGTAAGAACCAATTTACAATCTGGCCGTTTTTCATCTACCTACCTTTATTCAACTTTTCTATTCGTTTTTCCTCCTTTTAATGGGTCAATATTTTTTTCTTTCTTGCCCGTCCGGCATGCAGGCATCAGCAAAGAGAAGCACAAACCCACCAAGCGCAAACCCAGCAAAGGTGCAAGCTCCCTTGAATTTGCTGCCCTCATCTCACAAGCCGATGAATGTGGCTCTACTCAGGAGTATTCCTGTTATCTAAAACATTTATTTACTGTCTGCACAGAGGGTCCGGTGTTACTTGAAGATCTGGGCTTTGCCGCTGCCTTGAGTTGCGCGACGTCGGAAACCACGCCAAAGAAGAAGAAAACAACAGAGAAGAGCAAACTTACACAGAGTGAGTTCAACCCATCGTGGTGGTTTCTGGCCCCTCTCAACTCCGCGCTCGGATTCGGCCAAAAGAAAACGTGAAATTTGTTATCAACGCCAGCCATTTTGTATGTGCAGGTGCGGAGATGTCCGTCTCTGAAAGCACAGATGACTTGTCAGCGAAGGCAACTCTCATCGTCTGTCCTCTCTCCGTGCTCAGCAACTGGCTGGTAAGAACACACAACTTCTCTACTTTCTTTTTTCTTTAGATTGTTTTTTTTCCACGTGCCATTGATTTGAATGTTTTGCGTTTTGTACCACGTTTTATTTGTCTGTGCAGGACCAGTTCGAGCAGCACCTCCGGTCCAGTGTGAAGCTCAACATCTATCTGTACTACGGTCCTGAGCGCAACAGGAGCAAGACCTTTCTGTCCTCTCAGGATGTGGTGATCACCACCTACAACGTCCTCTCGACCGACTTTGGGGTGAGCTGAACCACGAAATCCACAAAGAAAGCAAGAGAAGATGCTTATTGAAGAACTTTTAAGTCTCAGAACTAAGGTTCAAGTGTAGGTTTTGATTAGTCAATAGCAAACATTATATGTTTTCTTTTCAGAATAAGAGTCCCTTACATGGGATCAATTGGCTGAGGGTGGTTCTGGACGAAGGGCACGTCATCAGAAACCCAAACGCACAGATGAGCAAAGCCGTGCTCGAGCTGAAAGCTCAGAGACGTTGGATTCTTTCAGGTACAGTGACACCCAGACACAGTTTGAAATACGAAAGAAATGCTCAATAATTTTGCTGTGATTGAAGGTTTTGTAACAGAACATGTTCGGGGTTTTTGTTTTGTTGTTGTTTTTTTCAGGCACTCCCATCCAGAACGGCGTGAAGGACTTGTGGATGCTGCTCGCCTTCTTGCGGCTGAAGCCCTTCGATGTGAGGGAGTGGTGGAACCGGGTCATCCAGAGGCCCGTCATACAAGGGGACAGAGCCGGCCTGCAGTGAGTGCCCGCGTCGAAGCGCACCGATGCACTTCTGCAAAACGTCCACTAGAGGGAGCAGTTTAATCAGACAGATTCAGATGCGAGTGGAAATATTTTTGTATCTTTTTCAGTTGTGATGCAGCAGTTTGCCGATTCTTGTCACGCAGGGTTCCTTAAAAAGGAGGTTTGGTTTATAAAGTTTTTGGGTGTGGAAAATAACACAAGCTTTCCATACCAAGTTTGCCATATGGTATGGAAAAGCATTTGTATTATCAGGTGTTTTTTTTTTTTGTATCTCACTGTCTGCATGATAAAGACCAGAATTTTGCAATGGTTTAATTTTTTTAAAGATACAAATAGAAGTGATATTTATGTCCACCAATCAGTCTGTCTGTTTGTCCTTTCATCTGTCCATCCTTTGCTATTTAAATCTCACAGTCACAAATAGTCTAACTCTGAAATTTGAGATTGTAAAATATGTAGAAACCTTGACTGCCATTTATTTCTCCTAAAGTGATCCTAGTTCTAAAGTTTGACCAAGTATTTCTCATTGTACCATCTCTACTCAGGGATGTGACGGTGTTGGTTATGTGTTGTAGGAACCTCCAGACCCTGGTGAAGTGCGTCACCCTGAGGCGGACCAAGAACAGCGAGGTCAACGGACTCCGCCTGGTGTCTCTGCCCAAGAAGACGGTTTACGTGGAGCAGGTGGAGCTCAGCCCGCAGGAGAGGGAGGAGTACGAGCTGGCCCGCAACGAGGGACGACGCACCATCGGCAGGTCCTAACTCTGCTCTGGAGTTACGATTTCAAAATAGCGGGAAAATTAGCAGGGAGTAGCTGCTCATATAATATTTAGCTGGGTATTAAAGTTGATTTGTAGTGTTCAATCTACAGCGCCTGTTATGTGTTGGTATGTGTGTTTGCATTTTGCAGATATGTAGCCGAAGGGTCCGTGTTGAGGAATTACGCCGACGTTCTCGCCATCTTGATGCGGCTGAGACAATACTGCTGCCACCCTGATCTGATCGGGAAAATAGCCGCAGATTTAGGTAAGCTCTCCGGTCTGTGTCCGTGATGTCACTCAGAGGTCAAAAGCTTTCTGAAAACAAACGCTCGGGTTTGGGATTTCTTTTATTTTTATTTTGTCCCCACCATGCAGCCACAGCAGACACTCCGGCGGAGCTGCGGCAGCGTCTGATGGAGAAAATGCGGCTGGTGTTGGCCAGCGGATCGGACGAGGAATGCTCCGTGTGTCTGGACTCCATCCGAATGCCCGTCATCACCCACTGCGCCCACGTGTTCTGCCGGCCGTGCATCGCACAAGTCATCAGCAGTGAGCAGGTCCTCGGCGTCGAGCGGTGGGGCAGGAGGGCTGCCACTAGATACCAAACGTTTACTCACGTTTTCTTTTTTCTTTTTCTTTTCATCTCGCTCGGTGGGATTTCATAACAGAAGGCCCGGTGTCCTCTCTGTCGAAGCGAAATCCAGACCAGTGAGCTGGTGGAGTTTCCTCCAGAGGAGACGGAAGATGAGAAAAGCGTGAACTCTGACAGGTGGAGGACAAGCTCAAAGGTAAGAGCGACGCGTCGAGGCTGAAATTCAGCTGAAGGAGAGATTTTGATTCTGGATTCTTATTTTTGTTAAAGTTTTCTGTTTTATAGTGAAAGAAATGAATATGGAAATGTTTATCTTATATGAATTATTTTCATTTTGATCTTTAAAATACCCAAATTTCCACACAACTTTATATTTCAGTCCATTCAATTTAATTTTTTTGTATTAAATGATGAATATTTTGGTCAGTTGAGTTGCTCTTTTACCAAATACTGTTTTACTCGACTGCTGCTTTTTACTTTTACTTAAAAATATATTGAAGTAGTGCTGCTCTTGCTTCAGGAAAATCATTGGCTGCTTCAGATAAGCAGACACGGACAGTTTCTGAAAAGTGGATGCGTTTCCTCCTTCATGCTTGCAGGTTCAGGCGCTGATGGGAAACCTGCTCCAGCTGCGCTCTGAGGACGTCAACATCAAGTGTCTGGTCGTCTCTCAGTTCACGCGCTTCCTCACCGTCCTTCAGACGCCGCTCAGGTAAAAGCAGAGCGCGCGTCGCTCTGTCCATCGCCAAAGCAGGCCGCTCATTCGTTCCTCCTCTTTGCCAGGGAGCACGGTTTCAGCTTTGTGCGTCTGGACGGCACGATGAGCCAGAAGAAGAGAGCTCAGATCATCCAGGAGTTCCAGAGCTCTGCGGCCGACAGCCCCAAAGTCATGCTGCTGTCGCTGAAGGCCGGAGGGGTGGGACTGAACCTGACCGCAGCGTCTCGTGTTTTCCTCATGGATCCTGTGAGAGCACACCTCCGCAGCAGGCACATGGATTCAGACCTAGAAACGCCTCGTGCATTTTGATTTCACCAAATCATTCTGAGAAAAGAGACAAAGAAAGCGTTACAAAGGGCTGTAAGACACAACTACTGGTCATAGGACTGCAATGTGACTTGTTTATCTAATAAATAAATGAAGTGAGGGTGATTTCTATCAGCATGGCTGGAGATTCCTGAGTTTAGTAAACTAAAAGGGAATCATGCAGATCCAAACAGAGGAATCCAATCATACAAGGATTTTTTTTTTCTTTCTTTTAATCTGCTGTTTTTGTCTCTTTCAGGCTTGGAACCCGGCTGCTGAAGAGCAGTGTATTGATCGCTGCCACCGTTTAGGCCAGGAGAGAAACGTTGTCGTCACCAAGGTCAGAACTCCCGTCAATGAATGGATGTTTGCGCAGCGGCATCACTGTGCTTTTCACCGAAGTCCCATCAAGTTGCTGCCTCAACGGCGCTTCCTGCGTTTCATTCTCGCCGCATGTGAGTGGTTCATTTAGCTAATCAGCGCGTCTGCCCCTGCAGTTCATTGTGAAGGATTCGGTGGAGGAGAACATGGTGAAGATCCAGAAGAAGAAGCAGGACATGGTGGAGAAGGCTTTTGGCTCAACCAGTGCCGACAGGAAAACGTCTCGGATCGACGACATCAGAGCTCTGCTGGAGGCGTAGACGTCCGCCGGCCAATGGAGGGCGCCGATACTCATTTCTTCTGCTTTACGCGTTTACATTTAACGTGTCCAGATAAAGAGCGTTTCATCTGGACGTGTGATTTGCATAAAACTGCAGTGAAAACAAAAGAGCTTAAGTTCATACCTTGTTTTGCTAAAAGAGATAAAACTGCAGTTCTACGGTATTAACAAAGGTTATGTGAATATTAACACCATATGTAAAGCAAGTTCTTAAATTTCTTGAGCACAAAGACCCCCTCAGACGGAAACATCAATAAAAACAGAAGAACGGCAGCATATTTTTTTTTCCCACAGGTTTATTTATTTTTAAAGGTGAACAGTTAACAGCTGCATCAAAAGACGTCACAGCAACAATCATCCACTTCCACACGCCTCTGAGTGGACTTCCTATCGCCTCCAACACGTTTCCTTTTGGGAGTGTGTGCAATGGACGGAGGAGTGAATCATCAGGCTACACTTTGACCAGCAGGCAGGTAGAAGCAAAGTGGCTGTCGGCAGCGAAGGGAGAACGGGAGGAGGGGATTCACAGAAATGTGTCACTAGCAGCAGTTACAGTCAAGAGAGGTTTTGTAAATGGCGGGCAGGCAATAAGGCAGCTGGTTACACTACAGATGGGAAGTGATGAAACGCAGGGCACGGCCACGAACACCAAAACGACTCCAATGGAGACGGACATGCGGGGCACGAGAGGAGCGCACATATAAACCTTTACATCACCTGGGTGGAAGCACTTTTTGAAATCGCAGACTCGCTCATCAGCTCTGTGCCATGCAAATACAAACCAACACCACACCAGACGACGCACAGCTGACGTTGCAGGGAGCCGGCGAGCGTCAGAGGCACAGACAGAGACGCTGCTGCTCTACGCACTCCTGAGGTGAACACTGTTGTGTTAAAGTCATGGCTGAGGGAAGCAGGGATCGAGCCTGTTGCATATGTGCTTTGTAGTCTAGAGACTTATTGCAAGTACAGTGAGGAGCTGTGGAGGTGAATGCATTTTCATTGAGCAAAATGCTCAATTGTGCACTCTTGTGGCAGAGATTTGTGAACAATTGTCATAAAAGGTGGTGGAGGAGGAACGGTGCATCCAAGGAAAACGGCCGCACAAAGCGGAGAAGCCAACAAATTAGACCAACGGAAGGAGCAAAACGAAATAATCCAACAGAGGTTTTGAAATGAGAAACGTTTTTGGCAATGAACAGATTTTGCATGAAGGTTTTACACACTTCAGGTGCAGCAGATGTCCCTTTCCGAGATGTTTGTCTACCTGCTCTTTGGTGCCTTTGGGTCGTTTTCCGGAACCTCAACACGACCCAACAATTGGCAAAAGTGAATTGGGGAAAAAAGAAATGGGGTGTATTTAGCCTCTTGTTTTACCCGTGATGCACATTTAAATTATTCTAACATTCACAGTGCTTAGATTTAACAAATACGATTAATCCTTTCTAGTCTTCATTCTACACTGGATGCTGGCGACTGCATCGCTCTCTAAATATCTACATTTTTAGTAAGATTATTCTCCCCAAATCATGTCAAAACTGTTTAAAGGGAACGGGGGGGAAAAAAAACTTAAGTTTTGTATTGGAGTGCATGGAAGATCTGCCAAACAAACCCTGCCAAGACAGAAGAATGAAAGCCACAACCCCCCATGTTTGGCTGAGCGGCGCTGCATCCCTCCCATTCCCCTCTTCATCCCGGAGCTCGGACCGCTGTCCGTCACACTCCGTCGGGCGCGCGCTACTTGAGGAAGGAGTTGAGTTTTTGTTCGATGTTTGTGAAGGAGTCGTCGCCCAAGTAGTCGATCTGGCCCGCTTCCCAGCGCTGCTTCCTCTCCTCTGACGAAAGCCTCTGGGAGGGAGGAGGGGGAAACCTGGGCTGCTCTCTCGCGTCTTCGTGAAGTTCGCCCTGAAATGCAGGCAAAGCGAGAGCGAGTCGTTTAGAGAAACCTGACCAGTGCTTTAAAAGGAGTGTTTTTCTCTGCTGCTTTGCTTTCCCTCAGCACAGCTTTCCCCCCCCCTCCTGCTTCTGGCTGCTCCTCGGATTATGAGAGCATGAAGATATTTGAGCCTAAATGTCAAAATACAGAAAATAAATGATCCGAGCAAGTAAAGCACTCAAGACTTTTCACTCAAATTGTCCCATCTTTACTAAAGACATTGAACATGTTCCTTATGAAGCTTCTTCTAATAAAATATCATATAAAAAAGATTTAATTAAAAAAAAAAAAGTTTGCGAGAAAGAAAATGACTTTGACATGATACACTGTGATCCGTTCATACAAACCTCTAACAGTTCATCGCCACTTTCACTGCACAGGATCTGTGACTATTCATCAACAACTTGGCAAAATGTGAAGTTTGTCCCCAAAACTAGGCGTCATGTTGCGTCATCGGTGTATTTTCTGGTGTGTGGCAACTGGTTGCAAGAGCAGCGACTGAGTCACATAGGTGCAAAAATGACTGACCTGTTACAGAATCTAGCAGAGGAATGGCAGGTCAAGAAGACAGATTTAGCTTTAGCTGCTGAGGTGAGGGGTTGTTGTGCACAACAATCTGTCTATATTCAAATCTCAGCCTTCTGAATTGTAAACGAATTCACATGATTCCCATCGAGAACCAGAGGACAAAACGGGTCACCATGTGTAAATAGAAATCCATCTTACTGGTGCGTCAAGGAGTCGGCTGGTTCAGCCAGTTTGCAGCTCGACTGGTCAGCAACAAAGTTCCAGTATTTTTCCCTTTCAATGGTTGCCCCATATTCACAAACAAACACCACCCCTCTTCGGTGGGGAAGCTCTTGCAGAATGAGGACTTAAATACATGCATGATACGCAAGTGGCAAATTTTAAAAATGAATAAATGAACATTTTAAGGGGCAAAAATGTAAACAAAAAAACTTGTATTCTACAGGAGGCATGTTAAATGTTAAAACTCAGGAAGATGAGCTTCTTCTTGAAAGTACTTGCTTAAAGTACTATTAAAAAAAAAAAAACCCTGAGAAAGTGCAGAGTCACTTTCTTCTTCTGGTCGCCTGTATAAACTTGTCAGTCTGACACAATCGGGCCCAGCTCCAGACGAACAGAAAAAGCTCTGGGTTTTGGCAGCCCCCCTTCATGTGACTGGCAACTATTTCACTACAGGGCCGTTGCCACACTCCGCCTGGAAACTTCCATCCTCCGCTGCAGAGCAACGCAACAGAGCAACACCAGCAGCCGCAAACTTCGACTTTAGGCACCAGACAATGCTGAGGAATGTGGGCTTAATTATTCTGCTCATGCCTTTTTTTTTTTTTTCCTTAATTCAACTGCAACATTTACTGCTACACTTTGATAAAAATGCAGCCTTACAGGAAGCATGAGAAAAAAAAACGACGGCCAATTTTTGAGGGTTTCGACATGAGACGATTTTGTAACATGCTACAACAAATTTGATACATGACACATTTATAGGCATTTTTCTCATTGCTTCATTCCAAGCATACACACACACACACACACCGCGGCCCCGCCCGACACCGTTCTGTTTCTCATTCACGCCGGCACGTACAGGACTGCTCTGGTTCACGAAGCCGCTGCTGAACGGGGCGTCGCCGTACGCCTTCTGCAGCAACGGCAGGACGGAGGCGGCGTACAGCTGCCACCACTGGAGCAGGTAGTTCGGGTGCATCTGGCACGGGTCAGGGGAGACGGAGTGACCTCTGACCTCGCCTCTCTGGGCGTCGTAGGAGTAGTTCCACGGCTTGACTTTGCCCAGAAAGTGCACCACCTTCGCGTCGTGGCCGTACCTGTTCGTGATCACAAAGGGAAAGACGACGCGTCAGTCGTTGCCAAACATTACACTGCGATGCAGTTTGCCAAGTTGCAACCCGAATTTTCAAATGAGCACAAAAACGCAGTTGTTTCTTTCGTCAAATTTCATCTTCTTCAGAGCCTCTAAGGTGAGCAGGTTAATAATGCCGTGGTACTTTTACCATTTATAAACATCCAGTTATCAGCAAACTCCAGCACAGTTCAGTCACGTTTCAGTTGTCACGGTTGCAGTTACTTTTTAGTGCGGGTTGCCATATTCTTCGCTCTGCATGCGTCCAAATTGCCTCAACCTGGAGATAACTTGCAAGGTTTAGCAGCAGTTGATCATTTCTGATCAGAGCAGAAACAACACAACCAAACTGTTGCGAGGTCAAAGTGGAAAAGACGTGAATCCCTTTATGTCCAGTTTACGTAGCTCTGTTCTGTAAAATGTAGTTAATGTTTGCTGTAAAACAAACAGCTTTACTGATGATTTTACCGCCTGCCTCTGATCTCTTAAAGTACTTTTTTTTGTTTGTTTAGATGGAGCAAAGGTCAGCCATTAAAGCTGCTTGGGGCAGAAATATTATTCATGATGCAGAAGAGTGGACTTGGCTCAACAGGTCCACATTTGGTACCGTATCAGATGGTATTCACTGCAACACGCACAATAAAGGATTCTCATGGGCAAGCTGCAGAAAAGGGACGGCCTTTGTTTGGAGATCCACACAACCGCGTGTAATTAAAACCCAAAACCACCGACACACAACTATGCATGAAGAGCTGAACTGAACTGACCTTGGCCAGGCTGAAAAATCTCCAAACAAGAAGCGCAGTTTCACAGTAAGATCTCCAGAAAGAGCTAATTATATAAAAGTAAAAACTGAAGCCAGGACTCATTCTGCTCTTGTTGTTTTTTTCTTTATCTCTCATGTTATTGAAGTAAATACTTTTACTCTGCTTCAAAACATATATTTCTTTGTCCCTATCGCTTGGTTTCTTCACACTACAACCACAAACTTTTAAGGCATTTTATCGAATGTGTTGCCTCAAGTCCAACACGTTCAAGTTTTATAGTGCTCTCCTGCTAATGGCCGCGTTACGCAATCCGGGCGCCTTAACGACACATCTTAATTTTGCAGTACGCAGGCGTCTTTATTTTTATTCCTTTTTAAACAAGTGCAGTTGAGAAACCAAAGCAGAAATTCATTGTAAGGTGGAAGCAATAGAACAAAGTGGAAACACTGGTTTCCCTGCCCGTCACGCTTTCATAAAGTCTACATTTGCCAACCAGCGGTTGTCCCGTCGGTCGATTGTCCGTGAAATCGTCACGGCTCCTGCAGGTCGAGGGGATATTAAGTGAGACGCCATGTAATTGAAACGTGTGGGAGCGAGTACTGACTGTTTGAAAGCTGGCAGGTAGGAGTAGATGGCGATGCTGCTGAGGTTGTAGATGAACGGGAGGTGTTTGGAAATGTCTGCCGTCGCCCAGGTGTTAAAGTAGCTGTTGAGGACGCCCTGATCTCCACCTGCAGACACACCAAACCCAAGAAGAGGTCCGATTTATACTCACACGGTCGTGCACAAGAGTCGGAGCACAGAGCATGCTGTACACGAATGATTAGCGGCGCAAATATGCATTCTGTACATTCCCATATACTGGCCGTTATGTAAAAATAGAAGCAGAAAAGACGCGCTGTCAACACATCCGCCATGCTGTCAGAGGCAACATTCAGCGAACGTGTCAAGCGGGAAATGTCTCAGACGATAAGCGCTAATGTCTGCAGTTAAACTATTCGTTTGTACTGTGAGCTCATTTCTTCAGCTTGCAAAGAATATCGCATTATATTTTCACATCTGGAGCGTATCTGCAGACGATTTGAAAAAGTATCGTAGCAGTCCTAATAAACCTTCTGCACACCCAGGGAGGCAAATGTTTGCTTTCTTATGTTACTGCAAAATCGCAATGGCAGGTGAACGCTCTCTAGAACAAAGATTTCTCCCTCTTTGAGTTAAGAGTTAAAGAGCAATCATCCACAAAGAATTTTCCTCAGCGAACAAGAGTGTTTTAGTATCCATATCGGGTGATTGTCTCTAAATCCAGCAGCTGAATAAGCGAGCACAAGGAAGCCCGTCGCCTTACCCTGCACTCCACTGGCACCATTTTACTTTTGGCGAGTTCTGATCCAGTCAGGATTCCCGATTCTGGATGTTTTGCGAGAGTCCATTTTAGGTTAAGGAACGGCAGAGAGATCCGAAATAAAAACAGAGTTTGAATATCTGATTCAGACATTCAGACTCTGAATGTCTGAACCTGGGCCAAATAATCACTTTGGTTTAAATAAATGCACTGAAACACGGGTGTTAAACTTTCAATTTGGTACATCATTTAGATGCTGAAACAATATATATCTAAACTGTTTCATGAGAGGAAAAAAAAAACAAACGGAAAAAAACACAACATGAGATCTTCATTAATTTACTGACTTTCTGAGTAAAACACAGACTCATTATGTTGAAACTTTTATCCGTTTCCATCCACTGCGTTGTGAGCAGTACTTCCAAGACGCGTTGGATTTGTTTTTAAGCTCAAAAGATCTGCATTAAAAGAAGAATAAGTTATGCTACTGTGACAAAACAGCTTGGTGTCTGCTTTCTTCCAAGCGCTCACCGTCAAAGCTGCCTTTTTCGGCGCAGAACTTGAGCAGCTCTTCATGCGTCTCTTTGGACGGCCGGAAGACAAAAACGCCGGAGTTGAAACAGTCGGGCCAACCAGGATCTGGAGCTGCAGACAACTCTTCTCTCTCAAAAAGCTCATCTATGTTGGACAGCACCTGCAAAACAACAACAAAAACAACAGAACATAATTTACAAAAAAAAAAAAAATCCTCAAATGTGTTTGACGTATCAAAAACAGTGGAAATCTAAGTAGGAAATGCAAACGATTGAATCACTTTAAGCTTTAAACGTATTGTTTTTCTTACCAGCGTGTCGGCATCCATGAACACACATTTGCTGTACTGCACGAGGGTCCAGCAGTGCAGTTTGGTGATCGTTACGCCCAAGTCCGGCCGCTTCATCAGAGCCAGATTAGCGGCGTCGCCCGAATCCATGACGTCCACCATGATCACCTCGTCAAAAACGGAGTGCAGCGCATCCCTGAAGCACAGGCAGAGGCAATCGTGCCAACATGTGTAGCGGAGACGGAGAAAAAGCAGAACACATCGCTGTCCGTTACCTGCAAGGCTCTGCCACATGAGGTCCGATGAGCGCCACCAGTTTCCGGGTTGTGCTGTGGTTCCGTAACGACTGGCCAAGAACCATTGCTCCCTTGGCGTAGTTGTCGTTTGTGGCCAACGTCACAAAAGCTTGGTCTGCTTTGAAAGAAGAAATAAAAACAACAAAAGAGAGAGATTAGTTCAAGTTCTGCCAACTTGCCCAGAACCCTGATTTTTCAGTAACTCCATCCAGATGCCCAAATGCATCTGGATGCTATTGGGCGATTTGCCAGTTGTGTTAACAAGTAACTCAACAGGTGTACCTAACAGCGTTTGCAATGGGAGTACAGCATTACACAACAATACTGTCATTCTGAATAGTCAGAGCAGCGAGTTCAGAACTGCAGTCCCACCCCATTGTGCCTCAGTTCACTTCAATCAGCTATTTTAGTGGAACTGAATGGTAAAGTAATGGATTGACCATTAAACATGCATGATTATGAACAAAAATAAATCAGATTTAAACAATAGTTTTTGGGGGTTTTATATTTCAAAGACTTGCAAGTAAATCAGATTATCTCTCTGAGAATAATCCAATATACGTTTTCGTCTTTTGTCCTCACTTGAAAGACATAAATCAGCTCCTTAACCTTGATGTCATGTATTTATTTAGTATTTAATGAGTTCCCATTTTATTCCATAAACACCACAGGGGGTGGGAGGGTATTCTGTGTAGCTCCTGGAGTTGAAGCTGCCCTGAAGCCAGCAGGCAGGGATCGTCAAGATAAATGCTTCGGTTGATGGGGACTTTTGAGAAACCCGATCTGTGTGGCTGTGTCGCACGGTTGCTAAGGTCCGATCCAAGGAACTATAAATCGACTATCAAAAGGCCAGAGTGTATGAGCGGGAGCCGCCTCCGAAAGGACGGGGGGAGAAAAAAAAGAAAGACAACAAGCAGGAAGCATGTGCTGAGCTCCCACAGCGTTATCTGTGCCTGCAGTAAACCTCCTGACCTACTAAAAAGCTCCATACACCCTGAATTTGAACTGGGTTTATAATTCAGTTTGACCAAGTAATGGATGCTTTGTCCAAAAACTATTTTTCCACACATAGAATATATTCTATTATGATAGTTTCAGTGCTGTGCAGCATGTTAACATGCTAGTAGTAAACACATTATGCTCCACAGGATGTTGACAGGTCTGATGGGAAAAACAGTGAAGCCACACTGTGCTGCACGTCCACACCATGAAGCAATTACATCAAGTTTATTGAAAAATACCATTAAACAGGAAGTTGCTGGTGCTCTCTTTAGAAATAAAAGCATCCAAATACCCCCTGGAGTTGTCGATGTGGAGCTGAGACGTAAACCAGGTTGCATTCTGGAATCAGGACCATCGAACCAAACGACCCCCGTTCTTGGTTTTCTCGCCACCAGAAACGTTAGAACTTGAGAGGCGACATCTTGTCTCCAATTTGTGGTTCACGATTAAAGAATTACACAAACCACGCATGGTAAGATTTGAAACCAGCTCCCCAATGTTGCACGTTGCAGTCAAATTGGCGGCGAGGACAGAGAGAAAGGGATCGTTTCGGCACATCAAGACGCTTGATCAAGACGCTTTGCCAGGTTTATGAACCTGGCAAAGCCTTAATTCTCTGAATAGGTGCAGCGAAACATCGAACTGCAATCGTTTCCGTCGTCTACAAGAAGTGGCCTCCAGGTACACAGGCGGCAGCTTGCAGCAGCAGTTGTTGCATGCCTCTGATTGACAGTAAATATGGAGCCACGGGGTCTTTCAGACTGAGTTAAGCTGACTCATGTTTACATAGTGAAACACTCAGCTTCTGGTGATACGGGTAAGCAAAATGTTCCTCCACGTTCGCCAAAGGTTCATTTATATAAGGTGACTTGTGCAGCTTTGAAGAACTTTGATATGAAGCATTTCCAAAAAAAAAAAATGGTTCAATCGTGGGCTGGCGTGAGAGTTTTTTTTTTGGCATTTGAGCAAAATAAAACATTATAAAAAAATACTTTCACAACAACAACAACAAAAATTGAAAAACCATATCATTCATACTCCTGCTAAGATAACATGACTACTGCAAATATGTATTTTGTTATTATTATTGTAATAAATTGATGTACTTGAAACCAGGGGTGTCCAACTCCGGGGGTCGGTCTACCGTTCTTTCAAATACAGCCCTAATTTATGTCCCCTTAAATAATCCTGCAATGCAAAAAACAAGCCACATTATGAGGCAATACTTTAGGAGGATTTCAAACTATGTCATAAAACTGTTGCCTTGTGTAAATCAGAGCAGCAAAGGAAATGTTTTAAGGAGAAGATTTGATCTTTTACAGAGAAATAGGCTGATAATTGCCGGTTATTTCATTTAAGCAATGACTGTCAGTGTTTTATCGTTTGATTTATTTTCCCCCAAAAAAATGGTTTCTTTTGTTGGAGCCATCTGATTGGCAGTGCAAAACAACTTGTGCTGAAAAAGCGTTGCTCAGTTACGGAGGAAACCCTGGAAAAGTACTAGGAAAAGTACAAACTAGTTGTTGATTTTAGTGGGGGTTCACAGTCAATAGTCCAGAGTCTCAAGGATTTGAGTTCTACATTTGATTTGATTTTTGATTTTTCATTTTAATTGTTTCCAAAAAAAATACAAATATAAATAAATAAATAAATAAATAAATAAACTGAAGACTACATGAAGGGACGAGCCGTGTGCAACCAAACACTTCTAACTCTCCACTCCCCAAACATCGGACATAACAGCAAACTTTGCAGGAATAGTTTTGTGTTTTGAAGTAGAAATACTTTCCACTTTTAAGTTTGTGGAGATGCATGTAGATTCTCAACTGTGCTGCGCTTTGGGTCCACAGTTGTATTTTGCGTCTGGTCATAAAACAGACAGTGTTTCAGAAATCCTGTATTTCTCTGTGAACAAGGCCTGCACACCATGAACTGGATCTGTAACTTAGTGCAAATGTAAAATAATATTTTATGCTCCTTAGAAAAACTGTGATCATTTTGCAACTTGTTTTTGTTTTTTTGAATTAGTGTAATAATCAGGTGATAAAAGCATCTCAACAAGCTGCTTATAATGCCAAACTTTCCAAACCGGATGTGCTGCCGCCGAGTAACTCTAACTTGACTTTGGGTCCAAATCGTTGCAGGAACTCATAGATTTCAAGCATCAAAAATCTTTAGGAGGATCTAAAATAATAATAATAATAATAATAATAATAATTTTAAAAAATGACGGCATTATCAGTCGAGACGGAAACGCTTCTCCACAGACGCGGAGCCGGGAGAGCAGCGGCAGGTGTTGTTTTCCATGACGCTTCATAAATACGCGACATTTCAGGGGTTAAAAACAGAAAGCAGTTCGCGCAGCAGCTCCGGTCCGGCCCGGAGAGAGGCCGAGGTCCGGATGCCGAGGGAGCATCCCGAGCCCTGCGTCGTCGCCTCTTACCCGACATGGCGCGCCGTGGAGAGTCCGCCGGGGGGTCGGTGGTCGGGATGCGGCGGACGGCGGGTTTGCAGTGCGAAGGGCAGAGGAGCAGCAGCTGAGAGCAGTCAAACACAGGAATTAAGCCCCACATTTTCCGGCCCATGTGACCGCTGACATCTGCCACGCCCCCTGCGTTTGTTTCCTTCAGCGTAAGACCGCAATTCATGTTAGTGTGTCGACGTGAAACGAACAACACCGCGCGAATAAATCCCTGTAATATTACAGGAAAAGAAAAAACATATATATATATATATATATATAAATATTAATTTGAGTAACTCTGTGACTCGGTCAGACGCAGTTTTGATTTATTTTGAAGTAGTTTATCACTTTCAGCTACTGATCACCCACTATTCAGTGTCAGACAGTTGATATATTACATAAGGCCCAAAAAAAAAGAAAAAAAAAAGCGATTGACAATGTATACGTGTTAGATGACCATGTGATTGCTGACAAAACAATCAATAAGGTTGCTTAATGTTTACATTCTTTGTACTCAGGCGTATTTGTGGAAAGTTGAGTGGAAGAAAAAACGTTGGGAGGGGGGGATAAACAAAAAAGGTACCAAAGCGACATTGATATCAAGACAATTGTGAAGCAAAGCCTATAAAATGTAATAAGCAAGTTGACAGAAGGAGAGTCGATGCTTCAAAAGCTGAAACCACACACAGACACCCATGCACGTACACACACGTACATACACACGCAACCAGGAAAATTGTTTTCTTGCTGAAATAAGCAGCTTAAAAACATCTCTTTGAGTGATGACTTTATTTGACCTTTACTACTGTTTTAGAAATGAAAATAAAAAAAAAAATTCCAATTCTGTTCTGATTTGTTGAGCTCATAGAAATACAGCTGAAATTAGCATTTTTGCACAGAAACATATATACATAAAACTCTAAACTGGCAGACAAAACAGAGGGATCGGAGGGGATGAGAACCAGGATTACTGAGGGAAGTGATTAGGCGAGTGAATGGCTGCAGGCTCATTGTAAATAGGTGGCAGGTAGTGATAAAGAAGCTGAGAGACTTACGACACAAAATGAAACACTAAACCTCAATGATCGTCCGATCCCTTTTATTGCTCCTCTTTTGAAGCAAAAGTAGTGCTTTTAAGATGCAAGTTATTGTTTTTCAATTGATTTCAAATATCACAATCTGTCCTACATATAACAGTCCTGCATTTCAGGACTTATTCCAGGTTGGATTTTGCTTTAAATGCCTTGGATAATTCCTTTCACACACACAAAGAAAGTTTCCACTTCTTCAGCAATAAGTGGATCACTCGTTCGTGTCTCTGCAGCGCCTCCAAGTGGTTGCGTGTCCACATTGCAGCTGGACGAGGCCTCGACCGCTCAACTCAAACGCAACCTGTTTAGTATTTTTCAGTCATGTTTAATCAACTGAAAGGGGATGTTTGAATATTTTTGTTTTCACATGAGTCGTGATGAAATGCGTTATGAATAACTATTCAGTTTACAAGCTGTTATTTGAAATGCATGAAAATCCTGAGTACTTATACTTCAACATGATTAGATTCTTTTTGTTCTTTTTTCCTTTTGTCTGATTTGCTTTTTGGTTTGTATTTCCTCTTAATTCATGTAAAGCACTGTGAATCGCCTTGTTCTTGCAACACTGTGTCCTGCAGAGAATTAATTTAACGCACAGATGTTAAACCAGTCTTTGGGAGTTGGTATCTGGACGATACTAGTCATTGAGAATTGGAGTTTGACACTCTTGATGTAACAAATTGTGTTTATTTGGAGAGGCAGCGGGCCGTTTGTGCACACAAAGTCAAGTAAAGGTATTTGTACGATGATCTGGTGTGAAGAAGGTGTGGCAAAAAACAAAAACAAAGCTAACTTCCCTCCAAAAATATCAAGAAAAGGCTAAAATATTGCTGGATGCATGGGGTTGGATTTAAGGAAAGTTATTTTCAGCATTCGTCCAAAAATTTAGCTTAAAATGCTGTTTGGAGAGGAATATGAGATCAATACATCCTCAAAGACTCTCATCAATTCCGGGTAAATTTGGTGATAATCTACGCCTTTTAACCCATAAACCGGGTATATTATAGACATTAATATCACTAATTTAGAATAAATTCAACATTTTCCCAATAAAAACCCACATACGTTTATTGTTGAACTGCAGCATGTGCTATGAACGGAAACCTACATTTTCTGTCAGTTTCTCAACAGTATTTTGTATTTTCCTCCACGTGCGGTTTCAGGGTCGGTGAATAATGCAGGAGGCTTATGGGAGAAGTCTTAGCAGCTCAGAACTGATCTGGGTTCAGGACAACGCACCAGAAGTTCACTTTGCACTTCAACAGACTGAGGGGGATCTTACCCGAGATCGCCGATGGGGATGGGACGGTAACCGGAGATCGCTTCGGAGTCGTGGAGTGAAACAAGGGCCGATCAGGTGTCAGAGGAAGAAGAAGAGCTGAGGAAGAGGCAGCGTTTGCTCAGTGTGAAGGGTTAAAACGTAGATGTAATTTTAAACCGACGTATTTAATGTGCTGCTCTAAGATAAGATGGAAGATTTTGTTCAGAGTGCAGTTGATTGTGGTTGTTTTCAGCTGATGGGCTTAAAAACATAAAAACAGAGAACAGGAGGAAACGCTGGAGCTGAGGGGAAAGAGTTAATCAACATCTTTAAAAAAAAAAAAAAAAAAAAGTCTTTAAAAGGAGGGGCAAGAAAGTAGGTGAAAGAAACAAAGGCACCAAAACTGCAAGCTGTTTTCTTCTCTGGACTGGTCTACTGTGGACTCTCTGCCCTTTCACCCTGCCTGAGATTGGATGTAAGCTCCTTATTCCTGCTTCACCCTTTATGCTCTAAATGTGATCAAACTCGGTGCGTAATGTGTGATAATAATGTGACCACATCTACAGAAAACCCACAGGCGTTCAGACCCAAACTGTCAGGTTCAGGTTACAGAAATGGGGCTAAGTCTCCTAAGATTTAGCAAATACGAGACCAAGTCTTGATCTAGCAAAGTTGTGCAAAGTTTCGCGAAATTAAGTTTCATGAAAAAGGGGGCTCTTAATTATTTTTTGACATAAAAAGACCTCAATTGAATTTTTAAGTGTGTATATTTGACTGTTTTGACATGACAGTGACAACATTGTTACATAATTTGTGTCTCCCTGTGTGCATCTGCAGCAGGAAGTATGATGTTTATGGCTAAACCTGCTGTGATCTGAACACAGATTAGAGGAGCGAAAGTAAGATTATCGTTGGGTTAGCAAAATGTTCAAAAGTAACACAAATCCAGTGTGATTCGAGTTAACATATATGCAATCTGTTATTTTATTTATTTAGGCTTTTTTTTTTTTTTGGAAAATAATTTACGATTCTCACATATTTTCATCCACTTTCAATTTTCTTCGGAAATCAAAGATTTGTTTTCGAATCGTGATATTTCAGATTATTTCAGATTACTAAAGCCTCATTTGGGCTGTTGATCCCAAGTGATTGATAAAACATATTTGGACACTTTTTGCTCCCCCGTTGCCTCACTCATAGATGAATGTCCTTTTATGGAATAACAGCACGATGACGTGGTTAAATGTTAACTGTCCAGCTACGCCCGTCCCAGGTCCAGGCTGACCAAAGGTCCACCGCGAGCCTTCTTCCACTGACTCCACCTGGGAGTGGTAATCAGCTGTCCGGCTTCTCCTCTATCCACCGTCTTTTCTGAACCAGCGTGAAGCTGCAGAGCTCAGAAAGACACGACTCCTGCAGCGAGGCCTTAAAACGAGGTACAAGTCGCTTCCTCTTCTTCATTTTCACTTTAGTTTCTTTAAGAAAGTCTGAAAAGGGTAACCTTTAGTTAGTGGTAAATGCTGACGCTTCAGAAAAGGTGCAAAACCTCTGAGGCGTGTCTAAAAAAATTAGTGAATGCTTTATGATTATTTGTTCCATTGGAAACTTTCAGTAAATTTGCGCGCTGCCTTTGCCAGGATTTATCTCTTATATAAAATTTTTTTTAAAAATTTGGAGATTTCTGTGTTTTTTGTGTGTTTTAGGTTGAAGAAAACAGGAGCCACCATGGAAAACCGCTTCACACAGATTTCCAAAGAGGATCTGGAAGACCTTAAAGAGGCCTTTGATAAAATTGGTCGGTTTCATTCTTTTTTTTTTTTTTTGTTCATCACACTTGCATGCATAATCTCAACTTGCAGATTTATTGCTTGGATTACAGACCATAGTTAGACTTTTACTGCCTGCTATAAAGGATATAACAGTACAAGTCTTATAAAAAAAGATTTTACTGTCTGAATTGTTGCATGTTTGTGAATAATGTTTCCATTTTCTACGGTGACATTTGTAGATTTTATCACCTCAAGATCATAGGCTTTCATTTTAAAATGTTAACATAAAAAATGGGCTGTAATGATAGTGGATATCGCACTGTGAAGATAAATCAGTTGGAGTTAGCGGATTAGGGTTGTTAGCATGGCTCACTGCCCAGGGTGGCAAGGCCTGAGGGGCAAGATGGACACGTTCAGAAAAATGCTGGGCAAGTTTTTTTATTATTTATTTGCAGGTCCACTCTGAGGGGAGTGAGTGTGTGTGTGTGTGTGTGTGTGTGTGGGGGGAGGGGGGGTGTTGTTCACTGTGTAATCTCTATAGGGAAATATAGAAAAGTTAGTGTGGGATTTGAAGTTCTGGTTCTGGTTAAAGGGTTTTTTCACTGTTTTTAAGGAACCTGGACAGCATTTGATCACCTCAAAACCTGAATCAAAATGACCCAATCTGAACTGGAGACTTTAAGAAAAAGAACAGGAGATATGAAGTTTTTCTTTTTATTTAATAATAAAAGTTTGTGTGCATGACGGTCGGATGTGGGAAAGAAGCAGAAGGGGGTTGGGCAGGTGGATACTGAAGCTGTTTGAATCGCATTATAAATGCACAGGAAGTCGATGCAGTAAAACCTTAAACATATTGTTGGGATGTAGTAAAAGCATGGAGGCATGAAGAAGTTCAGTTTATGGTTTGGGGATCTTGGAGTGCTGGACTGAAGGAATTTGGCTAAAATGGGCCCTTAATGAGGGACTAGCACATGAAGCTGATGCTTTTTTTTAAATCTGGGAGTGATTTGTGTGCAGCTAAATATGCACACTATATCTTGTTTTTCATTTTGACCATTGACTTTGACTGTCTTTTAGTGAAAACAGCGTCAAAATCAGGAAGGATTTAACAAATTAAAAGATCAAGTATCATTAATAACCGGGAAAGAGAGGACATTCGCAGCAAAATAAAACCTGCAGAACTGCATGTAATTTACACTGATTTTGTTTTCCTTTCTTCTGCCGACAAAACAAAACATGAGCAGACTATATTCATATACACACTCTATTATTAAATCACAACGTGATTTAATAATTTGAACAAATGAGTTTATCTTTGTATTTTCTTTTTAGACAAGTGTTTATTGCTTTGAGTCTGTCTTTCTGGACTTTTTTATCCATTGTTGCATATGATTTGTTTTAAAAATATTTCTGAATTCAATGCAGTTGATCATCTGTGATTAAATGAAACCAGATCTTGGTTGGAGGATATCAGTCAGTCGTGTTAGAAGAAAGTTGTGGACAGTGAGAAACTGCATGGACATGCATGGACATGCTGATGTAAGACTTCAGATCATCATGGCTCTCTATATGGGACAAGTTCTTCTGGCGATTAGTAGCTGGGCATTGAACCCAGAAGCCATTAATCCACCCTTTGCTGAATCATCACAAATGATTTTGTGGTTTTACGTGCGTCTTGCAGTGTGTTAGCACTCTGACATGAGCTGTGCTGCACAAAACACAAGATATGCTTGGAATTTAATTAGATTTGTAGGTACCTTAATTGGCTCATATTAAGTAAGTACAGCATTTTTCTTTTTACTTCCTGAACAACACATAATCAACTTAGTGAATACCACCAAACATTCCTTATAATTGTGTCATTTCTATTTGGAAATTACTGTGGAGTCAATGGGAAATGATAAATCATGTGATATTTGTCCATATAAGTTTTTCTTTTGTTTTTTTTTTCTTCTGTTTCTTTGTCCAGATATTGACCACAGTGGCTATGTGAGCGACTTCGAGCTCCAGGAGCTGTTCAGAGAAGCCAGCCTCCACCTGCCCGGCTACAAAGTGCGAGAAATCGTCGAGACCTTCATCGCCGGAGACACCAACAAAGACGAGAAAATCAGCTTCAACGAATTTGTCTCTGTGAGTCTCGAACCGGCAAAGACCCGACTCGCTCTTCCCCACGCGGGCTGACACAGTCTGTCTGCAGATTTACCAAGAGCTGAAGAGTAAGGAGTTCTGCGAGACGTTCAGGAAGGTCCTGACCAGGAAAGACGGGATCAACTCCTTTGGAGGCACGTCGGGAGTTTCCTGTGAGGGAACGCAGCACTCCTATTCGGGTGAGGCAAACGTCACGCTCATGCATGCTGCCTGAACCTTTTATGATGTGACACCAGGGTAGTCAGTTAATTGAGACGTTGTTGCAAGTGTGTGCATGTGTGAGACAGAGAGAGAAAGAGAGAGAGAGAGAGAAAGTGGAGGTCAAATGATCCATGGTCTGAACAAGTTTTACCAAATGATTTGGTGTTTTATACTTTTATGCTGATGACCCAAGTCCATCCTGCTGCAATCATTTACATTCTGAAGTCAGCTAATCATTAAACAGAATTTATTTATGTGTAATTTAAACGTAATATATAAACAACTGGCCTGTGAAGGCCTTGTGCGTTGGGGTCTTGGAGAACATGCAAACTAATGTCTGACGAGAACAAATTTCATTTTTCTGGCCTTTACATGCAAAAGCTGGTGCATGTAAAACTAACACGGCACATCACCCTGAAAACATAATTAGTGTAACTCAGCATCATGCTGTGGGGAGGCTTTTCTTTTCTTCACCAAGGAAAGAGTTGACGGGAAGGTGGATGGGATGGCGCTAGATAAGGTCAATGCAAGGAGAAATATTTCATAAGCTGTAAGATATTGAGACTAAATCAGAGATTCAAATTCCAGGCAGATTAATTTAAGATATGAAATATCTTATATTGAAGCAGAACGGCCCAGTGAAAAGAAAAGTAAGAACTTTATGTTCATAACGTCTCACAAATCAATTTGATTATGTTGGAGCTTTTTTACAAAAAGCAACGGGTTTTGTCTGCAGTTGTGCAAAGCTGGAAAAAAAAACACAAAAAAACCTGCAGCTTTGTTATGGCAAAAGGTGGTTCAACTCCTAGATTTTTGTTCAGCAAAGTGTTTGACTACTGCATTTCAAAACCTCAGAAAGTTATTTAATGGCAGATGTCAGACATGTAAGGCCATCGAAAGTAGATTTATTGTTGTTGAAATGCATAATTGCTTAACCAGGACAGCATGATTGCAATGGAAAACATGCAGCCACTGCATGTCATAGTGGAATGCTTTATAAATTTAGTGTTTTTCATTAAGTTTTTGTTTTTACTGTCTTTTCTACTTTGGCCATTTGTGATGTGTTCAAGTTGAGGTCTAACTTCAGCATTTTTTAAAACACTAAGATGCAAAACAAACCCCCACCCCCTCTGAAACTTACGAAAGGTGCACCTTCTTTTAACATGCAAAAGCTGGTGATGGTCATGGAAAACTAACACGAGAGAGCCAAAGTTTCTCTCGTGTCGACTGTGACAATTACAATTTTCTACCTAAGCAATTTCTCCCGATGTTCATGCTTTTTTTAGACGAGGAGAAAGTCGCTTTCACTAAATGGATCAACAAATCGCTGGGCAAAGATCCCGACTGCAGCCACCTGCTGCCCATCAACCCAGACGACGAGAGCCTTTTCGCCTCCCTCCGTGACGGCATCGTGTTGTGGTACAGCACACGCATAACGTCCACACCGCACCACACTGCAAACACCAGAGAATTTGTGAATTTTTCATCAATTTTCCACAAAGATGTGCACTCGTCCAAAAATGGTGTCGCAGTTTAGTTGTCGGACACAGATCAACTTGCAAAAAAAATAAAACTTTCTCAAATAAAACCAAAAATTAAATTGAAATTTTCGTGAATTGAGTTTGACGGTCTGAGTGAGCATTTGTTTTTTATCGTTTTTGGTCAAATCCATTTAAGTGCCTAATCAGACAGCAGATTATAACTACAACCTTGACAACATTATAAGTTGTAGCTATAATGTTGTTACAACCTATAACCTGTAGTATTTGTGTTGAAGTAGAACTGAACTGAACTTGCTTAAATAAAGTGGTATTTTAAAAAAGGGAAGATTTTAGCTGAATTTTCCCAAGTACACAAGAGTACAATAGTCGGAAGTGAAATAAAGACCCACTAAGAAAATATGCTAAGGTTTAATAAATTAATTAAGAGCACTTTTTAATAATCCAGTAGTTATTTAATAATCCAGTAGTTATTGTCTATTATGCTGTCTTGACGGCATGTTGTGGTTTTATGCATATGCACTTTGTGATTACACAATTTTAGTAGACCTGAGATAGAATCATGGCCGGTTTGCAACAAACACTCGGAACATGGCGACAGCGTTTTATGTTGCTGCAAAGGTTGGAGGAGGATCGCAGTGATAACACGTTATATTGCTTTACAGCGCCTCCTCGTTCATTTCAATTCAGCGTGATTGTCTTACTGCATGGTGGACTTTTGCGCCGGCAGAGGCTCTTTAAAAATGGATAATTACTGCCACAGTGTGCTCAGTGACTCACACACCTCTCTGTCGTCTTTCAGTAAGCTCATCAACCTGTCCCAGCCTGACACGATCGATGAGAGAGTCATCAACACGAAGAAACTCACCACCTTCACAAGGAGAGTGAGTAGATTTTTTGCGGAATTTGTAAACTACACAAACATCCCATGTCAACTAATCACTATGAGCGCTGCAGTGGTTCGGCCCCACACATAAACTATGATATATGTGCAGATAAGATTCGTTATCTGCAAATGTGCAAACTGATAACTGCTGCTTATACTCTTACTAAGTACATAATGTCTAATAGGGACTGATATTGTGATGTGCGAACTTGGTAAATAAATGATCAATGTCCTTTTTGCTGGTAGCCAAATGCTTGTGCGAAGCTGAAACTCTTACAAACTGTCTAAACATTTAAAACATGCCAAAAGCATCTGCATCAATCTTTGTTTAGCTCCGATTTTCCAGACAGGGTCTTTTTTTTAATTGTATTTCTCTAAACTACTAATGATACTTCTTTAATCAAATATGTTAACACTTCTGTTTCAGATGAGTTTAAGTTAGTTGGAAGAGCTCGCCTGTTCAACTCCAATCTGACTAAAAACTGACCAAAATGTTGAAGCAGTTTGAGGAAAGTGACTCATGTGACCTTAATGACCCCATTATTGACCCCAATAGCCCTCTTAGTGGGGTCATGTTTCACGATGGCCCATTTATGCTCAAAGTTAAACACACAGGCACAGGAGGACTATGTCTTTGGTCCATTTTCCGGGAGCTTACGGATGTGTGCCCAAACTGGATAATTCTACTGATAACCATGGGACATTTTGGCTCAGTATAGATATAAGCTTAGAAGAAGAAGAAGAGGATTTGCCTTTGGTTTGAGCACTTGGAAAATATTTACTGTTCTATTAAATGGCCTAAATTTGCAGCTTGAGGTACAATGTTTGAACTATAGTTCGATCTATCGTGCTAAAGATCTGTTTGATATTTTTTCTGTTATTTTTTACTTTGCCTCACCTCCTTCTTTTTGTACTATGAAACATCATCTTTGCTACATTATCATAGCGTGAAAATCCAGCTCAACAAAATTTGATCAAAGCTGGAAAAAGTCAATATTTCTCAAATCCAAATGTGAAACTTTATCAAGTCACAGGCCAAGAGCGTCTCTAACCTTTACAGCTTTCAATGACATTCTTGCATTCTACATTCTTTACATATACTTTTAAAAAGCAGCTTCTTATTTGCTTCTTTTAAACAAACATGTTCGCATGCTTTCACAGGAAAACATTGTCTTGGCCCTGAACTCGGCCTCAGCCATCGGCTGCACAGTGGTGAGCATCGACGCCCATGACCTGATGGCTGGGAAACCCCACCTGGTCCTGGGACTGCTGTGGCAGATCATCAAGGTCGGCCTCTTCGCTGATATAGAAATCACCAGGAACGAAGGTCAGTACTCACTCACTCACTCACTCATTGCTCACTCACTCACTCGCTCACTCACTCACTCACTCACTCGCTCACTCACTCACTCGCTCACTCACTCACTCACTCACTCGCTCACTCATTCGCTCACTCACTCGTTAATTAAGTAATATTTGAAATTGCAGGGCACTTAGTGTCGATGTGTCTGTGCTCATTTTAAAAATGAAATTATTTTTAGAACGTTTACAAGAAGTCGGGTCAAAGGTCACTGCTGAGTCAACCGACGCAGTAGAAAAACAATTAAACGCTCGCTAGACAATTATTTTCCAGCGATAACCAAAGTCATGATGCAACGTTTTTATTTTCACTTTTCCAAAGGCTTTCAATAATTTTATTGTTTTATTACTCGAAGAGGAACTCTTCTCTTTTGTTGGACAACGTTTCCCTTCCGTTGCCCCAAGGAGCAACTCATTCAGGGGTTTAAAGTTATTTTAATCCACAGATGAGTTTCTCATCAGGGATTGTTGGACACGTCTTCCCATTTCTTCTTCAAAAATGTCCTTCCTGTCTGTCTCCAGGCTTGATTGCCCTCCTGATGGAAGGAGAAGAGCTGGAACACCTCGTGTCTCTGTCTCCGGAGGAGCTGCTTCTCCGATGGGTCAACTATCACCTCATCAACGCAGGAACAGAAACAATCAGCAACTTCAGTGCCGATATCAAGGTGCTTGGTGGAACTTTTACAGCTGTGTTCCTTTAAATCCCCGCAGAGCGTCGTGTAAGGACTGTTTTGTTCTTTGACTTTGAAGGACTCTAGGGCTTACTTCCACCTGCTGGACCAGATTTCCCCTCAAGACGAAGACGAATTCCACATGGGGATCAAAATCAACATGGCCGGCCTTAGTGTGAGTTGGTTTGCGTCAGTGAAATCAGTTTGAGTCCTAACAGTGAGCATCCATGTTGTTATTTGTGAACGCGAAGGAGTGGGATTTGGAGCGAAGGGCCGAGCTGATGCTGCAGGAGGCGGCCAAGTTGGACTGCCGGCAGTTTGTGTCTCCTCGCGACGTCACGTCTGGAAACAGCAAGCTCAACATGGCCTTTGTGGCCAACTTGTTTAACGTGCATCCGGGTCTGCACAAGGTGAAGTTTAACCTGGATGGGGAGCACATAGAGGGTGAGCGATTTTTGCGACGCAACATTAAAACTGGAAACTAGAACGTCAAACATTTGAAAATGTTTTGCGTGTGGAAAGTGAGGCATGTGGCCATTGCGGAAGAATGATAACCTGTATTTTGTATCTTGCCAGCGGAAACCAGGGAGGAGAAAACGTTTCGCAACTGGATGAACTCTCTGGGTGTTTCTCCACGTGTAAACCATCTTTATCGGTAGGTTCAGTTGTACATGTAATTATTCTTATCTGAGGAGGAAATAGCTAACATGTGAATGTGCAGCTTAACAGGGAAACGATAGAAACATAGAGACCAAAAAAAAGAGCAGAACCCACATGGGGTTTGATGTGCATCACAATTGTGAAGTATAATTAACTGGCTCATGGTTTTCCTTTTTGGTAACACTTTATTTGAAGGGGTGTGCATAAGACTGACAAGACACTGACATACCAATGACATAACACCTGTCAGGAACATGAGAGAGTTTTCATAAATATCTGTAACTGTTGTCATGAAGTGTCATTCGGCAAATAACGACACTTTTAATGCAAAGTTGCATTAAAACGTGCATTAAAAGTGTCATTATTTAACGAATGACACTTCGTGACAACAGTCGTAAACATTCATGAAAACTCCTTCATCTTCATAACAGGTGTTATGTCATGTTTTAATGACAGTGTCATGTCAGCGTTATGCACACCCCGCCAAATAAAGTGTTACCCGTTTTGCTTCAATTAAAGTTACAAGTCTTTGTGCATATAGTTTGGAGACTTAGTCTGACTCGGTCAGATTAAATGTAGAGCAGTTTTGTTTTTGGCATGTTTTCGGTCAGATTCAGATTTGTACATCATATTGGCGTTGTTTTAGTGTGAATATTTAAAAGTAAATATTCATCGTCTTCATCATATTCAGCTAAGATGAAGAGAAGCCTTGTTGGAAGGCCTTTAGAACGACATGATGCTTCAGTGCTGCAGGCTGCAGATGTGATATTCTGCAGCTTTCCACAATGACTCTGAGTAACGTTGGCCAAAAATAATGAAGTACCAATATTTTACATACGTACATATAACAAGAACTGCGAGCTTTAGTAGTTTTTAATTATTTTTTAATGGAATAATTGCATTGAATTTTTCCATGAAAATAGTTTAGGGTAGATTTTTTAGATATATTTTGCTTATCATTAACTTTAAGCCGTGAGTCATATTCAAATGCTTTCTGTGTTAATATCCATTATATTTATCCTCATTTCCTGCAGGGATCTTTGTGATGGCTTGGTGATCCTGCAACTTCTAGAAAAAGTCAAAGTGGTAGTGAACTGGAAGAAAGTCAACAATCCTCCTTATCCTCAACTGGGGGGAAACATGAAGAAGGTGCCACATGCAAACACAGCAGAAATACTTTCACTATGAGCACAAGTAAATTTGTGTGGGTTTCAGTTTTCCGTGATGTGTTCTAGCTGGAGAACTGCAACTACGCTGTAAGGTTGAGCAAGGATGAAGCTAAGTTCTCTCTGGTCGGAGTCGGAGGAGAAAACCTAAACGAGGGGAGTCGCACACACACCCTGGCTTTGGTCTGGCAGCTGATGAGAAGGTAGACGCTCCAGAAAGTGCGGGGGGGAGGGGTTTAGCTGATGTGTGTGTGTGTGTGTGTGTGTGTGTGTGTGTGTGTGTGTGTGTGTGCGTGCGTGCGTGCGTGTGTGTGTGTGTGTGTGTGTGTGGTCCATGGAGCTGCTCTCTTAACATCTCGGTTATCTTTCCTGTTTGTTCTTCCTCAGATACTCTGTTATGGTTCTTTCTGATCTGGGCAACGGAGAGAAAGTTGCGGATCAGTTTATCCTGAACTGGGTCAACTCCACCCTGAAGGAGAAGCGAAAGGACACACAGATCAGCAGCTTTAAGGTGAGTAGGACAAGATTACGTCTTCAAGAACAGCAACTTTCAAAAGTGTAGAAATGTTAACAGGCTTCCGAACAGTAATGAAAATATGCCATGAGAAAGTTGTTTTTTTTAAGTTTTGCACATTTAATTAACTATGTTATTCTCTTTTTTTTTTCATATTTTTGTGCTTCCAACAGATTTGTTTTTTAACTGTGCTACACTAAATAAATGTCAACGTATTTTTCATACTCTTGTTTGATTTACTTTAAACAAAGCTGGCATTTTGACTGGGTGGTGTCCACTTTCAGTGACCATCGTAAATTCAAGTTGCACTGGAATGCAATCCTGTTTTACTTTCTGCACAGGACAAGCTGATCAGCACCAGTTTGCCAGTGATTGACCTGATTGACGCCATCGCCCCTTCAATGGTCAAGTGGGACATGGTAAAGCGAGGAGAAAAGGGAGTCCTGAAGAACGATGAGAAAATAAACAACGCCAAGTAAAGAGCAATACTTCCCGTCCCCCTTCATTTTTATTCCCCGGTCCTTTCATTTCCCGACTGACTTCTCTCCCGTTTGTCTCTCAGGTATGCAATCTCATTGGCCCGTAAGATCGGCGCCCGTGTCTACGCCCTGCCTGATGACTTGGTGGAGGTAAAACCTAAAATGGTGATGACCGTGTTCGCCTGTCTCATGGGGCACGACATGCGAAGAAGCAAATACTAAATAGAAAACCAGGGTTTAACAACATACAAACAAACATCCAATTGCGTTTTTTGTCTGCATTTTTATTATTGTCATTTTTTTTTCTTAGAGCTTTTCCTTTGCTGCAATCACCAGCCAGAACAAATCTATTGATTATTCTTTATTTTGCTGTCTAATAGCCCGAAACAATTTTATGATTATTCTCTTGTTTGTAAAGCTGTTGTATTTGTTTATGTATGATTTATAACTTTTTAGCACATATTTTCTCAACACTTATCTAACCTATCATGAAATATTCACTACCTCTGCAATTTAAGATGAACCTGAGGGGTAAACAAAATAACACGGAAATCCCTTCTCGTAAAGCCTGTGAATGTCATGTGTTGAATATTGCTGTTGAATTACTGGAGATGACATCTATTAAATATAAAAGTTGAAAATTTGTGTGTTTTCTGTCCTTGTAAGAAAAAAAAAAATCAAACATGATAAATCTGACTGTTTTGGAAAAAAAAATATAATGTTTGTATGGCTACTGGTAAAAATCCATAAAGCATACACACTATCTCCATCAACTTTCAGGTTTAAAAAGCATTGCATTAAGAAAAGTGATTGCTCCAAATCCATTTCACTTTAGTTTTAGTACAAATAAGTGCATTGCGAAAAGAAAAAATTCATTGCACTCACTGGATGACTTAACCTCCCTTCAGGTTGTTAAAATTAGGGATACGTACAATTTAAAGCTAAACATTAAGTGGATTATAAACACAATAATCAGTAATGATAATAATGAACTGGAGCTATGGTTCTCAATATGTGGTACTAGAACTAATAGAGGCACTTCTTGAATTAGCCTGGGCCATGTTCAAAAGAAATTTTGTTATTGTCTACAAAGTAGAAATTCACTGGAGAATATTTCAAGAACACCAAAGAGCTAAAGAAGCAGACGACAAGGAACAACTGAACCATGATCTGGTGCAAACTGGAAATATAAACTGCATTTTCCAGCATTTCTTACTTGTCAAGTTTTTCCTCTAAAACTTTATAAATTTGGTGAATTTCTGGATCAAGCTGGGCAATTTCCTTGGACACAAAATAAGTCACTTCCATTGAGTGAAAAAAAAAATTATTCCAAACAATACCTATCCTCTATGAGGGATGTCTACAATCCCATTCCCACTGCCTTTTAACATGGATTAGTAAAGGAATATTTTGCCAAATTTTCATACAAAAGAGATAAAAACAACATTTCACACCCGTAGATGCCATATTATTTAATTATGTCTTAAAAATAAACCCATTTTTCTATTTCTATTTTTTTATTGAAGAACCCAAATTTCTTTAACTTAAATCCAGTGTTTAGTTTCCACAAATAATTGTGTGCTTTTATTGCTAAAAACACACTCTCAAATATTTTTCGCCATTTTTGTTAATTTATATACATTCATTCAGTTTCTTGGGCTGATTTTTATGTTAATTGTCCCCCCAAAAATGAACATTAAAAATAAATACACGGTGTGGCGCTCAGAACTCGTGCTTGAGTATTTTGAGCCTCGGCGGATACCGTACCAAAACAAATGACGTCACTTTGGAGCGAAAGTTTTCGAAACTCGTGGAGCGACGATGGACAGGTCTCCGCTAAAACGGCTTGATTTATACTTTTGCACTTAATAGCTTTCCGCAAAGCCGATCAAGACGGAAGCGTAACCATGGATGGACTTGAAATGTCTGCAATGATACCGGCTCTTCAAGAGCTAGCTAAGTGAGTTAAAAGTTGGCTGCTAGCTAACCCGCTAACAGCTTGTTACCGAGCTCCGCCACCCGTTTTTTTTTTTGTGTGTGTGTGTGTTTTAATCGGTCAACGACTGAATAAATGTTTAATGACTCATTTCGTGAGGTCAATGCCGTGTTTGTTGTTTGCAGTGCCAGCGCTGCCGAGTACGAAGCAGCGGTGCAGAAGCCCCGGCAGATCCTCTGCCAGTTCATGGACAGGATACTGACAGATGTGGATGTTGGTAAGTCGACAGTAATAAACAAGCCACACAGACAGCAGGTGGGAATGCAGCTTCACGTCGAAGCTAATGATGTAAACACCCGCACCGTTCTTTTAGGTGTTAGAATATATTGTTCTCCTGCTGTTCTTTGTAGAATCAACCTGGTTTTCTTTAAATGTTTTAATCACCAACATTGTTCCCCCAGGTGTTTCCGGTCATATAGTGATGCCGAGTGCTATTAAAGTGCTATAAAAACGCATATTAAGAAAGAGACATTTCTGCGAGTTTGATGTGATGGGCCTTCAGTTTAAATATTTGTGTAAACTGACCAATAATGGACTCAGAAGTGTGAAAATTTGACTGTAGAAAAGCATCGAATTGCATATGTGAACTTTTTACACTTAAATCACCTTTGGTGAATATGGATTCATTTGTTTATTTATTTTAACATTTTTAAGATTTAGCAATTTTTATTCATTTGTGAAATACTTAAACCAACAAATAATCGTTTGTTTTTTTTTCTTTTCAGTTGCTCTGGGCTTAAATAAAAAGTCCAGTTCGGAGCCGGCCTGTGTGATGCTGCTGGATTTTGTGCAACATATAGTCAAATCCTCGTCTCTGATGTTTGCTAATCCTGCCTGTCAGCCTGCTGAGTACCCAGACACCATACAGAGCTGCACTGGTACGGACTAACTAGACAACAAAACAAAAACAACAAACAGATAGAGAAAACAACTGATGCACTGATTTCTCTATTTATCCACTTGTTTTTCTTCAGACTTCAGTAAGTGGGTGGCGGTGCGTTTGCTCCGCATCGGAGCGTCTCCGGGCTGCGATGTCATCCACGGCCGGGTCTCTGCTGTGCTGTGCTCCTTGCTTCACTCTCTGCGGGTCCGGGTGCCCTTCATCTTCAGCTGCCTTGTTCGGGAGTTCATTTTAATGGCTCAAGACCTCAGCAACGTCCTGCACGCCCACATAGCCGCGCTGTGTGGGTCGGACGTCTGCACGCAGAACCAGTGGCCCGTGAAGCTCGAGCGCTTCCTCTTCTCCACCGCGCGTGCCTCCTACCTCACCCAGACTCCCCTCGTTCTCTCGTCGCCTGCCGCCTTGGAGTCGCTGACCGCTGTCGCCCTCGGCATCATAACCGACTCTCTGAGGGGAGTCGTTTCCTGTCGCGACCTGAGCGCGGCCTGGGAGACGGCCTGCTCCGTCTTGGCGAACAGCAACACCAGGCTGAGGAAGATTTCCATGGCGATGTTGCGAAAACTGGTGGAGCTGAGAAAGTTCGACGAGACCCAGAGCCACAATTTCTTCGCTGCCTTTTTTCACCTGCTCGAAACGCACGACTTCTCGGATGAGAGGGAGCCCTACGAAGGGGAGCTGCTGAAGCTCACCCGCTGTCTGTTTCAGTCAGCTCACGTCTCTCACTCGGATTTCGAGTCCGTCTACCTCTCGCAGCTGTTCGAGTGCGTTTGTGCTCTCGCAGGGGCAGGAGTTAAGTTCGGATCGGAGCTTACCGAATCCCTCTGTGTGCTCTTCAGCTTCTCGTTGTCTGTCGTCCCGAGTTACGAAGGTGCCGCCCTGCTGAGGAGGCAGCAGGTGGCGGACGTCTGCAGGACTCTGGCGCGCACCGTTGGGACAGAAAATCAATCTGAAGTACTGAAGTTTTTTTTTTTTTTTTTTTTTCTATAACCTTTGTGGCGTTTGCCATGTTTGGATCTTGCTTTCTACATTTGTTGTGTGCTTTGCAGTGTGCAGAAGGGTTCCTCCAAGCTGCTCTTCAGGCTGAGAAAGCCACCGTGATGCAGAAGACAGGAGATGGAGAGACTCCCGCCAAGAGATCCTGCAAATCTGCCGACAGGTTGGTCACCAAAACGACAAAAACAACATCGATGAGAGTTGAGAAAAAACACCTTTCGGTCGGTTTCCGCGACTGAGTCTAGTTCGGAGCACATTTTCTCTGGAACTGAACTTTCTGGAATCATTTTAACCAACTCATTTCCATCCATCCATCCATCCATTTTCCGTCACCCTTCTCCCTAACGGGGTCGGGAGCCAACTCATTTGTTCCATGGGAAATTTTTTGACGTCTGAAACCCGAGAGCTTTCCATTTCATCTCTTGATGCTGAGCAGATCCTCCTCTTGGAGGAGGAGTCACTTCTGTTTGGGGACACAGCTTGCTCACTTCAACAAAAATGATTTAAAAAGCAAAAATCAGACCAAAGCAACATTAATCTGAGGTTGTTTCAGAGCAGTTATGGTTTAAAAGCCACATACTTCCACTCCTGTGGAAATGTGTTGGCAGAGTAAACTTGAAGTGAACTGCAGGCAACGTATCTCCTGGAAAGACAGTGGAGCTCCCATCAGGATCACAACCTCCTAACTTAAGGCATTGTTTATGATAATTAAGCTGAGGTTAAGCTGATCTGAAATTGCATTAACTTTTACAGTTAAATCAATATATATTTTATTTCAAAAGTATCTTATCGGGGCTTTAAATGTTCCATATTTTATGATGATGTATATTTTAAAATACTTTTTGAGTGCAATTGTTTTGATAATCATGTCCCAAAGCTCTGTGTTACAGTTGTTGTTATTTTTAATTCCAGCTGTTGAGTCATTTTGTGTGTTTGTGCGTTCAGCAAGCTGGACATGCGTGTCGGCAGTGAGGTTTGGGCCGCATTAAATCGACGTCTTGAGGAGCTGCTGACTGTTCTGAGCTCATCCTCCGCAGAACCAGAGAGCCTGCAGACCCTGTCCGCCCTGCAGGGTCTGGCCCTCATCCTGCACCTGGCAGTGCTCTGCTCCTCACCCCTCAGGTGCCTGCCTTCAAACAGACCAACATCTACTAGTGAGGAGTCGTAGCAGAAAGTCACAGTTTTTTGGGGTATTTTCGTTAACAGTTCCTGTCCTCTGGTCTGGGTTTCCACTGAGACTATGAGCCGGGTGCTGAAGAGCTGCCAGTCGGTGCTAGAAGGAGCGTCTCGGCCCGTCTCTCACCAGGAATACTTTAAGTCTGCTTTTCAATCGACGATCACGGTTCTTGACTCTATTCTCTACCTGACATGTAAGAAGACACACAAAAAAAACTTTCTTTGACGTTTTATTTATTTTTTATGAAAAGGAACAAATGTCTATTAAATACTAAATAAATTTTAAATTTGTGTATCTAAAATTAAGGCCTTAAAATGTCTTGAATTCATTTAAAGAAATGTAGTGGTAGTAACTGTAGTTAAATTTTGTAGTGGCTGGACTATTTAATCACATATATTTTCCTCGCTGGATTTTCCATGAATTATGTTCCATGAATTAAGGTGGTTCAGGCTACCGCTAACTAGCTTCTAAAATACATTTGCTAGCTAGCCAGCCTGCCAGCTTTTTTCCCCATCTTATTTCTTTTGTACATTTCTGTAATGATGCAGGTCTTGAATTTCATTCATTATGGTCTTAAAGTTGAATGCGTGAAACCTGCAGAAACCCTGGTATTCCCTCAGGTTTTTCTATCTTATGTTTGCTAAAAAAGTGTGGTTTTAGTGACATTTTTTAAATCGCAACAGATTTTTGGTGATCATGTTATGTTACCATATGTGTGCAGTGAACAGCCAGATTGAAAATGGGCTCCAGCGGCGTGTGTGTGCCCTGCTGTCTCTTCCTTGGGTGTGTGAGAACAAGTCTGCTTCGGCCTTTAAGAGTTCAGGGTTTCCTTCCAGCCTCTCCACTTTGGCTCAGAGACTCAGCTTCTGTTATTGTAAGTAATCCTGTCGCATCTCAAGCCGGCAGATGACAAAACATTCAGCTTTAGCTTCTAAAATGTGCAAAGCATCCTAGTAATTGTGGAGTGTCTTCTAAATGTATTTGCTTTTGTGGGAAATCCTTGGAAATTATTACATCTTTTTTTTGTGGAGCAATAATCTGACATTGAATAGTTCTCAAATCTATCCTTTAACTTGAGCAAATTTATTTGATTAGGGGGTAAGTAATGTATTAGAAAAACTTTATTAAGGAAATCATCAGTGATTACATGTCTAAAAATTAAATGTATGCATTCTGGAAAAATCTGGACAAGTTTGCAAATTATTTTAAGTGTTTTCAGTCTGGATAAGTATGGAAAATTGTACTGTAGACATATCTACAGTACATATCACGAGTTTCAGTCTCTTACTTTTCAGGTTAAGGCTTGTTTACACATGTGTTGTAGGAATGTCAATAATTTTTAGAGCTGTTTTGCATGTGTCTACATCTACAAGCATGTATTTCAGTTTAACATCATTACATAACGTTGAACCCGACGTGTGATTCCAGCACATAGAGTCCAGGCGGACTGTGTGTCGCTGCTGGCCTTTCTGCGCCGGGGCGTGTGCGACGGCTGGCGCGTCTGCGTGTTCGGCAACGCGCTGCGGAGCCAGGGCGAGGCGGTGAGGGCCACGGCCGTCGAGGTCTTCCCCATTCTGCTTCATCACCTGGGACCCTCACATCACGACCTCATTGGCAGCGCTCTGCCGTGCGTGAAACTGCCACCGGCAAACGGGACATCCCCCGTTCTCGCCGTTGTTACCGCCGTGGTTTGTGCTTCCGTCGGTGGTTTACGTCGTGGCTTTTTTCCTCTTCTTTTTTGTAGGTCTCTGCTGGAGGACGAGTCAGAGCGGGTCAAGGTGGCGCTCGCCAGGATTGTCGGGCATCTGAGCTGCGTCCAGTTGGAGCTTTCCAAGCTTTGCGACTCCAACGTAGAGGCCACGTGTCGTTCCAAAGTCCTCTGCCTTCGCTGGAGTCTTGCAGCTCATCATGCTGGGAATAAAGCGCCATTCCTCAAAGCAGCCGTTGTTAAACCATTCATAGCTTTACTCAGACCTCAAATTGCCAGCTGTGTCAAACTAGGTAACTAAAAGTTTTATTTTGCTTTCTAAATGAGCTTTCACAGTGCTGTAAATTGCTTTCTTAACCCTCGACTCGACTTATTCCAGCGTTTCTGGAAGGCCTACCTCACCTCTGCCAGCACGTCAACCTGCTCGGTGCGGACAGCGACTCCCGCGCCGTTCTCTGCGCCCTGATTGGCCTGATCGAGGACTCCGATCCCGCCGTCAGGACGCGTTTTAGCCAATCCGTGCGTTTCCTGCTGACGGAGTCCACGAGGCACTCGGAGCACGGCACGCTGAGCGAGGTGAGACATTTCAGCGGTTAAACGCAGCGCTTTTAAAGTCACACGGAGGCTGACGGCTTGTTGCGGGGTTCTCGTTGCCGCCGCAGCTGCTGGTTGCGCGTCTTAAGGAGGCGTTCAGCAACGCCAAAGCAAGCAGAGACGACGACCTGCGGAAGACACTCATCCTCACCACAGGAGAGATCGGCAGGTAATACAACAATTGAACGTCAGTTTTTACAACTTAAAATCCAAAATAATTAATCAATAAACTAAAATACACAATATATGAATTAAACAAGGTGCCATTTTTGTCTTCAGTTTATTTAGTCTAGAATATTATTTTAGTTTGTTCCCAAGCATGTAAATGTAAAATGTCCTTTTGTTTTTCTCGTTAGGGCTTCTCAGGGCAGTCTGGTGTCCTTCTCCCTGCTGCGCCTGCTCCACTGTCTCCTGTCCAAGTCGGCCACTGTGTCCATTGATGCTTACACTCAGATCAGAGCGCTGGCGGCTGCCAAAGAGCTGAAGCTGCAGACCCTGTTCAGCCAGTATAAGAACCCCATTTGCCAGGTAGATAATTTGCCAGTCTGTGGATCTGTACCTGCATTTAATGGCATTGTTTTGTTTTTGTTTGTTTTTTTGCATATATATAAAATTGCAGCACCTTGAAAGATTTAATTAAAGCATAAAAAAAAGCTGTGATTGATGATTTTATCTGACCTTTTTTAGTACAGATTAAATATCACAATAAAATAGCAATCTAAACTAGATATAAACTGGCTCTTTTTTTTTTTCTTTGATAGATTCAGAAAGCTAGATAACTGGAGAAATTGTGGACGCCATCTTTCTGTTTGTGTCTCGTGTTTTCAGTTTCTGGTGGAGTCGCTGCATTCGCGCCACGCCTCCGCCCTGCGGAGCACGCCCGACCAGACCAGCGAATCGGCCACTCAGAGAGAGCTGGCTTTGGACATCCTGGCTCAAATTGCGCACGCTTTCGACTTCCCGGACCTCCACCGCTTCCTCACCGTACGCTCACACAGAACTTCTCTTTCCCCCCGGACGCGGCATCTTTTTTCACGCCACTGAAACGCGCGCCGTCTCGCACATCTGTGTCCGCAGCGAACGCTCCAGGTGCTGCTGCCGTACCTGGCGGCCAAGGCGAGCTCCACAGGCTCCGCCCTCATCCGCGCGCTCGCCATCGAGCTGAAGGCGAACAGGAGAGAGATTCTGATCAACAATTTCAAGTACATCTTCAGTCATCTGGTTTGCTCCTGCACCAAGGAGGAGCTGGAGAGAGCATTTCACTATCTGCAGGTGTTTTTTTTGTTAATATTAATCACTTAATTGCATTATAAAGCAAAAGGAACTCAATAATTTCCATTCTGATGAGTAATATTTTTTTTGTTCCCAGGTTCATCATGATCTGTTTTGCTTATGGCTTCAGTTGTGTGTGGTTTTTATTATTCTGTCTCATTTATTGCTTCTGATTGTCGTGTTTTATTTTGGGCGTATGAAATATCTCCCAGTTCTCGTGGGAAATGTTAATTTACAGGGCTGGACACTGAATCAGTCCCAGTATATGTCGCGATAAACCTGTGAACAATATCAATAGATAATACACCTGAACCGCACAGCATTCTGGGAGATGTAGGCGAGGAAAAGCTTTAGCTGCTCAACCTCTCAAATTGTCATATTTTAGACATGTATATGTATATACAACATTTTCATAACAACTGAAGTTAACACAGTTACTTAGTTGTACTATAAAGTGATAATACTTGGCTGTGAAACACTTCACACTCAGCTTTGTGTGTCGTTGTATGTCTTAGAGTGAGACGGAGATTGAGCTGGGTTCCCTGCTCAGGCAGGACTTCCAGGGTCTCCACAACGAGCTGCTGCTTCGTCTGGGGGAACACTACCAGCAGGTGGGCAGAAAACCTAAATCACCTTTTTTTTTTGTAATTTCTCTGCTGTTTATTGACTTATTCGGTGATGAAAATCAATTCTTTGTAGGTTTTCAACGGTTTGGCCATCTTGGCCTCCTTTGCATCCAACGATGATCCATACCAGGGTCCTAGAGACATCACCACCCCGGAGCACATGGTCCACACATCGTTTTCTTCTCAGTTTCTGATATGATCGAAATTCCACCTAAATGTGACTTTGCTGTGTTTCAGGCTGACTACCTGCAGCCCAAGCTGCTGGGGATTCTGGCTTTCTTCAACATGCAGCTGCTCAGCTCCAGCGCAGGGGAGAAGGACCGCAAGAAAATGGTGAGTCGTCCCCGGCCGAGTGCCGGTTCGCAGCCGCGGCATTCCAGACCTGTCCGCTTAGACACATCTGCTTTTGCGCGTGTCCTTGCGGCCAGGCTTTGACGAGCGTGATGGCTCTGATGCGCCTGATGGGATCCAAGCACATCAGCTCCGTCAGGGTGAAGATGATGACGACGCTTCGCACGGGTCTGCGTTACAGAGAGGACTTCCCTCTGCTCTGCTGCCAGTCAGTATCTGCCTCCTCCCCGTGAAGTCGTCTCCTAAACCAGTTTTTGGCGCGCACAAAAAAAACAAAAAAAAGTTGAACGATTGAGCTTCCTTGTTGCAGGACGTGGGAGTGTTTTGTGAGGAGTGTGGAGCCCTCCCACCTCGGGCCTCTCCTGAGTCATGTTATTGTTGCCCTGCTGCCCTTGATCCCCCTGCGGCCCAGAGAGACCGCCGCAATCATTCGCTTCCTCATCCTGGACAACAGGTGACGTCAAAAAAAAAAAGAAAAAAGAAAATAACGTATCAATATGAATAAGATTGAAAATCAAGAGTTGAATTGAACTCTTGATTTTGGTAAAGCTTGCTTGGGACTTGATGTTTTTTACCAGTTTTGCATATCTAGAGACAGAAATTTGGCCCAATTCTCTTAATAAAATTCCTCATGTTCATGCAGACTGGATGGAAAGTGAGTGTAAAGCTTTCTAAGTTTTAACGATGAATTATTCTATTTTTAAAGCATTCTGCTGCCGCTCAGTGTGTTTAGAGACGTTTTCATCCTGGAATAGGAAGATCCGTCATCGCAAAATGAAAACCTCCGGACAGCTCTAGATGATTACAGAATGATCTCTCAATCTCTTACAGGGACGAAGTAAACGATTACCTTCACGAGATTTACTTTCTGCCCGAGCATCCGGAGCTCAAAGACATCCACACGGTTCTGCAAAATTACAAAAAGGTGTGCGTAAAGTCACGATGACGACAATGAATGGTCGGGAGGGAAAAATACTCCCAAAGACAGGAAACGACATGATCAAGAATTTGTTTTTGGTCCGTTCAGCTGACGGCCAGCAGCAGCGACCTGGTCTCCGCTCTGCAGCTGTCGATGAGAGCCGTGCAGCATGAGAACGTGGATGTGAGGATCCACGCTCTGACCAGCCTCAGAGACATGATGCACAGCAAGCAGGTACTATAAAACACCAAACAAGGACTAATAGGTTACGGTAGTGTTTGGAGTTCTCTGCAAAGAAAAGCGAGCGAATACTATAATCCTGACGGCGTTTTTAATACCATTTGTGACATTAGTGCAGTCAAATTTAACGTAACAGTGTTAATTATTTTGAGGTTTTTTTCTATGTTATGTGCAGAGCTGGGGAGAAACTAGTTACATTACATTTTACGTCAGTACCGTAACTTTTTCTTTAAAAATGCACGTTTAGGAGTATTTTTACTACGCTCTACTTTTTACTTTTACTTGAGTAATCTTATGATGAAGTATCCAAGGTTTTCCCCCAGAAAACTTGCTAAGCCGGGTGGTCGGGTCGCTGAGGCAGTCGTTCATCGGTTCATTGCTGTTTTTGTGTTAAAAAATGTTTGAAATTGACAGGAATTTCAAAATATCACTGGATATTTATATGTTATTGGAAGACTGGAAGATTCATACCTAAACACCAACTATTATGTCTTTTAAAAGAAGACTTAATCGTCTAAAAAAACTAAAATAAGTAAACACTGCTTAGCCTGATGGGGGCACAAGTAAAGCCTGGTGGCCCGCCAGGCTTATAATACACCGAGAGAAACCCTGAGTATTGCTACTGTTACTTGAGTGAAATTTTTGGGGAACTCTACCCACCTCTGGTCTGGTTGTGTGTTTCAGGAGTGGCTGCTGCAGCAGGTGTGTGCCAGCGAGGCGGTGGAGCCCGTCATCTCCAGCCTGGTGTCCGTGCTGCTGAAGGGCTGCCAGGACTCGTCCCCCGAGGCCCGGCTCCTCTGCGGGGAGTGTCTGGGAGAGCTGGGGGCCGTGGACCCTGGACGCCTGGATCTGTCCCACGCACACTCCAAGGGCGACCGCAACGCCTTCGTGGCAAGTTGAAGCTGAACTCTTGTTGTCTTTTTTGACCGCAATACGACGTAAAACAAAAGAAATATATAATCATCAATTAACTAGTTGCAAAAATTCTTTTACGAATGCGTCTAAAAGTAAAATGTTGCTTCATGTTTGTCCTTTTTCGCCCATTTTTACTTAGGAAGAAAAAACTACCCTAGTCTCTTAATACTATTGTAGAAAAAGTATTTCCTAATAAATTTCTGATACAACGACTAATTTCTGAAAACACAACATTTCTTTATTCCTGTCATCAGAGCGGAGTCGATGATCCCAACTTTGCCCACGACCTGCTGACTGAGCTCACCAGAACATTCCTGGCCTACGCTGATAACGTGCGAGCTCAGGACTCCGCTGCGTACGCCATGCAGGTACGCAAAATGCGTCCAAGCACAAAAAAATAGCGTACAGATCCTCATGATTGTTCTGTGTTACTTATTTGAGTTTTCTAACTCGATGATCGGTTGTCCGCCGCAGGAGCTGCTGTCCATTTTTGAGTGTCGCGAGGGGAGAACCGACTCAGCGGGCCGTCGCTTGTGGAGGAGATTCCCAGAACAGATCCAAGAAATCCTGGAGCCTCACCTCAACAGCAGGTCCAAATCCCCTCTTCCACAAAAGAGCTGGAAAAAACTCATTTTATTACTATTATGTAAGCCACAGTATTTTTGATGGCTCTTCCCATGCTTTCTTGCAGATATAAGAGCAGTCAGAAGGAGGTGAATTGGTCCAAAGTGAAGAAGCCAGTGTACCTTAGCAACCGAGGCAGCAAGTTTTCTGACTGGTCTGCCACCTGGGCTGGATACCTCATCAGCAAGGTTAGCAGATTCCTCAACACAGTCAAACTCTCCGCTTCCTAATCTGTACGCAGGTGTTTTTTGTTTTTGTTTTTTTTTTTGAGAAGTTTTAACGTGTGGTTCTCCATGCAGGTGAGACACGAGCTGGCCAGCAAGGTCTTCAAGTGCTGCAGCTTCATCATCAAACACGACTACAAAGTCACCATCTACCTGCTGCCTCACATCCTGCTCTACATGCTGCTGGGCTGCACACCTGCAGAGCAGCAAGAGGTCAGGGTCTCTCTCCCCTCCAGCGTAGCTCGGTGTGGCGCTGCGTCGTTTTTCACTCACGCGCTGATCGTTTTGTCTCAAAGGTGACGGAGGAGATGCTGGCCGTGCTGACAGAGGGCGACGGACGAGGAGGGGGCGGAGTCCAGGAGGCGGCCTCCAGCCTATCGCAGCTCAGCACTCAGACTGTGTTCAGCATGCTGTCACACCTCACACAGTGGAGCCGCCACATCCTTTACGCCAAACCCAAAGTCACAGGTAGAGGTCAGGGTTCGGACGGGTGCTTGAAATCCTTGAAAATGCTTGAATTTGAGCCAAGTGTTTGTCAAGGTTTGGAAAGTGCTTGGATATATATTTATAAAGGCCTTGAAAGTGCTTGGTATTAAATTGCACAGTTTTGTAATAAAATGTAATCTAACATTTGAACTAAAGCCTAAATGTGGAAAATATTATTTGCAGATGGGAAAAGATATTTTCATGCACTTAGTAAGCAGGGTTGTTTTTTTTTTTTCTTACTGTCTAAAGTTCAATCAGACTAAAGTTTCCTTGTTTTAGTTTAGTCACAATCACCAAAATTATTTCTACTTGCTAAATTCAAGAAAACTCTGCACAACATTTTTTTTTTGTTTTAGATTTTTTTGTAACTTTCTTTCTATTTTGTCTTCAGGCATTTAATTTAAGCAAGAAGGTTATTTACCTTAACACGATTTGATTGGATTGTTTTGATGTGATGCATATTTTTTACTCATAATGTCTCAATGACTTACTGATCTGGTTTATATTTTATACCTTAAACAAAGTTACAGATTTCTTTTTTTTAGTTCATTTTAGTGTTTAGTTCTCTGACTAGTCAGCTGTGTTTCGGAGACATTTCAGATCATAAAATTTAATTATATTTCAATTTACCTTGTCCTTCTGTAGAATGAATAATACTACAATAAAATATTATTACTGACAGTAACTTATGATATCATATAATAGTGAATTTAAACTGCTTTTTAATTCATTTGTATTTTTTGTTTTTATCGCCTAAGTTTGGTGCTGGAAAAGTGTGAAAACTTACCTTGAAAATTTCTGAAAAGTACTTGAATTTTGCTGAGGAAATTGTGTGTGAACCCTGAATAGTGGCTGCTGCTTAACTTAAATCACTTATTACTCTACTAAATGTGGTTATTAATATAAAATCAGAACTTTTTGTCCCGCAGAAAGGGGTGATTATGACCGTGTGGTGGCCTTCCTGAAGGGTATCCCACAGGACGTGCTGGCTAAGGCCTCCCTGCGGTCCAAGGCGTACACTCGAGCCCTCATGCACTTCGAAGCGTACATCCTGGAGAACAAGGAGAACATCCAGGACCACCTCAGCTTCCTGCAGGTCAGGCCGATTCCGTGAGATCGGCATTCAGCCGATGTTCGATGTGAATCTCAGCGTCGTGACGAATCGCTGCCCGTTCCAGACGCTGTACGCGGCGATGCACGAGCCCGACGGCGTGAGGGGAGTCAACGCTCTGAGGAGGGAAGAGCCGTCGCTACGGGAACAGATACTCGAACATGAGAGCATTGGTTTGCTGCGAGATGCGACGGCTTGCTACGACCGGGCCATCCAGCTGGAGTCAGACCAGGTTCTCACCCGCAGATTCCTTCTTCACATTTACTCACTCTACATCAACAACCTTCTATGTAATGTATTGGGATTTTATGTGATAGACCAAAAAAATGTGGCGATGGTGAACAAAGCTAAATAATAAATAATAAATATCAGGAGATACAACAGCCTGGTCAGGAATGAAGTTGTTTAGAAGTCTAATCTAGGCTTTTGACAAATTTTGCTGGATGATAAATTGTCCCAGAAATGATTGCGATAGATGATAATATTGTAGTTTTGCGATAATTTTCAGGTGATATATCGATATCACAATAATGCAGATTCGCTCGCTCAAAGACCAATAAATGTTAATTTTGTCAAGAGCTCTTACCACTTGTGGTGGGCGATATTGACCGAAAGCTTTATTACAATAATATACTGTAAGTTGCCTCACAATATTTTGTGATACTGATTATGACGACTCTGTAAACAAAACTTCCCTTTAAAAATGATGAATAATCAGAATTAAAAAAGATCAAGCTCATTTTAATTTATCATGCGATTAATTAATTGTCTATACCTGCTTAGTCTAATTCCATTTCTAAAACGATATCCTTACCTTCGAACATTTTACGCAACAAAGACATGAGTGTTCAAGAGACAATTTGTTACTCTGGAGGAGCTGCAGTCATCGTGTCGTTAGGCAAGAAGCCGGATAAACCCTTGATTGGTTGCCAGGGCAACACAAAAACACAGAGCAAACAACGACGCGTCTGTTCATAACTTTTTTTTTTTTAACAAGCTCTAAATTACACATTTTTCAGACGTACTGCAATGTATCTATAATAGTAAAAATTCTTTTCTAGATCGGTCACTATCATGGAGTGATGACCTCTATGCTCGGCCTGGGGCAGCTGTCCACCGTCATCACGCAGGTTAACGGCGTACTAGCCAATAAGTAAGACACTTTGCAGCCTACTTTGCTCTCGTCATTTCTGCCGCTTGATTTAAGTTCAACTTGCTTCCCTTTTTCCACGTTTAGGCAGCAGTGGAAGTCAGAGCTGAACACCTACAGAGTGGAGGCCGCCTGGAAGCTTGGGAAGTGGGATCTGTTGGAAGATTATTTGAGTTCAGGTTAGAAAAAAAAAAAGTATAAAGGTCTTTCCACTTTAGTAGATATGAACCGTTTCTAATTGCAGTTGTTTAATCTGCCAATAACAACGCGGCCCCTGCAGACCAGCAGTCGTGCACTTGGGGCATGCGGCTCGGCCAGCTGCTGCTGTCGGCGAAGAAGCAGGATGCGGAGAGTTTCTACGAGAAGCTGAAGCTGGTGCGGAAAGAGCAGGTGGTCCCGCTGTCCGCCGCCAGCTACGAGTGTGGGACCTACCAACGGGGATACGAGTACATCGTCAGGTCTGGCCTTCAGCTTTTCAGCAGCAGCTTTGGCTTCTTCCTCGTGGCTCTAAAACGCGTCCACCTGTGTGCGTAGGCTCCACATGCTCAGCGAGCTGGAGCACGCGTTCACCGAGCTGCGGGGCGCTGGAGACGGCTCCGCCCCCAGCTTCACCAAGCTGCCTCCTCATTGGTCAGACCGCCTGGAGATGACCCAGAATTCCTTCAGGGCCAAGGAGCCGATCCTGGCCGTGCGACGAGCCCTGCTGAGCCTTAGACCACAGTAAGGAGACACGCACTGTCGTGATGGTCGCTAAATTATTAAATTATGAAAACGGCCTCCATAGTTAAGATTTGTGCTTTATGATAAAAAAAAAAAGCCTTTCTAAGATATAACATGCTTAAACCAATCTCTCTGTGTTGCATCTTCAGTAGATGAAAATGAATTTATTAAACCTTCAGCTCTGTTTCTGATATCGCTTCAGATATTAGATTGCTGGTGCAAAACTAATGTTTAGTACCCATAAAGCTAGGACTTCAACTAGTGATTACTTTATAAATTGATTATTAAATCTGTTATTCTCATGATTTAGAAGGAAAAATATTGCCACTGTTCAGATTTTTCATTTCACCACTTATTTTATATGAACTTTTTCTTGTACAATATTAGAAATACATTTTAAAAATGCAAATAAACAAGAGATTTGGATAAAATAAATTGCCTAAAATGCAGTGGCATAGCATTGCTTTAGTACACGCTTGATCATTTGCAGTAAAGGATGTGTCCGCAGCTAAAAAATACTTCTAACATCAGCATGTGAAAAGTTCTGACCTTTCTGCCTGATTTAACATCAGTACAGTGTACGGATGGTCTGTTACGTTTTTTTGATCCAGCAATCAATTATAGAATAGCAAAATGTGCTGAATAAAATGAATTGTTGCAGAGTTTAAACCAAGCGGAGCTGAGAAAGAGGAGTTCTGAGAAGAAAAGGTTTACAGAAAAATTCAGGTTTTTCATCATAAATGTAAGATATACCTTTTTTGGAGGGGAGTTTTGGCTTAATTACTGCTCTGAGTTTATTATTTTAGCAGAGTGTATGTTTTAGAGTCTGTAAACGGTTATTCAATTGCTGAATTAGTTAATTCATTAATCGATTACTCACAATTAATCCGATTAATTGTTTCAGCCCTACATAAAGCTGGGTATTAGAGCCTCTTCAGAGTTTCATTCAACTCAATAAATGCCACCATGGTGAAAACGTTTCCTAAGCTAATTGATTTGTTTGTTGACCGATCCAACATTGTTTGAGCAGCGATCGCCGTGGTTTTGTCCTCTAGGCCCGTGTGTCAGGAGCTGGTGGGCGAGTGCTGGCTGCAGAGCGCCCGGGTCGCCAGGAAGGCCGGACACCACCAGACGGCCTTCAACGCTCTGCTCAACGCAGACAACACCAACCTGGCTGAGCTGGTCACGGAGAAGGCCAAGTGGCTCTGGTCCAAGGTACTGCCGACCCGTGAAAAATAGCGAAAGTTCAGTCAGGTTGCAAGTTTTCCCTAGACATTAGTTTTCTTTGCTCCAATTCAGTCCATGGCAGCTCTGACTGTATTTAAGGTTGTTGTGTGTTTTGTTTTGGGTTGTTTTTTTTTTGTTCTTGATTTTGCCGTTTTTTTCAACCAACTCTGCAACCGGAAAACCCCTCTGTCTGTGCCTGCGATCAGGGCGACGTGCACCAGGCGCTGATCGTCCTGCAGAAGGGCGTGGCCCAGTGTTTTCCTGACGACCAGCTGCTGACCGAGCCTCGCAGCCTGCAGATCAAAGGGAAGGCCATGCTGCTGGTCGGACGCTTCATGGAGGAGACGGCAAACTTCGAGTCCAACGCCATCATGAAGGCGTACAAGGTTTTACCTCTTATTTGTGGCGTTTATTATGTTCACAAGTAGATGAACGTATTATTAGCAACTATAATGATAGTTGATTTAATTTCTTCACCTTAAACTGGTTTATTCATTTGGTCTGTAGGATGTGACCAACCTTCTCCCAGAATGGGAGGACGGGAACTTCTACCTAGCAAAGTACTACGATAAAGTGATGCCAATGGTGACAGATAACAAGCTGGAGAAACAGGGGAACCTCATCCGATACATCGTCACCTTCTTTGGAAAGTAGGTTCTCGTTCTTTCTGCGTATTAATATCCTTCAAACTGGCTTCTGACGGTCTAACTCGTTTCCTGTCAGAGCCCTGCAGTTTGGGAACCAGTACATCTACCAGGCGATGCCGCGCATGCTCTCCCTCTGGTTGGATTTCGGAGCTAAAGTGTGCGACTGTGAGAAAGGTGAGTAGGTGAGGTCAGAGACCACAGGGCTGGTCGGACTGGAAACGGTTCCCCGACGTCCGTGTCCGTCCTCCGCAGCCGGACGAGCCGACCGACTGATGCGACAGGAGCTGGGGAAAATCAACGCGGTGGTCGAGGAGCATTGCTCCAACTTGGCGCCCTACCAGTTCCTCACCGCCTTCTCCCAGCTCATCTCCAGGGTGTGTCACTCCAGCGACGAGGTCTTCAAGGTTCTCATGAAAATCGTGGCCAAAGTGTTCCTCGCGTACCCGCAGCAAGCCATGTGGCTGATGACCGCTGTCTCCAAGGTTGGCTGGTGTTTTGCGTGTTTTCCTTTTTCCCCCTCAACTGTCTCAGCTTCACTGAGATGCTGTGTCACTTTGTAATTGGAAACCTGCTTAGCTTCTTCGTGTTAGCATACATTCATTTTATCCTGGCTAAAATAATCTGACATACAGCTGTAGATAGACGTTTTGAGAGTGAGTGAGAATGTTATTTTCCCCTAAACTTTACTGCTGACGTCCTGTTGGTTCCACATGTAGATGAATCTGCTGGAAGTACAGCAGTAAAAAATGGGTTTTAAACATATTGAATTACAAAATACATTAAGTACCAATATTTACAGTGTCAGCCTTCCTTCATCAAGACTTCAGCATCTTCTAGCGTAGAGAATATCAACATCTCAGGGATTTTATTCAATCTGGGAGTGTGAAAAAATGTCTGACTTTATTCCCCATTCCAATATGTAAATTACATTTCTTTCTTTCTGTCCGTCTCTGTCTATTCTTTTCTTTCTTAGTCTGTTGTTTTTTTTTCCTTCTTTCTACTTTTTTTCTTCTCTTCCTTTTTTTCCTTCTTACTTTCTCTCCATTTATGTGTTCTTCATTGTTTCCTTAGGTTCTATGCCTCTCTTCCTTCCTCTCTTTCCTTTTATTTTAATTCAAATTCAAATCAAAAATACTTCTATTGTCGCCAGAGGGAAATTAAATGTTTTTGTAACTCGAGTTATACAAATATTCCTTCTTCCCTGTTTTGCTTCTTGGTCTGGACTGGTTGGTATCTCCTGTTCATTTACTTCTCCTTTTTTTTTTTTCCTGATACACTGCTGCTGCTGCTGCTGTTGTTGTTTGAACAGCAACTCTATTTAATTGCCTGCCCATGTCTGCCTTTTGTGTTTCAGTCTTCTTACCCCATGCGCATGAACCGCTGCAATCAGATTCTTAAGAACGCCATCAGTCTTGAAAAGCCTCTGGAGAAATTCATCGGAGACGCGAACAGACTCACCGATAAGCTGCTGGAGCTCTGCAACAAGCAGGTGAAAATGTCCTCACAGGACGTAAAAAAAATTAGGGCTAATGAGATCACACATGATTTAAAATTAGAGTTTATATATTCATAAAATTAACTCCAAGATTAGGCAGCTGTCCATAGAGATCGCTGAACGTAAGAGAAAAATTAAGACGATTTGATTAACTGTGCTTTTATTACCCTAAAAGAGAGGGGGGAAAAAAAGTCTTACTTTGTAAAATACAGTTGTGTTTGATCGTGTCGCTCATTCAGGTGGACGGTAACAGCACCACCCTCAGCATGGGCGTTCACTTCAAGCAGCTGAAGCGGCTGGTGGAGGAGTCCACCTTCAGCCAGATCCTCATCCCGCTGCAGTCCGTCCTCATCCCGACGCTGCCCTCTACTGGCGGGGCGAACACAAAGCACGACGCCTTCCCCGGACACTGGGCGTACCTGGACGGCTTTGAAGACGGCGTAAGTAGGAGAGGCGGGGTCTGAATCTCGCGACCCGTTTTCTTGAGACATTTATAATGTAGGAATACGATGTAGATAAATTTCAGTTTTGGAAAAGTTTGGGGAAATTAAAATGTGTAAAAATGTTTGTATTTCCAGACTGTTGAGTAAAAAAGTCACATCCTGATATGCTTAGATTTTTGGACATTTGAGTCTAGAATAATGGGGGTTTTTTGTATATTTTATCCTAACTGATCTATTTGCATGTCTTCGTATAAGGTGGAGATTTTAGCCTCGTTGCAGAAGCCCAAAAAGATAAGTCTGAAGGGCTCAGATGGCCGGAGCTACACCATGATGTGTAAACCTAAAGATGATCTAAGAAAAGACTGCCGCCTCATGGAGTTCAACTGTCTCATCAACAAGGTTGTGTGTCTGTGTGATAAACACGGTTTCCGGTAACGACGTGGCCCTCCTTAACGTCGTGCTTTCTGCATGCAGTGTCTCCGTAAGGACGCCGAGTCGAGGCGCAGGGAGCTGCACATCCGCACCTACGCCGTGATTCCTCTCAACGAGGAGTGCGGCATCATCGAGTGGGTCAGCAACACCGCTGGGCTGCGGCACATCCTCACCAAGCTGTACAAAGAGAGAGGTATTTATTTTCATGTCAACTGCTGTTCAACGGCATCCATGCCTCTTGTTTACATTTTATCGTGGTGGAACTACGACAAGCTTCATTTTACGTCACTGGTGTTTTATGTGTTGAACCAGCGTGAAGTAGAGCATAATAGTGGAGTCGAAGGACCGATGCACATCCGTAGAAAACTGAGGGATTTAGGACAAAGTTAGTAAATACTTCATTTGTGATTTCACTTCGGTATTAAAAACACGGCTGTTGTTTTAATGGCTATTGAACGTTTTCTGTGGATAATTTGGAGTTGCATTCCACGGCAAAATTGTTGAAAAGGTGAATCAAACACTTCATTGACGTAATTGCAAATCGTCCCCACAGTTTTTAGTCTTTTTTTTTTTTTTTCCCTAAAATATTTTGGGAAAAAAATTTCTGAAAGCGTGAAAAGTTGAAAGGTCTCGTAAGGGATTGTAGAGTTTGTGGGTCCAAGTGTGAAAGATTTGTAGACTGGAATAGCGGAAGGGATTTTGACTATGTATTTCTCTAGGCGTCCACCTGTCGGGTAAAGAGCTGAGGAAGCTTGTTTTACCCAAAACGGCTGCTTTTGAGGAAAAACTACGAATCCACAAGGAGGTGCTCTGCGCTCAGCATCCGCCCGTCTTCTATGAGTGGTTCCTCCAAACTTTTCCTGACCCTGAATCATGGTATGCCACTGCTCCACTGCATGAGCACGGAGGACGATATTACAAGCAGGAATGTTGATTAGATTGAAATGTATTCTTGTGTTCACTTTTCATTTCTGTTTTTTTTTTTTCTTTTCCAATTTCTGCACATGTTCACACCCAGGTACAGCAGTCGCTCTGCATACTGCCGCTCCACTGCTGTGATGTCCATGGTCGGCTACATCCTGGGACTCGGCGATCGCCATGGAGAAAACATCCTCTTTGACTCTTTCACTGGGGAATGTGTCCACGTTGACTTCAACTGCCTCTTTAACAAGGTTAGTCACTCAGATCAGAGGTGTCGACAATTCTTTGAGGAACTATATCTGCTGTGTGTTTTGGTCCCTTTTCCCTCCCGTTTGCTTTATATGTGCCGTTCTCTTTGTGTCCACCAGGGGGAGACATTTGACGTGCCCGAGGTAGTTCCTTTCCGACTTACCCAAAACATGGTCCATGCTATGGGGCCAATGGGTACTGAGGGTTTGTTTAGACAGGCCTGTGAGGTCACGCTGAGGCTGATGCGAGACCAGAGAGAGCCACTCATGAGGTAGACACAGTTTAATACACTGTTATTGTCAAAAACTTGATTTTCTTTAGTGTCCATATTAAAAAAATAACACTTTCATTATATAATTGTTTGCTATTACTCCTTTTAGTGTGCTGAAGACCTTCCTTCACGACCCGCTGGTGGAGTGGAGCAAACCATCCAAAGGACTGGTGAAAACCCAGGCCAATGAGACAGGCGAGATAGTTAATGAAAAGGTTTGTTTGGGTTTTTTTTTTTTTTATTTGATATTGTTTATAGGTCTTACATAAATGATTTCTTTCTGCTTCAAGCTGTTAATTTCTACCACCTCTGTCACTTCCAGGCCAAAACACACGTGTGTGACATCGAGCAGCGTCTCCAGGGGGTGATAAAGAGCAGAAATAAAGTGCTTGGCCTCCCTCTGTCAATAGAGGGACATGTGCACTACCTCATCCAGGAAGCCACAGATGACAAAATGCTCTGTCAGATGTATTTGGGCTGGGGTCCATACCTGTAGAAAGATATGTACATGTTTAGTTAATCATCATAAAGCACTTTTTGAGTAAAGTTTCAGTTTTGTTGAAGTTCTTAATTTTTTTTTTATAAACGGTCATACCGTTTGGATTTTATGTGCTGTATTGTTCGTTTGTAATAAAGAGATCTTCTGTTGGTTAGTGCGATTGAGTGCGTCTTTTAATCTTTTAACCCTCCTTAGCTCCTCTGATGCACCTCAGACCGTCAGCTGATTGAGTTTAATCCTCCCTTCTCTCTGATTCTGACCTGCTAACGTTCACAGGTTCAAGAAAACTCGGCACGACCGCCGCTGCGGAGTAAGGTTGCATGCTGAAATTTTGTTTTCATTGCGCCATTATGGCTTCAGACACTCAGAGAGTCGCTGTATTTGTGATTATGGTATTTCTTCTTTTGGTTAACTCGTGGCTGTTTTTGCAATTTACTTTGAAATAGAAGCCGTAAGGTATTTTTGTGTTTAATAACTGTTGGCTTACATTTTATTTCTCCTTTTCTTTCTTTAAGAGATTAACATTTTTTTCAAATTTAGTTTTTATTTTGTATTTCATGTGTAAAAGTGCAACATTTTGTGGAGAGATTATGCTTTTATTGTGAACTTGAACAGGAAGTCATCTTTCAAGTCATTGCATTTTCTCAGGACTTTCGTCATGTTTACGTCGCCGTAAACAGCTTTGCGCATGCTAATGTCCGTCATGGTACGTCATTTGACATTTTAACGGCTGTCCGAAGCATTCATTTAAGTTATCCTGAACATTAACGAAACAACAGCGTCTTTGAGAGACGCAAATTAAAAGCCTGACGTTACAGCGACGCCAGTCAATTTCCTGAGCGTCCTTTATTGACCCTTAGGAGACAGACCAGTGGATAATGGGTCAGTGCTGACGAGCAGGTGCGTGCGGAGATTCTCAACGTCTCCGACGTCTCTCTGTCGGCCTCCATGTATGGCAAGCCGTTAGAAACAATAATACCCCGTACTTTAACGTGTTGTAAATAGCCGGTTGCGACGTTTATTCTCGCAGCCAGGCTGAGAATCTCAACGGCTTGCCGTGATTGCAAAGATGTTAGCCTGGCTGAGGCGATGAGTGGGTCAGCTGGTGGCTCTTGGGAGGTGAACGTTTGGTCTAGTAACCGGCGTTAACTCGGTAACCCTCCGCTGCCGCGTCTCCACGGAGACGACGGCCGACCTTGAGGACTCCGTCATGGACCTGACGCGACTGGCTGTGGATGCTGGCCAGTTCATCAACCGAGCTGTTCAGGTAAATCCGGAGAGACGGCGCTCTGCATGTCCCACCCGCTCCATTAAGATGAACTGGAGTCTCCCGTCGCTGTCGAAAATGAGGCTGTTTTGTCATATCGCTCCAGTACACCGGAGAGAGCCTCGGCCAGGCGGATAGGACCGAGCTGGACGGCGGGCTGGAGGAGCTGCTGGCTCGGGCGGACGCCACCAAGACCTGGACGGACTCCATCATTTCCCAAACCGAGGTGCTACTGCAACCGAGTCTGGGTGAGAAATGATGCATTTATTGTGTTAGTTAGTTAGAACAGTGGCGGTCCTATCAAGAAGGTCCAACCTCTCTGTTTTCTTACTTCGACCAACTTAAAGATACTCCTTCTCACAATGAACCTAAAATAAAAAAAAAAATAAATAAAAAATAAAAAAAACACCTGGTAACTTAATTGTCCTGTATATGGAAATGAGCTCAGCAACATAAATCAGGAAACAAAAAAGTGTTGGATAAATCAGGGTTTCCCCAAGAAATTGGTATGAAAGTCTCTCAGATGGTCTTTCAGGGAGATGGGACCATAAATGCATCATTAAAAGATGAGTTATGATGACAAAGTATATAGGATTCATCACTTTGTCTAATAAAAAAGTAAATCTGCCTGATCATTTGGAAAAAAGAAAAACAAAGCATGTGTTGAGTGGGGATTTGATGCAAATAACTGAACGGCTAATAGCAATACGTTTACTCCATGAAAAGTAAGACTTGAGCAAAATGACTCACCTTTTCTTTGATAACGTGTCAGGAAAAGAAGACATGCATGTCCATACAAACACCGAGTCCTTAAATGCATAAACATAACTATAATTGGAGTCTATGTAAACCTCCTGCAGGGCTGTGAATCAGTGTTTGCCCTCTACCGCATGCATCTTCTTTCAATTAGTGTTTGCTCTGACTGTAATTGACTCATACAGATGAATAGAGTTCTCTTCTTTTTTTTTGTTTGCTTTCAATTTCTTCAGCTAATGGAGTTATAAGTGGACGTGGTCTGCTTTCTATCAGTGAAGTGGCCTGTTAGGCTGCCAGGAGCATTAAGGACAAAGCTTCATAAAATGTCAATTCTCATTTTCAGAGAGCCTTTGGCTCCACTGCAGATCTTTATTGTTCTTATGGAGAAACAGGAAAGCAGACGTATGCCAATAAGGTTATTTATAGTTAAGTGTCCTAAATGTCAGTATCTATAAAAAGAGCTGTAATTATTTCGAAGGTCTCTTTTTTTTTTTGTTTTATTTTGTTTTCCACCTCCGACACACAGGAGCTCGATTAGAGGACCGCCTGTACGAGCATCTGGAGTGGAGCGCCCCGCCTCGGCCCCGTGCGCACGAGTTACTGGGGGAACAAATGACCCAGGCTGGGCTGGAGATCGGATCGAACACGCCCTATGGCGAGTCTGCATCTGTTTGCACCATTTGCCTTCTCAGCTTTTGCCCTTCTTAGGTGGACATGAATCATGATATGTTATTGGGGTTTTTTTTTTTGTTTTTTTTTTACAATACTAAGTTAAAATGTCAGATTTTGGCGTTTGAAGCAGTACAATTTCAGTAACTCGGAAAGGGGGAAAAATGTTTTTGAATGGAATTAAAGCTGCAACACCCTGGTTGTACGAGCGCACCAACTTCTAAAGTAACACGGTAGAAGTAGGCTCTGATTCACTTTCAGCATTTAGTCTGATTTGGCAGGAGTTTCATCAGCTTCCTGCATCTTGATTTGGCTGCATTTCCCCAACTTACCTTTCAAAGGTTCTTCCAAATCTTTCACACTGCAAGGAAATCTGCTCCTCATCAGGTGGCGTCTCAGACTTTATTTTTTATTCACGTTAGTAACGTCTGCACGCATGTACAAACAAATATTGCACATTTTTTTTGCTTGTGTTTTGTGCTTTTCCTTCTATTTCTTTGTTTTGCTTCATAAATTAATTTTGAAGGATATGTATTTAAGTTCAAACAATTTAATACGAATGTCAGATGGACATTTTTGTAGCAGTAAAACAGTCTTGGAAAAAAAACAAACTACTTCTGCCAGCAATGTAATCGTGGGCTTATTTCTGTAACACTAAAGGTTGCGAAAGTTCTGAAACTGCGCATCCTGATCTCGCGCTGACATCACGTCAACCTGGTGTTTTCAACCACCGAATGTTTGCGTACAGGAACAGCTCTGATAAGGTGCGGCGAGGCCCAGAAGCAGCTGGGAGAAGCCGAGAGGAAGTTTGTAGAGTGCACAAACATTCACTTTCTCACCCCGCTGAGGAGTTTCACGGAGGGTGAATACAGAGCCATCCAGGTGAAACGCACCTCTTGTCTCTTACGATCTCTCCGTTTAGCTTCTGACCCAGTTTTATTGTGAACGCTTTTAACAGAATGAGCGCAAGATGTTGGTGAACAAGCGTTTGGACTTGGACGTAGCCAAGACCAGGCTGAGGAAAGCCCATGAAGCAGACAGAGAGGCCAGGGTGAGCTGCAGCTAGAGTTTACCCGGAAGTGTGGGATACCAAAAGTAAAAACATGACATTGTAACATCCTGTTTGACCTGTGTCCCTTTTTTTCTTTCTTTTTTGTTTTTTTTTTTCCTTTTGCCAGAACCTGAATGCGAACCCGTTGGATGAAGACTACCTGTCTCACGTTTCCTACATGTTCAGCTTCCTGCGTGTTAAATGGCTTAAGGTTCGATTCTTTTTTGAAGAAACGTGAACAACAAAAGAGACAAACATTATAATTTGGGCTTTAACATAGTTATTTCTATGCTTTCCCCAAACAGATATGGGCTCAGGAAATCTCTCAGGTACGAACATCTCTATCTTAAAAGCTCATTCAGGTAGTGTGCTTCTGCCACTTCTGACAGATTGGTTGATGGAAAACAGACCCACACCAACACAGATCATTGGGATTTTTGATGTCAAAGAGAAACAGAAAATGTTTTTTCTCAGAACCAAATTGATTTGAAGGCGTACGGTGCCGTCTAACGAGTTGTGTTCGTGTGCGAAGGCGGAGATGGAGCTGAGGATCTGCCAGAGTCTTTTCGATCGGCAGTCAGAAATCACAAGACGGGCTCTGGAAGGAATCAGCAACATTCACGTATGTTAAAACCACGAGTGCGCCGATTTATCTTAATTTTGGGAAGTTGCTTATCAGCCTATTTTTACATGTGAAGCCAATCTTATCCAGGTTGGTTGGCAAATGTCTAGGAATCAACCACTGTCCTCTTCTGTACTGTGTTGAGAAAGGTTTGATTGATAGACCTGCTCACCAAGTTATGTCTGCATGTTTGCAATTACCAATAGTTACTCCACTCTTGCCAACTCAACAACTTTCTTGCTACATTGTGCAACATTTCAGACCAAAAAAATGTTATCGGCTAAAATCAGAATCAGCAGGTTCAGCTTTTTAAAAGATCAGTAATCGACTTATCGGCCAGAAAACTGCAATCGGTGCATCCCTAGTTAAAACAAATCCTAAACCGAGTATATGACCATATTTCTGTAAGATTCTGTACGATTCAGTGTCAAACGTCGCGTTGCCCGTTTCTTTCCTCAGATCAACCACATGCGGAGCCTCACGGACTTTGTGGAGGGTCAGGCGTCATTTTTCGCTCAGGGCAACCAACACGCTCAGGAACTGCAAAGACACATGTGCAGGTCGGCATTTATTATTAACAACCTCAAAAGAAGTTTCATCATGTGATAATGATAACAACTTTTAATAACAATGAAAACTAGGCCTGTTCAACTTCTTAGTCAGGTGCAGTAGTGTGCAAAAGTTTTGGACCACAATAAATGTTTTATTTTCTTCTTCTTTTTCTTTATTTTTAACAAGCCAAACCTCCTTGTAAGCTTCTGATGTGAAAATAGTACTCAAGGATTTATAAATGTTCTTTAATGCTTTACTTGCCTTTTTACACACTTATATTCCAGATGAATTTATTTGTTTTAGGTGCTTTTGCTTAACTTACAGTCTAAAGAAATATTCCTAAAAAAAAAAAAAAAAGGCCAGTTGCTTGGGAATTTTGTACTAAATTTGGATTTATCTTTCCATGAGTATGCTTGAATTCCCAAACTTCAAGTCTTTGTAAGACTTTGTCTTAAAAAGTCTTACAAAGAGTGACTTTGTAAGACACTCTCGTATCAGGTGATCTTGTTGTTTTATGACATTTATATTCACATTTTTCTCATTTTACTTTCAGGATTCCAGCTGTCTTCTGCTCTAATAATTGGCAATCGGCAGTTAATAACGAGCCACCAATCAGCAGCCATGTTGCCGGTGAGCCTGTCGGGTTGGATCAGGTCGCCGCGGTTCCCAAAGTAGTTCGCCAGCTGCCAGACTTTGACCAGGACTCGTGGACTCTTGCCGTCGATCCTAAAACTGAAACAGATCTCTCTTCATCTGATCACACAAACAACAACAACAACAACAGCGCCTTCAGTACTCCCGGTCAATCAAGCGGTCACCAACCAGCTGTTAAAAATCAATTATTTACACACCAAACATTTGATCTTGTATTTACATCCAGCCAATCAGATGAGCTCCTTTCACCCAGCAGGACAAATCGGGGAACAAGCGGTTTGCCTTCTGCTGTGAGAGACTCGACCCGGACTTCCAGTGCAGCTTTTACCGATGCCGCCGCTGGTTTCGCAACAGCGGCCGCGTCGCCTCCTCCTCCAGGAGGTACAATCCAAAACGAGAGGCAGACGGGAGACGCCGCAGCTACTGACATCACAGCATCCACTGATGTGGTTCCTGATTCCCAAACAGCCAGTGAAACTCGTGAGCGGCCAGTCGCCGGTGGAGAAGATGTGGAGTCGGGCTTGTGACAATTTAGAGCACTTCACAGTTGGTTCTCAATATCTGAAGCTGGAACATTAGGTGTGCCAAGCTGGATTAATTATCCTTATGGAGGCTCCATAGTAATTGTAAAAGAGCTTGTTTTACAGGGCTCATGTCATCATTTTCACAGTTTTACTGTCGCACTTGTGTTTTGGATTGTTCTATTCATTTCAACGTCAAAGACAACGAGCACAAAGGAGCTGGGTTCTCTGGAGGGTGATGATGCTGCAGAGGGAACACATAATTGACACATGTCCCACCCAAGAAGATCAGAGCGACACCAAAGTCTTCCGCTCGAATGCGAGTTCATATAGCAAAGATTTATATCAGGATTTGTCCAGTGGGGAGATGGAAGTCAGCAGAAATATTGTCGGGAGAGTATTAGCTTGAAGACCTAACTGACCGGCTCCTTGCTCTGAGATTTAAAAGTGCTCTGCAGCAGGCATATATAAGCTCCAGCTTTGACCAGCATTGTGACTATGATGCAAATAGGTGTCAGCAATTACACATTTCACGACTGTCTCGACAGCTATATAGTGGTTGCGTAAAAAATTAGAGGTAATGAACGAAATTAGCTGAGGATCTCAGTTTTCTAAACATAATTAGCCTGTGTTTTAAAGGGTCTTCCGATCTGTCATGAAACTAAAACTATATAAGTCTGCCTGCAGCTAGTTATCTTACGACATGTGTGGTCATAAGAAGTCTCTTTAATTCAGTTCCATGGTGGCTGAAGGGGACGTTTAAAATGCTAATACAGAATCTTGTTCATTTGGCTCAGACACTGAGAAAATTTGCCGCTCCAAAATAATTTTTGTGGAGAACTTGGAGGGAGTTTAATAAGACTGGAGATGTCAGCAAACATTTCATACTTTCATCAGTGGTAACATCTGAGGTAAAACATCTCTTTGTTGCATGAGAAACTTTGTGCTCACAAACGACAGCTGCTGTCACCATGACGGTCAGCCTAATGACTCTACTAGAGCTGTCTCTGGTAGAAACAGCTCTACTAGAGGTAGTAAAACCTTTAAACCTTACGCAGGTCCAGGTTTTTTTTATGCAATTATAAGTGTAACCATTTCAGACACGTGTGATTTCATAGGTTGTTTTTTTTTTTGTGTCCAAAAATTAATTTTTTTTAATTATCGATTTTGTCAAGCAATAGTAAAGCTGATGATCATTTTTATATATTTAACAATGTTAAGATTTTGAGCTTTTCTTGCTCTTAGTTGATGATATTTGCCCATTAGCCTTGATTTAGTGCCAGTATAAATGAATTTAAATGTAGCCATATGAAATAGATGTTTCATATTTAAGAGACAAAAAAAAAAAAACAACTGGGTTGACTGTTGCAGATGTTCAGTGTAAAGTGGAAACTAAGTGTGTGTTTTCACAGACAATTACCAAACGTATCAAGTGTTGTGCCAATTGTACATGTGTGTAAATGTAGCTGTAGAGATTGTATGACTTTGAGAAGAGCTACTTATGTCTCTTCTTTACTCGTGTTTCTCTGAGGTGAGGTCGTTTTCCATGTGAAATGCTCACTTGTGTTCATGTGTCGCAGAGCCCAAGAGGTGAAAACACTCCAGCCTCACATGAATCTTTATGCTTCTTTACACTCAGACTTGGTTCTTTCTTCATACATGTTGCCCAGTCATTTATTTTCACCACTTTCATTTTCTTAAAGCCTTTTTTTTTGTTTTGTTTTATTGTGAAACGGATAAAAGTTCCCATATCCAGATGTTGATTTTTCTTCTGCGTTTCTGTTTTGTCAGGCCAATTTTGGGACCCTAAAACAGACACGATGATGTAATCTCCTGCACCAAAAGCAACACTTTTTGTCCGAGTGCATAAATACACTCGGGGCTGGTTGGTAATAAAATTTCTCCTCTAATGTCCGCCCGGTTGTGAGCCTGTGATTTAGTCGCTTCGTCGATCCGATGTCGGCGCCAGCTTGGAGTCCGATTGGATTTTGGTAAAGATGAAGAAACGAAACGTTTGGCGATGTCATACCAGAGCAAATCAAGTGTGAAATGAATCTTTCGTCACCAGCAAGGTTCGTTCCCTGGGAACTCCTTGTTAAAAGCCAGTTGCGCCGCCTGGGTTCACGTAGCGCACTAATGAGGTCTGTTGGAGTGCGACACGCACTGGCTCGCATATAGGAACACCTAAACACTATCCAAAAAAGCTCAGTGTTTGTTTCTCTTCTCTTTCCTTCATCTTTGCTTTTGGCTCCTCTGCCGTCCAAACAGATCGACGAGATCAGATGCAGAATGTGCGGCATCAATCTGTCGTGAGCCTCTTGGCTCTCCCAACATAAATGCTTGTATCACCAGTGGATAAAGCTCCCGGAGGCCCAACTGTCCAGCCCCCCCCCCGCCCCCCGCTTGGAGTCACATGGAATAATGTCACTTTCTCTCAAGTGACTCGCTAAACAAGAATAGAAGCTCCTCAATCTGTCCACGGTTGGGTGTATTTCCCCACTACCCTGAAGCGACAAGTGCCCGTCGCTCTTCCAGCCACTTTTCATGCTTCCGTAACGCGACGCTTTCCGTCAACAGATATCAGAGTCGTCCTTTGGCCTGGCACAGCGTCATACAGGAAGAGAAAGGAAACTGGCTCCGTTTCCTTAGCTCAGAGGAAATTGCTTGAATTTGGCTATGTTACAACTCTGTTCTTACATATTTATTTTTTTTGCCAAGTCCCAAAGTTCCTGATTTGTGGCAACATGCTCATCTGCTGCATCTTTGAAATGCTTCACATTTTCTAGCACCTTATTGGGCTTTTATGTTGCAAACAATCTTAAAATAACTTGATCGGTGAAATGGAAGCAAATGGATGGGATTTTCCACAAAATATATCTAAAACAAAATTGTCTTGAATTCAGTTTGTTCACAAAGCACCAACGTACAACAAATAATCTCAAGTCTCAGGGCTTTGCAAAGAGTAAAAACAATCCAGCTCAGTTTATTTTTCAAATTATTGAGGTTTAAACCTTGTGGATGGCATCTAGTCACTGACTTGTATTGGACAGTCCATTGCATTTCATCAGTTATTGAAGAACTTTGCAAAGAAAGACCAAAAAAAAAACTGGACATGTCTCTCAAATTATAAAAATTGTGAGTTAGAGATTGGTCATTAAAAGAGCTTCTGAAGTTTCCAACAAATAATAATTTTGTTCTTCACGTGGCAACATTCTGTTGTATTCTCCACAGATTAAAACTGAGTAGAAATTAAAGTCATTCTAATTAAAATTCCCAAACAAGGCCAAACAGACATTTAAGAAAATTCTCCCTCTACTTATTCAACAGAACACAAAAGGCGAAATGGTTGTGGAAAACCAATGTGTTTTTTTTTTTTTTTTTTTTTTTTTTTTACATTTATTTATTTATTCATGTACAAATGTTGTATTTGGACTCCCATTCAGTCTCTGCTCTGTTGTGACAGTTACAATCACCAGAACAAGAACTGAGTCATCTCAACAGATTTAGAACCTCGCTTGCCCCACTTTCCATCAGCAGGCCGCGTTTTAACAGTATCTTTATAGTTTCCGTCCCTGCCCGTCCTGCACACGAGCGGGAAGGAGCGGGGGAAACACCCAGACAAGCACCGCGCCGCGGTAAACGGCCCGCGCCCGCTGCGCTCGTCGCGTTTGCGTCCCGCTGATGGTTTGCGTCTGCTGCCTGACGACTCCTGCCGTCCCGCCCCGTCAGAAAAAGCCACATCTGTTTTCTCCCAACTTCCCCTCCTGCTCTGAAAAAAGTAAAAACCAAGGAAACCTTTTTACTGTTATTCCGTCTTTTAATTGTCTCTGTTTTTTTGTTTTGTTTTTTTTTCCAGCCACGTGGGCGGAGTTTGCAGCTTGAACGGTCGGTGCGGCGCGCAGGTGGCGCTGGCGGTGAGCGGCGTCTGGCGGTCGAGGATGAATGCGTAATTTGCTGCTCTGGTCCAAACGCTGGCGTGCAGTCAAACGGTGTCGCAGTTTTTCCACAAATAAAGATCAGTCAGACTGGATGATGGATGCGCACTTTGACTAGGCCATGAATCTGAATTCTTATTTCACTATAAATCTGTGCGCGCGCGGGCAATCTTGTTAACTCAGACTCCCCGTTGCAGCTGAAGCAGCAGAGTGAAAAGAGCTGCAACAGCAGGAAGTTGGGAAAAATTCACATTTTTATCATGTTGTGCCATGGCAACTTTTTTTTTCTTTTTTTCTCGTGTTTCCCAGCCTGTTTCTTCCTGCGGGTTGTCCCTTTTCCTCAGATAAATCTGCCAGCGTCGCCCCGAGGCTGACGCGCGCGGCGCAAGGAACAGGCAGAAAGGTCAGGGCGTTCCCCCTGACTGCGCGGCGCGGCGCGTCCTGCTCCTGCAGCTGAACGCGCCGCACCTGCTTGGACCGCCGGATCAAGGCCGGAGAGCAACGCAGGAAACCGTCACCTGTCGGCTCGCGCGGATCGGTCACCAAGGCAACCGAGCTGAACTCAAATAGAAGCCCGAAAATAAAGCTTGAAGCCTGTCGCTATAGCGACAATATTTCTCTTAAAGTGGCGAAGGCGAAGTTTGTGAAAGTCCGGAACAATAAAACCGTGGCGGATGACGTCACTGCAGTTTTCTATTTGAGGAGCTTCAAGTTTGAAATAAAAAATAAATAAATACCCCAATTGAGGTATGATGACAGCAGAATTGTTTCAACACTTACTGTATGCAAGTTAGTGAGGGCTTATAACTTCAGATTCATTTGTTTTGTCGGTTCATTTATTTATTTATTTATTTCAAAGCGAAGTTTGGAGTTTGGTTAGAAATTAATAAACAAAATCACACAGTCGAACCAAAAGTTATCAGACTGTATTTGTGTTAAAACTAATTTCTCACTTTGCAAAGCAGCTCGCGTTGCTGATGCAGACCTCCCTGCCATCACCCTCATCTTTCGCTCCACGCACACCCCCTGCTTTGGGCCCCCCAGCCCCCCCAAACAACCCCCCCCAAACAACCCCCTCCCTCCTCCTTCTTCCCTCCTGCTGCGTTTATAAGTCAGAAACCGCGACGTTGAGCTCACAGAGCGGAGCTGTGCGCAGAGGGAGGGGGGGCCGCATGAGAACACAAGAGCAGCGCGAGTAGATCTAAACAAAAATCACAACAACAAAAACAAAAAAAAAAATCAACACAGTAGAACAATAGGAGTTCGAGCCGCTGCCATGCATGTGTTTGGGATCTGGGTTGTGCTCTGTGTGCTCAGCGCTGCCGGTTCGTCTTCATGCGTTAAGGAGGCTGAGGACGATGACGACTACGGCAACGAGATTTCTCTGGACCAGCAGCAGGGTGAGTTTCGCTTTGATCGTTTTCCCTGCTTTGACTGGACACACTTGAGCATCGTCGTGTCTCCTTGACAACGTGTCGCCACTGATTCGGATTTGATTAAGTCCTTCGCCTAATTTGACAAATCTATTGCTTTTTTTCCTTCTTGTAAGTATTTATATATATTGTTGGGGGGGGGGGATGGGAGAGGTTTCTAAACAGCAAGACAATCAAGTGTTAATCAGAGAGACAGTCTGTTTTTGCAGTGGTTGTTTTTCTTTTCTTTTGTTTGTTTAAAGCCTTAACAGTTTGTATCCAGGACGTGGGGGGTCTGCAGAGATGCTTACCTGCCCTTTTCCCGATCCAAGATGCCCCTGCCAGACCTGACCTGGATGGAGGAAAGGTCACTCATGACCTCCCGCTCTAGTTAATGACGATCTATCTCAGAAAAATCCCAAAGATAACAGTTCAGGTTTTTGGTTGAGATCAGAGGAAATGCGAGAAATTTCCAGGAAATCAACACTTTCAGAAGCAAATTCCTGTTCAGGAAAGTGCTTCATATCCATGTTCACCAGCAAATACATGGCGATGGGTGTGTTAGGTTTGGGAGCTCAAAACACGTCCATTTTGGCGCATGGCATCACGCAACCTTCACGGGTCTGCGCCATTAAAATCCTCCTGTGTTTTCCAGAGTCACCAAACTCTCACCTCTCCCACTGGGACAAGCTCTTCGTCGCTCTGGAGGACTCCCACATGAGGCAGAACATGCTGCTGGAGTCGGCGGAGCGGTGCTGCGTCGGACCGGCGTCTCTGAGGAGCCAGCTGGACAAGCTCCTCCGGGCGGCGTCGCAGCAGAGCTCGCCCGGCCTGGGGTCAGCGTGCAGGGCGCAGGCGGAACGCGAGGCTCTCGGGCTGCACCGCGGCCTGGCGGAGCTCCGCCGGGACGGGGCCGAGATGGAGAGGAGAATCAACGGCACCTTGCAGGCGATCCTGCGCTGCAGACGCGAGGACGAGGCTCGGCTGAGTCGCCTCGAGGAGGCCGCGTCAGGAAGCGGCGGCGGCAGCGGCAGCGGCGGCGGCGGCGGCGGCGGCGGCGGCGGACACCAGCCGACTCAGAGGCATGGAGCGTTTAGCTCGCGGTTGAACTCAGTCCCGTCCGAGCTGGAGGAGCAGGATTTGTCCTCGCAGGTGGACCTGGACATGATAAGAGGCTCTCTGGTCGTCATAGCGAGAGACGTGCAGAGGATTTACCTGCAGCTGAGCACCGTGATCGAGCAGGCGGGAACTCTGAGGAAGGGCAGAGGAGACACATGAACTGGCTGCAAAACAACAACATGCACAGCAAAAAAAAAAAAACTGGCATTTTGCTTACTTTCTGTTACATATGAGCTTGTACTTCTCTGCCGAGTACAACTCTAATGCGCCACTAAGAATCATGTGGGTTTGCTATAATAAATAAAACTTTTTTTTTAAAGAAATCAATTAATCAATTAAAAAGTAAATCGCCCTCGTGGAAAATGTTTCCTCCCTTCTTCCAGTCTAATTTCCCACAGCAGCTGAGCTCACGTCCTCGCGTCTTTCACGCGTCAGATGGCAGCGTTTGTTTTTGTTGGCCGCCGATTCCCTCAGCCACCGCAAAGGCGAGGAGGAGGAGGAGAGCAGAACCAGAGGTTTTGGTTCTGGGTGTGATTTAAGGCGTGTTTGTCCAACTCGTTAGTTGCTTTAATGCAAAAGAGGCCTCGGCTTGCAGCGCTCAGTGTTTATGAGTTACACACTGACGCCCATCCCTCCCCGGGCCTCACACACACACACACACACACACACACTCACACACACACACACACACACACACACACACACACACACACACACACACACACACACACACACACACACACACACACACACACACACACACATATGTATATGCCTGCGGGCTTGTTTATTGAAACCAAAGTCAGGTTTCTGGAGGCACTTTCCTCATATATTTTGTTCTGTTTTGTCTCCTGTCACTGGATCAGTCATTTTTGATCTTATTTTGTATTAAAAACATCAAAAATGCATTTTGAACAAAAAAAATGTGGGTTTGAAATATTGCCACACTTTGACAACGTTAATAGGGTGCAAGTCCAGAAAGGCGGTCAGTATAGAGGGATTTTGCAGTGAGGTTCTGTCAGCTGCAGCGGTTTCACTCAACTGGCACCTGCTGCTGGTAAAGGTCCAAACAGGTTGGAGGTTAAAGCCTTTGGGTGGTCCGAGAGGGGCCTCCACTGAAGAGGCAGGAGCTAATGGCTAGTCTGAGAGAGGTCAAGAACAAACCAGATTTCTACAATCTTAAAAAAGAAGAAAAAAAAACTTCCTTTTTTCCTAAATATCAGACATGTCACAATCATATTGGACGAGTATCTACAGATAAATCAATGAATATTTTCACAGTGGAATGGGGGCTGGAGGTGACGAACCGCCACTGGTCTTTTTGGGTGAAACGCCTACTAATGTAGTAATTTTTCTTGTTTGTTTATTAATGGTTATTTGTATTCATTTGATCATTCATTTCAGGTTTCTCGTATGTTTTACAAAGGAAGATTGTCGGCGCCACGCTGCCTCCTGCCTGCATTTTCTGCATGAATAATTACCCACTGGTGTACTAACGCTACGATAAGAGCATGGCGATTGTCTGAACGTTCTTCAAATTGTATTTGCAAAAACTCGCATTGATCTTCCAGAGTCAGCAAATCTGGATTTCTGCTAAACGGAGATGATTTTTGCTCTGCGAGTGAAATTTGAGATCCGGAAACAGGCAATGGAACAGGCAGGATTATGAGACAAGTGAAAATTTAAAGAAATCTTCAAACGAAGAGGCACAGTGGCCATGGAAACCAACAAATGAATGAAGCAAAGAATGAATAAAAATGACTGTATAGGCTGGGAGTACATGCAAGTTGGTGGAACAAGAACAGGTGAGTCTGATTAACTGAACCAGATGCAATATCAGTCGATCACAAACTGAAGCTTGGAGAAAGATGGGTTATCAATGTTTGTATTCCTTAACACCAGCCAGCAGATCACATGGTAAAACGTCGCATTGAGGAGATTATTTCCTAAATGCGCGGTTGGGTTTGCTGGCAGAGCAAAATTGGCGATGACGTTGTCGGAGCAAAGTTTTGTTTTTACGTCATCAACTGCTGTCCTTGTCAATTTGCACGACTCAGAAAACAAATCAGCAGGGATCACACGCTGGCCTATAATTGATCATGTTTGGACCCAAAGATCTGTTGTGGTAACATCTCTCGTTGGTGGAAGTGAGCAGGTTCATCTGGAGTCCTTTAAAAAGGTTGCACAAACAACGCCTGTCCACTGCAACCAGTTCCACCGCTGGCCAACCAATGCAGTGCACCCAAATGAACAGAAGACATGTCGAAAAGCACAAATGAACACAAGAGAAAATAGCCGCAGGAAATCACAGGGATAAGTAAAACAGTCACTAAACTAAACATGAACGAACCCAAAAAGAGAATGGCATGCTATCGCTAAAACCTCGCCTCGGAAATCCCAAAGCATGTCGGTGCAGAGATACACTTTCAAAGTACCTTTCAGATGACAACAGTACAACCAGGGTACATTTCTTCCCACCTCTTTTTTTTTGTATCTGCATCTGGAATTTTACAGGCGAGTTAAAAACCGCTGACTGCAACGTTTTCCTTCTGGCCCGTTTCCCCGGCCAGGAGAAACCTTTGTCTCTTGTCTCCGACAAGACAAAGGTGTGAAGATGTGGAGTATCGTGTCGCTGCCAGACCTCACACCACACCTGTTTCACAATCTCCCTGGATATTTGCAGCAACAATTCACATCGTGCAGACACAATGATCTGTTCAATGTGGTGACACTTGACTTCCATTAAAGGTCTCCATCTGTGCAGTGCATGTGGTGGGGGATTTTAAGAATGGCTCCTTTGTTGTGTGTTTTTTTTTTCTTTTTTTACCAGCATGCGGAATATGGAGCCATGAGAGTAGGAGGCTAATGATGGGGAAAATAGAAGAGGAGAAACCCAGTGAACAGCACTGATACGGTGGGTAAAAAAAATAAATAAAAAGAGACAATAACTGTTCTCCATGCATAAAACAACTACTGTATGAGCCACCTGGCCACACAGAGACAATAATCAGTCGACATTTTCTTTGTTTTCCAGCCTGACTTCCTTTTGACTGCCCGCTTTCTTTCATCTATTTCATGTCATCTGTAACAACTTCTTATCCTTTCTAGTTTCCCATCTATACACCGATCACATTGGATGCTCTTATCTATGTTGTCCTGGTAATATCCGTTTGCCATCTCTTGCTTTTTTTTTTGTTCGACCTCTTGTCATCAAACAACGGTCAAATCAAAGGTACCGACCTGTGGCGAACATGGTGGTGTGACGGTGTGGGGACGAGTGCAAACTTTCTTCATCTATGTGCATAAGACAGAAAACCTCTGGAGGCTGATTAAAAGACAACAGTACTCTCAGAGAGATTTTATTTTCACATCATGTAGTCACTTGACAGACAACACAATATTGGCACTTTCTTCTAAGCAAAAACAACGATACAAAATAGATCAAGCTCTGATGAACATCTAGCTGTCTCTTATGTACATTGGAACCAACCTCCTGAAGGACAACGTGTGGGTGAGGGGAAGAGGGAAGTGAGTCTGTCTATTTGATAGGTGAGTCCAGAATCTCCTCATACTCCTCCCTCTGGCGACGTCCCGCACCTCGAGAGGGCAGCAACTTCATTGCCACCAGCCACCCGACGCTCAGCGTGATCATGACGTTCCCCACAACTTCCGGAGCGGTGGGAGCCAGAGGGAGTAGGGCCAAATGCAGGAGCATGGCCACAGGCACCTCCAAGCTCTGCGAGGCGGAGACCAGAGCTGGGTGGAGTCGGGTGAGGGCATGCGTCATTCCCAGGAAGGCCGCTAAAGAGCAGGCGACTAAGCCCAGGACAAGGCCCCATGCTGGTAAACTCATAGGCCAAGACCAGCCCTCCTGGAGTACGATCATAGTAGCTGGAGTGAGCAGGCAACCAGTCCAACTCACAGTGAACAAGGCAGTGGCAACTCCCACTCTGTCTTTCAGTGAGCGATACCCAACCAGCGCCAGGGCCATCCACAATCCAGCCAGTGCCGAAAGAGACCATCCGAAGGCACCTCTCCAGAATGTGACCGGGTCGACTGGTGCGTCGTCATAGCTCTCATCTGCCGCGGGAAGCAGCACGAGACCCAATCCGCACAGCCCGGCGGCTAGAGTTATCCCATCAGCCAGTCCCAGCTTTTCCTCCAGAAGCAGGAAGGCAAGGGTTGCTGACAGAGCGGTGGTTGCCAGTCGCCAAGTTGTTGAACCGTTTTCAGAAGAGACGAAAGTCAGGGAGGAGTACGCGCAACAGAGGGAGAGCGAGTACGCAATGCCGTAGCAGAGCAGACGTAGCCGATATCCTTCTGGCCCAAACGGGTTCTCCGCCCTGTGCAGTGGGACCGCCACTGACAGGAGCTGGATGACGGACCTCACCAAGAGAAGGAACAGGGGCCCGAGGCTAAAGCGTTCAGAGGCCAGACGGGTCAGGGCAATCAGGCAGCCGTGTGCAAGCGCCGCACCGAGCAGCCCCATCCAGGTGAGCCGAGACGCAGACACAGACGCCTCACCAAAACTGGCCAGTTGTTCTCCGACGCCTTTCCCCGATCCCTTCACTGCTTTGGTTCCCAGCTCACTCCCCTCGCCTCCCCCAGTGGCTTGAAGTTTATGGGCCGTGTCCTTGTCTTTGGACCCAAACAACGTCAAGGGCCACTTCTTGCTCTCCGTGAGCCGTTTCCTGTCGGATGTCTCCTCCAAGAACGAGCCAAAGTCCTCGAACGATGGGGCATCGTCATAGCCCTCGTCGCCCGGTTGGGGGAAATGGGTGTGTATTCCAGGTTGGGGGCTGTAGGGGGTCTGCGTGGCATACTTGGCTGTGACTGTGTGAGGGTGGATCTTCACTCTCTTCTTGGAGCCACTCAGAAGATGAGCTGACTCCATTTTAAAAAAATAAAAATAAAAACCTCAGAGATGACGTACACCTGCGGGAGAAGCAGAAACGTTTTAGTACCCCACACACTAACTTCTTCTTATTCTTTTTTGTTTTTTAACCATAGACCCGAGCAAATCCTCCCACGCCTTTCTTCGTCATGTTGCTCCTCCCTGGGATTCAGCTTGATATCTCATATATCTTTAATATCCGTGATAATAATAGCAGTGACTCACGTCTGGCAATGTTTCCCTGCAGTTTGCTACCAAATCCCCTGCTTAACCACGTTTCCCATGCAGTCAGACACATTACGTCCACAGTAACTGAATTAAGCAGAACAGCAATTGTCTTATCAAGCTCTGATCAAGTAGCTGCTGGCAATGGGAGTTATATAAGCAAGGCTTTTGAGCCTCCTGTCTTTTGATCTCTTTGTAATAACTTTTTCTCCCGCTTTTGTTTTTTTTTTTTACCACTGATTTCTAAGACGTTGATTGTAAACTAAAAACACAATATGCTCACTAAAGTCATACAGCCGGCGCTGCAGAAAACCTCATTTCTTCCCTGTCTAGTTTCGGTGTGTGCCTGATGCTGCAATGCCTTGCAGGATCACAACGGCCTTGCAAATATCGTGTGGCACTTCTTCATTGGTGCATTTCAGGCAGAAAAACACCCAGAACCCGGTCGGCTCGATCTTGGCGTTTTAAACAGTTTCTCGTAACAACACAACATTTAATCCTGCTCCTGACAAAAAGTGGGCTTTTTGTGTTTCTTTTTTGTGTTTTCGGCACACAAAATACATCTTTCAAATAACACGGCTCTGTGTGTACAATTTGTTTTTGAATAAAGAAATGGGAAAACATTGAGGGAAGCATGTAGAGGGAAGACTATGAACAATTTAACAGACTCCAACGAGCCCAGGAGCCTGATCCAGATCAGGCAGATAGAGAAAACACGTGGATGGATAGACTGAGCGCATCTCAACAATTAAATATCTTCATTCTGCAAAATTGTGCCACCCGAGTTTTCTCTCCGCATAAAGCTGACGCAATTGTTTCTATCTTAAGGTATTTTGCATGCAATGCATAAATAGAAACGTAGTCCTTTTTCTTAAAGGCTGACATTAGATCAAAGTGAACTTTTAAAAGTTTTTCATGGGTTCATAGGACAGTGTTATTTCTGTTTCATTGTTGCCGTGCAGCTAAAAGGCCCCGCTTTGTTCTCTCTGCATGTTAACTTGCATGTTCTCTGAGTGGATGCGTGGGTTTTTCTCCAAGTGCTTTGGCTTCCTCCCACAGTCCAAACACGTACCTGTTACATCAACTGATCACTGTGAATTGTCCTCAGGTACGATGATGCCCGTGCAAGGCTGTCTGTGCAGAATGTACACCCACTCCTCACGTCTATTAATTAAATGCAATGCAAATAGGAGGAGTTTAAGTTGAAATTCCTAGTAGTTTTAAAAGTTTTTTGGTTTGGCTTTTAAAAAAACAGCCACCAGTTTACCTCAGTTTAACAAAGATGTTACGAGTTGATCGAAAGCTTAAAAACTCTGTGTCATCATCAGGAATGTTCCCATAATATCGCTTGAAGAGCATAATAATCATAATCTATGCAAATTTCTGAATTTGAAAGAAAGATCTACGTAAAATTCTCCATGTATTCTGTCAGTTAGAAAATAAACAGGAAGTTGAGAAATCACGTCCAACCTAAAAAGGGGGGAGGTGTAATCCGCCTTCGTTTTGTGCAGTGAGAAAAATATTAATATTTATGTCCTTTCATCCAGTGTATATATAACAGGATGAGATTTGCATCTTCTCATGGACGAAATGCATACTTATTGGTATTTGTTGTAATCTATACAAACTGTTTAAAAAAACAAGAGTGGTTCCTATATCAGAAGACACTCAAAGCATTCACAACTGAGAAAGTTTTTTTTTTTCTCCTGTATTTCTGACAAAAAAAAAAAAAAAAAACGTGCTCTGGGATCCCAACATGTCAGTGGTGGCCCCAGCTAATTTCATAATTTCATGCTGTTCAGTCTGATCTCCAGCGTATAGGCATCAGTGTGAATTGTGTGCAAAAGCCCAGATGTGGATCCTCGTATAGGAGCCCAGAGGTGCCCTGCACGGCATCCCATCAAAATCAATTTTCACTGGTCGGCTACATGAAACCTGGTCGGCTGCAGCGAGCAAAAAACAAAAAAAAAAACAAAAAAAAAAAAAACATTGTGCAGGAGGAGATCAGGATGTTCCTGTCTTGACCGTTCTCTTCACAGTTAGTGATGCAGTCTGCCTCTGCAATGCCGCTGCTTTCTACTCGCAAAGCTTCGTTTTTGCACCTCACACAACCACATAGGTGAGCTCCTCGGCGCTGGCAGCACACCTTTTACACACTGAGAGATGCACATGCAATGTCTGTGCAGTGCCGTTAAAAGCGACATCCGGTGGACTATTAATAGTCAAGTCAATTTATTTCAGCGCTTCTATGACTAATTGAGCGTTCAAGAAGAATAAAGCTTAGAATTAAGTATGACTGGAGTTAAATAAGGCTGATGAAAACGCGTGCCCCCCTTCCCTTAACCCCCCCCCCCCTTTTTTTTTTTCCTCTCTTTGGCGGTGGTGCAAGATTTTTTGCTCTCATCTTTATAATTCACTGCTGACCTCAAATAACAACTCGTCGATTTCAGCTTCCTGGTTACGCCTTGCAATGACCGTCTGGCGCGCGTGTGCGCACCTGTTATTATTCCGCTATAAGCTGTGCAGTGACAGCCCACGTCGTAAACCATGACAAATCCTTGAATGGGTAGGTAGGTGGGAGGGGGGGAGGGGGTCGAGGGGTGGGGAGCGCGCCACCGCATCACTCCGGGCGCGCGCCCTGATCGGTAAAAGGGCAGCCAGAATCAATCAAGCCGTCCCGGTGACCTGACGCGGGGCTCATTACAGCAACCCAGACGCGCTGCGAGCGTTGCATGAAACACAACTGCGTGATTTTAAAGAAATAAATAAATAAAGAGAGAAAGAAAGAAAGAAAGAAAGAAATGCTTCCCTGCATTCACTCACCTGCCGTCGCGCGAATCAGGGCTGAACTTCACAGTCGGTCCACCTCGGTCATTTAGAGAACATCTCCCGACGCTTCATCGCCTCCTTTTGGCCATTTGTTCTTCTGCTTCTCGCTCTTTTCTCCTCTCTCTCTCTCTCTCTCTCTCTCTCTCTCTCTCTCTCTCTCTCTCTCTCTCTCTCTCTGTCTCTCCTCTGTTTTCCGCAGCAGTGATTGTCCTCAGGGACAGAGTGGTGACTTCAGCACCTAGACGCACACCTCACTGCGCTCCACAGAGAGGAAAAAAAAGGCGTTTTATGGGAACCTGCTGGCCGCTTTCATCACTCTCTGGAACACACACATATATAGGCGCTTCTGGTCTGGGAGAAAAAAAGACAGAGAGAGAGAGAGAGAGAGAGAGAGAGAGAGGGAGACAGACGACGGAGGAGGAGGAGGAGGAGAGAGATCTAATCAAAACCTCTGAGCATGCGTCATCGCAGTTGTACCTTGCGTATTTGTGCGTCACCCCCTTGTGTTTGAAGTAACTTGCCTTTCTTTCTTAAAATGTGAATCTTTTTGTTGTTTTTGTTGGGAACAAAATTGGATCTGAAAACACAGAGCCTTGTAAAACTATTGGGATTGATTGAAGTGGCAAGACTTTAACATGAGGGGATGTGCATGTTGGCATGACACTGTCATAAACATGACATAACACCTTCACCAGTGTTATTGACTGAAGTGTATTTTGGTAAATAATGCATCTCTGAATGCATTAAAAAGTTACATTGAAAGTGTCGGCTTAGCGTTATTCGGAAAATAGTGACATTTTTATGCAAAGTTTATTCGAGATAAAGAGCTTTCTTTTTAAAAAATTTAAATCACATAGCAAATTTGTTACGAGCACTGAAAATGAAGATTGGGTTTTATTACCGAAATGGATCTTGTTTCTCTCTCAAAGCTTGAAGTAAATTGGCAGCGGCGGACATTCCTGCCACTTGTGGATTATGGACATTGAACAGAAAGCTGTTCAATCCATCATCCAAAAAGAAAGAGCCTTCCTCTACTACAGGCCTGCCGAGGCTTAATGTCAGACTGATGGAGCAAGCAAACAATCAGGACTATGTTCAGAGCTGACTCTGGCTCATTGGTAACGCATTTTATGTTAGTGCCTTTTAAGACTCTCAAAGACACTTTACAAGAAACCAAGCAATTCAAGAATACACTAAAAACGAACAGAGGTAGAAGAAAAAACGAACAAACAAAGAGATTGTGATGAAACGGGCAACTTGAATAAACGTGTTTTGAGTTGTGATTTTGAAAGTAGGAAGAGCTGCAGGTAGAGACAGTCTTGTAATTAGAGAGCTTTCTCCCCCATCGGATATTGATATTCTCTTGGGCAAGGCACTTGAAACCAAATATCGAACAGCGCATTGACATATGAATAAATGCTCGTTTCTGGGTGTAGCTGAGTGACAGGCTAATCTGTTGAAGCACTAAGAAGGGTGGGACTACAAGCAAGTTGAGTCCAGTTACCATTGTGATGTTGTTTGGATCAAAACATATTTATGTCCCAGAAAGGACCAGTCAAAGTCCACACCAAAGTCCAGTTTGGGGGGAGACAAGAAAAAGCAACATGAACCATCCGTTGCCCAACCAGCAAAAGCTTCTCGTTTCAATCTTAGTTTAACAAAATCCCTCTACAATGAGATTCAGACTGAGATTCATCAACACTTCGGAGTGTGCATCTTGTCAGGTCAAAGTACGATTTGAAAATAGCAAATTCTGAGCAAGTATTAAACATACTGTTTGTTAAGCCAACATTTCTCTTTTTAAGAATTCTTTTCTTAATCATTCTGATGTAATACTTCAATTATTTTTCCATTAGCTCCATGTGGAAAATCCTCATAACTCACAGAAATAAAGGCTTTCCATCCGTGCAAAATGAATCTATATGATGTGCTCCACTTGGTGACGAAGTTCCGAAAATAAATGTACTTTCTGATAATATTTAAATGTATTAAATGGGTCTGTACACTAAATATGTACAGTTCGAAGTTGTGTTGCGCTGAATGTAATTTGGGTGCATCGTACTACAAATACTTTTTGAGTTTTTCTTTGTAAATATATTTCTTAACTGTGTCACATTTTTCTTTCACTTCACAATCGTGTTCATTTTGCAGAGTTCTGCTGCAGCACGGACACTAGATATGACTTAATGAAACAGAATTTTGTAACAGAGGGACAAAGGATTTTGTCCAACACCATTCAACAGTATCCAACCCCAGGATTCCCCATTTGTCTGCTGTATGGCAGTAATTGCTTTGACATTTTCCTGCTATAAATCTTTTGCGCCCTGCTTCATCTTCAGCTGCATTAACCTTTGCAGGCTGCAGGCAGGTTGCCTGTAAGGTCGGACCGTCTCGACGTTTCACGAGAAGCCTCCAGTCGTCGGGAGAGCGAGTTCTCCACCTCGAAACGTCAATTGTTTCAATCAAATCCAGCGTGTGAGCAGAAGTAATGTGTGTTTTTTTTTTGTTTTTTTTGCTTGTTTTTTCGTTTAACTTGGCGTTAGCTATATGATTTGTGTGCTTACTTTGTGATGGCGACTGCACAGCAGCTGCAGCTTTACGCCGGTTCTTTTTGTTTGTTGGTCTGGCAGCAGGTGTTTTGGAAGCCCAAAACACCAGAAAGTACGTTAGAAATTAATGTACATTTTCTTTCTCCGAGATACATTTGAAATCAGATATTTACATACACTGCAGGACATTAAATCAGACTACACCGTAAAAAAGTTCCTAATTTAAGGTAAAATACCAGGAATTTTTACTGTATTTATGTAAAATTCTCTGTTCCCAGAATGTTACTGTATTCATACCTACAAATATGATCTAAATTTGTCATTTATTTACACCTTATTTAAATGGTCACGGGTTCATTTGAAACATTTCTGTGTTGCCAGAATTTTACCATGTCTATACCTATAAATACTGTAAAATTTTGGCAAGACAGGATTTTACATGCACATAAACACTTCAGGAAAGCCTTGATAGCAAAGAGAAGGTTCAACACTTGTCACAGGTTAATTCAAAACATTTGAGTGAAATGAAAGCAGTGGTGTGGATGTCTAAAACGGCACCAGAAACTCTCGACTTCCTGGTGTGACATCATTGAAAAAGATCAAAAGAGATTGTGGACTTCCTCATGTCTGGTTCTTCTTTAGATACAATTGCCAGACAATTGTAGATGCGACACTATCTCTGCTTCAAACACCTGTCTCCAGTCAGAAAGTGTGAGGATTTTGTGTGGAAGTAAAGCGACCGACAAACCTTGATTCAGTCGCATCAGTTCAGTCAGGAGGAAAACTCCTGCAAGCTCCTGTGAAAAGCTTGTGTAAGTTCCTCACATGTCACCAAACCCATTCAGTATTCTGAATTTAATGAAATCAAAATATTTTTAATGATCAGAAACTTGATCAAATTGACAGAAAGACATTTAAAAAAATGTTTAAGTGTCTTTTTACACAATGTACACACACATACGGCACCATGTGAGTGCTGAGTGAAGGATTTTCTAATGCGCTTTCCAAAGCGTCTACTCCTCCGTATCAATAATGAACGGGGCTTTGAAAAACACTGTTAGAGCCACGAATGTGTGCCGTTTATTTATTCAGCACACCCGGGCCTGTGTTTCACGTCAATTACTCCAGAAATGCAACCCAAGCTGGAGGCTTGGCCGAGTTCTGCTTGGGCAAATGGATGAGGGAGAGAAAGTTCATTTCCTGCCGTTGTTGTTTTGTAGAGTTTTGTAATGCTCCTTGTCCCTGGAGCTGTTTCTGCAGTTTTCCTTCTCCCCGCTACATCTGGTTGAGGCATTAGGCTGAGGATGAGGAGGGATATCAGGTGTTTCCATGGTTACAGCGGATGAGAGCGCTTTAGGCCCAGCTATTCGGGGGGGTATAGGGGGAGCTGTTTAAATCCTATCGACTGCTCTGCAGGTCTTGGTATTAAGGTTAGTCACATTTGAACTGAAAGAAGCCACTTCCCATGAGGAGCTATTGGCTGGATGTGATGAAGATACGCCGGGAGGAAGTGGAAAGCAGCTGAAAGCAGACAAGTGGCGACAAAATAAAGACGGACAGCGGGCGAGAGTCGTAGAATTTCTGCTCCGACTCTCTTGCCCTCTCTGGTCAGGGCGAAATTATTCATAGAGGGTAGAAGAAAAAAAGCAGCTGCAAAACGGGAAAAACTTCTTCTGCAGCAGTTCCTGTGCTCCAAACCTGTGCTTTGTACGCAGAATAAACACAAACAAGAACAATAGGAAGTAATCGGTATTCCTATCTCAGGGGATTACTAGATTACTGGGCGTTGGCTGTTCATGACCTATAATCAGAATATCATTATTCAGAGCTGCAAACCCCGGTCCCTCTGTGTGTCTGAATGCCTGTTCTCATTTCGGCGGCAGCTGATGACAGCAAAACTCACCCGACTGTGGCCGCAGAACAGTCTCATACATCACCATGTCACCGGTGTGGCGAGGACAGATTAGTTAGAAAAAACAAGGATGGAAAAATTGCTTTTTCTTCCACGATCACCCCGCATTTCCCTCCAATCCATCTTCCCGGTCGGCTATTCTGCATCGCTCTGCATTTACATCCACGTCTGCTCCGAACAGCTGCTCCCGCCCTCCTGAAGAAAAGCATCCCACCAGGATGATGCTGCCACCACCATGCTACATGGTGAGAACGGTGTGTTCAGACGGATGCATGGTATCAATTTTTGAGCCGGATGTAGAGTTTGGATCGTTGGCTCACAAATGGGGGCTCGTTCAGCGCAACAAACAAATTTAAAAACAAATTCGAAAGCATCTCATCTCTACGATGCTGCTGTCACCACGTTTTACAGCAGGAATGGTGCGTTCAGGGTTAGCCGGCTGTACGTGATACAATACCAGGTCACCAACATCAAGTAAACGAAGTGGCAATAAACTAAAATCAAAATGGTGGGAAAAATTGTTATGCTGCCTTGTGAGTTTCTTTTCTTTGGTATATTTTTTCACCAAACAACTCTGCTTGTCCCCTCGGGGAAAGACAACCCCACATCATGATGCTGCCACCACCATGTCCCAACTAACTCTGCACAAACTTTCTTTACTCGCCAAAGAAGCATTATATTTCACACTTGGTTTGTTGTCTTTAGGGTGAGACAGCTAGAATGATTCCACCACTCCCATGTTATTTCTTTATTTATGGGTTTTTTTTTTTAAATCCAGCTCCTGTACAATACACTCGTGTCTTTTCCGTTCCTCAACAAGTTCCCTCGAGGTTGTCCTGATTTTACAGCTCAAACGTCCCATCAGTTCTCACCAACTTCCCTGTCCCGCGCGGGACAAAACGATCCTCACCAGGCTGGTGCTGCCACCACCGTGTTTCACAGCAGCGATTGTATGTTCACAGTGAGTTAGCCGTAGTAGCAGACAGGATTAATACAGCACTGGGTTCCAACGGGAAAGCTGTAGGAAGAAACACTCCTGGTATGATTAAGATCTGAGCTGCACACACACACGCATACACATACACACACACACGCACACACACACACACACACACACACACAAAATTCCTGGCTGGGTCCATTGCCATCTGTGTGAGGGTTTCAGTAATGGAGGTGGAAATGACGGACGATGACTGCCTGGCACACGAGTGGGGTTATGATAGGCTGTAATGTTTGGGGGTTTTTTTTCCTCTCCAACTAGCGGAGCACCCTGAATCTCATACATTTTGCAACACCACCAGAGAGGAAGAGTGGTGGGTGGTGAGGAGAAAAGCATGCAGGAGATAAATGTTGGGAGGGGAGGCAGGGTTGTCAAATAGGACGAGCAGCCTATGGAGTGAAATAACTGTGAGCAAGGTCAGTGCAGATCTGAAATAGAACTTATCTACAGGCAAAGAACGGCCATGTAAAGCTTTTTCTGTTAGTCGACAGTCCCAGAGGTTATGTACACTGGATGCGTTCCTTCACAAACCCCCTGCAGAAGATTGACGAGTTTGTCTTTGCATTGGCTGCAGCGAGTGATGACCTGCCACCTTTGTTACCACAAAAAGGGAGATTTTTTTTTCTTTTTCTTCCGCGGAAGCAGAACCGCCATCTGTTTCCACGGATCTGGCCTCAGGAAAAGTTCTCGGATGACGGCGGAGGCTGCGATTGGGAGTGTTCCTGCTTCCAAAAACAGGCCATATATGTACGTCTAAACAGACGCCATTGAATCTGATCAAAAAATGCTAAAACTGGGGCAGTGGAAAGCAGAGTCAGACGTCTGTCGGTTATGCAACAAAGACGCAGCACGCCCGCCTGAGGCCGAGAACACTGTAGATTTGAAATCATTTGTCGGCAGAATGTGCGAAAAGGATGAGCAGGTTGTTGAGAATTTAGTATAAAGATTGAGAAAGGCAGACAGAAGCCGCTGCAGCAGGTTGCATCATCATGCGCTTGCTTTCAACGTTTGCTTTTTCACCGACTTTACCTGAAAAGAGCAGAAAAAACAGATTTTATACAAGGAATTATTCATTCTGAAAACCTTTGGGCGACAATTGCAATTGCTCTGAGTGTGGAAGAAATAACAGTTATGAACTTTTAAAGTCATGGAAGTTAGAAAAATGACTGAATAAAAAGAAACAAGACAAGCATGAAAACTAAGGAATAAGAGAGTTGATAAATGACAAACGTAATCTTTCAGATAGGGTCCTAAGTGCAGCAAATTGTGGGTGGTGCCTGCAAATCAGACTGAAGCGACCTGTAACGAGGCTCTGCATGACATGTGATTACAGTACACGTCAGTGCATGACATATTAGACTAACTTTCCTTAAACACAGCCATCCGATTCCAGCTTTTCAAACTCTTGTTGTGCTGATCGGGGTTTCACAAGCAACACAAAAAGTGCTTTTTGAGAAAATCTGGAAAAGGGGCAACATTTCAACCAGCACATTGAAACGCCCTAATTACACCAGGCTGACAACTATACATGCAGAGTCCTGTATGTTTCTTTTCACTGAAGCGAGGCGTTGTTTGTTTTAAATGCAAAGACGTGCTGTCGCTATGGCAAACAGAGTCTCTGCCAGGCGACGATTCGCTCAAGACGTTTAATTCCATCTAAAAATGCATAGAGATAAAAATGTTAACCCCGTAGACTTCCTCTGCTTTTTTTTTTTTTTTTTTTTTAAACCCACACATATCAAAAGCATTTAAATCAGGACTTTGATACCTGTTTAATGACTCTGAGGGTGGGGTAATATAATTAAGTGAAGATGTTACTTTACCCGTCTGCCTCTGTGGCTCTCCTCATATTAGGCCAGAGAGAGCTGCTGGGGTGAGTAATGTGAGCACATCCAGGCTTTATAATTGGGTTTATAACTCATTCAGCTCCGAGCCAAGAGGCCTGGCAAAGACGCTTTGCCAGGCCTCTTGTTTTTCTTTTTCTGTTTTTTCCGGTGTCTTCCAATTCAGGATGAGCGGGAGCGAAATGCACGGTGCAAAACGCGGAGGTGAATGCCATATATTATTCTTCACCGTTCATGTGCAACGCACAAACTTTAGCTCTTTCTCTGAATATTGTTTTCTTCAGTTATGTCCTGTCCTTTTCGAAAATGGACAGAGAGACCCCAAACATAATATTTGATGTTGTTTCATATCCGCAGCTGCTGTCGTCACTATTGGCAAATATATTTAAAACTATATTTTTGGGTAAGTTTTTTCACAATTGTGCAGGAACGTTGTCTCAGAGAGAATCTGTTTAAAATGACCTAAAACTTTCGATTCAACAAGTTTCAGGAGAAAATAAAGCATTGATTAAGCTTATTTTCACCCTTATAAATACATAATCTACACAAGGGTCACTAAAATACAGAAACACGCAAAAAACTACAACTAGTAATTGATATGTAATGATACATATATTAACTTTGAGATCAACATGATTTGTAAAATAAATAAAATGGTCTAGATCATTTTGACCCCAATGACCCCAAAGTGTCAGAGAAGCATCTTCAAGATATGTTCAATATATTTGTAAGCAGAATGCATTTGCTGAAAAAAGGGATTACTATAATGATTCCCATATGATCTTATGAAGTAAACGATCCTAACATTTCATAAATTTTATTTTATTTTTTTCCAAACTAATAATGACATATTAATAAAATAACTATAGCACATAACAAGAAGCGATAACGGACAGTGTAAAAAGATTACAATGAAGTGAGGGCATTAGCAGGTACAAGTAAATCGCTAAAAATAAAATAAAAGTTGCCAATGAAGGACAGCTGCACAAAAGGAGATAAATTATTTTTTTTAAAAAAAGGATAAAACAGACAATAAAACAAAGGAAGTAAAATGTCAAACTGCATTGTGCACAAAAGAAGGACATAAAAAATTAATGAAAATTTTGCTGCATATCTATCTTATTCAAGATATCTTGGTTTACGGCTGCATTGTCATATATGCAAAGAAAATTGCTTTCATATACTCTTAATTATTATTTTTACTTGACAGCTGTTTGAAACAGCTTAATAGTATGAGAGCTATAGGGGGGGAGAGGGTAGGGAAGGGTCCTTCCTTCTCTGCGCGTCCACGTCACTGTTTTGCTGGCGGGGTCAGCTCTCCCTGTTCCCACCGCCCCCCCTTTTCCCTTCCCAGGCTCGCCCCCCGGAGGCGCGTGTCCGCCGCGGCACGGTGTGTCCGCCAGGGGGCAGCTGTGTCTCGGTCTGAGCCTGCGCCGCTCCCGCTGCATCACAGAGAGGAAAATACCACCAGATGGCGGTTTAGGATTGCTGCTCTTATCTCAAGGCGCGGTTCTGCTCGCACGGCCAATTTTCAATATAAATATACCAACTATATTCCAACTAAAATCGTTGGCACGTTTCAGAAGGCAATAACCGGTCCGGCGATGGTCGTTAAAGGTGAGTGTCTTGTGGTTTTGTCGTGTTTTGTGCGGTGGTAACGGAGACGGGGCACGGAATAAAGATGGTGGACACAGACAGGGAAGGCTGGGCGGTTGGGGGATGGGCGCTAGCGGCTAACGGAGGTGAATGTGCTTTCTCTCCCCTCAGTTACATTATATAGCCTAGCGCGGCTACTAGCCTGCGAGCTAGCCGCAATTTTTTGGGGGGGGGGTGGGGGGGGGGTGCCAGACAACTTGTTAGAAGAGCGACTGTTTGCAGCAACGCTGCTGTGATTGCCACCAATTGTCACTCGGCGTTATGAGTTTGTCTTGTCAACAAATAAAGAGCTGGGCAGTGTGACGTGTTTTTTTTTTTTTTTTTTTTAGCTGTTTGCAGGCAGGATTCAGAGCATCACCTTTTTCTCGTTTACACAGCGTTGTATGGACGTACAGCACGGGCTTCCTCCTTGTTGTGATCCGCTTTTATTGTCAGTTTCCACGCTATTCGCCACGCTGGTGTTTGGCACTGTTGTCATCACACTACAGGCAGGTTGCTTTTGCAAACAGAAATACACACACACACACACACACACACGCACGCACATATAGTTAGTACTTTCTCGTGCACCTTCTTCCCTTCAAGTTGGGCGACTTTTAATGCTACATAATAAAACATGTTGCTGTTTGTACATCAGTGAAAAGCACGTGGGTGTTTCCATCTAAAAACTACAGATTGGAGTCCTTGCATGTTTTGCAGGATTATTATGGCGCTCTTTCCCCTTCCCGCCCCCTTCCGTGCGGGAAACAGGCAAACATTGAGCGGGGAAACATGAGTCACATTAGTGGGGGGATGGGCTCCACCGGGCAGCCCCCCCCCCTCCCCCCCCCCTAATGGGGCTTTGGTCCTGACTCCCCTCCACAACTGACCCCTGCTCAGCTCAAGCCTTTGCAGTGTTGACAGGAGAGTACCTACTGGCAGCTTCATGAATCTGAGATTGTTGCATAACTGCTTTGTTTACAGTCAGCCATGTGATTTCTCATGCAGGCTTTCCTGGACTACTGGTTTGCAACCTGTGTGCCTGCCAACTGGTCTTGCATTGCTCCTTCAGTCTGCACACCACACGCTTAATTTTGGCCCCGTGGAGCAAGTTGCACATATTGTTTTTGTTGTTTGCTTTTTTTCCTGATTTTCTTTTTTTTTTTTTTTTTTATCAGCTTTTCTATGCTAAATTTCTGGTTACTAGTTGTATACAGTTTTGATTGGCTGACATGGTTCCTGGCTGATTCAGACACTAGTGACACTAGTACATTTTTTATGCTTTCTGAACAGATTCATTTTTTTTTAGCAAACCATGTCTTGCTAAAGAAACACTGGAGTTGGCAGTACTGTCTATTTGTATCACTTGCAAACTAATTCCTGCAAACTGCTGACGTCTCACTGCATCTTTAATTTTGTCCTTTTAGAAAGAGTTTTCTTTTACGTTTGCACTTCACTAACCAAGCTGAAACAGCTACGGAAACTTTATTGCATCATTGGAAAACGCTTGCATTTTTTTAATGAATGTTTTTTTTCCCCCTAATCATTCAATATTTGGACAAATTATGGTGGCAAATAATAGCCAAGTACTGAAATTTCCTATACATTTCATTTATATGTATGTGGTCTTCTGGTTATTTCACAATAATTAAATAGAAAATATATCACTGGGGAAGGACTGATGTGAAAATATCAGTGCTTCCCAATATTACTTTTGCTTTTATTGATGAAAACGGATATTTACCAATATTGTAAAAAAAAATCTCTCTCTCTCTCTCTCTCTCTCTCTATATATATATATATATATATATATATATATATATATGTTAAAATATGATATGTTAAAAATATCATATTTTTATGATATTTATATATATGTTATTATATATTATATATAATATAATATATTATATATAATTTATATATATATTTATATATATGTTAAAATATATATAATATATGTTAAAAAAATATGTTAAAATATGATATGTTAAAAAAAAGTCTACTATTGCCCAATACCGATGTCATTGCCAAACGTACATAGTTTTATGTACGTTCTACCTTTCGGCGATGTACAAATAAACTGGATTGGATTGATCCCTGGTTGGTATAAAAACAGCCAAAACGTTACATGCATAAAACGATGAAGGGGAGAAATGAGCTGTTTTCACTCCGTGATAGTTAAAGTCGCGCAGCACAAAGCCTTGGAGGCTGACCAGACTTTCGCGTTGAGGTCCAGTCCTTGGATCTCGGTTGGATGCGTCACCGAAGAGCCTGGCAGTGGATCACAGAGGTCAGGGGAAATGAAAATGATGCAAAGTTTACACGTTCTTCTAGCTGATGGAGGTTAGCTCTGGTGTGCCAGAAAGTGTGTTTTTTTTTTTTTCTTCTTCTTTTTTTTTCAGAACTGTAATGACACAACTTAAAAATGTATTTAGTTTGGTTTTCAGCACCATTCCTGTCATAACCCACACTGTGGTTGACTCTTGTTTTATGGCATGTAGTGAAGAATGTTTAGTTGTGCACCACCGTGTCTCTGCCTCAGGCTGTTAAACAGAATAGTTTGAAGCAGATGTTCATTGCATAACGTATAAAACGTAGCTGATATAAATAGTGTTTTAGACCTTTGGACAGTGCGCAGGTAACAGAAATAGTGAATGTTTCCCAAGTCGCTTGGCTCCGTGCCCGGATGATTTCCACAGAGAGTCGATAAACAACCGAGAATCACATGGCAAGAATCATTAGAATAGATGCATCGGGAAGTGGGTAATGTTAAATAATAACCTGCATTGAATATATTATATGTGTTTTTAAAGGGAATGTATGGAACCAACTTCCCTTTAGGAACTCACCTCGCCTGTTTAATGAACAGTAATTAACAGTAATGAGATGCAATGTTGTTTATAGATTTGAATGAGTGGGATGGACTTCTTTATAGAGGCCTAACCTAATCCTACCCTAACCCTAACCCTAACCCTTAGTTCATTATCTTTTGAGCTAAGGGTTTCATGTCTGATTTTTGTATGTACTGTTTTTTATGTTGGAGCCTTTAGATGACAGAGTAATGATTTATGTAATGATAGCCCAGGGTTTTGTTTTTGTTGTTTTTGCAATGAGGTTGACATTTGTCAGAACGTATCAAATGGTGACCTTGATTCAACATGCTGGCTAAAAGAAGAAGTCTTTTCTGCGTGTTCCTTTGGCCAACCTGTGTTGACCGGGAACACAGTCATAGAAATGACAGAAGAAAAACAAATACTGTCATCATTGGTCTGCTCACGCATGAGTCAAGCGTTGGTTTAAGAAATACAAAAGCATTTTATAATGGATTCTCTTTCAGTTATGCTTCATCTTGACATAAGGATAAGGAATTGGCTTAATGTTCAATATAGTTTTATGAGACTAGTTGAAGATGTTTTCCAATAACGTTTTGCAAAACTTTGCAAACAGTTTGCTGATATACAATTTAAAGAAAAGTTAATGATTTGCATAAATATGGACAATTCACCACATAAGGAAAACATGTAATTGTGATAGCATTGCAAAATGCAGTGACACTGATTACTATTAACCTACCTTTTCCACACGTCACTCTTCAATGCAGTTCATTTTAGCCGTTTTCATCTTCCCAAGCTGGAATAACTAGAAACAAATATCTTGGTCTTCCCCTTCCATGCAGCGAATTGCCTGATCAATACAAATCAAAACAAAGACAGTTTAAAAAATTCAAACGACATGGCGAGTATGCCAGGAACAAAACCCTCTTTGACACACTTCATTTGAAAAGCCAGAAGCGTTGTTTGGAAGTGTTTGCTCATAAGTCACAGGAAATGCCTGATGGTGTCGATGAGGCCTTTTGCTTCTGTTCTACGGCGAGGCGACCACAAACTCAAAACACAGACGCTCTGATTTTTATGAGGCATTTTAGAAATGATAATAAGCGCTCCAAGCATTAAACTCGGAACAGCAGAAATTCACTTTATGCGTTTCCTTATTTGCAAGTCGTGGAAAGCCTCATTTGGGCTCTTGCTCCGCCGGTGGTTAAATGACTCACGGTTGGTATGAAACGTCCTGTTGCTCAGGCAATCTGAAGTACAAGAGTAGAAAAAGATGACAAGGCGAAATGACCTGCGCTGCCCAGTATACCTCTGTTGAGTCATAAAGGAATTGATGTGTGGCTAATAGTTAAACTAAGAACTTCAGCAGGCATGTTTTATGTGATAAACCTTTCGATTTTAATACTGTTTAGTCAAGAATTTTATCTTAACTCTTATTTTTATTGACTCAGACTATGGCAAAGGATTCAATAAGAGCTCTTGACATCCTTCCTTGCCTGCTTTAATTAATCATAAAAAATAAAAAAAAATATGATTGAGAATTACCATAAATAAATGCATTTAATAAGGCTGTGGTGCAAGTCATTGTTTATTGTGTCGAGAGACCAGCTTTCCAGTTACGGTTGTGAGCTGGATCATTAAAAAGATTACATTTAAAACAAGTGTCAGCTTGTTTGCTCTTTTGCAGCGTGAAAGAAACCTTTTCATTTAAATTGTTGCCGAATTCTTAAAGGATTTCCACTAATTAAGACAATAAACTACATATACTATCATTGATTGGAAAAACTTTTGCTGCATGATACTTGGAAAGCATAAAGTGTTTCTGAAAATACTTTTTGACTACGACACAGTTGGACCCTGCATGCGGTTTTTGTGGATTCTTCTGTGAAACATTTTCATTTCAGGTGCCTTACATGTGTATTCTTTTTATTACTTGTTTTTAGAGAACGCTGCTGCCTCTTTTAGCAATCACTTAGTGCTTGCTAAAATAACTCTTTGATCTCTGGGCTTTCCCTGCTCTGTGGTTTCCTGTGCCGTAATCAGCTATTGACTAGAAATGAGCAATATTGCTGCAAAGCCACCTCATTACAGCATTCTGCATAAAGAGTCAGGCTAAAAGACTCCAGGGGATAGAATTGTATTAGCGGCTTGATGAATGTGTCCACTTGCTTCGTTTCCTTTGCACCCTGAAAGGCGTGCATTTTGGATTTGAAGAAACTAGTGGTACCTGATGCTTCAGTTGTATGTCATGTGGTTGCAACATTGCAGGTTGTCATACAGTCTAAAATCTAAAGAGCAATTAGCCTTGGTTTAGAGCTGTTGCAGCATTGTGAGGTCGTCTTGAACAGCAACAGCAACAGAGTCGTGATTATTTCTTTCGGTTTTAAACTTTTATTCCCTGAGCTGAAGAGAGATGGAACAGCACACTGCAGCGCATAAAGTACAGGGTGATGGCTTATAAAGAAAACCAAAGAAATACTGCTGAATGGATACATGCAAAACAGCAACAACAACAACAAAAAACTGATGGCACTACATCAGTTAATGACCATGCTTGTGCTAGCTTCTCTTCACAAAGCATTTGTTTCTCATTTCCACAGGATTATTTGCATGTCAGACAGCACTGTGTAGTTTTGGTGAACTAAGCCCTGTGATTGCTTTTGTCAAACAGCCAGCGACGTGAGAACAGTAAGAGATTACTTAGATTAGCGGGGTATAAATTGGCAGCCCCGCTTGAAAAGGAAAATTGCCTGTTGTCAAGTAACAGCAGTTATGTTGACATAATGATGGGTCAGATTACACGATTGCACCAGATAACACGATTATTACCGTTGTTCGAGCAAAACCTGGGATCGGAGTACTTGCTGAAGGAGTTGCTGCTCGGTTGTCGAGTGGAGCGCTAATGATTAAGGTGTTACTTCTCTTAGTGAGTTTTGCAGATGTGTGAGCTCTCACCAGTATCGCTGTGTGGTTCTGTGGCTGCTAAGTTAAGCCGGGTGCTTTTACCCGTTTGCTTGTGAAAACCAAACTGATTCCAATTTGAAATGAAAAACTATTAATTTCATTATTCAAAGAGATTTTTTTTTAAAAGCGTAATTACCGTAGGTGTAAAGAGATTTCCATGTGTCGTTTTTGTGTTCATCAAAAACTTAACAGTATTGGGAGACAAAAGCGTAATTTAGACCAGCATTAACATCGGTACCTGCCAGTATTAATGTGACATTCGTTTTTTTAACGTATCAATATTAGCCGCATTGGTAAAACTGGGACAATATCAATTTATGTGCAGTGGAGCAATTTCAGATAATATAAACATCTCAAATTTTCATATTGATATATATGTGCTACCCTTTTTGGCTGCAATGAGAATCCTGTCTTTTAAGTTTCTTAGAAAGTAAACAGTTAAGTATTTATAGGTTCATGTGCATTTCCAAAGTTTTGGTCTTGCTGGTCACCATAATCTTATCACTGTACATTTTCTGTTCAAGATAAAAAAAAACAAAAAAAAAACATGAAATTTAAATTTGTAAAGCACATCGAAACTAGTTGGAAGAGGTTTGTCTTTTACGTTTTTTGAAATACGTGGTGGAGTCGACGCCAAATATGTTATATGTTATAAAGAAAAATGGTGGCATATTTGGGTTTAATTCTTTGCCGATTTTATTGCCACTGCCTGATGTCTAATTAGCTTGCAAGCACCTGGTGGAGAACAGCAGTATATTGCTGCAGTAAAGATTTTCTGTCTGGAAATTTCATAGCGGGATGACAGGAAGCAGCTGAAGGATTCCTCTTTACTATAGCCGTCTTGCTGCATTATGTTGCAAGTCTTCCAGCCTAAATAAGCTGTTCAGTTTTGACCACTGACAGATGGCCATAAAACATTATTGTCTTGTTACAATGGGGAAGTGACAGTGGGTGACTTATATTGCACAGCATTTTTTTGGTTTGTTTGTTTGCAAGCGTTTAAAGCTCAAACAACCAAAAAAGGCAAAATTGCAACAAAGTAACTTTGTTGTTTCAACTCTTAAATGTCAGTTTATGTGGGATGTTTTTGTTCTGTAGTGGTCAGCGCCAACCGACATGACTTAGTAAGGAAAACCCTTCAGCTGTGGAAATACCCACAATGGGCAGAGTTTAAGATCTGGACCACAGAGTAGGGGAAGAAAAGAGCTCCTGGTGGCTGGAATTGGACAGTTTTCAGCTCAACGGGCCTCAAAAACACAATCTAGTCCCCGATCAGCGAACACACCAGACAAAAAGCCTAGCAGGTCGCAGCTACAGCAGCACTTTTTGTTGTAAAAGTTGTTACTGCAGGGACAACGCTCCCTCCCCAGTTATCTGTTTTCATTGTCAGTAGGTGTTTTCAGATGAAGCACAAAAGCCGTAGGAACCTATTTAAAAGCAAACTGTGTTTTCTACTCGGGCATATCGCCTTTTGATTCTACCTGCTGCAACAGTGAAGCTGCTCTTCATTTTCTTACAATCTCCTATTTTTCCAGTTCAGGTTGTTTTTTTTTTTACCTGGAAAAGGAGATGAAGAAGTATTTATCTTTTTTGTGCTTCATCCTCGCGTTAGGGAGAACGCATTAGAGTTCTCAAAACGACTTTGATAGAAAGAAATATTTTTGGATACTCTTAATTAAGATGTTTAAGGGAAATCTGAATTGATTAAATCACTATTTGGAGGTCATAAATTCATAAAATGTGGAGGTCAAATATTTTGCAAAAACACTGCTATACATGACTGGCCAATGATTGTAAGACACATGGAGTCAATAACAGTTTGAAATTGTTGCACATGAAACCAAACACATAAGTTTAAAGATCGTACAAAAAAGACCAGCATCTGTTCTGTGTTGGTAACATTCCTAATCTCTTGATGAAAAGAGTTTTCCTTTCTGTTTGTTTGCGAGAAAGAGATTTGCTTTAACATTTATTGCAAGTTTGAATTTCTACGTGTCGCACATAAAACACGGTCCAATAATAAAGCGATTAAAGGGAGGGCTGTGATGATGCATTTTTAATCTCTTTTTGATGTGTTAAAGTTTAAAGGCAGAGATTTATATTCTGCTTGTAGAGAATCATGGATTTTACACCTGAGAGATGAATAGATCCATTTGTTGCCTTGGTAGGAATTTAATTTTGTTTGTTTTTTTCATTTTACGGCATCCAGATTTGGCCCCTGACCAGATCTTTAAATCCGGAAAATGTCATTTACACAGTCGAGGTTAACAACCTATGCCAAGCAACGGCCTGCGATGTGGCACTGTGTGTCTTGCCAATCAGTATTATTTGTCTTACTAAGTATTGATTCGCTTGCTTGTGCCAAGTCAGTTCTCAGGCTACTGGAGAGAAAATACAGTGGGTACAAAAGGATAAGCAGAGTGTTGATGTAGATCAAACTCTCACAGATCTACATGATTTCTTTAGCAGAACTCTAGTTATTAAAATGAAAAATAGATGTATATTTGAAAAAAATAAACTTCAGGGAAATGAACGATTTCAAGTTCTTGGGGTGAGGTAAATGTTTCAACAGTGCATAAATCCCATTAAGGTTTTATAAAAGTAGAGAAGAGATGACTAAAGATTTTTTTTTTTGTACTTCCAATGACGTATGTACTTGTAAGGTTCATTTTTGACACTTCATGTAATTATATGATGCACAGTGGCTGGTGAGAGGACTGTTGTAGTTCAATAAATATAGGTGTGAATCCAGTAAACGAATGTTAAATGCATTTATGTTGGACATTTGCACCCCCGTGTATTTGGATTGTAATAACCCAAATGCAAATGTGTGATGATGAGCACATTGAAAGACTGCTTAATTGCACAACACAAGTTGTGTAGTTGACTCTTACAGGTCTTGTTCTTCAGGCTTGTAGAGAAAAAAATAATACTTCGTTTAAAAAAAAAAACAACAACTTTCCGTCTCTCAAAATGTCATTTACAGAAATCTTGGGATCAAATCAACTCTGAGCACTAAGACTGCAACGATCAAGTATGTTAGTAGTGAAAAACAATGTTTGTTAATTAGGTATTCATATATGTCATCAAGGGCTGCATAGTGGCACAGTGGGTAGCGCTGTTGCCTTGCAGCAAGAAGGTCCTGGGTTCGGTTCCCGGCCCAGGGTCTTTCTGCACGGAGTTTGCATGTTCTCCCTGTGCATGCGTGGGTTCTCTCCGGGTACTCCGGCTTCCTCCCACAGTCCTCCCACTGTCAGGTTAATTGGCCTTCCCAAATTCTCCCTAGGTGTGAGTGTGTGTGTGCATGTTTGTCTCTCTGTGTTGCCCTGCGACAGACTGGCGACCTGTCCAGGGTGACCCCGCCTCTCGCCCGGAACGCAGCTGGAGATAGGCACCAGCAACTCCCAACCCTGATAGGGAGAAGGGTGACGGAAAATGGATGGATGGATATGTTATCAAGACGGACATTTGTGTTTGTTTTATTATTCCTTTTAACTCAGTTCCTTGGAAATGGATCATATACATTTGTAGTCTGTTTATTAATCCTTACCACATTTGTAAAGAAAATACATATTTGTCCATTGAGTATGTGGGTCGCACCGATCATAACTTGCAAAGTCCTCCCTTCCAGTGGCAATCAGTTTTCGGTGTCAGTGTGATGGTGTTGGGTATCATCTCCCAAAGTGGAAAAAAACAAGGCTTGCCATCATTGGAGGCAATCTGAGACATATTAATAAGATTAATCAAGCATGGGTAATCCTATTTCTCCACATTCTGGTAGTGAACTCTATCCTTAGAGATGTCAACACTCAGAGCTCGGTTCATCAGAGGCTACCCCAGATTTGGTAAGCTGAGAGGAGGAAATGTGACCTCAGTCCCATCGATCAGATGGATTATGCTTGTTTGTGTCAGAGTGACCAACACAACCACATTGCAGCAACGTTTGGCCAACTTTCAACAAATGCTGATCGGAAAACGACCCCAATCAAGAGTCAATAGCAGAATAAGCTGTTTGGCATTGGCAGATCAATTTTGACAAGTTTTTTTTTTTTTTATGACGACAGCCCACAAACTCAAACTTCCTGCTTAACTTACAGATACTTTTTCCTCGTGAATGCGGTGCCGTTTGACAGCATTAATACAGATTTTACCACAATATAAGATTTACTACATGGAACCTCCTAATTCATAAAAGCAAGAAAAACCCACATAGGAAGCTATACATTTGGTCAAAAGCCATATCTAAGCACAGTTATTTGAGTTGCTCAGATTATTCAACCTTAATCTAAAGCTTTGACCTTTCAATAGCAGATTTAGTCGATTTCATTTACTTTATAGGGCCTGTAGATGAGACAATTTAAAACAGTTTGTTTGAGTTGATGCTTTAGGGGAAAAGGTGACATCATGGTGTGGTAGAGAGAGAACAGGCCCAGTAAAACGAGGTTTTATTGCTTTCAGACAAGACACAAGCACAAGTTTGAGATGGGACTTTTTATTAGCATCTAATTTTGCCACTTTAATCATTAGTCTGTGTGTATTCCTTCGAGGATATAAACTCCCTACCACAACTGTGTAATTTGGAAAAACCCATTTGCTCTCCCAGCAGCGCGTGCTGATCGCCATTTCTGTGACGCGCTCGAGGTGGGGTGTTATGTCAAAAGGCCGTGAAACTGCGCAAAATACGATTCCCTGCGACTCTCGACGCCAGCAGGCCCTTTGTGGTAATGGTTTGCATGAACTTTGTTACTATCAACCCATTCTCTGAATTGGAGGGGAATCTTTAGATTCACAAGCTTGATGAGCTTAGAAAAAACAGTGGCAGGAAAGAGGAGCCGTTTCACTTCCACCAAAACATAGGTCTTGTTTCTGGACTGGCCAGTTGCAACCTGATTTCTTGTTCCAATAATGAAGATAATGCAGATCATGGGAATCTGTTTTAAGATTTTGAAATGCATCTCGACAGCATTTGCCTCTCATTCATTTTACTTCAAATGGTCCTCAGGCTGAGATGCTTTTCACTTCTTAGGCCTTTTTTTTTCAATCAGCAGTCCTTTAACCTCATCTTGTAATTTTCATAACTGCACTCTGTAACAGAGCAGTCATTTTTTCCTCCCGTTTCGCTGCCAGAAACATTATTGCCAGTCAATGGTATTCCCCCCCCCCACACCCCCTCTTGCCTTGACATCTGCCTGTGCACATTAGCAGGCTTGTCCCGCTCCGGTGAAATAGTCCACATTCCGTCAGATGATTGGAAAATAATAATGGGTGTGAGGGTTTTAATGGCTTTTGCAGCGAACATGTGTTAGTCTGTGTGTTTGTGTTTGTGTTCCCATCTTGCTTGTTTCTCACATTCGGTTAGAAGTTGTCATGAAGAAGATTGAAAATTGGGCCAAGGTGACGGGAAGAGAGAGAGAGAGAGAGAGAGACAGAGACAGAAAACCGACGAGAGAAGAGGGAATTATTGTCTTTCTACTCCATTGGCTCTCTGGCTGCTTTCTTCCTCATTTGCCTAATTGTTAGACTTTTCACGAGTTAAACCCTAGGTCCGTTTACATCCCTCTGCATCCCATCTTCATCTATCATTTTGGTTAATTTTCCGTCCCTCACCTACTTTCTTTTAATCTGTTTTATAAGAGTTTTATGATCCGTGTTGTATTTTGAGGTGGCTCTTAAAATTGTTTTTTTTTTTTTTCTTTTTCCTAGCAGATTTTCATCCAGCCTTCATCCAATCTCTTTTCTGCTCTGCTGACATTGTGTGCTGCCGAAAATGAGTAGACAGTAGTTTGTGGCTGTAGCAGATGGATCTGTGTGTTTTGTGTGAGCACACAGCCACGCGGCTGTGTGTCTGACAGCCTTTCCGTGTCAAACGGGTAATCTCCCGTGTGACATAATCATAATCTGGTTAAACCAGGCATCTACAGTTGGGACCCCAAAGCTGTTCGGTCTCCGTGTGTAAAGAGGATGCAGACGCGATAAAGTTCATCCATTTGTCTCGACGGTTCAGCTCATAACTGGGCCGCATCGGGACCCAGTTACTGCAAGTCACTGTGGTCAGCTTCAATTGTGGGGGGCTTTTAAAGGTCCAAAAGATTTACAATGTTTTATTTTTTTAGTATTGTGGTTGAGTTTTGTGAAATTCCTTCCTCTTGGATGGGAGTACTTGTACACTAATAATAGTATGAACCAGCTTCACTTGACTCTAGGTCAGTTATTTCCATTTCATCTACCTAAATCTTGTATGGTCAAGTATTTTCATTAATAATCAAGAAATCCACTTTTGGCGGCAGAGGTCATTAAAATAGTTTTGAGTGCCTCCATCTTTTACTCAACATTTTAGCTGTTGCTTGCATACAGCTAAAATGAGTTTATTTGAATTCGTACCAATCATCTCGGTTGGGTTACATGCATTGCTGACCAGTGTATAATTTTATATACACCAATCTGCTTTTATCTACATTTTTGCTTGCATGCTGTCAAAGCCTGGGCCTTAGCTGGTGTTTGATGTCTGATGACCAGCGCACTGGAGCAAGGCATTAAAAATGTGTCTTCAGCTTCGTAATTTTAGCAGGACAGACACACTTGGTCAAATAGTTTTTAATGGTGTCAGTCTAAAACTTTTTCTTATAAAAAAATTTATTTGCTGTTTTATTTTTGTGGCCTATCCATAAGGTAAACAAAATTGAAACGCACCATTGATTCTGTTAGAGCTATTTTTAGCATTTCTGTATAGAAAATTACAATTAAAATTTTAGAAAAAATTTTGGTTAAACGTTTGAATTTCTAAAGTGGTCCAACCTGATTTAGATTTGTGAATGTATCGTTACAGTCCTTATTAAATAAGGATAATAACAAAACTGTGGAAAAACTTGGTGGCAACTAAAATTTGATGAAGAAAGGCCGTCCAATGCAAGCAGTGCAAAAAGTTAGCCTTTATTTGTTATTACGGAAATCTTAAGAATTGATTGAAATGTTTTGGATTGGAAGATTAATACATGAACACCAACAATAAAGTCTTGAAAAAAATGCAAACATTTTAAAAAATACCTTAAGTAAATAAGCAATGCTTAGCCTGGTGGGGGCACAAATCAAGCCTGATGGGCCTGCCAGGCTTATGAAACACTCAGGAATATTCCACACTCTTTTAGGGGTGGGCATTTATTGCATCACTTATTATTTATAGTGAAAATTTTTTTCTAAGAGCTTGAATTGTCTTGATGGATCAATTGATGTTACAAAACAAGCAGGATTATCAAAAATGTTATTCTCACCATTTTCTCCACCATTTGTTTGACAACAGCATTTATATACGTCAGTAAATTGTAAAATATGGTTAAATACAGTCACTATGTGCAGATAGTATTTGTGGTGCTGTGAATGTCTGTGCCACAAAGAAGTAATAAATAGTTTTTTATTGCCATTTTTATCTTTGTAACCGCACCACAAAAATACAAGTCCATATAACTCACCCCTAACAACTCTCTGTTTCCATTTCTATTGGTATGAATATCTGTTTGGGTCAGTTCAGTCTCCTGACATATGAGATCAGAACCCCTGATCAAAAACCAGAGCACCTCGTCCTATCAAACTGTCCCAGTGGGAGTTAAATGCGGATTTTCCAAAAGTGATGTATGAAGTATGTCTCTTCCTGGAGTGTCAGGCCGTTCTTTCCGACTCTGGGAGAGCTGGCAGATATTGTTTCAATCCGTCATTTGAGTTAACACAGCTGTGTTTCCGCACATTGTTATGTTTTTTTTTTTTTTGCCAGTAGGTCTGAAAGCATAAAATTAGCAATGAGTGTTTGAGCTTGGAAGCAGCTGTTTTTTTTTGTTTTTGTTTGTTTTGGGTTTTTTTTTGCCACATCATAGTATTAAAAGTTATTGCTTGCTTTATGATTTGTACTTTCATCATCAGAAACGACACTGTTTTTCATAGCGGAGTTGTTTGAACCATGTGTATTCATTGCTTAGCTTGCTGCCTGCTGTGGTGCTCTGTTTCTGTTCCCCCTTTTTCCACAAAAAAACATCAGTGATGGTGTATTTCTCAAGCGGTATTCCTCACAGCTGCAGAGTATCTGGCTTCGATCTATCTCTATTCTCTATTCTGTTGACTTATTTCCTCTGACTAAAATGTTACACCTTGTCCAACTGGCCGGCTGGAATCTGAACAAAAGTCGATACATTGCACATAAGAGGAAGTAAATGTTTACTTTGTGGAATGCCATTAGCCAGGTTCGTACTGCTTGCTGCAGTTTTTCTGTGATGCACGCAGAGAGATTGGTGGACAAAGTTGTTGAACTCAGGAGTCAGCGGTAGGTAAGTTAACGAGTCAGAGGCCATTGCAGTGAAAAGAACTTAAAATAGAAGCGGACTCTGACACTATGGCTGCTCAGTTATGCAAAAAAGTCACAATTTCACAAGATTTTTCCCAGAAAACCTGCGAAGTCCAGTGGTTGAACGCTAGTCATTCATCCAGTGGCCCGTCGTGTTTTTGAGTTATAAAATGTTTAACGTTGACAGGAAATTTGAAAATATCACTTATGTGTTGTCAAAAGATTGGAAGATTACTTGAACACCAACTATAAAATGAAAACATTTTAAAAAGACTTAAACATTTAAAAAAAAAAAAAGAAGCAACACTTAGCCTGGTGGGGGCACAAGTAAAGCCTGGTGGCCCGCCAGGCTTAAAATACACTGGGGGAAGCCCTGATTTCAGCTAATTAATTAATACTGAAATGTATTCAACTCAACTTCCTATTGAGTTTCGGAGCATGCTGCAGTTATTTTAGCAAATAAGATGAATATGAGACAAATTTGACAGGCACAACTGAAACAGATTAACATATTTTTTTATTTTATTTTTTTTTAAAAATTTAAATTAGAAAGATGTAAAGTTCTGGTCAAACGCCAGTGTTCAGCATATCATTGATGGCTCCATGCTTGAATTCACACAATTTAAATGAATTAGTTTTAGTAGCAATTCATCAACCAATTGGCATGTGGGATTGGCAAAATATATTGTTTTATCAACACTTGTGAAAAAATATATTAGGAGAAAAATAAATAAGGAAAATTGTAATTTATAATAACTTAAACCTAAATCATTGATGTTGGTAACTCACCCATCCCCCAAACAAAAAATGGACAGTATTTTATTTTATTATTTTTTTAAATCTTTCAGAGGAACATTATCATTGACTGCGTGCAGCAGACTTACAACCAAAGAGACTTATTTTTAAGACGATTTCAAGAGATAAGAAAATTCTGCAATTAAATGTTTATTTTCAGTTCATTAAAATTGACCAGTGATTAAAGCTAGATCATTTTCTTTTTCTTGGCTTTGTCTAGTGATCCATACATCAAAATTTGATTCTGTTTTTTGTCCCTGCAATGGGATGTCTTGAAAGAACTTCAGGATAAAGAGGACAGACTTTCTTATCTGATTGTGGCTGCAGGTTTTTGGGAAGATAAACTAACTGGGTTTGATTATGAATAGCAAAAAATACATTCTCTCATGCACAAGATTTATAGGACTCTCTTTTGTTCAAATAATATAGTTTTCAACCTGGATAGTTACATTTAGCGTATCACCTTTAGTTTTTTTTTAATCTGTATCACATTTCAGCCATAAGAGCAATGATGTCTGACAGAAAGATCAAACTGTTCTGGTTTTATTATATTCAGGACTGCATATACTGGGCAGTTAAACAGAGTTATTAAAGTACAGAGTGTCGAGCAGAACTGCTGATTTGCTTTCAGGTTTAAGTCTTCCCTGCAACGCTTGTCACTGAGAGATTTTATTTTACTGCGGCTCTCAACTCTTCTCTTGTGACCTTGATGCTTTAAGCACACCGGGTAACACATTTGCTTTAAAACAAATTCCAACTCGCCATCTGAATTTGTTAGTTTTCTACCGAGGCACACATGGACGCGTTCCTGCTGCCTGTCAGCGGAGTCCTCCTTAAATCCCAAGACTCGTCTCGTATAGAGCTTGGCAAAGTGACACGATCTCATTAAACTGCATGCAACAAGGTGGTGGATGGGTGTGAAATGACAAACGTCGGTGCTGGTTGCAGTATCTGCTCATACATATGTGGGAGTGAAAAATCGCCACGTTTAATCACTGCATTTGCTTTATTTTGTTCATTTGCAGCACTACTCATTGATTTGACGGGTTGGACTGAAGGTTTTTTTTTTTGTTTTCCCCGATCAGCTTTGAGGAAGTTGCACTGTATTACAGAGCTACAAATGTTTTTACACCAAACTGTCTGGATTTTGGTTGAGTGTGTGACTGATGTAATGAGAAACAGGGCAACTGTGATTGTAGCTGTAAGTGGTACCGACGTTAAGTTTTCTACCTATGCTTTGTCATTCTATTTTGCACTAACCCTCAGACTTTGCGTCAAAGCACTGTGTTGTTACAAATTACTGTTTAATCAAGTGTTTGCTCTTCTGATTCTTAAACAAAGAAGCTGCTTCAGTGTGCTTTAAAATTATTTTTTATCTGCAGTTAACTTTTAATTGTATGTTTAAGCTACACTGTTAAAAAGCAAAACCTCTCAAATTGAATAAATAAATCTACGTTTGATTCAAAATAACATAATGTTCTGTTTGAGTCTTTTTTATCCCCAAAATGTCAGGACTCGTTTCTGCAAAATCATACATTTTAAAAAAATGTTTTATGATTTTCACTCTAGATTCAGTTAATTAGCAAAAACTCTTTTTTGTAAAAGTAGCAATAATTTACCAACAATTCTTCTTCTAAAAAAAATGTACATAGCTCTATCATTTATTTGCAAAAATATTTGAAAAGGACACTCATCAAATATTGTGAGGATTTTCTCATGTAGAGGAGTCGCCTGAAGTGGCTTGCCAACACCGCATCTGTTTTGATAGGACTCTTTGATAAGGCAGGTCATAGCATGTTTTGTTGTTGTCCCAGTAAATTGTAATCTGACTAAGCTTTTGGGAAACCATCTTTTTCTCTTTGTTTTACAAATCCTATCTTTAAAATTTAAATTCCAAAAAAATTTTTTTTTTTTTTTTTAATGTATCTGTTTATTTTGATAGCTGCACTAATCAGTGGAACAAATAGTAAGAGTCACACTTTGAGCAGTACAATTGCTTTATGATTTGCAAACATCATCCAGCAGGCTTTATCACTGTTATAATAGCTCAGAATTACAATGCATTTCACAGCAACAATAAACTGCACCAGACAAGTTACATATACAGTTAACGAGCAATCTGAGGGTGGATGCTCTCACTCTCCACTAATGGGATGATCCCTCAGTCCAAAGGCTCCACAAAGATTCATCTTAATTAAATCCTTTTAAATCCACCCCGGCTAAAGTATTTCTTGAGCTGCCTGTGTTTACCTTTTGACACCGCAGCATTAATCTTTAGAAGTAAATCTCTTGCTCGCCGATGCACTCGATCCTGACGCTTTTTTTTTTCTCTCGCTCTTGCTGCATCTTCACACTGCCTAGCGCGTTGTAAACAGTGCATTGCAGACAGTTCACAGACTGGTAGGTGAGAGCAAATTCAGAGAGAGGCTTACAGTTACAGATAACGGCTGCTGAGGCTGATGCGGGTCAGATTCTCCCAAAGCTTGAACTGTCTGGATAAATATGGGGGGGTTTTTTAGGTGGTGGGGAATTTATAAGTGTTCAATTATTGGTGAGCTGAAAATACTGTTTGAGAAATGTGGAGAGTTTGTTGCTGTGGTAACCGACGTCTAAGGTGATGGGTGTCAATTTGTGCAGCCGTGTTTTCATGCCTCGTATCTCAAATCACACAAAAGTATCAAAGTTACGCCCCTTAGCTTGAGATTGATCTGGCATCTGCTTAGCAAGCCTCGTCTCCACTAGCATCAAGTAGAAACGAGACTGTAAAGGAAACTTAAGCTGGTTTATCATGTGGCCAGTCACATCCCTGCTTAGTTCATATCTACAGCGTAAAGTAAACACCCTGCTTCTGTTTTTATTTTTATCACTATTACATGTTTCAGCTCTCCAGACAAATTCTAATTTGAAAGATAATTTGAGAAAACGCAAAGTGTAACTTTGAAATGAGTATTTCATTTCTTAAGGAGAGCAACAACTGCCATAAAACATTTGCAATAACTGGTATTGTGTCTTTTTACAGAGAGATGTTGGCCCACTTTTCTTCGCAGCATTGTTTTTAGGAACATTGGGAGATTTTCAATGTGAACAGGATGTCTCGGGTCCTCCACTGCATCCCTATTGAATTAAATATCTAGCTTTGACTTGCACTCTTATGCCTTCATGTAGTTTGCTTTGAGCAATCCAGAGGTGGGCTTGCTGGTGTCTTTCCCAATAACATAACTCGGCTTAGGAAGACGAAACAAACCGAACTCTCTCCTTCAGGGTTTCAAGCTTGAGAGAAGTTTCCATCAATTACAGCAAGTCGTCCAGGTTCTGAAGCAGCAATGCAGCCATCACCATGTTAAGACTCTAGACATGATATTCTTTCTATAAAATGTAACAGGAAATGTTCTGCCTTTGCCTCATCAGCACACAAACATATTTGACCAAAAGTCCTCTTTTTATGTACAACGATCTAATAAATTTCCTTGCCGGAAATAACATTTTCCGTGATTTATTTTTTTTTTTTCTTTCCCCTCGACATTTTCACATCCATTTTTGGCTGGTCCTGGTGTCTCTTTAGGACTTATAACACAAGAACATGCAAAAGTATCATTCGAAAAACATTTTATAACGGTAATTTATTATTTATATCGGGAGCAGAGGCAATGTCCCAACTCTATGTATGACAGAGCAGTGGCTGTGTGAGCAGGTATCCAATTTTAAAAGACAAAATATGACAAGAGTTCACCCTTTTAGATGTTTTTAGCATCTTAAATAAGTGATTAAATGTGGCTTGTGTTACAAAAACAACTCTGTTGAATTCCTTATTGAGCAATGATTCATAACCTGAGGGTCTCTGGAAGTCAAATTAAAAATAACGCACCAAGGAAGAATTAAAGGGGCGCATAAAACAACAATGAAACTTAATTGCATTATGTGCTGTCTACATATCTGCCTGTTATAGTGTGTTCAAAAATAATACTATATTGGACTTGTTTAACATATTAAAATGAGGAATTACCTGCACACGCTCACTCTTCACGACAAGATAAATGTGACTCAAACACAATGGATGAAGTGGAGTAAAAGGTTCTAAAATGTAATGTGTGTTTTAGCACATAGTTGCGACCCGAGGTGTGAGGAAATTTAATCTCGTTTTACCGAGCTTACACAGTTCATGGTCCTCGAAGGAAGTGTGCTAACGAAGACGCTGTGCTAACTTAAGGGGTTTTCAAGTTTATTCAGAGAGAAAAGTGTATGAACCACAAATTACAGAGTTTTGTCACAATAAAAGCATGCTCTGCAAAATACTACAATATCACAGCTAAATACTGGTAGCCCTAAATTGTGTGTGTCTGCATGCATGTTTGTCCTATTGCCTTGCAGTTTCCCTGAGCAATTGAACACTGAAATAACAGAGTAATGTTCTTGTGCTATTCTGCTTGCTGTTATCTACATGTCTTGCTCTCACTCACTGTCTCGCAGCCTGAAGGAACCACATCTTTCAAGTTAAGGACCTAACATTGTAACTTAATATTTTGTCCGACTATTGTCATAACTATTAATTTAATTTTAAGAACAGCAATACTTCTGTCCAGTCTGTTTGGTCACAGCGTGTCACAGCAATCATAACGCAAGCAGTGTGTGATAAACACACCAATATGGAGAAAGGGTCATCTTCTCCAATAAAGAAGTGTGATTTGTATCACTATACTGCATATAGTAATTGCATTTTAATCATGTTTTAATATTTGTCGACACTTTAATGGAACCAACAGTGCAGAAAATATTAAAAATAACAATTCTGATAGTTTTTATTGTTGTCAAAAATCATCATTCAAAAAAAACTTATCATTCTGATAAGTCAACGTTTTTATGATACATTTTTCATGATGCGTTACACTGTATTAAAGACCTCGACCGAGCGGCTGCTTATCAGTGACGGTCAGGCTCAATATAATCCGATTTTTTTTGTGCATCTCCATTCTTGGCTTTTATGGCATCACCGCCTCAGTTCCTGTAATGTTGACCTTATTTAGTCACTTCCTCACACTTATTGTTCAGACAGAGTTATTGAAGCAAGCATCTGCATCCTCAAGGACTTTAAACTATGTTCTGTTCTCATAATTATGCTGCTCTGTTGACTCTGAAGATAGAAATGGCGTGCGACTCTGCATGATATGCGTTAATGGCAATATATAAGACATACACAGAATGTGAGAACCACTTCTTGACTCTTTTTCCCTGATATCGTTAGTTTAAGAATCCACTCTTTTTTTTCCTTCTGCACTCCCACAAAATACAGTAATAGCCCTCAGCGCAGATCACACCATGTCTCAAGAGATAACAGCCAATTATAGCTGATGCAGTACAGGTTAAGGCTGTAAGAAGAAGAGGCCGGCTGGCTGCAGCAGAAAGTCATGTGGTCTGTTTTATGTGATGCTAGCTGATTTTTACAAAATCACTCAGCACAAACTGTAAATTAATAATAGAATCATAGAAAATATAGTCAATTGTGTTTATGTCGCATATAAGTATGTCCACACCTAAAATTAGCAATGGACCGATATGAAAATTTGTGCTGATATCGATATCCAATATTAATATTTTTGATAACACTGATATATATATATTTTCACTACTGTTTCAACACCTTTGAAATAACTTTCAGTTGTTCATATCGGCCCAGTTTTCCAGTTTTATTTATCAGACCGATACTAAGATGTTAAAAAATGACAAATATTGGCCGATGTCTGTGCCGATATATTGTGCGTCCCTGCTTATAATCACAGGGAAAATCACCAAAACATTTCATAAAGTTTTTGTTTGTCACCTGTCTTAGTGATGGGATTATTGGATTTTCCTGAAGAAAAGTTTGACTTTCTTCAGGGTTTCCTTACTCTGCTCTAGTTTGGAAGTGTGGGCAGTACCAGTGTGTCAGGTATGAACAACCTGTTGCCACACCTGCCATGTTTCACTTTCTCAAGTGATGCTGAGTTATTACCAGCTGGAGGGACACCGAGTTGTGTTTGTGCTTTGATTTGCTGCACGACATGAAAGGCTAAAATTACGGACCAGCCTTTTGGCAGATAGGCAAATCATTTGAGCCCATCTGCACATTTTTATTTGGAGTCAAAATCTTTTGGTTTGTCAAATTTGTGAAAGTCTGTCATGTCTTAGATTATAAGTTTTATTTTTTTGGGCGAAAGGGGGGAACCAGCGTTATTGTTTCTGCCGCATGGCAGACGTTATTCAAAATCGCCTCAAACTCTCGCTGTCGCTATGTTGTTTTCTCCGCGCAACGTGATTGGTAGAAAACTTTCGGGTTGGGAGGGGCAAGGGACTAGTGATGCATTCATAAGGTGTAGGATAAACCATACGTGAATTCGATGGTGAAAGCTTATTATTGGAACGACAATTTATACTCTAGTTGTATATAGCCATTTTAACCATCTTAAACTCACAATACATCGTCCAGCCCTAACTTAAAGAGGGGGATTATTTAAGCAGTCAACTTTAGCTTTTCTCTTGGCGAAGAAGATTAGTGTTTTTTGTTTGTATTTTTTTTTCTAGCCAGCTGAGTGGAGGTGTGCAGGACGCTGCTCTCTGTACAACCTCAGAAAAATGCAGCCGCAATTGCATTTTCTCAGCCAACTCGGTAAAAGAACTGAAACAGTTGGAACAGTGTGAAAATTATAGGTAATCAATGTCATATTAACTGGTCTGTGCTTGTTTTATAATTATGATTTTCCCAGAACTGCCTTTCTTCTGTTAGTTTTTACTCAATGCCTTCAGTGAAAGGAGCAGGACATAACAAATTTCTTGCTATGTCAGTGTTACAACTTGTTTCCACGACAGCATGCGTGAACACTTTCTGGTATCAACTCTTTGATTTATTGGCTAATGAAGTTAAGTATGTTTAATGACAGTGTTTTTCAAATAAATTAGTTGGAACTCTACCATTCAGGTTGGCTTGCTGTAAGTACTGAGGTCTTACTATGGCAAGACCTCAGAAAATATTAGCCTTAAGCCATATCTTAGAAATAACTGGATGTGGACGTCATGGCAGGATACATGATTGTCAGGGATCAATAGAGGGTCTGTTATGCACTAAAATTATTAGTTATTCTTTTATTGTTCAATTTTAGTTTCATAATTTGACCACATGTAAACATGCATGTCATTAAAATAAGGTTGAAATATTTTAGAAACGCAAAAAAAAGGGGCTGAATTAGATGGTGTAGCCTCAAGGTCTTTTAATGCAGGTATTCAAATTATACATGTGGGTTTGTTTTGAATATTATTTAATGGCAAATAAATTGATACCATTAAGCTTCCGTTTTTGGTAAGGATCACATCTGTTTCGTTCAGATAAAGCTGTGCCAAGTTTTTTGTTCTGCTTATACCGATTGCAACTCTTTAAAACCTTTCTAAATCTCTGCTCGCATTTTAGTTACACAGAGTTTTGATAAACGGTCCGGTTCTTAATAGTTCAACGCTCATTTGACCTTTCAGAGTTCATCATTATAGATATTTGAAAACAATTCTAACCAGCAGAGGAGATCTCAATGGGTGTCTTTAAGTCATATTTAATGAAACACCAAATAGGTCTGTAATAAGCTCGTTCTGTTCTGCTCCCCCCCCCACCTCTTTTTGGTCCCTCCTGTTTCCACTCAGCCAATCAAATGTGGCTTCACTGCTAGGCTCATGGCTCACACCAGTTTCTATAGCAACACCAGTCTGCCTCCTGGAGAACATGTCATGCATGTTAAGTGACTCTCAGATGCTCACTCGTTGTCTCTTGCGCTTGCTCATAAGTAGACACTCAAACGTAGACTGTTTTTAATGCACACACACACCCACACACACACACACACTGCATGAAGTGAAAGTTTAAATTATACTATGTATAGTTTTATAAATCATTTATACTTAGGGATTGCCAACTGTGAATCACACTGAAATACTTAATTGAAATCAATACTTAAGTCTCATAACCTGAAGTGATATACTTATATGCTAGTATGTTTGTGCAGTTATTTCAGTGTTCGTCCAGTTATTATTGTGCAGACAAAACCGACAGAAACATTTGTTTTCGTGCTTCATAAACTTGGCGCTTTGCTATGAACATCGTAAAATGTAATTGCTAGAGCGGCTCACACAGCTTTCCCTCACAACAGGTCCCAAGAGTTTGGTCAAATAAGACGCTCTGACGCGTCTGACTTCAAAGTGCATCGATTGGGACCTTGATCTTATGTTTGCAACTGGATGATGACTTCCTCAATAATAGTCATAAAATCTTGGTGACAGCTGCCGAAGATATCAAATCTCCGTTGTCATCGCAGCATCGATGGAAGGGAGAACATGTGGGTTTGTTGTGATAATTACCAGAATATTTAGCAATAGCTTTGCAATAAATGCTGGTATGTTCTTTTAAACTGGATACAACTGGTTTAGAGTGTGCTCAATAAAACCATTGCGTGAAATGATCATTTTAAAAATGGCACAAAGTGAAATGTGTTCCAGACGTTTCAAATTACAATTCTCCTGATGAACTGAACTAAAAGTCAGCTGCCTCGGCCTTTGTTTTTCAGGCAGCTCTAGAAAGTTTGACAGAAAATCAGTATTTTTCGGAATGAACCGCTTTATGCTGTTTTTCAGTATTTCAGCAAACTGGAAAGTCAAAAATAATTTGGCAGCAATCGGCTACTATCGATACGCCGCAGCATTTCTATCGCTAGAAATAAAATACATTCAGGGACTTGATTGAATATTGAGAACAACTTTCAATTCAATCTGACCTGCCGCAAGCTGTGTTCACCTTCAGCAGCAGTGCAAATAAAATAAAAACTTCAAGGGCTGACTGCTTCAAAGTGAACGCTGTCGATGATGACGGCTTTTGTCTTCCAAAAGCCGGAGAGTAGTCGGGGAGACCGGCTGCAAATTATTAATAGCCCGCGGTCAAAGCTGCTACATTCTTCTGTGTGTTTATGTGCAGGTGTGAGAAAGCCGCAGAGGGCTCGAGCGTCACAAAAATTAAGGCAAACAAGCGCACGTCTGGGATTATGTAGCTGTTGGTCGGTAATGAGTCAGGCCGGCTCCTGACTTACTCACTTGCACACATTAACACAGTCTCATGCAGATTCGTTTCCTGCTCTCTCTTACTCAGACTTTTTTTTTTTTCTTGTTTGTTTTTAAATGAAGACCTGTTGTGCGAATCCATTCAGATAAACTTGGCTTATCAGTGATGAATAGAAAGCCGAAATACGATACGGTAAATAAGAGCCAGCAGCTTATGTAGATCACCCTGTGAGTTGCAGCCTGTGGAGGTGGGGTTGTTGGCATCTCTACTAGTGAAGGGAGAAGTGCTCAACATTAAACCTGTCGCTTCAGGCTGCATAGATATGCCATAAATTCAGGATGTTTTCTTCTTATTTCTTTTATTTTTTTTTTGACAGTTCAGTTCAGTGTTCTGCTCCTCAAGCAAAAAGCAGCGTAAAGGCTCATCTGTAAGTCTCAGGTAGCGTCTCGTAAAAGTATTCATATCCTTAAACTGTTTTCCTCCACTTTTTTTTCCACGTTAGCTGTATTTCATTGGGATTTTACGCTTTAGACCAGTAGGAAGCAGTGCATAATTGTGATGAGGAAGAGAATCACACAAGTTACAAATTTGCTCACTTTTGAAAACATTTATTTTCTTTTTTAAGGAAGTATCAGAGTGAAGTCGAAAACAAAAGCATGCCACACTTCTCGGGTTTTCATTTGGGGAAACGACAACAAAAAAACGCAAATCATTGACTACTTTGAGTTGGCCTCTTGCATAAAATCCTCAAGTTTGTGATTATCATGTGATATGAAAAAAAATAATGTTACAAACATTTTTTGCAAAGAATGCACAGCAGGGAATGATCTTTCCTGCGTTTGTTTGCTTATCCATTTGTGTTTACGGATCACACACCTGACTTATTTAGATGGCGCTCTTAAAAATATGTTTACGGGGTAAATATTGTTGATGATGCAATTTAACACCTGCGTCTATGCTTGTGCACGAGTTTTGACTCCCATCGTCGCACATTTTCTCCATCCTTGCTGATCACAAGTAGTGACAATGATAAAGGCCAAGCTTCTATCTTTATATGTCTTCTGTCTGTGCAGCAAAAGTGTCACGATCCAGTAGAAGAGGACATCAGCTCCTAAGCTGTCAGTATTACGGTGAAATGTCTCACCGGATTGCTAACCTAATAAATGAAGTCCTCCGGGGTTTCGTCTGAACTCGTTTACTCTCTCCCGGCCAGAGGACAGCCCCCGTCTCACCCTCTGCCTGCTTCTGTTGGAACAAGGCGCTCTCCTTCCCATGCTGCTCCACACTACAAACACTGCGCGGAAAGCAACATTTAAATACACACTCTCTTAGCCTGCCCCCTACTGTTGCCTAGATCTACTTTCAAACACACATGTATGCACGTTGACACACTCTCAGGGAAATCTGATGCTAAAATCCTCTGTAGGTCAACAGATTGACCACGGATGCTGTTTTTAGCCTAAGTTGGTCTCGGTATATATTTTTTTCAGGCTTTTCCCCCTCGTATTAAAGCCCAATTAAGCAATGTGGAGATGCAGGTGGAGGACTTTGTGGAGCATGCTGCCTCTTGTGGTTGAGTGAGGTATTGCTCCTTCCATTGTAGTTATTACTTTTAGTGGATTTGTTTAAAAAGTTACTTTTTATCTTTGATTCTAAATTTGTTGAGTGATAGTCTGCCTATTTTTTTTTTATTTTATTATGGCTTAAATGTTTTGTATTCATGCCATTTTACAAATTTTTTTTTCATGTTTTTTTTTTAATGCTGGATTTTTTTTTGTTACTTTTCAGCTACAATATATTCTTTTAAGTGTATCATTAGATCATCCACCTGTAATCAAATTGCTAATTTTCTCAAGTTTATGTTCATCTTTTTCCTACTGCAAAACCGCGAAAGCCTAATTATGCAGTTTTATTAAATTAAATTTGTTTACTAAATATCTTAAACTAATTATAAGTTGTATTTTTGATCAATTCTGTTCAGTGGGTTGCTTCACATTTCTTTTTACAAGCTCTCCCAAACTATGGAATATTTTGAGCTCGTAGTTCTCAAAATGACCAGTTGGTGTCCTCCTTTCCACATTTCCACGTCCACAACTGTTTCAGCAGGCAGACTGAATGCTCTCTCTTTGGTCATTTGATTGTTCTGTAAAAGTCACGTGCACTACAGCGCCGTTCTGACCGCGACCTCTAACCTCATGTAAACTGTGAGAGCTGTTACAAGTTTCCAGATGTGTATAAATGACATCTAAATTTGTCTTTCATTGCCACATTGACCGGTTTTGATATCCCATATCGCCTTTGTTTTTTCTTCTTCTTCTTTCCTCCAGCTGATGAGAGTTAAGTGCCGGCCAGTTGAGCGCTGTCCATCCAAAAGGCTCTCTCCTGCCCGCCCTTCCAGACCTTTTCCCCCTTCGTACCGGCAATCCCGTACCAGAGTGTTCGCACCTCGGCTTCACTCATTGCTGAAGACGCCCACAAGCAGAGCTACAGAGGTCAACAGCTCCCCATCTGACCAAGATGATCACCTCGGAGCTTCCTGTCCTACAGTAAGAGAAACGCCTCAAGAATTATTTTAAATTTTTTTTTTTATTTTAACAGTCTTAGGTTTGATCTCCAAACCTAAAACGTTAAGTTTTTGTGTTTTGAAATAATAATCAAAAAAAGAGTTTGTAGTCTTGTTTTTGTTTGTAACAGGAGATCTGTTTGTGTGTTCACAATTAGACTTTCTATAGAAGTCGAACACTAAAATGTGGGGTTTTTCTCTTTAAGGGACTCCTCTAATGAGTCTGGGGCGACAGATACTGTGAGCTTAAGCATGAACATGACTGAGATGGAAGACCCAGAGATGAAAGGCAAGAAGAAGAGAGGAAGGCCTGGAAAACAGACACAGGTAGAAATTTTTGTCTCGGTGCTAAGAAACGGGATCTGTACAAGAAATGACGAGAGTGGCGGAGAGCGTGTGTGCACAAATTAGTGTTTTTCTTTCTTTGTTGTTGATGTTTTGCTCTCTAAAGACGTCCAATAAGAAGCCCCGGAAGTCTCCGACAGACAAGACAATGAGCATGACCAGAGGGAGGGGGAAAGCAAACGGCGTGGCTCAACAGAACGGAAACGGAGGGGAGCCCGTCACCCTGTTTGAAGTCGTCAAACTGGGAAAGAGTGCAATGCAGGTGATCTTTTCCTACTTTTTTCTTTTATTCTTTTAATCAACAACTTACCTTAGGTTTTTAACAGTCTCTCAGTATGGAATTAGCTTCTTTTCTCTCGTTCCACAGTCCTACATTTGTGTTCGTCCATCAGTCAGTCATCTTGTTTTCCTTCGACTTTGTTCATCTATCCCTCTATCCGTTCATCCTGCATTCATGTTTTCTTTTGTCTGTCCATCATCCACCCATCGTGCATATTTATTTGTCAATCCATCATCCACTTGCTCCTCTATTCATTCATATATTAGTACGTCATCCCATATTTCATCTATCCAGCTGCAAAACTGGCCATACGTCCAGGCTCTTTCAGCAAAGATTCGAAGCATAATCGCTCCAGAAACATCAGCCATAAATTCCTATTTTACATTTGCAACTCTGCAGTGATTCTTCTTTTAAAAGTTTCCGATTTCACCAACACAACTAAGTTATAATCCATAAAAGAAATATTTATAGTGAGCTTAATCCATTGCAGTTTTTGCCTGTATATTCTGTTTTAAAATGTTCTTTGTTGCAAATTGCAATATGTGACATAAGCATTTTTTTTTTTTTTTTTATTAGTTACACACGTCAAAGGCTTATTTTGTACAGAACGTGAAAATTTGCCCTTTTTTTTTTATGTATTTCCAGTCTGTGGTTGATGAGTGGATTGAAGCATACAAACAGGACAGAGACTTGGCTCTGCTGGACCTCATCAACTTTTTCATCCAGTGCTCAGGCTGCAAAGGTGCGACTTCAATTTTTATTTATTTTTTTTTTTTAATCTTTATTAAAATTTGACCTCATTATAACAAGTTACGATTCTGATTTGGCTTCACTTTTACATTATCTCTTTTCTCACCTGACTGGAGAAAGAAATGAGAATGTGTCCCATGCTGTTGTGATTGCAGGCACTGTGAGGATAGAGATGTTCAGGAACATGCAGAATGCGGAGATCATCCGTAAGATGACGGAGGAGTTTGATGAGGTACCGGTGTTTGGTTTTTTTGTTGTTGTTGTTGGGTTTTTTTTCCCCCTCCCGGAAAAACCGTGGGACAAATAATTGTCTAAAACAATATAAGTATTTGAAATGGGTACAAAATAGTACAAAATCTCTCACCTTGTGCCAACAGGATAGTGGGGATTATCCTCTAACGATGCCCGGCCCTATGTGGAAAAAGTTTCGCTACAACTTCTGCGAGTTCATCGGCGTTTTGATCCGCCAGTGTCAGTACAGCATCATCTATGACGAGTACATGATGGACACAGTCATTTCGCTCCTCACCGGACTGTCGGACTCCCAAGTGCGAGCCTTCAGACACACGTCCACGCTAGCAGGTATTCGCCGACGATATTAGAAATCCGCTAGTTCATAAGAAAAATGATTTTGATCGAACGTGATTGAGGTTATCTCTGTGTAGCGATGAAGCTGATGACGGCGCTGGTCAACGTCGCATTGAACCTGAGCATCCATCAGGACAACACTCAGAGACAATACGAGGCAGAGAGGAACAAGATAGCCGGCAAACGAGCCAATGAGAAGCTGGAACTGCTGCTACAGAAGAGGAAGGAGGTTGGTTGATGCTAAATCTGCGGTTTCACTTATTTTCTCTGTGCCAAGTTTATTGGTATGATAAACTTGACATCAACTAAAACAAGGCAGCTTAAAGTGCTTTACATCATAAAAACATCAGACAGTCAAACTATGAAATAAGCAATGTATTTTACATTTTATCAAACGTCATTATCAATCAACTTTCACCTTAGTGTTAATTTCTTTAGAAGCAAAGTATGATAAGTTGCTTGAAACATCTGAAAATCCATTGTTTTGTTTTTTTTTGTCTTTTTCCAAATAAGGAAATAGAATATTGTGTGAAGGAATAACACTGAATGTGATCTTTGGCTATTTTTGTGTTTAGCTTCAGGAAAATCAAGATGAAATAGAAAATATGATGAACTCCATCTTTAAAGGCATCTTTGTGCATCGCTACAGGTAAACATTCATCATATCAGATATTTTATGGAAGATTTTTACATAACTGTTGTTTTTTTGTTTAGTTTTTTTATGTAAACTACTCGTAACCGAGGTATTGCCTATGTTTCCTAGGGATGCTATCGCTGAGATTCGAGCCATTTGCATTGAGGAGATCGGCGTGTGGATGAAGATGTACAGTGATGCGTTTCTCAATGATAGCTACCTAAAATATGTTGGCTGGACACTACATGACCGGGTGAGCACTCTGCCGTACGACCACTTCTTATAGAGGTTCCCGTAACGGCGGGAGAGGGCGGTTTAATTTCTCTCTGCTTTGTTTTCAGCAAGGAGAAGTGCGTCTGAAATGCCTGAAGGCTCTGCAGAACCTTTACACAAACAGAGAGCTATTCCCCAAGCTAGAGCTCTTCACCAACCGCTTCAAGGTAATAGAATCAGAATCGCTTGCTTTCATGGCATACAGCAGCCCAGCCCATTTTAATTCAGTTCTTTTGCAATTTCTCCTCTGCTTAAAATGCGCCTGTCTTGGCAGGACCGGATTGTATCGATGACGCTGGATAAGGAGTACGATGTGGCTGTAGAGGCCATTAGACTGGTCACACTCATTCTGCAGTGAGTAGTTTGGTGTCTTTCAAAATGCCAGCACTTCCAATGGCTTGCAAAGTTAATTCAATCCCCTTCAACGTTTTGACATTTTGCCATGTTTTTTTTTTAAAACCACAAACTTCAATGTGGTTCATTGCGATTTTATTCTTTAGGCTAACACAAAGTAGCACACTACTTTATGGCAAAGAAAACATAATATGGTTTTAATTTCCTTTGAGGACTGAGATTGATGGCCAGGTTGAGTCAGGCGATACATAAGCAACACATTCTAAAGTTTTGTTACTCAACTTATTATTGTCTAAATAGAAGAGTAAATTCTTGTTGCGGTTGAGGAAAGAAAGAAAATAGGGGTAGAAGTTCTATAGACCGTAACAAGCAGAGTTTGTTGGACATTGCGTCTGTCAGCACATGTCCCAGATGAGTCGCACTCGGTTACAGCAAGAGACCAGATGGAGCTGGAAGATGTTAAACAAAAGCTAAAAACAGGAGTTATACCACTTACTCGAACGGTGGTCAAAGCAGTAAAATCTTAATTAAAACTATCTTGGGTTTACTTTGGGCTTGAGCCTATGATTAAAGTTAATTAGTAGGATTGGATCAGGCTCAGACACGTCTACGGGTTGGATTTTTTTTTTTTTTTTTAGGCCCAGTCTAAACTCTTAACAGGTGTTGAAAGAATGTCTGAAGAAGTCTACGTATGCAAAAACGCAGAAGAAGCATCGTGAGATGAGATCTAAGCTGAGGTTGAATGCAAAACGCTGTATGGAGGAACACTTTTATTGCACCTTCCCCACTTTGAAACATGTAGGAACACTTTCCTTCAGCGGAAAGAGGGGAGCTGATGGGTGTTGTTGGGAAGATGGATGGAGTTAAAAACAAGGTAACCCTAGAAAGAATTGAACACATACAATCCTAGAAGAACACATGAATGTTTTCGGTTGCAATGCGACAAAATTTGACAAGTGTTGACAAATTTGAGTTAGCTTAAATCTTGGATACTTTTTGGAGTAGTTCCTTACCAAAATACTCGTTTTTAAGCTGCTGCTGTTGTTTGCTTCAGGGGCAGTGAAGACGCTTTGTCAAACGAGGACTGCGAGAACGTGTACCACCTGGTTTACTCCGCTCACCGACCCGTTGCAGTTGCTGCAGGAGAGTTCCTTCACAGAAAGTAAGTCCAACCCTACCACACTCTTGATTAAGCTCAACTTTGACCTATTACCGAACGGCTCTCTCCTTTACTTTCCACCTCAAACTCTTCGTCAACGTCAGGCTGTTCAGTCGCCATGACCCACAGGCTGAAGAAGCTCTGGCTAAGCGGAGAGGGAGGAGCAGTCCCAATGGGAACCTCATCCGGATGCTGGTTCTCTTCTTCTTGGAGAGCGAGGTAAGACGCAGCTCAACGCCAGCTCCTTTTAAGTCGTAGTTTAGAAGACAGAGTTGCCGCCTCATTGATCACCAATCCGCGTTATGTTTGCTGGCTTTGTTTTTGCTAGAAATGTGTAACCCTAGATTACTGCAGTCACCAGGCGATTCCAAAAAGAAATCTGTTTTAGCAAGCGCGTTCCACTCATGCCTTCAAAGCTCTGTCAATATTTAATGTGCCTTTGTGTGTGTCCAGCTCCATGAGCATGCAGCGTACCTGGTTGACTCGCTGTGGGAAAGTTCTCAGGAGCTGCTGAAAGACTGGGAATGCATGACTGAACTTCTGCTGGAGGAGCCCGTTCAGGGAGAAGAGAGTAAGGCCGGCTCTTTGAATCTCTGTTCTTATTCTCTGTGGATGCCTGTGAAATGCCTCCGAGCTACTTCACATCAAGCACATCACAGCTTGAGAAGCAGCAGGAAGACCAATGATGTAATAAAATCCCGTTTCATGAAACTCTAGCTCCGCTTTAATTCTCTTTGTCTCTGACTTTTGTTGATAATTGTCTCCATGTTAGTTTTTTTTTTTAGTTTTTTCTCACTGACTTTTTTTTGTTTGTTTGTTTGTTTTTGCCCTCTCCCTGTAGTGCTGTCAGACAGACAGGAGAGTGCGTTGATAGAGCTGACGGTGTGCACCATCCGACAGGCGGCCGAGGCACACCCACCTGTTGGCAGAGGCACTGGCAAACGAGTGGGTTATCTTAAAAAAACACTTATTGATACATATGATTTAAAAAAAAATCTTTTTCAATCATATCCAGGCTTTTAGATTGCAATGTTTCTATACTTTGTCATTTCTAAAATAAAAGTTTTTGCAGCCCTAAGTGTTTTGTTTTTTTTCCCTTTCCAGGTACTGACAGCGAAAGAGAGGAAAACCCAAATAGACGACAAGAACAAACTCACTGAACACTTCATCATGGCCCTTCCAATGCTGTTATCCAAGGTCAGCTTGCACAGCAGCCAGTGACTAATGACTCAGATTAATCTGTTTGTCACATGAATCGCTCAACGTTTGAGTTCCTAGACACCAGTTAATCTGTCAGTGTAGTCCACTGAGAAAATTATTCCACCGAGTGTCAAAGCTGATTAGAGCCGTTTTACATTTACCTTTTAAATTCTTCAAACTCTTTTCACTGTGTCGTCCCCCTCTCAGTACCAGGCAGATGCAGAGAAAGTGGCCAACCTGCTGCAGATCCCACAGTTCTTTGACCTGGACGTTTACAGCGCCGGGCGCATGGAGAAGCACCTGGACGCCTTGCTGAAGCAGATCCGCTTGGTGGTGGAGAAACACATCGAGACGGACGTCCTGGAGGCCTGCAGCAAAACCTACAGCATCCTCTGCTCCGAGGAGTACACCATCATGAACCGCGTGGACATCGCCCGCTCGCAGCTCATCGACGAGATGACGGACCGCTTCGCGCACTCTGTGGAAGAGCTGCTGCAGGAGGTAGGACTAGTGGCCGAGTGTCATCCTTGTGTTCTCCGTGTAATAGAGGAGTGCCTCGAAAATCCAGGATGTTATGTTGAAATACAGGTTTCTATTGCCGTATCCTGGCAGAAAATGCGTGGTGTAAAGTGTAAAATATGTCAAGTGAAACTACGTCCACAGAGACTGTAGTAGATTTGGTGTTGGTAACACAGCAAAAAAAAAAAAGTTTCTTTCCTTAAAAATGTAGATTCTTAACTCTTGATTTCTAAAAAGCTGGCAGCATTTAAAAACCCAGCATTTTCAAACAAGACTTCTACAGACTCTGGAAAACTACAGAAAACTAATTTTACTTTATTTTTAAAGTCTGGATAAGGAGGGGAAATATGGAAAAAAAAAATTTTTGGGGGGTGTCTAGATTCTTTTGTCTTTAAGTTTAAAACTGAACTCAAGTTTCTTGGACAGCATCAGCAGCAACAGTCAATCCTGTTTTTTGGTGGGAGTTTTATACAATGACGTTAACTAAACTTGTGATTCAAATCAGCTGTTTTTAATATAATTCGCTCTGGATTGTCAGACTGATCTAAGGTCCAGTTCCAGTGTCAAAAAAAGGGAAATATTGACGTATATAATCAACCTGAGCAAAATGGTTGATTTAAAGATGGAAAAGTTGTACGACAAAACAGAACGACTTCGTTCTGATGAATTCAGCCATCATTACATCTGCTGAAACTTTCTCTTTTTTAAGGTTCTTTTTTTTTGTCTTTTTTTTAATCGCTGATATCAGTCAGGTGTAGAAACGGGTATTTGTTGTCATGCAGGGCGAAGAGGCTGACGACGACGACATCTACAACGTTCTGTCAACTCTGAAGCGACTTACGGCTTTCCACAAGTAAGATCCACGTACATTTATCTATCGCATCGAAACCAAGACCGATTTCACGACTGAGTCGCATAAAGATCGGACGAAAGCTCTGCGGCGCACCGCAGAAAAAAGATCGATGACCTCTTTTGACATCCACTGCTTCCCGCACCGTTTCCTTCTCAGCGCTCACGATCTAACAAGGTGGGATTTGTTCGGGAATTGCTACCGGCTGCTGAAGGCGGGCATCGAGCAGGGATCCATGCCGGAGCAGATCGCTGTGCAGGCCCTGCAGTGCTCCCACTACTCCATCCTGTGGCAGCTGGTGAAGATCACCGAGGGCGTTCCCAGCAAGGTGCGTTTTCACTCTCCGTAACTAAGATATCAGCTTTTTGTTTAGTGAAATACTCAGAGGTAGGGGTGTAAGGATCAGGGTTTTTACGGGCGTTTAATCATGAAATAAACTCGACACATTGTTACCCAAGCTAACTGCATTTTGTATTTCTATTTTAATTTGCTTTGAGGAGAAATATTGATATTGGTCGTATATGAACTCTACTTCTTTTAAGATATCTTCAAATAAATTGCTAATATTTAATTAGGGACGTGTTATTGGCAAAGTTTGAGGAATAAAAAGATCATTTGTGTTTTGCGAGCTGTTGAGCAGGTTATCGATTGTTCTGTTGAAGGAAACGTAATTCAGACATCAGCCTTTCATTACATCAGTCGTGTTGTTAAAGAAAAGGAGACGGTTTCCCGAAGAGCTCTTGGCGTTTTATTGATTCCTGTTAAAGCGCTCGGTATTCCTGACACTTTCGAAACGGTGTCCATCTCTCCTGCACGTAGGACGACCTGCTGGCTCTCAGGAGAGTGGTGAAGTCTTTTCTCGCCGTCTGCCAGCAGTGTCTCTCCAACGTCAACACGCCGGTTAAAGAACAGGTGGGCAAAAGAAAGCGCTCAAGAGACGTCGAGCCGCCGCGCGCTCGTTCGCCTCGCTCGCGGTTTTGTTCAAGGCAGATTTTCCGTCTCTCGTTCAGGCGTTCATGCTTCTCTGCGACCTGCTGATGATCTTCAGCCACCAGCTGATCACCGGGGGCAGGGAGGGCCTCCAGCCGCTGGTGTTCAACCCGGACGGGACCCTGCAGAACGAGCTGCTGAACTTTGTCCTGGATCACGTCTTTATCGACCAGGACGACGAGAACCAGAGCATGGGTAAGTAATTCTGGCAGAAACGCCGAGAGAAACGTCTCTCGGCGTTTCTGCTGATCCCGTTTTTCCCCACATGTGTTTTTGTGTGTGCGAAGAGGGAGACGAGGAGGACGAGGCCAACAAGATCGAGGCGCTCCACAAGAGGAGGAATTTGCTCGCGGCTTTCTGCAAACTCATCATCTATGACATCGTGGACATGCCTGCTGCTGCTGACATCTTTAAACACTACATGAAGGTGTGTTGAGCTGCTAAAACGGATCATCTCTAGGGGCTTTATGGGTCTTAAACAGGAAAAAGAAGTGATTTTTACACAGGAAAAAAAAGCTGGCAGTTTCTCTATAATGCGTATGTGATTCACTAAATTGTCTAAATCTCTCAATATTTTGTCCGTCTATTCTCTGTGCCTCAGTACTACAACGATTACGGAGACATCATCAAGGAAACACTCAGCAAAACGAGACAGACGGATAAGATTCTCTGCGCTAAGACACTCATACTGAGCCTGCAGCAGGTGAGGCAGCGCCGCCGTCTCTGCTTCGGGATTTCCAGCCGTCCTCTTGTGCCCGCCCGCTAACACGCTCGTTCTCGTTCGCGCCGCAGCTGTTCAACGAGCTTCTGCAGGACCAGGGTCCCAACCTGGACCGGACGTCGTCTCACGTGAGCGGCATTAAGGAGCTGGCCCGCCGCTTCGCTCTGACCTTTGGCCTGGATCAGATCAAGACCAGAGAGGCCGTTGCAACGCTACATAAGTATGATTCTGGCCGCCTCGCGGCTCCGTCTTTTTGTTTCTGCTCACTGCTCACCGTTTTCGCTCTTTGCTCATGTCAGGGATGGGATAGAGTTCGCATTCAAGTATCAAAATCCTCGAGGGTCAGAGTTTCCACCAATCAATCTGGCCTTCCTGGAGGTCCTGAGTGAATTCTCCTCCAAGCTAATACGACAAGACAAGAAGACAGTGTACGTTTTCCCTTTTCTGTTTTTATAAATAAATTCAATACATTTTTGGCTAAATTAAAGTCCCAAAACTTAAATCGTCAAATGATGCCCTTCCCTCAGGCACTCGTACCTGGAGAAGTTCATGTCGGAGTCGATGTCGGAGCGTCGGGAGGACGTGTGGCTGCCGCTCATCTCCTACAGGAACAGCCTGCTGACGGGCGGCGACGAGGACCACATGTCCGTCACGTCGGGCTCCAGCAGCAAGACCGGCTCGGTGCGCAGCAAGAAGGGACGACCGCCGCTGCACAAGAAGCGCATCGAGGGTGAGCTCGCTTTAGACGACGAGGGGGGAGGGGGGCGACTCTTCTGCCGAAGCGAGAAAGACGCTCGTCCCCCGTAGGCCGTGTGCTCGTTTTCAGAGGAGAGCAGCGTGGAGGGATCGTGGATGATGAGGAACGACACGCTCCAGACGCCGAGCGCGCTCCAGACTCCTCAGCTCACCTCCACCGTCCTCAGAGAGAACAGACCCGCAGAACACATGCCCGACCCGGACTCGGAACCGGGATCGGAGAACGACTACGTCCACAAGTGCGTTGGTTTTCAGAATTTCCACGCAGAATGTAGAGAGCAATGAAGCGTTACTTATTCACAAGACAGAATCTTTATTGCTAATTTGGTAATGGATTAATCGTTAGCTGGATTTTTAGACATACTAAGAGCAGTTATTAAGGCAAAACTGTACAAAACATAGATACATTTTGCATTTAAAATAATAATAAACTTTCATCTGTGAATACGTTATACACAAAACTTTTTAAGTGGCATCTTTGGCCTCAAACGTTTAAAATTGTGTTAAAAAATAAATAAATAAATAAATCACTGGTTTAGTACCTTTTGCTATCCAATTATCTCAGTTAATAAAAAAAAAAATTCAACAATCAGCCTTTCATTGACGTTAAGTCAAGTAGAAAGGACAGAGCTTTTCGCATGTTGGATGTTGTTTGGCTTTAACTGATTATTCGTCAGAACAATTGATGAAGCAATTAAGTCGCAGTCCTAACGTTGCGTCTTCGTCCTCCAGTCCCCAGATACAGATGTCGTGGCTCGGCCAGCAGAAGATGGAGGAGGTGAACAGAAAAGACCGAACGAGCATGAGCTACATCAAGTCGCGCAGCAATCAGGGCGTCCGGCAGACTGTGTAAGCGTGCGTTCAGCTTCCGTGCGAATCTCAAAACGGCGTTCTTGTCGTAATCGCCGTCTTCTCCTCCTGCAGCCGCGGGCTGATGGAGGACGACGCGGAGCCCATCTTCGAAGACGTGATGATGTCGTCGCGGGGCCAGCTGGAGGACATGAACGAGGAGTTTGAAGACACCATGGTCATCGACCTGGTCAGTAAACGCAGCCCGACCCGTTGGGGTTTTATCGAGGTTTCAGTTCAGGTCGCTGCGACTAAATGTGCGATTTGAATCACAAATGTACCATATTTGTAGGATGTTATTGGTGTTGCTGTATAACTTTTAAACAATCTCTAGGGGAAGAACTTGTTTCACTATCCTGAAATTTACTTTTCTTCACAGCCGCCATCAAGGAACAGACGTGAAAGAGCAGAATTAAGACCAGACTTCTTTGACTCTGCAGCGATGATAGAAGATGAGTCGGTACGTGTTCTTTTACAATAATTACTAAAATAACTTGTGCATGTAATATTTACCTTCTGAAAGGTAATGGTGATTTCTGTTTTTGGGTCAAAATTAGTTAGAAAGCTAATGTTAGTTTAAATGCTACTAATATTATCACTGGAAGCTTCAAGTGTTGGTAATCGCTGCAAGTTGTCCTGTTTTATGTTACATTGATTATTTATTGTTGGCATAATGAAGAAAATAATGCATAGATAAGTAGTTGGGGGGGAAAAAATGTACCTGCCAATAAATGAGAAAAAAAAAATAATTTTATCAAATAGTTTTTGAGGTTAAAAAATGTGCTGTAAATTTCTTTCATTTTTTTTAAAATTAAGGTATTTATTTACTCGTTTATTTTTTTTCCCACAAATTTGTGTTAAAATGTGTGTATTATTCATTAGAGTATCTCTGTCTGCAAATATTTCTGTTATATTAGTGGATATGGGTTTTTTTGTTTGTTTTTTTGTTTATAGATTTTTTTAAATTAGAATTCCTGGTGAGGATTATGATCTGTAAATGAGAAAGAACACAATAAATCAATTTTAAAAATAAATGATAGTGATAAATAATTTGAGCAAAAAAAAATTAAATTAAAAAGGGGAAAATACGTATTGCTCAAATATGATGGGCAAATTTAATAAATACGCCAAAATAAATTGTACTAATGTCAACTTCTATCACGTTTTATAGATCTGGAGTTGTTTTAATCCGCTGTTTTTGTTCCATTTACTGGCGTAGGAATTATTATTGCTGGGGCTTTTATTTATAGCTGCTTTGATCTTTGATGTTTGTACATTTTTTTTATGTCTGTCCATATCTGCAGGGATTCAGCATGCCCATGTTCTGATCTGGACAGCATCAACATCACGAGTTCAGCATTGTAACGAGGAGTAAACTGAAAAAGAGGTGGTGGTCTGGGCCGGTCAGCCTTGGACCACCTAACAATCAAACTCTTTACAAAGAAGAATATACTGTGTTAAAGTGTTAAAGGACGCCCGCGTTTCTCCGAGACACGATGGAAGGATGTTCGTCCAGCGGATCGGCACCGACCGGAACCGGCCTGGAAGAGAACCGTTTTCCCTCTCCGTCCGGCGCAGAACGGAGGTCCTGCAGTCAAAATTATTCAAGAACTTCGTCCCGTTCGTGTTCTTCCTCCTCTGTCCGCCACGGCCTGTCGGTTTAGCTCTCATTAGCGGTGGTCCCCGATGGTGCTCTGGCTTTCAAAACCCAGTTTTTACAGTTCCTGTTAACAGCGACGCACAGGTTTTAGCTCGTGGTCACAGAGCACCATGGTTCTCTGTACAGCTCCCCTCCCAAAAACCTTCCTCCCTTCCTCCCTTCCTCCCTTCCTTCCTTCTTTTGGTGTTGCACTCCAGTCCTTCTGGTTGAATCAAACATGGACAGGATCTCCCTACTAAATGTTCCACTTCTTTGCCGTCCCCCTGCTGCCTGCTCGCCATCTCTTGTGTGTGGTGTTTTGACGTGTGCGTGAAGTGTATCGGTGGCGACGACGGCCGAGGAGCGACACACCTAGACAAGAGATCAACAGCTGACCCAGAGGAAGCGTAAGCGCCGACCAGGCATATCGAGGCTTGTTCCACTCGGAGGGAGGAAAGAAAATCCCCCTGTTGTCTCACACTCTCTAGATAACAGCTTTTTAAAGTTAAAAACGTTTTAAAAAAAGAAAAAAAAGTATAATAAACATATTTTCAACTCTGTAGCTTTAGTACTAAAGTTTTAAATCAAGTGTGTTTTTGTCTGTTTGTACAGTTTTTGTTTTCGGTTCTTTTTCTCTTGAATATGTATCATGTTTGTTGCCAAATTGTGGCCTACATACTTAAAAGTATATTCCGACCCTCCCTGTCCTCACCTCTTAAGGCGGTTACCGTAGGTACCAGCTTCTAGGCGCCGTATCGTCCGATTGTAATTAACACTCGAGCTTCGAAGCCGAATATCCGTGCCGCTCCATCATCCCAACAACAGGTCAAAAACGAGCCGCTTACATTTCTGCACCCGTATTCAGTGTTAATGGATCTGAGAAGTTCTAGGTTTTGTTGTTGATCATTGTTCATATCCAGTGCAGTGATGGATCTTTGTCTGGCAGATGTGTTTGAATGTGTTCTGAATGTTCTCAGCCATACCTTTTCCTCGTCCCTCTTTTGGGTCAACAATCACTTTTCAACCTTCCCTTTTGCTGTAAATATCAGAGATGACCGGATCTTTTTTTTTGTTTGTTTTTCTGCCGTGCAGTCGACATCAGTCACCCTAGCATACTGTTTTGTTTTTTTTTTGTTTTTTTTGTTTTTTCTTCTGTGACCTTAAATTCTTTTTAATAAAATCAAATCTGTAATCAGTTTATGGATGAATGTGTTTCTCTTTAGTGTTTCTTTTTAAATGTCTCCATGTCTGAAGAGCAAATTTTTTGACATCTTTATGTGGCAATGGAATGCCTCGGTTTTACCAGCAGGTTAGAAAGAGCACTTCTGCAATGATACACATTCGGTACTGTGAGGCTTTACAACGTGGTGCATCCTCAAAAAGCACATATGGGACAAATGGGAGGATTTAACATGGGACATTTCAGGAAATTAATTCCTGAAATTTTGTTTTATGGAAGTAAATAAAATTACTCATTGAATTTATTGCAGTCGTATATTCTGTGCAGTTGATTTTTCTCGGGGGGACTTTTAACGTGAAGCCAACGTTTAGTCTCAAGCAGACATCTTGAGGCGACCCGCAGATTTGAGTTGGGCGTGTATTTCGATACGCCGCTCAATCCAACCATTTGCAAGCCTGCAGCTGCAAATGTTTGGGAAAATAAAAATGAAATCTCTCGTTATTCATGTTCCTCCAATCATCTTGGCAAACAAGACTAGGTAGAAGACGATGATAAAAATGAGACGCGGATACTTTGAGATGATTTATTTTACAGAGGGCGCCAGAGAGAGAAGGCACGGTTTGGACTTTGGTGTCCTGAATGAAAGAAAAACAAAACTAAATACAGTACTGAAACTCGGGTCAAAAAAAAAACAAATATTTTTTATGATTATTGAAAAAAGTGACTTTTTATTCAGATAGTTTAGTTCAAAAACGTACTTGATAACAGCCAATATGGCTACTGCTTGAGTGTTCAAATTGTCCTCCTTTTATCCAAAGCTTGTGTATCACAAACATCCTGTTATTAGTCTTATAGGTGGCACCACATTGAATAACACCTGATTCTTTTTTTAAAGGTGAGTGAATTTGGGATCTTGATGCTTCCAGCGGAGTGGTAAACTGAATACGACAACCATCTGCTTGGCAGGCTTCCCCCGAGGAACCCCTGCTGTTCACCTGAGCGAAGTAAACCTGGGGCTTTTATCATGGCGTTGCCGTGCAGCCGGGTTGGAAGTGTTTCACAGAGGAATGTTGGCGTGCTTCTTCCACGGATTGACCTGCTTCTTGCTGGCCAGCACTTCCAGGTCGCTGCAGATCTTCTTACGGGTGGTCGCGGGCTCGATGATGTCGTCAACGAAACCTAAAGAGAGCAGCGTTCGGATGGAGGCGTTTGAGGTCTGAACGCAGCTAGCTAGCGGTAAAGACCGCCAGCAAATGTTTTGTTTTGCAGACGGCAGATTTACCTCTGACGGCAGCTGGGAAGGGATTAGCGAACTTGTCCACGTACTCAGCCTCGGCTTCGGCCTGGTTCTCCTTTCCTCTGAAGATGATCTGAACTGCGCCCTGTGCAAACAGAGAGCGGAGGGTGGGTTCAAGAAATACATCGAAGACAAATGGAGGGAGATGATGGAACGTGTTTGAACCTTGGCTCCCATAACGGCAACTTCAGCCGTTGGCCAAGCATAATTCACATCTCCTCTCAAGTGTTTGGAGCTCATGACATCATAGGCGCCTCCGTAAGCCTGAAAGGGAGACAAAAACAGCAGCTAAGGCTAAGAATGGCAATAAAACCACACTGCTTTTATTTCTGTCACCCAGAACTATGAGAGACTCCGTAAACGCGCACCTTTCTGGTGATGACGGTTATTTTTGGCACTGTGGCCTCTGCGTAGGCGTACAGCAGTTTGGCTCCGTGTCGGATGATGCCGCCGTACTCCTGAGCGGTACCTGGTGGGAGTCATCGCCACAAATTGAAGGGACTAAGCAAACACATCTGGTCCACTTCGGATCTAACGTTCCAGAATACCTGGCAGAAAACCTGGAACATCCACAAAAGTGATGATGGGAATGTTGAAGGCGTCACAGAAGCGAACGAAACGGGCTCCTTTTACCGAGGAGTTGATGTCCAAACAGCCTAACGAACGAGACAAATGCGTCATACGCTGAAGAATCAAACTTTCAAATCAACTTTCAGCTTTTTCGCTCAGGTTTGGCTTACCAGACGCTACTTTGGGCTGGTTACCCACAATCCCCACGGTGCGGCCATTCATTCTCGCGAAACCCACCACGATGTTTTTGGCGTAGTTGGGCATGATCTCAAAGAAGTCCCTCTCATCTACGATCTGGACAAGATGTGTTTTGGAGAGCTTTCTAAGTCCTGCGTAACTGAATTGTCACACGTTTACGTGTTGATGTGCGTTTTGTCTGCGCTCGTACCGCGTGGATGATGTCCAACATGTCGTAGGCTTTTGTCGACTCAAACGGGACGATGGTGTCCAACGACTTCACCAGACGATCGCTGTAAAGAAAGAAACGACCAAAAGCAACTCCACGATTTAATAACGGCAATTGGCGTATCTGACACCAAGGCCTAAAAGTATCTTCAATTCATTAAAGAAAATGTAAGTCGGCCTCAAATACACTAATCACAGGTCTTAAAATGTTTAATCTCCGATAGAGGCTTAGATGAGACCGTTTACCTGGGATCATGGCTCTCCCTGATGGGAGCTGGATCCTGATTACTAAGCGGAAGAAAGTTGAAGAACTCCCGTAGGTTCAGCAAAGCCTCGACGTCGTTCTCGAACGCACGATGAGCCACGCCTGACAACCGAAAACAACGCAAAGGGAACATTTTTATACGCTTTTGAGGCATTCCAAACTATGATCACGACGGTGGGGACGATATCCGAGGGACCGACCAGAAACGGTGGTGTGAGTTTTGGCTCCGCCCAGCTCCTCCTGCGTCACGTCTTCGTTGGTCACAGACTTGACGACGTCCGGACCCGTGATGAATAGATATGACGTATCCTACTCACACACACACACACACACACACACACACACACACACACACACACACACACACACACACACACACACACACACACACACACACACACACACATAAAAGAAAACAGAGTCTGGTCAGACAAACTTTAGATGCAGTTTTAGTATGAATTAAAGAAAAATCAGCAATACACTTACGGCTATGCACCAAATGTTTTGCTTAATATTATCAATAAAGCAATTGAAGTGGGGTATTATCACTTCACCCCAAAAGATGAGGTTCAAATGCATAATAAATAACCCCAAATTTCTATGACAATCCTGATGAATGTGTGTGATCTTTGGCCTGGCCTGGGCCTGAGCCGCCTCATACCTTAACCATGAAGGTGAAATCTGTGAGGGCGGGCGAGTACACAGCCCCTCCGGCACAGGGGCCCATGATGAGGGAGATCTGAGGGACGACTCCTGAAGCCAACACATTCCTCTGGGAAAGGAAAACAGCTGATTTTTATCTCTAAAGCGCAGGAGGTCCGTCTGCTGCCGAGAACGAGTTCAAAGCTGGACTCCAGAACACGGTGCAAGCAGGAAAGGTTTCGAAAGCTAAATCTGAACGTTCACATTCCATCATTAACTCGGATGTCGCCTATAAAGCAAAAGAAGACGCATTTCTGACGATTAAACGTACCAGGAATATATCTGCGTATCCAGCAAGGGACTCCACTCCCTCCTGGATGCGAGCGCCTCCAGAGTCGTTCAGGCCGATCACGGGAGCGCCGACCGTCATGGCCTGATCCATGATCTGAGCACGCAGAGACGACAAAAGCCAATTATCACAATGCTGAAGCCGGGAAAGTGGCGTTTAACGGCGCGAGTGGACGTTTGGTCACCTTGCAGATTTTCTGCGCGTGAGCTCCCGACAAGCTGCCGCCGAACACCGTGAAGTCCTGGAACAAGCAAGAGAGGAGCAAATGACGGAGGGTCCAACAAGCCTGGCGCTGCGGCCCAACAAAGACCAGAGCCCGTACCTGACTGAACACATAAACCAGCCGGCCGTTGATCCGGCCTCGTCCCGTCACAACGCTGTCACCCGGAAACTGGAACGGAGAACATAAAGGTTCGGTTGAAACGGTTGAAAAAACATTTGAAACCTTTCTTCATGAGCGTTGCGGCTTTGGGAACGTTACCTTGTTGCCGTCCTGCTCCATGCCAAAGTCGGAGCAGCGGTGTTCCACAAACATGTCCGTCTCCATGAAGGACTCGGGATCCAGTAACAGCTCCACCCGCTCCCTGGCGGTCAGCTTACCCTGCAGCACGTGATGACAACGTCAGCACAAATTGCCTAAATCTTTTGTCTTTTTTTTTTTTTTTATCTCAAGTAACAAATGACATTACAGCCACGGAGTAGAAAAAAAAAAGAAGAGAGAGTACAAAATTTAAGTGATCGTACTAAAAAACGTCCGTCAGCTTTCTTTGCATTTTATATGATCAACAAAGAGACTAAAAGGTCTCCGGCTCAGTTAGAGTGGAATAAGAGCCTCTGTGAACAGCAACTTTCCCCTGCTGAAAGTAAAAACATCCCCATAGCATAATGCTGCCACCCCCATGTTTCACCATGGAGACGGTTTATTCACTGTCCAGACTGGCATTGTTAGTTTTCCACCACACACAGCATTATGTGTGTAGGTTTGCACACACTGATGACGTACCGTACAGCTCTGACTTATAGGGGATGACTATTAGGACACTTGTGATCAGCATGCAAACAAATACTTGTACTTATAATACTGCAAAGGCCATGCGCATTAGAAACTGAATCCAGAATGCCAAATATCATAATCTCAAATCGTTTGTTTGTAAGTGACTCAGACAGGGAGGATGGAAAATGCTCCCTGTGTGTGTGTTTGCTGACTTTACCCTTTTGTGTTGCGCATCTATTCTCTTTTGACCTCCCCCGATTAGCGCCGCCTTCCGTTTCTGCTCGATCCTCTCCTTCACGGACAGGCGGCTGACCGAGGACCAGCGACAGTGCACCTGGAGAGGGCTCTGTGGTGAGGCCGCCGCCGCGGCTGCTGCGCCGTACTTTATCTGCGCTAAACTCCTCAAGGAGACCCTCAACCCGCGCAATAGCCCGCAACTGCTACGAGCCACAGTGAAGGCCGCCATCGTGCCTGTGAGTGGTCTGTGACGACAGCAGGAGGAGAGGGGTGGGGGAAAGCCTCTTCAGCCAATGGCGCACTGAGGGGTGGGTTCCGACAGCCAATCAGAAGGCGGAATGTCACAGCTGTCGTGAATGGGCGGGAATTAACCGAGGAAAACTTTGGAAAACCGTTTCCGTGAAAGCAATGAAATTAAATATTGAGGCTGAAATTATCTAAAACAGACCAATAAAAACGTCAGAAAAACTGTTTTTTTATTAGTTTAATAAAATAATAATAATAAAGATTTTTTTCTAATTAGTAATTAGTAATGGATGAATAATATTTATTTATCTGTGTGTTCATTTAGTTGTAAATTAACCCAATATAATTAAAAGTGGGGAATTTGTCACTGAAGAACAGTGGAGAGGAAGTAAAAGCTGTTTTACTAAAATTTCTGTTCAGTTCATGTTTTGGTTGTTGGAGTTTCTCACCAAAAACTATTCACTAAAACAATTAACGTTTAAATGTTTTATTATAAAGGTTGTTTTTTTTTTTTAAGTTCTTTCAGTAATACTTTATTATTTGCATCTCTGATCTCGACATTTCAACAGTTAAAAACGAGTCTAATTTCTTCTTTCCCTTAATATGTGTACATTTGTACTTCAATACATTACTTGGACGCTATGAAAGCTAAACGAGCATATGGTTGTAATTTTGACTAAAGATTTTAGAAGAGAAGAAAAGTGCACAGCGAGGCTGAGGAGATGAGAAAAGCCTTGTGCAACACGACAAAAAAAATAAAAAAAATACGTGACTGTAACCAGGGTAACAGCAAGTCTCGCGTGAGGTGCATGCCTATCGAGAGGGGCTGGTGTGAAGGAAAAAAAGTGGTAAATCGTACGATTGATGCACTTATGATAAAACAGCAAATTGGCTTTGGCTAGATCACAGCTCGCCAAGTATTTTTAAAAAACCCGCATCGATTGCAGGGCTTCGGGTTGCAGCTTGCATTTTCCTCCGCTGCGTAACGTATAAGACGGTCCAAGTGGGCAAGTGATACGGTTAAATCTCCGATGGCTAAGCTAATGTTAGCTCCTTAGCTTTGTTTACATCTAGTGCGCGCCTGCCGGATAATTTCCGACCGCACAAATTGGGGATTTTAACTTTAGTTCTTCATTTTATCTAACAATCCGTGCGAGAAAAAAAATGCGCCGGATAGTATGTAGACTTTATGGCTGCAAGTAAGTATATGCTGGTCGAGCATTTTGCTGATTATTAAGCTAACATTAGCTTCGTGATGCTAACCTTTTGATGTTGGCTCGTTCGATCATGCGGTTAGATCGTAGCCCGTAGGATCCTTTAAATGTGCATTTTGTCGTAACATATTGTGTAATTCTTCCGACTTTATAATATTACTCAATTATGACCGTAAAAAACTTCTCGGTTAAAAAGCAACTACTGGACAACAAACCGGGGATGCTAACTTAAGCTAGCCACCTGCTGAGCTAGCCAGCGTCGTTCGCGTTCAATGAGACGGCTACACAATGTGTTGTGTCCGTAGTTAATTTCTATCTTATCCTGCGTTCACGGGGTGCAGTGGGCGCCCGTTGCAACACCGGGCTGCTTTTATTTTCGTGTCCAAGTTGGCTGTCTGTGGATACTCTTCCCTCGGACGGTGTTCCCCAAGGAGCCGGGTAGCGCACCGCCATGAATCCCGTGGATGCAACCGCTCTGTATGTGTCTGCCACCCGGGCAGTGCTGCGGTGCGACCCGCTGCAGCCTCAGACCTTCGCAGAGATGTACAAGCAGCTGCCCTTCTTCCGGCAGTCCCTCGCGTGTCTTGTCTGTGGTAAGCTTTCTGAATATTTTTTGACAGGGAAAAAAAAATCCTTCTGTGGGTTTGTTTTATGTCGAAAGTGCGCATTATTGGAAGCGTTTTGATCACAATGCTATGGGTAACGATTGGCTGAAATTTCTGTGGGCTGCAGAAGTTTCCACTATTTCTCTCGTGCTCACTACTGCGGTCTCCTTAGCAACCGAGGCTGAGATAAGCTCATCCGTCCTCTTGACAAGACGGATGACTCTGTTGTTGTGCTCGCTGCATAGCCATGTGGTTTCTATTCATGCTCTATTTGATCGCTACGTTTTGGTGATGCAGGCTGCGTTTAATAGAAGGAAAGACAGGAAAAAAGAAAAAAAGAATGACATCTGACAGATTCTTGGGAATCTTGGTTTGTGATTTTGTTTTGTATCTAAATGTCAGATACATGGAAATCGACAGGCTGGATTTTGAAGTATTTAATTGGGTTTGTTTGGTGAAAAGTTGACTCGCTGAGTCACTATCGTTTTTTTTTCCCTGTTCATTTTTCATTTTTCCTCAGATAGAACATTTTTATTTGTTTACTTATTTGACCATTTTGAAGAACATTTTTATTTGTTTACTTATTTGACCATTTTGAATAATCAACTGAACTTTTGGCTTTCTCCAATTTCTCCTTAAAACTAAAAAAATAAGTATCAGATGTTTAATGCTTTCCGTCACAATCGACCAGTCATTTTTGTTGAAGTCTATTTACTGAATGTAGGGGGAAAAAAAAAAACATCTGATTTGTAGTTTTTAAAACCCACTGATCAGTCATTCTCATTCTGTGTAGTGTAATGTGTTGAAAATCTGAATAGGAGTAAACAGTCCTGGTGTTTCTGGGTTTTGTTTTTTTTTTTACATCAGGCAAACTCCTGGAGGACCCTATCTCCCCAACACACCCAGAGTGTCAGCATTACGTCTGCTTGGGCTGCAAAGGCCAGAAGATGCAGATCAGGTCGTCGTGCAACCGCTGCAAGGACTACTCCTGCTTCCAGGAGAACAAGCAGCTCTCTTTATTGGTGCAGTGCTATCGACGGCTCTGCCTCTACATAACTCATTCGCCACTGCTCAAGTCGATCAGCAGCCACGTGGGAGGCTCTCCGGAGGTCATGACCTTGTTGGAGGAGGTGCTCGTGTCGCACAAAGAGGAGACGGAGCATCCGGGCTTAGCCGAAGAGGATGTGAATCTATCTGCTCCAGAGTCCCTCACGCCCACGGAGGCGCCGCCCGCTCCAGCGGAACTCTCCGCCGTCCCTCAGAGCTCCTCCTCGGAGCCTCCGTGTTTCAACGGACCGCCGGATTGCAACGGACAAGCGCTGGAGGACCCGTCTTCCCCCGAGCTGGAAGTGTGTGAGGTGGTAGAGGAGCAGCAGCAGCATCATCATTTAGGTCTATCTGTGTCTGAAACCGCCTGCAGCGGTCTCGAACTGGGTCTGAGCACTGGACCTTTAACCCCAACGATAGGCACTGTGTGCTCACTCAGGGAAGGGGAACCTAGTACCAGGGAGCTGGAGGAGGGGGAGGTGTTGCTGCTCAGCGTGGAGGAGGTGCTACAAACGCTGGACCCCCTGCAGCCCGACCGGGACGCTCTTCACACACATCCGGAAAGGACGCACATCGCCACAGACAAAACGCACACTCACATGTACATACAGCTGGACGCAGCCCACAACTACACCCAGATCCACACGGGCAGGACTCACACGGCGGCGCACCACGCCACTCACATGCACCCGTCTTCCTTCGACCCGTCTCCCGCCTCCAAACCCCAGCAGGCCCGGCCCAACCGGAAGCGCTCGCGCTCCGAGAGCGACAGGGAAAAGGTGAACCCCGTCCCCATCACCTCCATCCTCCACGACCCGTCGCCCCAGTCGCACACTCCGACCCCCGCTCACGCTCAGCACGCGAAGCTTCCCATGCCTCCCCTCGCAGTTCCGGCGCACACGTACTCGTCGTTTCCCAACGGCGCGTTCCCCAAGCACAGCCGCCCCGCACAGAACCACAGCAAAGGCGCCAGGAAACACGTGGACCCGAGCTCCAAGAAGCCCCACGCCAAAGCCCGCAGCGGAGGAGGCTCCAAGACGAAAGACCGGAGCAAAGACCAGCGACCGATGTCGGGCTGCGTCTTGCCAACGCCGCCCGTCAGGCCTCCGTACAAGAAGCCGGTGGAGAAGAAGGGCTGCAAGTGCGGCAGGGCCACTCAGAACCCATCTGTTTTAACCTGCAGGGGGCAGCGATGTCCCTGTTACTCAAACCGCAAGGTGAGACCACCTTTTCAGAGTGGAGGCGCCTCTGTTTTTAAATCTTTGGAGGGTTTGGTTTATGGAGCTACTGTGATTGCACATCTGTCCAATTTTACAACAATGTTGTGCTGTTTTGTGCAAATTATTTGTTTGATCTCCTGCACGATGGGAACCATCGTAATAATTCAGCAGCGGTTCTCTGTTCCGCTGAGCAAATGACTAAATAAGTACGAGTATAATTGAATTATTGTTCTCTGCAATTTAATTAAAAAAAAAAAAAGTTCTACTGATTATGATGTAGGTTCATTACACACAGAGTGACATGTTTCACATGTTTCAGTAAACGGTTGTGGTTCACAGCTAATAAAGATATATAAAAACATGAATATTACATCTATATAAGACCAGTAGAAATGTTCTGCTTATTTTTGAAGGTTTATCAGTTTCCCAGCAGATAGTAAACCCCAGACACAAAATGTCATAAGTAATTGAGGAAGCAGGATTTGTGCAAGTTTTTAGCCCAAGCATATTCATGAAAAGTTGAGTGGAAGGAAAATCTACAAAAGCACTGTTGCTAGATGTGGACTGTGACTGGAGTCAGTTTTTCAAGAGCCACCACACTCAGATGTAGACGATAGCTACAGCTGTGGCAGAACAACTATTTTAGTAATCGCTTATTCTATCAGTTAGTCGAATGATTAATCGGGTAAAACAAGTGCCACATCCTGCAGGTTTTAAGCCCTTTTTATAGCCTATTAGAAATAAGTTTAAAAAAAAATGCAAATAAACAAATAATTCAGTCAATTTTTAAAATAACAGAATAAACATTTTATTACCAAATATGCATTAACAAAGCGATCTTTATCTGATTAGTAAATCCATAGCAAAAGGAGCATAATAGGATATATGCATATTTGACTAAGGATTTTTATTATTTACTGCTTTGAGTATGTTGTTGTTCAGCAAATGGCCCTTTTGTGAGTATGTATCGATATAAATTATAGAGTCTGTATAATCACGAACTCCAGGTAAGATTGTTTACTAAATTAGATGACTATTATTTCAACAATGGAGGATTAATCGAATTTAATCGATTAATCGATTAAGAGACATCAGAGTATCATTGAATAAGGACTCGACTGCCGCTCAGTGGTGCAAAGCCGCTTTTGCGTTTCATTTGGAAATGCATTTTTCTAACATTCGGAATCAGCGCATCCATCTGCCATTACATTTCAGAAGCACTTCATGCTTCCCTCTGCTGACTGACAGCTTTATGGAGATGCTGATTCCGTTTTCCAAGCAGGAGTTGGCACCTGCCTGCCCACACTGCAAAAGGTGCCAAAAGCTGGTTCAGTGACCGCGGCGTTACTGTGACTGACCAGCGTGCTGGCTTCACCTGAACCGCACGCACGCTCTGTGTATGGAGTATTTTTGTGAAAAGGAGAATGATATTCTACCGTTATGATAGTCTAGTTATTCAGTATTGCATTTTTCATTAGCGATAACTCAGGATGACTAAAAACAAATGATCCAAGTATATCGCTCTGTGTGGAATGAAACTACGTGTCCTATGACTTTACATTTCTTTTCATTGAAAACACTATAATGAACGTGTGGTTGATGTTTACTGAGTTGCAACGGCGGCGGTTACGTAGTTTGTGTGCAGCGCTCGTTGCGTCATCTCTCTCGTCTTCCCCCAGGCGTGCTTGGACTGTATCTGCCGAGGCTGCCAGAACTCCTACATGGCCAACGGCGAGAAGAAACTGGAGGCCTTCGCCGTGCCCGAGAAGGCCCTGGAGCAGACGCGGCTCACCCTCGGCATCAACCTGACCAGCATCACGGCGGCCGCGGCTCTCCGCAACCCGGCGACCACCAGCATCCGCGCCAACACCCTCCTCAACGTCGCCACGGCGACGGGGACTCCCGTGACCACGGCCTTTCTGTCCGCCAGCCCGCCGCAGGATGCCAACTTTGACGACAGCTTGGAGCTGCTGATTGGCTGATGGGCAGAAAATCAAAACGAAACGAAACAAAAAAACAAAAACAAAAAAACGACAACACAGCGTGGTGCTGATTGAATGTGACGGCTGATTATCCACCCGTTTCCGCCGGCTCCCTCTTAGGGAGGAACTCGACTCATGGCAGCTATGTGTCTGTCCTGTTCTGTAACCTGCTGGTTTTCTGTACTGGAAAACGCTAACTAGTGAGATTAGCATGGGTGTGCCAAAGCCTCCTGTATCGTGCCTGTGCACTGGTGTGTATTGTTGCCAGTCTGAAGGTATATACTCTATTCCAAGGATGTTCTGTTCTTCAGAGGTGCTTTTTTTTTTTTTTTTTTTTTTCAGCTTATAGACCACAGATTTACTGTAAGAGGCAATAGAAACCCATTCCAAGTTTTGTTCATTTGCACACAAACGTGTGCAGATTTTTAGTCTTTTTACAAATAAAATAACCCCCATCTGTCAATAGCGTCATTTTTATTAAGATTTCATCGTCAGCATTCTGAGTGTTACAACTGAAAATATTAAATGTGTCATGTTATCAGGACCCCTTCCTAATCCCTGACCCCCGTACACGAGCAAACTTTAATTTTGAAATCAGACGAAGCGTTACACCCTGTCTAAATGCTCTCAGCTGTTTGGGGGTTTGTTTTAAACGGCATGCTTTTTACTTTTAATGAGATCATCCTGAGGCGCTTGCCCCGTGTTGGAGGTGAACACAGAGTTTTCATCGTCATAGCAATAGGAACACCCAACAGGGGGGGCGCGCTGCTCCTGTGGCTGCAATTGCCAGTCATCAAAAACTAACACACTTGTACATGACTGTATGTGTATAGAGGTAAACTGAAGCCATAGTTCTATCAGAAAGTTTCCTTTTAAAAAAACAAACAAAAAAAAAAACAAAAAAAATTCTCCCGCTTCCCCAACACATTCACACACGTAGAGTCCTGATCAATCAGAGATTATACCAGATTTATTTTTGATACTGTTGAAGGTTTGGTATCCAAGTGTTTTGGTTACGTCACAAAGAAACGTCTCACGAGGCCGTGTGTTGTCTGTGTTTGTGTTTACCTTCTCGGCTGTAACTCCAACATGTCCGTCAGTCCAGTATTGGTGACCAAAAGAAAAAAAAACAACAAACAAAAAAAAACTGAACAGAGAGAAAACACAACTTCTCTACTCGTGGACCAGGAAAGTAGCAGGTGGACTTTTAAGTTTGATCAGCAGACGTGTCCTATATCTTCCTGTGTGTGCGTGGGTTTCAAAGATGTATTTGTTTTGGGCATTACTTGAACCCTTAATTTTGTTTTTGTGTCTTTTTGTAATGTAAAAGTCTTGTTTGGGGAGTGACAGTTATTTGCTGAAACATTCACTGCCATATTATGGAGACATGTAACAACATGAATTAAAAGATAGTTTTTTACTTTTTCAGCTTTGTGTGTTATTGTGTGGACAGGTGTGATTAAGGCGGGAGCTTTCCTCAATTTTTTCATATTATGTAAGTCAGAAGCTGTTTAGTCGTTTAGATTCAAGGCATAGCTTTCGTCTGCATACATTCATCTTAAGTCAGAAAAGTTCCATTTTGGGCTTGTAGTCGTTTTAGATGCATTTTCAGTCCACCCTAAAAAAGAACTGTTCAAACTATCGACTGACTCTGATTAATATAATTAAAAAAGTAAGTATGACTGACTGAAAATTGAGATTTGTAGTTCAAAATGGTTCATATCAAATCAGAAATTTGATATTTGCTGAGAAAGTAGACCCAGAATACACTACGCTCAACATAATATCTATAATTTTTACTTCGTTTTACACCCTGAGAGAAAACATGTCAGTTAAATCCTTTTATCAGTATGAATACATTTGTAAACGATACCATATACGAGTTTGTGTCCGTCGCTGGAAAAAGTTGCAAAATTACACAGTGTCGTCCATTTGGTCAGTTTCCGACAGAGAGCAATCCCAATGTTTGCAATTCAGTTTCTCCAACTTAATCCATGTGCGTTCTTATTTCCAGCCACTGCTACATGTGATCTGTGCTCACAGGTCACTGCTGGAATATATGCACAGCATAAACAGCTCATCTTCATTCCTTTTTTGAGCGGCGGTGCATTCAGAGTTTTCCTCTGCAGCTTAGAGCGATCCCAGCTCCACTCCATAAGAAGATCTCCTTGTCTTCCAGTCCCGTTTCTTCCCATGGTGACTGATGCAGTCTACCGGCGACTCCGGAAAGCCTCAGCTAATGCCGTTAGTCCACCAGGAAAGCCCCAAAGTAGCTCGCCCTCCCGTCCATCTCCATGGCGCTGGCGTTGCTGACGGTGACGAAGAGGCGGTCGGCTGGCTGCAGGAAAGCAGTGCCGGCCTGATGCAGGGAGAAGAGGCCTGGCTCCTGACCCCGAGGCCAGCACACGCTCCGGGACGATTTCATCAACAGGATGGGTCCTGTGTAGGAACTCATCTGCAGGGGATTAAACGGCAATTTAAATGTCATCGCCGCCGCGTCGGTATTTCATTATCTACTCATACAAAAGCTGAACCTTTTTATAAATGTACTGGACGAGTTCTGCTCCCTCATCGTCTGCTGCTTCCCCGTCTGTCTCCCCCACAGACGGAAGCCTAAAGTAGGTCTGGGCGTAGATGTAGTACAAGCCTGCACTTGGTACGAGCAGCTCCCCTCCTTTAAGCTCCATGTTCTGCAGGAAGGACAGACCCCTCTGGCCCTCCCACGCTCGGATGCGCTCGCCAGAGTATCCCCTGCTGCTCCGCGGGCCTGCAACAGCACCTACCATGGTTAATTGGAGGCCCGTCCCCAGTCGTCCCGGATCATTTGGGAGAGCAAGAGTCAGCGTTAGGTGTATACAGTCACCACTGGAGAAAAGTACAGAGCCAATGGCAAAGACTTGTTCACAGAGTACACAATGTTACCAGATCTGCCCACAGACACAATATCTTTAAAGAAATCATTGAACTGAAATAGGAACAAAGATGTCATTTTTTAGTTATAACGCTGCCAATAGTTAAAAAGCATTGTAACATCTAAAGACAAGCCAGACTAAGAAGTTATGTCAAAATAAACGTAAACAAACAGATCATCTAAAATCCGGAGCCATGTGTAGAAATGTCAAGCGTTTTGAAAATGACTTGTCTCACCATCAGTCCTACCATATACAGGCAATGATGTCACGAGTGTACTTTGATAGCAAAAATAGTGATATGGGGAGGGATTTTTTTTCTTGGCATTTTGCAAAGCAGCCTATTTTTATTTTTTTGTACCAAGAACCGAGGTTTCATATTTGGACATAATTAATGACTTCGTTCCATTTCACGGCAATCTATCAACACCCCATATTCTGAATCCGTTTCACAAAACATACGTACTTTTTAAAATTTATTACACTTCAAAAATTCCAACATGTACTGTACCCTTTCCAGAAATGCACAAAGAGCTACACAGTAAAGGAATTTTCTGTTATAGACTAAGCATCCCACAAAAATAGCTTAAAGCTTTACCTTTAAAATTTAATTAATTACAATTAAAAAAAATAATTAAAGGAGAATTTAATAAGGTTTCTAAATACATATTTCAATATTTTTTGCATGTAGTTTAATGAAGACAGGGTGAAGTGAATGACTTTTGCCCCAGGACTTCAAAGGTTTTTCAGAACAACACTGCCAATCAATAAAAAAAGTCACATTGTGTTATTGTTTAAATTCTTTGCAATGACATCCAGCCACTCGCAAAACATTAGCTTATGTCATGCTTTCATGGTCTTAAATACATCAAAAGTAAAAGTCAGTGCCACTCAAACCGCAGAACTTACTTTACCCCAAAAGGGGGCGTGAATGTTGTGCAAGGAGAAGCATGGGAGAGGTCTTGAATCCATTACGTACTCTAACAGATAGCAGATATGAGTAAAATAAATAACGTGTGAACTTAGAAAGGCAGAGTGCCACCACCAAGACAAGAAAGAGTCTAAGTCGTCAATTGCTGTGCAAGTAAGGAGGAACAGTGATTTTGCGTGATTTATGAGAAGTGATTCTTTTTTTCCGAATAGACGCATTATGACAGTTTGAGATCATAGGTGATAAAGCTCAGATTTTCTGAAACTTGGTTTCTTGAACATGTCAAGGTGTGCATTGTATCCATAGTCGCAATCACCCAAGGTCACTAGATCTCAACCTAACAGTTCATCCTCCATGCATTATCTTTTTTTTGATGAGCCGGACAAAAAGAAGGCTCAACACTAGCGTGATGTTTTCTAAAATCATAACATTTTTCTGGTGTTTCGAATGGGAGCTGCAGGTCCCGACAGACCCAGGTATGAGGAGGTAACCGAATCTGAGCACCTCGGATTGCCCGCAGGCCAATTCCTCACCTTCTGCCCCGGAAAGGAAAGCTGAGCATTGTCAAGATTTGCATTGAAAACGAAGCCTCTCTTACAAACTTTCACTTGCGCTGTCAATGACTCAATTTGTGCTAAATGTTTTTGCCTAAAGCCACAATAAACCGAATCTTACTTTCTGGCGCTGCTGGAGCCTTTGACGATGAGGCAACACCGGTCACATGGGCAGCGACTTTCGGAAGAGGGACCCCACGGACCCCGGGGCCCAAGATAGGCAGCACTCCTGTCAACTTATCTGTAGGAAACCCAAAACAGACAGAAACAAAACACTCACCACAGGGCATTTTTAGTGGGAAAAGTCACACACAGGCCTGTTATTAGTCAATGGGGGGATTGTTCTTACTTCTCATAGCAGTGGATATCTCCCTCTGGAATCTGTCAGCAATCTTCTGCAGGGAAAACAGAGAAAGGCAGAGGAAAGAGCAAATGAATTGGCCAACAAGTTATCTATTATCCCAAACACAATGGCATTTTTAACCAACTAAATCATATTCGGTGTCTAGTAATTCACCAGAACCGATAAGGATCCCACAGTCATCTGCGTAGTTGATGGAACGTGTCAAGATTGTGGTCTAAATATGGGATGTTCCAGAAAGAAACACGAAAATATATATCCTCAATTGGGTTTATAACATTCAGTGACAGACATTTTCTCCAAAATATTCCCTTTTAAAGATGCAAAATGAGGGTAAAAAAAAAAAAAAAAAAGAAATAGAGCTATAAATGGTTAGGAATGTTGGCAAAATAGTTTAAAGAAGAAAAAAAAAAAAAAAACAGACAAACCTTCTCGATGTGGTAGTGGAGCTGCTGTGTGACCTGCCAACAGGGATCACTGCTTTTCCTGCCCTCGGCTGCTGGGTCCTGGAACTCTGGCTGCAGCTTCGCATTTGTCAGACAGGATACGCTGCTCCGGGAAAAACTGTCCTGCATCTGGAAATTTAAAATAACTCAGTTGATGAAACTTTAAAAAAAAATGGGGGAGGGTGGAGAAGGGGCGGTTTCAAGAAACATATTTAGCTGCATTATAACTCAAGATTACTTGCTGGGGTAATCCGTCAGGGTACATGACAGATTACACACTGCAGCTTTTAAACGATTTACAGTGCTGGGCAAAAGTATTCTTTACATTTAATCATTCTACTACCAGAATGTGCAATAAATGTCCCTGGGTTTTCATATGACAAGGCTGACAGAAAAAGTAGAGAATGATAGTCAAGGTCCAAATCTTCCACAAGTTTTTCAGAAATTAGTCAGGGATAGGATTGTGAAGAAGCTTAAAAGGAGAATAACAATGATTAATCCCCCGACTTTTCAGGTCTAACACTCAAAGTGAAAAATTTCAAAGGCGTTTTTTTTTTTAACCTGTTTTGTTTTTGTTTTTTTTCTTTAGTCATTTCATATTATGCCATGCATTGGTAACTTACTAATAAAAGTAAATGCGCCACATCAAACTGGCTGCCATTTTTAGACGCAACCAGCCAAACACACTAACATGAAACAAAACAAAACAAACAAAAAAACAAAAAAAACAAAAACGTAATTAACTCATAAGTGGTCCCAGGTGTGATCGATGAGAGGCGGGGTTTCACCACCAAAACCAGCCAATGAGGGCCCAGAACAGGAGCCGTCAGCCTTTACGAGCGCCGTCTCAACACTTGTCACGAGCGCGACACTGACCTATTCAAGCTTGCGATACGTGTTGCTTTTGTGTACCACAGGCCCATTCAGCGCGAACAAATCCCATTTCCTCCCATTGTTTCAGGTTAGATACTCGCCCTACTGTCTCCGTTTTTATTATCCGGTGTTGAGCAGAAACTCCCACAGGAACCTAAACACGTCGCCACACTCCCGTAAGGGCGAATAAAGTCATCCTGCTGCGTTTTGTGCAGCGGGATAACGCGCTACGCGTCACGTTTTGTTTGCAAAGTGACGTTTTTTTCGATCGGCTTGACGACCCCAGCGTGATTCTGTGCGTGCCCGCATTGACGCTTCTGTGCCAAAAGTTCGCCCGTTTCAACGCAGCCATTAAACGCAGCGGAAGAAGCTGGTGCACTACCTCGAACACAAACGCAGCCAAACGCACGTCTTACCGTGTTCAGGACTTTGTGGAAGTACATGAAACTTATGGCCACCGCGACCGTCTGGAGGAGGATGGCTGCGAGTATGGTGAGGCCGAGGCACTGGAGAGAGACGGAGATGGCCATGCCACAGGGTGCGGAGACACCTTGACGTCCGGCGAAGTGGGGAAGGGGGGGGGGAAATCACCTCCAGCCGCTGCACGGCGAGTTTGATCAAACACCTCTGCGTTTCTGCTGGGAAGCATGAGGGTGGGAGGAACAGCGCAACAGAGGCTGGAGGTGGAGCAGAGCAGAAAGAGGAGGCTTGGAGAGTTTCAGCTTCCTCAAGATGTCACTGTTATTGAACGTATCCGAGCTCGGAGCGTTGAACGCTGCTGCGTTTCCAGCTCCGGGTTGGTCATTGGAATGATTTTCCACCGTGAAGCATTACAGCAAACGACCTCAATACAGACCCTGATTTAGGGTTGTTTCCTTTATTAACTAAAGCAATTTCTTATGTTTGGATAGAGATCGTCGTTTGCCCGATTAATCTATAGGTACACAATTTATTTTTGTAATTCAGTTTGAAAAGTGAATGATGATGAGGGTTTTTAGAATAATATTGTGAGCTTTGAAAAGGATGGCCATATAGTATGTTTCAGTAGTTGGGGCTCTTAATGCATAATTTACTGCATCAATGTGGAGTGGCATGGAGGTGATCACTCTGATTCTTTTTAGGGTTTAGGTCAGGTTAGGTCACCGAATTGCTCTTCTAAAGATGTTTGCCACACATGAGAGCTGACTTCAGATTGGAAAAAATAAATAACACTGGACCAGCATCGAGAGATGACATGGCTCCCCAAATGATCACAGACTATGCAGACATCAAAATCAATCTGGTGGTCTCTGTTGTAGGGTTGGCTTAACGAAAAGAAGTACTGACTAGCTGAAGCCAACACCTTGTGGTTCTTCAGTAGGCGTCGTTTCTCAGTCTTCCTCGAACTGAAATGATTTTTTTTCCCCCCTTTGACTTAACTTTACCTATCTATTCTATCTTGCTAGCCAGCCTATAAAAAGGTCTCATTTAAAGTCTATAGCAAGTGAGAACATTGTATTTTTTTTAAAGTCATAAATAAGGAGATGCAATCCTGAAAACATGTTCATTTTAAGAGATCTGGCACCAGAAGAATTAATATATTCACAGTTTTGATCATTACAGTTCATAAACACTGCATGGTAAAAACCGTTTTCAGGAACATCTTTTCGGAATAACTCGCTTTAATCTGAAGGCGTCCTGCGGAGATGTGTCCATTTTCATGGAAAAAGTCTAATTTATGACATTTTACTACATTAGCTGCCTTCATTGGAACATGACATCAATGTAATGCACAATTAGTTTTTTTTTTTTTTTAAATTAATGACCCATTGCATATTGTAGACCGTGTGACTTTTGTGGCTTAGATCCAGCGCATGTAGTTGTTCAAAAACATCTAAATTACAAATGGAAGAAAAACAAATTTCCCCTTCTACTGTATCCAGCCATTGTGAGGCGATTCGACTGATCAGAGCCGAACGACTTGCGATTGTTACGACTTCGGTTCAGCCCTGGGTTGAGCTCGTCACGTGGGAACCATTCGCTGTGCGCCGCTTAACCTTGAGTGATTCCTGAGCTTTCATTCCTTCACCTCTAGCCTCTTCCCCATTGTTGGAGCGGGGAAGTGGGAGTGGAGCTCCTGGATGCGGACGGCCCACTTAAAAACAATCAAAACTTGCGTGGAAGCGTCTTGAGTGCTCTCGCATCAACACGCAAGCATCAGTCGCGCTCATGCAGTCGCAGCGGATGCCGAGGTAGCGCAGACGGGTGTAGTCGGGCGACTAATCTGCTTCACTTTGATTAGTTGAACAAACACAGAGAGGCTTTTTGTCTTCACATATCGGGAATTAAAAAAAAAAAAGCAGAAGAGGAGGTGGTAAATCCCTCTCGAGTTCCATGAAACAAATCAGTTCCCAGGCTTGCCAGAGCAAAGGAATGAGGGAGGAAAGTGATACTTGAAGGCTTTTTAGCCTCGGGCGTGGAAGATGACACGATGAGAGACATGCCCGTCTTCTGTCCCTACAGCAGGCATGTTGATTTTCATTCATCTGTTCCACATCGACGTTATTATTGTGAGGCATGTTCTTTCTGAGCGTAAGAATGTTCAATTAATGCAACTTTGCACACATCAGAGTTATAGAAAAGGTTAAAAAAAAAAAAAAGACTAGCTTGAGGAATAAACGCAGGTGAGATTTCACAAGTGGTTTGGCTCTGTTCCTGGTAGCAAGACGGGTTCGTCAAGGAGTTTTGTGATCAGACTTCCTTCCTTTGTCTTTCGAGTGAGTACTTGCACACATCAGCACAAGCATGAGTTTGTGCTCAAAATAGCAGCAGTGCAACATCAGTAGCCAGATCAATGTCTGATCTGGCTACTTGACAGGTGGCAGAGTAATAGGAAACCAACAGATCCAACATGCTTCATGCTGATGCTGTGTGATTGAGTCATAGGTTAATACACAGATCCTCAACATGACCCCCCAATCCAGAGGTTCATAACTGCTGTGAGGCCCTTATAAAACTTTGCATGATCCCCCAACTCCATTGGACCAAGTAGAGCCGAATTACCAGGTTTTAAGAGTTTTAGTCCAACTTTTATATGTGTAATAGGCGTTTAGCTTCTTCTCAGACATTTCATTTTGTTTGTTATTCCTGTATTCTAGCTATTTGTGATATCCATTGCAATACATTTTCCTTTAGTTTCCAATTTTGCCTTCTTTGCCTTGTTCCTAGATGAACTTCCTCACCCTCACATTGCACTGGAGGCCGCCTACTTCCTGTGCGACGGGAGTTGCACAGGAAGTAACAGACTCGCGGAGACCGTTTAAAAAAGAAAAAGTTGAATGCAAATTTGTAGCCTGCTTGAAAAAATCGAGAAAATGAACCAGCTTTGGCACCAGTCCCCAAAGCAGATCATAATACCCCGAAGACAATCAAGGACGCTCCATCCACCCTCTCCTGACCTCCACTCCTCTTTTTTTTTTTTTTCTGCCCCAAAGGCTTCCCCTCCCTGAGTCCCTCTGAGTGTGGAATCTCCCTAAATTCCTGAACGAGGACAGCAGCTGCTCATCGGCTCACAGGCAAAACAGACAGTTGGAGCCGAAAAGCAGAGCACGGGGTGTGCTGATAGTTGTTGAAGAGGCGATTCTATCAGGTACAGTAGCCGCCCCGCGGGAAGAAGCAACGCAATGCTGCTTTGGAGAGTAATAACGTTTATTCATTTTAATCTAATTAATTCTGGTTCACAGGAAATTCACATAAATATTGTGCAAATATGTTAGTAGTAAAAGCAGATGGCTGACTGGTTTCTATAGGTATAACAGGAGTTGAGATAAATGCGACAATTCTTCTGTTTCTTCCATTTTTGTAAAAAAAAAAAAAAATTATAAAAACACACTTAAAAGTTTCTCATCGGTGAATTTAAGTAAAAAACAAAACACTTTGTCACACAAGTACATGTAAAATAGGATTGAGGGAGGAATGCTTGGCTGTGTTCTTAGTCATGAATGTGGTACACAATGTGGTACACAAAGTAAAAGGCGTAGGTTTCTTTATATCCAACAAGGGGCGCTGTTGCATTCTCTTTTAAATTAAGTATTCCCTTTTTGATTTTTTGTTTAAGGACTCATTAGTTGAACAAAAAACTTCACATCAATAGCATTCATTTATTCATTCCTTTAATTCAAGCATCCGTTATTGAAAACCTGGCAAACACAGGGAGCATAAACTTGTCACATAAACCCCAAAATCTTGATTATCAGACTAATGACGAAGGCTTATTCCATAACATTTTGCAAGGACCCCCCCACTTTCCCCTCAAGAATATTAATGTTCATGTATGCGGATTCAAAGTTTTATTTACTCAATCATAAATCTGAGACATTTCTTAATTTCAGACGTGGAAAAATACAACACTGTTTAAAGACAATAAAATTATTCTACTGAGAGAAACTCTTAAAAATTACCTTAAAGCACCTTTGGTAATTGCAGGAGTGTTTGCAATGGACAAAAATCCCTGTCAAATGCAGTCTCTCTTTTTTTAGACGTTTACAGTGCTTTGCAAAACTATTCATACCCTTGACATGTTTTCTCCCATTTTTCACATTTTATGTCTAACACAGAGCAGCGCATAATGTGAGAAAATGTGATTTTTAAATATTTTATAACAAAAATCTGGAAGGCGTGTTGTCTTTAACCCTTTTTAATCTGATCTGACGCCCCTAAATGAAATCCATTACAACCAGTTGCCTTGAGAAGTCAATTGATTTGTAAAAGGAGGTTACGTGTGTCGTTTTATTTATAAGTGCAGTTCATTGTGTGAAGGACTCGGCATCATGAAGACCAAGGAACAACAACTCATTAACATCCAGCCTGAGCTGCAAGGGTCAATAGATATTTGTGTGTTAGACTGGCCCAGTCAAAGCCCAGACCTACGTTCACCATGTAGTAACTATTTTGTAAAAGAAAAAAAAAATCTTACTAGCAAAGCTGGTAGAAACAGAAGGTGAGCCATAAAAGTCCAAGGGATGTGGATACTATTGCAAGCCACTGCTTAGCCAATCAAAAAAAACCCAAAAAAAACCAAAACACAAACCGATTCAAACCAAGTGCAATACACGTCATAATAGGTAAAGTGCAATCTGCCCATGATTGTTGAGGGTCAAGAGATCTGGTAATGACACAGATTACACCTAAGGTAAACAACGTTTTCATTTTTCTTTAGAAATGATTAATAAAGTCAAGTTTTGGTCATATTTGAGACTTGGTGATAATGGCAATAGCTGCCACTGTAGGAGATCAGATGTTGCATAGCACTCTGAGACAAACGACATCTAAAGGAATTAATCTTATATACTGCTTGGCATCAAAATATCTCAAAGGAATTCATTCATTTGTGTGTTTTACAGCTGATTAATTTATAGAAAAGTTCTTTATTCATTGCTTAGCTGGTTACAGCGTTGGACTGCTGATGGCGACTGAAGTCTGCAGACGACAAATTTCACTTGTACAAAGTTTGGATTTCCATTCATCTCTAGGCCCTGAGCTTGGATTGTACATTTTTGAACAAAGAGAAAACGTGCAAGCCCTTCTGTCAGACCAATCTCACACAGCATACATACGGAAGCTGAGAGCGAAACATTTTCCACATATACTTTTTGCCAATGGTTTTATCGAGATGAGTCGTCTACAAATGCGCACCATTGTGACATGCATTGAGGGATAGAATCATGTTTAACACACACAAATCATCTTGCGATCTCGCAAAAACTAGGTGCGTTTGACTAGAGATTAACTTACCTTGAGAAAACCATTGGGGAAATTAAGTCCCTATCTCGAGAAAATGGGGGAAAAGGTTTAAACGAAAACGTCTGCTCTTGACTTCCGTGAGTGCGTACGTTCAAGCTACAAGTTGTTCTGCAGCCAGGTCACGTAGTTCCTCAGTGCCCTCTTCCCCACATCAAAGTCCAACGGCCAGCTGGTGAAGGTCAGACATCCGTGGAAGCCGTCCTCGTAGTAATCGCTGGTGACCGACACTCCGGCGTCCTTCAAACGCCGGGCGTACATCAGCCCGTCGTCCCTCAGCACGTCGAACTCGCATGTTAAAATGTACGTACGAGGACATTTGGCCAGCACCTCTGGTCCAGCCAGCAGAGGCGACGATCGCGTGTCCAGCAACCCCGGTATCTTCTTCAGAAACCCGTGAGAGTCTCTCTCCACGACGACAGGCTTGTAGCTTCTCTTGAATTTCTGAGAAAGCAGCGAGGTCCAGTCCAGTCGAGACCTCAGCTCTGGGGTGAGGGCCGAGTGTTGCAGGGCGCTGTGGTTGTTCGCTATGAGCTGGGGCTGCAGGGAGATGTCGGCGCCGAGGTACTGCAGCCAGAACTGGACCATGACTTGGCGAGGAAGGATGGCCATATTCCGGTTCTGCACATAGGAGGGTGTGTTGAAATCCAGAGCCTGGAGCACTGGGTAAATCAAAGCCTGGACACTGAATTTCACAGAAACACTATCATCTGTAGCAACCTGGAGAAACACAGACACTCAGAAATGTAAATTTCAGTTGAGCTTGCAGCCGGGGGTCACATGAATCCAAGATCCTGGGTTCTGCGAGTACCTCCTGAGCTACGGCGGCAGCCAGATTTCCTCCAGCGCTGTCTCCTGACACAGCAACACGCTCGGGGTCGATAGCGTACTTGTCCAGAACCTCTGGAGATAAGAAGTGTTTGGCAGCAGCGACACAGTCTAAAAACGGCTCTGGAAAGAGGACCTCTGGAAACAGACGGTATCTACACCCGTTCAGAGAAAATGTTAAGAGTCAGCTTCACTGAATAACAGTGAGGTTCTTGCCACAACAATCCTGCTTCTAAAGAGTTCATAATCTTTTGTAACCCTTTATGAAGCGTATCGCTAAAGACTTAAAAGGGTAAGCTTTATCCCAGATTCTTGGTGAGATTTTGGTCTAGACTTTGACTGGGCCATTTGAACAGAAGAATATTGTTTGATTCCAACTGTCGCATTGTTGCTCCTTGGCAATTTTGAAAGGCATGTGTCATTTTTCTTTCCCTTCATAAGTACGTGCTTCTTTTCTGCCAGTAAAACACTGCCATTTTGTTGCAGCATGACAAGACGGGAAAAAGTTCAAGGGATTTGGATGCTTTTGCAATGCGCTGCACCTCCAGTTGGAGGTCTCGCAGTGCGTCGCCTACACGGTACACAGTATAGAGTCAGAAGAAGAGATAAACTTACTCAACAGAGACTACCACGGTGTTGAGCTCATCAGAAATCATGCGGCCCACTTTATCATACGCACCCATCTCTGAGGAAAGAGAGGACAATATTTTCCAGGCAAAGCATTTTTTTTTTTTTTTTTTTAATGTGCAAAAGTAAAACCTTTCTTAACTGATTTGTGGTGTTTGCTGAATGAGCCAAGGTGCTGTAAATATATAGATATAAAAAAATTCTCACTGCCACTGCCAAAGGCCCAGCCACCTCCGTGGAGATACATCAGGCCTCTCCTCAGGTGACCCTCCCCTCCGGCTGGCGGCTCGTAAACCCTCACGGGGATGTTGGCGAAGGTGATGTCGCTGATCTTCACGCCTGGGACGACCCCAGCAGGAGACCTGGAGCCCACGAGCGCCCCCATCGTTGAGTCCAAGCCCTCCATCGTCCGTCTGAACGATGTGATGTAATGGTCGATACCCAGGTGGTATTTCAAAGCAGCCTAAAGACAGTGAGACAAAAAACATCTCGGATGATGGGAGGCCATTGACAGGAAAAGACATCCGACCCAGTGACCTCTGTTGTCCTGTACACAGAGTGTCTCAATACTCATCCTGGATGGATGCCAGAAGACGCCCGTTTTGGCAGGGACTGAGTTAAGAATCAGTACATGAGCTACTGATTCAGTACATGAAAGATATGAACAGCGCTCTTTGCTTTATTTTATTTAAAAGAAAATGCTTTTTTCTTTCGATGTCCAACGGCTTCACAAAACACGGCTGTGGTTAGTTTGGAAAAACAGAAAAAAAAAAAAACTAGGTACACTCTTGCTGCTTCTACTGCATTTAAGATGGAAAGAACCATATATGCTCTCATCAAAAGCTCTAAAAAACACAACAATCCTGCAAAACTTGCCTCATTTATTGACACCAAGTGAAGTGCAACACTAGACGCTTCTGCAAAAGGCCTGCATTGCTTTTCTTTGAAAGCAGCACATTCGCCTCAACTAGTTAGGCAATCCCGACGTTCCTCTGCCTGGACAGTGTGTATTTCCCAATATGGAGCAAAGGTGAAGATCAGGAGTGTTTCCTCATGGCAGCGTCAGAGTGACTTTGCAGCTTTGCACTGTGACAAATATTGCTACAGTTCAAAATTGCACAATTCTTGCACAAACATTGCATTTCTTCACACCCACTAGAGATGCCCTCTGGAAATAGGTTGCACTAAATAAAATATACAGGTACAGTTTAACTGTGCAACAGCATTTAGCAGCAAAAAAAAAAAAAAAAAGGTCCTGTAACTACTCTCATTCAGGTCAAAGTGCAGCTGATACCCTAATCAATACCCGGGAAACGTTCTGTGGCTGAGCAATAAAAAAAAAAAAATCTACTGCCATTTATTTAAAGCATAACAAAAGATGTAGAGAATGAATGGAAGCGTCACATTTCTGCTTGCAGCCTCAGAAGGCAGGGAACGCATCCTCTCTTACCAGGTTCCTGACGGTCCTGAACGCAGCATCCACAGCCATCAGCTTCCAGGGCTGCTGGATGGCGTCAGGCATCGGGGTGTAGATGTAGTAGGAGAGCGCCGCGGCCAGCAGCACCGTAACGACCACTGCCTTCAGCCCCATCTCGCTCTGTCCCTCAGGGTCAGTGTCCTCCGCGTCCCGCAGCCTGCTGGGACCCAGACGTGAGTCCCACACGCTTCATTTGTTTGGGGCTGGAAGGAGGAACAGGTGCTTCCGCTCGAAGCCTTTCACATGAAGGGGCTCATTTCAGCTACTTTTTTGAAATGCATTCTTATACATATAAAATAAAGCAATATATATAATGTTTTTTTTTTTATGTAATTGTCTTAACACGTAGTGATGGTTCTGTAACTTACTGTAACTTGAACGTCTCTACGTGTTAAAACAATAAATAAGACTTTTACTTTGAAGAGACGGTGTAGAAACACGTTTGTTTCTGGGACGTTTGCAATGAAAACGTCATGAGATAAAACTGAAATGAGACATAAACATCATTTGCAATTTATTTCATACATAATTTTTTTTTGTTTGTTTGTTTTTGGAAAGAGTTTAGCATGTTTAATATTAATATTGCACGTTTAATTAATATTAAACATGCAAAATATTAATATTTTGAGGAGTGTTTCCATGCGAATATTTTAGTGAATTATTTCTATTTATTTGCTAAATCTGCTCATACATGTCTTTAAATTTAAACCCCCTCTTTTCTTAAGGATGTGACCCAATGTTAAATCAATAGCTACAAACAAGACTACAAACAAAAAAGGCACTCAAGAGAGACAGTATTTGCCACATTTGCTTCATTCATTCGTTTGTTTGTTTGTTGTATGCTCGCCAAATGTTAAATAAAGTTTCTTGGCAAAAGAAAAAAAAGAGGTGGGACATGAAAAAGTGTATAATAATTTTTGACCACAGGGGGGGGCTGTTGGGCTGCAGATAGGACAAAGCGAGAGTCGAGCTGAACCTTCAAATTCAAATCTATTGGAGAGATAAATCTGAGCCTCTTTGTCATAAATTTGTAAAGATTAGAATAATAATAAAAAAAAAATAAAAAAATCAAATGACTATTTTTAAATTCAACTTAATCATTATTTTCTAGAGCGCTTTAAGAGAAAACCGAAAGTGCTTAGTGGGCAAAGTCATGCCGACGTAACAATAATTAAAGCCACAAGTGGCATCGGGCGGCCCTCGCAGCCAAGCGCCGCTCCGGCCTATTGGCCACCGCGGGGGAACTAGCAACCGCCGGCCGCCAGCCACCACAGTAGCTCTCACGCAGCTTACAGCACCTCCACCCGCACGGCACCCGGAAGCTGTTGCGCAGATTCCAGCACCGCGCCCACGTGCCAACGCAGAAGCCGTTGCGCAGTTACCGCGCCCGTCAACCAGGCGGTACGCATCGATGCGTTCGGCGGCGCTCCCTGACGACGCACAAAAAATGTGGTTCAGATTGGCGCATTTAGTGAGGAGATATAGCTGGTGTATTAACCTAGGGGGCGCAGTGGAGTCAAATTACATTTCAATGCTGTTGTGCTTCTTAGAGGTCAATAAAGGTCATACATATCCAGTTTGGCGCCAGTCGGATGATCCATGAGTGATTTGTAGCCGATCTTATGCACATGGCGAAGAACTGCAGTTCGCCATTTCTACACCCAAATGCGGTTCAGTCAGCAGCGAGTATTCTACAGAGTTCATCATTTTATCATTTTAAGTCAGTTTTCAGATCATGAAACTCATATAAATGATAGAATAACAGTAAAATATACAGCAGAAAAAACAGGTCACTCTATGCTAAAAGTGGGCGGGGCTAACGGCCGCACGAAACCGCGGAAGCTGTTGCTAGATTCCAGCACTGCGCCCACGTGCCAACGCAGAAGCCGTTGCGCAGTTTCCGCGCCCGTCCACCAGGCGGTTCGCACTGATGCGTTCGGCGGCGCTCCCTGACGACGCACAAAAAATGTGGTACAGATTGGCGCATTTAGCGAGGAGATATAGCTGGTGGATTAACCTAGGGAGAGCAGTGGAGTCAAATTACATTTCAATGCTGTTGTGCTCCTTACAGGTCAACAAAGGTCATACATATCCAGTTTGGCGCCAGTCGGATGATCCATGAGTGATTTATAGCCGATCTTATGCACATGGCGAAGAATTGCAGTTCGCCATTTCTACAGCCAAATGCGGTTCGGCCAGCAGCCAGCATTCCACAGAGTTCATCATTTTGTCGTTTTAAGTCAGTTTTCAGATCATAAAACTCATATAAATGATAGAATAACAGTAAAATATACAGCAGAAAAAACAGGTCACGCTATGCTAAAAGTGGGCGGGGATAACGTGATGAAAGGAAAATTTTAAAGTGGAAGATGTTCCAGTTTAATAAATAATAAACCAAGGGCAAAGCACATTAGCAGAGCACAGTTAACTGTCAGCATATTAGAACAATAGCACAGGCTCAATCCCACTCATTAATTAGGTATTAATCACAGGAAGCGCTACAACTAAATATTATAACCCCAATCAATCGTTAATAAGACACTTAGGATTTTTTCAGAGCTCTTTCAAACGAAACTTTAAACCAGGGGTCACCAACCCAGTCGCCTGCAGGGACCTTTTTCAGTCGCCCGCGGAGCTACTCCTAAAAATAGCCATTATTATTAGGGAGCACTACCAAAAAATAATTTAATTAAATGTTTTTTTCATTGAAGTAATAACGTTTGACGTTTATATTTAGAGTTCAAACGAGGGAAATGATAAAACGTTTAGCAGGAAAGAGTATAAAAGTCTTTCCTGCTGTTAAAGTTTAGAACTGCAGGCGCCTACAGGAAACTGTTGGAGCGCAGCAGCGCCTGCAGCTGCACTCTGCGTACCGTCACATTTTCCTTTAAGTAAACAAAGAAAAGAATAACTTCTGGAGTTTTTATTATTTAACCCTATTTACTATTAACAAAACTGTGAAGAAAAAATAAATAAATTGTGCCAAAACATCTTATTCGTAGCGCGCATCGCAACACCTGAACCTGGGAATCAGCACCATCCTCTTTCCGTGAACCTCATGGAGAGGCTTCGCTTCATGTCTTTATTATTTAGCCTCGTCTGGAAAAAGAAATCCGCTGCTCTTGTGGTTTAGGCATATTTAGTTGCAGCACTTCTTGTGATAAATACCTAATTAATGGGTGGGATTCAACCTGTGCTACTGTTCGGATGTGCTGAAAGTTAACTGTGCTCTATTAATGTGCTTTGCCCCTTGTAACAACAAACAAGGCTCAATTTATGATGTATGAAACACAATATTCATTCTATTGAATTAGTAAAGCGCTTCGTTAGCTTTAAAAACGTTGCAGCTCTGAATGGACTCGGTTAGCATCGTCCTCGGAGTTCCAAAACATGACGGCTCCTATAATCAGCGTTACTCACCGAGAGTTACGAGTTTTTAAACAATAAAACTGCTCCAACTCCGCTTCAACAGTCCGTTCCGGCTCACGTGCGAGGTTCTTCTCCAAAAACCCAAGCACAACGTTGAGCGTGGTCCGGTTCTGTTGCTCCAAACTCCGTGCAAAATGTTCAGGAAAAGTTAGCAGGACGAAACGGTTAGCAAAAACAATTACAGTCCACAGCAGAACAGTACGAACCTCGACCATGAACCGCAGCCGGCCGGCTGACAGAACGTATTAGCTTAAAGACACAGCTCCAGTACAGTTCATCACATTGATGCATTTACTTGCCGTAGTAAATAACAGTCATTAACAAAACGCTACATTTTCTCCGTGTTTTAAGCCAACAAAAATTATCCGTAACCGCTATCCTTTTGAAAATGGGGAGTAGCTCTCCCAGTCTTCGCGGCCGTACGGCTGTCGATGTTTGATGTTTGTCATTGGTGGAGTAACCTGACCCCAGACGAATTTTATCTTCTTGGAAAGACTGACCCCTACTGTCGAAATTCATCATCTTTATCCGTGTGCTGAAAGAGCGTTGTTTCATTGGTGGAGTAAGACTGACCCCAAGTGGCGAATTACGGAAATGGTTTCTAAACAGTGACTCCTGATCACTGACGTCCCGTTATTTCTAACAAAAATCAATGAATGTTTGTACTCTAAGCCACAAAACAAAATTATTTGTAAAAAAAGCAAACAATTCTAATCATGTATATTTAAATAATTAATATGTTAACTTGCATAACATAACCTATATTTCATGGGCTGCTGTGGTGTTACAGTTTTGGTGGGCTAAGGTGATTTCATCAAGTGACAATGTAAATGTGTTCAAGGCTGTTCTGCAGAAAGACATAGTAAGTCTTATGCAGCTGTAATCTTGCATTTGGAAGATATTAAATCTTGATGTTTGATGGCGAATCGTCAAAGTTCGCCACGCCGCCACGCCCACCTGCTCTATCGGAGCTGGTCGGGGTTGGAATCCTCAAGACACCAACATGTCTTCTCTCTGTGGGTAAAGTTTCTAGTTGATGAGGTTAAAGGGGTCGGATAGCGACCGTTCACAGTAAAACATGACACTTCCTGTTCTCAGGGGGCGTGGCCTAAGTGATGTCATCATTCGACCATAGGGTATTGTAGGACACCGGATGATGATCAATCACAGTAACTTTAGTGCCTCTGTGAGTTTCTGTATAGGAGATATAACAGTTTCTTATTTCATGGCGAGTAGGTGAACTTTGACCCCTGGTAACCCCCCTTCAGCAGTCTCAAACAGTCATCGTTTTGATAACTTTAAATGGGACATGCCTTATCAACAGACTGACCGAGTTTGAAGCCGATCAATCAAAATCTCTAGGAGGAGTTCGATCAAATGTGAAGGCTGTTAACGGCAAAAATGGGGTCAAAATCCAAACTTGAATCTAAAATGGCCGACTTCCTGTGGGGTTTAGACCATGGCTCCAAGAGACTTTTTTGTACTTCCCGACAAGATATACATGTGTACCGAGTTTCGTAATTGTAGGTTAAAGCATGGCTTGGGGCTGATCGTTTAAAGTTTTCTAGGGGGCGCTATAGAAAAATTAGGCCACGCCCACCAATTGTTGTGACGGATTCCTGTCAGGGAGTGGCAGAGGAACCATCCTAGTGAGTTTGGAGCAGCTCGGCCCGAAACTCTGGAATTGAGAGCCAAACGTATGGCAATGGCGTTACAGGTCACTTCGCCACGCCGCCACGCCCACCTGCTCCATCTTAGCTGGTCAGGGTTGGAATCCTCAACACACCAACATGTCTTCTGTCTCTGGGTACAGTTTCATGGTGATGAGGTCAAAGGGGTCGGATAGCGACCGTTCACAGTAAAACATTACATTTCCTGTTCTCAGGGGGCGTGGCCTAAGTGATGTCATCATTCGACCATAGGGTATTGTAGGACACCCGATGATGATCAATCACTGAAACTTTGGTGCTTCTGTGAGGTTTTGTGTAGTAGATATAACAATTTATTTTTTTTATGGCGAGTCGGTGAACTTTGACCCCTGCTATCCCCCCCCTTCAGCATACTCAAAAAACTCACCGTTTTGATAACTTTAGATGGGACATGCCTTATGAACAAACTGACCGAGTTTGAAGCCGATCAATCGAAATCCCTAGGAGGAGTTCGATCAAATACAAAGGCTGTAAACGGCAAAAATAGGGTCAAAATCGGAACTTCAATCCAAAATGGCCGACTTCCTGTGATACTTGCACTATGACATTAATTGTAAATTTTGTGCGTCTTGGGGAGCTCTACAAGTGTACCAAATTTCATGTCTCTACGATGAAGTAAGTGAATAGCAAAGGGTAGAAAAGGGTGTTTTTTGAAATTCTGGGTGGCGCCGTTGAGCCATTTCTTGTGCAATTTTTGCAACTACCGTAAAATACGAAATTTTTAAACAGGCTTAAGGCCTCCGCCAAGTTTGGTGAGTTTTTGAATATGATAAAGCCCCCAAAAAGCCAATTCATTTGGGTGGAAGAATAATAATAATAAACAATACAGATACAATAGGCCTTCGCAGCGCTTAGCTGCTCGGGCCTAATTACAAAATTGAAAGGAGTGAAATAAAATGGACTTTTTAAGAACTGTTGATGTTGCAATTAGTAGTGAGGAATGTCTCGTACAATTTGCCAGGAGCCAATGTAAAGAAAGCCACAACATGGAGAGTTTGATCTAAAATGAAGCTCCCATAAGAACTCTTATCTGCAAAGACATCAAGATTTAAAAACTGGTTTTAGTATGTCAAAAGGATGCACGTGTATGAGTGGGACCATTCGGAAAGGTTTAACGTTGGGCGTAAATGTAAAGGAAGGACGCTGCAGAGAGGGAGGATGAATGACGGCCTCATTAAAACGTGGCGTGACACTCAGCAGCTCGTTTTCAAAAATGTGTTCTAAATCTGTTTCACAGTCCCAGAAAGAAATGGATCTGCGCATGGGGAGCAATACTGAAGATAACAGCAGGGACAGTGCAAAAGAGTTTCAGTGGCATTTGTCTGGCGGTCTGTCTCCATGTCCTATTTATCTCCCCGTTTTCTCCCACGGCTCCACGCTGGCCGCGGCCAGTCCCTGGGGGCCTCATGTCAAAATAAGCACGGCACTGGATGAGGATCTGACCCTCTGGGCCGAGATGGTTTTCCAAAACAAAAGCCCCTCAGACCGTGTTAGAGTAGTAGACTGCAGAGAAATCAAGAGTAGCTGTCAGAAAGTCATAAATAAATGAGAAAAAAAAAAAAAGTTAAAGTAAGTAAAAAAATTCTCACTTTGCTTCCCTGAAGCAGAACAATTAAAACCACTTCAACGCTGAAATGCAAAAATGGCTTTTGTGATTTAAAAAAAAATATTTTTTTTAAATTCTGATTCTGATGTAACTCAGTCCCATTTCTTGTTCTGAATGACTCAGATTATGGAGAAGCAGCTGCTGTTCGGGGAAGGACATGATCACGAAACCCAACATCCTGCAGAATTGGTTCATCTGGGGTTTTTTTCCGGTGACCTCTTGTGCAATTGTCACACTGGTGGCGCATAAAACTCCAAATCTTTGTTTTTTTTTTTTTTTGTTTTTTTGTTTTGCAGCCTTCTTCTCAACGTTTAAAATCCCTCACCAGGTCGGCGCTGCGCCAAGTAAATATCACAAACGCCGCACTTTACCGCTTTCAACGAGCCACTCTGAATCAGTGTCAGCAGGAAAGCTTGGAATGCAAACTTGATATAGATCATTTTCTAGAGTATCTGCATTTGTGTGTGTGTGTGTGTGTGTGTGTGTGTGTAGGGGCGAGGGGGGGACGTGTGCATTAAAATATTCCCTTTCCTGCCACCCTCCTCCCTGCTGTGTGTTGGCTTGGCATCTCCTCCCGGTCTGTGGTATGGAGGGCAGAGACAGGGCCCCTCTCTTGTGACGCTGACTGGAATTACACTTATGGTCACCGAACTTGACTGAACGCATGAGGCAGAAACGGGGGTTTTGCATTTCAGGCGGGCTCCGTCTCGCTGCAAGGCCCCTTTGCTCTGACTCTTGCCTTCAGATGCCTCCAAGAGTTACAGCGCTGCTGTGCTGCTGTGCTGCTGCATCTGCTATTCTGATTTTAAAGGCGTTCCGAGAGAAAACGGGACCCAACCAGAATGCAAATTAGGTTTTTATAGCAGACTTCTGTGAGGGAGAAATTACAAGCTAACTAAATATACTCCAGCGCAGACACTCCTGGGAGGATAATTTACACACACACACACACACACGCACGCAAGCATACACACAAAAAGTACGTGGCTGATGAGAAATCAAGGATGTCCTCAAGTGAGTTGAGAGGGAAAGATTTCTGTTGTGTGTATACAGCTGCAGGGATGACAGATGGATGCATCAAAGATTTACGGTGCATCATCACAGTGTGTCATAGGGATAATGAGAAAATATTTCCCCTCTCCAGCGCATCGCTATGATACAATGCACAGTGACTGGGGGCTGGATATGGAGAGTAGTCCAGGGAGCCATTAGAAGATGGGGGGCACATAAAAAAAAAAAAAAGATCTCTCAGCTGCTCCTTAATGAAGTTTGTCCTTTTCTTATATGCATGTGCAGTCAATGGGAGTTGCCCCCAAGAACAGGGAGATGATTTTTAAGTGCCTTTTAGCCCACCATGGGATTTAGGTGAAGGGCCTATCCATGCAAAAACCGCCACTGATTACAAATAGTTATGTTCATTCCAAAGAAAGTGCTGCAGATATTAGCTTTTATTGACTACCTTTGCTCCAGAGAAACATTAAAACAAATGAAGACCTACATTCGGTGAAAAAGCTTCTGTTTTGATGTTCCGGTAGGAAAGTCAAGTGAACGACGGGGGATTTTCATTCAGGTTCCTCTCTGGTTTGATGACTGACATGTGACGCATCAGCGTGAGAGACGAAAGCATCCACGCCTCTCAATTTTCTCCGTTTTGTCCTGTTACAACCAGATTTTTAACACTGCTCTTTATTAGAAAAAACATCATGAAAATAAACAAGCAATAAACATGATTTTATTTATTTATTTTTTTGTCAAACACCATCGTCAAAAACGTCTAACACATACACAGAAAATATGTTCCACTTACCGCTAATCAAAAGCAACTCCAAACAGGCGGGATTTACAGGAACTCAGTGTTTCAGCTGTTTTGCTGTTTTCTGGTAGACTCTTCCGGATTAGAGGAGCTCAGAACCTAAAAGCTGCCTCTATATGTTTGGTTCTGGTTCTGTTGCACTCTCATGGCTAATGAGTTGACTGTTGAAAAGAAACTACTTACACAGAATTTTATTTTTGGTCAAAAGAGTAAAAAGGAAGCACGTCACACTTTAGATATTGTAAACGCTTTTTCAAATTCTTAATTTTCTTACATTTCACAAATACACACGACCTTGGATTGGCTCATTGCACTGAATTCTGATAACATCACGATTAATAAACTTGAGGTTTCAATATGACAAAGAGTGGCAAGAATGCTTTAATATTTAGCACCATACCAGATTATATTTCAATCAGATAATAAATGAACACAGGATGTCACACGTTTTCTTTTTGCAAGGGAGGATGCTAGTTGTCACATTTCTAGCCAACCTCAAACAGCTCTACCTATAAAATTAGACAGGAAGATAAGAGGCTTCATTTTTTTCAAACAATATTACTCTCCAAGTTGTCTTTTTTGCTGCTATATTTCTCCAGCAGTCACCCACCTGTGGGTATTTAGAACGAGTCTGCAGGAGTCTATACTTGATCTTTGAAGGCAGTGTGTTTAGTGAGGCGTACATAGAGGTGCGGGATTGTATTTTTGCACTGCTTTTCTGAATAGAGCTCAGCAGGCTTAACCCAACTACACAAAATGCAAAAGTCAACAAAGACCTTAAAATGAAAAATCAAGAGGGAGTGGCATTTTTTTTCTTTTTTGTCATTTGTCAAACTTTGAACATAAATCTGCTTACGTAAACGATGTTTTTGCACACACTCCATACAAAAGATATGATGCATGTAGCAGTGACTAACTAAAGCAACACAGGGTGATAATAAGAGCACTGAAACATTCAGGGACATCACAAACAAGTGGTGCTTACTATGTTTAAACAACACCACGGGTGCCATTTTGGGAGAAAAACCCTGTTGTTATTTTATTTCGAAAGCAAAACAAGCTTTTATATCTGAAAGAACCGCAGAAATTGTCTGCTTTTGGGTGAGGTGTGTAACTGTAAATCATAAAACGTTATTAAACGTTAGCTTTTCTGAATCTCATTTACCAGACTAAACGCATGCACAGAACTGCCAGGGGCAAAAGTGAACTCCGACTAATACTCTCGCATTGGGGATCAATTAAAACCTTGTTTTTCATGGGAATGAGAGAATCAGCACCGGTCTGGTGCCTGCCAGGTGAAAGCTTTGAATATGTCATCAGATTCCTCACCATTTACTGGTAAACTCCTCCCTTCCTTTTCTAATGAAATCTTTCCATGACAGCTGAGAACCAGCTTACAGAGTTGGGGAAAAAAAAACAAAAAACCCTTGAAAGTCACACCTGATGTCGGTAACCACCCAAGCCATCCATGCACACAAGGAAATTGATAGAAAAGTGAGCTGGGCATCATAAAGTGGACCAGTACTGAAGACAGAAATAAGCTGCAAAAAAATCATAGAAAGATGAGAAAAATTTGTCAGTACTTAAAAAACAATCACCAGTTCCAATTAAGACTGGCTGCTTTACTTGTTTGCTGGCATCTAAAAATATGTATTCGTTTTTTGCGTGTTACGATGTGTAAAAAAGCAAATGGTTTGTTTCAAGACACAACTTTTTTGTTGTGAAAGATGTTGACGGAATTTTGTGCCAGATGGGTTTCCAGACTTCTGCGCAAAGACGTGACAACATGGCCGGCAGATGTTGCCTTAAAGTAAAATTCCCCACCAAATAATCTATGTTGATTTCTTTGTATGCTCGGATGTCGGACACATTCGCAATCTTATTTTCTCCCCGCTGCATCTTCTTTGCAGGCCTTTTCTGTTTCTCGATGGCCTGCTGGGGATCCTGCACCAGTTTAATCACCCAGAAGATTAGAAGAGGCATCACGCCGGCAGATGGCCTGGGCAGGGAGGGTTCAAAGGTCGCGTGTCACATCGATGTAGACAACTGCATGCCTCTGTCCTGACCTTTGCCCCCAGGCATGCACGTCCTTTGGAGGCTTCCCAAAAGAAAAAAAAAGAAAAAAATTACAAACAAGCTACGGACACACAGGAGAACAGAACGCAGATGAACAAGCATGCTCCGGTGACCTCCCACTTCCAAGCCAACGCCCTCGGCCCACTCCCACGAGCCCTTCTCTCTACGTCCAAATGCAATCCTGATGTTGTGGTAACCAACTCCCCCATCCCCACAGTCCCACTTCCAGCCCCCTCGGTCAGAACCGGGGCTGTTAAACGTGCTCTCTGCACCCCTCCCCATACGTCCTCAGCTGCTGCGCGGCGACACTGACAAGAGACAGCTGTTGCGGCGGTGAGAGGGTGAGAGTGTTGCAGTCGGCGGCAATCAGAGAAGACACACACACACGCAGATAGTCAGACATGTGGCGTTTGTGTGTGCGGAAAGAAAGGGAGGAGAAATGGGGGTGTCACTTCTTCTGAATCCACGTCTACTTTCAAATTACACAAACGCAGCTTTTTTTTTTTAAACCCGCGGTTCCAGCGTGTGGGGTTTTGTTTTTTTGCGAATTAGGATCCGAGCAATCGGACATGAAGCACGCACGCTGAAGGACATGTCTGGAAGACAGGAAGAGGGGTGTCTTCTTCTGGAGAAGGGAAGCATTTAAACAGCTGGTATCATGCAGGCTGTAATAAAGCTCTCCCCCATCCCTTTTTTTTTTTTTTTACTGACATTTCCCTGAGGAGTAGGAAAGAAAGGAGAAGAGGAAGCCCAAATTCACAAAGGCCCAGAGAAGCTCAGCTCATCAAACCTGCTGATAGCTGCAGCGCAAACAGACGGACGCAGGAAAGCAGGGACCTCCCTGTGAAAAGAGCACATGCAGCCAAGGGTTTCATTAACTTCGGTTTAGCAATAAGCTCAGCCCTGCCTGCCGGATTTGCAGGGCTTTGGAAAAAAAAAAAAAAAAATTCACAGCTCTTGAAGTTTTTCACACTTTGTTGAGCTGCAGCCACAGACGACAGGGTATTTTACGGAGGTTTCATCTGATGCAAAGTGGTGAAGAGATGTGAGTGGAAGGAAGGGACTGAATCGTCACCAGTCTCACTGTAACGTTCACAGCGACTGTGAACGCTACGTTTGAATTCTCAACGGCTTTTGGACTTTGACTGGGCCATTCTCACAATAAACGTCACGCATCTTCCCATCACGTCTGACCAGTTTCCTTCTCCCTGCTGAAAAAAGAACAAAAAAACATCACCGTGTCATGATGCTGCCACCGTCGTGCTTCTCCATGTGTTTAGGGTGTATTTTAATCTCATATGCGTCTGAGGTTAAAATACACACGGATAAATAATTGCTATTTGAAAAAAAAACAAAAAAAAACATGTTGAAGCCCAAGTATTCTTTTAGTATGCGACATGACAAAGTGAAATGGATACAAATACTCTTGCCAGGCACCAAATATTTATGCCTGGGTGTGGGCACGCAAGTGTTTGACCCTCTTGTCCTCTTGCCTATGTGTGTGATGTTACATTTTTGGCGCCTGTTGCTTTCAGCAGAAGCTCCGGTCCAGGTGCCTGGTCTTCAGAGCGGGTCCTCACATGCTTGCTCTCGCAATTCGTCCACGCTAGCGTCCGGGGTGCCGAGTGACGCTCCCTGTTCCTTTTTGTCAGGGATGTATCAGCACTTTCACAGCACTTTTCTTTCACCCCAGCCACTTCTCCACCGTTCCGTTGCTTTCTGTTCCTGGTGGGCTTGACTTGCAAGTTTCACCCGATATATAATCTGTTTCATTGGCTGATGCAGGTACTCTGTTCCTCGCTTTAATGAATTTCTTTGAATCACTGCCCGCTTCCATGCGCTTTTTTAGGCCTGGATTTTTATGGACCGTGACAAAGATGAAACACTCCCGGGAGCTAAAGGCGACAAAAATGTGAAATTCAAACTTTATTTACATTTTTGTGCAGAGTGTCTCTGTAGACACAAGCATCTTAAAGGAGGATTTCCATGTTGCGACCTTTCATCGTGACAACGCCACCTACTGTTTTAACTGGACGTCTGATTCAAAGAATTCAGGTGTAGATAGGCTGACTACCTGTGCAGGAAATACACATGAAAATCTTACTCAACATTCCTAAAAAAACAAAAAAAAAACAAACAAACATGGTAACTGCAACACAAAAGAACAATTAGATTGATTATTTCTTCCTTCAGTTTTGAGTTGTGTGATGATATTTATCACTTTTCATTCTCCTGCAGCAGTCAAGACGGACGGTTTCAAGACCAGGAATGAATAACAGAAACTTGAAATGGGGCACTATTAGTGTTTTTTTTTTAGTCAGAAAACACAAGACAGCTGATCAAGATTTTATGCAAGATTCGTGCAAGTCGTTTAGAAACATGAGGCATCGTTTCAGCTCGCCACGGCGCCGAAGAGGATAGGCTAAATTGCCACAACAATGGCTGATCGTGCAGCTGCTCTCGCACAACCAGCCTCAGATTGATGAGCTCGATTGGTGTCAGGTGCGCCAACAGCAATCAGAGCAGCTTCGCTCTCACACGCTGGATCAGCTGCACTGAGTGACGGGAGGGGTGGGGGATAAACCTACACAGAACACCAAACAAACAACCCAGATTCGTGACAGTTTAATCGCTTTTTCTGCTTACAGAATCTCTGGAATCATCAGTCGAAATTATTTTCACTGCAGCAAGAAAGTCCTGGGTGGATATCTTTCTGCAGCTTTGCTTGCTCTTCCTTTTTGCCTGCGTTGTACTCAGTCTTCCTCCCACACTCTAAAACATGCATGTGAGGTTAAGTGCTCTCTCTAAATTTCCCACAGGAGTGAGTGTGTGCGTGCAAGGTTGCCTGTCCTTTGTTCTTCTGTGTTGCTCTGTGATGGTACGGTGAAAACAAAATGAATAGCAGAATGATAACAAGTCTGCTATCAAGGGAGAGTTCATTTAACTCCAATCCTATTTCGACTTTTACTCTTATTAAAGTTCTTTCATGTTTCTTGTTGGACGTCATGACGAAATTCTTCTGTTGATGTGGATTCATCCTTGGACTCGAAGTGACGCAGAAAAAGTACTTGAAGGAATAAAACCGACAGAGACAGCCGTCTATAATAGGGGAGGATTTTTTTCTTCTTCTCCTGACTGATACCTTTAGTCTCAAATCGTTCTGCTCTTTTGTAAGCTATCGGTAAACCATGATGCTGATGAGCAAATATCAAGAAAATCATACGAGTTGAACTTTATTTTAACTTAATCAGAACAGCAAGAATTAATGGCAGGTGCAAAATGATAAGTGGACAGTGCTTTACTACAAGAGTGTGCATATTTGTGGAACTGCTTTATTGCAGTCATGCATGTTTTTACATGTTTTTTCAGTTTTCTTCCTTTCATAAACTGGTTTGTTTTGCACATGATTCACACATGACAAAAACGACAAACAATGAAGCAAACACCTCGTGTTTTAACAGAGGGTATGCTCACCTTAAGGTCCCAAGAAAGGCCGCAGAGACATTGAGGTCTCTGCAATGTTTTTCGTTCTTTCGCCGCGTGGCTGACATCTTCTTGGTTGTCTTCCCGTAAAGTTCGGCAGACTCTACCTCCGATTAAACTCTCGAGTTGTTATTTTTAACCTGTGGGAAGCACGCACACAGAAACCGTCACAAGAATAGGGCCCCCCTCCACACACGCAGACTCTCGACGCGACCGTTTGCGCCATGTGATGTGGACCTTGTGACAGTTGATGTTGTTACTGGAGACACATTCCTGCGGGGCTTAAAAGGGGATCTTAGGTGTGAGTCTGTGCATAAAAACAACAACATCAAAAAAAAAAAACACCTCAGAGGGTCATACTCTCATTCATCTGTAACTTCACACCGTCTGCAACACAACCACAGACCCCTGTTTTAAAGACCCGTTCCCGCTCCTCCTCCTCCTCCTCCTCCTCCTCCTCCTCCCAGGTCATCGGCTAAAACTGGGTATGTTACGGTCGAGTGGAGCCTGCAGCCTCGCTGTCTCTTCAAACAGAGTTTGGAGATGTGGACGGGCAACGCAGAATAGAGACACACACGATGAGTCAGAGAAGGGTCAGATCGCGGGTATTTCTGTCACTTCCTGTCAGCAGTTGTTTTTAAAATCAAATAAAATCAAATAAAAGCACGTCATAGAAGAGGATTCTTGGCTGGAGGCCCTGGTTCACGTGTCCACTCTTAGCCCAATGTTTTTTCTTGTCTACATTAACAGTGAAAACCAGCCTGCCGTCAGAATCTGTAGTCAGTGGAGAAGCTGACCACCTGGTCTCCATAGAAACACCAGTTTTAAGCACACAAGTATTGCAATCCCACCCCCAATTAATTGTGCAGTGTAGCTACATTTGATTCCTTGAGTGAGCAGCATATTTCAATTTACTGGCCCATTACAAAAACCCCAGCCATGAATCTCACTCGGAATAAATCTGTTAGATTGTTTTTCAGTAATGACTACGTCCTCGTAGGCTACAGCTTCTCCCAAATTATTCATAGCTTAGAAACTACTCATTACAGTTCATGGCCTGTAATAAGAAGACGTTTGCTGCTGATTGGGCGGAAAGCTGTCTGCGTTCTGTTTCGGATGCGCCTCAGCAGTCTGACACTTTTAATCTAATTACAAAAGTACGATTAGATTAAAGGTGTGACAACGATGATCCAGAGAGATACTTCTGCCAAAACTTTGCCCTGCTGAGGACGTTATTTCTGCAGATATAATTAGTGCCATTTGGACAAAAATACATTGTTTTACATACAACAGATCAGTTAAAAGATTATATTTCAATGGTTTTGAGTACTTTAACATCAAAACAAGAGTAAAGCGAACATTTGCATCAATGTCATGTTGTCTCGGGCTGGAAGGATTATCCAACTATGTTAGTCATTTTTAGTTCGAAATGTTGGATTCACAAGGCGGTACACATTGTGGATTGTCTCTTTGGTCAAAACTATACAAATTAATATTTGGGAAAAACATCCCATAACAAGATGCAGAGGAGCAACATGCTTTCTGTAGCCATCAGAAGACGTCTGGCATCGTTGCGTCTGAAAGTTTGACCGCCGCTCTTATCGTGAATAGCTGCCCTGATTTGAAATTGTCGCGTTCCTTCCCTTGAATCCTAATAAGACATCGTCTGGGAAATTTTTGGAAGGGGTTAGTTTTATTTTTTTGACCATCTGAGCTGAACAACCCAGTCGATTCGGGTTGCACGATGCCGGACATGAGAACGAAGTGTGTTTTTCGACATTGTCTGTACAGTTCAGCCCATAATTAAGATTTTTGCAGTTTTGTCAGGGACTTTTAATCAACATTAATAGGACTGTATGTGAAGTATGTTGAAAACAAAACAAACTCTCTGTCTGTCTGTCTGTCTGTCTGTCTGTCTGTCTGTCTGTCTGTCTGTCTGTCTGTCTGTCTGTCTGTCTGTCTGTCTGTCTATCTATCTATCTATCTATCTATCTATCTATCTATCTATCTATCTATCTATCTATCTATCTATCTATCTATCTATCTATCTATCTATCTATTTATCTATCTATCTATCAATCACTTGGAGCATCGCAAACGATTTGTAAAACGTAAAAAAAATCCGACCGGGCCGTCAGTCTCCTGAAGCCCCCGCCCAGCCGGTCTGTTAACGGGAACTCCCCCCTAAGTTCCCCAGTTCTCTCCTCTCACACTGCTCATTCTCTCCATGAGCTGTCACACGCGCGCACACACAAACACACACATACACGCGCGCGCGCGCGAAGCGACGCGTACGCACACGGAGCTCCCGCGAACCTCCGCTCCGTCTAGTCTCTGGGCTGCCGAGCCGCAGCTGGTTTGACTCTGCGGGCAGCGCGGAGCCTCGTCGTGACAAGAGTTTTTTCTGTTTTTTTGGGGAGGCGGGGGGGGGGGGAGAATCGACTGAGCCGCGGAGAAGGAAGGTAAGACGATGGTGTCAGAGTGACCGCTTCCTCTGCTCTCTGTTTAGGGAAACTTGCCTGCTTGTCTCGCTGTGTTGTTGCCCTGGAGGAACATCAGTTGGGCTTTATGTGTGAAATTTCCAGGATGAATTGGGCGTTTTTTTTTTTTTTTTTGTGTGTGTGCCACATTTGGGTCCTCGCGCGCTCAGAGGTACGTGCGCATATCGCGGGCGCTCGTGCCCTCTCACATCAGTGGGGAACCTCCAGTTGTGTGAAAGGAAGTTGAGATATCTTAACGCCAAGCCTCCCTGTTAGTGAGGCACCTGAAGGGCTCTCACAACAAGTGGTGTAGTTCTGGGCAATGTGCTCAAAGCTCAAGAGGGAAACTAACTTAATTTTGGAAAGGCAAATCAGCTGAGATGGCGTTTTTACATTATTGTGTCAGTGAGCATGGCTCAGTTACCGGTATATATATATATAAAAAACAAACATATTTGTGGTTTTACAGATATTCTACCATGCTACTTCTTGCAGTTTAAAGTCCTTTTCGTGCATTGCCAGAGACAGTGTTGGTATGAACTGGAGTTTTTTTTGCTTTTCTTTTTCCCATTGAGTAATACAGGGTTAACTCCACTTCACTTCTCCCTGCACACTGCTGATCAGCTGGCCGACACAAGCCTACCAAAGTTATGCATGAAAGTAGGCTTGGGGCTGGTTTGAGATTATCATGGTGTGATAACTTTGTGGAAAATAATTCACATCTCGGTGCAATCTCCTTTTTTTCTCAAAAACGCCCTAAGAAGTTGGAATTTCAATCAGAAAAGTTGACTGTGCGTGTATGAAAATGTGGTGAATGTGGCCAATATTAACCATTTGTTGGCACTTCTGATGGTTTACCTCTTTAATCCAGACACGCTTAGTGCAGTAAACATGTTGCCATCGTTTTAAATTAGAAAAGTAAGAGAAATATGCCATTGTCAGGTTGCATTGTTTACAACAGTTAGCCACCACAGCGGTTAACAAATCCCACTGTTTCCTGACTTGCATTTGCAATGCTCCCCTGTCCATTGTAAATGAAGTCATTCCCAGCTGCAAACTCTAATTTTGGAGAATATTATCCCTTTTTGTTGCTATTTTCTTTCCACATGTTGTTGGACAGACAGGCCGTTTAGTGTGAACATCAAACTGTAACGTGTTAATTTAGCATATCCATTGTTTATTTAGAAGTCAGAATAGATTTCAAAAGCTCCGTGGTTGCATTAATAAATACATCTTTAAGTTTTGCAGCAGTCTTTGAGCTGAACGGCTCTGAAAAAAGCTGTAGCAGAGACAAATATAAATTAAAGCCGCAAGCGGCATCGGTCGGCCCTCGCAGCCAAGCGCCGCTCCGGCCTATTGGCCACCGCGGGGTAACTAGCAACCTCCGCCCGCCAGCCACCACAGAAGCTCTCACGCAGCTTACTGGACCTCCATCCGCACGGCACCGCGGAAGCTGTTGCGCAGATTCCAGCACCGCGCCCACATGCCAACGCAGAAGCCGTTGCGCAGTTTCCGCGCCCGTCCACCAGGCGGTTTGCACTGATGCGTTCGGCGGCGCTCCCTGACGACGCACAAAAAATGTGGTACAGATTGGCGCATTTAGCGAGGAGATATAGCTGGTGGATTAACCTAGGGGGAGCAGTGGAGTCAAATTACATTTCAATGCTGTTGTGCTCCTTAGAGGTCAACAAAGGTCATACATATACAGTTTGGCGCCAGTCGGATGATCCATGAGTGATTTATAGCCGATCTTATGCACATGGCGAAGGACTGCAGTTCGCCATTTCTACACCCAAATGCGGTTCGGTCAGCAGCGAGTATTCTACAGAGTTCATCATTTTATCATTTTAAGTCAGTTTTCAGATCATGAAACTCATATAAATGATAGAATAACAGTAAAATATACAGCAGAAAAAACAGGTCACTCTATGCTAAAAGTGGGCGGGGCTAACGGCCGCACGAAACCGCGGAAGCTGTTGCTAGATTCCAGCACTGCGCCCACGTGCCAACGCAGAAGCCGTTGCGCAGTTTCCGCGCCCGTCCACCAGGCGGTTTGCACTGATGCGTTCGGCGGCGCTCCCTGACGACGCACAAAAAATGTGGTACAGATTGGCGCATTTAGTGAGGAGATATAGCTGGTGTATTAACCTAGGGGGAGCAGTGGAGTCAAATTACATTTCAATGCTGTTGTGCTCCTTAGAGGTCAACAAAGGTCATACATATACAGTTTGGCGCCAGTCGGATGATCCATGAGTGATTTATAGCCGATCTTATGCACATGGCGAAGAACTGCAGTTCGCCATTTCTACAGCCAAATGCGGTTCAGTCAGCAGCCAGCATTCCACAGAGTTCATCATTTTATCGTTTTAAGTCAGTTTTCAGATCATAAAACTCATATAAATGATAGAATAACAGTAAAATATACAGCAGAAAAAACAGGTCACGCTATGCTAAAAGTGGGCGGGGCTAACGTGATGTCATGAAGTCACCATGTAAATGTGTTCTGCAGAGAGAATCATGAAGTCTGGTGCAGCTGTCATCTTGCATTTGGAAGTTATTTAATCTTCATCTTTCATGGCAAATATTCAGTTTCACACTAAGCCACGCCCACATGCTTTCATGCTAACTACAATTTAGATGGAAATGCAGTGCAATTTCAACCTTCTTCTAAAATCAGAGGAACATTTTAAAGTTGAAGATGTTCCAGTTAAATAAATAATAAACCAAGGGCAAAGCACATTAGCAGAGCACAGTTAACTCTCAGCACATTAGAACAATAGCACAGGCTCAATCCCAGCCATTAATTAGGTATTAATCACAGGAAGCGCTACAACTAAATATTATAACCCCAATCACTCGTTAATAAGACACTTAGGATTTTTTCTTAGCTCTTTCAAACGAAACTTTAAACCAGGGGTCACCAACCCAGTCGCCTGCAGGGACCTTTTCAGTCGCCCGCGGAGCTACTCCTAAAAACCCGGCCAAAAATAGCCATTATAATTATGGAGCACTACCAAAAAATAATTTAATTAAATGTTTTTTCATTGAAGTAATAACGTTTGACGTTTATATTTAGAGCTCAAACGAGGGAAATGATAAAAAACATTTAGCAGGAAAGAGTATAAAAGTCTTTCCTGCTGTTAAAGTTTAGAACTGCAGGCGCCTGCAGGAAACTGGTGGAACGCAGCAGCGCCTGCAGCTGAACTCTGCGTACCGTCACATTTTCCTTTAAGTAAACAAAGAAAATAATAACTTCTGGAGTTTTTATTATTTAACCCTATTTACTATTAACAAAACTGTGAAGAAAAAAATAAATAAATTGTGCCAAAACATCTTATTCGTAGCGCGCATCGCAACACCTGAACCTGGGAATCAGCACCGTCCTCTTTCCGTGAACCTCATGGAGAGGCTTCGCTTCATGTCTATATTATTTAGCGTCGTCTGGAAAAGAAGTCCGCTGCTCTTGTGGTTTAAGCGTATTTAGTTGCAGCACTTCCTGTGATAAATACCTAATTAATGGGTGGGATTCAACCTGTGCTACTGTTCGGATGTGCTGAAAGTTAACTGTGCTCTGCTAATATGCTTTTCCCCTTGTTTATTACTAAGCATAACAACAAATGATGCTCAATGTATGAAACTGGATGTATGAAACACAATATTCAATATATTGAATTAGTAAAGCGCTTCGTTAGCTTTAAAAACGTTGCAGCTCTGAAGGGACTCGGTTAGCATCGTCCCTCTGAGTTCCAAAACATGACGGCTCCTATAATCAGCGTTACTCACCGCGAGTTACGAGTTTTTAAACAATAAAACTGCTCCAACTCCGCTTCAACAATCCGTTCCGTCTCACGTGCGAGGTTCGGCTCCAAAAACACAAGCAAAACGTTGAGCGTGGTCCGGTTCTCTGGCTCCAAAGTCCGTGCAAAATGTTCAGGAAACGTTAGCCACTCGAACTGGTTAGCAAAAAAAATTACAGTCCACAGCAGAACAGTACGAACCTCGACCATGAACGGCAGCCGGCCGGCTGACAGAACGTATTAGCTTAAAGACACAGCTCTCCCACAGTCTTCGCGGCCGTACGCCTGTCGATGTTTGTCATTGGTGGAGTAAGACTGATTGGGGAACCCCTACTGTCGAAATTCATCATCTTTATCCGTGTGCTGAAAGAGCGTTGTTTCATTGGTGGAGTAAGACTGACCCCAAGTGGCGAATTACGGAAATGGTTTCTAAACAGTGACTCCTGATCACTGACGTCCCGTTATTTCTAACAAAAATCAATAAATGTTTGTACTCTAAGCCACAAAACAAAATTATTTGTAAAAAAAGCAAACAATTCTAATCATGTATATTTAAATAATTAATATGTTAACCTGATAACATAACCTATATCTAATGGGCTGCTGTGGTGTTAGCTTGGATAAGGTGATTTCATCAAGTGACAATGTAAATGTGTTCAAGGCTGTTCTGCAGAAAGACATAGTAAGTGTGAAGCAGCAGTAATCTTGCATTTGGAAGTTATTCAATCTTGATGTTTGATGGCGAATCGTCAAAGTTTGCCACGCCGCCACGCCCACCTGCTCCATCTTAGCTGGTTGGGGTTGGAATCCTCAACACACCAACATGTCTTCTGTCTCTGGGTACAGTTTCAAGTTGATGAGGTTAAAGGGGTCAGATAGCGACCGTTCACAGTAAAACATGACACTTCCTGTTCTCAGGGGGCGTGGCCTAAGTGATGTCATCATTCGACCATAGGGTATTGTAGGACACCCGATGATGATCAATCACTGAAACTTTGGTGCCTCTGTGAGGTTTTTGTGTAAGAAATATAACAGTTTATTATTTCATGGCGAGTAGGTCAACTTTGACCCCTGGTAACCCTCCTTCAGCAGTCTCAAACAGTCATCGTTTTGATAACTTTAAATGGGACATGCCTTATCAACAGACTGACCGAGTTTGAAGTCGATCAATCAAAATCTCTAGGAGGAGTTCGATCAAATGTGAAGGCTGTAAATGGCAAAAATGGGGTCAAAATCCAGACTTCAATCTAAAATGTCTGACTTCCTGTGGGATTTAGACCATGGCTCCAAGAGACTTTTTTTTACATCCTGACTAGGTACACATGTGTACCGAGTTTCGTAATTGTAGGTTAAAGCATGGCTTGGGGCTGATCGTTTAAAGTTTTCTAGGGGGCGCTATAGAAAAATTAGGCCACGCCCACCAATTGTTGTGATGGATTCCTGTCAGGGAGTGGCAGAGGACCCATCATAGTGAGTTTGGAGCAGCTCGGCCCGAAACTCTGGAATTGAGAGCCAAACGTATGGGAGTGGCGTTACAGGTCACTTCGCCACGCCGCCACGCCCACCTGCTCCATCTTAGCTGGTCAGGGTTGGAATCCTCAACACACCAACATGTCTTCTGTCTCTGGGTACAGTTTCATGGTGATGAGGTCAAAGGGGTCGGATAGCGACCGTTCACAGTAAAACATGACACTTCCTGTTCTCAGGGGGCGTGGCCTAAGTGATGTCATCATTCGACCATTGGGTATTGTAGGAGACCCGATGATGATCAATCACAGTAACTTTGGTGCCTCTGTGAGTTTCTGTTTAGGAGATATAACAGGTAATGTTTTTATGGCGAGTCGGTGAACTTTGACCCCTGCTAAGCCCCCTTCAACATACTCAAAAACTCACCGTTTTGATAACTTTAGATGGGACATGCCTTATGAACAGACTGACCGAGTTTGAAGCCGATCAATCGAAATCCCTAGGAGGAGTTCGATCAAATACAAAGGCTGTAAACGGCAAAAATAGGGTCAAAATCGGAACTTCAATCCAAAATGGCCGACTTTCTGTGATACTTGCACTATGACATTAATTGTAAATTTTGTGCGCGTTGAGGAGCTCTACAAGTGTACCAAATTTCATGTCTCTACGATGAAGTAAGTGAATAGCAGAGGGTAGAAAAGGGTGTTTTTTGAAATTCTGGGTGGCGCCGTTGAGCCATTTCTTGTGCAATTTTTGCGACTACCGTAAAATACGAAATTTTTAAACAGGGTTAAGGCCTCCGCCAAGTTTGGTGAGTTTTTGAATATGATAAAGCCCCCAAAAAGCCAATTCATTTGGGTGGAAGAATAATAATAATTAAAGCCACAAGTGGCATCGGGCGGCCCTCGCAGCCAAGCGCCGCTCCGGCCTATTGGCCACCGCGGTGGGACTAGCAACCACCGGCCGCCAGCCACCACAGAAGCTCTCACGCAGCTTACAGCACCTCCACCCACACGGCACCCGGAAGCTGTTGCGCAGATTCCAGCACCGCGCCCACATGCCAACGCAGAAGCCGTTGCGCAGTTACCGCGCCCGTCCACCAGGCGGTACGCATCGATGCGTTCGGCGGCGCTCCCTGACGACGCACAAAAAATGTGGTACAGATTGGCTCATTTAGTGAGGAGATATAGCTGGTGTATTAACCTAGGGGCGCAGTGGAGTCAAATTACATTTCAATGCTGTTGTGCTTCTTAGAGGTCAATAAAGGTCATACATATCCAGTTTGGCGCCAGTCGGATGATCCATGAGTGATTTGTAGCCGATCTTATGCACATGGCGAAGGACTGCAGTTCGCCATTTCTACACCCAAATGCGGTTCGGTCAGCAGCGACTATTCTACAGAGTTCATCATTTTTAAGTCAGTTTTCAGATCATAAAACTCATATAAATGATAGAATAACAGTAAAATATACAGCAGAAAAAACAGGTCACACTATGCTAAAAGTGGGCGGGGCTAACATGATGTCATGAAGTCACCATGTAAATGTGTTCTGCAGAGAGAATCATGAAGTCTGGTGCAGCTGTCATCTTGCATTTGGAAGTTATTTAATCTTCATCTTTCATGGCAAATATTCAGTTTACCACTAAGCCACGCCCACATGCTTTCATGCTAACTACAACTTAGATGTAATGCAATTTCAACCTTCTTCTAAAATCAGAGGAAAATTTTAAAGTTGAAGATGTTCCAGTTTAATAAATAATAAACCAAGGGCAAAGCACATTAGCAGAGCACAGTTAACTGTCAGCACATTAGAACAATAGCACAGGCTCAATCCCAGCCATTAATTAGGTATTAATCACAGGAAGCGCTACAACTAAATATTATAACCCCCAGTCAATCGTTAATAAGACACTTAGGATTTTTTTCAGAGGTCTTTCAAACGAAACTTTAAACCAGGGGTCACCAACCCAGTCGCCTGCAGGGACCTTTTCAGTCGCCTAGCGGAGCTACTCCTAAAAATAGCCATTATAATTATGGAGCACTACCAAAAAATAATTTAATTAAATGTTTTTTCATTGAAGTAATAACGTTTGACGTTTATATTTAGAGTTCAAACGAGGGAAATGATGAAAACGTTTAGCAGGAAAGAGTATAAAACTCTTTCCTGCTGTTAAAGTTTAGAACTGCAGGCGCCTACAGGAAACTGTTGGAACGCAGCAGCGCCTGCAGCTGCACTCTGCGTACCGTCACATTTTCCTTTAAGTAAACAAAGAAAAGAATAACTTCTGGAGTTTTTATTATTTAACCCTATTTACTATTAACAAAACTGTGAAGAAAAAAATACATAAATTGTGCGAAAAACATCTTATTCGTAGCGCGCATCGCAACACCTGAACCTGGGAATCAACACCGTCCTCTTTCCGTGAACCTCATGGATAGGCTTCGCTTCATGTCTTTATTATTTAGCGTCGTCTGGGAAAAGAAATCCGCTGCTCTTGTGGTTTAGGCGTATTTAGTTGCAGCACTTCCTGTGATAAATACCTAATTAATGGGTGAGATTCAACCTGTGCTACTGTTCGGATGTGCTGAAAGTTAACTGTGCTCTGCTAATGTGCTTTGCCCCTTGTAACAACAAACAAGGCTCAATTTATGATGTATGAAACACAATATTCAGTATATTGAATTATTAAAGCGCTTCGTTAGCTTTAAAAACGTTGCAGGCCTGAATGGACTCGGTTAGCATCGTCCTCGGAGTTACAAAACATGACGGCTCCTATAATCAGCGTTACTCACCGCGAGTTACGAGTTTTTAAACAATAAAACTGCTCCAACTCCGCTTCAACAATCCGCTCCGGCTCACGAGAGTTGTTCGGATCTGTAGCTCCAAAACCCGAAGCAAAACGTTGAGCGTGGTCCGGTTCTGTGGCTCCAAAGTCCGTGCAAAATGTTCAGGAAACGTTAGCAAAAAAAAAAAGTACAGTCCACAGCGTGATGCGCCGAACCTCGTATGTAACAGCTTGCTTCTGCAAGCTTGACTGACCAGTAAGATAGGGACAAGTTATGTAGATGCATTTACTTGCAGTAGTAAATAACAGTTATTAAAAAAAGCTACATTTAGTGCGTGTTTTAAAGCCAGCAAAAACTATCTGAGGGTTTACATATAGCGACCATGAACGGTCGCAGTCGGCAGAGGTTCTGCCGACTGCGAGTACGTAGCAATTTGCAGACTGTACTGCAGCTGTACCTGTCCATCACAACCAGTCAAATTGCTTAAAGTTTATTTTGCCCTGGGCTGACCAGTAAGGGAGAGACGAGTGGAATTGATGCATTTACTTGCGGTAGTAAATAACAGTCATTAACAAAACGCTAAATTTTCTCCGTGTTTTAAGCCAACAAAAATTATCTGAGGGCTTACGACAGGCGTACGGCCGCGAAGACTGTCATTGGTGGAGTAACACTGACCCCTACTGTCGAAATTCATCATCTTTATCCGTGTGCTGAAAGAGCGTTGTTTCATTGGTGGAGTAAGACTGACCCCAAGTGGCGAATTACGGAAATGGTTTCTAAACAGTGACTCCTGATCACTGACGTCCCGTTATTTCTAACAAAAATCAATGAATGTTTGTACTCTAAGCCACAAAACAAAATTATTTGTAAAAAAAGCAAACAATTCTAATCATGTATATTTAAATAATTAATATGTTAACTTGCATAACATAACCTATATTTCATGGGCTGCTGTGGTGTTACAGTTTTGGTGGGCTAAGGTGATTTCATCAAGTGACAATGTAAATGTGTTCAAGGCTGTTCTGCAGAAAGACATAGTAAGTCTTATGCAGCTGTAATCTTGCATTTGGAAGATATTAAATCTTGATGTTTGATGGCTGAATCGTCCTGTTCTCAGGGGGCGTGGCCTAAGTGATGTCATCATTCGACCATAGGGTATTGTAGGACACCCGATGATGATCAATCACAGTAACTTTAGTGCCTCTGTGAGTTTCTGTATAGGAGATATAACAGTTTCTTATTTCATGGCGAGTAGGTGAACTTTGACCCCTGGTAACCCCCCTTCAGCAGTCTCAAACAGTCATCGTTTTGATAACTTTAAATGGGACATGCCTTATCAACAGACTGACCGAGTTTGAAGCCGATCAATCAAAATCTCTAGGAGGAGTTCGATCAAATGTGAAGGCTGTAAACGGCAAAAATGGGGTCAAAATCCAAACTTGAATCTAAAATGGCCGACTTCCTGTGGGGTTTAGACCATGGCTCCAAGAGACTTTTTTGTACTTCCCGACAAGATATACATGTGTACCGAGTTTCGTAATTGTAGGTTAAAGCATGGCTTGGGGCTGATCGTTTAAAGTTTTCTAGGGGGCGCTATAGAAAAATTAGGCCACGCCCACCAATTGTTGTGACGGATTCCTGTCAGGGAGTGGCAGAGGACCCATCATAGTGAGTTTGGAGCAGCTTGGCCCGAAACTCTGGAATTGAGAGCCAAACGTATGGCAATGGCGTTACAGGTCACTTCGCCACGCCGCCACGCCCACCTGCTCCATCTTAGCTGGTCAGGGTTGGAATCCTCAACACACCAACATGTCTTCTGTCTCTGGGTACAGTTTCATGGTGATGAGGTCAAAGGGGTCGGATAGCGACCGTTCACAGTAAAACATTACATTTCCTGTTCTCAGGGGGCGTGGCCTAAGTGATGTCATCATTCGACCATAGGGTATTGTAGGACACCCGATGATGATCAATCACTGAAACTTTGGTGCTTCTGTGAGGTTTTGTGTAGTAGATATAACAATTTATTTTTTTATGGCGAGTCGGTGAACTTTGACCCCTGCTATCCCCCCCCTTCAGCATACTCAAAAAACTCACCGTTTTGATAACTTTAGATGGGACATGCCTTATGAACAAACTGACCGAGTTTGAAGCCGATCAATCGAAATCCCTAGGAGGAGTTCGATCAAATACAAAAGGCTGTAAAGCGGCAAAAAATAGGGTCAAAATCGGAACTTCAATCCAAAATGGCCGACTTCCTGTGATACTTGCACTATGACATTAATTGTAAATTTTGTGCGTCTTGGGGGAGCTCTACAAGTGTACCAAATTTCATGTCTCTACGATGAAGTAAGTGAATAGCAAAGGGTAGAAAAGGGTGTTTTTTGAAATTCTGGGTGGCGCCGTTGAGCCATTTCTTGTGCAATTTTTGCAACTACCGTAAAATACGAAATTTTTTAAACAGGCTTAAGGCCTCCGCCAAGTTTGGTGAGTTTTTGAATATGATAAAGCCCCCAAAAAGCCAATTCATTTGGGTGGAAGAATAATAATAATAAACAATACAGATACAATAGGCCTTCGCAGCGCTTAGCTGCTCGGGCCTAATAAACAGTACAGATACAATAGGCCTTCGCAGCGCTTAGCTGCTCGGGCCTAATGATCAAAAAACCAAGCAGAAATCAGAAAATTGTCTATTGTTTTGACTAATGCTGCTCTTGCAACTCGTTTGTGTCCTTCAGCCCCCCTATAAGGTGAGCGTTTGTGTATGTGCGCGCCACATTCACAGGTGTAAGTGCGCCTGCTGTTTGGCGATATCCTGTCAGGTCCTGGAAGGTGGGGGTCAGTCACAGGGTCTCCCCTTTGGAATTCTCCGAGAATAGATGTGACACACACACACACACACACACACACACACACACACACACACACACACACACACCCCCACACACACACACACACACACACACACACAGAGAGACCTGCAGTCCTTTTTCAAACTTTCAGTCCATTCCCTCCATGTCCACCCATCTCAGCAATCCGGCTCATTTTTATGTCATTCTGGACCCGTTTTATCTATCCATCAGCACTGATTCAAAAACTAAACGGCTGAAGCAGAAAAGCCTGCTTTTCATTATGTGACCAATTGTTAAATCATGTTTTTCAGCCTTTTTATTGCCAGGGAATTCTATGATGTTCACATTCTGCGTCCAACCACCACTCTTGACAAGGCAATTCGGCATTAACAAATATTTGTTGTGTGGGCTCTGTTCTTGTTAAAGGGTAACGGGGTCAGAAGACAGAGACAATTCACCTGTGCTTTATTGTTACTCCCCGGCAGGTCCAGTGTATTTTGCCAGGATGATGGATGCTTGAATAAGTGTGTGTGTTCGCGTGTCAGTGACTGAAAGAGAAGGAATTGGAAGAACTCGCCTGCTGAAACTTGAGCCAATTTGGACACACTGACTTCTGCAGGGCCACAAAGAGTGTTCTTCATGTACTTTGAGGAATCTGGAAGCTTCTATGTGTGTGTGCAAGCCTGTGTGTCACATTAGACATCTTCTTTCATCTGACATGGTCATCTGACGATATTCTTGATTGTTTTTTGCCTTGTCGTTGATGCATGGTTAAGTTAGTGACTGTCTTCCTGGAAGACCCCACAGGTTGTTGTTTCTTGCAGGAAATTACAAGTTTGCACCTTGAAAGAATGTGCAGCTTGCAGTGGTTGTGGAACAAAGCGTCATGTGAAAACAACAACAACAATAAAACCAGCAGGGTTATGACAGGAGTAAATGTATGGTTTATGTTTTTGATAAAACATTAGATGTAATGTCTGTCTCTGTTTTAGTGGTATTATTCCTGAATAAAAACAGGAAGCAACAAAGTAATTGCAATGACATATCACTGTCTTAACAGCTCTTGTTTGGACTTCACCGAGGAAACCAAAAATAAAAAAAAAAAAAGGCATTTATGGTAATGGCAAAAAAAAAAGAAAAAAGAAAAAAAAAACATGTTTAAGCCCAACACCTAGCTTTTTTTTAATCCTTCTTATCCTGGTTTCTAAGGGATTAAAGTTTGATTTACAAGCATTTTAGCAAAGTACAAAAGTACATAAGTTAATTTAATTTGAACAAATGTTCTGATAAAAATAACACATCAAAAACAACTATTTCAAGTCTTTTCCCAAGACTTGCATCTTAAGAAATACCAAGTCCTTGAAGCATTTCGTTAACAAACCCAGGCCCACGTGATAATTTAGTTATTGCAGTACCTGTTGCTGCCTGTTGAGGCAGCAGTTCACTGGAAGTACCAATTATGATTGAGAATGTGAAGTTCCATCCTATTATGCACCACATTGGGATGTAGAGATGAACTGTTTTCCAGTTCCTGTAACATGTTTTATTATCAGACAAAAATAATGATTTACGCTGACCTAGTGTAAAAATGTCATTGCTTCCAAACCTGGTTGGGCCATTCTTAAGTGGCAACAAATCCCAAAAAGACGAAGGAAACGTGTTAATTCAGCCACAGTGGAAAGTTTATGACTTGTTTAAGGTCACCCCAAGCATCTTGATTGGTTTAAAGAAAGGAATTTGACTGGGCCACTGTCCTTCAGATTATTGTCCTGCTCAAGTTCATACGTAGGTAATGTAATGAAGTGCATTTCTTGGTGAAGAGCAGAATTCATGGTTTCTATTAATTACAGGACTTTGTTGAGATCCTGAAGCAGCAAAATCTCCCCAGACCATCACACTGTTAATTTTTGGCTTTTTTTTAGTTTATCTCTTGTGTTAGTTCATCTTTGCTCATTGTTTCTGCTTCGTGTTTTTTTTTTTTTTTTTTTAGATTAGGGTTTCTTTCTATTCTATTTAATATCAAGGTCAAGTTTTTTCTCTCTCTCTCTTTCTTTCTCTGTCCTTTCTTGATTCGTCACCTTACCCTTAGCCTGCTATTCTGCTCCCCTTTCCAGCTGTTTCTCATTTCCTAATTTACCTCTGGATGCTCCTTTTCCCAGCAGCATCCACTCACCAGTCATTAGCTCTTCTGGTTGCTTTGTCACTTCCACCGCTTCATCATTAAAGCTCTTCAGATTCCATTAATCCTCACTTTTTCCTCCATTTATTCCTCCACTTCTCTCTTGTGTCCTCCAGAAGTCTGTTTGCACGTCCCGTTTCCAGGTTTGTCGTCAGCTTTGTATTTTTTTTCCCCCCCGCCTCATTAAATAAACGCTCCACTACCATCCCGAATTGCTGTCTGGGATTTTGTGCAACATCATCATTTGAGCCCTGCATTTTCTTTGATGACCTGAAACATTTCTGTGTGACAAGCAGGACAAGAACAGAGGAATTTCGGAAGGGACAAATACTTTTGCATCGCGCTGTTTAGGGCTTATTTATTATGCCTTTGGGGAGCCAAACTTTTACATGCCGACTTAAAGAAGGGACATTGAAAGATGGGGAATATTAGATAACATCTATCTGTGATGTTTTTGGACCATTTCATCAGTTCGAATGTGCTTGTGTGTATGTGTGCTAACACCATCCACACACACGGTGATGACAGTGGGAATCCGAATGTGCGAGAAAGCGAGAAATCTGTTTTGCTTCCCATCTCAGATTAGCAAATCCATGCTTTGCTGAAGTGCAACATGATGTCAATCTACCTCAGGGTGTGAAATCTTACACTGTGTGGTGACTTATCCAAGAACCACAACCCACAGGGGAAAAAGTAACAGATTTACGTTGTTAATTGTACGCACTTTGAATGTTCGCCTTCCTTAATTGATCGGTATCAGATCTGGCTTTATATTTATTGAGGATTTCTGTTTGTATCTGCTTTGTTTCACTTACAAGTGTTGCTCCGGTGAAAAACATTATTTTATTTTAGTCTTCTTCTTGCTTCTCTGCATGACAAGATTGTCTGTGGGTGGATTGGTGGGTGGCTGGGCATCAGAGTGGGACTCCATTACAGAGCTGTATAAATCTGAGCCGTGGTTTCTTTGCATTTCCTCGAGCATGTGCGTCTTTTCACACGTGCTTGTGGCTCCAAGCTCTTAGTTTGTCAGTGCTTGTGTGTGTGTGTGTGTGTATTTGTGTTTGTGTGTGAAGCCATCCATTCATAGGCGATTTAAAGTTGGGTTTCATCTTTTTCAAGCATAGGTGTGGAAAGGCGCAGTATGAATGCCTCTGGCAAATATCCAATTGGGAGCTCTGGCAGTAACCACTATGGCTGTGGTGGTTCAGTGCAGATGGAGAATGGAGGTTGGGTCTGGAGTCACAAATTGCACACTAACGTCTTGTTCGAAAATAGATATATATTCTGTGGGGTACATATCAAAATTTGCAATAATTCATGCCAGAAATGGAAGATTCACCATAACGTAGCAGGACCAGATTTTAACAGACTTCAGTACAACTAAGAATTATTTTTTGTTGTTGTTTTCACAAGCAGAGATTCTTAATCTCAAAATAGATTTTGAATAATCTGCCCAAGTTTGAGAAGTCCATGCATTGCAGTGTTCAAGCTGTTCTCAGGCTCGGCATGTTGCAGTGGCAAAAAACCCCCTGAAAGAACTGAAAAGGCAGTTTTTCACAAATAGAATAAAGGTTTATAAATCTCAAATGTGTTTTGACCAGTCCAAGTATTTCAGACTTTAATAGAGTGATATAATGCAGACCAGACTAATTCTAAACAGTAAAGTAGCACTGACAGAAAGCCTGGAAGCACATGCTAACATTAGCATTGTTTTGCAGCTAACGAGTCGCATGTCACCATTTACTCACAGAGCTTAGAAAGTATTTGAATCTTGTCTGTCACTCCTCTTTTTCTAACAAGTATTGAAAATGCTGTCACATGAGCAGCATTTATGCGGCCCCAGCAACTTAAAAGTGGTTTGGGGTACTTGTGTAAACACATTTTATACAAGTACCCCTCAAACTGGTCGAGAAATTTGACTCCGTTACGCCAGTTCTTTCAGGAGAAATGGGACAAATCTCCAGCAAACCATTGTTCAAGTTATGCTGTAGAAAAGGGTCTTGCATTGCATGATATTGAAACAATACAGTAAATAAAATGTTAAAACAATATATCTCACTCGTTATTCTGCAATTTAGCAAACAGAAAAATTTTTTGCCAGTTCTAAAAGTTGTAAAACAGAAAAACTTTGGTCTGAATTAATGTCAGACAGTGAGAAAAACCAGGTATGTCTTTTGATGCAATGTCCTCACACCTCAATTCCAGTGTGTCAGATCTAAATGGGAAAACAAAGCTCACGGTGAAGTGCAGGAACAGGTTTAAAAATAAATGAAAATAAAGCCTGTTTAAAAAAAAAAAAAAAACAAGACCTTGAGTGCCTGGATAAATACTGCAAAGGGAATTTTAGAAGATTAAAGGAGAGTCTGTCCACTTGGAAGCAAATTAGAAAGGAATAAGATATTTTTATAGTAACGTACATTTATTAGTTGCGGTTGTTTAATGAATAGGAGAGGAGCCAATAAAAGAGAGTAAGTAACAGGAACGCAACAGAGGTGGCAACTCTTTTTCAACTGATATGGACAGGCATCATTTTATCACATTTAAACGACTGCTGTCTGTAAGCTAAAAGAGTGCAAATGCAACATTTTAGGCACATTTCGTCTTCCGATGACCTAAAATTTGTGTAATTATTCTGAAATTATGCGCCATCACCCTGCTGTATGTCTGAACGTGGGCGTATTTGTTGATGGGTGTGGCGTCTCGGTTATCCTGCTGGCATGAAAAGTCAGAGCAAATCATGGACTGTCGAGGTTTCTCATACGTTTTGCTTTCCAATCGATTTAATGTGTGATTGATACTCTGCACCCGCATGTGGTCGCCTATTTTTATTGGAATAACACAGACACCCACCCACCCATGTTGACACATGTGTGCAACATGCACACTCATGGACACACCAAATTGTGTAACTCATCTCTGCAGCACAAGGCGCTATTGTATTTAGCACTTTTCTGCCTTTTTAGTCACGTAGCCATTCACATTTTCCAGCAGCATATGCCGGGTGTGTGTGCGTGCGCGTGTGTGTCCGTGGGTGGTCTACTCATATTCCATGTAATGGTGCCCACTGCTAAAAATGAAGACATGACAGGGAAAGTGTGTGTGATATAGAGGAGTTGGTGTGTGTTTGCTGGAGGGTTTGGGTGCGTGGAGCTGCGTCTCAACAAGTCAAGGCTACAAACTCTACAGGTTTTGTCGAACGTATTTACAAATCTTTTTACTTAGTCTCTTTATAAATCTGACAAAAAAAAGAAAAAACAACAAAAAAACCAAAAACGACTCTCCTATCCTGAATCATTCACAGAATCTGTGATGTTTTTAGGATTTCTTTAGAATTTTGAAAGAGCAATTCAGGGAAAATGAAGGAGGAGAAATTCAGATCAGACAAGGATAAAAGGAGTACTTCAAAGCTAGCTGGCATAAATCAGGCTACAGTCGCCAGAGAATATAATAAAAGATTCAAATAAAAATTCTTTCTCTACGAGGAAAAAAAAAAAAAAAATCATTTTTACTTTGTATTCCACTGACGCCTACAGTAGATGCAATTATAAATCACTGCTTTAGCAAGGTGAAACATTTTTAATTAATTTTATTTGTTGTTTCAGTTGCATTTCATGCTCTGTTTTTTGCTAAATGCTTAGCATCTTCTCGTTCATTTATTTTTTTGCCCACTGTTGATCTCTTGAGTTTGCTACTCATGGATGTTCAGAAAAGACAAGAGAGCGCTTCATTTGTGGAGTCATTGTGGAAAATGAAGTAGCAGAAATAGGCACCAAACTTGGCATCTGTGATATGTATGTTGACATGAATCTGCACCTATGGAAAGTCATTTCAATAAATAATTTTCTGACTCTACAATATGATCTAAAACTATCGTCCCAAACTATAAAACCCACTAATTAGCTTGTTTTTGCATCACATAGCTGGTTTCCATGGTAATCCAGGCCAAACCAGCAACAACAGAAACTGGATAAGATTCAAGTTTTTATCAAAATAAAGTTCGAACTAAGTTTTGAAATCGAAAGCAACAGCGTTTGCTGCTGAACCCAACCCACAATAGGGTGATTCATACATTAGTGAGTGGGAGGTGGACTGTACCCAGTGGCCTCGCCTCTCCACCTTTAACCACTCGGAGATCCGTGCTGGGAAAAGAAGAAAAAAACAAAACAAAAAAAAACGGAACTAGGAGAAAGTAAAAGGAGGAGGAAGATTGTTGAGACTGGTATGAGAATCTTTGATTCACAAAAATCCCAACATCCCCCTTGCTGCTCATTGACTGGTTCCTTTGTGGCTGCGGTGAAACATGCTGATTGGCTGCTTGGGTCTGAATGTCAATGCTTCTCCACTGCGGACTCTGGAATTTGTGTGTGTGTGTTTGTGTGTGATGAGTTAATGGCTATCTATTGAGTGCTTGATTGTGTCCCCGCTGTCAACACTGGCCCTCTTTGTTCAGACTTTCACAAATACCCACATGTGCACACGCATCTGAATAAGAACAAGGCATTCCTCCGACGGCAGGGAACTTGCCATGACAGAAAAAAAAAAAAGAGCGAAAGGGGAGAAAGAAATGCCACCACCTTCAGGGACTCTGTGATTCCTCCTGGTCCTGGTTTCAGACATGAATCAGTCTGAGGCTAAAAATGTTATATTGCTACATTTTATGATAATTCTACGCCATCTGCTCTTTTCATCATTTCTTTCTTCTGTGGCTGTGGACCCGGATGAACCCGGCCCCGCATAAAAAATGAGTTAAATTGAATTTGCAAGAATATAGGAGTTAAGAGTGCGGCTGTGGTTCTGCAGGGAGCCCTTAGTTTCTGCAAGTCAGGACTCGGCTTTGATTAAATGTCTGGAAAGCAGATGTATGGCATCTTGACAACCTAAGTGATGCCACAGCACAGTTGTTGCTACCATCAAAAGTAATGGTACCTTGTAAAAATGTTTTACATTAAAGTAAAGCACCATGTATTTAATAGGAATTGCAGATGGTAGTCCAATGAATTGCTCTATTAGAACCCCTTTGCAATCCAGATGTGTAATTTAAAACGCAGTATGAAGGTGAGCTACGAAGTTTTGCAAACTTTATTCATGCTTCAAATGTGGTGGTGGTAGCATCATGCTGTAGAGATGCCTCTCCTCAGGAGGCACATTGGGGAAGCTGGTCGAAACTGATGGATTGAGCTAAATGTTGGCCCAGCCTGAAATAAAACATGTTAAAATCTGCAAAAGACTTGAGACGGAGGCAGGGTTTCACCTCCCATCAGAACAACAACTTCAACCAGAGCGACGGTGGAATGGTATGGAAAAACAGTCAAAGTCCAGACCTTGAACATTGATTGATTGACTGACTGATTGATTGATTGTAGACAGAAACCCTCAATCCAACTTGGTTTAGCCTGAGGAAGAAAAAGGATCAAAATTATATTGTTCAAGCTGACAGCCTCGAAGAGACTTGCAACAGTTCCTGAAGGAGAGGTTTCAGATTTTTGTTGAAGTAAAAATACAAAGAACATCAACTTTCCTTCTTTACATTTATGTGCTACTTTGTGTGTGAAAAATGATCAGTGAGCATAATAAGTAGTCTAGAAGGCACTTTAAGAGCTTGGAGAAGACCTCAATAGGCCTGAGTCGTGGAATATAATGGCTGCTCTGTTACAGGATACTTTCAGCACTGTTTGGTTTGGTTAAAGGAGCAGAAACACTTGATTAGGGGTTGCAGTTGGGGTTGGAAATATGATTTTTAAAAACTTTTTTATGCATACATGTAAATTCCTGATTGAGCTCCTGAATTTCACTTTCACTTTTTTACAATTATGCTTGGGGTCGCTTACTTTTGAAATGTAACTAGCCATGGTTTCCAATATCAGCACAAATCTGTCATGGTGTCAGCTTTATAGGTTAGGCCTCCTTGCTTGGAATTTGGAAAGGTATCCGGCCAAGCGAAGGATACTTTTCATGAGAGGTCATGAGACGAAGATGTGACATCACTGGCTGACAGTGGGCGCCTTTGGCTGCTTTGCGTGTAAGATGTTCAAGCCTGCAACATCCATAACTGCACAACATATCAACTAACAACATGCCTGGGGTAAATGATTCCCTTTTATTTGTCAGTGTGGGCAGACCATGCGTCTCACAGCTGACCACAGACTGAGGAAGACAGACCGAAGGATGGAAAATTGGAAGACTGAGCTTGATGAAACGTAAAGGAAATGCAGTATGCAGTGTGTTGCACAATGAGTAGAGAGTAAAATACAAGAGATTTGGATAAATCCACCCATTTGGCAATAGACCTTCAGTCTAAATATCGTCTGTCCTTCTTGGGAGACGAGCAAAGAGTCTTTGCCTCTGTTTGCTGTGCCAGTCTGTACATCAGGGCAGAGTAGAGCTATTACAGAGCTGTTAGTAAATTAAAATGTGAGTTGGGCAGGAAGAGGTGGAGGAGGGAAGTAGCAATCTCTCTCTAGGGGAGTGAAAATGACCCAGTTGTGCTCGTTTGCCCTTCCTTGTTTTTCTCCTCTCACTTTAATCCTAATCCATTTAAGGAGCGTCATTCGCGAGATAAGATTGCTTTGACACTGTCAAGGCTTAAGTGCATCTCTTCCTCGTTCTGGCTGGAGGAAGCCGGAAGTGGGCTGGTGTTGCGAGAGGAACGACAGCCTTTATCTCGGTCACTAAACTCAGGCTGAGGCAGGCCCGTCATTGTTTGCTCTGCAGCTCCCCCGCTCTGTGCTCATGCACACTTAAGAGGACGGTGTGGCGCGACCGCGGAGCCGGCGGCGTGCGCTGATATTCAGGCCCAAAAACCAAGGTCACGTTTTGCAGAGGAACACGTAGACAGACACAGAAGCGGACGCGCTCCGCTCGGCTGCGGATGGACGAAGCAGTGGTGTGTGTTTAAATATGTGTGTGCGGTGGACTGTTGGCAGGCAGTGTACGATGAACTGGTCAGAAGCAAGCACACTCCAGCTTCCCTCATGCCTTCCAGTCTGACCACTAGTGGCTGTGCATGTGTGTGAACTTCAGTGCAGTTTAATGCTCCGTCCATGCTTTCTTCCTTCCACTGTGGACAAAAACTCTTTGGATCATTTTGAAGGCAGAACATTTTGATCATGATCAGCGTACCGAGTCCAACTTTCTGAGGAAAAAGCTTTAAAATCATTTTGTATCTCAGCAGAGCAATGCTATCTGAGGTAGTTTGAAAAAGTAAAAAAATAAATAAAAAAAAATGAAAAGGTTTTCAACATGGTTTAGGTCTGAGGACTCTTAAAGCCACGGATGCCGGCTGACATAGTCTATTGACATACCCTAATGATGCTAGAAAAAAAAAATATTTTGATATATATCAATTTCTGGATTTTTTTAAGGTTAGTTTCATTTGTGATATATGTGTACAATGCTTTTTGAAGCGTCCTCAGTCTGAACTCACATGTCGCATTTCATCCGTCTCTGTGACAAAAACACAATTCTGCCCCACAGGAGGCAGGAAGCCGAGCAGTCAAATGTAAACAACAGACAAAACAAGAATGGCGGATGACCAGTGCTCCATTTAATAGTTTATTACACTGCAGGTCTTTTGCTAAACGTTCTCTTCCAGTAAGCTTTGGAGATTTTTTTTTAAATTTTTTTATCTTATGCACCATCCTGACTAAAAAAAGTCGGATCGGATATTTTTGTTTAACTATTACTAAACAAATTATGAGTCAGGCTAAAAGTTGGCTTTGCATAAAGGTTAATTTCTGCGCCAATAAATAAAGTCAACTATCAGAAACCATCTGCAATGTTGTTTGACTTTGCAACACACTTATACATGCACGGAGTTTGGCCAACAGAATATTCCAGGAATACCTTGACAATGGTTAAAGAAGAATTGACTCTTGTTGAGGCTTTTATTTTATTTTATTTTATTTTTTTTAACAGCAAAAAAAAAAAAACAGTGAAAACAATTTAGAAAACCATCAAAAGCAAAAGACAAAATTTCACCATATTTATTTTACTCCTTAACTTTTTCCCCAAACATGGAAACATTAAGGTCTAATTAAGATGCACTCTTGCTCTCACTTTCGTAGATCATTATTTTTTCAATTAAAATAAATAGGATCAGCAACTATTACATTTGCCATCATCTGTAGTTTGTAAAAAGGCTGATTTGTATCTTTTGATTCTTTCTTTGTTGTTGTCTCATTAGAGATTCTCTGCTTAGCCAAGCACATCTAATCCAAATGATCTTTATACCCACAAAGGCTAATTTGAGCTTGAGCGAACATGTCTTTGTTACCAGCACCTCGTTAACGCTGTGTTCCTTTTTATTAATTCTGTTACAATAACAGGAGGATCATTTTAGGATCATCTCCTAAAATTATACATGCTATAGATAGAACTAAATGAAGTAGACTAATTGACAAAGTAGTTCATTCAAAATCTGAAATTGAGCTTCAAGAAAAATATTGGAATATAACAGAAGACCAGTTAAGTAAAAGGTTTTTAATAGAGAGAGTGTTTCCATAAACTGTGAGCTACATGCAGTTGGTTGGGGCTCCTTATGAATGAATATACTGTATCGTGTGTATTGAGATGTTTGGCCTAGGGGTGCTCTGATTTATCGGCCAGCCGATTTCCTTCAATTTTTCAGTTCAAATTTTTTTTTTTATCCCTTTTTCAGTTTTTTCTTGCTTTTCTTAGTTTGCGGTGGATTTTATGAATATTTGCCCTGAAATTATACGTTCCCGCAATTCAAATGGATGCCAAAAACGATCCTCTACAGTCCTTAGAGCGCTGTGCTGCTAACTTTAGAGCTGGAGGAAAAGAGTGTAGGCGGACTGTACACACTTTTAATCATTTTCTCAGAAGTAATTTCTTTTAACCTGGAACGCTTCCACAAAGACTGTGAGTTCACATCTTATTCGTTTTCTGTGGAGGCTATTGATTTTAGAGATACGAGAAAAAGGCTGGGCACAGAAAGAAACAAAACGGATCAATTTTCCCCTTTGGTAGCGTCAGAAACCTCCACGGTGGAGTTTTCTGATGATCTGGACGCCACGCAAATGTCTCATATCGCGAGCGAGCTCATGACTCCTCCTAAGGTAAATCTAAAAGTTTGAATATTTATTTTTAATAGCAATAGAACAAAGAGACAATCCCCCCCAGCGGACACTTAAGGATGTCCAAGGCGAGACTTTTTTCCTCACGTTGATTGTGAGGTTTTCTTCTGATGGGTGTGGAAGCCTTAATGTCTGTGGCATCTGCACAATATGCCAGCACTTCCCGTGTTTGTCAGCTCCATGTCCTTGTGGTTTCCATGGTTACAGACATCGCTGGATCCCCCAGTCATGCACAGACACCAGACAGATAAAGGTAACTTGAGCTGGTAGTTAAAGTAGAGCCACGCAGCCTGCTGAGAACTGTGAAGTCCTCAAATAAGGCTCTTTTTCTCCATCCCTCCTCTCTTCTGGGACACCAGAGACGTTGTACCGTCTTTGTTCAAGAAAGAGCTTGCTTGGAACAGCTTTTGTGGTTACATTGTGTAGTAGTGACCAGATATTTGTTGCCTTTTTTGTTTCCTGCCGGATGTTTTTTTTCCTGAAATGCAGGAAATGTGGTTATTTACTCAACTCCAGCTGCTTAGATTAATCGTGACATTTTCAGAAATTACAGCTTGAGACTGTTTTATATCTTCTCACTGCCGTTGTTTTACTTGTTTTGATGTTTTTGATGCAAGCTAAAAGGTTAAAAAAGGAGGTTGTCATGTGGCGTTTTACCAGACTTTTATGTTGTTGTTCTTTCTTCTCTTCAGTCTCACTGTAATTTTTCCCTTCTGTTTTTTTATAAAAGTATAATTTTTTTCATACTTTGCATGAACTCAAATTTGAAGTGTGTAACTGCTTCAAACGTTTTGCCACAGACTCCCAAAATAATGTAGGTCTGGACTTTGACTGGGTCATTTTCATGCACCAGAATGCGTTTATCTGAATCGTACTTTTGTTGCCGTCAATGTGTGTGTGGCGCTGCTGCCACAACTTTTGGATTTTTTATCTGTAAAACAAAAGTGAAAATCCTTCTACAACTATGCAATGCTTTGCGTTGGTCTGCCGTCTCAAATCCCAGTGCAATATGCTGGAGTTTTTGATTGTATCATCACAAAATCTGTAAAATCTCGAGGCGTTTGACTAGCTTTGCAAGGTGCTGCATTTCTTCTTATCTATCTTGTGATCTGCTCACAGAATCCTGACAGCAGATTTTGTCTTTCTTTGCCTCCTCATGTGGCTGGTCGGTCAGGGCCCCTCGAGGCAGGCGGGTGTTTGATTCTCTTTCTTCTAGGCTTTGCAGGAGCTGCAGCTACTTGCTTTTGTGTGGATCCATATTTGTTTACGTACTGAAGAGAAACGTGGCGCAAACTGAAATGACCACAGGACGTTTTCTGATATTTGTAAACGCGCTTTAATGTGTCCCCCCCCCTTTTTTTTTTTTAAACACTTTTTTGCTGCTGGAGCTGACGATGTGCATGTCAAGTCCTCCCCGCCTGGGAGATCCAAGATGTTGTAGCTTGATATCGCCGACTTTCTTTCATCAGTGAGGTGATTCTCCTGCTATGTGTTTGAACTGAAGAGAATCAAAGGCTGCAGCTGGGGTCAGATCACCTGCGAACCAAATCTGCCAGGCTTTTCTTCACAGCCTGTCTTTTCTTTCAGCCTGCAATGTCAGCTTTGTTCTTTCTTTCTTTTCTTTTTTTTCTTCTCCTTCTTCTTGGTTGGACGACGCCAAATTCCCATCGATCATTCTTTCCTCCATCGTCAGCCGGCGTCATGCTGTTCGTTCCCCATCGCTACGCGCATTCTGTCCGTTAATGAGCAGTAGAAGTTTTAGTAAATTTCCTGCTCGTGCACCAAACTGTGTTTGCTTGCTGAGTCATGAGGGAGGAATAGAAAGGCGTAGAGAGAGTTTATTGCTAAAAAAAAACAACAACTTGAAAAGATCTCCGTTGGTTTAGTCTCAGATTACTGAGTCCTTTTATGAGTTTCCTGCTGAACTTTTTTTTGATTGTCTTCTCTGCCCACGCTAATAGGTCTGGTTCCCTGCCTTGCCTCAGTTACTGTAAGTAACAGTGGCAATGTGCACAGTAACTCTGGAAATCTGACTCCGTGAAAATAGTGAATAACACTAATCAACTGAGTCACGTTGAGTGCCTCTAAATGGTTTTTCTATACAGCAGTCAAATCCTCGGCGTTGCAGTTATTCTTAGAGCTGACAAAAATCTACAAAATTGTTCTGCAATTACAATACTAGCATTACAATCCAAATGCCGTGTTAACACAAACCAGCACTTTTTTCCGCATCCTAATTAAAGACTAAAAAACGTCTGAAAAGCAATCATTTAAGAAACGTTGAACTTCATGTTGATGTGGCCTATGATTACCCTGTAATTTCATCATGGCAACGTTGTGATTCAGCAGCGACTTACCGGTTTATTTGTAGGGGCATTGTGCAAAGTTTCACAATAGACAGCAACTCTATCCAGTGGCAGACTGTGTGGGCAGAGCGCTCATGGGAACCCGCGGAGTCGCTTTTGTTGTTGTTGATAACTTTCTTGGTTACGTGCCCAAAACACCCACGTTCATGCATGCGCTAAAGAGGGTGCACACCGAAGCTGACATGTCCTCCCAATATGTCTGCAGATTGTTAAAGACGTCAATAATTACAACTTAAGCAAAGCTAAAAATAGATGTTTGTTTTTTTCTTATCAAAAAGTCACACACTATAAGTTCAGTCACTTTACAGGCAAGCATGTGTACATATAAATGATCCCTTGCAATACAGTGCAGGGTTAGAGCCAAGAAACACTCAAAGCATTTCTAGATAGCTTTTCATCCCGGCATTTCTCACTTATCAGCTTCTGACGTCATTTCTCTGCTTGCAGAAAGAAATGTTCTGTAAATTATTTATTTCCCAGAGTTCCCTCCATGCCTTCTCAGCCTTTCTTTCTTCTTTTTTTTTTTTTACAGAATAAACTTGTGGTGTGTGATAAAACAAAGACAGCCATTTTATCACTCTGCAACTCAGAAGAACGTTTTTTCTTTTTTGAAGGGTGTTTTCAGCCCTAGGCAGAGAAATGTGCAGCTGTGACCCCGCTGCATGTCGCATTTGCCTGCAGGCTGCAAACCGCTCAAGCAGGGTCTTATATATACAGATATACAAAGAGCTTTGAGATGAAATTTACAAAAAACATACTTTTTAGCGTTATATACATGTATGTTTAGGTGAATGAGATACTTGATGTGGTGTCGCATGTGTGCTGATATGAGCAGGGTCTCAAATATGAAGCGTGCTGATAAGTTGTGACAGACTTTGGTTTTAGACAGACCGAACTGTGAATGTGTTGTTGCTTTAACCTTTATATGATAGTTTCTTTTGTTGCTTTTCTGGGGAACGAGGCTGTGGTATCGCTCACACCGTAATTAAAAATTAAACAGTTTATGAATCAAATTTGGCTCTGCAGCCTGTTGTGTAGTTAAAGCCTCTATTGAATCTGACTTGCCCCTGTTACGTTAATCTGACCGCTTTATCGAATGTAGTTTACAGAACTCCTGGTATGAAGAAGATCATTGCCGAGGGGTTAGCGTTGCTTTTCTGTAGGTGTCAGGGGGGAATAAGGTTTAGAAATGGATGGATTGGAGATTGGATATGTCACACTTTGTTGAGCTGTTATTGTAAATTCAAATTTCAATAATATTTCAATTCAAAAACCAAAACAATTAGTTTACATTTTATTATTAATGCATTTAACATGTCAAAACCAGCTGTACCCCTCCCTGTACATTATCTGGGCTCTAATGCCAGTGTTCTCAAACTGTGGCATAAAAGCTTTATGCCACAACTCGTAGTTGTACTCAGTTGTACTTGTAACTTCTGAATTATGGTGTTCACTTTACCAGCCAAACTTAACCACGTTCCAGTTGCATGTCAGGATTTGCTAACTCGCATGCTTAGTGACCAACATAATCAATCAATAAGGTCAGCACAAATTGTAATTTTCAGCATTTAATGTATTGAAACGCTGTGGCAAGCTGTGCGGTGAGGGAGATTATACAGTACTGCTTATGTGAAAAGTTTAATGATACAAATGTGCAGCTTTTTACTGCAACTGTCATTAAGTTTTATTTAGAATGCAGCCAAAAATAGGTTTTAGTTCAAAGTTGATGAGAGAAGGTTTGTACTCGTAACGAGAACTTTAAACTTAAAAGTTTGAAGTTTAGAGTAAGCATCGACAGCCTTATCAAACTTTATCCTTCAACCAATCAAGCAGTGTAAATGGATAAGACTTTGTGACTTCACGTTTTTCTGATCTACATAAATAAAAAAAGGTTCTGTTGTGACATGTTTGAAAATGTCCATCGTATGTCTACTAAAGTCCTCCCTCTTTCGCAGCCCAGATTATCTGCAGACATGTCTCAATATGCTCCAAAATATGCAGTTTCCTGTAAAATAACTTGATTGATATAATACTGAAAGTAGTCAGGTTTAAGACTCATTCCCTCAGGAACAACTTCCAGTCTGAAGAGTGCTGATATCTGCTCATGAGGATATGATGTGTTCTCTGGTGGCAAAAAGATCAATTTTTGCTAAATATCCTTAAAAATAAATGACCTTCCTTCTTATACGTAGTGGTAGAAGGAGGGGGGGGAATGAGATGACGAGAGAATTTTGGTTTTAAGGTTCATCTTCTATGAAGGCAATGGGCTTTAAAGAACAATTATGACTCTTAAGGGAAGGTATCTAAGGCATCCATCATTTAGGATGAATCAAGGTAATGGAAGCTGCTTTTTCCCCCACCGGCGCCAGCACTTATATATATATATATATAAATATATATACATTGCACACCTCAGGATGACAGTGTTGCCCTTGGCACATTATCCATCTTCTTCTTCCTTTGAATCTAACACATATTTATGGTATGTTATTGAAACACTGGGACTTGACAGACTTCAGATGTGTAAAGTGAAATATATTCTAAAATGCAAAGTTTCTCTCTAAAAACTCTGTCTTACGGCTCCTCTGCCTTATTCTAAAAGGTAGCAGGGCGGAAGAGGGATCCGTAATTCTGGGGCAGTCTTGGGGAAAAAAACTTGGATGGTTTTAGAAGACCAGAAATTTCCCAAAAGTCGATGAAATCACCAGACTTAAGCTGACGTTGAGGCCCAGGACTTTTTGTAGCAATCATTAGAACTACCAACACTCCCCGCTCTGACTTTATAATAAAGCTTTTTGGAAAACTGCTCATTAGTTGCAGACTGAGGGAAGGAGTCAGGGCGAGGACTGAATCCAGAGTCTCCCAGAGGTTTAGTGGCTCGGAGCTTCAAAGACCCAAAGAGTCGCACTGTTACTGCTGCAGGAGGGGCCACATTAAATCAAAAACGTGTGTTTGTAGTGGTAGGTAAAGTGTACACAGTTGTTAGAGTGACGGTGACTTTTAATCTCACATCGAATCTTATTGTTTTTACTTTAATTCAAGCACATTTATCCAGACTTATTTTTTTTTGGTAAACCTTTTAAGACGTATGGACATTTTCTTACTCAAAATGTTAGTGCCAAAGTGTCTGCATTTACTTCTTCACGGCGCGTGTGTGAACAGCAAATAGATGTGTGGCGGGGACTTGGCAAGAGACCGTGAGGATGACTGTGTGTCTGCCTTCCCCCAGGAACTTCCATCTGGAGGTTTGGAAACATAGAACTGTCTGTTCATGTTATGTGGAAACAAGGCCTCACAGCCACGTTTACGCTTATTGAGAAAGACAGTCATGCACCTACCAGAAACATAGACTGTACCACCTTCTGAACTTTCACAGGAACATGCACACACGTGCAGCCGTGCATATGAGCAGTGAGAGTTCAGGCTCTTAACTCTTTGCGGTAGTAAAACGTAGGCCGTCAGGTTCATGCATATTCATAAGGTAGCAATGACAGAGGAGCCGCTGACCTTGGATTATGTTATATTATAGGAATATACTTTGAACACTTTAATGGAGCAACCTTTCAGAATTTAAGTGGTTGGTTTTTAAAAAGCTGAACACTAAAATAAAACATTTCACCTTTAAATGAGCATTGCTCGGCTTAGTGGAAGCTATGCTTACTGAATGCTGTGCCATCTTCTGAATGACAAACCGTAGAAACATTTATAATCATTTAAGGCAGTATTTACTATCATACTGTTAGAGGACTTCAAGAGCTTGTTGACTAAAATGATTAATAGTTCAAAGAAATAGGATACAATGCTACCCACCTTATTTTTGGTAGATTTCATGTGTTGCAATATTTTGTTTTAGTACATAGTTTAAGTATTAACCTACACTTTTGAAGATTTGGTTCATCGTTTTAGAACATTTTTTTTTTTACCTCACAATTAAGCACGTTTTTTGTTTAGAAACAACCAGCTTCAAAACACAGATACAAGAAATTTGCTTTTTCCATCATAACTGCGGCACAACAGGTTACATCAAGATGCAAGCATCAATGCAATGTCAGTGGACGCAGTTTTTGGTAGGAATATCTTTTCCAAGAATGTCGCGAACATGTCGTCGTCCCGGGATCAGCGTGTGCAATATTCGTATCGCAGAAGACCGGAGTGCAATAGTTGTTGACTAATATTCCGAGTGTTATGAACTGGCATGTCATATTCAGCCAGCTGGACACAGAGTCCCCCAGTGGCAGATGGTCACACCGGACTCTAATGATGTTGCCCAAAGTGCCAGAGACACAGAGGGATGGAAGAACAGATAAGGAGGAGAAATGAAGAAAAGAGGCAGATATGACAACAAATCACTCTCAAATGCAGACAAAAAAAAAAAAAAGTACAACCGGTGTAGATTAATTAAGAACAAGATGGTGCAGGATAACTTATGGTGATTTTTAATTACTCTGTTGAATATTCTTGTTGTTTCCAACATTGTACATCCCTAATGCTTAGCCAGTTAGAAGGCTGTCGAGGGGGGACCCTGCCTCTTCTTCATTGGTCGCTGGAGATAGCTAGAACCCTCTGCACCCCATGGATGGATGGATGGATTCATGGACCTCTAATCTTCATGCAGAACAGATCTCAGTAACCTACATCTAATAACTCGCTTGCTTTTGTAGCACATGACAGAATTATGATTTGGTTCTTTTGTCAAATTATTAGCATGCTATTGAACGTATAACTCTCATTTTTCTAAGTAACAGATTTTCAGGAGGTATGAACAAAGCAACTTTTTAATCCCAGTTGCGAGGCAGTGCTTGCTGCCTCGGAGGATTCTGCTTGCGAGGAGATAAAGAAACTAATACATTTTGTGGATGCCAGTTCATAAAAAAGAAAGCCGAGTGGATCAATGAGCTCATTTGCAAGGTTGTAAGTAATATGTTTCACTCTCTCGTGTTATTTATGTGTTACATCAATGTTAAACATAGTCATTTGGGATTTTTAAGTATATAGAAAACAAATTTGCACAAATATTCGACTGAGTAGTACGTGAGCATATTTAAGCATTTACCTTTTGGGATTCGTAATATTGTTGTTTCATTAAGACTGTCTGTTCTGTTCAGTTTCTAGCACAACTGGGCACACGCTGTATGCACTTTAGTTAACGGCCCGCTCTCAGGGTTGGAAATAGGTCAGTAAGTTATTAAGATAATTAGAAAATCATGCTTTGATAACAGGGATTATCCACAGCCTTTTGAGCAGAGCAGCATTGACAGTCCAGTTGGAGAGTCTGCTAGTCTTAGGACGATACAGAGAAGAGGGTTACGTGAGTTCAAATAAAAATTGCCTCCCACATTCAGAGCTCTCTGCATGGCAGGAAATGCCTCCCGTTGTGCCTTCCTCGGTTATTTCAGCGCCGCTTCAGAAGGTCACTTGCGTCCTTTCTGCAGCTGGATGCGTCTCCACAGACGGAAAGCCAAAATTGAAGGCCCGATACTCAATCTCTCTTCGTTTTTAAAATGAAGCTAGTAACTCTGCTTGGCTTCAGTTTCCGCCTGCAGTTTGTTTGTTTTGAAATCCCATCGTCTTAAGCAGTTTTTCTCCTCTCCCAGGAGGTGTTGTGTAAACTTGTGTGCTTTAAAGCTTCGGGTTATGTTTTTTTCAGTTTTTTTTTTTTACAGTCACTTTCTGAAATGGACAGAGCTGCGCCGTGCGCGTGCATCTCGCTCTGCTATCGGTCAGCGTGTCTGTGCATCGGGACAGTAGTCAGCAGGATGTTTCAGGCCTGCAGCAAGTAAGAGCCACAGAAACTGCAAAGCGTTCCTCCATCGGCTTTGAACTGCTGCTGTAATGAGGGAATGTTCTTTTCTAAGCCCAACCCAGACGAGTGTGTGTGTGTGTGTGCATGTGTGTTTGTGTGACATGGTGACTCCTACAAGCTGCAGCCATTGTCTTCCTACCCTTGATTGTGTTGTTTTCTTCAGCCTCAAAGGTGACCGAAACAAATGAGAACCCCATGTGTCTGTGGTGGCTTGTGTTGCACCAGAAGAGACACTTCAGCTTCACCTGAGATCACCTCGCCTTTGGTCTCAGCATGCTGTCTCGGCAGTGTGTTCTTGCTTAATGACAACGCAGCCAGGCAGCGCCTCCCTCGTGTGCTTTCTCCTAAATCCTGGCTTTTACTTTATTTGGATCTGTTAAGTAACTCTCAAGACAGCTCATGAAGTCAATTTCTGCCATTTTGCTGCCATATCATGAACAGATGTTCACCCGCATGCTGTCGATACATGTAAGCGTAGCCTGCAGCTATGTTTGGAAGACAGACCAGCCTCTTCTTGGCTTCTTTTGTTTACTCAGAGCAATTGGCGCAACCAAACCCAGTTTTCTGACTCATTTAAATGAACATGTTTTTTTTTTATTGTGGTATTATGCTTTTGTTTCTTCTTCATTTTTTCACTCTGGTACAACCATCATCATCATCTTGTTTTTATGATTTGTACCGGTGAAGAGCTGACTCATCGCGAGTGAAATAATAGGCTCTCAATGGTTTATGCAAGAGCAATCAATTAAGGTGCTAGACACTTAAGTGACTCATTAGAGGCATTCTGCAGATGAGCAGACAGGTCTGCTAAATATACTTTGATTAACAAAATATACAGGAATGTAATCAAACTCAAACAGATGATGGTTGTTTTGCTGTTTTCCATGCCATTATACTTTATCACTTTGAGGCTGCCGTGAGCCGTACATGCTCTGACACTTGAGAATTTAAAATAATAAGGAACCAATAAGCAACCAAATCATATGTGCAAATAGGAGGTGGCTATTTGCAGACTTTATCACAACCACAAACTTCAGTGAGTTTTATTGAGGCCTTATCTGGCTGACCTTCAAATGCATTTAGGGGTCATGAAGTTAGTAAATAGTATTTGTGGAACTGTACAAAGACTCACCGTTGAGTATTTAAGAAGTCTATAACCCCCGATTTACACTGCTGGCATCTCCGCTCTACTCCGCAGTAAATATTGTAGTCAGAAAGGGCATTTACGATGCCTCCGCATGGCTGCCAACGATGGCGCCGGATGCAGCTCCTCTACTTCACTGTACACATCAATGTCCGTCAAAATTAAAGCCAAGCCTATTTTTGCAGCTCTAACGGAAAAATGCATGAGCACTGGAGCTGTACTTTCAAAATAATTCACCAAGACAGACTGCATTTGCTCAAAATACTAGTTAAATGAATGAATATATTCACATATTTAAATACAAGTGAAATAATAATGGTTGTGTCGGGCAACAGCACATAAAATATTCATGAAATATTCAGAAGTTTATGGTAAGTACCTTTTGCAAGATGTTGTTTGTCATACGAGTTAAGTACAATGACATGAAATGTTTGTTTATGAGTCCAAAACCTGTCCAAACACAAAAAAGTGTGTTTGGACCATGTGGGTATAAAAGTGTGGACAAATTGACAAAGGGACGAATAGACCAAAGCAAACAGCTGTCAACAGGAAGACATAGGAAATCAATTGAACAAAACACATGTGGCTAATTGACGTTGAGGTGCGAGTGAATGAGAAATCTTGCTGTTTATATCAATGTCTGAAAGTGATGAAATGTGAAGCAAGTTCCCAGCAGCAGCGAGGCAGGAGGACAGGTCACAAGCGGGAAGACACTGTTACGTTTCTCATTAAGCAAACCGAGAGCCGGTAGAACTAATGAGATCTCGGTGAAAAGAACACAGACGAAAGAAAAATGGTGAGAAGAGCTAAGAATGGAAGAAAATGGAGGGATTTCTCAATGAAAGACAACAGGAATGGGGTAAAAAGGGAAGCGACTGATTGGGATTCAGGACAAGGGAAGTGTGTGAGTAATGCGGAGCAGTGGGTGTTAACGTGGCCTCAGTCTCTGTGCGACACTCTCATGGACAGAGAGCGACTCGGTAAACATGCACACTCTCCAGATGAAAAGACAGTTGGACATTTGACCGTGAGCAGACAAACACGACTCCAAGAATAGACGCTAAACAGCAGAGAAGAAAATAGCCCAGTAACAGAGGATGTGGCGTGCATGTGTATTTGGGTCTGTCTTTTTTTATAAGTGTTTGTAGTTCCACGTTTATATCTTGAGTTAATTTGATCATCTTTGCATAAACACTCCAGCGCTCGTATTGTGCCTTCATCCGTAGCTGTTACTGATCCTGCAAGCTGTTTAATATTTGTTGTATTTTCACTTTGTGGCTTTATTGGTCCCACAACATGCACTAATTTGTTTCTTTCTGTCTGTTGAGGTTTTGCTCAACCACAGGTTTAATAGAAAGAAGCAGGAAGAGGTGAGGGGGAGGTGAAGCGGGTCCAGTTTTATGGTCTTGTTTGTACGTCGGGCTGTAAATACCCCCTAACAGGGCTTAAAGTGACAGCTTGCAGCACAAAGTGTCATGTCTGCACTGCTTAGTAGGACTGTTATTGCTCTACAAAGAAGTTGTTTTAGGAGTTTTGTTGAGACTGTGAGACCGTTTTCAGTCATTAAGTCACACGGAGTAATAAGAATGCTAAATATCTTTTCAAAATTGAAATCTATTCAAGGTTTCAGCTGCAGTCATTCTGGTGTGGATGAAACATCTTGCCACAGAAGGATATATATGGAGGAGGGAATGTAGAGACAATTAGTCCAGTTCTGGGAGACAGACAGAAAATAAACACATGTATAATCAGTACAGTATAATGACTAAATGTCTAAAATAATTAGACGTTCAAAACAGCTTTTTTGATAAAGCTGTATGAGTTGAACAAGAGCTTCAGTCAGAGGCTGAAAACATGGTTGACGTGTTCTGGTAAAATTGGGAAATAATGTTTTTATTTTAAGTTTTAGCCATATAAAATGCCCTTATCGTTTCGACTCTCTTGGGTCTTTTCATGCTTCGACATGTCACATCCATAAAACTCGTTGGGGCTTTTTGTGACAGATCAACACCAAGTGAGGCAGAAATGGACTGGCAGATGAAAAATACATAACCAATTCTTTGTGCAGAAGAAAAATTATGGATGTTTCCAAGTCATTTACTTTCTATTCGTCTGAATCAGAGGATCAGACTTTGACTGGGCCATTTTAACACATGAAGATGCTGCTATCTGAATCTTTCCATTATATGTATCTCTGGCAGTTTGTTTAGGGTTGTTGTGAATCTCTGTACACGTCTTAAATCTTTTGCAACCTCTTTGTTTCTTTTTTTAGGAATTCCCTTTTGTATTTAGTTCCAGTCATCTTCTTATGAATCATAATTGCTGTCTCTGGTGGTGAAAAGGTTCCCACAGCATTAGACTGCCACCATTATGTTTCCAGGCAAGGTACAGTGTGCTCAGGGTTATGTTATACTTGCATTACGCATTGGTTTTTGTGTATAGGTTGAATTCTTAAAAATTTGATCTTATTTGACCAGAGTAAATTCTTCCACAAGGCCTGAAGAGGATGTGCTTACGGTCGGTATGCTGTTTTTTGAAAGAGGTAAAAGAGGACAGATGGATTTTTCAGAGCACTGAAACTGGTCACAACATCTTATGTGCGTTATGGCAAAAATATCTAAAGAAACAAGTCTTATTTGCAATTGTATAAGTAATAGTAGGGTCCTAAAAAAAAGTGATTCAGGAAAACAAAATATTTTGGGGTTTAAAGGAAAAAATATTACGATGACTAAGATAACAAATTGCCATTTTCATAAAAACAGGATTACGTTCAAACACTATTTTAGCTGAGACTTAGGCTTTAGTTCTTCATCATGAATCACCTGACAGTTTCTCTGTGACGTGAGGAAACTGTAACAAGCAGTGATCAGAGCATCCAGGAAAGTAAACAACCATTAGCTGCCGTCATGCGGCGGTCAGCGATCCGCTCCGGCCAAAATTGGTCAAGATGTTGGGGTTGCGAAGGGGGATGACGAACTCAGGCTGCATCACAAAGTCCTGCTTTGGCGGTATTTTTCTCTGCGTGTGTGTTTTTGGGACGTGGTGCCATGATAAGGGAGGGTGAGTCACCAGCGGTTCAGCTCAGGATGACTCTCCAAGCAGGCTCGATGACGAAGGCCCACGGTGACAGGGGTTTGTGGTTAGAAACCCTAATCTGCTCCTCATATGACCTTCTGACGGACAGGAACAGCAGTGTGCACACACACCCATACACCCTCACCACCCTCACCACCCCGACACACAAACATACATCCACACACACAACCCTTTGACAAAATAGCCTCCTCTTCTAACTTTTGCTCCTCTATGGGATTTTAGGAAAATTTTGACATTTACTCTTATTTTCACAAAAACACATCCTCCTTCTTTGCTCCACAAAAACCATAAATCTCTCTTGTAGATATCATGTTTGGAGATCTATTACATTCTATACATTGTGTATAGCCAACACTTAAAGGTGCTACTTTTGGAGACCTTTCCAGGAAAGCTATTTTTGTTACATCAGGAACTTCAATTGTTTAAGGTTAGCACCTTTGAAGGCACCTCCATAATGATTTTGCTCCTAATTGTGCTGCACCTGGTCAAAGCTTCCTCTTAAATCAAACGCCTTCTCTCTCTCGACTGCCTGTGAACTGGGAATCCTTCACCGGCCCAGTAGGAGTTTTCAGTTTTGTGTTTGTTTATTAAATTGGACATGTGGGACGAGGCTGTGCAAGACGTGCACTCGGCATGACTCAGACTCGTTCTGCATGAAAGTTGGCAAGCAATGTACAAATATTATTAAAGCCAATTTGGCCGCAAGTGCTGGAAGTGGAGGCATCGTATAGAGATGCCTGGATTGATTAGCGTCTGATCGGCGGTCCAATAGAATAAAGTATTTTTGTCTTCCTGTTCAGTAAGGGCTACAACCGCAACCAACAGCTTGTGCTTTGACGCACTTGTTTCAGTGAAATACAAGTGCATCATTTTCTATTCAATTTTAAACTAACACCTCAATCAGATAGCATGCAGAGATGACCTACTGGATGTTTACGTTATGTAGCTAAGATGCTGCTGTGTGCGTGTAAAGGAAAAAAATGAAAAGCATGTGAGGAATCTGAGATCCTGACTTTCTGGCTTTTGCTAACCAAAAGTGGAGCGTGGGAAAAATCCAGCGCCTGGCTCGGTTTTATCCCGTACTGGTTGATCTCTGTTGGTGTTCAGCCTCTTCTCATCCAACATGTTGGATATGCCTGCACAATTCTGGTTGCGTTAAACATTTACTGCACAGAGAGCCAGCCGTTACCACTTTCGGCTGCGGTGTTGGGCATAAAGGAAAACAAAATGATGGTCCCCTGGTATGGGGGTTCTGCTAAATTTGTAGATGAATTTTCGTCCTTAATTACTTTTTCCTGGGGAGTAAAAGAGCTGATTGGGGATTTCCACATGCAGTTTGGGGCCTATTATCTCTAATCCATTTTAATCCATTAAGATCAGATTGCTGCTGCTTTAAAAACCTCCACTTGTACCCCATTAAAAACCCAGAGCCAGAAATAAGCTCCCAGCCGTCTTTCGCTTTTGCTTTTAGCAGTGAGGGATCATTGCATTGAGTACAGCTTGAGTTAAAAAAAAAAAAAAGAAAGGGGGAAAAAAAAGAGAGTCACCTTGCCATCAGTGCAGCCATATTACGGTGTACAAGTCTGACTGTTGGCATGGAGATGTCTGATTTAACATTTGCATTGGAGCCCTAGAAACACCATCAGCGCTCAGATAAGACATGAAAAGCTGTAGGACAGAAAAAGAAACTCATAAAAGGCCAATGGCGCTGTCTCAATGTAATACGCTTACGTTTTTCTAGAATTCAATTCAAAAAGTGAAATTTATCCTTGACATTTTAAGAGTTTATTTCTGTTAATCCAGATGCAATCTAGGGAATTTAATAGTAATGTTATGTTATTTTATAAAATTGTCATTTTATTTTGATCTGATTTTGTACTTCAGTGAATTTTAGGACGCTTTATGTTTCTACCCTTTATTTAATTTGCTCTGTCCACTGTACACTAGCGGGCCTCGTGGCTGCTGAAAAAGAGGCCTTATCTCAAGGGACGTCCTGGCAAATAAAAATAAATATGTATGAATGGACAGTGTTCCAGGAGTCACTGACACACCCCACGAGAAGGCAAAGCCATAATAAGTCAGCGCAGAAGAAACCAGCTGTTCCCAAAGTGCTGAATCCATTGTCTACAGTGGAAGACAAAAAGATTCACGAGTAAAGGGACATCCAAAGTTTAGAGGATTGTAGATTGAAAGAGTTTGTTGCATCCCTTAGGCTTAGAAAAGCCTGACGCACAGGAAGCCTGTCGACTGGGCCAAAGAGAAAAGAGCGTTGCTTAGTGATTACATTTGGAAATCAAGGAAGAGAGCAGAGGCACAGAATCCAAGTTGCATGAGGTCAGCGCAGCTGTTTACCAGAAAATTTCAGAGCACAAAATGAACAGAAATAAATTAGTTGAGTTATTGAGCACCCCCGATCGCTAGATTTGACCCAATTTCTGAATTGTTGTGTTGATTTATTTTTTCAGCTGATCCCCTGTTGGATACAGCTGGCCTTTGGTCGGTTGCCTTTGGGTCTGGAGTGGTAGGAGGTAGCAGAAATAAAGTGTTGACTGGTCTGAATCCAGGTCAGCTGTCTTTGTGCATTACGTTGGATTTATTATTTAGTTTTTTTGTGCGCGAGTTCTTTTCTCCGGTTTCCCAACTGGAGGGTTTGTGTGTACCCAATGTCTGGCTGCCACGACTGACTCCATGTACATTAGCAGAGCACAGCCGAAGGCGTGACGTCAACCTAAATGTGTTTTTGGAATCAGTGGCGACGCGGGGACCGGCTCGTAACGAGCTCCCAGTGAAGCAGGATGCAGACGTGTGTGTAGGTGTTGGTTTTTCACACAGGTGTGTGTGCATGAGTGTGACATTGTGTGGATGCGTGCAATGTGTGCAAGTGATTGTTTTGAAGCTGATGTCAAGGCTCTTAGGCCCGCTTTAATCATCAGACTCTCACACGGACCACGGTGTTGCATGTCTACGGCGTGTTTTTCTGCCCTTCTGCATGGGAATCAGTAGGGGTGCTTTTATCCACGCGTGTGAACCAAACTGTGCCTGCCAGCCTTATAAGGTCAGGCAGTTTTAACCAGGAAGCATAAGGAAAGAAGTGAGTCACAATTTTCCCTCGTATGCACAGAAACACAAAAACATCCTCTGCTCTGCCCTCAGCGGGTTCCCTAAGGGACTATATAGTGTTTATGCTCATGAGTGTATGTGTGACCATGTGTCCTGTAGTCTTAAGGGGGAGTTTTGTCACTAATGAGGTGCTGAGGTGTCCACATAGTTGTTTTTCCCCAGAGATCTGGAAGTGTTGGGGGAACAGCTGGTGCAGCACTGGAGGGGTCAGACTGAAGAGGACGAGGAGGAGGAGGAAGATGATGATGATGAGGAGGAAGACTGGTCCCCTTGATGCCTGTATATGTTTTCTGCAAGAAGATAATCTGCCTGGGTCTCTGGATGCTGTTTTTAGGGTGCAGTTATTTAATTTTTGCATAACTTTGAATGTTTTTATGCAAATAGACCGCAGTCAAGTTGTGTATTTTGGGGTGAATTCAGATTATTACAATATTTGGTATGCTTTTTAAACTAAACAGAGTACCAGTGGTACATTTGTTTTGTACAATTGGACATTTTTTTCTTTTATTTTTTTGTGGAAATCCATTTAAAGTGTTGTGTTTTTCAGGGTGTTTTCCATGTATTGTAGCTTAAATATTTAAATTAGCATAAAAAGTAAGATTTTTTTATTTTATTCAATACTTTTGCCTAAATCTGGGTATCAAAATTTGTGAAATGTTTACTAAAACTAACCATATGCAAATATTTCCAGATAAATATTTGCTTTGAACACAGTGAACTTTTGTACTCATCCTGTAGTTTGCAAAAAAAAAGAAGAAAAAAATCCAAGAAATTTCAGTCTAGAAAACTCTGAATTGATGACATGGCAACGTATTATTTCAGCAGCTGTAAAAATAATTGTTGCTTTTCTGTTACAGATTACATTTGATCATGTAGTGCATTTTTAATTTAAGTACTTTGTGTGTCTACAGAGATGCATCTTTTCCTCAAGTCTACAATATATCTTGATAATCTGACACTGACCCACGTTTATGGTAAAGCATCCATGGGCAATACCGCTAAACGGATTAATCTTATTCTTCCATGACAATACAAGACAAGAAACAGCTTGTTATGTTTATGACAGAATGAAAACGGTCAATTCCCTGATCTACCTGCATTATGTGACTTGTAAAACCTATAATTTCATGCCATTTCATTTTATAACAGACTCCATCAGAGCTGCAGATGTAGCTACAGCTGTGTGTGTGTGTGTGTGTGTGTGTGTGTGTGTGTGTGTATATTTGTGCTTAATGTCTTTGTATCTCCAGAGTGCAGTGATTTGTGCTGTCAGCCTGGGTTTCTTCCAGACAATATTTCTGGCAGACATAACAAGAAAACTCCCTCAAGTGGCTGCCAGATTCACGCGTCTCCAGCCTCAATCCTCCGCAGAATTGCCGATGCGCTCAGCAAGCTTCCACAGATCTGACCTGTTTGGGTCTCCTTGAGTCCCGTGTAAACCTAAACTAGCCCTAGGAGAGAAAAGGAAAGGCGTGATGGGGCACTAGGGTCAGATTTTGGGTCCTTGTGTCAGCAAGGCCTCCATTAGACTAGTGTTTTGGCTTGTCCACAGACATGTGGTTTGCATAGTAACTCATCTTTAGTGGAACCTGGCAATGGCGTTTCAATAAGTGGGGGAGTTTTTTTTTTTTTTTTTTAAACTCCCCTACTTAAAAAAAACAAATGGCCTTGACATTTAAAACTTGCTGTTTGCTTATTTTCTGTTATTGTCAAGCATGATAAAGAGCATCGATGGCCTCATTCTTACCCAGTCCATCTCTGCCCTCGAGTTCAACTTGTCTTTCTACAGCTGACGGAGAATAAGGAGAACTGAAACCTGACCTAGTCTTGACAAGGATACATCACTCCTGCCAGGATGCATATCTGTCTGCCCCCCCTTTTTTTTCCCTTGGTGCCAGGAAATGGCAGTTGTGTGTTTGATTGATGGAAAGCTGATGCAAGGACCAAGATAAGAAGTGTGCTTGCCTCTGTATTCAAGATTCGTAGTAGTCTGAGTAAATGATTCATGGTGAGATTACAGAAAGACGCAGAGAACTGGGTCAGAACTGCATTTGTAAAGATCAAAGGGTGTGAGAAAGCAATGGAGATGGAAAATGAGGTTGGAATTTTTATTACTCAAATGTGTTATTTTTGCTAAAGATGTTTGCAATTGAAGATATTTCCTTTTTACCTGTCCAACTTTTGTGATCCAGTGTGAATTATAGCTTCTGTTTCCTGTTGCTCGCTGACAACCGTGGCTCCTAATGTGGTCTGCTGCTCCTGCCGCAGTTCACCTGCCTCAAGGTTCAACCTGTTCAGAGATTCTGTGGTTATTAGAGCGAATGCTGCCTTTCTGTCATCTCAAACCACCGTCCCCATTCTCCTCTGACAACAACAAGGCATTTGTGTCCGCACAACTGGTTCTCTCTGAATATTTTCTCCTTTTTTGGGCCATTCTCTGTAAACCGTCCAGGCAGTCCGACTCCTCGGCGACGGCAATGCTGCACAAGTAGATTTTGCAAATGACCATTTCAAGAGAACTCAGTTTCAGGTTTTGATCAACTCCAAAATCAAGACCCTGAAGCTCATATGAAATTTAAAGCTGGCCACCGTGAGCAGGGCTGATGCTTAATGATCAGACAAAGCAAAGATTGAGCTATTTTGCAAAGTTGATATGTAGTATGTTTAGAGGAGTCGTGGGTAACACTTTTAGCTTTTTGTTAATCAACCTTAAACCATGCTATTGGGTGTATTTGCTCTCAGCCGTGCATTGCACAAAGTTAGTAAAATAGCAAAAAAAATTCTTAACATCTTCAAGGTCAATAGCCCCAAATATACATCACAACACAAAAGAGGCTATAATAATAATAATAATAATAATAATAATAATAATAATAATAATAATAATTTATGTTTGAGAAAATCAACTAATTTCAATTAGAGCTACCAATTTTTGCAAATATCCTGCCAAAATAATGGCAAGCCATTTTTGATGTTTACAAAACCATATAGTCAGGATGCAACACACTTAGAGACATTTAACATTTAACCCCTTTAGTACTTGCATTATTTAGTTCTAGTTCTTAGTATCTATATGGCTTTGCAGACAAGACTGTGTGTGTTCATGTGTACCTGCATGTGAAGAGTGTTCTTGCACAGGCCTGTTCCATCTCCCGCAGGGTATGTTTGTGGTTTCTGTTATGGTCGTGTTCAAATAGACCGATTTCTTCTCTACCGCCTTTCCACTCTTTGCTATAATAGACACTAATGCACGTCCATGTGCACTGCGAATGACTTTCACAATTTAGTGAAGGATCTCAGATATACCGCTTCTTTTTGTTCATGTTTGCTGTTGTTCACACACAAAGACACACTTGTGTGGCACCATTAGAGGGTGCGACTGAAATGGCTTTTGGTGATTTAATACTTCCTTCCTCCACACATGCAGAATGACTTTAAAGCCCGACGAAGGAAAAGGAAACGAGGAAGTAAGATGCAATAACAAGGATGAATTTCAGAATAGCATTAGGAATGGATCGATTTAGCAAAAAGTTCACAGAAAATGTTAAAAGATCAAACAAATAAACTATGTCATTGCTTTAATTGATAATAGTCGGCTATCAAGCTTGTGGCTTTCTAGTCGTAGTTTTATTAGGCATTAACAAAGGTGTTTCTTCATTTTCTATCCTATTACAAACCACATGTTTTTTTTCACACAGCTGATCAATAATGCACAACAAAGGACAAAAGTGGGGAAACTCTGTTACTCTGTGCTCCATGTAACTGAAGGAAAATCTTGGTCACGCCGCACTTTTCTGGTGTTAAATTAAAAAGATTTTAAACTGCAGGAATAGTTTGAAATATTTTTTTTCCCAATTTCTAAAATAACATTTTAAAATCTTGGTGCACCTTGATACCAGCCATTGGTCAATGGATAATACTCACAGGCCACTTTAGGTACCATCTATGTATTGTGTTACTGAGTTGGATCCCTTTTCCCCTCAAAACTGCCCTACTTATTTGAGCATCACTAATAAAGTCCACAGCAAATGTAATTTAGTTTCACTGAGAAAGCAGACTTTTTTTTTTAACATAATTTGCATATTCAGCATTAAAATTCGGCACCTACTGTTTCTGAACTTGAAGCAAGTTTGTTACCATGGTTATGAGAAGGCTTGTCCAATGTGGATTTAGCAAGAAACAATGTTTTTTGTTCATTGTTCAACAATGAACAATCTATGATCAATATCATAGATCATTGTTCAGATCTATGATACTGACATTCAGCTGAAAGCTGATGTCACCATTTATTTTCAGCTAACGTGCCAATGTGCTAAATCTACTAAAGACACACCGTATGTGTGCTTATTTGAGCTTTTTTAATGTGTGCGCGTCAGTGAGGCATTCATCGACACCCATAGGTGGGCGTAAGCACAGACAGACATGTACCCATAGAGGTCTTTGTGGGATATAAACACCAGTGTGGTTTGTTTACATGCTGAGAATCAGCTTGGGAAGCTGTCATTTACCAAGACATACACACAGATATTTAGAGTGTGCACAGCGAGGCGGAAGGAGTGTGAGAGGAGCTGTTTGCGTGGACCCGTCTGTGTGATTACCACCCTACAGCAGTCTATTTCTGACCGTCCACATTTTAGGTGCAGCTTGCCAGGAAGTGCAGTTTCCTGATGAAGAGTCTGATTCAACGGCCTCAAGCTGTTGCACGTGTGTGCAAGTGTGTGTGTGTGTGGACACACAGGAAAAGGCATGAAAGAGAGATGAGGGATCTTGTCTTCTACACAAACCCAGTTGCTATTTTTTTCAGGTGCAGACAATCTTCTATTGCAGACTATAGTATTCTTTTAACTATAAGTCTTTTTTATATTTTTGTCTAGGTAACCATGTCCTTAATGTCTTGAATATTCCAAAACAGATGCTCCCTAGCTTCCAATAACCTTGGCCGTATCTATATTATATATAGTAATTCTTCCTTCCTCCCAAATCTTTGCCAACAAACTTGTAAATGCCAAGTACTATTGCTAATGTGTAAATAATGCAGTACTCCTGTGAGATATTTGTTCTGCTCCTGGACAGACAGGAAGGTGTGAAAAACTCAGCAGAAGCAAATAAACACAGAATAATGTGGGGGAGAGGGTGTGTGTGTTTTGCTTAAAGGAGAGTGTCACCTGCACAGAAGTAAAAGCAGACGGAAGACAGAGAGGATAAATCACCGAAACAGCAGAGTTGACTTAGTCTCAGTGCATCATGGGAGGTCTCCCAGCATGTCTGGCCTGCAGTGGTTCACCTTTATTGGTGTAAAGTTGTAATCCTGTTGTCAGACAAAGATAAAGTTTTGATTACTTTACCCCAAGTTGGAGTCGTTATCTCAGGAGAGAAACCTGACTCCTGAAAACTAGGCGAACATTTTATTTTACTTTACTTAAACATTTACTTTGACTCTGATTTAAAATTACCGTATGATCGTTTAACTGTGCTATAAGGTCTGAAGGAAGTCAAGGAGCTTGCAGATTTATGACGCAGAGTGCTTCATGTCAAGCTCAGTCAGTTTCTGTTTTTTTGGCAAGATGCAGGGATTTACGTAATGTTTCACTGCTTTTAACTGGTGCAGTCATGTCAGTTTTTCCACAATGGGTATGCCTAAATTTGGAAATATGTCTTTATAAGTCATATTTGGTTCTCCACCAAATGGAGAACAGCTCCATTTGGTGGAGAACAGCTGTTTGGGAAATATATATCTATGTGTGTACATGTATATGTAACTGTTCGTACATAATTAACTTGTGATGTTATAACCATAAAGCCTTTGTATGTTTTGCTCGCATTTTGTACAATAGACAAATGCAAAGTAGTGTGTAATTGTCAAAAAAAAAAGGAAAAAATAAAATCTTCAAATTAAAATCAGTCACCTTGTCTCTGATACACTATGAACTTCACCTTATAGTTTAATCTCAGAGTAAATACATCTGTTCCAAGAAGGCCTCAGAGATTTGCCAAAGAACCTTTAAACAAACACATTAGAAAAGCTTATGATGTGCAATAATTATGGTGAATTACATAAAAGTGATACGATATGCAAGAAATAACTGGGTAAACATTTCAATGTTGCACATAGCAGTGACAGATTTGCTGTTTATAAAAATGTTGTGCACATAGATGAGGCTTCTGGCATGCAAACAAGCAAATAAAATGCCATAAATAATATAATGTAAGTTCATCTTACTTGCGCAAAATGCAAATTCACAGACCAGTAATCCTGCCTTGTCTCTATGACTCTGACAATTTATGCACAGATTTAAAACGGTTCTGTTGTGATGCTTCATCTGTCTTGCACCACCAACTAGTGGGTTTTACTGTGTTTTACTTCATTACATGATAAAATCAGATATAAAAATACACATTGTGAGTAATTTATCATATTTGATGATGGTTTGTGTTGATGATTCACAGAGACACTCAAATATGCGTACTATGAACCTTTTGGTATCTCTCTGAATTACATATTTTTCCCCCTGCTTTCCCTTTTCCTTTCCTTCTTTCTCATCTTCTTTCCCTGCTCTCTTTTCTGTCTCACAGGTGGTGTCCTGCAGCCAGACGCTCATACTCGTTCGAACACATGGCTGACAGCACGAGGGCTTGAAAGAGCGTACAAGAGCGAGGGATCTTAAGGCGCCCCGTCATAGAGAGAAGACGGAGACTCTGGCCAGTCCCCTGCTAGTCTGCAGCTGTGTTGGAATCAGCAAGTGTTCTTCAGCCTTGCTAGGAAAATGGGATCTCTTTCTACATGCCATTTCCCTGTACATGGGTACGGGCCAGAGCAGCGCAAAGCCTTCCTGGCCTTGAATGAGACCCCTGGGGCTGTTCTGTGGAGGTATTTGTGATAACCCTGCTGGAAGTTCTCTTGTCACCCTCCTCCATGGTTGTCATTAGTGGCTAATGAGCTGCTGCTGGAGACCAAAAGGAGAATGCGCCCTTTGAGAGAGGCGGGACCTTACAGCTGCTATTAAGAGACCCAGAGATCTCAGACAAGGAGGTCTTTGCCCTTCCAAAAAGAATAAAAATTGCAATCAAAGCCTTTGAAACCAGCAGCTTTGAAATTATGAACATATTTTAATTCTAAGAGTGTTGATATGTCTTCCTTTTCTGGTGTTAATTATTCATATTTTGTGTTAGTATTATATGTCTGTTGACAATGACACGAATCAGATCAAAGACTCAATATTTCAACATGATGATTTAGCCATTGAACATGTACTGTGTTACTCTTTAAAAGTGAACATCATTATCAAGAGGATCTTTTCTGAAACTTTGTAGCACATCTCTTGTTTGTTGTAAATTTTATCACCATTGACCATCTTATGTCTTGAAAAAAAAATTGGCCACCATGGCAGCAGCCTATCGTGTCGTTGTAAGCAGCGTGAGCTGCTACAACAGCGTGGTGGTGGACCGACGTGCTCACTCCCAAGCTGTGCACTACTGTGCAGGGCCATGCGGGGCGCTGTCCCAAGGTTTAGACTGCACCGTTGCACACCGTGGCACGTGCTCTGAGTTTCTTGCCGCCCCTGATGCCACATTCAATGACTTCAACAGCTCGCCCATACGACCCCGTAACGTGATCTCTCCGCACCTTCCTAACCATAATAAACTTTGTATTTCCATGGATACTATTCATAACGGTGGTCTGGAGAGGGCGGGCAGCAGTGGCAATTTGTCTTTAGGGGAAGACAGCCCCACATGGCGGGGTAAAAAGACCTCGAGTGGCACAGGATCTTCTGGCAACCTGAGCTGCTCTGGCAGCTTGAAAGACATTACTGAAGAGGCCATTAACCTGGCCAGCGGCAAGCTCAAAGAATTTTCTTTTGACAAGCTCCGCCTGTCTTCCTCTAGTCATGTTACTCTCCGCAAAGGTCGTAAAGTACGCCCTGACTCTTTTAGTCGTCGCTCAACTGACCTGGAGATCATCTATGGCCACTTCAGCTCCAGTCTTACAACAAGCACGACAACTAATAGTATGACAAATGGTATAATTACTTCTAATGATGAGAATGTGCCGCCATTTATGCTAGGGAAAGGAAATGGAGCAGAAGAAGCAAAGTTAAAGGGGAGCTCCGGTTCCCTGTCAGCCACCACAAAAGTGGGTAATGGCTCAACAAGCAGCCTTTCAAGTATTGGATCACTGGACCAGAGTCTAAATACTGTGGCATCACTGTACCGCACCACCCTTGGAGAGGAGAACCTAATTGCCCGTCTGCTAGAGAAGACAAGGGCAGAGGCTGGCAGTGGGGGTGCAGGTGGTGAGGACATCCGTGCCTGCCTCGACATCCTGCTTAAATGTTCTGAAGACCTAAAGAAATGCACTGATATTATCAAACAATGCATTAGGCGCAAGGCAGGTGGAGGGCCAGAGGATGGAGGAACAAATCCTGACAGTGTTTATCGGGCTGTGATGACCCGACTCAGCTCCTATCTCAAGAGACTTCCTTTAGAGTTGGAAGGGGTTGGAAGTTTGGGAGGCACAGGACAGGGTGGTCAAGGTGCACCTGGAAGTGGGCACAGTGACCTCGCTGAATTGATCAACACAATTCACTCTATCCAACAGGGACCCTTTTCTCCAATCTTTGGCAATGAGCAACCTCCCCGCTATGAAGACGTTGTACAGTCACCTCCAATCTCCAAAAAGTTTTTACACTCAACATCTTCTGCTCCGTCATCAGCCTCACCTTCGTCCACATTATTAAAATCAGATTCCATCCATACCACATCAGTCCAGAGTTCAGTTTTGCCAAAGGGTACCTCACTTACCAATGGACTACAGTCTACACATGCTTCTTTGACCACCCAACACACTCTTTCTCCTCCACCTGTGACATGTTCGCCTTCTAGTTCTTCTCCAACACACTCGCCCTCCCCTCTTCGAAACTCTCCTACATCATCATTCACACACACTCCCCCGACATCACCCATGGAAGCTCTATATATCGAGGAAGAGGAGGCAGAAATTGGAAAGTCTGCAGATCATATCTCACAGCTGACACACAACCCAACCAGAGGGATTAATAATACACAGAACAAAAATGGAACTATGATGGGGCAACAACTGCACTTATCCCAATCTAACACAGATAATAACTCTTCAAATCATTTGCCAGGAAGCTCCGGCTACATTCCCACTTGGCCTTCCTCCACCGCTTTAACGGTCTCAACACCCAAAGTTACTTCACACAGAAATGATGACATTGATAAGCTACTGATGGACTTGGAGAATCTCTCTCAGAGTATGAGCCATCCTAGAACCACAGAGCCTCCACTTCCTGCTAAGACCAGGAAGAGAGGAGGAGCACAAGCGGTTATCTCCAATGAGTCTTTTACTCAAGCCAGAATGGCTCAGTACCAGGTTCAAAAACCAGCCAGCCATCTGGGCATGAATGGCGTTAACTCCAGGGTGACCCAGAGCCCCACTCCTCCTCAGGGAGAGAACAGTGAACCTGGTACTGGAGATGAAGAGGACGGGGCACTGTTGTTGAGAATTCTTGAGAGCATTGAAAGTTTTGCCCAGGAACTTGTTGACTCTGGGGCAGGGAGTTCAGGTAGTGCCGAGAGAAAAGTTGGAAAGGAGAAGGAGGTGATGAGGCTCCTGCAGGATACACTGGTCACTGCTGGTAGGGCCGAAACACCAGACAACACAACCCCACCGGTAGTACCCCCTGCTCCCTCCACGCACACAGCTATAGTCCAACCTGTGGCTTCAGACCACACTCAGGAAAACGCACCCAAAGTTTTATCTGCATTAGCTTTCATAAGTACAGCATCTGAAGGGGAGTGCAATGCTGCAATTGAACCTGAACCGAAAACTACATCAGATGCCAATCCAGAAAATTTGTCTAAGTCAGTGCCAGATGAAACTACTGAAATTCCTACGGTCGAGGTCGAGGTTCATTCAGAATCCCCTCCTGCGTCTGGAGCTTACACAGCTGGAAACCTTCAGGATTGCACCCTTGAAGATGAACCTGCACCTGCAGTCTCTGTAGAAGAACCTCTTCTGTTGCCATATCAGCCACAGAAGATACCATCATTGCTGATGGTGAACCCCTGGCTTCGAGAAACACTGGTTCTACCCTTCTCATCCAGCAGACTCCAGAGGTCATCAGGGTAAGTAACCCACAGTCAATGAATTAATCAAAGATACTTACATTCACTACTTTATGAAGATCTATATTCAAGCAACTATATTACAACCCTTTGAAGCCCAATAAATCTTATAGATTTATTTACAAATGTGCCCATTAGATCCAACATTCTCAAGATGTTTTATTTATGACTCTATTTATGGTGGTGCACACTGTCAGGAAGACAACATCACTGCAGGTCTTTGAAATTACTTAAACACTGATAATGCTGATCTTTAGCTGGGTGCCACGTTGAAGGCTTTGAAGGACATCTGGGGCAGGGAAGGACTTCCTGTGAACTCAAGTATGTTATCTTTGGTGGGGTGAATAAAGTCCTACCTAAGATCAGTAGCACACGACTGGCGGATGTTTAGTGTACTACAGAGCAAAAAGCTGTCGTCGATGTTTCTCCCGACATCCAATGGTAGCACAGGTTGCTACAATCAATAGTATCCACACAGGCACACACGCTAGAAGGAAACCCAGTACAACACCTTTATTCTATTGGCTGAGAGGTTGCCAGTCGACTGTGCCAAAAGGCAGTTTCGTAAGCGAGCAGAGAGTCGAACAGAGACTAAGTCTGAGCGCGAGGAAAAGCTTTGAGTACAATTATTACAAGTTTTGAGAAGAAAGATATGAAGTCCTGCTTTCAAAATAAAAATGTAAGCAAAAGTTTAAAAGTTTTGAGAACAAAAGATATAAAATCCTACTTTCAGACTGAAAATATGTGCTCTTGAATTATGGCAGAAAAAGTCCCTCATAAACAACTGCCTTATAAAATGTTAGGGATGTAGCTACTCTGAGTGAAGGGGGGCTGAATGAAGAGTGTAATTACATGTGATGAGTGTGGTGATTCGGTTTCAGTGTCTGTGCTTGAATAATAAAGGCTGAAACTCTGAATCGTGGAACAGAACAGCTCATTGTTTTAGGAGGCGCTCTTTCTCTGTTGACTTTTCCTGTGTGTGTTTTGTTCAATCGGTGTGTGTGTGTGGAGACTGTGTGTGTGCTTTGCTTTCCTCGCTGGGAAATATTTAAAGGTAATTTAGGGCTGTGAAGGAGGGAACTGGAGCATGTTATTTGCGTGTGTGTGTACATGTGCGCCACAGTGGGTACCAACATTGCAGTGTGTAATCTCAGAAAGAAGGGTTGCCTCCACCTGTCTGTGATGTGGATATTTAACAGCACATTATGGATTTAGAGAATTATGTGCGACAGATATGCCCACATTTCCACATCCACACTCCTTCTAATCATTTCTATTGTCACTTTTCTTTCTTCTTTTAATTTTTTAATCCTCTCCCATCAGGCCTCCTAAAAAGGCTCCCACTGATGTGGCTCGGCATATATGTGTTTATATGCCGAGCTCTGTAACCTTATGCCCTGCTGATATGTAGGGCACCTACATATGAGGTTACCATGGTAGCTGGCCCTGTTGGAGCAGAGCTACCAGCAACAAAAACACCAAACAAATGCATCATTACACAATCTCTTTCGGCCTTCATTGTCAAGTCTTCCCAGTTGATTTTGCTTCCTCTTCACTTTTTATTTTCTTTCTGCTTCTCTGCCTCCAGTGCTTCATGCATTCTCAGATTTCTTTTTAATAGCTTACAGGTTGCGTTGATCTTCTTAGTGTCCTTCTTTTACCTGCAGTGAGGCAATAAGTCTATGTTCACTGCAACTTCTCTCGCTGCCCTGTGATTGGTCGCTCTGGTATTTTGGGAGAGTTGAATAACAGTTGTTGCTGTGTGCAGGGCAGAGAAACCTAATGAGACGTGGCGATTGGAGCCCGGCTGGAGTTGGTGGAGGGAGGTTGGGGCTGTTGGCATGTTGAGTGTTAATGGTGTCATTACCCTACATCCCCTCCCCGTCCCAACTCCAGCCCCCGGCTGAACTAGGTGCTAGGCAGACCTAAATCTGTCCACCCCTCTGTACTATGGCATCCCGCTAACAGACTTACTGTCGCCACAGTGTAAATGGACCTACGTGTGGTGTGTGGGATGATGTGTAAGTCAACACAAGTTTATTATGAATTTTTCAGCCATATAAAGAGGTATCTGTGGAAATGCAAGTGCATACACAAGAAAAAGACCTGCAGATGAACGAGTCTCATTTGACGAAGACTGGTGTCCTACGAAAAACATGTCTGTTTGTGTGTGTGTGTGTTGTCTCATCAGTAAGATGATCCACTGCTACTGTATGTCACATCTGAGTTTGAGAATAGCTCCTAGGCACCCACCAGCAAGACAGGCACTCTGGAAATTATGCTGATATTGTTCAGCAATGATCAAGCCACTCGAGTTTCAGATTTGGACTAGAGTCTCTCTTAAGTCTCAAAAACAAAGACTTCAGACTTGACTTAGACTCTTCATCTGAGTCTTGAGTCTCATAAATAAAATTTTGTATCTCATTTGATGGGAAGTAAAAGAAAATGACGTGGCTGCAGTGACGCCGCGAGCCGAGGTTCATCATGTCAGCAGCTTCTTTCTCTTCCAAAAATAAGAAGCTTGAGTCTGACATGTTTTTGTTTATGCTCCGCGAACGGTGACATAATTTACAGACACACTTAGGCCCTTGGCGGCACCGAGAGCTGCCATTCTGATGGCTTTATTAACTCTCTGGTGGTTCGAGCGGTTATACCAACTGCTTGGGACTTGCTTGCTGCTCCAAAATAGCTCTAGTTGGCTAACTGTTCTTTCTGAATGTGTGGAAAGTGGTAAACATGTACAAGCACACTAAGCAAGATCATTTACTTGACAGAGTGTGAAAGCATTGTGAATGTCCTACTCTGAAAAATGCATTGCATTTAGGTCTAAAACTATAAGGATAAAAGAGAAACAGCTACCTAGGCAATAATAAGCTTAAATTAAAGGTTGCCCTTAGCTGTTTGTGTTTATATGGTCAAACAATATTCATTTCGCTGAAAACACAATTATTGTAAGTAAAATAATAATTTTCACAATAACAGTCAAGCACCATCTGTGATTCCCAAAATTTTGTGATTTTGGGAATCACAAAATTGATGTTTGCAATTATTTAGGCAGAGTGCAACTATTTTTCACAACCATTATAGCCTGCCTGGTCCTCTTATGAACATAATAATAAATTCTTATTTTCATTATTATTTCTTTCAGATTTTCCAACGCCATGAACCCCATGGCAGAAGAATAAATGTTTGTGACAAGAGGAGAAATAAAATATTTTTATTTTAGTTCCTGTCTAAGAAATGGAAAAAAAAAAAGTCATGGATATTAGAAAAGGGCGATAGAAAGACGAAGTAACTCAAGTTGCAGCACCTGGGGGGAAACGATTCATGCCGGTGGGCCATGCATTGTGCAGTTGTTGACTTTGGGTCTGCAGAGGGTGACATCATTCCTTGGCCGCTTCCACAGGAAATAAGGTCACAGCAGGAACTTTGGCCAAGCGTGGAAAGTTGCTCGTTTTGACCTAGGTGCAAATACACGGATGAATGCATACACTTTTAGCTACACACTCAATATACTTTCAGCCAAGGAGGTTTGGATTGCTGTGCAAGTAAGAATGGTCCCAATAGACTCCAAGGTCAGCCTGAACAATGGGACATTCACCACAACACACACATCCAAGTGATCACACACACATAGGGGCTTGCAAAACGCATCCATGCCCATTGTGTGTGTTTTTGTAGTATTTGAATTTACACAAGTAGTGCATATTTGTGAGAAAGAATGAACGTGGTTTTTGACAGGATTTACAAATAAAAATCTAAAAAGCAAGTCAATGCATTGTAGAATTATTAAGTTTTTTGCAAAAACATCTGCAAGTCTACTAGGTTATGTCTACCCCAGCAACAGACAGGTACAGACTAACATTTTAGCTAAAAAAATACACTTAAGTTTGTGGTCACCATAATAAAAGAAATTCATGCAGCTTTGATACTTTTGCGAGGCACTGCTTAGAAATGGTTTAGTCACCTCCATGTTTCTTTGATTTATTGTTATGTGCACACGCTCATTGAGGCTACCCCTCTCAAGTATGAGTGTGTGTGTGTGTGTGTGTGCGCGCACTCTACGTGCAACCCCAACTGTTTTGTGCACATAGAGTTATTCATCTGAAAAGTCAGCGGAGGGAGTCACAACTGCGTAACACCCTGAGCTTCCCCCGGGTTGCTGTGGAAACCACCACAACATGTTTATGTGCAGAAGTTAGGAGGAAGGACTCCCTCATCCCAGAATATAAGTTGTGCAATGCTATTGGCTGACTGGGATTCCCCCTTGCAGAATTACGGCACCATGGGAGATCAGACGCAGGCTGAATGTTTTTGTTTTTTTTTAGATATAAATCGGCTCCACTGTGTTGGGGATGGGTGTGTATAGGCCTGTGTGTGCTCAGGGATCTTTGTTTCCTTGTAAAAGAGCTTGCCAGTTATACAGAACATTATGGCTCTGTAAAGGCTTGGGTGTTACCCACTCCTCCACCCATCAACTTCCAGCCTACGTATTTATCTATCTCTCTTTGAACCGTGCTCCGCTCCACCCAAACTAAGCCAGGGGTGTTCTTCATCGCTGATGAGATGCTCTCACCAGAATCCATATCAGGATTTATGCTTAGAAAACATGTCTTACCTTGGCAACCTCTAATATAACTTAATGTGAATAACATATAAGAATACAAAGTTTCAACCTTAATCAACGTCTATTTTGCTTTTAACATAAGTTATCAGTGGCAGTTCTGCACGCTGTTGCTATGTTGATGCAAATACAAGCCATATCTAATTTACAAAAGTGAGTCGATGAGAATATAAAGCCAAAAGGGGGTCAGAAACTTCGGCGTCATCATCAGTCAGTCAATTCTCGCTGCTGGGCGGCGACAACAGAGTTCTGCTGCCCTCTAGTGTGACTTAAGCCTAACTGCAAGCGCACGCTTAGTTTCAACATAATAAGAGATTTTTGGCACCATCTACAGGACGACCTGAGTGTTGCAGAATTTAAATCAGATTTTACATGCCTGGATGAAAACAGTGCAGGATGTGCAGAGAAGTTAATGGTCTTTTTATGTCCTAAGCATTATTTCAAATGTTTATAAACATGTTTCAGTTCTATTTGTTGGCTCTAAATGCAACGTTGAAAGGCTGTGGCATTGAATCTGACTTGGAATCAATGATGTCTTATGTTTTGTTTCAATAAAAAAGCAAGGTGCTGCTTTTCTCTGTGGTAGCTGTGTGAAACTACACTGTAACAATAACTCTAAATCATGTAATCCAGCTTATGTACTGCTTATGCAGGAATAGTTGCTTTGAATCCTGAAATGCACTTTAAATAAGTAATGTGAAATATCAAAAATCACTTAGTCAGTATAAATTTTACATCTAAGGTCCACAAACAGTAGTGGATGATCATAGTGTACACTGTAAGGGGGGAAAAAAAAGCTTTTGGGGGGGTTGTCTACAAATTTTGAATGTGGGACATGAATACTTTTGCGGGCCAAATTTTTCTTTTTACAAATGCGTGGCTGGAGTTGATGATGGAGCTTCTTGGTGAATGCTTTGATTCCACCTCTCAGGCTCACATACTTTGATATGGGATAAAACTTGCATCATGGTCTGTTTCGGTGTTTGAGGAGGTAATCTTATTATGCCAGAACAGCCTCTGCTTCCACTCAGACAGCAGCAGCTGTGTTTTTAACTACTCCCATGTTGTCTTCCTCTGATTCGGATGTGAACTAGACCGTGGATAGCACTGATTCACTTCATCTATCATGGAAGTGGCACTTGAACCTGATTCAATCTTTCAGACTTTGCGGAGGGGGGGGGTCGGTTCCCAAGGTAACTGGGCTGTGGGAGTGCTTGCAGGTCCTTGTCAAGAGGAAGCGAGACTTGAAATAAAGAACATTAGAGCAGCTAAGTGAACTGTGTTTCCCATTCTTGGCATGGGAGCCCTGAGAGCATTCCTCCCACATCTCTATCCAGGGAAAGGGTTATCACCATGGTGATGGCATTTGGCAGTGTTGGTCCAAAGCGAGTCGCTGTACAATCACATGGATACACATGGGATAGTAACCTGCTTCCCATCATATCAGGTTTAGGTTTAAACTTAGAAGAGGTAATTTTGCTCTTGGTCTAAAAAAATAACATCCCATAAAAAAAGCATATGGCTGGCATTCAAAACAATACACACACTCTCCAGCGAGACTGAAAGTGGAGCTACACTTATATAATGAAAACAAAATCTTTACTTTTTACCAACTTAATTTCATTTCACTTAATTTACATCTCTAGGAAATAATCTCAGTTAGACCCAGAAATAACAGAGCACTTTTGTTTTTTTTTTTGTAGTAAAATCATATACATCTGAGCAAGTTCTCACAATTATTGAGAAAACTTGTGCTTTCCCTCCTACATTTTTGATCCAAGCAGGCAAACTCAATCCCTGCGGTCAGACATATTTATAGTCTGTAAATCTTCTTAATGTTTCTCTCATCCTCCAAGCAAAACATAAATATTCGAACTAATTGCTACATTTTGGTCCTCCCCAGATTGGGGAGCACCCCGTGTTCTGGTATCGGATTTGGATAAAAGGTTTTTTGTCTCAATACAATCTCTTCAGTAAGACAGCTTAGAGTGCCTATAAAGAGTATTCAGTCTCTTGGCTGGTTTACCCTTTTTAAATGCTTTTAAGAATCCATCATAATGTACAAAATGTGGCTTTTTTTTTTTTTTGCCAACAAAGTTACAAATAAACCCTTGAATGTCAAAGTAAAAACTGATTCCTCTAGAATTACAATTGTTCAACATAAAATAAGTGATTACATAAAATATTCGCCTCTTCATGACAGTTTTTAATGGCTTAGTTACAAATGGCAACCTATCATCAGTCAACCTATCATCAGTGTGCCGCTTCAGAATGAATATAGCCTTCTGCGACAAAAAAGTAGCCACCATTGGATGCGCAACAGTTTTAATTTTGGCACTGAAACTTTGGCGTATTGTCTTTAAAACACATGGAGGCAATGTGAGGGGAAGGCCATGATGATTTTCATTGGACCAGGGTCATTGTGTTTATTGACAGAAGACAGCAGAGCCCAGAGCAATGATGAAATGTTATTGAGAAGTATTATCTCTGGTGAGCGAGCCACCCAGAGCAAAGCTGTCTTGGCAAGATTTTAAAGTATAATTGGAAATGGACGCACAGAGGAAACAACACTGAAGGTACTGTCAACCTTTATGCCCATTTGAGTCAACATTTAAGAATAATTATTTAGGTGAGTTCCTTTCCACCTGTTCTTACTAAGACTGCTTCAGTCTGTATTCAATGAATGAAGATAATTGGCCCTTTTCCCCATTTTGAATATTCCTCATCCTGCAAGACTTATGCAAGAATCCATATTCCCATAAAAGATTCCCTTTTAAAGGAACATCTTTTTCAAATTCAGTTGAAAGATCTTGAGGGGAAAAAACTTCTATTCCACGGTGTGATGTCCCATTTTCTTGTAGCGCAATGGAAAGTCTTGCTGTCTGGAAACCTAAGAACCTGTTTCTGAACTGCTACAGTGTTTTTAGGTTTTGTTTGTGGCAAAGTCTCTTACTCACTGTTCCTCAGACAAAGTACAAACACGGGGTGACTGTGCCTTTTCTGCTGTTGTACCTTCTTCTTTCCACTTGTTCTCCTATAAAAGAACTTGGCCTCTTTAAATCGAAGCTCAAGAGTTTTTTTTAAAGAGGTTTCTTCCTTTTGACCTGCTCTCATGTTCTCTTTAGTTTGTGAAGCACTTTGCTCACCAACATTGTGTTGGTGGAAAGTGCTATAGAAATAATTGATTGAAAGTCTGGTTCACTCTCTTCAGGACAAAAACTTCCGTCACGTTCTTGCTTCAGTCCGTGTGACGTATCGTAGGTAAACTAGACAAAAAGACTGACTTTCTTGGACTTCATCAATCTGTTGATGGTTTGAGCTCAATGACCTAAGCAGGATATCGTGTCCGTCCAGCTGAAACAGATGTTCACTCCATGACACTGGTTGTAAACTTGTTTGCTTGCTCAGCATTTATTTTTGATGCTGTTTCAGAAAAATGTTGCAGTCCAGGTTTGACATAATTTTGAATTTGGCTGGCTCACTAAAAACAGGCTTTTTAGCCAAGTTTGTGCTCAAGTGTCAATTCTTGAGTTCAACTTAAATTCAAAAAGCAAGAATAAAGGCAACCAAACTATCATTACCTGTAATTTTTCAGGTTTCCTCTTGTCCCTGTAATATTTTAAACTTGACTTTACGTCTAATGACTAAAGTCTTCCCATTACATCCATCATCTTCTCCTAATATTCTGTAAATGACACGGTTGGCCCTGTGTCCTTTAATGAATGTGTGTGTGAGTAAACTCTGCCTGGTGCCTGAAGCAGAAATAAATATGAAATCAGTCGCTAACCTCATCCAGATAAATATACACTCAGTAGGCAGCCAGTTTCTTTCATTAAGTGTGTGTGTATGTGTGTGTGTGTGTGTGTGGGAGGAGAAGGGGGTTAGGTGTGTGTGTTAAGGAAGCTGTCATGTTCACACTATTTAGCTGCTCTTAAAGACGGGAATAAACAGTTCCAGTTAAGTGAATCCATCAAGACATACATGGATGCTCACACAGACCCACGCAGAATCATTTGTGTGGACTAATTAAGTCCTTGTGGACGACATGTGTGCATCTCAAGGGTGTATTCCACAGTTAGGTGACAGGTGTTGCAGGACAGCTGACCCCTCAATACTTCCGGTTCTGTACTCATAGGATCAATGCTGTGAAGGCTATTGACTCATTTATTTCTGTTGTAGTGGAATTGGACTGGGTCCGAGTGGTGAGCATAGGACGGGATTGGGAAATTTAGCACTCGGCACCTAAACACACATTGCTTTCCGTCCTTCCTCCAGTAATCTTCCATTATTTCTTCAGTTATCTTTTCCTCTCCTTAACTCCCCGTCACCAGGTTTGCACAGGGGGAAGCATTTGCTTTAGCATCTCAATATTAGCAAAGTACAATAAAAAAAATCACAAAGGAAGCTGCTGCAGCTAACTCACTGTCTCTTTCTTTGTGATCACAAATACTGAAAATCACTTGGTTGTTTTGGAGTTAGACACTCAGATACATTAGCTAAAAAAAAAAGAATACTTCCTACGAGGTAATTTTGCAGGAAAAAGGCTGTCTGTATGTGTGTGTTTTAAATTTTTTATTTTTTATTTTTAAATAGCACTATATAAATTAAATTAATAGAACTCAAGTAGATGAATCACTGAGCTGTGTCCCATTGTAGCTTTTCTTTACTTGGACTTTGTGACAGTTTTAGCTACAGCTTAACAACCTTAAGAGTCAAAACAAAAATAACCCAAACACACGCTGATTTCTTCGGTGAGCAATAAAAAAAAAAAAGGTAATGGCGAATGTAAAACACATCAGTTCCGTTTTAATTATTTATGTCTCTTTCTCTTTAGTCATTCCTCAATGTGCCGTTGACTCACCGGCTCTCTGCATCCTTCTCAAAGGGAACAGTTTGTGCCAGAGTTTGTTTTCATGTCACCTGAGCGCAGCACAGCACTAAATCCTGGATGTTTGAAGGATCAGACTCCCCACACCAATCTCACTGTCTTCACCGCTAAACTGGTCTCAGGCCCAGGCAGAGCGGGGCCGGGGAGGCTTGGTTACACCATTTGTCAGTCAGACAGGAAAAGAGCACACAGCTGCTTGGCGGCATCTGTTGGGGCTCACAGTTAAATACACACGCATATCGCTTTATACGGAGATAAACGAGTTCATAGATGCATTGCTGCAATTGATAAGGTTGAGATCAAGACGTGCTAGATGTATAATTTAGCGATAAAATGGATCGGGGGAATACTGGAATATATTTGCAATTTATTATGAGTTGCAGACTGTTTCCCACTGCAACATAAGAATCAGAGGAGGGTAGGAAAAGAAGATAATAAGTTTGTGAGTGTGTGTAGCTGTGTGTGGGATCGGTATGCGACCTTGGCTTCGGTATGGCGTCCAGTTGTTCCGAAGAATTCGGGACGGCGTACAGGGAGTTACCCAAAACATAAGGTGACTCACTTATTTTTCTGGGTTTATTTCCATAGATGAGCACGCCCTCACAACTCCTCCATTAGTCTCGTGAGAATAGAAACCTTCACCTTCAATTAGAAAAAAAATACATTAAAAAGATAACATAAAACTCTGGAGAGTGAGTTAGGATCAAATATTACATTTATCTTCAAAATAATAATAAAAAAACCCATTTGTTTTTACTGTCCAAAAACTACATAAGCCTCTGTATCACTAGAGGGGGCTAGATTTCCAGCTTGTGTTGCGCTGAAAGAGATCCGCACAACAGTCTGTACTTGACCTTAATTTCTCTGCTATCGTATTCAGTTGCTGTCGTGTGTTTGAATTAGGTTTGCCTCAAGAATTTATTGAAAAAGTCCAGAAGAATCTCCTGTCTCACTTCATTAAGGCTTCAGATTGGTATTGCTTTAAATGCCTTCCCAGCTTTTAGTTGGGGAAAATACATTTTTGCCACCTTGTTACTGTGTTGGCAACTAACAGACAGTTTTTGCTGTCTGTCATTTTACGAAAACATTGAAATGACATTATTTGCTATTATACCTGGCCACAGGTAAAATAGCAAATAATGCTTTTGACTGTTTCCTCTGGTGAAATTGTTGACAATTCATCATTCAGTCAGGGGAATTAAATACATTTTTATCAAAATCACTGGTGATACAGAGATTGTTCCCCCTAATAATCATACATTTAACTGACACAGATGGATTCGCGACTAGGCTGGAGGAGACCATGTGTTTGTCTTGCCACCACATGAGTATAAGGGAGGAGGAAAACATTTGATTAAATGTCCTGTAAGAGAAGTGCAGAAAAGAGTGGCCTCTTTTTGGTCACCAAGCGTCCAAAACAACCCTTAGATCGTTGTAGTGTTGCACGAAAAAACAACCTTTTCTGTCCTGCTAACATGTTGGATTGCAGGTGGGTTTAACCATCCCATTATGTAAGGTGGGGGACTCGTGATGCTGTGGGTCTGTTGCTCTGTTGTTCCAATTCCCTGGTAACCTGAATGGACGCCATTGTCAGAATGTGTGCCATTGTGAACGCTGAATTACACACCAAGTCCAGTCAGGAGCTGATTGGCCTCACTGAAGAGTGGTGTTGTCAGTAGCTGTGCTTACATTGAATATATAAGTGCGCAAATTGGAATTATGAAAAAAATCAGGTTTTTTAATAAAAAGTTACAGAGCTGGGATGAGGTGATTTTCCAGCTATATTGAAAACTATGTATTTTGCAAAACTGCATTTAAAACGCGAGTCATGTGATCAATGACCGGATGTTACTACTGGCAGAAAATATGAAAAGGAGGACAAGAGCGATAGGAGGATGATGGTGAGGCATGTTTTCTTAATGACTTGTTGCGGGAACAAACTTACTCATGTAGGATTTTCATTGCGGTTACCATTTAACAGAAATACTGTAGTTGCATAATGTTGTTGTTTTTTTTGAGTATCAAGTAAGTTTTGAGCAAAGTCCAAAATGGAAACACAGTTTTTGTTTGGTCAATTGTCAAACATTCCTCTTGCCTAGTTCCCATTCACTGTTGGGATGGGCACCAGGATCAACACTATCCTATGCAGGGTTAAATTGTGTGATGGTCGGACATATTTGCTTTAGTCACCCTTTCCCCCCCCCTTTCCTGCATCCCTGCATCTCTAAAGTCAGGCCCCACCTTTGAACATCCCTCATTGACGCACCATTCAAAGATCTTTGTAGAGTTGAGGTTTTAGACTGCAGCCCTTCCTGTGAACATGTCACTCTGGTAGCTTCTCTGGATCAGGTCTGTCCTCTCCAGAGCTTCAGCAACAGCTTTCTCCACCTTCACTCTTGCAGCATTTTGTTGCAGGAGCAAAGCGTTTAGAACCCAGGGAAACAGATCAATCTTACTGATCAGCTTTCTCACTGATTCTTTGTTGCCAAACTTCGGTCACGGGACTTTAAATCTCAACTCTCCGTCACCAAAACGGGGTTTGGAGAGAACATGAGGCAATGGGGTATGAGGCAATGTTTCCTACCTGCTTTCACAGGCCTTCTTGTGATGCCGAATAAAGAAACCTGGCGCTTTTTCAACAGGACACGCCACTTGCTGGCAACAAAAGAGAAGACTTAACACACATTAGGCTTAATTAGCCAATTAGTTCAGCTAAATGTGTGAGGGTATGCACGAGTGATTATAAATGTATTTGTAGTACGCTAAGGGATGCATGTAGTAAGAAGGAATGCTAATGTGGACCATTCAATTTCACTTTGTTTAATTCATCAACTACCTAACAGAGAATAATTATTTACAGCTTAAGTGACACCTGAAAGCAGATTTTGGTGTTCAACAGGTTCAGGTAAATATCTGAAGGCCCTCCTTAACTTCTCCCTGTGAGGAATAAACGTCTTCTCAACAGCTGCTTCTCCCGCTGGTTCATCACTTCATCTCGAATTACGTCTATGAAAATATTTCAGCTTACTGATCCCGCAGTTTAAAGAGAAGCTTCCTGTCTGCTGTAGAATTATTTCAATCACTTTGAGTTGTAACTTCCTACTGGCTAACTTTAGTCCCGAGCAGGAACCGAGGAGGACCCAGTTCCTGCAAAACATAACTCACAGATATACAACATGTTTGCAGCCCCTGACCCACCCACCGCCCCAACGCTCAGGACAGACAGTTCGGTGCGTGTGTGTGCACGCGCGTGTGTGTATCACCAGACCCCGACATGGCTCATGTTTCTCACCGCAGCTTGTCAGAGCCCAGCTTGGAGCAGCAGGCACCAGTCAGGCTACATCTAATGCACATATCCAAAGCTGACATGGGGACAGCTGACAGGTTCCTACCCAGGACAGAAACTGTGTTTTGGGGTTGCAGCTGCAGATGAAGGAGCATGCCACCATGTTGCTTCAATCCTTTTTGTGGTACGGGACGCCTGAGGAACGCCTCCTTACTCAGAGTCATTAATGGAATACCGCTCTACAGAACGCAGCTTTTAAACTTTGTCTGGTCAAGGGGAGTGCATAGGACATAGCTTTTTGAAGTGTAAGTAGTTGCCTAAAGGAAATATTGACGGATTGCATGGCTGCTTTGGCTCCTGAGTAAGCTCTTCCATTACAGTTACAGTTACGCGAAGTAGTTTAATTCCTGGGCAAGCCACTTCATCTGTAGCCGCATCAGTGGCCGTATCTCATAGAGGAGGAGCGAGCATCGGCCTCCACCATGATGATCAAGGAGGACAAAGAGGCCTCGTTACGGCGGGACCCTGACCTGAGGGGGGAGCTGGCTTTTCTGGCCAGGGGGTGTGACTTTGTCCTGCCCTCACGGTTCAAAAAGAGGCTCAAGTCTTTCCAACAGCAACAGGTCAGTCGGTTCAGCAGTCAGCACAAACACCGTGCAAGTAGTGCAAAGAGAATGCATGGAAGTTGGACTGTCACCCATTTAATCGTTTGTTCGTCACGTAAAAGACAGACCTGGTGGTGCGTTAGAGACGCACAGATACAGGAGTCGCGTCTGGTTGCTCTTAGACACAGAGTTACATGCCATGGACGGCAAAACTATTTTGAGACGGGTATTGGTGGTGTATTTATAGTGCAGGGGGTTGCAGGAATAGAGCGATAGAATGAACACTTTGAAGGTAAGCACAGCTCCAGCTGTCCTGCTCAATACAGACGGGACGGAGGCCCAAGACAGGACTCCACTGAGGTCTGCCTGGAGATTTCATAAGTGGCAGAGTCAATAACTCAATAACACTGTGAAATCTGTATCTTTTCATTCCACCCTGGTGCAACATGTTCTCTCGCCGCCAGTATGAGGATTAAAAGACCTAATGTAAATTAGGTCTTTTACTCAAATTAAATCCTATATAATGCTCTCGTAAGACCCGCTCTGCTTAGGTTTGGCAGGCAAACAGAGAATAAAATGGGGTTTTCTTGATTAAACTTTTGTGAGCCAATAGATACCCAGTAATTAGGGTACATATTGCCTCGATCAGATTAGTCTGTTGATTTTTTTTTTTCTCGTGTTCATACTGAAATGTTCACAGATGTACACAGAAGAACACTGTTGTGCCAGACAACAAAGGAATTCCAGCATATTCTCAAACATTTATGTCGTGTTTATTGAACTAAAAAGTGGTGTTGACTGTAAATGATGGGAGTTCTTAGTTTACCATTTAATAAGTCAATCAGTTGATTTAATTACATAATTTTTTTCAGTATTTGCTCGACTGATCACACACGAGCGCCAACCCCTGGAGGGACGACTAATTTTTGACTGATTAGTGCAGGTCTGCGTTTTCACGTTGGCTCCTAAAAATTACCTTCATTTTAACAGCCGTCTGTTTTCTGTTGCTTTATTGGAGTTTGAGAATTTGCAGTCAGGAAATGTCTGTCCTGCATTATGTTGACTTCTGCAGTGTTGCACCACTTGGAACAGTTCCTGCCACCACCACAGTTAAATTGTTTTGCAGTGACTAACTGATTGCCAAACAAGTATGTTAGATATTTATTATTATTCACTGGAAATTTCCATGTTTGTCACAGGCCTGAGGTTGTTGTGTTTCCTTACGATCCATCAACACTTTCGCTTCAGGAAGCTGATTCGTGCCTCGATGTGGTGCTACTTTTCAAAGACTCTAGTTTTTCACTAAAAAGATCCAAAAATATGAACACCACATGTGACATGCGCAGCGTCCTAACCCTTTGTTCCCAGGCCTGATTTCCTCTTAATCTTCATAGCTCCAGCCCAAACTGGAAAAGAAGCCAGGAACACCTCCTCCAGCGCCGCCCGCAACCACAGCCTCTCCGCCCCCCACGCCACGTTCGCCAAGCCCTCCTCCAGCGCCGGTGATCATCACTCCCCCTCCTCCCGCCGTTAACATTCCCAGGTTCTACTACCCTCGTGGGCTCCCTGCCCTGGGCCCGACTGCCAACCACGACGCAACCATCGCTGCCATAGAGACGGCCTTCGCCGAGTTCGAGGAGGAGAAGGCTGACATTTATGAAATGGGCAAGATTGCAAAGGTCAGCAGTTACATGCGGTTTAAGTTATGCTGCTTTACGGAAGAAAAAGCAACTCAAAAAAAAAAAAAAGATACTTCATCCAGTATGATAAACCTTGAGCTATTTTCCAAAGAAGAAAGGAAAAATATTTCTGGTTTAAGGTCAACTTTTATAACTCAAAAAGCCAATTTTGACCACGGTTCTACTAAATATGAATTGTCTACAGCTGCAAAATCTACACAACCCTTTCAAAAGCATATCAACAAATATAAAAAAAAAATACTGAATAACTATATTTCCTTTAATTCCACTTATATGAAAAAGCTCTCGCATGATTGTTGTAATTCTCTTATGGAAATTCTGCAAAATTTCAAAATAAATGCAAAATTGCCTTTTTAATTATTTTTTTAGTAAGAAGTAATTCAAAACCAAATATTTTTTACCATTCTTGGTGGCATATGAGCCGCTGTGGAAACCCTACCGCTGTTCTAGATCGTGGAAACATGCCGTAAAAGACTTCCTGTTGTTTACTGCAGCTAAAGTTATCCTGACTATTCACTGGATTAAAATATTGTGTTTCTTTCCTTCTACTTAAAAATTATGCTCAACCTTTACTCTATGTTGTACCATTTCTATGACTGTTTGTTGTACAGTAGTGACTGTTTTGTCCGTGTCTCTGTCCAGGTGTGTGGATGTCCGCTTTACTGGAAGGCAGCCATGTTCTACGCTGCTGGTGGTGAGAGGACAGGCTTTGTGTCGGTTCACTCATTTGTTGCAACATGGAGGAAGTAAGGATGCCTGGTTTTAGTTCTTCTGTTTTGTGTTTTGTGTTGTTTTTTTTTAAAGCAGAATCCTCCACATTTTGACTCCCCTCAGGTTCTGAAATCAGATCTCCCCAACATCCTCCTGTCTTCTCTTCTGCAGGTTGCTGCACAGTTGCCATGATGATTCATCGAGGTTTATTTATCTGCTATCTAAACCTGGGCTTGCGTATTTGGAACAGGAAGACTTCATTCCTCTTCTCCAAGTAGGTGCCATCTAAACTCTTGCTTGTTGCACGGTCTAGTGCTGCGGTGTGTTTCTTTAAAGCATGAAACGTCTCTTCTTTCTACAACCATTTATCTTTGGTTTTATAGGACATTGTGGACACACACCCCGGACTCACGTTTTTGAAGGATGCCCCTGAATTCCACTCGCGCTACATTACTACGGTAAATGACCAAAATAATGGAAAGATAAATGAGTTATTATTCAGATTGTGTGTTTTGGTATTTATTTTTAATCAAAAAGCTTTACTGTACAGCTTTCTGATCATTAAATTCTCATGTCTTTCCTCCATTTCTTCCTGTTTTTTCTTTTTTGGTCCATTGATTGAAAAAGCTGGCACTTATTCATAGTGCAATTTAGTGTGTTGTATTTTAAAATCAGCGTTAAGGACCTCAAATTCTTAAGTACTGAGTCAGGAACAGTCTGAATTATTATAGAAAACATAAAATTTAAAAAGTAAAAAGTGAAACATGTGTTTCATAATCACTTTTGTATTACTTTACACGATGAAGAATAGCTGTACTGTTGGCGGTTTTGCTTATAACAATTTTTTTTCGCACAAAAATAAATATGCTCCAGTTAAAGTAGGGTTGAATTGCTCACAATTTTTGTGCGAGAGGGTTAGGAGTGCCAAGAAATGTGACTAAGAGAGTACTTCCAGCAATGAGCATTACATGAAGAATACACTCATTTTACATTTTAAGCACACAATGTGGTTGAGATGATGACAGTTACTGGTTATCCTCTAAGTTATGACGTTACGATGTTGTTTTATTTGAATAAAATCCGGTGAATTACGTTTCTGATACCAGGAAGCTTGTCCTTCGTTGCCAGCAGAGCTGTTCCTGTGAACATCTGCTGTGTAACTTTAGAAGGAGCGCGCTCCCCAATGCTAACTGGAGCAGCTGCAACACGTGCCTCTGAAGTCGAGGTTTTGTCGCGTCGACATGCGGAGACGCGTCGAGTGCGTCGGCGTGCCGTGACATCATGGAAATGAAGCCGCCCACAGTCCCATTTGCAGCCGAGACCCTCGGCCCGACGCATGTCCATAATAAGGCCATTCTCGTGCATCAGCTGATCCACTTCTGTAGAAGACATTAGCAGCTCTGGGAGGTTGATTTACCAGGAAATGATTGCTGACCCACTCTTTGTTGAGCGAAGTGTGACCTCTGGTTTAAACTGTGAGCTGATCTCCTGTCCAATTTGGAGAGGGAACCATCTTTAAAGCAACATGATTTTTTAAAAATTTTGTTTTTGCATTTATTCTGCTATTAAAGATTTATGTAGATGCTTAGTTTTTCTTTTATTATTCCCATCGTTACACTGTTGAATTTAATTCCCCGGTGAAAGCAAATCAAATGGTCACTTTCATATGGGTGATTTAATGGATATTTTATCTTTTTGGGCCATTCTCTGTTTGCTTAAAAGATTCTCGTACATAATCAGCATCAGCAACAAAAGCATCAACAATGACTGAATATTATATATTATATCCAGCTTTTCCAGCATTGTGCTTGCATAATAATTTGAACAGTTTTATGTGTGGCTATTGTCTAAGTTCAATATTCAAATGATTCCACAGTTTGACACACAAAAATATTTTCTAATTTTCTGTATTGGCATATTTTAAACTGCGCTTTTCCCTTTAATTAACATTTGCTCCTTAATTTTACACAATTTTTAAAAGTTTTCCTCTAATTGTTTTTGACTTTGCAAATAATTATAGCAGTCTATGGTTTCGCCATGTCAGTAAACTTTAATAACTTAGATCTTACAAATGGTGTGTTTCCGGTGAATTTACTCACCTTTCCTCTCTGCCTGCCACAGGTTATCCAGCGGATATTTTATGTGGTGAACCGCTCCTGGACGGGCCGCGTCACCATGACAGAGCTGCGCAGGAGCAACTTCCTGCAGACTCTGGCCCTCCTGGAAGAAGAGGATGACATCAACCAGATCACCGACTACTTCTCCTACGAACACTTCTACGTTATCTACTGCAAGTTCTGGGAGCTGGACACCGACCACGACCTCTACATTGACCCCAAGGACCTGTCGAGATACAATGACCACGGTAAGAACAACTTGCAGTCAAATGCGGCGTTCTCTTATGATGTGTCCGGTCACATTTGTTCATTTTTCCTCGAATTATTCTCACCCTTTTGACAGCATCCTCAAACAGAATCATCGACAGGTTGTTTTCCGGTGCTGTAACCCGGTGAGTGAAAACACACAGAGGAGCCGATTACTTCAACACGAACGTGGCGATCGATGCGAACGGCTCTGTCTGTTTCGTCTCCAGGGGCAACGCCGTGCAGAGAGAAGGCAGGATGAGCTACGCTGAGTTTGTCTGGTTCCTCTTATCTGAGGAAGACAAGAAGAACCCAACCAGGTATTGCGCAGCTGCTCGGATAACCGTGACTCGCCATCTGTTTTACAAGTTTGCAGTCACTCTCAGAAACGCAAACACCGACAACCTGTCTCCCATTTGTCTCGGCAGCATAGAGTACTGGTATCGCTGCATGGACGTCGATGGCGACGGCGTTCTCTCCATGTTTGAGTTGGAATACTTTTATGAGGAGCAGTGCGAGAGGATGGAGAGGATGGGCATCGAACCGCTGCCCTTCCAGGACTTGCTCTGCCAGATGCTTGACTTGGTCAAGCCCGAGAATCCAGGTTTAACATCTTTAACTTTCTTCCTCTGAGAGTCACACACTGATTTAGCATTAAACACACGAATGCCTTTCCTCCAGGTAAGATAACCCTGAGCGATCTGAAGCGCTGCCGGATGGCTCACATATTCTTCGACACATTCTTCAATCTGGAGAAATACCTGGACCACGAGCAGAGAGATCCATTTGCAGTGCAAAAGGTGCCAACTTGTATTTCTTGTATGCAATAGGATTTTAAATAAAATCTCAGGAGGAAATGTAACAATAAAAAACCAGTTTTACGAGAGTTGATTGAAATTTTGCCAACATTTCCTGATGGTAGGGTTCTCTTCTTCTATCGCTGAATAATAGCTTGCTGGATTTTCAGTAATATAGGTGATAATAAATAAGAAATATTAGTAAATAACTCTTACAGCGTCTTCCAGATTAATCTAATCATTATTTGTCCTTACATGACTCTTGAAAATTAGCTGCATTTATTTTGTGGCTGAAGAAAAAAATTAAATAAAGAAAAACAAAAAAAATGTGTTTCAGGACATTGACAGCGAAGGTCCTGAGCCGTCTGACTGGGATAAATACGCTGCAGAGGAATATGAGATACTGGTAGCAGAGGAAACCGCAAACGAACAGCTCCATGAAGGGTAAACACCAACACCTGTATATAGAACCTTTAGAAATAATTTATACCCTCTAAACCTTGTCACATTTGGCCATATTTCAACCATAAGTAAGGGGGATTTTATGTAATAGATCAACACAAAGTATGGGGAAGGAAAAACGATTCTTGTTTTTGTTTAAGAAACCCACAAGAAACACAGTTTGCATTTTGACACAAACATTTTGGGGACACGTCGAACCGCGTGGAACAAATCACCACAGTCGGACGAGGAACCTCTCAAAACTCATCATCTATTCTCTTTAGCGCGGACATGGAAGTGGGTTAAAGTTCATGATAAGATGGAGCCAAAATAACGGGCAATTTAGGAAGAAAGGCTACAAAAGACTCAAGACTGAAGAGGAACATCTCGCAGGGAACGTCCATCCACATCTATAATGTCAAGTATCTGTGGCTGGATCAAAACATTTTTAGTCCATATGTTAGAATTAAGATCCAGGCCTAATTCCAAAGAGAACAGTCTGGTAACACATACAAATTTATGCTCACAGATGTTGTTCATCCAGTCTGACTCAGCTTGGGCACTTTTTGCTGAAAAGAATGGCCAACCTTCTACAGATATTTATAAATGATTTGTAAACACACAATTATCAAATTGGGCGTTCTGCCTCGTCACCACCTGACTTTCCTGTCAATTTACAGCTCAACAAAGGCCAGTAGTGCCAAAAAATACCATATAAGTAAATACAATTTTTAGATTTTGTATTTCGAGAAAAATTACTTTCCTTTCACAATAGACTTTGTGTTGGTCAGTAAGACAACATGAAAGTTTATGGTTGTAAAATGACCAAATGCATCGATCATATTAACTACTTACAACTCAATATTTGCAAGTGTGACAGCATGACTTGCTTTCTGTTTGTTTTCAGGACGTTTGATGACGACTATGAATCTGAGGAGCTTCAAGTCCCAGGAGAGATTGGGAATAAGATGGAGAAACTGGTCATATCCGACCTGTCGGCATAAGTCTCTTTTCGTGGGATTGCTGGGCATCTGGGTGCGGGTGAAACATAGGATCTAAAACGGAAAGAAAGGGACTTCCTGGCTCCTCTCAGGAAGGAGTTTATGAATGTGTTTGTGTATGTACACTTCTGTTTTACTGTGTGCGTGGCGCAACTATGCATTCACACACATGGACAGCACAATATCTCTCTGCTCTTTGATCCATTTGAGAAGACAGATGGTGACAGTGGAGAGAAAAAGAACTGCTTGATAAGCTCGCCGGAGACTGGGAGAAAACTACTTAACTGTAAAAACAAACAGAAAAAAAACTTCTTTGTGAATTCTCTACTGACAATTATGCCAAAAGACAATCTGTTTTCTTTTCTTGTTTTTTTTTTTTTTAAAGTTTTTACCGTTGCTGTGCCAAAGGTAGACCGACGCAGAGAAACTTTTAGCTGAGAGCTCTTTAAAGTCCACTGAGGATCAACAGCACAGACCCGGCCCCCAGGAACATGCTGCATGTGCAGTTTGTCGCTGCGTTTCTGGTAAAGGAAGATGTTAACACTCGAGTCCCCTCGGGGAGAGGTCATGTAACAGTTCGGGGATGATCGCAACACCACCTCCTCTCTGTGGCCAGCATCGGCTACTGCACGGATCAGGACGACTTGGTTTTTACTTCCCGTGCCGGTGGTCCGGTCCCCTTCGCTGCCGGAGCGGCTCATCCTCTCCCGGACTGTAACGTTCAATCCCTGCATTTCAGATGACGTTGAGGAAAGACGCACATGAAAGAAAGTGTGCTGCCAGCCTCTCTGCTAGGGTTGTCCAAACATTTCCACGTGTCACCTCTGTGATAATGCAAACAGTATATTTTATTTTAGGATATGTGTGTCCCTCCTGCTGGTGTCCTTCAGCATTCTTTTCCCCCTTTATTTTTACACTTTTATATCTCTAATATGCTTGACCTAACAACTAATGTCTCCTGTCCCCAAGCACAGGCACAGCCCAGTATTAATAGTTATTAAAATAGGTTAAAGGGTATAAAAAAAGGATTTTTTTTTCTGTACAATTTCATTCATCTTGTTGAACAGCTGTCTGTTAAGCATTTTTTTTTTTGTCCAGGTGTTGTAAGTTACCACTCACATGTGGGGTGAATAGTGACTAACCTTTATGATTTTCATACTTCTTGTTAGACAGAAACACTTTGCGGTTAAAACTATGAAGTTATCTGCGACAGACTGGCGACCTGTCCAGGGTGAACCCCGCCTCTCGCCCGGAACGCAGCTGGAGATTGGCACCAGCACCTCCCGACCCCGTTAGGGAGAAGGGTGCTCAGAAAATGGATGGATGGATGGACTATGAAGTTATTTCATGCTGAACATGCTGTTCTTTTGTTGACATTTCAGCCTACACTATGTTGTTAGTGGCTTTTGCCCTATTGAACATAACATGCACAACTTACCATAGCTTTTCTGACATCTTGTCCCAGTAACTCAAATCACACAGATTGAGGAAAAAAATCCTGATAGTGTTCTTTTTTTTTTTATTTGATTTTTTTTTTTAAAGGGATGGTTAAATATTTTAAAGTGAAGTTCTATAAGGTTTATCAGGTGTTAAAATCAGTACATAACTCCTGATTTCATGTGAATCCAGATTAATTGAAACTGGAGGTTGACCAAATTGACAATGAAAAAAACTTAAGTGTCACAAACTAAATAGCAGTTTGTTTGTTTGTTTGTTTGTTTTCTTCTTGAGACTGTCATCCTATTTGTACTGGATTGTTTTTTTTTACAAACCAGTTGATGAAATCGTTGGAGGCAGTGAGTCACAATTGAACTTTTTGAATGAAGCGCACAGAAACAACAGAATTGACCACTTTGGTCTCAGCCTCTCTTGGACTAGCTGTTTGCTTTGCCCTCCAGGACAAACCAATCTGGATTGTAACTAAACAACAATTAATTATTATTATTATTTTTTTTCAAAAAATATCCGTTTAAATGACATTATTTACTTGCGCTGCACTCACGGGGACATGTGCCGGTGTCTACCTGAGCTAGCACCATGTGAAGGCTTACAAATCAGTGACGGAAAAGTGTGTTTTAGGAGCGCTTGTTTGGTGTTGCCATTAAGGTTGTGCTGAATTTCTTTGCATTGCACAGGTTTTTATTACTTTTTTTTTTTTTTTTAAATCAGGAGTAGATCTGGTCTTGTCTCAGATTCACTGCTACATACCTCCTCTTGTTGTACACAGTTTGTATTCAAAGGGATTAAGAGCTGTAAAGATTTACAGCGTCTACCTTAAACTCTCTAATTCTGCTTTATACCAATTGTAAATCTATCTTCTGTATTAAACTGTACTTTAAAACTATTATAATATAAGCCATTAAGCCATTCGAGCTGTGATAAGCCTGATTATTTTATGACCTGTCATGATTTGTATTGTTGTGCCACTGTGTGGCTTGGGAGGGAGGGGGGTAAATTATGGTAGATGTGTGTTTGTTAGCTTGTTAGATTTGTGGAGTTTTATCACTAGAATTAGATGAAATCCTCCCGTTTTCTCCATTCTGACAATCACACAAACAGAAACCTTTAAGCGTTCTCTCTCATGCACACTCACTCTCTGTATGTAAAAAGAAGAGGGTTGTTATAACATTTCTGTTCTATGCAATGTGTCCCGGTGCTCAAATGTGACGCATCACAAAACGAAAGAAGCCATGCAGGACTTTAGCGTTATATCTCTGTGAGGAGAGAGGCAGGAAGGACTTTTATTGTGACATTCATCCTCTTGCACAGAGAAGACAGGAGGATGTTCATTGTTGCATATTGTGTTGGCATGCTTTTTGTTCTTTCCCTGCTTTCTTACTTGCTGACTTTCTTTCCCTTTTTCTTATGCTGCCTTTATCTGACATTTATGGTTAAGACCTTTTCAATAAAGCTGCTTCATTAATCCGTCTTGTACTTTTGTATTTTCTCCACACACACGTGCACAAAAGTTCTCATGTGTTTAGAAAGACATAAAAGTTGCACATGGGGTGAATACCCAGACCAATGGAAGATGTCTGATAACACACACACACACACACACACAAAAATCTCAAAAAACAACTTATAATACCCCGACAGTGATGACAAACAAAGTCACAGACACCTTCAAGCTGGAAATGATTCCAAAACCACTTCTAAACCTTTGGGTCTTTAGCAAAGCACACAGACTGCCATTATCCACAAATAATGATTGAAAACATGGGAAGTGAGTGAAAGTTCCCAAGAGTTCTACTAAAAGCAATTGAGAAACATCTAAAGCGCCGCAAACTTCACTTGCACAGTGGTCGCAGTTAACATGACGCCACCCACCTGTCAATTATTCTGGAGGTTTTTGTAAGCAACTGACCAATCAGGCGTTACAGGTTGTCCCGAAGTACACGTCCCCAATCTGGAGGAACTCAACCTCAGTCAACATTACTGAAGTTCATCATCGCTAAGGTGCTGCCGTCAGAGATTTCCATGAAAGCAGAAAAAAACCATGGTGAAATGTTGTCAGTGGGTTACACGTTATCCCGACAACCGTGTAGAGGGCGGAACGCAATCTATTACATTCACCAAAACCCAAATGGAGTCTGGAACAATGCAAGAAATGGATCAAGGCCTGCAGTCCACCTCACATCCAGGTGACATGGACTGTCACCAGGATGGGACACCTAGTTGTCAGAAGACAACTACCGCATGTTCATCTGAACATATGGTAGTTCCAAGAAAGGGACACTCATTGTTCTAATCCTTTAATTGTGAAACATTTTTATGTCTTAACACCGGGGTGGGCAATCCTGGTCCTCAGGGCCGGTGTCCTGCAACTCTTAGATGTCTCCCTGGTCCAACACAGCTGATTCAAATCACTGAAACACCTCCTAAATGATCCAGCTATACTAAATGATTATAGCTAGGATTAGCTGTAATCCTAAATAGCTAGTATTCTCCAGAGTCAAGTTCTCCAGAGTTCTGCTGATGACCCCATTATTTGACTCAGGTGTGTTGAAGTAGAAACACATCTAAAAGTTGCAGGAGACCGGCTCTCGAGGCCTGGAGTTGCCCACCCCTGTCTTAACATATAGAAGTGCAGATTTTCTTGCAATTTGAAACTTTTCCACTCGATGGCAGTAAATCTGTTGCTAAAGTTTTGTTGAAATGGGGGATGGTGGCTCTAATAAGGCTTATCACTCAGAGTGACTGTAAGCAGGATTATCTTCTGAGGCCTTATTGTTCTGAAAGCAACAATTGTTCCAAGAATGCTGTAATAGCTGGCATGCCGCCATGCTGTGATTTGCACATGAGCAATTTGCCTCCCATCTGAAGGTCAGAGTTGACTACTCATTGTTTAAAAAATGGCACTCGTGATTGTTTTTCGCAAATGTCAGGGGCGAAACAATTAACCAACCAGATCCCTGTACCACCTTCTGGAGTCACAGACATTCCACAGACACGATCGCCGGCACCCACACAGCGACGTGATGAAGTGATATCACCCCACTCTGATGTCATACGTGGACGGTAATCTGTAAGAAACAACACATCACAATGTTGGCAGAGGGAAAACAAGCACAGATAGAGGCAGAACACTAAACTTTACATAAGCTATTTGGGAAATGGATGAGAAAGGGGCAGGGAAGCGACTGCAATCAATTCATCGAATCAAGAAAAGAGCAAGGGGGACAGAAAGATATACTTGGCCAGCTTCGGCTTCCCAAGAAGGCAGAGGGCTGACCTTGTTTTGCGCATACCAGTGATATAAGAACCATGAGGTTTGGATTCAGCTGTCTGGAAAGGTTCTGGAAGAGAGCAGCAACTGGAAATGATTCAACAAAGTGACTCAGTCGCAGAGCGTTTCGGATTCCAATAATCGTCACTGATGAATGCCAGACACTGAGTGGTTCAATGAAAAGGATATCAAAGGTTTAGGAACCCCTAAAGACACTGGGCCTTCCTGCCTTGGTGGATCACTGAATACATTTCGAAGTAACAATAATAATTAGTACTGTGTACTTTTCAGTGACATTGTTGGTGTTTGTCGCTGTAGTTTCCCGGTTCCCCTATTTATTGATCTCTTCCTGCAGGTGCAGAACAGACTTTAAGAGGGTTTTCCTTTATTCCAATTCCGCTTTCTGATTTTTGTATCTGCAGGTGGCAAGAATGCTTTTGAGGAGCGCTTACTGCTGAGCATTATCGCCTCCGCTAAATGCTCATCTCTGCCATGTCTTCTGCAGCCAGGTTTTTAATTTTCAGGAAAAACAACCCGTGTCCCTCAAAAGGTGTGTGAATACAAATGTCCCATAACCACGTGGCCGTGCGTCAACCATTAGGCTTCAAATACAGAATGGGAGAGCTTTTATTTCTTGCTTCTTGGAGGAACGTTCCTCCAAGAAGCACCAACATTTTACACATTTTTTAAGATAGTGCACATTCAAAAAAGAAAAAAAAAATTACTTCATAATGCCCCCAAACTGCAGCTTTTCAGACCTTTTACATGAGAACTGTTGAACATGCAGAACTTTCCAAGATGGACAAAAAAATTGTCTTGAATCCAATGGGTTGATTTATTTTTGCTTTTTCACAACAGTTGTTAGGTGAATAAAGAAACAGCGCCACCTTTTGGCTGCAAGCCTTGGAGTCACCACACAGAGGTAGCTGGCTCTCAAAGTCAGACCGAAAGCAGCTTTTGTGTTTGCCGAGTTATGAGCTTGTTTGCTAGTTAAAATGTGCAGAGTCAGGATTTATCACAGTTTATTTTCTAAATTGCAAAATATGTCCATTTTGCGACAGCTTCTGTAAACCGCTCCGTGTTTGCAAACAGAAACAAGTGCTTCATTTTTACGGCAAAATATGTGACCCGAGGACTAACGGCTGAGACGCATACCGGGCAGAAATGGGTGACATGTTTGATGACCTACTTACCTGCCCTGCAGTGCTCAAAGAAAAAAAACAAAAAAAAAACTAATCAAAATAAAAAAAAAAAAACTAACAAAAACAGAATCAAGAGTGTTTGGAATGGCAGACTGAGGTAGAAAAAGAGACTGAGAGAAAGAGTGAGAAGAAAGGCAGGTCTGCTCTTGTTGGTGCGAGTGAAGATTTCCATTAACTCTTTTGAACCCATGATGCAGTGAATTCCATCCTCTCACGTACGGGAGACAGTAGCTTGCACACCCACACACACACACACGCACACGCACACACACACACTCCTCCACGTCTCTATCTATGTCTGCTTGGGCCTCCAAACATTTATGCTACATGCACGCTTAGACATAACAGATGCAGATAAATTCTCAAATAAACACACACGTGTAAGATGTTAAAGTTGAGCAAGACATAATTAACATTCGGAAAACCGCACTGTGGCAATAGCAGCATTTCCCTGCTGCTCTCCCTTTTTTTTTTCTGCTTTCTGTCTGCTTTGGAAACATACAGTGCATATATCATCATATGGCTGGAGACATACCGCCTCCTTCAAAGACCTCTGGTGAGCTGAGAGTGCATGATTATAGAGAAAGCAAGGTTTAAAGAGTCTCTGAGAAGGAGGGAGGCGGGGGGATCATTCGGAGCACAGATGAAGAGAAAGAAAGAGAGAGTAAGGAAGCAGCTGGGTTGGTGGTAAACATCTGGGAGTCGTGGAGGTCTGGCCCTCATATGGGGGGGAATGACTTGACGACTGGTCCAAGATCCGCAGCTTTCAATCTTTCCTCCTTGGCCGTTCTCGACTAATGCGCCTGCCCTTCTTTAAAGGTGTCTCCCAAGGTCGCTCACCGCATTAGTGCACTTAGTCCAAGCTGAAAGACTATACGCTTAATTTGGCCCACTGACCAACACTGTTTCCATTGTGCAAAACCCTGGCAACATGCTGCCGATATTGTGTTACAGTCCATGTTGCACAATTCACTTTCTCTTGTAAAAAGCTATTCTCCAAACTTATCTGTTTTTCTTCATTCATGTCTTCTTTTTGTGCTGCTATGCAGATGGTGAGAATGTTTAGAAAAACATAAATTAGACATTCCTGATGGGTCTTGAGATGCTGTTTCAGAAAGCATTGACTCGGGGAGGTTGAACCCAAATCCACGCTAGACTTTGCAAAACAGTTCAAGAGCACATATTTTCCTGGCCAAGATTTCTAAGTCCAGCGCCAGAAACAATCGATTCAACTTCCAATGCAACATCACAATGCAACACGACTGCCTTGTTTTGTCGTATTGGAATTTGAGGCTGGAGCAAGACAACTTTCCTAGTGTCGGGACGGAGGGTATTCCAGCTGAATTTTCTAACGTGGAACTTGGAAACTCCAACTTTTGAGCTCTAATATAATGCACCATTATCCCATCAGTGATATGACATAAAACTGGATCGGCTCGGCATGACATCATTCCCAGATCATAAGTCCTGGTTCTGAGGTTGATGAGACACAGCACGAACACTGCATGGTGTGTGTAGATTCGATATTAAACTGATTTGTAGTTCCGATTTGACTTTTATACTCCACCTGACTTCACTGAACGGCTCGGCTTTGCTTGATGCTTTTGATCCGAACGCTTGGAACGCAACGCCTCCTTCTGCACTGATTTAATGAGCCACAAGTATGTTGGGTAAACAGTCACAATACTTCCAACGCTGCACATAATTAGTGGAAACGAATTGGGGAAAAAAAAAAAAACAACACAAAGAAATGGAAAGAGAAATACCATTAGGCTTGATTGATAAACCAATATACATATAGAGTTGCTCTCTGGCTTTTTCAAAACCATTTGTAGCTAAGAAAAAAGTGGACCAACTATGTAAACGATATTTAATAGCCCTAGTGCCAGGCCCAATAAGAGATCAATGTTATAAAACAGCAGTAGTGATTCTGAAAGAAATAGCACCGTTAGTAAGTCTCGCTTCACCAAATACAATAAAAGTGTCATAAATCTCCAATTGTTTTCAACAGTTACGCATTTTAGATGTTGAGGTGAAGATAACACTCTATTGAGTGTTTTCAGTCAGAGGGTTCTTCCGAACTGTTGCAATACTGACCGCTACAGGACATCCACTCTACCTACGCTCATCATCTGCAGAAACGTTTTGAGGTAAACTTGCATGATGTTATGTAATCCCTTTAGAAGTGAAATAAGCATTTTTTTTTTTAAGTAAATGAATCAATTGTATCATCATGTCATCTTTCCTTCCTGAAGGTGGGTAAAATGCAAGGCATTTCAGCTCTTCTTTGACTTAATGAGATGTTAAGTCTCATTGAGTCAATAACAAACCCAGACAATTAGGGTTGCAATTGTCTGTTGCAACCCTGAACAGTCAGTTGTATTTAAGTGCTTGTGGCATCCCCATAGCAGAATAGCACCCTGGGCAGTGAGCCATATCTGATGGCAATGCTGAGACTTTTCGCTGGAAGCAGATACTTATCACTATAATGTTGGCCTTTTTCACATAGCTAAAGATCTAACAGCACCATCAGAAACATGAGCAGCCTCCACCCTCAGGTTGCTGCAAATATTCACAAATATTTGAAGCAGCACTGAGTAAAAAGTATTTACATCTCAGGAGTTTCTGTCCTTCAAATGACCTGCCAGTATATATATCAAAATCAAAATATGTCATATACCATTTGATCTTTAGGTAGTTATTCCTGCTGTCTTATTCCAAAAACAATGTGAAAGGACTGAGGTCGATAAGCAGCAAGCAGAGCTGCATTAGGTTTTTGTTGAACAGTTGAATTTATACTGCAGTAATGGACTCTACTTAGGTGACTTCTGAAGGGAGTTGGCTGGATTTTATTTTGAGGGAAAGCAGAGTAAAAGGGGAAGAAACTTTCTAGATTTTTATTTCTGAAATTCTTAATTCATCTTCTACGTTAGCTAAATAAACAATTGTTAAGTTCTGAGCTTTAATATAAACTCCCAAACGAAATACATTAAGTTTTGTCTTTGTCACACGAAAATACAAAGTCATGTGGCTACAAATTTGCTTGCAGTGCACGTGTATACAGGACGTTTTGTAAACATATTTGCACATTTTACCTCATTTTGTACATCGCAATTTATATCATACCATTGATGCAGCATGTATGACACTTTAAACGGCATTAGTAAGAAGTTCATTAAAGAAACCTCCATAACTGTCTGTAAAAACCTGTCTAATAGTTTATAAAATTACAACACTCAGGAACAGACGCAGAAAATGGAGAACTGTAAATTTTGTTGTTGGCTCGATAACTAAAGCTGTAATTTGTTTCATAATTCAACAAAAACCACTTTGTGTTACTCCTGCAGTGTTGCATCGCTGCAGGTAGAGGGCTCCACTTTCAGTGTTTGTGCACATGCAGAAAGTTGTTTCTTCACAAGAGGAGCAGGACTTTTTTTCTTTGCTTTTCTTTTTTTGCCTGCCTCCATATTAGCTCTTTCTCGTTGTCGATTATATTTTAATGAATTAAACCGAATCCGGTTAGTATCCTCACCAGCAAAGAGCTCCAGTAAACTGACTTGGGATTACAGTATTGGCAGTTTTCTTAGTGCAGTTGCTGGAATGTGTGAGTGTTTTTGTGCGTCTGCCAGCACAGAGAAATCTAGAACTCCGGGGCAATGAGTGTATTTGGCTGAGTCTGCTTGCTTAAAAATACAGCAAGGATTACCGCAGGAGACAGCTATGTATGAACTGGCAAAATTATTTGAATGTTTTTGCACTTGTTCTTGAGTGTGCTTGTGGCTCTGTCGACGTAAAATCTCTTCAATCTACTTGTGAAAAACGGCGTTCTGTAAGAAAAGCTAAATAGAAGTTTTTGACTAATTCACCCATTGTTAACATTCATTTGAGTTTGATTTAAGAGCTTTGCACTGAATGTTATCAGACTTGCTTCTTTTGTGGCCTAATAAGTAGAAAATAAAATGAAATGGACGGAATGGGCGGATAAATGGACTGGCTGGTGGATGGCCCTTATTTCCAAATGAGGAAAACCACAATAATCATAATCAACGTTGTTGTTGCATTTTTAAAAATAAAATCCTGTTTTATTTTATCTTCGTTATTAACATACTACCCTAATCTTCACGCAGAATAGGTCTCTGTGACCTACATACAACCACTGTAACGTTTCGAAAAGCGATTAACTGGCCTGCTGCTCACATCACTAGGACATTATTTATATGGACGGGTGGATTGAATTCTTTTAATTTTCTTTTATCACCTCTTTAAACAGGTTTTTCTTAAAAAGAGGTGTTCATTCAATTATTAAAAAAAATATATAAGAGAAAAATGAAAACATTTCCTGTAATTTAGCATAAATTGAAAAAGTAGTTGCTCTTAATCTACTTGTCTATATTACGCAAGATTTGTTCTTAATAATGAAATGTGCAACAATTAATTCAGGCATTGAAATATCCAGATAATCGCTTCCACATACAAGAACAAATCACTTAGCTGGTCAGGATTGCTCTCCTGTGATTTTTCCAGGATACAAAATTAATTTTGAAATCATGTTTACGCTTATTTTGCAGGCAGGAAATGAGAAGTGTCTTTGCTACGTTTAAAAGAAGAACTGTTTCTTGAGTTTTAGAGGTGTAATCTCAGAGCTTTGAGTGACTTCACACAGTGCCACGATATGTAAATAATGTTTTGCCATGATATGTAAAAAGAAAACAAAACAAGGGAACAACTTGCATCTCCTTTAACTTATTTTACAGATTGTAGATGTACTTTGTAATGGAAAATGTCCTCATGCTGCCACAGGTGAGCATGTTGAGAGACGTTTGACACACACCATTCACAGTTGCTAGATGCAGTATAAAGACAGCAGGCATGTTGACATGGGAGGTAAACTGGAGGATGGGATGTTGGCCTTGGTCTTGTTTGCAGAAGAGTTCACCCACCTGTTCACGTGACTGTTTAGCACCGATTTCTTAACGTGCAGCTTGAGTTAAGGGTAAGGAGCAAGAATGTGGTCATATGAGGTCCAGAAATGATCAACGGAAGACCAACCTCCAACTTTTATTATTTTAGTAAAAGGTATTTACCCTGTATAGGAAAAAAAACCCTAAAAAAAAACCCTTCAGAAGGAACAAATGAACTTAAGCATTTTCTTCAATAAATTCTTCTTTTTTTATCGCTCTGATGTAATATTCTAATCTTAAATGTCATGTTCTAGTTAGATATAAGTGGGAAAACCTCCATAATTATCATTAGAAAAGGCTTAAACACATCAGCCTTTGTGTAATAAATATGCACTGAATTTCACCAAGTGAATTGAGTTACTGAAGTTCTCCAACTTTATTCTCATTTATTGAAAAGGACTGTCTGTGTTCAGAAGCGGTCTGTTGCTAATCTTTCCTCCAATATGTTTTTTTTGTTTTTTGTTTTTTTTTTTGTTGTGAAACTTTTTGGGCTTTAATAAATCTGCAAAACACATGAACAAATTAAAGTACATCAGTTTCATATGGAAGCCATTTCTGCGACTCTGATGAAAAAAACAAACAAACTTGTATCTATGAAATACGACCTCGTCTTCTAAATGTGAAGACGAGGTCTTCACATTTGTCATTTGTAGCTGTCACATACAAATGACACGGGTATCATTATTACAAAATAGCTAAGTTAGTTCTTCCAACAACTTTTATCTGGGGTATGAACTTTCAAATATGTTTTTTTTTTTTTTAAGTTATTTAACTTATTTAGTTTCCTAAATGCTGTAATGATAAAATAATGTAATTTCCCTCATGGTCATTCTCATTAAATTAATTTATTTTACGTCTTAATGTCTAAGAAGGACTTTTTTAAAATTTGGTCCGTTTTATCTTTCTGAATGCGTAGAGTGTATTACGGTAAAAGAAAAGAGAGAGAGAGAGAGAGAGACAGAAAGAGAGAGACAGAGAGAGAGGAAAAATAAAGTAGGCGGGCTTTAAAAACCATGTGCGTCGCTTTTGATTGACATGGCGCAGTCTCCCAGTACGACTTGCGCCGAGCCAGCAGACAGGCAGGACCCGACCCTGGGAATAAAAAAAAAAGAAAAAAAGAGAGAACGCGCAGCCCCGTCTGTTTGAAAGATTCTTTTATTACCGCGAGGTGAGTCTTTTTACACTTCTTCTACGAACTCCGATCCCTTACGGTCACGAAAGGGAAAGACCTCGACGCAAGTTGGAGTCGGCGATTGCAACAATAATAATGAGGGGAGGGGGGCAAAAAAAAAAAAAAGTTTTCGAAGTGCGCATCTGGGTGCATGTCTGTCTGTCTGTGTGTGTGTGTGTGTGAGTGCGGGTCCGTGCGCGCCTGTGTTGTGAGTTCGGGGAGCCGAGCGCTGACGCCGGCAGTCTGGGCCGCTCGGATGAAGAAGGGGAAAAAACTGTTCCTCTTTAACTGTGTGGAAAGGCAGAGCGGGAGAGCGAGAGGGTGCGAATCGAAACTTTCTGGGCCAGATTTAGGCTCCCGGTCGCTTTGAAATGAAGAGGAAGAAGCTGAGATTACGCGAGTGAACGTGTGGGATTGAGAGTCCGCTCGCTCTCTGCGCTCCCGATTTCTCAGCTTTCGCTAAAAGAATGCGTGTTTTTCCTTTCTTGTTTTGTTTTGTTTTGTTTGCCTCCGAGGGCTTCGGATGGAGATAGTGCGCAACAGGAGAAAACGCTCGTCTTCTCCTGACGCGCATTTCCAAACAGGATCGCCGCTGTTGCATTACGTTACTTTTTTCTGTCCCCCTCACCACCTCTCTCTCCGCATTGTGGAAAAAAAAACAAACAAAAACCAAAAAACACAACAGAAACATTTTAACCTGCCTCAACACATTGTTGTTGTTGTTAGAAAAAAATATTTTTTGGAACAGAAGATGCTGAGGCAGTGAGATTTGAAAGGGAAGGTTTGGTTGTTGCGAAATCGCAGGACTGACGCGTTATGGGGGCATATTAGTGCGTTGGATAACTGGTGAGAACTGTGAAGGGGGGGTAAAGAGGGGGGGAAGCGTCGCAGCGACTTTCCGTAGAATTTCTGTGCGGTTGCAGAATGCAGTAAAAAAAAAAAAAGAGGCTTTGGGGAGGAAAAAAAAAAAAAAATCCCAACTCCAGCATATCCTAGCATTCCTTCCAGCCAGTCTGTCTGCCTCCCTCTCTCTGTCTCCCCCTCTCCCAGAAACGACTACGTGTCTGTTTGTGCAGGGAAGACAAATCCTCCTCTCAGCCTCTCTGATGCAGACGTGGAAATCAAACATTGGCCTCCTGCTCAGAACGATCGATTATCTTGGCTTCCACGTGTCCCAAGAGAGGACAGCTCACAAGCCCCCAAAGTTACCTCATTCCCTCTGTAGGTGCTCCATGCCGCTGGAGGTTCTGACTGAGAAGTCAAGGTGCAGATGTCTTGACTTCTTGTCGGCCGGGCTATTTGCTGTGCAAAGCTGTACAATGACGGGACCGAGGGGTTCCATTGTCGGGCTGTCATCATTATCCTTGGAGAGAGACAGAGGAGGGGGAGGCCGGTGGGGTGGAGATGGGGTGAATACGGAGCTGCGCATCCCCTGGACCCTGGATCCAGTGGGCATGTTGGAGAGCATAAGTTCTGAAAAGCTGGGGCAAAAGTCAAAGCCACTATCCAGGTTTTCCAACAAAATCCACAAAATCATGCATTGCCACATTTGGAACAGCAAACCTTTGTTGGTTTTTCAGCTGGTTATGCATTTTTGCAACTTATAATGTTCAATTAGCCCAAACCCCCCAATTAGCGACAGGGTTTCACGCACATGGACATCTGGTGACATCACATGAAGCATTAGGGAAGTGCCATCTTGCGTGTCCATCTTTGTGTTTGCATGACATTTTAGACATTATCCTTCAAAGAGGGTGCAGGTTAAATTGGTCTGTGTAATATAAATTTGTCTTTTAAATTGGGGGGTACAGGGTAGCCTACTTTGATGCAACTTTTCAAAGTGCTTGTCCATGTACGTCAATGTTACTAGAGTATTCCTGAGAGGCTTTGAAATCCCTTCTAGTCTCAAAACGTCTTAGCATCCCCTAAAAAAAAAGCTGGAGAATGTGACTGGAAGGAGGGATGTTTGGGATAGTTTGTTCCGTGACCCAGTCTCTGATACATGTAAGACAACGAATAGTTGGATGGTTGTTCAGCAGTTCTTACTTTTATTGATTTGTTGTTGTTTTGCGAGCAACTTTTTTTGTGGAAGAAATGACGTCACCTACCTTAGGACATTTCTCATAAATAATAAACCACTTCATCCTGTTGGATGTTTCATCCCAGATTTGACAACCAATGACGGAAAGTAGCTGTCATTCCCAGTTCTGTACCTTTGGAACTTTGGTGCATTTGTACCAAACTTTTTGTGCCCTTTACGGTGGGACTTTTTGTCCCCAGCCTGCACAAAATCATCATTGTAAAAGTGTTTGCTAACCACTTTGACCACCAATGGTTTACAGTGATTTTAAAATGGTTATGTTACCCCGTTCACCAATTAGTATTTGTTTTGTTTTTGGTCGTTTTGTGCGATATGGGTTGTCCTGCCGCGTGGCCTTTTGCCCCCACCAGGAGGCTTTGTAACCATTTTGATAACTGAAATTGTTGTTTAAGAATATTCTCACAAGTTAAGGTGAGTGAATGTGACACCTCTGTGGATTTCCTGTTCTTTGTGTGATGTCATGCACTCCGATTTGCATAAACTGAAATTGCATTGCCTCCCTTTCAATGTTCTTTTTCTGTTTGTTGTTTAATCCTCCTGTAAAAATCTACATTTCATTGCCGAGCTGTGTTTCTGATGTCTCACTGAATGTGTTGGTGTCTTTAAAACCGCATTTCACACATTTATCCTCGTATTTTCTTTTCATGAGGGGGAGACCGGGGTGAAGGAGACTCGGGAGTAATCCGATCCCAAATATGTGACGTCAGATGACATTCCTTTGGTGAAAAGCTGATGTGGCCATTATTTTTTTTATGCCCTCCCTCCCCCTAACACACACACACTTTTTCTTTTCTTTTTTCTTTAAACAATCTGATATCTGACTTTCTAGGGGAATTGTTGGGGTTGGAAGTTTAGGGAATGAATGAGGTCTGCCTCCAGCTGAAAAGGTGTGTTTAGGTTTAGAGTGCAGAGGAATTCTCTCCTTGTGGAGCATGAATGAGCAATTTATCTGGCTCCCAGAAGTCAGGAGCCTCAACAAGGTTCAGAGGAGTTCAGAGGAAAGCTTTATTTCGGGTTTACTGAAGAGATAATACAGCCATTCATTTTCCTCACTTGTTCTAAAAGGCTGTCTTTTTATTTAACTCTCGAGTCTCACTCGGGTTTCAACAGGTAAGAAAGGATTACGCCAGGGATCGGGGAGGCCTCCCCTGGTCCTCAGCCCTCAATTCAGTCATTCTTTGTTTTGAGATTCCTCATTAAAGTCAGCAGCTTGCGCTTGAAAAAATAAAGAATCAGTGTCACTGAGCTTTTGTTTTGCTTTTGCTTAACACGTGTTTAGTAAGGATTGAACTCCTATTTCTTCAGACGGCTGATGCTGTTGGATTTCTGCATTTATACACGGTGCAAGCATTTAAACAAGCTGTGGACGCCTGGTTGTGTTGTTCTGGCATTTTAATTACTTTCAGTTGAAGCTTATTGCTTGTGTGCATCCTCAAAGAGTACTATTTCTTTGAATGCTTTCATGTCCAATGTATCAGTTTATGGATTGATGACCAGAATCTATTTTTTGTATGAGCAGAAGCCGGCCTGGACCAGTCCAAACGTCCCACAACATGATAAGCATGAGTAAAAACTCCCAATATGTCATTGTATTTACACATAAGTTCAAAATAGAAACTGTAACATGTTGAATTTATTGAAATACATAATAAGGTGGCATATTGGATTCAAAACCGCCTGTGCAGTTGTGATTGGTGCTTCTCTGAAGAGGTACAGGAACATGACCCGAGCAGATTTTAATGCTTTTGTAAGGACATGAGTATTTGTGATCATAACATTTCTTTTTTTAACTCACCCCCCCCCTCGTGTGGGCTTTCGATCCAGCATGGCTAAAATTATACTGGAAGTCAAAAAGTAGTGTGTTCTGGCTGGAATCAAACATGGCAGGCTTGGTGGCTTTCGTGTGAATTGACGGGAAGGTTGAGTAAATCCTTTCATAAGTTAAAGAGATCTGTAACTGTTTGAGCTGTTCGTGCAGGTGTGACTCACACACTGTGTGCTGATGTATTATTAATGTGCCTGCAGGGTATTTTTACTGCTAAAACATTTAGCCCAGTTTAAATCATCCCTCCCCCCTTTGACTTCGAAGATAGTTCATGATTATTTTTAAATTATTTTTGTTAAGTCGCCATTTTTCTTGACAGAAAGTTGCAGCGTTTTCCTATTTAGGGGGAAGAAAATTACTCTGAACTTTTCTCCTCTCTGTCTCATGAAGACTTTTATCTAACCTCGGAGACAGTCTGTGTCTCTCTACCTGCACCAGCTTGTGGTTTCCTCCTGGCCCAATAAAATCTCTGGTACGCCTGGACAAAATGAGGTCAGGGAAGGGGCAGGATGATACTTGTCATTGTATGCACACGCTTGTGTCTCTGAATGGTAACCTAGAACATGTTATCCACCGGGTAATGTTACGGAGCAGTGCTTGTGATCGGGGACAGAGGCTGGAGGTGCGATAGGATTACCCAGTGAATACAACGCTGTCCTGGAAAGTATGTGAGGCTACGTTAAAGAGGCGAGCGATTGCAAGAAAAAAAAGGAGGGGGGGGGGATCAAGATCATGATAAAAAAAAATTATTGGTATTTGCATCCTGTTGCACTGGTTTTCCAAGATTAATGATGTGGTGCTGTTCTTACCATACTGAACCCCCTGTGTAGCCTTCCCGTTACCTGCTGAAAGTCTGCATTTTTTTTTATGGAGTCCTTAATGCACGGCATGTGTGGTTTCTTTTAAAAATGCTGCTTGCACTTTTTTGTGTTTCTGCTTCTGTGAAAATTGCTAGCTTTGACTCCTCTTCCCTCTGTAAGCTCCCCCGCATGGAGGGATCATTGTGGTTACTGGAATATGTTAGGACTTAGTTAAGGAGACTCCAACCAGTCTGTCTTCACCAATTTTTGGTCTATCTCTACAAACATCTGTGGACAAGTAATTAGTTTACCGTTGGAGATGTGGTGAAGCTCACCGGTTTGCATAGAAAAAAAAAGAATTGCAAGGCTACATTTTGAAAATTGTGGGATCAATATTGCTGCTACTGAAAATGTACAATGTGAAATGTTCAAAATGTGAAGATTTTTCCATATTTCAGTTTCTTAATAAATGTTTTGTGCTTTATCTGTGGTTATGTTCAGGTAGTTAAGTTTTGAGCACTTTTCCCCAAATAAAAATAAAATAATTATATAATAATCAACCATAATGAACCCAGATGAAACCCCGTTTCACAATTTAACGAGTTTTTTAAATGTATTTTGCAATCTATCAAAATCAATTTAGTGACATAGAGGCATGACTTATCTCGTGGAGTAGTCCAGCATTGCTAATCATGATGTCCCAATTTTTCGAGAAACTGTTATATTTTATTATACTGTCATAATATGTTTTGTTCATGCTCACAAGAAATGGCTTTTTTTATTTGAAAATACAGTCATGGTGCGGAAAAGTCAAATTAATTTATTTAAATTGATAGCTGTCCATGAATGCACTTTAATAAAACAACATTAACAAATTAACCCCGCTAATTTACAGTATGATACTTTCAGCAGTGGTTGCCAGATAGTAAGATTCATTTTACCATATAAATACGGATTTTACCATATTTATGTGATAAGAGTAAATACGATGTAGGTAAAAGAAGACAATCAGTCCTCCTTTCTGCTAATGTTGAGCAGCTATGGTTGTTAAAAAGTCTTAGTTTTCATCAGAAACCAGTGTGCCGGTTTGCCACTTGCCATTTTGTAAGTCTGGAGTGTTTATGAACAGTGCTATCAGTTGTGCCACTTGTTTTTATTTTATTTTATTTTAACAGATACAACAGATGTGCTTTCTTTCTCAGTAAAGATTGCCCCCCTCACAGTTACTGTATCCAAGGTGCTGCTTGGTCGAGTGAACAAGCCTCTTCCCGCTTCCCTGTGAGTGATGAGAGGTGCCGTGTTGGAGTTGATCAGGCGTTCCTCTCATGTTGCGTTCCCTATAAAAGGGTTGGCTTCATCTTGCTCGTTCTGCCATCAGTCACCGTGACCTATTGCGCCACTTTACATGTACAGAGTTGATTGTGCATAGCTTTGCAGGTGTCGCTGAGAAAGTGACAGAATGTACCAAGTTGGCAGTAAAAAGGGAGTGCGTTGGGTAATGTCAGGGTACGGTTTTAGGCGGATGAAGGGTGGTGGTGGGGAGGGGAGGGTGCTCGCATTTGCTGTTGCGTTTTGTTTCCTGCTTTAATTCATTAAAACCGGAAAGTATTCGTGTGGTTAAGACATGGGCTCTGCTTTTACCACATAAACTGTTGCAGGTGTGAAGCACACATAGAAACTTTGCCCCAATTCAAAGGCAGCAGCTGCTTATCGGCTGCATCCTGCTTTCACTTTCCATTTCCCAGCTTTTTTCCCCCCCTGATTTGTCTCTGCTTGGTCTCGCTCCTGTATTTTCTCCCTCTCGCTCTTCTTCCCTCTGTTCCTCAGCTCCTTTTCTCCGCTCTATGAACGCCTGGCTTTTTTGTTGAAGTATCCCAGCATCCCGTGTTTGCTTGGCATAGAGCTGCGATGTTTACCCTCCTCCTCCTCTCTCTCTCTGCCTTCCGTGCCATGCTCCCTCCTTCTCTTGCGTCCCAAGCAAACCTCCCCTCCTTTTTTTGTCTCAGTTGATAATTTCCACTATTGTTGACAGTTGACTCAAAAGACGATGAAAGAGACCTTTCAGCTTCCCGTCCCATTCCTTTCATACAGATTAAAAAATTGTTATTGAGGTGCCTCAGGTTTAGTGGTAAAAGAGAGAGAATTAAAGAAGTTACTCATGCTTTTAACAGTTTCTATATTTAATGAGATGTTAGAGAAAGCAGTGGAGGGATTGTTCTTACACAACATTTCCCCATTTTATGTACACAAGGGACCAACATTTTAGAACTCAATCGAACCTTTTTGTTGTCCATCGGACCCTTACATTTAGAAAAAAGTCTTCCATTTAATTTTCTTGATGTGAGGTTCTGAAAAATATTCAATATTTTCCAATCATTTAGTTAGTTACTCCCACAGTTTTTTCATGTATCACCTTTTCCATCGGATTTGTTGGTCTGGCAGAGTTAGGTTGTAATATGCGGTTTAGTTCTGGGTGAAAAATTCAAAGATTTAGATTTTGCTCCAAGAGTCGTAATGCAGGCCAGCACGTACTTTATCGCAAGGCATTTCGTTTTTGCCCCAAAGTAAATTGAGCTTGTACAAAACAACTCTTTTAAAGCGCCATCCTTTCGGAAGCTTATGTTCTGCAACTTTTAGATGCAGAGCATCTGCTCCTTGTTGACTTATCCTTCAGATTCGGAGTGTATATTTAGCAAGGTTTTGTCTGCATAAAAGGATTTTAACAGCTAGCTTAAACCATTCTCCAGCACCATATTGTAGCTTTTTATATATTGCATTAAAGGTGTTAAAGTTTGGGAGTCTGGGTGTGAAAAGCAATTATCTTGCCTCCAAGAGGTTACAAACTTTTGCTTTGCTTGAGATGGTATATACAGTCCAAGTGGTTAAGTTACATTAATGTATGCTTTTGTAATTTGTGTAGATTTCACATTTAAATCTCACTCGTCCTAAACAATGTAACAAAATGAATGTTGGTGAAATACGCAAAGGATTGTTTGATTTCTTGTCACAAATACAGTCAATTGTAAAACGTAACACAAATAGAAGTAGGCAATAGCAATATTATGAAGACGTCACGTTAATCTGTGTTATTTACAGAATGATTAGGTAATGATTTTATACATGAAGGTTTGTTTGCCAGCTTGTGCTAATAGGTTGGCCAAAAAAATATGTGGACTACACAATCCAAATGTTTTTTTTTGTTTTTTTCCCCTTCTGAACCCAAACTGAACTTCTGCTATTCGACATCCAAAAGACTTGTGTGCATTCTCCACAGATGGAGATGACTCAGTGCACGACTTCCCCAAAAGCATTCCTGCAGCAAAACAGTGACGAAAGCCCGCATCAAAAAATGACCATGGTAAAGCAGAAATAGTGCCGTTAAGTGCCAGCAATGTGCTGAATGTTTGCGGATACCAGCTGGAGGGGATGCTAATGCACGGTCTCTTGAACCTGGGTCATCCCGGGCCTGCCCGTGCAATTCCTGCGGGCGCATCGTTCTCGGTAATTGTTAGTTGAGGAGCGGCTCACCGCTCTGCTTACGTGTTTATTTAAATGGGAGACAAAGTGAGCCCCTCACCTGTGTACGCCCAGCACCGCATCAGCACACATGCAGGGACCATGACGACGCATCGAGTTGACTTTTAAGTGCCTGTATTAGCATGCCAGCATGCGTGCTGGTGTTGCTAGCTGGCAGGCCCATGGAAAGTTCCAACGGTTGTTAATGGGTGTTTTCATGCCCGTCGGCGAGTATTTAGAGAGTGTGCCTTGAATGTTGTGCATGGGTCTGTTTGTGTTTATGTGGCATATATTTTTTCAATGCTTAGATGACTTAAGATATAATCTGGAATAACAAGCGCCACAACAACAGTTTTGAGCATGTATTAGCTGTGCTGGCTTATGGCAGTGGATAGACAGGGCCTGATTTATGGGTTTCTAGCAGAGGAAGTAGCTGCTCTTTTATTCAAACCCACATTTTTATTGCTTTTCCTTGTTAAACACCCCTACCTCCTCCTTCTCCTCCTCCTTTCTTTGACTCTTTTCTTGGCCTGCAGACACCCTTCGACCCCTCCTTCCCCTCTTGTCGGTGCACATACCCCCACACGTCTCTGCTCCACATACCTGTCATTGCTCCCGTCTTTAATTCCGCCTCTCACCTCCCGACACCTTAAGAAATGCTTATGAGGATGAGGATAATCGAATGCCTCTTTCAGCCGGAGCTGCTGATTTCTGATTTCTAACTTTTTCGAAAAGCATTGACATTCTCACAGCAATTCACCTTTTCTTTCTTAGAGGACGGTTGTTGCAAAACAGAATTTCATAATAAAATGATTTCAGAGTTGACAGTTTCAACTGTTTTTAGCATCTTGTATTAGCAAGTAGCATAGCTAGCACAGGCAGCATTACCAAAACACAGATGTCCTCTATGTACATAAGCTAGAAAATCTACATCCTTTCCATAAAAAGTTTAAGTGATTAAACAGAGAACATTGACTGTATTCCGTTAATTTTTTATGTTATCAAACGTAAGTCTTGCGCTCTCTCTTGCTGCCTTGCAGCATTAATGATTTTTTATTTTTTTTGGTTCCTTTAGCTTAATTTTTCAACACCTGAATTGAAAGTAGCTAACTTTGAGACGTCTTTGCTCTATTACAACCTCTACACCGAAGAGTATTGCTCTTCAAGTCACTTCCACAGCAGGTCAAGCTGAAAATTGTCAGAGCCCAGTCACTATCTGTACTTTCTACATTGCATGACTTAAACATAAGGTACCTGAAAGGCTGATTTAAATTCAGTAAAAACATTTTAAAGGTTTGCCCATGTTTAGTTTGGACACAAAGCTACTCCCCTCTTTTTCCGCGCTAGTCTCCTCCCTCCCCTCGGGTCGGACCCCCCACAAATCACTAAAATATTCCAAACTTAGTTCCACGCACACACACAGGCAGGCAGGCAGGCAAAAACACACAAAAGCCACAATCACATCCACACCCCTGAACCAGCGTGTGAAATCCTGAGGCTGATTGAGGAGGAATGTGACCTCCTGACCCCAGGCTGTGGGGATGGGTGTTATAAAAGTGTGTGCGTGTGTTGGTATGTGTGTTTGATGCATGGAATCGAGTGATTGTATGTACACTCTCTATTGGCTCTCTAGTCCCTGAAGTGTCTTCGCTCATTTTTCTACCCAGTTCACTACCAATGGGTTAAACACTGATGCTTGCCCCTCTTTTTTCTCCCTTTGTTCTTATTGCACACTTTCACACCTTTAACACAGCTTTCAATTAGTCAAGGTTTCAAACATTTAAAAATCGTTCTTTCACAATCCGGGTGGTCTTTTGTACATTCACAAATTTGATCCCCTGTTTGCGAGAGCGGAAGCAGATTTCTCACATAGGTACGACAAAGTAGTCCCCTCTCCTCCCCGAGCCTTCACACACACCCTCAAACAGACACACACACTTACCCGTTGAGTGAGCTTTTACATGGCCCATAAAACTCATGATCTGACCTTCTCTTGGGGGTGAAGGGGCGCTTTTGTGTCGCTCTCTGCTTATGCATCCCCAAAATTGAAAAGTATAGGCATCGGCGTGTCAGTGCGGAGGAGAAAAGAGGGGGTGAATTCACTTCTTGACTCGACATAACCGTCTTAATTAAGACCCATGGCATCCAGCCCTGGCGGGGCTCAGCATTAGTGGCAGAGGCATGCTGTGTGCAGGCCCAGACGGCAGCAGGTCCACTGGCAGTGAATGCGGCCTTATTGTCTGGGCTCTGCGGTTGTCCTCTCTCACTCTTCTTTATTAGCTGCTTGTAATCTAGAGCTGATTACAATGATTGTAGGTCATTGAACTGAAGCGCGATGCAATATGGGGGGCTTTGAGTCAAAGAGAGTTTAACATGAACATGAACCACTGGATGTTTTTTTTGCTAGCAGCATGAGTAGTTTTAAATTTGTAGCCTAAATTTCATATGACATTAAGGGAAATATAACAGTTGCCTGATGACATATTATGTTAAAATTGGGTATGTACTAGTTAAAGAATGATGGACTGATGAAATATTCTAATCTTAAATGCTGCATTTTCTTTAGCTTTATGAAGGCATCGCATGTGTGTATATATCATTATTAATACCGATGATTAGTGTAGTTAGCATGGCAAGTATTACTGAAAGAAAAGTCTGTATATATGCTTCTTTGACGATCTGCATTCTTACTTTAACGCTGATATTTCCAAAACAATACCAGCATTTTAAATTATTTTCTCTCTGCTTGCCCGAAGCCTGAATGAAAAGCAAAACTTTGAAAACTTCCAGGTTTTTTTTGACAGCTTCCTTTTTTTGTAAACCTTAGGCTTGCTAATGCTTGTTCCCACTTTGCTTTAAGAAGCATAAAGGGAAACTTTGCCTTACTGTGATGTGGTAAAAAGGTCTGTTCTCCTGCACCGTGAATGAACCAGATATAGACTGTGTGCAACAAATAAATAGCTTCTTACATCCGTGTGTTTCTTTTGACAACAATGTTGAACACGTAACCGACTCTAAAAGGAGCCGACAATAACTCTACCTCATCTTTCCCACTGCTGATTATGGTTACTGTCAGTGCAGACCAGTGATTTTTTTTTTTTCTGCATCTCTAACCAATATAAAAATGTGAAGAAGTCTATTTCTTTAGCCATTTGTTTTTAATGTGATTTATTTTTGTTTTTTACTGTGTAATAACCGGCAGAACTGTTGCCTTACTGTCTTACTGTTGTGCTTTACTTTCACAAATGGAGCATTAAGGCTTCTCTGGTTGATATATGTTTCATATATTCATTAGAATTTGTTTTGGGTTCATTTCCATCGCGACAGAATAGGGGCCAGAAAAGAAAGGGAAGAGTGGAAAAAAAAGAAGAGTGCTGCGGTAAGAAGTTAGAAGAGAGAGGCAGATAAGAACACAAGATGGGAAGAAAGATGGAGAGAATGCAAGAAAACACTTGTCTTCTGCTTCTATGCCTGCAGAAAGAGAGAAAAGGAACCGAGAGCTCAAAAATATCAGTGACAAACAACATGTGCATATATGACAATGACAAACCTTTGATCACTTCTTCTCTAAACTTTGGGGAGATTGGACTTTGCCTTGCTTTGCCACTTGTTTTCTAGCGATATTACATCAATCAATTACTCGCATTTAAAATTTAATTTCCATTGGTACATATTTGCAACTCCCTGCCTGTAAGACTTGCGTCTGTTTTACGGCTATCTGTAATTCCCTATAATTTTCCTGTAATAAACTTGCGCATACGTCCATGAGTCTGGTTGGCTGTGTGCGTGCACGCGCCTGTCTGCGTGTCGCTGTGTGCAGTGGAGAGGAAGTGGCTGTGTTTGTTTAAACTAAGCACGCTCAGCCATGTGGGACAATTTAGCGGGAATGAGAGCCCTGCACTCTCCTCTCCCCTTAACCTTATTCTGTGCTGCATTTCTCTTCCCCAACACCCGACCCACCCCACCCAGGCTTGAAACCTTCTGAATGGGCGGCTGTCTTTTGAAGGCTAAGCGGGTTGTTTGGGAAGTAGGGCCAATAGTGTATGCATAGTGGGGGGAGGAAGATGGGAAGCAGGAGGGCTTAGACAAGTTAAAGCTGGAAGTGGGCTGCTGCAGCCGGCGCAGAGGATGAGGGTAGATGCCATTTGAGCATTGGCATAGGCGTAAATCTAGGGGTTTCGGGGGTGTCCCCCCAATCTTGGAAAAGTCTAGAAAAGAAAGAAAGAAAGAAAGAAATCTACCATTTATCTCAGAAAACAATAAAAATGTATTTTTAGGTACTCCCCGTACCACTGTTAGGACAATGGTTCAGTCCAAAGTCTAGGAGGAGCAGCAGCTGAAGTGAGGAGCTAACTGTTAGCTGTGGCTCTGCAGCACAAACATAAAACCCTCCAGGAAGTAAATACTTAAAACAAAAGACATGTAATACTTTTTATTTATTTCACTCCTCAATAGGAAGAAACACATTGACAATAAAAATCAGACCAAAGCTTGTTAATTTATTACTTTGGCTGAATCACGATGAGCTGCCTCATTAGCAAAGCTCCTACCCTGCTTTCATAGATTTTTGTAGCAAACATCTCATTCATATTTAACTCTTTAACTTTTTATTAATTAGAAGAGTGAAACAGGAGGGAGAGGCTGAGGAAGTGGACCCGGATCAGAGAGTGGGAGCCTTTAAAAGCACAAAATAAAATCTGAATATTTTTCTACTTAAAGCTTAGTGCTTTAAAGTATGATACTCCCCAGATATTCATTTCTATCTACTTATTTGTTCTTAGTCACCCAAGACATGGCAAAACTAAAAAAAGGCTTAAAAGTAAAGCAACTTAAGTTATAATTTAAATAGGCCATAACTTGTATTGGTAGCCATTTCAATAGATCAATGTTTATGAGGAATTTTATTAAGAGCAGTAACTCATTAAAGCTATTTTATTTAGAATCTTAAATTTTTTGTGACAGTGTAGCAGAGATTAGATCAGTGAGACTGAACAAAACTCATAGAAGCAACATTTGAATTTTAGTTTTACTTATCTGCAGGTTGCTTACTGAGAATAAACATGTTTGATGTGTATCACCAGTCAGTTTTGGTCCTGCAACTTGAATGTTAAAAAGTTTTTAAACCATATTTTACATTACATTTCACTGTAATTTTGCCAACCCCCCCAAAATTGGTCTTAAGAAATTTTTCTGTTTACAGTCCCCCCCAATAATGAGATGGGATTTATGTCCTTGAGCATGGGTGCATAAAAATGACTAAGTATGTTTTATTGGCCACTGTATTTCTTTTTCTTTTTTTTTGTTATTGTTGTAAAAATATGCAACTACCACAGACATGCGCGATAGACACGCTGCCTCCAGGAAAAGCGTCAGTTCTGCATCCAAGGAATCATAATCACAGCTTTGCACAGTAATAAATGTGAGCGAGATGAATATTGAGGTAATACAAAAGCTGGTGTTATGTAAGCGCATGCTAGAATAATGTTTTCATGTCTGGGATTCAAATGCATTAGTAACCATAGCGGATCAGATTATTTTGACGCATGTGTGTGCGTGTGTGTGTGCATGTGTGTATGTGTGTGTGAGAAAGAGAGATAGACAAAACACGATGTTTGAACTTGAGAAGAGTTCAGTCCTTTTCATATTGCCATGGCGACAAGAGGTGGCTATGACTTTGAAAAAACACCCATTTTTGAAAATGACACATCAGGTAAGCGAAAGGCGGCAAAGCTGAGCGTCACTCCAAACTGTGTGTGCAGCGTTTTGCAAATTGTTCATCTGCAAAGTCGAGAGATGAGGCAAACAAGGCTGGATGTTTTCAATATATCACAAGGAATTACCAAACAAAATGTAATGAAGCATGCAATAGCAATCAATAGTAATTAGTCCAAATTAAAAATATAAATACCTTCCCATTATTTAGCACATGTCTTTTATCTGATTTCAATAAATAAAAATTGTATCACAGTACATGCTATTTACTGAAGAGCTCACCAAAACCTGTTAGGGGAAAGTTGGCTCGGTTTGATGTCTGGACGGTTGATTGGTGCCGCCACTTTTTTTTTCTTTCTTTCTTCGGTTTAAAGCATGCACTGAAAAGCACACCTAAACGCATGGATGTTTTTAGCATGTAGTCCAAACATCTGCAGGGCTTAATGGTATTTGGCTGAAAAATGGTCTTGAGGCTGAAGCTGCAAAAAAATCAAGAATTCAACAACCTTTTTGATGTGGAAAGCAGATTGAGTTCAAGTCAGACAATTCCTTGTAACTGGAGGATGTAAATATTATTACTACGGTCTGAACTGTCTGGCTGTGCCTCCAGCTGACATAAGCCCACCGTAGCTTTTAGTCTGCAGCCTTGTGAAACCATCGGTCCTAGCAAGCCTGGAAGATCCGAGGTGTTAGGAAGGAGTTTCCTGTGAGCTCTAGCCTCAGTAGAGAAAACTCTTCTCGGGAGGAAGACGGGGAGTGGGGTCTAAGTAGGGAAAAGAGGGGTGGAGGGGATGAGGACAAAAGGAGAAGAAAAATCTGGAAATGCTGGCATGAAGAAGAGTGACTCATGTTCATGCGCTTGTGGGAAAATAGCCACTTCCTCTGTATAAAAAACACGCAAACACCAACAAATTGTGTGCTCCCTGTAATGCTAGCCAAATACCAGAACTTCAAACTAGATACTGGTACCAGAAGAACTAACTTATTGGCATCATTCCTTGTTTGAATCTGCAGATGGAAAATTGATCAATTTGACCAATTAAAAACATGCAGACAAACACACGTGCACACACACACACACACACACACACACACACACACACACACACACACACACACACACACACACACACACACACACACACAGAGAGAGAGAGTCTTGCTCTCTCCTGGTGTGTGGTAATATGTTAATATTATGAAAACACTCCTGAATTCCAGGCTACAGTAGCGCAATTGGGATTATTTTCTTCTTTGATACAATAGAAATATTCAAAGGAAGAGTTTTAATGGGTTCTTGTTTCTCAAACTTTCTACAACAAGCACTGCATCAGTAAACACTAAGGTCTGCAGATACCACCAAATTGTCAGACATTTTAAAATAAATCTCATAAATATAGAACGAAACACATACGCCTTCTTGTGGGAGTGTCGGATGCTTCACACCAGCCCAGATCTATAAAAATTAGATCTGGGGATACATTTTTCGCCAATATACTATTTAGATCACATTTTTGAATTGCATGCAAAAAACTTCCATACTTTTAGGTGTGTTTTGTCTGTGCACACATCAGACACAAGAATGAAAACAGCGGGAGGTGACATAGTCCACAGAGATTCACCACTCGATCATTCAGAGACCGAAAGCGCTCAGTTTCCTCATAACAACGGTGATAGATGCTGGAACAAAATTCTTTATTTGGACTTTGACTTCTCCTGCCTCGTGAAGTCACACCCCACTCATGCACTGTAAACCACTGCAAATGCAAAATGTGAATGGGGAAGAGGTCGGTCATGTGGTATTTGTTTGGTCATGTGACAGTGATAGTGACGCATCGTGTGTGGAGTTTAACTGAAGTAGAGAAGCAGTGGTGACGGTGTAGGCGCCTCGTTTTTTTTTCGAGGTGTTGATAAGCTAGTGAAAAATCTATGCAATATTGGTGAATTTCACAAATATTGGTGCATCCCTTCTAAATTGGAGTCCTCTTTTATCGGTGACATTGCCCCCACTGGAGAAAGCTGTTGTCAGCAACCCCTGACACAGCTTGTGTTGGTCCAGTAACTAACAATTAGGTCCATTTAAGCTTTAAATCTTGTAATTCTGGCGATCAGCAATTTTTTTTCTGTTTATTTCCAAAGTTTTTTGATGATGGAGTAATTACGCAAATCAGTAAGTATTGATTCTACCAAATGCTTGACCCCAAAGAGAGGTGTTGTTGTCCTGTCTGTGGCAAATGTAGGGAAACAGTTTTTTTTTCTGGTTGAGATCAACAGCAGCGCTAATTCAGTTTGCCTCGATGTTTGCTTTGCAGCTTCTGCTTCCAGAACAAGCTCTAATCAGCGACTCACGTTGTTTCAAACCTTATTAGTTTCTCCTTGCTGATTGAAACCCTTTTTCTTTTTCCTTCTGCAGCGTACATGTCTTGCTTTCCTCTCCGTTTCTCTTGAGCTACGTCGCTGCTACGTGGCAAGTGCTGGACTGTCAGGGCCTCTACTGTGGGTTTACTGCCTACTGGCCCCCAGCCCAACCAACCAACCACACCACACACACACACACATACACACATACACACAGCCAGCCAACTCACAGTTGTACAGCTGTAGGAGGGAGGGCCGGCTCTAGCAAATGTGTGCATCTGCTATAGACAGCAGTGCTGTGCTAACGTAAAGCTATGAGCAAACTCTCTGTGGAGCCCGGGGCTCGACACAGAGCTTATTGTAAACTGTGTTAACGCATGAAAAACGAAGAGTGTGTCCTAAACTATTGGCTTCACTCTTAATTTGCTGGACTCATTCAATTTTCTCGTCCTCCTTGTCTCCCACACACAAGGAGGGAGTATGACAGGCAGGACTAATGTTTGCTCTGCGGCAATAACACAATTAGGATTCTACACGTTTCTTCCTCCGTGCTCACTCCACCTCCGTTCCCGTTGTCTCTCCATCCCCCTTTTTTGGTCTTATCTGTTTCCTTCCTTTCCTCTTTTCTCATATCCTCCTTCACGTGTCTTTTTCACCTTTTGTCTTTGCAGACAGTTCTACTCTGGATGGACGATATTGATTTGATAGCACTGAATTGCATTGTTTTTTATTCTCCCCCCTGTTAATAATGGTTCGTGTGCAAACGTGCTACGTTAGTTGTGCACACCAAACTCCCAGACTCTCACTTAATGGTTGTTTCAGGTGATCAACCACCATAGAGCTATTAACCTTTCTGTTTCTCCCAAGCACACGCTTGCACTCATATGCAGAGGCTGGAGGGACTCTCCCACAATTGCTGACCTGAGTGTAAAATAGCCGTTTCCTCTTCATTTTGTTCTCAAGGAAAACCGATCTCCCTCCTACCCCGCCCTCTGTGTCTTTCTTCTCCGTTCTCAACTTCTTCCCTCTCGCTCCCTCGGCCTCCCTTTTTATTCCTGCTGCACCTCCTCTATCTGGCCATCTTCCTGTGTTGAGGGTGTTGTCTTGTCAATGAATGTGCGCAAAATTGTGTAACTGTAGTCTGGCTCTGGAAATAGGCTGCTGCTTCTTGTCTGTCAGCTATTACTTATTCCCGCCCACTGCACAGGCAACAGCCAATGACTTCCCACCAGGCTCTTACAGAGGGGAGCTGTGCTTTTAAAAGGGGAGAGGAACGTGATGAAGGCCGGGTCTTTCCAGGAAGTGGCTCAGATTATCACTGGCCTGAGCTGCTTTGTAGAGACCAGAATGACCCTTGAAGGTACTATCAGACGGCGTTTTCTTTTCACAAAGCATACAGTAACTTTTTAACTTTTTGGGTATGAAATTGATGTGCACCAGGAGCATGATCTTAGCAAAAAAAAAAGAAAAACATGCAATCTGGTCATATTATACAATACATGAGGATGATGTTACTCAAATAAATATAATTTTCCAGCAAAAGATCTGAATTGTATTATCAAAAATGTTTAATCAGCAGATGCATCCTCGCTTATCTCACACAAGTTACTTGCTCGATTAGTAGATCAGTGTGAAATATGAAATATTTAGCTATGTACAAAAACCTAACCAACCTGACAATGAACTGACATTGAATGCTTTCAACTCACCCCCACAAAATAGTTTGTTTACATTCACAAAAGCAGGGAAAAGTTGGAAAAAAAACCCCTAAATTTTTACCTTCAAGTTAATGCCAAAGGGGTGATTTACCACTAACAGGCAACAAAGTGTATCTAAAAGGGAGTTTGACTGAAGATAAAGTCTCTGCTAGCTTTAAACTTGTACGGAAACAGGCAAGTTGAAGTTATTGTCTTTCCGTGTTAAATAAATCAAAGAGTTTTTACCAAAGGAAGGGCCATGTTATGATTTGTGTATATTTATATAAAGCTTTACAGTGCGCCGTACAATTTCCAACCTGGCATTTAAACGGCTCATTTTGGAAAAAAGGCGGCAGAAATGAGAGAAAGCTCATTTGAAGTCACTGGGTCATCTATTTCTTGCCAATGTTCCTGGAAAACTGTCCTGATGAGAGGATTGGATATGTTGGTAGATGGATGAATGAGAGAATGACAGGGGAGAAAGGCTTTGCCCAGGGTACTCATTTTGTGTGTGTTGGTGTGTTTTCTTTCTGTGTGCGTGTGTGCGTGTGTGTGTGTGTGTGTGTGTGTGTGTGTGTGTGTGTCTGTGCTGGTGTTGAGGTCGAAGGATGGCTTGGGGAGAGAAGGGCTGAGTCTTGACTTGCCTGTGGTCCGGCTGGACTCAACGATCTGCAGAATTTCTGGCATGTAGAGGAAATGGTAGAAATGGAGACAAGCCTAAGAGAGAAAATCTAGAAAAACCAAGAACAAGTGAACATTTAGTTTAGCTCACAAGATAAGACAATGCACAAGTCCTGTATTCATAAGAAAACAAAGAATGTGCATGTCTTGATTTTACAAGTAGCAAAGGAGTATCACATTCAAGAACTGCATTTTAAAGGATCGGTAATGAGAAGTGAATAATTCAGCCTTGACTTTGTGGAGATCCCAGTATCAAAGAAAGTATTAGAAATGGTCCTTTTTGTGTTTTAATGTGTAGATTGAAGGTTTTATAAATCTCAAATTGTGTGTAGTACACACCAGTCTTTATTTGAAATTGCATAAATAGCTCTTTAATTTATTACCAATCAGAAGTTCTGGAAGAAACTAACTTAGAAGCTAAGGAGGAGCTTTGTCTGTGCTTCAGTCTGTCACCAACACAGCAGGGTTTTAATATTGTAGTGACATAGTGTGACATGAACTCGTACATCATGTAACAACTTCTGGCTTCTTCACACAGAGCACTGCTTTTCAGGGCTCCAGAAGCAGCAGTACAGTGGACTCCTGTCTGTACGTAGTTCAACATTTGCGGATTTCTGTGTATCGTAACTTCAAATTATTTGCGGAAAACTCACCTGTTTGATGATATTTTTCTGTAGAGCATATTTACATTATTTGGAAAAAATAGAAAGCGGTTTGGGAAGCTGAAAAACTTGGATGTAAAGCTAGCTGTTGGCTAACGTTTGCTAAGCAGCCAATTGAGAATCGCCACTGATTTTGCTTGCTACTGATTGGCTATAGACCTTTGCTAGCTTTTCTGGTAGGGCAACACCAGTTTCCAGTGCATGCAACAATGCATACTAAGAGATGTTTGGTGTTTGGACCATTGAAATTAGCAGCTATCAATGATTGTAGTGGAGCTCTCTAGCTACTTGTGGGATGCAAAGCAATTGATTTCTTTTGACATGACGGTAAATAACCAGACCACAATCTTGGAGTTCTTTGGTAGCTCATAGTATTAAAAAATCCCCCCATAAACTAGATCATTCCTTAATTTCTAATTGCCATGATAAAAAAATGTTAGGGCCATTTATTTATCAATTTAAGCAGTTAACTCTGGAGGCAGATGACCTGAGACACAGGTCATCTGATTTATCGTGCAAAAACGGTAATCTGAGAAGATGAACAAATGGAATAGAGGTAACATTAAGCTATGATTTTCTGAACAGGGTTTTATTAATGTCTTACTTTTTTTAAAACTTTTAGTCTTCTTCACTCATTATGGTGTGTTCACTAATTTGAAAAAGCTTCAATTTTTGAGTTTTCAACTGGTCAGTCAAGAAAATTCAAGTGAAAAATGTCTGACTTTGGTCGACTATCTTGCATTTCTACATCGATACTTTGCCGAATGCTGCAGGAGGTTAGGCTGCATTTTATGATTGTTCTTGATTGTTCTTGAGTAGAACTGTCTTCTTCTCATCCTTAAAAGATCCAAAGACAGCAGTTTTCTTACAGTCTCTATACATATGTCATCATTTGGGAGAAAATCCCTAATTAGAAGTTCTGAAAGAGACATAAAAATGTCCTGAAAGCTTCAAGGAGCATCTGGCTATGATGGGACCTTCATTCATCCTCAGTCTCGGTTTCCCGACGTGCCTCGTCTCATCTGTTGGAGTGGAAAACCTGCCATCGAGTCTTCGGTTTATGGAGTTTTGAAGAAGTAGCTTGTTCTTGCAGAGTTTTGCAAGCGTACGCACACTCAAATGCGTCCGTTGCATTCCACCCCACCCTGCTTTGAGTTCTTCTTCGTGGATGACATATCATTATGACAATTACAGGGCAGGAGGACCTTAGCCGCTCTCACAAACTGAGGCGTGCACACATGAAGGCGCTGCACCGGCGCATGCATACACATATGGAAGCCAACCGGAATGAGCCGAAGCTACATTTCGATTTCAAACGCCTTGCCACTGTCCCTAACTTTCAGATTCTGACTACCTACTACTCCCTATCCTGGCTCGCCCCAATCCCAACCCCCACCTACATACACACACTCACACACACAAACTGGGTTTTCATGTGTGCTGAAAAGCTGCTCACCAATGTGGGAACCAAAAGAAGTTCCATCGTTTATAAATCCCCTCTCTGTCTTCTCCAAGTGTGTGTGTCAGTGTAAGCACAAGCACAGCATTCCTTTTTGCCTTCCTCTCCACTCTTCTTTCTCTCCTCCCTCCCCCTACCTTCTTTTCTGCATCACTCTTTACACTCCATCTCTCTCCGTCCTGGTGAAAAAAAAAAAGGTACCAACTTTGTATGAGTGCGTGTGTGTCTGTGTATTAGAAAGAGGGTGAAAGAGTGAGAGCGCAGGTTTCTCTGAGCCTGAATACCTTTTGTAAGAGGAGCTGGCATTGAATGGGAGTGGTGTTGGTGGCAGTTTCCCACAATATTTAGAAGCTTTGCCCCCATTTCCCCCAGTGACACGTACACAGGCGCACATGTCGGCGCAGCTACGCGTGTGTTAAACGCCAGCATGGATGGAAACTCTCAGCTGATAAGATGAGGTTGCAAGGACTCGTGTTTGCGTGCGTGCGTGATTCGGCGCGCATGTTCTGCAGTTCTGAGCATTGACACCTGAGAGCATTCCTCACTGCTCAGAAGACCCAGCAACAAGGAAGATGATACCTTTACCAGTGCCTCTATTTTTCTCTTCCTTATCTCCCTTCTTCTGTGTCACATTCGGATCCACATGGCACCGCCGGTGCAGTCAAGTCAGCCCAATATTCACGACAATCTCGACACAAACAGCAACAGACTTTCAACGAAAGTGCAGTTTCAGTTCTTCATCCTGCTTTCTCTTGTTTCTCGTTTTCACCGCTAGTGCACAGCCAAAGGAAAAGTTCCCACCACCATAGAGATTGCTGTTCTTATTTCAGCTCAGTCTACGAATAAAGAAAAGATTGATAGAAATGCTCTTGATTCATAATTTTAAGAAAGCTGACCCGATGTGTCTGGAATGCTCGCATGTAACCAGATTTCTTGCACATCGATTTAGTTGTCAGCAATTATTGTGTCGCTCATAGTTGTGAAAATCATAAATCATGATTTGTAGTCTGAAAAAGTAAGGACCTTGATTTAAAGGGTTTTCTGATGTCTGGATAAATATGGAACATGAAAACAGAGCTTGATAAATATTTGAATTCCCAGACTTAAATCTCAGTCTTGATTTCTGTCAATCTGTCCATCCATTACCGTCTTTTCAAAAAATGGGAACAATTTGGAAAACTATGAATTCAACATCAAAGATTTATAAGAACTTTGCAGGAAGTAATTACTGATTATTGGTAATAATAATTACCAATAATTATTGGTAATTATTGCTAATTACCAATAATTATTGGTAAATAAACTCAGTTGGAGTTGTTAGTTGAAGCGTATCGTAATCACCACAATGACTGAATTGGAAAATTTTACCTTGACGTTTGCATTTCAAAATATGATTCAGTGGAATTATTGTGAGTAGTGCACAAATCCATGAAGAAATAATTGTTTTTACTAGTATTTTTTAAAGAGGTTTTCCATACAGTAATAGTCACTATATATTACAAAATAGAGTGTGCTTAGGTTTTAATTTCCTTATTTTTGATTTTGTTATTATAGTGATGAACACCATAAAATATTAAGCATGATCCATCCCTAGTTTTTGGACAGGATGCTTTTTCTTCTCCGCTAGATGAAACCTGGAAGGCCACACAGAGGTTATAGCAGCTCGACTGCTGGAGGTAGAATTGGTAAATCACTTGTTTTATGGGACTGTGTTGCTCTTCAGCAAGACCTTAAATTAGCAGGACAATTTGTGCAGTAAGCGTGCTCAAGGTTATAAGTTAGGATCAGTGTTAAATTTGACTTCTTAAAACCTGGAGATAAAAAAAAAAAATTGTGGATATTTTATTGCGGCATAAAGCATGCGCAGTTGAAATCCAAACAGCTGGGGGAAACTTCACATTTACCAAACTGCACTTCTACAGCAATTTATTAAAATGACTTCAATTCAATTCAGTTCAGAAATGCTTTATTGATCCCAAAGGGAAATTCAATCAGGAGGAGAGAAAAGCTTTGTGGTGATGATCAGTGCAGCATTTTAGAACCTGTGCATAGCTTGCGACCAGTAACCAGTTGCTGATAAAGAGATTAGATTGGCTGATTTTTATCTTCCTGCTGAACTCAAACACCCATAGCAACTTCAAGGCTTGTCAATTGGAAGCGTGTAGTTGTTACTCTGCTTACTGTTGTCGCCAAGAGGATTAACTTGTTGCTTTGGCGCCATGGATTGGTGTAAAAGTACCTAATAAAACTAACCTTACCAAAGGCAGGCATTTTCTGGGTGTTCCCAAAAGATTCTTGTTTGCATAATACTGGTCCCCCAGAAGCTTTGCAAAGCATGAAAGCTTGTGTTGTAACTGTAAGAGCAAAAGGCAGCAGCCAACAAATTGAACAAAATGTCCTGATTCTTACCCAATCTTTTTTTTGTAGTTCACTGGGGCATGTATTTTTACTCATCTGTCATACTAATGTGCCCATGCCAGGACATCTGCTATGCAGAGTTGTACATCATTTGTAAATAATAAAATGACACTTTATCAATCCTGTGGTGGACCATTGCTCTTTTTTGTGTAAGTGTTTTTTTTCACCTCCAGATGATGAATCACTTTCCCCTCCACTTGCTTTTTAAATCGTTTTAATCTCTCAGATAGGGGTTCTGAAGCGAGGGCAGGATTACATCTGAAATCAATGCTTATCTCTTTTTGTGACACATTCGCTTATGAAAAGGGCTTGTCATGTCATCGTGTGTGAACTGGTCGTCATGCTCCATTTAAATGACCGATCAAATCTGAGGCCCTGTGAAAGAGCAGAGAGAAATGATCAGAAACCCGCGTCTCCTGTGGAGCGGACAGGAGCTACAAACGTGCTGCGGTGTGTCAGAGAGGTGCGAACACCACCCTGGAAGTAAGTCAGACTGTCTGTTAGGTGGTTGCGAATATCCATTACGCTTCATCAGGTTGGACAGACTGGAGTCATCGGGCGTGTGTGTGAATAATAAATGACTATAAGTAACGACTGTTGTGTAATGAGGTCAGATCTGCCACTGAATATCTAAGACCTCTGAGTGTGAGTGTGTGTATATTGTTGTTGCACCACAATTGGCCTTTAACAATATGCATCGTTAATGCAACGCACAGTTTCCATGCTTACACAAGGCTTTTACATTTAATGGCACATGTGCTAACATCCATTCGCATGCATGCACATCAACACGCATGCTCACATCATAACCCTTCATGCGGACAGATGAGCGGTTGATTGCTGCACAGATCCGACGTGGAATTTTAAAATTAAACAACTTATCCCTGCCTGGAATCTCCATGTTATTCCTCCAGCATTCCAGCGGGGGAAAGGAAACCGCACTGTCTGTTTGCGTCCATGTATGTATGTATGCTTGGCATGTGGATGTATGAAGCTGCTGTCAGCAGCTGCTGCCATTATTCATGCGTTGATGCTCATTATTCATTCACAGATGCATTAAATGTTCCAGTGTGTACATTACATCCTGCAGGAAGCATGTGGATCGCCACAGTTGGAAAATAACAGGGCATCTATACTTACTCTGGTAATGAATGGGACTTAAATGGAAAAACATTGTTTTTCGTCTTGTGTCTTTTGACTCTCTACTTTGAAATTTAATGCAGCAACAGGATGTGTTATTTGCAGTTACCCATAAGGCACATGTATAGTTCATGCAGCATTCTTGTAATTGCATAAGCTGGATTTTTTTTTAAAATATTGTTTGAGCAGAAGTTAAATGCATATGCATGTTATTTGGATTTAATATTAAAGCCTTTCATTGTCAAGGTTAAAAGGAATCTCAGATTTTCTTTGGTTTTACTGGGATGCTGTAAAATATGAATGAGTAGTCAGTATCTACGTTCCAATCTCGCTTGTGGTGATGAGATATGGGTCTTCACTGCATAAATGAGGTCCTGGAAACAAGCTGGAGATAGCTCAGTGACACATCAGTTTTTGGACTAGCAGAATACAGCAGATGAATAGATAAGTTGATGGTGTCTTATCTGCACTTGAAACGTTTGGAGAAGTAGAGAAGATTATATTTAGTTCAGAGCAGCATTAAAAAGCCAATCATGACTTAAAACCTTTTATAGCATTTTAAATATTGCCTGAAACTCGTTAAAAATAAACGCCGAAACTCCTATGTAATATGTTTTTGTGCTGCTTTATATTCAATCTAAGATATTTGATGTTACGTGTGTGTCTGTCAGGCACAGCAGTAACGGTGGGTAAAACCTTCCCATAATGCAGCTTTGGCTAAAGCCAGTTTGAACTATTTCAGAATGCTTTAGATGGGCACAGAAAAAAAAAAATCTCTTCCTTATAGCAATTCAAAAAATTGGCTTTTGAAACTGGAATTATTGGCAGACAATGATCAATAAAAATCTAAAAATGTGATTTTTATTGATCACATTCTCTTTGCAGAGATAGCTCTGCAAAGAGCAGAGATAGCTCTTTGCAGCCTGTTAGTACCTCACTCACTCACCCTTCAAGATTTTTGAGACAGATAAAGTACCTTAAATTGCTTTACGACAGTAAAAACTTTGAAGCAAAAATCTTTATTTCCTAAAATCTCATATTCACTTTATTTTTTTTAACCAATGGATAAACTCTCAGGCCACAATAACATTGCATCCTGGTTGATGTCAAAATACCTTTTAATATATTTGGGTCTAGCTGGAACAGTCTCAACATGAAGTTGTTGTGCAACTGAAGCTGTCAAAATTGTAATGGTGAATGTCATGCTTACTGCTTTGTTTATGTTTCATTCTAATAGCGCCGAGACATTGTCTCACCTCAGTGACGTGAAGGACAGATGGAATGTGACCACGGAGATTATCTGGTATCAGGACCCCATATGAAAGTGTCCTGGGTTTTATTTGGAAAAAATTACATTTTTGCCTCTAAAGTGTCCATAAAAAGGTCAGATTTGGTGTACGTAAGCTTGCAGAAAGTTACTGGAGCTCTGGTTTTTCTGGAGGTAATGTTACATTGTTTCCTATCTTGTGCTCGCATATCAAAAAAGATTATTTTACGTGGGCCTAATTGTGCAGGAATGAAATGCCAGTCTTATCACAATTATGAAATACGTAAGACGGTCACCATATCTCTTCTGTGTTTATATGCTGCAAATGGATTGGGATACAGGTTGTATAAAAGTAGCTGGGAGTCAAATAATTATTTGGCAAATTAATCAGAAAGTAAGTCACAGCACTTCAATAAATCACTTCAAGCATTTGGCATGCTGAGGTAAATTAGTCTTCTTCAGCAGAAACTACATAGCATTGAGTGATGTTAGTATTAATTCCTAATATCAGAAATAGCATTTGTGTGAATGTCATCCTTCAGTTGTGATACAAATTTTGTATATATGTAATATGGCTTAAAAGAAATTTGACTTAGTAATTTTTCTTTAAGGAAGTCCTGCGCTTTCTGACATATGGTCATCACAACATTGCTTTTCTATTAACCCTTTAACAACCTTTTTGCCAGCTTTGGACTGAGAAGTAGCTCTTATAATGAACTCTACATATGCGTTGTTCCACTAGGTGTGTTGCTAGTTGATGCTGGCTAGTCTGAAGGAGCTGAGTGGAGGCATTGCGACGGAGGGCTGCTCTTTAATGCAAAAGCTCGGAAGCTTGGAAACTGCAGCTCTGAGGAGGAGCTTCGTCCTTCAAATCGGTGCTTAGACTCCCTAAGCATTTCACAAAGCTGAATGGTTGCCATGGGAGATTAAAAGATTTCTCAAACATGCCTGAAAGAATCATAGCAAAACTCTAGGTATATTTTTGACGAGGGAATAACATAATAACATGATGTAGAGCTCAAAAATGTCCATTTTACATAATCCCACTCTTTTAAAACTGTATATTTGTCTATTCCTTGCAATGGAAGGCAATATAACATATTGTTGAGGTTTCCGGCAGAATAAGTCAAGCATCAGCTGTATTTTGTGACTCCTCTTTAGGTAGTGTCCGTAAAGTCCATGCACCATTAAGAGAAAAGCTTAAGTTTTGGTTAACATGTTGATCAAATTACTGATATTTTCCAATGTAAATTACTCCTGTAATCCTTCTCCTCCCTCATCACTCCCTATTTTGCCTCAAGTTAAGTCTTCTCTATTTCTCTGTCTATTCTTTTTCCTGGCAAAGCTCACGGTGGTGTTACCATCGGTCTGAGCTGTGCGTGTGTGTGCGTGTTTAAGCGAGTGTGTGTGTATAAGTCAGGAGGGCTAGGCTGAGCTGGAAACGGGGCGTCGATGGAGAATCAAACACGGATGAGGACAAAGTCGAGAAATAAAAGAAAAGATTGATTGAAATTTGCCAGGAGGCAACGGAAGGGTGGCGTGTTTATGTTGCAGTGGGACAAGTCCCAGCTGGGTGATCTAAACCTAACCCTTCCAGCGACCTTGTCAATTGTAATAGCGGGCCGGCTGAAAAAGGAGGCCCACAATGACACACAGCTGCTTTTGGAGGAATGCGCTGCACACGTGCACATGCTTATGAACTATATGTGTCAGAGACGGATGTCAGACGGATTTCTCTGACTTAGCCACATCAAAAGAAATCCCTAACACATAGGTATTGTGTGCTGCATACGTCTTTGTGTGCACTAAAAGCATCTTCTTGCCAGCGGTCAGTGGCTCCTTACTAGTGGTTACCGGCTTCGGCGCTGAAATTGAACACCTATATTATTTAGTCCACTTCACACAGTAAATCTGTATGTTTGCAGACGTGTTTATGCGTGAGCCTGGAGAACACTCGAGGCAGAACTCCTCAGTTTATCCGTGTGTATGTTTCCCTCCAGGGCATGTATGTATGGCTGGCGCGATTGGAAGCTTCAAAGATTAGTTGTATGTTTATCTTTTCTGATTTTTTTCCCCCCAGTGTATATGCATATGCACACACACTTTGTTAGAGTTTGGTTTAGCAGCTTGGTTAAAATCCCGATGAGCACCATGTGTGCTTGGTTTTCTTTATGTTTCTACCCCAAAGCCGGTTAGGTGATGCCATGTCATTTTCCACTTTAGAATAATAGCATTGTTTGCTTTTTCCCCTCTTCTAGTTTTGTCTTTCACTTGGTCCATAGAGCACCAAAACAATTAGACGTAATAAAAATGACATAAAAGCTTAATGCTATGTTTATCTGGTTTGTTCTAAGAAAACAGTCATTTGTCCCGACTCGACTTTCTTTAGTTCTGCAAACAGGTTGCTAACTGTAATCCATAGGGCTATTGTTGACAGTAAAACACTTTGGTTTGGTCTCTGTTTTCCCCTTTGCCTCTTTAATCTTTATTTTCTTTTATATCAACAAGACATGGCTTGTTGGACTTCATTAGAATTTATTCTTGCACAAAGCCAGTGGCTGAGGGAAACACGACACCTCAGGAAATGCTTCTTGTTTCCATTTTTGCACAACTTTTCCTTTTATTATTTCCCTTCCAGGATTATTTAACACAACAAAACTACATCCACAGTCACCGTGATGATCTAGCTCCTTACTCCTCCTGAATTGTCTACCATTGGTACATCAGCTGTACTATGTTCTCTCTCCTCAGATCTGGGTTGTTGCTTTCCTTGAAGCCAATATTCTTGCTAATTCATAAATATTGATGAAATCTAGAACAAGGAGAACCTTTTCTGCTGACCAAGATCTTTAGTGAAAATAAGACCACTCGCTATTTTCCTTTCTGTGTTGTCAGTTAGCAGCCACCTGTCATTTTGACATACCCATTGTGTTGATTTTGTCAGCAGTCATTTCGTTTATTACAAATAAAACAGTTTATTTAATTTAAATGTCACATCATCGTCCATTTGTGTTTTAAAGAGAGTGAGTTTCAAAATGACCTAACATCTCACTGTGATTCATTTATGTGTTATGCTTTTAAGACTTTTAGATCATTGGACTTCAAAATAGAAAAGCGATTGTCCATTTAACACTTAATGTCTTGCCTGGTGATCTCTGTATTGTTTGACGTTCCTGTGTTTTCTCTGCCACTGCGTGATCGTTGCTATGAACGCTTTACGTTTTCAAAGAAGCTGTCCGTCATGACCAACGGTACAATATAGCAATATAAACCAAGTTTTACGACCTTTAAAAATGTGTCATTCTTTCTCCTGACTTTTACCATGCCTTCTCATGTATGCCTAAAGAATGAGGATGTGCTGATTCATTCTCTCTCCCTTTCTCTCTCTCCCTTCTGTACTTTCCCAGGTAGGGCAGTTCAGTCAATTTCTCCATGAATGTACGTCACAATGATGATGACAGACCAGATTCCACTGGACTTGGCTCCGCCCCCCCTCCTGAACGGAGAGCTCCCTCTCATGCCTCACATGGTTAACGGTGACGCAGCGCAGCAGGTATATATGCCTTTTTACACTTGCACACATCTGTCAGCTTATAGTTGAACCTCCCACCCCTGAATACTTCCACCTTATTCTTTCATCATTTCCTATGTTGTGGTTGATGCATCCAGCAGGCTCTTCCCTTTGTTGTCATTTCATCACAAGTCTCATGTGTCATTTGAAAAGCTGCCAAGACCTTGCTATCAATGAAGTAATCATTGGCTGGAGCAAAAATGAGCACCTAGACAGATAAGGACAAGTCAAGTCATTTTCACAAAGGATCACTGCAGATTTTTGGTATTCAGAGTGACGTACCGGTATTGCTGGAAAAAGTAATAAAAACTCCTAGAAGCACGGCCGAACAAATTTCCATCCCTACATGCCACATGCTCGCAAAGCATTTGCTTGAAATACTTTGGACAGGGAGTTAAGTGAATTCCCCCAAACATGCTGCAAAGCCAGCTGGGCCTCTTCGAAAGCGTAGCACCTGAATCGACATCTGCTCAGGCGAAGGGAAGCGATCGCTCTGATTAAACTCAGCGCAGTTCAGTGGAACTTTAAATATTTGGTCAGAAACGTTTTCACACTGAGTTCTTGGTAGAACAGGGATGTGAATGCTTTTGCATCACCGTAGCCCTGCTCCCTGGCAGCCCAGAGGAAGTATGTTGGGAGTGTTTTGGCTGCGACACGGTACAGTTATGCAGGGGGTTTTGGCCGTAGTACACAGCAGTTAGGGAGCTCTTTTTATCACAACACCCTGCAGTTTAAACTTGGTTCCCAGTGTGGAATCAGGGATCTAGACCGATGATTATACAGATTTGACTCAGCATTTATGTCCACATGTGTGAATTTGTTTGTTTCTCTGTCTGTCGTACTTTGTGTGTTTGTGTCTCATACCCTTTTAGCTTTTGTGTGGGCACTGCAGCGTCTGTGTTGAGTCTGAATACATGCTTAAGTGCTTGTCTGTCAGTTTTCTCAGTATTTGTGTTTACTAGCCTGCATTTTTCAAGCTGCAGCTGCTGGTACTTTTTCTACACTGAAGCTAAGAGAGGGTAAGTATCGGGTACAACCAAGATCAAAGACAACCAACTATAAGGTTTTCCACCTCTTTTTTAACCTAAAGAGTACAGTGTAGGGGTTTGGGTTTGGTGAAAGGTTTTTGCAAACCTGCCAGTACTGCTTTTAGCTTTTTTTTTTTTTTAAGCTAAAAGCAGAAAACAGCTGCTTCTGAATGGCTTCCAGAAGGTTTATGTGTAGCATTCCTTCAATCGCCAACCATTCATTTTCTATTTTAGGAGCAGAGGTGACATCACACTGTGTGAGAGAGAACTCACTACAGACCAGGTTATCAATAAAATTTTTGAAAAAATTGGTTGCTTAGCATTGTAAAATAGTCACTAGCATCTGATATTAATGAGTAGCACTATGCACGGTGCATTTACCATTAAAAGTAGTAATTAGTCAACCGATCAATCAAATGTGAGCTGGAGAAGGTAAAATGTTTGGCGTTCCAACTCTTCCGACGCTGGTCAGGTTAGCCAATCAGAAAGTCTCAGATTTTATGTCACTGACCAACTTACCACTGCGTCTCTCAATAGCAGCATCCACACAGAAGAGTGTAACAGTGACATAGACATTTTTATTTATGCTGCGTTCACTGATCAGACTGTGTTTCAGCTGTGCAGTTCTAGGTCTGGGCCGATCAAGCTGAATATTGTCCGATTCAAATCACCAGGTGATTTCTCTGTGCATCTCTAATTAAAGGTTGAGTTATAAAACCTCCTTTTGTGCTTCACAAATGTTAAAACCGCAAAATTCTAGTCCTGGGTCAAATGGCCTGAAACTGCTAATTTAAAGTGTCTCTTATTGGTATTTCTTCTTGTCAGTGACTTGAAAGACAGAGTCAAAGGGAACAATTTTCTTTGTCTAACATCAATCACAAAACAGTTACAAACCACCTAAATATGTAGGTTTTGTTGCATTTCTTTTCAGATTTTGTGAATTCTACCTTCACTCCTGCTCATGTGCAACACAAGCTGACTGGTTAAATCCAGCAGCTATAGACATCTATGAGGATAACACTAGGCTCAAATGTAATGAAACATGTACCCATCAAAGTGAAGCATCATGGGTATACCTAACAGTCCGGCTTCTTTGACGCAGTTCTGTTTATTTAAGCTGCCACTCCTCTCACTCCCACCGCCATGGTCCCATGTAGGGGTTTTCTCCATCCGTATGTGCCGTGTACTATGCTGCCGTTCCCATAGCAACAGCAGCCGCTGCAGTAGACAGAGCAGGAAGTGTGCATCTGTTTGTGTGTGTGACGGGAAGGGAGCATGTTGGTGCTGAGATGGGAGAAGAAGCAGAGGCTGCAGGAGGAACGCGCGATACGACGCTTGCTGAAAGGCGCACCTGTGGAGCGTAGACGGCACCGTGCTTGTGTGTGCATGCATGCATGTCCCTGAATACGTGTGTGTGCGTGCCTGGTGCGTATGCAATGGAGGGTCACCTGTTTCATGTCTACAGCCACGTGTACAGTTTCAACAACCTGAACACAGAGAACATGACGGTAAGGTGTTTGCCTGCTCCCTTCGGACTTAATCAGAAGCTTAATCGTTTATTTTGCTTTCATTGGTGCGCGCGCTCACTTGTCTCTCTGTTAGACTAGAATGTACGCTGTTGTATTCATACCGGATCTTCTCTGAGAACAGGTTTTAGAGAAACCTGATCTAAGATCGAGGTGTGGGTCTCAAAGTAGCTGTTTCTCATTTACATGTAAATGATGCTCTATGATCCTACATTCAGTGTGCCAAATCACCTCTGGAAATTACGCAACGGATGTGTGTATATAAACTTTCTCCCTTAATACTGTATTTATTTGTGCCTTCTTATAATGTTCTCCTTTTTCTTTTGTCTTTGTGTTTTGTCACAGGTGATTCTGGTGCAGGTGAACCCAGGGGAGACGTTTACCATCCGGGCGGAGGACGGCTCGCTGCAATGCATTCAGGGTCAGTCTCCACTCATCACGTCACGTTATCATATTACAGCGAGGCCTGGCCATCACTCCTATGTGATTGAAGATATGTTTGTTTTTATCAGTTTAATTGTAGGCGGGCTGAACCGAGACTTTTAAACTGGAAACGCATCAAACCAACAAGTGTGTTATAGGCACACGAAGCTGTTATAACCCATAAAGTGATGTGTGAAGACTTTCTTTTGGGAATAAGGATAAATAATACAACTTTTAGCAGTTTGCGGAGACTTATGTGTTGAAAATTGATCACGTAATACAAATGATCACATAAATACGTTAATATTTGAACTAAGAGATCCAATCATACCTCTCTTCACCATGGGAGGTGGTCATAAACACAGAACCACACCGAGATGTAAGGGTAAGAAAAAACTGGAGATTGATTGGGACATTGCGATGTGACGCAAAGCAAAAACGATTGGCAACAGAAGCATTTAGCAGATTCTTCATCACAGCTAATGCTACGGCAAATATAGGCCTTTGCGTGAGAAAAAAATTATGCACGGCAACTCTTGTATAACTGCAAGAGTTGCCGTGCGCATGATTGATAAAATCACAGATGATATGGACAGAAAGATGAGTTTTCTTATTCAAACAAACGTTGGTCAGGACTCCCAGCTGATGTCTTCCCTACAAGAATGTGAAGGAAATAGAAGCTGTGAAATCTTATGTCTGGAAAGTCTGAATTTAAAGGTATTTATTCTGCCATAAAACATGCAAAATCTCCTGAATATTCCTTGATTACAGTATTTTGGATGATTTGTGTAGTAAAGTAAGTACATAATAATGTAAATGTAAGGCAGTGGTTAGCAGTTATGTACGTTTGCCCCGATGACAGATGTGGTTAAACCGATCTGCCATAGGTCTACTCTGACTTCTTCAGATATGAGTAAATGAAAAAGACTGGAGATGGAAGCCACATTAAAAAGCTCCTAAAGATGTAAGGAGGTGGCAGTAACACGGGATTTCCCCCCGGCCTCCTCTGAAATTGTCTCACTTTGAGGATGTCAGACAGCAGCTTTGAAAGGGCGCTTTTGTTTTCTTCGTGATCTCCCCTCCCCTCTCTTCTGCTGATCCCCGTCTTCCTCCGTCAGTCTTTCTTTGGCCTCAGAATTGAGAGAAAGCAGTTTTGGCCCAGACACAGCCTGCCGCCCCTCTTGTAAAACCCTCACCACCACAGCACGCCGTGTTGTAGCAAACAAGAGCCTGCCTCTTCTCCTTTAACCGCCATGTAATTTAATTTTCCTGAAATCAGAGGGATCGCCTCGGGCAAACCTACGGGCAGAGTTAATGGCAGATAGACACGCCGCATGGTGGGATGGAAGGATGCAAGGATGGTGCAGACATGAGAGACACGTAGAATGAAAGATTTGGTGACTTGTGAGACGTTAATTAAAGAACAGATGACAGAAGAATTTTGTGAATATAATAAACAGCAGAGAGGAAAACCAGAGGCTGCTTTGCAGAAGGACACTGTATTGATGCAGCTAAGGTCTCGAGGTTGTTTATTTGTCTGGTTGCATGTGTGCACTTCCCCATAAAAAAGTTCTTCTGTCTGTGTGTGCTTTTTTTTTGGTGGGAGGTCTCCAGCTTGGCCTCATATTAATGTGAATGTTACTAACATTGAAGGAGCACACACACACACACACACACACACACACACACACACACACACACACACACACACACACACACACACACACACACACACACACACGCATGCTGACAGAAGAACAAACTCCAGTTCTTTTCCTCTAACCTTCTCTGGAGGAGGTCAGCGGGTTTTATGAGAGGTGGAGTGTGGCGGTGGGTTTTGAAGACGGGACTGAGTCCCCTCTTCAGACCGACGCCGTGTGATTACCAAGACCTCAGAGCTCAGTGTTTGCCCTCGCTTGTGTACTTGTGTGTTTGCTCTTCAGCTCGCTACGTGTGCATGCCTGCGTGTGTGTGATTTTGCCGAGGGAGGTTGCTGAGACCTGAGGGCACAAGAGAGGACCAGATTTGAGATAAAACAACCTCTGTTTAGCTGTTGCTCTGCGGTGCAAACATGCACACAAACACGGATGCTCTCTGCCAAGACTGACCCTATCTGGAGAGGTCAGGGCCAGATGGCTTTTTTTTATTTTTTCACATGGACCCTTGTGTTTCATAACGCCGTCACCTCATTTCACTTGATGTTTTACTCGTTCGGCCTCTGCTCCAGTTGATTATTACCCGATCTGGCATTAGCCTCTGTTTTCTTCTCATTCATACTCTCCGGGAAGTGCTGGGTCAAAAACAATCCAGTTTGGGTTATATTGATAACCCACGTCTGAGTCAAATATGAATGATTCAGTCTTTGATTGATTTGTTTTATGGATTTGACCCACTGTACTGACTCTCAACCAGCAATCCAATAAACTAAAAGAGACTTATGTCTAATGTCTAGGAACAAAAATTTAATTTTTTTTGTTGAATTGAGTTATTTTAACTGACAAACAAAGCAATTTGGATAATAAATCTCATACTACACCCAAATTTCATAATATGCACTTATCAGCTACACTATTAGATATTGCATATTTGTCTAAGTCATTGGCCTTAAACCCAGGAGTTTCTTGTGTGCAATTAGCCGTCAAGTGCTACTGAGCAGTTTCGAAACTGGACGTATACAATCAAATCATTCCACATTTTATTGGATCATTTTAGTCACATGCTTCAGTTTTCTTCCTTCCCTCCCAGTGGTTTTGTTGCGTTGCTCTTTTGATGCTCGCTTCTTCTTTGGCTGCAGCGTTGTGTGTGTCAGCGAACGAGTCGAAGCGAATCTCTTCCTGTGTCCGTCTGCTAATTAGCATGTTCAGTGTGGATATGTAAGTGTCTGTCTGAAACAGACTGACCTATCGATGTTCCCGGGGGGTCAGCGTCAACAAACCATCACAGTCTTTTCTCCTGACACACTCTTTTCTCACACACATACACACGAAATGCTTCCACACACTCCCCGGTCTCTAATCATCCTTGCCACCTCTCCCTCTCTTCCCGCCCCGTCGCCCTTCTCCCACTCTGTCCCTTCCTCCCCCCACACGCCCTCACTAAGACCATAAGACCATTCCCCTGAGCTTTCCCACACTCACATCAAAGGAGAAGACTCTGGAGGGTGTGTTAGAGCACCCTGCTCTGGAATTTCAGTGTGTTGCCATGCACTTGCTTGCGTGCGTGTGTATGTGTGTGTCTGTGTCTGTCTGTGTGTGTTTTACAAGGGCGAGTTAGTTGACTGGGCTGTTAGGTTTTTGTTGAACTTTTTATGAGGGACGATGAGTCCAGGGGGGCTGAGACACAGAAAGAGGTTACACCACCATGGAGGATGTGACATCACAGTGCTTAGATGGCAGCAGATCAACATTGTTTGTTCTTTTTTCTATTGCATCTAATAATTTTGGATGTAGGTTGAATATTAGCAATATTCTTAGGTATCATACCTCAAACATATAAATTAAGACGTAAAAGACCTTAATAACCTGCTCCCTGCTGAACGTTTCCCGACTTTGGACAGCTTTTTTCAGGCAAGTCATGGCTGTGCGTAACCTCTGTGGTGTGTGGTCACCACTGACTCTGCATACATGTCATTCTGCATGTGTTATTTGGACAAAGCAGCTGGGGAATCAAGGTCTGGTTTGTGTTTTGCCAGCAGATGTGTGGAGCTGGCTCATACACTCTCTCTCTGTGTCTTCACTGATACTCACTTCCTGTCAATGTTCTGCTGCACCGTGATTGGCTTGTTATTTAATGTATTAAAACTGTCATAGTGCTTTCATTAAGCTGTTCCAATAACAATCGCTGCATAGAGACTTCTCCCCATCATTCATTGGTGAGAACTAATTGTGACTTGTAAAGGCATTACTGTTTCTGATAAAGATATTTAATTTGTCTTTATTCTTACCTGCTTATTTGCAGTCATATTGTGAATGAGAAGTGCTCAAATAGTTCAGATGTGGGCCCTTGTAGTAGCTCCCTGTTAAAAATGGAAACACCTCAAGTTGTTTGAACACAACAATTATTTTTTTCAGTTTAAAGCTATTAACTTTAGTATTTCATATTGTTTCCTTGAAACAATATGAAATATAATGTCATTTTTTTTGGTATATGATTCTCACGCTATGGTAACCTGGAGTAAAACTACTGTAGATTCACTGTATAACACATTAAAATAACACAAAACATAATAAAACCACTTTGACTTAACCCTCCTGTTATGTTGCAGATCAAATTGACCCGTTTTCATGTGTAAAAAATTTTTTTTTAAATAGTTGGAAATATTTTTTTTGCATGAAACTTTTTCTATTTGTCTTAATAGATGCACTGTACATATAAATTGAAAATGGATTCATTTTACACATTTGCAACCCTCCTGCGTCCTGCAGTAGAGTAAAGCATCGATATTGGCGGCGGGAAAAAAAGAATTATACTTTTTTGTGAAATGGAAAAGTAAGAGCTGTCGTCCATCTTGTGAACACTTTGTACCACCTACAAACTATTGTAAAATTTGTAAATTTTTATTTTGTACTGATTAGTTTTAGCACTTTGTTAAAGGTAACATTACAAACTAGAAAGGAAATGTATTTGAAATCTTTGAATTTATATGTTTGAACAAAATCTTTTGGTATTGGGGGGGGAAAGAGTGTCATTGGGATCCTGATGTAAGGAAGAAACAATGTGAAAAATGTGATCATTTTTATTTTTTTTATGTTAGTTTCTTCTGGCCTTGCTTTCATTCCTGCTAGTTTGTGTTATCCCCTCTGCCTTTGTTAGATGGACGCAGCTGATATAGCTTTTCCTGGGTTCACTGCATCACTACAGAAGCTTCCTGAGGTTTTCTTTTTGCCCAGCCTCCAGCCAAAGTGTGCACTTCTACACTCAGGACTCTTTGATGTAAATGGAAATAGCTGCTTGAGAGAGATGTGGTGGAAAGTCCTGCAGCCTGTGTTTACCTCGAGCCAGATGGCTCTAAACAAGCTGGGGGAGAAGACGCAAATACATTTTTTCTCCGAAGGGCTTAATTTAGTGTTCTGTTCTGGACGGTCCCCTTGCAGCTTGTAACCAGAAGGGGTTATTTTAGGTTTCCAACCTGCCTCTGATCCAAATCCCTCCCATGTGGGGGAGCCTGACAGGTTTAATGAAAACTGTAGCTCTCTTGTCCTGTCAGCTGAAAGTCTTAATATGTTTATCGAAAGTAACTATTTCAATAAAATTTTGAAAAATCTATGTAAGTGTGCTTTGTTTGAAAAAAAAAAAAGCTCCTTCTCGTCATTTGTAGATGTGTGGTTAGAAATGTCAATGGGTGTGATGGTATTATTGTTGCACATGCACCACGCTCCAGATATTATGAATCTTATAACCGATTTCCTGTAATTGTAGGTGCTTGAAATAGTAATTGTCTGTGACTTTGTAGTATCTGAATGCACTTTATGTCTCTTGAAAATCAAGCCTGTTACAAGATGCATTATGACACACCAATGAAAATAAGTTAAAGAAATCCCCCATTAAACATAAGAAGATTAAATGAATTGGAAAATTAGCAAAACTCAAAATGCTAAATTTCATTTGGCTTTGGCAACGTGGAAAAAAAAAAAAAAAGAAGAAAAAAGGAGAGGTTTACCATCTTAGTAGGTCTTACTTCATCCTGTAGAGAAAGTTCGGTGAAGTCAGATCAGGTCATTGTGGCTAAAGTAATGTGGCTAAAAGTGGCTGTCAGAAATAATGTTTTTTTTTCCCCCAATTTCTTCTCCTACTTAAAACAAAAAAATATATATAAAAAATGTCAGTATTTGATCAAAACTAACTGTCTTCTGTCCCAAGACTGGCATAGACCAAACATTTAGGTTAAAAAACAAAGCAGTGTATTAAAGCAACAAACAGGATTATAACTTTTGACGCATTGTTAGCCTAAAATTAGTTAACCCAGCATTTTGGTAAAAGCAATAACCCTGCAGGTTTCATGTGTAGTGCAGCTTTCTAAGGCTACCTAGGTAAATGTTTTGTCGCTTTAAGCTTCCATCCCGTGCATAAGTGGTTATCAAGTAGGATTAGTAAATAGTTTAATCCTACATCCTAATATTTTTTAAGATGGGTTTAGAGACTACTGGAAAAGAAAGAGACCTCAAACTATAGTTTAAGCCAGACAGTCCCGTGAGGGATTTACCTACAAAGGAGTTACCTACAAGATTGTATGCCCTGCAGGCAACCGTAAAGCAGGTTCCAGGGGTGTGTTTAGCATATGGGTCTTAATTTTGTGCTATGTCTCATTGCATCTGGGGGGAACTGGTTGCCAGGGGAGAGGACTCTCACTCCAGGTGGTGTGTAATGGAATGTGATCCCTCTGGGCACACATTTTGTGTTTGGATGTGTGCTTTTGTGTGGCGTACCTGCTCCCTTTTTCTCTCCTCCACCCTCGACATTCTCCACTCAAAAGAAACAAAAGAAAATGGAGCGGATTGGCTTGGCTCAGCTGGCACAAGGTAGTTAAAACATTGACTTCAGTGTGTGCTTGCGTGCGTGCGTGCGTGTGTGTGCATGAGGTGGAGAGAGTTGATTGTTGTTGTATGCCCTGCCCAGTGCTCAATTATAAACTCAATGCCCTCACAAAGTAGGCCAGGAGGAGGCAGACTAAGGAAAAGAGGATGGAAGTAGCAAAGTTGAAATAAAATGCAGAAGGCAAATAAATGAATATGGTTTGAAAGAAGTGGAGGATGAATAAGAGAACTAGATGCTGCATGTCTGATCGTGCCATGCATTCTGGATGAGGCCACTTCCTTCACGTAGTGACCCCTGCTACCTCTGTAGCTGCTGCCGCCGCCGCCGCTACTGAGTTGATCTACTTTTCCAGCTCATACTTGCTGTTCCGACTGGCCCACTTGGGCAACCTGGGAGTGGGAGTGGTTTGAGCGGGTAGAAATGGATGACTGGAACTCTTGAGAATACAGTGAGACTGTGTGAAAGTGTTTGTGAGCAGCAGCTGTGTAGAGGAGGTAGCTTGCAGAAGATTTTTTTTTTCTTTTTTTTTTTCCAGACAGACAGAGGCAGAAAGAACGATCTTTTCCAAGAATGAAATTCTTGGCACTCCTGCGAAGCTCAGGGTACAGCTGGAGCCGTTCCCCTTCTCTCCATTCTCGCTGCCTCCTCGTTCAGTTCTCTTTCCATCCTTCTCTACTTCGTCCCTTGCTTTCCGGTCCCCCCTTTTTTTCTTCATTTTTTAAAATTTTCCATAATTGTCAGTCTTACTTTCAATTGTTTTTTTTTTTTTTTTTTTTTTTTGTCTTCTAACAGATCTGCATGTTTCTCTCACGGTGCCTTGCAAAGGCAGTCATGCCCCTTCAACTTTTCCACATTTTGTCTTGTTATGACACACTTTAATGTCTTTTTTGGGATACTATATTACAGACCAATATAAAGAACTGCATGGTTGTGACTTAATAAGCAAATTAAAAGGAAAAAAAAAGTCGAAAAGTGTTGGGTTCATTCATTTCCCAGACCACGTGAGTGTTTTTGGGACCCTTGTTGTCCCAAAACAGCAAGGGTTTTTTTTTTTTTTTTTTCAGACTCTTTGCAATATAACACAAGCTCAACCAGTTTGCATAGAGAAGAAACAGGAGACCGTCTAATTTCACTTATCAAATGATTTTTCGACTGGACTTTCACTGGGCTATTCCAGCACATCAATATCCTCTGATCTAGACCGCTTCAAGGTAGCTTTGGCTGCATGTTGAGGTGGTAGGTGACTCTCCAGCCTCATCTTAGGTCTTTTGGAGCTTCTTACACATTTTCTTTCAGGATTTCCCTCTATTTAGCTCCTTCCATCTGACTGATATGACTAAGTCTCCTTCTTCTCAGTCGCTGTTTGCAGTTTAGTGATTGTATTTGTGGAGTTACGGGCGAACAGCTGTCCTGTCAACAGATTCTTTTTTCTGAGCTGTGGATTAAAACCTAACCCCGCCTTACACACCGCCACAGTTTCTTCCCTGACCTGTCTGCTGTATTCCCTGGTCTTTGTGATGCTCTTTGTTCACTGATGTTTTCTAACAAATTTGCAAGGCGTTTGAAGCACAGCTAAATCAATACTGAGGTTTAGTTACACACAGAAGAACTCTTAAAAATTTGGTGAGTGCTGAAGACAATTTGTAGCACTTTGACGGTTAACATCAGAGCAGAATAGAAACGAATGTCACGCAAGCCATGCTTCAGGGCTGCAGTATAGGCAAACATGCGAAAGTGATAGAGGTTAGGCTTGTGGTTAGCTACATATTCTTGACTCCTTTCTAGCTTTTTAATCATTGTAATCAGTGTTTGTGATCTTCAGCCTGTGGCCTCTTTGACAAATACAAAACAGTTGTGGGCATCAAGGAGCATCTGAAATGCCGTATAATTATTGGTGTGAAGAACGGCTATGCATGGCACTTTAAATATATCCAATAAAATATTGGCCCTTTGCGACTTCAGTGTTAGATGCATCGACGTTGCAGTGACAACTGTGATTCTACATGTTGTGCAATCCTAATATTTCTGTTCATTTCAAGTTTTAGACACATTGTGCTGGTTTCTAACAGAGCATACTGCCAATTTGCAGGTCCCTATTAACTCATTTTAATATTTTGCTTCAAATCAGGTTGCCACATTTACTATAAGGATTAAATTATTCCCACTTGAAATTTTAAATGTTTTGAAGAGGAGTTTGCTTTCAAAATGTGACAGAGTTCCTCTGCACAGCTTCAACTTTCACAAGACATTGTTTACATCATTTGTGTTAGAGTTTCATAGGGAAGCCCCACTTCTTTCTTTTTTTTTTGCCCTCGCTGATGAGATGGGACGCATGTTTCAGTCACTGCCAAGAGAGGTCAAGGAATGACCTGAGACAACGGTGTCTCTTCTGCTTTTGCATTCATACACAGTGTCCATCACATCTGTTCCCGTGTAAACCTTTTTGGCATTCATACACATATTGCAGAGGCAGAAATAGAATTTCAAGGGTTTGAGGGAAAGTCCCTGCTAATCTAGCCTTTCCAGCCCACTTTCTGCCTTTCCACTGACGTACGCATAACTTCTCCGTTTCTTTTCTCTTCTCCCTTCTTATCAGCGCACACTCTTTCCCCGCAGCTCTCTGTGGTGGACACAAACTTGTTACTGTTCAGACTGTGACTCACAATCCAGGAATGCCCCATATTAACATGTGGAGAGATAGGAGAGAGGCATGTTGAATGGCAGAGGGCAGGGCGGGAGGGGGAAGGAAGTACAGCTGCGGTCCAAACCAGGACGTTGGTTTTGGGTGGTGGTGTGGGGGTGGAGGATAAGAAGGGCGCATTGTGGATTTAAGGGGAGATCGGTGTAATATCAGGAAAGCGTTTCATGTCTCAGAGTTTGTTTATAACCCAACAGCTGTTGCACTTCTTCTCTTTCTCCCGCTCTCTTCCCTCATACACATGCAGAGTTAATAAGGGAATGGACACAATGAGTCACCAGTGTCTGACTTGTGTATCTTTGTGTGTTTAATTGCACGCTTTTGTGTGGGTGTGTGTCAGTGTGTGTGCGCGTGAATTTGCATGTTTGCGAATGCTTGAGTGATAAATCGAGTACAGTATGCCGTATCCATGCAGCCGGTGTAGCTTGGATACCATTCTCAAAACAAGCCTATCTGCAGGCTTCAGAACAGTCATTGGGTAATGTTAGAAAAAACGGCGGAGGCAAGAACACAACTTGTTATGTCTGGAAGTGAATCTGTTCTGAACTTTGATGTTTTAAGCCGAGGTGACCGTGGTTTATGTCAGCGCAACCGTTGAAATGTCGCCGTGTTCTGCAACCGGACGGACCACCGGGTGCTTTCATGTCAGCGGGGCGCTCAAAGAGTTCGGCAACATGTGGCCAGGTGTGTGCAACTGGAAATCTGTTTCTGGTCTCGCTGAAAGAATTTCTGTGCGTGCCTTTGACTGCCCATGACTATGTGCACAGCTGTTGGGCTGTGTGTTTGTACATGTTTAGGATTTTGAGAACAAAGCGTGGCTGGGTTCAGTGTCCCTCCAGACGTTACGTTGCTGTTTTCTGGAGCAGGCCCAGCAGTAGAAGTAGGTCGCCCAACGGCACCCCTCCTCTGGGTGGGGGAAAACCAGAGAGGGATCCGGGTTGGGTGGAGGTATGGGCTGGCAACCATACACACTAAAGAGACCATGGATTGCAGTCTTAACAGCCACTCACACACAGATCAGGACAGGATAAGATGTTGCAGATACCAGAATAAAGTAGCATTTGTTTGTTTTAATGTTAGGAAAATAAAACCTAATTAGGTTTGGGCATTAAATTGAAAAGAAATATATAAATGGATGCATAGAAGTTATAGACCCACTCAAAAACAAGTCTATTTCTTTTCTTTTTACTTGCAATGTTATCCTTTTCCTCTGTTATGAATTTAAATTACATCATGAATCAAATCATGTGTTATGTAAATATAACACATGATTTAGTTTTAGTCAATTTTAGCTAATATTGAAAAGGGATTTAAAAAACCCTGAAAAGAATCTCAATTGCCTTCATTTGAAGACATCAAGGCGTCAACATTGTCTTCTTTTTTTAAACAATAAAATAGAAAATGTAAAGCAAGAATTATAGAGGCCAACAGAATGCTCCTGCCTGGGGCACTGAGTAACATTTCAAAGCTTTAACATAGAGCTGCAGTCACTAGACAGTGAACACTGAATATCACATGATCTATAGTATAATAAATTAGCTCTGCAATGAACGTGTGACCGGTCTAGGGTGTACCCTGCCTCTTGCCTGCTGTCCCCTGGAGATTGGCACCAGCACCCCTGGCGACTCCACTAGGGATAAGCGTTTTAGACAGTGGACCAATAGATGGACAATAAATTAAGAACATAAAGTATAAGACCTGTTGACAAAGTAATAAATGTAAAAAGAGGACAGCAAAATAATAAAACATGCATCCTTATGGTATAGAATATATCAAATGTCAAACTTATGAGTTTACATAAATCTCTGGGGCTCTGGTATTACATATAATTTTGGATCAGTTGGTTTATGTGTCACTACATAGCTGAATTATAAAGCTGCTAAATGCTGTTCATATTTTTGTTAAATTAGGACAAAAACGTAACTTTGACTTTATTTTAAACCTAACCGTAGATGTTTTTGTGGCTTGAGGTTTTCATCTCTGATAACCAGCAGCACGTAGCTCAGTGTAGCAGTTTTGCATCTGCTTAGATTTATTGTGTTATATTGTTTTTATCAAGTCATTACTTGATTTCTTTTGTCTTCTGTACATAAAAGGCAGAGCCAAATGCCAGGAAAACACATTTGATTTTTACAAGCCACACTCAGCAAACACTTCCTTGTATCATGCTGATGTCAGATGCTGATGATGTCATCATACAGTTTACAACTTCATCAGATCAGCTGACTTGACTGATAAGGCTTTCTATTGATTTCCTTGAGGCACTGTTATGAATTTTGAGCTGAGAGGCTTATAGTGGAGCAGCTCATTCATCTCAAGGAATGTGTTTACACATACCTTCATACACACACACACACACACACACACACACACACACACACACACACACACACACACACACACACACACAATTAAAACCAGTTTTTAAGCTCTGCGATCTTTAAGCTTGGTCAGCCCGCTCAAATAGCTGTTGAATAAAACACAAGGTTCAGATTCAGGTGCATGTGATATGTAAATTTGTTGTTTGTAACATTGAATATATAATGTGTTAGTCCTAAATAGGCATTGGCCTGTCTTCGATTCTTACATATCTTAATTATTACATTATAGTTTTATTATAGCTAAAACAACTGAATTAAACAGGCTTTTCGCTCTCTTCCAGCTGATCGGCAGTGCACAGCTATATGTGGGTGCAGTACTCTGTGCCCCACAAAGCCACAAAAAACTCAACACTCTTATCTGTCTTCAAATAAGAAGTTTTTTAAATTAGTTTAAAACCTTGGCATAACTTCATCCTGTCAAACAGCCTGTGCCTGGTCTATATATGACTAATTCTTATGGCAAAATATGACAAGTTTCTATGACATGCTGCATAAAGCTTTCTATCTGTATTTTTAAAATATTACCTGTTTTAAAAGTGATGGGTGGGGCTTTTGGAGTATTCTTGTGTATTATACTTGTGTATAATATTGATTGTTCATATTATACACAAGTAGAAATTGTTAACAAAGAGTTGAATTTGTGTTCGTTGCGAGTGAGGGGGAAAAAAAAAAAGGCTTCCGCCTCATTTCAGCCAGCTAACCAGCAGTGTGCAGCAAAAGGAGGGAAATTTTTCTCTGGCATCCAATCGAACACAATTCAAACTGCGGAAAATGTATTTTAAGGGAAATTTTCCTGCAGTTTCAGAACCCGTTTCTGTGCATGTGGACTGACATGAACCGAATTGTGCATCATTCTGCAGCGTATCAGTGCCATGAGAATAATGGACTGAAGGCAGGGTGGTGCAGGAAGACTAGACTTCCTCCTCGATCACCAAGCCCCACCCTGCTCAGGAGGAGGGGGGTGGGGGGGGTTGAGTCACTGGAGATGAACTTCTGGGCGGTGTGATGTGAGTTTCTTTGCCCACGCGACATGCAGCACAAGCTGTGTGTGTGTGTATATATAGCACTCTGTGCTATTTTTAAGTTGTCTCCCACATTTCCTGCTTCACCACATTATCTCTCCTTTTTATTTGCTTCCTTTTCTGTCTCGGATTTTCCATTATGCTCCACATGGTAATCACTTAAATGATGCTGAAATATGTTTGTTTAAGGCATTCATCTGAAATGCAACCATACACTCTGAAGAGAATGGCCTATGTGGAGTGGTACCGTACTTGTGTGTGTGTGTGTGTGTGTGTGTGTGTTGGCCTGACTGTAGAGGAAACTGTCGTGGGAGTGCCTTGCTCTCAGAGCTCCAAGGACAGATAACATTACCCTGCTTATGCTTACATAACTTCCAGGCAACGCCACGTCACAACTGACCCAGACACACACACATGCACATGCACGCACACATGCATGCATAGTGCACACAGAGATCGATTAATGTTTAAAACTCATATGTATCGGTATTTTAATTGCTTTTTAGTCTGTTGGGAAATCATTTAAAGTCAAGTTGGTGTGTATGTAGGTCAGCTGGCTAACAGGCTCCGTTGGTTGGATACCAACGCCCCGCACATACAAACGCTCACACATGCTTTCCCAGGAGGGTTTGTGTTTCCTTCCAATGTGTCGACCACATGTGCATGGATGAGGGGAATGATCGGAAAGAAGGAAAGAAAGCAACCAAGCAAGCAAGCAAGCAAGAAAGAAAGCACTTCTCCTCTTTGGGGCGCCACTGGAGCAGCGATTCACATGGTTGACCTAAATTTACAGAGGTCTTGACTGATCTATAGATGAGAATGAATGCCTGCGTTTAAGCTGTTGCATTTTTAGAGATGTAAGTAATAGGGTGTGTGTGCGTGTGTGGCCACTCTTTCTGGGTTTGATGGTGTGTTTTGTTTTCTTGGGGCCCTAACACAGCTGTCTTTGACAGCTGCATCATGAGAAACATCTGAACTGTTGCATCATCTCCTCTCTGTCTCTGTCTCCCTCTCTGCGTACGGATGGATGTATGGGCAGCTGGACAAAATCACAGGCTGGTCTCCTTGGCTGGCCCTTATTTTTTTGTGGATGGGCCAGTTCAGGAGCAGCGTGGCTGTGAGTTTGTGTGTTTATGCCTGTGTGTGGCAAAGCGTGAGGCGGGTTGTTTACCGTAGATTCATGTGTTTATTTCTCCTGTAAACTTTCAGTAACACAGGTCAAACATTCAGAGGTGAGACTCCAGCATAATTTATTAGCACTGTAAGAGACATGCTGTGTTATCTTTTACCAGGAAAAAGGAGCAGTTTTGCTGCAACACATAATTTTCTGTTTTGCTGACAAGAAAACTCCTATGCTTTACAGTTTCAGCGTCGCCTCCCATAAAACACCTGAGGAAGCACCTGTTTCCTCTGCTCCACCCTGAGATTTAGTGTTTCAGTCTTTTTTTTGACACCAAACAAAACATGCTAAGCTATTCTTCTTGTCATTTTTCTGGTCTTTTGCTTCTCTTAGGACAGTGACTCATGTTGGGAAATAAATCTGTTTAAGTACACATTAAGATTCAATAACTTGTAGAATGAACTCAGGCAACACTAACTCTCTGCGGTGGGATTCTTTTTCACTTTATCAACCTCACATCTTTGTGAAGAAATTCTGATAAAGTTTTTTTTTTTTTTTCTACAACTTGCTTTCATTTTAGCAGGTTTTGTGATTTCGGACTTTGACTGGGCCATGGCAGCATCTTAAGTCTTGGCTTCTTAATCAATTTTGTTGCAGATTTGCTGCTTTCGGACTCGGCTTTTGCAAGGCCTCACATTTGAGACTAGGATCATCAGCACACAGAGGTTCCATTAAGACGCCCAGGTTCTGTTCCCGTGAATCAAGCCCAAATCATTACACCTCCACCACTGTGCTCAATAGTCGGTGTTGAATTCGGATTGCTGATGTGATATAAATGGAATAGGCCTAAACATCACAACACTTTGTATTGTTAGGAACTTTAACATTAAACATTTTACTTTTATTGTGAATCCCGACTATATTGATACTGAATCGAAACTGAACAGAATTAACATACCATCTGAGGTCCGTCGAGTCTGATGAGTCTTTTGCAAGATTTTCAAAATGATTCCAAATGTTTTTTAAACTTTCTCACCTTCTCTGAATGTTGGTCGACGTTAATGTCTAGACCAATAGGCTTCACAGAAGGACAACAGATAAAGATTTGCTTTAGGCTGAGGTTTATCAAGATGCAAACTCTTTAGAGATAAAAAAAAAAAAAAAATGGGGACTGACTACTTTGTGTTGATCACACAAAATCAGAGATTCTGAAATTTACAGCTGACTGTAAAGTTTTGACTCGCAAATTGCAGATTCCGATTTCTCTTTAAGGAATATCGGATTGTATATGAGTACAAACAGGATCCTGTTTTGTGAGAGAGGAATCCTTGTAAAACAATATCTTAATTTTAAGTCCTTTGAATTGTCTTATTGCTGAAAATGTACTATATAAATAAAATTACCTTAGTATTATGTTATGAAAAATAACAGGTACAATTTCAAACTTGCCACAGAATCCTGCATTAATGATTAACACAACCAACACAGCTTGCACAAAAACAGCAGCATCTCCTAGGGAACATAGGTCTTTACTTGAACTCTTTTATTTCCACTTAGTTGCCAGCATGTTCCAATCCAACATGATAAACTGAAGTAAAATGCTCTAAAGCATTAAATCTAAAGCTATAATGTCTTTGGCAGATAGCAGGTGCTTCCTGCTATCTGTTGGAAGCGTCCTTCTTCGTCAATCTTTCTCTTTGCAGTCTGGATGGACCACTGACTTGTCTAGACATGTATTTTCCTTCCTTTAAATAGTTTCCAACAGTTTCCTCTGACTCTAAGCACCTTGCTGATACAGAAAACAGTCTTCTCCCAGCACTTTAACAGGACCAGTACGCATTAGTACACAGTATCAGCACTTCTAAAGTTTACCTCTTAGGGTACTGGAACCTTTTTCCAGCATACATTGCGTACTGAGACTTTTTCCGGTGTTATTTGAGTTTTTGTTTCCTCATCAATAACGTGTTTTTGCTGCAACTCCACACCACTCAGGTGGCAAAAAAAAACAACAACAAAAAAACAATAATGCGTGTTCATTGCAATCTCGCTTCGGTTCTGTACACATGGCGACTATGGAAAGTGCTCCACAAACTGCCTTATGTGATGGGACTGAAAGTGTATAGTGATGGTGTGTAGTTAATTAAAATGGCTCTATTAAACTATGAATTTAGGCCCTTTGGATTTGATTTAGAATTAGCTTTGTTCTCTACAATATTTGTACAATAAAACTACCGATCTATCTAAAAATTTGCATATTTTTTCTGTCCCATATTTGCATGATATCAAAACATTGTCTTCCTCCATCAGTAACAAGTTCCCCACCACATCGAGAGCATGACCTGATAGCACTTGACATTTTGCTTTCTCTGATAGGAAAACTTGATTTTTGAGATTATAAAGCTGAAAAACCAGAAATCTTACAATCGGTTGATTTTTGACTTCTGATTTTTTGTGGTGCAGTTTGTGGTTGTAACGGGACAAAATCCCGAAAACGTCAAGTGGTGTGAATGAGTTTGCAAGGTGTTGCATATGTCCTAGAATGGTCAGATTGCAAAGGCTGGTGCCCAGACAATTTCACATTACATTGTGCCACACACATCATCTGACCTCATTCTCATCCTCATCCTCTGTCCTAACTGCCTCCAGCAATCGGAAGTGGAAGAAGCAACAGATGGTAGATGAGTGTGCTGCGAAGTGGGATTGGGGGGGGAGGGAAGGTGGTGGAACTCCGTTGTCTGGGATTCCAGCAGGATTAAGCAGAGGAAGCCACGACTTTATTTGTGGTGCTTTAGAGGGTAAAGCTGGAGACGAGACCCTGAAGGTGACGTTATCACACACACGAGATCCCTCGCACATGCACACACAGCACACACAGCACACACAGAGCACAAGTCTGCTGAGCTTTTCTAAACACAAGTCTCAATATTGTGCGGCTTACAGCAGTGTATGAGGAGTAGTGGGACAAAGAGTGTCTTGTACTTTTGGGATGGGTTAGTGGGGTGGGGGGAGTAGTTAGGCCTGCTGGGTCCAGTCCTGGGGGCCAAAGATGGGAATTTTCTGTGAGTATATATATATGTCTGTGTGCGTGGGCGTGTGCGTGTTTGTGTCTGTGAGGAATGCTGCTGTTTGCTGAGTGAAGAGCATGGAGGCAGGAGAGACTGTCTAAACATACGTCTGTTTGCTAAGAATGTGTGTCTGAGAGACGGAACTGTGAGAGTATGTGTGAGCAATGGGGAAAGTGTGCTGTGAGCAGCAATGGAAAGCGGTTTGGAGGGACCGCGTGTGTGTGTGTGTGTGTGTGTGTGAGTGTGTGAGTGCGCGCTGTGTGCCCTCTCCCTCTGCTATGACCTTCTTCTCAATGAGCACTTTCATATCCAGTCCTGCTCCCCACGGTAAGGAAGCAGACAGCACTGAATGAGTCCTGTTTCTGACTACCTGCGACCTACTCACTGCACCCAGCGCTGGCCCACACTGCAGACTTTACTCAGGTTGTGTTTGCGTGGGTTGTAACTGCACCGTTACCTGTTTGTGCGGTCGGGAAGGGAAGGGAAAAGAAGGGAGTGGGGACACTGGCGGAAAGGGAGGAGGAAAGAAGACGACCATCAAGGGGGGAATGTGGAAAAGATGAATTATAGGAGGAATGAAGTGAGGGGATGACGGATGTGAGTAATGGATGAAGTAAAAGAGGGAGATTCACATAGTAGTGGTTAAAAAAAATGGGATTGAACATAGGATCGAGTGAGTAAGAGCAGTAACTGATGTAACTGAGGTGTTGGAGTCATTTGGGAGGAAATGAGTAAAGGACCATGGGAGAGGTTTGTGGCAGTCACTCCATCTAAATAAATTTCTAAAACTCTTCATATCGTAGTTTTTTTTCACAAGAGTTTAGACTCAATAGACCTTTGTTTATATATATTTTTTTGGGGGGGAAAAAATACCTTTTGAATTAGATCAGGTGGTGGAAATCCTTTAACACGTGTCTACTCTGGCAGAAAATATTATCGTGTTTTCATGCTTGTGTGTGAGTGTTTGTAGTTAGCCAGGGCCTCCCCTGCATGTGCACCTCCGCTGGGTGATTTATTCTAAGGCCAGGTCTGCTTCCAGCTGTCCCCGAGGGGTCCCGATGACTTTAACAGCCGCAGACCCCCATCACGGAAAGGCAGAGAAGGAGAGAGACGGGGAGGTTTTTTGGAGAAGGGAAATACGGACAGTGGAAAAGTCAACATCAATTTTTAGTCTGCTAATTCTATTTCGAATATTTGTGCTTCGCTTTCCTGGCAAAGATCAAAATTTTATCTTCAAGGGAAAGTGTGCAACCCTGTGTTTGTCTCAGAAAATATTGCTGCTTACGGATATGCTTATCTTTTAAATTAAAAAAATAAAACGCTGGATGTGTGGTGGTGGCCACGTCTCGGTGTAAAGATCCATTTTCTTCTGGGAAAAAGAAGTTGCTCAGAATTGTCGGAAAGACGGATGGCGTTAAATACAACAGGTCCAAAATGTGTTGGACTCGGTACACGTTACATAATATGTATGTCTTTAAATGTCCCAAAGTCCAGACCAAGATCCAATCAAGAATTTATTGCAAGACTTGATGAAACAGATGTCCCAAGGTGCCTACCTTCCAATTTTAGTGAGCACAAGCTGTTCTGTAAAGAAGATTGGGCAAAAAATAAAGTTAAACATTCCAAGAGGAATGAAAACCTTAGCAAAGCACTGTAAAATGGCACAGTGTTGCTTCAGTGGTAATGTAATTAATAATATCATTGCATTTAGAGGCACTCTTGAAGCAAATGTGGTTGTCTCATTGGTGGTCTGCCCTGCTCTCTGTGTGAAGCCGTGTTTGTGTCCCTGCATGTGTTCTGCAAATTAACAAATGTAAATGTGAATTTGCTTTAGCTTGACGCGTCTGGTTAAGTAAATACTTGTTGTTCCCCCTTGCAGGTCCTGCTGAGGTTCCCATGATGTCCCCGAATGGGTCAATCCCCCCAATACACGTACCCCCAGGTTACATATCGCAGGTAGGCTGGTTGTCAAAACAAAATTAGTCACTACCCAGATCTTATTTGTTTTGTTGTAAAACTCACATTAAATATATATTGCCACTTATGTGTCAGAATGGGTAACAAGATGTTTGTCCACAAATGTCAGATTAACTCTTATTTCTCTTGTGATGTCATCAACCAACAGACACGTAAAGCAGTCTCAGCTGCTTTTCCTTTGTCAGTAGGTTTTAAAATCTTTGCAGTGTGCAGCATCTCACCTGCATCTCTCATTTCTTAGCGGAAATATAAAACACACATACGCCTCATATTAGCTTTAGAAATATCGCTGGCATGCAGCAGAGACCACTCTTTTTCTCTCCATTTGCAACTGTACAGGTTTTCATTTCTCTCCAGAACAGTGTTTCCTAATCTTTGTCCTTGGGGTACATTGTGCTGCATGTTTTAGATGTTTTTCCCTTCTTGACATGTGTTTTAAATTAATGCGTCATTAACAGGCTTCTGCAGAACTTGAGTTAATTCGTTCCTCTAAGTTAGACGTTATGGAGCACATGCACACATTAGTGTAAAACCTATTTCCCGTCCTTCCCTGTAGTTTTCCAGTGTTCCTGTAAGTGTTCAATGGAATATCTGATAGATGGATAACATATTCCACCACAAAATAGGGACCTCCTTTGAGAAGTTTAAAGATAATTGACTGTTTCAGATTTTGTTTTTTCTATACCCTAGCAGACGTAACAGATTTTATCTGATGCACCAGCTTGTCATGTAATCTAGGTCACTTTTAATGCCAGTGGCACAATTTTATTACAGTTGCTTTACCATGTACCACAATGCCTCACAAAATAAATAGACATTATACAATGCCTGGATATTTATGGTAAGCTCAAAATCTGTTATATTGACTTGTTAAGAGGGAATGTGTGTTTTAGGCTTGCTTCTTTTGACGTCCTCTTATATCAGTGATTTAGACTCTTATTTTGACGTAAGAAGGGAAGCAGTTCTTCAGTTTCACTGATGTTGACAGAGCCGACCTGATGCTCTATCTGAGGTGGTGGAGGCTTCTTCAATGCAAACGCTGCAGAGTGCTGCGCCGGAAAAGTCTCCAACACTTGTAAACAGAAAAAAAAGAAACGTTGGAAGTGTGACGGACAAGACGCAAATGATTCGTAAACAACGTGAGGGCAGAACATTAGCTATCAAACCGCATCATTTTCTCTTGATGCTAAATTAACAGTGACAATTTTCAGCATTTAATCATTTCTACTTTGACATCTGAAGTAACGCCACGGATCAACCCTGAGCTGAGGTTTTCTAAAACATAGTGTCATCTTTTTGAAAACCACAAGATGTAGACACATTTACCTGTTTTTGCATCAGACTAACTTAGAATTAGATTAAATATTAACGTAAATGATCAATCCTGGACTATAATATATTACACTGATTATAGAGACTTCAAAACCCATTTTATGTTTTTCTGAAAACCCCACTCTATGGAACAAAAAAGGGATCTAAAATCTTGTCTCGTTCTCAAAATTGCAGATATCGTCTTGTCTCATGAGTGAGGTTTACACTTAAGCCCGAAACATTTTATCGCTCTCAAATTTTGGTTGAACGTAATCTTTCACTTTAACCAACATGCTTTTTTTCTCAATGGAAATAATTCAAACATCTTTCAGTGACCCAGCTGCAGTCCTGCCTTGAATCTAATAATCAATGCAGGGATTACAAGATTAGGGCGATCGTAATAAAGCATTCCAAACTCAAAGACTTGGCTCTCATCATCACCAAAGATTATATTTCAAAGATACCAGTGGAGACATGCAGGAACCTGGTCAGCAATTATGAAAAAGGTTTGATTGCTGTCATAGCAGTGAAGCTTGTCTGTTGTTTATAATGAAGAGGGTTAATACAAAGTAAATAAGAACGAGTCGCTTCAAAACTGATATATTTTGATGTATATATTTTTCTATTTTTCTTTGAGAAATGTCTGTGTCATTTCCTGCTAGAAATAAAGTGCTCGGTTAAATAAAAATAACTCCAAATCTGCACGGCGTATTAATATTTTAGGCATGATTATAATTCAATACCTCTTAGACACAAGAAGTTCAAAAGTATTTGAATCTTCCTTCATAGCCTTTCTTTGAATAAGACGCCGCAGAAAGTGCGGCAGTTCACCAGTTTTCCTTTGGCTTTATGGAAGATAGGGTAATATCCCCACTTTGCAATTGGATTGAAGGAACACTACTTCCTGTTTCCCTTTATTCCATGAGACACATTTGGTTGCTGAGGAGTCTCAAAACATGGAGGGTCACTGCGCTAAACTAAAGAAACAATCGCCGTCAACGTCTACTTTATCTCCTTGTCTATGTCTGTGTATCAAATTTTTGCAAATTTTAATGACCAAGACACTGGAATATTTCATCAGTGGTAAGAATAAATGTTGCTTTCCTTTTTTTAATCACAGTTAATCAGTCTACGATTAAAGTGCGATGCAGCTTCTCATTCTTTTGTTTATATCAAACCGAGCAAGCCACTCAGGGGCTATTATCCACATATGTTTCATAGTCGATGTTGCTGTAGTAGGAAGAAAGCTCCAGAATACAATTTGTGCATTGTGCAGGAAGCTCATAAGCTCTCCTCTGGTTCAGGAAAATTCTTCCCTCAGGGTGTTTACTTACAGATTTCTCACTTTTCATGCCATTTTTGAGCCACAAAAACCAAAACGGTATAAAGCTAAAAAACAAAGTGCGCAAAGGAACCTCTCGAAGGCAGATTGTGTCTTGGGAAATTTCTGCAGAACTCAGAGGATCTGGGAGCCATCATTCAAGAATGAAAAGCATTAGTTAAAGAAAGGTTTCCACGACTCGTGCTCAAACCACACACAGTAATCAAACACCAGGCATTGCACCTATCTGCTTAGTCGAAGTGTAAAAGCACACAAGCAACCAGGGTACCCTCCTCCCCTCAACACTACAGGAATGTGCTGAATTCAGGATGTGAGGGTTGCTTTGCTTTTGAGTCACTTGTATCCAGTTGTGTCTGTGTTTTCCATTAAATGGTAGAAAAAAAGGAGAAGGGAGAGGGATATGCAAAACAAGTCAAATGGTTCTCACAAGTAGAGTGCTGTGAATGCTTTGGTGCTGTGTTTGTGTTGAGATTGCGCTTGTGCACCAATGGAAGTCAGGTCATTGGCACACCGTGGGTGTGTGTTTGTGTGTGTGTGCGTGTGTGTGTGCGTGTACGTGTGTGTGCGTGTGTGTGGGTGTGTGTTTGTAGGGAGCCGGCCAAGTGAGAGCGGGAAACTCTGTCACTCTTACATAAACAAGCCTGATAGGCCAGACAGGCCGTCGGTGGGCAGTTTTTTTGTTATTTTTTTTGGAGTTGAGCGGAAAAGGGGTTAGCTGAGAAAAAAAATAAATAAAAATAATAATAATAACAATAAAACCCCCTGTGTTGGTTAGAAATAGTGAGCAGATGAGCCGTGTCAAGATTTTGCCATGCACAAGCCACCGTCAACATGAGCTGATTAGGATTATTGCTTGAGGGAGGATGGGAGGCTGTGTGCAGATGAGCCTGTTTGCAGGTGTATTTGAATTTGCGAGTTCATGCCAATAAAAAGCACATGTTATGTAGGCCACCTCCACATGTACTCACACAGAGACTTTGCCCTGGCTTTCTTGTAAACACTCTTGTTTTTCTGCTCCTCAGTAGAGCAGAGGATGAGAGGTAGACAGGGCCCAACTCTCCTTTTTTTTTTTTATGGACGCCCTTTTATTCCCTCTCTCGGTTGCATTTTGACAATATGCTGCTGCTCTGTTTGTGAGAAAGCTTTTTTGGGGTAGTATTTGGTGTGTGTCTGTCTGTGTGTTGTTGTTAGGGACTTGAGATTGCTTCCCCTCTCTGCAGGGAGTGTGTGTTTGCTCCTTCCTTGGAATGCAAGCCTGTGGAAGACTGAATGGTTGGAATGTGTGTGCCTGTGTTTGTGTGTGGGTGTCCATTCGTTCCAGTTCATGAATGTAAAACTGAATACATGTATGGATTCTGCACTAATATTGAACCTCATAGTTAATGAACAGTGTGCATTCTGTCAGTTACTTATATTAATTTATTCGACTTCCACATCTAAAAAATATCACCTGGTTTGCTGTTTACTAATTAATATTGGCCCATTTCAATAAAAATTGAACAAATTAACTAATGCTGTTATTAATAAAAGAAAATACTTTTTTAGGTGAATACATTTCTCCATAAAATAAAAACAACAAAAAATATTTTTAATAGAAATACTTTTTTTTTTTAATCAAACACAGTTTTACTTATTTCTTTAATTATCTCAAGATTTATTTAAGTATCTATTTAATTATTTGTCAATTTGATAATGATATACTGTCTGTATTTCATGGACTTATTTTTTATCTCCATTTTTATTTTATGCACAACTTTGCATCCACATATTATATAAAATCCCAGGAAAATACATTAAAATTTGGGTTGGTTTAAGGATTATGATTATTTTTACTAGGCCCAGTAAACACGTCTCATTTTTGTGTGTGTCAGAATGCGTATAAAATACTATGACTTATTATAATGTGTGAAATTGTTTTGTTTTTTTGTTTTTGTGTCCATTTTCACAGGTGCTGGAGGACACCACAGGGGTTCGCCGAGTGGTGGTGACCCCCCAGTCCCCAGAGTGCTACCCTCCCTCTTACTCTCCAGCTCTGTCCCCCACGCACCACCTCCCTCCATACCTGGCTCACCCCCACTTCATTCCCAACTCTCACTCTTTCTACCCCCCTGTCAGCCCGGGCGAGCTGCCGCCCCACCAGTACTACCAGCACCACCTTCCCCAAATGTACGGCGATCCAGGTACTTGCTCTCAGACTGGAACCGCACCCACCTCCTGAATACCACGGATTTTTGACTCAAATGATGAATTATGCAATCAGTCATCATAAGATATAAATGATCAATTTCACCAAATCTTTAGTGTCTTCTCTCCTTTCAGAGATCATCCCAGTTTATGGGATGTCCAACTACATCAGCAGAGAAGAGACGTACACTAAGCCACAGCCTAAAAAGATAAAGGAACAGAGACTAGAGCGACAGAACCGACTCAATTCCCCTCCTTCTACTCTCTATAAGGGCAGTCTTGGGTCAGCACACAACGGATACAGGTAACCATGTTTCTTCTGTGGGTTTAAAACATGAATACTTAACACATTACAAGATGAGGCGGTTTAGTTTTATTGTCTTGTTTTTGCTATTGCTATCGAAAGAGTCAGATCACTTTCGTAGAAAAACGTATAAAGTACTTAGAAGTCACATTCCGAAGTTATCTTTTGGCAAAATAACAAGAATGACCAAAACCTGAATGCGAAAATTGAAACTTGGCAGGCAACTTTGAGTTTTATGTCCAGTATGGCTTCCCTACATCAATAGATTTGCTGTTTTGATTGTTTGCATCTCGTAAAACCAGTGTCTCATATATTTCAGTGAAATATTGTAATTGTGATCACGTTTTTTGGAGTTTCAGTCCATAAAATGAAGAGATATATTGTGTGATTGGCTTGTACTGTCAATAGTACTTTGCATCAAAACATAGAGCAAATTTTATTGTTTTCTCAACTTAACGCAAGAAGACTCTCCACTCATGTGCGACGTATTTCCCAACTCCAAATGTTAATTTTAGAGAAAAATCTAAAGCAGAACTCATTCTTTGGTGCAAAGCAAAGACATGAACACAATCCACTTAACTTAGCTTTAAGCAGGATTACTTTACTAGATTAGCATTTCAGATTGTAGAATCAGTGAAGTTTAATCAGGTTGTTGTGTGATGTGTTGGGGTCTTTGTAATTTCTTCAACTCAAAAGACTGAATCATAATATTTTACTCAATATTTCTAAAACTAAAAACATTCTGTCCCATCAACATAAACCCGACTTATTTGTTGGTTTATTAACTTTATGACTAATTTAATATGTTGGTGTTAAACTTAGCTAGCACTAACTATAGTTATTTATTAGGAAAACAAAGTTTCTCAAAAGTTGGACTCCGGTCTTTTCCAGAGATCACTCTAAAGAAAAAAAACAACAACACAATAACAAAACAAAGCCATAATTGTCAACATCATTGGTGCACAAGTAGTAAAATATTCCACATAAACAAAACCATTGTGGGGCAAGCCAAATTTAAAAATTGAGTGCTCATTTTACTGTCAGAAATTAAAGCAGATTAGGGTCACAACTAAACAGTTATAGACATTAAATTACACTTGGTTTTGCTTGTAAGTTGTGAGCAAATTTAATTTGTGATTCAATCAGTTGTTCTGGAATTTGGACATTATCCAGAAATCACTTGTGGATCTCTGATCATAACTTTTTACTACCTGAATAAAATGTTTTTTCCCACAGATGGAATAAATCTGTCAAGGTTTGTATTAAATTAAAAAAAAAAAAAAAAAAAAAAAAGGCTTTTTAGTGACCTACAGGAATTTTACTTCTTCAGATGTTTAATGATGAATTGATCATTTGAGAACTGTTTGTCCAAAATAACCCTTTATATACATATATAGATATATATATATATCTGCGTGAAAATTTCATTTTGTTTGTGATGCAGTAACAAATCACACGCCCCATCGCTTGGGTCAGTGGGGTCAGGGGGTGGAGCCAGCAGTCCAGGGGGCAAGAAGCCAGAAAGACGACACCGTTGCAGTCCACGAAACAGTGAGCCAGAGACACACACACAAGGTAGGAGACAAGGCAGAGAGTCAAAGCAGTGAGACAAAGTGGCACACTGATGAAACAAGATCAAGCATGCCAAATCCTAAAATGACACATCTGTCTGCAGAGATACTAAAGAGCATCACAATAGAGCCTCTTTATTTTCTAAACTGATATATAATCGCACAACCAAGTTGCCAAATATCTCTTTCTGGAAGAATTATGGATTTTCTTGTTACATTTTCCTTTTTTATTCAACTGACTTGGTTTTCTTACAACCTTACTGCCCCTTTCATATTCAAGCAAACAAGGTGCAGTTTTACTTCTTCAGTTTGCCTGTCCTTTCTTTTCTGTCATAAAGCCCCCAAAAAACTCAGTGAGATGAAAAATAAAAGCTGAAAAGGTCCGGGGGTTAGGATGGTGATGGAGACTGAGGTGAGAAGGTGGGGAAGAAGGGTTGTCTGGGCAACCGCATAGCTGAACCCGTCCCTCAGCGCTATCGTTTTACCGCCGCCACAATACCGGCCTTGTTGGTGGGCGAGAGAGGGGTAGGAGAGATGGAGGGGAAAGGGGGTGTCACATACCTGTAGAGTCCTGCATGGGATGAAGGGAACCTTTGAGCTCCGTGATTCAGACACTGCGGTTCAGCGTTATCACCCGCATACGCATGTGCAAAGAAACCGAGGGATATACCCGCCCTCACACACTTAGTTTTTTTAAGGTCTTGTTAATAGAAAGAACGGTATGTACCACTTTACGTGCCCCTTAGAGCACATGGGGACATCTGAGGAGGTGATGATAGAACAACTTGAAGAGACAGAAATGAATTGACTTTTCATTTCTACTCGTCAAACTCGTTTTAAAAGTTGTTATACCCATAAAATTTATGGATAGGTCTCCACAGTGTGAGGTCAGCTCAAGAGGAAAAAGTCTCACAGGGTCAAATGTGGATGTAAGCTCCTTTGACTTTACAGCATGTTAATACTTTTAACATGCCCACTGCAGTTCTCACAAAAAAAATATGGCAGAAAGATATGCATTCCCTCAAATTATGTGCAGAAAAATGTTATGCTCAACATTAAATACGAACAGTTGTATTTATTTGTGTGGATTTTAGTGAGTCATGAGGGAGCTGGCGGATGCACACGGTAACCGTGGGGACAGCAAAGCTCGTGTGATGAGCAAAAAGTACAAAAAAGAAGCAGACTTTAGTAACACAAATGGTGACACTTCTCTTTGCCACAATCTATGTATTGTAATTGACGTTATTTCAAGTTTTCTTGCAATTTCCATGTTTGCCATTATCTGAAACTGACCTTTGAATTTGGAGGTTAACTCAGATCCGCCCTCTAGTGGCTGTAGTACCAAACAGCCATGCCAGTCTGCTCAAAGCAGGAGCTCAGTGATGCTTGACAGCTGTTGAATTGGTTGAATTAGATGTCAGAGAAAGATACAGTCATGACAGTAAATTACCTGAGTTGCTTTCTTGTGAATGATTCCAAAAGTCATTCCAATTTCTGGGGATAATCAAGGTTACCTGTTATCTTTCTTTATTCAGGCTTTTTGTTCTCCTGCAAGACACTTTAACACACAATTAAAGCTTCTCATGCAGTTTACAGCCCCGTTGTTTAAATATACATACTTATATTTAAAATATTGCATGTGCAGGAGTTTGGAGATGTACTGATTCAAAACACCAACATTCCTTAGAAGAAATATTTTTGACTTAGCATAATTAGAGGGATACTTCTTACAGAGAGAAGCTGTTATGTAAGAAAGCTAAATTCAATTCTCAGTCAGAAAGTTTCATAGTTTCATGATGCCCGCACTGTGCTTCAACAACAACAGCATATATGACAGACAGGAGCATGTCACCATGTCATCAGCTGTCTGGTCTGGTCTATCGGGTTCTCAGTACAGCTCCGGAGATCAGGCTGACTCAGCTAGATTAACACACACACGCATACAAACACCTCGTGACTCGGTTTCCTGTAAAACAATCAGAGCACGAGGGTCCAAATGATAGGAAGCAAACAGAGGGAGGGGAGGAATGTAAGATTTTAGAGGCGGATGGGGTGAGACAGGAGGGCAGTGGAAGCACTGGAAATAGAAACAAGACATGGATCTGAAACTCCTTCAGCAGTGAGGAAAGAGAGATGAGAAGAGGGAGCGAGGGAGACAGAGAGTTAAAGACTGCAAATATTCCGACAAAGTTGCAGCTTGGCCCGACATATTCGAGCGCAGTCCAACCCAAAATACCACACACACACACACACACACACACACACACACACACACCCCCACACACACACACACACACACACACACACACACACACACACACACACACCCCCCCCACACACACACACACACACACACACAGCCGCCTACGCTTTGCCCTTGATGCCCTCTCTTTCTCCGTGTGTGTGGCTATCGCCCTGGTGCCAGTAAGGCAGCAGCCTGGCTTGGCTCTCACAGTGACCGTTCCCCCGTAAGGCCAGCTCCACGGGCCCTTTTCCTCAGAACTGTGCCGCGCGCTGAGCAGAAACAGATGTGGGCTCCGTCCCCTCTGTTCCTCCATCTTGGCTCTGCATCATCACCACCGCAGATCCTGTCTCACACTCAGAAAAACTGGAATTTCAGCAGAAACAGATGGAGCGGCTCCTTCAGCCCCTCTTCTTTGCTGCTACGTCATTGCCGAGGGCTGAGAAGTCCGCCGAAACCAGATGTGTACTATATAAGTGCTGCGTGCACCGTGTCGGTTCCGTTAATGTGATGTGAGAAAAATTAGGGTGATCATGAATAATAAAGCAGTCTAGAACCCTATGGTGTTGCATCTGTGGAACCACACGAGTTTAATAAATGAAATGAATTTCTCTTTGCCAAATTGAAGAATAACTGGCTTTTTTTTCCTCCTCCAAAATTTCCCCGTACGTTTTTAATGAAATTCACCATGAAATGAAAGTCTAAGTCAAATTTATTTATTCAGCACATTTAAAACAGCTGTTGACCAAAGTGTCCTGCGTTTAAAATAATCAAATGAGATGAAACAAAGCCAACTTCAAATGAAAAACTTCATTATGCATGATTGAGTATCATGTTCACATTTCCTAGTCCACTTACATTTTGAGTTTGAATGAAATCAAAATAACCATCATAAATCATAAGTAGTCGCAAAACCAAGAGTCGTGGTTCTGGTAATCTGAGCGTCAGACACACCAACGAACTCTCACATTGCCTGATAGATTGTTAAACGAAACATATTGTGTAAATTTTTGATCGCCTTAAAATATTTCCTACCCTGCTTAGCTTAAAGCATGTCTAAGTTTAGCTGTGGCCAAATGGCAATTACAGGGTGACTGTAAATGCAAAAGCATATGGTGTAACGGTAGCATGTAGTGGAGGGGAGTCGGTAAAGTTGAGGAAATGGGCCAGTGGTATCAGTTACATGTCAAAATGAATGTATTGTCTCCTGCTAATATTAACTAATATAATAAATATAATAAAGGTAATTTCACACCAAGATAAACTATGGAAACAAGTAGTCTATGTTCATAAATTACAGTTTGTTTTTTTTATTGTTTCTCATAAAGTGAGCAGAGGTTTTTTCCAGCTGAAATCAACTTTTCTTTTCTTTTTACAAATTGGAGTGTGATTTCTTCATCTTAAAAAGCCCAAATAGAGCAACATCTATGACTTTAAGATCCGATCACATAAAATTAACCCAGGTAATTTACTCTCACAAATGTATTTTACTCTAATCCAGATTGTTTCGCCTACAAATGTTATTGTGTATTTCAAATTATCCAGAAAAAAAAAAACTTAATCTTAATCCGTTAATTTTGTCGAACCAGATAACTTTACGTAGCTCTTGCTAATTCCAGTTTCTCCCATGTTAAAGTGTTCCTGGGAAAGACGTTTAACCCCAAAGAACTTTAGAAGTAGTTTTAAGCAAAACCACATAGCTTGCCAAATTGGAGTCATGACTCAGCAGTTATGTAGCATCTTTACAAGCATTAAAAACAAGTGAGAGCGCTCTCTATTGCCAGACTGTTTCAGTGTGTTGCTATGATGATAATCTCAGTGCCTCTCACCCACCTACCCTCCCCAAACAAAACTCCAGCCCTTTCTCATCAACCCAAATACGGCCATGTTTGGAGGGTGAAATGGCAAGATGGAGAGCAATGAAGTGGAAGGAGAAAATCTTTAGAGCCTGGAAAGTTGATAGTTGGGAGAAGTGACAGATGAGATAAAAACATGGAAAAGGGAAAAAATAAAAGACAGGAATTTAGGGATGTGAGCGTAAATGGGGCATCTAGAGAAAACGGAAAACAGGAGGTGGATTTACCAGCAGAGGAATGCCTCCCCCGCTGATATTGTCTAACAGGGATTAGGAGGGGAGGTTGTTCTCGCCAATCACAATAAGTACAACAGACATTTCCTCACCCAGTTGACTGAACCATGACATACCAGCACTAAGGCCGTGACACTTCCAAACTGCAGATATTGGCTTTTGTTGTTTCTTTCTGTTTAGACAGATTGAACTTTGTTTAACTCAGAAATATAACCAGGATTTTGTTAACGTGTCTAATTTTACGGTCCAGTGTGATGTAAAGCAGCTTAATTGATCAGATTTTCTCATGGTGAGTTTATGTACCTCATGCTAGTAAAGCATGATGACGGTCTCATACTGTGCGATGCATTGTTTGACTTTATCTGCCATTTATGTATAAAAGAAATCAAATATTATATTTTCCACTTCTGACAATCTCAGCGTTTTTATGGGATCTACAACAGATTAATGTGAATAGTCATTAAAAACATAGATGACAGGGTTAGAAATATAGGCAGACAAAAGCGGAGAGTGGATCAACATATAAAATCAGTTAGAATCACCACTTGCTTAATATTTCTTTAGCTTGCAAAGACTTTTAAATCACAAGTTTAAACAGGGTTTTCTTTCATAATGTCACTGTGAATAGAACACACACTGCAGATTTATTCTTGGAATAAATCTTTAAAAAATTTGCAATCCGATTTATTAAAAAAAACAAAACAAGCACACACACACACGCACACACACACACACACACGCACACACACACACGCACACACACACACACACACACACACACACACACACACACACACACACATATCAGAACAACTGTTATGTGGGGGGAAAAGCTAAAATATTCCAGTTTTTCCTCACTGTGACTTTGATAGAACAGTAAATCCAAATGATATCCATCAAAATCCAGGTTTCTGTTGTTGTTGTTCTAAATGTTTGGTCAAGTTTGGAATTAAAGTTGCTCAATGGATAAATACAGTATGAAGAAAATATTTTTTTTCTTCTGCTGCAATGGCCTTGGACGATTGAACCTCTAGTAAAGTTTTTTTATTTTTTTGTTCACCGCTCATGCTAAGTGCTCTCACAACAGTTACTCTGTGGACTTTTCTTTTAGTTCCCAGTGTTTTTCTTGGGTTGAAAAAGGTTAAGGTTGTTGCAAATAAAAAACATATGAAGCTTACATTTACAGAAATTAATGGTTTACAAATGTAAAGGGTTTTTTTCTTTTTGTCTTTTCAGCCTGACTTTTGGCAAACAAAATGCATATTTTATTCCAAAATGAAAGAGTTGCTGTACTTTCGTCATCCCATGTACATGTTTATATATACATGAAACCTAATTATTGAGGGAATCTTTGCAATTATGAGCAAATAATAGTTTATTTAAGTTTCTGTGTAAGTTTGGCCTTGGACTCCTTGTGCCAATTCTGTCCATATGGTTCTCAGCTTTTTCTGCTCTGACGTGCTTGAAATATGAATATTCTTATTTTGCGATTGTCTGCAGAGCTCTAAACGTCCAGCAAATACTCATTCTGTTTCCGACAAAGTCCTCTAATTACCCAGCTAGAAGTAATAATTTAGTTTATTTATGCAGATCCAAATTCATCTTTTATCCCATTTTCTTTGTTCGGGTTTTCTTTCTGGCATGTTTCTACGAGCCAGCTGAGCTCAGTGGATGCAGTATTTGCAGCCTGGTTGACTCATGTTGAGACTTCTTCCGTCAGGAACAACTTATACACTGAAGAGTGTTGCTATTCTTGTGTCGTAGCTCTAATTTCACTTATTTGAGTGAAAAAAGAAGGATTTTTGGATTGAAAATGTCGAATTGAACTTAAGAATTAAGTTTCCCTCAAATCTCCTTTTGAATAAAAATGTACCCTCTTCTCATTTTCAGCCCCCATTTAACAGCCGTCTCTTCTCATTTGATGAGCGTCTTGCTTTTAATCCCTTTCATGAAAATTCTGGGCCCCAGCCATGAGAACCGAACCTTCACCATGACAACCACAATTTTAGGCATGTCCCAACAACTTCTCCACTCTGCATGTTTGTGTGTTGGAGTGTGTCTAGCCCAGCTGGTGAACACATGGAATGCTCACTATGCAGCAGATGATAATAAAGTGGAACCCAACGTCTGCGCTCCTCTCCACCCACCTACGTTTATCCCCTCACCTCTGATCCGTTTCTCTCAGCTATTTCTCCAGTTTTTTTTTCTTTCAATTAAACCCCGCTCTCTTTGTTTATCTTCTCCGCTCTTTAAATCAGGCAGACTTCTATCACTTTGCTTTGTTCTCTCTGATTAGAGACCTATAAAGATGGGAATCTGACTTTGTTTCCTTAACGCGACACACCACACGCACCCTGTGGCCCAGTATTTGTGTGAAGTGGGGGCTGAGTGAGCGGCCGTTGCCACATTTTTCACATTTTTTCTCCAGGCCCTAAAGGTCTTTTTTTGTCCCAGTGCAGACAGACTGCGTCTAAGAAGAACAGGCCGTCATGCGGGAGGAATGCAATCTCCTCAATGTCAGAGTAGTCTACTTTTATCACGGTCCTACTTGCAAGCTACTTGGTTAATTTAGAGTTTACTTTTTTTTTCACTATTTTTAACAGGAAAATATCAGATTGGGACTAACATCAACCTGACTTTGATGTTGTGGACCTTGAAAGTTGTGTGCATGAGTGCTTCAAACCTAGAATGGAGTGCAGATTTATTGTCTGGGAACAAGAGCTACTGATTCATGAGGTTACTTTGTTTGTTTGTTTTTTTTTAAATTGTAATTTCCGTTTTGGCATCATCTTTGTTTAAAAGATAATGGCTTGATAAATATTGTTTTATCATCTGTGTGCTTAAGATTAGTTTTATTAAATTTTAGCCTGGTAAACACCAGATGGTGGTTGTTATGTTTTGATGTCCAGAACACTTAAAAGTGAAACTCTGACTCTCTTCTTTCACCTGGAGACACGATGATCCTGAAAAGCACATCAGTGTGGTTACATACCTCCCTTTAATATCTGTCTCATGATGATCACATCCTCAGATGCTGCTCTGAGGTGCAGTGATGAAACTTTCATCAGCTTGGAGTTAGGAGTTTCTACTTTGTGCTTTCCTGAAGTAAACCAAAATAGAAATGAATTTATCTCTTAGATGCTGGGGAACTACAAGTGGCCTCTTCATGAGTTTTGGGCTTTCTAGCATGACAAAATCTATAAAAGTCCTTTAAAACATAATTTTTTTTTTAACTCTCGCTTTGTCGGAAATTATTTAAAGGCATTACCACATGCCAGATGCACAAGACTCCAGTATACGAGTGTATTTTGGTGACTTGTGTTACAGCCATGCTTTATTTTTAGGCAGTGATTCATACTTTTACTAATAAACTGAGATCAGTGGTGTGCATCTGCTCTGGAATATGTGATGATGTCATAAAAGTTAACGTAATCCCTGCCTAAACGCTCTCTAAGCCCCGACCTTCTCCTCTTCTTTCATCTCGTCCATCCTCCTCCTCTCTGCTGATCCATGCTGTGCTCCTTGTCCCTCAATTTCCTCGTCTCTTCCTGTCTAATCTCTTACCCAGACTCCTCCAGACTGTCCTCTCGCTTGATATTCTGTCCTTCAGCGCTCGATTTTGGCCGTCTCTTCCTCTCATCCTGCCATCAGCTCCCCCCGGCCCCCGTCTTTCCGTCTGTCTGTCCCCGTTAATCGAAAACAGGCGGTCAGACGCTGACAGGATGTGAGGTCAGATGGGGATAGGAAGTAAAGGTACGTAGGCGGCACGGAAAAACAGAGGGGAGAAAGGACACGAGGGACAGAGAGCAGAGGGGCACGTGGAGTAAGACCAGGAGGAGGTCGGGTTTCTGTGTCAGCCGTAAGCCTCGGCCCTTTGCGGTTGATGTCGATGTTGAACGCTTTAGCAGCTGGAATCAACAACCACAGCGAGTCCAAACAGTGAGCTGTGAGAGAACGCAACAGAACCATGGTTTATTATTAGTCTCCAGAAATATTTGCGTCTCCTTCCACTGTCACTAGCAGCGCCTGTGGGTTGGCCAGCTTAGACTCATCTTTCTGAATATTAGTGTTTTGTCTGCAGTTGTTATGACCACAGCTGTTCACACAAGAAAGTCATTCTCATTAGGCTCACTGAAGTCAGAACAATTTCATCCTGAAAACTGAAAGTTGTCGCCACAAAAGCAAGACGGAATCTGGAAAACAAAAGGCAAATTGCTGTAACAAAAGTTCAGCCGTTATAAAGAATGACTGTCATGCTCTGATAGCAATTGATACAAATATAAATCTAAAATAATAATTTAATCCTGGGATAAATTCAGCTGTTTTGTGAGAGTCATAATAGTTTGTTATTAAACAGCATTAAACAGCATCCTAAAAACCTTTCATGTAATGCAACTCTCAAGCGCCGAACGTCTCCCTCAGCACTGTTTAATCCATTGTTCCAAAATGGCAAAGAATTTGGCATAACCACAAGGCTTTGGTTACTTTGCCATCAATTTAAACTGACAGTTCAAGCAAGGAGAGCAGCTAAGGTTCCCTTTGTGACTTTCACATGAGCGAATCTGTTGACAGGACAACTATATTTGTAACGCAATCCCCACACCCAGCCTGTCTGAAAAGTAGGAAGGTCTCATGTCACTGTGCTACAAAACATTTAGGAAACACATGGAACATGTGTAAGAAGGTTCTCTATATGAACCTCCTTTATAATGTGCTACTTGTTAGGAAAACTAAAAGTGCATCATTTGATTGTCATCTTTCCTGGCGAAGAAAGCGTCATGCTGAGACGATGATTTTCTTTTGCAGCACCATAGAAGCTGATAGGCGTTGATTGGACAATATGTAGAACCAAGTACGGGGCAAGTTTTTGAAGAGAACCCTGTCAAAGACTGCATAAGACATAAGCATACATGCTGAGTGGCCTAGTCAAAGTCTAGATCTAAAGGCAACAAAACAATCTATGATAAGACTTGGACAATTTATATTTACTTATGCTCTTTATGCAGTGTGACTTAGCTTAAGTTATCTTGCGAAGAAAAGTTGGGAAAATGAAAAAAATGTTTGTACGTTGAAGGTTCCACAGATGACTGAGTCGGGGCAAACACAAATACGCTCCACACGTCTCAGTATTTTTGCTACTGAGCGTGCTGAGACCAAAATAGTCCTTTTGATTTCACTTCACGATTATAACCAGCTTTGAAAAGCTCTGCATAAAACCGGAGAAATGTTACTATTCTTTGATACTCCTGGCCGGACCAGGTCATTGCTGGGGTTTAGTGTTTGCGTTTAGAGTTTCCAAGACAAAAATTGCGATTAATTCAAGTGGAGGAATGAGGACTGAAGTCCTGATTTAAAAACAGATCACTAATGAGCCAGTTTGTCATGCACTGGTGCAGATTTCGCACTTCACCTGTTGAACTCATCTTGTGCTGCCAGACTCAACACACACATCCGCACATGGCGGCTTAATTACACTCCTCCCGTTTGCCCATCACCGTTCATCTGTAACCTGATACCTTCACATACACGTACATGCACACACTGTCTCTCTTATGCTCTTGTTTTTAATTCCAACACACATAGGGAGGTCAAGTTGAGGTTGTACTTCCATGACATCATTGTTGCCATGAGTCATAAGTGAACCCCCAGGCAAAGAGAGGCTCTCACCCCCTGTCAGAGTGGCTTGAACACAGGCACTCATACACTCTCTCTGTCATCACTTGCACTGAGTGCGCAGCAATCATAAATTCAGTTTATATGCGTTAGAACATCATAAAATTGCTGATGTGGAGTATTGTACCACTCATGTTTTCTTTTTTATTTAAAGAAGGAAGCTGCACTGAGTGAAACTTTAAAAGCACACCAAGGCTCAGTTGTTGTTAGACCCACCCGACATCAGTTTTTTTGACATTATCTTCTACGTTTGTATTGAGACAAATTGTTCAGGATTAGGTTCTTATTGCTATAAGTCTAGCAGAAGCATTTTGTTTCATTGGGGACTGTAGAGATTTAAACAGGGCTATCTTTTTGAGGCAGTCTTTTTGTAGATTTCCCATTGTTTTTATGAATATTGTCCTTTTTCAGCCAGACTTCAATGGTTACGTTTGAGATTAGGTGACATTTGACAGTAAAACGTTTTCCACAGTAAAGCCCTTGACAGTGAGGCGCTCAGGAAGTTTCGTTGCAGCTAAGAAGTAAAAACTTTTCACCCCGCCACCTCCATGCGTCACATTACTCAGTAGCTTCTAACAGTAACTTTGTTGTCATCTTCTCTTTGACCAATTCTTTTAGATGTTAAACATCAGGGCAATTTTTGGTAATACTCCCATCTGGACTTTTAAGAGGCAATTGCAAGCTCATGTTTCTTTGATCCAGTCTGTAAGATTTGGTGTTGTGCTTTAGATCATTGTCCTGTCCAAGGTTCAGCGGTCTGACAAATGGCGTCAGATTTGACTGTAAAACTCTTTGGCATACATGAGACCCCCACATGCTCACTCCGTGCTTAACTCCTCGGAGGTCCGTGCCTACCCAAACAAGCCGACGTCCGACAGTGTTTTAAATGACATATGGTGTATTGATGAACTCCAAATTGCTAGGAAGGAACCTTGCTACGCGTCTAAGATTTACGAGAGGTATAAATTATGTCAGTGAATACTTGTGCTTTCTGTTGCTTTTAACCCACAAGTGAGTGTTTCACGCAAGAAAACTAGAGAAAGTTGTTCATGACCACCAACGCAGGACCCGTCTTAGATTGTGCTCCAGTCGCTTCAGGAATTAATGAAGATATAATCATTTTCCACTGAAAAGCATACTAACTCGAAACATTTTTCTTTTTCCAAAAGCTTTAGTTCTATTGAATCACTCATGAACATCCTGTGTGTTTCTGAATGATCAGATGGAGAAAGCAGGTCTCCTCTGGTTGGAAAACTTCCTCTTCAAAGATCACACAGGGGACAAACTTCCATGTGTGCGTACACACATACCCACACCCACACACACACACACACACACATATGCTTGTACTGATTGTCAGAACAACCAGGGGCTTTCTGTAAATCACTTTTACACATGTCTCTTTGGACCCGTACTTTGATATACTTGCCCCTGACTCACTCTGGGGCTACCTAGCACCCAAGTACACATAAACTAAAATCATAAAATTAGAGTGACAGTCCAAAACCGCCCACTTTTATAGCAGTCTGTAATGCATTCAAAATTTTTTTTTTAAAAACTGACCGTAATCAAGAAATCAAAATGGGGAGAATTGATGGCTGTGTTAACATGGACAGTGACTGATCAGGGTGTGAGTAGGCAGACCTAAAAACGACATTCAGAGTCACACCAGCTACATACAAATAAATATGTGACCATGCTGCAGAGCGGGCTGTTAACTCAACAGTTCTACTGATTCTACTTTGACATCATAAATACTTTCAATCACTTGTACTGTTATTATCCAGGCATCAACACGGTTGAGAAAAAACCTGAACCGAGTTAAATTTTTTGCTCTGATTCATTTCTCAGGGAGTTTAAGAGGTATAAGAGAGAGGAAAGACATTAAGAAAGATTGTACAAAGCATAAAAATGTCAGGGTACATTTAAATAAGATTTTAACCATCATTTGCTTGCTTGCGAAAAATGTGCAATTAAAGATCCCGTCTTTAGAGTTTTCCAGATAATTTGTCATTTTAGAACAGCTGACAGCAGCACGGCTGCTAGACATTCTATTTACAGAAGAATTTATTTATTTATTTAATTTTTTTTGTTAACCAAAAAAGCTCCTAAGTGACACTGTTTCTTGTGCCGAGTCATGTCAGTGTGCGGTCCTTCACAGAATCCCAGAATTAATTGGAGTCAGCATGCCGAACTAATGCGAGGTGAAGAGTCACAGTCGAATTGCTCTGAAGTTGGTTTGAGGAAAATGCATCCTGAACTCATTCTTCCCTGTAAATAGTGCTGTCGCGTCTCTCAGGAGTCTCTCATAATTTTTATTAATAGGCAAAAATAATGGAATTGTGGATTCAGATTGAGAATGTTCTCAAACTCAAATTCTGACAGTTTAATGGAGATTGTTACTTTTACAGCTTGCACATTTTTTTAAGATATAGGTACAAAACACACAACATATTAAAATCTATGACTGAATTCAATTCAGTTGAGTTGCTTGTTTTAAAGTGCGTCATTCTTCAAACAGTGTCCCTGCTTATAGGAATCTATCTCTATGCAGACGCTGATGTATTGCCAACGAAGCTGGGATACATTTTTGAAAACTTTTGCTGTACCTTTTATTTTTATTGTAATTAAATAACCTAAACTATCATGATATCCATGTCCATATTGCAGATTCTCATAAATGGATCACTCAGGATGAATGTCTGTGCCAGGTGTGTCAGGGGTCAGTGAGGCTCTGCATGTGATGAACAGGGAATTGTTTTGGGAAAACCGTATGTTTTCTCAGGGAATAACTCCTCTGATTACTCTGCTTGTAGGTTTTCATAGTTATTTCATCTAAATACATAATTCAGGAACAGAATAATTACACGTGACTTTGTATTTACAATTGTGTAAACCTTAAGCTGAAGGAATTGTGCAGACGTCACATGTTGTGTAATTATTCTCATGTGTAGGAAGAATTGATTCAAATGGTGCGTAATAGAGATTGGGAATAGTTTGTGAGAAGAAATTACTATGAAATGATGTTTCCATGTACAGAGAAGATTAGTCTCTGCAAAATATTAGTCATGATGATGATTTTTTTTTTCTTTCTTTTTCTTGCTGATCCCATTTTGTGTGTGCTGGACCGGTAACTGGTGACTAATGCTTTTCAATGGAAACTTGGACAATTTAGTGTGTTTTTCGAGAGCTGTGTACATCACAACTTGTAGAAAAGAAATATGAGCATGCTGAGGAAAACAACGTGTTGCATCACCACACCATATGTCAACAGACGTTCCAAGGAATTAGGGTCTGTTTTTACTCTATTTTAGGCACCTCCTTTGGGTACCACTGACTGCGTTCATAATTTCAGTTTTAGTCTAGCAGTGTTTAGATGTACAATGCTTTTCAAAATGTTTGACCCTACAACCCTACCCAACCATTGTATAGGGATTTTAATGAACAACAAAGTAGAAAAAGGAACATAATACAATACACGTCTTTAACATTTTTTGCAACCCCCTTTACTCTCAGACCCCGAAATAAATTCCAGTGTAAGAAACTGGAACATTAAAAATCTACCAAGGCGTGGTTGTCCAATGAATCCGATAGAAAGGGCAAGCGCCGCATTAATCTAAGAAGAAAACAATTTCTAAAAGAAGGATGTAAGGAACCGTGTTTTTATTTTGGCAGTTGCAAACCATTCCATATCCTCTCTTGATGAATTTATGTTAAACTCATATAAAATATATTGAAGTCTGTGGTTGTCATTTGTAATGTGAGGAAAGAGTTTAAGCGTTGTGAATACCTTTGTGAAAGACTCTTAGCTTGTGGTGAATGCAAAATCATTTCTACGTCAGATAACAAGCCTTGTTTGAATTGGCTTGTTCTTTATTTGTGATTTTTTTTTAAATAAGAAATGTAAAAAATATAGAGGCTTTGTTTGCCAGATGTTGTTCCTAATAAACTTTTGGCAATATCGTTGCAATTTAGTTACATAGACTCCACTTCATGAAGTGCTTAGCGCAGCATGTTTATGGTAATTACTCTGTTTTTCTTCTTTCTGTCTCCCCAGATCATGATTCAGAGGGGAAACGTGTTCAAGACATGCTGTCTACAATCGACAAACCACAGGTTGGCATGAATACGGCTTTAAAATCCTGCACACTTTTGCACACGGAAGCAGACATGCAACCACTTTCATCAATCACCTCCTTGTCTGATGCAGTCATCCCCAGCACGAGCACTAATGTCTTTTCAGTGTGTGCATCTCTTCACTGCAATGCAAATGAAAACTAAACGCTATACTGACAATATTAGCAGTGGTGACTTGTAGCAGTTCCTGCCACAGCAAATGATGATATAAGCTGTTCTAACCGTGGCCACACGAGGGCAGCACCTTCCCATCCATCCCACTGAGTTTCTATTGCAGCTTTATCGGCTCAAGAGACTGAAGACTGTGAACTGTCTGGGTTTTTGATGCCTCAGGGGAATTTCAGATGAGTGAGTCTATGTTGTGCAAGCACAGTTTGGGATAGAAAAAAAAAACAAAACTGCTTACTCTCATTTGAGAGTTTGAGCAGCAGGCATTGCAACTGGGTCATTTAACATCGTCAGTTTATGACAGGGATATTGTAAACCAGGAGGATATATTTATGACCTACTGTGACATGTAGTGAAAATGGTAATGGAGTTAACTGAGAAAGATTTGGGATTAAAAGGCTGTTGAGTCCCGTGTTTAACCTCAGATCCCATCTGCAGCACATCGTTCTCAGACTGAGTTTACAAGAGAAGAAAACAGGATTTTCTATTAAACTCTAGCAGTTTAGTTTATTTGCCCCACACAATCACTTCTAGTTCAGATACCGATTTGACAATACTTACTTATTTTTTTTAATTTAATCTTTGCTTTACGAGGGTACAATATGACCATTGACACATACACACTGGGACATGTTGCTGACTTGAATTGGTCATTTTTTCTTTTTTGTGGACTCCCAAAACTATAAAAGCTCATTTATACTGACAAGGCAGTCGGCGGTAGGAACCATTTCAGAGTGAAAAAGACTCAAAAGCGAGCTACTTTCAGTGAAGTCGAGGCTAAAAAAGGCATGAATTTTTAACAAACGTGATATTGTTTTGTGAAGGTGTCTAACATCCAGGCGCGGGCTGCTCGGCTGTCCTGGGGCCTTCCAGGTGGGCTGGTGAACAGGCACAGCAATGGGATGCCTGTCTCCTGCTCCTACGAGGTTTCTCTCTCAGACAAGGGAAAGGACGGAAAATATCGCCTTATATACAGGTATCTAACTAACCTAATGCTAAAGCGATCCGGGACATGTGCTTCTTACACGGCACGCCTATGGTATTGATGTAACTTTTCTTATTTGTGAAAATTTCAGTGGTGAAGAGTTGGAATATCATCTGAAAGATCTAAGGCCAGCGACAGACTACCACGTACGGTAAGGACTCCAGCTTTGCGTCAAGATAGTCGGCTGTATGTCACAGTTACCTCTTGTCCTAAGCTTTGGTGCGTCTGGTTGTTTTCAGGGTTTCAGCATTGTACAACTCGGTTCGAGGCTCGTGTTCAGAGGCCGGCTCGTTTACCACACACTGCAGCGTCCCTGATGTCCCGTTACCCCCGAAAGTCTCTCAGCGCACAAAGACGAGCCTCAGTCTACAGTGGAAGGTGCAGCAGAATGTCATGTGTGCTAACATAAGAGCTCGTGTACTCTTTCACTTTTACAGAAACACAATTTCAAATGTATCTTCCTCAGATTTTAGTTGTTGCACCAACACAAAGAAGTCCATACATATGAGATGGAATGAAAATGAAATATGGTTCCAAGAAATCCATCCATGTCTGCAGTTTTCCCTGCATTGATTGTGACCAGCAGCTGTTGTGTCATGTTACCTGAGCCGCCTGGCTGCTTTCCTGATTAGCTCTTTCCTTGACCGGCTTGTCAGTTTAGGTGGACCGCTGTGCAGCGGAAGAGTTTTGTTGGATGTTTTTTTGTTTTGTTAGATTTTATTTAGTGGTTTGAAAATCAAGTAAGAGAAATGGACAATGTAGGCTAATGTGTGTTGGTCTGACATTAAACCCAAATAAAATATATCAGCGTAATATAAATACATTTTACAAGACACCATATTTTACTGGCCTGCATAACTTTAGAAAACCTAAAATAGATATGGAGAAGAAAATGTGTAATTGCAGACTTTATTCTTTATTCTGATGTTTAAAAGTTGTTGTCCTTTCTTCTCCTTATTTCCTTCCCTCTTTTTATTTTTCCTTCCTTCCTTGTATTCTTCCTTTTGTCTCTCAGTCCTTGTGTCCTTCCTTTCTCCCACCTTTCTATCTTTTCTGGAATACATCCTTCTTCAAGTTCTTCTTCAAGTCCTTCCCTTCTTACTGTTTTCTTTTAGCTTCTTGTCTTCAAATTGTGGCAGAATTTGCTGTTACATATTTGGGGCAACTCTTCTTTTAAAAGTTGCTCACTTTTAAAACTCTTCTCAACGCATTTTTATTCTTTGGCCTTGAACATGCTTTGAGACTTTTGCTATTATTTCGATTTTATTGATTTTTTCTTTTGTCCTTTCCATATTTTGAATGTTCACTGATTTTACCTGTACAGCAGTTTGTCACAGCTCTTGTTGTAGTAATTGGTAGTTTATGTCATTCCTTATGTCCTTCCCTTTTGTCCATAAGTATGTTGTTCTATACAATTCTTTCATTTTTAGAGAACAGTTGTGTAGGAACCCTGAGTAAACCTGTCTTTTCTCCTCCAGACCGACAACACAGTAAAAAAAAGAAATGGTTTTCAGTAACGGCACCTTTTCTTTGCTTCTAATTTTTTATATTCCAACTAGATTTTATTAGCCCCCATAGCCATTAATCATTAATATCTGCCTTCACCTGCATATCCACTGACCTCCCCCCCTGCCTAGGTAGTTTTTATGCCCCTCTCCCTCGTCACTGATAAACAGTGCCATCAATCACCCAGACAGGATATAAGGTCAATCACAAAACCACGGCAGGTATCCTATCAGCCTCATTGTCAGGGTCTTTCATCCTGGGATAAGCTCTCAATCTCTCTTTTCTCTTGTCTTCGTCTCTTTGTCATCCACAGCCTCCAGGCGACAACGGATCCAAAATCACAAACTACCTGCTCGAGTGGGATGAGGTTAGTCTGTCCTTACTTTTACCATGAAAAGCAGAAGAATTAATATATATATATATAATTTATATACTTATATAAAGAGCACATTTCTTGTAAGAGTATTGAAGGGTTTGTAATTACAGCATCAGGACTAGAATCATTATTCGATCAATACTCTATGTGTCGTCCTGTGTTTTGACTTTGTCTTTACAGTTATTTTTTTGTTGTTTTTCAGTTTTTTTTATTATTTTGTATGTGTTCATTTTTGTCCTCTGCAGGGAAAGAAGAACAGTGTTTTCAGAGACTGTTACTTTGGGAACCAGAGACACTGTAAGCTGACACGGCTGCAGCCAGCCTGTGGCTACACGTTCAGATTGGCTGCAAATAACGACATCGGCACAAGGTACTGCATCCTGTCACTGAATATACAGATAATCCTTATACTGCAAATACGCTGGCAAGCAAATTAATGTTCATGAAAATATACAATCAATGTATTATTGAAGACCAGGTATCTGCACCTGCATTTTGTTTCACTTCAGGGTTCAGAAATCTTTATCTCTTTCCGTTGGCACTGGTGGTGTCATTTGCTTCGGCTTTTTGATTTAAAAATAAAACAGAGATGTGTTTCTTGTTTCGTGTGTGCAGTGGCTTCAGCACAGAGGTGGTGTTCTATACCACGGGCACCCAGCCCCCTCTGCCCCTTGCGCCACGGCTGGTCAGGGCGGGGGTCTCCTGGGTGAACCTGGAGTGGGTGCGTCCCGAGGGCAGCCCCACCGAGGAGCAGCTCAAATACACACTCGAGATCCAGGAGGACAACACCGTGAGTGGCAAAAACAAAAACATTGAAAAAAAAAAACCAAGCACAATGAAAACCTCAATCTGTTTTTAGCAAACAAAAAAGTTGTTTAAATTTTCATCTTTTTGTATTAAATTGTTCCAAGTCTTATCTGCTTCTGTATACGTGTTATATTCTATCATGCCCCTCAAATCTCTGGGGTAGCGAAGAGGCAAGATTTTTTTTTAGATAACTATAGATTTTTAAAAAGCTTTAACAAAAATATTAACAACGCTTAAATATCTTTTTATATTTTCAAATTTTACCAATCAAACTTTATATTTGTTGCGTTTATTGTATGCCCCTGCTAATATTACAAAAATGTAAAACACGCACAGACCAATATTCTGTGTTTTTCCCACAGGGAACAGATTTTTATCCAAAGTACACTGGAGAAAACTTGACCTGTACTGTACAAGGCCTGAAGAGAAGTACGCAGTATAAATTCAGGGTAAGTGAAAACACAACAAAAATATGTGCATGTGTCTGCATAGGTTCAAGTAATACTTGTGGACTGTTGAATTTTTTTTTTGTTGTTGTTGTTTGTTTCATTTCACCATCCAATTCTGGCAATGTTCAGTTGTTGGTGAGTAAAGAAGAGACTGTTTATTGGATGTGTTCACAGAAGTAGTGTGTTTGTACAAATAGGCAATTTCCTCCACAAATGGATGAAGTGCTAAAATAACTTTAAAATGCTTTATGTATTTGCTAAAGTATATTTCAAAAGATGTTGACCTTTTTTTTCACAGTGATTTTAGATGAACTGTTTTGAACCATGATTCTAAATCTGAGGTACAAGTAAGAGGAGGCTGGGCTACTTTTATAGCTACATATAATAAATCTTGTAATAAATTATTGTAAAGTAATTGGAAAATTAATTTGCAAATTTCATATCCAAAGGTTTTAAATTTCAGGCAGCTTCTTTGTTTGCAAGTATCCTTTAATATCACCAATGTCACCAAAAGCAGAGCAACAACATATCAGTAAAAAGTCTTAGATTAACATAACATTGATGTCAAATATGATTGTATTTAAGCTTCTGACTGGGACTGCATTGCAACAATTCTGCCTCCTTACCTGATCAAATTTGTCATTTTTCCAAGTAGAATAAAAAGATGTTCCAAACAAAAACCAACACAGCCAATTGTCGTTCACTCAGCATCTGTCAATCTGAAACAGAGTGTGGCATTTTGTCGCTAGAAATTGCCTGCAGTTTACAAAGGGGAAACAAGACAAGCTTTCTATCAAGTTCCCCAAAAGCCCTGATGAAAACTGTCCGTAATGAGGGGCACTGTGAAATATAATGTACCAACGGTACGTCTTTGTAAGTGCGTTTGCCTGTCCTTTATGGTGCAATCATCTCCAAAAACACTCCCAAATGTGCTTTCATGCAGACGGGTAGATAAGGCTTCTGATGTCTGAGGACACAATGACACGTGGTCACGTAAAAGAGGCGATTCAGGGCTCGTTTGGCCCTGAATGTTATTCCCATACATTCATCCTGTGTGAATGTATGGGAATAAAAGAAATTGATTATCAATTGGAAGGGCTGGTTCAAGGGAGTACAGTAAGGAGATTAAAGCCGAGAAGAGCAGGTAAAAGAAGCAGATTGTAATGGCAGCTATTTTTCAGAAGAGTTGCTTTCCCTTTTGATAAGATTCCTCCCTTCGTTTACCCTCTGGACTCGCTTTATTTGTTCGCCGTCCTTATTTTCATTGTATAATTGCTCGTTGCCAGGCTTCTCCCTCCTTGTTTTAACTCTCCGTTCTCTCCATTGTGCTCTGTGCAGCTGATTGCGTCAAACGTGGAAGGAAAAAGCAGCCCCAGTGAAGTGTTGGTTTGCACCACCAATCCAGACAAGCCCGGCCCTCCGTCGACACCCAGGGTCACCGGAGTGACACCTTATGGCTTCACCGTCACATGGGGTAATTGTTGAACCTCTTTAAATAGTCAAACTCGTACTAGTACAGTTATATGGGCATATTGTTATATATGAAGTGCATGGGTCCAATAGGAATTGCATTTATGCAACAATGAACCCTAATTAATCGTTTCTTATTATTATTCTTTCTTTCTTTTTTTTTTTCTGTATAAGGAATAAGACAGTATGACTGTCTAAGAGCAGATGTGTGTCAGCATTCCTGTTTTGTTGCAATAACTGGCAGTCGGGTTTTACATTAGCCAGCAGTGGAATGTTTGTGTCTAACAACATGTGAGTGAATGGAAGCAGCAAAAAATCTCACTTTTCAACATCAAAAGTTGCCATTTTTTCCCCAGAAACTCTTTATGTTGACAAGTTTGTTGGAGTTTCTTGTGGTCGCATGAGCCAGGTTATGCAGTCGCCCCTCAGACTTTACCTCGTTTTAGTAATGTGAATTTGATTATTTCGTATTTTGAAATTTTAATTGCTTATGGTTTTCCTAATCTAAAATATGATTATATATATACATATACAGACATATGCTTCAAACAGAGCTATTTAGTGCAGGTTTCTATGTCTTCATACCCTTTTGGTAAGTTTTAGTAGCCATTATCATCTCTAATGTGTTTGTGGCTCACAAAACAAAGAGGATAAATTATATTTCTCATGACACATCTTGACTTTTATCTTGTATTGAATGCAATATGTACTATGATCCAGTGTATTCCATGATAATTAAAAGCTATTTATTAATCGCTCCTACAGATCCGCCCTTGGACAACGGGGGCTCAGAGGCTCTCACTTACCTCCTCGAGATTTCTGAAGGATGCTCCGAAGGTATGTGTGACACATACGGCAAACGGGTGTTTTATTTTTTTAATCATTTTCTAAATCTTTGTATTAGTATGAATTTTTCACTTTATGAAATTAATTAATAAATTAACCCACAAATATTGTTGGTTTAACAGAGTGTTGGCTGTTCAGCAGGAGTTCAGCAATCCTCTAGGTTAAGTCAGTCTGAACTTCAAGGATATCAATAGACTATTATAAACATAAAGCTATTATTTCCATTTTAGTAGAACGTTGGATGAAAACTGTAAATTCTTAACATCAAAAAGGATTAAATGAGTTTTAAATAGAAGCAGATGTTGAGAATCCATTAATTAAATATTTAGGAGAAAACTGATCAGTAAACATGCGACTGCTACGTCCCGTTAACGTGAAAAAATAATATTTAATTATCTCAGTTTACATCAAAGACGTTATGTGTTTCAAGACTTTATTACTTTTTTAAAGTGCTACCTTCACAGGCATTTCACAGCATGCACTTCCCGTTAACAATTTAAAAATCGACTTGCAAAAAAGAAAACGTCGTGTAGGCATTAGCAGGATAATGTGACGTTGGGACAATATCTGTGGTCTGACTACAAAGACAGGTACAAAACAGCAGGGGATTAATTGTGCGTAATCTTCCGCGTGAATGTGACAAGTGTTGTAATTATGTGTTCTGCGCTGTGTGTGTTCGATCCTGAGCAGCGAGCCAGTGGGAGGTGGCGTACAGCGGCCCTGCAACTGAATGCGTGTGTGAGCGGCTGACACCGGGAACCGTTTACCGCCTACGTGTATGTAGCATCACCACGGGAGGACACAGCCCGGTAAGACACACACACACACACACACACACACACACACACAACACTTCACTGCAGTGACTGATCAACTTTGGATTGTCACGTTCACTACTAGATTCAAAACACAATTGAGGTCTAAATCCATAAAATCCCGGGTCCACGTTGGCTAAAAATGAGCTTTGGTTATTTATTTATTCTTTTTTTTTTAGAATTGTGCCAACATACTTACAAGCGATCCTTTCACATCACTGTCTTAGCAGTGAAATCGGACATTCTTCACATGATATTAATTTCTTCTTCTTTTCTTTTACAGTGCACTGTTTGCGTTCCGGTTCGTACATCAAGTGTCCCACCAGGACCCTGTCAGCCGCCGCGGATCGTTGGGAAAGCCAAACACAAGGAGGTCCAGTTAGAGTGGGGTGAGTCCAGACGGACACGTACGCGGCGTTTAGCTTTATTTACGCTTTTCACAAAAAGCAATGAAATTGCCTTCTGTGTTCTGCTGGCCAGCTCTAATATGAACTAAGTCAACCCCTTTTTAGCCTAATCGAGCTCCTATTTTGCCCATTAAAAGCCTAACCTTCCCCTCATATCCAGACTAACTCTGGTAATGCTGGCCAATTATTGCAGATTAGTGCTGTTATCTCTTGGCAGCCAAAGAGGTTTGCAGCGTGGAGTGCTGAGGAAGTTCTTTCTTTAACCAGTCTGACACAGCTGGTCACATCTCTGATCAGTTCAGATGCAGGCAGTGCCGCAGCAATTACTGGTTGAGTCGAAGGTCAGAAATAATGCTCCGAAGGGTTTTCCCCTGGGGCCTGATCATTGGCCGCTTTCATCCTTCTGCAGGCAAACTGAAGCAGATGGCGCCTGGAAAAAAAACTGCTGATCACTCAGCTAAACTGATACAAGCAATCACAATCTTAAATGACCCAATGAGTGTTCAATTAATACCCTGAACATGCCACAGTAAGTTGCTTTACAGAAGTATTCATGTCCCCTGAACTTAACAAATTTTCAGATTACAACCACAAATTTCCATTAAGTTAAGGGACGAGGATACATGGTCTACAAATATTTGTTAGAAATACAAGTTGTTCCTTTTACTTAAAAAGAAAAAGAAAACCCAAAGCAATCACAATATTTTCCGGACTATAAATCTCTCCAGAATATAAGTCCCAACAGTCCAAAGAAGGTACAGATTTTTATCTTTCCAAACATTTTCTGTCCAGGCTATTTTAAAAAAAAAAAACAAGATAAATTCAGCCACAATACTTTCCAGAACTGGTTGACACCAAAACGTCTTGTAGTTGTAACTGTAGCTGAAGGTGTAAGGAATGACTGAATATAAATACAAAGTACAAGTGGTACATAAAATACCACTTGTATTCCCATAAAATACATTAAAGTTTGTGATTTTCACTTGATAAGGGATTATAAATACTCATGCAAGACACAATATATCTTTCTTCAAGGATTACTGCAAATTGATTCAATTTGATCATATTTAAAAATGCTTCTTTTGCTCTGATTCGTCCAATGATATGATTCTAGATTCCCCTACCTGTGAGGGAGTGTGTGAAGAGTGTGTGTACAGCCTGGAGATGAGTGAGGGAGAAGCAAAGCCAGCAGAAGTGTACCACGGCCCGGAGCTGCAGTGCACGGTTGCTAGTTTGCTTCCTGGTGCGACGTACAGCTTCCGGCTAAGGGCAACCAACGAGGCCGGGGTGAGAAATTCATTTGCTTATTGCTTATGTTGGCAGCAATATAAGCAATAATATAGTACACATTACATTTCTATGAAATAGGAACCTCCAAGGCAGTTATGTGCATGATTTTTATGCATTTTATGGCTCTTTTTCTTATCTCCACTTTGTTTATTCAGCACACTGGATCAATTATAGCTTATAAAATAATAAGGAAACATGCCAAAGAAGCAGGGTTTCGTGTAATGTCATCCTACTTTTCTAAACAGATTACCCAGTGTTGTTCTTAGAAGCTTATCACTTCCACAAGGTGACTATAAGGCCTGATTGATCATCTATTGACTCAAAGGTTGAATTTGTTCTGTTATCTACAGCCTTTACAATCTTGCAAGCTATTTTTGCCTTCTGTCCAGCTAAATAACACTTGTTCAAAGTTTCATATGTTACATGACCTTTTGAAAAAAAAAGAGTTTTCAACCTAATAACAAGAAGAATATAACAAAATAACACTTGTACTTTTAGTATCATCATTTCGTGAATAAAGGAAAACAGCTAAACCTGCATTTGTTATTATCTCTGTATTAAAACGCATTAGTTGATTCTTTATAAGTTTTAGCCATAGTTCTTAAGAGCTGTTGCAGAAAGTTCAAGTTGAAGGCCTTTGGACAAGAACATCAAAACACATCAACATAAAAAGACCAGCATGCACATGCTGCTTGCATGCTTGAAGTGAACTGTGAGTCTTTTGTTAAACTTGTGTTACATCAGTTCCCAAAATGTTCAGTATAGCAGTGTGTAAATGACAAAAATGTTTACGTTTTAGATATTTGAAAAAGCAAACATTTTACTCTTTTGATCCAACATGGGAAAAAAAAGTATAAAAACAATAATTGATTATAAATTTAGAAACATATATATATATTTTTTGTTGCTGTGTGTCTTTTAGTTCGGGCCATATTCTGAGCCGACAGAGGTGACGACCGCAGCTGGACCTCCTGGTCAGTGTGGGGCGCCGCTCATCACGCTCACAAGTAACACCTGTGTGACGCTCAACTGGGAGGTGAGGAAAATGCAACCACAGAACTTAATATGCTAAGAAGAACAAACCAGAAGATTGGTTTCCTCAAGATTTCTAAAGATAATTGGAGTCTTCTTTTTATATATTGCTCAGCTAAAGTGAAGTATGCAGAATTCTCCTTTTACTTTGACTTTCAGCTCTTTTTTTATTGATTTTTCTCAAGAATGCAGCAAATGTATCAGAAGCAGCCAAGTATGAAATTGCGACAAGGATTACTGAGCAGTGCTTCCATCATAATCAGACGTTTTTCCACTGTCTCACCTCAAACACACAAAATAGATGGAGAGAGAGCGGATTAGTAGGTCAGCAGCATTAACTGAGCACAGAGTAAGAGGGATGAAATGCAAACCCAACAGGATCTGCTGACATCTTTATGGTAATATAGTTCAAAACTATATATATATTTAGTGTTGTTTAAGGTAATATTAATGTATTGATATTATCTCACCGTGTCCATAACCTGATTCATTGTTTTTCACCAAACCAAAACATATTGGGAATGTCAACAGACAAAATTAATTTTGACAACTTTGATACATCAATACATACAAAGTTAAATAAAAGTAACGATGGCTCCAGTACGCAACCAAGTGGAATCCCATGCAAATGTACTTCCTGGACTCAGAAAACACACTCTGGTTTTATTGGAAATAACTAACCTTGTCCCTTACATCCACTGATGCTTATAAACAAAAGGTTAATTTGACTTGAAAAATCACGCCACTCATACCAGGCGTCAGATCTGAATAGGTTAATGTCAGGTTTCCAGAGGTTCCATAAGCTGAATGCGTGTTTCTTTGTGCTGCAGAGCCCCGAGGGTTCGGGGTCGGACATCTCAGAGTATCGACTGGAGTGGGCGAAGGAGGACGAACCCTGGGAGCTCATTTACTGCGGCTCGGCCACGCAGTGCGAACTGTCAGACCTGACGCCTGCTACGGATTACTGCTGCAGGCTACAGGTAACAGAAAGAGAAAACTGCACTTGCATAGTAGATCTGCAGACACAACAGAAACACAAAGAGGCACGGGCAAAGGCGAGATCAAGGGAGGGAACCGTGCAGAGGCTGGGCATAATTGCAGAAACCTGCACAGCATGAGAACCCCGAAGGAGCTTCAAAAGCATAAACACAAATAGAGACAGGAGACAAGAGACGATGGCCAATTCAATTTGTGCTGCAATTCTTAATCTGGCACATAAATAACCACAGAGTGGTTCTTTCTGTGAGTGTGTATTTATCTGACGAGCTCACAAACACACACAAGGACCGACATAGCCCTCTGTAGCTTTGAATCCAATAACAGCATGTTTTATGGTTCCCTTCTTTATTGGCTCATTTATAACACTGGGACATCACAAGGTCAGTTGGCAGTCAGCATCAATGCTTGTGTGCTCGTGTGATGTGTTAGTGAGTTTCTGTGCATTACAGTATGTGCTTTGCGCTAACTTGTTCCACTTTTTAGTTTCTCAAGAGAACATGCAAGAAAGAATCATGGCAGACTCTAAACTCAGTTGATCTTACATGGAACATGGTGTTCTGTCTTTAAGTGAGCAATAAAGGAACAGTCAGCAAAAATTAGTGGCCTCTTACTCCTTTAAAGTCTCTTCTTTTTCTATCTGACACTTAAATTGTTTAAAAGTTTTCAGCTCAGTTATGGTGGGAAACTCAGTCTTTTCAAGCTTTTCACGTTGCTACTTAGTGCTTCATTATGTGCCATATGGCAAAAGGTTTAATACTTTCTTTTTTCATTTTGGTTTGAAAAAAAGTCTTAAAATTGTGACATACACTTCCATCAGTTCCCAAAAAGACCAAAACGTCCAGCTTTGGTCTCATTTGACCCTTATGTGGATTATTGCAAACTTTACAATACTCCTGAAAACTTGTCTGCTTTCTAATTGTTGTTTGCAATTTTTTGTTGTTGTTAAAGAATAAAAAAAAACAAAAAAAAAACAAGCTGTTTGATCATCTGAATTCATCCAGTGGCTCACTTCAAAGCTGTGCATTTCTTCAGGACATTTTCGACTTTTTTCCTGTCTTCACCAGTGATAGTAGTGTTCTTAAAATATCACCTTTAGCAACTGTCCTCATCAATAACAGAGTCATCTTTCACTCACAGATATTTCCTTTGTGGTATTCATCTCTCTCATCTTCCTGTGCTTCTGTGTTTTGCTCAGGCAGTGAACCAGGCTGGTGCTGGTCCATACAGCGAGAGGGCGAGTTTCTGGACCCCGGCGACGCATCCCGACCAGGTCTCGACCCTCACTCTCATGGACCTCCCGACGTCCTCAGAGGCGGGCTACTCCTCGTCTACTTGCCTCCTCCTGAAGTGGGAAAAGCCAAGTAGCAACGGTTCAGAGATCTCCTCCTATATCATCTCTGTAGACGACCAAACCGTCACCGTGGAATCGGGGACGAGTCACCTCGTCACAGGCCTGCAGCCAGACACTGAATACAGGTAACCATTCGCTCAAGACCTTATGCTGCAGAGGCCTGAGCTCAAGTAGCATTAGCACATTCATGAGTTGTCAAGTTTGTCATAAAATACTGTTTTTAGTCTTATATTTTTTGCTTATTTTTGGTGTGTATAGATATTTTTGGTGTGTAGATATTTTTGGTGTGTGATTAACCCCAAAATAATCTTGGCTACTACAGATTTATTTATTTATTTATTTTTGGAATTGTTGAAAAACTCCATGATGCCATTTAAATCACACAAATGCACTACTGCTATTCCTTAATTTCCACATTGCTTCTCAGATATTGCAGGAATGATGCAGTAATGTAACCACACGCTGTGCTATGTGGACATTCTGTCTGTGCCAATGAATATCCGGTGTCATTCACTAGTGATGTCGCTCCAGAAAGGAGAATTCAATCTGTCTTCTAATTAAATTAAGCTAATATTCATTTGGAGCATTTACCTTTCATTCCCAGATGGCCAGGCAATCAAAGCATTTATCACAATTACACACTCTTGTGTACCTCGGATATGTGACAGGACTTGATGTTTCACACAAATAGATATACCTAGAATGCATTAGTCGAAATGCTAAAATTAATTTCAAGATCAGAAACGGTGTGAAGGGAGAGACTCAAACTAAGCAGATCTCTTTCTTGCGCCATCAAGTAGTGACCTTTGCTGGTGAATTCATTCATTCGGTTATAGCAATCGAGAGACTTAAAGAACAAACTTTTCTTTTTCATGCTAACACTGATAACAGATTGATGCATGGACATGTCATAAAGCTTTTTGGAAGCTTTATGACATGTTACATTACTTTGCATTTGGGTTAATGAGTTGTAAACCATCTGCTACTAGGCTTAACTGGATACTGTAGGAGGTATTTATAGACAGAATCTGAAGGTTGCCTGTTTGGTATTTTCATGAACTGTGATATGACACTTCTTGTAACCAAGCAGCAGTAAATCTGTATTGCCAGCCGATGTTGTGATCCTTCTGTGCCCTCCCATCCCCAACCTAATGTACACATGCATCAGCCATAACATTATGACCACTGATAAGTAAGACTACTCAAATCTTCCTTACAAAAGTAATTTGTTCCTTAAAAGGAAGGCAACAACAACAAAAAAAAAACTGGTAAACTCTTCAAAGCCCTCTGTCAAAGGAATAGACAGACTATAACACAGCTGTGATAGTTAAAGAATCAGAAAACTCTACAACATCCCCACACCTTAACCTGTCAGAGCAACTTGTTGCAAAGTGTTTGGTAAGATCTAATGACTGGTCATCATGTGAAAGCTGCGTGTTTTTGGGCACACATATATAATCGTGTTGGCAGTTCTTAGAATTGTGATTAAAACAAAACAACAACAAAACAAAAAACTGAGAAATAATGCTACAATGAGGTGGAGAAGAGTGAAGAGGCAGGATAATCACACACCCCACTGTTTTCACTCGGAGGTTGTTTTTGTCCCCATGTACCACCGATCTCTTACATAAGGGCTGCCGCTGAGCCAAAACACAGCGCATGTGTTTATTTGGGGGTGAGTGTACCTGTGAGTTGTTTTCTGGAGGCCGACAGATTGTACCTCTTGTTGTTGTAGACACTGATTTTGTACGGCCTTGCAAAGCGCCACAAAAACTCTTTCTCTGACAACATTAGGGGTCTCCTATGACCATATTGTGGGGTTCTCTCTTCTACCTTTGCCAATCAAACAGTGCAGAGTTCCAGAACAAAGCTCTTCTATTATTAAATTTATTGGAAAAGACGGGTCATTACTAGTTTTTTCGTACCTTTGCCTTAAAGATTTGAGCCTCGAAACATCAGGTATGAAAGCCTCGGGTCTTAGGTGTTCTCTCGTTGTTTCTTCTTCTTCTTCCTCACAACCTCTCATCACAGTTTATCCCTGTGCTTAACAGCCCATTGAATGAATAATTGTTGCCCTTTTTCTTTCTACTTGACTTAGCTGCAAGAAAAGGTTACTGTTATGAAAAATCAACGGTTAAATGTCAGAACCTATATGGCCTCTAGCACAGGTGCTAATCAGCTGGAAAGACATCGCAGGACGAAAAATGAGGGGATTCTTAGAAGTGAGCCGCAGAGGAGTTGGAAGAAGGGAAATCTATTTCTTGGTTCTTTTTAATTAGCTGTGATTACGTGTGTCTGTGCTCTTAGATGCTGGCAGAGTTTTTTTTTTTTTTCAAGAAACAATCCTGATGATTACATTACACAAATTATTTGTAACATCTAAACTAAAAAAAAATAAAAACAATCTGTCCTTTTCCACTCATAATGTATTGCCCTTGTTTTTTTTTTTTTCTTTTGAGAACATTTATAGAAGGGAAAGTGGCCAGAAATGGTTGGCACATTTGGGCTTCATGTTGGAGAGTGCATTAAGTTGTAATAGGGGGCTGATAATGGACGAAAACCTCTTCACAGAAAATTTACCTCGCCATTAGACAAATAGGCCTGCGGATACTCCTGAGAGCTTACAGGTTTAGGTTAGATGGTTCATATATTTCCCAACGATTCCATGTGCAGCTGCCGTAAGCCTATATTCTCAAGATATTTTTATGTTTCTATTAATATTTTAATGTTGTTTTTTTTTATTATTGGGGAAGTCCCTATTAGAATATTTTTCTCCCATTACAAAATCACATAATTTCCAGACATATTTTCAGACTTTAATTCGAGGCCAATACAATAAAAATTATTTGATCAAAACAGTTTATATACATGGTTACTTAGATGCTTTACAGTGCAATAAAGCTTCTAAGAAACCATGATTGTACAAATTTAACTAACAACTTAGGTTCTTGTCCTGCTGTGGTTTTCATGCAGAGCAGGTTTGCTGAAATGCTAGGCCAATGTTAGCATTTTTGCTCTCTGTTTTGATACGACTCATTGATAACTTGATGCGCAACATATTTCCATGAATTTCTAATTCATTGTATGCAAGCAAACCCTACTGTAAACTTTGTGCGCTTGCTTCGAGAACTTGATTTGTGTTGAATACAACAGCACAAATACAGAAAGCAATACAATCTGTTGCTTTCTGTTTCAGCTGTTTTCTGCACAGGCAATTAACAGAAATTTCAACAGCCAGTAGCAAATCTATCATTCATTGATCAACAACATAATGCGCACATGAAAATAGCACATGATTAATAGCCAACAGTTAGCTGTTAATCATTGTCGCTGATTTAATGTTTCACATTAGATCTGGACAATAAAACTGTATTTATTTTATTGAGTCCCCATAAATTACCTAACAGCAAATTCCCATTGACGGATTTTACAGTACATGATAACATCTCCCACCAACTCATTGTTACCTTTCAGTCTGCAGATTCAAGCAGTGAACGCCATCGGATTTGGTCCTCTGAGTCCGTTGCTGGTAGCGAGGACCCGCCCCCTTCCTCCGGGCCCGCCCCCACTCGAATGCTCCGCCGCAGGCCCTCAGAGCCTGAAGCTCAAGTGGGGCGAGAATGCCGGACACACGCGCACCCTGCTCTCTGAAGACGTGGTCTACACATTACAAATGGAAGACAAGAACCACAGGTGGAGTGTATACACATTAAAACACGCACACACACACACACACACACCCCCACACACACACACACACACACACACACACACACAGTATAAACACCCAGATTTATACCTGTGTTCGAAGTGATAACTTTTTGCAGTCAGCTAAATCCACAAATACATTTGGGAAATTCATCAGTTGAAGGATGTGGGAATCTGGTTGTTCTTTATGTTCTGTTATTTTCTTGTGCTTCGTGAATTACTTGCATTTTTTTTTTTTTAATGGCATTTATATATCATTCATGACAAGCGACTTCAGAGAAATTGATGTTTTCCTTGTTTTTCGGCCACACTGCACACTCATTTTCTCCTCACCCCAGAGCTATCCAACACAGTAAATCAAGACCTTGGTCAATACAGCAGACAGAATCACAGCAGGTTGAGGAGGCTGAGGGAACGTGAGTGTACACGTGTAGTCTGAGGTACTTGTGCAGGTGTGTGAGTGTGTGTGAGCCGACGTGTGTGTGTGTATGGCCACTAACTACATGTACTGAGGAGTGATCATGTTGAGGGCATTTGTGACCAGCTGGAAAACAGCCTCCAATAATCAACCCTCCATTTAACCAACTGGCTAGACACTGGTGAGACAGAAAAAAACAAAGAGAGAGATTATTAGCTGACTGAACAGAAGGGGGGAGTGTTAGACTCCACTACCTGGCTGGCATTGTGTTGGCGCCCAGGTATCTTGGCAACCCTGTAAGGGGACAGAAGCGCAGATGGCAACAGATGGGACATATAGAACTGGCTGTGATCTGTTCACCTCTGCACAACACTCACTTTTGCATATAAATGACAGAAGAAGCAATACAAACATGCACAATCACATTTGCCGTCTAAATGGAAGCTGCTTCCGTTGCCCAGATTGTTCTATTTACCCTTTTCTGACTATCTTGGTGACTGTGTGTTTTAAAGGGTGTTGAACTCTGTGTGCACAATTATTTGTACCGATTAAATATGTTCAATCAAGTTATTAGCACACCACAACATTTACCGACATAAGTGATTTGCTATTAAAAGCAAAACACAAGGTTTATCAGAAAAATTGCACTTTTATCGAGTTATTTATACTAAATTATGCTTAACTCTAGGGTTTAAGTACTGCCCCAACGTTTTCTAAGATGTGTAAAATAGGTTAAGTGGGCATATATCAATGTTAAAATTACTTTGGAATACATAGTAATGCATTCTGAACCTTTTCTGGCATACGTTTTGCAGCATATGTTTTTTTCTACCACAATTCTTCCTTTCACACAACTTTCCACTAAAAGTTGTATGTGAACAGCCAACTCCTTCAACAACAAGGTTTTGTGTTTTTCTATGTGGTTGTCTATGCGAGAAGTGATAACAGCCTTTAATCGTGTGCTCTGTAGCATTTTGCTTTTTCCATTTCTACAAAATATTCGGATTTTCAGGGAAACCAAATTATGGGTTTTCTTTAGCTGTAAGCCATGTTTACAACAATTAACACAACTGAACACTTTAGATATTTCACTTTGGTTGTAATGAATCCAGCTTTGCATTTGGATCAGAATGAGTGTTATAATTTGAAATTCATTTGTTCACTAGTGTCTAAGAAAGCAATGACCATAACGGCGCAAAATGTTGCACTTCCAAAGAATGTTTCATTAAAACTAATGATGTTTTGATAAATTCACATACGTGCGCTCAGGGCCAAAGCAAAAATATTACATTCGTGTTTGTTTTTAGGGCGCAGTTGGTAAGGCTGTTGCCTTGGAGCAAGAAGGTCCTGGGTTCGATTCCCGGCCCAGGGTCTTTCTGCACGGAGTTTGCATGTTCACCCTGTGAATAATGAATGGATGGATGTTTGTTTTTATTATCAAGACATAAAATGAAAAACAAAAAACAAACAACAACAGCAGGGGACACAATAAACATCTTACTCTGTGTCCCCCATGTATTTCAGAACTATTGTGTCCATGGACTGGGCACCAATCTGTCTCTGTGAATGGAATCTGAGGAGTGCTTTACTGAAATGGGAAGGAATTCAAAGTTTCTTTATTTTCAGTCTAATCAGAAAAAAATATTTTCCCCCTCTGCAAAAACCAATAGTACATAAAGTACTATTGGACAATTTAAATGATTGCTCTTCCTAGTAGATATTAATAACCCAGAAGGCTAGATCATGTACAAGGGGATGAAATAAGTGCTATCTATATGAGGAAAATCTGTATTGATTTCTTTTGCACTTTTGATGCATTTAAATGTATAAACACTGTAGGTTCCTTTTGAAGCAAAATTGTTTTTACTCAAACAAGTTCCAAATACTCCATGTGATAATATGTTATTGTAATAACAAAATCCCCCTTCTTCTTCTTTTGGTCAGCAAATCCAGAATCTGTGTAATATTAGCAAGTAATTCATTGTTTTTTGATAAAACATAAATGGTTTTTATGGTATTTAAAGTTTTAAAATTATTTATCAGCCTATAAAACCTATAATTTTGTGTGAATGACATGAGATATTTTGTACAAAATTTTGAATTTGGAGTTTTCTGATTAAGTTACCTCTTTCACATCCTTCTTTGCTCCCCAATCATCTCATTGCGTCACAATGAACTGTCATGATTGTTTTATTCTTTTAATATCAATAAGGCAACCAGATACAAGATTCTCATTGTGGCCAAGTGCCAAAACAAGAAGGTTGTGAAGGCTTAAAAATGCAGAGCTTCGCAAACAAATATCTTGAATATCCAGCCACAGTTTCTCCAAATATAATTTGGGATTTTCCATTAATCATTTTGACTTTGGCTGTCCTCTATAACGTCTTTAGTTGTTTCTCTGATCGTCCTCTGATCTAATTCCTACTTATGAATCTCATTTTATCTGTTAGGATGCTTACAATATCAGAGCCTCGGGAGACGTTAGAATCTGTTTTTCTATCTGTCTCTCAGCATATTTTTCCCTTGTGCATCCAGGCATATTTATTTTTCTATGACTGTATTAGACAAGACAAGTTTTGTCATATTCACAACATTTACTTCTCTCTTTACTTTTCTCCTCTTTCCAGTTGCCTTTCCAATTCTTTTTTTATATTTTTTATTTTTGTGTACTTTTACATTTCCTTCCAGCGTCCAGTTAATTCCTTCCATTACTGCATGTTCCCTCATTTTCGCAATCCCGTTGTGTTTTCTCTCTGTAAGAGCTTTTTTCTCTGTTTACATTTTCCATATCTGCGTTACCCCAAAGGCCTTCTGTCAGGAACATTACGAGTTGAAAGGACGAGACGGTAATGGGTTATTGTACAATTCAGAGGAGGATTAAACCATCCAACACAAAGGATTCGTAAGAAGAATGCAGGTGGACAAAACACTGCTTCAGCTGGGTCTGTGTTTGAACTGTCCATGTTTTTATCGATTGCCAGGATTTATCTAAAGGTTTCACGCCTCCATCTTCCTTTAAGCTTTTTTGAAGTTTAACTGTTTCTCGCCAATCTCCTGCTTTGTTGCAAATTTACAGTTTTTTTTAGTTTTTTTTTTTTATTTGAAATGTAATCAGTGTTTGGCAAGAAATTCGTTTTGGCTGGATTTAATCGTAACATAATCACAAAATCTACCTCAAATATTGAAAACGCCTGCAGTGGACCGTTTTGCTTTATAAATACTAGGTTTGTTGTTGACCCTAATCATTTTGTTTTTCTTTTTTTTTCCTTAATGGAGACAAAGACAACCTTTGATGATGTAGGGAAGCTGTTTGTCCAGCTGCTGACTGACCGACTGAGAATACATAGGATGTGGTTTGCTTATAAAGATGGAGGTTTGGCGGTGCATATTAGATCTGAACTGCAAATACATGACACTTTTTTCTAATGGTCAACCCCTGGGTGACAGGTGGATTATTTAAAGTAAATTAAAAAAAAGCTCCTTGCACACCCACAAGTGAGAGACTTGAATTTTTTGTAGTGATAAACTTCACTGCAATGCCTCCAAGAGGATTTTTTTTCCACCAAAGCAGTTTTACTGCTTAACCACCGTTTATTCTAAAGCCACTTTTATTTGAGTTGGCACATGAAACCTTTTTGTTTTTCCAGTTAACTGAGAATCAAGTCATTATGCTGCTCAATATGCAACATTAGCTGTCTGATTTGTATCCCTACAAGAAGTAATTATAGTATCACCATCTAAATTCATGAACTGGAAAATTAGATTTTTTACATTTAGAAGATGATTTATAAACACCACCTGCCATTGTTGACTGTCAATGTTTAAGATCAGAATCCAAATATAATTTATGGATTCAGAAGAAAATAATGTCTGCAAGCACTGCTGAGGCACATCGGCTCATTTAAGCTGTGATATATAAATATATAAAAAGAACGACAGGACAATTTAATTCTATTATATATTTTTGCAGAATATAACATACTTGTGAGTTATAGATTAATTTTGAGAAAACAAAATGTGAAAACCAAACGCATTACAGCCAGAAACGTTGCAGAACAAAACAGATGTTGCAACGACCTCACTTTGGCTCTGCATCAAGGTTGCTGTTAGCTACATTAACTGTGTGCTGGTAAATTGACCGAATTAGGCTGTAACATTAGTAGCTCTATGTATTAATTGTTTTGACACGCTGCCTTTTAGCCTAATCCAATCCACAAAAACAGGTCACAGCCCTTGAAAGACCAGATGATGCATCTATTTTCTTTATGCGTCTATATTTCCAACTAAAACCCCAATCTGGTTTTTTAGTTGGGTAAGTTTTTATGTTAGGGAACCATTTCAGCTTTGTGTACAATAACTAATATCACTGCATATCAGCCTGAGAAAGTCGTACTCCAGCTCTCTGTAGTACAGCTAATAAAGAGCCCATCTCATATTGTTGTTTTTCTTTTTCTCTTGCTTCTTTTTCTTCTTTTCATTCAGCTTCTCGTTGCCTCGTGAATCTTCTTCCTTCATCGTTCCTCTCTCACCCTCACATCTTATTCACACTGCCCTCGTGTAGCCCATCTTCTTTGTCCACATGTCACTCGTCTTCCTCGTCCATTACTCTCTTTCTCGCCTTTTCCTGGAAAGTCTGATTGCATCGATAAATATCTCCTTTCCAGATTATATCCTCTTTTTTTCTTGACGTACAAATGTGCTGATTCTCTCCTACATTCTTTCAATCTGTTCAGCTCGGCAGCCTGGAATGTTTCTTCCTTCTATTCTTGGTTTTGAAGGCCTATACGTAAAGATCTGGGTTTTTTAAAACCAAGATGGTGGCTTAAGATAAGCAACAATTTCTTACAATAGAGATTTATAGAGTGTACAATTCTCAGGGATTGCAAGAAACATGCAATGGCTATTGAGACAATTTTCTTCTTTTCATTTGTGAGCAATCTAAATAAAATGCTGGTTTAGATAGAGAACATATTTGTTTAGGTAGAACTTGGCATACCTGTGCTTATCTAAAGTAGCTGTTCAGAAGATTCATGTGAAGCTGACTGTCTTCTCCCTGAAATGATGTCTTCTGTCTTCTCTGTATCAGCCGCAGTTAGCTTGAGAATTGTTTAGGAAATGTGTTTCATTTTCTTAGTCTGGCAACTCACTGTCATTACTCCTCTGCATGTTTTCCCAGGTTTGTGACAATCTACCACGGTCCCAGCCACACCTACAAAGTCCAACGACTGATTGAGTCCAGCAGCTACAGCTTCAGAATACAGGCCTTCAGTGACGCCGGGGAGGGTCCTTTCTCTGACACATATACTTTCTGCACCACCAAGTCTCTACCCCCAGCAATCAAAGGTAAGCTTCTCGCAACCTTCCAATCAAAAGAAGCTGCATAACATGCCTTGCCTTTCAGCATCAAATGAAAAATACCAATTGTTGAGAACGTTGCAGTTCATCTATCTGATCTTGTTCATTTGATCTCCAACTGAGCGAGGCTGCCACTGATTTGTTTTGGAGATTTCAAAAGAAAAAAAAAATCACTTCATGAGCATCACAACTTTCCCATGCAATGATGACATGATATTATCTCGTGCACTGATGAACAATCACTCCCCTCAGCAATTTTAATTGCTTGAAGTGGATAAAAGTACTCAGAGCATTCAGAATAAAACATTGAGACAATAACTTTAACATTGATTATGATCAATCTGCACTTGTGTACATTATTACTGCTTATTTACAGCTTTTTTAATGAGTTTATTGGTTGGTTTTGTTATTTAAAAAATCATAGTAACAACAGTATGAATTATTGGAATAATTTGATTTAGTTCTTGCGTTATATTTTCAAAATAACACATTCAAAGTGTGCATGTTCAGACATGTCAGCCACGGACTTGATATGCATGTAAATTTATATCCATCAAACAATTCTTAAGAATTGGAGGTGGCATGGGTAATATAATGGTAATCTTGTGATCACAAAAGTGTACAAAACTTTGCGGTGTTTTTCACAAAGCACTAGACATTACCAGTTTTCACTGCAGTGTGTAAAATTTACTTTTTTCCAGAGAAAAAAAAATTACTTTTTGTGTTTGAGGTTTGCATTAAGAGAACTGAGGCCGTTTTTAATTAATTAATTTATTTATTGTAATTTTATTATTTGTTTAAAAAAATTTTTTTTTTTTTGCAGAGTGAGAACTTTAACTGGCATGTTTCTAATTTTCTAAAAACCCTTCAATTTTCCATTCCGACAGCCCCCAGGATTCACCAGCTGGAGGGGAACGTGTGCGAGGTGACATGGGAGACCGTTCCACCAATGAGAGGCGACTCTGTGAACTATGTCCTCCAGATGCTGGTGGGGCGTGAGTCTGAATACAAACAGGTTTGTCTCTTTCCCAACATAAAGACATGCATACAACAAAGTCAGCTTAAAGGGTGGAGCTGGGAGCCGCTCTCTCTCTCTCTGGTCCAGAGCTTCTCTTTAATTGCTTGATTTTTTTTCTTATTGCTCCAGAATTGGGTAGGGCAAATATTTCTAATCTTTGGCGGTGATTTTTAATTTAGTCTTCCTCGGATGGGAAAGGACACATTCAGCTGCAAAATTGCAAAACACATACACCTAGATAGAAATTTACATATGGAAGAGAAAGAAAATTATGAAGAAAATGCTGACACTTTTATCTTCACTCACTTCCCCTGAGTGATGGTATTTACTAAGAGATATTGCAAGAATTTCAATGACTTGTGGCACAGAAGCAGCTGAAAAAGATTTTCAGTTCACGTTGAAATGTGACAGCTGTAAAGATGAGCAGAGAAACAGACATTAATATTCACCCTTGTGCCATCTTCTGTAATTGGATTACCGAACGGCTGGAGGGAGACGGCCGAGTCTTTCAGACCATGTGGATATGTGCACAACTGTTTATGTTTATTTAATTGTGCCAAGAGATCGGATGCATACTGATGGATTTTTTTTTTCTCACCAGAACATTTATCCTCCTTGATGAAGTGTTCATCTCGGTCTAACGCTTTACCATTTAGCGTTTTAGCCACAAAATTTTATGCATTGGTATTTTATATGCAAAGTAATGGGTAATTGTGAGATCGAGGGAATAGGATACAATGTTTTCCACTTGTTTTATGAATCTCCTTGTCTTATTTGTGTAGCACGTCTCTGTATTCAACTTTTGCTGCAGTTCTGACCCGCATCCTCTTGTTGGGTTAACTTTGTGCAATCAGACTATAATTTTTACCCCAAGTCTTGAAAAAATTCATTCTAAAACCTAACTTAAACTGTTCCATTGTAGCTCTATCAGTATGTTTGAAACATCGTCATTCCCCTAGTTGAAATACTTCTTTCAAGCTCCACATTTTCCTCTATATTTAATTCAATACACCTTGATATCATCTACGACACCCTTCTCTGACTCCTGTGTTGAAGAAGATTTGGTAACACTTTATTTGAAGGGATGTGCATAAAACTAACATGAGACTGTCACACACATGAAGGAGTCTTTGTAAAGATCTGGGGTTTTGTGTGTTATTTCTAGTTAATTTAGTTCCTGTGTTGTTATGTCAACACAATTATTGGTCCCAGCTGTCTTGTGTTTCCTTGATTATTTTCCCCTGTGTATTTATACTCATCTGTGTCTTAGTTTCCCCGCTGGATCCTTGTCACAGTCTGTTGTTGTCTGTGTCTAGTGCTCGTTGCTCCCTGAGCTTCCTGGCTTCGTTACTTGTGAGACATCGTCAAGCTCACGTATTTCCACTGCATCCTGGGTCTGATCGCCGCCTCAGTCCTCATCTAAAGACCATGCTTGACAGTCTTCATAAATGTTTACGACTGTTGCCATGAAGTGTCATTCAGCAAATACTGACACTGTTAATGCAAAGGTCCACTAAAAGTTGCATTAAAAGTTTATTAAAAGTTTTGATTCTGCATTTTTCAGTAAATAATGAACCTTTTATTGCAAAATGTAATTAAAATCTGCATGAAAAGTTGATAAAAAATGTAAGCTTTGCATTAAAAGTGTCATTATTTACCCAATAACACTTCATGACAATAGTCATAAGCATTTACAAAGACTCCTTCATCGTTATGACAGGTGTTATGTTATGCTCATGCACACCCCTTCAAATAAAGTGTTACCAAAGACTTTTAATTGAAGTATATTGGGAAACTTAAACTTGCTTCCCTTTCTTTCTCTCTATTTCACAATTGATAAGTACTTGATATACAACCGATGTCAATTCATATTCTCTTGTTTTTTCCACAGATTTTTAAGGGAGACGAAGGTTCTTTCCAAGTTTCCAGTCTTCAGGCAAACACAGACTATCGTTTCCGCGTTGGCGCCTGCCGCCAGTGCCGGGACACGCACCAGGAGCTGTGCGGGCCGCTGAGCCCCTCCTCCCTGTTCACGCTGCGCCGCCAGGAGTCGGCATCGTCGGGAGATCATAGTGCTTTGGAAACGGGCAAGGGGGCGGGCCTGATCTCGAGCGACGAGCGCTTCGCGGCGCTGATCGTGTGCGTGTTCGCCGGCCTGTCCATCCTCATCGCCTGCCTGCTACAGTACTTCTTCATGAAGTGAGGGAATTTTTAACTATAGGATAGAAAGCGAAATCAAAAGAATAAATCACAGAAATGAACTTTTGCAAATGTCTATGAAAGAACAGAATGAAATCAAAACACTTGAGATGTACTTTTAAGGCTATGTATGTCGATTTAAAAAAAAAAACACATTTTTTTTTGTAGTCAAAGCATTGATTCAGGCTTCTCTATTTTTCCTCTCCCTTTACCCATTTCGGTGTCATTTTCTTTTACACCTCTGTCGTGTTTGTCTCTTTTGTTAAGGATCTCTGTTGAGGGAAGCTTCATCTTGGCTGTACCTCAGTTGGGAAAGAAAACTGATAATCAAGCCTTAAAATAAGTGTGAGCGAAACACTTGCTCCTCATACTGCCTTGCATGTTTTTTTGTTTTTGTTTTATTTTACATGTCTACATATTCAGTAGAAAACACATATATTTCTCTGCCGTCATTGCCTTACTTTTGTTCGCTGCGGACTGTATTCATTCAGCCATATTCAAATGTAGGCCTTTAAAGCTTTAGCTTTTCCTACTTATTCGGTTTGTTCCTTCTCTGCAGGCTGTCGGTCAGGACAAACAATCGCCTGACCGAAACACACACTTACACATGCGAACCTCTGTACATAACCATGCATGCATACGAAACCACACATTTGCAAGGACAATGAGAAAAAAACTAATTTCCATTTTGAAGACGCAGTCATATCTGCTCAGCTTTTGCCATTCAATCACTTGCACATTCGGCTACCAAAGTGATGCAATCCGTTTGTGGTATAAGATGCTGCTATCCTGTGATTTCATAGTATCGGAGAGAAAGAATGGAAAAACATGTATTTTAGTGTGAAAAATGATGGCAAAGTAAGGTTGAAATGTTAAAAGGGGGAAGGAGTGATCAAGGTGCTCAAAGATAGAAGCTCTGAGGTCAGTTTAGCAATTTGCGCTAAAAGGGATAGTTCAGATTGTTTAAAGTTAGGTTCTGTTAAAATTTATAGGCAGTTCATGTTTTCTTTACAGCAGATAACTGTCTTGGTGTTTCCATGTAGTGCAAATCCAGATTAGTTGGCCCTCGAGGCAGAAGCTGATGACTAGTCTAGGAGGGGCCAAGACTGAAGCGGACTTCTGCTGTTTTTTAAACAACTCCGGTCTTGAAAATAGAAGAGCGATTTATCCAAATGCTTTTCAAATAGGAATTAATAAAGGCATTAAATATGTGACAGTTTAATTGGCTCATAAGACAAAATGGCTAAAATGAAGTAAGATGAGGTCTTATATATATATACAAGTTTCTTTGATTCTACAAACTGAAGTCCTGACACATTTTAATGAATGTTTTAATGAATCTTTGACCAGAGTAAAATAATTTCTTCAGGTTTAGCCCATCTGTGTGTTGCAGTTAGCTCGCCTCAAAAATGCAAACTTTAGCTTCATGGCTAACAGTTAGACAGAAGCAGTATTCCCTCAGTGCTTAGAGATTATTTTGAAATTGTCTATAATTATTTCCTTTTTCTTTTGGAAACCCAAAATATTCTCATACAAACAATTCGGAAGTGACAGGACTTCTTTAAACTTTTTTTTTTGCGTCAGAGTATAGGCAGCTACCTTGACATTGGTCACGTCTCTCAAGTGACCAGAACTCAATAACTATTTTCAGAATCTCAAATATAGATATAGGGGCTCGTGTCAAAAGCACTCGGCTTCATATCAGAGGTTTTATTTGCTTAACTGTCACCCTCAAAATGTCTACATGTAAGTCAATGGGTCCAAGAGGTCACCAGTCTCTTCATGATAGTTGAGTGGTTTTTAAACTAAAATAGCTCCAACATGGTGGACTTATTTTAATGAGAAATAAGTGGTTTCACAAGAAGCCAACGTTTATTTTCTGTGAGGTAGGAGGTGCTGCCATCTGTCTTACTGTCAGAAAGTGGCACTGAAAACAAAACATGAACTACCAGATAGAAATTTGAAGAGAAGTAAAAAGTCACACTTTAAACCTTTCGGTCTTGTGTTCTGCACAGGAAGATAATCAATGATGCACTGCCTCCAAACTTCTTTTCCTCTGCAAAATTGCATATGTATAAAATTTTATCTCAAGTTTAAAGGTTAATTTATTGAGTTCCCATCAAACACTTGAGTTTTTATTTTTAGACTGGAGTTGTTTTAAGACGAAGAAATTCACGCAAGTCTATCCTTTGTTGGACTAACAGTTAGCTTTCCGCCTCCGGGACGACCTACGCTGAGTTTATGCTAAATCTACGTGCCAAGAGACTTTATGTAAGGTATTAACTGCTTCTAATCTTTGGACAGGACCTCAACATTCCTTTAAATACCACTCTTAGGTCAGAATCTGGACCTTATGTTGGGCATTTGTTGACTCTAGGAAAACTGGCTGGGATCGCAATCGCCTGTTGTTTTTCTTAGGAAGGAGTTGGCCCAGCACATGTTTGATCCTTTGTAAGACCCTATAGGGGGCTGGGTGTTCTACCTTCTCAGATGTTATAACTTCAACCTCTTTTTCTGGAGCGTGATTTTGGGATAAGAGGTGCTAGCAGCGTGTCTGTGACCTTCTCTACAATCTGCATTTGTAATCTGGGAAAAGCCGATTAGAAGTTAACTTGGGCTTTGTTCTCCAGACATTTAGCACAAACGCTGAAGCTGTTCCTCCTTTTAGCGCATCTGTGAATCAATACATTTAAAGACTCTTTTTGCATCTCCTGAATATTTCTACTTAATCCCCCCCTTTTTTTCTTTGGCTCTAGCTACTTCTCGCCTGCTTTCGATCTATTCTGTCTCTCTGCTTCCTCCACATCTCTTACTCTTTCTCTATTAAAAGGTGCTTTATTGACATGTAATCAGAGCGGTAGCAAGTCTGTGATCTCTACTCAGACAGACATGATCTCTGAGGACTTGAACTAATCTTCACTAACCAAACAAAGCCTTGGACAGGACACAGCTCAACAGAACAGGGCATTGTGATATACGAAACACCCCCCCACCTGACCTCTGTGTCCCGCCTCATGTCTGCTCCTCCCAGCAAATCTTTTACATCAAAGCCAAGGTACAAGCCGTGTTTATCTTCTGTAGTCCAAAGAAGTCACCCCGATCTGCATTATTAATGTGAGACATGCCTACTTCAGCTGGGTCGGAGGTTGGTGGCGAGACCGGACGGGAGGCAGAGGTTTTGATTAGCTCTTGAGTGGCAGCCTGTAACGTACCTCAGGGATAAGGCCTTACAGAGGGGGAGGTCTAATCCCGTCGTCTCCATAGCTGTCATCACCGTCATCATATTGACCATCCCATCCTTTTCCCGCCTTCCTCCTTCTTCTTCCCTCTTGACGCTGCATCTCGCCCTCTGTCCTCGCTGTGCCTTGCTTCGTATGTGTCAGTAAGCAAAGCGGTTTACTAGCTCAGAAAAAAAAAAGTAAAAAATCTTTGCCAAAGTTGATGGGAAAGTCAAGGTAGAGTCCTTTTCTAGGTTTTATTTATACTATATATTTGCATACAGTACTTTACATGCCAATTACAGTGCAATCTTCATTTATTTATTGTTTAAAGATTAAGAGACAAGTGTAGTTATATACTAATTTTTTTCTTGTAGCATGTTTAATGGATGTATGTTAGATTGTATGATTAAGGCCAGCATTCCTTATCTCAGTAACCCTTTAAGTATTTCTCTTGCTCATCAGTTCATGCATTACCGTTTCAGACATGTAACCAAATGCCGATGGGTTTTTGTAACGCTTAGAGACACATGTAGCAAGCCAGAGCTTAGTGTCACTTCAAGTTCCTTCGTATAGGGATGAATATTTCTGCCTTTGGCTTTTTTTTCTGTTCTGAATAGTGTTATATTGAAGCTTCTGATATCTTATTTTACAGTTTTTAATGCCAAAGTGCAGCCTTTTTAAAGATCTCTAGATATTGCAGCCGTCTTGAGGGTTCTGTGATGTTCTTCTGTAACAGCACATCATTACAACTATTATTATTGTTAGTATTGCTCTCTCAAATGGAACAAAACATTAACTTGATCTGTGATTACGCTTTTTTTTTTTTTTTTACATAATGTTGTTTTTTATTGTGTTTTATAAAGCTAAATTGTGCCATTTAAGAAATGTCAAGACCCCATACTTTGTAGAAATATTTTTTTAAACTGATTTCACATTTAAATTTAAAGAAAAGAAAAGGAAAAAAAAAACAGTCATGACAATTTCAGGCAGATGACGATGGGTGCTGGTTATTTCGCCCGTTCGCCGTTTCGTACCTTTGCATGTTTGGTTGTTTTCGACTCCACATTTTCTGTGTGATTCCGTCGTATCACTTGTCAACCTACAATTTAAAGGAATTTTCTAGATTCTACTGATAGTCTTGTGGAAAGAAAAGTTATAGTCTTGGCTATAACTTCAATAAACAACATCTTTATATAAGGAAGACATTTAACTGTATTCATTTGATCAGGGTGTCCTAACCTGTCATGTTTTCTAACAGTCAGTTGGCCAAAACCTGAGTCGCGTTCAAGTTTTGATAAACGGGAATAGAGTTAACACTAAAATGTTAGATGCTACAGTGGCTCTCAAAAATGTACAGAACCCTGTCAGAATTCCTGGGGTTTGTACTTTAGTGGTGCATCTATCAATTGTGATTCATCTGAAAAATGTGAGGGGATAAAAACTACATATAAACTACATATAAACGAGGTTGCATAAGTGTACGATCTCTAGAAATACTACAATTCTATGTTTCCCAGCAAAGACACAGCATTTGCTTTCAGCAAAGCAGATCCGGTTTGTAGATCTTTGTCTCATTCTCCTAAATTATACCTATGTACAATCAGGTCATTTTGATCTTTTATAAACTCTCTTCAAACCATGCATCTTTGCAAAACGATGCTAATGAGCTAATAATGCAACTGAAAGCAGGTGTGAATTACATAACCGGTTTATGGCACCTTTTATACGCTGTTGAATAGTACAAGATATAGATTATAACCCTGTGAATATGTACACATTTAAGAGCCACTGTAATAAAAATGTTTAATTATTTGTCAGACTGAAGCATTTTTGTAATGCCTTAACTTTGTAATTTACAACAACAAAACATGGGCAGATTTGCAGCAGTTTAATTAGATGGGTGCAAAAATGGTAAAATAGTTTCAGAACAGAGGCATGATTTGGCCAAAGGGGCGAACTGACCTGTGGCCTAATGTCAACAAAAGTAGTTTGATAATTCCTTATCAGGTTAGTTGCTGGTGTTTTGGTAGAGTTTTCTTCTTCTTTGTTTTCTTTTTCTTCTTCTTCTTTTTTTTAATCCAGTGTTTTGCTAAGAGATAATATACAGAGATATCTATAGAGTTATAGAGAAAAAAATGGTAAACACATTATGACTAATAAGAGTTGAAGCACTTTTTTTATGACGAGCATTTGACATGACGAGGTTACGAGTGGGAGGCAACGGATCCTTTGCTCTAATTTCGAGAAAAAAAAAACAAAAAACCAAACACTACTGCCAACGCTTACTGTTACGTCCATTGGCATTATCCTCCCATTGGCATCACTGTGACATTACTGGAGCATGGCACTGCGCTCCCAGCAGAATGCAATCTACAGCACTGAGGAAAGTACACTTCATAAGGGGTACCGTGCCTTTGCCAGATATGCTCATTGTGTGTCTGCCTAGACTGTTGCATATTAATTGGCTGGTCGACGTGAGTTTTCTTGTCTTTATAAACCCCCTTTAGTTTTCCTCTCTGAGCCTTAAAACCCCAGTGCAAGAGCAGAGGTGTCCTTCTGTCACCAGCAGGCCAGTTATCTTAGTATTGAACAATCTGATGATTCTGGTTTTGTATATCCCTTTATGGGCTTTATTATTCTTTTTTTTTGTTTGTTTTTTTTGTTAGTTGGTTTGTTTTTCCAAATGCTGTTTAGATTTTAAGAGACCCACTCACCCCACGACTCCCCCCACCCCCTGCCTGTCAGGGTAGACATTTTGTGGCTACGTCCAGAATAAGAGACGTTTTAGCCCAGCAACCCCACGTCTGTGCCTTCTGATCAGTTTTTATTTCTTTTTACTTTTATTTTATATTTTTTTTCAAATGTACATTTTACAGTAAGTGGAGGTTTTTGACTGAGAGATTTGGCAATTTGACAGAGACTCACAGGTATTTAACTATTTTCTGAAGCGAATACAAATAAAAGACAAAAAAAGATATTTTTACCTCACAATTTTAGAGCAAACATTCCAATGTTGTCATGGTCTATGATTTGACACAAAGAAAAAAAGCATAAAAAAAGAAGTTCATGCATTTTTGTTTCTTGTATTGTAAATGTTAGACAATTTCATATGCATTATATAAAAAGAAACTGCCATATCAATTTTAATGTATAGATTTTTGCAAATACTACCCTATGTATGTAAGACGTAACTGTATCGGTAGCGTATATATAATATATTTATGCCCAATAAATGTTTTAATTTTTTCTGACTTGCATTGCATTTGTTTTTGTTTCCTGTTGATACTTATTACAACTCTTACACACTATGCTGCCATCTAATTAAGTGGAGCATCTGGTGCCTTGCAAAATATCCATACTCCCTTTTCCTGTGATTTGCCACATTAAAACCACAAACAGGAATTGTAGCATTAAAGTGTGGTTCATTATGATTTCATTCAATTCAATCAGATAATCAATAGGTGTGTGATTTGAAGTTTACAACAATCCGTGTCAGAATATAAAAGCACACCATAGTTTTCATTTAATTTTATTTTATTTTTCACAAATAAACTTACTGTGCCTCCTGAGGCCCAAACTGCTCAATCCTCTCTGGGCTTTTTGCTGGAAGCTCCTCCTTCAAGAAAAAGCTCCATCATTAGGTATCCAATGATGGATCAATTTACGAATAATCAAAAATGCACATTATTTACCTGTACCCAAATCTATTAACTCAACCACAACATAACCAAATTGTCTGGTTGCGTGAACCTGCTTTTGTTCTCTTCTTTAAAATGATGTGACAATAACACGCTGCATGCAAAATGGAACATTCTGCAATCGGCTTCTCCATATAAAGTTTCAGACGCCTGTTGCTCTGGATTTGACGGAGTGACTTGAAGATCATACAAAGGTAAGACGGACACAACGCATCATATATGGTCTTTTTTTTTTTTTTAAGATCAAGAAAAAAACAATTACCCCCTACCGTGGAGTCCAACACAAACCAAGCAGCACAACTCTTTATGCCAGCCAAAATGTTGTTTATGAAAATAATCACAATTTTGAAGTCATTGGTTGTCAGAGTGGGTCGCCTATGTTATGCGTCTGATCTTTCCAGCATTCAGTCCTGACGTGGCCATTCTGTGTTTCTGCACTAACACTGATAGAGATACTTCTGTTGAGCCTGAGCCAACCTGATGGTGGAGGAGTTTTAACACCTGGCCTGGAGGAAATGCATTTTAGCTCCTCTTAAGCACTAAAATGCATGTTTGTGAGTGTGGTGTATTATTCCACAGCTGCAGCTGAATTGCTGATCTTTGTTTGCACGCTGGCGCTCATCAGTCTCTAAAATGCACATTCTGGAACGCGGTGATGCTGACAATAAAAATCCTAACTCAATTCACCCCATCGTTTCGCTCATTGATGGAATGGTTTGTGTTAGTCTGTTTTGTTTCACGCATATGATACGTTTCTTTAAAACATAGTTAATCCTATGAAATACTCTGGACACTTTCCATGCCAGTAATGGACTGAGGCATACAGAAAGGTCCTTGACAGATTCTCCCTTTTGTTCCTGTGGGTCTGGTTGACCTCATTGCTGAATGAGGGACGCTTTAATCCGTTGTTGATGTCCGCCACTCTGTGGTCTTTAAGGGTATGTGAAGTAACAGACTGGTGTTAGTTTCTTTGGTCGCTAAGGCATAATGCCTGCAGGGATGACAGACCTCAAGCTGTTGTGTTACTGGTTAGCATCACACCAGTATGAGGTAAAACGGGGACAAAAGGAGGAATCATTAAAAGAACCCTATATCTCACACCCCTAGGAAAAAAAAAAAGCAAAGTTTCTCCATTTTTTTTATCTGTAAGTACAGATATTGAACATAAAAGAAATCAGCCTTAATTTATCCATTTTCTTTTAATACACAGATACATTAACCAGCAGATAATTGTCAACCAAAACGAAATAAAACTTTTTGTCTTCTTTTAATCATTATACACTTAGTACATTAATAAATATATCATCCTGCAAACAGTATATACAGTCGCAAAAATTGATTTAGCAGAAATACATTCTTTACTGCCAAGAGGCCACGTAGTAAATCCAATGCACTGCTTTGGTGATTTTAACTGCTGCACAGAACCAAGCTGTCCAAAGCATCTAATTACAAGCTAATGCATGGATAACATCATGGCTTACAGGTTGTTCATTGATGCAAAGGATGATACAACACATGGCACGCGGTTCTTAATTAATCCACACTTCTTACTTTTAGTAATATTCACTTTCAAAAGCAGCAGCGATGGAATCCATAACTGCTGAACAGAGCTGTGATAAATGGCAAGAGTACAACACATTTAGAAAGATTTTTTTTTTTTCAGTTCAAACGCTTTAAAATGTCATTTATTAACAAATGTACAACTGACACACTAATGTAAAATATGAAACAGAAGATGATTTGTGATGCAATAAGCATATTTTCCGAGGGAAAGCAGACAAACCATGGTTTATGCTCTCTTTTTAAAGTAGAAAGTTTTACTCAAAAACTAACCCTGAAGAAGTGGTGAGAAGGCAAAATCTTAACGTGTCATGAAAAAAAGCTAGAACAAACCTTAAAAGTAAAAAATGAAACACATAGTACCATGCGTTTTTTTTTGTTTTTTTTTCATTCGTGCAACACTCAACTAAAATGAACTGCAAGAAGAATTTAGATAACACATCTGCATTCAGCCGGCATCGCATTCAGATAACATGTAAGGAAAAGTTAAATCTGCAACACGCTAAGATTGTCCAAATAACAAATCATAGAGTGAGCTTAGCTATTAGAAATGAGAATGTTCATCTATACAGGAAAATCAAGCTATTTGTGCTTTTGCAGTGAAGAGAAACATATGACTAATATCTCTAGAACAGTATGTCCAGAATAATTATTTTCATAATCTAGTGAAAACAAGAAACCAGTGTCTTGTCAGATTCTCTTTTTTTAACCTCAGATGAACAGTTTAAGGTGGAAAGGAGCCTGGAAATGGACAGATCTAATATTTACTTCTAATCTAGCAAAGAGACAGTTTTACTCTATTTCAGCCAGCTGAACAGCAGGAGGAAGGGCAGCAACATGTTACACATAAAACATTACAGACAAAAGACAAAGTGCTGGTGAGATTAAAAGCCAGAACCTTTTAAAAACTAGATTGTGTCAGCTTTTGAATATGGAAGGACTCTCATACCAGGAGGTCTCAAAAGAATTTGAACTCAGACATCACACTTTGTGGAAATCAGTCCGTAAGTTGAGTCTAAGTAATGATGAAGCTGAACTGTGCCCTGAAACATGGTGATGACCCAAAACACATGAGTAAAACCCCTAGGCAGAGTGAAAATCTAGATCTCCATCTTTTTAAGATTTTCCAAGGCAATCCTCAAAAACAAAAAGGATTTGATTTATGATATACCTATAATTTCCAACTTATGATATTTTACTGCTAAGAAAAATCCACTATGTGGGAAAGGATTAGTGCATGGCTACAAAATGGAGGAAGGGGTGAAATGACTATGAGTGGGTAGAAAACGAGGAAACAAATTGGCACAGGGACGAACTGACCTCCCAGTCATAATCTGTCCGTCCCTAAAAAACAAAGCTTTCAATCCAAAAATGTAAAATACAATTAAAACACTGCTGTTCAGGCTCTAAAACATCAGAATACCCTTTAATGCCAGCGACTGCAACCCCTGTTTGCAGCATCAGCGTGGAAATGGAGTGGAAATTCAACATGCAGGTCTTTGGAAGGATGGATAACACTGAGTCTGCCTCACTAACAGTCTGCTACACAGTTACACACATGCTTGCACACAATCTGCACCTCTGCCCGGCTCTGAAGGAGTACAGAGAAATGCGACGAGTTTTAAAATTCTACAGTGCTTCCTTTTGTCATCCAGAATACGGTATAAGGCATTTGTAGATGTGTGTGATCTTTAGGTTTATATGTACAAAATGCTCCTCCGTTTTGTTCATATTCAGGCCAAGAAGCATTTCCAGACGATGTGAAGGTCGTTTACACTCCACTTTCAAATGTTACGGCACTTGCTGAAAGAATCTGACATGTCGCAGAACATTTAAGAGCAAAACTGGCTTCAGTTTAAGCATCTTTGTGGTTCATGCTCTTATTCAAGAAAGGCAAGTCTTTGGAGATTCTCCCCTCTCTGACAGAAATGATGGCTTTCAGGTTGGCTCCTTAACTCGGCTGGGCTCAAAAGCTCACAGTGGATTCTGTCCAGCCGTTTGAGCCGTCGCCCTTCAAGGTGCTGGCTGTGCGGCACCGGGGCGGCTGGCCGTCGGTCAGGCCGAACAGGCGCGCTGCCGCACCCCGGTACTTCCACGACATGGTGTTGTAGAGGATCGGATTTATCGCCGCGCTCAGATAGAAGAGCACGACAGACAGCAGGCTGCAGTACTCAGACAGCACGGACAGCAGCGGAGAGGGCGCGTCCAGGGAGCGGAACTGCAGGTAGCGGCCCACGTGGAAGGGCAACCAGCACAGAACGAAGGCCAACACGACCACCACTTGGAGAGAGAAACAGAGAGAGCAAAAAGAGAAGCAATCAGTGAGGATAAAAGTAATAATAACAAAAATGGTAGCTGATATAATGTTAAAATGCTCAGGATGGCATTTTGGAGTAAGAGTTTAACAAAGACCAGAAAGTACTTTCTGAGTCAAAGTACTTTCATACTAGAAAAGATCAAATGCCCAGATTTTAAAAAGCAGTCAAAGGCTTCATATTAAGAAAACAAACAAACAAAAAACACAAATTCAGGATCATTGACCAGATGCTGCGCATGACCATGTTTTCATCTGTCTACACATCTCATCTGTGTGACGGGGGACACTCGGTCCTCATTAACTGGAAAGGCGAATAAGCATTAGAAAATTGTTCGGGCACAAATGTTTGTATCTATTTTCAGAGCATGTGCTGCCCCACAGAACGAGCTGTCCTGAGCTGTGAGTCATTTCAGCCACATCTCGACCCACCACTCAAATCAAGTTTCTTTTTACTTTAGTTCAAAACGTACTTTTTCCCTGTCGGCCATCTATCTAATATGATTTGAAAGTTTAGATAGAGGTAGTCAAAAGAGGGCTTTGACCTGAACTAAACAATCTTAAGTTTTTTTTTTTTATATATATATATATATTATTTTATATTTGAGAGCAAAAGCAACAAACCTCTTAATTAACTAATTGAAATTACATTTATTTTAGCAATTCAATTGAAAATCTAAAACTTTAAACACTTATTCCGCATTGAGCAAAATATGCTGACTTTGTGTTTCTATTAACTGTATTCATTTTGGTGCATAGAAAATGAAAACCCCAAAACTCGATTTGTATGAACATTGGGATCAGCTTATGGCTCTGATAAGAAAGACCAGGCTTCTGTTCATTTGCATAGTTTGATTTTCTCATTTTCCTCTCAACATCCTCCAAGGTTTCTCTGCAGGATTTAGATCACAGAGTTTCCTGGCACAGTGATTCTGTGGTCATCAAGAAGGTATTGGCATCTTTTACCAGAGTGGGAAGGTGTCGAATCATTTTCTCAAATTTGGTTTCTTAGAGAATTAGAATTTTGCATAACACTGATTAAAAAAGGTTTTCTAACACAGAGGTATCTCCCTTCTGAAATGTAGCTGCATGTAGCGTACTGTTTATGTATCACTGACTGAAGGGCTACTCTTCTGTTTCTGGATTTGATAAGAGACAGTGGAAAAACACCACCAAACACGACTCTACAAATCATTACTAATGACCCTGTTTTCCCAGTAGCGTTGCTACAGGGCTCCTGATCTCGGCTCAAATCTGCTCAGTTCGGGTGGTTTTCCATTGCATATATATATATATATATATATATATATATATATATATATATATATATATATATATAGTGCCTTTGAGGCACTATTCCTCAAAAGGCACTATGAGGAAAAGGAAAAGAGTCAACCAATAGCAAACTAAAACCGTTTTCTATTCATCCTACTTTATCAGAATGATCAGAAATAAACACTTGAATCATACAGTGTAGCTAAATAATATGAGCTTCACCTACTTTCCACTGAATTAGAAGAATTAATAAGCTTTTCAGGGATGTTCAAAGTTTCCAAGAAGTATACCACTTTTTTTGGAGGGGGAACTTGTTCTGCCCCCAGCCCATGCTGTCCTGGGTGGTGAGCCATATTGCCAATATAGTCCACAGGTATTTTGATTTAGTTTAATTTCTCCTTGCACTTGTAATCAGAACAGTAAATGTAATACATCTTGAAACTTACCCAGCATCTTGATGGTCTGCCTATTGCTTTTGTCTCTGTGAGCCACACGGGAGCTCATGTTCGTCTCCCTGTGCCTCTGCCACAGACGACGGCCAATGAGACTGTACAGCACCGTCAGACAGAACACTGGCATGAAGAAAAACACCGAGCTCAGCCACACCATGGCCCCCATCAGGCCTGACTCAACGGCGTAGTGCGTCATCCTGCACTCCCGGGTGTCCCCAACATCCAACAGCCAGCCGGTCGTATTAATCCGGGACATGAGGTCTAGTGGTTCCACATTGTCCCTCTCCACTCCAACCATCACAAACACAGGGCCTGCGCTACACAGGGACACCGTCCACAGGACACAGATCAGTGCGCGCACTCGCCTTTTGGTGACCAGTGCTTTGGCGCGCAGCGGGAAACAGATGGCCAGGTAGCGCTCCACCGACAGCGCGGTGATGTTCAGGATGGTGGAGTACGTGCAAGACTCGGACACGAACTGGAAGAGTTTGCAGAGCGCGTCTCCGAGGCGCCAGGGCCGGTACCTCCACATGCGGTAGAGGTCCAGCGGCATGCAGAGGAAAATGAGCAGGTCAGACACAGCCATGCTGCACAGGTAGAGGTTGGTGGTGGTGCGCATATCCCTGTACTTGCTCACCACCAGGATGGTCATGACATTCCCGGCCACTCCAACCAGAAACAGCAGCGAGCAGGTGACGGTGATGAACGTGAGGAGAGGGATTGAGTAGTAGTTGAGCGGAGGCGCTGGCTGATCGGCGCTGCTCGTGGTGTTGTAGGTCTCCTCCCAGCTGCAGTTACGCGGGAGGCACTCCGAGTCATTGGGCCAGGAGGGCATGCTGCAGCGCGATTATTCACAGGACCAGGCCTCCCTGCGCTCTCTAAAGTCCCCCTGGGAGTTGGAGTCCTCACGCCCCTGAGAGGCGCTCTCCCCGCCGTTCATCGCGGAGAATGGCAGACGCGCGTAAAACCAAAATCCTGACGCGCGCTGCTGCGTAAAAGTCTGTCGGAAGGTTAAAGAAATCGCAATTATAGGATGAAACATTTATTTGAAGTCGTTTTTCTTCTCAAATTATGTGGATGAGATTAGATCCGTGGATCGCATCTGATTCTGAAAACAAATTCTTAAGTGACCTGTTACTTATGTCAAACAGGAGTCATTAAAAACACACAAGCTCTTCATTTTTTATACCACAACTGAAATTAAAACAAAGAAGACAAATCTAATTCTACATCGATTTTTTGCTCCTTCAGTCGCACTTACAGCTACAACTTCTTCTGTTCTGCGGTGAGAACCGACATCACAACCTGGAGTCTTTCATGCCTAATGGTGGCATGAGTAGTTCACGTCATCGGGCACTGTCCAAAACAAGGAGTCGTTTTACGACTTCCATCGGGAGTAGGTGACGGTGAGTCAGACTCCGGGTCCTGTGATGCGGCGGCAGCAGCAGCGAGGAGTGACTGTCCTGGGAGGACACAGACTCAGAGTCAGCCAAATACGAACGGACAAAAAACCACCACCGTGAAAACAAACTCCACCCGACGAAGAAAACACAGTTTTATAAAACTGACAAAAATCACAGTGGGGCGACGCGTTCTCAACATCTTCAGGGAGATGAATTTAGGGATATATGACCGATGAAAGGATTTCAGAGTGAAATAATTAAAAAAAAAAAGGTGGAAAAATAAGAGATCTAGCTCCACTCCCGGTTGTGATGCTTTGTATGTGATGAGATGAATGCCCTGTGTGAGGAACCAGATTCCCAGTGCGCAAAAACCCCATCAGGTGAAGAGGTGCTGCTTGGGGGGAGGTGAACGGGGTGCACTGTGGCTGCAGCGACACCACCTACTGGAGTTGTCAGGGCAGTGATGCCTGGATTCAGTGAAACTTTGCTCACAGTGTTGTCTTTCACAGTCCACATCAGAGGAAAGAGAAGTAAAAAAAAAAAAAAAGAGAGATAGAAAAATGTGTCTAGCAGTTAGACTGGATGGAGATAATGAATGTTGTTGCCTTTCTTGCATAATGACATCAGTAATTGTTGCCAAAAGTGATCCCCCCCCATCTTCTTCTTTTGCCTAAGACATCTTTTGGAAAGAAAGAGGTGGTGTTTTCTTTTTTCTTTTTTCTTTCTTTTTTTTTTTTTTCTAACCTGCTTTATTGTCATCCACAACTTTCTCCCTGCTTTGTGAGCTGGATCTTTGGGTCTTCATTAATTCAGTAATGTTCTCCAGCAAACATCTGTGGCCTTCATGGTACAGCCGCATTCCTACTTAGATTGACAAGTTGCTTTTTCAGTTGTTATTATTACAGTGACTTCATTAGACATTATCAGGAAGACCATGACTGCAGACAGACACAAGTCAAAATTTCTTGATTTTTATTTGTAATCGTTGTCCATGTCATAATTATCCAGTGTGGTGATGGTTTATCAGATAAAAAGTTTGCAAGAAAATGGATACTTATTTGTAAAAGTGATAATCTACAACCAGTTCTGAAATGTATTTTTCACATGCGGATGAAATGTGTTCATCAGTGGCAAACTTTTTTTTTATAAATTCAGCTTCCATTAAATAAAAGTATTACATTGAAGTAATTCAGTTATTTGGAATAATGACATGACAGTATTAGATGTCTTATTTTATAAGACATCCAGTACTCAGATTGTCAGTCAGCTTAAATTCAGCGTTATAATTGTAATTACAAGTAGCCTAACTGAATCACGTTATAATGAGGCTGTAGCACAGAATTACTTGAAGGCTTGAATTAGCTTCTGGCAGAATGAAAACAAACATAATTATTATATGTACATTAGGCAGCATCATTTCTATTGGAGCTCATTATCCAACATTATTCAACACGTTTTATTTTTTTATAAGTACATTGCCCTACACATTTCAGCCAAAGCTTCTATTGGTAAAGATGTGGGGGGAAAGAAAAAAATATATATATTTATATATATTTTTTTTTGCAGTTTCATCAATCAAAGAAAAAAATCTGCATGCTCCTTATCATTGCTTTTCATTGGTTGTGCTCTACAAAAAGGAGTTTTAAAGAGTAACAACTTTTAGGCACAACACAATTTAAAGCACACTAGATCAAAAATGTAATTTTTTAAATGTTTCTGTGCTGAAGCAAAATTTTAATTTTCTATCCAGCTGAATCTAGGTGTGTTTAGCTAAAGACAATTTAGTCAGCTTGCGTAGACCTAAAATGCAAAAAGTTGTGATATTAAGGACTGTTTAAAAACATTGTTGTCTTGGCATTTTTCAATTGGAAATTTATAAGATTTCAGGAAAGAAGTAATGTATTTATTTTTTCTTAGTAACAAATAAAACAAATAACCAATTTCTGCTTGTTTTAATTCTATACCATATTCCAAATTATTATGCAAGTGAAAGCTTCTCATATTTTCCTAAATGGCCAATGCAAATGATGGTCAGTATAATTTCAAGTCATGAACTATTACAGTATAAATCTAATTTTTCCTGGGAGAACAAAGCTCCCCATGAGAACAGTATTTTCTTTGTTCTGAATCAGCCACAAATCTCTTGACAGTACGACGATAAAGCTTCAGTTTTTGTTAAATATCTAATGTTTTCATATCTTACTATTTTTTTGTTTTTTTGAAAAGAACAAAACAAGAAATAAAATCACGCATGTAATAAAAATTAGGTTACAACATATTTCTTTGTCCAATGATCAGATTTTATCCACGCCATACCAAGTATTTTTATCTCGCTGGCCTTTGGGCTGAGTTTCCTACCATTATGTTTATGGCCGATGAATCATGATGCGCGTGTTCACGGGGAAGGAGAGAAAACTGGGCGGTGATAAATAAATGCAAAGACTAATGGGCAGAGCAGCAGGCAGGTCTTCATCAGGACAGCTGTGTTTTTCACAAGATTTTCTCTTCACATCTGGTACGTACAGTTTTGTATATGTGTGCGTCCATGCGTTTGTGTGTGTGTCATCTTTAAGATATGTTTGAATTTGCTCTTTATATATTTGTATAAAGGTAGAGTTGACTTTAAAATTTTGCCCAGAACACATTTCAGGGGATTCTGCTCATAAAACTGGGGATAATCTTTTGTTGATATCAACAAAACATCAACATTAGCACAGATGAATTAATGGTTGTTTTGGGCGCAGTGGGAGAAAACAAAGTCAACTTTAGAAATATTCATTGTGTCACCAACCAAACTTTTAGTACTCTGACTTGTCTTAGCATTTTAACGGGCCTAGATTGTGACTCCGTTCTTCTGATGTCATTATCCTTTAAAATATGTAAAAAAAAAAAAAAAAGAAAAAAAAAAAGAAATTTTATCCTGGGACTTTTTGTGCAGTATTAGTGCTAAGGAAGATCTTAGCTAGTCATTTTATCTGGAAGGTGCTCTCAGGGTGTGGTAGATTGCAGGTTAAAGTCCTTGGAGGTGCAAACAGGCGAGAACCAACTGATCTCAATGGGAGCGCAGTTCTCCATTTCGTCCTCTAGATGGTGAAAGAGATTGATTTTGTTTTCAGGTTCACTGAGCAGCTGACTACAGATGCATGTCAATACATTTGAATATCAAAGAATATTTCAGATACTTTTACAATTCAGAAAATTGTAAGATCCTATAAAAGCGACGAGACTGAACTTTTAATCAAGAATTTACGCTATGTAGTTCTAAACGATAATCGTAAAGGCCTACACGATTATCAGTAAGAACCTCAGAACTAACGGATGTACAGCTTATGAGAGTATAAACCGTAAAAAGAACAGTACTAAACTAGTTTGCTTTTAATGAAATATTCAAGTATTTCATTAATACGTGGTGAAGACCGGACCGGTCTTCACCATGACCGGTCCGTCGTGGTGAAGAGGGAGCTGAGTCAAAATGCAACGCTCTCGATTTACCGGTCGATCTACGTTCCTACCCTCATCTATGGTCATGAACTTTGGGTAATGACTGAAAGAACGAGATCGTGGATACAAGTGGCCGAAATGGGTTTTCTCCGTAGGGTGGCTGGGCTCTCCCTTAGAGATAGGGTGAGAAGCTCGGTCATCCGGGAGGGACTCAGAGTAGAGCTGCTGCTCCTCCACATCGAGAGGAGCCAGTTGAGGTGGCTCGGGCATCTGGTCAGGATGCCTCCTGGACAGACGTGCCCTCCTCCTGGCGAGGCACGTCCCACCGGGAGGAGGCCCCGGCCCCCCGGCCCAGGCGCTGGAGGGACTAGGCCGCAGCCTGGGCCTCCCTTCTTAAGCTGCTACCCCTGCGACCCGACCCCGGATAAGCGGCAGAAGATGGATGGATGGATGGATGGATGGATGGATGGATGGATGGATGGATGGATGGAAAAAGTGTGGTGGAAGAAAGTGCATAAGCAACAATAGTAACTGCAGCCTCATGAGTGTTTGGAGGAGATTCACATGACATAGACCCTGGCTGAGGACTGTGGCTGAGATCACAGGGTACAGCTGACATATTTCTTTTGTCTGAACCCAAAACAACATAAATAGCATCATACTTGAATTAAGCCGATGAAGGCATTGCCTAGTGTAGCTTCCACAATTAGTAAATTTGGAGAGTTGTTTCGTCTGCCGGTGTTGGGTCACCGTGTTTTAGTCCAAAGTCAGCACAGGCGTCTACAATTAAAGTTTTCAGGATTTACTACGTCTCTCTGCAGACAAACTTAATATTTACGCTGACTTTATCTTCCAGTAGAGTTTGGAACCTGCCCATGCTGCCAAAATTCCTATACATGTTTTAATTGTCATGGTACCTATCTGCTAGACTGTAAAATTGTCTGATCCAAACCCTGAAGAGAATCTATGAAGCACAGGATGATCAGAGACACCAGAGCCAGACATGCAGATAAAGCTAATCATTTAAATTGTGTACTGCATCACTATGATCTGAGTTTTCCTTTGTAGTTTGTTTAGGTAATAAATTGCCAACCCAACTCTGGTCCTCAAGGCATGCCCTGCATGTTTTAGATGTCTCCCTGATTTAACACACCACTGGGAAATGCTACAAACATGGAGGACCAGGGTGGAAAAACACAGCTCTATTCTGTGTTGTTATTTCTGCTTTTCCTGTTTTTGAGCCACCCCAAATTGATGCTGCCCTGAGCAGTGAGCCATGACCCCTTTATCAAGAATCACTGAGCTGTTTTTTTTTTTTTTTCATTATTGATGCAGTTTATTGAGAAGAAACTTTGCGTGTGTTTTTTGTGAGGCTGCAGGTATTTAAATCAAGCAGATTATACATTTTTCCATTCATCATTTTAGCTCTTCTAAACGCTGTCATTTGAGTCGTTTTGATTTTAGCTCTCTGAAGGCTCAGTGTTCATGCATGGGAATGTTACAGGCAGAATGCGGGTAAAATCCACACGCATGAACTCAAAACACCCAACCAATGATGAGAAAATAGGCAAGGCCGGTGTCAGCGTTTGCTACCCCAGGACTCCTCCTGCCTGCTGGCGCAAGTGGCAGTGAAATCTTCTGCCCAATCAGAGAAGTCCACAAGAAGAATCGCTCCACGCGATTGGTTCATAGTTTCAGAGAGCCCTCCCTTCCTGAGGAGTTGGAGAGAGTTCACTGTTTCTGTTTTTTTCTCAGCCACACTTACTGAGTAAAGAGGGAACAGAGTTTCCTGCTGCACAGCTCTTGGTCGTCTCAGACGTGAGTCTTTGTTTTGCCGTCCATTCAGAGGATCTAGCTGGCTTGATCAGATAGACCAACATGTGGACAGCATGTCCACAGAAGAAGCAGGTTGGTAATGCCTCCCTCACCCCCCTCATTGTCTCTCTGTGTCTGCTGTGTCCTGTTTTACCCAGGGGGGCTTTGAGATATAAAGATTGTATCCGTGATGCTCCCCAGATTTCCGTTTTGAGCAGGATTTCAACGAGAAGGTTGAAAACCTTGAATGCACTTGTTGATTTCATGAGCTGGATCAGTTGTCGTTGTCCTGTTGCACAGGAGGCATGTCGATGGCACGATGAAGAGCCGCAGTTGGGTGCGGAGAAGAGTTTGCGACCACTTTCACCATGAAGCAGAGCAGCAAGCGGCGTGTTGAAAACAGACCAGACGGATCTGCTCGCGGGTTTCCTTATTCATTCGCAGTTGGGAAAGTTTGTTTCCACAGCTGGAATGTTGCGGAAGGACAGGATATATCTTTCCCTGCCATGCACGTCTGCACAGACAACCCTCCTCCACCCTTGCCTCCTCTTCTTGTTGTCATTGCAACATACGCGCATGATACTGACCTCTGGCAGGGAAAGACGTGACCCCTGCACTTTTCTGTTGTTGTACCAGTGCACCAAAACAATAGACTTCACAGCAATGGCTCCTTGCTGAGGTTTAGGTGTGTGCGAATGTGTGTGTATGCGTTTGGAAAGTAACTCATTCCTGCTTGGTTCATGCTGCAAACGAGAACTTTTTTTTATTTTTTGTGAACAAAAGTGCCCCTGTATTGTTTTTGTAATATAAACAGCAAGCATTCTTTGCATTCAGTGTCTTTGAGGTGGTTGGAAAAGGATTGAAGTCAAATATTTGAGAAGCAGACTGGGTTTACTGCTGCAAATGTATTCCAGATGTGATGTGTTGGCAGTGTGAAGTACAACACACTTTTGTCGCTCACAGATTTTATGTGCTTTGCGGCAGTTCATTCATAGCGTTCCTTAAACTTTATTTGCGCAATTGTTTATGTAAATAGTTGTATTTCAATGGGTTTCTAAGTGAAGTACCCAACACAAAATGAATTGTTTTGAAGTTGGGAATGAAAGATGCATAGTTGTCAACTTTTTCTAAGAGTAAAACTCAGTTTTGTTTAAAAAGTACCGTGTTGTCAACAAAGCAAATAAAATACTGGTCTCTTCTAAGAGTTGTTGTAGATGCTGATCGCTGTGAGAAGGACAGCTCTCCTGTAGTGGTCAGTGTTACAGCGGTTTGGAAGAAACCTCTGAACAAAGACACTGGTGTTGTGTGACAGTCAGATAGAGAGGATGCTCAGTGTTGTCACTACTATTCTTCATTGGTGATTCAGCTGAAACATAAATATATCCCAAACTTTTCAGATTTGGGGATTTTAAATTGCCTTTGCATGTTTCTTTTTATGCTTCATAATTATTTGCTACTTTTAAGTCTGTCTGCCACAGTGAGGAAGTTGAACTGCTGCAAATACTTTTGCAACAAATAATTGCATTATAGTTTGTATGACAGAAACTTTGCTGCAGAAATGTTCTCAGCATATTGTACTTCCAAATCGATTCAGGAAATGTATGTTTTCTTTTTTTTTTTTAACTTTCAAATTTAAGCACACCAGTCCTTTTTGTTCAAAGCACAGCTGTCCTTTGGATTTCCTCTCCCACTGTAATCATGAGTCAGTTCAGGGCGGTCTGGACCCCAAGCTACACTGAAATTTTCCAGCCTCAAACTTGGCTGTCGTGCTATGGCCGAGTCAGGTTTGGCAGAAACGGACCAAGGGCAGCAGCTCCCTTGCACTGTAACAGTACAATGATGCCTTGTGTTGCCACCAGCAGAATGCCGCTCTGCCGATGGTGACGGGTGCTTTCTCTCTCTCTCTCTTCTCTCTCTGTTTTTCTGGCAACTACTGTATGTCTTGCTTTCTCTGACTATCTCTATCCCCCAATCCATGGTGCGAAGGATTAGATAATAGGCAGCTTTAGTGTGGGCAGAGAAAAAGAGGTGTCACAGACCTCTCTTATTTCTTCTCTCTCTCTCTCTCTCTCTCCCTTCATCCATCCATCTTCTCTCTCTTGGTGCCATCTGCGCCACGAGGAGCTTGGCACCACACCATCTATAAATGCCCAGCCACATTTATCTTTATTGTTTCGTATTTATGTGCGTGCACATAAATACGCAGAATGCCTGTGGCCGTCACTTGCGTAAAACGCAGTGCGCGGATGCACAGAGGCTCACAATTGGTGTAGATCACTCAGTATATTATGCTTCACCGCTTTCTAAAGGTCAAGTCCATAACCACACGTCCAAGAATAAATTACACGTTTCACAAGCCACCTATTTCTCTCCTGGAGCTCAGTCTGTGACAGCACATCTCCTGATGTTGATGCTGATGTCTCGTCATCCACCTCCAGTGTTCTTGTCCGTATTTTTGCACGTTTAAACGCGTGTCGCAAGTAGGTCTCGTGTGAAGAGGCAAGGGTGTTTAAAACAATGCATAAAACGCCGATAATACATGGACACCTACGAGGAAGTTAGAAAAAACTGTTTTATGCATGAAGAAGTGGGATGATTAATAATGTCAGGATACCTTAAGATAAAAAAAAAGTGATCTTTGTCAAGTTTATTTTCTCAGACTACACTGATGTCACAGCTATAAAAATTATATATATAAATAACATGTCGGTTTGTGCAAAACAGTATCATGCCTGAGATTGTGATGAAAAAACTTGCTAATCCTCCCTTAGCATTCAATGTCTCATTTCAGCTGCCCCTGTAATTTAGTTGTACTCCAGCCCTCTCTTTCCAGTTGTTGTCATGTGTTTAGCAGGCACCGACTAAAAATACATTACTTATCTGTTTTGCCTTCAAGTTTTCTATTGTTTTAAATATGTGCAGTCAATGGGAAGTTAGCATCCACTGCTAGATAAGAAACAATTTTTTCTATATGTCTGAAAAACAATTATTTAGCCAGTTATCAGTAAAGACCTGACATTTTTTAAAAAAAAATATTCTTAAAAAATGTGTAGTTATATTTTTATAAATATAACTTGTAAAAGAAAAGAGCTTCAGAAAACACAAGCATGAACATTTTACTTTTGGGCCAAAGTCTTCCCACACTGATAAGGAAAATTTACCAGCGGGCCAAATATTTTAGCTGCCAAACACACAACTCTCTGTCAAAACTCAATATTTGACAGGATAGTAATGAACAAGATGGTCAGATGTTTTTTTTTTTTTTTTTTTTTATCTAAGTTCATCTTCACATGGCCAGAGTGGCCTTTTCTTCCTTTCCTTCCGTCTCTTATAAGCTCTGTGTCTGCAACCAAAACAGAGCTACTGGAAGTTCTGCTTCAAAAAAATACTTGCTCATAAATGACCCTTCTCATGTCCTCATGTCGTAAAATCACAAAGGGGAAGTGTGCAATGTTACAATAAACCAATGGAAGCAAATTAGATATCATAAATCCACAAAAACTGAGCAGTAACCATGTATTACCGCCTGGTATTGATGTGAATGGTAGTAAAACATTAATGTCGGATGATATTGATTGCAGGTGAATCTCGTGGAAGTCAGAAAGAAATATTTAACTTTCAGCACTATTATATATTAAGTTTAATTATGCTTTAATAGAAATAACATTGAAAAAATAAAAAATCAAATAGTGGCTTTTTATGCTTTCTGAAAAATGTATTTTGCTTCATGCATCCATGTGCTGAAATACATTGGGATTTGTTTCCAATGAAGATTAGAATAACCTTCAGAGATGTCTGAATGATAATAGATGGTTTGTTCTGCAGGACAAACTGCGTTACCAACTCTTAGAGAAAATCATCTTACCAACATGACTGAGAAAAGACCAACAAGTCAGACACTTTTGTGGTTTTGTTTTTGACCAATTATGTCGTAGCGTCTCAGACTCTACTGGAAGTGGTGGGATAATGGGTTGTTGTGGAGGAAAAGCTGCTCAGCTGAAGATGCACAAGCAGCACACATGCTCTCAATTCGGACACTGCTGTGGATTTGTATTTAACAAGTCCCATTGTAATGTTATTGACTCCTTTGGTGTAGAAGACACAGTGGTGGGTTTGTAGTAAAACCCACACTAAGCAGCCACCTTAAATTCGCACAACTTCTTGGTGAACACAAACAAATCAACCAATCATTTGGTAGCAGATGAATGGATTTCGGCTTTCAACAGTGATGAAATGTGCTGACACTCAACCAGAGTTTCAGAATGGGGAAGAAAGGGTTTGAACAAGACTTTTTTTTTTTGGTACTAGATACGCTGGTCTGAATATAAAAAACAACAAAAAAACAGGGTAGTCTATCAGGATTCGAATGGATGATTTGAACCACTTTTCAGAATGAACAGACTGATTTAAGATGTCAGAGATGCAGGAGCAGCTCAACCAACCACTTGTTAAAACCAAGATATGTGGAACACTGTCTCTCTGAACACAACATCTAGATAGGCTACAGCAGCAAACCACACAGGGTGGAACTCCCATCAACTACACAGGAACCTGAGGTTACGGCTAGCTGATTGACCAAAATAGGCTTTAACACATAAGGAAAATGTTTCCCCATTATATGAGTTCACATTTGAAGTTCATCAACACATCTGATCCAGTCTGTGTCCGATGTATAGTCTTTAAACATGGCAGCCCACAGAGTAGCATTGCTGCCCATTTATGACCACAGTGTATCCATCTTCTATGGCCTTTTCCAGCAGGACAGGGTCATAAAGCTCAAATCATTCCTACCTAGTTTCTTGGGCATGACAACAAATTCACTGTACTCCACCGGTCTCCACAGTCACCAGATCTCAAAACAACAGAACACCTTCAGGATGTGGTGGAAAGAAAAATTAGCATCATGAATCTGCAAACCTGTATGTCAATGTCAATTCGGAGAAATATCTCTGAGAAATGTTTCCAGCACTATGTTGAATTCACATCTCACTGCAGCACTGAATTACCAGCAGCTACGTGTGCAATGAACATGAGTGCTTATATTAATAAAATTACAAGTTTTACTTTTCTGTGTAGCTGGATAGCAAATTAAATATCTGTTTCCTGAGCTAATTTCTTCAGGCATATTGCAAAAGTGACCACACCGTTTATGATCAAAGGCTGAATTTCCCTGTTGGTCATGATGAACAGATTAACAAGTGGCCAATTTCCTCTTCTACACTCTTTTTAAGCTCTGTAGTCACTCTCTCACTAATTGACATTAACAAAAGGCAAAGACACAGAAAGAGAGGCGGGTGTTGATATTTATATATAAGCAGTCTGCTCTGTTGCTGCTTGAATTATCACCATGACAACAGGACAGGAAGCAGGAAGTAGGAGTTCCATCAGAATGGAAGAGGGAGATAATTCCCCACGCAGGTTGCATGTTGAAGCCACATATGGTTTCAGTCATCGTTTATGTAAATACAGCCATCTTGCATGCGTTTTGTAGTAAAGGATATGTACACTGAAACAATATTCAGCATTCCGGAGCTTTAATTTGTGACTTGACACCTCTGAGTGGGTTAATGCTTGAAGTCTTGGTGGAGATAATAAAAACTCAAGTCCTCTGGAATGTGTGATTACATATGCAAAGTTTTCTCAGTGAAATAGACTTTACCGCAGTGACACAGCGTTTGAGTTTAATTTATTCTTTTGCACTGTAGCCATTCAAAATGCAGAGCTGCAGAGTCAACAACATGTTTTTGATTACCGCTGTGCCGCATAAGGCAGCCAAGCAAAAGAAAATTGCAGAAGGCTTAACTGCATAACACATTGGCCGCATAAGACAGAACTAGTGGTAGCAAAGTCTGCAAGTCAAACTAGAGTTCATAAAATGAGGTTTTAAAAAGTCATTTATACACTCAGTAACAGGAAGCCATGAGAAATGTTCTTTTTAGAGGCTGCAGCTTGGAGACCTATCAAACTAGTACCCTATACAAGGATTTAAAAGTGCTCTGTGGTTAGCCCAATCTATTTTTAATGTAATGATAGTCTGTGACAGAAGCTGTGCATTAAACGACTGACATTTTGGTTGTATTTATGTGAGGTTACACACTCATCCAGTGTGTGGCCCCCCTCTCGTACAATGACTGCTTGAGATGTTTCGGGTTGAGAGAGTGTGCATAGAAAATGGAAACAACAGTGATGGGTGTATTTTCCTACCTGGAAAAACTTTATGTTCACAAACAACCTATCACTGCTCTTGTTGTTTAGTCCCAGTCTCTTCTGGCCGTGCTCTGAACTATGCTGTAGCCTCTTCAATCAAGTGTTTATCCCCTCAAATGTAAGATTCCACATCTTACATGATTTTCTCTGTCATATTTCTATCGTAGAGATATGATAGAGAATATCATATCTCTATGATATTCTCAAAATATAAAGAAATAAAGAAACTCTTATTGAGCTCCTGACTTGGTTACTGTCACAGAGCTTTCTTCTGCATAGTAAAGATGCTCACTTGCTGCCTCCATTCTAGATCATTATTTCAAAGAAATTCATAGATTTTCTGTCATTAAAATATGCCCTTTGAATCCTCCAGTTCATAGGACTGGAGGTTCTGCTCTAATATTGCTGAAATCGTAAACACTGATGTTGCAATCTGACCTTCCTTGAACATATTGTCACAAAAGCTGTTGATACTCAGATATCAATAGGATCAATTGGATCAATTTAAAAAGAGACCATATTTTATTATGACAAAATCCCACTTTTAAAAACTGTTTTCCACAAAAAACTGGAATTGCACTGATGTGCCTTGAATGCAACCTACCAGTAATTTAAAGTGACTGGTTTGACTGTACGAACATGCTGGGTCTTGCTGGCTGGTGGATACCTACTGGTCTAGTGTGTGTATCTGTTATTCATCATAAACAGTCTGAAAAATTTTGTTGGAAGAAGGAAGTCCCTCGCTTTCACTTAAGAGGCATGTTTTGCTAAGACTCGCAATTTTAACAGCTTTTTCAGACGATTAAAGTGTTGTTAATATGCATATAAAAAACTATCCTTTTTACCTACAATAGTGTTCCTCATGCTTTTATTTTATAGAAAACAAGCCAATTGCAACTACTTCGACAGTCGTGGAAATAAATGGGGCATCTCACTTTTTTTTTCCCCTTCAGAAAGGATAGAGGTGACCTCAGGGTTATATATACACACACAGAGGTAATGTGTAACTAAGAGCAACTGCAGTATTCACACCAGCAGTGGGCATGAAACAAGTACAGAAAACATAGTCAGAGTAAAGAAGTACAAAGCTAAGGTAAACCTAGTAGCCAAGTCAGACTGCTTAGAAAGTAAATGTAACTTTCCATTTTTCTATAAAGTCTGTACTGTGTTGAGTAGAAAGATTAGACTTTCAAAATTGAAGAACGGGCTGTCCAAGACATCAATGAAATGATGTGGAAATGTAATCGCACCTTGGTAGCCTTTAAAAAAGGTTTTTTTTTCTGCTGAATCAGGTCTCCTCTGTCTTTCCTTTTTCTCTTGCTCCTCTCCTCCTGAGACCTGTTCCATTTCTACTCTTTCAAAACGCTCTTTGTTAGATTTAACAATGGACCGCAGGAGCATGGGTAGACTTGGGTGACTAATCATTGTGCTCAGGCGGTATTGCACATGAATGGGTGTTCCCTTTGTGTCAGCTTTCCCCCCCCTTTTTTTCCTGGAGGCAAAAATGTGGATTACAGTGTGCTAGGATTTTACACACCCTGGCATTTAATGTTCATAGGACTGGAGGATAAAGCTTTGGACCAAAAGCTTTTAAAGTAGCTGTAAAAAGATTGTTTCTGATTGAGCTCTATTGGGTTTTAGCTAGAATTTCTTTATGTTTTGATGAATATGAATAAATCAATATGTTTCATTGATCCCAGATGCAACTACATCAAAAGGTAAACTTGTTCAACGTCGTACAATGTCAACAGTTGTACATCAACTGCTTGTTAACGTACAAAAATTCAGGCAAAAATAGCATAAAGAACTCAAAGCTGGTAAATAGAGTTCAACCCTCCTTTTAGCTCTTTTTCTTGTCATTCACTCTTTTATATCCACTAAACCAGGCCACAGTTTGCAAGAAGATGGCATAAGACCAGAGCGATCTTAGAACACAAAGGTATCAGTCAGTGGGTAAAAGTTCTTAAAAAATGCAGACAATGACATGACCAAAACTGGGCACTTCTCCATAGCTGACCAAGAAGCTTGTCCAAAGAGGCTGCCCAGAAGCACTATAGGACTGAAAAAGTAGCAGGGATTTCTTCTTAGTACCATTTGTGTTCAACAAGGCATCATTAGTCTGTATTCTGTCTATGTCTGGACAAAGGAGTTGGGTTTCTTGCAAAGAAAACCAACATTTAGGTCTTTTTTACTAAGACCTAAATGTTTTCGCTGACCTCCTAAAATGTCAGGGTTGCCACTTTGGGCAACCCCATTTGTTGATTCATGAACTTGAGATTGGTAGATCCACTTCCTGGCGTCCACATTCCCACATGCGAGGGACGGTCGTTTGACTTTTGACCTTTGTGACCCAGCCGTTCTATTTTGCGTCGGGAAAACTATTGGAAACATGCAGGACCTCTGACAAACGTGAGTAAAGAAGGATTCATGCACCACTCACACAACTATGATAAAATTTCCTTAAGAGTCCCCCTTTCAGTTTAACTGGTTAGTTAAATATTTTTGTTCAACTGAAATGGCTAATGTATGAAATAAATGATTCAGTGGGGGGAAAAAAATAAGGTGTGATCAGTTTTATCATCATTACCACTGGTGCCCAAAGTGGGTGGACGGGGGGGAGGTGGTTCGCCCAGGTCGCCGAACAGGCTAGGACCGCCTAGCTTAGTCATGAGAAAATGTGTTGTCACCTGCTGAAATTAACAGTGAATTTTTACTGAGTCATTAAAACACACGGTGAAATATGGTGGTGGCAGCATTGTGCTCTGGAATTACTTTTATTCAAATGTTGATTTTTATTTTTTATTTATTTATTCTTTTGTCAGTGCAGATGAAGTCAGGATCAGCTTTATGCATATATAAAAGCTGATCTATAGGCTAGAAATCTGAGGGAAATTTTTTTTCCAGCACTGCTTCGATCTGTAAATTTTTTTTTTTTGGAAAGTTTTGCTGCCGGTTTTCATGTAGATGTCTGTGGACAACAAATGTCTTCATAGTTTGAAAGGTCAGTTGCAGATGTCGCCTGCAGGCAGATTCCTATGAATAAGACTGAAATCTAAAACTTTTTAATTTTATTTTTCTTTGACAGATTTCCAATTGAGGTGTGCAGGCATTCTGTTGAAAAAATTTCTAATGATCTAATGACACACAAACTCACATTACAGGGTTGTGTGCAGTGGCGGTTTCTCATGCCAACCTGGGCAACCACCCAAGTTGGCATTTTTTGGGGGGTGGCATGAAAGTTTAATTTCTTATATATTCAATGTTTTGATATTAAAACTGTAGTGGAGAGAATGTGGTACAAGATACTACAGATTTTGATGTTATGAATAAGTTTATTTGAAGTCACTGGAATGTATTGACATTTTAGAGCACTCATGTTTCAGCTATTAGAGAGTGCAATGTTGGAATTGGAACTCAAGGAGATGTTTGCATAAAATAAATTTTTGCTAAATTTATTTTATGCAAACTGGATGACAGACACAGATCACTGTCACACCAACACCCACACTCACCCCCCACAACACTCCCAACTCCCGACGGGAGAGTATAGATTCTCTCCCGTCGCCCAAAGTGCGTGGACGGAGGGGAGGTAGTTCGCCCAGGGCGTCAAACAGGCTAGGACCACCTCTGGTTGTGTGGAATTTACTTAGCAGCTGCAATTATGGCACCACTGTGTTAGTTTGGCTTCTGATTCCTTGTAGTAAAAAAGCCACTAACATTTTAAGATACGCATAGGAGGGACAGCTTGTGGTGCAAATGACAGGTTTCAGAACCAACAGGAAGAACATATTTCAGAAAAGACTTCCACTTGGAAGGAAGTTTTTCAAACAGAAGCTCTTGGACAAGCACAAGCAAATGTCAGACCAATGATTTTATTCATAAGCTCAGTCCGTCTTGTTAAAATTACGTACTTGATAAGTATATATTGAGGATTTTGACAAGAGAGAGTATCACCAGATGTATGACACACTTCATTTGATTTAATGTAATCCATGTTCATCTTATCAGCCTGCCTTTGTGATTTATCCGCACCAGAGGTGATCACGCCTTATTTTTTTCCCCACCAATCTAGGAATCATTTATTTAATACATTAGCCATTTCAACTGAACAAAAATATTTAACTAACCAGTTAAACTGAATGGGTTACTCTTATGGGAATCTTATCATAATTGTGGGAGTGGTGCATGAATTCTTCTTTACGCATCTTTGTCAGAGGTTCTGCATGTTTCTAATAGTTTTCCGACTCAAAATAGAACGGCTGGGTTAGAATGAGGTCACAAAAGTCAAAAGTCAAACGACCGTCCCTCCTACATGGAATGCGGACTCCAGGAAGTGAATCTACAAATCTCAATTTCATGAATCAACAAATAACTCAAATGTCACAATCATCTCCTCTCTCCTAAGGTGCGCCCTGCTCTGGGGTCTGACTGCTAAGCTATGCTTGACAAGGCTCAGCCTACTACCAGCAACCTCAACCTGGTGAACTCTGAAGTTTCTGAAACCCCAGCAGCTTCGGACACACTTGATGGTATCAACATGGCCGACCTTGTGGAAAGCCTGGACGCCAGAGAGTTGGACCTCGAGGAGGGAGAGGAGCTCGACTACGATGGGAACTACTTGGGTTTGTGTTGCCTTATTTCTTACAAGGGAAAGAGTCAAATATAATACACTGAATGTTCTAAATATATTGAAAATACAAAAGCAAAATTGATCCGGAAAATGAAAAGCAATAGGACACATTCAATCTGCAAGTTAAATGAGTAACCCTTCATTCACTGGTTTGAAGTAGATCTGTTCCCTCTGGAAGATTTCCTGACAGTCTAGTTGTGGAGAAGGTTTGAAGGTGCAGACTGCTACTTCATAACCTTTTTACTCACTTGGAAAATTTCTTGTACCTCTTAGAGTTTATGACGTTACAAACACGCGCTCCAGAACAACTGAAAATCTCAAGCAACATATTTAACAACGGGGAAGCAAACGTTTGTTTCCACTTCTTCATTTTATGACTTAGAGAGATGTGATTACTCCCTCCAGTTCCAGAAATTTGTAAGCATTGTGTTATTGCTCAATATACATTTTTTTTGTTACTGGCAATCCAAAAATAATTATTAGAATTGATTACCAAATATTTATCTCCTCACCACTCCTCCATGACTCGGTTTAGTCCTCCTTACCTCATGTGGTTATTTATGTTGCTTGATCTCAACATAATCTATTTAGTCAGACAGTTTAGTCAGACGGCCAGAGAAGAGAAAGGCACGATGAAAACCATCTGAATAAGCTTTTTAGGGTTTGTAATCTCACACACCATAAATCAGGTGAGGCACAGCAGAAAACTTTGTACTGAAAGGTGCTAATCAGGTGGAGACTGAAACTTGACTACATCAGCACCATGCGGACACATGCAGGCAATAAATGTCTCCACCCCTCAGACTCCTACTGATTATTTCTAAACCAAATATAGCTGTGAATTCTTATTTAATGTGTACAGAATCAGCAGATCAGTGTGAAGAAGTAACACGTCCACTTAGAGGAAAAAAAGTAATATTGATGAATTTGAAATATCAACAAGGATAAAATCAAAATGGTGAGAAAAACAAACCACAATGTTATGACAATATAGATAATATCATAAAGAAAAGGTGCAATGTTGAAAATAAGTTCTTTTGTTATTAAAACTTTTTCTAAATGAAAAAATTACAAGCTGATTTATACACGGCATGGCTACTGGGTGTCTTTGCAACAGCATAATTTTGACCTTACTATTGAATTGCTCTTTTCTTTTTGCTCTTTTAATTAGCAGGACAAAGCATTAGCATGTGAATAGATACACTCCATTCAGTCCGACTGAGCGACGGCTGTTTTTCTTTGAAGAATGGGCAGAAATGTCAGCGTCTTCATGCGCAAAGCTGCTTTGCTTAAAACACAAACCGTTATACACAACCTGCTTCTGCAGATTTTTTATTTCCAGAATAACATTCACTTCTACAGCCGTGTTTTGATCTATCGAATAAAATCGACTGAGGTTTGTGGTTGTAATGTGACAAAATATCAAAACGCTTAGGTAGATACAACAGTGTTTCTTAAATGTAACAAAATCGTGGACAAAAGCAGACTTTCTTAGAAATGCAGCCTGCCATGAGTGACTCCCACACACAAAAAAACCCGCATCTTCATTAATATTAACATCCGTTTTGGTTTTCACTCCTAGGAGACTGCCGAATACCATTTTCAGCAGTGTACACTACAGTGGGCTTTAAGGAGGCCAGTGCGAAGGTCTACCTCCCCACTGTGCCGATTACCGCCAAGATCCTAGAGGTGGAACGTTTCACCACGGCACAGGACCGCTTCAATTTGTCACAGCAGAGAAGCGTCAACAAGGTACTCTGCTGCACATTCAGCCCTTTACGGTCTGAAACAATACGTTCTTTGGTTTGCGCTTCATTGACTTGCCTGCTCCGTGTGTCCGCAGTCTCTACCAGCCGTGTTTAAGATCGAGATGAAGCACGGAGAGTTTACCTGGGTGGTTAAGAGGAAGGAGAAACATTTTCTGGAGCTGCACAGAGAGCTGAGAACATACAAAACTCTCATTAGGATACCGCTGCCGTCACGCAGGTTCGTTCCTGTACCTGCACAGAAACGACGTGGCAGATGCCTCCCCGTACTCAGACAAGTACTGTTTAGTATGCAAACCCCCCCAAAATAATGCTTTTAACGCATTTGCTTACAACCTGCCTTGATCTGATGATTTATTCAAATAATAATAATAAAAAAAACGTGTTTCCTTATAAAATTTTTAATGTCAGATAGATTACATAGTTTACACTGTGGCATTTTCAACTCATTCACCAGTGATGTTCTAGATGCTACATTTCCAGTTTTTCGAGGCAGGAACAGATATTTTGCCCACACAAGAATCACTGCACGACAACCTCATTTTTTCTTACTAAATATATCTAACTCGACAATGTCGAGTTAGATATATTGACAACTGCAATGTCATTTCTCCCTTCCTCCAGCTAGAAGAAGGAAATGCTGGCCAACGGTGGTGTGTTTCCTTTTTGTTTTGATGTGACTCATTGATAATTTAGCTTGCAAAGCGGTTCCACTGAAATTATTGTGGGAATAAAAACATAGCACTTTGTTTTCATTGTTCTAAGCACAAATCCGATATTCTGTAATTGTGTTGCAGACTGAACTAAAATACACCAGATTTTTGAACGTCTAGCTGTGCAGAATATCCTGATGCGGCACTTGAATGGGTGGAGGGGGAAGCTAACATAATATCCCATGATGTGTCCAGGTTCTGATGGTGACCCTCATCTGATGCTTAAGTGTGAATGGGGAGATTCATAAAAACTAAATTATTCTTGCATAGCCATACTTCTCCCATTCATACTCTACATAAACCGGGTTCTGTTTATGCTACCGGGGAGCTGAAAATTGAAGTTGACATTGATTGATTCGTGTCAGAACAGCGCTTCTTTTGTGAGTGAGTCATATACACAAAGATAAGACTGGAAAACAGGAACAAGTGAAACACAATTGTAAAATGTTCACATAGTTTGTAACTACAAAGTTTATCTGGAAAAATTATGACTACACTTGGCATTCGATCCATAATATTTGGTTATGTAAATCTCTCCTGCAATGTGCATTCTGTAAAAAGTCACCAGCTCTGGCATTATTATTTTAGTTCTATGCTTATATCTCATATGATAGCTGGTAACACGAGCTTTCAACTCCCTAAATGTCAGTACTTTTGTTGAAAGTATTTTTGTCCACAACCAAGGCAGTTTCATAATACAAGTTAACATAACATAACGACTGCTCCGTTTTTATTAGCGTGAATAAATTCAAGGCGGGTCACACTTGTAGCTTATCCTTCCATCGCTTTGATCATTTGCCTTTCTAAAACCACCCATGACAGAGCTTGTTTTTATGACTGAGCAACCACAGAAAACATTCCCACCTCGTCACCTTCTATTTAAATGAAAACCTGTTTGACTGTAAGATTTTCTGAATACTGTCTCTGTTCAAGTGCATTTAAAATTTGGATTCAATCTTCTCCCTCCTAGCCACACCGTGAGGAGGAAGACTGTGAGGAAAAGCGAGGTGAGGGAGATGCCTTCCTTGCCCCGGGGGGGAGGAGATGAGCTGGCCAGAGATGAGCAGGTCTCCAGCAGGAGAGTGAGTTGGCATTCTTCCGACTGGGGCCTCCTCTTTAGTCGCAGAACAGCTTTAATCTTTCAGTTATTGCACAATGCTCTCTGTGTGCTCTTTTTGTTGCCATGGCACTAAACTCCATGCCAACTTATTTTTTTTCCCAAGCTCTTTCTGACAATGTGTTTGCACGTGTTGGTGGTTATATACATATATTTTGTCATTAAAGTGGTCACTGTGATGCAATGTAGTGCATGTGTTTCTATAGAGACAGTTAGAGGACTACATAAACACACTTCTGAAGATGGCCATGTATCGGAAATATCACCACACTGTGAGTAACTGAGAAATATTTTTACCATTTTTTTTATTCTCTCATGTTGATATGATTTTAATATTCAGCCCACATTAAATATTACCATATCAGTATTAACCACCAAACTCCCAGTATTAAACTTTGTCTTCCTTTGTATTCTCAGATGGAGTTCATTGACGTTAGCCAGTTGTCTTTTATACACGACTTGGGACCCAAAGGACTGTAAGTTCTCTCTTTTTTTTTCCATTTTGACTGTTTTTCCGAATAAATAACTTTTATAACTAGTGCTAAGCTTGTTTTCTACATTTGTTTTCTTATTTTCCTGTCATTTTATGTCAAACAGGGAAGGCATGATCTACAAACGTTCCGGCGGACATCGCATCCCAGGAATGAACTGCTGCGGTCAGGGTCAGGCCTGCTATCGCTGGTCAAAACGGTGTGTCGCCGTTGTGCCATCCCTTCATCCATGCTTGTTTTTCAGTTTCCAGTTCCAATCACATCGTTTGTCACCTTTTTTTTTTTTCCACAAAGAGGTTTAAAAATCCCAGGACCATTACATGTATATGACACATTATGAGATTTATATCAACTGCTTGAAGAAAAGATGTAGTACAGTTATCATCCTCCGCAAATTCAATACTACAGCAATCCTTTGACATTTGGACATTTTTGCAAGAGACATTTTATTTGTTTTGTAGGATTTCCACACATTTATCAATGTTTATACATATATGTTAAGCTAGTCTGAGGGGCTGCAGGTTAGGGAAGTTCTGTTATGCTTGTTTTAAAACTTTATTGTAATGCAAAAAAAAAAAATTCCTGCTCTTTAATCTACTGAAAAATGCATTTTGAGCATGTTTATACACATAAAAAGGTAGAAGAAAAATCATTAACTCCACAGATTCAATAGATCTTTTTTTTTCACAAGCTTTTATGTTTATTCCTTCATCCAATCTAAACTACCATAAAGGCATTTTCAAATGTTGTTTTCTAAAGACAACAAATCCACTCAAAAATCCCACACACTGGTAGTGCTCGGCCAAGCCACCTACATCCTGATACATGCTGATGGTTTTTCTTCCCACACCCTTCTCTTAGTACAAGGAGTGAAAGAAGCGCTTCTTCAAGGGTCGGTGGAGAGCCGCAACAGTAAATGCAGACATGTGAGGTGGTGATAACGCTGCTAACAACTGAACGTGTGTTTTACAGCTGGCTGGTGGTCAAAGACTCGTTCTTGCTGTACATGAAGCCAGACTCCGGGGCGATCTCCTTCGTCTTGCTGGTGGACAAAAAGTTCAGCATCAAGATGGACTCCAAAGAGACAGAGACCCAACATGGAGTCCGCATTGACAGCCTTTCCAGGTTGTGTTTCTGTGTTTTTGTGCACACATGTGGTTGACTGAACATTTGAGTTTTGTTGCATTTCCCCATGTTGTGAAAATAATAGCATTCTGTTATATATGTGGCCACAAATAATAGAGGTGAAAGTGATTCCTCCTGCAGTGCAATTTGTTTCCCCAAAGAAAAAGCTAAAACAAAAGAAGCACAGATTTAATATCCTAGAGTTTCTTATCACATAATGACTGTGCTCTTTACCTGGAGATGATTTAGTTTTTTGTAAATGGATGAAACTTTTGTCTCCGAACTGTGACCTTCAACATATTAAACAACATCCGTGTGTCTTCTGCCGGCAGGACGCTTGTGTTTAAGTGCAGCAGCTTCAGACATGCGCGCTGGTGGGGTCAGAGCATCGAGAGCTTCGTGCGGAGTCACGGGAAAGCGTTCCTCAGAGACCACCGCTTCGGGTCGTTTGCACAGGAAGAGGAAAACGTCCCTGCCAAATGGTAACCGCACTAGGAGGAAAGAAAAGCTGAGGGAGTTGTTGTTGATGTGGGTGTAAAAATACAAACAACAAAAGGTTTTAAATATCTTGGTTAATTTCTTTGACACTTCTGTTTTTATAGAGCACCCTCGGTAGTTATTGGCACCACTGGAAATGAAAGCACCTTTGATTATAGAAATATGATCTCTTGTGAAAAATAGAACAGTGGAGCAAACTCCACGTTTGTGCTTGTGATGATAGAACAGGAAATATGGTTTTCTGGTGAAATGAAACCAGTTCGGATGCAGATAGTTTCTACTAGTTTCTTGGAGATCTGTCGACTCCAAAGATGGCAGGCAGATATTACTGCACTATTACAGAGAAGTGCAGTACTACTCTGCAATAGTGCAGTATTATTTTACGTCCTTTGTCATCCTCCTAGTTTAGAAAATCTGGAGTTCTTGTCCAGCCTACTTTAAAACTGCGATAAACCTTTAGACTGTTTCTCAGGGAGTAGATGTCGGGTTTAGAAAAGTGGCTGTTTTTCTGACTTCCTGATTTCTGAAAAAGGACAACTCTGACCCTCCTCTACACACAACTGTAACACAACATAAAAAGTGGTTTAAGTCAGGAACTTCTTCAGATCTTCTCCAGTACAGACTGCAACTGGAAAGCCTTCCTCCAAGCAGCCAAGTCCATCTGTAATGAATAGTTTTGAAGCGTGGTAGGAGAAATGGGCCTTTGTGTCTTATGTTGTACATCAACAGGAAGTCATGAGTTATGTGTCAACTCATTGCCCTACAGCTTTACAGCGCTTCAATACATATATACACACATGGTAAAATGAATGTAACTGTGCTATTTGCAAGAATGCAAGTGTTAGAATAAATAAGACGTTTCCTGCACCTTTTACTGCAAGTGTTTCTCTGGTTACTATGGAAATGCTTGTGAGGACTGAGTAGTCAAATCTCTGTTCTGGCTGCATGGCAATTTCTTCCTTCTTTATTTGCATTCTCCTCCCATCAGCTGGTAAGTATTTGATCCAGCTATCAAATTATGTTTAGGCTCATGCAAAGGTGGTACATAAAGAACAGTTTGGTCATGACAGGTTTATGGTTTTCATTGTGCTAAATAACATGGAGGAAAGGGAACTGAAAAATCGTTTGTCGCATCTAAAATTCAGCTGAAGACTGAAGTTGTGATCACACTGGAAGCTGTAAGAAAACAGAAGTAGCTTCTCCTTTATCTGCTGCCACACAATTGCTGAGAAAATTCTGCATCTCAGTGCGCGCATCAAAACGTTGAGAGTAAACGGCGCGTCTGATTTCAGGAGATGCAAAGTGTAACAGCAAAACCGTATCTGTGCAGGTACGTGAATGGAAAGACGTACATGGAGGATGTGGCCGACGCTTTGGAGGAGGCTAAAGAAGAAATCTTTATCACAGACTGGTGGTGAGTTTCTCTGTCCCTGCTGTGTAAATGGGTGTTGCATCAAGGTCAAGGTTCAAAGTGTCAGATTACCTCTGCAAAATATCAGTATAACCCCAGATTTTTTTTTCAGAACTGAAGTAATTGATATGCAAGAGTTGGAAAATTAAAAAAAAAAGAAACAACAAATATATGTTCTGTTAGTATTATTCTTGTTTTCCTCCAAACTTTGACTTATCACAAACAGATTGTATTTTTTAAATAGCTTATGTTTGATTTAATTTAGCCACTTATGTTTTAAAACTTGCCTTTTGGTAAAGTGTATTGGATCAGTTAAATTCAATTCGCCACTGTAACATAACGCAACTTTGACTTTAAAACCATTTTAGATGAGTGCTAATGTTGTTAAAGGATCAGAAATGAAAAAAGTTGAAATAGTAAATGTAAAATTGAATTGGAGTGAAAGGTAATATCCAAAGTTTTCCTGCGCAAACAATTCCTTTGGATGTAGGTTTTTTCTCTACAGTACAACGAGGAAGTTTTTCTGATTTCTTTTGCTATTTTGTTGAAAAAATGTCTGGATAAAAATGCACCCTGCAGAAACATATTTTTACATTCACAGGCATCTGGTGACATCACATAAAAAACAAAGAAGGTTGAACATCTCATAATTCAGATAATCAAGATTCCATGCCAAAATGTACATAAATGTTGCTCCTTCAATACGACAAGCATAATAAGTTCAGTTGTGATGTCATGAAGCCAAATATACTTCAGAATATTCGGACGGATCGTTTTTGCGCTGGCTCTATAAAGATTGTTTTGTTAAATCCTGCTGTTTAAAACCACACTTCATTACCCAGCTCCGTTTTTATTGTCAGTGTATTTTTGTTAGGAAAGCAACATCTTTGAAACACACACATTTTTAAAACATGACATCTCAGATATGATTAGAGCTCTACGTCAACTTTATGCAAAGCATCCCTATGTCTCACTGTTCTGTTTCAAGACTTGTGCAATTGACCCTAACACACGGAACAGCTTCTGCGTTTGCACCGCCCACTTGCATTCAGATGATTAATCTCAAAACCGGCTTTAAAATGTGCCAACTCCTGACAGTATGTTGAACAGTTTTATTGCCTCGTTTCCACTCACCTGCCACTCTGCTACCACAGAACGAGAGGACAGCTGATTTCCGGCCAGTGAAGCACGTTCTTACACATTATTTTACGTCTCAGCCATGAATCCTGAGGCCTGCCAGAGAGGCACAACGTTGTTCTGGCTCTAATTACAGCTTGAAACCAAGAATAGAAATCCACCGACTGTCTCTGTATCCGTTTGCCCATCTGCTATACTCCTTTATCTCTCTGTCATTTCATACATTGCTGTCTCACTTTTTTTTTTTGTTTTGTTTTGTTTTTTGCATTTGTTCAACACGTCAGAAACTGTTTAGCCACACCATAAGCACACTGTAAATTCTTGGTTTTACAGGTTCAAGAACTTATTTAGTGTTTTGCTTTATGCACATATTCTCAGGGAGAGATGGGAGAAATGTTTTGCGCCACTGAAATCCCAGCGTTCCAAAGCTGTAATCACTGGGCTTAGACTCTTTACCAATGAGGTGTGAGCCAGAGTAACATGAGCTGCGGACACAAGTGCAGGATGCCAATGTGATTGGCTCACAAGACTGCATCATGTCATGTCTGCTATACTGTACACAGCAAAATATTGCTCAATCAGATCGAGATTTCGTTTTCTACTACGATTGTATACAAGTAATGATATTTACACACCTTTTTGTCCTTGTTTCTGGGGTTTTTTTGTTGGTTTTTTTTCGTCAGGTTGAGTCCGGAGATCTTCCTCAAGAGACCTGTTGTAGAAGGAAACAGATGGAGGCTGGACTGCATCCTGAAACGCAAAGCAGTAAGCAAGCATTACATAAACAGTAATTATAGTGAAATGACTCTCTTACAGTACGAGGAGTTGATTGACTTTTTAGGTCAAATATTGATTTCTGTGGAATCTGTGTTCATAAATAAAGCATATCATGCAAATGAATCCAATTTTCCCCGAGCTAAAGACAGTTTTCACATTTTCTTACTCGTATGTGTGGCTGGTAGTATTGAAAGAAAAAAGAAAAGATGCTTTTTGTCATGATTTTATTTGACAGATCACTATAAAATGGCACAGAATTCTGAAGTGGAAAGAAAATCATGAACAATTATTAAAATTGTTGAATTTTAATTTCAGCCACCCTGCACCAATACTTTGTAGAGCCACGTTTTACTGCCGATTCATCCTCACAAAATACTCAAACCCCACCAGATATCATAAAAAGTGTCTGTTAACATTAATTTTCCAGTTTTGCAATTAATTTTCTGTTACATTCATGTCTGAATTTGACTGAATCAATCAATCAAATTTTATTTGTATAGCACATTTCAGCAGCAAGGCATTTCAAAGTGCTTTACATCATAAACAATTTTCATTTTCATTTTTTACATGTTTATTTTACCATCTACATGACTTGTTTATTTTACCATCTACATGACTTGTGGCAAATTGCTAAAAAGACTAGGAATGCCAACCCATGTCCTTATGGGACGCTTCTCAGTTTAATGGGTTTCTTGCCTGGTCTGTCAGTTTAGGTGTTTACATATTGGTTATTGGTGTTTCTATTTTTAGAGCTCAGGTTATTATTTTATAACTCAATCCGGCATTAAGCTTCTCCATAGCCTTATCACCGACCTCTGTGCTCTGTTCCTCAATCTTCATGATGCTCTCTAAGTATTATTGTCAAACAAAACCTCTCGGGGCTTAATAGAGCAGCTAACTTTAACCTGACGTTATACTATTCACAGGTTGACACTTTAATGAAAAAGAAAAATGTATCTTTTTGTTCTTCCACCTCACATTTGTGTTGGTCCAACACCTCAAATATCCATAAAATCCCATTTACATATATTTGAGTTTGTGGCTCTCGTAGGACAAAATGTGGAAAGTATCAAGAAGCATAAATACCTATGCAAGATATTAAATCTAAGAGAGTATTCTTGACATTTGAATGAATACACATGTAAGATCCCCATCTTTTTTGCGTTTGCAGCAACAGGGAGTACGGATCTTTGTGATGCTGTACAAGGAGGTGGAGCTCGCCCTGGGCATCAACTCGGGCTACAGCAAAAGGACGCTCATGCACCTGCACCCCAACATCAAAGTTAGTGGCCAGTGGTCATCTCTTTTGTTGATTAGCAAAACTATTTTCAAGCTGATCACATGAAGAAATCTAATGCAGCGTAAACTAAAATCATACAAACTGTTTTCGATCCCCAGTTGTCTCAATCTAGAAGAGCAACAAGTTTCATATGTCTGTTTGTGTCCTAGGTTATGAGGCATCCAGACCACGTCTCTTCGTCCGTGTACCTGTGGGCCCATCATGAGAAGATTGTGGTCATCGACCAATCGGTGGCTTTTGTGGGCGGCATCGACTTGGCTTATGGACGGTGGGATGACAAAGAGCATCGGCTGACAGATGTGGGCAGTGTGACACGCTCTGTGGCTCTTGAGCAGGTCTGCCTATTAAATATCCGATGTTGTTGTTTTGACTTGCATGCTACAGATATTCTTCTTTTGTTTGAGATAGAGGTTGAAAATTTTGAAAAACGGATAATAGTATCTGTATTTGAACAGACAGACAATGTGAAGTGCAGACTAGTACTTCAGCATGTTACTCAAGAAGAAATAAAAAGCATGGGGAAGTAAAATACTTCTAAATGTTCCTTGTTTCCAAAATGATACACAAGTAAATACAAAATGTAACTAGTCACTACCCACGTCTGTTCAGAAGACAAACATTAGCAGGAAAAAAGAGTGGTTTGCTAACGTTAACCATTAGCTGAACAGGCTTCCCCATTCTTCTCAGTAGGTGGTCAGACAGTCTGCTTCTGCAGCAAAAGGGCAATTTATACATCAAAAAAGTTTTACTATTTTTTATGAAAAGCTTCCAGGTTTTTCCAGGTAAAGTGAGGTGATCAAGAATACTAAATCTTTATTGTTGCAGACTTGCCAAAACACACAAGGACTTTAGCTTAATCCAATGTTTAGATTTCTGGCCGCATGGTGCTGTGGTGCCTAGCACGGCTGTATTTTTCAGTACAACTGAAAACCTTAATGCTCACTGAAGAAATTAATCTCTAAACAGTTTTATCTCGGAAATGTCAAACAGTCAGACATAAAATTTTTAGTCTTCATTTTGGACTTGTTTGCAGGCCAGCTCCACCAGCGCCAGCGATAAGGGTGTGTCTGCTGTTCATGACGTCCCGCAGAGCAATGGGCGAGGGACGCCGCCTCCTGACTCCACCGAGTTGCCCAAGCTGAAGGGCGTTGGCCGCAGCAGGATGGTCCGATTCAGCCTGTACAGACACCTGCAAAAGCACACTCTGCAGCACGTGGACAGCGTCAGCAGCATGGACAGTGCAGGTGTGAAAATCAACACTCTTGTTTTGCTTTTGCATGGACACAATGATGTACTAATTCCACACATTGCATGCTGTGTGAGATAATGAAAAATTGCACTCACGTTTTGTGTGGAATTAGGTGTTAGGAATGTAAATCATTATTTTTTATTTTTTTTATTTGTGCATATTTGTAGAAAGTGGTTCCGTCAAAAGCCTGAAAACCGATGTTGGGGAGTTACAGGGAAACACCCGCTTCTGGCATGGAAAAGACTACTGCAACTTTGTTTACAAGGACTGGATCCAGCTGGAGAAACCTTTTGATGGTCTGGTACACAAATACACACATTTCTATACCTCAACTGTTTTCGTTATTATTAGTTTAGATTTAAGTTCCAATATTTGCACCAGTACATTGTGATAAAGTAACAGCAGTTAAAGCGTTCAATAAAGTGCACTTATCTTAAAGACATTTGCCGTTTTTTTTTTGATTGATTTTTTTTCTTACTCTCCCCATGTTTTCCACTCTGTACAGACTTTATTGACAGATACACCACTCCCAGAATGCCTTGGCATGACATCGCCTCGGTGGTCCATGGGAGAGGCGCCCGGGATGTGGCCAGGCACTTTATCCAGCGGTGGAACTTCACCAAAGTATAATGATTTCCATACACTACACTTTGAAATAAACACGAAGAAGGAGGGAAATATTATAAAGATAAATTTAAAATAGGTTTCAACTTTGAGGTTGGGTTTTTTCTTAAGTTTATTTGGGCTTTTAGTTATGACTCAGGAAAAGAAAAATGCAGGGGAAAAAACTTTGCTAATTTGGAAATGTTTTACTGGAACAGTGTGGAAAAAATGCCCTCATCTCAGTGCTCATAATTTCTGTGGCTTTTTTTTCCCTCCTTCTATTTCTTTGGTCTTAAAACTTTTACAGCTTTAATTCCTTATGTTAAATTTTCTCTATTTTTTTTTTTGGTGTAATTTCTCCTACCTTTTCCTCCTGCAGATCATGAAGCCAAAGTACCGTTCTCTGTCTTACCCTTTCCTCCTGCCAAAGTCTCACTCCTCTGCTGATGAGCTCAAGTACCAAGTTCCTGGGTGTGTTAACGCTAAAGTACAGGTGAGGGAACGCGACCTGGCACAGATTTAAAAGAAACTGAAATGTATTTTGAAATGTATTGAGAAATGTTTCTATCAGTACGGTGGAGGATTCAAAGAGAACATGCGAGATAAAGAGATAAACTCCCACTGCCAAACATTTGCCCACCTCTTCAATGGCTGCTGGAAGCAGATAGCAGAGAGAAGTATCCAAGAAAGTTACATAATGCAACAAGTGCTCCACTTCTGTTCAAGAAGTTTAAGTTGGAAAAAAAATAATAAATTGATAAGATATGTATAAAGATCACATCATAAAGCTGTTAACTCTTGCTAAAACTATGTTTTTAAAGTCCAATCAGTTTATGTGAAATAGCTGAAAAAAGCTTGTTGCATTCATTCTTTTCACTTGTGCGATATAAATATAGATATCAATCTGCAGAATTTTATTGCTCTAGCTTTCTATCGGGGTAAAACCGTCTAATTTCCAGTCAGGCTCTGACAAACATAGCAACTCTACTAGACACAACTACCAGCACTCCCTGTCAGCAAACACTTGTATCACCACAAATGCAATTTTATCAGTGCAGTGTTTGTGCAAAGAATAACAGCAGTGAATGCAATAATCTCCACCTAATCAGTCCGTGGTCAACTTAGTCAAACTTACGAGGGTTTGACTGCACTATAATAAAAAATTGCTTCAAGCTACCTTTACCCCTTTAACTTTTGGAAGGGAATTAAAAACACTTAAAAGTAATTTGTTCTTCATATGGCTCAGATACTGAAAACAAAAATGCAGGTGCTCCAGCTAGTTATTCTAGGTAAACCGATGCATTATATTGGGAAACTTTAGGTTCACAAACAACACCCACAGTCTCCTCGATGGCTTCAAAGCCATGTTGTGTTATGAAAATTATATTCTATCTGCCATATTATAACCACATGTCACTGGTCTAATTAGCGTACTATTCAGTACAAGAAGCTCAGCACACAACCATTCACTTTCAAATTACTCCAGGTTGTATCTTTTCTTTTATGAAAATTACTTTTTAAATAACTTTCTTCATTGTTTTTTTTTGTGTGTGTAAGGTGTTGCGATCATCAGCGGATTGGTCAGCAGGCATTAAATATCATGAGGAGTCCATTCATAATGCCTACATCCAGGTCATCGCCAAAAGCAAGCACTACATCTACATAGAGGTAAAGCATCATCAAGGCTATTGAAGGAGTTTTGTAATGAGGTTTAGTTTTTATCTGACTAAAAACGGATTAGCCCAAATTAAGGAATGAAAAAGAAGACATTTTTGTGAGTCACTTCTGTTGCATCACAGAACACCTTTTTGTGTGGGTCTTGCATGTTCTCTCTTTTTTACATGTGTGGGTTTTTGTCTGACTGTTCTCGCTTCCTACAACAAAAACTTGCACTTTTCATTTTGACCTCGACAGGTTAAAATCTAAAACTACTTTTAAAGCTGTATTTGTACTTTACAAATTCATCCAGGCATCTGTTTTATGTTTTTTTCCACACACATTTTGTATACATTCCCACATCTGGATCATGGAGGATCTAGTATTAACTTTCGTAATTTTTGTAATTTCCACATTACAAAAACAACCGAATGCTAAGTACTGTACTACTGCATGATGGCAGCAATCCTTGTGGCTCAGAATATACATATTTTATTTATTGTGGCTATAAGATTCAGAAATGTTATCCACTGACAAACAAACCATTATGTTTTAAGCTGCCTGTTTTAATCAGTATTACATTTTCCCTTTTCCCCAATCAGAATTTCTTGCCTCCAGTTTGATATTTCATTGATATCATGTATATTTGTTTTCAAAATTATAGCTCTATGTTTAAATAAAGTGAGCAAAGCTCAAAAATTTTAATTTTTACTATGAACAACTTATTTTGTAACAGAAAACATTTCATGTCATATGTCCCTCCATCTTCTATACACACTTATCCTCGCAGTGCTGTGGGATGTGGTGATGCCTGTCTCCAGCAATCAGTAAGAGAAAGGCGGGGTGCATTCTGTCCAGGTCACCAGTCCATCGCTGGGCAACACAGGGACACACAGGACAAACAATGCATGAAGACACTCTTACTTAAGAGAAATTCAGAGAGATCAATTAACCTGACAGCAATGTTTTGAGTCTGTGGGAGGAGAAAGAACCCACAAATGCTTGGGTTCTTTCTGCTGGAACTCCTGGAAAAAAGGTGTTCCAGATTTTTAGATAACCCAGATTATTTGAGAAGATAGGCAGCTTGTTTATTGACTTGAACATAAAAAATAAGGTCAAAGCATCAAATGATGATCATTTTTAGATTGTGTGATCGCAATCTTGATCCGCTTGTAAGGATTAGACATTGTTCTTGAGCTTTCCGACATAATTTTATGTGATTGTAACTGAAAAAAGACAATACACCATAAAGAATTTGCCCAAGTTATACTTTTAGGAGAAGAGGAGAAGTCTAGTTTTGTCAGTAATTTGATGGATTCAGTTAAAAATACTGGGAGTTTTGTATCTTTGCACAGTGAAATAATTTATGAAATTAAGTTGAAACAATACACGTCTTATCATTTTGTTTTTAATTTTTCTACCACAGAATCAGTTTTTCATCAGCTGTGCAGACAACAGAACAGTCTACAACAAGATCGGAGATGCCATCATTGAAAGGATCATCAGGGCACACAAGTACTTCCCTTTTCTGTTGTGCAGCAATTTGAAGCAATGCGAAAAAGAGGGATTTTAACTTGCAAACATCTCTTTTTCACATTCCTTTTCATTTCATCGCATTTGTAGTTCTTCTGACCGTGCATTCCAATTAATGGTCGCTGTTTAAATCAAATGATTGCTTGCTTTTCAGGGAGGGTAGGAAGTACCGCGTGTACGTGGTCACTCCTCTGCTTCCTGGCTTCGAGGGCGACATCACTACAGGTGGAGGGAATGCCATCCAGGCTGTGATGCACTTTAACTACAGGTATATAACCAAACATTATTGCAGGCACTTAAACTAAAATGAGGAAGGAAATTGAAAAAGCAGACGACAAAGTAGCATCACATTCATGGTCTATTTCTGAATGTTGTTGATCAATGTTGTTATTTTGTCTTTACTTAGAACAATGATAAGAGGAGAATACTCCATTATCTCCCAGTTAAAGAAGGAGAGTAAGTGATGTACTACTACAACATCCTGATATATTAAGTTTAAAAGTAAGAAGTGCCTGTTTTCTAATCTCATCTCGCCCGTTTTTGTTTTCCCAGTGGACGACCAGTGGATGAACTACATCTCCTTCGCCGGTCTGCGGACTCACGCAGAGCTGGAGGGACGCCTCGTCACGGAGCTTATCTACGTCCACAGCAAGATGCTCATCGCTGACGACAACACGGTCATCATTGGTTAGTCTGTCTCCCATTTTCGCCTTCTGTCGCTCTTCCTTCCTGTGCCGTTCTCATCAGCTGCTATTTGAAGACGTCAACTTTTTTTCGCCTTGCCACTAAGGAAGTGTGAGAAAGCTCGATCTCTGGCTCCATTTGCCCGTCTTTCACCACGTGCACAGCAGACTAGTGTGCAAAGCAATACTGCAGGAACGTGATCAAAGTTGCACAGCTCTAGTACGACATCTGCTGGTGAAGAAAGCACATGACATCAGGAGAGAAAAATAACATGTCTACATGTTGAGGCAACTTAACAACTTCTGAAATAAATCATTTTTATTTGCCTTGTTGCTTTCCCTCACTTTATGTTAATTCCTCTCACACCGGATCAATGCTACCTAGGATCTCAGTAAATTTAGGATATAATTTTTTCAGTTTCAAGTTAAGCACCTGGTGGAACTATTAGTATTCTGGATGTAGGCTTATTTTCTTCTCTGATGCTATTTTGGACATGTTTTTGCAATATTATTGCATTTCATTTAATTAAAATTTTCTAAGCAGAATTAAAGAAACCCTCAGGATAAAACTTCTCTTAACATAGATTTTTTTTTTTCACAAAAACTGCAGCAATTACCCTGTTTTGGTTTCAGCTGGAAGAAATCATGAAAACCGACTCCTGATTCCTGTCTAAAATGTAAAACAATATAATAAGAATTTTGCGCACAAGTACAAGTTTTTTAAGTCTTTCCTTCGTTGAGTTTACTCTTAGCTGTTTGAATAGAATTTAAAATGACCGCAGTTCTTAATTTATTTAACAATAATAATGCACAGCAAGTTATGTCTGGGACTTTCTTTTTACTCATATGTGGTCATTTCTTACTCTGTTTTTCCTTTTTAGGTGTGTTTGTGCTTGTCTAAAAATATGCCTAGTCATTTTAATATTTTACGTTCAGAAAATTGCGAAAAATAAATGAATAAAAATTGAACACAAGGCAGGTGAGGACACAGCGTAAAGTTGCCAGTGAAGGATGAGATGGTGTACAGAGCACAAAGGACACCCTGTAAAGTCTGCATATGAGCACAGTCAGTCCATGTTTTCCTTTCATTTGAGATGGAGCTGTCAAAATATTGGTTATAGGGAACAGTCTGTCACACCACTCAAGCTCGTTGTCATTCTGCAGATAGTTTTCCCAAACAACCTTTTAGACATGAATCATACTTTCAGCTAATGCTGCACATGTTGGATGGAAGGAGTGTGACAAACCTGAGACCCCATTTTTATCATTCTCTGAGTCAAATAAGCTTCATTTGACTCAGACACAAACAACAACTTCCTGCTGCAACAGATAGTTGCATTGGGGCAATTTTTATTTGAGAAAAACAATAGAATTTACTTAAACAGGAAAATTTGTGTTCAAGAAAGGTATCAGCGGCATTTGACTTGGTGGTCTGGTGTAGATTTACTGTTAAAGCCACCTGTTGAAGCCATGACATAAACTGTGTTGCCATTTCCCTCATGTGTAGCTCTTTTATTTATTTTTTTATAACCCATGGACACATTGGAGGTGGGCAAGCCTCTTCACCAGCTTCATCAACTGTTTTTATTCCACAGAGTTTGAACATGTTTCATGCGAAACTACTCATCAGCATGCGTACTAAGAGAAACCTGCATATCTCTTGATAAATACCTATCAGACAGGTATTTGTTTTTTTTAAGAAAACTACTGTGACGGATTGACAGAGGGTGTTGTAGCTCATTGCATAGTGTGAAGAGTTTCATGTTCCATTTTGAGTTGTCTCAAAAGTCTTTTTCTTTCAGGGAAGTGTTTTCTTTTCTGCTTTAAAAAAATGCAGTATGACATATGCTTTATTCATGCAAGATCTTTAAGATTTAATCTGTTTAAAGACCCCAAATCTGATATTTCTATACATGTATATATGTATATTAATGTAGGAGGTTTCTTTGCCTCCAACATCCGGTACTTCTTTAATGAAATTAGTGGCATGGAGGTTTCGGTAGAGAGCATTTTCCAATGTAAGTTATATACAGTATCTCTGTGAGGGAAACCGTGCATATCAAATCCGTAATCTATCTCTCAATGACCACATTAAGAGGGTTTTATAAATATAATTGAACACATTAAATTGAGTTATTTTTTCGTTCTTTCCGTAGGTTCGGCGAACATCAATGACCGAAGCATGCTGGGAAAGCGTGACAGTGAGGTGGCAGTGATTGTTGAGGACTCTGAAAAAGTGGCCTCGGTGATGGATGGGCAGGAGTATCAAGCTGGACCCTTTGCACTCGAGCTGCGGCTCGAATGTTTCAGGTGCTTGTTGAAAAGAGATGCAAGTTTTAGGAAGAAAAAAATCGTCATTATGTCATTTACATTTCATGTTCTTACAATCAGAGAGATATGTAGAGAATTTCCTTTGGGAATTCGAGAAGCAGTCTGTTCAAAAGAGGGAGAGGATTTAAAAACCAAAATGGCTACAAAACTTTGACGAAGAATAATAATTAAAAAAAAAAAAGCAAAATTAACAATTTACCAAATGTTCTGTGTCTTACACATATATGAAGAAAAATATCATTTAGTGGGAAAACCTTGGGCAGTAAAGTATTTAGATGAACCACGCTGACTAACTTCCAGCCATCCATCCATCCATTTTCTGTCACCCTTCTCCCTAACGGGGTCGGGAGTTGCTGGTGCCTATCTCCAGCAGCGTTCCGGGCGAGAGGCGGGGTACACCCTGGACAGGTCGCCAGTCTGTCGCAGGGCAACACAAAGACAAACCATACACACACACACACTCACACCTAAGGAGAATCTGGAAAGCCCAATCAACCTGACAGTCATGTTTTTGGACTGTGGGAGGAAGCCGGAGTACCCGGAGAGAACCCACGCATGCACAGGGAGAACATGCAAACTCCGTGCAGAAAGACCCCGGGCCGGGAATCGAACCCAGGACCTTCTTGCTGCAAGGCAACAGCGCTACCCACTGCGCCACTGTGCAGCCCGCTGACTAACTTATCAACTTCAAAATATCTTTTCTGTTGCGTCATTCCTTCCCACAAAAAAATAAATAAAAGAGGGTTGTCCCAACTTGCCTGCTGTTTTGAAAAAATTCTGTGGAAATTATACAACTGTAAAGAGGGAGGGAGGGAATGAAGGAGGAGTTTTTCAATGTTTGTGGATACAAAATAAGACAACAATTTACAGATCATGTTAATTTTGCTCAAGGATCTAGAAGATCACCTTAACCTGTCTCTGAATAGACCGGCACGAAAACATTTTTTATTCAGCTTTTTTTTATATATATTTATATACATATAGTCCTTGCCTTTCTTTATGTGCGTTTACTGTTATCTGAGCAGGACAATCCTGGGAGGCCACACGGACACCAGCATCGACCTTTCTGACCCCATCAGCGATCGTTTCTACAAGGAGGTGTGGATGACCACGGCCGGCCGGAATGCTACCATCTATGAGAAGGTGGCGCAAAAATATCCTGCTTCATGTAATGAAAAAAAGCCTTTTAAGATGCATCAGTCAGAATTTAGTCGTGTGTTCACGAAACATACAATTTATGTGGCTACTTTTCATATTTTTGCAGCCCTAGTTACTCTGTGACTGCAAGACAGAGTTATAACAAATGTAATTTGCATCCTTTTTGCAAACAATGCTTTTCACACATACCTTCAGAGACAGTTGTACATTTTCCACATTATGTAAGGACATGCTGGGTCATGCCTTGACTCTCTTTTCATCATGTTACGTTTTTTTTGTGAGGCCAACAAGTAGCAGTATGACTCACTATTTTTTTTTTCTTTTTGAGTTTGGTTTACCTGTCACACATCATTTATAGAGCATATCTGTGAAACGGATGTTTTTATTCTGCAAGTAAAATTCTAGTAGTAATAGAATAAAGGAGACTGGATAGAAAAGCCTGCCACTGTTTTCAGATTTTTTTCATTTGCAAAAACTATAATAAACCATTAAACATTTTCCTTCCACTTAAAGTCACACACTACTTTTTTCTCACCTAAAATGAAAATATAAAATAAAAGTTTGCAGTTGTAAACATGACAAAATGAGTAATATTCAAGCTGGATTAATAATTTTAGTGAGGTGTTTAGTTAAGTCCATTGTAGAGAGCTTGAAAGCTTCATCTATTCAAGGAAAAAAAAACTCTGCAAACTTTAAAATTTTGTTTTTTATCTTGGATAGGTGTTGGGGAAACAAATCTCTATCATTTTTCACATACGAAAAAGTTCTGGACTTGGTGAAAAGAGCCCCAAGAACCAGAGAGACGAGGCCATGAAGCTAATTTGTCTTCTTGTTCTGTTGCAGGTTTTCCGCTGCCTTCCTTCGTCTCTGGTGAGGAACATGTCTGAGCTGGAGCAGTTCCAGTCCAAGCCAGGGTTGGCTCAGACCGAGAAAGCTCGCGCTCAGGAGGAGCTGCGCAAAATCCGGGGCTTTTTGGTCCAATTTCCCCTAGATTTCTTGTCCGAGCATAACCTGATGCCCTCGGTTGGAACGAAGGAAGCCATGGTCCCCACCGAGATCTGGACATAAGCAACGACGACCAACACTGGACTTGCATCATAGGATTTGTGCTTCTCCCTAATCGAGACATGAGAGTCAGATTTCCAGGTGTCTTTTAGCTTCATGTGACCGCCAGGAACCTAGAACCTCTCAAACCTGTGGATACCTGAAAACACTAAACTGTGTAAATGGACTGCAAGTCAGCGGAACCTTGTGGAATTGCAGCATGAAGAACAAATGGACTATAATTACAACACGATCATTTCAAAGTGAGGAAATTTGTTGGCAGTTTGAGATGCTGGGACTATGAACTGCTCACAGCAAATATATCACAGGGTCCATCATAAAAACAGTTTGACGCTAACGAGATGTTTCACCTCTCTGTTGACAAAAATGCACGTAATTCACTGAGTTTGTGAGATGTTAGTGTCATAATTGCTGTTTTTGATCTCAAGGCTGAGCAGCTGCGCACCTTTTCAACTTGACTTCCTAAAGTTTTGAGGCATGGAATTTTTAAATCGGAAATCCAGAAAAAGCTTCCTGTTCTCCCTCGGCGTCGATGAAGGATTTGCTTTGTAACAAATCATGTTGGGTGTGCGCGTCTGCCGTTGCTGCATCTACAGATCACAAAGTTGTTCTAAGCTGAGAGACTTCTCTGAGACAGGACAGGACAGATTTGTATCCATAGTTACGTAACTTTGTTTTATTTGTTTTTTGTTTTTTTCAGTTCAAAAATTCGGAATAATGAAATCAAAAGATCGGATGTATCAGACAATCGTCCTGCGCAATGAAGCAAATCGTTTTTCCTTTTGTCCAGCTGGTGGTGCTAGATTCTTGAAATACAGACTGCTTCCCCACAGCTGGGGTATTTTATTAGGTTGTTTCGCTTTTTGTTTTAGTCTAGATTAAAGTTCAAATCTGTTTAACATGCACATTTCAGTTTTAGCTGAAACCAAACCATCGTGTAAAATTTCAGAATTCCTGATTCCAAATAGCATTGTGTAGCTTGGTTTATGACTCGCTCGTTTCATCGACGTGCATGCAGGCAAGCTTATGTATTCGTCACACTTTGCCTCGATTAATCATTATCTTCCCCCGAATGTGAAAACCATGGCCGAGCTTCTTGAGGTGAGCTGCGGCTTCTTCTAAATGTAGGAACTATTTGAAGATTCTCGGAAGAGCAGGAAAAATGGGAGATTAACAGAGTTGTCAGTTGAAAGAAGCAAACAAAAAGAAAACCAAGATGACCCATTTTATTTGGAACTGTGTATCTTAATTTTGTTTTTGTCACACCCAGCTTTTGAGTCATCCAGGTTGGCCTGAAAGCAGCAGGGTGAATAAACATCTTACAGACTCTTGTGAATAAACACTTAAATGGGACCAAGCGGTGTTATTTTAGGAGAATCTGCTTAGAAATGTATGTTTTTGAGTCTCTATTTGTCAGTGTATTATTTATGAATTGTGAAGCATTTAACACTTTATTTTTAATGAATATTGTGGTTATCTTAACAGTTGTTTATTTGTAACTTAACTGTACTGTCGTGCAGCTGTCTAACTCCTTGTTCTCTATCTGTACAATCTGAAGTCGTTCTAAGTTTTTTGTTTTAATTTAACACATTGTAATATAGACACATTAAAGTCTTGCTTCTTTCGGAAAGTAAACATCGTAACGTCTTGATCTATGTGCTCAGCATAGATTTCTATTGTGATTATGTTCACAATAAAAATGTCATTTATACTCATGACTGGAGCATTTTAATGTTTGATCTAGTTTGTGGTTTGTATCAGATGTTGGATGAGTTTTTTGGAAACTCCACAGAACTGCTGTAGGGTTTTTATTAAAAAATTCAAAAGAGATGATGAATAAGCATCCTGGCAATTCCCCAAAGGAAATACTTTTTTTTAATTTAAGTTCATTTAATGTAATTTGTTTCTACTTGTGCAAAGTTGTTTTGCTTACTGTTTCGGTAAGCAGGAATCCAAAAGCCAAGATGTTTGTGGTGAACTTGTCATCATTTTTTAGATGATGCTCTGACATTACAGTCGAAACTAAAGGAAGTTATAGTAAAGCATTACTCAAGAGAGACACTGAAGTCAGGGGTATGCTGGCCCTCAACACCCTGCTGCTGGCCTCAAAGCCCTTGTTCATCAAAGCTCACATAGCCTGCATCACCATCAGATTCAGTTCTGTCCTCTTCCAAAGCTGTAACCATGGCAGCAGCATAGTATAACCCAAACGGTTCCACTTGCCACATTTTCCTCGACCTCCATTTATTTTTCAAGATCTACTGAGCTTATCATATGAACCTCGATGCTCCTAAGAACGATTATAAACGGCATTAGATGACATTGAGAAGGATTATTGGGATGATGTGCTGAAGGCGGCGTGTTTGAACAGGTATTTTAATAAATGCCAGTTTAAGTATGCAAGTAGGGAAGGTTCTCTAAATAGACAGTTCTGGGTTGAAATATTTGACTCCATACACATTTCTTCAGTTTTTGCTCTTAAGCCACACATAAATGTTTCACTTCATCAAGCAAACTGTGGAAAAGTAATCGTCTTCTTGTTAAATCATGAATTAACTGTAATCACCCACACTGGCCACCGGAGGCCTCATGACAGCCTGAGATGTGGAATCAAGAAATCACTGAAATGGAAACTGTTTCACAACATAAAGTCGGCCGCAGGTTTTTTTTTAAAGAAAGCAATAGATCCCTGTTCTAAAGAAATTCAAGAAAGGTGGCAAAATTATTCACATTAATTACAATGGAAAGGATTACAAAGTCATTCCTGAGGCTTTGAGATTCCAGTGAACTACAAGGAGTGCCACTTATACCCAAACAAAGAATACCAGAGTGGCCAGAGAACAATACAATTATCTAAGAACACAGTGCAGACTTAATATAAGAAGTCATAACGGTACCAAAAAAAACACAAACCCTTTCAGTTGTTATTGTTCCCAGAGGCCATTCCAAGTATTAAAAGAGCACAGATGGAAATGGAAAAGTGTGAGATTTAAGAAAACATGTTTTAACCAGTCTAGCGGCGTGACAGGTATTCCAGTTAGGCCTCTCATAGAGAACATGTGTTCCACATCCATTCACCAGGTGAACTTTGGAAAAGCTGCATTGAGAATACTTCAGATTCTTTCAGGTGGAAAACATCTCTCAGAAGTTGCCATTTGATTCAAATCTGAAACACTTTAACCATCTGCTGAGGTTAGTTTGTATCCTCAGACACTTGTAAGATGTATTTTAAACACTGCGGAAAAATAAGCTAAGCTATTTCTTATCTTGGATCAGTTCATTAGAGGGAGTTTAATTCTAGTCAAATGCAAGTGACAACAAACAAATTTGTTGCGCTTCATAAAATTTAGATTTTATGAAGCGCGGCAACATAAAAATCTAAATTCCCAGAGGGTCATTTGTTGTGATCCTTAGAAAAAAAAATGTAAATAAGTGTTGCAATTTTTTTCTAAGTATTTACTTTTTTTAGGGCAACACTTTCATTGACAAATTAACAAATCATTAAGATGAAAAAAATGTAGATACAGGACAAATTTTTATTTATTTATTTTTTATCAACCACATCTTACTTTAATTTCACAGAAACTAGGACAATTCAGCGACTTTTACACAAAAGCTGATTTCTACCCACCTGTTCATTGTACTTGGCTAAATAGCCAGCGTTTTCAAAGGGTGACCTACTTTTTGCTCTTGTTGCCAACTATAGACTTTTTTTTCTTCATCAACAACATGGAAAACAATCAACCTAAAGTATTGGTTTAGGTTGATACTTCATCTTTGTTTCATTACAACGCAGGCTAGAAAGAAATTACAATAATATTGCTTTTGCTTTTCAATACAAACATTAAACTAATCAGTATAGATTGGTGTATTTTAGATTATTTAATCAGAAGGTTGAAAATCTTTTTTTTCTTCTTCTTCTTTTTCTTTGGGAGAAATTCAAGCCTTACGGAGTTTCATTCATTTCTATTTTACTAAATTAATACATGTGTTTTTGTTGTTGTTTGAGGAAATCCAAACAGTAACTTCCCCTCGGGGGAACATTTTTGACCCTTATGGCTTTCCATATTGCCCGGACGCTATTCGTGTAAGAGCCGCCACTGGAGACAACGCGACACATTAATCAAGAATTAAAAGAATAAGAGGGAATGTTACTAGACAGAAAGCTTGGAGTAAATGATTGGTACAAAAAAAAAAAAAAGAAAGCCAAAAGTTTGAGAGCGCTTCTAGCCTGAGGAAAACCAAACCCCGCCCGGTGACAGGCGTGGTTTCCCGAGGAGGCAGTGCGCTCTCCTCCCGTCTCCCCTTGCACACCGCCTGGCTGTCACAGCAGCAGCAGCGCCAACAGAAGCCATCCATCCTCCGCAGCGCTTCACCTTTCTCAGTCTACCTCCTTACATCCCGGCAGACATGGAGCTGTTCTCGCCCTCCGCATTCCGCGCCTTTGCGCTTTAGCCGTGCGCTCCCGAACCGAAGCGCGGCTGGGCAGAGCGAGAGGCACCAGTGAGATTCGCTTGGTTCCAGCGCGAGAGAGGAGGGGAGCCCAGAGAGGAGGACCACACGCTCGGTCGTGACAGCAGAGGCCGTTCTCGGATATTTGGCAAACTAAGAGTGGCTTCTTTTTGTTGTTCTCCATCATGGCGTGTGACTCTCCAGCTCAGAGCCAGTTTGAAATCGACCTGTCGGCTTTGAAGGTGAGAGGATATCCGCAAAATTCAATCTTGGAAACATCTCAGCAGTACCTCTTTCATTTCTTGCACCTCACCGTGCAGCCTCAATGATAACAGCCGGCAGTAGAGCAGAGCAGAGGACTGCTTGAGGCGGATGTGTGTGTGTGTGTGTGTATTGGTGGGGGTAGGGGAGGAGATTGGAGGCATTGCTTTGCCACAAACATCACAAATTAAAGATGACTTTTATAAATAGAATTAATAGACAGGACACCTGTTTTAACATCTCGTCTTTACAGAACAACCATGATGCATGATGTTTGAGGGTGTAGCTGTGATTTTTGCTGACCTGGATTTTGTGCATCACAGGTCCACCGGCCTAAATGTTTTACATGTAAACTATTTCTCCCACTCCCTGCTGATTCTCATGAAGTTTTTTTTTTCTTATTTATTTATTTTTTAAATGCATCTAGTTTTGCCCCAGTTGCATATTTTAAATGTAGTTTTTTTTATTTTTTAGTAGATGAACCACTTGTGAGGGTGCTCCTCCAGCCTACCTGTGGTTACTGTAACCTTAGTGAAAGCTGTGCATTTGTGTGATGTAAAATGATTCCATTTTTGGAGTGTTTTTTTTTTTTGGCACTTATCTAAAGTGTCGGTGTCAGAAGCAAAAGAAAAAGGAGGCTGCAAATAGAATCTCTGAGAAACAAAACCACATCTCTACTGGCTTCTCTCACAGAGCAGAGGCAGAGTCTGCATGCAGTAACCTGGTTTCCTATGCGCTCGATTGCGCCTGCATGGCCATTTCTATGCCATTATTGGAAATACTGCAAGTACCTGCCTCCTCTTGTGTCTTCATTATTTCAGAAGAGCGTATAAGTTCTTGCACCTCCACTCTGTTGTTCCCCTATTTCTATTAGTTTTGCTCTTATTTACTTAAGTTAGCCTTGGCTGGGCTTGATGTAAGAAGCTTTCCCAATCTGTCTATCAGCTGCTTCCCCTTTCTTCCCGAGCCGGTCAACAAAAAGAAAAATGTTTACAAGAGAGGTGTATCGTGTTGGGGAAAAAAAAAAAGTGGCTTGCATTGTTGAAAAGGCACAAAGTGTTCATTTAGAAGGACAAGGGACATCAGAGATGAAGATGAATGAGGAAGAATGGGGGAAGTGTCCATGCACTGGGACTCACTGCATGCATGTCTCGTTTTTTTAAAGGCATAATGCTAGGCTGGCTCACTTGGTAGTCCTGGGGCCAGCTCCAAGGATGCATGCACAAATTGAAACAATGAGATGATCATTTTACCAGATATGCAAAACTACAAATTGTCCATGAGAGTTCATTGGGGAATGTACAGTCTCCTTCTAGGCATGCTTTACATGCTTCTGCATGACAAGTGAGTGCAAAGCTCTTTATGAGAAACATAGTGCGTCTTAAGTGTTTATTTACTTTTATTTAAAACAATCAACTATATCAAGACCCAAGATATAAAGGCAACCAAATTGGATTATTTTGCTAATCAAGTCCTGGTTGAAAAAATAGTACAGTATATTCGTTTTAAGTTAAGTTAGTCCAGTGCCTAAATAAGCTGGCATTTCACAATTCATAAAAAGTTGAGTGGAAGGAAAAAGTGTGGAAGAGATGCGTCACAAGAAACAGAGATATTCTACCAAAGAGTGAATTGAAGTGAATTATCCAAAGTAAAAAAAAAGAAGTATTTTTGAGCTGATTTTTTTTTAGTTTTAGATTTGCTTTACATTATGAATGATCAGATAAAAAAAGAGAAAAATCTTTGTGACTCAAGATTAATTTTAAAAACAATTTTAATTTAAATAACTGTGTAATGTGTAAAATAAACTGCTGTGCTCTCTTGAGTGTCTCTTTGGTCAATATTGCAAATCTAAACTATTAATTAAATCTATCCAAAATAAACACCAATGCTGTAAAAAAAAAAAAAAGAAAATTCTGGAAATTGTAACTTGAACTATCTTGTTGTGCCTGCGTCGACTTTGACACATTGTTTGGTCAAAGTGAGAAACATGAACTTTGCCCTCATTAGCTTGTGGTAGCTTATTAGCAGGTGAAAACATTGTTTATTTGAAGGAACTGACTTGTTCTCTTGTAAGGCAAAAGTCAACACTGCAACCCATTGACATAGCACGTGATATACAACATAATTCCCTCATCTTAGTGTTTCTTCTCTCAGACCTCGGATGAAATTCAGTCAAGTCTGATCAGTTATTTTGGACTGGCAGGCCAATTTGTCCCAAAGACCTGATTTGCTAGTTGTGCGGAAATGTTACTTTTGTGAACAAATCTTAGGTCAACAAGAAAAGCAGAGATGAGTAATTTTGAGGAATTTCAGATATCAACGCAACATGCCAGAACATGCCCAGGATCTCCTCAGAGCAAGTGACAATACAGACACAGACGGAGACCAAGACGAGTGCAGAGTCAACCGCTGCGCCGACTAGACAGGAAGTAGGTCAGCTGTGTCTGACGCAGAAAGGGTGGGGGTGTTCTGGATTTGTGATTGTTGCTCTGGTTGTGGTGCTGATGGTGGAGCGGGTCTGCTCGACCATCACTCACAAACACACAGGAAGACTCAAAGAGACAGAACCTGGTAGAGAGAAGTGGTTTTTCTTGTTTTGCGTCCTCTGCATCTTGTCCATGAGCTTTGTCAGCTCTCTCTCTCTGTGTCTCTCTGACTCTTCGATGATTGCTGCTGTCTCATATAAAACCCCAGCAGCACCTGTTATAGATTCAGCGGGTTTCGCTTGAGAGGGAAAGGCCAGGCTCTTACCAGTCGTGACTGGTTGCCATTGTGACTCACAACGACAACCAAAAGACACAAGCTCGAGACATGTGTCGTTTTTTAAAAAAAAATCATTGTTATTATTATTATTATTCATTTATGTTTTTTTTTACAGACAGTAGTTTTTATTTATTAGGACACAAGCGTGCTTAGGTCAGAGGTGTCCAAAGCAGTGGCTCATCCAGTCAGCTGACGGGAGCAACAGATGGTACACCAGCAGGAAGTTCACAGCACGAACATGCACGCACACACGCAAGTGCACGCACACGCACACGCAGACACGTGCACAGAAACTAGCGATGGAGTAATCTGCTGTGCAGGGATTCAGGTGAGAGATCTGAGATGAAAGCAAAAGCAGGTTAGGAGGAGGGAAGAGTGAGATAGCAGACCCTATACTTTTTTCACAAAAGTTCTTAAGTTTCTGGTGAGGTGACTTTTAAAAGCAATTAGTTCCAATTATATGTATAATTTTGAATTTGAAAGCCGCATAGCATATGTGTTTGCCTAGCAGATAATATTCCACTGACACACACAGAGGTTTGTGGTTGTAGTGTGAGAAAACTGTTAAAGGTTAGATGCGTGGAGACTTTTGAAAGGCAATTCATTTCAATCAATTCAAGTTTATTTTGTTTGTACAGCAACAAGGCAGCTTAAAGTGCTTCACTTCATAAAAGGGTGAAACGAGCAACAAACATCACATTTTGTTCAACGTTACAATAAAAATCAGCAATGCACATCAAATATGTTGACCGATGTCCTATTTTCTACTTACCAAAGGCAACCGTAACCAGGTTGAGTTTAGAGACATAGTGTTTCGTCTGTTTTGCTATCTTCTGGAAGTTTGTTGTAGATGTGTGGTGCATAGAAACCGAATGCCGCTTCTCCATGTTTGGTTCTGGTTCTAGACCCGGAAGGTTTATGCAACAACAGATCTTTGATGTATTTTGGGAAACGATGTCGAGGAAAGGACGGATGCATAAAGAAATGATGATGTGAGTAGATAAAAAAAAAAAAAAAAGATTAAGAGCAGAGAAAGAAAATGGTAGAGTCTGGCCTCAGGCTAAAGGTGTTGATGTGACCAGTGACTAAAGTAGTCCAAGGCAAAGATCCCTCTTCAGAGCCTCTCTCTTCCCTTTCTTTGTTGCCCAGTAAGGCCACATTCCTCGGCCCCTAACCACAGACGCCATAGTAACAGGGCCACAGCAGTGCCCAAGGCTCACACAGATCTTATTCATGAATAGTCTATATACTGTATGGCAGTTTGTCGCTGAGAAATGCCCCTCTCCCTTCCCACCCTCCCTCCCATGGTGCCTGCCTGCTTGTAGCTGACCTAATTTTTTTTTTCTCTTCCTCTCTCAGGTCTGTGATGAAGTTGCATTGTGTCCTCTGCAAGTATAAAATGTTTTAAATTATACTTTCTATTTGTGCATAGAAAGTATAATTTCTGCTTTCAAAAACATCAACAATTCAAGCCGTCATTAACCAACACCATGCTTCAAAGGCCAATCTATAAAGAGCGCTGGTAAATAACACGGTGCAGTGGTGAATCGCACAAAATGATGCATGGAAACGGCAGAAGTAGAGAGTCAAAAGATTAGGAAGAAAAAATGAAGGATGAGAGGGATGAATGGATGGCAGAGGGAGAAAGGTGCAAGATGACAAGTTGGCTGTTAGATGGGGAGATATGAACAGCCTATGGGTTGTGCAGGAAAAAAAACAACAAACCCCCCCCCAAACAATTCTGGATCATGAGTCGTCCTCGGCCTGCTGTAAATCTGTGCTCAAGTGCTGACTCCTGGTAATGTAAAGTACATGTCTGGGTAGGGAGCAAAAGGAATTAGGCTACAAGTACATCTTCTTGTCAAGTGGAAGTGGTTTTATATGAGGCATGCCCGCCCCCAGCACGACTCCTATCATCCTCTTAGGGTCTCTAATTCAATCCACCCCAATTTCTGAAATGTGTTTTTTCTATAGACATGAACTGTACTCCCCTGCAACTCTAAAGTAGAAACACATACAATACTATAGGCAGGCTGGTATGAGAAAATATACAATTTTGGGCTAATAATAGCACATTAACATATACGTATGCATATAGCCAAATGTATTACTATTAATATGCATTAACAGCCCAATTAATGTGCATCACTTATTTTCAATACATATTATTTGGGCTATCTATTCTGTTAGCTTACATTCTGCTTCTTAGCAGACATTTTGTTTACATCTTGCCAGCTCAGCTATAGTTTTAAAACTGCGATGGTGTAAGATTTGAAAAAAAAAAACATTCAGTGCTGCGGTTGTAGTAATGGATGGCAGGAGGGAAAACACAATGACTTTAGAAGTTATCTAATGGCAAAACGTCGAAGGACAGACAGGGAAAGACTTTAACAGGAAGCAAAAATGAGGCTAAGATTGCAGAAAATCAAGAGTCTGACAATTAAGGACTGAACAGAAGGAGTATATTTGGAGGGTGATTATTGGGGCGAGGGTCCTCTGAGTCCAATTGGCTAATGCTAAGGGGGAAAACTTAATAAAATTAATAATGTTTATAAAAGACTTACAAATAGTAGTTTTGTAGTACTTAAGTGTGATTTATGTCATGGCTGAGAACCGTTATCCCCTGAAATATGCCAGGTAGATGTAAAATATCACAAGGATTGCTGTGGATATTTGGAAATATGGCAGGCTGTTCTTTATGCAGCCTCACTTTCTTTCAATGAAAGTTTCTGTAAGCTTTGTTTTTTAGTCGTTCTCAAGAAACATTTACCACTACGTGCCTTAGAGATGAGGGTTGTAGTTTATCACCAGCTGACATTTTTCTGGATGTCAGATAATCAGGCGGAAAGAAGAATTCAGCCTTCAAATTGAACTCAAGTACAAAACATCCTGGTGACAAGTTGGGGGGGAAGTTTTCCAAGGTCTCCATTTCACCGCTTACAAGACTCAAAAGTTTATGTTGTCAATATTTATGTCTGTGACTACATGATGGTGTAGTACTTATCCTCATACGGAAGAACATGAAGGGGAACTTTCTCAGTATAAGCAGGTGGTGTGAGTGTTGTCTGTCCCTGCAGTTTTTGCACTGTTGCTGTTTTTTTTTACCTTGAGGAATTTGCTCACTTGTCTCATGCATGTTTTAGTTTGCATCAAATCGCTGCCTCTTTTATTATTATTATTATTATTATTATTATTATTATTATTATTATTAATACTATTATTCACAGATGTAGTGTTCCCCTTCAAAGCCTTATTTGTATCTTTTAAATTTGTGTTTTTAAAAAAATGCATATTAAAGAAGAAAGTTGTATGTGTTGCTTTGTGTAACATTTTTAAATTATGATTAGGACTAGAGGTTGCATCCATGTGCCTGAGAGTTAGCAGTCTGTGTTTCACAGCTCTGCAGCTAACCCAGATTTTTCTAGTATTTTGCATAGAAATAACCATTACCTTGACGCAATAGAATCTAGCATTTAGCTTCATTAGTGTAGTTAGCATAAATAACAGTATTCCCTTCATGTGTTTTTAACTACTGGACATGATCCTAACTGAGAGATCGTCAAAATAATGCCAGCATATCCATATGTAGCACAATGCACAACAGAACCAGGTGACACAGAGTTACACCTTCAGCTTCCTGTTTTCTGTTTTGCTGAAGTCGACCCCAACGCGCCACTTCGCATATAAAAACAGCCTCACTTTCTTTTACTGAACCTTCTTCACATCTGGGTCTTCGCTCACTTCATTTCAACACATCCCTGATGTTAAAGTTGACTTTTCTTCTTCTTGTCAGTTCGACTAAGTAAGGCTTAGAGGGTGGGGCATCAGAAAAAAAGTTTGGATCACCTGATCACCAACTAGCATACTGTAGACATCCTAACATTGGCGATAAATTCTCTTTCTTAAGAATCCTTCTGTTGAAATTGAACTAAAATTAAGCACTTTTTATGTTTTTTTTTTGTTTTGTTTTGTTTTTCTAAGTTAGTCAAGAACCTGTGATATCTGTGTAATAAAATGTGTGTTTATTACGGGAGTATTAGTCATAAATGATTAACCAGACTCAAGTACTGAATGTTGCAACCAAGGTTTATTATCAAAATAGGGGAAGTTTCAGTTCACTGTGGGTTTGGTGAATTTTGGCTTACACTGGAATAAAATTGATGCATTATTCCCACGTCAGGTGTCAGTTGGATGACTGCTCTATGCTCCACTTTCTGCCCTTATTTACAAGCAACTGTAAACATCTGACTGGTTTTCAGCAGCCTGTTTTGACACTCAATATGATTCATCAGCCACGACTCGGTTCATGTGACCCTTGCAGACAATCAGCAGGGAAGCAAATACATGAGAAAAAACAGAAAGAAACAGGAAGAGGGTATAATTGTTGCAGCCATAGGCAACTTTAAATAAGAGTTACACACTAACTAAGGCTGGCACGTGCTGAGAGCTCATTTTGCAAGTGGCTTATAAATTATGAATGGTACTGTGCTATATTTTCTCCAGCCGGCCTGAGGACATATATGAAGTGGAGCAGCAATAGTAGATTATTTCTCATTCTGTGCATTCAGGAGAGGACCTATAGGTATGCATCATGTGTCAATGTTAATACACACACATTTACAGCATACTCTAGGCCATATTCTTTCCTTTTGTTTGTTTTACTCTGACCCGGTCCAACTGTTTTAGTGTGTGTGAATCACCGTCAAAGAAAGCAAAGTGCACCTGAAGTCTCCAGGGAATTCCTGTCAAAAATGTGCATGCTGCTCTGAGACTTGAGTCAAACTCACACATGCACTTGCAGAGAGGCGAAGGAAGTGAGGGGAGCGAAACGTAGTCGACCTGTGTCAGATGAAGCCCTCATGGCAAGACAAACAGATTGCAGAAGCTTGATTTCTGCCAGCGCTCCTTGACCGACTTTACGTTTCGTGCCCACTCTTTCTCGTCGGAACGCTCGCACGATAGCCCCCTGCTCTCCCCTTCCCCCGTCCGCTTTATGTAGGAGTGTGGTGTTTTTTGGTTCACTGCATGATATATGTGTGCAGGTTCCTGGTTTTGAGAGTGTGAACGAGCGAGATGGCGAGAGGATGTGCTTGAGACAGAGAGTGAGAGGAGTTTGTCGATGTGTGTATGTGAGGAAAAGTGCATAGGGGTTGTTCGTTTATAGCACACAACAACAAGGCAGAGGTGGGGGTTGGGTAAAAGAACAGGAAAAGGAAGAAGAGAGGGGAAAAATGCACAAGGCTCTTCGTTCAGAAACAGCTGACAGGTTGACAGGCCTGCTGAGACCCACAGAAGCAAACATGCAGAGACGGGGCAAGAGGGAGGAAGATATGGGGAGACGCAGGGGAGTAAAAGCCCAAAGACGATCTGCTTAAAGAGGATAAAACAGGCAAACATCTTCAACCTGCTGTGTAGATAAGATTTCCTTTAGTATTCGAAACATTTGAAAATACAATTTCCACCCTCCCTCTGGCCACATTTCTACAGTTTCCTCTTTGTGGAAGTGAAGAGAGAGTGGCTTGTGATGCCAGCAGACAAGTCTGAATGTGAAGTATTTCTATAAAAAAAAGAGCAAGATGATGAAAAAACTTACTGAATAAGAAAGAGACGTGATACTTTTTTTTTTTTTTAAAGCTTTTAACCAGGCTAGAGTTGTTCTGGAGAGTGTTATGCAATAATCTCTATTCAGTTTTGCGTTTATTCAAAATGCAGTTGTAAACATTCGTGTGGTTTGTATGGGTGACTGAAGCCTCTCGCTTTGCCTCCAGTGAAACATCCTCAGTTCTGTCACTGTTAATGCTTTCGAATGGAGTTGTCCTGGAGTAAAAGAAGCAAAAGCACCAACAAAGCCAGGATACACAACCGTCTCTGAACAAGATTCACAAAACGAGACAGGACTACACAGCTGAGTGCCTGGAGACAAATCTTAGCAAGTTGAGATGGATTGGAGTTACTTTTGATGGAGCAGAGAGGAGCTTATTCGCCTTGATTCTATCTGCTGGTTCACCACGTCACTAAAAACACGCGTGCTAGAGGATGTGTGCTAGCTTTCATTAAGATTTAGCCAGCTGTAGCTTTTGTTGGCTTACAGTTAGGGAAGTCCCGATAGTAACCCAAATATTAGCTGTGGGTGAGTTATTAATTATCACAGTGTTTTCGATTGCGTGACACTGGGGCAGCAGATCACACTTCTTGTTTTTGTTAGATTTGATATATTGGACTGAGACTATGTACATACATGTATATCTATGTGTAAATGACGTAAATGACTAATATTGAGGACAATAATATCCCCACGCTTTCTTGAAATAAAAACAATGTCCACAGTGCTCCACTCATGATTTTACCAAAGGCTTAGGGGTGCGGAAGTCCTAAGCCTTTGGGTGGATGGTCACTATTACTTGTGCCTGTCCTTTCAGTCACAACTAATAGTGACTGAATTTACACTATTACTTGATTTAAAGTCAGTACAAATTGGATTTTCCTTAACTTAGGAATTCCATGTTAGGATTTAAAAGAAGTTAAATGTGAGATGTTGTAGCTGATGTTACAAAACCAGCCATTTCAAACCAATCTAGAAACTAAGAGTTTGACATTGGTCACTGAATATTTAATTTTTACTTGTTTGTAATGGGCACATTTAAAATGTTAGGTCATTTACTTATCTTTAAATCCCTCTGACGTTGAATTCTTTCGCAGCTTTTTTCAGTTTGACAGCACTATGTATGAAACACATGGCATTGCAATGTGTTTCACCAAATGTGCCAAAAACACTTGAGGAATTGTGGACTATAAACAATGAAGTTTACTGTTTACCTCAAAAGTCCATGGCAACATGACTACTTTGAGACTTTGGCGATGCCCAGGATGCAAGGGTCTAAAGGGTTTAAAGGGTCCAGAGACTTTCTGGGCCCCTCAAATATATTCACTGTTGGAATGAAAAGAGTGTTGGCAGGAGGAACTTGTCCTGGAGTCTGTCAGGAGTGAAAGAGGGCTATGTAGATAAAGCAGGAAGCAACAGAGAGACATAGATGGACATCAGCTGGTTGGAAAACCACAGCCAGAGAAGTGGAACGAGAGGAAAGAAAGGCAGAGTGAACGAGAGGGTAAATGCCAGCTATTGTTGGAATGCCGTAGCAACATGCGGTGGAGAAGCAGGGGGGAGGTGTGTGTAAATTTGCAGGGGTCAGTGGGTTTCATGCTTTGTCCGAAGTTCTTCCAATTCTGTGTTGGCAACTTAGCGTCTACGGACTTGAATTATTAGCTATTGCGGACGCTAGCCTGAAACAACTCAGCACTGCATTTCTAAACAGCACAACCCTTGGAGAGTGGGTTGTGCAGGAACCTGCTGCTGAGTGAAAGTAAAACTGTTAAAGGCCACCCTGTGGGCTGCCTTCTTAGAAAGACCCAGGATGTTATTACAGTTTGATAGGAAAAGATGTCCCTGTAATTTTAGCTCTTCCTTAAAGAAAAGAAATGGACAAACTCAGATTTGGGCTTTTGTCAGAGTTACAATAAAAGCAGGGCAGGTAAGCTGATAAAAATGAGATAACTGACTTATGATGAGAAGAGGTGGAATTGAGCTATACAAAGGCTGAATCTGACACCTTGGTGTTTTCCCATTGATTTCCAGACTATTTTGGGTTCCTGGAAGATACGTTTCTTGCCTTGTTTCTGTAATAGTGGGTTTATTAGAGCTGATGATGTAACAACTTTGAGCCTGGATTCTCGTGTTGATTAAAATATATTGATAACTTGAAATTAGCTGCCGTGTAGCATAGATTCTGGCCCCTGTGATTATTGTTGAGTTTTTTTAGTGTGGTAACCTTTTTTTCACTGGTACTGAAAATGTGGACATTTTCTCAAAATTTCACAATAAAATATGTGAAAAGTATTCTGTTGATATTGACAGGACTACAAAACTAATAAAAGGCCACCTTTGCAAGAATATTGTACATATATATATTTAAAAAAGGATATAAAACCAAAACATGAGTAATTGTTTCTTTATTAAACCTTGGAGTTTACAATCTGACTAAAAAAAAATGGTACATTTTCATTTGCATTCTACTACAAAATGATTCATACCTTTATGTCTTTGAGATCTCTGCCAAATTCAAGTCAGGGTTGTAAAGGTTGTAGAACTGGATCATTTATAAATGTATATAATATACATGGGCACTGAACTTTTTGCCCTTTGTTTTTGTTAAGTTAAACAACTTTCTCAAACACTTAAGAGTTGGCTTTACTGAATCTTCAAAATCGTAATCCTTCCTCTGTTTCTCCTTTGCATTTGCAGGATCCTTCAGGCATCTTTGACCTGGTTGAGTTGGTAGGAAATGGCACCTACGGCCAGGTGTACAAGGTAAGATGTCAAGCCCATCCTTTTTCTTTTTTCTTTTTACCAGACTTTTCCATTTTATCAGCTGTTATGCGTTCTGCTGGAATAAAAAGCAGAAATGTGACTGGAGGAAATGGCATGCAGGAAAACACACTAGACCTAAAAGCAAGCTTGAGAGAAATTGTGCGTGTGTAAGTAAGTATAGGCCGATTCTTTTTCTTTTTCTTTTTTTTAGGAAATCCTCACCTTCTGCTTTTATTCATTTTACACACCTGTCTCTTTCTACATCTTAGCAGTAACTTTCTAACATTCAGACTTCAAAGGAAGATCTTTGAAAAGAGAAAGAGGTAAAACAGAAGCAAATGCGTATGTTGCTTTGCAGTTGTGACATCAATGTGGTTTGAGCAACGTTGTTGTCAGACGGACTCAGCTGTTTTCCCACTGTTGCAGAAATCTTACTGTCTGTGTCACTGTCTGAAGTTCCTCTTCCCTTCTGCAGCCTGTCAGTCTCGCTGCCTTTTTCTGCTTCACCGCAGGAGGTGGCACCAGGCCGCTTCATGCACCCTTGCCGTAATAAACATGCTCTTTTAACCAGAGGGCTGCCACTGATATAGGTGTGCCCCTGTGAGTGCATGCACTGCGCATATGCATGAAGCTCTGGTTAATAGACCAGAGAGTCAAGGTCAGGCGGTGATGGAAAGGAGCTGTTGTTACAGTTGACTGGACTGAATGCAAGGTCAGACAGGGGTCAGACATTCATCTTCACCCTTCTGGAAATAATCTTGCGACCTCACATGTGTGTGTAGGTTTGTGACCCACAGGATGTGAAGCAAAACACAGAGAGAGCTTATCAGTCCCTCACAATACTCAACAACAGACTCATCTAGTTGCCTGTTTGATTTCAGGGCCATAGTCTGAGCCACACAACTGGGTGACTGAATGGTTTGCATTGTATAAGACTGTGGAGTAAGCTGTGGTCTAACAGTTACTAAACTAAAATAATAATTTAAAGAAAAAATCATACAGCCAATCAGCAGTATGGAACTGCCAACCAATAGCTCATCTAGTAGCATTATGTCCATGTACCTGAGCTTTGCAAGCTGCTTTTTCTTTACAAAAAATCACAATCAGGCAGATTTTCTGTGAATAATGAGCTAAGTTCGATGGGAAAATGTACAAATAGGTGAATTTGTGGATAGTGAACCTTGAATAGTTGGGGGTCTGCCGGTCTTTTCTTACTGTAACTCTGGTTAAGCTGCGGAAACACACACAGATCAGGATCTGGGAATCTGCTGACATGATAACTATTAGTAATTTGTTTCACAGAGTTTTGCCTTTCCAGAAGTGTGGCAAGAAGGAAGCGTTTGGTGAAAGAAGCAGTCTCCAGTCAAGAAGGGAACATAGCAAACATGTGGAGAAAGGTGGCCCGGTCAGCTGCATATAGACCAAAAACGTTCATTTTTGCAATACTCTGTGTGTGTGGTGGAAAACTGGCGGTGTTCAATATCCTGACACGTCACATTTCTGCACTGCTTTGTGTTGGTTCATCACTTCTGACCCAAGTGAAACACATTTAAGTTTGCAGAAACTGAATAACGAATGTTCAGTATCACTTCATGGCAAAATATGATGTGTGTGAATGACTTGGAGGTGTTGTGCTCTGATATGTCTGTGTGCATATGGGGCATTTTGATATTTTCTACTATATTTTCAACTTTATGCATGATTTTTTTCCTATCAAGCTACATATTGTTGCAATATTCATGAAAAGCCTAATGAAACATCATTTTTTGAGCATTAGCTACAGTTGTATTTATTTAAGTACGCTGACATTTTAATCAGCTGATTTTTTTTTTCTTTTTTCTTTGTGATACCTTCCATCATATTGACATTTAAATTAGCCTGCAGAATATGATTAAAAGGTAAGACTCGACCCCCAAGAGGCTGACATTTTTGACATTTAATTTAAACTTGCAGAGAATAAATCAAGGTGCAGTTTTTTTGTTTTTTCTTTTATTAGAAAAATGACTCAAATGCTGCTCCTTGTCCCTCTGCAGAATTAGCTTTGTGTTAGGTTTGCAGGGTCACCCAACAACGCTATCTTTTTGTCCTTACATATTTCTCTAATGGTCAGCAATGTGTTTAATCTTTCTGGTGATATTCCGTCTGCTGTGTGCAGCCTGCGCCTCTGTGTGCCTGGGAGAGAGAGATAACAGTTTTATCAACATTTCCATTACTCTGTCTCGTTAAATGATACACATCGGCTCCTCTGAGCTCTTTATTTGCTATGTTATGTTTGTACGTGGAATTTTGTCTGAATTAAAAAAAAAAAGTCTTGGAAAGTTGTTTCTGTTACATAATCCCCATCAGTAAACGTATTTGTAATGGGGTTGGTGATAGGTGAGTAGCTGCAGTGAAAAGATCATCTTAGCTCCACTCCCTCTCTCTCTCTCTCTCTCTCTCTCTTTCTCTCTGTCTCTCTCTCTCTCTATGTTAGTCTTGTTTCCTTCCTCTCCCTCCTCTGGCTGCTCATACATATCAGTTTTCATTATTCTTATTATTGTGCAGGCTCATTGTTTTGTCTCATTTCCTTCCTTCGCAAGTGATCCGGGCTTAAGGTGATAGCATGAGTGTAGAAGGAAGGAAATGAGACAAAACAATGAACCTGCACAATAGTAACAATAATGAAAACTATATATATATATATATATATATAAGAATATATATTCTTCTGCTGGCTGCCTTAACAGAACCATAAATAGAGAACATGGGTATTGCTGAATAATTAAACACGTTATCTCTCCACTTTGCTTCCCCCCATCTATGACTCTCAGTTCCTTCCTTTTCTCTGTTGTCACTCTTGTCACTTGCCTTTCCATTGCTCTCTTATCAGTATTTCCTCTTTTCATTTTGCAACATTCATCCTTTTCCTGCTCTGGGTTAAGTTAGATTTTCTTATTTGTGCTTTTGTTCTATTTTTGCTCTTTCTGATGTCTCTGAATATTTATTGGGGCTTGTGGAGCAGGTTTCTCACTTTAGGCATCTCCAAAGTGAGAAACCTGCTCAGAAGACTTCATAATGCATGAATGAGGGAAAGAGGCATCATTCCTGGCCTAGATTTTGAACCACATACTGGCTGGATATTTAAATGTCCGGTTATTTCAAAACGGCTAATTACAGAAATCCTACGTTTCGTTTTAGAAGATTTTGTTTTATGAAGATTCAGTGACTATTTCAGAGGACCATGTTGGGATTGTCCTTTTTGTTTCTGACACTGATCCAAATCATTTAGAAGTTGGGATTTGCCAGATCCAATTCCCAGTCCGATATTTTACCAAAAAACTAATGCTAGTCTGTTTGCTTCTTTTTGGTCTGTCCTGTTTGTCTCTGTGTCACTCTATGACAGACTGGTAGTCAATGTTTGTGTATACGTTGTGTTCACATGTTAGCACACCGTGAATGACTTTTGCAGCCTCCATACAGGAACGATGCAGCACATGACAAGAGTTTATCTCCATGATGACAGAACAAACTGACAGAGCTCCTCCTCAGACAAAGGCCTGCACACACACTTTAAATATTCACCATTCAGACCAAAGGACACACACGCACACGCGCATGCCTGTGCTATAGCTAAAGTGATGTTGGGGACATGTGTTATCTTGTATTTTCTAGTATGCAGTATTATGGTTTCCATTTATTTCACTCATGTTGCCTTCATACATATAGTAGATGTGTTACTTGACAATAATAATTTGATTTTTCATTTTTTTTGCCATCTGAGTTGCCATTTTGAAATTTTTAAATGGACTGTGGTAGTCCTGCTGTGTTTCTCCCATTCCCTTAGTCTCTGTTTTGCACTCTAAAATCCACTTCAAAGCAGTTTTTTTTTAATCTCCTTTATCTGCTGGAAATCATTCTACAAAGTACCATGGGCTATTTTTCTCTTTGTGTGCCTGCCAAATCTTTCTCCTTCACACAGTAACACACAATACATGCACAGTGTAGGTGACTATGGAAAGACTGGTTGGTTCTAAAATAGGAATAGAGGAATCATTTCATTACTTTTATTTAGCTACGGTTCTGCTTCAGACTAATGTATGGCCCTATGGTGTCTTGCAAGAGGATCAACTGTTTGGAAACGTTTTATTTTTTTCACATTTTAGTCACATTACACATTTTGGTCACATTGAAAAGCATAGCATGCATTGCAGTCAGTCCTGTTGAGTCAATGCATATCAAACCACATTTAGCTACAGTTACATTTCTGAATCTCAGTAGTTCAGGCTCAGGCAGATAAGCTGTCTGTGAGTATGTGGACATTCATTTTTTGAGTTCTTGCAAATTATGAATTTAAATTTAGGTCCTATACTTGACTAGGTCATTCGAGCTAGGTCATGAATGTGCTTCACCTACCGCGTTCTGGCGGTAGGTGCCCTGCTGGAGCAAGAACTCCAGCCCCAAGAGTTCTTGTTCCATTCAGAACGGGAGTGCTTTGGGACGCCAGCTTCCTGTCTTGCTTAATGTTAATGTGCAAGAAGTTAACCGTTGGCTGTATATAAAAGTTATAGAGATTTTCTTAGTATAGTATGAAGTTCTGCTGGACCCCCTCAGTTGTATTGCAGCATTGAATCATGCAAAATATGCAAAACAGAGGCCAGTAAAAGTAATGCACATCATCATTTAATGTTTGTTATGAAGTTTAGCTAATTAATAAAATGCAATATTTTCATTAGAACTGTAATACTGACTTTTTAAGTACCCAATTCGGTCATGAATGTGCATAATTTATGGTAATTACATTGCTCCTGAAATATCCTCTTAACCTAAGTGGTACTCTACTTGACATAAGAGCCACCTAATGTTATATAAATCCGAGGTAGTGTAACAAAAGGCCAACATGCAAATAAATGACGGATGCATTGTTATTAAAGGTAATAAAATTACTCTTAGAGGGTCTCAGCTGTGCAGCCTGCAGGCTACAGGGTTATAATACGTTCTCATGTAAATACACAGTAATTCTTTTTGTTTCCTTTTTACAATGCAGTTGCTCGTTTGCAGAGGTTTACGTTGCGAATCTGTCATTTCTTCATTCTCATTGTTTGCCTTCAGACACGCAGAGTTCAATCTCTGGAGTCCTTATGGATGAAATGTGAACCCCGACTGAGGTGGATGTTGCTCATTATGGTGGAAACAGCAGATGGGCTTGTTCTGTTCATGGATATACAGACACACTCACACCTGGCTGTGCGTTCATTAACCCACATCCGTGCTGCGTGTTCCCCAAGGCCACGCGCCCCACTTACCCAGATGCCTCCCACCCACACCGGAGTCAATTAGCCATGCCTTGAACCAATAACAATCTCTTTTTTGTTGTTGATGTTGTTTTTTTTCTTCTAATTTTCTAGAAATATACTATGAATTGAACTCCATCACAATATCACTGATGGCAATATCGCGATTACAAAGTACAAGTTGAATGCAGGATTTTGTGGAATATTATGTTTCAAATGGCTTGCATGTGAATATTCAATGCTGCTAATATATTGGGGCTGTTGGACAGACTTTCACTACCCTTGATGCCCACACCTGGTGCATGTGATAAGATGCTAAAGTTCACAAAGAGTGGTGGGAATATTATGACAAAGAAAAAGAAGGAAAGGCATAAAAAAGTATGTTAGTTGTGAATATCATCATTACACTACTTGGCCATAGTGCTGCAATTACATGTATTTCTTTCACCATTCAGTCCCATCATGTTGTCTTTATACAGTGAGATTAATAAAAATGAACCTGGAACTCTCCAACTAATGCACATCATTAAGAACTGCTCTGCTGAGGCTTTCTTCTTTCTAACTGATCAGATTATTGCCATTTGATATTTTATCCAATAACACGCATCAGTACTGAATCTCTCTATTATCCCTTATTGCCCCTGTAATCTCATTTTTTAGCCTCTTTTGCCTCTTGTTTTTGCTCTCCCCTCCTTCCTTCTCCCTGCATTACCTGAAGTGCTTCTTCTATTCATGACTCCCATCCTTCTCCACAACCTTGTTCATCTTCCCCCCCTATCACTTTCTTACCTTCAGCATGCACAGTAAATCAGTTTGGCTGTTCATTTGACCTCTGGAGGTGCTGAAGCGTGATACCACTGTGCTGAACCTGCCTGTTTACTCCAACATCCCCCCGCCCCCTCTCTTCCTGCTTTCTCCTCCTCCAACTCACGTAGCCCTGATGTCAGGAAGCCCTGATTCTCTTTTTCTGTCTCGGACCAGTCCCACTGTATGCTTCAGTGTTGCAGAAAGGGTAGACTTTGTTTCCCTTTTGAGAATTTGCAGGAAGTGTCATTTACAGCACTGACACGTTGAGTCGGTAATCCGGTGCAAGTGTAAGCGATCATCGGTGTATTTATTTTCTAAACAGGCTTTAAACATACACCCCTCCGCCAACAATATAGGATTTTTTTTGCTTTCCAGACATTTTAATTCTAAAGAAAAGTGTAGCAGTTTAAGCATCGTGTCAATGGCTGCATAAGTTTGACCATATACCGTCTAAACTGGACGAGGAAAAAAGTCAGTTTTTGAAAACTGCAAGCACATATGGCAGTTTAAACTTTGCTAAGATCAGAACTATATGATCCAAAATGTCTGAGGGGCTCAGCTGATCAGCATGAGGATGCATGCCTTGCATGAACTGAAATGGAGCAAAACTGACAGTAACAAACAATAGTTAGCGGTCATGTAGCTTTACTACACTAAGAATGCGTTAGCTCATCCAGATTCAAACTAAAATATTTAATATTGGTTGTTTTTTTACCTTTAAGAATAGATTTTCCTGTCTGAAATCAAAATGAGCCTAAAATGTACCCAGTAAGAGTAACTTCTTTCTGGCTGCCTTTTAAAAGACCATAGAGTTAGAATTTCTCTTTGAGAAAATGAAAGACTTGGTGCCAGTGTTTCAGCTGTATTGACCTGCAAGCAACGTTTGAAGAATGTATTAACCTTTGACCACATTCTGCTGTTTAACTCAACAGCCTTCACTCCTTGCCTGCAGTAGACTTGTGAATTTAGGTTCTGCTTGTTTGAACACGGGCCTCTAGTTTTACTTGGTTTTAAAAAAGGAGCGTCAGAGGAATTAATAGTTTTGAATCAAGTTCTGTGTTCAAACTTGACAAAAAAAGAGACTTTATTCGTGTATGTTTTTCAGTTATTGGAAAAAACTTGTTTAATAAATGAATTCTACATTTAGACACCAGGTTCTGCGGCTTTTTTAATTGATTTAACAACACAGGTTACAGTGGGTCTGCTCATGCATGTGTGATTCACTTAATATAATCTGGATCGCACTCAATAATAGTACCCATCACAAATGAGCTTTGCGCACACTAGTCCTGCAAGATGGGATCCAGTTAGTGCCAGTGTGTTTCCATCACATCAAGGATACATTATCATTTAGCTATTTTCGGATCTTACGCTCGCAGTATGTGTATCCACACTCGCCACTTAGAAAGCTTATGGTCTAGTCCAACTTTTTTTCTGTCCCAGAAATCTTTACTGGCAATCACAGTGTCATGCTTTTGTGTTTGTTACTGCTTTGTCGCAGATTGAGCTATTTAGTGTGTGTTTTTGGCTATTTAGCACCCAGACCCCTCTCCCTGAGCACAGATTAGTCTTTTTCCTGATTTTATTTTTGTTTATGTGCTTGTTTGTTGGCATCTTTTTCGTTCAGCAGGGGTTAATGGGTGGCCAGGTTCCCCAGTGCAACATCCTTAGTTTGATTAATAAAAAAAAAAAAAAATTCAATAATCTTTTTCTACCTTTTCTTATTTCTCTTGCCTGTCTGCCTGCATATTGCCCTACTTGTTAAAGCGTGTCTCGTACATTCTCTTTAGTCTCAGTCCCTCCTTTTGCCTCCCTCCTCATCTTTCAGCGTGAGAGCAGCCGCGGGGTGCTTCTACATTTCCCAGATACTGCTGAAGTAGATTGGAATCGAGGCCTTTGCCATTTTTATTTACTGCTTCGCTGAGTCCATTTGTCCATGTGCGGTTGGTATCGGTGCGTGTTGGCACACACGGATGCTGAATCACTGCAGGTGTTTGAACTCCAGCGAGGTGTGTCGAGGAGTATTGCCTCTGTATTTCTCCGGAGTTCTGCGTTGTTGGTTAGCCATAAAAAGTGGCTTTTGTTGTGCATCAAATGCTCCAATACCTTCAGCGACACTGTCTGCGATCGTAAACCAAGACCGAGGAAGCGGTGGTTGTTGTTATGAGCATTGGAGACTAAAACACTAGTTCTCTGCAGTGCTTTGCCATTAAAACGGCTGGAAATAAGTTGATTTTAGAGTAAATGTGTGCTACAGATGTATGTATATTTAAGATCTGTCTGTAGAAGAGAACTCAAAAGTGGAGGTCAGAGACGGTTCCTTTAACCCACTTCTCGCCCCTATAATGCCCCGGGTCCGGTGGCAGGGCGATGTTCCCCAGACGTTCAGTCGGTTCCTGCTGTTTGTGAATGGCAGTGTGGATTACCAGAAGGGCACAGATTGGGATTACTGGGTGACCCATTTCCTTTTTTACAAAACAAGAGGAACACAATTGAGCACCCTGCTCCACTTTTAGAGGGCTTGCATTAACATATATATTTTTTTGGTTCTCTTTTCTAGTGGTTCACAAATATTTCAGCTTTCGATCCACAAAATAACAATAATATCGAGAGACTTTGACCGACACCGGTTGAAACCTACAAATATTTCAACTATTCATATTAATAGGACATAATGACAAAACAGTAACCGTTAGAAGTATGTGGGTGTTTTCTGTTTCTCTTTCTTTTATTTAGCAAATAGCATTTTTAAGAAATTGGAGCAGAGGTTGCTACATTTCAGACATTTTTTTTCTGGCTAAAATGACTGAGAAAATCTTTTCTCAGTCATTCGGATCCTGATATCTGGTAGTGGAGACATTTCAGATGGTTTGCATCCATTTTTACAGATCTGCTTTGAGTCACGCACAGCCTCCAAAAAAAAGAGTAATTCCCCAGTACAAAAGATGCTGGAGAGACATTTCACAGGTTGGAGCTCTTCTGTACGCAGAGATAGGGTCTGATTTCCAATCTTAAACTTTAGGAGCGGACTTTATCATCATATTAGCAATTAGTCTGGTTGGTTTGTCTAATATTACAAAATCAGTGGCTGTGCATTCTCTAGAGCAGTTTTCCCCTCCCCTGCTTTTCAATTAAAATATGCTATAAACATAAACGTGATTGATTGATTGATTGATTGATTGATTGATTGATATCTACACAACAAGGTCTTTATATGATATTTTTGGAAAAAAGGTTAACTGCGCTTTACAAGGAAACTAATAACCAAAACTCCCTGTCTTCGCCGTTACAAATGCCGAAGTAATGCATGATGAAGTGGAAAACAAAACTCGTCTGATGGAACTGTGGAAACACTAATAGGAAAGTATTTCTTCCTAGAAGGAAAAGTTTCCAATTCGGCAGCCAAACTGCCAAATGCTGCATATGACCGTGTTCAACACGTAAACAGGTAGAGCAGCCTTTCACCACAGGAAGATGTTAAGCAGAAGTGCGAAGCCTCACAGATTACCGCTGCTTTTCTTGTAACAAGCAGAGTGAGCAGTACAGTGTTGCAAAGAAAAGTTTTCACAGTTTAAAGCACAGACTTTGTTCAGTGGTTTAAGTAGGAGAGATTTTTTGCTGAGAAAAATCACACCTACACACCATAACAAGTTATGTTATGTTCTGAACATAATTTGAATTCATTTCTGGGCCGGCATTATACTTTGTCAGCACTTAAAACCGATTTTAGACTCCTCCAGTTGAGTACCATCACATCTAAAAGATGAAATATGTGGAAAAGAGAGATAGCATGATTTGCAATCTTTACAATCATGGTGTAATCCTTAAATTTACCACCATGTTTCTTTTGACTTGAAGTAATATCAATGTTGATGTCTTGTGGTGGCCTCGGATTTATTATAAAACTCATTCTGTTTCTACTAAAGAATCTAAAGATCAGCGATCAGATTGCAAGGAGGACTGCTAACCTCACACACTTGAAGCTCATCACCAAAAATAAATACCAATGGAAACAATTATAAGTCAGCAACCACAAGTTGCCACAGTGGCTTACTCTTAAGGTTAAGTGTCGCATTTATTATGAAACTCTCTCTGCATTTCAGTGGTCCTAATTGACCTTGCATATCTACAGCATTTGCTCTTTGCATTGGGAAGTGAAGCCGGCTCCTCCAGCCTTCACCCGGTGCCCTCTTCTTAACATAGACTCACAAATCAAGACAATAGTCACTTATAGTCCTGTCCTTTTCTCTTTTGTGTACGTGTGCTTCAGGGTGCATATTAGTGAGTTCATGTACGTATATTTAAGTGCCCTGCCCATTGTGATCCGGCGAGCAGGGACTGTTGCTAGGCTACAAGAGGAAGTGTCCTGCATAGTCAATGTGTCCAAGGGGGGGTGTGAATGTAATTGACTTGGCAAGGGCAGTGATGCGAACACAGAGAAACAAAAATCTAAGCATTCTTTAAATGCCTTGTATTCCCAGTGTCAGACACTCACTGATACCTTCGAGATCAGGATGTACACGGCGGATTAAATTACACAAGCGTTCGCCAGGACTGTCTCTTAGAAACGAGTCTGACAGATTCCCTTTGCTGTGCAAAAGTGAATTTGTGCTTTGAACGTTGAGCAAACCGGCCTCACCAGAAAAAGAATCACCACACGCAGTGACCATTTCTTCATCCTGAAATACACAGACTAGGTGCTCTCACGGCATGTCTCTTCAAACAGGCTACAAATACTTTTGTGGTTTGTTTTAGTTCTGCTTTGCAGAGACATTTAATTCAATTCACATGCAGATGGTAATAACTGTAAGCATATACACTTGTGATATTCTCGCACCTCCTCCAGTAAATGACAATTCAAGACATAGAGATGAGAGGATGCATAACCCACAGTCGTAATGTCTGAACTACAATTAGTTTTCTGTCTATCACAGCAAATATGAGAATCTCATTAAGTCCAGGTTGCACTACTGAAGTAAAGTGCTATTTATTTCCGTCTCAGGTTTTGAGAACTAATACAATTTTGTATTTGTCTGCACACACACAGAGTTGACTTATTTAGTTTTTATAAAGCTACGACCTGCCTATATCAGTTGTTCCCAAACTGTGGGGTGAGCCCCCTAGAGGGGGCTGCAGTGTCATTGCAGGGGGGTAACGAGAACCGGTATGGATGAAAAAAAACAAAAAAAACAAAAACAAAAGTGTTTCACTGTAAAGATGGTTTACAGTGAAACACTGTAAACAATCTGCAGGCAACAACCTGAAGTTGTTGCAACTTCAGGTTGTTTTGTTGCAACCTGAAGGTGTGACATTAATTTCAGTGGAGTTTGAAAACAAAATATATGTAAAGGTTTATGTCCGGCTGAACGATGTGTGTGCCCAGTTGATTTTTTTTTTTCTTTTTTGGGGAGGATTTATTGTAATCCACAGGGGGGGTCCAGAAAATCTTTGTGAACCACTGGCCTACATTTTCAAACACATATTTTTATTTGTCGGTTATTTGATGGCTCCAATGGTAAAACCTATGGTTCAAACAGCAAAAGTAACAACATGTTTAAAACTCCATCACAGCAGATGTTTATTCCATTTTTAAAAAATTCAGTTTAAGTTGAATTGGTCTGAAGTAATTCATCAAAAGGTAGTCTGGTAGCCTAAACATGGCTGGTCTCAGAGCTCCTTGTGGATGTGTGCTAAGCTGCTGTCACATTCAGTCAAAAATATCAAGAACAGGAGAAAAGTGACAATGTGAACATTTAAAGATTGATGTGTCTTCATTTTAAAGGGCATCATTACCGGAATAATGACCTTTAGGTATATTACATGGGGTCTCTTGTTTTGCTCTGAGTACATGCTAAGATCCACATGAGTGCATTGTGGTTTACAGAGTGCTTTAGATGCATTACAGGAAGCAAAGTGGAGGGGACGGAACGAGCCTTCAGTTCGTGTCAGATTCGCCTGCCGAGCTCAAAGTAGAATGCTGTTCCTCTGGCATTAACTTTCAGCTCAATCATGTTCTTGTAAGACCTGCGTTTCACAGGCCACTGGGCCATGCTGAGAGCCATGAAAGTGACGAAAGATGGAAAATACGAGGAGTGAAGAGGGGGGGGGGAAACAGGCGAGACGTTGTGAGATCTAATGAAAAGGCCCAAAGAGGAGATTGTGGGGAGCTAAGAGGGTTTAGATAATGAGAGTGCAAATCAGAGGGACAAGAGAGGGAAGAAGAGCGAGGAAGAGAGGCATAGGGGGGAAATGTGGATCTAGGTCAGAGAAGCAACACTGTCAACGAACTAGTGGAGAAAAGGATGGGCTGGCCTGTGAGATTTAATGCCAAATGGTCTGAATGGCATAGATCAGAGCAAGTGGGCCATCCCTATGAGAAAACGCGAAAAGGATGACAGCGTTACGTGTGAAATCCTTTTTATAATTTATTATTAGAGCTGCATCTATTTTCATTTCTTATTTAAGGACTCGCATAAATAAATGTATGGCAATATATTCACAAAGAGCTTTTAGCATCTGAAGTTTTTGGTATAAGTGATCTGAAGACGTCCTCATTTAAGGGATGGAAATTTGCAAATTGAGGTTTAGTTTTAAAAATTATCACTAGGTAGTAGGATTTTTCAGTTTTGCTTTGCATGCACTTCCTGTTAACACTTGTTCTGCTGTCATTTCTGCTCCGTCGTGGTGTCACACTAACAGAAACGCCTTTTGTGAGGTTGAGGTTGTGTAAGCAAAATCTACCAAAGCATCTTAATAAATTAACTGCTCCTCTATTATTCCCATGTTGTTCCAGTTTTATAGTTAGTATGTTGCGTTTACTGGTATCAAAAAATCAGGGTTAGGGTGTTAAGGAGTGTTTTTTCTTGTGTGTGTGTGACTCAGTCTGTAATTTTTTCCATTGCTCCAGCAGTTGCCAGTATCAAATATCCTTTCTGAGAGTCGATGGCGTGACAATATTTCTCCGTGAATCTGTCTGGCCTGTTATTGAGAAGTCATTTTTTTTCTTCGACCCCACTCTGAAAAGGTTGTCAAATTTGGGCCATTTTTAAATTAATCTGTTTGGAAAGACAACGTACTGATGTTGGTTTGAACTTTTTCAATTGTATGAATAACCCTCATAATAGAACCCTGTCCAAGCGATTATCATCAGAGGAAGTTGTAGTTTACTTAATGTTGGTTTTTTTTCTACAATTGGTTACAAAGTTGCACCCCGGATTTACACCCAGACTCCTGAACACAACGTGTTGTTATTAAGAAAATGTTACATGAATGGAAGGAAAGGACAAGTTGATAGAAAACCCCCTTTTCTATTAACAGCAAAAGCAATATTGTTGCTATTAATGCCATGTTATTGCTAACTCTACAAGAAAGCCATTTCCTATGAGGATCTTATAAACTTCTTCATTAAGTTTAAACAGTAAACTTGCTAAAAGTTGTGAGTTTGCTCCTGCCAAAATATGTACCGAGTTTGTTTCAGCTGGTTGAGGTCTATCAATAAAATCTCTGGCGTGTAAGCAGTTGCTGAAGGGCGGATTCCATCTCCAAAACAAGCTGGCGGGTACAGAGGCATGGATACACAGAGAACAGGTTCGATGAAGCTCCCGATAGGTTGCCAAACATTTAATTGGCTCTGCCATTGACATTATAATGACAGATTGATTGAACAGGTGCAGGCATAATGGCTGCTCAGAGGCAGCCATGCCAAGAAAACAACAAATGCAACAACAGGAACACGGAAGACAAAGTCGGGTCACAACAACCCCAGTGATTAACATCGTTATTACATAATACTATCATAGTAAGTTGTGACTACGTGTGTGTCTATTGGGAAGTCTTTCATGGCTTTCCATCAGAAACAACTTTGTTCTTGCTACTCTTGCATAAGGGCCTTTTTTCTTAACAGATTATAGACTAAACGGTGCTCAGTAAAATGCCCAAAGTGGCTGTTATTATTGTAAATGGAGCTGAATGTACTGTGTGTGTGTGTGTGTTTTAAACACTATGAAAACTGTGCAATAGTTTTACTTTGCTTTGCAATTATATACAGTCTTGTGTGTCACATAAAATCTTTATAAAATATTCAGATTTCTTAATGAGGCAGGATTTTTGCAGGGCACCATAACGCAGCTACATCATCCTCTTAAATTAACTGGCTTGGAAAAGCTATTTTAGTGCACCCCTGTCTCATTTTCAAATTTGCAAATAAATTAGGAGGAAGAGGGCAAAGACAGCAGTGAAGATAACGATGAACAGACTGTGCTAATTTCTTTCTGATCCTCCTTTCCAAAATGGTCATTTAATAAGCCTGGATGACATTACTGCTCCTGGAGGAGAGATAGCGAGACACGGAGGGAGGACGGCTGTCGGCTGGTTCAGACAAATGAATTTTTAGCTTGCTCCGATAATATCCGTGTCTCATATCTGTTTGACACATTCACTATTTCCCGCTCCCTTGGTCGTACTTTGACCTAATCAGTCTTCCTCTCACCTACCTCCCCCCTTCGCTTACATGTGTGGGAGTTGTAAAGAGTTCTTCTTTCTGTGAGAATGATGGAAAGATAGGAAATCTTTTTTTTTTCTGCTTTCTGTGTGTCTGTAAGTGTTTGAGTTTCTGATTTGTAAGTGGCTCTAATTCTTTTGTTAGTTTTTGAACAAAGCCGGTCCTTGTGCTTGTGGAATTGGGGCAGTCTGATCCTAATGAGAAATCCCTGGTCAAACTTCCCAGCTCTTTTCATTTGCACAAAATCCGAACTGTGTTTTTTTTTTAATACTTATGCGTGTGTGTGCGTGCGTGTGTGTCTGCGTGACTTTGCGTGAGAGCGGTTGTTCAGTGTTGATCACCACCCAGTGGTGCTCAGTTTGCACAATGAGCAGCAAAATTACAAACGTAAAAATCCAAGCTTTCTTTTAGCATTAAATCAGCAAATTTAGCAGTGGATCTATTTAGAGGGGACTTTTCTCTTTTTAAATAAAAGTTGTTTGATCAATTAATACATTTCTCTCAAAGACTGTGAAGACATGAAATCAGGTTAAAACAATACGAGGTTCTCGCTGCAGCCAGTGTCTGCTATAACTTTCCGCTGTAATGTGGCGTTGTCGTAGCCATGTCACCCCATCCTAAAGTGAAGTATGTTGTTTTTGTCCTCAGAAAACATTCAAATCAACTCATGTTTTTTCTTTTTTCGGTCTTATCTCCCCCTCTGTTCTCTTTTTCATTCTATCTTCTCCTGCATCTTTCCTTCCTGCTCTCAGGGTCGCCATATTAGGACAGGGCAGTTGGCAGCCATCAAGGTCATGGATGTCGCTACGGTAAGACACACAAATACACACGCCCACATATTCATATGCAGAAAATCCATCTTGAGCTTTTAGACTAAAGTCAACCCTACCATCTAATTAAGAGCGATGAGTCACGGCTTGTGCATGTGCGCAATGTGGAGGAGATGAAACGAGGACAGGCCCATCGCCATGGCAATATCAGTTGGAATGATTAGGAGGCGAGTGTGGTCCCAGGCATGTCTGTAAAGCAGGAGGGAACCATGGCTATTTTTAGAAATCCTCACACCCCACGCATCCCTGTTAGCACTCAGCTGGCGGCAAAACAATGAAAAAAAAAAAACCACACAAAAAAAAAACAGGAATTAACTATTGTGACATCCTATTGTGAATAACGCAACAGAAGCTTTGGCAAACCTGCAGGATGTCGACTGCTTGAACAGGAAATGAAAAGACTGTTTGCATTAAACTAGCACAAATAAATAAGAGAAATTACAACTACATTTTTCATACAAGAGGCTATAGACATTTTATCTAATTAACAACTTGTTTCAAACAACAGCTTCTGGCACTGTGACAGGATACCCCTGGAAGTGGAAATAATTAAAGAGTAATGTTGTTAGCGTGGATAATTCAGAGGCCAGCTGTGTGCACTGAAGCATTAGTTTGTATTCATGTATTTATTTTAAAGATTTAATAAGATTCAGAATGATCATTAAAGATCAGTCGGATTAGTTTCACTCCGTCAACAACTCGAGGTGCGAGTTCAGCGTCGGAGGTCTGAAGTTTTGAATGTTATATTTCTGTTATTGCAGGACGAGGAGGAAGAGATCAAGTCTGAAATCAACATGCTGAAGAAGTACAGTAATCACAGGAACATCGCCACTTACTTTGGAGTATTCATCAAGAAACAACCTCCTGGCATCGACGACCAGCTTTGGGTAGGGCATCTTTTTTTTAATGTAATGTATGTCATTTTTAGTTTTAAGCTATTTTTGAACACATTTCTTGGCAGCCCTGGTAAAGATGAGTTGGAAGGATTAGAAGAAAGACAATTTCCCACCCCTGGACTGAAAAGAAATGGAAACATATCCTGCCTTTTTATTGAGTGGTGCAAGAGAAATCCCACATCAAGAAAAAATCTTTTAACAGAACCACAAGTGTGAATAGGGCAACACTTCATGTATTCTTATTACATTTGAGGAAATTGGAGTATAGAGAAAAAAAGAAAAAAGATTTTCCTTGCTCTAGGTAGAGATCATCCAGTGTCTTGGGTCTTTTGTAATATTTTCTTTTCTTTAGCTCCCCCCAGAGGTCCACACCATGAGGGGCTTTTCCACACAATAATCAATTGTGCTGTGTCAAATGTACAAGGAGTGCTTGTTAACAAAAAGCTCAATATTAGTCTTGTTTTAGTAAAGCATATTGTTTCAATTTCAATGATCAGACTTATGCAAACTCTACAAACTCTACAAGTTTATGTCTGTGACAGTCCTGCTCCCTCGTTGTCGTGGCAAGGTCAATGTTGGTCCTAATTAGGCCTTTTGCCCAGCAGCTAAAACAAATGGGTCTCTGTGTCACATCAGACACTGTGATCAACAAAAAAGTTACATTTTAGGCAAAGAAAATGCTTCAGTTGTATTTATCTTAAATTGTTTGTGGTATCTAGTAGCAGTAAGAAGTTTAGTGCCATACATAATGAACCTGGATCTACATTAGATCATATGCTAATGTAATCTCTTCAGTAACTATTCTGTCCGGTCATGTTGTATTTCTTGCAGTGCAGTGGCAGCACAAGCTCACATGTGGACAAATAGATTCGCACAAAAGAGCCAAACCTGCTCTCTGTATATGACGACAGTCACAAGTGTGTGTTGTTCTGTTCACACTTGCGAGTGTTTTGCTGCGCTGTGTCTTGGTAAATGCCTGCATCCTGGGCAAGAGCAGGTCGGCTGCTTCACCCGTACTGCCTCTCTTGCTCTGAACTAGAGGGCCGATAAGAGGGGAGCTTGGAGCGGAGCCAGGATTCACAAACCGAACTTTGGTTCACCAGTCTCCATGGATGCAGCACAGAGATGAAAGAATAGAAAGGGAAGGGGGGCGTGTTTGGCTACTTTTTCTCTTGCGTTTATATTCCCACTTCATGAAGGTTGTTTCCTTTTTTATTAATTATGCAAGTTTATTTACTAAATGTGGTAGACAAGAATTTATAATATTCTAATATTCATTCATAATATAACTGATATAACTGAACTGAAAAAAAACTTATTGTACATTTCTTTTATATATATATATATATATATATATATATATATATATATATATATATATATATATATATATATATATATATATATATATATATCTTAAAATTATTATTTTGATATTATCTAGAGTTGGATGTTTCTACTGAACAACTTTACTTACTGTACCTCTCATATATATAAGGTTTAGGGACCACAACCTCCATTGAATAGTTAAAATTCACAAATACTTGAAACTTTCTCTAAAAATACTTAGAACTGCCTATTTTAGTAGTTCAAACACCAAGTATAACTTAATATGCATTAATATGCATTAATATGCACAGTAGAAACCATCTTAGCTCTAACACAGAAGCCAACATCTTCTTATATGATATTAGTTTGTGTACCTTGGTGGATATCCTGCAGTCTGATGCTTGTAGCTTGGAGACTGTATTTTTGAAAAAAGCTTAACTCAATAAAAGTGATAGATTACGGCAGACAGCTGACCGTCTGGGTTCACCAACGGGTAGGGAGATGGCAGAGATGAATTACTCTGTGCTCAGTACAGCCGGAGAACGTTCCAGTCTCTCCAACACTCTCTGGCGTCCCATTACAGTGTCTTTACATCAGATGACAAACATTTTCTAACACTTTTGAAAACCGTAGCTTAAAAAACCCCCCAAAAACGATCATGGTATCACTTGTTAATGGCAACATGTCTATTAGTGTGATTTTCAAAAACTGGATCTCTTTATTTAGAATTTTCTTGAAACTAACTCCTTTAAAAAACATCTATTTGTTTTTTGTTTTTTTTTCTTTGCCAGTTCTTCACACCGTTTAACTTGGCACATAAAGTGAATAAGATCCAAGAGAGGAAGATCTTTTTGCATAGTGGAAAGATCCCGTTACAGTCTGAGTCAAGACATTATCCTGCTTCTGTTGATGTATTTTGCTTATGGCTCCAATGAGGCAGCTTATGCTTGCAGTTTATGTTTTCCCTGTGTGTGGAGAAACCAGTTGTTCAGAGATGCTTTACAACCACACAAACATTAAATAAGCTGCGTCAAACTTAATTATTTTATTTATCTATCACATATTATCACATAACGCTGTGTTGTTTTTTGAGGGGGTAGGGAGCTGCAACTGTGACAGTCTAAAAAGCCAAGTTGGCTTGTACGCTGTGACCAATGTAGAACCAGCAGTTATACATCATGTATGTATCTGGGCTATTGATGGAAACCCACTGAGGCGCCGTTGAACATGCAATCTGTGACGAGGACAACCGCAATGCTGGCAGTCGAGTCTTTGATTTTTTTTCTTGCCAGTGAGCTAAAAATATTTTTCCAGCTTTTCAAGCTTCATAGTTGACAGCTTCAGGTTTCAATTTGCCAAGCAGATAAAAAAAAAAAAAGTACCGCAACTAGAAAATGTTTACTGTAAGTTGTTGGAAAATATGCCGACGCGTTTGCAGCATTTCCATTTTGGCGGCAGCGTTGTACTTTTCCAGTGGCTCGAGCAAATTGGTAATTAGTGTATTAAGCATATATTAATAATTCTGTATGAAATCAATCTCTTGCATTGCACACCTGTGACTTGTTGTTTCTTGTTCTTGCTACCACATGAGGTTCTTTTACAGGTATTTCAAGCTCCTCTGGAACAATTTTAGACAAGACTGCCTTCTTCAGCAAAGCAACCAATTAAAACAAAAACCCATACATGTCTTGTGCATTTCAGCTTGTCATGGAGTTCTGTGGAGCTGGCTCGGTGACAGACTTGATCAAAAACACCAAGGGCAACTCGCTAAAGGAGGACTGGAACGCTTATATCTGCAGAGAGATTCTCAGGGTGAGTACACCTTGTACTTTTTTTACAAAAGCACCTTCCCCTACACGTGAAAGAATCCCGGCATTGTTGCAAAATCGCTGTTCACAGGTATTAATCACAGTTCAGTTGTGCTCTAGGATTTCTCTGTGAACCACAAATTGGGAGTTCTCATCATTGACGAGAATGAGTTCAGGCTGCATCTCTATCTCTTTATTTGTCAGCAGTGCACTAACAAATGGCTACATTGACAATGTCATGGTCCAACACACTTCAATCGAGGCTTTTATCAAACTTAATATCATACTGAAGATGTAATTAAATCATTTGATTCTGGTGTGCTGGACCAGAAATGCACCTAAAACCTGCAGACCCATGTGGTCGATGGCGGAAAACTAGCACTGCAGGTCAGCCTGAGTCCACCGTCCCCTCTGTGGAACACGGTCGTGGACGCTTTAGGCTGTGGGGACACTTTAATTTTTGGAAACATCAGAATCGGTTGCATTTCACAGGAAGCTAGGTGGAGATAATTACGGACAAATCCAGGAAGAAAACCTGTCAGAGGCAGGAAAAGACGTCAAGGTAGGTCCGTCCAACAGGACTGCAACCCTAAAACTGAATCCAGAAACATGATGAGTAGCCCAGTCAGAGTCCAGGCTTTGTTTCAGTTGGGAAGTCGTCATCGAACCTTACTGTACTTGAGCTATTTTGCAAAGAATGGGCAAACATGTTGAGATGTTCACATAGGCAGATATTTTCCCTTCACCTTACAAAAATAAACATCCTTGTTTTGGTCTCACATGAAGTCTGAAGAATACATTGAAGAGGTTGTGATATGATAAAGAGTGAAACGGTTCAAGGTGTATGAATGTTTCTCAAGAAACTAAATGATCCCGTCGCATTTTAAATTGATTTTTGTAATACTTATCAATTTTTCTATCTCTGCACTTTTATCTTTCTTAATGACACATTTGTGTCATCTTCTAAATGCTTTGCATGGCTATGTTTTCTCAATTAATCACAGTTTTTTAGTGCGAAAATTCCTCTCGAAATGTCAAAAAAAGAGCCTCTGCAGGTCAGAGGCTTCAGGTCACCCAGCTGGAGTTGCTGAAGGACACCTCCCTGTTTAACCCTGAGCTCTTTCTTGAATAATAAACCCAACAACTTGGCTCAGTTTCCTTCATGGCTCATATCTGTCTGTGTCTGCAGGGTCTGGCTCATCTACATCAGCACAAGGTCATCCACAGAGACATCAAAGGACAGAACGTGCTGCTGACTGAGAACGCCGAAGTCAAGCTAGGTGAGCCGGTCCCCTCCGACTTGACTAAATAGCTTTGCATTTGGCGACGCAGTATAAGGGAGTATAAGATTTCATGCTTGCGTGACTTTTGTGGCTTTTCTTCCCATTTTCAGCTTAGTCATCAGTTTGTGGCTGTCACGCTGTTCAAGATGCAAAATGCTGAAGATGGGAATCTCTGTCTTTTTCCTCAGATTTTATTGCTATGTATTTCTAGATTGATTGACATTATTGGAGGTTGTATTATTCATACAGATTTGGAATCTTGTATTGAGGTATTTTTGTGTGTGTGTTTGTAGTGGATTTTGGCGTTTCGGCCCAGATGGACAGAACGGTGGGGAAGAGGAACACATTCATTGGGACACCGTACTGGATGGCACCAGAGGTTATTGCCTGTGATGAAAACCCTGAAGCCACCTACGACTGCAAGGTAAAATCTGCCTTCACCTGAAGATGCCTTATACACACACACACACACGCACACATACATATATACTGTATAAAGATTTTGATCGTCCTGAGTATGTATGCTTCCTTCACTGCAGAGTGATCTATGGTCCCTGGGGATCACAGCGATAGAGATGGCTGAAGGAGCGCCTCGTAAGTGCCTAATCAATACCCTACATCTCTGTTGCTGTTATTTTCGTACGGCTTCGGTAGAATATTTTAATCAGGAGGCAGATTGTTTGCTCGAATGCGTAGTGCTATCAATGTAAAAAGGCTTGGATAAAGAATTAGATGTCAGATATTTGGACTGATGTCTTTTCTGCCTTTTTTAATTTATGTTTTCATTTCTCAGAGGTGCACAGTTGTTAAAATCGGCGACATTTGTTTTCACTTTGTAAACTGAGGCATGTCCCATTCTGGATATTTTATTCCCATTAAGCATCTGAGCCAGTTAAGATTGGATCCATTTTGTCTTGACTGCGACAGCAGCCAAAAACAGTTTCTTCATAACAATCTGATGCCTTTAAGGTTCGTGGCAGTGGTACAAACCTATTTCTTTATTGAAAAACTTTCTGAGATGATTTCAAGTCTGTCAGCTTAAACATAAAGTAGTTAATACTATTTTGTTTGTTTTTGGTCGTTGTCAGATGTCTGTGATGATTTAAGACTCAAGGGAAGTCCAGAATAGACACTCAGTGAATTAAAAGCTGTTTTGAAGTAAATGTTTCCCTGGATATGATGGAACAAAATAGTGCAAGGCTAACGACAGCATGTTTCCTCTCTGATCTAATGTGATTCATTGATAACGTGGCAGTGCGGCTCCGAGTTAACAGTGCAGAGACGCGACCTGAAGAAGAAGTAACTCTCCTGCTCCATAAATGTGCTGCTTTCCTTTGAGCAGCAGAGCCTTTAATAACTGGTGTTTCAGCTGCTCTCTATGGAGTTTTCCCCCCTCTAGCACCAAAAGCTTTGCAGAGATATATATTGACAGCTGAGAGCAGATCATGTGAGCAGGTGCAACAGGAACAGTCTCTCCTTCAATGTGAATATCATTGCAAAGATGTTTTTTTATTGGCAGGCAACCTCCAGGCTCCCTAGGAGTTTGGCAGACAAAATAGAGCAAGCAGCAGCCATCGTGATTTTATCTTGCAAAGCCGGTGGTGATTTCGACACTGATACGCCTCAAATGCTTCCCTGTGTTTTTCGTTTGATGAGTCAAACAAATTAAAAATGGTCGAATGTGTAGACATGTTTGGAGATTTAAAAACACAAGTGCTGCATACGTCTGGTATGAATTCTCTATTTGATTTACGAAAGAATACAAAGGCGTATTTGGGTAAAACGAATCAACTCTTGGTATCAATAGCTGTTGGTGTTTTATGCGCATCGTGATAACATCTGCTATAATAAAATCTGAAGAACAAGTAACGCTTAATTTCCCCATCATTTGCCTCCTTAGCGCTGTGTGATATGCACCCAATGAGAGCCCTTTTCCTCATTCCACGCAACCCAGCCCCCAGGCTCAAGTCGAAGAAATGGTGAGTGTGCATTACATATATATATATATATATATATATATATATATATATATATATATATATATATATATATATATATATATATATATATATATATATATATATATATATGTCTCTATCTGTATTTCTGTTGGTAATTCTGAGCAAGACAAAACAGAGAAATTTGTTAGAATTTCAGTTTCTGACTTGGATGTATTGGATTTTAGGTCAAGGAAGTTCCAGTCATTCATTGAAAACACTCTGGTGAAGAGCCACACCCTCAGGCCCAGCACAGAACAGCTCCTCTCGCATCCCTTCATCACAGAGCTTCCCAACGAGAGACACCTCCGCATCCAGCTGAAGGACCACATCGACCGCACGAAGAAGAAGAGAGGAGAGAGGGGTGAGGAACGACTCCCGCTTTAATGTCTCGATGCGTCACGAAGTAGTTGTTATTCAAATGTTGTAAAAGGCTGGAGGTGGGTGACATTTAAAACAGAATTATAGTGTTGGCTAGGAATTGATTGCAGACATCAGGAGCATGAATGTTTTGTTAATATGGAGCCATAAATGATGCATTCGAGTCCTTCTTTTTCATTTGAGTAATTTTCTGAGAAACCGCCATCAGTGGCGAAATTCTGGCCAGATATTTCATCAGTGTTATCATAACCTTTAGAGTTGTTGGCGAGTTTAGTTGGTTAGGATCCTCCTAATCTGTGAGATTAAACTCTCCTCAGCGTAGAGAGTTTTGTTGGTAAAGTTCTTTTTAAACTTTCCCAATATGTTTCTCTTCACCGGTAGTAATATTTACATTTTGCATTAACTCAGCCAGAGTCCTGACTTGAATCCAGTAGAGAGTGATCTAAATACTAGGAGATTTTCTAACCACAAAGATAAATGAAAATACCAGTGGAAACAGGCAGTAAAGCTGATCGCATTTAAACAGGCGGTCTGATCGCTGTAATGCAGATGCATGTGATGTACTGTAATTTTTAAAAATATATGCTTTCTTTATTTTTGCAGTCTTTCAAGACAAATGTATCTAATTTCCAATCAGAAACAAACTTAACAAATGCATTTTCAATCTAAATCCGTCAGAGGTATGAATAGCTTATTGCCAGAACCACATTTGTGGCGGTCTTTGAATAATTTTGTGAATTACAGAAAAGGTACAGGAAATTCCAACTTTTTCCACTCATTTTTTTTGTTTGTTTTTAATAACCAAAATTGTTTGTTTTGTCATTAATCAAATCCCGAGTTAAGCTGTGGTTATGTTGTCTCATTTTACTGGTGCATGCATTATGGATTAATTTAGAAACATTCAAGCTCCAGACAGATCAGTGGCACGACTGTACTAATGAGACAATCATTGAATGAAACGCATTCAGCAGCTCAAATAGCACAATATGTTGCTTAACTTTTTTTTTTTTTTTTTAACTGATGGTACCGATATAATCTTAATAGGTCACTAAAGTTTAAAATGCAACTCATAAATCTGCATGGATCAGTGCAAGAAGATGTGTTTATATGTGGCAGGTTCAACACCAGATATTTTTGTTTTGACATGTTGACTGCCAGCATGCAGAATCTTTGGCAGAGGGAAATACATTCCAAGAGCACAATAAGCTTAAGCATTCTTCCAAAACCACACAAGTTGTACTTAAGGAGGCCAGTTATAGCCTCGCATTCAACCTCATTGCAATTCATTTGGCAGCAAGCAATAAAAGTCACAGATTTGTGTATCGTCGAGAAAAGCCACACCTTAACTGCTCCGAGGAACAACGTTGCCCTGGGGGTTTTGTATAAAAACAACCTGCTGGCTTTTAGTTTGTAAATGTCTCCATCTGACACGCTGTCACACCCTGAGAACAGGTAGATGTGGATCTGTAGTGAGGAGGAGCTCGGCACTTTCAACGGCCATTTATGCCGTGAAGCCCCTTTGGGACTGAAAGAGCTCTCCAGCTAATGCTCTCCACCTCGCTACACCCGTTAAAATGTCAATTTATGCTCTTATTCAAAGGAGTTCAGAACAAAAAAAAAATAAAAAGAAAAGAAAAGTGCCTCGGACAAAGGAGAATGTGGGAATGCCGACGCCGGTAATGAGCCGGGGCGATTCAAGTGGAACGTCTACGACACGAAACGAAATGGGTTTCCTCTCTTGCTGTTATTACATTTTCTCACCTTCTTATCGTTCAAACCCCTTCAGATTTTCATGTCTTGGTAATATTGCAACCACAAACGTTAACTTATTTTATTGGAGTGCTATGTGATAGACCAGCACAAAGTAGAGCATCATTGTGTAATGGAATGAAATTTCTAAACGGTTCTCATTACAGCTTTATGTCCCTGAAATGTTTGTCTGTTCTGTTTTTTGCAAAATATCTCAGGCTCAGTCGGAGCAGATTGAACTCCGCTTTTCAAGTCTTGCTGCAGTTTCTCGATTGAATTCAGTTTGTTTATTTTGGGTGATTTTAATGAATGAATGAGTGTTGATGTAAACCTGTCGGGGAAATTCTGCCCTAGCATCCTGTTCATTGTTTGCTTGCAGCAAAATTTTAAATTTAGCTTTTTTTTTTTCAACAAATACTTTCTGTTAAACTTTAGAATATCATAGTGGATAACAATAGTTGTCTTATGGAGAGATTTTCTCTTCCAGACCCACGGGTCTCTGCGGCGCTTCCACAGTGGAAGCTCTTTTTTGTCCTTTTGTCTACATCCCTGATTAATGCGCCACTTCAAACGTTTCAAGTCTGATTTAATCTATTCACGCTTTTGGTGTCTGCAATCAGTTTCTTAAGGATACTAATAATTAAATTCAGCAATCTCAGTTCATATACTGAAATAAAATTATGCAATTGTGAATTAGATGACTTCTAAAGACAATTGGTGGATCTTTATTTAGCGGTATCAGAGTTTGTGGGGGTGTAGATACAAATGCCTGCCACACTTTTCAATTTTTTTTAAAGTAAAAATTCATTTTTGCTCATTTGTTTTCATGCAATGACTGTTCGGAATAAATGTCGTCTCCAGGCCTTTTACAAAAACAAAATCCAATTTAAGTACAGGAATAAATTGTCCTTTTGATCCATTTATACAGACGGATTTACAGTGTAGAACAAGTTGCAGAGAAGAAGAGCCTGGAAACTAAATGATCTGCTTCCCGGTCAACGTTTAAAAAGTCTAGAAAAGTCTACTCCACAATTATGCCATACCACGTGTCAATCTGTCATCTAAAATCCCAATAAAAAACACTGAATGTGAATACCATGTTTGATTTTTCTCAAACCACTTTTTCTTTTCTCTCATAAGACGAGACAGAGTATGAGTACAGCGGCAGCGAAGAGGAAGACGAAGAGAGGGATAAAGGCGAACCAAGGTCAGCCGTTTTCCTCAAACCCACACGCTTACAAAACCGTCTGTGCGGCCTCACCCTCCGCACATTCAGGATCTCTTTCCACTGAATCTAAAATGATGACGCCTCTCCCAGCTCCATCATCAACGTCCCGGGGGAATCGACCTTGAGGCGAGACTTCTTGCGCCTCCAGCAGGCCAACAAGGAGCGCTCGGAGGCGCAGCGGCGGCAGCAGCTGGAGCAGAAGCAGAACGACGAGCACAAGCGCTTGCTGCTGGCTGAGCGGCAGAAGCGCATCGAGGAGCAGAAGGAGCAGAGGAGGCGGCTGGAAGAGGTAAGACGGACTGGAACGAGAGGGCGACTCGAATACGTTTGTCTATGGGGGAAAATCCTTTGATCCCTCAAGCTGAAGTGTGCTGGAAATAAACTCCTTTGTTCTTGTCCTGAGTATTGTAAATTAGCCGATTCACTTGAGGAAAGAAAAAGAGCAGAAAAATTCACATGCAGGCTTTTCCCCCAGCGTCTATCCTTTAGTTCCAGAGAGCAGGCTTCTGGGAGGCTAAATCCTCAGCCTTTAATCTCTGTGCTCTCTGTGGATTCCTCCCAGGGCACCAGTGTGTGAGAGCCTCTAAAGATCCCACTTCCAACTTTAATCTATTGTTGGAGCTTTTTTTAAGGCACAGGGTTCCTTTGGCTGCTGGGAAATGATTATGATTTGATTTCAATTTTGTGCAGCTTTGGATTAGAATGGAAAGACAAAATGAGTTTCTGTCCCATTGTGAAAATGTTGTGTCCTTCCTTCTTGGTATACTCCATTCCCTGTCCTATTTCTGTTCTTTCCTTGCATCCTTTCTTCTTTTCTTTTGTCTTTTCTTTCCATCTTTTTCTCTTTCTCTTCTTGCTTCCTTGATTTGTTCCTCCTTTAATGTTTCCAGCTTTTGGTAAACGAGAACTATTTGCAATAAGTTAATTGGAAATTTGAGTATTGCATAGTTTTAGATCAAATGTAAAATGCATCAACAGAAGCTGTATAGGAACCTTGACAGCAGAAGGGTGGGATGTTGTTTTACAATTTCTGTTTAGAAACGTTTTTTTAAAACTTTGTACAGAACCCCAAGCTTTTTATGTGAACCTTCATGAGACTCCGTTCTGCATCAACAGCAGCAGCAGAGAGAGCGTGAGCTGAGGAAGAGGTTTGAGGAACAAGAGAAGGTCCGAAGGGAGGAGGAGAGGAGGCAAGCGGCCAGAGAACAGGTTCGCATTTTTAATAATTGTTTATTTTTTGACTTCCAATTTGCTCAATTTTGTGGAATTGAAGGTCTTGTGTTTGCTGTCCTGTAAAGATGTCTTGAGTTTTTGGAAACAACACATACCATGCATCTACACCAAGAGGGCCCTTTTCTGTTTATATGTTTATATCAGACATGCTATGGAGGACTGACAAAAATTTTTAATAGCAGAAATATATTAAGTAGCAATCCAAAACTCCAGTGTATTAACGGGAACTTTTGCGACAGACCAACACAAAGTAGTGTATAATTGTGAAGTGTGGTGCTTATGTGGAGAAGTGATATATATTTACATGTATCTTTATCTTCTTGGATTGCTTTGGATTTACTTGCATCCTATTCCTTATCACATGTGACTCATATTTCTGCATTAAAAATAAGAAAATATACTGTCCCACAGAGAACCGTACTTTACAGTGGGAATTGGGTGATGCATAAGGTTTTTTTTTTTTTTCACACACCTTCTGCTACATGGTTTGTGACATGTAGCACAGGACTTATTATAGCTTTCTTTTAACTCATCCATAAAGATAAATGGTTGGTTTAATTTTTGGGTTTTATATAATAGGGGTCTAAAAATATTTGTATGTCAGAGTTTTTTCAGGGGATTAGGGGGATTTTTATATATATATTTAAAAAATCACAATTCTGCATTACTTTCTGTTGGAAAAAAATAGAATCATAATAAAATACAATAAAGTTTGTGGTTATCAGGTAAAAAGTTTAGAATTGTATTTCTTTTTTTGCTAGGTATTGTGTAGCTCTGGAAAAAATTAAGAGATCACTTAAAATGATCCGTTTCTCCGATTGTACTCTCTATATGTTTATGTTTGAGTAAAATGAACATTGCTCTATTATTCTGTGAACCTCTGACATGTCTCTGAAATTCCAAGAAAGCATTTACTATTTATTTGCAGAAAATGAAAAATGGCCAAAATAACTAAAAATATACAGTGCTTTTGGACCTCAAATAATCCAAAGAAAACAAGTTCATATTCATTTGAAACAACAATACTAATGCTTTATCTCAGAAATAGTTCAGAAATCAATATTCGTTGGAATAACCATGAGGGTTTTAATGGGTTTCAGTGCAGAGGGCTCTTAATCTTTTCCAGAGCCATATGTCGCTCTTTTTCCTGTCCTTTCTGTGAATTGTAACTTCCTTTTTAAATAATTTTCTGTGTATCTTTCCATTTTGTTTTTATTACTTTGATGCTCTCTTGCACATCCTTTCTGCTTTGTAACCGTATCTTCCTCTATCTGTTATCGGCTTTTTGTTAGCATCGTCATTGCAGGTGTTTGAAGACATCGTCGTCTTTACGTCATCCGGACTCACTCTTATCTCATCTCTCCTCCGAATGCCACCTCAGGAGATTGATTATCTTTTCTTTCTCTCTCTCTCTGTCTCTCTCTGTCTCGGTCCTTCCTGCTCCGTCTGTGTGAGGGTTTCCCCCGCCCCCTGATTTTCAATTTCTGTCTTTCTCCCTGTGCCAACATGCTGCTCAGGAGTATATCCGTAGACAGCTGGAGGAGGAACAGAGACAGTTAGAGATTCTCCAGCAGCAGCTCCTACAAGAACAGGCATTATTGCTGGTAAACTATTGTCCCTCCATTACTGCTCCTCATCCTTGGCGTGTGATCTCCATCCCTGCTGCATGCTCCCAGGGGACAGCTGAACGCAGCAAACTGACTGTGAGGGACACCTCCCTCTGAGCCCCTGAGCTCGTTAGCTTTAAATGTCTGTGATCCAGCGTGAATTCTTGCTTTTGGAGTTACTGAAATCAATTGTTGCACATTTATGTGTGTTGGTTGGATCTCAAAGGATTACCCGAAGGAAGTACACAGAATGGAATATTCTTGTACAGCACTTAATATCTTTACCTTTAATTGAATTACATTTCTGTATTTTTGAGGAAAAAGAGCTTCTGAGATCCTAACGGCATGAGCTCCACAAGCCAGAACTAAGATCCCAATCGCTAAAATCTCAACTTTTACAGTCGTCAGACTACTTTACGTCCCACTGCTTTTCTGACCTTTTTTATTCATTCTAAATTGTTAAGCAAAAAAAATGTTTCAGACTGATAGAAATTGTCTTTAATTACCTCAGACACATTGGACATTTCAGATATAAAATTAGAATGTTGGTCAGAAGTTGGCATATGCTCATTATTAACATGAATGTCAGACATTGGCCTTTTAATGGAACATTTGAACCATATACAATTTTCTGAAAGCTATGTAAATTCAAAATTATTCATTAACACATCCTGCTAGATTAGATGTATATTTTGGTACAATTTTCTTGATAGAATATCCAGTGTGTTTAGTTATCAATCATCTCTCTGCTGATTTGAGATGAACTAGAGGCAGTCGCTCTTTTAGTGTTTCACGCAGTTTTAGACACCACTGGCAATAAAACAGATGCTTGTTACCACCTTGCTTGACGACAGTCTTTGATTTCCTCCAAGCATTATTCTTCTCATTTTTGGGCAAACTGCTCAATGCGTGCCTCATTTCACTATTCGACTTCTTTTCTTATTTTTTTTTTTCCAGGAATAAACTTGGCTTGTCCTTGTTTCCGGCTCCAAATTTCACTGTTGCTTGAAGGTGTTGATTTTGGACTCGTGGTTTATTTAATGCTTGGCATCCTTTCAATTGCTGATGGCGTTATATTTACTTTTAGAGATAGACGGGTTCCTTTCTTCAATGATCATTGGGCAAAAGGCAGGGTTCACCCTGGAGAGACACAAACAACCATGCAAGCAGACTCATACTTAGGGGTCATCTTCACATCAACAATTAGCCTAACAGTCATGTTTTTGGATTACGGGAGGAAGCCGGAGTAGCCAGAAAGAACACACGCATGAGCGGGTTATGCATTCTCAATGCTGAAAGACCCCAGGCTGATTTTGGGAGCCAAACATTAAATTAACATGCAGTTCGAGTGAGTTGTTAAAAGCCTAAACAATGAGATTCATATTAGCATATGTGAACTTCTGACAGCCAGTGTAAATACCGGCGTTGTAAGCACCCTAATAAACTTTGACCCACTTCATTCCGTATTCCTCATTTCCAGACATTTTGTTGTGTTGTAACTCTGTCATCAACCCACTTTGTCTTTTAGCCCTCCAGCAACATGGCATGTCTTTCATTCGTCCCCGTTTCTTTCTCTTGTTAGGAATACAAGCGTAAACAGATCATAGAGCAGCGACAGGCGGAACTCCTGCAGATGAAGCTCCAGCAGGAGAGAGCCTACCTGGTGTCGCTACAACAACAGCAGCAGCAGCAGCAAGAGGGGAGGCAAGCGGAAAAGAAACCGCTTTACCACTTCAAGGATGCCAGTCATCCTAATGACAAGCCAGCCTGGGCTAAGGAGGTCAGTGGAAACCAGGAATGTAGGATTTAGAAAGTGGTTCTTTATGTGTTTCTGACATAAAGTATGATGATGATTTATTCCAGAGACTTGTCTAATCATACGTTTCATGTTACAAAATAAGTGTTGCCGTGATAAAAATGCTTGTTGTACTCCTACTTACTGTGCTATGACTTTGACTTTGACTCCTAGGTCCAGAAGCAGCCAAATGCTCCTGGTAAACCATCTGCACAAGAACTTAAAAATCTGCCCTCTAGAGAAAATAAAGCCCCTCAAAAAGCACAAAGAAGTCAATCCTTTGGAGAACCCTGGGTTCCTGAAAAACCAGTTAGAAAAGGCCATACGAAAATCCCAGAGATATGCGTTTCAGCACTTGACAGAAAACCCCAAGATAAACGGGTCACAAATCAGAAACAAATTAAGAACCATGCTGGCAAATGGGCCTTGGAGAATCTGAACGGGAAACTCAAGCAGGCACCCAAAAATTGGGCTGTTCCTCCAAAGGCATATCAACCTCCCCCCAAGGCTTCAGGACAGACCCGAACTCCACAGCACCCTAAAATATGTGTGTCAGTAGCACAAAATGCTGAAAAGGAGCCTTTAGAAAATCAGATGGGGGGAGCCGGGCAACTGCCCAAAGAGACACTTGAATCTGCAGACTCAAATATTAGAGCTCTTCAGCCTCATCCCCAGGCTATGGGACAGACTCAGACTCCACAGTCTGGATCCTCTTCTAACACGTGCTTATCGGTTAGTCCCCGGCCCGTTCGGAGAATTCACTCACCTTGCCGTAGACTAGATATAGAAGTAGACCCTGAAAGCAGTTCGCAGCCTTTCCACCTGACAAATTCAAACCCCTTAGCAAGAAATAAGAAGAGTGCTGTCAGCTATGAGAACTTGAGAGCACACTTGGTTTTCCAGGACAGTGAAGAAGTAGATCCCCTTTCGCGTTCTTTCCCCGCACATGGCTTTTTAAATTATGGTAGACAAAGAAACTCATATTCCCCTGACTTCATCACAGGCAATCACCTTATTGTCCCTGGGCAGGATTTTAAGTCAAACAATAATATGCCTCGTTGTCGCTCCACCGAACAGTTGCAAGTCCCTTCCCCGACGTCACCATTTTCTTGGCTAGGCCTCTCTCCTCGGGGATCGAAACAAAACTCCCCTTGTCACTCACCTTTCTCCCCACAATCACGCTCCAGGAGTCCATCTCCTGGAGGCATGGGGCAACACAAAATAAATTCCTCGTCCCCTAAGGAGACGAGCTTTACTAAAGTCATTACAAACATTCTAGGTGGAAATCGCTCTCCTAAAAGCAGTTCCCCAAAGTTCAACTTTGGGAGCCCCCGTTAGGCCAGTCAACTTAAGAAAACCTTGATCACATAACTCACTCACTCACTCACTCACTCACTCACTCACTCACTCACTCACTCACTCACTCACTCACTCACTCACTCACTCACTCACTCACTCACTCACTCACTCACTCACTCACTCACTCACTCACTCACTCACTCACTCACTCACTCACTCACATTTGTATTTCTATTTATGTGATTAATTTATGTATTCTTTGACCCTTTACTGTTGTTTTCGTTTCACACCACATGGACATTTTCTCGATTTGACCTCTTTCATTTCTTAAAATTCAAATTTCCAAATGTGCTCTCTAAATTCTCTAAGGCTGACCATTCTTCCCAAAGGTAAAGGTCTGAGAGAAAGGTGCAGACAACGTGTAAAATAATGTAAATATGCTGTATATATTTCATATTTAAAAAAAGTCCTCTAAACTGGACCTGAGCTTTAGAGGCAAGATGCAGAATTTAAAATGTAGGCTGACCTTGACCCGATCTCTAAATGGCTATTACGCTTGACCCTACAATCCCCATTTGACCTTCATCCCCCATCACCAAAGTTCAACACAGTGAGCCGCTCACACACATATTTGGGAACGAGGTCATCAGGAAATCCCACCCATTCCAGTATGTTTTTAGGTCAGTAAAGCACTTAAACTGGTTCCATTTTGGTGACTGGTGCAGGCCGATTGGTGGTGGACTTGCTCTGTAGAACACAATTGAACAGATCTTTCACAAGCCTGTTCTCTCCTGGTGGTTTCTTATTCAGTTTCAGCAGTGTCCAGAATTAATACTCTTATTTATTTGTTTTCTTTCGAAGAACGAAGAAGTTTTTGGGTAAAGATTTAAGCAGTTACCCAAAAGCTTGTTTCTTGTTCTACTAACAGCAATTTTTCGGTTTCTTGTAGGACAGTCAACCTCACACTAACCTCTACTGCTTGTCGTTTTCAAAGAACATCTTGTGACTTGTTGAACATTGTTTCTTTTATTAGTTTAATGGCTTGTTACATGAACAGCTAACTGCATTTTCGGGATTTTTTCCACCTCGAGAGATGGCAAAGGGCGTTTACTTCCTTATAGCCAACTTCCTTAAACTGGCTTGAGTCATGACAAGGCTTGGCATAGTTGCCTTGAAAACCTATTAGCGTAATTCTTTCAAAATTTGTCAGGTTATAATCCCAAACCTCGACATATTTTTCCGGGGGATTTTATAATTCCGAAACAAAAACAAAGTCTCTCATAACTGTGAAGATGAAGATGCAATATGGTTGTATTTTATTTCTATAAACAAACATTTGAAAACGGTGGTATGCACTTTCATTCATGATTTATTTTACAGACCTACAGAACAGCTGTATTTATTCTGAGATTACGTCACACACAAGTGGACTATTTCTGAATTTGTTTCTTCTCAACTAATTCAGTTGCTTTTTTAGGGGTATCAAAAAAGCATCTGGCAACAGTTTAATAACAGTTTTTAGTAATTAGTTGTGAATAAAACTGTGTGTGATGTTTCAAAAAGCCTCAGAACGGGATCAGTTTCTCTCCACGTCTTTTTACCTTGAAGGTTTTGAAACTATGCCCTGCCGAGCCATGGTTCAGCCTTTAACCTGCCGTTGCGTAGATTGTTTAGAGTTGTCGGGTGTGATTTTGGCAGCTGGGAGCTTTCCCTGGAGATTCTCTTGCAGCGCAGCAGATAATCTACTAATCAGATTACACTGCTCAGAGAATCTTTCTGCCTCTTTCACACAGATATGTAGTGTGTCTAAAAATACTGTCATTTCTTTTTTTTTTTTTTAACATTCTTAGATACTTAGAGTACTGATAAATTGATTTGCGTTTGTGACCCTTGCTCCTGCACAAATTCGAAATTTTTCGAATATGAAGCTCGCTAAAGGAGATTAGGGATAACAGTTGAGTTTTTCTGTCAGCCACAAGACTCTTTTACTCCTCGGCTTTTATGTGGGGCCTAATAAAAGTGGTACTTGGTGCTCTAATTGGCTATTTTGCAAGTTACTTGGTAGTTGTAGTTTTAAAATTATGTTGGCTTAAAAAGAGTAATGGATGATGTTTTTTGTGTTTTTTTTTTTTGCACCATCCACAACATGACTGTAACATAAAATTTTAACACTTTTCAAACGTTTTATCCTGGAAAGTAGACCCATGCCTGTTGGAGAGTATATGAAAAAAAGTTTCATTTAATCCAATTGAATTTGACTGGGAGAAAATATCTAGGACTGACAGTTGTTTTGGATTGAGATCACGTTCCTGCTGCCAGTTTAGCTGTTGCATAACTTTTAACGAGGATTTCTGTGGAACTCTGGTTGAGAATGAAATCTGTTCCGATGTCATAACATTAAGACAGGTCACGACAAGGAAAACAAGACTAACGACGAGCCCTTTGATGGCATAGAGTGTGAAATAGGTAATTAAAGACCAGAAAAACCAGTACCCAAGAGTTTCCCGCCTTCTGGCTGCTTGCCCTTTGAAAACTGAAGGATTTTAAGAGCGTCTCGTGGCTTACAGAGGTGGTGCATGAGGGAACATCGGGGTGATAAACAGTAGTGGGTGAAGCATGGTGATTGATTGTGCTGCGAGTGACTGTGGTATGTGGCCTGTCTCAGGTGGAGGAGCGATCTAAGATGAACAGGCAGAGCTCGCCAGCGCTGCAGCACAAAGTGTCCCACCGCATCTCCGACCCATCCCTCCCTCCCCGCTCCGAGTCGTTCAGCAGCGGAGGCATGCAGCCCACTCGCACCCCTCCCATCCACCGCTCCATTGAACCACAGGTGTGTGTGACTGGGTGCGTGTGAGCCATATAAATGTTTCATGTGCTCCCACACAAATAATTACACGCCTTGCTGCTCCCTGTTTACCGTATTTCTTCAAAAGCTTTGTTCAACATATAATTTTGTAATTTGTCTAAAGTTTCTGTCTTCTTTTCCCCTCCCCATCTCTCTTTTTTTTCATGTCTCAATTCAATACCATTTCAATCCATTTTCATGCACTTACATTCTCTCTAGCTTTCCTTCCATCCACCTGGTTAACCATCTCTACTGGTTCTGTTGGTCACTCCGTTCATTGACTTCACCTCAGATGGCCCATCTCATTCCCTCGAAGACCCACTCCGCTTCCATGTCCGGCTCGCCGTCTCTCCAAGACCAGACTGGCTCGGCTCAGAGCGAGGGGGCTGGCGTGGCGTCGCCGAAGCCCGAGATGCCCCGTCAGAACTCAGACCCCAGCTCTGACACCCCGGAGCCCCAGCAGCACATCAGCAGCAGGGAGGAACGAGATCGCGACAGGACTGCTTGGTTGAGGGAAGAGGATATCCCCCCCAGGGTCGGTCATCCTTATTTAATAAAGGTTGAAAGTAACTGATTCTTGGTTATAATTTTGTGAAGTACTGATTTAATTGAATTGGGATTTTTCTTGTTTAACTTACATTTCACACTTGATCACGTTTTTTTCTTTAACTTTGTGCTTAAAAGCAAAGACTACAGCAGTAGTGATGAAAAGACAGACTATCCTATTCCTGACAACAGATTCACAAATTATACGATCTTTCTCACCTTTGTTTTAAACTTAAACATTTTTTTTCATTAAATATATTATCGATGGCGGTTTGTGAAGGAATTGTCATCAGACTTAGTTTAGACTAGACTGCCTAATTCAGCATGAGGTCGGTGTTTTAAATCTTGTTCAATGCAAAACTGACAAATCTTTTAAATAGATAAATTCAGAATACATAATTTTAAATCTCTCACCTCTCTAGTCCCAACCTTGGGTGATTACCTATATATAGCCTCTATATTAAAAAACTCTTGAATGATATAGACCAATACAAAGTAGAAACCTTTTTTAAGATAAAGATTTAAAGTGCGCAGATACGCAGCCTCCTTTTCTTTGGAGTAAATGCAGCACAGCCAGCTGCCTTCACGCACGCACGCACGCACGCACGCACGCACGCAGTTGGTGAAATGGCAGCTTGCTGTGGAGATGCTTTTCTTCAGGAGGGAGACGTGGCAAGCAAGCAGACATCTTAAATAAATGCAAATGTAAAGTGAAAGTTTGTTCTGTAAAGTATTAACTTATAAAGGTTTATTACAAAGGCACAGCATACCATTTTGATTTGCATTAGTAATGCTTTTTTCTTTCACCAAATTTAAAAATGAAATCTTACATTATGTTGATAAAAGTCCCATAAAACACATGGAGTTTGTATTTATTTATAATGTGAACAAGTGTGAAAACATTCTGTGTGCTGCAACTTCTGTCCAGCAGAAAAAGCAATATTGTTCCACTCCGTGATGTTTTATTTGTGTGTGTGGTTTTACTTGTCCAGGTTCCCCAAAGGACAACCTCCATCTCCCCAGCCCTTGTTAGAAAGAATTCCCCAAATGGTGGTGTGGGTCTGGGCCCTCGCCCCGGTTCCCAGCTCATACGGGCCAGGTAAAGACCGAAACAGAAAACTGGCTTAACGGTAACCAAAAAATACTTACCGTGTGTACCTTTGTGGAAAGAGCTAATATGTTACTTTTAATTAGATAGAAATCCAACAAGGAGACCCACCTAACCTCATTGACTTTATGCGTTTTTTTTTTTTTACCTTTTGTCTCTGATGATGCTAAGTTTGAAACAAACTTCCTGCCCTGTTTTCAGTAATCCGGATCTGCGCCGTTCTGAGCTTTCCCTCGATGCCATGCTGCAAAGAACATCCTCTAACTCGTCATCATCGTCTTCTCCTTCATCTCAGGGAGGCTCGTCCGAGAGGAGAGGTATTTAAAAGGAATAAACGTACGAGCACACATCTGTGCTACATGGCGAGGGTTGCAGAAAATCTAGCATGAGAGTAAGATTTCTTGTGAAAACGCAGACGGAAAACAACAACACCAAATAAACATCCACTTACTCTCAGAGGCTTTCAGCAGGATATTGTCGTTTGCTGCTGTGCTCCGATCAGCTTGTCTGATGTGTCCTGTTACTCACAGCCTATGGAGAGATGCGGGGAAGGAAATGAGTGAGGGAGATACAGGAAAGTGTCTAACAGAGGGCCAGAGGGATGGTTTAAACACAACATGCTCAGGTCTCTGTCTGCCACAGAGGCGGTGATAAGACGGAGCACAAATAAGTCGCTGCATTTTGTAACCACATGCAAGCTTTAAGAACACTGGGACAGCTCGGTAAAAAAATACTGATTAAAAAAAAACATTTGCAAGAATGAAATCAATGATAAGGTCCTTGTAATCAGAAAAGTTAAGCTACAGAGCCTTTGTACAGAACATTTTCATCTGTTGAAAAATCAAATAAGTACCAGGATTTGGGGAATTTCTTTTCTTCTGCTTCTGATCAAAGTAAAACAAATAATATATATTTTTATTCATTTTGTTGTTTAAACTAATGAAAGTGCAGTGAACATTTGTGGTGCACTGATTTTTTTTTTTTACTATTTTGTTTTGTTTGTTCAGACTAATTGAGTCCCTAGATCAAAAGATGCTGCTTTTGAAATTTAAGAATTGAATTTGTTCTCTCTGGCAGAATTATTAATTTATCATTTTCGGACACCTAAAAATAGAATTAAATATTTGTATTTTAAACATTGTTTTTACTGTTAGTATTTATAAAATTGAGAAACTCTCTGTTTCCAAAGGGTCATTTATCTTTTATGGCTTTCAACACATTTTATTTAGCAAGGACAGAAATGACCGCTGGGTTGTAAATGTTGTAGACCTCTTGATGTAAACTTACAGGATGTACAAAGAGAACATTTCTGAAAAAGAGGAGCAGGCAGGAAGCCCCCTGGTAACCAAAGAGTAATTGTCGACAGAACATATTTTAATTGTGCGTTTCCCAAACCTGGTCTTTATGGAATAATGGCGAGAGGAAAGCTATTGTTGAAAGAAACTCCTAAGAAGACAAATATTGTTTCTCGCAAAACCACAAAAGATGTTTATGTTTTATTTTTTCTTCAGCAATAGCTTACTTCTAAATTCTTTGCAACAAATCCCTTTAATGTAAACTGATGTTTAAGCTCAGGTTTTTTTGTGTTTCATAGGCCAGACCAAGCAGGTCGGAACTCCTCCCGGAGCCAACGAAGAGGTCAAACCCAAACAGGAGGAAGGCCGGGAATCAGCCAGACCCAGCAGACCTGCAGTGAGTCCAGCAGGAAACAGACACACAGTCATTTTCCATCTCCTTTCTCGGAAGCTTTTACTCGTCTCCTCCTTCATTTTTCTACTGCTCATCTGCTCTTTTCTTTCTGTCTGTGCTCCTCTGTCTCTTTGTTATTCTTCAGAGCTATAAGAAAGCCATAGATGAGGTTAGTGGCAACCAAGTCCCCCTCTCCTCCTTTCTTTTTTTTTAAAAAAATTTTAATCCCGGTTATCTTTAGCTGAAAGCGTGAGACTTCCTCATCCTCTCCTAGCATGGTGAAGTTAGCTGGTCTCACAGGAAGTCAAGTGTTTCTCCTTCCAACTCTGAAAATCCAGGGCCCTATGGCAATGCCGGTGCTTGTGTGTGTTGACACACACACCTGAGAGAGTATATGTGGGCCGGTTGTGGAGCGAGTTGCATACATGCATGATATGTGTGGATACATCCAAGAGGGGAGACGGGGATAAAAGATGAGCTGCCTCTGAACATCCTCTGAATTTTTCTTTCCTGTTTCTTTGTTGTCGTGGTAACTGGTCAGGAGGAGTTGGTAAGCAGTCCACCTCACCTCTGTTTGCATGATTAGTCCGATCCATCAGCTTGACCCCTTGGGTTGGTTGGCATGCGGATGATGGTTAGAGAGCGAGGCCGAGAGATGCTGCCCTCTTATGGAGCATCAGCCCTGAAGCCGCTGCGTCTCTCTTCTTCTTGAGCGAATAAAAGTGCTGATTGTGAAAGCTCAAGAAGTTGTGTTGAAAATAGTGAGCTAAAGTTGAAATCGATAAAATCAGCACTCTTGTTCCACACATTTACAGGCCTGGCTGTGTGTGGGTGACGGCACATTTATTGTCCTCCTGTCATGCTGTTGAACCCTCTCATGTGATTTACCCTGTGCCTTTCTTCAGGCTTTTTGGTGAAAGGTAGAGGGGAAAAACATTACTGAAGGATTTTGTATGTGTCTTCTCTTCTGTCCTCTGTTAAAGGACTTAAGCGCACTGGCGAAGGAACTTAGAGAACTGAGGGTAGAGGAAGGAAGTCGGCCTCCAGTCAAGGTACGCGGACATTTTACAGAAACTGATGAGTAAAATATATTTGCAGATTGTTTTTGGTGTTGACTGTAGACAATCTTGTGTTTTCTTGACAGCTAAAGCAGATTATACAAAGTGCTCACAGCAGGAGAACCAATATTTGTGGCACTTATAGATTTTTTAAAGAAATTGGTTCTTAAACTTTTTTTTTTTTTCTCACTGAATTAACGTCCTAAATGTAAAGATTGTCTTCAAATATCTCTGTGAGATTAAACTACTGCAATAAAAGCAGAATTAGCTTTAAGGTCATTTACAAAAAAAACTACAGGAGGTGCCAAAGAGATATAGCAATCTTTGAATATATGACTGAACCTCTGCACTCATTTGGGAAGATTGCCAAATGAAATGAGAATTAAGATTGTTCTCTTATTAACCCTTGCACGACTGAGCTTGTTTTTGACACGAAAGGAGTCTTGTGTAGAGAGGATGGAGGTTTCAGGGCACTTTAACATCAGATCTGCTTTATATCTAGTGTAACGTTCCAATAAATTAGATGGGAGGGTGCTGCTTGCTTGCCTATTTATATTATCGTTCTTATACCAGAAGCTACATCGGTCACAAACCCTGAGGGAAGGCCCAGTCCCTGCTATACATTATCAGCTTCACTGGTTTAAGCAAAGGATAAATCTCTTATAGTTCATATCATTTTTTGGAGGAATTCAAAACACAGAAAATTGTTTTATTTGAGGCTGAATCCAATCAGTGTAGAAAATAGGAATATGAAAAAGCACTTGAAGACTGTAAGCATACAATACCTTTATGCGATACAGTCTCTGTAATGTAAGTGTTTAGAATTGCCATTCCTTTGCTTACAAATTTTTTTGAAAAAAAGAACTTTAATACAAACTTCAGGACCAAAACATATTTCCAAATAATACTCGTTAAATGATACACAATTGTTCACTCGAGATATATTATTTTTTCTTTCTTTCTTTCTTCCTTTCTTTGTTTGAGTTTTGGTCTAATGAATCTAATCTATAGTACACTGTTAGACGACAGGGTTTCTCATTGATCTTAATTCTTGCTGTCGTGATAAAGGTCACAGACTACTCATCCTCCAGCGAAGAATCGGAAAGCAGCGATGAGGACGGGGAGGTGCTGGGGCACGACGGGACCGTTGCCGTTAGCGACATCCCCCGCATCATGTAAGCCGCTTTCTCTGGTTTAATTTTTCTCCCTTGCTTGCATTTGGAGTTTGCTCTGTGAGTGCGGGCGCGGTTTCAGCAAAAATTGTTTGTAAGTGACAGAGTTTGTGTGTGCACTGCAGGCCGGGGGTCCAGGGCAGCTCTGAGTCGTACGGAGGGCTGACAGAGGACGCTCTGGGAGACTCCTATAATAGCTCCAGGGATAGTACTCTGATGATGAGAGAGGTGATGACTGTGAAAACACGCAAACACACTCATTACATGAAGCCCTTGCAGAGTTTCATTTAGATTTTTTTTTGTCATAGATCAACACAAATTAGCACTAAATTTTAAATTTTCTGCCACATAAAAATCAAATACATTTTTTATGTGAAAACACTGGAGTTTCATACTTTTTGTTTATGCTGTGCTTTCAATTACCGATCTTCTACAATCTTCGCACTTTAGATTCAAATGATCATCTGCTTTTGTCACTCAGGCCGAGGAAAGGAGGAGAGGTGGCCACTCCGAAAGCAATGGTTTTGGCAATCACAGTAACCATGGCAACCTCCCTGACCTAGTACAGCAGAGCAACTCTCCCAACTCCACACCCACCACAGCTCTACAGGAACTTAGCGACATGGCCGAGGTCAGGCTCAAACACATCACCATGGCTGCGCTCATGAACACTCAACAATCAGTGTAGGCCACTGTTGACCAATCAGGTTTGGTGTTTTTTTGCAGTTTGGTTTGAGTGGGTCCAAAGCATCGTTTACTCCCTTCGTTGACCCGCGTGTCTATCAAACCTCCCCGAGTGAAAATGATGAGAGCTCAGCAGCAGGTAGGAGACAAGCTTCAGACTTTTGCTGCTATGACTCTGCGCCCTCGAAATATTTAACCTCATGGTTAAATATGATCTGATCTTCCTGTCCCAGCCATGTTTGCCAACGAGCTGCTGAGGCAGGAGCAGGCGCGACTGAACGAAGCCAGAAAGATCTCTGTTGTCAATGTGAATCCCACCAACATCAGACCTCACAGCGACACGCCAGAGATCCGAAAATACAAGAAACGCTTCAACTCGGAGATCCTGTGTGCCGCGCTCTGGGGTAGGGAGGAACACGCTTTGTTTCCTCTAATGCATCAACAAATCCCTGCTTTTATTTATTCCTCTGTGTTCATGTTGCGTTCAGGTGTGAACCTGTTGGTCGGGACGGAAAATGGTTTAATGCTGCTTGACCGAAGTGGGCAGGGCAAAGTCTACAACCTGATTACGAGAAGGCGGTTTTTACAGATGGATGTGCTGGAGGGTCTGAATGTGTTAGTCACCATATCTGGTAAATACTGTGTGTCTTACAATTTCTGTGTTTCTCTGATCACCTCTTTTCAGAAATGTACATCAGGTGTTTTTTTTTTGTCCTCTCTCTCAGGGAAAAAGAATAAGCTGCGTGTTTACTATTTGTCCTGGCTGAGGAACAGAATATTACACAATGACCCAGAAGTCGAGAAGAAACAGGGTTGGATCACTGTTGGGGAGCTGGAGGGCTGTGTCCATTATAAAGTTGGTGAGATGCTGTTTTTATTAATACAAATGGCTATATCTTTTTCATTCATTCATTCATTCATTCATTCATTCATTCATTCATTCATTCATTCATTCATTCAACATTTATTTATCCAGGTAAGTTATTACGAACGAGTTCATATTTACAATTTCATCTGATATTTCATCTTTAGTAATGTGAGTATTACGAAACTGGCACTCTTTTAAAAATATGTGCGTTTTATTTTTTTCCTCTGTTTCCAGTAAAGTATGAGAGAATCAAGTTCCTGGTGATTGCACTTAAGAACTCAGTGGAAATCTACGCCTGGGCACCAAAACCTTACCACAAGTTCATGGCCTTTAAGGTACAGCATGGACATGTTCTCATTATAAATACCAGGGTGGTGGCAACACATCAAGCACACAAGCTTAAAGAGATAGGTCGGGAATTTTTAAAGTGAAGTTTTGTTCGTAAGTTAAAGTTGTAAAGAGCAAATATTTTCCCTGCAGCTAGTCAACTCTTTTTGGCATTTTCATCTGGCATAGAGCCAGATTAACTGATGGCAAATGCAAACATCTCTTACCATAGCAACTGACCAGATGCTAAGGTAGTGAAAAATCAATTTATCATTCATCTGTACCACAATGATATATTTACTTTTTACCTCAATTTATTTTTATATTAGACAGCTAATTTTACTGGAAATGATTTATATTAACTCGTGTTTCACACAGGCCTACTACCTCCATTCTCGGACAGATTCTTTTTACTTAGTCGTCACATTTAATGATGACTCTGTGATGTTTCATATAGTCGCATTTGCAGGACCTGAGAAGTTTCTGAGATTGAGCCCAATGTGATAAGACGGTCTGCTTTGGGCCTGACCTCTCTCAGACTATCCATTAGCTCTCAATTTAGACCAAATAAAAGTGGTCTTCTATGGATCCAATATTAATTTCTCATATTCTTTTAAAGAATCTCACTTTAAATATTCAAAACTCTGAACCATTTCTTACAGCTGCCACTTGCCTTTATTGAAATTAGTCTAATGATTAATTTTGTTCTCAATGATAATTCTTTCTTTAACAAGCAATTTTGTCTTATTTTCACTTTCTTTTGTATTTTGTGCAAAAATACAAAAGAAAGTGTTTTTGCAAGTTAAATAAAATGTGACTAATTCAGAGACTTAATGTTTGAATGGTTTATGCATTCAAAAAAACAACAACTTTTATTACTCTAATAAATTAAAATGCAAACTGTTTGTTTACATGCACAAAATTTTCTGATAGTTTAGTGTGCCAAAAAGGATGAGACTAAACTAGAAATAAGTGAAAATAAGTCAGTTCAGTCAGAGAAAGTCTAAGAAAAAGATCTGTCACACTTTTTAGTTAAAATCTCATGATATGTAATTTTGAAATACTAGTATTAGGTGAAGAGATTAAATGAAATAGAGACGAAACTATAAAAAAAAAAATCTTGATGTTGACTGGTTTTTATTGGTTTTTCATTGTCATTGATGAAGTTGTTACATTTTGGCAACTCTAAATCTCTAACTTTCTTTATTTTCAGGGTTTTTAGCTCAGACGAATTTCTCCAGCTGAAATAATGTCGACATAGCAGCCAAATTACTTTAACAAAAATTGCACCGTGTTTTTAATACCACAAGACGTTGTGTCATGGAGGCTGACTGTACTCTTTCTCATCGATCAAGGTTTTCATGCTCTTTTCCTTAACTACTCTCTTCCTCTCTTTCAGTCGTTCACTGAGTTGCAGCACCGTCCTCAGTTGGTTGACCTCACAGTGGAGGAAGGCCAAAGGTTAAAAGTTATTTATGGCTCTTGTGTGGGCTTCCATGTCATCGATGTGGACTCAGGCAATCCCTACGACATCTACATCCCCTCACATGTAAGCTTAAGATGCCGTTTCTATGCGCTTATCTTTTCTGTTTGAATAAATCATGCTCTCCAACGGGGAGCTTTCGATTTCTCGATGCTTCAAGTCATTCAGTATTAGCTTAACCCCAGTGATGAAGGTCATCGGTAACAAGGAATCTTGAAACAGCCTTTTTGATTGATTGACTGAGATGCGATAAAGGGATTGATGTCAGCTCTGCATCCGTTTTATTTTTAGTTTGGCTAAATCTGGTGCCTGGACCAACCATGTAAAGAAGACAGAATGCACACATTATTGAACCGATCATATTGCAGGCCACAAAGATAGAATTGATCCCTTTGCGGTTTTTATATCAACTACAACACAGCATACGTTGTCTGAAGCAGTTTTTGTAGCAGAGCTGTTTTATTGTTTTTCAATCGTGTACAGGCAACAAACATTAAGTTCAAAAGGAGTTCAGTCATACGCTCCATTTAACAATGTGACAGAAACCAGCCAGACCAGACCGAATGCAGATGAACGCAACTGTGTCAACTGCACTTAACTTGATAATGTTTTAGTAGAATGGAAATGTTTGGACTTCCACTTTTTATTTACTTTATGCAAAAAGACTTAAGACTCCATTGAAGAATAATCCAGTTTGGTCTGTTTACATAGTTTAGCCTATGAAATGCTGCAGTTGAAGACTCTGAAATAGTCTTTTAATGTTGGTTGGAACCTACAAAATTGCTAACATGTTGTTAGCCATCCTCTGATTTCTGACAAATGATTGCCAATAGTTTAAATTTGGTCTTTTACTCGGTTTCCATGTCTTTGCTTTACCAGATACCCAAAATACTTCCAGGCAGAAGATTTAAAGCTGTAGCGACAGACGGGGCATTAAAAGAAGTAAACAAAAACAGAATAAATATGGAAGAGGGCAAATAAATTTTCAATAGTGGCTTAGAAACACCTTGGGAATGAATTGAGAGCGATGCTTGGTTCTCTTGTTGGATATCCACAACCTGATCTTGGGGAAGTGGAGGTAGAGGGGGGAGATGGATGCCAAAGAGAGAAACTTTAACTGCATTTATTTCAGAAGTGATCTGACTTTTCAAGTCAACATGAATGAATGTTTGTTGTTTCTCATTGTTTTCCTTTTTTTTTTTTTATTAATGTTCATTTTCTCTCCTTCCTCTCCAGTGTTCCAAACACATGAAGGTGACATGCTGCCCTTTAGTGTAGACCAATAGATGTGTTTAGTGAAAAGTTCCCCCCCGTTGAACGTAGAGCAGTATTACATGTCCTTGCCGTCCACTATAGCGTAGCTATTAACACAAAAGTTGGTCAGAAATTAACACGTTGGAATAGATTTGTCTCACCCATGAAGCATAACACAAGGCTCTCAGAAATATTCTTACTACCAAGCGGAATTAATTAAACCAAGTTTAATCACATGATCCTCATGTTTCAGAATTAGTCATGCTAACTTTCATATTATTGTTAATTGACTAATATTGTGACACCTGTGGGCAAGTTTCTCTTCCCTAATGTTGACAGAAAAAGCAGAAGTGTGGCAAAGAGTTCAACTAATTGAGCTGTTATGTAAAAGTAGTGCTTTATGGATTGAGACAAGTTTTTGCTGTTCTTGTTACAATGCAAATCTTGAGTGATAATTTCCTGCAGGCCAAAGTAACATGCCTTGCCAACATTCTGTATAATTTTCCGTATCTCTCCTGAGATATAGAAAGGGCTGAAGTTAAGGGATGAAAGAAGGACCAAGACTTCTACTCTCTTAACTGCAGTCTAAAAAAGTGGCATAGCAGTTTCTTACCTTTTCTAAACCTTTAAACCTTAATCTCATTTGCATCATTTACAGAGAAGTCAGGTTGCACGATAATACTTCAGAAAGAACTGTTTACAGAAAGAAAGGAAGAAAGATATTTAAGAAAATGTGGGGAAAAAGAAAAACACTGAACCCTGTGGTACTCCATATTTGATAGATGCACCAGTGGTGCTTCATTATTAACTCGGCTGCATGAGTTAATTACACTTTTATGGGATATGGAATACATTTGGTTCAGCTTTTCGACAGCATGAGTTGGTATGCTGATGACACTTAGTTATATGTAATCCATCAAGTCCAATTCAATTAGTCAAGTATAGAACTAGAATAACTTCAAAACAGTAAGCCTAGATTGCTTTTTATTTCCTGTTTATAAACTCAGGCATGACAGATTAGACAGTAATTGCCATGAGTCTCAACTTAAAAATTCTAAATTATCTGAGAAAACATAATTGAAACATAACTTTTTGTTGTTCTGACGCTTGTTTTACGCTTGGCTCCTCTTTTCCAGATTACAGAATGTAGGCAGAGAAAACTAAAGATGCATTAATGCCTGTTATACTCTTAACATCAAGTCAATTATGATCACCACGCTCTCTTATGTCCTACATGCTTTTGGTTGCGTTTATCTTAGATCCAGAGTCAGGTGACGCCCCATGCCATCGTTGTGCTCCCTAAGACTGATGGAATGGAGATGCTGTTGTGCTATGAGGACGAGGGAGTCTACGTCAACACGTATGGACGCATCACCAAGGATGTGGTGCTACAGTGGGGGGAGATGCCTACCTCTGTTGGTAGGTATTTCTTAAATTTACAAGTGTACGTGTATTATATAAAACCTAGAAAAGGATGGACTGCTTCAAGTGGAAAACTTAAATGATCTTGATTGGTTATATGTTACTGTGAGACGGTGGATTTATTGATGGATTGGGGCATCATCTGCTGTACAGCAGATATACATCCCTATTTATTTATTTATTTATTTTGCTCTGATGTAATATTTAAATTTTCAATGTCATGTCTGCATTAGCTTAAAGTGAGAAAGCTTTTTAATAATATTTGAATTTGTTGAATGAATCTATATAAGGAATGTCCACGTTTCTGTGGGGTCGTGCTCAGCATGACCCCACAGTCTGTGGATTATGCTGCCAACTTATATTTGTGCTCTACTTCCCTCAAGTGGCATTCAGGGACATTACACATGTTGACCAGAATCAAATTATGTAGCTTTACAGGATTATTTGACTTTGTTTTGTTTTCTTGCTTTACACATTTTTAAATATATGTATCTTTTCATAAAAGCTTGTTGATGAATTAGCTTTGAAATTGATCTTTGTTTTCGAGGATAGCTCAAAAGTTGGCTCTTTCTATTGACATAATGTTTTTTGCATATTTGAAATAATTGTATTGTCTTTTATTAATTAACTTGACTAAAAACACTTTGCACCTTTTTCCAGCCTATATTCATTCTAATCAGATTATGGGCTGGGGCGAGAAAGCCATAGAGATCCGCTCCGTTGAGACGGGTCATCTGGACGGCGTGTTCATGCACAAGAGAGCCCAGAGACTTAAATTCCTGTGTGAGCGGAATGATAAGGTAATTACTACATAATGTAAGATCCTCTCAGCCGTGTTATTTTTTTTTCTCACTCTGCATTTTACATCTAAGACGATTGATTTCACTGTGACTTCAATACACAACGATTTCCAGATAGAGGATTGATTCATAATAGAAAGAAACGAGCATGTTCCCTGTGGTTATACAGACTTAGTAGATGATTTGCATAATTGCCTAGCAAAGATATCAACATTGCTTAAGCTTTTTGACATTTTGTCACATTACAACCTAAAACGTCAGTGTATTTTATTAGTGGAAAAGTTTCAGTTACACTTAGGTAGTGTAAATGACGTCAAAATTCGACAGGGTTTTCTGCCTTTACTTATGACGGAAAACTAAAACCACACATCACCCTGAATGCAACATGGTGGCGGCTGCTTCATGTTGTCAGAGAAGCTTTTAATGATTTGTATCTCTGAACATTTTGATAACTTTGCAAAAACGAAAAAAAAAAACAGCTAAAAAACAACAAACAAGTGGATTACATTGATGCTTTTAAAACCCAATCTGAGCTTTTTGTTTAAGTTATGTTTTATTTTTCCACCTGTTTCCTAGGTATTCTTTGCGTCGGTGCGTTCGGGAGGAAGTAGCCAGGTGTTCTTCATGACCCTCAACAGAAACTCCATGATGAACTGGTGACCTTCTTCCCTGTCCACTCTGCCTCGCTCTCCCATCGGCCAGTACTACAACCCCGTTGTTTCTCCTGCGGGCTAATGCACCACAAATGAAACGAACCCAACTGACCCGGATCGTCGCGAATGGACTTTTCTTTTTTTCTTTTCTTTGCAAATGCTGAGTAGGGGAAAAAAAAATAGTTCCAGAGGAGACTAAATATCCTAGATTGATCTGGGTCACGGAGAAGCCATTGTTACTTAACTGACTGGCACTGACTTTCCACATTTCCTCTTTCTTCGTCTTTTCCTTCCCTGTTGTCTCTCTTCATTTTGGACCAGTGGATTTAAGGGTTTACCTCTTTACACCTGCCTCCTTCTACCAATCCTATTTCCCATCATCCGACTGCCTTCACTTCTGTTTTTCTCTCATCCATCTTCCGTGAGCTCATCGACAAAGGCCTTTGATGAAATCTGCAGATGTCACTATTGGAAAGGCAGCGCCAAGACAGAACTGATGACAGGACTACAAATTTATTTTGTATGTCGGTAATCAAAGCTGACAGCCTGTTTGATTTTCACTCACATCCTCTCTCATTTCCTCTCAGCTCAATCTTTCTGTGCTCTGACCAGACTCCCTTCTTATTTCACGATCGATCAGATTTCTCCCGACGGAGGCATTGGTGCACTTTGCTGTGAAATGGATCGTAACAATATGCAATATGTTCTCTTTCTCCCTTTAGCATGAAATCACTGTTCCATCCTGCCTTCTTCTGTTTCTTCTTCTTTTCTCCCCTTCTCCACTCCTCATCCCTCCCTGTACTTTTTAAACTCTGAAGGTGCTGCATCAGATTTACTGTAATCTTAAATTAACAAAAAGGGGCCCAGGTGAGAAACATTCTGTTAGCTTCTGTTTTCATTCTTCGGAAGATTTCGGAGTTAGGGTTCCTTAAAGTTAGTGAAAACATACAGTCTCTGTAATCAAGATTGTGTGGGGGTGTGCGTGTGTGTGCGTGAGCTCGTGTCTGTGTCTTTAATTTGATACAAAAGTTTAAATCAAGCCAGAATCGAAGCTAGACGTTAATATCAATGTCAGGCTGCAATATTTCTATCTTTCACCCGACACGATCAAAAGAAAAAAACAAAAAAAACAAAAAAAAAACCTTGAGTTTGTTTACATGCACAGATGTTACATTATTTCATAGTGTAAAGTTTCTGAGTTTCTGCATCTGAGCAGTGTGCATTTAAAGAATGCAATATGCAGGTTGATTTTGTTGTTTTTTTGTTGTTGTTTCTTTTCCTTTTTTTTAATAAGGTGTTTGTTGTTTGGTTTTGCTTATCCTGAACTCTGCCTCAACAAGATCTGAGCTGCTGTCCCCAACTACTGTGTGCATGTGTAAAGCATTCTCTACTGAACACTGTGGATGATTTTAAATCATGCTCCGCCTCCGGTTGATTCATCTGATTTTTGGCTCCTAGATGTTTGTACAGTGCTGAGCATGATGTAAGCGAAACTAAAAAAATGGAAGCCAAAAGAGTAATAAGGATTACTGATCACTTTTTAACTACTGTCTTGTTTTTATTGTTATTGCTGTTGTTTGTTTGTTTACATCCAGTAGGGATTTTTACTTTTTTGGAGGAGAGTTTTTATTTTAATGTAACACTTTGCTGATTACCTATTTTGTCTGGACGGACTGAGAAATTCATTAATAAATTTAAGTCTTAATTTTTGGAAAGCATTTTTATCCTCAAAATGTCAAGCACATCATCAGTATGGTACAGATGTTGATTTTCTTCCTTTATTTTTTTTTTATTCACCGATTTCACAAAGTAATGAAGAAAGTTCTGGAGCTGCTGGGGTAACTGCAGGATCTTTTGCCATATGTTATATTTCAGAATAAAGTTACTCTTACGCAGGATTTTAAATGATTGTCTTGAATAGAAATTGGTTTTGAGTTTTTGCCATCACATTCAGTGAGACCCTTACATCGTGTTTATAAGATTAGCAGATTTACTTCAATAGTGCGTCGGGTTTGCCCAGATTTTTTTTTATTTATCTGAAATTGTCCCACATCTATATGTGATCTGCTGTTCTAGAATTTGTGAGTGAAACACACTATGCATACTGATGTATTTATCATGGGTGTTGGGACTTTCACTTTAATAAGGTTAAGAATTATTTAATCACTAGAGGGTACACAAAGAGTATAAATGATTAAAGTTTTAAAAATTAGTATTTTGGATATTAGGTTCACTGAAGGTCTCCAAGAGTCACTTTACTTCTGCAAACAGCCGGGAATTGTTTTATGGGGTCAACAAAAGTGATAACAAAACACTCATTCAACCATCATTTTTTTTCTTTTAAGTGCATTTTTTCCCCTTTTGAAATCTTTTTTTGTGTGTTGAAGGACTTTTTAAAAAAAAAAAAACAAGAAACATTTACACTGTAGCTGTTTTCTGTGCTGCTGTAAGCTGCATTTCGCTGATCTGAGCAGGCCAAGGTTTAGCAATAAAGCGCCCAGCTGCAGACCGTCTTCCCCGGGATGCACATGCTTTGATCGAGCATAAACGAGCGCATTAATTGTCACCATGCTGAAATCTCTTCTTTCAAAACTCAGAACCGCTGTAGACTTGTAACTGTTCAGTTTGTGTTTTTTTTATTATTTTTGAAAAGAGCATTACTAATGTCCTGTTTTGGGGATTGATTTATTTTTTAAAGTGATTATGGACAAGAGAAATAAAAGAGACTACCATAACAGGAGCCTGTTTGCCTGTTTGTGAGCATTTTTGTCTTAATTTTGTGTAAACATGTGTATCAGCGTCGACCCTCAGACTTTGTTCAAGCCTTAGTAATATATTAACAAAATGCCACACACGTATAAGTTTGAGCTTGTTTGCACGTGTACGTGCTCAGAGACGTTTAATGCAAGTATTAATGTACATTGGGGAAAAAAGTATTACACGAAGTAACTATGCATTTGAGGTTTAGTACATTATTATTGAAGTTCTATTTAAAGTTATAACATTTAGAATGTCCTAAAACTAGGGGTTAGTAAAATAATCACATTTCACAAACATACATATTTCTGCATGAGAGAAAACATAAGACTTTCCTTTGGGGATAAGACCTATCTTGGCTGTCAATGCTCATATGAACCTCGGCGTGTGTGTGTATTTGTGTGCATATGGGTGTGCGTGTGTGTGTGTGTGTGTTGGTTGGTCGATTAGAGAGTGGACACTGTGTGATCAGGCATGTAGATTTCATTGATCATTACCAGCCTCGAGGGAACACTCGACGCATCATGGAGGCAGGAAAGGTATGAGAATTCTTAGGAAAAAAAGCTTTTTTTAATGCATTTTAGAAATTTATCCAAAAAACATGCAGGATAATAGTTTTGCTATGAAACATTAACTTGCTTGCTGATGTGGTTGTGAACGCAAAACTGTGTTTGGATCGCAGCAACTGACAGGTACGCTGGCGATCGCAGTGTTCACAGCAGCTCTTGGTTCCCTGCAGTACGGATACAGTCTGGGAGTCATCAATGCACCCCAGGAGGTAACATGGACTCACTTTCACAGAGCTGATGAACTGCTTGACTTTTCAGACCCTAAAGTGTTTGCTCTTAAAGAAAAAAAATGTGTGTTTATTCTCAGTTACAGTGTTGCCTCAAAACTATAACAAAACCCTTTAAAAAAAAGAAAAAAAAAGTTCTTTTTTTTTTCTTTTAAAAATAAGCAAGTTGGTCTGTAGCAATTTTTTTTTTTTTAATTAAAGGCACAACATGTTTGAGTGTCAAATGACATAAAAGATTCTTCAGGACAGATTACATAAATGCTGCAAACCCTTATCAGTCTTCTAAAGCATTTACAATGAAATATTAACTTAATATTTCCATGATCTGTATAAGGCCTTGCAAAAACATCTACACTCATCTAATATTTTGCATACACCACATTTCAACCTTTAATGTATTTTATTGGATTTTTATGTGATTCGCTGACTCAAAGGAAGGCTTTATAGTGGAGTTGAAGGAAAGCGAGGATTTTATTACACTGCTGCAAACTTGCAACGACACAGCCAGTGAGGCAGCGCATAATGTGGAGAAGCTGCAAAAAAGCTTTGGAGGCGCTGCAGAGATCTGTTAAAAGATATAAATTATACCAGCCAGTACTAAAGAAATACCCCAAGAAGTGAAATTTATAAAATTCATAAAGGTATTTAGTTTTAATGTGATGCAAGATGAAAAACATCATGGGATTTAAACACTTTGCACAATTCATTTGTGTTAGGCACATTTTAGAATCAACTGACCAAAAACCATGCTGAAATGTTTTCTTTCCATGCCGTAGGTCATTGAGAAGCATTATGCTCTGTCTTTGGGTGTGTCATACGAGAAGTCAGCACCGCCAGAAAACATCACAGAGGAAGAAAGTTCCCAAAACGAACAAAAGCATCCTTCCGTGGTGATGTACTGGTCACTGTCAGTAGCCATTTTCTCCATTGGCGGGATGGTGTCCTCCTTCCTGGTGGGATTTATCGGAGACTTTAGAGGAAGGTCAGAGATTTCCAAGAGTGGACATCTCATTTTCATGAAAGCTGAAACAAAGAAGAGGACAAACATTCCTCTTTTCTTTTCTGTCCTGCAGGGTGAAGGGCATGCTGATGATCAACATTCTGGCTATAGCGGCTGGACTGCTGATGGGTCTGTCCAGGATGTGGAAGCCCCACATCATGGTCATCACAGGCCGCGCCGTCATAGGCTTCTACTGTGGTAAACCCACACATCTGGAATCACCTTCACTTCACAACTGAGGCATTTTGCAGCATAATTCTGCAGTCTGTTAAAATGTATGTTTCAGGTTTAACATCTGGACTGGTGCCGATGTATATCGGAGAAATTGCACCGAAAGCTTACAGAGGAGCTCTGGGAACGTTACATCAATTGGCCATTGTAGTTGGCATCCTCCTCAGCCAGGTAGGTCAAACTCTCACACACCTAAACCAAAAGAGGGCATCATTTGTGTTTGAATAAAACCTACAGCATTTAACCCATTAATAACATGTATTTGTATGAAGGTAATAGGTTTGGAATTTGTCCTCGGTAACGATAAAATGTGGCACGTGCTGCTTGGTTTATCTGGAGCTCCTGCGATATTGCAGTCCATTTTGTTGCCGTTTTGCCCCGAGAGTCCACGCTACCTTTACATCCTGCTGGGCAAAGAGCAGGAAGCCCGGAAAAGTAAGAACCAACACATGCAAACACAAGCACAATCAATTGTTGTAGTTTGTTTTTTCTCTCGTGTAAAAAAAATGTCACCACATTCCCCTCAGTCCTTCAAATGAAGGTCAACAGTGAGCTGCTGGTTGGCCTTGCACAGAAGTGTCAAAGCAGCATGGCGAGTTTAGCAAAAATCAACATAATTTTATACCAGACTTTGTTGAAAAAGGCAAAAATGCAGGTCCTTGATGAAAATGAGAATTTGTTCCTAACCAACTTACCTGGTAAAATAAATCAATCAATAAATAAAGCAAACATGTTTGCATGAGCAAAGGTCTCCTGGGATGTGTTTCAATAGCCAGACAGAAAATAGGTGTTTCAATATTTTGTTTTCACCAAAAATAACTGAAATATTTCACTCACAGTGGAGGAATTGTCATTATAGAAGAGCAACTTTTATTTAAGCAAAGGATTTCAAGAATGTTGCTTGTTACATTCAAAAAAAACATTTCTGAAGGTTTTGCTACACTTCATCCTCAGGTCTGCTTCGTCTAAAGGGGGCTTATGATACTGCTCACGATCTGGAAGAAATGAGGAGGGAGAAGGAAGAAGCAGACAAAGAGCCGAGGGTGTCGATCCGTTCTTTGGTAGGTCTCTCTCTCTCTCTCTCTCTCTCTGCAGAGGTGAATGCTGTCCATGGAGTTACACAACTATAAACTTGGTTGATTTAGAGTGCTGGGGAGCCTTCAGGTGGTGTGATATTTTGTTTCACTGGGACATAGATATACTATGGAATAGTGGCCCATTTTTTTTTTTGGCCTCTTTTCAAAACAGGAAAAATCAAAAGAATGTGTCCCCATATCTAAGGTTAAACGTGAATTGACCTTCCAGAAAGTCCATGAAAATAGGAACTGGTCATAACGTTTTGCACTCAGAACAGCAAGTAGAAAACTTTAAACTCCTGAAACTACAAAAGGACTACGAAAAAAACAAAACTCCAAAGTTCATTGTTAGAGAATTGCAATATCAGCATTCTTCCAGCTTGAGGTTAAGCTACTGTAAAAAAGTTTTTTAAACAAATAAATAAAAAAACAAAATTGACCTACACAATAAATATTAATTTACTGGTAGTAAGCTATGTGTTTACTGTTAATTTGTGATTGAACTTTTGCAGTTTGTCAAAGTTGTGCTGTATTAAATTGCCTTTTGTGGACTTTGGGACTGGGCTGGGTTATCTCTTCTGATTTAGCCACTACACTTGCTATTCTCTTATGGAATTAAACTTTGGATTTTTGGAGTTTGACCTGCATTGTTTTGCTTTTTGTTCCGCCCCTGCTTGGGGCAATATAATATGTAATATTAAGATATAAATAATCTGATTACTTTATTAGGAACATCTCATGGTAACTGAATTAGAACTTCTTTCACCTTCAGTACTGCCTTACTTTTGGGATATATTCAACAAAATGCTGGAAATTTTCCAGGTGTTTTTAGAGGTATTGCGTTATATATTGCAATGCCATACTAACATGACAACATTGCAAAAATGTTCCAGATTTCTGGATAGCACCTCCATGATGTGGGTTTACCGTTCCACCATATGTTACTATTGCTATTGTATTATATTGTATCATATGCTATTTTTGTCTCTCTCTTCTCTCTTAGATCCTCTCCTCAGTATATAGGAAGCAGCTGTTTGTTGCCCTCATGATGCATCTTTCACAGCAGCTGTCTGGCATTAACGCAGTAAGTGTAAAAGTTTTTTTTTTTCATTTTATTTTACCAAAATGTAGTGATTTAATCTGTGTAGAGGTATCAACAAACATTTTTAATAAAGTTTAGAAAATTTCTAAAACGTGACTTTTGTCATATTGGATAATCGCTTCTTTCTTTTTGCATTCGTCTGTCAGATCTTCTACTACTCTACAGCCATCTTTGCCCAAGCTGGTGTCAGTCAGCCAGTCTATGCCACGATAGGAGTGGGGGTCATCAACACGATCTTTACTTTGGTGTCTGTAAGTAATGTGCTCACATGTCCAAGGCCAGCGTCACGTGTCGCATGATTTCAGTCTGTCTGTAAGCGTGCTCCGTGTGTCCCAGGTTGCACTGGTCGACAGAGCCGGAAGGCGCACTCTGACTCTGGCTGGTCTGGGAGGGATGTGCTGCTGTGCCATTGCCATGACAGCCGGTCTCAAACTCCAGGTTTGTTCGACCAAGTGGAAGATCTCCAGTCTCAGCTAAAACCGACCGCAGGGGTTTTATGAGACACTGAGGCAACCGGATATACAAGCACAGATTCATCACACACAGTCAAATATTCCAAGTCTTTATTTCTTTATTTCATACTCATTTTGATGAGTATGGCTTACAGATATTGAAACCTCAAGATTTGGTGTATCAAAAAAAAAAAAAAAAGAATAGAACATTTGTCAATCAAAATCCATTCAAGAATTTAATTTGTGCAAGCCTGAGGTGAATGGCAAAAATGTACTCTTTTCTTTCTAGAATGACTACGAGTGGATGAGCAACGTCAGCATGGCAGCCATCTTCCTATTTGTGAGCTTCTTTGAGATTGGCCCCGGTCCTATTCCTTGGTTCATAGTGGCTGAACTGTTCAGCCAGGGTCCTCGGCCGGCCGCCATCGCCCTTGCAGGCTGCTGCAACTGGACCAGTAACTTTATCATTGGCATGACCTTTCCCATACATACAGGTAAGGAGCCAGATAAAATATGTGAACTGTGCTGTAAAATACTGCAGACCTCACATTATGTCCCACGATCAAACACCTGCTGCATTTTTGAAATATATTTTTCTGCATTCTTCACCAGGCTTGGATGGGCTGCTACGTGTTCATCCTGTTTGCCATGTTGCTTCTCTGTTTCACCATATTTATTTATTTGCGGGTTCCTGAGACCAAGGGCAAAACTTTTGAGGAGATTGCAGCCGTCTTCCAAAAGAAGAAAAATGATCCCCATAGACAATGGTGAACTGGAGCAGCTCAAATCGTCCAGCGATGCTTAAGGCAGCAGCAGCTACGGTGACTGGATGGCAACAGTGCTACCAACTGCTCCACCATTCGTCCCAAAGAGGTCAAAGAGGTCACAATCTCTTGACCTTATTCACACGTTATCGAGTTACAACAACACACTTTAAAACGTTTTATTGGTTATGTATATGATAGACTTGCTCAAATTAGAGCATAATCGTGAAGGGAAAAGACGGATATGATTGGTTCTACAATTTTGTTTTTGTCATCAAATTTTTGTGAGACCTGCATTTGTTTTCAGCCCCCTTGATTAGCTCTTGGCTGAATTCTTTGTAAATATTGTGGCCCTTTTTTTGTGAAATGTCTCCAGATCAGTCACATTGGATGACGAGCAACTTTAAAAATCTTTTTTTTTTTTTTCCAGCATGAAATTAGGTAGCATGAAGCTAACTAACTTTAATGCTAACTATGAAGTTAGTTCATACTATGCCTGTGTAATAAGTTCATTGTGATGTTGGTTCTTCACTATTAATTTCTGGGAAACCTCTGAGGCCTTCTCATGACAGTTTAATTTATAGATATTTATTGATTAACTGACTTTTATTTAGGTGTTTTAAAGTAAACAGGGCTGAATACAAATACAAACAAAACCTTTTTACATGTTCATAGTAGCACTGCGCTGTGCTACTATGAACATAGTGGTTAACATTACTGTTAACCACTACTTTCTGATGCCCCATCTCATAAAATCCCAGTTATGTAAAAGTTTGTGTTTAATATAACAAAATATTTTCCAAGAAGTACAGTTTGTTAAAGACATAGTACATTTATTTTAATAAATCCCTCTCCCGCTCCCCCCACTTTTCTGTTTTTTTTACACCATCAGTTAAATTTTGCAATGTTTACATGTAACCAAATTAAACTTTTTACTGCCGTAATGAAAGTAAAAGTTTAGTATTATTAGTGTTTTACAATGACAACAAACCAGATACCCACCATATGTTGGAGAAAAGTTATAAAGCTTGTTAAAGCTAAATATCTGTAAAGTTAAAATGGAAGCAACGCATAGCAACAGTAATATATGCATTAATCAATACATTTGAGTCTTAAAGAAAAGACTACAAAGCGGTTGTTGAAGGAGTGAGGACACTATGATCAAAAACTGTGCCAGCTCCAATTATAGCACTGATAGCTTGTGCTATGTGATCAGCAATAAAGCTGGTCTAAATGAGGGATAATATAAGAAGCATAAAATCTGGAAGACAAAGCCGACAAGTAAATCAATTACAGTGCTCTGTCTAAAATCTCCTGCAAAAAATCTCCTCCGGATCTAACAAGGGAATTAATGCACGTTTCTGTTTAACAAGTGAAATGTAACGGAAAAAAAATAAATAATCTGAAAATGTAAGCTTTCAGTATTTCATTTTCTGTATAAAAAAACAATAAAAGCATTTCTATTGTACTTCACTAGCTTTACTTTGTAGATTTACTTGTCATTTCCCAGTTTTATAAATGTAATGATATACCCAATAGTAATAATATGCTTGATACTTTTACTTTTATACTTTGGTTTTTATGTCTTAAGTGTATATTTCTATTGCTTTGATGATCATGTAAAATCCAGAGTTAAGACTGCTGGAAAATGACATCAGTATCTCCGAAGCACTTTGTGTTTCCCATCAGCAGAAGGAAACATGAAGTACTTTAAAGTTTGCTGGTCGATATCTAGGCTGACTTTGGACTTGATAAAACACAGTGAACCAACATTAAAAGACTGAAATTGTGTGATTTGTGTGATTCCCCACTCTTCTTCCACAATCTGGAAAATGCACCTTTATCTGAAAAGCGGGATGCTCCTGATGCTGTGAAGGTTGTAGCTTATGTGTTAGTTACACCTCGATGTAGCTCTTAAATCTCACTCACATAATAAATCTCCCCCAAAGTCTTCAGTGGGCTTTGCCTCACATTACCTGTTGCCTGTGCACCTTTTTTTTTTTTTTAACCACACATTTTCCTTCCACTTAACTTTCAATGAATTTGCTTGGATAGATCTTTAGAAATGACCTATGCCTCATTATGGAAGCTGACCATAAGATGCCTCTCGGTATCAAAAATCAATTTTTATTGGTCCTATTTAATATTTTAAATTTCTTAGAAAATTGATAGTGCCCTATCAATGCTGGTAACTAGACCCTTATAAAAACGAGCTGTCTGCTATGTGTAAATAAACAGTTCATTAGTAATATATGATGTTTAACCAAAGCCACGCGCTCAGTCAGGGAGGAGCGTTGGCTCCACTACCTCGGCGCCGCCCGGTGTTCACCGCCCGCCCACATCACTCCTCCTGCAGCCCAAACTCCACGCATGCGACGTGATTCTCATCTTTTGTCGTGAGCGACACAGAAGGTAGGCTAAGCGTAACATGTTTTGACAGTAGCTGCTCATTAAGCAACATGATGGACGGTGGTTTGGCATGGCTTTGTCTAGTATTTGGTGATAGGTGGGCTTCGTGGTCACCCGGCGCTCCAGCAGTGATTTGTGCGGATGAAATGAGAGGCGCTGCTGCAGCTATAGCATCTGCATCCAGGGTGGATGTACAACCAGTGAGGAAGCTAGCAGCAGTAACTGAGAACTGCTCTTTTTGTCGAAATTACCACGTCGTCAGTGGGTGTAATTTGATCATTTGTTTGTTCTACTGACAAAAGACAAATGCAATGGCCATCGCTCAATTGAACAGTGACCATAATAACAAGGAGCAATTGGCATATTGTTGTAAATACAGATGTCTATAGCAATAGGCTGTTAGTTTGTGGCCTGAGTGCCCAACACAGTCTTGATTGCCCCTCCTGATTGGGAGAAATGAAAGCAGAAATTTCCCTTGACAGAAATGTGTTTATATCATCCTACAGTATCTTTAAAGTGATGTTGTTTATGCAAGTCTTAACAATCCTAGAGAAGAAAACTGACTTGACAATAATGTAACAATGTTGATAGATCAATTATGAAAAGTTGAGTGGAAGGAAACAAGAGGGCTTGGTGCACATTGATGGGAGTTTTGAAGCAAGTCCCATGCCAGATTTGTTGGGGGAGATTTGCAAGGTAGGATGCAGCAAGAGTTGGTGCAGGATTTGAAAAATAAAAATAAGTCAAAGGATTAAGATTATGTGGCTGGCATGGTTCATACAAGAAACCTTTGTGTTTGGACAATATCAATTTGAAAAGGTGAAACGAACAGATAGCAAAATAAATCTGCCATTCACCAAAGAAAAAAAAAAAAAAATAAATTTTTAGAGACACTGAAGTTCACTGAAAATGTCGGCATCGGTGTTGGAAAAAGAAGCAGAGAGCCTGGGGAAATATTGTGATTAATCACAACAAGAATATCAATTTATCACAATTCTGTGATTTTCTGATTAAAGGCAGCCCCAGGAGAGATCTGATTTTAATAAATCAGTTTCCATGTGTTTCTCCATGTTGCTTTTATTCATTTTCCTGTGTTTAACACAGTCGTATTCACATCTACTGAAATAGAAGTTGTTACTGCTATATTTTGTGGATTTCTAATGTTGCATAGCTTTCTATATGTGTGAAATATTCATAAAGACAAATTTTTTTCCCTTGCCGTTAGACATAAAGAAAGGCACTAACTTCTTTTCCTTGGTGTGTGGAGCAGTCCCTGGCCCACTATGGCAGACGATGACTTCTCCACCGCAGACGCTGGCGCCTCAGCTACATTCCCCATTCAGTGCTCTGCACTGAGGAAGAATGGCTTCGTTATGCTGAAAGGACGTCCCTGTAAAATAGTTGAGATGTCTACCTCCAAGACTGGAAAGCATGGGCATGCCAAGGTAAAATCTTTCTCCTCCATCCTCCATTGGCTTCAGAGTGAAGGGAATTTTTTTTAATTTATTTATTCTTTATTTTATCCTTGTTTGTTCTCAGAATTTATTGCAAGACCCATGTCTATTTCTTTAAAGTTTTTTTCTGGAAGTCATGTTTTAATAAAGATGAGTTTTACTCTTAGGTGCATCTTACTGGAATCGACATTTTTACTGCGAAGAAGTATGAAGATATCTGCCCCTCCACACATAACATGGATGTCCCAAATGTGATAAGAAAGGACTATCAGGTGAGATAGCCCTTTTGGAGAAGGTTATGGTATTTCTGAAATGTTTGTACGACCTAGAAGTAGTTGCATCAGTCGAAGCGACATTAAATTTCCACTACCTGTTCCTCCCATATATTGGCCAGTTTTATTTTATTTGCGCTCTCTGTTTTCTTGGATGCTTTGCCTGGCGGCACATTTTAGGTACTTGATATTATAGACGGCTTCCTGACCCTGATGGAAGACAACGGAGAGACCAGAGAGGATCTCAGGCTGCCAGACGGTGACATGGGCAAAGAAATTGTGAAAAAACTAGAGAGTGGAGATCAGTTTCTGGTAAAATTTATTTATTTTTTTTTTCACACAAGTCATAGCTAATTAGGATCTGCAGCATATGCAATGCCAGTCATAGATTAACATACACTCATTATCAGCACGAATGTCGCATTAGCACTGAGCCTTTATTGAATGGTTCTGCAGAACTGAAATGAAATCTCAAACTTACTCAAAATGTGTGGACTAGATACAAACGTCCGTCTCCATCATTAAAGGACATTCATGGGAAAGATGTCGGTAGGTACATTTCTAAATGGCTCTGTAAAATATTCTTCTTGAGTAATAAGGTGATTCCCAGTTGTCAGAAAAGCCACAATAAAGTGAAGCAACATTTGTGAAATTCTCTCCTTAAAGTTATTATTTTTATTTTTTTGCAGGTGACTGTGTGGAGAGCTGTGGCTGACGAATCTGTCGTTGGCATTAAGAACATGACTCCTATTTAGACCATGACAACAGTGGAGACCTCAGATTCCTATCGGCCTCTGTGGTTTTAAAGCTTCACCAAAGCTGCTGGCCTTCACCACACATCTCAACCTGTGCCCCACTTCGTTCTTCTCCTCTCCTGCTGTAAGCTGAAATTCTAGAAACTGGACTCAGTCAGCTTCAGCTGCACTTCACACTCAGACCAGCTTGTTTATTCATTGCTTTCATAGCACCACTGTGTAGCACATGCCAGGTACCATAAGAGGAGTCTTTGACCGTGTTCCACAAAATCATAACATTCCTGCTCAGGTGTGTTGTTTGCACGCCAGCTAGCTTAACTTCAGTTTCAATTAAAAAAAACAAAATACAATCTCATCAGCTGTATTGCAGCTCCCCTCCAATGAAAATCTGTCTCTGTTTTCACGTTGCATTCACACAGCTCAGGCTTTAGCATCCGTGGGTTTTTACATAGATCACAAAGTTTCTTTCTTTTTCTCCTCTTGCGCTGCAGAGCTGCAGGCAAGTTTTCGACTGCACGTAGCCCGGTCCCAAGGTCAGTGCTTTCCAGCTGACAACTGTGCTGTCTCAGCAGCCCAAACAGGCTGGAGCACATAGTGGTAGGCAGGGTGAGGCAGTTTTCTTCGTCTAGGCTGAGAAACTTAATGTTTTTGTTTTTTGTCTTCACTTGAGGCCTTCACAAATGTATAGAAATTACTTTGAAGGAAGAAAAAAGGAAACACAGCAAATTGATGTTAAATATACATATAAACGTTAGCAAATCTCACCTAAAGCAAACTGCATCTGGAGAAGATAAGATCGGAATGTGTAGCAAAAAAAGGAGGAATTGACGTTTTTGGATTTGCATGATGCAACCATAGTTAAGGGGAAGCAAAGGAATATAATGTCGCTGCTTGGCGACTTGTGGGAGAGCTGTAGGAAACACTTTAGAGAGTTTGTGTGCAGAGTTTGCACTCTAATATATGACTGCACAGAGACTCTCCTGGATTTGTATAAAAATAATGCTAATCTTTTAAAAAAAATGTTTTATTTAATTTACCTGCGCTGTTAAGGGTGATAAACGCCGGACATTTGAGTCTCCTGCTGAACAGTGCTTTGGAGATATTTTAAACTTTTTCACATTACAACCTCAATGTTCAATGTTTTTTCTGTTGTTTTTTGGAATGGACCGATACAGAGTGGTGTGTGGTTAAAATCTAAAGAGCACAAGGGCAACTTAAAAAGTCACACCATTAAGATTTTTCTTTGCAGAGAATACATAATTTGTGTCGGTCGGTCACATAAAACAACAATAAAATGAAACGTTGAGGTCCGTAGTTCTAACTGGACAAAATCTTCAGAGTACGTCGACTTTTACGAAGTGCTGGATCCATTTAGGTGCAAGAGAACCTGCTTTTCCAAGCATGTACGTTCACCCCTACCACCTGATGAAAACCCAAAATAAAAATGTCTTCTAATTGTATTAATATCTTGGAAGCAGTGTAGCCTAAGGATTATCTTTAGTTGTTGTCTACAGTGCTCTGAAAGAAGCATAAAATGTTTTGAAGGAGTTTGTCTTTATCGATTGCATGTGTTCAGAAGAGACAAATTTGCTGCCAGTGAGCTGTGGGAATGACGCGTTTAGATTTAGAGGAAGCTCTTCTGCTGCACGAGAAGGAATAAAAGCAATACTTTAAAGTTTTCCTCCATAATGATGTTTTTAAATCCTCTTAAAAGTTTAAAGGTAACTGGTTTCTGCAGCAGAATCCCTCAATCCCTTAGAGTAGGTGAGGAAAATGTTTACATGATGCTTAATGACATCAGGTCACTGCTCAAAAGTTGATCGTAAATAGATTTTTTTTTTATTTGTGTAAAGATGCAGATTGTAAAGGGGCATTTGAAGGTATTCTGTTCAGTTTTTGTACAACAGCAGCTGGTCTGTTACTTTTGTCTGGGCTTCAGGAATCCTAAAGTATTTGATTTTTAGTTTATTATTATTATTATTATTCCAAAACACCAAAATAGTTTGCTATGTTTTTTTTATTTGTGATCATTCTATCACTAAGGAATTGGCAGCTTAAAAAGTGGCTTTTAATTCGAAGCACCAGTTTGATATTTGTAAATAAATCAGAGAAAGTATGTCTATGAGCCCTCATTCTGAACTTTGCAAGATAAATAACTTGTACAAATGTTAATTAAGCACTCTCTAGCACTTTGCCGTGTCCTGTTTTATTTTATTTATTTATTTATTTATTTTGTGTGTACATGTGCCTGTACAAAAATAAAGTTTTGCCTCTTTAAAAATGCATTACAAATTCCTAATACCGAAGTAACTTCTATTCTCATGGCATCCAAAGAGGAAGTGTCTTTCTCAACACTTTAGTGCTCATCTGTATATGTGTAAGGAAGTCGATTTTTGTTTTAATTCTTTCATTTAGACAAGCGTCTCTTTAAGCTAAAGCAACTAAAATGCCAATCTGGACTTCCAGGAGTTATGCTAACTTTGTGAATCATCTAGTACACTGCATTAAAAGTTTGTATTTCAGTTGATAACACACAAACGTGGTATCAACATCATCTTAAAAAATTGTGACTGTTATTTGTTTAAGCATTTTTTTAACAACCAAAACTGGACACAGGCTTCTGACCACAGATCCATGAGGTGTCGCCCTTCTCACTTCTGTTTTATCTGCATCCAGCGTCCATGCTGAATAAAGTAGCGATGGCTAAAGCCCTGTGTTTTGTTCTGTCTTCGTTCCAACTCGGTGTGCATTATTGATTAGAATTGAGGAAATGCAACTCACTGCCCAGAGGCACAAGTCGACCGTTAGGACCCTGATGACCCGCCACCTCAGAAACATAACGACCGCAGGTTTCCTTCAACCACCTCTTCACAAATCAGTTCCTACAGAAAAAAAAGAGCGCTTTCTGATCATTCATTCTGATTATCAGGTATTGCTATTCAACTCTAAGGTCCCAACACAGAATGGAATGTCTTCTATTTAAAGCACTAAGCGTGTTAGAAAAACCTGCATATTACATGTCTTGCGTATGTCTCGGGATTGCTGTGAGTTGCAAACTAAGGCTTTTGGGTAATCACAGGACATAAAACCTGTAATCCTGACTGATTGAGGATAAAGTAAACTATCATGGCATCTTCATTGTTACGTGTTTATCGCAAAACTGTGATCTGAAATGGACTGAAGAGATGACCAGAAGGCATCAGAGTGTTTTCTGAACGTGGCTGTTCACTTTGGTAAAGAGTTTCATCATTTGGTCACAAAGTTTTCTGACTAATGTTTGGCTGCTGTCCTGAAAATACTCTCTTTTCATCCATCCATCCATTTTCCGTCACCCTTCTCCCTAACGGGGTCGGGAGGTGCTGGTGCCTATCTCCAGCTGCGTTCCGGGCGAGAGGCGGGGTACACCCTGGACAGGTCGCCAGTCTGTCGCAGGGCAACACAGAGAGACAAACAGGACAAACAACCACGCACACACACACTCACACCTAGGGAGAATTTGGAAAGCCCAATTAACCTGACAGTCATGTTTTTGGACTTGTGGGAGGAAGCCGGAGAACCCGGAGAGAACCCACGCATGCACAGGGAGAACATGCAAACTCCGTGCAGAAAGACCCCGGGCCGGGAATCGAACCCAGGACCTTCTTGCTGCAAGGCAACAGCGCTACCCACTGCGCCACTGTGCAGCCTCTCTTTTCATTGTTTTGTCAAATAAAGTCCATTCAGATGTCCCAGTCTTTGCTTCACTGACAAATTATTTAATTTGGTTTTATTACAAGAGAGTAATTCATCTCACTTCAACATGACTCCACCGTCTACCAACAAGATATCTGGCATTTTATAAATCAAATTGAATTTGTCATGTAAAGTCTGGATTCAGTTTCAGAATGGTTTTCTTGTGTGCAGTTGGAAGGTATTTCTAGCACCGCAACTGCTATGAAGTGAAAAATTTGGCTTCAGACTTATAAAATCAATCAGAATGTTGAAGATTAGAGCCAGAGGGAAAAACAAAAATTCAGACTTAAATCTTTTTAATAAAAGTAGAATTTTTTTGTTTCTCTTTATTAAATAAAAAAAAAAAAAAAAGATGAGCAGTCCGAACTTCTATTACATTCTCTGAGTTCAACAGTAGATGGCAGTAAAACATCACTTTTCATGTGTTTACAATCTATTTGTTTTTAGTGGTGAAAGTGTTTGGCACGTCCTTCACGTGTGAGTAAATTTTTTTTTTTCGTTTGTTTATTTTTAATAATTAGACACAATTTTAAACATGTCAGTGCAACTCTCAGCGACACGCAATTTTATCTGTGCTAAAGGCATGAATTTTATAGAGAAAATTGTCAAAAAGCAGTGATAATACGGCTATAACCTGCCACAAACACCCTTTTAACTGCACACAAGCCAGTGATCCTTCCCACAGGATGAGCCGCGTTGGATTACCTGTGAGGTAACACAGGCTTCTTGGTCATTACAATGGAAATTCCTGCACTTATTCCTGCCAAGAATGTTTTACCGGGATATGCAGAACTCTTTCAAGGCTCACGTGGGAAGTGAAGCCGGGGGATTGCACAGAGGATTGTCCGAGGTATTACAAACCTGTTTATGCAGACGGCAAAGCTGTTGGATTCCTCTCTGATTTATGGGAGAGATGAGCCAGACTGAAATGGGTCCGCGTTTGATAGAGTTTTGTGGCACAAGGCTTGTCCTGTAAGTCGGGGAAAGAGGTGCTCTACACACATCGGCTGCTTGCATCAACAGTGAGGTTGGGTCAGGCATAGGAAGGGCCCTTCCGTAACGGCGGGATCTGTTTCTCGAAACAGCATGAAAAGGGGAGGCAGAGGAGATCAAAGCCCGCGTGTGAACCGTGCTTTTATTGAAACTATGTGGGATTAACCAGACTTGTCTTTCTGCATGCATGAAAGGGAATGCCCATAAAACATGAAAAGATTATATATATATATATATATATATATATATATATGTTGAATCTGCTATTAGATCCAAAAGGATCCAGATTTTCTTGTGGAATCAAATCAAATCGAGTGGAAACCCTGTCATCTTTGACAGCAATCATGAGGATTGATATGGGACAGAAGGAGGCATTTCGGGCTCCTTTCATGTGCTGTGTCCCACCGAGAGACAAACAGCTGGGGGAGGTTTGTGTGCCAGATGGGAGGAGAAACGAGCGAATTGGTTGATGAGCCTTTGATGGATGGTGATATTTTTACATAAGTGACCATTTATCACTGGCTGGACAGCTTCCCCCTCCGTAATGACACCAGCTCATTGCAAAAGTTTTATATGGCTCTCGAAGATTTTTTTTGCATTTGCTCAGGATATGACAAACTTCTGTGTATTTGTTGACATGTTAAGCGACAGACCAACACAAATTAGTGCGTCATTAGGAAGTGGAAGGATATCAGTGCACGGTTTTCAAAATGTTGGAAGCCCCCTCAAAAAGACTTTGTCTCAGAAATTATCTTGAGGAGTGTTAATGGTGAAAGCAGTTGAGAGGTTTGTGACTCTGGAGGGGCTGCAGAGATTCCCAGCTCCGGTGGAAGACATTTTTCCATTTCGTGAATAGTTTAATTTGTGCCTAAAGATGTTGATCTAATAAACCTGAATAAACCGTCTGTGGTGAGGGGGCCAAACTGGACCATTCCAAAATTGCAGTCTACGTCTGCTGAAAATCAAGTGAAGACTTGGGGTTGGAATTGCGAGAAAGACGGCTTCTCAAGTATCACCTAGGGAGGACAAATATAGATTCAGGATACTATTGAAAACCATATATCTAGTTACTTTAATTTCGCTTGACCTGCTATTTTCTTTTCTTTTCAACTACGTCTGTGTATGAGTGGTGTACAGGAAACTGTGATTAAGACCAGAAGGGAGCTTTTCATCAAAAATGGCTACGATAACAAATGTGTTCATTGGAGTAAGAGGCTCACAGCGGGCTTCCTATTTTAATCTTACTCTCAGATAGCTGTGGAGATGTTCTGTGCAGCAGCGAGGCAATGACTTCCCTTTGTGGACAAAACTGTTTTTTAAAGCTAAATGCTACATCTTAACAACTACTACGTGCCTCAAAGCCTCAAGCTAAGTTATTACATATAGTTAATTTGTCTAACGTGCATTATTTTCTTTTGTGACAACACATTGCAATCACTCATTTTCCTAAGTTATACTCAGACTGGTTGACAATGAGGGTTCTGTTTCTGACTGGTTGTCTCGGTTGAATCGAGTCTGATCCGGACTGTAACCTCCCGCTGCTGCATGTTGTTCCTGGCACAGCTTTGAACTTGCCTGTGTGTCTGCGGCGTACGTACAAGCAGCACACAGCGTATGAGTGTATATTTGTCAGAGCAGGTAGTAGACTTAGTAGTTGGAATGTTCGGAGCCGGCGTCCAACATCTGGAGGCCGACTCCAGAAGAAGCATAAAGAAGACCTGGTGGGTCGGACAGATCATTATTCAAACCAGATGGGGGTAACTTCTCATACAAGTGGTATATATATAAAAAATAAAAAATAAAAAAAACATATCACGCTGTATTTTCTTTCACTTTTATTTAGTTCAGTTTAAGGGTAAATGGACATTCTTTTCTAGTGTGTTCTATAAAATAAGCCATTTTAAAAAAAATAATGGACATACAAGAAAAATGGGATCATTTGGAATTTATTGGGAATTTTCTGCTTTGGAGTTTGTTTAAATAAGTTTTTGGTTCGGGTTAGTCTATGACATCTGCGTAAGAGTGAGGTCAATTAGCCTGTTTCTGAATTCCTACACCACTTTTGATGTGTTTCTTAAACTCTTGTTTTTATGTTGACGTTACAATTGTCCCAGTTAACTCTCTTTTGTGCAATGCACCAGCATGATGCTGCCATCTGTGACAACTGGTGTCGTGCTCGTGGGTTCGAAAGCCAAACCATAAAATGTTTCTCTTGAAGGCGTTTGTCTTTTGTCAAATTCAAGTGTCAGTGGGCCATCGGGATTATTATTAAAGACATTACAAACATGTCCGTTTGTCATCTTTGTGAGTTACTTACATCAAATCTAGATTTGCGTGAGTGCAGAAATATGGATCTACTTGTTTATGCGAAAGTTTGCATTGAGGACTGTCTGATAAAATGTTGATACAAAATAAAAGATTTATCTTCCTACTTCCTTTCTGCGTGTGCGTTTGTTGTTGGGATTTATGGTCTGCCAACACAGAAAAACAATCTCAAGGATATCCAGTAATTTCCCATTCTTTGTTGAAATGAACCAATGTTGTTTTGTCTTGTCCCAAAGGAGAGCGCCGTGAGAAAACAGCGATGCAGCTGATGCAGAGCTCTTATCTTTGCTTTTGGGAGTAACTGTAATAGTGACTAATGCTATGTAGACACACATTTTTCTTCATCTGCACCTGTGGATTGAGCTGACGTTAACTCTAAAGAATGACAAAGAGGAAAAGCCCTGATTCCACACAATGACAGACGTTCGTTTATAACACTGTGTGCCCACTGAATGGATGCCTAAAATAGATTTTCTCTAACCAACTTGAGCGCAAACAGTTTTGAGTGTGTTTATGTGTCAGTAGGTGTTCAATTTGGAGGCTCACTTTTTTTTATTTGTATTTTTTGGCATATGTTTATGTGTGAGCTAATGAGAATCTGATGCGGTGCATATGCTCAGCAGTTGTGTATGTTTATGGACTGAGGGGATGGGAGTGCTTGTGAAAACAGCGTTACCCAGGGTACAGTTCCACTGGATCACAGGTTACAGCCCCAGGGGATTGTGGGATGGGCTGGGCCACTGTAGGAAATGGATAGTGCAGTGAGTTGTGTTTGTGTGTGTGTGTGTGTGTGTGTGTGTGTGTGTGTGTGTGTGTGTTAGTATTTATGTAAGAATGTTTTACTGACCATAAACGAGAGAGAGTAGAGGAGGTGAACATTAGTGACATCACGGTAAATCAGATAAGGCTGTTCTCAATTGTCTTTGCTGATATCCTTGCTCCTGAACTTCTGTCCAAGCTGAAAAGTACATATTAACGAAAAGTATTTGCTGGCAAAGCTGCAGTTCAAAATTCCTCTATCTATTTATTTGCTGTTGTAACTCTCTCTGGAGTGGCTCCCTGCTGAAATGCACCATATTTTGCTGTGGATTAGATAGAAAGTATCCAGTGTGAAGGCCATAAGTCCATTGCAGCAATTCCCTTTTCACAAGAGATATCAGCCAATTTTAATAGAGAACAGATATCCATTGCAAATAAAAACTTCCCAGTTAACACTTGTGGTTCAAGAAATTCTGTCTTTTCTCTGATTTTGGGAAAACAAAAAAATATAGAATCTGTTCACATGGAGTTTCAATATTCTCCATGTGCATGTGTGGCTTCTCTGGCATGATCATTATGTTAATCGGAGTCTTTGAAAATGATCCTCAGTAGTTACGTATCATCTTGACCTCGTGATTTCAAAATGTAAACAATGTGACTATTTAGATGCCAATTCTGATTCAAGCGATTTATTGGCCGATTCATGGTGAATTGTGCCCTTAAACTGCTTATATTTTCAATAAATATAAAATGGTGACAGACTTACTTGTTGTTCCACTCATTTCGGATGTGTCAAATGTTTTTTTTTTTCTATTTTAGCAGTGCGAATACTGCACTAAAAGACACAAAATAGCTTCCTCAAGCCAATGTCACAGCTATTTGTCCAGCATGCCTGGCATAAATGGTGACTCGGTTTTATTAAGGTTGCCATGTTTTGGCTGTTTTGCAGTTGAGGAGAATCAACTAGTTAGCCATCCATGCTCAGCTCTACTGAGAACCAATGCAACCAGGAGTAGAGCTTTATTTCAACAGGCAAAATGTGGTGACTGTTCAGAGTCAGAACAGGAACTGTCAAATGTAATAAGTAAAGGAGGCACTCTAAGCTGCAAAAAAAGAGCAAGTGAGACATTTCCGTTGGTTCAGCACATAAACATGACAGCAAATGCATTTTTTCCCCGTTTTCTAGGAAGCATGCAGCCTTGTTTCAAACACCAGGTGGTGCCACAGTGGCTGAGATAAGTAACATTAGATCCACCTCAAAAAAAATCCTGACATAACCTTATTCAGTTTATTTATTTATTTATTTTTTCAATTTAACTTCTGTTAATACATATTCTTTCTCTGCCATTTTTGTTTCATCTCTCTAGACGGTTTCATTGTCTTCTCTGATTCCCTCCCGCTCGGTTTAATCCGTTCCCCAAACCAACAACTCTTAACATCTGGGATGCACCTGTCACGGTGCAACGGGGTTAAAAACAGTATTTACCTGCATCAGTGAAAATGAACAGATTCTGGACTGATGCTTTGAACTGTGATCTTAAGGTAATATGCAGCACAGTGCAAAAAAAGGAAAAAAAATTACTTCCATATTTTCCTCCATTATTCAGATACATCGGGAAGAATCAAATTGCAATGTCTAGAGCCTCATTTAATCCAGAGATATTAGTTCATGGTAAATATTATTCCTGTCTGTGACTGAATGATGTTCAGAATATACTTAAATTCTGATTATGCCCTCTTGCAGTCTATACTCTGAGAAGTTCAAGTGTTTGCAGCACTGATAATTTGTTTGGATGTTTTTCACAAAGGCAATCACATGTAAATATGAAAGCCAAAAGTAAAAGGTACAGTTTTCCACCCATCCATTAAAAATCTATCCATTCATTCTCATTCTGCTCCTAACAATGCAGTGAAGCAGGAACTTCAAATGAGATCCTGCCTTGACTATCCATGCTCAGTCAACATGAAGGAAGTTCATTTCCACTGCATGTGTGATCTCCTTCCTGTGGTCTTGACCCACAGCTCATAGTTTTACGTCGGTGTTGGAACATAAAACAACTGGTGAATTACTCATTTCTCTCTGCAGATGTTTCGGTTTTGTTCCCGTATTCTGTTTTCCTCCGCGGATCAAGTGTCAAAGGTACTTGAAAACCTCCATTTTTGAGGTGGGGACTCATCCTCAGCCCATTGCGACAAACACGTTAATATAAAACTGAAACACAACATACATGATATTAGTCTACAATGTGTGTCAAGGGACATTTTAAAACTCTCATTATAGTAACTTGTTAGCGTTGGGCTGCAAATAATGAATTATAGGGCTTTTAACTGGTTTCTGTTTGCACAAAATGCTGGATCATCCTGCGGGCCTCTCTGAATCATTGTTTTCCAAATTGTGTTGCCGTGGCAGCGGGAGGACTGAGGGTTCTGCCACAATGAGTCACATAAATACACACTTTAAAGGGAGCAGCCCTGAGCAGCACCTGAGTCTGGTCAGAAACCATTCAAGTGGGATGTTTACACCTAAAGGCTAAATGTGATTGGAAGTGACAGCCAACTTAAGAACCATATTACATATATATTGATTAAGTAAAAAATAAAATTACTGTTAGACCGCTATGTACGTAATTGGATTTTTATTTAATTTTATTTTTTGTCTTTTGACTGTAAGTATTATTAAAGTATTAGAGTGACTTCTGTTAGCAAATATATAAGTGGGGTTAAAGATTCGTGAGATGGAAAAAACTCTTTCAACCTCACAGGCTTGCTACTCATCACAAAAGACAATTGATCAAAATATCAAAAACAGGTGAACAATTACAAGACAGTGTTGCTATTGTAAATATATATTTTTAAATGGACTGTTGGGAAGGGTATCAATAATTGTGAGCCTGCCATTTTTACTAGAATCACGTTTTGTCAAATGTGATACTTCATCTTTCAAGAGTCAGAAACAGAAGAGTCTGTTTGAATGAAAATAATTTTAAATGCATTTCTTCCAGGGCTTTGGATAAGTCTGGGCTTAACTCCATCAACATGATGGAAAAGCTGAAGAAGCAAAAGCTTCCAGAAAACAAAACTCTATTTATCATGCTTTTTAAGTTTTAGCCTTATTTTTAAATGCCCACATACATTTTCGGGCCATCAAATGAGTTGATGGAGCTATGGAAAACCGTTTCTGCAATCTTTTTCCTTTAGTCATCATCTGATTCAGGATATTTTGTCATTCTGTTGCTCTTCTATGTCACATCTCCATTTCACACAGTCAGACACATTGTTTCAATCTCCTGTTTTCAGAGATTTCGAGTTACTTTAAATCCAAAGATGCTATTACCATTTACTTCAGTTAAATACAACATTGTTTCAAGTGGCAAAGTTACCCAAAACATTGATAAAGAAGCTTACAAAGTTTTAGATGTAAGAATTTGATGTCATTACTTTTGTAGAAAGTTCAAATTGAAAGCATAAAATGCAGTTTGCTACCTAAAAGCCAAATAAAATAAGAATTATTGCACATTTGCATCGTCTTTATTCAGATATTATATTACTTTTACACACATGAAAATAATACCCAAGCTAAAGTAACTTTTAATTACCTATGTGTTCTAAAACAGTGTTAGTTTTACTTTCAGAATTGTTTTTCTTGAAGCCCCGCCTCTCTTGAGCAGGTTTTTTGTCATTTGGCACCCCTTTAAGAAAATATGAACTTCATAAGTACTTCCGATGGCAGACAGATATTTGTGTTGAAGGCAAGTCATTATTTTTTCTTTCTCTGAAATCATTTTTTTTTGCCAGACACTGAAACTTTAAAGATGAAAAACTGAGTAAGTGCAGTGCCCTTCATTAAATCTGGGTAGCTTTTACTTTTATTTTACAAAATCTCCTGCCGAATACTTGGGTGTGATTGAGTGAATATCACAAGTATTTTCCTAGAAAGTATACAACTTCCCAATCAATAGAGAGTAGCGGGTGACTTTTGTTTTTCTTTTTTTTGAGGGAAAAGTCAAACCATGACGGGCTGGTTCCTCCGTTGAATGTGTGTTTCACCCCACACCTGTGATAGCCTCAGGTTATTAGTGTGAAGGACATGGAAGTTACACATCAATTGGAAACTGGTTCCCTGTCTTCTATTGTTAAAATGCCAGTCTGTCTGCATCTAATAATAAACATAAGTTACAGTGTGTCTCTGTGTGAGCAGAAGGTCAGTGAGCAGCCTCTCCTTCAGTGAATTCAACAACAAACATTTAGGATGTACTTGAAACAACCCAAAACACAATCTTCTAGCTCTTGATGAACACGAGACTCTGTATTTTATTTTTTTTCTCCCCACAGTTGGAAGAAAATGGCAGATGTGGGAGTAGAGCCGGGATCGCTGATTAGATGTGTCTCGCATATTGGAACATTGCAACATGTGATAACTTAGCTGTGAGATATTACATCTTGTATCTTTTAGTGTTGTTATTTCTGAACAGTATGTTTTGCTCAGCTGACTCAGCAGAATTTTAAGGGACACCAATTTATTATAAGCTCTGAGTAGTTTTTATCAGCGGGAAACGTTTGTGGTAGTTAAATGCAGATGAACGCTAAGATGAGCCCAATCAACACAATGTTCTCGGGTTTTGAAAATAAAAAAAAAACCTCACTCTGACATATTTACTGTGTTTTGATGTATTAATGTAACAGCTTACAATCCAATTTTGTTTGTAGGTTTCTAACTCTCTCTGAATCCCAGTGGCAGCGTTAAATAGTTGCTTAGAACTGACCAGTATTCTCACCCTATCCAGATCAAATTATGACATATTTTCGGTTTTCTGATGGAGGGCAGCCGACTTGTCTTTTAGCTTTCTGGAAACTGATTCCTTTCGTTCTGACCATGTTTCCAGGTCATTAGAATGTTATTGAAAAGTCAATTCACTAAGTAGAGCAGATTATGTAGATTACTTTCACGTAGACTGGTGTTTTCAATCCCTTGATTATTGTTAATTATGATGATTTTCTGCTAAAGAAAGCATACTATTTAAGATTAGAATATGGCACCAGACCAACAAAATAATAAAAAAAATACTGAAATGTCATCTTAATTAAATTAATGTCAAATAACAGCTTAAATGTTTTTTAAATTTTGATACGTAATTCTAATTTGACAAATGTGCCTCGTCATATTGCATATTCTAATTTATGGAGCACGTTAATCTCTGTTATGGCTGTTGCTAGGGTGACAAAGCCCCATTCAAATTTTATACTGAAATCCTGCGTGAGAAGACCATGTTGCAGACAGTGAACAGTGGGGGATTTACTGGGTTTGAAGAAGAATGACTCTAAGGATGAAAGAAAGAAAAGGAGGGAGTGTGGAGGATGGGAAAATGTCAAAAGGTTTGATTTTTAGTCTGTAAGGGGCCTAATCCAATTATGAGACATCTGAAATGCCAAATCTGGAACATGTAATGGATATTAGACCTCTGACTTTTCACCAGAAAAGGATCATTATGGACAAAACATGAGTAAGTCTTTATGAAATGCACTTGAATCAGATTTTGTGTAGCTCAAGCAGTACTGAGTAGTGGACCTACTCGGAGAAATATTTAAAAAACAGAAAATGAACATAAAGCAGAGGAGGTGATTGTAACAAGGCGCCCTTTTGCAGCTGGATTTTACAGTGAGGAAGAAAAGTTGAGGCAGAGTCAAGCGGAACAGCGACGGTTTATTCTTCACAGCATCAAGAACAATTTCACAGGTGAAACTGCAGGCTTAAATCGTTCCAGCTGTGACAGACCAAACCGCCTTTAATTCACAGGGGAATCTCAATTCACCCATCTCCACCTATTTCAATAAAATACCTTTTTTTTTTTTTACCAAATACTCGTAATTTTTATAAATGTTTTATATTTTATCATCACAGCATAACAAAACACCACAAAACCCCATAAACTATACATAGTGTCTCGACCCCCCAGGGCAGTATTTGTCGAAACACCCTGAAAAAGACACCAAAAAGACAGGTGAGTCACTTCAGATTAGCACTCCACACTGTACAGATTATGCACAAACATTTGCTCAGTTTTACCCACCAGTAGCTCATTGCTCTGAGAAACAATTATCCTCCGTTCACAGGCAACCGCCTCACTCCTCAATGAGGTGCAGCTGTGCAGAGCCCAGAACAAAAGGCTGCATGCCAACCACTAAAAATACTCAATAAATACAGCTAAAACATCTTGTGTCCAAACCCTATCCCTAACCCTATGTGCAAATCTATGCTTAATAAAGTGCTTGTCAAAAAAGTCTAAAAAGTGCTTTTAAAGTGCTGTACAGTGACTTAAGTAAAAAAAAAAAAGTTCCAGTAATGAAGATGTCTTCATTACTGGAATTATTAAAAGATCATCAAAGATTTGTTTAAGTTTTAGAAATCCCTTTCTCTGAAGTTACAGCAACAAATGTTTTAGGGGTGTGTCTCTATCAGCTTTGCGCAACCATAGACTTAAATTTTTAGCAGTTCTTCTTTGCTAAATAGAATTGGCAGATTGGATTATGTGAACCTCAATTTTCAGCTTTTTCAACGTACGCCAAGGCATATTTTGGACTGAACTTTGGCTGGGCCATTCCAACACATGAATATGACTCCTTTTAAGCTATTCCATTGTAGCTCTGGGTGTTTGTTTGGATTCACTGGAAGGCGCACAGTTTCCCTGACCTCAAAGGTTTTTAATTAATGAAGTCACAGTAATGTGAGCAAACAGGTTAACAAGGCCTGCTGTGTGTTGGTAAAAAGTTACCCACTCATCCGCAGAATGTAACCTCCACCTCAAGCACCAAAAAACAACAATTTGAAGATAGTGTGTCCCCTGGTTATGCGCAGTGTTCATTTTGTGTCATGGATCACATTTCAATAAAAACCAAAAAGCTAAGCTTTGGCCTGATGAAACCAGAGCATATTCTTTCACATGCTAGGAACTCTCAAGTACTTTGTTTCTTTTTTTTTTTTTTTTTAAGTTTTTTTTTCTGCCTCTGATCCATGAAGGCCAGATTTTTATTTTTATTTTTAGAGTGAGGAAGAAAGTTAAACACAGAGCGTAGGGGTGGATCACCACAAAAATGAAAACCCGTTTTCCTCAGCAGGCTGTTTCACACAGCCAGATTCTGGGTCTCAGAGATAATAGCATGCAAAGTGTCAGTTCCAGGGGCTTTATTTGTGAAGCAGGGCTATCTCTTTGCGGCCCCGTGTGTTTAGAGAACAGCGTGTGCGTGCATTTTTGTGCATGTGCGTGTGCTTATCTCAACATGCTCGCCACAAATGTACCAGTGAAAACATGCCTTCCACTACTGTGCACTGTTTACACGTGGAAGAAATTGAGGGAGAGGAGCCAAGCATATATCTAACACACAAAGTAAGTGGTAGATTGTTCAATTCTCTGGTTGTTTACTTTGGTTCCCATTACTTTTTCTCTTTCCATCCCTTTATTCAGTTCATTCTTTTCCCCTCACTTCATGTCCAGGTACTTTAACGATCAAAGCCTGACCTCTCCCTTCTGCTACTGTTTTTCATGCTGCACCATAGAACAGAGATATCACCTTACTCTGTCTGCCACGCTCCAACTTTCAAACCCTTTCATGGACATTCGGGACTTTTATTTGTCATATTTTCACACCAAACAAAGACAGGTACATGCACTATTGCTAAGAATCTAAGACTATTCCATTGTTATGACTTATCACTTCGAACAAGCACAGAACAAAAAATCCTTGGAGAAAATAAAATGCGGTAATGTTTGAAATCCTATCAATCCGTAAAACAAATAAGAACAGCAAAGATCTGAAACTGTTCCTCTTTAACAACATCTCCTCTTTAACCCATCTGTGTTTTAGGAATACAACTATTTAATATATTTCAGGTTTAGAGACATCAGCTGTTATTACTTTTGTAGACAAAACAACATATTGTCACTATGGTTATTGTAATAATCATCTAAATTGCTTTTGAATATTTACAGTAAAGGTAAAGGCAAAATGTGGAACAGTATCCAAACCTTCTTTTGTCTTCACAAAGCAAAAGCTACAATAAAGATCTCAACTTTTTTTGTTGTGTACTTGCATAGATATTATTTTCTTTACGCCAAACCTTACTGAATTCAGAATAATTACCTTTAAAATTACAAGTTAACGTGAAAAACTACACCTTGATCTTGGTAAGTGGACAGCAGGCCTGAGCTGCAAGTTTAATAATGCTCCTTTGTCTGCAGACTGTGTGTATGTGTGAAAGGAATATAACACTCCGCAGTGGTGATAGCATCTATACTTGGCGAGCCGTATAATATGATTCTCCTCAGTCTGAGTGCCTATCAGCGGCAGTGGAGATATATTTTAATGATTTATATTCGGCCATTTAAATGTTTGCGCGAGACGTCTTAGTACTTTGGGAACGAGAGTAAATAAATCACGAGGAATTACGCGGCTATATTTTTGTTTTTCTTTTTATTGAGTGTTTGCTCGCGCTGTGTAGGTGTACTTGTGTTGGCCCCCTGCTTGCTATGCTAGTCTGCCTTCAGTGGTTTCTGATGTTTATCAGGCAGCTGCTTTGTCTACTACCAAAAAGATCAAAACTACACGTTATTCTACAGCAAAAGCAGTTATTCGGAGACACCATTTTGCAAACCTATACACCTAGTGTGTTGTATGTACACGCGCGCAGATGTTATGCCAGTTGCTACTATTTCCACCTCGTTCTCCCTCTCTGACGCATTCTTTCGTCTGTGTTGACCTTTTGGCCTGGAGATAGCATCTCGGGGGATGTTCTCTACTGGCTGAGTTTTTCTTGAATTGTTGACTTAGTAATAGTAATTGGTTTGCATTTAACTTCACAGAGACATTTCACGGAGGGCTTTTTCACCACAGTCATTTCTGACACGGAGACTTGGGGGATTTTACCTCCCAATATGTTTGTCTTATTCCTCCCCCCAGGCATTTTTAAAGGGAATAAAGATAAACACTTTTTTTTCTTTTCCAAGTAAAAGCAATACACTCCTGAAAACTCTAATTACAACAGGGATGTACGTTGCAGTAATTAGAGTGTTAGCCACACACGGACTCCTTCTGGGTGAGTTTTAAGAGATAGAAAATCTATGGATGCAGGATTTTCACCCAAAAACGGCAAAAGCTCGCATGCCGGGGCTTTATGGAGATGCACATGTGAAAACACAGTCTGAGCTGCAAGTCAAGTCTCAGCCAGTGTAAGCCGATCCCTCTCATCTGCTTTTGGTTTAGACAGACCCCCATTTCAAGACTGATTTGATCAAAGTTCCCCTGGTCTGCTGCTCTCTCTCTGCTTTTTTAAGCTATGCAGCAAACACACACACATGCACACACACACTGAGTGTCTGCACCGGCAGTGAGACCAAAACGTAAAAAAAAAAAAAAAATAGAGAGATTTCCGGCAATTGATTTATTTCCTCAATTGACCCCATGTTCCAGGATGTTAATGATTTTCTGTATAATCAAATGAAGTGGGTGAATTCATTGACTTATTAGATTAGTGAAACTGATTTCATGTTGGAGACCTGAGCTAAAGTGACTCTAGACTCAATATGACTAAAGTGGAAAATAAGTTTAATTACTACATTTCCTGATTTAATGAAACATATGTGATTGTTGCTAAACCTCTATGGTCGGCATTATTCATCTGGGAAAGCACAATTAAAAAAATATATATTATTGACTGATACCAAATCCTAGTCCAACATTGTATTAAAATTTGTGCCATGTATGAACTCCAGAAACAACAATGTTAAAGATGTGCATAATTACAGCGTAATTAATCAGAATGACATTTTTCATTTTTTTTTGTGGGGGTGTTGATTTGAGTCTCGTAACTTGGGTCTTAATTCAAGAGTTTGATGACTTTAGACTTGGCCTCTGGGAATCACAAAAGACTTGAGACTCAACTCGGACTTTAACGCCAATGACTCGACTTTGCTCGAACTTAAACACTTTGACTTGTAGATATTTGATTATTAAATTAAGTTTGGTCAGGGATGGTCATACAACCATTTAAAAACACATGTTTAAACCCCAGAGCTGTTGCATAGGTTCAAATCACAATATTCTAGTGATTTGAACAAAAAAAAAGTCTAATTTATAGTAAAATACCAGCAGCTGCCCTTGCCAGAATTTTTCTGCATTTATGTAGTGAATTAGAGATTTTATTTTTTTTTTTAATTGTGGTGTTTAGAGATACTAAAGTTCATAGTTGTCATAACCAGGTAAGAGCTGATGACAGTACAGGAGCCAGACAAACAGCTCAATTATTTAGATAATTAAAAACATTGAATTTTCTTTAATTAGTGCAAGCAAAAGCAGACCAACTACTAGTAGAAAAGCTCTGAAACATAATACTAAAAGCAGTTGGGTTCAGGAGGGACAAAACAATTACTGGTGGTGATCCTAACATCCATGTTTTGCTGCTTCCAGTTTGACCTCTGACCCTCACAGGGCAGCAGTTCTAATTCCTTCCTCCTGCTACCGAAACAACACTGGATCAGTCGTGACCCCCTTGGGGCAAAGATGACCAACTGGACTTGTGGTCACATTTGAAAACATAAATACATCTACCAGAAAAACGACACGTCTGTTGAGTTGCTCTTGCTGTGCCTACAAGTGATTATTTTTAACGATCAAGCAACACTGGCTTCCATAACTGCGTGTGTCAGGACAGAGGACGCAAACGCTTCGCCGTAAGGTATTCTGGTTCATTTATTCATAGAGTGTTTGCATGAGTAAAAAGTAAAGAAACAATCACGGCAACAAAATGTAACTCTACAAATCAGAGGATCCTCTATAGGCAGAGGGGAATAAAAAAACAAAAACAAAATGAAGCAACAAATATGGTTTACAAGAGCTGCTGAAAATAAGACAGAAGTAAGATTCTTTTTGTTTGGTTTCAGGGGTTGTAACGAGATCCTGACAGAACTGCTTATCCGTTTGCACCTGGCTTGGAAGCATAGACGTGGGTCTGGGAGGCAGATGTTCAATGACCCAATCTCTTTGTGTGTGTGCATTTGCTTTGGTTGAGCATAAATGTGAGCATTTAACAAAGGTCCCTCGCTATGATATTGTAATATATGTCTTTCATCAACAAAAGAATGTCTGCCTTGTGTGTTTTGTGATGGAGGTTTAGTTTTTGGTTCTTTCCTCAATGCATGTCTCAATGCAAATCATCCAAACTAACATACAGCACCATTCTCATTCTGACTCGGTTTGCTGTTGCAGTACAAAGATACTTGTCGTCGTGTCAGAAGCTCGATAGCAACCCAACAAACTGACAGTCTGTCCAGGAAATTAAATGCACTGCATATCAAGCGCAGTCTCTCTTTAAATCACCAAATGGTCACGTGATCAAAACTGTAATTAAAAAAAAAAAAAATTTTGGAAGCATCAACTCTGCACTCTTTTTAACCACCGTGTCACTAAAATGCATTGTATTAGTAATTCATGCAGTAGTTGTGTTCGGGTTTCTCTGCTGTTAAACTGTGGTTTGATCCAGATTTCCACTGAGCTGATTAAAACTACCTGTAAATGTTACACCTATGCAGATATAATCTGTTGTTGTTTAACTCAAATATGAACAACAACAACAAAAACTAAGAAAAAAACGAAGTTGCTAATACTGCCAAGTGAATGAACATGCATGCGAAATGTTTGGCTACTGCATGAATCTTACTCAGAAAGGATGCATGAAAATACATAATTATAATAACATTTGTTTTTTTTTTTAGATGATTAACTTTTTGCTTCCAAACAACGTCCATGGTGATCAGGTTGCTCACAGGAAATGAGGCACATGTGTACACGAAAGCAGTAGTCCATACAGGATATGAAATCAGCCGGCGTAGAAGATAATATGGCTGACTACTGACTGTAAAAGGTGAAGGCAAAGAGGAAATGGGGAGAGGGGTTTAAACAGAAATAAATTGATTGATGTCTAACAAGGAAGATCTGAGCTAGAACCCGAGACTTTGAAATTGTTTTTGTGAAAAATGTCCCAGTTTTCTGGGAAGTTGTGCTGCACCAGTGCAGTATGAAAAAGCCAAACTTCTTAAGAACATATAACTCATGCTGCTGGAAATAGGATTAAACAGAGTGTTATGAAAATGGAGCATAAAAATTCCTACAAGGTGCACTGTTGACTAATATCCATGTGTGCTTGTGTCTACTTCAGCATTTAATGCACTTTACAGCAAATTACAACAATTTATGGAGGTTTTCACTTGACGATCTTACTCTTAAAAGATGCATTTTAAAATAAATGGCTTTTTCAATTTAATTAAAATTTCTGTTCCATTAATTCCTAAACAACAAACAGAAAAACCAGTAAGTTTAACATTACAACAATTTCAAAACATCGAATCAATAAACGCCGTAGGTTTAAAATGACCAGAGCAATCCTAGAAACATCCATGTTTGATTACAAATCAAAGAAGTTAATTAGTGCTAAGATCTTGTTTATGTGTGTTTCTGTGCCCACATGATGACAAGAGCTGATCTCTTGTTATCACTCAGGTTAAACACTGAACAAGTCACGTTTGCTTTGGTGGATTTCATTAACGGGACGAGCAGAATCTATATTTATCTCAGCGATCTGAAAACAAGATGATGAGACAGAAGAGGGTACAACAGAAGGAGACTGGAGGATTAAATCCAACGTGGCAACGTGGCAATGAAAACCGTGCAGAAAGTGGAATGAGACAGAGACATCAGGAGGAAAAAGAAAAGACGTGAAGAACAGAAGGGGAGACTCCAGATGTATTAAAAAATGTATTAAAAAAGTGAATGATGGAACGGCACCAGCAATATTTAATAAAATATAACGCCCCCTCTCCTTTGCCTACATCTCCATGGTGATACGACATCTGAGAGGGTGAAGATACTCAGAGACGGATAAAAACAAGCAAAAATATTAACAGATTGAAATGGAAAACATAGAAAACAAACCAATAAGGTAAATGTTTTTGAAACATCAGCCTTGCATTTCGAGTATTTTAATCATCTCTAGACATAAAAAAAAAAAATTGTATTTGAAAGTAATATTTCAGAAAAAGACAAGAAAAAGTGTTTTAACAAGTCCACCAGTGGACAACAAATGGGAGTATATGTGATAAGCTATTGCCTGTTTAATTTATCTGTTATAGTTGAACAGTGACGACTGTTCAAATAAACACTAAAATTAACAAGTTTCCATAGAATATTATGCAATACGTTGACAAAAGACAATACAATATGATAAAATGAGCACCTTAGTCCAGAGTCTTCCTTATCTCCGCTCTTAGGAATACAGCCAATCACAGCCCAGGAAAATGAATGTCATTCCTTGATTGGCTGCCTTGCACATGCCAGCCAGTAGTGTGTCGAATAACTGCGTGTTGGTATTTCAGCTTTCCAAGTTGCATTTTCTTTTGAATATTTCAAATGAGCTCTACACAAAATCGTTCTAGTCCAGTCTAATCTATTTAGTCTTGTGACCCCCATGTATGAAAAATAACATTACCTCTTCAATAAACCATGTTAACCACAGTTTTTGATTTATTTTTTATTTTTTAATTAGTGGGTAAGCAATATGTACACAAAAGGATACACAACATGACGATTTCTGCTGTATCTCAGAATTCGTGACACAAAAGCAACCGCAGTGCCTCTAATTCAAAAATCATGTTTGAGTCACTCACTCCTAATTTTTCTCTCCTGCCGGTTGTACATCACACAACTGCCTGCACGCACCGTGTCAGCATCAAATCAATAGGAAGCTTGTCGGGAACATTGACCATTAGTCTTGTCTTAGTGAGATTAAACAGAGGACAGTACATGGAGAAATAATGCCCCAGATGAATGAGACACAGCCACACCCACGGACACTAATAAGCTGAAATCCAATTGAGCCATCCATTATATTGAAATGTTCCTGCATAAGGAGCAGCCGGCTGCATGTTGCTGACTGCAGCTACAGGAAGTCATAAGGTTTTGTCATTTGCCACTTTGAAAGCGTAGAAAAAAAAAAAAAACTGTTGGAACAAACTGATAAATCTTGAATATTCTTGTTTCTAATTCTGCTATTTCTGTTTCAAACAAACTTTTAGAAAATGGTTTAAAAAGTACATTTTAGTTCAACTGAAAACTGAGTTCCCTAGACAATTTATTGGTATACAATTTTTCATAAAAACTATTTTATGACAAATTTAAATGAATTAAAACATAAAATTATGAAGTTATTGTCACCAAAGCAGCTCATTACAAGTCTCTATGATATGAAATCAAGCTTTGATAACTCAGTCTGGATGTCGAATGCACAAAAATTGCTGTTATGTGTTGAAACTTCACATTTTTAAAGTGATGTGAATATTGCTTTGGAATATATTTATACTATTGAAAAATGTAGGTGTTACATAAAACATGAATGGGGTGTTTGTTGACAAACTGTGCACACTCATGAATACATTCATTTCCAACCCCCGTCACACACAGTTACCATGGCTGCGCCCTCAATGTGCCCCCCACATGTCATTGTATCACTGATCATCAACCTTTCTCGAATGCCGAGGGCAATCAGAGTGAGCCTGACCTGACCGATGTCGGCACTGGCACACAGACACACACCTGTCACACACACACGCAGCTAAATAATGATTTCCCTTAAAACACAGAATCTGTCCTTATCGAAAAAGTAAGAGCTCATCAGCATCGGAATAGTTCCCAGGAGCACAGTTTGGACTGCTGACAAATGAAGTTGTTTGTTTGTCCTATTTCATGTGTTTACGTGCATTTGTGATGCTGCTATTGGACATTTTGCTCCAATAGCAGCATAGGCCGTTGCTAATGAGCCGATGTGTGAAGTGAACACCTGTGAAAAACAACCTCAAAAACTGAAAAGGATCGTGGGTTTGAGGTCACCACGCCTCAAAAAAGACCTGATAGGCCGCAGCTTTTAATGGCACCTCAGCATGTGAGCCTCTAGGCTTTTTTTTTTCTTTTTTTCTTTTGTTGACCACGGCCCTGTAAAATTAAATTTGCACAGACTTAACAAGATTAGATTCAGCATGTTTGCGTGTTGACTGCAGTGGAGTAGCCAAGCAAACCAGTGATGGTTTGAAAAACGTACCTTTAAAGTAAATCCACAAAGAAACAGCATTGGTATCAATGTGTTTATTAGTAACAAGGCTAACATGCTATCGCTAATATGCCCATCTAAATGGCATATTAGCCCATTTGAATGGGCATATTTGCCCTGTAAAAAGTTGTTCCTCTGTGGACATTTACAGAAAACATTCTGTAAAAGTTCAACGGGTTTTCAGTCCATTGCCTCACCTTTTCAGGATGTTTGTTCATTTGTTTCTTACTTGAACCTGTGAATCAGAAAGGCTTTTGAGTGCGAGGGATAAAACCTTGCTATGTTTAAAGTGCAACGAGGCTAAAACATCATATTTCAGTGTCTGTTTGACCCCTTTGTTAAGAGGAGATTGAAACAAAGATACAGGTTGTTTCCACTTCCTTACTTTAGTGTATTAAGTATGTGTGTCACTGTGGGACAGGTTTATAATATTTAACGCTATATATGCATCAATTCCAGTAGATATATAAATGTCTATTAGGTCCTGAATCAGGTAACACCTGGAACTTAACTTCTCCAGACAGTTTTAGATGTTGTTCAGCTGCTGAAAATAGCAAGCCCTGTACTTATGTCCAGCTTTCTCAGGAAGGCACTGCATATCAAGGTCATTAAGGTGCAGGATGAGCATTACGTTCGTGGAGAGAGGTGCACTCTCTAGGTAAGTGTCGCCATGGTGCTATAAACCAGGACGTGGCCTGAAGGTCAGTTGACCACTCAAGTGGAAATTCAAGGGACGTTCCAGATAGATGCTCCTGGGGCATCAGGAAGCAGCAGATAAGAAGACGGCAACCACTGCAGGACCACAACATCCTGACTCTCCTGTTCTTGAAGAAAGAGAGTCCTGTTTTGACGAAACAAGCAAACAAACCAAAAAAATCTGTTTCTGCACTGTACAGACGGAAAGAGATAAAACAAAATGTTCAAGTAAGAGAGAACTGCTGTGTTCTTGTGGAGCTTCGCAACGAAACGGTTCAAAAATACATCAGACAGTCACGCTCCGTGTTTCCTCCCTTTCTACTTCTCTTCCTTTATATTATTATCTGTTTTATTTCTCGCTCTGTTTGGGCTGTTAGTTCTGTGACTTTTAACGCTGTCACTCTCTCTTATCGTTCTTGTCTCAACACCTTACCCATTTCTTTCTTAGGCTTCTTTGTTAAAAGCTTCTGTCTTCCTAAGATTCACTCTTCACTTGGAGTCTGTCTGCGATTTGTTCCTGGGTTCACTCAGCGAGTATAGGAAGAGCACTTCTGGAGGTTTCAGTGAATAATACATGTCTGTTAAAGCAAACCAACGCAGGCCGACACAGATGGAGGAGAGAAGACTGAGCTGAATATAAAGTTTTCATAGGACGTAAGTGTGGAGGATTTTTTAAGGATGAAATATGAGCAGGCGGTTTTGTTATTAGGCAGAAAACATGAGAGTCATTCAATCTAATGCATTCACACTCAAAGAAGGAAAATGTAATAAAATCTATTTTTTTTTACTCTTTTCTGTGCACACATAGGCAGCACCGTTCCAAAGATTTCCTTTCATACCATCAACATAAATCTATTGTTTCACCCTTAAGAAGTGGATTTGAACTGTCATATTATTGCCTAAATAACAAATTTCAAGGAATTTAAAACAAGAATTGGATGCACGAGCACCAAGTTTGGGGTCAACGATTCTATCAGATTATAAAAAAATGGACAAAATTGTCCGAAAATCTAAACCGCAGTTGAATTGAAAATCTGTGAAGTATTCGTAAATGATAGGATCATGACAGGAAATCAATCGATTTAAATAAACTCCACCATGTCTCGAATTAAATAGTTGTTTTAGCCATTAATCAACCCTAAAAAAAATATTCCGATGCACCATTAAAAGCCCTAAGTTAAAATGGGAGTCATGCCCATGATGACATGTAATACACATTCATCAAGATGCTATTTATTTGCACCAAATCTGACAGAAATGAGGGTTCACTCCTGCCCCGCAGTCAAATGACCTCATCAAATTTTTCTGAATTATGGGTAGTGACACTTTGCTCACAGGTCTGTCTGGCTGCTTGGGGCGTCGGGTTAGTGACTCATGCCTCCCTCTCTAATGCGCAGACACGTGCTCTCACAGAAAGTCCCAGACTCACACAGCAGCCGGACCACAGGGTAGCTGACATTTAGCAGTGAAAGAGAAAGCAGTCGGAGCTGAGGTGGAAAAAAACGATGGAAGCAGCAAACACAATGGTGTCCAACACTCACAAAAGCTTACGGTCAAAATGTAACGTGCCTCATTCTTTAGCATTTAAGCGAAACGTGTGCAGGTCAGGCAATACCGTAATCCAGGGGTGCCCAAAGTCGGTCCTGGAGGGCCGACATCCTGAATGTTTTAGTTCTGTCCCTGGTGGTGGTAACAACCATTCCAGGTTGTCAGTGTTCTTAGGCCTCCATCATTTGGTCAAAATGCGTCAAACCAGGGAGAGAACTAAAACACGCAGGAGGCAGACCCTTGAGGACCGACTTTGGGCAGCAAATCTTTTGGCAACACCTTATTTGAAGCGTTGTGCAAAAGATTGACATGACACAGACATGACAAAACAGCGGTCATGAACTTGAAGGAGTCTTCATGAATGTTTACAATTGTTGTCATGAAGTGTCATTTGGTTAATAACGAAACTATTAAGGCAAAGTTACAACTTTGCAATTAAAAGTCAATTAAAAGCATACATTTCGCATTATTCTGACAATAAATATCATTTTAATGCAAAATTCTACTAATTCCAAAATTGTTTGGAGGCAGTCATTTTTGTGCATTTAAGGTCCTTTTGTTTTTTTGTATGACAATTTCAGAAATTGGCTTCCATACATTCATTTGGGTTCTGAGCATACAATATGAATACTGAGGAGAGTTTGTGGTTGTGGTATTTTACTTAAACTGTCTTTGAGTGTAAATCTTACTGCCAGACCACAGACATAATGGATCAAAGTAAATCCATATAGATTTTTTTCTCTACCTTTTCTGTCTGGATCCATGAATGTTCACGTTGCAGCTGACATAAACAGGCTTTCTGTGGCAATAAAAAAGGAGAAAACCTAGTCAACTGTTGAATATTTGATCATTCACCAGCACAGAATAAATTATTTAGAAATTGGCCTTTGCATGTCTGTCCTCTCTCTCTCTCTCTCTCTCTCTCTCTCTCTCTCTGCCATTGAAGACAAACAGTGAAGGTCTTTAACCATGGTGTATTAAACACCTGTGATGCCCTTTAAGATGCCCTTAAGCCACTTCTTCAGTGGAAAATGACCGGAAAATGCCTGATAACTGTCCAACTGACCGGTTCCACCGCCCTTGCTTGGGCAGGGTGATTTAAAGGAAAGTCATTTGTGACGGTTTTGCAATTTATTGATTTCTGTCCTGTAAGTGCAAACCAGATGACATGTTCACAGAACAGCTCTGCCTCAGTGGGAGCAAACATTGTTCAGATTCTTGGTTATTTAGGTTTATACTTGAAACTAATTTATTTAGAGCAATGCTATCTGATACACCAGATAGCATTGCTTTATCAGATAGTATTGGTCATACATTGCACTACGCAATGTATGACTGGGAAATGAAAAAAAAGCAATGTGTGGCTTTCAATTTTTTTTTTATAAGTAAACTAAAGAAATATGAAATGTACTTTGCACACGCTTTTGCTGCAGATGCAATACATAGAAAAAGGTTTATTGTTTTCATGGCAAAATGAAGTTTAGATTTTATGGATTACAATTGTTAATATTGAGTTCTTTATTCAAATTCTGAAAAAATACATAAATTGATACCTGCGTTTGCTGACATTATATCGTCTTTATGCTGATACATTTCTCATGATTAAACCTGAAAAATGACTCGTTACCTGAAATATTTAGTTGTTTAGTAATCCAATTGGTTAGTCTCTCAACTTTGGTGTGCCATTTATAAATGTTTGTGACTTTAACCTGTTTTATAGTGATAAATAATATTGAAAACTCACTGTATTTTGCTGAATTAAAGTCATAACTTTGTTGGTGTAAAACTAATTTAAGCTTTACTAGTTTAGCAAAGAAGGGGGAAAAAAAAAAACGTTTTTTTTTTTCTTTTTTTTTTTCAGTCCTGCAGTTTAGGGAATCCGTCGCTTGTGTCATTGCCGGATCTTCACCAAATCACGGGATGGGGGTAGAGTGAGGGGTGGGATCGAAACTACGACATCCTGTCCGGTCAAGAAAACAAACCGGATGCGTGTTGTGCCGCGTCTGCCTTCACGCGGTGTCCTGAATGATTTAAACCGTTTTACATCATCGACCTCCCTCCCTCCCTCCCTCGCTCTCTCTCCCTCCTCCCCTCCTCCATCCTGCGCTGCCTCCCGCTGATGCGCCGCGCAAGCAGCCCGGAGATGCTGCTGCTGCTCCTGCTGCTGATGTTGGCGACCGACTGCAGCATCCGACATGGGCATCCTGTAATCCGGCCGCGGCACAGTGAGTGTTTTTTCCCCTCCACTTCTCTCACCCAGCGACGCTTTTTCTAAACTTAGCTGCTATCTCAACCATCGTCTCCCTACGCGGCTGTTTTCCCATCTTCCTTTGTGCAGTTTTCCTTTTTTTTTTTTTCTTCCTTTCTTTCTTTTCATAAGGGGGTGGCGCATAAACGAGACGGAAACAGCGCGAGCCCGTACTGTTTTAGCAGCAGGGATTTGTCCCTTCCCGTTACTACACCCCACCCAAAGTGAGGTTTCTTTGCGGAAGAGGAAGGAGGAAAGAGTTGAGGGTGGGTGTCGCTTCTCCCAGCGGACTGTGGCTGCAGCAGGAAACTGTACTGCTTGTACAGCGAGATGCCCAACTTAAAAAAAAAAAAATGCTGACATAAATAATTGAAAAGATTTTTGGTTGCAAGTGCGCATATTGGGTGGAGGAACATGGAAAGTAGAAGGAGAGAAAATATCTCTATCTATCTATCTATCTATCTATCTATCTATCTATCTATCTATCTATCTATCTATCTATCTATCTATCTATCTATCTATCTATCTATCTATCTATCTATCTATCTATCTGTAGGAAACATACTGCGCATCTGGATGCCTGCGTGTGTTTATTTGAGGACAAGAGCACTCAGACACTGACAGCCTCAAGCAGTCAAACTAGGCTAATCCCTAATGACATAGACAGATCTCTCTCTTTCTCTCAACCTTCCCCCCATACCCTCTCCCTCCATCTATCTCTGGTTTTTTTGTTTGTTTGTTTGTTTTTTTTTTCTAAATTTGCCATAAGGTCTTGTCTCCTCGTCCCCTTCCTCTCCTTTCTTTGTTTTACTCAGTTGTGACGACGTGCTGTCCATGGTGCTGAAAGCAGGCGTCAGCAGATGGCTCGGTGATACGGTGTAGCTAGACGGGCCTGTCACTGCTCAACAGGTGCCACAGACAAGAGGCAAGGATTTTGAAGACGGCGGGGAACAAGGTCGCGCTGGGAAATGTTTCGGTTGACATTGTGTGTTTTGCCTTTTGTTCCGGAAAAGGGCTCATTCTAGAGATCTATCAGGAATTCACCAGTAGATTGGGGTAGTTTGATCAAACTATCAGTGGGCAACTGCAACATCAAAGTCACAATCTTTTTCCAATCAGGGAACAAAAAAGACAACATTTTCTGACGCTGACAGAATTCTGAGATTTAACTGAGCAACATTTGGATCTCAGGCCTTGAACAAGCAAACGATTCTCTCTTAAATAAGAGGTGCTCCCAAGCTTTCAATGGTTAACAAAACATGAACAATCAAAAGAAACAGACATATGAGTTAAACAATCACCTCATCTGAGAGGTACCAATACGTTACTGTCTACATTTAAGGACAATGAATAAGCAGTATTATGAATAAATAAACCGCGTAGATACATTTCTAGAAGTGTCTTTCCAAAACATATATGTTAAGACTTAAGAAACATTCAAAAGTAGTTGATCATATAGTTGTTTTTGAATCCAAGTTTGAAGAATAAAAATCAATTACACTTCACATTAGTCAACCAAATTCTTAAGGTTGTCCTCTTGTATGGTTTATTTTTTTTATTATTTATTTATTTATTTTTGTAGTTTCCCAACACATACAGGCCCACATGTGCAAATGAGGCAATAAGAACAATCAGTACTACACAACAGTGGTACCAGGTTGTGGTGACAGCAATACTCTTCATTGTTGAAGTTGCTACTGAGGGCAGGAGGCTCGGAGTTAATCATCGTGTCAATACCTTAAAGGCTGTTTCAAATGAAGTATCAGATACATAAAATATTACTTATTTCCTCAGATATGTTCCAGAGATGTCTGTGATCACTTCCTCTGTGAGAGATAGAGAGAGCGAGACTTAAGACAAATAACACAAAGGTTGAAAGATCTACAGCAAAACTGTTTTGGTATTTTGTTTTTAAACTCTCTTTGTGATGGTGAATGAGGGATTGTGAGATGAGATAATGTCCTGCATTCTCCAGGGATGTTAGCTGCACCACTCTTTAATGTAAGTTGCAAATTTGTTTCAAAACATCTAAAAACAAAACCCTCAAATTTGTACCTATCTTGTTGAGAACATTACAGGAACCTGTAAACTTAAGAAATCAAAAGACACAGCGATCGCCTGTTAGGACTTCACCAAAACAAAAAGGATTTGTTGCAGAAAGAAACGTAGGAATAGAAGAAACATTATGACCACCATGTTGATGTGATTGTATGAGGATGAATTTGCTGAAGCAACGGCAATGAGAGACAGAAACAGATGATTACATAACCACCCAATTTAGCAACTGCAGTTTGTCTCCCTGAATATCTCTCACATAAAGTCCCAGACAGCCTCGGCAACACGGAGAAGAAGACAGAATCACATGCAGAGCCGGAGGTTTATAATGCAGCCGCTGCTTTCTAAGAGACAGTTTCATGCCTGGCATGTGTGTGTGTGCCACAGTGTTGACTTGAGTGTTGCACTGCAGTGTCTAGCAAAAGAACTGATACCAGATCCTTCAGACATTTTGTCATGATAAAACCGCAAACTTTGTTTTGTTGGGGTCTTATGACTGACCAAGATCAGAAAATTGTGACGTGAAAACTAGATGATCGTGTTGTGGAGTGTATCATGACAACTTTGCGTTCTCTAAATAAATTAAACAGAAAGAAAGAATATGGGAAAACTTCTGACCTATGAAAACTTGGCTGCCCACTTATACTGGCAGACTGGATATTGAGAACATTTTTCATAGAAAAGCAGTCTGGATGTCCACAGTAAGACAGGAAGTGTCATGTTTCTTCAGGGTTCGGGTTTCGGTTTTCTTTTTGTTTCGATCATATTCTTGTGGGTTATTCATGTTCCATTAGACTTGCTATATTCTGTCATTTTTCTGTTAATTATTGCTCTTTAGGAGTTGCCATATTATCCTTAACCTTTTAGTTTGTTCTTGTATTTATCACTTAGATTACTGTCTGGGTTTTTTTCCTTTTTGCTTCTTGATCATTTGAGTCTTGTTTTATCTTCTCTGTGTTAATTAGTCTCCTCCTTCAGTCTCCATGTTTTCTTGTTCCCACAGCTGTACCACTCTGATTCATTTAGCCTCTTCTCTGGCCACCTCAGTATTTTAAGCTCAGGATGTTTGTGCAGTGTTGGCTTATTCTCTTATTTTTGCCTCAGTGTCTGTGTTATGTCTCCATAAAGCTAAACAAGACAGGGGACAATTCAAATATCCACATCAATCTTTAAACCTTTTCAAAATTAGCCACAACAAAACAACTTCCAAAGAAATTCCCACTTATAGTCTGACTCAGATAAAGCAAAAATAAACCTATAGATAAAATGCTTTGTGAATACTAACACAACCCCAAACCCCAAACGTAAAACAGGACGGTAGCGTTGACTCATTTCTTATTTCCCAGAGCTTATTAACATGCTCAAAACGAAGGAGAGAGCCTTTGCAGAGGATTGCTCTGTTCCTCCATACAGTCTTCTCTGAGGAAACCTCTGACCTTCAGACTCTGCCAGTCATTGAGCATCCGTCCCATAAATAAGAATGTGTTTATCAAATCAAACCAAGTAAAGTTGCAGAAGGCCAAACCTTGAATTTGCTGAAAGCATTTCAGACAAAAATATTCTGCTATGCCACTGGCTTGTATTTTTTTTTTCTATTAGAGTCGAGTGGAGTGTTTGTTTAAAAAAAGAAATTGTTTGTTGCTTTCATATAAGATACATAAAAAGAACCAAACAGCCGAAAAGAAAATTGGATGTGCCTGTTTGGAATCAGAAATGATCAGTTTACTATAGATCGGCCCTTTTAAATTGCCTTGTTTTTGCCTCGTCTAACTGGATACGTGGCAGATGCAACAAAGACACGTACACTCATAACCTCCTATTTATGAATGGCTGGCAGACGCCCACTTCCCTTTTTCCAATCAGAGACTGGTTAGGAATGATGTCAGAGGACCTGCCTGCACATAAAGGCGAGATGCTCACATTGTGTTTTTGCCTGTTTAATGTCTATAAGTGCACACAATGAAGCCTCCTGCTACAATAGGCTCTAAACACAAAAGGAAAAGAAAGAGAAAGAGAAATTAAAAAAGAATCCAGGATTAAATCCAGTGGGTCTGATGGATCTGATAACAACCTTTGTTGCAAATGTATAGCTACTAATCACTCAAAGGATTGCATGGAATATTATGGTTACTCGTTTGAATTTTTAGCATAATAAAAAAATATATTTTCGCTGGAGGTTTGCCTTGGCCTTCAAACGTAATGTTATTTTAATGACTGTGCAGCTGCGTCTGAACTGTATCATTTGCAAAGAACAATTCAGTCCAAACAGGAACTTCCCTGATAATTAATAGTAATTGTGCTGTAAATTTTAAATGTCAAAAAACATTTTATTACCTTACTTTTTAAAGCTGTAAAAATTCATCAGATACTTACAACTTATCTTTAAAAAGATTGCAAGAAGGTGAAAGAGGGTGGAAGGACAGAGACAGACAAGCACAAAGCCCTCTACTGACAGCAGACTAAACACAGTGAGCAGGCCAGGCAGCAAGACCTCATTTGCTGGAAAGCCATGTGTAAGATGACAAACAACCCACTGTCAGAGAAGAAGTGTGTAAAGATTTGCAATTGAAATAAAGGAGACACGGGTTAGAGAGCGTGATGATAAAGAGATGGTCTCTGACAAACTGCTCGTCAGTGACAGCGATGAGGTAAGCAGTGCTTCTGACTGAACAGAAGGGGATGAAAACCTGAAGAGAATATGCCTAACTTCCTTCACAAATTGTTGTCTTAAGAATGAACGTTCCACAGAACAAAGTAAGTAGTACTGTGCAGTCTTTTTAAGTGCTAAATGACCTTGGTGTTCATTTACCACTTGAGGGTAAATAGAGATGTCACCATTATGGCTGGTGAGCTTGGAGCCCCAGGGAGTGGCACTGTTGTTTCTATTTATCTTACAGTCAGGAGGCAGATTTACTTTGCTTTAAGCTTCAAGCTGCCACTGCGCTGCAATAAGGGAAGACAGAGGAGACTGTGGTGGCCCAAACTGTGATTAATCAGCTTTGGAGACAGAGCATTTATGCAGAGCAACTGGTCTGTTTCCTGGGATCACTGTCTATTGAAGTAGCCCTTCTTAGTTGTTGGTCAACAAATTTAATGAGTTCTGAACTGTGGTCATCAGAGATGGAAAAAAAAATATTTGATCTAATTAACAAACTCAGTAATTAGCCAAATTACAAAGATGATTTGCTTGGCATAAAATATGAATGTGTGCTTCACTGACAACAACCAGGAAAAGACACTAAGCACTCGTAATTTGAACTGTTTTCTGCTCATCACCTGGTCATCTTTAGTGCACTGGTTAAATGTATACTTTTATTTTAAATAAAAGTATATATTTGTTGGATTTTTTAATGCATTTTTGAGAAATCCTTGACATTTGCTCTCACAAACCACCGAGCTGAGCTTTCGCCTCACGGAGAATCCCTGCCCCATGCTTTTCCCACACAGCTCCTCTAGACTAGCGGCAGCAGAAGTTGGCGAACACCTGATGGAGTTGTGTGTCTGCTGAGCTCATCATCCGCAGTCCAACGTTACTGAGAATGGTTTTAAACGGCATACTGGAGGCTCATTGTTGAGATGACGTGCAGAAGGTGGAGTGTTGGAAAGACCAGGAGATTCTTAAAGAAACAGAGACCAATTTCAAGCTGCAGTGTCACATTTTTAAAAATAATTATGAGTGATATATAGAAAATTTTGATAACAACTGAAGGTGACATAGTTGCTTGATTATGTTATATAATGGCACAATGTGCTTAGAAAGAAAATCAAAAAAACACAAATGAGAAGTATTACCTATTAACACTTCATTAACTAATTTTAAATGCCAGAGTAGAGAGAATGAACAGTATAAATAATGAAGATTTACTGTAAATGAACAAACTTTCTAAATTCACCCTTCAAAAACTAACATCCAGTGCAAACTATCGTCTCCAGAGAATGCCTATTTAGTGAAAAGAATCCAACCAGCTGTTTTGTAACTATCGGAGGGGGCAAGTTACAAATATATCTTTTTTTTTGGCACTTCACCACTGTGTGCTACTTCCTGTTGCAGTATCACATACAGTACCAAGAAAACACACCGACATTTGAAGTTGAAGTGTAACAAAATCTGAAAACAAGAGGAGATTTATTCTTTGGCAAGAGCCTTTAAAATTTAAAAGGATACTTACTGTGGTAAGGCCAGTTTCCATCTTGTATACGCTGAAAAATATATATTAAAAACAACAGCAAAACTGTGATGGATTCATGGATCCTTCCTTTGGCGATGCTTCATTTATTTCTCAGAGGGATCGTATAGCTCTTGCGTCAGAAATGCCCTCTGTCTGTCTGACAGCCCGCTAATAAAATGGATATGAACGTCAAAATTCTTATAGAAAAATTAGTCTCCAGAGAATTTCGACTGACTCGAACAGTCGGAGCGAGGCCGATGAACCAAACAATTGAATCACTCTGACAGCCTGCAATTTCCCTTGTTTTCTGTCAGATTTGTTTGGCGTGTCACACAGAGATACAGTGGTCAGCCTGCCAACGCAGTAAATCAACCACACTGTAACAGATGTAGGTTCGGCTGTGGAAAAGTAAATGGAAAACTCCACGCTCCAATGCTAACAAGCCAATTAACAATTGTGGTAACATAACAAATCTAGTGTGGTATGTTTCAAGAGGAAATTCCCTTTACATACTTTCCTATCCATATCTGACTACAGAATATGACCTTTGTTAACCAAATATTGTGATGTCAAAATATTTTACTTTATAAAACAACAAATCTGTTCCATCTTTTTCTTTTTTCCAAACAGTCTGCCTAAATGTAATTAAGTAAACCTGCATAGCCATGGGAAAAAGACATTTGCACACAGATTGTAGGAAGCTCTAAGCGCTCATAAATCTTAACAGTGTAAGCAACCGACATCCAGCTGTACATTAAGGCACATGAATTATGCCAGTAATAGTCTCTCATTTAAATAAGCTGCCGCATTTTTTTTCTTCCCTCTGTGTATTCATTTGTCCAAAGGTCAACAGATCGGACATCATGCAATCATTACAACTAACCAATTTCAGAAACTTACAGTAAATCTTTACCTTAAAAAATAAAGCATAGGGGGACTTAAGGAGTTACTCAAACTTGAGGATTTGTCGAACATGCACAACAAGAACAAGCTTTTGTATTTCAGTTCAAGGTGTAAAATTATGGAGTCATAACAAAGTCAAAATGTAATACAATTTAAGGGGAAATATAAGAAGGTTATATTCACAAGACAGAAATATGGATGAGAGACAGCACAAATGTGAATATGTAAATTGAGGCTATCGCATATGAGTGTTTGGGTATCTATGTATGAATGCATATATTTAGACATAAGTGTGTTTGGTGAGTCTATGGCAAAAACAAAAAACAAAAAAAAAGATAAAATGGAAAATTCATTAACCTGTTTTTATTAATTTATCTTATTTAATAATGAGGGTCCATCTGAAAACATGGTATGAGTTTATGGGGTAGGCGTTCATAAGTGTTTTATTTCTTTACAGTACTTTTCGAGCATGTTAACATTATTGTGGTGCAAAAAATATGTCTTTAGCATTCCTTGTTCACATTTGATATTTTATGCTGCTATCATGTTCGAAATAAATAAATATTCACACCAATCTTTAGTCAAACTGAATCCTAAATAAGACATTTCATATTTCTTAACAAGACTCGTGCTGTTTTGTCTGCATTCTGTGAGAATTGTGCCAGGGCTTTTAACAGGAGTCGGTTTTTATTCCCCGATCCATTAAATGCAAAGCAGGTTTCCAAGTTTGGTTTTGAGTGGTTAGAAGCAGTCTGGCCTTTATTAGGTAAATGCAGCTCTCGCTGCAAACGCCAATGCGTTGAGAGCTCAATACAGTTATTCAACCAGCACTTTAGACTTCAGGAGAGACAGGCTTAGTCACTGCTGATGTGTCACAAGTATAGATGTTCTGACAGCTCTCTTATCAAAAGAGCAGACACTCTAACACCAGTGGAGATGATTATGACAAAAATTAAATTATCGATTTCCTTGTGAAAGCACCATTGCTCTGCGTTTTGGTAAGGTATGCAATTTTGTAATGACACTGTAAAAATAGATGGTGGACCAATCTGTTGCGCACGGAAACGGCTTTCTGATGCACTGTGGAAAGGCTGTGATTTTTCAATTCTCTCTAATCACACATGCTCTGCGGTCAGTGGGCTTGTGCCTCTGACCGTTTCCCAGGCGCCCTCTTAAACTGGAGGCTCTAGCACACAAACAAATTACAGTAAACAAATGCAAAAATGTATGTGTTTTTTTTTTCTCCAATAGTTCAACACTGATTAATGAAAACATTTTTTTTTTTCCACTCGGTGCTACTCTCCTTGCAAACAGAGACGACATGTACAAGACCTTACAATCATTATTTTCACATACTTTTTGTTTAAAGGCAATGTTCCACATATTTTGTTTGTGATAGACAAGAAAAAGAAGCGACATATCTAAAATCCCTCGCTGGCTGGATAAGATTTGACCCTTTTTGCATTTGTGATTTGTGCTTGCATCGTAATGCAGTACAATGTATTACATTGCACAGTTATCATTTTGATGTTCTTCATCAGTGTAACTCTGTGGAGTGACAGAAGTTTCTCAAAGTAAGCCATCTTTTATATTCTTACATTGGCTGAAATAAATGCTAGTGCTTTTTTGTGTTTTTTTTAAGGCTGCCTTCTCAGGCATGGTAGATCACAGATTTTTCTAGCTCAAGAAGGAAAATACATTACAAACCTTAAGTAGAATTGTAGAATTTCATAAATTTGCTAAAAATGTCCTCTGCCAATATCTTGCTCTCCCAAACCCAACCTCCATCGACTTAATAATCACGAGAGCTTATCTGATAGCTTTAAGCCCACTTGGCATCTTGCCGAGACTGAAGCGCTACGGCCCTCGCGAAAACAAAACCTGGCTGACAGAAGGGGAAATGGCCTGTGGCAGAACACCAAAATCAGCAAAATTTCTCGTACTGCTGAGAATTTACTCATGTTTTGCCATCCTTTCACTGACCCGTGTGCACTGATTTCAAGTTGAGATAAGTTTACGGTGCCCTCCGAAAGGATTCAAACCAATCATTTCCACAGTTTGTCATACTGCAAACTTTATTGCATTTAATAGGTGCAATGAAGTGTGAGACCAAGACAAAGTAGTACTTCATTTAAAAGGAAATGATGCGTAATTTTCATAAAAGTGAGCTGTTTGTTTCAGTTAGATAATGAAAAATGAAATACAAAGGGTGTTTGGTCACTTTCTGCGTAGTGATGTACTTCAGTATTTCCAGAAACAATTACTGACTATTGGGTTCAAGTTAATATTTCTGAATTTGCTGATATATTATGCTATTGCAACCACAAATCTTGATGTGTTTCATTTGATTTTTTTTTGTTTTGTCACACGGATGAAAATTGATACATGGATTAAGTCTTTATAAATAAAAATCTGAAAATGTTGGCATGCATTTGTATCTTGCCTACATTATTCTGATACCCCTAAATCAAATCCAGTTCAACCTGCTGCTTTCAGAAGACACCTAATTGTTAAACTGGCATGGCTTCTCAATTGGTTTATGTTTGGACTTTGACTAGGCCATTGAAACTAAACACTGATGTTCTCTAACAAACCTGTAAGATCTCCACATAACTAAGATCGAGTGGCATTTAACTCTGCAGCTTGTTTGCTTCATTTTGTTACAACAATAACAAAACCCCCCCCAAAAACACTGACGCACTGAAGGTTTTAACTCGGCTCTTTTGGAAATAATTGTTTTGCAGACATTTTCTCTCTTTATTGCAGCCTTCGCTGCAGTAGTGAACAGGTAGAACACCTGCTGCCGTCCTCCTTTGTTCAGCTCTGTTTGGTTGATGTGTGTTTGTTCAAATAATATACAATCAGCGCGGGGCAGGTGGTGGTTACTGTAAAAGAAGCTGGGAGGAAAAAAGGGAGGGTTGAAAGATGAACATGTAACAAGAGCTGTAAAAACTGAGCAGCTTTGTTTTGATATATGACAGCCTGGAATATGTCCTCTGCACTCGTACGACACTCATTAGCTTTTGTCGGTGTTTTGGTGAAGGTGACTGGATTCGTGGGCAGCAGTCTGTGTTTCAGATTATAGCTGCTAAAGTCTGTGGAGCGTCTCGCCATCTTATTGACAATGCCGATATAGTTTTCAATCTCAGACACACACAAATCTGTTTAGTTTGTTTTTCACTGTGTTGATGGCGATCAGGTGCAGTAAAGCCCTGTCTTGACCTGACCAGCTCAGAAATGTTCCACAATGACTGAGCCTTCAGCGTTGGCAGCGGATTGGTTGCATTGCAGGGTGGAGCCTTGGCCAGCCACCAGATGCTCCATCAAACTGGGATCTGGGTTTGCAGGCCAGTGCCTTGCTGACTCTGTGCTGCATTTATCAGGATCCTTCAGTCTGGGGCTTTTTGCACATCATCTGGCAGGATGCAGTTCCTGCTTTCAGGGTGTGCCACTGCAAAGGTGGGCGAGACGCCAGTCTACAGCAATGTTTAGGTGGGTGTTTCTGTCACAGGCTGGCCAGCGGAGAGCTGCATTATAACCCGTTGATCTCTGTCGTCCTATGGTTTTGTGCTTCAACGAGAGAAAAATTTATTGGTGTTGGACTTTTGTTCTTAACATGGATAGATGGCATGCAGTTAGATTTTCACTGGATGTGTTTTTGCTTTTAGCGACTAGCAACTAACTTAGACACTGGAGAACATCCTTTTATAAAGCATTTGAGTACCTTATCTATGATGTGTTAAATAATCAAACAGTAAGGGAGTGAGACAATTTTTGAAAATTTGATTAGTTTTAGTTTTGATTCGTCTCGACGTTTAGTGAGCTAAAGAATTTGATTTCTAAATCTCTTGGTGGTTGCTTGACAAACCACTACTAGAACCAAATAGACCTTTACATCTGATTGGTTAACTGGAAGCTGGAGTACATGCCGAGAACAAGTAAATTCCACGCAGAAAGATCCCACTTCAGGGTTCAAACCCAAGATCTTCTTGCTGCACGGCAATGGCGTTGTCAACTGTGCTGCCATGGTAACTAACTGCAGATTATTAATAAAAATAAATTATTTTTTTTTCTTTTTTTTCTGCAACGTTCTTATAAAAGGACTTTATTTTAACACTTCATTTTTTTTATTTTGCTGTGTAAATATGCTGACTTGGCTTGCTTTGCAAGCTCATGTTTAACATGTGCATATGTTGCCCTTGTGTCAGTTCATACTCCACTGAATGCTCACCGTAGCACTCACATTATTCTCCATCGGAGCCCTTGCTACTGCTTCACATACCCGTACTTCCACTGAGTGCAGCTCCAATAGTGGCCCCCATTGTGATCCGGTTAAACAGCTGGATAATTGCAGTCATCATTGCTGAGAGGTGCCGTGGGTGTGCCGCATGCGAGTGTTTGTTCGGTTACTTTGCGTTTGCCGCCTAAAGTAGACGAGCGCTGATTGCCAGTCCAGCGCTGCTCAGAGGGAGTGAGCGACGAGGGCTCCAATTGAGGACTGTAATAGCTCTCCTTTCAGCGGTGTGCCGAATCTCATCATTATCCACAAAAACATTGTGAGAGGAAGGAATTATAGAGCAGTGTTACTCAGCAATATTTAATTGTTCCACTTATTCGTTTAAAAGCCTTTGCAAAAGTGTTAACACCCCTTGAACTTTTTTGCATTTTGTCACGTCGACACCACTGAAATACTGATTGAAATTTTAGTTTTTGCAATGAAGCACAAAGTATTGCATAACTGTGGAATGAAAAATAAAAAGAAATGAAAATTGTGACATACAGTATTTTAATTCTAACAAAATCCACTTGTTGCTTTTTTTGTTTTTCACTAATTAAAGTTTAGTTGTGTGTATTTTAATCAAGAGGCCCAAGGTAACTTTGGATGAGCTGCTAAGCTGCAAAGCTAAGAGCATTAATAGAGAATTCCCCTCCTAATCTGCTTGAAGTTAATCAAAACTCACTTCAAGGATACAGAAAACACATAGCAGAATGTGCATATGCTGAGATAAAATTAAAGTTTTACTTCTTGGTTTACATTGAAACCATTATGTGTAATGTCAAGATGGATGGCGCTGCATAAAGGGTAGTCACATTGAAGTCTCTCGTTATTATTTGTGAAAAGAGAAAAGTGTAAAAGTTCAAGCGGATCCTCTGAAAGTCACTGAACAATGCTTAGTTTTAATGGGACATGATATCAATTATGTCATACTGCTTGCTGCATAAACATTTCGGTGGCCCTGTGTCACCATCTGTTTGTTTAAATCACTTTTAATTTGGGACATTTTTCAGACTTCATAAAAAAATATTTTTTTTTATGTAATCTCTTAGCACCAGTAAACATCTTGAGTTCGATTTTTTTCTAAATCTTTTTTCGTTTACCAGCATTTTAATGTTCACACTTATCTGCTTTCATGTGATCCTTTCATTGTTTGATATCCGTTAAGCAGTTCATTGTGTTCAGTAATGGAGCGGTTTTACCAAAAGTTATCAGCATGGATCATTTTCATTTGTTTTTTAGCAATCAGTTTTTTGGGGGGTTTGTCAATGAGTGTTGTCACTAACATTTTAATCTCACCTTGCTCAGTAAACATTATACAAGCATGACCGTTCAAGTTCTTTGGTGACATTGCAGCATGTAAATACTACTCTCTCTTCCCAGCACAAACATTAGAAGGAAATGATGAACTGCGGTTGTCGTTGATAAGCTTAGCTGCCCTGGCAACAGAGCTACAGGGAATGGCCTTTTAATTTGGCTGCTCACTAATTAAGGTACAAATCATTTGCGGTTAAAGTGAAAGTGCGCCTTGGTTTAAGGGTTGTGTTGTGAAAATATAAGCACGTCTCAAACTGTAACAGAAGACATGGGTGAAAGTAAACAGTCTCTCTTTTGTCTTTCAGGTAATTTTCTCTGTCATCATGTGGGTAGAACCAAACTAGGCCTTCTGCTAGATTGCTAAGAAAGCCACGGAAAGCGGTAGAACATCCGATCCTCTTCCATCACATGGATGAAGAATAGCTTCACTGTCTACAGAGAATTTCCAGAAGTTGAACTGAAGCATCAAAGAACAACCGTCTCGCAGTCTTCCTCATCAGCCTTCCACTCCTCGACGTCACGCCCTCGCTATGAGCGGACTGGTGGGGAAGCTGGACCCCCGCAGGATACAGTGGGGCTCAGCATGGAACACCTTCACGTCGCGCGTGCTGAGGACCAAACCTGTGGAGTCCATGCTGGATTCGGCCGTGTCTGGCACCAGCTCGCACGGCACCAGACTGGCCGGGTGTTGTCCACGGTGGATCTGGTGTCGCTCGGTGTGGGCAGCTGCGTCGGGACGGGGATGTATGTGGTCTCGGGGCTTGTTGCCAAGGAGATGGCTGGCCCTGGGGTCATTGTGTCCTTCATCATCGCAGCTGTGGCATCCATACTTTCAGGTGAGAGAGGATAAGCAGTCTTTCGCCATCTCTGTCTTTCACATACACATGGCGATTAAAACAGCAATAGGATGCAGACATTTATACCATCATTAAACCTCTGATTCACAAGAGCCTTCAGTAAGCGTGCATATTATTACAAGGTCAACGCCATTATAGTTTTAATTTGATATATCCTCAAGGGATGCTTCACTGTAACCCTACAGTTCTAATCAGTTCCCTTAACTCAGCCTTTTACTCCTTGCACTATATCAGAGAGGGTGCCTGTGTGTGTGTCTTCTCTTTACTGAAGGAGTGTGTTATGCAGAGTTTGGGGTGCGTGTGCCTAAGACCACAGGTTCTGCCTACACATACAGCTACGTAACCGTGGGAGAGTGCGTGGCTTTTTTCATCGGCTGGAACTTGATCCTGGAGTATCTGATCGGCACGGCGGCGGGGGCGTCGGCTCTCAGCAGCATGGCGGACTCTCTGGCCAATCACAGCATCAGCAACTTCATGATTTCACATATTGGCACACTCAACGGCTTGGGTAAGCGGCCGATTTTGATTGGCTTTATTTTTTTTGTGTGTGTTCATTGGTTTTATTTCATGTTGGCTGATTCATGAATTATATGAAATGGAAATGATAGCGACTGGTTGAGCTTTTAGTTTTGCCATGTTTGGCAATCATAACACACAGTTATTTGTGTACTTAAAAACAGACATTTCTTGGTCGGATTTTGCCAAATAAAATATGTTGCATCCTGATGATGAAAAACAAAACTACACAAGCTGAGCTTTTCTTTTTTTTTTTTAACCATAAATTTTGGCAGGAGTAGTTTTACTTCCAGTCAGAGAAGCCAAGACCTAATGAAAAATAGCATCTGCTGCTCCATCTTGAATTATGAAAATAAATCCTCAAACATAGCTTTCCAGTTTGAAGCCATGTGAAGAAGGCTGCTCTCTTTGGTGCAAACAACTCCTCAGTCACTGACTTGTCAGATTCTTACTCTGTGGTCTATGATGATGAATTCAGCCAGACAAAAGCCTTCCCACCATCTGACCCAAAGTAATCTTAGTTCAACAACTGAACCATGAAGTGTCCTTCCCTTTGCACATGCCTCTGGCAGACCCAGTTGAATTTACCAGTGGACACTGAGAACATGGTGGGAGTGGTCACATGGCTCACAGCATGGCCAGCTGTTCCATGGTTTATTCGAAAAGCGTTGTTTCCCTTTACAGCTGGTGAATTGTTCCTCCCCGCCCAGGGGAAGTTGTGGAATTTTGCTAAAAATACACAGATCTGGTGAAACGTGTAAACAGAGTCCTCATGTTCGTGAATGCTCTCTTAATTTTGGGTTTTTAAAATGTCTGTCCAACACAAATAGAAAGATTTGCGTTACACATGAAGTAGTTACAAGCTGAAATTTAGTTTGCTTTTTGTTGTGATGCACACCAATAATTATGGATTTGTTTTATCAATAATTTTTTTATCCGTATTATTTCAAATACTTTCATAAAGTATATGAAACTCATATATTATAGCACATTTTGTTGACTTCTTGACAACACAACTAATATAATCTTTGACTGTCTTTTTTTGCAATTTCTTAACTCCATCGCACTGCTAATAAGATAAAGACAAATTTAGAGACTGGGAATAAAACAACACATTTATTCCACACAAAATGTCTTTTCAACATTTTAGAAATATAACTCTGGAAAAATTCTACTCTAAGAATTGTATTAACTGTATTTTATTTAAAAATCATGTCCATCTTTTTGTTTTGTACATGGAGTCTGTATTCTAGTTGTTGCCACAGCTGCCTAATGAAACACACTGATACATCATAAAGCTTTGGGGTGCATGTGTGTGTGTGTATGCGTGTGTGTGTGTGTGTGCTTGTGCGTGCGTGCGTGTGCGTCTGTGTGTGTCTGTGTGTGTGTGTGTGTTATTTCTAGGTAAAGGGGAGCAGTCTTACCCAGATCTGCTGGCCCTTCTGATAGCCTTGCTGGTGACAGTGATCGTGGCTTTGGGTGTGAAGAACTCTGTTGGCTTCAACAACGCTCTGAACATCATCAACCTCATCGTGTGGGTTCTCATGATGATTGCTGGGCTGTTCTTTGTCAACGGAGAGAACTGGGATGAAGGGAGATTCCTACCCTTTGGCTGGTCAGGGGTATGCATGCACACTCTTATCTGTAACACTGCGACACTGGGAAACACGTGTAAGAAGCCTTGCTGAACATGTATCTTGTAATACATAATGCCATAATTTCAAAGAGAAAGAATTGTAAAAATAATAAATAATATCTGTAATTTGAGTGAATTTGATCAGTTGGGGACATTTCTTGTTGGATTTCAAAATTGTTTTGACAAAATCATCCGAAGCACAATTACTGCACACAACAAGTGTTTTAATGTAAAAGAACCATTTATTTTATATTATATTGTGTGAACACAATCAAGGACAGTACCAAATTGTCAAAACTCTGTGTTAGAGAACTTCAGCAAAGAGTGCCATTTTCTTTTTGTAAGTTTCCATTATTGGCATGAGACTATTTAAAAATTGATTCTTTGGAAGAGATTCTTGGAAATTTTCTATCCATCGCAACATTGCAGACTTTTCCAGCAATAAATACTCCAAGTTGGTTTAGCAGAAAAGAAACTTATATCCATTGGAAAGTATGTTGGCTCATGTGTGTGAAAAATCTTTTCTGCATGAGATTTTGATTCTGCAGTAAAACCCGATTTCATCATAAGATCTTTTTAACATGTTCACCACAGGTGCTCATGAATGCGAGTAACAAAGCGTACACAACCCGAAATGTCATGCAGGGCCAGTCATCTTTTTATGAGCCACACTTCCTTCTTGTTTGGTGCAGGTGATGCAGGGTGCAGCCACCTGCTTCTATGCCTTCATCGGGTTTGACATCATCGCTACAACAGGAGAAGAGGCCAAAAGCCCCAACACCTCCATCCCCTACGCCATCACTGCCTCACTCATCACCTGCCTCACTGCCTATGTCTCCGTGAGTCACTTCAATTTGCAATTCTCTAATTATACGTATTTATTATATATAATTATAAATGTGTTATCCTAACTTTTTCCCACACCAGACATTCCGTTTTTAGAAGAGAAGAAAAGTCTTTATTTTTATTGCTTATTTATGTCACTTTAATCTTACTTGTATGCCTCAGTACAACATTAATATGTCTAAATATCATAGCAAAACATAGGGGTAGGGGTGTCCTATGTTTTTTTTTTTTTTATTTTTTTATTTCTACGTAGACAAAGCAATGTTTTACTTCCAGTTATGAATTCATATTTATTCCTAATCTTCACACCTAAATTTGAACTTTTACTTTCAGTTCCTGTTGGTTGTCCCATGAATACAAACTGAGAAGTTGTCCCGAATGTTGTATTCCTGACAGATGGAAGAAAAGAGCCTCTCCCTGCAGGCTAAATGTGGGACAGTGCATCTCCACCACAACCATGTATTCAGCTCAGACAGAATATGGTTCCATTGTGTACAGAGAGTGGATGCTGTTGTGGTTCCTGGGGAATATCAACCAATTAAAACACAAGATTTTTTTTTTTTTTTTCAAATTTTACCTGAAGCAAAGATTACATCTGCTTCAGATTGTGTCTCCTTGTCACATCAACTTCCACACAGTACCCCTAGCATGAGCTCAAAAGATGGTTTGCCCCTATTTTTAACCTCTGCCTTTCTTTGATCTGCCTCACGCTGTCGGCATCTGGGAGAAACTTTCCTCCTCCCTGTAGATCTAGAGTAAAGCTACTGACTCATTCCTCTGGTGACAGAGATTCTGAAATTTGCTTGAGTGACAGACTGCAGCTAACTTTTTCGTTCACGACGGTAGAAATTCTTATTTTTTATCTTTTTTCTCTGATGAGTATTCCAGGTATATTTTTTCGTAATCATATTCTTTGGCTGTTGTTATTAAATAACTCTTAATGCTCTTTTACAAAACAATCCAATGTGGGTTTAAACTTGACAGCTGAGGTCTTCTTTATATTTTTCTTGAAACACAGACAGGCTTTATGATAGCAAATACTTTCTAATATTGGTTGTTTTGTAAATATTAATTGGCTTATGGATAATATCTACTGAAACAACCACAGCATTACATGATGGGTTAATAAGTTTTCTTATGACTAAATGTTTTCAGAATGAATCTTGATTTTAGGGAATAACTATGACGGTTATGCATGTAGGAAAGTAAGATCCTACATAATCTGTGGACTTTGTTGCTGAGAAAAGAAAAAAAAATCCAAAAATTTAACCCCAGCTTGACTGAAGGTTTATTTTATTAGGGTCATTAATATTTAAGAATGATCATAAACTGCACAGCTCCAGAGCATTATCCCTAATTTTCCTTCCAATGAGTTACTGTTATCTTTAGCAACTATACTTTTAGCAATTACATCTGCTGGGAGTCTGATGGGATTAATATTTACTATGCTCAATAGTGGTGCCAAACCTAAGAATACAATCAATCAATAATACTTGTGTTGCCAGACTTACTGACACTGTGCTAAAAAAATTCAGCAGGTTTTACTGCAGTAGAATAACGTCACACTGAAGATGCTGGAAATTTTTACCTTTGAGTACATTTCTGATGTAATTTTCAGTCATAAAATTAAATGCATCACCCCGGCTGTTAATATTTTGTACAGACTTATGAGGTATCAAGCATTTTTCTATATTTTTATTCTAACAATATTAATTTATTGTATTTTAATCACTTGACTTGTGTGGCGATGAGGTAAACATGTTGCTTTTCTTTTTATTATTGCTCTGGGGGTGGATATAGGCAAGATTAATAAAGCACCTATTGTCATCCCACCAGTTTCTTACTTACTGTGGGCAACAAAGATCTTCTTTATTGTTCTTTTATATTTCCTGTTTTGGAGAGTTGTTGAAAAAAAACTTACTGAGCTATTAGTCTTTTCCAAACAGAGCGGTGGTGAAAAATTTGCGAATGGCATTTCCTACCAGGGGGCTAAATCTTTAACTGAAACACATTTCTTTATTTCAGCTGTGTGGGGTTCTTCTTTTTAATCACTCTCTCTTTTCTGTAGCAGTTATGCAAATCCAGCTCTTTTGCAGCCCTCAACTGTGACAGATGGCCCTGTGTGATTTCACACATCAGACGAAAGGACAAAAACATACAGATACACACACAGAAAGAGAGCGAATAATGACTAATGAGCAATTTGCATGCGATGGGGAGAGCTGAGCACGATATTACTGTAAAGCCAAACTGTAAAACTGTAGTTCTCACTCAGCAGCAGCTAGAGTCTAATAAAATGTCCTTCGACTGAGTCAAGAAAGGACCTTGCAAAATTTTCTCTTTGATGAAAAGTTTTTTCTTCATATTTTAGTAAGAATTGATTTTGTTGCTCTATTTTTGCATATAAAATGGTGAAATGTCCTCATCTTTGTCAAAAGCTAAAGGTTGTAGCATTCTCATGAACTAACAAAACAATCTTTGTGCCTTTCCTTCAGGTCTCTGTGATACTGACGCTTATGGTCCCATACAATGAAATTGACGAAGACGCCCCACTGATGGAGATGTTTGCCATCCATGGCTGCATGTTTGCAAAATACATAGTTGCTGTGGGGTCCATAGCTGGACTCACTGTGTCCCTCCTGGGGTCCCTGTTCCCCATGCCAAGGGTCATCTATGCTATGGCAGGAGATGGTCTTCTGTTTAAGTAAGTCTATGCTCTTATTGTATGTTGTTTAATTTTCGTGTCTGGAGAAATGACATATCTTTACCACTCTCTGTGTGTAGGTTCCTGGCCAGTGTTTCTTCATACACAGAGACCCCTGCTGTGGCCTGTGTTGTGTCTGGGTTTCTGGCTGCCCTTCTCTCCCTTCTGGTCAGCCTCAGAGACCTGATAGAGATGATGTCCATTGGCACTTTGCTGGCCTATACTCTAGTGAGTGATAAGTACCGGTGCTGGCAACATGATTAAATATGTAATATCTAACCACAAAAGAGGATGGCTTCTTTTTCTGCTTTTGTGCATCTTAACTTTTAATTCTTTGGCTGCTTTGGATTCATAACTAAACTTATGCTTTGGTTACATTGAGCTGTATTGCCTGAGTTGGTGGGATTTGCCATTTTATGTCCCGGCATTTTCAGGAGAGCTTTCCACAGCCAGGTGGACTCTCACTGAGCAGGCAGGGTTAAACCCAAATACCTAATGTTGCATCTTACTAGTGCAGAAACAAACCTAATGCACTAGCATGTGTTGTACTTGTAGCAAGCCGTGGCATTTTCCTGTCCTCCAATCAATGGACTTTGTTTTATGATGCCAGTCGCTCAGCACCAGTAGAACGGTGCATTATAAGTCATTTCTATGAGCTACTTTAACAATGGAAGCAGACAAAATGCTGACTGAACCACATTGACCCATGTCTTACCCTAGATGAGGCATTATGATGTATTGCAATATTTACTTGTACTTTTCTCACTTTTTTAGTCACACTATAGACTCAAATTTCATTGTATTATCTTGAAAATTTCTTGTGATAAGCCAAGTCAAAGCATCTTTAAAAAGGGCATTATTTTGCTTCCTCTTCACAATAATGTTCTACTTTGTGTTTGTCTAAGAGATAAAATTCCAATGAAAACAACAGAAGTTTGTCATTTTTTTAAATGCTGAAATATATAAAGGTACAAGACACAACAAAACTATATAAATATAATATGCAAACTAAACTGAGTTTAGCAATGGAGACATTAAGATCTGTATGGGGCCAATAAAATACCAGCAAAAAGCAGGTATAATCATTTAAAACAAATGCAGGATAGCTTCAGTATGTGTATGTTAACTTAAGAGGTAATAAAGAAAAAACTTTGGTTTCAGTGTAACACAACTGCACAAAAATGTGCACAAAACAGTCTTTGGTTTTGATTTCTGCCTATGAAAGAAACAAACTTCTCTCTCCCTCTCTCTGCACAGGTGAGCCTTTGCGTGCTCCTCTTGCGTTACCAACCCGAGGGTGAAATCCACGGCTTTGTAAATTTTCTCTCTGAGGAGCAGAACAAGAAGAAAAAGGAAGGCATTCTGGCCGAGTGCGAGAAAGATGCTTGCTCGCCGACCAGTGAGGCCGACGAGTACGGAGGTCAGACCACGAACACCTGCGGGGCCAAAAACCTGCCGTCGCTAGGCGACAACGAGATGCTTATTGGGAAACCGGATAAAAATGCGTACAGTGCCAGCCATCCCAACTACGGCACAGTGGATATGACAACTGGCATCGAGGCAGAGGAGTCAGAAGGAGGGATGTCTCGACGGCTCAAGAAGCTGATCGGACCTCGCTACTACACGTTGAGAATCCGTCTGGGCCTCCCTGGGAAAATGGACAGGCCAACTCCGGCTACGGGGAAAACCGTCACCGTGTGTGTGCTGCTGCTGTTCATCTTGTTCTTTGCTTTCTGCTCCTTCATCATTTTTGGTAAGAACAAATCAGCAATGCCGTAGTCCAAGGTACAAGGGTACTGCAACGTCCAATCACCATTTGTTCCCTCTGTTCCAGGAGCGAACTTTATCACAGAGGGTCATTGGTGGGCCTTGCTGCTGCTAATCTTCCTCTTCATCTTCATTGCCCTGCTGATCATCATTATCCTCCAGCAGCCAGAAAACCCTAAGCGGCTGCCTTACATGGCACCCTGCGTGCCGTTTGTACCTGCTTCAGCCATGCTGGTCAACATCTACCTCATGCTTAAGCTGTCTGCCATCACCTGGATTCGATTTTCAATCTGGTGCCTCGTTGGTAAGCAGACAATTTCCCAAAGACTTTGTTTGCCAGAAAAAAAGCTTTGACGCGGAGCGAATCGAGGTATTATCCAGGACCGATCAGAGCAATGTTTTGGTTTCAAGCAATAACTCTGCTCAGATTACTTCCAATAACAGAAGAAATTATTCATTCAATGGCTCAATTTGCCAAGAGACCCTAACGTTTATTTTTTTTTTAGCCGGAACAAAAGCGTGTCAGGTTTTCTTTTCATTTCTTCCCCTGTTGTAAGCTAATTTTTTAAACTTTTGAAATTCCTCTTTTAATATTATTGAGTAAAAGCCGTCGTTTTCTCTAGTCTTCTTGTTCTCTTAGGTTTGATCATGTTTTAGCCGTAAACTCAAATGTATTTTATTGGCAATAATCTATTCTTTCTTATTATTATTTGTAAATACGTTGAGCTCACTCAGATTCAATGGGACCACCTGTGAACAGAAATGATTAAGTCTTGCCACATATACTTGATAGGATTTTGTTCTGCACTTTAACTAGTCCATCACAACAAAGGTGAATGATTTAATCGAAGCAATTCTATTATATAACTGTATGTTTGAGGTGGTTGTCCTGCTCACTGCACCCAAATCAAAAAAATTTTGCAACTTTTTCCAAGCTTTCTTTCAGGATTACCTTGTATTTCACTCAGTCCAACTTTGTATTAGTTTACAACTGTTTTCCAGTTCTTGCTGAAGAAATGCCTCCCCACTTCATACCCTCTCATACAAACACAAAGTGCAGTGCAAATTATGTGTTAAAGACAATAACGTAAATTTATATTTTACCAAATCTCCCTGTTCCACTTGTTTGTTACTCGAGCATTTTAGACATCAGTGGAAAAAGTTACTCTTCCTGCACACTCTTTCATGTGGGGTTTTTTCTTTGTTTCTTTCATGTTCAGCGAGTTGTTTCCATGTATCCTTTCAGGTGTGCTTATCTACTTCGGCTACGGCATGTGGAACAGCACTCTGGAGATCACGGCCAGAGAAAACGAGGTGCATGCCTCCACCTACCAGCGCTACGATCAAGGCGTGGACGAAGGCTTCTGCGGCTTCGACGACGATTTCTACCCGCCCACCACTGACGCCTGGGGCGCGCCCGGCGGGGAATTAGAGGCGACTCCACCTCCAAAGGCAAAACCTGAAAGTGATGGGCTTTCGTCAAAAGGTGGAGGCAGAACCATTGCTAACAATGGCCTTGCGGAGGAGGATCCCATGGACTTCTGAAGGGACTGACTTCTGTGTTAACATTGAATGTACTGCCTTGTCTGCTGCCTGGGGGTCGGGGAAGGGGTCGTGTGCGAGTGCATGACTGATTACGGGTGTGCGAGTGTGTTTGCATGCTTGCACGAGTGTGTCGTTGTTTTATGTATCAAACCCCCCGGGCTAGATGGTTTTTGGTTATTAGAACAGTTTGTCTTTTACCTTAGTCGTCTCCGCTTGGGATGCTGCCCCCACACAAATGTGGACATAAATGTCTTCACGCTTTCACAGATCCGGACTCTTTAATCAACTTCCCAAACAAAGGAGGGCATGTCAGAAAAGTGCGAAGAAAGTGAGAGATTTGTGTTTTGCTGATGAAGTGCAGAAATGACAAGCTGCACTGAGCAACTTTTTAACTGATTACTCAAGAACTTTGGCACAGAAGAGAAAAAAAGGGTGATGAGAGGGTCGTAAGATTAGTCAGCAACTGTCTTCCTGTTCCAGCACAGGCAGACAGACAGGAAACTATAAAGGCAGTGTGATAAATACAAAGGCCTTCCGATGGCAAAGCCTGACTTTGTGTGTTTTCAGCTTTTGTACAAAAACCTGAATAATTTGTCTAAAACACATTCTCAAACCTAAGTTGAACATTTAGCCTGAGGGGTTTCCACCGGGGATTTGGGCTAAAGGGTGTCGGTGTTTTCTGTGATGACTAGTACTTGGACTTTGCTTGTAATAGTGCCTTCATCAACTATGTGTGTTTTTCTGGTCGTGTCAGTTCTCTACTTCGATTTTATTTTTTTTTGGCCTGTGTATGTGTGTGTTCTGTTGTACTGTGCCTTGCAAAAGTATTCACAAACCCTGAACTTTCCATATTTTGATATGTTCCAATTACAGGCATCATTCTTTTCATTTGGATTTTAAGTGACAGAGAATTTGTTGTAAACCAAGCCATTGCTGGGGAGTCTTTCCCCTCTGTTTCATGTTTGCGGAAACCTTCAACTTTCAGGTTTCCTTTTTTTTTTTAACTCCACCCACTCTCCTTCAACTCTTTTCAGCTTATGTGCTCCACTACAGAAAATTGTTTTCGCTGCCACGGACATTATTCACCATGGAGGGGTGGAGGGGGTAAAGGGTGTTCAGACATTTTTATCTCATCTGACCAAGCCATCTTCCACATGTTTGATGTCTCTCCTAAGGCTGATGGCAAACTGCAAATGGGACTTCCCACTGCTTAATACTTCTCGCTACTTTTCCCTAAAGGCCAGATTTGTGGACTTCTCAGCTAATAGTTGCCATTTGAGCAGATTCTTATTCCTGAGCTGTGGGTCTCTGCGGCTCCTTCATTGTTGCCATGGGCCTCTTGGCTGCTTCTCTGATAATACTCCCCTGCTTGGTTAGGTTTGTGGCCAAGTCTTCATATGTTTGCATGCGTGTTATTCTTCCCATTTTTGAACAATGGATTAAACAGTGCTTTGTGTAATCTTCAAATGCTTCCTACATTTTCATCTCTGCCCTGCCTGGCATTTTTCTTGCTAACCACGCACTACTTTCCATTTGCCTGTCATGCAAATCCTCAGTAAAATACAGAAGGTTGAAGTTTACAAAATGTCAAAAAGAAAAGTGTACATACTTTTACAAGGCATTGTACAGTCAGTGCACTCAAACTTGACTTTTATGTGAATTAGTGTTTGCACTACGTGGGCTCTTGAGAATTTTAATTTTCACAGTATGTTTAGTTATTCCCTCGCATGGAAGTGAAATCAATCCACCTGCTATCAAAAACAAAATGTGCAACATGAATTGCCAATCAAGTTGTAGAGATTAGACCCTGTAGACACACAGAAAGAGAGAAAAAGTTGAATCTAGTTGGCAACCTGCAGTGTTTTCTGTCTGCTTTTGTATTTGAGCATATGAGGTTCTTTCTCTATGTCAGACCTGTAAGTAATTCATTCTCTCTTTAGTTTTTCTTTTTTTTTGTCTTCTTTTTTTGCTTAACTTTTCTATTGGAGAGGAGAAAAGAGAAACTGAAATCGAATTCTTCCTATTTATATAATCTCTTCTCTCCTCCTCCTTTATGGTTTTCCGTCACTTAATCTTTGCAAATTTTCATCCAACGTTTTCTTCTCCAGCCCAGCTCTTTCATCTTTCATTTACCATCTTACTCCCCTCTTGATATCAATCGGGCCACGTCAGCAGAAAGTAACCTCTCCGAGTTGCAAGTAATAGGCCACCGAAGATTGGCTTGCACTCTGGAAATGTAACAGCAATCTGCTTATGGTCTGTCGATTCGCTCACTACGTTTTTGATTTAACAATCTCTGCTATCTGTCATATGATTCGTAACCAGCACTTATTTTGCTGCTGGCGGTTCAGCTGTAGTGCTGTAAATGGACTACACTTTAACTCTTGTGCTTTTTCAGGTTTTATGTATGTTGCATATACAGACAATTGTCTCAACGTCCCAAAGAGATTTAATTATTGCATTCAAAACATGAGCTTGTTGTTGCAGTTGGAGAAAGAGCTTTACATTTAAAAAAAAGGCATTGAGAGACATATGCAGAGACATTTCTTTATACAGCAAGTGGGATTTTTACAAACAACCAAATACCACACTGTTATGCTATGACGCTGGGGGGAGGGGGAGCTCCGTCAATTGCTTCTGGTGCTGCTGTCTGCCCCGATTGTTGCCCCTCTACCTTTTCCTCGCGCGCCCCTGTTGCTGCATTGGTCCCTTGCAGGGAAGCCTTATTTGTCTAATGCACTAAATCTAAGGATGCCACGCTAAATCCCTACCCCCCGCCATCCCTCTCCCCCGACCGTAATCATCGAAAGCTTGAAAAACAAAAAGAATTTCTTTGCGGTTCTGGAAATGTCAAAGGAACGTTCTTATGCAAATGAAGACAGCTCTGTGTTTCATGTCATATTTAGGGCTTGACAAAGGTAAGGATTTGAACATCACAATGATCTGGTTTATTGCAAGGACTGAATTTTCTTAACAATTTTTCTTTTTGAAGGAAATTAAAATTACACAATCAAAGCTGAAGATAACTGTAAAATACCATCAGTTATCTAGTTTTAAGCAAGTTTGCATCAGAAATGAACATATTGACAGATCATGAAGAGTTAGCAACTATTCCTGTTCTGCAAGTATTGGGATTTGCAAACTTTGAAACATGCTACCAATGTCTTTGTCTTTTCATCTAGAGGCAGGTGGTATAATAATGTCAAATTGTGAAGAATTACAATTTAGGATTGTAATTCCAAATTCAATATCAGTTTTAGACTCAAGCTGCACTTCAAGATGCTTTTGTTCTGTATTGATGGAAAAAAGTGAATGTCTACAGGTTATGAGACTATCAGGAAAAAAAAAACAATGGAAGTTAATAGGTGACCTCCTCCAACAAGTTTTGGTAACATTGACATTAAAGACTTTGAAGCCAAAGAATCTGTCAAAAATAATTGCCCGCTGCCCATGTTTGTTTGATACCGTTGATCTTTTATACTGTCTTCAGCTTCGTCAGCTTACATCTCAAGGTTGATGGAAAGAGAACCTGGATGAAACAGGGCACATGTAAAAAAAAAAATTAATACAAAGTCAGAAAACAGTACAAGGGAGGCATGTATATTAAAATATCTGCCTCATTTTCTGTTTTGATCTTCTGGGCTGTCGGGATAATATGCATTTGCAGGAGAGAGCAGTTTACTTTTAGTATCAAAACAGCCAACAGAGACACTAGTTCTTTCCAACCTTTACAATAAGAGGTTTAAACATTTGCATAAAACCCGTCAAACTTGTAATATCATCATTTCTTTGGCTAAAACGTCCTAGGTGAGCTGTGAGTTTGGATTCCAGACCATAGTTTGTCCGTGACATGTATTCTTTATAGAGATGCTACTACGGCCACTAATTTTAGTTTCTATTTAAAAAGAAATATGCTGACTTTGATAATGTGAGATCACATGAAATTGGTAATGTGATGAATTGTGATTAGCCACTAATTACATCACGACTGAGTAGAAAATGTGCTCTTTCTTTGAGTTGTCTTTGAAATTAAGTTTTAAGGTAAACTGAAAAATATCTTTGTAGTAATGTTCTCTTGCCTAAATGTTTTTTTTTTCTTTAACTGCATTTGCGTAGAAATGTTTTGCTCTTGATTTTACTACTAAAAAAAAAATGTATATGTTGACTATCTCGCCCACCGCAGTGCTCAGTAGGAATATCTTACATCACCTTATCAGTTTCCTCCCGTCTCTGTTCAAAACTTTCAGAAGCTTTAATAGTCACAGCCCAGCCAAAACAAACATGCAGATTAATTTGATTCCATGTCTCAGATACTGGACTGTACAGTCATCTTTTTTCTTCATTTATCTATGTTTTGTTCTTTATATTTGAATCAAAGACTGTGTGAAAGCATGTGCAGTGCAGACGTATGTGACTGTGTTCTGACGTCCACTCGTGGTCCACGCCTGCGCCTAAATGTGACCGTCTGGTGAATGTCCAGCATGTTTTTTTTGTGCACAAGATTCAGTTTCTAAATATTGTACTTGCATGTGGTTACGGATCTCAACAGGATATGATAGACATTTGACAAAACCAAATTCAGGCTTAGTTCTTCTCTGCCTTGGAGCCCTGGTTTGTTTAATTCAGAGAAGGTGAAACAAGTAGTTTGTTTTTGTTTATTTTCTTATTTTTTATTTCGCAACCCAAAGCACTGCCTAGGATCCTCCTCTTGTTCATTCTAATAATCTTCTCTTTTTACGTATATATTTATACTTATTCCAGCCTAAAATTTAAAAACCCACTTGTTCATTCCACTAGGTATGGAAACCAGGCTCCATTTGAGAGAACTATGTAGCAAACAGTCTGATTTCCTGACTGACTTCCTTCACATCCTTTTTCATACATCTGTAAAATGCCTAATTCCTGTATACACACTAAAACCTGCTGGGTTTAAAAACAGACCAATTAGGGTTCTTTTGAAAAGTCAGTAATGGTGCAAACATGAACCAACTCATCACAATCTATGGATTCACAATCTGTCATTCATTTGGCTCAGACACATAGAAAAAACAAGTGACATCTTAGTAGCTTTTATTTCGTCCTGTTGAAGAAGTTTTGATCAATTCTTTGTGTAGTTCAAAACGTCTCTCACCCAAAAAAATTGAGCCGCCATTTTGTTTGCCCACCTAACATTATTATTAGGTAGCATTCTGATTAAAGAAACAACCCAGCAGGTTTTTTTTTTTTTATGTGAATTTCTCCTCTCAACCACAACCAAGCCAAAGTACTTTTTATTTTCACTTATAATTTACAGAAATCTAGTTTCCTTATCTGCAGTAGTGTCGACTTCCTCGGTATGATCAGCTTATAAGCTATTTTTCAACACCCAAAATTTATGTTACTCGAGAATCACGAGACAAAATGCAATGTTTTTCTGTAAGCCACCAGCTACAAGCAAAAGCTAAGATCCAGACACAAATACAGTGCTAAAGAAGACTGACCAACAAAAAAAAAGAGAGTATTTTTCTACAGCTGTTTCCCATCTACACGTCCTCATCGGGTGGGTGTGCCGAGCCAAACTAGGTGGGGTCATTAGTCTGTACTTCATGAACATTTCTTTAATCACAAGGAGGCCTGATATAAACTGCTGAAATCTATTTTTTGAATAAATGTAGTCTCTAGAAATGTAGAGCTAATTTGTGTACTTTCTTCAATTATCTTTGAATTGGTTGCTGTAGATGTCGATAGGGCTTCTAAAGGTTTAGGCATACTAGAGAGAAAACAACGCTGAAATTATTTTATTATCAGTCTATATGAGCTAAACTGCAAAAATAATAATATAATCTAGTCTTTTGCCACTGTTGCTTTTCAAGTCAGCTACTCTGTGTTGATTTTGTGCTGGAGAAGGAATGCCATGCTCTGCACATGTTCAGTGTTTGCAGCCAAGTGTCCAGTCAGTGTGTGTAAGACTTGTTGAGATTGGCTTCCCTAGAATTGGCTAAATATTTTGTTGCTCTTGTGTAAATTTGCCACAAAGCTGTATATTATTGTTGTGTTTGTTTCTTTCGAATTTGTGATTACTTTTTATCCTAGGTGCACAATTCTCTTTTCTTTTCTTGTTTTTTTTTTTCTGAACTGTTAATATTGCTTCCATGTATTAATGAAAAGTTATTTATTGCAAAGATTAAACAGAGGTTTGTTCATTTATTAACATATGCAATAAATAGAGACATGCAGTCACCGAATATAAAGTGCACACACTTTCAGTCTTGCATACAGTGCAAACCAGATGGTTGCGTTCACTGTACAAAACGGCACATTTTCAATTATCACCAATGTTTATTCAGAAAAATATTTTCCTGTTTTAGTTCATATAGGCTTACTGTTTTTTCTAGTTGCCAGATTATGTCATGTTTGCATGATGAGTGAGACAAAAATCTATAGTTAATTTTTTCTTCTAATCCTTATTTTAACCTTTCAAATTCACATGCTGAATTTGAAGAGAGATCTCTAACAAGACCTCTAAGGTTGCCTTTGGATTATTTGGCTCTTTCATACAAGCATTCTACGTCAAAACATGTTCAGGTCTGCATGACCAAAGTAAAGGAGAGCAAGGTAGCAGTCAGTAACGGTCCTCGGGATTTTTGTTTTATTTTATTTCATTCTATTTTTGTAAGACAAACTCAACATGAGCTATGGGTGGGTAAAAAAAAAAAAAGCGTACTTCTCATTTCCAGGAGAAGGTGGCAGATTTTGAGGCAAAGTCAGGATATTAAACCATATTATAAGTCTCAAGCAGGAGTGTTCAGTCTATTATCAGAATACGGAAGGATAATTGAAAAAACATAAATCTTAAGGAAATGTGCGACTCGCCTAAATTAACACGTAAGAATAGCCAAGAAGCTATTACATAGCTAGCAACTTAATATATAATTTTCGGGTTCCACAAGTCTGGCCTTTAATGATAATAGGCAAGAAAACCTCACTGCTGAATGAAAGCAAAGTCTGTCATATCATGTGGGAAACTCACCAAACATGTGAAAGAAGGAATTCTGGGCAGATGGGATGTACATTTTACTTATTAACTTACATGAATAACGCTAAGTATATGCGAAGGAAAACAAGACTCTCCATGAAACAAAGAGGTGGTGGGGTCATGCTATGGCAGCAATTTTCTTCAACGCTAATAGCGAAATTACAGACAGCACAAATAGAGGCCACTTTTGCTCTGTTTTGATTGGGCCTCTTACTGCAATGCTCAAAGAGTATAATTTTTGTACCTCTTTAATTGATTTCGGAAGAGGTTAGCAGTGGTTCCCGATGCAATATAGTTAACCAACTGCTTAGAAACTCAAGCAGAAAATTAAATAAGCATAAAGAGCTGGGGAGTTTTGCTATACATGCTACATGAAATATAATTATTTCATCAACACAGGACAGCTTATTTGCTCAGTATCCTTCCATCTGTCTCTTGTGAGGCCGATGGCTCTGTACCAGGAATGGCTTCCCTTTTCAGGGAACGCACGCTCGGCTGTGATGACATCCTCGCAATCACAGACATGCCAGGAAATCACAGAAGAAGTAAAACTGAAACAGTAACTGAGTGAAGATCAGTGATGTGCACGCCCGTTTGTATCCGTTTAAAGATAAGCTGACGACAAAGAGAAATCACACGATGTTCTCATCTGTGCAGTGACTCAGCGACCTTGATTTAAGCAAAGGAGTACACACATTGGGCACAGTTATGACCCTCTGTGTGTGTGTGTGCGGTTACCAGAAGAGACTGGGAGGCTGAGTCTGTGGGACAGATTCTTCTGTGCTTATCTCAGTCAAGGTCACAGAGATTACAGAAATACACCGTTTTTTTTTCTTGCTTTGATACAAACTGCTAATGTTGTTCGCACAAAGACTCTGATATGCTAAGACAGTCAATCTGCAGCGGAAATTGTAACACGTCATCGCGAGACGAATTGCCTCTTATATCCTTATGTCAATGCGTGCGGAATTTTCCATATGCAACCAGATTTCTATTACTATTTAAAACATGACGAGTGAGATAAAAAAAACAAAAAAACATCCCATCAGAAAACCGCAGTCTTAAAAAACGCTGAGTTCAGAAGAAACTAGTCTGCAAATAGAAACAGACCCGGTTTGATTTAACACAGGGTTTTAGCGAGCACATTGGGTTAGCTTCGACACAAAAAAATGTGAAATAAATAAATAAATAAATAGGGACATCTTAAAACTACCGAAGAGTGAGTTGAAAAGAATGATTTTAAAATCCCCATGGGAACAAGTCTTAGTGGGTTGGAATGATTTTTGAGTGTTTATCTGTTTTGTACATCCAACTAAATTTCAGTCGTCTTTCTTTATCTGGGCTTTAAAGCTGCAAAAGTGATCCAAAGACACATTGTGGTAGAATTAGTGTTTTGTGTGGTTTATCTTTAAAAGATTCTGGAAGGAGCCTCCAATTTTGACAATTTAGGAACTTAGTTGTTATGCTTTAGTGATGCAGTTCCATTCCGGAATCACATCCATTGGTGTAACAGTTTTAAGAAATGAACTCGTTACTAGAACTGTTCTTTTTTAAAATGCCTGCAAAACAGAAATAGCTGCTCGACACCCAGGAGTGTGGTTAAGAAATGTTTTAATGCCGCATGTGTTTATGTCAAACAAGTGTTCATTAAACCTAAAACAACAAAATTAGTAAACCAAAAATAAAGTGTATATCTAAAATGTGACATTGAATTTTAGCTCTTTGTTGACCATTAAAACAAACAAACAAACAAAAAAACATTTACTCTGTAAATTCCGATTCTTTAACAGAGATATAAACACTGCTTGGTGAAGCTTCACATCAGGGTCCATGTTCAGTTTAGCTGAACGTTGTGCTAAATTGTTTTAATCAAGTCCATCACTCTGGAGTTAGTAATACTGTCCAAACAATCCATGTACAGAAAAAAGAACAATTTAGCTTAAAAACAAAACTTAACACAACCACACCCATATTTGATCAAAAGAAAAATATTAAACAGATTTAAAATTGTACTCAGTGACAAAGACCCTGATGAGATTCCATCATCAGGGATCTCATTAAACAAGCCTTTGTATTATGAGATTGTACATTTATGGAACAGTGGGGTGAGTCCACACCACACCTCTTTGTGCGGAGGTTGGAAAATTGGCACTTCAGGACAAAAACAAGAATCAAACTGTAATTAAATGTTCTATCTCTGTGTTGTTTGTGTCTATACTCCTTCACATCGTACGGTAAAACATGGACGTCATACATGTTTGCTTTTTGTGCAAATGTCTCTATGTACAAGAATCCCCATGGGACCCAACGGTATCTCCAACCTTAGACGTGGGCACTTTTGGCATGATGGTTGGAGGAGGCTGCTGGCAGGTTGCCACCTCCGTGTTTGGAGTAGTAATAGTGATTGTTGTCCTGGTAGCTGCGTGGAGAGGAGGTGGAAGAGTCCGACGAGCACGTGAGCATCACGCCACCCAGCAGGCAGAAAACGGTTCCCACCCATCCGGCGTAGAGGGAGAAGCCGAAAGACATGAGGCCGAGCTCTTGGTTGGCACCGATGGGGAACCAGATGGTTGGCACCAAAGCGCACAATGCTAAAGAGGCAGAGAGAAAAAGTCCTTGTTAGGCATTCATATGGTGCAGACAAATACATTCAAAGACCGGCACCAAAAGAAACTAAAGGGGTGGGGGTGCTGTGATGGCAATTGCTCCAAAAATTGTTACACACTGAGTTCAGTTGGAGAAGAGTTTAGTACAAGCCTGATTCTTCACATATGTCCATATTGTGCTATAAAACCATAAGTTACAAGGTCAACTAGGAAATGGTATAAAAGTAAGTTATGTTGTTTAATATTGTTGATGTGGTGGTAATCACTTTTCACTTCAGGTGACCTTTTTAGCTGCTGAGTAGTTAACTCTTACCAAGACTTTGACCTAAGAATTGGTCAAAAACTCAGAACAGAGACAAGCAAAATGTTTTGCAGTGTTATATACTGATGCAGAATTTAGCACCAGTAAAAATCATCAGTGGTTTTAATGGTTTTGTTCCCTCAAAACCAAATATCATTTTTGGTCTATTTTAACTATTGTAACTATTTTTTGGCCTTTATAAAAAATAATAATTAAAAAAAAAGACACACAGGTAAACATGAGGGACATACTTTTTGTGTAAACAGTAGTTTCCTTATGAGCCCTAATCTTATCAGTTGAATTCAAAACTGTTGCCTTTAAAAAATTCTGATATTTTTTCTTTTTTTGATTTTACAGCTGTTGGGGCAAATGGATTTGTAAGTCTGAAAGTCTAATTTATGCATGTCTATTTTTAACCCAATGGCTTTTAGAGTGCAGTCAGCACAAATAAGGTTTATAGCTCCTACAAATACTCCTGCTTTAGAAAATATGAAAGGTATAAGAGGTAGTGGGTTTTTACCACATTCCTAGCATGCTGCTTACGCTCTGTGAAGGTGTGGAAGGACCTGACACAGCGGGTAAAGTTATAAGAACAAAAGTACACCGAAAAAATAAATCCTCAAACACATTACAGAAAAATCAAACATGGCTCTAGGTTGTATTTTTATGGAGGAGCTGTGGAGTCATCAGTCAGGGGTTGGCAAGGGTTTTCTTTTTGTGTGTGTGTGTGTGTGAAAATGTAGGCGTTGGAAAAGAAATGATTGGGAAACAGGTGCTAAAGTTACTTTCCAGGGAAGCGGGGCGTTGGACAAACGCTGTAGCAACAGCCCCATATTTATAATCTCTGTAAAGTTGGCCCCATGGGGCGATTTTCATGTGGCTCAGGACAAAAGCAGGGTGTGGATGAGAGTAGGTGGATTGTAGGAATGTCTTTTTTTTTTTTTTTAGGTGAGATAGAGGAGGAGAATTTAAATGTATCTATTTTTTAAACTAACTCTCACCACTTTGTAACTATTTGAACTCGGGTTCAAACAGATCGAAATGAGGAAAGTTCTCATCATGCTTACGGGATTCATTGTGGCGTTTTATTAAGATTCACTGTATAAAATAATGATGTGAATAAAATAATGATGTCTCTCACCAACAACAACCATCAGCACTCCTCCCAGGATGGCCCGTCTGTTCTTGGCGCTCTGCATGTCATTTCCAATGCTGATGCAAGGCATAGACATGAGAAGGAGAAGCACCGCAGGGAGACCCAGGATAGACCCCAGGATCATTAGGGCTCGAGTGGTCTGGATGTAGGCTGTGGGACAAAATTCTTCTTTAATTTATACATTTTATTTTCCATTTATGCCAAGTTATTGGGCTCATTATGAACAAAAATGACTTCATCTGCGTTAGTTGAGGTGAGAGTTTAAACGGCAGCTACCTGGCAGCTCCAGGATCTGTGTGTAGGAGACACAGTGGTAGAGTGCTGTGGAGATGACACACTCCTCCCAGGGTCCCTTGGACTGCAGCTCATCCATCTTCTTGCAGGTGGTCACGCCGTACTTACACATCGTCACCCAGTCGTTCGTGGACGTGGCGATCACAATCCCGAGCCAGCCCAGGGTGCTCAGGAGAAAGCCGCACAGTTGGAGGCAAGAGTTTGCCATGGCACAAAGTTTGCGTCAAGAGCGCTTGTTCCAAAGTCGCAAACCGCTTTTGGGAAAGTTTGAGTGGATTAAATAATTCTGTTGAAATGTGGGTGTGGGTGGAAAAATTCTTATCAAGGGTTGATATTCCAATAAAAAAAAAGATTAAATCCAGTTAAATATGTAGGTTTTTGCCTGGAGGGCGTCCACCAAATCAGGTCTGCTGCAAACGGCAAAAGAACAAAACTCTAGCAGTATTGGAAGGTTTTTAAGGACTGCCTCAGTGAGGGAATGAAAAAAAACAAAACAAAAAAAAACATCCCAAAAACTTTTATCCAATCAGAGGCTATGCATGAGAATAACTTTTTTTTTCATTTCTCGGAGACTGCACTGCCCCTTTCTTAAAATAAATCATGCATGCAGCCTTAGTGTGCTGGTAGCCACTCTGGGAGAAGAGAATATTTAATAGGAAAGATGCTGCCATCTGCTGGTTGCAAGTATTTCTGCAAGTGGTTTACATATCACAGTGGATTTAGAGGTCTGCACGCTGTTATTATGCTAAGATTTTATAGTGTGAAAAACGAGTGACACTTTAAGTTTCACTTAAATCACAAGTTTTGAGTTTTACAACACAAGTGAAAACAAAATAAATTCTTTTCAGCCCAAAAATAAGTAAAGAAAACAAAAGAAACGTAGCTGGATTACACTCACGTACCTTTGCCAAAGCAGAGTCAGATTTGATTTTAGTTTTATTACTGCACTGAGGCGTTTCAAGACTATTTGTTTCTTATGTCTTGTGGAAATGTGTTAGCAATATCGTTTGCTTCTACTGTTCAAAAACTTTGACTTTTAGTTGGTCTAAATTACTTTTGCTCATCTTCAGGATTACAAATTCAATGTTATTCCTTGACTATTAAATAAGTCTCAGTTTCTCTTGATACCTTCACTACAAACTCTCACAATTTCTCACAAACAGTTTAGAGTGTGCTTTGTAACTTTAGCCAGGGTTGCGCATGTTTTATTGCAATAAAAGGCTCATGTTAGCTCCACCATTGCAGAGAAAAGGTTTGTCTATTTTGCATTCCTAAATTGCTATTTAACTTTTACTATTAATCCTGCTAGAGTTCATACCTCAGAACTAATTATTGACTGCCAGAAATCACAGCAGGGGGCGATAGAAGACAACTGCAAAACATGAAGACTTAGTTGTTTCATTGCAATTGGCCCTGTTGGATGGTGTCAAGTCGTATTCCATCAGTCACATTGGGACACTGTAAACCCGCAGCAGCATAACAATCAGTCTAAAATGTATATGGACTGAAAACATCTGAGGAGCTTCGGCCAACTCTCGGCCCTCCGGTCTCCAGCAGAGCTGTCTCAAATTGGGTTTGACTCTCTGCATCTGTTACTTTCAGGGTTATTTTGTGCTTCAGCATGAACGCCACGAATATTAGAAAGACTGCATTCTCTTAATGTATGACTCTGTCTATAACAATTTATTGCTCCTCTGGAATTTACTGGAAACACTTTTTTTCACTTCCAGTGATGTATCTCCTGCATTTTTGCATTTTCAGACTAATGGCATCACACCTCGTTAGTACATTAATATTTCTTGCTGCTGCTTCAAAGGGAAAAACCTTACACTGAAGATAATCAATTAAGGCTTTCAACCTGGTTCCACTGCAGGGGGAAATTCAGGTGCAGCCACTCAGTGTACCTTTATAATCTCTTAAAAGATATACAAGTTGTTCACTGTGTCCAGCAGTCGTACAGCAGCAGACGACTTTTACTCAAGATTAGGAGAGCTGCAGGCTCTTCGCAGAGTTTAGGCAATTACAGCTCTCCCTTAAGAAAAAAAAAAGAAGAAGTGTAGAAGCTTCCGACTCCACTCTGATCAGCCCGCCAGCACCAACATGACCTCCAGCTGACACTCAAGTAAGGATTATATGTCAATTTGCAGCCATTGCAGGTGGTTGTTTTTTTGGGTTTTTTTCTTACAATGGGTAAAGCTTGTAGCCGACATTTATTGTGAAAAAAAAGTTTAAAGGAAAAGGTCAATCAGATAGAAAGTCGCATATGACTACAAGTTTCAATAGAGTTGAAATCTTATATTAACGTTGTGAAAGACCCATAGGCTTTTTTTTTTTTTTTCCCACTGACTCAAATGAAATTTGACTCCCTTTTTTTAGGGTCATTTTAGGTTATCAAAGTTATTATGTTTGCTAAAGGATAGAGTAATGAGGCATGTTATCGCTTCCCGAAAGAGTTCAATGGAGCTTAGATCAAGGCTCGGTGATGAAGAACATTGAATTTGTTAAACCTTAAAGCACTTTGTCACTAATTTGATTAGGTTTCTCGTCCATCTGGACACATCTTTGCTCCAGCAGGTCTTTGCCCCACAATCCATTTGCAAAGTAAAATCTGTCTTTTTTACATGTGTTTTAAAAACGTTGTGGAAATGACTCCTTCCACTGTCTGTGTGGTGGTTGTGTGCGTGCGTGTGTGTATCAGTGTTAGTTAAGTAGGCAAGAATTACTTGAAAAATACACATTTTAGGTGACTACAGGATTTCTCTGTGACCCTTTATTGGAAGGGGTGTGCATAAGACTGACATGACGCTGTCATAAATATGACATAGCACTTATTATGAACTTGAAGGAGTCTTTATGAATGCCCTCACAAAGTGTGGTAAATAACGACACTGTTAATGAAATGTTGCACTAAAAGTTGTATTAGAAGTCCACTCAGTGTAAGCGACGCATTATTTGGTCAATAACAAACTTTTTAATCCAAAGTTCTATTAAAATTTGCATTAAAAGTCCATTAAGAGGGTCGTTATTTCCTGAATGACACTTCATGACAACAGTCATAAACATTCACGAGGACTCCTTCATGTTCACAATAAGTGCTATGTCATGTTTATGACAGTGTCATGTCAGTCTTACGCACAATACTTCAAATAAAGTGCTACCGATTTCCCAAACACGTATGAAAGAATCAAAGCTACACTCCATGTATGTTTTTGATGAAATTACATTATAACATGATATAAAGCTTAAAAAGTAAATTTTACCTTGTCCTCTTTTAAATACATTAATAAAGAACAGCTTAATATAATTTACTCCTCATATTTGACAGTTTATATAATTGTAAAATCATAATAATAAAAATTATAATGGTCAATATTCTACTTTTCTTTACTAAAAGCAACAAAAACAAACTGTTAATCATCTTAATTGTTCTATCTTTTAATGACCATTGCAGCACTTTGTTAAACTTCTGTTTTTATTGTATTTTATGAACAAAGAAGTCTTAAAGAGTGAAAATGTTTGAATTGTTACAACTAAATGGTAGTTTGTTTTGTTTTATTGTGTGATTTTTCCATTTTTCGTGGTTTTCAAAATTAATGGTGGACGGTCTAAAAACAAGCCTCATCGATTTAAGAATTATTCCCTCAATGTATGAATCATAGTGTACTGGAAGAAAGAACATCTGCCCTGTTATTCATCCCCATTAAAAAAAGTAATTCTCCAAAAAAAATACAAAAAAAACAACAACAACAAAGATATCACAAATTAGTTTTAAAAATTCAATAAAAAAAAACTTCACACTGCTGGGTGTGTGCGCGAGGAAATAAGAACGTGATGAGCAAAGTAAGAAAGAAGAAATCCGAGCATGAGCAAAAGATATCCTTCTGTGACTCCCAGAAGCGTTCTCTCATCTGACATGTACGAGGAGTGAGGCAGGAGAATGGGAATAATATGATAATGAGGTGAGGATTGCCACGACGATGCTCACACTGAGGGATGATGGGACAGATCCCTGTGCTTCTGGGAGAAATAAAAAAAAAAAAAATTGAAGCATGTGTATTGTGCTAGCGAGAAATCGTGGTAGGGAAAAGTGAAGGCAGGACACAGTTACTCCTCTTTCACCCCTAATGCTGTCAGACCTGCCTGACAGTCAGGTGGAAGAAATCAAGAGCAATGATTGGCTCTTCTTCTTGACAAACCACGAGCAGCGGTTCAAGCTCAGAAGGGACCATGAAGTTGGGGGGAAAAAAATGAGTTATGGATGACGAGGTGAAGAGGAGCACCGGGAGAATGATGCAGGAGAGAGTGAAGCGTTTTGGGGCCGGCCCACTGTGATTGAGTGACAGCCGCACTGGATGAGTCATCCCGGCCCGTGCTGATGACTATTTTTCAAATAGTTGTCAAGGCACATTCTATGATTAACAGGAGCTGAAGCCAAGTAGCGTCGATCAGTCTGAGCCACGAATGAATGACGTGACTCAGACTGATAAGGTTTCAATCAAATCTCTGCAGCTGATTCTCTAAGAAGGAAAAATAGAAACATTTGACAAAATAATTCTGAAATGAACAGGACATTTTTGGATGGCGAGAGTAGTAGGCTGCATTTTTAAAGTCCCACGTTTAAGAAAAACCTATTTAAATTCTTCCTAAAGTTGCGCGCCCTGACATACAAAACCAGCCGTCTTTCTAAAAGTTGGAAACTTGCAGGATCTCACTGGGATGTTCTGCAGAAGCTGTCTCCGTTGAGCTTTTGTGGGTATGGAATTGTGACATAACTCATAACCCACTTGATTCTCCTTAGGTTCTGTTACAATTCTCTACAGCGTTGAGAAGGCAGTTTATTTTCAGGTCATAAAGGTTTACTAAATGTTTTTTTTCCAAATATTACATTTAGATTAATTGTACCTGCAGTTCTTTGCATTAGTGTTCCACTTTTTCATATTGTGACACGCCACAATGTCAAACATTTTTTGCAAAATGTCTCAAAATCAAGGTCAGATTGCATAAAGATCCTGCCCCAGATTGGGAACTGTATTTAGGTTTGAACTTTTTCTGAACCATTCTAACACAGGAGTATGCTTTGATCCAAGCCATTCTGTTGCTGCTCTGGCTGTATGTTCAGGTCTGATGTCCTGCTGGAAGGCTGACCTCCTGACCTTCTACTTGCTTCCTGCGTTCGCTCCACGACCTGTCAGTTTCGGTGGATCTCTGTCTCTTGGAAGGTTTGCAGTTTCTTTGCACACTTGGACGACTGAACGTTACTCGGTACAGTGTTCAAAGTTTTTTAAATACCATTCTGCAATCCACCTGCAACAAGCATTTCTTCAGCTTAGTCCCTGGCCTGTCTGCTGCGTATCGTTGAGTTTGTGATGCCGTTTATTTAATTGTGCTGTGTAGCAAACCTCCAAGGCATTCACAGAACAACAGCACTTATACCGAGATTAAATTACAGCCAAACATGAGAAGACATCATTAATCATTTTAGGGACACTTTTTCCCTTCCAAGAAACACAAGTGTCGACACATAAACACTGCGAAGGACGCTGTGGCTGTCAGGATCCTGATGTGTGTGTGTGTTTTGTTTTAAAGCGTGTGTGAGGTTCTTCCCTGGACTGGAGGATTTCTGCTGGAGTTGCGCTCGTTGTGTCGCTGACTGATGTTTTTTAAAACACAAAACGCTGAAATGTGATATACAAACAAAACTTGACTTTTTTTTTAAAATATATTAATGTATGTTTAAGTCATGAAATACATTGTGTTGGTTTAACAAAGAACATCCCAATGAAAAACAAAACACATTGCAATTTGTGTTCGTAACTTGACGAAATATAAGAAAAAATGGAATGAACACTTGAGTTGATAGCATAACTTTTCCTCAACCCCCCCAAAAATCTTCCTGTATAGTACATCTGCAGCTTCCGGTGATCCTTTAGGCATTGTGCGTCTCAGTCGGATCTCTATCTCATATTTCAGACTGTCCATTGTACCACCGACCAGATGGAGCTTGTTTCTGCAGCAGAGTCCCAACTTGATTTGTGTCTGGTCCTCCTGCGTGTCTGCAGTGTAGCTGCCATCACTCACCGCTAACTGTGTTAGCCATTAGTATCAATTAATCTAAACAAACGCTGCTGGCCATTAGGCTCAGTACCTAACCACAGACTTCGCTAACGACACACCACACAGAGCATAACGGAGCGGCGCAGCTCTGTCTCTCCGTGGGAGGAGATGAGAGATACATATGTCAGTCCCCATATGGCTGAAGAAGTGGGAGAGGAGAACGTTACAACTCTGAACAAGCAGGAGGGAGGAGGAGGAGGAGGAGGATGGGGAAGAGCAGTGAAAACAAAGGTGATTTATAATTCTTTTTAGCCCTCTGGGACTGAGGAGCACAGACTCTGTCAACGCAGTAAATATACTCTTGGTATTTGTCATAATGGCTCATTATTACTGGGAAGAGATTTACTTCGGTGGCAGAGCCGGGGAGACTGGATTAGGAAAGGTGCCTTCTTCTTCCCCCAAACACATTCAAAACAATGCATGAAAACTTGTTTTCATTGACGCTGCATCATTTTTGTCTCCCTCTTCTTCTTCAACATTTCACTCCGTCTATAGCAGTCTGAAACTGCTTAAATTAGCCTGCTCATCATTCTGCTTTTCGTAATCCTCCCCTCAGCCCCCTCTTTTCCTGCTTCTCTGTTGTCACTAAGAATAGAGAATAATCTATTGCTTTTTACACAGTGGGATGTGCATTATCTAATATAGGAGATGGGAACGTGTCGGACGAGGGGCCTGAGAGAGACCTTGAGGGAGAGATGGAGAGAGATAAAGAGAGAGAGAGGAGGCCGTGTCGTGACTCGTCTATCATTTTGATGAGAGGCTCTGCAGCACTGGACCAAGCTGAAGCTGGACCTTATCGTAACCAAGGGATCACAAAGTATAATTTAAAGACATAAAGGTGCACATTTTACTAATTTCTTCCAACCTTTCCTCACTTTCTCAATTCTTCCTCTGTCATGGTCATTTTTTACGAGAGAACCAACGTTAAGAAGAGTTCTGGACAGAATGTCATGTTCATTTGAGCTTTAAACAGTTCATGTGAACTTATCTTTCCACGGGATAACGCAACACACAATCAGGTTGAATGTATTTCCTCTAACCTACATACAGTGAACATTGTAGATACAGACAACAAACCATAGTTTGTTTGTGTAATTTTCCAGTAAACCTAAATTTGCTGTGGGGATTGAATAATTGTCGGCGTAATTATGGGTTGCAATAGATTATATGCCTATATGCTTACTCTATAATTGAATAGATTTCTGAACAAATACTTTTTACTCTTGAGAAATTAAGCCATGCAACTCTTATGCAAATTTTCCAGCTACTCTGCCTTCCTCTGCTGACCGGTAATGGCCTGAAGCGTTTCCTTGTGATAGCGATAAGAAAGCTGTGTGTCAGTCCCCACATGGCTGAACAAGACAGAGGATGTTATTACAGGTGCAACAATAATAAATAAATGTTATTGCAGGCACAACCCACTTGCTTGTGTGAAATTAGTGGGTAAATTCATTATACATGTCCTTCACTACACGACCAAGTCACCAATTGATCAAAGAACTCTGTGGAGCATTTAGTCACTGGAGATATTCCTACTTGGATTTGATTTCAATACCAAAAATGTGCTTCAACTAACTCAAAACACTGAAGTTGTGTTCACTGGATCATCAAAAAAAAAAAAAAAAAGAAAAAAGAAACAACTCTAAAGGCTTTGTATTTGCTGAACAACAGTTTTTCTATATAAACTTTATACGATATGGCAGTGCTGTGTTCTGTTGAACCCAGTGGGCTAAAAAAGAATCGATACTGGCTGAAAGACACGCTGACAGGAAAATAGGGAATGCTGAAATGGAGCAGGATTCCTCACTCAGTCTGGCATTTGAAGCGCCTGTAACTGATCCATGGGAATCATCTGGCTTTCAAGAAGGCAGACCATTGACACTTCTCGATGTGATAGCTGACGAGAATGTCGATCCGCTCCAGGATCACCTCGGAGGTGAATTTCATTATTTATTCGACGGATTGGATTAGAAATAAAAGGCGAGGGGTTGCGACCTGTGGAAGATGAGTACTTATCATCTGTTTCAGGCACGGGCCTGCACATCGGTAATCTTCCGCTACCGCCTGACGGACAGACATTCTAAAACAGGGTCAAGCTTGAAGCCAAAACCTCCCCATGTGTAGAAGGCTAAATCTCACTTCACTCACCCCACTAACCCCCGCCAGGACTCCCTGGGGAACGTGGAAGAGATTGAGTGCTCCATTGTTTCAGCTAATGCGGCTTAGCTGCCTGTCAAAGAGGCAGTTTGGGAAGTACTCCAGCTGTAACCACCAGCCAATGTCTGACCGTGGCTGTGTGAGGACTCTATTTGTGTGCATGTGTGCTTGACCAATTATATTGGCAAACTTGCAGATGGTTGCAAAAGTATTTGTACCCCCATTCATTTTGATTTAACTCACAAGGGTCCCGTTTAACAGATATTTTAAGGACGGACCAACACGTAACTGTGTGTGTGAGGAGAGGGGCTTGATAATCATTTCTGAAGCTTTTATGAAAACATGAAAAGTGTAGCCTGCATTAGCCGTTAGCTTGGAGAAACAGAGAGAGCGACACGCTGTGCTCTCTCAACTTCACCCTGAAATTTTCAAACAAGCAATAAACATTACATTTGGTCAAATGCCATCATTAAAATCACCAAGTAAATATTCGTTGAATATATTGATGGACGTCCCAGTTGTTAGGAATCAAAGGCAACTATAAACAGGTGGATTTGCGGCACAAGAAGCTGAATGCTGTTCTGGTTCTGGGGATGCAGAGTGAACTATAGAAGATCTTAATGGTTTAGTAGATTGAGACTCTTACAACAGATCTGTAATTTATTTTGGTGCAACGTCATTCAGTGATTCATAAGCTAAGAGGAGAATTTTAAAATAGAGGAGAGAGTGGGCTGGTACCCTCTATCTTCCTGGTTTTTGTGAGAACACGAGCAGCAACATTCTGGACCGGCTGCAGCTGAAGGTTGATTGATTTTTGATTTTTTTTTTTAGGCTGACCTGTGAATACATTGTTGCAGTAATCAATCAATCCTGGAAATGTTCTTTAGATAATAAAGGTTGACCTTTTAATTATCTGAATGTGTCCGTCATTCAGACTTCTGGCCTGGTCATTAGTGGACATGATGACTTCTAAAGACTAAAGAGTTTCAAGTTTTTAACTAAATGTAAATATATATATTGAATTACTCATTTTACAAGTCTTATTTGATGGATCTTTCTTATACGATTCTCTAAAAACTTGTTAGAAAGAAATTCCTTAAAGACTTAAACTTTTTAGTTATTCGCCGACTTCAACTCCAACTCACAGAAGTGCATCCCAACCAACCATATAAATGCATTTAAATGTATTTACCCCCTATCTGCCTTTACTCTCTGACTGCCAGCCCAGCTTCCCTCGTCTTTAATAAGCCAATTTAATCATGGAGACTTTGTCGCCCTTGTGTGCTGCTGTGTGTTTGTGTGCGGGGAGTCGCAGGGTGTGTATTTGTGCCTGAATGTTTGATAGCGTGCTGGAGAAATCCCCACAGGCTTGTGTGGGTGCATGAAAATATGCACGTGCATCCTCTACCTCCCCTGTCGGCGCCTGGTTCAGTGATGCCCAGCATACTCATCCCAAATCGGTGTGCCCTTGCCAGTCAGCTACTCAGCCAGCCATGGAAGGGCATCTCGTACACCTACTGCTCTGATGCTGTTTGTTGGTCTGCATCCCGTGCTGGATCTGTGTTTGAAGAGTGCATTGTCCCCCTGCCTTCTTGTCTTATTTATGTATCATCAGTGGGAACACGACAAACGAGACTCTGTTTTGTCCCCAAAGATGAGCTGATTAGCATCTGACTGGGCCTTTAATCCTAATGACTTTTTCCAGCACACGCTTTCAGATCACGCTAGCTTTGTCGCAAAGTTTCAGCCAGTCAAATTTGGTACATAAAAAAAAGACAAAAACAGTTTAAACAGGCTGTAGAAAACTGTGTTGGTTTCTTTATTATAAATCTAGACTTGTTGGTCCTAGATGATTAAACTAACAGCTAATCCAAGACACAAGACAAGGTCAAAACCATCTTCTTCTGTTTTAAACTCTAATTTGAGAAACATCACAGCAGACAATGGTAATGAACGTAAAGTGTTGCCATATTTGCACCTGGCAACACTTTAGGTAGTTAGAGGTTGCTGCAATGAGCTTCCTGTGAGAAAAGCAAAATTATAATGGAACATGTTAAACATTTCAGATCAAGATAATTGTTTTGGTTAATTATTCCAAGTCATCTGCACAAACTTTACCCACAGAGTTTGTGCATGAGTGTCGGTTTTAAGCATTACCAGATGTATCCAGAGTACACACCTCTGGATACGGCTCTACCAGGTAAGAAATGCAGTGCTTAGAACATTAGGTTGAACAGAACCTATCCCCAAAATACTGAACTGTCCCTCCAAATCTGAAGGCCTCACTGTCCTGCATGCGATAGATGTTTCACCTTTGTTGCACATCTGACTGAAAATAATGGGAGATTAACAGGCTTCTGCATAACTGTTTGGCATGCAGAGGAGGTGATGCTATCATTTGAATCAGGTATGATGGAGCAGAGACACATCTAAATCATGCAGGACATTGGGCCTTAAGGACCAAGCTTCAGAACCTTTACTCTATAGTGATTGCATAATGTCACATCTTAAGTGTGGCAAATTATAGCTAAGCATACTCAGCCAGAGGGGGAAAAAATACACAAAAATCATTTCAATAAATGTCCAAACTCATCCAGCATTTATCAGATGCTTATTCACTTTCTGCTTCATAAGAAACTGCTCAGCAGCTGACACATCGGTCTTGAAAATGCTCTCGAAAATGCCTGGATGGTAATGTTTTTAACTTGATAGAAATGAAAAGCAAAACATGCAGCAAAAATAGCCTAAGTGCTGAGCAAACCCTTAGTGGATAAATAAAGATTAGAAACATGCACTCACACACACTTACACAAATGGTAAAACACATGCACATACACACCATACATTGGGTCCCCATAGATGGTTTCACTGGAAAAATGGGCATTACAATGTGAGCAATGCTGAAACACACACACACACACACACACACACACACACACACACACACACACACACACACACACACATCCCCCCCACACACACACACACACACACACACTTTGGACAGCCAGGTTTTTTATGAAATTCAAGGCAAGAAAGCGAAAAACACAGCAATGATCCTCCCATTTCAAGCCAGGCCACAGCAAATAAACCAACGGAAATTCTGACCTTGCATCTCATCAATCATTTCTCCACTAACAACTCCGTGACTTTTATTTTGATTCTATTTATTTTTATTTTTTGCAAACTTCCTGTCTTCCTGCATTGCGGTCCGGACCAAGCCTAATTCTTTTCTCTCAACAGGCCGTCCGGCTTTTGGCCTTTCTGTAGAATACCAGAGCAGAGTCTCCATCATCTTGATATCAAAATCATCTGCATCCCTCTGTGAGCCCTTCATCTATTCTGACTGGCTCGCTACAGGCCTCTTTGTCACATAAATGACTTCTCATATGAAAGTGGGGTTGACATCGGTCCACCGGCAAACACTTCTAGGACGTTTTTGCTGCACATTAACTGCATTGGCTGGAGACACCAGGACTGTGTTATAATGGAAAATAAATAATTATGACATATGATGGTCTTGTGTAAATATTGTTAAGTGGTTTTATTTTTGTCGTGAGGGATAAAACAAGATTGAAAAGAAGCAGAACTTCTCTTTAGGGTGTAAAGAGAAGTTCTTTAACGTCTCTACCTCAAACCTCTTTTGGGCTTTTGATGCACTAAAAAAAAAAATGCATAATTGTAAAGTGGAAAAGAAATCTTAAAAGTCTCATGAATTTTGGTCTGTTTACTTCGACACCCTTAAAAACATAAATTGTTTCGACCAACCAAACAATTTCCTTATTATCGAGCTGAATTACTCTGTGAGTGATTTAACCTCAGCATAAGCCGATCAGTTCAATGAAAGCCTCACAGGCTTCAAAGCATTAGTGAACAAAAAAAAGCGTCACGAGGTCCAAAGAACACACTGGACGGGTCTGGGATAAAGTTATGGAGTAGTTAAAAGGCAGAGTTAGGCTATAAAACAAAATCCAAAAGCTTTCAACATCTCACAGAGCCCTGCTCGATCCATCATCCCTGAAATGGGAAGAGTTTGCAACAACCGCAAATCTACCAAGACGTGACTCTCCACCTAAACTGACAGGCCGGGCAAGGAGAGGAACAATCTGAAAAGCAGCCAAAACAGCCGCAGGATAACTCTGGAATAGCTGCAAACATCCACTACTATTAGTCATGTACTCCACAACTGTTGTTACGTTAATGAAGAAGTGATGAGATTATTGAATTGTTGAAATTAAACTGAATGATTTCGCCATTTGCATGTCGTGGAAACGGGGAGCATTTGCTGAGAGGATGTTATTCTTCATTAGGGACAGTCAAGCTGGTCAGATGGATAGATGTAAACTTTGTTGTTCCTGGGGAGAAAATTGTCTTGGACATCCATACATTAAGCAACTCTGCTTCCACAATAAAAAACACCACAAACAACAAAAGTTGATGGGAAGGTGGAGGAGCTAAACGCATGGCAATTCAGGAAGAAAATCTGTGAGAGGTTGGGGAAGATCTGAGTTGGTTCAGGTTAAAGCTGAAAAACTGAAGTTGGAGCTACAATGCAACGGTTTAGATCAAAGTATATTCCAGTGAATGGCCCAGTCAAAGTCCAGACCTAAATCTAATGCAATTTTTGTGGCAAAACTTTAAAACGTTTGCTTACTGATACTCCTTATCCAGTCTCACTGAGATTCAATCACTTTGCAAAGAAGAAAGTCTAGAAATTAAAATCTGTAGCGATTATGGTTCATATGTAGCCCTAAAGGCTGAAAGTGGCAATTGCAGTGGAAAGCAGTTCTACAGATTATTGATTCAGGGTGGTTCAATACAAATGCACACCAATGTTTTCAGATTTTTTTAAATATTGTGAGAACAATGGATTATTTACCCTAAACTTTACTGCTCATTTGATACTTTGTGTTGTTTCTGTCAATAAAATATTGTACATTGAAGTTTGTGGCGTTGTAGTGACGAGATATGAATACCGTTGTACAACTCTGTAAATGTGCATGTACAATTTGCCCAACTCACCTCTCCTGGAAAGGTGAATTGGGTCACATCATCTATTCATCGCACTTGTATTTATGTCGACCCATATGGACAGAAACTCACTTATGAGGACTCTAAGAGTTACCTAAAAATCGGAAGAGAGTAAGAAACGTCTAATAAAGCACAATACAGCTGAGAATCTACTTTTCTCTCTGTATTGACATATGCATTTTAAATCCTTTTGGTAGCTCAAAAGTCATTACATGAAGAAGGTGGATATGTTACGCATTCATTTTCTGAAAGATGTAATCTCAAATGAACATGCTGAATCCAGGGAATTTTGGAAACTAATTACTCTGGACGTCTTTTTTCGATTGACATTCAAGTCAAACGCTGCATCTGTACAACTGGGACTGCTCCACCCTGCTGGCTCACCTACGTGTTACAGATGTGCTCCACGCCAGCACACTGTTAGAAATGTTGAGTGACAGGCAGCTGACAATGAAACTTTTTATTTTGTTTATAGAAAGTGCAAATGAAACTGAATTGTGAGTAGCCGCGTAGAATCTTAAAGAATTGGAAATGGGCTCGGATGATCCCCCGTGTTTTAGCTGAGAATCTTTTTTTTTTTTTTTTTTTTTACTTTGCTCAGTATTTCTCCTCCTTCACCTCCTGCAGGCAGAGATAACTGCTGGAGTGATTTAGTATCAGTGTAGCAGGTGGGGAGGAGGAAGAGAAGCAGGGTTGTCTAAAGAGAAGTAATTGATGGACAGGCAAGTATCACAAGGGGATGCTGGAAGGCTGTGCAGCTGACATGGAATTGTCTGAATCAGGGTTTCTCAAGGACTTTAGTAATTCATATTTTGAACTTGGCCTGGAGGGTCACAGGGGTTGTATAGGAGGAAGTGAGGTAGAAGCCTGGTGCGGGGGAAAAAATGGAAGGGAGTTAGTAAGTGAAAGAGAAAGTTTGATGGAAATGAGAGCTCACGGTGCATGAATACGAAACCTCAGTGGGTAAGGATCATCTATTGATGGGGCAATTACTAGTTGTTCACTCCACACAGCCACAGGACTTTATGGAGGGATGGATGGTAAGAATAAAGTCACTTCTGAAAGAAAGCCATCGTTTGCAGTTTGCTACAAGCTTCACGTCGCAGGAGGCATGTGGGATAAGGTGTTCTGGTCAGATAAGACCAGAACTCTTCTTTTATTTTATTTTATTTTTGTGGCTCCTATGCATGGAAAATGCTACATGATACAGCGTTTCATCCTAAACATATAACCACAGAAAAACATGGTGGTGTAAATATTATACTGTGGAGATTCTTTTAGTTTTTTTTTTCCAGTATGAACAGGGAAATTAGTCCGACTGTGATTTTAGAGTTTGTTGCCATTCAAACGCTGCATAAACACCAAATATTACCAAGTAACTTGCAAGTATCTTTTCAACAAGTTATAGAGTCTTGTTTTAAGTAAATAATTCCTTTGTATTGATGGAAAATGTACTAGTTCTGATTCCAGATAAATTTTGTGACAAGACAATTTGCCCATGTTATAAGTGAAACAATCTACCAATGAAACTGGTAGGTTTCCATAAATATTAAGGAAGTATTTACTTAAAACAAGCTGCTGATAAGTTACTTTTAATTTGGTTTTATCTTAATTAACGTGTCATAAGCTATGTGTGCTAGAAACCGTGTTTTTGCAGTGAACATGTTGTTCTCACTATATATTTTCCATCTCTTTTTAGGTGTTTAATTTTTATGTTGTGCAGCTGCAGACTGTATTTAACACTCCAGCTGAAGGGACGGATGAAGTACTCATTCATTCAAATTTGATTCAATAATGGAGTAAATGCTGGAAGGTTTACTTCCAATGCAGGAAGCAAACTTGCTAAAGGCTATAAAACAGGAAGGAACTTCAATTTCTACACAGTCAGAGCTGCAATGGGTGTTCAGCTGACTGAGTTTGAGCTATTTTTCAAAAAAGAATGGGGATGGAAAGGTTGTTCAACAACGTAGCAGGCTGACAAAATTCAAACAAAACACGTTAGACATTGATGTTGTGATATGATAAAATATGGAAAAGTTTAGGAGAAATTGAAACATTTGAAAGGCACGTTCAGCAGTGAAGACAGACTGCCACTGCTAATCAAAAGGCCCGCAGAGAGCAGCTTGCACGATAAAAGTGCACAAAGAGAGGGCTACAATTAATGAGACTTGGGAGACTGCTCAACACTGAAGATTAATGTTTTGGAATACATTCTGGGATTGGATAAATCAGGCTTCCCACCACCAGTTTAAACCTTAAGTTACTGCATGCAACATGTGACTCAATCAAAATTAGCCTTATTGTCACTTGGCACACCGGTTATAAAAAAGGAGTTGCAGTGAAAGCTTGTGGAGACGACAAGTGACCTGTGTTCTCGTTAATTCAATAGAATCCTCCGCTGAAACTGCGCCGCTGCAACTTTATTGATTGTAAAACAACAGAGCACTAATTGTCTCTGCAGTTTTCTGTGTATTTAAGTCTTGAGAGAATCACGTCCTTATCAGCACTCTGCCAGGCACCAGGAAATGGTGTTTAAGTCGCACACAAAGGCTCACAGCGATGGGTGCACCAACGCAAGCCTCCGCTTATGCGTGAGAAGACACAAAAAGTGTACACACGACACGAGGACCCGAAGACAAACTCTTACCTGTGAGCGAATCGGACATATTAGTGTACGTTTGTTCAGATGCCTCACTCGCCCCACACACCACTCCCTCCCCGCCACTCCGCTTGCTCTGCAGCCCTAAGCTGCAAGAGGCAGAAGAAAGGGGATTTGTGAGTTCACAACCGGCTGCTATAATGACTGTGATGCTTTGGCAAGTTTTGCTCATGTGGGATTTAAGTGGCTGAAAAATTCGAGGACAGTTTTATATATATATATAAATATATATATATATATATGATTCAATCCACTGACTGATATGTCTTTGACAAATGTAACATACAAAAGATAATTCTACAGCAATTTAGGACGTGTTTGGCTTTCGTGAACCATGCACAAACAAGCCAATCCCAGATGGGAGTTTGACACTGCAAGAGAGGAAAATCTGCAAACTGATTCCAACGTTCAAATCTGGAGAGTGAAATATTTCCTTTTGCTTCCTACCCGGTAAGTCCGGCAGGTGTGAGTCTTAATTTTCAATTTTGACAATATTCCACGACCCTGTTGAAGAAAATCCTCTCCACAGCATGATGCTCGCGACTCCATGTTTCCCTGTGGAGATGGTGTGTTCAGGCTGAAGTGGAGTAAATGTTCTGCCACACAGTGTTTTGCATACGTGCCAAAAAGCTTATTTTTGGTCTCATCTTACCGCAGCATCGTCTTCTGCATGGTTTGTGGTGAGCTGCAGTTGAAACCTCTTCTAGCACTCTCCTTAGAAGGGTTTTCCTCTTGAGATTCTTCCATTAAAAGGCTAAATTTGAGGAGTGCACACATAACACCAGCATTAATTTAGCACATGAAACACCATTAAAACACATAAAGGTTTCTAGCTGTGTAAAAACACTTTTCAATGAATACTTTTATGAAGTACTGTAGTCTGTTCATTTTGTTTCCCCGAGTCCTTGTGAACATATTTGCCCTGGCAAGAGTCTGAATTCCATGAAAGGATCTTTTAATTGATCATTTGCATATCAAAACATAATTTGCAAGAGAAGTAATGCGATGCGAAAACCCAGCTCCACCAAACGTGAAGCTGAAACAAGTGGAGGGAGCTAAAAAATGTTTTATTCACCATTTTTAGTTGGGGAACCACAAATGACAAACCCTCTGAAGGTTCAGCGCAAATGGGAGGAACTGAGAAAAAAGAAAAGTGATGATCAGATTTTTCAGCAGCGTGCTTAAATCTTTCATAATGCATTATGTGAAAGGTAAATTGCACATATTGATTACGAGCAGATGTGTTTTGCCAGGTAGAAAACACAATCCAAGCTTTTATAACAAATTCAAACTTTATGGAATCGGGGAGAAACAGCAGCAAAAAACCCAGCAGCTACTCTGTGTTGCTTGAGAAGGAGGTCGATATCTGTCTTGGAACATGTGCAGCGAAGGTAAATTCTCACACAGCGGTCTTTCTGTGTAAATTCTGAGTGGAAAATGTTCACAAACAGGGTTCTTAATTGTTTGTTTTTTATACAAACAAGAGGAACTGAGGAAAAAGAACAAGGTCCTAAACTTTGAAAGATAACACAGTTACCTATTTGAAACCAAAATATATTCAGCATTATATTCTTTTCTAAATCTATCCAAAGTGTGAATTCCAGTCTTTTTTTTTTTTTTTTTCCTTTTGCTTATCCTTAGGGCAGGAGCAGCTTAGTGTGATAAGTAGAGTTAGCCGAGGGTCATCGGCTCCTTACCCTATGTGAGCCTGTGTGCGCGTGTGTACGTAGTTCCATATATAGATGTGCGTTCTTGCATTGCAGAGTGTGTGAATGTTTTGGTTGTGGGCATGTTTATGTGGCAGCATTCATTATGTGTCACCCCTGTGTGTGTGTGTTTTGTCAGCAGCACAGATATGCAGAGGTATTCAGAAAGCCCGGGGATCTTCTTTATCTCAGCTTTCGGCTGCTGTCTAAGAATTTCCTGACTACAGTCAGGGGCCGGTGCCACATGCGCTTCCCTCCACCTGCTCTTCATATAGAGATATAATATCGTGGCTTATTCAGTATCCTGAAATACACTGATGTGTGCATCTATATCCATTCCCGACGTTGCAGTACCTCGAAAAGGTATTCACTACCCTGCATTCATTTCCCATGAGTTTGTCACATTACAACCACAAACCTTATTGTTTCATTGGGATTTTATGCCAGAGAGGAAGTGCTTACTTTTAGTCCTTTATGGAAAAAGAAGCAAGACGTTATACTGATTTTTTATAACTAAGCGTTCAGGGTGATGTGCTCGGAACATCACCCTGAACGCTTTATCCCCCAAGATGCAACACGGAGCATGCAGCATCGTGCTGTGGGAGTATGATAAGCTGGTCAGAGGTGATGGAAAGATGGATGGAGTTAAAGAAAAGAGAAACCTAGAGGAAATTTTATTATAGGCTGAGAATTTTTCAGAAGTTCACCTTTAAAGCCTGCTGCCAGAGATGCACTGCAATACTTTAAATTGAAGTTTAATTTCAGACCTGAATCTATGTAATAGTAATTCACTTCACAGTTATGCGTTATTTTGTGTTGGCCTAATAAACAAAGGAATTACATAGAAGTTTGTTGCTGTAATGTGACCAAATGTAGAACACTATTCCTGTCTGATTTTGTTGAACATATGCCTGAGGAGTTTTTGCCTACAACGACTCTCCTCGTTTAGCTCATGCAAATCTAAATCCTCAGTTTTTCTCTGCCTTCTTTTGTTTCTCATTTTCCATTTACTTCATGGTTCCCCATGCATATTATTACATTTGAGGCCAGATGCAGCTTCTTAAGTTGTATTCTGCTTTTTTTTTTTTTTTTTTAATAAAAAATTACATTTTATTTCTTCTGCAGAGTTCTGGGAAAGAAAAAAGTTGGACAAAAAGTTTAGAAAGGGCAATAACAGTGTTGGTTATTCCAATCCCTCAATGCAAAAAAAAGTAAAAAAAAAAATTAAAAAAAGAAAGAAAGCCACTTATTTTCTACAGGGTAAACAACTACAGTGTGCACTTCAGCAAAATGTTTCAAGCAGAAGCTTTCTTTGGAGCAACAGTTGGGTCACTCAGCAGGTCCAGTCTCATTATTTCCTTTGTTCGATGCCCATTTGTTTGCCGCCTGTTGTGTGTACAGTCATTAGTTGCAGTCCATTTTTCTCCTCAAATAAAAACTGGTGGACATTTTTGGCTTTGGTATTATGATAATTGATGTAAAGTAATAGACTGTGAAGGCTGCAGTCGCTACATAATCGGCCTGTGATGGAAGCTGCAAGTACAGTAAATGTTTCTTCAAAGCACAGAAGACACAAAGCTGCTCTCTGTTTTGTTCTATTTTGCTCTGATCTACTAAATTGAATTTCAATCTGCTTTACTCTCCTCTGGCATTTGCTGCAAAGCACAACTCCTTGCCTGCCAGTTCAGTTTGAAACATTTGCATGAGTGTAAAAATAAGTCAGCTTGCGTAACATTTACACTGTACACATTAATTCTGGAGGGTATTAGATACAAGTCAGTTAAACGAGTAGATTTGTTTAGGTAACAAATCCTACCAAATTCTTTTAAGTACATTTTGATTAGAAGTTACTATATCAAAAACCAAGTGACTTCATGTGTTCCATTTGAAAAAGTTTTGTAAGACTGAAAATTAAATTTGCATCCAATTTAGTGACAGTGCTGACGTTAAACAATCTGTCACTGATACTGACTGGAGCTGCTGTTACCAGGGAAACGGTTTACATTTTACCTTGTTATGAAGGATTTAGTGCAATCTAAGTAAGGTAGTATCATGTGAGAAACAGTTGTTGTTACTACTGGTTTACTCCCAAAAAGGACCAAGTAAGTGTTTATTTGTAATTTTTGCATGGCTATTTGTAGGTATCAATATTAGAAAGAAAAGTTCTAACCTTAAATATATATTTGAGTGAAACAACCAGGCTTTATTTATGAGCAGAAATCATACATTTGAAGATTTATATATAAATTGAACTAATAACTCAAATTATTCAAATTCTAACTATTAGGATCATTTTGCTTTCCCAACTTGTCCTGCCAGGTTACATAGAAAACCAAAACAAAAAACAAAGTTGGTATTAAGGGCTCAAATGTTCCTAAAATATGTGCAGACCTGTTAAATCTTTACAAATACTCGCTAAAGCATATTCAAATGTTGTATACAAACCTTAACTGTTGCTGCAGCACAAACGTTCTCAGCCATATCTTGTCTGACAATTATTACATTCACCAAGGTGATATGTTCTTAAACCAATATTAATGTGATGGGCATAGGATATGCCCATCACAATTTTATTAAGTACCCTCCAAGTTTCAGTTTTGAAGTGTAAAATCTTACTCTTATCTCTTCCTGTCTTTCAGCTGAAGAATGCCCTCTAAGGCTGCAGCCCTTAACGTACAATAAGTTGGACTAACTGAGTGAGATTGGATCAAATAAATGGAAGTGAATTGCAGTGCTATGGAAAAAAGAAAAAAAGAAAAACAACAGAGAAGAGAGAAAGAAAGGAGATCTTCGTAATCAAATTGAAAGCAGCAGAGAAGAGAGGCAGCACAGGCTGTACAGGCATTACACGGCTTTTAGAAGATTTAGAGTTTTACTCTTATTGTATTTCAGGGTAATCAGATGTTGTGTAAAAGTTATTACTGCACCCTTGTGAATCTTTTTCCTCTATTTTCAGATTATTTACTGTGCAAGTTCAGAGTAAGACTCAAAAAAAAAAAAATAAAAATAAAAAACCTTTCCCTCTAACAAGAGTTCAATTTACTTATTTTGATGACGGAGTAGTCGTGCATTTGGGAGAGCAGCGATTTCAGCAACAAGTATCATCAGATGAGAGATGAAAATAGGATCCTCTCCATCCATTAATGTGCTCAGAACTATTAATTTTCTCACAGAAAATGAGTGAAAACTGAATGATAACTGCATATCAACGTTATAGGCCTGGCAGTTTGGGGAATTTCTGCCTTTGATGTCAGAATTTTCTCCGTGGCATCATCGATTCCCTTTAAATCCTGCTGTGAATTGTGACCGGCGAGGATGAATCCTCTCAAATGAAATAAGCAGAACTTCGGGTTATCTACAAATCCATCTTTTATTCAGTTACAATATTCACCTCGGCACATTCCTTTCGAGATGACAAATCGGGTTTTCGTTGTCAAGTGGAATCTCTAAATTAGATTTACTAACTCCCAATCACGTTTCTCATTAGATCCTGGTTTTAGAGACCCCACCCCCCTCTCTCTTCCTCCTCATCTGTCTATCTGAGAGACTTCGCATGAGTGGATCAATAGACAGCTTTGTTTACTTTCTGAAACAAACACACCCAGCAGGTCATTACGCTGCGTCCCAGTGTGATAGTAGAGATGCATCATAACCATCTTCCAACTGGCTTGATACCGAGAAATCGATTATTTTTTTATTGATACTTGCTGTGGCACGTCAGCAGTGAACATGACGTGTGGATTATTATACGACTGTCTGAAGTCAAAAACGGTGAATTTCATCTCTTTATGAAACGCTGACCTTGAGTAAACAGGAGGTCACGCCATCTAAAGCTTGTGCTATTGATCTCAGAAGCAATCAACGTGTTTTAACGTTTAGTAGGTGATCTATATTCATTAGTAGACACTCTAGAGCTCAGTAATGAATGGTTATAATTAACAACCTGCTTATGTGATGAATGGTTGTCATTGTACTGGGTGGCACATTGTCCCAGCAGCAATAGCAGTTAACAATATTATTTTTCCTCCGAGTCCTTTGCGCCATCTCACCCTCTCACCCTGTGCGTCGGCTGCTGACTGGCAGGTAATCAATGAAGTTATTGAACAGCAAATGGAGATGATGCACCACTAACAGTATCAACTTCTGCAAGTTGATAACTGTTCCTTTTTTTTCTTTTTGCCGTGGATCACACTGAAGCATCTACAGTGAGTCTCAAAAATGTTTCCACTTAAATTTCCAGCCAATGGAATATTAGTGGCATTTTTTTTTAAGAAGATAAATAAATAAATGGTAATAAATGTCTCCTCTCTGAAACATGATGCTTTTAGCAGCATTCTGTGCACATTCTGCAGATGATGGGTTTGCTCAGAGGTCACACAGGTCCTGAGCACGGTTTTGTCCTTTGAATTGAGTCCAATGCTTTCAGTATGCATGCCTAATAGCTTTCTTGAGAAGGGCAAAGACAAATAACCTCTATATGCCTTTTTAGTTTTGCTTTAAATCATTTTGTGTTGTAATTCATTCAGATTTTCTGAGGCGATATTTCTTAAAAGGCAGATATATGTTAGCACCACTAAACCTACAGAGGAAATATCAAAGCACCTTTGAGTTCTGAAACAACTTTTACAGGCTATATGGTTTTGCAGCCACTCTTCTCCTCGAAACAGGAAATGAGTACCATATACAGATAACAACGTGTGATATGGGTGTGCCCTATCTGATCTACCGTAGGTGTACACAGGATACTTTCTTGATAAGAAGACACCTTTTTTGATGGGATTACAAAGAAAAAAACATGTGTGTGTGCTTCCTGATAATACAAAAAAAACATGATGGAGTGGGCATTTCTTTGAGGGTGAACTCTGTGGAAGTGAATGTGTGACCTACCAGAATAGTCTCTGTTGGTAATAGGGAGTCTAATCTCTTTGAAAAACTAGCTTCTGCCCTGGAAAAAGAAATGTAACTCATGAACCTCAAGCTGACCAAACAGGAAAAGTTGTACAACTTGTTATGTATGGATTTTAAGTTGTTGAAATATTTGAAGACGAATGATGATTAAAAGTTTTTCCAACATTCTCAACTTAGCCTTAATGACCCAAGTGACTTGTGGTCAAGAGTCTTATTGGTTCTGTTGATCATAAAATGTTGCTAAACTGGTGTTGGTTTGTGGCTGATTTAGAAGTTGTTGTTTTTAGACATGAAAAACTTGCAGTCTCGCTTTTTGAAGATTTGAAAATGGAGTCAACTTTAATTAATGACATTCCGAAGAATACTATGTGTACAACGTAAGTACACCTTTATGCAGACACCACCATGCTCTACTCAATTTGCCTCCAGAGGTCACGTTGAGCATTAGAGAGCGGAAAATTAGACTGGATTTTTAAAGAGGGCCTGTCTTCTTTATCCAAAAAATTCAATAAATATTCCTGACTAAGGGGGCGTTTTATTATTCTGCTATTTAGTTTCTTTTTGTGTTTTATGACACCTCTTTTGTACAGATCATCACAACTTTGTATTTTAAAATCTGACTTAATGGTCTTTGTAAAGCCAAAACAGCAGCACGGACGTATTTGTTCATCTGCAACGCTGCACTGAATGAAGTCCAATCTTGTTTTAGTGTCGTTAGTACTTTAAAACTCTTGATGTGATGTGTGGTCCTCGAAATGGCTTTTCTTTAGAGCACAATCTTAACATTTGTACTTTGATCACAGAACGATCTTCACAGCTTAACGACTGTCTCTCTTTGAGGCTTTAAAGCTCTCAAAGACTTCAAAGCGTCTTTACGGCTGTAAGCTGGACCCTATTATTTGTTGACACATATTCATTGTGTCATGCTTAATGTCAATTTTAACTAGATCTCCATTCTAAAAGAGATACTAATCTCAAGGGAGCTCCTTGTAAATAAAGGTTGAATAAAACTAAACAAATAAAAACCGGCGCCATATGATGCATACCAAATGGGATGGAGAGATCAGTCTACTAAATTAAAGCATCCTTTGGGGGAAATTAACTGAATCAGCAAATGTAAATTATGCATCCTTCCCAGTAGGTGTTCTCACCCAATTCGGAGGGTTTAGGAGTTACAGCCTCGATTTTCCAAACCTCTTTTTCACCGACTTCGATGTAAATTGGATAATTAGCTGAACACCTGTTTTACTGGCATGTGTCGTCTATCTCTTTATACATTTTTTTTGTTCTTTTTTTTTTTTGAAGTAAGCAAACAACATTTGGTGAATGGAGCCAACATTGAAATGAAACAAGCCATTTTGAGTTGGCTTAACAAGCTGATTTTCATCAAGCAGCATCCCATTTGTTTTAGAGAAAATTGTGAAAAATGTACTCCACCAATTAAAAAGTCGTGTTTTCATCTGCCTTCTCACTTAAAAATCAAACACTGGAGTTACATTGGTTAATTAGGTGTGTAGCTATGTAATGTGTAACAGTAAAGTCTTTAAGTTTGTCAGAGTGATTATAAAAGAAAAATAGCTAAAGAGAAGCAGCAAATTATTTTCAATAGCTTTGCTTTAATGCATGCTTTATTAGCTTCTTTCCCGATCTGCTCAGTGCACCTGCCCATTTGGGCGCAACTGGCAGATACACCATGCTTACCAACTGTATTGTCTGATGGGTTCTGAAACTAACATCAACAACTCATGGATTCAAAAGACAAACATTATTGATTTTGTCTGTCTGCAAAACACCTGGTAGCTCATCCCAATCCCGCTCTGTGGATTGACTTCTGCAGACCAGTCAGAAATAATAAGCCGGCCCAAATCGCTCAAGTAGTTGTGATGATCAGATAGTCTGACAAACGTGGTGTGAAGCTACCTCTTCATGTTGTGTGCAGCCTGTTTCTTATTAAAGGTATTAGTTGTTTTTGTGTACTTTCCAAACTCCTCTTGTTGTATTTTTTACTACCTGAGCTGTGTATGGCGTACCCTCATAAATAGTGCTGCAAAAAGGGGCCTTCTTTGCTGCCTTCGCTGTGTTATTTCACATTCTTTTTTTAGTGTTGGATCACATTTTCTTTGTGTAACTGACTCTTTGAGACATTACATTACCTTTTCTCCTTTGAAAGACGCCTCCTCTGGGAAGTTCAAGAGAAGGATCATTTCAAAGCTTCAGTTCAATATTACATACTCAAAAAGATAAACTGCATCCTTTGATTCAGCCGTCCCTCTGTTGTCTTTTGCTTATCTGTTATTAGGTAGGAGGGGGAATGCATGTCCTGGAGGGAAACTGGGATATTCCTCTCCCTGGTGACACCCTCCAGCTCATTCTGGGTGGAAACCAAGGAGTTCCCGGGTGTGTTACCCCTACAATGATTTCTGGCTCTTCTCTGGAGTTGTCTCCCAGTGGGACATACCGTGAAAACCTCCAACAGTAGGCACCCACAGAATACCTTCTAATGGCAGAACCACCACTACTGACTTGTTTTAATTCAGAGAAGCAGAGGATTTACTTTGAGCTCTCCCCCCAAATGACAGCAGTACTCAATAGGTCAAGCCGTCCTCCAGAGGAGGGCCATTTTGGCTGCTTGTATCCTGATTCTTGTTCATTCTGTCAGGTTCCATGTCTCGTGATCATAAGTGAGGATCAGAATGTAGATTGGTCAGCAAATCAAGAGATGTGCTTTTTACTTCAAGCTTTTCTTCACCACTACAGAACAGAGTAGTCCCCACTTTACTACAGATGAAGCCCAAATCCATCTGTGCATCTCCTGTTCCATCCCACCGTCACTCGTGAACAAAACACCAAGATACTTGATACTTAAACTCCTCTGCTTGAGGCAAAGGTCAAACCCCAACCCCATGAGAGAGGGAGGGATGATCCCTTTTCTGTCAAGAAGCATAGCCTCAGACTTACTGGAGTTGAGTGTCAGACAAAAAGCAGAGGCATGAATACTTTTGAGAATGTTTACCTGACACAATGAGAAATGATGTCTATTTGTATGATCTTTAACCAAGTAACGACTACGGTAGAAGGATAATATAAATGCCAGTGCAGTCGGACCTACTCTGCCAGACCTCCTGTCAAATTGTCTGAATTGAGTAAAAGGTGGAGTCCACCAAACACACCATCCTCTCCTCCGGGCGTGCCGCCTGGCCCTGCCTCCCATAATTTTTGAAAAGATGGCTTGTGCTAATTGCTCCTGATTCAAAGCATTAGCTACGAACCTAGATTAACACTTCCCTTTCTGCAATCCCAAGAAATGGGGTGGTGAGGATGGCATGTCAAGAAACTGTACCCTGGTCACTGAAAAGGGGATGATCGGACCTCAAATCGATTCTTCTGAAGTGGCATCTTTCTGTTGCTGAGAAACATACAGTCCAAGGCGCCTGGAGAAGTTTGAATCCTTATTATTGTCGTCTCCTGACTCCTTCTTCTTCCTTTCGATAAAACACGAACAAAACACTCTTTTTAGCCTTCATGGAGACATAAAGAATAAAAAAGTTAAGCCTTTAATCAGCTTAGATCATTTTTGAAGATTCATTTTTTATGAAAATTCCTTTCCATCCTTTCCCTGTTGTATTAGTGTTCATGTTATATTTAATTTCTTTTTATTTTACAATAATATGAAACTTACCTAAGATGGATATTATCCTTCATTATGTTCATTTGTGTTGATCGTTAATTAAATCTTGCCTTCAGTCCTTTAAGTGTGATTTAATCATTTTGCAGGGATAGGAGAAAGACTCTTCCTTCAGGGCAGGTTTTTGGCTGATATTGACAGATTATTAGAATAACTGGGACTCGTACGAATAATAATTTAAAATAAATCAGGTCTCAACCTGCATTCTTGACAGAAATGGGCTCAAAATGTAGGTAATCCCATTGAAACATGCTTATGTCACCACAAAATCTCTAATATTCTAAATCTGTTAGATTTTCTGTCAGCAAAAATGCAACTAACTCATGTTTTCCTTGCAAGTTTGTTTAACTTTCAGCAAGCAAGCACAGGTAGCAATATGTTTCTGATTTTATTTGCAATGAAGAGTCGAAGCTAAGTAATGAAGAAAGCAAAAGTAAAGTGGCTAGATGTCGAAATGTGTTTCTCCTGCAAGTGTTTCTTTCATTATGCGATAAAGGAAAACAAACTGTTCGGGGCAGTGTTTCTTTCATTATGAAGGTTTGGCTATATATATATATATATATATATATATATATATATATATATATATATATATATATATATATATATATATATATATATATATATATATATATATATATATATATATATGTCTGAGAGGTAAACAAGTTAATGGGATGAAATGGGACCAACACCCAGGGGTGTTGGTTCAATTCAAGAGTGTCATGTCACCTTCTCCTTTCCCTGCTTTAACATTCAGCTATGGCTTTAACGGAGGATTTGTGAGCGTCTGCTGTCTTGTTTCAAAGTGTATGAAATGCTACTTTCGGAGCACAGAGCTTATCCCAAGAAATTCCCGAGAGATTTCTACACCTTTTAAGGTTGGATGAAACCACTGGTTTAAATGAACTCTGACATTTCGGATTATTCCCTCACCTTTCGGCGTATCAGTCACCATCAGCGGCGCCAGAAGGCATCAGGGGACTTGTGGAGGGGAAGGAGGGGGTCTTATTGGATCTGTTGCATGTGTGTGAGCTTTGGCGGTTATTGACACCAGCAGAAGGACAGAGACGCCCTCGGGTTGAGAGAAGAGAAGATGTGGCATTCTAGTCGTTTATTTTCATTTCGGTCCATACCTCATAGGAGCTACCATACAAACACTCATGTTTATTTACAGTGAAAGTCGCACACTTCCACACACACACCCACACACACACACACACACACAGAGCGCGCTGAAAACATAAACGTTCAACCATCTCACAAATCCGAGGATTAAAGCCCTCTGTTTGCTTACAAATTAAATGCATGTGACTTTATGTGTGTGCATCAGAGAGTTGGTTTGGGTGTTGGTCCTCTTTGATGAGAAAAAGAAGAGAGTTGTTTTTTTTTTTTTGGCAGAATGCTGAGTAGAGAGATGGCTCAAAGCTGTGGGATTTTTTTTTTTCCCAGTGTCCCTGCTTTCGGCATGTGCACCACCAATGACCTCAATTAGCTCTCTGTCTGATAGATACACACAGTGTCCTTAGATCATACACATACATGGCAAATGCTGAGAAATGACATAATGAGGAGGCGGGGGAGAGGCTGTGCAGTGACGAGGGGATTAGAGGAGAAGAGAGCCTTTTGAATATTTTGCTCCAATATGTTTGCGTACGTCCGTGTTTCTTCACGGGGGAGGAAGCCTGCTGCCTGTTGATCGGCATGCAGAACAAATGACTTTCCAAGCGATCGGAAAGTGACAGAAAAAAAGGGGAATTAGAGCGAACGAACAATTAACAATAATGGAGGCGACAGTGATGAAGAAGTTTGTTACGGATCAATGAGAGTTAAGAAGAATGAAAGGAAGCGGAAGAAGCATCGAGACAAGTAGGGATAAAGAGAACACACACAAAAAACTCAAATGCTTTTTCAATTGCGTTCGGATCTGTTAACTAAAACCGTGCTTTGGTGAGAGAAAAAAGAAAAAAACATTCTCACATGTGAATGTGATACATTTCTAAAACTTACATGCAGCTGTAAACACACTTTATTGTGTGCTGGGCATTTTATACTGCACTCAAAAAGACAGATGGGTTATTGCTTTGGGTTGTTCAACTGAACACTGAAAAAGAAACGAAAAGTGTGTCATCCTTATAATCAACACGTGGACCTTAGTTTCCTGCCTATTGAGTCTTTGCATAATCTTAATGTAGGGAGAGATATATTGTCTATGTTTAGGCCAAGCTCGGTCTAAGTGGGATTTACAATTAGTCATCATTTTGCAAGAGGGATCAAAACCAAAACTCAAAATAAATTTTATTTGACTTACTATGAATAAAATAATTTGATCAATTCTCTTTTAGTTGAGACATTGTGGAAAAAAATATTAGTTTCTGAAAGTAACTTGTATTTTTGACCGCTTGTTGTGATTTTCTAAGCTGCCAAAAGGTTTTTCATTCAAGTTTCACTCATAGTTCCTGAGCTTCTCCATTTGCAGTCATGGTTTGTTTTTCAGGACATTTCGACGTATTTTGTGTTTCTTTGAATGGGACTGTGCCTCTTTGGGTGCAGATGTGGTGAGAATCTTATTTCTTACATTTGTAGCTAATAGCTACAACTAATCTTCTTAAAAAAAAAAAAAAAATACATATTACATGCCCCCGTTTAACCTAGGGGGTCAGGATGACTGCTGTGATGTTATGGCATAGCAGATTCTCTGGAGGTGTTTTAGGAAAGCTGTGGGCAACCAGCTTTCTAATCTTAGCTCTGGTTAAACTCCCTTCCTCTTGGTTGCTCTGGGGCTGTCTTGCCAGACGGCATGGCACTTTGCCCCCCACTGGTTGTTCTGAGTTCCAGACACCTTGCCGGGCTGTTTGGAGGCTCTGGGGGTTTCTCCTCTGCTGTGCTGTTTGTTTTTTCTGCTGGGGGCTTTGCAGGCAATTAAGAAACCTGTGCTGCTTCTCCCGTGCTTTGCAGCTGACCTACATCTGCATTTGGTTATTTCTGAGGGGTGCCTGGTGTCTTGCTATTGTGGCCTGCAGGTAACAAAGGCTAACAGCCCATTGCTGATCTTGGGCCCAATTTGTTGCAGTGCTTCTCTCTTTCTCAGCAACTTTGCACCTCCAGGTTCCCTGACAAATTCAGGTGACAAAAACTCTAAGCGCACAGAAACAAGAAAAAACCCCTTACAAATAATCCAGATGGTTTCAAGGCAGGTACACAGATTCCTGTTTTATTAAAAGTCAATCACCCATTTAGGATGTCCTCTTGAGATATTATTTTCTACAACCCTGACACATTGAGGTGACCAGTTCCTACATATGGGATTTCTAAAACGCTGAGAGGAAACACACTCACACACACGCCCCCCCCACACACACACAAACACACACACTCACACACACGCACACAGAATGATCAAATAATAACTTACTTAAATAGGCTACTTTGGGACACCAGCCACATTAGGCAGTAAAGTAGGTAATATCCCAAAGCAGCACACAATTACTTTACTCACTCATATTTTTTAAAGACTGATTTTTTTCAAATAGAGAAAGAAACAGAAAAAGCAACAGTTCCTATAATACTTTCTAATTTTTGGTCTGTTAAGAACATCATGAAGAGATTGTCATTGTAATAACAAACCAGAACTCTCATGATTTACAATATGAACTCAGTTTTCTATCCTTTTTTTTTTTTAATTACAAGAATGATAATACTAAATTTATCCTTCCTTTCTGTGTGCTGTTAAACGGCATTTTTATTAAGTTCCCCAGGTATTTCAGCATCTTTTGGAACTTATGTATTTTAGTCATGCATTTTTTTATTTATATATATATATATATATATATATATATATATATATATATATATATATATATATATATATACAAAGTTGTCTATCACAGGCTTCAGATGACGGCAACCAAACGAGGAGCAGACATAAGAAATTCTGAAAAATAATAAAATACTCAGATGAAATCTGCACAATGTAATTCAAAAGCATCACTGGAGAGAAAAGTAAGGAAGACAAAGATGGAGAAACAGGCTGTTCACAGATGTAGACAGAGAAAGCAGGAATCTGTCAAACCGCAGGTACTCCACTCTGACCTTCATGGGACACACTGTTACTACTGGCAAGAATTTATGCATCATTTCACTTTGCTTTCTTGGCCAGGTACAGTAAGAGGATGGAAGAGTACAGAGCACAGATGCCTGCATGTATTTGCACAGTTGCAAGCGTGGTCTCATGTTGGACTGAGGAGGTGGGGTCGGAACCATTTCAAGAACATGCAGAAAAAGGAGCGAGCAGATTGTGTGTGTGTGTGGCCCGTGCCAACCACAGCATGAGTAAAGTCAAGATTGAGGATATCCCATCTATTGCACCTTCTCTGTCCTTGTCTTCTGTTTTTGCTCGCTCTCTTACTTTCTGGGCAGCTCCAGTCCTGCCCTCCCACCCACCCGCCCCTCCTCGCTCTGTGGGAACTCCATCAGGCGTCGCACCACGTTGTGTTATCCAGGAAAAATAGCCGAGCCGCCTGCAGTTCAGAGCAATTATGGAACACCGTATCTCAGGAGAGGTTACAAATTAAACGTGGCTTGAGCTATGCACGTTAAGCTTTAAGCAACACAGTAACAAATAAAAGCTAATAATGGAACATTTGACTATATCCCTCATCACAAAAGACACATAGAGACTCACACACTTTGGAATAGCTTGAAGGAAATAGATGTCAATTGAAATTAGAAAAAAAAAAAAAGAAATAAAGATTATCTTCTGCCAGAAGAATTAATGTGATTCACCGTAAACGTCTATCACCACATACACACTAGAGGAAGCAGTGATGGTGTTCAGAAGAGATTTTTTTTTTTTTTTACTTCGAAACTCCTAAAGCTATTTTATTTTGTCCTCAGAGTTGGCCTGAATAATGAGCAACTGAATTATTTATGAGCTAATGGGTCTCATGGTTTTCTATAAAGACATAAAATGGTTGCAGGCGCAGCTGTGAACTGTTCAGCTGTCAAAAATGATTTTAAGCTCCAGACCACCAGCTAGTGTATCCACACCTCTTTTTATGTCACGTATCCTCATTATTTTAGTGTTGAATGTGATGTTTGAATTAATTAGATTCACCTGTAATAGCAGCATTATATAAAAAAAAGTGTTCACTCTGGGGTTATGCCTTACCTTACAAGCATTGCACGCTTTCAAACCAGTGAATACGTTCCACAGACGGTTTGGGAGTGACATTATGTTTCTCTAAATGTTCTTCAACAATTTTCTAAACACTAAAGATTATTGTTTGCTTGTTTGTTTTTTACAGTGCTTGGTGACTTTTGTGAATGTTGCTAGCTGCAGATCAGTGTTTTGCATAGATCAGAGCCAGCATCACTGCATAATGGAATACATTAAATTGTGTGTGCAAATCTTAAGTTGGTTAATTTGTGTTACATTTCATCTTTATCACTGCAGTAACGGCTCCAGAGGTCTTTGATGTCCATAAACCAATCTGTTGGCGAAGTTTATCAACAATCAGCCTAAAAGGACGAACTTTTTCTTGCGTTTCCCTTTTATACATAATCCAATGATTATTTATTATAAAGAAACAAACAAACAGGAAAATAAAATGTCTAAATTACTTCATCATCAACTCCCTATTTATTATCTGGGACTAAAACAAGACAGATTGAATCTAATCTATATATCGTCAATGGAAGGGTAAAAATAATTACACAGACCAGATGGTTATTAAAAAGTTAAAACCTCATACTGATTACAAGAATATAAATCCTGAAGATGGAGATTTTAAAACCTAGTGCTATAATCTAAATCTGTTTCCTTTAAAACAGTTGAGAAGAAGGGAAAGTAGTTGCTGGAGGAAGCCAAGTTTTCTAGAACCTATTTGGACCTTAAACCTGCACTGACACAGTTGTACAGAGCAGTTAAAAAAAAAAAAAAAGGCACTGCTTTTGGACTCTCCATGAACCCAACCACTGGGTTTCAAAGAGGGACAATCAGGTTTCTGAATTTTTCGGTTATTCTGAAACAGAAGAGATTGATGCAACATGGTTGCAGCAATGCTCAATCCAAAATCTCCAGGCGTATTCTCAGCCAGCTCCCGGCCCCGACATCCGTCCAAAGTTAGAGCAATACTCATGACTCTATGATGTGTTGAGCTTTAGTAATAGTAAAAGAAACTGAGCCTAGATTGTAAATTCAGTCTATATTTTTCAAAAAGGATGAATAATTTAACATTTCTATGCAAGGCTTAATAAAATAAGTTTAAATTAAAGGGTAAAAAGGAGAAAGAGAGAGAGAGATTATGATGGCTTATTGAAGAACAATCAGCCTCAACTAACAAGTAAATCATTCCTCTTTTAGCATTTGCTTTATTTCTAATGGTCTCAATTTTCCGCAATAAAGTCTTTTCTTGCTTACTCGACAAATGTTCTGGCAGTTTATCTGGCTCTGGGAGTCTGTGAATAATTGACGGCTCGACATTATGCAAGCAAATTAAATGCATCTCATGATAAGAAATAAAGACGAAGTGGGAAAAACACATTTTACATAATTTCCGCACCATTGCAATACTTACTTGGAATCCTGTAACCAAAACAAATTGCTTCCTTGTAGATCTCCTGCAGTACTAATGCGGGATAGCTGCGTGCAAGGCAGATTTTCTACAACAGGCACAATGGGGGGGAGTTCATTTTCAATGAATTGAATAAAAAGCTGCTGTGCTGCTCAAAATGTCAGGGAACTTAAATGTACACTAAGAGGGAAAAGTGAGTTTGCAGACTGTGCTTGTTTTATTGTTTATTCTTTACCTTTTCTGATCTAGGTTTGCATATAACTCCTGAATTTGTATCTAGCCTCGGTATGTGGATGTGTGTGTGTATGTGTGTGTCTAATGATGTGGGTCCCTGCATGTGTTTAACCGTGTGGTTCTTCTGAACACTGAGCGTTTGCACACAATCTGGCAAACAGTTTTTTTTAGGAAGCCTCAGCATCTGTGCCATCCACCTGTTGTGCAAGCAAACTGTGCAGACGGCTGTCCAAGATTTTGAGAAGTTGGGTGGAGAGGGGTGCTCTAATGTTTGGCCATGAGAGCGGTAGGAGATTTGTAGCAACACAATGATATATTAAAAAACACGGAGGATAAAAACATGTTTGACAAAAATAAACCACTCTGTGGGAAAGGGAGAGGAAGAGTACAGTGCCTTGTATTCAAACCCATAATAGTTTGTTTCTTTTTTCAGATTTTGTCACATCATAACCCCAAACTTCAAACTGTATTTTTATTGGGATATTATCTGAAAAGGCCAATCGAAAGTAGAGGTTTTCTTTCAGGATTACTCTGCATTAAGTTTCTTCCATCTCAACCATCAATGCTCATTAGCTTTCCTGTCTCGGCTGAAGAAAAGCATCCCATCAACCTGGTGTTGAGGAGAGAGCTATGAAATACTTCCTGTATACATAGTGAAAATCTAGTTTTTTTTTGTTGTTTTTTTTAATAATGTATGTCTGTTTGTCATCCTTTCAGAGAGACCAGATACATCTGTCAATAATGGAAAATCTGAAATTAGAAATTGCTCATTGACCGTTTTTGCAGCCGGAGCTGCGCTCCGTGTAGGAATGTCAGCATGGAGAAATGTTAAACTTTAAAATTATATTTAGAAAAAATACTGCATATCATTTTTGATATTGTGGCAACTTTTTAAATATATATATATATATTTTTAGGAAGGATAAGGTTCTGTTGTAATAAAGACCAGAAAAATATGATGACCATGTGAAAATATTTTCACCGGGGCAAAACGGACTATTTAGTAAAATCTTAAAGGGATTTTTTCCCTCAATAGAAAGAAGATAAAGGTAACATTTATATCAAGTGTTTATATCCATTATGAAAGTATGTCTCTTGGTCGTAGTTATAGGAAAACAAATATTTTTACAGCGTGAACAATAATGTGGTCCATATTAAGTTGCTTCATTTTTTCACAAGGTAAACAAGCATATAAAATAGCAGCATCTCCATTCTGATTCCTACTGGTTTCTGTTGAAATTGTCAACTTCAAGTCAACTGCTTACTGCTTACTCTTTTTATTAGTCATCACCAGGAGCTAATTTCATAACAGATGTAATGGAGAGGGGGTTCACTTGTCACCACTTTGTACTCGGCAGAGCTGTCTGCTGCTGGATGTGTCCCTGTGTCAGCTTGTGCTATTCACAAGTTGTAAATATTTAAACAGATCGAGGAAGCTTACACATGTTTATTACCCCACTGTTGCGGATGAGATTTTCTAACATTTTTAAATCGCTCTCAAACATCAGATTGGCAGCCTTTAAAATGCTTCGCAGGGTTTGTAAAAGTCCTTCACCTTTTTCTGCCTTGTAGAAAAAATAGTTCAGAACAGAACTATCTTTACTGAAAAGAGTCGCAAATGGTCTTTTCTCCAGACATGTTGGTTAAGTTGTAAACTTCATGACAATTCAGGTCACCCTGTTTTCCAGTAGGGGAAGCACAAGATGCCTGCATGTCTGCAGCACTCCTGTGCTGCCCACACTTTTACACCTACGTGAGGAGATAACGGGGTCTGAGTGTATTTTTTTTTTCAATGCAAATCGGTTCCTTTTTGAGCAAATTTATGGATATTTTTAGTACTGACTGTGTCACAAAATCTACTAATTTACTTTGCTATATTCTGTGTTGGTCTGTGACGTTACATGCTAATAATCTATACTGCTGTTTGTGGTTATAAGGTGACAAAATGTGAACAAATTTACATACAGCTGCATTTTTTTTTTCTTGCTACAGTTGCACAGGCAACAGATTCCCCCGTGACACCCGAGTGTAGCGCACACACAAACCGACTGATAAGTTAAAGAGGTGTTCTGCCCCGTGGTCGTCCTTGGGCCAAATAATCAGAGAGAATCAATAGAGCTATTGCTCAGAGTGAACAGAAAGGAGAAGACGGAAAGACATTGAGAAATATACGAGACTGGGGGAGCGGAGAGATGAAGCGGGAGGAAGAATAATAGACGTGCAGCTGATAGAAAGAGACAGAAGGGAAGGAGAGAGAGGAATAGGAAAAAGTAAGCTCTAGAGTGTATCATTAGAGAGAAGAAAAGTAGAGTATCACTGTAGGATGAGAGAAGTGAGGAGTTGGCAAGGATATGAAAGGCAAAAGCACGCAGGAAAGAGCAAGAGACAAAGTGAAACAGAGGATAGAAGGAAACAAGTCAAAAGAAGAGGGATAATTTAGAAAATGTATGTGATCAAATAGTAAATGAAAGGAAAAAGCTAAGAGGTTCAGGCTGATGAGAGTGAAATCACTCCTGGAGCGAAATAAAGAAGAACGCACGGAGAGAGAAGGAGTAAGAAGTGTAAATGTGGACATGAGGACATGCAGGGAATTACAACTGAGAAAAAAAAAGAGAATGATTAAGCCCTTGAGTGAATCTGTGATTAAGTGAGACAAAAAAAAGTGACCGTGCAATCAAGTTTTGGCAGATTTGTGGTGTGCTGTACACGGATGACACGTTTTTATGTCCGAGGATCAAACCGCCATGTAATTGTTCTTGTCGGTGTGGCTGAACAGAGCACATGATTTCTGCTTGAGCAGTAACACATTTTCCACTTCATAGCAACAAGGAAATCTATAAAAATGTTTTAGCACTTATTCGTGTAAAAATTGGGCAATACCAAATATCCATCTATGTTATGCGTGACAGAACATGACTAAGCAGTTCAGCCTTCACATCCTAGTAGTGATGCAACGAGACATCATGTCACATTGACATAAAATCTGTCTCATTCGCAATGCCCTGTAATTGCTGGCTTTCAAATGCACCTTAAATTTAAGCTTTAAGAGTAAGAAGAGAAAGTGTCTTTAAAATCTGATTTTCTGTACTTATGTTTGAGACTTGAAGCAAAAAAAATAAATGAAATTGTTCTTAAGCTATTCTGTTGTCTTATTCTTAGATAAGAGTTGGCTAGCAACACTTCTTCAGCTGTTACTTAATCACTGAACATCACAGATTCAGATTTTTGAAATCAATCTATTTTAGCATAACCACATCGAAGATGTCAGATGTCATGAAGCGAGAGTGTACACCCTTCACTAATTAATTTATGAAATCTTTACAAAAGGATTCTTACTCTTCCAAAAACTATATTCCACTCTGTTTCTCATCTATCGTGTATTGTCTCAAGCCTGTGAGTTGGGTGTATTAGCTCTCTGTGGATTTTCATGAGTAGCTCAAGTTTTGGTGAGTTAATCCCATTGACTTACTATACTTTCCCACTTGATTCTAATCATCCAGTCAATCAACAAACAGAAGAACAAGTTGTGAACTATAACATCAATTTTTGGTGCTATTGGGTCAAATTTAAAACCTCAACAGCCAGCCTGCTTCAGGAAGCAGTCATTTCTCATTAGCCAAGAGCCCAGTTCCTCTGGATGAAGCAAAACACAGTACAAGAGGCTGGTTTTTACCAAGCTGTGTGCGCCAACACTTGAGAATACACATGCAAGCCAGAAGGTGGAGCCGTAAACGTAGCAGTCAAAGAAAACAGAGTCATATTAGGAGCAGAGGAAGAAAAAACAACAATGGTACTTTTATAGGATCTTTCAAAGACCATAAGTATATCAAAACGCAATTGCTATGCTATTAAGAAATTACTTTAATGAGTCTTTCAAGAATCTTCTGTTTCTGTCTAAGAAAACAGAATACACGCCATGATTTCAGGTTCTAGACTAAACTGTCTCTGAGTGAAAATGGCAGCTCAGCTGAGCTAGAAATGGTACAATTACGGTGATATGCATGTGAGGTTCGAGTCGCTCACATTCATGCAGTTATATACTGAAGGTTATTAATTATAAACCATTCATAAACTTTCACTAGAACCTATCTTGAAGCTACTTAATCTTTTAAAAGCAGAGTTTTTGTTTTTTTTTTCAATCTAATTTCTTTGATAATTTTACAACATAAGGTAATAAGGTTGAAGCTTTTTCCACGGACCACTGTTTTATACACGCCGCACTAAAAATGACAAATTGTCTTGCGTGATCTAATTGATTTTATTCAATATGACAAGTCTTACAGCCACCATTCATTACGCTGCAAAATTACATCTGATATTGCTAAAACGGTGTAATTTCAACTCGGTATTGATGCAAAGTTTTATGAAATGAGAGCAAGACGACAAATTGGTTTCTGTTATTTGCACAAACACTCAGTCATGCTCTGTTTACCTTTTCAGTTGCCACAAAAACAAAAACAGCTACATGTAATTAAAGCTGTAATACAAAAGCAGCAAGTATTCATACTCCAGCTGGCAGAGCAGGTTTTTTTCTTTTTCAATTCTTTGTGTTGATAAAATTATGGTGGGAAATAATTACCATGATATTTACCTCATTAGCCATCCTGTTGTGTGCCATTTCAGTTTGTTGCTATACACACTGTCATAGCCTCTTACAAACATTTGTTTCCATTACGATCAAAAGAGTAACAAGTGAGTCATATGTGAAATCATATTAATTTCCTCCTCTGTTAGTCACTGTTGTAGTGGAAGGGGTTGCAGATGAGTGATTCCATTGGAAAGGAGCAAAAACATGTTGGGGGTTTCAAATAGCAGGAGAATAAAACGATAGCATGACTTGAAAATGGAAATTAGAACCATATGATTATAGTTTAGTCATGTCATTAGAAAATACATACATACAGGCAAAATATGAATAACATAAACTATTCCACCTGTAATTTTCTTTTTGCGAACCTGGTTATAAAATTGTCTGCTTGTGTCAACATTCCAGTGATAATTAATGCCACAGGATTCAATTAGCAATTTAGCAATGACTGTAACATTTTTGTGGAGTAGGTCAGGTAGCGGCAAACAGTCAGAAGAAGTGGAGCAAATCTCTACAGGGAACCTCCCTCACACAGAGAGCTACGCCACAAAGAGATACTCAACATGTGTCAGCTTATGGTTTATGCTTGACAGCTTGTATCTTTTTCCAGTTTCATTGACTCACTGGCTGTGTCTGTCAGCATGTTTCTAGCTGCCAGCCGCTGCTAGCAAAATGGCTGTGCATTCTCATGATGTCACGTCAACCCCTTTGAGTATTTCAGGGAGTTCTTCTCCGCAGGCATTCCAGATTGTCCTTACCGATCAGTCAGACGTCCATGCTGTACAGTGCAACCCAAACAGGTCACTGACCTCACCGCAAAATAATTGGAGCCGTTCCTAGGTATTGGGATATGTCATTATTCAGTCCAGTGACATATTTCTAGGGTACACCAAGCTCACAATTGAACTGAATATGTCATTATTCAGTTTACTGACATATTTTTAAGGACCACCAAGCTCAGAAAAAAATGGGGTAAAATATATTTTTTCCTAGGGACATAAAAAGTCATGCCAGGGGCTAAATGTGTTCATGTTTAATTTCAAATTGCATCTCTTTAACGCTTTTCTTACCTTAGAAGGAGTGAAAATACAATCAACAGGCCTTTATTGCCCTCTTGATCTTTGAATAAAAAAACCTTTAATTAAGTAGATTATGGATTTGGTCGCCTCACTTTATTCTCTCGTTAAAAGCTCAAACCTTTTCACAATTGAACCCGGACAAAACATTTGGTTTCAGAAGTTAAAATGTCTCTTCATGTAGAGAAATTCAGGGAATCAGGAGAATACTTCGCACATCATTTCTACCAACACACACACTAAGATTTGACATCACACAACACTGCAGCATGTCAGTCTGACTCACAGTCTGGTCAGAGACGTTCTGGATGGACATGGCAGCATACTGATAAAATGAATAAATTCATTTTATCAGATATTTATCTTTATCAACTACGGCTCGTGCATTTACACAGAAATTTACGAGAATGAAAGCTAAAGTAAAAGGAAATGAAATACCTTGTCTAAAATATGACAGAAATAAATTATTCTGCATTATCCAATTTTTTTTAGATGCACTTGCATGTTCAGAGGTGGGCAGAGCAGATGTACTACTGACATGACATAATTATAATGGGTCAGTCCAGGCCAGTAAGGCAGCCTGTCTATCATCACGTTGATTAGCGAGTCCCATGTTAATGCAGTGACAAATGGCCCTGGACTGGACACAGGCTGATTAAACTCAAATGGATCAGAAAGGACCCAGATTAGCACGTTAGCTCCACACAGGCGCTGTCATTATTACCCAGCTGGTCTGCGCTGAGCTTGGACTCCCGAGCACCTTCTCCTCTTCCACATACGGTTCTTCATCCTCCTCTCTCCAACTCAACACATTGCAAATTGCTGTGAATACCTAGGGAGAGGCATCGCGGCCTATATTAATGTAATCCTCTACACCTAGCACTGCCAGCTCAGCACAGTGCAGCCTCTCTTACGACAATAGAAGTAATGGGTGCAGCTCTTGCCTATTATCACAGCTCACCGTTAGCTGGGGGACATTAACCTGTAGAACTCAACATGTACATCTTGCTCTCTACGACAGTCTGCCGCAGTCTGATTTCACTCTCTCTCTCTCTCCCTCCCTCTCTAGCTCTCTCTCTTTTTAACATAGCGTGAAGAAAATGATCCACCAATATTTAATGAAAGCTGCATCCATACTGCTGTTCTGGGGGAAATCTCTATCTCAGAGAAAAGTGTTGGGATCATTTTTTATTTTTTTCCACAGCTGAGAAAATTGAATTCGAGAAAACACTTCCAAGGTACAGCTAATCTTTCTAACATGTAAATGTGCAAAAAAATGTAATTAACCCACACATCCTTGAGGCATGAAATGAAAACACACTTTATTCACACATACCGGTTCTATTCCCTTGGACCTTATAGTTTCAAAGTCTCCCGAAACAGGATGAAAACTTTACTTCAACCGTAAGTCGTGACAACACAAATAAACCCTGTAATTGTGGAGCTGGGTTTTCTAACAAAATTATTGATAATCTAATGATAATAATAATATATAATCCATTTTCTATCTGAAAACGCTGTGTTATACGGATTCTTCATAAGGAGCCGGTTCATAGGCCATATATCACTGTCGAGTTATCCCTAAATCCTGTTAGAATTACCTCAGGTAAACAAAGCTGAAAACACTGCAGATGTACTTACATTTTTATAGATGTTTTTCTGTTGAATCTGACTCTTGTTAAAACTATGGAATTTGCTCCAGGAAAGAAGTGCTAAATCTCAACATATCTCCTTGTACAATTTGACTTAATGTTTGAATACACTGTGAAATAAATACGCACCTTTTGAATGCGAATTTTAAAAATTTAAGTCAACCTGAATAAATACAAACCAAAGATTATTTTTTAAAGAAGAAAAAAAACAAAAAAAAACCTCTCCAATCTGCCATGTTTCATTATGTGAAAATATAATTGCCCCCAAACATGACTTGTGTCACTCTGGGTAGATGAGTCTTTCACAAAATGTACTGAACTGAGTCTTATTAAATGATTTTTGAGCCATTATGGCCAGCTTAAGGTCATACTTAATGATATCCATAAAACTTTCATCACTTCAAAATCTTTGTTTTGTGTGTGTTTTTTACCGATCAGTAACAGTGTATTTTGGATTACTGTCCATAATTCACCAAATGGAGTTTTATTTTTACACCAGATATAAGAAGTCCACACAATATTTTTACAAATGTCTTTGGGATCATCAAATGTATTTAAGCAGGTCTTTTTCTCTTTTTTTTTTTGGTCAAAGTTGGATTTTCTCCTAGAAACTCAATTTCTTTTTCACAATGCCTTGGGTATTTTCTCTTGATGTATTCTATATCTCCATTTATGAAATTAAATGCAAATCTGAAAACTGCTTTCGGTATTTACCCAGGCTGATCCTTGCCTGATTCTGAAGTGGTGACAATTTAAATGAAGCGCAATAAAGTGAGATATTTTTGTTGCCATTTTTAAAGCACACTTGCCGTTTTTTTTTTATTTTTATCATCATCAATTGATCCCGACAATACAAAAATGACTGTTGCTGTTGATACAACATTTAACAATATTAAAGCTCCCATTAGGTTTGAGATAAAAAACCATTTCAACAAGATTCTTCCAAGTGACATTCGATGTAAGTTTTATAGCGACATTGGCAGTGTAGAGCCTGCTAAGGGAGATAGCCACATAATTATAATGGTCAGCATGTGGAAGGGTAAAACAACATGACAATGTAAGGATGAATAATAGGTCAGTGCAAATACCATTAACACCACAAACAGACTCATGTAGGACTCTGTGAGTCATCCGCAGTAGCTGAAAGCAACCTTGCTTGAACTTGGATGTAGTAAATGCATTGATAGCCCACAAGAGGATCACAACAGTTATTGTTTTGGAAATAATGATTTGGGGAGATATCAGACATGATGTGTAGTGTGTAGAATCACAGGGGCCTGAAAGAAAGAGGAGCTTCTTTTGTGACCATAAATAATATGGAGCTTCATTGTGAGAATGCATTAAAAAAAAAAGTGTGTGTTGTATAAAGGAGGCAGGAGCAGTCATACATCCTAATGTTTTTCACAGTGCAACAACAAACTATTTATTTTTTAATAAATAAAACTCTGAAAGGTTGTATCCATTTACGATAACTGTTGTATCTCTCAAATACAATCAGCGGTCTTCAGAACTCATCTAATATTGAATCTTTGTGTAGTTTAATCTTGGTAAATGTTCTGTTAAGACATACTACGTTGGTTGGCGAATATCAGTGAAAAAACAGCATCGTGACGCCAACGAAACGCAGCAGAAAGGTCAAAGATGAAGTAATGGAGAAATTAAAAGCAGGCTTAGGTAAAAAGAAAAATATCTCCAGCTATGATGATCCAAAAAATGGATGTAGATACGTTTTAGATTGTTAAAACGTATATATGCTTTGCACATGGTAGGCACTCATAACTGCTTTGCAGTTTGTCATAAAACTTTGTCATCATTTACATTAACATTTTATTTATTACCTTTACCTCAATGAAATTTGTCCTTTGTAGTTATGTAATATTTCATATAGCTAGTTACATTATTCTTTCCGAGAGAAGACGGATAAATTAATCATTTTATTTTGCATACCCATGACAAAAAGAAAAAGAGTCAGTTTATGTGTGTGATTTATTCCTCAATACACTTGATAGGAAGGGGATTGTAATAGCAAGCGCAATACATCAAGTGATGTAAAATGTGGTTAGAAAAGACCTCATCAGATTGTGGCTGTGACCTTTATAGACAAGTGACTTGGCAGGAAACAACTGCCATAAGATTAATGACATCTACTTCAGAGTTTGATTTAGAGTTTCTCTTTTATTTAATATATGTAAAAGCGTACACTTAACACGATTGTTAAAATAAAGTCAGCAGAACAACTTACCTGGGTTAGCTTCTGACAGGTATCTTGTTTGAGAAAGTTCAAGAAATAACCATTTACCCAAAGAAAATGAGAGTCGCGCACAAGAGACTCCATCTCAGAGCTCCAGACTGGAGCAAAAGAGCATCTCAAACTGAAATCGGATGTGCATGACTCAAAACAAGAAGGGATCCAAGGTAGGCAATTAAATCTGTGCAGAACGTCTCTGGTACCCATCTACAAAGCAGAATATCTGTGCGGTAAGGAGTCTGTGGAGCCCAAAGGATATTGGTGGGGAGAAACAGCTTGAGTCGGTTCAGCCTGCTGCTGTCTGACAACGAAAACATCTGCTGCCTCACCGGCAGGTTTTCTCAGCTCAGGAAACAGAATTTACCTTTCACATATAAAAACTAACTATGCATTTTGGAGGTGGTTATGTTTGTCGGTTTTTGGCCTTGTCAAACAAAAACGATTCAACTAAATGCAGCTTAATTTAAATTAAAGGTTTTCTTAATCTGCTTTTTTAAATAGTAGAAAACCGGATCTGTGACGCCTAACAACAAATTTAGCGCTAAACAGAACAATGCTCACACCTCTATTGAATTAACCACTTAGTTTGCTATGTATCTGGTGTAATCTGACAAGACAACCAGCCTATTGATGACTCTGTACTACAAGAGGTAACAACACAATTACATCCAAACAGACAATTTAAAGTTTTGGGGGATGTAGACAAAATTCATTCGAACAGACTTTTAAAAGATAAAACCTTTTAACTTGCTCCTGACGATCACTAAAAAAATAATAATAAGTCCATCCTTTTCCTTTAACTGAAACTGCCAATAATCCAATTACCAAAGGTGGCAGTGATTGTCGACCTGACACGGTCTGATAGGGTTTCAGCATTTCTCTCTGCTTTTTGCTAAACAGTGATTTGTATTGTAGCTTTTCCAATTTCACAGAGCCTTCTATACCCAAAACTCCCATGAGCAGAACCTCTAGAAGCAAGGAAATCCAAGTGTTTTTTTGCTGTCGCTAACTTAAAACCAGCTATCAAATAAAGGGCGAATAGTTTTAATAATCACACAGTGATCATGAAAAGGGGAGCAATAATCCGAAGCTGTTTGGAATATGGCCAATATGGCTCTTTGTAGATAGCACCACAACAGCATGCATGTTCAAAAACAAAAATTATCAACAAATAGTGCCCCAAGAGAGTTTTCTATGACTTATTGGTATATCCAGCTAACGGGGGAAGGGTTGGGTACCCGTGTGTTTTGTGTATAGTGTTTAAACACACAGCCTTATGCCACAGCCAGCCATTGATGCTGAAATGTATTTAGACTCAGTGTGCAAGACAGAGATGGCGACTTGAATTAAAACTTTCCGAGTTGAAACGTATATGTGATGCAAATTAAAAGACTTGAGCCCGAAGGACCTGACTTGGACTACTGGTCTGAAAGTAACTGGTATGTGAGCTACTCATTGCAGTGACGTTGGTGGATTATCATGGAATGTTAATGTCCCATTAAAATTTGATTAGATGAAAACATGTTCTTCTCAGGCGTTAGAGATTTGTATGAAAGCCTTAAAAGGTAAGTTTTTAAATCTTACCAAATTTTCATTTTCTCTTGATTTGTATAGTTATGTGCATGTAAAAAAAAAAGAATATTAAAATGATTAAAAGTGTTTCCCCTCCCCCTCTTTATTCATCTTTTTCTGTCAGTTTTCAAGCTAACAGAATGAAACACTGGACGTCTCTCGCCTCCCATCTCCTCGTTCTGGGGGATCCCAAGGTGTTTGCATGTCAGATAAGTTCTTGGATGAGTTGCGGGACTGCTTCCCATAGTCAATGGGATATGAGTGCAGAACCTCCAAAGGAAGGCACCCAGGAGGGACCCTAATCACATGATTGCATCATCTGATGCCTTATGCTTCAGTGCAGATAAACCACAGATCTACTTTGAGCTCCCAGGTGAAAGAGCTCTTCACCTTATCTCTAAGGAATCCGGCCACGCCATGGAAGAATCTAATTTTAGCCCCTACTATTCTGGAACTTATGGTTTCATTTATGGTTTCTACCTCATTTACATAGCTGAGGTTGTAACAGTAGACCATTGCTTCTCTATTTTCTGAATACACTCTGCGCTCCCCTACTTTCCGCTGTGACTATAAATATGGTGGCTGTATAAACCCTGCACATGCCAAAGTGGAGTAAAAAAATCAAAAAGGTGTTTTGTATATCCACTATAGTGTTATTTGTGTATAAAATTGTTTCTTAATTCCAGTCCTGAGGCCCCTCTGCTCTGCATGTTTTCGATGTGCCTCTATTTCAGAACAGCTGATTCAACTGATGATCTCTTCTGCAGCCATTAAATCCTGCATAAGCCTGTTAATCACCCATAGATTCAATCCAGGTGTGTAGCAGAAGGAAAATGCCTCCTGCCACAGAAAGCAGGAGACACCTGCCAAGGGAAGCCACAGAAGGGTGTGAGGCCATGTCAAACTCAGCTCTGAATCGCTCCAGCGAATCCTGAAAGTGATAGTTTGAAGATGCCAGCAGGGTGACACTATGTGCAAAAAGCAAATTGAACACCTTGATGTTGCCTTACACCCTCCTTTCCATCTATTGACCATCTTAACATCCTGTCAACGAACACCACTCATAAATTGATGTCATGTGCTGAGAACAAGCTCGTCGTTTTGCTAAGAATGCAGTCAATTCATGGTTTGGAATAGCCCTGAAAAAATCCTCAACACCCCATATTTCATGTTTTTGCTTTTATGCAAGTAATGTGACTTTGTCTTTGTACATTTTTCCATTCATGGATGAGTGTAAGTCTACTCTTCTTTTACATCTGTAAACTATAGTTTTGCCAAAAATTCACTTCCCTTTGAAGGGTGTGTTTCAAGGAAACAGGAAACACCCAAACAGAACAAATTGCAAAAAGATTTTCTAAGCTTTTTCGCTCACAATCAAAATTGCAATCATTTGTATATTTCCTCTTTGTGTTACCTGTCTGAGAAAATGGCAGCGGAAACTACAACAAGCTGTGCAGGAGCTGAAGAAGCAACAAATTATCTCTTCCGTCTTTTTGCTTCCACTGGAAACAGATACACTCGAGATTTGTGTTTGATCAAATGAAGGTGAGAATCTTTACATCAATGATTGATTGATTAGCTTGGAAAGTGCAAGAGATCATTTTCTGGATACTTTATAGTAATCACAGATCAAGAAAAGCCCCCAAAGAAGACTACAAGCTAATTCAAGTTTCCACCTTGGGAAAGATTAAATGATTAACCAGCTCCCCGGTTCTTCTCCCTCCACAATCCTTCTGCTCATTATGCATCGTGTCCCAGTATTGGACCTCATCATTTTCTATAATTGCCTCCCCTGGCCGGATTCCCATTTGGCCTATTTTGTACCATTCTGTTGAGAAATTAAGGCATTCCTCTTGCAACCCTGACCTGTCCCAGGCCTTGTCACTTGACTGACAGCCCATTAGCGGCCCATTGATTGGTCGAAACTCAAATTGTGTGAGCCAACCTAATTAGGGCCGAGTCCCACCTCTCTGAATGTCAATTGGGACCCTCTGTGGGGAACAAAAGTGAGGGAAAATTAGGCCTTTCTAATCCTCTGTTGTTTCTACACATGTAGATTAGTGTAGTTTTCAGACACAATCTTGAAGTACCCGAGTGGAAGTGTTGCACAATATGCACATATTAATCAGTCATGTCCAAGAGTGGACATGTGAACGAATTCACTTGGGTAATAAATGCGTATTTTGTCTTTTATACAGATACATGTTCATTAAAATCTCTCCTAAGGACTTGATTAAGACTTCATCTCACTTATATGCAAAAACCCCTTTGTCTCTCAGGGAGTTGATTAGCAGACTAACACCCAAACAAACAATTAGGCATGACTTTGTAATGACACTGCTGTTAGTATTGGCCCTTATTCTCTGCAACACACTGGCTTTGTTTTGCTGTTTGTAACTTTACTTTACCATACTTTTTGTTTGCCTTGTTTCCCCCATTTACCATACTTAAAGCCCCCCCCCAACCCGCACCCTCCCACACACACACACACCTACACACACATGCCACCTACAACATTCAGTATGATTAGATATGTGTGTACACGATTTCCAGGCAATGCCTTACGCCTACAGCATTTTTGGAGACTGTTTAGGCTAATCAGTGCTGCTTTCCACCACAGATGTTCCCTGACTGAATCTACTACTATCGGGCCATTAGTCATCTTGCATTCTGCTTGTTATTCATGAAGCACAACAATGTATTTCTTCAACAATTTACCTTGACAGTTTGGACTTTAATGGGTTTGTGAATTTAATCCTGAAAATGGGCCCACTTTTGTGGCCACGGCAGGGGGGCCCAGTCTTTCTCTTTTTCTTTTTTGCAGCGTGGGTCAGATCCTGATGAGATGTATCACTAGCAATTTTTCCAGCCATAAAGAACTGGGGGCAGTATAGATATGAAACTGACTCCTGATGTCTTTGTTTGAGAGCAAGGGGAACCAGTAAAATTTCACCTTGTTTTATTGTGGTACTGTGTTACAGTGGATATATAAAGTGTGTCCCCTTGTTAAAATGTTGAAAAGGTTCAGCTGTTCTGGTACGCTGTTCCTGAGAGTTGCATCTCGCGGCAACAGCCGTGGTTGACTGAGAGTTTCTAAAGCGTAAATCAGGAGAGGAGAAGGATATAGAACATTTTTCATGGCATTGGGTAGAACTTGGGATACAGAAAAACGATCATCACAAAGTGGAAAAAATATTGCATTGCAAAAGCATTAGCATGAGCCGGAGGTGTTACCAATGTTTATGAAAAGACTGATTGACATTGCTAAGACCTTCACTCTTGGCTCTGATTGGTTGTTTCTGACCGGGAGCAGATTGTTTCTGACAATGTGGCTGCTGGAAGGAGACAGTTTGTTGTATCTCTGCTAAGAATGGAGTAGATATTCCCATATTTTTGTCAAATGTCATCCAAGATGATCCGTTTCTGTAAGTCATTTAGTTGTTTGTATCAATCTGCCACCTGTGAGGCAGATTCATATAACACACAATAGGTTTTCTTAGTTCTGCATCAGTCTGCTGATTTACTCGCTTTTTAACAAGTTCACAGAAATGTGGCATCTTTATAAGAAAATAATTGCTAAATTCTAACAATTTTACAAAACATTACTGCAAGAATTATGATCAAACCCTTCATGGCTGCACACACTTAATATCAGATTTTTCATTTCTGCCTTCACCTTCATTTGAATTGCAGAAGTTATTTACCACATTAAAGCAGGAAAGGGATCAGATATATTTTAACTTGGTTGCATTTTTTTCGCCCTAGAATTTTATCTGTGGTTTGTAGGCTTTTTATAACCACTGTACAAGCTCTATGCAGTGGTTTCAGGATATAAAACCAGACTGAGCTTTTCAGTCGAGTATAGTTTTCTCAGTCAGTTTTCAATTACAAAGACACATCAAACATTCATCTCTCATCTAAAAAATACATAGAACACAGAAGTAGGTGCATACTTTATTCTCAACCCGAATTGCTAAAAAGCTTCAGTGTGAAATAATTCACCTCTTAATTGCATTTCTTTGTTATGACATTTGCTGCATTATCACCTGAGGTTACACAAATCTACGCTGGTCAAGACTTCACGGCTTCAGTGTTGTAAAAATGTCAGTAAGAAAACATGGGAGTTGAAACAGCCCAAATTATTACAACAATGAATCAAGAAAAATATGGATTTGCCAACATGAAACTGAATATAGTGATTTTTAGCCTTTTCTGTGCTGGAGAACTTCACATCCAATGCATTATTGATCCTGAATTTTCCCACTGCGATAAAGGATATTTTAATTATATTGTACTGTATTTTATTGTCACATTTACTACAGAAAAACATGATACAGCACAATTCTGCAGGAATCAGTGGATAAAGACGATGGACGTATGGATGGATGGACAAATGGAAAAGGTTTACATGAGAAGCTGCGGAGTCGATCGTAATCATGGATTGGTTTTCATTTTCTGAGTCGTCTCTGTCCTGCTGCCTTCCCACGGAGTTGCCAGATTGTTCGTTGGTTTGTGGTATCGCAGCTCTCCTTCTAGCTTCGTTTGAAGTGTTTGAGCAAAACGTACTCATTACCTCCCTGTGACTTAGAACTACCTCTCTTCCAACTTACTTTGAGCCTCCGTTAGAGCTTCCTTCCTGATCTCCTTCCTACTTCTATGCTCTGAGAACCAGTGTAATACTTTATAAGTGGCATGCAGCCGAGATATGAGTGATCAATGATATTGACCAGATGTGGATTTTCTTGGACTGTGTTATGTTATTCGGGTAGGTTTTGCTTCAGATTCGATGCTGGCATGAAGACCTGAGGATACTCATGCTCCCAGTGGAGTTAAAAAAAATAAGTAAAAGTGAAACCATATGAGGTGGTTTGCAATCAGTGTCGACTATTATTGAGTGACAGCCATGTTGGTCCTTTCAGCAGAGGCTAAAGAAGAGGCTCAGGTGAAACAAAAGCACAACTGAGCCTTTTGTCACTTATGAAGGTCGTTAGCCAGAAACAGGAGGAAGTAGAGAGAGGTAGAAAGAGGCACCAGAAGAAAACAAAACCACATCAGGATTATTATCAATAGTTACCTGGGAAACTCAACTCTCCATAGGAGCTACCCGGTGCTTTTGCATATGAGTTTAAAGTAAATCACTGGCCTTTCTGGTGTCCTTCAGCAACAGTAAGCAGAGGCATAGTTATCCTGGCTTTCAATGCTGTAAACAAACTATTCAATAACATTAAGGCACCATTGTGTAAACTAGAGATGTTCTTGTTTTAACATTCAGTTTTTGATCTTTACTTTTATGAAGCTTCGACACATTAATAATTATTCATTATAATATTTTAAAACAGATTTATTTGCTTTTCTATGTAGGCAGCAAACTAATTGTTTTCAACATGGTTAAGTAAACTCTGAAAAAGGTGGTAATTAACATTGCATTCACTCTATCTACTTATTAGTCATTTCTTTTGTGTAGTTTATGAGCCAAACGACATCATGCATCATGTATCTCTGACAGGCCTGGGTGATATTCAGTTCAATGCAACATAATTCAAAATCAAACATGATCTATTAACCCCATATGGATATGAAGTACCCATCATATGAAATGCTAAACTATTTGACTTTCTTTACAGCAAAGGACTCGGGGAATCTAAACGACCAAACCCGTCAAGAGTTATTTGAGCTTTCAGTGTTGTTTTTGTACCAACCCTTAAAAAATCCATAACAATACAACCTGCTATGAGGGCTTCCTCAGCGCTGACAGCGAGAATACTGGCAGTAAATGGAGCGGACATACGCCTGCATGCTCACAAGGGGAGCTGTCTGCCAGACACATGCCTGTCAACATACATTTGCACATGTGCTAAACACAATACGCCAAAAACACACTCGAGAAGACATGTTCAGCACACATACATAAGCAGACTGCTGCTGCTCCCAGATAAGTCTCCCTTCATAGACCGCCGTCTTTGTTCAGCGGTGTGTCTAAGGAACTTTAACTCTGCAAACCCCAACACACACAAAGTCCAAACCTTCACAAAACCTCCCCTCTTCTTCCAGACGTGTTTGCCTTGTCATGCAGCCGGGAAACCCTTCCAGCCCCCCGATTGTCTTTCCTCTTTTGATTTCTTTCTTTCCTTTCTTTATTCTTCTCCTGTGTTTCTCTCTTGCTCCGTGCTACTGAGCATTGTGCTAAAAGGTGATATTATAGAGCCTTTAGTGCTGTGCCAGGAATACTAACTCGCAGCTCCCTGGCATTTAAAAAAAGCCTGTGTGCAACCTGGACTCGTCCTGCCAGATTACTTAGGATTACACACACATGGAGCGAACACACATGCTTAGGCATAAACTACCCCCCACCCAGCCCTCACTTCGTCTCAAATTGCCAAGTGTTATTGGCTCACCCCTCAGCTGAACCCTTGTGTTCTCCTGCAGTCTTTTACCTGTGTAATTGCAGTTGTGACTCAGGAATGAATCACTGATGCGATTTAATAGAGCGGGCCACGTGTTTCGGTACAAGCTGCAAAATTTCCGTCTCCCTTGAAGTGACATAAAAAAAATAAAAAATAATGTCTATATGAAAGGCAAGAGTTAGACTGTGGGAGGAAAAGATCAGAGCCAGAAGGGATGAAGGTGAAAGGGGAGGGAAAGGGGCGGGGCTGCGTTGATAAACCAAAATGGATCACGCAAAGAAATGATATGTGCAGGTTTAAAAAGCGCTTTCATGAAGGGATGAAATCATAGAAGGAGGGCCCAGAACAAAACAGAGGGCAGGAGGCAGCGAAGCGGGGATCGCACACAGCGGAAAACAACAGACTCGGCCCCGCTTGGAAAAGATGAAGGGCTACTTTAATTAGGTTTCTGATGCCTGCCTAATCCCATTCTCCATAATAATCCCCCGCAATGTACATAGTCAAAACAAATACACCCAAAGGAGAGAGACTGGTAATAAGGAACACTATTACAGAGAAAGTATGCGTTTGAGACACCTGTATGCTACCTTAGGGGATGCACTAAGGACGCGTCCCAGTCATCGCTCTCCCTGTGCAACCATCTGAGCACCAGAAGGGCTTTGCTGCTACACTGGAGACTCTTAAGAAGCTTCACACTCCCGGAATGCATTGTGCTGCTGAATTGGAAATGTACCACTATTATATTGTTGAATGCAGCTTTAGTTTGATAGAAGAGAGCAACAAGTGGAAGCAAGTGACACTGGCCAAATATAAAATGACATTGCCATGTGCCTGTCTTGGATCTTCTGCTTGTTCGAGTTCAAATATGTTACAATTACACTACTATAGCTGAGCCATACTTCATAACAAATGTATATGATTCATTAAGAAATGAGTAACACAATACTGTTTGCAACAAGCCTTTTAACTGAAGTATATGTTGATTTTACAATTAAGTAATGCTGAGGCTAAGGACCAAGGGCTGAGAGGGCTTTAAAAAAAAAAAGTAACTCCTGTTCCAGTACAAACAGAAATTAAATACTCAAATTTGCTGTAATTTAGCATTCCTATTATTTGCTGAAGCTCCACTTCCTTTTAAGCAGCAGCTAGAGTGAAATGTTCTGTACATTTTCTTTTCAAATAGCTTCCAGATTGTTTTGGTTTCCTCTGACTTCATTTTGAAGTGAATTCTTCACTATAAACATGATTAACAATGCATCTTTTTCTACGCTGAAGTTTGTTGGTGTGACATTGTTGCTTTTTTTCACAGCACTTAGTTTGTAAGTGACTGATACAGTGAAGGACTTTCAGCACATTCTCTCTTCTCCAAAGCAAGAAGCACATCACAAACAATATCACTGACTAGGTAAAAGCTATGGTGCCGGTCAAAAGTTGCATAAACCGTTGGCTGATATGACTGATTTATTTTGGCCTTGTTAAGGTTTATTTTAACCCATCCTTTTTCCAGGGTGGAATAAACATACCTAAATGCAAGAATTAAAAAAAGGAATGTAAATTGATGGAAATGTTCTCTAATCTATAATCTGTCCTTGGCTAACCTGACCATAGGAGACAAAAACAGTTGTTTTCACATTTTTGACCTGACTGCAAGGCCAATTTTCAGTGTCAGTATAATAGTTATACCAACACTGGTGTAGGTGAACTGCATCAAGTTGATAAAATAATGGTGACAGAGAAACTACCTTCAAATTCTTCTTCAAAACTGCCTGTCTAATTAAAATTTAGATACTTGAAACTAGGAAATAATTGAATGTTAATGAGAAAATGACCCTGAAACTAAATAAATTTGATGAAGCAAACTAGCATTAGATTTTTGCCTTCCAAGTTATATAAAAACTCAATTTTGCTAAGGAAGCTGGTTAAATTTCCAGCCAGAAGTGTGACAGGAGCATGCTGATGGTAAGAAGTGTGTGGCTGAGCTGCAATTTGCTGAGGGACTTTTGGCCAAATAATAATGTGGTTGGCATTCTGTGAGGATTAAACCAAAACCCATCATAAATTAAACGTTTGCAAGCAATTCCACCCTTGACAAAGTTTGTTAAGGGTGTAAATTGTGCATTTATTCCACACTAATAATAGTACTAAGGCGTCCTTAAAAGACAAAACATTATTAATATTCATGGAACTGAGGAGTGTATTTAAATATCTGACCATGAATTACCTTATGACGTCACACAGTTGCAATGTCACTTTTTGTTTTCTTTTCAGAGGATGCATTTAAGACACATTTTTTGTCATTATTCAGGTGTTGTCACAAGAAAATTACAAAAGGTTCACATTATAAATGTGCATTAAAATATCAGTAACATAATGCAAACTGTCTTAAAGAAATGAATCAATGTTACTCCAAGTTTCAGTTGAAAGTTTTCCTTTAAACTCAGTGAACGAGTTAATTAAGAAATGAAGACTTAAACAGGTGTTTCAAAAATCCAGCTTCACATGTAATTAGAAACCTTATAAAGTATTGGTTCCTTATGAAAACAATAAACACTATTATGTAATAGATAATAGTGTTTTGCATTAATTTAATGTGATATTAAACATGCTTATTTTCAGGCATCACCATGTTAGTGCAAAAGATTGCTTGCCAAGTGTTTCGGTCCATGTCAATGAGCGGCAAAAAAAAAACAAACAAACAAAAAAAAAGAAACTGTTTTTCTGGGCCTTAAAGTAGCACCAAGACAAAAAGAATAAAATCTGAATGTCTGGGGAAATAATTCAGTACATCTATCACAGTTTGAAGCTTTATTCGAAAAGAATGGACTGTAATAATTTGCCAGTGCCACAGAGAAGGAGACACTTAGAATTGCCTCAGGATTAAGCTAAGCAAATTGTACCACTTACTGCTCCAGTCATGTGATCCATGCAGATTACTGAGATATTGGATTCTTGTCTTTGTAATCCTGTTTGAGATGTTTCATTTTTGCCTGCTGTGCTTAAAAACCACGTTTGTCTTCCTGTGCGTGGGCTCAATAAAGCCTGGAGTTTATTTCTCTCCGTGGCTCGCTTTTGGCGAACAAGAGGAAATCTTCAATAGCACGTAGACATTCACCATCGACAGTTCAAATGGATGTTGGAGTTGTCGGCAGGTGGTGGGTGAGGGTTCAGCTTGTTTGGTTAGTCAACAAGCTCTTACAATTTACACCAATCACATTTCACATGGGATCATTGAGCTCCTGTTGAGCAAGGAAAGATAATCTGTAAAAGCAGGTTACCAGATATCTGCAGTATGAAGTCAGACAGATAAATCATAGTACAACCACACAAATACAGCAACTTGATTAAAAGAGGTGCAGTTCACTAACCTTTTGTTTCCCATTCAGTGCGTTTTTGATTCTTGGGTACCTAAATTTTATGAGGCAAGGATCCATCTCTTACAGGACATTAATATTTATATGTCATGCATCAATTAACCCACTATCGGAGAAAGTTTGTTGAGTAATTTTATGAAGTCAGTTAGGAATATTTTATTGATCGATCAGACGTCACAATGTCATGTTTTGCAAAACCAACTACACCAAGATCACGAGCACAATCAATAAAAATGGGGTGTGACATAAAATCTTCAGTCATTATAAACAGCAGCGATGGGATCATCTGAAAGAATGAGGTCCAGGTGCGATCTTGGGCGGAGCATACTTGATATACCAAGTCTCGCTTATCGGTTGATTCTAGTTTGAAAATCCTTAAGGTGGCCGAGGTAAGAAGACATCAAGCTCTTGGGAATCGATTTCAAACAGAAGATGTGGAGAGTCGAAGTGCATGAGTTACTGTATCTGTGGATGAGGAGGTGAAGGTAGCACTTATCAAAGTGATACGTGTGGATTTGTGTGTTTCCCTCACTTGAGGTGGTTGTTCAACAAACGGCGTAGCAGATTCAGGCGAACAATCGGGTAAGTCCAGTGGCTGGGGTGGAAGGAACCGTGCAGCGATCAGCTCAAGCAGAGTCCGCGACATCTTGAAACATACGGACTAAAGAATAAGTCACTGGAAACTTGAGGAAGGTTAGATTAGCTAAGAAAACGAGATTATCATGACCATAAAGAGCAATTAGGCAACTTGTGGTACAGAGCACCGACTTCAAATAATTAGATCTAACTATCCGGTGTTTTTGCAGTCATAAAATGAGCACTTTACACAGGACAGGTTGCATTTTCTAACTTTTTGTATCTCATCACTTTAGGTAGAAAAAAAAAACTATTTGTCACGGACATTTGTAGAAGGAATGGGTTGTTTTGTTCTCACCTTAGGGAACATTTTATCCATTTTAACAACTAATAGCTGAAAGTAATTTTCTGAAATGAAGTCATAGTCTACTGTAGGGAAATTTGGCTATGTGAGTATAATGACTATTATCTACCAACAGGAGGTTGCTTACTTATTTCCTGTTATCCAGGGATCAAAAGGCCAACACTGGTACCAGAAACAAATATCATATGAAACATTTGAGCCATTTTATTGTTTTTTTATCTTGGTAATTTAAAGAAAACTAGTTTAACAACCAAGAGAATAAAACAAACAAACAATGAATAAGCAGGAAATATGAATGACTTTGTTTCCAGAGAACAGAATGGAAGTAGGTTGTGATGAAATGGTAATGTCTTCAAATCAGGCTGCGTATGAAATGGGGCCAGAAATTGGTAAATGGAAAAAAAAAAAAAATGACCTGAAACCTTTTTCATTCCACGACTCTGTTTTGTTGATCACTGTTGGGGCATGTTGAGTTTTGTAAAATAGGAGATCATGAACTCTGAAGGAAGCCAAAAAAAATAAATAAAGAAAGATCTTGAAGCAATCTCCTGCTGGTAAATGTTCGTTATAAAAAATCACATACTAACATGTTTTATAGCAGAATAGACCAGGGCAAAATTACTTTCAATTACCAAATGAAAGAAAAAAAAAATTACCAAATGTCTAAAAAAAAGACATTTGGTTACAGAAAGACATGGCTTGGCAAAGAAATCATGACGACGTCTAATAACCAGCACCTGAACAAAGGATTAGTCATAGTAACAGTGGGAGTTGTTCCTTTGTATTTAAGGTTTGCCCTTAAGTGTTCAAAGATGTTGAAGAAGACTTAAAGTAATTTGAAATAATCTAATTTAGTTTGGACAATAAGTGTACTAGTGGAAAACAATCAAAACAACTTCCAAATTCCCTGGGTTGTTCCGTTCATGCTCTATAGAGTCTGTAAAACCTCTAAAGATGACATTACAAGATCTACAACAGGCTCCCGTCGCTGATAGAATAAAAATCCTTGCCTCTACATTCAGAAAGAGACTGAACAATGTTTAACTTTCATGGGAGGTGTGAATAAAGGAGAGTGCTCTCTACAAAAAAAACCTCAGGGCCAGACTGAAATTTGCTAGAGAGAGTGGGGGAAATGACTATAACCTATTGAATTATTTCCTTTAGACAGGCAAGTCTAAAACTTTATTATTTATATCCCAGAACAGTGAACATATCGATACATTTCAGAAAATAACCTCTTACAAACTGTTGGGCACGCAGGTGAATGTATTACGGTTCGGTATCGGTTTGATTCAATGGCGCCTAACAAGTCCACCTTCATCTGATCAACTAATAAATTGACTGCATGTCATAGAATGCTTGAGAAAAATGTTAGTATAAAAAATTAAGAGTCTTCTGTAGTGAACCTCATCGAAAACCTCATGGTTATCCCACCAAATATTGATTTCTGAACTCTTCCTGAGTTTAAAAAAATTAGTGTTGTTTCTAAATGAACATGAACTTGTTTTCTTTGGATTATTTGAGGCCTGAAAGCACTGAATATTTTTTGTTATTTTGACCATTTCTCTTTTTCTGCAAATAAATGCTATATTTGACATATTGTCAGTAGTTCGTAGAATGAAAGAACAATGTTCATTTTCTCAAATATATTCCTATAATAAGTCAAATTAGAAAAAAAATATCATTTTGAGTGGTCTCTTGCAACATGAAAGTGATTCCAAACAAACCAGTAAACCCACCAAGACCCAGCGGACAATTAAGAAATAAAAAGTCCTAAAAGTTTTATTCTGATAATATGTTTGTGTGCTGCTTATCTGTAACTGTATCACTTCATTTTCCAGCAATAAAAAACATTAAGACATCTTTACATGTCATCTTTGCTTACATATTCAACTCACATTTCCCCATCTGTATTTAATAACTTACTTTGCAATACTTCAATATCTGACTGTGACTTTCATAGTTAGTGCTCTGGATGACCCAGAAGCAGGGCACAAGACACAGGAGGTTAAACTAAACAAAAAGTCTTTAATGAAATTTTCAAAGAACAAAAGATGCTGCAGGTGCAAGGGCGCTTGAACAAAAAGTCCATATGACAGGCAATCCAAGCATGAGTCCAGGGAGCAAATAAAAGGGAGATGAACAGGAGCAGAACACAAGAACACGACAGCCTGGATGAACAGACACACCAACAAAGGCAAATGAGAGAGATGGGACTATATATGAACAAGGGTGAACAGATGCAGATGGCAACATTTACCTCTGAGCAAACAGGAGGCAGGCAATGGAAGGCAAACCAGATACCCCAACTATTAGAAACACACTTTCAAAAGAGGGGCAAGAGAGCTAATTACAAAGTCAGAGACAAGAAGCTATAACAACTTTGACAAAGCCTGGACTTGTAAAACAAAAACTTGATAAATTTGCTTAATATTTGTAAATTAAAATGATTAAAGCGACGATAGATAGCTCTCAGAAAATCTTGATGGGATACCGGTGGTCCATCAAATTTTGTAAATGTATTGCTTAATGCTTTTCTGCTCGTGGGGAGAACTGGCGCACACCTCAAGAACAAATCTTTTATGCTTGCCGACAGCCACGCAATAAGTTTGATGATGATTTGATCAGCTGTGAAGAACTCAAGCGTCAACAAGATACAAGATTAAAGCCCGAGTAGACGAGTATCAGCGAGAATCTCGTCTTCTCCTTTCTTCCTTGTTACCTGCTATGCGCGGTGCATAATAGTTGGAATGTAAATTCAAGCAAGTGCTGTTTATTAACATCATTGCACGATTGGAAATATGGTCAAATAAGAAGCAATCGCATGTGCTGAAGTACAGAAGCATTTGTTTTTTCAAGCACAGGTGTTGCAGTAGGTGGGATACCATGTGGGAAAAACCTTCAACTGAAAATGAAACCAAACAAATTGCTCTGGGATGTTTTAGAGCAAACTTAGTATGTTAATGGTTTGTTGAAAAAAAAAGTTAAAAGAAAGAGCCTTCTGCAAATAATAAAAATATACTTTTAACACCTCCCAAAAGTATTCACCATCCCAGATTCACAGCCTTCGTTCGTTTTGTTGCCTTTTTTATGTTATTGGGATGTTATGATAAAACAACAAAATCTTGTTTTTTCTACTAAATTAAATTCTTGAATATGTAAAGTGCATTTGTATTTTAGCCACCTTCTTAGGAATTAGAGTTGTAAGTTTTTTGTTTTTGTTTTTTTCTTCTTTTTGGTACGTTGGCACAAATGCGGACTAGAAAGACTCGAACGCTGATGTTCACAGATGCTCCCATCTGGACATTTTCTAAAGATTCGTGATTGGACTTAGGTATTTACTTGGACTAGGCTATCTCAACACAAAATACAGCAGACTGTGCCTGTGGCTGTACGTTTAAGGTAGCCGTCTTGCTGAAAGTGAACCTTCACCTCTTCCTCAAGTCAAATGCTTTGCCTGTCAATTTAGGTAACTTGCTGACTTGGATAGGTTTGCAGCTATGGCATGTTAAATTACACATCGGTGGATACTCTTTAATAATTAGCCGACTTCTCCATGCAATCAGTTGCACTGGATTTTATTTAGGGGTGACACATACTTGTGACTTAAACGTGTCAAATTAGAGGACTGAATCCTTTTACGGCCACGGTCTGTTTTGGAGATAGTTGGACTTAGCTTGCATGTTCCCAGTTCTATGCAGCTTCAATGGCTGCCAGAAGAAATGTTGATGTTTTTGCAATGGAATGAGGTCTACAGCGCTGGTTTTGCTCTTTTCTCCACATTTATGCCAGTCCAGCATAAGGAGAAGGACGGAGATGGAGAGAAAACACATTTTTTTTGTACTTTCACTTTTTTTTTTTTTTTTTAGATGTATCAACAGTCGAACAGCTTTCCCTCCAGGTCACCCAGCGAGCTGTGAAATGACATGTTGATCCCATGAATATGTGTGTGTCTGTGCGTGTGTGTGTGCGTGTGTATGTGTTCATGTGCACCCAAGGGACAAGAGAGGTAGGAATTCCTTTATCAGGTTGACCAAAGAACATTTTTTTTTTTTTTTTTACGCCAGCCATCATGGTGAAAGTGGCCCTGCAGTGGAAGTCAAACTTAGTGAAAGTGTGTGAGGAACATTTAAGGTAAAAAAAAATAAATTTCAAATACCATAAATCAGAAATGTGGGGGAGAAAATGACTGCTGAATGAAGGGAAGAAGAACTTAGTGCTGTCCCTTGCTTTAAGCCAAATTAGCATGCGCAGTAGATCTCTTTTATGGCTCTGGCGCTGTCTATGGTGCTGAAAAGTCGTGATTACACAAGAGGTAATGTTCTAGCTGGACGGCAGGAAGGAAGTGGAAATAAATCTCCAGGCAAAACTGAGATTTCAGCAAACTATCAGTTTTGTGTTCACCAGATTGGCAGGAACATCTTGGTGGGAGCCCTGAAGGTGCTTGAAAGTGGCCCATTACTAAGGAAAACATGTTGAGCTCCTTTATAGAAAAACAAAGATGAAAGTCCATTCATGTTTTTACACTGTAAAAAATAAAGGGTGAGGGGGGGGGGGCGGGGGGTAGTAAATTCCGGTTGTGTTGAAAGAACTGTGGACAATTTACTGAGTTTAAAGATTGAAAGTACAAACTTATGTTTTACTGCAGTAGCACTGATTCACACTGACATTCAGAAAGAAACTGAAACTTAATCTAAGGACTGGTGTCTTAATTATTGCAATCTGCACTCCCCCTTTGCCAATAAGTCATCGCTCAGGCTCCTATAACATTTCACAAGTTTAGATCTGTGTAGGAAGAGGGATCTTTGATTATTCGCCTTTCAACAATCTCTACAGATTGTCAAGAGATCATGTTTTCCAAATGCCACTGGTGGTTTTTGGGCTCAGGTTTTGGGTATCTGCTTCAATTAAAACACAACCAAAAAGGAGTGGCGCTAATAAGTACTAACAGCCAAAAAAGATTTGTTGCTCTCGGTCACCGAATTTTGGTCCAAGCAGAATGTTGCCAAAATAAACGTTCACTGCAGAATATTGAAGGAATAATGTTACTGAAACAGAAACATGTGCTGAAGGCTGCTTTCCAATTCAGAGCTTAAATCTGTGAATCACACCTCAAGTGTTATGCCACACTCGCATATGCGGCATTATAAAATTAATTTTACGCAAGTCACACAGATTATTTCCAGTTACTATTTGCAGTCTTGATTCTTTATTATTCTGAGGGACACATCTTGTGTTTTCTACTGAAAAGACATTGATTTTTTTTCCTTCTGTTTTTAATGGATTCTGAACATTTAAAAATGATTTTGTACCTATAATTTTAAGAGCGACAATCAATTTTTGCTTGAATGATTACAAGTTTGACGTTTTGAATCATTTTCAAAACTGATTTGTTTAAAATTATAATTACATACTTAGGGTATATTTTCAAATGATCATCCTTCTAATATTCTGTGTCAGAATATCTAATATCAGGGTTTGTCTCCAAGGGCGAAACATTACGCCATCTTGAATGTCTTGTGATATCAGAGGTGGCAGAAAGTCACTGTTTTTGCAGGTCACAGCTAATTGCCGTCAAATCCTTCAAGTCTAGAGTCAAGACACGTAAGTGTCAAATCAAGTAGGAAGTAATGTCCATGTTTGGAGCAGAGGCCACGTCCTAAACTATGAAACATGAAATTTTCATAGTACAGATGTATAAATATCTATTTTTCTTTTATAAAGAAGCCTTTTATGGAGCTTATTTATTCCCTCATTCTTGGAAAGCTGTTTATATTAAGATAAAGATGTGGTTGTTATTGTTGCAGTAGGAGTTCGTCCATCAAGTTTTGGACTTGAGAATACAGGAAATATCGCTGGCCGCTGCTACTGTCAGAGCGAGGCGGGATAGTGGCGGAACGGAGGGTATTTGACTAGACCACAGTAAACGCGGTGAGGGAGAGAAGCTAATGTGAGAGCGGGGAGGGGTGGAGGGGGGTAATACGTAATATTTACGAGAAAATACGTTAGCACGACGGGAGAGGGAGGTAAAAACACGGTAGTTTTCCGGAAGAAATGGGAGACTTGACAGGTATGAACCTCGGAAAGAAGAAAAGCAACAAAAAAAAAAGAAAAAGAAAAGAAAAACGTTTTGCATTGATAATAAGAAACTAGTTAACACTCAAAGTGTTACTTAAAGGTACAAATAGCAGCTCTGCTGCCTTGCAGCAAGAAGGTCCTGGGTTCGAATCCTGGGCCGGGGTCTTTCTGCGTGGAGTTTGAATGTTCTCCCTGCGCATGCGTCAGTTCTTCCCCGTTTCACTTGCCCCTTCTTCCTCCCGCGGTCCAAAAACATGACTGTTTTGGTCAATCTAAATATGTCTTGGGTGTGAGGGGGTGTGCGTACATGTTGTACGGCCTAAGTGTCACTGTGATGTCCCGGGCGTATCCTGAATTGTGCCCCTATAAAAAGACATGTTCCACGTTCCAAACTTAATATTAAGTAGTACAACATGATTCACAGACTAATTATTATCGGGAAATATATCCGGCTGTTTGCATTAGATTTACACTGGGAAATCTGAAAAAGCCGGAAGATGTTACTCAACGAATTTTCATTAAAATTCACCAAGAGTCAAGCTGCGTGAGAGGTTAGGTTATTGGCGGGCAGGCGCATGGACACACACACACCAGGCACACGCATACATCCCCTCTCGCTCACACACACGCACACACAAACACACACACACACACACCACACACACACACACACACACACCCATGCACACAAACTTCACAGCTGGTGTGCCTTCCTCCAGCAGAGACTGACAGAAGCAGGGCGACCGCTTTAAGCTGCGAGCGCTCATCTCTCCTCTCCACCACCGGCGCGTCTTTCCCCGCTCTTATGAAAAACTTTGAAGGGCTGAGGGGCGAAATGTGCACGAAAATCGTTTAGGGAAAAAAGATAAAGAAAGATCAAGTCCGAGAAGAGCGGTGGAGCCGGGAGAAAGAGGGAGCTATGCCATCTCCCGCCGAGCGGAGCCCAGTCCTCCTCAGTTGCGTGTCGGATCTACAGCATGGTGCCTCTTTTTGGACTCTGGAGCCGCTGCCTCGCCCCGGGGAGAACCCGTCACCTTTTCATCTCTGTCAGAGTGCTCCAGCTGCTGCTTCTGCTCCTGCTGACTCCCTTCTCCTCTGCCGAGACCTGCTTCCCTCACCCGGCGCCCTGCCACATCTTGGCACGGATCGGACACACCGTGCGCCTCGGTGCGCTCCTGCCGACCCGCCAGCCGGCGCGGATACAGAACGCGCTCAACCGCGCCCTGGCGAGCATCCGGCACCAGAGCGGCGGGACGGACTCCACCACCGCTTCCGCGCAGCCGGCCCCTCTGCTGCCCTACAACCTGACCCTGGAGATGGTGGTGCGGTCGCCGGCGGGGTGGGACCCGGAGTCGTTGTCCCACAGCGCCTGTCAGGACCTTGTGATTAGAGGCGTGACAGCCGTGCTCGCCTTTCCACGCTCCAGGGAGGAGCTCATCCAGGTGGAGTTCCTCTCCTCTTTCTTGGAGATTCCCTTCGTGTCCATCCTGGAGGACACGGAACCCCTTGTGACTAAGGTAAGATCAATGCTCTCCAGCAGCATATTGTAAATATCGTGGTAATTGTGCTTCGTTTGTGCCTAAAAACAAGCAACAACCCATGCCTAAACATTTTTATTCCCACTCCCCCCACCACCACCACCATTAAACTTGTGGCTTAAAACTGGGTTGACACTCAGCAAAGAATCTGCCTGATCCTGTAGCTTGTGGCAGGGATTTTGAGTTTAAGCTGCTGCAAAAACCAGCCAGATATTCAGGGCTATAGCATCGAGCAAATGAACAGTTTAAGGGAAAGTAATTGTAACAGGGATAATGAGGGTAATTATCCCTGCGCCTAATCTAAGGAATGATTAAAACAATTGTGTTAGGGAACCAAAAAAAAAACAAAAAACAATCCAAAATGCTGCAGAGTTAATTGCAACAGTAGGCAGCAGTCTTCAGACTCCAATCTCTGTCGTTAGATTCCTTTTTCTAGAAAACTCTGATGCTCAGATTGATTTTGGTTGAGCTGCTTGGTGGACCTGGAGGCCCACACCATGTTTAATATCTGATCGAGCAGAATTTGTAAAGACAGAACCCTCAAGGCAAGTACATGATGATCCACCCCATTCCCTTGCCCCCCGCCAACTTCTTAAGCCTTATTCGTTATTTTTGTGAAAGCGCAAACACAGAAATGGTGAGAACAGTTATTTGAGCTTGTGTGAAAATGTTTCATTTTCCTTTGAGCACCTTTCAGAATGAATTCAACCAGTTGTGATGGTGATAGATAGATAGCCGTTTTGGACTGGCGTTGCTCCTGGACTGTGCCGTGATCAAATATTTCTACTTTACTTAAACGCATGTGTGGCTCTTGTTCTTGTCTTTTTGGAAAGACAAAAAGAAAGAAAAAAAAGTAGCTGGGCAATAAATGTGTTGTTTCAGTACTCCTAACAGCAAACAGAGCTGCTTGCCTGTCAGCGTTTCCAGAGTTTTCCATCTCATTCCCAAGCAAGCAGCCAGCATCATCGAACACATACATATTTGACTTCATGCAATAAGGACAAAATGCATGAAAGATATATTTATATAAAACTCACACAGGTGTCAGAATCTGAATTGAAGAGCCAGAAGAAGTGACCTTTTTGACTTTGACGCAGCAAGAGTGAAAAAAAAAAAGATGCTCTGATCAGATGAAACCATTTGAACTTTTTCTTTGGCATCCAGGAAAACACAATGCGTGGTTTTAGCCATTGTAAAACATGGTGGCGGTTGCATCATGCATATTTTATTTAATGGTTTTTTTAGGGCACAGTAGCTGCTTAGAGAAGATTGACATATGAACGGAGGTAGATACAAGGGAAGCTGCAAAAGTCTTGAAGACCGGGGCGACGGTTATGTTAGTATTCATTAGAGCAGTAAGAGCGAGTCGCCTGCCAGCGTTTCCAGTGGTATCCGCCTCGATCCAGCCAAGCAGCCAGCTGCATCTCGTCTCCACACCTATTTGTTTGTGTGCGCGCTATTCGGCGAGTTCAATCACCCAAAGCCATTCCATGTATGCGTGTGTGTGTGGAAGGGGAACTTCCAACTTTCGCAGAGGTCTGTTTAAGAGAGGGGACACCTTTACTAAAAGGTCATGCTGACGCGAAAAGTTGGAAGGACGGGGAAGAAGAAGAAGAAAAAATGGTGGCATAGTCCACAGTTTTCAAATTCTTCTCTGAGTCATGCATTCTTGTCGACAATGTTATGGTTACTTAATCTCAATTGAGCTAACATCAGTGAGAAGCCAAACCACTTGACGAATGGCTTGAAAATGCAAAGAGATAAGCGAGCGAGAGAAGGAGAGAGCAGATATGAGGACAGTTTTTTTTGTTGTTTTTTTCTTGAGCTGTGGGAGGCTGAAAGAGCAGAGTTGTGCCAAGCAGGCAGGCTGCAGAAATACTAATAGTAGGAAAAAAAAAAACTCCTGTGTCCTGATGGCTCAACTTTCAATATTTTTAGCCATTATTTCAAGCATTGTGTTGAAATCGATCATTGTTCTTTTTTCATGCTTAAGAGAAAAGTCTTTTACTTTTTCATTAAATACAACCATCCCTTTCTTATTTGAAGTCTGGAGTTTATTAGTTTATTGCAGGATTTCAGTGTAGCTTTTGTTGACTTAAATACAATGTTTTTGTAAGGTGCTACAAAAGCAGGTGGTTGGTGTAAAATAAATGTTGATGAATGTGTTACTTTCAAAATATCCAGTGGTATGCGTTTGCGGCGACATGAAAAAACAAGATTTCACAAAAAACACTCCACTGAAGAAAATGATAGTAGATTTCCCCAATGTAAACCCCTATAAGGGAAAAAAACAATAATGGTTTTACTTTATTGTTATTAAGCCAAAGACTACATACCATTTCATTGCACAATCAAAGTTGCTGTACATATAAAACTTCACCTAAAAGAAATTTGTCTTTACATTTTGACACCTTGAAAATAGGCCTCTGTCTCTTTAAGAAGCTCCTGTTCTTCCCGACGCCTCAGCCTCAGCACATCATTGCTTGTGAGCAAGCATTTCTGCAACATGAATGGCTGCCATTCAAAGATTTCTTAAACATGCATAAAGGACTCAAAGCAACACCTCTGATATGTTTTTGATGTGTATATAACATCATAATATAAAAAGCTGAATAAGTCGATTTTACATAATTCCCAAAACAATTGTAGTTCCCCTCAAATTCCCTTCAAAAACAATGACATGTAGAGCATATTAAGATTCCACACATTTAGCAACAGATTTATTCTAAGAAAACTAAATTGATCTTTCCAAAAAATTATATTTTTTATATTACTCTGGGTTCTAAGCAGCTAAATCTTCTTGCAGCTTCTTGGTTACCAGAAAAAAAAAAAATCTATTTTATGCGTGGGCATAAACAGCAGAATAGTTTAATCCAATTTTTTTCCTTGCTGAAATATGTTATTAGCAAGGAAAGTTTGAATCCATCACACCTGCTATATTAAAACACCCCGAAGTTTATTGTTATCTAGATAAATCCCTATGCTCATAACAGCAATTTGTTTTCCCAGGAGCGATAAACAATTGGATAATTCCCTAACCTGAGTAAACTGGATGCATGGTTGGACTAATTTGTAGGATTGGGCTTTTTATAAATCTGTCCGCATGGCAATTATTTTTGTCAGATGTAGCAGATGATGCAACAGCTCTTCAGGAAACATAGTCAGGTCTTAAAAATTATCTTAATTAAATGTGTTGACCACACTGTATTGTTGTTATTTTTTTTCTTTTCACAACAGAAACAAATAATTGTTGGAGATTTGCCATAACATCCGTCATTCCAGTTTGCTCTGTCTCATCCACATATGCGTTTCTTTGGCCAGATTTTTCTAAAATCTATTCAGTGAACACTAGCAAGCTGTACACAATACAAAAACTTTTAAAGAAGGAATTTGATTAAAAATGGGAAAATAAACGGTCAAAAGAGCTGTGATCTGTTGTCCCACGCCTCTTGTGATGTCACCAGAGTCGTGCAAACGTATTTGTTGAGAGAGTAGAGTTACATTTAAAGGAACAAAACAGCAACAGAAATAGAAAAACTAATCGAAACACATTGTTCTATCGTTGACAAAATAGATCCAAATAGAGTTAAGTTTCTTCCTCATCAGAGTTCAGTTTCATTTTATATTCGGTTTGTAGCTTGAAGTTTAAAAAGAAAATCGGTGGGTCTCGTCGCACTTTCCAAACGTGTCCGTGTTGTTTGGGAATATCCACATAATTTAGGGAAATTACAACGCGACATTGTTTTGGGACCTTAAACAATATGAACTGCAGCAGGATGGTTCAGAGCACCTCTACAGAAAGGGAGCAATGTGTTCTGAGCAAACAGAGGAAGCAAGGAGGTGGGGAAGGTCCTCAGACACACAAGCGCGCAAAGGGCAGTGATAAGTGGGTTAGGTCAACAGGGAGGCATATTGTTAGCCTGTACAAACAGGGTGCAGCACACTGGTTTCGCAGTGAAGCAGGAGGTACGATTTTAATTAAAAATGCAATTTACATTGTAGCATCAGCGGACAGGAGTGCTCCCCAGAGAGGGGGTAGGAGGGCTGGAGAAAACAGAGGCAAAACAAATGGTTCTGCCAGAGAATGTGCTGGATCTGTCACCAATTGATCCAAATGAGGAGGTGTTTTTGTGTTTTATGGAAACAAAATCTATCCCCCTGGGTTTTAACAATTAGGGAGTTTTATGTGACAATGAGAAGAAAAGAGAAAGAGGAGGTAATGGGGGAGGAAGAAAAATTGGATATTTGGACACGGTGCTCCCTGAATGTATCCAAATAGAAGTATTCAATTGTCGTTCAGTGTATCTTTTAAGGAGTTTGTTGAAACAAATTAGTTTTTGTTCATTTCATTACATGGCTTTCTTCTGTTTGATTAGAAAAAAATAAATAAACTGTTTTCTACTGTTTTCACCTCAACAAACGTAAAAGCTTTTGATTTTCATGCAGATTACATAATCGTAAGTTGCATAGTTTTCAGTCTTTTTACAAAAAGCAAAACTGAAGGATGTCACAGTCATTTGTGTCCTTCAGTCAGTACTTGAGGAAAAATAACAAGTTTCTTTGTAATATAACAGGATCATCGATCAGTCTTAGTTCCTCTTTGCATAAAATCTCAACATCAGTTAACTGGAGTTAAAAGTAGAAAAAAAGACATACTTATGAATTGTAGGATCTGCATTTAAATATCAAATTGTTTAAAATATGATAAAGTATTTATTTTTTAAATGTGAAGGATTATATAAAAGAATAAACACAAAATCAACAGTATAATGTGCTTTAACAAGGCTCTAGTGGCCTTTGTTTGAAGGTATTGTGACAGGGAAGAGGGTAATGAGAAAGGAGGAAGACATGTGGCAAATGTCGCCAGGCCGGGAATCGAACCTGCGACCACCGGTACGAGGACTAAGGTCTCAATATGTCGGTGTCTGCGCCACCACAGCATCCCAGGTCACATTTTAATGCAGTCATTGAAATGTAATCCATTGTAGCTCACTGTGCTTTTGAATTCAAGGTAATCGAACCGATTTGTTGTATTACCAAAACTCTAACCCGCTACCATCCTTTTACCGTCTCTAGTAAACGGGTGATACGTATCGCCTTGACGTTGGTGGATATCTGGCCAAGATCTGCTGCTTTGGTACAGAAACAACTTAGCCGTACTTTGTTATTGACTTGAAGGCCTTTATCACCTCTTTACCCCGAAAACATTCACATGCTGAATAAAGAAGAACAACCTCAAATGGAAGCTGCATGCTACAGTCCAAGCTGCTTTTTGCAACATGCATATTATTGTTACCAAGTTGAGAAGACATGCCATCTGTAGCTCCTTGTTCTTGATTTAAAAGAATTCCCTCGCAAATTAACTGACTGACTACCTCTTTTTTTATTTGTTGGTCGTTTCACCCTTTCACTAAATGTCTTCCTCTTCAATTTTGGGTTCATGCCCGACTTTTTTCAAGTCCAAATGATGCTGAGTTATGTTTCGTACCAACCACACATAAATTCGTACTAGCCAGGAGGGATGTTTCATCACTCCTCCTCCTCCTCCTGTCATATGTACTTGTTCTGACTTTGAAAGCACAACCGCACGACGCTTGCAAGTTCGTGCTTTGAACAAGGTTAAAACAAGCAGGAGAACACACTCACAAAGTGGAGTATCTTAAATATCTGGTATTGTTTTGACAATTGCATTGCTTTTGTGAGTATCAAAATCTGAATTGAACAATGTATATCCAGTTACAGCCTTCATGGCGTATGGCTTGCAAAAGATTCCCAGCTGCCATTGTGAATTTCACTGGGTGATTATGGGTTTTGCACAATAAATAACGTTGCGGTTTGTAGTTATAATGCGACACATTTGACATCACCGTGAAAAAAGCTCAGGTGGTTTTCCGCCATGTTTGTTGCAAGCTGTACACTCATAAAATTAGCTTTAAGCTCAAGTCTTGCAGAAAACAACTTTCCTCTTCTGAGACGCTCCTGTTTTGTCAAGATAAAAGTCATAAACACAAACTTTTTTTCATGAAAAAAAGATTTCCATTGAAAGACAGAGTGGACATCCTCTAACCTGTTGCTGATGTAGGGGAACGGAAGAGTTATTTTTTTTTATTTTGCCATAACCCTTTTATGAACGAAATCTGCTCAGAATTATTCTGGGATTACTTGGGACTGTCGTTTCACCCCCAGGCAAAACTCAAATGCCAAAATAAAAACCAAATGTGGAAAAGTGTTTGATATAAAAGAGACTTGCAAAATCTCTTCCACCCAACGGTCATTTTAACACTAATAATGAAAAAAAAAAAAAGAGCTTGGAGGTGTTTGTGAAAACTGAGTTAGAAATGTCTTGTTTTTGTTTGCTGGTAATTATACCCCCTGCCGGACGGAGGACAGGGATATTCCGACTTGCTGAGGTTAAAGCTTTACAGAGACTGAAGAAGAAGCCCTGAAGAAGAAGCATCAACGTCTTGACCATACATGCCAGATACTTGCGTAAGAATGGATTGTTTTTGCATTTTTCTCCTATATCACCACATGAAGTTTGGTTTATCTCTTTGCACTGACCAAACAGAAGGAAGGAGGACAGAGGAACAGAAAAAGAGACGGAGACGGAGCTCGGCTGTCCATCTGTATCGTCCAGTCTCTCTCTCTCTCTCTCTCTGCTTCGTCAGAAATTGCTGTGGGACTATACGTGATGCATCTCGGCGAGGGAACGCTCATTCCTCCCTCCCTACTTAGGCTAATTAGAACTACAGTGTGACCTCTGACGGTAAATCTCCTTTGTCCATCTTTAGCAGGCATGGAAAGGGAGGAAGGAGAGAACGAATAGAGATGGGTGGAAAAAAAGAAAATTAGATTCAAATTCCCATTAGGTCGATTATGGGCATATGTGCCAATGATCTGCCGGTTGGAAGTTTGATACGTGATCTGAAACAGTGAGGAAAAGCAACAAATGACTCCAAAAGGGTCTTATTCTTGTTTCTAGGTTGATTTTATATTCATTTGTCAGTGCATGCTGAAAATTACTAAGCAGTCCTTAATAAACTGACAGCCGACAAACGTAATTGAAAATGAACATTCATGCATTATTAATGTGTCCCGCCTTTTCTAAAACCCGGCCTCAGCAAGACAATCCCAGATTTGCTGATAAAAATCGCAGAAGTGATTTTGTGGATCATGATTTCTATTTCGGAAACGTATTAGCGGCTCGAAGTGAAGGAAATGGTTTCTGGCGAATCCCAAATGTGATTAGGTGAGAGCGACGGCGTGGCGCAAGTTCATTATTTGTTAGTCTTTGCAGTGGATGCTGCGTTCCCGTGACTCACTTCTGCTCCCCAAGCTGCTTGTCATGCTGCTGAAATCCAACCCTGATTTTTTTATTTTTTTTTTTCATAAAGTAAAATTTGCAGGTCTCTATTTCAGGGTCTAATTTGAATAACAAGGACTAAGAAATGACTGGCTCTATTTAACGCAGATAAAAACACAGCTGCATTAAAATGTTAAAGTGTTTGCATGAGAAAAGGTGTAAAATTTAATCACAGAGCTCCAGAAACTCGTTTTTTTTTTTTTTCTTCTTCTTCTTGGAGGTTTGTTGTCCTTCTGCTGATTCAGACAATGCTGCCTTTTCCCCATCAATTATGAATAACTATGTTTTTTTTCCCTCTCTTTGTAGTTCAGTTGCCCCTTTTTCATTCATATGAAGTTTCACATTTGAATATATCCACAAAAAGACAGAGGAGGGTTTTATTTTTGCTTTGGAAATTGGTGCCTCGCAAAAATCATTCATGTATTTCCACATCGTCTTACTTTACACACCACAAACGTCATTGTGTTTTGTTGGAATTTGACACGATAAACAAAGACAAATTAGTGCACCTTTTCACTAAGTGGAAGAAGTCTATGGTCTTACATTTTTTTAATAAATATGAATTATGTATTCCTGTACACTCTCTCCCTGACGAACTGGCAGCCTGTCCAGGGTGCCCTGCGCTGGTCTTCTTCAGAGATTTTCGTGTTGTTTCCTTCAGTAGTTCTTGGTGCAGCGCCACCACAGGCAAGGAGGTGAACAGGTTTCTCTATTGGTTTGGATCGGTTGACAGTGCAGTGTGAAAGTGATCCACCGCAGCTGAAAATGTAGCAGATGTTGTAATTTTGTTTCCCAATTGAATACTCAACTATTGTGTGAAAACACCCTGAGTTAGTTCCTTCAAAGGTTTTTGTTGGAGAACGTCAGTGAAGTGACACATCATGAAAACCAAGAAACTTACCAGATAAACCAGGGAGAAAGCTTTGCAGTGGCAAAGTTTTTCTTCCACAGCTCAGGAAAGACGGTTTGAGTCGATTGGTTGGTGATTTATCTAAACACAAATCAATCCTGGTCCATTTTGGAGCCTGGGAATGATTTTATTTAGACTGCGATCACAATTCAACATTGGTACAGGCTGTTGATGCAGAAGTAATGTTTCGAAAAACATTTTAAGGTGGTACTTTAGCTGGAGAACCAACATAATCTGGAAATGGAAAGCTAAAAGTTGGTATAGCACACATATTTATTAACAACATTTTTTTTAATTTTGAGATATAAAAAATCAAGATTTTTTTTTTTTTCTGGGAACAGAAATCTTACTTATATCTTGTTCTTTTTGAACAAGATATAAGTGGAATTAAAACACTTTCTAGACCAAGAAGATATAAAACAGTCAACCCTACTCAAATAACCCAAACATTTTTTTTTCTTTTAAAAGTTCAGTTGTGCAGGAGTCTTTTTATGTTTTGGATCTATGACTCACATATCCCTTTTTGCACAAAGATCAGACTACTGTTCACAAGTTTGTGAGTTATTGAGGATCAGATGTTAAAAAGGAATATTTAATGGAATAAAATGAACAAAGAAACCAGCGTGAGAATAGCAATAATATCTGACACTGTTTGGCTGAAACGGCAGCGTATATATATATATATATATATATATATATATATATATGACTGGATGCAACACAGGTGAGTAAATGATGGAAATCAGGTGTGAAGAAGCACTGAGGGAAAAGTGACACTGGAGATCTGGAAAACAAGAACAAACGAAACAGAAGGAACAAAAAATAATCAAAACATTTTGTTACAACTATTTTTGTTTCACAAAAAAACTGCCTGTTTACTGGGTTGTTCAGCATGTAAATATTTTTTGGTTAAATTAATTCAGTTTGGTGTTTTTGATCTTTATTTCAGTCAGACCTTCAGTGGCCTTCAGATGTTGTCAATGTAACTATTTGGTCCATTTTGCAAAATGTTTAAACACCAGGGCCCTAAACATACAGCCAGAACAACTACACAGGGAAAAATCAAAGTATTTTCCCTGTATACCCCACTCACTCCGATTGAGAAATCCACCAATTTTCCCTCCAGTCTTGCTGAGATTGAGCAATTTTTCACAGGAAAATGGGCAAAATGTTCAGTTGTGCAAGTCTAGTAGAGACCACGGTGTGACTTGCGTAATGACTTGGAGCTGCGGTGAAAAGTGGTTCTACAGTGTATTAACTCAGAAGGGCCAGACACAAATGCACAACTCATATTTTGCATTTGTATTTTTAAAAGTTCTGAAAAAAAAGAATAACCCTTTTCCTAATAATGTAATACTTAGTGGTGTGTACCATAAAATCCTCCAAAATACACTGAAGTTTGTAGTTATGTTCGAAAAACCTGAGGGGACGCAAACACTTTGGCAAAGTTCTGCGCACTGCTATCTTCACCTTTATGTACAAAAGTGTGTTTTGCCTAAAATGTTGTGATTTGACTCTGTAATTGAGATCATTTTTACTCCCTTAACTTTAAAATCAATCCCGGTAAAAGCAGTCGCTGAATACCAAAGCAGCAAATCTCTTGATGTCATTGTCCCTAAAACTAAAATGCAACAACACACTTATATAGCTATACATGCATGCATTATTCATTAGGTTTTTACCATTTAGAATAACCTTTGGCATTCCTCTAGCTTGCTCTCCTCTGCTATCTTTCCATCCTGCTTTCTTTCATTAAATCACAGCTTCCTTTTAATGGCATACCTCGTTCTGCTTAGCAAAATGAAGATTAGTACAGTAAAAAACCCAATTTGTGACTTTGAATGAAATTACATTTTAATCCAGGGACCCTGCTGAATAATACACATTGTGGCTTGGAGCTAGCCCCACTCCCACAGCACACGCAGATGTATTCTCGTTCTGAGTGTCTGCAATGTGTTCACTAAAGGTTATTAAGCCTAATGAGGCTTTACAGGGCCTCGCTGCCTTTAGTGTTTTCTTAGGGATGAAGGAGGGATTTGTGCCCCCGCCACAGTGGAATAAATGAAAGAGAGTGGCACAAAAGTTGCACCAAGCCTGCGCGCTACGGGCAAGCTGGCAGTTTGAGACGAGCGAGGCCACTTTATGCAAACAGCTCAAAGCTTTATTATTTTTTTATTTTATTTTTTTTCTGTATTAGCATTGTGATGACAGTGAGGCCCAGTCTTGACTGAGCCTGATTAATTGAGCCGAGCAGACAGTGCAGTATGTGTTACCTTAAAGGAGTGTGCGAGTCTGTTTAGCATTTGAGTTAGTGTTCCAATATTTGGCTTACGCTTGGTGTTTGTTTTTGCCTCGGGTAAAGCACTTGTCTCCAGTAATCCCAAACTAATTTTGTGTTTCGCTGCAGAGCTGAAGAAACAGAAAGAAAAAAAATAAAAGTAAATGAAGTAGACCAGTGATGGAGATAGAGAGGAAAGGTAAACATGGACTTTTTGTGTATCAGCTAGAAATAAGTTGTAGTATAAAAGTTGCAGTAGATAGCTTTTATAAAAATGTATGTTTTTTTTAGGTTTATTATTAAAGCTGTCACCATGTAATGACAGAAAATCTGTGGAAAACTGTTTATCTGCCATGATTGGTGGCCATGCTAGCTATGTTGGGAAGGAGTTACAGCCTTGCAGAGAGCAAGGGGGGAAGATGTGAGCAGCATGTAGACAGGGGTGATTGACAGCGCTGAGACCTCCTGGCTCAGATTGGTTGTTTCTTACCAAGCATGTGTACTTCTATAGAAACACAGGGAGAAGGCAGAAGATCATCTTTTTCACAGATGATCTTTCTCATACCATACTGTCACGACATAGTCACAATTTTAATAAAGACGTAAAACCTTTTTAAATAAAAGTTACCCGCTGCAAAAATAAAAAAAAAATAAAAATCTAAGTAATGAGAGGGTGAAAGGACTTTAAAGGCAGGATCAATAAATGAAGAGAAGCAGGAGTTTGGGGTAAGGGGGAATAGCACTAAGTTAAGAAGAAAATAAAAAACAAAAAAATCAAGGAAGATTTATCAGAGTTAAAGTTAAGCTAACGCATAGCATAGACATAGATCAAGGCAGAAAAAGCCAGGATGTTGGAGCAAAGGGTGTGATCAAGAAGGAGGAAATAGAAGGACTGAGTGGGAGGCGAAATGGAAAGGAGGGATTGAGAGAAGGGCCAGAAATAAAAGCCGGTGTTAGAAAAAGGCAGCAGGAACAAAAGGTTAGTGGTATCAATCAGCTCTTATCCAACAGAGCAGACTACTTTGACATACAGTGTACTTTAAAACCCAACCAGTGTTGTTTTTGTTTTTTTTTATGATCTCTATATGTTGCTGATAAAGAAATGAAATCCTGACATCCTGCAAAACATAATAAAACAATTGTCAAAGGAGTATTGGTTTCGAAAAAGACATGCCAAAAATTATTCACATATTAATGGTGGGTAGGGGAAAATCTTAGCAGTACAGCCAAAAAGAAAAAAGCTTTTTATAATTGCGGAGTTTTATAATTGCTTATGAGCTCCAAGTGTCCAAGGTTGGAAAGCAGCCTGGCCGCCATCCTAATAGTTCATTCCCTCCGAAGATTTGTGAGCAGATTCAAGGTCTCTTGGTTTGATCACTCCAAGACATTTACGTTACTTCCGACGAGAAGAGATTAAATCAAAGATTCCTTTAAGTGAAGATCTGACAGAGATGTTAATCATTTTGATCATAACCGGATCGTAATTGTCATTGTAAGGACTGGAAGTGTATTTGTTTGTCAGGGGTAAACCCATATTTCGGATTTCATCCACATGTACACACACCTTCCTCTTTATTAGTTTTAGCTTTTGGGCATGTAGATGTGTGGAAAACAACTTTTTACTTTCAATCTGAGATTAAAAACAAGAAGGTAGGTTTTGAATGTGACTTGAGTTTTTTTCTTCTTTTTTAGAGCCAGAGAGGTTGGTCTGAACATTTCAAACACAGCTGACCTACTGAGATTTTCAGTCTAAGGTCACTGAAAGTCAGCTAAAAGCAGGAAACCTAAGCTAAAATTCACACAGAGCTACCGATTATTGACAAAGACAGATTGGAAAAACCTTGCTTCGTCCAGTGAGCCTTGACTTTTAGCAGCAAGATTGAGACGGTGGGGTAAAATTAACATAAACAACACGAGCGTATGGAGCCAACTTGCTTTGTTTCATTGGAGCAGGCTGGGAGTGATGGTGCAGTGATGTGGGCGGCATTTTACTGGTACAATTTGGCAACGTTAGTGCCGCATGAGCATAATTTAAACATCCCCCCTTTTTGACCACAGTTTACCAATCGATATGTGTTTGGAGATTTTATCACAATTAAAACGCAATAGTTTTCACTCTTTCTTGAGAATGTCTTAGGGCAAATCAAAGTTTAAATATGAAGTGTTTATTTTCAAAGCATATAGTGTTTTCATGTCTTGCATGTTTGTTAAAAGGAACTGTAAAATAACTCTGAAAGGAACTCTAGAAGAATTGCAGTATCTTCTGTCTCTGAGGCGAAACAGTTGGTGGTAATAACATATCAAATAATGAACGAGGATGACAGGCAGTTTCTTATGGAGGTTTTTTTGTTGTTGTTGTCGAGGAGCTTGATAGCTTTATCTCTAATGTGCTCTGGCTCATTAGTTAGTGATTAGTTGGTCCTATCTATAACTACATACCAATCTGCACTTACTGAAATAAGTGAAGCCATGCTCAAATGCTCTACAGGCAAAGTGCTTTTTTTTTTTTTTTTTTTTACAATTACAGTGTGAACCTGCTGTAGCTCGTGTTCAGACTTTTTTATGATTAAAGATACTTTTGATTCTCTTTGTGCTTACAATCCGTGAGAGCGTGGCTGCGATGTTTGTTCAGAACGATGTTTGGCAGAACTCTAGAAACCCTGCCCGGCTGCGTGCCATCGACAGCTGAAGACCCCCAAGGCAACACTCATTGATCACAGCGTACTGAAGCATCCATAAGCGTAGGTCAGAGGTGAAAGACGAGCAGAAGGAAGAGGCAGACCACTGGGAACGTCAGTGGGAGAAGGTTGGCAGACGTGTGCTGATGTTAGATTACCCAGATGCTGACGGATGACTGCGGGACACGCCTCACTGAGTGGCAAGGTGACAGGTTATCCAAATGCCTAAAGAGGAGATGGAAAAATGAGGTAACGACCTAGCAATGGGCAGCAAAATGCTAAAAAAAAAAGAAAAAGAAAACAAACAAGCAGCTAAACTGATAGAAAACCAAAACCAACTCCGACAAATAAAGGGATTAAGACAGGTTCCCAGAGGGAAAAGAAAAAGATTGAAAATTGTGAAGCAACAAAGCAAAAAAATAAAAAAATAAATCAGCAAATAGAAGAAGGACAAAAGGTCTCAGAGAAGAGTAAGGAGAATGGAAATGCTCCAAATCCAAAAGCCATCACAGACAAGGCTACTTTAGAAGCAAGGTAGTTATGGACTGAAAACCGAAACGTCGGGAATCCCAAAATGAGTTGCCAAGAAAGGAGGCACGATTTAGATCCCATCTGGAATGATTTTCATCACCACCTGCCTTGGGAGGAAAAGCTGTCTTCACGAAGACAGACGGCAGTAGTCTAGTGGCTCTCACAAGTCCTTGAACATTTACTGTGACGTCCTAAATATGTGTTACAAATGAAAAAATGCAAACCCTTCCTGTTGATCCGACTCCGTTTTATGCTATTAGATTTACAACAGGCTGAATATTAGATTTTATGTTGAGGCCTGCGAACTTGTGAAAGCCTGAAGTGACAAAAACATAGTCAGGAAACATTTATAAGATTTGATTTGATCTGTTTTATGAAAGGAGGAGCAAAGAAGAAAAGCTCATTTTTCTAATCTGGTGTCCTACACGTTGCACCAGTCCAATATTTCAAAAATCACCTCAAGAAAAAAAAGTGAAATACTTGAATTCATTTACTACAAAACTGCATCAGAGGCAATAACTCTGAGTCGTCATTTTCTGACTCATTTAAAGAGTCTATCACTGTCGTGGAGGAATTTTGAGCCACTCTTTACAAAGTCCCTTTATTGAGGTTTGCGAACGTTCGTTTACACACAGCTCTCCTGAGGTCTTGTCGCAGCATTTCTGCCACACAGGTCTGGGCTCGACTCACACATTGCAGCACCTTAAATTTTTCCCCCTTTTTTTCTGCCGTCAAGTTGTGAATTTGCTGCTTTTTTGAGATCACTGCCCTGTTTGAACAGATCGAGAGCAAGTCTTAGCTGCAGGGAGATGACGGCCCCACGTTTGACTGTTGAGTACTTTGCACTCTGATGAGTTGCAGTTATTGAGTTACTGTCAAAGCGTCACTCCTCCACCACTGTGCTTTGTAGTTGGTTTAAGTATCGCTTTCTTTTGATCATGTCGGCCATGTAACATGTTTGGATACAACTTTGAAAACTCAAATTAGAGATGAGACGCTTTATAATGCAAGTTGTGAAGATGCTAAATTAGAAAGTTTCCCATCAAACTGTTTCTTATTTTAATTTCTAATTAAGCGTTCACAACTTGAGTGATATGTACACTCTGACATGTAACAACTCTGTGGTATTTAGAATTTCTCTCATCATTGCATATTTAATATTGGGATTCATTTGCTGCTGTGTCTCCTTCTTGAAAGTTTGACCATCACTTTTTAGAAGTTTTTCACTTGTGAGTAACCCTTGTCATTGTGGAAGATCACGCATCAAGTTCACTTGGAAATTTTCTAATGACCCATGTATGATTAAATGACGGCAACAAACGATCTTAAAAGTTAATTTATGATGACCGCTTCCTTGACATTTTACGACACATTCATGCGCTCCACAGCAAAATTGCCAATATTTCAGACATTTTAGCAGCAGTTTCGTTCATTATTCCCCGACACATGCAGACATTCTGCTGAAAGAGGGTCTGCCTTCATCTCGCAGTGACTGTATAGTCCTGCGACGACCACAATGGGCCTCAAATTGCACTTACTCCAGTCATATGGGGTAGATTATTATAAAAATATGGGGAATATGTAGAGCATTAAGGTTGGTGTCAAGGCTCTGACCTCATCACTCCCCACAAGGAAACACTGAGCTCAACTCAGCGGGGACTGGAGGGTTATTAGAGTGTGCAGGCATGCAGCAAAAGAACGAGTGGAGCTCTGACGGCTTAAGTACTCTACTGTGATTGAAAGGGTTTGTTCGTTGGATATGCGTTGCTTTGTGGAGAGCGTGACATATAAGAAAAGCAGGAGACCCATACAGGGCTTTCTGGCTTACAGGTTTAGCTTAATTTTTTGTCTTATATGGGTATATTTGTGGAGAATTTTGCCTCTACATCTTGTGCACCCTAGAGGTTATTCAGGACTGTTTGAAAATGGCAGAAGAGCATGCCAATTCTACACTGAAACAGTGCCAACACGCAGGTGGTAAACAGACATCTTGGTGTGCTAATCGCTGCACCAGGGGGCCCTGAACTTCAATAACTTCAAAAAGCCTGAAATGTCTCTCGCTAAGGGCTGTTTTAAGGTATGAAGAGAGAGAAACAAAGATGCTTACGGTGTCTTCTAAAAGACAATTTGTACAAAATTCTTTGTGGTCTGTGAAAACAATACAGATCAGATCATATTTTGGCGAAATATGAAACACTTGCCACTCATCCTCACCCACTGTCCGTTTCCATCATTTCCTTTTGCTGTAGGTGGGATTAGCTCAGTAACTTCTCATAGACTTATAAGGAAAGCTAAAGACATTAACAATGTCTTGGGAAAACACCCGTTAACGTTAGCATGATTTTGAAGTGCACGTGTGTATTCAGATGACAGCAGGATGATTTGTAGGAGCTATGTTAACTTATCAGTCCCTCCATTCACTTTTCTACCGGGTCACTGTGTGACAAAGACATAGAACTTAGCGAACAAAAAGCATCATGAAGGCAAAGAAAAAAAAAAGTGGCTGACAGATCGCGGATGAAGATGTCGGGAAGATCCAAGTGCACTTACAAAAACAACACCCTGTGCTTTAAACGCCTCGAAGACCATTGTTCCAGCCATCACCTGATAATGGGCAGAGCAATATCGCACAACTGAAAGCCCAGCAAGGCCTGTGCTGTATTGCTGAAATTTAGGAGGCAAGAGCTCTTGACAGGACGACTACAAGTCAAACACTGCACAGTTCTGTCGTCTAGGGAATTGCGGCGAGAAGAAAGACATTGTTGAAGGAAAGTCATAAGTAATACAACATCAGGTCTGCAACAAACCATGCGGCAGACAAAGCAAGCGTGCTCTCTGGTTAGATGTGATCAAAAATAATCATTTTTACCTAAATGCAAAATGCCATAATGAGAAAGATAACATCCAAACCATGAAACACAGAGGTGGCAGCATCATATTGTGAGGAGTAACACTGGCAGGACAGAGTTGATGGAAAGAGTGGTTTGTGCGTTTTTATTGCAATGCAACAAAATTTATAAAAATGGGTATGAATGATATTTTGCATGGCATTGTAGATAAGTGCAAGTGCACTAAGAGACGGCAGATTTTTTTGTTTTTAGTTAAAGTCTCTTTTCTTTTGTAATCTCACTACAAGGCAGTTGGACAAACAGTAACAAAAATGATTACATTTTTTGTTAGCTAAGCTGAAATGGCATTCCTTGGCTCCTGAGTGGTTTGTCACCCCTTCAAACACATCAGTCTTACCCTGCACGATGCAGTAACACACACACAGTGTGTAACCTCATTTTACTTTACAGACTCATAGCTGTTAATGCTGTTATAAGCATCCACTTGTTCTCCTGCTCACACAAACCACAAAATGATGTGAAATACACACTTTCGCTCGGACCCGACACACACACACGCACACATGGATCTCGAATCTGGTAAGCATCTATCAAACACAACAAGTCGCCATTAGTCAGGGGAAGTCATGTCTCTCTCTCTCTCTTCCTGTACTGACCGCCTTCATAAAGTAGAGCAGAGCAAAGTCACAGATAAATTCTGAGCGATGTCCCGGCCTGACTCTTCTTGCAGGGAAAACGTCAAAAAATGATCTGATACCCACATCAAACATATAAACCCCGTTTATGGGACGGACGGACGCAGACACGCAGACGTGCCGCAACCGACGCGGCGGTCCAATCGTAGGGAGGCTTGTTTTCCAGGGAGGGGGCAGTAAAACAAATGGAGGGCTGGATGAAGCGAGGAGACTATAAATGAGAACTTATGACTTAAAAAAAAAAAAAGAGACGAGATGAAGAAATAGATGGTGGTAAGAGAAAAGAGATGTGATCAATTTTTCTTCTTCAGTGCCCTTCAGAACAGAGGACACATTGTCCTCAAGATTGTGCTAAAGCAGCTTCCCTGTAGCACTTATCTCATGCCAAGTCACGCCAGAGAGCCGGGCAATATTTCACTCTAATTCAGGTCAGTAGCGTTCATATATCTTGTGGCGGGCTCCCGTTTGCTCGACGCCTTGTAAAGCCAGTAATGAAGAACGCCATGAAATTACCACTATTTATAACACTTTTTTTTTTTAAAGATTTATTTCATGACCAAGACCGGGACTGTTTGGGAGAGGAAACGCGCGTTCAGTTAAAATGTCAAATCGTTGTTAGCGGGGAAATAAATCCCCTTTAATCTGCCTGTTTTTCGCTGTAAACAAATTACCAATTTGAATGCGATTGGAAAAATAATGTTGTGATGCTGGGGGTTTTTCTGCAGAAACAGCACATATTAGAGCAGAATCCATAAGTTCAGGACCACCTCAGGCAAAGAAACCAGAGAGGTGAATATTTTTTAATTGAGGAAAATGGAATGGACAGGCACATTTTTTATGGGTTCCTGGCTCAGTATATTTTCCCTTCGCTCTCTGTTTATTAGGAGTAGAGTGGACCAACATACGTTTTTGCCCAAGGCTCTCCCTTTTTTCTCTCTTTCATATATTTTTCAAAAATAGTTATAATGCGAGTGTCCTGGCCCCCTCAAAAGAGCCTTTTCAAACTCAAAATGCTTAGCTGAGGAGAAATCTCATAGACAAAGGGGGAGAAAAAAAATCTTAATTTTTCTCAATCTTAAATCTTAATAAGCAATATGATAATCTCATGAAGTTTCTACTGAAGACATTCTGTCAATTGATATGATCACCACCCATGAAGGGAATTTATACATTAAAGCTAAGGGATATTATTTCTATAGAATTATTCATAATCATCTGTCACCAAGAGAACTTTTTTCGAACACTTTCCCTCTTCAAAAGCGTTTATTTGTACGCCAAATGGCTGCAGCAAAAAGTCAGAGGCTTGTGTGGCAACACCGCGCGGGTTTCCGGCAAATGTATCGACCCCCAAAAGTCACGGAGGCAGTGCTTGAAGACGATCAGGGTCAGATTTCATTATCAGTGACCTTCTTTGTTCATTTCAAGTCCAGGTGATGCTTCATTCATTCACCAAAAGACGAGCACAAGAAAGACCAGGAATTCGAACAGCTTGTGCCTTGCCAAAAAGCGGCTTTATTCGTTCCATCCTTGCATCTGTTGAACCAGGGTTTCACTAGAGGTGCAGCGTATGGTACTAGTTGAAGTCTCATAGGGGACGACGATGATGTGCAGGATTTGTGCTGGAAGAAGAACTGATAAGAAAGAACAAAATGATTTCTCATCAGGATACACATTGTGAAATAAATTTTTCTTTAAGGAGAACATTTTTTATTTGGAGGTCAGTAGCAGTGGACATTTGTTATTAAAAAATAGTAATAAAACATACATTATTTGGATTGTATGTTTAAAGTGGATTGTTACTTTCGTCACCTACATGATTAGGTGAAAATGCTTTTCACCTAATCATGTAGATTTCATCTAAAACCATTTTTTCCACTTTTAAAACAGAAAGAAAAGGAGCAATTACGACTCCAACACATTGATCTTAGCGTATACAAAACAGATACATATGCAGCACTTTAATGTCTCTGTCCTTAAGTGGGAGCAGAGGGGCCACTCCACTTGGATATCATTGGCCTCTCATGGATCTAAAACCCAGTACAAATCAGGCTCATTTTAAACAGTCATTATGAAACAGCCTGTTCGAGCCAAGATTGCGTAATAAGTTATAAACGTATTACTCACATCCTACAATTCACACGACAGAAAAGAGAAAGAGAAGCGGCTTGGAAATTGGAATCTCATCATTTCAGCACAGAAGCCAATTTATTTTTATTTTTTGCTTTAAAAAGATCAGCGTGAGTCAGCAGACTCATGTGGATTCCTTTTCGCTCTTCTGTTTTGTTGGTGCATGTTTACCTCTCTCGCCGTTTTGGCAGAAGAAACTGAGGTAATACCGTGAGTCAGCAAAGCAGTTGTATTGGCCCGTCCAATCGATGCCAACACTTGTTAACAGTGTTAATTTTCAAAATGGCGCTGTAGTACTGTTGCAGAATTTATTGGCAGCCGTGTCAGCTCTTGTTAAAGGCAGCTCTGTTGGTTCCCCGGTCCGTTCTGAGTCTTGATCTGACTGCGGCCAGCGGCAGGACGGCCAGCGGCAGGACGGGTTTTTACAGGTTGATTGCTGAGGCTCTTACGGAAGCCATGACGTCGCGCGATAAAAGCTCGTCGTGAGTGAACGCGGCTTTCTCGATTTTGATCTGCCGCATTCCCCCTGCGCATTTTCGTCGGCTTATTTTCTTTTTTTACTACCCCACAATCTTGTCCTGCAGATTTTAAATACCAAGTGGTAAAACAGTTATGGATGCTCCAATTTATTTCCTCCAAGCTCTTTGGAGGTCTTTCCATTTGTCTCTGCCAACTTTCTAGCACAGCCTGAATTTTTCTGAGAAAATTATTTAGCTTAGACTTTTTTGTTTTTTTTTTTTGTTTGTTTGTTGTTGTTTTTTTGAGCCACTTACAGAAAAAGGAGTAACCTAAAAATAAATATCAAATTACCAAAAGTTGTCAGGAATCAGTTGGCTATTTACACTCCCTGCAGGCACAGAGGACCATTAGCCTTTATCTTAATTTGTTACTTAGCCTCTGACTAATGGATGTTCGATAGTCACCCTGATTTTATGTCGAAAGGCCTTTTTAGACACAGGATACGTAACATTAATGGCTTCATCAATCTGTTCAGCTGACGGCGTCCAGTCATTCAGACAGGGGCCGCTTTTTAAATCCTAATGGCTTCATTGATACACACAACCACGATGAGAAAACCCGCATTGCTCGGAGGACTTTTGCCATTAATTTGAGATTTGACACCAAAAAACAAGATGGAAGATTCCTTATATTATTGAAATCAGATATTAACATACAAAAAGATGAATACCTCCCTAATTTGTCTCTTCAAAGTATGAAGTGTAAATACGTTTTGTAAGCACTTGGTGTCATTGCCTGTAAACCGTATGACTTCAGTCAGATGTTTTGGGATCCACAAGTTCATGACAATAGTTTGACTGATTCCTCCTGACAAAACCGATGCAACCGAGTCAGATTTGCAGACCGTCTTAGTCACACAACGTTGTGCTCTGCCCACAAATTATCAGTGAGACAGAGATGAGCGATTTGTGTCTTTTTATGTAGTGGATGAAAACATCTGGTTTCAATTGTTGAACACAATTTTCCTATCCCTATTTCATGTGGTGTTCAAACAGCCAATGACCTAAAACAATCAACCCCTGCTGATACTGCTCATGGGTTCAGATATGCAACAGAAATGGCAGTGGTAAATAGTAAAAACAGCAACATGTTTAAATTTAAAGGGACAATATTATTTGTTTTCCAGTCACAGTTTCATTTCATACCGCAATCACAAAATTTTGTCCCTTCAGTGGTTATATATCAAACATGACATAAAGGAAATTTCATCTTGGTTTTTAGCACATTGGAATTGGGCCTCTGTCTCTTTAAGAAGTTCCTGCTCTTTCAAACACTCCACGTTTAGCAGGTTATCACATCCTCTCTTCAGCGTTTATAAAAATTCGTTGGAGCTCTGGACTGAGAAATAGTTTGTATGTTGAGCTCAGTAGATGCGCAGTTCCACCAGGTGTTTGCTATTTGCTGCAGCTAGTCTGAAGGAGCAGAGTGGGGGCGTTGTGGAGGATGGGGTGCTCTGCAATGCAGAAACTCGTATTGGAAACTGCAACTCTGAGGAAGAGCTTCAGCATCGAACATGGTGCTTGGTTCCTGCAAGCGTTTTGCAAACCCGAATGATTGCTATGGGAGATTCAAGGATTTCACCTTCAGCACACATGAAAGAATCATGGTATGTTTTTGATGAGGGGATAACATTATAGCTTTATAATGTTATAAAGCAAATGCTATAAAGTAAAAAAGTACATTTTACATCATACTGGCCCGAAACAGTTATTGTTGCATATGTTATAGTGGATGAGCCTAAATTGGGTAAATTTGTGCTTAAAGCAATCTTTTAATTTTGTTGATGTTTTGGAGCAGAGTCCTGACATGAACCTGATGACCAGAACGCCTGCCAGTCAGTAAGACTCAGAGTTCATTACTGGAGATAAATCATCAAAGGGCTGTCATATTTCGTAAATCAGAATATCACTGAAAAGTTCATTTATTTCAGTAACTCAATTCACTAAGTGGATCAATTACACAGAAACGGATATTTTCAAGTCCTTATTTCTGTGATTTTCCACTTGCTGATAATAAAAGACATTTAAGTTGAAATTTACTGAAAGCTATTTTAGTCATTTTAGCCTGTTTGTGAGTTGCAGTGAGAGAAGAATCCACTCCAGTACTTTGCTGGTCGGTGTTGTTGAGTTGGAAATGCCTACTATAACATCCCCTTAAACATTTTGTGATTTGTGTTATTTTACAATGAGCTTTTAAATTCCAAGCACGTGGAAAACAGACAAGTTCTTCAAATTGATATTGCTCCTACTTGCTCTCTGTTCTGCATGTTATACTCTCTATTCATAACACACACAGCAGAAGCCTAAAAACAAGCTGTTCCTCTCAAAGGCATTGAGAAGAGTTTAGATTAGGATTATTCATCAGTGACAGTGTTGTGAGAGGATCCAAATCCATGGAGGAAGCATCAGTGAAGCCAATAAAAATATATAATAATGAAAATTGAGACATGTAAGGACTAAGCTTAAAGTAAAAATAATACATAAATAAAATCAAAACACAAAGCAAGAAACCGACATAAACCAAACCAAAAACCTTGGAACGGTGGCCACCGTCTAAGCTTTTGGCGCTGAGCTCAGAAAACCGAAACTGGAACCAGAAGGAGGAAGAAGACCAACAGAGAAACCCGAGGCTGGACGCCATTTAAAAACAACCGAGGGAATCAAATGGGAAACAGGGCAGAAACTGAACCCCGAGAAATGGCTAAGCAGAACACAAATAGGATAGAGGTTAAAAAAAAAAAAAGGAAAAAGGGCGACAATGAAATTCACAGGAGTAACAAGAAAACCCGAAGCCATAAAAACAGAATAAATTAAAGATAAGAGACTCCCAAAATATAGTAGGAACCCACGTCTGCAGAGACAAGCGGCGACTAACGAGTAAAGTGCCTCGACTGATACATGAAAAACCTTTGTGTCGGAATAAAATCAAAGCGCATTTAAACTGTGAAAGAAAACAAGCAACTCGAGGGCAAAAGATGTCAGAAGAATGGCCGATAGATGGTCCGACGCAACACGGCATTCTGGGAGAGGGTCCAGCAGAGACGAATCTGACCACTTCATATTTAAATCAGTTATGGCTGTTGGGTTATAATTACATATATTCTCAAAGGAGTCAGAAATACAAAACATTTTTTCATCACAATTAACTGGAGAGCTGGCCTGCAGAATAAGGCGATTGTACATCCCTCATGTCATATGCTGTGAGAAATGCAGGTCAGATGTAATTCCTTGCTTGTACTTAAAGAATGAGATATTGATCACGGCACGCGGCGCTTATTTTCCTGCATTACGTAAATCAGATCTTGACTGACAGCTTCCTAAGACCCAGACGTGTCTGGCTCATCGACTGCTGGCGATTTCATCAGGCGTACCTGCCTTCGACTCTCTCACAAGCCGGCCGCCGGGCAACCCTTGCTTTCAAATTAGCATCTGCTGCGTCTCCCATTTATTAACAGTGGACACTTTCCAAAAACCTAATAATATTGCTGGAATTTTCTCAATAGCATGCCTGGTACCGCACGAGCCTAAGTGATTAGTTTTGCGGCGGCAGAAAAAAACGCCTGGAGGTAGATTGTCAGCGAAGAGACTAGGAGGTCCTGCGCAGGAAGGCATTCATTCCTCTAGCTATTTAATTATGAGGGCGAGAGACCCTTGGGTGCATAGCTTTATTCTCCCACCAAAGTGGCTCGCTAACAAACTCCGCTGAGTGCCTTTGATTGATCTGAAGCCATTTAACGCAGCCATGAAAAGACAAAGGCAGTGGCAGAAAGAAGGGGGCTGTGGGGTGGCGAGAGGTAACCGGTAAGCGGGGATAGAAAATGGAAGGTTGTGAGACGAGGAATACTGTGGCGGGAGGATTAAAGGAGGCAAAAAAAAAGGTAGAATGGAAAAGAAAGAGAAGGGGGATGTCAGCGGGGAGGGAAGCACATCGCCAAGGAGATGGAAAGAGGGATGAAGGGGAGCAAGGCATGGATGTGTGGCTGGATGGATGAGAGGAGAAGCAGGAGGAGATGGAGGAGGCGGGGGTGTCTTTCCTGGCACAGCAGTTTCCTGCGCACACACGCAACTACACACAAACTCGCACGTGCATTTATACACAAGGTTGCACAAAAACACACTTTGTTAAACTGCCGTTAGCATTTCCACAGCGTCAAGAGAGCAGAGATATTGATACATTTGCATGAAAGGGCATTATGCTCTAAACCAATGGCCAGTGTCGTGGCGACAGCTGGGCCAGATCAGATAAACTTTTCATTCAGATTGTCCATCCCACCCAGGAACCTTGTACCCACACACTAAATTTCCATTTACTGCTTACCTTTTTTTTTTTTTTTTAACTCCAGGCAGGGAAAATGCCCTTTTCCTATGTTTCCCCCTTCCGCTTCCCTGCAAACATCCTCACCAAACAAACACATCGATTCTGTGTGTTTTGTTGTGCCGCTAACATCTTTGCCTCTCCTGCACCTCTCTCCTCTTATCTGCTTTACTTAACTCCCAGAGTGCGAACTTTTTCAATTATCCCTGCCTCTACCTCAGAGGGTTAGGGGCGAAGGCACTGTTTTGGCAGAATAAAGAGTCTGCAGAGGAGAGAGTAGGTTCGGTGCAGGGGGGGAATGGGACGGAGGAATAGAGGGGGGAAGCTAAAGGAGGGAAGATTCCGCAGCGACTCTGTTCCAACAAGTCATCTTTCATTTTTATAACTTCAATCAAGTGTCCTTGGAGCCTAAATACACTCTGATCATGCACTCTTATACCGGCTGGAAGGCTGGGAAGACTTTAAAGATGTACGTGCGCCGGTCCTCTTGTGTGCCTGGGTTTTAAATGTCTGCCGTTTAGCAGCAAACCCTGTCCTGTCTCTGCCTGCTTTGGCACCAGTACAGGAACCAACGCCATGTACAGATTTTTTTTTGCTCAATTCATCGTCCTCCCCAGTGGAGCTGACTGTCCAGCACTGTTCATTCTTCACCTCACTGTCGTGCAGACCCGCTGCGTCTCTTCTCTAACAGCAAGCTGCAGAAGTTTGTCGCTTTCATCGTATGTGTGTATGTGTGTTATGGATATTTTCAATTTATATCGCTAACTTTATTGGTGCTATTCGTGAGCTTAAAAAGCAGGTCGTATAGAAAGTGACATTTTTAAGTCGTTTAGGTGAAGATCTGAATTCAGATGAACTTAAAGTTTTAGGCTTGAATTGCTGGTGTTTAGTCTTGGGGCACACTATTAATCTGAATATTGAACTATATTAATAGGTATGAACCAGTATGACATTCTAACAGTTGAACATCCTGGAATAAAAGTGTTTCGCTGTGTCAATATAAAGCAAAGTTGTGTAATTGGGGTTTTTTTTTTGTTGTTGTTTGTTTTTTAAAACACAAATGCAACAACTGTTTATTTTGCTACGCTAAAGGTAGCATAGACAATCACAGTTATAGTATTGCTATCTGACATTTACTGATTTGGGACAAAATCCACTTAGAGCCAAATTTGTGTTTGTTGTAAGCAAGGGGAAAGTGGAGAGCCTTTAGTTACTCTACGATCTACACTAGTGATTCGCAAATCTAAAATTACTCTAAACCCTTTTAATGACATGAAAATGATTTGCAGTTAAATGTTCAGCTGTCTAAAAACTTGCTATGTATTGATATCGGTTGATATTTGTAAATAAAATACTCAGATAATGACTAAATAAAAACATTTTAATGACATTAACTTAAACTGTTTGTCGTGAACAGAACTACATGGTCACCTTTCACCTATAATTTGCGACGTTTGTATCTGGACTCACTGGTTAAGTGGTCTTGCGCTGTGCTAATGCAGGTCAAACTTTCTAACAAGCTGGGTTTCTTACCCTGAGGCAATTGTCAGAAGCATATTTTAACTGTGGTTGCCAGGGAAAAGAGAGTGTGCCTCATGTAATACAGGAGCTCCTCTGCATTCACAAAATTATATTGTTTTTTTGTTTGTTTTTTGTTTTTTTTGTTTGTCTTTGTGAAATCATATTAATCAGCTAATTATTCCAGATGGAGGCATTTTAAAACTGGCTACTATCTTGGTATTTTACAGTTTTCTGTAAAATAGTTTTGTGCCTGTAATGTCTGAACACATAAAGTATAACTCCCAGATCTTAAATCTTTTACCTCAGCTACTACAGTAATGGAGTACATTTTAGCTAGAAATTTACCAATTTGTATTGGAGAAACATTGAATAAGCGACGCCCATAAACATGCCAACTCATACACCAATTCATTACGTTTTAAAAGTGTGTTTTCTTAGGGCTTGCCTGTGATGAATGTATTTCGAGGGAATTTGGAATAAGGGCAGCCATAAAGGCTTGTGAGTGTGAAAAATTGAGATTAATAAAGTTGCTGAGAACGTTAACCTTGTCCAGAGAAACCTGGCTTCAAAAAGCCAACAGTCACCTTCATGTTCGCCGCGGCGCTGCTACAGAGTTACAGGCACGTGTAATTCCATCTGTCAGCGTCTGCCACACCGGGATGCACTCTGTGTATGTAAAGGTGTGTGTTTTCAGCAGGTGTCCATCCTGGAGTGCATACAGCAGCAGCATGACACCTTTCCATGTCCCATTCGCATCCTTCACTTTCTTATTAAGCCCTGCTTTGACTCGCTTTGTTTTTTTCCCCATCCTCCCTTTTCCTTTTTTTTCTTTTTTTTTTTTCCCCCCCTGATCCTCTCTTCTTTTCCTCCATCTCCTCCTCTCCCCACTTTTGTTTTTACGTCTCGCGTCCTTTCCTTGCCTCTTATCGCCTTTCTTCCCCCCCTCTGTATTTTCCTCCTACTCATTTCCCACCTGTACGGGATTGCTGCTCAGAGCCACCGAGCCCGGAGCATGTAATACCCTGACCAGAGTTATTTAGCTGCACAATGACAGGTAGGGAAATGAAATCACCACTCCGCCGTGTGTGTGCGTGTGTTTTTCGTTTCGGTCCCCTTTACTGTTTCTCCTTCCCATTTATGAGACCCCGCTGCAGGGCTATTTTTAGTCAGCTGCCACCTTCTCGCTGGTTTGTAAAATCCATCTGCCAGACATTCACTTAGGCTGAAATTCCCCCATCATGATTGCTGAATAATAATGTCATCTAGAGCGCCGTGTTGGCATGAGGAAAGCGCCACGGTTTGCGTCTTATCTCACACGGTCCGTTTCTCTGTAATTATTTTAGAGGCATTTTAGATCTGTGGCCTACAATCGAATGAAACTAAAATGTTTTCGGCTTTTACTTGATAATACAGACATCATAGAAAAGGTTTTTGGGTGCATTTCTCACCTCCTCCATGCCAAGTCGGTTTCAGGAATGCAATCTTCAAATTCACTTTTTTTTTTTCTTGAATTACCAATTATTCATTGGTATTGCACCTGCATGTGGGATTTTTAAAAGTTTCTCTCATATTTACCCCTGTTGCTGCTGCAGCACCATCAAACCTTGCTTCATTGTGAGCTACTAGTATATAAATGCATTCATTAGCTCCAGTGAAATTGCTTTCTGAAATTACATGGCGAGCAACTTTCTGCCGGAAGACGTCTACATGCAAAAGTACCTCTTGAATTTTTCCACATTTTGTTGCTCTATAATCACATGTAATATAGGGAGCTTTTGAAATATTTGTAATGAAAAACTTGAAAGTTGATTTGGGGTCAAGTCAAAATACTGAGTCAATGCTTTGCTTTACCTTTTGCCGCCATTACATCAGTGAATGTTTAGGGCATGTTTAGCAGCGTTTTACTTCTGAGTGCCTGGAATTATTCTCTATAAGTTAGCTGAAGCTCAGTCAGGTGAGCAGGGCATCTGCAGGTAAACAATTCTTCAAGTCTTGGCATTAGCTTTAGGTTAAATAAGATTTAATCTGGACCATATCACTGTAACTTTGGTGGTATGTTTAAAATGGGAGTCCTGCTGTAGCATGAACCTCTGCACCATATCACAGATCATCTGAAACTTTTGCCAGGTTCCCACCCAGAGCTGCCATGGATTTAGCTCCATCCATATCCGTCTCGATGTTCTGGTTCAAGCATAGCATCCCCAGAACACGATCCTGCCACTGTGTTTCAGCATAGATTTGGCTTTGTCAGGGTGATGTATGTCGTCAGATTTCTGCCACGAGGCATTTTGAATGTTGAATGTCTCAAATGCCCAGAGATGCACCTTCGCCCATGTGTTTCCTGTGTTCCTTATGAAGATTAAAAGGTACATTTTGATATAGAGTTCATATGGCCATCTTTCTGCAATTGCCACTCATTGCAACTCCTCCATAAAAGCCAGATATGTAAAGTGCAGAACTGCTAGTTGTGGAGTGGACATGTATCGACCTGAGCGTTACTTTTTTGCAGCCGGGGCAGTTGGTTGCACTAGATTTTTGAAGGAAAAAAAAGGTGCAAACACTCTTTTTTAGATTAAACATGTGGAGCTCATGCAATGTTTTTCTTCCGCTTCGAAATTAGGCAAAACTCTCTTCTAGTTTATTTCATAGACGTCAAATAAAGCATCTTGCAATTTGTGACTATGACGAAATGTTAAGCTCAGTGGCTGTGAATACTTTCGCAAAAGGCGCCATCTATAAGTGAACGAAGAAGGAGACTGCATAAATAATAAAGCTGCAGTCTGGAGCCAGTGGAGGGCACATTTGCATCTTAGTGGCGACAAGAAGGAACTTCTCTACAGCAGAACATGCAGCAAAGCTCCAGCCGCCAGCTGAGATGTACAGATTTTGCGTTCTGTGATGAAGATTCTACATTATTTAAAAAGCAGAAAACATAAGCAAAGTGATCTTTGGATAATATCGCACTTTGATTCATATTCATGCATATTTCAGTATTCAACACAATTTTATATGCGTCAACATTTAACGCGTCTAGACCAACAAACTAATGCTCGGTGTGGACAGGGTTTTTTTTGTCTCTTCCCCTGGACTGGCAGCAAAACATCCTGAAGAAATACTTCAAAGGCAGCAATAACACTTAAAGTATCATCTTAGTAATAATAGAAAATTTATTAACACATAACAGATGCTTTCCTTGTTTTCTAAGAGCATCACCTCTGTCTACACCGACTGAAATAAACAAGGATTTCTATCAAATTCAGATGCAAAATTACAACCATTACAGTCATGTTATCGCAGTCAATGGCAGCTGACTTGCAGATTACTATATTTATTGCAAGTTCCCATTTCCTAACATTAGATGAAATGCCCCTCTGTGCACAGCAAATTGACTCGGTTTATGGGAACCAAAAACTGAACAAGAGCCCCAGGCGTTGAAGAGCTCTGCACTTCATACCTCTAAAGTCTTCCGCGTTTTGTAACATTACACCAACATACATTAATTAAGCTTGGTGGGATTTTGTGTGGAATGGAAGGTTTTCAAGATTTGTTTACAGCTGTGTTCTAGAAACGTTTGCTGTTATCTGGTGTTAATTCCCCCCCGAGTCAACATTTCGCTGCAATTACAGTGGCAGGTCCTCGGGGTTGAGACTCTGCCAGCCTTGCAGATTGAAGCACTCAAGGTTTTGCCACATAGCTCAAACCCGATCAGATTGCAGGCGTCTGTGATTATCCATTTTAAGCCATGCCATGGATTCTCAATAGTGTGAATATGCATATATATTTTATTTGGACACAGTATTGACTTATTATATTTCACCTCTTTCTGATCCAGTCAGCCCGTATCGCACTGCAAAACTGTCTGTGGTGTTAAAAATCCACTTTAATTCAAAGAGTTCAGGTTGAAAAGTCATATTTTTTTTATATATCCATTTATTGGATTTGACTGCAGAAGGGTTTTTTGTTTTTTCAGTGTGATCTGGACAGGTCTGTCAGGCATGCTGCTTGTTTGTCTTGCCAGTCCCCATTTTTTATGCCTACTGTCAGGCACACGGCGCTGCATGTGTGAACGACAGGCGAGTTGGTCACCTTAACTCTTCAGCAGGAAACGGTAACATGGTCTCGCTGTTCCCTTCAATGCTTTGTGTCAAAACAGAGAAGGGAAGCAGGTTTCCAGTTTCCCGGAATTGTGTCCGATTGAGAACATTTCACACTCTCTGAAAGGACCCTGTAGCGTTCTCGGTGCCATGGCCCCTGCGACGTGGATCGATTTACTCATGCGGAAGTGTGTGCAGATCGTCAGGGCTCATGGGAGGAAAAGTTTGGGTTGCCGGAAAACTGTGCTGAGACTAAAGAACCGGCTGACTTTTATGAAAACCTAACGAGGGTTTGGGGTGGTGTAGAAGAGGCAGACTGAACACGATGACTTTGTTCATGGCCCCTTGACATTTCCGAGAAAAAGAATGGCCATAGAGTCAAAAAAAAAAAATATATATATATATATATAGATAGATATTGATGGAGCTTTTTGAACTTTTTGGCACAGAGTAGAGCTGTTTTTCCTTGTAAGAGTATGTCGTTTCCATCTGCTGTATTTTATTTTTTTTTAACCAAGCTGGTGGGCCCAGCCGAGGTGACAGATTGGTCCCAGGGAAAGGACAGGCTGCCTGATGTTAAGGAATGGAAGACGTGTGAAGTTCTGATCCGTAAATGTCATTTTATCTCTTGGCCATCTTTCAAATTTCATTCTCTCTCCCCCCCGTCTCTTTAAAGGGTGAAGTTTTAGTTTTACACACAGAAGCGCCTACGCTCTCACATTTCTCTTACATTTCTTCTCTCCCTTATCTGTCAGATACATAATCTGATGATAACCATATACTCCCAAAACGCAAAACTACCCCTTCAGAGAGCTCCAATCTACCTCAGAGACACGTACACCCGCCAAAGACAGTCACCCTCGACTCTCCTCTGCCACCTTCCTCTTGCACATTTACGGCACTGCTCTTGGCAAAGATATCGATTCCTTCCTCACCTTTCCTGTCTCTCCTATACCTTGTCACACACACACAGACACGCAGTCTGACCTACCGTCGTCACACAGAATATCATCTCTTTTTCCGGAAGGATATCGGGATGTTGGGGTGGGGGGGATGAAGGAAGAATGTGAAGGTGGCCTTTGAGGGGGGGGGTCAGGATTGACTGAAGGACACACATCAGACATGAGCAGGATTTCACTTCTGCGTGAAATCACGTTATCGGAGCGGCTCAGGATATGTCAGCCGGCAGAAGAAAGCCGAGGAGGAGCTTGTGAGTGACAGGAGAAATTTGCTCTACAAAAAAATTGCTCTGCATCCTGAAAGCTTTCGTATTCTGGTCACTAACTGTGAGATGCAGATGCAAATTTGCTTCTGTATGTACGACAACAAGCCATAAAGCTCGTTGAAATTTGAGAAAAATACATCCTGTTATGTTGCAGCGTCATAAAATGTTGCCTGGTATGGAGGAGTGGGGGCCGCAAGAGGCGTGGCTCTTCCTTCCTTTAAAATGGAATCCGCTTTCACAGCAGAGTCCCGTCTTAAACCGCTCTCTGTGAAGCGGAGTGTTATTTACACACGGGGACCGCTCTCTGTGAAGCGGAGGGTTATTTATACATTTTACGTGAACTTGAAATATCCCATTCACATACGGGGCTCCATAGGTCGGCAGGATGCGATGGAGGCATTGAGTGGAACTCTGCAGGGTTGGTATGGAAAGCGATACAATATAGTCCTCTTAAAAGGTTCAGCACGTCTGTGGCGTGAGACACCCGTTTTGGTTTTCTTCTGTTTTCAAGCATAACCCGTCCTGAAGAAAATGTACCAGGCTGAAGTGTTGGTGCACCTTCTACAATAACAGAGTGAGAAGCTCCGTCGGAGACAGCCAAAGGAGATCCTTCAGCATCCACAACAACTCTTTGAAGAAAAATCTACAAGTTTAACAAAGTATTTTTCGAATAGTATTGAATTTTCCTTGCTATTTTTTGTTTTTTTTTTTGGCAAACAAAAGATGTGCATCAAATGCATATCACACAGAGGGGGTCTGTGTGTGTTTTTACTTCAAATCCCCAGCCAGCAGGCGGTGAAGACTTTGAGCTGTAATGCCAGCTTAGTCTTTGAGAAGTCAGCTAGCTAGCAAGAGGCTGATGCTTACCTTTCTTGGAGTGAAGCAGTGCTGGGTTGACTTCAACACCCTTCACTGCCTCATTTTGGCTTTTAGAGACATCCTAAAAAAATAAAATAAAATAAAGGTTCTAATTGGGGAGCACTCGAAAACAGGGATATAGAAGATATGCTTACACATATACTCATAAATGTATATTTTCTTGCTCATCACATTTTTAATGGAGCAATAACTGCTGTAATTTCTAGTTGAACACGATCCAATAGACTGTCAGGTTTTCTGCCATGTAAAACAAAAAAAAAAACTAAATATCCTAACTACTATGCAGAAATACAACCAGGAGGTTTTACATGTAGTTATGTCTATTCTTTGTATTTTAATTTATTTGTAACATCTTTGCTCAGCTTTTCTCAAAGAAATTCGCTGGCAGCTTTCCTTCACTCTGTAATTTGCAGATTTGGCAAAGGGATGTTGAAGTTATTAAAGTGGCTTTAGCATCAGACTAATTCATCATGTCCAAAGAGAAGAAGTGGAGTGGCAATCTGTCATTTATACTATAAAGCTTTTATTGACTAATAAATTATCAAAATTAAGTTCAATTAAAGCAGATATATTTGCTTTAATGGGCACCTTTCATAAATGGAGTTTGTCATAAGAAGGTTGATGCTTCTGCCTGAATGCAAGCAAGGGAGGCAGAAGTAGAGCAAAAGATAAATATGTTTAATGATACCAAAATATAAAAAGAAAATAGGGAGAAATTGTGATGTTGGAGCTAAATAAGTCCAAAAACAAACCAGGAGCAGCGTGCGGCAGAATGAGCGGATGAGCCGGCAAAGAACGATGAAAAGACAGACTGAAGGAAGAGTGGAGAATGTCACTGAATGCCGGTTTGGTAATCAGGGGATTAGGAAAAGAGGAAGAGAGCAAGCGGGCAGAGGAGATGAAGGAAACAGAACCAGACATAAAAAAATATGTATATATATATTTATCTCCAAGGGAAACAGACCAACGCTGATCTAAGAGGAATAAATCAAAATGCACATTAAGCAGAAGATGAGAATAAACTAAGAAACAAAACACTAAATAATGAACTAATATTGCCAGCACCTTTCCATAGCAATAATAAACACAGAGGAATGAGATGAGGGATTTCAAAATAATAAAAACTCGTAAGTGGTTCACAAACGTAAACCAAAACACTTTTGGAGTGGCAAGTTTATTTTTGGAGCACATTTAAAACCTACAACAGTTAATCGAAATGCTTTACAATTCCACAAACAACCATAAAACAGTATATAGAATAAAGCTAATAAATATAAATAAAACACAGAAGAGTTGAGAGTCTCATAACCTCATAAGAGAGATAAGTTTGTTTGTTTGTTTGTTTTCACAGACATTTAAATGATTGTTTAAGCAGGTAATTGTAATTGTCAGGTTGTGACTCCGGTGTCCCACAAGGCGGCTCCATCATCTCAATGTTTTAACTCTAATCTCAGAGAAACTAACCGTTTACATGACACACGCAGACCAAGGAAGTCTCACTTTTTTAATTCTTTTTACATAGTAAATTGTTCGGAAAACTGACAATGTATCGGCCTCTTATAAGACTGTAAAGTGTCTTAGTGGACTATTTGCACCTGAATTAGGTGCCCAGAGGTTCGGGGAGTGCTGTGGGGAGAGACCGGCTGAGCAAACAGGATTAAGCCTGAAACGGTTTCCATGGCTTTTGATGAAACGGCCTCTGAGTGTAACAGATCTCCCATCAACAGTGGACGTGAAGTGTGTTTCTATGTATAAACTCCTTGTTTTAACCTAACTCTAACCGCACCAGGCATGAATGCTGCCAAACATTTCATCTGAGCAAAGTAATTTTTTTTTCTGCAGTCACTCGCAAAACAACCATTTAACATATAGACTCTTGTCCACATGTTAAGTCTGCTGTCCACCTACTGCAATAAGATTGTACTTGTATATTCTGAAAAATAAGATATTCTGTACTGACGAATGATCTCCTGACAGGCTCACGTTCGGTGCTCAGAAATGTTCAAATGGCTTGTTTGAATGCGTTTTCAATGGATTAGGTGTCAATTTCATGGTTACTTTGTCTCACACACCAACCTAAGCTTCAAAGAAAAGTCTTAGATAGACGCAGAGGCGTATAATCACACGCATAATATGCACTCACACATCCTCATGCGTAGAGTACACAGTGTTGGCATAATCTCCCCCTGCTTTGGCATGTGGATGCACACTCAAAGCGCACACTTTTATCTCTAAAGTATCACATTAGACACCCGAATTTCTTTCCTTGCAGGACACACACGCACATGACTTTTTTTTTTTTTTTTTGTCGCCCAATGTAAACTCACACCTAAAGGAATTGTCAGTAAATATATTCTGTTTCTAGTTGTTTATTATTTTTTGTTATTTCTCATATTTGGGGAAAAAAGGGGGGGGGTAACATTAATTATTCATCGCCTCTGGAAGGCCACAAATATCATCCCAGAAGATTAATGTAAAATTTATCTGTCCCACTTCCTTTACCGGCGTGCGTTCGCACCGGTGGCGCGCACCTGACACCGAGGAAGAAACCTATTTGCTATGCAGGGGCATCTCTGACAAGCTGAAGACCTAAAGCTCAGTTAATTAAACATTAAGCATTAATCAAAATGAGATCGTTAATCTTGACACGATTATCTGTTATATTTTGTAAATTATGTGCCTCCTTCTCATGCATACTGAGAGGAAGGAGGACATGCAGGGGTAAGTGCACGAGCTGACCCCCAACACACGCGCACAGACTCACGGATGAGATCACTTCCCTGAGAATGCGTGTGTGTGTGTGTGTGTGGGGGTGTGTGTGTGTGTGTGTGTGTGTGTGTGTGTGTGGGGGTGTGTGTGTGTGTGTGTGTGTGTGTGTGTGTGTGACTGTGAGGTGGGGAGGAGTGGGCTGACATGCTGCCTCTCTTTGCTCCTTGATGCCCTTTAGAGGCTTCAATCAACATCAATCAGCAGGTGGGACTCGGCTCTTAATATTAATTTAGAATGGAAAATGCAGCTGCAGAGCGACATGGGGATTTTCTCTGGATCAGTAAATACCGCGCTCCTTTCATTTACAAGATAATTGGGTCAAATGTCGCCGTGGACCAGTGCAACATCACTGACCTGTGCGCGTCGCGCGGTCCGCACACGCACAAATCAAATGGACTCGCCGGGAAAGATCACACAGAGCGGAAATGTTTGCCAACTGAGGGGATTAAGTTTGGTTCTTTAAAGTCTCTCTACTTGGAAATATCTGACTCATCCAATCTGTTTTATGAATCTAAATTAGAGGTGACTTTGTAGAGTGTTAAAGTGTGAGCTGGCATTTTATAGCCTTCTCTCTTTTATCATGTCTTTCTGCTCTTCTGCTTTGAGGAGCAGAGCCAGAATTATTAGTCGGTTTTGTCAAGAGATAAAATATCCAAGTTTTAGGGTTTATAAGTGGCTGACTATTTGCATCTTCTAGCGTACACACAGGCAAAGCAGAAGTTGCTCATATAGCAGGGAAATAAATAATACAGATGTCAATATGCCTTCCTGAAAAAGAAAGTTGTTTTATATTTAGATTAGGTATAAGAAATTATCAATAGGAAATGAGACAGACATTTCTAGAACACAATAAAAGTGCATAAAAGGAAAATCACATTTTCATTTACAATTTTATTAAAAAAAATTGTGTTGAAAATTGTTTGTATATCTTTTTGCATTACATCAATACCCGTATATTTGTCAGCCAGATATTTGCGTGGTTCCCGTCCCAACCATCCATCACCCTATTTTTTTGCTCAGTACACAGATTAACAATCAGGTTCAAATTAGTAATTTGGCTGGTCTGCTATAAACATTAAGATTATATCCAGTCAAGAAAATTGTGTCATTAAAAAAAACCTCAAATTATTCAGGTCTGAATAATTTTGGACTTAATTATTGAAATATGCAAACAATGTGTAGAGACAGATTACAAAATGGCTCAAAACTATCCGTTTTGGAGAGCAACTTTACCACCGTTCAGCTCCAATTGACAATGACTGGTTAACTTGTCTAAATGGATGAATGAAAAGTTTCTCTTAACGAAGGTTTTGCAAGAAGCACCTCATGATGTGCAAAGGCAAATGCCATGTTAATGCTGCAAAGCATGCAAGAGTTACTAGACATGATTTGTATTACAGTTCTTCATGTTCAGGTGAGCAGGTGAGAAATTATCCAGACGTGGAAAAAAACCTCCTTTCTCTGTGAGCTGGCCACAACCAGGTTCTCCTTGCAAGGCTGACAAATAAGGCCAAAAAATAATAATTGAAACAATTGTCCAAAGAGCTACGGAAAAAACAAGCTAGCAGCTAAATCTCTGTAAACGCAATAATTATTACATCCAACCACCACTGCCTCTGCCTGCTCACAGCACCAGACTGCTGCAGAACAAGACATTTAAAAATGTGACCTTGTTCAAAATCTGTTGCAAGATGTTTTGGATATCGCAATAAATTACTGGGAGACAATGTGTAGTTTGGAGGTGGGAGCATGATGGTGAAGCACAAGACATTAACTTTACATGACTAGATGATCATGACTTTATTGTAATATTGTTAGTGGGAAACTGAATCCAAAGCAAAGGTCATTTGCAACATTCTCAGTTGGTTTCAGGGAAAGAAACAAACAAGGCAGAACGGCCCAGACAATCTCTCAACTCGAAGCCAATCCAAGTGAAAATTGGACAGAAAGAGCCAACGATCACAGGACGTAGATGAGGTCCCAGAAATGTCAAGATCTGAAGACACTTTGTGTGAAAGAACGGGTCACAGTCACGAGAAAAAAAGGTGTTTTGATTCATCTGTAAGTGTGGACAACTTAGGTTGTTATACTGAGATCAGATGTAAGTTTCAAACCAGTAGTACCAAGATAAATCTATTTAACAAAAGAAAAAATGTTGATGTGCTCAATACTTATTTGAATAGTGAGCTTCCACCCTTTGATACACCCACAGGATCATCAAAGACTATTGTTTGCATCACACACACGCAGCCGTATCAGCTCACACGTAGCTCTAAGACAATTATACAAGAGAGAACACTCAGCTTCCAGCAACACAGAAGTTGCAGGGTAATCCTTTTATTTCTCTCTGATCTGACAAAAACCGCTTTGCGCAGTCGGCCACCCTTGCGCCTTTGTTGATGATGAGTTATTTTCCACAAGTATGAACCGCTCCAATTATACCCCCTGGCTGGAAGCACTAATGGCAGATTAGTGATTAAAGCGTGGTGCAGAGATTTGGCCCATTTATTTGATGTTGCAATTAATACTCAAAGTGAGGTACCAGACAGATTAGTGAGTCAATTTTCCTGTAGCCCAAAAGAGTCCAAAAGAGTCACTGGCGCATACATATTGACAATGCTGAATTTAAACAAACAAAAAATAAATAGAAACACTGACTAATTGAAAATTATTCCTGATAAAACCAGCGTCATTTTTAGGTTTTCGCAGAATGCCAAAAAGAGAGCCGGCTAATTTGAATTCAGTACAAGTTTTGTTTTGCGTTTGTACTCAGCGCTGCACTCAAAGCTACTTATATAAGAAACAAAAACATGAAAAGCTACCGGATCTGCCCTGCACACAAAGTCAACAAAAGAACTAAGAGGCTTAATTAGTGAAAATCAATGACGGTTTCATTAATGAATGCAATTTAGTTTGGGATCAAGGAAACCGGAGGACGCTTTAAAGTTGAGCGCAGACATGAATCGAGTACAATCTGATACTTAAAATGGGCTCAAAAAGCAGAGCAGGAGAGCAAACAACTGAACAAACGCAGCATTATGTTCTTGGTAGTTTACTTTTTTTTTTATTGAGGAACATTAGTCAGTTCAATACGTTCTTTGAGGGCAAATAAACTTTGTTGACTCTATTACTCTCTTGGCGTTACAGAACAAGTTAAGAGCAGCTAATTACACTGGCTGATTACCGAGGCTGGCTGTGTTCTTGAGGTTGCAGAACCGGGGAATCATAATTTTCCAAAGCAGGTGTTTTTATTCCCCTCTTCTGATGTTACAAGGCAGGTTTTCATGGCACATTTCAGAACAGTCGAGTTTTGTTTTTTTTTTTTACTTCAAATTGCCCTAAGCTCATAATTAGGTGCTCACTCTATTTTTTAGCCTCATTCCAGCATCAATTCTGGATTTTTATCTTTCATTTTTTCAGAGGTTATTATAGTTTTATATAAATAACATGGCTCTATTTGGAATTTAAAAAAAGTGAAATGTTAAAAACAAAATTGGATGTAACAAAATGAATCATTTGAAGTCACCCTGAGTCCAAGTCTGGCACTTACAGCGATCGTCCAGGATAACAAATTTTACTGGAATTGTTCCAGAACTTATTGCGATAAATGATAATATTGTTGTTTTGAGAACATGTTCAAGTTATATAATAGTAATAACGGAATGAAAAGGCAAGAACACCTGTACGTTTGCTCAGTCCTCTTTCCCAGACTTTCTCTTTCACCGCACCATGTGGCTCTTGCACTCCAGTCTGCAAAGAGACAAAGAACCAATTTGTGTCATTGAAAGCAAATTGGTCCCGCTTCAACGACACAATACACGACAGTTCACTGATGCAGTTCTAACAAAGTAGAGAAACCTCTGCCATAAGGAAACCTAACACCAGATTTATTCAGTTTTATTACAATCAACTTGTGTTGCCATAAGAGTTTTAAACATTTGTCAAATCAGATGTGCTTTTAGGTCATATTTGTAATGAAACACACCATTTAATAGAATATATATATATATATATATATATATATATATATATATATATATATATATATATATATATATATATATATATATATGTACATTTTTGTGAGGACTCTATAGTAAAACAAAAGAGGGCATCTGTTGCTAAAAATAGCCTGATATCTGGGTTTAATCAAATAACCACGGCTAAGTGGCTGAAATTAAATCATGACCAGAGTAGATTAAAGATAAGACATCATCTAATGAAGCCAGCTCCTGTCAGTTGCCAGAAGTTATTCATATGAATGACAAAATAAGTTAATGAAGCTGTTTTGCTGCCTTGAGGCATATAAAAATGTGCCTCTCACCTTCTTATCTTTAAAAATCTCCTCAGAGCTGCAGTCAACTGGCACCGTTTCTCCGTGCCCTTTACTCTCCCTACCGCTCTGTTAGGGAGTTCTCCTCCGGAGGCCCGTGTCACTGCGCCATGTGTTGTGTACTTCTGGATCAAAATGAGTTTAGGGCTCCCCTGTCGGTCAATTAGCTCTGTCCTTGAAATGTGCATTGGTTATCGTGACTGAATCGAACACGATTGGATGCAACGATGATACGCGAACTGGCCGGGATGATTCTGAAATATTCTCCTGCGCTCTCTCGCCCCGGGGGCGCAGATTAGTCCGTGTGGGTGTTCTTCCGACAAATCTAATCAAATCATACAAAACCATTGCTCTTTTTTGTTGTTGTTGTTGTTGTGCAAACCATGTGCAAATGCTTTTTAAATGTTGTTGGGGCCCTGCCATAGCAATGCATAAGGAGGCAGTTACTACTTGCGAAGCAAGCAGTAACTGCCTCCATGCATTGCATGGCAGGCACCTATTAATCTACACCCAATAGAACGTTTCTTTATTATTATAACTTCTTCTTCCGTGACCGTTAATGCGGCTCGTACCGCTGGGAGCCCACCCACAAAAGTGGTATCAAAACGTCCGGCTCGGCGCCGGCATTGGAGCTATTACTTGTGGTGGGATTTGGAGTTACGATGAAAAAGTAAAAAGCGAAAAACCATCAAAAATTTTTCGGCAGTTGGAAACTGCCCAAACTAGAGTGTAACTGACGTTTCGTTAGAGTGTGGGAAGCAGTGCGATTCTGACCCCAAATTAATTTTTGAAATCGCCGTCACGCCCACAAATATCGCCCGATCGGTATCAAACTCGGTCATGACATCGATACGCATGCCTGCTCCGGTAAAATGTTTTCGAAATTTTCCTAGGGCTTACGGTTTTCTGTCAAGGTGCTTCAGAGCGAAGTCATGCGACAGGATTTTCACACGCTCTGCCAGGATCACTTCCATGTATTTCTGAAAAATGTCAGACCCCCAGCGCACACCATTTTTATCTCGTCGCTGTTAATACTGTGAGTGATGTACAGATATGAATCTCGGGATTATAGGAGACGAAAGATAGGCCTCTCATACGCTTCAAACGGTTTTCCGATACGTATCACGGTTTCCGAATGGGAAGGAGCTGTTCGGACTGCTTTTTTTCATTCAAACTGACTGAGGTGTCTCACAAAGATAGAATTCTTTCTCCACCATTATGTCTCACACTCCACAGCTGGCAGAGAATCCATGACCATAGCAACGGAACACACCAGGGCCCAGCAGCTAATTAGAACTACAAAAACGCATCATTGTAGTTTTTACTGTGGCAGAGCTCTGAGGAAGTCGTTGGCCTTTAGAACTACTTGTGTTTTGGGCATTTTATAACTGATTTTAACCAACCATTGTTACAAATGGAATTAGTGTGTCAATTTTAAATTAACCTTAATGAAAATTTCAAAATAAAAGCTTGAATATTTCAGGCCTCTCAGAAAAACTAACCGATTCAAGCATCTAATTAAGTCTCTCCTTGTGTGTCACACTGACATGACAGTTGACTTCCTCTTTAGAACTACAATGACTGGAGGTTAGGACAACATGGCGGAACACTCAGTGCCTACAAAAGAGGTCAGAGCTGATTGTAAGAACTACAACATGGCGGAACTGTCAGTTACTACAGAGGAGGAATGAGCTGGCCTTTAAAACTACTTGTGTTTTGGGCATTTTATAACTGATTTTAACCAACCGTTGTTAAACATGGAATTAGTATGTCAATTTTAAATTAAGCTTGATGAAAATTTCAAAATAAAAACTTGAATATTTCAGGCCTTTCAGAAAAACTGATTCAAGCATTTAAGTCTCTCCTTGTGTGTCACAAGGAGAGACTTGTGACACACAAGGACCTCCTCTTTAGAACTACAATTACTGATTGTCAGATATACAACATGGCAGAATACTCAGTGCCTACAAAAGAGGTCAGAGCTGATTATAAGAACTACAACATGGCGGAACTGTCAGTTACTACAGAGGAGGAAGGAGCTGGCCTTTAGAATTACATTGTGATTGGGCATTTTATAACTGATTTTAACCAACCATTGTTACAAATGGAATTAGTATGTCAATTTTAAATTAACCTTAATGAAAATTTCAAAATAAAAGCTTGAATATTTCTCTCAGGCCTTTCAAAAAAACTCACTGATTCAAGCATCTAATTAAGTCTCTCCTTGTGTGTCACACTGACATGACAGTTGACTTCCTCTTTAGAACTACAAATACTGCAGGTTAGAACTACAACATGGCGGAACACTCAGTGCCTACAAAAGAGGTCAGAGCTGATTCTCAGAACTACAACATGGCGAACTGTCAGTTACTACTGAGGAGGAATGAGCTGGCCTTTAGAATTACATTGTGTTTGGGCATTTTATGACTGATTTTAACCAAGCATTGTTACACACATGATTAATGTTACAATTTTAAATTAAGCTTGATCAAAATTTCAAAATAAAAGCTTGAATATTTCAGGTCTTTCAGAAAAACTAACTGATTCAAGCATTTAAGTCTCTCCTTGTGTGTCACACTGACATAACAGTTGACTTCCTCTTTAGAACTACAATTACTGAAGGTTAGGACTTCAGTAATGGGGAACACTCAGTGCCTACAAAAGAGGTCAGAGCTGATTCTCAGAACTACAACATGGCGGAACTGTCAGTTACTACTGAGGAGGAATGAGCTGGCCTTTAGAATTACATTGTGTTTGGGCATTTTATGACTGATTTTAACCAACCGTTGTTAAACATGGAATTAGTATGTCAATTTTAAATTAAGCTTCATGAAAATTTCAAAATAAAAGCCTGAATATTTATCTGAGGCCTTTCAGAAAAATTGATTCAGGCTTGTAATTAAGTCTCTCCTTGTGTGTCACACTGACATGACAGTTGACTTCCTCTTTAGAACTACAATTACTGAATTTTAAGACTACAACATGGCAGAACACTCAGTGCCTACAAAAGAGGTCAGAGCTGATTATAAGAACTACAACATGGAGGAACTGTCAGTTACTACAGAGGAGGAATGAGCTGGCCTTTAGAATTACATTGTGTTTGGGCATTTTATGACTGATTTTAACCAAGCATTGTTACACACATGATTAATGTGAGAATTATAAATTAAGCTTAAAGAAAATTTCAAAATAAAAGCCCTGACATTCTTTTATATGACGTAATTGCCTTCTTTGGCATTATGTGACTTTTTTAACAAAACAATGTTACACTTGGGATAAGTTTGGCAATTTAAAAATGAAGCTGACTGAAAATTTCAAAATAAAAGCCCTAAAAATCTTTAGATCAGGTTATTGCTTTTTTGAGCATTAAATAACTGATTTAATCCAATCAATGTTAATCATGGTATTAGTTTAGACATTTGAAATGAAGCTTACTGAAAATTTCAAAATAAAAGCCTTAAGATCAGTCTGTGGCTAATGCAGCGTCTTGCATAGCAAGACAGTGCATTCGCTTTAGCCTTTTACCTTAAATGAGGTATTAGCTATTTGTCTGACTTATTACACATGTTTGGTATAGTGAACAGAGTAAGTCAATTACAGACAATATGCTAGTGATGCGTCACATGCTACTGATAGTATTCAAGCTAAAATTAGCATTTCGGCTAATTTTAGCTTATACACTTATTTTAACATACTGAATAGTGCAAGTCCATGTTAGGGAACATTCTTGTGATTCTCCACATGGTACGTTTGTCACTTTTGTCAGCCAAGATTATCATTTAGCATCAGAACGCTGGCTCCAAACCGACGGGCACACTTTGGCAGGGCCCCGGTTAAATTTCTTCAGGAATTTTCTAGTTATTCTTTATTTTTTCTTCCGTAGACCGGAATGCGGCTCGTACCGCTGCGTGCCCACCCACAAATGTGGTATCAAAACGTGCGGCTCGTTCCCGGCATTGGAGCTATTACTGGTGGTGGGATTCGAGTTACCATAGCGACGCAATAAGCGAAAAAAAGACCCCCCAAAACCCCCATAGAAATGAATGGAGAGGGGAAACCAAAACATACTAAAATACCCAATTTTTTGAGAATTTCGTGTGTCGTCATGGATTCACGTAGAAATGCCATTGAAATTTCAGTTTGTAGATACGCCCGTGATCTTTTCTAAAGTCTAGACAACAAGAGGATATGAATTACGGTTTGTCCACAATTTCTCTCTAAGCGCACCAAAGTTTTCAATTTTTGGAAAAGATTAGAGTGTAACTGACGATTCGTTAGAGTGTGGGAAGCATTGCGATTCTGACCCCCAAATTAATTTTTGAAATCGCCGTCACGCCCACAAATATCGCCCCGATCGGTATGAAACTCGGTCATGACATTGATACGCATGCCTGCTCCGGTAAAATGTTTTCAAAATTTTCCTAGGGCTTACGGTTTTCTGTCAAGGTGCTTCAGAGCGAAGTCATGCGACAGGATTTTCACACGCTCTGCCAGGATCACTTCCATGTATTTCTGAAAAATGTCAGACCCCCAGCGCACACTATTTTTTATCTCGTCGCTGTTATTACTGTGAGTGATGTACAAATATGAATCGCGGGACTATTGGAGACGAAAAATAGGGCTCTTAAACGCTTCAAACGGTTTTCCGATACGTATCACGGTTTCCGAATGGGAAGGAGCTGTTCGGACTGCTTTTTTCATTCAAACTGACTGAGGTGTCTCACAAAGATAGAATTCTTTCTCCACCATTATGTCTCACACTCCACAGCTGGCAGAGAATCCATGACCATAGCAACGGAACACACCAGGGCCGAGCAGCTAATTAGAACTACAGAAACGCATCACTGTAGTTTTTACTGTGGCAGAGCTCTGAGGAAGTCGTTGGCCTTTAGAACTACTTGTGTTTTGGGCATTTTATAACTGATTTTAACCAACCATTGTTACAAATGGAATTAGTATGTCAATTTTAAATTAACCTTAATGAAAATTTCAAAATAAAAACTTGAATGTTCCAGGCCTTTCAGAAAAACTAACTGATTCAAGCATTTAAGTCTCTCCTTGTGTGTCACAAGGAGAGACTTGTGACACACAAGGACCTCCTCTTTAGAACTACAATTACTGATTGTCAGATATACAACATGGCAGAACACTCAGTGCCTACAAAAAGAGGTCAGAGCTGATTGTAAGAACTACAACATGGCGGAACTGTCAGTTACTACTGAGGAGGAAGGAGCTGGCCTTTAGAATTACATTGTGATTGGGCATTTTATAACTGATTTTAACCAACCATTGTTACACACATGATTAATGTGACAATTTTAAATTAAGCTTGATCAAAATTTCAAAATAAAAGCTTGAATATTTCTCTCAGGCCTTTCAGAAAAACTAACTGATTCAAGCATTTAATTAAGTCTCTCCTTGTGTGTGACACTGACATAACAGTTGACTTCCTCTTTAGAACTACAATTACTGAAGGTTAGGACTTCAGTAATGGTGGAACACTCAGTGCCTACAAAAGAGGTCAGAGCTGATTGTAAGAACTACAACATGGCGGAACTGTCAGTTACTACTGAGGAGGAATGAGCTGGCCTTTAAAACTACTTGTGTTTTGGGCATTTTATAACTGATTTTAACCAACCGTTGTTAAACATGGAATTAGTATGTCAATTTTAAATTAACCTTAATGAAAATTTCAAAATAAAAGCCTGAATATTTCTCTGAGGCCTTTCAGAAAAAATTGATTCAGGCATGTAATTAAGTCTCTCCTTGTGTGTCACACTGACATGACAGTTGACCTCCTCTTTAGAACTACAATGACTGCAGGTTAGGACTACAACATGGCGGAACACTCAGTGCCTACAAAAGAGGTCAGAGCTGATTCTCAGAACTACAACATGGCGGAACTGTCAGTTACTACAGAGGAGGAAGGAGCTGGCCTTTAGAATTACATTATGTTTGGGCATTTTATGACTGATTTTAACCAAGCATTGTTACACACATGATTAATGTGAGAATTATAAATTAAGCTTAATGAAAATTTCAAAATAAAAGCCCTGACATTCTTTTTTATATGACGTAATTGCCTTCTTTGGCATTATGTGACTTTTTTCAACAAAACCAATGTTACACTTGGGATCAGTTTGGCAATTTAAAATGAAGCTGACTGAAAATTTCAAAATAAAAGCCCTAAAAATCTTTAGATCAGGTTATTGCTTTTTTGAGCATTAAATAACTGATTTAATCCAATCAATGTTAATCATGGTATTAGTTTAGACATTTGAAATGAAGCTTACTGAAAATTTCAAAATAAAAGCCTTAAGATCAGTCTGTGGCTAATGCAGCGTCTTGCATAGCAAGACAGTGCATTCGCTTTAGCCTTTTACCTAAAATGAGGTATTAGCTATTTGTCTGACTTATTACACATGTTTGGTATAGTGAACAGAGTAAGTGAATTACAGACAACATGCTAGTGATGCGCCACATGCTACTGATAGTATTCAAGCTAAAATTAGCATTTTGGCTAATTTTAGCTTATACACTTATTTTAACATACTGAATAGTGCAAGTCCATGTTAGGGAACATTCTTGTGATTCTCCACATGGTACGTTTCTCACTTTTGTCAGCCAAGGTTATCATTTAGCATCAGAACGCTGGCTCCAAACCGATGGGCACACTTTGGTAGGGCCCCGGTTAAATTTCTTCAGGAATTTTCTAGTTTAATGTTAGTATTATGTCATATCGCCGGCAACAGTAAGACCTATGACTCATCTGATTGAATAATGTTACATTTAAAGAGCAGATGTCTTAGACGCTTTTAAGATGGACATCATCTCATTATACTATCGCTTTTATTTTATGTGTAGAAGGAAATTCCTCATGTCAAGTAACCCATTTTAAGTATTTATGCTGTCATCATTCTCTCATATGGCTAATCTTTTTGTTGTTGTTGTTGATGTTTAATATTCCAAACAATAGATAACTTAAATAACCAAATAACTTAGCATTTCCATATTACATATTACATATATTGCATACATTCCTCCCTCCTTTTATTAACATCACATAAAACAGTTGTGCAGATCATTATTGTCACTCTTCCTTAAAGGGATGATTCAGATACTTTGAAGAGGGACTCTACTCAGAGGTTATGTGCACTTAATTCACCTCACACCATCATTTTATTATTTAAAACGGATTTTTTTCTCCCATTTTGGTGTCAACCTATTACAAACTAGATGGATGCATAATAAATATGAGATTAGAAGACCGATCTTCTGCAGGAAGGCTAATAACTTCTCAAAACCTCTCAATAGAACCTCACTTAGAGGATAACCTAGATTATGATTTCTTTACGAAAATAAAATAAAAAACCTTTGATTTCAACTGTAGTCTACTCTGCTCAAATATCTATATACTGTAGCAGATTAAAAACAGTAGTGTTTTACAATTCAGTCAAGATAAATAGTTAAATGAACTAAAACATTAAATAGATGTTGCAACAAAGTAGATGAAGTGTCAAAATTCCTGTCCAAAAACTGTTTTAGTTCCATTTTCTACTTCAGTCAAACATCAAGGAGACAAGACGGGTTTTCAGCAGGGGTGCAACGATCGCAGTTTTCTGGCCAATCATCGATTGTTGATCTTAAAAAGCCTGACCTGCTGACTCCGATGTAGAATGATACCAATTTTGTTTTGTCTGAAATTTTGCCAAATAAATCACGAAAGTCGCAGAGTTGGAAACGGCGGGGTGACTATCGTAAGCTGGATATGTGCAGAAATGACCTGGTTGGCCGGCCTGTCAGTCAAACCTCTCTCACAGGAGATCAGAAGAGTACAGCAGCTGATTTTTCTGCAGTACAGAAGTTTAATAAGATCGGCATCACATGCAAGTATCGGTCGATCACAGATGTCTTAAAATTAAGGAAATTGACACCGAAAAGATGGCTGCAGTGACTGGTTTGGTGTAGTCACTACAGAGTACTGATCATTGTTTGTTACTCATCAATTTGAATCACCAAGAAAAGCTAGGCCGTTAATCAAAGAGTTCTAAGAGGGATGTAGATGTTGTGAAAAATTATACAAATTAGCCAGGGACCATTTAAGAGTTCAAAAGTAGTCAGTAGAATTTTTAATTTTAATCCTGAGATTGTCTGGGACGCAGTGAGAAGACGCCAGAACCTGTCCGTGCTTTAATGTCTGTTAAAAGATGAGCTGCAGTATTCTGGACAATTTGTAGGCGAAGTAGAGATTACTTATCAAAGCCAATACACAAGGCATTGCAAACGTTCAAACAATTGGTGATAAAAGAATGAATCACTTTTTCAGCAGCTTTGATTGGCAGAAATGGGTTACACTTTCGCAATTAGACATAATTGGAAATAGCTTGATTAAACAACAGCAGACATCTCTTTCATCTCGTTCAGAGTTTCTCAATCCAGGTCCTCAGGGACCGCTGCCCTGCATATTCTGCTCCAGCATACCTGATTTAAATGGTAGCATTAGCTCCTGTATGCCATCAAGTGGTACGAAAGTCTGTTAATCACCCATTTATTCAGGCCATGTGTCTGGTCGAAGGGAAACATCTGACACAGTGGCCCCAGAGGAGCAGGAATGGTCTAGTTTGAAAGCGCTATAAGCAATAATGTTATTTTTTTCTTTGGGATTTAGTAAATGTTTGACCTGTTTTTTTTATTTCAATTGCTAAAGTGTGTACCTTTTGGATTAATGGGCAGATAAAACTGGATATGATCAACAAAACGATGAAGAGGAGTGTCAGGTTCCCTAAAAACTCTACAATGGCAGCAGGCACAGATTCAAAACAAGTGGACCAATGATAGATCCCTGAGGGACTCCACATGTCAGATGAGCAATATCAGAAAAAAAAAAAATGTTCTCACGTAAGCAGAAAAAAACATTGCAGGTCAGTTAGGACTAGATGTAGAAAATAATGTAACCTTTGATTCCAACAAACTACTCAAGTCATGACAACAGACTAACAGCTGAGTTTCCAGGATCAAAACAATGTCATTAAAAACTCCTGGAAGTACTATTTCCATCATGTGGTGGGATTTAAAACAACAGCAATATTTATCTTAAGTGTTGGCAGCAATAAATCTCTGCAGTCAAGTAAAAACAACTTTCTCTAAATTCTCTCGATTTTGATCTGTAGTCAGTGAGCTCTGTTGTGTCAAAACTTTGCCCCCTTTCTTTTAAGAGGGTCTACCTAACAGCATGTTTAAAGGCAGCTGTGACAAGCCAGCTAAAAAGACAAGAGTGTAACACTCTCAAAGGGTAATTTCCAGAGCTTCATCTGACATGCAGCGCCCACAAGGCCAGGAAGTGTCACTAACAAGGCTGAACATGAAGGAGGTAAAGAGAGACTTGTGTCATGAACTGCAGAGGGTCTCAGAGCTGAGAACTTCAGAAACATTTCACAAAGTTCAGGAGATTCAGCCGTGTGTCCAGCATCACAAGGATTTACTGAAATAAAAAGCCGAATGAAAAACAAACAAATCAGAGGCTTGTGGCAGCCATTCCCTCTGACCTTTGGGGAAATTGTCTTTATTTATACCGAATAAGAATAAGATAAGAGACTTATCTCATGCAATTAAGCTTAGAACTAATCATTGTCCCTCAACAGAAACCCATGTTGCATATCTAATCGTCAGCAACAGCAAATGTGTGTTTCTAGAAAATAAAGCCATGGGGAGAGATGTCTTCTGTAGGTAAGCTATTGACTGTCATCACATCTCAATATAGATGTAAAAAAAATATTCAAACTAAACTGGACTTGTTTTACAAAGACTACAAAAACAAAAAGAAAAATAATCCCACATCAGAAAATTCTGAACCGTCTCTTTAAATGAGAGCATGTCTTATTGTTCTTTTTTCGTGCCTCAGTTTCAGAAACAGTTTCAGTCTTGTTTGTATGCATGTCCTTTCTTTCCTTGTTTGTCTGCATCGCAATATCTGCCAAAAGGCCTTTTAGATTTTTTTTTTCTTTGTCATCGCAATAAAATATTGTGCTTGATTGTGGACAACACATGTTCTAACAAAGCACTCTGTATGCAGATGAACCTTATCTACAGAGATTTGACACCAAGATCAACAGAGACATGTTCTATGCACTTCCCTGATTTTGGATAAGTAATCAAGCTGCCTGCAAGAATATTACTTCTCACGAAGGAATAAAAACAAAGAACACACTCCCTGAGCCATCATTTCCTGGGTCGATTTTGGTGTTTTTGCTACCTGTTTCGGAGCTGCCGTCCAAGCGTGTGTTCAGGCTTTCAGGTTCTGATGAAAAACGTAGTGAAGGCGTAATTACAATGCAGCTGCTTTCAGTCCAAACAGCTGGGAGTCAAGGTCCTCCATAATATGTTGGTGTAAAAAGGAGAAAAAAAAAAACAAACAAAAAAATTATACACCATGCTGGCCTTTATAGACATCCAGAATCCTGTTCGCCCTTGAGCAAGGCAGGCTTTTACGTGGTATAGTTAGCTACCTCGTGAGGGCTGGAGAGATGTGAGACCTTCCCGAATTTGACTATGTGTAAATGTACGCATCGACAGTGGATTCCTGTTAAAAATGAATAAATAAATAAAATAAAATAAAACTGCAGACTCAGTACGTGCCGCAAATCTTCCCAGGCTCAATAAAGGTTTAAATATAGACATAACAATTGTAGCTGCTGCAGGAAGAAAAAGGGGAAAAAAAAAACAAAAAAAACATGCACATCTATCTTGAATTAAAGCTGCAGCAGCCACCGCAAGTAATCCCCTCTTGAAAGTTATTCATTAGAACAACATTAGAGGAGTTTATTCACACTCCGTTGGCAGAGTGAACTAATGGCAAGCACAGATGCACAAAATTTATGGGGCTACCACCTTATGTCCTCACATAGAAAGCGTGGCAAACCTTCAGTCCAAACGTGATCCATCTTTTTTTTTTTGTAAGAGGACAACAAATAAGAGTGATTGCTTGCAAACATCAATCTGGGGAAGGTGAAGCAGTTTCAAGGCATCATGGCAACATTTCATTTCGATATTGGCGATTACCCGTGCCAATTCACTCGCCTGCAGTTTCGAGCCACGCGTATATTTTTTCATATCAGCACAGAACTGAACTTTTTAGAGCCGCTATCCATGTTCCACTCTCCAAGCGACGGGATCTTTGGTGCAGCCACGCTGCTTTAATCTTCCTCTGTCTGCATTTTACGCACGTCCTTGTCTCCACTTTCTTCTAACACAGAGCTCATGACTTTTGAAATTACTTTCGCTGAGCCATTTTCTCCAGCTTTTTGCCCCAAAACCAAAGCTGACAGTCAGAACAAATCAGACGCCTCTCGGTGATACACCTGTTGGGTACGGCGGGGCAGCAGGGGGGGAGGGCAACAGATTGGTTTAGATTAGCTGAGGCAACAAAACAATTTTACAAACAAAGCTTTGTAGATGAGTCGGCTTATGCACTGCAGGCCCAATTAGGGATAAACAATGTTCTTCAGGATTAATTTTATCATTGGAAAAGAAAAATAATAAATTACACCAAAAAGTCTAATAGCTTGAAACGCCCTAATCAAAAGGAGCCACTGTTTGTACTGTTTTGTGCCATTGTTGCATATTTTGTTAATTCTAGCAGGTTTTTACCATCAAGCTTATTCAAAATTGACTGAATTATAAAAATATTAACTAATAGACCTCGTACCGGTATCAGGATACGCCGCACATGTCTCACCGGATGTTAGAGAAAAAGGGAACCATCAGAAATAAATAATAGAAGATCGGATGCATAGATTTCTCTGCTTTGAACTTAACTATTTTACATGAAATGACACCAGGCCTAATGTAAGCATCCGTACTGTGAAGAAAATGAAGCGTGAGACCAAACTCAGCCGCTGTGACATCTGACCCGTCCCAAATGCCAGGAGCGGTCATGAGAGCATATTCTGTCAAACACACCAGCATAGTCGAAAAGAATCTATCCACTGTGTCACTGCTGGGGATTTATTTTTATTTATTTATTGCTTTTTATGCATTTAAGCAAAGAATTAAATGTATCAAAGTCTTATTGAACAGTTCTGAAGCCCCATTTTTTCTTTAGTCGTTTCATCAAATGTGATCAAAAATTCAGCATTGGACTGAAATTTGATATATTTTTGAAAAATGTAAACATTATTTGCTCTGTAATGAATAAATAACATGCATTTTTCTTTTGATTTTTGCGTACTGTTTCACTGTCACACCGGGTGCTCTCTTTTTCGCCTGGTCCTTGCTGGATTCTCCTGTTGTTCCCTTTCATCTTCCTATCCTCTTCCTCCCTCTGATGTTGCAAATGTTACCTTATTATGTGGATTCCTTCACTGTCTTTGGCTCCGTCAATGTGCGCTCCAGACAGTCCATTTCAAATAATTTTTTACTTTCCTCATTATTGTTGCCTGGCTGTGATTGGGTGCAACACAAACACAAAACTTGTCAGCGATTCTATGAAATCATGAAAAATCTCACTCTGATGCAATTCTATAACTAACAATCTTTTTTTAAAAAAAACAAAAAACATTTACTGTTACTTCATAGGTACTAGGATAACTTTTAAACCTAAGTTGCATTTAACATCTAACATAACACTCGTAGTTCAAATGAATAGCTGAATAATTCTTTTTAAAGCGTCCCATCTCTTCTTCGACCTGCTCAAAAAGCAGCAGCCATAGCTTTTATATGCTGTTCTTAGAGTTATTTATTATTTCTTATTCTGGAGACAGGGTCATGCTTGAGAGAGGTTAACAGATTTACAGGATTTAAATCGAATGAGGAAGGTCATCTGACTTTTTTTTTTTGTCATCTTATGCCCTTTGCTGGCAAACCAAGTTGGATGCAGGTAAATCAATTGTCTCGCGATAAAAATCAAAAATAGGCACCGAATCAATAGTGTAATATTTGTGGCGACTCACTTGATTGTGCAGCTTTCACACTCAGCAAAGTGCATTGAGTTTTTCTTGTATGCAATTGTGAATTTAAAGGCAAATGATCAAAAAATAGTCAACTCTCATATCGATCGGTTCTTTGAGACAAACTAGAATATCTTTCATTATAAAGCACTTTAAATGCCTCTAAATCAAACGTAACAAGTGAACAACTCACTGCTCCGTGATTCCTTTTGAAACGACAGACAAGATAAATTTGTGTCTGCCGAATCAAAGCGTGTGCAAGAAATCATAGAGCAACGAAAGGGGAACTAATTAAACAGAAATATGAACACAGTTTTATTAACCACCCCTATCAAATGTAACATCTAATTGTCTCTTGAAATTTAACAGTTGAAGAAAGACTCTTTCACTAGAATAGCACCAGATGTATCTCCTCATTTTTATACTTCTTGAAAGCGTCCATAATTACGGGGATATAAAACACATGGTACCAAACACTAGGATTGCCACACTTGGTCAAATTACCTATTTCTTTTAGATATTGTCCCAAATCCAGGCAAGCCAGCAAAAAAAAAACAAACAAACAAACCTGGAGACAAACAAACATGGAAGTCTAATTTAGTCACTTTAGACTGTGCAGACTTTGACCTAACTTCAGAAATCAATTGTGAGATTCAAGCTGCCAGTGTACTCTCAGTTTTGTTCTCTTTATTTTATTTTATTTTTTTATCCAGCTCTAGAAAAACTACATTGGAAAAAAAAAAAAAACTACCATCCAGGGACAGCTTCAATTTCAGGGTGTCTTTACTGGAGACGAAACGGAGCCGTCTGCCACTTGTCTCCTCATTCAGCAGGTTGAGACGAGAAGGTAACGCCTGAGTGCGACGTGGGGGAAAGGAGTGGAAAATTAGCCGAGTAAACTGGAGCCAGTTGCAGCTGTGCGTTAGGAGCGATCCAGCCAGGCGCTACAAGCAAGATTATTGCTAAAACGTATTAAAAAGACAAATGAAAAATGAATGCTTTTATTGATTTAAACATATTGTGCTGGTCGTTCATATTACTGAACGTAGCAGTTAAATAAATAACGTCATTAAATGTCCTGTGATGTGAAAAAGTGGTACACATTTCTGTTTTCCTGAGCCAAAGTCCCTCCAAAGAAGACTTATTGCCTGTTATGACAAATGCTTAAAGGCAGCTGTTGTTGCCATGGACAACACAACAAGGTATTACGTTAAGGGAATAATTACTTATTCACATTTGTTTCAATAGCATTTTATGCATTTGCAAATTAAATCATCATTTGAAAAATGCATTTTTGTATTTAATAAAGTTGTCTGATATTAAAATTATTTTTTGATGATGTAAAACATTAAAGTAGGACACCAAAAAAACAAAACAGGAGAAATCTTTAAGCCAGCAAACTACTTCACTACGGCATTACAGCTGTACTGGCATAGATGCCCCAAATTAAAAAAATAAAGCACAACAAAACTAAGTGTTATAGGAAGCGACAGCTTAAGCCTCATAGTCACACAGCAAAACCCCACTGCCTCATAAGAGGCTGTGGTTCAATTACAGCCAGGTACTGGATGTGGTGGACTGCATTTACTGCGAGAACTACAAGCTAAACACGGCCCTGAACAGTGTTTTGGTCACCTGGGCATCGACAGTCAAGATTCAGCCAATATAAAAGCGAAACCTCAGGGTCTCAAGAAAATTGCTCCGAGTCGCTTTATTCCTTTGCCACTTCATTGTTCTACATCACATACAGGAGTTATTAGTTCATCCTAAGATCGGTGGCAAATGGCCCGGCCAGGAGAGAAATAATGAAGTCTCGCCACGGATTTTCATTTGGGATTGCCTCTAGACTTTGACTGGTCCACATGAATATGCTTTATCTAAATCATTCTATTGTAGCCCTGGCTGTGTGGCTACACAGCTACAATGGACTTTAGGGACTTTTTGGACTTCACCCCAAAATCCCACATGACTATTTGGATTCCAGGTGGCCTTTTTCGCTCCACTCTGCTTCCCATCATTTCTGCTCTGTTTACTGGTTCTTGGTGGAAAAAAAAAAAAAGCATAATGCCACCATCAAGGTTCACCATGCAGGTGGTGTGATTTGGGTGATGTGCAGTGTTGAGTTTTCCGCCACACAGTGCTTTGCATGTTTTGGATCCGTCTAAGAGCTGGATGGCCTGTGGGAAATGTTAAGCAGGATGTTTAGTGGCTCTTTTATGGAACCGTGGCCTTCTTTGTGCTACCAGCCGTGGCAAGGTTTGTTGAGTGTATGACTAATGCTTCATTTTGTCATAATGTACTTCCACCTGAGGTTTGGCTCTCTGCAGCTCCTCTGGAGTTAATATGGTCTACTTGACTAACACACTCTAGTCTGTTCCTGCATGTGGATGGTTCTGTATGTATAGGTTTTCGTCTGGGTTGTTATTTTTAGTTTGTTTGTTTGTTTTTAAGTGGAGGGATTGATCAGGGCTCTTTGAGATTAAACCTTGTGGTATTGTTTTATAACCTAACCCTGCTTTTAACTTCTCCACAATTGTGTTGTTTGGATTTTCTGTGCTCCTTCATCCTCATGATGCTGTTTGTTGACTAATCTTCTCAAACAAACCTCTGAGGCTTTTGGAGAACAACTGTGTTTATCCTGGGATTAAGTTACACAGACTGATTATGTAACTTCTGAAGGCAGCTGGTTGCACTGGATTTTTTTTTTTCTCTCATAATAGAGTAAATGAGGATGAATACAAATACCTGCCACACATCTTGCGGTGCTTTCACACCAAAAGCATTTGAGTGTCAGGCACGTCTGGTTTACATTCAGTCTTATGTGGAAGCACGTCGACTGCCGATGTGGTGGGTTTCAAGCGTCAAGCGTGACGCGATGTTGAACCACTTGACCCGTCCGACGACCCAGATAGACTTTGAATGTAAATCTGACACTCAACGCGTTTGGTGAGAATGCACCAAAAGAAGCGCACACGCATCAGACGTGAAGCATCAAACGCAATTGGTGTGAACACACCTGTAGACTTCTAAATTAAGAAAACAAATTCATGGATTATGTGTTGTTGACCAATGGCATAAAAGATTTATATAACATTACATTTCTGTTTGTAATCCACAAACTGAGATTTGAGGGGTTATGGGGTGCAGATACTTTAGTTATGCACCACTTTTCTATAGTTTCACTTAGGACTGGACAGTAAATCAATAATAAATGTTTTGATAAACACGATCAACAGCAATAGATAATACGTCAGATGGAGTAGTCAATTTCACTGAACTCTGATCCAGAAAACAATCAACAATTATTGATAGACTGACATAAAACGCTTATATCGTGATGATTTTTTCAACTATATCTTCCCACCCTTGTTCCCCTAGGGATGCCCGATATTGAAAAAAAAACATGCAATATTTGTTAGTAAATGTTACAATGGAAGGACTTGTGATCAACAAGCAAATAATGAAAAAATGTTGATTTGTATTTTATGAAGTAAGAACCGAAAGGGATTATGTATTTACATCAGCTTTCGCCCTGAATCTCAGCTCCCCATTTAATAGCGAATCAAATTCACAATTATGAAGCACTTTCAGTTTGTCGAACACATTAACCCAGATTCGGACTTCAGTCCGATAGTCCATTGTTCCCCTCCTCTGTCCTGGTCGCTCCTGCTTCCAAATGTCTCCCTCATCTTTAATTAGCTCCTTTATGCCTGCTCTTGCACTTGAAATCGTTGATTTGTCTCTGTGCATATTCATTTCCTCACTCCCTCGCCCTTCATCTCTCTGTCATCTCTCTTATAAAGATGGATGAAAGGGGGGTATCAGGCAGTCTTGGTGGAGAACTCAGTTTATAAGGTGAATCAAGGCAGGTCATTCATTCACAGTAAGCTCATCCATCCTGGGACTCGCACACAAACACACTTCATACACACTTCCATGACTCACCACAAGCACCCACTGGCAAACCGACCGCCCCTGAATGACTTCTGTCTCTCTGGGTGTGTTATTTCTCTCCTGGGAAGTCTGGTATGGGTGTTACATATTCAACAAATGGAGCAAAAGAATCCCTTCTCTGTCAGAAATTTGCTCATTCACACAATCTTTGAGACTGCAAGAAAAAAAAACTGAACACAAAGGTAGGGACACACACCCTTAAAAAAGCAATATCACGCATACTCACAAACACTTTGTTCTCAAAGCTTTTGGCATCTCATTACTTGGGTGGTATACCTTCACCGCTGGGGCTTTGTAAATAAATGTGTTCCCCTCTAAAGTTTCGACTGCTCACCTCTGCTCCCGTGGGCTGACTGCTAATGAAATCACACCACTATGCGTCAGCACAGTTAGCATCACTCCCTCCTGTAAGTAAATAACGCTTACATCCGGCTCCCTGCGAGAGATTACCCAAACAAGGGGGCAATCATCGTCGCCGCCGAGTTGTCGGGACGACCCAAAGCAGCACAGTTTGCCCCCAACGCGGCGGCCTTATTAATTCAAACTCTCGTCGCCACCTCCGGCAGGTTAGCAACTCAGCCAGCGTGGAAGATAAAAACCGGGCCACGTGAAGCGAGGCTGAGTTATGAGCCAGAAAATCGTGATGATGGAAAGCCGGGTGAGGTGTTCGGAGAGAGGAGCGGCGAGCGCATCACCAGGATGTAGTCTGTTTGCGTTTCTTTAGAGCAGACGAATGAGTCGGGGGGAAAAATACGATTACGGTGGCAATCATAACTCAGATTAGCCATCCTCTGTACTTCTCTCAACCGTTCGGCTCGCGAATCAATCACCATTGCATTCGGCACGCTGCTTCAGAAGGTGCACGGGGGGGGGGGGGGTCACCCCAAAAGGACAAATTCTCCACCCAGCAGAGAAAACAGCGCTGTCTATTAGGCATGGCAACAATCACTCTCTTTAATAAATAATGGCAGCTATTATGATCATAAATAGCGAGCGGGCCAGAGGCTGTTTTGTAGGGGGGGAGGGGGGGACTGATACATGAATCCGTTCAGCATATTTCTGCTGTGGGCTTGTATCTCTGCAAACTAACGGGATCAAAGCGGAGCCTCTGACAAAAGAGGCGCAGATGCAGCGTGCTGAGATGACAGCACTCGCCGACGCTGGCTCTGCACTCAGCACTAACGCTGGCTGACTGGAGACCTGACTAACCAGTCCAGAACAGCACATTCCTCCCGTTGCTGATGACATCAGGCCCTTTTGCAGGCCCGAGGAGACTCATTAAATCTCGGCTAAATATTAATGAAACTAAACATTCTGCTCAGGATTACTTCATTTACTCACACTGGCACGGAGACATTTGCATACTCTGATGTGTGCAATGCATTTTGGTTTGTTCCCACCGGACTGCCGTTTGATTAAAGTGTGGAGTCGTGCTAGGGGAAAAAAAAAAAAAAAGAAAAGAGAAAAAAAACTTCTTCATGGATATTGCGCGAGGCCCAGAGCTCTTGTCGGATCAGTCTGCATCGCCTTTTGTGTCATAATGTTTGTGTACAACCAGCGTTCGACGGTTTCTCCCTTCCACAGCAGCTTGAGATGCTTGGGGGAAGAAAAATGCTGATGTGCTCTGTGTCTTGATCACTCAAATTAATTTGAAGCTATGCTGAGAACAATATTCCATCAAATGGATTGTAAATCATTAGCATTTTTACACAGGCACATTAGTAGGTAGCAGAGTCTCGCCTCACTGTGGCTTACAAAAGTATCGTACTTTTGTAAACATATTAGTATATTCTCACATTAGAGCCACAGATTTAATTGGTAGTTTTGTATTTTATGATTGACCAACAGTAGGAAATTAGCTAAATGCATCTGCATGTATGTTTGTGTTCACTACCAGGTTTGCACATAATTTAGACCCGGACTTTGGCTAAGCCATTCTAGCATATACATTCACTTCGATCTGAAAAAATTCATTGCTCTGGTTGAATGTTTACAGTCGCCCTGCTGTAAGGTGATTCTGCACCACCGTCTAAAGACTTGTGCAGCCTTTTAACAGGTTCGCCTTTTGTAGCCACTAACCAGCTTCCAGTAACTCTGGCCAGATTCCCTGCAGCTGCTAAAAAAAGAAAACCATTCCCTCAGTGGGATTCTGCCATCATCAAGTCTCGTGGTGGAAATGGTGTGTTCAAGATAATGTACTCTGGGTTTTTTTTTTTTTTTTCCACCGATGGTTATGTCCTCAACAGTTTTTCCACATCTAGTGGCAATCACATTGTCCCCTGCAAAAAAAAATAAATAAAAAAAACTAACGCATAGTTAGACTGGGATTAGGAGCCTATATCCTACCCTGCCTAAAACCTGGACATGAACTTTTAATTTTGCAACTCATCGCAATAGATTCTCAGTTTGAGTCAGATTTGAACTTTGACTGGACCACAGTGACACACGATTGAGCTTGACTCTGAACCTTTCCCTTGCAACGTAGTCTGGCCTATTTCTAGTAAGCTCTGTAATGTCGATCTGGCATATCGCATACGTCATGGGCAAACGTTAGCGATTGACGCGATCGTTTCTCAATAGCTGAGGATCCAAATCCTCTGTACGAAGCAAAGTGTAGAACATGAAGCTGGTTTTTACCAGGCTAGCACCAAGATGCACCGCCTCCTTTTCTTTAAGGCAGTAAAAGGTTTCCCTCCTTGTATCTGCCTCCATTCATCATCCAATCAACTCTGACCACCTTATCCATGTCGAGGAAATTTCTCCTCATAGCATGATGCTGTCAGCGCCATGTTTCATCGTGGGAGCTGAGTTCAAGGCAACTTGCCTGGTTATTATCTGCCACATATAACAGACAATGTCAATTGGTTTCACTAAATAACAGTTGTTCCATGACAAGATTCCTGTAGCTGGGGTATGGATGTCTGCAGCTCATTCAGAGTTACAAGCCTATTGCCTTAATGTTTAGTACAAGGCACCAATCCCGGCGCACACAAATGAAAGATTTTACTTACCCATGTTCAGTCGGCTATGCTCTGTTTAACAAAGATGAACTAAACGAGCAAATCCTATTTTCTTTTCTTCTGCTCTCTCGCACATACCATTCCCATAAACTCGCAGCCTTTCGGAAAAGAGAAGGCATGGCCTGTCAGGATGTTTATGGCTCCCCTCACAATCACTCAGGACTGCAACGGTATTTTTATGACTGCCACTGTAAAGCCTCCATTTTCCCAACCAGCCACAACAACAGCCACAAACTAACAAGATCCTTATGTTTAATGGACTCGATACACTTTTACCTCCAGCCGTCCCCAAATTGTTGCCGGCTACAGCACAAGAAGCCTGAGCAACAGGAATCCATTTCCTTCTAATCAAACCTAATTCCAAGTGTGTTTTACACTTTGTGCCTGCCGTTTCATTGCGCTTCCCCAAGGGCCCCCTATCTTGTGCTTACTTTTTCCCCTTCTCAGTCGCTCTACTGGAAATTGTGGCCAGAAGTGGATTGAGTCAGGGCAAATGGTATTAGGCGACGATGGGTCAGACTGACGTGGTGCTGTCTCCATCAAGTGTTAGCAGTGAGACAAGACTCAGCCTGGCCTAATAATTGTTACATTACTGTTCATCGCTCTCCAAACTAACATTATGTTCGCTTAGATAACCACAGTCATTCCTTGTGTTAAGTGGCTCAATGCTTAGTAGTCCCATTATTTGGGTGGATAAGTGTGCATGTGGCAAATTTGCGCAGGCGCATGAACTTCACTTAATGAATTTGCACGCATTGCAGTTTTTTATGTATGCGTGTGTGTGTGTTTGCCCACATTTCCGCTTACGCCTCATCTGCATTTGTGTCTAGCAGTGCCAGGCTTCTTTCCCTCCACTAAGTTTAGCTTCCACTCCCTGGCAGCGTGGCTGAGTGAGATTAAAGTCACCCAAATAAGTCCCAACGCCAGGAGACAGGAGAAAATTAGGGGAAAATTAAGCAACGCCATCTGCATGCACTTAAAAATGGTCGCGTAGAAAGCCGTCTGGTTATCCTTTGCCTGGTCAGCGCGAAGGAGCGCCGCTCAAATTGCTTCATTAACCATGCAAATACCTGTGACCGGTCTTCATGCTAGGATTTTATTTTGGGCTTTGAGAAAGAAAACCTGGAGAAATTACACATTCAGCTGTTTCAATTATGTATGAGATAATGCAAGTCTGTGTGCATGTAGTTTAAAACCTGGTTTTTCCACCTAGGGTTGAATGAGATCGGTTGAGTTGACGTCAGACGGGGTTTATGTTCCAATCTTTTTATGTCACATTCTAAGTACAATCCTCTCAGATGTAATCTCGGGTGTTTCAAACCCCCGGTTTACTCCCTGCTGGGAAACTTTGACCGTTTTCTTTTTGTTTTGTTTTGTTTTTTTCCACCCCTCACACACCATTGAGATGCGAACCACCACCTTCCTACCGTCTTTCATCAAAACGGATATTAAACCACATTATCGAGCTTTCTTTCATCTTGAACATATTTTCACATCTACATGCCAGCTTACTCCCTTGCCTCACCTCCATTCTCTCCCTCCCTCTATCCTTTCCTTGCGCTCAGGCAGCTCACCTGATGACAGTGCTCGTGAAATATTAATGCGCTCGGCGAGGTGGTGATGTTTGGAGAGCTGCCCTGACCATGGGGTTGTCTTTCTGGACGGAGCAAAACGCCAAGCAGCCATTCGGAGGGCTCAGGCAGAGGTCCTTGCAGCAGTGAGGGCGACTGCGGCCATGCCCCTCAAAATGCCCGACGGGCTCGTCGCTCAATGCAAACGAGTCGAGACAGAAAGTCAAAGCACAAATTAGGCGACAGCGACGTTCTGCGATAAGTTGAAGTGAGGCGAGATAAAGAGATCCCTTGCCTGAAGGTGTGGATGAAGGCCAAAAGGAGACACCTTGTTGTGTCAGAGCTCCAACTTATATCTTAGCTCTCTTGTCTCCCCCGGCTACCTAACACATGTGCTGTGTTGTGCACCTCCTTAATAATTCCTCCAACCTGATGTCACAGAGCTTTGAAACTGTGAAACTGAAGGTGCAGCTGCGTTTTCTTCTTTCTACCCCATTCACTTTTCTTTTTCTGTTTTTCTTTTTTTTGGGGGGGAGAGGGGCACTGAAGAAGCCAAAAAACCAAACGAACATCTTCCCGGTGTCGATGCGTTTCGTAAGGAGGCATAAATAAGAAATGAACTGGGTCTCGCTGCTTCCCCCTACACCCTCCCTCACTAGGTTCTGATTGAATGCGCTCATGTTGGTTTTTCTTACTCCACATTGCCCACAGATCCCAGAGGATTTTCTGCTCAAGTATTCCCACCTCAGTCTGCTTGCTCGGTAGCGATGCATTCCTGCTCGAGTACCCATGTGCGGTGGTTTGTTTGTGTGGTACGTGTGTGTTTTTTGTTGCATGGATTTCTGCACACCTTTTTTATGCAGAAATGTGTCACATTTTATTCAAATTTTGTTTTAGAAGAGATGAGTTCAAGTTCAGTTCAAGGTCTGTAATAACACAAAAAAAATGCATTAAATAAGTTGTGGCTTTTTGAGTAGTTAACCAATGTTAACTAATAATAAATTGGCTAAATTACCCATTTTTTTGAGTATCTACAAACGTATTTAGGTGTACACTTTGCCGATTTCAAAGTAATTCATTTGAATCACTGATGAAACTAAAAGAAAATGACAATCTTGAATATCAAAAAGTAAGACTGCTAAAAAAAGGGAAATCAGTTTTTTTAGCACTGGGTATTAAAAATATCAGCATTTGACTGTTCGTCAAACTCTTAATTTCATATTTTATACCAGAGTAATTCTGATACTGGTTGTTGGTGGAAAATCTTCACCACAGCATGAGGTTGCCACTACTGTGTTCTACCAAGGAGAGTGTCTGATTATGATGATGTGCAATGTTTGTGAACAGAAAATCTTCAAGTCGTGTTTCAGATTCTCTATCTTCCCCATCATTTCTGAACAACTTCACTGATACCAGTGAGGGAAAAGAAAGAAAGCTGCCGCCACTAAGTTTATTACAATGCATATTGCGTAAAGCAGCCACAATTTTCATTTTTGACCTAATCTTACCAGAGCAGTCTTGTTCAGGCCCCACCCACGTTCTCACATCCCCATTAAGTTACTTCCCACATTCACTGCCACACAGTGAGAAACACACTGCCAGACACACACAACTTGGTAGAACTGAACCAGACATTAACTGACTAGAGTGAGACTTACCAACGGAGAAGGGGATTTAATTTAAGTGGACAAACCATGTCTTGGTTGATTTGGTTGTCAAGCTGTACTGTCAATTTGGATAATCCGAATGAAATGTAAAAAGCTTGTGATTAATAAATTAATATACACAAGTGGATTTGTCCACCACTATTCACACCTTGGTGTGCTTTTCACTATATGCTCAGGTGTGTTGATATGTTCGCTTGAACTGCATGTGTTTGGTGAATCATCTGCTGCACATATGGTTTATTCGAAGATCTAAAAATCACTAGATCAGCACTGCAAGCAGCAGTATGGATTTCTTTTTTTTTTTCTTCTTTTTCTTCTTCCTTTTTAGAAGAGGTAAGGGTTCAGTTCAAGGCTTGTAATTTGCAGATGCAGGAGATAAGCTATGGATTTTATATTTTATGCCAGAATAATGCTGACACTTCTTTTAGTTGTGCTTATCTTTCATCCTTTTCTGAGTCTCTTTACCCTCATACCTGCATGTGAAGCTTTCCCCTGAGAATAGAAGATAAGACCTCAGTAGCAAAAAAAAAAAAAAAAAACACACACACGCACATACACAATGGAAAGTCTTACAAGCTTCTGTTACATTTTTAACCACACCCGAAGTCCTTCACATTAGATCAACTCGGATTCTGGGTTGACCTACGGAGCAGAATTGGACATGACTTGCAAGATCAAATCTGTCTGTAGGTTTTCTTTTGCAAGGTAAATCCCCTGAAAAATCTTAAGACATGTCTGTATTTCAGATAAACCCACCAACAGCCTGCAAACTTCCACCGACTGTACAGTCACCTTTTAGCTTGTCTAGACATTGACGTCATAATATCTTCTCTCCCTGTATCCTTAGGCTGATGTGTCACAAAAAATAAAAATTAAGAAATCACCATGAATTTAAATATTGGATATGCAACAGCAACAGGAGCGAAAACAGGGGATGTCAAAAACAAACAACAAAAAAAAAAAAAAATGCAAATTCAGGCCTCGATGGACTTTGAAGATCTGTTGTCTTTTATTCATGCACCAGTTTGCACACACAATCATACACATGCATTAAATCTGCTGCGTCACGGGAGATAAACACCGATGCTTGCCAGCTCGCTTTTAAGACACGCCGGATTAAGCTGGAATGATGACTGTCGGGGATTTCACTGTTCTGCGTACGCTGCCATACTTCCAAAAGCCACGTGTAGGGTTCTGCTATTGTTTGAAAACGGGCGTCAGTGAGCGGTTTGGGGATTATCGTGATTTGGTATCAATAATAAATGGAATGATTTGTATTATACTGCTCCATTGTGAAGAAGAATTTATTTACTGGACTTGCACATGGCAGCGTAAAGCTTTCTGCTCCATGTAGGGTTAGTGTTTTATTTTTGTTTGTTTTGTTTGTGTAGATATGCTGTTGACCATTCTTCTTGTTGAGGCTTGGGAAAGAATACAATGACGCTCCTTTTAAATCATTTTAATATTTTATCACATTATAGCCACAAACTTCATTTAAGTTTAATGTGACAAACCAAAGCAAGGTACCTTTTATTTGTGAACAAAATCATGCATGGAGGTTTTTTTTTTTTGTTTATAAGTCAAAATCTGAAAAGTGTTCTTGATTCCACAACATTGAACGGTTTTTTCCAAGGGTTTCTCCAGAGTTGCTCTGAACTCAGCTCCATCTATTCTCCCCTCTCCTCTCACCATCATCTCTATTCCTGCTAAACGAGACCATCATAGCATAATGCTTAGATCATTCAGAGTAATTTAGGTCAAAATGTTTAATTTGGACCCCTTCTAATCAGACAAAGTAATTCCACACATTTGCTGTGTTCCCTAAGTTGCTTGTGTCAAAATGCAAACGTCACCTTTCATGATTTTCTCGAAGAATAATTATATCTGGACTAGAAATGAGTAGCACATTTATTTTTTTATTTGTATAATTATTGTTGCTTAGAAAATTAACAAAGTATCATTTTCCTCTACATTCCATTGGTCTAAAACATAAAAGCACAATAAAAAAATTAAAAAAAAATCATTGAAGGTGTTTTGGTTGCATCATGACACATGGTGAAAAAACCTTTGTTGTAGTTTAGGTTAAGATAAGTTCTGCAAGGTTTTACTGCACAATCAACTATCAAATAATTGAGATACCCTCCACTAAAGGAAATGAGTGCATAAAAAGTGGCTGCAGTTGTAATAGCCAATCTGATCGCTTGCTTTTCGTATCTTTCTCAGACTCCATTTTGGAACTTGTCAAATTTGATTGCCCCATAGATTAAGAAATTGTTCCTCCTCCACTCCAAAAAACAGCAGAGTGCTATCTCATCTAATGGACTAGAACTCTTGGCTTAAGATAATAAATCACCTTATCTCTTAAGAGTCACTTCATGGCTCCCACATCTGCCTTCCTCCTTTTGCTCCTATTTGTTTTCTCTCCTGGCAGGCTCATCTAAACTACTGTAATGCTGCCTTTACCTCTTATTATTGTTCTCACGTCTTTAAGTTTGAAGTAATTCCACTGTTGTCCTCGTTCAGAGTCTGTCTGGGTAAGAGCTCGGGTTTAGCACCAGGAATGTAATTGAAATGGCGAAGGAATCTTTCGAAAAGTCAAGCAGGCTGGCTGTAATTGGGCGAGAGAAATAATGAAATAACGCTGGCGTGAAACAGCTGACACAGCCACGGGATGTCCCGCAGACGAACATTATTACAATTAATTTAACAATGATGTGTGTGCAGCATGAAGCTGGCTTTAACTTGCTAACAAGCTTGTTAATTGGAGTGTGTTTTTAAAACAATTCTTTGGGACTGATTGGTCCAAAAGTTTTCTTTCTTTCCACGGCATTTTGCCGTGAATTATTGACTCAGACGGATTATACTCTACAATACTTTGCATTCGGATTTCCACCGTATTTCCCCCGGCTGCCTTCAGGTGCAGTGTTTATCTTTTATCATCACACATTTTTATGTTTTCTGAGCCTTTTGACAAAATGGGCATTATGTTAGTTTAAATCCTGGGAGTAATAGACTGAAAAATATTCACACCTGTAGCACCACCCTCCGCTGGCTCCCCGACAATCCACCCTCATCAATCATCCTCTTCACTGCCCCCTCCCCACACAACAAACCCAATTCAAACGAACAGATCTTCCCTTGTCTGCCCCTACACACCTGGCTCGTTCCAGGAGGATGAGTACATGGGCCGCATTAATTCTCTAGACTTCAAATAATTTTCCTTTAACTGTCTCCAGGGACCTGAGGACTTTCAGTGGAGTGTTGCTTTGTTAGCTTTGTACTCCCCTGGTGGCACATTTCCATTTGAATGAATGCGCCTCAGTCGCGGTTGTGTTCCGACGTCTCGTCCTCAACCCCGCGTCCATGTTTGCTTCGCGACAGTTACGTAAGCATTCGCTCCACCTGCATTGGACACTACCAGATTTATAGAGACAAGTGGAGTTTTGGCCTCACATGTCCAGAAATGCAAACAGTATGAGACGAGTTCAGAAAGTGTCGAAAGGTTTTCTGCTGAGCAGGCCGGTGAAATTAGTCTTGAGTTTTATGTCTGTTCATGTTTTTTTTGAGTCCAAACAATCACAATCATTTGGAAATTATTATTATTATATGAGTCTAGTAGCTAATACTAATAAGAATGATGAAATCTCAATGGAGGATTCCACAATAACAAGAAATTATTGTAATGTTCTTTTAATAATAATAATTATTATTACAGCATCCTTGAGGTCGGAGGTTGCTCAACATTTCTCTTCAGCTGAATGTCCAAAACATTTTGCTGCAGTTATTTCTGAGTTTGTACTCCTCTGCGGGTCGTGTTTTCTGTAAACTTTGACCTATCCGACCAGACTTTTCATTTTTGTCAGATACAATATTTTACACCAGCCTCCTGCTATGTTTGTATTTAAATACTTTCCTAAAATTTGACAACCTTAGTGGAATGATTTAATTGACAGAAGCATAGATCTTAACTTTCAGCACCTTTGTGGCGATGGAGGAAGAGAATAATGCTCTCGAAGGCTTTTATGCAAGAGATTTTAAATGGCGTTATTTGTGGTTACCAGGAGACATATCTCACAGGCTTTAATTATTAAAGATCTTTGGACTGCTACAAAAACCATTTGGTTTTAATACTATCTCAAAGCCTAACTGCTATAAAACCGGTATGAAGAGTTGAGGTAGCCGACCCCTATCTGAGCACTCCTCTATATTTCTTTCTCTCATCAGGAGTTGTGATCTGTGAAGTTAAATGAAAATCCACACTAGCTACTCTTTTTACTCTTCTTTCTTTCTTTGACAATCTGAGAAGGATTTCGCAGATATTAATCATATTTTGGATTCCGTAGTTGCAAAAATCTCTTTTCTCATATCACAGTAGCACTCCTGCAGGAGGAGAGCAGGTCAGATAGAAACACAAACAGAAAAAAAACAAAATAGCCTTGAAAATAAAGTGTTCTGGGAAATTCTGCTTCTTACACAAACACACACAAAAAGAAACTCCCAGTAACCACTAGTCTAAGCACTGCTGAAAAGTTTTGAAAATCTTCAGAAAGAACAGTAACAGACAGAGTGCATTGCTGCTGCAGACTCCTGTCTGTGGCATTCGACCTGCTCTGTTCAGGCCTCAGACTGAAAGCTGAAGGACGGAGAGACCTGAGCAAACCAAAAAAAGGTATGGCTTTTGTTCTCAGACGGTTGAACCTAAGAGCTAAATTTATGAAGCAGAAAAAAAAACACTTCTGCCATTTAATTTTTTTTTTCCTTAATTAGCCGCACACCACAAGAAAAACCATTATCAACCAAACTTTTGGAGCTTTCTTAGTACACAGAGGAGGTGAGCGTCCACTATAGCAAAATCATTCCTACAATGATTGTCAACAGAAGCGAGATGAATATGAATGGTCTTGTTTTAATAGTTCAGCAATTCATAAAAGATTTTCAAGTTAAACCCAGTGTAGTTACCTTTCAAATTGTCACTGAGGTGTTAAATTCAACGTGAGAGTGAGGCTTTATTCAACAGAATGATCGCATGTTTGAAACCTTGATGCGTGCAGCTCCAAGGCATGCCGCTGAAGCACTCTTTATTGTAGTAGAAACAAACACATTCTTTTTCTCCAAGTGGATGTCTTTTGTGGTGTCGCACCCTCAATTTGTTGCTTTTGTTCTGCTGTTTTGTGTGACGTTCCACTTCCTGGTTCAATGGAAGTGCAGCTTTCATGAGTTGTTTTTGCAACCTGAACGGACGTGTTTGGGAGGGTTGTTGGACTGCGAGGGCTGACTTGTGTCGCCGCCGATTTTTAGGTTACAAGAAGCTGTGTGCGACTGCAAGGTGTCAATGTCGCTCCAAGGGGTGCCAGCCCAGCTGCCATTTACCGGTGTTGGAGGGCGGCATTTGTGTTCTTTACGGAGGGTTGCAGTTCTCTTTGTTTTGTTGGGATTTTATGGGAATTGTCTGAGTGGGGGTGGGATCCTCTGACTGCGGTCAGTGAGTGGGTTTGCATTGCGTGACAGACATGGGCCTGGGGGCTGGATGGGTCCAAACAATGCAGCTTTCACATGTCCTTACATGCCCACTTATGCAGCTCAACCCAAAATGACTTGCATTGTTTGCAGATATAGACCATTGACCCGAGAAGATTGTTTCTTATAGGAAAGGCATTTAACAAATGCCTGTTTTTATCATTCATCTTAAGCATTGAGTCTTTCAATTTAATGGTCTTCTTGCCATTAGACAAATATTTACTTCCCTCCACATATTTTCTTGCAGATAGGACCCTGACTCAACCACTGTAAAATCTTTATATTAAAGCAATCATAGGAAACTTTGCCTTACTATGGTGTGTGCTGTTGTGTATTTTTTTTTTGTGAAAAGTCAATTTTACAACAGTAGGAAGATTCTATTACCCTGCTTGTTGTTGAGCTAATCTACCCAAACAAAGTCAACAAGACAGAAATTAAAAAAAAAATAAAATAAAAAAAAAACACCTCCATTGTAAAGGACAGAACAGGCTGCAATTTCAATAATGAAGAAAATATATTCTTTCCATAATTGAGTCACCCTGCTGTTCTGTCATAATGGCTACTGAGATGGATGCATTCAGGACAAACCTTAAATCATCTATGGTCAAACTTTGCTTTATCTATACAAACGCACCCACCCTACCAACCCCCTATCAACCTTGCCTGGAGCAGTGATAGGATGAAAAATGGATAGAGTCTCTCAAAGGAAGCAGGGGTGTGGGCATCTGTGAGCTGCATTCAAGGACAACAGTGTTGTCCATTTTGGAACAGTATGAAACAAGCCAGTGTTTTCGGTGGGGTTTGGGAATGCCGGCTCCTGGATGAACTGTGGATGCTACTGTTGTCCTGCCAAGCCAACTGTGATGTTGCAGATTAGATGCGAATCATTGACTCCTTGTTTGAATCAGTGCGCCTCTTTTCATTCAGAGTGAGAGATAATGAGCAAATATGACCACTTGATTATTTCTGATCTGTGTTGTGCTAAATGGCCACAGTGACAGGAACTGCAGTCTTTAATGTTTATAAAAGCTGTGTTTAATGGTAGTTTAGCCCAAAGGATTTTTTGCGATATTCATTAATATCACTTCTGATCTTCCTTCTTTTATCCCTTACCCTTTTCTCTGCCTCTATGTGCTCTTGTCTTTCATACTTAACATTTCTTGTTCTTTATGTATCTGCTGCTAAAATGCTTCTAAGACTCTTTTTCATCTTTTACAGAACCGGTTTCACCTCCAAATGTCGGCCCGTGTGCCTCCATCAACCCTTGGCAGCCTGCTGCTGGCGGTCCTGCAGAGTGGCGACGGGGACAGGGACAGAGGGAGCCGAGGAGAAGGCAGATGGGGAGGAGCAGCTGTGATCTGCCCCGGATGGGATGAAGGCAGCGACGGCTTGCTGACTCACCTGCAGAGGCACAGCGGTCCTGCTTGGCATTTGTGGGATATCATCAACCTGACGCTCATCACCGGCGGCAAAGAGAGAAGGGGGGAGGCCAGCGAGGAGAGGAGGGAGGATCAAATGGAAGAAGAGGCTTTGAACATCATCTCTTCCAGTTTCCTGCGCTCCCCCTCGCCGATCTCCTCCGTGCTTCTCATGGGATCTGACCCGGAGTGTCTCTCATCTGTCCTGCGAGCCGCTCAGCGCCTTGCCCCCTTACTTCCAGCGCTGCAGTGGATCATGGGATATCCTTTGTCCCCTGATTCACTGCACACTCTGGGAGGTCCCCTTGGACTACTGGCCTATGGGGAGGTGGGACGCAAGCCGATAAGCTTCTACATACGGGATGCCCTCCAGCTGGTTGGTCGAGCGGTCACTACGGCCACCATGGTGAAGCCGGAGTTGGCGCTGGTTCAGAATTTGGTAAACTGTTACGACAAACCAAACAGGCATGAACTACCGTCTTCTGGACAGTATCTTTCCAGGTATGGACACATGAGCATGAGCACACAGTTATACATGTTGCACTTATCAACCCTTGAATTTTTTCCCCAGAGTTTGGTGTGCATTTAGCCCCCATGGGTCAATACAGTCTTTCACAACATGCTGCAGCTGTGCTAATGGTGGAAAAACAACTTACTGTTGTGATAGGATGACTACTAACTAGCCTGCACATTCACTGTAGGCTCTGTTGTGGGGAAGAAGCTGTAATGAGACATAGAGCAAGAGGAGGATGTGAGCAGCACATACAACCTGATCAACTGATGGCTCTCATTGGTTGTTTCTGACCGAATGGTATATTTCTGCTAGCAGAAGGACCACAAGCAGAGGCAAATTACCTGTGTCATACTATTCTGTCATGACATGGTGACAGTTTTAATAAATATACCAGAAAAAAAAAAAACATTTTCCATCAAAATTACTTACTGCAGCTTTAGGGGTTTTTAAAGGAAAGAGGTCTAAATAATCTATAGTTTTTTTTTAAATAGTGCATTTGGTATTTTAATTTTAAAAAAGGTATAGATTTTTTATTGTTATTCACCACACCCTTAAACAATTTGCATAAATAGTATGACTGAGAATTGAAATGCTGATACTGCTGAGATAAGTGGCATCTTCATGGGCAGATAAATACTAAAAGTCATTATTTTACGTTTAAAGCAACATTAACATTGAAACCCTGGTGGCCATATTTTCCTTATAACAGTGATTTTTGTTGTTGTTGAGACTAAAACATTCATACACTCAAAATTATAGCCCTTCCCTAATGCTCAATTACTTTTCTAATACATTAATAATCTCTTCTGGTAAAGCAACAAGTTTTTTTTTTAAGAAAATTGTTTTTATGTTCTCTGCTAAAGACTAATTTCTGTCACCTGCCATCATCTGCACTTTGCATTCTTACATAAGAAAACCTCAGCAAGGCAGAAGACGCATAAGTTTGTCCAACCATTAAATATCTTCCCTCAGATGATATAAGACTAGCAGAAGTTCTTGTCACGCCCTTATAAAAACAGTTTCTAACTCTTACATCCAGCCTCTGTGCAAGCCCCGGTTTCTGCTGTGAAATTATTACTACTGGGAGTCTAAAATTACGAGACGTAGTGCCACAAGTGAGCAGTTACACAATCACTTTACAACACATTGATCACGCTGACAAACTACAATTAATTTCGGCTGGTCCCACAACTAGGTGTCTGTGAGCTCATTGGTTTTCTGAGTGACATTTTGGCTTTTTAGTAGTAAATTCTCCGCTCATGGCTCTTCACGCTCTGACTGTTGCCCTTGCCTGTCCTCTGCACAATAGGGGCTCTAATTTCTTAACTCTCGTGCCAGAGGTGGGGAGGAGGTCTGTGTGACATATAGATTCACAGACTGACACAAAAGGGTCCGTGCTGTTACCTTCACCCCAATCCCTGCAGCTTTAGAAAGTGCCTCCGACAGCTTTCAAAGATCTGCCAAGGTGCTCTCTGTGATCTAAAGACACACGGAGAGCAAAAAAAAAGACTTATTAAATAATAATGTTTTCACTTGAAGAAGAAAAACGTAATCCTCAAATATGGACACACACACACACACTTACCGACTTCAGAAATCCAGCTAAGCCCCATGTAGCTGATACAGTTTGTAGAGCTGAACTCTTCTTCTGTAAATTCCCTCCAAACTGAAACATTTTTGCCCCGTCAGTTGACACGGATATTCCTCAAAAGGCACAATGGATAAAACAGCAAGTACCCAGCGTCTTGTGGTCATGAGGTGTTGAAGAGAAAAGGATTTGCAGAAGGAGTCGGGCCTGCAGCAGATACTGAGCACACATGTTGCCTCCCAGCAGAGAGTAATCATCTACAACACCAATATTGTTACTAGCTGGATTCTCTCTCTGCAGTTTAGACAAGTTCTGGGGTGCACAAACTATTGACCACTCAGGGCCAAAGGATAAAAACATAGGTGCACCAAACTGAGAAGGAATACAATGATTTTTTTTGTGTGTCAAAATCTTTAGGCCTAGCACTGCTTTTGCAAAGCTAATGCTCATCTTTTGAAGCATATTTTTAATGTTATTTTTTTGGAATATCACAATCAACATAGAAGGTGGGCAACTGAAAGTTCTGCGATTTGTGGATGTACATCTGCTTCAACACATCTGAGTCAAAAGTAAAGGTCATTGTAAGAGATTGGCCTTTTTCAGCTGGATTTTACAGTGCACATGAACAAGGTGAGGCAGAGTTAGGTGGAAAAGCAAGTTTATTCCTCCCAGCATCACAATCAACTCACAGGTGATTACCACAGTCTTAAATAGTCCCAGCTGTGACAGCCCAAACCATCTTTAAATTCACAGGGGAATCCCACTTTACCCTGCCCCACCTATTTAAATAAAAAAACATTTTTACTAAATACACATCAACCTCCTTTTTTATTAATATTTTATATTTTATCCTTACACCTACTAAAACACCATAAAACAATACACCCTCCCCCCACTCTTTTCAATGGACTCTCCCGGGACCTATAACTGATGTCCGGACCCCTGGGACAGTATTTGTCCAAACACCCTGAGAGGACACAGAAAAGACAGGTGAGTCACTCCACATTAGCACTCCACACCTAACAAATTATGCACAACATTTACTTAATTTTACCCACCCGTAGCTCATGGCTCTGAGTAACAATTATCGTCCCTTCACAGGCAACTACCTCAACTGGCCAATGAGGAGCAGCTGTGCAGAACCCAGAACAAAGGCTACATACCAGTCACTAAAATGCTCAATAAATACAATTAAAACTTCCTGTGTGCAAATTATTAATTTACAAATCTACCCTTAAAAGTGCAGTGCTAAATAAAGTACATAGTATACTTTTTTTTAAAGTGCTATACAATGCCTTGAATAAAATAGTTTCAGTAATGAAGATCTCTTCATTACAGTCATTGTTAGGACTCTGGAGAACTCGACTGCATATTAAGGACATAATTCAGCCATTTAATTGAGGTGTGTTGAACCAGGAACGCAAGTAAAAGTTGCAGAAAACCAGCCTTAAAGTTGCCTAACCCTGGTGTAGATCATTGGGTGTCCAACGTCCTCACAATTTCAGATGCGTCTCTGCTCCAACACAGCTGATTTAAATGCTCCAACGCTCTCATCAGCATGTCAATAATCTGCAGAGGCCTGGTAATGAACCATCATTTGTAGTCAATAGTGCATCTTTCCAACTTTGGAATGCATTTGCTTTCAACTGTTTGCTATGAAAGGACAGCAATTAAAACAAGACCACAGTGCAAAAATCCAATTTAACAGATTTCTGCAGTGTTTAGTTTGTGAAGTTGTGTTTTCTAATCGATCCGATGTTTGTTGCACTCGCCCTGCTAATGTCCAATCTAAGGATTAATCTTTAAACTGTCGTTTAAAAGTCCAGATTTTACTTTGTAATCATATTCCCCGAATGACAGAGTTCTTATCAAATCTCAATTCCAACACATTTCAGTTATCTTTGCAGGGTAGCGATGATTGTTGCCACCGTAAATATTAGACTTGCTAAACCTCAGTGTGCCGTGAACAGATTAGATTGATTACATACTGGAAGCAGTGCTGCCAAGTGCCGCCTCATTTGTAGTCTTGTTGCTCTTTAAAGAGTAACTCAGTAATGGTTCACAGTCACCTCAAACTTTATCAGGACACCAGGAGAAGTTACAGTCCTTCTGTAGACGGTCAATTTGGACAGTCTATGGACTTTCCGATTGGGCTGTTCATGACGGTACCGCTTTCAATATAGTGCAAGTGACCTTTATTCTGGCATGAAAGAGACTGATAAAAGGGGTTGTATTATCACACCATGTGAAACCGTGAAGTTACACTCAGTACTTTCCCTCCATGCAGCCCGATTCTTATCCCTCTCATCCAACAGCCAGACATTGCATTACTCGGGAGAATGCTAACAAAGCTGAAGGAAGTGAGAGACTTCCACAGGGAAGAGGCAATTAACAGTTCAGTGCCCCAAGGGATGGAGTGAGAAAGGCAGGGTGGGGGAGAGAGGATGTCTGGAGATATGAGCAGGCGAGTGAGGCGCGAAGGGAGAAAGTGAGGAAAAGCAAAATGTTATAGTTTAAAATACGGAACTTTGGAGCAACATAGATAAAGCCGAAGTATTGATGTTCCTATTGTTTTTTTTTTCTCTGAATCTCCAAACTTGTAAGATCCCAAAAATACATTAGAGAAAAAATAAGAACTTGGTCAAAGGCAAGCAGATAGATCAAAGACAGAGGAAGTAGGAAGCAGCAAAAGGTAAAAATCGGAATAAAGTCAAAGAATAGCTTGTGAGGAAAAAGGATGTGGGGGAGGAGTAAAGGGAGGAAAGCAGATAGAGGACTATTGTTATCAGAGTGAGATCTGCCAGTCAGTTCCATCTCACTCGACACAGCTGCCGCACCGATTCCATCTCCACAGCGGAGATTAAAACTGTCTAAACAAGCAAGTCTTGTATCATCTCAAACACTCAAAAAAAAAGACAGAGGGAGTAAACTTCCCTCCAAACTAAAGAAGATGGAGTGATAAGAGGCCACGGCACATGCCTGCGACTCTCTTATAGAGTCATCACTTACCATCCGCTTTGCTGACATTCAGGCTGGCCGGGTAAACCGGGCCCAGGTGTTAGTGAGCGAAAGCCATCCCTCTCTGACACTGCGAGCAGACTCATCAAGCTGCTTTGACGTCCGCCATCATTCTTTCAATTCTGCTTTGGGCCTTGTTCGACCAAAACATCAACAAAAGAAGAGGCATCGCTTAAAAGTGTTTCATTTGCAACACCTCAACTCTTGCTGCCCAGTTCTATCCAAAGTTGTCGCTACATTTGAGCAAGTGGCTTTGTAGTGTACACCACAAAGCACAGATAGGAGATGTAAAGTGGAGCTTACTCTGTGGTTAATTAATTTATTTATTTCTATTTTTGGCCAGCAGAACCCATTAGAGTATGAGTCTAGAGTGGGTTGGCTTGATGAATCTGCTGTCTGTTCGATATGATGATTCAGCTGCGCCATTACCATGAGCGATTTCATCTTAAGGCAAGGCGAGCTCTTCCACTTTATGGTCAAAGAGATAGAAAGGGCTGCTGATGACAAAACACAAGTTAATGTGGAATGAGACGCGGGCATCTTTAATCAGGTTCATCAGATATATGGGAATGCTGACATAAATTCTAATGTAACGTGGGGCAATGAACAAATTCACGAGCAGAAACACACACAAGCTCTTAAAATTTGGCTTGGGAAAGAGATTAATGACCCACATGATCAGTTTAGTCTAGTCATTGTCCTTTGCATACGCTGCATTTATGAGCCACAACTCAAACACCCTTTTCCCATTAGCAGAAGTAAAGCTTACCATTTCAAGTCTTGACCATGACATTCCTGGCACAGTTCAGTGCACACAAAATGCAGTGAACCTCACTTTTAACATTTGCGTAACTGTGTCTACAATTTGCAACCTCCTTCTAGTTTCCAACTAATCAAGATGAAATGGGCCCTGAATGCCTCTTCGAGAAGTAACATGACAGCAGAATCATGATCAAATGCTAAGACATGAACAAACAATCCCTGTGTGGTTTAAGAGAGGCCAGGGAAGATATATGTATGAATGGGGATTGCTCTTCCTAATATATTCCACATCTCACTCGTCTGGTGCAGGGCCACCAGACGAGTGAGATGAATAGCAATGACTGTTTGTATGGACTGGCAGATAGAAGGAGACCCTCATTGCACTGCATTAACTTTTAATTATGACCGTCTGGGAGATTCAATTACCCATTTGAGACGAGACCTGCTAGAGCGCTACAACCAGGCTGTGCCCATCTGTACAAGATTTAGAAAATTTAGGGTTTTTTTATGAAGTATCCTGGTGGTTATTTCAGGTTACATTTCTACAATTGTAAGCTGCAACATTCCTTTTGTTGTCTTTGTCTGATTGTTGTTTCCTTCACTTTGAGGTTTCTGTCCAACATCTCTTTCACTGGCTCTACGGGACTGATCCAAGTGGATGCTGATGTTTCTCGAGTCCTTTCCTCCCAACTGTTCCACGTATGGAGTCTTAAAAGAGGTGCGCTGGGTCAGCCAGCGTGGGTTACTGTAGGACAGTGGACGCGTGGTCGACTAGAACTTGAGGGAGGCATTTTGGGACTGGTGGGAGGGCTTGGCAACAGCCAGGGACAAGGCCTTGGAGCTGGTGTCAGAGGAGGGGATGGTCAAGGGGATGGCTATTTTGGAGGACGCTGGAGACCAGGACTTTCCGTCGAGGGACACCGGCTCCGTGTGGTGACATTGGTTGAACATCCATTTGTCTTCACACGGGAGGTCGATGAGGATGGGTTGTGTCCAGCAGGTCAACTCTGTCTGGATCCTAAAACCAATCGGACTGATGTAATCAATGGCCTCTTCAGCCAGCTTCACAACCCCAACTCTACAGTGACAGACTGGGAAGGAATTGGTGGGTTTGTTTTGGCAATTACTTACAAAATACTTGCATCATGTGTTGCACATTTCCAATGAAAGAAATAGTAATACAATAAGTCATAAACTAACCCAATGACAACTGTGGCATTATGGAAGGAATTTTACTTACTCTGAACTCCACATTAATGCATTAAGGTGTTAGTTTTTGCTTTAATGTTAATACCGTATACCATATACTTCCGATAGTACTATATTACTTTAGTATCGAGCTCATTTTATTGATGGTCAGTATAGTTCAAAAGCATATCTGGCTTGGTGTCAAGGGCTGAGCTCTGCAGTCAGATTACACTTTCATGAATGAAGAACATAAAAAAACATTAAATCAATATCAGATGAAATCTACTCTATTAAAGATAAATCTAGTGTGTTTTCTGACGCAAACAGATATTTGGCAACAAGCAAGCTCAAGGTTTTCAAATTGACCTTTCTTGCACTTTTTTGTAACTTGAATCAAAAAACTGCAACTAGAAGATAGATACGTTCATAAACTAAAGCAGTAAGTCATGATTATGTATAAGTCACCACAGTCTTTGTAAGGGCACTGCAGTCATATTGTTGAAGGCTCCTTCGTGGCCTTCCTGTTACCAAGTGGTTCATTCCCTGCATTTGGGCCAAGACACTTCCTCACTGCTAATGTTCCAAAAGTATCAACTTTAACACTCCGATATCTGACAAAATTTCTAATTGGTGAAGTTAGTTTCCAAAACCAAAATAATCTAGATAATTATTAGCTTCAGCTGAAGATGTCATACAAGAATGAAACAGTTGATACAACTTTTCCAATATTTTGCTCCCTTTATAGCCAAAAATGCAAAATGACATGTATCTGTTAAAGCCCTGAAGAGGGAATGACTGAAATGTTCTTTTCTTTGCTCCAGCGTAACTGAGTCATTCTTCCTGGTATACATACACAGCAACGATTCCAAAGCTGAAACAACAGTATGGTTTTCTTCTAAACCAATGTAGTGCACAAATACGAGAGCAACAAACATTTTTGAACAGACAAACTCTGATATGCAAAAACTGTCTACAACTGTAAAACACAGTATCTGCTACAGTCACTCATGGTTTAGCATAGTCTGCTGTGAGCTTCCGGCTAACTGAGGCTAAACTTTACCTTTACCTGCTAAAAAGACATATGAATATAGTCAGTAACATAAAATATTCACAATCTCTTCAGCAGTTTGTAAACCTACTTAACAGCAGTAGTGGTAAGCTTTTGTGCAGACCCACACCTGAAATGGAGAATTGAAGAAATGAGCCACGAACATGTTCTTTCCTTTGCTCCAACGTGTATTGACTGAGAAGGAGGAAGCTCCCTATTTACTATTGCTCCCTAGCACCAACCCTCCCTTGCTGGTTGCATTTAGTTGTTACATTCACTCAATCAAGTTAAACATTATTTAACCCAAATTGCTGGCAAAACATTGTAAATGTAAACAATAGCATGCAAGAATTCTGTAATGCATGCAAACTTGATCAGAAAGAGTAAATGTATTTCTGACTTTTAATGAACACATGCCAGTTCATCGCACTTCCACATGATTGTCCTTGGGTTTTGGACTTATGGAAGAATCTGGACCCAACTTGAAGGAGTTGGCAGACAGCCACATTTAATTAACTCAGATAGTAAAAAAAATGCAATGTCACAGAAATCAAAATGGCAAAAAGTATATTATACATTGCCAGCTGTCTGATTTTTATACATATATTATTTTTAAAAGTTTTTTAGCCTCAGTTTTAATAAATGTAGCCTGGACCAGCATGCCAGGTTCATTAAAATGTCCAAGCAGATTTTTATTTATTTTTTCTTTGGTGATCCATCAGCAGTTTTCTTAAATCACTGTTGCATAGAGATTCCCAGTGGTGCAACCACTGCACTTACAAAGCATGCAAATGAATGTCCAAATGGGTTGACATCACCATCACTCCTTTGTTTCCTCTTAGATTTGCCTGCGGATCTAAGGAAGTGCTGCTATGGGTACTGCATTGACTTGTTGGAGAAACTGGCAGAGGATATGGGATTTACCTTTGACCTTTACATTGTGGGAGATGGAAAGTACGGCGCGTTGAGCGGGACGGGACGCTGGACGGGCCTTGTGGGGGACCTCTTGAATGGAACAGCTGACATGGCCGTCACCTCTTTCTCCATCAACTCTGCCAGGAGCAGAGTGATAGATTTCACTTCTCCCTTTTACTCCACCAGTCTGGGAATTCTGGTATCCTTGATTAGCATTATTTTGTTCATTTTAAGTTTTCAGTCGACATGCTGGTGGCCGCAATTATTGGCACCCCTGATGAAGATATGTCTAAAGCCTTAAAATAAATTGAAATTTTACGACAGTAGAATAATCTCACGCTGAGATCTTTAGAAATTGCATTAATTCATGTAACATCTCATGCTATTAAATGTTTTTTTTTCTACGCTAAATCACTGGAACCACAGGTATTGGCATCCCTATCATCAAAGGTTTGTTCAACAACACTTTAGACACGTTAAGACAACACTCACAGTTCTTTTATATTTCTTATCTCTTTTACGAGGTTGGGCCATCAAGAAATCTGGATCTAGTCTATCTAGATTCATAGGTCTGGGACTAACTCACACTTTCTGATGGATTTAAATCCAGAGACCTTGATAGCCATAGGAAAACATAGATTTTTGTGTCTAAACCGTTTCTATGTTTGGATATTCAGAATATTTTCCTCTTGAAAGTGTCAATGACATCCCACTTTCACTTTCCTGATGGAGGGCACCAGGTTTTTATCAGGTATTCCTGTTTGCAGAGTGAAATTGTACAGTGAGTTTTAGTGCTTGTCTTCTTCACTAATACTGAAGAAGGCAGATGAATTATAACACTGTGAGGCATCACCTGTATTGTAACTGGAACACAATCACCTCTCCTTGAGAGTCAGCTACTTCTCACCATGTGCACACCAGCATTGCATATCTTTGGCTGCTCTTTTTGTCTGTCTTCTAAATTGCTTCCATAACTGAACAAATTAAACATTAACTCTTGCAAATGCATTCATACTGTTTAATATATCAATTATTTCAAAAGGTTTCATGATGCCATGCACCCCGAAAAGATTCTTTTGCCCTTTGCAAGAGAAACACGAATACAGCATCACAGATCCATCACCGTACTTTACAGTAGTCTCATCTAATCAAATGACACCAGTTAAAAGTCCTGGTGAAGTTTAGCTAACTCCTGTTTACATTTGTGATGGTATTGCAGAGTAGGCTTTTTCTGACATGCAATCAACCAACCAGTCAAGTTTATTTCAGCAACATTGCAGTTCAAAGTGCTGTACACTGTGAAAGCATAAAGTTATCAAAGACTCATCACACGTGAAAACCAAAAACAGACATCGCATTTTGTCAAGTGTCATTTGTTAAAAACATCGATACATATCAAATCTGTATCGATGATGCAAATCTGTACCAATAATGCAACTCTAAAGTGATGGGTTTTCAGTCTTGATTTAAAGGAACTCAGCGTTTCCGCTGATTTGTAGTTTTCTGGAAGTTTATTCCAGATTGAAGCTGAATGCTCCTTCTGTTTGTTTGGGTTCTGGATCTGGGAATACGGAGGCAGACCATTCCCAGAAGACCCGAGAGGTCTGGAAGCTCGATACGTGCAATTGGCACATGGAATGCATCTAATGGTTCTTATGACAACTCCAAGAAAACTCTCTTCCCTACCAGTGTTTAACAGTAAGACTTTGAGGTTCTTTTGCAACATTTATTTGGCATCCTGGTGGCGAAGTAAAAATAAGTCTGCCTCCGGCCTGGTAACCGAAAGGAAATGTCGTCTCATCAACGAAGAGTTTAACATTAAACGTGTTTAAATGCATTCATTTTCTTGGTATTTCTTTATTGGGAGAAATACCAATAAAGGTGCCACCATGGATTTGCTGAAGACGTTTCATTTTCATCATGGGATATTTTCCCCAATATGTGAGATTATGCTACTGCAATAAAATATTCATTTATTTGAAGGCTTAATATACATGTTGCCAATGGTGCCAATTTTCTCATGTTTGTATGAGGCAAGGCTAAAAAGAAAATCTAGACTGTCATAAAGCTTTCAGAATCTTTTCTCTGCGACTTTTTCAGTAAAACCTAACACTATGTAACCTCTTAATTCTTCTGCATATTTCAGTCTTAATCCTGGTCTTCTGGCAAGAGACAGATCATATTTTTTTTGGCAATAATTAGCTTGTGGAGCTTTGTGGAGGACTTGTTAATTATAAAAGTTCAAAATAAGAGTTAGCTCAAGAAACATCACATAGGAATATACAAACTTAATTAAGGAAAAAATAAATTCTTTCCTTAAAAAATGCACGCAGAATAAGCAATTCATTTAGTCTGCTTCAAACAAATTAGAATTGTGTTGACTGTGATTATTTTCTGGAAACAAAGAGTTAGATATATCGTAACAGTTCTGGATTAAGCACCACACACAAGATGAAATGTTTTGAATCAATCTGAAGTTTCCTTTTTTCCTTTTTTATGTCATTCAGGTTCGTAGCCGGGACACGGCAGCGCCCATCGGAGCCTTCATGTGGCCGCTCCACTGGTCCATGTGGGTGGGCATTTTTGTCACGTTGCACCTCACAGCGCTCTTCCTCACCTTGTATGAGTGGAACAGCCCATTTGGCATGACCCCCCATGGCAGAAACAGGCTGCGTGTGTTCTCCTACTCGTCTGCCCTCAATCTCTGCTACGCAATACTCTTCGGACGCACCGTCGCCACCAAGGTAAAGAAGCTCTCCCTCTTTGTGGCGAGCAGGCGTCATGAGTGGTGCGTCTGAAAGTAGATCATTAGCCCAAACAAGTCGGGGAGAGAAAGAGAATCAAAACAGTTAGGGGTCAGTCACGGGAAAAGGCTTGCGGAAGATGATAGAGACGACCATAACAGGAAAGATTAATAGGAGCATGGTTAAGAGGGTAGGCAGTGATGAAGTAGAGAGATACAGAGAGGGTAATGTACGTACAGGGAGAGAAAGGGCAAAGGGTAAGTGCGCCGACAGACACAAAGGAGAGTTTTTCGGGGCCAATGATTGGGATGGATGAAAGCGGTAAAAGATTTAACGGTTAGAGGTGAACCTCCGAAAGTAGTCAGACACAAAGTTAAAAAAACAAGAAAGCAGGGGAAGGAGGGCTGCTTAAGGGCTGCAAAGGTGATAGAAAAGGAGGTAATCGGCAAGCTGACAGAAAAATTCTCGGGGTAGAGTTCAAAGTGTAATTGTGAATGTGAGAGATGAAACAGTTTGAGTGTGCTGGAGAAAGGGTGATGTACACCGGGGCAAACAACAACTGAACAAATCAATGCTTCTCTCAGTAAATAGAGTGATAATGTGCCCACTGGCAGGAAATTCAAGTCAGACACCCGTATAAGCTGAAGTAATCCGCACATACAAGGAAATCAAAACAAGCTAGTTCATAAATTATATACATAAAAAATGGAATGACACAAGAAAACAAGTACTTAACATGGTTACAGAATTGCATTTAATACTAAGCAGAAAAAGCTTTTGGCTGATACACAAACCAGCATCAAATCTTTCTCCTATGCAATTACATGTTCAGATATTTCCACAGATATTCAGTTTGACTCAAGCTGCACGCCTGACTAGGCAATTGTAGTAGCTTGACTTTCTTTCTTGGGCTGATTATTGGCTCACTAAAAAAAAGGTCATCCACTCTCATTATATCTTCTTATCAAGAATGTTTCAGTAATTATTTTCTCATTTATTCTTTCTTCGATTTTATATGGGAAATACCCCAACCCCCACAAGGTTCCTATCTCCAAGCTTCACTGTTGGCGCAGTATATTGGAGTGATAAAACGTGCCATTCCTTTCATAATTATAAAGTTTCAGTGATGTTCGCAAAGTCAAATTTCATTCTCCTTCTCGTATTTTGTTGGCTTTTCCAAATATTCAGCGGTAAGCTTTAGATAAACTCCAGAATGCTTTTTCTTCAGAAGTGGAGTCTTGTGCTGTGAGTATTTACAGTGTTCACTACAGTTGCGTTCATCATCGATCCCATGGAAATGTTTTGATTCCGAGTCTCTCTGTAGTGCCTGACCCAAGACAAAGTCAAGACCAACTCACTAGAAATCAGAACAAAAGAAAAGACAATAACTGCTCTACAGGCTAAGTGGTTGTATTTATATGGTTGATTTTTATAGCTAGGTGCTCTTCCATGACATTTTGGTGAACCTAAACTTTAATGTCAGCAAACTTTTAAGTCTATGCCATTTTTCAACTGAATCTAACCTCCTGTAACAACCACGCAAGTATGCAGGGCATAAACCATAACAAATTTGCCATTAGCTGCAGGCAGAGTGGGTGGAAGCTGATGACCAACCCACTCAGAAGCCTTACTTTCTGCATATTGCACAGACAGATGGAACACCAATATATTTGTCCATCCTTGAAGCATTGTCTGCATTGCTGGCATTTTTAAAAAACAAAAAAAAAAAAAAACTTGTTGCATTTGAATCCAGACAGCAGATTAACAGAGAATCATTAAAAAAAGATGTTCCAGCAGTGGTCTAGACTGTCTGTGCTGTTCGTGCCCAGCATGTCCAGAATGTAGACAAGACCAAGTAAAAATTAGCTGAGAAAACGTGATCTCAAGTTGAGTCTTCAGATGCTTCTTGTGCGATAAATACAAGTAAAGAGAAACCTCTTCATATACCATCAATAGAGAGGAAAACAATAACGTTAGTCGACACTTGCAGGTGGTGAAATTCCTTTGCAATTCCTCACTAAATTTAGAATGCAAAGCTCCAACGAAGAAATGTGACTGCTTCTTGTCTGTCAATAAACATGCGTTGGCTGGTGAAACAATCTAGTTCCCTGCACCTTGTTTCCCTGTTATTTATTTGACATAAATATGTAAAGATATTAAATGCGCCTTTGCAATAACGGCGTTCTTCTGGGACGTGTCAGATTTGACAGATTGTGTCACACCCACAATCACATTGGCGCGCATGTCCAACCACAAAGCGGATGAATGACGACTCCATCCTCCGTGCATTCTTTGTTTCCATGCAGCGACGCAGCCGTCCAAAAATCCATCATTGTGAAAACTTGCGCTTGTGCTGCTCAAATTTTCAAGCGGCATCAGGTGTCATTTCCTAAAAATTGCGCCTGTCCCCCTTGTTGAGTTTGCAGCAGATCATGAAGTATTTTCAATGCATAATAATATGCTGTCCCTAAAGGAAGCTTCTCATAATAACCAAAGTGAAAGAGTTTGAAGGACTTTCCCATAACAGAACGTGACGCTGGTGAAGGCCACAAGCCAGACCGAGTTGGTCTGCTGACATCTTTGCTCCTCAAGTGTTGCTGGAGTCTTCACCTCAATGCGTTACTCTAAGGTCACACGTTCGATCTTTGCAGCAGCTAATGTGTCAGTTAACGGTTGTGTTCATTAGCAGTCTCAGGACCCGTTAAAATGTCCTTCAGTAGCTCCATGAAACCCTTGGTGTCGAGCCAAACTGTGACGTTTTCTACACGCCCTGCCTGTCGGGGAGGGAGGGCAAGTGAATCGATCGCCAACTGTTAGTGTAAAGTTCAGCTTTGATATTTGCTTTAATCCTTTCAGACATCCATTTGCTATCCCCAATTTGTTTTGGAGTGGGTTATGAGGTGCTGGAGCCCAGCCCAGAGAGAAGCAGAATATACCTGGAGTATTATTCCATTGTATTCGAGCGCTAACACAAAAAGACAAGCCTCAGCGCTTAAAGTGAAATTGTAGACAAAGTAGGCAGATTGCTTCGAAATAACTTTTTGTGGTTTACATGATCGAAGGCTTTAGGCATCAATAAAGCAAAAAAAAAAAAAAAGATCTGAAATTTATTTCGAAGCAAAAATGCATGTTTGTTTCTGCTTAAAGAACTAAAATTCTTTAACACAAAGAGCTGTAACCATTTTTAGATTTTGAATTCGTCATTATCCATTGTGTTGACTGAGAATTTTGTCAGAGTAGTATGTGTTGATTGACATTCAGTCTATAAGTCAAAAGTTGAAAACATGGGGAGAACAAAAGGCGGGAAAGTGACACAAAAAATTATTCATTGCATCCACAACTGTGTCCCAAATGTCTAAATCTTCTGAATTTGTCTGCTGTGCCATTCTCTGAAGAATATGTGTTTCACTTTTCTCCTGTCATTTCAGACTCGAAACAATTAAAAGCCTAACAGTACAAAATAGGGAATGTATTTTTCAACTAATTATTCATAATACATATTCCCTCAAAGTGAATTATCTATTTCTTGAAACGTGTTTCTTATTAAAGTTCAACACACAGCAAGGGAGTCATTTTGACCAGGCTTTCTTTTTCACCAGGCTGGTGACTTTTCTACTTTGACAGTTTATGATTTACGCTACTTCTTCTTTTTAGAAACTCCTTGCAGCCTGCTGTCAGGGAATGTGGTTTATGACTCCAGTAAATAATATCAACCAGCAGGAGGTGGCGCACAGCTATTTTGCTTTAATCAGGAGTCACAATCTGTTACACTTCATAAGTGTCAATCAGAAAAACAATCAATGAAAATGGTTGTAATGTTTCATCTTTAGCAGATTGCATGCAATTAAAATCAACTCGCATAGCATTTGAGAATTTTTATCATGACAAATCGGCATATTTCATCTAAATACGTAACACAAAATGGCGTGGCAAATGGAAGTAGATGTGGATGAAATGTTAATGTGTGGTTATGAAATGGAGCTGAAATGATTGCTTCTTTGTAAAATATGAATTTGTTCAGTGGGGCTTGTTTTTTCTTCACAAATTTTATAGCTCGTCCTCTAAAATATTACATATTTAGCTCTGATGTTTTTTCATTTGTTCAGCTCAGTTTTGTGCTTCGTTGTCACTCATGGGTGAAAACATAGTGCACAGCATTAGTCATAATAGCCATAATCCGTACATCACCACAATATTGCGTTCTAAAACAAAAATAAAAATCACAACGCATCCTAAAATGTTAGAAAATGTGCCATGCTCGGTCAAAATTGGTTAAGAGCTTTAATTTGTGTAAACTGTAGTTCTTTTTATGAGAATATTGTGTTTATTTATGAAAGACTTTGCATTAGAAAGCCTTTCCTTTCTAATACGAGCAGCGCGTAAACAGGTTCACGTCTGCAGCCGTTTAACGCTTTGATGGTGAAATCTGAGCAACCTTGCGAGAAACGGAAACAAACTGTTTACAATGTTGTGCCAACAAATCTTCTAATCCTGAAGCGCTCCTCTGCAAACACATTCAACTTGTGGAGACAAACAAGTATGTAGGCTAAGCTGTCAAACTGACTGAATTAGGTGTCTATTTTAAATCCTGCTTGATGAGCTTTTCATGCAACAATGCTGTATTTTTTTTTCTTTTTTTTTTTTTTTCAGTGCTCATCAGCTGAGAGTTTGCTCGGAAAATGCTGCTTCCAGGTCTTTATTTAAATATGTTTGTATTCGGTAAATTAGAACAAGTTTGACAAGATTTATATCTCGTGTTCATTTATGAGACACAATTTACATAAAACAGTGCTGAGTCGGCACTAAGACGCCACTTTTATTATTACATCTCCATTGTAGAGACGTTGGAGAGAACATGTAAGCTTTCCTAAGGATGACTTTCCTCCCCAAAAATGCTAATTGGAAAATTATGCTCATAATGTGAAGTCTCACTTTATTCCCTTTTCAATAGACCGACTAATTATGCTGAGTGTTCATCACCCTCTCCACACTGTTGTGAAAGTGGGTTATAACCTTGTTTGTATAATTGATGTCCCATTAATCTCCAGCCTTTAAAACACTAGAAGTGAATTTATTTTCTTTCTTTAAAGTGGATTTTAATTGGTTCGGTAATTGAATGATTGCACATTTCAGGTGGTGAATTCCCCTAAGCAGGCGATTTAATGGACAGATATGTCCGATATGCTGCAACAAAGATGCTTGCGGTTTCTTCTCTTTTTTTGCTTTTACCGGTTCATTGGTTTCACAATTTGTTAATTTCAGGGGAGGAAAAACAGAGTTTGGATGAAGGTTTTGCATTTAAAAAGAGGGAGGAGGCGGGGAATACCATTTTTGACAGACTGTTAATCCTCCTTTTCTTCTTGAGCCATGACACTTCAATCTTTTAGATTTGTTCAGTGATTCATTCATCATCTGTCATCCCTCTGCAGACTCCCAAATGCTGGACGGGACGCTTCTTGATGAACCTCTGGGCTATTTTCTGCTTACTGGTGCTGTCCAGCTACACAGCCAACCTTGCTGCTGTTATGGTTGGAGAGAAAACCTTCGAGCAGGTTTCAGGAATTCACGACGACAAGGTAAGGTGACGTGCAAGCTGGCAAATTTATAACTGGAAGTTGTATGTCTCTGACGTACAACGCACAGCTGTAGTGGTCTGGAAAGGTATTTATACCTTTCCACTGTTTCCAGCTTAGCCAGCATGACAGACTTCAATGTGTTTTATTTTGATGAACACAAAGCAGTGCATTGTTGTTTTGTTTTGTTTTTTTTCGGAATTGGAGGGAAAATTGTATCCATATATAATCATTTCTATTCAATTGAATTACCTTGAAAAAAAAATCCAAAGCATTAATTTTCCTTCAGAAGTCACCAATTGCAGTAGAAAATAGAGCCCATCTGTGTGCCACTTAATCTCAGTACAAACCCATCTGTTGTCTGAACGTCTCTGAGGTTCGTTAAAGAACAAAAGAGAACAAACAGCGTCATGAAGACTGAGGTATACACCAGACACGTCAGGGAAAACTTGTGGAAACATTTATAACAGTTTATAACAGTTACGATATCCTAAGTTTGAACGTCTCGTGTTCGACCAATTCATGCTCCAAATCTTGAAAGAGGGTGGCAAAACTTCAAAGAAAGACCTAATCTGACCAGCAAAGAAGATAAGTTGTGTTTTGCCTGATAGAGGAAACAATAAGTGTGTGACGGGGTTGGACATTCATCTTCCTAAAAGGACAATATCCCTAAACAAACAGCTAAAGTTTCGATGGAATGGCTTAGAGCAAAGCACATCCATATGCAGTCAAAATGTACAGTTAACAGGTAATTTGTTGCAATATATCAACATTAATTTTAAGTTCCAATCTGACTGAACGTCTGCAGTTTTGCAATGAAGACTTAGCTAGATGGTTGGTCCCTAGATAAGGAAAGCTGTTAAAAAAAAAAAGCAAGACAAAATGCTTGGAGCTGTAGCTGCAGTGGAAAGTCGTTCCTCAAGCACTGACTCGGGGGCAGACTACATTATTATGTTCAAAAGACATTTTCAGAGTTTTTTGGTAAGATGTGTCCACCATGCGCCACTTTGTTTTTGACAAAGAGACAATAAAAAAGGTGATAGTTGTTGACAAAAAGTGAAAAATGCTCAAGGGGGAAGGAGCAGAATAATTTGTCAAACACGACTGCTTTCCGCATCCCCGTTCCATTTTCGGGTGGGTTTGGAGTCGCCGTGAATTTCTCCTCAAAGTTCCATCATTTTTCTCTTTTACTTCTCCATTACCGTCTCGGCGTTATCCTTCACCATCCTCCCCAGCTGCATCATCCCTCTCTGGGCTTCCGCTTTGGGACGGTGAGGGAGAGCAGCGCCGAGGACTACATGAAGAAGAGTTTCCCAGAGATGCACGACTACATGAGACGCTTCAACCAACCCACAACGCCAGAGGGTGTGCACATGCTAAAGTAAGGCTTAAAGCACGCTCTTTTCTATCCTCGAGTCGCTGCTATCCAAGTCCAAACATTCTTGCTCACCCTACTTCTCCACATCTGTTTTGGAGCAGTTCGATTATGTCCTAAAGATTCCTTCTGAATTTCAAGGAGAGCAGTCAAAGGCTAAATTTGTTTTTTGACGGTTTTGTGAGATTTGTTGCCATTTTTCCGCCCGAAGTAATGTTCCCTCTAATCCATTTTTCTGTGTTTTTCTTATTAAGAGAACACGGTACTTTGCAATTGCACCTGTCAAAGAAACAAACGAACACCCGTTGATGTATGCATTCGCACTCCGCATTAACATGACCTTTTTTTTTGGGTTTCGTTAATGCAAACCCATTTCAGATAAAGGTATAAGTGAGGTAAAGCTAGACATAAATTGCACTGACAACATGCTTGCAATGGAGGGGGAGGAATTGTTTTCTTATTCATAATGAGTTTTGGAAAATAGGAATGAATGCAAGTCAGGGCCAGACTGAGGTAATTATCGCTGGGAAGGAACGGTTCGGTGGGATGCTGAATGGGGACAGAAAGGAGATGAAAGCAAGGAGGCAGGGCGTGTTTATTTTTAAAGTTTAAGTAATTCACTGGGGCTGCAAAAGTGATTCGTATACGGCATTAAAAATCGTAAAGCGGATGAAGCACAAAGGTGCCAATGAAACAAATATTTTCAGCAGGGAGAGAAAGGTTTATGTAACTGCGGGCCAGCTGAAATATGGAATCAGAGTACCCCGGTATCTAAATATATTCACACTGGTAGGTCTGTTCTGTGGAGTTTATTTCTGGACGCTGGGAGAAAGCCGGAGTACCTGTGGAAACCCCACATGTGCACAAGAAGGACATTCGAATTCTAAACAGAAAGGGCCACAGCTGGGATTTGACCCCGTGACATTCCTGCTGTAGCACACCGCTAAGCACCACCGTGCTGCCAGATTTCTGTACACGCGTAGGCATCTATTTAAAAAGAGATGCACACATTCACTGGCCATTTTATTAGGTATGCTCATTCAACCAACAAATTACAAGGCAGCAACTCATTTCACTGACGTTTAAATCGAGTATCAGAATGAGCAAAAAGGGACTTACGTGACCTTGAACAGAAATAGCAATGTATATATACATATATTTACATTGCTGAGCTATAGAATTCATTTGCAGAAAACCATCCATCCTCGCTGCCTCCCTGCACAATTCACGACAGACAAGTGTGTGGTTAAAAATGCTTTATAGATGTCAGATAAGGATTGCAGAATGGTTCAAGAAGTCAAAATTATATAATTAGGTCAATTGGTCACTCGTCAACAACCAAAGTTTGCAGAAAACGTAGATGGGCTACAGCGGCAGTAGACCAGCTCTGATTGGCTAAATCTGAGGCTTTTTTTTTATCATCAAATCTGTATTAAAGTCAGATACAAAACAATAAAACAAGTACATTCAGAACAACCCATAAAATGTAATATGTCAGAAGAAAAAAAGAAAATAAAGGATTATAAGAGAAATTGCCTGATCGGGTGAGATTTAGCTGCAAGATTTAGATGCTAGAATTTAAGGCATCACATCCAAGTTTGTGTCTGTTCACAGCAGCATGAGGTTGTTTGGGATACTTTCTTGCCCCCCTTTGAGCTCCTCAGGGCAGGCTGTTGATTTTTAAACAACACAGCCCGTACCTGAGTATTTTTGCTGACAAGGCCCATTCTTTTATAGCCTGTATAGCCCTGGATACTTGTGGTAGGGTAAGTTCAAGCCTCAATCTGGTTTCTTGAACAAAATGAGTTAGCAATACTGTAATGGCCTTAGGATCTCAGTCCTATGGAGCACTTTTGTCATGTTGTCAAATGAAATATTCACCTATTCATGGATATTCAGCCGAGAACTCTGTAGCAACTCTGCGATGCTTTCATGTCGATGTAAACAAACCTCTTTAAAGTTTTTGACAACAAGTTGAATGTATAACAAGAATATTTAAGGCAGTTTTAAAGGCAGTGGAGTTCAACTCAGTACCTGCAAAGCTTTGAACGTTTTTCAAACAGCACCAGATCCCACTGCCAACTCTCGTCAGTGTTAGTGGAGCCTGGCATGGAATCGCTTAGGACGTTATGTTCTCCGATCTGAAAAAGATTAGATTTTTGGGGAGAGTGGGAAACCAGTGAAGCTAAACATCAACTGACTCTGGTCACCAGATGATTTCTGGGTTTGTTTCTTCTTTAATGATGATTCAAATACATCAAAGGAAGATAAAGAGAAAACAGAGGTGACTGTCTTTGGTAATTCAGATCAACTCTTTGCTAAATTTGTATGGAACAAGGGGATACCTGACTCTAGAACTACCTGCCTTGGTCCAGCATTAAAACTGCCTTGGTGAACTTCACATGAACCTTATTAAAACATGTACCGTGAAAGTCTATATTTTGAAAATATTTAATCATATTTTTATGTTCTTTGGCATCAGCTCATGACGCTTTTCAGCTGAACATAAACACTCACGCATGCATTACACACCACCTCCACATTCTCTGTTTTGATCATATTCCTGTTGTGATGTTGATTTTGAACATGTAAACAGCTATTTTGAGCTCACTGTACCTGAGTTTTACACCAACGCATCCAGAACATCTCACTTCTGTAACCGAGCAGGGCAGCCGATGTGCTGGTTTCTGGGCCGCTTTGCCGGTTTCTTCAAAAGTTCGGCTTATCCTGCTGATTGTTGTGACAGTAAAGAAGGATGAAAGTGACAATACTGAAACCCTTCAAAGTCTTCAACTTTATTGAACCTGTAGATCAGTGCATAAATTCTTCCTTCATCATCCTAAAATTTTCAAATAAACCGTATCGCGAGTTAGGTAGCGCAGACTCTCAAGGCTTCATAACTTATTCCGTAACATCTGTCAGGGCAGCCTTCAAAAGCTTCATGGAAAAACTAGCGGAATGAACACAGAATGCAAGGATTTAAAAAGTAAGTTTGGACTGGCTACAAGCAGTATTGAAGACAGATGATGCTATAACCGAACAGGCACTTGTCAGAGGCGCTGCCTGCTCCTTAAAGCACCAGCAGAGATGCGGAGATAGAGCATGTGCTGACTTTGTGATACCAGTGGGAAGATACAAAGCGCTTGTTCAGAAAAGGAGGATGATGAAGGCAGTGTTTGTTTGTGTGCAAGGCGAAGCTGAATTGTAAGACACAGCAGCGCAGGGAGCCCGAGTTGGAATGTAAAATACTGTGTTGGCAGAACTACTGACCCCAATACTGCTCACAAATCTTAGAAGGAAAAACCCAATCCTTCCTTGGCTACTTATACGTATTTTCACAAATGCAGAAGGCTCAGAAAATAACTTGCACACACTCCACCTGTGAACACACTTGAAACATGCCTTTCTGGCTGTCGTCTTTCATGCGTCCGCGCACACACTCGCGCTCGTACACGGAGAAACTCAATTCTTATTCCAAGGCCATGCATCGGGTGAATTCCGACCCTCTTTAGTCCCGTAAGTTGTCTCTATCCTCTTTACTCCCCCACGCCTCATATTTGACAGGCCGAGATATCGAGAAACAGACTTTCCATCTTTGCCAGGAAGGCAAAGACTCTGTAAAGTCAACCTTTTGTTTCGAGGCTCATGTCCTGAATAGCAAGTTCCTGGAAATTTGATCATGCTGGCCGGATTTTTTATAAAAAAAATTTTACCAATAGACAGTAACAATATCTTTTCATGTCTGGGCACTTATGTAAATTTAACAATCTCAGAACCTGGGTGTGCATGGGCTTACGTTGAAAAAGTGAACCTCTTTATCTTAGGTAAGCAAGTATATTTTTCAGACTGAGTGTTGTGCATCCTTAACCACAGTGGTCAGCAGCACGGGGATGGTCTGTAATTAGGGGTCAATTAGGGTCGATTGGATCAATATCGCTGGAGCAGGAGAGTCCTCTGCAGAGTGCATAATGCCTTATCAGTCTGTTGCAGAGCCTGTTGGTTTAGGTAATGATATATGTGTTTACAAAGTGTATTGGAGCATGGTTAATCTAATCCTCCCTATAAATGACGAGCTGACATGACAGCCTCACATTCAGAATCGTGGGCATCAGGGTTGAGGAGAACTCAATCTGGCGTATGTTTATATTTACTTTTCTTACAGATTAGAGGTCTTTAATTAATCCGTCACTGTCTCTCTCTTTTTCTTCCTCTTTTTCTTCTTGTTGTTATGTGTGTGTGTTGGTGGTGAAGGACAGATCCTCCGGCTCTGGATGCATTCATCATGGATAAAGCCCTTCTCGACTTTGAGGTCTCCATTGATGCAGACTGCAAGCTGCTCACAGTGGGGAAGCCTTTCGCCATTGAAGGTACACACGCCGCAGACTCACACACTTGTTTATGTGACTTGCAAGGAATTTTTATTGACCAGCGGTCAGGGTCCTCTCCCTCTCCCCCGGGCAGTGTTTTGTAAAATAATTTTTTCTGGCCCTCTCTTGATCTTATCACATATTTCTGGGTGACTTACTTTAAAAACAACAACATCACAGGGCTTATCTGAACTTTGATCAAACTAAATGTTTGGTTTCTAATAAGGGATCAGAACAATTTTGAGGCTTAATTTCATTAAATGTTTGACTGTTTGAACACCCGCTTCGTCGTCACATGACTTTGGTGGAGCAATGATCACAAATGATCTATTGTGACGATAATCTCTCCATAATACATTGAAGAAAAATATCAGACTTCCCAATTCACTCGTCAGGATTCAGTTTTCTGCTTTTAATAGGCTGACATCAGGTTTCTGGAATGATCCGACCTCAGCTTTATAGAAGTCCTTAGAGAATCCTTAAAAGAGAGGTCTGTTGCAGAAAAATAAATATTTTAAATTAACGCCACTAATTCTTCCAAGAAGTGTTAATCTAATATTCAGCAAGAGGATTTCCAGAAGTTTGTTGTTGTGTATAAAAATAGTGTGGTTGAGGAGCAACTTGCTTAGATACATCAAGACATGAGAAAGGATGTATGTATGTATTTATGTATGTGTGGGTAATTTTGACCTTGAACAAAAGTTCATCTAATTATCTGGTTCAAAATTCGCTGAAGTTGTTTGTCGTAAGATCAGTCCACCACAAAAACAGTTATGTTGCTCAATTAAAAGCTTAACTGGGTACCAACCTTTTAAAGATGGCACATCTGTATTCACAGAATGAAGGATGGCTATCTATCTCATACTCACGCACTCATCTTAGAAAGATCAGTTTTCTGCTGTGAACTCACGCAAAGATCAAGATCAAATGCTGTAGTCAGCAACATGACTGACAGGATAACAAGTGTGTGAGCTTATAATGCCCCCGGGGTACTCAGCCATCTATTATTAATAAGACAATGTTAGACAAGAAGACTTTGGACTTAATGATCACAAGTTAGACTAACGGCAAACCAGCCATAAGGTCCATAAACAAATCCATAGCCAGACAGGAAACACCTAATGACCCGCATAGGGGTTTAGTTTATGCAAGTTCGTCCTCGGTGCCACATGCATGCATGGATTACTGCATGTTGGTGTGTGCGAACAAGTGTATGTGTTTATCAACTTGCGTGTGTGCGTGTGTGTGGGTGTGTGTGTGTGCGTCCCAGTGCCATTTTTGCTTTGAGACTTTCGGGGGAGGACATTTATTCACAGCTGAGGTCTTCGCTTTTGTTCTATTTGATAATCACAGTGTGGGCCATGGCATGAATGAGGAAAAAGAACCTGGTGTGCTACCAAGATGGTTCCAGCAAGCATTTCATGCAGCTCCCAAACTTATGGGTTAAGCGGTAAACACTACTTTCTCCATTCTTGTTATCACCCTAAAACCTCTGACTGCAAATTTTGTAAAACCTTATTGTAGGAACCAGGTTCAAGGTTTCCCCGAGAAAATTTGCTAAGCACAGTGGTTGGGTGCCAGCAGGTTAGTCATTCACCCAGAAGCCCATTCTGTTTTTTAGTTTAAAAATGTTTTAAAGCTGACAGAAAATTTGAGAATAGCACTTTACAATTATGTGTTATTGAAAGATTGCAAGAATAATACCTGAACAACATCTATAAAGTCTTTAAAAAATGCAAACATTTTAAAAGGACTTAAGTAAATAAGCAATCCTTAAACAGGTGGGGGCACAAGTAAAGCCTGGTGGCCCGCCAGGCTTATAATACACTGGTTAGCTTTGACCAAATCAGGTTAGCAAGATGGACATTTACCCCAGAGGAAGTGGGTTTAATTCTGCATTGAATCATTGGTGTTGAGCCTTGTGGTGGGAGTTTGCTAACAGTTTTTGTAATTGTTTAAATACCACCTCTACTATATATATTAGTCATCTTTTGATTTAAACTAATCAATACATTACAAAACATTCTTTTTAGAAAGCTTGCAGATAACCCTGAGCTTCTTGTTCATAAGACTGTTTTGTCTTCAACAAGAAATTTCTTCATCTCTGCTGTGATAAAAACAACTACAGGAGGTCCTGGAGGCAAATGTTTAAAGAAACCTGGTTAAAATTGTTTCACACATGTTTTCCAAGACAAATTTCTCCTATGGGGACAATAAAACAGACCTTAAGACTTACAAGAACATTTAATTTCCCTTTGGAATTAAGTATTTCTGAGGTGAACTGAAAAGTGGTCCAGACAGCAATGAAACTCAGTTGGTAATGTTCCAGTGCAAATTCAATTATACTCGAATCAGCTGAACCAAACACAGATGCTCCTTTAAAAACAAATTAGTGACGTCTGAACTTTCAGACATCACAATGAATTCTTTGAATAATGTTAATTTATTGGATTTTAAATGAGACATGTTAGGTTTTTATTTACACTGTTTATATTCCTGAGTAAAATAATATTTGATTGTACCAAAGGGACAAAATAACATTATGGTTCCATCAATAATTGCAGGTCGTCTAGGTCCTGAAGCCAGATCATAAAACTTCTGTAATACTAACTGTATTTGAAATGTGTTTCAATATTGTCCCAAAGGTTTTGGATAACATCAATGTTTTTGTTGTCTTTTTTTGGGGGCAAATATGGGATTTTTTTTATTTATTTTTTTATTTTGAAGAGGTGCCAGTCACTATTCGTTTGACCTTGTAACTTTCCAAGAACTTGGATGCCTTTCTACCCAGATGAATTTGTCCTCTCCAGGATAATTGGTTGGGATGTTCTTGTAGTAACTTTGGCTGGAAGGGCACATTTTTTTCCAGTTTGTATGCTGATTAATGGTTGATCCAATTTAGATTTAAGCAAGTTGTTTAGCTGTAACACTTTCATCGGGAACGACGTCTACACGTGTTGAGCGGTGGACTGTGTCGCTTTAAGAAACAAAAGGCTGCCGACGACCTGCAAGACAAGATCGTGTCCTCTGTCTAATAACAGCCAGCCTCTCTTTCACTCTGTTAAATGAAAAGCTATTATTCAGGGTTTTACATTATTCTAGTCACATGCCATTTGCACTTATACGCCTTGTGAAGGTGACTTTGACCTGAAATTTCAGCTCGAAGAACAAATTTATTAAATATGTCAAACTGTTAACTTGTAACCCCACTCAGCTCGTCTCACGCGGAGGCTCCTGCAGGGATGGGGCGGGCGTGCGTTCTTGTGTTTGTGTCAGTCTTCACATCGTCGAGACATGCAGATACTACTAGTAAGGGTGCCACGTGGGAGCAAACACTTACTTTGTTGCACCTTCTCTGTCACTCAAAGTGCAGCCTCAGAAAGACCCCGCTCACGCATTGCCTTGCTTGGTGTACAACTGTTGTGCGCCGGAGAATATCTACCCCTTTCTTCGCTGCACACAACAAAGCGAGTTAAGAAGCGCCGTTGTTGCAGTGCTCTTGATCGCAGCGGTAAGCCAGGTCTCATTGGTATGTAGAACGGGTCAGTTTGATGACTGCGTGAGTCATATTCCGTGTGAAAAAGCAGGCTAAAGGAATCTACTTTGGGCATCAGTGGTTATTTACCCCTACAGTGTGAGTGAGGAGGATGGGAGTGAATACCTCAATAAATCTTAGCAGTGTTAGAAGAATGAGCAGGAAATGACCCAGACAGGAAACGGGGAAAACACAAGGAAGGAAAAAAAAAGAAAGGGCAGCGCACGAGATGGAAGAAGATGGCAAACAAGAACAACAAAAAAATAACCCGACAAAAGGGCCGACCGAGGTTGGAGTCGGCCATGGGAAGGAGATAGAGGGCTTTCATTTGCCCACTGCCAGCCCTGCGCCTTTCTGCACAGCAAGTGATAAAAGAGCCAGCCAACAGAGTCCCCTAATCAAGACAAACCTTTACCCCAAGCAGATGGACTACGGCAGGAAAGAGAGGGAAAAGTAAGAGGGGAAGAAAGAGAGGAAGTGTTATTTGGTCCATCTGAGGAAGGATTTATGGAGTGGTTTGTGGTCAGGAGATGCAGGAAGCCAGAAGAATTGGGAGTGTGCAGTCGCTGCAGGCAAAGTGCTCAGCTGAAATCTTCTGGCTGCTTAACTGGAGAGAGATGCGGGGGTGTCGCTGTGTGTCTGTCTCCTCTGAATGCTGCTGGGAGATGTTTACGACAGCCTAGACACACCCCATTAATAATATTGCCACTGAACGCGGGGCTGCTCGCTTCTGCTTCTGCTGCTGCTGCTGCTGCGTATGTGCGCGGGTGTGTAGATGTGTTTGTAAATGTGTCTTCTTCCTCTGCGCATAAGCGCACCATTCAAGTTCAGCCAAGCAGCACGGAGTACGTCTGAAGATCAAAATAAGGATGGGAGAGGACTTTGTTACCAGGGCTAAGGCTGTCATTGGTCGGGCAGCTCACGTCCGACGCGGGCAAATACACGGACACCTTTGTCCGTTTCTCTGGCTGAAATTCCAGAGACTCGGTTTAAAAGAAACGCAAAGCAAAATTTTAAAAGAGCATTTAGACAGGCGCGGTAAAAACTAAAATAAAAAATGATCAAAACGTTGTGATTACAAGTTGATCATTTAAAAATTAACTTAGCCCATTTTCAAAATTTCTTGGTCCTGTTTTATGACATTGTTCATGTATCATTTAGAATAATAAGGCCACAAATTATTCATGCTGGGGATTGTGACTGAAGGTGAAGCCTAAAGGCTTGGGTTTCTTTTCTTTAATATGCATTGGAAATTCAGATTCTTCAGGCGCAAACCTGATGAAAGGGGAGGAACTTCACTTTCAAAGCAAAGATTCTCATAATTGTTTCTCTTCAAAAATACACATTTCTACTGGCAGAAAAACACACGCAAGGGCTCTCACTTCCACGAAATGTTTGTGTTGTAGACATGTTCACAAGTCATTCGCCCCTCCAAATCCAAGTCAAGTCTCTAATGATAGATGTTTCTTTTTTCTCATAAGTGCACGCTATTCAGTCTATCTACACCATGTCATTGCTGTAGTTTAGAAACTCAAATCCATGTACTATTTATCATTTGGCCTAAATTGACATATGAACATTTACCTTTTCTTGTGATGTTTTAAAGAATAGTAGAAAGGGAGCTCCTGGCTTCTGCATGAATCAAATTGTCTATTTTATTTTACTCCTTATAATAACTTTGTTAACACCTATTAATCTCACAAAATTGATACTGGAGAGTGATTACATTGTGTTGACTTGTGTATCGATACATGGTGTAACGATACACCATGTATCGATACACCAAACTTCAGGCAGCACTATTTGTTTCTCCTTTTAAATAAAAAAAATAGTTATCGCTACCCAACACAACAAAAGTCATTGTTCTATCATGCACATTTTAATCTCGCTAGATTACTGACAGTTGTTAACTTAAAGAAAAAACTGAAGAAAGAAAAACTAAAAAGTTGCTGAAAATCAAATTTCTCAAGCTTTATGTTCATTTCTCTCGCGTGAGTACATCTTCAGCATTTCCCTGCGTCTCCGTCACCGGTTTCAGCATCTTGGATGAAAAATCAAAGTCAGCCACATGAAGGTCACACACAATGCTCTGCAGTCAACCACAGCATTAAAACTGACGGGTAAAGTGAATTACATCCATTACTGTCTTACAATGGCTCCTGTCAAGTGTTGGGGAGATTTCGGCCATCATGTGAACAGTTAGTTCTTTGGCAGCGACTTGAGTAAAACTGGCAGAGGGGTTAAAGCTTGAGAATTTGAGAAAGTCTGGGAAGGACTAAACTTTGATAGAGTGACAGCTAAGTGAAGCCATCTGAAAGAGGCAATCTTGTGAAGCTGAATCTCTATCCAACGGTTTGTACTTAAAGAAAGCAGTCCACAATATTTAGCAGTCGAAACGGGGTTATGGATGTCACAACAGCTGCTGAATAATCCGCATAGCTCCAAATCAGTTTGACGTCCGTGTGCAGAGGATGTGCGCACACTGAGCACAGAACTGAGCCGTGCAGCAATAAAAAGAGGTGGAATCACATCATTTTATTTTTTCTTTTTTTTTTTAAATGTTCATTTGCGAAACGGATGGAAGGAGGACGCTTTGCCAGGCTCTACCCAGCGTGAGCAAGGTTTCGGCATTCACCTGGATGTCACTTTGACACTCAGAACCACCTACCTCTTCCAGCACAATTAGCACACCCAGCCTCAATGCAAAAGCAGTCAAAAAAAATAATAACAAAAATTGCTGTCAGCCACATGCTAATGTTAGCTGGAAGTTCAATGTTGCTATAATGCCGAGCGAGAACGCATGGGAAGCAAAACAGACGTCTCGCTAATTAAATTTATGCTTGATGTCTCAACCATGGAGCGGTACATGCATAAGCCGGGTAGAGATAATTTCTTTTGCACTGTCCAAACCGTAAATGCGGTAATGCCGTGTTCCGCGGCATCTCATGTGAGCACCGCAGGAACCACTCAATTTTGAACGAAAATTACTGTGTTTAGAACAGTTTGTTGCTGATTTCTGTGGATAATGTTGCATTAAACAGACAAATCACAGCTGCGATCATCAGCATGCTGTACAGTGCGATCATTTTGTTCCTAAATTATGACGTTCGTGCGCCAGAGCAAGTTTGATTTTAACGCAGGGTGAGAAACGTATCACAGATTCAATCTCAAAATAGCAATATTGTCCAGGTGTTCTGTTTCTATTTTATGCTAAAGACATAATTTAGAGGATCTACTACATAATTACGAAGCACTGTTCCATGCCAGAAGCTTCTGAAATCCATCAGCAGCTGTCTGCTATTATCCCCTTTCGTCAAACCTTACTTTGCACTCACTGTATGTAATGGACATTAAGGATAGAAGTGGACATTTTAAATACAATTTACTTGAACCTCTGGATGTTAAGTTTTTTTTTTTCCTCTTTCTGACACTTTTTTGGACTGATGTGTTAAATGTTAATTCATATTGACTGACTTGAACCAAAAATGTAAGCATTTCCGTCTGTAGCCGTGATAAAAGCTAATTGCGGGCAGAAAGCAAGATGGCCTGGCGTAAAGAAAGTGCAGTGCAGTTGGATTTCTGCACAGTTTCTTTGGAGATTAATAAGAATGACTTTACAGGCGGGACCTCTTGATGTTGCTGCTTTACGCAGCGCAACTGCCTTTTTTACGCTGTGCAAGTCTTCACAACCTCCTCTTTTAAAATCTGACAAACAACTGAACTTGGATGAAAGAAATTATAGACCTATGTAGCATTGCAGAAGCAACGTTCGTCCTTTTCAGTCCATCTTTGCTTAGAAATTATCAGGATTTTTAAGTCTTTGTCAAAACAAATGGTTCAATTCAAGTGTAAAAATGTCTCCTAAATAATTTCAAGAGTGATATTGGAATGATATGTTTGAAAAATGGCCACATAAACAAAAAGCATTTAAATACGGTTTGTTTGTTTGTGCAGTTTCAGCATCAAGGCAGAATTAACAGCAGTTCAACACTCATATGTTGGTTACAAATTAACAATTCATGCAATCTGTTTTATCGTATCTCTTATATTCCACGCATTATCAAACAGGTTTTGTTTGTTTTTTTTCTGTTTTATTGTATTGAGTGCTTTTAAATAAAGTCTAAAGTGCACCATCACATCTGTTTAAGTCGCTGTGTGGGAATTTGAGTGACGACTTTAGGGCTTCAGGCTTCAGATGAAGCAACCGAACGTCTGGGGGACACAATCCAAACAAATGACAAGTGGCTGCCCACTTGCATTTCACTGTCTGACTGAGTGCACCACAGAAATGCAGATGGAGATTGGCTGATGACAGAAAGAAAGCCGTCTGTCGGCTGGAAGTAAAAGAAAAGAGGAGGGAGACGTGTGGAGACAGATGAGTGGACCCGGGAGAGGACCTGAGAAATGTGAAGAAGAATGGATTGAAGCAGAAAGAGAACAAAAGCAAAGGGATGACAGCGATGAGGGGGGACACGACCGGCGGCAGTAGAGAGAGAAATGACCTCAGAGTGAGAAGGAGGAATAATGAAATGATGGCAAAAGGAGGGAAGAAGGAACAGAGATAGAAATGGGAATAGAGGGGAGTTGAGCGTAGACAGTCTTTGTAATGTAGGAAGCAGAGTGTGACAGTCGCGTGAACCTTTGCTATTCTCCTCCTTTTTCTTTTTCTTTTTTTTCTTTTTGTACACAACCCCATCAGGCTCACACACCTTGACAGTCGCATAGTGCACACGCACACACACACACACACACACGCAGACAAACAGCTGCCAAGCCTGAGACAACCCCACAAAGCTAAAAAAAAAAAACAGAAAGAAAGAAAGAAAGTTGGCTCGACCGCATCTTTGACTGCAGTACAGATGAGATGAAACAAACAACCCCAGGGGAGCTTGTAATTTTCAGTCTTTTGATTGAAAGCTAAGGAACAGATTTCTGTTTGGCTTTTTTTTTTTTCTCCCCTACTTGCACAGATGCATGGTATAATGCAGATCAAAGGCAGTTTCTGCAAGCCTGCGAAGGGCAGAGTCATTTGTCTTTCGAGATTACAAACAGTGATACATGAAAATGTCACGAAAGCAATTAAGGCGATACAGCAATAAAGACTTGTGACAGACGTACTTTAATATCTTACTTAATTAAAAACATTAATGGTTATATAACTATTAACTGTGCGTGCGGTGTGTTTTATTGTTTTATTGCTTTCCGGTCCTGTGACTCCACACATTTTCAGCTTTATAAGAACAATGTAACAACGTCTACAAACAAGGCAGATTTAATGAATTACATAATGGATTTCACTTATTACACGTCATTGGTGATAGTTCTTATTACATACTTTATACATTATAAAATTTGAACTGCCAATGAAGTGATTTAAGGTCTAGACATATCTTAATATGCAAAAATATGAGCAGTGGAAATAGATGGTGCTATTTTCTCAGTTTTTGGTGGGACGGCTAATCAACCACACAAAACATAAACGCCACTCGTGAGTCGGATGTTTCGCATGTCGCGTAGCATTACTACTATTTCAGCTCCCAAAAGCTGCATTTTCTTTTCAATGTTTGAGATATGCTCTATGAAAAACCTACAAACATGATAAATGCCGGCCATAATGTTCTGCTTACCTACAATTCAAAAAAACTTTATAGTTTGTTTCTAAAGTTATTTCTTTCTCAATGCACACAGCAGCAAGCTTCCTAGAAATAGTAGAAATATGACTACAATTCTACTTCGAGCACTTTCCAGAAGGGCAAGGCTAACATTAGCGGGACTAGCCTCTGTTTTGATATGACTTGTTGATAGTTAGGCTTGTGATGCATTTCAGTGGGGGCTCCAGCAAACTGTCTGAAATGAGAGTTTATAGAAAATCAAAGCAATTTCTCTCACACGAACAATATATCTTATCACAGCAACAGAAGCAGAGGCCGGTTTTACTTACTTTGTAAAATCTTTCCGAAAGATTAACAATATTTCGCCATTTAGATCAAGAAAATAATGTGCATGATGGCTGAGTGCAGAATGTGCACTAAAAACAGTAATAGAGAGATTATTTAGGTCAGTGAACCCAGTGAAGACGATTTAAAAAGGCCTTAGTCAGAACACTAAGTCTGGTTTCATTTCCAAATGCTTGTTTTGGGTATTTATTCTCTTTAATCAGATCCTTTGTGTTTTTCTTGCATAGTCTTTGAGTCATTCAGTTGTGTTTTGGTAAATTTCCACCAGGCACTCATGTTCATTATTGTGAGAAATTGCTTGCATGTAACCGTTCTACCGTAAAGCCAGTACACTGTTTGCTGATGGCGCTGCAGCTTTTATTGCTGCTCAGCCTCAGTTAAATATGAACAACAGAAACATTTATCCACAAAATGTAACAATGGTCCATTGGAATCCATGAGACAACAATACATTCCCCAGATATTGTTTTGTATGTGGTGATGTCCATGCCACTTATTTGGATTTTCGTATATTTAACAATTTATAATAACTCAAAGGATTTTTTTTTTTTTTAAGAAATTGATTTGGATCAATATTCAGTGTTTCAGAAACTGAATGACGACGGCTGCTTAAATTACTTTTTTTGCTAACCGAATGTTCTCTAATACTGTCTACACTGATTCAGCCGTCACCACTCACAAACAAAATCAAGGTAGAAATGTAAGAAGTCGCGAGTTGAAAAGGGCAAGTACAGAAGAGGAAGACCTGTGAAAAACATCCCGTGGGGTGAGTCACAACCCTGTGACCTTTAAAAATAATATCTTCATAAATTCCCTGTCTGTATCATCAGTTAGCAAGAAAGCGGATAAAGGGAGATGCTGATGCTGATGGTGTATCTAAATGTACATTTGTTCTGCTTTGTAACTACTGACCGCAGTTGTTAACAAAATGTAATGGAGCAACAGTTTTGGAAAAGGGCTTCAAAGTTGCACTTCTTTATTCGCCTTAAAATCATATTGTTCACATTTCATCTGACTTTGGCTGACAAAGTGGGTGTCTGCAGCAGGACCCAAATCATTACGCTGCACTACATGTCAAGTAGTTGTTTACAACCGGTGTATAGAGGTTTGCACTGAGAAACTGCTAATTGCTACTGCCGCTAGTCTAGAGGTGCAATTCCATGGAGGAGCTTTGTATACCAAGCATTTAGACACCCCCGAATGGCTGTTACAGGAAACCAAAGGGTCTCTAAAATATGCATGAAATCAATAAAACATCACTTCAAGTATGTTTTTGGTGAGGAAATAAGATTATGAATACCTCCCCTTACATCCCAGCACACTTTAAACACTTTTTTTTTTTCTGCCTCACAATCACTTCTAATAAATAAGGTGTAGTTAATTATGCTGTCGAGGGAGGCCGGTGGTGGGAAACTGTGTTAACCCTGAGGCTTTGTGGGGGTGTGGGGGGGATTATTTGATAGAATTTGACAATGTGCATTGAAATTATGCAAATAGACACAGCTGGTTTAAAGAGTAAGAGAAGATATTTTAAGGCTGTCGTCTGCAAATCTTGCTCCATTGATTAACCCAGAATCAGACTGATGATTGATGGTCTGGCTGTGAGCAAGGAAACGAGTAAAAGTAATATCATGTCCAGACAAAAAATTAGGATGCTTCACTGAGTTCCAACAAAAGGACAAAGATGACATTTTTTGTCACCTCTCACATAGAAGAATACCGAAATCTATTTATTTGTCTCCGATACCATTGGAGGTCATGCATGAAATGAAAGACCCCTTGCTAATATTTCTGTCTTTTGTTAGAATCTTCAAGGGCCTCTTTCTGTTTATGAGCTTTTCTTTAGATTCCTTTGCTTTCAAACTGTGAAGCACCTCTCGGGTTTTAGCAAAAGGAAGAAACAGATTGTGCAAAACAATTTGGTCTTAACCACAATACGTAGAGACCTCCACCAGGCATATTCTTCTGTAGGATGCACACACTTCATTAGACACAAACAGTGAACAGGCTAATCACAAGGCAGCACCTCAATGCATGTAGGCATCTGGACACAAATAGTATCTTCATTTCAATGAGGCTTGTTTACCAGATTAAAAATATCTTTTGAAAATAACAACCTTTGGGCTGTTCTTAAATACACTTTTCATTAAGCCCACGTTTCTGTGTTAAACATTGGTCTGATGCAATATCCTAAAATGTAACCTTAAATGTCGTGTTTTCACTACCTGTAGGCAGATCGTCGTGATTCAAGCTGGTAAATGGCCATCTATGTGTAATTAAATTATATAATGTTTCACTTGCTGAATTAAGTTACTGGTATAAATTGGCTTTTTAATAATATTGTTTTTTCATTGGCTACAACTGTATGAAGAGTATCATCTCTGATTGTCCAACTCATTGAACTCCGAAGCGAATGGGTCATAGCAGCAGAAGTCCAGGCGCAACTTTTTCCTGACAAAAACAGGAAACTGAAGCAAATAGTGAAGGCTCACAAAAATTGCCTGGTTCTGTGACCATGTGTGATAGCGCTGACCCTTTCCATCAAACGTGCTTATCGAACCCAACGACATATTTAAATGGCCTCCACAGTCGCCTCAGCTTTATTCAGGAAAGCAGCTTTTTGGATGCAATGGAACCGAAGATTGTCGTCGTGAACATGGAGCCGGACACATCTGCAGCAACTTTGCGATGTCGTCATGTCATTGCGAAGCCAAATCCCAGAGGAATGTTTCCAACACCTAGTAGATGCTTAGTTCCTCAGCATCTACGCCATGAGGAACTAAGGGAGTTGTGAATGCAAAATGGCGTCCAACCAAATGCAAGCGAGGTGTGCCCAATAAAATGTGTAGTTACTGCTCTACATATTGTGCTCATGCACTGTACTCAGGCAGAAAACATGGTTGATTCTGATTCAAGGTGAAGCCTGGAAACTGAAGTTACATATTTTCCGTAGGGAATTTGCCCTTTGGCTTTTTTTCCGAGCGGCCAACTGTTTTCCTACAACAAAAAAACCCAAAAAGAAAAAACAAAGTTTATATGCCCTGTTCCTCGGGCACAGCTAAAGTTCTGAGTCCCTCCACCGAGGGAACATTCATTTACATCCATGTCTTATGTCTTCTTCCAGGCTACGGCATAGGCCTTCCCCAGGGCTCTCCTCTGACCCGCAATGTGTCAGAGTTTGTGAGTCGCTACAAGTCTGACGGCTTCATGGACATGCTGCATGACAAATGGTATAAGGTTGTACCCTGCGGAAAGAGAGTCTTTGCAGTCACTGAGGTAAGTCATCAGTGGGAGTGTTCACATGGTGAACGTGTATTGTGTACAGAGCGAAGCCTATAAATGAGTCTCCCGTTGGGATGCAGACAAGATTGGCTGCCAGCTAAAGCACACATGCACAAAGACGCACACATAAGTCGCCAAAATTACATAAACTCGGGTTTATTCACCGACCTCAACCACCGTTTCAAGCTCAAATCGAGTGTCGACTCCTTTTTCGTCTTATTTTTCGTGTGTGATTGAAGAGTACATAAAGTTCTCTGTGCTTCCGTCTCCTTTCACTCTTTTTTTTTTTGTGAAAGATTAAAATCCCCAGATACAGCACTCTGCCTGTATCTCATATTCGCAACTAAAGGAGCAATGCAACTCCCTTCGGCCGTTGCTTTTAAAGGATCCTACTTCAAAGTTGAAATATGGAAGCAAAGCGCAATTACGCAACCTTAGCTTCACCCCGCACCAGGAACTTATTAGTCTTCATCCCATTTAAAGCCTGGAGAGCTGGCTACTCTGAAACAATGCGAGCATTAGTGCAAAGTTGGCCCCCTGGATCAGGAGCAGAAGGAGGTCATTGTAGATGTTGATGAATTTGTCGAGTCAGCATGGGGCTAATTGCCATCAGAGGCGACGCAGAAATGAGTTGGGTGGGAGAAACGTGATTAGACGGTGGTGGAGGAGCTCCCCCCGCCAGCCCCGCCACTTCCTCTGATGAACTTGTCATAAGATGGACGTTGCTTGAGTTAAGGCTTGTGGGCGAACGGAAAGGAAACAAAGTGCTTTTTTATTTCTCCATTTTCCCCTTTTATCGTCTCTCTGCTAACTGCTGTTCCTTTTTATTACTCTTAGTTGAGCCTTCCACTTCTCCCTTCCTCTGTCTTCCCTCTCCCCCTCTACCAGCATTTTTTTTTTTTTCCCTTACACTTTATTACTACTCTTATGGGCTTACACAGCCGCACAACAACAGCAGAATATCAATTGCGCACTCACTAGCAGCGGCCTTAATGGTAATTAGCTTAAGAATAAATAAGAAATCGTTCCATTTGAATCCCTGCCGGCTCTCGGCTCCAGCGGTTTCTGACGCTCCCATGTCTTCCTTCCCTCCCTCCTGTCTCTTCGACAGACTCTGCAGATGGGCATCCAGCATTTTTCAGGTCTGTTTGTGTTGCTGTGCATGGGTGTCGGCGGAGCTCTGCTGACCTTGGCAGGTGAACACACCTTCTATCACCTGGTGGTCCCCCGCCTCCGGCGCTCCAACACCCTGCAGTACTGGCTGCACACCAGCCAGGTGGGTGAACACATGGGGCGGACTGGCATGCACACTCCCCCTGCCCCAGCCCAAATATACTGCAAAGATGTGCAGACGCTGCTTGTAATCTTAATATTAGTCTCTGGTGTTCATGCACTCCAGCTGCTCCTGCTGCAAAGTTCCCACCTGCATCACTTGCAGATAACCTGCGCCCTCTGCTGTTGCAAACTTTTAATGGCACTTACTTTGAGATCATTATAGCTACAATTTGGTTATTTATCACTGAGGAAAGATACAGTCTGACCTCTTTATGTTATGTTAATTACGTTAATTAATGGGGGAAAAAAACTTGTTAATTACCTAATTAAGCTCTAATGCTGCCTATAAATTAAGAAGTTAATTTAAACTTCTTAAATTAAGCACATTTCCGATAAGCAGTGCTATATGCTCTGGTTCATGGCCTGCCCGTTACACATCTATGCCTTTTGCCAGTAAAAGTCGCTTTCATCTGATGCTAATGGGTTCTTGAAATACAAAACAGGGCTCGAGATTTTAATACAACATACTGGATGTGAGAATTTGTGTGTTTTGCAGCAATATTGAAATAGCAAATGAATAACAATGCAGAATTTAAAGGTCATGTGAAGTTTTTCTTCTTATGCAACTCGAGTCATTACCAAATGAGAGCCCTGTGGCAGTTTCTGGAGTGAATAATGGAACCAGCAGTCTGAATATCAAGACTGCTCGGATTCTTTTGCTATATTTTCCTAAAAGGGCAGCCACTTCAGCGCTGCTATCTACGGTTTCTGACGTCGTAGTTCAATCCGAGCCCCGCAAAATAAGAAAATGTTTGATTGCCGTGGCTGTAATGTTCTGGCCAGACGTTTTAATGCACTCGTCATAGCTGTAAACATCGTGAATTTTTCATGCTTACAGTTGTCGTTTTGTGTTTGCTCTAAAAAAAAAAACACAAAAAATAAATGGTTCCATTAAATCAGCAAGAGCAAATGGCGAGTGTCTGTAATCTTCTGAGCAGAACTGGGAAAATGAAAGCATGTTCATTCATTATGTATTTTCGCTGCGTGCATTTGGACAAACACTAACACTTGCCTTAAACTGTCTCAAAATGGCAAGCATGAAAAACGTGTCTTTTGGTGAAATTCAGAGAATCTGCTCTGAATTTTCAGAGTCAAAGCTGCCACAGATGCTCTGTGAAGCTAGGCAGAATATTAATGCCTTGAAAATAGCTTTCCTAATTTGACACAGGTCAGACAGTCCTAACAATAAATATATATATATGTATTTTTTAAAATTTTTTTATCACCGCTTCTGCTTGCAGAAAATCCACAGAGCGCTCAACACCACATATGAGGATGTCGGGAAGGAGCTGACCGGCCTTGACCAAAAGTAATGAGCTCTCTGACATTTTGATCTTCGTTTTACTCTCTGTGTTCACAGTCCCTTGTTCTGAAAATGTCCTGCTAAATGCAGCTTAAACACTTCAGGGAAAGTTCATCATTCACCACAAACGTACAGCTGCAAATACACATTATTGTCAGTTTTCTTTTTTTGTTTTTTTTAGTAGTTTACATCTTTTAAAATGTATTCTGATTATTAGTATTTGTATCTATACTCATTTTGAGATTTTACTACCACTTCCTGTTTCCCTTTAAATGTCAACAAAAGACAGTGAAGTGTGTGGTATGAGAAAAAAAATGTACAATAAATAAAAAGGTTAAAGGGTTATGAAAAGTTTTGCAAGGTGTTGCATGATACTTTGTGCTGACAAGTACTGCATGTGTCACAAAATCAAAACGTAGACCAAAGAATATTGGATTAGAAATTCTATAAAAAAGATTTGCTTCCTCACATATGTAGGTATGTTATCCTTGTTCTGCTGCACTGAATGTCACTTGAAACATGCTGCGATCTTCCTCTCTTATTCCAGGCCCTCCTCTTGTATCTCAGAAAACTGCACCTTACACAGGAAACAGCATCAGCCTTCTCCGCCGTCCCCTCCCACATCCCTGCCTGCTTCCACCACAGCTGGTGAAACCGGAAGCTCCTCGCCGTCTCATGAACCCAAGGAGAAACGCGTACACTTTGACTTGGACACGCTCCACAGCTACCGCCTGCGCACGCACACAGCGTCGGTGCGTGGCCGGCCGGGCATGGTCGGCCGTCCTGGCCTCGGTCTGGGAGGGTTTGGCTTCGGCAGCCTGGGCAGCTTTAACCCCCCGCCTCAGATCAATCTCCATGTCAACGGAGGTCCAGTCTCCACCCTCACGTCCACGGGTTTGGTCCTCTCTCCCCTGGGAAATAGGGCTACTCAGACCAGCCTGTGGGAGGGGGAACTGCAGGAGCTTCAGGTGAAGATCGAAACCTTCCGCAACCAGCTGAGAGAAGCTCTGGCTCGAAGAGCTGAGATCCAGACCAGCCTGGATAGAGAGAGGAGCGGGCTGGTTCGAAGGGACACCAGTCTGGACAGGGAGAGAGACAGACAGAGGGTCCAGACTATCAACACAGACAGAAGCAGTTCCACTCTGTCCAAACTTCCAGAAAGAGACAGGACCAGCCAACTGCAAACCTTGAACAATCAGCAGACAGGAAGGCCCAGCCAGACAGCTGGAGCTGGTACCGCGGGGCTCGGGCGGACCGGCCAATTAAACACAGTGAACAGTTTGGACAGAGGAAGAGCCACTCAATCACGCCCCGTCGTCACTGTGACAGGAGAAAGGACTGTCCAGTCACGCACTTCGAGTTTGGAGCGAAGTCAAGTCAACCAACAAGGTGCTGGGAACATAACTGTCCAGACAAGGAACACTTCGAGCCTGGACAGACAGAAGGCCAACCTATCACGCACTCTGAACACTTTGGAGAGGACAAAAGCCAACCAGTCAAGTGTAAGCAGTGGAACCTGATTGGTTCTCTGAAGGCTTCTGGTGTGCAGGAATTAACAGAGAACTAGTCAGGTGGTGCTCTCATAGCCGCGGGAAGATGGCTCAGAACAGATTCTGGTCATTTCACCCTTTTGCCATTTTGTAGCTTTTGCAGCTTTGGTCTTTTCCTATAGCTGACCTTTTCAGGTTTGAAATGGAGCCTTATGCCACAGGATGTTCTATACTGGCCCCGAGTCACCTAAAGGCCACACTAACTAATTTCAAATATATCCAACTTCCATTCGGCTGTAAGAAAATGTGACTCAAATTTGAAATATGGGACATCTTGGTGTGATTAGAGGTGACAAGAGTTAATCTCAAAGATCATATATTTTCCCCCTTTTTAACGAGTTTTTTGTGTTTTTGCTGTTATGTTACACCAAGTCAAATTTTAATACAAGATTATGATAACCAGAGTAAATACTGATACTTTTACCAGCTGAACCAGCTGGTAAAAAAAAAAAATTCATAAAACATGAATCACTTCATGTTTTAAGGGAATGGTCTAAGTGAAAATTTAGTGCATAATCCTTTAAATGTCTCTGAGTGAGGAACAAAGACACAACATGGCATACATTGATTTACTTGGACAGATATAAGACAAAGAAGTGACAAAACGGCAATAAATGATTAAAAAATGAGGTGCAAATTGGCAAAGGGGTGAATTGACACGATTCGGTTGGAGTTTATTGGGGGGTTTTTTTAGTTCGGGAGTGAGATCTCAGAAAGCAGGAAATGTTTATTCACAATTTCATTTGTAGCAATCCACCTAATTTCAACAATTTCCACTCTCGCTTCGATTTATACCCAGAGACGAACGCAAAGCTGACTCTCGAGCGATGATGAAATTTCCACATTTACCCAGCAATAACAAAAAAAAAACGAGTCTTAGGGAAAGCAGCATCAATTGCGCGGTCTTAATCTCCCAAATCAGATAGATTAAAACTGGTAGAAGAAAAACAAGTGAACTTTTGGTGGCTTTTCACATCAAGATCGATTAACCACAACTGATTAAAAAGAAGATGGCCTCTGGCAGCTACATAATCAGTGGCAAGAGGGCAGAAAATCTATTTTAATCAAATTAAAAGGTGACTAACCAAATTAAAAATTTGCAATGCAAAACAACAGCCTGACACAAGAATCTGCAGAAAGCGATGTAGAAAAGAAGAAACTATAAGGATGGAGCGGCATAGACTGAAAATACTTGAAATCGCCAAATTTAATGAACTCAAACTGTAACTGTCTTGATATTATAGCCTGTCCTTAAGTCACTATGTCAAGAAATGTTTTCTATTTTTTTTCTTTCTCTCTGCTAAATAAGACATAACAGGTGGATGTTTATGGATGACATCGGAATATGATTGACTTCATTCAGTGTCTTGTTCTCTCGCGCTCTCTTTTTACTTCTTCATTTTTTTCTGAGGTAAGATCAAACAACAGACAGAGGCCAGGTTTCTACGTATGCAAGACGTGGAAACCTGGCCTCTGTGTGTTTCAGATCAAAAAGGAGGATGCTGTGTAAAACATAAATGCAAATAATATGTGAAGGCAAAGACATACAAAAAAAAAGAAAAAAAATCCCAAACACATTCTGCAAACATCTCACCTGTGAAATATGGACAGATCTGGTGCGGAAACTCCTTAATACAATGGTATTATGAAATATTTACTTTTTGTGAGTCAAAAATCTTTTTCTTTAAGGATCACCAAGATGGCAAAAAATACATGCAAAAAAAACCCCAAGAAAAATCAGGATGATTTTTTCTGTTTTACATATTTTTTAGTATAAAAACTTTTCTTAGATTTGTTACAGCAAAGAGACAAGGATTCTGACACAGCTTCAAAAACATGCCAATGCCGCTGCTAAGTAAGAGGTGGAGACAAATACGCTGTTGAAAAACAAACATTTACATATTTACATTCCACTTTAACGACCGAAGTCCACAGCCAAACAATAATTCAGACCCAAACGCCGTCCAACCCGTCTCCTCTCCCTCCAGTCAACGTGGGGGGTTTTTAACTGAGAGAGAGATTGAACACACTAGTTCCTTGTCAGCGCTGCTCGTAGGCCCGTTTCCATGACAACACATGACCAGGTGACCTCAGAAAGCAGGAGAGAGTGATGAGGGAGAAAAAACGTTTTGAAGTTAAATGAATAAACTGGTAAATCACATTTAAACCCTTCCAAGTAGGCAACACAAATCAAAAGAAGGCATTTATGAATTAAGACATACATAAATGCAACACCTCACAGATTTATGCCAGTTTTTTTTTTTGTTTTTTTTACACTAATTCTTTGGTCTAAACTGAATATAGGTAGCACTAGCTTTCCTTGGCAGGTAAAAGGCTGATGTTAATTTTATTAGACAGCATATTCTCTTGGGCGGACTAAAGTCATTAAAATGGTTGACTGAATTAAATATGACTATTTATTGTTTCTGACCTACGTAAGATGTTTATACATGTATGTCACTGTTTGGCACTTATAAGGCTTTTTCTTGTCTCTCTTAAATAATCCAATAAGTTAGAATTGCCCAACAGCATAAACAAATATTTCACTTTTACCTTACTTTTGAAATATCTTTGCAGTCCTATAGTCATTCTTGCAACTGCCTGGGAAAGTAATTCAACATCAGAGCAATATAGACATTTAATGCAGTTGTAATTGCCGAAATAGCGAGCAAGAGCTGTAAATGCACAGATGAAACTGAATAATATCGAAATTAACATCAACATACTATAATAACCAGTCTTTCCAACTGAACAGATTGGTCCTGTTTTATGGCTTTTAAAGTTTTAAAACTTTATATCTCTTTCTCTGTTTTTGGTTGCAGTCAATTTCTGTTTAAGTGCCTGTTGTTAAAAGAGCTAAAAGCTGCTCATTTTTGCGAAGATCCTGAGTTATACGCAGCGACCGTGCGGGCAGCAGAATAGAAGAGTCGTCTCCATAAACAGGTTTCAGCTCGCTGTTGCAGACCGCTAGCATTATTCAGTTTGTGAGCATGCACAGTAATTAAATCAGATGAGAAGTTCTTTGTGCTTTAAACATTTTTTTTGCATTTCTGTTCAAGAATAGATGTTTTACACAGCGTCCCAGATCTTTTTGGAAAGTTAGTTGTGCAATATATTGCAAAGGCTGAAAGCACATGTATATGTACAGGTTAAAAAAAAGATGCTGCTGAAAAATCCACTGAGGTGGTTTGACCCGTCACAGATTTGGTCATCTCAGCTTTTTAAACACATTAGATTTTTATTATCCTCTTTTTCCTCATGCCTCCTCCAAGCCCAATCCTTTTAAGGTGCAATATTAAATTACTGCAAAGTACCTTTAATTAAAATCCCATCCCATTCCTGGTCATTCTGTTTAGGGTTTGACAGCTTGCAAAAACCAAGTGCATTATTAGGATTATGAAAGAAATTATTACAACAAAAATATGACTCCAGAAAACTTGCGAGTGGGACACGACCTCGTCTTGTTTTGTGCGCCCTTCCTTTTTAAACATGTCTGCTTTTCATTTTGTGGACGCTCCTGCAGGTAGTCAGTTGCCCACTAGAGGGAGATGCATTCCTGCTTCCCGGTGTCTATGGAAACCTGGAGAGGTTCTAGAGAGATATTTTTTGATTAACAAAACAAATAAATCAATTCACGTGGTTCGCGTATAAAGAAATAACGGCATGTAAAAGGTGCATTCATGAACTTTCTTCTCTCCAGCATCTAAACAATGCAGTTACACTTATTGTCTTGAGATTCTCAATCTCTCCAAGCAGATTTCAGAAATCTGAAAACACCCACAGATATCACCTTGATGATTATTTTTTTATTATTATTTGGTGATACTAATGTACATTTTAGCAGCTCAACCTTTGCTGTGGTGTGAAGTGGTTGTGTTCACATGCCATGGTGTCTTAAAGGACGTCAAATATTTTAGGACTTTTGTCAAGGAAAAAGCTTGTGGTACTGGATATTTAAAGAGATACTTTTAAATTATCACTTATTAAAGTTATATCGACATATTAATAAAATTTTATGCATAAATGGACATTCTCATGTTTTGAAATAAACATTTATATACTGATGTACTTGTATTATGTGATTCTTAAAGTAGGGATTTGTTTAAAGAACAGGTGGAACCAGCTGCAAGATAAAAACAGGAAGATTCAGTGACCAAATCAGTGCAAAAAATAATGAATAAAAGCAGGAATAATAATTATAGTGTGGAATCTTTTTATACTCTAAAAACACTTAGTTTAAATCAGAAGTTTGGGCAATTTTGCCAACTCTAATATTAAGGAACAATAAAACCCTGAGCTGATTCTACACAGATTTTTTATTATTGGGGCCCTGCCATAGCAATGCATAAGGAGAGCAGTGACAAGTCAGTCACTGCTCTCCTTATGCATTGCTATGGCAGGCACCTATTAATCTACACCCAATAGAATGTTTCTTTATTGGGGCCTGCCATAGAAATGTATGGCAGGCACCTATTGTTCTTCACCTCAAAATAACTGCCGCAGCCTACTACCGTTAATGCGGCCGATACCGCTGCGTGCCCCCTCATAATATATATATCGAAACGGGCGGCTCGGTCCCGGCATTGGAGCTATTACTTTTGTTGGGATTTCAAGTAAATGTGGCGTCATAATTAGCAAAAAACGAGCCAAATTCAAGTCAAAACAAAAGACTAACTGACACAAAACAGAGTCAGTTACACTCAAACTGAAAACATTCTGTCTCCCCCTGTCTGAGTCACAGCTGGCAGAGGAGCCATTACCATAGCAACGGAACACACCATGGCCAGCTGATTAGGACTACAAAAACGCATCACTGTAGTTTTAACTAGGAAATTCCTGAAGAAATTTAACCGGGGCCCTGCCAAAGTGTGCCCGTCATTTGGAGCCAGTGTTCTGATTCTAAACATTAGCATCAATGCAAAAGAAAGCTGCAATGTAATCAATAGTCACAAGCATGACTTCCTCCATTCAGTATACTAAACATGGGTAATAAGTCAGAGAAATAGCTACTATCTGATTTAAGGTAAAAGACTAATGCTAATGCTCTGCCTTGCAGAGCCCTAACCTGAGTGAAAAAGATAATGCAGGATAATGTTATTGCACTGCCTACGGCAGTGCACTCGTGGGGGACAGTGAAATGCTAATGTTTGTGCTAATGTTAAGTTAGGGCACTGTCTTGCAGGGCACTGTCTTGCAGCTAATGCAGTGCCACAGACGAATCTTAAGGCTTTTGTTTTGAAATTTTCAGAAAGCTTGATTTTAAATGGCCTATCTAATCCAATGTGTAACAGTGATTGGGTTAAATCAGTTATTAAACAGTTAAAAGAGCAATTACTTGATGGAAAAATTGTAAAGGCTTTTCTTTTGAATTTTTTTTTAAGCTTAATTTAAAATTGCCACACTAATTCCATGTGTAACAATGGTTGGTTAAAATCAGTTATAAAATCCCCAAACACAAGCAGTTCTAAAGGCCAGCTCAGTCCTCAGAGTTCTGCCATAGTTAAAACTACAGTGATGGTTTTTGTAGTCCTAATCAGATGACCCTCCTGTGTTCCATTGCTATGGTAATGGATCCTTTGCTAGCTGTGAGTCAGACAGGGGGAGACATAATTCTATCAGTTTGAGGCAGCCATTTTCACTAAATAGGCATGAGCCAGAAAGGAATCTTAAGGCTTTTATTTTGAAATTTTCAGTGAGCTTGATTTTAAATGGCCAATCTAATCCCATGTGTAACAGTGATTGGGTTAAATCAGTTATTCAATGCATGAAAAAGCAATAACCTGATGTAAACATTTTCAGGGCTTATATTTTGAAATTTTCAGTCAGCTTCATTTTAAATGTCCAAAATAATCCAAAGTGTAACAATGGCTTTGTTAAAAAAGTCACATAATTTCTAAGAGAGCAATTACGTGATATAATTACGTGATATAAAAGAATGTCCAGGCTTTTATTTTCTCTGATGTTTATTTCATGACCTCTAAATGCTCTGGGCCGAATCTTCCTTTAACACTTGAGGTTCTGCAGTAACTTCTATTTACAGCTGTTCACCTCCAGCCCAGATCCCGTCAGCAGCAGCTTTAACCCACCTGGCAGAAACGTTAAGGAGAAGCAGAGCCAACAGTCAGCAGGTGGTACCGGGTGGTACACTATACATTATATAACATGAGCTAAAATATGGAAAATCAAATGTTTTCTTGCCATTGGTGACGTACAGAACATGCTCCAGTTAGTGAGAGGTTGATCAATCCCAGTTGAGGCTCAACTCTGCTGCCTCAGCAGCTTCGCTTCTGAGCATTTGAATGAGAAAATGAGAAAATTCAGCAATTTTGAAGAAAAAAAAAAATCTGAATTGGTCAAGCTAAATGAAAAATCGGTACTTTAAAGTACAAACCACAGGATGAAAATAGCAATATTAATTATTTTATCATCATATATTATATTTCCATGATTTCCTGATCGCAGGTCACTGATTCACAATTAGTGTCGAGTAACTGGCTTATGGGCTGATAAAAATTAGTATTTTTATCAACCCAGTTACACAGCAGTAATGATTTATGTAACTGCTGATGAAACTTAGCTAATTTGTCTGGATGTTTTCTAACTGAAAAAAATACAACACAACAACAAATGTATGCACCCTGGTTTGCTGAAGAGATGATTTGAGAAAATACATGACAGTTCTATTTTTAAATTGTTTTTTTCTTGAAAACTCTTAATCCGATTAATTTTTAATATTTGATTAAAGACAGTAAATGTCAAAACATTTAAACCTCCTGCTACAGAATTTAAAAGCAAAGTTTATTATTATTATTGTTTTTTATTATTATTATTATTTTATGTGGAGTATTTTTAAAGAAAAAAAAAAACTTCAAGGGAATCTTGTCCAGATCAGAAAAAAGCGCTTTACTGACATCTACTGGTGAAAAAACATATGGCGCCCTTAACGTTCCTTCTGCTTAAATCCCTTTCTTGCCGACTGTTGAATGTCTTTTGAACAGACTCGCAAACAAGAGCAAAATTATTACCTGTTCCTGTGACCTATGGAGATTTTAACACCTAGATAAGTTACAGTGTGTTTTATAGGGACACATTTCAGTAACAGCAACTCTCAGATTAAGTTTCAATCCTAAAATTGTCATCTGACATTTTATAAATTATATGATAAATATCACTGGCTCAAAAGCAATTCATGTTTTCATTGATTACTGGTATTGATGTTTTCTTTTTAAATGTTATTTTTCCTAGTTTCACAATATGAAATAGAAAATACAAATTGTTTTGATTCAAACTTCAGATGTTTTCCACTTGTTCTGCTGAGGCAGTTACACCGATTTGTGACATCACGTTCTTCTGTGATGTGTGGCGTCATAAAGCTGCATTCTTGAATTCCAGGTAACAGCCAGGAAAATATCAAACATTTGTTCAACACTCTCCTATATCGACACTGCTTGTTTGTGATTCGTTGTCCAGACATGGCCACGCAAAACAATGAGGACCTGATGGATAAACTTGATTGGGACAAGAACTTCATAAAGGTAGACGAGGGTATTTTCAGTTTGGATCAAAAAAACAAACATCTGGAAGAAAAAGTGAAAAAACTTACTGAAAGGGTGAAGGAAGTAGAGAAGGAGCTGGAGAAGCAGCTGGACAAAGACCTGCAAAAGAAGGATACTTCACTGCAAAAATGTTTTGCCATAGGCTTCGGCATAGGCCTGGCATTTGTGGCAGTACTCGAGACCGGTTTTGATGTCTGGATCGGTTTCAAAGGCAAGTTTTGATGACCCTAGGAGGAAAACTGATGTACCCTGGATGAAAACTGATGGACTCTGGAGGGGGAAAACTGATGGACTCTGGAGGAAAACTGAGGGACCCTGGAGGAAAACTGATGGACTCTGGAGGAAAACTGATGGACACTGGAGGAAAACTGATATACACTGGAGGAACACTGATGGACCCTGGAGGAAAACTGATGTACCCTGGAGGAACACTGATGGACCCTGCAGGAACACTGATGGACCCTGCAGGAACATGATGGACCCTGGAGGAAAGCTGATGTACCCTGCAGGAACACTGATGGACCCTGGAGGAAAACTGATGTACCCTGCAGGAACACTGATGGACCCTGGAGGAACACTGATGGACCCTGGAGGAAAACTGATGTACCCTGCAGGAACACTGATGGAACCTGGAAGAACACTGATGGACACTGGAGGAACACTGATGGACCCTGGAGGAACACTAATGGACCCAATGCCTGTAGGTATACTTAAAAATGAGCGTTTCTGTTAATGTGTGAGAAACAAAGTAAGTTGTTTATTGAATTTATGTTGTTCCTGTTTTGGCAGTTTCACTCCATTCTACGTAAATAAAGGAAAAGCCGTTTAATCCTGACTCGTGTGAAAGGAGTTTGGCTGATGGTTAGCTTGGTTCAGGACACCATAGCGAGACCATTACAGTGAAAAGGCAGACAAATCAGCTGTAACTTGGTCTGGAGTCATCATGGAAGATCATGACAGTGCATCTCAAGTCAGCACAGGAAGCATACGTTCGTCTGCATCACGGGTTAGCAGGGCAGGTTTGCATTAGCCCGTGCCAGAGCAGAAGCAGCAAGTGCACGCGCATCTTATGCTGAGCGAGAAGTACAACTGAAACTGAGCAAAGTCAAATTGGAAGCAGAATTGGAGTCCCTGGGCTTTCAGCGAGAGGCAGCAGCTGCTGATGCAGAAGCGGACATTCTAGAGGCAGCTGAGAGTAATAATGGTCATTTTTCTGTCATGCAAAAGAGTAATGCATCAATATATGGTGAAGCAGCAGAAAGCACACTGGAATACATTGAAGGACAAGCAAAGCATTAAGTCGACCTACAAGGTAAAGATGCCCTAAATGTGGCGCACAAGCCATTTTCATGGAATAGTTGTAGTAAATTAATACTGTTTTGGGTTTTATTGTGTGTTGTATTTACGAGTTGTGTCGCAGTTCGATGTGGTTGCGGAGGGGGGTTGGTATCCCTCCGCCGTTGCCAGGAGACGGTTGTGGTGTGCTGTTTTTCTTGTTTTCTAACGGCTGTGTAGCGATACACTAACAGTTACTTTGTAACGAATATTAAATTAAATTGTTGCGGAATCAATCACAAAAGCTCGTTTGATTGTATCACCGCTACATAAACAACATGCCACATTCAAAGGATGATTTTCCAAGAGAGAAAATGCAGAGCATCAACGCTACATATGAGCCAGTCAGAGGACGCCATAATATGTTTCAGAACTCTTACAGTGAAACACCTTCAAAGGCTTATGTGCAGCTACCCACACCCAGTCATTCCCCTCCAGTCACTGGAGAAGATTGTGACAGGACCTCATTGAGACATCCAAGCTTTCCTAATCCAGCAGCTCGGCCTTGTATATCACCGAAGGTTACCAGCATACACCCTCAAAGTCACAGAGACACAATGTTTGACATTGCCAAGTTCTTAGCACGGCGGGATTTGGTGAGCACAGGCCTTAGCAAGTTTAATGACCAACCAGAAAGCTTCAGAGCACGAATGTCTGCATTTGTTAACGCAACCCAAGAGCTAGAGTTGTCAGCAAGCGAAGAGCTGGATCTTCTCACCAAATGGCTTGGAAGGGAGTCAGCGGAACACGTGAAGAGGATGCGCCTTATGCACATCAGTAACCCCGAAGCAGCTCTCAAGAAAGCTTGGGGCAGGTTGTATGAGTGTTACGCTGCACCAGAAGTAATCGAAAGTTCATTATTTAAACGACTGGACGCATTTCCCAGAGTTGCCAGCAGGGACTACAACAAACTAAGAGAGCTGGGGGATCTTTTGTTGGAACTCCAGGCAGCAAAAGAAGATGGATATCTTCCTGGATTGGATTTCTTGGATACAGCTTGAGGAATTAGTCCAGTTCTCGAAAAACTTCCTCACAATCTACAGGAAAAGTGGGTAACAGAGGGTTCAAGATTTAAGAGAGAGCATTGTGGTCGTTTCCCACCATTCTACTATTTTGCTTCATTTGTGTGTGATGAAGCCCGTATCAGAAATGATCCCAGTTTCACCGTTCTCAGCAGTTCTCAATCACTAGCAGTAAAAGCTAAGTCATTTGTGCAACACACAGCTGCAAAGTTTTCTGTAACTGTGCAAAAAACAGACTTACAAGAGGGAAATGGCTCTGCTGTTTCTACATTACCAAGGCAAACTGACCCAAGCAGTCCAATTCACAAAAAACCCCACCCTCTGAAGAAGTACAGAGTTTTCCGAGCTAAAACATTGGAAGAAAGGAAAGAATTTTTAAAAGACTGTGGGATTTGTTACAAATGCTGTGCGTCCAGTTCCCATATTGCAAGAGACTGCAAAGTCCCTACCAAATGCAGTGAATGCAATAGTGAACGTCACATCTCCGCAATGCATCCCGGTCCACTTTCAAATGAGCTAAAGACTACTTCATCAGAGGTCAGCGAAGTCGAAGAAGATCACTCTGACAAGATCGCTGTTAGTAGTCACTGCACAGAGGTTTGTGGTGAATGCCAAACACCCATGTCCTGTGCCAAAATATGCCTCACCCGAATGTTTCTTCAGGACCAAAGAGATAAAGCCATCAGGGTATATGCAGTAATTGACGACCAAAGCAACTGCTCACTTGCTAGGTCAGAACTGTTCGAGATGTTCAATATCCAGAGTCAGGTTCTTCCTTACTCATTGAAGACATGTTCAGGGCTTACAGACATGTCAGGGAGGAAAGCTGCAGGATCGTGTATTGAACCAGTAAATGGAGGAGAATGCATAGCTCTGCCACCATAGATTGAATGCAACCAAATACCCAACAACAGGTATGAAATACCTACACCAGCTGCAGCTCTTCACCACCCACATCTTCGATCCATCGCTTCGCAAATCCCTGAAATTGATCCCAGAGTAGAGATACTACTCCTGCTTGGGCGGGATGCTATTGAAGTGCATAAAGTTACACAGCAAATAAGTGGCCCAGTGAATTCTCCCTTTGCTCAAAAGCTTCGCCTTGGGTGGGTAATAGTCGGGGAGGTGTGTCTTCAAGGTGCCCACAGGTCAAGTGTATCATCTTATAAATCCACTGTTTTGGCTGGTGGTCGACCATCTTCTATGACATCATGTGAAGCATACATACAGCTTCAAGAGAGAGCAAGTTATGGCGGGGAGAGCCCCTGGGACATCACTGCATCATCAAATGAGCTAAGAGAGCAAAGCATAGGAAAGACTGTGTTTACTGAAACAAGTAATGACAACAAGCTAGCACCATCATATGAAGATACGGTCTTTTTAAAGACCATGAAGACCCAAATGTACAGGGATAAAGACAACACCTGGGTTGCTCCGTTGCCATTCAAAGCACCTAGCTTAAGACTCTCAAACAACCGTGAGCAAGCAACAAAACGCCTCACCTCCTTGTGCCGCACACTCAATCGGAAAAGGGGGATGAGAGAACATTTTGAGACCTTCATGGAGAAGATCTTTAAAAACAATCATGCTGAGGTAGCGCCACCCCTGGCAGAAAATGAAGAGTGCTGATATTTACCATTTTTTGGTGTTTATCATCCTCAAAAGACAGGTCAAATTAGAGTCGTCTTTGATTCCAGTGCTCGGCACCAGGGACTTTCACTGAACAGTGTGCTACTCAAAGGGCCAGATCTTTTTAAAATCAGATTTTTTTTAATATAATCACTAATTATACAGTTGAGCAGTATATTCAATCAATCAAAAGCAGTATAAAATCAGTTTTAAAATTCCCAAACACAGTGTAATTCTAAAGGGCAGCTTAATTCTCCTCAGTAGTAACTGACAGTTCCACCATGTTGTAGTTCTTACAATCAGCTCAGACCTCTTTTGTAGGCACTGAGTGTTCCGCCATATTGTAGTTCTAACATGCAGTAATTGTAGTTCTAAAGAGGAGGTTAACTGTCATGGCAGTGTGACACACAAGGAGAGACTTAATTCTAAATGCTTGAAGCAGTTAGTTTTTCTGAAAAGCCTGAGAGAAATATTCAAGCTTTTATTTTGAAATTTTCATCAAGCTTAATTTAAAATTGACATACTAATCCTGTGTGTAACGATGGTTGGTTAAAATCAGTTATAAAATGCCCAAAACACAATGTAATTCTAAAGGCCAGCTCATTCTTCCTCAGTAGTAACTGACAGTTCCGCCATGTTGTAGTCCTAACCTTCAGGAATTGTAGTTCTAAAGAGGAGGTCAATCCTTCCTCAGAGTTCTGCCATAGTAAAAACTACAGTGATGTGTTTTTGTAGTCCTAATCAGCTGGCCATGGTGTGTTCCGTTGCTATGGTAATGGATCCTCTGCCAGCTGTGACTCAGACAGGGGGAGACAGAATTTTATCAGTTTGAGTGTAACTGACTCTGTTTTGTGTAAGTTAGTCTTTTGTTTTGACTTGAATTTGGCTCGTTTTTTGTTAATTATGACATTTACTCGAAATGCCAACAAAAGTAATAGCTCCAATGCCGGGACCGAGCCGCACGTTTTGATATATATATTATGAGGGGGCACGCAGCGGTATCGGCCGCATTAACGGTAGTAGGAAGCGGCAGTTATTTTGAGGTGAAGAACAATCGGTGCCTGCCATACATTTCTATGGCAGGCCCCAACTACAGCAGAACTCAGGAAGGAGCTTGCCTTTAGAACTACTTGTGTTTGGCATTTTATAACTGATTTTAACCAACCATTGTTACACATGGAATTAGTGTGGCAATTTTAAATTAAGCTTAAAAACAATTTCAAAATAAAAACTTTGACAATTTTTCCATCAAGTAATTGCTCTGTTGACCGTTAAATAACTGATTTAACGCAATCACCGTTACACACGGGATTAGATTGGCCATTTAAAATCAAGCTTTCTGAAAATTTCAAAATAAAAGCCTCAAGATTCATCTGTTGCTAATGCAGTGCCGCAAGGCGCTGCAATGATATTAACTTGCATTATCGTTTTCTCTCAAGTTAGGGCCAGTGCATTAACATTAGCACAAACATGTACTAATGTTAAATTTCTTCTGGAATTTTATAATTATTATTATTATTATTATTATTATTATTATTATTATTATTATTATTATTAATTATGCATTAAGAATGATCTCAGATAAAGTAAGTTTATTTTATGTCAAAACTCCACTGTAAAAATATTGTATTATTGCAGCCAGGATAATTTTGAGCGCAAAACTGCAAGAAACTTAATATAAATATCAATTTTTGTCCATTTGAAGTTATTTTTGATTAAGATGTGAGTGCTGAACATGAATAGCACTTTATGAAGTATATTTTGAGTTCATGTTTAGTTTAAACTATAAATACCTTTCTCTACAGGACAAAACTAACATTAAGATTAATGAAATAACCCATCAAGTTATTTGTGAGATTTTTTTGGATGTTTTTCCATTTTGCGAAAAAGAAAAGAAATACTTAGAAACACGGAAATTATTCTGTGACTGTATTTTTTTTTTTAAACTGCTCTGTTTAAAATAAGTATTGGAAATGAATATTGGCCTATTTTGCCTCAGGCTGCAGACTTCTGACTTAGCTGATCAATTAATTAGAAATTGTAACCGATATTGATCTCTTGTCAGCAAACTGCCAACACTTATACGTCCCGGATTTCTTCAATTAGACCCATCATGATTTTGCGACACGTCATGTCACAAATCATGAGGGTCAAATCCTCTTTTTTGTGAGGTCATAAGTCTTATTACAGCAAAGTGTAAAAAGTGAAATGGCAACGACATGTGTCACAGTCTGTGTGACTTGACAAATAATGACTTGAGGCCAAGTCAGAAACTGGCCTAAATCGCAGTTATTTGCGCAATGACAGCTTTCAACCACACAGTGGCACTCAAGTCTATCACTTCAACTCATAGTGGAAGTATCTGCTGGGAGTGACTTTGCACTGCAGACGCTTGTTTCAGGTTCCAGTAGAAAACGATTGTGTTGACAATTTACAGATCCTCTATTTGTTTTTATGTTGTCTGTTATCCCTCGTGCTCCTAAAACATTCGGCTGCCAACTTTTTGTCAAAAACATACACAGGTGGTTTAGAAAACGATATGCTGGAGGTAAAAGTAGTACGCTAATAACTAATTGAAGGTAAATTCGCCAGACTGCATAGTTACAAGTATTCCTATAGTGGTGAAAACAATCTGCTCTCTGCACTTGCACACAGTTTCCCCGAGGCTGTGATAGAACAAACAATGGTCTCTTTGTCAGGTGTATTGAAAGGCTCCTGGGGAAACACTGAAGAAATCAATCAGAATCCAATCACAGAACTGATTGAGATTTCAGCTGGATGGAAAAATGTACTGATATATAAGTATAAGGCTAACCAAAATGCTTAACACATACAAATGTCAAAGATAATATTGTGACCTGTGACAGATAAAATGAAGAGTATCGACTCTCCATCATATGTGCCCATGGCAGTGTAGCAATTTAGACTATATTGTGCTGCATGTAGTCTCACGCTGCAGTAGTTCTCGTTACACTGAAGGAACACAAGTGAAATGGTTTCGGGGTTGCAGGATTGCGAGCCATTCAGGAGAGAAGGCAAACCTGTCGCATGTACAAACAAATGAAGGGGACACTTATGAAACAGAAACAGTGTCAGAATCGACACTTTTTCTGTAAAAAGAAAGCAAAATGTTGATTTTTTTTTTTTCCACACTTTTTGTTGGCTGAAAATGTTGGCCAACAAAGACATAACCCAATTAGAACCACTAAAGAAGGAAGGACAAAGATTCAGACAAATAGACTAACTAAACCTAAGGTGACAAAATAAGAGAACTAGACTATGCAGGGAACAAGAAGGACTTAAGAAATAACCCAGCTAGGATGAATAAAGGAAGCTGGGCCTGGACGCAGGCATAGCAGAACTAAACTTAAGGTAACCAGATAAGAAAATATAGAAACACTAAAGAAGGAAGCTAGAAGGACTAACAAAGAAATAACTTGACACAAAAGAAAGATAACCTAGACTAAGACATGTAGAATAACTGAACCAAGGATGATGAAATAACTAAGAAATAAACATAAAGAGAAACACTACAGGGAGACTGAAATGAGGAAAGCAATAACAAGACAATTATAACCACAATAAATAACCTCAAACAATAAAACTCAGGGCTCACCCAACCTAAAGGGATAACCTGAAACATAATGATAAACATGAAGAGCAAAACCGACAATGTCTGTGTAAATATAGATCCGATTTAGACTAGAAGTCCAACTGGACCCGAAAACACACCCAAGACCAAATCTGACTTCTATGGTTTTGAAATATCTTCTATTTCAAAACGTTCAAATGAGAGGTATTTTATGAGTCTTTAAACTCCTGTCATGATTGCGATGTGTTGTTATTTACACAGAGGTCAATTCTTATTCAGACAGTGAACAAGTGAAGGTAGGAGGCAGTGCAATCGGAGTATTCTTCCAGTGTGAATGTGTGGAGCATTTCTGGTCAAAGTAACTCTCCGATATAAAAATTAAGTGTAAAAATCAACTGGGGGAATATTCAGAAGAGCCATCGTAAGATTTGTTGGTCTATATACTGCTTTAGATTTTCTTGTCCCTTCTAGGATTAGCCATTAGCATCAGTCTAATGACACCAACTAATGTGACGATAAACCTAAGCAGGACACCAAGAGAGTCATCTGCTGCAGGTAAGACATTAATATTTTATAACCTTTTAACAAAATGTCTCTCTGAAATGTTGTAAAATAGTTACCTAAGTGTTAAAGTCAGAATAAAGGTTGTGCAAAAGCACACGTACAGTCGGTGATAAAAGTCTGCCATTGAACAGCAGTCAAAAGTCATTTTAATTAAAAATTTTAAAAATCCCCAATGCACACACCCTGCAGCAGGCAATTAGCATCCAACCAGGGTAAATGACAAAAAGTGATGTTTTTTTTTTTTTTGGAAGCTCTGTAATTAGAAACATACATTTTTTTTTAGCCGTATTGCGGCTAAAAGCAATACGGCAAAATAATAATAATAAAAAAAAGAATCAACATATGAACTACTTCTGTCTCACATGCTTCTCTCTTTCTCTTGATAGAGCTTTGTATGAAGGTGAACAGCATTCAGACACAGTGAATGATGAGTTTATTAGCTCCTACCAGCTGTGACCAACCCTTGGGTATTGTTGGAGGGGTACAGCTGTATCTCTATGAGCACAGGACTGTAGAGATGGGGGCCTGGGGGGGCTCTACCCAGGCCAGGGGGAGCGGGAGGGGTGAAGGGAATCACAGACGAGGGAGCGCCTCTGAGTATACCAGAAGAGCTCCCTGGCAACTCGAGACAGGATTGACGCCATAAATGGGGCTCCCCTGTTCTCTCACCATGGAGCAGTCAAACAAAGGCCAGTGACAGAGGGTGGGAAAGGGGAGGAGGGGCCGGGGTATGCAGGATGTCTAAATGGGTGTAAAGCTTCTGAAGGCCGGACAGCAGGCGAATTCCTGCTCCTCACCTTAGCAAGCTTTTCCTGCCCAGATAGTGGAAAAAACATCTTAAACTTTTTCCGCTTTTTGACATTTTGTCATGTTTTAAATCCAGTCAGCCTATCACGAGCGGATTTATGTGACACAGCCACATAAAGCAGCACGATTGTGAATCGAAGGAAAATAATACGTGGCTTTCAAAAGTTTCAACAAACACAAATCTGAAAAGTGTGGCATGCTTTTAGATTCAGGCCAGTGAGGAATCCTTTTAGCGACAGCTAACACATGAATATGCTTCGAAGTAAGCCGTTCCATACCAGCTCTGGCGTGTAGGGCCATTCCTCCTTGGATTTATGTTCTTTCCAACCATCAACATGTTTTTTTTGTTTTTTTTTTGAGGAATGACTTCTGTTGAGCTCCACCTATCTGCTTACCATTTCTGGATAAGCCTCTTTTCCATGAAAAGAGAAGCGTTCCTACAGTATGACACTGCCATAATCAAGTGTCACTGAGAGGATGATGTGTTCAGGGTGACTTGAAGAGTCCGTTTTTCACCACGCGTCTGTATGTCGGCCAGAAGGTTTTAGTCAGATGGGACTTCTGACAGAAAATTACTTTATTTAGTTGTGTCAAAGTATTAAGTATTTTTCTGATTTGTACATGTAAACTGTATTAGTCATGGTTATTTGTCTTGGTCTGCCACACAAAATCCAAAATGAAATATACTAAACTTTGAGATATGGGGTATTAATACATTTCCAATGCACATGTGTTAACATGGGACTCGTGCGTCCCTGAACGTGTCACAGCTCTCTCACTTACTGACATTGCTGAACACGGGGTAAACTGGGGCTCCAAATGGAGATGTTTAAGTTCAGCTGAAAAAGCAGCATTAATAATTCATCACGGCGAGCGCAGAGGTTATGGATCTCTCACAGACACCATCTTCTGAGAGCACCAAAAATGCGCACGCCGACCTTTTTTTTTTTTTAACACGCACGTGCTCACGTGCAAGCGAGCCACTTTGATGTCAATTACCGTAGCGTCATTCACTCGAGATGAGTGAGAAGAGGTTTTGCGTTTGCGGGGTGTGTGTGTGTGAGTGGGGGGATGTTGGATTCCGGGGTGATCTGAACGCACCACCGTGGTCAAACCGCCCGCCACACCCTTCAGAGTAAACAAAAGGCAAGACGCATGTGAACCCTCGTCTGCGGGTGATGGTTACTAGACATTGCGGCTCGTTTAAAAAAAAAAAAAAAAAAAGCGATGGGGTTCAGGTGGAAAAAACGAGCTTTTGCCCGGACATGCAGGAGTTTATCTCCAAACACACGTCTTCACTTTCTACGTGTCGGCTGCTCGCGCAAAACGTGTACACGGTCGCGCGGGCATGCGCGCACGAGGTTCACGTCCCCCCCCCCAAAAAAAAAAAAAAATCAACCCCTTTGTTTCTGTCGTCCCCCCGAAACAGGAATTCGGCAGAGAAGCGTGCTCGCGTGGACCAGACTGTCTCCTCCCCCCACCATAAGCACACACACACACACACACACACACACACACACACACACACACACACACACACACACACACACACACACACACACACACATATGCACCACAACTCTCTCTCTCTCTCTCTCCTCCCTCAGTAACCCATTACCATCACCAATAACACACTCACACACACACCTCCTCAACTCCTTTGTGTGTTTATGTGTGCATGCTGAGAAACCCGGGGACGGATGCTGAGCTTATAAAGCTTCTTTTCTTTTTTTTTTTCATTGTTTTATTATTTTTTAAAAAATATATATATACATATATATATAACATGGATACAATTTATTCATCAGCAACAGCTTCTGCTGGATGTATGGAAGCCTCCAGGTGAGGATAAGGCGGACCGGCTGAGCGCGTGTGAGTCTCACCTCTCCAGAGCCAGGATCCGGATTGCAAGAGGAGCCTGTTACCACGAGCAAGTGCGGCAAAACTGGGACTTTTCCACCATCAGCATCCCTCCTCTTCTCTCCTCGCCTCATCCCTGCTCCTCCTGTGGCCACGCCACCTCCCCTGCTTCCTTCCTTCCCTTCCTCCCTCCTCCCTCCCTCACTCCCTTCTCTCCGTCTCCTTCTTCCGTGATCCCAGAATAGCCTCGCACCCCTTATCCCCGGGGATAAGCGCTGGAGTGTTTGGAATTTCGGGGTGACTCGAGAGAAGCTGGAGGATGGATTAGCAGCGGCGGCGCCACGGCAAAACTGGAGCAGCACGCGCGACCACGCCGGGGGGGAAGGGGGCGACGGGACTCGGTGAATTCGCGGAGCCCCCGGGACAGAGGTGAGTAAAGCCTTCCGTCCCACTCCGCGTGGATTTACACAGCCGGGCAGGCGGGCGGGCGCGCGGGCTGCCTCTCTCCTCCCCGGCGCGACGGAGGTGAGAGGCGGACAATCAGCACATGGCTTTCACGTTTCTGTAACTGATGATCTGAGGCAAAATGCTTTTTTTTTTTTTTTTTTTTTTCTGGTGGCGGAGGCGTAGATGTGAAATGCTCCAGTTTAAACACTGATTGATTAAAAAAAATTAATAAAATAAAATAAAAAACTACAGCAATCAAAGCAAATTGAGCATACCCGAATCCCTCTAGAAAAGATGCAGTCGTCGTGACAATTCTGCACGCTTCATATAAATCAGGACAAAAAAAAAACCCCGAACAAGCACGAGGGTTCGGCGTTTTTTTTTTTGTTCCCCCCCTCCTCAGTCTGTGAATTAAGTTGGGTGTTCCCTCCTCCTCGGGACTCGTTGAAGGCCCATTCAGGTCCCTGTGAGAGTTAAGAGGCGGTTTCTAATGCATTCCGCTTCAACTTTTTCCACAATTTGTCACAACGCAAGCACAAGCGCCCGGCGTGTTTTATTGCGATTGCAGACGTTTGACAATCATGAAGCTGCGAAGTGGAAACAAAAGGATCACATTCTAGAATGTTTTTTGTTGTTGTTGCATGGTAAAGCATTCCTTTGCATGCAGCAGTGGCTCCACGTTTAAGGTCCTTATCCTACCAGAAGGGGAACCACCGCCCCGGTCTTTTGCATCATATAACAGCTCCCCCCTCCTCCTGCATAAGGATCCTTTCAGCATGACAGCCACCACCATGTTTTATTGTGTGTTGCAACCTGCCACATGTAGGCAAAGTAATTCTATTCTACATATTCACAGGCTTGACATAAACTTCAATTTGGGACTTTCGTTTTAGGGCGTTTGTCTTTTATTCTTGTTTTAAACCCAAACTTATGGCATGCACAGCTAACACTCCCACCTGAGCTGTTTATGTCTGCTGCTCCTCCACAGCTCCCTAATGATTTTTCTTGCCCAGCCTGTCGGTCTAAGTGGATTTCCAGGTCTCAGTATGGTTTCGATGACATTTTGTCATCGAACAGTGCTCTATAGGATGTTAAAAGCTTGGGGTGTGGTTTAACAACCTAATCCTCCTTTTTGTCTCGCCAACACTTTATATCTGAGCTGTCTGCCCTGTTCCTTAGTTTTCATGATGCTGTTTGCCCTCTGACAATCTCTGCTGATATGATAATATATGAATCCTTTGAATCGATCCAGAGACGCATAGATCAAGCCCTGTGCGTCGAAGAGACGCAACCTCAGTTTATGACACTGATTATTGAAAGCAAGTCCCCTCAAATGCTGAAAAGAACAGAATGACTGAGATGAGCAACATTTGTCCGATTTGGCTCACTTGCTGAGTGTTTAGTAAAGAGCAGGGTCCCACAAAGCTAACAGGACAGAGAGTAGTTATCACTAACATGAATACTTTTGTGGTTTAAATACACAGGATTTCATTATAATTCGGTTGGAGTACAGCAGAATACCAAATCATATCATTTGAGTGTGTTACATACAGCGCATAATGAAAATAATCAGCGTTTTCTTGAGAATATTGAATAGATTAGTGGGTGAAATGATTAAACTGTCAAAACTACAAGCTAGACACCACTGGAGCACGTTTCCAGTTTCAGGAAATCATAGCTGTGCAGCAGTCTGGCAGTGGGTCAGATGCCGAAGCGTCGCTTTTCAGATGGCAGCAGTTTGTAAAGTTTGGCTCCCCTCACGATCTTCCGCAGGGAACCTCCCGTCTACCGTCCTGCACCGGGTCACTGACTGACCTCCGGTTTCGCTGGTGTTTGACTGCGGTTGCGTTTGCTGGTTTGCCGATCCCGTGAATGAGTCACGCTACCTTGGTCTCATCAAACAGTGCATTGATGAGGTTCTCGCATGTGTTGACGCTCAGTTACGTTAGATGTAAAGAACATCAAAATAGAAACATGTAGTAGAGTGCAAATTGAAATTCTCTCATGTGAACGCTTTTATTATGCAAATTAATAACTGATTTGTTTGTCTGCTTTAGGATTGTTTAGTTTTCTCCATTTCCTTAAAAAAAAAAAGAAGAAGAAGAAAGACCCAGATCCTCACTTGTTATTGGTTTTAGATGTTGTTTTCCAAAATCTATTGAAGTAATAATAATAATAATAATGCAGCTTCAAATGGATTTTTAAGCCCAGAGAGCTGCAGCAGCATTCTTCCCTTCATCGACGTTCTCCAGTCATTGTGTGGGCTGGGTGGGGGGTTGTGAGGGGAGGAGACCATGTGACATACTGATTAAAGATTTTTTTTTTTTTTTTTTTTCACTGGTGGTCAGGTTAGCTTGGCTGTAATGATTTTGATGGCCGTAGAATGTGACTAATGTCATTTTCATGCTCATTAAAACATTTACTGAAGCGACGGAAGGGAACATTCATCTCGGAGGTCACCGCTCCCATCGGGAAATAAATGCTTCATCAAAGGATAAAAGTGATCAGTGAAAACAAGTCTGTATTGATCTGTAATAGCACATGCACCATCCCCCCAATGGGACCCGGTCTATGTCCTGCAAAACCCTGAAAGAACTCCGGATTTTTTTTTTTTTGGTCACACATCTGTGGATAAAGGCCTTACTATTCAATAGAACTGACAAGATAAAAATAGCTGGGTTTTGTTTACGGTTCAAAAATTGGATAAAGTGGCTGATTTCGAGCATGAAGGCAGCCTTAGAGAGGCTGGAAAGAAATAAGCCACAACCTGAAATTCAAAACAAGTAATATTTGGATTTAATGAATCTGAAATGACAACAGATGACATCCTCCTTTTGTCTGATAATGTTTTTGTTTCTTTTTATCCAAAAGAGCAATAAAAGTCTTGTAAATGTTGCCAACATCACGAGTGTATGCTACACATTAGGACAGCTAGAGCAGTTTGAAAACTGGAATCTGAGGGTTATTTATGTCTCGCAATTTTAACTAGCGAAAAAACTGCGATCGCAAAAAAAAAAAAAGTCAAATAAAATGCTTCATCTCAATCGCTTTTTGACCGTGAAGTGTTCAACAAACCATCTTTGATCAACCATCTTTCTTTTTAACCTGTAGCCTAAATGTCAGGTAATTGACTTGGATTTGATGTTTGTATTTTCTTTCACTTAAAAGGTCACATTTACTGAAGCAGAGCAGACCCAAGCTGCATTTCCTATTTGCATTCTAGCTTTATTTATGTTTAGCTTCTATTTCTTTTAGACATAATAACCTGAGAGTTGTAAGGATGAAACAAACAAACAAAAAAAAAAAACACAATTAGCTTGATAAGTAGTGTTTTGCAGAAACCAGATACATTTCTGTCAGTCTGCAGCTTTTGTCTTATATTTATTTAAAATTTATAAAAAAAAAAATTTTTTTAATTCAGAAAAAATGAAAATATTGAACTGAAACTTCTGTCTGCTGCTACAGATTTGAATTTTGATAACGTCAGTAAAAAAAACAGCTCTATATGTTCTGTAACTTTCATAAGCAGTAAACTGCTGGAGCCGCCTCCAGCCCACCCACCGCAGCTGCTCCCATAAGATCCTGATCAGAGCGGAGTTCTTTTTTTTTTTTTTTTTGCAGCAACATTTAGCATCTTGTATGAAAATCTGAAATTTTCATCAAAATGTTGTTGTTGTTTTTAAATAGTCCTAAACAGCTTCACAGAATAGTAGATTTCTATTCCAGTCAAACAATGCCAAGAAAAAACATTTACTTTGTTGTTAGCATCATTAGCAGTGCTGGCACAGCATTTCTATGTAATTTGTACGTTGAAATATTTCCTACATTGTGCCAAAGTCAAATAGCCAGATCGAGATTAAAAGTTGAAATATTTAATGAAGCAATTTTTTGCAATCGATTACTATTCCATTTGCTCCCTGCAGCGCTCTGGAGTTTTCTCCTCAGTTATTATTAATGTAACCGTTTCAAATAACTTTCACTGCTCTGAATGTTTGCAAAAAACACACACGCTTATTTCACATTTTCACTCTTCAGAACACTGAAATCTCTCTGCAGAAGGTGATCTATTTCTCCTTGGTCTCCACTGCCGGGATGCTTTGAGCGTGTATGTTCGACGCTCAAATGATCTGCCAGTTTTGAAATTTTTTGGGGGGGAGCAATTTAAAAAAAAAAATAGATATATATTTTTTTGAGTGTGCAGCATTTGTAGAGCTGACAGCTTAATCGTCCAGAATGAAATCAATCAAAATGTGACATCAAGCAACACGACGATCATGATCTCCGGTTTGGTAACCTCAACCCAATATCCAACCCAACAACAGCATCAACTCTGATATCGGATCGCATTCGCCGGTTCTCTGCTACACAGACATAAAGCGTCAATCAATCTCATCTGACACTCTACTGAAGCAAGGTTATTCTTGACATTGGTAGCCATTTGTATGTTAGGTGTCATCATTAAATCTCCACGTTATTCTGCAACTTGCGCCTCCGTACGCTGTGTTTCACCGCCACGGCTGCTGCCTTACTCACCTCATTCACGCACGGACAGGCACAATGCATGCAGACTGCTTGCAGTATAGCCCTATCCAAACACTTTCATAATGTTTGCAAGCATGAGTGTACATCAGCTCCAGCCACTTACTCATGTGATGCATCCCAGAGGACGGATGCTGGCGTGATAGATAAACGACCCCCTTTCTCTAAGCCTGGAGCGCATTCTATATCTGTGTGTGTGTGTGTTTGAAATGTGAGTTAGGACGAGGTTTAAATGCTGACTGGAGTAGGTCAGTGAGACCAAGCGGCTAGCGGGAGTGAGACCCCCATCCTCAGCATCTTGCTAAGCTGCTTTCAGCCGAACTGGGATCTGTTCCTTCACGGCATCTTCTCCGTTTCTAATTCCAGTCCCTTTTGTCAACTTCCCGTCGACCTCCAAATGTGCATGCTTCTCTTTTGAAGTGTACTTATCTCGGTCCTGTTCTTCCTCCCCTCTCCAACACGTTTCCAGGAGTCATGGAAATTAGATGGGAGAAGTCTTTGATTCTCGGTGCGTCACAACGCCTCGGGGTCAGGTTCTCTTATCTCGCCAAAGAAACAGTGATGGAAGAAGAAAACCAAAGGATAATGGCTATGTAACATAGTTGGGTATAGAGAGAGGTGAAGAATAACAGGAGGGGAAAGGTGAAATGATAAAGAAAGATAGATAAAGAGTTAAATAAAACAAGTGTGGCCTAATCAAAGACCTGTTTTGTAAAGAATAATGGGGCAAAAGTCTGTAAATGTGGAAAGCTAACAGATATTAAGAACTCGTGGTTCTTAATGGGGAAAAATGTTCCAAAGTATTGACTCAAGGAGGCTGAATACTTTGCAATTATGTGGTAGTTTAGTAGTTAGAATGGCCTAGTCAAAGACCAGTCCTATTTTTCAAACAGTACTGGGCTAAAAGTATGTAAAAGCTGCAACTCTGGAGTAAAAAGTTGTTCCAAAGTATGTTGGGGGGGCTAAGTAATTTGGAGTTATATAGTACTTTGTGTTGGTTTACGGCATAAAATCCCAATAACGTAATTTCCAGCGGTACGAAAACGTTTGCACAAAATGTGCGTAAAAAGTAACACCGCCCCAAAAATAGTCCGTCAGACATATTTGGCACAGCTGACGTTGCAAGAGCGAGAATAAACCGGAGAAGAAAAGGGGAAAAGAGGCAGGGGAGAGCTAGCAAAATGAAATGAGGTACGAAGAAATCAGGTGAAATCAACGTGGAGCAGACGGTACGTAAATGAGAGGTAGCGAAACTACTTGAAAATGGGACAAGGAGATGTGTGAGGCAGGGAGGGCGAGATTGACAGATACAGAAAGGAAGAAATCAACAGGATGGGAAGGAAGGCATAGGGAGCTGTAGGGAGAACGGTGAATATTTAACTCTATTTGACTTTCCATCTGTGCCTCTGGCTGTTTCCTCTCTCGGAGATCTTCTGCATGCCTAAAGGTTATTGAAGACACCGTACTGTATATATATATATATATTTGGGGTAAACAGCTGTTGGGTTGTTAAAATGCTTCCTGCTCAATTCAGAGCTTTGAAGAACCCAAACAGCTAGAATGTCTTTTGATTATAAAGCAGCTCCAGGTACTGCAAACACACACTCACTGCTGAGCATCCCAACACAGCAACGCGCACAGGTCATGTGTCTATGTTGCGGTAACAACAGCATCACATCAAATGAATGATAATCCGCTGTATAAAAAGGCATGTCCTGTTTCCTCACAGTGTGAAAACTGTTTCCATTTCCTAAAAGCCACAACAACGGCTGACAGTTTCTTAGTCATTTTATTCTCCCTTTTACAAATGCACAGTGCGTGGTTGTTTGCCTTGTGTGTCTCTGTGTTGCTATGTGCCTGACCTCTGGAGAAAAGGACCTCAAAAACACCTTTTTTCTTTTTTTGACATCATGGAACGTTCAAAAGAAATTGGGCAAGACATCAGGAAGGGAGTTGTCGACCGTTATATGACCTGTTCACCCTTCGGTACGATTTCAAGAGAACTGGGGATGGCGCGCGCATTTGCTTTGAGAGTTATATCCAAATGTGAACACCATGGCGATATCAAACTCTTACACTGGTTAGGAAGGGAACAGGAAGACGTCACGTTGTGTTTTTTTTGTTGTTTTTTTTTCTGAAAATTTCAACAATTAAAAGAAAAATAAGCCAAAGTCCTCCGGACATTCCAGCCGATAACCGTTTGTAATGTCATCCCAACAGGTTGCGACTGGTCCCACCCCAAGATGACGTCTCCCAAAACCAAAGCCAAGAAGAAACCACCCAAAGACAGCATGACTCTGCTGCCGTGTTTTTATTTTGTGGAGGTACGGATGAATTGGGAATGTGAAAGAATTGTTGTTGAAATGCAACAGTTCTTAGATATTTTTTATTGTAATTGTCACCTCTGCATATTTCTGGCTTAATAATCTAAACATTAAATCAATATTTGAGCTTTTCTTACATGTATACGTTGTATGTGCATGCGGCTAAAATGAAACATTCGATAACTTGCTGCTTGCCAGTTGTCCTTGGTTTTGTTTTACGGCTTGTGAATTAACATGTGTGTCGACGCATTCCCGTCCAGCTCCCCATTGTCCTGTCCTCCTTGGTGTCTCTGTACTTCCTGGAGTTGACAGATGTCCTTTCCCCTGCGATGGTGGGCTTCCGTTGCTATGACCGCGACCTCTCCATGCCTTACGTAGAGACTGGAGATGAGCTCATCCCTCTGCTGATGCTGCTGAGTTTGGCGTTCGCCGGCCCAGCCGCTTCCGTAAGTCCATCTCACGACTTTCAACACAAAGCGGCGCATCGTGTTGTATTTGCGAAGTTGAGGGGAGAGGAAACTCTGCACCCGGTGACAAAAAAAAAAAAAAAAAAGAAATCTCACAGCATGATGCTGCCACTGCTGTGTTTCATCATAAACTATGTATTCACCGAAAAATACAAAAGTCACACAAATGGGCAAATGTCTAGCAAATTCAGTCTGCTCTCTCTCTCTCTCTCTCTCTCTCTCTCTCTCTCTCTCTCTTTCATGCAATATCGATGTTTAGATTAAACATTATCAGTCACTCCTCCCCCCCGCCCCCAAATCGATAGACACCAACACACACTACAGTAATCCATCAGCAGCATGGAAACGAGCAGCAATCGTTTATCACTCTGATTGGAAGTGATCACTGTTCGATAGCACCTTGCTCTGCTTTCACCCTGCTGTACCTTCCTACAGTAGATCAAAATCACAGACATCTCTACCTGACGTGAATAGCGCTTTAACACGTTTACTTGTCTGTGTTTGCTCTGCTCTGCTCTGCTCTTCTGATCTTGCAAAATGCGAACAGTTGCAAAAGCCCGACGTGAGCCAATCTTTTCCCCTTCTCTTCGTTGCTGGCCGTAGATCATGTTGGGAGAGGCGGTGATGTACTGCATGCAGTCCAAACTGAAGACCTGCCCAAAGTCGGAGGGCAGCATAAACGCCGGAGGCTGCAGCTTCAACTCGTTCCTGCGCAGGACCGTGCGCTTCGTTGGTAGGTCCGGTCGCCAGGCCCGTTTAGAAGTCACTTACTTCAACTAATATTGTTGTTACTCTATATGTCTGCATAGCTTTAAGGAATGTTCTCCCTGTTTGGATGAAAGAAAACTCACAGCCAACGGCAACTTGTGAACCCAATTCTTATTTTCAAAAATCACAAAAGTTTCCATGTGTTTTTCAGGCTACGGTTATCCAAGTTCAGCTAAGCCTTATTTATAGAGTGACGATTTTTCTGTGATCCAAAGTTCCCAGTGAGTCTCGACTTCATTTCGTTTTTCAAAGTAGAGAAATAAGCTAATTACAGACATTAAATGAAGGGTGACTTAAAATGAAACCGACTTAAGAAGCTGAGATAATGAAATACCCGAGGCAAACTCTGAGCTTTGAAGTCAAAAGAGTAATCTATTCACTTTCCCGCATTTAAGTCAAAAGGTTAGTGTGTGTGTGTGTGTGTGTGTGTGTGTGTGTGTGTGTGTGTGTGTGTGTGTGTGTGTGGGTCTGTGTGTGTAAGCATGTAAAAATGCATCAGACTGACAGCTTATGGTGTCACTTCAGGTTGCTGCAAATTCACGCTGGTTTTCCCCCCAACTGCAACACGTGTCTCAGAAATGAACCCACTCTGTGTGAAGAAGGCATTGGGCGGGTTGTTTTTTTTTTTTTTTTCCAGTTCATTCGCCTGATGCTGCATTCACCTCCGTTGCCTCTATTTCTCTCCCTCAGGTGTTCATGTGTTCGGTCTCCTGGCAACAGCCCTGGTGACAGATGTCATCCAGTTGGCTACCGGCTATCACGCCCCTTTCTTCCTCACCGTGTGCCAGCCCAATTACACGGCTCCGGGGGTGTCATGTGACAACAACGCCTACATCACGCAGGATATCTGCATGGGGAAAGACCAATATGCAATCATGTCAGCAAGGTAAAAATGTGCTTGTATTTATTTAGCACAGAATCTTATTTATATTATATTAAACGTGTTAGATTTAGGATTCTAACACGTCTTGCAAGAATACAACTGGCATTAGAATAGTCAAAGCTGATTATTTATTTAGGATTTTATGAAATTAAAATTGAAATGAAATTAAAAAAAGAAGTTAGATGTTCTTTGTTAAGTAAAAATGTGCATGTGGCGGCATTTTGGATTCAGGTTTGTGGCTTTTCAAGATGCTCTGTAGAGGTTCATACAGGGGATCAGACAAACAAGCTCCAGCGAGTCGCTGTGAAAGGCATATTAGATCCGTACACAGGAATGATCACAGCTTAGCGCCACTGATACAGGGATAATCCCAGTAACTGTATTACAAGTGTGCATGCGAGTGCTTCTCTTCTCAAGGGGAGCCGTTATTAAAATACCTGAAGACGTAGTTGTTTTGCATAGGACGACATGTTTTCTATTATTACCTTTTTGTCGCCAGGGACGGTGGGACGAAGCGAACAGTTTTGAGAGGTAGAGGAAGAAATTGATGGAGATGTGTAAAAATTATTTCTATGAAGCTTTGATGTCTCACCTCAGCCGGATTCAGTTCCTCTTATGTACCCCAGTGTGCCACCTTCGTGGTTAGTGGAGCTGAAATCCGAGGGCATTCATTAGGACAAGCGAAATAAGTTGTCGTGTCGTGTATTGTACCTTGAAAACAATTCAGCAATTTTTTTTACATGTAAAATTCTGAAAAGTGTGGTGTGGTCTCAAACAACCCGCAACAATCTCTATCTCTACCAGCAACAACCCAAAGACTGAAATTGGTTGTTTGGATGCTCCTCTGATTTATGCACTGCCTGGTGTGTCAGTTCAGGCAAACAGCCGTGTCTGTGTAGGTTTGACAATGCGCCATGCTCGTTTCGTTTTTGGACATTGAACGCTCCTTGTGACATTTTGTTATCACCTAACCCTGCTTTAGACTCCTGAAACATTATTCCTAACAGGAAGCAGATGAATTTATACTGCAGTATTATTATATTGTTGGGTATCTTTTCCTAGAAAAGTACAAGTTTAAAAACATCTATTTTCATTTCTCCACTTCTAATTTCCCTGCTCTTTTCCTGTAGGAAAACCTTTCCATCCCAGCATGCCACGCTGTCTGGCTTCGCAGCTGTATATATCTCTGTAAGCACTTCAACTTACTAAGATTCTTCTGGCATGACATGTCTGTGGATGGATGTGCTTATTTATAGCCCTGGAAAAAAAATACTCAGTTAAATCTGTTTATATTTGTAATTTTTTTGTAAAATCCAAAGTCAACATGCTGTCAGCCGTGACTGTACTATTCTTCTCTGTTTCATCATCACTTGACAAAATAAAGAGATATTTACCCTTTTTTTTACCAATCATAAAGAAGTTTAATATCTTTTATATCACGTACAAAATCTAGAGTTTCACTGATCAGAGTTTTTATGGTCAAATACCTAGAATGGATTCTCCAAACCTTTGACTTGAAGGGTTATGAATAAGAACCAAGTACTGGATGAATTGAAGATTCAACCGGATTAAAAATATTTTGCAGCAAATTAAAACAACAATTTTATCTAAAGCATCTCAAATATATAGCGCTTTCTCACTGCATCACTAATAATCAATGCAGGACACAGAGGTATCTATAAATAAAACTCAGCTAAGAACAAGTACATCATATTTACTTATTTACATGGCAGAGAACAGCGCACTGTCTTTTTTTTTCTTTGCTTAACACACCTCTATATGTAGATGTATGTTGTACCAGTTTAAGATATGCTGATGTTTTCTGCAAAAAAAAATAAATAAATAAATAAAAATGCAGCCAAATCTGACTTCATATTTGACAGACAAAAGCTGACTTACTGTAAAATGCTAGATTGTTAACAATGCCAGCCTTTCTGTCAAAAACAATCATTAGGAATTTCTATAGACAACAAACAGAACGCCACGATGTCTGGGAGGACGCTGACTGTGTTACTCAGCTCTGCGGTCACGCATTTCAGTATCATTTCAAAACAGACGGAGCGATGACAGATGGGATATTTTCAGTGTTCTAGCAGAGAGTGCAATTAGCACAGTCAGTGTTACTAACTTTGAAAATAAGCCTGTGTGTGTGCATAAGTGGAGTTTGCCTTAGCAGTGAGAGTTTCAAAAGATTCACAACATTTCCAAACCCGGCATATTCCCTTACAGATACAATTAGATTCTGCGAAATGATAAAAACAGAGCAATCTCGCCGTAATGCACTTAGCTTTCTCTTATTAGTTGACATTTTAAAAGCGGTGGCCCGAAGGATCTGGCAAGACACGTCTGTAAAAAAAAAATAGATTTTTTTTCTTTCTGGATTCCTTCTGTCTTTTGTGGCTCCTCTGTCTCCTATGTGTTAAACATTGACACTGGAGTTACGGCAGTCGTCAGTGCCGTCTGGTTTACACTACGTATGAGGCATTCACTGATCAGAAGAAAGTAGGATTTTTACTTTTCCAATTGGTCGACCGTGCATATAACCACATGATTTCTCTAAAAATAACCATTACCAGTGATCCCATTTTGGTTTTCAAAGTTGATTATTTCATTCATCTTTGGTGGATATTGGTTAATGTGCCTTGATTTGTCTGTACTGTGCTGCAAAGTATTGTTGTTTTCCATCATCGCAACACCATCCTATCTGCAAACATACCCACACACACACACACACACACACACACACACACACACACACACACACACACACACACACACACACACACACACACACACACACACACACACACACACACACTCATCCTCATCAGTGGCTATATAACTGCTGCATCACTGGATCCTGTGTGTCCTCATTAAAACTCACTGAAAGGGCACTGACTGACATCTGTTGCAAGACAGTCAGGAGGAAAAGAGTTGCCTGCTGTCTCATCTGTGCTCTCATAGGTATTTTTCTCAATTAATGGAATGCATTTATTCCGTTATTCAATTCTCAAAAAGCTTTCCATTGCCACATTCTAAGATAATGAACAAATGAAGAGCCGAGAGAAAAATCTCCTCACACGCAAACATATTTTGTGTAAATCTATATGGGATGTAAGGAGAAATTTCTCATTGCTGGCAGGTTTTCCCTCTTGCTATGAAGAGTGGGATTTTTTTTCTGCTCAGTGGCCTGTGGACAAGCTTGTTAAAATAGATTCTTTTTTTCTTTTGTGCAAAGGCTGCCATACTGTCACTCAGCTGTCTTCTATTTTATGCAATCAAAATACAGTAGGCATGCCGGAAATGTGAATGCAGCGAAAAATATATTCTTGTTTTTTTTTTTTTTTTTTTTCTTTCCTTCTCTGCTCACTCATCAGCTCTGTTTCTGTCAAAAGATGGCAAACTGTTCAACTCTGCGCACGCTATTCCTTTTCCTACGCGCTAAACCCTATCAGAGGCAGCATAATAATCTTTTTAATAAGTCATGTTTCACTGGTTATTCATGCCCTACATTTTGTTTCATATTTTGTCTCATTACAACCACTCAGTTTATGTGATTAACTAAGGCAGTTCAGCTCCAACTAGTGAACAGTTTGTCTTTCTGGAGACGTTTCTCATAAATTGGTCTGAGGCTGGGCATGTATCGCATTGTTTATGATTTACTGTGATAAATTACTTATCACAATAAGAAATTTGACTTATCATTACTGCGATAGATTACAATTAATGATGTTTAAGACACCCCAAAACTGTCCTTATTGTCGGGATTGATAGTTATACTATTTGTTTGTTTAATAAAAGCATCAATAAATGCAAGCAAATTTGAAAATAGACTTACTTTGTGCAGCTTCATTGTTTGTCATGTAAACGCACCGTCATACAGCTACCAAAAAAGGAAGTATTAAATAGTTTTTATCATCATGTTTGCCACAGGGACAATAGTACAAAATACTGCCCTGATATCCTGTTTTATTTGCAAGTGTCAGAGTAAAAGGGGACAGCATACACAGACATACATCTTTCAAGTTTTTATCAGTAAAACATTGAAAACAGCACGTCCATTTCATTTCACTTCACATCTCTGTGCGACTCTGCAATGGGCTTTCACACAAAATCCCTTCGCCCCCAAAAACAACACACACACACATTTGGGTTTAACCTGAATAAATGTGAAAAAAAAAAAAAAAGTAAAGCCTGTCAAACTGCCTCTGGATCCCCCCACACCATGTCTGAACTCTCTGTCTTTTGCCAATCCGTGCATGTCTCTCTCCCCTCAGATGTACTTCAATACCAGCATCAATACCACAACTAAGCTGCTGAAGCCCCTGCTGGTGTTCGCCTTCTGCATGGCTGCGGGCCTCGCTGGCCTGACTCAGATAACGCAGCACCGCAGTCACCCGATAGACGTCTACGTGGGGTACCTCATAGGAGCTGGCATCGGAGTCTATCTGGTGAGTTGAGAGGAGAGCGCCCGGGACGCTGTGACACACACACGCGGTTCCTGTCGCGCTTCAGACGATTTAGAGTCAAGCCGAAAGGAAGCAGGGGTCAGTCATTTTGATCTGTTTAAAAGCAATCGTCTCTTATTTTTCAATGAATTTCAACATAAAGAGTTAGCTTCCGATTTAGGAGCTAGTTTCTCCTCCAAAGTGTATTTAAGAGTCAGTCAGCGGCATGGTTACATTTTGTTTATTATCATTATTATTTATCTGTTAAATTGTCGTATTGTCTTTCTTTGAACAATGTCACAGCATGTGCTAACAAATTCTTGATTTTCGCACCACTTTCCACTCTCCCTGTGTGGCTTCCATATTTTTTTTCTCTCAGCATTTTTTCTTCACATGCTATTTATAGCTTATTTCTATTAAGGAGGGGAAGCGAGAGAGAATAAATAATCTGATAAAGATTCTCTGAAGAATTTCACACTTGGTTTTAAGAAAACTCGTCGTTGCCAATTTCCACGCTTCTCCTCTCTTTCTCTAGTCTCTGACTTTTTGAAAGGGGGAGGGATTTCTGCCGTTTAAGGAGAGAAGAAAGACAGTGATTCAAACAGACCTTAGTCATAGCAAAAATGGGGAGAGACAACTATTCATGTACACTCTGCGTACTGATAGAGAGTTATTTAACATGTACAGTACTTCCATCTAATTGTTTTTCTCACTCCGCCCTGTGTGTGTTAGGCTGTGTACGCTGTGGGAAATTTTAAAGCATCAGAGGAAGATTCTCCCTCTTTGCAGCGGCTGACGTCGGTTCATCACAAGGACGGGCTTAGGGTGTTGACCCAGCGGAGCCACGATTCCCTGTACAGGAAGACGCCCAGGGTGTCAGAGAGCAGGGAGGAGCTGGGGGCCGGGTTGGGGTCCGGAGCCCGCAGTAAGGTGAGGAGGGACAAGGCGTCCCTGGCCTCGCTGAAACGAGCCAGCGCCGACGTGGAGCTCCTGGCGACGCGTGGCCCCATGGGCAAGGAAACCATGGTAACCTTCAGCAACACCTTACCCAGAGTCGCAAATGGCAACAGCCCCATCTCCCCCTCCGACGAGCCAGTCGTCACGCAGCGCCACATGACCTTCCACGTGCCCTTCGATCCCCAGAGGTCCCGGCAGCTGGTGTCCGAGTGGAAGCAGCGCTCACTGGAGCTCCGCAGTCAGAGCTCGAGAGACGAAGACGAGGGAGAGGACGAGAGGGACAGAGGGGGCGGCGGAGGGGCGGCTGCCGGGGAAGGAGAGAGCAAGGGCATGCCTTCGTCTCTTTACCCGACGGTGCAGGCCAGCAACGTCACCGCCACGCCGGCGACGGCGAGGATGGCCGTGGCACCGCCGCTGGTTCACATCCCCGAAGAGGCCACGCGGCCTCCACCCGTTTCCCCCAAGAGTGCCAAAACGAGAGCCAAGTGGTTGTCCCACCGAGGGAGGAAGTGTGAAAGAGCCTGGGACCGGACCCATCGCGGTGTCGACTCCCAGGGTTCCCAATACGCAGCCCAGCCAGCCTCCCAGCCAGCAAAGAGTCACTCAGGTGAGAAAGATGCTAGAAAACTCTTTTCATCTATTGTGTAGAATCATTTCTTTTTTCTTTTTTTAGTTTTATGTCGTCTCATAATATTATTCCCTTGTCTCAAACATACCTTGAGTCTGTAATGCTCCTTTGATTCTCTCATACATATGAATCTTTGAATTCTACTTCCACAAAACTCCTTCTTGGAGCTCTATGCCTTTTGGGTACCATGGAAAATACATGGTACCACCCAAAAGGCATAATTCCAATTTTCACAGAGGCCACTTTAAAATGTTATAGATTGTGTTACATTAGAACTACAAACTTTATGAATATTTTTTATGGGATCATTTGCAAAAAGTCATCAATCGTTTCTCATTTCACAATTATGAGCACCTTTTTGGTCTACCATAAGAAAGCCAATGATTTTAGTGGTACATTTTACAGGATGCTGCATAGTTTGAACAGGAGAGGTGATTTAGCAGCTGCCAGATGCTGGATAAACTAACTATGATTTATGTAGGCAGTAATCAAAACTAAATACTCAAGGAAACAATTTGCCTGAGTGGTTTTCTCAGTTATTCCCTCCTTAGGACTGTAATTGTAGCGGGAATTAACATGTTGCTGTCATCATATAGTTTATACGTTGACTGCTGCCCTTTCCTGCAGGTCATAGCCATGTCGAAGCAGCAGGGTCACGGAGGAACCACTTCGTCGGCCAAGACATCAGAAGGGGGTTCCTCCTCGGGGGGTGGCTCCAACTGCTCTGAATCACCGTACTACCGCATCCCGTCCGATCGAGACAGCTGCACCGGCAGCAACCCGGGGAGTGTCGCCGGCAGCGGGAGCATCGTCACCATCGACGCTCACGCCCCCCACCACCCGGTGGTGCGCGTGTCAGCCAGCAACGGCAAGCCGTGGGAGTGGAGGAACACCATCAGCGGCAACATGATGAGTGCCGACGCGTCGGGCGACAAGCACCGCATGGCTCTGCAGCGGCAGGACAACGTCTGCCACTACAGGGACTACCGGACGCTGCCGGGGAAAACAGACTCGCTCGGCTCTTCCACGACCAGCGGGAGCGTAGAGGTGGGGGTGGGGGTGGGGCTGGGAGTGGAGATGCCCCCACCACCCCTTCCCACGGCCTCCTCGCCTCTGCCTCCTCCACCTCAGTTGTCTTCTTCCCCTCTCCCCCCCCCTTCCCCCCCCCTCGGCCCTCTCCCATGCCTCCACCTCCTCCCCATTCCAGCTCCCCTCACATGCCCCCACCCCCTCACCCTTCTTCCTCACAAATGCCCCCGCCTCCTCACCATTCCTCCTCACAAATCCATCCTCACCTTTTATCCAACCAGATGCCTCCTCCACCTCCTCACCCATCTTCCTCTCCGCTACCTCCTCCTCCTCTGCCCTCCTCGTCCATGCCTCTTCCCCCACACCCTTCCCACTCCGCCATGCTTCCCCCTCCGCCCCACCCCGACCTGCTGATGGATGGCCACGGCCAGGCCCTATCCCGCTCCTCCACCCTGCCCCGCCGGCCCTCCGTGTCGTCCCGCAGCCACGCCGAGCAGGAGCACTACTACAAGGCCATGCAGAATGAGAGGATGTTATAGTCGGGGAGCCGCGGGGGAAGGCAACAGACATTATCTCAACATTAGAGATTGTACTTGAAATGACAGAACTGAAGGAGGCATTACAAGAAACCAGGCTGCAACAGGCCAGCAGAGATTTCCGACTTCTGAAAAACGACAAAAAGGTTTGGAGCCACAGACGGCGCCAGGGACTGTAAGGAGGTCTAAAAAAAAAAAAAAAACTCAGCAGGGTGCCTGTTTTTCCTCGTCTCTCTCGCTCATCCTGCCACAGCACCAGCCGAGGAAAGACAGAACTAAGGAAAACAAGACGGAGAGGCAAAAGAAGAAGAAATGAAGCTTGCTTGTGCTTTTGCCTCCGGTTTTGTTAGCATCTCTGGAGTTTCTTTAAGGACGGGTTCAAAAGAAGGAGCTGAGAAAGAGATATCACAATGGATGGTGTGGGATTTGCTAAATCAAGTTCCCCTCGGGAGGAGGCTGAGAAAACAACTACAGGCAATGCATGCTCATCTGAAACCAGAGCAGCCATTTGAGGTTTTCCTGTGATCTCTTTTTATCCAGCTGAAACACTCTTGTTTCAATGCACCGTACAGCAGAGAATATGGCCAGTTCAGCAAATTTAATCACAGGTTTAGGAGTATTAACTGCAGCTCACAAAGGCTGGAAAGTGAGGGCATTGTCTTTTCGATGCCAAGCAGGTGTATCGGCATGCACCAGAGATGCTCGACTTAGGAAGGAGAGGTGAGTATAAATAGGATCATACACCGCTGGGCAACCTGCTATCCGGACGTCACTGAATGGATTGTGGCTGTGAACATTAGAGGCAGTGGAACGGAAAGAGAATCGCTTCTAAAATGAAAAGTTCAGCAGCAGCAACTCGGCACAAAGCGCGGTGGGACTTTTCAGCGAGCGAAACCCACCACGGACTGAAGAGCGAAGCCGAAACAGGGAACGTATTTGCGTGTTTTGTTTATGGACCCATGCCAGCTGCGCTTCTCAACCACGTCCCCCGTTGAAGTGTAAAAGTCGCTCCAGCCGGCGAAGCTAACCTTCCTAGCCAGCACATCTGAAGCGGATGGAGGGTTGCGTCGCGCAAGTTTCACAGATCAACACGGACACACTATTCAAAACAATTCCTGAGTTATCTGTTTGTAAAATATGTTTTTAGATATATTGTCCAGGAGAGCTCTTCAGGAATACTCAAATATGTTAATTTATAACTTTATCAAAACTGGACTGTTGTCAACTATCATTCACCTTTTGTGAGCTATGAGTGATTGTCACTCCTGTTAGCCTTTTAGTTATTGCACCATCATTTCTCTCTTTTGTTTTTGTTTTTTTTGTTGTTGTTTTTGTTGGGGGTTTTTTTTTACTAAAACCATGTCTTAATTCAGGAGAGATTGCTCTTTGGGAGCCTTAAGGAATTTAAAATGAATTCTCTTAATCAAACTCATTTCCATTTTGGGCCATAGAAAGAGAATGAATGAATCATCCTCAAAGAGCCAATTGTGGCAAAATATATTGATAACAACCTGAATATCCTTTAGCATTTATAGTATTGGATCTATACAGTTAAAAACTACTTTGAAATTATATTTAGGCACATAACTGTAAACTTTAAGATGCTATTTCTGTGGCCCTGTAAGATCTAATTTCATGTAAGTCTGACATGTAAGTCTGTTGTGGACTAGATTTGGCCTATTATGTATACATCATCTCTGAGCTTTTGAAGACTTTGATCACTGGTTCATGTCAATGAGGGATTCAGAACAAAACGTTGAAATAATCAGCTTGTGTTTTTTATTTTTTTGCAATCATTCTTCCATCACCAACTTTATTCCCCTGATCATTTTCTTTAGAAATAATCTTTTCTGATAAATCCAGGCTCCTATTTTAAACCAGATGTGTAACCTTTATTTTTAAAGCATGAATTTGTCATTTTTGTTATTGATGGTTGAAGCCCATTGAGAATTTGAATCCTGCTTTTATGGCAATCTAACATTTCAAAGTCGAAGAACCTTATTTGGAGAAAAGTCTGTTCGCTATACTATAAAAGTTTGTTTTTTTTATCCTTCTGTCACAGGTACTCTTAGTATAATTGGTGTCCCTGGTTACCATTGTGATTTCCCACATTTTCTGGGTACCAGCACTTTCTTGTGACTTTCTTGCTTAGAGCCACGTAAAATGATACATGACAGAAACGCCTAATCGAATGGCTGCTGTTTCAGCCCCATTGGTAGCTATAGGGAAGGTTTTGAAACCACACAATGCAGCAGGGTCTGGTGCTCAATTTTCATATTTCTACTTTTGTAGAAGCCATGCCGATGTAAATATGCCTTCAAAACGAGACGCAACGAGACGAATCTCTCTCAAATTTCAATTGAAATTTCTGAGCTTGTTTGGCGCCGAGAGAATTTCATAATGTGAGAGCGATCTCTTTCTCGAAGCATTGTCTGATTAAAATGAGAAATTTGTGTAAAACATGTAGTATTAAGTCGACTTGTTTATCTTGAGGTTAAATTATGACGCTAAGTGGAATAATTACTGCTTGTACTGCTGAGATTGATGGGTAAAATAGCTATTTAGCTTTTGACCCAGCAGAACTAAAATAACAAATTAACAGATATTTCCTGAAAATATTTCAAATGTATTAATTTATTCCCTTCTCAAATATTAAGCAACATGATCACTGTGTTAAACCTTCAAAGCCCCAAAATGTTAATATATAAAAAAATAAATAAATAAAATTGAAAGCTCTAAACAAAATTTAAGGTAACGCTAAAGGTTTAGCTCGTCAATACATTGTTTTTTTTTTTTGTTTGCCATTAAAAAGATAATTTTTGTGTTCCTTGCAACCCTTTAGTTTTGGCCTTAAGGTCCTGTAATACACTTAATCACAATACAAAAAGGTAAATACTCATACAAACTGACACAAGAACTTATCTAATTCTGTTGTTGCAGGACAAGAAAAATAATATTTAAAGGGTTTTTTTTATTAGTTAAAAAAATTTCTAATGATTAAGAATTTCCGTAATTTATTTCGTCAGTTGCACAATAAACAGTCTAAATGAGTGGACCCTTGGTAAAGATGTGTTGCAAGGCAGTAGCAGAATCTCGCACTGAAAATTGAAGTAAGAAATCCAAAGTTACACTTTCCCGTACGTTGGTCGCCATTCCTAACGCCGTTTCCATGTTTAATGAAGCTAATCTTACTCTCATCAAACCAAAGAAGAGTCAGGTCCCAGTTAAAGGCTTAAAATTTAATAGGTGATGTGTCACATCATATTTACATTTCATAGAAACAGGAAGTCGTGGCTTTTTCATAAAGGGTTCAGAGAAAGTCTGAATAAAAAACATCAATAGTCATTTTATAGGAATTATTTGGGTTCTAATAACCGTGTTACTCATGATTTTGCCCCCCCACTGAACAATTGGGTTCATACTAAATGTTGGCATTGTCTCAACTTTTTGCTGTGAGATTATTCTACTGCAGTAAAATATTTATTTGTCTTAAGGCACATCTTTACCACAGAGTGCCAGTAAGTATGACAAATGTCCTCCGCCTATAAGAAAAGGAAGATTTGCACAACCTCTTGGTGCTCCTTGTAAACACCTCCTAGACACCTTTTTTTTTTGTCAGTTTATGGCTTGTATAAAGTTTTTCCCTTTGTTTTTTTCAGACCGAAGATATCTCATTTAATCACACGTGGTTCATTTTGGCCACTAATTTGATTGTACTTTTTCAAAACGCAGACTCGACGACGGGTGGCATCGCTGTCCACCTGCTCACCCCGAAAAACCCAAGAGGTAAATAGACTGGTTTTGTAAAGTCGTCCTAGGAAGAGGTTCTGCTAAATGGAACAAGTTTTGTGTGTGTGTGTGTGTGTTTTTTTTAGAGGTGCTTCTCAAACGAGGAGCTGGTAGTTAAGTTGCCTGTCACTTTGTGCTGCATGTGTGTAAGAGTGTGTGTATTTTTATTTTTATTTTATTTTTACGTTAGATTAATATGGTGAATATGCTACAGCTTTGAGCCCAGTTTGACTGTAAGATATTTGAAATTACTTAATATTATTAATACTATTATTATTTAAAAGTCCTCTTTTATGGGCTAATGTTTTCTATCTGTAGTGATGTGTGACATTGATAAGTTTGTTGAATAAAAAAAAAAATGTCTGCTTAACGGAGGCTTGATCTCGTGGTGCTTGACAACGACGCGTGGAGATCAGAAGGCAGCGCTCAAAATAGCGAGCGAGGTCGATGCCACGGCGGCATTTACCGCCACCCTGATGAAAAGGATCTTCCTCATCGATCCTTACGTTAAGACAACTTTCTTCCTCATCCCGCACTTGAACACACACAAATGTGTGTAGCAAACGTAGAAGGAGCACATTTTTGCAGTGCAGCATTTCTCTCTCTCTCTCTCTCTCTCTTTCTCTGCAGGGTCTAGTGTCAAGTTTCTGAAATGAATTCTTCTACATTGTTGGTCGGTCCTTAGCGAATTGTCTAGAATAAAACAAACACTGAGGTCTCTTGAAGTTTTACAAAAGAATGGGGGGAAACATTCCCAGAAGTCATTGTGTTTTTTTTCTGTCACAGCCACAAATATTGTTTACTTTGACTTTATGTGGCAGAACAACAAATGCAGGATAAATGGTTAAGTGGTTTGAAAAAAAAAAAAAACTTAAGTGAAAGGTACATCAACTTTCTCAAGCTCAGACAAATTGGATGGAAAGTATCTCTACTTTGACAAATGAACATGCCTTGATTTCTAGTTCTGGCTGTCGTGGAGTATTTGATGTTCTTTTGTTTTCTTTTAGTATTATGCTGTATTAAGGTTTACCCAGACCAAATCACACACAAGTGGGTTATTTACCGTTTAGGTGGCTTCAATAAGCAACTGATTCTACAGGATTTTAATTCAGTGTATCACAGTAATCAGGACAGACTATCATGCAACTCAGTTTATGTTAATGAATCACAGAAAATCCCAATTGAAAAAAGATCGGATGCCTTCAAGAGACACTGCATGTGGGGCTTACAATGTGTGTTGTTGGGTTTTTTTTCTCGGAACGCGTCTGTCTTCGCTGATATGCATATTTGTGTGTGTGTGTGTCCAACACTCTGGAGCAATGATCTGTGTGATGAGGCCATAGAGGTAGTGGGGGGGCAGATGGTGTACCAAGGCCTGAGGACAGTCAGTCTGTCCGTGACTCACACTCGGCAAGCTAGCAGCCCTTTCTCTCAATGTCGTCCCTTCCACTCCCCAGCTCCCCCAACCTTCTTTCATCGGTGGCCCAGAAACTGCCACACAACTAGTGTGCATGGATATGTGACTGCAGGAGGCAACGGAACAGAAAATGGAGACCGAGCCATCTATTTTTGTGACTGAGTGCCTTCTTTTTAGTGCTTATACAGTATCTGTGCACCCCTGGGTTTGTGTGTGGACGTGTGAGTGTGTTTGGCCAGGCCAAGCAGCTTACAGCCTTTTCAGGACTGATTTACCACTGCAGAAACAGCACAAAAGCCTTTTGTGTCCCACTCCTTTGTCATCCCGCTCACTTTGACACTATCATTCTCCCGTCTGCCGCTGCATCCAGCTCCCTTTCCACCTTTACAGATGGGGGAAGTGGATTTGGTGCTGCACACCCTTAATTTTGAGCTTAAACAGCTCTCTGACTTCTGAAAGACTGGATGCTCACGGATGACAGAAATGCTCTTGTTTTCTGTTTAGTCAATAAGGTGAATCATAAACCTAAAAAAAAACAAATTCGGCATGAAAATCTAACATCGGTTTACTTTGTCATGTAATCTGGCTCGAGGTTCTCAATTATGGAATCAATCGTAATCATTTAACACAATCACAGTAATTGAGCTTTGAAGCACTTCACATTTATTGCACTTAAAAATCTAGATTAGGCCTGACGCAAGAAGCAATAACTCAGTTAATTGCGCAATCAATTAAAGCGAGTTCAATAATTTCCATTTGCATGATTCATCACTTCCCTCTTTTCTCTTTCCAGCAAAAATTCTTCGGTCTGGCGCTTTGGACTCAACCAAAGCCCTTTTTTCTTTTAACAAAGATTTCTAAGTTCATTTTATTTCATGTTTTTGTTGTTTTATTTATTTTTGGATATATTAAATGTCTCCCAGTTCCAGTGTTAAATATTCATTAGAATTTGAAGTTTTTTGATGTTTGAGAATGTGCTCTTGGATTATTCCATCACCATAATATCATTAGAAAATGGTCTCAAAACAGCATTATTTTATATTTTTCTGGGACAATTTATTGTCTAGTAAAATTTCTTGTGACAGGCCTAATCAAAGTAGGAGTGCAATTACAATGTGGAATATGGCAAAGTAATTTAATAATACTGTATATCCAATAACAATGTTAACATCGTTAACCATGTCTTCAGTGTAAATGAATGACAGGTGTAAAAATCTACAGCAAAGTATCTCCTAGGGCCTGAATGTAATGTTTCATCACAGTTTTTTATTTCAAAAGTGGCCGCTCAAAGTAACGGTTTGCTTAATTTCTCTCCATTGAAATCTCTTCCTGATAAGACGATGTCCACTTCTGGAGTATTCATAACACAAACACAGAAAGAAATGATCCTGCACTCTGAATCCAACCGAATCTCACAGCTTCCTCCAAACCCATGTCAGAAGCCCAAATGTTAGTCAAACGCCAACATGGTGGAAAGCTGAGGCAAAAATCCCAACAAGGTTCAGTGCGTCAGTCAGGGTCTCTACGCACCACAGCTGGAGGCCCAGACTGACATTTTCCGGAGGTTGAGATTCTCTCGGCTCCCTCTTTATTTCCAACCAGCTCCTACCCGCCTTTCCCTGTACTTTTTCAAATCGATATTTCATCAACTTTTATGTGGCCAAACAGTGACACAGAACGCCAAAGTGCAGAGAAATATCGCATCCACGACTGAATGCGAGGAAAAACGGGTCCCCCGCTAGTCGCTGTATTTTAAAACAAATTCCTTTTATTTTATTTTTTTTTTTTTTTTTTTATCCCAGAGGCTATCTGTTTGGAGGGAGAAAAATGTCCTACCAGGCTGCTAGCGACATCGATACAGCCCAGCTGGAAGCCTGACATTTTTACAGCGCCTTGCAAGGGCTGCTTTATAGAAAGTTAACTTTCAGCCCCGCAGACTTTAGTTATTCTGGAGCTGTGAGGCTGTTTGTCTAGGTTTTTATTTTACAGGAAGTCCACAGCAGCTCTGTGAGGCGTCCTGGCACCTGTCCACCCTGCCAAATACCAAACGCTGGTTCAATGACTGCGGTGTTATTGTTAATGATCAGTCCTTAAACTGGTCTGGTCCTGAAAATTAATTAAGACTTTTTCATATGTCCAATCTGTAGTGGGGTGTTGATATTTCTAGTGGTAAGGGGGAAAGCAAGAACAGCGGTTGACTTCGATTTTTGGAGCATCAACATTTTTATTCTACGTCTGAACGTACAGATGGAAGCGAAAGAAATTCATTGTTTTTGCCTGAAACTGTACGATCATTTCAACAGTTGAACCAAAGAGTCATCTGAATCACCGGCGATGCACTGAATTTAAGTCACTTCCAACAAAAAGGGGTTCTTTATTCTCAAAACAGAACACTTTTCTCTGAGTTGCAATAATAAAAACATCTGGATTCTTTACTCACGTGGCCATAAAGTCGTCTTCTCCAACATGTCTCGGCTCGAAAACCTCCTTTTCTTCCGTTTTACCAGTTCGAATACGCAAACGAGAGGCTTTTTTTCGACTTCCGGTAATGTTAGACCTCTCTATACCCACTTTACACCATTTCAGACCTCTCTGCAACACATGCTGACAAAAAGAAGAATTGCAACCAGTACATGAAATAAAAGCATAACAGGGTTTACAAAATGCATCTATATAGGAACCCATTTTTTCACCTGGTTTCACTTGGTTAAGCTCAAAATGATTCGTATCTCTGTCCGATTTAACATTAAAGTGTTCTTTGAACTTTACCAAAATGGTTCCTCTCTTACAAAGTCAACCTTAGTCCTGACTTGAATCTGTCAGAGAATCATGACATGAATAAACGATGCAGATTTATTTTCAATTTATACAGTGATGCCTGTCCATATTTCTTTGCAGAAACAATAGGAATAAAAAAAATTATTTTGGGATAAAAAAACACATTTTTTCAAAGCAGAAAGTAATAGAAAATATTCTTTTCCTTCTTGTTTATTTCCTTGTCAAGCAATTAGAACAACAGCAAATGTTGCTTGGACAGAACAAGGAGAAAACTCCGTAATTATTGCCATTTAATTTCCGTTGCTCTGGTTGTTCTGGTTTGTAATTACATCCTTTCCTCTCCCCAGGGCCTTCAAATTCTTCTCCATTTAAAATATCAAAAAAGCAAGTTTCATTTCAATTTTTCAGATCAGCCGTCCCACCCCCTGCGGGCCCTGGGCATGACAAATCCCAGATGATGCTGTGCTTTCGGAAAAGTGATTTAAGATTGGTTGATAATTGGAGAGGTTGGCTGAGCCAATGGCGGAAAAAAAAATTGTCTCTCTGCCACCTCAGGCTGATTCAGGGGGGAAATGCTAAAAAGCTGACTTTGCAAAGATATAAAGCTCTGTCGTGACTGCTGAGAATCTTTCACTGTCGTCTCTCCTCTGATTAAACCTGACACGCCTGTTTGGTAGACTCCTCATGCTTCCATTTGTGGAAATGACGGTGGAATTAGATGGAGACAATATTCCGCCGGAGCCTCGGATTCCTAAACACAACAAGCATTTCTTCTCGTGAACGTGAGGAGAAATGAGGACATGAGATGAATCCCGTTTCTTCTTCTTCTTCTTTTTGTTGACTTTATGCAAGAGGAGACGAAGACAGAGGGGTGGAACGACACAGAGTATTTAAGCATGAATGGACTGATGTGTGTTGCGTCCTTACATGCATGAGTAAGACTGTACAGTGCATGACTTCAATACCCTGCAGCTCCAGGAATGGGTACTAACACACTGACACAGTTATTAGACCAGACTAATTGGGTCTAGGATATGTGTGGGTGCGTGTGTGTGTGTGTGTGTGTGTGTGGGTAAGTGAGGATAGGATTGTAAATCTACAGTATGTCACAGCACATTTCTGTGGCTGGCACACGTTTTGCTGTGATTTCATCTCTGTGCCGTTTCAAATGTAGGTCAAATAAAACTTGATAGACGAAGATTACCGCATTTACTTGTGTGTATAAGTTTCCTGTCCTGAAATTGTCGCCAAATGCTGCGTGCATTTATTGCCGCAAATTCACTGATGCCCTCCTTTCAAGGCGACTCTAAGAGATGTAAGTTTTTTTGGGGGGGAGGGGGTGACGCTCTTTGGGAAAGATCACGCACTCTTATTTCTGCTTGACCCAGTTTCATTCCTCATAATTTCATAGGGTGATTGATATAATGCAAAATTAGCACAAGTATACACACACACACACTGAAAAAAAATCCCCACATCTGCACAGGCACGTGTTCTGTATTTTGACAAATCTGAAAAATAATCCGGCATGAAATTAAAAGAACACAGCTTCGTCGTTAATCCGGTCTAAATCAGTCGGTCTGGGAGCGTTGATTTAATGACTAAATTAGAGCGGTGTGCCACCACACTGAGGCCTGTGATTAAATCCCATTTTGTGTTAGCTGCAAGCAGGGAAGCAGAAATATTAGCCCTGTTGAAAATATCTGTAAATGTCTGGGGTTTTTTTTTTTCTTTTATTTTTCTTTTTCAGTTTCCTAAGCCATCTTGCAGCCACCCTTGGTTTATTTATAATGACAGGAGTTGTGGGTGATGATCAGAGGCCAAAGATAAATCACACACAAAAAAAACAAAACATGGTGTAACAGAAACTGCTCAGCTTTAAATCTCAGTAAGGGAGAAAAGAGAGGTAAATAAACAGAGAAACGCAAACTAAATGTGGGAATAGGAAGAAAACTTAAACATACACAGTTCCTTCCAAAGGTATTTGTATCTATTAAACTTTTTTTTTTTTTTTTTTTTACAATTTGTCACATTGCAGCAAACTTCAATGTATTTTTGTTAGAAGTTCATGTGACAGCCTAAGACGATGTCAGAGACATAACAAAACTAGTACTGTAAATTATTTCAGTGGTGGTTTTTTGACTTGGGCCAAATGGGCAGTTGCCCAGGGCGGCATTGGGAAGAGAAGCTCACAATCGCCAGGCTAAGTAGATAGTGATCAGTAGCACGTTGAACACGTTGTCTTAAATAGTCGCCTATTTATAATTTTATCATTTTAATGATTTTCTGCATTTTGATTGGTTGGGGCGTGGCACAAAGAATTAAATTAAATTAAATTAAATTAAATTAAATTAAATTAAATTAAATTAAATTAAATTAAATTAAATTAAATTAAATTAAATTAAATTAAATTAAATTAGATGGGAACCAGCAGTGGCCGTCTATGTCCAGGACTGTGACAAGAACCTGGACACTCTTTGCACACTACTGTCAAGCAATTCACACACAGAATAGAAAACACAGAATAAGTCGGGCGGAAAGGAGAATCCAAAGACTTCAAATAGACTGGAGTGAAATATTGTTTATCTTCTCATCACCCTAAATATACGGCGATTTTCCAATCATACTGCCCACTCAGAGAGCTTTCTGCACAACAGTTCACGTTCACCCAACTGCAATTACAAACACCCACACATTTAAACACTGATCTGGAGATTTGCAGGTAATTTGGAGCTGGGTGTCTAGGTATTTTGCATGTTGCCATATTTTGTGCATTGAACTATCAGTACATTTACACGACTTTCATATCCATAAGTCAACCAGTTTTTTGTCATGACTTAGTAATAAGATTTTTTTATTAACTAGGCCAGATCATGGCTAACTTGTTCAGAGTCGTACCACCATAAACAGTTGTCTTATTGAGTCTTTGGAGACATTTTATCAACATGTATTTCTGAATAAATAGCCATCCCTATACTGAAATAAGTCTTAACTGTGCTCACTGAGAAGAAAAAAAAAAGGAACATTTCTTTCGATTGCATATTGTCTTCCCGTGTCTGATAAACTTAGGTTGTCATTACCTCACACGTAACTTTTGCTGAAGCCAAAAAAAAACGAAAGACGTTTTGTGATTTGCATCGTGCAACGACATCTCTCATCAAATTCTGTCTTGCACGGCCCATCCCAACAGCACAGAGGCAGATTTTCAACATGAATTTGCGTACCTGCATTCTGCAACCACCTAAGCAGCTTGGGGAAAAGAAAGAAACAGGAGAGATTGGTTTTTTAGCTTTCACTGACTTTCTGAGGGGAGATAAAAGAGCTGTCGCTCGACCGAGGCGTCAAACTGAGCCCAGAACTGGATCAGTGGCTTCACCGCAGCTCTTGCTGATCTGCACAACAGGCGCCGATTAACACATTGTTACATCCGATGCCAGCCTGATCTGGAACCACGAAAGGGTTTTTTTTTTCCTCAAGGCGCATACACGAGTTCAATAAAAAAAATAATAATTAAAGCATACAAAAGGACAGCCCCTAAACACAAACACATAGTCTCAATCTGTGTGTGGGAGCAGATGAAATGACTGGAGAGGGACTGTAGGTGTCATGATACCGCCTGTTTATCTAGTTGGAGGGGGGAAAAAAAACAGAAAAACTTCCTCTCACGCTCACACATTTCCATGGCATGACCATCATTATAGTGCTGAAGATTCATGGCAGCAACAGACTGGTGTGCATCCGTGTGCATGTCTGCGTCGTCGGTAGCTTTTCTGTTGCCTTGGAGAAAAATAGCAAGTGATGCAGTAAATAAAAAAAGGAAATTGGGATGAAGCAAAATAGATAGTGAAAGAAACATGTCGTATGTGCTTATACAGCGCATTTCTCTTTAGTTAGTCACACGGTATCTTGTAAAACTATTCAGGGCCCCTTCTCATGTTTTGACAAATTAACACCACAAACTCTCTTTGAATTTATCAGGATTAATTGTAATGGAATAACACTAGTAGAGCAGAATTATCAAGAAAAAAATTAAACGAAGACAGGGTTTTTAAGGCTTCACGCGAGTAAAAGTCTGAAAATAATAATGTTCACTTGATTTTGGCACCTTTAACTTTGATATCACCATATGAAATTCAATCAGGGAAGAGACTGGAGAGATCTGCAGCTAATGAATCTGTGGGTAGCACGACTATTAGTCTCCCCTTCGCATAAATCTGGGAATTATAAAAGAGTGGCATGGTGAAAATCACAATCATGCCGCAAAAAAACTTAAAAAAGTGGAATATTGTGGACTGTGAATGCTTTTAACTTGACGATTTAAAAGAAAAAAAAAAAAAAAGACCTGCATTGTTTTGGACCAATGCATGCATTTATTTGATAGCGTCCCAGTCAAAGCGTAGTTATGTACATTTTTGCGAATCTGTGACACTGTCACAGCTTTATCTTTTTTGCAACGATGCCAAAAGACTTGCAGCTCTTACCGAGTAAACAGGTCATACAAGATGATGTCATGTATGGCTTTCCTTTGACCCCACAATAACATGTGTTGCTCTTCATTAGGTAAAATCCAAATGAAATACATTAAAGCACATGAAACGGGTTAAAATAGGTTTGAACTGTACGAAATAGCTCGTTAAATGTGGGAGCAACAGCAAAATAACCAAAAAAACAGAACTTTCAGCTCCTGCAAACGCCCTCGCACACTGGCACAAGAGCACAGGAGAATGCAAAACAATCTACAGTAGCCCACAGACACACGACTGGCATTTTAAAAAGGACATGGATGGAGTTAGATTGAGAAACACAAGGCAAAAAAAAAAAAGATGAAAGTATAGAAAAATAAATGAATAATTTGGAGACTTTTTTTGGGGGGGGTTGTTTTTGGTCATGTTCATGGAAACGAGGAACATCCAGATGCCTCTATCTGCCTCTCAGCTGCCTCCCTCAGTATTTCAGTTTCTCATCCATTCACCTCCTCCTCCTCCGATGTGGATTTTCTGCAGCCTCCTCCAAATTCCACTCGGTTTATTTTCACTTTGGGAAATATTTATTCCGGAGATGTTTATTCACGACCAGGGTTCTGAGAGGGAGATAAGAAGCCAAGTGCTGAGCTGGCCTCCAGGGCTCCCAAAGTCACAAACACACAAACCACGGTGCATGTAAACACACACACACACACGGGCTTGTTTGCATACATTTACGCGTAACGACACTCGCCCAACTGCTTTTGGTTGCAGATCACGTACAAACTCAAGACGGTTTGTCCGTTTAAAGTCCCTCGGCGTTGTCAAATTGAGGTAGAGATGCTGCATTGTGCTTCTCAAGGAGAAACGAGAACAAAAAAACATTTTGGGGAGGGTTTTTAGTACCCAAACACGGCTGACCCTCATCTGTCACCAGTATTTATCGTGATGTCAAGAGAGACACGCACATGCACACCGTCAGGAGTGCTGTGCCTCCTCCAAATCCTCTTCCTACATGCAGTCGTGTGATCTACACGCACATGGAAAATTGCTTGAGGGGAGAGAAGGATGGATGTGCGTGAAGTGAGCAGCAGACAGTAAGGCTGGTGTTTTTTTTTGTTTTTTTTCTCTCTTTCAGTATGATTTCGTTTCTTCGTACTCTCCCTGGCTGGCTCTCACCCACTTTTACATTCTTCCAGGATTCCCTGAACACCCACATGCTAAACTAAGATCTGATCCAACTTTAAAACTCGCAACTTCCCTGAAATGCGACGGGGAAACAGAAAATCAGAGCTCAGCCTCACATCTTCACTCAGACATTCAGTGCTGCAATAGTATCCACAACCCCTTTTTCAGTTCCTTTTTTTTTTAAAACACACAACACAAAATTTTATTATTATTTTCATGACTGCCTATATTTTAAATTCTCACCAAAAGCATCACAATTTTTGCATGAACACATATGGAATTATGTAATATGTGCAAAATATCTCTCGGCTGCATAATTATATGCATATATCTTGTCCCACATATATTCTGTCTTGCTATGTGTCAACAATATGGAGAGCAGCAGGTGTAGTAATATACAAAGAAAAAAAACATTTTAAAGTTGTCTATAGAATGTTAGACATTTTACAGATAGATAAATTAGTCCTAATGCACTTCTTTGGTGTTTAGAAAATTCTTCTAAATCTATTTTAAAAGCATTTCCTCCTGTTGAAGTTAAAAGTTTCATACAGTTTTCCAGATCTGGCCAGCTCTTGGCATTTATCCGTGGAAACTTAATGTGGCCATGAAAACTATTTAGATCTCTACCACCACCTGCTGTACGCTTGGTGCAGGTGCAACATGTTTTGGACAATACCGGGGTGCAGAGGTGAGAATAATTATAGCCAGCTGGTATTATTTAGGACGCAATGTCGTGACGTGAGCGGTGAAAATACACGATACATGATACACGAGCGAGCGAGTGGATTCACCTTAAAGTCTGTGAACGCCTCACACACGAAGCATGGGCGTTGCTAACGTAGCAGAAAGAAACCCCCGGATTGAGTCTTGGGGCTGAGCCTACCGCCGCCGCTAGATGGGGAGGCGGGACAGGAAAACGCGGAAGAATGGCGCCTTCTCCAAAAATGCAAGAAGGACGTGGTGTGTGTTTTGACGCGCGGTGTGAAGCGGCCCCGAAGCACACAACCTCGGTTCCTTGCGTCATGTGATAAGGGCTTAATGACACCCGGCAGTGGTTCTCGTTAGCAGAGAGGGAACCGTATCTCAATCAACGTGCGCGGCCAGGGTCCCCTTTATCTCCCCACGGCAGGGAGGCGTATCCTTTCCCCCTCTGCGCTCCCCTTCACATAGCACTCACTCTCTCTCTCTCTCTCTCTTCCTCTCTCTCCCTCTTGGCTGAAGCTAAACCACAACCTGCTCCCGACGACGCCCTATCGCCCATGAGATTCCCGAGTCCACCGCGCGACTGTTTCGCACGAGACGAAGCCGTCGGGTTCTCATTATAACGTCAGGCTGCGCGCGCGAGCTGCCTGCCGCGTCACCTCGGCTATAAGAGGAAAAAAAAATAAAGGAGGAGAAGGAGGAGGAGGAGGAGGAGGAGGAAGAGAGAGAAAGAGAGAGAGGGAGAGGGGGGTGTTTGGTCATTCTGAATCCAGAAATAAATAACAATAAAAAATATATATATTAAAAAAAAAACAGCGAGTTTGGAAAACGTCTGCAGCGGGAAGGCAAAGGGATCTGCAACTGAGTAAGTCCAGATTTTTTTTTTACTCTTTTTTTCCTGTGACCTGTTTTCGGTAGCTTGTGCGGCAGCATCAGTGGGTTGGGACAGACTTGGATGACAGCGGTGGAAGGTGGATGTAAGGCTGAAAATACAAAACATATTGGCGGCGTGTGTGTGTGCGTGCGTGTGTGTGTGTGTGGCCTTTTGGGCCATGTAAACATCTTGGACCCCGCCGAACGCATTCAAGGTCTATCCCAAGAGAGGCTGCATCCTCCTGGGATAAATGATTCCACAATTCAGCAGCAGATTCGAGGAGGATTTATGTCACATTCCAACCGTGTTTTGCTGCGTGTCTTGGAAGCACAAGACGGCACGACAGGTGCAGCGGGAAGGCATGTTTACACGGACGCCTATGATGATCCGTCATGTCACATCGATCCGCTTGTGAGAGAAAAGAGGAGTGTGTCTGGGTGCCTCTGTTTGTAAATGCTCCCGCGGCGCCAGCCGGCCGGCCGTGGACGGCCGTCACGGCGCGGAGGAGAGAGGCTGACTGGTTGCAGGCTGTGGATGGAGGAGAGAGGGGAAGCGGGATGTCTCTGTGCGTGTGTTGCGATGCGACGCGAGCAGTCCTCGCGCTCCAACATGGCGCGCTCCCACACGAGCTGATGAAAACCTTGGTCATTACATACTCCTGTCCGGAATTTCCACTCTCTGGCGGAACGGGGAGCTGTGATGCTGAGCATCTTCAGCGCGCGCAGGTTGCCTCCGAACATCCTGCTCTGAACGGCACGTAGACCCGTGCCTGTGTCTTTTCCTGTCACTGAACAGAACATTGTCACTCCCATTAATTTTACTCTGTTCTTGTTTAGCTGTGTTTGATCCCAGCAGGTTGAAGCCAAACCAGACAAAGCAGATTTTTTTCTCTCTCTCTCTTTGGTCCTTACCTATTGTCTCTCCCCCTGGAGTTCTCTGTGTTGTGAACGAACTCTTTGTTGACAAGTACATTGTCTGTACACACAACACACCCAGAACATTTCTAGGTCCTGGACATGCCTTGTTCTGCTTCACGTCCTGCGAAATGCATCAATGCTTGTTTGCGTTCTAATGATGCCAGAAAGATGTCAACTTCACTTTGCAGTAAAAGGCACTTTCCCAAATGTTACTATTACACCAGGATAACTTGCATGTCTACTGTAGTGTAACTGAAGTTCAGTCGGATAAGCCAAAACCCTTCTGTGGACCTCAGATTTCAAGGTTTGATACCGATCCTCAGTTGAATCTAGGCCTGAATGTTTCCACGTAGGCCTGTCCAGGGCATTCCCCGCCTCTCACCCGTTGACTCCCTGGAGATAGGGACCAGCCCCCCTTGCAATCCCACAAGGATAAGCAGGTTAGATAACGGAATGATGGATGGATGGATGTTTCCACATAAATATACTTTCGTCTAAACTATTCCATTGTCCGTCTGGTTGTATGTTTATAGTCGTCATTGTCAAGCAGGTAAAAGAAGAACGTAACATGCTTTATTCCAGAAATGCCCTGAAAATACACTCCATTCGTCTTCCTGTGAAAGATGACTTGCTGACTTGGCCATGCTAACGATGCGCTGTACCATAGCATGATGTTACCACCACAAAGTGTCAGCATGGGAGTGATTTGTTTAGATCAACATGTTGGCCAAGAAGTCATATTTTGCTCTTATCTGAACACAACACCTTCTTCCTTGTGTTTGCGGTGCCCCGTACAAACTTTAAACACTTTCTGAGGCTTTGCTCCAACAGTGGCCTTCTTCTTACCACTCTAATGAAAAGGAAAGAATGATTGAGTAACTCAATGTTGTTGTCATGTTGACAGATTCTCCCACCTGAGCCAATGTTCTCCGTTGGCCTTCCAGAGTTATCACTGGTCTCTTGGCTGCTTCTCTGATTAAAGCTCTCATTGTCAAGTTTTTGGTTTAGGTGGATATCCAGTTAGAGTTGCAGTTGTGCTATAGCCTCTCAAAGCCTGAAAAATTATTTCATATCCCTACGTTAAACTTTCCTACGCATTTATATCTTACCTGTTTGCTGTGTTTCTGTGCTGTTTTAGGGCAATCTTACTAAGCAGAGTGACTACACTAGGCCTGTTCCTGCTCCTGTTTGTTCTCTGTTGTGTCATTTTATTGTATGAGCCAGACACGTTAGGTCCCCTAAAATGCCTCGGCCAGTCTGCGCTTTGGGGAGAGCTCTATATCCGGTGGGGGCTGCTCTGTGTTTTGTCAGCAACTCACTGTAGAGCTGACAGCACTTGTCTTGTTCACCCAGTCATCATCTGGCGTCACGACTATGGGCAGTCACATTTCTGTCTCCGTGTGCCTCCATGTGCAGCTTTGTGAGTGAGTTGTAGGCAGTAGGCAGCAAAGTTGAACAAATAAGTCAAGTATGTATGGATTGTGTGTGTTTTTGGTGCTGATGGCTGCCTCCTGACCTGCCAGGCACGGTAATTGGACGGCTCTGTTTCCATCAATTTAGATTTGGGGAAATGGGCTGGTAACCGGAAGGTCACTCGCTCATATTTATGGGCTGTCGGAGGAAAAAGAAAAAGAAAAAAAAAGCTGTAAGAATGAGTTAGGTCTAAACTAAAGAGCTTGGGTGAATAATTTCTCTGTAAACTTTGAGGTTGCTGCCACTGTTTTCAGTTTGATGAATTATGTTTTGAGGAATCAAGCTTCTTAATTTTATTTGAAGAAATGTCTCCATTACTTCTTCTGTGGGATAAAAATTCTTTTTACCTACATTTTAAGTGTCAATGTTTTGATCTACCATTCCCACTATTTATATAGCTAATTTTAACAGAAGTTGGTTGCTTTTAGCTAACATGTAAACCAATAGTTTACCTCTTTAAATCCGCACCTGGATGAATTAAAGTGACCAACATAGTCAGGACACTTCAAGTAGCCTTTTGACCACCACTGTTTGTTCAGTGTCTTTTCAACTCAACATACATTTTATTAGATCGCTATTTAGTGGCTCTTTAAAGCAAACTGGCTTACCAACTTGTTACATGGAAGCAAACATGGTTAAAATGAAAGGAGGATTTAAATAATTGAATGCAGTGTGGCCATTAGTGCTTTATAAGACAGTCGGCCTGCTTTATGAACACATAGAAACTTTCTTGGGTTTACAAAGAAGGTTCCAAAAAGGAGAAATCTCTTCTGTGAAGATGCTTTGCTGATGTCTGAGATTATTTTCAAGCTGAAAATGTTACTACAGCAGTAGGCTGGGCTACAGCAGCAGATGACCACACTGGGTAACTCTTCTTTAAGCTGAAAACAGGAAACTGGGGATACAACTCACACAAGCCTAACAATACCAGGACGGAAAAACGTTGCCTGGTTTGAGAGTCTCAATTCCGAAGTACGGTGTGGATCCATACTTGCTCAAGTGAAGTACATGAGTATTGCTACTCCTCATTTCATGGCCACATTGTACCCAATTTCTGATGAGATAATATACCATGTCACAAAGGTAAAATCCTCTCATTTTGGTGTCTTGAACACAACCATATGTTTACTGTCCATCCAATGTTTTTCAGAGTCATGGGAGTTTCATCCAATAGAGTAATGCTTTCATTTTAACGTCCAAATATGTTCCAAGGACAAAGGAAGATCTGAAGGTCAAATGAGGCTAACTTTGTGTCATCAAGGTGTCCCCAATAGCCCCCTTAAAAGTGGCATTTAATCAGTTGGGTTGATTGTGCATGGTATTAGCTGCTGGGATGGCTACATAACTGGAGTACAGAGGACCACCCACAGACCCAGTTGGCTCCCCTCACTGACCCTGCTGTCAACAATACAGCAGTTTTAAAACTAATTCAGCAGACTGAAAGTGTTAAAAAAAAACAGCAAGCATGACAAAGACTTTAATGTTTTCTTCAGAACAATAGTTATGAAGAGCAACACTGTGCTCGGATTGCAGAGGTGTCAGATATTAATAGATAATGCACTGCTCTCCGCCTTGCCCTGTCTTCCTCCATGTAATTTTACTCACTTCTTGATAATCGGTTTCCTCATTTTCTCCTGGATAGTCACTTTTTCTCACTCGCTTTAACTAGTCTCCCTCCTTACCCTCCCTCTGCATACTGCATTGTCATGACGGCTAAGGTAGGAGGGGATTTGTTTTTTTATTATTTTCACTTGCTTCCCTACAGATCATCTGTCTTCTCATTAACTGTCATTTTAAGCCACTAAGTCGCTTTAATCTCTGAGGGGAAACATCCTCGGCCGAGTGTGTTTGTGCACGTTGTGCTAATGCGCGTGTGTTCGGGAGAAAGAGAGACTCTTGTGTCCGCTGGTCAAACCACGCGCACACCCACATTCTCATATGACGATCAGCATAGTCGTTGCAAAGACTATTTCAAAAGCACTATTGATATGTGGCAAACGGGGTACAAACATATTTGTATTTGCCGTTAAGGACCTGAACCTGAAAAGAAGACTGCGAACAAATATGAAATCTCTTGTGAATGTGATAGTTTTTGTTTTCTTTATAATTGTTTTTGTTAAATCCCAGAAGAGGTTTGCTGGGGAGATACGAGACAAACAAGCTCTCTATAAACAATTGCTAGCTGTTCTTAGAGTTTTAAGTGGGGATTGGGAGGTTGCCATAAGGGAAGGCACATATTAGGCTTAATGGTTCCTGCATTAACATTGAAATGAGATGCTGCTCCAGTAATGCAACTCCATTGTCTCACGGATGTATAAAAGATGCTGACTAACCTGAGAGGCAGAGAGCAAGTACTAGGATGCAGGAGACGGCGTACTATGAAAATAGGTTGTCTGTGAGGATAAAAGTTCTGGTGTCAGCGGGTCATGTTGGTTCTAAAGCTTTTTCAACGGCCGTTGCATTGAGTCGATGGTACAAGTCAATAATTAAAACCCATTATCCTACCCTAGTATCCTGAGATGACGGTTGACTTTTTTTTTTTTTTTTTTTTTGATGGACTTGCAGATGTTGATAATTGTGAGGTGAAATAATATGACCAAGAGGCATGCTGATGATGACAAGCTACTGGATTGTAGCTACAGCTGTCATGGAGCAGTCAGACAGAATTGAGGCTGCAATGTTGCACCATCAGCCCTTAAAGCCAACACCTGCAGGCGAGCCAGATTGAAGTGTCTTTTCCAGGGACACAAATGACAAAGTCAGACGGACCAGGAAACCAAGCGGCAATCCACTGATTGCAGGGCGAACTCCTGCTGCTGTCACCACCAAATTCTTCTATGAGATTGTTTCTGACATTTCCCTGCAACTGGACTTATCTAATCTTTTGGCTCAATTCTGATTTTCTTTTTAAGAAGTATACTATTTGGTTTACATATTAATTGATTAAACCATATGCATGTTGGAGCCTTTGTTTAATCAAAGCAATCATTTTTAGACCTTGTTGTTGTTTTTGCTGGGTCCCTGGCTGCAATTCAAGAATGAGACAAATTTAGCTGAAAGCTCTTTTAATTGTTTTTGGCAAGAATTTCACTAACGGATCTAAAATCAAAGCTAAATGAAAGATTTTTAAACTAATTTTTTTTAAAGAAATCTGAATTTTATATTTTAAAGAAAGGTTGTGTCGAAGAACTTGTCACTAGATGTCTTCACAGACTGCAAACAGTAGTTTTTAGTTTTGTTATAAGATAAACAACCAAAGGCGTGCAATATTTCACCATTTTCCATTCTGATCACCGGTAGACCGATTTCAACCACTGAATGGTGCATTCACTTGTATCAGGTTGCCTCATAATTGTGTACACCTGGTTCAAATTTCTTACGCATCCATATCCTCCAAAATATTTGCTCTATTAACAATAGCCCACTCCTTACTCTACACTGACATAAATCCACACAATGGCGTAGCTCAGAGACAAAGCTTTGCTTTATTCTGTAGAGATAAATCTCAGAGCCATTCCTTGAATGCGAAGGGCCCGTTTGCACTGATTTGTAACAACATAAGCACGGGCCAAAGGGGAGTGAACAAGTCAGACCCTTAATCACATGTTAAAAAGAACCATGTTGAATTTTTTTTCTACGTTGCTAGAGTACTGAGAGTAGGTTCAGCAATAAATCTCTGAATAGGTCACAAGTTGAGTGCTTTTTAAGTTAACGCTGGGGAAAAGTGAGCTAAGAAATATTCCGTATATTTTTGAAAACTGGTTTCAAAATCTTACAAGGTGTCAATGTCGTCTTACCTGTGATACTATATAAATCCCAAGAGCAATGGGAAGCTAAGAGGTAGAGTCTAACAGTGGTTTAAGTAGATTTTAAACATCTTGTAAAACTGATAATATTCCTATACATACAATACAACTCAACATTAGCAGATATTAACCTAAGCGATTTTACAATTCAAGTAATTGATTTCCTTCAATTGAACAACATTCATATTTTACAGTAAAGGTGTGCTGGGTGAGGCAAACAGCTTTATGCCCCTGCTAGTTGTGAATTAACAGTTCACTCTGTGTGCAGGTATTCTTTTATGCGATGGAATTGAAAAAGTGAGCAGTATATATAGCCTGGGCTGTTCCAGGGACTAGTTGTGGCAACTCAGTGAAGTCTGGATCTGACATTGTGGTTGCTGGTTTAGGTTGTGTTTGTTCAGCTCTGCAGGGGTTTCGGGCTGTGGGCCGCTGGTTTTGGGATGGCAGCGGGCAGAAACGTCGGTTGTCCGTGCACTGCTGCAAGTTGTGTCCATGACTGTGAACATGAGAGGCAACTTCCTGAAATGAGTACTGTGGTGATATCAGCTGTGACGCTGATTACCGGTTTTCTGCAGGCAGCTTTTTCCTCCAATTCTGTACACACGTAAGCACACACGCATGCAAGACACATGCATAGCAGACACATTTTGTTGTTCATATCTTGTTATTGTTTTCCTATCTTTATTTATTCTTGCTGGTATTTTCAGTATCAAGTAATGAAAGTCAGGGGAATGCCGGACTTCTCCCTGTAGTAGAAGACAGCCAGACCCACCACAATGTTTACCTAAACTATAAGTACGGGTCATAAAAAGACGATGGTGCGTTTTTGTGGTTCACCGGGTCTTGCCGTTGTTTGAAAATTACCCAAATCTGACAAAGAAGCTATTTGTCTGCGAGAACAGCTGCCATCTTTAAGGTCTTGTGATAAATGTAGACGTATTTTATCTAAAAATAATACCCCACTGACTGCATTTTCAGTTTGAGTCGCTCACTACTCTGAGAATATTGTTTTTTTGTTTTTTTTTATACACCCAATAAAATATGACATCTATCTACTAATTTGGCAAAACTTGATCTGAAATCATCAGAGCATTGATCCACATCACACCAATTAAGTCAAAAGCGGGCAACAATTGGGTACAGTTAAGAATAATAAGCTTAGAATAATAAGCAGTTATTCCTGAAATTTTGATTGCAAGAAAGACGAGGGATAGCCTAGTCAGAGAAAGTAAAATGAGAGATCTTTTTGTCTTAACCAATTGCGTAGGAGATATGAACTCTTCCTGGCGTGTCTTTTGATTTCCCAAGAAATTAGTAGAGGTCATACTGATGCAACAAAATACCAGGCGCTGAATTGCAATATAGAGTTGGCAAAGTAAGACGTTAAAAGTGCTTTTCGGTCGTCTTGATCCCACCGCCCCTCGTCACAACTCCACCCTGCATTTCTCAATCAGCGCGTGGTTTCCCATTTGTCCTCACGACGTGCATGTCAAACAGTGCTTCATTTGTGCTTTCGACATGGATGTCGCCCAGCGCTGTCCTCCTCTGAAATGCCGCAATGGCGGAGCTGTTATTTACTGCTGACCCAAAAGAAGGGAACTAGTTTTAACCCTGTGACCCTGGAAGACTTAGCATGTGACTTCAGCGGACTTCCTTTGGTTTTTATTGGCACCGCAGTGTTTACGTTTGGCACAGTTTGTGTTGTCCCTCAGAGAGGAGGCTGCGGAGTGTGCATGTGCGGTGGCGAAGAGGTCACGGTGTGGGTGTTTGGCCTGACACAAGAGGTTGGCTGGAGGGGGAAAAAAAGGCACAGATATTGTTGTGCGTGTCCTCTTGTGGCGTGAAGGAAGGAAGTCGACGACGTGAACAGCAGTGAGGAGAAAGAAGTGCCACTTCAATAATGAGAGTGTGAAGTGATTTGAGATTAGCTTCCTCTCTCAGAGTACCTGATCTTTTTTTTAATCCAGGCCCGGAATATTAAAATAATCAGTCAGACTTTAAAAGTAATATCTGTCCTGGATTACTGCCCTTTCATCAGACTGGGGTTTGAGACTGAATCTGTTAAAAGGTTCCTGCAGCCAAGAGTTTGCACGCAAATGAACGCCTCTTCGCTGCTTAGATGGAACAAATGAATTTATGGAAATAGTTTAAAGGTGTTTATCTACCGACACATCATAAGTGGGATCATTAAAAGCTGTTTTTAAAATGAGAGTTTTAAAACTCTCATTAGTAGAAGTGTTTTCTGTGAAAGGGAGCCGCTCCATGAGAACAGCTGAACAATCTTGCCAATTTTAATTCGTTTGTAATGGGGTATTTGGTTATTAATTGATTAAAGGCATAAAATATGTAGCTCAGTTCAGCTTAATGTTGCCATGATGTAAGATGGAATTATTCCTGCCTGTTATAATTTAATGCGGTTTAATTTTATTATTTTTCTTCCAAGGCTATTGCGTAATTGTTTTGGTTTGGTTTTTTATTAACTCATTACCATTAGATACTGTTTTTTTCAAGTTAATATAAAATCATTCTTGTTTATAAGGGCCTGAAAGTAATTTCAAAGTATTTGATACCCACATTGGGACCATGAATTGCTCCAGGGGCTTCATGACTGCTTACATGGAATTGGATTACAGCAATTTTGGCTAAATTTTGTTTTCTACCCTCTGAATATCCGATAATAATTCTGACAATGCAGGTAACAAATCTGGCCGGTAAAGTTTCCAAACCATCAGCACAAATTAAAAGTTCTCTGCTCCTCCACAATCAACTTCAGTCTCACTGGGGAGACAAAAACATTATTGGCACTTTTCAGCAGCTTGTCAGCAACTTTAAGTCAGTGGTTCTTTATTGAAAGCGTTCAGCCTTTAGAGTGCTACTATGCACTATGATAATCAACAGATGCCAGGAAACATGGAATCTGTGATTAAGACGACTGCTGCAATGTGTCACTAAAGACAATTATGCGTGAAACGGAGGCAGATGTCCGACGATGTGAGTGGTCTCATGTTGGTGTGCCATGTTCTTGCTGACCTTCATGCACTCAGACTGTGCTACGTTAATAATTGATGCGCTGCTTCTGTGTCAAAATAACTCTAATAATCAGCTTTCTTTTACAAAAGCAAACAATTATACTTAAAACCAAGATTTTAGTTTCTGTCACATGAACTAAAATATGTTGGTTATTAATGTTGTAGGAAAACAAAAGCGGTTGTAGGGAAAATTGCCATTATTACGTACCCTGCCAGTTCCTGTTAGAAAACATTGCATCTGTAAACTGTTCAGCTTATTTGTCTTCAGATCTGCATAATGTTCACAATCAGTGACGGGCAGCGTACATTATTATTTATGTACCTTTGTAGTAACTAAGTTAATTTCTTTGAGGGGATTCAGTGGAGTTGCACAGAGCAAAAGTGTACACTGGAGCCAGAGGATTATGAGCAAAATGTGGTTAGAAAACATGATGGTGCACTTTGCAGCCAGTTAATGTGTTCCAGGAAACGCTACGACTGCAGAGCACCCAACAGAAAGCAAGGGACGACTGTGTTTCACCAGCTTAGGCTGTTACACACCTGCTTTGTCATACTGCCAGAAACGTATGTTCTAACCCCCACTGGCTGTTAAAGATCACATCCGTTTCCAGCTTTTTCTTGATCGACGTTTTGGATCACTTACATTTATGTGATTCAATATGTCATTCTACCCTGTCTGTAAGTGACTTCCTGCCTCCCTCGTTGTCTTCCTTTTACAGTGACAAATGTAATTACTCTCCTAACGATGCCGCAAAGCTTTTTCCCTCAGTGTGTGTCGTTTAAGGGGCACCAGAACACGAGCCTGCATTTTTACGTCAAGATCCACCGAGTTTCTTTGGAATGCTTTTTTAAAAATTTGTCACATCAGTTATGGAGCTTGGACAAGCGCTACTGAATCTTGAATGTTGTTTCAAACAAAATGGAAACAATCAACTAAAATCAGGCCATGATCACCCTATTAGTTGTGTTGTGTTTTATAACATGCACTAAATGGGAACTCCTGCCTTCAGAGTGAATTCTCAGTTGCTGGATTTGCCAGTCTAACACAAACCTGTTTTCGAACCTAACTCACTGTCCATCAGTTTCTTCTTTGTGATGCTTGTTCACTCACTAATTCACAGAAAATTAGTCGTTAACGATATCGTAAGCATAGTCGTGTTCAGCTGAAACGTGTGTAATAAAATCATCAATGGAGTGGTCCTGCATTCTTAATGGTTAAGGAAATTACAATAATGAGCTGTGAATGTTAGCATCCGCCGGCTGCATGCCTGATGACCCCAGGCTAAAATCAATGACGGTCCATGTCGATCAATGTAGTGTGCAGCTTCCGTGCACCAGTTTCTGTATGCAGCGTGCCAAAGTCAGCAGAACAACCAAAGATGTGAATATAATTTCAAACAGGACTTCAGTGCAGCAGGTCCATTACGAGGGGACGCATGTAGGCAATGGGAGGACAATTCGATCACAGGCTGTTTTTCTGACAACTACCAGTGAGGCTGTTCATTATTTCAGAAGCAGGCTTTTTTTTTGTTTGTTTTTTTAATGGTCTGGAACGTTACTTGAAAACTTTAGCGTGATTTTTTTTTCCTCATTCGGGCATGCAAAAAAGTCTTCACAGATAACACCGGCTTTAGTTCTAATAATAATAACGACAGATAAGCAATAAATATTTCTAACATTAGTTCTAGGTTATTCTATTTTTTACAGTTCTGGTCAATCATGTCAAACATTTTCTCTTTGTGGAGAATTTCCACATGCCTTTCTCACTTGTGCTTTCATTCCTCCTGATTTTGCTTGATTGGCTTGACAGGTCAAATGAGGAAAAAAAAAAAAAGAAAATCCAGGAAGTATAATATGACTGTGTTTGTGTGTGTGCTTGAGGGGTTGATCAGATGATTGTGGTTCTCTCTCTCTCTCTCTTTTTTTTTTTTTTCCGAAGCATCTCCATGTGATGCTGATGTGGCTTGATGGAAAAACAGTCTGTTTGTTGGGGTCACTCATATGATTGCTGTACAGGAGTGTGAAGAGTCCTAGAACCCGCATGTTTGAGACCGCTGCAGAAGACTCCAGCTCACACCAGGGCCGACTTAAGAGCTGTTGAGTCTGTGTGTTTTCAGCCTTCATAATAAGCCCCGTGAATTGGTGGCAGCTAATTCGCACTGTGACAGTGGGAGTCTTGCCACCCAACAGGAGCGGTGGCACCACTTCAGCACGTGTTTTGCACCGAAGCATGTCGGTTTAAGTGGTCGGAGTCGTGCAGAGTCGTTCTGTTGTTGCTTGTTTGAGAGAGTTTGATTTGAAGAAGGGAGGGAAACTAAAGCTTCCCTTCCTCAGCAAATGAAAACATTTCTTTGTGTTGCAAGAATCGCCTCCAATCTGTGCGAAAAGCTATCATTTACACAATCTCAAAATAGTTTTCCCAGTTTTCTTTTTTGTTTTTTTTTCTTTCTCAAGCAAGAGAGAGACAGCCTCCAAACAGAGTGGGAGAACTCAATATCTTTTCCTGAGGTTGCAGCTATTGATAATTTGACACCGACTCAGTAAATTAGACTTGTTAACCATCCCCATCACCGGGCTACATTGATTTCCACATTTAAGTTGTGCTCTACAGGGGTGTATTTTCATGGCTTTAATCTCTTCATGAGGTGATTATCTTTAGCTTTGATGAAGAAAGCTAAACTATGTTTCATATACTCAAACATAGTTTTCATATGTTTGAGTATATGAAAACTAATGTTACCAATCTGAGATATTTGCAGTTGCTCATAATCAACTTATAATAAATGCAAGTTTGAAATTTCTTTTTCTTAAAGAAGTTTAAGCAGTTTTACTCTCCGTGAACAATCGCATATATAACAGGCGGTACTTTACTTTGAATGAAATTACAAGGATTTAATTGTATTCCATTCATAAACGTGCCGTTCTGCTCTTCTTCTGCTGACAAAAAAAAAAAAAAGCTTATCTAGGTTGTAACTAAAGAAATGTCAATGGATATTTTTGGCAGATACCAAATCTCATGTTTGGCGGGATAAATATAGGCATGCTTTGCATACATTCCACTCACAGTGTCCCATTCAGCAGACACGCCTCTCAGCAAGAGAGAGAGTGGTTTCAGTAGAGGATGTCCAGTAAAATGCACTGATTGTGTCTTCTCTCTTACAGAACACGCTTGGCTGATTAATACTTTGTTTTCACTTCTTATCTAGAGATGCACCGATCTGAGCTTTCTGATCTTTTTCGACTTGCTGTTACTTATTTCGGCAAATTCCCGCTTCTCTCCAGGAACTATATCATTTATAAAATTCAAAATAGTTTGCCTGGCCTTGTGTTCGTTTTAGTAAAAGAGGCGCTGTCACACTGTGTGAGATAGTTTTGTGATTATTTGTTTAGAAAGCAATATGAATGCAGAACTGACATAACATTATTTAGCATTAGTAACTGTAAACATCTGTTACTAATGGCAACCTTTTGGATATGCAAAATATGGCATGTGAGCAATCCCAGTAAAGCTGTGGTATTGCTCTGTGTGTTCCTTAGAGAATCCAGATCTTTACCTTATAAATTATAATTATACTTCTAGTTTCTATGGTTTAGAGTTCCTTTTAAAGTCATGCTCTATTGAGCAAAGTGCAATATAAGATCTAACCCTTCAGGAGTTTTAGAAATTACTATTTGAAATGCAAACAATTATTTTGCTTCTTACATTCATATCCAAAATGGTGTTTGTTTGTTTGTTTGTTTGTTTGTTTGTTTGTTTGTTTGTTTGTTTGTTTGTTTGTTTGTTTGTTTGTTTTTTTAATGTGGCTGGTCTGAATTACCAGTGTCGTTGTCGTGTGCTTTTTGTTGGTATTCGAAAGCCTTCTTCCAAAGGAAATAACACGTTTAATAACCATTCCTGACCTGTCATTCGTATAATCGTAACATGAGCCTTTAGTGGAGACTTATTATGACTATTACTATCGCTCAGCGTCCCATCTCAGTAGGGCAACAGTCACAGTCATTCCACTCTGGCTTTAAATCTTGCTAACGTCCATCCTCCATCCTGGATCTCTGGTCTGGAACCCATTAGAGCAGGAATCTCCAGCAGCGCCATGATTCCACATTAGCATTGCCTACCCTGTCTCACCCTGACAGGAAAGAGACACTGCCTTAGTGCCAAATAGACCAGATATTTCGCTTCGGTCACTGTGAAGTCGTTGGAAAGAGCAGGTTTGTTGGGCGAACGCTCCTCTAGAAGAGAACTGCTCACCAAAGGTCGCTATATGTAATCTTGACGGTCACAGATATTTGGGGCTCCAAATATCTGCAGCTAACTCTTATTTTTTTCTCTCTCTCTCTCTGTCTCTCTCTCTTTTCTCAGGATGGCGGAGGTGTCACAAGAGGAGAGACTCCAGGTCATCGCTGTAAGCTATATCCACATGCACACACACACGAACACACTGCCTGTCCATACTGACGGCTGTAGAGACAACAAATCATTGCTGCCTGTCAAGGTCTGGTAGGATGGCTTAATGACTCAACCTTTTAGAGCCCATCTTCTCCACCCATTAGTAGGCATCCAAAGCTAATGGTGTAGATACAGCTCACTTTTTTTTTTTTTTTTTGCTGTCTAACTCCTGGTATCTCACTCAGCTGTTCGATGTCTGTTTCTTTTCTGCTGTGTTAAAACAAAACAAACAAAAAAAAATACAGATCAGAAATGTAGTTTTTTTTTTTTTAATTAATCAAATCAAGCCTCCAGTGTTTATATAAACGCCAGAGGTTTTTAGAGGAATTCTTGGCTGGCTGAATGATTTGTGCGCTGCTTTATATCATGCAAACTTCTAGAAGTGCAAGCTGATAAGTCCATTTTTTCTAGGAGTCTGGCTGGAGAAAAGCAAGTGCATATTTTCCACCCAGCAAATTCTAGGAATTATAAATGAATTCAAGGATTTCTAGAATTTTTCCAGACCCTCTAATCATCTGTTAACTTCATGTGAAGTTGCATGCAAGAAATCCAAATCCTTCCCTTGGGTGACATTATGAAAAGCTCACTTGTTTCAACTATTTTTGCAAAAATGTGATCATGCATCTGGCAGTGTGATTTTGTTCTTTTTAAAATAGTCAAAATATGTCACAATGATCTTTTCCAGTCGGTGCAGTTCATCAACATCTTTCCAGTCATATCAGAACTTGTTACATAAATAGTCCAAATCGGCATAGTGTCATACAACAATCGTTTTTCTATTGTTTCTGAGGGTCAGCTGGCTTTTTGCTGGATGAACTCATTTGTTTGTAGGCAGAGATTTACACCTTGCACTGTTGGCTATGACTCATTTGACTTTTTTATTTTTTTTTTATTTATTATTATTTATTTATTTCTCAAAATGAAAAGAATTCAAGGGTTTCTACCAGGGAAAAGCTGTAAAAAGAAACCACGCTCGCACACGTACCTCGAAGCCAGCCGGTTTGGATTCCCTCATGACTCGAACCTGGAGAGAATCCAGCTGCCTCCTAAAAACCAAACTGCTGTCAACCTTTTTGGAGTTGCGCCGCAAAGCTTAACACGAACACTTTGCAGACTGCCATCCAAAGCCGGCCTGAGGCATAAGTAAGCTCCTCGCCGGCAGGGGCCCCGAAGACTAATTGAACTCTCACACTGGAGATATCGTTGTGAAGTCAACTCTGACAACTTTTTCATACTTAAAAAGTTTCTTTTAAATTCATTCACGTGAATGAATGCAACTTTTTAATCTCGCAAGATGAATTCTGCTCAGAGTCCTGTTTAACTGCGGGCCAGGGCTCCTCGTGCCAACAGTCGTTAAAAACAGCTGTTGGTAAAAACAAGTCGGTTCAATAATGTTGCCGGTGATGTTGCACTCATTTTTAGTTGGTTCAAACCTCTGCGGCCCGGTTTGTGAGAGATCTTGTGTCTGTGTGGCGGCAGGAGAAGAGGAAGAAGCAGACAGAGATTGAAAACAAGAGGAGGCAGCTTGATGACGACCGACGGCAACTCCAGCATCTTAAGGTAGTAATGCGCTTTCTTCCACTTGTCTCTATGTTTTTACACTTATGCCTCGGTGAGGACAATCCTTTGGCGAGACAAATGCTCCTCTATCCTCACTGCACAGAAATCTTCACCTACTTACATTATTGGTTCCTTATCTCCTTTATGTAAATGTGGTGAAATTTTCATTAAAAAAAATATTCCCAAGAAACTTAGCTAAATAGCTACGCATCATAGTTACAAAAGAAATGTCTGAGTTTACCCAGGCAGCCCCTCAAAATTCAATTTGCTTTTAAAAATGTTGAAACAGAAGGAAAATTGATTAATACAACGCCCTGGAGAAACACTCATGCCCCTTGTACTTTTCAGATTTTGCAACTTTACTGCAGTTTCAATGAGGTTTGATGTGACAAACTAAAAATATGTTGTGCATAATTTTGAAGACAATACATTGAATTTTTTTTTCACACCAATTAAAGTCTGAATTCTCCGGCCCCGAATAGTTACTTTGTAATAGAGAGAGAAGAGGAGTGGGGCGATAACACGCCCCTGGGGGCCGCCGTCTCTGTCACTGTCCCTGCTGAACACAAGCATCACACGTTTTCTGTCTTTCCCATAAAATCACATTAAAACATCTTGAGAAGCACTGCGATAAAATGCGAAAGCAAAACACTGGGCCGACCAAAGGCAGGATCGCAATGCACACTCTGACTGAAGGCACGGTTTTAATTCTGTTTTGAAATGTACTCGAGCTCTCCACTGATGAAATCCAAATCTGTGTCATCTGCACCCCCTCACGCCTCTCCCTGGGCAGAACTTGAAGCAGGATCACTGCCGGGCAGGCCTCTGTTTTTTTTGTTTTTTTTTGCAGTCAAAGCTGCTATACACCCACACAACAACATTAAACTCTCCAGTGTTGCAGCCCAACAGAGCAAGATACTCCCTCACCGCCGCTGTCACGGAATGTTCAGAATGGACCGCAGATAACGCCATCAGCTCCTCCACATGCTGTTCATGCACGCACGCACACACACACACACACACACACACACACACACACACACACTTATTATATCTGAACCGAGGCTATTGTCAGTGTATGTGTCAGCGCTATCAAAGCTTATTTCGTCCTGGGACAGTTCAGCAGCTCAAAGATGGGAGCAAAAGGTCGCGGTTCGTGCGCGCCTGTGCGGGCGTTTGTCGTTTGTAAAAAGTAATCGTGACCTGCGCCGTTACCCCTGCGCGCTCCCACTTTTTCTATTTTCAGAGTAAACCATTGTGAGGGTGTAGCTGCACATACGTGTGCTTGTTTCTGTGTGCATGCCTCATAACGAGGAAAAAAAAACAAAAGAAAACACAGAACCTCCAGACAATGCAGTGAGCTTTGGCAAAGGAAACAGATTTTTGTCCCACTCCCAGCAACAGGAAACTGTTCTTTCACCCACCCCACCCCCGTTTTCGTCTCACACGCAGACTCTCGCGCACACGCTGACACAAACAGGCATAAGGGGGATAAGAGGGAAGTGTAATCACACAGTGGAGTAGCATGGGAAGACTCTTTCTGCACTATGCGTGTCTTTTTTTTTTTTTTTTTTTTGCACAGGCAGCATTCATCTGGAAAAGTAAAAAATGACCACATTCAACAAAACAGAAGTTAGTGTATCACCTCCATGATTGAATCACTTCAGCCTCATACATACCTGGACTCATTTTTTGCAGTGAAGGTGAAATTCTAAGATGACGAAAAGACATTAGATTAATGCTAATGTTAAGTCAGACAAAAATTAGCATTCGAGTTTTGGCAAAATATAGCTTGATTTTCACCAGCTGAAGTTTAGAACATGAACATGAGCAGGCAACACATCTTTTTCGTACTTTATAAAAAGTTTAACATATATCTGTCCATATTTATGCATTGTATAATAACCCTTAGTATTCCAGGGTTGCGGGGATGTCAGACTCGATAAAACAGGCTGACTCCTTTGAAATGGGCTTGTGCTACAAAGCTTCCGAATTTCTCCACATTTTTCCTCAGAAGAGTTGCCAAACATTCAGTCAGTCGTTTGCCAGAAGCCAACCGTTTGGTATTGCAACAAGGTGGAGGTAATTGGGAACAACAGTTGCATAAAATCACAGGGAGGCACACAGTGGACATAGCTCACCGGCTTTCTGCAAAGTCAATAGCTGAAGCCTTCCAAACTTTAGGAACAGTGCGTACAGAGCTTTTGGGATGGGTTTCAGTGGCCGGACAGCTGCTTCCAAGCATTACGTCACCAAAGTAAAGTGCCACATGTAGTGATGTAACAGCGTAGTGGAGCTGTGTTTTCTGGCGAGAAAAAGTTACACCTCTCTGTTTGGAAGATATGAGGAACATATGAGGGTTTGGCAGCTATCCGGAAAACAGCTTTTCTCTGACTGCCCAGTATAAAGTTTGGTGCAGAAGAGATTCAGTGTGTGGGGTTGTTGTTCAGGACCTGTGCTCAGTTCCTTTGATTGCAATGAAAGAAACTCTTAATATTGTAGTATTCCAAGACATTTGGTCGATTTCATGTGGGAACAGTTTGAGGATGGCCCCTACGATTCCAACATGACTGTGACAAAGCAACATTCCTAAGTTTGTGAATGGGCAATTTTGCTTTCAATGACCTGCACAAGGCTGCCCCAAAGGGCTGAGATTGCAAGCTGGACCTTCAGGTCCAACATCAGCGTCTGACCTCAGCGTTGTACATCTGGAAGAGCTATCAAAAGTTCCCCGAAGCACACGTTCAAGCTTTGTAAACTCCCTTCCCAGAAGAGTTGAAGCTGTCGCAATTGCAAAAGGTGGGCCAACTCTAATTTGAACCCTATGGATTAGGAATGGGACGTCATTGAAGTCGATGTGACCCAGTAATGCGACTCCGCCACCTGTATGTTGTTTACGTTCAGGTGCATACTGAAAAATTCTATCTAAAGAGTAAAGAAAAAAAAAAGTACAAAAACAGTTTAATTGAACTCTTACTGAATGAAACGACAGACTGTGTTTTTGTGAATTTGATTGGCGAAAGACATAAAATGACTCCTGAAGCGAGGCTCTCCTGTCTACAGCTGCTCATTTCATTTGGACGTGCGCACCGGCCTGACGCGCGTCTGTCTGTGTGCACCCTGTGTCCCAGTTCCGCCCTTTGTCTGCTACGTTAGCAGCTTTTACTGCGAGGAACAATGGAACGAGACGTAGCTTCAGCACTCCGGCTTTACGACTTTTTCACACAGCCTGGTGTGTGTGCGCGCGTGCTTGGGTATGCATGAGTGAGCCAGTTAAGTGATGTCAGGCGTTAGAGTAGTAGGGTGTGGCGAGAGAACAAAACTGGGAGAGAGAGAGAGATGGAGGGTGGAGTGAGTAGGGGGTTGGATTCAGTGCCCAGGAGACGATGCAGGGCCCGGGAATGAGGAGTGTTGAATTACACTGTGAGACTGTGTGCTGTAAAGCTGCGGGGCAGCTGAGCGTCTGAACTTGGATTACACAGTGGAGAAAGTGAGACAGAGAAACTAACAGGTTGAAAAGAGCAGGAGGTGAACCAAAATATTTCCAACTTCATCCAGGTCCATGGTCTTTTTATGCCTCCGGGAGAGAAACGGGCCGGGGTCAAGTCTGAGAGGAAAGAGCGAGGGGGAAAAATTAAAAATAAACAAAAAAATAGGGGAAGTTTGGTGTTGAAATTCACGTTGCATCATTGCAGAAGAATTCCCACTGAGTTTACAAAAGAGAAAGCTTTTTCATTTAGCAAAGCAGTGCTTCTTTGTTTTTCAGTTTTATTACTATTATTTTTTTGTGTGTGCATGTGTGATCTAACAACTGCAAGCAAGGCACTGTTATATTTACCTCAAAGCATGTCAAGTATTTGCTTTGATATGAGCTTCTCCACATGAGGGTGTTGTCAGGATAAGAATACCTGGTTAGGAACCGGGGGAAGAAATAAGCGCAGCGCCAACAGCGCAGGGGCAAGAGTTGGTCGCAAATAAAGTGTAAGAATAAAGCTGGTTTGTTTTCATTCCACTGACCCAGCTGCTTTTTCAGTCCCATGCTCAGCTAAGTTTATTAGCAGAATTACATGTTCGATGCTGGCAGCCTCCGTCCGATATGGCCAGGCGCCACGTTTTCTCAAACGGACAAGACTGCTTGGTTGCAGTTCAAGAGTTCGACTGAATCCCTGAGTGGCACCAGTCAGCAGGCGAATTGGACAGAGAAGAATTTGGTCTTAGATTAACTAAGGGGCTTGTTGCTGTGTCTGGGTGAAAGTGACACTAATCCCATCTGTACAAAAAGGCACACAGGCTCATCTGACGGCACCAGTGTGAGTCACTGAGGTGCTTGTAACAAGCACATGATACAGTGCCCTGCAAAAGTAAATCGTACCTCTTCCACATTTTCACATATTATATATCACATTCATAAACTCCGGTGTGGTTTTTTTCAGGAGTTTCTGCAATATACCAACACAAAGGAACGTGGAATTTGCTACAATTACAGCTGGAAGTCAGTTTTGTTCTTCTGGAGACAAAAAATGATTCTGATTCAAACTGAGTCAGGGTGTACGGATGGGGAAGTAAACATTCATTTTCAAGCCTTGACCAAATTTTGATTGAATTTAAAGCTGGGCTTTAACTGGCTCATTCTAACACGTAAACATGCTCCAATCTCAAATCTCTACTTGTCATAGTAGTTGTACGTTTAGAGTTGTGGGTCTTGCTCGAGGATTTTTAGCTCCATTTATCTTCCCATCAACTCTGACCCGCTTACACATCCCTGCTGAAGAGAAACATCTCGTACACAAATGCATTCAGACGTTTAAAGACGAGCAAAATTCTTGGGCACAATCCTCATCAGGTTATCTTTATTAGATTATGCTGATTAACATATATCTCCCATCAGACACACACTTTAGTATGATACCATCTCGCTCCGAGCACCCAGGCAGACCACTGAGCTGCTTCTGCCGTCTCTTCTTTGCAGTAGATCCGGCTCTCTTTCCAATCCAATATAAGTCACTCCGGTTACAGGTTCAAGGTTGATCGGGGCATAAAATTGCTGAATTGATTCATGACCCCTCCGTTCTGGGATCTTTTAGTTTGCGAATAATAAACATGGGTAGAAACGGCAAATTGTTGTTAGTTACTTTTCTGCCACACTTACTGTTTTGCATGTAGGTCATAGACTTGCATTATGGTCTTATCTAAGCAGAGCATCGTCCTCCATCGTCTTTCCTGTGTCCCCTAGATGACTCGCTGCAAACTGCAAACAGGCCAGATTTATTTAGAGTGTGTGTTGTCCTGTGGACAGATTCCTCCACCTGAGCTGTGGACCTCTGCACCTCATCTAAAGCTAACATGGGGTTCTCTTGGCTGCTTTTTTGAATAAATGTAGGATAATATCTTGACAGGTGTGTGGTTCTCTCCATTTTCGGACAACTGAAATAACTAAGTAAATAGAGTTTGTTTATATAACTCTCTTGATTGATAGAAGAGTGCAACATTTTTACAGTAGCACAAAGATAAAATACCATAAAAATGATGAAAATAACAAACATAAATTACTCAAAATTGGTCCAAAACCACTAATCACACAGATTAAACACAATAAAGTAGAGAAAACAGCTGAATTGAATCTCTAGTTGTATGCTTGTCTGACTAAAAGTGCTTTCAGCTGCTTTTTATATAAAGCAATATTGCTTATGCAGCATATTTAACAGAGGAAGTGCATTCTGAAGTCCAATACACAAGTCCAAGAGTAGGAGTTCAGTTCCGTTATTTCAGAAAAATACTGGGTAGTTTGGCCATAGAAGAATTGAAAAAGTGGAAGAAAAATGTTAAGTTAATTGTGAAAATGACTGACAACCTGTTCAAGCTTGAGATATCGCTTTACACTGTAAGCCATTAAACTTCACATCTTTATCCCTGACCTGTCTGCTATGATTCTTGGTCTTCATGTCGCTGTTTGTTCACTTACTGCTCCCTAACAAACACCTGAGGCATTCACAGAGCAGCTGGATTTATACCGAGATTAAAATATGCACTGGTGGATTCTGTTGACTTCTGAAAACAACTGGTTGCACTGGAAGTTATTTACAGGTGTCAGACTGTCCAGACAATAAAATTAGACAATTATCGCCTACATTTTGCTCATTTTTCCACATAGTCACATAGAAATGCAAATTGTTCCTTGTTTAGAGATATCTTTTGAGGTGCTTTCAGTGTAATCCAGAAACAAAAAAAAATCTAGTCAAGAACGCCAAGCCATCCAGGGCAGACAGAGATTCTCCATTATTCTCTTTTTAATGTTATCGTTAAACACACATACACACGCACCCCTACAATCGCATTTCACTGTTTTGTGTCTACTTGCAGTCAAAGTCACTGAGGGAGCGCTGGTTGCTAGATGGCGCTCCAGCAGAAGAGGAGACGCAGAGGCGTCTGCAGGAGGACGAGATGAAGACCAAGCTTCTGGAACAGGTCATCCTCAGGTGAGTATCTGTTTGATACAAACAAACAAAAATTTTAATGGAGGAAAAAAAAATGTAAAGTTTGGCTTTGAGTGAAAGTATTAAAAGCAAAGGTTTGTGATTTTTTTGTGTGTGTATGTGTGTGTTTTTCTGAGCCAGGCTGGAGCAAGAAATCGAAGAACTGGAGACAGGCGTGCCGACTAATAAAGGTGTGGCCAAAGAAAATGGTGAGCTCTGTGTCCATGGCAACATAGCTGCAACACTTGACATGAAGAGAAAGCCAGCTAATAATAGCTCCACAGATTATTAAAACAGTATATCCTCTTTCTCATTGTCTCTCTGCCCTTATCCTGATCACCTTCTCCCCTTATTTGTCCTCTCGTCAATGCTCTGGCGCTCCCTGTAGGTGAGAACGGAGTAGTGCAGACCTCCGCCCAGACCCCTAAGAGAGAGGTAACGGGGGTCGAAGCCAAGCTGCTGGGCCCCAGCCCCGACCAAGCCAGCGAGGACAACCCTGTGACCCTTGTGTTCATGGGCTACAAGACCGTCGAGGACGAGAAGGAGACGCACACGGCCCTGGGCATGGAGGGCGTGGACGGCAACGTGAAGGCCGAGTTCGTGGTGATTGACGACGGCGAGGGGAAGGCGGCGGACGCGGCCACGGAGGAGCAGGCCCCGCCCAACGGCAGCATGGCGGAGAAAGAGAAGGCCAACGGAGGCGGAGAGGACGGAGAGAAGGAGAAGAAACAGACCTGCAAATGCTGCACGGTCATGTGAGATATGTGTGTTTATCTGCGTGCGTGTGTATGCGTGCGCGTGCGTGTGTGTGTGTGTGTGTGGATGTTTGCGCGAGACTGACTGTGTATGGGTGAGTACACACCTGCACCTGTGCAGAACCGTGTGCCATTGCATGAGTCCATATTTGCAAACGTATGTAGCTTTCTGTGTTTGTGTGGAAGTGTGTGTCAGGACTGATTTACAGCTACACAGTCAACATCCCAACAACGAGAGCCGACTCGAGCTCCAGCTCCAAGAACCACGAAGACTCATAAGTACACTTACTCTATATACTTTCTCTGTATTTGACTTTTGATTTCTATTGATATTTTTCTATTTTTCTGTCTTGACCTTTATATCGTAGCCTACTAAGTGTGTTAATCCTTATTATGAGGCTGTGTACTGTATGTTCATTGTTCTTATTGTTTAAAAAAAAAAAAAATGTATTAGCTCTCTGGATTGTACTGCAGCCCAACTGGGAAAATTTCTGGAAAAAAAAAAAATCCAAAACAGCAAAACTATGAAGGACACAGATACTTAAATATATATATATATATGTATATAGATACATATATATATATATATATTTCTCTGTTTAGGCCTACCAACTATTTATCAGTCAATTTCATATTGCAATATTGTCTAAGACATTATTTTGAATAGTATTTTAATATATTGATATGAAATTATGTTTTATACAATGTATTTATTGCTTTGGTTCTCTGTGTCACCCTTCCACCACCACCTGCATGTTAAGGCTTGTAAGCGCCACCAGACGAACACATCACCTAACAAGTGTCTGTGCTTTCTTAGAGCCGTGCGTGCTCATATCTCTAGTCACACAAGTCGTTCTGTCAGTAATGGTGAATTATTATAAATGCAGTGTTCAAGTAACGCATTATGTCTAAAGGCAAATATACGGCAAAGAGGCACATAGAGTCACCGATCGTGTTGCGGGTCACTTTTAGTTTTACACTAGATCGCAGAGCACGGCAGACGTACCACGGAGGTTCACCGCTTTAGTGTTTTCTGTCGTGAGAGAAGTGGATGTAAGTTTAAGATGTTTTAGGTGATTTGCACCATTACACTGTTGCTGAAAAGGCTTAAAGTGTGGGCCACGTTAATTGGCAGATTAGGGTACTTTTTTTTTTTTTTTTTTACACCACCAGTAGAAGTTTTTAGGTAAAGTCACGTTGTTTGACTTTCATTTTAATATCATAATAAATTCTAGCGAGTTTTCTCATAACCCGCTCATTTAAACTCGTCTCAAGTGGGCCAGCTGAGAACAGGCTGAAAAAGAATGTTGTAGACCAAGAAAATTGAAAACAATTGATCCAAAATGTAGGAAATCGCCGTTGACAGGGCAAAGGTGTGAGGTGCTTTTGGTGTGTTAGATGCGCAAGAAAATCTGGCTTCTTTTAGAGTCGTCAATAAAATATCTAACGTATAGTTTATTAGAAACTCACAGATACAAATCAGTTTGTCACATGGCTAAAAGTTTGAGCGTTTCTGCTCTAGATCTTCCACAATCCTCTTCTCATCATTCAGCCCACAGGTTTCCTGCAGGATTTGGCTCTGGAGACTCAGATATTGTCTCGGGAACCATTTCTGTGTTGATATTACCGGGTGGGTTTTTTTTTATGCTTATCATGTAGATCCATTTATGACTCGTTTTGATCTTCCTGTTGGAGCCCAGCAGAGTTTTACTTAAAAACCTCCTGGGATTTCACAGTGTTCATGATTTTGTCAAAAGGTTCCTGAGGCCTTTTTGAGGACAACCATGCCCACACCATCACAGAACCTCCACCGTACTTGACAGTGGACGTGACATTTTTTTCACACATTCATGCTTAGTATAAGACAGAGGCCAAGCCTTGGCTGCTTTTAGCCTCTGACCAAGGACTACTGGCTCTGTGTCACATCATATTCATGCCCCAGAAACAGAAAATTACTAATCAGACGTTCCTAAAAACCTAGAAACTCTGATTCAAAAAGGGATAAAGTCTTTTTTATTATTATAATCATTCTTCAATAATATTTTTCTTGAAATTGATCATCATTTTAGCAACCAATGATGCTAAAATCCAATTATTTATTAACGGGGATTATACTTGCAAATCAATAAATGGGTTCAAATTAAAAATTGGAGTTGTATTTAAAAAATATATATATGTGAGATTATCCTACTGCAATAAAAGATGGGTGTATTTAAAACATTTTTACTAGGTGTACCAATAAATGTGTCCTACACTGTAAGTAATTCTGTTCCCTCAACAGTAAGATCAATGTAAATCTAAATAAGGTAGCACTGCATGAAGCCTTGCAGCTTTGTTTATCTCACCACTTGTTGGGTCTTTATTGTTATATGCTGTCATTGTTCACATGAATGTAAACCCAGGGGTTAAATTGGGATTTTGTTCACCTTTTAATGAGAAAAAGGCAAGGCTGTTCAGCTCTCATCACTAAATAATAATTAAACAAAAGCTTTTTGTTGTTTTATGAACCAAATAAAACTTAAATATACTGTAATTTCCCTGTGTGGTTTTCAATTTGTTTTGTTTTGTTATTTTGCTCACTCCCAGTTTAACCCCTGACTACTTTTTAAAAGAAAAGAAAACTCTGCAAATTGTCACGCTTGTTTCCGCGAAAAAAAAACAAAACAGAAAAGGCTTTCATTCCTCAAATGTCAAGAATCTCTGATCTGATCTGCCTTAAAACTCAATTTAGTGAATGAGAATTGTGTCTCTTACATGTGTAAGATGGTTGATGCTCTCGACCAAAATGTCAGCCTAGCGATTTTTTTTAGGAGTGCAAGCTGAAAGCCCGAAAGGCCTGCTCCCAGTTCTGACCCTTGTTTGTTTGGCTGGCAACTACGTGGCACTACGGATGGTCTGAGTCAGTGATGCAACACACGACGGTCTTCTGCTCACCCACATCTTTCATACCCAAACTGTAGCTGCAACCCGTCTATGCTTGGATACCTGCTATTTGCTGAGGGGAGGGGGTGGGGAGTTAACAAAAATAAATAAATAAATCCATGCTGGTGCTATGCTGCAAAGCTCCTCAATCACCAACTTTTGTTGTTCAAACCTGTTTCTTACTCAAACTACTGGCAGGACAGATTCGGCTGCCCTCCTGAGAATCTTCTGCTGCCTTCAGTGCCAGATGCAAGTCCTGCCTGCGTTTTTCCACCTGTGAAATGATCCCTTCGTACATTCCAAAGGGAGGTCAGCAGGTCTGGGCGAATACATTACAGTCTATGCGTTCCATATGTACACTTCCACTCCAAACTGTACAACAGCATTTCATATATACTCATGTACATGTTTTTATTTTTTTGTTCTTTTTGGCCTTTTCGCAAGGCCTACTTACTGAATTTGATGTTTGTATTTAAGAAGAAGAAAAAAAAAAGACATCTGTGTATTGTTGGTGCCTTGTCAGGTTTGTTTGGCTGAACTTTTTTAGACAGAGGTTTTTTTTTCTCTCTCTGCTTCATGTGACCAACGACCCACTGGAAACACTGCCTTTCTACTCCGCAGGAGCGCTCCTTGAGAATACGGGGCCTTGCACTTGTATTGAGATTTTCTGCATTTTTGTCACGTTACGACCACAAACTTCAATATATATATAATCTTGGCAAAATCAGTTTTCAAGCCTTACCACAGTTTGGAGATTGGATTGGGGTCTGGACTTTGACCGGACCGACTTAAAAAAAAGTTCTAGATTTATGTTTATGGCTAGCTTTTTTTGTGCCTGGTGGAGATAGTATTTCCACTGCATGAAGCTGTCACGTTTTCTGGTTAGGTGTAGTGTTTGGTCCATGTGATTAACGCACTTTCCTCCAAGTAGTTTCTGTGCGCCCTGCGCGACTTTAAATAGAACTTCTTTTGACTTTCTCCTTGCCAATCTGCCACAGAGACCAGGTCTACTAGAGCCACCATGGATCCCTTGAGTGATTCTGCGATTAACATTATAGTGTAGGTGGATGGACATTTCTTGGTGGCTTTCCAGTTGTGTCAGACTCGTTCAGATGATTGATTGGGCAGAGTTCTGTGAGATGTTTGAAGCTTGGGATATTGCTTTATAACCTAGCTCCGCTTTAAACTTTTCCACAAATGTGTCTGTGACCCGTCTCCTCCGCTCCTTGATCTGCCTGATGTTGTTTGACCAATAATGTTCTCTGACAAACCTCTGAGGCCTTCACAGAACGACTGTATTTATGCTGAAATGAATGCCGACGGACAACCGGTTGCACTAGATTGTATTTAGTGGTATCAGAGAAAAGGGGGCTGAATGATATGCGCGCCAAACGGTTTGAAAATTCAAATCTTTCTTCCACGTCCAAGCTAAATGGAACTTTGGAGTCGACGTGGCACAAATAGCCTAAATAAAATGCAATGAACTTTGTGGTTATAAAATGACAAAATACTAAAAGTATAAGGAGTATGAATATTTTGCGAGTAGCTACGAGAACCCAACACTTTTTGACATTTTTAGATGCCTGCACCTTCGTTGACAGGTAACATGCAGACTAATGTTGGTGTCTTCAAAAAAAAAACTTTATATCCTTCATTTACTCTTTTTTTTTAATTATTAATCCTATTTTGTTTTGGGGGTTTTTTTGTTTTTGTTTTTGTTTTTTTTTTGTTGTTGCATCATCCAAAGTTAAAACATTTTTGAGTGGATGCAAACTTTATAGAAAAGACTAACCGGCAACCTATGTGTGTATAAAGTGTATACACATGTACATAATTTGTCTATATGCATACATAGAAAATAAATGTAAATTTGGTGGGCTGAAGGTTTGCTTAGTTGTGGGGTCTCTGGTGTAGCACAGCCACAGCAAAAATATATATATTGGAAAATAAATTTGTGCTGAACAAATGCCTGTTCATCTATTATGTGATCATCTGGATGTCCTGTCTTGAATAAAAACTACTGTTTGACAACATCAAGCCGGATACATTTGAGTGTAATTAAGCAGCCGCAGAACAGAGAAGTGAGCCGTAGCAAGGGAGGATTTAGAAATTTACGTCTGATTAAAAATGCAAGATAATAATGATATGCTGTAGTTGTGATCTGAGACAAAGTAGAATCCCTTATGGGGGCAAAGTCTTAAGAGGTTTTTTTTTGCCCTCCCCAAGCTGCAGTCTGAGTATTTTTGTAAAGTGCAGTGCCCGAGTCAACCCACTAGGCGGCATGCCTGCACCATTTTATCAGCGATTCAACTTGCATTGTAGTGAAATGCGCTGTGACCCCTTGTGGGCAAGGCAAGAGAGATGCAGGGTTAATTAGGGGGACAGTGAGAGAGCTGCATTAAACGGCGTATTCATCACAGAGAGGGCAGATATACACTCCTTCCCAAAACAAATGCAATTATATGGCTGCAATACACAGAAGTGGCACATTCAATAAATAGCTATTAAAAAACCCTCTTGAGTCCCCACACGAGTGCAGTGCATTTAGCTTAGCGGCACCTTCTCTGTGATGTGCCGGAACACTGCAGCAGACATTCAAGAGGAGTAATAACAAAGCCATGAATATGACAACCAGTAATGATTTTAAAGGGAACAAAATGTGAGACCAGACCCCAGGAATATCAAACCTGGGGGAAAAAATGAAAGCGGACGATGCCGAAAGGCGAGAACGTGTTCCTTAGGAGAACGCAAACCGAAGAAAGGAACACATAAATCAATGCAATTAGTTTCACAAGGGCAGCAAAATCTAATTGCTGCCGTGGTATCAGTTACAGTAAATTACCTTTCCTCGGCAACTGGTTTGTTAGGGCAGGAACAGAAACATAATGCAATAAAACAATCAGAGTCATTAAAAAAAACTACATGCAGAACCACAGCAGTGCAACAGTGTTACAAAACCAGATGCTGACAGCAGAAACAAACTCACAGTCTATCTGCTACATCACAAACAGCTACGTCTGGTCACAAGGCAAGATGTGACCGGATGTAGACTTCTGCCAGTTCCCAAGATACATATGTTATGATTTTGTAACTTGGAAAAAAAAAAAACAAACAAACAAAAAGAAAAACTTGAAATGCTGATGTAGCATTTACCAGCGACGGCTGTTGCAGGAATAGGCAAGCTCAGCCAATCACGATGCAGGAAATTATCTTAAGTCTTTGGCAGGAACAAGTTTAGTCCAAATGCAGCTCTTAAAATATCCTCCCTGTTCTCAGTGTTCTCAGCAGAAAGCAACAAGCGCTAACTTCCACATGGACTCATGTTTATCCCCGTGGACACGCAGAGAACTAATGCAAAACGTGTTCAAAGCACAACGGACGACGAGTCTTTTCTTTTTGTCTGATGCTGGTGTGACCTATTTCTAATGCCACTCTGGAAGCAACTCCCCATGTGTCCCATTTCAACAACAGCTATTTCAGCAGTGTCAATAAGCTTGGATTGAATTAGGATTTATCACTGATTCAGCCTCAAAAGACAATGAGCAAAGAGAACGCGTTGAGGAAGCAAAAGCAACTGACTGAGACGAGACATTACTCTGTCAGTACCACAAAATGAAAAGTTTGCAATGATCATATTTCTGGCAATACTCTCAATACATTAGAGGAGAAGAAGTCATCTCAAAATCTGTCCTTGAGGAACATCACAAGCTACGGTAAGTGAGAAACTGTGCTTCTACACAGAACTGTGTTCTGTGAGAAAAATCACAGAACACATGAGCAAAAACCATGATTAGAAAAGCCAATCTGTTTCGGTGATGTAGGTTCTGCATTGTCAAATGCTTTTGATAAATTGATTAAAAGAAAAAAGGTAGCAGCTGCTTTATATAGCATGTGGTAGTATATTGGGAGACACCAGCACAGTGCATTCGCTACATGTCGATTTCTGTAGTTTTAAAATTCTGTAAGCAGTTTATCAGATAATGTCCAGATAATGCAGTGCTGTGTTATTATTATTATTTATTGCATTTTTCATGTTAACGCTCTAAAAATGTTTGAGTGTCATTTTACACACCAACACAAAGTGATGTACAGCTTTAAAGCGGAAGGAAAAGCAGACTCTAAAATGTTTTTTTCCCCCCAGGACGTCTATGTTATTTAGTTCCATCCATCTTTCCATAAACTCTGAATGTGACCTACAGTGAACAGGACGTGTTCTGTTTTATTTTATTTTTTTTTCCAACAATGGTTGTCTTCTTCTCACTTTCCTGGGAAGACCGGATTTGTGAAAAGTCCGCTTCAATTCAACAAATTTCCCCACCTGAGCTGTGGATCTCTGCAGCCCATCCAGAGCTTACTCTCAGTGATGCTATCTGACAAAGTAACATCCATGTCTTGGTAGTTTTACAGTTCACTAATATTCATTAACAACCTTCTTAGGCTTCCACAGAACAGATGAACTGTATTTACTAATCCAACACTTCTAAAGGAAAATAGGCTAAATAAATTTACCACACTTGTTAGATTATTCTGTAAAGAACAGTGTATCATTTCCATTCCACTTTACCCTTTAATACGCTGAATTTTGTGGTTAAAACAAAGTTGCAGAATGTTGCTTTAAAACGTTGCAAAGCATAATAATTGTACAGTCACACTGAGTCCTCAATAACTCATAATCACTTGGAATCTATTTTTCCATTTTTGAAAATATGCTTCAATGTTTCAGAGCTGTCCTATGCTTCTGTATTTCTCATGTTTAAGAAATTGGTAAAAAAAAAAATAAATAAATACATAAATAAAGAACAAGCTCATTCATGACCTGACACTGTGTTCTCTCATCACCCCCTCAATCCCTCACCCAGACCGGTGCTGATCCCCCCCTCACAGTGTCATGTAATCCTTCTTGAACAAGTGACCTTTACGGTTCTTTTGTTGATTTCCGTCACAAGTGGAGGCTTACAACACCAGATTAGATAAACTAGCTTCAAATATTAAGACTGTGTATTTGTCGGTTCTGATCGTAGATTTAAATTGAATTGATAGATGTTTAAAACACTGGGAGCACGTCAAGCGTATTTCTTAGCTCTCAAGTGTTGGAAGCATGGCCCAGACGAAATTCAGACCTTAACCTAATTGGTACGTACAGAAATGACAATTGAGGTTCACAGATAGTGTGCTTCCAGCCTCTCCAAGTATATCATTTTAGCTCCAGATTCAAGCGAGTTTCATCCATGGCGCAGAACAGAATCAATTTTGAGATTTTTATTTGTAAGTCAAAAATGAAAATCACTAATTTCCTTTTCACTTTGCTGTCAGTTAGGGCATTGGACTATCGTGTAAACACAGATAAATACGGAAAAAGTTAAGGCAACGTATGTTCCCTCCAGGTGCCTTTTGTTTGATTGAGTCTTTTCGATCCCCTGCCCTCGGGAGTCACATGCTCGAGGATAGTGAGTTTTCCATGACTCTGGACTCAAACAAAACCCCGAGCACTTGATATATCCTGCTGGAAATTTGCCGCGGCCTTTTTTTTTTTTCCAAAAAAAATGATGGTCGTCTTATCCAATCAGCTCTCGCGTTGAAGTCTGTCCCCTCCCACTTTTGGCTCCTGGAGCCGCCTGGACTAATCAGCGCTCGCCTCCGAGAGTTCAGCCATTTTGTAAGAAAATCAAGCAAGTCTGCCGCCCTACCTTCGCTTCAGACCTGCAGTTTTTTTCTTGTGCAATGGACGGGTAAGTGAAAAGAAGCTCACTTAAAGACTTACATTTTCACACCAAACTGTTCGGGAAGCGAATGAGCGTGTTATGTTTGGGCTTTCGTTAAGTGTTTTGACTTCTCGGGTTACCGCTGTTTAGCCGGTGGAGCTGTAAAACTTTACTCGAATCACTTTTTTTTTTCCTCTTCAAAACATGCAACAGTTAGCAGGAGGAAGCGCTAACTAGCTGCTGCTAGCGTCACAGCTATCCGTTAGTAAAGTTGGCAGTTTTTAGTTATTTCATCGCCCTCTCTATACAGTTATACAGCTGAAAAGACGATTTAATGTTCGAAAAACCGTTATATGTATCTTTTTACATCATTTTGACCGTCAGCTTCTGTTTTTCTCGCTCAGCCTGGGCAGTTCGCGTCGGCTAACTGTACCTTTGTAACTTGGGGTTTTTTTACGGGAACTCGAGAGGTTAGCTAGAGCAACGTGTCTCATTTCCGCATTCATTTTTATCCGCGGAGTTTCAGGGCCATGTTGAAAATGCCTGGCCTCAAACATTTCACGTTGATTTAATCAAGTTATCTTATCCGGGCAGGGTAGGATGAATAGTAGCGTATTGTGCAGCTCAACCGTGTTCTGCTCGTTTGGTTAACTGATTTCGATAAAGGGAGCCCGAGAAGCCTGCGCGGCGGAGAGCAACTTGATCGACTTTCCGCGTCATTGTTAACTCGTGTGAATTTTCCACTCTTGAAGTTTTGCTCGTATTTGTGTTTTCAATCCGCTGTAGCCGCCTAGACGCCACTGAGTTGTACCCTCTGGGATCCGGCTACGTCCCTGAAATTGAGTGAGTTTTTTTAATATTTATTTTATTTTTTGTTGCTCGTCTGGTGTTTGATTTCTGTCCTGTACTTTGAGTCGCTTCGCCTACTTGTATAAAAACTTGGTGTTCTTAGCAAAAACTGATCGATTTGTTTATTCAGCTGTGAATAACTGCGGATTTCCTTTTTTCACTTTTACAGCAGTGTCCATGACATATCAGTTGGCACGAAGGTAGGCCACTTCTGAGTTTCTTTTCAAATGCTTAGTATAGTCTTTTTGACTGTTGTTTTTAGCGCTGAACAATAGTTTGCATATATAAAAGGACCAGTAGGCCAGGATTACACTGTTTCATTCTGCTGCTGTAATTTGAAATGGAAATGGGGAAAAACTAAGATCTAGTTTTGATATTTTTTTTTAATATAGCCAAACATAATTTTTCTTATTTTACAAGTCAATTGGCATAAATGGGGATTTCAACCCCACTATATTTTTTTCCCCAATATGTCAATTATCAGAAAATAATGCACAAATAGTTTGTAGATAAGATGTGTGCATTTGTGTGGCTAAGTCTCCACACCTCAGGAAGCGCTTCAAAGAAAATCAGACTCATACACTATGGGGTAAGTATATGGGAACAACATGAAAGTAAAAAGATAGGAAATGAGAATCCATGGGTAATAATTGGCAAAGGAACAAATTGAGTTCAAGCTTTCTTTTTTTTTTTTTTTTAAATGTAGTAGCCTGAGAGGAAATGAAAAATTCTGGATGTATTTGGTCTTAGTCATGCAAACCTAGTTCTCCTGAGCTTTCCCTATTTTTAGGGTGGTTGAGTAAACCAGTTGCTCATGTGTCACAGGTTTGCCGTTGCCAACCAGACTTAATGAAACATTTATTACGTACGTCTGAGCTCTCAGCATGTCGGCCAGTTCCACTCCGGACAGCGAATGCTGAATGTGTGATAATTTGGATAAAGGCCTTTTTCTTTTTTTTTTCTTTTTTTATATATGGAGGTGGAGCTCCTTGTTTTCCTGTGCTGTGCTTGTTTGCATATGTGGCTGTGGAAATGACACTTCCTGTTATTTCCTGTGGTCTCTGGGCCTTTCTGGAATGCTAAGAAGCCTGAATTAAGCCAGATGATGTCTTTGGAAACCATTGTAAAACAAAAAACTAAAAAACAGCTAATTTGTACAAGACTTGTAGGGGGGAAAAATGTGGGGAAATTTTTCACTGATGTAGGTCATGGACCCTCTGCAACTGTTTATTGGGCCAGTTGGAGACAAACAAGTTGGTGTTTCAGCTCGACTCTTATTCATTAATGTTTTCACCCTATAAAAATTCCTTCTTAAACAGTAATCCTTGGTAACAGTGCCAGGGGAAAGACATGTGTAGGTGGACTAATTGATCGTAACTCGGAGCCGTAATAATCCTCCCACTACAGCGCTCAGCCTCACGGCCAAAGGTCTTTACAATGTTTAAACAAGATCTCTGCTGCATGTGTCTGTTACAGTGACACACCCCACAGCCTTTTCATTCCACAAAGAACTATTGGTTTCTATTTTGAGTCACGATGCACCTTTTTTACTTTTTGAAATCCGTACTGGTTTGAATTAGAGGTTAAATGCCATTGGCTAGCTTGGACCTTTTCTGTTTTTTTGTTGCGGTAATGATGATGCTGAGTTATGGAGCCTTGCCTTGCTGGAATCTGTAATTATTCTGTCTGGGCAGAAGGTCTGGCATGCTGTGGTCACATTCCGATCTCCCCCTTTGCAGCCCCCCATTGAGGCTCAGCGCCCTCCCCCCCTCGTCTGGTAGATCCTCATCTGATCATGGTGAAAACATGTCTCTACCTGTACTCCTGTTCTCCTTTGTTCTTTCCTGTGAGATCTTGTTCTACGGCTTCTTACTAGAACCCCTAATATGCTTTCTTTCAGCAGCTAGTGCTGCGTCAAATCCTTCTTGATGATACAATTTCCCCAAATGTTACAGAAAAATCTAGGAGAGAAGGAAATTTGATTCATAGTTTTTGTGGCTGAAAAGAAGCAGCTCTGCAGTTTTCGGATATGAGCCAGTGTTAACTTTTTTTGGTTGCAATTATAGTCTTAGTCATCCACCAGCAACAAATGTAAACAAGCCAAGGCGCATTTAGCTGTCTTTAGAGGAAATGGCTTTGAAACTTTGAAAAAGAATTGCATAATGTAAACTTGTATGACCATATCGTTTCTACCACATTCTGTTCAAAAACTGTTCTTTTCTCATTACACAGCGAAAGCTGCCAGTTTTGTCTATAAAGTTGATGCTCCACTGCTCTTACTGAACTTGGGAAGTAAATGGTGAAAGAGTCCAGCCTACTGACCATACAGGAAGTTGAGCAAACCCTGGAACCAAACCTGATCTCAGAGCTCTTCCTGTTTGTAGCAAGTCTGCTGACTGATAAAGATACACAGCGTTCTCACAACCCCGGAGTCAGATTGGTGCTTTTTCTGCATCGCTCTTTGTCTCCATCTACCCTTGACCTATGAAGAGTTTGCTCATTTATTTTTACAGTTCCTCCCGTCAGCTATCTGTATCGCTGGATATTTATTATATTTTATTATGTAGTAGGGACTTTGGTACCGGAGCTTAGACTCTGTCCCAATTATCACTGTATGTTGCTTATTGTTTTATCCATAATTATTTTGAGCTTCATGGTGACTCATCTAACATTCATTACTGTGTTTATTATATGAGGTAACGTACGTTGTGTTTTAAAAGATTAGTCGCTCGCTTCTTCATGATTCCTAAGTGAGTGGTGTTACAAAAACTTAAATGTTTCAAGTGATTCTCAAAATTGGCATACTCTTGCTACATGTTGGGAGTGATTGTGGGCACTACTGATTTCTGTCACACTCTCATAGTCAAAACATCTGCGAGGCTATGAGCAGTAATAACTGTTTACAGCCGTGGGCCCTGCCTTTCCCTTCTGCAGTGTTTAGAGCGTCTCTCTCAAACTTTTATTCCGCACATTCCCACACCCTCCCTGTCCTATTTAGAAGTGCACAGCAAGCAAGAATGCTAACAAACCTGTTTTTGGCGGTTTCTGGTAAAGAGCTCTGGGCTCTTCAAATACTAGAGTCTCCTTGCGGCTCCATATGTGTGCACGGCTCGGTAACAATGCCCCTAGTCTCAGCCTGAACAGGACGTCCATTGTGGGCCGACGTAGAGCTTAGACTGCTGAGCCACTTCTTGTGACTTCTATACTTCATCTTGCTCGGCTCGCAATACACTGAGCCATGGAAACGGCCCTGAAACAGCACTTTATATCTCCTAAGGAAAGCTTGAACAAGGCACACAGCAAACTGGTTTTACTGGGATGGTTTCCATGTTGCCTTGCTTATGAATGCGTTTCTGTGTTGACGCTGCTGCTTGTGAAGAGCGGTTTAGTGCAATTTTTCACTTTTGCCACTGATTTCCAGTTGGATTTAAGTTCTGGACTTTGGTTCATTCAAACATGTGAATGTTTTTTTTTTATCTCAATAGTTATTTTGTAGCGTTGGCTGTATGTTTGGGCCTGTTGATCTAGTTGAAGGTTAACCTTTGCCCTGTATCGATTCTTTTGCTGGTCTTCCTCCAGGATCGTCTTGAATTCAGGTCTCATCTCTGAACAACTCACACATTCTTGCTGATTAAAAAGCATTCATACAGCTTGATGCTGCCACTATTATGTTCCATCAGTGTTTTTTTTTGTGTGTGTGTGTGTATGTAGGTCAATTTTGTTGGTTTATCAACTAATTAGAGCTAATAACTAGTCTGGAAGAATAACGTGAGATGAGAACTCTGGCTCTGTTATCTGACAAGTTTAGCAACAGAATTATTTCCAGTGAAAAGAGAGGTGTTTCTTTGAAGCTGCTTCTTTTGGTTATCACATTACTGCAGTGGTTATCACTCAATTGCTAAGTAATACGAGAACTGTGCTCCTCACCTGCCATGCTGTGCCTTTACTGCTGAACACAGAGAAATGAGCCTTTATTTATATCGTTTTCCTGTTGCAGAGGGGATCCGACGAACTCTTTTCTTCCTGCATATCCAACGGACCCTATATCATGAACTCAGGTAGGGGGGTTGCTATGAAGGGTTTTCTTTTTTTTTTTTTTTTATTGAGGTGCTTAGTGTCCGTCTTGTTTGTGTTGCCATGACGCTCAATCCATTATTCACAAAGAACCAGGGCCTTATGTTCCCTCCCTGATTGTATCAGCCTCTTGTTTTCTCCTGCAGCCAATGGCAACGACAGCAAAAAATTCAAAGGTGATGTCCGCAGTCCTGGAGTCCCGTCACGTGTGGTCCACGTACGCAAGCTGCCCAATGACATCAACGAGGCCGAGGTTATAAGCCTGGGACTGCCCTTTGGGAAGGTCACTAATTTGCTGATGTTGAAAGGGAAAAACCAGGTAAGGAGAAGTACATGCCACTCTCCAGCAAAACTTTTCACTTTTCCTATAATAAATGTTCATCTCCAAAGCTGGGCCTCAGAAATCAGCTTTCTATACTGACCTGAAATTCTAACAATCATTCTTTTGTTGCACTCTCGTGTCTTTGTGGTCTAACAATGCTCATTGTTAGGAATTCCTATGGGAAGAGCTTAGATCCCCTTTTATGTAAATGGCTTTTATTTACAGCCATTTTCAGTTCCAGTTGAAAGCGCTTCACTTAGACAGCATTGTGTTGTATCGTATTTATTCGGTGCTCCCTCTGCAGGCCTTTCTGGAGCTTAACAGTGAAGAGTGTGCACAGACGATGGTGAGCTACTACTCTTCTGTCACACCCGTCATCAGAAACCACCCCATCTACATGCAGTACTCGACTCATAAGGAGCTCAAGACGGACAACTCTCCCAACCAAGTGGTAAGAGTTTGATCTGAGCGACAGCATCATCTTTTTGGCTGTTTGTAGAGTTGTCAAAATAACTGATGTTGCAACAGAATAGGTATTCGAAAATAAGTCATTCAAAGACGCAAAAGCGATACAGACTGACTCATTTATGTTACCCAGCGATCTGGGATGATGTTTAATATTTTAAAATTGTTTTAAGAGAGAAGAAAACAAAAATTATATTTACATTAAAAGTCATTTTAGTATTCTGAACAGCTGGCTTTTTGTTGCACTCTTTGCTTCTGAATGTGTAACGTGAGATAATCTCTGTTTCTTCAGCGTGCCCAGGCAGCTCTGCAGGCAGTCAATGCGCTGCATGGCGGTGGAATGGGAAGCATGGCCATCCCCACAGATGCAAGCAGCCTGGCAGGAGCCACAGCCCAGAGCCCTGTGCTCAGAGTGATTGTGGAAAACCTTTTCTACCCAGTCACTCTGGATGTCCTGCATCAGGTAGTTCCACTGTGGCAATTTGGGATAGTTGCGTTTAGAATGTCTGATTAATTGGATTTGATCAACTTATATTCACTAAGTTTAATTTTGTACTAATGAGCATTTTCTGATCACTATTTGTAAAAAAAAAAATTTAAAATCCTTTTTTGAATGTTTACAACTGCTGCAGATGGTGTGTAAAATTGGCTGACTGCATTTTTGCAATGCCTGGGATAAACAAAGACAGGTTTTGATTACACTAACTTGTACAAGGGAAGACTATCACCAACTCCACTGCTGATAATACACCTAAATATTTAATTTATTCGCTTTGTCTTGTTTCTCTCTCTCTGGTGTAAGCCTGAGATGTAATCTGTTACTGAGGCATTGTGTCAGTGGTGAAAGGTTCCATCTTAAATCCAGATTGCCTTTGCAGTATGTTTTTTTTTTAAGTGTGGTGGAAAATGGCATCCAACTGTAGCTCTTCCTTTTCAGATTTTTTCAAAGTTTGGAACTGTGCTGAAGATCATCACTTTCACCAAGAACAACCAGTTCCAGGCATTGATCCAGTATGCTGACGCCATGACAGCTCAGCATGCTAAACTAGTAAGACTGGTTTGGTTCACACATCCCATTCCTTGCTAAAACCAGGCTAAAGTGAACCAGTGTTATTACGGAACATTTACTAAATGTCTAAAGATGTTTTTTTTTGTGTGTGTGTGTTTAGTCTCTAGATGGCCAGAACATCTACAATGCTTGCTGTACCCTGAGAATCAGCTTCTCCAAGCTCACTAGCCTCAACGTTAAGTACAACAACGACAAAAGCAGGGACTACACCCGCCCTGACCTTCCTACAGCAGATTCCCAGGCCTCACTTGACCACCAGACCATGGCAGCTGCTGCGTTTAGTAAGATCTTTTTTATTTTTTCCATTTGATTTGTTCACATCTCAAAAAATTTGAATGTTTTGAAAAGGTTCAATAGTTTTTGTCACTCATTTAAGAGTTAAACACATTGTTTTATCAAAAATAGTGAAATATTTCAAGCCTTTTTTCTTTATTTTTATTTATTTATCAGTATGGCATTCAGACTATAAAAATCATTCTTGGTCTGGAGGAAGTGGAAAGACTAGATGAGCTTTCAACCTATGACACTGCATAGGTTTCACAGGCTAATTGCCTCAATGTCATGTTGTATTAATGCTTAATGAGCCATTTCTGCTTTAAAATATCTACATTTTTATTGATCTCATGTAATCTAATCTTCTGAGACTGAATTCTGGATTTTCATTATCTGTAAACCATAATTACCAAACTTGCACCAGATAAAGGCTTGAAATATTACCAGCTATAACAGGTTTCACTTCTGTTATTTTTCAAATATATATGTGTGTATTTTTTTTTAAATGTTTTTTAAATTGATTTTAGTGGTGGTGAAATTTGCTGTATTTTATGTTTTTTTTCTTTGCTTGTCATCCAGCCTCTCCAGGTATAATCTCAGCCTCGCCGTTTGGTGGAGCGCATGCCTTCCCCCCAACGTTTGCCATCCAGCAAGCTGGTAGGGCTGTAGCCATACACTAATCTCACAGTACAAATCAATGCATGATATTCTGCTCATGTCACAATATTCAGTAAACGATATCGTTTGATACATTTTGAGAATTTTCTGAAGGATTTTAGAGGGACGGAGTGATTTTGGTGACATTTTGTGTCTGTTTCATAGACTTTGAATTGAATTAGTTGAACTGGTTGTGTACTGGTGTAATGAATATTGGGGTGTTTTTATGCATTTGCTTTGTTCAAATGTTAATTGTGTGCCTTTGTGCATTTAGTAATGCGTAAAAGTCAGATTTCTTGATGCCACAAATGATATTTAAACTGAACCGTGTTTGTGAGTTATACTTTAATGATTTCCAAGAGGAAATTGCCCATTTGTTGACGAGCTACTTCATCTGACGTGTTGAATTTGACCAAATATGAATATAATTAGAAGTAATATAGAAAATATATACATAAATGTGATACAAGTAATTTAAATTCAACCTGATTATGATATATAAATGAAATGAGTGTTCATGGAAATGAGTGTTATGTTGAGCTGCATTTTGCCTTATTTGTTTTGTCAAAGGGAATTAAATTTGAAGCCATTTCTATTTTTCTATCCAAAGGACTGTCAGTCCCTGGCATTCCCGGTGCCTTGGCGTCCCTGGGCATGGGTCACACCGGCATGGCGGCTGCTGCAGCGGCCGCAGCCAGCCGGCTTGGCCTGTCAGGGCTCACTGCCACTGGGGGACACAACGTGTTGCTGGTCAGCAACCTGAACCCTGAGGTCAGTACCCTCATTAGGCCTGAAAGCATCGGTCACTGTGGCTAAATGAAACATTGCAGTTCGTTTTGTGATCTTGAACCCACTTGCTCAGGACAAACTATTCTGTTTGATGCTTTCTTCCTCATATCAACAAAAGTTAAACTGCTCTGTTGTTTTTATAGTCAAAAGCGCCTTTCTTTCAGGACTTCTTTGTGTTTGACCAAACCTGCTGCGTTTCTGACCTGCCACTTTGCTCACTGTGAATTTTTAAGTTTGTTTGAAAACTAACTTCTTTTTTTTTTTTTTTAAGAAAAAAAAAAAGAAAGTAAACACTTAACATTTCATATCTTCATTTTTTTTTATCCATTAGTTAAAATCATTCTTAAGTTGTTGGAGAGACAATATTACTTTTTAAGTGTTATTGTATAATAATGTGTAGCATATAGTCTGTCATGCTCAGTGCGAATACTGTGGCTGCATCTTTACGTGAACCATGTAAATTTAGAGATGGAACATTTAGAATTTATGCAGATTTTAGCTTTATTTTAATCATTAAATCGTTTTTTTAAAAAAAAGCATAGTTTTACAAAAGTATATATTGTCTCTGCCTTTTTTCTGTATTTCATTGTTAATCTTTTTTTCTCTTCTTTTTCTTCTAGTGTTCCCATAGTGAAAGTGCATTTTAATTTAGCCAGTTCTACTGTCTGAAGCACTACATTTCTTTGTGTATACTGACCTTGTTTTTTTTTTTGTTCATTTTACCCTTTTCTCTCTCTTTTTTTTTCTGTCCCCTTCTCCATCTTTTTTTTTTTTTTTAACCCCCCCACTTCCACACCCTCTCTCACCCCATATCTTGCCAACTGACTGACTGCACGCCCCATGACCAATTGTTCCCCTCTGTCCTCCTCCCTTCTGGCACCTCCCTGTTATTACTCCTCCATCTACCCAACCCTTCCTCCCCTCCTTACATTGTGCCCAATTTTGATGTGACCCACAAATTGAAAACACATCCTTGGCACCCATGATTTTTTTTAATTTTTTTTTTTATTTGTTTTTTGTTTTGTTTTTTACCACCCCTCCCCCACCCCATCACTTCTTCTCTTCACTCCCTCATCTTTCAATTCAAACTTTGTCTTCCATCATTCTCATGCCTCTCCTTCCTCCATGGTACTGTGGCCTTCCTGTGGACCTCGCCGCCTGCGGACATGTCCCGACTCCACTCCACTGTCCTCCGCTCCGCCTCTTTTCCCCTTTCCCCTCTCCCCTTTTGGCCCCTCCCTCCCCCCTGCTGCTCCCTCCCCCTGCTGTCTCTAAAGACCGTTACGCCACACTGCCTCTTTATTCTTTTCGGTACGTTATCATCCTTTCATCTCCTTTTTATTACTACTGTTATGTGGCGAGGTGGGCATGTCTTGTTTCATGTTGTTGGCTTTGTTCATTTGACTTTTTTTTTTGTTGTTATTGTTTTAACCACTGATGGTTCGTCATCAGGCTGCAGAGCGGTTAAGGGTGGGGGTGTCTGTTTTTGGGGGGTTTGAATGGTTTGGTTGTTGTGGGGCTGTGTGAGGAAAAGCAAGGTGGGACGTCACATTAAGCTGCAGCATTTCATTTAGTTTTTAAAGGCCTTGATTTAATGACCTCGGGCAAGAAACATTGGCTTTTTTTTTTTTTATCTTCAAAGAGCAGAGTCTTTTTTTTTTTGTTTGTTTTATTCCCTGACATAAAAAGAAAAACGGGGATTATTTTATCAGAGTTCAATTAAATTTGTAAGGTTGGTGAATATAGGTCAACACATAGCTGATTCTGGAGCAGTGCAGTATCTGCAAAAAAAAAAATAAAAAAAAAATCAAAGTCTAGTTTCCTAAAATGAACGTTTTGTGGCCCACAGACTAAGAATTTTTTATCTGCATTTTGGACGTTCTTGAGTGCACTAAAAAGATGAAATGCTGCGCTTTTTGCTTCGAGAGTTAACATATATCTCAGTTTGTCACACTAGTGTTTTTTTTTTTTGTTTTTTTTTTCTTGTCAAAGTTATTTAGGGTATGTGCATGTGTAGTTCATTTCTGCATGTTTCTGCTTAGGCCTCCAGTTGGCCAAATAATCAACTTTCCTTGCCTGATCAAATTGATCAAAACCACTCATCTTACAACTCTTTACTGATTTGTCCTCAAATCACTGCCTCTTCCTTTTAAAGATGTAATAGTCTTCTGTGTAATTGCCTCTGGAGTACTTGACTAGGTTGAGTTTGCAAAATAAAGCAGAATATTAATAGTGTGTGCAAACACTAGCGCAGATTAATGTAGCAGAAATGTATTCAGATCAGATTGAATAGTTTAGGCAGTTTTTGTTGCTGTGATTGGCTGTGTGGCTCCTTTTTAAAACTGAGTTGTATGTTGTTTTTTTTATTGCGCTGGTGTTGTGACACACTGTTTTCTCCATAGGTGTGTACGGTGATGTCATGAGAGTGAAGATCTTGTTTAATAAAAAGGAGAACGCTCTTGTCCAGATGTCTGATGGCACACAGGCTCAGTTAGGTAAGCCAGACAACATGCAATTTTCTCTCTTTGATCTCCATCTTTAATCTTGCTAATAGAGTTCCTCCCTTTTTCTCGTGCATTGTTTTGTAGTTGCTTTTTGGGACTTTGTGGGTGTTCTTATATAAGGTTGTAAAATGTTTTTGTTCAGTTCAAATTTTACAATGTAGGCTTATTTAAGGTGATTTGATTCCCAGGTAAAGCTTTTGAAAAGCCTGGTGTTAATCATGTCTTCTTCTAATACTTTTTATTCTACTGAAATGTAAAGTCTGTCACAGTCCCAGCAAGCGGTGCGGCGTTAATCATTTTATCCTGTTCATGTGTATAGATAAAACAACGCATTATAGGTCATCCACTTTATTGTAGTATTGTAGATTTTTATTAGTATTTTATACACTTTGCAGTCAACTTCAGTGAGAGAGACTGTAATGCCTCCTTCTGCTTCCATTCTTTATGCAGAAAGTTGTGCAGAAAGCAGCCAAAACACACCATTTAAATGTTACGATGTTCAAAGCAGCACATTTATGAAGTAGATAAACAACCTCAACTGGAACGTTTTTTTAAATTTTATATCAAACCAGAAAAAGCCTTGTGTGTTTTTTTTGTTTTTGAAGGACTAATCAGTACCTGGATCAAAATTATAAACATTTTCATCTTGGGAGCAAAAAAGGGAAACGACTGAGGAATTTTGCTTGCGTGAGCTATTGCGAGTTGTTGATATGAAAACTAAGATGCTGACGTTGCTGCCCTTTTCAGCCATGAGCCACCTGAACGGCCAGCGTCTCCATGGCAGGGCCATGCGCGTGACGTTGTCGAAGCACACGACAGTTCAGCTGCCCAGAGAGGGCCATGAGGACCAGGGCCTCACAAAGGATTTCAGCAACTCGCCGCTTCATCGCTTCAAGAAGCCTGGCTCCAAAAATTACTCAAACATCTTCCCGCCGTCTGCAACACTCCACCTCTCCAACATACCGTGAGTGTCTCCCATCTTTTGATTGTTTAAAATCAGCTCCGAAATGCTCAGTGGTCAGATAAACCTTTGACCCAAATTCTCATTTTCTCATCCGTGTGTGTGATTCAGGCCTTCTGTGATGGAGGATGATCTCAAAAGACTCTTTGCGAGCTCAGGAGCCACAGTCAAAGCCTTTAAGTTCTTTCAGTAAGTTGCAGGTTTCTGAAATGATTCAAGTTGGAACCATCTCTTTTCTGTGCAGTTCAGCCAACTGAAGCTGAAACTGTTGCAGCAGTCGGACAAAATGGCACCGTTTTGAGAAAATGTCTTTATTTGTAATTGAACAGAAAGGACCGCAAGATGGCCCTGATCCAGATGGGCTCAGTCGAAGAGGCGATCGAGTGCCTCATTGAGTTCCACAACCATGATCTGGGAGAGAACCATCACCTCCGAGTGTCCTTCTCAAAATCCACCATCTGAGTGCCTTTCCTTGCACCTTTCCCTTCCATCTGAATGCCGCTGTTCTCAATGTTGCCTTCAGTGGAAATGGCCTTCATAACATATTTATACTGTTTATTTTTCCATAAGGGTGTTGCCCATTTATTGCCTTTTTTTTTTTGTTTTTTTTTTTTTTCTTCTCGTTAGTTTTAGTTTAGATTTCAGATTTGATCTATATCATTTTGATTCTTCTGTCCTAATGCAGCAGATATTTTATGTTGTCATTTGCTGTCAAGGAAAAGATATTCCAAAAACATAATAGATGGATAATGATGTTCCCTCTTGCCACGCACAAATTAGCGTCTTTAGTTGGGCTGGTTCGTTTACATTCTTCTTTGATATGATTAGAAAATGTTGGCGTTTCTTGGGTAATTGTGCTTAGTATTAGTTCCTTTTTCTCTCTCCTCTTTTCTTTAATTTTATTTGTACACTAAATTCAACAGCAAAACCCAATCGTTTGCTTTTGTTTTGACAGAATTTTAGGATTTCTAAAATGGGCAACATTTTGTAACCAAAACACTTTTGTATTGGGAGGCAACTTAGAGCCGTCTAACCAACTTTACATTTTGACCATAAAAGACGGTCTACCATTAATAGGCATCGAGATGAATTGTACCCGACCCACTTCAGCATTCCTTTCTCTCTTCTGGTTGTGTGAAAATGTTCACTGTTTTGGGGGAAAAAAGAAAAAAAAAAACGCCACTTTAATCCTGTTTGGCCAGTGAGGAACGGTTTAAGATGAAGACTTTTTTTTTGTTTTTGTTTTTTATTTGACACATGCGCTCATCCATCTATACTTTTTATGTTGCGTCTACCCTCCTATTTCCTTCTGAGGATCCAGACCACTATCGGACGTTATTCTGTAATGACCCTTTCTTTTTCCTTCTTCTTTTTAATGTTTGTAACCTTGTGCCTTACTTTGCCCCAAGCCAGACTGCTCTGGCTTCTTTTCTTCTTCTTCTTTTTTTTTTTTTTTTCATACTTTTCTGGTATTTACCAGGATTGTTTAAGAAGGGGAAAGCGGCTCATTTAATCTCCTTTCTTCTTAAAAGTACAACTCTTTATCTTTTGTATCCATGTAGCCCCATCATACGTATCTAGAATCTATGAATGTAAGTCGGTTAGATGCTAAATCCCTTGTTTTTGTTTAGGTGATGTAGCTCTGTTTTAGGTGCGTTGTTGCTGATGTAGAGCTGGATTCAGCCTTTCAGTCCTACAGCCCCCCTGTCACTTCCATTTAGTGGGTTTTGGGGCCTCATTTAACCAGGTTACATTCATATATATATACATATATATAAGTATATATGCGTGTAAAACAATATATTCATTTATCTTTTCTTTTTAAGAGTAGATTTACATGTATTTTTGCCTAAATTTAACTGACTTGTGCTTACAGTAGCTGAGCTAGTGGAGTGCCTTGTCCCTTTGCGTTTTTATTCCAATGCTGAAACAAGCCTGGTCAGTGGACTTCGTTTACCTCTCTTTCAGATCTCGTATCATACTTGTCTGCAGAGATGCCTTTTCAAACAATAATCAGGTAATCGCGCCTGACAAGAGGGCAGCTCGGAGGCATTCGCACGTTTATGAATGACAGTCTTAGGCTGCGTTTAATACGAACATTTTTTTTTTTTTTTTTGAAAAATCCAACCAGTATATATTCTGTAACTTCAGCAAACCAGAAGGTTGGGAAGCCCTGCCTCATTCCCTGTCTGTGTCTACTTAAAGCCGCAGTCAGTTTGTGCACTTTTCCTTACAGTTAAGTCCAAACAGGCACCATCACGCTGAAGTCTTAAAACAATCTCTCATTCCTGCGTGCCTCAAGCACCGGTTTTCCAACAAAACCCCGACCTCCGTAGTTTTGGACCAGTAAAAGATTTCCCTTTCTATTTTTGTAAAAGATTCTTATGCATGACTCAAAGCTTCATGTAGCTGCAGACGGTTTTTTTGCTGTTGAGGACCAAAGTGTGTTTTGCCCCTGCTATTTTGTAGCGTCTGAACCTTTTTTTGTTTTTTTTGTTTTTTTTCTTGTACACACATTCCTGCTGTTTTGCAAGACCACAAGGATTCAGTTCAGACGTCTCCAAGGTGACGGCTTACACTGTATGTTTTCACTTTACAAAGAGCCTACTTTGGCAGAGATGGCTTTAGAATGGATACTTTTTGTTGAACACAGTCTTAGCTGTGACGTTAACAGTGTAGAAGATTATATGCCTTTTACTTTTTGTTTAAAAGCTTTTATTTTTCTTTTTATAAGGGGGCGGGTTGGGGTAAAATGTATGAAGCGGGGTTCATGATTGTATATATTCATGTTTTTGTACCACAAAATAATTTGGATTATATTCACTTTAAGTTCAAAACATGTATATTTTGATAAACCGTGAAGACATATTAAGCTCGCCTGAGCTGGAAAACAACAAAGAAAAAAAAATACAAACTTTTGTAACACAAAGACATTAAACTATCTGAACACAGAAGTGTCTCTGTATGTGCCCCACCTGCCCCTCCACTACCCCCCACCCCTCCCTTTTTTTTTTTGTTTGTTTTTATTTTATTTTTTTTTTTTTGGCCATTCTTGTTTCTTGCATCTTCTGCTGCCTTTAATAAATCTTTAGTTTGTTCCTTCTTTCATCTGGCCTCATTTGGTTTCTGTCTCTTTTGCTTTCCTGTTGCGCTGCCGATCTGTGCCGGTTAACAATTCTGTAACATTTTCTATATTCCACATCCTGTTTACTACTGGTGGGTTTGTGCTTGAAGTCCTTCACTGTATTTCCAACTTCATGCTCATTCCATCTGAAACCTGACCTGACCGCTCATCTGGACTCCGCGTCATCCTTTTGACAGTCCACCGAACCGTCACGATGGATAATCCACCTCTGCACTGCACTTTGCTTTGATCTTTTCAGTTTTACATGTCTCGCTCTTTCGGATGGGGGAAGCGTTTCTATGGAAACAAAGTCAACATTTCTCGTGAGATGGAGCATTAATCTGAAACACTTGCTGCAAAGTACATCTGGCATCCTTATTGACGTGAAGCGAAACCTACAAACCAGATTGCTTGTGCGTGTCCTCCACCACTAGGGGGAGCTCATGGTTCGTGAAAGTGTTGGCTTGTAAAGTAAAGGTGACTTTACCTGCCATGCACCATGTTAGTAGCTGGTGCATTGATCTCTACAGCGTTCCAGAGCTACACCTTTATTTAGACTGACTTAAAGGCAGTGAGCAGGATTAACCCTCTTCTCTGCGTTTACAGAAAAATACAGCAAGAGCAGATTTGATTCCTGGATCCACTTGTGGTGAGGAGGAGACTGCAGATCGTGGAGTAAAATGTTAAATGCAGCAAGCTCAAAGTTCTTTTGAAAACCACAGTTGTAGCAGGAGCGTTGGGGCCATTTCTTTAAATAGCAAAACACTGTTAAGTTTTATTTTTCCTCCTGCCCTCTTCTGAAAGGAATCCAGGTTTTTATTAATGGAGAACGGTGAATAAATGAGGGGGGATGTATAGGAAATTAGTTTTCAGGCATCATTTCCTAAAGTACAGAAATTTAATTTGTTTTGATGATTTAATGCTCAAATTGATGGCACTCCATCCTCACTAACCAGATTTACTGTTGGTAAAAAAAATTATACTCCAGTATGGCAAGTCATTTACAACATAATACAGTGGTGCGTAGTTCAAGCAGTGAGCTCATTCATCTGCTGGACAAGTGGTCCTTGTTGAAGGACAAAGGTAGGATTTGTCACATGTGACGTTTAGTCCTTTGAAAAATGTTAGTAAATGCGTTGAGATTTTGGTTCTGAAGATGGTGTACTTGGTTAAAAACAAAAAACTGCAGAAAATGACAAACCAGAAAAACGTGAAGGAAAATCACTACTTAGAAAACCAGCCACAGATCAGCTCTATGGTGATCAAAAGAAGTAGTTGGATGTCCATCCTTCCTACAGCACAAGCATTTCCAATGTTAAATATTTGCTACTCAATTGTCCTGAATCCGATGTTAACTGTTTAAAAATAAATCTATAAATGCATATTTAGAAATTGGGAAACCATAGACAGACCAACCTGCTGTGATGCTTCGGAGCCTTGTTTACTTCTGAGCATCTCTCGCCTTGCATCATCAGTAATTTGAAGCGGAGAGAAGTTCGTGCTCAATTCTCTCTGGAATATGTTGAAATGCAAAGAGACTGCATAATTTTAGATGGATGTGTAACTAACTCAAGTTTAGATTCTCACTGCAGATGAAATACGGGAAGTTCGTTTTGGTATACAGGGGTTCCTTTCCTTTTTTACCTGTAGTTCAGTGTGAGATTCTCAGGGTTTGAGTAGAATGACCAGGACATCAACAATGTGAACATAAAAATTATATAATTGTAACGCCTATAAAAATAATTAGGCTTTCTGCTGCTAAATGTGATCTGAGGTAGCGCTCCATCAGGATGGGGGTCAAAGTGCAAACCATGAATTCCTGCCAGCTTGTTTTTCCACAACCAATAATACAATTTTGTTTCCTGTTGTCCATTGTAAGCAAAAGTATACGAGAAACGGTGGGAACTATTTCAAGGAAACCGTGTGCGGCTCACTGAAGTACAATGAGGGAGTTTGTACGACCAAACCTTGATGTCCTGAATAACCTGGAAAAGAAGTTTTATGATTTCACAATTTAAAAAAAAACAAACAAAAAAGGATGCAGTTTTTAAAATTCAACAGATTGTGACCCTGGCATGACTGCGATAAAAGATTTTCGGCCCCGCATGATTGAGTCCAGGAAAGTTGAGGGAAACAACCTTTGAGTCATTTTTTTTTCCTTTTAGTGAGAAAGGGAAGCCTGAAGTAACCTTGTTTGAGTCAGCTGACCGAGCCGCTCTACTGCAGCCTGAAACTTAAATGAAAGTGCTGCAGTCTCACAGTATACACAGAGAGAAAAAAAAAAAGTGCTTAATGAAGACATTCTATCAGAAAACACAGACCATTATTCAACTGGAACGTTTCAAGCATTCGGTTTCTTCGCCATGCGTTTGAGGAAAAATGCATAGCGGCCTTCTTTTGGCCGGCTGGTTATCGGTGGGGGTCAGCAAGGGTATTCATGATGCCCGTTTCCCCTTTGTGCCTTCTGAATTTGGACCCTCGATGGGTCCCTTGCTCTTATCCAAGCACGGCTGAATGAGCCCACTTGAAATGGTAATGCAGCCACATCTGGAAACGTTTATTTACCTTAGGTCAGCGGTCTCTAATCAACGAAATACCAGCAGAACTCCAAGGCCACACAAATGCGAACCTGCTAGGTATTAAAAGGGTTTGGGAGAGTGTGGGGTTAGGCTTAACAATTGGTTCAAGTTGTGACCCGATCAGTTTCTGCCACAGCTAGACGAGTCAATGAGGCCACATCGAATGCTATGTGTGACCCAGAAATCTAATAATTGATCGCTTTTTTTTTTTCTTTTTTTTTTTTTCAGTTTGCAGCTTGCAACCGCATTCACAATTCATCCTTGATGTTGCGTCCTTGTTTCAGAGCAATCAAAGTCTTAAACAGCTGTAAGGTTTAAGATTGAGGTCCCCTTTAAAAGAGGACGTATACACAGATTTCAGTACGCTGCCTTGACTGAATTGGCCGAGTGTTGTTTAGTCAAGCTTGCACGAGATCTGGTTTCGCTTTCAGAGCGACACAGACGAAGAAAAAGCCCAGAACCGAGGTGAAGGGATGTCTTTAGTATATAGTGGCTCCATTTAGGAAGAACCACCAGGAGACAATCTACCTGTTTATGTATGCACGCCTCAGACAGATGTTGAATAATTCATGCACAGAGGCGGACAACATGCAGCTGTATTTGGGTTATGGGGGTGGGGGGGGGGCTGCATGGGCTCTTTCTCTGCTAGAATATGCACGGCCCAAATTATAGGCATTACTTTGCAAGGAGAGGAAAAAGTAGGCCACTTTGCATAAAGGATCTAACAGAGATGGAAAATAAAGTGGGAAAGCTGGAGCTGAAGGAAGGTTCGGTTAAAGTTGGATGATGGGAGTAATTATTAAGACTCTTTTTTTTGTTTACGGAAAGCAAAGACAGAATAAGCAACTTTTTTGAAACAAGGTCATATGTGCCAGTCTTATTTTATTTATTTACTTTTTTAACTGTCATTTCCCCATTGAGAATGCAAATGAAATGGCTGCAAACAGTTTCTCTGAATCAATTCTCATCTTGCTGAGAGTGAATTGATCTTCGCTGGAGATCATTCTGCGCAAGACAGCTTGTCAACACATGTTAGAGACGGCATGGTGCACCCTGGGTAACAATGCACTTACAGCTTCATCCACCTCTCCATGGAGGTGGGGGGAGCTGGGGGACGACCAAAACACACAAAGATGCTGCTTCTGCTCAGGAATCTGTTCCCTGCAGGCGCAGACGGTGCTGGAGTTTGCAATAGGGCCACTTGGCTCTCTGCCCTGGGCGGCACGGTGCAAGGAGAGGTGCAAAAATGTTTGTACCTTGAAGGACATTTTGTTTTTTTGTTTTTTTTTTCTACAAATGTCTTTGAAGTTAAAATACATCCAATCATTTAGAGCAGGCCAAAAGGAGTGACTTTGTACAGAACTGTATACTATTTTCAAAGGAGATTTGTAAGCCCACCTCAAGAAAGATGTGTATCCATATCTCCTTGATGTTTTTGTGTTTTCTAGTTATATATTTGCCACCTACTGACATGGCATAGTTACTGCAAAATTTTTTGTCTCTTTTTTTTCGTAAGACATTCCCATTAACGACAGATTTTTTTTAAAAAGACCAAAGATAAACAACATCTTGGAAATGATTTTTATCAGTACAAGGCCTGCACGCCTAGAAGTTGTGTAACTAACTATTGATCTGTTCTCATTTTCATGTGCAAGAGAAACTTTTTTTTTCTTTGGGTAGAGCAACAAGATCAGCTCTAGTCCTGAGGTCCAGGTCTTTCTGGTTGTGTGTGGAGGGGGAAGAATGGGCACCGCAGTTCGCTGATACCCGTCAGGAGGTTTGCAGTCCTGTCTGGTTGCCATTTGGGCCCTAATGGACCCTAATTTTTCTAATGAAAAATGACTCCACCGTTGCGGCGATCCATCACAAGGTCTTCTCCTTCTTCCTCCTCCTCTCAAGCAGATCCGGGGCTGTAGCGGCAGGAAATGTGACTGGCATCTGAATTTTGAAATAATGTCCATGTCAAGTTAATGAAAAGCTTTTTTTTTTTATTTATTCATTTATTTTTTTTTTATCATAAAGGAATGTCAAAACATTTCCTACACAACAAACTTTTTGTAATTACTGGTTTATGAAAATTGCTTGTCTTTCTGTTGCATGTTTTGAGTTTGTAATTGCAGCAATTAATGATCATTATATCTCTTTGATTGGACGCGCCATGTAGCTGCATGGTTCGTTTGTGCCTCAGGCCGGTTCTGGATAAGATTCGGTACCGTCTATGGTGAGATTCAGCATAAGTTTCCATTTGAGCGCTAATGCCACTCATTTGAAGAACAACAAAAAAACAACAACAAAAAAACAACAACAAGTAATTATGGCGCATTTTACGTTAATTAACTTTTAATGAGTGTTTAATGACTTCTCCTCGCTCTCCGTTGTGTATCGCCAGGGCGCAGTGAGTCAGCCGGCCCCTGGCCCCCAGAGGGAGCGCGGGCCACAAGCCCCGCCCGCTCTGAAAAGAGAAGCGAGCGCTGGATGGAGAGAGAAAGAGAGGAAGGAGAGGGGAGGGGGGGAGGAGGACAGCGATGGAGCGGGTTACTTTACACCAAATCAGGGTTTCAGTGCGTAACACTGCCGCCATAGGTGGAGGTCGCAGAGAAGCATGTTGGGATTAAAGCTGTGACTGAACCCGACGGGGCTCCCCCGCTCGCACCTGGTCCTCACCGTGACGCACAGGTTACCGGAGTCACGTTGGAGCGGAGCCGGCGGCGGCGGCGGCGGCGGAGGGATCAACTCAAGTTTGGGATGCAGTGAGAGAGTCTGAGAGAGGATGCTCGCGCCTCGCGGTTCTTATTGCGCTTTAAATTTGGACGGAGAATAAGGTCGCCCGCGTGGGTTGCGAAAGGGTCAGATTTTGTCTGGCGTGCGTCGGCCCTTAGACACCTCTAGAAATATGTGCGGATTCTGCCGTGTTCGCGCCGCGCAGCGGGGAGATCACCGATAGAATCCCAAATCCTTGGATGAATTTTGGAGAAGGACCTGGAAGAGGGACGAGGGGGCGGGGGGGATCTGGTCCGATGTGGCGCATCCGCCGCTCTTGACTGCGCGTAATGGGGAGAAAAGTTTGGGGGGTTTTTTCGGACGCGCTCGTAAAATAACATGTGAATCCCGCTTCTTCTGAACGCAGCCGACGAAGTTTCCGAGTCCAATTTCAAACCGTCCACTATGACTTGAAACACCCTCGGCTGATCGGGACTCCAATCAAAGCAGTCAGCGATCCCCCGCACCGCCAAAGACGCGCAGACGGACGTTCGTGATCGAGACGCGAGAGGATTCCTGCAGCAGCAGCGGCAGCAACGCAGTGAAACAAGCCCGATCCGCATCATCAGAGAGAGAGAGAGAGGTTCCGTTCGGATGGCTGTGATGCTGTACCAGCTTGGCCAGAGGTGTGTGATGGAGCTGGTGCTGCTGACCGTCCTGTCCTGGGTCTCCGTGTGGGCGGAGGAGAAGATCATATTTGACAGACACGCTGTTTACTGGAACAGCTCCAATCCCAAGTGAGTTTTCCCTTAAAGTTTGGCCTTGAGGTGTGTGTGTGTGTGTGGTGTGTGTGTGTGTGTGTGTGTGTGTGTGTGAGAGAGAGAGATGGAGAAAGAAAGAGTGTGTGTTTGTGTTTTAAGGACTGCCTGTCTGCCAAGCATGCCTCTCAAAATAAAACCTTACCAGTGGGCAACAGTTCCTTGAAATATGGAAGGAGCTGCACAGTTTCCCACTGCTTGTCATATTCTGTCTGACCTCTTCTGTTTGTTTACCTTTAATGCTGTTTTTTTTTTCTAGTCTTTATTGTGTTTTGGCTGAAAATGCAATATTGATGTTTTTTTTTTTTTGCACACACATAGACTGGATGTGTTATGTAGCACAAAGGGGCATCTTTTGTTTTAAACAATGAGGGCATGCTGCCTCCTCATCACTGTCTGGAGATTTACTCTCTCTTTCTGTCTCTCTCTCTCTCTCCCACACACACACACACACACACACACACACACACACACACACACACACATGCAGAAAGCTTTTACCTCTTCTCAATTGGTTTCAGGGTCTGCACGCTCATGCATTGCACACACAAGCCATGCAAACGCTCACGTTTCGCTCGCTCTCGTTCTCTCTCGCGTTCTCATTGACATGGCGCAGGAGTACACTCAGTCCATCTGACTAATGCTTTGTGACAGCCTCTTTCTCTCCTTTTCTATCACCCTGTCTTCTTTCTGTACTTGTTTGTACCCCCTCTCTCTCCCAGCCAAGTAAATAAACAGTGGGCACGTGCCAGCTTTTCGGTATCAAGGTATGCCCAAGATCTTTGTCCTTAGAAAGTTGTGATGTGAAAATTTCCCGTCATGGCTCACTGTCTCTGAAATGAAAGCAAAGTTCCGTCAAACATGTAAAGTGCTAAATATACTGCTAAATATATTTGACAAATTTTGCGCGAGAAGGAAAAAACGCACGGAAGGAAAAGGTTTGGTGACATTTTTGCAGATTCCTGACAGTATTTGCCTGACGTATCAAATATGACACGAAAGGAAATTTGGGATGATTGATGAAAATGTATTTTTTCTTTCCTTCTTTTTCGCAAACTTTTTTTTTTAAAGCTAGCATCCTGCTCCTCCAGCTTAAAGCATTTGCCCTACTCCCACCTGATTCTGTGCACTGCCAGTCAGCTGGCTGAAAGAAGGCAACCCCACCACCAGCCACCAGTTTTACATGGCTTACAGGAAAAAACGTAGCACATTGAATGGGAACCAGCACGTGATTATTGTGCTTAAATTTTACGGCATGCAAAATTTACCTTGTGATTTTGAAAAAGTGCACTAATTATTACTATATTAACAAAAAAAACCCCCTCAATGTATCAAATATAGTCCAAAGAAAAAACCTGTATCAAAACCGTTTTTACCTGTTGTTAAATTTTAAAATCACCGAAACTTTTGTATCAAACTCAAAATGACAGCAAGCCAATGTAATAGTTTTATTATAACCATAATCATGAATTTGTTATTGCATATTAAAGCAGCCACATAAAATATTATTGTAAAAGTACAAGCAGTTGCATTGGATCTTTATTGTGTGACTCTAGGTGGTATTTTTACTCAAGGTTATCATGCCATGAGAATCTCTCACCCGCCTATGCCTCAAACAGCCAAAGCGTTCCCTTCCCCTCTCTCTCCTTCTCTCTCTCGCTCATGGCTGAGTTCGTCTAAACCTTAACGGCCCTGACTCTCCCTGCATCACCCAAACACGCCCCGCGCCAACACAGGCCCGTCTCCGAATGCATCACGGTTCCACAGAAGGCTCCTCAAATATTTAATAGGCAAGGGGGAACATTTTCTCCTTTTCCCAGAGTCTCTTTCTGTCTTTCTATTTGTCTGTCTGCGCTCCCACTCTTCTGCCGTTGCACACGGGAACACAAACCGAAACGCCCACGCACCGCCAGCGTCACAGGCTACATTTAAGCTATATAGGAGGTTGCTGGGGGCGCTGTTATTCCATCAGGGACTACGGAGAAGCAGAAGCAAGAAAACGGGGGTACATCAAAAATGCATTGGTGCTAAAGCAGTGAGCCTAGGTTTTGTAGCAGCGGAGAGGTTCATCCTCCCCCCCATCCGCTAGGCCTTGGCACCGTCACTGCTCATGCTTTGCCTTTCTCTGCATTTACACACACACACACACACACACACACACACACACACACACACACACACACACACACACACACACACACACACACACACACACACACACACACACACACACACACACACACACAGAGAGATCCACAGTGCTGCTCCTGTGATGGTCATCCACTTCCATCTATTCCAGATTCCTTTGAATTAAAGTCACTCGCTAGGTTTTATTGGCAAGGTTTGCCTTTTGTTTTTCTATCATTATGAAAAGTAAGTTACTTATATCAAACTCTGTAATTTCTACAACTACAATAATGAGTCATTTTCATTCAAAAGAAATCAAACTTTTTCCCTTGATGGACTTTAACTGGGCCATTATGAGATGAACGTACATCAACATAAGCCGTCCTCGTAGAGAGAGAAAAAGAAAAAGAAAAAAAAAAAGCATTCGGACAGCATGACGGTGCCATTACCATGTTTCAATGTGACGACGGTGTGTCAAGAGTCACGTGCAGCGTTGTCTCATCTGACCCGTTCACCTTCTTCTTCTTCCACACGTTTGCAGAAGCCTAACGAGAAGCACACTAATAGGAGCTCTTGCCAGAGAGAGCGAAGAGACTCGAAGTGTAGAAAAATGAGTAGCTGTGTGAATTAATTGATCAGAAATTGTGCACTGTGTTTATCTATGTGCGTCCAAAATGTCCTTTCCGACTCAAAAGCAGCTCAAGAGTTATTTTCCTAGAAGATCACAAGCGCAGACCTGGAACGGTGAACTCCTAAGGATTTAGCGTGCTGCAGCTTTCCGTTTTTATTCACGTGCCCCTGAGAGCTCACGCTGCTTCTAATTGGTTTTAATTGGCTTTCTTTGTATCTGTAGTTCAAAAGGTTAATATTTTAGAAGCCCTAACAGGGATAAGGTCTTGAACTTTATTTATTTATTTATCTTATTCTTTTGGAAGGCTGATCTGCAACGATTGCTTTTGTCCTTAATGGAATGTTCATTATGTCTTGTCCCTGATTAGACACATCATGAATAAATGAAAGGTTCACTGTCTCGCCGTCCACACACTTTGTAAACAAAGTCTCTACTGATTATATCACAGATGGATCGCACTCAGAGAATAGTCGGACATTTTTTATTGATGGTCCGGGATGTTGCATCCATAGATGGTGTCCGGACAAGGGGGGAAATAGGCGGTGCTTCCGTCTTAAATGCGTAATGCCCCGACTGATTTTATTCTCAAGAACATTTCAATGTAATAGCAAATACAAACTTATCGCTAAAGGTGCCTCGCAAAGCAACCCCTGAGGATTTGCTCGAACCATTTCGCATTTTTGCCACATTTCAATCAATTTGTGTGACTTTAACAAGGACAAACAGGCAATTTCTAAAAGCTTAGCGTCTACCCTTTTGCTCTGAAACTCCAAAATAAAACTCAGTCACTAAACAGAGTCCCGCCGCTTTTGATTTATTGCCAGTAAAAACGTGTTCTGTGAAGGCCTGAGAGGTTTGTTGGAGAACATTCGTGAGCATCATGAAGACCAAGGAACGCAGCAGAGGAAGGTCGGGAGGAAATGTCATTAAATCTCAATCCATCATCTCGATGTGGAAAGAACGTGGTTCAAATGTGTTGGCGAAACTGACAGGGCAGGAAAAGGGAGCATTAATTGGTGAAGTTGCCAAGAGGATGATGAGCAGCAGCAGCAGAGACACACAGCTCAGGTGAAAGAATCACTGGACGGCTATTACGGCAAACTCCACAAATCTGCCACTGATGGAAGAGTGGCAGGAAGAAAGTCCTGAGAATCAGCTTCTCACGAGCCATTTAGGAGACACAACAAAGATGTGGAATGAGGTGGTCTGGTCGGAGGGACCAGCACTGAAGTTTGTGGCCTACAAAGATTCGGGTCTTGGACAAAAAAAACCCCACCTGCATCTCAGCTTGAAGAAACCATTTCTAAGATGAAACGGTGGTGGCAGCATAAATACTTTCCCAGAAGGCTCGAGTTTCAGAACCGCTTTCCTCTCAAACCGAGGCTTCTTGTTATTGCACACTGTCACCAAATTAAGCTTCAGTTAAAAGGTGCTTCCTGACAATCTATGATTTAATGTGTCAACAAAGTGAGATATTTCGATTAAACCAAATTAACTTAGTTCGCAGAAGACTCGACCAATTTTCTCTCTTGTTAGAAAGTAAAAACAAGCTTTTGCGAAGTCACTTATAATACTTTTTTTTTTTTCCCTGTGCAAAGGTTTTGCTTGTCTTCAGTCTTCGAGGACCTCATCTTCTGTTTAATCCCATCATTTCTAAGCAATAGGATTAGCGCTCTGGTGTTTTCCTACTTTCCTTCCATGCAGATTTTTCTCAGCCCCTTCAATTATTGCGTGTCCACTTCCTCTCTGTTTACTCCAGCCTCTCTTGCCCTACTTTTCTCCTCGGTGCGTCTTGCAGCATTAATAACCGTCGACGCTAAAATCTGTTAATTGTTTGTTTGTTTTTTTTAAAACCTTTCAGCTAGCTAATTGTATGTCAATTGCGTTTATTCTGGAGCACATTGATCTCAATAAGATTAACCTGAATAAGTCAGGATAAATAAATAACTTTGACTGATGTTCTTCCTTGTGTGTGTGTGTGTGTGTGTGTGTGTGTGTGTGTGTGTGTGTGTGTGTGTGTGTGTGTGTGTGTGTGTGTGTGTGTGTGCGTGTGTGTGTTTGTGTGGCGTGAAGGGTGCTCAACTACAAATTGCCCCAACCCTCTTTTTCTTCTTTCTTTCCAATCCCTGACTCTCAGCGGGTCCTATCTCTTTCGAGGTCTCGCTAGATAAGAGAAAATGCATGAGATAATCCAATTCAAACGGCTCCGGCCACTTTTGGTCACGGCGGGAGGAGGGGGCTTTGGGGGGAGGCAGCAGCACCCTCCAAAACACACCATGTGTTGTCCATCCTCCTGTTGCGGCGTGATACGGAGTGCTGCGCAGTAACATAGTGGCATAGCGTTATTAACATAACATTATCACAACAATGCTGCAGCGTTGGAGCACGATCTGGAAATCTCTCAGACCCGCGTGGAAGAGATTTTTATTTATTTGTCCTTCTGCCAACGTGCAGGCGGGAATAAACGTGGAGCACACACAAACATGGAGTCGCATTTAGGTCAACCATTATGAATGTCTACTGAATACAAGGTTACGCACGCTCCGTTTTTCCATCTGGGTGCTGTTGCACATTTGTGTATGGACACATATCTGTTCATTTTCCAGAAAAAAAAAACCCCTCAGTGTCCCTTTTCGTTTTTCTAGCTGGCACACACAAACATAGAGGCTGCCTTGTTTGGCTCCCGGGCCCGTATTATAAAGCCTGCAGGTGAGGGGCTTTGTTCACCCCAAGCAGCTAATGTGCTCAGAGCAATAGGCTCTCATCCACACACACACACACACACACACACTCTCAGATGCACAAATACACGGGCCGAACCGTCCAGAAGGAGCACCTTATCTAAACCCGGGTTTTATCCTTCAAAAGACTTTCTTTCCCTTTTCTCCTTTGTTCCTCCTCCTCTCCTCGACTCTCCGTGTCTTTGAGGAACTCCATGTCAGTGAGAAGCGCTGATGGTGGATGACACTTTCCTTCTACGGGACACAATCCGTCTCCTTGGAGATGTTCGCACACATACACCCTAAACACGTGCACCCACGCAGCCTTTGAAGAGGAAGCGTTTTATGTTTTTTTTAAAGTTATTTTTCTGCATGTAGAAAGTTTCCACTCATGTCTGAATCGGTTGAGTCCCACCTCAGTTCTTCCCAGAAAATCTAGAGAATGCTATAGATGGGTAGATCATTCTATATTTAGCTTAAAGCATGCTCTCAGCATGATGTTGCCACCACCATGCTTCACAGTAGGGATTGTGTTAGCGAAGCGATCAGCAGTGCCAGTCTGTCTCGCCAATCATTCTAGCAAAAGGATGCATGACTTTTTGTCGATAATCGATATGCCGTTATACTAAAACGATACCAATTTCCTATACCTGCTACTGAAACTATATGGCTTTCTCTACTGTGGAATTAAAATACTGCAGTATCTTTGCCAATTTAGCCTGCTACCAAATGCAAATGCCAACAAGGAGGCTGAAAATAATGCAACACTTTCAACTTGTATTATGTTTAATGTCAAATTTATTCATGACATCTGCTCACTCTAAGGCAATGACAACACTCAAACAGTGCAATGTTGCTGCGCTGCAGGCATCATTGTCACTGGCTTCTGATACAAAATCAACGGCTTTTCCATCGGTGAGTTATTTTGAAAGAATGGCCGATGTCCGATATTGAAGTTTGCAGCAAATATCGGCCGATACCGATACCGTACCGATAATACGGTGCATTCCTACAGTCAAATGTAAGACTGTATTGACGGCACACTTGCTGTAGAATCTCAAGGATGTTGAGTGGAAATCGGATTCACTGGAACTCAGTTTTGAACATCATACTACAGGATTACTTCTGCACCTGTTATGTCATTTTTTTTAGAATTTATTAAAAAAAAAAAAGCTGAAAACAAGTTTTTCTGCTCTTACTGTAGGTTGCTTTGTGCGTTTTTCCCCCCATTGAGCCCATTGAGGAAACTACACTCAGACCAGCTAACGCAGGCGTTCTGGTGGCGCCTGATGTGTGGTCAGTCATTACTCCACCACCAGCCAGCCCACACACACATCCAGACACCCGCACAACACAAGGATTTGCATCCAATTTACATTTAGACGTGTACTCTCTCTCCTGCTTAGTTACTGACAGTTTGTCAGATTCAAGCTTGCCCCTGGGTTAAATCCATCTTCTGCCACCTCGACCGCCACCACCCACTCTACCTTCCTTTACCTCCATTTTTCTTTAATTTACCCCCTCCCTCTCTTTACTTCTGTGCCTATCCAGCTTTCATCTTTACGGTCTCTCTCATCTCCCGCTGTCTTGGATCACGACTCCTCTCCCTCCTGGCCCTCCATCGCTCATTCGATTGGGATGGGTTTTTTTTTTTTTTAAACATCTAACTTCGCATTGCCCTGCAATGTCCACATTGCCTCAGGTGGGCTCACACAGAACAGCGCTACATCAGGTTACATGTTTCAGCCGTGACCCACATTGGGCTTTATCCGTACGGCCGTGCGCGCGTTTGCTTAAGATGACGGGGCTCTGCTGCGGGTTTTATGTTGAACGATGCCAGTGTCAAGAGTTAATGCAGCATCCATATCCCCTCGGCTCTAGCTAAACTGATACTTAGAGTAATTAACATCGAGGCTTCCACCTTTGCAAATGATTTCTCCGAGCTCAGCAGGGAGAGACGGGGTTACATAACGAGTTCTAGTCTGGCGAATCTTAGTCATCGGCACATTCAACGCGCTGATTGGCAGGAAGGGGTCATCTTAATATGCGGGGGCCACTGAGAGTGGAGAAGTAGGTCTGCGGATTTGTGTTTTTTAAATGCGCCGTCCAGGCGGTGAGACATTTCAGCATCAATTTGTGATTTTTTTTTTTTTGTATCGAGCTTATTGAATGAAAACCAAATCTGGCAGCGCTCTCGGCAGAGGTTACGGCTTCCTAACGATGTTTTTGTGAACTCGTTCATTCGAGAATGTTAAAACTCCATAAATGGTGATAATCAGACTTGACAACTCAGAGCAGGGTTTTCAGAAACCAAAAATAGTTCTCATTAACGACAGAAGAGCTGCGAGAGCTTTTGGGGGCCTCGTGTACAGCACTAAGAACCTCGCTGCAGCTTTGCACATGTGAACACTAAGAGTTATGTGTCCTGGAACTGTGGATGGGAACATAACAATTCATAATTTCAGAAAAAAATAAGGAAGTAAACTCAGTCTGACGTTAACAGGGCCTTGCAAAAGTATTTTTGAACTTTTCCTATTTTCTTCCAGAGTCGTCTAGATATTAGCTCAACGCATCTTTCTGCCAAACATGATTAACTTCCCTGCTGAGTATTTCAACAGCTCAGTGCTGCTTCTGCCGTGTTTCATAGTGGAGACGATGCATAGATGGGGATCTCTTTCGCGTATGGTCTCCAAATAACAGGCGATAATTTAATATCGCAGGATTAACAAAGTTTTTGTCTAAGAAAGTCAAAGATTCTTCATCCATCCTGGTTCATAAATCCAACATGGCTGTCACAGGAATAGAAGTTTGTGGTGGCTGGAGCAATTGCTTGTTTGTGCTTTCAGTGTCTTGGTGCCCATTAAATCGTTCACATAGTATTGTCCACCATGTGTTAGTCGACTTTAACACCACCTACTGGTCCATCGTGGGAAATACATTTTTTTTTTGTTCCAAGGATAAAAAAATGTTTATTCATTACAAATTGTCCCGAGTATAATTGACCTTCAGTGACTTTTGTTGCTCGTGGAACATGGAAGATGCATAGGGGAAGCCATGTGGTTGTATTTCTCTGAATATTGTTTCAGAAGTGGAAATCACTCGATATCGTTGCCAATCTTCCCAAGAGCGATCCTTTGAAAAGTTGATCGCCGAGGTCAGACCACAGAAAACTCAGAGCAGCCGCATAAAACCCACGAGCTGCATTTTAGACACTATTGACCTTAATTTGAATGTTGAATTTTGAGTTTCTGCCAAGAACAAAGTAAAGACGAGAGTACTGTACTTTCTGGTTAAACTCAGGTTAGGGTTGGGATCACCCTAACCCTAAACTCAGTTAACGATGAACGCATTCACTCAGGTGTTCTGGAGCCAGGCGGAGCTCAGCGTTCAAGCTGGTGAGCAACGTCGTTTAGATGATTAATTGCACCTTGGCTTTCCCCACAGCGCCAGAGCCGGAGAGTTCGCGGGAAAGCAAACTGTCAAGTGTGGAGGCGCTCAGAGCGGAGGGCCTGTTTACTACTGGTTTTACGCCATCTGAGAGTTGCATTTAATTACTGCTCAGTTTCATTTTGTTGCGCTTCTGCCTGACTTGAAACATTTTGTTAATTACTTTCAGATGTGAAATAGCTTGGTGTATTTTTTTTTTGTTTGTTTTATTTTTTTTATGCGTGATGCCTTGCAAAAAATATTCCCACCTTGTGGAATTTTGTCATGTTACAAATTTATAATTTTAGGGGATATCGAAACGTAAAGTGGTGCATAATTTGTGCGGTGAAGGGAAGAGGTGACACAAGGTTTTTTTTTAGTTTGATATGTATTTTCTAAACAGATACATTTCTGAAAGTTGACAAATGTTTGCCATTCCATCCATCCATCCATTTTCTAACACCCTTGTCCCCGGTGGGGTCGGATGGTGCTGGTGCCCAACTCCCAGCTAACGTTCCGGGCGAGAGGCGGGGTCCGCCCCAGACAGGTCGCCAGTCTGTCGCAGCGTTTGCCATTTCTTCTTTTCAAACTGGTTTGAAGCTGCAGGTTTAGGGTTGAGCTTCGTCTTGAAGGTGACGCCTCTAACACCCTCCTATATCCATCTTTTCATCCACTCTGACCAGGTTTGACCTGCTGAACAAATGTATTCCCACAGCATGACTCTTTTACTGCCCCTGGTGTGTTCAAGTTGTTGTGATTTCTCCTCTCTACAAAGTATTTTCAAAAAGCATTATTTTTTTTTTTTTGGTCTGATTATCTGACAAGAGCGCCTTCATCCACATTTTCCCAGTGTCGTCAGCACGGCTTGTGCCAAACTCTTGACAGGACTTCTTGTGACATCTTCACAGAAGGACCTAAGATCTGCGTAGTGCACAACTAAAAACTCCCACTCTGAATCTCTCAAGCTTCTCCATAGATGCTGTGGTCCACAAGCTCTCCTGGCATGTACTGTTGTTTTAGGTGCTGGGTCAGTTCTTTCATACTTTTTTCCATTTTCATTTGATGGATTCAATAACACTGTTTTAGATTTTATCGCCTTTCATGCTCTCTCCCAGCTCTTCTTTTGACCTCCGTACTGCTCTGTTCTTTGGTTTTCATGATGCTGCTTCTTCACTAATGTATGCTACCAAAACAGCTTGTCTCCCACTGTGATTTAATTACTCACAGGTAGAAGTGACTTAGGATTGCAATTTGCTGCACTGGATCTTCATTTATAAAGTCCTGAGAAGAAACACAACCCATTTTGCAGATTTTCTTTCTTTTTTTATTAATAGAAGTCATATGATTCACCCCCTATTCCCTCTTCAAAGCACAAAAATTAGTTTGTGTTGGTCTGTCACTCAAAAATATGTATTTTTTCCTGACATTCAAAGCGCAATTGCTACAAAACGATTCCTTGGCGATGACTCATTCACTGGTTAATCTTAATTCCGATTAAATCCTCAAGCTGTAATGTAAGGAATAGCAAAAATATATATATATATTCCTCAAGTGGTGCCACCTTTCCCAAACATCAGAATTAAAGATTTTACTTCAGAGTGAAGGTGGTGACTTGGAATGCTAATACTTGTCTTAGAAATTATCTCATTTTCAAAGCAGGTTTACCGCTAAATATCTTCCCCTCAGGGCAAATGAAATCAGACCTTTCCAATGCATTTCTAGCAGAAAATGCATTGGGGAAAGTCTGAGTGTGTGTGTGTGTGTGTGTGTGTGTGTGTGTGTGTGTGTGTGTGTGTGTGTGTGTGTGTGTGTGTGGGGGTGTGTGTGTGTGTGTGTGTGTGTGTGTGTGTGTGTGTGTGTGTGTGTGGATGGAAGCTCTCTCTCTCTCTCTCTCTTTTTTTTCAGGTTTTCTATCCTGCCTCAGAGTTTCTGAGCTCGCTGAGGAAAAATATAATCTTTTGATCTGCCAGCAGAAGTGCAGAAGTGGAGTTGATCTGTTTAGTATGTCACCTGCACGGTGAAGAATCTGTGATGAGACGTATAATGTTTACTTAACTTCCCTCGGCGTTTGATTGTTGCCGCAGCCGAGACGGAGCGAGCCAAACGCGCGGGGATGTTGTTGCCGTGGCGCATGCTTGTTCGGCTGCTCTCCTTCGCTAATGAGGTTTGCTGATGATAATCGCCGTGGCGATGATGGAGACGACGGCGGTGATGTAAGCGCTCCGAAACAACCCCGGGGAGATCCCAGGAGTTTCTGTTCAAACCAAGAGAAATCGAGGCAGAGGGCGAGCAAGAGAGGGCAAGGGGGCTTTTCTTTTGATATACATTGATTTTGGAAGACACCAACAGACTGGATATATATAATATATATATATTAAAAAAATAATAAACTAGTGGAGAGATACTGGACCAGAATATGACTGCATTCAATATGCTGTGGACAATAGCCATTGTTATTTTGGCCTCATTCTGGTTTTCGCTCCCTTCTAATACTTTTTCCTCAGGTCCCGGCTGGTTGGGCAGATTGCGTTTTGCCGGTAAAAGAATAGGACTCTTCTCTTTCAGTTCTGTCTGCCCGGTATTCTAATGGGACGCCCGCAGCTTGGATTCCGTACGGACCAGCTGGAGACTGATAATAAAGCATACACCGCTGTCTGGGTGCGCCTGGGACTGACCACGAGGGACAAGAAAAAAAGAGATAAAAAAGAGGAAAAAAAACTAAAAACAGAAAGAGAACTGAAGAGATTTTCTTGAAGGATTGGGGCCACATTCAGCATGAGGATAAGGATGAAATAAAAAAAAGTTTAATCAACATTTTTTGTGTGAGATAAGACAGAAAAAAAAAGAAGAAAACAAAGCATTAAGGATGGAGAGGAGTGATTCAGAAAGAAAACGTGGTGAAAATTTGAGGACCTAAAAACGAGAAAGCCAAAGATCACTTTAGGAATAGTTTTGACAGCAACAAGAAGCGCATGGTTGGACTGTCTCAGTGGTTGGACTGTCTCAGTGGTTGGACTGTCTCAGTGGGTGGATTGTCTCAGTGGGTGGGTGTTGAGAGGCTGGGGTTACCGAGGAAACATTGGCCTTTTGCGAGGTCCCCCATTAGGTGTTAGGGATGACCTGTGGTGCGTGCAGCTTTCTAGATAAGATTTTGCATTCATAACCGACAAACACAAGTCACATTCAAAAGTTGGAGAGACGAGATCTCCCTGTCGTCCTCCTGGCATCGTTGCAGGTGACATTGAACTTAAAAGGTGATCTGTTTGGCAATGGTGCATTTAAAAAAAAAAAAAAAAAAAAAAAAGGTTATTTTCCTCCTATGAAACAATTTGGCTACCAGTTACATCCTGTAAAAATGTTCTTGCCATGTATTTCTGAACAACAAGGTTATCTCTCTCCTTGTCGGACAAGATGACATCGTCAACCAGGCGGTTGGCTGGGTTTTCCCAGAGTGTCCATGCACCTGCGTTGTGCATATTTTGGAGTGCTAATCAAGGCCCGCTTTTCATCTGTGTCCAAGGCTGTACCCGATTGACTTTTAAAACGCAGAAGAAGAGGACAAACGAGAGATGAGGTTTGGAACCACTTCCAGTGTAATCTACCAGAAAGAGCCAGGAGACGGCAATTACGGCGTCTTTCAAAATTGTCCGTAAAATTTGAACTTTTCCAATTTGCTTTTGTCATATTTCAATCGCAAAGGATTGAAATAAAGTGTTACATTTATTGGAATGTAGCACCAGGTTGCACGTACACAGTTTCTAGGCTTTTTCTCAACCAATCCATTCAAATCTGATATGTTTTGCTTTCACTGCCTTCATAATTGACCTTGTCAAAGATGGTGGTAGCAGGATCTTGTTATCGGGCGGCAGAGGTTCGCGGTAACTCTGGAGGAGCTGCACGAGTCAGGCGGTGGAATTTCTTTGTCATCACATCTGCTAGTTGTGAAATTAAGAAATCTGGTCTCGGTGGTAAAAAGAGAAAGCCTTTTTTCGAAATAACAGAGAGCAACTGGTCAGAGTCACCCGTGAGATTAATGAAGTCTTAATACAAGTCAAAAGCAACTGGAAGTCAAAGTCCAAAATAAAACATAAAAAAATCTCAAGGAGTAGAGAGACATTGTAATGTTCATTCCGCCTTGAATGTCCCAGCAGTCTTTATCGCAAGACCTCGTAAAAAAGCCAAGTGTTTTTTGTTTTTTGTGGTTGTTTTTTTTACTGTATGCTAATGGGACATAATAGGGCAGAACCAGCAGATGTCACCACACTTTGACGACTCTTTTGGCACTTTAATTCCACTCACTGATGCCGGGGCTGCTAAGTAACTCATTCTTATACGACTCTCCAAGGTGTCCATCTGGGTTTTTTTTGTTTTGTTTGTTTTTTTTCCGCCCTCGCTTAGAAGCAATATTCCTTCCGTCCCGCAAAATAATCCTCACCGCGGGTCTAATCCTGATCTAATGCAAAGCAAGACTCCGAGGGCCATGTATATATGAGAGCATAAGCCACTCATATTATATGCCTCCAGACAGAAAGCAGTGGGGATGTCTACCTTCCTGGTACGATGAAGGCTGCGGTAATGATGAACATCCAGGTGAAAGGGATGTTAATTATAAGTACTGCCAGCAACGTCCGATCCAGGTCGAGCATTTGTCTTCACTTTCAGCTCCAGCGCGGTAAACATATAAATTAAGGGTCCGCGTTGGAAAGATGAGGGATTTAGAGCTAATATACATCCGTTCTCTGTGATGCACTTTGGATAGTTCACGCCGTCAGTCAGCCTAGGGGACAACAAAGAGGTCCACAGTTTATTTTCCCTCTCATTTGATTTGAATTCGAGGAAGGAAAAGAGAACAAAAGAAAAAAAAAAGGAACCGGTGCTGTGATAAGTTTACAAAGCACGAAAACTCCCTCTCCGTTGAGCTGTCAAACGTTCATCCCGAGCCCTCAGAGCGTAGACTGAAATGTTTTCTATTTATTTACATAGATGGAATCAGTGTTCATCACGACGATGTTGCTAATTGTGCTCACAAAGATTATTATTATGATGATGATGATGATGATGACGATGATGAGGATAATGAAAACAGCCGGGAACAAAATGGTGGTGATTAGAAATGTGATGAAGGAAATTAGGCAGATCACAGCGATGATGATGGCCATAGCTGATGTTTTCATTTGGAGCCTGATTATATTGATGTCAACGTTGATGATGACGATGATGATGATGATGATGATGAAGAAGAGGATAAAATAAAAGCGCATTTCGAGACGTTATACATCGGCCGTGCAATAATTCGGTGCACCTCCAGTGTGAACTTCTGGGATTTCCAGCTCCGTTTTGATTGCTTGCTTTCCCTCCTGTTTAGGTTTCAAGAAAGTCCCAGTGCATTAAAAGTTGATTAAACTAATTTAATGTGACTGATTACAGAGACACCAACATGTAGAGTCGCCCCTTTATATTATCCACAATCCATCCATACATCCACTGTCTATATCCACTTACGGTCGCGACGGCGGCGGGGGTCTGGGGGTGATGCCCATCACCAGCCGTCATTGGGTGAAAGTCGGGGTATTGTGCAGATAATGATATGCTAATTTTACCGCATGGTGAGACTGGGTTTAATAGGTTAGTGACTAGGACTGTGGAGGTAGGAATATGTAAAGAGACTTGATTCTGATGGCGTGATTATGATGAGCTGTTGAAGTAGTTACATTAGCAATCACAATGTCTGAACAGGTATGAGGATGGTGGGAGGGTTCAGATTTTGAGTCATCATAGTCACAATAATTACAGCTTTTTATTCCTGCCGTAGGGCTGATTATAATAACAATAATGGCGTAAATGATCAAGATGATTAAGAACGCATCGAGAGCGATGGCGACGCTAACGTCGCGCCGGTGTGACGAAGATGCTGCCGGCAGGGGACGGCGAGGGGGGGGGGAATACAGATGTGAGATGATTATAGGATGCTGATCACAGCCAGGCTGTTGTCATGGAGGCTGGTGCACATGCTGTGCTGTTGACTGTAGTGGGGATTTCACTGGAGTATGATGGAGTGGGGAAATGTACAAATATTGGCAGAAAATGATGATAATGGAGAGGAGAGGTAATGACCGTGGACGTGGCACTAACAGCCCCAAAGAAAGCACAAGGATGAGGAAGTGATGTCGGGACAAAAGGAAGGACTGCTGTGAATGGAGACCATGATGATGATGACAATTGCAGTGGTGAAGATGGGAAGAAGAAAAAGGGATAAAAGTCTGATTTATGGAGGCCGGCGATGATTTCGCAGGGGAGCTTCACTGACCGTAGTCTAATTACGATGCTGGCTGAATTGTCAATAATGAGCCGTGATGCTAATGGATTATGATAATAAAAGTATTGACTACACTCAAGACTGTGTCAAAGATCACTAATAGTTTTAGGAGGGAGACGAGAAAGACGCAAGGGCCGTGATGAGTCACCTGCCCCGTAGCTTCACCTGAGCCCCCTCCTCGCCCCGAGACCCCCACGTCTCCCAACACACGCTCCGTCTCCCGGAGATTCACAAGAGGAGAGTCGGCGCACTTCATTAAGATTCAGATTTTCTCTCTTCTGTTACCGCTCTATGGAAGATAAAAGGGAGAATAGAGAAGTGAGAAAATTATTAGCTTTTTTTCTGTCTTTGTTTTTTGGCCGTTGCTTCCTTTCTTCTAATGGAAATAGAAGGCAGGGAGATTCTCTGCTGATGAGATTGCCTCATTCCTACTGGCTTCACCTTTTACCTCGCACGTCCCCGGAGAGGTGCTGTGTCACAAATGAGAGGGAGATTGCTCATTTCTTCTGTTGTATCCAGACCTTTTCCATATTTCGTCTGAGTGCACGACTCTGCTTGAATACTGTATGCATGCGAGTGTGAGTGTGTGTGTCTGTTTAGTATTTTGTGCGGGTGCTCAGGTGTAGCTCGAGAGTGTACAAGTGCGTTGGCTTCGGTGCAAAAGGAAAAAAAAAAAAAAAAAGATCCTTACACAAATTTAAAGGGCCTAATCAAAGGCTGGTGAATTTTCCTCGCCTCTTGTGTAGTTCTGAGGCGACTGCTGGTTCCTGCTTCTCTTGGCTCTCCCCCCGTTCAGCTCCCCCTCCTCTCCCACTCGCTCTCTGATTACTGAAAGGGCAGCAGGTGGGCTCTGTTCCTCACCAACCCCGGTGTTAGCTGTTGCACTCCTGCTTCGCTGTAAGGAAGCAACAGCGCCTTGCGAAATTGCCAGGGCCCTTTGAACTCTTTCGAGTTTTGTCTAATATGAAGGCATTTTGTCTGGATTTTATCTGACAGATCAGCACAAAATAGAGCGCATTTGTAATGCACGAAGGAAAATGATGCGCAGTTTGTGAAACGCTACACTAAGGGTGTGCAAATGGATCTTCGGACCATTTCACGATGGCACTCGAAGTCCTGGGCTGAAAATGAAAAAGAACCAAGTCATGTTTTTAAATATGAATATGATGATAGAGGCAGGTTTTAACAGAATTACACCAAAAGTACGTATAATATATTTTATATTTGTTCTTTTTATTTAAAAAAAATGTCTGTGTATAGAAACTGTGTAAAATTTTCCATGTTTATCAACAGCCTAATAGAAGACAATATAAATCAAGTTCTACACGCTAAGTGAAGTGGTAAAAAGATGGTAAAATGACTCAGACAGACAGAGTGGGGTTTGAACCAGCAACCTACTGGTTATAGGACAAACCCCTGCTGCTGCCAATTAGCAAGTATTTTCTATTTATCTAAATCTAAAAATAAAATTCTTTCTTCAAACATAGACAATAATTTCAAATAGAAGATAGATATCAATTATAATGTTTTTTTTCCCAAAAGGTCGCGTGATGGAGAGGAAAAAAAAAAAGTATTCACTGAAAAGGAGACAATTGTAAAATCACACCACACATTTCAGATTTTTACCACACACACACACACACACACACACGCACACGCACACAGAGAAATCTCCCCAAAAAATGACATTGCAGCTTGCAATTTCACAATTGCAACACAAAAACAACTCAAGAGGTTTTGCTTGAGCAAAAGCCTCGTGCCATTCTCTTAAACGCAGCGAGCTCCTCAGCTCACTGTGGCGTCTTGTGCGTGGCTTGCTGCGCCACAGATCATCCAAACCTGGAGGTGGAGATACGGAGACAGAAACGAATATGTTCAGCTTGTACAGAGTCGCAAATTATGTTTGGCTTAACGGGGAATATGGCTTGGAGGAGCTTCAATGTTTTTGGAGATAAGGAGCGTGTTAGGAAATAGAAAGAAAAACACAACTGGTCCAAACGAATAAAGATTTTAATTGTAATTTTTTTTTTTTTTATGTATTAAAGGCCCACAGCCACATCTCTAATGAGATTAGTGTCTGACATAATTGCAGTGTGGTTTGTCAAGGAAAAGGAAACAGATGAAAAATTAAAAAAAATGGATGATGAGATGGACAAAAAAAACCAAACTGAGATGAAGAGAGGGAGCGATAGAGATTGTGGGGGGAGGAGTAGAGGGGAACGAAGAGAAAATTGACAGGAGGTGTATGTGGCTGTCTCGGGGCAAAGTGAGGAGTATAGGCTGTGGCATCAGCTAGTGGTGCTGCATACTCTCTGTTTGATCAAACAAACTTCAAACACCCTCGCTGACTTCCTCATGCGGAGGCTTGTGAGACGAAGCCCTGCATATTTTTCGCCTGCCTTTCTGTGCATCTGCATGCATGGCTGCAGCTTTTTGCTGGGCAAAGTGTTTATTTTTTTTGGAGTGGGGGGGGGGGACGACGATATTTTGCTGATCTAGTGTGGGTCAACTCTTCGCCACATGACCGCAGTGGATACAGCGGCTGGAGAAAAAAGGGGAGGGATAAAAAAAAAAAAAAAAAAAAACTGTCGATCTGCTTGTTTTTCACCGACTCTGTTGGCGTGGTGGAGCTTGTGTAAGCGGTTCGGTCTTCGTTGTCACTTTCCAGCTGTGCTTTTCCTCCAATCTCTATTAGGTCATCACTCGCTCTCCTTTTTACTGTACGCCTCCATATTGGAGCTCCGCATTGCTGCCTCTTGCAGAGCCACGGCTCCAGAGAGCTCATTAAAGCCATTAGAAGAAAGGAGTGATTCCCCCCATTGTCAACACTCACAACTGTTTTACACGTAGCTGCTAATCACTGGCCGGCCCTACGCCTGCCGCTGCTCTCGATCAGACGTGGTCTTCCGGCACAGTCTGAAGTCTTTTGCAGCCTCTTATAGGTTTTCATCCGTACTTAGCTACATTTAGCTTTAACCAGCTTCCTTGGGGGGGTAAAGGGGAGGAAGCATCATGCTGCATGCATGATGCGTTTTAAATGTTGGCCAGAAAGTTCCGTTTTGGTCTCATTGAACGTTTCCGTTCCGATACGATACGGGTATTACACCTTTGAATTTTTGCCGACATCGCCACTGACCCGATACGATATCAGCACAAATCGCACACATTTTTATGACTTATTTTGTAGAGTGGAATGTTAGAAAAGGCTTGATAAAGTGATATCACTCAAACAGAAAGCAATATATTCGACAACAGAACAAGTTATTTAGTCATTTATTATTGCCATGGACTAAATGCTGGAGGAAATACTTATTGGTGTTCTTATGGTGGAGATGTTAGGGCAGGCTGATGCTTGTTTGTTGGCTGATATCAAACTGATTTCCGATATCAGTGACAATAACATTCACATGTTTTCTCTGTCCAGGAACCAGAGTAATTTTCTGGGTTTATTTCTTCTTTTTTTAGTCAGGATTGAAATATTTTGCCAGGATTGAAATTCTCCTTTCCGGACATGTTTCACAGGCCTCATCTATTAAATATTTGTGAATTTTCCAACTTCCTTTGACTAAAGGGATCACATAGTGGTTTTACAGTGTAAACGCTGTGAAGTGATTGCAAGTTTCAGACGAGAACACTGAATACCTGCAACATCTGTTCCTGACTGGGACTTTTTCAGCTTTCCACGGGTGTTGCATATCATCGGACTTTACATACCGATTGATTGAATCATTTGTTTTAAACCCTGAAAATCCTGCTTTTTCATCCTAAATGGCTGCGTCTTTTCAAGAAGAAGAAAAATAAGAAAAACAACAAGTATGTTAAATTAAGCTTCGGTTAATGTTTCATACTCCACATGCTTCTGTTATACCTATACTGAAATATAGCACAATGGCTTTACTTTGACAGCTTTTCTTTTTTTTTTTTTTTTGCTTTTTAGACGCCTCTGGTCACATGAAAGTTTGATTAAGAACCTTATCAAACATCAAATCAATAAATTATTAACCACTGAGGTGGGAACCCTGTTGGGAGTGGAGCAGGCCTGTAAGCAATGTTTGTGTTTAATGCATGCATGAGACCACATGTGTGCAGCGGCGCATGAGTCGGCGTGAGATCAAATGCTTCTCTGTTTGTGATTGAAAGCATGCGCTAACGTCTTCTGCCGAGAGACAAAAAAAAAAAACACCAGAATGCTCAAGAGACGGACAGCGATTACTCAGCCTGGAGCTGATGGCGTGTCGGTAACGACTCGATTTTTGAAGGTGATTTAAAATGCTCTCTTATCTTCTGGTGGAGCCTAACCTCAAGACTCTACAGCTCCAGAACTATATGGTCAAGCAAAACCGCTGAGTTCATTTTTCTTCCTACAATCTGACCCGGCAGTTTCTGTAGGCTGCAAGCATTTAGTGCTAACTGTCAGTTGCTTTGTGCAGGTATGAGGAGAAACACCAGTGAAGCCGCATAATTGCCGGTCAGTTTTCCATCAGTGGGCGGAAGTGTAAGTATCGAGCGGGAGTGTTAAAATATGTGAAAATGTATTCAAGTACGCGCAAAGTTCCAGACGAACTGGAGTGAATGCATCTGTGCTTTTTGGCCTTGCGCTCTCAGCTGAGGCGTCAAGTGCTTTGCAAAAAAAATACCTCTTGAAATTGTTTTTGGGGTGGAGGTGGTGGTGGGGGGGGCGAGAGGGGCATTCAGATTTTTTGTCTTTTTTTTTTTTTTAGCGATTGTAAACTTCAATGTAGGTTTTTGTTTTATGACTTATATCAACACAAAATTGCTATTGGGTTGCAGGTGAAGCATCTGGCGTCTCAAATGAACCAAACGCAAACAAAATGCATAATAACCCTGAGGGGCCGTTTAGGGACAAAAACTACATTTTCTCTCACACACACACATCTACAATACTAAAATTGCACATATACACTATTAAAACACCACACAAAGACTGAATGAGAAAAATTGTGTGCGTGTGTGATGCCTTAATAGTATATTTGTGCAATTTTAGTGTTGTAGGTGTGTGTCGGTGCGTCCATAATAGTGTGTGTGAGAGAAAATGTAGCCTTTGTTCTACAAGGCCCCTCATACAAAATACTCTCTTTTATTGATTTACCGTACATATCTGAGAAAAACTGGAGAGACTTCTTTCATCTCTTTCAGTACAACTCAGACGCTGGCCAAAGCATGTAATTACTTGTCCCAATTATTCACTATTTTGCGTCGGACTCCCACATAAATGAATATAACACATTGAAGGTTTCGGTCGTAATGTGACCTGATGTGAGGCTTTCTCCAGGAAACTCCAGTCCTCGAGTGCTTCTGTTCGGCAGCTTCTGGACGCGTCCTTGCTCCAGCAAACCTGAACCGAGTGAAGGGTCGATGACGAGGCGTTTGCGGCACTTCTTGACAAGCCGAGGAGATCACTCACGACTTTTGTGAGAGCAGTGGCACTCGATGCCCGGGGTCGTCGACCCCCGCTCTGTCAAATACAAGGAAGCATAAGCGCGCAAATACAATCGGTATTCATCCACGGGTATGAATACTTTGGCGAGGCAACATAAAACAGAGCGGCGAAGCATCGCAGCGAATCTACAGAAGTGCTTTCAAATTATTTATAATGCTGCAGCAAACCCCCGGAGTGAACGTACCAGTTCAGTAAGAATATTAACCGCTTTGAGAAATAACAAGAAGACATATCAAACCAAGTTTGATGCCAGCATCTGATTGGCTTCATTAAAACTAGCTGGTTCGGTTAGTCTAACATCACCGTAATGTCTAAAGACAGACGCGTCTGTCTGTAATTACATAAAATGAAACCACTTGTGAATAATTTACTTGTCAGCATAGATGTGACGACGCTTGACGACTATCAACTGTTTCGGCTTTTGAACAAAAGTTACTGGTATTTTTTTTTTTCTTTTAGTTTCCACGGCAACTAAACTCTTTAGGAAATATTTATATATATTTTGCTCTTTGATGAATATCCCACTCATACCAAGTCTATGTTTAGAGTAGTGAGATACACGCATTTAAAATAAAATCAAACTCTCTTGAACCAGGCTTTGATTTCTCCAGATCGTCCTTCCCTCGCTGACATTTTGATTGTTGCTTGCTCCGTCTCTTCTGGGTGAATGTGGCTGATGTGAGACGCTCTGATTTCATGACCCAGTTACTGGCAGCAAGTCGCCTCTTCGGCGATCGGGAAGCCGTCGGCATCGCAAGCGCCAAGAAAAATTGGCGTGAAAACCAACCGGAAATCGCACCTTTGATTTTATCCTAGACAGGTCGCATTCGAAAATAATAATAATACTCATAATAATAGTAATGTTGCAAGAACTTGCAAAGACAGCAGTTAAAGATATTTGCATGTGATTTTGGTGAAGCGTTGTATTGTCAGCAAACTTGTGTGCTTTTCTATTCCCAGGGAGGAAAAAAAAAGAAAGCAGGTGAATGTCTTTAAGGTGACAGGATAATAAATCCAAAGATACCCCACACTCCCTCCCCCCCACCAACCTCGTGAAAAGGAAACAATTAGACTCCCGAGTGTAACTCACCAGTCTTTAATTTAAAAGCCTTCTTTGTTGTCTTCCCTTAAAAGGCTCTGGGGAGCTACTTAACAGAAAAAAAAACACACACCAAAAAAAAAAAAACAGGCAGTAATAAGGGAAGCGGGATCAGTCTTAACAGAGTGCCTCTCTTTGCCTTAAATCCAGCCTCCTGTTTGTTGATAGCCTTGTTCTGTCTTGCTGCGTGTCTCAGCTGTGACGCCAACTGCCGCCGTCTGCATCCAAATGATCTGCCCACAGAGGAGATGGGAAGCTCGCATCATGAGAAGAATATGCCGAAGAGCGCTGAGACCGAATGTGGACGCTGGGTGTTGCTTGTCGGGAAATCAACCCAGGGCCGGACTCGTGGGGTGGGGTGGGGTGGGGGGGGTTTAAGCCGGTCTCAGAAGACGGAGGCGCTGGCAGGGACAAACACGTGTCTGGAAAGTTACTTTATGTTGACAAGTTGGAGGCGGCAGTGTCTTCATACTCGACCCCTGAAAATGGCTGAATCGCATGCACAACTCTGTAACCCGATAGCGACGTTCGATTGGCCCCCACCCTCGGATTCGTCTCGCTGCAATTGTTGCTTGTGTTTCTGTGGGTGGGATGAAGAGCTCTCTCGGTGTTTCTAAACACCTTCATCACAGCAACACGTCTCGTGTTATATGTGACAACGTGGGAGAACTTCTGATTTGACTGTGCACAAATAACTTCCTGCATGGCTAACAAAATATCAAAACACAAACCTATAACATGATCTTATTGCTTCTGCTACATACAGAAATTCAACAACCATTCCTCCTCCTGTTAGGAGTATTTCACACTGATTATTGCAGTTTTAATAATGTTATATATTGTATGTTACTCTAATTAGGAGTGTGGAATAAACACCTTCTAAATGTTGCAAAGTCACATAACTTTAACGAGCTGACATTAACTGGTAAATTAGTCAGGCTATCAGCTCCGGCCAGTCAGCGGCTCAACATATTTACATTTTTGAAGCCTGCCGGTTTGCTAGCTTATCCCTACATGCTCTGCTACGCCATTAATTTAAGGCAGTAAACTATGCAGCAGTCGGAATAGCCCAATTGGGATGAAATTTGCCATGGACACTGGAGGAAACACAGCTCCTCATACCGTTTACTTTACCTCTGAGGTGTGATAATACAACTCAGAATGACTAAGGAGCATTACCTTAAGAAGAGTGATAGGTGGCACTACTTTAGTTTTGTTGTGATTTGACTCGCCTACACAAAATCTTACCAAGCACTTCTCGTGCAGTTTCTAGCGCAAATGTCTTGGAATAAAACAGAACTAACGTACAAATAAATTTTCAGTAAGACGTAGAAGCTTAATTTATGTCAGTAATTCCTTGATATTGATTTTAAAAAGTACTAGTTCCACTGCTAGAGTTTTTGACTTATAACAAAGTATTTTTCCGATGGGCAAGCTTTCTGAAAGGTTCTTTGGAAAGTAGCTTTGTCTTACTGTCAAGTGTACTAAGATATTTGCACTAGAAAAACGTCGTAGAAATTTGTGTTTCCACAGTGTGTCCTTCCGTTTAAGTGAGAAAAATGTGTGGTAAACATCTTTCAGCCAGCAAAAGTCACTCCATCATCCATTTTCTGCTGTCGAATCTCTGCAGGGTTAATGTGGGGCAGATTGACAAGACAAACAGTGATGCGCAGACATGCATGTTTTTGGAGATTGTGGGAAAATAAAGGTCAAGCATATGTGGTTAGACCATGCAAACTCCAGACAACTTGGTATGTCAATATGATGGAGCATTTTAGCATCTCTGATTTGTAGTGCTGGTAGTATGCACCAAGGAAGCTAATTTTAGTAGTTTCAGCTTCATGCGAGCATTAATGAGATAGAAAATTCCTGAAGATGAGGGACATGCGTACCACTTTGCCCTGCAGCTGCTTATTATAATAATCTGCCCTTCGAAAGTTGTGGATTTCAAGACTGGAAACTAAACTAATCACCTAAATCTCTTCTGTTGTTGTTGTTTTTATTATTATTATTATTATTATAATTCACGCTACTTCACCTCTCTTGTTCTTTTCTCGTTCTCATTTCCGAATGTTCCTCTTCAGGTCTTATCTCTCTGTATCTGCTTTCATCAAGTAGGAGATAAAAAAAAAAACTAACACTGAAAGATGAAAATCCAGAGAAAAGATTAAATCACGGAGGGTCACAGTCCCTTTAACAAAGAAAGATTTGAATGTTCAAAGACATGCTGACACTGCAGATCTGAAGCTCAAATGAAAAACGACTTGAGAAGGAACACGTAACGCGAAATTAACCTTCCTGGCGAAGCTCAAACGCCAATTAGAGCTATATATTAAAAAAATAAAAAACCCACATGCATTTTGACATGCGGGGAGCTGGTTGGAAATATTACAGCTGTTCTCTTTATGCTGTGAAATTTTAAAGCGCGATGAGTATTTTGCGGGGAGATAAAACAATAAAATCTTGTTGGCTGTGATTAAAGCCAAACGAGAGGCTGATAGAAGCCCCTCTCATCTCTCAAAGCAGGAGAGTAAACATGAACAGAAACAAAACAGGAAATCACCAAAACAAAAGCAGGATCGGTCCTCATGGCGATCATCCGCAACCGTCATCCCCAGGCAGCCAAACGCACGAACATACAAACAGCTTTCACTCTGGAAGCATGAGAATTGTATTTTTGCTCCCATGAAGCCAAGTCCTGAGAGACATGAGGGATTTCTCCTGACAGCGGTGACAGGCAGGAAGTCCTTCTTGCATCCTCACCACATTCAATTTGGTCCGCATCCCCCAGCAGAAACGGAGGTTTTCTCTCCATCTTTGCCCGGAGCACTTTAGCTGCAAACTACTGGCTTTTTTTTTTTTTTTTCCCCAACAGCAGACAAATCTGAGACGAGGACGGTGCTTTTGGGAAGTACAGAAATAAAAAATTCTGCCCAAATCAGTCGGCTAAGAGAGAGAGAGAGTGTGTGTGTGTGTGTGTGTGTGCGTGGGTATGTGTGTGTGTGTGTGTGTGTGTGTGTGTGTGTGTGTGTGGGTGTGTGTGTGTGTGTGTGTGTGTGTGTGTGTGTGGGTGTGTGTGTGTGGGTATGTGTGTGTGTGTGTAGCTTCTTCGCCCCTCTCCATCCCCCACATACCCATCAGAGGGAAGAACTCTTTGAACTGTGAACCAATGAGCATCACAGCAGCTGAAAGATGTTGCTAGGAGCTGTTCCCACATCCAGCTGCGGACCTGTGCGTTACACACACGTACACAAAACACACTCGCCGAAACGCGAACTACGTCGTCTATGTGGCCTGAAACGGTTCTTTATGGATTTCTTTCTGTTTCGTCTTCCTCCTCTAAACGGAAACGATACGCATCATCCGGAACACGTTATCTCCTACTTATTTAGCTGTTAATTTTGTTGTTTTGTTTTTTTTGGTCTTCCCCTTCTATCTCCCATTTTATTTTTTTCCTACCTAATGCATAGAGACAAGCCGGATGTATAATTCATACCTCCTCTGCCTGCTGTGCTCCTCTGGCTGTGTGTGTGTGTGTGTGTGTGTGTGTGTGTGTGTGTGTGTATTTGCACTGCCACCATTACTTGTGAGACCAAAGAGACGAACCACACCAGAAGAAGCGAAGCAGAAAGAACAGGTCATATCACTGCATGCGTGTTGATGAGCACATGTGAGCTTATTTAACTCTGTTTGTTTACGTCCGATGTAAATCACGTATAGGTGTGAGAACGCTCACTTGCTGACTCCATGTTTCTCCGCGCGGCTCAGGGCTAAAGGGGGCGAGAAAGCGGGCAGGAATTGTTTCTTGACGTCTGTTTCTCCTTTGGCAGGCTTATTGGTTCCGGGATTTGCATTTATCTGCGGGAGCGCGTCCTCCACCGCGCTTACGAAACTGTAAAAGCGGGCCAGCATCTGCTCTCTGATGGCAGACATGCTTCCCCGAGCTTGAGTTCGTCTGAAATAGAATTTGGGAGGGCAAGACCCTCCTCTCTTCTCCACTCAACCATACACTCACTCAGTCCCTCGGGGGAGGAGGAGAGGAGGAAGAACGAGGTACAAGAGTAGGACGAGGGAGAGAGGAGCGATGAAAGACGGGGCATGAGGTGCAAAGGAAGGAGGGGTAAAACGAGAGAAATGGCTTCGGAACAAAGAAAAAGACAATGTGAAGTAAAATAAACGGCGGTTACATCAATACAGGTGCAGTTTCTACCAGAACTCCCTTGCAAAACGACGCAAGGGAACTTTTTCTCAAACTTCATTCTGTATTAGAAGGGGTTTTATTTGCTGGATGAACAGAAAGTTGCACGCAAATTTTTGGGGGGTGAAAAAGACATGCATGAGTTTTCACCTTCTTTTAGTCTTTTACCCTTTCGTAACATAAAGCAAACAGCGTCCACCAGAGTGCAGTTTTGTTCTGCGAGGAACATTAACAAGCTTTTGCGATCTGACCGTTCAACCCATCATACAAAAATGGAAACGGTATTGAAAACCAAGGCATAAATGTCTACGTCCTGTTTTGTGCAGCTGTAGTGTGGAGTCACTATGAAGCGGCGTCTTTTTTTGGGTTACAATGACGAGCTGTAAGGTGGAGAATGTACGAGGAAAATCTTACGAGGAATAAACTCCAACCAGGAGTAAAAATACAGAGAGGGGGTGATTAATGGGGCAAGGATCAGGTGAGTGTCGATAACCCACTGCGCTCCAGGTGTGGGGAAGCGTGAGCCAAGGACAACTGAAGCTGATGTAGCACAAAAACAGAATGAAGGCTAAATATGACCGAGCAGTAAAAGAATAGAGGCAAAGACGCTAATTATTATCATAATCCAGAGGGGCAGCTCAAAAACACAGAATGTACAAGTCAAACAGATTATGACGGGCTGGGCACCGATCAGAAAAGCAGCCTAGAGGCTCATGGTAACGCCATAAGAGCTGTTTAGAGCCACAGTCCAGGAAAGACAGTAATTGTCCCATCTGTTGTCAGAAGAATTATTAATTTTTCATTCCATATATCTATCTGGCTTTGGTGGAAAAAGGGAATTAGGAAAGCTATTGTTGGGGAAAAGGAAATAAAGTCCAGAATCAGGTTTCTCATGAGCGATGTAATAAACAAATGACTGTCCTCCGGTCAGATGGTTAAAACTTAAAACTACGCATCATCCCAAATACCCTGTCCCCACAGTGAAGTTTGGTGGTAGCATTATCATGCTGTCTGGATGTCGTGGGAGATAAAGATGGACATAAATATAGGGCAATAATAGAAGATAAACAAATAAAGGCCATAACTGGGGCGAAGGTTTGTCTTCCACCAAGATGACACAAAACATACGGCCAGATGTGCAATGGAATTGTGTAGATATCCATGTTGTGGCGTGGCCTAGTCAAAGTTTATCTCACAATTAAAGATACACTGGAAGACCTGCAGCATTTCCTGTTTTCTTTTCCTTTCGGTTCACAATCATCCACTACTATGTGACACACAAAACGAACGGAGTACGTTGGAGTGATATAACAAAAGAGGAAAAAAAATCAAGTGTATGGATATGGGGTGTAAATGTCATGTCCTTTATCTGAATACTTCAGCTGAATATTTCTTGGCTGACGGTTCAAAACATGGGAATAGCATGTTGCTGAAGTCGGTTGCAAAGAACGACACAAAGTGGTGTTGCATATCAAAGTCTGTTTACAGGTCCTGCAGCGCAGCGCTACTCTATGCAGGGAGCGTAATTTCCATTTCTTCAGTATTTTCTGCAAAACTGTGATAGTCTGTTGATTTATAATGATCTCTCTGGAGTCGCTGGTGCTCTGAAAACTGCAGATGTGAAAAGAAAGAATTGGGGGACTGAGCTCTTCCAGACATCTGTAGCCTGATCGTCATGCATGCTGCTTGAGCAGGTGGTTGCTCCGGAGGAAAAAAAAAAGCGCGAATTTGAGTCGGCCTGTAGTTGCCAAGGACACCAGGAATGACTTGAGCAAAACCACCTCTTAGATGTCATTTCTCTTTGAGTTTTTTTTTTTTCTTCCCTCTTTTGATTTTGCACTGTAGACGTAATTAAACCATTAATGGGGCTTTATAAAAGTGAATATAATATCACTGGCCTGTAACTTTGAGAAGGACAAGACAAGACACATTTAGAAAAGGCTTATTGGACGAGAACGGTAAAGCGCAAAGAGAGGTCAAAAGATGATTAGGGTGATGGACTTTGCGAAATCTAATGGTAAGATCCATTCATCCATCCATTGCTTTTACCCACTTATGCTTTAAGGCAATGAGGGGTGGTCCCTTTTTCCATCGGTCATTGAGCGCGAGTAGGGAATACACGCTTTTTGACTACAGCGCTGTCATAGTCATCGCAAAATCAATATTTGCAGTATTGTAATCGCAATAGGACTGAGGTATTTGTGAGAGTACTACATTTCCATCGCCACGCATTCAAGCGGTGCGTGGAAATATTACTTTTTGGCCCATCAGCCGGGCATTAACTAACTAACCCCAGAGGCCCACACAATATGTAGGTCTTTAGAAACCAAGATGCTGACGCCTGCAGAAAATAAAGTAGACATTGTAATGACGATAAGGAAGGCTCAGGGAAATGTGGGCCAGTCGTAATCGATACGAGTCTGAGGAGGGGGTTCGCCTTCCAGCGGGATGACGACCAAGTGTTACACAAGAACTACAATCGCGACATATCGAATATGGCGGAGGTGTAGCATTGGAAAATGAATACGACCGCACCTGTACCGACAACGTAACACCTAAACAAATGCAGCCTCGAGGTGTGCGTCAGTACACGGCAGAATGAAAAATGGCAACAAATAATCCATTTTCTCGGTAAACTGTTATTAATTTTTAACTGTGTGTCTGTGACCTAGATTTGAAAATGTTCAGCCTCAGTAGGAATCAAGGGGCCCTGAAACAGAGACGCTCTAGAGAGACGGAGAATGTGGAAAATAAAGAGCGTATCGCACTGACTCGATATTGGTTTTAACATTGCCTGAGCTGCAATATGTGACCGGGAACAGAGCTGCAGTGTCACCAGATGGCACACTTTTGTTTTTTCAGACCCCCTGATAAACTCTCACCAGACTGTTTTTTTTTTTTATGTTTTATTTTTTTCTTGTAGATGCCTGTTGCTCTACTCTTTAATAAGCCCCCTGGGGAAAAAAATATTTTTCAGTATTTCGCTCTAGCCTTAGAAGTTCAGGAACATAAACTACTTATGGATTATTTTCTGATCAGTAAATTATCGTTTCATTTCATTATTCAGACGGCGATTTTACACCCTGGGGTCCCGTCTGATACGGTTTAATCAAAAGTACTGCCGCGTTACATCTTCATTTATCACAGCGGGTTTAAGGGAGCTGAGGGATTCACTAAACTCTAGTAATACTGCAGTTTTTACAGCATTTTTGTTTTAAAAAAACATAATTTTGGGCAGCTCTTTCAATGCCGGATTTGGAACTGGGAGCGAAGAAAGTCCAGCGATCTCACAATGAATAATGGAAAATGACTGGACTACTTCCAGTCATTTGTGTTTTTTTTTTTTTTTTTCTTTGCATGTTTGGTCACCGCCACTTCATGCCAGTCTGTCTTTTTGGACACCATCTTGTTTCGAATCACAGGCTTGTTAACGAAACATCACTCTTAAGCGAGGAGCACAAATGTAAAAGCTTTATTTATAACGGAAAGTTAATGGGGTGGAATGAGATACTAAACTCTGTTATTGTCTCTCTTTTATGTAGCGTGCCTTGTTTTCAGAATTGACCACACGTTTGATTATCCGTGTTGATTTCAAATTCTGATAAGCCTTGAAACACATTTTTCTGAGTGGGTGCAGCCTTAGTGTTTTTAAACAATGAATACTAGATTTTCAAAAATGTTTTCCAAGTACTTGTATGTTCTCTGCTTGCTTGTATAATTGGGTTTTTCAGATGAAATGGGCCATATGGGCAGTTGCCCAGGGTAGCATTTAAAAAAAAAAAAAAAAGGAGGGGATACGGGAAAAGCACCAGATTAAAAATGTAATTTACCTGCCAGTTGCTCCTTTAAACAAGTTTTCTTTTGCTTTTGTGCATCTCCATTCGTTGAGGAGTTGGCAAAAGCTGCGTGCAGCTGAATGTAGGAAGACTTTGTTTTGTTCTTTGTGTGGGACTGCCTTTCATTTTATTCTGGCACGTTTTTATTAAGCCTACAACATGTACAGCACACTGAAAACTGAATGAGAATTCACAATAGAAAGTTGTGTTAATCTATTTAGTCTAAATAGAGAAGGAGGCATTGTACCCTCCTGTTGAGGACAGGAAGAAATAAAGAAAGAAGGTGCAGAAGGTAATTAAGACACACTGCAAGTGGACCTGTGCAAGTTGACTCGCCTGCTGTTACAAGAAACAAAACGGAGCTGGAAGATGTTAGCTAGCTTTTTAGGACCGATCTAAACTCTACAAGCATAATCTCATCGTGAGTTCTGATTTGTAAATGAAGATGTAAATCAGATTACAGTTGATTAAAGGGTCCTAAGAAGGCAGGGGGGGTGCTAGAAATGTGAATTGCACATGACTGATGCTACTTCCAAAGACAAAAACCATCTGAAAGAAACTCTGGATTTCACAAGGTGTAAATTTTGTGAATTTACACAATAAATTCACAAGATTTTATTGTGATCTTGTGAATTTTATAAGTACACTATAATCAGGGCTTCCTATACTGCTTATAGTAATGCAAACATAACTTGACTTGCCTGTATTAAAATAGAGTAATTTCCAAGATGATAGAGAATAATAATCAGGAGTAGACTGGAAATCCTGCCTCAAAGCTTCGGTACTAGAACCAGGAAACAAGTTAAAGTATCTAATAATGGACCTCGTGAAATCTGGTTATGTTTATCCATGTTAGTGTGGAATCAATAACTAAGATATCAGCTAGATTTTGAATTAGACATACCTTGACGTGCCTCAAATTTAAAATGAGGCTTTTTTTTTTGTTAATGCATCCAAAATTAATCGATAAGACTTTAAAGAAGAGCTTTTCAGTGCTTGCCCGTTTTATTCTTAAGTGTCCAGGATTAATTCATAATCCTTAAGCTCTTCGAGAGTACCGTTTTGTACGGGTTCTCCTAGGTATATTTATTTTGTTGTATTGCAATTTTAACTTTTTTTCCCCTTCCTTAACCTTAACCCTGGCTGCTATGTTGTAGTATTACAATTCAACTTAAAGGATAACTCAGGGCTTTTGAAGCAACATTATATTAAAGGTTATAATGAGTTAATATCATACCTGTCGTAGTCAAAGCTCTTGTCATCTTAATTTAGGGTCCGACTTATTTCTGTGTTAGGATTGATTGGCAATGCGACTTACTGTAGGCCAGCAGTTTTAGTGCACTGATGTAATTTTGCAAACATCTATTTTGCATAGATGCTTTAAAGGAAAAGTCAGCAAAAGTCCACAGGGAATCAGGTAGGATTTTAAATGTAGGAACTCATCATAATAATAATAATAATAATAATAATAATAATATAATAATAATTAGTCTTTTCCTGACTTTTTTCTCCTCATCTACATGAAACAAATGTGACTGAAACGTAGAACCTTTGCGCTATTGGTGTCTTATAACTTTAGAAAATTCTAGATGCATTTTCAATCCAACTTTTCATTGGAAGCAATGAAGTGAATGAAGCAGCTAAACATATCATTGATACAGTGTATCAATTTGTTGTGTAAATTACAATGTAAACATGATATTGGTTTAAGAGTTCATAAAACCTTATTTGTATGGTGCTGTGAATTGTTTACTTACTTAAAGAAATCACGAGCTATTCCAATATGCGAAATATCGTAATATTTAATTGAAATATTGGAGCTGTAGGTTCAGTGGGCAAAGTGACGTCGGGGACACGCGATGCGCTCAGACGGTGGGGGGAGGAGGATAAGACGCCACGTGAACGTTTGAGAAACAAGACAAGAGCAGAAGGCAGCATAAGAGTAAAGAGCAAACACACATGAATGGGCAAAAGAGAAGCCAAAATGTGACGGCACTCTCCCCACCAAAAAAAAGAACATGCAAAAAAAATAAAAACAGGAAGGAAGAGGAAAGATTGACCGAAGAGAGGAAAAAGAGGGAGCAGGAATAGAGTCTCTTTCCTCTGACGGGTGAGTGAGCATTGGGACCAGCCAGCTGAGTCCATGTCAAGAGGAAAGGAACCTAAACAAGAACAGTGCATTACATGCAGAGCTTAGCCCACTACCCACACTGCTGCAGACAGCTGAGGTGCTAATGGATCCTCAGCAGGATGATGGAAGAAGACCGAGTTGGAAAAAAAAAAAAAACAAACTCTATCTCAGTCGTGGCTGAATTCAGTTTGCCGGCTCACTGTTTAATAAAATTTGCACAGAGCAGGAAGGGGGAAGAAAAAAAAAATACACACGGGACATGCTTTGATTAAAAGAAAAAAAAAGTCTCGGTTAATTTAGAGCAACTTGCTGGTACTGCTGTAGCGCTGTTTAATAGATGTTAGGCAGCGAAGGGAGGAGTGAAAAGGGGGAAGTTACATCAAAGTGCAGTTAGTGATAGAAATGCATTAGATATAAGCACTGCACTGATGTTTGCAATTTCAAAGCTTCTGCGTCTCTGCTTCATATCTGTGGATATTGGTGGGGGATTTTTTATCACTTTGAGGGTTTTTTTTTTTTTTTCCCGAGGAGAACCAGCGACCATGGTTGACTTTATTCAATAAAGCAAATGGCGTGTTCAGTGGAAGTGCCTCGTTTTTCTATTTAATGGGGGAGTAAAAGCAAGGAGCAACAGAAACTGAAAAAAAGGTGTTTGCAAGTTAATTTTGTGCTTTTACAAGCTGCAGAAAGTCTATGCGTATTTCAGTGGAAAATAAATGGAACGGCTGTGGGGATTATAAAATATACACCACAGAATTTCTACAAATCGGTCAAACGTAAAGCGAATATGTGCTTTTTCTTCCCCACTTGACTCCTGGTTAAAACTGCAATGGGAGGATGTATGCCTTTTGTAAAAAATAGAAAACTAGCTTTGGATGCTGGTCTCAATACAAAGTTCATCTGAGGGGATTCAGTTCAACAAGTGAGCAGCTTTTTTGTCAAATCTTTGCTGAGAATTAAGTCAGTTTCTTTCAGACTTCCTGCTCAGGTTTAGGTAAACATGTTATATGCTTTTCCCACATTTTGGTGCACCTTGGCGAACAAAGTTAAGGCCTGCTTCATCCCTGTTATCCACTGTTCGGTTAACCGTTGCTGTAATAATTTCAAGGCCCTTTATGTGAACAACCCAGCGATCGCAGGGCGAACTCCTCCCTCCATCGCCACCGTCAACCCACAATGTAACATTCCATCCTCTATTTCTGCTTACGATGGTTTGCTGGATGTCTGTGTGAAAGTCCAGCTGCACCAAAGCCATCAGGGACAATAATGGATCCAGGCAGAAGGTGGTGCTTTGTAGCAAATATAGAAAATGAACAGTCAGATTTTAAGAAGAAGAAAAACAACAGCAAAGTTTGTGGAGAGAAATTTCCTGTGTGGATTCATCAGTGTATCTCTCTGGGACACAAAAAATAAAATAAAATAAAAAAGAAAGAATTTATAATCTGGTAAGAAAACACTATATTCCATTTTTTTTCCCCCATCATTTGAGTGGACAAACCTGGGCATTGCCTCTCTTTACAGAACGGTGTTGAAAACTATATTTCTCCGAGAAGAGTGCTATTGTTCAGGTGAGCTAAAAAAAAACCCACAACAACATATGAACAGATGTACCCAGTGGCACAAATACATAACTACCGAGAGGTTCAGTATGCCGGGTCAACGAGACTCTTTTTGAAAAGCCAACAAGAGAAAAAAAAATCTGGCAACTTTTTCTGGTGCTGCTGGAGACTTTTGGAGACTCCAGCGGGAACGCACATAATGCGAGCAGCAGGTGCAGCTGTGGGCTTCTTCCCATCCAAAAAGCCCAGTCCTCCTTCCACTGGAGTGGTTTCCAGCTGGGACCCCTCCATTTTTCTACCACATAAAAAAAAAAAAAAAAAAATTTTCTTTGTCTAAAATAAATCAGTACACGAAATAAATCCCCACTAGATTCCTGTTGTCTATTTGAACAAAGGGCAACCTTTACAAAAAAAAAACAAAAAAACAATAAATATTCTGCTAATGCATTTCTCTTTTGGGTGAATTGTGAAATAAAAAGGCAATAACTGAGAGTAGAAAGTTCATTTGTGTTCTCACAAACCTCTCCACAATCTCATCCCTGCCTCCTTTATTGTGAAGATTAGACAAGAACTTCATTAAGCAAATTCCTGGTAGTTTCCTTGGAAAGAACTTTGCAAAAATAACTCGGCGGGGAGGGAAATGGCAGAAGTTTAGGACCAGAGTAGCTCCTATTCGCCAACATAAAGCCGTTATATTTTACTGACTAAAATGCTGACAAGGCCTCTGCATCATGCCTGCTGCTGCAAAGGCTCCTGTGACACTCGTGAAGCCTTTGGGCTAAATTGTTAGCAAGGGGTTTTCACATGATTGGCATAGCAGAAGGCAGTTGCTATCGCTGTCTGAGGCTAAATATTAGGGAAAAATTCATATGGCAACCATCTGTTATTGCTGCAGGAAATATGAGAAATGGACATAAAAACAAATCTGACCGTGAACCTGTCAGAAAGTTGTTTTATGTTTTTTCCATACAGACAAATCCATTCAAATGAGAAGATGATAACGGATTACGAAGATTTTGGATAATTTACAGCAAAAGTGACATTTTAGCTTTCTGTTCTTGAATGGAGACAGATTTTTTCTTGCATTTAGACTGACCCTTTTTGTTCTCACAGTAAGTCACTACAGATCCGTCCTGTCATGTCCGAGGCCCCTAAAATAGTCACCTGAAAGCAAGAAGTGCACTTCTTATTTGTTGTTCTTCTTTGTGCGCATGCAGGATGTAAAGAGGAAGGAAGGAAGAAAAACATCTACCAAGAAATGCATCAGAGGGGGGAAAAAAGTGTCCCCTGCCAGTTTAGAGTTTCCTTGTCAATGTAACTAAATCGCTTTCTGTTTAATGGGCGGCAAACATAAGGGAGAAGCCAGAAAAAGATACAAGGAAATAGGGCCGTCTATTGAAAAATGATACCTTGTTCTGCACTCCTCGCTGCACAGATGCTCCCTGCATCGCGGGAAGCGAGTGGACAGAGTCGAGTGCAGAGGCACGCTCAGGGCAGACGCTTAAAAAGCATCCAAGAGACAAGTCGATTTAGAGTTCCCTCACTGCTGTAACTAAATAACTCCCCATTACATTGACAAAAAAAAAAAAAAAGTGGAGAGAGAACAACAAGAATGATGACATGGAGGAAAAAAAAAACAAACAAAAAAAAACGGGTCACTGGAGACGGAGAAATCCTCTCAACCTCAGTCGTGAGCTCTAGTATTTATTGGCGCTATCAGATGTGGATTAGAGGCAGATCACAGACTCGAATCGTTTTATCTCATTGAGCCACTGAGTGTTATTAAATCATCAGTGTCCTGGAAAAGCCTTCTTTCTCTCCCTTTTGACTCTTTCTGCTGACTAATTATAAAGTCTAAAAGTCGCGTCCAATAGGTGGTTGCTTCTAATCTGGAGGCAGAAAACGATTTAACAGCTGGCAGCTCAGGATTTCAGATTTCGTCGGTATCGGCGGCTGCGACCCGAATGTTTTTTGTTTTGTTTTTTTCTTTTGCTTTTCCAGAGTTTACATTATTGCGGTTGCAGCAGTGTTTCTCGTCTGGTCCTCCGGGTCGACGGCCCTGCATATTTTACACGTGTCGCTGTTGCTAATGCCCGATTCAAATGACTTTTAGCGTGACCTCTGCATGCAGCCGTCAAGCGCCTCAGAAGCCTGATGATCACCCACTTATTCAAGTCACCTGTGTGGCAGAAGGGGGTCATCTAAAACATGCAGGGAAGTGGTCCGTGAGGACTGGAGCTGAGGAGCGCCGGGTTATTGAATGTGGTTTCAATTTCCACATGGACCCAAAGGATTCTGTTGGTTTCGTCGAATGAGAAGTTTTGCTTATCATGATCCAGCCGTGACCAACACATGTTTCAGATTTCTTGTGGGCCAAAGCTGATAAATGATGATGATGTTTGGGTGTTTTGGTTTTGATCACCTCTGAGTTTGTTGGCAATATTTACTTCATTTTCTCTTTGTTTGTTTGTGTTCGTAATGTCTTGCCGTATTTGTTCATTCCTTTAGCTTGAGCTTCTTTACTTCTTCAGTGTGTTCTGCTCTCTCTCTCTATTTTAATTTATTCTCTTAGGTCAGTATTAGTCTTTTTTGCCTTCCTTCACTTCCTCGGCTGCCTTTGCTGTGACCGAAGGCAGATGATTCTAAATTAGCGCAGTCGCCTTCTCCGATTGGCCCGGTCGAGATTCGCCTGGACAAATCCAGCTTAATGGGAGAAATCCCTGATGGAGCACTTGACGGGAGATGAGAATAGAGTGGATTCGCGGATGGAGCCGAGGCCGAGAACAGGAACGAGCTGCAAAAGTACCGAAAACCAGGAAGGAGAAGCACATGAAGAAGAGAAGAAACTCTGCTAATTTTCCCCTCTGACTTTACTTTGAGTGGTTCAAAATGAATATCTTACCTAACTCTTCTTCCTTGCACCTCAAACCTTTTCACGGAGAATCGAGTGAGAAATGTTTTAAGTGGTTTCTCGCTCACCCCCCCGCCCCCACTGCCAGTTTGTTCTCAGAGGCATTAAAAGAATTGTTCAGAAATGATGGATTCAATATTCTAAATAGGAACCAAATCGCTGATTGCATTTCAGTGTTGTTCTCTTAGGATGAGAAATTATTCCACAGGGTGCAAAACTCATTGTGTTTGTTTTATTACCTTAAACCAAGCCTTCTGCGAGAGACTATTATTTGCATGATCTTGTGGCACCGTGTCGACAGATCTTTAAATTGGAAAGAAAAACAAAAGTGATTGCGATAACCCTTCAAAAGCCTTTCATTACCATTCACAGGTAAGCGCATTTATTGGCACACTCCACACGAAACGGCTCCCGTTTCCTCCGAACTCTCAGAAGATGTTGTTTCAGGAGGACGCATGGCACTGTGAGGCTCTCTGATGTGTTTGTTCAAGTTTGGGATCAATAAAGCAAACACATTCGCTGTATGGCCGTGATTTTATTAGAGAGCAGCAGAGCACGACCGCAGTGCAGTATGCTCGCCGAGCTCGAAGACGCCCCGATCCAGCAGTCGTTTTTTTTTTGCACGTCTGCAACTCACAAGCGGGGGTGCGAGAAAAGCGGTTCTGAAAATCCGCGCCACGCGGTGTTTCAGAACCGCGCGGCGCGGATTATGAGGGCCGGAGGACTCGTGATGACTTGCAAAAGACAACTTGGGTTTGTTTTGAGTGAATCGGAGGGAAACGGGGGGGGAAGGCGGAAATCTGCAAACAAATGGGTAGAAAGTCGGTTCTGTACGAAGATTCAAGTTTCATCTGCAAAGATACTGTTGCCGTTCTGTCTTCATATCCAACACGTTACATTCTCCAAAGGTAAAACAACAACAACAACAAAAAAAAGAAATTCCCAGTATTATTATTCACTGTGAGGGACTTGTTCTGAGTTAGCTTCTAAAATGACAAAAACCAAACCACTGAGGGAGTTTAAACTCATTTTAAATATTGTAAAAATAATCAAACAACTGGAAGAAAACTGCTTTGATTACATTTTTTTTCTTTGTGATCATCTTCAGTGTTTTGTAATGTGTGTTTTTACGCACGCGACGTAAGTCTGTGTGGTTTTGTGGAGCTGCTATTTTCACAGGGACGTCGTTAAAAGTGAGATTTTCATGGTCCTCCCTCGTTACCCACATACGGAAGACTCATCCAAATGAGAACAGAAGACTGTATGAAATACATAAATTACATAAATGCACCAGGTTGTTACTAGAGAGGCGCAACATTAAACATGAAAGAGGTGTTTGAAAAGGAGGAAGGCAGGAGACGTGAAAGTAAAGCGTGAAAGATAAGAAGAGTGGCGCACGCGTTTAGTGGTGGGTTTGATACGGGCTGCATCCTTGAAAAAGGGAAGATTTTCTATTTGCAATGCCCGCTTAATAAGAATAAGGTTTCTTCTCCATGTTACGCATGGTTTAGAGAAAATTATTATAAATTATAAGTTACACAACTATATGGTTCTTAAATCCATTTTAAGACTTTTGGACTGATCTAATGTTCAGATAAGTGTAAAAATGCCATAAACATACTTTCTTCTTCTTGCCTTTTCCTCAAAAGGAGGGTTTTGCCCACAGGCGGTGTTCTTTATAGAACCGTCACTGCATGCTTTGCTCCGCTGGGAGCCACAGTCACGGCCATCCTCCAGACCTTTAAGACCGAGCCGTCTACCACCTCGGAGAAAACACCCACCGACACACACACACACACACACACACACGCACGCACACACACTCTGTTCCCCCTCTCTGGCTCTGAACACAAAGAACAGCTGCCAGCTACCTCTGGACCCCTCTGGAGGAAACATGCAAGTGTGTATAAGTGTGTATGTGTGTGTGCGTACTTGTCCAGCTCTCCTATGTAGGAGCATTTCTGGCATATTTGCCAACTCTCTGAAGACCGGTGGGCCTTATGGAGACCAAAGCCTTGTCCTAATACACTGGACGTCCTTGTTGGGGGTTTAGAGGTTTGGTGTGAATTAGGTTCCAAGTAGATGAGTAATGGTTCGGGTTTGGAAAAATGTCTGGGTTATCTATAAATGGAAGTCAAGACTTCATGAGTAGAAATACAAACTTGCGTGCTGAGCGTGTGTGTGTGTGTGTGTGTGTGTGTGTGTGTGTGTGTGTGTGCTGTACCTTCCTTTTATGCTGCTGCTGCGGTGTGTTTATCTACGGGTGCTTAAGCATTCATGAGCTGCACGGTTTGTGTGGTCGTATAAAGTTTAGATGACTAAGGGCTCATTATTTCTTCTGTATTTATTTACAATACCAAATTATTCATTGTTTATTTTTGAACAAAAAAAAAAAAAAAAAATTATTCAAGCTGGAACGGAATTTAAAATGCAATGAAAAACAAAATCTGGGACAGACTTGGATTTTAAAAATACCTTCTGCAAACGTAAACATAAAGCTCTTTATTCGCTCCACACTTACTTTCTCCGGCGCATAATCAGCAGCTCATTTGTGTTTCTGCTTACTTTCTCCTTCAGTGTCTCACAGAAGTATACAGAAGACAGGCTTTGCCTGTCAAAAGGGAACCTCAATTTCAAGATACGACATTGACCAACCTTTGGATGCATAAAAATGTAAATGGATATAAACGCTCCGCTGCCTGGGTAAAAAAATAAATAAATAAATAAAAAATACAAAAATGAAGAGAAAATATCAGTTTAGATGAAAACTGGTCCAAACAGAATGAGTTTCTTTCGGCGTTAAATAGATGTAAATCAGTATATGTGCATGAAGCAGAGCATAAACAAGGCTTTCCATTGCAGAGCGCGTGCGCGCGCGTGTGTGTGTGTGGTGTGTGTGCGCTCAACAAATGTGTGTTGGCCTATAAACGTATTATAATCGGAAAGCGGCTGGTTCACAGAGCATTAGTGGTCTTACTGCACTTCCTGTCACTATAAGTCTTTATGGAGCGGGGGGGGGGCTGCTTTAGCTTCTCTAAACCAACTCAATATGCAATAGCCATTACCAGCAAACACACAATGTGTGGCCGGGAGAGAAATTATCCAGTCAGCGACGGTGTCCAATCAAGGCCTGTTAAGAAGATTTGTGTGTTGCTCTGCAGACGAATAAAGGAGTTTAGAGAGGTGTAGCTCCTGGTAACGACTGGTGCTGCTGGAAGTCGCATGCTGCTAAATCATCAATAATGCGATAGTTTAGCTGCCAACATGAGCGTGCAGTTTATATCCATGGGGGGTACGGAGAAAAAAGCATACCTCTTTGTTAAGTAGGTGTCTGTGGCATTTGCATACGTGTCTTTGTCTGCATTATGTTGCGTATTAATTTAAGATTGTTATACATTTGCGGTCGTGGAGAAAATATACCGTCTTAGGTTTTATTTCTAGGGTTTTATGTATGCGGAGAAACATAAAACTCCTAACACAATCACAAGGCAGAGCAGCAATTCTTCTGTATCCAAGATGTTTGCGAGAACATTTTTGTTACAACCTGATGTCCATTACGCCACAGAATGAGTGTAAAACGTGATCGTCCCAAAATGAACACCTCAAGGTCAGTCTGTGGACTGGACAGCTGGTTTATAGCCAACATACTGCATTGATTAAGAAACTGTCAATCAGAATTGTTATGCCGATGCATCACAATATACCGTCTCTATGTTGTTTTGAAAGCAATGCACTCCAGGAAGTTTTTTTTGTAAGACTCTTTCCCAGTTTTGCTTCATTTTGATTGAATATTGTGTATTTTCAAATGCTTAAAGTTGGATTTAAGTTAAGATTTAAGCAAGGAGCATATTTTTATGTTATGCATTAATAAGTTGAAACATTAATTTGAAGGAGGGTGTACTTATTTTCCTCCCCTAGCTGCTATACAAGTAAGCGGATTTCTTTTTTTTTTTTGCAACAAAACACGCCCGCTTTTAGATCCTTTTACCAATCAGATACTTACTGAAATACACTTAAATAGGGGCATGAGATTACTAATTTGCTGACTCACATCTGAAAATAATTTTAAAAAGTACATCAATGATATTTTCACACTCAATTCAAGACCAAGGTTACTGGAAAGTTACCACGTGTATTTCAATTTAGCTGCCTGTAATCACACACTCCAAAATAAAACCCAATGCGGCAAAGGCAGAGGTCAAATATTTAATACAGAGAGAGAAAATTCACCTCAGCAAACATAAACACTGATGAATGGTGTGAAGTAGGAGAAACGGCAATAAAACAAAAAGGATCAGATGAAAGAATGAAATCCGGGCCGCTTCCCAAAGACTGTCAGGTAGTCTTTTTCTGGGGCGGCCAATTAAAAATGCATACTCTTGCTTTTTTGCCGGAGCTGAAATTTCAGTGTCATGCGAGCACCGACCGCATAGGACTGCATAAGCAAGCCATCCCCAACATAATAGCCCGACCTGCACGCGTGTGGGAGCGCGCGCGTGTTTGTGTGCGTCTGAGACGAGCATTTGACTGTTAAAGACCCGAAAAGCCATGAATCAATACTGCTAATGAGAGTCTTAGAGCGCCGAGAGGAAAGATAGGAGACCTCTCGCCCTGTTCTTTCAATTTGTCTTTCCCACCTTCTTCCCTCCTTCTTCTCCTCCCTCCTGTCCCACCTACTGTCACCTCCTCCCTCTCTCTCTCTTTCTCTCTTCCAGTGTGGTTCTCTTTCAGCTTCCTCCTCCTCCACCCGTTCGTCGCCCGCATCACGGTGCCGCTTTCACTCCATCATCTCCCTCTTCCTCCCTTTTCTCTTCTTAAAGGTGTCAGGTGGCAGTGCGCCGCGCCGTCGTCTCCTCGGCTCTTGACAAAATTAAATATTCCTTCAGAGCACTTTTTTTTTGTGTGTGTCCGGCGGAGGAGACGGCTCGTGTTCTGCCTTTAAAGAGCCACAGAAGTGGACGTCGCTGCTCAGGAAACCGCAAAACCCCCGAAAGACAAGCACAAGTTTATGTGCCATGACGCAGCTCTGAGCTTCATTCATTTCTGTGGAAGCCTTTGCATGCAACACAACCCAATGGGCAACAGGCAATTTCACTAGCTTTTATCAAAATGTCTCTCCTTTAGCTCATGTTTAACTTTATTACACCAACTTATTGTTCAGAACCAAGAAATAAAAGCTGCAATTTACAACATAGAGTGCCGTGGGAAACGATCTGCCCCTTACAGACTCCTTTCTTTTTTTGACAAACTTAAATGTTTTAGATTTTAGACATCAAAAATGATCTAAATAAGTACAATCAAATTGTAATTTTCCAATTGTGATTTTATTTATTAAGTGAGAAAGACATAACATGCTAGTTACTACATTATATTTTTGTTGTCAGTTTTTTGTTTTTTTAGCGTACCCTGTTCCAGGTCACCCAGCATCCAGAGCGAACTTCAGTTCAGGCTTTGATTACGCCATGGAGAAACCTTCGTTTCTGTCGTTTTTGTTTGACAGTGGCCGATGGTCAGCAACTCACAGTATCCTCACAGTGCTTATGTATCATTTGTACCTTTTCCGTTACTGTGTCTCCAAAATGCTCCAGCAGCAACTTTTGGTACTTAAAAGTAGTGATGGATTTTGACATCCTTCCGTCGCTCTTGCCAGTCATCTTGCCTGCTGCCCATTTCCAGTGGTGGTTGTGCGAGAGACGGGGTGCAACCTCTTACATGCGCTTGTAACCCCACTGTTTTGTTTTTTAATAGATCAGGCAAACAAAAATTATTTTTTTAAAGCTAATTCCCAACAGGAAACCAAAGTCAAGCCAAAACTCAAGAAAAACTTCCTGTGTTACATCAAAATAGGTGTCACAAGTTGTTAAGATTAAAACACTTTATATCCATTACGAAGCTTAACTTCACCAAACAATGTCACTTATTGACTGAGACTCATCTCAGATGAACAAGAAATAGTAAAGGGTTTTATACTGCAACATATCAGGCTGTCAAGATCCTGTTACACCCATAAAACTAACCAAATCTTTTAAATAAAAAAATAAGTCTATCAATACTGTACAGGTATTTTGTCTCAGTGACCTTGAAAGATTGACGGCTTACCCCAGATCATGAATCAATAACTCGAGTTATTGATTTCGAGCTGCTGTCAGACGGTGCATCATATCACTGTGGAGTCCATCATGTCCTGAGACTAAAATAACATTTTACGCACAAAGACATTTAGTTCTGGAAGCTTCTACGTATGTCCACGTGTTTTACTATTTAATATCTGCAAATTACACTATTAAAGCGGGCCAATGTCTTGAAATGAAAACTGTTCTCCCAGCATTGACGCTTTCATAGCTTAAACAGATGGAAAAACACTGAGAATAGTTTCATTATTGATATACTTTCCTGAATTGCTTTCTTTGCACATACGCATAAAACGATGCAGACTGCCTTGCAAAAGAGTTCGTACCGGTTGTCCACGTTTTGTAATACCGCAGTCACAAACTGCAACGTTATTTTGGGGGGGGGGGATTTGATTTAAAAGGTCAACACAAGTCTGACTTCTCTAAACTTCTGGAGGCCTCACAGAACAGCTTGCATTACACTGAGATCAAACTACACACAGGAAGACTTTGTTTGCTAAATACGGGGCTTTGTTTTCCTTTTGCATCACAAATCTGCACTGCTTTGTGTTGGTCCGTCACGTAAATCTTTAGTAAAATACATGAAGATTTGGTTCTTGCACGAAGGCCAGATCTGCAGTTTTTGCAAGGGGCCATGGAAATCCCAGCAGGAACGTTCAAAGACACTTTGGGTCCCACATCCCAGGAACGTATTGGGAGTCTGCTGGAAAGCCCTTCCTCAGGAAAGCCGTCAAATAAAGAGGTTATCAGCACACTGATTATAAGAGAGAGGGAAAGAGAGGGGAGGAGAAACGACAGTGGGGGAGACTCGTTTTCCACGCAGAGGCGTTTGATGAAGGGCTGACTGAGCACCGCGGCGTTTAGAGTTATTAATATAACACAGACACCGTATCGATCCGTGACACAGGGGAGTTTAGCTGTGGCAGATATGCTCTCTCTGATATAGATTTACATATGGCCCCTGTCCCCCCCCCGTATGGATTTAGTGGCAAAGCTCTGAGTGTTTCCAAGACTTTGACAGATTAGGCCTGTCTGACCTGGTGAGTTTGGAGAACAGATAGGATTAGGAGTGAAAAGATAAAAAAAAAAAATAAAAAGGACAAAGAGATTTATTTACTCCTTAATGACAGGAGAAGAGAGCGCAGAAGACAGATGCCGCCGCTCCCAAACCGGGGCCCTGCACACGTGGCGAGCTAAGCGGACCGGACAGGTGTCAGCGGCCCGGTGAAGCCTCGCTCCCAGAGAAGCTTTACACCCGGCAGAGCTGTCGGCGTTCGGTGAAAAGTTCCAAATAATCTCCTCCAAACTCCCACAACGTGCGGGCCCGTCGATGCCATACATCATCTCCTGCAAGACATCTCCGAAAGAAGTTCTTAATTTATGGTGATTATGACCCTGTTTGCATATAAATTCGCAATGATTGAAGCCCCACTTTGGACGAAGGAGATTTTAAGGGCAGAGGGTTTCCTTTTTTTTTTTTTTTCTTCCTTCTTCTTCTTCCCTCCCATTCCCCTCGCCCCCCCTTGTCCTCCCATCTTTGTCTTCAGTAAGAAGACGAAGAAGCGGATCCCACGGCTTAAATTCCCTGCCGCTTTTGCGCAGACCCACACAGACATAAGCACAAGCACAAAATGCGCAGCCTGTCCCCCCCCGTAGAAGGCACGTGCAGGGGTCCAGGGATCACCCTGAATGCTTTGCCCCGCATTGTTGAACTGTTCCTTTCAGCGCATTAGAGGGGGGGGGGTGAGAGGCTCCTGCTCGCCAAAAGATGGGTCAGGCCCTTTCACTGCCAGCATCCTTCTTTCACCCAGGCCTCTGTCTCCCAGGGCAACTCTCTTTCTTGTCCTCTGCGTGTGTGTGTATATCTCTGAATGTGCCGGGGTGTGTATATGTGTGTGTGTGTGTTTGTGCATGCATCTATGCGTGTCTGTGCACCGTGCAAAGGCACAAGAGAAAGGGGAACATGAAAGGGAAAAAGTAGGCTCGGTGACTCTCTGCCAAAACCTTCTCTGATTTCCTCGCCACGGCTAATCTGATTGGCTCTTGTGACGCTCCGGCGGTGAAAGGAGATGCGGGACTGGAGGAGGATAGTAGGAATTGGCTTGGAATATCTCAGATAGAGCAGGACTTTGGGACGATTTTGCGCCTATAGGACTCCGTCGGCCATCTATGGGCAACGTGAATGCCTGAAGCATCCGTCCATATTTGTTTGCCTGTGCATGCGCGTCGCCGCGGCGCGTCAGACGAAGGAAGCTTTAGATTTGCGAGGAGGGGAATAAAAGGAAGAGGGGAGGGGATTCCAAAGGAGGAGAACTATCTCCATTCACCCGATTTTAGGATTATCAAGAAAAGCAGGGAGAGGGATGGAGGGGATAGAGAAGGCTGCTGTGAAAGAAAAGGAGGTAGAGAATAACAGAGTGAGAAAGTGATACACGGAATTAGAGATGTAGGGGGGGCGGGGAGCGTTAGGAATCTAAATCAGATTTATCAGCAGGAACATTTGCAATACGTGACTAGACAATAATCCAAGAAAGGTTCATCTTAATTACACTTTGGCCATTCACATTCCTTCAGTACTGCAAACATGGCCCGATTTCTCTAATTAGCTTCCAATTAGTCCAACTTTCTTTAAAAAGGGGAAACTGTTTTTTTTTCTTACAGTGTCAAGGAAGCCTTTATTTAGCCAAATGGTCCGGCTGAAATGTAAAACAGAAGTTCATGAAAAGTTAATAAGATAAAATGTGGCAAGTGTTATGAGGAATAAGGAAGATGGATCAAACCCCAACTTTGTTCATGTATACGTTTCTCTGAGTGCTGTTTTAAGAGAAACCTTGAAAACATGAAGAGATGTAACTGTCTGGTGGTCATAAATATTTTAAAATCTTTTCCAAAGAAGTGGTATAAAAGAGAGAGAAAGAGAGAGGAAATAAACCCAGAGTTCACCTTGGAAAACGTTTGTAAAGTGGATCTGGTATCACAGAAACGGGCCAAAAAGGCTTACAAAAATACAAAGCGAGATTTGCCTTTCTGGAAATGGTGAATTCATATAAAGCAAGGTCCCTCCTAAAGATTCGTGCAAGGTGCAACAGTGAGTTGAACATTTGTTGCAGACGGTAATGCAGCATTTCAGCAGAAGGCTAGAAGCATGCATGCAATATTACTAGAGTGCAACAAGGACAGGTTGCAGCATTGCGCAAGATTCTATCTGCCTGAAAATGGAGGAATTTTTACAAACAAATAAAAATCCGACCCTTTTAAAGGTTTTGCACCATGAATCATCAACAACTTTCTTGTTTGTTTTTTGTTGAATTCTTCTGTTTTTCTGCTCTGCTGTCTTTTTCATTTATTTATTTCTTTATCCGGATCGCTCTGAGTTTAAAACAACTTTTGGCACATTTTCATTATTTTCTGCCCAGTGATAAAACAAAATGATTTACGGCACGTGATCGGCATCTGACAGCAGCATCTCTAAACGCCTCGCTCAGACCCAGTCGTGCCACGCGATCGCGGCTGATTCGGATGCAAGGCAGGTCTTTCCCCAGACCGGTCATGGTGGGAGAGGTAAAGCAGGATATATGTGTGACTCAGCAGAGGTCAGTGTCAGCTCAAAGACACGGATGATTTTTATCCGTAAAAAAAAAACAAAAAACCTCGAAATGGCGGCAGTATCTGTCCTGCTCCATGGCGGGTCTGAGCGCCTTTATCAGGCACAGAAAGCTGCATAACGGTGAGTAAACATTCGACTGACCCCTGATAATCTCATGCTTTTTGTTCAGTATGGAATATTTTCACATTATGGTGACTAAAGTTTGTACAATCGGGCCGAAAGACATTCAAAACTAACAAAGTTATTCTTCTGTAATCCTTAGTTGTGATTGTGAACGTCGTCTTTGAATTTTAATCGTTTTAAAGTGTCAATAGCGGTGAGCTGAGTTTAACATCGTTCAAAGAAGACCTTTTTTTTTTTGTTTTTTGTGGAGACGTTCAGCTGCTTGAAGGAGGTCGCATCAAGTCGGCGGACGTTCTTTGTGGTCGGACTACTAAGTAATCCAGGTGAAAGGGATCCAGCCCACCATCGGAGGTGATGTCAGTGAAACGGTCTTTAAAAGTCTCTTCATTGCCTTCACATCTAAAACTTTGCGCTGTCTTGACTCGGGCTGATTCCCCGGCCTGGATGTTAGCGTCAGCGGCGATTTAAAACCGAGGAGGAAAGAATCCAGCGAATGCTTCACCTAACCTTCGCTTCATCTGTCTTTAGTACTCACCTTGCGCACGCTAAAATATGATTGCTAGTGTACCACTGTTTTATTTTTCACAGATTTACCTGAAGATCACAAAGAAGCTCAACATATATGCTTTATTTTTTTTTAGCATAAAATGAACGGTGACTGAGAACAGTGACTGCCTTGTAAAAAGTTTATTGAGAGCGTGAAGAAATAATTAAAATGGAGAACATAAAAGTCTTTAAATAACTATTTGATAAACTGGAAATGCACTCTTAATAAGTTGAGTTGGATAAACTTAATGAATTGAATCACTTGTTGCCAATTGAAGCAACTCAATTGAGTTGATTCAACTAATTTCTTTTTACAGTAGCAGAACAGACCACTAGTTGACTGACTTTTGTGCGCAGAGCACACATGTGGACGCTTCCACCTCATTATCTAAGAGCTTATCCAATAATCTTTCCCGTCGTTGGGCTGATACAACAGTCTTTTCTCCTCTTCAGTGGCTTTCCACGAGACTTTGTAACCTGACAATAGGGATTTGCTCCCATTCAGTCAGAAGTGCTTTGAGGTCGAGCAACAATGTGTAGAAATACTGCCCAGCTTCCAGCGGGAACTCCTGTTTATTCTAAAGACATTCCTTGGACCTGGAATCCTTTAAATGATTCAGGCCAAATCTATATGGATTTGGCTTTGTATATGGAGTCCCAGGCTGTCTAAAATATCTTTCATGCTGTACCTATGCTGCTGTCCTGAGGTGAAGCTCAAGATCTAAGCTCGCATGCTGAAAAACCCAGCAATCACCCAAGGATTATCTTGATAGGATGGATGGTTGCTTGTCTTTTGGGACTTTTGCCATTTTGTACTTTTATGGTGTTGGTCATGGAGCCGACTGCAGTGGGGTTCTTCACACCAGTCACTACTTCTTTTGTACGTACTGGTTTGACGGTTTCCTGACAGCTGGCTTTTTTTTGTACCAGCTCTAAGAAGTCGGAACTTCCTGTTAAACTCCATTTTGATGGAAAGAAACATCTTAGAGAATCTGACTGAGCATGCCATTTAGCAACTGAAAAGGCAAATCAAACACACAGAAAAATAAACACAACGATCCAGCTGTTCTCTCGTGTCAATAAAGTTAAAGGTTAACGACAGTAGCAGCTCCTTTAGTGGTTTTAATCTAGGAAATAAACACACCTACGCTCTGAGACAGTTTCAAGTCTGTAGGATGAAAGAGCAAACATGCAGCTTGTTGTTGCAAACGCTGAGAAATGAGTTTCATCTAACAGGGTAAAAACTGGAAGGCTGGATCAGGTGCCTGTAATCTACCAAACTGATCGTCTTTATCAAGATTTATGGAAACATCTGAGTATCATCAGCGTAACGGCGGACATCTGTCCCACACTGTCTGATAATTTCACTAATTTGATGCATTTAAGTAGCAGAAAGACCCCAGAGTGTGAAAAATATTTATCATTCACTTGAACAAACTGGAACCTGTCAGACAAATGAGATTTAAACCCCCCTAGTAAAGCATGTTGGAGCCTTTCTGAGAGAACATTACAATCATCTGTGTCCAAAGCAGGACTGTGATCTAACATGACAAGTGCAGACACAAGTCTGTTGTCTGAGGTCAAGAGAATATCATCAATGACTTTCACTTGTTATGTTTCAGTGCCGTAATGAGCTGTGCAACCTGACCGAGTCTCTTCAAACAGGTCGTTGTTTTGAAGAGACTCAATTGTGAATACCCTTTATCTCTATAAGTAATAAAAATATGGAATGAAATTGATAAACAAACAGTTATAATTGTTTAAATGAGAAATGGTGAAGGTGAAAACTGACCCAGACCCATAGAGGAGGTTAACAGATTTTAGGCCACAGGTTTTTCAATATTAACTACAGTTGCACAGTTCACGTACATAAATAATGGAACAAAGACTCTGCATCACAGGCAACGCAAGGATTTAAAAAAAAACACACAAAAAAAAACTGATCTTAACCCAAATAGAGCAACAATGCAAGAGACGCTGATGCACTGATGAAGCGAGTGGGAGAAAGATGAGTGGATAAAGCCTCTGAAAGGTGAGGGTGGGAAAAAAAAGTAGAGCGGATAACGGGAAAAGGAGGTGAGAAACAAATGAATAAATAAAAGAGACACGCTCGCCAATTCACCGGAAGAAAAGCGTAAGGATTAGGAGGTGTACAGATGCACCAAAAGAGAGTGGGAGAGAAAGAGAGATGAAGAAGAAAAAGGTGGGGGGGGGAAGAGAAACAAAGACCTCACAGTGTTAGGAATGCTGCTGGGCATCCTCAGAGGAAAACAGAGCAGACTCCTTTGTAGTTTCAGAGAAAGCTCCGGGTCTTCATGGATGCACACATTAGCTGGTCCTTGAATTAGTGGCTCCCAGGGGTCCCTATTTTTCTCTTTGTGCCCCTGGTCTATCACTTACTCCATCTCTTTCAGCTTCTTAAAGCAATCTGTTTCCATTACTTTATCTCTCCGACTCCCTACTCTTCTCTTCTCTCTCTCTCTCTATCCGTCAATCTCCACCTGTTTTTTTTTTACTCCTTTCCGCTCTCTCCTTCTCGATCTCCCACACAAACTTTATCTCTACCCTTCCTCACACAGAGAATAAAAAACTAAAATAGAAACATTTGCACACTCCACAAGATACACAAGCATGTTTGCAACCTACACATTTTCTCTCTCTCACTCATATAATACACAGTGGATTGTTTCTTTCTTACTTTCTTTTCTTTTTTTTTTTTTTTAAGCTCTCTCAGGGTTTCTCTCAAACTTAAACAAGTTTTCCAAACCTGGGTTCCTCAGCGGGTCCCCAGACACATCCACAGATTCAGGGCGATGCGTCGGAGCATTTTTTATTTTTATTTTTTTTTATGGTGGAAGGCTTTATCCCAAACTCATCTAATCCTATAAAAACATAAAATGACACCGCCGCCGGACTTGATTTGGACTTTTTCTTTTTTGAGAATTTCTTTACTTTGTCTTTTTTTTTTTTTTTTTTTGAGGTTAATAAAGTCATCACTCCAGCATTTGGAAATATTAGATACCTTCCAAACATATTCATGCACAGAATTGTAAAGTTGAAGGACGGTAAGTGCTTTAAAAAGAAATAAAAAATTGATGGGCGAAAATCAGAAAGTTACAGCACATATTTTTGTTTTTTATAGAAGTTGATCAATTTTCACTGCAGTTAGAGCAGCGAGAGTTGTGCATTTGTCCCTACCGGTTTTGCACATGTAGAGACTATCATTTGTTTTTAACAGGTCGTTTCCTTTCTTATCCTAGATTTTAGCTTCATCCATCTTGCCATCAGCTCCGGCCAGCCTCCCCTGTCCCTGGTGGACCAGCGTCATGTTTAGGGTGTCGGTTTTTCACCACAGGCGAATGTTTTGCCACAACGTTCGGTGTTGGGTTTCATCTGACCATATCGCCCTCTCCCATATGTTTGCTGTGTCTGCAAAGGGGACTTCTTCTGGCTTTCTTTTAACAATTCCCTGCTTCTTGCCACTCTCTGGTGAAGGGCAGATTTGCAGAGTGCACAATAGTTGACAGATTCTCTCGCCTTAAGTGTGGCTCTTCGCAGCTCCGCCAATCCAACGTTACCAAGGGCTTCTTGGCTGCTTCTCTGACTAATGCTCTTTTAGCCGAATCGCTAAAAGAGCATTTTCAGATGACGGATTTAGCAATGTGGTCAACGGGATGTTCAAACCTCTGGAAATTGTTTTATTTTTCTGACCCTGCTTTAAAATTCCCCACAACTTTGATCCTGAGCAGTTTGCTGTGTTCCTCTGTCTTTGTGATGTTGTTAGTTCACCAACGTCCTCTAATGAAACTCTGGTCCCTTCGCAGAAAGTTTAGATTTATACTAAAGTTAAACTACATAGAGGTGGAGTCTATATTCCGATTAAGGGACTTTTGAAGTAGCAATGGATTTTAAATATGAGTAAAAGTTGAAAAGGGTGAAAAACAAAATTGTAAAAAAAAATAATAATAATAATTGAACTCAAAGTTTCCCAATTATGCACTTTATTTTACTGGTTTATTGATACTTTTAGATATTTTTTTGGTTTCTCTCTTCAAGGCAACATGTGTTGTTTATACGACTTTGTGCTTCATGTGTCCAGCTGAGTGCGCTCAGAACGCGTTTTCAGATCCCGACACTTTAAAGGGATGGTTTAGCTTCTTTGATGTGAAGCTGTGTGAGCTTCGTCCACAGTCAGTGGATTGATTACTGCTGGCCGCCATGTCAGCAGTTTGTCGAAGCTGGTAGAGGCACCAGCAGGGAATCTTAGCAAAATAAATGTACTTTTCAAACCTGGTGTGTGCAGCAAGTTTTTATTCTTATCACCGCCAAAAACAAAAAAAAAAGAGAGACATATATGTGGATGGATGGAAAGATTGAAAAAAACTTGCTGCACACCTGGAGTTTGCTTGTGTGTGTGTATATATACTCTTAATATTTGAAAAAGTACAATTATTGTAATATTTTCCTGCTTTCCAACTCTTGCAACTCAGTCTTAAATATATTTTTTTTCCAGTGAACGCGCACGCCGTTTGAAGTACATCTTTAATGAGTTCAAATTTGTACTGCTGATTTGTATTTTGGCAGCTTAATGTCAATATCGCTGTGTGACACTGCGTGTGCTTTGTCTAAAAGTACAATGCTGCTAATAAGCTATGACTCACAGTTCCCCCCCGTCCAAAACAAAACCACCTACAACGAGGCAGTAAAGGCCTCATTATGGAAGTGAAGATCAGAAGACGCCGTTATGGGAAAAGAACAATGTCAAAATGATCTGATCCATTAGCTGTAAAAACTTGGAAGGGATTGTTTCTTAGATCTTACCTAAGGTCTAAGAGGTGGATCTGTCTGCTCCTCTTTCGAGAAATTCTTTGAACTTCTTGAGAGGAGAGTTGCAGTGATTCATTCGTGTACAAGGTTCATAAGTTACAGCATTTAATAGGTCTAAATTGTGGCTGTGCTGTTTTCTATGTAAGCCTATGTGTTGTAGTGTCTCTTGCGTGGTTGGGGGGATTGTCCTGTTGCACCAAACTTCAGCTTTTAAATAAACTACCTGAAGATTAACAAGTGGATGTCATGGACTCGTCTACACAGATCTGTAATGGTTTCTCTTCGTTCTTTCTTTATTATTTTCCTTGGCGTGACTTTGGCGAGACTTCCACATATAGGAAGCCTGATCATTTCCTCGCATGTTTTTCACTTGTAAATGAATATTTTCAGATTCAGACTGTTTTGAAATGGTCGTATAATAAATCCAACAGCTTATTCTCTGTCAGAACTGCTTTCTTACCTGTGTGACACTGTGTGTGTTCACACACACCAGCAAAGTCCTGCAATTTGGAAAATTTGTACGGCTAGTTTGGTGGATGTGCACATTACCATAACTGGTTGCTCTTTATTTTGAAGGGAAGGCTCATGGGACTGATTGTGTTTTAATCCATATGGAGATTATAATTTGTATGTTTCAGTTGCTTGGTGAGCACATATTGGATGTAAACCAAAGCAGTGGGATTCAATGTGCACATCAGATTCACTACAAATAGATGACAAGATGTCTTCTTTTGTTTTTGGGAAAACCCAGAATGCCTTTCTGTTCTAAACATGTATTGGAAGTTTTAACCTCATTAAAGACCTTAAAAGCCCTAATAGTGTGATTGGTCTGACAACAATTTATTAGTACAATACTTCCAGGCCATATTTAGAATAAAAAGAGCCTTTTACTCTCCTGAAGCATTAAGGATTGTCATGTTCTGGATGCCTGAGAATCTACACTTGGTGTGAGTTTGATACGTTGCAACTTTTGATGCATAGGACAGAAAATCATGCATGATTTAACATTGTTTCTGCCAGACATAATGTGATTTATTGTGCTTTTGTCCTCAACATTCGTCACCTCCAAGCCACAAACTTTCAAAATTTAACAATTTGCTTTGATCTGTGACTGGTGCCAAAGGAACCCAACCTTTTGATTTTGCACATTAAACTCCCAGTTTCATCATTGGACAACAAATTACATTTTGCGTCACTTAAATGATGGGTGACCTCACTTATCACTGTTTAAAAAGATTATCCCCGCGAAAGACTGCCAGCCTAGGTCCACCTGTAATCTGGAACGGCTCGGATCGCAGACAGCTTTCTGTAAAGCCTGGCAACAGGTTGCACAAAGACGGAGGATGTCAGAGTCACTTGTTCAGGGCGAAGATGTTTTGCGCTTTGTGGATTTTTCTCAGGACAGGTGGCCCATTGAATGAAACCCTCTCCACAAACCTCCAACACCCGCCTCAGGCCCCCGTTCACCTCCTCCTGCTCCCATTTGCTCTTTTGGCTGCATCCCTCTCTCCCCCTGCCATTCAACACCCCCTGGCACTGAGACAGGACGCAAGAAAGGGATGTGATGAAAGGCATGGGGGTGAGGGGTGTTTGTTTGCGTGTGTGTGCGTGTGTTTTGGTCGGGTCGGGGGGGAGAGTTTAGAGAAAGAAAGTGATTCAGTTGCACCTATGGTGAATGCCCAGGGCCAGCGGGCGGTTAAGGAGGGGTTACAGACTGAAAGTGTGAAGTGAGAGCCACTGAGCTGGAACAGTAGCCGATAAGGGCACACTCGATCTGATGAAGAGCTCCCTGTTGAGTTATCAGTCTATAAAGGCTTGAGGGGGGCTGTTTGTATGGTTGTTGGATGCTTTTGTGCACACAGTTAGGAATTGTCTGGTTTTTGTGTGTGTGTGTTTCTGAGCAGACATTCTTGCGGGTTTACCTGTCCACTTCCCCTTGAAACACGAGTATTTACACACATAATTGCCTGTGATGTAATTAGTTTCCTTCCCTACGCTCCCTTATGCCTATGTTTGAGTCGCTTCATAGCCTCCGTCGCTCGCCAAAATCTCAGCAGTTGCGTGGCTTCCCAATATCTCTGCGCACGTCCGTCAAACGAGTCCTTGTGCGCCGGGGCCTCCTCCGCATCTGTTTATCTCATTGTGTCAGTCCCAGCGGTAAGGGCATGTCTTCGGTGAGTCCCAGCCTGCCCATATGTCCGCTGTGATCCGTGAATAACTCAGCCTGCCAGTCTCAGACCGGCCCGGATCCCCCGCGCCCCACCCCAACGCGCCCCCAAATGCCTCCTCACTCAACTCCACGCCGCCACACACGCAGACTCTAATGCCTGCCCACGGTTAATTATGCACGCCGGTGTGCAAGCGTCCTCTGATGCGTGCGCCCTTACACCCACACGAGTATAAACACAGACGTGCGCAGGCACAAATTCTGCTCAGGTAGATAATCGAAACGGGCGCACAAAGACATCCGCCTGGTGCAAAAAAAAAAAACACACACGCGCACACAAATCCAATCGCACACAGGTGGGTAATTGATGCAGGAGCGAATAAAGATGTTCACATGAAAGGCTTCACGCACACACACAAGCAGAAAGACCCCTAAGCGTCGTTCTCATTTGCTCGGGGTTAGAGCACTAATGTTTTTGACACCAAACACAGCTGAGGGAGATAGCTCATATGCTTTAATAAAGCCTGGTAATAAGGGGTGAGGTAAATAAGAGTCAGGTTAATAAGCTCTGGGCGAGAAATTGTGTTGGAACACAACGGCGTTGAGAAAGCGAAGAAACGCAGGTTCAGAGAGATCAAAGCCTTACATCAAGATTACTGCTCCTGAAAAATAAACCACAACAAATTGGCAGAAGGGAGGAACTTTCTTTCTTTTTTTTTTTTTTGTATCCCTGATTCTAGCCGTGATAGCATCAATTAGCACTTCAAAGCCGCATAAGGGTTTTCTTCAGCTATCTTCGGATGCCAGTGGGCGTCTTTCGCCCTTCCTGTCAATAACACTCAAAGTTGTTCTTGAGGGAGAAGAAGAAAAGGAGGAAGAGGCGAGCGTGTTTGCAGACACTTTCAGTCGAATCTGAAGATGTATAACCCGCCTAATTGGCATCGTTATAAAGATCAGCAGAGTGGCGGTTTTAAGACGTCAAGAAAACACAAGAAGAAGAGAGGGGGGGATAAAAAAAAAAACAGTGACAGGCGCAGATTGATGGAATAAATTGGTGCGGAGACAAAACAGACGTGCGTGGGACTGTGTTGTTTTTCTGTTGTATAGGCTGAGCATCATGCTGTTGTCAGGAGGAGGTTATAATGATCCACATGACTTTATCAAAGATTTACATTTGGATTCTCCAAGTGAATAAAAAAAACAACATCATTACCGTCATCAAACAACACGGGTGTAACAATGTTTTAGAGATATTCTAGGTTTTGAACCAAAGGAAATGATATGGCTTGAGCAATCTGGTTGTCTTGACATACCTGTTGAAAACAAAAATCTTTAACTTGGTGCTGCAGACATTTTGATAAGTCATTTCTGGATTAAGGAACTGAAATTGGCTGCTTTTGAAAAGAAAATGTCCTGGAAAGAGATTCCTCAGATAGCGGGTCAGAACATCAAGGAAGGATAATTGTAGACTCAAGAAGGAAGCTTTATAAAAACCTCTTGTGCGTCTGCTGTTGCACTTTCTTATTCTGTATTTAGATTAGGCAAAAGTAATGCTAGCCTTTTGCTTTAGTGCCAGTAGGAAATGATGCACGCATTAGCAATGGTTACTTAAGTTGCATCATGTGCTGCCTGTTGATCTGACAAACAGTTTTATTAAAGTCAACTCACCAGGGCAACTCAAGAACTGCTTCCTTTCTTATTTCAAAATAAGGATTTATCCACTGTCATCCAGATTATTTTTCAAATCCTGCCTTCCTGTTTTTGCTAAACTTCAAACGTGAGCCAGTGTTAATCACTGTGAGGAAAGAGTCAAAAAAAAATAAAAAATACAACTTTGGGAGAAACGTCAACCTTGTACAGCTTTAGCCATGCTGCAGATCTTCTTTTAATTTTTAACTTTAGTCATGTTGAAATGATCACCTACTGTTGGCAACAAACCACTCAGAAAAAAAAAAACATAAATTAAGGCTAAGCTTAAAATACTCACCTCCATATCTGGAGCCCATAATAACTGTTTACACTTCCATGAATATAGTCAGTAGTTGAATGATATGAAACAAACAGACTCAAGGTAATGACAAAAATGACAAGTGAACTGTTTTTAACAGCCAGTTCAACGTTTTTTTTGTTTGTTTGTATGTTTTATTTTAATTAACCCACATTTATTCAAAAATAATTCAGCTAATGGGATGTGAGCATCTGTAAACCCGTTTCGTACAGTGTGTTGCATCTACGACAGACTACATGCTTGGCTGTGTTATTATGTGAAACACAATCAAACCAAATAAATCCTAAACCGTAACTTAAACAATACATAGGCCTCAGCAAAGTCCAGACCCTGAGGACGGCTGCCATGTGGGACGAACACCTGGAGCGGCTCAGGATTTGAGGAGTCAGCAGGTTTAAACATAACAGGCCCAATGGGCCCAGATGTTCCTAAACAGCGCCGGACACCTGGGCCACTCCCACTCCACCTGAAAGACAGGGTGCCGAGAGGAACAGTAAAAGCAAGGCCCGTCGCAATTTCGATGGGACCTTCTGTGCAAATCAGAGTTCACTTTGACAACAAGATGTCATCGCTCCCTCATCAAACAGCGTAGCATAAATCACTTCGGTCGTCTGCTAGTTTAAATCTGACCTCACCACGCAGCCGACGGCTCAGACTCGCCGCCTTCCTGAGAAGTGTGGAGGCGGCGCGAACTTCATATTCCTGGCCAATCTGATTGCCGCTGATTGAGATTAGATTGCAATAAAGCAGCACTTGCCATAGAGAGGGTGTTTTGGTTTCTTCTTGCGCTTCGTCAGCTGTACAGATTGAGCCACGAGTTCATTATCATGGAGAGGCTGTCGACTGTATATATGCGGAATCCGATGGGAGACTTGAGGGAGGAGACACAAAGGAGGCGGAGGGGGGAGCGGTAAAAGGAAGGGTAAATCAAAGCAAAGTTTTGGTAAACTTTCCTGAAGGTCGACCGAGAGCGTGGCTGGATCGGGCCCCCCGAGGGGGCGTGTAGGGGGGGAGAGAGGGGAGTCGGGCCAATCAAAAGACAGCTTTGTCAACCAATCAAACGGCAGCAGCCGTATCATCTTCAATCGGCAAAACGCGCCCGTGGAATAAAAGCAAGGAAACGCGAGCGAGCGAGCGCTCCACTCTCTCAGAAGGTGGGTTCAGAGGGATCCTAACCTTTATGTGTTCACTTTATCAGCAACTGGAGGGATTCTGACCTCCACCGCTACTAACAGGCATTTCTGACACACATACAAAGACGAGCACACCGAAAAAAAAGCACTCTGTGTATCTTTGTTTCTCTCTTCGCAACCTAACATAGAAAATGTAACACTCCTTGTCACAGGCACACACACGCACACACACACACACACACACACACACACACACAGACAGAGCTTGGTGCTATGGGGCTGTTTACATAAGGCCTTGCCCTGGGAAAGCACTGTCATGCTGCCAATGCTGCCAGCAGCGAAAGAGCGAGTGAAAGAGACGGGAGTTTGCGAAAGAGTGGGGGAACGGGTGGGGGGAGATGGCGGATGATGGAAGATAGAGCTTCGCCAGTCTGATGCGCCCATGGCCTCGGGGACCGGCGGTCACTCAGAATGAGGGATGAGGATGAAGGAGAGGGAGGGATGCAGAAGAGGGAATCTCACATGAAAAGAAAAAGAGTAGTTAAAGAAAATCTTCGCAAGACGAGGACGGATTTGGACGGATGAAGAGATACTCGGGAGAAAAGGGGGAGGGGGAGAGATAGAGTAGATTCAAAAGGAGTAAAGCTGGCCAAACACAGAAGGGCAAAAGAATGGATTGACAGAACAAAGGAGGTTAGGGAGATATCGGAGGGAGAGAGGAGGATGGAGGGACAAGACAATACAGATAAAGACGGGAAGGAAGAAGGAAGAGCTGGAGAGGAGGAATCCCAGAGTCCCCCCAGTTTGGTTCTTCCAGACTCCTAATCTATACGAACAAATGCATGGTGTTCACACGCCGCGGAGCTTTATGACGGCACGTCGAGCTTGAAATAAAGTTTGTTTATTTAGCCCAAAGACGACGGGCAGCAGACCTTTGAGGGAGTGATGGAAGATGTACCCAAGGTCAAAACCACTTAAGTGTGTCCCTCTTTCTTCTTATGTAACCTCTCTCTTTCTCTCTCGCTCGCTCTATCTGAGCCGCATACTAAGACACGCACGCTCTGAAACAACACACGCACACACACACACACACACACACACACACACACACACACACACACACTCACGCGGAAGCATACTAAAGCGGTCGGGAGTGTATTGATTTAGCACGGTGTGCAGATTCCCACCAATGCCCCTATGCACAGATTAAAGGGGGAAGAGAGGAACACACACACTCTCCATTTCTTTGCACACACACACACACACATACACACACACCTGCAAACAAATGCATCAAGCCGGCTTTTGCTCTCCAAGCTTTTCTTTTATCAGCTGAGATGCGGTGTCCTCATTATGTACAGTTTCTTTCGAAAGACTTCACACCCCACTGAACTTTTTCATGCTACTGCCACTGACTTCCCTGTATTTTAACGCCAACGTGAGCACACTCGTGCAAGGCTTCCGGTTTTATATAACGAGAAATCTGAAAAGACTAAACTTGTTTTTTTAATCAACCCTCTTTACTTTGATACGCCTGAAAGAAAGTCAGTGGAAGACGTTCCCTTCAGAAGTCACGCAGGACTCCTCCTGTGTGTAATTTAACCTCAGTTAGAGCTGTGAAGCCCACAAAATGTTTCTTAGAGAACATTAGTGAACAAACTGCATCATGAGGATCAAGTAACATCGGATAGCCTGTGATTAAAGTAATGGAGACGCTTAAAGCAGAGTTCGGTTACGACGTGAGCTTTTGAACATCTCACAGAGGACCGATCGGCCCATCGGCGGATAACGGAAAGAGTGCGTCTCAACTTTACAACCTACCGATTCACGGCGGCCCCTCCTTGACATCAGTCAGGAGTTGGTCAAGATGGGAGGATCTATCCACATGACAGCTATTAGCTGCGTTACCCCACAAATCTTTTGTGGCAGAGCGGCGAGAAGAAAATCATGAAAAATTGTTTCTGGTGACCAAACAAAATGCTTAACGGTGTTTCCCTTCTTATTTCTTGTGTTGTTCTATTGCATAAAATCACAAACAACTGCAGAAATAGGTTTGCTGTTGAGGTGATGCAAAAATACGAATAGGTTTATTGGGTGTGAATACTTTTGGGATGCATTGTGTATTAATTTATGGGGCCCTTTTGAATTTCTCAGATGGTGCCTCTTCCAATTTGTAACTTTTGAGCTCTAACTCATCAGGCTTGCTGAGAGGTTTGCGCGTGCGAGTGTGTGTGCCCACATGTGTTTGGATGATGATGATCCGCCTCCTGTACCCACGGCTTCTTAGGGCTCTCGGCATGCCAGCTGGTATTCCCTACTGAGGGACCACACACACACACACTCACACACACACACACACGCACACACGCTCCTGTGTCAGACCCTCTGTGATTCAGCATTATCTGTCAACAGCGCTCGCTTTAATCTCCCTACAGGACCAACTCAGAGTGATGTTGTGTGTGTACAGTCAGTTGTGTGTGTGTGTGTGTGTGTTTTGACAGTGTGTGATATCTGCATTTGCTCTCCCAAGTCGCCCTATTAGTAGCCCTGCGGACCCTTAGAAATACTCCGGCAACCTCAAAAGAAGTTCTTACTGGCTGCCGCCTTTGGGATCCAGCATGCTCTGCTCCATTAAAAGCATTTATACTTACTTTTCTAAGCCTGACAGCGTTTCTTGTTTTTGTTTTTTTTTTTTTTCATCCAGAATTTCACATGCAAATATCAACACTCTTGCCGTGTGTTTTAAAATCACTGCACAGATGCTTTCTCGGAAGCTCTTATAATTCAGTTCTGAGTCACGGAAAAGAAAAGCGGAGCTTTTGACCCTGAGAAATGCGATAATAGGAAAACCGAATCAAGCATTTTAATCAGGGCCGATGCCGCGTAATACGTTCCGCAAATATTTATGGAGACTGAACTCTGGTCCAGAGGTGACTGATGTTAAGAAAAGCGAAACACGATCGCGTCAACGATAAAACGGTGAACGTTTTGGGGGCTTTACCGGTGGATTATCCAGCTCAAGCAATTTTCAAGTCGGCAGAAGTTGCTTTTCACGCCGTATAAGCATGAATGACAACAAACAGCGTTTTCTGCAGGTAGAAAAAAAAAGAGAAACTCTCCTGTATCCACAGCTGCTGCCTGACTGCAAACAGAGGTGAAATCATTTAGCAGCAAGGGAGACAAACCTGCTCTTTGAAAGAGTTTTTAAAAAGCTCTGATCAAAGGCGCAGTCACTTTTCTCTCACCAAGGTCTCGCTTTAAAGCCACAAACGGTGTGTTTTAATGACATGCTGTGACATAGACAACACAAAGCAGAGCAAAAGCCATGATCCAAAAGTGGAACTGGTCAGGGATGATTGGAAAATGGATAGAGATGAACACAAGTCATTGCTAGAAGGGAAGATGTTAGAGACTCGAGTGAAGGTTCATCTTCCAGCAGGACAATCGATCTAAACATGCATCGATCAGAAGCACATTCATGTGACAGAATGGACCAGTCAAAAACCAGGCCGAAATCTGGTGGAGAATCTGCGTGAAATCAGACAGAGCTTTTTTTTTTTCTTTTCTTTTTATATAAAGAGAAATGAACAGAAATGCTTGTATCTAGATGTGCAACGCTGGAAGAGAAAGTTGTGTTTGGTTTTATTTTTCATAGTATTCTCGCAGGGGCCGGAATACAAATTCATGTTTTTGTTTGCAACAATTTGTTCATTTAAGATAAAGTAGAATATGTCACTGCTGCGGCTTTAGAGTTTGAGTCGGAACAAAGAGTCTCTTCATAAATCCAGTGAAGTTCAAACCACTTGAGTCTGGTAAATGTTATCAGACTCAAGTTTAATAAGAGACGACTGGCCTCTTTTTTTTTTTCCAAGAGGAAGGAAAACTGTTTCTAAATTGTTCGTATCATCAGACAAGAGGCACGAGAATCTGTCATAATAAACTATATGATAGAGGTTTTGCAGATTTCATGATAAATTCGGATATATTCTTTGCATTTGAGTCATAAAGGATTCAACATTATATTCAAAAGAGATTTTTTTTTTACAAATAAACGCATTCAAAGAAGAAATTTCATTAAAAACATATGAAACATAATAAGAAAACACACAAATGTGTTTACAAGAACTTTGATCAGTTACCTTAATAATCATCTGAGTAAGGTCTGCATGTTGGCTTAGGACAGACAAACTGACAAACTGGGTCTTAAGCTGTATCCAGAATGAGTTGACATACATCACGATAATCTTAAGAAAGTATCAGTAATAAACTATTTTTAAACTGAGTGCCACTTTAGTCCAATTGACAAACGGCTGCTCGAGTTCGTCAAGCCAACAAGGCAAGAGATGAGACGCACGGGTTGGACTGTTCACACCAAAAACAAAAAGGATGAGTGTTGGTTCGGCTTCTCTGAAGCGCACGCAACCTTTTATTACATAAAACACGAGAGTGGAGGAAGCGGCACTGTGACCTACAGCGGGGGGCTTTTTAGTATTCTGCCTCACTTTCTGTCTGCCTTTTGTGTTTGTATGGCCGCCGTTTGCGAAGATGAGAGAGAAAGAAAATATTTAACTCTGCAAGTGGTTTTCTGTCCGTTTGATGAATTTCTATTTGCAGCTCAGACAATGTTCTGTAATTTACACTCTCTGCACAACACAATAGGTGAAGAAGCTCCTTTTAAAAACAAGGCGAATCCATTCCGCGAAAACGGACTTTGTTCCACTGGATTCACTTTGGGCTGGTGCAGTTTTTCCTGATCGTCTTGTTAAGAGGCGATTCTCATCACATTTCTTTTATTTGTTGCACTCGGATGTATTTATTTATTTATTTTTTTTATGATTTACAGTTCAAAACCCTCATTGTTGAGAGCATGCTGCTTGTTATTCAGGGCCCTCAGAAGTAGCTTCTGGCACAAAGAATGGAATAATCGGTTTGGTGAAATGAACATGATCTTGTAATATTGAGCCGTGCTGCCAACAACTTTCTCTTTTCTTTTCTTTTTTTTTTTTTACATTTTTCTTCCTCTGACTTGGCTGCCAGTTTGGCGCGTCGTTCCAGGCAACTGAGATGAGAATGGAGATTTTTAAATTCTATTCAGACAATAACTCAAAAATAAACATCAGATTTCCAAAGCCGTGATTTCTGCAGTTGAAGTCGCCCAAGTAGTTTTGTGCAAACTGAAGCAAAAATAATAAACTAACACTTCACTTCGAGAAGATGTATAATGGATTTTTTTTTTTTTCTTACGAAAAACTCACTCTTTCCAGTACTTATTTGCACCCATGCAGTTAGGAATTAATTTTTGACAATGTCAGGAAAAAAATTCCCCCAACAAATATTCTGTTGGGGGAATTTTTGTTCCCCCAAATACAAAAGTGCGGTTTCTTTTTGTGAACCGCACTTCACATAAAGAAATCAAACATGAACAGGATGCAGAGTCCTGATACAGAGAAGCGATCCCACACCATGACACTCCCACCTCCAAACTTTTCAGTTTGTTTTCTTTTTCCCAAACTGCCATATTTGTTTTATGTCCCTCACGTCCAAATTATCCAGTTTTATACCTCATCTGCCTAGAGAATATTTCTAAAGTCCGGGTCGTGCATACTGTCGAACTGCTAAACCTTTGCCTGGCCTTCATGTTTTTGTGGTAAAGGTTTCGCAGTCTTTCGTGTGGTCTTAATGATGTGCTTGGTGAGTTGAAGCTTCCCGTCAGCTGCCAGCCCTGCGGAGTGTCGAGCAGCGGACATGTTGTTTCAGACATCCACAGAAACCTCAGACAAGAAAACCTGCCTTGTAAAATGTTTTCCACTGGTCACTATGGACTGCTTGGGCTTTACTCTGACTTCCTCTTCTTTTTTATCAAAACGAGATAACAGTGAGACCACACTGCGACTAAAAAAAATATATATTTTTCTTTTATGCAACATGGTGACCAACATTTCCCGTTTGATTCAGAATCACCAATATCTGCATTTTTATGCATTAACAAAAAGATTTTTTTTTAATGTATAGTAGAAATATAAAAGATATTAAGTTTTATTGGTAAGATTAGATTTATAGATCGTGTAAAGTCATCTTTTTTGTTGCTTCATGGTCAGTTTTACTTTAAGTTCTTCTGAATCTCAGGAACTGATGCTAGTCAGGAGAAATTAGATCTTATATTATGAGCAAAGTTTAAAAATGACTCTTTCCCCCCACTTGGACTATGATTTTTGTTCCTTTTCTCTTTCTTTTCTTCTCTTCTCCCCAGGCCTTATTACAGCGCCGCGCTGTGTAATAGAAATCCTACTGGTATCAGAAAGGCTCACGCGATCATGCTAAGATCAATGTAACATGACAGGAGGCTTTTCGGCCAGGTATTTATAGACTCCCCCATTATGGCCTCTCGCTTTCTCTCACGCGGATGATTCATTATGAGGAGAAAATCAAGTTACTCGGAGTGCAAGTGTGTGTTTGAGGAGTGTGTGTGTTCAAAGGGAGCAAAGGAGAAAAGTGGAAAATATAGTCGGTGCGTTTTAATGCCGTGCCGAACCATACTCAGCGTTCACTTAGGTGTGTGTGTGTGTGTGTGTGTGTGTGTGTGTGTGGGGGGTGTGTGTGTGTGTGTGTGTGTGTGTGTGTGTGTGGCCATCTATTACCGTCTCCCATTTCCCACTTTGCGCTTCCTCCGCTTAAAGAACCTTCTTTCATTTTTTATTTTCTTTTATTATTTTTTTTACCAGCACTAAGTCCTGTGTATACCTTCCCTAATGTGAAAGAAGAGAGAATCGGGTCCTTCAGAATTAAACACCTCACTTAAAGAGGCGCTTCGCTTCGTGTAGAAGCTGCTTCCAAGTGTCACTGAGGGAGAACATTTTGGGAAAAGGGGTCTGCTGGGAGAACGAGTATGAAGGAGTCCAGTCGGCGAAGCTCTATTTATAAACTTCAGCTTTGGTGATTGGCTGCGGCATGCCTGCCCTTGTCTCCATTGGCTGAAAACACACGAAAGACTCTTGCCTAGATTTTACTCTCAAGCTCACTGTCAGACATCCACCTTTCCTCTGCACCAGTTTAGGCGTGCATGTGTTCTAATTAGCATGATGCCAGCCCCCCCAGAGTTGTGACTTACAGTACAGACTAACAATATATTTATCCACCTCCATCTCTCTCTCACACACACACACACACACACACACAAGCATTAATGCGCTACAAGCTTGCTGAGAGGCATCCCCCTTTCCTACTTCCTCAACGCTATCTCTTTTTCCCTTCATCCTTTCCCCATCACAAACATACGCGCTCCTCCCAATCTCCTTTTAAAAGAAAAGACTTTTAAGACTTGCAGACTTTTCTGGGGGGTCGGGGAGTGGGGGGGTAGCTTGGGGGTTTTAGACGGTGTGTAGCTGTCAGTGTAAATGCACGCGTACGTGGAAAGTGTCCTGTGTTTGCGACACTTTCCACGTATGTGTGAGCACATCAAGATGGGGTAAAGGCTTTAGGGTTTAGACGGATGAGGAAGAAGGGGGAGATGAAGCGGTGTGTGGGTGTGTGTGTGTTTGTGTGGGTGGGTGTGTGTGTGTGTGTGTGTGTGTGTGTGTGATGTGGGTGCCTTTAAAAGGCTGTGACGGTGGAGAAACAGCAGTGCTGGCACTGCTTAATTAATCAACATCAAAAGGCGTCATTAAAAATGAATGCAACCCGAAGCAACAGTTTGGCTAAAGTGAATTATTCAGCCGTGGAGCGTACCACGCTGCCCAACATTCTATTAAGAACTAAAATCTTGATATTTTTCTTTTCTTTCTTTTCCGTGCCCCTGTTTAGTCTCTGTTTGCGCCATCAAAGTTTGCTGCTTAGGATCAATGCGCGCATTGCCAGGGGAATATCAGGCAAAGCAACTCTGGGCCCACTTCTCGGGCTCTCCTGTTTGAGCACAATGCTATTAGTCTCAGTGCTGACCACTGTTACGGGCCCTTAGTTCCAAATTAGGGCTCTATTCCTTTTTCCATTAATTGCATTCGAGGAAGTGGTTTCCTGTTAAATGGAAAAAGTCGCTGAAGTCGCTGAGATCTTTAGCCTAAGTGAAAATCCATTCGCTTTTCCATTATTTAACTGTAATTTAAGTATCTGATCCAATCACGGGGAATTAAAGTCACGATAATCAACATTTTAATCATGCATTACGCAGTCGGTGCTGTCCATCGGGGGTCGTCCGTCTTCTCTATTAGTGATTCAGAGTAGTCCTTATGTACGATCAAATATTCATTATTTTTTGCACAATCCAATTATTTTCAAGTCATGTTACCCAAGTGAGACCCGAGGAAACCAAAGCTTCTTTTCTTGAACGACTTCACAGAATCTATGTGTTTTTTAGCACGAAACGTGGTGGAGGGAAAAAGTGACGTCTCAGTGCAAAATTGTTCGTACCCCTTCAGCTTTCACTCCTCAGTCAGAAACCTCAATACGGCTTTGCTCGGTTGAGCAACAAAGTAGTCTTTGATTGAAAAGATTGTTTTCTAAATATTTTCAGACAAATAAAAATCTGAAAAGTGTGGTGAGCATTTGACCAAGTCCACGACTCCGATAACCCTTAACGGTGCAAACGAGTTTCTTCGGAAACCAGTGACTGTCAATTAGCTGCACAAATATTAGGCGTTCGCACCTTATTAGGCGTTCGCACCTGATCGCTTAAAAGAAAAAACATATCCTGTTCCAGAATACCTTTGCAAAGATGTGTATGTGGTAAACCTACACTTCCAGCTCTGGCTGTTCATACGGTGACAATCACACAGAAACGGCAAACTCATCCAGTGGGAGACTTCCAGATGAAATCCATGCAGTGGATCTTTTATGCCGGTCCATGTCGATGCAGGAGTGAGGCGCCTGGGAGGTAGGATGCAAAGGAGAGGTAGATGTAAGAAGATCTGCAACGTGGCAGCCAAGCCAGCAGGAGTTTGTCTGCATTTCTTTCATTTCGTAGCTTTTTCCATCAAAATGTAACAACTTTTTTAAGCCAATTAGAACTTCCCTGAAAATTAAGCTATTTCACATTCGATTCAGCAAGACGTCCTTCAGAGAGACGCAACGCCGAAGGATATCGCTGTAGGTACTACGCCTGAAGATTTGTTGTTTAGCTTCATACGTTCTTTATTTTATTTTACAACTCAACAGTGTTTTAGGATAATCTAGAGGCATAATTCACTTATTTTTTATTTTTCTCAAACTGTAATGATCTGCTCGCGAATTCTCTCCTTCCCACCTACCTGATTAGGTAATGCCATGCTCAAGGGCAACCGCTTTTGGAAATATTTGTCAAAAAAAAAAAAAGGCAAAATGTGGCCCAGTGTTCTGGGTCTGGGCCTACTGGGTCCACATGGATGTAAATGTATATATGTGTGTGTGTGTGTGTGTGTGTGTGTGTGTGTGTGTGTGTGTGTGTGTGTGTGTGTGTGTGTGTGTGTGTGTGTGTGTGTGTGTGTGTGTATTCTGCAACAACGTTTTACTCAGCGGTTGACAATATGAGTTCACCTTCTCCCCAGAGTGACAAAATGGAAAACCATGCTGGGTAGATGTGTGTGTGTGTGTGTGTGTGTGTGTGTGTGTGTGTGTGTGTGTGTGTGTTCGTACACTACCCACATCTACGTTCAGGCAGCTGGAAGTGTACGTGCGCAGTGAAAAGGAAAGGCTAGAGGCTGGAGTGTCTTTCTTTCTTTTTCTCCCTTAGTGAGTGCCTATTTCTAGATCGGTTGGAGGGTCAAGGTTTGGCCACCGATGGAGAAAAGCTTTGCTCCCATTTAAAAGGGAAAAAAAGCCCCCACTCGCTCTCTCTCTCTCCACAAAGAAAAGAAGTTTGAACATGAATCATCCTTTTAAAGTCTTAACCCTCACTCTGCCGGAGATCCCCTTGCACTGATCCTTTCCAAAAAAAAAACCGATGAGGTGACCGCCATGTCTAGACTGGCAAAATGGCGGCTAAAATGCGTCTCGGATCTGCAGCTGATGTAACTTTTAACCTGCAGAAAAGTGATCCTTGTGGCAAGAAAACGAAAAACCGTGCTGTTAAACTCCATATGAAAATTTTCAATTAAATTCATTTCAATTGGAGAGCTTTAATTGGGTTTACAAAACGATCTCAGCTTGAAGGCGAAACTCGCATATGGACAGAAAAAGGACAATACAGCAGGACAAGGATCCGGGGCAAACCACCGAGCCTGCCTCAGAAAGGCAGAAGCAAAAACAAATAGAATGAGGATGAGAATGAACTGGCCTAATTAAAGTCTGTTCTTAAATCTGACTGAGATGCTTCTGCAGTCTGTTCATGCTCGAAACCCCTTCAACGGGGTGGAATACGAGAACTTTTTCTTTTTTTTTTTTTGAACTACCAGCACATTTTAAAATGAGGCGGCGTGGAAACTTTCAGCTGTCACAGTTGCTGCTCGGTTTATTGCGCAAATCATCCGAATCAGGCAGAGACAAATGTGCAAATCGAACCGAACCGTTTTACTCATGAGCGTGCGGACCTTGGACAATGCTGACTCGAAACCCGAAAGAGGACGGAAAGCCATTCGCCCGACGTATTTAATATTCACCGTCGGCGTTCATCGATTCAAGGTCAGCCGAGAAGGTTTGGAAATGACTGCCGTGAGAACACTGAATAAATCACAAACTAAGCAGAATCTGAGTGACAGCCACCACCAACTTCCCAACCTGGTGCCACGTGCAATGTGCAGCCTAATTGCCACCGTTACACAAGCTGGCATCACCTGGCGGATATTTAAAACGCGAATAAGTGTGGGTGGCATAAAATTGCCAGAAAAGTCCTGGAAATTGCTAATGCAGCCCCCAAGGTGGTAAAATAGGCTGCTGTGTTTGGAGGGCTTTCATTAGGATGGATTTCCCGGCATTAGTCAGTTGCTTTATTTGGGGGGTGCAACTAAGGTGATAGTTTCTATTTCATAGCAGACCTGGGTGATTATAACATAATGATGAATTTTAATGGCGTATTCAGCCGCAGCCTCCTCTCCGACTTCGCTCGGCTCCCGGCAAATAAGATTGAGGGCCTATTTGATGGCGTAAATTCATAACTCGGTGAGGCATTTGCATTGACGCGACTGTGATGGATGGACTCCAGACAGCTGTATGAAAAATATAACTGCAGGACATCTTTTCACAATTTGTCCCCTCATACTTTTAACTTTGCTCTGTGAGGGGGCGGTAGGGCGGTAGGGGGGTGTGCAAAAGCCCTCTGCACACAACAGTGACTTTTGAGATGGATGAAAGACTTTTACCATCACAACCACAGTTGCTCTGGGCTCAGTGGAAATTATAACCAAGGTTGAATAATGTTTATGAATATTTTGGGTGTGTGTGTGAATTGGAGGTGCGCCTGTGCGTGTCCGCATGTGTGTACAGTGAGCGGAGGCTATCTGTGACTTCTTGAAAGTGAAAAAAATAAATAAATATATATATATTAATGAGACTGAAGCATAGAGAGTCGGAGTGAGAGTTGTTTTGGTCATGGTGCTTGAACACTCTGATTAATGCTCATAAAAACCACAGCAGATGGGAAGAAGAGAGTTAAAAAGGCCGAGAAGGAAATTTGGGAAGAGGAGCAAAATGAAAACAGATCATGAGAGGAAGAGAGAGAAGCTGGGTAAATAGAGGCAGGAGGTGGAAAGGGACACGGTTACACCGAACACGTAAAGCTAGCTGATGACGGAAAGAAAATAAAAAAAACCCAAAAGAAAAACAAGACAATGAATTATTGGTTGTTGGACTGGATCAGAGTGGGCTGACCTTTAGACCTTGTGGTTATGAATAAATACGTGAACAAGCCACCAGACGGAGACCTGAGTCTGCCGCTTTGAATCGAGTAGCAAAAATGGAGACTTCGGGTTGGACTCGAGCTCACGTTCAGAGTCAAGATTTAAGTCTCATGGACAATCTCCATGTCGTGTAATCATCGCAGAGAGAAGACTGGCGGCTAAGTCCTGAATGTTTTAGACGTTTCCCTGCTTTCAGCAGAAGTGATTCAAATGGATCTGTAGAAGTCGGCTGATTAACCATTTGGTTGATTCATGTGGATTTGTCCACCCATAAATGCCTAGTTGTCATGGTAACATACACACTTTAGATATTCTGGTTTGTCTGTGTTAGTTTTAATACTTAGAAGATAGGGACGTACACAGCATCAAATGCCTCTGATGTTGTATAATTAGAGCATAAAATCGAGGGTACTTTGAGACCTTCTTAAAAAAAAATCTGCAGACAGTTTTTAAATTTTTTATTTTTATTTTTTTTACTGCAGACGTCTGCCTTACTCAAGCCTTCCTCCTGGGGTTTAACTCAGGTGGTGTTTGTCTCCTCTTCATCAGTCTGCAAACTTGCTGTTAAAATCCTGCTGCCACGTTTGCACTGACGGAGAGCACACAGGAGGAAAACACGCGTCATACTTCTTCCAGTCAGTCTTTTAGTTTTGCTTCCTCGCCTGGTCTGTCCTTCTTCTACTTTCACACGCTTGTTTTCATTCCTGCCTCATTTTGTTTCTGGGGGGTAGCCTGTACCGGTTTTGTCTTTTTTTTTTCTTCTCCTCTTTCACTTTTTAAATCGTGTTTTGAGGATTCAGTCATTTTATTTATGAACAATCCAGCAATGGAAATGACTTTAGGTTTTTTATTATATTAAAATGTAAATGATTGAAATAAAAAGAACTGGTCGTTATGGTGGACTGACTGTTTTCACCCATCACAGAGGCAACAAATTAATATAAGACGTCACTGTGAAGAAAAAAAAAACAGATTTTCAAACAATATTTGCTCTATTTTGTATTCTCCAGACACGTATGGTTTTTTGGAAGCTGTATTAAGTAACTTTTACTTTTTTGTTTTAAAGAGCTTAACTTACCTCTGATATCTAATTCTTATGATGTTAAGCTGCAGCGATTACAAAGACACTTTGTTCTTCAAAATGAAAAGCTCTCTGTTCTTTTTCTTCAGAAATTCATTATTCTTTAATTTCTCACTATATGAAGTCGTCTTTCTCATCATAGCCACTTAATGCAGATTCGGATCATGATTTAATAATCGTCTTACTGATCCTTCACCTCAAGTAAAGACAAGAAAATAATCCAAACAGCGTTCACTGCTGGCGAAGGGGTCGATCATTTGAGCGCAGAGTTCGGCAGGTTTTGAAGAACGCCGACAGTTCTTCAAAATGAAAACTAATTCAGGAATTTCCTGCCTTTTACCTATTTCTACTTATTTCCTTTTGACATGAATGCATATTTCATTTCTGCTTACAATGTCACTGGAGCTTTCCCACCTGACTTGGATTTGTTCCCGAAAATCTTTACTATTGACAAAGGTTGAGGAGTTTACTTGAACATGACCCTGAAAGATTTCAGGCTTGACTCTGATTAGCCCCTGAAATGCTCGAGACATGACTTGAATTTTCCCCTTAAAACTTGAAATTTATTCTGCGTTCGAAGACTTGAGACGTGAGATTGACCCGGGTCTGACCCCCAGAGGCACTGAGCCCTGACTGGGCTCTGGTAAAACCATCTCTTATAACCATCTCTGTTGCAGACCGTAAAGTTACCATCCTCAGTTTGTTTACATTTATAGTTAAAGAAGGATACTGCAGAAAATAGGTTAATCAGACATTTAAATCCTATTACGATCTGGTTAAGTTAATCTACTAATGCAGCTTACTTATGTAGCCTTTGAGCCGATACAATGCGAAGCTTTGTTCAATCTTCCTACTTTGAGACACTTCCACACCATCAGAATCTCTGTCTTCTTTGCAAGCTCCCCTGTCATTTTCACGCAACGTTTCCGATCTGCCATTGTGCAAAACCTGTCACAATAAACTCCAAAAGCTTTTTGCTTCACACAAACAAGTGTAGGTTTTCCCTCCAAAAATGTGACGTGACAAAAGCACTTCGGAGGATTTTCCAGAGCAAATCAAGTCCGATTGCTCTGGACTTGATTTGCAATTCACTTATGAATTGCAAATGAAAACTAATGTGCCGCGTTGGGGACTTCAAACGACTTTGAACAGACTTTTAAAAGACTGACACCCTCTGTTTCTTCACGCCGATGCGTCACGAGTGAGTCATACGTTAAAACTTATCAAAGGATTGTAACTCGCGAGGATTCGGCTCGGATTTTTTACAAAACGAACGTAAAGTTTCCTGTTGAGCTCACGGCTCAGACAGAAGCCGGATTCACTTGGTTGCCAACGTGAGCATTTGTTCTCAAATGAGTTGTTACCTTGAAAGTAGCAAAGGTGACATCAGCTGCACGGTCCCAAAGAGTTCAAAAAGTTTTCCCATTCAAAGGTTGCCGTGTGCTGCGCCTTTCGTCAAGCTGACTTCCACCGGGTCCTGACAAAGGGAACGGATTTGATGTCCACACACTGAAACTGGTTACATTTCACACTGAAAAAATAAATCTACTTTTTCAGTGGAAGTCACTTCTTCATTCTACTGTCAGCAATCAGCTCAGAGTATAAAGTTTAATGTGACTCACTCTGCTTTAATGTCAGCTTAAGCAAACATTGCTTCTTACATTCATTATTAAGGAGTGTTTTTTTTTATGTTTTGGCTTCTCCCTGTCATCATTTTAATCATCCGTCTGGGCTTATGTGTGAGCAACATTAAAAAAATAATATATTTACAAAAAACTCTAAATCAGAAATGTATAAGATGATCATACAGCTTGGATTTAAAAAGTAAGAATAGCCTGAACCGATGCCAAAATACACAGAAATTATTACTGCACTGTTAGTGTTATCTATGGCATTTAATTGTCTTAATTTTGGCTCTGATACACAGAATTTTCTTAATTTTAGCATCAGGTTGAGCTTTAACCTGATGCTAAATGTCAGCTTTAGCATCAGGTTTCGACAGCTTTGTATTGCACGTGCTTCTTTGGGGTTCTGCTCTTGAAACATTTAATAAAATGATAGCAGAAGGTTAATTAGTTACTACTATCATCTCAGATATTGAGCCTGGAGTTTGTTCCTTAGCAGATTTGCCACTTGCTGTTTTCCAGCTGTAGTTGTAAAAGGACGTTATCTTAGAAAGAGACTTTCTTCCTCTTGAGAAAACACCCACTTTCATCAGGAAGCTGGTTTTCCGAGTCATGGAGACCAGCTGGCCAAACGGTTGTGTTGAAACTCACATTTGTTTATTTTGTTACGTAAAACTCAATGTTTGGAGCAAGACTTATTCCCACCAACTGGTGATATTCAAAGACTGACGGTGTCTTATGAAAGTCTGAAACGCTGCTCTGTGGATTCAGCATAAAATATTGTCCAAAAGCACCTCTCTGCTATGCATTGTCCCCATTAACTCTGTGACAGGTGATATCAAACTAAAGAATGGCACTTTGTTTGTTTAAAAAAAATGCGGATTCTCCCTGTTTTGAAAAGAGGAGTCTGGAACAAGTGCGCCGCGCGACTACCTTAAAAAAGCGAACGCCTTATCTTTACTTTTGAGACAAACTGAAATACAGTTTATAATCCAGTTTGCAAAAAGTAGGTCACCATCATACGCGCTTCCCTTCGAAGAACGTAGCTTCGCTTAATTCACGGCGCACATCGTGTTATTCAGCTTCAAGCGCTTTATAATCAGGACTATACAAAATCAATGAGGGTTGCTTTAAAAGTGTGTATCACACTGCTGATTTTGTAGCATTTGATTTTTTTATTTCTTTTTCCACAAGGTCTTAATGAGGCAGCAAAGGTTTTCCTGTCTGCGCAAACTGTTTGAGGATAGTTCCACAAAGAGCATATGCAAAAGTGTGCATAATCTTAATGAAATGAAATCCAGGCAGGGAAAATATATTTTTTTTTGTGGGGGGGTGCGGGAGGAGTAGAGAGGTTTAGAGCGTGGAAAAAGAAGAAACATTTCAAAGAGAGAGGAGAGCAGACGGGTGGGGGTTGGAATTTTGAGAGATCAGTAGCAGGCAAGACGATGAGAAAAGAGGGTTTGGGCACAGTGGGATTACTCCAAGATGTGGTGAGTGGGAGACAGGAATACAGAAAGACAGCGAGAGAAGAGACATGTTGACAGCATCAACTCTTTTATATTTTCTGTGAAAAATGAAGAGGCAAGAGACGTCCTACTGTTTGATTTGCAGCGAATTCAGGTTATATCCGCTATATTAAATAAATTGGGGGTACTTTATTAAATCTTTTCTCTTCTCCCCCCCCCACCATAATAAAAACACATATTATAAAACGCCAAAAATGAATTATGCTGCAAAATGACTTTTGTGTTCCTTTTGCCTTTTTCCACACATGCAGCGCCACAAACCTGGAAATTGAAGATAGCCATCATGGGAAGCTTAGTCAATAGAAACTTTAATTCCAAGAGTTTACATAACAGCGGCTGCCGCAGCAGTGACCCGGCAAATTTACCCAAGGTCAGACCAAGGCTTGTTTTTAAAAAAAGCGACCAAGAGTTGCAGTCGAAAAGCATATTTGGTCCAAAAATGAACGTGGCAGACGACATAGCTCAGGTACGCAAAGCTCAAGCTAACAATCTGATGATATTTCATCAATAAAATATCATTTATATACATTTCCTTCACATCCCTTGAACATTTTCACATGTTGTCTCGTTGAACCCAAACACCATAATGAATATGAAAACAATTCAATGTGATGGACAAAGAAATTCATCATTACGAAGCTCAGGAGGAAAAAAGAACAAATGTGTGTTTGTATTCGTCCCCTTTGAATCTGATGCTCCTAAATAAAACCTTGTGCAAAAAGCTGCATCGAAAGAGTAAAGCACAGGACGACGTCCCCAGATGAAAATAGCAAAAGTTATCAAAATACTTGCAAATAGGGTTGGGAGTGAAACTTCCAGCAGGACAACAACCACTAACACACAGCCAGAGTTATGACGGCGTGGTTTGGATCAAAGTATTTCCATGTGTTAGAAACACCCAGACAAGACTCAGACCTAAATCCAGTCGAGAATCCCTGGTAAGACTCGAAAACTGCTGCTCTCAGACATTCAATCTGACTAAGCTTGACTGTTTTTCACCCAACTCTAAAGAAAGGGGAAATTTACATTCCATGAAAGTGCAAAGCTGACAGAGCCTCAAAAGACTTGGGGCCCGGAAGGGTGAATAATACATTTTTTTTTTAGTCGTGAAAAGATTCGAAAACCATGTACCATTATTTCCTCCACTACGCAATTATGCGTCACTTTGTGTTGGTCCGAAACAGGAGAGCCTGACAAGACAAACTGACGTGTCAAAAGGTGACGAAAACTGAAAAGGACGCTTTACGTGACACCAAAGTCGAAATGTTTGATGATTATGAAGAGCTGCGGTTTTTAAAACTTACCACATCATATCAGCACAAAAGGTGCAGCGTTGGAGGTCTGATTATCTGGCTTTGTCTTTCAGCGGCAGCATCTTATCCCCCGGCAGACGCAGAGTTCACCACGAACTCCTCTATATATTAAAGTTTTTCAGAGTGGAATTTGAAGCCACCCGTTTGACAGCTGAAGCTTGACTGAAATTGGGTCATGCATCAGGACAGTGATCCCAGGCGCAGCAGGAAATCAATGGGAGGAAAGACAGATAGATATATACTTTATTGATCCCATGAGGGAAGTTGTTTTCACCACAGCGGCTGGCAATAAAATAACCATCCATAAGGCAAAAGACAAAAATAACATACAACAGTCAAAAACCAATGATATCAAGATTGGCAAAAGAAATAAATAAAATGGATTTAAAAGTCTTTTAAATATGGATGCAACAGATTTTGATTTTTATAGCTAATGTATAAAGATGTTAGTTGAAATGTGTGTGACTTTTTAATATAATTTGTAGTTTTAGAGGTTTTCTTTTTCGTAGCATAAAGGCAACCAAGTCACAGTTCAGAGCAGCGAAAATGCAGCAGAGGAACCTTTAGGGCATATGTGTCAAACTCAAGCATCAGCCAGTCCTCCCAGTTTCCTGTGGTTGTGAAAATTCATGTAAAAGTCAACAGATTCCCACTTTTTTTTTCACTTAGTTATACTGCAAATTTTCCATAAAAATGGTCAAAAACATTGGGTTTAGCTGACCACTAACTCCCTCCTGTAGGTGGCAGTATTTTGTCCTTTTGCAACAACGCTGCTTCAGCCTTACTTGGTGTCAAATCTTGTTAGTTAGTCAGTGATTGAGGTGACGATTAACAAAGTCACAATTACCGTCATGCATAAATGTAAACATTGTGAAATTCCCTGAAAGTATTTCCAAATTATCTCCACAAAATTTGTGATCTTATTGCCCAAAAAAATCTCAAAATCCTAGAGGGAGTGAACAACGCAAAAAGATGTCTAATTTCAAGAACTACTCAAAATGCAAAGATAGCTATTTGTTAATATTTTAAAAAGTCTGTTAATGGGTTTTATCAATACATTCTGGCCCCACCGGCCCTTTAAGAACACGCTGGATCTTGTTTTGGCCCAAAACGAAAATGAGTTTAACACCCTCACTTTAGGGAGCTCAAGTTAAACAGTTAACATGATATTAACCCAGAGATTCAGCTTTGTTTTTACTAAATATAGCATTTATTCAGGGGTCTTACATTATTCTACCAAAGTAAATGTTTTTTTTGTTTTGTTTTGTTTTGTTTTTCTTACATCCTGCAACATAAACTCCTGATCTGAAACTGAACTGAAATATTTGATTTTCTTGAGGGACTCAATCCGGGGAGGAAATTGTTCATCTCAGAAACGTCAGACTCCTTCCAGAGTGAAGGATTCTTATTGTCGAGAGATTCCCCGACAATAAAAGTGTCTGTTCTGGTCCGCTCCTCCGTGTGTATCGCGTTCCACCAGAATCTGTCCCCGTGTTTTCTTTTTATTTCACATTCATTTCAATATCAAACACCGTGTGTTGCCTGGTGTGTGTTTTACGTAAGAACACGTCTAATAAGGAGAATCACCTCCTTCTGTCTTCACATGTGGAAGCAGCTGCAGACCGCTGTTTGTGCATAAAACAAACCAACAAACCTCTTTGATTATTCTCCACCCAGCTCGACTCCAGCTTACAATATATTAAAAGTATATTGTAAAAGTGACTGGTCGTAATTTATATTGCACTCTTCTCAATGCGCTTTACGCTGGAGCCGCATACAGTAATTAACACTCAGTCATACACCAGTTACACAGATGGGTTGGAGCAATTCTTTACCTTCATGCACACAGATGTGAAGAAGACGGCCGGAATTTAACCTGCAACCTTCCAATTTCAAGATGGCTACTCTACTAACTGGGCCGCAGTCAAAAACAATAACCTGTCAGCCGGCCTCAAGCATTTCCAGCCCAGACTTTTGTATTAAAAATGGATTATTTTATGGCCCTGATGTTGTTTTCTTAGGTCAGATGTCATGGTTTCATAAGGTCTAAGTGAAAATCATCATTATTACAAGAAATAAAGGCTTGGAAACAACCAATTTTGTATAACTAATTAATTTAATGTGCTCCACTTGGTGAATTAAGTCACTGAAGTTAATTTTTTTTTTTAAATCATATTCCAATATATTGTACATTGAAATACTTTTTGGTCAGTGCTGGTTGTCAGAATTGGCATAGACATTTCTGGTGTTAAAATAACAGTTAAATAGACAACAACCGCAATACTATTGCACACAACCAACAACAATAAACTCTGTTGTGGAGTGAACGTTAGCATTTTATTGTCTGTTGGCTCTAACTTCAAATTTAGCTGAAAACAAGAGACGGAACAATGGACAAAAAAAGAAAAGGACCAAAATGAGAGTGGAAGAAATTTTGAGGAAGGAAAAAACAAAAACACAAAGACAGACGCACTGTGAGCAGAGGAAAGGGAATGCCTGCTATTAGCAGCAGACCCCGCTGACCTTCATTCTGTTTTGAACCGCATGACAGTCAGCACATATGGCTCCACTTAATGTGCTGAGACCTGAATAAGTGTGTGTGCTGATGTAAACGTGCGCGTGTGGGTTTTCTGCATCTGATCGGGCAAGTGAGACTGCGTGTTCTGGTGTGCATTCGTTCTTCTTTCATTGGGCGTTTTGCTGTTTGCCTTCATGCTGATGTCTGATTGTGTGTTGACATGTGGAGCCGCATCTATATGTTTGCGCGCGCGCGTGTGTGTACGTGTGCATGCATGTGTGAGTCTGCAAACACTGTGTGCTCCTTAATTGGACTCCATTCAAGTGTTTAATTACTCATTAGAGATGCTGCAAAGCAATCCATACACCCGCTTCCCCCATACTTTCTCTCCTTATGCCCTGCGTGACTTCCAGTCCTCAGAGGCTCAAACACTTTGACCTAAACTACATGGATTAGTTCTCCTTGTCAATCTGGATCAAGCCGTCCACATTAGATGGAGATACATCAGCCGACTGGTGACTGCGGCGCAAGATGGGCAGTTAATAAGTCAGCCTGACTGACACTGCTCCAGCTTGTCTGCGTGTACAATCAGTCATTTCTCCATGCAGTCATGCAGGTGGTAAGATAATGAGCCAGTCAGTCAGCAGGCCAACAAGCTAGAAAATCTTTCCGGAGCCTAAGGTCAGTCATGTAGCCATGTTGTCGCTGTTTATTTGTCAAGTTGGCAATGACTGAGTGGCGTTCAGACCAGGGCTGGGCAATGCTGCGTCCATGATGATTTTCATGGGGCACATGTACAGTTCGGTCCAGCTTCATTCCTCACGTTTGATGTGTTTTCTACATGGCAGAATGCAGAATTATTGCCGCTTTTTTTTTTTTTTTTATAAATGAGGGATTTGTGAAGATTCTCCCACCTGCAGTGTGAATCTCTGCAGCTCCTCCAGAGATATTGTTGGCCTCTTGGCTGTTTTGTGTAAATGCTCTCCTTACCTGACCTGTCAGAGTGTGTAGATAATCATGTTCGGGTAGGTTTTCAGTTGTTTGAACAGTGTAATGTGAGATGTTGCCTTATAAACGCTTCTTTAAACGGTTGGTTGTACTAGTTGGCGAGCGCAGATTAAAAAGCTGAAATGAAAACACACAATGCTAAAAACAGCAAAGTCTATTCTGAGCTACATTACTAATGACTTAAAACTTTTTATCAGTGCCTAAGCTGATCTAAAAAAACATCCTGGATCACAAAGAAGGGATTTTGTAGCTTGGCTTTCAGAAGGCAAACGGCCTGAGTAGCTGTCTGTATCCGGTGGTACGATAAAAAAAAAAGAAAAAATCATATCTTATAAAACCTTGGTCCTCCAGTTGACTGACAGTGAAGAAAAGTTTGCCATTTTGTCATTAAAACTGCATTCGCGCGGCCTAAAATATGAATGAGCATTGATAGAATAAAAAATGTATCAGCCACTTCCATCTTTAAACATTGATTCTTTGAATGCGTGGCATTCCTTTAGCCTCCTGTCGAAAGATTCCAGTTAGGTGTGCTGGACACCGGCCGTCCGGCGCTACATCCGGGGAGGCGCTCTGACGCAACCTTGTCGATGCCAATTCACGGCCGCTCGTGTTTACGCGGCCGACAAAGACAAAGCAGGTCCTGTGTCCTGCAGAATGCTCCTCTCAAAACAAGGGGACCAATACAGGCATATCATGCAGCCTGTCTGTCAGACCTGTCAGACGCACTGCCAAAGCTCACCAGAATAACTTATCCCGCATGTCCATCCATCAGCGGATTTGTCAGTCTTTCTCTCGCTCCATCCGTCTAGCTTTGAGTGTGTTATGTCTCTTCTTTTTAGGGGTGTGTTTTAGCCACATGGTGACAATCCATCTTCAGTTGTGGGGGGGGGAGCAACATTGTGTATGCATGTAGGATAAGGAGCATGTATGCAAGCACACTGCAATGTTTGTGAATTTGTCAATGACTGGCGTGAGGGGTGCTTAATCCATGAGGGGATGGGGGCAGTCAGGCTTTCCATCTTGGAGAAATGGATAATAACCTTTCAGAAACAGTGAGTGTCACCACAGCAATCAGTGTGTGACGTTACTCATAGTGACAGAAGTGGAACTTGTCACAACGGCACAACTTGAGCTCAGCAGCCGCCGATTATTTATTTTTATGATGGATCCGCGCGTACGCCCGCAGGAACTCAGCGCACGTACGTTATGTTATGCGTTTGTGTTATTTGCTGCCATTTCCTGTTGTTTGGCTGTGTTTACACTGAAGTCGGGATCAAGAGCCGATTTACATAATTAAACATGTGCATCTGTGCTCCCAAATTCCAGGATTTCCCAGTGTGGTAATTTGGTTCTTCAGTACAACACATCTGTCGATAGATTTCGGCAGAAAACGTGTCATGTGCTGTAACGACTCAGTGAGCTTATCATATTAGATTCGTGTGCAAACATGTCGATATGTATCTTTCTGAGAGGGTTTTCAAGAAGAGAGGCCATTTACCCCAAACTCCCTCCACACATATGAGGGCATCAGCAGCAATGCGGCAGGGGGGCACCGGCAGAGACAACACTATCGGAAAGGAACATTTCACGCTGGGAGAGAACTCTGCGAGACGGAGATGCCTCTCTCTCTGTGTGTGTGTGTGTGTGTGTGTGTGTGTGTGTGTGTGTGTGTGTGTGTGTGTGTGTGTGTGTGTGTGTGTGTGTGTGTGTGTGTGTGTGTGTGTGTGTGTGTGTGTGTGTGTGTGTGTATGCTCGTCAGTCATTTTAAACATTCACACAGAACAAACAGAGAGAAGAAGACGGACCGGCAGGGGGCACGAAAATACATTAATGCGGCAGGAAAGTTAAGACAGAGGGGAAAAGTGAGGGAAAACACGAGGGGGGCGATGGGAATCATGAAGACCAACCGAGATGCTGAGCTGCTCCTGAAGGGATTGTGATGGAGATAACGTGAAAAAAAAAAAAAGTATAGAGAAGGAGCAAATGAAGCTGGCAGATAAGGATTGAGGGGATGAAAATAACAGAAAGAAAAAGCGAGACAGGAGCAGATGAAGATGGAGAGATAGAAAACAGAGAGTAATGTGGAGTTAATTTGGGAAAATGACTGAAGCTGTGGCGCAGCAGACTGAGACAGCAGCGTAACCGAGGCTAGTTAAAGACACACACACGGTGCAACAGCTTGCGCTTTCTTCCTGCCAAAAGGCCAAATGAGGGGAAGCTGTGCATGTTTCATGTGTTGAATAAGTCATACAGCCAGTAATAACGCTGTAGTCTATTTGTGCTGGTATGTGGCAGAGAGCGAACCAGATGTTTGTTTCTGCCAGAAAGAGAGCGATGAGAAACTCTGTGCTGGCGCAACGTACCACCAACTACATCTGAGGGTCGGAGATGAATACATGGCAGGATGTTCTTTCTTTCTTTGAGAAAATGACTCACATGTCACCGTGGAAGTTGTGTGAAAAAATTGTCCAAATGTTTAAACAGCAAGCGAAACTCCTCGCTTTTTATAATCCTGTACAGTGGACACAAGTCCTTGTAGCAGTAGGTAATTGCTGCTTTAGTCCAGTCTGATCACTACAAAAACTCAAATCTTAGCTGGACTGATGGAAAGATCATTGTTGTGCTCCAGTTCTGACCAGCATCATTAGCCTGATATGTGTACCAGGGTAAGCACTCCCATTTCTGTCACCAAAATACTTAACGTTAGCAAGTTGTGCAGTGATTGTGTAAAACATAGCAGTGGTGAATGGAAGCAGATAAAATTCCCAGTTGTTACGTCATCAGTCTGTGTTTCAGTTATGTGACTTTAACAGCTGTTAGAGCAGCTGTCAAAATGTTTTTCTCTGTGGAGAACGTCTTAAGATTTTAAAAGTTGGTTTCATGCATGTCCTTTCAGATTAAAGAATCACTTCAGGTGAACGGTACATACATGCTGTGGATCAAAATACTGAATTCAAAGCTATTTGGAACTGAATAGATTAAATTTTAGACACTGGGGGGAAAAACATCATTCTTGGCTGCAGCTAATTTGCATTCATAAATATACATTTTAGTGACCAAAGATTGATTTAACTTTAGGAATCGACCCACCAACAACAGCAGACATCTAGTGAAGTCAAAAACACATCGTCTTACCTCGGAAACTTTATGCTCACAAACAAACTTGTGGTTTTATTTGTGAGCAACAGTCTGGCTGGTGGTGTTACTAGAGCTATCACAATAGCTGTAGCATGAACTTTGACCACGTTGCACATAAATTGAAGTTTTCTGATTAAAACAATAAATGTATGTTATGTGCTGGTGTGTTTTGTTTTAAAGAGATCTGTTTTTAGAATGTTACATTTTTCAAAAAGCGATGAAAAGGGTTTTTACTCTCAGGTTTTTTAGGCTTTCTGAATGTAAAATATGACAATATTTGTCCTTTACAGAAAAAAGAACTGAAATAAAATGGAAGAAACAGAAGTAGGCAAAATGTCTAACATATGAAGGCATGTAACTTGTAGTTGCAATCTGCTGTGCTCATACGAAAATATAAGATAGCCTTTTTAATAATGTACCAATCTATTCATGTAACAACATGCTATGATGCAATTATTAATGAGTTGGAAGTGGAATTCGCCAGCTAGGGATATTGATTTTTCAAAGCCAAAGCGGCTGGATCCGGGTGCTTTCTCCAACCCAGTTAGGATTTCAGCCACATTAAAGCAAAACAGCAGAAACCAAGATGTCCTCTGCAAAGTTATACCAGTTTAAATTTAATCTTTCCTGCGATCACTGTAATCTTGCCTTACCCATCATAATCTGGGGATATCAGGCTACGACACAGCATGACTTTGATTGATAACCACAGTTGTGAATGCAAGCTTGCACTTGTGCGTGTTATTTTCCAGCCGTGGCGATAATATAACCTTGAGACTAATATCTGTTTGAAGGAGTGTTTGTCCAATGAAGACGATCTTTCAAAAGTGTGCTTTAAGTGTGCAGACAACCCCTTTCATCCACTTGACTTGACTTTTTTTTTCTTTTTTTTTTAACCAAAATCTTTCAAGCATTTAGGCTGACTTTTCTCAAAGTCCGAAGCGTGAAGGGCACATTAGTGGCAGTGACAGAGGGAGATCAAGTGAAGCCGGAGAAAACAAGAAAGTAATGCATGGGGACGGAGTTGACGTAGTGAGGGAGAGAGAAACGGAGAGAATGAAGGGAGGGACGGAGAGAGGGAAAATTCGTTTGATGTGTTAGTAGATCCAGCCTTCTGTTTAGCACGCAGGAAGGCATAGTAAATATCCAATGCTTCTCCAAGAATATGCTTTGATCACGGCCATGCTGAGAGATGATGTTGATGACTGAATACTGGAGAGCGGCCACTACACACAGATTAACACAGAGTTGGTACTGTACATGGAAAAAACAAAGAGGAAAAACTACATATTCGAGCCTGTTTCCACTTTTCGCCTCTCAGTTCCTGTTACAGCGTCGCGCTCGACACTTTTGAACAGGATTGTTTCGTTTTTGCCCCCTGCGGCTAACCAGGTTTATTAAAAGCAGACGAGAAGTAAAGCGCAAACGCCAAATTCTCCAGCTGCAGTACAGAGGATGAAATTCCAATGGAAATGTGAGGAGAATCTGGGACACTGGGAGATTAGGTGCCACTGAAACCACAGTTTACACCCTGACAATGAGAAATGGGGGAAAATGCAACGAATGCTCTGCCACATTCACAGCTCAATCAAACACAATCCTCCCGTTTTGGGTTGTTCTGGGTGTAAATCACATTCATATCCATACCCTTTTGTTTTTTTAAAGCGTGCACACTATTATTGGTCTCAGAGTTCATACAATCAAAACCACTTTTTTTTTCTTTACAATAAAAATTATGTTTAATTTCACTCTTCTGGAATAGGGACTGTTAACCATCTTAAACAAATCTAACTTTAATATGGAAAAAAAACTGGCGCATAAAACTAATTAAAAATATCCATATGAATGCCTTTCACTGGCATTTTGTTTCAAAACATTAGAAATCCAGACGAAAGCACAAATGAACTAAAAAATATTTGTTAAAAAAAAAAGAGAGAGAATTGTGATGATACCAGAGAGGAATTTTTCTCTGCTTATCCCATTAAGCAACCATTAAGGACATTTATGGATTTAAAGTGTTCAACAAATGCTTGATTCTTACACAAGCTGTGAAATATTATTTTACAGATTGATACACCGATATGAAAATTTGGGTCAATATCAACATCCAGTATTGAAATTGCTGCTATGGTCAATAATACAGAAATGTTTCTGCCCTTTCAAAACAACACTGCTGCTTCTCTGCTTCAGCTGCCAGGCAAAAATCCTGCACTGCATCACTGTCACATGCGCAAACAAACACCACATGGCCACATTAAGACACACATGAAGTGCATTCGCCTAGATGAGGAAAAAATAAGTGGTTGCCGTACTGGAGGAGTCAGTCCTCAAACCTTCAAGAAATAACGACTGGTCAATTATTTGTACAGTCTGGATCATTGGATTTTCTGCAATTTTTTTTTAGCCCTGACTAATTTGTTCGAATTTTCACATGTCCTGCTAACACACACGCACACACACTGAGGAGAGCTTTTCGAGAAGTAGCCATGAAGGAAGTGTGAGTGCTTTCCCATGTCTTTTTTGGCTGGTGCACCGTGTGCGTTTAATTCTGAATGACACACAGCCTGAGAAGACAAGATGGAGGCTGCGGGACACACAAACCTGCCCTTGCATCAACATGTGCTGTTCAAGATCTCGGAGTGCAGTGACACCCCAGCTTGGGCCACACACACACACACACACACACGCACACACAGTTCCACATCCAGTTTCAGATTAGGAATGCAGACGGTGTCAAAGCAGCAGGCCAGAGCGCTTAGTGGCTTAATGCGACCTAATGTATCCTGGCACATTAGCCCCCTTTTCGAACCTAGCATCCTCGCTAATCGAGACCCACTTTACCAAGCCACCGTTTACCCAGCCATGGTAGCAACACACACACACACACTTCCTGCTTGTAAATTCAAAACGGCTAATGCAAAATGGTTGTCATCCCTTAAGGTATCATTGGACGATCGATGGGCGAAGAACATTTTCCTCAGATGGAAAGTCACAGTTGTTAGAATTAAAACGAAACACAGAAGAAGAAGAAAAAAACTCCTCCTCTATCTGCTCTTCCTCCATCTGGCCTCCACCTTTAATGCAATCTCATTACCCCATGTTTCCGAATCCGCTCCCTCCCCTCTCTGTCTTTTTCTTCTTCTTTTTCCTCTTTTGTCCTCATTCCAGGCATATTTCCATTTCTCCTCTGCCTGTTTCTTTGTCTTTTTCCCGTCTGTTCTTTCCTTGAAGTGCTTTTATTCTCATTCAGCGCATCACACTTGCTGTTTCTCCCCATGCCTTTCCCCTTTAGTAGTTAATCAGACTTGATTGGGAGCAGAGAGAGCCGAGAGGAGCTCCCCGGTGGATCAATGCCTCTAAATGATCTGCTCAAGGATCCCTTTAGAAGCGGCGGGCTGTGCTCTGATAGGGCACCGAAGCATGAATGCGCTCATTTCACATCTAACTCACTTCCTGATTTGCCCTCTGGGAGGGAGACAGGCCTGCCATTATAGGGATAATTTGTCCCAAAGCTAAATATCCCGCTAACCAAGAGAGCTTAGGCTAAAATGTCTTTATTCCAAGTAATCAATTACTGCCAAGGTGAGGAGGAAAATGATGAATTTGTTTAAAAAAAAAAAAAAAAAACTCAATCTTGGGTGTGTGTATGGACCATCTGCGGTGGCGAGATTGCCCCGAAAGAAAAACAAAACAAAAAAAAAACCCCGTCTTTGTTTATGCTCATTTGATTGAAGATGCTTTCCCGCGTCTCAAATTTGTCGAGCTTCGCGAAACAGGATTTGATAATCTGCCATAGCTTAAATCCATTTGATGTGGTACATTTGAAATTAAATTGATCTTGTTGCCACGGAGAGAGACGGCGATAATGACAAACACCGGGAGAAGCGGTTGCAGCAGGGGGTGCGCGTGTCCACCGAGACATTTCACATTACACTGATTCATTTTAACTTTGTTCAAGATGTTACAGAGCACGCTGAAGAATGTTTCAAAGTTATTTCACTTTTATGGAGGGATATTAATGGTGAAAGAACACCAAGTTGGTCAATTCTTCCTAATTTGCACAAATCAAAGTTCCAACACAGACAAATGTTGTAAGAAATCCTAATAGTTCCTTGAAAATAAACGTAACTAGCTTTTCAGAAGTTTCTAACAACCTCTAATGAGTAAGCAATGACTTTCCCCTTTTCTGTGTGACAATGTAAATATGACGTGATACAGATACTTAAAACTTTTAGCTGTTTATCTTGCAAGCAAACACAGTAAATATGATGGCAAGGGAGACAGTCAAATCTTCAAATGTCACAGTTAGAGAACTGCAGCAAAGAATGGCGTCTTGGGAACACAGTGTCTCAATAACAACTTTATTTAGGTGCTGGCTATATGCTAAAGAGTTGTTTGGAACAGATGTCATGACAAATTTAAACTTATGGAGTTTACTAAACTCTCCTGGGATTGTGAACTGGGTGCTTAGGTCAGATGAGAACTTTGTGTAAATGCCCTGTACTTGAGGAGTTTTTTTTTTCAAGTCCAGAGGACTCCAAAGTGCTTTACGCCACGTTGAGTCATTCTGACACACGCAAAGTTCCCAGGCATCAGTGCCTCTGGATTCAGTGGTTCCCAAAGTGTGGGGCGCGCCCCCTTGGGGGGGCGCAGTGCCATTGCAGGGGGGGCACAGGAAGCAGTATGGATGAATAAAAAAGAAATCAGTTACACAAAAGTTTTTCACTGTAAAGATGGTTTGTAGTGTGTTTTTTTTTTTTGTTTTTTTTTTTTTTTGCAACCTGAAGTGTGAAATAATCTTCAGTGGAGTTTGAAAACAAAATATGTGTAAAGGTTTATGTCTGGTTGATGTGTGTGCCCAGTTGATTATTTTTTTTTTTCTTTTTGGGGGGGGATTTTATTGTAATCCATAGAGAGGTCCAGAAGAAAATCTTTGGGAACCACTGCTCTAATCAACACCAGTAGCCACCAAGGACTCAAAAACTAATACAAACAGATCAGGATTTCAAACCGGCAACCCACCAATTGGACAAACTCTTACCGCCATTATAACGTTCACCCCTTTATGTGTGACGCTTTTGTGTTACTCTGGCTGTGAAATTATCCTCTTATTTTTTCCATCTTTAAGTTAATTTGGTTGAGTCAGAATGTCATTTCCATACTCTATTAACCAGAAAGTTGGTCAAACTATTAGTTTCATTTTCAGTTTCAAGCATCTGCATGCTGAGGTGATTAACTCACAGACCGAGCCTCTTCATAGTGTTGCATGAAATAATGTTATTGACTCATTGCTACAATATCAGAATATCAGTTGTGTAAACACTGCCGAGCTGTTGATCAAATTAATATATGCCAAAGTGTGAAATGTGTAGGATGGTGATGCTGGAGCGTTTGCCAATAAAAGCTCAGCTTCCTGCTCTCATGAAAGGCAAGGCAGACACACAATAGCGTGATGAGGACATGAGACAGTGGGGTGTTTTTGGCAACAAACTACCCAGAGGGGTTTGGTGAGAGAAGTATGTGGAAAAGCACATTGTGACGCCGCTTAGCACAGTAGAAGATCTATGACGCTGAGAACCCTGAAACCTTTGTTCCTGTGTGTGTGTCATTGTGATCTTTTTCAAATACCTGTCGACTGCCAGAAAACTGAAAATGGGTCTTTATTGGTGATTCAAAATCAACACAAGAATGGTTCACCAGACACTGAATCAGCTTTTCTTCCTGGCCTTCACAGACTAATAAACCTTAATAAATAATGAGCACCTGTAGATTGAACAGAAGGAAGAGGGCATAGGAGAGGTCCAAACACTTTGGATGATAGACAGATTGTGTAGAGGAATGGTCAAAGATCAACCTGGGTCCAATATTGTGAAATTAGAAAAGTTCTGTTGTACTGACAAATGGGTTTTATAGAAAGTATTGACAGTACCATGAACTTTAGTGCAAGTAATTTTGTGAAAACGACTGAGCCTCTTTCGTCCCTATCGACTAACTTTATTAAATTATCCCTCTCTAAAAATCTCAGCACTACATTAAGCTACAAAAATCAAAGATGAATTTAATAAATATGTTATTTTCATGGGTTCTAGTCAAAAACATGTATGTTCGTCTTGAAAACCGTTGCCAATGCGTGCAGGTAACCTAAGACAAACTTGTTCGGAACCAGGCTGACGATAAACACCGCTTCCTTGTGTCAACAAAACCCGAGGACCAGCGTGAGATGAAAAACAACCTCTTACTCAACACGTCAAAAACAGTGGAGACATCAGTGCAGCTCAGAAAGAGGACAAACTTCAAAGCCACATTTCATTCCTCAGACCAACTCTAATCCCTGGAGGATTCCTGCAGATTCCTCTGTGCACAGATCAGTGACTGGAATCATCCCCAAACTGCATCACACACACCAAAAAAAAAAAAAAAAAGACAGCGCTTTCTTAGGCAATGCTAAAAATTCCTTGTCAAAAAGAAGCTGCTGGTTCACCTCTGTGGTCAAGACGAGCTCTGACTCTCGGCTGTCACCGAAGGCTCGATGAATGTTACATGTGATGTTAACACTGTTAAAATATCAAATAGAGATTTAGGACCAGGTTTGCTTTTCAGCCACAACTTTTTCCAACAACTTTTTCCAATTTCAAACTAGTTTCAACCTAAAAAGCGTTTATCTCACCTGCATACGTAAAAATATTATATACCTCTGATATAAGTAGTAAAACATATACCTGGTGTTATTGTAGCCTGTTTATTTTACAGAGTTTATTCCATTTTATTTTTCAGACCCTTTGAATTTTCTGCATTTTGTTGGGTTGAATCCACAAATTTGAATGTTTTTATTTAGATTTTATTTTCCGGACCAACAAAAGTGGAAATCAATAAGAAAATCTTCAGAGCAACGTCTGAAATGTGTTGTGTGCATTTTTTATGTTTGGATAATAGACTGAAAAGTGTGTTAGTTGTTCAAGCTTGGTATATATTGTTTTACCTAAATCATTGACCAAAAGCACAGCCATATTCCTGACAGATCTGCTTTGTTCCCTGATCTTCATGATGCTGCATGTTCACTAATGAATACAAATGAACTTCTCCTTAACAGTGACATGCGTCTTTGTGTTGTTCTGTCACACAAACCGCGGTGGTTCTCACATGAACGGCACTCTGGGTGACTCCCTTTGTCTTTCACCGACCAGCCAATCAAAATGCAGGAAATCATATCAAAAGCACACAATAAACAAGCAGTCGTACTCAGAAACTGCTAAATAAGCTGAAGGGGTATGAAAGCATTTGTAAGTCTGGGTAGTAAAATAATTAATTTCCGCAACTTTAACCTGTTAGCAAGAGTTTCACTTCTTTTACTTCTGAAGTTTAGCTTCCACACTTGCAGCTCTGGCACAAAGTGAAGCGCAGAGATGAAGCCTGTTGTGTCGGTGAAACAATGCAGGCGTATATTTCAAAGTTTTGCCCCGTAAAGCAAAAAAGAGTGGAGGTGTCAAAGAGCTCAGGCGTCTCCATACGTGTTCCTGCACCAGCATTTTCCATCAGAAGTACTTTGACTTTGTTCTAGATGAAACAATACAGAAAGGAAATAACATTTTTTTATATAGTGTCCTGCATCCACGTCGTTGTTTACTCGTTTTCACACATATTTCTTGATGCCAACCTCAGTGATCAGCGGGTGCTGAAACAACTGAACACCTACTATTCCCAGCTTTGCAGATTTGGATTAGAATATGTTAACAGCCTACTCTTGAACATCACTTTACCCACTTCTCTCAAGTATCATCCCACAAAGCTCATTTAAGCTCCCTCACTGGGAAAAGGCCCTTGAATCAAAGCTTCCACGCCTTTACTTTAGCAAGTTAAGTTGGTTTCTGTGCACGCTTCAGTGGAGCCAAACTTTTATCAAGTTTTTTAAATACCTGCCATATAAAATCTATCTTATGGTCAGACAATTTGCAGGCTTTTTTCCTCCTTTTTTATGTTTTTAACCAAACAGAAATGTCAAATATTGTCAAAAAGAGAATTTATTTTTTTATTTTTTTTATTTACAATTGCATATTTAATTAAAGTGAAAACTGAACAAATATTATTTGTGATCTAATGACAAAAAATGGGGCCTGTCTTAGTGTCATTCATTTGTGGAAGTTCTTTACAGATATTATTTAAAGACCAATATTAATAAGAGTCACTATGGTAGGCCTAAAGAGCCACATTTTTTATTTTATTTTATTTATTTTTTTTTATCGAAATTATGCAACGTCAGCTGAGTTTATTTAAAGTTACAGATAAATTAATTTCATTTTACTTTGGAAAAGAAAAAAAAAAGTTTGATCCAATTACACTCAGATCTCACTCAGTCAAATTCTAGTTTAATCAATTTCAGCCCCAGGGAATTTAATTGTCTTCATGTTACACAGTGTGATTACATTAGATGGAAACTCACCCTGGTTCTTTCTGCTGTGCAATCATACAGGAATCCAGCATTAGGTGGAGAGTCAATATTCATAGTTTTTCAGGAAAAGTAGTGCTTTCCTCTCGCGTCTCTCACATAATCAAATTATGTTTCAGCAAACCTCATGATTCCTTCATCCACATGTTTGGGGGTAACACACTTGTCATGTTGAATCACTGAGGTTTTTGTTTTTGTTTTTTTTCCTGTTTTGCAGGTTCTGGCACGGCGAGTACAGAGTGGCAGTGAACATCAACGACTACCTAGACATCTACTGTCCTTACTACGAGGGTCCTCCGTCCCACGGGCGAATGGAGCGCTACATCCTTTTTATGGTCAACCACGAAGGCTACACTTCCTGCCAGCACAGGATGCGCGGCTTCAAACGCTGGGAGTGTAACCGCCCCAGTGGTCCTGACGGGCCCCTGCGCTTCTCAGAGAAGTTCCAGCTCTTCACGCCCTTCTCGCTGGGCTTCGAGTTCAGGCCCGGACACGAGTACTACTACATCTGTAAGCCATCAGCTCGCCGTCTCCCTTTCGTGGATTCTTTTGCACAGCCAGTATCTGCATGCCATGCATATGCAAGCGAGCGCGTCCGTTTGGATTTGATCCGTGCTCAACATGCATGTGTAAACAGTATGTAAATATCCAATCAGCCGAAGTTGATGGGAGTAACTTTTCAAACATAGACCCCTATGTTACTGGCGTAGCTACAGGTGCGAATAAACACACCTCTCTCCTCTCCCTCACTCTTTTTGTATCTTGATGTATCTCTCACCGTGTCTCAATATCATAAGTGGTGTGCTCAGCAAAGTGGTAAAAATGTCACCAGGGGTACTTTGTAATCATTTTTATATTAGCTGTATTGATGTTTCTCCTCACTTCAACAAGTGATGTATTAGTGGCACAAATGAGCTTTGCTCCCCTCGAGAATGTTTTTTTCTGAATCAAATTAAAGTGCTATCATTCCTCCGAGCTCACGCGGGACAGGCAGAGGCTCGGCTGTACTCGTAAACACCTTTTTTTCTTACCCACCAGCTCGCTGTGCCAGATGGGTTCACAATATATATATATCTATATATATATATATATATATATCTATATATATATATATATATATATATATATATATATATATGTTCCACATTCAAACTGTTAAGAAGAATATTAGTTGCAGATCATTCAAAATTTCACATTGGATTTATTTATTAATCTTTTTTTATAGGTGAGAGGAAACACTTTGCACAAAAATTTGGTGAGAAACAAAAAAAAAACCATCAGACAAGGTTAGGTTGTCATTCAAACTTTTTGATTAAACTGTGCTGTTGTTTTCTGAGTGTCCTCCAAATTGGAGGCAACAGCAGAATGAGCAAGATGTGTCCCGATCAGACGGTTTTTTTGTTTGTATTTTTTCATCCTTCGTATCAGTTTTACTTAACGTTAGTCGTTTATTGACTTTGAGACTCGATCCATTGGGTGCAGTTCACTAAAGGGGTAGCTTAACATTAGCATATAGTTTCTCTGTTTTGATATCATTGGTAGGTAAAAGATAATTTTCTTATTTATTAATTAGCTCTTTATCTCCTCTGATCAAAACAAATGGCAGATGAGGTCATGTGACACAAAGAGACAGCGAGCAGCACCTGCAACCACAGTCTCTCTTTCACTGTGAATATAATTGGGAAGCATGAAAAAAACAAAATCTTAGACTGCTGATGGAAAACCCAGGCTACACAATGTGAAGGAAACATGAAACAGATCAATCTTAGATTAACTGGCCTTTACAAACCATCTGGTTGGAAAGTTTTAAAACCTCAAAACTTCACACAACTCAGAGTGGAAGTTGTTCCTGAATGATGAACACTCAAAGTGAGCCTGTTTGATATAAGTGAGATGAAGAACACAGAAAATGTGGCAAACTAAAGAAACCGAAACCCCATTTTTCTTTTTATAACATGTCGAGACCGGGAGAGAGTAACACTCTGAGGAGATAACGAGAAGGGTGAACATTTTACATTAAGCCTCTTCTTTTGTTATACAGCAGAGCTATTTTGTTACGTTTATACGGACAAGGTTTAAACTCGCTTGAATTTCAAAATGTTGGCAGCCTTTCATAGATTCTTGGAGTTTAGGTGAGGAATTACGTTCTCTAAAAATGTACACCAGTTCACTGCTGTTTCAGTAAAGCCCGCCACGCTGGTAACTACTTGAGTGCCATCAGTGACAGTCCACAGCATGATGCCATTTCTTCACAGGTGGCAGAAAAATCGACCTTGATCTTTTATAGCGGGAGATTGTGTATTTGAGCCACGACTTATAACAGGATGGAGGTCCTGAGCCACAGGTTTCTGTTCGGCCTGAGAGTGAGACAGCTTTCTCTGCCCTTGGACATGGTTCTCATGTTGCATCAATATTGCTTCGGCTCTCAGAGTGCTTTCAGAAAAGAAGCCCCAAAAAAAAATACACTGACGAACAATGTCTAATTCACTCCTTCCCTGCTGTTCTGCAGTAATATTTTACTTGTCATGCAGAAGCAGTTTTTGTTTTTCGCAGTGCAATGAAAAAGGCGAAAAACAATCACAAAGCAATAAAAAAATATGTGTCCCGGTGTGAAAATAATCATCTAAATTTTAATATTTCTAATATTTGCGAGTATGGTACTTGAGTTGTCAACACTAAAAAAGGCACAGCAGGCAGCAGTTGGCAAGCTAAAGGGGCGCAGATAACAAGTCATGCTGCTATTTTCCCAGTCAGCACACACTCACACACACACATTGTTTTTCATCTTGCGTTAAGACACTTTGGGGCCCTCCAGACTTGTATAGTTGCTGACTTTGGTATTGTGTCTCTGGAACCCCTTGGGCTTGTGTGGATCCAGATGACTGGAGTGCTTGTGATTATCTTTCGCTTCGCGTGTGTACGGGGGGTTGTCCGGGGCGGGCGGGGAGGGCTCAACTTGGGGGTCAGCTGTCAAACAGTCGTGAGTCTGTGAAAGGCCACGTCCGTCATCTTGATTGACGGCACTGGCGCTCGATTTTCGTTTCTCTCTGTCTCTGATCGGAGCCAACCAGCAGCGTGGAAGTCACGCGCTGGTCAGGCCTGTTGTGGAACTGCTGCCCAAAGTAGCCGACCTTTCCGATGAACCAGTGTTTGTGTGCGTTTTCTCCTCACTGGCTTGTGAAACATGTTAAGTGTTGATGGTGATTTGTGGCCAAGGTCTGCCAGAGCGTCCTCCGGTGTGTTTGTGTGTGTGTCTATATGGATATGCAGGCAGGATGTGTGTGCGTGTGTGTTTTGTCATGTGCTTGACATGTTGACAGGTCAGTTCCACCCCACACTTGCTTTTCCCAGCTGCCATCTGATGGGGTTGAGTGGTTTTCAATGGGTTTTCAGGACGGATCGGATTGCGGATGTGCTGGGAAACGGAGGTGCTGGGATAGTTGATAAAACAAGGAAAAGGGCAAAGGTGAAACTGAAAGGGAGGGGGCATCAGGAAGAGAAGGAAGAAAAAAAAAAGTTCCAGGATGTAACACAGTGCCCAAAACTGTGAAAAGAGGAGAAACAGCCTGGTTATTTTCAACATGTAACGGTTGGGAATGAAGCAACGGTTACGTCAAGGGTAAAGGAGGTGAAGGACAGAAGGATGAACGAAGGGAGGAGTTGATGACAGACACAGAGGGAGCAAAGGGCAAAGGAAGGGTCACATTTATTTCCTGCGCTCTGTGGATCCAGACGATGGTCCACTGTGAGGTCACCATGGTCTCTGGATATGCAGACCTCCTCACGGGGGGAAAAAAAACAATAGTTCTTCTCCCACATTTGTGCAGCATGCATTCCTGCACAAACGTGTGCGCGGGCGGCGCGGGGCGTGTGCACGGCGACATGCGTGAGTGGTCAAACTCTGGCCACCGGCTCCTCTGAGGTCTCCAGCTCTATTTCACATCAGAGTGAGGTGGGACTAAAAACCCTGATTCAATTTCATCCACTATACTTTGAAGTTCGAATCACTGGAACTTTTTTTTTTTTTTTTTTTGGACATTTCTTCCTCTTCTTTTCAGTGGGTAGAAGTATAAAGTCCAGACCACTCAGCGGCACTGTGGTTAACACTGTCACCTCACAGCAAGTGGGGACTTGCATCTGCTGGGATTTTGCATGGATTTCCTTTCCAATTCCAAAGACATTCAAGTCAGGTCGATTTGAGAGGCAGCTATTTCCCCCAGGTGTGAATGTGAGTGTGACTGAATCCCATTGGGCAGGCTGATCCATTACAGAGTTGTTTACATTGCTCAGTGTGTTTATAGAATTTCACAAGCTCAGGAACATTGGTTCAGGAGCTCTTTAAAGGGCCTAAAATAACAACCTCAGCCATATGAAAGACTAACTGCATCAAAAACACTAAAAAGACTGCATGAATAAATACATAAATTCCACATTTTGACAGATTTTTAACGGTTAGTTTAATCAGAAGTGTGTCATTTGAGATGTATTTCTGATTTAATTATGAAAAATAGCCAAATAACACGACTGCTAACGTTAGACACCGATGCGGTTTTCTGACGATGATTTGCAGATTGTCGTTTATCACCTTACAAACACAAACTTCAGTGGATTTTACAGAGATGTTATGTGATGCATCAACACAAAGTAGTGCATAACTGTGAAGGGGGAAGAAAGGGCTACCCGTTTGCCGAGCATTTGCATTTAACCCCCCTTTACTCTGATTCCGCCAAATAAAACCAAGTGCAGCTGCCTTCTAATGTCATCTGATACTGAGTGTAATTTATTCTCTCTATAAATCCAGCTGTCCTGGTTCCTCCGTCTCAGGTGGACGAATTTGTCAACAGCTTTTTGTCTCACAAATCTGGTTTGGACAGAAAAAAAAAAAAAAAAAAGCAGTTGCCTGCATGCAGAATACTTTTGAGTGTTGGAAAATTAACACCGGACCAAAAAAAGTGAGTCTGCAGAAGTCTAGAGACTGATTAGGAGCTCAGAAACAGAAGCTTTTTTTTTTCTATTTTTATCCACACTTGAGAAACTGTAAGTATTTCTCAACTTGTATAGGTTTGATACAAGAATACAAAGAAAAAAAAATATTTTAAAACTGTAAAAGAAAGAAAATTATTCTTCAGCTGTTTAAATATAAGAAATTAAACATTTTGAGAAACTTTAATCCTTTATTGCGAAAATATACAGTCAAAGTACCTTTTAAAGTGTTGATAGTCTGACATGCAGATGAAGTCAAACAAAAATGTGAGTCTGAGTGTTAAAACCAAACTATGGAAACATTTGGGACTTTTTACTCTTTCTTCTAATTAGCTTATGTAAAACATTGGCTTTTAAAACCGCTGCAGCATTAGTATAAAAAATGGCGAGTGGCCATGATTACAAATGAAAATAAGAGAAAAGAAAAAGTAGGAAATTCGAAGCTGAAGGTCAGTTTAAAAAAAAATAAATAAAGATGAGAGGGTCCGTTATTACTTTAAAAACGTTTAACTTTTAATTTTTCTCAAGCAAATCCATGACATGGAGTGTGAGGGTTAACTAAGTCGTGATGGGATAACCCAGCAGGCAATTTGAATAATTGTAAAACTGCTTGAGAGGAAGCGGCACTAAATTATGCCGAGAGAAAAGAGGGAGGCATTTAACAGGCCCGCATTACTCAGCTGGAGTTATTTGTTATTTCTGATTGAAGCCAAAAGGCCAACGCCAATAAACTTTCTATATATTCTATAAACTCGCATCCTCATTTATTTATTTTTTTACGTGACAAATAGCAGAATATCTGTCTAGTTTCTGTCTTTTTGGTGCTCACATTTTTAGATCTTTGATGAAACTTGAAATTAAAAAGTCCTTGCCAAGACATCGTTGTTAAATCAAGATTTGGCAACGTCTGGTATCCAAAAATCAGATTTTTGGATACAAAAATGTAATTTATTGCGTATTTTTCTTAAATTCACACAAGGGCAAATGCCACATGAAGGGTTAATTTCAAACATAGACCCACAGTGACATTTGGTGAAATGTTCCTTAACAAGTCACACCACTCTCTGTTTTTATGCAGCTTGCTGCCATTAGTCTCTTCATCTTTTGTGCTGAGTTTCCTAGTTGTTATTGTATATTTCTCTGTGCATTTTGGTTAAATTCTTAGTCCTTTTGGTTCGTTAGAACCTCCCTGTTTCCATTTAGCTTCTCTTATCTCCAGCATTCAGCCTTCCCTCAGATCTCTGCTCATATTCTCACCCAGCAGCTGCATTTAAGGCTCTTTTTCTCACTGCTGGATTCTGTTCACGCGTTTGCCCTGGTTCCTTTGTTGACGTTTGTTGCAAGTTTTCTCATTCTGAAATCCTTCAGTCTAACGTCCAACCTGAAGTTCTACTGTCATCTGCTGTCACGGTTCTGCGGTGTTTGGATTTCATCCGTTTGGATTTTGATTATGTCTTTATTTTCTTCAGCAGTTTATCTGCTGTGCCTAATCCCTCCTCTGTAATTAGTTCCTGGTTCTCTTCATTAACCCTGAGCGTACGTATTTTCTCACCTGTGTCACTGTTCGATGCCGGGTTCTTGCGTTCACGCATGCGCTGACTGTGTTTGTGTGTTCCTAGTTTTCCCTGAGTCCTGAATAGGTGTTTTTGGACTGTTTTTGTTCAATTATTTTTCAGATTGCATCTGAAAATGTCTTGTTACACTTTGGGTCCTCTTCAAAATCAACAAATTATGCCATATGGGTGGGTAGAGTAGCTAAGAATTGTCCTCGAGTAAAAAATAGCACTACAACTTTCTTGTACTCATGTAAAAGTAAAAAAGTAGATTTCCCAGAAAAGTGAGAATAAAACCACATTTGGTAAAAAGATTACTCAGAAACTAAGTAGCGAATCTTAACATCTGATTTAATATTCTAAATGTCTTTATGCTCTTTTCTGGCATTTTAAACACCAGAAAATAACATTTGAACAACAAAGCTAGTATGTGAGCACATAATAAGGTGTGTGACTGTTTCTCACATATTTTTGATTAAAATATGTTTGTACTGGAAAAGGGTATCCAGCAACCTCACTCAATTTTGCTCAAGTATGAGTTGAACATATTAAATGAAAAGGTTATTGGATCTTATTCCAGTGCACTTGCCTTATTTTTGAAGTGTAGATGTGTCCAGCTTCCCGGAGGCAACCAATGGAGTCCATCCAGTGACCGTATATCAACCCCCAATTTACACTGCTTGCGTCTCCACAGCAGTAATTATGCACCCATTATAGTCAATGGCAGCGTTTACACTGCCTCCGCACGCAAGCGCAGCAAAACCTAATGACACCTGGTCCAATAAAAAGCACAAAAACACCATCAGTTGGATGCTTCCTGTATGTATTCAGCTTCAACCTCTAAACTGATCACATTTTCCAATCTCTCTCTGTTTACAGCGTCTCCTCACCCAAACCACGTGGGCCGGGCATGTCTAAAGCTGAAGGTGTATGTCAGACCTCCAGGTAAGTCACGCTCTAACTAAACACACACACACACAAGCACACGCACACAAAGGTCCAGATTGCCTATCAAAGTAAAATTAGAGGAGAATAAGAGGTCTGATGGAATGCCCTGGCAACAGTCTCTGCTCTGATTCAAAGACCAGCCAGGCAACACTTTGACACCTTCAGACACAAAACGCACACTCTCACAGCACACGCATTCACACGTACACGCATGCACTCTTGAGTACGCGAGGGGCCGCGCGCGCACAAGCACACCTATTTGGAAACAGACGTGCAGATACATGTGCATGTGCATAGGCACGAAGCGGCGTACGCACCTCACATCAAATCACTTCACATCACGCTGGGTGTGAGGGAGACCTTCTGTCCTTGTAAAAAGATCACAGAGCCGGCTGAAAAGTGCTTTCTGAAAAAGGTGACCAACCCTCAGCGTGACTCTGCATACTGGATTTCCTCAGAAGATCCGAGACAGGACTCCATCCATTCAATACCTTTGCTTTGCAAAAGTTTTTATATTCCTGGGCAAGGCAAACATTTATGCAGTTTTGTGGGACTTTATGTGATAGACCAACACGAAGTGATGCAGTGGTGTACAACCTTTTTGTCCTCAGGGCCAAAATTGTCAAGTTGAAAGTGCTTGTGGGTCTTCTTTCCTCTTACTGACATTTATTACTTTATCTGCTCAAATAAAAAACAAAAACATGCAAGATTTTATTGACGCAAACAAAATGATTCGATTTTGTTTAGTTGCGCAACACTGAAACACCACAGGCGTGTTTTGTTTTGGTTTTGTTTTTTACTTTTTGGGGACAGGTGGGTGGAATAGATTGTTTTCTCAAGTCAAGTCTGAGTAAAACTTGCTGGATTCTTGTGGTTCTAAAATATATGTATATTTTTTTAAAGGTTTTATTGGGTTTAGCTGCCTTTCTTTGACTCTGAATTGATAGGAACGTGGGTAATAAGAGAAGGGGAAGACATGCAGCAAAGGTCACCAGATCAGGACTAAGGCCTCAATGGAGGGGGCCTCCACTGACCCCCAATAGTTCTAAAATATTACAAAATCATGATAAATGCAAAACCCTGGTCTGTGTTGAGCCAGACCCTTTTCTTCATTTTTGGACAATTTTAGCTGCAAAACTTGTTGACCTGAAAGAAATGTAAAAATTGCCCAGGTCATAGTTGCCTCACTCTGTGGTCAGGGGCCACATAAAATTTTCCAGAGAGCTGAAACTGGCCACTTAACCACACTTTAGACAACCCTGGAACAGTGTGCAATTGCTAAGTGGAAATCAAAAAAAGGACACCTAATTTTTCTATCAAATTAAAATCTGAAAGTGTGATGTGGAAACATAAATAAGACCTTCAAGATAACAGTTGTGTGCTTAAATATTAGCTTATCAATCAAATCAGAGTCTGGCTTTGATAAAACATCTATGAAAGTGAAAAAATATTCAATATTACATTATTATTTCATATTACAGTGCAGAGGTGGCTAAGTATTCATATTTTGATGGCATGTTAGTGCGTTTTACCGTATTAAAATTTTCCCATAGGTGGTCATTTTAATGTCTAGAGACCAAGTAATATGACTATTATTCATACTTTATTTTTCTTTTAAAAGAAATTTTGAAATACAGTGTATCACTTTGGCGTTGGTCTGTCACATAAATTTGCCAATAACATATAAATGCTTGCGATTATATTGTGGCGAAATGTGAAAAACCTCCCCGGGGTGTAAGTACTTTCTGAAGAGCACCAGCATGAGTTTTGTAACATTGGTGACTTTTACGTAACAGATTAATTATTGATTTGTTTTTTCTAAATGTGGCCGGCTTGTTTCTGAATGTGAAGCCGAGTCGCTACTTCGCTGCCTTGCTTCAAAAAGAAAAAAAATAATAATAATCTATCTCCAAAATGGCTTCCTGGGTGCAGATTGGGCTCGGTGATCTCACCAGTGTTGGCCTCTGATTCTGCCATTTAAAAATACCTCAAAGGAAGCCTAACATACACGGGGATCACATTCTGGCTTACATTACACTACATTATTTATAAAAAAAAAAAGGAACATTACATGTGCGTTTCTTCTAATACCAATTTGACCTCAGGAGGATTCAAAAATAAACCCGATTGAAAGAATCAAACCTTCGTAGTAACACCCCAGACAACGGCACGCCTTTGAAGATCATCACAAAGGAATGTCAGCCTTTTTTTTTTTTTCCACAGCTTTCCAGCCTCAGATCATTCCATACTCCACTACAGAGGAAGAAAAATCTCTCCTACATTATTACTGATACAACCTACGTTCTTTTATTGTCATTGCTGCTGCTTTTCATTAAGTTTCTGTTGTTTTTTTTCATCTGTGTGCAGTTGAAGTAATCTGTCTGACATTGCAACTTTCATCTCCTCTGTGAAATGCTGTCACTGTGTGAGTGAGCTGTGTTTCATATCTGTGCTGTGTGAGCGGATGTGTGTGGGTGTGTGTGTGTGTGTGTGGGTGTGTGTGTGTGTGTGTGTGTGTGTGTGTGTGTGTGTGTGTGTGTGTGTGTGTGTGTGTGTGTGTGTGTGTGTGTGAGTGTCAGCTGCTCCAGATTCCGAGTCTCTGTGATTAAACTGTAATTAGGTTGGTTAACCCCCCTGCAGAGCTCTGTTGCTGTCGTTTTCTTCGTCTCCCTCTTTTCGGCTCTGCGTTTCTTTCTGCTGTGTACTCTTTGCCTTTCATTAGCTGCTCAAGGATGAAGGGGGGCTTCTTTTTGAGATTTGTCACTCGCTTTCAGTTTTCCGCCCCACCCTGACAGATCCACTTGTCTCCTTTGTGTTGTTTTTTTTTTTTCATGTTTTGTTTTAAAGTCTGTCTTATTTTTTGCATCTGTCTTCGTGTCCTTCTCGGTTCAGATATTTTGTCGTTCTCTCTTTCTTCTCTTCGCCTCTGTTCCAGATGGGTCGGGATACGATTCTCCGGAGCCGTTCCTGACTGACGGCGGTCCGGGCTCCGGCGCAGGCTGGGCGGTTCTGTTAGCGGCTCTGGCCCCGCTCGTCCTGGGACCCGTCTTCAGGCTGTGACTACCCCACCCCCCCGACTCCCTCCTCTTCCCGGAGCGCCCATCCTGGGATGATGGGCTGGGCTGGGCTGGCTGTCCCTCTAAATCCACCACCCCTCAGGGAAGCCCTCTGTCCTCCACCCTCCTTCTTCTTCCCACCTCCACCTGCAGTATGACCACCAACCACCCTCCACTGCCAGCCTCCTTTTATGGCGCCCAGCCACAGACACCCTTTCCTGGATTACCTGCAATGTTTTTATTTTTTTGTTGTTTTTTCTTTTTAAAAAAGCAGTCCGGGAAGCTACCCTTCTTTCTCTTATCCCTGAATCCTCGGTGGAGCAGCACCTTTTAGCTGAAAACACAAGCGAAATGTCTCAGCACTCATATCAGGGGGTCCTTTTTTGACTTTTGACTCTTGCCCACTGATGGGGTTAGAAGTAGCCATGGCTATGATTAAACTTGTCGTTCCAGTGCAGTCCCTATCCTCCGATCAAGGCGGGGGGTTTGGGGGAGGGTGAGAAGGGCATCGTATGATAGGCCTGAATGCACAAAAATTGGTTTTTCGCTGCTTCCTCGATCTATGAATTGGAAGTGGCCAAGCTCGCATTGAAATTTGAATTCAATGGGACGTAGACCATCTCCAAAGTGCAATGAGGATAAGAGCAATTACGACGAGAGCGGGAAAGAAGTGACCAGGACTTTGCTGCGATGTGGAAAGAAAAGTGTGGAAGAATACAGCTGAGGAAAAAAAAAAAATCAATAAGGCAGAATGGGAAATGTAACTCACTGCAGTGGCCAGGAAACTTGTTCATACGCTTTGAGCTTTTTACAATTTCGTAATCTCCAACCACAAGTTTTAGCGTATTTCCTGACATTTTATATGATAGAACAATGCAACATAACACATAATTGTGACATGTGACATACGTTTTTTTTTAGTTTTTTAAGAAATAAAGTATGAACATGTGGCAGGCGTACAGGTTCTTTTGGGGTTGTAGCTCTGCCAGCTTTGCACATCTCTACGTCAGCTTGTCTCATCTTTAATTGCAAAATGCCCGCAGTTCAATTAGATTGGCTGAAGAGTCTGCAAACTTCAATTGCATTTAGATCTAGACTTTGACTGGGCCATTCTAACGCGAGAACACTTTGACTAAGCTCCTCCATTGCATCTCTAGTTGTATTTTTCGGGCAGTCTCAAATGTTCTGCAGCTTTTTCTTGCGCGTCAGCCTTGTTGGACGTTCTTCTCTTGATAGATTTGGTTTCTTTTCATAATCGGATGATGGACTGAAAGAACTGAATTCTAATCGGCGCCTCACCTTTCGCATATTTATGCGCAGAAACAGCTGGAACAATTGTACAACTCGGTGTTTCTCTAGCGCATAAAACACATCGAAGCTGATGTAACGTGACAAGATGGGAAAAAGTTCAAGTGGTACAAACACTTTTGGCAAAGCACTTCAAGCTGTGTGCGTCCGACAATTTTCCAGGAGCTCTGACTTTGCATCTTGGCGACAAGTATAACCATAGCCTGTTTTAACGGGGGGGGGGACTGGGTGGGATATCATGGGTGGGTTTGGTGGGATGTAGATTTTCAGGTGGGCTGTGTTTTGTCTTTTATGTGTTTCTAAACAAAGCATTTATCACGGCCTGGCCTGCACAGGCGTATCCAGCACTAGCTAATGTCGTCTGGGTCGGGTGACTTTTGGAACCAGGACTTTCTCTTGTATGAATGTACCACTGGCCACCCACCTCTTTGTTATTTTCTTTGTTTGTTTTTTTTTTCTTTTCTCCGTATTGTCATGACTGTGGTCACTTACAGTACCTTCTCTCGGACTGGCAGGATTTATCAATGGCTCTGAGATTCGACGAGAAGGCGGGGGTTGAAGGGTGGGAGGGCAGGTGAGAAAAGGAGGCGACACTCAAGTTGCATGACCACTGTGAAACCTTCAGATCAAACTTGTTTCTATTGATATATTTTTTCATGGTGAGAAAAAAAGAAAAGAAAAAAAAATCAGAAAACATCCCGCTTCAGCTCTTTTGCTCTCCCTGAGACTTTTTAAGACATCAAAGGCGGGGTGGGTGGGGGTAATATTCAGACTCCTTCCTCACATAGTTTCTCCTGTCTGGGCTCTCAGTCGTTGATGGATTAGCTTGGGCTGGAAAGATAAATGGACCCGCAGGGCGAAACTGACTGGAAATCGGCCCCCGAAGCCCAACTCGGATCACGACGGACGTAAACAAGGACTGAAGCTGATCCCGGGTCCGGGGGGTTAAACCAATAAGGGAAGCACATAGACTGTGGCAAATGAGGCGAGGTGTGTGAGCGAGCTGCGTGTGAGGTAGCATCACAAAAACACACATATGCACACACACACACACACACACACAAACACTTAAAGCGACAGTGAAAGCCCGAACGGACAAGAGCGATCAGTCAAAGAAAGAGTGTGTTTGATGGGACTCGAGCATAAAGAGTAAGCACTGTGAACACACGCACACACACACACACACACACACACACACACACACACACACACACACACACACACACACATACGTAACAATCCATAAACAGATAACCACACTGGCCAACATACATGCAAAAAAAAACAACAAAAAAAAGAGTGCAGTTGTAGACATTTACAAAGACATGCAAACGTGTACAAAACACAAACAAGGGGAAATGCTTGTTCCCCTACTCCATCTTATTTTTGTAGCATTTAAAATCACTGTTAATTACTCCTTTGTGGAATGCAGTGATGAGGTTATCGCCTCAGAAGGATTACAACAACAACAACAACAAAAGTGTGTCTTCTCTTCTTCTGTTCCACTGATGCTGTCCCTCTATCGTGTCTTCTTTTTCTCCGCCGGTTTGTGATCCACAGTTGGTAGCGGCTTTAGGATGCCCCCCAGGCCTGAGCGTCATGTATGAGTTTGTCTCCTTTTCTGTTCGCGGTGTTTTCAGGGCGGGCCTTCGCCGTCGGGGTCGTTCAGTTGGGAACGGTGGCGTACGCAGAAGTCGGCTCGGGGAGAGAAACACACAAATAAAGATTGTCTTTTGTCTACTCGAAAACAACCCGCCTGAGTGGAATTTCTTCAGTGGAAATGTGAATTCATTCTCGTTTTATGCATTTCTTCCCTCCCACCCCAACCCCCACGCCCCCTCCCAAAGGGCAGATGATTGTATTTATGTATTAGACTGCACCTGGGTCTTTATTTGCCCAGTCCGTCTTTCTCTGACGTCAGTCTTGGAATGGAGATTATTGAGCTCTGCCAGTCAAAGCATGAAATTATTCAGAAGAAATCACCCTCGCTCATCTTCAGCTGTTTCCCCCTCAGGGAAGTGACAGCTAATCTGAACTGCTGACAACGTGGAGACAGAATAGCTTGAAAGCCTTTCCTCTTGTGTTTCTCTCAGATTTCCTGCATGGTGACTGACCAGCGATGGGAAGTAACAAAAGAGCATGTCTTCAAACGCTGTTCTGGGGATTTTAATTGTCTTGAATATTTCGATGGCCAGTTGCTTTCCACAGTATTACATTTTCGGAGGGATATATTGTGTCTTTTACTGCACTACATTGATTTTATAGTTAGAGTTAACAGGTTACTTTGAAAATGTTCTGTATAAAATGATCAGATTTTTAAAAATACACCATTTAAATAATACTAAGTGGTTACCACAAGAAAACGGTGTCAAGTTTTCATTTCTCTGCGACTGCGTTTCCGTTACTTCTCCATTTCTACAGGAGCCGGCCCGTGGTGTGAGCAAACCCTGCGACTTCCTGGTGGCCTGCAGGCTCCAGGTTGCACACATTTCAGACTGGTTAGCAGTGTTATGTTCCAGTTAATCCTCCACTATAAGGTTCAGCCTTATAGTCATATTTCAATTTTATTAAAATGTTTCTTCTGACTGGCAGGAAAATTTACTTTCCTGTTGTCACTGACAATAAATCATCAAAATATCAAAGGAAACGGGGAAAAGCTGGTAATTATGAAGAGAGTTTAAATGCTGAAATGCTAGTAAGAATTTCCCCACTGATTACTGAGAAGAGTTTATTTGATTTTTTTTTTTTTTTGTTGGTGTTATAGTTAATATGTAAATAAAACATATTATTCCTAACAGAAACAAAATTCTTTGTTGAATGAAAAATAATTTTAAATCTAAATCTAAACTTCATGCCAGGGTTAAGAGAGGAAATGGCTTCAAAAAAAATCAAAAAGTTTTTGCCAGACAGTTTTTACATCTTAAAGTCTTTTTTACATTTTAAAGTCAGTGAGATGCCAGAGAACATGCTGGCATGATTGTAATTATCTTTGTTGTGTCATTGTAGGCATGAATTACAACAGCACTCACAAGGAAAAAATATTTTTATTATTATTAGTCTGTCAAATAAACCTGAAAGTTATCAAGCGTCTGTTTAATCTGCAATAGTGGGATATATGCTCACTGCCTAATTCAGACTTGTAGTATCTCATGGTAAGTTTAAGGCAAAGAAGTTGTGATGGAGGTAAAATACAGAGCACAGATTTTTATTGAACTACCTGCACATCCAGTGAACTGGACCAGAACTGTCAGGATGGAACAGGTAAATATGGTGCCTATTTTGGGTCGAACAAGCTGTGCTTTCTTGAAACCACTTTCATTCCTGCTCTGATTGATGCCAAAGATGTGGGGCAGCATGCAGAGAAATCAAACTAGCGTACTTCCTACTGCCTACATTCACATCTCCAAAGAGTCCTGGTGACTCTGTTGGGCCCGCTTTCTTCACAAGTCAGAAAAGATTTGTTCTAAGGTTTGATCTAATTCTCTGAAACAACTCTTATCTTATAAAGCAAACGAGGGTGGCAGCCAGTCAGCAGCATTTTCTTTAATGAGACCTGTATAATTATCACTCAGTTCTGAAAGTTAAGGTGATGTCTAAACTAAAAAGGAAATAAAATGGTTAATTTTAATGTCGCCCTGTTAAATCTCAACAAAAAAAAAGATTAATGCCTCACCGAACGGCTTTCGAATAAGCAGTAGGGTTGCACAACAATCTCAAGGTCAAAGAAACACCAAAATTTGAGAAAGCAGCTTAGCCTGTCTGTTTGAAAAAGAGAAAGATGCTTTAGTTTGGTCTTAATTTGTCTAAATTAATGGTTCTGAACCTCTTTAGCTGAGAAACCCATTTGAAAAAGCAAAACATTAAAAGATTTGCCTTCCCCAGATTGCTATCATGATGTTTTCAAACACAAAATTTACCCCAAAATTATTTAAACCCCTGGTAGATTTGGAGTAGAAGTATTTGACTGAGATGGATATTTTTTTTTACCGACTTGAAATAATGTTGACATTTTGTAATAGGCAAATTTTAGCCCTGGTTGTAATTAGGATTATAAATGGATCATAAATGGATAGAATAAGTGTTTTGATTAAAAAAAGAATGATAGACCATTTTGAATTCTAGCTTTAATGTCCTAACATTATTAAACTGCAGCACATTTACTCAAGACTATCAGATTGTGACAGTGCTATATTTCCTCCTGAGTACCCAGGAAAGCTTATATAGTTAGAAATGTATGTTTTTAGGTCTTATTTCAATGATGATGTAATTAATTCTCTGCTGTGGTCATATTTCTGTGGCTGCTTCTGTCTCATGAAACTTCATCTCATTATCCTTGACTCTCTAAAAGTTGGTGTGATGGTGAGGATCGTACCCAAAGTGTAATTCTGCTAAGGCTGCATACAACCTTGGACCAGGCCTGAATAAAGTTAACTATTGCATTTGCTAATAGTCCATGCACGTGTTCATATGATGCCTTTTTTCACAGCTCACTTTGCTCTAAAGAAGAATGTTTGCACCAGGAGTTTTCTTTAAGGCTTTCCAGCCTTTTTTCTCCCCCCCTCAAACTGTTTCTTGGATCCACTTTTGTTCCTCAGCATTTCTTTCCACTATTTTTGAGCACCGTCGTTGCAATTGTTTGATCTTCTGAGCACTCTGGATTTTTTTTTCAGCCAGGCTGGAGAACCGGATCTGCGGGGAGCCTCTGTAGTTCACTTAGACAGTGTGCCCCACGTGGAGCGGCTGATTCCTCCCACAGCAGGTTGGATGGTTTGATACCAGCCTCAGCCATTTACTGCAAGTCACCTCCTCCATTTTCACTAAGATTTATCAAATAAGAGCTGCGGAAAACAACAAATATATAACAAGGATCCACTTGGATGACTTTGTTCAGCTGAACTACACTTTTAGGGAACGACGACCTGAAGTGTTTGACGTTACGCAATGTGTTGGGCTCTCAAAGAAAAGCCTAAGCATCATATTTATAGATGAGGAGGAAAATGCCTGAGCTGGGTCTTGTAAGGTTCATAATATGATTTCATTACAGTTGCAGCAAGACTCATAAAAATTAAACAACTTGAGTCCCAAAAGTCTCTGTGTTCACCTAAGAGTGACTGGTACATGAACAGACTATTTAGATTTTTGTGAACAACATTTCTTGTGTTCACCTCCCTTGTTTTTTTTTTCTTTTTTCTTTTTGTCATGTTACAACAATAAACCATTTAGTTTGTTTTATTGGTGTTTTCTTTGATTGAGCAATACAAAGAAGAGGAATTAGTGTACGGAAAAAGTACTGATTTTTCTCTTTTTGCTATCAAAAACAAATATGAAGTGTTTGCTATTTGGCAAAAATGTAAAAAATAAATTTAAGAAAAAAACTTAACATGTTTAGTTACTTTGCAAGGGACATTTGTATGATTACATAATAGTTCCAGCGAAATGTACAAATATAAAAACAACTTCGACCTTTTGGTTCTCTGTGTGTTCAGCTCAAAATGATTGGTGCCCAAACACAGAGATATTTTGGGTTATGTGTTTATGACTTGGGTGCAGTGGGTGGAATTGCACAATTTGCCGTGTGCAACATTCTCAGCAGAATAACCTCTTTGCTTGTATCCTTTCATTGAATCCCCTAGTAAAATTGCTTTGGTCTGTATAATTTCGTAACATCCTGGTTCCATCCTGGTTTTGTTGATGTGGAGTTCTGATAAATTTAGAAAGGCTTTCGTGCAACAGCTTACACAATAAACCTTAAAGTTGAACAAACTTTTTTTTTTTGCACTCCTTTCACAGCTTCCAAACCTAGGTTAAAATAAAAATGCGTTTGATAAAACAGATTCCGATGTAATCTAACAATTAGAGGACAAATGAGCGATGGATTGAAACCAGAAGCACGTTGCCACAGACTATTTTTGCCAAGTCTGTGGAAATACACTGTAGACATCCTGTCTCACTACAGATCAAAAATCTAGATCTGAAATCAGAACAAAAAAACAACACCGCTCAACTCGGATTTTGCTCTGCTACCAGGCGTTGTACGGTGGAGTGAAAGTCTACTCGTCTTCTTCTATGTGCCAAAAAACCTTGTGTTAAAAATAATTGTCCTTTGACAGCCTAATATTTCACATTCAAACTGCAGCTTGAAGAACTCGGCTTCCCTTTGGTTTTCCAGCAACTCGTCCAGCCAAGTGTGGGTGCAATCTGGAGATGTGTGCGCAATTCCCCAAACGGGAGTCAAAGACGATGCACAGACTATCTGATTTTGAACACCATGGCTTTTATTCTTCATAAAGGGGATCTCATTAACATAAAACAAAGAGCAAAAAAAAAATAGGATTATTCTTCAGCAGTAACACTTTGAACCTCACTTCCCTCATTCTTTTTTTTTTTGCCTGACATGGGACAATGACCTACTGGTGTAGATTTCAAACATGCTGAAATTTTTTAAACTTTCACTTGAAGATCTCCTTGCCTTTTAGCTCAGCAGGCTTTCATCAATCCAGACGTTACAAGAGCGACACGATCATCTCTCTTCCACCATCGGACCTACTGCTAGCGTAAAACATTCAGCAGCTTTGCTTCAAAAGCGTTATTTGAAACCACTGACTTGTCAGTTTTGGCAGCATGATGCACAAAAAAATATAAGAAGCATTGTTTGGAGGGAAAAGCGAGGTGCATGAATAATAGATGAGCCTTAGCTTGCCATGTTTGGGCCTCGAAAAGCAGGCTAATGGCTATTGATGTCTCCAGTTTCAAACAAATTACCTCGTATGAGAGCTCAATTCAAATGGGAAAAAAAAAAAAGAGGGTACTCTGGTGAGGAGGAGAGTAGGGAATGAAATTATCTCCTCATATTAAGATGCACGGTTGGTTGGCCAATTTTTTTTTTTTGTCCTGACAAGTATCAGGTACAGGCGGAATTAGCCCAATGTAAAATTAAGCTCGATCAAGCAAGGCCTTGAAACATTTCCCACATTCCCATATCTCAGCCCTTGTGAGAGGAAAGCTGGATGAGTGATACGACTGGAGGGGAGCCAGAAACGACCAGATGTGCTGCTTGAAATCACGAGAGCGAGCGCAGCACCGAGTCACTGTGTAAAACCGTAACCCCGTTACTCTCCTCCAGATCTAATTTACCATTTAATTATTTTTGGCACATTTTTAGGCCGGAATACACATGGGGAAATGAATGAGCAGGGAAAAAAAATAAATAAAAACTTGGCCTGTGTGATGTTGGTTTTAGCAATGGCCAGAAAACAAGGCCAAGGAATCCTGATGGAAACCTCTCAAGATTCTTTTCCAGTCTCTTTTCCTCCATCCGTCCCTTCATCTCTTGTTCGGCTGCTCTCCATCTCTCCCTGACACATCATTAGGATGCAGACTAATCTATTCTCCGCTCTCCCCTGTACCTTTGTCTCCTCATATTCGACTAACAGGCGTGATTTAGAAATTATGGAATTAGGGCAGCACTCCCGTTTCTATTAATGGGGAACGGCATGATGAAAGCTTGATCCTGAGCGTGCAATTTTGCTAGACTCCAATGCACGTCCTCTGACTCTACATTTCCTCCTCTTCCACGTACGCGTCTGCCGCGGAAGAGCACACGCATTACACCTTCGCTGTAATTAGAGATGAAATACTAATTCTTAGCTCTTCAAGCACTGCTGGATGTGGCGTGAAATGATGGCAGCAGGAAAGTTAACTGCAAAGCACTCACCCGTCCATAGACACACAGGCAAAAACACGCGCAGAAGTCCAGATGGTCTCGGTGTTATTGCTGAATAATGCATGCTATGTAGACTCTATAAAAGTTACATGGGCGAAGAGAGCGAGTCATCATTCAGGCCCTATGGGCAGTCTGGTGAGGGCAGCTTTGAAGGATAATTTGTCCAAACTTGAGACTGTAAATTGATTTTTTTATTTTTTATTTTTTATTTTTTTTGTTCTAAACCTCATTAGTATTTAGCTGCATAGGTGGGACAACGTTTAGGTACAGTTACAGAGATAAAAACTCTTGACTTGTCAGCTGATACACTGGCTGGCTGCCTGCCTGTCTTTGCAGTCACCTTGAAAACGGTTTTTGCGGCTAAAAGCACAAAAAAGTTGGGAATTACACAGTAGATTCAGAACTAGAGGCTTGGATTTCAGAGCACCGCTCAGAAGCACTAGCAAGTGTATCTGGTGCTGTGTTTTCATGTAAAATACCCAAAGGAGGAGAAGAGGAGAGGAGTGGAGGGGGGAGGGGGGGCAGGGGCAGGGGCAGGTCCGGGTGAAGGGTAAATGCTGCACTCCTGTGGGGAAACTGAGGAGTGCCTGTTTTTTTTTATATATATATTTTTTTTTTCTACCCTATGCTATGGAGTCATATGACAGGGCATCCCTGGTCTCCTGTGCTGCGTTCATGTGCCTATTGTAAACGCAGTAACGCTAATTATTACCAATAAAAGTACAAGGTTTTCGGCATACTTAAGAAAACTTGTAATTTTTAAGTTTCGCAATTAATAATGAGCAACTAACTAAGCATTAGCTGGGAAAAATAGCTAAGACAAACACGTTGCATATGACTAACTTGGCAAGGAGTGGGAAATGTAAAGTTAAATAAAACTAATTAAGCAAATATATGTCTACTTTAATGGGTTTGTTTTTTCGAAGTATTTTTTTTTATTGAGAACAAATGTCACAAAAATGTGTGCCACCGCAAACTCACGTGTTGAATGAGTGGTGGTATTTCCGACGACACGCGAACGCTTCAACCGACATACTAGTTTTAACGGGGGAGCTGAGTAAGTGAAGGAATTCAGGATCGACCAGCGCCGAGTTTACATACCTTGAAGAAGGAGGAGCTTCCCCTCAACAGGTTAACAGTAAGTCTAAGCTGTCTTGTCAAATACCAGGTCGTTTTTTTGTTCTCCTCTTGGCGGAGTTTGAGCGGCGTCGTTAAGTTAACAAGAAAGCGGAACTAGCCGGCTAGCTCAAGTTAGCTCAAGTTGCTCCGTCTCCCTTTCCCGAGCAGGACACATGAGAACAACCGCAACGCTTTTTAAAAATGTAAGAACATTTTGACACTTTCCCCCCCTCTCTCTCTTCACAGAAGAACTATTGTGTCTTTTAAAAGTTTGTTTCATGGACTTAGGTGTTGTCCTAAGCTTGTTTTTGTGTTGGGTGTGTTTTTTGATTTTCCTGGTTCGGACTAGTTTGGCTAACATTTGTCGCACCTGTTCCTCCTGTGATCGATACGTGACTGAAGTGTTATCAGGTGCGTTACCTCAATTGAAATGTGGTAGTGGACCTAAATACCCAGCTTTATTTTAACCATAAAGCTTCTGTTTACCTGTGAGGGGGTGGGTGGGGGGTAGGAGGGATGAGGGATGAGGGATGTGTTATCTGTAAACTGGAAAGGAAAAGACTTTTCAGAATGATGTCATAGGTCAAAATCGTTGTGGCCGGTACATAACCGGGACTAACCCGGATGACATGGTCATTCTTTGAACACATGGGCATAGAGAGAGTTTTTTTTTAAAAAAAAGAGACAAACTTTGTAAAGAGTTGTTACCTCAACGTGACTGGGATAAGAAAAGACAAGACGTCACTTTGTTCATCAGTAAGATCTGGAGGAACAAGTTTGGGCTGAAGAACAAGAAAAGCCTCTCTCTTCCTGTCCAGGCTTTTGTTTCTAATCCACTTTCTGACGGTGCAGTGAAGACCTACAACATGAGTGGGTATGTCCTAAAGGCTTGTTAAATCTTTCCTCCTGTGTCGCCTTGTTTATTCAATTGGGCTGATGACAAAAATAATTAAAAAAATCTGTCTTGTAAACCTCTTATTTGAGACTTTTTTTGGATTATGGGGAGGGGAAAAAAAACCAAAACATACCGACGTTTAATGCTGTCATTATCAAAGTAATCATCATCTGAATGCGATTGTTTTTCGAAACATTTTGTACTTGAAGAATAAACTAGAGCATAGTTGCAAAATCGTTTATATATATATATATTTTTCGTCCATTTCTCTGCGTCTTGCTTTTGGAGCTGAAGTTATTGCAATGAAGATTTGATTAGTCGGTCCGGTTTCACCTCAATAATTAGAAATGCTTTTATTTCAAACTGAAAGACGACAATTGCTCCCACTGCTGCTGAATTATTGCAGTTGTACTTATTATTTTTTATTTGCTACATATACGTAAGCAAAAAATGTAGAATAAACTGCCTGATTTAGTTTTAAAGTAAACTGTAATTTTACGTTCTTGCTCTTTATAAGGTAACAGGTGTAAAACTGGATGTTATTCAGTCTTTGTTTTCTGGATGCCAGCTTGCAGTTGGCTGCTTGACAAAACTCTGGGCTCATAGCTTGCCAACTAAATTGATGTTGTTTTCAACTAAATTGATGTTGTTTTTGCCCTGTAATCTCCACAGCATTGCTGTCCACGTTTTTCCTCCTCCATAAACGTTTCCAAACGTTGTTGACTTCTCGTGATTGGAAACCCACTGATCAACTTTACTTTTCTGCGATTGTGTTTTGTGAGTTTATTTTGTCGCTATGAAGCTCCATATAAAGACGGATTGTCTCCCCAATGATTAATAAAACTCTTTCCCCTGACTTGTATGAAATCAGCTGAACAAAACCATCTAAAAGTCTGATTTTAAATTCTTGGCATTGTTGAATTAATGACGAAAGAGTGAAGACAAGTGACGGTAACGTGATCTGAAACTGACGGGTTAATAAGTTGTTGGTCAGACTTGGTTTTACGTCGTTAAATCACCAGCAGAAATGATCCTGACAGGCCTACAGACATGTTCAATTTCTCGTGTTGCTCCTGATAAATCCACCCTCAGCGTTATAGATGTAAACTTCTGTCCGTGTCGTACCGAGTGGAATGATCTGTCAGGAAAAAAAGCTGTTGGGTTTCTGTGAAACATGTGCTCTCTGGTCCAAGAAAAAGGAAAATAAGAGATAAATGTGGAGTCAACAACATTAAATCATTGAGCCGGCTGCCAAGCAGACTGCCCATTTTTCCACTTTAGTTGTTGTTTTTTTTTCCTGCTGTAGGTTTGGGTTGACAGGAGATCTGAAGTCCGGGGGCTTTTTGCAAAACAGGAAGGAACACAGAAATGAATAAAGCAGTACTTCCTTTATGTTATCTAAAAACCTGAGGGTCAAACTGAGAGAAGGAAAAAAAAAAAAAAAAACCCTGAACTTGCGTATCCGCTTCTGACTGACAGGTTCTTGTCCCTGAACAAAACAATCTGTGATGAATCTTTCCCTGACGTGAGCCCATTCTCATGTCACCTTCGTGTCGAGCCTGGTGTTGTGCCAGTCATTTGAATGTTTTCTGTCCCATTTAAAATAGCCTCTTCCTAGTGGTTGTGTCATAACGCGGAACAAACAGAATCACTAAGCATTGCTTCAAAAATCCCAGCGACACCACATCCTTCACACCCGTTGGTTTCTGAATTGGAAAAAACCACCCAGACAGCTGAAGCGTGTTGGCCGCAGCATGCCTTGCAGGTAGTGAAGCAATCATTTGATTCTCATTATCATTTACTTCCTGAATAAAATCCTTCCTTTTTCTTTTTTTTTAAAAAATTTGTAGCGAAACAAATTGATCAGCTCAGCAGTTGTAGCTTCCTGACGACTCGCGCTCAGCTATCTGAGTGAGGATCGCGACGTCCGATTGGTGATCTGAACACAGAGCCTTGCATTGAGCCGCCCAACATGAAGTTGTTGTGTTCTCACGTGATCAGCTGGCAGAAGTTGCTAAACTGTTGCCGAGGGTGTCGGGCTTTAATAGTTTCAGACATTGTATAATTCTCAAGCCCTGGTAAAGACACCAGAGTTGCGCCTCATTTGCATTTTAATGTCGCCATATATTACCTTGTTGTTTTAAAGTGATCTGGAATGCAAACGCTTTGTCACAATAAAATAGTACCGCAGCTGCTGCATGAAGGTGAGCGATACTGAGAGCATGTCGTCTCTCATCTTAAAGGTACAGTCTCAGCTCTGGTTTTAATGACAAACAGCGTCTCATTTGTAAGCTGTCGTGATGTTTCATTTGTTGATTTTTACTGCGCTTCGGAGGGGATTCTAAATCTTGGAGTAGGTCTTAAATTTGAGTGTTACTAATTTATGTTGCAGGAAATGCAATGCAGGGTTTATAAAACAGACCATATTTGGGTGAATCTGTGTTTTATAGAAGCAGCATGCGACTCAGTTCCTGTTGCACGAAGCTGCACATGCTGGATGTAAAAGGAAATGAATATAATAATCAAATATAGGTAAATAAAATGGTGTTCGAACAAGACAAGTAAGGTATGAGGAAAATTAAAAAGAGCTGGAATCATGAATAATTAAATGAGTACAAATCACATTGGGAGGCATCACAACAATGTCTGTGTTTACACACGCAACAATATTCTGACTATTGATCTTTCAAAGGAATATTCCGATTATGCTCTTTTTAGGAGTTTCATGTAGTTTGTTTTCCTCATTATTTCCCCTTTGGAATCATGCAAAGCCTTCATCAAATCGTCCTTTAACACTCAGAGCTTTGATTGTGCTTCTCACCCTCTGCAAAAGTTAGCCTCCTTCCCAGCTGCTGTCTAAGTCTGATGAAGGTGTAAACAAGTCTGCATAGCAGAAGTCTGAGTGACACGATGCCAGAAAGAGAAGAGGGAGCTAGATTGAAGTTTAGCTCAGAGAAACTCACAGATTAAAATAAATAAATAAATAATTTAGTCGTATTATTTATGGAGATTCACCAATCGGAAGCATTCAGTTTTTCCTTGGGTCAGTCAAATATAGCATTCAACTTTGTGTGTTTTATCTGGAATTAGATTGTTTTCAAACATCACAGCGGTTAAGGAAGTTTATTCTGATGCATACTTTTGAATAATCTAGTTCCTCAATTATTTTTTTTTTATCCTCCTCTATCGAAGAACCCAATTTTTTAATTTTTTATTTTAGACACGTAAGAAAATAAGATTATCAGTCTGCAAAGTGTCAGCCTTATCTGCAGTTAATCTTGTGCGTGCCAGCTAATTAAATACGATTACATCAGCATATTGAATCCTAAGTAACAGGATGAGTGTGCTGAATTTAGCAAAGGACCGCTAGTAATATTTGGTAGGGCTGCATGTTGATAATACAGTTGGCCTGTTGGATGGACTGTAATTCCCCAAAGCCGATGTGTGTTTCCACTGGCAGAGATAGCAAGTCTGAAGGGAAGTGGTGGGGATGTTATGTAATAGTAAAGAAGGAAGACGGTCAGAAAAATGTGTGTTAACTGTAATCAGTATTCTCATAAGTTTGTTGAAGGTTGTCGTTGCTTCCACTTGCGGGTTTGAAAATGTGTAACGTCTTTGCAGTTCCCAGCAATCGGCCTCGAGGTTTATTTCTTTATTTGCAGCTTTCAAGTCCTTTGCAGCATGCATTATTCAGCTAACTGCCCTGTGTTGAGAACCTACTGCTTCTTAAGGAGCAAACCGTGCTTTGTTTAGGTTTTGCATTTTTCTTTCCCTCTCCAATACGAACCGAGTCAGCACTGAACATGCTACCATTCATTACCTGTATCTAAAATATAAGTAATCTAATTTGTCTTCCATATTTCAGGTGAGTTGTTTAGCAGCACAGGGTGTGACTTGTGCTTTTACATCACAGGCGAGCTTTAACTCGCATATTTATATCACATCGGTGTAAATCTGATGAGTTTTCAATCAGAAAAAAAACAACAAAAAAAACCCAATCTCCCCCCTGTTCAAGCTGCTTCATTTATTCAGCTGTCAAGTAATCAATTTAACATGAGACGAGATGGATAAGTGAACCTTGCATTTCCAGATTTCTACCCAGTAAGTGTTTGGAGCTCTTATCGCCTTAATAATTAATAGATGCATTAAAAAGTGAGACCTCAGTCGATAAACCATCCCGGCTATCCACTGGCACATATTGGTGTACAGCAAATGTATATATTTGTAAAAGGTCATGACTTAACAGATTTTAGGTCATTTAAACTCCTTTTTAATTACGTTTTTATCTTCCCACAAAACACTATCACTAGAGGAGTATCGTGCTTGTTTTTATTTATAGATCTTTATTATTAAATTATTTTTACTGCTCATTCCTCCTAAAATATAAAAGCAGAAACTAGTGAGAGTATGAGACTCTGTGGTTTCAGGGAAAAGGCTTAGAAATGTAAAATATTAACATCATTTAAAAAAAGAAACAAATGAATGATTATTCCTACTGAGGTAGAATAATTTACAAGCTATTCAATTAAAAAAAAGTTTTTTAAAAGACTCAAAAGTTAGAGATAAAACAAAAAGTTTTACCTTTAAAACATTTAGAGGTAAAACTGGGCCAAATATACTACAGGCTAGGAGAACCTGAATGCATCATTCTTGCATAATAAGCAAACATTCATTGCAGTCCAGGCAGCTCTATTCAATACGATTATGTGAACAACGTTATTGAGATGATGAGCAAGCAACATACTGTCCAGTTCTAGTTGTTATTCTTGTTATAACAGTGTACAATAAGAACTGTTAAAGGTTAAAAATTTGTACTGAAATGTGGATTTTGATTATGCTACGTTCTTTGAACTAAAACCTCCAAATATCAGTAGCTCATTGTGCATCTTTTTTTTTTTTTTACAATAATGCTCCTTATAGAATAAAACAATGAGGAAATGAGTTGCTCCTCTACCACCACTGTTTCAACATTTGAATTTTCCTCCAAATATCTCAAATGAAGCACTTAAACATTTTTTTGCACTGTAGCGTAATTGAACATTTTAGTGATTGTGTAACCTTTAAACTCTTGGTTGAAGCCAGTATGCCTTTTCACTACATGTTTTTCTTTTGAAATATAATAATCTATTCATTTAACACGTGGTGAATTGAAACGACAATATGCATGTTTGCCGTTTTAGGTACTTTGCTCTCTGTACACTCATCATTCTCAGGTTCAGGGTCATGTGAGTCTCGTTAAAGTTAACGGTAACTATTAACTCTCTCGCGATCCTCCCTCTTCAGGCCGCAGAATATTGAGCTCGGAGCCACCGGCGGAGCCGCTAAGCAGGACAGCACCAACATGGATGAGATGAGTGTGGAACAAATGGCTGTCAGAGCCAACCAGCTGACAGATGAGGTACTGAATCCTGTTCTTTCCCCGTTTCTCTCTCGGTGAACGAAATGAAACCTACAATGTTTTGGGTGCTCACACTTAAAGGCTTCAGTTGCTTAGTCTATTCACTTCAACAAGTTGAATACATTTTTTTTTTTTACTTGCAGTTCAATTGTGTGAACCTTCAGTAAACTGTTGGTACGCTAGCATTGCAAGAAAGTGAAAATGTCAGTCAGATTTTGAACAGATGCTTCATTGTAGGAGCCAAACAAATTTACTTCCACATGGAAATGGATGAAAAGTGACTCATCTGGGAAATATGAATATGTAAAGCAGAAAGAGTTCTTCTTGTGAAGTACTTGTGGTTCCAAGTAAAGGCTAAACATCACTAAAGCTGAGCATTGATGAAAATTCATTTGTTAAACAGATACAAAACCACATGTTGTCCTCATCTAGTTACCTGTAGTAAAAGCAAAGAAAGATGTGGTCTAAATGTGCAAATTAGTACATTTCAACTGTGGTTATTGATGGGGAAAGATATCAAAACAGCTTTATTATATTATGGAAAAAATATCTTTAGCATTTTTGTTGCATAACATGACAGGGGGAAAAAAAACTATTCTTGATTTCTTCAGAAAAAGCGTGGAAGGTGTGAGGTTCTGGTTCCTGGTAGCTTCCTGACCCGTCTGCTTTTTGCAGGTTGACTTTCATTTCAGTCTGCTTCAGTACTATGAAGTTGATAGTTTAACTAGCATTGGGCACCATTTAACCAAACTGATGACATAAATACATAATGTGTAGTGGCTCTAAACGTCTCGTTTGTCTCTGCTGTGTTTTTCTCCTTTCTGTGTTTGAACTAAACCTGCAGTTTTCTTTCTACTCTTCTATTTCCTGTTTTTTCTTCTTCTTCTTCTTCTTCTTCCTCGTGCTGCTGCCTGGTTGATTAAGGAGGCGTGTGGGCATTGGAAATGTCCTGCTGCTAATTCTGCTAACCGCCCTGGCTTTGGGTAACTGACCAAACCTTAAACACTCAACGCATGACTCACTGTGTATCAGGACATTCTAATTTATTGTTTAAAATGCATTATTTAGGACTAAAAAATCCAGTGCCCTGCATAAATATATATACCTAAATAAATATACCTTGAGCTGTTATTGTTAGTTGTTAGATCACGACAAATTTAAATGGCAAATAATTTTCTTTTTTTTTTTTTCTTCTCTCTTTTCATTAAAAAGCGTAGCATGCATTTGACTTTAGACCCTACACTTTAATACACAATAAATAAAACTTTTGGTTTTTCAGAAATGTGCTAGTTGGTAAATAAAGTGCATTTGTGTTTATTCTCAGCAGAAAATCTGTAAAGATATCAAAGTTTTGTTAGAGAACGCTGGTCAATAAGAAGAATCATGACAACCAAAAAATACAGCCGATAGCTGAGGGGAAAAGCTGCGGAGATGTTGGCAGCAGGTTGACGAAAGCAGTGGAGCAACATCCTAACCATTTCAGTCGGGTTTCCAGAATTGGGATGTCAAATCTTTTTCAGACATTGTCAGTAAAGATTATAAAGGCTGGACAAGCAGAGCTCTAGTCAGAAGAACAGAAAATAACTTTTCACGTAACCCTCAACTCACAATCTGTACAGTAGAACCTGATTATTGCAGCATAATGCTGCGGGGAATCGCCTCTGAAATTCAGCAGCTGTCAATACAGCAGGATGTATTTGTTAGAATGAGTTTCTCTAATTCCAGACCCAAATCCTTTTGAAAATCACTGGGAAAGCAGAATATTGGTGTTTACTTACAGCACTCATCTAATCTTAGGGAGTTTCAGCTGTTTTGCTAAAAACAAACAGGCAAAATATTGTAAACAAACAAAACTGGCAGAGACATAAAAGTAGATTTGCATCAAAATACAAATGCATTTAAAAACTTTTTGTTTTTCTTTTGCAGAACATCAAGAAAAACTTATTTATTTATTTTTTTCAAATTTCTAATTTGCTGCCTGTGGTTGATAAACATTTTGTGTTGGTTTGTTGAGAATAAAAAAAAAATGCATATAAAATCTGAAATCTGTGAAAGGTCAAAGTGTATAAATACATTTTAAAGCACATTTGAAAGGTTATTTAACCTTTAAAAAAAATTTTTGTCATATGTAATTTGATACTTTGTAATCTTGGCATATTACAGCCACGCTGTATGCTTTTTGTGTGTGTGTGTGTGTAGACGTGTTTCTGATAGATGTGCTTTTGTGAAAAGTTTTCATTGTAGCTTTTTGCCATCTCATCTATGGAAATATATTTCCCCATTAAAGCTTTCCGACACGAGTGCTAAAAGCTAAGCTGTTGCATATCTAAGATTTGGGACGTCGCAACAATCTGGCAACTTTTGGCAGCGATTTTAGGCTCAGCTAAAATCGCTGCCAAGTCGAAGGATTGGAGAAGCAATAATGTAATGTTCATCCGAGCAAGGGATGTTCTGGCTAAGTCAACAGAAACCTGGCTGAGCTCGACGCGTCCCGTTAGCCAACTTGTGTTTGTCTGTTTCTCAACTGGCCGATGAATGTATTCAGAGCAAACACCCGGGAGAAAATGAGGAATCTGTTCTGGACTCTCTGTTGTCAACTAATAATTAGTCAGAGCAACTGTGCAGTCTTGTGCTAAGCCGCTGCAGTTGCTGGGATTCAGTGCAGCGTTTCCTATTAATAGACGCATGAAGGGCGTAGCTTTACCTGAACCGACCGACCGACCGGCCGCATTCCTTTCCACTGTCACTTCCTGTGTTTTCGTCTGTTTACTTTTGTGTGAGTTTTACCTGATCAGGGACTCCAGCCTGTTATATGGCTGTTTGGAGAGAGAAAAAACAAATTTGCTTTAGATTCAATAAGAAGCCCATATGATTCATTCTTTTCAATTCAGTTGTAAATGTTGTGTTAATTAACCAGTTGGTGTCGTTTCTGTGCTCCTCCATCAGCCTCCTATGAAAATCTTGTTGATCACAAAAAGTTTCCATCTCTGGAGTTTGTTGGCAATGAAATTCAGAAATCACTGCCAATGTTTATTAGTTCAGACCACAGGGGGGCAATTTTAGTCTCCAGGGGCTGGTAGCCTGAACGTAATCCCACGTCATTTGCAAAAATCCTACCGAGTCTGTCAGACTCAGTAGTCTGGAAAAGGAAAATCGCGTTAAAATTATTTCACCTTCCAACGTTGTGTGTGTGTGTGTGTGTGTGTGTGTGTGTGTGTGTGTGTGTGTGTGTGTGTGTGTGTGGGGGTGTGTGTGGGGGTGTGTGTGGGGGTGTGTGTGGGGGGTGTGTGTGTGTGTGTGTGTGGCTCCAAATATAAGAGAGATTGCAAAAATAAATAAAGTCGAGTATTTCAAAGTAGATTGTAAATAATGGCACTTTATTTCTTATCAGTGTCACTAACGGTTAAGTTTCATAATATTGTCCTGAACCTGATCTCGACTATATTTTCCCTTCCAGTCTCTGGAAAGCACAAGGAGGATGCTGCAGATGGCGGAGGAGGTGAGACTTCTGATGTTTTTATTCAGGTCTTGTTTTATGTGCCTGAAAGAAAGCGCTAAAAATGTCACATTTTGCTTCGAGTATTTTAGAAAACTATGAGAAGAGGCAAAACTCTACCTTGTTGTTGAAACTTTTTTTTTTTCTTAAAATGCTGTGTCCTACTTGTAATTCATTTTTATTTTTTTTTTTCTAACAAGGTCAAAATTGTTTAATTGTTAACACGACTCTGTCTTTTAATTATTTCTGTCTACACTTCTGTGAGAACGCGATTGTTAATTTTTCTTTTTGTTTCTTTTCCAGAGCCAACAGACGGGAAACAAAACCATGGAGATGCTCGACCACCAAGGAGGTGAGCAAGAGAACGAGGCATTTTTTGATTTATAACGGAGATATTTTTCCTTTTGAGGCTGTAAGAGTAATAAATGTCGGAATAGAATCTACAAGGATGTGGTTACTTGTTAAAGAAGTGATGGATGTTCAAATGTTTGCTTTTTTTTTTTTATGTGCGCTCATAATGGCCGAGTGAAATGTTCTATATTTTCTCATTTGCAGTCGATTTGTACCAGACATTCCTCAAACAGGAGGAACGATGGCACAACATCCAAGAAGTAGATGTAAAAGTTGTTCTAATCCACAGGGGGCCGAAATTAAACATTACATTCTCTAATCTATACACGACCCCTGCTGACATTTAGCTAAACGTCCCTTAGCGAGTTTCAGACATTTTCAACTCCGAAGCAGTGAGTGAGATCCAGGTAGGATTCCTGCTGAGTATTTGAAATGTTTCTGGGATTGCAGTTCTGTTGGAACAACCATTAAGTTGTTAAATTAGACTGTAGAAGCTGCAAATCGGTCCTCTTATTTTTAAAAATTTTTTTTCAAACTCTTCCAGTACAGCAGCAAACAGGAATTCTAACAACCTTAAATAAACTCTTACATTTCTGTGAAAACGGTCAAATATTCACACCAGAAAATCAGTACTGGCACGGAAAATGCATTGCAAACTCATAACACTTGTATCAGTTTCTTCCTCTTCCATCGTAAAAAAAGATGTTTGTTTTTTTTTTTTACTTAACACGACAATAATTTATTGAAATGATTAACAGAACATGTTCTTATTTAGAGCAACTGCGGAATGTGGAGCGGGGCATGGACCAGATCAACCAGGACATGAGGACGGCGGAGAAAAACCTGACGGACCTGTCCAAGTGCTGCGGCCTCTGCGTCTGCCCCTGCGACAGGTAGCCTGTCCGTTCCGCCGCCGCCGTCGCAATGATAATGCGTCAAAAAGAGAGCGCGTAATCGCACTGCAAAGCTACAGAAGGCTTCAAATGTACATTGCTTCAGTATTTATGTAGCTTGAAACACTTCTGTGACGCTGGTTTGTTTTAGTGCTGTTTTTTTTTTTTTGTTTGTTTTTTTTATACACATAAATTGCAAATGTTGATAGCAGAGTACTACTCAACATTTAGCATAAATCTGCTTGGCAAATGTGCATTTGTAATGACGTTGAAAGGCTGCATTTGATTCTAAACACGGACAAAATCTTTCTGAAATGCTTTCGTTTTGGAAAAGAAGATACTTTGATTATCAAGACATCAGGTAGGGAATCTTTTTCCGTCACGCTCCATTGATTAGCATCTGCAGTAGCTAACTGTTGAACCTGCTAAGAAAGAGCTAAAGTTTTGTGTGTGTGTTCACTGTAACGCAACGCAAGTTTTCAACTGGAATTTAAATCTTTTTTTGTTTTTTTTGTCCGAAGGGTTTCATCCATCGAGAACGACTCTCGTTACAAACGCACGTGGGGCGAGGGCGAAGGTGACGGCAAAGGCTCCAACGTCGTCTCAAGGCAGCCTTCAGGCGTTCGCAACGGCCAGAGCGGCCAGACGAACGCCGCCGCGCCGTCCGGCCCCTACATCAAAAGGTAACGCTCCTCGTCTTTCCCGTCTCCGGGAACTCCCCTATATCCAAATACAAACCGCGGCGTGTCGATTTTCAGAGTCACCAACGACGCGCGGGAGGACGAAATGGAGGACAACCTCCAGGCAGTCGGCGGCATCGTTGGCAACCTGAGGGACATGGCTCTGAATATGGGCAACGAGATCGACAAGCAGAACGCTCACATCGATCGCATCAACGATAAGGTGAGTCTGAGGCCCATTTTGGCGTCTTGTAGTTTCCTTCAAAAGATTGTGAAGTGGGTTGTCTTTAGAGTTTCATCTACTGCCAGTTTGTAGTTTTAATAAACTTTTTTATTCTTTTCTTATCTAAAGAAGAAATGACAAATATTTCCAGAAAATGGCTTTTATTTCATTCCTCCCTTCTAGAAGTTATATAATTGAGGCTACAGGAAATTTTGCCTAATTTCAGAACAAAAAAAATGAAATTTTACTAAAAGAAAGTTTTAAAATTATGTATGCATGTTTTTCTCTCTCGTTATTTCTTCTTCTTTTTTTTTTTTGTTTTAACTTTATACTCCTTCCCTTCAGGCCGACATGAATAAACTCCGCATCGATGAAGCAAACACAAGAGCCAACAAGCTCATCAAATAGACGAGGAAACCTTCTGCTCGTCTCAGACGTCCACTTTGAGCCCGTTCTGCAACACACATTAAACACGTCTGCACACACACACACACACACACACACACTTACTCAGATCAAAATGTAAAAAAAAACAAAACAATTTGGATCATGAAGACTTTTCGCCGGGGTGCGTTTGGCAGCGTCCGCCGCGCTGCCAGTGGTCACGCTGGACTGTCTGGAGCGGTGAGGGAATCAGAAACTGAACCAAAGAGGAAGCGACTGACCGAGCGCCACTGCTGGTCGATACCAAATGTCCCAACATGGCAGCACGACACGCACCACAAGCGAACGAGCTCCGGTCAGCTGGTCGCTCTCTTCCTCAGGTTTCCGGCGTGCGTTTGTGACGTGAGGTCACTTCCTCACACCTGGAGATCGCAGTTAAATCTAAAATGGAAACTCCTCAAATTCTCAAATCCCGGGTTTATTATTATTAGAGTTATTGTGCAACGAAGCTCATTGTCACGTGGTGTTGTGATCTGATTATGCCTAATTTAATTATCCGCCAAGCAGAAATGGAGTGAGAATAAAGGCGATTTCAACTATTTGTTCCCGCTTTTGCCATTTCAGATCTTCAGGCGAATCCCAAGAAATTAGACGTGGAATATCATTCGAAAAGTGAAACTGAACGTTGTATAGACTCAAAACGCACAGTGTGATATATTGTACGTATCACACTGTATCAATGCACCTGGTAAAAGGGTTTTTTGATACAGATAAAGTATGTTGAAGGACTGAGCAGTATATGAAATGCATAACTCTATGCCTGATAATGAGCTTCACGTCTTGATTTGATTGGAAAAAATACATTTTAATGATGATATATTTATTGGAGATTCGCCTGTAAATCCTGTTTCAAAAACCTTATAAATCCAGAATCTGCCATTTTTGAGTGAATCAGGACAAATCTCTTCATGCTGGAGTTAAAAAAAACAAAACAAAAAGCTTCCCCATTAATTTCTCACATTTTGATCCTTCAGACTGAGGTTCATGTATAAATATAATCATTTCCTATCGTAAGAACTCATACCTACCAACCCTTCATTAATTTATTAGCTCTTACAGCAAATACCAACACTGAATTTGGGAATAGATGGCCAGGCTTAAGCATTAAAACTTCAGCTGCGTTACATTTATCTTTAGGTTTTTTTTGTTTTAGGTTTTCCTCTGATAGCAGTGTTGCTGTAAATATGAAATATTCTCTAACTGTCTAGTCATTCTCTCAACCTGACTGCATTTATTTTTTTTAATTTTTTTTTTTATGATGGTTTAATAAAGATTTATTGCTCCCAACCGGAGACTGAGCTCCTTCACAAATCAGGTCATGTGCAGAAAATTCACTTCCTTGTACTCTGTAATTGCACAATCTGTAAACGTATAATAACAAATGTTCAGTCTTCAAACACATTTGTAATATATATTTTGTTTAATATGTGACTCGGGCATTTTTTTGTTTGTTTTTTGTGGTTTTCTGGGCGTCTGCTGAAGCTTTGAGAAGTTCAGATTCAAAAAGTTTTTTTGTTTTTTTTTAATAATATGTGATCTTCCCCATATAAATTACAATTACTGTGTTGTAACAGTCATTGTATCACCTGCTGCATCCACTCGGTCCGTGTCAACAACGCAGCCGCGGTGAGCGTCATTACATCCGACAATAAAACATGATCCCAGTTTATTTTGGCGGAGGAATTGCAGCAGGATGCAGAAACGTACACAAGGATGTAAATGAGCTGCTTGAGGTCGACTGGATGCATCCGGTGGGGCTCTGCCACGGTCTCGCATGCTATACAACCCCTAACGATAAGTAATGGTGCGCGCTGAACTCGTCCCCCATCAGCATCTCCTGCCTTATTTGTTCTGAGAAAGACGCCCGTCTGCCTGCGTGGCTGCAGGCGCGCGCCTGTCTGGTTGGTAAAGATTGACGTGAGCCGTCGTTCGGTGCTCTAAGTGATCAGCCTCAGCTTGTTACCGGTGACTTGAGATCTAATTATTCTGAAGCTGCCCGCCAGCAGCCTGCTCCTCGTGTCACCAACAGCTACCAGAATGTAAATGCGACTCATTGGTCTGTTTTTTTTTTTTTTAGTTCATATTCAGCTCGACTTGACAGAAACTGGCTTGTTTTGAACTCATTGCAGTTGTTTCACATCTGTTTCTATCACTTTGTTTATATGCAATAAACTATACTCTGAAGGTTGAGTTCATGCATTTTTCATGATTTTTTTTTTTGTTGTTTTTTTGGATTATTGGTGTCTTTTTACACATCAGGCCATCACAAGGAAGTGCATAATAATGAATGTGAAGGATTTTTATTTTCTTTTTTTTGTATGCTGCATTTGTATTTAATTACACTCAAATGAAATCTAATCTACAGCTGGAAGGAGCTAAATATGGGACAATTCTTTAATGCGCTGCACAATTTTGTGTTGGAATAAAACTCAAATTATGAATTTTTAGTTGCAAAGCAACAAAATCTGGAAATGCTCAGCACTCGGTGAACAGCGTTACGAAGCACTGTGCTGAGAAATGTGTCTGAAACTGTAGAAAGAGTCAAAGCAGCCGACTGTTCCTGGGTAATTAGTTTTAAACTTTATTCTCAAAATGTATCCGGATGTTTTCTCTCAACATTCTCGTATATTTTATGTCGCTGGAGAGAAGAGTACAAAATGCAGATTAAAAACCACTGAGCACAAATGGTACGGAGTGGATGGAGGTGAGAGTAGACATGTCACATTCTTATTATATAGTGACCAATAAAAAAAAAAAAATTTAAAAGAACAAATACAATGCAAGTCATTCAAACCATTTTCAGGTGGGTTTTTTTTTTAAGTCCAAATTTAACATTATGCTCACTGTTTGAGAAGACTAGAGATTCACTAGACTGGTTCTTCGTAAGTGCAGGTCATTACAACTCTTGAGGTGAACGGTCTGCCTGAACTCTCTAAACATGGCTTTTATTGAGGTCACTCGAGTTGTGCTGTGGCTTGGGGTGAAGAGCCTGCGGTACGAGGCAGGACAGCAGCGTGAGGCCGCATTAGTTGCCGCCACGCTCGACTCGCACGGCTCGTTTCCTGTAGTTTTCTTGTTTGCGCGTGTTGATGCTTCTGCCTCATTATGCAGCGTTTCACTGTGAAGTTACATTCACGTCATAAATACTCCCAGCGTCTCACTGCTGCTGTGTGACCCTCACCCCGACCTCTTGCGTCTCTTGTTCTGATCATGTCTGAGGAAGTGAAGTGACGGCCTCTGGTTTAAATTCTGACTTGCTATTTGTCTGACTCTCTGTTTACCGATTGTCTGTTTGCATCGAGCAAATGAAATCTAGCCAGTGAGATGACGGGTGTTTCATAAAGAGTGGCTTCTATTTATTGATTTTGTTTTATTTTATTTTTTTTTCTTTACAATTTGTATCATAAAATGTTAATAAGCAAAAAGGCTTCCCAACTATAAAGTTTCTTTTTAAATTGAATCACTTTTTTAAATGTCTATTATGAAATCCTGGGTAAACTTTTGTTGGACTGTTTAGTTTTAAAAATGTTTTTTTTTTTACATTAAATAACTACACAAGCCATATGGCATGATGATGCCACTTCTTTATTTTCAATACTTTTGATTCAAAGAAGAGAAGAGCAACGAGTTCTTGTCTGCGTTAGTCTGTGGACGGCTGGCAGCTCCCACTGACTTATTTAGACTTTTTTTTTTTCCCCCCTTTAGCTTCTTTTAGTTGGTATATTTTGCCTTCATAAAACCAGGCCTCATAGAAACAGACGGGTTCCTCAGTGTTTTTAGTCCAAGCTTTTGTAAGCATTAAATAGCCAAACCCATGAACTCGGGCCGCCCAGTTGGGCAGACTGACAGGTTCAGTGCTTCTCTGTTAATCCTTGCATTTGTTAAAAAAAAAGAGAGAGAGAGAAACCTGAGCTGCAGAATCGAACCTCTAAAAAAAGTTTTCCTCCAGGATTTCCTTGCATTCACCTCCCGTCTTCCAGACTATTTGACTCGACATCTTTCTGTAGATTCAGAAACGAATCCCCGCCATGATTTGAATCCAAACGTTGCCGCGCGCTGCAGCTAATCCGTATGTTCACAGAAGCCCGAGCCTTTGAAGGCTTTTTATTCATTTTATGTTGTTTTTTTTTTTTTTTTACACTAAATCCTGCAGATGCGAGCCACCTTTATGAAACACCCCGCAGGCGGAAGAGTGCTAACAGAACTCATTAGTTGGTGACAAATAAGGCATGTCAAGTTGGTCTTGCTTGAGGAATATCATGATAGCACCATGTCAAAACATACTCCATGCATCTGCAGATATATAGTGTGTACATGTCAATGAATAGATATGAAAGTCAAGAGTTTGTTACACAAGTGTTGAATATATTTGAAATTCAGGAAGAAGAAAAAAAAAAAAGAAAATAACTATCAGAGATGAGTTGAGAAGTAAAGCCTGTAAACTAGACGATGCCCTCAACCCACATGACCGCTACCATCGCTTAAAAAATGAAGCTGTGCTCTGAGCTCAAACGGCACAGTATTACAGTTCACAACCATTTTTATAAGGCAAATTGATGAGAATACCTTAATGTCCTATATGGCTTTGTCAAAGCATGCCGAAAACGAAGCACAACAAAACTGAAGCCGAACTTAAAAAAAATTACAAATTAAAAATAAAGCAAAGTTTTACAAACTATCTTTGGTTGAGTGTGAAGCATTCCTGTGCTTTTAATTTACTCTGTCACCTTAGCGTTTCTAAATACAAATAAAAAGGGACTTTTGTAATCATACACTTGCTTAAATACAGGCAATAGTGATGGCTTCCAACCTAAGCTACACTGTCACAAAAATTATATAAAAAAATAAAAATAAAAACAAAGAAGAAGAATGAAAAGCGGGTGATAAAGAGCTTGCTCCGACTGGTCGTCCACAAATACTACTTCCTCTTTCCAGGTTGCCTAGGCTACTGCCTCTCCAGGCGGCTCTCCTTCTCTTTTTCCTTTTTTTGTTTGTTTCCTTCATTCACTTCTTCTTGGCAAAGCGACTGAACTTCTTCTCCTTGTCTTTCTTGGCAGAGCCGGGCTCAGGCAGGGCGGCCGAGGAGGAGGAGGAGGAGAAGGAGGGAGCGGCGGGCAGGCTGTGGGTTTTGGACCCCGAGGGGCCCGGGGCCTCCTCCGCTGCCAGGGTCTGAACGGCCTTCTCCATGGCCTGGCTCCAGCGCTGGAGCTCCTCCTGGAATACCATAAAAAAACAACAACAAAAACCATGGAGTTGGCTTATGATGGGAATCTTTCCCCCCCAGAGAGGCAGCTTTGTCTTGTAGTTGTTTTTTTTTACTGGTTTAGCTCGACGGGTGGAGATCGTTACTATTTAAACCCTGAACGCTGACTGTCATGTGGTTCATGAAGTACAAGTCACACATGGTTTCACACATGGTTTTCATCAGCAGTTTGAAGACGTACCTCGTCTTTACACTGGAACAGAAACTCGCTGCCGTCTGCAAGACTGCGAAAGGAAACAAACAAACAAACAGAAAAAAAAAAAGAAGTCAGATTTAATGAAACGCTCTCTATTTACCCGCCAACGTTGTTCCGTGCAAACACACGTCAGGAACCTCCGTCGTGTCGCCGCATCCTGTTTTGTTAAGTCTCGGTCTCTTTATGATTGTGATTACGATTATGACAAGCGGTCGCATGTCCATAAATCGTAGGGTAAACTTTACGGCCGCTAAAGTATTTGCACACCTTGAACTTGTTTTGTCACATTTTAACCGCAAGCTTCACTGTATTTTAGTGGGATTTCATGTGACGGAGCCTTTTTTTTATTTTTTTTTATCACTTATCTATTCGTGTGTTTCATTTACAGCTTAAAATGAGCCTGTCGCCTACTGACACAAACAAAAGCTTTGAGTGAAAAGGAGCAGTTTGAGGAAAAACAAATCTTTTATGGTCTTCTCAGAAACTCAGCTTTCAAGGATCTGAGCTTCAATCCGGCCTCCGCGTCAGTTCTCCAGCCAGAAGAAGAAGAAGAAGAAGAAGAAGAAGAAGAGAAAACAGCTGGCTCTATTCTCCGATTAAACTCATCTGTGGTGTTCTTTCTGGAAGCTGCTGGTTCTGGCGCCACAAAGTCCCCTGGAAAAGTTCAAAAGGTGTGAATACTTTTCGCACGGCGTTTAATTATTTCCGAAGCCAGAGTCCACAGCAGCAGCTCGGTAATTAAAGCTTTTCTTTACGTTTATGAGTCCAGTAATCCCCGCCCGGCTGCCGCGTCGAGCTTTATTTGACATTTGATAAGAATCCCCTCCAGCTCCAAAATGTCACTTGAATAACCCTCGTGAATCACGGCGCTCTTCAGCCAGTACTCAACTGCAGAGGCTCTGGAGTTTAAAGACGTTTTTGTGCCCGTTATTACGTTTCAGACTCTGACCAGCCTTGGTTGGTGTTTTCCGAAGTGGTTCATTCTGGGGATTTCATGTCCCGGGGTTCCCTTCATTCCACGGCGTCGTGATATTTGCATCAGGAATTTCAGGACGTGTTGCCGGAGCCGTGGCGTCTTGTCTTTTTTTGGGTTTTTTTCCCCGTCGCCGGCTTGTCACGCAGGCCCCGCCGCCTTGAAAAGCAGAGAAAGCGTTTCTGTCTCGCTTCAAGCATGTTCTTTACAGCACACGTCTCACTTCCTCACTCCTGCCGCCTCGTTCGGATCTCCTTTCTGTCCGACCGCAAAAAGGCATTTTAATTGATTTTTTTTTTTTTTTTTTAATTCTCGGTTCTTGTATTGACTTTTACAGTATGAATTATTTATGACTATGATCGTCTTCTGCATAGACAAAAAAATTGCTCTTGGTGGAAAAGCGAGAAAGTTTTACCATTATAACTTTCTCCTGCTGCGAAGACATGATTTATCTCTTTAAATCCCCCAATCGGCTGCTGAGAGGAGCCCAGCGTTGTTGAGCGATACCACAGAAAATTAATCACACCCCTGAGCTGCCGATTAATGACATTTAAGATTAATCAGTGGAAGGAGATCAGAAAGCAAGCATCTGAAAAATTCATTTACTTTTCAAGGTAGGATTTTTTTTTTTTAACCATTTACAAATGTCTCTGTTCAGTGAAGAGTAATCGGTTCCAAGTTTGACCAGAATCTCTCAAATTGCCGGTTTAAGGAAATGCAAAATGCACTTTTCAAGTGCGGATTTGATTAATTAGCGAAAAAGCTAATGACGTGCGCAATCCGATCATGTTCAAAGGCTCAGGGCCTAGCATCTGAACTGAGTTTAAAGTCCTGACTTTGACTAGGCCGATACAAAACATCCATTCTTTCTCGCCATTCAGAGGTAGACTTCCTCTCAATCCACAGAATATTTATCCAAAGGAAAGTGGATACCGATTGAGGCAAGTGAGGCCTGCGGTGCTTCAGGTGTTGCTCTCTGATCCTCTGCGATCTCCTGGAGTAACTTTGGTAGGTCAGAAACTCCTGGGAGAGTTCACCGCTGTTCCACCTTTGCTCAATTTGTGGATGACGCCTTCCTGCGGTTCTCCGGACTCACTTTCCAGACTGCCACGTGTCATTCACTGACTTTGTTTCTCATCTGCTCTCGATTGTTTTTGATGGTGGCACCATGTGAGGCCTGGATGTGGCCAGTGAAATTTGGTTCCTCCTTCCAAAACAATGTCGTCTTTTAGTCAAACCGTGATTTGTCTGGGCAGCGGCCATTTTTCTACAGAGAACATAGGTTGGCTTTCTCCAACAAAAACACAAGAAACCTTTAAGGAGATAAAAAAAAAAAAAAAAAAAAAGTACCTGTTCACAGCACTGTGTATGCTGGGGCTGATCTGTTTGATGGGGACAGTAATTGAAAACAACAGGTAGTGCTGTCACACAGAGTTAAAGTTTAGGATTGTTTCTCAGCTGGAGGGTGAAGGGTAAAGGCAGCGACTTTCAGCAGAGACTTAATGTCTGCCGGTTGCTTCAAAAACCTCTGAAGGATGTGAAATCCTCCAAAAGCTGCCACGACTGTCACATTTCGATATAAAAAATAAAATAAAATAATACCATGTCAGAGAACTTTAGATAGGATAGAAATGATATGTGACAGCTTTCACCCGACACTATTGCTTCATCAAATCCCGTCTGAATACTGTAATAAGCGTTTTCTGGAATATAAGGCATTTGGAGAGAAAACGGGAGATTGACACGTTTCCTACCGCAGCTTGGCGACGTTCTTCTTTTTCTTGTAGTTGGTGAGAATCTCCCAGGTGGCGTTGCCGAGGGGGAGCGGGTCCTCGCCGTGAAACGTCACCCCGTGACCGAAGCTTTTGGCGTCCTTGTATGCCGAGAGGTGACCCGCCTTTAGCACGCAGTACAAGTTGTTCCAGGACCTGGACGAGAAAAAAAAAAAAAAAAGAGAGAGACGAAGGCGGGATGAAGATCCTGACGGGGTCATTTCAGGCTGCAACACGAGAGTTGCAGTTCGCTGATGTTCGACCGCGGAGACTGGCTCGTCAAAACGTTCTCTGTAGTTGAAAGGCTGACGACAGAGACGCGCGGAGGTGTAATGGCATCTTTAGGTCGTCTTTGGCTCCTCTATTAGTGAACTGAAAATGGATTTCATGTCCTGCCTATTTGTATGAGAAACCTAAACTATCAAAGCGTGCCGCCGTGGAGTTCGTCTCTCCTTTGTCGTTTACAGCGACTGTGCAGACTTTCACTGAATTATTGCCAACGTAATTGGATGTAATTCTCGTGTTTTTGACAAGCTGTTTATTATTCATGTATTCATATTTATGAACAAATGTGGCTCTCGCTGTGCCAGCCCATAATTGGATGCTGGATCCACACCTAATGAGGGATGAAACCTTTTGACAAAAGTTAAAACAAGACACTAACATCCCGACATGTTACGTGTTGCATATCCCTTTAAATTACTTTGTTCTTTCTACACACAGTATGCATGTTTCAGTATGTAATGTACAGATCCAATTAGAGGCATGGACTCATTATTTCCATGAATAGCATATTTTGGCCCTTTAACGACGCATTTGAAATGTGATTTCTGCACCGTGGGACGCTTACGCAACATTCAGCTACGTTAATGGGTAAACAAGCTTTGAATTATCGCCAATTTTCTCTAATCCACACTTCAAACCGCACATACAGGATCACCGCCACTAATATTTGGAGAAATGTCTTGCGATGTTGCAGAGAAATCTCGGGACGATTTGCAGCTCTCTGCAATTCTCTGGAATGCTTCTGGCTGGGCTTTTGAAAAAAAAAAAAAACTTCTTATCAGAAATGGTAGATTTAATCTACACCAGTTGGATTACCTGCAGGAATCCAGCTTTCATGCATAATCCTTTTTTTTTTGTTTTTTTAACAGAGCTGAAGTTGGGGCCATTTTAGAAGGCTAACATTAGCCTCTTTAGCTACTCTGAAACCAGTTAACGTTCGATTTGAGATGGAAAATTTGAAAGATGTTCTCCACCTTTGAATGATTCATTCACTTTATGACATGCACCACCAGCACCGGCAGGAGATCAGGCCCTCGGCATGACGCTGACATTACGTTTCAAAACTGCCACCTTCAGCCACACTGAAAATTTGTCAGCTGTTGTCTACGTTGAAGCTGAGTTGATGTCGGGAAACCCAGTCACCTGAGGAACCCGGAGCCAATTATTAGCGGAGATGTTGCATCTATTTAAGCTTTGAGAAAATCCCCCCCAAAAATGCAAACAAGTTCAATGTTGTGCGATCATTTTTCAAGACGTGTTATTGATGCTGAGGGTGCGGGTGTGTTGGATTTCTTGGCCGTGCCCGACCTGTTGGAAGCCTTCTTTCCGGAGCCCTCCACGTCGTGTTTGCGGCAGAGCGGGCCCTCCTGCAGAACCGGCTGCGACCTCTGGGTCTCCAGCGGCATGGTGGCCGCCCTTTCTGGTTCTCTGGGAGTCACGACCGAGACGGAGGGCTCCAGCTCCAGAGAGGCGCTCTCTCTCATTTCTGACACCATCGGCATCGTGGAGTCACCGGCAGTTCCATCCAGCTGACCGGAGCTGGGCTCCATCGCACCAGACTGCAGCAGGAAACAATACTTTCAATTTTAACGCATATAAATAAATAAAAAGAGTCTATTTAAAAATAGATATGAAAATAGGTAATGGAAATAAGGAGCTTTGTTACTAACCAGGGTTTGTTCCTCTATAGTGTAGAGTTGTGAAGATTCTTCTGCGAAGCCTGTGTCTTCTCTCCTGAGCAGAACGAAAGAAGATTATTAGTTTTAAGATGTACAAAGAACAAAACCAACATTGCTTTAGACGTTACACACTTTCACGTGGAGGCAAAAAAAAAAATAAACGTTAGTAGTCTTGAGAGCTTCTATACACACGACAGTTTCAATATGTTTTTACCTGCTTTCTTTATCCGAGCGCTGCTCGTCTTTCATGAATTGCTCAATCTCCTGTTGCTGCTTCCTCACTTCCAGCAACTCCAGCTGCAACACAGCAACCCGTTGTCACCTTCACTGACAACACCTTAAATGACAAAACTATTTCTGAAGCTACTTTCTAAGCTTTTTTTTTCTTGATGCACACCGAGACCACCGTGGAAATATCTGCTTCAGACTTCAGACTGTGCTGTCAGCGGCAAACAAAAACAGAACATTTTGACACTAAAAATAAGAAAAGAAACACCGGCTGAATTCATCCTTAGCTTCTCAGCCACAGAATAAATGCGTAATGTTCTCAAAAACACACTGCATCGCTGTTGTCCAGGAGTTTTGCGTACCGTAGTGAGGCGCTCCAGTGCGGAGAAGCGCTCCTCCCACGTGGCCGTGGATTTCTCAAAGGCTTCGTGCCTCTTGAGGAGTTTCTCCACCTCGTCCACGCTCTGGCCCAGGTCCCTGCTGGTCACGTAGGGCTCCTGAGCGATGAGCCAGGCCTCTGCCACCGAAGCGTCTCGTGCGAATTGACACACCTCCAGCACTGAGGGCATTAAAGGGAATATTTTTGTGGCTCGCTTTTTGATAAAGCGGATGCTCGTGCTGCTCCGTCGTTAAGTCGGGGATCGGGGAAATGCATTACTCACGGAGCCGGAGCCAGTCCCATCTGTCGTCCCATTTGAACATCATTTCCTGCCTTTTCTCCATCAGCTGAACCAGCTTCTCTTTGATCTGACACAAAATGTTAAATAGTCTCCGTTACATATCAGCCTTATTAAACAAAACTCACCACAAGATTTCCTATTATATTCTAAGAATTAGCATTGTGAGGTAATTAACTGAACACTCAATTCGGGCAAGGGTCAATTGCTTATTTAAATTCCTTTTGCCTTTATCCATTTCTAATTAGTGTTTGCTTTTCTAACCTCCCTGATGAATGTAGGAAGACTTGATTTTTTTTTTTTCTTTTTCTTTTTCAGGCAACCCGGTTTGTTTGGGGATAATTGTTCCGAGAAAAGTAATTAAATCCAACGCAAACGGCAGAAAAAGGAGCCGCCTTTAAGCACATTCTTACTTCAGCAGAGTCTCGGTGCTTGCGTGTCAGCATGGACTTGCCGAGGTCTGTGCAGTCCGTGAACTTGGCGCTCCTGGTTTCAATTTCCGATCGGATCCCCTGGTGGTACTTCTGCAGCAGCTCCACGGAGGAGACATCCCTAATGAAGGAGAGGGAGAGGGTAGAAAGCAGAAACAGGGGCGAATAATGCAGGAAACCTTTCTACCTCTGCTGGCAGGAAAAGGAACTCCACACACAATTCTTCTGATCAGTGCAATGTGCTTTATCTAATTAATTAATTTCTGAAACTGCTGCATCTTTGATAAACTATGCATAAATGCCCCGGGGTTAGTTAAACCTTTGTTGCACTTTATTCCATATTTGACTCATGAAAACTAGAGTGAATAACCAAATCGAGAGCTAAAGAGTGCAAATATGATTAAAAAAAAAAACAGCAAAAGCTGAATTTTTAAAATTAAGAAAAGAGAGCCAAACTTTATAAGTGTTTTTCTACATTTCACAAATAACTTTCTGTTACCAAAAAAAAAAAAAAAAAAAAAAAACGCATCCAAAAGAAAAATAAACTCTCTTTGACATCTCATGGCTGCTACGTTATGATGCATGGTTTGAAAGGCGCACACCTGGGTTTCTCCTGAGTCTCAATCTGCTGGATGATGCTCTCCATCCAGGCCATCAGGTCTCGCACCATGCTGAAGAAGCGGAACTTCTCGGCCGTGTCCACCAGCTCCGCCCGCCGGCCGTCAGACGCGTCCAGCAGGCCCTTCCAGGCTTCGACGACCTCCCTCTCCATGGCCTGGATGGCGTCCTGCTTGTCCCCTGCGTACTGAGCTCGAAGTCTCGAGGCTGTCTCCTGGAACTGTTGGACCTAGAGGAAGGACACAGCACTCGGTTAATAATGGCCTCATTAATGTAATTTTAATGAGTCGTGATAAAGTGTTGTTTTTTTTCTCAAAGATACAGTAGTGATGAAAGGTTTACAAACGCTCATCACGGGCATGATTACCATCTTAATTTATGATGAGGCAACCCTTCGTGGCTTTTTAAAAATGAGTTTTGATTTATTGAGTGTTTTTTGGCTAAACTACACATAGATGCTTAAATATTAGCTCGCACCCCCACAAATATCTAAATAAACGGTACGGACTAAGCTTTTAAAGATACTCCACATATTTTCTAATAGTGCTGGAGTGTGGATCATTTCAGAAACCTAGTATTTCCCTGTTTCCTTTGTTTAGACCAGTTCAAACCCAGGATGTCCTGCTGTATGACCCAGTATTGTGCCTGAGTTTTAACCATCAAACATCACTTCCTGTAATACACCGTTGTGATACACGAGGGTGGCAGCACCATGCTGTGGGACTTCTTGATGGTGATGAAATAATGTAGGAGAAGGACGGCCTTCAAAATGGTTAGTGCACATAAACTTCTCATCAGTCCTGTATTTCCAAGGCTTCTAGCTTTGTGGCTATTTAGCCTTCAGGGGTTTTACTGCTAAAAGTTTAATAAATACAATATCGCTGCCAGATTTTGCCTATCTATCTCCTCTGTCATCATTTCAACCAAAATAAGAGCTGAAAGACACTCAGAAACGTTTTACTTTCTTATCACTATTAAAAAAAATATATTGAACCTCAATAATTACATTTAAAAATGTTGTGTAAGTTGCATTGTTTTCTTGCTAAGAAAAGAAACCCTGCCTCTTTAAACAGTAACCTCTGACCTTCCACAGTTGCAGACACATTGCAGCGCTCTCTGGCCGCATCAGATACAGATCATCAAAGTGCACCTCTCGGCCGCCGCCTGCTGCGTCCCTTCGGAGCAAAGAGCCGTTCTCCTGTGTTCTACCTGTTTGCCCAGGGCGGTGATGTCTCTCTCAAAAGCGGCGTGCATCCTGTGGAAGGACTCGGCTTTGCTGAAGTCGTCTCCCACGTCCTCTGGCAGCTCTTTCTGCTTCTCGTGAATCTGCGTCACCAGCTCCTTTCCGTCATCAAAGTACCTTCGAGAAGAATGGGCTCTCAGTATCACCGCATTCATCATCACCACGACATCCGTGAGATGTAGGAACCATGTTTGTGTTTTTCAACTATGCTATTGCATGCAGACCGAGGCTGAAAATAATGATTATTTTAGTCCATTAATCTATAGATTATTCTGGCAATTACTTCATTAATCAGATATAAAAAGATCACTGTAAGAGCGAAGGAGAAGCTGAAATTGTGACTTGAGGAGTTCTGGGTAGAACACATATTTTATATTTTATCTTCACTGCAAAATGTGTATATTTGGTATAAGTTTGACTTAGTTACTGCTCTGAGTGTGTTGTTCATTCAGTAAACAACCTTTTATACTCCAGTTAACCATTAATCAATTACTGGATTAGGTGACGTTTATTTTAGTAAACGTTTCATCACGATCAATTCGATTAATTGTTTCAATCCCACAACAAATGTTTTCCTTTTATGCATTCATTTTGTGTTACAATACAACCACAAACTTCTGAGAATCTTATTGGACGGTGGTAAGATGTCTTCTGCATACCTGAGGAGATCGTAAGACGCCGTGAGGAGCTGAGATCGGGTGTCGATGAGCTCCAGCAGGTCGGCCCAGCTCTCGTTTATGCCGTCCTTCCACTCTGCCAGGGTGGCCGCCTCGCTGTGCCCCGTTTCAATCAGCTCATCTATGGTCTGGTTGACCATGTCCACCCGATCCTGACCTATCATCCCCGTGTCGCGCGCAAACTCTCTGAATTTATCCCTCAGAAGCTGAGGAGCGAACAAAAAAAAAAAAATCACTAGAAACCTTCCTTAAGAGACAATCACACTTAACGGAAATGTTTCACATTTTTGGTTATTTTTCTGCTTCGGATACCGTGACGTGGTCCAGGTCCTGTCCCATCTCCTGCGACGACGCCACGACGTCTTTCTCTGCAATCCAGTGTTCCAGGTCCTCCACCTCTCGGCTCAGCAGGAAGTGATGGTAGGTGTGGTTCAGTTTCTTCCTGCGGTCCTCGGCCAGCTCCTTCAGGCCCGCGTACTGCTTATCTACCTGACCCTGCCGCCTGATGACATCCTCCCTGAAAGATAATGAAGGCAGAGGGTGGAAGGAAATTAGATTGAGAGACTTAAAAACCAGCTCAAGAGATCACAATTTGGTTAACTCTAGATGAAGCTGCTGATTAAGACACACATTTCCATGCTTGTCACTCCTACAAGCCTAAACCACATCTGACTGGGGCGGAGTAAATTAGGACCGCTATGAAGAATTGAAGCACGCACCCGTCGGGATGGTCCTCCGCAAGCATCTTCTGCGCCCGATCGGAAAGCTTCTGAATGGAGGCGGCGTAGTCGTCCACTGCCTGTTTCAGGATCAGGTGGCGCTTCAGCATCAGCATGGCACTCTGCTCGTCCTGGAGGACGGGAGAAAACAGGAGGATGGTGAAGAAAAAGACAGGAGGCGAGCGCACCCATCAAAGCAAAACAAATTACTTCAAAAATTAGCTCTCCGTAGAGGGTGCCACTTTAAAAAAAAAAAAAAAGCGGATCCTCTTAATTGAAGAGAACCCAAACCATGTAATCATGTTGATAAATTAATTACTTGGTATTTGAACAGACTGATATGCCTTTACTTTGATTAGGATAATAAGATCAGATTTTTAAACATGTTTGGAAACTTCCCTGAGCTAATCAGGCCCCTTCTCTTGTCTCTCTTACACACACACACACACACACACACACACACACACACACACACACACACACACACACACACACACACACAGAGCGTGCCTTCCTCTACTAACCTTCGCCTTTTCATCTGCTATCATGTAGAGCTCCTGCTCTCCTATCCAGGCCTCAGCCTCATCAGCATCGTTGTAATACTGCTGGGTCAAGTTGGAGCCGCTCAGCCTCCCTCGCCGTTTGGCCATCTCGTCCTGCAGCCGCCCCAGCTCCTGCATCTGGTCCCCGATTCGCTCCGCCTCCGGCCTGTCCTGCGCGCTGGCCGCAGCCGCCATCCGCCTGCCCCGCTCCAACACTTCGTCGACGCGAGGCTGGTGGCCCTCGATCTCCCTCTGCAGCGTCTGATGGAAAGAAAGGAAGAAAGAAAGACGGCAAATGTACGACGTTTCACCGGAAACCAATGCTGTGAGTTCACTCAGAAACAGGAAAGTCAGTGGAGACAATGCTGGCAATGTTTATTCAACAGAGAGAGAGAACTTGGTCAGAGCAGATGAGAGAACAACTAAACCTAACTATAAGACAACAGCTTGTCAAAAAAGTCAACAAGTCTGACTATTTTAACCCTTAACTTATAGTTTCTGAAGCAAAAATATTTGTTGTAAGTTTCAGTTAAACTTTTTTGTTCCTTTGCTAAAAATGTATCCAAATTGAAATGAACAATTTATGTCTTCAAAATATTTCTAAAAATGGAAAATACCTCACAACACTGACAAACAGAAAAGTGACAGTGAGAAATTTACTTTTTAGGTTTAGCAGATAAATGAAATTTTGAGTATTTATTTAGGAAACCTGATAAATAATCTTTTGTTGAAGGTTGAAATTGGTTTTGCAGCAAATGTGGTTCTTCAGATGATAAAAAAAGCTGAACTTTGATGACATGAAATTGTGATACAATGTATTTCAGTTCAAAAATTCTTATATTTCATTTTTTAAACAAACATAAAAAAGGTTTTGACTTTTGCAAGGCCCTGAATGTAAATTCAAAAATTTGAATGGCCCCAGAATCAACTGATAAGTGAGTAAATAAACTAGGACAGAGCAGTTTACACCGAAACGAATGCAGACACACAGATTTGTACCTGGTTCTTTTTTAACAGCATCTGCACAGTTTGAAGATTGTTGCCGTGCTCCTGTGACATTGCCAGCGGCATCCTCTCCTCAATCCAGAGCTGAAAGACACAAAAGGAAAAAAAAGGGGGGGGAAAGATTGTGATGATAAGAACACAAAGCAGAAACAGAGTCTGAAAAATTGCTTCCCAGATCTCTGATGTGCACCAAATATAAAAAATTATCTCCACAGCTGTCTTCTTTACACGGATTTATTGCTCCTTCGCAAAGTAAATCAAACACGATACCCTGACTTTGCTACAAACTGAAGCACTAGACAACAAAAAGAGCAGATTTTAAAAAAAATATATCTTAAAGACCAAACACGTCTTTAAAATTTCTTTAAAGATCAGGCTCCTTAGATGCATTAAGCGACCTCAGTGCATCTCGATACATCTGGAGGGGACTTAAAGTCCTGACAAGTGAGGATCGCATCCTCATTATTCAAATTCTCCGCTATCAATCATTTTGTGAGAGCAAGGCGCTTTGCCTCTTCCATTCCCTGTGAAATGAGATCCGCTCTTACAAGCTCATCAGCCAGGTCTCTGTAGAACTGATGGACAGCTTTGGCAGCCTCCAGCTTGCCTCGGCGCTGGGACAGCGGCGTGAGGAGCTGCTGGAACTCGCTCTGCAGGGCTTGCTGCTCGGCCTCCAGCTCCGGCTGGTCCTCCCGGGCCCCTCCGTGCTTCCTGGCAGCCTCCTGGAGCTCGTCCAGCTCCCTCGCCCGGTCGCGAACTTGGTTCTCCGTCATCTGGCATGGGAAAAACGGTGATGGGAGGAAAAAAAAAAAAAAAGAGAAAAAAAAAAAGATGAATAGCCTTTCAAGAGCCTAATCAAGATGCAGTGGAGGGTAAATTCACCAAAAGTAAGTGCTGCCTATTAAGCGTGAAACTAAGCTTAGCCACAGCTCTTATGAATGTTCTTACATACATTTATGAAAAAGTTTTACTAAAGGCAATTCATTTAATAGAATTTGTGTTTTAGCTTGACCCTTGGGACAAATACATTTTGTCTAAAAGGAATAAGCATTCTTGTTTGTTTGTTTCAACAAATAAGCAGAACTTTCATTCGCTTAAAACAGGTTAAAAGTAAAGCTTAAACTGAACTGTATTCTTCAGATTGTGCGATTTCAAATGGGACATGCTAAAGAACAGACCTGGTGCTTTTTCAGCAGAATATTGGCATTTGTGAGATCTTTTACATCCTCGTCTCCGCTCTGCAACTGCTGCTGAAGCTCGGCCAGCCACTTCTTCATGTCAGCCAGGCTCTGGTCGAAAAGCTCTGAGCGATTGGCATCGAACAACAGCCGGTCCTTCTCCTGAGTTGTGGACTCCAGTTTGTCCCAGAGCTCATGAAGCTGGGCCAGGCGCTCCTTCACAATGGGCTCAAACTCAGGCTTGGACTCCATGAGCTCCTGGCCCTCCTGCAAAATCAAACAAATAAGCAGAGAAAGGACTCGCTCTCAAGTACCTCACAGCAGAAATCCGCTGCAAGTTAGGATTTTATTGATCTTTGTGGATGAATAAAACTGTTCAATTAAAAACCTTCACTGACCTGATCTACTTTATTGAGCCAGTCCTTATTGGAGGCCAGCTCCGCCATGAAAGCCTGATGTTTGAGCCACTTGCTGTGCAGGTTTCTGGCCTCGTCATATGAGGTATCCTGAGCTGTCAGCATCTTTTCATTGATCCATACAGTCAGCTGAGGCATGGCGACAAATAAAGAACATTATGCATTAATAATGCATCATGTGAGAGAAACAATCCTGGTCCTATATAATGAAGATAAGTTATATTTATTATGCAGCCCTCTGCACTGAACCCCATTGAAAATCTCCTGGTTATTCCGCCACATATTGATTTCTGAACTCTTCCTGAGTTAAACCATTAGTAACGCTGTATATAAACTTGTTTCCTTTGGATTATTTGAGGTCTGAAAGCACTGCATCCTTTTAGTTTGTTTTACCATTTCTCATTTTCTGCAAAATAAATGCAAAATTGTTGCTTGGAGTCTTGTAGCCATGTTGTCAGTAGTTCGTGGAATAAAAGAACAATGTTCATTTTACTCAAACATAAACCTATAGAAAGCAAAATCGGAGAAACTGATCATTTTAAGTGACCTCTTGTTTTTCTCCAGAGCTGTAAATTACTGTGACCGAATGTTACTGGAAGGGTAAATTCAGTGGTAGAGTAATAGCAACCAAATAATAGCCTAAGGACAAAGAAAGCAAACACACAGCTAATAACGAAGGTATTATTAGATCTGCTTCAAAGACTGTATTGAACTCACATCTTGAGTGTTTTGCAGAAAGTGCTGAAGGTCACGGTTATCTCTCAGCTTTTCAGACACCTCCACAGCCCGTCTCTTATTCTTGCTTTGCCTGGAGAGCGAACACAAAAGCAAAGTTATACCATACATTAATAACAGTTTCAGACAGAGCTGGCCTTTTCTTCTCTGCCTGACAAATCTCTCTGTGACATAATTCGGACTGCACACTGCAGACAAGTCCTCCACATCTCCCTCTTCTCCGTCAAAAAGTCATGTCTTTCTTCACTTCACCGAAAAGAAAAGCTCTCTCTGTTAAAGATCAATGTCCATTATTGCAGGTGCCTGTCTATCAAGCTGAGTATTTGGGAGAGAAGGTGGAAGCTCCAATGCCCTTTCTAAAGCTAATAATGCAAAGGCTAGAAAAAACAAAACATTTTCACTTGTTGAGGCAAGTCTCTGAAGGAAATGAGAGGATATTTCTGTGTAAGCATACATCTTCAGCTTAAAATTAAAACTTTAGAAAGAGTGTTAATGTCTTAAATTTCAGTCTTACTAATTCATAGAACAATCCATCAGTATATAACATTTATGAAGCAGAAACACCCACTGTAATTGTGCTGTAAATGCTGCTTTGTCATGCACCATGGCAACATGTTCACAAAATGAGGCTAAAGAGCATGTTGCACTTCTAACAATCTGTGCAATTTTCACCACATTTCAAGAGAAAGACTGCTGCTGGACTTTTGAGTTTGGGGTTGGTGACAAACCCGAAATTCCTTCTTCAGACAATTTGTGTAAATCTTTCCAGTCACAAATATGAAAGTTAGAACTTCTCAAAACCAGTATGTCTGAATATCCTTTGTTATTGTTTTTAAGGTATAGCAAGACTGAAAAGGTTTCAAGATCTTGCTGCAGCTGTTTTAAAAGTCAAGACAAATACTTGGAAAAATAGGAAAAATTCTGACCTGGTACTTGTTATGAGAAGTTTGCCGTACACTACAGGTTGACTGACCTTCACACCACAGAACAAATTAAACTACATATAACATAAATTCCTGTTTTAGAAGTTTGATATACTTGTCTCTGTTCAATTGTGGCCTTTAAGTCCCACACCTATCATACAGTTTAAAACTGGGTTTCACATCATCTCAAAGGATACGGTGAATGTGTTTGCACTCAAATCCAAATACTAAATAACATTTTTATTACATTAGCACTCTGATTGGTAGTCTGGACAAGCCCCTCTTTCTGTAGCATGTCAACCAATCAAAAAGTCTGAAAGTCTGGACAAGGATAAAGTGAAGACAGGAAGGGCGTGAACTCATCACACAGCTTCTCACTGACTGGACAGCAAAACATTTCCCTGTTTTTGGAGAACAAACTGTTGATTTTAGACATCTCAGCTTGAATTCACATTATTATACGAAATATTAATTTCTATATCTGTAAAGTTAGAACCTTTAGCCTCAACTACATTATTTGTGAGACCCTGTGGAAAACTTTTTTGCCCAACCCAGCTGTAGAGATGAAATCGTGCATTGTCAGCTCACAAACTCGAGTCGAACAAAAGCAAAACACAACCTGTCCCGGACTGAGTCCATTTTCTCCTGGACTTTGGGAGAGTACAAGTTGTTACTGTCCACCAATCGCTGTCCGCCCTGCAGGGCCCCGTCAATCTTATCTTCGTTGGCTTCCATCGTGCTGACGAAGTCTTCATGCTTCTTCAAAGCCTTTTCTGCCCCTGCCAACGTGTCAGGCTTGTCTATGTGGGCCAGCGTGTACTCCTGCAATAAAATAGACATCATGGAATTAAGAAAAAACGCTGATGACATGAAAACGGACTGTCCAGAAGCCCATGATGTGCTGATTATAATGTGCTGTGTTGGAACTGAGAGCGCTGCATTCTTCCACTCAACATTCCTGCAGAATTCCCGCAGCATTGCTGACATCAGGTTTTCAGACGGTTTTTGTTGGCGTGGCCCTATGCTTAGTCCAAAAGACATCGTTAGGAGACGTCTACCTGATTGTTTAGGATGGCCTCTACCGCTTTGCCGTCCCTCAAGAACTGCTGGAAGCCCAAACCCTGGTCCAGGAAGTTTCTGCGACTGTCCCACATCTTCTGGAGCTCATACCAGCCACGGTCCAGCCCATTTAGCCTCTGCTCCAGCTGCTGGTACTGAGGATCATCCTCCTGACCTCGGGTGACCTGAGCTCCTGTGTCCCTCACGCAGTGAAAGTCCTCTTCGTGGTTGTTTATGTCTTCTCGCACAGCGTTGTGGCGGCTGAGCAATTCTTCGGCCTCCTGCAGTGAGGTGGGCATCTCCTCAGACGCCACAGCTTTCTGGGTTTTGAACAGCCAGGACTGGAAGTCATCCATGTCTTGCAGGAAAGTCTGTAACTTACTGACCTCGCCTAGAGAGTCCTCCCTGTCCTTTAGGGTCTTTCTAAGTCTATCCCAGGCCGTGTCGAGCTCTGCCCTGCGGGCTAAGATATCTGCTGCGCTCTCCGGGTGGTCCTGGGCCAGCTGGTTTGCCTCTTCGCTGAGGAAGGTGAGCTTGGCCTCAATAGCTGCTAAATCTCTCTCCATGCCAAACAGTTTCCTCTGGATTGTCATGACGGCTGCCAGGTCATTGCCCAGGTCCTGTGTGGACTCGATCACCCGTGTCTTTTCTTTGATCCAGGTTTCTGTCTCGTCACACTCCAGCCCATAGTTGTGGAGACTAACAGCAGAATCAACTCTCCTTTTCTTGTCCTCCACCATAGCCTTGAATGCGTCCCATCTAGAAAGAAATAATTCATTAAAAGCTTAATTCACTGAGCTTAATTTCATCATTTATATGCTAAAAAAAAAAAAGTTATACACTATTCTAATGATATTTCATTTCCTCTGCCTTATTGCCTGTCTTATCTGATAGCAAAGACCTAAAACGCAGAAATTTAGTAAAGTAATTTTATTTAGAAAAACAAGATGAAATTCATTCAATCTTTACTCTCCACTGGGTTGAGAGTAAAGATCATGTTATTGCTTACTTATGACTTATACAACTTGTGCTGACAAAACGATAAATTTAATGTCTCAACATCACTGTAGTTGTGGTTGAAAGTACTGTTAATGAGATGTCAAGTAAATCCCCCACCTGTTGCTGCATGCAAACAGTCTTTATTTCTTATTATTTATTTCACGTGGTGCTGGTGGGGATACTTGAAATTGGAATCTATGACGGCTCAGTTGTGGACTGCTACACTAAGCATCATCCCTCACAGATCATTTTTCTTAAAAATACCATTTGCGTGGATGTTTGTCCAGTGGGTCTCTGTGTTCCCGTGTGACGGACTGGCACCGTGTCCAGGAGACGTACCTCTTATTCAGTCGTGTCTGGCATGCCTTGATCTCTTGGGTGCGAGGGTGTCTGCTCTCCTCAAGCTGTTTTGCAGCTTTGTTGACGTCGTCCACTCTTGACTGAACGTTCACCATTTCTTGAGCTAAAGCGCTTAACCTGCAAATGAGAAAATTGTTAGCTAGAACAACAGCAGCGGTCAATGTGATCCAGAAAATTCCAGCCAATTAGTTCAGTTTAGATGAATGATCTCTAATGGCATCTTCTTGCTGGTCTACCTGTTCTGTACCACTTCCAAATCCTCCAGGTTCTCAGGAACCTCTAAATCCACCAGCCAGGTCTCCTTCATGCTCATCCAGAGCTCACAAGCGTCCGTCTCGCTGAAGATGGTGTACAGAGCCATGGTGTCATCCAGTTTCTTCTGCCTCAGGTCAGCCAGAGTCAGGAGCTCCATGTAAAGGTCCTTGATGTCTTTTAGACGTCTCTGAATGTCAGGGGTGTTTTGTAGCTCCTCTGGCAGAGCGCTGGCCTGTTTGGACAGCGCGTCAATGGTGGCTCCATTCTTGATGGCTTCATTTCTCAGGGTGTTCTGGTTTTTCAGTAGTCGCTGAGTGGTGTACTCATCGTGACCGACGTCGTCGCTGCTCATTTGCCTCTTGGCATCCAGCAGCCAGGCTTTCAGCTCGTCAGCGTCGCCCTGAAACTGGAAGAACGTCTGCGTGTCCCGAAGGTTCTGCTTTCGGAACGCAGCCAGGTCCTCCAGCTGCTGCCACTGCCTCCCGATGTCGTCCATGCACTCCTGGATCTTTGGAGAGCCAAAGTGCTTGGCCTGGATCATCTTGTCCCCTTCAGCCAAGACCTGCTGCAGGTTGCTGCGGCGAGCTCCGAGCTCGTCCTCGAAGGCGCTGTGCTTGCTCTGGAGCACCAGCACGCTCGTCAGGTCCTTGCCGTAATCCAGAGAGGAGAAAAGCTGCTCTTTCTCTCTAATCCAGCTCTCCAGCTCCGCCACCTCCCACAGGACGTTCCAGAAGCGGCGGGACTGCTCCAGCCGAGCTCTCCTCTGTGCGGCCAGGGTGCAGAGCTCCTGGTAGCAAAGGTTGAGGTGCTGCACCCTGTCTCGAATCACTTGAGGATCACATGGCTTATAGCCTGGAAAGAGAAAGCATGTCAACAATATAGGTTGTTAACAGCTTTTAGGACATTTTCTTGGAGGTTTGTCTCTATATGTAAGGATTATATCCCACTGTAAACTATATAGATCATTAAAATATATTGATATAAAGTATTGAAACTATGGTTATATATTTATTAATATTAGAATAACTAGAAAACCTGAGAACAAGAAAAACCCTAATCTAACACAACATTCAATATACTCTTCTTCATTTAAAATTTCTAATCAATGCATCATGTTTAATGTTTTTTTTTTTTTTTTAAGTTTCCCAGAGAAGCAATGACTGTGTTCCACTTACTATCTCCGTTTGCAAACTTCAGAGCAGCAGCACTGGCACTCTGTACCCTCTCTGCCTGCAGGGCGATGTCGTTCTCTAGCAGAGCGTGTTTCTGAAGCAAGTCCTCCACCTCTAACAAGTGTTTCCCAAAGTCAGGAGAGAGCAGCCGTGCCTGAGGAGAGGCGTTTGAATTAGGTTTCTTCATGAAATGTTAATGTTTCTTTCAAGTCAGTACGCATGATTTTTACCTTCATTTCATCCATCCAGCTGATGATGTAGAGCATCTCCTGGAAGATCCTCTGCAGGGTGAGGTTCATGTCCAGACGCCCTCTGCGGGCCTTCAGCAGCTCTTGCAGGTAGTCCCACAGTCGCAGGATGTTGTCTTTTCGCACGTCGATCCGCTTGGCGTCATGGTAACGCTCAGACTCCAGCTCCTTGGAGATGTTCACCAGCGCCTGAACGCGCTCCTCGTATGCGGCGATGTCTGTCTCGATGGCGTCGTGCTTCTTCTTAGCGGCTTCCACGGCCGGCAGGTCGTAACCAAAGTTATCCTGAGGAAGGTGTGCAGAGCGAAGATTGATTTGTATTTTAGTTTTATGTGTGGCTCAGTTCAGCAGCCTTTGATATATAGAGATATAAATATTCATATCTCTATGTTTTCACCTCAACCTGTTTTTGAAGCTTAAATAAAACAGAAGCACGTTTAAAACCAGCTCTCGGTTTGCAGCAGCCGGCTGACCTGAGCCACTAGTCTTTGGTTCTCCAGGAGCCACGTTTCCCTCATGGCCGCCTTCCTGTCGAATCTTCGCGCCATCTGTTCCAGCTTCTCCTGCCGGATCAGCTCGTCCCTCAGGACCCGCTCCCGCTCGTGCTCCGCCCTTTCCAGACGCTCCCAGGCCTGCGATGGGGATGATGAGAAGCATCCTGAGTCTTTGTAGTGTTTGCGAGCCTCGTCGATGTGTGCGGTGTTTAAAAAATTTAGATGCTCCCTTCTGCTTGATCTCATCCTGGATGAGAAACTCTGACGCCGAAAGAATATCCTGACAATGTAGAATAGATGTGTGCAGAGATCAATCTGTGTATTTTGACATGAGCCACAGAAAAGTATTCATACCCCATAAACATTATTATGAGCATAAACTTGAATGTGTTTTACAGGAATGCTATGTGCTCATCGTCCTCATTATTAAGCACGGTGGTGGCAGCCTGAGTACACGTGCGTGCCACACTTTTTTTGCTTTGTAAGTGGTGCTGCAAAGTTTATCAGAGTTATGGTTGCCTTGATAAACTTTGCAGGCCCTCCAACCTCTTTAGTCAGATAGGAAATAACATTTAGAAGAAAATACTTCTGAGAAAAGGGTAAACATGTCAACAATTTGCTCCATTTTTAGCGTTTTATTTAATCTAATGAATTTTTTGTATTTATACCAATGTCACTTTTTCTTTGCCAGATCCAAATGCCTTAATGCTTTTAATACTTAAAACAGCATAATTAAAGTTTTGAAATAAAGTTGGATTTTGACTGGGATCCTCATTTTGACCACTTCACTAAAACTCTTTCTGGAGTCGCTGGTTTTGATTTGTAGAAAGAAAAAAAAAAATGAGACCACGTGTCATTTTTCCATCGACTTTGTGATTATGTAAGAATTTGTGTCGGTGTATTACGTAAAATTCTTTTACGAAATAGTAAATGGTTGAGGCTGAAATATGACAGCCTGTGAAAATGTTCAAAAGCTACAAAATGTGTTTGCAAAGCACTCTAAAGTTCACATGTCAGAGTCGGTATTTTATGCCTGGTGAACAATACAATATTGGTAGAGCATCAATGCATTATTCAAAATATTCTTTTATGAGCACCTGTATTTTATTCTAATTTCCAAACACAGTGAAACTTTTATTGAGACATCTGTGTGCAGCAGACCTCTGGTTTGTCCCAGGACAAACTCTCACCCTGTTGATGTCTGACACCAAGGCTCCCTCTTTCGGCGTGTAGACCCTCTGGTTGTTGGCCCTCATGCGACTCTGAATGGTGAAGAGCAGCACCTCCAGATTCCCTTTCTCCTGGAACCTGAGGAAAATTCAACACGTTTCAACCACAAGGTGGTTCACAGAGACCAGCACATATCAAAACAAAGAACAGAGCGACTGATTTCACTAAGGGCTTTTGGACTCACTTGGGCGGTTTCTCGACAGTCCGGTACGTGTTGAAGGCCTGAAGCTGCTGCTGGACTCCTGTCAGAGAATTGGCGAGCTTCCTGTTGTTTAGCACGACGATGGTCTGCTCGATCCACGTCAGCAGGTCTGAAGCCAGCGTCTCGTACTTATCGATCATCCTCTCTGTCTCTATGGCTTGATCCAGAACCTGAATAAGGAAGGCAAATATATAAACAAAGCTGCCGGCTTGACAGATTAATGAGTGCCATGTTTCCATCTCACCTTTCCAACTCTCTTTCCCTCGACAGCGAGCTGCTTCATCTTAGAGAAGTAGTGGTAAAACGCCACAACGTACGTGATGATGGATTTTTCATCTGGGTTCTCTGTGAAAACATCTGCACAACAAAATGCCAAGCGAATTAATCGCCACAGAGAGAAGCATCCCCTCTCCTGAGGTCTTTGTTTAGTCACCAAGATTTATCCTGATAAACATTTAGTTCTCCATGGAGGTCTTCACAGTCATCATCGGTCACTTGCCTTCTGGGTCTAACAGTTTGGTTACGCCAAGCTTCTGTTCTGCCACATTAAAGGCGTTCTGTAGGTTGTGGGTGGGATTGGACCTCTTCAGTTTGGTGTAGTCCACCAGATCAGGCCTAGCAGAGAGATGAAAGAGCAAAAAAGACAAGACAGGGCGACAGATGAAAGAGGAAAACTACGGGAGACACAGAGCAGGCAGGTTTGGCCTGTGTTTTTCAGATGCGTAAGCTGGTGAGAGCAGTTTCATTATTCATCTTTCCTCACCGGTGTTTGTGTATGAGGGCGTTGAAGGCCATTCCGTCTTTCCAGCTGGTGGTGAAGTTTGTGATGTTGACGTTCGGGTATCTGTGAAATAACAGCGATGGGATGTCACCGACCGAACATGAAAGGATATTTCTGCGAAGCTCAAGCTTTAAATCAATGTCTGGGCTCCGTATCAAGCGGAGTCTTTCATATCCATAGCTTTAAGCCTTGAAGAAAAATATGTCTTTATACAGGTCTATTTGTATTTCTCTGTGTGAGGCGCTAGCTTTTGATATTGCGTCAGCAGTTCAAGACTTGTTCTATCGATCCCCTTTCTTAGACATAGCAATTACAGTGGTTCACAAAAACTGTGATCCTACAGTCCCTTGCTAAAGTGTTCACACCCTTTTTCACATCACCAGATGTTAAAAACTCAAACTTCAATGTATTTTAATTGAAAAGTATGTGACAGACGATCACAAAATAATCCACAATTGTGAACAAATGAAAAGCTAAAATATTGGGGTGTATCAATTGGATATAGAGCTGAACTTTAACTAGGCCATTCTATTTTTTTATTTGCGCAAATGTTTTAAAAGCAAACTTTATTTTACGTTCACGATTTTCACCACTTTATGACTCAGGATTTGCTAAAATACACCAATGTCTGCGTTTGCAAAGGGATAAAAGAGAGCGAAAGTTCAAGAGGCTTGAATACTTTTGCAATATAGCATGTACCCTCTTAGCACAATTTAAGAACTAAAAACTCAGAGCTGTGAAACGGTAGCAGACGTGCACCTGGTTGCAAATTCCCGATGGATGTTTACAGCAGCTTGGTGATGCTAAAGGCCACGTAAAGTACTTACCCCGCAGTTTTCATCTGACACCACAGAAGAAGAGCATCTTTAGCTGAGTGTGTCTCCTTCTGGTCTGCCTGGCCTGTTTCCACAATAATGTCCTGGATCTGATGAAGAACAGGAAGCACAGATGGACGGTAAATGATCAAACTTAATATTTGATTTTTACATAGAAAGAAGTAGGAACACAGACAACCGAGAGGACACTGCATCAGGGAACAATTTCTCACTTTATCCCTTTGGTTTCCTTCTTTGTGTAAAATTAAAGTAAATCTCCAGTGACGCATCATTAATGTTATTAGTCATAAAGGATTGTTACAAAACTCAACAGTGGTTAAAATGGGTGAAAAATAGGTGGTAATGACTGAAGTTCATTTCCCACACAGTGGGCCACTAATTAGAGCAGTGATGTGATACAAGAGACAGGTCCTGAGAGATCGCTAAATTTAGCCAGCTTTGCTTCTCCTTGGCAAATGCAGACTGAAAAATACAGCCTGTTTTTTTTTTGTTTTTTTTTTAACTTATCTTTTGAAAAAGTTGAATAATGTAGAAAGACTTATTGTTTGAACTATCATTTCTAAAAATAACCACGCTGCTGTCAAATTAAAAATAAATATGTGACTCCCCTCCGCCCTTCCCACTGGATGATAAGAGAGAAGGAGGCGTGCGGTGTGCTTCTAAAGAACGAGAAATACTGGAGCCTGAAGGCATCGTTTCCGAAAGAAATAATCCTGAAACTGCAGGTTTAAACGCTCCTCGCGGATACATGCCTGTGGACACGTCTAAACACAGACAACAGGAAACGAGACGTGTTTATTATTGCTGATTGACTATCAATAATTACTCCACTACTTCTGGCTGTTGGGTTTGGCTGCAAATAAAGAAAAAAGGGATCTGTGGAATTTTCCAAACGATAAATCAAAACACAGATTTTTAATGGTACTTTTAGAGGATGCTGTGGATACATGGCTGGCTAACAACACTCTTTGCTATTCCTCCTTAAACATGTAGCTATCTTCAGCATGAGGGAGGCATTTAATAAATGAAGTCAGATGATGCAAACGTTGTAAAACAGGAGTGATTTTTTTTTTTTTTACAGCACATTTTCTCTTTCTATTCTTTAGTTTTTTGGTGACTTTACTCTGCTGGGAATGCAGTTAGAAATAGCAATCCTCATACCTTTAATCATGCTAACTGCTAATGCAAGATGCTAGAGGTTTTTGGGACTAATATATATGTATATATTATGTGAAAAGGTGAAGCTATGGCAATTCAAACTTTACGAGTGAGTTTATTCAATTGACTACTGTATACACAGAGGCACTCAGGAGTTATGTAGAATCACTGAGATTCTAGTTTATCCAGAAAAAAACAAGAAAAGACTCAGTTAAACCATTTTAACGATTTACAAGAAATGATGCCCCCTGATGAACTGCATCTGTTTGCTCCTCAGTTCCTAGACAGACAGATGTCTGACAGGACCAATGAATTGTTTTGCTGTTGTTGTTGATCTGTGCAACACAGTTATATTTAATAAATTACAATATGATTTCTGATGAGGCTTGTTTATCAGCTCAAGATCATATTTCTGTATTAAAAACATTTCTTTTGTTGGTTCGACACAATATTCTAATCTTAAATGTAATGTTTTCATTAGCTGCAAGTGGAAAAGTATCACAGAAAAGCTTAAAATCATCAGTGTGTAGATACAACATATAATGTGTCATGTGTTTCACTTTGTGAACTGACTTACTGAAATAATTAAACTTTTAATTATTTTAATTTATTGAACGTAATCGTACTTTTTTCCGAATAATCAGTTTCACAGCACAGTATATCCTCTAGGTGTCGCCAACGAGGCCAATATGTTTAAAAATATACATATGGATGTGGGAGCAGCCATGGAGTTTCACCAATATGGGCCATCAGTTAATTACTGATACATTAGAATGTATCAGTAATTAAAACAAGGTAAGCCATGTTTTTAAGTGTATCTGCTCTTTACACATGAGGATGACTACATTGTGCATCTTTGCAGCTTTAAGTTTCACCATCTTTTTAGATGTTGCAGCCTCGGTTTACCTGGAAACGCAGGATGATGGTCCAAATGAGCCCAAGGATGAGGCGGTGGTTGCCGTCGACGATGTCATGGGACCCCATGTTCTCTAGGTGCACCCTCTGCTCTTTGAGAAACTGCAAGGCCTTGTCCACATTTTCCAAACAGTGGATACGCATCCGACCTTTAGTGGGCTTCGGCTGCGAAGGAAACAAGGAAGAAAAAGAAAACCGGGACTTTTGAAAGAAACGACATCACAAATGAGCTGGAAATAACATTAAACTTTTACGGCGATAAGAGTTGAAGCGGAGACAGCATAACTCACCAGACGTTCTCCAGACAGGACCTCCAGCAGTTTAATTAGCATCCGTCCGTCGCGAAGGTCCAGGTAGAGGTCAGAGATGCGACAGCCAACGCGGGAAAGGATCGAGTTGACCCATTTAGTAAAGGTCTTCTTTTGAACTGCCTCGCGCTCATCTGGAGAGGGAACATAGTTTAAGAAAGAACATGAGCCCCATGAATAATGCACTGGCCTCACGGCTGCAGAGCAGCATCACTGAAGCTGGTAGGGATTTACTGTCTCCAACAAGGGCTCTTCAAACTGAAGACATGGCTGTGCCTGCTAGTGTTTGTCTGTGAAGGGCTCTTATTGAGTAAATTAAGGTGCTGTAAAAATATATATGTATCTTATTCTTATTCTACAATGCCTTCTAAAAGTTTTCATACCCCTTTGACTTTGTCACATAGTGCAACATTACAACCCCAAGCTTCTGTATTTCGCATAGTCAATACATTTGTTGCAGTTACGGTTGTTGCCCATTTGGAATATGTCGCTATCAACGTTTCGCATCTAAAACTGAAAGTTTGTCCATTCCTCTTTGCAAAATAGCAAAAGCACAGTGAATGAAGAACATCGGTGAGCATCCATTTTCGAGCTTTGCCACAGAATCTAAACTGCGTTTTGTCAATTTCACTGGACCTTTCTGCTTTGATCTAAATTATTCCACTGCAGCTCTGGCTGCTTGTTTGGGGTCGGTGTCTTCCTGGGAGGTGAGCCTTCACCTCTGCCCAAAGTTTTTATTTACATAAATTAATCAGCATTCTTCCAAATGTTTGCTGCGTCCTCAATCTTCAAAAAGTCCTTCTTATGGCTTTTCTTCAACAATGGTTCTTCTTGCCACTAAACGGCAGTTTTTGTGGATTGCACAAGTAACTGTTGTCTTGTCCGCAGATTCTCCCACCTGAGCGCTTGACCTCTGCAGCTTCTCCAGAGTAACCAAGGCTCTCTTGGTTGGTTTTCTGATCTTGGTACTAAAGTCTTGATTGAATAGTGGTCAGTAAGATGTTCAAATCTGATATTGCTTGACTTGTCTGCTGTGTTCTTTACAGTTAACGATGACACTTATTAACCTTTGGTAATTTATCTGTAGAAAAGTTTACAAATCCTATAAAATTTGCAGGCGTAGGCACTACTTTGTAATGCTTTGGGTGAAATACATTAAGATTTGTGGCTCAACTTGGAGAAAAAAGGCAAATTTTTCAAGGGTTATAAACATACCTGCAAGGCATATTGCAACAAAAACAAACAGAAACCGACCAAGTAAACATTACGTCAAGTGAGCCAGCTCTGCATCTGTTCAACATATTTCTGTGGCAACCTAAATAATCCAGAGCAAGGTCAACAGGAGGGCACAGTGTTTTCTCATAACACTAATCTTGATTTTGCTAACTGCTACTTTAACCGCAGATACACACAGATTAATTCACAGATATTTAAAACTTACTATGTGAGCAATGGGACGTTCCCAGCCCCAGTTGTCCCAGCACATCAGTTCCCTTTAGTCTCCACACTGAAGGCTGCCCTGTTTATCTCTGACTCCATAACGACTTGTGAACTAAAATAAGAAAGGGCACAAGGCTGTGGAGAGCAGGCGAGAGCAAAGACGCCAGGTATTGCATTCTAGGTTAAGAAGGTGTCAATAAGCAAAGGTGAGATTGAGGAGGAGACATGAACTCTGGATGGAAGTAAACTTGGCAAGAGGAAGAGCTCCCTGAGAGGCAGTCTTTCAGGTTTGCTGTGCAGAGGCATGGCGAGACAAACAGAACAAAACACATCAACCACAGCATCTCCCCTGCTGTTGCCAAAAACACCCAGTAAGCTCCTTTGCAGCTCCGGCTGAATTCCCAGCACCATCCAGGAGAACGAATCAGGAGTTACAGTATGTAAAACACATGGTGCGGCAGGGTACAGTAAATAAATCATGCCCCGCTCTGCACCCCTCAGCAGAACAACGGCACACGCTGCTCCGCTGCATCCACCACATGGATTCCCCACGTAATGAAAAAGTAATGGAAATTAAAACATGCAAATAACTCCGAGCTCCATTAGCAGCACAAACGCAGAGAGAGCGGGAACAGAAAACGGAGACAAAAGAAGAGCCTGACTAAAAAGTGTGACAAATCCTCTCTGAACTATCTGGGGTGCAGAGGATTTCACAGCACAGTCAGTGAGAGGCCAATTAAAGTGCATCCCCACGCTGTTTTGCCATATCATATCACAATAAGAGACCTTGAGAAGAGACAGCATGGTTGCACCGGGAAGCTCTCAGCCAAGTGGGCAGCAATGTGACAACAGAGAATAATAGGGGGGGAGTTACTGTTTTCATGTCGTCTGCTAAGCTTTCTGCAGATGAGGAATAGCTCGATATGACAACAGCTCTGACTAAACCGAATAAAGCCTTAAGCGGTCTTTTGAATAAAAAAGCTCTGTTTGATCCTTAAGTTCCATCTGTTCTTTTGCGGAGCAGAAGATTAAATAATATCGGACGTTATTAGCGACGCGACACACAATACTATCTAGTTTTTGAGTATATAAAAATACATGCAAAAACGTTTAATATACCAAGTATTTGAAGCCCTACTGTCATTAGAAAAGAAAAGCATATTAACAACAATCACCATGTAGTTTAGGGACAATGTTTGGGGGTTTTTTTAACACCAGCATCACCTACAATCACTCTCTGAAGAATAGTGAATTGATAAATACAGCGGCATTTAATTTCCCTTTGGGATCAATGAACTGCATTTTCTCCAGCCCCCAAAATAAATGATTGCAATGCACTTTGACTGATTTCAAGCAGAATAAGGGGCTCACCCAGGGCACACTACCTACTTTTTAAGAAACCTGCATGAAAGAAAAAAAAAAGGGGGGGGGGCGGGGACATAGAATGACAATAAAGTCATCGGAAACTCAAGAATTATATCTTTTTCCGATCAATTAAACTGACCACCGACAACGGAAGCTGGTACTGATGGGAATAAAGCTCAAAGTCAGCAATTATTACTGATCTTAAAGAAAACAACTAAGTCAGCTCAAATCTGTGTTGGCAGATTGAACCAAAGATCAAAAATAAGTCACAACTTTAAGATGAACAGTTTACTTTTGATATTTCAGGTTTTGTAGCATCAAAATAAAGTCCTTTTTTTTTTTTTTAACCACCTTTTGCTTCTTGTTTGTCCATCAATAGTATTTTAATTAACAATCATAAAAATTTGGATCTTGGTGAACTACAACATTTTCACACTGGACCTCCTGAACCTACTGCAAAAGGTAGCAGTTATGTAAAACTGAGAAATCAAGTATAAATGCGATGGACGTTTCTGGGTTTTCTAAGACATTCATTTCTGCTCTTGTGTTTTATGACTCCACATGACTTCAAACCTCATTTCATTTAACTTGTGCTTCGGACACAGCTCAGTGTGTCGGAAGCGGTTGACATTTTACTTTTTCTGTGTTTTTTGTTTTTTTTTGTTCGGAGAGGAAAACCATTTAGCGTTGTCTGTTTTTCAACATTAATTAATGATGCCGTGCGAGAGGAACGCGACATGTTTAGAGTGCTTGCGGTTTTTCGTCCACACGAAATGAATCGGGCCTTTGAATCTCTCTACTTGTGCCCACCAACTTCTTTAGGCTTTCCTTTTCTTTATATTGGAACAAGTCTTACTAAACATTGTTCTGTTTCGCAGGCTTTTACTTGGTGATCTCTCAAACACTTTTTGACTCCAGTGAAAGCCCTATGACTTATTCATGCTGATGGATTTTTTCTGTACACGGCTTGATCTGTTTCTTTCCCCCCCCCCCAACAGTCGTCTCATACTGGATGTGGCCCAGTAGTCCCAGAGCACCCTATTACATGCCCCTGTCACGGCACAGCCAAAGCAACCTGTCCTGCAGCCATGACACCATGACACCAGGACAGGTTACACTCAGCAAAGCATGGCGATGAAACTCAGCCCCTCCGTGCTCCCTATACCTCTTTGCATGCTCTCGCTAGACATGCTCTCAAGGCAAATAAACTGTCCGCTCCCTTAAAAGAACTATCCGAAGCCCCTGAACATCAGATTAATGTGCATCTGATGTTTGCGCAGTTTATTTATGTCTGACCGAGCATTAGGGGAATTAGAGGTAGGATGCAAAAGAGGCACGCGAAAAGCAAAACCGGGCAACTCCCAGAGCAAGTCAAAAGTGCCTCGCAAAAGTATTCACAACCTCGCAACCTTTTTTTGTGTTTCGTGGGGATTTTCATGTGAAAGATTAACGCTAAGTTGCAATAATTGAAAAGCGGGGGAAAAAACCTGACATTATTTTAGACATTCTTCACAAGTTAAAATCTAGAAAGTGCCCTGTGCATGTGTAATAATTAGACCCTTTGCATATGATCGTCCTAAACAAAACCTGAGCAAAAAATCCATATGCTCTGTTAAGGCCTTAAGAGGTTTTCTGGTGGACATTCACGAGCAAACAGCTTCGTAGAGAGCAAGGAATGCAGCAGAAATGTGCGGAGGATCTCCAAAGCTCAGGAGGTCGAAACAGTGAACTTGAAAACCATGTGACATGCACTCCACGGATCTAGATATTATGTCAAAATGACAAGAAGAAAGGAATTGTTAGCAGGAAGGCGTTTGAAGACATGTTTACAGTTTGTTCCACGTCATAAATTGGACCCAACAAACGTGGGAGAAGATGCTCCGGTCAGACGATTTGAAAGGCTTGTAACTGAGCTACACTGAAATGTTTTGGATCAAAGCACAAAGAATGGCCTAGTCAAAGACCAGCGGTAAACCCGATGAAAAATTTGTAGCAAGTCTTGAAAATTGATCTTTACAAATGCTCTCCATCCATCCTGACCAATCACCTTTCTTTACAGTTCTATCAAATTAGATCCTGATTGATTCAACTGAAGACGGTTAAAGGAGCGTAAATATTTTTCGCAAAGCTCAAAAAGGAACTGGGGGAGCTGCTTGTTTGCAGGCAGAACAACAGAAGCAACCATCAACGGGGAACGTGGAACTACTAAAGAGTCTGAAAACGAAGGGAGGCTTTATAAATCAGTAAATGCAAAAAACGCCGTTTTCTGCCTCTTTTCATCACAATCATCCTTTCCAACTTCAATCTGCTGTAAAATCTTGTCACAATCTTGAGAACAATCTTGATAAAAGTCATGTAAGAAAGACTTCATGACACGCAGTTGGTAAATTGATGTGTTTGGCCCATGTCATGGCACCCCTGATTTAGAGAAAAGCTTCAGAAGTTTGCAGCTTCGCTATCAGTTGCCTCTGCAGCCTTCAGGATCAGTCGATACTTGAAATGTAGCAGAGGTGGAGGTGGGGTGGGGGGGGGGAGAAAAAAAGAAAGCCTTTCCCTCTGTTCCTGCATCGTCTCCTCCATTTTCTTCCCCTCACTAATGCATTCCTGTCATCAGGGAGTTGGATAGTATAGTGCAAGTTCAGAAGAAAAAAAAAAAAACATCCACTGTGATGGTACGCTTCTCTTTTAAAACTGTAACAATAAAGGCAGGAAGGAGTTAATCCAGTAAAGAAAGTGATTGGGGTTTTTTGTTGTTGTTGTATTTTCACAAATTCATCCCAGAGACGCATCACCTTGCTGTTTTGAAGCAGTTTGTGAAAGTTAAAAGCCATACGTGAACACATGAATCTCGTAAGAGACGAAAAACGGTTGTTATCTTGAGGTGTTATTTAAATTATTCAAAGCCAAGATTGTTATTAATCAGGGCAGCGTCACAGCTTCCAGAAATTAAATAAGCAACCGCTAGATATATTTCGTTTACACAAGTTCTAATGTCAAACTAACCTCTAGCCTCCATCATTGCCCGGACATGAACATAAACACATGATGGAGAAGGGAGGGGCATGATCTCAGAAGTGTCATCCTTGTGAGGCAGGACATGATGGGCCAACTCTCTCAGCAAGCGCACACACACACACACGCACGCACACACACACACGCACGCACGCTCACACCCGGTCCCTCGGTCAGGATCCAGTTACCTTGCAGCTGCCTGAAGCGTCCATCAAGGATGGAGTTGAAGCAGATGTTGGAGGTGCTGTAACTAAGCCAGCGCGCCCGTTTCATGCTCCTGGCTGATGAGGAAGAGGAGGAGGAGGAGAGGATGGGGGCCAGGTCCGGGTGAGTTTGCGAGGGCCGCGGACGCCGCGGGGTGCAGGAGGAGGATGAGGACGACGATGAGGAGAAGGGGGAGAGCCCCGTGGGCGCCGAGGCAGGTGGGATGTGAAGGACGGCGCCATTCCTCTCGGGGTGCTGCTCCGGTACCTTCTGCTTGCTTGTTGCCTTCCTGCTCTCGGGTCTGAGGGCGCGATGGACCGGCGGGGTGCTCCTGCTCCGGCTGCTGCTGCTGCTGCTCACTCCGACCCGGACCTGGGCCTCTTTCTCAGCTGGAGTGAAGGGTCGGCTCGCGGTCTCCTTGCTGCTCCGGACGGCTCCAGCATCCCTGCTGCTGGCCTTTAGGCCGATCTTGACCTCTCTTAGCCGGGGTTGGCTTATGGGGGCAGTGCGCAGCAAGCAGGGGCTGCTCATCTTGACCCCCAAAGCCCCCAAAGCAATTACAACAAGAAGAAAACCTCCACTGGAGCCGGCCGAGGAGCTTGGCACACCTCTTCTCTCTCTTTCGTCTGGCTCTCTGTCCTCTTTTCCAGATCCCTTTTGCATTAACTCCCTCCCTCCCTCCCTCCCTCCTCTTCGTCTTTCTTTCTCCCTCGCTCCTCACTGTTACCGTGATAAAGCTCTGCCTCCACTTTCAGGCAGCACAAGGGCTCTGGCAGCCTTCGGTTTGCTTCAGAGGGATTTATTTTGCAGCCCCATCCATGCATACAGTATGTTTCAATGCATACACGTGTTCCTACGACTCCCACACAGCGGCACCAGAACCGAACATGAAGTACACAACTGGCACGCTTATGAGCTCCTGTGCCAACAATCCAAACATTATAAAACTACATGCATGTTAGACTAAAAGCGAGACAGATTTTATTTTAGGCTTCTCTGGTGAAACGGATCCTAATACGCTTTGAAATCACGCTAAGTGTATATTTTTTTGAGTTCACAAGCTGTACACCAGAGGCAGGTGATATTCAGAACCTCTCATGTCTCTTCCCCCCCAGCCCCGCTTTTCACTCCCTGACAGGAAACACTGATTGCATTACAGAAGCATCAGTGCAGCAGCAGCAGCACTCTAACAGAATATCACCGACTGACACTCAAACCTGAAGCCTTCATTACTTAAAGAGATAGGAAGAGGCGGTGGGAAATATAGCGAAAACAGTGCCAGATGAAAGTCCTGCATGGGAAGAGAGGCAGTCTGGACTCCCAGACTAAGTGCTGGAAAAATGGACCCAATCGGATCTCGTGGTGGGTAATTCTCAGCTCTGGGCCCTTTAAAATCTAAGCTGGTGTATTAACAAAGACGATTTCCAGTTCTCTTTGAGGTCAGACCTCCAGTTTTGACCTAGAATTATTCTTTTTAACTCTAAAAGCGATATGAAACCAAAAAGAAAGGCCCAGCGGGTAGTATCCAAAAGAACTGAATGAATTACAAGGTCATTATGGATCAAAATCGTTTTTTGTTTTTTTTTAAACTGTAATTTTCAGTATTTGACCAGCTGATTACCAACTAGCGCCAATCAAGGACAACATTGACAAATCCTATCTCTGATCATTCTATCCATAGCGCACGTTTAAAAGTTCATTTTCATCAAATCGTTTGAAAATTGGTAGGAGTGAAAGGGCAGCAATGAACTCCTCGTTCTCACATGGACAGCACGCCACCGTGAGGTATCAGAGGCCTGGTCAGAGGAATCAACTCATCGCTGTCAGAAAAGGGTTATTCGCTCGCAAATTAAGACTCGCAGGAGAAATAAGGGAAGTGATATTAATCCTGCACTTGAGAGAATGAGAAAAACTCTGCGCAGCATTGCTCTCTGGGATTAAAGAGGGAGTGCATCACCCAGATAAAGCACATCATTAACTGGGAATGAATCCGCCTCTATAAAAGCAGAAGTTTTGGGAGCTTGGTCAATACTGCACATGAAGTACAGAACCGGCACAATGCCAAAGCAGAAAGAGATCAAGATAATTAGAAAGAGAGGAGAAAAATATTGCTCCACATTAGTCTGGGAAGAGTTATAAGGTAATTCCCTAAGATGTGCAGTGAATCATTCTGTAGTAAGAAAGATGAAAGAAGCATGTTGAAGACAAAGCTGGTTGTTCATCTATCCAGTTGTGGATTTTCTCCTTTGGAAATTCACTCCAAGATCAGACTACAAGGTAAAAACAAGGAAGCCAGAATGTTTCACTACACAGGCCTGACTTAGCATGTTAAATATTAAAGTTGACTAAGGTGCTGTTTGGGACAAAAGAGCAGAACAAGCACGTCTCGGGAAAAGTGTAACTTTTGAACAAAAGGCAATAAAGTGTTTGTCGGCGTTTGGAAGAACACACCTCATACCAATCAAGCATGGTGGTGGAGGGGTGATGATTTGGGCTCATTTCGTAGCCACAGCACGTGAACACCCCGCATTCACTGAGTCTGCATAATTGTAGACAAACAACTGATGAGTGACAGTAGCTGAATTGGTCAAAAATAGGTCTTCAACAACATAATGGCTGAAAAGAATTAGTCAGCGCCTTATTGAAACGCTGATGGGGGAAAAACTGTGCAGATAAAAAAAACAAATAGTCCTCAAAGAACTAATAAAAACTAAACGTGCCAAAATTCTTCCCTAATGATGAAAGAGAACGACCAAAAAAAAAAAAAATCATATATAAAACAATTTTATTTATACGTTACTGTTGCCAAAGGTATTTCTGCACGCAGCCAAAAATTAGCATTAGACGGCAGAATGAGCTGCACAACACAAGGAATTACATGGGAATTTGATGTTTTAGCTTTACATGACATAAACGCTCACAGTCTCACTCTTACAGGGTCTGCTTTCAAGAATGAAAGCTGCATGAGCTCAATGTACACAAGTAGCTGCGCGTCAAAAGGGAACGTCACACCAGCTACATTGGCTTTACAGAACTGTCAGAGGCACTAATGGTTTCATTTCTGGTGCTCATTTCATAGTGAAGCAACAAATACTTCATCCATATTGTAACAGTGTTGGAGGGAGCGGCTCCCAAACACAAGGTCCTTCTCTTCAACGCTGCATTTACATGTCAGCCGCTCATCTTTAACCTCGCTTGTATTTTGAACTTTAAAGACGTGAAAAATAGTATGACCTGCAACCTCAACTTTTTGACCACGAGTCCGTCCACGTCTATTTTAAAATCCCAAGCAGCCGACCCACAGGTGGGCCGTGGCCTACCGGCTTAGCTAGAAATGCAAGAGATTCGTGCGATGGCAGGCAGACGGGCAGGGCAGCTGTCCAGATCGGTCAGACTGTGGACATCCAGAGAATGTGCAAGTGATCCCGGTTACTCGTAGAGGGCGTGGATCGGTTGTCAGGGCTCAGCTGCTGGGAGAGTGTGCGTGATACCATGACAGAAATCCACACGGAAACACACTTTTCAATCAAACAGTGCGGAGCTGAAGCTTCAAATATCAGCTATGGAGCGGTTTTTGAAGTTGTTGTTTTGTTTTTTTGTTCTTTTATTTAACCTTATTCAACCTGCCCAAAGTTACACGGTTGCGCTCTCGTTGCGGGTCGCCCTCTGCGCCCTTCCCACACTGCTGAAAAAGACTTTCGTCTCAAGAACCTGTCATGGAGGACAGAGCCTGCTCACTATGCAGGCGCTCACCTGCGAGGGCCTTGATGCGTGAGCGCTCGAACAGCCGGGCCGAGCTGTTGTCATTGTCGAGCTCCTCGTCAGAGAGGTCGAAGCGGGTGTTGATGTGGCTGTACTGCTGCGTGATCTCCACGTTGTCAAAATCCGTGGTGGAAGTCGCGGTGGAAGTCATGGCGGTAGCCAGCGTGGCGGGCGGGCAGGCGGCGGGACGGCGAGCGGCGTCCTCTGTTGCTCTGGGTGAGGAAGCAGGTGGATAGATATTAAACGGCAGGATGGGCGGCGAATATGGAGAACGTCTGAAACAGATAAACAAGAAGAAGATCCACAGTTACAACAGATTAATCAGTGGTGCAGAATGTGGACTGACTGATGTCTACAAAGAGATGTGTTCATGGATATGTATGGGGGAAAGCTTGTATATTGTCTAACACGCATGCAACTGTTATAGTGTGCGCGTCATTTTCATATTGGGCATTTAATGATGGATTTGATGGATTATTTAGTTCAGGGTGGAATGGCACTATAACTAGCAACTTATTTCATTTTGATTGTAAAAAGAATCAGATCACAAGCTTGAAATCACTGTAACTTTTTATAATAAATTTGATCTTTGCAGTACTTGGTAAAGTTAATTTAAGTTTATTGGTTTGGTGGCGGCACAGGCCCGGCTTTACAAAGAAAATTTTCAATAGGGTAATAAGTCTGGATTCCCAAAAATCTCTGTTCTTCTCAACAAAAGCCAATTCTTTTGATCCGTGCACTGAGTTTGGAACATTTTGGCTGATATTTAATTCAACTACATCGTCTATAAAACGTTGCTTTTTATTTTTTTTTACATGTCACCAGACATTTTGATTTTTCTGCAAACATTTTTAACATAAAATCTATTTTTTGTCCAGAAACAACATGCAGGGCCCACCGTCTCTCCTGCTTTCCTCCCTCCACCCGCTGCTCCATTTTGTGAGTGTCACTCTGCTGGACGGTGACGGCCCAGATGGCGTATTCTTTGCGTGGAATGGCGGGTTGAAGGGTAGCCACTCAGATAGCTCTATCTGTGTGCAGCATAACTCTCTTATCAAGCTGCACGGGGGGAGCAGGACAACCCCTCTGGGGAGCAGGGCTCGGTGAAACCGCCTTCTTTCGAATGATGCTGCTCACGCAGTTTGAAACGCAGAAGCGTGCGAGTCCGTTGGTGGGGGATTTGGAAGGAAAGCGAAGTAAAGGCGGGAGAGTCCAATTTACGTGCATTACAGTTTCATACAAAAAACATACTTTTTATTCCCAGACTTTGAACAGAGCCCTCACTCAGGATTGATTTGGAGTTGCTCTAATTAAAATGTCCCGGAGAAGAATTCATACGCCTTAAACTTCAACACCCGTTTTGATTCATTACCGTTAATTAAAATCTACTGCAACCAGATGCTTTCAGAAGTCACCTCGTTAGTAGATAGAGTCACCTATACGTGTAACTTGATCTGAGTACGAAAGCAGCTGTTCTACAAAAGCCTCGGAGGTTTGCCGGAGAACAAAATGTCAACAAACAGGGACATTAAGATGAAAGAACAGAACGACGTCACAGAAAAGTCGAGTTAGAGATCCGGATCTCAAGCTTTGATCGAGCAGAGAACTAGCCAAGAGGCCGATGGAAGCTCTGGAGGAGCTGCAGTGATCCATAGCTCAGGTGAGAGCCGACAGCTGACGTGATATCTATTATCAGCGCACTCCACAAATCTGACCTTTAAGGGAAGGCTATTATTGAGACTCTATCTCTAAATATCACCCTGAACACGTCATTCCCCCGCAGCGAAACCAGGTGATGGGATAATCATGTTGCTGCTCAGCAGAAACAGGCAAAGTGGGCAGAGTTTATTGGATGAGCCGAGTTGAGGCTGCGAGTAATTTTCCTTCTCCCAGCAGGTCAACCCTGAGCATACAGCTTAGGCTGGAGTTGCACTAGAATGAGTCAGCGTGCATTTGTGTGTGAAACTTAGGAATGATAATCTGGGCTAAGACGTGGCAGTGAATGCTACAGATCCTATCCATCCAATCTGACTGAGATTGAGCAATTTTGCAAAGAAGAATGAAGCCAAATTTCCTTCTCTAGACGCACATAAACCAGAAAAGGTCTTCCCGAGAAGACTTGCAGCTGAAACCGCAGCAAAGTCTGATCCAGACGGATATATATATATATATTCATAAACATAGACAGAGCTGCATCCTAGATTTTTCAACTTTTCATTTGTGTGGAACTTTCTGAATTATGTATTATTTTCCTTCTTTTATGTGATTTTCTTTCTGTTATTTATCAAACAAAAACCGATTAAATATGCTAACTTTTGACATTGTAATCTGAACGTGCTTAAGGACTACGAATACTTTTTCAAGGTAAAACAAGCCGAGTTCAAGAAATCAAAAATAAATAAACAATCCTCCTGCCCCCAAAGTCGCCTGCCGTATTTTTATGCTATTTTGACACAATCCTACATCCATCATGACTGGATCATTTTTCATCGATGCATTAAATATGTCAGAAATGTCACAGAATCTGGTGTGAGTGTAAGTATTCGTTCACACTAATCACGAGTTACTTTCTGCAGACGTCCCACGTTTTGTCTGTTCGGTGCATTCAGAGGAGAGGCCCTCGGTCCTCTACAATGATGCCGTGCTACAGGTCTCCCTCCTTCTGCTCGGTATCAGTCCTCTGCAGAGGTCTCTTATCAGCACGGGGGACGCTCCACCCTCCACCAGGGGATCCCCTTATCGCCGTGCCACACATTACCCAGCCAGAACTATGGCGTAAAAACCCCCCTTTTACACGCCGCTCAACACTCCCATCCCCAACCTGTCAGCACAAACATGTTCGTCTCTAATCGCGTCTGAAGACTGACTGCACTTAGCCGGAAAACACTAACAGCAGCAAATTTAAGTGCGTTTGTTGAGGCGTGCCGTCTCCGTGGAGACACCTCGTGTGGCTTCATTCAAGGGGGGTTGTGTAGAGAAATGAAAAGGCGGGGAGTTAATGGAGACCAGTGCGAGCTCTCCACTTGGTGTCCTTGAGGACGAAGAGCCCAAAACACACCTGCTCGCTAACAGCAGGTTATCCCGTCAGCAGGAAAACGAGGAAGGCTTCCATCAAAGACGCTGAATAGAATGACAGCATTCCACCGGCATCTGGACGTTACGATGCGCACAGCCTGGAAGAGCCACGAAATGCCAGCTGAGGCATCACATCACGGCTGCACTTCGTTGTGTTTGGTTATTTTCACTACAGTTTGATTCAGTTTTCGTTTCTCCTGCAACAATTTTTTTTTTTAATCGTCGCCACACACTCAGCACTGCTGGGTTCAAGTCTGTCGCAACAAGCAATGAATCAATTAGAAGGAGATCCATCATTTCTGCTCTGATGATTGATGTTTTTTGAAGGGCAATTTTGTTTACGGAGACATCATAATCACATTTTATTCCTGGCTGGTAAACGGTTTTTATTTCCATTTTGTTGTTTATGGTTGTCATGTTTAGAGGAAAGTGTAAGGAACGCGTCTTGTTCTAGTATTAAGGCTTCGTTGCAAAATTAAAAGTTCATCAGTCTTTGAGACTGATGAATGAATTATCACACCATTATCAATGCACGACTTGACAATGGCATCAAAACAACAATTATCGTTTATCACAATGATTTCTGGGACGAGTCATCGTCCAGGAAAATTTGTTATTGTGACAGGTAAAGCTGGGTTTAAAAACAAAAAAAAAACACTGGATTGGGTGAGTAGTTTTAACCAAACAAATATTTGATATTAAAAAATTTCAAATAAAAAAAAACGCTAAATAGGTTGCACAAAAAAAAAAAGTTGCAAAGGTTTTTGCACGTCTTTGCAAAGACGTGCAAAAACCTTTTAATGAGAATGTTTTGTGTTTCTTCTCTTCTTTAAGAAGAGTAGAGAGAATGTAAAATAATGAAGCTGAAAGTCACGTAGTTATAACTAATAAAAATAACAATAATATCAATGTATTTGATTTTTAATAGTATCTGAAAGTGACAACATAACAGTAAAACCATACAAAAATCAGTGCTTGCAAAACCAGGTTTGGATTAGAACAAGACAGGGTTTGAATAAATAGGGCTTCTCATCTGCAATGTATATTTGCACATTTAAAGCAAAGACCAATGCAGTAGTTCAGGAAAAGTGCTTTTGCAACGACAGAATGATCGTGTGTTATGAGTTTTACACCACAAAAGCAAATCTCACTTGCATCTCGGTGAATAAACTCGTTTCATGGTTATTTTTGCATAAATATGACGCAGCTGGCACAGAAAACGTTTTGTTATTTCCGAAGCTATTATTAGCCCTCTCCAGTCAAAGTAATGAAACAGAAATGTGCAGATGCCTGGGTTTAAAGCTGCGCAGCGTTCCGAGTCGGAGGCTCTGGATAATTTCTCATAAGTTGGAAAGCGTCGAGAGAGGCAATGAAAAAAGTGGAATTCCTGCAGATACTCAAGAGCTGCGTGACCTTCGAGTGCTCTTTGTACGTTTTACGTGTTTGGACTTTTTACGGAAACCAGACATAAAATAATCATCAAGCACAAAAAAAAAAATAAATAACCCAACCAGCCGTGAAAGTTCGGTTTCCATACTTAGGTCTCACTGGAATTTACTGTAACTTCTATTTCTGTCCTTTTTAAAAATAGCATTGATGCAAACAGCAGAGCACCTGATCTGGACCCAAGCTTTCAAAAAAAAAAACCTGCTCTTGCAGCTGTATACAGATGCCCAAACTGCACACTGAGCAGAAAACACATTAGATTGCTGTGTGTGTGTGGGTTGGGGGGGGGGAAGCACAATGTGGTGAGCAGCACAAAGTGGAATTGAGATTAAGTAACAGAGCGATGTTACGGGTGTGGCCAAAGACATGCGACCCACAGTGTGGGCATGTGTCTGAGAGACCAAAGCGTAGTCAGAGTGAGTCTGAAACACAAAGCTGAGCTGTGTTCCTCCACGAAGGCAGACCTAAGCTCGTAAAGCGGACTATTTAGAGGCCATCAGGACGAAGGTGTGCACTGATTATGTGCATCAGCTGTTAAAGAGATCTTTCGCTGTGGTTAGAATTGCTTTGTCTGTGGCGAGAGAGAGAGAGAGAGAGAGAGAGAGAGAGAGAGAGAGAGAGAGAGAGAGAGAGAGAGAGAGAGAGAGCTCAGTCTTGGGAGAAGGGTAAAAGGAATCGATGGTAAATAATTTCTGGAGAGTGTTTACACTAAAGGCTCTGCTGGTCCAGACAGAGCAACGCGCTCGCACATGTCCTTTTAGGGAAATGAGAAGAAACTCTTCACTCAAAGCAAGGGAACAGGTTTTGTTTGTTTTTTTTTTTTGTCTTTTTAATACAATAAAGTGCTTTCTATAAAGAGTGACAAATACATACAATTTATTTAGCAGGAAGAATTGAAAAGTGAAGTGAAAAAGCGCAGTTCTACACCCCATGTAAATATAAATAGTCGTTCTTAACTCAGTTTTTTCAGGCAAATGTACGAGTTATTCATCAAAATTGATAAAAGGGAAGAATAATGTTGTGTGACGTAATTATTATAGTCTTTCAACTTACAGAAAACGCAGGAATAAGAAAGGAAGAGATGGAACGGGAACGAAGAATAACGAAAAACTAAGACCAAGGAATAAACTTTGACATAACTACTGACCTGAAGTGATCATTTGTGATCTCTTTCCTCTTTGCAGCCATTTACACTCACTTGCATTTGTTCTTGTTCATTTGTCTGATAGTGCAGACAACCTGACCTCAGGTTTGCCCTATTACTACATCTACTACTCAAATGTATCGATGTAGTGGAAACATATTTTATAAGTAAGACGCATTCAAAAACTGCCATTAAGCTTTGTGACTTTGCTTTTGAATATATATATATATTTTTTTTTAAAGTTACTTTATAAAACTAGATTTGTAAACTTTGCCATTAAGTCTTCAAAAGCAAAAGGCTTCCTGAAAAGCCGCACAAAGTTTTTGCGCAGTTTTCTCGCCGCACTACGCTGCGGCCTTTTTGCAGCGCCAGATAACAAACAACTGAACAGTCGACGGGGCTTGTTTACCCACACGAAGAAAACGAGTTTCAAGCCAAAACTCAACTCAATAGAAGTGCCTGCCTTATATTAATTTGTTTGTTTAATTAAAAAGAGAAGCGGACGCCGCTATGCAAACACACGGACAACCAACAGGTGGTTCAAGTGAACTTACCTGGCAGCTACAGTAAGCGGCAGCTTCGTTAAGTCCGTGTCAAAAGTCACTAATTCAAATAGGCGAGCGTGAATTGGCTCGGTTTTATATTTACTTACTTAATTGTAGCTTCAGTCCTCTCTGAGCGAGTTTCTTCCGAGTTTTCTTCCTGCCAATAAACCGATTAAAATCCCATTGAAGAGGCGGGCTGCAGGTCAGCGCGTGCAGAGATGTCCAGTGCGCGAGGAGGAGGAAGAAGAAGAAGAGCAGGAGGAGAAGGAGGAGGAGAAAGAGGAGGAAGAGGACACGGTCCAGCACGGGGGACAAGGGGAGAGCGGGGCTGAAGGCACGGCGCGCTCCGCGGTCATTCCGAAAGCCGGCGACTGACCCGCCCTGCCGGGTTAAAAATAAAGTCGGCGCGTCCAGTACATGGTCTGTGCGCGCGCGTGGTAGGGGGGGACGGACATTCCTGACAAGAGCTGGTGACTCTAAATGGCAGAGGTACTTCTGATCTCCCCAGTAACCCCCGCTACCCACCCCTCCCACACCACCACCACCACCACCACCCAGCCCAGCTCGGGCTCTAATCGCGCGCGCACAACACCCACCCACCCTGACAGACCCTGACAGAAAGAAATGTCACCTCCACAGCCGCCCCCTGCATTCCACGTGGAGCAGCAGGGACAACAGGAGGCTGATTCACTGCTGTGGCCCAGAGTGGAGGCTTATGCTGGCAGCGACGCTGCTGCAGGTGCTTTAATCCATAGCTGAGCAACAAATCAGTGAGTAACACAGAGTTGATCAGATGTTCACACTTTGTACTCAATTTGAATGCGATGATGGAGTGATTGCCTACTTTCTCCATCTACAAAATTAAACATAGCTAAATTGGATTCGCTTTGATAAACAAATAGATTTAGCCTTCTGGAAATCCCTGACCCCTCTTCAACTGAATTTGTGGATGACACTAAATAGGCGAGACAATGGGAGGAAATCGAGCTATTCATGAGCTCCGTCTAATTCTGTAGAGAAAAGCAGCCAAATATCCAAGCCAGAAGCTTGATGACGTCCACAAAACATGGCAAGATCGGCGTGCAACGATCCAAAAGATTCTACATTTCAACGCAAAATTGACCTCAGTTACAAATATTTATTGTTTGAACACAAAAAACCGTCAAAATAAAAAGGGAACAATAGATAATAATTAGTGACCAAAACATCACATAGATTGCAAAATAAAAAAAATAATAAAAAACAACCAAAAACTGTACAACAGATGACCTAAATATAAATACATTTTCACAAAAAGAATCATATGTGGAAATATTTACGCATCAAAATACATTTCAGAGCAAAATTTTTCCTTCTCGTCACTCTTTGGTTGCTGCGAAACTGCGAGCCAAGAAAGCTTCCTGTACCTTCAATTAAACATTACAGCTTCGCGTGTGGATACAGCTGACCCGGACAGCACCCGTCTCTGGTCAGCCTGAGGCCTGCGCCAACAAAGTCACCTTTTCACCTGGAATGTTAATAAATGTGTAACAAGCACTCTGCATGCAGCCGCAAACCACAGCATTGTGCCACGCTCGTTAAAACAAGCAACACGACTGTAAAACACATTTAAAGAACACAAACTTTAGAAACAAGGAGTCAGAAAATGAACTCCCCTCTTGCAGAGGCGATACAGTAAAACGTGAGAGCACCATTCCTCCTATTGCAAGCCTCCGTAAGCCGGTTTCAAGCTCAACGGTTTCTCAGTTGAATTGTTCATCTGCTCGCACCGGCCCTCGCATTTATTACATCCAAATCAGTTCCCGACGTTTTCCTTGTAGCTTCCTACGGAGAGCTGGTTAACGTTCTCAGTGCTCTTACAGATAAACACGTTACATTTGAAAGCTCCTGAGTGGCAATGAACTTCCTTTCATTCCTCCGGGAGGTGTTTGCCTGCTAACTGCGGAGCGCCGGTATCTAACACCGAGCATGTATGCGCCTTCCGATTGTTGCGGCAAAGCACTGCAAATCAATTCTTGGCTAAAACGAAGGACCTTACGTGAAACGTGTGCTTGCTTGAAGAAATAGAAATTTCACAGGGAATGTTTGAGGAGAAGTTTTCCTTTGGTTGTTTTTGTGACGTGTGGAAGCATTAGCACGCGTGTACATAGGTGCAGAAACAAAATCTGCCTCGTCTGTCAAGCGATTATCAAAACTCATTAAATAAAACACAAAGATTGCATGTAACACCAAGTGCATATCAAGTTAGTGTGAATATAAGTAAGTAAAATCCTTTACAATTTCATTTTGGCCTACAATGTTGTTAAAGCTGAAGCTGTTTCTAAGTGATTGTAATTTTAATCCCTGGAAGAAATGTAGACATAAATGAAACATTGAAACAGCGTAAGCTTAAGCACTTGATGCATCTTTGGTGGAACAGATTGTTAAAAGCATTTATATACAAATATAAAAAAATATCAATATTTTATTAAAAAATATATATTTTCATAAAATAAAAAAAATAATAATAAAGCTGCTACAACGTTTTGTCAGGAACATGACAGTGCCTTTTGAAATAAAGAAGTCAAGTAAATAAGATCCAGGTGCAAATTTGCACGTAGAACTCCCTGCTGGTGACGGTCTAGTCAAAGTGCTCACGGCTGGCGGGTTTCATGGCGCGAGGAAAACATCGAGATCGGCGATGACGGCTGCCTGTCTCCTGGCAACCGTGCTCAAGAGTCGCTGAGGAAAAGATGGCGTTCCGAGGTCGACCTAAGGAAAACACACAATGTTAGCGTCTACATTCATATATAACACCATATATGAATTGTTAAGAAAGTCTCTGAAAAGTTGGTTTTTTTTTCTTTAAAGACATACCATTGACGCATCAACTTCCTTGTTGTGCCTAAATCAGCTGCTACAGCTTTAAATGTTTGGCAACAATTACACAGAGCTAATCCATGAGACCGTGAGAGCAAGAATTTGATTGATCATTGATTTCCCCATGAGAAACTAATTTCATTAATAGTGAGAGCCCTGCCAGTGGTGAGCTATAAACTCATCGTGCCGTAGATCAGCACGGCAAGTCAATATGTTGAACCTCCCCCTACAAAACCCAAGCTGGGAATTCTCATTTCCTGGATTTTTTCCGCATTCATACGATATTAAGTGACAAGTACTTTACAGATAATCTGTGATAGATTATTGGCTACAATGCAGATGATCTACTGCCTGAGCTGTGGATGTCTGCTGCTCCTCCAGAGTCACCATGGGCCTCGCTGTTTTTTCACCAACGTTCTCCAACTATCCTCACTGCAATTAGCTGCACTGCAATTTACACGAGGTAAAATTTTGAAACCATGTGTCATTTTCCTTCCAGGTTATCTACAGGTTTCAGCAAGTCTAATTTAAGACTTTCTAAGACTTTATCAATGCCAGAATGAATGAAATTTAAGACCGAAAGAACTATAAATACAGGGAATGGTGGGGGGATCCTGCTGTACTACAATAAATCGTCGCAAAAACCCAAGTAGTGCCAAGCTACGAAAACAAAAACAGTTTGCACTTACCCATGAAAGCTAAGTAGCTAGCTAGTTAGTAAGAGTATATTAGCAGCTAGTTAGCAGTAGCCTCGACAAGCCTCGAGTCACAGAACGAAATGAAGATTTTTGAGTCTGATTCAAGCTTTTGCCAGATAAGGGTGGAAAAAAAAATAGATTCAAAAAAAGTTCTGCCACAACAAAATTTACGACCAGTTATTAACATATTTAAGATCACTTTTTTTTCTTTTTTTTTAAAAAGCAAGACATTTTAAGGCCTTAATTTTAGATAAAACTAATTGAAGACTGCACAGACATGCTGTCACATTTATGCACTACTTTGTGCTGGTCTCTTCCATTAAATCCTAACAAAATGCAATGAATGTTGCAATTGTTACATGAAACAGTTCCGGGGAAACTGTATGCATCATATCTGACCTGCAGCAAGTAAATGACTCTGGTCAGCTCCTGTCCCCCACGTACGACTGGTTGCAGGATCCAGCAGCTGGGCAGCATCTCCGCCCGGATGGCATCAACACTCGGCCGGGGGAGGGACTCCTCGAACACCGACTGCACAGCCAGCACATGCAGGCCGCCCTGAGCCAGCGAGAGAGAAAACCCATCAATAAAACAGCCGGTAAAGGGTTTTGATCAGCTAAGAGGTAACTCCACTCTGACAACAATAACAAATAGCTGATAAACACCGCCTCTCTGGGTCAGTGTCGTTCACGCTTTCTGTTCAGTGAGCGTGAGGCGTCGGTGAAGTGCGTGTTGTACATTTAGTGCAAGGAGAAAATTCCACCGGCTGCCGCAGAGCTGCTGCTGCTGCTGCTGCCCGCGCGGTATCTAACCTGAGCAAATGGAATTTTCTCCTTACATTAAGGTGTGCAGCCACCGCCGATGCTCGCCTGACCTCAACTGAAGGGGAGGCCGGCTGCAATCATCCGGGCTGATTTTGCGGCCAGGCTTACCTGCTTGGACTGAGTGCTGATGCAGCAGAAGTCCCGCGGCTGGCTGAGGTGGCAGGCGGACGGGTCTGTTAGGATGTAAACTGCGCAAAAAACAAAAAATACATCAAAATCACAGTAAATACAAATGGAGTGAGTAAAACCGTACAGATGGCATTTTAGAGCTAATTTCCTTCATGAATGTTTTTCACGGTTGTCATGAAGTGCTAATGTGTAAAAGTGACACTATTAATAAAAAGTTGAATTAAAAGTGCATTAAAAGCGGCAACCTTGCGTAATTCGGTAGATAATGACACTTACAATACAAACTTTCTCTGAAACCTGCATTAAAAGTCTGTTAAAATTGTCAACGTTGCATTAAAAGTGTCATTATTTACAGAACGACACTTAATTCATCCATTTAAAGTCAGCCGCAATGAGACGATAACCTGTAAGAGGCGTAAGAGCAAATGTGTTTGTACGACACAACAATCTTGTTATTCGTGAATGACACTGTGCTACTCAACACATGGAAAAAGGAAGCAGTCATAAGAGAGGTAAGTTTGCATATTCTGTTCAAACTATTAAGAACAAAAAATGTTTTTGTTGCTATAAACCCAAAAGGATATAAAAATTATTCATGTAAAAAATACACACCTTAAATTTCATGTTTAAATGTAAAACACCTATGGGAGGTTGTAGGGTATAGTGCAGAGTGTTATTGGCTCACCCAGCTGAGTGCTGTCATCTAGTGGTCGTGTCCACACAGATCGAACCGACTGGTTATACAAGTGGCTCTTGGACATCTGGCTGATTACGTTCCACAAACTGTCCAGCGGTCTTCTCACCTCTCCAACCCCAAGAAAACCATGGACAGAGGGACTGGAGGAAGATCTGTAGTACGCCTGAATTCCTCGCTCTTCCCCTTGGTGACTGAATAAACAAGTTAGAGGAGATTTCAGTAAACTGCACACATACATTAGTTTATTTTAGGTTGTGAGGAACGTATTTTAATTGCTTTACAAGCTGAGAGCGTTTCAAAATGTTACATCAGAGGAAGCTCACCTCCACCCAGCAGAGGCTTTGCCCCTCAAAATGTTGCCCGAATCCCCAAAAGAAGCCAGTCGGACCTGGAGAGAAAGAATTTCTCGCTAAAGCTCTGAACAAATTCCTGAAACACCATGTCACAAAGTCTAATTTCTTTATGTATTAGTAGGAAAACAGCAAACAAATGCAGTGATTTCTTAGGAAAAAAATAACTCTTATTTTATATAACCACCTGTTTTTTTTTTATATAATACAGCTAGAATTCTCTTGGGTAATAAAGAAGCTGAGGATGTTTGGGATCATTGTCATCATTATCAGAAACTTTCAATATTGCATGTCAAGTGTGACCCAAAATTCAGATGGTCCATATTTTGTATTCTATTAGGGTTTAAATCCAAAACTCACTGATTAAAGCACAGTTCTATTACATGACACATTCTGTGCAATGATATAAAAATCTAACTTAAATATTTAGTTATTTTCTGTTCTCATTCAGACTGAAGTTGATTTAACCCACAGAATCCAACATTTCGATTGAGTACTGAAGTCATTTGTCACTGATTTCCCGAGGTTCCCATATAGTTTTCCTTATAACAATTCCAGATCTTTCCACGATCAAATTGTTGGATTTTATTTTTCATGCTTTCATTTTTTAAAGACTTTGATCATTTCAGTTGAAACTGTTAATTTGAAACCTGCTTGAATAATAGTCTGATCTGTAGATTTTACAAATAAGACAACAACACAGACCTGAAATATGTTTAAAATGTTCAAAATGTGGCGTTTGGTTATTTCACTACTTTTAAAGTAGCTGGACTACTTTAAATCAACTCTATTTTGATTATATATTGTTCCATTTCTAAATTTTCCATTTAGAAAATGTAATTTTTCCATTTTCTAAATGGAAAAATTATAGATTAAGCAGGTTTTTTTAAACAGTTTTTGAACTTTGCTCGTTGTATTTTGTCTCTAAAACATTCAAAATGATGACATTTTTCATGAAAATAAATGTTCTGTCAACTTTACCTCAGCCAGGGCCTGGCAGACGAGGGTGGAAGTGATGTCTTGATACGCCGCAGATATGGAGGAGACTGAGCCAAAGGAAGCAGTGCGCTGACGTGCAACAACAGGGGGCGACGGAGAGGAAGTCATCAATGGCTCAAAGCTGCTAACAGGAAGCTCGAGCCGAACATCTGATAAAACATTTATAAGAAATGAAGAAAAGAAATGCAGCAGGTTTGGAAATAAAGACACGTCACCAGTATCACACTTGACTATAAAATGCATTCTACTGTAAATATTGTTGTATAACGCAAGTCTTTCTACCAAAAAGTATCTCTTTAAAGATAACATTAAAATATTTGTTATTTTTCTGAAACCACAAAAAGTCTACTTGAGGATTAGAAATGAGTCTTGTGCAGTTACCCTGAGCTGACAGCCATGTTTGATTTGTTTTCACACTCTGAAAACCGCAGACGGGAGGCCGTGTCCTGAGCTTCAGCCCCTCACCCTGGACCCCAACAATCTAGCAACAGACAACATCAATAATGCAACAAGTCTCAGAGTTACATCTTAGAGTGGAAAAAAAAAAAACTCCAGCCGCTCAGATTGAGAACTTTAAGAGTGAAGCAATGTTTCTAATCCCAAATAATCTGTAACAGTGTGCAAACCTGTTGATTTAATACTGCTCTGTTGCACAGCTGTGGCTGAGTGGTGTTGCCACTGTTGTATCCAGATGTTGGTCCAGAGGAAAGACTCAGACTGGATCCTGTGCACAAAGTGCTGTTGCTGATTATGGTCCGATGCTTCAGGTCGTCCTGAGGAAATCATGTCAACAGGAGTCGGATTTACTGTGTTGATGTGGCAAAACACTGATATAAATTCAAACTTTTACAAACTGCTTCAATCTCGCTCTCTTAAAAATCTAAATTTAATCGCTAGTACCTACAAACATTTCATTTCATTTCCTTTGAAAGTAAAATTAACAGCGTCCAACTTACTAGGTATGCGTTATTATCTACAGTGGAGTATCTTACAGACTGTGAACCTCACAAGACGGGATCTGTAGCTACTCAACAATGTCATTTTGCACTCAGAGGAAGTCAATTATGATTCTGTCAGTTATAGACGGGACGACTGACCTTTATTCCCTGAGACAGCGTCTGCTGCTGTATCCTCTGTTTCTCCAGCTCAGTCCGCTCTCTCAGCCGTTCGCGAGCCTTGGCGATCTCCGTCTTGGCTTCTTCCCGGGCTCGGCTGTAGTCTCGCAGCAGCTGCTCAATGTCTGGTGGGCACTGTCCCGCTTCTCTTGTAGGTTCTGGTAAACTGTGGTGCAGATGATTTGGTATTTTAAAAAAAAAATAGAACTTCCACACCGGTGAAATTAGCAAAAACATACGTGCTCACATCAACAAACACGTACAGCGGAGTAGATGTTTTGTTTTAAAGAAAGAAAGGTTACATCGGATCTTGACAGCTTCATCAAAGTGGCTGATATCCGGTGACATTCAGCGTCTCACCTCGTGACTTCTTGTCGTCGATGGTATTCTTTGCGGCGGGCGGGTGTGGGATCAGCTTCCTGTGGCGGGGGATGTTTGCTGGGGCTCAGACTGCGAGCTCTTCTGTAAGTCTGGAGGCGCTCCTCCCTCTCCCGCCTCAAAGCCTCGATGCTCCGGCGGTGCCTGAGAGGATCAAGAAATTAAACAGCTGTAACACCTTTGAGGATAAAGAATATGTCTGAGCTGACTTTGCAGCACTGAATTTACATTGTGACCTAAATGTGTGGGTGAATTTATTAAAACCACATTCATGGTCTAGTCAAGTTCCTACTAAGACATTTTTTTTTTCCTGGTAAATTAGGAATCTGAAAGCAGAAAAAAAAATTGTATATTCTGTACATCTTTTGCAAAGCATCTAAACTTTATTGCCAGAAGAGCTAAGAAGTGGTGCTATGCAATTTGCTGATTTGCAAATGTATGCTTTCAAATGGGTTTAAAAACAAAACAATTAAAATCGTAATAAAATATGCATTAAAATAAGTTCTCGAAGAACGAATGCTTCTCTTTGTCCCCACCTGTCATACAGCTGCTGTTTGGATGCCGCGGTGGTCAGGGGCCGCAGTTCCTCTTTGGACCTTGGGGACAGCATCTTTAACAACGCATCAGTCTCTCCCAGGCCGTAATGAAGCTTAGCCTCCGTCAGCTCCACAGTCAAAGGCGTCAGGTTCGTACTGAGGTTGACGGTCGCCATCACCCGCTCTCTCTCCCGCCGCAGCTTCAGTATCTCTCGGGACCTTCTGTCATTTTGTGCCGCGACATCCAGGTTTGAACCCGTGCTGTCCATATCGTCCCATTCGGCGCGGTTTCTGTCGTCTTTGATTGAGCATCGCGGCTGCTGATTCTGGCTAACTCCTGACCAGTTGGTGAACTTGTTGTGGACGGGCAGGTCGTCTGGGACTATCTGATGGTCTTCCCAAGGAGAAACACTTGTTGCGACTTCAGTGTTCACGAGAACTTCTGTACCGCACTCGCTGTGCGCCAGTGATACCGTGTCGTCCTCTTTCAGTTGATTGCTACGCTCACTGAAGGGTGATGAATGGCCGATATCGGTGCAAACGTCTCCGGGAACACTTGTGAGGTTGGATTCTTGCCCTGGCCGCTCATGCGCAACTGCCTGTCTCACGGTAGGAAAAATGCGGCTGTGCCTCTCCGAGAGGATCCTGTGGTCGTCTTCTTCTTTGCAGGTCACTTTTCTTTTCGAAACGTCTGCGTCTATGTCCGATGATGACCTAAGACTTGAAGAACTCGTACAGAAGTCTTGAGGACTTGAACAACTAATTTCACTCACTCTCTCAAGTGACATAGTTTCTGATTTAGTGGAAAAAGCATCTAAACACTGTTTAGCATTTTCAGCAGAAGGAACTGCAGGTGTGCCCTCCTTAGAGGGATGGCTTGTTTGCTGATTCTTATATTTTGGTTGACAGTGAACTGATTGTTTTCCGCTCTGCCTTGGACTTAATCTTGTTCCCGCAGTAACAGTGGGAGATGAGGCACAGTCTGGAAATGTTGCTTGTTTTTCGATGAAGCCAGTTGGATTGCTTGCCAACGACGCGCTGCGATTTTCTTGAAAGCCCTTTCTAGATGATCTGGAGGTGACCGCAACATTTCTGCAGCTTGATTCCTCGAGAGCGCTTTGCTTCGAAGCCTGAGAGGAAGCAGGTTTTGCACGCCTGTGGCGACTTGCTGCTGTCTTTGTGAACGCCAATACCTGAGGGTCATTATCTGACTGAGGCGCAACAGAGACATTGAAGTTTTGCATTGTCTCAGCATCTTTTTTAACCACTCTGTGCATGCTCTTGTCTTCAGGACCAATCACTTTCACAATCACCTTCACTTCATAAGATTTGGCCTTCTCTCTGAGTGTTTCATGACCAGCCTCGCCGCTCATTGCATTCACCAACTCTTCTGTCTGTATTCCAACGTCTAAGGCGGTTTGAACTGAGCGGTCTTTCTTGCTACATCCATGCCGATCACTGCATAACAAGCTACGGTGTGATGAGTTGCTACTCCTGGGACTGGATTTGCTCGCTTCGCCCGTCCTCATCCCCTGGACATCTCCCAGCAGGTCTGAGGTGCTGTCAATAAGCTTGGAGAGATGAGCAGACATGGTTTCCATACTTGCCCACGTTGAGGATTTTTTAATATCCACTTTGCTCCTCTGGGACAAAGGAACATCGGTGTTGCTTCTTTTGTGGCGATCTTTCCTCTTTAGACTGCTGTTGCTGATTGTGCCGAGCCTGGATTCGGTTTGAGTACCGTGTTCACGCATCCTTCTCCTTTGCAGCTGCATTTTGCTGGTCTTTGACTCTTGCTCGGACGAGTAAACGAGCATGATTTCATCGACTTGACTTGAATTGACGCCAGAACCGGCAGCATCGTTACCCGAAGCGTTCATTGCCTGACTGCAGGTCTCTCCCTGTGCTTTCTTGTGCTGTGTAGCAACTCTCTCTCTATAATCCTCAATGCTACTGAGGGTACTGGAGAGCCCCTTGTTGGTGGCGTATGTACTCAGGTGAGAGTTAAACGGAGAATTCAGCCCATTCAAGCCGTTGTCAGCACTGGAGCATCTCACTAGGCGTTTCTCAGAGCTGTTCAAGAGAGGAGACTTAACGGATAGGTCAGCGGCGCTCCCAAACACAGGGGTCTTGTAGCAGTGTTGGTTTGAGTCACTGTGTTGCCACTGGTGGACAAACGGGTTGATGTCACTGGATGCAAAATGGATGGATGAGTCCTGGCAATGTGGTATGCGCTGTGCTTCGCTTTGCTTTTCGTTCAGGTGGCGTTTTTCTGCATCCACCCTCTGGGATGCCGTGTGGAGAGGTAAAGAGTGCCTGGGTGGAATGTAATCCATCTTAAATTCATTATTTTCACCAGAATTCACTTTAAGGATTTCTGTCTTAGATTTACTTGAAGAAAGAGAAACACGACTTTCTTCATTGCTTGGTCTTCCTAGCAGCCAGCTATAATGCCTCCTATTCCCCTGCGTCTCCTCGTCATCCTCGTCCGATGACTTGAGAGAAGAATCAGAGGAAGAAGCAGGACGAGTTTTGACATCAGACTTTCTGAACCGCTTTGTTTTTTTCTTCCTAAGAGCAAGATTTCCTGGTGTAACAGTTGTGTTTACGGGGGCCTCTTTGGACGTTTCGGAAGAACCAGCCTGTGTTGCTTTTAGATCTTTATCAGAGTGAATCGTTTTAGAGTTCAGCTCCTGCACGCATAATTCATCCTTTGGATTGAAAGAAAGAGTCTCAACCCCTTTATCATTGCTTGCCACACAAAACTCTTTGACGTTTATTTGATGATTTTTGTCGAAGTTGCTCTGTGAATTTGGACGTTTGGCCTTTGAATTGACACCAGCAACAGAAGTCTGAGCTATGTTTTGTGTACATATCTGTTGACAATTTAGCTGATCCTGTGTTGTGAGAGGCTTGCTTCCAGCCTTGTGGTAGAGTTCGACGTTTTCTCCAGGCGCAGGAGAAAGTTTGATTTGACTGCAGAGGTGTTTGACCGCTTTTACCTGATGAGTTAAGAATTCTGCTGCAGACTGATCAACATTGGTCCGAAATACCCGAATCATGTCTGGTGAGCTTTGTTCAGGTGAATGACGGCTTGTTTTTACACCGTCGGTTGTGACGTTCTTACCGACATCGTCTGAAACAGATGAGAGGTACTTCAGATTTGCGTGACACGAGGCAGAAGCTGTGTCATGGATACGTTTGTGAAGCTGCTGTCTTGAGTGCCGAGTTTGGAGTTGGGGAATGAGATCAGAATTAAAATGATCAGAAACATTGTTACTGGTGTTCACATCAGGAGCACAGGTTATTTTGGGTGAAGCTTCGTCTGTTACTTTTTGAGGTAGAGCATTTTCCTCCTTTGGGTTTCCTAGGCCTTCGTGGCTAGTACTCTGCTTCACACGTGATCCCAAATGCTCTGCTGTGACTAACGCATGCACATCGGCACATATCTTTCCTTCTTTCACATCTTCACTCCTCTCATCTTTCAGCTGGTCAGGCATCCATCTACATTCATTACCGTCAGAGCTAAAATTACATGCAGATGATGACAAAATACACAGACTTTGACTTTTGTTCCTTCCTCCCGGCGAATCTACATGCTCTTTTATCACTTCGGAGATTCTCAGATCAATAGCGCTGCATATGGCTTCCGACCTGCATACATGCTTTGCTTTGTCTTGATGTTTTCTGTCATTAAACCTTTCCGCTACTTCAAAATCTTTATTTGCTATTACATCTCCCTTTCTCACACACTCATTATCTCCAACAGCGGCATCACACTGAGAACTCTTGTCCTCGAAGATTTGGCCGCTGTGTTCAAGTTCGATGTTCTGAAGATCAGAATCTGGCCTTGAATCTGAAGCGGCCGAATGTCGTTTATCACTGCCATCAACAGAAGGAGAGTGAAATCCTTGGCTGTTCGACTCGCCTTTGGAGTCACTGCTACTGTTATCGTCATCAGACCAAACGCCTTCCAAGCCGTCACCTGGTGCCGAGGAAAAAGTTTCCAACTCCCCGCTGTCGCTCCTTTTTGGAATTTTCAGGCAGCCTGTAAAAGCATTCCGGTGCTCTGTGTTCCTTTTCCTGGAACTTTTACAGGCCATTTTAACGACTTCCTGCTGGGGAGCAACGGACAGCTCATGGCTTTTGGTTTCCTCCCATTTAACTGATCTGTCCTCTGGGTTCCTAAAATAATTTAGCTGCAAGTCTCGGGCATTTTCAACACCTAAATCTGTTGCTTCTTTGTTAATTGAGGGTTGAAACGGATTTAAAGGATCGGGTCTGTCGTCGGATGGAAAACTTGGACCACACGGCGCAGACGCAGCATCTGTAGGCTCGTAAAATGTGTCCGATGTTGCTTGGTGAGTGTCTTTTTGTGACATGCAAGGAGTTTGATGCACAGATTCTAGAGGAGTGTTAAAGGTCGTTGTATCGATTTGTCCAAACCGTTCTGTTGGGAACTCTCCACAGTCACCAGAGTCTCTCAACCCTGCAGGGCGCTGATTGAGCTCTGAACTATTTAAAGCCTCAGAGTTAACACATCTCGATCCACCGTGTGAGTTTGACAGATTCCCGCTAACTGGACTCGCACTGCTGCTGTTACTGTCTGCATTCAAGAGCAGAACTTTTCTTGGTAAAGGCAGAGAAACCCCATCAGTCCTCTGGCTATCTGCAGAGGACCAAACATCAGCAAGAGCCAGCAAGCTCTCTGGCGGCTTCACGCTGCAGCTGCCGGTCTGCAGGTTCCTGAAATCATCAATCAATTTGTGCACACTGGCTGCTTCTAACGAGCTCTGATTTGGGGATTTGCTTGTAGCGTCACGACTCAAATGCTCCTCAGCCGCGGTTACGGAATCTGTCACTCGCGGGTAAGTTTCAATTGCTGCTTGTTTGCGCTTTTTAACCACTGAGAACTTCCAGCCGTTCTCCGCGGTCAAAGAATCTTTGGACATCTCGCTGTCGTTGCTTTCTGCTTCGCTCGGAGCCGAATCTTCACGTGTCAAATGCTCAGCCAGCGCGGCTGCGTAAGCAGAGGACAGAGAGTCGAGAGAGAAAAGGCTCTCGCAGTCTGAAGTCGCTTCATCCCCTTCCTCTTGCTCTTCGAACCATCCAAACAGTTTCGGATGGTCTTCTACGCCTCCGTTGCTCTTATTCGTCAGTGCCTCGGTGCTATGCCAGCGTCTCTGTTTGTGGCTATCAAACAGATTCCTCTGATCAAGCTCCTCGCATGACACAGTTGCTTTGATGGTACCGTTCTGATGAACTGAAGAGCCTTTCAGGCTCTTGTCTAATCTTCGTCTCCAAGGGAATTTACCTGCAATCCTTCCCAGAGGCTTAAGAACTCGCCGTCCCTTTACACCTGAGGGTGATTTTCTGAAAACTTTGGATAGAGCCGTTTTTATCCTGGGACTCACAAAATGAGACAATGATCTGCTGATGGATGTACTTCCACTGTTGTCTCCTTTTTCATCAGTAGACACTTTATCTATCTTAGATATTTGTAGATTTTCTTTACAGACGGGCAGCGACGCAGCTCTGAGAGGTGATTTTGATACAGCTGTAGGCGTTTTACCCAATTTGTTCTTCAATAACATGTCTCGGTTTGGCAGCAGAGGTTTTCTTCCCAGCTGGCCCAAACATGGTTTAGGCTGCGGTTCCTCGGTTTGTCTGACGCTTCCAAAAAGGTTTACTTTATTCTGATTGCGTCCAGAGGAGATGGAGCCTGAGCAACTTTGGGTTCTTCCTCGAGGGATATATTCCTCAGAACCCCACTTTCTGCCACTAACGGGATCAGACATAGTGGTTGAATTTAAAGATTGTTCAACAGACTTGTTTCTCTTGAGGAAGTGCCTAATAATGGGAGGAAAAGAAAAGAAAGATTTAAGATCAAGCTCATTTAAATCACGGGGGACAAAAAGTCAATACACTTACCTGAAGATAGGTGAACGCTGTGGGTAGAGCCGAGACAACAGATCCACTGAAAACGAGTGTCTTCGAGACACAACGGGTTGTTCTTCTCGCTTTGAAGGGGATCCCATCTCTAGGGACTGTTCGCCGTTTGCTCCAGGAGGAACTTTACTTTCCAGCTGCTGTAACTCTCTCTTAGCGTCCAGCAGATGGCGTTTGTTGGCGATTTTCTGCAGCTGGCAGTGCAGCTTTTTCCGACGGATGCGGCCTTCGGCGCGGCGGAGGGCGTGGAGCTTCAACAGTTCGTCCTGCACGGTTTTCTTCCTGGCCCTCACGGCCTTGCAAGGATATTCAACGATAATATTCTTCTGACCGATGAACACCTGACTCGTAAGTTTCTCCAGAAGAGGAGCGGGGAGGGGGTCGGTCTGGACACCAGAGTCTTGCTTCACTCTCTCCTCCGCTGTTTTCAGGAGGAGTTTCTCATGCAAAATCCACTGATGCACTGTTGTGGAAAAAGAAAAAAAAAACAACGTTGATAAGCACGACAAACCAGAAAGTACATTTTCAAAATGTACTTTTAATCTGATAAACAGATCCTTTCATTGGGATGTATATTCTAATTTATCTCATTTCTGTAGACATAATGTAGTCAATAAAACTTTCAGCTGTGACTCGTTTAAAAATATTACCACCTCTCATTTGTCTTCTACTTTACAACTATGCAATAATAGTAAATATCACATTAAATCCCATTGAAATAAAGGCAGATTTATGGTTTTAATGACCAAATGTTGTAAAGTTCAAAGGTATGAATGCTTCTTCAAGGCATTGTATAAAAAGGTGCAAAAAATTTTGATTGCAACATATTCCCAATTTGATTTTGACCTTTGAAACTGAAACTTATGGGAACATTTAATAAGAGAGAAAACCTACTGTCAGAGTACTGCTGCCGGAGCTGGGCCTGCTCTCTATCCAGCTCTCCTTCGGCCCTCCTCTGCTCCGCCTGAATCTCCTGCCGCAAACTCTCCACGTAGCGCTTCTGCTCATCCACGCGCCGCCTGACTGCAAGCTCCTCGGTGGAATCCAGCTTCAGTTCTTTCACACTAGACAACAGAAACAGGACTCACGGAATGAGAACATATGAAATAACGAAGCACTGAAAAAAATGTGAAAGCCTTTAAACTTTCACGGATCACTCGATAAAAAGACTAAATTATGATTTGTTGGTCGTGCAGGGAGGTTTCAGGCAGAAGCAGTCATCAGCAGTAACTAAGCAACGCCCGAGGCTGAACTGTAAACAGCAACTGGGGACAGTTTGATATGTATGAAACCACACCAACAGCACCATGAGGCATTGCCTACATGTTGTTATAACTCTTAACTCCTAATAAATGTTTATAATCAAAGAGGTGCAAAGAGGTCTGATAGGTCACACACATAGATAGACTTACACACTCGTGTGAGTGATGAATAACGTGAGATGTAATTGCTTTTGTCCCGAGTTTCTCTTTCTGCTTGGGGATGGTACTTACTGATCGTCAGGAGTCAGGGAGCAAAAGTCAACATAGCTGCACGTTGAACCACCTTCGCTGACCTGAAAACAGCGAAACAAAAGAGCAGGTTTACTTTGAAACACTTTTTAATCACACAAAACGCAATATTTGTGCAGATTATGGAGGATTAAATGGTAATGTAGTTGAGCAGAGACCGACCCGTCTTCGCTCCCGAAGGATGGCTGCCTCCGCCGGGTGGTTGAAGCGGAATTTATGCGCTCCTCCCAACGTAATCACGGTCCCTGGAGGTGCAGAGAGGTATTCTTCAGAACATGCTGCGTTCAGCTCATTGCAAGCTCAGGACACAGATGTGTGCAATCGCCGCTGTTTTTGAGTGTTTGTGTGCTCCTTCCTCGACAGGTATAATTTTAAATTACATGACATCTTGAGATTAACCGCAGTCAAGAGTTGGAGCTATCTAACTTGGTTGATTTTCTGAATTTTCGCCCGTTATGGACGCAGACGTTATTATCAGATGGTTTTATTGACGACCACATCTGACCTTGAGCCAGTCTGCAGGGCTCGGTGACCTCTCTGTCGTTGAGCAGGCAGACGCAACCCGGCAGCGGTCGCAGCGTTACCACACCCCCGTGGTTTTCAATCTCGCAGCGGGAACTGCCCTGAACGACTACAAACGGGATTCAGAGATGGCTTCATACATGCCGATATAGAAAGCTGTGTCGATGCTCTACAGATGCAACGTTCAAGAGCAACACAACTCCACATTTAAAATCATGAAAAGTGACTAAAAGATTACTTCAATTTACATGTCCCACTCTATTATCTAGCAGTTACCTTTCACAAGAATAAATTTACAACTTCATAAAAATAAAAAATACATAAATATGTATTTTTACCTATATGTGGTTCTTCATGCTGCTTCTGAGGTCCAATGCAGGTGATTCCTTCCTATCATAAAGTAAACAAAAGTGCAAATGGAGCAGTTGTAATCACAAAAACAAAGACAGTACTGAATCAAATAAAAGCATTTTTTCTCAATGAAACCATTTTTCTTCGACAGTGTGTGTTTTGGTAAAAAAGAGTAGCGGTTCAGATGATATGAAAGTAACACACTGCATCATTTTTCAAAATTTTCAGCCATCTTTCCATCAACTATGATCAGCTTTTATTAACATTTTTATTTTATATCACCCACCCTTATTATTTTACGACATGTTTTTCTGAAAGCATAGCATTTACATGTCAGCTATATTTGCCTGATCTGAATCGGTTTGATGACCTAACTTTGAAATTAATTAAATTCCACATAATCAATTTTATTACTAGGTAACTTCTAAAGTTGTGCTGGATTTTGTTTTGAGATATTAGTGGTATTAGAAAGATATCGGGTGTAAATACGAACAAATTTTCTGACTTTCATTTGTAAAGCAAATCAAAAATCATGCATAATTTGTCCTTCCATTTCACTCTTATGCACTACTTTGTCTCAATGAGATACATTCAAGATTCACTGTGCTGGAAGGGATTTCAAGTGCAGTTTGACTCAAAATGTGAATGTTTTGGCATAAAGTTGTACCGACACTTTCGAAAGAAAAGGAAAAAGACAAAGCCCTGCAGGAAAAGGGGTAAGGTGTAGGGAGGGGGTGATACGATAACTCACTCCAACAGTGACATGCAAAAATAACTGCACTCTATTCTAATCTTTAAACCAACCTGACAAGTAAGAAAAGATCAAAAATCATTGTTTACTCTTTTGTGTTATCGAAAGTGTATCACGATTTTCTTGCATGATATCAGGACCACGCAAGTCCCGAGTGGTCTCATCGTATCACATGCGTGAAGCAGTGCAATTGTTAAGCCTGAGGATACGCCTGTCAATGTCAGAATCGGGACAGTTTAGGCTCCTCTGAGTTCCTGTCGTAGAGCTAACAGCGTTTGATCCGATCACGCTTCGTGAATAGCAGCAGAGAGACACTGACACGCGTTGAAGTGGGAGGGGGGGGGGGACTGACAGGACAGAGGGAAGGCAACACAACGCACCTTTAGTCAAGAGATTTTTTTTTTTTAGCAGAGACAAATATCAGTGTGAAGAGAAGAGGAATCTAGATAGAAAGAAGAAAAAGGTTGGAGTCAGGGAAGCTCACAAAGATGCTGGAAAAAGTAGAGCAAGTCGAAAGGAAGCGCTTGATTTAAGCATCCTGCCATTTCTTCTTAAGTGTATTTTTCTAACAACGCGTGATAGATATACGTCTCTAGGGTTTAAAAAATGTGAGACAGGAAGATAAAAGATTACAAGGCCATGAACACTTTTTTACCACAGTATAAACTACTGCCAAAACTAATCCAAAAACAAATCTGATTTCACAAAATAAAAACTGACTGTTCTCGAATGATTTACACAAGAATGCTGCAGATTTCAGCTTTTTTTTTTTTTTTTTTTTTTTAAGGATCTCATACCTTGAGGTGGTAAAAGACAATCCCAGTACTGAGGACGTCTCTATCCAGAGAAACCAGGTGTGGCTGAAGGGAGTTGATGAGGAAACCGGCCCGGTCTCTGTTGATGTCCACACTGTACCGCTCCAGCAGCTCCTTCTTGTCTCTCCAGCTCTCCGACCAGTCCTTTGTTAGCTGCTCCACCTGCATGGAGGAATAAATGAACTGTTAGAGCGACTCAAGGAACAGCATAAAAAATGCGATTTGAGAACGACGTGGATGTTTGGGATCTTGCTTCTTTCTCCGGCACCTTTAGCTCATTTTGCAGCACCATTTCCGAGAGGTTTCCGTCTCTCTCGTCACTCAGGGACGGGCTGGGATTACGTTGCTGTCCATTTTTAGAGGGCAAAAAATAATCAGTCGACATATTGCACAAAGAAAAAAAAAAAATTATGCACGCGTCATGATGCATTGCAGTGTCTGAAATGCTTGAACAGTAAAATGTTACCATACCGACTCAAAGCTGAGCAGCATGCTCTTCAACCTGTCGATCTCCTCTCTCAGCTCCCGGATGAGCCGCACATTTGCATCCTGCACAAGGAATTAACCAGAACCTGATCAAAGATTCCAATCTCACATGAAATGCATTCAACGCTATCTGTACAATTTTCGCTTAATTTTTTTTCTAGATATGCTGGTCTCCCCCCCCATTTTCTTTCCTTTTTTTTTTTTTAGCAAATAGCTTTTTTTGAGTTTGTGTGCTCCAACTAATGATTAGTTCATGATTTCAGTAATCATGACCTAAAACAGTTCATGATTACTTCAAAAATCAATCACTCACAATTAATTGTTTGCGCCTTAAAATATTTCTAAAATGAATGAAACATTTCTAAAAATAAAAACTAATGAAATGTAAATTTAGGTATTACTTGACCAAAAATAGTTAAAAAAAAAAAAAAAAAAGGGAATATGAAAATTTTTTCAAATAAAATAATTCACAGTTATTCTTAAAAGCAATAAAACCTAAAAAGTTAAACAGAAATAAAACATACGTCATAAAAATCCAAGAAAAATGCCTTATCATGTTATTTCAATTTACTTTTCAGAACCTCAAGAGTCACTCACCTCATTAACACGAGGCTTGTTGACAATGTTCCTGGCATGCGCAGCATAGCGCAGGGTGCTCAGGGTCTCGTTGTAGCTGTTAGCAGAGGGCGACACCGCTGCAACACAACGACGCACACAAAAACACCAGCGTAAAAACGTCTGACATGAATTAAGAACAATATTTCTATCAATGCAACAAAAGCGGCAGTGTTTCCGATTAACAGTTTATATATGCCAGTAGCTTCAACGCGTGCATGTAACAACAATCGCTTGGCTCCGAACTGAGAAGCAATACTCACTTGCGATCATAATTGTCTTCGAGTTGCCACCCAGGCTGTCTTTTAGTAGCCAAGTGAGCACTGAGTCTCTGTAGGGAATGAAGCAGAGCCTTCTTCCACCTCCAGCTCCTCCAGACAGCGAGCTGCTGTGACTGCCCAACGTGCTGCTGTCGCCCTCAGAGGCCACGCTGTTGATGCTCTGACAGCTGCTCGACATCTGGGAGTTCTGGGCTGCGGCAGTCGAGGTAAAGAGGTGGAAGGGCGTGAAAAAAGTGTAAACACAGGAAAGGTGTAAAACATGAGGTCGGTTTAATCCAAATAAAAACACATACGGTAGTGCCTTCCAAAAGTGCTCACAAAGTTTGAGGTTAAAATGTTACAAAAAAAGTAAAATGCGGTATATATTCTGATCTGTAAGAATGTCTGACTTTATTTACCCAGAGCAGAAATGACAATGCCCAAAGTGACCAGTGACTTGTTGATGTTGGAGCCCTCTGTCAGTCTGTCCCGGCAGTACTGGGGGTCTGCTCTCTCACTGCCAGATGCAATACAAGCACTAATAGAGATTAATGTCATCCTTCATTGAGGAAAAATCTGAGGGCAGCAGTTAATATCCACCAGGGGGCACTTTTTAGGAACGATTTCACAAGAGGGGAAAACAACATCAAAACAATTTCACCTTCCAGCCAAGTCCACCAGGTTGATCTTGCTGACCGTTTCAGAAGGCAGGTTATTTTCTAATATTGCCTGTGGAAGAAGAGACGGTCAAATGTACCTGCAAGCACTAAGTTGGCAAAACTGTACAATGACCACTGCTACATGTTGCATTTATTAACTAAGGAAATAGAAATTGTGAAATGTAACCACCTGTGTGTACTGAATAGTAAAGATGGCATGGGATCTGCTGCTGGTGTCGTGGTTGTGAGTTGCTGCCGTCATGCGGTTGGCGATGCCTTCCTCCAGAAGGTCAATGGCCTGTTTGCAGTCAGTGACCATGTGCTGTGAAAGATCTGATTTTAACAAGACAAAAAAAAAAAAAAGATTTATTATTTAGTCATGTTTTCCACAGTGGAAAGTAATCCAATTGGATGTTTTACTGAGAAACTCCCTATGAATGGCTCCACCAACAACAAGGTAACTCTTAATAATTTTTTATTTTTTTTTTTTACATGGGTTTAAATTTCTCTACTCATAAAAATGCTTGCATGTTAGGATTCAGATTAATAATTTATGTTACAGAATCGAAACTACCAAATCAACATCAAAACAGAAAGACTGGCGGTAAAATTTAGACCATCAATTTGACATTTAGGCAAATAATCTCAAATTTAGGTAAAAATGTGCTAAGTTGAAGTGTGTGTCTTCATGTGATGAAGGGGTTTCCTTGGAAGCAGAAGGAAGTGACGTCACTTCCTGTGGACACCTGGGATTTCTCCTGACGCAAACAATGAGTGGATGCGGGGATTTAAACACAAGCAGTTGCACGGTTTGGAAAATAAACAGATGTAGACCCAGAGGAAGTCCAAACTATGAAGAACTGATGTAACATTTTAGGATTTATGCCTCTGAAATGTATCTTTAATATATCACAGAAACCAAATTATTCCTCATTTTTCTCTCAAAATCACTTTAGTTCTATCAAGAACGTTAGCAGCTGAAATACAGGCCTCTACATAAATTATAGATGACTATATGGTACCTCAAGTTTTTACCATAGGAATATGCACCGAGTAGGAATATTTGAGTCCAAGAATAAATAAAACATCCCTCGGTTTTGGAGCAGCGAGGGGTGAAGGAGTTAAGCATCTCTATATAAATCCATCTCTGGCTAAAACAGCAAAGACTCTTAAAACCAAGCTTAGCCTTAGGAAGCACACAGTATATCCTTGCTGTGAAACATTTAATATATCAAAGAGAAAAAAAAAAAACACCTTCAACATATGGCCCCTTCTCGGGATGTTCTCTGACTCTCAGGGACGTCCTCTTCTTCTGCTCTCCTCTCAGTAGGTCTCTTACACGCTCATTGTAGATCTCCAAAAAGCTGCAGGACGGAAGATAAACATCAGATTCAAGACATCGTGAGAGATGGATAATTCCATGCTGCAGCTGCAGGCCTATTGTTGAGTATTAATTTTTCTAACATAGCACAATGACATGATGTTTTTCCAAGTCCATTGCTAAGGAATTGCACGATAGCCCCATCTGACTTACTCCAAAAACAAGATGTGACCCATTTCATACTGAAGTGTTCTCTGATGTATTTACGACAGGTCAATCGTGGGTCTTTTAATCATGACCTCCGGTCTGCATGTAAGATTCCTCTCCTGTTTCTTGAGGGGGGTTTTTTTGTCAGCAAGTTTCATTTCAAAGAACAAAGGACCCCGCTGCGCTGACCCACCTGATTTCCACTCTGCTTGAGTTTTGCCCATCAGAGAAAGAGTCTTCAGGACAAAACAAACCCTGCAAAGGAGATAAGAGCTGAAAATGACCCGACGCGCCAAGAACCACCACAAACTCAAAAGGAAAATTAACCACCTTCTTTATATTGCTACCTGCAGAAACGATATCTCCTACCTGACAAATGCGAGGTGTCAACCCAATGGACTCCTGTAAGACAAAGAGAAGGAACTTTAGCACTTCTGCAAAATGTTTGATGGATGAGTAGAATGACGAATGAACAGTCGGATGGATGGATGGATGGATGGATGGATGGATGGATGGGGATGGATGGATGGATGGATGGATGGATGGATGGATGGATGGATGGATGGATGGATGGATGGATGGATGGATGGATGGATGGATGGATGGATGGATGGATGGATGGATGGATGGATGGACAAACAAATTAGTCATTTTCTCCAAAGAAGAAAATGTTTTGCGGAGTTTGTCTTCTCATAATATTAAAGCACAACAATTATTCTGATCATAATGCAAAGTTTATAGCATAGTCCTCACCGGTGTGCCCATCATGGTGTACGTCTTTCCTGATCCCGTTTGGCCGTAAGCAAACAAGCACACATTGTAGCCCTCAGATGCTCCGGCAAGCACCGACAAACCCAGATCCTGGAAGACCTGAGGAGATTTGGAAGCACTACTATAATCACAAACACACTAACAACTAGAGCACTGAACAGAGACAGTGGATTAGATGATTCAGGAGAGTGTTGAGTGGCAGCAAAAACAGCGTAGAAAAACTAAGATTCTTTTAGTCAAAACAATGGAGTGTTGAAGAGTTTATAATGTTACAGCAAATGCCCTTGGTTTGAAACGCATTGTGTTTTTACGAGTCGTAGCTCCTTCACCAAGGTTTTCTGACCACAATGCAGTGGCATCAGGCCAGTCATGGGGAGGTACTGTTGCTTCCTGATGAAGTGTTTGTGCAAGGAGCAAGAAGGTCAGCTAATGCCCTGAGTAAACAACATTGCAGAATGTGTATTTGAAGAAAACGCGATGGCCAAAAAGCTGAATAATGCTTGGGTCAGGAAAGTAAACAAGCTCACAAAGCATAGTTGTGAGACTGGGGATCCCAGAAAAAGGCCCAGTAAAAACAATCAGAGAAGTAAAAACAATCTGAGCTTCAGAGGCAAAACCGAACCCTTGACACTTTAGACTCACACATATATCAACCTTATTTTTTAGAAAACCATGATACAATCCGCAAAAAGTCATAACCCAGAGGTCCATCCTAACAAAAATTCTCAAGTACATGAACGCTGCGGACCATCTGCGTCTCGTTCTCTTGCGGATGTTTGTGCAAATGTGACAGTACATGTGAAGTATTTGGCAGTTACAATTAAAAACAAACAAACAAACAAACAAAAAAAAATTGGAAAAATTATAAATAGAACCATTTCCCGAATGGAATGTGTTCTCAATTGGAAACACAAATCCAAGGCAACACATGCCTAAGGGAGTGGCAACCTGATCTACACACAGAGAGTTGTACCTCTGAACCGTAACACACCCTGGGATCAGTGAGGGGTCCCCTTTCCTGGCCCCAGGCTCAAGACATGAACCTGGACAAGAGGAATTGGGCACACATGCTGGGGAAAGCAGGAAAGCTCTCAAAGCTCCAACAAGCTCATAAATTAAACACGGGTATATTTGCTATAAGAAGTGCTTTTTAATGTGACTATCATCCAATCTCAGGAGATGTGAGCAGCTTAAGCAGGATCTGACTGAGAGATGTTGGAAAAGCACCCAGAAAGTCAAAATGTCCTTTTCTTCAAAACTTTATTTTAAATGACTTTTAAACTACTCTTGTTATTAAATGAAATGAGTTAAAAGTAACATTCAGGCTGATACCAATTTTGTTGCTAGCTCTGATTTTGATTGATTCCGTTTTTCCACCAACGGCCTAGAAAAAAAAAAAAGCAAGAAAAATGTGCTTTGGGTTGTTTGATACAGGTAGTAGTTTTAAAGCCAAAATGAAGGAGCTACAACATTACAAAGCATTTAGCTGACCGTTCCAAAACTAAAATACAGGAAAAATAAAAAAAGCATCAAAGCACATGCTTTTTGTTGATGCATTTTATCGATCTTTTATCCTAGATCTTGATACACTGCCTGAAACCTAATGACAATTTAGATTCTGGCTTTTTTATGGAAACAAATGATCTTTTGCAGAACAAATATGAGCAAAAAAAATTTATCTGTCTGTACACCTTGATTACAGCACAGACTATAATAAAGGTAAAAGCATAACTCAGTTTCAATCTGCTGTTTTCTCCACTTTTAAGTCTCTATGTGTATATGCCCATTTGTTTAACATGGTAATAGTTTGTCATAGTTTCAGGAATGCGATCAGGAACTGAAAGAGTTCAATTTTATGCACTAATAAATTACTACCAACAGTAAAACGACATGACTATATTATTCTTTCTTTGCGAAACCTAAAATCATATCTGATTTGGAGTAAGCAGATCTGCTGATCTTATTTTACATGACGGTGATTTGTCAGAACCAAAGCACAAATGGGTGGAGGATTTTCATCCACCTCTTAAGATTTATTTTACTCGTGAAAAGAGCAGCACGCTTGCAGGGCTTCTGGTGGCCACTTTGAGAATAAATTATTAAGCCACATTTGTGTTCTTTTAGTTATTGTTGGATATCCGATGGAAAATAATCCACGGACCGCAGGAGATATTCATCTTTAAAGCCAGCTGAACCCGAAGGTTAATCTTCGACAAAATGAAATAAATAAGCTAATCGTCCACGCTCTGAAACAACATAACAGATGTGTGATTATTGTAAACGGACAAAAACATTTAGCAAAACTGCTAACCAGTTATTTTTAAGAACACTGCTCACTATATAACAAATCAACCCGCTTTGAAGTAGCATCTAAATCTAGTCACATAAAAGTGTGACTTCAAAGCATATCCAATAACTGTGACTCAAAAATGGAAACTGTGACAATAAACGTCAATGCTTTTTACCTCCCACCTCTTGACTGAATAGAGGTTTTAAGCACTTTCCTGTCCTGTCTTCACTCTGCATTTCAAAACAGACACAAACTCTCTCCTCACTCAAACACAGAATAAATGCAGCTCTTGTTAAAGTTGACCCTTTACACTGACTCTATAGGCGCCACAACAAAACCAAGGGTCCCCTTTGGCTCTTCACAAAGAGACGGACGTTTCCTTTAACTGTTCGCTCCTTTAGGTCTGAGACAATCCTAACCAGCTGGACATAATTCCAATAGTTTTTCACCATAATTAGCATTTCTGTTTTGACTAAGTGAGAAAACCATTGAATGACACCAGAAAAATGTCAACTTTAACAAAGTAATCTCTGAATCCTGAAGGGAAATAATTCAGAGTCCACGAGTGTGTCTAGACACGTAAAGCCAGGCAACATTAAAAACAATGCTATTGTTTATCATCGCCGTCACAACAAATTACAAACAAACTGTAATTTGTGCTCGAGTACATTGTCTAAGTTGGATACAATGGCCTTCTGTCACAACCTACTTTCGAAGTCTGAAATACCCCTGCAACACCGGGGGATATTTTTGGACGAACAAAGCAGGTGAGGTAAGAAGCAAGTTGCATTCTGGGTATTGAAATGTGCTCCAGACTCGAAACGAAGCAGGGGAAAGAGCCTGGAGATAAAGTTATTGGGCCGGAGCCACGGAAAGAGAGCTGGCCAGTCGGAGTTCCGAAAACAACACACGGGACAGACTAAACACATTCATGCTCAGCAAGGCTGTTCTCAGCATCGGACCGTTGCACGCCAGTTGCCTTTCTTTGCATGTGTGCATGTTCACCCAGTTCAGAGCTTAAGCGGAAAAAACCTGGAAGACAGAAACAAAAGCCTCAAACTTTTGCTTCCTTTTCTGAGTAAAAAAAAAATCATAGTCTTGCAATGAATGAAAGGAACAGGAGACCACAGATTTCCTTATGTAGGAAATGCATGTATGAGTGATTAGGACAGACTGTAGGGAAAACATGGCTCTATGGTAAAAGCCAGAAAGAGAAAGCCTTCAGGTAGCCTAATTACGAGGATGGCATTAGACAAAGAAACAGCAAGAAGTTGGCAACTCTGAACAAGATGGACAAGAGACACTGTGCAGAAGAGAGAATTTGCTGATAAGACAGACATACAATCATTATCTGGAAATTCCACAAATCTGCCCTTTATGGAATTGGAGACCAGTCCCAAAGCAAAAGAGGTCTATAGCGCAGGGCTTTCTGGGTAAATACAGTGAAAACAAACACTAGTGTAGTCTAGCGCTAGAAATGCCTTGTGGTCTTCAGCCAAAGACAAAAAAGAAATCCAAAAACCACTCAAACTCCATTTTTGTTCATATTATGTGAAGAAGGAAGTCACCCCACCAGTGGCTCTTGGTGCAGCGTCACCACAAGCAAGAAGGGGGAGCAGGTTTTTCAAATGGTTGGGTTCGTTTGACACAGTGGCGTGTGAAAGCGAACCGCACCAGCTGAGATGTAACAAATGTTGCAATTCTAGTCCACCGGACTATCAGTTGTGAAAGCACCCATCATGTGGCTCCACTGGTAGGTCTGACAAAGTCGGTCCAATTGACCATGAAGGGCAAAACAGCAAATGTAACAGATGATCAACTGAGACCAAAAAGACCAGTCTCCTCATGAACCTACTGACAAAGACTCAAGTTTCACAACACAGCAGTTTCACAAAACTCACTGCCAACCTTAAGTTGTGAAAAGAATGCTACCTTGATTATAGTCAAAATAAGGCATTTGCAAATGTCCGACTGAGCTGGTTCAGAGTTTTTCTGAGAAAAGCAACAGTTCTAAAAGCAAGACTGGCGTTTATCCCAGAGATCCGGGCTATAACGAGCACAGTGTTCAGTTTTAGTTTTGAACCATGGGAACAACAAAACTGAGCGCAGCTGCTGACCAATCAACATGTAGAAAGAGTGCTTAAGAGCAATTAAGTGTTTGATGAACGTTGGAAAGGAGTGGAAATCTCAGCATACATACACAAGAAGATGGTTATTAGAGGTAAAATAATGGTGTAATGCTTTTTTAAAGAGGCAGCTCCTGTAATCACTGGCTGTACTAAATGCCAACTGCTGGTCTCTTTTTTTTACGAGGCCTGTTGTACGCTAAACTCTGGATGGAAAAGTATTTAGCTGGTGTGTGTGTTTAAGATGTTGTCAGGGGGTGATGGCGAAAGGCCAGTGAGTCGAAATGTTCTATCGTAATTAAAACCTGAAATGTTCAGAGCTTAAGTCGGGGTTGGAGCAGAAGTGACAAAAACCTGGCTCCATGACTACCGAGATTAATCTTCTCTTGATAAATTTCAGTAGGAGAGCACAAATGCAAAAACAAGAGACTGGATGTTAAAATCCAGTGTAACACGCTGTATAAGTCAAATTAAATGCTATAAAAAATGCTGCCGTCTGTGTCCAAGAGTGGACAGCTGCAGCAGAGGCGAGGGTCTCTCGGTTCTTGTCCCACGCTATCCAACTGGGTTACACAAACACAACAGCTGGGCCCAGAGCAAAACTAAACGCCTTTGTTTAGACACAGAAAAAAAAAAATGTCACAGGAGATCCGTGTCCTTCCTGTGAGGAATTTCAGTTCTAGAATTAGAGAGGAGTGAGGAGGGGGAAAAAAAAATTGAGGCTGAAAACCTGAAGACAATGAGGACAGGAGAGACGAAAATCGCATACAGCCAGAGGAGACAGGCAGGAAGCTGTTTGGCCGGAGTTCAACAATGCTATCGTTTGTCACACTTGGACAGAATTTGTAGGTCAAATTAGCATGGAAGAGCAGCGGGGCTGTGGGAGAGGGAGCAGGGAGGGGGACATGTGCTGGCCAAACGGAGAGGCATCTCATCGTGGGAAGGTCTGCATCCAAACGAACAGCAGAACAAACAGGAACAGTCCAGAAGTGAAAGGAAATACAGAACACCAAGGTATTCCTCTTTACAGAAAAGACTTCAAAAATAGAGTGAGATTAAAGACATACAGAAGTATATCTGGAGACAGTTTAGGAGATTTGTGACTCCCTCCCCCAATTCCTGTTGAAGGAGCCAAAGCGAAGCACTGTAAAGTTGAGCTGCGAATCACGACTCTTTATGCAAGCTGGCAATAGAATAACTTCTCCGGGTTTTAGACTGATGAGAGCCTTGGGGGATCTCCATAGGGTACAGCTCTATGACAGGTTTCCCATTGGGGAAATACTGACATTCCTAATAGAATCTGGGCTGGATTATTAAACTATGAGAGTTGCTATAAACAATATAAGGGAAGAAAACTATGGAGAGAATTCCAGAGCTTAAGTCAGGGTTGAATAATATTATTATAATGAATAGTAATTCATATTTGGAAATGTATATTCACACTTTTTTGGATGTAGTCCCACTTTGTGGCATTACAACCCCTAGTTTCAAAGTGTCTTAGAGAGTTAAGGTGAGTTACCAGCATAAAGTTGTACATGATTAAGATGTGAAAGGATATGAATAGTTTTACATTTTTTAACAAATGCTAATCTGAAGATGCATGTGTGTGCGTGTGTGTGGGTGTGGCCTTCTGGTTCTAGTCTACTCTGCATCAACAGAACCAGAACAAATCATGGGGGAGCAGCATTCAGGTTCTATGCTCCTCTAACAAAGTTCCAGAAAACTGCAAAACAGCTGAGTTCCTTTACATCAGGGGTGTCAAAGCCGTTTTCGACTTGGGCTGAATCAAGACTATTACCTAGTCTTATGTTGGTTGTATCTAATTTTTTTTTCAGTTTTCGGTTTCAAGAATCACCTGTTTATGTTAATTTTTTGTTTTTTTTTAAGTGTAACAAACTAAGGTGTTGACAATTCACACAAAGAAACCCCCTAACTACATCTTGCACAAGGCTACCGAAAGCTACAACCGGCACTCTCAGTAGTTATTGACTCTGCAGAAAGTCGGTGACGTCTGAGGACTATACAGCGTTCAGTGGCCCTTCTCTTTGACGTAGGTGGTCTGCCACTATGTGTCCGAGTTAAAATTGCTCCCACTTTGTTATAGAAACAGTTTGTGCAACATTTAGCATCTGGAAAATTTGACAACTGAACTTACTACATAGGTGGGATCCAATCACAGTACCATGTTAAAATTCAAAGAGCTCCTGAGAGCGCGGCATTCTTTCAAAGGTGTTTGTAGGAGAAGTCTGCATGTATAGGTGCTCGATTTAATGAACAAAAGGGTAGAAATTTTGGTTATTCGGTGCGTCTTCTGACCTTGAACTGTCACCAGGATGCAAGTTCCTCTCAAGAAGTCTTTACTCCTCATTTTAATACTCGGTCATTGCAAATAGAAAATGTTGCGGGGCGTGTCTTGTGCGTTGTTGACTGCTTGCGGTTCATTTCCTCTCCTGTTTGTGGCCAAGTCTCAACCATTCTTTTGGCTTTCGCTCCGGCTATGAGTCGAGGCGGACTGGATTCTCGCATGCATACGGAGGATTAATTCAGGACACAGGAAAACTATTCTTCTCCACTCGGCTGCACCACTGACACACAGACCTAGAAACAGCGCGAGCAATTCAAATCTTGCTCTGTAGCGACAGAGAGAAAAAGGCGGAGGAGGGGGAAAAACCCCGGCAAACTGACTTCATTTGGCAGTGATGAAAAAGCGCTCCAAGCCAAGTCCTCAGCAATGACGTGTATACAGTGGGATTTAACGGTGAAAAATTACTTTGCGAGGCAGCTGTGACTTTGGCAAATGAGAGCGAGGGGGGTGAGGGGGGAGAGGGGCTGCACAGGCAAAGTGGACCCCCCCCCCCAGTCCATTTCCTCTCCTTTCTTTCCCTCCTCCGTTACTTACCGAATTCACAATGTCACTCGCTCTCCGTCCTTTTTCCTCTTCTCTTGCAATTCCCTTCTCTTGTCTTGTTGCCGGGCATAGTAAATAAGCTTGGGGTTTCCGTTATTGTGAAGTTGTGAAAAAGTAAACGGAGCTCGCATTTAGTCAACAACCATAAATTGTTGTGCTGCTTTAAATCTACAGCTGGTTTCCATTATGGATTTTGACTCCCATCCAAGAGCAACTCTGTTCACCGGGTAAAACTTCCTCCCCATCAACATCTCCCAAAAGGAAAGCGACCAGAGACTAAATTGAGACATATTTACACCTGACACAGATCCCTCGTAGTGTGACATCACACATGCAAGGTTCTGCCCTGCATCTCGATGCTGGAAGGCAAAAAGCTGCTCTGTGATGATGACTGCCATTGGTTTTAGCTGTTAAATTGTCGATATGAAGCGCAAATTCTTAGATGTATGCGTGATATATTTAAAAAAGAGACGCAGTGCTTCGCTATCGATTGTCAATACTATGACAACTAGATAACAAGGTCAGGAAAACGTTGCAAGTAAAAAAACAGTATTGACAGATAATTAGCAGTAGCTAATCAACTACTGCTATGTTAAATTAGCTAAGGGGAGGTCGCTAATCTACCACAGCGATCACTTATTAACATTCGTAAAATAAAGATCAAGCCTAAAAACAGTAACGTACTGAATATTCTGATCTTTGTGTCGCTGGCTGTTTTTTGGTGTTCAATCCTGATGTGTTGTTGTCAGTTGCTAAGGCAACGAGCCTGTGGTTTTGAGTTGCTCTTCATAGCTCTTTCTGCATTATTTTTCCCTATTTTGCATTTTGTTCATAGATTCATTTGTAATCCTCCAAGAATTGCTTCGTTTTTGACAACTTAACCGCAAAGGCTCGACAACATGGCGTCCAGTTGCGAGCTGATGATGTACGCAGCTCCTCCAGAGTCACCATGGCTGCCTCTCTGATTAATGTTTAGGTGGTTACCAAGTCAGTTGTGTCATACTCTTTCCATTTTCAGATGGTTTTTATGATGTTTTCTAATAGAGAACTTCACAACACCAGCTGTGTTTTTATTCCGCATTTTTATTGCATTGAGTGTTTTTCTTCGTATCTTTGTCATTTCACAGCCCAAGACTCTTAATGAGTCGGGTTCCTTCCTGTTAAATAGGAGTCTTTCCTTTCCACTGGCACCACATGGTATGGAGAACTGTTGCAAAGTTAATGACTCGATGCAATCAGCTGTGTTTCCTTAGTTAACTTTTTACAACTTGGCATTTATAGCAATGGTTGAATTGGAATGTAGGTAATTGAATCCAGTTCTGTCCAAACGACTGGAATGAATTGCCTACTTAAATGCAAATTGGATCTGTTTGTCTTGCAAAGTGCATTAAGACTGCATTCATTGTGAGCCGGTGCTATGTAAAAAGACATCGACTCACAAGATTATTGTGCGTGTCAGTCAATCACATAAAATCTCAATGAAATTACGTCGAAGTTTATAACTGTAACACAATGAAAATGCTAAATAGTCAAGGGGGCACTGTTTGTCACTTTTCCACCATTCCTTTCTGATGGCACTGCAGAAGAAAATCCCAAATAGTAACAGGGTAAGCTATCGCTTGACAGTATTTACTGGATGGGGGGACGAATGAGCTGGAGGGGCTATCTGGCCTGGTTTGAGACTGGAAAAGCCAGACCTTAGAACCAGTTTCTCCTGTATCTCATTGAATCCCCTTGGCTCATATAGACTTCCAGCCTCCGAAGGGAATACAATGTAAAACAGAAATGATTGCCATTCCTTCTCTGCGGTAGAAAATGTGTGGGAAACAACAGCAGTTGGCAAAAACAGCAAGCTGGAAGAAGCAAATAAAATGAAAAAGAAAATGTCAAAAATTAAAAGAGGGCAAAGAGATCAAATGATTCACAGAGCACTGTTGCAAATGTAGCAACAAAGATGAAATCTGCCAACTGAAGTGTTTTCTAAAAGCTATTTATCTGTTGAAATAATTAGGAGTGACTCAGATTGTATCAGCATGCTCTGATAACTCTTGCTTCTTGTTCTGCAAAAAAAAAAGAAACCTTTTCACTGTTTTTAATCACACGTCATGCAACGGAAAATATGCAATTTTGAATAACAGCGGATTCTTAGCGGCTAATGTTGCCGCGCTAGCACAGAAGGCCCCTTTGTCAAACAGACAATTCTCAGTGCAGGAAAAGAGGTCAGATTTAAAATCCACCAGCTCTGTCCTCCACGAGTGCTCGGTCGCCCACCCAGGGTCATCAGAGGAATGCCTTCAGGCAAGCGGGCCACTGTGAGTGGACGTTTTCTGCGCAAGACAGAGCAAGATAAAGCGAAAACCAGAGCATGGTGGGGGGAAAAAAAAGGAAAACAAGCACCGAGATGACTGTATCTGTCCGCTCAGTGGAGGCCATGTCTTTCTAAAGCCGTACAAAGGCAGCTCTGACATGAGGGGAGAGGGTGTGGCAGAAGAGTAAACTCAAAGAACAAAGAGGAGGAAAACTGAAATAAACTCGCTACACTGGTTTAAGATTTACAAACTAAACGCTTGGATGAAAAAAAAAAAAAAAAAAAAAAAAACCTCAATTTAAATTCAGAAAAAGAAATTTCCTGAAATAGAATGAGCTTTATCTTTATCTCCGCCCCGTCTCAGGTTCCAGAAACACCCTCCAATCAAAGCCGCCCGAAGATATCTAATCGCCCCAATCACGACCAGCCTGCTGACTCTAGACACGCAACTTCTGAGGCAAACGGACTTCTGGGCAACAGATGGAGCTGATATCATATCCCCGAGTGACCATCTGTGCGAAACTAGCTCAACTCACACCCCTTCTTCTCGTGTTTTTCTCCCCACAAGGCTGGCGATTTTCTACGTGCCTCTTTTTGCAGAGATGACACGTGAGATTGTGGACAAAGCTTAAATCAGCAGCAACGTGACCTTCAGCCATAGTAGGAACACAGAGAAAGACGCCGAAATATGAGCGCGCACGATGTGCGGCTGCAAGTAATGGTAATATTAGCAACAAATTAATCTGTTGTTCTGCCGATTAAATGATTAATCGAATATAAAAAATAAAAAAAAAAAGAAATTGGCACATTCTGCACAAATTTTTTTTATTGGAGCCTTTTTTTTTTGTACAATATTAGAAATTTATTTCACATAATTTGAACCAGGTGAAGCTAAAACTCTGGCTCTTGAGGGTTTTGGGCTGACCACATTAACAGACACTACTGTTCTGAGTATGTTGTTCTTTTAGCAATTGACCTTTTTCTGAGTCTGAATATTCCAGTTACCGATTACTCAGTTACTCAATTAGTTGACGATTATTCCGATGAGCAATTCATCACGACTAATCATTTAACAGCAACACCTTGCCTTACTTTAACAGTGAAGCCGGCCAGAATTGATGAGATATAAAATATGAGGCAATCCCGGAAGAAAATCAGTCGGGTCAGTCAGTTTTTGGGGTGAGGTCGTTACCTCCTCCTGCGAAGCGTAGTGAGGGTCTGCCGACTCCGCCGACCAGTAGCAGTAGTCGAAACAAAACTCCAGCAGCTTCTCCCTGGAGTCCACAGCTCCCTCTGAACGCCCGTCCAACTGCGGAGGAGAGGCAGAAGACGAGCAAATTATTGATTCAGCTAACAGTTATTTTTAGTAATCGATTATTCTATTGATTATTCTGACGATTAATCAATCAACCGACACGCGCTGAAGTCTTTTCACTCGCCTTTTTTTTTTATATATATATATATATATATTATAAATGCATTAAAAGATGCAATTAAACAAGTAATTTAATTCTGTTTTTAAGTAAAAAAATAAAATAACTGTTTATTGCCTAAAATGCAATATTGTAGCATTCCTTCAGTAAATTTGAACCGGATGAAGCTAAAGCTACGTCACTTGAGGAGTTTTGGCTTAAATATATTTATAGACAATGGTGTTTTCATTTTAAATGTGAAACTTGTATATATTTTGTACAGTTTTGGATTATTACTGCTCTGAATACGTTGTCTTTATCAAATGACCTTTCCGTTAGTTGACGATTAATTCCATTATCACTTTAACACAATTAATCCAATCTCTATGCCCATCAAAACAGAGTTGAGAGGTCAATTAAGTACTAATTAATTCACAAAGTGAAAGAAAGAGCAACAAGCCAGTATAGCACGCTACTTCACTGCATATTGACAGGCTTTTCACAGAAAGGCGGCCTCTGATTTTTAGTAACAAGGACTAAGGGGAAAAAGAAACAAAATAAATCACTGTGAAAAAAAACCCAACACAACATGTTGTGTCAATGGGCCAACAACAGAGTGCAATCGCAAGCAAGCTGTTTCCACTCATTAGCAATGCACTTATTCCTGCAGTCCCCCGATGCGCCTCAGTGCACTGACGCTCACCCACCTTTCTGCTTACCATGAGTGAATAATGAGTCGAGGACAAACAGCGCAGCAGGATTTTTTGGCGAGCGATCCGATTTCAACCCAGCACATCAGCAACGCTTCAAGAAATCACCGCTCAACTCAGAAACGGATCTCGGCGTACGTGGTGTTTCCGTTTGTTCAGAGCGCTCAGGATGAGTCTTCGCCCAACCGCCCAGTTAAGCCGACATGTATAAATGGGATTGTTAAAATTAGGATCAAAGAGTGCTTTTATCGCATCAAAGACTTTGATGTTTTATGTTTACTATTAGAGAACACATGGAAAGGGAAGCTTCACTTTTATGACTGCGGAACAACATGGCCGTGCGTCTTCTTGAAATGTTGGCGCTTTGCAGTCTGCTCCCGTTAAGACTTAAGGTAGTGATTTGAATCAACTTCATTTGTCAAGCATACTTCAGAGTAACCAGTTGCATTAAAAGTTTGAATTGTTTTGATTAGGCTGCTTTTAAAACATTGAATTTTTTTAAGAAATATAAAGACGGCTTGGTTTAATTGCATATCCTAATTATAACACGTCTATATTTGGTTAATAAAATATCCATAACGTGGATTACCCCGAAAATGTTCAACTAACTATCAAAAACAAATGTCTTTTTCAGCCCTATAGACCGTTTGATTTCTGGGGTACGTTAAATTTTTTAGGGATAGCAAAAAACATTTTCAAAACTATTTTTTTTTTAAACCATTTGCATGATCATACTGAAACAGCTTTGTAATGATTCTCTCTTCTCCATCTTTTTTGAACTTCTGTCAACTCCTTTTATTAACTTACAAAAATCAGAAATTCCTCTTAAAGTAGAGAAAACATACAGCACAGAAAATGGAACAATCTGTTTAGAAAGACTCAAGTTGTTAAATTCTTATTTTATGGACTAAGTACTTAAATTCAAAGAGCTTTCATTCATAATTCAGGCCCACAACAGGGTTCCCTCCTTAGTTTATTTGATCAAACCCAAGTTAACGTCGCTTCAACACAGGCAACACTGACAATAAAGTTTCTCCTTATGCTTTTGGTATATTGCTGCTTAGGTCAAAAACCTTTCGTATCGTTACCGTATTTGTTGTCGTCACTTGAGTAATTACAAACGGAATTCAACAAAGCTAACTTTTGTTTTTTAAACTAAGATTTTCCATAAATTGGATCTGTCTAACCTGCCGTTTAACATTAACAGCAATTTACCTATTCAAGAATCAACATAACAAGAAAGCATAAACCTTTTAAAACTAATAAACTAAATGAAAGTGGGAGTATTATTTTCAAGAAAAGTGCTTTGAGGAAGAGTAAATAAGGCTGTGCAAGACCCTGGTCAGCCCTGGATGACTCTGTCATCAAAGCAGATTCTCTTCTAATGACCTCGACTTAAGGCAGAGCCAAACTCACAGTACTGGTGTTATCTGTCTCGCCTAAAAGATTGACCACTTAGCCTTTCTGTGCTTTTAGGAAATCTGACAAAGGATACATGTAGCGAGAGGGAAGAGCGGAGAGGAACACCAGCCAATGTCAACTATCCCGAGCAAGCCTCAAACCACTGAAGTTACAACTGAAAAGTTGTACAACCCTCCATTTTTTTTTTTTTTAAGTCCTTCTTGTTTTATTCAAGTCAAAGTAAATTACTTTTTATAGCCTGTGTTTCTTGCTCTCTATAGTAGTCCCTGTAAAAAGTCATCTGTGCTTTATCCTTCAAAACTGTCCCCCTTCCTATAAATAATCATTCCCAGGAGACCCTCTAAAGGCTTGGAGTTTGGATTTTTTTTTTTTTTTCCATGGCGGAGGGAGGCCATATGTGGTTCGTCTCTTTGTCACATCATTTACAGCAGACTTCTACTCCCCCACATCCGACCCCTCCACAGAAATCTGGGCTGAGAAATGGAAATGTAAACAAAAACAACAGGTTCTCTTGAAGGAAAGAGGTAAAGTGACGCAGGCTTACCAAGCACGAAGGTGGTTTTAGCTGTGAAAATGTGTAGCAGAGTTTACACTTGAACACATATTGCGACAAGGCGGAGACGCTCGCGTAACTATCGACTTTCATAGAATTTTAAGAAAACACGCGGCGCATTTAAATTGCTATAAAAATCAACAACAAACACGTTTGGTTTTCTTTGTTGCAGGCGGATTAATGAGTCAGATACTACATTAAATCACCTAATTAACAGTAACGCTTGCGGCTGTTCCAAACCGGACGCGCTTGACAGGAAGCTACTCTAAATGTGTCGGCACAAGCTCAGAATGAGCTATAAACACGAGCGACGTCGAGCAGGAAGACGCCGATCCGAGGCTGTAAACATCCTGTCGTTGCGATCGACTCCCTCTGCGTCTCGGCTCAGAAGCGAAGCCGATCCAATCGACAAAGAGGTTCCAAACTGAAGCTGGATCTGAAAAGGCTTCTCATGCAGAAACACTCACCTTCACATTTCGGATGCGGACTGATTTATTGTCCACCTGAACGGCGAGCTTTCCTCCGTCGGCGCTCTCCCTGTGGATGGGATGAAAAAACGTAAATGACTGGAGGTGGTTTAGGTGCGAGCGTATACGACGAATGCTGACGAAGGTGGAAAGACTGATTAGAACTGAGAGAAAATGAAGCCACAAGAGCAAGAGCTTTGTGAAACCTGTTGATGCTGTTTAACCATTACACATTTTTTTTTGTCAAATTAGAAAACGTTGAAATGGTTTTGCTGGGATCGGCATGTCCAATCCCAGCTACAAACCGGACAAAGGGACAAGAACGTTTCCCCGGAGGCTCATACTTTATAATTACCAGATTTACTATTTTTGAATCTGTTTAAATTTCTCCCTTTTTTACGAAGATTCCCATAACAAAGAGGGTGTCCAGATACATTTAGGCGAGTCCCCCCCCCCCCCTCACTTGGGCCATCACATGACAGCAAACACAATGAACCTTTGTGTGTGTGATCCATGAAATCGCCAAGCAAGAGTCCGACTGACCACTTCCAAATTGGAATGAAAACAGACCCCCGTGCTCTTCAGAGACTTTCACTGGTGAGGCAGCTTTGAGCTGTTTCCACAAAGTCAAAGAAAAAAATTTAAAAAAAATGTGTGCACACTCCGAGCCAGTGAGTGCGTGCATGTGTTTGTGTGTGTGTGTGTGTGTATCATCCCAGCTGTGTGCGCTTCAGCAGCTGGACTGACGCAACACAAAGGAAACCAAATGCAATACGAAGCTGAGAGAACTCGGATCTCTCGGAGCGATGACGGCTGCTGTCGGTCGGTCGGTCGTTCAGTCGGTCGGTCGGTCGGTCGGTCGGGGGCGGGGGGGGGAGGCCGGGTCAAACCAGAAGGCAGTTTTCTCCTTGTGCTTCAGCACGTGGAACTCATTTTGCTAACTCCAGCGGAGGCCCAACCCAAAACCGCCAACCTTGAACATCAGGCTCTAAACGGCGTGGAGGGGAAGAACTCTTTTGAGTGGAAAACATTAAACTGTAAAAAAAAAAAAAAAAAAAAAAAGAAAAAGAAAGAAACAAAGAAAGAAGGAAAGAAAAAGAGAGGAAAAGTCTGCTTTGATATGAACAAAAAAATCCAGTTGCCATGTTTTTCGTGGATGTGAGATGCTACCCATATTCCCAGAGGGCATCCACTGCTTCCTACTGGTCAGCTAAAACAATGAGTAACGCACTTGTGAATGAGAAACGCAGCTAAAAGTTGGTGGTCCTGGTGAAAATAGAAGGACGGATACACATCCTTTGCTTCATAAATAGAGCAGAGAACAGTGAGAACGTCGCAATCATACAGTACCTCAGGAAGGACAGATTTGCATTATAGAGCACTGCACATTTGGTGTGGATCATCCATTTGTTATGCAAAGTAGGAGGACGACCAACTCAAACAATTATTCACCCTGTCTTTCTTTGCAGGATTAACGCTTTGTTATGGAACGGTAGTTTCCTACAACCAAAGCAATCCTGCAGGAGTTCAAAGAAACTCCCAAGAAGCCTTTTTGAACCTTTTTTTTTTTTTTTTAATTCAACATCCTGCACCAATATTCCTGATAAGGTCAAAGAAGGTCCACAGGAGAGCAAAGCAACTTGACAGCCTCAGACATTTTTTGCAGTATAATTCAAACCTAATTAAAAAAAATAAAAAATCTATTGATACAGCAAAAAAAAAACAAAACTGAGACCTTAAGTGGACAGCACACCAAAAACTTTTTTAAGTGTTTTTTTCATAGTTCATTAATACTTTATACAAAAGAAAATCTATGTATTTAGTAGATATAACTTTAGGTATTTTCATAAAAGTAAGAATGACATTTTTGTTCTACTAAAAAAAAAAAAAAAGAAAAAAAAAAAGAGGAAAATTAGCATAAATCGCTTACACTAAAGAAGCTATGCGTGAGCCCTCCCCCTGGTGGCCATTTTGCCAACACATTAAAAACAGCTAAAGTCAGTATAAAATAATCAATTAGCTTGGAAGTCACAAGTTACTTCACTGACACCGTTTAAAGTACACGATGTAATGGCCTTAAAGTTCTAATATTTCTGTTCAGAAACATACTTATTCCAACACAATGAGTGAACTCGGACTCAATGACAGCATCTGCACCGCTTGATGCCACCAACTGACCAGCTAGCTTAACGGTTATTCGCGAAAGTGACGCGCGAGGCAAAGCGTGGCAGGACCAATGATACCGCAACGTGAGGAACGTTCCCCCTCTGACAGCACTCACTACACCTGGTCACAGGGAGGAGGAAGAAAACTACAAGCGGTCTGGAGAAGGCCAACTAACTTATCTGGCGTGGATGACTGGAACGCAAGCAAACGAGCCAACTTTTACCTGGCATTGAGAGGACGGACCCGCACAGCGACCTGAACGTTTGCCATGATGCGGCCGCCTGGGTTCGACGCAGCTCAGCGGCTGACCGGGACGGAGCGGGTGAAGGCTGGCGGAGCTCCCGTCACCATCGCCGAGGTTTGTTGAAAATGTTAATTCGAGAAAAGCGGTAGAGAGCGGGGAAAAAAAAATAAATAAAACAAACAAACAAAAAAAATTTAAAAGTCAGAAAGTCCACAGCTCAAGACATCCTGGTTGAATTGCCGAACCGCGTCTCTCCGAAACTCTCCGCGGAGAACTGAAACTTCCTCCTGGACGGACATGGAAGGGGGAGGGACGAGATGCTGCTCAACACCCCTCCCTCAGTCCAGACCATGTTTCAATCTAACAGATTCAAATCTGTTAGGATTTGAATCCTAACTGGGGGTTTTTTTTGTGTGTTTTCCGGACAGTAAGTGTTAAAACTAAGTTACTGTATGTGTGTCTCTCCCCTTCTCTAATTTTTGACATGCCAAAAGCTTTAACTTATCCTGCTGTATGTGTCCTTTAAAAAACAAACAAAAAACTTAAAAATAGAAATACAAGAATTCACAATGAATTTATTCAAAAGAAGGCAAAACAGATGAGTGGATGGAGAGATGCCTGGGTGATGATTAATAGATGGTTTCATAGATGGACAGATTAAAGGCAGAAAACGCCACCATTTCCTCAGAGCCCATTTTCCTTTCCCCCTTTCTCTAAAGTGCTGAAATCAAATCCCACGCTACTCCAACCTGTGGATAAGCTCGGCAGTTCTGGATCTTTATTTCTTATTCCCGACCCGGCTGGGAGCAAAAAAGAAAGCATGGACGCCTAATCACAGCTTGCTGCACACTGCGATACATCTTTATTAATATTTTCATTCTGTGCCAGCGTTAAAACCTTTCAAAAGTTTAAAAGATTCTCGGAATACACCGCTGTTCAACATGAACAATAGCAATCACAAACACGGGTAAATGCATTCATGAAATTGACTCAAAACCACTCGTTACGTGGTCAAAGGCATCAAGTGAAAGTGCTAAGCTACTGACTGTCTCAAATTGCATTTACGTTTAAAAAAAAACCTGTAATATTTGTACTTTTCAGCTTGACTTGACATCATTTAGATTTTTTTTTTTTTTTTTAAAAACAGTCATCTAAATTGCAAAAATCGTTTGTGTGATAAAATACTCCGTCTTTGTTTACCATCACTGTTCCTGGTTTAGTATTAGTCCCCAAAGACATAAAAGTCGGATTAAGCTTAATCTCATTTCGTCCTTCTAAAATTTAAAACGTGTCGCATCAATACCGGCGTCGACTCGCAGGGATTTCTGTTTGCCGCCTGAATCTTCGCATATAATTTCATAAGGCGACACATGTTAAAAGGCGAGCGTGGAAACAAAGAAAAATCGCGGTCTTGGAGGAAACATGCACAGACTTGACATAAGACACCGTGGTGAAAGCACACAGGTTGTTTGTGGAATATACTGCGGGTTATTGTTGTCAGGTTGCTCCCTCTATTGTCTGGTGCGAGACCTGCAGCATGTCCAAGCACGACTGCATCTCGGCCAGAGGCAGCGAGAGCTTTATGCGCCGCGACTGCAGCTGGAAGTTCTCAATCAGCTTCTGGAAAGAAGCAGGGGGGAGAGAGAGAGAGAGAAGTGATGAAGAAATGGGTAAACTGGTCAAAAAGGTCAAAATCAATAGGAGAGAAAGACTCCCGAAGGAATCTTTTGATTAAAAACAAAACAAAGAACAATGGACTCTCACCGCTGGCAAGGTCAGGTCTGTTAGCTTCCTCCAATACGATTCGACTTCTTCCTCGTTCAGTATTCTTTTGTCGACCAGCTTCCTAACGAGGAACAGGTAGTTCTTCTTCTAAAAAGACAAGCGGAATGCATCACGATGCGTTCGCCGCTTCCCATCGACAACCTCCAAAATATAACAACTAAAAATCTAAGGCAGATTATGATAAATCACACAAATTACTGAAACACGCTGGAGACTGATAGAGTTCAGGACGCGGGGATTAGATCTATCTTACATTATAATGAAAATTTGACAATGATCCAATGTTTAATTAAAGAACCTTTATTCATTAGAGGGGGAAAAAAAAACCCACGTTATAAAATAAGCTTCTGGTTTTAAGTGTACATTTATAAGGTAGATATGTACAAAGGGAATAGAGTGGATCATTATTTGGTGTCAAGCCGGCTCTTCAAGTTGTTTAGTTATTTTTCTGAGGTTGATGCTCAAAAATGCAAGAAAAGTAACTGAGGATGAACCAGATTTGTTTTGATTTCTTTCATTTTTCCATGACGTCACACCAGGAAGCAGTGAGTCTGAGGTGCTGCCCGAAAACTTCACCCACAACGCTCATCATCTGGCCTTACCCTTTACACAAATCGTCCGAAGACACAATAAACGGCTCATGTAAACTTGTATACTTTACATATACGAGTATTCTCATTGTTTTGTCGTTTGTCAAACAGAAATAATTTTGCCATACCAAATTTTGACCAAAAAAATAATAAAAGGAAAGCTTAATCTGATTTAAAATCGACCAGTAAGAAACCAAGCTTGTGTCCCTATTTTATCTGACCACGCTGAGAATACGCGGTGGATATCCAGCTGATGGATGCGAATCAACTGGACCTTCTGAGAGTTACACATAAAAGAATATGTTGGAATGTATGTACAGCCTCTTGAAGAGCTTTCATTGATTAAACCTGAGCAAACCACTAAGTTATAAGAACTCTCTAAAGGTAGTATAAATATTTTAACAGAACCAAATGTTAGGGTAGTGTATGAATCGGTGTTTAACACACCTCCGTGTCGCTGGCCTTCAGCACAGCGGCCACTGTGAGCGGGGTGAAGAGCTGATGGAGCGGGGCAGAGGAGCAGCAGCTTCTCTCCCACAGCTCAGCAAGATGCTCCAGAACATCTGACACCGAGGGCTCTGGCCCGGCGCCGGGATCCACAGCGGCGCCGCCACACCTCGACGAAGAACGCACCGGCAGCTCTCCAGACACTGAGCGGCACACAATCGGCAGTAAACGCAGAAATACGTTAAGCGGCGCAGGTTATGCCTCCGTGATACTGGTTACCGCTTCAAATCTCTCACCCAGTTTGCAGGCGAGCAGCACGGTGCTGTTCTGAAGCATCTGCTCCGACAAAGCCGTCAGGAACTGAGTCGAGGAAAAAAAAAAAAAAAGAGTGAGGTCTTCGTACGGCAGGGTTGTTTTGGTTGCACGTTTGTGTCTCCTCTACCTTTCTGCACTCTAATGTGTTCCCAACTCTTTGAAGCAGCGTTTTGAGCTGCGGGCCAGTCGGCAGCTCCTCGTCCGCTCTGGGTCCCACGGCGACGCTCAGCAACTCCTGAAACAGACACAAACTCCGGATGACTGAAAGAGCTTGATTTTTTACATCAGAGTCAAACAAAGCGCTCACACAACACCCTTCGCAAGATGAAGAGGTCAAATTTTCGAGATTTAAAGCAAGCAATCAATCAGTTTTTCTGCTCAACTTGGCATCAATACAGTGCAGGATTACCGGTTACTAATTGGACAACAAAAGATGTATAATAGGAGAGTTAATTTAACATTTGTTAGGTTTTTTTTTTGTTTTTTTTTACATCATTTGAACTGGTTGAGATTTAAAACAGATTCGGATAGATTTTTTTTTTTTATCTTGGATGCATTTTTAATTTTGGTTAATTATGCTCTAAGCATGTTCTTTCAGCAATTTTTTTTTTTTTTTTTTTTGAATCTGTTTTCTCCAGCTGATGATTAATTGACTACTAAATTAGTTGACGATTTTCATTACGATTAATTGCTTCGGCTCCAAGTCTTCAAATTTAAAGTGACTTGGTCCGCCACGTGAAATTCCAACAAAACACAAAGTTTGCTGTCGAAAGGAACTATTTTCCATCGTGGGGTGTAAACGGTTCTGCAAAGCAGCTGAGCAGCGTCATGCAGAAAGACGAAAGTCATGCCTTGATCTCGATGAGGACGTCTGACGGGAGGGAAGCGTCGTGTTTACAGAGCGGAGGGCAGGTCGACGCTCTCTCTTGTTTCTTCCTGGGAGCATTCATCTGGCCCTGCCCGACCAGTTCGACCACAGCCATGTCCGGATCCGAGGAGTCCGGAGCCGCTGGACTGCCCAGAGCCTTTTTCACACGGTCATACCTGCTCTTCCACTCACGCCTGATCAGTGCTTTAAAAAGAAAAAAAAAGAGGATTTTAATTAGGAAATCCAACCAGTTTTAAGTCAAGGATTTGAGTTGATGTAAAATAGATGTCCAGAGATTTCACTCATTTTAAAAATATACATTTTATGAAAGTGGACAAAGATATGAGGGACGCTAGAATCCGAAGCAATTTGCACTGAATTTTAACAGAGCCATTACCTGTAATGTTGGTAGAAAGCCAGCTGCAGGCTTTCTCGGCAGCCAGGCGTTTGGTGATGTTTTCAGACGTAGTCAGGACCTGTGAGTGTTGGGATGTTCACGAACTTTGAAAATTACCACAATAAACGTTCATCCATCCATGTAAATATAACATGCTGCATGCTATTTCACTTTTTCCATTTTCTAAATTTGGAGGAAGAAAAAAAAAAAAGATCATTTCAGAAAATTACCGGTGGCGTGGTTTCGACAGGGAGGAGTATACGTATGGCGTCGGGGCTCTTCTCATTGCAAAATCTGTGTTTAAAAAAAAAAAAAAATGGAAACGCATAACCACAAATACGAGATGCCAGCGATGTGACATAAAATAGTGCAGTTGAGCTCCGGAGTCCTGTTTTCACAACAGTTGGTTGCGTGGAAATATCGAGATGAAATTAAACAAAGCTCAGCTGATAGTTGCATCCTTTCACTGAAGCGCACTGCTGTCACAGTAGTTGCAAAGGATAGAAATATTCTCACCATGTCAGACAGAATAAAAGCGAACAGAAACTGTATGTTTCCTTAACAATGCTTAAAAGATAAGATGGTGACTAGTCAGGCAGGCTGCCATGAGGATGACGAAACACTGAAGGAGCTACAGGGGTTTCTGGCCGGTACTGGTTGCGATCTACCGATAGCAATAACAAAATGTTGACAATAACTCAATAAAAACACAGTTTAAAGCTGCGCAGACTTAGTTTTATAGTTCACGTGACAAAAACGTGCCACTTTTAACAAGAGTTTTGACACTAATTGCAGAAAACCGACCGAGCATCAGCATCCATCCCCACTCAGTGGAACACGCCGCTGTACCTGGTGGCTTTTTCAAGAGCTTCCCAGCCAACATCACACAGCTGAGCGCATATGGAGTCGTTGAGCTTCGAAGAATTTGCGTTCGACGACTGCAGTCCGTCTCGTAGCATCTTCTCTCCTCTCTCAACCAACTCTTGCACTAATGTAGCCCTGTGAGACATTAGCAAAATTACAGGAAAAAGAAGATTTTTTAATTTCTTTTTAATCTACAGTTAAAACAGGGAACACGTTTAGAAACAATGGCAGCCTGTAAGTGCCGGTGAAGTTAGACCGATGAGCGTTCTTTAGCCTCTTAGGCAGGCAACGAACCGCATTCGCGGGTCGATTAATCGCTAAATTCAGTCGTTCCCCAGTCGAAATGATGATGTGTCGGAGGACGTGTCAGAGCAAAATAAAGGACCGTCAAAGTTGAACTGAATCTGGTGTCGAATGACTTCAGTAATATTGAACATCTATTGGACCAAATCTCCCCTTTTCCCTTGGAGCAATACTAACTTTATATGCTTGACAGCGTTGGATCCGACCCTCTCGGCCACAAACTCCACGGTGCGGTGCAGCGACGGAGGCTGATTGTGGAAGAAGGCCTGCTCCAGGTCCACCTGTCACATCCAGGCATTTCGTTCAAACACTCGGAAGCAATTCCATGCTTTTTTTTTTTTGTTGTTTTTTTTTGGGTGCATGCGGCCGATTTACCTGCAGTTTCTGCTGCGATCGGTTGGCGGTCGGCGTGCCCTTGAGCTCAGCAGAAGTGGGGGTAATCTTGCGGATAATTCCACCGCTCCTGGCCGTGCTGCCCGACACGAAAGCTGCTAGCAGCTTACGAAACTCACCTGAACAGGTGGAAACAAGGCAGAACATTAATCCACTCCTGTAACGTCGGGATGTCGCGCTCCCTTGGCTCACATCGGGACCAAATTCAACTCCAAATTCCTCTTTATTCTATGAAAAGTTGCTGCTGTGAAATATAAAGTAGCCTGTGAAGAAGGAGGGGGAGCTTTTCCATATTATGTCACAACTTAGAACTGAAGGAAAAAGAAAACCTGCAGCTTCTGGTTGCTTTCACTGAATTTTACTTTAGGTCATCACAGTAAAAGGGGTTGAATACAAATAGCTTATATTGAGAGTCTTTAAGAGCGACCTGAGCAAATGCACTTACCAAGAAACGGACAACATGTATAAAGAAGTTGCTGATCGACCAGCGGAATGCAGTCCTGTCAAATAAAATGAACAGTAACCATTTAAATACCACTATGAACTCTTTGCAGTTGTTCGTTATTCTGAATAAAAGCTGAATTCAATTTCTCCTCACAAGTCCAGCAGAACCGGTAGCACTGCCCTCGTCCTTGACTAGCGCAGTAAACTCACTGGTGAAGAAAATGTCCTCAGGAATCACTGGGATCTACACAAGTCAGAGGCGAAAGTTCAACTGTGTTATTCAGGAGAAACGAGAAGAGAAAAAGAGGGATTGCAAGAAAACGGCCAAAAAAAAAAAGATTTCCAATAAACTTGTACAGAGAAAGGACGTTGTTGTTTTTCTTTCATTTATAAATTAAAAAAAAAAGTCCTTTGATCAATTCTGTTAAAGTAAGCTAATTTGTTTCATGTAGCTTTCTTTGGCGCTCATGGATGAGAAGGCTGCCGACCCGTTTTAGGCAAACTGATGGAGAATACGTCTGAGCGTCCCGACATATTTCCCTGCACCGTTTTCTCCTTGCACGGCTATCGAAATCTGATAACACACCTAAACCAAATTTCACGCTGTTCCGGGCTACGTGGAAACCTTTCGGAATCACAAACGGGCTCTTTTGCGGTGAAGCACGTCGCAGCTCACCTGGAAGAGCCATCCCAACACCGACACCAGCAGCAGCTTGTTCAGGTAACACATCTCTTCGTGTCGGTTCAGCTGCAGCCGCCTCCAAGTGGGGGGAAAAGAAACAGAAACTCAAGTTTTTGGTTTACATTTTTTCCCAGACTAAATTTTTTCATAACATTAGGCATTATCATATGTCATGTAGCAACACATATTAGTGCTGAAGTTCCTAGTTCAGCAGAGAGGCGAAGGACCGTTTCACAGCTTATTTTTGGTATCTGGAACCTCTGAGAACATTTGTGTCATAAATGTGTCAAAATCTGACACATTTATAGCAGTAAAACCCAGAGTGGATTATCCTTAATTAGATTCAGTGTGTTTAAACGGAAGCTTGTGATTTGTGACGTTTTTTATTAGGAGCGAAGCAGAACGTCAAGTGACGACTTGCTCTCTAACTCGGGCCCAGTTTACGAGTCGCAAATCCTTTTTAACAAGCCTGGTCTCAGGTTAGGCAACAAATATTCACCCTTTTTTTAATTAATAATTTTTTTTTTTTAAATATGTGGGTTCTGTTACAAACTGGAAAACTAAAACAATCACTTATGGTGCAATTTTGATATAAAAAAAACTCACTATTTTCAGAAATTCTGATTATTTTTCTGCAAATAATGAGAAAAGGAGTAAAGATTTTTTTAAAAATGACTGTAGAGCCATACTTTAATAGTTAAAAAACTTCAACAGCCAATTTTTATTGCGGGTATTTTTTTTTTAACTGGTCTATAAAACCACTTCAAAATGATGAGAATCAGACCTGTACAGCAGAAGCAATGTCCCCAGAGCCACCCTGTAGCAGAGAAGCAAAGGTCCGATGAAGTCCATCATGGAGAGGAACTCCACCAGCCAGGGCACGGTCAAAATGGTGCGCCGCCTCCTCACGCTGTTACTCAAGACAGCACAGACGTCCAGCACCTGAACACTCTGTGGAGGGAAAACATGTTCCATTTTTCCTGAAATCCACAGCAGCAGAAAACAAAATGCAAACATTCGAGTTAAAACTACCGGTACTTAAAGAAGGAAAACAGAAAAAGTCTAAATTACTGTCGGCTTTTAACTGAAAATTACAGGCATGATTTTGACGACCTTGCTGCGTAGGGCTACAGACGCTTCCTGTATTTCTCTGGAGGGTCTCTCTGACGTTTGGTACGGGAGAAAGGAGATGAATCCCAGGAACTTTGCCAGAAGACGAGCGAGGAGCAGCACAGAGGAAAACCGCTGCTTCTCATCCTGAAGAGGGAGCCGAGTACAGGGTGGAAACATTCTGCAAAAAAGCACCACGCGTTTGTAAAGAAAGCTCAGAATTGGAATACCTGTTGCTCCATATCGCCGTCCTCTTCCTCCTCTCCCTCTCCAACGGACGCAGAGGGACGCAGGATGGACACCTCATCCAGATGGAGGAGCTGCTGGCACAGGCTGTCCTGGAGGTGCTGGTTCATCTGGCAGCTGAGAGCCGAGACAGACAATTAGGAAGAAAAACCTTGCAGATTTAGAAACAAACAAAAACATTCTTTCGTCATCTTCGTCAAATTTGACCATCATTACAATTCAAACGTAACAAAAACAGGAGTAAAGACTTTAAATAGGTCATGGATGAAACCCAAAGTCTGCAAAGTTTTGAAATTTGTCATGTGTGTTTTTTTTTTTTTTATTCATTCACCCAATTATTCCATGCAGGCCTAATCCTCTTGGAGTTGCCTTTCAATGTGAAATCTGCTGTTTTGGTTTTTTGGGGGGGTTTCAGGGGGGCGGTTGTTTAAAGGGACAGTGACGTTTGCTTCCTCACCAGCTGGCTGTCTGTATGAAGTCCCTGAAGAACTCCTGGTGACCAGGAAAGGACGGAGGAGGACAGGGGCCGACAACCCTGTGAGGCTGAATGAGACGCTCCTCCAGACGCTTGAGACGACCCAGGCTATCGGCTCCCAGCATGCCCAGCAGGTCGGCGTCGGTTGTGTCTACCGACAGCGTGCTCGTACGGGGCCCTTTACACATCTGTGATAGGGAACAGGTTTAAGTGATGTTGCAGAAAGTAAGCTAGGAAGAAGATGAGGTGGAAGACAACTAAAAATCTTGACGTTTTTATGAGGCACTGCTCTACCTGAATGAGCTGTTTCAAAAAGAGGCGAGCAAAGTGGGAGTGATTTCCGGCGGAAGTCAGTTGGCTCATCATTCCTCTGAAGCAGAAGAGACATCGTTACCATGGAATGCGATTTTTAAAGCCTGATTAGTAGCGACGGTCCATTTACGGCACGATTGTGGACTAAACTCAACTCCTGGTATAGGTAGTGGCTGTGCAGATGAATTTAAAATATAACAGCTTTTTCACAAAATTGTTATAAAGGCTAGGCACAATTTGGTGAAGTGTGTTCTGAGCCGAATCATCAACAAGTCTAATCAAAACCGAGAGTAAACATCCTATAGTCATTAGTTCAGCATTTAGAAAGAGAGATACAAGTCTATTCAGAATATCCTTGGTGTGCAAGTTTAGTAGGATGTAATAAAGATGAATTGCAGAGTGTTATTTTATTGGATTTTAAATCTACTGAGTTTTGACGTATATACAAGCCATTTGTCTGCATTTGCAAATGCCTTACCGACTGACTGGTAACAAGGACCAGAAACAAAAAAAACAAAAAAAAAATCAGAGGAAGACATTCCTAATAATTAGATGTGATTCACTGAAAGATCATAAACAACCCAATAATTGACTGCACTTGCCTGATTTTGGCTCCAAGTGCGGCATCAAAGTTCCAGCCTGGCTCCTTATGAAGGTCTTCCCATTCTCGAAGCACTTCATAAAAAATATCTCTGAGAGGGAGGAAAACTGCTGTTGGATCTACAGAGTCTGGACATTTTAAACGGGGCTTATAAAATAAATACAACGGTTTTTTTTTTTTTTTAAAAAGCTGGGATGTACCTCTGTTTCTTAAAGGTGTGGAAGGCCTTGTCGCTTCCGAAATTGGAACGATTGTCAGTAGCAGGCTGGAACGGGACTGAGTGGATAAAAGTTGACACTGAAGGAGAGAGCTGGAACAGACAGATAAAGTATGACGACATCATTAAAATCTTCAGCTTTGAGATACGCCCTTTGGACATATTTCACTCTAAGACCATTCCTCAAAACAATTTTATTTTCTTTCAATATTTTCTCTCCTTGTATTAGGCTTGGAAATCTGCTAGTCTTAAGCACAGCATCAGAATCCCAACACTTTATAAATACGGTCCTGAATGGAAAATATATCTATGCAACAGAAAGAGTCCCGTTGGTATTTTTCATGCATGGGTGCAACAGCGTCGAATCTTAAGGATACAATTTAATCTGGCCATACCCAGCAGCTGTTCAGTACATGTCCTACCTTGGCTGTGCTTCTGTTCTGAGCCTGAGAGAGGCGGTCTTTAAGATCTGGAGAGAAAGAGGCGACCCGTTCGTTCTCTGCCAGTAGGCGTAAGGTGCACTTGTCCAAATGAGCAACCAACCTGTAGAAATGAAATGGGGGAAAAAAAAAAAAAAAAAACATAAAAAAAATCCGTACTTAGACGTGAATCAGACTTGATAGATATGCTTGATGTAAAGGCTCAAGTAGATAATAACACATTAAAAAAAAACAAACACTCACTGAAATTGATTTTCCAAAACTTTCACTGCAAAGTACACACAATTGTGTACTTGTCTCAAGTAGCATCTTTCCAAGACATCTTCAAAAAAAAAATAATTTTTTTTTATAATTTAATAATTTTTCAAAGATTCGACATCTGGTTCATCTCCATGTCAGTAGATCTAGTTCTCACCTGAATTTACCGAACACAAACTCAACTGCTCTTCATCGGTATGTGTGTGAAGAGACCGCGACGTTAACAACTGCATCACAAAGAAAAGCTCCAGGAAAACGTTTGGCACGAGGTTTTCTGTGAGGACATAAAAAAAAAAACATTTAAAAACTTCTATTTGTTTTATCTTCCATAACAGCATTCTTAGCATTTGTCAACTTACTTTAATTCCTTTTAATCAGTTAAGCTACATTTCCTTTGAAAACACCAATACAATAAATGCTTAATAATAAATAATGCAGAGAAAATTTGCCAGCAGGACTACTGTAATTGGAATGCTTAGCTCGTTACCACCACCCTGTGGTCATTTACCTGAAATGCAGGTGCAGTACAGCTCAGCCAAAACATTCAGGTCTGAGGAGAAGGTGACTTTGGATGGTTCAGGACACGTCGTCTGGGGGTCGGGGGTCACTTTGGATTCTGTCCCGGTTCCTGTCTTGGTAGGAGTACAGGGATCCAGAGAGGAGGACGGGAGGGAGGCGGACTGCTGGGCAAGCTTCGTCCTGCGAACAGAACCATTTGAACAAAATGGAATTTAACGAGTCATAACTAATAAATACATTGCCTACAACTTGAACTTGTTCATGTTTCGTCATGTTGCAACCACAAATTTTGTATTTTTTTTTAAGATTCTATGTTATAGGCTAAATGAAATGGATGTGGATGGGAAAAGATGCATGTTTCTCTTAACATCGAACACAAAAGAAAAGTAAGAAAAAGTGCAGCGCATTTGTTTTCTATAAGTTAAATTAGGCGAGGAAAAAAAAAAGTCAGATTTCACCAAATACTCTGCAAAGACTTCACAAGTTTGTGTTGATGTCATAAAAAATGTCAGATGAAACGTCTGGTCATCTTTTCCGAGCTTTCTGGTTTTCATGGCAAATGTTTTGCCCACAGGTATTTCTGAATTGATAAAAATCCTGAGACAAACCTTCAGAGTTGGATGGATGGATGGATGGATGGATGGATGGATGGATGGATGGATGGATGGATGGATGGATGGATGGATGGATGGATGGATGGATGGATGGATGGATGGATGGATGGATGGATGGATGGATGGATGGATACGAAAGCAGAAAAAGGTGGTTGAGTAAATATGCATATAACATATGAATAAGTCTGCAGTTATAACTTTTGAAGCACTAATACAAGAGGATGGTCAGATGTCAAACTAACACCTACTTTACCTTTAGCATTGGAAAACCTCTACTACACGCGTGTGCTTACTTTTCCCTTTTGAGTAATTCTCTCTCCTCCTTGAGGCTCATAGGACTCCCTACTGCCGTCAATCCCTCAAGCGGCTCCACTCCCAGCAGAGGGCTGGAAGCCTTCTGGAGAGGCGTGGATGTGAAACACGTCTTTGGTTTGGAGTGAGGCCGGTCTGCGCTGACCGGCGTCGGGTTTATTCTCCTGGACGGCTTGGACGTCCTGGGAAGGTAACAGGAGCTGTGAGGCGCATTCAAACCTGAACGGTGGTTGTTACGTTTTCCGGGAGAAGCGTGGAACTCACCCGGAGGAAACGGGAGACGACCCGACCGGAGGGAAGTCTTCCAGGTTGCTGAAGTTGAGATGAGCCGGAGTCGAAGGTGAAACCTGCTCGCTCGTCCTGCCATGGCCTCCGCCTCTCGCTGATCGCCTCCCGCCGGCCTCGCCGCTCTGGGGGCCTCCACGCCCGCCTCCGTGTCTCGTTTGCCCTCCGACCGGTGTGCTGCCAGCACTCTTCTTGCGCCCTTTGTGTGGCTGGGAGCTGGAGCTGGAGCTGCTTTGCAGCTCCGGGGGAGAAACCATGTAGTCACCGAGGCAAACTTTCTGGGCATGCTTGCGCTCAGAGCCCGACGGCCTGGAGGCAGGACTCCACCCGGTGGACCAGGGGGGGCTGCCGAAGGCACTGACTCCACTTAGTCCTGACTGACCAGCAACATCCGGCTCACTTCCAGGTGACGCAGAGGTGGCGGGAGAGAACAGCTGCACGCGACTGGCACTGCGAGATCCAAGCGCACTCCCTGCAGACCTGCATGACGTCTTGTCAGAGAAGCCTTGGGTCTGCGCGGGGGCTCTGGGGCCGCTGGGGGTCTTGGCTGGGGTTGCAGGACCATTCGTCAGAGCGTCGCCGCTCTGCTCTCGCAGGAAGTTTAAGAGGAAAGGGACAAACTCTTGTTTCTGAACGGCCAGCTGAGGTTCGCTGAAAGACAACTTTTCACCCTCCTGTTGACGAGAGACAAAGACGGAACCAGCTGTAAACAACTTTGCCCGACCTCGCTCGCTAACATTTGTTTACCTGCGCGCTCGCCCCTATTCACAAGTAAATACAGCAGTACCGAGAGGAGCGGGGAGGGTTCGCTTCGTTTTACTGGACTGAATGGAAGAGGACATCTTGGCTGGCTTATCCGCACCACAGCTACAGAGACTAGCTAGCTCCACAGCTAAAAGTTTTGTTTACAGTAACTTGCGGGCTGTGACATCTCACACGGCGCCCCATGTGAGGACGTAAGCGAAGCCAGCGTTGCTACGATACAGGTTTTAACTGTTTCAGACCTACCTGGACGCTTTTCAGCCAGTCAACAACCTTATCCACGTCCACTTTCCCCAACAAAACATATTCCAAAAGAGCCGCCATTCTGGGCTGCGCGGCTGAGGGACACAAGAAGGAGGCGGGGTCGTCGTGCGCGCAGGCGCACTGTCAAAGTGGAGGCTCGACAGCCGTCGACGTATGAGTAGACGCTGCCCTGGGTTTGTTGTGATACGTGAGTAGGGCCGCCATGTTGTGATAGGCAAGTTTATGTCTGAGAGGAATAACTGAATTAAAACAAGATTCTGCGAATAAAAGAAATACAGAAGTTTCGTTCTATTAATCCAGATTGATTTTTATTCTCTATTTTAGATAGTGTGAGTGAATAATTTATTTGAATAATATTTAATTTTTTTTTCTTAATTTGAAATTTGGTATTATCAATGATAAAATCGAGGCTTTCGTTATTTGCATAAGTCAATTCGTTTGCATATTTGTTTTGTTTACAAAAATTATCACTAAAAATATGGCGATAGTGCTGATGTATGAATCGTGTGCTGTCTAGACTTCTATGTCTATGCTTCAGGTCCTAAAGCGCGATCGGACTGAAATGGGATCATGGGCTTCCGTAGTTTCTAGGTGGCAACAGAAGAACTGCTTCAAAACCCTTAAAAATAACAAAAATAGAAGTCAAATATGGTTATTTTACGAAAGAATAGAAACGGAAAATATTTTAATTTTACTTTATTTTTTACACATTTTTTTTTAAAGAAAACCAAATGTTTACATTCGTTAAAAAAAAAAAAAGGAAAAAAAATTTTTAGTTTTTTTACACATTTTTTTTATTAGACGGGCCTGGTTCTGATCCGGGTCGTGCAATTCTCGCTGCAAAACAAAGGTCCAATTCAGTCTTTTTCCTTATGCTGCTGAGTCGCATTTCACAGTCTATTGATTCAGATTGCGGTGCATTATATATTTGCATGTAACTGTTTAACTGTGTGTGAATGTGAATCTGACTGCATTGGGTCGAACTGTAACAGGATGAGCTGGACCGGACAGTTTAATGTGATTGCATATGTTAAGATTGTTGTGTAAAGTGTTTTTTAGATGTCCTTAACTTATAGGTGATTAAAAAAACAAAACAAAAAAAAAACACAAAACTACCACTGTAATTTAACATAGGGTCCAATGGTTTACAGTAAGGTCTTTTATTTACATGTTACACAGCATGAGCAGGGTTGTATAAATTATTTCTTCATGTAGTGCCAAGAATCCTAAACAAGAATATGTCAAACAGTTCTGTCTGCATGCGGAATGAGTATTTTATTCATAACCAGTTTATAAAAATAAAATACAAAATAATTCTAAAATAAAAACAAAATTAAAGAAACACTGTACAAGGCATTTGTATGATACAAATAAAATATCAAACATAAATAATTACAGGTATATACAATGCAAAACTCCCACTTGTTACATTCCTTCCTTGAAGCTGTACAGTGACATTTCAAAAACAATGACGTATGCTACAGCGAAAAGAAAATAAAAAAAATTAAACTTTTTTTTTTTAAATCCATGATTTTTGAATTTAAAATAAAGTTGAGGCTAGTGTCACAATAAATAAATTCAAGTCAAGCATTTCTAAGTCATTGACAAGTATTTCTAACGTGGCTTGAACAGTGTTTTTATTTCATCTCACTTTTCGAAGAAGAAAACGAAAACTAGAGCACATCAGTTTGTTCTTGTGGTCTGTGTGAAGAAGGAACCACTAACACCAAAAAAAAAGAAAAAAAAAAAATGACACCTTTTAACCTGCGAGTCACTTTCAAAAGTGACAGGAAATCTGACTTGGACAGAAACACTTAGCACTACGACTACACACACCACTTCTGTGCATTAATAATGAAAACCAAGAAATCTGATTATCATAGAAAACCAGCAGCATTGTTTAGCATCTGTTCCTTCCTCTCATTGAAGCATATAAGTTATAGTTGTTTTTTTTGTTTTTTTTAAACACTGTTTTGTTTTTTCAATTTAAATATGACTTTGAATATCTTACAGGTATTTATTAAAAGTCTGCGTAATGAATTTTAAAAGCTGAGGGTACTTCGATGTCTGCAAGTCGACGCGGGACAGTTCACATATTGGATGTCAAAGATAATCAAAAATAAATAAATAAAAAGTCACTACAAACACACGCCATGGAGACTGACCAGCTCGCCCCCCCAAAGTTTTCTTACTTAATTTGTGGAATACAGATACACTTCAGGGTGGTTCTGCACAAAAAGTTTTGTTTTTTTTCTTCTTTTTTTTTTTTTTTCCTGGATCTCAGAGGAACGGCAGCACGCATGGACAGGAGAGAAGAAAGGAATACTTCCGTTTTTGCTCTAGTGGTGAAACAATCTCCAGCACAGACAAGGCTCAGTCATCCCTCGCTATATACACAGAGGGGCAGGGAAGAGGCATTAAGGCTGTTCTGACTGAACGCTGTCCGCCTTCAGGATGAGTCATCAGAGCTGCTCGGTGAGACTAATCTGCGCGAGTCCAAAGAAGCGGGACCGTTTCACGTCTAAGAAAGATCCGCGCCTCGTCTCGAGCCACCGAAATATTTGGCAATATCACTATTGTCTTTGTCCTTGTGTTTAGCAGCATCCCATCACACGGGGATCTCGTACGACTACAGTCTCCTCCTTTTTGTGCATCAGATTGGTGGGATGCACTACTAAAAACAGTACAGTGTCTTGCAAAAATATGCATATGAGCAGAACCTTCCCACTGCTTGTCAGATGTTTAGAGCGACGGTCACACTGGATCTTATTTAGCGGTATCAGAATAAATGCCATTGTAGCACAATTTCCATGGTGCATCATGACGGTGCGGATACTTTTCTTACCAGGACATTGATCGTGGGTTAATAAAACTAAATCCAGAGCAGCCCAGAAGGGAAAACAAGGAATAGGTTGCAAAGACTGGACATGACAATGGACTATTTAAATCTAATAATATTCACGGTAGAACGGCCTAGTCAATGTCCAGCCCTAAGCTCAATTGAGAATCTGTAGTAAGACTTGAAAGTGTATGTGCAGTTATTCTTCATCCAATCTGAACTTTTGTGGAAACTGCGAAAACCTTGGACCATTCCCTTTCCCCTCACAATTATGAACGATTTTGTTGCATCACATAAACTCCCGATAAAATAGATTTCAGTTTGTGGTTGTAACATGATCAGATTTGGGTAATAATAGCAAGCTAAATGCACATTTACTTCTGTAACTTAAAAAAAAAAAAAAAAAACTTTTAGGAGTAGTTTTGCTACACTGTATTTTTTTTTACTTTTACTTGAGTCGTTTCATTATGTTATTCTCTTAGTGTAACTTTACCTGCTCTACCTGCTGTGAGTAACTTCGCTGAATGAAGAAGAAGCTTCTTTCAGCCAAAATTTCGCCGGACGTCGACACGCACCAAAAGTTTTTTCGTTGAAGTTTCATATAACTTTATGTTTCAGTCCATTTTGACGATGTGGTTTTAAAAATACTTTTTACTCTCGACCGAGTGAGTTCTCGGACGGCTACTTTTTACTTCTGCTTGAGTAAAAAACATTTTTGGAGAAGTGCCGCTCTTACTCGAGTACAACTTTTGGAGATATGTCAGTATTTTTCCAAGACACTGTAAGCAGCAACATAATTGACCCAAATCAGGACGAGAAGCACACAGACACAAATTAAACCTGCTGACTTCTTCAGGTAATGATTTTCTCATTGGGTTAAAAGAAGAATGCCACTTGATGCAACGCGCTGGTATATGTGTCTGCGTTTTCTTACCATGCAAAGAGCAGCAGTTGAAGGAGGCTGAAGTTAGCGGTATTGTACAAGCGGAGGGTCCGGAGGAGGAGGAGGAGGAGGAGGAGGCGCGGCGAGGAGATGAGATAAAACTGATACAACAGCAGCCAGGAATGGTCTTCAGTGCAGGATACATGGAGGTTTAAAGCATTGTTTTGTTTTGTGAAATGCATGTTCGTATGGCCTCGATTTTCTGTATCATCAGAGGGTTTTTTGTTTTTTTTCCTGTTTAGTTTTTTTGAGGTTGCTTTTGTTCAAAGCTAAAAACAGCGACACACAGATATACATCGACCCTGAAACCTGAAAACTGTCTTCCCCCCCCCACACCCCCAATAGTAAGAGCTACTTTGTCCAAAAAACTACAAAATGTCCGTCTTGCTACCTTGGTCATAGAAATGAAGGTTAATGTAAAGGTTCAACTTTTTTAAGTGCTGGCGCAAGTCTTTTTGGCCTTTTATTCCCAAATTACAAACACATGAGAGTAGATCTTTAAGCTGCCCAAAGTGCCAAGGCACATGCTGAGAGAAAGGTCTGTGTCCATGCATTACTCACCAGTAATGCACCTTATGCTGTTCAGCCTACGACAACCACGACCACTTGACAGAAACGAAACAAAACAAAAACATGATCCGCTTATTCCTGTCCTAGAGATCCTAAGTTATCCTCACAGCATCACAGTAGGCACAAAACGGTGCGCGATGTGACGCACTTTACACGGCTGATTGTACGGAGGGCCACCGAGCGATCCCTCCGATTAAACACTTGGAACTAACGTGACGGTCACACGTCTGGGGAAGGAGGTTTTGAAGAAGCTTTACAATAAATACTTCAATTGAAAACAACTTTCGACAAAGTGTAGCTTAATTTAGCAACGAACGTACCGTAATACCCTGCGTGCAGCCTCCAAAAGCAGAACCGAGGCAAATTCTTCATTGAGTTGGAATCAGCTACACTGTAATTCCCAAGTGCATTAAAAAAAATAGCAAAAACAAGAGTTAAACCGCTACTAACACCTAATCAGGCATAACGTTATAACCACCTGGTAGTGGGTTGGTATCAGCTGCCAAACAGCTCTGACCCATCGACGTTTGGACTCCACCAAATGGTAGGGCATCCAGGATCCTCCCGGGTCCCGTAAGTTGCAAAAATGTTTCAGCGCATCCAAAAAAATGGCTTGATGCCAGTGAGATCTGGAGGAACTAGAGGCCGAGTCAAAACCCAACAGCGTTCCTGAAACTATTTTGTTTTGACAACGGATAAAAGAGGCCAAACCCACCTCCACGAAAGGGACGAAACCCAACGAAACATCTTCAAAAGCATTCCACTTCTTCTCCTGGGCTGCCTTCTCCTAACATGGTTTCCTAGTTTTCCTGAGCAGCAGCAGTTGTTGCCCGAGTGGCACCCTGTGCTAAACTCCAACCAATGAAAATGGGAGGAAGTTTGAGATTCCAGCACGCAATGAAATCCTGTGGGTCAGCGTCATGCTGAGGGCGGAGTGGCGCATGCGGCCGCGTGCGCAACAAACTGCGATGCGCTGCATGTTGTGACGCTTTTCTATTAGCGATGGCACTATTTTCTTAAGCGGCCGAGCTGGAGTATTTCATTTGTTGGATCCACCCAGATGCATTAGCTCACACCAACCAACTTCGCCGACCCACTACGGCTCCCTCTTTGGACCACTTTCAATTGATACCAACCACTGGAAACAAGGATCTGCTGACCTAAAAGACCAGCAGCTTCAGAGATTCTGACCCAGAACAACTAGGCTCTTGTCAAACCCACATAAATCCTCACAGCTTTTCAGCTTTGAGGAGAAAATATTCACTTGCTGCTATCCTGCTATCAAAGCTGCCCCATCACCTGTGGGTGGTAATGTTATGCCTGATCGGTGTATGTCAATGTACAGGATAGGTCAAAATTAAAGGCTCCACTTAGCTATTGTTCTATGTTATACTACTGCCTGCAGCATGATAGAGACACAGCTTTAGTAAAACGAGTGTCTGGATGCAGCCTTTGTTTATTCTTTTTTTGTTGTTGTTGTTGTTGTTGCTAGTTATACCTGCAAGGCTCAGTTTGGAAGATGAAATTGAAACGAAAGCTGATATTTAAGTTGCCAAGTAGTCAAAACATCTGAAAGGTCAGACGAACCCTGTGTACAAACACGGGAGGAGGGGAGCGCTGGGACGAGAAGGAGGTCTGGAGCTGACATTACAGGAGGGGAACTGGCTATTTCACTGACTGAACAGGAAAAACTCAGGCTTATTTTCCGACTGACGTCTATCCTATCATCACTGGAATCCTCACTTTCCCTTGCTACGGAGTCACAATCCGCTGCGCAATTATCTGCTCAGCTTGCTGGAGCACTTGCCCTCTCGGCTGCAGCCCTTCCCCCGGGACAGGTGGAGTGGGCTCGTGCGCGCCTGCCGACTGCAGCACGTCTCCTGATGGTGGAGGTAGAAGCGGCGCGGAGGCGGCGACCCCGAGAAGCTGGGCGGCGAGTGGCTGCGGCCCAGGCAGCCGCCGCCGCCCCCTCCGCCGCGTTGCTCGTGGCGGGACGGCGAGGAGCTGACGGAGCGCTGCAGCGAGGAGGAGCTGCGCGGCGAGGCGCTGGAGCTGCGGTGGTGGTGATGGTGGTGGTGGTGGTGGTGGTGGTTCGGGGAGCTGGTCAGGCTGCAGACGCCCATCCGGGAGGAACCGTGCTGCGCCGGGGAGCGGTGGTGGAGCGGGGAGCCGCGGGAGCCGTGCATCAGCTGAGCGATGCACGACAGGAGGTCCGAGTCGCTGGTGCTGCCGGCCCGGATGCGGTAGCGCCTGAGTCTACACGGGAACACAAAGACGATGAACGACGTGTATGCACATAAAAAAAAAAAAAAAAAAAGATATAATCGATCACTTATTCTGAAAATTAATCAATTAAATGGTGCATTCTGCAGATTTTTTATTGAACTACTTAAGCCTCGTTTTTGTTGTTTTTAAATGTTCATTAGAATTTAAAGTGCATTGATCTTTGCATTTTTAAGCAATTACATTATATTACTTGAAAATGGTCTCAAAACACAATATAATAGTTTATCGCAATAATTTTTGAGACAAGTGATCGTCTAGCAAAATGTGTCATTGTGACAGGCCTGTGTATTGTTGACGATCAATCGATCACTACAACAGTTCACGATTATTTCACTAATCGATCAGTCACGATTAATACAGTTAATCAGCCACATTATATTTTATTTAGGAGTACTTGAGTAAAGGGGCAATGTACCTGCCCTCCACTGGGGCGCGACAAGGTGGCTTCCCCGGGGGCGGGCGTGGCAGGAACTGGGCGGTCAGCTGCTCTGCGGAGGCGGCCGAGTGAACGGGACGAGGGATCCTGCTCTTCCGGGAGAGGGGGCTGGAGGAGGAGGACAAGGACAGACCGTCGTCGCCCTGGCGGTCAGAGCGAGAGCCGACGAGGGAGTCCTCGTCCTGAGAGCGGTCGGAGGCGGACGACAGCGGGTCCCTGACGAGGGAGGCTACAGCGGCGCCGCGGCGGTCAGAGAGGGACGGGGAGGCGGAGGGGGAGGGGACGGGGCCGTGGTGGCTGGCTTTCTTCTGCAAAAGTTTCTCCTTGGCAGACCCCGGGGGGGGGAGCTCGAGCAGGCTGGAGGGCTCGAGCACGGGGATGCGGCTTTGCCTGCGGCTGGGGTCCTTGCGGGGGGCAGCCGACGAGGAGCAGGTGGGGGTAAGGGTCACGTTCCCCCTGTCTTCCTCCCTAGTCTGTGCCTCCGTCGCACATGGGGTCGGGGCGGCGTCATTGTCCGGGTCTTTGCGTTTCGAGAGCTCTCCGGCGGCTTGGGCATTACGGGGCGGAGAGACGCAGCCGTTTGCAAAAAGGGGGCAGCGAGGAGAGAACTGAGGAGGCGAGTGGGAGGAGCGGGGGGAGGAGCGAGGCGAAGACGCGCGGCTCGGCCCGGGGCTTTGAGCTTTGGCGTGAGCGTCCCCGTTTGCCAACGTCTCGGCCAGCGGGTCCGTCGGCGTCCCCGGATGGGTGGGCGCGTGGTGTTCCTGCTGGGAGTTGATCTGCTGAGTCTCACCTTCAGCGTCACCGTGCCTCTCCAGCAGGAGGCACTGTGGAGCGCTGTCTGATCCCGACTGCGAGGACAGACCTGAAGGACGCTGAGCTGTCAGCTGGATGGGGAAGGGAGGTGGACGAGAGAAGGAAGGGGGGACGGGGAGAAAGCGAAACAAAAAACAAAAACAGGTGTTATTCAAACAAGCACAACGCTAAAAACGGGAATAAATTGCTTGTAATATAAAAAGGTCTGTTGCTGGTAGACCACAACATGTGGAGTTGTGCTGTAGATCCGCAGCAAGAGCCAGATGCAGATGTGTTGAACGGAGAGGAATTTGATATTAATCAAAGGAAATGTTAAACAAATGGTGATTAGTTGAGCAACGGCATGCAAAACCATAGCTACCCAGTAATCAGACCGAAACACACGAGCGCTATGGCAGTGTCAGTCAAGCTGTGAGTACTAAACCGGCAAGGACAGGAAACGTTCACGCAACTTCGCAGGGGGCTTCAGCGAAGAGAGGGTGAGGAACAAATACAGGGAGAGAGAGAGGAAGAGGAAGATAGAGAGGACAAAGACGATCTGAAACAAAAGAGACCATGCGACCTGTAGTCATGACTCCACATTCCCCAACAGGCATGCCACAGTCAGACAAAGACACACCCTACTAATCACATGACAAGGACACATCTGAACCCATGCTCTATCTGTCCTGCTCAATGCCCCCTCTACATAGATCTGGGAGAGAGAGCTGCACGAACAAGCCAAGCCCAAAGGAACACACGCACACCAAAACAAAACAAACAAACAAAAAAAAAAAACACAGCAATAACCAGCAACAGAGGAGAAAGAAAGAAAAATATATAGAACAAATTTGTTCCTACGGGTGTGGAGAGAGAGAGAGGAAGAGGAATGGAGGCTCGTTTTGTTTCAACGGGAACAGTGATGGGAGGTTCATCACCTGCTGAAGCTGGGCGCGGGTGATGCGTATGACTGAGGGGAACTTGGCGTTGGCGGCGCCGGCGGGGATGGCCGGCAGCTTCCTGCGACTGGGCGAGCGAGCGCCCGGGGAAGGGTTTGTTGGCAGAGGGAGGGAGGAGGTGGAGGAGGACGGCCCGCGCTCCTGCTGCGGCTGCTGGTCGGCGGACTGGCTGCGCCTCAGGCCCGCGGACTGGCGCAGGTGCAGCGGGTCCGACAGCGTGGTGAGGAGGGTGTGAGGGCTGGGAGAGCGCAGCGGGACGGGGCTGGACGTCCGCGCCAAGACCCCTCGGGCAGAGACGGAGGAGAGGTGGGGAACTAAGAGAGGGGGAGGGGGGGGAGATCGGGAGAAGTGGTGGGGGGTGGAGAGAGGAGGGACCGTGAGATTGACGAGGGCGTGTGAAGATGGAGGTGGAGGTGGTGTGAGGTGGAAGAGACAGGCTGCTCTGGCAGGGAGTTGCTTTAATCAAAACCGGTAGAGGATGTAGGAGGTGAGGCGGGAGCTTTAAGTAATCGGGTTCCGCATTTATTCAAATGAAAGTGGGTGGTTCTGCTTGTAGGAGGTTGAGAGAATCGGCGATGAGTTCTTACAGTGTCTCGCAAAAGTACTTCTGTGCAGCCAGTCCCATTAAAAACACAAACTTCTTTTTTTCTTTTTTTTTCCTTTTTTTGTTTTCTTTTTCCAGAGCGGGAAGACGTGGCAAAGGTCAAAGGCCAAGGACTGAGGCCTCCATACATCCATCGCCTCGCCTTAAAATCACAAACTTGAATCGATTTTTTTTTGCGGATTTTACACGATTGTACAAAACTACAAGGTTTTCTTTCCCTTGTTTTACAAAAACAAATCCAAATATCATGGCATGCGTTTGATTTCAGCCCCTCTTAGTCTGACACTACTAAATAAAATCTGTGGCAAACAACTGCCTTCATAATTCATAAGTGGTGTCAATTTAAATCCTTTGATTTAGGCCAGTTTCACTCATTTTAAATAAAATTTCTGCTGCTATAAGCATATAGGCCTGTCACAATAACTAATTTTACCGCGATAAACTATAATACTGTCGTTTTGAGGTCATTTTCAAGTAACGCATTGGCAACGGCGTAATAAACAAAGTGCATCCTCTCAAAAACTAATTGACTTTACTTTCTAAAAAATCATTTAACACTGGGAAATGGAAGATATTTTAACTATCCAAAACGAATAAACAAAACGACACATAAAATCTGTAAGCAAAACTGTCCATCAAACAAACGGGCCAATCGAAACCAACGTTCCAGAATGAGGCTATTTTTTTTTTTTTTTAACATTTCTGTTTTATTTTCACATATTGTAAATAGCTGGTTTTATGTTTATTCCATTCCCTCCCCACAGCATGATGCCACCACCGCCGTGTTGCACCTTTTATGATGCGCTCGGGTGACGACTGTTTGGCCTCGTCTGCGTTTAGACCGAGATTAAATTATGAAAAGGCAAGCTACTTAATGAGGAGGTAGCGTCATCGGTATGAAGCATATAGTCTGAATCAAACACTCTGAAGTTTGTGTTTGCAAAGAGACAAAACATGAAACTAATCGAAGGGGTATGAGTATTTCTGCAGGGCACTGTAAGTTTTCAAAGTCGAATTATACCAGACTGAGAAGAGATGTAAAACACTGAACTGAGTTCTCTACTGCGAGAATATGAGTAGCAAAACAGCAAAAAAAAAATTATTTAACTTAGAAAACCAAAAAAGCCTTTGGAAATTAATTTGTGAAACAAAATAGGAAAAAAAAACAAACAAAAAAAAACAACGAATACTGCAAAGCTGTGCACAACTACTCCAAACGAAACTGAATGTGAAAATCATAAGCTCTCTTTGTTTTTTTTTTGTTTTTTTTCCCCATGCTGCGATCTGATTGAAGCACTCAGGCTGAGCTGCATCTGTTTCTAAAATGTACACAGGTGAAAGAGCAAGCAAACACAAAGCGGTAACATTTACCTTCAGACTACGGCAAGATGCAGCTGGTGGGACACTGATTGTTGTATGATAAAAGCATCGAAGTTCTAGACCTAGAACTCTGACTCTGTGCAGCTTTTTATCCTTGTAAAAATGCTGACTACAGTCATCATCATGTTTGGCATGTTGTGAAGCGGCCTGCCGCCGGCGATGGGCCTTACCTGAGTCAGGATTCCCTCTGCCAGAGCTTCAGCTGGGCTGGTTGGGGTAATAGGAGGCAGAGCCCCCACGGGGCCCACACTGAGCTCCAACTTGTCCACTTTCACGCTTCCTTTGGAGGAAGCCGCGCTTTCTTGCTTAGCTTTGCCAGAGTTAGGGGTCGGGCTTCTCTTTTCCCATCCGGGAGACGCTTCCTCCGGCTGGAGCACCTCTGGCTCCTCATCCTCCTCCGACGGGCTTGTTGTGGCTTTGGCTCCAGGGGAGCCGGTGGGTCGCTCCACCATCACCCACTCCTTTAAGTCAATGTCCTGCCTCCCAGAGCTCAGATTAAGCGCCACAAAGCCGCCGCTACTGGCCGCCCCCTCTCCCTGCTCAAAAGACCCCGGTGACGCCGGTTTAGGAGAACCGGCTCCGGACAGGAACTCCTCGTCGTAATGCCAGACGCGATCAGGGCGCTCCCCCCCGGCTTGACCCTGAGTTGCTGGGACGACGGCAGCCTCCTTGCCCTGGTGCTGGGCGCTAAGCTGCTGTTTCCCCGAACTAAAGGACAGACGCAAAAAAAAACAAGAAAATGAAAACAACTCTGTGGTTTAAACCAAAGAAAATTTTTGTACACATTGCAGAAATACAAATTCTTACCAACTAGTTTTGGTATACTTTCCTGTGGAAGTATTTTTACTACACTTGGAATAAGGCAAATGTACATTTGAACTTTTCAGCAAGATATAGGAGCATGTTTTAAGCAAACAATTCCTCATTGTTTATTTTAAAGAAGTAGTAGTTTCACTGCCAAATAAATAACATTTTTCCCAGAAGTGAAAAGATCTGCCCGTGGAACCAGTACTTGCTCAAAAGTTACTCGCGAGTAACACTCAGATATTTGAAACAAAAACTAGACTAAATCTGCTTGGTACGATTGTGTGTTTGTTGCACTGTGACGTCTCATAAATGGGCTGAATCGCGGGCGCACTTTACCAGTTATCCAGCAGACGCTCCGGGCTGGACTTTGACTCCAGGCCCAGCCTCCTCTCCAGGTCCAAGCTGTGGATGTTGCGGAGCTTTCTCAGCAGAGGGCCCTCCCGATCGGAAGCCACCGCCTCCGAGTGTGGTTTGACGGGAGAGCCCAGACTCGGTCCTGCGTAGGGGCTCTGGTGTCCCTGTCTGGCCTGCTTGTTGCCTGGTTCCTCCTCTGCCGCAGCCTGGGGAGCCAAGAAACACTTTTCACGACTTTGAACGAATTTCAAATTCGACATAAGCGGCCCCCCGAAACTATTACATTATTGAAATTATTACAACCGCAAACGATAAATAATTTGCCTGTGAATGAGCCGGTGCAAGTCCTTGCAAAAATATTTATACTCCTTTCATTTTTCTACATTTTGCCACGTCACAATCTCAAAACGTGGCTTTATTTATTGGAATTTTCATGAGAAAATAATGATGATAAAGGGTATACTGTTTCAACTGTTTTTGCAGAGAAAAGTCTGAAAAGTGTGGAGTGCATTTGTATTCAGCCTCCTTTACCATGACAGATTTTAATCAAAAAAAAAAAAAACACACACACACACACAGATTCTCCTTGCACTTCACAAAATGCACCGAAAACAAACTGTGCGAGCCCCCCTGCGAGGCGCAGCGGGTAGCCGAACCTTCCAGTGTCCCGTCCTGATCCGGTTCCGGTTTCGGTCCAGCTCTTCCCAGACGTCGGCCTCCTGGTTCCGATGCTGGTGGTGGGGGGAGCCCGGCACGCGGTCGGGGCCGGGGTTGTTCTCCACGTCGCTGAGCTGCTCGTCCTGCAGAACCTCGTCCGTGTTCTCCCTCAGCAGGTCGCCGGGGATCAGAGAGGCGTTCACCATGCTGCAGCAACGAAACGTGCGCACGCTGTTCAAATGCTTTCAAAAACAAAGTCCGCCGCAGACAGAGATCGCCGGGGGGATTCTGGCCTCCTACCCCATCTGCGCGGGAGTGAGCCGGGTGTGATGCTGCGGCGTCGTGGTGCTGGCGCTGATCGTCAGCGTGCCATCCGTGGTGGTTCGCTCCCAGTCGTAAGGGTCGTTTTCCACAACGTTGTAGGTTTTCATGCTGTTGTCAAACACCGACATCAACAGCTGCAACGACACACAGAGGCGTGATCTGCCTGGTTGTCTGAGTTTTTCCGTTCAGGAAAATCCATCAGAGCTTTTCGAATATCGACCTGGTAGTCAGGCTTGGTGTAATAGTCAAGGCTGCAAATGTGTTCCAAGAACACGCCAAACTCTGCCGGCAGGTGTTTGAGCATCAGGCGATGGTCGTAAGTCTCCTTCAGTTTCCCCACGTGTTCCTGAGATTAAACAGAATCTCTGTAATCGATATACCAAATATACCGTTTGGTATATGTCATCACTCAAGGTGATCGGTGATCTGCACGAGTGATCGATTCGAGAGCAGCCTCACTTTGTCTTTAATCTTCCTCCACGGCAACTGCCCGACCAAAAACTCCACCAACATGTAGAAGAGAGACCACAGGTCGTCATGACGACCCATCTCCTGCAGAATCAAATGAACGTGTTTATATTTCATCATGATGACGAAAATAACTGAAATGATGCTGTTGCATGCGTTTGAGCAACAGCAGCATCTTTTTGTGCCTGACGTCGCCAATTAGCCTCAAACCTAAATTTCACTCGTGCCGTAGGTCAAATCTTCATACAGATGCACCCAGATTTTTCTTTACAGAACCGCGTAAGATTTACTTACAACTTCACATTTGTGCATTTCTTTGCGTTGCTACATTCAAGCCCGACAAAATTGCCTGGACGTTTCTGGTCAAAACGTGACAGAAGGAGCGCAGACGCTTTCGTTGCTGTAAAATCCACACTGGGTAGCATATCAGAGTGAGCAAATATTAAAACCTCTTGGGACGGATACTGACCTTGTTCTTGTGCGCATTGACAGAGGCGTAGCGGACCGTTCCCCTGAACCCTGCGACTGGACGAGGCTAACAAATAACATATGCGGCAATTAAATTCATAGAAAAACAAAAACTCTGGAATCTGTTAGAGACTAGATCAAATCTAGATTTGGCAAAATTCTGCCAAAAAAAAAAAGGAACTTTATGCATAAATCAATGAAAAGAGTGGTTTAATAAAATATGTTGTTTTTGCCATTCAATATTGTACTTGAACTACTTTCTCTTAAATGCAGCACAGTTTTCATTTTCAACCTTGTTTATTTCACATCAACTGTGGAAAAAAACAACAAAGACTCACAGAGTCCAGCTAATTATGCCCATGTTTGCAAACTTTTAAAAACAGTTTCATTATTTACAGCCAGCATGAAATTAGGAAACTTTTACGTAAAACAATGAAACAGTTTAGATACAAGCTTCAAAACTAAATGCAGTGAAACTGTGGTAGATGGGCTATTTTTTTGAGGGGGTCTGACCAATGATATTGATACAGAGCCTTATGATCAATAAACAGACAGCAAGAGAGGAATCCACTTACAGGGCGGACCTCCTGACAGGAATTGGTGAATTGCCGAGCCAAGCCAAAGTCCAGCATGTAGCAAGTCCGACAGGTACTGGGGAAGCGGCCCATGGCGAAGTTGGACTGGAATAGAAAGAGGTCGGACATGAGGAGATAAGAAGAGCAGAATCTATGAGACGATAACTTTCTGCGTAGTTTATTTCTATCCATGCAGATGATGAGACAGCAATTCATAGGGTCAAGGATATTTACATTCTGGTACCTCAAGGCATTTAAGCTACACTTAACAAAATATTTGTAACCCCCTCTGCCGTAGACCATAAGGAAACAACAACAGGTTATAGGAGACAAGCTGCTCCCAGGAGTTTGCAACGCACCGGTTTGATGTCCCGATGCAAAAATCCAACGGAGTGGATGCTCTCTATGGCCTCCAGGATCTGGCGCCCCAGACGCAGGGTGGTGCTGATGCTGAACGTTCCCCGAGGCATGCTTCTCCTCAAATCCGCCAGGTTTCGACCCTGAAAGACCGCATGGGTTACACGGTTGGTCCAGCGGCAGGTTTGAAAGACGACTCTGACCCCAACGACCTTCACATATCAGGTGACGCTACAGAAAGGAAACGTCACAGCAGCCGCTCCAGAACCAGAACAATCCCTGTGGATATTTAGATTCAAATCGCAACATAAATAAATAAAATTCCTAGAAGCAAAAAAACCACCTGCTATGTTTAGGACTATGAGTTGGCTAACGGCCTTATCTGGTCAAGTGCTCAGCTGCGGTTTTTCCAAGATAACTGTTTCTGCTTAACACCCTCCAGTGTGTAGTTTGCAGGTTAGTAAATACATTATTCACGAGAAGCCGTATTTTTAGCCTTTTCTGAAATATTTATTTGGCTCATTTTTCTGTAAGCAGCTCCCAGACATGAGTAACATGCAGCCGGGGGACGTGCATGACGCGTGTCGGGTGTCAGCGCAAAGTCAAACCGAGATCAGAGCAAGGAGACTCCTTTTGGGCAAACTCATGTTAGATGAGTTGGATTACATTAGTGGACGTATAACTGAGCACAGTGAGCTATTGTTATCTCTCAGTATGGTTTGCTGTTGTTTCCGAAAAGTCAATAATGATGCCCTTATTGATGGTAGATCAGTTAGTGACTGAATCGGGCCAATTTCTATCTTGACCTTTCTATCCTGATCTGTGACGGACCATTCAATAACTCCAAAAGACAATCTTATTTCTTACTCTAGTGCCAAGTAAGTCCTGCTCGCAACACTCTTGAGTGTGGACGTTATTACAAAGGGAAAATATTACCCACTGAGAACTTTTCACCTCATTTTTACTAATCACCGAACGAGGTTCACCTTTGTGTCCTCATTGGACAAGCTCGTCTAAAAGACGCAAAACGTGTCTTTCTTGTGGTGGCGCATTTCCCAGCATGGTTTTAATTGTGCCGGAAACGTTTGATCAGACTGATTTTAACGTGTGACATTTCAAGGGTTTATGCCTGTACGAGCGTTTTGGCAGGAAATTAACGCCATGTGTGTGTGCGGTTTGCCACAGTATCTCCGCATCCCTGCCAGTATGCGTGTCAGGAACCAGATGGGTCGGATTTTACTGTGAAGCAAAGTCCCTCGTACTTTCTATTTACGACACAGGCAGCTTATATTAGACCCGGAGATTTCAAGCCGGTAGACGTCATATTTTTTCCACGTTGTTAAAAACAAATGAAAGTAAGATACTGTTGGGTTTTTTTTTTAATATATATATATATTTGGAGTGAAGACATTGCTCCGTGGCTGACTCTGCGGCGTATCCCTCCACCAACGCTGACCTGAAGCTCCATCACCACGTAGTTGAAGCGGTCGTTGCGGCCACATCCCACGAAGCGACACACGTGATCTTTACCTGGGAGGACGAGGAGAAAATTGTTTCAAGCTCACAGCCTGCGTTACAACCTCACCAGACAACAATACTGGTATTTTTGCCACAATAGGTGCGTCTGTACTCAATGAGGTTTTTTCACTTGGGCAGAATTTGCTCACTACCCTGAGGGCAAGATGATATCAGAGGGTGGCAGAAGCACATTAGAGTGAAAATAAAACAAAAAAAAAGTCTCTGAGCTGGGCCCAAACTGGTTTTAAGCAAGAGACTTTCTACTGAATAATTGTCATCTGGTAGCATTAGCGTGCAGCCGCTTGGACCTAATAAGTATATCATGAGCTGGAACTACAACGAGCAATAGCACAGAACAACAACGTGATGGTAGATGAAGCATGCACACCCAGCTAGCTAACAGGACATGACATCACTACGACAGAACCACAGACTCTAGAAAGAATAAAGGTCGGCGGCGATTGGCGTATGACGCTCAGCACGCATGCCGGGGAGTGAAACTATATTCAGCGACCACTGCAGAGTACATTCTGGATAAAAACATGCGCACGCATTAAACTGTCATATACGGGGCGACAATAAGGTTAACTAACGCCATTCGTGGCTCTCGTGATCTGCGCGGAATGATCACAGAGCCGTCGAGTGATACTGTTGGTCAACGTTTACTCTCGACATTTGCACAGATCAGCAGTGTTGGGGGTTCAGCTCATCTCAAGTTGCATGCAGGCTCCCTGAGGAAGCAAGAGAATCACAGGGCTGCAGGTCGAGGCCATTAGACAGAAAACATGATCCCAGCTCATCGATTTTCGTCTCAGATGGGCAAAAGAAACGCGACATGCTGGTTAAAAAGCAAGAAAGTAGAGTTCGGAGTGAAAAGCAAAGGAATGGAGTGAGAACAGATTAAACCTGTGCTAAATTTCCTGATGAATTGTAAGAAGAAATTGAGAATCAGGACACTCCAGCAAATATAAAGGGTCACCCAAACTGAGTTTCAGACGTATCAGATGACTTGTATTACACCGATCTGTCCCCAGCACTGAACCACACATCTCTCAAAATGCCATTTCCTGTGTCATAAATGGTTTTCTTCTTCCCAACAACATTCAGCCAATGATAAAAATACATGCACGTTGAATCAAATCAATAGGTCAACTGTGTCGCCGTGGATTGATCGGCTCTTGTAAGTGAATCCGCCGAGCCCATTTCCGCTCACCCTGGAGCTTCTTCAGGACGGCGACCTCCATCTTTAGCACTTGTTTGGGCTGCTGGGCTGATTCCACCTTCAGCGCCACGCTGCCCCGCGTTAGCAGGTCCTGTGCCTCGTAGATCTCCCCGAAACCGCCACCGCCTATCTTCTTTACCTGGGGGTGGGGGGAGGGAGACAGACACGAGAAGGTAAAAACAAACAGGACAACACGGAGACAGAAACGGGATTACGTTCAGAAAAGGCGATCTGATGATTTCATAGCAAGAAGGAGAAGATTTACAATCAAACAGCGTGTAAAGAAGACAAAAATAAAGATTGTGACTTCAGTGGTGGCAAAGTGTTATTTTCACAACTGCTCAGTAATACTTGAGTTTTTGAAGAACAGTGGGCAAGGATTCCAGTTTGTAGATGCGCAAACGTTTCCCGTCGCCGTGGAGGCAGGCAGAACGCGGTTCGACAAGACGTTAGGACAGGGGGATGAATACAAATGCCCGCCACACTTTTAAGATTTGTGTTCGTAAACTATTCGGACAGAATCATGCGGTGTATTGCGTCGGTGTATTCGAAATGCGTTAAGATCCCCAAAAAATTTAAGTTTATGGTTTTAACGGAACAAAATGTTAAGAAAGTTCTAGACGTTTGAAAAAAAACAATTTACAGTTTTTATCATTTTCATTAAATGATAATTGTTAGAATGTTTAAAGACGACCTGATTATAAAGAGAAAACGTTACGGGATAACACAGAGAACTCAACTCTGTCTTCTATGAAGCTGAATTATGCTCTGCAATCTCATTATGTACTGAACTCTGTAGATTATCCTCTACCTTTCACCCCCCGCGGCATTCTTAAGACTTCATTTCCCCCTCCACCCTCCGTGTCCTTTGCTGTCCTCCAAGCTCTCTTGAGTTTTGGAGTCACTCTGAGAGCTGGAGGGGCGGATTCAGCTGCAGAGTCCTTACGTAACCCGGCTGCTGAGAAGACAAGGAAGCGATGCCAGGCTGCCAGTTGGGGACAACTGCATCACATGGCACCGAAACGGGCCTCCGGCACCAGGAGACACCAGCCTATGGGGGATCTTCTGCCTATAGCACACTGCGCTGCCACAAATAGCAACACTGGCTATTTTCGGATTTCCCACACTGCAGCAGGAAAACTTGGACGAGGAGGTAAAAATGTCAAAACTGCAGAAGTGGTAGGTGAGGGGAAAAAAAATCTTTTTTTTTTTTTTTTTTTTTTGCAAGGACAAAGACTCATTGTTAGTAAGACAAGGGGGCTAACTTGGGACAGGCGGCGATGGGGGCTGGACAAACACGGCGCCTATTGTAGCTGGAAGACAACCCGCTTACCACTTTCCATCGCTCCTTGACCAGGGAGAGGCCGCTCAGGATGTCAGCTTGCTCCGCTCCCCCGCTCATCCCGTCCGCGGATCCGGGGACGCTGCCCTCGCTGCTGCCCTTTGACGAGGAGCCTCACACTGGGCCGGGCATTTGGAAGCTGACGCAGAGACCTAGGAAAGTCCAGGAGACGCACAAAAACCGTCAGGGATCTAAAGGATCTGTGCAAAATGTGGTTCAGCTGGTGAAGTATGGCACAGCTGCAAAATTAAAAAAAAAAATAAAAAATACATTTTTAAATCATGATAGGACAGGACTAAGGCCTCGCTGGCCGGAGCTGAACGATACTCAGCAGCTGCAACAACTGTTCCTCCAGCAGCTGTCCTTCTGGACAAACGCGCCAGCAAAAAAGCCCCACATCTTAAATTACAAACAACATTTCAAACTGCTAGGATCCTCTTTCACAGAAAACATGCCACATAATTGGATTAAGCCCTTTATTTTTTGCAACATTTGGCATTGGATGTCCGTTTCCAGTGGTTGCGGTGGAGCCACACAGGCAGACACTCACCAAAAGTTTGATCTTTGACTGTTGAAATCTATTAGCTTCTACAAATTTCTACATTAGACATAAAGCTACATGGGTGATAAAAAAAAAAAAAAAAAAAAGGTAAAATAAGGCTAAACTGCAATACCAAATCATCTGATGTGCATTCACACTCCTAGAGCTTATTTATGAGGAACATCTTATCTTCAAACTTGGATGTATTTTATAGGACCTTCTTTGACAGGCGAACGTAAAAATGAACATAATTGTAACGTGGAAAGTGAGTGATTTTATGATATTAAAACATAAAAATAAAATAAACGTATCTCCAAAGTGGGGCACACATTTGTTTCCCACCTCTGGAGTCGACACATGTTTTGCTAAAAATGTTTTGCTTCTTTTGTTTTCTTTCCAATAAATGATTGGAACCAAGAAACAAAGCGCTGAGACGCTACGGAGGGGCCTAGAAAAAGGATATGCCGGCATTAAAAGCAACACAGAGCCCTGCTGCTTTCACAGTGAACGCTTTCGTAAGAAATGTACAAAACGTGATAAATTAAGAGGGAGCGTTACGTTACGCGCGTGCACATTTTACATTTACAAAACAAAAAACAAAAAAAAAACAAAACCCTGTGTTTATAGAAGCAGCCTGAACTGCTGCTTCACCAGGAAAAGCAGCGTCTTCATTCCCACGTTACACAACATCTGTGTCAGAGATAAGCCTTCCTCTGGAGGAGAGCACACGCTGGCAACTTCCTCTGCTCTGCCTTCAAACGCGCGGAGCGAGAACCGACTTCGATTCATCGTTCTGCACACGCCGCGAGAGGGGGGGGGGGGGGGGGTTACGCAACAGCCTCCGAGAAGCTGGTGAGGAGGAACCCGACCGGCGCTGTGAGATGGATCTGGGTCTGGGAAACCGTGGGGATGACGAGCAGGAAAGGTTTGGGCTCAGGAGTTAAAATGGCTCTGGAGAAACTAATGTCATCTTTTTTTTTTTTTTCTTTTTTTTTTTCTTTTTTTTTTTCCCTATGATCTGACTTGACTGTAAGAATCATTAAACTGTGCTTTATTGTCTAAAATAAGCAGATAATTATTATTTTTGTGTTTTTTTTCCCTCTTTTTTTGAGCTGCATACCATATGCATTTTCTTTTTGAATAAATCTCGATATTTCCAGCCGGTGTTTTTCTTTCTAACAGTTTCACATGAGTCCATCTCACAAGTGGTCCAAAAAAAAAACAAAAAAAAACGACATCGCAACAAATTACTATGAGCTGAAATAAGCCGTATCAACACGCAGAATTTCAATATTTTTGTGTGCGATGCACAATATCCGTTTGTAGGATAAGCAGGGGAACGCTTTTCGAGGTATAATCACAGAGAGCGAGCCGCGGCTGTTTCATGGCGTTAACACTTTTATGAAAGACATCAGTCATTTAAGCTATTACAACGACAATAATAATAATAATAATAATAATAATAATAATAATAATAATAATAATAATAATAATAATAATACATCAGTTACGAATCCCGTTAATCGAATAATCAGATTTTGACACGAGAAAATGTGTCTGAAACACCCAAATGTTTTTTTCAGCTTAATTCAGGAAAAATATGGGTTTATTTCAAGCAGCTGACCAGCAGTGTGCAGCAATAGGTGGAGAAAGAGCGGCACTGGATCACTCCACGCACCATGCAGCTTCAATCAAAAAGACTTCATGATGTAATAATGGTAAATTTTAGACAGGAGGTAAATACTTCAACCAGGTATTCTGGATCAAATCAAAGCTGCTTCTTTTGTTTTTTTTCTAAGAGTGTTTATGATTGAAGGAAAGCCAAAGACCACTGACTTTTGAGACGGGGGCTATGGCGATTGTGTAGCCTGTACTTGGTCAAATTAAAGCCATCTTCCTGCAAATACAACCTCAGTCGCTTGAATCACTGCAAATATGTGCATGCTTTTAAGCCGCATGTTGCTCGTCGTCAAGGTTCCCCCTCCTCATCGCCGCCGCTCGTCGTCGACGAATAGGAAAAGGAAGACGACCCTTAGACCCTGGCAGCGTGCTCCTCTCTCTCCGACTGTGAATCCCCTTCCTGACCCAGCATTTCCATGGCGACGCTGGTGCAGAGCCATTTTCGTCCGCTGACGTGGCTCGTCGCCGCCACCTCTGCCCTTTGCGCTCAGCTGGAGAGCCGCGCGTTTTTCAGCTTAGCCGTCATGAAAACCTGCAGTCCACGCGTGTGCGCACCAGCACAGGCACGCGGCAGAACGCGTTCCAACGTTTCCTGTGTGGCAGCGGGTCTAATCTTGGAGTGGCCTCGTTCGGCATAGCCGGACAAGAGGTACACGTCCAGAGCTGCAGCTGGACGAAGAGTCTGCTTTAAAACTGGACAAGAGGCCAGCTCCGGCATGCACTGGCCGCACGCTGTGTCCGAGATCAAGGCAGGCTTTAGGTTGGCTGAGAATGAGTAACCCAATGTGATTATTTACCCCCCCAAAAAAATGAGTTTGACAGAAAGTGTTGCAGAAGGCGAACCGGAATGATGTTTTTTTTTTCTCTGACTCACTCAGGAGTCAGGATTAAATGCAAGACATGATAAAGTACTCTGAGCTTTGTTGGCAATTACATTACATTGTGCGTTATTTGTGACCCCAGCTGGAACACAACATCTGGAATTATTAGAATACAACAGTAGCGTGGAATAGCGACTCGACAAAACCGCACAGTCTAGTTAGGACTGAGAGGTATGGACTAAAAATAAAATCTCAGCTTATTTTTCCTCAAAAAGACATTACAAGTAACCAAAAAAACAACAAGTTAAAAACAACTGGCTTTTCTATCAATGATCAATTCTGTGAGCTGGAAGAAGATGTAAAACGTGCTTCTCAAACACGATGGTAGGCTTTGGGTGGCCTGACAAGCCAACGTGTACAATGGTGAAAAAAACCTGCAAACAAACCTATCCATCCATATTTTCCAAGAATTTGAATCTTCAAAAACAGGAAATTTGATGAAACCATTAAAAAAAGGAAATCTACTCGTCGCCCAGCTCTCACTCACGTCAGACTTGCGTTGCAAAACGTAAGACTCCAGATCTGACCTGACCTCGAAAATCTTCGGGACTCAACACGCACTCCAGGTGTGGAATTTTTTTTTTTAAATCTGTTTAATCGGTGCTGAAAACAAACAAGTAAGCGTAGACCAGATGATTAGCGTCGTCCCCTTTGAGTCACTGTAACCACAACCGCAGCTTGACTCCAACGACCTCTAAGCTCCGATGGAATCGGCAAGGTTCAAGCGAATTGGGGGAGAGTGGGAACGACGATCGCCTTGCAAACTATAACTGGTATGTACCAAGTTTGGTAAATTTGCTGTGTCCATCTCCACTGGGTGAGAAGCGGGTACACCCTGTCCAGGGCGTCAGTCCATCACAGGACGCACCTCTCGTCGGCGGATCTCGTTTTGCGTTGTGGAAAGACGGATTTATCCTGGTTAAATAAAGGTAAAAAAAATAAAAAATGCAACAAAAATGTTCAGTAGTAAGGTTATTTAAGCGTTAAAATGTCAGTCTGGCGACGCAAAATTTGTTGTTCGGTTAAAATAGTGACTTTTAAAGAAATACTTAAAAGTACTGAGACAAAATGTCTACTTAGCCAACGGTTTGGTGTTCGACAACACTCACAGGTTTGTGGCCCCAAAGAAAAGTGACCCACCATTGGAATACATGTCAAAAGGAAAATTTCATGATTGAATAAGCAAGAAGAAAAATACGAATGGATGCATGTTAGACGTATTTTATTTCCTGTGATGAATTCTCACGATGCCTAATGCCTTTTTTTAGAGTAACATTTTTGAGAAAACCACAATATTACGCGCTCCAAGTGTTAGACGTGCGTTTATCTTTGGCCTCTAAAACGGCTCCAAGAAGACGATAAAGTGTTCACTGCCTGCAGAAGAAAACACCATGAGTAGTTTCCTGCTGGCCGCATGGCAAGCAATGGATGTTTGCAGACGTTCAGTGCGGTTCGGTTTCTCCATTTAAGAGGTCAGCTTATGCTGAGGTTGTTGTTTTATTTATTTATTTTTGCCTAAAGCTGTTTGCTGACGGTCCGCTCTGGCAGAAGAATAAATTCAGAGTTGATCATTCGCTCCAGATCAGACAAAATAAGTATGATCCTGGAGAAAATTGCATTTTCTTTTTACAAAGGCGTGTTTCATTTGCAGGGTTAATGTGTGGTATTCCTGTGACGGCTAAGTAAAAACTTTGCAGAGATTCAAAGTCACATGGAAGGTAAAAAAAAAATTAATGAAGTCCCACAAAGGCAGGGGATGTTTATTTGCTACCTGGGGCCTCACAACACCTTGGGCCGGCTCTGGAGGGTCAGACCTGGATCTGCACGTTTAGAAGCGACTTAAACAGCTGCATTTGGTTCACTGAAACGATTGAAATAATAGATGTGCAATAAGAATAAACATAGACCAAAGAATAAAAATGGGACCAACAGAAATCCCTCCGATTCGTCTTTAATGTCCAGCTGCGCCATTTCATCTCCCCCTCATGCTGCGTCGGGGGGGGGGAAAAAAAAAAAATCCAAACCAGCTCTCCTCCTCCCTTCTCCCCGCAATGAACCGACCATGCTATACCGGTGGAGAGCTTGTTGCCCCGCAAGGCGAGGGCCGGCCGGGGGGGGTTGCCCACAGCGGATTTTTACTCAGGCGCGTCCACGGGCCACGCGAAACTCATCATCCTCCTGCCTCACCGCGCCGATGAGGTTAAACCCTGCGCATGCTGCTGCAGGCGGCCGCTTCTCAGTGGCGGAAACAACAGGCATAACCGAGAGAGGCGGGGATGAGGGGGTAGGGGGCGGGGGGGCGTAAAAAAAAAAAAAAAATATATATATATATAGAGGGGAACCTTACCTCGGCAATCCTTGATCCGAAGAAGAGCCGGGTGTGGTTACAAAGTATCCTCAAGGTTTCGAGAGGAATGCCATGACGGACCGTCCATAGGGATCGGCGGTGTTGGCGTGATCGGAGGAGACAAAAAAAAAAAAAAACCTGCAAAAAATCCCCAAACAGAACTGGTGCGAGGGGGAAATATAGTGGTGTGTGTGTGTGTGTGTGTGTGTGGAGGGACGGGGAGAAAGGTCGTGCGGTTCCCTCTTCTGCTTGTCACCTCAGCATCTCGCTGCGGATCCGTGACGTGACAGCTCCTCCTCGGTGGTCATCCGCTTTCCTAAGCGCGCGCGGCCCCGATCCGATCGCCCCTCGCAACAAGCTCGGCCGCGCGCGCGCACGGGAGAGACATTTAAAGCGCGCGCTGACTGACGACGGTCGACGGCTCCGCGCACGCGCAGTGGAGGGTCCACGAAATCAGTTTAGTGTTGCTATTTTTCTTTTTTTTTTTTTTTTTCTTTTTTTGACGATTATTAATATTATTGTTGTCATTATAACATCTGACTGTGAGCTTTTAATTACAAAAAAAAAAAAAAAGCATCGTCTAAACAGAAAATCCGGTGCGTCCAATGAGATGATGCAACCGATTTAATTGGGAAAAAGTGCAATTTTCTAAAAGACCACTAGAGGGAACCGGTGAGCTGAAGACAACATCTGCAACTTCAGAGTTAGGCTTAGAAAATGTTTATCTGTGTGACCCCAAAGGTTAACTATGTGAAATCCCATCTCATTATTGGAGGGGGGACATAAACAGAAAAATTTCTCAAGAGCATTTTTTTTTTTTTGTTTTGGGTGGGATGGCGGTCAGTGAGTTCCAATTAAATATAACATGAAATGCGGTTTAAAACGTTTTTAAACCGCATTCAAGCGGACCAAAAACGACATCAAACATGTTTTATTCTCAGTAAGCAGCCTGCAGATAAGTAAAACTAAATTTCAAATGTTGCTTATTTACGAGTTTTCTTCAGTCTCACTAATCTAATCTCTGCTTCACTTTCACAAAAATTTAAGGTTCTAAATAAAATAGCTTTGGTGTTTACGCCTCTGCTGTGACCCATGCCTAACAATAAAACTCGTTAATCAGTATATGAGTCTTGCTGCTTATCATGTCAACACGATTAAAATAAATGTTATTATAAATACGATTTGTAGAAGTGAACATAGTAAGGGAGATTGTATTTTTTTCAGTTAAACGTGTCGATTTAGATGAGTTCTGTATTCCACAAGTGTCTATGTTTTGGTTAAATAATTAAATAAGGGTTAGGTCATAAATAAGGTTAAATAATTACATTTAATTACATTTTTTTGCGTCCCAGAAAAGTTGTCAGCGTGAGCTTCTCTTTAGTAGGCCTTATTGTATTGTGTCTTGAAATACAGAGAACTGGAAAAATTTTAGCTTTCGATTGTTATCAATGCAGCTTAACTTATTGGATGGTGTGGAGTGCATAATAATAAATTCATTGTACGGAAACAATTTGGAAAGAGTAGAAATTGTGAGTTTTAACTAACTCTAACCAAACTGCATGAAAAACAGGCCACCTGATGCATTTACAGACATGAAAAAAAGTGTTAAAGTGATCCGTTAAATAAATAAATTAATTGATCTGGATTACTGGCCGACTGATTATTAACATAATAACAACTTTTATTACTTACGTTTGTTCCCAATATTTATTTATTTTTTTATGTTAAACTTTAACAGAACTAAACTAAAGCAAATGTTGTTCCCTCCTTGCTTTACTCACAATCCTCATAAAATTGAAATACACTCAAAACAATTCCTCAAGCCGCAGTAAAGTGGATACACGTTACGTAATTATAAGCAACACATTAATACGGTGAGGGCCACGGGTTGAGGCGATACCGAAAATAATGTCAGAGTGGGAGCTCCTGTTGTCACACAATCTCTGTTCGCTTGGCGGTGTCGTTTCCCCGCTAACCGGTTCAAGCTGTCGGAAGCTGCTAACAGCTGGATAAACCTCCGATATACTTCCCGTCTGTCCCCGAAGGCAGCCGAACGGAGCCGTGAATGAACCGGGCACCTCAATGCGTCTCCCGTGGCCGCGATGGCAGCAACAGAAACGGTCTGAGCCTTAGCTTTAGCCATGTAGCTAGCTGCTGTGTAATTTCAATGTTAGTGTGATTCGTGCCCTCAGCTGTTTCCGCCGCCAGTAGCTAGCTTCTTTTTTTTTCCCTTCTTTTTCTTTTTTTTTTTTTTTAACCCCTGTCCGGGACAGACGGCGGCAGCTAGCCCCCCTTCTCTCGCCACTACAGGAGGATGCTGAAGCTGTTCGGAGCGCTGGTCGTCCTCGGACTGGCTCTGGCGTTCATCACCTCTTGGGTGTTGGATAGCTACGACACGGCTTGGCACCCTAAACGCAGCATTCGGCACCCGAGTGCCAGTGATGGAGACGGACGCAAAGGAAGCTCTCCACCATTTCCCGGCGACGAGTTGAGCAACATTTTCTGGTTTGTACAGGTGGGCTGTCATTTTATTTTTTTTTCTCCCTTTCTCTGTTTTGTGACAGTCCCCTTAACCAAAAACCCCCACGATGCTTTGGCGTGAACGTGACGCATGGATTTGGCTTTAGGGAGCTAACAACCCGGCTTTGTTGGCTTTTTGAATGATTGACAGAAAGGGGTCACTGACCACCGAAGTATTATATGCCAGATAAAAACAGGCGATTCAACACCGCTGCAGGTTGGGTTTAAGCCTTGATCTCTTGTGCTTTGCAGCCGACGGCAATGCCTTGCATAAGTATTCACACCTCTTAAACCTTTTCACATTTTCTCACCTGTGATCATGCAAATGTCAACCGGATTCAGGTCTGGATTTTCACCGGGCCACTTCAACACATGCATATTCTGATGATTGTGATTGTGATGCGACAACATTTGGAGGGGAAAAAGCAAAAACACCAAGGGGTGTGAATACTTGTTGTTTTTTTTTTTGTTTTTAAGGCACTGTGCACTAACACTATTTTTGTGTCTTTGTTTTCGTGTCCGATCCAAGGTGTCGGACATTCACATCAGCCGCTTTCACGACCCAAAACGTATCCCGGATTTCGAGAAGTTCTGCACCCACACCATCGACGTGATCAAACCGGCTCTAGTGCTCGCGACAGGTAAAATCCCAGCGGGCATGCATGTAGGAGAGAATGGGGACGACTCCTGTTCACGCAGGCCAAAAAAGATGACCCTTTGTTGTTGTTGTTTTTTTGCTCAGGGGACCTGACAGATGCCAAAACGGAGAGCAAGGTGGGCTCCCTCCAGCACGAGGTGGAATGGCAGGCCTATCATAACATCCTGAAGAAGTCACGAGTCATGGAGCGCACCAAGTGGATCGATATCCGAGGAAATCATGGTAGGTTAACCACAGCGCTGTTAAATGTTGCCAAAAGCTTGCCGACTTATTGGGACAGCTCCTTATTTTGAAGACTTTCTCTCAGGAATCAGAAGGGAGTTTTTTTTTTTTTTGTTATGACTCAGGACGTCTTCACCGCCTTTTCAGGAAGCAGAAAAATCCCCATCGATCTACTCGTGCAATGCCACGCAGGCACTGTTATTTTCACTTTAATTGCATCCTGTTGCATCAGGGGTGTCAAACTCATTAATGTCCTATAGAGGGCAGTCTGTTGGAGAATTGATTGATAAAACTGCCCATTAACAAACAGTTAAAATCTAAATAAGTAACTTTCACTGCATTCATTTCCTGAAAATTCTAAATAACAAAATTTGGAACAATGAGAATAAAGCAATGATTTAATTAGACATGAAATAAATATGAAATGATATTTAGGCACACCACTTGTCTTAACGGTTCCGTGTATGTGCTCCTCCAAAGTTGAGAGGGCTTCATGAAATAGCTGTGGCGGGCCGGATTTGGCCTGCTGACCTTGAGTTTGACACCTGTGTGTTAAAGGGTGTCTTAAATTAAGGCTTTAAAATATCTTTTAAGTCATGAAAGAAAATATAAGTTGCCTTTAAATGCACAAATCACAGAATTTAGGTTATTCTTAGATTATTTAATCTTGTATTTTCTATGTAGGTTTTTTTCTTGTGGGACTTTTGTTTTAGGCAAATGTTTGAGTTGTGCACAGTCATCTTCACTCCCTGCATACTGGGAGGGAACAAGCTGCTAATTCTGCACAGCTAATAGCTAGGCTAGCTATAGCTATACCTAGATATAGCTAGCTAGCCAGCATTAGCACATAGATAGTATATTGCTACTTGCAGTCTACCGCTAGCAAAAATTAACAATATACTTGCTAGCATTAGCAGCTAGCTAGCTACATTTCTTTCTGTTTGTCTTGGGTGTGTGTAACTTTATTAACCGTTAGCTGGCCGACATTTGTCTTCGCCGCTAGCTCGCTAACGTTGCCAACACATACAATGCTACGTGTGTCAAAAAATAAAAAAAGTCACTTCTTTTCTGCATTTCTGTCCCAATATAGGTCTTGGATTTTTATTCATGGTGGTCTTAAAAAGTCTTAAATTTGAGTCGGTGAAACCGGCAAAAAAACCTCGTGTTGGCTTATGTGTGTTTGAGATGCTTCTCACTCTCTCCCGTTTCACTTTGCTTACAGATGCCTTCAACATTATGTCTTTGGATAGCGTCAACAATTATTACAGGTTAGTAAATGATCAACACGCCGCCGAATCCACGCTCAACGATGAGCTCGCGCATTCGCAGTATAAATCTGATCGGCGTGCGTTGTGTCTGCGGTGCTCCTGAAACGCGAGTCTCGGCGCATTGCAAGCAGATTAGCGTTCACAGAGACCGAAATAGAACCCCAATCTACATGATCAGGCTCATTGTGTTGCCTTTTGACAGTTATCATGCTTTATAGTTCCCTGGCATCCTCCCTTAATGTTGATTTGTCTCCTGCCTCCCTAATGATCCTTAATATCCTGATTTGTCATCTGTGAGACAAGGCTAATTTATTTATTTGGAACGCATTAAATTATCTCTGAGGCTCGGAACAGGACCGCCGCGCCGCCCTCCTGCTGCTCACGTCGCCTCTGCCTGTTTTTGTCCTCTTTCCTAGAAAATACTCAGCCAACCAGAAAGTAGGCTCTTTTCATTATGTTCACACGACCCCGTTTGGTAACTACTCCTTCGTCTGTGTGGACGCCACCCTGACTCCTGGACCCAAACGGCCGTACAATTTCTTCGGGATCCTCAATCAAGTAAGCTCTGTTTTAAAAAACAAACAAAAAAAAAAGTCCCAATTTTTGACTGAAACATTTTTTTTTCATGCAAATGACTGCTCTGAGCTTTTTTTTTCTTTTCTGTCAATTCATATAATTTAATTCTTGTGAATTTAGATCACCCATTAAAACGGGTAATAGAGGTGTAATTGCATATGTGTTGGTAACCAGATCCTCGTCAATGTTACATCATCAAGCGGTGCAGCGTATTATTTGAAATGGACTCAGCTTTGTAGAGCAGGAGCTGCTTTGACGATGCTCCCGTCATTGAGAATTTACCTATTTTGAAAGATGTTGGAGGTTGTTTCAAATTGCTCTTCCTTTCTGTCGGAACTGACCTACGTTTTGGAACAAAACCCTAAAACATGTTTCGTTTTATGTTCATGCAACCTCCCTCAGCGTATCGGTAATTTGGCTAATTCATGAATAGCTTCTCAAGCTTGGTCAAATATGAAAAACGTGAAACAATTTTATTCAGTGCAATTAGGAGTTTAACAGACAATGTAAAATAAAGAAACAAAAAAATGCCAAAAACAATCAAGCAGGTAAAAAAAAAATCTGCAACAGTCCTTTCTAATGGTTAAAGGTGCGAAAAAAAAAAAAAAAAAACTTGTGAAAGAAGCAAAACTGCTCTTGCAAGGTCATGTTGTTTTTGTTTGTTGTTCTCTTCCTATTTCTTGTCTTTGAAGACATTTCTTGTTTTTCTGGATTCGTCTGTTAGAGTCAGATGGACTTGCTGAACAGGTTCAGAGCAGAGAGTTTGAAGAGCAATCAGTCCATGTGGTTTGGACACTACACCACCTCCACCATCGTCTCGCCGTCCCCCGGGGTCAGAGAAACGATGAGGTAGGAAGGTTGAGACGGTTTAAAAGAACAAAAGACGGGTTGTGTCACGCTGTCGTGGCGCGTCTATTCATCCACCCGGTTTCCGCCTGCAGCCTGAACGTGCATCACGCTGCCGTAATATTGTCGCCCAGGCTCGCTCATGTATGTTCCCAGTTCTCAGGTCTGGACTTTCTGTGCTCAGATCTGCCGTGGCGTATCTGTGTGGCCACCTGCACACGCTCGGCGGCCTGATGCCAGTCCTCCACAGCCGCCATCCGCACGGCACTCTGGAGCTGGAGCTGGGGGACTGGATGGACAACCGCAGGTGTGTGACGCAACAGAACGAAATGACAACTTTTTAATTCTCGTTTTTTTTTTTTGTTGTTTGCTTGTTTTTTCCTGAGAGAAATTCTCCGATCTTTTCCTAAAGGTTCAGGGTCCTGGCCTTCGACCATGACCTGCTGAGTTTTTCTGACCTCCAGTTTGAGCAGTGGCCTGCAGTGCTCATCACAAACCCTAAGGACGCGCAGTATCTCCACCCAGGGGTGGAGCCGCTTGGCCGGATACGGAGATCAACGCACATTAGGTGCCTGTACATATTTTTATTATTATTTTATTTTTTGTCTGGAAAAATTTGGAATGTAATTTGACTGTTTTAAAAGTCTGGAGAAGAATGGAAAGATGTTTGTTCCTTCAATTTATTATCATATCCCATTTTCTATAAGATCCATCCATCCCTCCTTTTGGTTGTTTATTCTTTTATCTATTTATCTGTCTGTCGAATTTTCTTCTCTTTCTGAATGTTTTTCAGAATGTCTCGATTGACTTTTATATTTGGTGCAGGCTGTACAAAATAAATTAACAAGTAAGATATCATAGGACGAGCAAAATTTTCCATTTATATTAATAGAAGGACTGAGATGAACAAAATTGCAGAGGGGAAGGTTGACACAATGTACACTTTGATGGTTAAATATAGACTAAACACTGAGTTTCTGTTTGTTTCGTTTTTTTCAATGATGAATAACCTGACATGAGTTGTAGCTGATGGACAGTTGGGTTTCATCGCTTTTGTGTATGTGGACGTTTCTTACGGAGCAAAACTCGGATGTTTTCATGCATATTCATTGAAAAATGACTGTCGTTTTGTGTGACTGTGATTTTGCGACTCTCTGCAGGATGCTGGCCTTCTCCGAGGCTCCGATCACCGCGGTCCACGTCAGCATCGACGGGGAGCCGCTGGGCACCGGCCGCGCCGTCCGAGGGCCCCTGTATGTCCTGCTGTGGGATCCGTCTCTCTACCTCGCCGGCCTGCACACCATTACAGTTAAAGTGGAGGTCGGCGCTAATGCGATCCCTAAAGTATTTTATTCAGTTTGCGAGTCCCGAGAGTGCTTAGGAACTGCGTTTTTTAACGCTTTCCTTCTTGCGTGTGTTTGCATCAGGACTCGGCGGGCCGGTCAGTGGTGCGGGAGCAGCACTTCACGCTGGAGGACACCCTCAGTCCCAGCTTCGGTTTTGCCCAGTCCTTCATCCTGCTCACGGACTCCTGGGGCCGAGCGCTCTTCATCTTCACGGTGTTTCTGAACGTCGCCGTGCTCGTCGCCTTCAGGTTCCTCCGCGTTTCTTCCAGCAGAGGTGAGCCGTTGCAGACGATCAGTCGCGAAGCCGTGTTCCGGAGCTGAAAACGGCTTTCTAGTTCAACCTGAGGAATTAGTTTGAAGAATACTGGGAGCCACAAATGAATTATATTTTGTTTTTTTTTACTTTTCAGCATTTTTTTCTCAAATCTGTGTATCCCTCCACCTGGTCAGTAAAAAGGACCTGTTCTACTACTCTCTGCTGATGTTGAACCTGTGCACAGCTTTAGGTTGGTAACTTGCTGTTCTTCACTCTTACACTGACTGTTTTAGGATTAATTTCTTTAAAAAAAAACAAAAACAAAATAACATCTAAATTATTATTTTTAGTAATAGTGACAGAATCTCTTATGAAAGAATCACCTTTTCTGATGTACCGATTCTTCTCTAACTGCGAGCCATTATCATATATATATATATATATATATATATATATATATATATATAGACATGGAAACACGGTGACCTGTCTGGGGTTTTTGACACTGGATACATGTGTGGATGTGTGGTGCCATGCGCTTCTTCTCTCCTGGTCATGTCTCTGTCACTCCACGAAAGAATGACCTGTCCGCGTGCCTCCTGTCAGGTCCGTGGTTCATCGGAGAGCTGATAGACGGACACAGCGGCGCCTGCTTCGCCTTCGGCGTGTTCATCGACGGCCATTTCCTGGAAGGAAGTCTCACTTATGTTGTTGGAGTCATTCAAGTAAGACTATTGATTTTACTGATCGGCTCTGCATCTCTCTACGTGTGCAAGACTCCTCGGGGACATGTTTTTGTTTTTTTGTTTGTTTTTTTTTATTATTAATTTCATCTGTCTTTAAAAAGTCCATGCAAATATCTGCAATATTCGTAGCCTGCTGGGATTTTTTTTCTTCAGGATTTTTGTCCAGACTGGGGATGTAAACAACTAATTAGTTAATTGTTGACTAATGCTTTATACAGCAACCCGGGAGCTTCCTGCTTTGCTATATTTTAGAAGTAGGTCTAAGGTTAATAATGTGAAGGAACGCCAATTTCTGTTTATTCAGTGAGTCTTTAATACAGCTGACAGAAAATATTTTAATTTTTTTTTTTCTAATTCAGCATATTTTGTAAAAAAGTCATGTTATGTAAAGTCCCTCTTGATGAGAGAAAACTCAGGTTTTCAAGAAAATGTCAGCTCATCAATTAATCATTAGTTGATTGATAAGATCAGTCAACTTTAGATTAACTTATTAATCAATAACTTGCATCACTAGAGTCCAGATTTATCTAGGTTGATAAAAAAAAGAAAAATAGCATAACAAGTGACCTCATTTTCTTTCTGGCAGCTGCTGTTCTTCAACATTCCCCTCACCTCTTACCTCTGCTGGAGCTTTCACCACCGTTGCCACGGCAACACGCTGTGGTCCCACCTGGCGCGGCCGGGCCGCCGCGGTCCGGCCGCGGCGGTGCACGTCTTCATGCTGCTGCTGCTCACCTGGCAGGCCCACTCCTGCTACTTCCTCCTGCAGACGTACGGCGTCACGGCCTTCTTCCTGTCCCCCGTCCGCACGTGGGCCCTGGCGCTCGGCGTGGTCCTGGTCTACTGGGCCTGGACGGGCCCCGCCCCTCTGTTTCGCGACAGCGGCAAGAGCAACTCTTCCTCTTGACAGTAAATTGCACTGTTGCACACTGAGCCTGACTCACAGATACATTTTGCTGTCTCTCCTCCCCCCTGAAAGCCCCGACTTTCCCTCCTTCGACCTCGTCCCCCCCCACCTCCCCTGGAGACGGCTGTCTTTCTCCTCTCTCTCTCTCTTCCTCTCTCTCTGCAGACCACCACCGAACTCTCCTGTTTCTAGATAGTATCGTTTACTTAATATGCATGTTCTTGTAAAGCACCGACGAGCACATTTGTGGCCATATTCATAGCAATCTGTACAGCGTTTCAAGGGTAAATGGATCTCGGATGCATAAAGGGCACATAACGCACTGCCTTGCAAACGTATTTATTCGTCTTTTGTCACTTTAAAACCATGACGTTTCACATATTTAATTGGGATTTTATCGGATTTGTGTTGAATCTTGCAGAGTTTATACTTTGTCTTTTTAGGGGATGCGTCCAAAAGCGAGCAGCAGTCACATCTAGAGACTGAAATGTTTCCTCTGAGCTATTCCCAGACTGGACGAAAAGCTATTTTTAAGTCTTACTCCAGATTTTCAGGTCTGACTTTAATGCTAGACTTTGACTAGGTCATTTAAGCAAAACCATTTCGTTGCAGCTCTGTATGTCTTGAGGCTGCTGACCTGCTGGAAGGTGAATCTTTGCTCTCGTTTCAAGCCTTTTCCAGCCTATTGGAGGTTTTTCCACAATTGCTATGCTTCTTTTGAGGAGGGGAGTATTATCTAATATTAACATTTCCATATTTTATTTGGGATCCCATTTTCTAAATGTTACGTCCTTTCTTCCATTTGTCTGTTCTTTCCTTCTCGTTCTCCTTGTGCCCTCACTTCTTCCTCCCTTTGTTTTCCTTTTCCTTCCTGGCTCTTCCTCTGGCTCTTCTCTTCGCGTGTTCCTGCTTCTTGACCGTCTTCCTTTAAAGCTTGCCATGCTGAATAAATTCATGAGAATTTCTAGCGCCGCACAATATCAGGATGTCAGGGAAGCGTTTTAACTGCGACACCAGTTCTGAATTACACTTTTCTTTTTTTCTGAACATTGCGACGGCCAAGTCGATCCACAATTTCCACGCTTTTCTGTGTAAGCTCTACAGTCTCAGGCAGTAATAATGCGAGGATCGGAAATCTTATTCAGTCAAAATAAAAAAATAAATAAATAATTCCTACTATGTAGGGCACTTTAAATATGACACCTTATGAAATATGTCAGTCAGGTGTTCTTGAGGTTTGCTGAATTGCACACAGTAACGTCGTGACGATTTGATCGACGGCGCCGCTTTAACGAATGTCTAACCTGGACATTTTGACCCGAATATTTCAAACGGAGCCCTCGATTTTCTTTCAAAAACACCCACTTTATCTTTCCTACCTTTCCCGGAGAGAAGCCTCCCCACAGCACGACGCTGCCATCGCCAGTTCCTTCGTCTTCACTCCATTTGCTCGCTAACAAATTTCTACCGAGATTAAATGACGCCCTGTCAGGATCACGTAAAATCCCAATTAAATACGTCGAGGGCTGTGGTTTTAACCTGATGAAATGTGGAGAAGCTTGAAGGGTCTGTATACGTTTTGCAAGACAGTGTGACCAGTTTTACCTACGAGAGGAATATTCCAGCTTCTACTGTGGTTGACGGTGTGCTGTATTCTGCTGTGGTTAAAGATGGCTCATTTACTTGAGATTTAGCACTTTTTTTTGGATATGTTGCCTTGGCCAAAACGCCACTTCACCACTGCCAAAGGATGATTAGGAAAGATGTTTTTTTTTCTACCCCCTCTTTTATTTTCTCCTCCAAAGCCCCGGTTTTGTTGTTGGATGAAGGCTGGAGTTGCCAAACTGCTCCCAATGTTTACCTTGGAACACAAATCAGACAGGAAGTAGAAGTGCAGCACTTTTTACAAACGTATATGTAGACGCCACTGGAACCGGCGAGTGATAAAAGCAACCGAGACTTTCATATTCTTCCTTCAGTCCACGCAGAAATCCAGGAAATCAAATCGGCATTTGGACTGTCTGAAGTTAAGTTTACAATTTTAGCTGCAAACCAAGTCAATTTCACTGCAAGCAAACTGCCAGCGACGTTCACACATTTGCGCCAGTTTTCTCCGAAACCCGACGTGAATTTTTGTTTTTGCTCACAGCAAGCAGCCGTTTGTTTCTCAGGAATGTGAACGCTTTCAACAACACGCTGGTTCCAGGTTTCTTTTTTTTTAATACTCCGAAACGGTTCAGTGAACAAAAACCCCAACGTAAAGCAATCCAGACGCGTTTTGGATTCGAAAAGAAACTTAGATGAATGTGTTAAACATGTGATGAGATGAGATCAATTACTGTTTTATGCTGTTTTTATTTATTCGTTTTGATTGTATTGTGATTTTTTTTTTTTTTTTTTACTTTGAAGAAATGTGTTTCCTCTTTAATTAATTTACCCTGAAAACGGGGTATGTGGTATTTCAGCTCCCTCCGGCCCCCAAACTTTGGATTTGGCTCGGAAAGCTTTTCCTCGTGTGTGAAAACCTCTTTCGTCCGTGTTCTCGAGAATGTGTGCGAAAGCACGGAAAACCTATTTGTTGCACTGTCGTTCACACCTCTCTACTTCTGATTGCTGATGTAAAAAAAAAAAAAACAGCACATAGGAACGCTTAGTCGGTTCGAATCTCCATGTAGGGGAAAACATTCAAAGTCGCAGCCTTGATCGGATAAGAAACATTAAGACGCGTTATTGCCGAAACAGCTGCCAGACACTAATAACTTAACGGTGCACTTCTTTCCTCTACAGTGACATAAATGTACATTTATATTCTCTTTATTCATTTTCGGGAGCCGTTTTCTCCTACAATCCACTGAACCGTTCCATCATCTGTCCACATGGTGGCAGTGTTGGACAAATTTGGATCACTTCAAACACTTAATGCATGATTACTTTTGTTTTGTTTTTTTTTTTTTTTTTTTTTAACTCTCCCCAAAAACAAAAAAAAAAGTGTCTCGCCACCAACAATAAAACGTGAATGTGCCCGGTTTGGAATGCACGCCGAGCGGACTCGGTGAGGAAACGCTGGCATGGACTCCACCGCCTCCGCATCAACGCAAAGGGGTGGGGGAACATACCGTAACCGACGTGCTGGTGTTTGTGCGACCTCCTACCGCAACCCCTCCCCTGTGTTGGCGCACTGACGCTTTGTGAATGAATGGACGGTAATTTTACACCTGCCACATATTTTTCTTGTGACAACTCGATTTAGAACCACGATGACTATATTTTATTATTGGTTTATAGTGTTGTGGAATAAAGAAATGTGCATTACGGTATCGCTTTTTGTGTCCCAACGTTTCTATGCGGTCCGATCGGAAAGAGGCACGTAATCGATGGATCAATATGTCGGACCAGTGCCTTTAAGGAATTGAAATGGTAGTTGCCTTTTAACGCAGCACAAGGATCACTATTTTGGTTTAATCGTGCCAAAATAATGCTTTCAACCATTTCTGTTTGCGCAGTTTCCTCAAGATCAAGGGATCCAATCGGAGCCAGAAGTGGCTCTTTAAGCTTTCCACAAAATGTCTACTATAGCTATAACATGTAAATACATATGAATGTTGATTTTTTAGCAGTTTTACATGCAATAATTGTATTGATTTTCCAATATTCTTAGCTCTTGTGATTAGGTTGGAAAGTTAGCGTAATTTTTAGCATTTGTTTTATTGAAATCATGTGATGCATTCTAAACATTTTTCTACTCTGAACACAACAGTTGGTGGATTCTCACTGATTTGCATTGCATTGAAGTTTATGTTTTAAGAACACAGAAAACAAGAGTAAATATATTTTCGCAGTGAATTTCTTGTTGCAAACTGTCAAGAGTTCAGTAGGTTAGTGTCACAGTGATGCAGGTGATAAAAGGCAACAGTGGACCTGTGTTACAAGTTCCGTCCGGCTGGAATCTTTTCTCAGTCGGATATCTTTACTATTTGCTTGCCGACGTTTCCGCCTCTCATCATGGAGCAAAAAGCAACTGCAAGGAAAAAAAAAATTAGGAAAAAGAATGTTTAAAGTCCAACTAAAAATCACGACAGAGTATGTTTTTACTTGCGTACCTCCCATGTTTTCTATACCGTTCACCACCGTTTCCAACACCTGCAAAGAGGAAACAAAATGGCGCCACGTGTCAACCGAGGAGGAGGGGAGCACGTTCCGACGGAGGCGTCGTCTTTGGTACCTTGATTTGAGCTGATTTCACTAACTGGCTCAGCTCAAGGAGGGCAGCTTCCGCTTTACTCATGTAGCTGAGCACCACGAATCTCTCCCGGCTGATGTTGCGACTTCGCAGGATTTCTTGCGTCTTGTCGCTCAGAGGGGGAGGATACGGCACATCCTTGTTGTACTGCGAGATCTGCCCGCAGAGGATCACGTGTCCTCCCTCGTTCATCTGCGGGCGGAGAAGGCGCTCGGTGAAGGCCGCGAGGGCACGCCCGCCGCTAAACGACGCACACGCCTCACCTGCTCTACGACGGCGTCGCTGATGGCGCCTCCTACGTTGTCGAAGTAGACGTCGACGCCGGCGGCACAGGTCTCCTTGAGGCGTGCCGCGACGTCGCCGCTGCGATAGTTGATGGCTGCGGAGAAGCCCAGGTCTTCCACCAAAGCTTTGGACTTCTCGTCCGAACCGCAAATCCCAACCACCTTCGCACATCCATCCAGCCGGCCGATCTGGGAGATGTACGTCGGTACGAAGAATGTGAAAGCCTAATATCTCACTTGATTCATGAAATATTCTGACGATTAATCTTGATTTCTTTTTTAAATCGACACATTCTGCAGATTTTTTTATTTAACCGCTTATACATCAGCAGTAGCAGTATTGCGATGGCGCAGACATCTTTCGTGTACTTTATAGCGAAGTTTTGTCTTGAAAACTTCACTATAAAGTGAAAGTTTACAGTGTGTTCTCTCAGCATATCCGAATTAGTTGGCGATTATCTCAGTCGCTGATGAATCACGATTAATCGTTTCAGCCCTATTTTTACTTCCTCCTCTGCTGGGTGAACGTCGGAAGCAACCAGACGAATCGAAAGCCTTGGTGGACCAAAAATATCTAAAGGGTCTTGTGTGTACCTGTCCAGCTAGGGAGCCGCAGGCGCCAGCCGCGCCGCTGACCACCATCGTCTGATTGGCCCCTTTGGTCACGTGGCCCTTCTCCCTCACCCCTAACAGCGCCGTGAGTCCCGTCATACCAACTGCTCCCAAAAAGTAGGAAAGATGGCCATCAACCATCTGTGAATCAACCTGCAAAAGGTATGGCATCCTCGTGACCGGTGTCTTGTGCAAACTTGTGAATCGAATCTTCAAAACAAATAACAGCTGAAAACAACAACAACAACTAGTGCATAATATGCCATACCTTCTGAAGGCCACTTCCCATCATGACTGCACGGGTCTGCCACGGCCAGTTGAATGACGTGACGACGTCTCCCTCTGCCAGAGCGCTGCAGCGGCTGCTCTCGACCACGCCCACTCCGCCGCCGTCCACGCACTCAGACAGCTTCCACGCAGCCAGGTAGTCAGCACCGCTGTCTTCATTCATTCTGCAGCGCTGAGAAGGAAAAACACAACACATAGGTCATCCTTCTCACCAGTGGCTAAAGGTTATTAATGATGCTTATTTATGCCTTACTTCGTTACCATGTAAGGGTCGACTGAGAGGTAAAGCGTCCGAACAAGGACTTGTCCATCTTCCAGGTCGGATGTGAAATTGATCTGTTCCAGGCGGAAGTTTTCGGGACTTGGCTCCCCGTTGTTACCTGCACGTGCAAATCGCAAAGCTCCAGTAAAAATAATGATAGCAATAATAATGTGCAACATGCTCTTATTAAGAGCGCGGGTTCTGGATGACGTACCTGGTCGAGAGTTAAGAACGACTCGCTGCACTTGCATGTTCGTCGCAGCGTTTCGCTCGAGTGACCTGACCTGACCTGACAACCAATGAGAAGAGCCAAAGACAGGTCACGGCGTGAGAAAGAGTGTGTATAGCTGCGCATTTCAAATGAACATCTTGAAAAAAATAAATAAATAAACTGCTTTGTTGCAGAAAATTCTCACAAGTCTTTGTTGTACTCACTGGGGGCGAGTCGATGTTTGTTCGAAGGTTAGCAAAGCGGTGAGGAAACGAGGCGCATTCCGTCACAGGCAGCCGGAGGGGAACGTTTCCTTTTAGGTCGGAAGTATTGTCATTTCCGGGTCGTGCGTCAGCGTGGCAGCCATTTTGTGATTGGCATTGTTAAATTCATCAACGTTTGAAAAACAAGATTTATGGTTTTCACATCCATTCTTTAATTGTTGACAAAAGAGAAGTTTAGTGGTTTATTCTAATTTCTAGAGCCAAATAAGACCAGTTTATTAAACTATTTTGGAAGCAGATTTCACAGTTATTCTGTCTTTTTCAGATATTGAGGAGATTTGTCTTGGCAAACACACTTGTTGATGTAAAATTATTGTGTTTATAATTACTCCTAATTATCTGACGGTAAACTTTAATGTTTCTTTAACGATAAAAATTACGTTTTTAAGCCTGCTTGTTTTATTTTCTAAGGCGATGGTGCCACTCATAAAATGGCGCACGCACCGTGCTACGTTTCCATGGAAAGACGGAGCCAACACAGCATGTATGAACGAAATCCACCCTTCACAGCAATCTCGGTTCAGTACGTCATCAACTGATTATAAATGATGGACCTATAAAGGTCTTGCGATTATATTCTGGTAAACCTGGTGTTTAACCCAATTCTGCACATTTATTTCCTCTGTTCACTGTTCAAGACGATACTTTTATCTGTGTAAATCCACGCAACTCAGATCACACCACTCACATGGGGTAAGCGCCGCCTGCCGCAAAAGATTGGCTGGTTGACAAATGATGCACACCTACTGTAGCTGAGAACAAAACAAAGATGATTCCCTGCTGCCAGCTTCCGTTGTCGTTAAACTTCTCATTTGTAGCCCTTCCGTCCGAGATTTAATATGAGTGATTTTTTTTTGTTTTTTAAGTAACAACCAATACCACTAAAAATCTATCTCGAAAAATATATAGATCTCTACGAGATGGCAAAATTTAACACACGTTTAAATTAAAGTGCGACATTTTTCGACAGAAGCGGCTCACTATCTTGTCACTCGTACGCCCTGACGCGCCGTTGAGCCGTTAAGGAAACCGTGAAGCGAATAGAAACGGTATGCGCCCTCGTAATGAGGTTATCTGGTTGGGTTTCATCAGCTCTGCAGCTTCCGAACAGATGAAGACGTGGATGTAATCACACGTTGTGTTGCTAATCGGACACTTAAAGAAATAGAAGGGGAAAAAAAGTTGTAAAGGCGCATGCCGTCCCGCGTTGAGGGCTAGCAAAAAGCTAAATTGGGTCAGTGCGGGGCTGGGATGTGACGCCTTGTGGAAGAATCTGCAGGAAGGCAACCTGAAAAACTGACGAGATGACGGCTTTGAATGCCACGGAGGACCAGAGGATGAAGTGAGTAAGTAAGCCTTAACTGACGGGCGGTGTGTGTGCGCATGGCAGCGAGTGGTAGATGTTGTTTTGTATGAATCACGGGCTGGTTTTTGTTGGGTGTTATCCGACAAAACTGATCAGAAATCCCCTCTGTGACACAACTCAAAATGCCCCCCTCCCACCCCTCCCTAGGGTCCCAGGAGTGGCATCCATGCTTTCACAGCTGCAGTCTGAATAAATAACTTAAGCAAATTAAAATCTGCAGGGCTTATATAAAGAAAAAAAAAAAAGAATAAATAAAATAAAGCCACCTGCTGAGTACAAGTGCAAGGAATATTACACCCCATTTAAAGGTAATTTGATTTCTCATTTCTTGATTAAAGGTCACTAAATGTCAGTCAGGAAAGAAAGAAAAGAGACGATTCTCTTTTGGCTGTTTTCGCAGCTTTACTTTTTCACGTTCACAGAAAGCCACAGATGTCAAATATGTGTGTTTTTCCTTAGACATTTATCTAAACAAATGTAGTAAATCGCTATATCTCCAAGGATCAAATCGCTGCACCACTATGCAACAGTGTCATTAGATGCAAATGCATTTATGCAATCGTTATTAAACGTCAGAAATTACTCCAGCAGATTGCTATCATGCAGGTTTCTATTTAGTGCTTTGTCATTTCCACCGTTGCCATGAATTCTGTGTCAGCAGTGTTTTTATTTCATTTTTTTTTTATGGATGCCAGGGGTTCCCACCCAGGGAAACCTTCCGCCATGTGGTGGCACCGACGATCTCAAAAAAAAAATATATGCAGCAATTGTGTTATCAATTGCTTAATTTTCATGTTCATGTAATATGTTGTGTGGATAAATGTGTTTGTGCAGTGGGGCACTTCACCATTTTTCCAAGTAATCTGGAGTCTTTGATCATCTCTATTTGGAGGTCTGTGTCGACTAAACTCCGACTGCATTATCATATACAAAACATACTTTTAATTCATTTTTAAAAATTCAAAAATAAGTTTTTTTTGGTGGGGGGTGAGGGTTGGCGGTTTCTACTATAACTTTGGAACTTTGGATTTAAATATCATGTAAAGCACTTTAAGTTGCTTCGCTGAAATGACGAATTCACTGCAGGTAGCCTCGACAAACCTGGACAAATTAGTTTTGGTCGACTACAGCTTCTTTAGAGTACAATTTTGATATGTAAATTTCATTTTTAGGAAGAAAGAAAAACAAGGATCATCTATTCAAGAGTAACACAGAGTGGACGACTTTTTCTGAGGAACACGGCTGCAGTAAGTCGAGGAAAATTACCCTGTTGGCAAGATTTCGTACTGTAGATCTAAAACATTTGAAAGAAAACACAGCTTAGGGAGCTGAAACACCTTGGCACGGTGCTGATTGACAAGCCGTTGGCTGTGGTTTTCAAACTAGCCAATCCAGAAGTGCCATTTCTGAAGGCGCTGACTGATGGCGAGAAGGAAGATTGTACAAATTGGCTTCTGGAGTAGTGCTTGGATAATTACTACTGTGAGTATTAATCATTATTCAGATATATTTGGTGTTTGAACTATTAAAATAGGCAGTGTTGTGTGTTTTATTTTTAACACAGGGTCTCAATTGTTTGTGAATTTCAGATATTCATGGCCGGTTGAGTGGTGCTAATCAAATATAAAAGACATCTGACATCATCTCCACAGGCTCTCTGATAAGAGCCTGTGGAGATGAACTGTCACTTGTCCCCCTTCCAGCTAATCTAGTTCCACTGGTCTGTATTTGATTGGTTTGCTTTGTGAGGGTCGGGGATATATTGTGTGATTGTTTGAGATTACAGACCACAAGATTGCAGAGGAAACTGCATTCTCGGTGATTGACTGCAACACAAAACAGACATTCTCACCACAGCGGCGAAATAAAATCCACTGCCAGCGTGCATAGCCGAAAACGTGCCTAAATGAAAGGCTTCACAAGTTATTATTCATAATACTTGCACAATATAGAGATATATTTTCTTTCATTTTGTCACTTCTGAGGGTAATTCTGCAAAGAATTCATCTCATGAGCATGTTCTGTGCACAGTGTGGCTCATTGGGAGGGTCTGGAAGATTTTTAGAAAGTGATGCACAGTCTAATTATATGCAACTGAAGAAGAAGCTTAAAAAGTCCAGACCTATAGCTTTGCACTCGACGAATATTACCACGCTGCCTCTTTCTGTAAATGAGCAACGACCAGGCGGAGAGCGTCTCCGCAGTCACCGGGGATTCCCCTCGTATTGTGACAGTTTGTAGGATTTCTAAGAGCCTGAGTGGAGCTGTAGTGTAATGCTCCAGAATAGTTACTAAGAATTAAGAAGTTGCTCTCATGTTAAATCTCTCCTATTCATTTTTACTTTTTGTGTTTTTTTTGTTGTTTTTTTTTACCCAAAAGCCCAATAGTACTTCCACTGGAGTTTTTCCCCCATTCCTGAACACAAACTTTCTAATTATAGACATGGCTAACAGACCAGCATAGTGACACTTAGCACAGATCGCAGGTCTTCTACTTTAAACCCTACGCTATCAGTCAGATGCATATACAGTGCGTTAAAAGCCGACAGAACATGTACAGGCTGCAAGCTCTTAAGAAAACAGTGCTACGGTTCTTCTGGTTCATGTGTGTGCAGAGCACACAATGAGGGCTGTTTGCAGCGGTTTTCTGTTGGAGAAATGGCTGCCGTTTGTACTGCCTGTGACCTCAGCATCTTTAGATAAGGGATCCTCCTTCACCTCCGCACAAAGCCTGTTGTAACCCTGCGCGTTGCAGTCCTCAAACCTGCTCAATAGATATAGAGGCGGCGCACTGCCTTGGTGGAAACTGCAAATGATTCAGTCTCTACAATTAACATTTTGTTAATTGTGTGTATATATATATATAAATATGTATGGTGATGACTAATAATCGGCTTCTCATGCTAACATTTGTTGGTTTTTGTTTTAGTTTAGGATATCGTAGAGCTGTAATATTTGAAGATTCACCGACGTCCAGGTCTTTGTTGCTGTCGTTGTTTTAAATTTCCTGCTAATTCCAACTTGTTCGAATCAGAATTTGAATAAATCGGAAAGAATATTCAGACCGCTGGTTACCGATCAGAGCCGGCCAGCGAGAAATTGACCGATTGATCAGCTCGTCTGTCGCAAAGATCATCGTGTTTGTGGTATTTTCAGCACGTGCTGAAATGACCGGTGCTAATCTCTTTCTTAGAAGCAAAACAAAACAAAATCAAGTTGGGTCATGTTGTACATCCTAGTATTAATTTCCACCTAAATACATAGAGATTCTCCATCTTTATGTCAGCTGTGTGTTTGTGTGTGTGTGTGTGTGTGTGTTTTTTTTTTTGTTTGTTTTTCTTTTTAAGTTAAAGCAGAAAAAAATGATTTGCTTAGTCTCATTTGTCATAACTTCCGGGCAATTACTACTTGAATTTACTTTTATATATTTATACCACTGACGTTTCCCACGCTTCCAGAATGTTTTCTTATCTGAAAGGCGTTTATGGGGATAATTCTGAGGAAAAGAAAAAGGTGAAATCATGCTGAAAGTATTAGGAGTGGCCTTAATATAAAATAAACAATCTTGTTTTCAGGATCTACCTGCACGGCGCAGGCATTCCAAGAGTTTTTCCACGAGTAATATAGAAAAAGTTAGTGAAAGGAAAGATGAATTCCGGTGTAACCGGGTGCGTCTTTCTCTCTCCCCCCCGCGCCCCGCCTCCTTCATCCCCGCGGTCCTCCCTCATGTGTTGGAATTTCCCGCATGGACTGAGAGGGATCTTGCTCCGTAAATTACGGCGCCCGTCGCGTGTCAGAGGAAGGGCCTTTTATGGGCAGGGGGAAGTGGGCGGGGCCACGCGGCGGGCGGAGAGGAAGGAGGTGGCAATCACAAGACGGCCAGAGGAGCGCAGTCGATGCACGGCGGCAGCAGGCCGCATCCTCCTTCTTCTTCTTCTTTATTTTTTTTTTATTTATTTATTTTTTCATCTATTTAATTTTTCTTTTTAGCCTCGCAGTTCAACCACCGTGCAACAATGTGCAACGAACGGCGGCTGCATTGCGCTTCTGCTCACGCGCATTAGCACGCTCGTGTTTACGCTCCAACGTCGAGTCCCCCCATCTTCCCCCCCTCCGCCTCCTCACCTCTCTCCCATCCCTCCTCACTTGTTTTCTTCTTAGCTGGGGGCACCGAAGGGAAGAGTGAGTGGGTAGGGGGGGGGAGAAGAGAGGGAGGAAAGTCCAAATGCGTGAGGTCAGCAGCGTAGCATGAGTCAACCTCGGGGATGTGTGCAGTCATCATCGCGGGCCTGCCGCCGCCGCTGGCCGCACGAGAGAGCTATCCAGCGCGGCTGAGCGGCTCCTCACGGTAAGAACCGGGGGGCATCTTCCGTAGAGGCCGTAAAAAGTCGGTGACCGTGGCGCTGCTGCTGCTGCTGCTGCTGTTGTTGTTGTTATGGCAGACGTAGATGTTGTGGTTGCCGCTGCATGTTGCTCTGCGACCGCAGCTCGCTGACAAAGTTTTGTTTACCTCGAACTGGGTCGCGCGCGCTCGCGCTCTTCGGACCCCGCAGGCTCGTGACCCCCCCGTCGGGGTTGATCCCTGTGGCAGCAGCTCCGTAAATCCACCCAAAAAAAAACAAAAACGAAGGGGAACCGCCGGGAGAATGCGCAGGAAGAAACGTGACGCGTTAACCTTTCAGACAACTTGAATCGATCAGTGGTTATCTCTGCTTTGCTGCCACGCTTGTTTCTCTTTTTGTGGAGCTGGCGAGCGTTGTCGGGTCAGTTTGTTGCAGCGCGACGCGGCATTAGTGACTGGATAATCCGTTTTCTGCAACAAAGGGCTTCTCGTAAATAGCGCTGAGCTGGCTGGCTGGTTGGCTGGCCGGCCTCAGAAAGTGATGTGGAGGGAGCGGAAAGCGGCGGGGAGGGACGGGTCCTGAGCTCCTTCCGTCGCAGGCCGCGCCGCTCGCTTTAAATCAGGCAAACGGCGGCGGATTAGGGCACTTGACATTTCGTTTTTTTTTTTTTTTTTTAAGCCAATTTGCCGCGTTGTGCGCTAAAGCCTTCGGCTTGTGTAAGGGCTGCACTTGTGATGCGTCATGGTGATCCTTCACCTCAGATGGAGTGCGCTGCTTGCCTAATAACCCGGAGGCGCTGCCCTGTAATCAGCAGGTTCTGCGAGAACAAACGGAGCTATTGACGACCAGCACCTTCTCTCCAAGGGAGGATGTTTCCTAGGGTCTGACAGCATGTCAGTGCCATCACATGGTTGCTGCACACATGCTGTTTGTTGGCCACGCAGCGTGGTCTTTGGCTTTCCTGTGTCAGTGCCTCGCACCCCCCCTCCCCCTTGAGCCAGTGCAGGATCTGAACAGCTGCAGATGTCTATTTTAAGTCTTTCTCCAGGGCACAGGAGTAAAGGGTGACTATTGTCAGCCACTTCCAAAGTGTTATGAAGTGCTATATTTCTTTTGAGGTTTCAGGATTCATTTGTGCAATCACGCTATCAGTTCTGACAAATTAACATAATCCAGAAAGTAGTCTGTATGCTTTCTCTCTCTCTCTCTGTCTCTCGTCTGTAGGTTACTGACTTCAGCACTTGAACGGTTTCTACTTTGCGCGCAGATGGGACAATTAAATTTGACACACTGCGCCGTGCCAGAATCTGCTCCGAAACCCGGCTATTATGTAATATGCTATGGGCCCGCGTTGCCACGGTAATTGTCAAGATGTGCTGTAAGTTGCACAGGCGCCTGCAAGGACGTCTTGACTGTTATCGTCCTCCCCGCCCCTCTGCCCCACCGTCTTTGCATAGATCGCTGCACTGTGACTCATGTGTGCTCACTTTCTGCTGCCCTTCCTATTTGAGGCTGCAGCCGTAGTTCAAAGGGCACAGTCTCCCTTTTTATTTTCACCTCTGAGTCACACAGTTGTAAGAAAAGAAAGAAAACACTTTTTTTTTTTTTTTCTATCACATTCAGCTTTGCTTTGGCGGGAAAACAAGCGCTTTCTTTTCTGCTGCGCTTCTCGCAAGGCTGTTAGGGGTTTGATAAGGGCGCCGGAGCTCCAAGTGTGCCAGTCGATGCTGAACTTCGCCTCCGAGTGTTTGTGCGAAACAGTACGTTGATAACTGGTAATGACACTTTTGGTAACTATTGATTAAGCTGTATCTGCCATCTGCTTTCCTTTTTTGTTTCTGCTAGTCCGAACATATTAATCTGTAGAGGTGCACGATTTTCACAATTCTTTCCAAAGTTAATCTGAAAACCGTGGGATGCATTTGTAGTCTGCCTTTCTGGGTCAGTAGAAGCACCCAGAGCTGCAGTTACAGCTGCAGGTAAATGTGCAGCTTTGCACGCTTTGCTCTTTCTCGAGCTCTCTCACATTAGAGGGCGAACATGTATGATTTACTTATTTATCGCTTCCGGTTTTAACAATAGATTTGGGCCTGATCTTTGACTGAGCCGGTGTCACACGTGGACATGTTTTAATCTGAAGTCGAGCTGCACTCTGTTGTAGCTTTGGCTATTTTGGGTCATTGACCTCCTGGAAGGTTAACCTCCACTTACATATTAGTTTTGCCGGCGTTGTTATGTGTTTAGCTTTATTGATCTTCCCATGAACTCTGACCAGCAAGGCATCGCCACAGCATGATGCTGCCACCGTGTCTCACTGTTGGCCTGCCGCTTTCTTTCTGCCGCCCTATTACAGAAGTCATATTTGGAGAGCGTCAAATTATTGCCGTTATGCAGACTTGAACTTCAGCTACCCGATGTATTAATTGACCGAAGATTTGTCACTTCAAATCACACATATGTGGACTTCGTTTGCTTCTAAAGCACTGGAGTTTGACTCCAGTCCTGCAGTTTTTAGATGTGCCACAGGTACATCTAAAAACTGTGGTTTAATTACCTCCTTCTTGTGTAGATTTTTCTGGATTGCTGTGCCATGCAGTCACAGCCATACAGTTACCTAAAAATGAAGTAGCAAACAGCTCTTATCGTCACTCTTATTATGTATCACAATAGCACCACTCCTGAAGCTGCTGCCCCCGCGACCCGACCCCGAATAAGCGGAAGACAATGGATGGATGGACGGACTGAATTACGCCACAAAATAATGTGATGAAACTTTAAAACCATGTCGCACACCCATATAAATTTGCTGAGTTGAGTGTTGAGCTATCACCTCAAATCCCCCTTCCTCCTGCTAAATACACTGAACTTGTTGTTTGTAGCATGACAATGTGAGCCAGCATGTAAACCCGCCCCTCCCCTGTGCTCTTTTGCTGAAAAAGCAAACGCAGGTTTTTACGTGGCCGATCTAATGAGACCCCATCCCCCCCGCCCTCTCCCTGCGAGGGTCCCTTTTTGGTCTGATTGTTTAACCCATGACCTCTGTCTCATTTTCTCTTTGCAGGGTGTCGCCCATGAATGAGAAAAACACAGAGACTTCTTCAGATCTTTTCACCCACGACTGGAGATTGTGAAGAACTTCAGAGGGATTGTTTTTTTGTTTTTTTTTCTATTACTGTGAATACTACAGAAGACTTTTTCTGTTGTTTTTTTTCTTCTTTAAGTCAAAAGAACATTCTGGATAGGCCTGGGTTGGAGCGGTTCCCTGCTTCGGCCCATTCATGCTCGTCATGAGCGTACCCGCCCAGCAGAAACCCAGCGCTAAGAGAACGGGCAAACGCATCACGTTCTTCGGCGAGCAACCAGGAGACCCGATGAAGGAGCCGTCGCAGCATCCCGACGGGGCGTACTTCGTCCCCGGTGGCACCGCCGCCGCCTCGGAGTCCGGACAAAGCGAGGCGGCGAGTACAGTCACCTCCAACCCAGAGGCTCCTCACATGTACTTCAACTCTGTGATCTTCAGTCCAGATAAGGGTGACCAGAACAGGGGCCACTATCAGCAGACGGTGCCGATGAAGTGGGCTCACCCCGAGCCCGGTCAGCAGCAGCAGCAGCAGCAGCAGCAGCAGCAGCAGCAGCAGAGAGCTGCCTCTTGGACTGCCATACCTAACTGGCCGCCGGCTTTTCCGAATCTCACGAGGACCCAGAATGCGTTCGCGAAGGCGATGCACGAGACTCCCCCCGGCTTGCAGCTGCATCAGCAGCCAACGAACGCCGTGAAGTCTCGAGCTCTGGAGTGGGAGCAGCAGCAGCAGCAGCAGCAGCAGCAGCAGACATCCCAAATCTTTCAGGAGACGTTGAAACCAGGGGCGCTGAACGCCCAGCAGCAGAGCGCCCCCCACCCCGGAGGAAGCTCCGTCTTGCAGTCCTTCCAGCTGGCCTTCGGTCAGCCCAAACAGCACCTGCCCGCTTATTACCAGACCTTCCAAGGGAGCAGGAACACACTACCGAACCCGCCGAACTACTCGAATTCGAAACAGTCCTCGCTGCATCTTCAGCAGCTGCAGAATCAAGAGCAAATGCAACGGCAGCAGCAGCAGCATGTCATCCAGCAGCAAATTCAACAGCATCAGCAAATCATCCGGCATCCGCATGTCCAGTTACAGCAGCAGCAGTTACACCATGAGCAGCAACAAAAGATGCAACAACAGCGGCAACAGCTCCAGATTCAGCAGCAAATGCAGCATCAGCAGTCGCAACAACAAAACCCCCATGTGCTAGACTGTTTCTCTGCGGCACAAAACGCACACCCGCACCCGCAGCCTGTCGTCGTGCACTCGCAGGAGTCCACCGCTCCGGCTCCGCCAAAGATCCAGGAGCCGCTGATCCAGGACATCACGCCAGAACCCCAGCAGCAGCCGTCCGATCCCCTGCAGGCTCCCCCACCGCCCGAGCCGTCGTCGCAGTCGCAGGCGCAACTCCGCAGGTCGCGCCGGCTCTCCAAGGAAGGCGGGGCGCCGTCCGACAACCCTTTCCTCTGCGGGCCCTCGGATCAGTCGGGCCCGGAGAACGGGGCCCGTGACGTCCAGGCGGCGCCCACGGGGGTCATCCAGAGCACGCGCAGGAAGCGCCGGGTGTCCCAGGAGGTCAACCTGGAGATGCTCGCTCAAGAGGCTTCAGAAAGGAAGTCTCCTTCACTAAGCAAGGTGAGGACACCGCTTTATTGTTCGCTTCAGGAATGCGCTTGTTCTTGTTTGCTTATTCATCTATTCAATATAATTCAGTTTGTTTATATTGCGCCAATTCCCAACAATGTTATCTCGATTCATTGTACCAAAGAAAAGGTCGTTTTGGTTCAATTATACATACATTCCAATTGATCCTAGTTATCAGACGGTACAGTACGCTCAGTGGGTTATTCAAAGTAGTTTAAAACATTTCTATGCAAGGATATTCCTCAGCTATTGTTCCGTTCACCTGCAGCGACAGGGCCGGATTTACAAGGCTGTAGACCGCTGGGCTGGACTCTGTTTCGGTAGCCTCTCCACTACAGAAAAAGTATTTCATCAGTTGTGGAGAATAAATAATTCTGTGTTTTCCATCTATCTCTTTTAGCTAGTTGCAAAGCTAAAGCTTAAGGAAATGACATGTTAGGAAATGCAAATGAAAGCTAGGATTACAGGATATGACACAATAGTTAACGCCCTCTTTAGGACGTCGCTTAGACGTAACTTCCTTTGGTAACAAAGGAAGTTACCAGGTGTTGCCTGTTGTCATTTTGTCCTGCTAACTCCTGGAGGTAGCGTGACCAGCAATGGACCAGCTGTAGTTTGGTATTGATCATGGAGAACGGATACTTCTCCACACAATAGAACCTTTTGACATGCTAGAAATGTGGTTAAAGGGGTAATAGAGGACCAGTGCCTCTCTCTGAGGCCGGGTTTCAGAAAGAGCAGGTGTTTTTAAAGCAACAGAGACACAACTTCAAGGCATTACAAAGTAATTCAAGGCACTAAATTACAAAGTTGAATTTGATTTTAGTCACATTTGATATATGCAGCATTTTTAAAATAACCGAAGGTAACATAGTTACTCCTTAGTGCAATTGAATAGCACGATGTGCTTGGAAAACACATTACTTTATTATTATATATCGTTACTAATACAACCCTTCTGTTTCTGGTTTGTGAGTTTTATATAAAGTATCAAAACATGCATTTCTAAAGCCTTGCGAGCACAGAGACAATTTTTTTATTTATTTTTTTACAGAAGAATATCAAATACTCTGAACTGCCCCCCAACCCCGCGACTGCACTGCAGTTTGGAGCTCTTACAGCTAAAACATCTATTCTTCCAGCACCATCCACGGATATAATTGCGTTGGGACTTAAACTCCCTCAGCAGGAGTGTAAAATAGAGCAAACGGCCTGACGGGGCTGCCAGCAAAAAGTGTGCCAAAGCTCGTCGTTTGTGATTACCGTGTTGCTGGAAGAGCCTTTGGGTGTAAATCAGCACCCAGCGACATGTGCGCCACAAAGTGAGCTGCTTGGCTCGGCCTTATGGGTAAAAAACAAAAAAAAATAAATCAATCTGGGCCGCGGCGTTTATTCCTTCGTTATTGGGTAGCTTTTGGGTGTAACGTTTTCAGGCATTTTTAACTATAAATGAGGTTGAATAACAAGAAACCCCCCCCCAACGCATGAGCTCATAAACTGCTCTTTGTTTATGCGCTGAGAGTCTCGGTTGTGCAACAAGTCGTGTTGCCAAACAGCAGAGTGTGTTTGTAGTGCCCCGAATTCGACTCATGAGTAGCTGATCATGCAGCCTGTGTGTTTGGTTACATGCCTGCACCCCCCCCCCCCCCCTTTAAAAAAAAAAAAAAAACAAAAAAAAAAACAGAAAGCAAACCTTCAGCTTGGTCCGCCCTGCCCCCCTCACAGCCTCTGTGCAGGGTTGGGGGTTCAGGGTTGCCTCGCCTGCAGTGCTCAGCAGAATATCTCTCTCCTTCTGTGTTGGAGGGAGCTGGAGTTTTCCACCAGTAATAACGCGCGGCGGAGCCACGGCGGCCTTGTTCCCCCTCCAGCGAGCGCCTGGTCCCCGGCGCTCTTCTGATGTTTTGAAGATCGGGGGCTTCGAAGGTGCTGCAGACCCGAGCCCACCGCGGCTTTGATGTACGGCTGCTGATGCTCAGTCATCGTGGTTTCTCAGAGACCCAAAAAAAAAAAAAAACATGAAGAAGAATGCAAAGGGGACAGTTCTTTTTGAGAACCATGGTAGAGTTTGAACTCTAAAGTGTGACGCTTCTGTTTTAAAGTGGGTGCAGATTTTCAAAACAATACAGGAAGCGTCTGCTACAAAATTGGATTTATTCTAAACATTTTTGACTTAATGATTTGTTAATTATATCATAAGAATACTATGATGATAATAGAGGATTAAAAGTGCAAATAATAATGAAAGTAAAGCATCCATTGTAATTTCTTGTGTTTGCTCTGTGTCAATTCACTTCTTCAGTTCTTAAGCTCAATCCTTTCCCATATTTTGCCATCCGACTTCCATTTTCTACCTGTAAGCAAATCACTTAGACCCATGTATCTTACCATTGCATACCACCCTATTATTTAATATAGGTAGTCATGGAAACGCTCATGTCGCTGAAATATTTAAATTTAATTAAAAATCCTAAAGCAAAGTCCAATGTTATTCTACATCACATTAATTCAAGGTTCTTCAAAGAGTTGCTGTAGATGTTGATACTTGTGGGCAGGAATGATCTCCTGTAGCAGTTTGTATTACAGCAAATCTGAAGAGGCCTCTGACTGAAGAAACTTTATTTTTCTATGACGGTTTCATAAAGAGGGTGATCAGTGTTATCCATAAGTTTTTTTTTGTTTTTTTTAATTATTATTTTTATAAAATCCTTTTTATATTCGAGTCAGTTTTTCGGGCATCATTTATCGTCAGTTTGATCGTGCTTTAGACGCGCCAGGTTTGTGAGCTGTGATCAAGCCATCCCAATTCTAGGCAACTTACTAAAGTAATGAAATATTTCCTTGCAGTAGGGAGTGTGTAGCATACATCATCAAAGTTGCATGAAACATCAACCTGCACCTGAAAGAGATTGTCCCTGAATGGGGTTAAATGTACAAATCTGCTCATATTTAAGGGGTTATTTTATGTCCAACGCTGATTTACTGTACAGGAAACAGCTTAGTAGCTTTTTATCGACTAAACTATATTTTGCAGCTTTATGCAAAATGTCTATTTACAGACGTTGACAAGTCACACGACAGGTTTACTGTGATTAAAATCCGCAAGCTGCTGTTATTATTGATACTTCTGGCATTCCCCAAATGCCTAAAATTGATCAACAGTTTTTGAAGTTGTAATCTTTTTAAATTATGAACAAGATCAGTGCATTTTAAGACTCGTTGCTCATCTTTTACCAATGCTGGCCAGCATATGGACACCCAGCTTGTGTCTCGTGTCACAAAGTGGACACTATTCCTAACAAACATCGATACTGTTGCTCTGCCGTGTTGACCAGGAGCCTCACAGGCCGTGGAGTCCCGCCGAACCGGAGGGCATCACGTCCAAGCGGCCCCGAGACGACAGCCTCCTTCCGCTCGTCATCCCCGTGTCCGTCCCCGTTCGGAGACAGGACCCCTCGTCTCCGGATAGGGACGGAGCAGCCATGGCAATCAGCTGGCCTCACCGGCCTCCCAACCACCAGGACCTCGAGCGAGCCGATCACAAGCCCTCGGTCATCGTCACCCGCAGACGCTCGCTCCGAAACTCCTTATCAGAAAGTTCAGAGCAGGTGAGTGCTCACCTTTTTGTTTGTTTGTTTGTTTTGTTTTCCGTCCTGTCTTTCAATGTCATTTTAACGCTACAATAAAAACAAGCTGAAGACCTTCCTTAGAGCTGTGGGTAATAATCCAGCAAACTGGATGTTTTAATTCCAGCTTTAAATCCTTGAATTCATGGCATTCATGATGTCCCTCCCCCATATTCTCCGTTTTCACTCATTCAGCTGGGGGGGTTGGTGAACTGGATTCCCTGTCCCAGATCAGGCAGATTAGCAGCACTTTGATTCTGTACATTGTGTACCTTAAATTTAGGGCCCTGTGCTCTTTTCTGTCTGCCTTTCGAGTAAAACTGCTTCACCAGCTCGCATTCTTTTACATTTTGTCTCAATCAGAAGGTGCCGCCACGCACGCGGGTGTCGCCGTAATTATTTTTTTTTTTACACCCCCTCTCTCCAGAACGACGGCACAGAGGGACAGAGGGACGACGACGGCAAGAAGTCCAAACGGCGTCCCCGACCGGAGCCTCTCTTCATCCCGCCGCCCAAACCGAGTTTATTCATCGCGCCGCCCGTCTACTCTAGCATCACGCCCTACCAGAGCCACCTTCGCTCCCCCGTTCGCCTCGCAGACAACCCGATCACGATGCCCCCGTACACGCCTCCGCCGATCCTCAGCCCCGTGCGGGAGGGCTCGGGCCTCTACTTCGCCACCTTCCTCTCGTCGGCTGCAGCCAGTGGCCCGGGCTTGCCCCCTCCTGCGACTCCCAAGTCAGCCACTCGCAGCTTGTTGCGTTCCAGTGAGTGCAATAACATCTTGTCATCTTATATCCGCGGAATGTGTGAACTGCAACAAGCCATGCGGAAGCATACGCACGTTACTGTTACTGTTACTAGCTTATGGTTACATTTTAGATCCAAGAAGTGCTGAAACAGTAAACCGAGTTAATCGTGAAGAATTGGTTATTTAAATAATCGTCAACTCGTTTAGTAATCGATTAATCGTTACCTGGGGTAAACGGGGTCAGAAAAAGGCCATTTGAGCAATGATCACACCAAAACTGTACAAAAAAAATTACATTTTGCCTTTAAGACAAATAACCTTTGTGTGTATATGTTCTAACCAGAATTAATCAAGTGATATTTTTATCTTGACCTGATTCAAATTCTGTAAAGGAAAAAAAACCTCTTATTGGTCATCTTTTTTTATCCAATTATTAATCAGTTTGTCAAGTTCATTGATAAGTCTAGCAGAATGGGCTGAGCAGATCCAATTTTTCTTTTTTTTTACCTGCAGTTGGATCATTTGCCTTAAATTATAAAGCGCTTACTAAAGGAATTCTGTGTTGCTGGATTTTAGGCAAGAGAATCTTGGATTTTATTTAAAAAAAGGAATTGAATTATTTGTTGATTTGCATCTTTTAAATGCATTTCTCATATTGCAAAAAAAAAAAAAAAAAACCTACTCAATAAAAATTCGATAGAAGGTGCCAGTATTTAGATTCGATTAATCGATTGTGAGAATAATCCATAAATCGACTGATAACTAAAATAATTGTATGTTGCTCCTGGCAGGATAAGCTAAGAGTGGGGTGGGTCAGGTTGCCTTACAGTGTTAGGTCAGATTTGCTGGACTGTTATTAAATGTGTTCATATTGACATTTGCTTTCATGCAGTGCAATTTGAAAAGAAGAATAAAACAATTGTTAAAGCAGAGCTATGAGACTGTATTTTGTATTTTGTCACCGACTGTATTTTCTTTCGCCGCTCTTCAGACAGCTGCGACATCACGCCACCGGTGCTGTCCGCCATGAGTGAGACCACGCCGGTCAGCATCGCGCCGTGTGTATCCCCTCTCTCTCTCTCTCTCTCTCTCTCTCTCTCTCTCTCTCTCTCTCTCTCTCTCTGGAAAGCGAGCGGTTTGAAGGCCGACTAATACGCTCAAAGAGACGACGCGGCTCCTAATGCGGAAGCTCGGCATCATCCTAAGCTGGAGGAATAGCCCTGCGATCAATTATTCAAAACAACACTGGATTGAGTCATAAATCGTCTCGGAGGAGATCGCTAGTTCTTGAAACTCTAAACCCGTCATTAAATGCAGCTGTACTCTCCACCGCTGTTACCACTCAACCGTCTTTGTTTTTTCATGGCCTCTCTTGTCATAACACAAGTTTTGTACGGGTCAGCCTTTTGTTACTGAAAACATACCTGACTCGACACATACAGCGAAAACTCACCTCTTGCTACTTTTTGTAATGTTTTGATTCAGGAGCAAGGAACAAGACGTAAACGTTAGTTGACTTTGGTTAAGGATCGTCGTTTGAAAATGCACTGACTTTACATTTTCCATACCTTCCGTTTTATCTTCTTTATGTTGGTTTACATAAACACAAAGGGCATAAAAATTCAAGTTTCTTTCTGTTTCTTTGAAATAAACAAATGATCAAAGGCTACCTCAGTTGAAAAGAAAGCAACTTGTTATACTGCCTCTTTCAACAAAAAAATAAGTAAAAAACCCAAAATTGTCTCGTTATCTAAACCCCAAGATTTAATATCTTAATTGTTCATTCATCCAACCTGCGTCAGATCAGTTTTTTGAGACTTGCAGGAAATGAGCATTTCACAGAGAGAGAGATTTTGTCTCAAACTGATTCATCTCAGGGCCTTAATTCTTTTTGATTCTGTCATTCTGCAGATTTGTATCTGCTTAGAATCATGAACCCATTTCATGACCTTAACTGGGCCAGACGACAGAGTGGTGGTTTTCTTAACTGGTTCAAAGCAGATGAACGATCATCAGCACCTTGTTGCTGCTTTGTTTGCCCGTTTCTGATTGCATCAAGGATGTACTTATCCTCTGTTTACATAGAGTCATTAAAGTCACTAGCTTTTGCTTGAACAAAACGGTTTAAAGGAAGGAGTTTGGCACTCGCTGAATTTATTTTGAAGCTCATTGAAGGCAATCGCCAATCCGAACCCAGCCTCCGTGAACTGAAATGCGAAGTCTGTAGTCGGCGTGCCCGAGAGGGTGGGCTCGTGTTTGTCGCCGCGTCGGCAAACTAGCGGCAGTTTATGGCGTCGCATTGTCAAAACCTCGGCCCGACCGATGCCATCTGCTCGGCAGTTCCTCAGCCGCAGAGCACTCGGGCTTTTTCCACAAATCATGCTTTCAGTTGGGTCTCGCAAACGCACAAGAGGCACCGCACCGCAGGTCGGCTTCTACCGGCCCACCTTCCCTCGAGGGGGCCGCTAGAGTACACTCACGCGCACTTAGCGGGAAATGCAGAAGAGGAGAGGACCGTCTGAATTGTTTTCGCTGGCAACAAATTCAAGTGAAACATGAATATCTATTTAGAGGTGTGCATGGGGGGGAAAAAAATAAATTATTTAATAATAAACCTTTAATGATTTAGCAAAAATATGTTATTTTGTGATGCAGGTTTCGGATGTGGTGTTGCTTTAAGCAGGAGTGTCTCCGCAGCGTTCTCTAAGACTTTTCACAGAACGACGTTTTAATGCAGATAAACTGAAGAGTTTTACTTTGTAACTCCACATCTGTGCGGGTTGCACATTTGTTCCTGCAGCAACCACTGCGGTGGGCCTCATTGTAAAGAGTAATTTATAGGGGAAAAACTCCGGCTTGAAGAGCACAAACTCAGTGTCGAAGAGATATAATGGGACAATAGGGCAGCTCACATTAGAAAACAGAAAACAAAAAAATTATGCAACACAACAAGTTTTGCTCAAAATAGAAGCAACCTTTGGAAATCCTAATGTTTTTGATTTTAATGTCACCTCTGCAGACGAATTAATATCGGGTCGCGGTACCAAGCGGAGGTGCCAGATCTGAGGCAGAGGTCAGCTGTCGAACTGGATCGCCATCGAGCCGAACTGGTTTGGGCTCCACCGTCTGAACTGGAGGGGAAACCAGACTTCCAGGACAAGGGTGAGACAAGCAAGCCAAGAAAGGAAATTTGAACAATTTTAGCTCCTGTTATTGTAAATAGACTAAAGCTACTTCTATAGGATAATCTTTCAGTATCTTTTTTTATTTTTTTTTTTCTAAGTCTAAGTCTCCCTTAGATTCCAGATTTCTCTATTTCATCATCTTTCGTCATGGAAATGTGGTGAAAATAAATCCTGAAAGCGCAGTTGCTGTGGTTGCGCTGACATTTTAACGTTCGCTGTCGACGTCTCTTTCAGTGGAAGACCTCATGCATCTGGCCTGTTCCAGTGTTTTATACGGAGGAGGCACCAACCAGGAGTTAGCACTCCATTGTTTATACGAGTCCAAAGGGGACATAATGGTGAGTGCAGGCGAGCGATCCATACTGACTGACTCCACCGCAATTTGTATGAATAATAGAAAAATGCGCTAACGTTTGCACAGCTGACAGAAGAGCCACGACTTTTCTGCCATTTCAGATACAAGGTTTGTGTCTGTGCTGATTAAGTGTAGGCATGTTTGGTTTTTTTTTAAATGCACAAAATCAGATTCCAGGTATTTTTTTTATTTTATTTTTTTAATTTTAATCACTATTTTTTTATTTTTCCATTATTTTTGTATTTAAGTTTTTTAATACTTTCTGACACTATCTAACTTCTTTGGAGTAAGAAGTTATTGTGTAAAGAAAACCAAAGCAAAAAGGTTTTCAGTTTGTTACCAAACGACGCCCGATGTGCAGGCACAAAAATTCAAACTTGTGCTTTAGCTAAGCAGTCTAACTTCTTAGCTGAAAACTTCCTCACCTCGGTTTAAAATTACAACCGAAACCGTTCCGCATGCAAATGTGAGGCTTTATTAAATCCACTACATCTAATTTACAACCCTCCCCTAATCTGATATCTCCTCTTTGCCATTTTTAAACTTTTTTTTTTTTTTTTCATTTCTCGGGTTTGTGTGAGCGTGGGCATTGACCGTGTTTCGACGAGCCCGCGCCAGTTCGAAGTGACTGATATCTAGATTTTCACTTTGCTTTGTGCTGAAGCTTTGTGGTGATCTGAGATGACTGTGATAGTAAACCTGCCTGGTTGTTTATAGCCTGAGGCCCGCTGCCTCTCTGCAGAGCGGTGTGGGCTGCAAGAGCCGAAACAAACATTTTAGCACTTTGCCGATCAGTGAAAGCGGATCGCGCACTGCTGACGAATAAGAGGCTTTTCGCAATGTGTCACACGTATACCATCCCCGTTGCAGAAATGCGCCGGTTAGCTAAAAGAGTGGCCGGTTCAATCGGGGCTGCTGAAACGTTTGCCGGCAAAGATGAAGACACTGATTTGTTATTGTTGAGGCTAAAATGTCAGAACCCTTCATTGTGATGCAAAAACCCCTGAAACTGAGCAGACAAAGAAGTGCCACACCCATGCTCCAGAAACAAAGCATCCTGTGCCCCGTTCTGATTGCGTCACAAGAAGGCCGGTGATGACATCAGAGGCTGACCTCAAACGGCCACCTAAAATGATTTAGTGCCCGGATAAAACGGGCGAAATACAACCCAGCTTCTTTTTGCACTCCGTTGACCCGAAACTTCAGCTGAGAAAATAGTTTTGTAATGAGAAAGGAAACGATTATTGGTAAATAGTGTGAGTTACTTCCCCAGTTCAACAAGAGAGGATACTACTGGTTGTTAAGTCTATTGTTATTCAGAGTAAACGGAACTCGATGTGCCTTCCAAAGACATTATTGCCACTTGACTTTATATCATTTTTACTTATTTATAAATAAAAATCAGGATTTGTTGGCGTTTTTATTCAGCAGCTTTTCTCTGGCATCCGTATCTACAACACCGTTGGTCGATTATTGGTCAACAGCAATATCCAAGTTCTGCCACTGATTCTAAATCCGATTCTGTTTGGTTCCTGACCACAAGTCAATTCGGCCAGCAAAATAGAATTTTTGACCACAAAAATTATTTATTTTTCTTTTAATAAGGCCTTCTTTTGTTTTGGATATTTATTGATGTACAGATTTCATTCAAGAAAAGTCTATAGCTGAGCAGGTAAACCTCAAGACAGAAAAATTACAAACAAACTTTTGCATTTTTAATCGAGTGCTAGTCGTAGGCTCTATACCTAATAGTCAGATCTAAAACGAATTCTTGCATCTTTAGAGAAGTGCGCTCCGAACGTCCCTGCAGCCCGATCCCGAGCTCTCGTGGTGCTTTATGGTGCCGTGGGTTGAGATTTCAGGCCCGAGCGGCCAGCGCTGGTCCAATGTTGTCTAGGAAACTACGAGGAGGGGGCAGCCAAAGCGCCCACTCTCTGCAGCAGTCCGGCTCAAACTGCCGTCTTCCTACATTCACGCACCGTCAGATGGTTTTCTCTGAAAGGGAACGGGGTCGATTCGACGACTTCTCTCGACCCCGATGGAGTCCAGTTTTGCTGTAGATTTAGCAGGAAAGACAAACGGTTAACCCAGCTCCTTGCAACCTCTAACCCCTTTCTCTAAATCTGCAGCCTCAAGTCATGATAAAACGTTTTTTTTTTTGTTTTGTTTTTTTTTTTCCTCAGGCTGCTCTGTCTCTGCTGATGCTGAGGGATCCAATCTTCCCAAAGACACATCATCTATCCAGCTACCATTACTCGGGTAATTCATGCCTCGCACAGACGACTCCGGAACCCCTCTGTCTTTCCATTTTCTCTCCCTCTTTCTCTCTGCGCTGCCTGAAAGCAGCTGCAGCTCTGAAAGTGTTGTGGTGCCCCGGATGCCTGCGAAGGTTGATGTAAAGGGGGTGAAGGGCAATACAGCATGTGGTTAATCCCAAACAGAAGACAGACGAGGCATTGTTTAACCAGTGATTTTATTTATTTATTTATTTACTTTTTTGATTGCATGCGTGTGGTTTTAAGAATTGGGGGGCGGGGATGGGTCTCCCCTTGTTACTCTCTCCTTGCACTCATTCTTATTCAGGAGCAACTATATATATATATATATATATATATATTTATCTATCATCTTCCCTCCCTCCTTCCTGCAGGATCAGACAGCTGGACGGCAGCTGAGAGGCGTCTGTTCAACAAAGGCATGGCCACGTGTAAGAAGGACTTTTTCATGGTGCAAAAGCAGGTAGGTGTGCTTTCGGTCTGCAGAAAAGGAAACTTTTGATTCTTCCCATGGCAACAAAAGGCCACCTATATCATGTGTTCCTGTTCCGAGCGGAACGGGAACACATGATATACTGTGTCCTCTGCCCACTGTGTGGGCGGAGGAAAGGGAAATACAGTCGCTGTGGAACGGCGTTTCCGTTTCTGTTTCGATTGTTGCTCTGTCATTGTCAAGCAAGGTTTTTTTTTTTTTTTTTTTTTGCTTTGCTTTTCCACGACGATGCAGCAGAATCTGAGGTCGAAATTTTAGTCACATTATTGATGGTTATGTGGTTTGCACACTCAGCCTTTGCTCCACATGTTTTTAATCACAATTTTATGTCAAATGGTACAAGAAACTGTAAAAGATCATGTGCAAATGTAAATGATTTGGTTATATTTTGCTGACTCCACACTGAGTGGTGTGTTTTTTTGTGTGGTGTGTTTTTTTTTTTAAGCCCCTATAGAAGCATAGATGACGGTTAATTTAGCATCTTTTGAAGAGTTTCAGGAAGAGGCTGCCAATTTTAATTTAAAAGCTTGTCGTATTTCAGAGATTTTTATTTATTTATTTTTTTGGCTTTTGGGAGATAAACTGGCCCACAGCATCACAGATCGCCCTCTACTTAGGAATGTTCATCATTTTATACCCAGATAGTGTTTTTGCTCATTTTTGCTAAGCTTAATTTTGTTTTCCTCTGACTAATAAACGCAGTTCTGGTTAAAGTCCCAGCAGTGGTGCTCAAACTCCACGTGCTTGTATTTGCATTAGTGGAACAAAAAAAGTTAATTTTTTTTGTTCTTTTTTTTTGGGAGGATGGGGGGTTCTACGGGAAAGTTTGGTGAACAGTTGCCTGTTCACACTGGCAAGATAAAAGTTTTTCCTTATCAAGCCATGAAAGTAGAAATCTTTTTTTTTTAAAAAAAGCTAAAACAATTTACCATTCCTAACCAAAGAAAAGAACGGGTGTTTGGAAAAGGATTTGTCTTTTGCCGCGATCGAAACGTGCAAAAATTGTGACGCAGCGTGTTCGGTCCGCACAGGTGACGACCAAGACCGTGGCGCAGTGCGTGGAGTTCTACTACACGTACAAGAAACACGTGAAGATCGGCCGCAACGGAGCGCTAATCTACGGCGAGAGCGAGCCTCCGGAGAGCAGGACGACGGCGGAGGAGGAGCAGGACCACAAGGTCGGTCACGCGAGCGTCCCCAGTATCCGAACGTCTCAGGAAGACGGCTCTCTCCTGCCAGAGCGCCGCGTCTTACTCGCCGTTTTTCTCACAGGCCGCTCAGAGACTGGAGCCGCAGCAGCAGCAGCCGCCGCAGAAGGAGGAGGACAGCAGGAAGTGGGATGGTTCAGCTGACAGGAAACAGGATGTCTGTCCCACCAGGGTGACACACACGCTGCCGTCCACTGAGAATGTAAGTGTGAAGTCACCGACTCGGTCTGAAGGCTTTGATCACTGTGAGCTTATTGTGCAGTTTAAGCAGAACCTTTCAAGTTCTGGTATACATTTCTTCCTCATTCTTCTTTAAATCCGTTGAAGTTGTGTTTTAAAAAATTCCTTAAAGGAAATCTGAACACAGACACATTCAGATCACACTGTGAATAAACATCAACATGTTTGGAGACTAAAACTGTAAGCAGGCCGAAGCCCGAAGCTTCTCGTGATTTAGTGAATTTCAACACTCTGTTCTGCGTGTTCCTGGGTGGAAAAAAAAAAAAAAAGAACCGTGATTTCATCATGCACCGTTTTCGTGTTGCACTCGGAGCTGGTGGCGAGGTGTTGGATCTGCTGCCCCCCACTGGGCTTTTCTAGAAATAACTCGTCTCCTGTCTCTGCTGGGAAGGGAAACAATGACTCAGCAGGAAACTTTTGCACTTGTCTGGTTGATGTTGTTTGGAGATGAGTTCTGCCTCCGTGGTTATGTGATCGGACACATTGTCCACACACAGCTTGGAAAAGCATGAAGTCGTTTTTCACAGGTCTGGATAGTTGAGGAGTTGAAAGTCGTCTTCAGACTTTAATCCTCTTGTTAGCTTGTAAATGTTGCGTACATTCAACAATCCATATGATCATCCATCTATCCTAGTTACTTTTCTTCCTTCCTCCTTCCCTTCCTCATTTTATTCCTTCCCTTTCCCTTCTTCCATTTTCTTTGTCTTCCTTTCTTTTTTCTCCTCTGTTACTTTCTTTCTCCTTTCTTTCCTTCTTTTCTTCTTTCATTTACTCCTTACTTACTATTTTCTTCCTTCTTTTCTTTATTCTTTCTTTCCTTCCTGTATTTTTTCCTTTGTCACTAGCGTTGCTTTTAACCTTTTTCTTCCTCCTTCAATTTCTTTCTTTCCCTTCCTTTCCTTTATAAACTAAAACTTCTGTCTTTTTTTTTTTTAGCTTGCGACAGTCCTCATCATGAAGAGCCAGGCGGAGGTGGGAAGGGAGCAGCCGGTGTCCAGGGTCATCCACCACACCCAGCCGCCCCAGACCAAACCGCGCTTCGACGGCAACGCGCGCCGGCCGAGCCCCCCGTCGGTCAACAAGGCCTCGGCGGGGCAGGAGGGCGAGTTCCCCTGCAAGAAGTGTGGCAGGTGAGCGATCAGACCCCCCCCTCCCCCCTCCCCTCTGCTGCAGCAGCCTGCTTACCGATTCAGCGCCGACGGGGAGAGCCAGCAGGGAACACTGCCGCTTCCACTGCCCTCTCGGAATATGAATCAGTAAACAAGAGGCGAGCGTTTCATGGTCTGTGTTTGAAAGAATTACCCTTCCTGTCATGCTTTGGTTGAATAACAGCTTGTCCTCTGGCAACACCGGTTCTGTTATTGCCAGCCGTGTCCTAGCAACCGAAGCGCAGAGGAGATAAGGCACATCTCGCCTCTCAGCGAGTGCAGCTCTGCCTCTGCGAGAGCTGCACTCGCTCTTTAAAGCGCTCCGAGAGCGTCCGCGTTTGAGACGATGGTTTTCGTCAAAGGGCGCGAATGCTCGCCGTTTTACACCCGACACGCGTCCCGATGGAACCGACCCGCGCAGTTCCTTCTGCGAGGCAGAATGTGTTCGCATTCAAACAGAAACACCCGAGGATTTTTCTGTAGTTTCAGTGCATGTTTGTGATTTTAACTTTTTATCGACGGGACATTCATACATCTCCGAGAAAATTCAAAAAATAAAATCCCAACTCCCACTTCTTTGAAATTTCTGGCTTTCCCTACATTCATCAGATTTAAATCATTTTCTTTTTTTTCTTTTTTTTACTCTATTTAATCTAAAATGAGTATTTTGAGCCTGTTCAAAATATTTAAGGTATTTTATTTAAATTAGGTTTTATGGACGCGCAACACACAACATCCCACAATCCCTCTTAATGAAGACCAGCGAGAAAAACAAAAGGATTTTGATGGTACTAATCAAAATTTGGTTAAAAAATAATGAAATATAACAACTCCTTTTTAGCACTTTTTTCCCCCATCCATCTTGTAATCTCTCTCCAAGAAATAGTCGACAGATCAATTTAGTTTTTTCTATTTTTTTTTTCCGATTAATCGTCAGAATAATTGAATCAGGGAACAAACATGCCACACTTTTCAGATATCCTGTTTAAAAATGTTGAAAACACATCGACTTCCTTCCATTTGGTAATTTTTCATCACATGTCTCAGTCTGTTACGTGCAATCCCAATGAATTACGTTGAACTCTGGTCTATGCGGCAATCTATGGTCAGATTGTGTTTTTCCGAGCCGCTCCATCTGCCAGCGTAAGCAAACTATTTTTCCCGCTTGAAACATGACAACACGGTTGTTCTTTTCGTGAGCGTGGTGTCACCAGTCTCCTTAGAAACCAACTGCGCGCCACATGGTAACTCGGCCATCACTCTGTTCCCAGGATTTTCTACAAGGTGAAGAGCCGCAGCGCCCATATGAAGAGCCACGCGGAGCAGGAGAAGAAGGCGGCGGCGTTGCGACAGAGGGAGGCGGAGGAGCGCGCCGCGGCGAGGGCGGCAGCCGAGGCCGCCGCCGCCGCCATGGCCGCGCGGCATCAGAACGGAACGCGGCAGGCGGTCGGCGACAGCGCCAACGACACTCCTCCGGCGGCGAGGACACCGACGACGACGACGACTGGCAGAATTAGGGCGGAGGCAGAGACCCTCTGCACCCCTCCTGATTTTTTTATTTTTTTTTATTTTATTTTTTTTTACAAACCGCCGTTGCTCGGCGACGTCGGTGACGATCGCCGCTCAAACTTCAGCGAGCGTCCGGATTTGTTGGGTTCTTCCCAAAGCTCCCTTTCACTCAGCTTTTCCAAGAGTGGTACCTCTCTTGCTCACAGGGCTCGGTGAAATCAAAGCCATGCGTCGTCCTGTTGGATTCCCAGCCGCCGCCGCCGCCTTCCTCCGCACTTTGAGTCCCGCCTCCCGCTTCGCTCCGACGGGCGCGTTGGACCTCCCCTTCCGTCTTCTGTTTTCCTTTCACCTTCAGCTCCTCTTCGGACCTCAGTCGACCGACATCTGATAGTCGAGGGTGAAGTGGGAAAGAAAGGCTGCTTCCTGGGACGGACGGCTGGCATGTTCAGACTGTTGTTGTCGCCGCTCCTCTGCACTAACAGCTGCCAAAAGCGTGTTTGTTTTTTTGAAGCATGAAATGGGTTCCGTCTGTTTATCCGGGCTTTTGGTTCTGTGAATCCCCCGTCGTCAAACTCCCTTTTTTTTCTTTTTTTTTTTATAAAAACCTGCTCTGTTCCTTACTGTTTTATGCCTTGGATGTTATGGCAGTTTTATTTGAAAATGACAATCAATTTTACACTGTTGGTGTTTTTTATGGACGTGTATATAAGCAGGTCAACTCCCCCCCACCTATTTTTCTCTGTAGTTTTATGTGGTTCTTGTTGTTTTTGTGAATATTATTAATTATTATTAATATTATTATTAACATTATTATTATTATTATTATTTAGTTTTGGCTGCAGTTTTGTCGAGCGCTTTTTTTAAAAGCTTTTCTGTTTTGTTTTTTTATTTAAACAAAAACAATTGCTCTTTGCTACCTGTTTATAACTGTGATTCTTTTTTTTTTTTAAATAACTATTTTTTGTGTTGTTGTTCTTTCATTGGGAGCCAAGAAATGAAGAAAAGGCAGAAGCGTATGTGCAATAGAACAAGTTACCCCCTCTCGCTCCCCAACACAGTGTTCTCTGTCGGCTCGGAAGCAGCTGCTCTGGATGCCTCGCTGTCGGCTCCGTTACCGTTCAGAACCGCAGGTCTCCACGGACACGAGGGCGACGACAACCGGCCCGGTCCAAACCTAACACCGCGCTCCAGTATTTACGGCATCACATTGGCTTTCACAATGTGTGCTTCTGTTTTTCTTTTTGTTGTTCTTAATTGTAGGCGAGATGGTCTGTCGGTATAGATACCTCAGTATGGCAGTATTTACACAAGAAAACTTTAGACTGTAACGTATAACATTTTTGGAACAAATTGCTAAATACCACGTTTAACATTAGCTCATCTTTATTTTGAGTCGGATGCACAGACGTAGGCAAAAAAAAAAAAAAGAAAGAAATGCGCGTCGGCTAGTTTTCAAGTAAACGCCACATGGGTGGGAGCCGTCTGTCAGTAAACCGTTTACTTTCATCAACAGCCGAGCTTTTTTTTTGCAAAAGTAGTGATTTGTAGTAATTGATCAGATTTTTATTCCGAACTAACGGTTCTGCCTCCTGCTTTCTACCTCAGCTTTGTAGCCGTTCCACAGACTGTTAACAGTAAGATCACTTCAGCAAAAAAAAATGAATGAAAATTCGTAATCCTTTTTTTTTTCTTTAGTCCCAGCTAATCTGAGCTCAGATTTGAAACGTGAGTAAAAAGCGTTTTGATTTTTAATGGAGTTTTTCCATTGTTCTTGTTACGGATTTAGATATTAATATTTTCTCTCTCTCTCGCTCTGTCTTTGTTATTTCTGATCAAATCTCGAGCGTCCCTAACAATGGCTTGTTTTCCACGCTCTCTAAAAGCCTGTTGATGGCAGGAAATCATTTACTGACAAACAGTAGATTCCGATCTAGACGGCCGAACTAAAATCTCTGCTTGCTCTTAATATTTTAACATTAGAAGGCGTCGATTGCCAAGACTAGATCTCTACTAACACGGAGATAAATCTGTGTCTGCCTTTGGATATTTGCTCTGAGATTCCAGATTTGGCTGAAAAAGCTGTTTAGATGACAATTTTGTCATCCCCCCCCAGTTATTAGTATTACATAGTCTTTTTTTTTTTTCTTTTTAATCTTTCGACGCAGACTGTTTGCATCTGCGATTCCTCTCTTCCCGTTTACATGATCCGAGGCACCGAGTTGGACCATTGCGACCATCTGTTGCTACATATCCCAGCGTTGAGCCCTTTTAGCCCGGAGCCGCCGAAGCAACAAATAGGTGAAAAGGTTGTTTCCCTTGAAAAGGACAAACTGGAGGAAGAGAGAAACGTTGAGTGGGGAAAAGAGTCAAAAACGAGCAGAATCAGCTCTGCTTACTCTACGAGTTCGAATCTGAATCTGGGTCTATGCACAGGCTGTGTGTGTGTGTGTGTGCGCGCGAGTGTGTGTTCGAAGCATCCTGTTAGCCGTGTGCGTGTGTGAGTTCTGCGAGGTCAAATGTTTGACTGCCGTACCAGTCACAAGCAAACAAACAAACAAAAAAAAAAGGGGGGGGGGGTTTTGCAGACTGTTCACGTTTGGTATGTTAATTTATATCTCCTTTTTATTTGGGCTCGCCTCAAGGTTCTCGTTTGGGTTTCGGGTGGGGCGGGGAGCGATGTTGCGAAAACAAAAAAAAAAAGGTTTCGAAGAAGAATTTTTACGGATGGAAGTGGAGGCCACAGACGCTTCTCGTTTCGTCCGGCTGGTTGAGGGGAGGGAAAAAACACAAATTTCCGAAGAAAATGTTTATTTAGCTAAAGATTGGAAATATATAATATGAACGGAATTCTATGTTTGCATACTTTTTATGCTATTTTCGTATAGGGTTCACACTAATGATAAAATCAGAAAGGAATCTCAAGTGCTTTTTACTACGGTGTAACTTATTTGTGTTGATTTGATTTTTACCACCTGTGTTTTTAGTAATGATTTATGGAAGCACTGTATATTAAAGGTTCAAAACATTCTGCGAGCGGCTGCGTTTTGTTCCTGGTGTCTCCTCGCACAGAGCAATGATGGCTGCAAGTCGATAACACTGACTGAAATGAAACGGGGATCGGTGGCATGTTCACTGTTTTCAATTAAATCCAGTTTATGAAAGAGCAATTCACCAAACAGAAGAAAATTAATTATTCGTAATTTAATAACAGGTAATTTTCTCTCTTGTTTGTATCTACAAAAAGGTTTTTGTTTCAGAGCTGCAACGGGATCATTTGGACAAAATTGGAAATACACAGCAGATAACTATTTCTAATATATTTTAAAGGCCCTAATTTATTCAGTACATTAGCTGAAGTGGTGAACCGGTGTCATCTTTTAAAATTAGTTTCTGCTTTTTTTGTACTATTATGTAACAAGTTGCATCATAAAAATTATTTCAGCTGCTGCTGTGTCTCCATAAAGAAAATCCCAAGCATCTGATTGGTTAGCCTGCACAAAAATAATAAAAACATTCTGACTCGGGTCAGAATATTTTATTATTTCTGAGCAAATCCTACCAGAGAAGGTCTCTCTTCTACTTCATAAACTCAAGAATTTACATTTAATATTGTAAAAGTCAGAAAATTGACACCAACGCAGTCTCTTCTCATCCATGCAAAATATGAAAAAAAAAAAAATGAGACACAGTTGGCACATGGTGGTGAGATGAAGAAATTATTTCACTCTTGTGTTTTTTTTTTTTTCTTTTCTAACTTTATTTCACTTCAGAAGAGTCTGGGCGAAATTCAAATTTCAATGTGATTCATTGATCGCAACAGAGAGAGGCAGATGTGCTGTTAATCAATGTCTTCTTGTGGTGGCAACCATAACCTCGTTGGGTTGGGAGAGAGAAAAAAAATAACACTCGACAATCAGGGCTTTCATTAAAACAGCCGCCCATAAAATCGCTGCCAAGAAAATCATGAAGGAAACAACAGTTCTCCAGATCATCACGAAATTAAACGTGAGATTGTTGGCGTCGACCAGCAAGGCCGGTGTTCTAACAAATAAAGAGAGGGGCGGGAAATCAATTAATCAGTCCTTGAGCAATATTTCACACTGATTTCTTTCCTTTCAATCAGTTTTTTTTTTTTAATGCTCTGTTTGGAATTGTTCATTAAAAAAAAACAAAACAGCTGATTAGAAAATGCAAGAAATAACCTCCACCACCTGGACTCATGAATACTGTGCTGCAGAATCACCTGTAGACGTAATGAGTACATTGAACCATCCTTTAAGTTGTTAGGAATACCTCTAGGTGTAAACGAGTGTTTGCTTCTCGTCCAAAGTGTGTTTCTTTTCCACCAATCTGGCCAAGCAACGCAGATGACTGAAGAGTCGTATCGAAGCATCCAGAAATCCAGACACGGTTCATTGTTACTGGCCATCTGTGTGTTTTCCCGGATGATAGAGCTCCCTTATTCCAAAGCGTCACAGTAGTAAGAATGTTTTTAGTATTGCTGCAGAGGAGCCAAAAGCTGCTGTCAAACTACAAGAACGGACAGGAGTAAAACCTTCAGAGTAGTTTCACTTGTTTCAAAGTGCAGCATAGAAACATGTATGTATAGAATAAAAAAATAATCAAAAAAAAAAAAAACACATCACCTGTGTTCTTGTCCTGTGAAAGGCGGCGCTGGAACACCAGGGGGCGCTGTTGTCCCAGAATTGGTTTGACTTTCTAAAGTCTTTTGGCCTCCCAAGTTTTGAGAGGCTAAAACACTTCTTTTCTTTTTCTTTTTCTTTTTTTTTTTTTTTAATGTTTCATTTTCAGAATGAATGCATAGTTTGCAAACGTTTCACCTTACTTAAAGCTCATAGTCCCCTATCAGGTGAGCTGTGTTACTACTTTTGGGACTTTTATGAAGGTAAACAATGCTAAAGTGTTTGAAAAATGATGAAGTCAAGAGTGCATTGTCTGGGAAACAACATTGCGCTACTGGCCGGGCGACATATGGACCCTGCCTTGGATTGATTCATACCCATTAATGTGTTGGACGACGTGTTAATGGTGTGTATAAATAATATTTCTTTAGTGGAAAGACAGGGAAAACCCCACATGCTTCTTAAACCCGGCCCTGACCTTGACCCACATGCTGCTTGGCAAAGTATCTGACAACTCAAAGAGAAAGTTTGTAAATGTAGCTATTTTTGTCCTGGGGGGAGAAATAAAAAGAAGAAGAAGAAGAAGAAGAAGAAAACCCCAATTTTTTTCACCGCTTTCATGTTTACGATTATGACATCGGAGGACGGTTAGGCAATAACTGTGGAGCAGCGGGATCTGGCTGTGTCGGATCAAATGATGACGAGAACTGCTTACTTCTCCCTCTGGCTCCGCAGCGAGCAGCAGACAAATCTGGGAAAGGCAAACAGGAACAGCATGCGGCTCAGATGTGTCCTCGCGTTCTGCTTTCGCCAGATCCGAAGAGGAGGAAGAAGAGGAGGAGGAGGAGGAGGACAGCATGGAGGAGGAAGACATAATATGTGGGAAGGGAGGCGAGGCATGCACAGGAACTTAATCTGGTGAATTTCTGGAGAAAATTAGAGATCAGAGTGATATCTGGGAAAGTTTAATGAAAGGTCTTTGTTTGAAAATTGGCATTTAGACATTAGACTTTTTAGAGAGCCCTCTGATCTTCCTGGACTCTGTCATCAGCGCTAATAGTGTGGAGGATAGTGAAATGGTTTCTAAGAGTCATCGTGCGGTACAACTCGTCCCTCTGAGCCCCAGAGACTTAAGAAACCTGAAGGGGGTGGCCAGGTGCTTTCCCAGGGAGCGTGAGGACACAGGGAAGCCCCCCGTCGATGTGCTGTTAGTGTGACGGCCCTTTAATCCTGGAGCTGCTTAACAGAGGAAAAACACGCCTGACAGACGTTTGCGTGGCCTTCAGGGTAAACACGGGGAGAAAACCCCAACCGTCGCGCGATGCTGTTTACTTTTATGTGCTTCGTTTTTTTTTTAAAAAAAAAAGCATTTATTTTCAAAGTACAGGGCCATAGCCTCCTCATCAGGAGCCCCACTGCAGATGCTTCCTCCTGGCTTTTGGGTGGCCTTTCACACTCCCCTCTGCTTGCAGGAAGCCGCCTGCCCACACAAACAGTTTCCACGGCGCAGGCTCAACTTGTTCTGGTGAACGAGACGGGAGAGTGGATGTGGATGTGGATGTGGAGAAAGTTAAAGTTGAGATGTGAGGCGGCGACTGATGACCGAGGGGTTGAACAAAAAAACACACACAAAAAAACGTGAACTCAAGAGTGGAAGGCTTTAGAAACGCAGACCGCAGATGTTCATCCCACCAGGACAGCTGGACTTTATTTCCTCACCAATATGTTTCGTGTTCCTGCTGTTGTTGCTGCGTGTGAAATCTAAACACACATCTCATAGGCGGAAAAGGTTTTTCCGAATGAATTTGCATCATCATCATCATCATCATCATCGACAGTCTTTTACATTTCAAACACATGGTATGTGTACACTTCTGAGAGCCAGTGCTGGTAAATAAATGGCCTTAACGTTCAAAAGGAAGATAGCAAATTTGTCTGAATTACTGCTAATCAACAACAACTAAAAAAAAAACCCTAAGCACCTTCATGAAGCGTACATACGGCTTGGACTTCTTCCCATTCGCTGGCATTTTATTCAGCAGATAAACACAAAATGGTGCTTAATTGTGTCGTGGAAGGAGCTTAATAAAGTGACTTCCAACTTCTCATTTGACAGTTAACAACCTGGTTGCACATTTGCAAACTCTACCAGGTTTTCCTCAGCGCTTGGCCTCTCTTATCAGCTCCAAGGCCCGATGCTGCCACCCTGTTTCACCATGCGAGGAGTGGAAGATCAGGAGTGGAAGATCAGGAGGGAAAGATCAGGAGTGAAAGATCTCCTCTGACACCCACGTGTTTGCTGGCCGCTTTTTATTTTGCCTCGAGTCTGCGTGCATAACTCCCTCCTCGGATCGATCCTTCACTCTCACTAACAGGTTGAGCAACGTACCAGCAATATTACTTGTGCTCATTGGCCTCATAAGATGGAAGTGCTCTCTGCTGGAAACGAAACAAAACAAAACAGATGTTCATTGGAATATTATTGGACAGGGGAGACGTGTGCATGTGTGTGTGTGGGTGTGAGTGTGGGTGTGTGTGTGTTTTCGCTGGTTCATATCAAAACTGACAGGGTGGAGTTCATGACCTCACACATCTGAAACGGTTTAAGGGATACAAAAAAAAGCGTTTGGCTCATTTTTCGTTTTTCTTCGTCTAAATGCAAAGAAATACGAAGAAAACATGGAGGAACATGGAGGAGCAGAGCTACTCACAGTTATGATCCGACTGAAGCGTTACTGTTCCATTCATAATGATAATTTGCTATTACCGCTATAGTCACCGTGCTGACTGTCACCTTCACTTTCACTGGGTGTGGTGGGGATTTCAACATGTCAGTCATATGCAATACGCTTCACTTCTTCTCCTTTTTTCAGCCACACAGGAAGCAGCGGCCTCTGATCCGTTGATGCTCTGTCTCAACGACAAAGTTCCGGTTGAAATATTGTTGTCGTTGTTTTGTTTTTTGTTTGTTTGTTTGTTTTATGGAGAAAGAAAGGCTTAATGAAGTAGAATCAAAATAATACTTGTTTTCATGTGCAAAGAAAATTAAAATCAAGTTGAACCTGCTGTCTTCAGAAAGCACCTGATTCTCATCTTTGTGACTGACTGTAATTATGCATTTCACCACCAGGAGGCACCAAAGTCAGAAATCTACCACAGGTAATCCATGCAAGTAGAATAATGTTACTTAAGCATGATGTTTTTTGTTTGTTTGTTTGTTTTTGACTGTTTGTGTCTGCTTGTACAAGAAATATAAAATATAAAACTTGCTCTCGATTATTATTTTTTTTAATTATTATTATTGTTTTGGGACACGAACATCCGCATCGTTTATTAGAACGTTATGAGTTGAACCAACATAAAGCACGAGTAAACATCTCAAAAGAGCGCGTGTTTGTCCATTTTTGTTTGCAAAAAGGTTCAGGTCTGGACTTTGACTGGACCACGTAGCTGTGGCTGCATGTTTACTGTCGTTCTCCTGCAAGAACGTTCACTTCTGCCTCAGTCCGCTGCTTGCAGGTTCCTGTGCTTCACATGACACCCGGTGCAGCACGATGGAAGCCCGTGGCAGAGAGCCGGGTGCGGATGGGACGGGGATACGTTTAGCAATATGTTTTTCATTTGTAACTTTCAGGACCGCAGCCAGACTCCGGTCCTTCGCATCCTCACCTCTCGCGCTCCTCCGGACTGCTTGGCCACCCGTGCGTAATTAATGGCACCTGTGGAAAAGCCGCATTTTTCCAGCCGTTTCTGGATCCGTGAGTCTGAATTTACAGCCTCGTGACTGTGAGGGTCCCTGATTCACGCCGACGCCGCAGCGTCAGCTTCCTCCTCTTCCTCCTCCTCCTCTTCCTCCTGCAGCTCCACTTAATAGAAAACAGTTCATCTTTTGAAGTGCAGCAATGGGACTTAATGGCGGTGCTTTCTGCTCGCATGATGCTTCAATTATGATGCCTGGAAATTAATCCCCTCCTCCTATGTACTGTATATTATTAAGACGATAATTAATAGTGGAAACAGATTTATTGGCTTTTTTTGCGTTTGTGCCAAAACGTCCTCTGAACGTTTCATTGTCCTTTGTGGAGGCTCCTTCTGGCGCAGGGTGACAGGCAGCCAATGTGACAGGCAGACAGACAAACGGGTTGTCTGTTGGGGTTTGTTTGCGCCGGTTGCCATAGCAGCGGGCGGATATTACAGGCTGAAGCGAGGCGCCGCATGACCGCGCGCAGCCGTGAGGGGAGCAAAACGGCTTTTGCGGAGAGGAAGATGATGATGATGGAAGTACGCAGATACTAAAAAGAATGTGATTTTTTTTTTCTTTCTTTTTTTTTGTATCCACGGCCTTGCACTTCAACGCCGTGGCTCCTGAAATGGCCCCATCAGCCCTGGCTCTGGAAATGACAGATCCACAAGGTTCCAATTGCGCATGGCCAAATTTAGCTCGTCTTATGAGGAGACAGGCGAAAGCTCGAAAATGATTTGTTCTCTTGGAATCTCAATTAGCAGCAAACATGTCTCAAACTTTCATATTTTTTTTTTTTTTAATAGCTTTGCTTATTCATTCAAACACCTGACTGACACTGAAAATGGCCCCACTTTCTGTTTTCCTTACTTTTTTTTTTCTTTTCTAAAATGTTAGGCTTTTGGATGGCTGCTGATTTTATTATTTTTTTTGTGTGTGTATATTTGGTTCCAACTGAAAAGAAACATGAAAAGCAGAATATAAGCCTGGACTAATGAACTATTCCCACACCAATCCTGAAGGGACTGGCACCGGGTCAGGGTTCTGACAGGAAATGAAGACAAAGCAATTTGTATGACGGCTCTCAACTGCATTTTTGATGAAGTCAAACTTCGTCAAACACTCACGGGTTTCTCACAAAAAATAAAACGCCACATAGTAAAAGAAAACCAAAGACACAAATTTCATAAAATGTTTAATTAGACAAGCTGAAGCCAAAGAGTGATGTCTCTATAACTAAACAAGAAATGATGAAATTAAGAAAGCGATGGACCAAAACAAGTAGAACAACAACGAGAAAAAGGAAACGCATTCAAATTATTTCCTGCATTGGAAGCGGTTGATTTGTTTAGAGGTTTGCTATCGTCTGAGAGGTTTGGTTTCTTCGATCTTGTTTTCTCTGCGACGCCTCGGCCTGCAGACGAAGCACAAAGCAAAAGCAAAAAGAAAGCTCAGCTCAGGTCAACGTGCGAAGGCGGATTTGCTTGCAGTCAAGTCTGATGTAAATAATATATATGGAAATGTTTGAAAAAAAAAAACAAAAAAAAACACCATGGAGACGGTACCTGTCTATTTGTAGGTGTGGCTTTCAGCTCCACCACGTCCAAATCCTGAAACGCAGAAAGAAATGCGCAGGTTAGGTTTAAAGCTATAATTAAAATGGAGCCTAGGTGTTAAAATCAACTCACTCTGTAGGTTTCTGACAGAGACTACATATGGCATTTATAAAATACATGAAGGCCATTCATGTATTTTATTGACATGTTTAGTTCAGGGAGGTCACGGCTCACCTTTAGGTCCAAACATTGCAGCGTAGCAGGGGTTGTTACAGTACGGCTTGCCTTCATGCTGTGGGAGGAGAAAAGAGGTTCCAGACATTTTAAAAAAAAAATTTTTTATTATTATTATCATGGAAAGATGAGGCTAACGCAAAGTAGATGGAAACAAGCGAGCGAGTGAGAAACTTGCTCCGTTTGTCATTTCATGATCGAAATGCACCAAACGGGCTGAGTCGGCTTGGTCAGCTTTGACCAAATCCGTTTTTTTCTCCTGAGTGTGCTGCCGTTTTTCTAAAACCATAAGCAATGCATCGAGGTGCACGTTACTGCCCCATGCTGGCGGGAGGGGGGATCATATTTTTGAGGATCTGACCACCCAGTCAGAGGTCATAGAGCAAAGACAACTGGCAGACTCCGATCTCTGACCTGTTTAGCGGTGCATTTATTGTTTAACAGCGGTTCGATTCTTTGCAATATTCATCACTTTCTCCCCCCTCCCCCATCAGGTGGTGTAATTTGCCGTTCTACCTCTGCATGCGAGCCAGCCGACAGCGTCTTGTTGCACTTCTCGCACTTCAGGCATGGCCTGTGCCAGTCCTTCCCCAACGACGTCACCCTCTCAGCTGCAAAACACACAAACGGACAAGTGATTAATATCAGTAGCAGTTTAACCTCCACCGTGAGGATGGGTTACTGTTGTCTGGGAAGGAGATGGGAGTCAGAGAGTCACGCTGACTTGGAGCTCATGGAGCCGGGAGTCGTTTTAGTGCCGCGTTTGCTTTAAACTGCAAAGATCCACTCGGTTTGGAATCACTGCTGGGTGTGGTTGAGGGAATAGAAGAAGAAAGAAAAAAAAAAAAGGGACTGAATGTCCCAGAGGGAATCTGTCCTCCTTGTGCCTCATAAACACAGATAAAGACTTTATCAGTTATGGAGGATCTGTGCCAACCTCCACCCACCCAGGAGGACCGGAGGAGCGGCTTAGGAAAATGACAGAACAGCCTCGTGTGTTTAGACGAAGCGGAGCTGGAACGCGTTTTGAAACTCACGATGACGTGACGGGAAGCGAGTCCACGGATTTGCATATGTTAGCAAACAAGGCGTGCGTTAGAGAGGGAGCCATTATAGGGCAGGGGATGAGGACAAGGGGATGGTTTTTATTAAGAAAGGCTTGTCCAGAGTCCTTCTCAACATTTTTTAAAATATTTTGTTCATGTAATTTCTTTGTAGCAAACATCTACTGTGAAGTAAAATTGTGGCACCTTAATATCTACGAGGAAGTGAAGTATAAATTATAAGGGAGCCCTGCGCTATGAGTCTGGTTGCCTTGTCATGTCACAGCAGACTTAGAAGTTGAACATTTGTCATCAAAGCTTTCCACGGCTGTTTGGAGCAGAAAGCAACAGTCTTTCAACCGCTCAACCTTTCATCTCGTCCTGGAGACAAATTAGCCTGCTTGGAAATATTTGCAGTTCTGTGTGAAAAAAGGACGGCGAGAACCTGGTGCCGGCCTACGCTTTCTGTGGTCTGCCGTGACCGGACGCAAACCCTCTGAATCCTGGTGGCAAAATGCATGAAAGAATGAGAAATAATTACAATGACAGGCAAAAGCCACCGGCTTCCAAACATGTCAGGAAGTGGATTATTTGTGCCCTAAGAATAGCCCACTGTGGCAACGGATTACCAGCAAGTCACGAAGGTGCATGTGTAAGAGTCTCCGGGGTTGGGTCAGGCGCTCAGGCCTAGGAAAAAAAACAAACAAAAAAACATCCCGACTGGATGCGGCGTGGTTTTGGAGCAAAGGTTGGACCTCAAACGGCGAACCAAGCAGGTCTGGTGAACGGCACGCCCGGCCCCAAAGCGATAAATACAAACGGGTCCGTTCTAATCGGCTGTAATCGTGCCCAAGTTATAGGTCTGATAAGCCCAACCTCAGTGTTTATACCTGATAATAACGAGGGCTAAATGAGGCGTGACAGATCGGGGGGCTAATTATCCCCTCCCCTCCCGGCTGCCCGGAGCTTTGTGGCAGCGGTCCAGGACACACAAACACAAAAGTCTCCCTGTAAAATCATGGCGAGTGAGAGCTGGGAAGGATTAATGGAGCCGACATTGTGACATGTTGTAGCTCACAAACACTGCGAACGGATTTAAAGGGACACTTGTAAGAAGTTAGGATCGTCCTTCCACTGGACACCTGCCTTAACGTTAATCCAGATTGGTGGGGACTGGGACACCAACGTCTGTGGTCTTGAAGTCCTCCGTACGCTTCATCGAATCATTATAGACGCTGTTCTCACGTTTCCATCGTGTGCTTATTTTCATAGAAGCAAATGATTGTTTATACAGGAAGCAGGAGGAGGACACGGTGCGCTCCCGAGGTCCTTCCTGTTTGGAGCACGAGAACCGAGCGTCAACTGGACTCCAGTCAGAGTGACTATCCAACAGACAATTAAGACGCCGTAAAAACCAATAACAGCATTGACTGAAATCTCCATAGTATGTTTTTTTCTACCAGTCAGTTAAGTCTGAACGAAAGCGGCATGCGTTTCACACAGGGAGATTGTCGACGGTGCACAGCCTCCGTCCGGCCTCCTTCTTCCTGTGAAGAATCACCAACACCAATGTGATGGGTGCTTGGAAGCTGCTGAACTGGTGTCTGCATGAACCATTTCTCTATTCTTTGGAGAAATGGAAGATCTTTCTTAGCGTTTCTTCATTTTCGACAAATGTCAATGGCGAGGGAACCCGAGCTACTTCAATGTAGCGGCAGAACATTTACTAGCATCATCTGCCAAGGGGTTCGGTGAACAAGACTTTCCCTTTCCTTCTGCTAAACCTAAAACATTCCCATCTGCGCTCTGGGCTGAGGTCTCGCCGTCAACAGGCGGTCTGAAGCGGTTCCAGCTAAAGAAAAGCATTCCGCTGTTGTTGGACCTCCATCACTCAGGCAGGCAGACGGCGGTAGCCTGATTGTTTCCATCTGAGCAACAGCAGCATTAAGTTGGACGGACGGCGACGCAGACGGAAAGACGGAAGGCGCGACTGAGCGAGCCGGACGCGAGGGGGGAAACGCGCAGAGCTTCATTTGAGAGAAAGGAAACCGATTCAGACGATGATGGTGAATGCGCTCGTTTTCAAAAGGGAAGTGAGAACGCTGCTTTTCCCCAGGCGTCTGAGGTGAACATCCATCTTGGAAGAAGACATAAATGGCCAGAGGCAGAACAGAACTGGTCTGATTGCATTGGCTGGGAGGGAAACGATTACCCATGAAGCAGCAGGACTGGCTCGACGCTCATCTGCATGAGTGTAGAAAACACTTTGGGCTTTGGGCTCAGCTGCTGCACCGTCGCAGAACAGCCGGTGCGCAGGGACGCGGGTAAAACAACAACAACAAAAAAGAAAGAAAAATAAAACAAACAAAAAAACGGAGCATGTTGGTGATGGATGTTTGCTTTGACTGGGCCTTCTCATGGGAAACGCAGGACGAGGGTGTAGTTTACAAAAATCAGAAACCTGCTTCCTCTGCTCCGGCCATTACTCACGGGGCCTCAAAGAACAGAGGCGATTCGGGCCCCCGATGGAGCGAAGATCTTTGATTTCAAAGCAACCTCGTAACGAGAAAGTGCAGACGCCCTCAGGGACTGCAGGGCATTCCTCTGCACACATGAAAAGATGCAATTTTTCATTCTTATCACCTCTGCCTCTGTTTGTTTTCCCCTTGTTTTTCCCCACTGTTATCCTGCATTTCAAACACGTTTACCTCCAAGAAAACCACAACATATCTGAACAGCGCTCCAACGCAAAGGAAATCATTCTGAATCCTGGAAGTGAGGTTTTGTTATAAAGTGCTTTATACGGTGTTAATAATGTCGATAAGCCTGCTGGCGGCTTGATTTAGGATAAAACTATTATTATTATTTTTTTAAATCACTAGTTGATTCAGAAAGCTGAAGCTAACGGCTAGTCGGTGAATAACCGAGAGCAAACCCGACTTTTACGCTTTCAAACAACTCATCACATTTGCATTGGGAGGTTATTTACACAGAAGATGATAATTTACTCCCACTGGACATGTGTAAAGAATTAAAAAAAAAAACAAACAAAAAAGCCTTTATATGCAATAAGAGACTTATTTTATCGCTCTGCTTGCACTTTGACATATCCACTCTCTGTTCACACAGGAAGATTAAAGGTGTTGCACAGCCTCCAGCCTCCATTCTCAGTTCATGCATGTCGGTTTCTCTGTCAACAAATAACCACCGAGTGCAAACGGTGGTTTGGTCTGAGGCACCTTGCTCAAAAAGAGCAAAAAGAATAATGCAGCACAGAAATTGTGAACTGTCCCTTTAACACGCATCCGCACTTGCGGACGTCGGTTTACGTCTGACTTGTGGTGATTACAGGAGCAATTAACTTCATCCAGGATCTGATCCAAGCCTGCAGCGCTTACAGCTTTTCAAACTTTTACCATAAAGTTGTAGAAACTTTTAATTTTATTTTATTTTTTTTTTTGAGTTTCCTTTTAAACCAGAAACTCAAAACGTAAATAAAATAAACGGTGGTGATGATCCAACGTTTCTCATTTCCTAACCAGAACTGTCCTGTCGGTGTGAACGACCTGCAGGCAAACTGAATCCACAGCACTTTTCTTCTCATCTTTAAGCTTTTGGCGTTCAAACATCTGCATTCAAACAAACATCTGCATTGAAACATCTCCATTCAAACATCTGCATTCAAACATCTGCCCTGTCAGTGTCGCGTTCAGCTTCCTGTTTCCTCACTTGAGCAGAAAAAAAAAAAAAAAGCCGCGCGTTTCTTTCACCAACCAGGAAATGTTGACAAACTGGAGCAAAACTAACACAAGTGGAGGTAAATGTGCAAAAAAAAAAAAAAACCCCAAACACACAAAACAAATCTCACCGAAGTAAACCTCCTTCTGGCACTTTGGGCACTTTACCATCTTGCTGCAGTTGTGTATGTGGGCACTGATGACGCGCAGGAGAATAAAGCAGATCCAGAGCCACCTGTCAGATCCGAGCGACCACACCTCACTGTGCAGATGTGCGCCCCCTTCCTGTATTTATAGCCCGGAGGAAATGCTGCAGCTCGAACTTTTCTCTTTTTTCTTTTTTTTTCCTTTTCCCCTCCCCTCTCTCCTCGTAAGAGGGAGAGGCCTCTGCTCGACGCAGAGAATGAAACACTGAGCACTTCATGTACAGTAGGAAGAGAAAATGTTTAAAACAAACAAACACCGATGTTCTGCTCTGAGACACTTTTCACCGGATAAAATGCCCGTGTATTTCATTTGTGCAAATCATGTGAGATTCAGACATTTAAAAAAAAATTACTATTATTGTCATATATCTATTTATTTATTTGTTTATTTCTGTGAGTGTAAATAAGGAGATCGTAGTTTTATTTTTCCAACCCAATCCCTGGTGAACGTCCGCAACTTTCCAGCCTTAACAAACAAGTGACTAATGTCTCACATTTAGACTAAACAAAAGGAAAACCCATAACCTACATTGCTATTGTTAAGACCTGGCTTAAAGGCGACCACAACAAGAGAGACGCACGCAACGCGTAAGAGTTTCTGAAATGTAAATTTGTTCTACTATGAAGGGCAAAGGTCATGCACGTGATGCATGAGGCGCCAGGTTGCTATGTTCTCACCTCCGAGCAGGTCAGAGGCCAACGTTGCCCAAGGCGAGCAAACTTGATCGGATGAACCGAAACAAGCGGGACAACCCCACTGAGGTTAACGCTGTCATTCTTTATCCAGCGGGTGACAAAATCTTCCTAACTCGTGTTTCAGCGGCGAAGTCGGCAATTTGGTTCCAGATTCGAGACCCGCTGCTGCTGCGCGTCAAGCCAGGTATTTTGCTGACCTCTGAACCTGAAGATGCGTCCCTGACTCTGAAGCCGAGGAGAAAAGTTCCCGGGGCGTCAAACTTGATTCTTCGAAACCCGATTCACGACAACCGCTTTCACTCGCCCTCTCATCGACAGACATTTGCACGGTGCCAGACAGAGGAACGCTCGCTCTTCATTTCAGTCTCCGGTTCAGGTTTAATACAAATGTCACTTTTAAACTACGTGTATTTAGAATCGTTCACACTGTTATTGACTTATCCAAGGGCCCAACCTGTGACACACCCCGATGTATCACAGCGTACTTTGGCTAAACTACGCCTTCCTCTGTTTAAAGACAAGGTGACTGACGTTATGCATACACCACTTCACCACTAATGGACACGCTCTCTGACATTGTCCAAAACACAACGTTACACAGTTCCTCTTTGATGACTGCGACCTCGCAGGACCCATTAAACATCCTCATCCCGATGCTGCTGCCTCTGAGCTGCAGAGACCAACTTTGAGGGTGACGAGCCTGAAGCCTGAAGCACGAAAGGCTTTTTTGACGCTACCAAATTGTGGTACGAGAGCACACTGGAGGCAGCGTGGAGCGGATGTGTTTCACCCAGAGCTAATTTGATACATTAAGGGTCTAGAAATAAAACCCAGAGCCTTCTGACTGCAGTGTGATCGCTCATCTTCGCCACCTAAGGAAGCCCTCAGTAGGCGTCTGGGTTGCTATGACATGATTTTCAAAACTTTAGCTGTTTTTTTTTTAAAGATTGTTTTCTTCTTCAACTGATCTGATTTCAGCTTTATCCGTCCTTCCATCAACCCTGACCGCATTAAAGGCCCCGCCAGGCCTCCACAGAACAGCTGTAATTATTTAGAGACTCAGATTTATTCTCATTGCTAGTTAGGGGGACACCTCAAGGTAATCACTCACACCGAATTTTACTTCTGGGTATGAGAAGATAAGAGGAACGAATACAAGTGCACGACAGTTTTCTGACTTCCACACATTGCTGCGTATTTGGAAGAGCATTTATAACACATAAAATCCCGGCTGACATGGAGGTTTGTGTTTGAATCCTGACGAAATGTGGAAAAGTTCGAGGGCGTATGAACACTTTTACACGCCGCTATAAAAGCCGATGAAGGAAGGTGAAACTGTCATGTGATGGCAAAACTTTTAACAGCTACGAAGGGGAGGTAATTTTTGTCACCGCAACAACAAACACGAGTGATTTGAACTCTTAGGAATACAACAGGAAAAGCAAAAAGATAAAACAAATTGAATTCAGACGCACACAAGAGAAGTGGACTAAAGCCACCGGACCCAACAACCACAGCAGCCGCCCTGTTGCTTTGCTTCAAAGCAGTGCTGACAGTTGACACGTGATTGCGTAATCGCGATGATGTCAGCGGCCTGTGGGTTCAGAATCTGACGTTTGGTTCTTCACACCCAACTCCAGGTTCACTTGTGGACAAGAAAACTGCTGTCACTCGACAGCTCTTAGGTTTTATGTGTGTGTGTGTGTGTGTGTGTGTGTGTGTGTGTGTGTGTGTGTGTGTGTGTGTGTGTGTGTGTGTGTGTTGGATAGGTTTGTTATGGTTACTTTTATGACTATTCTTTACTACACGCACACGGTCACGCAGGCACACCTTCAAAATGCAGTTGATCTCTGCTTTGATGGGCTTTTCAAAGATAGCAAAGCAATGAAATCCCATGGGAACCAAACAGAAATATGTTTGGCTGTTCGACGTGCTTCGCAAAGAGAAAAGTCGCGCTTTGTGTCCTGCTTTGTTGCTCCTGTCTGAAGGATCATTCTTTTGAATATGTCAACAGGTCACAGCGGATTAGGCAGAAAGGCGTTGAACAAAGCAATCTCACATTCTGAGGGATAAACCGAGAAAAAAAAAAGAGCTTTTGACAGGAGGAAAAGCCTAATAAACAAACGCAGCAGAAAACCAACAGACAAACAAACAATCAAAACAAGAAAAAAAAAAAAAACACATGGCAGAAATGTATTTTCATGCCGACGTCGTTGACAGAAATCGGGTTGTTTGTGCAAAAAGGCACGACGACAACAAATCTTTCGGTCGTCCGCCCCAGCCAGAGTTCACCCTGACAGATTTACATGATTGAGATTTATTAGGATAATTATCCAAAGTCCTTGGATTAAGAGGATAACCTCGTAATTCTTTTTACGGGATGACGCGGCAGAACCTCTGGACTCTCGAGATTAATCATTACGGAGGTCTGCCCCGCAGCCACCCAGGTCGCCGGGTGGAGCGGGGTTTGTTGTCAGGCTTAGGATTAGGAGGGAAGTTCTAACCCGGGGCTCTTAATCCGGCCAGGCTTCATGAAACTGCTGCTTTACAATAACATCTTACAGAAATCATCGCTGCTCTCCCCTCAAATTAGGTGAGCTCAACGCGGACGTTTCATGTTCTACATCGCCAGTCAAGCATCTTCCTAGACCTCGACCACATGAAAGCGTCAGACCTTTTTAGACGTTTCCTGCGAAGGGGAAGCAGCATAAACACAGCTTAACTGTTTTATGCTGTTTAAGAATCTCTTCAAGGTGCAGTGTGCAGTTTAATAAAAAAAAAGAAAAACATGTTTTTTGTTGGGGTTTTGTTTTTTTTTACGTCTTTGTTAAACATGTCACCATCTCCTGACTGCACGGTATGAGGCGGACGGCTGCTGCTGTCTGAAGAAATGCACGGCTCCCGATCAAAAACACCAGATCAGAGACAGGTGAAGGGTCTTAACGCTGTCAATCATGCTCATGTACTTGCTGCTGGACGTGCTAATGGGTGAGAAACAGCCTTCCGTTACAGAAAAGGCGGCTGTGTGGCTTTAAGAACGCGAGGACACCAACGTTTCGTAATGTTTTCAAACTGTTACATTGCACGGACTGAAAACTCTAGATCGGGTTTATACATTGGGTTTATCAGCTTTATTGGGCTTCGGCTCAAAGCCAGTTGGGTCATGCAGAAGGACGGCGATCCAAAGCGCATCAGTGTCTCTCAACACGTTAAACCTTCCTGAGGAATGTCGAAGCAGGAGGGAGTGCTTTCTCACAGCGCTGCAGACATTCGCCACAGCATCAGGATATTCACTTCCGTCTTGCCTGGATGGAAAAATGTCGATGGTTGGATTCGGAGAAGTTGCTACGGAGACGGCTAAAAGAGACTCTAGCTTCCAGCTGTGAACAATCCATCCCGTTACCCAAGAAGTGGACAATAGCTGGTGAAAGCAGGAAGTTAGCCGTTTTCCCATAGGCCATCTTTAAGCCGGGTTTGGCTGCTGGCCTGGCTGGGTATCATGGCACAGCGCATACCATGAATCCTCATGAGTCAGCATGCTCAGCTGAATGCACCAAGCAATCGCTCCGTCAGGATAATCTCTCTATCCTGATACCTTGTTTTTTGTGGCAGACGATCTGTGTGACGTATATCTAACACGTACCACCGGAAATACAACATGGGAAATTAATAAAATACAGCTGTGATGCAACTGGACATGGTGTTGGCTGGCATTTGAAAAGCAGCCTGTACCGACCTGAGTGCCATTTACTTTTCTTGGTTCTGGAACGTTGAAAAAGAAGACGGTATGTTAACGAATGAAGCTTCCGATGCATGTGTTGACATGTACATGAACTATTAAAATAGAGCGTTTTTAGAGGGATGCCAAACTTTTTGCAGATGTTACCTGTCTGTGGCCCCTGACCCTGATAGGGGTCCACTGTATTTGGATTGTCAGAAAATTGTCTCCATGTTTCGGTTTGGCTACGAGACTCTAAAGCATCCTAACAGGGTGTGTAAAGTCTTTAGTGCGCCGCCCAAAAAGTTACTTTTCCCGACAAAATCATCTAAATCTATACTTTAAACTTTTACATCCTTTCTGTCACAGCTTCAGTGTATCGAGACGTGACCTGAAATGCCTCCTTTTTGACCTTACCGTGAGACAATCGTATCATGGCTTTTTTTTCACTGACCACACCAAAAGGAGGGAGGAAAAATAATCAGCGGATTTTTGGGTGACGGCCGGCGGACAGATAAATGGCTTGTGCAAGAGTTTCCACCATCTTTCAGCCTTTACACTTCTTCTCTTTCATGGCTGTTTGGTTTCTCCTCGCTGTGCTTTCACGGTCCAGTCACATCTTTCAAACACATGCAAACCGTGAAGTAAAATCTGTGAATTGGCACGACCCGCTGGGACCTTCGAGCGGCCACGGAGGAAACGGAACATGTTTCACTGATTATCATTGTTTAATGTAGCGTCTGACTTATGATTACGCGACAGCAAATGTGTTAGGCTTTTGAATTTGCTCTAATATTGGTGGTCTGTGGAAATGATCGGGAGTTGAGGCGAGTTCGTGCTGTGGGCCTCAGAGCGGCCTCGTTTGATCCTCGTCTTGTTTGTGTGTTTTTTAAGTTGACGAGAGCTGCGGTGCAACCAGATCACAGTATGTGATGGAAACAAACGGTGGCAGTTCATGCGTGAACGGGTTCCCCCGGGCGAGCCCAAGCGTCCACTGCTTCCCCCTAAACCGCTTCAGCTTAAGGACAGCATCTCTTGAAATGTGCAAGGACAGAGGACGACCACGCCCTGACGTCCAGGTTTTCCAAAACAAGCAGATGAGTTTTCTGAACGCAGAAAAGCAACAGGAAACTCGTTTAAAGGAGCGAGTTTGATGGGCTCTCGATAATCGACCTGATGCAGGTTTGCAGAGGACGAGACTTTGGGGAGAAATGGACATGCAGTCGTTGTTGGCGTGCATCTCAGAATAACGTTGCACTCTTAATTGTTTATTTAAACTGCTCTTTGACTTTCACTGTCTGCATGAGATAGCACTTGAAGGGTATTAAGTCGCAGCATTATGTTCAAGAGTTCAAGTTTGATCACAGATTTTCTCTAATCCAGACGGATTAAAGTTCTGCATGCAGAGGAAAAAAAAAAAAAAAAAAAAAAGATTAAACTTCTCACTGTGCTCCATCGACGTGGGACACTCTACAGCTGTGATTCCTGCGGGACAAGACAAAACCTGCTCTTGTTTTGAGCTCGTATTTCATTAGCTTTTTTTTTTTTTCTTTTAATTGGAGTGCGTGAGCGACGTACCGTTCGGTTCATTTGGATTCCTGAATGCCACACAGGTGAGTAAACAGCTGAGGGTCGGCCGTAGGGGAAAGCAGGCCAAGCTGTGAGTGGAGCGTGCTTCCCTCGCTCAAAACAGAAGAAACGAAATCCTCACTTTCATCCCCGGCAAGGGAGACCCTGTGCATGCTGCCGCATTTGGAGTGTCAACATCCAAAACATTGATCTCAGTCAAAGAAAAAGAAATACTCAAAATAAATTGCTGTAATAGAAAATGGGAATTATTTTGAGAATCCTTACTGATAATGTGCATTTAGACAGTAACAGTGAGAAAAAAGAAAAGGGTGATTTTACACATTGCGTGTAAATATGTGATCAAGGGAAGAGACCTGGTTGAAAGAGGCTGTAATAGTGAGACACTGGAATATTCACAGCTTATGAAATGTTTCCCATGTAAAATATGTTTGTACTTTTTTTATATTTCTTCTTCTTTTTTTCTTCCAACAACTCAGTCTAAAGATTACAAGCGTTCCTCAACCCGATCACATGTGCAGCCAGGTATTTGTCTGGCATCGCATCACTTCGGGGGACGTCGCTCTCCTTTCATCTCGCCGAGTTATTCTTAGCTGGTTTTCAGCATGAACGTCCAAGAACAACAACAACAACAGCCAGTGACAGGCCTGCGCCCCCACCGGAGGCTTATTCTCCTGTAACCGGGCAGAGGGCAAACTGAGCATGTTGCTGCAGCACGGAGTTGAGTCCTGCGGCTCAAAGATGGTTTCTATTTTCCTTTTACCTTTTCTTTGTAAAATTGCTTCCCCTGGTTGCAAAGCCGATGGAATATCGTCCAGAACATGGCACACATGTTTTGCTTGTCTCGGGTCTCTGGTCGCAGCTCTGGGAGCTCGTTCAAGACAAACCTTTCACCTGTGCAAAAGGCCGAGGTCGAGGGTTCGACTCGTGGGAACCGGCCAGGAGGGTCCGGACGCAGCTGGGGGTTGTCAAGACTCCACACACGGCTGCAGACAGAGTTGATAACCCGGGTCGAGTCGGGAAAAATAATAATTAACCCACCGAGCTCTGGTAAACCATTGCCATTAAGATCCATTTAGTGCTGGGAGCTGGCAGGGGTTCAACTATTTAGCCGGAAAAAAGAAAAAAAAAAAAAAAACAAGTGAATAAACACTGTGGTAAGCTGCAATTTCCTTAGCGACTGGTAATTGTTTATGAGGGTGGTTGTGTCCACTGCTATGGCAACCAAAAGTTCCCCAATAACAGGAAACGAAGAGGCTGAGTGATTCTGAGATCATTTCCTCATAGAGACAAAGCAGAAAATTCACCTTCAAGTCACACATATGAAGCCGGGACTAATGCAGCTTCAAATAAAAGAAGTTCTTTATTTAAAAAAAGAAAAAAAAACAAACATTTTTTTTTGTTGTTTTCCGCTAAATGGACCGTTGAACAAAACCAAAAAGTTTAATTACCTCGTCTGACCAAGTCATGTTGGGCACACAAACCGCAAACGCGACTTCTTATTCCTTTCTTCCACTTCTTGCTTCTCTTTCGCTGAGGTCAAATATGTTCACAGAACAGCTGGCTTTACAATGAGATTGAGTTACAGACGGACTTCAACTAATACTGTCATAAGTTCATCTAGGCCGTATGACTAACCGCCCCGTTATGTGTAAAATTGTGTCAGTCTGTCTCGCAAAACCCTAATGAAATGCATTCAGATACGACGCTGAAAACATTTCAAAGCTGCAAAATCACAGATAATGGTAAAAAAAAAAAAAGAAAACGATGTGGAGGAGCGGCAGCTGTGTTGTTGTCTGGGCTCGCTCAGCTGGAAGAAAGGGCAGAAAGAGAAAAGCGGAATGAAACAGCGAAGGCCTCGGCTGAATCAGTTCTTTCATTGCCAGGCAGAAGTTAAGTGAGAGAGGAAGGACGCCGGAGCCTCGTGCAGTCGAGACTGACTTTGGCGACCATGTCTGGTGTGAGAGTTCAGGAGGCGGTTGGCACTCTGCAGAACCCGAGGTCCGATCAGGAGCCTGGTTAAGGATGTCTGGGAACTCTGGGATGCAAGACTGTTAATCGTTTTACAGTTGAAGGTTGAGTAGGTTGAGTCTGTAACGTCTGTGGGATGAGAAAACATTCCTCATTCTTCCTGGTCGCAGTTGCGGTATGGCGAGACGAAACACGAGTGCAAAATGATCTACTTTGTTCAAAATGTTCATAGTCAGGGGTGAACCTCACAATTGTCTTGCGGCGTTTGAATTTATTCGAGCTAAAGTAGACGAGCGTCACGACGCCAACAGAATTGCATTCGTGGACAGAAACGAGGCCCGGAAACACCTGCTGAAGGGAAGCATCAACAAGCTGATTATAGAGAGACAATCCTCTAAAATGATCACCAATAGTAGCAGGAAGACAGCAACAGCAGGCTGCCATGGGATGGAAACCGCAGAACATCTGGTTTAGCAGGCTGCCGACTCAGTTTCGTCTCAGGGCATTTTTAAGGTTTCCTGCATTTGCGTCTTCGTCGTTCCTTCTGAACATGAGCCGCCGAGGCTCAATCACGCAGTGCGCTCTTCCTCCCCGTCGATGTAAATAACTCCGTCAGCCGGTTTCCCGCGATGCCCCCTGACCTCGCCGCAGCTTCCTCCACGCCTGTTTCTTTTCTCGCATTAAAGCCGCAGCTTCTCTTACCTCTGATTCATGGCGTGCGGTTGCTTTCGCGGCGTCTCGTTAGCTAAATAGTACCTACACGCCGGGTCGAATTAGGAAATATTTTAATCAAAAAAGAAAAAAGAAAAAAAAAAAAGGCCTGAATTGAATTTTCCCTGACACAACTGAGGCAGGACTTTGCCTTGAAGCAAAACCGCAGCGCAGATCCCTTCAGCAGATCAGGAATGTGGGACAAGGCTGCATGTTTAGGAGGGTTTAATGAAGTGGTTTTATTTGCAGCTCACGGTGCATTGTTCATTGTTTGAAAGCGCCCCGTGTATCTAAGGGAAAAATGCTGCAGTAATAACAGCAATCACCGAAAACCCTCGGCTGAACATTTAACTACTGGATGGAGAAACGAGGCGAGAAGCAGAACTATTGCAGCTGATCCCGTGGAGGAGCCGCTATGACCTCGCCGTAGCTTCTCAGTGTAACGGTGGAGGATGCCGGCGTCTGACGAATAACCAAATGGTTCACTATCCGTCCGAGATAATTGTCGGGAAAGGAAAGGCCTGAAATTCATTACTTCCGTCTTTGGTTGGGAAAAGTTGCAACCAATGTGTGAAACGACTGGAGGGGCACGACCTGCACCGCCGTCCCAAGAACGACAAGAAAACGGGAGTCCGTCGTCAGCGCGAACACGTGCGGCAGCGCGGGTTAAACATTTACTCTTTGTTTTATTTGGACTGGATATCTTTATTGATGCGAATCAGCAATTAAACTGTTCCTGCCGTGTCCTCCTGGCTCCAACTTGCGTCTGCTTTTTTGTCGCCGCCATCGTCCAGCCTCAATCCCCGGTCGGTTTTAAAACCTTTAAGCCTGAAGGCGTGAACTCCCAATGGCAGCTGACAGATTCTTTGTTGTTTGTTGCTTTCCTTTTTGTTCACCCCTAAAAGTCTGCGCACCCTCCACCAAACACGTTGGGGAGTGTTTGATTTCGGTGCTCTTATCCTTTCTCTGCTCCTGAACGTTTCCGAGGGTTGATAAGATAAAGCCTGCCGGGGCACGATTACATATTTTGAAGCAAAACACATTTGTGCAAACGATGGCAGTGCAGATGTTAGGCAGGGAGTTCTCAACATTGCACATCTGAAGCCTTTTAATATATATAAATTTTAAAGCGTAGATCAAGTTTGGTTCCATGTGTTAAAAGCTTTTTACTGTTTTTGGTTTCCTCCTACCCTTTGAGGGGGATTTGAGGTCCTAGTTCAAGTACTATTTCAGTTTTCACCATGCTAATCAGCAACTTCCAGTTGCGAAAACAATAGGTGCACCTTGTCGCCATGGTAATGCATCGAAAACAGCTGTCTGAAAGGCAAAAAAACCCCCAACTAAATAAATAAATAATAAGAAAAATCCTTCCATCTGCACAGCACTACAAAGCCAACCCAAAAAGATGACGAACAAAAGTCTACGAAACAAAACCTAATCAGAGCCACTCCAACACGCTGCCTCGACAATCAGTGCAATTCTTCAGGGAATTAGACCCGCTTGTCTTGCGAAGTGCTTTGAGATGACATTTGCTGCAAATGAACGCTCAGTAAACAAACTGAATCATGTCTGATGTTCACTTTGCCGAGAGTTTCATCTCTCGAGGCAAAAACGTCATCTGGGGTTGCCAGAAGAATCACTGTGTTTTCACCAGGTTGCTCCTGCTGGTCTTCAGGTTCGTCCCAACGTAAAGTTTAGGCAAGAAACCCGACTCTAGCAATCCGACTAAATGTCTGTAAACCAGCTGAGACGTTTCACAGGAAGCAGGATCCTAATATTGAGGCTCTCAAATAACGATTCAGCTGGAACAGGCCTGCAGAGCCTCGCCTCTTCTGCAGACTCTCAACAGAACCGCGCAGTGGTTTCCCTTTGAGCCCTTTGAAGGTTTCACGGTCGGCTGCGATCTGATCGGAGGCCTGTAAAGATCACGGCCCCAAACTGCTTTCAAAGGATGCATTTTTTTTTTTTTTTGTTTTTTCTAATTTATTTTATTTTATTTTTTTATCCTGTAAATGTCACATGAATCCCACTTCAGATCAACCACCGGTCTAATGATTCGCAAAGTGCAGGAGATCACATGTCGGCCCGCCGCCTCTCCTCGTGTGGCCTTTCAGGGCGCAGCGGCAGAGGAGAGGCTGTAAAACTTTACTGTTTGCAGCACAAGGGAAATCGACGACAAATTGAAACGTCAGAAGTTTGGTCCTGGCTGTTTCGTATCAGAAAAGTGTTTTGTTTTATTTTTTTTACCACCAGCCACTGAAATGTCACGAACCCGAACCTAATTTTCCTAAGTATTCGCACCCCACCCATTGGATTATGTTTTGCTTTTTTTATTGTAACAGGATTTTATGTAAGAAGCACCGATTTGAAACGGAAAAATAGGCGTTGATACTTTACAGCATTTCTCTGTTAGACTTTTTTTTTTTTTACAGAGCAGCTCCAATTCAGTCAACATCCATAAACTTATACATTTAAAATCTAGGCCCTTGGATTTGGAGTTGGTCTTTGACTGCAAAGCTTTAAAAGACATGTACGGCAACACAACCCTGCCAATACTGAGTTTACTTTCGTGGCGTTTTACACGTGGGTCAGAAAGTTCGATTTTGGCGTCGCTGGGTTCAGGGTGTTGAAAAGAAAGTTTAAAGGGTTTGAATATTTTTTTTCAGAGCGCCACAAGTACACGGAAAAGAAGGATTGTGTTAATGTGCTCATGCACATTAACACTTCGTCTGTGTCGATTTGGAAAAAAAAAAAAACAGGCCTTTCGTTCACCCGCCTTTCTTTTCTTCTGCTGCTTCTTGTACAGTTCCTCGTTTTTCTGCTCTTTTCTCTCGCGCACACAATTCCCGGCGAACTTTATGAACCGGTCGAAATGATTTATCCCGGCATTTCTCGACTACCAGAACTTTGAAGGCTTCTCAGCTGCGTCAGTGCATGATATTTATGCCGGGGGCCCTGCTGGAAAACCAATCAGCATCTCCTTTGTGCGGAGCCCGATGCCAGGGAACATCACGTTCCACTCAAGGTGCCCGTTAATCAGGCCGTGTTCCTGTCTGTTCGACTGTATTTCCATAAAGTATTACGAGTTTCTTCCAACGACTGCAGAGCACGCTGCAGAGCAACCCGTGAAATGACGATTGAAGTGAAGATTTTTTTTATTGTAAACACAAAAAGCAATGAAAGTGTGACGATGCTCTTCTAATCTAGTGCTCCTATTAGAGGGAAATTACACAAAGATCAATGGAAACTTAAAAATTAACCTTGTTTTTGTTTTTTTTTTCACTTTTGTCAGGTGGTTTTGTGGTCGTCTGTTTAGATCTACAGTTTCTCTCGTTGATCAAGCCGGTAAATGAGGACGGTGTGTGAGATGTGTGTGGCTTTCCGCAGAATCCCTCACATCATGTACATGTGGACAGTCCCGTTGCATTAAAAACGTTTTTTTTTTTCAAAAAGCAAGAAAAATGTGTTTATTCTTGCCATCTTGAGGCCATATTCAGAGCTTTCAGCCTGACGTTGACCAGACCCGGAAAGCTCTACCGCCCTGAAAGCCGTTCAGACGAAAACAGCCGTGATTTCAAAATCTGTGCCTCTGATTTTAATAACCATCCTGCGGCTTTGTGTGGTTTGGATTTAAGCTGCTCAGGAACACCCCTGGTGTGGGCCGTATATCAGAGAGGGGTCTGGATGTTGCATCCGCAAAGAAGGCCGTATGGGAGGACGCGTCCAACCTCGCGGTTTTCCAGGGAAGCTTTAATATAAATGTGCGCTCATTCTCACGCCTAACACACGCAGAGCTGGGAATGGAAACTAGCGGGGCGCTTTCCCCGCTTTCTGCTGCTAACAGTTGCTGGGGGGGAAGAAATCCAAAAAACAGGAGGCTCAGAATTTAGTCTTAAAAGCTTTTAAAAGAATGTTGTTTTTTTAAGGTAAACACGACATTGTCATGGTGAATTGGACTTTTTGCACTTGCTACAATATACCAAAGTCCATTCTGCTTGACGAGCGTAACGATCGAGGGTGACTTTGAACTCGCTGGGTCGTTTTGGAAAAGCTACACTCGGGTTCAGATGGTGCGTACAGGAGCGTGTCGGGTCTGACTGTAGCCAAATCCGAGAATGTTCCGAGAACTGAACGTCAACTCTGATCGTTTAGTGTGGGATTAGTTGGTTCGTCTGAAAACAAGTCCAGTCACAAAAGGGAGGAATCCGCCTTAACGGATCCTTGTCTTCACTGGGTGGTTACTTAAACAAAAGTTAAGTTTATCCTGATAATCCCAGCTTTCTGAAGCAGCACAAATCTGGACTTATCCCATCAAATGTAACTCTTGAGCTCCTTAGTAAATTGCAGGCGTTTTAGTTCTACCTACACAGGCCATTAATCCCAATAGCTTCAAGTTGCCAGAGCACTCAGTCATGTTTAATCGTTAATGATCATGTTCAGGTGACTGCAAGGGCCTCAATCCCATCTCGTTATTGGGGGCACCATAAACAGGAACATTTTCTAACACCAATTTTCGGGGCTTAGCAAAGTTACAGTGAAATGTAAAGTCAGATGTGGTTTTGCAGGAGCAAAACAGACTAGCAATGCAGATGTTCAGTTTGCTTCTAAGTAAACAAACTGAGAAGTAAAACTAAAATTCAAATGTTGAAATGTAGATGAAATGAATGTCTTAAATGTAACATTTAAAGCACCAGGGTTTATATAGAAAAATATTCAGATTTTATTTTGTGGCTTTACGTTGAAGACAGTGAGAAATAAAGGCAGAACTGTCTTTTTTTTCCTGTCTGTTCTCGGCTCCCACGCTCTGATCCGGGTCCATTCGCTCAGCCTCTCCCTCCCGTTTCAAACTCTACTAATTAACAAAACGTTAAAGAGTTAAATATGAATGAGATGTTTGCTACTTTTAACAACAACAACAAAAAAAGCTTAATTCTATGAAAGCAGTGTAGCAGCTGTGCTAATGAGGCAGATTATCATGATTCAGTCAAAGTAATGGACCCGGGCCCCCCGACCCCCTCGGGATTTACGCCACTGCACGTCTGTGATGGTTCTTGAAACCGCGTTGGAGAAATTTCAACCCAATTTCAGTCACTTCAGCAATGTCCTTAGATGTTTTCCTAGTTGGTGCATGCTGATAAGTTGACCCTTCTGAAACAGATTGACATCTTTTCCTGGATGACTGGACGCGTTTTCCCAAAATACTCACTGGTTACCAAATAGTCAAGACTGGCGATTAGAAACGTTTGCATAGTCTCAGTTTGTGTTCCCAAGTGGAAGATCATTGGTGGCGCACCACTTCATACATTTCCTGTGTAAGTGATCGATGGCATCTATTTTATTTATAGCGATATATTCTCTGTTTGACAACAGGCTTCACTGCAAAATCAGTTCGAAAAGATGCATTAAAGTCTGTTGTAATAGAGGCATATGGAGGAGGGGATCCTTTAATTACTCTGACTCATGATGAACAACATCTGAACCTGTTGCTGTTGGTTTCCAAAAATCCATAAATACCCTCTTCTGTAAGTGGAAAAACACCCAAATTACACCGAGGAAGTTTTAGTGCTCGACAGAAACAGGGCAAAAACAGAACATTAAGCACTCATAAATATATAATCTGACCATTATGGTGAATCTGATGAGTCTTACTCATCGCCTGCTGTGGAAGCAAGTTTCCTGCATGTTACTTTGATGGATTTTCACAGTGGGCAACTTTCCTTCTGGTTGGCGGGAGCTCTAAAAAATCTTGCGGCTTCCCCTGATAATTTTCCACTCAGTCCAAATAAAATATAGGTTCTAGTGGTTGGGGGATTTTTTATTTTTTATTTTTTTACTTACTTTTTTTTTTTGTTTTTTTTTGTTTTGCACCGCCTTTCGGCAGCCTCCAAAAACACGGTGAGCCGCAGACCAGCACTGTTAAATGATTTAATTACTTCTGCTTCATTTCTGTGAATACTTTTGACGTGAGAGCTTCCAGAGGCGCCTGAGATCCCTTACTGTCCTCCAGCACCTTTGGGAAGCAGAGTCGCCTCTTATCACTAATTTGTTTCACTGTAACAGGAAGGAGCATGTCCCCAAATCATAAAAAAAAAAGATATATATATATATATATATATATATATATATATATATATATATATATATATATATATATATATATATATATATATGGATTTATGTATCAAAGACATTCAAAATAACTTGGAATGCTTTTCGTCTGAGAAGCCCGCGTTTCCATGGGAACCGCCTCCAGATAACACAAACAGACCCCGATTAGCCGTCCAGGCAAGAGCGGAGAAAATGTTTTTTCCCGCCTGATGGAATCTGGAGAGTCCCTGGGGAGGGTTTCCATTATGTGGGAAAGCTTTGTGACCGCTGAAGAAGTCTGTGAAATAATATCAGAGCAACAGCTGGGGTGTTTTCAAGATGAGTGTTGCTGGATAACAATCTGATCTGTGCCTGTATCATCATCATCATCATTATTATTATTATTATTATTATTATTATTATTATTATTATTACTATTATTATTATTATTATTATTATTATTATTATTATTATTATTATTTAATGTGTTTTGCTGGATATTTACAACAAAAAGGGACAGGAAATTTTTCAAGAAATGAAAATGTTTGCTAATTCCAGATTTTATTTTCTGGAAAAAAAAATAAACATAAAAAAAAAAAAAATAATAATAATAAATAATAATTCTGTACACAAATGATGCACTTTTTATTCTACTTTTCAACTTCTTTAGCTCTGAGATTATTGTTTTACAAAAAAATACTACAACAAGTGACATCAAAGGTTATTAAATATTTCAAAGGAATACTGAATAAATGTCAACCCAGTAAACATTATTACAGATCACATCATGAAACATGTGCAGTAGCTTTGAAGCGGGGCAAAATGGGCTGTTGCCCAGAGCGACAACTTCAGGCTTTGCATAAACACCACTTGAAAGAAAAAAAAAAAGACTTATTCGCTTATCATTCGGCCCCTGAACAATTGTGTTGCATTCATGCTCGAGCAAGTTGTCACTGCCACCCGTTGACATGGTAACGCCTGCTTTAGGCTTAAAAGTATTACCAGTCACACTGCGCCCATGTGGAGTTATGAGAAAGTAACCATTTAGTTTCTTTTTATCTTTTGATCTGTAGCTCTACCAAACTGGGAAATGACTTTTCCATGGCTTGATGTTGAGCGTCCAAAGGAGGATGTGGAGATGAGACCAAGTTTGGAACAAGAAGTTCAGATTGTCTCCGTCGCTGGCCGGTTTAGAGACGCAGTGAGGATTAAAGTGAAACTCTCCAGCAAGCTGATCTTGGCTGTCAGCTGTTGGAAGTTGCAAAACGCTCACCTATCCGCGCTGCTGTGCTAATGTTGACTTTCCATCTGCCATCTCGGCTCGTTGACATTCCAGCCGTCTCTCATCCTCCTCCCACAAACGTGGGTATTTCGCCGCTCCATCCTCGCTTGTTTTCCATCCCGGACTGACAGCCTCACACTGGGCCCATTGTGCACACACGCACAGACTTTTTTTTTCCTTTTTTTTTTTTTTTTTTTAACATTCACCGGACATCCAACAATGAGGGAAGCCTTAAGCGGGCGTGGCCTCTGGGCCTGACTGCTGATGGACACCGTCACGCTGGAAACACAAACTGTGCAGCGTTCACAATATGCCGTCTGTGTTGCAAAGTCCCGAAATGACAGCACTTCTGGCGCCACACCACAGAACAAAACGGCCAGTCTTTTCAGAAGCATCTCCGCAGTCTGTCTCACATTATGTCATTGTTTTTGTTGCTGGTCTCACTGACAGATAAGAGTTTGGTGGCGCAGGAGCCGACGGTTCCCACATTCACAGACTGTTAATCACTTAAGATTTCAGGAACTATAAATAAACTTCAGCCTCGCTGAACTGGGTGATTTGCAGTGTAAAGTAGAGAGTGTTTTGGTTATTCAGGCACCTTAATGTTCATTTGGATTGCAAATCCGCATTTTAACAGACAATAGTCCAAAAGTCTTCACACCGCCTTGAAACCTTTTTCAGGTTTTGTGACTCTGTTTTGTAATTTTATCAGATGTAATTGCAAAACATAGTCGAAAGGATCAATGCTTTTCAGCATTTTATTTTGCAAACACAGAAAAGTTTGGCTTTCAGCTTTTTGGAATATGCTGACTTTGACTAGGCCATTCTAACTCACGACCATGTTTGGATCCAAGCCGTCCTGTTCTGGTTCAGTGTGGCGTTGATGCTCGTTGTCCAACAGGAAGCTGAGGAAACAGCGACCCAGGGAAGTCATTCACGGTGGAAAAATGATTTCTGTTTCCAGTCGGCCGTTTTCAGACGCTTGACATTCAAATCGGATTTTCGCCGCTCAAAGCTTGCGGCTGTTTCCATCTGTTTACAATTTCTTGCGGTGTTTTTTTTTTTCTTTTCAATATACAATTTTCCAGGAATGATTGTGAGAAAAATTCAAAATTGCCAGTTTGGTTCATTCACAGGCAGTCAGTGCGCCACATTTCAGGAAATGTGATCGAGCTTTGTTACAACCAGAGGCCTCTATAAACGGCTCGTTGTCCATGTTTATTCTGCATTTTTCACACATATTCGTCATGCAACATGTTGCATGATGGAAGACATCTGGCAGAAATACGACCTTGGAATTTCCTATTGTTAAAAGAAGTTCATGTGAAATAGGTAAAAACAATAATAACAATAATAAAAATCTGTTGCGTCACCAAGCAAACTGGTATGAAGTGGATTGGGCCGCTCCTCTTTAAATAACAGAACATAAACAAATGAAAAGAAACCAGCTCTGTTTGGGATTAAACCAGTTCTGGTTTTAATATGGATCAAACCCTTTGATTAATTTAACATAATTAAAGAGTCACAGCTTTGAAAACGGTGACTGATTCTAATGTCAGGGACACGAGATGAGCAAAAAAGAATAACCTGTTTCAACAATTCTCAGCCCATTTAGTTTATTTTAATCCATATTTCATAGCTTTCATTTTGAGGATGACGCTTTATACTGGAGATCAGGTAAAAGGGAAGTTTGTTTGTTGTCGTGTATGTCGATTACTCATCGGTCTGTGCTAACTATTGCAAGCTTGTGCAACAGACACATTGACAAAGCTCAGGGTTTTACACCACGTGGTATATTTAGTTTAGTTTTGTCATTTGAATCCGGTTGTCAGTGGGTAAAAGCCGTGCTAGACGTGAAGAGGCTCTCGAGATTGTTTTTGGCACAGTTTACATGGTTGCTTCTCTCTGGGTCACGTTTGAGGTTCGCTCTGCGTACGTAAATGATCTCTTCTGTCAGTCCGCAAACATTTTCTGCTGTGAAGTCAAAGACTAAAAGAACCGAATCAATATTCTTTGTTTTTTTAGCCATGTTGTCCTTCTGATCGTCTCTTTTCATCCTTGCCTCATGTCCTGGGTTCAGACCCACAGCCCAACTCTTCTGTGTAAAATTATCCCATGTGAGACTTGTTTGGAAAAAATAACGATGAGATGTTTTTCCCCTTTTGCGATTTCTTGCTCAAAAAGCAACCTGGGTTGAGCTGCAGCCTGGCATCCGGGCGGGACCGGCTATAGGTAGGTAGTGGAAACCTGCGGTATATAAAAAGAGGGAAAAAACAGGAAAGGCTGACAAAGGAGGGGAAAGAGTCGGCGTAGACGCCATGATCGGCGGGTCCACTGTTCCGTGTGATTGGGTTCCCAGCTGCTTCCTGTCTGTCCGATGGGCGTGGAGGGATGTTACATAACTGATCTAACATCAGTGAGCTCCCGAAGGCGCTTTTGCCTCTGCGTTTCCTTCAGAGACGTCTGAAGAAAGGAGGCTCCCATAACAGCAACACGTCTTACTCCATACTTTACTTTTCCCTCCGCTTCCTGTCGTTCTCACTTCCCAACCCAACAACTGAACCGACCTGCAGCCGGACAGGCCCGTGACCTGATTCTTGTTAATGCGCTCTGCTTTTAGAGGCAAGTGAAAGAAAAAATAAAACCTGACCCCGTTGTCTTTGACCAGCAGTTAACGCCAGCCGAGGAAAAGCGAGGCGCAGCCCTCATGCCAGATAAGGACATCCGGGCACTTTGTGCTCACAGATTATCAGTTAAAAAGCGGAGCTCCCTTCAACGAAAGTATGAGAACTGGGCTGGTCGGGCCCTGAGGGAGAGAGGTGGGGGCTGAGGGATTCAGAGGTGGAGAGAGGGAAGGGAAGGGTTGGCTTCCCGCCCCGGCAGTGGCAGCTTGCCATGGCTTCACGTCTCGCCTCGATTTAAAACAGCAGACGGCCCACCTGTGTGGGCTGGTGGTTGATGTGGGGTTAATCTGGGCCGGAGCTGCAGAAGCTCCCCCCCCAGGGTCAGGAGGGCAGGGCAGCAAGGAGTTTGTGGGGTTCGGGTGTCCTGCTCTTGTTCGCGTTTTGGAAATCGGGCTCATCATCCGGTCGGACGTTTAGAACAGAGAGAGGCGCGATGAAACGACTGACTGCAGACGTGAACGCGTGACGAGTTTGCTGAAAGAACGGAGGTGCAGAAAGCAGCCTTGGTATATGAAGCCATCAGTATGTTTAGCTGATTTAACACATTACAAAATTAAACCATAAGTTTCAAAACAATAGAAAAAGGAGCATTTGTTGCATCTTAGTCATTCCTAGTTTTCCTTTTTTTTTTTTTTTTTTCTTCTCATCATCCCCACTGATCCATGTGTCTGTCTTCAGCCGCTTTATGAAGTCTAGATTTGGTTTTGCCTCAAGAAAAGAAAAGCCTGAAAACATGCCACTCAGGACTAACAAAGCTTTCACCTCTAAAACATAACACCGTCTCTGCTGACACACTGATGGATGCAGTTTGCCAGAGAAAACAAAAATGTACTGTGAAAATCCATCAAAATTGTGGGTCTACAAAGCTCATCATACATATGAAAAATTAATGCATTAATGTATTACACTTCTTTCTGATCTTACACAGCGACATACATGTTTTTTTTTTTATTTCTCTACCTCTGTTTGCTGTTTCCAACTGTTAGTGGCTGTATGGAGGCTCTGTTTTACATGTGGTTCTGAGATTTGAATAATGTAACATCACATGTTTGAACTCAGTGGTTCCTCCTTGCTAAAGAGCCGCGATTCACATGTGACTTTGAAGCCACAATAAAAACAAAATGCTCTCATGTTAGTTGATATTATGGGGAAAAAAAAGCAAAAAAGCACTAACACCCGTTGGACTTGTGAAAATGAAATAATTTTCCATCAACATTGACGTGTTATTAATAAGCGGCCCAATTGCTTCAGGTTTGTGTTTGTTAAAATTATGTGTTTTTCTTCATCTTAACAGCTGCGTGGAGTTTTGTTCTGGTTTATTGCATGCAGTCCAAACAAGCAGGAGAACAAGATAAACAAGTGGAAAAAGAAAAGCAAAAGCAAGATTTATTGTGTTGTACGCTGCAAAAACACGTCTTACCAAGTGTTTCTGGTCCAGTTTCCAGTGCAAATATCTCAGTTCACTTGAAATATTGAAAAAAAACAAACCCCAAAACAACAAAAACAACTGATTTACAAGTAACTTTTCACCAAGAAATGAGCTTATTTCAAGTCAATAATTCCTTAATATTGACAAAAAGAGTTCAAGCTCCCCTGGCAGATGATTTCGCTTATAACCTGGAAAATATAATATTTCGTTATAAGTGAAAGAATCTGCCAATAGAACAAGTATTTTTCATCAGCATGAATCGATCATTGATTTCAAACAAGCTCTTACATCCTGCTGAAAAGCTACAGGTAAAGTCAGTTCTGAGACGTTCGCCTATGTTAGAAACTCGGCCCAAATTTCTTGATGAAAATCTTGTATTTTTGCAGCACAGTGCATTTGTTAGTGCTTATAATACAAAAAAAAAAAAAACCTTGTAATGAAAACCGCTAGAAGTGCAGTTAAGCCAGGTCTTATGACGAGCGCGGCGGTTCAGGATTCGCTTTCTCAGCTCTACCAAAGCTAAAGTACAGTTCAGTTTTTTATCGACACACCCAGGTTGCCTGGAGTCGTTCTGTGTTCAGATTTCTGAAGCTGCTGCTGACGTTCCAGTCTGTTCCAACACTCGAGCTAAAAATGTGTTGAGTTGAACCGCTGGTTCTTTTTTTTTTTTTGTACGGTTTTGCAAAAGGCCAACTTTGATGGCAGGAGACAATCATGGTCACTGCGATGGGACTTCGGCTGAAAGGAGGGGCCTGCCAAATAGAGTGACTAACGGGGCCCCGGGGACGTATCCCGATTTCATTTCAGTGACCTATCCCCCCGTGTGGCTGCTTTGGTCGCGTAGCTAAAGCGTTCAGACATCTGCTGGAAATGTTGGAATCTCTGGAAGTATGCGGGACCTATTTAGGGAATAAGACGGTGGAAATATGATTTTATGATGTGAAACAAAGTTATAATCCCCTCAGAGAAGCAAGTCCAGAAACAGGGAGGAAATTATATCATTTTTATGAGGAAAGCAGTTCTGCAAACTATAAAAAAAAAAAAAAAAAAAATCTATTAAATAATCACATGGTTTGCGGAGATTTATTTCTATTTCAGAGTGATTCCAATTATTGCCCTTGCCCCCATCAGTAGCCATAAGTGTGGTCAGAAGTGGACGGTACAGCAGTTCAGACAAATGGTGAAATTGCATGGCAACAGCGGAATGCATGCAGAAGGCGACCTCCGACCTCCTGAAGTCTAAGCTGAGCATCAGAATAGGGGAAGAAATGGGATTTGAAGAACTTAAATCCCCGTGGTCTCGGAATGTTTGCTCAGATCTGCTGAGAGTTTCTTGCATAACAATCTCCTGGGTTCACAGAGAAAGCTCCAAAAACAGGGAGTGAATATGGCGTCAGCGGCGGGTTTGGGGATGTAAAATGTCTTGTGGGTGTCTGAGGAGAACCAGCAGGCTGGTTTGAGTCGATGGAAATGCAGCAGTAGCTTCGAAAATCCACATGTTGCAAGCAACATATGCAGATCTCCAAAGCAGCAGCAGCAGCAGCAGCAGTTTACAGACTCGCCCAAAATTGGAAAATGGCAGGTTGGAAAAATGTTGTCTGGTCCGGCGCCGTCTTGATTTCAGCAGTGAGAGTCGGACGGTCGGGCGAGAATCTGAAAACACGGTTCCACCCTGCCTGCATTGCGTCTGCAGTTCAATGCATCATAACATCTATGGAAGTAAATATCCACCCAATCTGGATTCTTAAACAGGACTATGTGTAGAAAGTGTAGCTTGTATTGCCTGTAATAACATGGGATGTCAATACAGATTAAAGCTGATCTGATCTTGTTTTTGGATTAACCAACTAATAACTGGAAAGATAAATGGATGCTTAATTCTTTTTTTTTTATTTATTTTTACAGAATTCGAATTAAAGTGAAGCCAAAACTACCACTGTCCACTATCTGTTGTACTGTGTTGGATTGATTCCCTTTCAGAGTTTGCTGTTCTTCCAGTAACTGGTCTTTTGTGAGCGATTTTTATCGATCACTAAATTTGCTGACGATCATTCCAACAACCGATTCATCCTGGAATACCTGATCACGTGAGCTCTCGGAGCGTGCGCGAGCTTACAGTGAAAGCGCCACGCCGTGGGCGGCTCCGTGGCTCCGTTTCATGTTTCTGTCTGTTTTGTATCCAGGCAACGGCTCCTAGGAGATTTCAGGGAGCGGCTCGGTCCGGAGCAACGGAGACCCACGACTGGAAACGACTGAATCCGGAGGGGAGGAAATAAAAGCAAACTTTTATTTTTTTTTGATTTTCGTGCTCATAAATCACACCGTGGTAGTCACTTTTGACCCACAAGACAACACCAGGGTTATTAACAGGTGATGTAAAAGTGAAACTGTCATCCTTGTTTTGGTCAGCCACCGTGTACGGAAATGAAGCGGCAACGATGACGTCTACAGTCATTTCTGATACTTTGTGCTTCCTTTAGGAAGTGAGGCACTGACAGATGAGGTTTTGTCCATGCATCATCCATTCTTCACTGCAGGATGGTTCTGATTTAACGAGCAGCAGACAAAGACAATGGGCCCATCTCACATGGGTGCAGGCAGAAGTATGAATTCTGGGCTAAATGAGAAGAATGCAGTCATACTTTGTTTTGTTTTGGGATGCCACGTGAAAACAGGCCACAGTCTAGACCTGCTGTTTCACTTTTAATGTTGACAACAACAACAAAAAAAAAAAGAAAGAAGGAAGAAACCTGCAGCGAGTTTAGTGTTCGTTTATTGCAGTTTATGAAAAGAAAAAAAAAAAACAGAATTAGTCAAACGTCTTTGATAACACAGAAACGGAGCTCCTGAAACAAAATACAATAAAACAAAAAATAAAAACACAAAGGCCGTCGCCCGGTGAGCGTCTATGAAGCCCTACGGTGCACAACAAACAGTGACGATCATACGTTAATACTAAAATGCACATTCTTACAGAATGACTTGTCCGTATGTCTACAAGCTAAGATAACATGTTGGCTAAAGGCAAAAAAAAAAAAAAAAAACTTAAAATAGCATATCATATCCTGGAAAACAACAGCAGGGTCACTTTTTTCCAAAAGAATAAAATCTTGATCATTAAAGAGTTTGTACAGCAGGCATTGCTTTGTTTAATCATCTTCATGATGTGTTCTTCCGTACGGAAGCTAGTAGTACGATGGCTGAAATTTAAAGGACTTCAGTTAAAGCAATAAATACCCACAGCCCGACCGCCTCCGCACTTCACCCACATCACAACTTTTAGGAAAATAAAAACGTTTCATTGGTTTGGAAACTTTTATCCTACAAATCACCAGGAGAACTCAATGCATTTGCAGCGAGGCCCTTTAACTTTTAACACAACTAAATGAAATCCGAGTCAACGAACCATCTTTGATAGGTCACTTATAAAACACAACTCAAGAGGACAACATTGTTCCAGGGGAGATGAAAACGCCAATGAATGCCAGAATTTTTGTCCAATTCGTAACATGTTCAAAACTATCACTATATCACAACAATAAACCTTGTGGTTGTAACGCAGCAGGCACTGTATTCCCAACTTCTTTTTGTTTGTTTGTTTGCATTATTCTCACATGTGAAAAGTCAAACCAAACTGATGTTTTAGAGCATATGTAAGGGTCACGTTCGTAATGCTTTCCCTCCACCTTTGCATAACGCGCTCGAGATTTCTTCCCTCTGGTAGCAGCAACGTTGTCACGCAGCCAAACTACGAATATGGCGTTTGTAAAATAAAGAGAATTATTGGCACGGCGCTCCGTTCCTCAAGACCATCTGTGCGTGCAAACGGCCTCCGAGGTCGAATTTCTCCGTCTGTCGTCAGGCGGCGGCAAAGCAGCACCTGAGAATCCCTGGTGGTCAGATTTTTATTTCCTCGCATATATCCCTAAATAACCCGGAGGACAGATTCGATTAAGTTTTGCGGGCTGAAATATGTGAGACGGAGGGACCTGGAGCCTCCTGTTGTGAAACCGCGTTACAGTGCAAACGTGGCAACAGCTTCAGCTTTTGTGAAGAAAAATGAAAATTAAAAAAAAAAACCAAACGCAACATAAACTTTTAGTTTCTGGTGCAAATATCTTAGTACACTTTAAAAAGGCACAACTAACCTATTAGTAACAAGATACAGGAGCTTGTTTTCAGTAAATAGTTCCCCAATATTGATAGAAAATAAATAAATTCACGAGCAAATCTTTTCACTATAACAAGATATTTTGTCTTATGTTATAAATAAAATAATTTGCAAGTGGAACTAGTATTTTTTTAAATCAATACTATGAAATTATTGTCTTAAAATAAGCTTAAACATCTTGCTGAAAAGCTTCTTGTAAATTAGCGCCGTCTTATTTCAAATGCACTAAGATACTTCCACTAGAAACAAGACACGATATCCTTCGTCAGATTTTTTACATTTTTTTTTAATGTGCATTTTATTGAGATACTTTGACGTGTCTGTGCTCCTTTCTGCATTCGAGTTCAGTTAATTTTCCTCCGTGCTGCTTTATCTGATCCTGGGAAAGGGAGTCGCAGCCGACCGACGGCTGCCTCAGGTATGAACAAACGAGTAGGGAGGAAAAAACAAAACAAAACAAATCAGCACATAATACTGTGGGTGTTGGTCAGTGTAATGTAGAGAAGAGGAGGGTGAGGCTGAGGCGGGTGTGGGGACAAAGGGTTCAAGGCTGGGTCACTGCACTGGGCTCCTTGTCATAGATGTAGCTGCCCACGCCGCCAGTGTTGACGCCTGGAGAGACCAGAAAGGGAGAACAGCGGGAGAACAGTCAGGAGGGCGGCAAAGAGGAGGAGGGGGAAAAACAAGGTAAAGCATCAGCAGGACGGGTCGCTGCGCAGTCACAGTGGAAAGCGCCTTTTCAGAAACACTTGTGTGACATTCGCTTTCAAGCGTCAGTTGGAGATTCGTGGGTCGACAGCGCCCCCTAGCGGTTACCTTTGGGTCCAAAGAGGACGGCGTAGCAGGGTTTGTGGCAGTAGGGCTGGCCGTCATGCTGGATGGGGGAGGAGACGACGACAATTAGTTTCAGAAAGTTACTCTGAAATGGAATGAAATAATAATAATAATAAAAAAAACTCTCACAGCTACAGATTAACATTACATATACAAGGACAAAAATCAGACTACGGCTGATTTGTGCTGCCTCTACAACTAAAAAAGTCAAATCTTGACCTTTGTAGATTATATTTCTTTTATTAGAGATCTTCTAAATTAAAGAATCCACCAGACAGAGGATGATTTCAGACGTCATAAAAGACTTGAAGAAGTCTGCAACTGGAAATATGAAGTGACCTTTTCGAGTAATTCCTCCTCATAATGTTAGCTTGGAGGTGGAAAAGGTGGGGATTTGCGCTGTCGATATTTCCTATGCGCCGCTACCTAACTTGATTGCTAGGTAGCACAATCAAGTTACATCACGGACTCAAATGTTCTATGAATGATGGTTTTAATTTGATATTTTCAACAGTGCTGTATTAGGCTGCACAGTAAAACCCAAACCCTCGTGTGAGCCGTCACCTCTGCGTGGCTGCCAGGAGCCAGAGTCTTGCTGCACCTCTCACAGCGCAGACAGGGCCGGTGCCAGTCCTTCCCCAGGGAGGTCACCTTCTCGGCTAACGGGACGGAAACCAGACACACATATTTCAAACATCCGCCAGACGCCTCGTGACGCGCTTTGCACGTCCGCACCTCTTCCTTTAAAGTTCTTTGCGATTCAGGGATGCGTTTCAACGACTCACCGAAGTACACCTTCTTGCTGCATCGGGGACAGAGGTTGGCCTCGCCGGAGAAAGTGGTAATGCTGCCAGCTGCAGAAAACAATAATAATAATAAAAAAAAAGAGGTAAGTCTCTAAAGGGCAAATGTACGAAACAAAAATGAATGAAAACTGCTAGGTGTGATCTCCACTGGGGCAATAATGAAAGAACAGGAAAGAAATGTTATGTTTTATGGATTTCAGGGGAAGCTTATTTAAAACACCCAAATATTGCCGAGTTCAGACACTTAACTCGTTGTTTCCCATCAGATTCCGTCATGAGGTGTGCTTTGCAACACCTTAGATGTCGAGAGACGTGCCCCAATTAAACGGCAGCTTCCTCGTTTTCCTCACAAACACGAGGCTCAGTAGACCGACGGATCAGAACCTCTCCACATTTTCTCATGCTACATTTTATTCGATAGCTAAACACAAATTAGATCTTAATTGCAAGAAACGGAAGAACAATTAGAAATGATTTTCATAAAATTTCACATCGCATTTGTATTTACCCTCATTTATCCTGATAACCCTCTAAGTTCTGTGCAGCCAGTTACGTGCTGCATCTAATTTACTAATTAGGTGCCCAATTAAACATCTAAATTTCCAGCTAGGTGCCTTGGAGGGCATCTAATTACACAAAATCCCCCTGTGTGTCATTTAATCTCCGTGTAAATCCAGCTGTTCTTTGTCAGAGAGGATTAGTGAACAAACAGCCTGGTGTTATTCCATTTTGGGCGATAAAATGTTTATTTTCATATTTAAGAAAAACCTGATTCTTTCTTTATTTGCATCGTTTAATGTATTTCCATTGTTGCATAAAAACTGATTAAATTGTCAAGTTAAAAATCTACAGACTCATTAGTTGCAGCCTTCACACCAAACTCACAAACAAAGAGAACGTCAGATCATTTTCTCACGTAGAGTCTAAACCAACAGCAGAATTTTTATGAGCACTGCGTCTGAGATACCTTTTGATGGCGCCTTTGGCGCGAACACACGCTTCTCTTCAACTTTAGAGGCCGAATCCCCACCAGTGTTGTTATTGGCTGGAGCGTCGTACACATAAGAACCTGCTCCCCCAATGTTAACACCTCCAGTAAGAAGATAAAAAAAAACAAAGATTTAGAATTACACAAATTTAGTTGACATAATAGCTGCATTAAAATGTTTCAGATTATATTGTGTAACACGTACAGCTGGAAGGAGCCAAATATAGAGCGCTACATGCATCTAATCGGCCGAGAAACCCTGCTTGAATAAATCAAGCGGGTTTTTAATAATGCAACGGTGAGAGAGGGGAGTGCAGTTCACCTTTTGGCCCAAAGAGGGCAGCATAGCACGGTTTGTGGCAGTAGGGCCTTCCATCGTGCTGCAGGGAGAGAGAACATATCATGATTAGCAGGAGAAAACCCCCAAACTGATCCACTGGAGCACATAAAACACACCCATCTGACGCAGACAGGAAGCTGGACATGATGTGTGTGTGAAGTCATGACGTTCACACACTTTCCCGGTGTTAAAAATATTGCAGATGGAGGAACATGTCCAAAAATGGAGCTGCTTTTGTTTTTTTTAACCCTTCTGCCACCTAATGATGAAGTCGTTGTCACAGGGTGCTTTAACCCAAAATAACGAGCGCTACTGTATCCAGGGAACCGGTCTCTGTTGATGAATTCACACACACACACACTTCAATGGGAGCTTTGTGTCTGCACATGTGTGACAGTCATCGTGTTTCCACTCCCAAGGAAAAAGGGGGAGGAAAAAAAAAAAAAAAAGCATAATCCAAATTGTGACATAAAAGGTCTTGAATCCGATGCACACTGGGAATGTGTTAGCCACCGCGGAAACATGTGATGTGTGAAGAGGAGGGAGGGTGAGGGGCCACCGGTCTGTGTGCCCATAGATGAGAAAAATCACCGAGCAGGTGGCGAGACCTGCAGGGTGATGAGTGGAAAACCAGACACTGCTCACTTTGCCACAGCCACCTGAGCTCTTTTTTTTTTTCTTTTTTGTCCCTCTCTTCCTTGGAGGACGGAGAAGAAGAAAGAAAAGATCGCTCTCTGACTTCAATAATGCATCACCCGGGACAGGATCAGCTGTTGTTAAAGCCGCCGCACTCTCCCTCTCGTTCGGCTTTTACGAGACTCGCAAAGGCACGGAGTCGGACTCCGACTGCGACGTCTTCCTTAGGATCCGACAGGATGCGAATTGAACTCACAAATGGATTCACGGCTGATAGAAAAGCCCGCTCTCTTCCCAGTGATTCAACCTCCCACACTGTCACACACACTTGAGATTTGCTTCAACTCTGTGCTCTGATTTCCAAACCACTGATTTCTAAATCACCTCTGAAGGTCTCGCTGCTTTTACTTTTCATTTTTTGTGGACAAACTCCCCGTCATCCTTTTCAGGGTGAGTTATTACTTAATAAAACGCCTATTTATTAAGTTAAAGTTCATGTTTCTTCTAGGATTTCCGTTGCGTTTGGGCCTCAAGTACGCTGGAGTCGGCAGCGGTTCAGGAACGACCCGTCGCTGCAGGTTATGTAAACGAACAGGACCGTGTTTCCTTCCTGTATTGTCTGAGTTTCATCATTTCGGATGGCTGAAAATAAGAGCAGTGCGATAGAAAAGAGTTTACATTTGAGGCACAGTTCGCTGAGCCTTCTAAAAACATTTCTGACCCATTGAACTTTTCCACAGTTTCTCACATTACAATCAGAAACCTCAACGTTCGTTTTCAGGATTTCATGTAATGGAACAATCATAAATGATAAATGAAATAACATCCACAGCATGATGCTACCAAAACCATTTTTCCACATTAGGGGGGACGTTTCGTTTCACTAATTAGATGCCTTCTGTGGAATATAATTGGTTATTTAGCTGCCTTAGAACCTTGTATATTGGAAACAGCAAAAAAAATATAAATAAATAAAATAAAACACACAAAAAAACCCATTGCTGATTGTAGGTTTTTGGGGTTGGAGAAACTGGTTTAGCTCGACTGTCCCTGACCATTCTGACATTTTCATGAGCAGTTCATGAGTGTAACGCCGTCATGTGCGTGACCCGTGCAGGCAGCTTCACAGCATCATCAAGGCCCATTAGGCTCATGTGACGACTGACGACCCCGTAAGTGATGCAGCTGACCCTGAAGCAGCTACAAGAGCCAGTCCTCATCAGCAAAGTGCCGAAAGCTCGCAAATGTGGATAAGAAGCAGACGTTTAAGTCGCTGCAGCTGAAAACGACTGGTAGCTTTTAATCCGTTTGCAAGAAAATGAACATATCTGAACATATGAGGGTTTCACTTTGACCAGCTTTGAAGCTGTTAAAGATTAAATCAAACATGTCAAAGCAGCACACGTGCTAATTTGTGACCATTAGGATTTATGGATGTTAACCGAGTCCAGATGGTTCTGATGTTCCAGCATTGTTGCGTTTAAAAAAAAAAAAAAAAAACGCCTCTGAATGCGCTGGAACAAATAAAGCCGTGCTCTTTCAGGGTCAACAACCTCGTCACGTCGCACATTGGAGGTTGCCTCGGGGGGGGGAAACTGCTGCCCTCGTTTAGCCCACAGACGTCAGGCCGCTCTGGGCCGCATCCTGTCCTTCCGTCTCCTTTTAAAGCAGCAGTCCTCGTCCTTCTGGGGTTCGTAACCTTCCACATACCGGGCCCGAGAGGATAACAAACAGCACTCCCGGACAATCCTTTCAAACATTTCTTTCCAGAAGAAACGTCACCCGGCCTCGAGTTTCCATGACGACGATCGGGCAGAGGCTCGTTTTTCTGTGAAAGTAAGAGTCGTGGCGTGGTGGGGAGGGGAGGGACTTGGACGCCCTCCACGGAGCGAAGGATGGCGGGAAGAGCGAGCGGGGGCCTCGCAGAGAGACTGAGTGCGACTACTGTACTGTAATCAGGCAGAGATTAAACAGCAGACAAGCATCCTTTGGGGTCTGCGGGGGGAAATTGCTTTTGTGTCCAAAGAGGTTGAGATCACATCCTCTTTGACCAAAAGGAAAGAAAAAAAAAGCGGGAGATCAAGAAGAGTGTTTAAGAAGAAGAAGAAGAAGAAGAAAAAAAAACATAGTTGCCCGGGTCATGAATGGGTAAATCAAAAAGGGATGAGATGAGAGAATCCTCAAAAGACAGAAGCGGACAGTGAGCAGTGCCGCGTCAGGGGAACCCGGCTGAGACGTGGTACTGCAGTCTGACTATGCAGGATCTGAACACGGCTCATCCTGCAGGGCTAAAGGGAGCAAAACTTCCCGTGAGGACCCGGCATATCGACAGACACTAGGAGACACACTAAACAGGCCCGGAAAACGGAAAGCAGAAACAAATATATCCGGTGACAGATGCACAAGGATTGTGAACTATCATGACTCAGAGAAAGGAAAATAACACTCCGATGCTTCGCAGGACCTTATAAAAGACTGTGGTGTGACATGGCACTGCAAGTCCAAAAGGCCAAAATTGAGAGACTCTGTCTGTAAGTCTGATAATCACCGAGCAACAATCGATTCTGGCTCTTACTCGTAGCTCCCAGTAGCAATGAATGGACTGCAGGAATACTAACGTCCTAAAAGTTGCAGACCTGTGACTACTCTACCATGTCATCTCATTTACGGTAATATGGTGGATTTTTTTGACACTGGTGTAAAAAAGAAGACAGATTAAACTGGTCAGCCTCGACGACAAAAAACCGTCTGAAACACTTTTTTACTTCCCAAAAAACGTAATCAAATAACTCAAAGCTTACTACAAGGTTCAGGGCAACAGAAACATATAAAACAGGAGAAACATTTTATGTAAAAATACAAAAGGCTGACTTTACTTGAAGAAGTCAGACTAGGATTCTCTTGCAGAAACGATTTGCAATCTTTTTTTTTTTGGCATTTTCCTCGTGAAATAAATAAAGCTTAAATTAAAAAAAGAAATAAAAAAAACCATTAATGAATAATGGTTGAAACAAATGAGCTCATAAAGCAAAAACAGCTCCTTTCTCTGACACAGTGTCTATATGGGAATTTAAACTAATTTGAGGAAAAAACAAATATTTAATGTTTTCATGGAGACAAAAAAAAAACAACAACATTTATTCAGGACTGGTAAAGCTTCAAACGCAGCCAAGTGATTCCACACAGAAGATTTGTTTTTTTTCTCCTTTCTCTGAACTCTTTCACAGTTTGATCCCACTGACCTCTGCGTGGCCTCCTGCATTCAGAAGCTTGTTGCAGCGGTCACATTTGAGGCACAGTTTGTGCCAGTCCTTCCCAAGCGATGACACCTTCTCAGCTGCAAATCAAAGACAAAAGACAGAAGGAAGTGGGATCAATGCAAACATTCACATCAAGAAACGTTTGTGCCGATCACTGCGAATAAATCCCGCCCTCCCCCTCGGCCCCTCTATCAATTGTGCATGTTTGTATCACAGAGCGCCCTTCAATCAGTCACTGCAGGGAGGAATGACGTCCCCCATTGCTTCACTAGCTACAATAATGATTGGTCTGTGCTGTGTTGTCTCTGGCCTCGATGGGGATGCTGTCATCACGCCAACAGAGGGGATTGTTTTCTTGGAGGCGGGAACAGTGGGGATGCCTGTGTGCAACACAGGATACGGCGATGATGTCATAGCCGGGTTGACTGACAGCGGCCTTAGTGCCAGTCCAGTTGAAACAGCGGGGGGGATCCATATCTAACCCAGATTCCTTGAATAATCTATTTAAAAAAAAAAAACCCACAACAACAACAACAAAAAAAATCTCCCTTCCCCCACTCTGATCCACCCGACCCCCACCAACCCATTTCAGTCCACCTCTCCTGCCGTCGAGCGTCCAGACAGGCGAGGGACCCAACATGCACACTTCTAACACAACAAATCACCACTGCCTCCTAACAATGGGACCCAAGGAGTCGCCCCGACAGCGGAGGAAACACCGTCTCTTATCAAGGAACAGCAAAAAATAGCCGGAAACTTGGGCCCGCTTCCTACATGACCCGGCTCATAAACACACAAACATGTGCGCATGCAGCCAGCTTATATGCGGACATTAAGGCATTCCTCTTGTTCCTCCACACTGCAACAGTTTCATGTAAACATTTATGGTTTAAATAAATATACACTGTGTCTGGAAGCGAAAGATGAAACGAGAGAAGAGCCTTAGTGTACCGAAAAGGAAAAGATATAAATATCAAAGCTGCACAAATCAGATTTGTGTTTGATTTTAGATCTTGATTTCTTTTTACAGCCTCTACCTACCCACACAAACTTCAGCGCCATTTCTTAAAAAAAAAGAATATTTCAATGCCGCTGAAAGTATTTCTGTCAAACTTTCTTGATTTGAGTTGAGTTTTGTGCATCAGGAGCAGAGGAGACGTCGCATTGTGTTTGTGCAAGAGAAAAAACAGGATTTTGCTTATTTAAAACAACCCATTATTATGACAGACCTGACATTGAAATTACTTCAGTGGTGAGTAACATCTGGGATGTCATATTAGCAGAACTCTAAGGTTCACAAGACACTGCCTGCATTTCCAAATCTAGCATTTTCTATAGCAGACGGCTTTCTATTTAAATAGCTTCTTACATCTCTGCACTCGCTCTGCACTAAGTTTGAAACATTTCACTGATATCCAAAATAGCTAACTGAGTCACTATCTGCTCTCATTGTCCTTTATTCAGTCTTCCTCCCTCAGTACCAACTTCCACACTGCAGGGTTTTGTGGTTACTGCAATCTGATATTATTTAAGAAGGGTATAGTGTTGAAAGCTGTCATTTTCTAAAAAAGTTATTCCTGTAAAGAATACAGCTTTGAAAACTGTGTCTGGGCATTAGATCAATTGCCACTTGACTTCACTAAAACATTTATTAAAAAATAAATAAATAAAAAATCAAAGTTCTTTTATTAAAAATGCATAAAATCCCCAGATAGCCACACGTAGCACTTCTTGATTGTAGAAAATTGGCAGGTTTATAGCGAGACTATGTCTCCTTTGACCGACTCTCACTGACTTCTTTGAAAACCTGATTAAATCAACTTCCCTCTTTGGGTAATCAAGTTAAGTTTGATTGGATTTGATATAAATGACAAAGGAATCACATTAAATTATCTAGTGGAAAAAATTCCCTCAGGATTGATTGGAGAGATGAGATTACTCTGTTCTTTCTCCAGTTGCACTCTGTTAACTCTGTCAATTATAACAAATGGATCTCAACAAGACCTGGGGAAAAACTCGCTCTGCGCGTGGAAAAGGCGTCTTGGAAGAAGACCAAGCGCTGGACAACTTCTTAAGTCCAGCAATTTACACGATAAATTGCAGCATGGATAATTTTTATTTCTTGAACTAGAGAGCAAATATATTTCAGGCTGAAGAAAAGAATCTGCCTTTCGACGGTTTTTCGAAGCAGATAAATAATGTCAAACCACAGGTATAGTCCTCGGCGCCACAACTACAGTAAAATGAACGCACCATCACATTTAGATTTGTGAGGTCATCTTTAACAGAAAACAGATCGGATTCTTGACGATAGAAAATATTTTTCCAGCAGGAATCTGTGAAATATTAATCACAACCTTAAAAAAAAAAAAAGATGGAGCGAGAACAGAAAGCAGAAAACAGAGGTCAGCACCAGGTGTGCTTTTGAAACCGGGGGTTCAAGGGAAGAAACCAACACACATGACTGAGAGAAGAAACAAAACAGTTCACGCAATAACATGAAATTAATATTTATTTAATAATAAACAGCAGGTGTTGTTTGTGAGCATAAAGTTTCTTAGGTGAGAATTCTCTGTAGCTTTTACATCTTGTTATGAAAAACACAAACTTGTCTACAGTTACATAGGTGTAAGAATAACATTTGGACAACTACATTGGTGAGGTGCACGAGTAACTGATTATGATTATGCGCAAAAAAGTGAGACTTTTAGCTGCTTCCATTCAATGCCACCATAAATTAACACATCTTCAGCAACAATGCAGACCAGAATTTTAAAAGAAATTTCTCAGTTTACCTGAGAGCTGCATGAATTTTATTTTTTTAATATTTTCGTCAAATTGTCATTCACCACAGTTGCAGACAGATATTTTTCTTTGTACGTTTGTACGTTAACAATTTTGGACAGGACAATGAACATCCCATAACGTCTGAGCGACCCAGTAATTAGTTCCCTTTTCGCCACAGCTTCAGCTTGAAAAAGTAAAAACAGGATGTGTTCAGATTCTTTTCAAAGCATATTTGCATCATTTCCTCTCATGTCTGAGGTCACCGTTTGACCTTTCAAATGTTGACAGAATGGCGCAGAAACGGAGTCCTGGAAAACTGCCTGCGTGTCCTCTGGGAAATCTATCTGTCAATGACTCATTCACAAAAATGGACACAGTGATTTAAAAGTCAGAGGACGAATGGAAACGCACTTTCAGGAGGACTGCTGCTTGTTCTCTGCGGACGTCCACCGTTTAACAGCTCCCACTTTGAAAAAGACGTTAATCTAACAAGAAGGGTGAGCTCATCTGGAGTATTAAGTGCAAGAAAAGGGAGAGTAAAGGGGGGCTGGCCTAGATATACTGAGTCACTATGTGCTCTCATCATCCTTTATTCAGTCCAAACTAATGCACCCACAAACAAAATGCGTTACATAACAATAAACAATCACGGTATCCTAAAATAGTGAACACGTGGGAACAAATGATGCAAGTGAAAATGCTGCAGAGCAGCCTCCAGCCTACATGAGGGCAAAAGCCGCCACCGGTTTAAAACAAACAGGCTCTGGCTCAAAGGGGGAGCGACTTGACAGAAAGTCACGTTGGCAATGTCGACATCGAAGAGGACGTGCCAGATCCTGTCTGCTCTCTAGCCAAAGCCCACAAAAAAGGGGGATTCCTGGGCATGTTGATGTAAACAAAGGGGCGGAAATCCCAGCTGAAAGGTTCTCATACATCTTACCTGACAGAGCCGTGGAGAAAAGGATTGTTTTCAGTGAACTGGGCATCTCTTCATTGGCCTATTTCCTTGCAAATGGCAAGCATCTCTCCTATTTGATGTGCTGCAGCTGGACAGATTAAATGCAGAAGACTAACTAGAGATATTTAAATAATCCATAATTTGGGGTGCACGCATGTAAAGGCCTTCATTTGTGGAAAGGGTTTCGTGTGGGAATAACATTGCTGCAGAGGCGTTTAGAGTCTCTCTGGATTTGACAAGAGTGTTCGTGTTTATGTAACCGAGAGCCGGTGCCTTCAAAAACGAGAACGTCAGCGCTGACTTTAAATCCCGACCACCAGAGCACGGTCCCTGCAGTGACGCTGAGGTCGGCGGATACCTGCGCCTCTGAAAGCCCTTTAACTTAATTTCTTCATTTGAGCTCTTCGGGATGCTCAGGAGTCTCTGATTGCATCGTCAGTGTGGTTTTAATCACAGAGACGTGCTGCTTCCCACTCTCACTTACCAACGCAACTATTACAGCATCGCGCAAATGAATTCATGCCCCTTCAACGTTTCCTCATTATGTCATGTTACAAACACAAGACTCATTTTAGAAGGATTTTATGTAAGACCAAAACAAAATAGTGTATAACGTGAAGTAGTAAGGAGATTGATATTAGTTTATTTATACAAATTAAAATCTAAACTAAAATTAAAACTATTTTTGGTCTAGTTTCTCGTGCAAATATCTTAGTACACTAGAAATAAGACAAACCTAAAATTGATTAAAAAGATATCGACCAACTCAATAAGTACAAGTTCCACTGGCATTTTATTTCACTTATGGGAAATATGTTTTGCTATGTGCAAAATAATCTGCCGGTGGAACTAGAACGTTTTTGTCATATTAAAGCATTAAAGACAAAAATTCCTATATCTTGCTGAAAATTTATTTGCAAGATATTTGCACTTGAAAATGGACAAAATACTTCAGATTTGGTCGTTTTTTGACAGTTTTTTAGCCCTTTTTACTCCGCTACCTCTACATAAATTAATCCAGACCATGGAACACACCAGAGAGTTAAGGAATAAAGTTATAGTGACATTCAAAGCAGACCCTTCAAATGGTGATACATGATGGCGGCGGGGTGATGCTGTGGACTGATTCTTTTCCAGGAGAAACAGCTGCTCAGAATTAACAGGGAGTGATAGTGGGAGAAAAAAAAACAACCTGTTAGATGATGCAAAAGATTTGAGAGTGAAAGGTTAAATTTCCACCTGGTCTCTAGATACAGTCAGAAGTACAAAATCAAAGCATATTTACGACTGCGTCCATCTGGACCATCCAGGGTTGCGCAGCAGTCATCAGTGAACAAGTCTGTTTGAAAATTAATCTTCAGGTACAGCTGGGCCCACTGCGAGTTTCTGCTTGTGAGTTCTGGTTAGAGGGGCCGAATGGTAGGTTCATGCACTCCAGCAGCTTCAAATAACTGTTTGCTGCTTTGCAAAGGTATTTTAACAGCTGCTTTCTTAATCCCATGAATTTGTCTAACAGGAATCTTCCTCATTGTACCTTTATCTGTACAAACCCATCTTTGTTCTGAATCAGCAACAAATCTCTTCACAGTACGATAACGCTTCAGTTTTCGTTAAATATTTAATGTTTTCATATCTTGTCATACGGCACTACACTATCTGATGATGTTCGTCAGCAGAGATCTTTTCTCTTTCCCATATTGCTTGAAACCTGTGGCCTGCTTAATAATGTGGAACATCCTTCTGAAGTAGATTTCCTTTAATTGAGCTCAGCAGACAAACTAATCAACCAGCGCTCTGAAATTAATTACAGTGATTAAAAGAGCCCTGACATATAATACCATCTATTAATTTAATAGCACAACAAAAAAAAACTATGATGAGCCACAACTTTGTGGGGGTCTATCACATAAAATGCTAATGAAACACATGGAGGTTGATGGATCCGTTAAATATCCATATCCCAAAAACAGAGCAATAAAAAATACCAGCTACATTAAAAACATTAAACCAAACCCCAAGAGCAGAAAAACTTCTACTATAAGAAAAATTTTTTTTTAAATAAAAATAACACGACTAGTTTGATCTGTAATGAAATGCAAATAAACAAGGCAGCGTTCTTCACAACAAAACAAAAGCATGTCGCTATAAACCCCACATAATATAATTTCACAAAAGGCTATTTCTGGCAAACTGTGGTCAAATGATTTTAACTAAGGAGAATAAAAAGGTCCATTCAACATCAAATAGATTTAGCATTAGCGAGCATGAATTACTCGTGATTGGGTTTGAGATCACTCGGAGCATCCATGCCGTTTACGTCACAAAAAGCCTCCGGGAGGTTCTAATTTAATTCGCCCTGTTCGCTTCGGTGGTGACATGCATTTTAGTCTGGACTGCCATCAGACCGGGTTTTCCATAAAGGCAGCAGCTTGGGAACAGACCTGCAACAAATGGTCCACAAACACGGCGTAATTGGACAGAGCATTAGGAAACGGAGCACTAACGAGCAGCCTTCTGAGGGGAAACATTAAGCCACATTTCTCCCAATGACTTAATTACCTTTCCCTGATTGTCAGCAGTGACAGAGCAGCTGCAGTGGACTTGTTTTTTTTTGGGAGAGGCTGGGGGGTTCAGATTGTCCCCGTTTTTCTCACGAGTGATCAACGAGAACGGAGCGCCGAGCAAACTTTACACAGCCGAATTCACAGCATTTAATAAAAACAACAGGAAGGTCCATCGGTAGGTCTGGGTTTGGAAATCTAATATATGTGTTTACTTATCACTCAATAATTCGATCAGGGTGTAACAGGCGGAAATGTAATTTGCTTGACAAGGAAGAGGACAACAGGGCTTTCTGATCAGGAGCTGGTTCCAATAAGAGAAAAATCTGGTCATCATTCGGATTCATCAGATAGGACTAACAAGCTGCAGTCAGCCATGATGGTTCTGGTGTGACAAACTTAAGGATTCACCTCATGCTTCTTCACCCGGTGTTTTATGCTGCTCTGTTGCAGCCTTAGCTAACTTGGACCCGTGTGTCCTGCCTTTTCTCCCTTCATCTGCTTCTTTACCCTCTTCGTCCAACTAGACACAGCTGTGTCCACACGGGTGTTTGTGATTTCAGCGTGATAACTGTGGCTCCACACACCTGAGGAACAGACTGGAGGCCGCTCGGCTTGTCCCGGGAGAAACAACAACAACTAACCAAAGGGAAAAACTAAGCACCCTGTGTTTTCCTGTCTGCATCCTTGTTCCGCTCTCTGGAGGAAAAACACCCTCAAGCACTTCTGACCTTTTCCTTCACGTAAACACAATGGGCATTCATGCACCAAAGGAAAGTTCTCAATAGATAAATATGCTGTGAATTTAGTTTGCGTTTTTTTATTGTCTGCTCGTTACAAAAACATTCGAGATGCAAACTCGATATAAAGCTGTACAGTGCATTCAAGGGGGAACATTCTTAGATTGATTACGAAGATGACGAGGCTCAAAAATAACAAAAAACATAAGAACTGCGGACACACAGACTAGGTCTGTCTTTTTATATATACAGGGTTCCTTCTCATTTTACAGTAGAATCATTTTCAAGACTCAAATTTCCAGAGTTCTCCATTCTTTATACACATTTTAAAAGTGATAAAAGTGGAAAATAAACAACGACAAATGTATGGCAAACGCTAAAGTGAACAGGCTTTAGATACAGATCCTATAAAAACCAAAAGGAAGAAATGGAAAGCAAGAAACACAAGGAAGGACACAGGAAAGGGAGGAAGAACGGGAGTAAGCAAGGACTAAACAGAAGGAAAAGCACAAGGAAAGAAGGAAGCAAAACAGAGAAATCCTTCCTGGTGGATACCAGGAAGATAGGAAAGTATAAGAAAAGAAAGAAGAGAGAAATGGATAAGCATCATAAGGAAGAAGTAGGACATAATGAACAACTTGGAACGAGGATCTTCCTGTCTTTCCTTATTTCCTAAAGGAAATAAGGATTCCTAAAGGAAATAAGGACAATACGTGAAGAAGAAAGGATGGAAATGAACAGGAAAGGGAAGCGTTGTGCAGCAACCCTATAAAAAAAATAGCTTTGGCCACATTTGATGAAGATTAACAGGGTTTAACAACATATTCTGCTCCTTCTTAATGGGTTCCCTGTGAACGGGGCGGGGAGGCTTTACCAACACCGACAGACCAAATGAAGTTTATTTTAACTTCATAATAAATAAATATTGTATATCGAATGGCCAGAGGAGAAATAGCCTTTAAAACAGAACATACAAATAAACTCAAGGACGGAGCTACGGGACCAAGGACTGTTTGGAAAACTAAATTTCTATGTCTGAGGTTTCACTAAGGAACAAACACCACCTTCTACCAACATCCTCACATTGTTTCACTGAGCTGCGGTTGAGAGCTGGATCTCAGTGTGGAGCTCCAGCAGAAAACAGGGCCCTGCAGAGGACAGTGAGGGGATCTGAGTAGGTCATTTTTGTGACCTTACCCTGTGTTTAAGATCATATCATGATCACAATTTTCTCTTTATGTCTCAGGAGGAGAAAACTTTCTTTAACTCACAGAAAAGTATGCATAAAGTGATAATTTTATATTTTAATATATTTCAAAAGATCTAGTAGATGGAGATTGAAGAGTAAAGCACCAACAAGAACATCAATTTAAAACAATTACATTAAAAAACAAAACTATAGAGATAGTGTGGCTTAATATAATTTAGGAAGATGCTATTACATTAGATCAACTTGTTTTTTTAAATACTGGGAAATTTATCCTGTACATCCCCCTCGGTTTTATTTTTAGTGTGACAGCAGTTTTGGGATGTTGCTAAATCTGGTGAAAGTAACATCGGGCTGACCCTGATGGCAGCGTTAACCAACACAATTGATTTATTTATGGTCGGTACACGCTCGTCGCTCCCTGAGCGGCTCATAGCGACTGTTCAGGGTGGTTGCTCTTTTGCTTCACAGCGACTAAAAACATCTTTTCGGATCCAGCTCACTCCCAGTGGCTGATGCAACCTCATAGCAAAACCAGCTCTGGAGGTCGTCCATTGCCTCAGACGGGGCGAGGTTTCCTCTACGGGCTCACACCCCGTCGCCCCTCCCTTTGTGTACAAGCGAGGCCGACCTTGTGAGTCCCGCTGGCTGATGTAAATGGACTGCAGTAAACGTGCGTCCTGCCTGCGCCGGACCGGCAGACCCGCGGGCGAAGCAGCCACTCGACCGTTCGTCTCTCTTTGACTTGCTCCCTCCCAAAGCCGCTTTCCCTGCACCAAATCTCTTCTCCAGGAAAAAAAGGGACGCAATGTCCAAGCTGCCTGGCGTTCACAAAGATCGAGCGCTTCACCAAACAGGAAGTGGAGTCATTTCTGTGACTTTGCATTGTGCACCAGATTGCTTTAATTTGATAATGAGTCCCAAAGGGAAGACATCACATGAGAGTGCTATAAAGTGCAGACGGTTTTAAGTGAGTCTTGAGGCCTAACTGCAAGAAGAAGCTCCAGAGACTAAAAGGGGAAGTTCTAATTCAATGGAAATTTCTGTTCCCACTTTTAGTACAATTAAATCAGGTTCTATACTTAGAACATTAGAAATACTGTATTGTATGAGATGCATACAATTTTCATAATCTGAATCATGTCCAAACCAAGTGCACGCACCATTTACACAAATTAAAACCTGGAAAACCTCAAAAGGCATCGATTTGGGAATGTGGTGTGTTCCCAAATTGATCTTTCCATTTGGATCGATTGGATGCTTTGTTGTCATATCTGTAAAATGGGCTCCAGCTATTTCTCTTTACAGTCGTCAATAACCCAAAAAACACAAACATGACCCCCAATCTTATCAAGCACCTCAAGGCAGGCACATGCAATACATGTAGGAGACATGAATAATGATACTGGTCTGATATTTGATTTCACTTCTTTTCCAGCTCCTTCTACCTGATTGCAAGCACAGATGTTTGCAGATATTGTTTCCCCCCCAAGTCATTTGTGCAACAGATTTTACTTTGGTAAGCTGCTTCTCATCGTGACACCTCACTTAAATGCAGCAATAAAGTTGCAGCTTTGTCTAAGCTATATGCTAACTGGACCAAAAGAAACATGAAATAGACGGAGTTACACACAAAAATTGTATTTTGCTTTTAAAAGATACTGTATATAAAAAATAGCATTATTGGATACTGAGCGAGAGCTATTAAAGCTTAAATTCCGACTTCAGGGGCCATTCCTGTTGATTTTCCAGAAAATCCGACTTCTGAGTACGGAGAGAACACACCATAATGAGGTCACCAAGTCTTTGGAACTACCAAAAATAATCTACATCACGACTGTGAGAGCAATTGTTTGCAATAATGCGTTGGATCAAGAAGGTTCTGGGTTTCAGTCTGGGGAAATAGCAGGTTCTCCCCATGGATGTGAAGCGAGAACCTCACAGATCATGTTAGGTTTAAACATATGATGTTTTTGAAACTCTGCTGGGAGTTTAACTGGAACTGTGTCCATAGGCCTGTCACAATAATCAATAAATTAATTAATCGCATGATTAGTTAAAACAAGTTCAGTAATTTCCATTTGCATGGTTTATTGTTTTCCTGTTTTCTTCTCTTTCTACCAAAAACCAAATGATAAAGTCTCCACCGTGGTGTTTTGGTTTCAATTAGCCCTTTTTTTGAAGGACGGTTCTGTTGTTTTGTTTACTTGTCTTTGATATTTAATATGTCTCCCACTTGCAGTGTTAAATGTTCATTACAATTTAAAGTTCATCGCTTTTTGAAAACGTGTTCTTGCATTATTTTTGCCATAATCACAACATCAGTTGAAAATTATCTCAAAACAACATTATTGGTTATCGCAGTAATTTCTTTATTTATCGTCCAGCTAAATTTGTTATCGTGTCAGGCCTATGGGTGCATTAAAAACAAGATTCGGCTTTTCAGTCGCTCCAACAAAAGAGATGCCACTCTAACCTTGTCAGATTTTACAGTTTAAGAATAAGTGGCACTCTGTAATAGTAGGCTTACTAATATTTGTGCCAACCTCACCTTTCATTGCACGTCAGAACAGGGAGAATACACCGTGCATTAGGATGAACGACCGACTGTGCTCCTCTGTGCTGTTGCGTAACAAGGCAAACCGCAGCAATGGCTGTACCTGTGCGCGAAGCAGTGGTAAAAGACGAGCCGTCAGCACCGAGCTTAATGTCATCTCCATTAGAGGATCATATTTGTGCCTCATAAAGGCAGAGAAAGAGGACCCTCGGTGACTGCCGCACAGGAGCTGGTGGGTTATGCAATTCCAAAAAAAGCAGGAGGGAAAAAACCTCAAGAAAAGATGTTACATAACCGACAAAGCACATTTACCCAGCCCGCTGGGCAGCCAAAAGGGTGCTCTAGTGTTGACAGAAAAGTGGGGTGGGATAAATAAGGCGTATTGTGCGCGATAAAAGTGGGAATAAAAGGGGAGAGGAGTGTGGGAAACGGACCGCTGGCCTTTCGTCCCCCAGACCGAGGGGACGAAGGTACTCGGGCTCTCTGGAAAGAGAACCGTGCGCAGAGACAGAAAGAGCCCTGTGTGAATAGAGACGTCGCCTCTCATTAGAATGCATGGAGCACTCAGGGAGTCTCTGCTTAAAGAAAGGCAAAACCATCTCACCCTGCTTCCCCCATTCCGTGCAGTTAGAGCGGAGAGGAAAGTGAAGGAGGAATTACAGGTCCTGGGCCGCCACCAAGAGACTGAGAGGAGTCGGTGGATAAAAGAGAGAAAGAAGAAGCTCACACAGGAGCTCCATTAGTTCCCATTAAGTCCTCGTTTATTCAGTTAGGGGCACAAAGATGCATTGCCCCCGTTTGTCGTGCAAACGATACAGATCAGCTGAATTCAGGCTTGGTCTCCATCACATGGCCTGAATTCCCACTGAGCCTGGCAGCATGTCTGCCTAGAGTCCCCCTGGTATATTATTACAAGCATTTCTGTCCCCTTCCAGATGCGAGGCCACAATGCGGACATGTGAAATTCAACCAAGCATACCCATACAATCCCCTGAGACCTCCGCATTCTTTCAATACCAACTCTGGCGAGGGATTTCCTTTTTAATTCCTGACGTTTTTCTTTTGGGGTCCCTGAAAGCAAATCAGCATTTTAAGCGGCAGAAACTCCAGAAGTAGAGGTAACATTTTCCACTCAAGTTGCAATTAAGCTCAAACGTCAGCGCCCAATAAAGCTTCAACGGAAAACCAGAGGAATTTCCATCCCAGCCGCGGCTCACCACTGCCCTTTCAAAAAGCATTTCTATTTAGAAAAGACGTAGAAAAAAAAATATTTGGAGTTAAATAATGGATCTACTGTTGCTTAACCCCCATACTGAGGGAACCAGATGGAGGGCCAGGTGGGTTTTTACAGGGTGGGCGAGTCGGAGCTTTTCAGAACACATCCCAAACCAACAACACATGAAGAAAAACGAGAGCTAAGCAAGACAGGAAATAGACAATTTTCTCCACCAATGACACACTTTTGAGAACATTTGAAAAATTAAAGGCGTAGTCGTGGAGACAAGAGAGTCTTTGTTTGGGAACTTCACTGCATCATGTTTGCTTTTTTGCAGATGATGATGTTCTGCTGGCATCCTCAGCCAGTGACCTTCAGCGTGAAAGCATTTCGAAACCGGATATTAAGGAGCTGTAAACCTAAAGTTCTGAAGAAAAAGAAATAGATGGACTAGGAGGTCAGTCTCCGTGGTAGAGTTCAAGTTCCTTGCCATGTACCACGAATGATAGTGGAATGGATAAAGACAGCTGGGTTATAATTTTTTTTATTGGGAGATTGAACTTACCCTTTAAGATATGGTCAGGAACTCAACCATTCCAGAGGAGGTCTAGGTAAAACTCTCTTCACAAGGAGTCATGGTCCATGTGAGACTCAGATAATGACCTCAAGACTGACAGCTTGTTCCAATAGCCAGGGGAGCTCTGACAAGAGCTGCTGCTCTTCCACATCGAAAGGACTCGAACGAAGAAAAATCTGGTCAAAAGAGCAAAGCTCTCGATTTTCCGATGCATCAACAAGTCATTTGAAAAAGGACCAAAAAACAAAGATCTAAAAAATACTGGTCTCGCTAAACCCCAACATGACAGAGTTCATGACCAAAACATACACACCTTGCATATAAATGACTGAGATTAGCTTCCTTCATTGGTTGGCTTGGCTTTAGAGATAAGGTGAATGTCTTGATCTCAAAGTCGAGCCACCGCCCCTCCACATAGAAAGGAGTCAGTTGATGAAAGAGCTGGGCCAAATAGGGAGGTTCTACATTTCTTACGGCCGTCCAATCTTCTCCGATGTTAATAAGAGATGGATCAAGTCCAAAAGAACTGGAAAGAAGAAGGTCGGAGATAAGCTAAGGACATCTAAGTAAAGTCACCAGTCCTCCAGGGCAAAAGGAGTCCTCTGAGATAGTTCAAGCCTCTGATCGAAATATCTCTCTCTGGAGGTTTTCTGGCCACTTAAACCTCAGCTGGAGAGCGTCTCTGGTCTTCTACATCTTCCTTGACTTCTTACCTTCGAAGCACCACAACCTCATAAGGAGAACACAATGGACAGAAGGATTGATCATCACACCCACTCATGTCTGCTTTGTAACTTCTACATTCCTGCAGACTTGTTCATTCACCCCTGCTCAGAATTCCTCACCTCTTTCATGGGCCATGTCATTGCAAGGAGCATGTGTGTGTGAGTGTGTGTAGGTAGCGCTGCTGAACTTATTTTACAGAATCTGACAGTCATTAGGCATGCTGTTATTGCAGGACAAATGCTACTCCCACCCTGACCTCTCCCATTCCCCCTTACGCATTTCACAGCCACGCTCTATAATGACTGAAACGTTAATATTGTCATTAACGCCTCCCAGCACTCCCCCATGATCCCTTCATCATCTTCATCACCTGCTCCACCCAGCGAGACACACCTCACACAAAAATAACTGACCCGGACCAAAGTGCGTTACATAAAGACAAATAACGTGCACCAACGGGGAGCTGGGACTCGCACGCTGCAGAGAATTAAGGCTACGCAGAGAAGTGAATACTCATATGTTTGAAATCTGTAAATAAATCTTATTTGCAGGGATATTATTCCAGGCCAGTGACTCCCGGGACCCGGAGGATGAGGAGCAGCTGTGATGTGTGCTTCGGGCCGCTTCTGTTACGCAACAGTCCTTCCATCCACTCACATAATTGCTTTTGACCCCCGCTGATGAGCACTGCGAATTGCGTAGAGCTGTGCTTTCTGTGTTTTTTTTTTTCCCCAACACAAACAGTAGATTATAAAAAAAAATAAAAGTCAACAGCACAAGCTAAAATTAAAAAATCAACAGAGAAGGATGCACATGAAGAGCAGAGGATGGAAATTACTGTTTATGTTGAGAATCTGAGCTCCTATAATCTGGGCACATCTCAAACTGTAAGCATCTTTTCAGAAAACAGAGCATATAAGTAGCAATCATCCTCGCTGTATGGAAGTATGAGTCAGAACTCTCGTCATGTGGGTGTTTTGATTTCTCAGTTTTGTTTACAAGGATGAGAAAGATGTACATTTCCAGGTTTCCATCCCACTGACGCAGCGTGATGTCGCTACCATCTTCTGTGAGTGGACACTCGTAGCATATGGCTCTCTTGGCAATAGGTCTCTGACAGTTATTCTCCAGAGCCAACCGCCCAGCTTGGAGCTTCACCAAACACAACAAATTGAAAATGGCACAGATCAGACTCGGAGCGGGATAAATCCTTCATCTGATCTGCAGCAGACGGCACAAACATCACAAATTTCCACACTGATCAGATAAAGAGGGGGGGAGTGGGGTGATCATTCAATCAAAAATGGGTTGGTTTGCTTTCTCTTTGGGTTTTTACAAAGTTTGTTCAAGTGAATCATTTACCTTTCCAGTGACTCTGACCCCTAAAACTGGCTCAGTGAAAGGAATGTCGAGGACTTCTGTGAGGAATCCTTTGGGAAAACTGGGAAAAGTTGAAATATTTCCCGCCAGTACAGTGATAATTCATCACAACCCTAACACAGCAGACAAAATTTGACCAAATATGTAGGTGCATTGTGGGGAAGATTTGCTCACATTCTAAACTTCATGTTTTTTTCTAAAAAGCGGTGTTGCTTTTAATGTATCTCTGTAGCACAAACATAATTGTTGCATTAAACAATCTAAAAACAACAAAACTCATATAAAGAATGGGCCCAAATGTGTCAAAATGTTTACTTTTAAATAAGCGACAGCGTTATTAGTGGCCAAACGTAATTTAAGCGCACAAAACTCCCCTCTGCAATGCATTACTCACCGAAATACACCGTCTTGTCGCACTTGGGGCACTTTGAGGCCATGTTGGAGCTGTGGGAAATGTGGCTCTGCTAGTTTTGTCTGTCCACCCGGGATTTCTCCTCTCCTCGTGCTCTGGTTCTGCCAAAACAGCAAGTGTCCCGCCGTCCACAGAGCCAGAGCATCTGTGCCTCATTTGCATATCCCCGCCTACTTCCAACACAAATCCCGCCCTGACTACTTCAGGGACTGTCGGAAATATTCCTACTCGGCAACAAAAACCCCCCTCCTTCGTAAAATAAATAAATAGATAAATGTTCAAATATGTTTTGTGAATATCTTACAACTTCTCTTCTCGCCCTTCACTCACTATAATCCAGGCTGAATAGTCTTTCTGTTTGAAGCAGGAATTGAGATGGAGCCTAAAGCATTCCCAGTTAGAGTAGCTGTTTCATACGGTGGATCTGAATGTTCAAAACTACCAGTTCATTATTTTTGTGCATTTTCCTCTTAAAAATGTACTACACCTATTTCTGTTGTTTCCTTTATATTTAACTAGATGACGAGACAGAAAAATTTCTTGAACCTGTCATTTCTGCCACCTTTTAAATATTGATAAGGTTTACTCTGCATTATGCCACCTGTATTTTTGGAAACTGGACTAAATAGCCAGCTCAAGTTATGAGCAAACTTTGTAGCTGGTCAGATCCCTTTTTTCGTCTTGAGTAATTTCTTAATGAAGAATGAAAACTTGAAAAAAAACAACTTTAAAATATTTTGGCATGCTACTTTTACTTGAATGCAAATTTTTGCTATCAATTAATTTAAATCATCAAATGAAAATGAAATAAGAATCTGTAGTGTTTGATATATTAGCTTAAAGCTATGGTGCTGTTCATGACCAGTAAAAACATACAGCTTTGAATGATAAGCCTAATATGTTCATTAAGTGTATTTGTGTTCTACACAATTAAAGGTTATATTACATAAACTACATTGATTCATATGTTATTGAATGAGTCACAGGACTTTGTACGGTTGCGATTAGCCTAGCTTTCCTGAACAAAGTGAATGTCCACTATTTATAGCATCTCCATTAGTCTCAGATCACCTGGGCTGTTGTGACAGTGAAAATGTTACCCTTTTTTTTTTTCACCAAAGTCATCCAGTGATGTTTTGTGTACTGCTACCAGATTTAAAAAATTGGCATTAAATAAAATAATAATAGATGATTGGTTTAATTTTTGAATGGTTTTAGAATCCTTTCGATAATTATCCACCCCGTCTAGCAGCACTTGAACGCGTCACGTCTTTGTCACAGCCTGGCAAAGCCAGGCGGGAAATCTTCAGGCCAGTGGAACATATTCACCCCCGCTTCCTTTTCCCTCTCTTCCACAAGAGGAGTAGGCAGCCCTTGGTTGAATCACAATGCTCTCTTTCAGAGAGAGTGACTTGTAGGAATTTGTAGGTAAGACAAGACGCTGAAACGTGGCTCTGGTGGATCGGCTTTCCTCCTTCCAAGGCTTTACCGTCTTCGACACAAATTGGGCTTTCTGAGAGAGGCGGGTGGAGTTGGAAACCAGGGTCTGAATTTCTCACAATCCAGCGGTGCATGTGACTGCTACATTCACTTACGCCTCATTAAAGACCTGACAGGAGACAACCAGTTCTCCCAGCAGACAGTCTACCTCTTTCCAGTGGGCCTCTTGAGAGGGACTGAAATAATCAGTTTCACACATTAGTGCTGTCTGCTCTGTCTGCCTCGTGACACAGAGCAGGTCCGGGAACAGCCGAGCCGATAATTCCCACATCTGTAGAGCAGCTGATTAAGACCCGTCAGCATAAATATCTGCAACTGCTTCCTCTTTATCTCTGAGTGCACTTTTTTTTTTCACAAGACCTCAGAGTTAACGGTCATTTGGAGACTAAAGGGGTTACTAAGGGCAACCAAACTGTACGCCGGACAGCTTGAGGGGATAATCTTGAGGTTTCGCAGAGTTCATTACCGTTTGCCTTCTGCTGCGTTTGCTGTGGTTGCAGGTTTGTTGCCAGTTCAGCTTCGGACCGCAATCAAACCTCCTGAAAGGATATCCGGTGTACTACTGCGCGAATCCAAAACCTCTCTTCTCTCTTACTGGTCTCCTGTAGGAGAGAAAATCACAGAGAACATGTTTTGAATTAAACAAATACTCTGGTGAAGAAGAAAACCTTCCCTGGAAAATACATCTAGGAACATGATCTTAATACGTCAGGACAACCCTGACTGGGTTGGCAGCCTGATTTAAGGCTCTTGAGGAGCGGATGATGCCAGGAAGATCGATCGGACATATTGAGGCCAGTAGTCTCTCTGTGAAAGCGTTTGTGGCGCTTGGTGCGCTCCGGTTGTCTGCAGATCAGCTATCCAGCAGGGACAAACACAGATAAACAGGAAAGGTGGAACAGGGGTAGTACGGCATTAGTAGCAATAGTAAGGTTCAGAAAAAAGTTTCTGGGGTTAAATGCAATATGTGAAAACTAAAACAGCTTCCCAAACAACTCTTATGTCAAATCTATGAGGAAAACCTTATTTAACGCCCACAGGCGTTGAGTGGTAAGGTTTAATTGATTAGAATTTGACTTATTATTATTTTGCTTTTGGATGAACAATTGAGAGAACAGCAAAAGTACTCTGAGTGAAATTCCCAACTTGAGGACGTCAGAGAAGAAAAAGCGCCTCCCGTTCAGTCCAGGGACTCTCAACTTGTGGTTCAGTGATCTAAATCTGACAAAGGTCAAAGGTCCAGAAAAATTAGTGAGCATTTGTGCATGGAGTTTGCGTGCATGTATGGGTTCTCTCCAGGTTCTCTTCATGTCTGAAGGCTGTGACTCCTCCCCACCATTGACCAACCCTGATTTATCCAAGGGTACTGACTTCAGAATTAATTTAGAAATATTCGACCGACATTGACCTCAACATTATTTTACAGAACAGAAAGTGTCTGAAATCTTACATTGCAGCCTGAGATTTCACACACTGAAATCTGACAGTGTCTGATTTCTGTTCAGCCCTTTTATCCTCACCAGGACGACCAGCTGTAGAGATGTAACACAGGAAGGAACAGCGGGGCGGCGGGGCGTTTTCAAATTCCAGCAGGACACCTGTCTTCAACTCGACTCGATTCCAAATGTGCTACACAAGCCATGTCCCCCAACCCAAGGTCAAACAGGTGCCAACGTTGGCCCACGACTGGTGAAATTCCTGCCTCTACTATATGACTGTCCTTTTCCTTTCAACGCCTCGCCCCCACCAACTCTCACAAAAAGGCAGAACTCAAGAGATGCAGCAGTAATCCACCAAACGCAGAGGAGTCTGCAATGCAGCTGGCCCCAGAACCGGCTGCAGCAAACAGGCGCCAGATCAAGAAAAGCACAGGTCGCACAACTGAGTTCTGAGGCCTCCATTTGAAATGCACAAACACGGCCGTGGAGCACAGAATGCTTGCATGGGTAACATGCAAGCATACAAGCAACATGCACGTGTTCGCCCAGCAAACACGTGCATGTCTCTTGGTAAGACAGAAAAAAAGGGAGCTTGAATTAATTATTGAAATGTTCTCACAAAAAGCAATCCAAGAGACATTTTCTTTAGAAATAGAAGTTGGCGTTTATCACTACTAAAGAAATGGCAGGGAAAAACTACCGGGTATTCTCAGCAGATGATCAAATGTTATTGTGGATACAGAGGGGTCGAACTGACCTTAACAAGGAGGCTCTTTATCCGCCGGATGGGACTGTTTTTTGTTTTTTATTATTATTTCTCCATGTATTCTTATAGGGTGTGATTTTTGGCCGTCTTATTCTGGAACTACAATAGCTTGTGGTTCACAGGAAGTAAATAATTCGCCAGTTCCAGTCGTAATGTTCCAAGAAGTGATCTAATCTAATCCTGTAATCCCACACGGCAGTCTCTTTACTTGGTCACAGTTTTTTCTTGGCAAATTGTCATTATATATGAGTCTGGGTTTATTTGCACTTTTTTTTTTTATGTATTATCGGTGTAAATCCGACCAGAGGTGATTAATCTGAAATATGGACATCATAATTAAAATTAGAACTTGTGTAATATTAAATTAATTTTTTTTTCACATTTTGTCACAGTTTCCAATGGATTTTTGGATTTTTGCATTTCTGCTCCCCTAATTCAATATTTTTGATTTCACAGCTTGTTTTTGCTACACGCTAACATTAGAAATTTTTCACTTTGTCTTGTATAAATACTTTAACTTCATGAGGAAATGCAACTAAAAAAGAGAAGACAATAAGGTGGGAACTTTCAAGCATTGTGTAATAGAACTGAACTAACTTAGTGTGTTGCTAAGTTGATGGCACAGTGTGGTAGGGAATTGGACAAACGCATGTTTTCAACTTTGCACTGCTTATTTAGCTCCCATCTAAAGTTTGGCTATTGGCTGTGCTTAGGCGGTTAAACATTCCACTTAAATCCAAGTTTATGATGTGCTGGAACCTGATCAAATTGGTTGGCATCACCTCCAGCCTCAGTTTATGCAGTATCCTCAGCGAGCTCTCGAACCTTGACCCTTCACCATGCGAACTCGCTCGCTACTGATTCTGGCCCTGGGGTGGCGCTTTGCAGACAAAGTGCATTCTGTTTGTAAAGCCTCAGCATTTCTAACAGCAGAACAGCAGAGCGTCTCTGTGTTTTTAGCCTTGGACAGTTAGTTTGGAAGAGCTGTATTACCACACGCCCACCCGGCGTGGGTGTGGGATGGATTTGGTTCCACCGAAGGCCTTTTTAAGTGACGCAGGCGCGTTGTTTTACTTGGCAGGCGTCTTCCTGAGTTGGTTCAGGCTTCTTTTAAAACGCTGTCTCTACGTTCCCCGAGGCGTACGTTTAGCACGGTGTTTACGTTTGAAAATGTCACTTCAACATCCATGCCTGTTGCGAGTGTGCGGTTATACGTTTCTGGAGGGACATGTGGCACGTTGAGGCAGGGCACAGATCCTGAGGAGCCCAGCCAAGGCCCCTGTGGGGAGCCGGGTGTGGTGGAGCCAGCTGGCAGAAGGTTTTGGAGGTTTTGATCCTCCCTCTTATGGCGCTCCCTTTCATTTTCAAGAGAGTCACATGGGAGTTAAAGTCTAAATGCAGAAAATCCAGTAGCATATTAAGCTAGATGGGTAGCAGATAAAGTCCATTTTTGCACAACTCTTAGGCTCTTCTAAGTCCAAATGGTTTTATAGGATGTAATTCCTTAAGTGTCTGCGTAATCAAGGTTTTTCTGACTGCGTGGCAGCATGTTGACCGATCAATAAATGCTGCGATGCGTTTGTGCAGAAACCCCTCAGTACTCAGCAGACGTACGGGGCTGGATGTGTTGTTTAAGCTTCCCTCATCAGGCATCAGTCAGCAGGCGGATCATTTAGCAGAGAAAAGACATTAGGGTTTAAGTGCTTCTACGCACCAAAAAGACATTTAGCAAACTAAAAACTCTGACAATTGTTTGAAATGCTTTGCTCTTTTGAAAAATTCATGTATTCATAGTCTTTCTGAACATGTGCTTCAAAGAGCATGAATGTCAAGTTGTGCTTGTTTCAAAGAAAGTTTGTTGGTAATTCCCTGATCCATCTTTTTTTTTTTCCCTTTTCAGCGTCTGACAGGAGCTCCCATGACGAGATCTCAGCCCACAGACAACATCAGTCACCGTGGCAACATCTTAGCCGCACTTCTAGATCCCCCCCCCCCTCAACCGTTCATAGAAATTTTAGCACTGGATTTGAAATTTTATCTTATCATGTATGTCCTTCGTCCACATAGGCGGGATCATCTAAATTTCTATTTCCATCTGGTCTCCTCTCGACTAAAATCCACTTCATGGCTCGTTTCCATTTCTCGTTCCTGCCAACGTCTGTGAGAGTGATTTCCAGACCTCTCATCAACTGCAAGTGTCTCTCTTAAAAAAAAAAAAAAAAAAAAGGAAGGCCCACTTGGTCATTCCCCAGCTGCTCTTCAAAAGAAAAAGAGAGAATAGAAAATGTGAGGCTCTCGTTTGGTATTTTGGTCGAGAGCTGAAACTCGCCGACAGGATTCCCCGGCGAGGTGGGGCCCGCCGGAGGGACAGAGGGCATCTTTCTGAGTTAGGTTCCAGTGTCTGCTATCCGTTTCTGATATTTCTTTCATCTTTCTCTCATTGTGATCTCTCTTTCATTTTGAGAAGGTCACAGTATCAATAACCCAGAAGTAAAGTATGGCTAATCCCTTTGAATTAGAGCCAAGAGTTCTGTGGGTCTGTGCCTCTCTCTCAAAGCCATGAGGCAGATGGCAGACTGTGCAGCAGCTATATAGCAGCAAATTGTGCTACTACATACTTGCATAAATGAGGAAAAATGTATTTTTTTGTGAAATTATTTTATTATAGTATGTTAAAAACAGGCATTTCTCGACAGTTTTATTTCATAAGATGAAATAAAAGAGCAATTTCTGACGCGGGAGACGCATTTTTTTTCTCTCACAGAGAAGAGCACATTAAAAAGCAATTTGAGGGCAAAATCTCGTTGAATGATGACCCCTGCTGGAAGACTGACGTCAGTGCAACCCAATACTATGGGTTTATCTGGGGGTTTTTAGCTACAAAATAAAACAAATGTACTATTTCTTGTACTGTAAAAAGAAAAAAACGGTACACCATCTGCATATTACAAGTAGCACCAAGTTGACTGTAAATAGATAGATTTCTTTGTCTTAACTGCAGATTATTTTCGCTAAAACAGAGGCAACATCGCCCTCTTCTGACGGATCAATAGAATTACACGCTTTAATTTTAAATCCTCAGAGTTATCTGCTTCAAAAACAAAGCGCGGGCAGCATGGCGACTCATTGTCGAGGTCAAATATGGGTCTGGGACAATATATACACACTCACACACCCACACACACACGTATACTGTAGGTGTGTGTGTGTGACTGTGCAAGCAGGAATCAGCCCTCTGCCTCTCAAGAGCTGTGTCACACATTGCACTTTAATAAAAGTAATTGCATTTCTTCTTCAGTTAATTAAGAATACACCTAATTGCACCAAGGTGTGCCGGAGAAAGTGCTCCAACAATAGTCTCTTTGTTATTGCCTCCCCGAAGAGTCTGTCTGTTTCCGCGCCGCGTCCCCCCGTGAGGGAAATGTAAAAAGCACAATCAAAGCTACGGCGTGGCTTCTGCGGGGGGAAAACAGGCCTAATTGATTTCCTTTGTGTCCACGTCCTTCCCGTGGGAGAGGAGGAAGGTGAGGGAACAAGAGAGCCGGGGAGACAGGACTTTCTGAAGACGTGCTGCAGTCTTATCTGGAGCCAAACTCTCAGATGCACCAGGGAGGACACCTGCAGAGCACAGCTCCGAGCAGAGCTCTGCCTCAGTGCTGCTCCACTCGTCATTCTGACTGCAGAACATCTGGCTGAGGAGCAGTGGATTCAAATCGAACATCTGCACGGCAGCACGCAGCCAAGAAAGCAGTCCTAATGAAAGCAGGAACGGCTTCCAAGTACACCACTACAGCTATACCATCCATTTTTCCTTTAATTGGCACCATATTTACGGATTGGTAGTTGTTTTCTGTCTATCTAATTAGAGAATGGTGCAAAAGCATAACATGTCTCAGTGCTACACAGAGTGAGGGAGAGCTCTCCAAAGGCGGTGCTTTTTGTTGGCTTACAATGAGGGCAAGCCAACAAAAAACTTCACGTCGATCAAAGTGGGAGATAATGAAAAAAAAAAATGAATGAAAAAATAAAAAAAGGACACAAACAGGAAGAGCCAATCAGGACTAAACTTAAATGTTAAGAAATGTGTAGCTACCAGAGGTGATGTTGATTTGAGAGACTTAGGAAGATGACAATGATAAAGAGGACAAGAAGAAGAAGACATCAAATTTTTGAAGGTCTGACATCTCGTGTTAAAACTAATAGGTATTACGAAATAAGTTAAAATAACATATAAATAGACAAATGAATTATAAAATGAAAATAAAGAAAAAGATAAATAAGAATGATAAACATTAACTAAATAATAGGGGAGTATTGATAAAGTACTAAAATAATAAATAGATAAACAAATAAACCATGATAAAATTAAAAGACAAAATAGAAGTGTTAAATCTAAGATAAAAAAAAATGGGGAATATAAAAATGAAATAATCTATAATAGCAAATAAAAATGTAAATAAAAATAAACTAAAATCTACTTAATCCACATAACAGGACTTTGTGCTGTCAGAGTTCACTCATCACCACCAGAAAGCTAAATCAGTTGAGAAATGATTTACAATCAAAATAAAGTCACGTGTTTGTCTTAATATGCATCGAGTAGAATCAAGGATACAATTCCTAAAGGTCATTAAAAAAATCACAGAGAAAAGTAATGTTTTTAAGTTTGCTTTTCATCAGTGGGGGGTCACTGGGTGGATCAGTGAAGAGCAAGTGCACCACATAGAGAATCGACTGTTCCAGGTTTGATTCCCGGCTCCGTAATAAACACAACGAGAGATTTTGCTTGGATATTGAATATTACCAAAACAAGATCACAGAGGTGTGCTTAGATGAATAACTTATGCCATAAATATGTGAGACTAAGATCTCAGTTTGAATGTCTTTAAGCAGCTGAAACACCAGTGCACAAAGCACAAGCAGCCAATGTGGGAACCTTAAAAGTGGAGCAACGTGAGCGCCTTTCCTGATCTTCCTCAGCAAGTTGTGCTGCTGGATCCGACTCTGACGAGACAAGACAATTTGAACTCATTGTTTGTCCGACACTTTCACACAGTCACGTATCTCGTTCTTTGCCACGAAAGAGCTCCAGGAATACAGCACAAGATATCGTTCCCTGGCAGCCCACTTCCAACACTGAGGCTGCACAGCAGCAGGAGTGCGTGCGGCACAAGTGCACACGATTGGCCTGCAGCGGTCATGTGACTGCAGGCTGTAGTCCCCTGTGTTAGGCCACAGTAATTGAAGCTTCCATATGGTATAGATCAGATGGAGCTTTTAACCACAGCATTCCTGCAGCACAGAGGCTCCATGCTCGTACCCACAAAGAAAACTGAGCTAATGCAACTGTGTAGGGATTACTAAATGACATTCTCCCATCGAGTTCTGGCAAATATGCTAAACACCTCTCACTGACAATTTATCGGTAGCAAGACTGCTAACTTATGGTTTTCAGTAGGGTGCCTTCACTTTTGTTTTTGCTTGTGATAAAATCGCAAACGTGCGGCGACGCCGCATCATGCAGGAGGAAAGGAGCAAAGCTTTTCATATTGCAAAACTTCCTGACCAGTCTCAAAAAATTCAAATCTCTCTTCTTCTTTTTTTTTTTTTTTTTTTAAAGAGTCTGCGTGGTGGCACCAGCAATCTTCTGTGGCGCAGTATGTTGGAGCAGCAGCTTATCTGCAGCTGGGAGGAAGCGGTTAAATGAGCTCATCGGGAAGGCCAGCTCTGTCCGAGGATGCCCCCTCTACCCGCTGCAGGTGGTGGGAGACGGAGGAACTCCAGCTAAAATAACAGCACCGATAGCCAGTGTCTCCCACTGTGTTCGTGAACTGGAGAGCTCCTTCGGCGACAGACTGCTGCATCCTAAGTGCACAAAGGAACGTTATTGTAGATTCTTCCTCCCAGCAGTTGTTAGACTTCATAGCCATCAATGCTCCTAACAAAATCAAATACCCCATGAGGTATTATTTGCGCATTAGCGGGATGTTTTTTATATTTTTTTTTGTAAATAGTTTTGCTGTTTGCTATTGTAGATAACTATCCAGTGTTATTTTTCTTATGTTGTTCTTACTGTACAGCTTCATGGTTGCTTTTTAAAAAAAATATTTTTCTTACCATCGTTTGAATATGGATGTTTCTATTTAAGTTTAACTTGCTGCTGTCACACCTAAATTTTCCTGCAGAGGCAAAATAAAGAATAAATCTATTCTATATTCCATTCTATTCCACACAGAATGTATTTGTGTTTCCAGTTCTACTCGTGTTTTGATGTGTTGATGTGGCCATGATGACATCGTCGTCATCTACAGTCTTGAAAACATAAACTCTCCTATGATCGAGATGAACAAAGCAAAGAACAGAAAGACAGCGTGATTGGATAGAAGACAATATAAATCAGCAAATCAGCAGATTTGGAAAATTCAGAATCCATAAAGTAAGATACCCACAACACGGCAGTACTGGCTTCAAAAATGAGGAGAAGAGATAAAAGTCCTGACAAGATGGTGCCAAGGTAACCACCTTCAGCTGAATGTCGTCAACACCAAGGAAATGGTCTTGGACGATGGCGGGAAATGGTAGCCTTCTTCTTCTTCTCCTCTCTGTATCAGAGACACATCTGGTGGAAACGTTGAGCAACCCCAAAGTTCCTTGAGGTTTAGTTTAGAGACGATCTCACTTGTTCCACTCAAACACATGCTCAGGTCACAAAGACAGGACTGTACCTTTCCCACCTCAGGGCGGCTGTAGAGGGTCTCTTTAAGGTCCTCAAAACCTTCTGCAGGGCTGATGCTCGCCATACTTTCTCCATCACTGGGAAGGTTACAGAGCTGTTAAGACCTGTGGAGCGTGATCAAAGAAGCGAGCACTACATTAGATCAAATCTCCCTTCACTGCAGGATATCAACAGGAGCTGCCCAGTACAGCCGTCAAAATGATCACAGATACCTTTCAACCTCGTATCTGTCTGTTTAGGTAGTAGAAGTCAGACAGCGAACACCCAGAGACTCTGAAGGGCCTGATATTCTCATAGTTTGAGGCTCCTGAACGAGGCCATGTTGTACGATCTGAAAAAGCTCTGAACAGTTCACCACCATGAAGCACATTGTGTTGTGCATTCAAGTTTTTACTTTTGATGCACAATTGCAGATGATTGTCTTAACTGCGCTGGTCATCCACATGTACGTCACCTGCCACTTCTAACAATATCGTGTTGTTTTTCCTTCTCATTGTTTATTTATTCATTATTATTATTATTCATTAGTATGTAGAATTCTATTTCTTTTTAGAAATAATATTTTTCAGGGCGTGCTGTGGTGGCGCAGGGGGGTTAGCACGCCTCACGTTTAGAGGTCCAAAATCATTTGTGATGATCCAAAATCATTTGGATCATCACCCAAGTCAGGTTTGATTTTATTTTTGTATATCTCCAAAATAAGAGCACTTCAATTGTGTTAAATTGTGCAGATAAAGAGATCCTATGGTGTGTTTTGACCATGCAATACAGAAGCTTTATTTATCCAAGATTTTCTTTTTGTGCCATTCCACGGTGTGGCACAAAATCACGCTTCTCATGTAAGCTACGTTGGCATAGCTACTGGAAGCGTAACAAAACTCATAGATGAAATAAAAAAAGAGCCTGTAATCTGTTCAATTCCATTGTGTTCCTTTGAACACTTGCTATTGATCGTAAATAGAAGTTACAATTTTGAACATTCATGCAAATTTAGAGACCTACAGATAAGGACCATCTCCTAGTGTAACTACTGAGACCAGAAAGCCATTGAAAACCTAACCCTAACCCTAAAAACATTAAATTCAGACTAATATAGTTTAATTTAAGGTGAGTTCAATAACAGTCTTCATTTAAAACCATATAAAGTTACTCCAGACCTTGCGTTAATGTGTGTCTAGAACAGATTTTAAATCAAATATGTCAATCACAATTATCGTTAGTTTGTGGGACGGAGAGTGTAAAGAGGTTCTAACTGCCTAAATGAAAAAGTTAAGATTTTAAGTAATTAAACTATATAACTAATGATTCTGTAGCACCTTTCACAGTTTATAACTCATGGAAATTCACTTGAGCATTCACAAAAATGCGTCACAAACTTTAAAATTGGCAATAGATGTGAAGTGGGAAAAAGAGAGCGTTACTGTCAGGAATGCAACCTGGGTTGTAACACAGTGGATACACTAAAAAACACTATTAAAATCCCCTTAAACTGAGAGGTACACTAAATGCCCGGGGTATAATAGAAGTTTCTTGAAGAATAAATTATGCACACACAAAAAAAAAACACAAACCCATATCAAAATCCATCTTAAAACGGGAATCGATTTCCAGCAGACTTCATCTAGTCACTAACTTCAAGAAAAGTAAAAAGTTAATGTCAGTAATAGCTCCTTCACAGAGTCCATTTCTGAAAGAAGCACAGCTAAGCAGACCTTTTAAAAAAAAGTATGCAGGATAAACGAGACATATATATATATATATATCTTGTATATTCTTGATGGGTTTTAATTGAGATGACAGAAACACAGTTGCTGAGAAAATTCAAACAATCTTACCACTCATTCCTCAAACTCCACTCAGTAGTTCAGAGTACATCAGGTCCTCCCCAGCGCTGATCCCCTGCAGTGCATTTTAAAGAGGTAAATATCAACCTGGCAATCTGTGTTTGGCCTAGCAGAAGCAGTGGACCTTGGGGAAGGGGCGGGTATGAACAAAGACCCCAGCAAACTACCTTGGGTCCCCGCAAAAGGTTCCCGCAGTCAAAAACGCGCCTTTTGTTCCATTCCCCCCCTCTGAGCCAGAGAACTGAGTTACGTAGAGGTGCACTGTCTCTTTAAGAGCTCGCTGCCAGTCTGTTTCGTATTGATCAATCCTCCATTTTCCAACACACAGCAGCGGCAGCGGGAGAGAGAAGAGAGCCACCCCTCTACCTGGAGAGGAAGCCAGGGACCCGGGGGCAGCCATGGCAGCGAATATGTACCGGGTTGGAGGTAAGGCTGGCGGGGTTACATTTTAGAGCTGTAATCTTTTTAAAGTCCGCTCTCGGCACGGCGAACGCAAGACTCGGGTTTTGCGTGTTATACAGAGCGTGGTCCGTCGTTGCTTCCCTTCGTTTTATTTTTTTCATGTCCCTAAAGCCGTACAGCTTCCCTGAGAGATGATGGTGAGTCTGTGAAGAGCAGGATGGTGATGAGGACTAAAAACTGCTTCAAAATGTCCACTCCTGCTTCGCTTTCTTTCCCTCTTCCTTTCGCGAAACTCGGCATAAACACGGACAACTTGAACGTAACGATGCGCCTAAAGTGTCGCCAGTGTTTCGCTTTTGTCTCAGAAATCCCAAAAGTTTTGCCTTTGTTCAACTACTTGATGCCCTGGCTCCTGCGAGCAGCATTATGAGCACTTCACTGACCTCCAGGGACCGGTTTTAACTGACAAAGCATCCAGGAGTTCAGGCAAGTGAAGGCAACAGGGACACACACACAAAAAAAAAAAAAAAAAGTTGATGGGTGCACTTAGTTTTTAACAGATGGAAATGAGGGGAGGGGATCTTCTAGCATCCTTCTGGGTCCTTACAACTAGAGTGACCTCTTCCCCCTTTTTTTTTTTTTTTTTTTTTTTTTATACAGGCAATTGCTTCTAATACCTAATTAAGATTCCTGATTCCCCCTCCCACTCATTTTCTGCTACATCCTGATGGTGCTCAGTAAAAAATACTCCACTAGGAAGTTCTGGCTGCTGTTCCACCGTTTTATTGTAACGGTGTTTTTGGATTGTTGGGTTTAAAACAAAGAAAAAAAAAAAAAATCGATCACTGGGTGATTTAAAGATGCTCTCCAGTGGTGTGTTATTTCCCCCCCCCCCCTTTCCAACAAATGTACACTATAGAAACAGCTGGGGAAGAAAGTGTGAAGTTTTCACTGTGAGATTTCAGGAAATACAAATGTTTCTAATGTTTCACACAATAACTTGTGTGCGGTTGGGCCGATGACATCAGAAGAGGCGCGGGAAGCGAGCTGATCAGCTGGCATTCGTCAACGCTTCGGACTGAGAGGCGACTTTTGACAGAGTCTGATCGATTCTGAAATGTGGTCGCAAGGGCTTTAACTGTACATGTGACTCAGGATTGGACTGAGGATATCATCAGCTCATGACGGATAAGGCGGCGTAATGATTTCGCTCAAATCTGTGGTGTTTGTGGTTAAAATTTTCCATCAGGTTTCGGATGCGTTGACTGGAGTCGTGGTGATGATGGTGCGGTCTGGGCTGCAGGTGGATGCGTGTTTTGGCCAACTGGCACGCTGGCTCATTTTCAGCCCCTGTCTGGTGAACATATTTGGTGGAAATAAAAGGGGTGACAGCATCGCTGGAGAAAGCATCAAAGGAACTGAAGATGTTTAGGAAAATGGGGGTGGGAGGAACCCATTCCTGTCTGGCAATCAGCGTTTTTTTTTTAATTTTTTTATCATTGGATAATTTTTTTTAAACATTACAATTATTCATACTTGGCCTTTTAAATTTAAGGCCAAGTATGCCTTAAATACTTTTCTTTTTCTTTTTTTTTATAGGCCCACTTACTTGCACAAAACTATTTTATTCCATCTTAGGCTCTTTGGATTGTGTCTAATTAGCAAGATTTGGGAAAACAGGAACTCATATGGTTGGTTAAAGACGTTTCTTAGTAACTGTTTTTAATGCTTTCTCCATTTACTGTTAGAAGGTCTTGAAGTTAGAGGCATTTAAATGTTTAAGATAAATAAAAACATATTTAATTTTTCACTAACTTGCTTATTATTTATTGTAGTAATAAAGCGAATTTATTTTTTGTAATTCATGCTGACAAAGTGACGTTCTCATGACGGCATTCCCAGAACGAGTAACGGAAACCTTGCTTATTGTTCGGCATAGTTTCCAGAAATCCATGTTGTGTTTTGAGATACAAACTCAAAACGTTTTGTTGCAGTCGTTTCCTAATAGAAGTGACCACATCTTAACGGAGAAATTTGGTTAAATAAACTGCAAAAAAAAAAAAGCGGAAAAGCATACAAATGGATGCTCTATCGAGGTCCGGTCGGGTTCTTGTGCCTTATGTGATGTCACTAGAGGCACAAGCTTGATTTTGAATGGATCAACTTTATCTTGACTAAATAATTTACAGCCAGTTACAAAGTTAGAAGAACTGACAAACGCAAATTAACTTATAGATGAGGAACTACTCAAGTTTTACTGATTAGCTTTAAAGTTATTAAAGCCAACAAGGATACTGGCTTTAAATCTTAACTCTCGGCCAGAGTAATTACAGGAAGACGTGCTGCTGGGCTGGTCTATGAACACAGTAACTTCTTTATTCTTTCTTATTTTCATTGTTTTATCTGTCACTGTGCCTGACGGATAAAGCGGCACTGATTGTACAGTTCTGTTTCCAGTTGCGTGTAGATGAAGGGAAGGGAGCGTGGCGGTGAAAACGATAACTTAAAATGTTTGGGGCCTATTTTCATTCGATGGCTGACGGTTGTCTTGTAAAACGGGGCTGCGGGGACTCTGTGTTCGGCTCGGGCTCGTGCAGCAAACGGTGTAAAACTAAACAAGGCCGAGCTACGTCAGAAGAAAGGTTGAAAACGAACACTTCTCTGGCCACATATTGCTTAATGCGGTCCATGTCTTGATGCTGCCAGCCTCGTACACAGATCCAAGGAGCCTGGATTCAGATCTCCTGTCTCCGAGTAGCTACAGCAGCCCTGTTACAGGTTTCCTCCTCTGTCTGCTGTTTGCGTTTCAGCTTGTGGGATTTGGCCCACATGCTGTTGCGCTGCATGTTGGCAAGTTAATTGTAATTAATGAAAAAAGACCAAACTATTCTGTGTCAGGCTGTTAATTATGTATTTTAGACAATAATAGAGATGTGCCAGTCTTTACCAAATTTTCACTTCAAGCCTCATCAATTTTCAGTTTTTGAGAAAATGATCGAATACTGAAAAATTCTTCTATTTTAAATATGCATCTGAACTAAAAATACCCTCTGTTTTTTGTCTATAAACACATCAACCAATAACATGAACTCTGACTCAATTTTTTAAAAATAATTTATGAAACGTCAGAGATTAAGAACATACAGCTGTTACCTCTATCAAGGAGCCGGATGAATATTTTCTCTTTTTTTTTTTTGGGCGTACTAGTCCTTTACGAAAGAAGGAGTACTAAACAACAATTAGCATCAACCAAGTAAAATCTGATTGGTGCGTCTCTTAACGGCATGTTTTGGCTGCATGAGAAATATTGAGACAACTACAGAGGGCTGAAGTTTTTAGATGGATTTCAGTTTAGGCCAAAAATAAACAGATTTTTACTCGCACTTTGGCATTTCACATCCTGCTCTTTCCATTTTTCTACCAATGCATGTAAGATACTGTTTTGTTTTGGGTTTTTGCAGTATTTTCAGCAATTGTGAGGATAAATAATCAATACAAGGCTCAACTCTCATGTATCTTCAATTTTCATTGCATATTATTTTCAGAAGTATTTGTATTTCACCCTGAGTCCTGATCCCTGTTTGGTGCCAGCATATATCATCGATTATGACAGCTGATCAAACAAAATGACCAAGAGCGATCTCCTCGTGCTGGACGTTTTTTATTCAACCTCTAATTTAAATGTATTTCACCGCAAAATACAGAAAACATCTGATGTACGTGCATTTATAAAGTCTTGTGTGAATGTTTTTCCTATTCAGCCCAAAAAATTGTCATTTTTAACCTTTTAAAAAGGTTAAAAAAAAAAAAAAAGACTAAACAAAATTAGTTGTTGTTAGGCCCAACAACGACTAATTTTGTTGTTGTTGGGCCTAACAACAACAAGTTTCTCTCAGAGGTGATTTCAACCTAGCATCCCGCCACCAAAGCCTGGTCGTGGAAGAGACAACCGTAACTTTGCAGGACAATGGGGCCCGTCTTGGGAAGGCAGCGGCTTCCCTTTTCAAAGAGCAGTGGACAAAAGATGGCTTCTTAGGCCTTGATGTCTTTGTTTGTTAACCGTGCTGGCCGCACTCTCCTCATCCGGCACATGCAATGCCAGTGTTGGTGCTCAAAGTGTTGATGACTAACAATGAGCTCATGCAGCCAATGACTCGTCATCTCAGGGGTATTGAAGGTGGCCATGTTAGTTTTCAAATGGATGGGAATGATTCCTGCAACAGACAAAATACAGCTAGAGACAGAAAGCATGGATGGGATTTTTGCATTAGATGATCTATGATTTTTTATTTTTTTCTCTACCTTATACTTTGTGCATTTATAGTATGTGGAATGATGCAACAGAAAATGACGCCGGTATGAATGCGATTGGCCGAGGAAGCACAAGGCTCGGTAATAATGGTTACCACAGAAACGAAGTTCATATTTCCTCTCCCTCTTTCCTCTCTCTTCATTAAGTCGTGCTGACAAACATGAATGTTTCCATTTTAGCATGTCAACAATAGAAAACTGCTGGAAGAAAAAGGACTCAAATCCAAGTTGGTGCAATTTCTCTTCGTTGAGAGATCCAAAGTAAGTGCCTTAGATTTTCCTACCTGAGGGGTAGATATTGCGTCGGCTCGATTGGCAAGAAAAACCTTGCTAATCTTGCTAAAAAAAAAATCAACTCCAAGAAACGCTGCCTAAAGTTGAGCTTGTCCTCTTGCTGCGTATCAGTACATGCAGCAGTTCCATTCCACTGTTGTTTCAACAGGATGCGCCGCATTTACTAGCTTTGTGACATGATCTGACGAGAGAGCGGTAATGCTAGAAGGGCCGCCAACGTTTTGACGAGAAGGCGGCGTCTCATGTGACAAACAGCCGATATGGTGTTCTGAAAGCCTTGCGTGGAACAGAAGATCATTTGATTCTTGAGTTGATGGTTGGATTACACTAGTAAAGTTATTCCTTCTTGGATGTCACGCTTACTGTCATTAATCCAGAGAGTTTTATACTGCTTTTGTTATCTCCTTGGAGTTTAATTAAAACTTGTCTTTTTTTTTACTTGATTAACTGTCGGAGTACTTTTGTGCAAGACGACAAAAGTCTACTCATATTGCAAAGGGCTGTTTGGAGTGCAGTAATTTTTGGCTAATGTTGCGAACTCTTAAGTTTTTGTGCTAATATACTATTCAGCCATTTGGACAGAGCCTCATGGCAGCAGATGCTCAAAAGTCCAGAAGTAATTAAGCTCAAATGAGAGCAAAAGGGGAAAAATAAGCTTATATCACAACTGATATTGTCACTGCAATGTTTACAGGTATTATTGCCACTCCAAGATATTTGAATATCGTTTAATTTCAAGATATTCTCACTCGTTTGGCTATTTCTCTCTTAATCGCTCACTCACAAAATATTTAAAAGGGTTTGGCAATCCTGAGTCTGGAAAACTGTGGAATGATTTGAAAATCTTGTTGGAACCGCAGTAGAAATATTTAACCAGAACAGAAGAAGAAGAAATTTATTATTATTTTTTTTTACAAGTTTCTTGAGTAGACATAATGAATTGATCTTAGAAGAGATTATTAAAGCTCACGTCCCAAAAAGAGATGGACCGAAATGAAAATTTGGGCCGATATTTTATACAAGTATTGCTTTTGTGGCGGGTAAGTGATACTTTTCAATATATTTCACGAGATTTTCGATGCCTTGGAAAAACCAACAACCCCAGTTAAACTCCCCACAATGTTTTCTGCGTCACCATCACATGACCAAACAAATACTACATGAGTAACTTCCTCCTCTGCCCCTTCAGAAACAAAGAACAAGATGGAAATAAATATTGGTTTGTAAATTTAGCCTGGTTTTATTATTTTATATACTGATATATTAAGAAAAGAGACGGACATGGGCATTGTGGATCCGCTGTCCCAATCCAGAGTTTCACTAATTGCAATAAAAGTGCATTTGTAATATGTTTTTCTAGGATTGCGTTTCACAAGCTGAAAAAATAGGATTTTCTTTTTGATGCCTTTATTAAACAGGAGAAGATTACAATTTTCAGCGTTCGTCCTACCAGTCAAGGAGAAATTGACCGATTGATCTGTTCCTCCCTAACAGGGACACGAGCAACAGAGGTTTGGGAGAAAACGGTGAACGCGTCCTAAAACGAAACGCGATTTAGCTTGACTTTCACATTTAGCATGCTGATATTCGTTCTCGGTGAAACAGTTCTGCTGTGAGAGAACCTCCTTTATCAGAACAGAACAAAATGTTTCACAGCTGCAGCGCAGGGCAGCTCCTTCTGCTGGGAATCGAGGCCTCAGCCAGAATAGACATAAGGAGTGATTAGAGCTCGCACAAGATGTTCAGCCATCGTACGGGCACCGGAATATCATTTTGAGACAATTCCACATCTGCTGTGAATAAATACTCTGTGTTCAGCAAGTTGTATTGTAACAAACGCTGCTATAAGTGGACTCGTCTAGCATTTGCAGAGGAACTCTCCGTGTTTGCTCGGTGCGATTCGTTTGATGCTTGGAAGTTATTTACCGATACACAAACTGACTAAGTGGAAAAACTTTGATGGAGCTCGTAGTTTGCTTGGCTGAGCGCTGGTGTTAATTTCCCACGCTGGCAGTTGTCTCGGCCGCAGCTCCAGTGGGTGCGCTTCACGCAGTGAAAGTCGGAGGCTTCTTCGCAGCCTTCCTGCCAAGTTCAGGACAACCAGTTGGACAGATGCATGACAGCAATTACATTCCCTCAACAACGTGTCACCATCGCTGCATTTCAGAGACCAAACATCGCCCATCTCTGTAACAGTAAATGGTGTTTGCCAAGAGCTAAATGTTGTTGTTTTCTCCTCTCTTCCTGCTGGCAGGAGCAGAAATATTTCAAATTTCAGATGTGGTCGGCTTCAGAAAAAGCAGAAATGTTGCAGTTGTTCAGAACGCATGGCTGACGCATGAGTTCTACTGTTTCACATAAATCTCTGCTTCATCACAAATACTGAGCTCTAAGAATATCCATGAAGACGTTATATAAATCATGAGCTTTACTGTCTAAGTATAGAAGAAAGGTAAGTTTGACTTCACAATATTACCTTTCCGGCGATTACCATAGAAACCCCCGTCCCTCATCCGTGCCAGTGTGGGCGGATCTTCCTGCTCCTCGGCCTCCTCTATGTTGGCCTGACCGTCCTCATCAGTGCCTTGGGATGCTCAACTTCGAAAGGGCCACGTTTATTTCTTCCATTTAAACCTTGTTTGTTTTTTGCAGACTGATGTCTGATTAGGTTTTCATGTCCTTGAACTGGTATAATCTCTTCACAGAGTTCTCTCCTACCAGTCACATGCTGTGTTCTAGCTTTTAATTGGAGTGCCATTGGCAGGAACTGCTGGATCTCAGTCAGGTGATCAACACGTGTCGGCAGATGTTGCAGTAGGCATGGATACCACCCCAGCTTTTACGCCCCTTTTCACTTTTTTTCACATGTTATCTTCCAGCTAGAAACTTCAGCGTATTTTAAGCGATGGGCCAACAGAAAGTAGAGCATCATTTTGATGTGGAAGAAAAATTATACTCCACTCCAGCACTCTGGACTTTATGGAACAGTAGCAAGAAAAAAAATAGGAAGGTGGTCTGGTCAGGTAAGACTAATGGCGATTTCAGTGTCATGGCGTGGGGACGCTTTTCTTCAGGGAAGCTGGTGAGACTTGATGGATGATGCTAAACACAGGTCATATCTGGAAGAATGCCAGGTTTGAGAAAAGAAAATACTTCAGATAGAGGTGGAGGTTCACTCTCCTGCGGCAAAAAAACTCCCTACAATCACAGTTATGGGGGAATTGTTTAATCTCATTAATTGAAACATTCAGAATCAAGATTCAAATACAATTGAGAATATGTTGAAATGTTTGGATGCCCTTCCTCAGATCTGACTGAGCTGTAGTTATTTCTGCAAAGAAATCTGTTAAATTTTTTCACAATCCCAACAAAACACATTAAGATTACGATTATAACTTTGGAAAAATGGGGGTCGGAGGGAGCTTACAGGGTGCAAATACTATTGCAACACAATTAATCCACACTGAGGACCACTGTGTTAAGTTCCATCCTTTCATTTTCTGTAGCTGTTTAATCCTATTTGGGGTCACGGGGGCGGTGAACCTATCTTTAGCAGCCAATAGGCAAGAGGAGAGGTGCACAGTAAACAGGTCGCCGGTCCATTGCAGGCTATTAACTACCTGCTTACGTAATCATTGGATGAGATGATATTTGAACATGCACAAAGTGTTGCAGCCGCCGTTGTGGGAGTAGCTCAACTGGGGTTTTGTAGGTAATGTAAATGTCTCAACAGATTGTCAGATGCTAAAATCACAGTTTATTTGAATTAGACCTCCAGGATGTTAAACCTGCATTTACTTGACGTCCTGTTTGGTCTCTGTGAGCTTTAGCATCTCGGCCACTGAATTCTACACCAGGTGTGGGCACTGTGTGCAGGGAGAGTTCATAGACCATACATGATGCCTGGTTTCTGCAATTTAAAGGCCAACCCAGTCTGATCGGTCCTTTGTAGTTGTGATGCCATGTCGCACTGGGATTGTGACAGCGTTTTCATGAATTGTGTCGATCTGGAGAGGGCTTGTGACGGTTTCATGAAGCACTTCCTGTTCATATTTGAGCAACCCAGATTCTGGTCAGGACAAAATAAAGACATTTAGTAGTTTCTTGGTAAAGAGTTCAGACTGAGTAACTCATTTGCTATGGCTGGCATGCTTTCCTCTATGCTCTCCTGTTCTATGTACAATAATTAATTTGATGCTGTTGTGCGTATTCCCTTAATTTTCACCAGTTCTTGCTAATTTGCCTACTTTTAAAAAAAATCTGTGCCCCTCGGTACGTCACGGTTCTCCTGAAATGCGTTTCAGAGTCTGAGAGTCTCTCTCTGGCCTGGTTTGGATCAGCCCCACAGGCACTCTCTTTTGGGGCTCGGGAAAATGCCTTGATTGGCTCACGCAAAATTTGCCTGCACCGTGACATCACAGCCGCCGCAGCCTGCTGTTTGGCTGCCGCTCAGAGTGGGGGATGGATGGTCGGGCGGTTGCACGCTGGGTGAGGCGGCGGGAAGGCTCATGGGAAACCGAGAGACTGAGCGACGCTGCTCAGTGCCTACAGGCCCTCTCTCTCTCTTTTTCTTTCACTCTCTCTGTTGCTCTCATTTTGAGTTCCTCTCCAGGCTGTTCTCTACTAGGCTACAACTCCTCTCATGGTGGAAACTCTCAAACAGCCTGCTCTTTGACGGTTAACTATTTCCTCCCTGTCGTTGTGTCATTCTCGGCAACTTACTCTTCCTTAAATAGGAAAAACGAAGACGGTCGACGTCTCCTCTTCTTTAGATGGAGGTGGAGACATGCTGTCGTCGTCTTAAGACGCGGGGAAGCAAATCACACCCTTCATCACATTAAAACTTTAAAATGTGGTCTTGCTTTCTGGCTCCCAATTAATGAACAGCAGAATTGGTCCCCGCAGTTTGTCACAACACCCATTCAGAATGTCGCTTTGATTTAGAGCTTTACAAGAGGTGCAAAATTATTGGTGGGTCCTATAAAAAAAAAAAAAAAAAATTGTATTCAAATGATCTCATTTGTAGTAGCAGATTCATCACTATCATTTTCTATTTTGATTAGATGTCTTCACACTATCAGAAAATCTGAATGTTGTAATGATAAAAAAACCAAAAACATTTTTTTATATCAGTCAATATACTGCCAAACTAGTGACTTTTATCCACAACTTGCTCTTGAGCTCTTGTACTTATTTTCTACTTTCACTCTTTTTTTTTTTTTTTTGCTTTTTGTTTATATATAAAACTTTGTGATCATTGTTTCCTACCTAGCAGTTTACTAGGTAGGAAACAAGTCGGTGCACGGTTGTAAAATTGACCATTGTGCAAATGTCCGCACTGTGTACGAGCAGACCTCCACGGAGTGAGGCGTGCCTGAATGTGTTGGGGTGCTTACTCAACAGGTAGTTTGGGTGCTTACTCAACAAAGAGAGAGTGAGTTGGTTGATGCCACCAGCCTTGTTTAGCCTACATTTGTGTCTGTTGGGTTGGATATCTTTCCTGTTTTGTGGCTCAGCCCTAAATCAACATCAAATTGACAGGCAAATGGACGCATACAGTGACACTGTCAATATTTTGGCATGCTAATGTGAAGGTTGCTGCCCACCTATGCTAGACGCCTTGTCTATTTTTAAGCGAGCGTGCCATTCAGCTGTTGTCCTGGTTCTTGCTTTACATCCTGCTCTCCTGGGACCTCGTAACTCCACGAAGAACTGCCAATCACAGCATCAGAAGAGCGTGTCTGTGAATGCAGGCCATGGGGGGAGTGCTGTATCACCCCTGCTGCTGAGGAAACACTCCTGTAGGATTTCCTTCTGGTGACGTTAATTTTTAAGGGATCAAAAACCACAGATGGCGCTGAAGTTGGGATGGTAATTGCAGACTCTGATGTGCAGTCAGATATGGGTTCAGCCTTGACGTCGGCAATAAGACGGACCAAGTCATCGGCGTTGCAGGAAGATTTGGATCTGCTTTTTGTTTGTGTTGGTAGAATATGAACTTTCAGTAACGAGTTAAATTGGAGGAATTTGTTTTTCTGTAGTTCTACCATTACTTAGAGCAAGAATGAGCGATGTATACTTAAAGTTTACTTAAGGTTTTATCACCACATGCTACTATTGTGATAACGATAAAAGTGACAATAAAAGCTACAGCAGTGTAATTTGCATCATTAAGTTGCACACAGTTACCAGAGTTAATCATATTTACAAATTTATAAATATTTCTTGAAACACACGATGGGGAAAATAGTAAAACAGTCCCAACACTATGGACACTTGGGGGTTTTAAACATTATTGATTTGATTTATTGTTACAATAAATTCCAAATTCTAATGACAAATTTATTATACTAAATCATAAACAGTGCAATAAATACCCACCAAATCAGGGAAGGCATTTATTAATTAGTAGGTTTAAGTAATCACTTTGGAATCATGTTTCTTCTGATTGGATTGTTTTCCATTGCTTTCCTTTTTTATGGCAGACATCCATCTCATTTTCTGTCAGAAACGTCTTGGTTGACTGAAAATAGTCTTAAATCTCAATCTGCCAGGGGTATGAATAATTTCTGCAGGGTATGCCAACACCCTGACAGGATGCCATAAGTCCAAGAAAGTGCTGGAAGCAAAACTATCCCATTAACTTTTACAGTGAACAGACTGCTGCTCTCTGGGATCGCAGCGTCAGCGACCACTATCAGACTAAACTTGGTGGAAAAACATCAACTTAAATATTTTATATTTGCTGATTGATATTTTTGCAGTATTTTTCGCCGCAATAATCTCAATCTTTAATTGTTTGATTTTGAATTTATTACAAAATTGGTTTCTGGAGCAGTCAAGCTAATCCGAACATACGAACAACCACGGTCATTCATTGCATGCAGCCCACCAATAATGTAGTCGTACCTTCATGCCTGCCACTAGAGAGCAGTTTTCACTTTATGTGCATGTAAACTATTGGCACTTTGTGACAAGTGATGCAAACATGTAATTAGGAAGAGGGTGGACCATATATTATTTAGGTATGGGAGTGGTCTAAAATGATAGAAATGCAAAAAGAAATGAAAGACATATTTTAATGTTACAAGTAATTTTTAAGATTATGACTGAATTATTTAAGTTTCTTGATTGAGACAAATTATTTTGGATTCCTTGGTTTAGGATTTAGGTAAAAAAAAAAAAAAAAGTATATTGTGGTTGGTCCAAAATACATAGATCTGAAATTTTAATGATGAATTCTGCAAAGAAAAAGAAAATCTACAAAATACAGATCTTTTCATTCATGCTGATTCAAGTAGACTATACCATGCCATGGACTTTTTGACAGAAATATGTGCTTTACCTAGCCAATTTTAACAAAAAAAAATGCTAAAAATATAAAGAGAAAAGAAAACAGTCTTAAGTTTTTAAAAAGAAACTCTTAAGAAGAAAAATATATACAGTCAATGTAACCAAAATGAATTAAAAGGTGGCAACAGAAATCTAACTGTACGATGCTCTAAGAAATTGCCAATAATTTCCCTCTGTGAGTTTACCAATGCAGCAGCAGTAATTCAGAAGAAATGTAGAGTGCAGTTTCCTCTCAGGCACGTTTTGTTTTTTGTTTTTTACCGCTGAACAACACTGTAAGACATTGGGGGGATCCACACGAAACCCGTCAGCCCTCACACTGTATCAGCTTGTTATCAGACTCCACTGTCACTATGACATCTTCGTCACACTGCTGAATACCAAATAGGTCGACGTGAAATCAAGCGCTGGAGAGTTAGAAGATGATCATAAGATATTCGGGTGACTGTTTCAGACACCCAGATAAGACGGCAGGCTGAAAAGACAAAAAAATATGACACTTGGAAAAAGAATGTAAATCGATACCTTGGAATGTAGAAGTAAAAATGATGGTTCTCCTTAATCAACAGGATTTGAACCAAAATCAAAACTACTCAATTTAATGTACCAAAATGAAGTTGGAACATTGAAGTTTAAAATTCTTGTTTTAAATCTCTAATTTTGTAGCCATTAGAGTTGTTTATGTTGTGTAGAAAACAAAGTAGTAATTTCGGTTGTGAAGTTAGTTTTACCATCAAGCTAAATGAAATTATTGTCCAAACTGCCCCACAAGTGGGGACTTTTCTATTTCACCTTCATTTTAGGGACATTAAGCGTAGTTTTGGCTGTCATTCACATCCCGAGTGCATGGTGGGTCGGTGCCTCAACCAGTTTGTGTTGGTGCATTTTCAGAGTGGGAAACAAAAGGCAAGAATTGTTGTGGTTTTTTTTCTGGTGGGAAGTCATACGATCCCTGCCCTGATGGTCAAGAGCAGAGCACTGGGGGGGGGGGTGCAGAGAGATGGCATGCGATACATTCGGGGTGACTGGAGCAGAGCTCCAGCACCAGGCAACTTACCAAGTGCTGTGTATAATCTGAAAACACTCAGCCAAGACACATGCAGGGCTAAGACCAGGCACCCTACCAAGACCGGGGCCTGTGGGGACATCCTGGTGAGAGCTAAGCCTCCAATGGGCCTGGAGCTGCGCCAGGAGCTACACACACACACACACACACACACACACACACGAACACGCACACACGTTAAAGCTTATACAGGCTCTCATCACACCCACACAAGCCCAGACCCACTGCGCATGCAAACAACACTAAACAGGAGGAGAATGAATGGAGCAAAAGACAAAGAGAGCATGAGGGTTGAGGAAATTCAAGGTTTGCAGGCTGAATTGAAGGTTTGCAGCGCCAGATTTGTTTTGTTTAGAGGCGCATTAGCGCGTCAACGTCTCATTCGGTCGGCCCCCCCCCCCCCCATGAATACAATGGGGACTTTCTGTGTATGAAATTAGCCTAATCAAGTTAAACTCACATTTTGTAGACGTGTCTGGTGCACACTTGGTAATTAAGCAGTCGCGGTGTCCGAATGCAGACACCCCATGTTGCTGAGTGACTCTACAATGCAGATTGTCATGTTTCTTTTTTTTTTCCTTTCTCCTCTTTCTCTTCCTCTTGTTCCGCAGATTATGTTTATTTTGAGAACTCATCCAGCAACCCACTTCTGATCAGGAGGATAGAGGAGCTGAACAAGGTGAGTGGGTGTCGGAGGTTCAATGTAGCAGTAATCCCACCACTGTGTATCGGTTGTTAAGGCTCCTGCCTCACCATATCCTCTAACATTTTATCTTTCCTTTAGCTCCTTTAGTAAAACCTGTAGAATTTATTTTTTTTTGTTAACCTGTTGAGCTAAAAATATAGGAACAGCACATCTCAATACATCCCCACTGAACTAAACTTAGAGACAGGAAAATGCAGCAGCCAATACAGTCGCTCTTTCGCTTTGAGTCTCACTGGAAACAAATGGATGATTTGAGAAACTCAAATTATTATAATTACATTTAAAGCAATGTGTGCAAACCGTAATGCAGATGCATAAAGTTACTGGACATGATGTTTTGGACATCCCCAGTCCTTAAAGAGCTACATGTTCTCCACAAGTAAAGAGAAAGTTGTTCTCTCTCCCAGAGCTGCAAACGCAGCACGACATCATTTTGTTCTGGCTGCCCTGGTTTTGGGGGTTCCTGCACTTTGCTCTGGACACACATATTGGGCACAGCTTATTATTTTTTTGTAACTCGATGCGCCAGCAGCTGGTTCCTAATATATCCTTGCTAGCTAGGTTTCTAGATAGCTTTTTTTGTGTCCGTTTTGAGTAAGAGCACTATTGGTTGGGTGACTTTTGTTTTTACCACGGGGTCACGTCTGTTGCCAGCCGATACGATCCAGCAGGATTCCCCAATCATCTCCTATATTTATAGTTATTTTCAGTATTAAGTTTTATTTAATCTGGTATTAAAACGTCTTAGATTGGACTTGCTGAAACCTGCAGATGCCCTTTTTATTATGGTGATAGATTTAGAGGTGTTAATGCTGTATTTAATTCTTGTAAGATTTTGATAATCATTTTCAGTTATTAGGAAAAGTACAAAATTTATATTTCAGAGGTAAAATCCATTCCTTGTTGCAAAGTTATTACAAAAAGACCTGAAAGATTGTTAGCCTGAATATATGAACAAATGACTGTTGAAGGCACTTAAAAAAGCTTTACAGTTTTGTGGCTCGTCTCCTATTAAATAATACAGGACACTATCAGTAATAAACAGCAGCTATCAATAATCACCAGCCAGAACTAACATTTATTCATTAATAATTTCAAAAATTGCAACCTGGGATTTAAACTCCTACCATTAGTCACTGTGTGTTTTAAATTCTTCCATCTGTTTTGCATTGAAAGCAGTCAAACTGTTTTATTATAATAAAGGCACTACTAAAAGGGGGCAGATGAGCTGTCACTCAAGTCAAGCTTTTTCTTCCTTTGTCAAAAACCCGGTGCCAATCTCCTGATCGGTGCCTCTGCTCCAAAATGTGGAGGTTGTTTTAATGTGATTGACACAGATCCCAGCATCGGCCTTCTTCTTTTCTGACTGTCACTGTCAGTCTCCTCATGCTACCGGATGCAGATTGAGGTTTAAGAAATGTAGATGTGTACATGGAAAACCACTCGGCAAAAACACTGAACTAAACCGGAGGAATCCATTCTCTCCTTGCATAAATGTAAAGATGGCTTGAGTAAGTTTTGGGGTAAAATCCTTAAAAACGGCAACAGAAACTTTCGGAGCATTGTTGAAAATGAACTCGTTTTGATGAAGAAGCACGTGCGAAAGAATTGAGAGAGTCGTCACAGAAAAGGTTTAGTTTCTAGTGGTTTAAAATCATGTCACATTTACATTCACAGATCTTGAAATCACTTCGTCACATTATAGTTATGGCTTGCATCCTGCCTAAACCTTTTGATGTTGTCAATTTCCTGCTATTTGCTTTTTTAAAAAAAAAAAAAAAAAAAAGTTAATTTGCATCTACCTTGAAAACTCATCTTTATTTAGACAGACGGATTTCTTTATAAAATGTCTTTCTTCATCTTAGTCTAAATGTAATTAATGAGGACTTTCTGCTTAGATAACACTCATTTAATGTCTGTTTTTGCTTTTGTAAATTTTGTAGCACGTTTCTACTTTCTAATGGCTGTGATGCAGACGGAGGTTTAGTTTTTTTGCTATTTTTTTACTGCTGCACATGAACCAATTATCAAGTTTCATCATCTTTTACTACATCGAGTTTCACGCGGAGGATCTCGTAAGTTGCATTGAAATTATTTAACTAACAAAGAAAAGGTGCAGTCCTCCTTGCTGGCAAAATAAAAGCTTATGATTTTTTTTTTTCCTACTTTTTATTTTTCTTATTCAGTTCTCATTTCAACATAATTCAGCTCAACTCCTCTGCAAGCGTGAAACCATCTATTAGTCTTTTTGTTTTTGATAAAGGATTCAATGTCTCATTAAGTTTGCAGGGAAAATGGCTACATTAACATCAAGACGTTCATTGATTTAAAAAAAAAAATATATATATATAAATATTTTTTTTAATTTAGTCTGTGTAGTGCATTCGCACGTGTGTTGGTTTTCTTTGTGCGGCACCACTTGTTGCCTTGGTAACGTCGATTGTCTCTTGCTTTGCAGACAGCCAATGGGAATGTGGAGGCCAAAGTGGTGTGTTTTTACCGGCGCAGGGACATCTCCAGCACACTCATCGCTCTGGCAGACAAACATGCAAGTAAGTGACTGACCAAAACCAAACCAGTAAGCATCGAGCATCAAAGACTTCCATCCCCGGCATAAAAATGCCTTCCTCTGCTGCAAACCTTTTCTGCCATTTTCTCACTGCGGAGGTGAAAAGCCCGAACATTAAATAGAGCAAGCTTGAAATCAAAAGAGCTTTTACCGCACTGATCCAGACTGCAGACTTGTTTGAGGAGAAAATTGTTTCTTCTTTTGTTTTACAGTGTGACGACTCCTCTGCATGTGCGTGTGTGTGTGTGTGGAAGTGTTCAATGTGCGGCTCTTCACTCGCGGAGTGCTGTTCTCCAAAGCAAGTCCAGTCGTACTCAGAGTATTGCTACCCCAGGTTGCCTCCCAGTGTTATCTGTGATTGGATATTTCTCCCAGAGAAGCGTCAGCGAACAGGGACCCAAATGAGTTAAAAGGGAATGCTGTCCAGTTGTGTGGCAAATCCAACATGAAAGATTTGCGGCTGCAGGTGGCAGAAGGCTGTTGCTAAAAAGCAGCAGCCATTCCAGACTGTTGCGTCATCGCCAAAGAAATCAGCTGAATCGAAAGCGTAAATGACCAGAAAAAAAAACCAAACAGGATTTCTTCCAAGTTTAGGGCCAGGTGGCTTCATATCCTTAAAAAGTATTTTTTAAAAAAGCTTTAAATTCATGTCTTAAATTAAGGCCTGAAATGACTGAAATTCCTTCAAGAAAAATATAAGTTGGCCTTAAATAAGTTCATTACAAGTCTTACATTCCATTTAATCTCATATGTTCTATGTAGGAGCATCTCTATTAGGCAAAAGTTTGAGTTGTGCAGAGACATCTTCAACATTAAAAACAGCATTAATGAATTGTTTCTAATTTGATTTAACACACACACAGTCCCTATTTCAGAAAAAGATATATAATAAAAGTAAATGTAATTGCCACTTACTACCAGCTACTTACCTCATTAATCAAAGCATTAGTCAGTTTTCCTTACATTACGGTTTCGTTCTTTTATTAAACACATTACAATTTAATATGACATGCATTTGTTGCCATCTTATCCAGTAATTTGCGTGTTAAGGACCAGATGCTTTCAAAAAAAAAAAATAAATTGTCTTCATCAGCTGTGAAGAAACCTTCTCGATTAGCATTAATCTAGAAGAGAAAAAAAAAAAAAGTCCCCAAAATTTGATAATGCATTTTCATTTAATTGAGTCTACCATTTTCAGTGAGCAGTGCTGTCATCCACACGATCTGGAGGATTGCGAGTCGACTTGTAGACTCCGGCTGGGTGTGGCAGGCTGTGTTGGCTCGAAGGGTGTGAAAGCGCTTGCGTGAGCCTCTATAAAGAGACCGACCGGCCTTTTTGGAAGTCTGTTTATATAAATACAAGCTTTAACCACGGCGGCCACAGAGGAGACATGGGGGCACTTCTGCTGCAGAATCAGACTTTATTTTTCTTTTCTTGTGGGAATACCCAGTTTCAGCTTCTGATGCAATCCAGTCAGTGGTACTTTATTGAGTTTTTTTTGTATGTAATTAATGCCTAGAAGAAGTGTAGATTAGAAATTGAAATTTTCTTATAAGAAGCACACGGAAATACTCCGCAGGATCAGATTTGGATCGTCGATGGGTTCCCTTGACAATTTCAGCATTTCTAATTAAAAAAAAACAAACGGCGAGAGTCGGACTCTACCACATGGGTGTGGTTAACATCCCATCTGCATTTCTGTAGCTGCCATCACATCCTCTGAGTGCATGACTGCAGATACATGTGCATGCATAATAGACTGGAGCTGCTGCCTTTAGGTGCCACTGGAGGGCTTGAATCTACTTCAATTTAACATTTCCAATGGCTCTGCGGAGAACAGCTCTTCGTGGCCTGTGTATATATAAATCTGGGTGTCTGCTGTGAGTCATTGATCAAATATTTTTCTTGCAGAGGTTCGCAGTGCTCCTTGTGTGCAAGGCCTTTAACTCGAGCTTTAGTCCCTCCCTACGAGTAAAGCAGGGCTCCAAAGTGGACGGTCTCTCTGGAGAACTTGGCATTTTGGCTCTAAAGCTCCTCCTTTCAAACGCATGAATTTGCCATGACTCAACCTTTAGTTTCTTTCTTTTTTTTAAAAGATGGTGCCTTCTTACTATAAACTGTGGTCTCAATGCTATTTGTAAAGTGACAAAAGTAATGGCAGTTAGGGAAGCTAGCAAGGTTTATCCAACCTAGTTTTGCTTATGTTTTCATTTAAAATGTGCTTCATTACTGAAGACTGAAGAGGTTTTATGGCTGCCTCACTTGTAGCTCTGGTAATTAGGTGTTTTCTGCTCCCACAACTGAACATAATGGAAGATGACTGTTTCTAATTCTCTGATTTTTGGCTCTGAAGCTCCTCCTTTCAAGCGCTTGAATTCGCCATGACTCAACCTTATGTTTCTTTCTTTCTTTATTTTTTTTTTTCTCAACATATTTTAAACCAAGTCCACAAACTCTTAATAGATGCAATGGCAAAGCAAATGCAAACAATATAAAGAGTCATCCTGTTTTCCAGCTGTGCTGGTTTTGTTCTGCTGTGGATTGGGGGAAAAAAAATCACAATGCACGAGGAAAAGGTTGAACATTGAAAAGGTTTTCTGGAAGTCATCTTTCACGTAGCGAACGGAGAACTGTGCAGATATCTGGTAAGTCTTTCACTTCTTTTTGACCTACAGTGGCTTTTTTGTCATTACTGGTTTTTACTAGCTTGTATTATTTTTTTTTTTGTCATAAATTTGAACTTTTGACTCGGTAACATGTTTAGTCTGAGATGGAGTATGTTTGTATTTCTCAATTTCCTGAGCCACTCCTTAGCTTGTAGCAGCACATTTGTATCCATTCAGCAATTGGTTACTTTTAGAGATGCACTGATCAGGATTTTTGGCTGACTTTTCATCTATGTTTTTGTTAAGCTTCGAGTTGCCAATCCTGATTTTAGCGGATCCTGTTTAAAAACTATCCATGTCATTCTGTGTGCATGAGAAAGAGCTACCACTGTAGGGTTTTACTGTTTCAAAACAAAGGCACCATTATATGCAGGGTGTCAGTGCATCCTTAAGAAGTCTTAAATTCATGCGTCTAAAATGAAGACTTAAACACAAGTCATAAATTTTGAACTGACCTGACTATTTAACCATATTTCTTGCAGAACCTTTATAGCTAGCTAGTTTTTTTGTTGTTTTTTTTGCATCTATTATGAGTAAGAGAAAATGTATTGGCAGCTGAGACCATTTAAAAAAAACATTAAAGTCATAATTGTCTTAAAAAATCTTGAATATGAAATGGTCGGAAACTGATTTGAAGCAGTCATTTCAAACAGGTTCATTAAGAGTTGGGACAACTTCCATGGTCGGCTTTGCTAACTGTAGACATCAATATCTGTGTGTATTCTGTATTAAATAATATGCAGCCCTAAGTTTTCCAAAAGACTGACATTTCCAGTTTATCGTGCTCAATGACAGAGAATGAAAGCTTCACAGAAGACAACAGAGCCATTTTAATGGATCTAGTTCCTCCTTCATGTTATCTACTGAAGTCAGTTCTGAGTCTCTTCTCCAATGAAGGGCAGACGGCACATTTTCCTGCTTGTCAAAGTTTGGTACAAAACATTAAAAGTTGCAAAAGCATCAAAAGACAAATGATCGAAAAGGATGACACTCTTAAAATGAGAGTTCTCCTGTGGAGCGGCCTAAATGAATTGTGCCTCTATCGGGAATGATTTTTAGCTTATAACCTCTTAAGTTTCCTTTGGATGTGTTTAAACATGTCAACAATACGGAAGACTGGCTAACAGTCTTAATGACTTCCACTCTGAAGAGTGTTTTCAGTTAGCATGACCTGAAAACTTAGGTAAATGAAAATGTCACATTTTTTAATTGTCAGACTGTTCACTCATTCCTAAAATCAACAGATTACTAATGCTAAACTTTTCTTTCTCTGTTGTTTTTATTATTATTAGTAGTAATATTGAGTACCGGTAATAATGAAGAATTGCAAGTCTTCACTGCGCATCTGCAACACTCTGCATATTGAGTATAGGAAGTTTATTTAGGTAATAAAGGTCCATTGTGCTCTCCTCACATCAACATCTCACCCTCAGGCCCGCTCTCTTCTCTTCCTCACCTTCCTCTTCCTTCTCTCAGGCCAGTAAGGCGACCCATTCATCAATAATTGATAATTGTCTGGGACAGGTGAGACGGAGAGGCAATTTGTAGAGAGAGTGGTGCGGGTACATTGCAAAGTTGGGTTGCCACTCAAGGGCTCGCACTGAGGCACCAGCTGGAAGGTCCAAACAGCCGATGGACTACTTGATAATGTTTGCTTGTGTGTAGGTGTGTGTTTGTGCATGAAGTCAGTGAAAAGCCTTGAAGTTCTTACTTGGTGAAGAAGACTCTGGCAGTTTGTTTCACTATCAGAGTTTACAAAGGAAGTCGGAGGAAGCCCCAAAAATGCAAGACTCGTTTAAATAGGAGGCTGTATTTTCTATCTGTTCAACCAGGCTGCTACAACCAAGAGAGTTGAACATTAACAGATAATAGGAAGCTGATAGTGTTACAGCAAAGTTGTTCTGTTTTATACTTTACAATTTTTGTGCAAAATAGATTTGGAAATGCTGGCACTGTTTTTGGAAAACTCTCAGGTAGCATTAGGATTTGTAACTCTACAGGGAATACATGCTTAATACTGATTACAGTCATCTCACTATTACAGTTTTGAAAGTTACACCAGTGATCTCTCTTTCTTTATTTGAAGTAATTGTGAAATCCTGTTCTGCAGCGCTCTGTGACACTTACTGTTTTCTTATAAAGGCTGCATAAGGGCCCTAGAAGCAAATAAACAACTTACAAATTTTATCCAATATTAAATCAAAATGCATGTAATGGTTTTATTTGCACTCATAACTCTTTCACAAGAGAATTGCACTGACTTGAGGTTGTTTCTTAGAAACCATAATTTTATTCTGTGAAGACATCGTCCAGTTCGCTCTCAAAGATAATATCCTAGAAACCAAATGTGTGTCCAATTTTTTTTACAAGCACAAAAAATTGGAAACTGGCTACAAAAAGTAATTGGTGCATCTTGTGGCATTTCTCGTTGATTTTAAAAATGTCTCTACAACACATTTACGTTGCCTCATCTTTCCAAGGGCTGCAGCTGGTTAAGTGGTTGCCTCATTCTGTGCGCCGCTAGATCCAAGGTTTGCATTCGTGGGGAATGATTGTTGCATGTTGTGCGTCTTCTCTCATTTTTGTTTGAAATGGGTCCGTTGTGTTCAGAAGAGAAGACGTCTCGCAGAGTAGAATCTTAACTTTACTTATTTACAGGATTTTCCTCAGGTTGTTTGATTAAATTTGGCTGTCTGAGATTAATGCGGCTCAGTTTATATTCCCTGTGCTTTAGCTGCCTGGAGATAAATGGAGAATTAAAAGAGCAATTGTCTCTGTCTCAGTTTGAAATTTGTCCCTATATATCTGTATCGTCTGCCTATTATTTCTATCAGTATCCACTGCATAGAACCTTAAACAGGGTGTGTATAGCTAGATTAGATTTCACTTTTATTTTTCTTAAACAGCTATCTGATTAATTTAGCTACATTTCATAATTGCTGCTAAAGATATGGATAACCACTTTGTTTCATTTATGATCAATTGCAATATGTGTTAACTGATATAGTCCTGTAGAAATGCTCAGTTTTAGAGCAAAACAGCAGAAAGAGAATTCAGTTATTTTGGCCTTTTTTAATATGTGTCTTTAAAAAAAAAACGCCAGCCTGATGATAGATGGAAGGAGGGAAACTGTAGCTCTAATTGTTGTTCCAATGGATTCTGGGAATTGTAGTTCTTACCCTTTTCTGTTCTGATTAGGTCGGATTGTTTTCAATACATTTGAAGACAGTCCAGACATGGCTTCCAGCCCATGAATTGTCTTTATGGTACCAAACTGTATGGGTAATTGGTCTTACATTTTTCCCATAACACATCGACTCCAATATGTTAGAAAGTAATACTCAGGTTACAGATACAGACGTTAATGCTCATATATTTACTCCACAACTCGGTCAGAAGCAAAAGTCAGATTTGTGTTATCTCATGATTTTGATGACCTGTCCAGGTTTCGTTTTTTACATGGGGGGGGGGGGGGGGGGGGGTATACAAATTTAAACCTGGAAAGCTGGAATATGAAAATCGAAAATTTGTTGGAGCTTTAACTGAACACTTCCTGTAATTAGGCTTGGGTGTTTCCTGTGCGTTTCATGATTCAGCACCACAAGGAAGCAGAAGAAGGAGGAGCCGGGCCCTTGCAGAGTGTATCCGTCTGAGCGAGCTGAGCTGCTCTTCCTGGGCATTGATGGTGTATCTGCTGGGCGCTGAGTGCTGGGCAGAGAGAGTGAAAAAGTACTTATTGATTTTGGCCACACATCTCTTCTCCTGAAAATCCCTTGATTGCTTTTGTTCTGCTTCCAGCCTCCCTCTCTTCGTCTCTCTCTCTTAGCCTCGCTTCCTCTAATGAAACTCCAAATGAATTGGAGCACGTACTGACTGCTCCGGTGCTCTTCGTTTCACTTCTCTCCTCTCTTAGGCCTTCCCCCTCTCCCATATAATGGCAGTCCCTCGTTGTCTTCATTTCTCACTGTTTTCATGCCCCTTTTGTCTTTGATACTTTTGTTATTCTTGCCACTCCTTACCATGATTTTTTTTTTTTTTTTGGATCCATTATTCAGTTAATATCTCTCCCGCGGGGTACCTATCTCCAGGGGTCCATTGGGATGAGCTAAACCACACAGTGATGGACGAACACAGAACAGACCGAATAATTGTTGTGTAGAAAATGACCAGAAGGCTCGAAGGATCGTCCTTCTTGAGTTTCTACAGCAAGTCCAGCCAGGAAGAGGAGGGGGAGGGGTATTTTGGGGTTTGTGTGTGAGAGATGAGGATGTGCTTTCTCAAAATTAAAAACAAAATTCTAGTTTTTATGACTATTGCAGTTTTCAGCTTGGTTGGTTTGGGGTCCAAAATTGCAAAATTTGCTACATTTTCAGCTGGTTCGCCTGTGGTGGCGCTGTAGCAAGAACCACTGGAGAAAACGGCACAAGGACCTGAAAAGAAGACATGAGCGCAACATCCTCCGTCGTAGAATATGAACAAAAGTGGAGCAGCGTCAGATTTTAGCGGTTGCAAGATTTCTCTTTTGTCTCCAGTAAAAAAACCAATGAGCCATTTTTTTCCATTAGACTACTAGAACATTTTTTTAGGTTGTATTTACCCAGAATGCACTGCAGTAGCTCATTTTCTGCACTTGGAGCTGTCCGCTTCCATCCACATAACGCATTCGCACCGCGCTGAAGTTCACTTTAGCCAAAATGAAACTTCGATTCACACCAAACTCTTAATCTGAACTGAACAGGGCTGGTGTGAATGCTCCTTTTTTTTAATCCCTTCATGACAGTCATCCCTATTTCATAACGGATCATCTTTTTGCTGTTTGAATCTCCTGTCAGCGAGTCGTAGCTGCACAGGAAGCTTCTATAATTTCATCTGCTCACATCAAAGATTGTTTTTGCTATTTTTTTTAAACCCCAGTGCAATCCTTCTGAGCTTATTACTTTTGTGATGAACGTGTAGGACATAAAACAGCAGCTGTATACCTCAGCCAATATAAAGGAGGCAGAATTATATGTGAACTTGTTTCTTTTTGCTTTTTCTTGTATGCCAAGTCGGTCAGATTCCCATAAAACATGTCTGAGGTGTGTGAACACAGCTCATGTCTCTGGGGGGCTCATTGTTCTGGCTCATCAAGTGCGCGTCCCCGAGTTTTAGGTCCTCTCGCCGTGCACCTGAGACAGTGTACCGACAGCTGCCGAAAGATTTTCCATTCCTGCTGTTTTTCCCAGAGGAGCCCATTGTTCCGCCTCATCTGATGTGTGTATATTTGACCTTTGTTCCCTGTTGTTTTTTTGTTTTTTGTGCCCTAGGGGAGTTGGAGGAGGAGATGGAGAATTCAGAGATGGCCGATCTCCCCGAGAAGCAGAAGCACCAGCTCAGACACAGAGAGCTTTTCCTGTCGCGCCAGCTGGAGTCCCTACCAGCAACACACATCAGGTAGTCCACCGGCAGGCCTCACTGGCTATACTGCGCCTTTGCTTTTGTTTTGCTTCAACTTAGAATAAACTGTGAACTTAGAAAATGTCAAATGCAGAAAAACATTGTACTGTTTTATTTTTGAGCTTAGCAGTGTAATAACCGATTAACCCAGAGGTATCAGTCAGTTTTCAACCATCTGAAGTCATTAAGGACAAATATTCCCATCCCCTGAAATAGTGCTGTGAAACCTTTACAGGTCGAAATTAAGTTGCAACTTGTTTTTTCTCAAAAATGAAACTCTTAAGATTATACACATAATAATATTTTGCAAGCACTAAAAAATTAGGAATTGAGGATTTGTATGGGAGTCTGTGCAGCATAAATTTGATCCGCAAATTACTAAATTGTTGCTATATTTTACAGAATAATGATCCAAAGCAGATCATTATTATTTGGCATATGGAAAATACCTTTTTTTTTCTTTTTTTTTCCCAGGTCAATATATTAACATCACATTCTCAATCTCATATTTGAATGTATAAAACCCTGATTGTTGTTTCATATATCATTATGATCAGGGCCGAAGTCGATCAAAAGACTTGACCTAAAATAGAAGTTGAAAAAGATGCGACTTGAAGTAATATTTTAATTCAAAGCCTCACAAATCAAGTCCAAATTTTTAATCATTTTTTTTTTCTTTTATTTTGCATACATGTGTTTTTTTAGGAGATGACAGTGGCATAAAGTAATAAAGCTGAAATTTAAAGGGTTGACATTTTCTGAGAAAACTAAAATGTTTTTTTAAAAGAATTTCCTGGAAGTGGACGCGTTTGTCCTTTATGACTCAAGAGGATTGTACATTTGTCTTCTAATGGACTGCTATAGAAATACCAAAACAAAAAAAATGGCTTGTTGATGAGGAAAAAAGTGTTGAAAAAAACAAAAATGTTCATAAAGTCAGAGGGTTAAGGGACGCTGTGCTTTATTAAAAAATCAGGCACTAAATGCCGACAGAAGATAGTTTCTAGGCTTAACCCCACCATTACTCATCAGTAAGCTCCATTCATTATCATGTTATAACTTGACATTTCTGCGTTAATGCTGGAAGGTTAAAGGTTAAACAAGAAACCTGAGAGGTTAAATCCAAGCCTGATTAAGACTTCCTGATTAACAAGGGTGTGCAGATTTTTTCACAGGTTGTCTGAGTTTGCCACCCTCCCAAATTAGATATAGGGGTGTTAATAATTTCCTGTGAAATCATCTAAACTTAGAAAGCAATTAGCGAAGTCACTATCGCCGACTGACCTCTGCACCGTGAGTCATCTGATTTGGAACAAAGTTCTAAATGTGCACGTTTATTTTTTTAGCCTCACTTTAAACAAGTTTAAATTATCCTGGTTTTTGTTTCGATGTAACAGAATAAAAATTGCTGAATGGAGATGGACAAACACAATTTGAAACGTTGCATTTTCTCCCTTCCTCTTCACAATTATGGATTACTTTGTGTTGGTCGGTTACTAGAAATGAGATGCGTTGAACTTTGGGGTTTTAACGTGATTAAATGCTACGTTTTAGGGATATGAACGCTTTTGCAAGACACTGAAAATGTGTCTTCTGGCCTTTCCTCCAATCTCTCTTTCATCTCGCTACTTTGATTTTTCCTCCCCGTCCGCCAGAGGGAAGTGCTGCGTGACGCTGCTGAATGAAACCGAAGCCCTGAAGTCCTACCTGGACAGAGAGGTATGTATGTCTGCATTCATGCGCAGAAAGCATGCAGGCATTCTTGCAAGCTATAGAAGGACTGAAATTTATATGAGATCTATACACCCAGCCTCGTAATTCTGAGGATCGGGGCTTTTGCCCGTCTGGCCGTGAAGCTGCGGTCTGCATCCAGCCCCAGGTGCAGATGCCCAGCGGCATCATGGGATTTAAATATGTGATTAGGTGTGTTAGATTTGCGGGCTTGTATGAGGTTGTGTGGGTCTGAGTCTTACGAGTTTAAAGATTCCTGTTTCCAGATGAATTATTCAGCATGTTGACCCAGAATGTTCTGTTCACACACGGTAATGAGGAGACGAGAGACTAGCAGCGAGGAAGCCGCGCACACACACACACACACACACACACACGCACACACTCAGTCAGAGAGCAGCACACTCTCAGGCCCGGTTGCCCGTCTTCTGCTCTGAACTTTGCTCCCGCCTGTAATTCCCAGGATGCCTTCTTCTACTCGCTGGTGTACGACCCTCAGCAGAAGACCCTGCTGGCGGATAAAGGGGAGATCCGCATCGGGAACAAATTCCAGGCCGACATCACCGACCTCCTGAATGAAGGTAGTTTAATCGGGCCTGTTTAAATAAACATTGGATTCTAAGAGAGGAAGGTTTTTCTTTTCTTCAGGGAATATTTTCTCTCTTTTTTTTTTTTAAACCACTGAATATTGATGCGATGCGTCTGAACGGCACGGCAGACCAATAAATCACTGCTTTCATATCAGAACCTGATTCTGAACACTGAAGTCCCAGCGCTATCCGATAGTTTTTCAGCTAGCAAAAGTTTATTCACCTCTTGAACTTTTCCACACTTCGTCACAATTGAATGCATTCGATCTCCGTTATGAGACGGCCCATCACAAAGTTGGCTGGTTGCTGCATAAATGTAAAGGAAACTAAATACAAATGCATGCCACACTTTTCAGATTTTAATGTGTGTTTAAAAAAAACCCCCAAAACCATAAAAAACTATACATCAAATTCACAATTACTCTGTTTTGGTCGAAAGGGTAAAAGTCAGAGACGCAGCAAACGAGATTAAGATCAAATTTTTTTTATATACAACAACTAAAGCTGCAAAAATTCAAAGACCAAACATTAGACATAAGATCCAGCCTGTAAGTCTGTTAAACTAAGAAATACAGCTAGAAAACATAAATAAATCATCCAATGATCAGCTCATTGGATGATCAATTACTGGAAATTCAGCTTATTTTTCATCCTAATTCATTAATTGCATCAAAACAAAACACTTTTACTGTTTTCACTCTATAAATTCGCCATCTAACACGTGTGCAGACGTCTGATTTGCTTATGTAATTACAATCTTTCAGATTTGTAACCTACGACTTCAATATACAAACCTGCAGCAGATTTATTCTGCATGTTTAGACAAAAATATGTTTTGGGCCAAAATCTGCATCTGCCATGAAAAGCTTCCATAACTTGTACTTTCATAGAAAATTAATCATAACCACATCCTTAATTTTATTCAAAAATTGCAACATACCACAGTAAAATAATATTTTTGTCTCAATAACTTAGGAAGATGTAAATGTTTGTGGACACATTATATGTTTTGCCAAAACCTTTTATTCTTAGCAAGGTTTTGGCAGATAAAAACTTTAACAGGTAGATGAGTTGGGGTTTTTTTTGTTGTTTGTTTTTAAATCAAATTATGTTTACTGTGTGTGTGTTAAATTCAGACGAAGAGGACGGCAGAGACCTGGCAAAGCTAGAAGAGAAGATCTGGGATCCCAACAGCTCACTAACAGAGAAACAGATCGACCAGTTTTTAGTTGTAGCTCGGTAAGTAAACAATGAAGCTAAAAAAAATAAATAAATACTCACAAGAAAACTGTTTGGAAAGGAACACTAATTATGCTAACACTGGGCAGGTGGTTTTCAAAATTTCTGAGGCTTGAATTAATGTGAAAACCAATATTATTATTATTATTTTTTTTTTGTTTGTTTTATACAATGAAAAATGTTTAGGAGCCCTTTAGTAGTCAGAAAGGATCTTTGTTCAGTATTAGGACTGAAACGATTAATCACAGTATTTGTGATGTATTGTTTGTTGAAATAATCATCAACTAACTTAATAATTGATTAATTGTTAATCTGAGATTATGAAACATGTAATTTGCTGGAAAAAAACCCCCAATATATAAATATAAGTAATAAAGCCAAAACTTTAAAGATGTATATTTTGCAGTTTAGAAGAAACTGTAAATATTTTACCCAAAACTCCTCAAGACGCTCCTCCAAGCTTCACCTGGATCAATTTCACTAAAAAAAGAGCTATATTATTGCATTTCAGGCAATGAAATGTGTTTTTTTTTTTCTTATTTAAAAAGAAGGAATTGAATTGTTTATTTACACATTTTAATGTATTTCTAATACTGTATAATAAAGGCTTAAATAGTTCAATGAAAAATCTGAATGTGCGCAGTTTTTTTTTAATCCGGTTATTCGTCAGAATAATAGCCAGCAGCCACAATAATTGCCAGTTGCAGCACTGTTTTGCGTCTCGTTGAAGTCGTCTTTGTCCCTCAGGTCGGTTGGTACATTCGCCAGAGCGTTGGACTGCAGCAGTTCTGTCCGGCAGCCGAGCCTCCACATGAGCGCCGCCGCCGCCTCCAGGGACATCACGCTGGTGAGACACGCAGAAGCGGGTTCGGGTGTTGGCTCAACATCGTGCCGCTGCTTGAAGCGTGAAGCCTCGTCTGCGCAGCTGTTGATTTGATTGGCGATATTTTAGTGTTTTAACTCTGGTTTCCTTCCAGTTCCACGCCATGGACACGCTCCACACCAACGGCTACGACATGACCCGGGCCATCGCGGCGCTGGTGCCTCAGGGTGGGCCCGTCCTCTGCAGGGATGAGATGGAGGAGTGGAGCGCCTCCGAGGCCAACCTGTTCGAGGAGGCGCTGGAGAAATACGGCAAAGACTTCACAGACATCCAGCAGGATTTTGTAAGTGACGAAACCAAAAAGCAGCGCCTTCACAGAATCGCTCGCTTTTGTCTTTTGTAGCTTCTTTTTTTTCTCCTAAAGTTCTCCGATCATTCAGCAGAGTCGTGGCGCCGGTATCATATCTATCATCGTCATGTTGTTTTTTTGTTTATTTTACTTTTAATGATGCGTTTTTCAAAAATAATTAATTAAAAATGGGAATTGGTTGCATTAGTTTAGCAAATTTGTTGCAAATATTCTTCAGCCAAATTCAAACTTGTTCACCCAGTTTTTGTTTTCAGCATTCATTAGAGCAGCAACTAATGATTAATTTAGCACTCAGTTAATCTATCAATTTTTTTTGGCAACTAATCAAATAAAAAAATGCGTATTCTACAGATTTTTTATTTAACTACTACTTGCTACTGTTTTTAAAAACAGTATTAGAAATGCATCAAAAGTTGCAAATTAAAAACAAATAAATTCCTCTTATAAATTAGAAAAAAAACATGTTTGTTGGCTAAAATGCAGTTGTGGCACATTGCTCATTTGTTGCAAAAGTGGCATCTGTAGCTAAAAACATACTTCTTACCTTTCTTAGCTGTTTTTGCTTAACTTGATAAAAGCATTTTTTTTATTTTTTAGGTTAATTGAGTGTAATTTGTTAGCAAAATGGGCTAACAAATATTTCTTTGTATAGTTTCGACTATACAAATAGTCAAAACTATTCTTTTGACTATTCTTTGTAATTGCTGAAAGTATATTGTTCTTTCAGCAAGTGGCCTTTTGTTAGAGTTAATGATCTGTCAGATATGTAGTGTATTTCTAACTGCTGCCCTACAGGGGATCTTTGCAGATCTATTTAATTGATTATTTATGAACTGGACCGTTTTGTTTTTGTTGGAAAGCAGCCTGTTCATCCTGTGTGTGGTGATCACACAGATCCGTTTGAAAAGAAGGTTGTGTTCTGCTGAGAAGCCCAGAGGAAAGATGCTGCAGCTCCTCATTTTCTGATTCGCCTCCAGCCTGAGAGGAATGAGCCGTTTCTAATCCACAGTTCGCTGTCACCGTGAGCGTTACTCCGCCACCTGGTGGCCAGCGTCTCTCAGTGCTACTCATTCTTGTTTCCACTTCTTTTCTAAACCGGCAGCATGGGGTGGGGCTGAAACCTGTTACGTCTTCGTTTTAAACTTTTGAGATCTGGAATCGGCTTTCGGCTGAGCCAGAGAGTAAATACTCAGGTTTTCCTGTCGGAGGGAAAATGTTCCACAACAACAACTCTGTGGCAAATTGGATTTTATTTAAAAATTGCCTAGATCATATGACCATGTCCATCATTATTCTCTTCTTTCTCAGCTGCCCTGGAAGTCGCTGACGAGTATAATTGAGTATTACTACATGTGGAAGACTACAGATAGATACGTCCAGCAGGTACATTGTCCTCGCATGGTGGTCCTTACTTTAAGCTTGGAACCGTTGATGTTCGGTCGCAGGAAGCCGAGGAGCTGAGTAGATCTAATCCTGTTGTTCTTCCTCTCACCTGTTCCCGCTCCAGAAGCGATTAAAAGCAGCCGAGGCAGAGAGCAAACTCAAGCAGGTCTACATCCCCAACTAGTGAGTGTTTTCTCTTCAGACACTAAGATTTTTGCACGTTTCAGTTCAAAGCATGAAAGCAACACAGGTTGCTAAGCTAAAAAAGCTGAAGTTGCAGCCACAAAAGGTGTTTCCTTTTCTTTTGATGATAAACAAAAGCAATTGTGGAGTGATTGTAGCACACTCTTGTTCGGCCCCCTTTCCAGTGATGTCCCTAAATAAAATGAGAAGTCGCCTGATTGGTAAATGAAGCCCTCTTCTTTGTGTGTTTGTGTGTAATCTCAGTATAAATCACGCTCAGAGAAAACACGAGGATAGAAGCGGCATCATGAAGACCAAGAAACACTGCAGATGGGTCAGAGACAAAGTTGCAAAGAAGTTTAAAGGAAGATTAGGTTATAAAATATGCCAAGTTTCAAGCATCTAACATAACTCTTTTCTATTCACAATCTTTAAATGTAAGAATACGGCAGAGCTGAAAACCACGGATGCAAGATATTGTATGAAAACCACTGAACTTTGTCACCGCCCTGTAGAAAAAGTCCTTTTGTGATAGTCCTCGTTGGTCTATCACATACATTGTAGTTTGCGTCTGAACCTCATTCAGCCCCAGTCAGCTGCTTCCTACATGTTGAAGGATAGAGTCCATCCGAGAAGCTCCCAGATAGAGAAGTTCCCATCGTCAGAGGCCTTCTTTAGGAGATTAACACCCAGAGAGGAAGTATCTGCTTTCAGAATCGCTCTACACGTAACGTTGCCGTTTGATCTTCATTTGCTCCATGCTTTCAAAGATGGACTCTCATCGCTAAGAGTCAATTTTTCAATTTGAGAGTCTGTGGGGAGTTTGGAGAGCTAAAATGGAAGTAGAACAAAGTGTGGAGTGGTCCATCATGTTTTGTTTTTTTTTATTGGACCTTATTAAGGTAACTGTATTATTTATATAGAATTCTAATCAACAGTAATTGTTAAATAATAAAGACAAATGAGGGCTTAATAAAACAAATACTTGGAAAGAAGAGCTGCAACTGATGTGAGCCAGAAAAAGAAAAAAAGCATTCCAGAAAACTGTGTGTGAAAGGAAGGTTATGTAAGGAAAAAGCCTAAAGGAAGTCATTTATTCCCTTCCAGTAATTAAACTTTAATATTTGTCTGATTTTGGTCATCACGATCTTTCTTTTTCTTATTTTTTTTTTCTTCCCACGGGTCTGTGACTGCGTTCATGTTTTAAGACGGTCTGTTGTTCTCATGTCTGACTCCGTCTCTGTTCGCCTCAACTTCCAGCAACAAGCCAAACCCCAACCAGCTGAGTAACAGCGTGAAGCCAGCGCTTCTAAACGGAGCGGCGGGCTCAAATGTCCCGGGACCGCCGGGCTCAGGACAGACCCCGGGGCTGGGCAGAGCCTGTGAAAGCTGCTATAGTAAGTCTTCCAACTTGGCACAGTTTTGTTTGTGTTTTTTTTTTTTTTTTTTTTACCATTATAGATATTTTAAGAAAATGCAGACTCCCTCTCTTCTCTGTGAATCTCATTAGTTGATTATGATGGAGGGGAACAGCAAATCCCATCATGACTTCTCCTATCAGCTGACAAAGACAGTGAAAGTTTGTAAGCTCTGTCATGCTGATGTTGTGTGTGTGCGCGCGCGTGTGTGTGTGTGTGTGTGTGTAGCCAGCAGCTCCTATCAGTGGTACTCGTGGGGACCTCCCAACATGCAGTGTCGCCTGTGCGCTTCATGCTGGACCTACTGGAAGAAGTACGGCGGCCTGAAGATGCCCACGAGGCTGGACGGCGAGAGGCCGGGGCCCAACCGCAGCACCATGGTAACGGCTGCATTCCTGGACCGTTAATCAGAGGAAATCCTCCTGACGCAGTCAATCTAGCTGCATCTCTAACAATGGCTGGTCATTTTCCAAATTCCGTTTAGTTTTGTTTCCCCCCCCCCCAAACTCTTCCTTTATCTGTTTTTGTTTCCTCAATTCTGTTTTGTCCATTCGACCGGATTTATTGAGTCAAAAAGTGTCGTTACGGAGTGAAAAAGTCCACAAAGAGATCCACAACTTTTCAGGATTCACTAATAATAAATTCAGCAGAACATTGAATGACTTTAAAAGATGGTTAAAAGCATTTCACTGTCAGTTTTTAAAGAACTCAAACTTTATGTTCAAAATAAAAAACACATATTTTTGTTATTTATAGTCGAAACTGGACATTTTCATCTGGTAGATGTCTGTTTGCTCTTTGCTATCCGTGGTCGTCACATGTGCGCCTGCGCCTTCAGTAGAGCATGCACAGATAAAACCTGTAAAGAAGTTGCCGGCCCTGATTCTTGGTAAAGCTTCACATTTTTTTTGGCTTTTATTTGGTTTGCTTTCATTTAGAGGAAGTTGGTGTAGCTGCAGCAGCCAAAATACAACAGAAACTATCAGGGTTTGTTAAATTCTCCAATCCCGTCTCTGTATTTTCAAAACAATAGCGGGACAATAGGGTAAAATCATTACCCTGAGATGCGAGTCCTGCCGTATCCTCGGCGAGGATCCTCTGACCGACCCGACGTTTGTCGTTCCAGAGTCCTCACGGCCTTCCTCTGCGGCACAGCGGCAGCCCCAAGTTTGCCGTCAAGACCCGGCAGGCGTTTTTCCTGCAGACCACCGGCGCGACGCGGCTGACGCGCCGCCTCTGCGAGGACATCATCCGACCGCGATACCTGGCCCGGCATCCCTACCTCCCCGTCAACACAGCAGCCATCAAAGCAGAGTGTAGGAGGCTTTGTGTTCCCAACAGCCAAACTTTTTTTTTTTTTTAAGTTTAGTTCTTGATGAGTGTCGTTTCGCTGACTGACTTCAGGTGCTCTGAGGTTACCAGATCGGCCAAAAAAGCCTTCGCAGCTCAAACCAGTGGAGCGGAAACCTCTGGAGTCTGTGGTTCGGTACTTGGGTAAGTTTGTCATGTTTGAGCTCATCTGTTGAGCCTGAGAAGCTTTTATTCTTAGAAGAAGAAGCCTGGGAAAGTCTGGAAATGTCTGGGATGTTATTTCAATCTTTTCCAGGAAAAGTCTAGACTAAGAAAATACAAATGCTTCCAGACTTTATTCCTTGGCCGGTTGTCTTTTCTTCCTACCTGCCTCATCTTTCCATTTTATCCTTTTCGTTCCTTCCTTTTCTCCCTCCTTGTCTTCATTGACCCTTCTTCCTCTTATCCTTCCCTCTCGAACTTCCTTTACCTGATTGTTCTGGTGCCTTTTTTATTGTCTTTCCTTTCTTACTTCTTTCCTTCCTCTTCACTCCCTTACTTGTGCCCTTTTACCCTTTGGATTGTCTGTTTTTTCTTCTTTTCTTTCCCATGTCCTTCCTTTTTCCTCTGACATATAATTCCCATCTTTACTTCTTGTGTCTGACCCGATTTGTTTCTTGTGTCCGTCCATTCTTCCTTGTGTCCTTCCTCGATCACGCTCTTCCTTTGTCACTCCACGACTCGTGCCCTTTTGTCTTTCTTTGCTCTTTGCGTCCTGCTGCGTTTGTTCTTTCCGCTGTTTATTCCCGTTTCTCTCTTGGATGCATCTGTTGTGCATGATTTGTTTTTGTTCAAAATTTCCCAAATCCAGACAGAAATCGAGTATTTAATGTTTTTTAGTGTTGCTTTCTTTTAAGATGTTTATCCGCTTGAAAGTAAAGTCTCTCGCGTCGTCTCCTCTGCCTGACCCGTGTTCTGCTCACTGTGTCCAGAAGCACATCCCCGTCCGTCCAAGCCCAACCCGCCGACCCGCGGCGGATCCATCTCAACAGGCAGCTTGACGCCCATCAAGTCCTCTCCCATCCTCAACAACGGCTCGCCCACCATCCTGGGCAAGCGCAGCTACGAGCAGCACAACGGCCTGGATGGTGGGTTTCTCAGATTGAGGACATTCTTCCTTTAGCTAAACTACTACAACCGGAATGACAGCTTTGTGTATCTGTAATGACCTCTATTCTCTTGTAACAACCTCTATTCTCTTGTAACGACCTCTGTTCTCTCGTTTAAATCACTCTCTGCCAAAAGTTTGAGTTTAGCTCAGAAATCAACACAAGTTTGATATTTTGTTCGTTTTTTTTTTTTGAGGCTGTGCACTCCAGTTAGCGATTAACCAATTACTAAACTAATTGGCGATTAGTTCAACGAATCGATTAACCACAATTAATCAATTGTTTCAGCCCTGCAACACGCTTCGGAGATATTTTTCTTTGCACAAGGTTTTTAAAAAACAAAAAAAAAATCTTTCTTCCACTTCAAAATCCCGATCTGTTGTGTTTATTCACATAAAAAGCCCCAATTTAATGCACCCGCAAAACCGTCAAGGGGCATGAATACTTTTTCAAGGCCACCTGACTCAAAAATGGAGATTCTGCGAGGAGCTGCTGTGGTCCCGCTGTGTGATGGGAGGAGTCGGGTCAGCGTGACGCTGATGGATCAGGAGTACGGCAGAGAGAGGAGGTAGAGCTGGAGATCCGATCAGCCGAGCTGCTTTAGCCGTAGGCCGTAGCGCGTGTTGTCATGGCAACCAGGCAAGGAAGGCTCGCCGAGTGTTTCCCGAGGGAGACGATTCAACCGGTCTCCGAGCCCTCTCCAGAACCACGCTGGGTCCATGGGTTAAACATTTATTGAAATCAGCAGTTAATGGAGCTGCAGCCTTTTCAAATCCAACAACGTCGAGGTTGTTGTGATGAGACAAGCAGGCGGCTAACGGCGGGTTATTCACGAGGCGTGTTTTCTGCGGCTTCTGGGTCGCGTCTATGATTATTTAAACTCCCCCTAAATGTGCTGCAGTTAAAAGTGGCCGTAGTAAATATTGCATCAGCGTATAAATTCACTGGAGATGCAGCGATCAGAGCCCGGGTTCGTTTGAGAGCATCGTTTTCACCAGGCGCTGCTGGAGGATCTGAAACCCGAGCAGAGAAAATGGAAAGAGAAAACATTAAACGCACTGACATAAACGTGGAGCTAAACAAACAAGAGATTCTCATTTGTAGCGGCCAGATAGACGAACGCATTTAGTGGACACAAAAAGACTAAATTCTGATGCAGGTGATTTGTTATTTTTAACATAAATACTCAACCATGCAGGCAGCAGTGGTTGAAAACTAATGCAGGGAATAATGAGCCCTGTATTAGTGAGTTACTCTGATTATAATTCAGAATGTTTTTTTAATGTTTTTTTGTTTATTGTTTTAAGAATAACTCATCGTTTTTCAAGCCTGTTAATTGTCAACTAGTCTGAAATTAGCTGAGATAGAGTTTTCTTTCTAATTTATTTATTTTTAGAAAGCACCGCATTTATTGCAATGTTGAAAACTAGTTTCTTTTTAAAAGGATTTTTTACCAGACATTTGATGGGAAAGTTAAATTAAGCATCAGCCCTAACGTCCGTCCACATCCCTTTGTTGCACTCTGTGATTTTTGCTGAGAAAAATGAAAATCTGAGCAGAAAACTGAAATTTCCCATAAAGTATATCTAAGGTTTTTTTTTTAAACTGTGATTTATTACCTTACGTATCCTTAAAATCCATAAAGCCATAGCTCTGTTATCCTATTTTTTTTACTGCTGTGATCACGTGAAATTAGTAGCTTTTGAATCCAGCAGGGGGCAGCAGAAGGTTAGCTTTCTTTTTTTTTTTTTCCCTCTCACTGTAGAATTGACAGATTGAATCGGTGTGCTGCGCGCGTTTGTCATCTGCTGCACCGACTCTCCCTCTCCGCTCCATTTGCAGGCACCAAGTCCAAAGCCCTCACTCCACAGTGGGACATCATGGCCAAACGTGTCAGCGATGCGGGACGGCCCTCGGCGTCCCTGCAGGACGAGATTCACGAACTGGACTGAACTCTCCGTGGGAACAATCTCTGCTGCAAACAGCAGTGAGGTGAGACTTTGGCTCCTGCTGCCGGACCGCTTTGAACAAGAACACCTTTAAAAAAAAAAAAAGTCTTTAATCTTTAAAGGGTTAGAACAGAAACTATATATGATCTTCACACCAAGTTTTTGCTCATGGTTGTTACATAAAGCTAATGAAACCCTCAAATGCTGTTTCTCAGAAAACCTGAATACATCATAAGGTTGATTGTCTATTTTTTATTTTTTTTCTTTGAAAGAAAGAATTGCCACTTTATGTTCTACATAATCACTGGGAATACTACAAACTTGAGAGCAGGCTGTCCGGGCTGTATGCAAACTTATTTATGGAATGTTGAGTGGAAGGAAAAATTGTGGTGCGCATTAGCACAGTAATTCATGAAAAATGAGCTCCACCAAGTAGCTGTAAGCCATAATCACCTGAATTAGCTGAAATATACATCTATAATGCTTCTGGTTTAGATTATTTGCTAAACATTTGCTCAATATGGCTAAAATTCATGTGCTGATGTCATCAAATTTTGACATTAAACCACATAATTTCTCATTGACAATATTAAAAGGATTAAAGAAACAAGTCAAAAATTATTCAAACTAATGTCACTAATCTACAAATGATCATTTTTTTAATGATTCAGTGGGAGGAGGGACAAGGCCATCAAACATATCTAAGAATTTAATCCTGTTTTTCCTGTGAGAAACTATATTTATTTCTCCCAAATAAAGCTCGTTTCTAATCTTTCTGCAGTTTATCTCATCATGCAGTCACTCATGCTCGACTCGATCGTGGCATTCATCTGTGAATCCCCGGAAGTGAAAATATTTCTGTCCACAATTCAACAAAATTCAAATAAACTTTGAAAGTTTAAAAACTTGGGATCCAGAAGTAGAGTGAGTGAAATATCACACACAGACATTTATAGCCACGTCAAGCCCGTCCCCTGCTACTGTAACATCTGCTTTAGTGTCACATTTTGAATTATTGATGATATTCAAAAGCGTCCAGCTGCACTTCCCTGACCGGAGCTCAGTGCCGCCGCCGGATGATGCTTCTGCTGCCTCCATGCGGCCAAAGGTAGTCAATGGCATCTTTTTCTTTTTCTCGTTTCTCCAGCAGGGGGAGGAAGGAAACGGAGAAGTCTTTCCTAACAGACCATAAGTGTGGGCAGCTGAGAGGAGACGACAGCATTGGTCACTTTTCTTTCAGTCAGTTTGTGTCTCTTTGCTGCTGGAGGCCAGGCAGAGGTCTCCATCTGAAGACGAGCCTGACTGTACAGGACTGTGTTTATTACTTACATTACTTGTTATTACTGTCTTTGTAATTATTGTTTTTTTGTTTGTTTGTTTGTATTTTTATTTTTTACCAACTATAACTCGGTTTGTTTGTCGATCAAACGATGGAGACTTGTAAAGTTTCATGAGAAGTGCTTGAGGAGCCCCCTGTGGAGAAGGATCGTTAACATAAGCCACTCGCATCTTTTGTTTTTTTGTTGTTTTTTTTTCCTCCTCTTTCTTTTAACAAGATCAAGTCGGAAAAGAGACGCACTTTTCTTTTCGTTTCAGCGACGTGAGTTCAACTCGTCTTCTGCGTCGCTTAGGCCGGCGCCGCTCTGCAGCCAGAGGAGGGTTAACTTATTGAGAAGGACTTGATGTTTTTTCTACCTTTTTCAGCAATTAGCGGCGTCTCTTCGCTTCGTATTGTAATTAAAAACAATGGATTTTTTCTTCCTCTTCTTCTTCTTTCTTCCCCTCTTCTTGTTTTGGTGTCCGTCCACAGAGGCGCGGTGTTAAAACACACATCGACCGTTGCCGCTTCGGGCTGCCGTCGGTGCGTGTGTGTTCATTTTTCTTTCCATTTTCCTCCTCTACTCCACACCGGGTATGCAAGCAGGGTATATGCAAATTTACAGCAACTCTTCATTCCTAATGGCTTTATATGTTGTCAGTATTGGAGCGGATTTAAAGCTCGAGCCGTTCTTTGTTTTGTAAGCAAACATCTGAAATGAACTAAAAAGCAGGAATGCAGTCTGCTTTCATGTCCAACCTCTTGTCGGTGTGTTTATTTTTGTACATTTGGTTGAAAACGTCGCAAGCAAAGTTGGCTTTTCCCAAAAAAAAACAACAAAAAAAACAAAACAAACAAAAAAAAGATGTAATTTCACCATCCGTCCATAACACACGTTTACAAATCAACCAACCAACCATCTAAAACCACCAGATTGTGAATAATATCTTCTTCAAACAATGCTCTGACTGTAGTTTATTTGAATCCTTGTATTTCATTGAACCTGAGGACTGTTTAGATCGCTGTCCAAACAGCCGACCCCAAAGTATCGACGGGCAACAACATTGAGAGAGCTCACATTTTTACCTGTTTAACCACAAACTAAACACACAAAGAAACCAAGTATTTACATCTCAGAGGAAGACTCTAAACATGGAATTGTAGTTCTTTTGCTGTCAGAAAGCTGTGGGTTCGATTCCGACCTCCTGCCAAATGTCGGTGTCCTAAAAGTTTTCTGTTTTCTAAATTTGTTTTTTGTTTTTTTGCGATATACTCGAACAAAAGAGATATGGGTCACTCCTAACAAAAAGAGGCTTTTTGTGCCACATTTGTTAAATGCTTGCTTCTACATGAATCTCTGTATTTGTGTAGTTCTGCTTACTTTGGAATTAAAATGGCAGCAAAAAAAAAAAAAAATGTCAAGATACATCCTCTGTGTTGCGCCTGACATTTTTCACTTAAAGAAGAATTAATTTGTCTGCAACATTATTTTTTTTTTCCGAGAGGCCTGACGTCACTAAAGTTTTCAGCATAAAAGATTGTTTTTTAAAAGGTGGCAGACGACACCTGGGCTGTGTCTTTAGACTCCCTCCCTCAAACCCCGTTGCTCAAGAGTTGCAGTGTCTGGCATATTCCTTGGGACTTGTTTTTCTCACTTTTCAATCACAAACACCACGTAGGGCATGTGAATATGAAAGAACACATGGTTTTCAAATATTTTTTTATAAATAAAAATCCTTAAATTGTGGCATTTATTTGTGTTGATCTCATTTACTCTGTCAGGAATCCAGTGTAACCAGTCGCCATGTAAATGACTAGAGCCCATTTGTGTGTAGCGTGAATTCAGCTGGTCTGGGGGTAAATTTAACAGCACCGTGAGGACGAGGGAAGTCGGCGAACGGGTTGGAGATTAAGTTCTGGAGAAGTTTAGACCAGAGGTAGGTTGTTAAAGTCTAACCCCGAGTCTTGAACATTTCACAGATTGCTCTGCTTTTCCTTTTTTTTTCTCTTTTGAACGTCTGGCAGTGAAGCATTCAGAGTCCGAGTGCCAAGAAGAAGTCCCAACAGATTTACTTTCACAAGTGGAGCGTTGCAGTTTTTGCTATCATGCAGAGAGAGAAAGAGAGAGAGTAAGTAAATGCAACTGTTGCCAGGTAACCTGATCGCTGAGCCAATGAAAAAGATGCATTAGCTGTGAAACCACATACAAAAACTAAAATAAACATTTCTATGTATTGTACGCATAAACGCACATCAGCAACGGACATTACAAACATTTGCATATTGAACAAAAAGGTACATTTAAATGAAATATTTCCCACAAATAAAACGGCTAAATTCTTTTAATACTTACTTGCATGAAACAACCCAAAAATATGTTGAAAACACGCATCTATTTTTTTAATGATAAAACTAAAATTGACAGTTTTTCGAAAACGCACAAACAACCTTTTTCAAACGAATAAATACAAACATGTCGCGATTTTGAGACTCTTGGTCAGAAGTGCTTAAAGTATCTTATATTTCACCTATTGTGCAATTATGGAATACTTTGTGATAGTCATATATCTCATAAGGTCATAAGGTTGTAGCTGTGGCAAAAGAGTTGTGAAAAGAGTTTTAAGTTTTCAACTTTAATGTATTCTGAACTTTAGGTCGTCTCTAATCTGCAATTGAACCAAATGATCACAGTAAGCCCATAAGGATACATACTTAATTCACTAGTCAAGTGTAAAGTTCTTACAAATACTTATTTTCAGAGAAGCAGTGTAATGTTTTCTCTTTTTTTTTTTTTATGTTTTCTTTTGACCTCTTAAATAATTGATCTTTTTCTTATCGGTAAGAACGGATTAGCTGCAGCCTGTTCTGTAACATTCGGCCTTAAATCATCTTCAGTTGGACACTTTCTCCCTCGTTGGGTCATAGTTGGCTCTAACTTCTCCTGTGCTGGTTGCTTTTTCTCCTCGAACAGTTACTTCTCCTCTGTGACCCTCCTGAATATTTCTCCGTTGAGTCATCTCGGGCGGCTCCATCTGCGACGGTTCCCGTGCGTTTGCGGCCCTTTCAAGATTTCAGAAAGCGAACTTTGCAACGGGAAACGCACTTCTCCGATCGACTTGCTCCTTGGCTCAAGTTGGAACGAATGTTATGGCCTTGTGTCTGAATCCGATCCGATCCCTGGTCCGATGACGTTTCTGTGCTGGAGGAGCTTAATATTTATGGTAGCTGCAGGAGATGACCGGTGCTCACCGTGGAGACGCCGTCCGTTCCAGTCCACTCGGATGCATGACCGGATCGATTCTGAAGGCCAACGTAATGATTTTCAGAAAGCTCTTAGTTTGACTAACTGCCTGCAGAGTTATGTACCCAAGCTTCCAGACTGCATCACTACCAAGTATATTTCTAATAAGTGGAGGACTGCTTAGAAAAGAGCATGAAATGACAACATAATATAATGCAGGATGTGACAGTAACACATGCAGAATGTGCCCCAGTCACATCCTGCATTATATTATGTTGTCATTTCATAGCACAATCAAGTAACTATGTTGCCTTTAGTTGTAAAAATGCTGCATATATCAAATACTACTTAAAAGAAACTTGACTTTATAATTTAACGCCTTGAAATTGGGCCTTTGTCTCTTTAAAAACTCTTGCTCTTTAAAGTCATCACAACTTTTAAGGTTTTTGCCAGCGTTGTACTGAGCAGTTTCTTGCATAAAGAGCTCAGCGGATGCCCGGTCCGACCGGGTGTTTGCTAACTGCTGCTGGCTAGTCTGAAGGAGCAGAGTTTCACAGAGGAGGGCTGCTTTGTGAGAAGCTCTGAAACCACAGCTCCAAGGAGGAGCTTCATCCTTGAAGGCGGGGCTTGGTGTCCACCCAAGTGTTTTGCACAGCTGAATGGTTGCCACGGGAGATTAAAGTATTTCTTATGCATGAAAAGAACAAGGCAACACTCCAGGTATGTTGATATGACGTGGAAATGCCGTTATAAAATTTTTACGCAGCTGTGTCCCTTTAAAGGAAATGGAAAGTTTACTTCGGACCCGGATGCAACAGGTTCAATCTTGTCTTTGTGTTTTAGCTCAGTTTGTTCACAAATGTGTCTTGACAATCGACTATCCGTGATTTTTTTGTTTGTTTTTCAGCCAATTAAATTTGGCCCTTTTCCTAAATTCACCAAATCTGTCATTAGTGGCGGCAAATTGTGCTTAAGAGCCAGCAGTGTTTCTATCTCCAAAAGCACAAAGCATTCCTGGGGTAGAGAAAGAAAACGGGAATGGACTAAGAGATGAACACAAAGCTTAAACAGCTCCTAATCATCTCTAAATGTATCGGGGACGTCTTACAGCTTTGACCCGCGCCGCTTTTAATGATAACGGAAGCCTACTGATTTATAAATGAGACGATGGAAAGACCAGAGTAAAACGTGCATCTGAATGATCATAACTCTGGTCTTAATGGGGCCGGAAAAAAAAAAAAAAGAATAAATAATTAAAGTAAAACAGTAAAACAAAAGTTAATATTTGTGCTTAAACTGTGAGGGAATTTTTTTTATTTATTTATTTTTTTTTTTTTAACGACCAGACAGTCCAAACGTAACCCACCATTTCGATCCAAACAGAAGAAAGCAAAGCTTCTAAAGAGGAGCAGTGATGGAGTCGATGACCGGATCGAAGCTTTGAATCACCAGCCTGCATTTGATGGAGCTTCACTTTGGTACAGAGCCAATGAATTGCATAAAGGAGTCTGCCTTAAGAAAAGCACATGTCTCCACATCACAGGAAAGTAAGGTTGCCGATTGTTTTAGGCGGTTATAGTTGCCAGATGGAAAAAAAGAAAAAAAAAAAAGAGACAAATTGAGTATCTTGATGCTGTGCTTCTATAAAAAGAGCAAACAAAAGTGGCAGTTCTTTGTTTAAGGCTCGGCCAACTTTTACAAGAAACAGCTGAAGAGGAAATATTTTTAAAAATCTTTAATTATTTTAAAATATATAAATATTAATAGCACTCTACAGGGAGGAAGTGTGTCGAAGTGTTTTTTTTTTTAATGGAACAATTTTAGACAGAATCGTAAAATTCCGTCTAAAATTGTAGATTTAATGAAGTTACAAAAGAAAAGCATATTAGAAGTAAGTGATGTTAGCATTGTGCAAATACAAAACTAAATGATCAGTGACAGAATCTTAAGATATTTTTGCATATTTGTGTAGTTGCTTTTTAACGTTTAAACATTTAACAATGTCAAAGTAGAGATGGTGAAGGTGCCTTTTAACGTTTAAACATTTAACAATGTCAAAGTAGATGTGTTGAAGGTCTACAGTTTCGGAATGATTGGAGACTTAGCTGACTGGCACCACATGGCAGGGTTTAAAAGTGTAACTTAGCAATATAAAGTGTGAATTTTTCATAACAAGGTCACTACACCGAGATGCGATTCATATCTGTTCAGTTCGATGAACATGACTTACAGGGAGTACAAATAGAAACAATTATACAAGCAATCAGGGAGGAATTTAACAGGTACAAAGGACATGCCTGGGCTTGGATCTGGTCCTCAGGAAAGGTAACTGTAAGGGAGCTATAGACAGTCAATTGAGAAGAAGAATCCAGTTCAATAAGTTAGTCATAAGAGCCGTCAGGTTGAACATAGCACAGGCCGAGACCGGCAGGAACTTGGTTGAAAGCTTGCTGTGTGGTTCCTCGTGTCTCTCTCTCTCTTTCATCAGGATTTGTCGGAGGGTGGGACGGTCATGCCGGCAGCAGTCAAACAGGTAAGTTAGGACCGGGTCATCGATGCAACATGAGATGGTTCCAGATAAACGAGGGTCACATCAGATCAAGACGCTACAGAGGAAGCGACAAACCAGAGCTCACTCGTCAGGAGGGCAACAAACTGTCAGTAGAAGAAACAAGAAGTCAATATTGGAAACCGTAAAAGTTGAACCTGAAGCGACTGAGGCCTGATTACCAACTGGTAAGAGAACGATCCAGCGTCCGTCTGGGAGAGCCGGTTTCCATGTATCAGCTTCGCTAAGGAGGTTGGATGAGCTGCAGCTGGAAGAGAGAGAGCACAACCAAATAGACAGCATACAGGTAGATAGACACACATTCAATTTCTCTTATTAAGTATTAAAACAAAAAGGACTTTTAATCCAGAAATGACTGTTCTGACCTTGGACTTGATAAAATATAGTTGTCCAGCAACTAAACATTTAATTGGCCTGACTGACCAGACTATCATTAACTGTGGAAACTTCCCACTAGAACTCAAGCGACTTGGATTTTGTGCCCCTCCAGCTGCAGTCCAGCCTCGTGAATCTCCTCCAATATCTTTATTGTGCTTTGCTCTGCAATCTATTGAAGGCTGCAGTCATCCATTGGTTGTGGGGTTTTTTTTTTTCTTCGCACTTTTTCCTACCACTCAATTTTCCATCAATAGCGTCCTATTTAAGAAGCAGCTTCTGAACAAATGTACTTAAGTCACCTATTGTTATGAAAGCCTTCACGATGAAGTGCAGATAATAGCATTTCTACATTTAAAAACTTTTCTTCTTTTTTTTTTAAATCGGATATCTATTATTAAAAACTTATGGGAACTGTACGCATTTTTTTGCAGAACGCATTTATATATATATATATATATATATATATATATATATATATATATATAGCCTATCAAAAGAACTACAGAGATACCAAACTTTTTAAAAAATCTATTAAAATGCACTTGTAATCAGTGCTACAACAAAACAAAACAAAAAGAATATCGAACAAAGTGGCGCTATGGGGAAAATGTGCAAATTGCAGCCTCGGTGTCAAGCGGCGCAGAGCTGCGGTCAAGAAACGGTTAAGCGCAAAGATGCAGGAGCTGCGTGAGTCCATCTGAGCATGTGCCGCTGGTGCCGCCGCCGCCGCTGCTGCAGTGAAGTAAAAAAAAAAAAAAAAAAAAAAAATGTGTGGATTTCCACAGGACAGAGCGGAGACGCCGCGCAGGAGAAGCCGGGCGACGGGGTAGCGAAAAGGCGCGGACCGACACCGACTCTTCCCGGCACGGCCTCACCGAGGGATGTGTCGGATCCGCCGGGGTGTGCGCCTGGGCAGACACCGCAGAGACCCTTCCGAAGGTAAAAATCCTAAATGTGCTTCGCGGTGCTGATCGCAGAGAGGGGGACACGCAGTCAACATGTTTGTACTCGAGCGGAGTGACATTCAGGGCAACAACATGTGATCCTGTCGGGGAATCTTTCGGGCTTTTATTTTCCTTTGACTATGACATTTTACTCCCAACTTAATAGTGCTGCGCTATTGGTTTTTTTTTTATTTTTATTTTTTAATTATTCAAGTGAATGTCTAAAGCAACCCCCCCTCACCCTCTCTTCTCTCTCCTTTCATATTCAACAACAATATTGCGCGTGTTTTCTGCGCAGTCGCGCCGCTGCACCTGTTAAAAATCCGGATTATCGTAAGTTTATTCTGGAACCGCTCTGACTTAAAACCCGCCTTTGTGGATCGCAAGTCACCTTTTTTTTTTCTTTTCTTTTTTTTTCTTTTCAATGCAATACCAAAGAGTTGCAAAGTATCCCAGATATGAACTCGGTGCACGAGCTGCACCGCTCCATGTATGTTTAATTGCAGTGTGCGGAGAGAGGGTGCCGCACTGCTCATCATCAGTGTGGCGCTTGATGCTGCTGCAGCGGACCCCCCGCCCGCACCCCCTCCTCCTCCACACCGCCCCCCGGGCCCCTCCGACGGGGCCCTGCACCTTGCAGTTTCCCCGGGACAGATCAGGAGGTCGGCGGGCGTCCGGCGTGAAGAAAAGCCGTTCATTTGCAGAGCGGATGGACGCAGCGTGGCTCCATCTGTGGAAGCCTTTTTTGCAGAAGCTTTGAAAAAAAAAAAAAAAAGCCCTAATCGATTTATGCCACATAAACCCTGCAGTTCATTATCATTTGTGGGGTGAGATAATCCCCCGCCGTCGCTTCCACTGTAGTCCATCGCCTATTTATAACCCACGCAAACAGCCTCCACGGCGAGGAATCCCAAAATGACCCCGTATTATGACTCTGCGCGTGCACGTGGATTAATATTCCCGTAGCGATGCAGCGGGTCTGTTCCCACTCTGTGTTCACGTGTTGATGTTTTCACAACTCATAGGTCTCACTGTAAGTCACCTTATTGGGGCCAGAAGGTAAATAATATTGACATAGTGGTGGTTAATGAAATTGTCAAAGTGGCGGCGGGCCCAGGAGGGCACCGAGGGCGGCATCAGTGTAAGTGCTGTAAGAAATCTTTTTTTTTTGTCTCTACAGACTTGAATTTGGCATCACAGTAAAGGACTATTTCCACTCTTCACATGAACCCTGGACTGCATTTGCACGTCTCTGGTTGAAATTCTAAAATATCCAAATTGTTGTACATTTTGGCTGCTTCGGCATTAAAACCTCCTCAGAATTTGTTGAACTTTATTCAAACTGAACGTGCACAAAAGCAGCCAAGTGCAGCGGCGCAGTGGAACTAATGCGCCGCTGCAAAGCTGCATGCGTTTTCCAAGCAGCATTAGCGCGTAAAACCTGATATGCCTAATAATATTAGTGAATGTTGTGAGTGTATTTAGTGTGGCACTGGTGATAAATAAGCAATTAACAAAAAAATAACATATATATTTTTTTGCTTCAGGTTGATAGCAATACCAGCAACCCATTTTTATTGATTTCTTAGTGACCTCATCACCTCTTTATCTTTTTTTTGTTAATGCATTAAATATCAAGTATAACAATGATATCACAGGAATTTGGGTTTAAGTAACAAAATACTTAGGTCAAACCTTTTGTAGTACATGCAGGTCTTTGTGTTGCACACAGTTATATTGCCATGACAACAAATTTGCTAGATATCGCTCAGCCACCAAACGGATTATAAACTAAAAAAAAAAAAAAAAACCTAATTCAGAAGTAAATAAGTACCTGAAGTAAAGAATGACCTGTTTTTAAAATGAGAACTTTATTTATGATCCGCCTCTCCTGTGCCGCACTCTTGTCACGGCTTTTAATATGCGAGAATGTGCGAATTGCTCGATACAGTGACATCCGATTCTGGGTCAGCGGCTCTCCCTGCGTCACGTCATGTCAGGGTTTTCTCATCTGCCAGCGATCCCGTCACTTTACAGTGTGTGGGAATCACTGTTACGATGGATGGGAATATATCCAAAGAATCCCTGGTTCTCAATGACTCTCATTGTTTGCAAAACCAATAAAAAAAAAACAAACAAAAAAACAAATCAATTTTATCCCCCTCCTCTCCTCTCATCCTCCCTGCCCCTAGTTTAAAAGGAGGTCACCTCATGCCAGAACTGGCCCTGTTTCTACACACTGAGCTTATGTGTTTGGAATTGATGGAATGCTACGAATAAACTGTCTGCATCATATCACCGGCCCGGTTTAGCAAATATGCTCATTCAAAAAGTCGGGGAGTTTGCGGCACGAAAAGCAAAGGGACACTTCCGAAGCCACTCGGAGAGTTCGGCCTCCGTCTCACCCTCTAAACGTTAGTTGTCCCTTTCTCTATAAATAAAATACTCGGCTCGTTATTCCAGTTTATTGATTTGAACAAAAGCCTCAGCAGTGCACTGGGGTTGACTCGGACAGGACATTTCTGTACCTCTATTGTTTTCCACAGATCTCTTGCCATAAAACCAACATCAATTATGCATGACCAACGATTGATTACAAAGCTTCTACGTCTGATTGCCAGTTGAGTCCCCTGTCCATTAGGTGCATCCATCTCCATTTCACTGCTTCCATGGTGACAATGGCCATAAAACTCCAGATTTTTCCATAGGAGCTCTAAGATTTAATGCATAGCTTGACCCACAAATATCAGAGCTTCAACTTCTCAGGATCTGGAACTTCAAGACGGTAACGGACCTGCAAAGTGTTTGTACCTCTCAAACGTTTTCACAGTTTGTCACATTGCAGTTAGAAACTTCGTGTGTTTAGTGTGGCGTCACGACAGACCGACAAAGTCAGTTGCTTCCTGCCTTACTTTTATGGCTTCTCTTTCCCATTTTGTAGAGCGGCTCAGGAACGGAGCCGCTGTGTTGCTTCATATTTTACACTGAAGGGGGGAAAAAAAAGTTGTGAATTAGATTTTAAAAGTTCTTAGAAACTCTGATCAGCATAAAAATGAGAAAATGAGAAAAAAAGGCCTCATTATTTTATGGGTTTATTGAATGTAATTATGAGCACAATAATTACTTTCTAACATAATAAGAGAAATATTTTTTTTTAATCCTCTCCACCTACTCCATAAATGTACTTTAATTACTGGTGGGATTTTTTTCTGAAATTTCCAGTGTGAGATTATGCTGCTACAATATAAGATGGCTATGTGGATAGTTTTTTTTTTTTTTCATCTTGTCATACTTATCCCAAATCTTCATAATCATAAAGGTGACATGAATTGCCATATAGATCTTGATGAATCAATTATTTTGCTAATACTTTTAGAGTTACACACCAATCTGTTTTTCTTGTTTTATTGGAGCCACTGCTTCCAGTTTACGGTTCATCCTGTCCGATCACCCTTGGATACCGACATGTTGCCTAGACGGCTTTATGAATCACTTTAATTAAAGACTTGGAAAGTTCGACCTTCTGTTACATAACGGACGTGTTTGGGAAAGCTTATTTTTTTTGACTCGTCACGGTTAACACGAAGAAGCCTCCTTGCTTCCACGCATGACTTCAGGTTCTATTTCTTGCCAATCAATAAAAGCCTTTTGGATCCGGAACCCACCTCCCTGTTTACATAAATCCTTCCTCCTCCGCCGCTCTGCGTCACTCGCTAAAGCTTTCACCTTGCGGTTACGGAGAGGATGCCTTTGATAAAGTTGCACGGGCTGCGCCGGAGCTTTTAGTGTCGGTGCTTCCTGGCGCCTTTCCAGCCTCACCTGAGAGCATTATTGAGAGACCTTTCTAATTATAGAGCTCAAACATGCAAACCGAGGCTTTGTGCCGCGAAGGAAGCCGTGCGTCCGTCTGAAAAAGCACCGTCGCGTGTAATCGAAGGATTAGACGCAGTTCGGAGACGACATGTTTGCAAACCTTACAAAGAAATGGCAGCCTTGGCGAGGAGTCGGAGAAACTGCCGAGAGAATGTTGGGTAACTCTTGGGGAGCTGCAAAAATCCTCAGCTCAGTTGGAGGATGCCACAAGGAGCCAGGAGAAAGAGGTGCTCTGGTCAGAACGGGGCAAAAGTTGAACTTTTTCGGTCAGGAAATCTAAGACCTCACACCACCCCTGAGGTGAGGCATGGTAGCAGCAGCATAATGCTGTGGGGACCTCTTTCTTCAGCAGCAACAATGAATCTGGTCAGAGTTAGTGGAAGAATAGATGTGACAATCCTTAAAAAAAAAAACAACAAAACTATAAAAGGCTGCAGAAGATTTGAGTTTAGAACAAAGGGTCACTTTTCTGACCTTTGGATTAAAGCATAATCATGTCTTACAATGGCCTAGTGAAAACCCAGACCTAAATCCACTTGGGAATTTTATTTGATTTATTTCCAAAAAAAAAAAGAAAATAAAAAAGAACAATAGAAAAATGTCAGTTCGTTTGTGTCCGGAGCAAAAAGGCTGATCAAACTTCGACCGAGGAGCCGAATACAAACACATGCCATTATTTTCCCATTTGTATTTGAGAAACAAACAAACAAACATAAAAGCCACGTGTTGTTGTTCGACGCTTTTACAACCCTGCACTGCTTTGTGTGGAAATGAAATTCTTAAGAGCTGTGGAAAAAGTTCCGGGGTCTGAATACTTTGACGGGGCGGTGTGAGGAGTGGACACGGCCCGCGCAGCGAGAGGCGGCCGCCTCCCGCTGCGCGGCTCGGCCTCACCCGATACGCCACGGGGAGCTTCAGCGGGCCGACGGAGGAAAAACAAGTGTCGCGTATATAACCTGAGGTCTAATGTAGTTGTTAAACTGAGCTGCTTTCTGAAACCGTAAACCAGAAGGAGGTTTCCACACGGGGGACGAAATGTTCTGCACGCTCAACTGGAAGGCTGCTTTTAAAGGGACGTTCTCGCGTGTTGTTTGCAGGGTGTGGGATTCCTGTATTTTGAAAGGAGAGAGAAGATAAAAAAGTGGAAAATATTCGTATTTCAAGGCTTTTTTTCTTGTTTAAATGTTCTGTCCTAGTTTGTTTCCTTCTTTCACTGCTTCCTTATTTCCTAGCGTCACAACTTACTTCTCTTTCCTTATTCGATACTTCCTCTTTCGTTTTCTCACGTCCTCCCTCCATCTCTATTATGCTACTCCTTCTCACCATCCTTAGATCATACATGCAATAGTACATTAAACTGCTTTAATTGGAGCGTGAACACAGTTCTAATCTTTATCAAAGGGAATTTGTATATAAAACGTCTTCTAATAAAGAAACAAAAATGTAAACGTCATCATCTGGATGCTATAAACATTTATCTGATACATCTAGAGATTTTTATGTGGTTTCCTTAAAATAACAGGAAAAATGTTTCGTTATCAAGAAAGGCAAAGGCCAGCTTGCTGTTTCGGAGCTAATCGACCTGTCTTTGCAATCGATCAGAGCCCCTTCATTTTGTGCCGCCTCATGGGGTTCTCCCATTCCGCCTTTCCTCCATCCCCCGCTCCTGTCCATCTTTTTTCTCCCGAACCTGTCTCTGGATTCATTACTCTCCCTCCTCTGACTCGGCCTGTTGCTCACATCGTGGATGCAGAGAACATGTGATCAGGGTAGGTATGTGAGGCATGTAAGGGACGTAGGAATTTAAGAGCAGGATTTGAACGCTAAAGCCCGTCTTGCGTGTATGTTTCAGACGTCACGGCGCTCGGTTTTTGATCTTAAAATAGATCAAACGCGTTTTTTGCAAAGCTTTAATCTGAAAATATTTTGCTTTCTCTGTATTTATTCTAAATTTTGATCTAGTTCCTATTTTATAGGATCTAGTTCCTATAAAATTTAAAATTTAAATAACCGCTTATTTTTATTTATTTTTGTATCACTTGTTTCTGGTGAGAACATTCAGCAACTACAATGGCATTCAAACTGTAAAACACTGCAATTTTATGTTGTACTGATAATTCGGGATTTTTCAAATTAGGCTTTTATTTAGATAATGAAAGGAAATCTTATGCCACCAGAGATCATCCTGTTTGAAACACTTTCTGACCACAGAACACGTGATGTTTTTTAGTTTTTTTTATACTTATCATCTAATAGAGAAAGGGATTTCCCTGAAGAAATCAGGAGACATGAACGTCTGCAGTAGTTTTGCTTTTAATGCCACTTTAGTTTTATATCAGACATTCACTCTGACCAGAAAACACTTTGCGGGTTGCATGTTGTGTAAGTGTTTCACTCAGAAGACTCTCTATCAGCACAATGTCTGCTATCTCAATTTTCAGTGTAAATAATCATGTTTACGTGAATAACCACCCAGTGCAAACATACTAATGGTTTAAAATCCCAAATCCTAAAAGTCCTGTGTCATTTTTGGGTTTGGATTTCTGAAAGATTGTGGAAGGCAGATAATTTGACCAACCCACAACTTATGATAATTCTGCTAAATGAAGACGCAGAGCAATACAACACTCAATTCTTATAAGCTTGAAAAATGCCAAACTGTCCCTTTAAATGCGGGAGCGCAGTTCTTGCTGATGCAGACTCTGTCATTGGAGATGAGTTGTCGCTAAGGTCACCCCGGTTCGCCGTCGTTCACCTGCATATCGGATGCTGCTGGTTCCTCTCTGACGCCTCCCAAAGTGACCTTCCAAAAAGTCCGAGCAGACCTGGGATCCGGGCCACACGCACTCGGAAACACACCGGCGTGGAAGATGACCTGACTGTGCGCCGTGCTGCGGATTCCTCGGCGTGTTCGCTGTCGGAGCTCATAGCTGTCAGGCACTATAAAGACGTCTTTATTCTCCGTGTGTCAGTCCGTGTGTTTTCTTGAATGTCTCGGAAGCCCCGTCATCCGTTCCCTTCACAGATCATCATGTTTCTCCTAGAAGCGCACAATCAGTTCCTCAAACGAGACCTGTGCTGCGCGGTTGATTTGCACGTTTTCAGCTTGTTTCGTGCTGCATTTCTGATTCCACCGGTGACTCTGACCTCAAACTGAGATATTTAGTGGCAGGCTTCAACGAAGGGCGATGCCAAAATGGGGCCGCTGTAGGTGGAGCAGGCAGGAGCCATGTTGATCGATACCTTGGCGCCTCTGTGATGCGGAGGCAGGCTATGATACAACAGCGACATCAAAAACAGAGCAAAATACTATCTGGCAAGTTAATTGTGTGATTATGAGGCAACAGGTCAATAAAGGAGTGTAAATAAGGTGACGGGGATTTCTGGTGATGTCATCTTGATGTAATTTATCAAAGAAATCCCAATTTGGATCAGGCTGGGTGCTTTTAAATATGTCACTGTCAATATTTCAGTCACTTCCTGACTGCTAATCAAAAATGTCGGGAACCGGTATGTCACTCGCATTTCCTCTGAATCAAAGCAACTTTCGGTTTTGCTGCGTCAGCAGGACGGGCTTTGAAATTTGTGACACAACTTCACGCAGTTGCCAAAAAGTGCGACAAACTGGCAAGTTTCAAAGGATTTCATGCAGCATGTTTTCCAACGTGGCTTTGTATCAACTCCAGAGAAAAAAAAATGCGAATGAATGTTCTGTTAAACGTCTTGCGTGAGATTTGATCTTTTAACGACGCATCTGAATTAGCCGTGGGACAAAATAAAAGAGTATCTAATTAACGAGGATAAATCACAATTTATGCTATTTTGACCGAACTCTTAAAGTGAAACAATTCAAATATGGTAGATTTAATAGACATATGGTTTGTATTTGTTTCAGTAAAACTCACATTGTCTCTGGAAGATAAAGTCTTTAAGTTTATTTTATTACTGGACACTCAGTTACTTTGTCTCTTCAGAGATGCCTGGCACGTTTCGACGTGCATGTTTGAAGAGACAGAAAGTAGTTGATGGTTTTTTTGAGAAAATAAACGTGACGACAGGTTTGTCCTTTGCTTTTGCACAGCAGTTTCTGCCTGTACGGAGTGGAAATCGCCGAGTGTTGTAGATTCGCTGTCTTTCTGTAGTTCATCCAGCCGCGCAGATCCCATTCAAAATGTCTCACAGCCAGAAAGCCAGCAGCTTTCTAAGCTGTGCTTCCCTAATGTGTCTATGTGTGTCACTGATCTGTGCTGCTCTCATTAGTTCATGCTGCTGTTTGATCGATGCATGATCCCTCGCCTCATGGGAAGGGTACGCTGTGTAGCGCGCAGATCCATCGGCACTTTCATTCGGGTATCTGATGAATATCTGATACTGTCGTAATCCGTGTTTACATTTGACCATTTACAATCGGAAGGGAACTCTTCCATCTTCATTATTTCCACCAGTAACGACAGCGCCGATCCAGATCTTCTGCCACCACATGCAGAAGTAAATTAAGCTAATCAGACCTCCAGCCAGCCTGGTGCCAACAGCATTATGGTTTGACATCATTGCACAGGCCTATTCGGTTTTTATGGAGCAGTGTTTTCGTGGCCCGCTAGTATTTTTCAGATCATGACAGCCATTTTAATATCAGACAAAGACAAAACACGCTGGCTTTTCTCAAAGCGCGACGAAACGATTGGCCATTTAAATTGGACAATGATCTCAAGCATGATTCACCGAGGCTTGATGTCAGAACGAGTCCTTGGAAAATACTAGACTGGCAAACATCATCGCCGGACTTAGACTCTGGTCTGATTTGAAAAACACGATCACAGAATCCAGAAGCAAGCTTATTAGTGAACTGGAGGGTTTGCTCCAGAACGCTGCCAGAACCTATTGGGTGGCCGTACGTCACCGTTCTCGCGGGTCAACAGCAAAATGGCTGCTGCAGCACGTATGAAGAGTACTTGAAGGAGTTAAATCATTTAGAGACCGCTGTCGTCATTAAAAGTTAACTTAAAGGAACAATGTCAGCTTTGCTCAGCTATTTGTATAGTTTTCTTTGATTCGTTGCATGCTTGTTGCTTTTGCCAATAAACTCACTATGGAGTGGAGATTCGGTTACATTGGTTGCACCAGCGCTGATATATTTCCATGTTGAAATGGGTGTGCAACAATCATAACAAACTGACACACGCAAATCTCAGCTAAACTGAATTGCGTGTGTGACACATCTGATGCATATTACTCGGGTGAATGCGCCGCTTTGTAGGCCCCGCCCCTTTGGCTGCACTGCACGGACCCACCGCACGCTCAAGAAGCTCACATTGACCATGATCTCACCAGACTGTCTGGTGTGACTTACAGGATTAAATGAGCCACCAAGAGGGATTGGTGGTTAAGCATGTCTGTCGTGAGGCGATGATTTGAAAAGAGGCCAGAGGAGTCCCTGGGTTTGGCTGTTTGAATGATCTTTTGTTTGAGTGGCGCCAAGCAAAATAACTCACGCTGCCTCACCTTACCTTGGGCACAAACACGCACACCATAAACCTCACCGGACAGCAAAGAATCATCACCGCAAGAGTCTCTGTGAGTATAGAAGAGGAATCGTTTGGACCATTTTAGTTTATGTCAAGAGTTGACTCTCTCTGATGTTTCAACGCCATAAAATTAACCAGAAATACCATCAACTGTTTTCAGAAATGAAGACCACAGGAGGAACACAGAAATGATTGCCTTTTCTCGTGCTACATCGCTGCCTCGTCGTCGTCTGGACGTTCGGATGGATGGTGTGTTTTGGCAGGAGGTGCAGCGTTGGGCAGCCTCATTACAGTTTTAGATAATCCTTCTCATTAGCAGATTTGCCTGCGTGTGGGTGACGAATGTAACGTGCAGTTTAGGTGGAGAGAGAAAGGGGGAAGTGTTGTGGAGAAAAAGCGGACATCGTTTCCGAGAGAAACCGGTCGTCAGCGATGACGAGAGAACAATGTGGCTAACACGCTGCCTTGATCTGCATGGAAAGTGTTCACATCAGTGAGGAGTTTTGGAAGTTAGAATATGCTGGTGTATTTAAATTATAGTCTGCTTATAAAGGCAGATTTGACAATAATTCAGTTTCACTGTGAAAACCTGAACGAGGTAAAAAAAAAAAAAAAAAAAAAAAAAAAGCTTTTCCATCACAAATGCTGCATGGATGCTGTACACCGAATTGGCAATCTGATTTTTCATTTCAACTTCTGCTGAAAAAGTTGAACTGGAGCACAAATTAATGTTACGGAGAACAAAGAGGCAGAAACTGAGAACAATCCCTTTTAATAGAGCCGTGTTGCATAGCAGAAACTGAAACTGAAAACCGCTGAAGAAACCGAAGTCATAGCAGACTAAGCTGAATTTCTAAAAGTGGTGTTAGATTGAAGAATCAGCAGCCTGGCATGACGGAGCATAAAATAAAATCTGAGAGCATAAATCGGCTGACGATGTTAAACAATAAGGCATTTGTAACTTAAGTGGGAGAGCTTAGGAAAAGTGAAAAGTCAATAATTGTGATGTAAGCTACAGTTAAAATGACAGGAAAGGCTTTCTGTCTCTTTTTTTTTTTTGAGAAAAAACTTCCAGTTTTAAAAACAGTGCTTGTTTCTTTTTGTTTTTTTGTTTAAAGTTAGCTAAAATGCTAGCATAGTAAAATTAGCATAATAGCTATTCTTCCTGGCTATTCGTCACGGTTCTCACTTAGGATGAACATATTGAAAACACTAGCAAGTCTGTTAGCTAACAGTAACAAATACAGCTGTTCTTCTAAGAGCTAACAGGCTAACATTAACCTGTAAGTTGCTAATAATGGTAGTTATATCACCTGTTACTTGTTTTTTTTGGTGATATGCTAACATTAGCTAATGTGTGGTAGTTAATGTTAATTCCAGCAGGTTAGCAAATGTTAGCAGGCCAGAAGCACTTGCTATTTTAACATCAGCTAATACACTCACTTTAATATGGTATACACTGTGAACAATAATCTTTTTAATTCCCTAACTGTCCCGTTCTGATAAAGTATGATGTTAAGCTCATGCGCCTTTTTGACTCTTCCATGAGACTATGGAGCTCAGTCCAACATAAGTTGGAATGTATTTACAAAAAAAAAAAAAAAAGTGAGATATTTGAAAACTGTAGCTGCGTAAATAATGTCGATGATGGTTGACAGATCCTGATAATGTTGAATATTGTGGAATTTGAATGGCTGAAACACCAGACAGTCCGCAGAAGTAGCTCATTGACTGAGACATAAACAAATCCGACGATACAGAGAAACAGATTGATAATGGCGTGAACTCCTTGATGCTTTGACACAGTTTAACAATCTGACTCGACCGACTTATAGAAGCGAAGGAGAATTCAATTCAGCGTCTCTCTCTTTGTAACAGGCTGAACCTTTCTTCTCGGCACTTGAAAAGTACTCCTTGACCCAGTCTGACTTTCATAGACGAGGTGTGTTTCCCAGGAAGCCAGAGAAAAGATGGAATAAGGGGTTTTATGGAGGTCAGTTGGTTCCATCGCTGTGGCCCAGTTAATCACATGAAACCCTTGTTCCTTGTTTGGAGTAAATGTGCTAATCCCCGTGGACTCTCTCTGGGTCACAGCCAGGCTTTGAAGACAAAAAGAGACCAAAAAAAAAGACCTTTTGTTCTTCAAACATGCGTTTGTACTTGTAACCTCGTACTAAGATGCTATTTCACCAAGCGTTTGTGATCTATTGTATAATCGTTGTTGCTATGACAGCTTCCTCTGGAGACATTGTATTGGAAAGGGCTATAAACTGCGTGGCCTCATTGAGTAAAATGGTCTTTGAATTCGCCATTGTATTGTTTGCATTCGGCGTTCCTCTAATTTAAGACGCGGCGTGCGGAGCGGAGCCGCGAACGGGCCCGTCCCTTTGTGGGATTTCTGATAACCTGATATGTCAGCGCGAAATGTTTGTCAAGCAGCACGAGTTGGAGATGCAGAGTGTTGATGTAGGCAGTCAGATGACAAAGCTATACCTTACATAAGAAACCCCCTCACTGTGTAAATAGCATCAGCTGAGGGAAGGTCGTACACTTTAAGTGCTTCATCAGCCTCCAGTCTTTAATTAAATCTCCCGATGCCTGCAGTGTTTCACTGCCTTGGCTTAATTTAAAAGTGGCTTAGCACCCCACGCAATTAAATTTCTAATCCTGAAGATTTCACTTTTGATTTGGCCAGATGGCTGTTGCAGGAGATGGCAGCAAATCCTGTTTCATTCTGCAGGCAGCAGACTCTGTTTGGACAGTTAGGCTGTAATCATTGCTTAAGATGGGATGTACTGCATGTCAGTGTTTTATAATGAGGAATAATTATTGTAATCTTTTTTTTAGGGGGGGGCGGGGGGAAGGGGAGAGGATCTCTACATGCAGTTGCAGCGCCTTTCACAAGTGTTCTCGGAAATTGAACTTTCACTGTCAGAACCTTGCTGCCTGGTGAATTGTACATTTTCGCCCTGTCATGAAACAGAGTTGAAGACTTAATTCTGGATTCCCCGGGGCCAGGTTGTTGAAACTGAAAGGTTTTATTACTAAATAAATGGCGGTCAGGTGGAGAAGCTTTGGGCGAAATCCAAAGACAGCAAACTGGACTGTCCGGACCAACAACTTGGATACAAACTAAACAGGAGGCGTAATACAACAATCTTGCAGGGAGCAAAGCAAACAAACCAGAGTGCAGTGTCTGACACATTTAATGTTTGATTTTCCACATCTCACCCAAACAGGTTTTCTGTAGGAGGCAGATCCTGATACTGCGATAATCGTGGAAGAATGTTGATTTGGTTTGTCGTGGCCGTGTCTGTGTTGGTTTCAATTTGGTCTGTGTTTTGATTTTTAAGCTGCAGAAATGCCCAAGAAGACTCGCATTCTGTACTGCTATTCAGATTAAACGTAGATGCTTTTGCATTTTATTTCAAAGCGATCATGAAGCCATACACTGTATAAAGGTTCTCAGGAGACATGAGTGAAAGACAGGCCCCCTGCATTACCAATCTCCCACCATCCTTTGCATTGAACGTGAGATGCTTTTCCTCGACTCGTCCTGCGTCTTACGCATTTTGTTGCTGAATCGCTCAGCCCTCGTCTCCTCTGACCAAAGTACATCCTTCCAATTCAACTCCTAGTAGATTTCCCTTTTGTGTTTCCATCTGTTAAGGCTTTTTTTTTTTCTGGCATCACCCCGAACCATTTGGTTGTATCGCAACGGCATGTTGTGGTTGCTATGGAAACTCGGTGACCTGAGACTCCACTCTTGACTGTGGTTCTCCCACAGCGAGCTTCGGAGATTTTATTACATCTTCTACCGCTCCCCTCCTGTCCGTACGTGGTGGAAACTTTGTATTGACGCCCCGCAGCTATCTGTGCGTCGCCACGTTGCGGCTCACACATTATTTGCTGGATGTCTCGTATTAATAATCCATCTCGGAGGCCGAGAAAACGACTTGGCAACTTCTGTTTTATCGATTGTTTTTTGTAGCAAAACCTCTTTCAATAAGTCTTATGCCAATGTAAAGCTTTTTTTTTTTTTTTTTTAATTTCCCTTTAAATGGTGCCACATTTGTAAGGAAATTGCTTTTGTGGGTTGAGCAACAGAGTTGAGTGTATGGGTTGTGGCAAAGAAAAACCTTTCAAATCATCTCTGTTCATACCAAGTAGTTTATTCTGCTACTTATTCTTGTTGAGTGTCATCAGTTGACCTCTGGGATTGAACCTCGATGAATAAACATTAATTGAATAAACAGGGGCCTCAGCAGTGTGTCATATGCAGCCACAACATCCTGCCACCAAGTACAAATTTCCTTTTCTTTGGTATCAGAGCTGAAAAACGGTCAGCAGGTTTTCCAAATGATCATTTCTGAAGTCTTTATTTTTTTCTCTTTTCAGATCTGAGTCCTGTCCATACAAATAGGGAATCTGTGTGAAACTCACAAGAGGAACCATGGTAACCTTAGAAACCTCAAGGGAGCCTGTTCCGCTCACGGGCCTCTCCCGCTGGTACCTCTACGCCATCCATGGCTACTTCTGTGAAGTGATGTTCACTGCCGCCTGGGAGTTTGTGGTCAACTGCAACTGGAAGTTCCCCGGTGTGACCAGCGTGTGGGCCCTCTTCATCTACGGCACCTGCATCCTCATCGTGGAGCGGATGTACCTGAAGCTGCGCGGCCGCTGCCCCGTGCTGCTGCGCTGCATCATCTACACCCTGTGGACCTACCTGTGGGAGTTCGGGACGGGGCTGCTGCTTCGGCAGTTCAACGCCTGTCCCTGGGACTACACCGAGTTCCGCTACAACTTCATGGGGTTGATCACGGCCGAGTACGCCGTGCCGTGGTTCTGCGCCTCCTTCATCGTGGAGCGCTTTGTCATCCGCAAAACCCTGCGGCTGCGCTTTCACGATGGGCCCGAGGACGGCTGGTCAAACCACCGGCATGACGCTGGAGGAGGAGGAGGAGGAGGAGGCGCTGGAGAAACTTTGGAAGGCAGCAGGCAACGAGAACAAAGGCGGGGGAGTGGCTTTAGTTCAAATGGCTACCTTAAAGTTGATTGAGTCGATTTGCAGGGGGACTCTGTCGCACCTCGTTGACCCGCCACTGGCACTTTTCCATATGCAATCCTCACCCTTTAGTGCATGGGATTGAGAGACAGCCATCAAGAATAAGTTAGTTAGTGCTAAGGAAGCCAGAAAACACAAATGTCTAACCGAGGCTTCGATTCCCAAATACTCACCATTGTTAGCTAAGCAGGGACTCATAATGCTCCTGTTATTACTGCATTTCACCCATTTACATGGGGCTGACCCTCATGCTAGGATCTTAAGTGATATGGACTACACTTTAAAACTCCTTCTTGGAGCTCAGAATATAGGATTTAAAAATAAAAAAAAGCACTTTTGCAGAGATTAGTGTTATTGTTCTGTAAAACGACTTCTTGAAAAAAAACAAAACAAAAAACAAATACAGTATTTGTGTTATTTAAGTATTGCACCAATCTATGTAAGAACAGTTCTCTTGCCTCATAGAAATGCTACATGAAAGCAGCACAGCCACGAAGTATCATCTACACACCCAAAATGCCCGACTTTCTTCAAATTCAAAGGAACGTGTTATATTTAAGACGATCTTTAAAATGCAAAACGACGCCCGTAGCTGTTTTTGTCAGTATAGAAAAAACTATGAAGATATGAGGAATTTTGTCGCGGTTACCTCGTAATAAGTAATTTATATTAGGGTCGCATGTGCAATTTTTTTATTTTTTTATTTTTAGTAATTCAATCAGCCTCTGATTAAGCAGCAACAGAAGTGCTGCTGTGGGTGTTCCCAAACTTTTTTTTTTTTGAAGCATCCAAAAGAGCCGGCCTCTACTTCCCTCCGTCAAAACGATGCACATTCACACACGCGCACACACACACACGCGCACACACACGTACTCCGACAGCCAAGTCATTGATTACGCATGAAAAACTCTTTACAAAACATGCGTCTTGAAAGGAAAACCTAACAGTCACCTGAGTCTTAAAAACCTTGGTGTGGAGGTAAGTTGTCAGGATGCGAAGTGAAAACTCTTGTTTATTCTCATAAGGTGCTAAAGTTCATAATAGACACAAATTAAGCTAGATATTAACATGCGCTTTATAAGAAGACACATAACCATGTCTCTCTCACTGTGTGATATTAAATCAGACTAATCAGAACAGAATAATGATTGATCACGGATATTTCCTCAATTTGAGTTAGAAGGTCCCAAAGCCACGAGGCCATTCTCAATACCTGGACTCACCAAACGTAATCTTGGAGCTCTAAACTTGAAGAAAGTTACAGGAATAAAAAAAATCTCTTTCATTATTCTGGTGCTGATAAAAATAATTTGGGCGGCGCTGACTGGAAACAGGGCAAAGCGGGTCTGACGTAATATCAGAGGATCAGATGAAACTGTCTTGCTTATACAGTTGATGTGAACATCTGGTTTCTAGTTTAGTATTAGGGGAGAATGACCTAAAACTCTGTGTTTGTATTGCACCCGTCTTCAGAGCTGCGTGCAATTTTGCCAATTCGTACCCTTCTTTCTCACACAGCCAGTGCCATTTGACCCAGAACCACTTCCATTTGGTACAGGACCATTCTTGATCAATTTATTGTCTTGGTAGTTAGAAATTTATGAGCCTCACTTATGATTTATATAAGCAGATCTTCTGCTAGTCGCAGCTTTTCTGAGGCAACTTTTTCCAGCTTATGGATGCGAGAATTGTAAAACTCGAATATCCTCTTCATTTCTTTTTAGCAAGAAATGCATCCATTTTTTTTTTTTTGTTTCCAGTTTTGTATTCGCCAGTTTCATACTGGGTTTGAGAAGAGAGAATTTAACGTGTCTTTCCAAACTCTAATCATAGCTATGTGAGAAAATGTGCCTATATGACTTAACCAAACGACAACATACAGAAAGTTGCTCACTGTTAGTCTGCTTCCATTGATGCTTGAGTCAACCGGCCTAAATGGGAATCAGAACCAAAATGCTTAGAAGTAACAAAAAAATAAGTTTTTGGAAAATATTTTATAAACTATTTAAATTATACATAAGATTTGGGCATTTTCTGACCATTTATCTACAGTAGTTCACAAAAACACTTGACTACAAAAAAAAGATAAAACAATTTAGTCTTGGTATTATTTATATGGATGCATCAAATGGGTATGGTTATGGGTATGAAATGGCTATAGAAAATTACTAATGTAGGTAGTGTGTGTGTGTGTGTGTGTGTGTGTGTGTGTGTGTGTGTGTGTGTGTGTGTGTGTGTGTGTGTGTGTGTGTGTGTGTGAATTGAGGGTACGGGTTGGCAAAGGAGCGATTAAATTAACACTGTTAATGTTTGCTTTTCTTTTGCGTGATATATCTCCAAACTTGTCGTCTTCCTGCCACCATCACTCTCAATGTGAACGTAAGCGTTGACGTGGTGTGACAGCAGAAACCGTCCCCGTGAAACACTGTGGCCGTCGCACCGCACCTATTTGTGTGAATTAAAAGTCGCACCAGGCCAAATTCAATTTCTTTGATGGGGGCTTTCGAGTCGCTTTTGAAGGTTACACCCAGAAACACTTTGGCTAATGTTCACTTGGCAGCATTTTCATCGCACTCTGCAGCAATGGACCTTTAAGAATGTATCCTCCCCCCAGAAGCAGGGTTTATTTATTTTTTCACTTTGGATCTCGAGGATCACATAAAAAAAAAAAAAAAAGGAAAAAAAATGCATGGAAAGATCTTTCAACCCGTTTATTCAGTCAACAACCATAATGTATGTCTGATGAGTCACTGTGCTGCATGTGCAAATAGAATGACAGAAGTTGCTGGTTATCAGCGAAGGTCTGCGGTTGTCTTCTCTTAGCATGTCGAAGTGTCCTTGAGCCACACGTTGAACCACTAAACTGTAAGTAAGCAGGTCATGGCTTTGCATGGCTGCTTTCCTACTGTGTTTTTATTTTGTGTGCGTGTGTGTGTGTGTGTGAGTGTGTGTAATTGGACATATATGTGTGGGTTTTATTTTATTTATTTTTTTGGTAAATATGGGGATGATAAATAAAATGATTCCTCTTGACATCATTTCTATTACCGATATGCTAAAGTCTGTGACGTCATGGCCATCAACATAAAAGCCTTTTGCAATATCTTTTATTAATCTATTTTGTTGAAGAATTATCTTGTGTGTCTCTGTCTGCAATTACCACCTTACCACATAAATCCTGTATGTGGTTTGATTCCACCTTGAGTATGCCAAAGACTTAAAAGTCTTATGTAATAGTAATGACTGTAAAAAAAAACACAAACTAACATCCAATTCACAGAGCCTTGCAAAAGTGTTATTTTTTGCGCTTACAAAATTCTGTGTACTTTGAGGGGGGTTCATGTGATAAACCAACACAAAGTCGTCATAATTGTGCAGAGGAATTAACACATTGTGTTCAACCGGTTTTACAATTAAAACAATTACATAAATGTGTGCTAGGAGGAATATGTATTCAACACTCTTTACTCTGACACCAGAAGAAGTTCAACTTATTGCCTTCAGAAGTTGTGTGTGTGTGTGTGTGTGTAATCGAATCTCAGTATAAATACAGCTGTTTCTGTGAAGGCCTCAGATGTTATGTTTCTCCAAACCACATGCCACTTCACAGCGACGGTAAAGACGGATTACGAGAAACGAATTTTCAGATTTCGACTCGCAAACTCGTGCGACGTGCTCCTTTTGTGTTCGTCGGTCGCATGAAATCCAGGTAAACCGTGTCTGGTGTGCAGTCGACATAAAAAAATAAATAAATAAATAAAAAGTGCTTTTGGAAGGCTCTGTAGACACCATGAGCATATTGCTAGAGAATTAAAAAAACAAAAAACAAAACAAGAAACCTTGAAGAGTAACGTCAGTAGTTGTAAAAGACATATCAAGAAGATTAAGCATGTTTTTATTGGCTTGAACATAAATCCTGACAGACTCTTTACTAAACATGCTCCTGGGAAAGAAAGGGACATAACTGAACCGGATATCGACTCCAAATGTCACAGCAGACTCTAGATAAAGTCAATAAATAATAATAATAACAATAATAAAAAACATGAGCCTTTTTAATGTTTCCACGGTTCTGCTTGACTAAGTGGACAGACACTATGACCTTCTCCTGTGTTGATGCGTTAATCGTGGAGTTTCCTCCTGAGAGAGCTGCTCTGCATCTCAGATGATGAAGTGCTGCCACCCAGTGGTGACTGGTGCGCCAAACATCCAGTGTTTTTTGTTTTGCACTCTTCGCCGTCGCACGCGTTTGTCCGCTAGGCTTCAAAGCAATACTCTAGATGCGATTATTACCCCTTTTCTAAAGGAGACGTCTCTGCATAATTCACATGCAGTCAATATCTTAACTTGCTAGCCTAAATGTATTCTCTGCAATATGTGCGTGAAGGAGCTGTGAGTCAAGCAGAGACGCTCGTCTCTGAGTTAAGTGCATGAATAAGATGTTAACAGTGAGCTGGGTGTCTGGTGTTTTTATTTTATTTTATTTTTTATTTTTTTATTTTCTCTCTCTTTGAATGTGCATGTCTAAAAGCAGCTCCACCAAACTCCTGTGTCAAGCTGCTGCTGATTGATCTTCGCATTATTTTTTATTTAAAGAAATGAGGAAAAAAAAAAAAGTCCAAAAAGGAGCAGGAGAATAATCTGTACTGTATATCGCTAATGAATGACTTTATCAATCTCTGAGGAACAAATGTTAAAAAAAAAAAAAGTCTTTGGTTTTTAATGTGTGTGGATGTGAGGACTGTGAAATATGTCTAGAATGCCTTTTTTTTATATTATTTCCTGATTAATTATTGTTATTAACCCTTATGAATTAAAAATAAACATCTTGCTGGTCTTTGTGTCTTTTTTTATTTCTAGTAAAAAGTTTTTCACCTACAGTTTTTACTGAAAAGGGGTTTTGTGCAAATGATATATAGTAATATTGAACATCATGCAGTCATTTCTGCAGCTTTTACCAATCAATAACTAGTCACTTTTCCTACATGGAATCAGAAATGACTTTTTATATTAAAAATAGTCACAACTTCCCCACTCACACAGAGCTTAGAGGGACTTTTTAAACTACACAGAAGTTTTTACTCTCCATTATGGCGCCTCCATGTGGCTCGCATAGTGAATTGCAGTCTGCAACCCTAAAGCAACCCCCCTCCACAAAGCTCTCCTCATCCAGGACAGTGATGACATGCTTGACATATGCTATATCATATGTAGTTTTGTTTTTTTGTTTTTTTTCAATTATTTCAAAGGAAATGTAGAGCCTGTAGTCATTTCCATTCACGATATAAATGCGACTGCTCTTCTGTTGCAGTACACATTTGGACCTGAAGATGGCTCTTTTTCACCAACAAAAACAAGACAGTCCTGCCTTTGCAATTCAGCTTAAAGTCATGGTTGAGTCACCAGTCTGCACTGAGCAATTGTTTTGTCAAGCAGGCTTATCTCATGACTGGGCCTCCAAAGCAACAAAGCACAGATTTGCTTCAAATATAACTTTACACTCATCTTACGGTATGGGCGTCAGTATGACCTTCATATTGGTCATATATGAAGGTCGTATTAATCATGTTGTTGCAGTCAGCATGATTACAGTTGTTCTTTTTTAAGTTTACCAGGTCATTCTCTTCTGACACCAGTTTAGAAGTTGTTCAAGCACAATTAAAGGTACGCTGAAACATAGATATGGGTTATCACAAATCTCATTTGCCTATAAAGAGGCCTCGAGCAAAGCAAAAAAAAAAAAAAAAAAGGCTTCCATCTCCTTCTCGTTTCGCGGTCACACCTCTCAGGTTAAAAGAATATCGCCTGTCAAAGTGTTCGATTAACTGCGGGTTTCCCGTCGGCCTCGGGGCCCGGCAACCAAAACAAAGGCTCCCATGTGAGGGTGTGTCCACGTTGCACGCTCTGCTGCATTAATGGCCCGGGGCCACGGTGGCCCGGACTCGTTTTGCACCTTCGGCATATGGCTTTATATGCCATTCCTCCAATCAGGGCCTGTCACACCAAATATGGAAACTGAAGACCTGTAATCTCTGCGCTGCAGATTACCAGTGTCCTCCCTCGGGCACATCCGAAGGCCTGTTTTGTCACTGTGTTGAGCTGTTTGTGAGCTCACACCCAAATACATCTTGTGTTTAAGTTTTGGCAAGCGTCTTCATGATTGACTTTGTTGTGTTGTGGGTCATGTTTGAAGTTTGTGTAAGAGGAAGTCTGTATGGATTAAGGATAATAGATTATGGAAGGCATGCCCTCACGGGGTTCCTATTCATGGAGGTGTAAGAGTATTTTCTCACCATACAGACTGTTATTTTTATTATTTTTTTAATCACAATTAATGCAGACCTTAGTAATCGTCCAATGTAAAATATAGTGACACATAGTGGCAATACTATGAAGAACCGGGCCTGCTCTCTCCTTCTTGAGCAACTGGATCAATTGCGACAATTGGCGGATCCATGCATTCTGCTCTCAAGACAACCTTTGCATGACTCACAAAAACAAACAAAAATATATTGCAGTGGCCTAGTTGAAGCCTGGACTTAAATGCAACTGAAAAGTCCAGCCAAGGGTCTTTATGCATGAAGTTGTTCTCTCAGGATACTCGCCATCTGCAGACGGCTACAGTGCCTTTCAGAAGCGCAAATAAGCTATTTATGAAGATAGCTACCAATGTGCTTTAAATGCATGGCTGCCATATTGGATTTTGAGGTCAGTGTTAGTGAAAAGGTTTTGTTTTTCTAACTTAAAATGATGTCCTTCATAGTGATTTTTCTCATTTGGAATCTGGAGATGTATTCTTCAATTATTAGTATAAGTGCATCATTTTTTATTTTTTTTGTGTTGAAACAACAACATGATTTAAACAGTCTTGACTCTAAAAACTTACTTATTGAGGTGTTTAGACAACCGGAGCGGACAAAAAAAAGCTTTAATGCTTTTCTTGGGTTTCCTAGTGGGAGGAAAATTCTCTGTGAAATGTGTACATGATGGAAACCAAAACCAAAAAAAATAATACAACCGTTACTGAAAGCTGTCGCTTCCTACGCGTTTAAAACTGGCACATTTGTAAGCAGCGGTGACCATTGGTCTTTTGCTGTTTCACCAGAACAAACTGGTAAAACATTTCACCAGTTCCACCAGAATAAACTCCCATTTTGCATCTAAAGCTTACAAAGGAGCTAAATTGGTCCAGAGGATTTCAGCGTTTTGCGGTGACAAAATAACTAACGGCACTCAGGAAGGGAGTAGTTTAGGTCACTAATGTTTGTCCACTGTCTTGTGTTGTATCTCCATGGTAACCATCTGTGCCCGGATTTCAGTTTAGTGCTTAAATTCAAGTCAAGTTTGTTTATAAAGCGCATTTCAACAAATTTAACAACAATGAGTTCATAAGCCGCTACATGGTGTAAATATGTTTACGTCATGTTTAAACATGAAACTAAATATGAAACAATACATTTTGTTGAATACCATATCGAAAATCATCAAATTTATTGTTATTATGAATCAAAGGCAACGCTAAACCGGTTGAGTTTTAGACCTTTATTTTAAGGAACTCCAGGGTTTCGGCTGTTTTGCAGTTTTCTGGAAAAACTTTCTCGTCTTTCAAGCTTCGACCCAGATCAACATCAGATCAGAGCTTTTGCGGCAGACTCGCTTCTTTGTTGTCCAAGTGGGCAGATATAGGCTGACGCTGCATCCAGCTGCATTCAAAGACGTTGCCATGGAGCTGGTCAAAAACAAAAACACAGCAGTCTGTTACTGGAAGACGTGGACAGGCAGCTGTAAATAATCCATCCGGTTATCCACGGGATGAACATCAGAACCCAGTGATGAAGCAGTTCAGCTCGGGGCTGCAGTCCTGCTGCCCGGCAACCATCCACCACTCATTTCAAAGCTTTCATTTTCTTCTATATGGTAATTGTCCACATCAAAAACAAACAAACAAACTGTGTTAGAAATAATTTTCTGCCTCCTGGCATGAGGAAGGCAGCTGAGAACCTTCAAATATTTGTTGGACGATGAGATTTAAACCAAATATACAGTTGAAGAACTGAACGCCAGAGCAGCAATACAGAGCAGTGGAGAGAGTAGCAGCAGCAGGGTCACGGTACCGAATGACTGTAAGCATGTGGGGTCAGGTGGGGATAGCAGGGGTCGAGCAGGGCGAGCCAAGAAAATGAATTGTTCCATCGAGTCAAGGCGAGGCCTCAACATTCGCATTTGAACAGAATCGATTCCAGCCTCTACGCTCGTTTGACACGTGAACGAAAAAAAAAGCATCAGGCCTTTCCCGAACCGCATTCACGTCTTCGCAGCTCTGGACCGACTTGGAGCGCTTCTGGAAAACTCTGCCTTTTTTTTTTTTTTTTTTTTCCAGTCACTTTTTCCTCTCGTGCCGGCACTCCTGGCAGCCGGGGCGCTCTGCAACGAACGCTGGAGCGGCCAGCGATGGGGAACTAGCTTGGCCCGGAGGATCACTCGCTCTTCCACGACTTGACTTTCTATGTGCTCACATAGTTCTGGAAATGCCAAATAACTGAACAGAAGCAGCTGAGACGAATAAAAACAGGGTGTTAAGAAAAGGGAAAGCTCACTTGAAAACTTGACTTTTGAAATGCTTAGTGTTTATAACACTTTGCGTCAGACTACAGTCTTTCCCCCCCCTGCAGTAAGTCAATTCAAACAGTGTAACCCACATGTTATATTATTTATTTTACACACAAGGTGATACATTCCAAGTATTTGTCTTGCAGGTTGTTGCTCACAGTCAAGAAATAAACAATTTATTTGTATTTTAATCAGGAAAGTCCAATTGAGATTAAAAGAGGCAGCAAATGCAAAACAGTCCACTCAGCAAATCTGAAAATCACTTCACTCCAGTAAATGTTATGGCCTACATGAAAACCTCAAAATCACCAAATGGTAGGTAAGCTATTAAAGATAAGAATATTATAGTATAGTATAGTATAGTATACTGACATTCCTTTCAGTGAGCTAGAATTTCTGCATTACAAATCCTTTGCCTTGCGTAACATTTCAATTCAGTGTCAATACTGAATTGCCGTCGCGTGTGCAATTTCTTTTACTTTTCTTCCACCACCGATGTCTTTTTCAAATAAGTTACTGTCTGTTTGAACCGTCACTCTCTCTTCAGTGACCCGACAAAAGCAGAGGTTCAAATCGAGTTGAAAGAAAAACAGTTCTTGCCTTCTCACTCTGCAGAATCAGGGGCAGCATGTGACTTAAAAGTTGGCCATTTCCTAGTTTGGAGTGAAGGAAAAATAACGGAAGGCTCCCATTCAAAGTTGGACTTCAAAGTGGGATGTTGGAGGTTTCTTATCAAGCAGAACCTCTAAATCCAACATGGCTGTCCTGTGTAAGAAACAAAACAAAACTTAAAGCACTTCGATTGAATGAAACTACACTTTCCCCTAGATTTTGCCTACTTCCCACCTATATTTGGGTTGAACGTCGTTTCAGATTGTGACAAATGACCTTAGAAAAGTTGACAAATCTGCAGCCTGTGTATTTGTGATTTTTCATGGTTTGTTTTTCTTGGTATGTCTTAAAATGGAATCAGTCTTTTCTTCAAAGTCTTCTCCTCGAGGTCCTTAAAACAAAACAAAAAAAAAAACAAACAGAAAAAAGCAGCTCGTGATGATTTGCATTCTGAATCTTGGAGATGAGTTTACTGAGATCCAGGATGACAGATCCTGAACAACAACATTCCTGTATTTGGCTCAGTGCTCCCTCTCGTTCCTCTGTCTGCCAGTTAGTAAAATGAAGTCTCCGTATCTGGCAGAGCTGCTGAGCAAAGCCACAACAGGCAGCGGTTTGTGCAAATTTGATTTTGACAGTTTGAACCTGTGGCCATCTGTATACAAACCTGCCGTTTAGTCAACGGTCACGGTTTATCTCCTGAGAGGCTTTTTGCATAACAAGAGGGAACGACGCTTTCCCACGCCGCTTTACATGAGCTTTACTACTCGAGCCGTAGCTTGAACTGTGAACAGCCATCACCGGCGCTTCCACCGGGGCACAAATCTGAAACATGAACTTAAGGTTTTTAGTAAAACGTCACTGTACGCTCTGCACTTTGAATTATTTTGCATTTACGCAGCAATCACACTCAGATACAGACAGACAGAAAGGAAAGAATCACAAAGAGGCCTTATAGAAAGCTACTAACTAACGTACCGATTTGTGCAACTCGTCACTTTTAAGCTCAGGGGTAAAAATCCTTTGGTAACGTACAACATGAGAGCAGGATGTAGGTCTAAGGTCAAAGGAAGAAGTTGCCAAGGAGAAGAAATGTTTCATTGCCCTGCCCGGTTTAGTGCACACTAATTTTCATATTCAGATTCCCTGTTTACACTAGAAATAATTCATTTAGAACATCCAGTATTTCAGTATATCAGATAATATTCAAATGTGCTCGTCTGCATACCTAAAATCCCACCCACGTTTGTTATCTTTTAAGTGCATAGAGAGTCACTTCTAGCATATTTATTATTACCTGAAAGGCAAATTGTGCTGCCATTATTTGTCATGTCAAGGTTCACACTGAAAGTTCATTTAGAAGACTGCTTCCAGTCTTTTGTACTTGAAATCTATCAATTAAGAAAAAACAAAACAAAACAAACAAAAAAAACAAAACAGAATGCAGACGAAAGGAAAGTGATTTGATCTCCAAACCTCTCGGGTATCAATTCAAAGCAGTTATTTGTAAAAGCGACGCAAATTTACTTAGCAGGTGTTCATTTTTATTCTTTCTTTTCATCTTGTATAAGTGTCATATGAGTTCAGACACCCAGAAACTTTCTTTCATCTGTAAATTAAAAATAATAATAATAATAATAATAATAATAAAACAGCTTTTGTTCATTGGAATATTTTATTCTGAAGTTAACTAAAGTCATGTTAGTTAACTTAATTTTTGCAACATGTAGTATGTGAATGCAAGGGCACGGTACCCTTGCAAAAGGGGCCGTGGGCTGGTTACTAGGTACCAATAGGTTGCGGTTGCCATGGTTGCAAACGCCATACAGAACGACCCCAGGCTGGGATTCAAACCCATGACTTTCTGCTCTGCTGTGTAGCCGACATGAAACCACAGTTGAAATAATTTGACATTTTTGTTGAGAATTTGCACAAAAAAAGAAAAATCCCCCCCAAAAAACGAAACTTTTCTCATGTTCCAAACTAAACTCAGTTCATCTACATCTCATAAGTGTTTGCATAAATAGTCAGTCCCTTTAAAATGCCAGCACCGTCACAACTAGACTAGGGAAAAGTTCAACTCAAAAGCTGGATGCTGAATGTGGAGAAGAGGTCTGCGAATCGAAAAGTTGTAGGTCAAACTCCTCCTAGCGCCGCGCTGGCCGGTGTACAAACGTGCGCATCAAGGAGATGATCAGAATGACTGGATAAGTGATGTATAAATTCAGTCCTTTTGCCGTTTTACGAGCGCAGATCATGCGTGTATAGAATTGCAACATCGAGAAAAAAAAAAGGAACGAAAAAAAAAAAAAAACACTCTAAGAAACTCTGAGAAAAGATCATAAAAAGTCATTCGATGCCTGGAAAAGACTTCCAACCCACTGAGCATTTCAGGGAGTTCAGTTAAATCCATCATTAAGAAATGAAAGGAGGATGGGACTTGGCTGAATCCGCTCAGAGCTGGCCGCACTCATAAACTGAGTGAAGGAGACCACCAAGACTCCCAGGACAGATCTGGAGCTAAAAGCTTCAGGGGCTCAGAGAGGAAGAGATTGTACAAACACCACCTGTGGCCCCCGTTCTTCTCCAGTGGAAACTGTACGGAAGGAAAGCAAAGAGAAGACCACTGCTGAAAAAATAGAGGTTCCCGTCCTGAGGGATAATCTAACTCAGCCTCCAAGGAAATTGCATCTCGGAGGCAGATTTATTTTCCAGCAAGACATAAAGCCAGAAAAAAAAAAAAAAAAAAACTGCGCAGAAAGGTAGACGTTCTGGAGTGGCCAAGTCAAAGCCCAGATTTCAATCTTATTGAGGATTTGCTCACAGGAGGTTGAGCTGCTCATAAAGGAAGAATGGAGGAAAATTTACAATGTCTAGATGTTCCCCAGATGTGGCTCCAAAAAGCTTTCTTGTCTTTGGAGCTGGCATGATTGCGGAGATGTAGACGCAAGGCCTCTTGCAACGTACCCTTGCTGCCAAGACTGGACGCTGTAAATTTCCTTAGAATAATCTGATAGTCACAAAAATAAAAATAAAATGAAATAAAGTAAAAAAAAATAAAAAAAATTCCAAGCGAGATCTCACGAAAGCTTCATCTGCTCCGAGCAAGAGAAGACGGAGGCTGATCCGAAACACCAAGTCAAGGACATGCAGGGAGGGAATCTGTGAGATTAGCTTAATGAGCACACCGCAAATCTCTGGACTTTGCAGAGAAAGTCCAAAAAGGGGCATGAAAGTTTTATCAAAAGGGGGGTGGGAGGGGAAATAACAATAATCTTGACAGTCATGATGACTTCCATGGTTGCGGCCGGCGGGTATGGTCCATTCAATCGAATCGTCATGAAGACAGATTCAAAGTTCCTGGCAATAAAGTGATGCTATTAAGGTCTTTTTGTTAGCTTAGGTGATAAAATGTTCTCTGTCTAAGGAAACCCAGATGGTTGGATCGATTTATTTAGTTTGAAACCATCCTTCCTCCTGAACTACCACAGTGGAGGAGGCTCCTGTACGACCTTGGAGCTTTTTCCCCCTCGACGGATCTCCTGCTTGATCGGGGTCATCAAAAATATGACTGGCTGTGACACGCAGCAGGTCTCCGCCTTGCTTGTGAGGTCATCTCTCGGTCTTTCAACAGGCCAAAGCTGCAGTTCGTAACCGGTCTTTAGGCCTTAAAACTTCACGCGGCTGACGATCGCTCGTTTGTCTCTTCCTCTCATTTCATTTTTGTCTCTTGCGTCCTGGTTATGATCCAGGCGCACAGACTCGATTGTAACTCTCCTCTCCAGGTAGACAGCCTGGATTATAGCGAAAGCCGCGGAGAATGTGGAAAAGAGGAGCGGTTACCGAAATTAAAGCAGCCGCTGCTTCTCATGTGGCCTTAAGGAGCCGGCTGCAGCAGTATCGACTACATACGGGGGCGCGTTCAGCATTCATCCCTTGTTTCATTTGAAATTCTTGGGTATATTTTTCTAACTGTGTGTGCCAGCGTAATCTTAAGAGCAGCCATTTATCCATTTAGGGCATTTCAAAGCTTGGCTTTCGGGGGGTGGGGGGCGGAGACGGATCTGAGTGTCTTATTTGTCCAACATAACCAACTCCAGCTTCTCTAAGTCCAACAGAGCCAAGGGCCCCGATCTGTGTTGTGTCTCAACATGGTCCACCGTACTTCAAACAGACTCCGCGCCGCACTGGAGTCCGGGCCGGTCCTCATTCTCCTCTTTGAAGTGGGAATCCTTTCACTTAAGCAAATTCTGTCGTCATCGTACTTTGGTTTCGCCGGGGTCCAACTGGAGAGGGTTACTTTGTTCACTTCAAACTGCATTTGATCGTTTCTCATGAAATTATTTCATCTCAGACATTCATTTGACCAACACAGAGGCCACAAAAACGCTCCCCTACCGCTCATTACTTTTGTTTTTTGTTTTTTTTTGGGGGTATTTCTTTTTTTTTTTTTTTTTGTTTTGTGTGATGAACGCCCTGCTGCGGCATTGGAAGCAGTTTAGCCTAAGGTGTAAACAAACACTAATGCCAAAGTTATGGCTTAACTGTATTCACCTGCATTGCTCACATAGCACCTGTCTGATGTTTCTGATTACACGTGCCCATCCGTACACACACACACACACACACACACACACACACACACACACACACACACACACACACACACACACACACACACACACACACACACACACACACACACACACAATATTTTCTCATTCAAACAAGCAAAGATAAGGATCTTACAGTTTTACTCGTGTAACCCGGAGCCGGGCTACTGACCCAGGGGTTGCGTGAGCCTTTCGGTCATGATCCACTGTCATCTTTTCCAACTGTGGGGGAAGTTGTTTGTGTTTTCCATGAGGAGGTTCTCGGCAGCTGCCGGCGGCGGTTGCGGCCGACTCCTACTTGCGGGACTCCAGGTCGCTCATTCGGTCTCGTTGTGACTCTGGCAGAACTCATGGTGCTGCTGTGTTTGGGTTTCTGTTTGCTCGTATTGTTGCCTCCATGTTGGTAAAATGGAGAACTTTTTTTTTTCTTTCAACCAGGTGCGTAAAAGACGCTTTTAATTTTTGCCTGCGACCTTTGTTACATTATCACGATAGGCCTCGATAGTGATTACTGGGGGAGGGGGGGGAAGCGTGTAACATGTATGAAATGAAAGCAAAAATGATGCATGGATTTCAAAATGCTTTGCTTCAGATGTCACCCAACCAGTCAGGCGGAGGCCTCAGAGGATTCTTAGAGAACATCAGTGAATTAACAGAAGAACAGAGAACAAACACAACGGGCAGGTCAGAGCTAAACGTGCTGAAATGTTTACAGCAGAGAAATAAAACTCAAACTTTCAGCATCTCTCGGAACATCAAGAGATCCAGAGCTCAGGTGGGTTTCATAGCTACATGTTGTGGCCTTCAGGATCCGGCAAAATGGGAAAAGGTGCCGGAACGCCAACGGCAATTCAGAAGGCTTTCTAGACTACTCTGCAATTGTTCCAGTCTCTATTGATAAGCGACAAGGAGGAGGCTGTCAGGAAAACAAGGCTTCAACAAGTCAAATTGCTTTTTACCACAACTGATGCTGGGGTAAAAGAAGAAACTCTGACGAGGGAAGAGCAAAATCCATCTTTTTTGCTAGTGTGGTGGATGAGTGGTGGAAAACAAGCTAAAGCCATCACCGTCGAGGGCTGTGGTTGAACTGGACCCAAATGGAGAGCAGTCGTTGAATATTTATTCAATGAAATATTGCAAAGGAAGAAACTGGAAAACCAGAAGAAACGGGGACAGAAGAAAATCGGTACGGATGATAACAAGCAATGAGAATAGCCGGTGTCTGACCTCTGGCTAAATATTACTCTGTCATAAGACTGTACATATTTCCAGAGATTTTAAAAGGAAATATTTAACTCTTTTTATTGAGTGGAGCTGACAGCGCTGGTTGCATTTTACGTCAAAGTTCAAGGCTTAAGCTACAGTTTATTTGATCATAAAATCTTGGAAATCTGTTGTTTCATCTGAAATTGGGCTTTTTATAACTGAGGCGTATCTATGAGAGGTGCTTTCAAATTGCTCTCAAGTAAGAGTGGCACTACGTCAAGTAAAAGTAAAGCGTAGCCATTGAAGAAATTACTCACGTCGGAGTAAAAACGTGTTTGATGAAAAGGCTGCTGTGTGACCGATCAATATTTTCAAATTTAAAAACGACCTCGCACAGTTACGTGTAGATTTTGGTGGTACAAAGAGCAAAACGAAAACAGAATTGCAAAACAATGAAACGATAACAATCAAACGTAAAACTTGTGAAACTGTAACAGAATCTGTGTCAAATAACCAACTCCACGTCAATCAGTGGAGTTACTAACACAGGATGGAGCATCCAGAAATTTTCCTCGAGCAAGAAGAGCAATATCTCATACTATATAAATTGCAAAGTACAAAGTATAAAAAAGCAACAATAAAAAACAAAATTCTTCCAAAAGTTGCTTAAGTCACTTTAACTGAGTAAATGTAACTATTTACTGCCCAAGTAGTAACAGATTCTGTGGTCAAATTCTCAAAAAAATGTTAATGTGACCACAATTCTTAATTAAAAAGTAAAAAGATAGAACAGATAGAAAGTAAAGCGATGCTTTTTGTGACAGAACTATATTAGTTTTAAGTCCCGCCTCCATAATTATCTCATAACCCTGCAGATTTTCTTTAGCAACTCAATAAATATGTTTTTTTGTTGTTGCAGACTTTATATCAGCAATTAACTCTTGTGTGTGTGTGTGCGCGTGTGTGCATGCGTGTGTGTGTGGGGGGGTGCATGTGCGTGTGTGTGTGTGTGCGTGTGTGTGTGAGCACCGAAGTCCCAGGTCAACAGCTCAACCATGGATACACTATAAGTTACATTCATGGCCCGTCTTTCCCCCCAGTGTGCGCCTGGGAGCAGCTCTACGGGAGTTTACAGTACAGCCGCTGTTTGCACAGGTGTGCTGCAGTGTGACGTCTGATTATGAAACGTGCTGGTGCCGTTTTGGATCACTGGTGCTTTTCAGAGCAATGCCCAATTCAGAGCAAAGGCAAACGGTGTGATTTCCTGCCTGGCTCAGAAGCATGCTGCGGGGGTCTCCATCACCCGCATCCCCCTCTTCGGTCTGCTGGAAAGCAGAGGGGCACAGTCAGCGTTTATTTTTAGACCCGCTTTGATTCGCGGGCTGACAGCCAGTGTGTCCAAGATGCGGGTCGGCGGCCCCCCCACCTAACTCTGCCGAACGCCACCTGTGGGTATCTCACTTCTATTATTCCTTCTCTTGCTCTAATGAGGATGTGAAGAGGAAGCTCGTACACTGCCGCGGGCCTCAAGCCAGCACAGAGCCGTCAGGTTTAATGTTCGTCTCAAGGGGGTGAACACTTTAACTTGAGGTTTATGGAATCGCATACATAGTTTTGCAACTTATATCTTTCACCCAAGGATGTTGAATTTGACAAAAAAAATAAAATAAAAACACCTTGCAAACACATCTTTACTCCGTAAACATTTCCACATTTTGACAATGTACAACAAAAGACTCATAAGTTTACTTGGGATTTCGTGTGAAAGGTGCTGAATTCACTGTACAGCTGAAGCACGGCTCAGGTGGGAGACTCTTCCACCAGGACGAGTGCCATCAGTCACCGAGCCTACAGCTCTGGACCCGCTGAACAAGTGGACCTGAGAAAGTCGTCTTTTGCAACAGAGCCATAAAAAGCTTGGTCTGAAGTTGAATTCTGAAAGAATGTGCTCTGGTTGAATCAGGCCAGAACTGAACTTTCTGCCTTACATGCAAAGCACAACGTGTGGCAAAAACAAAACAAAAAAAACGCCCAGAAACTTCATATCAACTTGTCCAATTACGATTGACGTTATGAAAGTCAACCCAACAGGACTAAAGTGTTACGATCCATGTCTGTTTGGGTTTTCATTTGTTTTGATCGTTTTCTTGTTTAATATATTCTTTAGGTCTTGCCATATTCTGTTCATTTCACTGCATCCTATTGTTGCTGATAAGGTGTTGCCATACGGGTTCATTCATTTGTATTTAGTTTCGTAGCCCATTATGTTCTGTTCTTTGTGATTATCTTGGATCACAATTGTTCTTTTTGTCTCGTTTTGTAATATCCTCCGGTTTTAGTTGGGCCCCTTATTGTTATTATTCACGTCCTTTCAGTTTGTTCCCGTCCACAGCTGTTCCCATTCACCAAATTATTTCTTTTTTTTAAAAAAATGTATTTTCTCATCTGCGCCATAATGCCAGTTTTTAATTTACAGGCTCCTCCGGCTTCTCTTTCTCTCCTTCGAGTCCCATTCTTGTTCTACTCCTGTTCCGATTAATTTAATGAAATTCCTTTATGGTCTGCCAGAGTTCACATCGACAGACGACATAAAGACCCCAAACACACCAGAAGGACAACGGGACGGTTTGGATCCACGAGTTAAAACGGCCCAAAGTCCAAACTTAAATCCAGTGTTCAAATCTCCCTCCATTATGAAAAAGGCATTTGTCTCTGAATCTCCATGCGCAAATCTTCTACAGATGGTTCAAACATCGTATCAAGAGGCACGCCACAGTTTTCACAATATTTAGTTGCTAAAAAGTTTCAAAAACATTTAGTTTCATTTCCACTTGTGGCCTGCTTTTGTGTTACTCTGTTACGTAAAAAAACCCCAAAAAACTAAGAAAATTCATTATTGATTGCGGCTGAAATGTGATCAAATGAAAAACAAAGTTCAAGGGCCAAAAAACAAAAACAAACAAAAAAAAAAAACACTTATGCAAGTTGGTCTCTCTGTTCTTCATCTGCCAGTGAAATAAACGGTTAAAAAAGAGAAATGCGCTCAGAGAGACATGTTTATCAAAAAGAAAAAAAGAAAAAAGAGGCATAATTTGGCAGCAACAAAAACAGCATCTGCTCGGGCCTCCTCATGTTGACTTTGGCACGGGGGCCGAGTGCGGTTTGTGTTGTCCGACTGCGGTCCGCGAGCTCGGCCTCTTTCCCTCATGGGAGCTTCCCCTTCCTCCCGCTCGCCTCCAGCTCGCCTCCCGCCTCCCTCGTCGCATTTTATGAAGCAGTTAAGTTATTTTACATCATGTCTGCACTCCACAACGCCTCCCCCCTCTTTCTACAAATCTTGCTTGTCATTATGAAAATAGACCCTGGCTGCAGCCTTTTGCCCGGCCAGGCAGCAGCATCTGGCGGTAGAATGGTCCCTCTGTGCACGAGGATGTGGGCACTGCATGCTTAAAAGCGTGTGCGAGAGAGTGTGGGTTTCAAGGAACAGGAGAAGGTGGATGAGTGATTGCTCGCAGGTGACTGCTGCTGGTGCAAAAAAATAAAAAATAAAAACAATAAAATTCCTCAACTGGAGCCATTTCCAGTGTGACAGGTGAAGTTTCCAGCGCTGGGTATAATTATGACAAATGGGCCCGGGTGATGGCTTGGCTGTCCTTGCAAAAGGGAACCGTTTAGCTGTGGAGAATATCACATGCTGATCAGATCAGATGTTTGATGGGTGCTGCAGAACAACCTTGTTCAAATGGATCAAAGGTAATCAGATATTTTAGAGCTCATTCTTGGAAACGGCTAATAAGTTCAGTAGGTGTTTATACGAACCTAACAGATAAGGACTTCATGTCACCATCGATCCGTCCAGTTTCTCTATCATGTTTATGCTGTTTGTGCTAAGTCATCAATGTACGGCGATTATTGGCCAAGGAGGGCGTGGCTGCTAAAAGGTAGCCGGTCCGTCAGGGTCAATGCACAGACACACAGACACACACAATAAGCAGACGTGCCAACACACACTCTGAGGACAATGGGAAAAAACACAAAAGTCTTTGCAACATCGCATGCATATTTTTTGGAAACATGAGGAGCCTGAGAAAACCCAATCGAACAACCAAGCTCTGCACGGGATTTTAATCCAAGGATGTAAGACAACAGTCCTAACCACCAAGTCGTAATGGGACTTTTTTTTAATTTTTTTTTTAGCATTTTTAAAGAAGTTATACATTATTTTTGGGTTTCTTGACTGAGGATCTCCGGTGTGTCCACATGAACCTATTTTGATTGTTCCAGCATCAAATGTATCTTATGATGTGTTGCTACAGAGTGAAAACCGTCTTGTCACAACCGCAGAAGCTAACATGCCCCATCTTCCTTATGTCCACTTTTGGATGTTCGGAAAATAAATGCCGCTCCCAGACTGGCTGCTTTACAAAACGTCCGCCAATAACATTTTAAGCAGCTTTGTGCCCAAATATTTCAGCTTCCCGGCCTGGAAATGCTCTCTAAAAACACACATTGGTGAACAGACGAGATTTATCCACTGTTTTGTCTCTTCAGCTGTAATGATCTACAAATCAGCTTGATTTAGGAGTTTTATTCTAAAATGTCCAAGAAGCTGTGGTTTTCTTTTCTTATACTGGGAGAGAAGACGGGTTGTTTTAACCAAACAATGAGTCAAAAATTGAGACCCAGTTTTCTGGTTTAGAGGAAGGATAAGAAGGAGCCTGAAGATTTCACACGACTCGCCATTTTGAAGAAATGACCTGTTGACACTTCTCAAAAAAGAAAAAAAAAAAAATCTTCCAGAGAACGAAGCGAAGAAACAGAATTGTTTTGAATTGAACGTGAAACGTCACTTAAGTTTGTGTCAAAAGGTTTTGTTTTTTTCATTTTTAATCTGACATTTCGTTGTGTTGAATTACAAATTACCGATCGACCGAGTCGACTGTTTAGACGATGTCTGTTATAAATTGGTGTAAACATTAACAAACCAAACTGAGTCACTACAAAATGGAAAATAATTATCACTAGTGGTTATCTGGTTAGTCATCCAGTTAATTCTCACTGTCATGTTTTCTTTTTTTCAATCCTTTCTTTCGTAGCCACTAACTTTCCACACATAGGCACTTAAATTTGACATTTTACATGAGTTAGCAAAATGTTTTTTGTTTTGTTTTTTATTTTCTACAGAGCACCTGTCTGTGCACACAAACTCAATAAAAGTCAAGGAGGCTCCTCTCTGTTCCCATGACTAGTAAATCATTTAAGACCCGGAGCATAAACCACCAAAAATAAGTTCTTCCTTGACCCTGTTGAACGTTGTTTATTTTACCGACTTGTGATAATGCGGAGGATAACTCTGAACTGCCTCTTAATCTCTGAGCTCATGGCAAACTGAGGCGTGATCTGACCTTTTGATGTCTTGTTTTGTTTTGGGGTTTTTTTTTTTTTTTTTTCCCCCTAAGCGGATGCCAGCTCCTAATAGTCTTTAATCCGCATCCATCATTTTGACCGGCCCCTCCCACCGATTGGCGAGGCCTGTGGCCAGACGGCGCAACCCCCCCCCCAGCTCCCCAACTCCCAGCCTGCCCGTGGCCAGACAGTGCAGCGAATCCCCCCTCCTCACCCCTCCCCTCCACCTTTTGTGACGCAACAGTGGGAACGCCACCTGAGGGCTCTGCTTTTGTTTCTCCTTGGCTGCTCTGGTCCTCAGTGAGTCATGGCGCTTCAAGTCAGTGATTGATTTCATCTGTAAACATTCGAACGCACACCCTCCAGCCTTTCATTAGCACTCGCAGGGATCCTTTAATGTTTGCTTTGGCTGTTCTGACTTGTCAATCACAGAAACGGGCAGGCACGTACACACACAGGCACGCACACGCTGATTTGTCGGGGCAGAGAGAAATAAATACACACACACACACACACACACACATACACAAAAACAAAAAATAAAAAATAGGTTGCGTCAACTGGAATTGCAGGTTTGGCGCCTTTTCGCATGCAAACAACCGAGGAGTTCTGAGAACGGCTGTCCGAGGCCTGGGATGAGTAAGCAGTTCTGACCTCATTCTTTCATTTTGAATGGGGCAAAAAAAAAGAAAAGAAAAAAACTTGGTCAGGTTCAGATGAAGCCAAGATTGCCAGGTCTAGACAATGACTGTGAAAACCAGCGGAACAGATGTGGCAGGGTCGACTGTCAGGATGCGTGTTTTAGTTTTGTTTTGTGTGTGTGTGTGTGTGTGTGTATGTGTGGGTGTGTGTGTGTGGGCGTGTGTGCGTGTGCGTGCGTGTGTGTCCAGGAGGATTCATGTGGAAAATAACAAACTTCCAGTGAAGTTCGGTGGCGGTAAATCACCACCTCTGCCTGGCGCGTTTACATGAGCCATTCTTATTATTTTGCAGGTCAACTAAAGTATCAGTTAAACTGATGACTAATCTCTGTAATCCTGAAGTTAAATTAAAAGCCGTTACAACAGCGTTCGCAGTCATTCATTAACTAAATGATGTGAGGGATTATGGGAAAGTCCCTTTTGTCTCATGAATGAATTTGAGGCCGTCATGGTCTCGAGGTATCTGGTGTTTCGCTCTATTCCACGAACCCTGGAGATCAATGCGTGTGTGTGTGTGCGTGTGTGTGTAGGTGTGTGAAAGTTCTCTTACACGAACATTTCCACACTTTGAAACAATGTAGTATGTTTGTTCTCGTTTGCTCTCATGTTATTTTGCAGTGTCATCTAAAATTCCCAAACAGACTACGATATTTAATCAGTAAGCATCATCTGCTTGTGTAAAGTTAATCCATTAATCATTTATGGCAACATTTCTTTGAAGGAGTCAGGAGGATGTGGGAGAATATTTGCGGTGAACAAAACATGTGAAACGCTACGCGTCGCCCTGAACGCATCGTCCCCAAACTCAGACACGGTGGCGGTATCATCATGATGTGTTGAATATTTTCCTTTGTGGGTGAGAAAAGTGGTTCAGTTAATTGGAAGACGGGTGAAGATAAATATAACGCTGAAAATTATTGCTGCACAGCAGGAAGATGAGTCTAAATATACAGCCAGGGTCGTAATTTATAGAGGCAGAGGTCCCAAACGAATAAAGTCTTTATTAGCCAAGCTTACAAACAAATCATTAAAATGAGGCACCAAAAGGGTAGATTATGGGTGGAAATAACAGAGGAAAAAAAAAAAATCTCAGGAGCAACAGGAGAAAAATTACATTTGATGGGAAGATCCGACAAACATCTGCGAATATGAGGAGGGCCGACGGTGGAATCGAAACCAGCTGGCGAGTGACGCATCACAGCTACGAGAAGCACAACTTGGAGCAACGTTCCACAAAAAAGATCCGCAAACGTCGCACTGCAGAGCAGCCGTCCGCTGTGTGTAAGAAAAAACAAAGTATGTTTTTTGTTGCAAAACCCAGAAGACACAGAAACAGAATTTACAAATTGACATAGTTTAATAGGTTGGCCGACGTTGCTGTTTTCATTCCCATCCCTGCGGAACAGACATCTGAGTAAACTCAACCAACAGAGAGGGTTGGAAGACACCCGGACTGTTCCCAAACTGTTCCCAAACCACTGGGAAGCTACTGGGAACCGATAAACAAACTACTGGGAAACTACTGGGAACTAATAAACAATTGTTTTAATCTGCAAAAGTTGCAAGGCTTCTAAATGCAGGCAATCAATGGCGTATTTGCATGGCCCATTTCAGCAACAACAAAGTCTTTTACATTATGAGAACAAACACAAAAAGTGACAACGATCCCCGCCATGAAAACAACATACATTCACCACGTTTAGAAACCAGAGGCAAATAAAAACCGTCAACAGACAAATAATATGTTGGTCACCTCTAGTTGAGGTGGAAAGCAACTCTATTAGACGAAGACGAAAATGTTCTCATGGTCAAAGAGACGTTTGCCACTCCGGGCCAGCAGGTGATTCGATCTTCTCCCAACAGAGAAAACGGGATCCTTGGAATGCGCGGCTCCTCTGGGACGCCGTGAAGCCGATCTGTGACCGCGTGGCTGTGATCCCGGCAGCAGGGAGGCACCGCGGGCGACAGACTGAGCCAGACTGGACTCTGTGGGTCACTTTCGACGGGACCCCCCTTTGCCGTCCTTTGATGTCCCGCCTGGTTGCGACAGTTGGCGCCTTCATGCGTCCTCGCCTGCACCACATTACTCCGGCGGACCACCCAATTCTGGAAAAAAAAAAAAAAAAAAGGTCCTGGCAGGTTTAAATTTTCTCAAGAATGCTGTCCATCTGAGCATCCGCCCCTCACGGCCCCCGCCCCGACCCATCTGGACCGCTCTTAACCTGGGAACCACCGTGCCGGCTGCGGTCTCCGTGTTCAGTGTGTGGTATGTGCTCCGGGTGTGTGGCCTTGTCATTGGGGACAGTTGAGAGCCTCTGTAAGTCAATTCCAAAGTCTCAATATCAGCTAAAAAATAAATATATATTATTCTCATTGGCACACTTGTGCATGAAGTCAATAAATCCTTGAGGGATCACTTTACCCTGGAATTCAGGCAACGCAACCCCTCACACACATGCCTCCTTCAGGTGAAGGATGGCTTTGTTTCACATTAGCCATCCACGGATTCAAACACAAAGCGGTCGCAGTTATGAGGAAGTTAAATGTACTTTGAATATGTGAAGTACTTTAGCCTCTATTCACCGTTACTCATTGCGGGTCAAAGTCTGTGAGGGCTGTTTATTCAGACCAACGGCAGCCTTTTGATATTGAAAGCGTTTGACAGTGTTTATTGAGTTTGCCGGAGCAGATGCAAGATGCCGAGGGCAGTTAAAGACGCAGATAACAGGCAAAGTGCTTGTTTGGGCTGATAAGGCGAAAAGGGAAGGAAGGAGAGGTTTTGAGGACACGACCGAAACGATTGTTTGGGTGTCGAAGCCACACCTGTCGCGGATCTGGGTTAGCTGCCTCAAGTTGACTGACGGGAGGATTTTTTTATTTTTTTTTTTTTGGAGCAGAAAACGCCTCAAGCCTCGATGTCTGCACAGACCTGATAAGTTGGCTCGTTCGGACTCAACTCCGCTGCTTGTCAATCTGATGAAATTCAAAGATTCTGATCAGACAGCCGCATTAGTTCAGATTAAGATCTCGTATCGAGAGGAAGTGGAGGAGGTATTCAAGGTCTGCTCAAGTCCCCTGCAAACGCATTCGTGCTTCCGAGACCTTTTCACACTTAATAGTTTTGACCTCAAACTTCACGGGAAGTTTCGTTTCATATGTATAGAATATTGACTATGTGATTTCGCCCCGCTTTTAAATTTCTGACCTCTTTGCTGCGTCAATTGGTCTCCACGATGCTTTTGGTTTCACTGATGTTCTCTGACAAACTCTTCAAGAAAAGCTGCATGTATGCTCGGATTGAATCAAACAGTAATTTGTGAAATGAAGTAAAATAAAGGTTTGTCTGTGGGTTTTTCCTTTCTAAAAATAAGCACATCTCTCAGAAGTGATGGGTTTGTTTTTCCATTTGCCATTTTTCTCAGACTCCTGAGATCTCTGATTCTGTGAGCCTTTTCTCTGGAAATATTAACTTGGTGAGTGCGCGTTCTTAATCGCATTAAGCGCCAGACGGTTAGTCAGAGATCGCTTGTGTAGAAAACTCCTGAGACGAGACGGGCTGTTTGTTGTTCGCTTTGCAGACATTTGCTGCGCTGACGGCGAGAGAAATGACAGAAACAGAGAAACGTTTCAAATTTGCACAAATGAACCACAGTTTTGCTATTTTCCACTCTCAGTGTGCATATTCCGAGTTAACCTGCGGGTCAGCAAGTTGTGTAACAAAAAGGAAACATAATGACACTAAGATCAAAGTCAGACTTCTTTTTTTTTTTTTTTTTTGTAGATCTGGATTTTTCTTCCATCAGACACCAGGGCATCGAGTTCTGGAGTCGTGCACACAGCAGCATGATCTCAGCTGCCAGCGGAGGCCAAGCTGAGTTCAGCTGACTCGGTGGCACGTACAAACGCTGCAGTCGGTGTGCAACTCTCACGATTTGTCCATCGTCCTTTGAGTCAAATCAGCAGAAATCACCCAACGTGCCGGAAAAGAAGAATTGTGAAAACATGGAGTTCATAATATCTGTCAGCAAATAGTCCTATCTCTTGCTTTTTGAGGAAGCGCCTCTTGCATTGCGCGACAGCTGCCCTTCCTCCGATACCCATTTACCACATACGACACCGCATGCACCTAATGTGGCTTAATAGCGGTTTTCGGAAGGCTTTTTGCTCACAAAGCCGGCTGACAGGCGGGCAGGCCAGAACTTGTGATAAATTCAATAAAACCTCTATTCTGCTTTGGACGCCGGCGCTCATAACCCAGTGAACTGCTGCAGCCCTGAGGGAAAGGGCCCCCAGAGGGATGAGCCCACAGAAGATCCACAAGCACACCGACATATCCGAATTTGCAAACTTTCATTTGAAAACGCATGAATACTTTGTATTTCACATCGAGTGCAGACCCATACATGCTTTATTGATCCTGGAGGGAAATGAAATGCTGCTGCAGATTTTTCCAAGATGTTGTTGTAGAAGCTGATGGCTGTGGGGAGGAAAGATCTCCTGCAGCAGTCTGTGTTACAGCAAATTTAAAGAAGACTCCGACTGAAGACGCTCTGATTTGGTATGACACTTCTCAGGAAGAAGATGCTCGAGGTTATCCATATGTTCCTGATTTTTGTGAAGAATCCCTCTTTTGCATCGTTATTTCTAGTGGTTCTCCAGAACAGAAACCGGCCTTCTTTTCTTTTAATCAAGTTGTTGAGCCTTTGTTAGTCACTTTCTCTGTATTTACACGCCACAACCTTCTTCGCTGATGACTGGCACAGCACTGCACTTAACGCTGCTTCTCATGAGTCTATGATCTGATTTGCCTCGCTCACGTTTCAAGACAACCGTTCCCACAAAGCCGTCCACCAACTCTCTGCTCTCTGCTTATCACCCATCGCCGAGACACACCGCGGAGTCATCTGAGTTTTTCTGCTGACGATTTGGGCTCCGTTAAGCTGAGACTCGAGAATAAAAATTCTGAGGAATGGGTGGAAATATCAAACCGTCCAGTAGGAGTGCAACCTCAAACACGCAGTTTACAGCTAGCAAAGCGAAACACACTCATCTGTTGACATGGGTCAATCAGAGACAAGACCTAAATGCATCTAAGCTTGAGCTAATGCAAAAGAAAAAAAAAGTGTAATAATATTTCTGAATGTGCAAAGTGGGTAAAGGATAAAGGAATACCCCAAAAGGCTCACAGCTGCTGTGTGGCGAAAGCTGCAGCTGCAGCTGCTGCTGCAACTCTTCTGACAAAAACTGAAATTTATTTTGTGACTTAATTAAACTTGCCCTCTGTTTTATGACACGTTTCGGCTTCTGGCTATTCGAGCTCCGTCCTCACTTATGGCTTGGTTTGTGTGTTTTATTTTACTTTGATTTTTTTTGTGCGACCTCTCCGATGAGTCAATGGACATTTTTTTGTTAGATCAGCTACTCCACTGCTGGATCACCACACCGCTGCTCCATGTTTTCTCCATTTGTGGATAATGACTCCCACTGTGGTTAGCTGGAGTCCCAAAGCCTTAGAAATTGCACTATAACCCTTTTCCAGACTAGTCCTTGCCAATTTGTTTATTTTTTTATTTATTTATTTTTTAAAATCTGTTCTTGAATTTAGATCAGGACATGGTGTGTTGCTTTTAGAGATCTTTAAGCCTACTTTATGTTGTCAAGATAGGTTATTGTAAGGCACTGTGTACTCTCTGATACAATACGGCAAACTCATAAGGTTCTTATGTTCAAATTATGGCAACGTGACAAATAAAAGATCATATGTCGCACAGAAGAACCCATAAAATACGATAGTGATCTGGTTTTATGAAGCGACAAGGTTCATTCAAGTTCATTTACAACCAAGCAACACAATGTTGGCTTTGCTTTTTCTGCAGACCAGCGAGTGTCATGAAAACATTCTCCCTGCATTTACATCCAGACTCTAAAATCAATGCAGCTCACACACACACACACACACCCACTGCACAATGGCGAGCAACAGGGTGTGGAAAACTTCTCAGGTGTCTGTTTTCTTTGCATGTAATTCATTAGTTCAACAAGCAGGTCATAACCCAGTTGATGCCTTTATGAAACAATCTGCTTATGGTCAGTGCATTCCGACAGCAAAACACGCCGGGTGGAAAACATTCGTGTTGTAGCTCCCCATACACAAAGCTGTGCGTGAGGGAGCCTGTTTTAACAGTACAATGGCGTAAATGAAGTTTATTTATTTATTTTTACAGAATGACAGATGGCAGAAATAAGGAAGGAAGGAAGGAAGGAAGGAAAGAAGGAAGGTGGGCTGTCTGTGTTTCTCTTTTTGCCACCAGGGGGCAGTGTAATAATTCCCACAGGAGCTGAGGGGGGCTTCACTCTTAACATAAATGTCCTTTTTATGCCCTCGTTTGTTCTGGTACAGAACGACTGTACGGCTCAAACACCTACGCTGTAAACCGTTTTACTGTAAAAACTCGCAGCCCACTCGAGTCAGCATGTTCCAGGGGGCGTGATGGAAGAAGTGGAGTTCAGTGTGTGGGAAGGATGACCTGCACAGAGGTAGGGCGGGGGGGGTGTAAGGTGCACCACAGAGGATGTGATGTACGTGGTGGGAGCCGGGGGTCTTGTTTTCTCCACCATAGCTTCTGCGGTCAGGGAGCCCGAGAGGCGCATCTGTGGTGGAATTTGTCTCCGTTCAGTTGTGGTCATTTATGAGAGGCAGGGTGTGTGTGTGTTTTGGTGGTTCTTTGTGGGTTTTTCTTTCTTTCTTTCTCTCTCTCTTCCTTTCTTTCGTTCCATTTTTTTGTTTTGTTTTTCTGAACACGCGCGTGTGTGCGTGTGTGTGTGTGAGCTTGTTAAAGGGAAACACGCTGCCCATTAAGCCCTGATATTTGAAATAAACAAGGATTGGAAAAGCGCACAGATCCTCCATTTCTGAAAATACGAATGGAATGGGTCAAGAATGAAAGAAGAAGCAGTCTGGCTCTTTTTATGACTGTGGGGGTCATTAAATTTAATAGGATTGGTTAGGATCAAGTTAATAAAACAACAAAGTTCAGTCTTTTTCTTTCATTTTTTTTTTTCGCTAACGTTTGTGTAATTTTTTTTTTTGTTGTTGTTTTTTTCATTGGTTGGTTTGTTCTTGTAAAAATATATATTGCATGATCCGAAGGCTGGTCTCAACTAGGAGTCTCTCTGTAGTGGAGAGACTCCTAGTTACTGACACCCAAAAGAAGATGGATGAAAAACTTTTACTTTTACATCTGAAAAACCATTTCTGTTTTCTTTTGGCCAGTTGTTGAAATTGTTGCGTCTTTTAAAATCCCTGAGTCGATTCGCAAACTCCACACATTTACGTTTGTTGGGCTTTTTTCTTGCCATAATTTCCAAAACAACTGACTGGATTGTAGTCGCTATCAACCAGTTATTATGATTACTTGATGACACCAACTTATCATCCTCCTCGTGTGCGTATGTGTGCGTGCGTGCATATGTGTGTGTGTGTGTGTGCGCGTGTGTGTGTGTGTGTGTGTGCATTAGCAGGTGGGGGGATATAAGCATGGATTCTCTGCAGTTTAGAGACCTGTGGCTAAAAGACATTGACCTCTGTGTCACATCACATTTATGAAACAGGAAAAGCTATTAAACGGCGTAGTTACATTTATTTGAAACAACTGTGCCACACAGATTGTACCCAGATAGCACAATAAAGCTGCCTGCATGTGACACGTTTAATTTTTCTCCAACTAAATAAATGTTTTCTTTTTTCACTACCAAATGTACAAGCATGAAAAGTATGCAAAGTAATTAATTGATTACACCTTAAAGTCGATAAAAGTTGCTACTTTTGGAACCAGCTCTTCATTTAACTCCTGTCTTGAAGTTCAGCAGGTCATATTTGGCTGCTCTCCCCGCCTGTCGCTGTGTTTGCGCAGGCCTCGCGGGGTCTTTGGGGCAATGGCTCGAGAAGTGAGCGGTGGTGAGGGGGGTGTGTTTGTGCCTGAGTGGGTGGGTGCAGGTGGGGAATTTCTTTTTTTTTTTTTTTTTCCCCTTTTTTTCCTGGACTGAAGGGGTTGCGTCCGTTCCCTGCTGGATGGTGAAAAGTGCAGCGCAGCAGAAATGCATTCCAAGGTGGGGGGGGGGGGGCTCGGAGAGGGGCGGCGGGCGGAGCGGAGCGGAGGGGGAATCTGCGTCGGTTCCACGACTATCAGGTTCTTTTTGGCTGAGCTGCGGGTTTGGCCTCATCATCGCTTAATGGCAGGAAAAGAAGGGAGAGTCTATGGATGATTGCTGGTGAAAAAACGCCAAAACCAGAGAGAGAGAGAGAAAGAGAGAAAAAGTTTAAGCCCAAACGTTTTTATTGTTTACAGATAAAACCTGCTGCCAGAGCCGCTTAAAAGGCGAGTGGGGTTTTTTTTTTTTCATGAAATCCCTGCGTCGGGTCGACGAGGGCAGGAACAGATTCGCTTTAAGGAAGAAAAAGCTGCCTGTTAGGGGTCGCTCGGCGTTTCGGCGCTCGCTGATACATCTGTATGTGTGTGCCATGTGTCGCCGGGAGAAGCCTGCAGCGGGCCTTGTAGCCAATCTGACTGCTAATGAACTTGGACCGGTGTCTGTGAACGTTGGGGCTGAAAGGCCTCTTTCTCCCATTCGGCTACAGGCACCCAACTGTCACTCGCTGACCTACAGCTCTCTGATTATGTCACTAATGCTTAGAAGGCTCTGCATTCATCCATCATTAGGCTACAAGTCTGGACACCCCAATCAAACCCCCCATTAAAAGCTTGGACAAGTCTCTTTTCAGTTTGCTCACTGGTCGCAGCTGCTGGTCTGCGCCGAAAAAAGACGGTGCGCCAAAATAATTCCCCTTTGTCTCGTGTGGCTCTTCTGACCAAATGCAAGGTGAGCGAGCAACTAAAGCCGCAGCAGAAAACCGCGCTGGCTGGGCACGGACGTTAAAACGCAACCGGCGCGAAACAGAAACGCTTTTATTGGGATTTTATATGATAGACCAAAGCTGCGTCGAATGTAAAGAAATACAAATCTCCCTAATTATTTTCGAAATGATTGAAGCTGTTCTTGTGATTAAAGAATGTCTTTGTGAATCCAGAGGGGTTCTTTTTTTTTTTTTTTAGAGACCATTACTGTGCCAAACACTGTGTGGGTGAAGAGCACCACCGCACGTACATCTTCAACGCCGCTGATGTGAAACACGGTGTTGGGGGCATCATGCTGTGGGAATTCCTTCCTCCGGCAAAGACAGGGAGGCTTTTCAGAGTCGATGGAGAACGAATGGCGCTGAATACGTCTGAATACTTTGCAAAAACGAGTTTTAGCTGCAGAAACTCCTACAGGTCCTGTCTGGAGTGCAGTTTATCAGCCGCTCCATTTCTTTGCATCGCAATTAAAACACTGGATATAAAGAGACGTTCCAGAGAAAACCATAAAAACGCCGTTTGACGAACGAGCGATTGGATTTCATGTCTGTTTAAAAGCACAGCGGTACAGCTTTCACTCCATTATGTGTCCTGGCTGGTGGCACTTTAGCGCTTTTGACGAAGATTATTTATAACGGAGGATCCCCACATGGTTTTTTACTTAAGTCGACGCGCGCTCAGCCTCCCTGAATATGCAGGAATCCATTGAGAACCGGTCGTCAGGAGCAACCGGGCTGGTGAGGAGGAGGAGGGAGAAAGAAAGAAAAAAAGGAGGAGTCTAGTGTCCACCCATCCACTTCTCCTTTTCTGTCGTTTTCTCGCTCTGCCATCCTCCCCTCCCCTCCTCTCTCACATGGGCTTTGCCTTTGGCTGAACGCTGGGATTCTTTCACAGAGGCTGCTGGTTGCCAAGACAGAGCGAGCCTCAGAAAAGCCGGGCGAATGTATGTGGGTCAATGCGAGTCAGAAGGGGGCTTTTCATTCTCCTTTACCCCCTCCACCCCCCTTCCCAAACTCTCCCTTTCTTTCTCTTTTTGTTCCTCTGTTCTTTTTTTTTTTTTTGGTTTTGTTTTGTTTTGTTTTTTGTTCTTTTTGGCTCGGTTACCCGCCCCATTCACCCTGCCGAGTGAAAAGATAACACTGATTTGTGTCCGTCCTGTTTATTATTCTCCGGGACTCGCCGCTTAAATAAGGCCCAATAAGATATGGAGCCGTGTCCTATTGACTTACTAACTTCTCCCTCTGTGCGTCTCTCTGTCTCTCTCTCTCTCTGTGCGTTTGGCTTGTGCTCCTGACTCACGGACAAACAAATCACTCTGCGATAAGTGGACGGCGTGCACTAAAAAGGATCTAGAGCAGATGTTTCTTTGGCCTCAGTCTCACTTCCTTTCACCAGTTCTTCTTTCCCTTCCTCTTTTTGTCTGGATGCTGAGCCGTTTCTTGCCGTTTCTGTGGAAGCCCGACACGGCAGAGAGGCTCTGCGCTGCCTCGGACTTTACCTTGTTTGTTTGCCTCTGCCTGCCATATGTGTCACTTCGTGGGTGACTTTTTTTTTTTTTTCGTCCCTTCTTCTTCTTCTTCTTCTTGTCCTTCTCTCCATTAGTCAAGAGACAACCAGAACAGAAGCCACATGGCAGAAACATTTTCCAGCCCAGAAGGTGCACAAGTGTCGTCTTAGTCACAGATCTTTGTAGTGGCCTCCGAGGAGGTTTTTTGTTGACGATGCCGGTCAGAAGTTCGCCGACGCTCTTACTCTGCACAAATGTCACATGAGCCCCCCGGCGCTGCCTCTAGAGCCGTTCTTCAACGGGTTTCAGAAACTCAGCACTATTGTTGATTTACTGAGAAACCACAGCAGCCAATTACAAGGTTCTGGCAGACTTCTCTCTCTCTCTCTCTCTCTCTCTCTCTCTCTCTCTCTTTCTCTCTCTGCATATTTGACCACATTTCTGAGCAGAATTGGTGGCGTTCATTTAAACGAGTTGGTTTCTGGGTACAGACGCAGCCTTTTCAGCACGGCCCACAAATTTACCAAAGGTCGAGGTCGAGGTCGTTCCAAGCTCTTAATGCTAGCCCGATGTTTCCATTCTAACAAACCGTTTTGATGCGTGTTGTCAGAGTTGTCGGATCACCCAAGCCGTGTCAAAATGTTTTCATGTGACGTTGTGATGTTCATTATTTCGTCCACCAGAACTACAGGCCCTCAGCATGAAGCTGCCACCGCCGTGCCTAAATCTGACAAAAGCAGCTAAAGTCACAGACTTTAACTTCATGAAAACAACATCGACATTGTAGAAACTTGAATACAGGTTCATAAAAATCACAAAAATCTATAAAAACTGGTTCAGAAAGGGTAAAAGTACGAATGGCCCTAACTTCAACACATACATATCTATACATCACATGAATTGGTTTTTAAAAAACTGGTCAATAGACACAAATAAATGACCAATTTATATGATTTCTGATAAAAAGTGAGATCAGATGTCCAGTAAGAATATTTACAGAGGTCCCAAAAGCAAGAGGTTTTCTCTATACCTTACTAAAGGACATTTCACCAAATACTAGTTATGTCTGGAGATTTTAAATACCCCATTTAAAAAAATCCCAGCATTTAAAAGCCCTCTCTTGCCCATGACTTCTGCGGTTCGCCTGGCATCTCCTGTAGAGACGGCGAAAGCAAGTTTGTGAGGCTGGGTTCGTCCTCCCCGTGTCCGGGCCCTTCCCCAGGTGAAGAACGGGTTTGACAATGGGGTAAAAAAAAAAAAAAAAAAAAGTCCAAGATATCCCAGATATCCACTTCAGAGCGCTTGCTATTATTTCATTAGATTGATATCAGGTTGTCTTCCACCGCCCTCGTTCTCCCCCAGTCGCCCTTCTGTGGCCGAGTCTCTCATTTCAGCAAAGACAATGGCCTGTCTTTCCTGCAGTACTGAGTAAATGTCAGGTACTGTCTACCCTCCTCCTCATCTATTCACTGAAATACTCCAGGGGCTTAGGGGTAGATATCCATCTAGCGGGGTCTGTATACAATGTGTGCTACATGGTATAAGTCAAGTCAAATCACAGGCTCGAGTTTCCCCTCACATGTATGCGGTTTACAGAAACGCACAATAGCTCGACAAAGGAGTTCAGGCATTTTCACGGAACAATGGGTATTTTTATAAACTCAGAAGTTGCTTCTTTTTCACGAATGTTATTTAAAAATGGGACAGTTTATTTGAATGTTTTGTTTGTTTGTTTGTTTCCCACAAAGCCAGACTCTAAAGCGGAAAGGGAGGGGAGGGGGGCCACTGCTTCTCCACAAACTGATGGCATCTTTTATGTTATATCATTAGGACATTAGCTCCTTCCATAAAAGACACCTCTGGCAGTCTTCAGCTTCAGCTTTCATATTCCCCTTTCTCTGCTTTGGACATCTGGCAGACATACGCTTGAAGCTGCACGGAGAAGGGAGGATGTGGGGGCAGGGATCGATTCCATAACTCCGTGGACTGTTGACGGAGAACTTCAGGATTTTCGCCCGGGGAGGGAGAGGAGGCTGGAGGGAGCTGGTGGACATGTTTCCTTTCAGACGTATGCGTGTGCATTTTTTTTTTGTTTGTTTTGTTTTGTTTTTAGTCCGTTTGTGTTTGGCTCCAGTGAGTGTGTTTCTGCTGTGACACAACAAAGGGGGGGGGAAGCAAAAAAAACAAAAAAACAATTAAAACTCCAGTCACCTGATTTCCCGCCTCTCATCTCATCTGTGCGTTTTTTTTTCTCCCTTTCTCGCTTCCTGCGTGCCTGGGGTTTCTACCAGATATTTCGAGAAGGCCCGTCCTGCCGGTGATGACAACAACATGTGTGCTGCGCGGCTGTTGCAGGCTTCAGAGAGAAACGCGAACAATAGGTCAAGTCGTGGGTTGTATGGCTTTGCTTGATAATTTCTCTAAGTTACGATTGCCGTCAGACGTCAAACCGGGGCCTGTTTGCAACGTCTGCCTCGGTAAGAGGGTGATTTATGAAAGCGATTTGGGATTCCTGCATGATTTTAGATATGGCGGTTGGGGTGAGGGGCGGTGGAGAGGGGGGACGAACACATCACACGGTGCGCCTGGAACAATGGAAGGAAGACTCGGAGATGACACGGAAGGCAACCTCGAGTTCGCGAAAGCGCCAGTGCATTATCGCAGCTCCGCGTTATCTTAACCTCGCTCTCAGCATCCCTCTGTGGCCCTCGCAGGAAGCTCGGCCGCCTCCTGTCGAGCTTCTCTTCATCGCAGGCGTTTATTTTCTTTCCGCCGCGCGTGTCCAGCGGGAGCTTTGCAAATGACCTAGTTCTGGTCAGGACTCAATGGGGCGCCTTGTGCCAAGTCCTCCTGATGCCAGACGGGGTCCGGGGACAAGGCCCCACCAGAGGCTGTGAGAGCGGTGTCCCTTGTTGTTCCAGGGGAGGATTGATTTGGTGTTTATTTTTTCAGGTAATCAGTTAATCCTGTGGTTTTGGTTTGGTTTAATGTGGTCACCTGACCACATTAAACCTGAAAAAAAAAAAAAAAAAAAAAGTAAAAAAGTCAACTGAAAATGCTTTACTGTTTGGAATGTTTTCACGTTTTGTCACATTAGCTTTAATCTGTGTTATTGGCAATTTGTGCAACAGACCAGCTCAACGTAGAGCAACAGCTGCGAAGTGTTTCAAAAATAAATACCTGAATTGTGTTGCATGCATTTCATGTCTTTACTTTGGAGAACCTAAACGTAAAGAGATGAATGTATATACGGCAAAACCACAAAGTGAAAATGATGAGCTATATATGGCAAGACGTTTTGAACATAAATAAACCACAAAGGATGAAAAAAGAAAACGCCCAAGGATGGTGGCGAAAAGAGGTTTATTTCAAGAAGCTGCCGAGATTCACACGTCAACTCTGGAGGAGCTGCAGAGGTCCGCAGCTCAGGTGGAAGTGCATCCCGACAGGACAACCATATGTCCCGCACTCAATTTTCTCGTCTTCATGGAAAAGTGGCAAGAAGACCTCCATGAACCTCCACATGCTGAATTTGCCATTGGGAGACTTGGTGCTGGCAACATCGAAGAACTGTTAAAAGATGTAAAAGTCTTAAGTCTGGAGTGGAGAGTCCTATTTATTTAGGGGCATCAGCATAAAGGGGACATAGTACAAAGGATATCCTTGACTTTTTCATTTTGACTTGAGCTTTCTTTTGTAAATATATCTCCGTCTTCCTTCCTTCCTTCCTTCGTGCACTACTTTGCGCTAATGCGTCGCATAAAAATCTAAGACGCGTCGAAGCTTGTGCTTCTAACAGAAGAACATGCGAGAACGTGCAAGAAAGCGCCACAAATAAGAAACGCTTTGCGAGAGCTGGACCCATTCAATTCGGCATCCTTCTCGTTTCTGGAGACGCGCAGCGAATCGGGCCAAATCACACGGCCGCATAACGAGATATTTATTGTGCGGCCGAAGCCGAGAGAGTCAATGATGTGATCGCGAACGCCGGAGAGCTGCACCTATTAAAAAAAAAAATAAAAATATTTCAATAAAGCGCGGCCGTGAGACAGCTTACATTTCTGGCTGCAGAGCTCATGAGAGTGAATATCATTTCCAGTCAGTCAGCGGAGTCCTGGATTTGGAAAACGCGAGGGTGACAAACAAATCAGCGCTTGTGCACGGCTTTGTTACAAGCAGCTGCGAGCCAGCCTCTCCGGGGTTCTTTTTTTCTGGTGCTTGCGCTTTATTAGCTAAATTAGACGTTTATGGCGAACAGAAACTGAGGGTGGGAAAACAGGATCTGGCCCCTATTTGGGTTGTTTGGTATTTTAATCTCGGCATTCTCATCTGTAATGTTCTGTTGACTGTTGTGGCCTTTTAGTGCTGGAGGTGCATAGTTAGCTGCCTCATGGAAAATGTGCATCACTTCCCCAACGCTCGGCTCGAGCCAGGCGCGCAACAAACACTTCCGGCGTACGTGGAGGCAAATCGGGACGCACACACACACACACACGCACACACACATTAGGTTGCACTTGCACGCAGACGCGTTGGTTGTGAGCAAAGCCAGCCGATCCGGAAAAAAAAAAAAAAAAAGTAACTTTGTCTGAAGATGGCGTACAATTTTTCAAAAGTCTGATCCATTACTTCCTGTACGCGCGAGGGGAGCGCCACGGAGAGGGGCGGGGCGGGGGAACGTTTCACTTAATGAGCAACTCTTTCACTGAACCAGACAGTTTATAGGGCGGCTGCCAGCCTCATTAAGGGGGAGCTCTTAATTGCTCTTTTCTAGCCAAAAAAAAAAAAAAAAAAAACCCCAAAAGCTGAAACATCTGCGAGCCAACGAGACCTTCTTCCTCCTCTGCAGTCCACGCTTCCTCCGTCCATGTGGTTGTTCGAATCCAGCTCGACCACCACGTCCTGGACGAAGCGACGCAACAAAACACATGCTGAGTGTTTTGTGATGTATTTCACTGGTTTTCAACAGTGTTCCACATTTTTACCATGTGGACCACAAGCTTTGATGGATGTTTTTAGGTCTTTATGTGTCACACCCATTCTTACGTATGTGGCACATAAGTAAGAAGTGGAAAATGCATTTTTTTTGTATACATCCTTTCCCTTTGGTAAAATATAATTCAGTGTGACCAATTGTCCTCAAAAGTCACTTAAGTAGTGAGCAAAGTCTACTTGTGCATAATTTACTTATGTGAACAAACCATTCCCATTGTGAAACACGGTGGTGGCAGTGTCATGATGTGAAGATGCTCTTCTTCACAAGGGACAGGGAGGCTGGTCAGAGCTGATGGGACGACCGATGGAAATAAGAGGCGATCTTTGAGAAAGACTTGCAAAATACTTGCACAGGGGAACCCAAGACACACGGAAATAGTTCATGTTAAAGTATTTAGATCTAAATATGACTGAAAAGCTGCTACAATTCAAGCAGTTCTGTGAAAAAGTACAAAACCTTCGGCCTCCAGACTCACAAAGCCGATAGAAACACACCCACAGAGCGCTAGAGCGGAAGCAACAGGAGGCTCGACAAATGGCTGCCGAGAACATTCGATTTCTAAAACTTGATTGGCAACAAGCAAACAAATAAAAATCAAAATTTGGCTCTTTTGAATTGAGTAGCTGACATAGTTTCTTAAATGCATTTTTGACTTCTTTGCGTTATTTTGTAAGATTTACATCATTTTAATAAACCAGTAGCCTCACTCTACTGGTTCACTCTGATTGTTTTGTTTTTTGTTACACGGTTGAGCAAGAACAGGCAGGAGCAGAAGTTGCTTTAACATCATATATTTCATAAATCCTCTAAAAAAAAAAAAAAAAAAGAAAGATGGACACGTCTGTCGCAACAACCGCACAATATAAACACGTGACAGCAACTGTTTCCTTTCCATCCTCGATGTTGCACAACTGCCTTAAATCTGGCAGCTGTCTTGTCCTTCTATGCAGGTTAACCTGCAAGAGTAATAAGAAAAACAAAGGAACGATGGCTCCTGAAGACGAATGGCGCACTGTAGCTGCTCTGCTGCACTTAAATGGACAAAATATTTATAGTGAGGTTTTGATGAAATACTGAGAGCAGTAAATAACTTACCTGCAGTAGATAAGTCTTAAGACTCCATGTTTCTTCTTTATTTGGAGCAACATCCGAATCTCGGAGGCGAAAGCAAACAGCAAGTCCAAGTGAACTTTTCCGATTTTAGAACAACTCCAATAATGTATATATGGCTCCAACGCAGTTCATTAAGTGGAACACATTATATAGACTCATTGCACACAGACGGATGTTTTCAAGCTTTTATTTATGATCATTTTTTGCTTCAAACTCATGAAAACAAATCAGTTATTTAACATGACATCATGCAAATAAAAAACATTTTTCACACAGAAATGTTGAACAAAAGTAAGTTTAATTAAAGGTTGTTTTTTTTTTTAATGTACTTTTAATCTGACAAAAAGCCTCATCTGCATCCATATTCAGATGTATTTAATATGCTATATGTGGGGATATTATTCAGTTATAAACTCCTGGTTGGAGGCGTGCACCCAATTGTCTTCCTGTGGGAAACATACTAAGAACACAAAATGTAAATTGTTAATTGTCGGAGTTGTTTCCTTTCAGAAAATTGTGTGAATAAATATAATTACATTTTGTTAGAATTATTTTTATTATTGTTAGTTGTTTTCATATCAGTCACATTCTCTGATTGGAATTACTCTCTGTTCTCTCTATGCGTTTACGACAGGAAGATCACTGGGAACACACCAAGTCCTGCTTCTGTAAATAACCATCCAAAGAAAAAGTAACATAAATCATAATGAAGTTTTTAAGACTGGTGTATTTTTAAGAAACCTGGTATAATCAGGAAAGCTGTTGGCTTTAGTTTCTGGCACAGAGTAAAATGTTTTTTTTTTATTACTTAACATCTCGAAACATTAACTAGTTGTAGGTCAGACATAAACTCATTATGAACTTTAATGAGTTTATGTCAAAAACTCCGAACTGCCCCTTTAACGTGACTTGAAACAATGAGCAGATGATTGAATCCGATTCATGCTGATGTAAAAGACTGGCACCAAGAGGAAACCGCTGCCTGGCGAATAAACTAAAACTAGCAGAGCAACCGGTTTGATTCACTGAAGACATTCGGCAAAGTTATAATCCCAGATCAAAGCGAAAGTCCTCGACGCTGCGATGACATCACCGCTCCTCGTACTTAAGCCCAGGCAAGACTGCGGGGAGGCTGTGGGAGAGTCTGGCTCGAAAAGATCAGTTGATACATTTCACAGAGACTGATAAGACAAGCAGTTTAGACAACTCCTCATTGTCCAGTGCCCAAGGTCACTAATTCCCTGTGTGTGACCGAGGCCTGGATAATGAGTCACTGTGAGGTCGGCGTGGCCTTCCGCTGCACCGAGCTGGACACAGACAAGAACAAAGGAGAGTTTCTCCCTCTAAACATGACAACCACCTGTTATGAAAAAAAACAAAACAAAAAAAAAAACAGATTTCATCCCACTTTTTGAGTTAGAACCTCATATAAATGTGAACTTTTTTAAAACCATAAAAGAGTTTTTTTTTTAAAAATCCTCAAATAGTGATGTGAAAAAGCACAGCTGTTTGATGAATGCCACTAAACAAGAGGGGTGCAACAATGTACGCAGCTCATTGGATGACACAGCGCACAAGTTAGCTAGATATAATAATCTAGATACAATTTATATAAGAGGATTGCTAACATACACCATTAGCCTGGTGCAGCAGGATAGTTCAGATTAGAGTCTACTGCTGGGCGTCGTCAGCACTAATTGTTAGCCACTCCCGATATTTTTACAGCACTTACAAATCCTTTACGTGTTTCCTGTTGCTTTGTTCCTGCCACACAGACTATTTAAAGTTTTGCTAATAAAACTGGCTATTTGCATGCAGCCCAACAATAGCTCTTTATCTGTTGTCTGTCTCAAAAAGGAAAGTTCAGCTCAAGAATCTCTCCCTGCAAAATAATAGTCAATGACAAGAGCTTGATAAAAAAAAAAAAAATTGCACTAAAGAGCTTAAACATTTCCACTCGCTTCATGTTATTTATTTGTTTATTTAGTTTTTGCCCAGCTAGAACGGGATAGAGAACATGTAACATACAAGCGAGAACATGGCCGCGCGACCGGGTGACAGATTTGTTTTGTGGGACCTTCGTGTCACAACAGCTCGTCTCGACTCCTGTGTTTGGGTGTGGGTTTCCTATTGATTACCTGGCTGGGAGACGTAAGGGAGAAGGGAGGGGAAAAAAAGAAAGAGAGACAAGGTTTGGGAGAACGTGTGCGGTGGAGGTTTTCTCAGTCCTTGCAAGCTGTGGACAGCTGGACCAGCGGTTCGAGTTTCTCCTCAAAGCGAGGCTGAAATTTCAGCCCCTGAAAATCGAGGGTAATAAACCATTGGGGCTCTCAAAACTACCTCTTGGAGTGTTTTCTCTTCCCGCCCTTTTCTTATTTTGCCTGTCCCAGTTCCTCAACTTCGTGTCGGCTGTAGCAGGGACTCCTCTCACAAACACGGTCAAATGCTAAGAACTGAGCTAGCGTTTTGTTGAATCAGCGCGGCTCATCAGCCCATCCAGACACAGCACGGTTCACATGGTGGGGATTATTCGTTGACCACAGTGGCTTCTTCCTGATCTGAACTTTATCAGCCCGCAGTGTTTTTCAGTGCACCAACAGGGGCTTTGAGGAAGTGAAAAGTGCTGATGAGACAGTTGTGAAGCAGCACTGTTGCAACCAGAGTGAGTAACAGGGTGAAGCAAGGCTCGATCACGACAGAGGAAGTGGGAGCAGAATGGAGATGAGCCTCGCGTTGAATCACGGGGAGAGGACAAATCCAGTCTGTTCAGGTTGAGCGTGTTCCACAGCAGCAGCAGGGCTTAATCATCCTTCGTTTTGCGGCGTTTGATTTAACCATTTGATTTATTTCTCAACGCCGTGGGGAAGCACGATGACAGTGAAGCCCGTCTCAGAAAGAACTATCTACTTGCTGTTTTCATTTTAACTATTATTATAGTTTCTTGATATTAAAAGTGAGTCCTCGGGCTTTGAATTTGCATTTTGCTGTGCCAGCAACTGTATTTTGAGTGGATCATCGCTTGGTTCATTTGCTTCTTTTAGTAATCACTTTTCCACTCGTCTCCCTGCTTTCTTTCTCAATTCGTTCCGTGTCATTTTAGCCACTGCTCCTCCGTGTCTTTGGACATGTGTCGCCACAGTTGCAGCGCATTCAGATAATCATCCTCACCTGTTCCTTACGCCCGTAATTGTCACCTCGTTAATCGCTTGCCTCGGATTCCAGCTAATCCCGTTCTGCTCCCTTTAAAGCTATGTTCAGGCTGCACAATTAGTGGTCCACAATGAGCAGCACAGTTCAGACTCAGGGTATTTTTCATGTGCTTTCCCAAGTCGAAACAGTCTGGGTGTGAATGGAAGTGTGACTGGTTAGCAATTTTGCGCTCAAGCAGGTGGGAAGCGGCGACACCCAATGTACCATCCACAAAGCGATCATTGAGCAGATTATGGATGGAGATTGTTGTAATTTTACTCACACTAGAGGCACAATTTCAAAATTGTTTCGCTGCAGTTGATGTGCGCCCTTCAGGGAACGCGGCGTGGCGACGTCAGGTCTTCTACAGGTTGCTTCAGAGCTGTAGGACGTTCACATTGGAATCTGATGACGGCTGCATAAAAAATGAAATGTGAACAACAATGCAAAACTGTCTCAGCAAACAAAAAAAAAAGAAATCTGATGAGCATTAATATCAGCAGTGTGAACATGGCTCAAGGCCTCTTCACAGTCTGTTGTTGCTTCCACAAATCTCTGCAAGACAATTCCGTTTTACTATTGCATGATTCTTTAATCTTCCTCTAATCCAGTGGTTCCCAAAGATTTTCTGGTCCCCCCAGATGGATTACAATAACCCACACTTTGGGAACCGCTGCTCTAATCATTTCTCAGTGTTTCTCTCCTTGTGGGTCAAAATAAATTTTCAAACATTTCAGCTCTGTCAACCCCCGAACGGTTATTAAGCTGAATCGAAAGTGATCCACAAAGTCCAATGACGCTGTGGCTAACCCACTGATTTAAAAGTGCAAGTTTGTCGTGTGCAGCAAAAATATTAAAATGCTACGTCACCTTAGCTTGTGAATCCAGCATCACATGTCATCTCGTCCTGATGTTTTGCTTTACCTGCACAATCAGGCATAACAGAGCAGCTACACTTTGTAGCTTACATAAAGTCACTACAAAACTCCACGGAAAGTTGCAACTTCAAACAGTTACTAAGGAATTTCGTGAGCACAGACTTACAAGATCTAATTCTTCAGCGGTGAAAGAAAAAAAGATTAAAATCTGGTGTTCATATCATCTTGTAACATTGTTCCCTCATCAAAAACACACTTGCTCTTACAATGTGTCGCCTGTTTACCCAAATCTCTACCTGGGCACTTCAGCTCCCAAACTGCACAAAAAGGTTTTTAATTAAGCACATCAGCTTCACTTTCTGCTTTTATACACAATCTCTGATCGATCGCACTGTGGAAACGGTGGATGATTCACATGAAGATTCAGACGTCTCTCAGGAGTCCTGACACGCCTTCGCTGCTTTTGTTTTTTAATTCATTTAGGATATTACTTTATTAGGACTGTACAAATAGTTTTAAGGCCTGTCATACTATTTTCCAACCAAAGATATGTTTCAAAGGGTGAATATTGTGGCTTAGCTAAAAGCACAAGAGCGAGCGCTGGTTCAATAACTTTGTCCAGTACCAGATTTCCCACCATTCCTTCAGGAGAATTGTTCATTTCTTTCTTTTTCCAAAAGGTTTTGAATTGAGAAATTTTATCTTTGACCTTTATTCTTTCAAAGTATCTACTTTGTTCATTTGCTGTCATGAAATGTGGTGGTTGAGGCGGTGAGGCAGACGCATTGGACCCAGTTGATGGAGAAACGATGACGATTTAATGATCAAAAGCACAATAAGCCAATGGACAGAAGGCTAAGGCTCAGAACTGGTAGCGACTGGTAACAATGGCCAACGATGGACATTTTGACACAACAGATTCGACAAGGACCCGACGAGGAACAGGGAACTCAGGTGGGATTAAATACACAGAGGGTAATCAGGGAAATGAGACACAGCTGGGAACAATCAAGGGATAGCCGGGACACAGAAACCTAAAATAAACACAAAGAAAACTCAAAATTTGCTTTGTTTTATACTCAGCATCTTTGTAGAAATGTCATTTCAGGCTAAACGAGGCTGCGAGACAGTTTAGTCATTCTATACTTGTGGTTATGCTCTTCTTCTTCTTTGATTTGCAAACATGACGTCAGCTGAGGCGTCACATTAGCGATATTCAGATGTTATCTGAATAATCTGTGGCGCACAGATAACCTCTACATAGAGGGAGCGGAGTAGGCCCGAACCGCAACAATGATACCGCAACAAAGTTTCTCTGACGACACAAACTGCGTTTTATTGCGTCGCTGTCCATCTACTCTACACTTTCTGCCTTACACCACTTACAAAAAGCTGCAGACGTTCAGGTTTCGTTTTGACACGAGAAGGAGACCTAACATCTGATCAACAGCACTTTGTGTCTGCAAGGTTTCAAACAGGATGTTCTCAGATGGAGGAGGCCACTGAGGTCATAGTGTCACAGAGTGTCATCTGTAGGTTGCAACAACGGTACAGAGCCTGGAAGAGTCAGCCTACGCTGATGACCGCTCCACTGCGAACAGTTCTCTTGTGGAACCGGATGACGAGGAGAGGTCTTCCGTTCGGCCATTGGAAGTTATTTACCTCAGCTTGTTCTAGATGACCTGCAAAGGCCCCTGACCACAACCCGAGGGAGCATTTACACCAGACGAAGGACTGGTCGGTTCTAATGAAAGTCAGCTCACACTGAGTAGGCACGATGTTGGAGACGTCCAGGAGAGGACAACTGCTGTTGTCTTTAAGCAAGCTTTTGGTGGTGGTGGTGATACAGTGTTGACCAAACTGCCCCACATTTTGTGACATTATTCAGGCAGCGAAAAGCCAACACTGCCTGAATAATGTCATCATTGTGACCCGACAGGGGCCTAAAGTCACCAACACGGTCGACAATGTTGCAGCTCATTGAGGTCCCGTCATTAGGAAGTGGCTGCTGGATGCAGGGGAACCTCCGTCTTTTCTCCAGACCTGAATCCCATAACGTCTGGAATCAGCTGATTCAACAGGTTCAGCCTCGTAACCCTGAGGCTCAATGAACTTTCGAGAAATTTGGGAAACTGTGCAGAAGAGGGCAACAAGTCAACTTGTGAAGAGTAAGAGGTTGAGGTCAAGCTGTAGTTGGTACTCAAGGGCACATGACATGTTTTTGCTTATTTTGCTCAGTTTAATTATAGATGTGCTCATAAGTACGAGAGCTTTAGAACATCTTATCTAAAAGTGAGCTTTCTTCAAGGTCCTAAAAAGTTGTACAAAAACGTGATGCAAATGTTCCCATTGATAATGATTCCATGATGCTTTTCAGTTTTCTATCCACTCAACGTAGCTGCGGCACATTCCTCTGTAGATCTTTTGAAACAAAAACCCGGTGCATCGCGACGAAAATCCTGTTGCGGATAAACAGAGACTCTGTCTTTTCAGGCTGGAACTGACGTTATTGATTGCTGCAAATCTCAAGCAATTTGTGCCTTAATGGTTGCATAAATGAGGCATGAGTCGTTGATCATTCGAGCAGAGGTTTCTGGGCCCAGCTGTCAGAAAGCTGAGCTTTACCTCTTTCCTTACTCAGCAGAGAGGGAGGGAGGGGGGAGAGAGAGAAACAGGCTCTTGTCTTTTCATTTCCTCGCTCTTTCTTCGTCCTAAAACTCCTCCCTCCTCCCCTTCCTCTGTGATGAATAGAAGGTATGAATTCTCCGCGGCCTCCCCGGGTTTCTCTCTGAGGCCCTCGAGCAGCTGAACAAACAACACGCTCTCGACTTAAAGGCACAATCAAGAATTTGCCGGAGCCGTGCACGGCTCGGCTGCATTTGCGCGTCGTCCTGAAACATTTGAAAGGAAACGCAGAAAATAGGTTTTTGTCGAATGATCATACCTCAAATCCCCGTTTTTTCTTTTTCTTCTTCTTCTTTTTTTTTTTTATGCAAGCCTGGAATCGTAAACAAACCTTCACCAAGGTCAGACAGAGCAGTCAGAGGGCCATTTATGAAATGCCCGAGTAACGAATCTGAATGAACAGAGCCGTAATGTACGAGCTCAAATAAATCGTAACATAAACAAAGACTCTGACTTGTCTCGGCTTCGTCTTTGAATCACAGGATACACACTCGGAGAGGAGGTGGTGGCGGTGGTTGTGGTGGGAAAGAAAAGGCAGTGTTGTTGGTCCTGTCTGGAGGGGTGGTCCTGGTCAAAAGTCAGACCCAGCTGTTGGGGACTATTTATCCACGCCGCAGCTCCAGTGGTTGTGGTGTTGGAGGGCTGGATGAGTTGGCGAGGCAGAGCATGAAACAGAGAGGGAGAAAGAGTCTGGTTGACAGGGGTGGGGGAGATGGATGAAGATGATGGGAAGCAGATGGAGGGTGTTTTCGTTTTTTTTTTTTCTTTCTTTCGGATCCCCTCCTCCCCCCCTCTGCCCCGTCTGCCCCCCACCCTCGCTTCTTTTTTTTTTTTGCTTTGCTATCTACCCGTGACGCAGGTTGAGCTCACCAGGTGCATTGTGGGTAGGCTCTGTGAGCACATGCCCAGGTTTTTGAGGTTGCGGAATGATCACGATGGATTAGCTTTAAAGTTTGGTCCTGTGGTCGGTGGTTTGGTACAAACACCGGGGTTCCTACACATTTCTCATGTCAGATGTCCAGACTTTTCCAAACTCTTGATTTCCAGAGGGTTCGGTCCTTTTCTCAGCCAATTTGTAATAAATGAATAGGGCATTTTTCTATTAATTAATGCCATAAAACTATCCAATGTCTGGGCTTCAAGGATGGATGGATGAATGGAAAACCTGACGAATGAAGCGCAGGATTTGTGGGTGAAAGGAGCAACAAATGGACGGACAGACAAACATGGGGCGGGGGGGGATTGATGTATTGATTGGTGAGTGATTAGATAGACGGATGGCCAGAAAACCCAGGCAATAGTAAATGAACTAAAGTTTATAAATTCAAATATTTCTCCATATATTGTACATGTAGGTACATTTTCACTCTTGTCCAGATTTTCCCAAACTGTAAGAACTGGAGGAACCCTGATATGTGTCACCAAAATGGGCCGAATTGAACTTTTCTCAGACATTTCAAAACACAAAATGTTGCTTTCATTTCAGCCTCTCTCGTCCCTGCTCGCATTAACAATAACAGCGATGAATGACGTCACGTCACAGTGAGTTGAAACCGTCTCCTTCAGTTCATTTGTGCTGCTTCGATCTCCTCGGTGAGGTGCGGGAAAAGTTTGAAAACGTACCTTGAAAAAGCTTGGAAGTGATTGGATTGAACTTTACTGTGGGAAAAGTGTAAAAAAAAAAAAAACTAAAAAAAACTCTTGAGCACCAAAGAAACTTGCTTTCTTTCCATTGAGAGGACAGGCTGTCGCTGCTCTGGAGATGATGTGAAACACACAGTAGAAGGCTGGAGGCCTGACAGCTCTTTAACAATCTGCAGGCTGTGTAATTCGTCTGGTTCTCCCCCCCCTCCACCCCCACACCTCCAGCTCCACAGCCACCCTCCAAACCGCCCCCCACCCCATCTATCCATCCATCCACCCATCCATCCGCCCTCTGTGTGCTGCAGCAGCCAGAACATTCCTCACACATCTGGCCTCAGAGTCTTTCCCATACGCTCCCTCTCCCACCACTCTGAGCCACAATTACCCACAAGTCCTGTGTTCTCCTTTTCTCTTTTCTTTTTATGATCCCCAGAACCCACCCTCCACCCTCTCTCTGCACCCCCCCCCCCCCCCCCCACCCCCCACCCTGCCTCCTCAGTGCGAATCATAAAAGCAGCCGGAGCACAGGCGTCATTTATGGTCATGATTTAGAAGGAAAGCGGCTTTCGAGGGTCTGCCGAGACGTGCCATGCACAAATGTGCTTTTTTACTTCAGCTGAAAGTGTGTTGCCAGGACTTATAAAAACAAGACAAACATGATGAATTTGTTAACCGGTCTGATCCGCAACTCCTTCTTTAGATAGCTGTTTGCCTCTTGGGATCTTTGCGCCGCTTTGAAGGGAGCTGAGTCAAGCAGGATTCAATAAACCAGAGTGGGAATGAGCACAACTTGTGTTAATTTAGAGCTGTGAGGGGAGGGTTGCTTGCTTTTCACGTTGCTACAAGCTAAGTTTGCTCAAACAGAGTTGAATCCTCTTGCGCTGCTTTGGTTATCATGATTTTGTTCACTGCTCATATTCTTCAAAGAAATATTCAAATTTCACCCAGCCGCATTGGGTTGCGGGTCACAACTTCCTGATGAATTCGATTTATGCTGCCAAGAAAATCAACCTCAGCGTTTCGTGTCTTGACTGATTATGAGATTACTGCTCTCTTTACCCAACTACAAACCTTTGTACTCCACACAATTTCCATTTTCAGATGAACAGCTGAAAAGTGCAATTGTTCACTTATTATCTCTAAAATGAAACCTCTAGAGCCTTTAAGGAACAGCTGTATTTATGCAGAGATTTAACTCTCATTTATCAGGTCACAAGATTTTATTTAGGGGTGTCAGATTTTTACATGTAAATTATGATATGAGGCAGATAATCTGTGAAAACAATCCGGCTCCTCTGCCTTCACCCAGTGCTAACTAGAAACGACGAGTCGGAGCCAGAAGGCGGGTCTTAACGCTGTTAATCATGCCTGTGCTTCATGACGACGTTGGATAAACAGTTTTACTGTAACAGTAAGTTGTTTCTCCGCCACTAGCACATTGAGCAGCGCGCACCCCCTGGGTTGATTGACAGCGCTAAGTCCCTCCTCCTAGCTTTAATTGTTGTTTTTTTGGCCAGGAGCAGTGTGTTTCTTTAGACGGCATTAGCAGCACAGAGAGCAGATGGAGGATGTAATACTGTCACGGCATAGTGACGGCTTTAAAAAATATGTAAAAAAAAAACAACAAAACGGCAATTGAGTAAGCAAGCCGTCCGTCAGGATCAGCACCTCTTCCAGAGCTACCTTTATGACTAAAATCTCCCAATTAACTGAATCCACGTCGAACGCAGAACCCTGTTACGTAACCTGCTGAAGTAAGAGTGTTTCAGCGCTAGAAAGCCACAAAGAGGTCAAGGGTCGGTAGCACGTAGGGTCAGTGTTGATGTATTTGCGGTGAGCCGCATGTCTCGGCGTCCTGAGGAAGTCAGGGCGCATGCAGGAGAGTGCGCATACAGGAAGGCCCTTTGTTGTTGCTCCCCTGCCAGGAAAGAACTATTGTTAAAAGTACACCCGAATGTTTTTGTGTGTGTGTGTGTGTATGTGTTTTCATCTGAAGGCGCTGTTTACTCCTGCTTTGTCTGTAATCTCTGGCCCGTCACTCCCGTCACGCCCACTTCTGGCACTCTGCCACACATTTGTCTCGCAGCTCTTGTGTCTTAAGATAGCGGCTTACTTTCACACAGAGGGAACAATTGTTGCGACACTCGAGTGCCTGATATCTGTGATGGATTAAAGGTTTGTTCAGTGCAGTAAAACACCCACCAGAGCTGACACGGTGGGAACGGTTCCGAGCAAAAGAGCGGCTTGGAGAGGAACCTCACAGCACCTGTGTACGCTTCAGGGCCGAATGCTGGATAGTAAAAGAAGAAGAAGAAGAAGAATAGGAAAGTAAAAGCTCTTTCTTTCTTTTGGGTCCTTCGCAAGCAGCTGCTTGAGCTACAGTTGTGTTTTATGTTTGTTCTGAGGAAGGAATTCAGGCACTTACCAAGAAACACAACAAAAAGTTTCAGCTTTCTGCCTCCAAACAGATTTATGATCGCCATCTGAAGGACGGATTCAGCACCTACACGGTTCATTTGTTTTATTTGAGGAACGTTCCATTGTTCCATTTGGCTGGTTGGTTTGATCTCTGGTTCCTGAGGCCGAAGCAGCTTTTCACGAGGAGGTGATGACGTAAAACCAGAATGTCTGACTTTTACTCAAAACCCGTTAAACACGGCTTCTCCCCTCCGGTGTTTTCTCCTCTGACACCTCCGAGATCGACTCTCACGGCATGCGTTCTCTCCATCACATGAGACTCCGCAGCCTCGCTCAAGTCGCCTTCATCTGCCTTCAATAGACATGGAAATGCGAGGCCCTCCCCTCTCAGGGCTTCTCGTCTCCTCGCTCTGCTCCCCCCAGAATGAGCCAGGATGTTTTGAGAAGTGGGATATTGCTCCTAATGGATTCCAAACACCACAAAAGTTTATTAGGAAGCAGGGCATCGTTAAAGTAGGGGGCGAAGGGGAGTGGGCAGGATGGGGAGGTGGGGTGTGTGCGTGTGTGTGTGCGTGTCTGAATGATTTCTGATTTAGCTAAACAAACTACCTTGGGATAGTATCCATACCCTAAGACTTGTAACAAAGGTTATATTTATATATAATCATCTGCCTGTTGCCAGTTCATTCACATTGGTCACAGTAATCAAACCAGTATGTGGGCGAGATCAGCCCTTCAAATACACAACGAGCGACTGGGAGGAGGTTAATGGGTCTTGTAAAAGAATTTACTTGAGCCTTTTCACATTTTGTCACATCATAACAAAACACTTCCAGGTAACTTGAGGGAAGTTTTATGTGGTAGACCAACTCAATCTTGCAAATAATTGCACAAGAAAATCCACAGTTGGAGCTGGAGAATCTGCTGAAAGGGCAACTTTCTGGGCTTTATAGAAGAATGTACAGAAAAAAAGAAGGACGTGATTGTCATTTATGGCAAACGTTTCAGAAGACATACCACACATAAAAAAGATCAATTCTGGTGAGATGGAAACAAAGTTTTATTTATTTATTTTTTTAATAAATGCAAAACATGGAAAACTGACGTTGCACATGCACACTAAACATAATGAAATGTGGTGAGGAAGCATTTTGGCGTCCTCTGGACTAGAGCGCTGTAAAAGTACAGGCCAGTCACCGTTTAATGCTTCGCTGCTGTTCGAATGGCCCACCAATAGTCCAAACTTCAATCCAATTGAGAATCTTCGGCCAGATTTGAAAACTGATGGTCACAGTTGCTCTCAGTCCAACCTGACTGACTATTCGACAAACATAAATGGGTAGAAATGTCAGTCTCTTTGTACAAAGCTGCTGGTGGAATACCCCAACTGATGTCTACCTGCAATTGCAACAAAATCGGTCGGATTCTTTTCTGATGGAGCCAGATTCGTGTTTATTTTTGGTTTCAAACAGTAGACTCAGGTCTTCCAAGAAACCTGGAAAAACACGGTTTCCTGGAAGACGCAGTCTTTTAAGTCGCCGGCGAGATCCAAGACCTTCACTCATCTCCAATTCGAAGAGACTGAGTGAAAAACACGCGGTTTCTAACCGTGACTCCCATTTATGGAAACTGCTTGAAAATAGATCAATCCAGTGAATTGTGGGATTCAAAGGTTTTACTTGTTTCGTTTGTTCTCTGCAGTTTAGTCCGTTTTGCTCCTCCCGTGGCTGGACCCCAACACAACAGCCTATGTTGCCACAGCTACCGAGGCATGTATCATTTCCCTTTCACATCACAATTATGCAATAATATGTATTCACAGAAACCAAATAAAATACACAGAGGTCTGGCAAACAGGATGCCTGGTCTTTCGTAAGTGACCGTTTTTTTTTTCATTTTTAGCAGCATTACTCTGCTCTGTTCTGTAATTTGTAGCTCTCTCTCACACATTGGTTTGCCTGGAGTGAGAAAAGCAAATTAAATGGCAGCATGCACTTGATTACACACAAACGCAGCCTTGGTCACTTGACAGACTACACATGTCACAATGTCAAAAAGCATAACTTTAGGATCGCTCGAGCGCGCACAGTTTTGGTAAAATAGCGGTTTTGTCTGGTTGTAGGTTATTTCTTGCAACAACGTGAACCTTTTACTACCTGCCGTCTTAAGTACGCGAAACTCATTGCTGTTCTCCTTTTGGACAGTAGATGTCAGTGCAGAGAAAATCTGATTTCCTTCAACAGGAAGCATCAGAAGAAGAATCTGGAGGAAGCATGCTCTCCACACCTTAGAAATCCAGGGTGCGAATGATTTGACATTATTTAGGATTTTGAACCAGAAATGATAGTTTAAAAAAACAAAACTGTAAATATACCGTAGGATCGATGTGAAGTTTGTAAAAGAAGCAAAACATTTTTCAATCTTATTTGATTTAAATCAAACCTTCCTACTCTGTCGTCACAACACCGCGATTGCAGAACTGCCTCCGCCTCTGACATCTCCTGAGTAAAGAAAGAAGTTATAGGATTTTGCTGAATGATTTCATCGCCTTATTTCCGTAATTGAAGCACTGCACGTATAGTTGCAATGGAAACAGTTGGGAAAAAGATTAACGTTGTGGGAGAGACAAAGAGTAAGTAAAAACACAGTAGCTAAACGTGATTGGAGTTACAGATGACCTTTTGTTTCTCAATTCTGTTTTTCATAAGTCGAGTTTGGTTTTAAACTTTACACCTTGCTTAGAAACCTACAATTAACTGTAAAATCTTTGTTTTTTATATATATATTTAAACTATAAAAACAATCTAGATCAGTAAATGAAAACATGCCAATTTACAGTATATTAAACCTATTTTTGACTTATTTTACAAAAAATGTATCTTTGTCTGTCAGGGGTCAACCATACGTGTTTTTAAGTTCTGCTTTTCGCAAAGGTCTGAGTCTAGAATCGGGAAATCGTTGGACATCCAATATACTTAACCTAAACAAAATTGAAATACAACATGAAACTTTGAATAGTGTTATCTTTACATTTCTAAACATACTTGTGCAAATGGAGCGCTGGTGATGAACAGCTGGGACGGGCAACTGCACGAGGGCCACGTCGACTCCGAGTGCGTCCTGTCGGGAAAAGTGAGAAGTGTAAGTCCTTCGGTCGCATAAAGCTTTAAATAACACCAGAAAAAGTTTTTGGATTTGCCTCTTTTTTTTTTTTTACATTCTGGAAGAAGAGGCTCTGAAAAGTTGTTAAATACATTTATTTCTTACTTCCAAATAAAAGTCTTCTGCATAACGGAAGCAGCTGGTTGGCGCCCTGCAGCACAAAACGTCACTTTGACATGCAAAATTTCAACATTTTCACATAATCTACTAGATAACACATGTTGTAATCGATGCACTTTATGTAAAAAAAGATGCCGTTGTGACATGCTATCTGAACATTTATCTCGTATCCTGCCGGAACATGTTTGTTGTCTCCTCGTTCCGGCAGGATACGAGGAGACAATTAAAATCATTCCAGTGCTATTGAACAAAACAAATAAATAAAAATTGCCTGAGTATTTATAACTTGTCGTGCGCAATTTGGGCTGTTTATGCCGTCCTTCTTTTAGCCGAGATTTATATACTGATTAACGCTGCTCCACCATCTGCTGGCCCCCCACAGTAAATATGCATCTCGTTGAGCATTCATGTGTTTTTGTGCAACTGGGTTAGTGCACACATGTGCCTCTGGGTAGCAGTGCGTGTAGACGTCCAATGAAAGTGAATGGAAAATGTGGAATTAGATTGAATGCCTTTGCAGTGTGTTGGCCTGTGTGTTGAGGCCCTGTCTATCTCTCCCTCTCTCTCACTCACTCTCTGTGTGTGTGTGTGTGTGTGTGTGTGTGTGTGTATTCATCGCCTCCCCTTCGCTGGGTCCATCTTTGCGTCAGAGGCCCTAATCTGGTCCTCTCTTCACAAAGCCTCCCTTTGATGTATTTCTGCTGCTGCTGCTTCCTGCCATGTTCAAATAAAGCCTCACAATCAAATTGAGTCTGCCTCCACCAAATTCATTAGTCTTTAATAGGGTTATTGATCAAACCAGAAGAATCCTACAAGTCCCTCACTCCGTTCCACCCCACCCAGAGGCAGAATCGCACCACCATCAGCCCCCCCCTTGCCCCCCCCTCTCCCACCCTCCTGCTTCCCCGCTCGGCCAGCGCAGCTTCAGAAGCGAGGCAATGAGTTGAGGACTCCTGGAAGGAACAAAAAGCCTCCTGAGGCTTCCCATCACAATGGCTGACATGAGGCGCTTTCGGAAGAAAAAAGTAAAAAAGAAAAAAAAGATGGGATTGCTTTTGTGATTTCCTGCCTGATCCCTTAATCTCTTAGTCCCTTTCCTTAGATAACAAAACATAATTTCACTCCCCAAATTCTTATTTTACCTAGCAGGGCCTGCTAAGTCCCCCCCGCTGACTTGCAGGAAGAAACTGTGTGACTCACATTCCTGGTGAGGGAAGCATGAGCAGGATTATACGGCACCATGGTCTGTGGTGTAAATACAACACCTTGAAACTCTGCTACCTTTCCGCCAACACGGTGTCGCACAGGCCATGCAGTCGAGTGTGAAGCAGAACCAATTTGAATGATCACTTTCGGCTATATAACGTCAAGACTCTTGACGGTTTCCTTTTATTATTGCAAAAGAAAAATGGCAAATATGTGAATTTAAATTCAAGGGTGATGTCTCAGCAGTTGTCCAGCGTGCGAAAAAGCGTTATTATTACGCTATTTCCTCATCAAATGCCGTACCTAAAGTGTTGCCTTTCACTCTTTCAAGCTTGTTTGAGAAACCCTTTCGTCTCCCACGGCGACCATTCGGCTGCGCGAGACGTCTGGGTGGACCTAGCTCCGCCTTCGAGACGCAGCTCCTCCTCAGAGCTGCTTTTTCCAGGCTTCCGAGCTCCAAGAGCAGACGCCCCCACTCAGCTCCTCCTGAATAGCGCGCTCAATTAGCAACACACCTGGTGGAACTGTGCATCCGCTGAGCTCATCATGCGAGAGCTACTTCTCAGAGAAAGATGTTGTTGAAAGGTCAGTGGGGGAGTGATGTTGTGATGGCTCGTTGAAAGTGGCGTGTCAGACAGAGCAGGAGTTTTTAAAGAGACAGAAACCCATTTTCAAAGTCATTTTTCTTTTAAGACGCACAGCTGGAGGTGCCAAAGTTACGCAATTGTGCTGTGAAATGCCACTATACGCCTTAGAAATACATAATGCTGCCCCTTTAAATATGGAAACTAGAGTCTAAGGAGAGAATGTGTGTAGGAATCCTGAGCAAAGTTCAGACTGACAGAATCAGGCCTTCTGTTTCCTTTTTTTCCAGGTTTAATGCTAAGCTAACAAGCTACGGCCTCCAGTTTCTGCACATACCTACCTCACAGGCTCATGCATGGTAGGATTTTCTATTTTTTTCCCCCCATTTCTCAGCAAGAAAGTGAATAAGCAAGAAAACCCCTTGAAGCTATTTTTTTTTCAACAGAGGTCGTTCGCCATGCCTCTACAAGATGGTGCGTTGTGGGAGCGGGTGTCTCTGTTCCTTATCATTGAACTCTTGACAGACGTGCTCTCCAGCCCTAATAATCAACCCAAGAAGTGAGGGCCGATGTTTTCTCTCCGTTCCTTAGTGGGAAAAGAAAAGCACAGCGGGAGGGAACTGGGGGTAGGGTGTGGGGGAACGATGCAGGGGTTGGAGGGGGGGGGGCAGTCTGCTGAAGATTTGGATTTGCTGAGACGTGCAAGGCCCCCACCTCCGAGGGCCTTCCCGGGCCAAGTTGGCCGTTAAATCCTTCTTTCTTCTTGCTGATGACCCGTGAGCGATGCAGGGAATGGGTCACAGGGTAAGCAGGGGGGTGAGGGTGAGGTGGAGGGGGGGGCTTCTGGAAGGAGGACGGTCCTGTTTGAAGAGGCCTAGTTAAACAAGGATGGGGGGGGAAGCCAGGCAAGGAGGTGTACTTGTCTTTCCACTCATGTAATCCCTCCAATTTGAATTATTAAATCCAAAACTGTGTTGATCACAGCCCACATTTCTCTCAAACTGCTCCCAGCTGTGCAGGACTGATTTATATTATTATTTTTTTTTGCCTGCGGGTGAAACTCTTCGTCTCTGAGTGCGGCGGTTCGTCTGCTTTCTCCTTCTGCGCCTTCTTCCTCGAGCTGGTTGCGACGACAGATCTCGAAAATCTAAAAACGACCCGAGTTTCTGATTCCAGGTCTGTTTCCTGAAAACGTAAAAGTTTTGGTTTCGAAGCACGGTCCGCCGCCGCGGTCCGCAAGCTGCACGGACACGTTCGCCTGCCGCTGGAAAGGTTTCTGCATGAAACTGAGAAATAGAACAGGGCCAAAAGTGGAATAAAGTGAAAGCACGTGGGAGTAGTTTCACTTCAAATGATTTGGTCAGTTATGATTTATTAAAACCAAGCAGGAAAACCAAACAAACAAAAAAAAAAAAAGATTCCAAAAAACATGTTGCTTTTAAGTGTTGGAAAAACCATTTATTTAACACGACTTTGTGACATCTGCTCAAAAAAGCTGCACTTTTCTAGCATTAAATGTCTGCATGGGTAAAGTCAATGCTTGGTTTCTTCTCCTTTTTGCTCATGTTCGGATCTGATGCTGTTATCTCAGCCTCAGTCCTTACAGTAAACAAGCTGCGTAAGTTACAGTATTCACCATATTTATCACTGGCCGCCCCCCAGAAGTGGCGTGTAAAAAGCAGCGAACAAAATCAGCAAATGCTACGTTCGCAATAACCAGTTGCTTGGAAAAAAACACACACAAAAAAAAACATTTTCTGTCCTACAATGACAGAAGTAAGCATGTAAAGTTTTCAAAACTTCCCGTTTGTCTTGAATTTCAATGAAGCCAAATATGAAAAGATTAAACGCAGTTTCGGTCTGCTGTTAAGTGCGACTCTTGTCATGGGCCTACTTTTACTTCTAAAGATGCTTTGGACCACATTAGAGTGATTCGCATCACAAACCCTTCCTGTGCAAGCAGCAATGCTCAAATATCTCTTACTGTGTGTGCCGACCTTGTGAAACCCTACAAGATTTAAAGGTTGTATTTTTAGACTTGTTTTCAGTCGGAGGTGACGTTATTGCCATAAAAGATGAATTTCCTGGGTGTCAGAATGGCTTTCTCTGCACTGTATGTGACCGCTCAAAGACCAAAGTCAGCACAGCATAAAACAGAGTGTTCTTTTATGGCATTCACTTTCCTTGGAAGCAAAGGGAATGCGGTTTACATAGCGCACCGAGCTGCAAATGAATAAGACAACAAGCTCGGCCTTGTCTTAAAGCGAACAGTAAATCCGCCTTTTGACTTCCTGCCCATCCTTAGGTTTCGTACGATGCGAGGGATCGGCACGCCTCGGCCAATGGAAGCGAAGCCAAGTAGAAATGGGGCACACCCAGAATGCCGAGTGCTATTTATTAAGTTGCGTCTATTTCCAGTGCGAGCGCTGTCGCTGAGGTTACTTCCAGGTCGACTCAGACATTGTCACCGTCGTAAATCCTACATGCTACCAATGCATGAAGGATTGATAGCCTGAAGTGGGGTTTTTTAAAAATTTTTTTTATTTTCCTAAAACACTTTATTCTTGATTCTAGTTTCTCAGAGACTTCCTGCTTAGTTGTTCCCTGTTTTCTTAGTTGGTACAGCTGATGTTGTTTTTCCGCTCTGCCTTCAGCCCAGCAATCAGGTTGAGCCCCACCGCAAAGCAGGTGTTTATGATTACATACAAGAAGAACAATTTAGCTGAGCAATTTTTTTTTTTTTTTTCTTCTCCCCACTAACTGATAATTACTATAACAGACAGGCGTGCTTTCTTCGCCAAACCAGAACTGCCGCTGCCGTGAAGCGATGCCAACCATCGCGTTCTGGCACGAAGCATTTGAACTCAAATTCAGAAATGCGGAGGAAGACAAAGACAAAAACAAAAGATGACTTGCGCACAGCAGGGGGGCTTCGTTTTTTTTTGTTTGTTTTTGTTTTATGATTTAGAAACTTGAAGGTCAAAACCTCTGTTGTTTGAGCAGGAGAGAGTGAAATCTGTATAAGCGCGTCCATATCTACCAAAAGCCGCTGTTGCCTAAACAGAAATGTTAATGTGAGTGTTTTCTGATGTGCCTTCGTTCGGCACGGTGGACGCAAGAAGCCAGGGGATGTAATAGTGAAACCAAAAGCCAGCCCAAAAGGGACTTTTTACTTGGATTTTCCAAGTTGTCCTGCAGTTCAAAAATTCTCTCCGGCTGGTTTTCCCGGGAACAGTAGGAAGCCAGTCCATTCCTGAAAGCCATTGAAAACATCATAGTGAAACAAGGAACAGTGGTGCAATTATGCTGCAGAACAGAGACAAAAAAAAAAAAAAAAAAACACAAACAAACAAAAACAATCTGGTTTGTAAGTTAAAATTGGTATAAAATATTGTGGCCTCTTTTTTTGGCAGAAGGTTTATATCATTTCGGTCGTCTTTTTGGAAGAGGAGACATTTGTAATCATATTTATATCTATATCTCACAATGTAGCATCACATTAAGATTCCCATTGAAGAGAACACATCTCTCTGCATGAAGGTGTTCAGCAGTATTTTATCTGTCAGACTTTCTCTTCTGCCATTTGTCATTTCGTGTCTGTGTGTGTGCGCGTGTGCGTGTGCGTGTGTGTGTGTGTTTTTTCCGCCCAACCACATCACACCAGCAGACCGCACTGCGTGGTGACAGCTACATCACGGTTATGTTTTTGTTTTTTTGTCCAAAGTCTTCCAGAGGAAGTTCGACTCTCTAGATGTGGGCACGGAAACCTTATTTCGGCCATGGCTGCCCGTGTCTCAGAGATGTTCTCCGTTTGTGGTTTGACCTTTCTTCGTACACCAACACGTCTTTACTTTCAGACAATGACAGATCAAATCTTCAGAGGGATCTCATGTGGGAGGTCCAGTGTCTAAACAACAGCGGTTGCGTGTTTGTGCGTGGTACGTTCTTTTTTTCTTTTTTTTGAATGTCACAGGGATTGTAGGCCGAAATGTACTTCCTCTCAGAGGCAACGTGTTCGGTTGACTTAAACCTTGAGCAGTAACGTATAAAAACATGATTATAAAAAGTCTTTAACGTTATTTTATCAGAAAGTTCTTCGTGTTTTTCATGGCAGCAAATGCCGACTCTGGCACTGATCAACTGCTGCCATCTTTGTACCAAGTCTTAGAGAAAAGAGCCGCGATTATCTGGAGCTGGAGGCGTGGCCACGGAAACCCAACAGCCAATCAGAATGTGGCGTGAGCCTCACGTTTCAAACTCCCAAGTTGCTTTTGTTGTTTTATGTACAATATTAACAACAGCAATAAAAAAGGAAATCGCATGAGCTTCTCGGCCCTTTGTCTTTTCGCTGTATGGTTTTAATTTGACTAATGTGCTGCATGTTCTAGAATCTAGATGCTTTCTTTATCGTTAAATCTTAACCAATCGTTCATGAATTAAGGTAGAATAAGTCTGCTTCCTACCTGTCTGCGTCTTCTGTTTTCCAGATTCTAAAATGTCACATGTAGCTTAAAGCAACATTAATGAGTGGCCTTCTTCCTAGGAGAAGTACTGCCATGTATATAATACAGCTGCGATGCCCAATTATGATCAAAGATTTTGGCTCCCTGGTTGTGGAAATCCAAGCTGTTTTCTAAGGAAACCGGTGCAGAACCGGCTCCATCGCCAGCTCTGGTTAAGAACTGGAACAGCTTTGCTGGAAAAACCCTATTAAGAGTTTGGAAGGGAGTCAAAGTTGAGCAAGATGCAGGTCAGGACAGGGTTGCAGTTGGTTTCCATGAAGCGGCGCGGAGCAGTTTCCAGCGTTTCTGCTGTGTGAGCGCAAGAGAAAGGTGTGGGTGGAAAGGGAGGTGGCTGGTGGTTGGCTAAGGTACAGGAGGATAATGAAGGTAGGATGAGGAGGTTTGGGGGGGGGGCGGAGGAGGGCTGGGAGGTCAGGAGCAGCCCATGGAAATGCAGATTGCCTCTTTTATTTCTATTGCCAGCCTTTGCTTTGATGCAAAGTGAAAAAAAGAAAAAGAAGAAAAAAAAAAAGAGTTTCTTCGGACTAACTTTCACCATGCCTCCTTTCTCGCCATCTTTTATCCCCCACTGCTTTTGCTCTTCGCTCTCCCTTCCTCTGCCTCAGCTCAATTGACAAAGCGGGCCCTCGGGCCCGCCGAGCTGTCTCCTCCGAACGCCCTCCCCTCGTCCTTAAACCTGAACCGGACTTTTTGGTTTCTGCTCGGAAACGGCGGTCTCCCCAACTCTGAGCATCTCTAGAATTTTTTTTTTTTTTTTTTACAACGTATGCAATAAAGATTTCTTTATAGTTTAAACTATACTCCGTGCACGGCATAGCTGAAGTTGGTCCGTACTAGATTATACTGCCCACTTAACAACCTGCTCAGGTAGCCAGACGGCGGTCAGCTGCATTACCCGAACCAGTTCGTGAAGGTTTTCTTTTTCGGAGCGTCCAGAGCTTTTACGAGTGTTTTTATTTTATTTTATTTTCGTAAACCGCAGAAACTTGGGTTCGTCGGGGATCATTCTTTTGACACGCGCCACCCACCGAGAAAAAACTCCAGTCACGGCACAAACCTTCAGGGCCGCAGCCTTCCTCTGACAGAATAATGTTCCCTTTGCATAAAAAAAAAAATAAATAAAAAGGCTCCACAGTACATGCTTGAGGTGACAAAGAAGCCAAAGCTTCCATTAAGCGTTTGTGGGACGCATTTGAGTGAGCCTCGTCCACAACGAGAGAATTAAGTAAATTCCCCAATCTCCGTGTTAAACCACACGGCCGCCCCAAAGGTCCCGTGTCCAGCCCATAATGGACTAAAGCTATTTTGACCAGACGAAGGTTTGCTGCTTTAGGATACAGATGACATTTAAAAAAAAAATCTTCACATGCCTCATTAGAAAGCGTAATCCTCCTTGATCGGCTGCTAAACCGAACACATTGCATTATTCTTGACGGACATCAGGCTGTTATGGCCATCCCATCACCACAGACCTGCACAGATTAAAGAAAAGGAAAGAGCACACCGAAAAACAGAAAAAAAAGAAAAGTAAAATAGGGAGGTTTAAGTTTTTAGGTGGTCTGGAAAATGCAGAGCAGGCATATTGAAATACAGATAAAGAGAGGGGGAAAAAAGGCAATTGAATGGCGAGCCATGAAGAAATGGTCAGCTAATTAAATCTTTATACTGTTCTCCTGGGGGGGAGGCTAATCTTGCGGTGGGTGGGAGTTGGACTGTCCTGTCTATAAAAACGTTTTCAAAATCTTTTCTCCTCTTCTTCATGCTCTCCGTTTCTCAGCCCACCCCTGGTTTTTCTTTACCCTTGTGTTTAGTTTTTTTTTCTTTTTCTTCATGGCTGTTCATGGGAGCTTAAGAGTGAGTTGGACAATGCTCAGGCTCATTACTGGAAAAGAGGGTTTGAGCAAAGATGTTAAAAAGAAGAAAAAGAAAAGAGGTAGAAACTCCCCCGTCCCCCAGAAATCACTCAGCGCTGAGCAGGATTTAAAGCAGGGATAAAAGGGAGGAAGAAATGCAAAGCCACCAGAGCAGGAGTTTCATCTTACGTTGTAGTGTATGAATACAGTCGGCGTTGGACGTGTGGGAGTGGTGCAAGAGTTGGGATAACATTAAAAAAAAAAAAAAAAAAAAGCAAGAGGAAGTGTGCTTCAAAAGAAGCAGCCAGTGGCTCGTCTCTCATAAGGTGGACACGCTTAGATTGTACTATTGTCTGGTGGTGCTGTTGGACGGAGTGGGGAGGGGGCTGGGAGGGGCGGGAAGGCGATGATCTGAGATCAGATGTTTCCTCCAGATAACATCCAGCCACGGCGATCGCTTCCAGACGCGGGTCGGGACTTTTCTCAGCAGCGAGGCCAGAGGTCGGCGTCCACGAGGCCGGACTCCGGCCCGCCAGAGCCTTCGGATCGCCCGTTCGGCTCTCCGCTCCATCCGTCCAGGTTGTCGCAGCGGACGACCTGGGCGTATCCGTGGTGATGATCAGGCACTTCTGAGTTAACTTTGGATTCAGAAGTTATGCCCTCCAGTTGAGCAAAGGGACAGATTTGATTGAGGTCACAATGATCATCATTTTAAAAGTGGAACAAAGAGAAATAGAGACGTGTCCTGTGTTACACATCATTGACAAGCGATTGTTTGCTAGAGGTGTGGACTCTGTTAAAGTTTTAACAATTTGATCTGATTTCGCTCAATCGCTAACCTTTGGCAGTGACGTACGTAAGAGGAGGCAGATTGGAGGAAGTGCGTCACCAAACTTCTTCCTATGTGAAACACATGCTGTGAAGGGAACATGTAAAATGTTAAGGTGACTGGCCAGCTCCAGGATGACTCCTGTCCTTCAAATATACAAACAAAGAACTGCTTTGTTCCCAGCTGTTTTTGTTGTCAAACAGCTTTTAGTTCTATTTTTGCATGACTTATTTGCAGCTGTTTTACATTTCGGTGGTCTTTTTTTTTAATTTATTGAATTCTTCTTCTAAGGTCCACTTGATTTTTGAGTACTGAGTAACACTTTATATGACGGGTTGTGAATAAGACAGTCGTAACACCGTCATAAACATGTAATAACTCCTGTCATGAACATGAGTGAGTCTTCATGAATATTTATGACCCTAGTCATAAAGTGTCATTCGGTAAATCATGACACTTTTAATACAAAGTTGACTTTATTCAAAATGTTTTTGTTATGACGACTTGACACGAATCAAGAAATCATGATCTGACGTAAATTTGTTATAAAACTATTACTGATTAAACTTTAGCTTTAATGACATAAAGCGACATGATTTTTAAAGTTTAATCAATGGTGTAACACACTTTTATCTAATAAAGCCACATTAAAGATATATTAAACATCTGTCTAAAAATATGGTAGCTAAAGGCAAAAAATAAAACGCAATAAAATATTTCAAAGTTTGTGTTTCATGTAGATCATCGATGGTGCACTACCTTCTATTTTCACTTCCTGTGTAAATAAACATAAACAACTTAGACATTTGACTAAGAAGATAAATGTCCACTTTGATCTTGGTCCAATGGGTTTAAGATCTCAAGAGAGTCACCTTTTCCAAGAACTTTATTTTGAAATGTCTTTGTATAGGGAAGTAACAAGGATTAAATGTCGATTGTTAAAGTCAAACAGATGCGTGATTTCACGTGAAATTGAAAAACATTGTAATTTAAAACCAAGGGGGAAAAAAAAACCTTTTAATTTCAATGTATATAAAAGAGAGAGAGAAAAAAGAAAAAGTGAGTTGTGTAAACAGTGCGGAAGTTTTAAAGTTTACTCTGCCTGGGTTTACCTGATCGCATTAAAACGCTACGCTGACACAAACGAGAACGGGAACACAAATACAGGTCGAGTAGGAATGGAAAACAAGGAAAGCAAAGAGTTAAGTCCATTTCCTGAGTATAAATTAAACGCGTCTTGTAATCACATTGCAGGAATGCAGTCGGTGTACACTGTTAAACACTCCCTAAGCCCTGGCTCCACTTCACTCTCTCAGCACTCCACACAAAAGAGCCTTTGTTCTCTCTCTGCTCTTGAAAAGCAATGCTCAGTCACTCCCTCCTCCTCTTCTTCTTTGCCTCCCCCCCCCCCACACAGTCCCTCCATCTCTCTACTCTCTTTGCTGTTTCTGTCATTTGCTCCACTCTTTCCTTTCCTCTCCCCTATCTGTTTTGTTCATTCATGGACTTGTTTTTTGGCTCGCCAGCTTTCTTTCCCATCGCCTATCTCCTTCTCTCAGGCTCAGACGCTATAGCTCGCTTTTGGCCTTGATATCTGAGCTTGTTTGTAGCTCAGAGAGGCAACATGTGCTCCGGAGCCAAACCAAAAGCGCATGAACTCTGCCACAATAATCACCCGGTCCTTAGGTCAGTCGCCGGCTCCCCCCCCCCCCAACAAATCCTCAGATCTCCCAAAACGAAAAAAAAAAACAAAACAAAAAAAAAAACAGGATTTCTCAAAGAAATCTGCTTTCCCTCAGGTTTTGCTCTGCCTGCGCCAGCTGCTTCTCTCCTGGTTAACCACACATTTACGGTAAGAAACTGGAATGGGAAGAGGAAGCATGGGAGAAGGTGTGTCCTGTTGGTTTCTATCCCTCTTCAGGTGTCTTAGATCCCAAAAAAGAAACAAAAAAAAACACTTAGAGATTAGAGATTGGTTCACAACACAAGTTGCCAGCAAGAAAACACACACCTGGCAGAATGGGAGCCTTTGGGCGTGGAAACTGTTTTGTATAGCAATCAGGTCATATGTGACAAGCTCATGAAATCTCTCTGCTGAAACACGTTTTTCTAGGAGAAACCCCTCAAAGGCTCCTCCTCTCCCTGAACCTTGTGGCCTTCGCCCGCTGATTGATTCTCGTATCGTCTGAAAGTACGAGCGCCGTGCCTGTCGCGTTTCTGCAGCTTCGTCTCAAAGGCTGAGAAGCCGACATTTGAAACGAGACGTCTCAGAGGTGAAAAGGAAAAAACTTTAAACAAAGACCGACTAATGTGCCTGTCATGTTCCTTTCATCATCATGACAGAATCGCAGTGCGTCAGTGGGAGAAAAGCAAAATGGCCGTTTATCTAATTTTAAGCTTTGAATTGATGGTTCAGATTTTGACGAGAGGTTTTTCTGAAAATGATTTTGGTGGTGTTTCGCTCACCTATCAGTTTGTAGAAAACTGAACTGCCTCAAAGATTTTCAAATAACCCAAATTTGAGAAAGACGCATCTGATTTTTCTCTTCGGACGTAGAAGAATCTTTTTTTTTTTTTTCTTTTCCTAGCCATGTAAAGATATTTTAAAGTTTTTTTTCCACCATTTCATTTCTCAGGAACCCTTGTCCAATCAGAAATGGGAAAACCAAAACATTTGTATTGATATTTTCACCGCAGTTCAGATAGAAACGTATGAACAGATTGTAGGAAAAGTGTTAACACACAGCAAGGAGCAGCATCCTGCCGCCCTCTGGGTCGATTCTGCTCTTAACTTCTAGACGCTCCACAAATCTCGGTTTCACGAGATTTTCATGTCGTGAAACCGACATGAAATCTCCGGGAATATTCACGGGTTTTAAGCAATCCGTCGCGTCGCTAAGCGGGAAGGGCCAAAGGAGCATTTCCTGTCACTTCAAAATTATGATGTCATTTCAGGAACAACGTGGAACCACCTGCAGAGGACATGTTCAGCAAACACAGTCAATTACCACATGTCACAAAGTGGTCAAATCAGATCTTGGCAGAGTGTGCTGTGAAAAAAAAAAATAGAAAACGCTACCAAGCTGCAGTCTGTCTTTGTAAATGAGTACAGAGGATAAAAACCCAACTGTTTGTAGTTGGGTTTAATTGCACAGACACCTCTGTATAATCCTCCAGTGAATACGTTGTGACTCACTGAAATGCTCTCAGATGTTGTCAAAGGTTCCTGCGGCAATGCAGATTCTCAAATAAATGTTCAAATAAATTTTCAAAATTTATTTGAAAAGCCTTTCTACGTTCTATATAAAAATTCTGACCTTTTCCTCTTCATCACTGCTTTCCTCAAAATCCTCTTGTTTCTGTAATGTGGGCTGCGTTGGCAAGGAAAGCACTGCAGACATTATCAGCGCTAATTTCTGAATTCGCTCCAGACTCCATTTGGCAACAGCTGTACTTATCTGTAATCGGACTGTATCGCCGGTTGACGCAGAGATTCCTTGGTATGGGACAGAACAACACGGACATGCCCAATGTGCACGATGATGCTGAGTGTGATGATCCCTGCCTGTAAATGAATGACACCTCGTCGTAAAGCAGCGGTTTATAGGCTAATCACTCTTCTGATACGCACTTGAACATAGCCCTGTACTTATTCAGTCTCCCTCAGCGTTAGCTGACCTGGTTTTCTGGCCCTTTTAGTACAGACGGGCTGCACTGCGTGTTTCTACAAATCCCTTTTTTTTATGTGTATAACGGGCAATAGAGACAATCCCGGTGTTCCTTTCCCCCCTCAGCCTCAGCGTGTCTCGTCCTGCCTGAGTATATAGCCCTGCCACAATGAGAAGGACCTGAGGCGTGAAGTGCAATCACGTCCATCAACTCTTATCGAAGCAGTCACAGGGTGTCTGATGTAAGGCCTCCTTGCGCAATCGCCTCCTGACAGACAAGTGCCGCTGAGAAAACGTTTAACCGACTTCACCGTTGTGGGGCTGTTTTTCAGGGATCTGTGCCAGGGGTGTCTACAGTTTGTGACTATTGACGAGCTCATTAGCACTCGATTTTGTTCACACAAAACGTACAACCTTCAGTCGTCCTCTTTAACGTGACGCTGACTTGTTGCACGGAGAGAAGACCTTGAAAGCTGTGCGTTTTCGTTGGAACTTTCATGCATGCAATAGACAAAAGGACGTTTATTGCACGAATAGATTTGCCTAAACTGGAAGATTTTTGTGTTTATTTCGGGAAACTAGAATGTTTTTAAATCAGTAAACGGACCATGACTTTAGCATGCAGTGTATATGTTCTATACTTTCCTCTTCTGTGTGTTACTGGGTGAAAAAGGCTAATTGTTAGCAATGTTCAGTTCATAGGTAAGACAATACATAAACTCAGATTGATTGCAGAGTGTAATTCCCACTGTGAGGTTGCGCTACAGCCAAATACGAAACTCTGAAGAGTGTAAAATCACAGGTCTGTAATCATCTCCCTTTTGTTCGTTTCAATAAAATCTTGTTTAACTGCGGAGCCGTGCAATACAGGCCGCTCTCTTAGATACTCACGTTGCGACATTCTGTTATGCTGACACCAATAATTCATAAGCTTTTATGATTGACGGGTGATTTAGATCGCTTTACAAGAAAATAAAGGAACAGAGATGATGAAATTGCTTTAACAAAAAAACAAAACAAGAAGTGGGTTGAAAATGTCGGCGTGGCGTGAAAAGAAAGACAAAACTTCAAAATACAACCAAAACAAATAAAAATCAAACAAAGGACATCGTAAAGCAGTCTTGACCTTGATGGGACAACAGGAGGAAACGTGTCTGAGAAGGTAGTAGGCAATGAGGTGAATAACCAACGCCGAGTTTTGTTTGTTTGTTTGTTTTTTTGTTGTTTTGTTTTTTTGCGTCGGCTTTGGCTGCATTGTCAGACGGAGCTGATTCCCTTAATCTCGCATTCCAGAATCAAAGACAATGGCGTCTCTATTTTGTCCACCAAGGTGGAGGAAACGATGACATTTTGGACACGCTGACTCAGCAACTGCGGTGGATATGAGGCGACGCAGAAAAACAATAACGGAGCCCGGAGGAACCTCCCTTTTTTGCTCGGATTAATAATTAGCAAATAAAGCGGCCTCGTCCTGCCAAATGAGATTTGAACCGGTTTGGCAGAGCGCCATATCTTGAGCTAGTAAAGCAATAATTAAAATAAAATTTTAAAGTATAGTATAAAAAATAAAAATTGGGTTTATTTGTTCAATAACCTGCAGTTAGAATAATATTGAAAATCCCACTTATTTCAGGAATTTAATGCTAGTTCATAACTACAATTAAAATGATTGTAGTTGTAGATATTCAGTGTTTCGGAGAAAAAAACCCACATTATTTAAATTTTGAGAAGAGCAAAAATAAAGTATTTTAATGTCGACATCAGCAGAAATCTCATATCGGTGCGTCGCGTTTTTTTTTTTTTTTTAGACAGAACACTGACCATATTTATAAAATACTCTCTGACATTGTCATGTTTGCTAACATAACACAGACGCTCATAAATAGATGCTTGAACATCTACGTATCCGTTTTATCTCGAATCTGCGATATGGTCGACAGCAGCCTGTCTGCAGACACTCGCTGAGCCTCGCAGGTCGAGCAGAATCAATTTGTCAGCTGATGTTCCCAGAGTAAAAGATCCTCTTTTGACTCTGTGCGGTCGAGTTAACGGTCAGAAAACCTCGCACAGGGAGACGAGTTGGAAAAACGCGCCGAGGGATTCTGCGAAAACAGATGTCTGAGCTCAGTCGCTGGAGACGCCGTTGGGTTCAGCTGCTGCAGTTATCCTCTCTGACACAAATGAGTCACCCTGTCATAGTCGTATCTGAAATAACCACTCTGATAAGAGGAGTCCAGTCCGGAGACTCGCTGTTGCTGTGTCCAAATTTCCCCAAAGTAAATCATCGACTTTGTGACTCCCTCGATTTATTAAACTCCTCTTCGAAGGCAGGATTTGAAGACTTAAAACTTAATCCTTCCACATGTCAAATAAATAAAAATGAAAATCTTTGCACTCATTGATTTCAGACTTTTGTTTTTTGGGGGGAATTTTCCCCGATCACTTTAACAGAATGTGCTTAACCCTCACAGCTGAAGGCTTCGGTGTAATACATCCAGGTGATGCTTTTGGAATGAGGCCAGTTTTTCTTTCTTCGTGTGTAACCCTGTTGCCCTTTGACCTCCATGGACCTGTGCTTTTCATTTGTAGAAAGCTTTGTTGACACTGCAGACCTTAGAGATTTTGCAAGGGGATTGCAAAACCCAAAGTAGTGGAAATGTTTTGTTGTTGTTTGTTTAATTTAATTTAATTTTTTTTTGTAGATTTGCTCATAAATTGCTCATAAATTCCGCATTTATCTCGTCTCTGTCGTGTCTGCGTTTCATTCCCCCCAAATCGCGGCGCATTCTTCCCCCGTGTAACATCCGTCTGCCCTTTCAGAAAGTGTTATATAAAGATTATCTTACAGCGCTCTGCTCTGAGATGAGCACAGCAGATCTGGGCGGCGTGCGGCGACACGCCTGCCCTTCCTCGCAAGTCTGTTTGGCTTTCAGCAAACATACAATGACACGGACAAGAACGCACACAAGCCGGGATCCCAGATGGCGGCCTGTAGCGGCCTGTCGGTAACCCAACTACCTGTGGAGGGCAAGAGAAATAGCTGCGGGCGTGCGTGTGCGCGCGCGCGCGCCCACGGCGGGCAGGGCTGGGCCCGTCCGCGCCGCCGCAGAGCCAGGCAGCTCCGATGTCTTTGATGGAAGCTGCGCAGATCAGAAGAGCAAAGAGGAGACACTGATCTGAGATGTTGTTGCAGAGAACACCCCACAGGCAGGTTCCACCTCCTCCGTCCCAGTTGTTTCCTTTTATTTAGCTTCAGAGCAGAGAGAGAGCAAAATATATATGTATATGTGTATTGAAAGACTCCTTCTGAAGAACATAATAGCACTAGAGAAATGTCTACGTGCCGGTTTGTGCTTCTCAGCAAACGACGTGAAACAAGATGAAATTTCTTTCTCTTGTCTGGTTTCCTTTCGGTTTGTTTTAGACTTTATAAACTTTATGTAACTTTTCAGTTGTGGAAGATTGTTTTACAGTCAAAAGTGACACACAGACAGGTGAGAGGCCGGATGCGCATTGAGAAGATTGCACGATCGTCACAGAGGCACGCTGGGCAAGCCATTCACTCGCTACCAAAAATAATTATTAAGCTGTGTTTTTCAACCCAACATGCTTGGTTTCTGGATTTCTGGAGGAAGAGAGGATGGAAAAGCTTTGCTGAAAGACTCCAGGATGAGATTTGAACTGCGGGCCACCAACGCGTTTCTTCCCGCCACAGACAGAAGCCAAGGTTAGACACAAAGACGCTTTGTTCTTCAGATGATTGACGTGTAAAGTTACAATTTCTAAAGGCAAACGCGGCCGGGTGAAGAACGGATGTGATTCTCCAAGGCCAGGCAAACACTGAGGACTCGGAAAAGCAACTCAAGTCCACTTGTGATCTGTGTTTTGGCTGCGTCCAAAACACTTTAAATAACAACAGGATGGACTTTGTCAAAAATTGAAGAAAAAGCAAAATGGATCCTATTTTGTGCCTTCCAGCTGGGTAATGATTCGATCACTTTCCAAATCAAGTTAATTTGTCCTGGAGATGTAAATGTATGCAACAAATCCAGTCAGTCACATCCAAGCATTAGGAACAGGCTTTGCCCTGGAGCATTTATTGCTGGTTACTGTTCCTGGTTTATCTTCAGGTGGATCTTCGTTTGTTATCTGGTATCCTTTGAACAATTCCCTGAAGTTCCTTTGTGCTTCATGTGCCGCTTCCCTATGAAGCTGTCATTCCAGTGGGAAATCTCCTGATATGAAATGAACACAGAATCTTCTGAAATAAACATTATCTAATTGTTTCATGCATGTGTTTGAGAAATGTGCTTTGAGCCGAGCAAATTGTGTCAAGGTGTTCCTCAGAACCGAGTCGCAGCAGGGCTGTCCAAATACGGTCTGACTCGTCTTTAACATTTTTAATAATGAAGGTTTGCAAAGCCTAGAACCACGCAGGACGTCCAAACCATCCCCCCAAACCGTCATTCAGCCTGGCCGAAACAGGACTGAGCCGCGACTCTTCCCGCTGCGAGACAGCCTCCCGCCTCTGATCTGAAAGCTGCGGTTTTTCCCCAATAAAAGCACAACTCGTGATTGCTGTCGCAGTAATTTCATTTCGCGACTTATACAAAGTCATAAACAACAGGAGGCCGTACTTGAAATAAAATTTAAAGCGATTCAAACAAAGCAGAATTCCCTGACCCGCCACCTCTGAGACCAGAGGACGAGAGCAATACATTCACCAGGGATCCAAACATTGAGCTGGAGCTAAAAGTTATTGCTTCTCAGTGCTTACACTGTGAAACTGACTTATCTTAGCATGTGAAACCTAAGAAGATGCGATCCATAACATAGAGTTCACTTAAAATGACAGCATGTTTTGCTCTTAATGCCTCTGAGAGGAAATGCTTTAAATGTTCTGTTGTCAGCACGTGTTTCGCACAGGAAGATCATTTGTGACGCGCAGCCTCCAACCTCCTTTTTTCTCCAAATAACAGTGAAGCAAATAGCAGTGACTGACTAGCATTATACAGTATGTTGAATCAAAGTTGCAGCCTATGTAACCAATCAGGATTTAGACTAAATGAAGACAATAAGTGAGTTGTGAGTTATCTAGTTCAGATACACTAACTGCTTATCATTCGTTTTGAAGGGAACAGATGATCTTGATCCGCCGTCTCTTTAGTCTCGTCCGATGGTCTTTTCCTACAGTTTCAGCACTTGGTTGCGTCGGTGCGCACAGCCATGCATGTGTGCATGTTTAAAAACTCGCCTGTTGTAGCCAGATTGTGGATTCAGATAGGTACACACGCAGTGACAGACAACGCGAAAGGAAGGACTCCTGTCTGTCCCTCTGGGTCTCCTGACTCATGGTAATTCCCCTGATGCCTCGGGGGTGGGGGGGAGTGGGGTTTGGGTCAAAGGTCATGGGTTGCAGAAGCTCGACCTGTCCTCTAAGCGCCCCCCCTGGAGGGACAAATCATAACATGTCTGTTTTCATGACTATAACACCATGTGCAGGCATCCAGCGTATGACTGTGACTGGGTTTATTCATCAGGAATGTGCCTGTGAAATGTATTTCTCTCTCTCTTTCTCTGTGTGTGTGTGTGTGTGTGTGTGTGTGTGTGTGTGTGTGTGTGTGTGTGTGTGTGTGTGTGTGTGTGTGTGTGCGCCTAATGAAGGATAATAGCAGTTTTTAGTTTGGCAGTGTGTTTGCGAGTGATTACACCTTTGTGTGTTTGTCGGGGGTGTGTGCAAGGAGTGAGAAATGGAAAGGGAGAAGGTTGTGGTGTGATAAAGTGTCTAATTGCAGAGAGCCTCACTGTGTGGCATGTCAGATTGTTCTTCCCCTGTGGGCCTGAGGCCTTCTGCAGCCAGAGCGCATGTGTTAGAGGCGCTGCGTGCACGTGTGTGTGTGTGTGTGTGTGTGTGTGTGTGTGTGTGTGTGTGTGTGTGTGTGTGTGTGTGTGGATCTCAACTGCCTGCTGCAAGTCTTGGCAGGCTGCCTGAACACTGAGGATCCAGTCGACGATATATCATGCTCGCCATACATTTTTACCTTCATGCGGTTCTCTCAGGGCTCTAAGGCCATCGCAGTGTGTGTGCGCCGAGCGAGGGTGAGAGAGGGATAGGATGAAAACTGCAGTAACTCCACACTCGCTGCGTCACAATTGCTCCCATTGTTCTGACGCTATAATCAGAGCGGACATGGAACTTGGCCTGGAGACTGAGAGGTCTCTGCAAACCGGGACAGCTGCTGAGACACAGTTTCACACCAAACGCGGATCTGGGGAGGTGTGCGTTGGAATTAGGTTATTTATTTGCGCTTTAATGCAGGATTACGTTTGCTTGTCTTTTGTTAAAGAGGAAATTTGGTGATTTAGTTCTTTGGCGTTTAGCTCTAATTTGCCCCTGATGTTTATTTACGTGCGGGCGGCAGGGCAACGCCGTGTTTGGTCTCGGAAGCCGGAGCTCAGATCCAGGAGTGACATCACACTCGAGTGAATCTGGTTTCAGTTGCGAGTTGGAAAACCGGCAGGATTTGCTGATTGTTGTGGTGATAACTTTGATAACGGTTTTCAAACTTTGCATTTAAGTCCTGCCTCAGTAAATACTGAAAGGTTTACGACGTACAACTGCAGTGGCTTGGATTTGCTCCAAAAACAAAAAATGACAAGAAATATGATTTACTGAAAGAATGAGAAGGAAGTTCTTCTGTTTTTTGAAAATAAAAAAAAAATAAAAAATAAAAATCCAATATGGTTTCCAAAGGATAAAAACAAAGCGATAAGTTTCTTTCCACTGTTTTTAGTTTCTATCTTTTCGAGTGTCTTGACTAGACCTTAATCGAAATGTGCAAAGCATTTTACACGACACTCATCCGTTCTAACACACATTTGCATAACTCTAGTGATAGAAGAAGACCCTTAACAGCTAAAACAACTAAATGAAAATATTCATATCCATCGGTTGCAAGACGATGTGAGCAGATTTAGATTTAGCAGCAGAGTTTTGCAAGAGCTTCAGTGAGTTGGCCTAAGTTTGTCTCAGCGAAATAACTTCCAGGTCGCCGCTCGTAAATATGCTGCCTTTATCAGTCCATCTCATTTACCGAACTAACTGGTTTATTATGAGTCCGGTGGGATAATTTCCAAACAAGTTCAAGACCCAGATAAGCAGAGGTACTTACCGTCTTTAGCGGAGTGGTGCAAATGACCAATTGTTGCAAAAATCCAAAGCTTTCTCCACTCCAAGAAGGGTTATGATGCATGATTTTATGGTATTTCAAGTTATGTCAACAAGAATCCCCTGAACGCTAAATAAAATTGCAATATGGCTGACACAAAGAACATATTACATTAATACACCGATTGTGGTTTGCATTGCACTTAACCAATGAGATACATACTGCGCAACCTTTTATTCGGGATCACGTTCCTTTAACGCTTGAAGACATAAAATGGAGAGAAGCGTGTAGCTTTCGGCTAATAGCTAGCACCACAGCATCGGGCAAATCCCACTTATTTTCAGACTCGCTACTAAAATCCACTCGGCTCGGGTGCGACTTCATTTCCAGATGTGGATCCCGACCTCCGGGACGAGCCTAACGCAGTAAACTGATAAATCACAGGCGGATAGATGCCGCTGGAAGCCTTAAAAGCGTTTTTATGTAACAAACATTTGCTCCTGCACCGCATCTTTCGGGCTCGATCACTCATTTCACGTCTAAATCCAAGCAGATGTTTTCGAAACCGAGCGGCTTTAACGGTTCCTGCTCCAGGCCGGCCCCCTGGTGCGGGAACCCAAAAGAGGCTTTGTAGTACATGACTGGAGGTCAAGTCAAGGCAACTTTCCACTTCTGCTCCTTAATTGTTGTTTACTTTCTTTGATGCTAAATGTCACTTCCTGTTTGCTTGATGCTTCTCGAGGATCCGAATCCCGCGGGATGGCATAGAGTTATACTCTCATTTTGCTGCTCTCACCACAGCTATAGCTGTTGTTGTTATTCACTGACTTCCTTTATCACTGCTGTTTCCTGTTTCCCTGTGCTAAGCAAAAATAGCACAAAGCCCACAGCTCTGCAATGATTAGTTCCTCTTTTTCTAGTCAAAAGTCAAATTGTCTGGCTGAAAATCAAAAAGAAAAATAGTTCAGACTGTGACATGGGTGCCTGGGCGTAAACGAGGTATTTCCGGACAGGTGAGGGTTTGGTGGATTGTCTTCAGACGGCCGCTGTGTCTTGGGGCAGCCTGTGCAGGGCCGATGTCTCTGCAACCAGGTTTGAGCAACCGATGAAAACCAGAGCTTTCAACAACAACAGCTGAACAGTTTGTGTGTGTGTGTGTGTTTCTGTGTGTGTGTGTGTGTTTCAGCGTCTCTCTCAGAGCACCTTCTCAACCTGTGCTTTTCCACGACATTTCATTTCAAGAAGAGGTTCTATCTTAGAGAGTCTAAAAAGTAGGAGTCATTTACAAAGCTGGAGCACTAAAAGGCAGAGCAGTAACTAAAAGGCCTGTGGTGGAGCACACAGGGAGTGGGTGTTTAGAGTTTTATAAGATTAAACCACAAGTTCCCTGACAAGAGTCGTCTAATAAGAGGCTCATGATGGGCCAGCAGTCTCCCAGGGGTCTGGCTGTGGTAATAACACATCTTTATGTCTCACACCCCGCAGCCCCGTCTCCCCCCGCCTTTTTCTTTTTTTTTAATGGAAACATGGCTGCTGTTTTTGCTGCAGTTGAGAGGTTTTATTTCACAGGCGTGTGATTTTGTTTGTGTTTGTTTGTTAGTTGTAACGACGAATCTGTTCTACGTCGAAACAAAATAATCACCATTTCCAGCCCCTCATCAGGAGCTGTGAAGAGGTAAGGTCCAAGCTTTGAGTCATTGTTTCCACAGAGCTGCTGCTGCTGCTGCTGAAGCTGCTGCTGCTGAAGCTGCTGCTGCTGCTGCTGCTGCTGCTGCTGCTGCTGCTTCTGCTGCTTCTGCTTCTGCTGCTGCTGAAGCTGCTGGCCCGCTGAGGTCTGATGAGAAGCAGCCACAAACCACTTTCACAGATCGTACTTTTGTTTTTCTGGTTGAACAAACAGTTTGCCCCCCTCCGATCCCCCAAGCTGGACAATCGTGTTAAAGCCCTTTAATAAATTTTTTATTTTTTATTTTTCCAAAGTAGTCCTGTTTAAAGTTTCCCTCAAGCACCGTAGGAGACACATGAAACATGCGGGACAAAGTCCTCTGGTCAGAGATGATAAAATTGCAACGTTTTGGTCTGAATGCTGAAATGCTCCACAGGACAGTGGCAGCAGCATCATGCTGTGGAGGAAAGCTTTTCTTCAGCTGGGACAAGGACACCGACCAGAGTTGATGGGAGGATGGAGTGAAATTCATTCCAGTTCTTGGTGAAAACGCAGAAAACGTCAGACTGGGCCAGAAAGTCGTGTTCCAACAGGACGATGCACCTGAACATACCATCAAAGCCGGAGCTATAATGGAAGGGTTTACATCAGCATGCTAGCAGAATTGCAGTTGTAATTATGGAGAATGGTTCTGCAAAATATTGACTCTTTTGGGTTGAATTCGAATGCAAGCCACACTTTTTTTTTATTGATTGTGTAACCCACGTGACCGACATGACCCAATCATCTTCCCTTTAAGACCATCCCTTTAAGTTCATTGTCATGTGTGTTTCCGGGTTGGCTGCTGCTCACTGTTGGTCGCCGCGTCAGTTGTTGATAAAACAACTTGAAGTTTAAGTCAACTCATTATTCATTTAATCTCCAAGGTTGAAGATTTGCGGTTGTGATTCATAAACAGCTGGATTTGAACGAGTTACCATTGCATTCACCTCCTCTGACAATCCGTCACTCGGCGGTCAGGTTTTTTTCTTCCGGACCCCTTCACTGGATGACGGAAGATGGTGAGCTACCCACCCACCATCTGGTGGTAGGAATACAGAACAACACTTCCATATAGGAACTGAACTGACTCTGAGGAGTATAAAAAAGGGAAAATAACTATTCTCCCATCAATTGTGGACCTTTTGTGGACTCTATTGGGTTAAAGTGTCACTGATTACCATTATAATTGTTTTGTTGGTTTGTTTCCTCTTTTTTTTTCCCCCCTTTTTGAGAACTTTATTTTTTTTCTTTTTTTTTTGTTTGTTGTTGTTTTGGTTTATCATTATTATCATTATTATTATTGCCACTGCAATAAATAGCAGTATCAACACACCCCTTTTGCAATAGTTGTATTAATTATTCATCCAATCATGACTCCATTTCGTACCTTCTTCTGATTCTACAAACTGGTTAATATTACACTTTGCAGTCAGATCTGCGCAACTAATGATAGCGTTACAATTGATTTTATTATTCAGCTACAAAGTGTCAAAAACAATGTTCCAGTATGGACTGTGTTGATTTATCACCTAAAATCCCAGATAAAATACATTGAAGCTTGTGGTTTCACATTACAAAATAGGAAAAGCCTGATGCCTGATTGACCTATAAACCCTAGATATAATCGAAATAGAATGACAGAGCACAGTAGCTACATATGAATGACTCAGAGAGCAACAAGTAAAAGAGGAACGTTTTGGTGTGGCCTACACAAAGTCTGGACATTAGCCAATCGAGATGCTGCTGAAGACAGCTGCTCCTGATGGGATGTGCTCCAATCTGGCTGCATTAATACAGTTCTGCAAAGACGGGAGGACCAGAAATAGCTCCACAGGGTTGTAAAAGACTGATTAGCCCAGTTACTGCAAATGCTTGTTGCCGCTAAGAGTTGTTAAGTTAAGAGGGTGATCACTTTCTCACAAAGGGCCAAGTTGGTTTTGAGAGCTTTGTTCCTTATTGTAAACGAAACAACAATTTGAAAATTGCATTTTGCATTGACCTAGGTGGTGTGAGATTTTTGCATCAATAGGCTTGACTTGGCTACGAATAATTACTGACTAGTGCTGAAGGCGGTTGTTAGCAGTCACTGGTATCAAAATGACCAAGTCCCTAATCATCAGGTCAGTCAAAGTCAATTGTTGCTTTATGAATACATTTCTGGTAAGGTGCAGCATTACAGAACAACAGATGACGGCGTGAGCGTTGTACACACATTATGTAACGTAATCACAGACCACGTCTCTCCAAAATAGAAAAAAAATAAATAAATCATTCGAGAATTGCTTCAACCTGCAGCCACTAGGTTAGTAAGATGTAACTAAACTTTGAAAAAAGTAAAAAGAAATTTTATTGCATTTCAGTTTTACTTATTTAGAGCCAATTCACAACAAGTCGTCTCAAGGTACTTCACAAAAAAGGTCATGGAAATGCAGTAAGTTTGGGATTTGGAGTCTCATGGCTGGGCCCAACGATATCTTTTAAAATCGGTCTAATGACGTGAAAAATGCAAGCCTGACTAAAAGCCAAAAGCAGAAGAAATATTCCAATCCCAAGAAGATACACTGAAGTATGCAGTTGTAAAGTGACAATATGTGAAAACATTCAAGGGCCATGAGTGTGTCTGCAAGGCCCCTGCCTGTTTCCATCTGTATGGGACAACCGTCTGATGGAACAGGATGTATCACCGAGATGATCCAAAGGTTTCCTATGTCAGCGCCAGCTTTGATTTAACTTTCTCAGATGAAGGGGGAACGGGGGAAAAAAAAAACCCCAGAAAGAAACAGATGAAGGAGACAAGAAGCTCCTGAAATGAACACCTTGGTAAAACCTGCCACTGTATAAAGTGTCAGCGTTGGGGCCTCTCCCCGGCAAGATGCCAGACCCGGAGCCTCAATCTCCTCCATCACCGCGAGCAGCACGCCGCTGTGAATCCCATTAATAAACGGAGAAGAATAACAGCGGCGGGAAGGGGAGCGACGATACATTACCTGGCAATTAGGCAAAAGGCAGCGGCATTTGAGGGGAGAAATGCGGACCATATGGGAGGCCATGTGAGAGGCCACCCGACCCCAGGGGCCCCACAACTCTCACATCGACTCCCCTCGCCAGACCGGACCTGTTTGAAGTCTTACATAATTCTCAGAAACACCAACATCTCCTGCTTCTCTCTCCACGCCCGTCTTCCCCCACCGCCTGACATCTCCTCCTCCTTCCCCTCTTGCCCTCTGCCTTTCCACTCCTAGACCACATCCACAGCGGCGGGCGGCGGCCAAGACAAACACAGCCCAGAATCAAATCAATTTTGGGAAGCTAAGGCGCAACTATTCCAGCTTAACACGCGCCGCTGACAAGCCGCATGAGATGGCCTCCCCTCGTGGGGCGTGCAAAGAATGTGGACCTCTACAGCTCCACTGATCAGACACAAAGGAGACATGGCAGCATTTTACCACTGATTTATTCCGGTTTTTTTTTTGTTTTTTTTTGTTTTTTCATGCCTGTTGTTATAAAATATGGATTAGATTTCCTGGTGATCATCTCTGGGAAGTTCCCCAAGGCGTGCTCTGACTTGTTGCGGTGTCGTTTCTTGTGTTTTCCGGCGAAAATAAAATAACAAAAAAAACAAAAAACATTTTCCCAGCACTTTTACTTTTATCGGGTGCAAAGGTTTGCCACTGTGTGAGCAAAACAATACCAAACATACAATCTAAAACATATATACGTTTCTGATTTTATGTTTTAGTGCAGCTCTCGCACACATTCATTTGATTTTTGTGACGTTAGCATAGTAGGATGAAACACACACACACCATGATGATGCCACCGCCATGTTTTACTGTGGAGACGGTGTGCAGTGTCCACGTTTTTTGCACAATTACGTGGTTTATGACCTAAATTCTCTCTAAAAACATTTATTTCCAGTGATTTTTCTGGTAGAAAATATTCAAAATGCTAACTGGTAGTATCTCTTTTATGTGGCACTGTGCATAACCATGCAGGCATATAGATTTGATTTGATTCTCAGTCATTCATCAACCCACATCTTACCATGAAGTTCCACAGTGCAGACCTTTCTTTCCACTTCCCACACATAACCAGCCAGGCAGCCCTCTTTTCTTTCTGTTCTCTTCTTTTCTTTTCTTTCTTTTTTTTTTTTTTTTTGCGAGTGTGAAGCACAACACACTAGCAGACATGTGTTTGTCATAAAGTGGAAAGCTCACAATTACACTACAATTGCTCACACTTTGAGCGAGGTTCAAAAAGAATCATTGCGCACCATGTTTAATTACGCGTCGTACTAAACGTTCGCAATTCTCCGGTGATTTTTTTTCCCCCCTCTGTTGTCGGACAGTGGAAACTTAGAGGCAGCGCAACAACATGGACCAATCAGCCAAAGTGGGCCTTTTAGAAGCAACCGCTGCCAAACGCTGGTTTTTGCACGCCTGCTGGGGGGGGGCCAGACGTCTCACTGTAGTGAGACCATGTATGGCCCTGGAACTGCTGCTACAGGCACGACAGACGTAAGCCTGAGCGAACATCCTGGACGATTAAGGATCTGCTTGATCGTCCAGGACATCCTTGTTCTCACAGTTCCATTACATATCTTAAGACTTTAATCAGCCTTTCTTGTCTCCTGAGCTCTCCGAGAAAGCTCCAGATGTGACTCTGTGAAGGGCGCTCTCTTTGGGTATGCAGTACTTGCGACGCATCGGGGCGCCGCTCTAGCAGGGGGGCGTCAGAACGACGGCGGAAAATGTATTTCCGGGCGACATTTTCTGCGTCTTCTGCGTCCGCATACACCTCGGAAAGTGCGCGGTTCCCGCTGTTCGGCCTCCCCTCCTCTTCCTCCCCCTGCTCCTTCTGCAACCTCGCAGCTGTAAGCACTCAGAGGGAAGCAGGGAAGCTCGCCGAGAGCTTTATTAAAAAATATCAAGACACCTCAAAGACCCCGGTCACCCCATCTCCCATCTAAACAGTCCCAGCCCCACCCAGAGCAGGGCCCGTATACATCTTGTCTTCTCCCCCACAGGTCGTCTCCTGAAGTAGGCCAATAAGTCTTCTAGCATGTGGTCTCGCTGTCAGTCCGAGGCGGGTGACTAGACAGACCGCTGCTGCAGGCGCGAGGGCAGGAAGTGGGAGCCGGCCAGGAGACGCTCTCTGAGAGGCTGCCCAAGTAAACAACCCTCCCCCCGCGGCACACATGCTCATACACATCGGGGTGTGTTTACATACGGCTGAGTTGCACATACACACACCCGAGCTTTTTTTAAACAAGCCCATAAACCTGACTGATGGTGTACTAATGGTAATATCGCGGGGATTTATGGATGACCTCAGGATTTCTGTTGCAGACTTTTGATTTTGTTGAGGTCAGTTGACCTTATTAAGAGCGTGAACCGAAATGTCCTGAGGATCGATGTTTATTTTTCTACGTGCGCAAAAGATGACGTGCAAGCCCAAACCCAGCTGTGCAGAGTCATCATATGAAGAAATAATCACGTCTATCCTGAAGAGGTGGTGGTCTTGTTCCTCCCGTTCCCGGTGGTTTAAACATCCCAGCTTTTTTTTTCATTTTTTTTTTCATTTCCGACTCCATGTCTGAGCGTTAAGGTCCTGCTCGTTTTTCCAGGGCAGGGACGCAAACTTTCTGGGAAGACAGTGGACACAGGTGGGGAAACAGTTACCGCGGTGATTTATCGAGGGCTCCTTTTGCCTCTCATTGTGCTTCTCCCTTCCTTTTGGGCCTCAAGCGTCTCTCACACATTGTTTTTCCCTCCTCCTCTGTTAGTCTGTGTGTCTGATAACAATGATGCCTGAGTCTCAGAGTGGAAAACCCACACGAGTTCCCCTCAGGGAACAGATTTATTGTTTCCACACATAAAGCTGTTGTGTAAGTGGCTTAGCACTTTTTCTTTTTAAGGCAGATGCAAGAGTACACTCCTTGCTCTTACTGGCACTTCCCGGCCCATTAATAAACCTGGTTCTGAAATGTTTTAGGACTTTTTCGGAGAACAAATTGAAAGTGAAAATTCGAGCTGAAATAGCAGATAGAGAAGTTGGGACAGAAGGTAAATAGCTAACGCCAACAGAGATTTAACCAACATAAACCTAGGGTCCAATTCATAAAAATCACTAAATTCATATGTTTACAGTTTAATTCAAGGTACTGAAAGTGGACATTTTGGTCTGAACAAACAGTTGGAGACTGAAGCCCGAGATATAAGAGACAAAAATGATATTTTCAGAGAGGACGAGACTCCTGCAAAGACATGAAACGGCTCATCAGTAGGAAGAAAACTCAGTTGGTCCGGATCATCACACAACGACACACAGAAAGCAAAAAAACATATCGACAGATGCTTGCCATTTTGCCCACAAACCTCAAAAAAGCAGTGCATGCATGACTGTCCAAGAATCTCAGAAACAGTGTGGGACAAACCCACGGAGGAACTGAAACACTTGCAACTTGCAAAATACTTGAGCGTCTCTTCAACTGCTTTGGATTTATTTGGGGGGCGGACAATAAGAGAAGAAGCCTGATCTGTCAGAAACAAACTTAACATATTAAATGTGTTGGTACACAGCAATCCTTCGAAAACAACAGTTTTGAGATCATGAATCGGGAGAAATTAAAATAAGAATCAGGTTATTTTTTGTTAGCGTCCCTTGATCTGGAAAGAAAAAGTAACCAATGAGAACCAGAAGCAGGCCTCATTTTGTTTGAGAGTCAAAAAGCCGATGGTCTTCCACAGTGATTTCAGCTGTTAATCCAACGATAGGTAACATCAGCAAACAGGTATGCAGCCGTCACGCCAGAACGAGTAAGACGACAGCAGCAAAACCATGTGATCGGAACGAAAACAAAGACAGGCTTTTTTTTTTTTTTCACTTGTTTGTTTTTTTAAACCTCACTGTTTAAAAAAAAACAGGGGGCGGGGGGTGCATTTTACGGCATAGACCAACGCAAAGTTTTGAATATGAATGACGCTTGGCTCTCAAACCATTTCCAGTGATAATAGTGAAAAGCCTCCTTCTTCTGTAGCTACTGGTGCAAGTCCCGAACTTCCACCTCGACTCTGACCCCTGACTAGACCTGACTTTAGGGGTGTCAGGATATGGATACAAGCGTGAAGGAATTAGAAAACTATCCAGATTCAGTCATCACTGAATGGTGGGTGCCAACGCCACTGTGCGTCACCATGGAGATAGTTTTGTTCATGTAGGGATTTAACTAGCAAAAGATTGTCCAAAATAATACATTAGTTCCCTTCATGCGCTACTTTGCATGAATCCCACTAAAATCTTTTCCACCCGTCACATCTCAGCATTTGAGCCCCTTTCTGTAATAATAATAATAATAATAATAATAATAATAATAATAATAATAATATCGTTGATTTAGGTTGACTCTGGAACCTTCAGTAAAGTTTACAAAAGGACCCAGCACACTCTGACCCTGTTGCTGTACATCCTGACACCAGCATCACTCTGAACTTCGGGGTAGGGCAACACTTCAACCCTCCTTTCCTCTCCTACCTGTGCGAGCGCGTGTTGCGACAGGTTATCAGGTGAGGCCCCGGGGGTTGCCGCGCGCAGGGCGGGAGCGAGCCAGACAGGTTTCAGGCCGGGCGGCCTCATCTCGATGGAAGACTTGCCTGGAGAAATGCAGGCGGTACGAGAGACACCTCCAAACGACCCGGAGAAGCCCCGCGTGATCTGCCAGGGAAGGGTGTCGGTTTCTAACCGTGACCTTAACGTCCGCGCGAGACCCGCGGGAAAGGAGGGCAGGGGTGGACGTGCGTGCGTGCGTGCGTGCGTGCTCGTCTGCGCCGGCGGCGCGCGCTCTTTCCTGTTGAGTGGGTGTGAGAGCTGCGGTTTCTCCCAGTCGAGTCTTATCTCCGTCTGTGTGAGCCTCGGACCAGCGGATCATTGTGAAATGCACGCACACGCCGAAACAGACAGATACAGAGTTCACTTTTAACTATTCCCTAACTTCCCAAGGACAGATATCTGGGTCTTGTTTACAATTCAAGCAGAGAGAACAGAAATCATCCCCGGCGCAGTGGCTACATCGGGGTTAGCATCGACTGAGTCATAATCTCTATCAATCTCCTCTTTCTTGCCTTAGTGGTGCCAATATTTCTGCTCCCTTGGCCTTTATCTCCTCTCTGTTTCGCAACCTAAAATTTTACCGAAATTTTACATAATGTGGCTGTTTGGGGTATTAGATTGTAGATAAGAGACGACGGCCATCTGTGCAAAGTGAAGACTTGGCCTCGAGAGCAAGACGGAGCAAAGCACTTCCTGTAAAATGATCACTCATCATCTGTTGTGTGCTTCTACTTTTATTAGGCTTGAGTGACTAAGAGAGTGGTTAGTCAACTTCGTGGGCCTGTCTGCTGCATATCTGTAGGAGAGAAGAGTGTGTAGGAGTCTGTTTATTTCTAGACAAGTGTGTGTAAGCCTGTGTGTGTGTGTGCGTGTGTGTGTGCGTGTGTGTGTGTGTGTGTGTGTGTGAGGTCATAGAAATCGGCACAGGAGCGGTGAGAAACCAAAAACTGCATCGAAGAAGTGAGAACGAGATTGTTTTCCAGCGCCGCCGCCACCAGAGGAAACAGATGCTGCAAAACAAAACTGAGAGTCATGTGTGAGGAAACGTGCTGTTTTTAGCCGTAGCACGCTTCGCCGGCTTGAAGCTAACCTCATTCAAGAGGCAGGGTTTGAGCATAGCGCAGGGTTTCACTGTAGCTCTGTCATGGAAAAACACAGCGCTTTGCAAAAGTATTCACACCTCCCCCTTTTCTTTTCTTTTTTTTTTTTTCTAAGTTTGCAAAATCTTTTCGGGTAACAACCACAAGCTTTCATGTGTTTCACGTGGATTTTTAAGTGACGGGCCATCATAATTGTGCAGGAAGGGAAAAAAAATGATGCAACGTGTTTTGAGAATCTTAAAACACGTTGCATACTTTTGTATTCAACACCTTCCATCTACTCTGATGACCCTAATGCAGGGATCTGCTACGTCAGTCCTCAAGAGTAACAAAACCTGTTAGCGCTTCACCTTCCATTTGGACAAAGGCCCTAAACATACACCTAGAGTAACAATGGCCTGGTTTAGATCAATGCTTATTTGTTTTTTGGGTTTTTTTAAATGGTCCAGCGAAACTCAAAAACCTTTTGAGAATCCGTGACAAGGCTTCAAAACTGATGTTGACAGACCATCTGCGCCCAATCTGAGGGAGCTTGGGCAATTCTGGGAGAGGCATAGCCCAAAAACACCTGAAGCTGCAATTGCAAGGCACCATAACTCAACTTTCCCCTCGGTTGTTGGATTCTTTGCCAAATCCGTTAATACGAACCGGCAGACGAGCTTTTCATTCCCCCCACGTCGCTCTTGCTTCATACGAGCAGGCTTTTACCACCAGTGGCACAGAGGTAGTCTAACCCTACGAATGTGACTAAGAAAATAGACTTTATAAATTCTTGCTGGTTTATGCGGTCAGGCATGGACACATCCAGATGTTTCGGAGCACTGGGCAGCAGGATCAGCGACGGGTCACGAGACGAGAAGGCAGTCGACCAATGATTGTTTACAGTCTCTCGGTGAAGAAGCGTGTTGGAGCTCTCCTGTTTTTTTTTAAATGAAAAACACTGTTGTCATGTAAACATTTGTGATAATCTGGAGCTTTTTAGTGAATCTGGAGCCTTAGATCAAAAAATACAGAGCAGGTGTTGTTTTGCTAGCACAAGGCCGCTCTCTGGGTAATGTTGTAAGTCATGGGACAGGAAGAGCGAAGTGATTAAGTACTCTTGGGAAGCGAGGCAGTGATTCACTCGGCACCGACGGACCAGAAAACCCAAAGCACAACAGTTTCGGGTTCGGGTTCGGGACGGCGTCTCCCACAGGCCGGTGCTCAGCTCGGGTTTCCTTATGCTGTTTCGAAGAAAGTCATCGCTCGTCCATTAGCGCGGGGCTCCGAGCCAGTTTTCTACTTCTGTGTTTGTTTTTCTGTCACACTAAGGAGTGGAAGGGTGTGTTTCCATAACCTGTCAGACAACCGTTGCCGCAGCTCTGCTCTGAAGCCTCCTCACCTCACCTCAACACATACGCATTGTCTGTTTCTTCCTTTCACAGGTCAAGGGTTGCCACTTAGCCCAGAGGAAGAGAAGCACATGGTACACTGGATCCACGCCAGTGGTCATTACCCGCTGCGCAGTGTGTTGTAGCCTCCGTGGCCTTTATAATAGCAACGTGGAGCGCAGAGATTCAAACCCACAGGATCAGGGACTGATTATGATTCTTGTCTTTGCTGATCTACAACCAAGTCTCACTGTAACACAGAGACCTGGAAAGATAAAAGCCTGTCATTTGCCGAAGGCCGCAAACATATACTAAGATTACAGTGATTAGTGAGGTAAAAGAGCCTGGCAGTGACTGCTGGAGCATGACTATCGGATATTTTATGAAACACGCTGGAAGCGTGAGGGTGAAAATTCCTCCGATTGTTTACGGAGATAAAGATCCTAAACACCACGGGATAGAAGAAGAAGAAGAGAAGAAAGAAGCAAAACAGTGGTTGTGGATTGTGTGTTTAATTGCATATTTTGCTTAAGGAAAAGTGATCAAAAATCACAGAGCAGATTTAAGTGTTGGATTTTCCACTTTCTCCGTGGGTAATCTGCACTGCTTTGTATTCGGAGTGTAAACTTCCTAAACAGAGAAACACTTATGACACAGGCTTATAATTGTCAGGAAGAGATTAGAGGTGAGATGTGAAGCCCCCTTGTTAACACAAATTATATAACACATTCCCATAATTAAGCTAAGAATTTTATTATTTTGGAAAACAATGTGCTAACTCTTGAAACCCCCTTCCTTTGTGGGGCCCTCGGTCGAAAGACAGAGGAGGGTAAAGTCTGAGGAGCCACAGACGGGGAGGCTGACAGTCTATTTAAACCAAAGACGAGCATAAATGGACCTTTTTATCAACAGAGTCAGGTTTATGAGAATGTCCTGCAGCGGTAAGGTCAATGGGTTTGTGAAAAGGCTCTGAAACGTGCATAGTTAGCATTGTTTGCCGTAATTTAAAAAGCCTGAAACCATGTCAAATTGTGGCCTCATTTCTTAGTCCTACGGTTGTTTTGACACCACTTTGACCGCCGGGGCTTCAGAAGTGCAAGTGATCGTATTAGTGTAACCTTTGGCAAAGGACCAGGAGGGGGTTTTTTATTATTATTATTTTTCTGTTTCTCACAAGCTAAGCTAAGTAATTTCTAAGCCAACAAGTTACTGGTTTCATATGAACAACTCAGGTAACAATGATAAAAGAGACCATCATCAATAAATAAAGACGTTTCACTGAAGAATACATTTATTTTCTGTTTCTGTTTACCCACAATTTCACCATAGTAACACTTTTACTACACTGTTTATTGTCTCGCTGTGTATTTTGAATCATCTGTCAGCAGAGGTTTAAACATAAAACATCCACGGACGTCTTTGACACAATGTGTCTATAAATTGCATGTGCGGCTTATAATCCACCCTGCCTTACTGTTGTTTCAGTGGCGTGACTTAAGAATTACTGGGTCATCTCAGAATCTTTGTTCTGAATCAGAAGTCTCGAGTCTTCGCGGACGAACCTCACAGCGCGAATTCTTGAGCGCGTCGAAGGTCCGTGGCGTTAGCAGGAACACTGCAGAGTCAGAGGAAGAACCGCAGCCTCACACGATTCGGTCAAACCAGTTTGTTAACTCCGGTTAGCAGCCCGGCTTAGCGGGGAGATCCAGTCACATGCTACTCTTATCACATGGGTGGAAAGGCAATTTTTGTGTGTTATTTACTTGGAAGTAATCGTCATTGTCAAAGCAGATGTGCAATAGAGCAACTGACAACCAGAATTGATCTATAGTGGATTTTTGTGACGCCTGATAAAAATCAGTGGAATACCAAATAGCTAGCACCCAGTGCCAGGTGGTGTGAATATAGTCTGTTATTGGAATATATCATCACCTCATTTTGGACCCTGGTTTGTTTTCCTTGTCGCTTCGTTTTCTGTCATGAAGAGGCTGAATCTGGAAGCTGAAATCAGTGGAAATCAGTGTGTTTTCTTGTGCAAGGTCTTTTATCACCCGACTCGCTCTCCGCTTGTTTCCGCTGCGCAGAGCGTTTCTGCCCCCACATGAAGTATGCCATGTTTGCTTGGGCGGATGCTTCTACTGCAGGTCCCTGAACTCTGGTATTTGCGTCTGAATGAGGTTAATTGTGTCTCTGTTTTCTACAGACAAAGCCTGTAACCTAACCTGCGCACTCAGTGTTGACCTCAGCCCTTGTTCGGTGATTAATCATCTCTTCCACTACACCTGCTGCAGCTCCTGGTGCACGGGCCCTCAGCCGTGCACGGGGCCTCCACGAGCGTCAGTCTGCAGATATGTGCCGGTCTCTCGGATGCAAGAGCTAACAGATAAGGGACAGTCAGCACATCGGCGTTATTTGCTCAACTCTTTCTCAAACAAAGAGGTAGCCCTTCTCTTGATAGCACAGTTGCACGGCGTACATGCTGCGGCATTCGCTTGCTCAACCTCACAGGTTAAAGGTGAATGACGATTGGCCCCCGGAGAGCAGAGCAATACAATCACTTTTTCCCTACTTGCACAGGTGGCAAGTAAGTGAACCATACGTGTCATATGTGTCACCGCTCTCTTCAGGCTGGAAACTAACCTGTTGTTGTTTTGAAGAAATGGAAGTTTTTTTTTCTTTTCTTTTTTCTTTTCTCTTTTCTTTTGCCACATCTCAAAGAATAGACGACCCCCTCCATCCGGCACCTTTGCCGGCACAAAAAGCCACTTCCTTGTACTTTATATCAAGGTGCCTCTGTGCACAGACCGCACGCACAGGAAGCAGCCCTCTGTCATGTGCTTCAAACTGCGCATTTTAAGTAAAGCTTGTGTGAGCTCTAGTCACCAGCGTTTAGCTTCACAAACCTTTACTATTAAGTTTCTTCTTGCATTTTTTTTTTTTTTGCTTTTTCTTTGATGCAATCAAGACACAACATGATAAAGGTTTTGAGGAAGGAACCAACTTTTTTTTTTTCTCCTCTTTGCACTTCACCACCACCAGTTATAAAAAAAAAATATATATATATATATATATATATATATAAAAAAAACACTTAAATTTAATGAAAATGATAAGCAGAAGACACACCCAGACAAGCTTGTTGGTTTTATCGGGTGACTTCACTGGCAGCCAAAGTGAAGTCACCGTACTTCACTTCACAAGAGCTTTCGACAGCATGAAAGCTCTTCATGTTGTAGAGCTTTCCCTGGTTTAACACGCCTGATTTAGACGAATGGTGCACCTCTAAAACATGGTCAGGTCATAAAGGACTGGAGTGGGAAACTCTGGGTAACTTCCAGGTTTTTTTTTTTTTATTAAAAAAAAAGTGTTTCCGTTGCTTTTAGTGTAAAGCAGGTAATCATCGACATAACAGTTCATATAAACTCCCAAACGTTTCAACACAATCTAAAAAAATTCACAGAAAAAGACAGTTTTGGGCTGGTACAATGCCTCGCAAATGTATTCGTACCCCTTGTTGTTTTGGATTTAGGTCTGTACTTGGACTTTTCCTTTCCAGCATGGATTTAAAACATTTCTTAATTGCTTTTATTATTCTTTGTTCAGGCCCAGAGTGAACCTCTGCCCTGGTTTCAAGTCTACAGCCAGCAGGTGATGAACGTCTTCTGCATGTTTCTGCCTTACCTTTGTGGCACGGCCTTTATGAAGCTGTTTTCATTGCAAATGTTCTATGTATTTACTATTTAGTAAATACTTCTTGAGACAATTGGTTGCAAATATTTTTACTCAAAAAAAAAAAAAACAAGAAAAAATATAGATTTTTCCTTCCTCTTTGCAACTATATGCTGCTCGGTGTCTGTCTAAAGCCCCTCCTTTTGAAAAAAGCTTTTTTTTTTTTGTATGTAAAATCCAAATTTGTTAAAGGGGTGTCAATATTTTTGCGAACACTGTAGCGTATTTGGGATTGGGAGTGGCAGTAAAGGTAAAGGTGAAGAAGACAGAAATCTAGAGGGCCTTGGTTTCCCTGAAGTAAAGCAACACGGAGATCTCCAGGGGTCAGGGGTCAGCGCTCACCATTGTGTCGAGAAAAGTAGTTCTTGTTCAGGCTCTTCTTTTTTTTTTTTGACAATCTGAGAGTATAAACACAGACAGAGAGAGGGGAGAGGAAAAGCAGAAGCAGCACAGACGTTGAGCTGAGTCTATGGAGGAGAAGCTAAACTATGGAGAACAGAGACAACTTTATGCATTCACCTTTCTTTAGAAATACATCAGACGAACTGCGTCACAAACGATGCACAAAACGCAGCTGTTTGCTGTGTGTCCGCGCCAAGAACATTCCCAAAACACTTTATTGATCAGCTCGCAACTTCGTATCAACGATCTGGTCGTTGCCTGAGTGCGCAACTTTTCATTCCGGGAAACTTTACGGTTACGGCATGCTCTGATCAATAATTCAGCTGAAACTAGGAGTGCTGATTCTTTGTGTGACCAAACCTGCTCAATCAGACTTTGATTATCCCCGGGTCAATAGCCCTGACTGCAGCCTGAGCAGCTGACCAATCAACTCTCACCACACTGAAACTCCCTTTGGTTCTGGGAGGCAAACCTAGTTTTCCATTGGTTTTTGGTTTTTCCTTTCAACAATTGTGGACACACTGTGAACCTTTATGCAGCGCAAGAGTCGAGTTTGTTGCGTTTGTCGAGGCTTTGGCTAACTGACACGATTAAAAGTGCATTACAGAGGTTTGGGTTTGAAGTGAAGATATGCAAAGCAATGTCTGGTCCTTTTGAGTCACTCCAGGGTTCTCTGCCACACATTTTGACCTTTTTTTCCCCCTCATTTTGCCACATTACAGCCACACATTTCAATGAATTTTCATCATAACACAAACCCAAATCAGCGTAATGGGAAAGAAAATCAAACTCGAAAGCTGGTATTAACGGCATGTTGGGTTTAATCTTGAGACTTTTGCCTCTTCTTTCCCTCCTCACATTTACTGTATGATTACTGCCCATATAGATCATTAGTACCTAAAAAAAATCAGATCCGGTCAGACTGAGCTAAATGCAGGGACAATAGTGGAGCAAAACTTCACCAATCAGGAAAACCACCAGATCTACAGCAGCATCGAGCAAATCATGCTTTGAAGCTTCTGGACAAAGTACCAGAGGCTGTACATTATATTTTAAAGGAGAATCTGTGCAGGTGTTCTTCCAGTCTAATTGAGGTCGAGGCATTTTGAATGAATGCAGTCGCTTGTTCAGATATGCAAAGCTGCTTGAAAAAAACCCCATCAAAAACATGCAGCTGTGATTGCAGCAAAAAGACGGATCTACAAAAAAATAAATAAATTGACTTTGAAGAACTGAAAGATTTAAGCTTATTGTGCAGCATCCACAGTGCCCACACTGCTTCTCCCTGCCAAAGTAAAGGCATGTTTCACGACAGGATTGGTGCGTTCAAGGAAAAATCGCAGCATCGGATTTTCTTTATTTGGGGGAATACTAAAAGGAAATCTGCTCGTTATTCCACTTTTGAACAACGCTGCTGCTTTATGACACAAAAAGCACCAAATTATCAACCCAAAGATAGAACTCGAGACACATGTTAAGTTTTCCAAAAAATATGGGGTTTATTGACTTAACTGCAATCAATACTTACAAAAAAAAAAAAAAAAGAGGGAAAAGAGGTTCTTGATATAAACTCACAGAAATTACTGTAGTGAAAACACATGGCTGAACTAAAAAGGAAGAAAAAAAATACATTCAACAGTTTCACTTTCTTTGTGTCATAATCCTTTCACCTCTCCCACCACACGTGAAGGCAACACAGAACAAGAGACTTTAAAAACTGTACTGTTTCTTTTTTTTTTAACATTTTTTATCAAATATAAAAAGGCTGAGAAGCCTTTAGCTACCTGGAATGTATTCAAAGAGGCACTTCCACTGGTCAAAAGGGGGGCCGAGCAAGTGCGTCAAGCATCAGATCAAATTTTAAAGAGAAGAAGAAGGAAAAAAAAACAAAAAAAACTCTTTCCTCAACTCATTTGGTCACAGCTATTGCTTGTAATAACAAACTGGGAGGAAAACCAATTTTATACCAGTCCTCCAGTTGGGACAGGCTTTTTTTTTTTTTCCTCCCCCCCAAGAATTTTATCTCAAAAACAAAAAAGCTCAATTTATGTAATAACAGTTGGCAACTGCTACTGTCAGATTGTTGCAAGTTGTGCTGGGAAAACATCTGGAATGAACACAAGCAAATCTTGTTCAGATGGAATTGCAGTCCAATGAGAGGGAGTAAGAAAAGGAAAACAAAACGAAAAGAAAAAAATAAGTATAATAAATAATCAAAAACGCAAACTTCTTTTTTGCATTTTTCCGCTTTAAATTAGTTTCATTTCTGACAAAGTGTAGTTGCAGAACAAAAAGTCATTGAAGTACAATATATTAAACTGTGAAAAAAAAAAAAAAGGAAAACTGACAAAAAACATCTTCACAATCTTTAGATTAATATGGAAGATCATAATTTAACATAAAAGAAAATATATTCTATTGTTCATTATCCAGATAAATACAAAAAACAAAATTAACAAAAAAATGCATATGATCACCAATAAATATGTTCTGATAAGTTAAATAAGCAGTGACACGCAAACCTTCTGTCTGGAAAGTTTTTTTTCTTTTTCTTTTGTTTTTTTTGTTTTTTTTCAAATAATAACCGTAATAATAACATTAATAAAAAATAATTATCAAATAATGAAAGCAAAAGGGTTGTAATGAGTACAAAATGCTCGGTGGAGCAGGTTGTAAAGAGGGACGGGGGGGAGGGGATAAAGTAAAACAGCTTGGAGGTCCGACCTGAACTGCACCATGGGAATGCTGGAAATCCCCCAGACCGGAGAGGACGACAAGGTGGGGCGGGGGAGAGGGAGGGAGAGGGGGGGGGGGTAGCGGGAGCAAAGTCATACAGGTTTAATGATCAGTTCGATAAAGACTTCCTTCCCCAAATAGTGACAAATAAAATACATAAGCCAGTGACCAGCAACAGGAGGGGAAACTCGGATGAAAGGACGAGGGGAGCATTTAACCAACTTCCAGCTCAAAAGTCCTTCCTGCAGACTCACCCGGATCAGAAACAGAAGACGGGACTTGAGGAGCACCGACAGCGGCGTGGGAGCAGGTAAAGAAGCGAAAAACAGTAGTCCGTTCACCCTAAACGCATGCAGAAGCCGCCCCAGGCACTTTATTTATTTTTTATTAAACCTTTTTTTTTTTTTTTTTAAAGAAAACAAAAAAAAAAAAAAATAACTATTCATATATTTTCAGGGTCTGTTACTTTGTTGTTTTTTTTTGTCTCGTATCAGTCTGTAAAAAAAAAAAACGTCTGCTGCAGAGCTACAATTACATTAGTGAGCACCTTCTAGCTAGCTCAGGGGGGAAGTGACATCATTAGGCACACGGCGCAGGAAGACGGGAGGGAAGGGAAGGTTGGGTTAGTGCAATGCACTCCCCCTTTTCCAAGGCCACTTGTACTGCTACACATTCACGAATGAAAAGAAGAAAGAGGGAAAAGAGAAAGATAAACAAGTGGCACCTGGGGAAAACAAACAAACAAACAAACAAAAAAAAGAAACAAAAAACAGTCAATTGTTGTTCTTGTGATTTTCATTGTTCAGTTTCCACTCCTCGTTTGGCACTATGACACATGGCATCAGTTCTAAAACTTTATGTGCAGATCAGCTGGGGTGAAATTATAATTTAGTTCCCTTAATTTTATTATTACATCCTTAAAAACAACAAGGATCTGGAGTAAGGGAGGATGGGGGAAGCTCAGGGGAACAGAGGGGAAGAGGTAGAGGGGAGTGCCATGCTCTCTGTGTCACCGATCTTTAGACGCGTGCCGTTACTCGTCAGAGATGGAAAGGCGGCTGAAGATGGGAAGGCGGCGGCTGTTGTCCAGCGAGGGCGACTCGGAGCCGGAGCTGCTCTGGTAGCCTTCCTGGTCTGACAGAGAGTCTGGGGGGCTGGATGGGGTCTCGAACAACGGAGGGGACTCCAACATGGGTCTGAAGAAGTAAGGCGTGCCAGTCGGAGAGGGTGGCGCGGCACTGTTTGGCTCCGCGCCTGCCGTACCGGCGCTTAGGCTCGGCCCAAACAGGTTGGCCAGCTCCTGGCTGGAGTAGGTGAAAGGGTTGCTGCTGGGCCAGTTTGGGACCTCGTCAGGGAAGAACATGGGCGGAGGGGTGACCGAGGTCGGGCTGTCCCTAAGTCCCCCGGAGCTGGAGAAGCCGGCGAAGCTGTAGCTGTGCTGCAGCCGGGGCCTCTCCATCTTGTTGGAAGAGTTTAAAGGGGACGACTGCTGCGGCGGTCCGCGACGCTCCTCGGCATTGTGGATGAAGTGGCAACGCGGCCCGTAGGGGCAGAAGCCGATGGTGTGGAAGGTGCGGCACAGCTCGGTTTTGTATTTGGGGTGACGGCTGAGGCTGCGCAGTTCATGCACCCCGTGGGCAAACTGACACTTGTCGCCGTACTTGCAGGTGCCGTTTTCCTCGAAGGGCCTGCACAGCTCCGTTTTGTAACGGCTGGAGTTCACCGGGCTGCTGCTGCCGCCGCCACCGCCGCCGCACGTCGGGCTGGAGGGCCCCAGGCACTTGTTGAGGAGCCGCTCCCCAGTCTCGGAGAAGGAGCGGTCTCGCAGGCGGGTCTCCTTGTTGTTGCTGCTGCTGCTGGCGTTGCCAGACCCTGAGATGAGCGAGGAGTGCTCCACCGTCTTCAGGCTGTTCAGAAACTGGTTCTGGCTGAACTTGGTGCTGCTGACAGAGTGACGCCGATGGAACACGCTTGCCATTGCAGGGGATCCCACCGCCTTCCTGTCCAGCAGGGATCCGGTGGCATTGGAGAGGGGCACGCTGGTGCCAGTGCAAGGGACAGACACTTGGTGAGAGCCCCCCAAGTTGTTGTTGTAGCTGAATTTATTGTTCTGCAAAGAAACAAAACACGCGGTGTGAGAGCACAGTCTATGATTGCCTTCAGGACTGACGTGCAAGGGTTTCAAAGACATCTCATAGTAAAAGTAGGGCTGCATGGCATTAGGAGAACATGACATTGTCACATTATTTTCCAACATCAAAACAAGTCTTCACCTGCACTGCCTGAGCTGTAGGATCAATGAGATCAATAAATATAGACGAAAATTAAAAGTCGATCCAAGTGGCAAGCAGGCTTTCAATGCCATCTGACATTCAACCAGATATTTCTCCCAAACAAGTCCTTCACAAATACAGTAGTTAGGATAGTGATATTGTAATGGTGACTGCGGTTGGATACGGAGGATGTTGGACGCTCCATCCAACATCCCCTCAGCATAACAGTGCCTCCACCGTGCTTCACCCTGGAGACAGCATGTTCGGTGCAACGCACAACGACGTACGCAACAGCATTCATCCAGAGATCAGAGTACACATTTGCGTTTTGTTTACTCATTTGGAGCCATGCTGACTTTATTTATGGTCACCGGAGTATGAGGGGGTTAGGGTGGGGGGGCTGAATAGAAACCGAACAGACTGAATAGAAACCTCCCATCGAACTGCACGATTGTTCCTCCTTTTTGGCTCCGACAACAGAAGCGGATACAGGCCTATAGAACAGCAGCTGGTTTGGCAAGTTGCCCTGGTCAGGAATGTGTGCCTGTTTAGTAAATGGAGCAACAGGCAGCGCATGAGAGGCCTGTGGGCTGCGTCATTTGAAAGACGGCGAAAGGGAGGCAAAACATCCTGCCGGACTACAAAGAGAAACTCCGGGTCTGGAGCGCAACACACCCACCGAACGACCACAGGTGACTGATTAACACGAGAATGAAAAGTAACAGAAGCATTGGGGGGGGGGAGAAAGGTGAAACAAAAAGTGTCGAGAGACGTCTCAGAGAAGTCGTCACTCACTGAGTTTAAACAGAGGTGCCACCACCAAGGGAGGACTGGTGGGGGGAATACAGGGGCTTTACCAACTCAGCCCAGACACTTACAATGTTTCTAATCACAGGAATCAGAGATGCTTATTCGACGTAATGTTTTGGGGATGTTGCCCCTTTTCAAATTTGGTTATGTTTGTACCCAGCTTAGAATTTAAGTCTCTTGGAATCAGTTTTTGGTCAGTGGACCCAACATAAGAACCAAATTGTCCAAACAGTGATCAGAATCCAAAGGGACGGAAATAAGTAGTAAAACAAAAACTAAAGAATTATATTCAACTATGAATAAGATTTGAGCATTTCACAAATAAGTTTAAAACATGCTGCCATGAGAGGAAACAAACCAGATGAAAAACATCTCAGGCTCTGTGTTTACAAGCAGATGTAAACTGTTTGTTTACTGCTATGAATCAAGTGTGAAAGGGTGACCATGAATGACTACAAACGCAAGTTTCCTTTGCCGTTTTCAGCATCCATCACTGACCCAAGGAAAAGCTCATCGAAACTCCACAATATTCTGACTCCTGGTTCGCCACTGCCCTCTTTATAAACTTTGTGTTAGCGCCCCTGCAGCCTTCCTTCACCAGCTTTGCAGGAGCAAAGACCAAGACCGAAGCTCGGTTAATGATTAGCGAGCATGCGGCCGCCGCCAGAGTGTTAAAAAGTAGCGCAAAGCCTCCCCTTTCCTTCAACCGGAGCCAAGCTGGGGCCTGCGGGGCCGAAGCGGAGCAACAGTTGCGTTAGCTGATGTGGCACACGCTGCAAATGAGAACCACCCGAGTTCACCGTCACAACTTCATGTCAAAACCACCGGCGCCGAAACCGGGAGATTATTATTAAACACAAACGCACCCCCCCCCCACTCCCACTCCCACGCCCCGCAGCCGAACCAAGTTACAAATAAAAAATAAAAACCCCAAAAAGCACGGCCATGTTTTAGTCTAAATGAAGGAAAACAAACCAGGCTGCGCGCAGAGCGGCGGCGGAGAGAGGGAGGGAGAGAGGGAGAGAGGGCCGCGCTCATTCCTGCACTCAAACTCAAGCTCAAGATTTTTTTTAAAAAAGAGAAAAAAAAAAAGTGTTCAAAATACCTTGTTTATCATTTCAAAGTCGAAGAAAGGCGACACCACGGCTGTGGTCATCTTTCCAGCAACCAGGTCGAGTTAGGAAAGAAAAAAAAAAAAAAAAAAAAGCGAGCCGCCGCCTGTTAGGAAAGTTTACGCAGGTTCTGCGCAGTTTCTGATTCGCGGCTCCTGTGTGTTTTTGCGCCCTGCAGACTCCCCCTCTGCCCCGCTCCGGCTCGGACATTGGCTTTATAAGCGCCGGCGAGGAGGAGCCACAGAAGTGCTGGGCGGATACTTTCTGAACTTTTTGTTCCTCTTCTTTTACAAACAGACTTTTTTTTTTTCTTTTTCTTTTTTTTTTTTTTAAATGTGTACTGGCTTGTCAGTTTCTTTGACATCACTACGTTGCTGTGAATTCTTAATAACAGAGGCAGAGGTTTGCTTGGCCGCTTCCCCCCACAGGTGGCTCAAACTTTTATGAGGCCCAAAGAAGCAGAGTTTCCTCGGGAGGGCCAGGAACCAGGAACGCAGGTTCAGACCGCCTGACCTGCGTTCAGTCCCAATTCAAATATATTGATATATTCTGCACACACAAGTTTTTTTTTGTTTTTTTGTTTAGCAGCGACTACTGCTGGTGAACCAACAGTAAATTTAAAGAAAGAAATATTTATATATTTTTTTGTAATTATTTGCTTCCTTTAGTAATACTACAAAGTTCTCCTGGGATAATAAGATATAAGTTAGTTAAACTGCAATTTCAACAAATTAGTGAAAAAGGAAGAAATAAGGTGTTACGCTCTCCTTTAATGTGCTCATATAATCTAGTTTCTCTTTTTTCCAGAGAAGGGAATCCAACCTTAAAGTTGTGCTCACAAGCAACCGCACAAAAACAAACAAACAAAAAAAAGGCTGCTACTTGTTGACATGGACGTTTTTCTCGGCTTGGATAAAAATTCTCTTTGTTTTCTTATTATCCATAATCTTATTATCCACGAAGATTTCATTTTGGTTTCTTTGTGTGCCCGTGCAGACTTTCCGTCGTTGAATTTCAGCTCTGTTGGAGCTCCTCCAGACCAGCAGGGGGCCACAAGCAGCTGCAAAACCTCACCTTCACGTCAGCGTACGTGAGGTCCTCGATGTTTCACCACCTCGAAACTGTATTATTGATGAAACATACAACTCGGGTAATAGAAATCTGGATGGCGACGCCCCCATGTCTGTGCTGCCCTGGGCAATGAGCCATAATGCACACCATAAAACAGATAGATAGATAGATAGATAGATAGATAGATAGATAGATAGATAGATAGATAGATAGATAGATAGATAGATAGATAGATAGATAGATAGATAGATAGATAGATAGATAGATAGATAGATAGATAGATAGATAGATAGATAGATGACTATTTATTTTTTAGAATAGTTTGAGTATTTGAAGGTTGTTTACTGAGACTTATAAAATTATCCTCAGGGTTTCAGCTATCATACTGCTCTATAATTAATTTACTCCTAATTGTCGTCACTTTGTGGGACTTTCCGGTGAATTTAGTGAGCAGGAGCTTTAACTCTTTCCTCTACAGTAGTTATGTGTATTCTACCTCTCTGTTTTCTTGTCTTTCTTTTTTTTTTTTAGTTTTTTAAAACTTTTTTTTTTTTTACCAAAACCCAAATGGTGTGCCTTACACGCAGGCCTACAGGTAACGCTCCTTGAATCGAATATGTGCATATCATTTCACCAGGCAGGTGATAACACGATACCCAAGTGACCTCACCAGATTCAGACCGCATTCTGTCATGGGTGACGCATGCAGGAGACACAGGAAAGGGGCCGGCTGCAGACTGTGGGACCCATACAAATCCACTGAGGCCCATCTTCCTCCCGCCTGCTGAAATCCATGACAGAGCAGCTATCGGCTGTTTGTTTACATCAGCGTCGGGTCGCAGCAGAAAGGAGAAGAGTGAAAAAGAAAGGCAGGGGTTGCGAGGGGAGGAGGGAGAGGCGGAAGAAGGGGAGGATGGCATGAGGAGAAGATTTATGGAGAGGGGGTAGAGGTGGAGGGGTGGGAGGGTGGGGGGGCTTTATTACTACACAGTACTGCCCCGGGGAGGTGAGGGAAGAGGGGTGGGGACAGAGAGAGAAAACATTCCCTTTCCCCTTCCTCTCCTCTGCCTATACAGGAGCCACACAGGGGGCGGAGAGCTTTGTTTCTCTGCTTGCAGGAGTGGAGGTGGAAGGGAAGGTGGTGCTCTGCTGAAAGGAGTTCGAACAGAGGAGAGAGCAGGTACAAAGCCTGACTCAGGTCTTTGTGGAGCTGCAGTCCAATGAGAAAAGCAGAAGAACTTTATGCAAGCAGTTGCTTTTCCTGGACTCTGTCAACAATCAGCGAGGGCGTGTTTGAACATAAAAGAAAAAAAAAAAAAAAGCTTTTTTTTTTTTTACGAGCCGGGCCTGTGTGGAGCAATCTCCCCCCGGAGTGTTTTCACAGACGACAGGGTGGGATGACAGACTCGCTGGAAATCACGTCTGCAGTTCAAAGGCCTCGTCACTGATTGATAAAGTGAATCAGATCGATTGTCTCCCTCTAAGGAATATTTACAGCTGCGTGGCCCAAGGGCTTTCCCAACCCCCCTCCACCCTCCACCTTCCCCCCACCGTGCAAAGAACAAAAAATATGTAGCTGGTGTGAAATCGCTTCGCAGGTCTGTAACATGCCAGACATGAAACAGAACAGCAGAGTTTAAGTATGCTGTAATGTTTGCTAGTGCAGTGCTGAGGTTCACAGCGAGAAACTTCACAGCAGAGAGTCGTAAAGATCTCAGGCGGGTCAGCGGAGCATTGAAGAAGCCTCAAAAGTTACATTGTTTTCTTTCGTGCTCCCTGGTGTAAGCTACGAAGAGAAACCCTCAAGAGTATTCAGAATATTTGACGCGGGCTGTCTCATGAATTGACGCTTCAGATCAATAAAAGTTTGGAACTTTTGCGAACAAACTCGGATTCACGTTCACACCAAGGTTCAGCTAGTTCAGCGTTCTTCTAAAGTGTGCCGGCAAGGTGAACTTTCTAAAGGGGTTTGATGAGGAAATAAGAAAGGTAATTGCAATTATGTGCGTATTAGTCAAAAATATCAGCTGGTAAATGTATACTCAATGTATAATAATGTCAAAGCAGCTGCTTTGTTTTGGTAAAACTTCATTTGGAGATGCTGATTCAGTGAAGCGCCAGCCTCATTCATCGTCTCTGCGTCCATCTTAGAAGAGTCAGAGGATTCGTTGAGATAAATATATGCTATATTAATGTAATCGACATTAACTCACTGAAAGGAAAACGTAGTGTTGAGAACCTGATCGTGTTGGAACAATGATTTATGTTTGCATCCGGCTGTGCACTCAGCACCAATGCAGAATGCAAAATTAGTTTGGTGAGTATTTATACATGCAATGTCCATTACAACTACATGTCTTACAACACCGCCTACGTTAATTTCGAAAGGATCTGACGTGAGGTTTTTGTTTTGCATTTAGCTGATGATAGTTTGATCCGTTAGCTTTAAGCTTTATTTGTCGCGTTCAGCGTCTGACAGAGAACAGATGCTTTTATGTGGGGTTGTATTGCGAATGGATACATCAAGTGATATAGATCCTCTATAAGATGTGGCTGAGAAGGTTTCTGTGTTGGAGCAATAACTCAAGTTAAATATAATAGTGTGTCAATGAGGCATAAAAAAAAGTTCACATTTTTCCAGGTAAAATGAAGGAAAAAACTGTAAACTCAAACAACAGTAGGTACGTGTAATCCCCACTTTCTACATGCAAATAACAAAACCGTGTAAAAGGTTGTGAACACTGTCTGATTTTTCATTATTTCTGCATGTTAGCATGTTTTACCCCGCCCCTTCCCTTCCATCGCTTCCCAATCCCTGCTTCCCAGTGCCAAACAGCAATTCCAGCAAATTCACAATGCTCACAAACATACACTTCCTCAATGCGGCTAGTTTTTTATTTGTGCAAAATCCCCCTTCTGAACGGCGAGCAGGATGTCTTGTTTCGTCCGTCACATTGTTTCAAATCCAAAATATTTTCAATTCTACCTCCAGACATGAGACACGTCTCCAAAGCGAGAACAGGTTGGCTTGGCAAAGAAACGGGCACGACGAAACAAACTTCTGAGGCGCTTCTTAAGAGCTTTCTTATTTTTAGCAGATAAAGTGCAAAGACAAGAATCATGAGCTGTCAGTTCATGCTGACTTTTATCAACTAGAAATGCTGGCGCTTCAGTTCATTTCAGAACACGTGAGCACCTTAAGGTCATTGATATCCTCCTGTTTTTCAGGCACCGTCGGAGCTGCAGCCAGTCACTCCTCGGCCTTTGCTGCACGGTTCGTTTTCTGCCTTTTCTGCCTGCACTCCCTCCTCCTCAGAAGGGAGGACGACGATGGAGTTCGAGGTCACTGATAAACTTTAAGTGGGATGACGGGATGTTAAATTTTCATCTAATTGAACAGGAGATGAAAGAAAAGCCAAACGCAACACATTCAGGGACTCTTAAAGCAACAGTTTGCTGTTGCGTTTCATTGCAGCCAACAGAGGGCAGAGTTCTTCCTTTCCTCTCTCCAGACTTAGAATTTCCCCGTTTCTTTTTTGTTTTGTTTTTTTTTCCAAGATAATAATAATAATAATGATAATAATAAAAAAAAAAAAATCTACACACTTTAAGATCAGACCACTTATGCCTCCCGTGAATTCTTCATAGACTAGACGTGCATGTTGTCTCACCCAAACACAATGCTCTCTGTGTGTTGAATCCAGTAGAACTAGGTCTCAGCTCGATGTTGCATGTTGTGTAATCAACCTCTGCTCTGACACACTACCTTACTAGCCTCATATAAAGCACAAGCTTATCTGCGTTACAATTGCTCACATATGCAGAGTGGTATTTTTAATCTTTGCAACACCACATCCCACTTAATGTGACCGCTCGCTCATAAAAGAAGCTGTCTCAAAGGAGGAATAACTGTTCTTATTGCTGGAGGGACATTATGTGTATTCTGGGGAGGGGCTGGGGAAGGTGGGGATACGGACGGGGTTGTTGACGAGCGCTACAAGTTGAAGCAAGTAAATTTCCACACTTTTTTTTTTTTTTCATGTGGGAATGAAAAAAGTAAAACAAATAATTCCATATTTACTGGCATTTTCAGCTGATGAGCCATCAGGGGGCGTCACCATAAGAGTGACGCCCCCTGATGGCGGGGGCCAAACTATTTTCAAGAGAAAATAGTTTGTTCAGCGTAATTCTTCCAGACGACAAAAGAAATCGGACTTGCTTTTCCAGTTTACTTATTATTCCGTCTTGCATCTTATTGTTCAGTTTGCAAACAAAAGTGACTTGAGTCAGCTCACGTTACAGGACCGTCTGCTTACCCACTGTTAGCAGTATGAATCGAGCAGACGCCATTGTTTTTTTTTGTTTTTTTTGTCTTGGTATTTCCTACTTTTGGAAATTTGTGAAAAGGGACACGGGACATGTGACAAAGATGTTCTGGTCACCTGAGAGCTAAATAACTCTGTGCAGAGGGTAAACTAACCCTCACCATTGAAATGCCGCCCCCGTGGTAGGACATGGAGGTGGCATTATCATTCTGCGGGAATGTGATGCGAAGGCGGTCAGCACCAGAATGCAGAATGCAGAAGAACACCTGACAGAGGCGGCAAAAGAATCGAGATCAAGATTATTAAAAGTTAGAATGGCCTAGTCAAAGTTTAAGTTATCACTCCCAATTTTGTATTGGCCTATTATAAAACATTTAAATATGCTGACATTTGCGGTTGTAGTGTGATAAAAAGTGAAGTGAAAGTTTTAAGAATACTTCCAAAAGGACACATATCTTGATTTAACTACAACTGTGGACATAATAATAACAAAATGAAAAAATAAAAATAAAAAATTTACTACTGTCTAATTTAAGACAGACAATTAAAAAAATATATTGTGTTTGTAACAAAAACACTTTCTGCCGGGGGTGGTTTAATTTTCCAACTAAACCGTTGTAAAATATAAACAAGCATCACTTGTTTGTACTTCAGTTCTAAAGCATTTTGCCCAGCTGCGAGTTCCTCCTCCTTAAGAAAACAAAAGAAAACGTTTTGGAGAACTGTACGCATGATCTGCTGCAGAAACACAGCTTGTGGCGATTCAGCTCTTATTAAAAGTCGTTGCTTACTTAACTTCCCACTTTTCAGCAACATGCGAGCATGGCTTTCGAAACAGCGACAGAACAACTCATCAGCCAGCTGCATGTTGAGCAATGAGCGGTTTGGGACAGCCAGATATGAGCAGAGTTTGATTTCTTGACCTCAAATCAGCCCAGGCTCGCTGGAAAGCTGCATTGATTTTTTTTTTTTTTTTTGCGTGTGCGTGAGTTTGTTTTAGTCCAATCCGTGACTTGTTCGTTTTTGACAGCCGGGGCATCGCCGTTGCCTCCTCTCATGTCTTCTGGAGCTGCAGCGATCATGAGGGAGCGCTGTGGTCAGCGTGCAGAATGAAGCTAGGCCCCGGCCGAGGAGACTTTGGGAGGGAGAGCGAGAGATTGAAGGGAGAGGGAAAACGAGAGCTTGAAGCAATTAATCGTCCTTAAGGGTAGCCACAGCATTGTTAGTGGTGAACCGCCAAATGGTCTTGTCGATGTTGTTCCCATGAATCGCTCCAGCATGCCCATCCGCTCACTTCCACTGCCCTTCTTCTCACACTGGGTGGGATACAGCGTCAATGCGAGCCATTGATGTCGCAGCACTGCGATCACAGCCAGAGTTCAAAATAAACAGCAACTCGGTTTGCGGCTTCTCTGGTGCCAATTCGCAGTAAAACAAGAGGAGTTATGATGTTTTGGTTGAAGATGAGGACGCAAAAATAGCAACAAAACAAGGGAGCGAGGGGTCAGCGTTTAAGGAAGATTTAATGTCCAATTCTCTGCTGACGCACCACTCTCAAGAGGAGGGGGTAGCATTTAGAACGACTAGCTTCCTCATCTGACTTCCTGACCCGCGCTTCCTGAGGAACAATCTTCCAGTCTATCCAGAGGGCTCATGGGGGGGAAAAAAAAGAGCTCTGTTTTCCGTTCGCGCGCAGGACCAAGCCGGGGTCAAAACCGTCGAGCAATAAAAGGGAGACCGTCATCAGAAGCTTTCTAACACCCGTTACAATCTGGACGTCTTGCACTCGCACCCCTTGAACTTCTGCGGAGTTTGTAGCATTAAAACCACAAACTTCAATGTATTTCGTGGTGATTTTTGTATTATATTAAACCCAAAGTGGTGTGGTGTGCTATGATGGCGCCGCGGCTCTGACTGCTTACTGCTGTTGTCCAGCTGGAAGGTGAACCTCTGCCCCAGTCCGAACTCCTTTGTGGCCTCTGAGTGTGTTTTTTTTTTTTTTTCTTAACCAAGATTGCCCTGTGTTTAGCTCCAGTTATCGTCCCATCAGCTCTGACCAGCTTTCCTGTCTGTGCTAAAGGAACGCCACTGTCTTTCACAGTGGGATGACTTTTATTGTTGTTTCTTTTTTACGACATAGTGTTTTTCACAGTAAACCAGAACATTTTCTCCCATACGGTCACTTGATCCATTTAAATGGCTTGTTGCAAACTGTAGAAGGGGGTCATGTCATGGCTTTCTTTCCATTTCTGGATGACTGACCAGTGTTCTGTGAGATGTTCAGAGCTTGGCATACTGCTTTTACAACCTACGCGACGGTCTTCATGAGCGTTAGTTCACTGACTGGAACGCATACAGCGGCGCTTATACATGCAGACTGTCAGTGAACGCACCAGGAGAAAGATGGAGATGCAAGGGCGCACGTGTTTTGTAGAGAACCGTAAAACATCCAGAGACGGATTGCAACCATGTGTTGCAGCATCAGAAGCATTTCGTATGACTTGACTAGTGAAGCGACATTGACTCCAGTCCAATGCATTCTTTATAAGCGTGCAAACATCACACTGACGTTTTCCGAGAAACCTCTACGAGCTTCACAGAACGCGTAATTTGGGACTGGGTGACATATGATGGTACAATTAGTTGCAGTGGGATTAATCTGGGGGTACAGGAATGAAGAGGCTCAATTAACGAATGCCCCACGGTTCTGTTTGTTATTTTTGAACTGAAACACCATGCATTATCATATCGCATGCTGGGAGAATGCGAAGTACCTCAACTTCATGCAGCCACCAACAGGAAGCTGCAGGGTCCAGTTCTACTGGGGGGGGGGCAACTGGCAAGACCCCTCTGTGCTCCAGGTGTCATGGTTTTGTGGCGGATGATGCAACCAGATATTCTTCTTCCACTCCCTCAGCGCAAGGAAAAAAAATCAATGGGCTTTGTATAATACTAAAACCACGGAAAGCATTCTCTCACCAAAAAGCCCTGACCCATCTGTCTCAACTTTGCAGCCCTCCCGGACCTCACAACCAGCGATGTGTGCTCACTTCGAGACTAGAATGACTCCGTCCATGTGTCTGGCTCTGCAGAACGCTTAAAACACCGCCGCCCGAACGAATCTCCACCCCTTTACCCCCTCATATTTATTAGATGTGCCACCATTTCAGTTTTTGATATTCTTCCAGATGCTGTGAATATGACAGAGGCTGCGTTGTGCGTTTGATCGGAGCTCCCACCGAACAAAAGCGTTCGGAGTTCGGCCTTTGATGATGCAAGGGCCGATCAGCGGTTGGTTCTCGTTAAACGTCGTGGATCTGTGAGAAAAGAACACATCTCGGTCGACCAGTATCAGATGTGTGATCGTTCGTTCCCATAAAGCTGCTTTTATTGTTGCTGTAATTTTAATCTGAACCTTTTTAAAGCCCTGCCGCGTCGCCAGCAGAATGTGAAAAATGATCTGCAATCTATTACACGAATATACTTCACGGTTTGATAGTTCCTAGGGGATTGAGAGGGGGGGGGCAATGGAAAAAAATCGATACAAAAATGATTTCAGATTTAATATTCTCATTGGGTGTACATTTTGCTTCATTCCTACTTTCATGGGTAAGAAGCAAAACAAAGGACGTCAGATGAGCCACTATTCATTGCGCTAGGCTGTTGGAGCTACGGTGGTTAGCTAGTGAAATAAATGTGAGTATCTTCCGTTTGTCATGAATGTTTTCCGGATAAGACTCGTATTCACCTTGCCACCCCTATAAGTGATGACCTGGCATAGCCAACTTCAGTTTTAACAATTGGTGCTTGTGAATATTTGACAAAGCAGATCTCTGATCTGATTGGTGCCTTTACCTGCAAGAAGCACCTGAGTACGTATAGCTTTTGCAGCAGGATTGGTGAACACTTACTGAAGACAGATAATATTTAAGGACTGAGTTGTGGTGCTTTTTATGTATTTATTTGAAAATAATTGGCTGCCCTAATGTACTTAAGGCAAATACGCATATACGCATCATGGTACTTTGATTGGCACCTTAACTCCCTCGGTATGTGTCGTACTTGGCAGCAGATCATGGGATTTCAACTATTTATAGTTTATTTTCTGGGGGAGTCACATCATTGAGCAGAAAAGTTTGGAAAAGGATGTTTTTTTTGGGTGGCTGGCAGGACGCTGCCAGTGCAAAATCAAAACTAAAAACTTTGATGGGTTATATTGGAGAAACAGTGGGAACAAGTACCGATCTGATTTTATTATAAACCCGAATGCTTTTCAATGTAAAAAAAAAAAAAAAATAAAAAAATAGAAAAAATAAGACCTGCGTTTGAAAAATGATCTGTGTCTCTCCACATCCTGGCAAAACTGCACCTTTCATCTTGCCCAGCCTGAAGTTGGAGCCACGATAGCATCAGCTTACTGGTCTTAGCCAAAGCTTGGCACAGTTAGAAACAAGCAAGATCTGACTCAAACCCATTTGGTGGAACGAAAACATAAGTCCTTCTAACCAGTTGCAACAGCAGAGAGAACGATTCCAAGCCATGAAAGATGTGGATCCAGACGCATTAAACTGCAGCGATTCAGTCACGTCTGTATGGCCGAGAGCACCGACTCATCTGGAAACCAGCGAGTTGACACCTTGCCTTCTTGATTTCAGTCAGGAAAATGTCAGCACAACAGACCATAAAATGGGGGAAAAACGTCATAAACAGTGTCAAACATCCCCTGGACAATGACCTCACCCTGCAGTCAGCGATTACAGTCCAAATAAGCTAATATAACTAAGCCCTGCGCTGTTAGATTAGTAAACATACCGTCTTTGTTTGGTTGTCTTACATGAGCATGTGAACGCTCAAGGCCAGCGTACATTCTTGCTTCTGAGGAAACGACACAAAGGCCTTTTTAGCAACCCTTCAGCTTTGCTTTAATAACTGCTGTCTCGCGAAGCCGTGCGAGCCGCAGTCGGTGCTGTGCATGTCTTGTGCTGCGATAACCCGGCTGCGATGAGAAGATCTCTTAACATCTGCTCTTTACTCCTCTCTGACCTGCTGCAACTCCCATGGGTTGACATAAGCTCCAGAAGTATTTCCGCTCCCAGTTAAAAGGAGAACAAGGAAATGAACAAGAGTCCCAGCAAAGTACAGAAAAAAAAAGAAAAAAAAAATCTAAATCTTTATTTAACCGTAAAGACAGAGAGATAAAAGTGAAGACGCTGATGTAGCAGGCAGGCGAGGGAATCGGACTTTTTGATAGCCGCAAAGCGTAAGGAAAGAGTCGGCCTCGATTGAACAAGCGTTGAGGGTTGCACAATTGCCAGCAAGAAGTTTGCTGATAAAACTGTGTCCAGGAATGTGTTTGTAATCCAACTACTTAGCCCATCCTTAGATTCCTGACACTTCTTACTTGTTCCTGCCAACACATCCTCTTTCCTCCCTGCACTTGTGAACATGCTACTCACATAAACATTACATTGATGCATTTTCGCTCCGAGGTGTCACGAGTCCAGAATGTTCATCTCACAAGCAAACAAATGCGGCGCACACGACGATGGAAAAACGTTCTCAACCCCGTTAGATTTTAGAGAGGAAGACAACAAGCACCGGTTTAAAGTAGCGGTTCACACATCGCTTTGGGATTTTTATCTTTTACCTGCAAATGTGTTGCGTAAGTAAAACCGTTACTTACTTACATCTCAATGACAAGTAATAACACTCTGAATACCTCTGAGTGTGTCGACTTAGACTGTATTGCCAAAACTACAGAAACACAAACTTGAATAATTTCCCAATCTTAACACAAAGATTTGATTGCGTGCTTTAAATGTTCAGCTGTGTGTTCATGGGGATCTTTGACCGTTTTCCTGAAGCGAATTTAGACCCTGATGTTGGATGAAACAGTCGTGTCCTTGCGGTTCTGGCTTTGTTCTGGCTGGAATCACTTTAGAACAGACAAAACTTCTCCCAAATAGTCGGAAACATAAACTACTCCAAAATGTCTTGACATGCTGCAGTGTGAAATTTTCTTTCCTGGGAACCAAGAGGATGAGCCCAAAACGGTCCTGCACTTTAATCCCCAATGCAGCGAACTTACCTGACGCAGTGCTGTTCCCCTGGCAACTGTTAAACCCAAACTCATCCGTTGGGCCACCAACCAAAGAGGGACACGTTATCAATTAGACAGCACGTTACCGCTGCTATGGAGTCCGACTGACGTCACCGTATCCGCAGCCTCGCGTTGCACTCGTTGATGTAAGTCTTGGATGGAGCTGCCTGGCCGTGGAAACCCATTCCACGAAGCTACACACTGTTCTTGACCTCATCTCCAGGTCAAATAAAGTTTGGAGGTGTGTGGATGCCGACTGCTGAAACTTGGCAACCTCTGGGAACTGCAGGGATCGCTATTCACCGGCCCCAGTCTGTGATTCTACCACTCTTTATTGTCCGACCTGTTGTTTTTTCCCCAGATTGCTCCCACTCTGCCATAACCCCACGTAAGAGGTGACTGCGGAATATTTCAGTAGCAAGGACATTTCAAGACAGGATGCATCTTATTACCGCATCACGCTGGAATTTCCTGGCGTCCTGAGGGCGACCCGTTCTTTCGCAAATGTTTGCAGAAGCGGCCGGGACGCCGCGCCTGATCATACACACCTGTGGCCGTGGAAGTGCTTGGAACAAGTAAATTCAAAGATATTTTTACTTTAGAAAAATATGGTGATTAGTCTGGCGAGTAGAACCAGCAGAACGCTCCCGTGAACCAAATTAGGGGTTTCCAGGTGAGTGCTGTCGGCGTGGCCCGAACCAGAGGACACATTATTGCTTCAACATTGCCGCTCAGTTAGAGTCTCTAAGTAAATTATAAGTTTGCAAATGTAGCCCAAGGAGAAAATGGGTGAATCTGGCAAATCTTGAGAGAGCAGAGGGAGAAATAGTCCAGAAATTATGAACATTTTCATAATTGCACCCTACAATTATTAGGGCGCAATTAAGCTCAGCCTGCTTACTTACGCCTTGTAGGCTGAGCTTGTCCTTTCCTGGAACAGTGTATGAGCGATAGGTGGGAACATGCCAGGCGGGTTGCCATTCTTGCTTCAACACTTCTTTCTTTAAACAATTTGTTTTGGTGCCACACAAGAGCCCGGCCTGGATTCTGATGCGTATTTCTAAAATCTTAGTTCTTTGTAGAAAACGGTCAGTTTCTCACCATCCATCTGCCACTCTGGACAGTCAGTTTGCAAATAGGCTGATTGCGGCGCACCTCTTTTGTCAATCGACAGAGTTTAAAAAGCAAACATAGGATCTTAAAGAGTTTCGTCGAAGCGCCTAATGAGCCAGAGTGCAGTTTTACGTCCAGGCCAAGCTGAAGCCGCTCCTTCTTGTCTTCAAAGCAAACAAGCCTCGTGGTCTTTGAGGCCGGTCCAGTTCTGTCCGCCTCCCTTCCTCCTCTCCCTCTTTCAGACTGTCTCTCCCCCCCGCCACCCTGGCTGTGAAACAACGTGCAGCTGTGAAGAATCCTTCAGGCTGAATGAGAAGAATCGGTCCATTTGGTTGACTTTCCTGGCCAGGGTTTTGAGTGGACTTTGCCAGTGCCTAGCAGTTCCTGGGCTCCGGCCATTTACATTCAACAACACAATGGGGAGTGTCCTGGAGCCCCATAACACACAGGGCTCCAGATGCCTGAGTGCCAAAAAGCTGTACGGATCAACAGGTTCTGAACTGGAAATGTTAAACGCCGCCATCGTAACTCAGCCAGTCTGACAACTTGAGGCGAGTTAAATAGACCTTACACCGAAACAGCAGTGCACAATTTCAAAAATGCCATTAATTCAGTAAGACAAATCCCATTCTCTCCCTTCTTGACTTGTTTTAATCAGGGTAGTTTGTTCATTATCACAGAATCCCTCAACGAATAGTTTCTTTATTGTAAACAATTGAAGGACAATGGGCTCAGATGACGACTCGGGTTTCAGATCCAGACTCAATCAAAACAAGTCAAGCATTTACACTGGAGCTGAACAACATCGCTATTTTCTGAACAGACGTGAGCATAAACGGACATAACGAAACGATCGTGTGTTAATTTGGGCCAAATGACAGTACTGGTATGCCTGGATGTATCTCTTAAAATTTTTTTTTTTGAAGCATCTCTAATGCAGGACCAGATGGTGCAGGAACAATTAAGTTCTGTGTTTCTTGTTAAATTTATATTTGTTGTTTCTCTACTGCCAGTCATTGTGTGTCCTCAAGCCCCAAAACCAAACACAACACATTTTTTGGTTTCAAGTTTTTTGGTAACAGTCTAACATTATCATCATGCTTTCTAAAACAACACAACACACTCATTGTGTCCACTTCCAGCAAAGCTTTATTAACGACACATCATTCTCAGTGGCAGGCCACGTGACTGTGCCAGCCCAGGGGAGTACTCCCTTTGCTGCTGTGTTGTGTGACACATGAATATGGAAACACTTTTTGTGCTCGTTAAATACTCTTGGGTTTGCTTTTCTTTTTTCGTTTTTTTTTTTTTTTCTTTTTTCTTGCCTGCTACTCTTGTAGGTTCTGCAAAGGCTTGTAAAAGTCAATGGCTTTCCCAGAAATGCGAGTTTACAGTCCCCTCAACCCAACTGACTTACATTTACCAAAAATCCCAGGCCGATCGCCCCCACTTTCGGGGCCGTCATCATTGCCAGAACTGCGAGCCAAAACTGCTGCCAAAGTACACCCAGGCAATCTATCGTTCTGTTCATTGAAGCTTTTCGTTGGGTGTTTTACTCCAGCGGAGCTCTCCGACTCGGTGGATTTGAGTTATAATGTTAATCTGTAACTTTTAGAATCCTTATAAAGAACTACAAGTGCGTCATCGGCCGTCCAGGCACAGTTTCGCTGCTGTCTGACTGGAGACAGCAGCTGATATAAGGTGTCTTATGTAAGATTTGCTTTTTGTCCCACTTTGGTGCTTCAGATCATCAAACAAATGTAAAAAGCAGACAAAAATACCAAATGTAGTTTTCAAATTATGATTTCATAAACTTTGGTGTTAGGCCACAAACTGAAGGCATTCTTCTTCAGGATCTTCGAATAAAAAGATTAAAACCCTGCAGAAAACAGACGCTGTCCCATCACACAACCACCGCCATGTCCTACTGGGCTTTCATATTGGTTTTTCCCGAAATGTTGCGGCAGATTTTACACCAGATGTAAAAGGGACTTTCCAAAAGGTTCCACTTTTGTTTCTCTGTCTCCCTAAAAATATTCAGGATCATCCAGATTGTTGGCGGGACGAGGAAGAGTGAGAAAAGCCTTTTGTTTTGGTTTTGTTTGTGACTTCTCGGATGCGTTCTCGAAGTAGTTTCAGGGGGACGGCCAGGCTTCAAAATGTTTACCTCTGTTCTCGTTTCCTTATGGAAGAAGTGGCTTTTTCATTGGCTTTGTTTTTCATCACGTCCTGAATTTCTTCAGATCAAGGAAAGTCATGTTGTTTTATGAGATTTTTATTTTTTTTTTCCTTCCTGTTTCATGCAGTGAGGCAGTTTATTCTTTTTTTTTTAAGAGATGTCTTACTTTTTTTACACACGGTCTAGAACAGTAAAGTCTACTGTTGCGAATAAAGAGACAGTAGGAAGAGAGTTAGCTAGCAGGTGAAAAGAGAAGATAAATGTGCAGCAGTGGAGACACCAGAGCTCGCATGTGGGTGGGATCACGCCGGTACAGTACTGGAGCTTCCACTGTGGGCAACCGTCTCGCTGCGTGACTCATTTAGGGGATAAGTGAACAATTAAAATACCAATGAAAAGTGTCAAGTTCTCCATCTTTGCATATGTGAAAAACAAGCCCAAAAAGCAACGTCACCCGTGCAGCGTTGTCTGGCTTCTGAGAAATGTGTCTAATTAAGCCGATGCGGCTCTCGCTGGGGAAGGTGTGTTGGAAAACGACGTCTTTCATGTGATTTTGATCACGGTGGGCGCCTGGAGCGCCTCGAGCGGGAGGCCATGTTCAGAAAGTCCTTAAACACAGGATATGAGTTTGACTTACTCGACAAGCCTGCGAATCAAAAGCTTCCCTCGCATGGCTTTCATGTGTGTTCAACATTTGCCTCCGCTCATACACGATTTTGTTTTTAATAAATGAGGCTTGAATACTTTGACACGAACGGAGAGGTCGGAGAGCTACGAAACAATGACGTCGGAACCGTGTTTTGTTTTTTTTTCTTTTCTTTTCTTTCCTCGCGTCCGAGGGACAGCGCGGCGTTGAGCGGGTATATTTTTAAAGCGCCTGATTTATGTCCACTGAGGTAATATCGAGGTTGGCGCCCTTGATGCGTCTTTGCTTCTACAAGACGCCTTAAGCTGGATAAGAGGCCTTAAGGCTCGCAGTTCAACGGCATGATGGATGAAAGTGTTCTTTCTTGTTTATGCAACATGACACAAAACATCTGTTGGCCTCTGGAGAGCTTAGATGATGCTGTAACAGCTTTCTCCACTCCCCGACAGACTGTGAGAGAAACGATCAGAGTTTGTCATAAGCAGAAGTTCCGCCTCATTCCAAGTCAGCTTTATTTGGACTCTGTGGATTTTCAATGCACGTCTTTAGACGTATCGGTCAGACGTTTAAATGCTGTCTGAGATCGAAACCTGTTTCATTTTACGCGAGCGATGCTATATGGAGACGCAGAAAATATCACAAAAGACTGGAGTTTTTGGAAACGAGGGCTTTTGGTTTATTCTTATGAGAACAGTCGTTTCAGGTGTGGATATGTTACTGCAGACAGATCTAAAGCAGAGAAAGAGCAAGAAGTAAAACCTGCATCGAACAGGAAAACCACACGTTTGATTTTTGTGGGTTAAAGTCAAGCCTTCGTTCAGTCCTTTGCAGAAGCTGCTACCTGGAAGGTCAGAGATAAAAGATGGTAAAGTGGTTACTGGATTGGATTCATATTGGGCTTTGCTATCTATACTGGCCAATCGAACGGTCTATATTCCCTGAACTAAATGCTGGGAAAGTAGAATCCTGTCAACATGTGGATGCTGGAGTCAAACCCACAATCTTCCAATTCCAAGACAACTACTACGACTACGGGTAGTATAGACGTTACAGCAACGGTTTTTCTCACTTTATTATTTTTTACTGCTTAAACAACCTTTACTCAGCCGTGAGTGAGAGCAAAACCAGCAACCCCATGGTGAGGACAAATGATTAAAAACCACAAAAAGGTGCTAAAACCTGCGGGTACGACCTGAGGGAGCAAAAATCAATCTGAACGTTTCTGACAGCAGAAATGAGTTCATTTTGCTTTGATGACACAAAGAGACGAAAGGCGTGACAGTTCATGGACATTGTGCAGAAGTTTGTAACTTCATCTTCAAACCAGTCACAACATAGAAGTGATTGTTGTTGGTACCAACGCAGCCAAGATTTCAAGGAAGATGCACTGTTAGGTCAAATTTCAGTGTATTTGTGATGCTGCAGCCATTAGGAGTAAAACTTTCAACAAGAGAGTGACCTGAATTTATTTCCTGACTTCCAGCTAATGATTTGGCAAAGACAAACTGAGCTAAACACCAAAACACTTCCGAGGACTAAGTATGCACAGCTGCCATTCAGCATAATCAAATCACCTTCGGCCGTTGACAATAGTTAGCATGTGTTCGGACAATTAGAGTTAGGAGTGTCCAGATGTGGGGGAATGGTTTGAAATCTATAATTCATCAGGAGAAAACAGGTTTATTGTCCTATTGCGAAACCTCTCCCATTAATCCCTCGATTATCCTACATCATGGGAAAATTATTGCGAGCCAAATGTTAACGTGACGTCAACATTCTGCTACGAGCTCCGAACGGGGGCCTTGTTTTCGAGCGGAAGGTTTGGCAGTCTAGCGTGTGGATGGAGCTGCTTTTACCGTCTGAATGGCAAAGGCGACTATCAGCATCTACTGCGGGTTCTGGTGACGGCGAGGTTTCGCCCTGTGTCAGTTCAGACAAATAAATAAGCATGTATGGAGCAATCTGCCAAAACAGTGTGCACTCTGACATGCTGTAGTCATTATACAGTCAAGTAACGTACCATAAACGTCAGCGCGCGAGGCAGTGATGGAGTGTGTTTGTTCTTGTGCGGGCTGGTTATGTTTTAAAACCGGGCTCCATCTGCGAAGAAGCTGTGGACTGTTGCCGCGAGTCCTCCCGTCTCTTCTCTAACGGCCGGGGTTGCTGCTTGGGAACGCGTGGAGTTGGACCGAAATATATTTTCAGGCCGAATTGAGTTCTGTAAAATATTTGTATTTGTAGACATTTTCCATATTGCAGAAAATGAAAAATCCTTCCTTCCTTCCTTCCTTCCTTCCTTCCTTCCTTCCTTCCTTCCTTCCTTCCTTCCTTCCTTCCTTCCTTCCTTCCTTCCTTCCTTCCTTCCTTCCTTCCTTCCTTCCTTCCTTCCTTCCTTCCTTCCTTCCTTCCTTCCTTCCTTCCTTCCTTCCTTCCTTCCTTCCTTCCTTCCTTCCTTCCTTCCTCCACTGTAGACATTTCTGCCCTAAATTCAACGCCAATGTTTGGATGTTTTATTCCAACTTGTCATTATGGTCAGAGAAGAGTCAGGAAAAGTAGGAAAGTCTTCGCTGAATGCTGCATAAGAACCATCTATGACTAATTTAAACACAATTTGCCTCCCTTTGTTTTCTACCCGTAAACCTTGTATATTTAGCTGGTCTAATTAAACACGAGCCCGAAATCCGGACTTGTACTTGCACAAAGTTTACCCTCCCTCCCGATTGCTGCAGGGTACAGTATTGAAACTGCAAAAAAAAAAAAAAAAAACAACAGGACAGAAACAAAGACAGCTGAAGAAAGACAGGGAAAGCAGAGGGAAGCAGAAGGGATGGAAGCAAAGACAGGCCTCAAAGCGGTGGGGAGAAAGTGCGGAGTCATGCTGCAGGAATGTTTAAGGAGCAGGGGGGGGTGCGAGGAGAGGGAGGGGAGGCGGTGGGGGGGGGGCGATTGCTGGCTGGAATGCCCCATTTTTCACAGCCATAATCAGAGCCAGCTGTCAGTGAGAGGGCCCAAGAGATGAAGGAAAGGAAGGGGAGGTGGGAGGCAGCGAGGATGGAGGAATGAAAAGGAGCACCGCGAGGAGGGAGGGCTCCCAAACAGAGAGATAATAGAGAAAGAATAAGATCTGTGTATGCAGATGTGTCAAAGCTGGTGGGTGGGGACAGGGGTGCTTGCCGCTTGCTGACACGATAAAAGTTAAAAGGAGGCAGCGAACGGCGGCCTTGACTCGGCTCGACTGTCTGAGCCAGGTTAATGAAGACCAGGCGGCTGGGCGGAGCCTCCTCTCTTCCTGACGCTCCTGCCTGGGACACTGGCAGTAAATAATGACAAAGCAAGCACAGGTCCTCACACACTCCAGCTTGATTGTTAGAAGCGTCACATGAATTTTCAAGCCCCGCCACATATTGTCGGGTAAATTTAGGTCTGGACCGTGACTAATGCGACTGCGTTGCTGAAACGACTGCGAAAACCACAAGGTGTGGCGTCATGAGTGTCGCTTTTATGCAGTTTTTAAAATCTGTTTTAAAAAAAAAAAAAATTGCAATGTTTACTCCGTCTGTGTTTATATTTAACTGTGCAAAATAATAAAAAATTAACACGCGGCAAGGATTTTCCCTCCTGGGGTTAAAGGATGCACTTAACACCAAGTTTCCCGTAGAGCGGCGCGTGAACGTCGCGTTCAAAATCAACGATGGGCGAAGAATAGTTCATCAGTTCTTCCATTAACTCCAGCAGCCTTTCTATCCTTTCTGAAGAAGATGAGCTCCCCGTCAGCATGATGCTGCCTCTGCCGTGCTTCACTGCGTGTACGGCGTGTTTGGTCCTGGACTCAACAGGGCTCACTTTTGTTCTCCTCAGATCAGAGGACCTTCTTCCACTGGTTTGCTGCGCCTCCCACACGGCTTCTGGTAATTTGCAATAAGTTGTTCCATTAAGGCCAGACTTGCGGAGTGGATGACGACTAATTCTTTGTACTGTCAACAAATCATCCAGTACACACAACTTAGCATGCGGGGCCTGTTTATAGTTACCTTTGATTCACAGTAACTGGAACATGGGTCGAGAAATGCGACGTATATTGGCTTGATGATTTTGATAATGATGGCATTTGACAAATGCATTGCTTGTCACTTGTTTCGTAATTGGTCATTGTATTGTTTGTGTGGTGTAAAGCACTTTGAACTGTGCCGTTGCTGAAATGTGCTGCAGGAGTAAGCTTGACTCGAAGACTGTTTGGTTTTGTCCCGTGAAACATCTGTTTATCATCTCCCGTCCTGTTATGTCAAAAGTTGTAGGTCAAATTCATAAACTACAGTCACACCCTGTCTGAAGATCCAGAAAGGGACGCATGCAAGCACATGCACACACACACACACACACACACACACACACCTAAAATACGCACACACACCCATCCACGCACACGCTGAGCAAAAGCCTCCCCGGGGGGAAACGATAGCAGTTTCACTCATAAATTGCCATCAGCTTGAAAGCAACAATAAAATTGCGGTGAATTATTTACAGAGTTTTCCTGAAGTTAGTTAAAGGAGTAGTTCAGGAATTTCAAAGTGAAGTTAATATCTTGTAAGTTGTAGACAGCATGTTCATTTAGCATAACCCCAGATTAGCAAGTGGCTAATTTGAGGGAGGACAAGTCCAAAGCTGAGTCCAACTGTCTTATTTTGTTCTTTAAAGTCAGGTGATTGCTATTTTATCAACCCTTTAAACTGCTGTCAAGCGCTTATTTACATGGAAGTAGCATGTAAAGTTCTCTTCTCTATCTGGTTTTAGCCGAATATTAAAGGGATTTCAAGTGAGCGTTATTCTCTCCGCTACTCGCGGCCCAAAACACTTTTCATGGAATGGTGCCAGAGCGTTTCACACTGGAAGATAACGTGCAACACATCGTTTCCTGAATCAATTTCCAATGTAACAATCAGCTGCTTTCTACTGTCCAACACAACCGTGATGCCAGTTTACCTGGTCGATGTTTTTGATTTAGATTTATTTGCAGGAGACGAGATAACTGCAGCAACTGTCAAACATCCTGAACTGTCCCTTTAAGGTATTAGGGGGAGATATTTTTTTATAACCTACATCTTAGTCTCTACTCCCTTATACCGTGCACTGTGACATGCCACATGCTTTATATGACCCTGGGCAGAGTTTGGTGGAAAAAGGCTCTAGTGGGAGCAACTTGGCTTGTTGATTTTTGGGTGATTCATGGCTGTAAAAGAGGTGACCTCCTCAAAGTTGGACTTTTCACGTCAGCCCAACATGTGTCCGACATGGAGAGCACCCTCGAGACTTCCAAGAAATGGAGTCACTGCCTAATGAACTTTGCAGCCACCACACTGATCTCTTTCTTTCCTAAGTGGGTTAGAGTAAATTACCTTGCCTGTTGCATAAGACTGGACTTGGATCGGGAGGCGGACTTGCTTCCCTTTCACGGAGAGGCCTCCACACCTGTTTTTGTTTTAAGAATATATCCCTTTTGTATACGATGAGCTCAGACTGATGAACAATGGGCAACACATGCAACCGTGAAATGCTAGAGACGTAGATCTTTGTTTTTGACAAGCTATTTTAGTTGTGCGCAGAACTCCCCTGTCTACCCACTTCCTGCGCTCATGTTTTTGATGTAATGTGCGGTGGCGAGGAAACAAGACACAAGGACTCTTGTGTGCCCTGAGACGCTCGAAAATGTCCCCAAACCCAAGGATGATCATGAAACCGTGTGCTGTTAAAAAGCCCGCGGTGAGCAGCATTCGTTCGGAAACGTATTGGTGAAATCTCAAAACCCCTCGGTCCAGGGATTCAAAGAGTCAACGTGTGCATGTGCCAGTTGTAGGATGTGCAACCGTTCGGCTCTGCTGGTTCTCAGTCAGCTCGCTTCCGTGCCCGGGAGTTGTTTATCAGCCTAAGCAAACGGCCTGCTGCCTGTTTGAGTTGCAGCCAAGTCCAAAGAGGAGTGGGTTCAAAGTCTGGACTTCAGACTGCGACAGTGTGTCAACTCTGCCTTGATGTGGCCCTGCGAGTCCGCTATCTAGAACGAGGGAGGCACGTTAACCCTCCACAGACCGTCTCTTGAGAGAAAGTGCCACATCTCAAATGAGTCATTATTGTGTCGCCCACGAAACGAGGTGAGACCACGTCTGGGTTAATTATGCTCTAAAAAAAAACCCCCCTCGGGATCCAGAGCTAAATGTCACGTTGTTGACAAAGTCGACCACTTGAGCAAACGCTCGCATTCAGATTCTTATCACCTTGTTTCCTTTTTAGCGTTTCTTGTTCGCCGGTAGCCCTAACGTCGATGGCACGCGGAACAGAAATACACTCAGCCTACATGCTTTCTCTTCTTGCGCATTTTAATCTCTGCTTTCTTCCTCCCTCCGAAGATATTCAGAGGCAGAGACGTCTTATCAAATGATTGAGGCCAGCGCGTGCGCTCGTCGATCTGCGCGGCGAATTGTCTTAGGTACTTTCCAGGGGCACTTTCTTCTTTTTGGCAGTCTGCTGCCATGTTTACTGAGCCGCTAAACCTTGGCCACACCGCAGGCAGGCTCTGACTCACGCCGTGAACCCTGCAGTCGCAAAGTTCAGGGTTCGGTTTACAAACAGCGTTGCTCAACGCGTCCTCTCTGGCCACGGTCAAGAGGACTGGGACGCGTCTCGCCCCGCAGCATAGAAACCTGTGTATTCCTTTTCTCTCCCCACCCCGTGTACAGTCGCTTACATCTGCGTTCTGGTGCGCTCCCTTAACACAAGTCATGCTCTCGGGGTTTACGTCAGCGTTAGAGTTCCTCTATTGGTGTCTGAATGGTTGGTAATGAAGCACGTTGGGTTATTATTGCAGGAATGAGTCAGCCGATTTGTTGACAGATCTGATTAAACTCGACTGCTTTCGCAGTCAAAGTTAGCGCAGGTTACTGCAGGGCAGCGTCTTGACTGTCGATGTCAAGTTAGAACTGCAGCACCGAGTGGTTTCAGGGAATCGCCTCAACAAAATCAGCGTTGCGTTCTCTCTGTTTTGCTCTGCTTGAGCAAAGTAAGTGACATTGACATCAAATTTCCCAGCTTAGCGACGGGAGAGAGCAATAAACCAGAGTTAAAACACAAAAACCGAGCATTTGATGTTCATATCGTTTAGATCTCGGCCGGTTTGTTGCCACTGTGTTTTCTTCTGTTGAGCATAAAACATGCATTCCTCGCCGTTGCATGCTGCCGCGGCTCAATCTGCAACAGGAACTTATGTCACTTCCTGTCTTATCTTCTTGATGTGGAAAAAGGAAGCCCCCTTACTTTCCCCTGACGCGGTTGTTATAGGCCCTAAAAAGAAACAAACAAAAAAAAAAAAAAGTGTGCTAAAGCTATTTCAGAGTTGAAACAACCTATTTCTTCCTCGCTCAACAACATGCCAGCAGATGTTAACGTTTACTTAATTTCCTGACTTGTATCCGTGACGTACGGCGCATGTGTGCCGAAATTGAGCTCTGGGTGTCCTGTGGGCTTGCAGCACCTGTGTGCAAACCGTACCAAACCGGATGCTGGAGGTTGATCTTTTTGTGTCTCCTTTTTTGCAGGCATCCTTCACACCCACAAGGTTTTTCTAGGCCCATAACTGTATGAATAAAAGCTTCGCTGCAGACACTACGGAACATGAAGAGGAGGCGAGCAGTGCTCCACACTTTGATGCTGTAGCGCACCTCTGAGGCGCCTTTTTGCCCTTTTAACCCATTCGTGCCCACACAAGAAGAAGTCAGCGATGCCGAAGGCCAAAAAAACAACAACAGCAACCTCCTCTATTGGGAAAACACCCTCTTTCACTGACTGAAGCTATTACAGTTTCCATGATGCCCTTGTATCTTTATTTGGACTGACGAGCTCGTTATTAAATTAGGAGAACTTCTTGTTGTGGAAATTTTTCCTGCAGTGGCCGATGGAAACCATATTTTTTTTTAATTTTCTTTTCTCTGAAGCCAGTGCGCCACAAACAAACGAAAGCCGGCAATCCGGGACAGCGCCGTCCAGCAACTGTGTTTCAAAGAAGAATAACCAACTATTTGAGTTTAAACATGTTTCATGTCCCACTGCTCCACCTTTCGCTAACGTACCTTTATTATGTGTTGTCAGACCAACGCGGAACAGGCCGCGTTGGCTCGCTCACTTTGTATGATTTTCGACCCGAAAGCATGCAAGTTTGGACAATTCAAGAATTAACGTCGGCTCCGTTTGAAACGTTTCCGTCGTTCGACCACTCGACTTTCACCAGGGAGCTACGAGGCTCTGGCACATCGGGTCATCGGCCATGCCGTAACGCAAATATTCCTCGAGTGACTGGACCAAATACCTGTAAATAACCCATTCCGCTGAAACTAAAGCTGTGTGAAAAGGAAGACAAACAATTTTCAATTCAACCACAGTTCAACCCTCTCATTTCTTTGAGGTCTCAGTAGTTTTTGCGGTGGCTGCATCCCGTCTGGAAACGCGAGTCATAATCAAGAGGTTAGCCTGACTTCCCTCATAAGTCGCTGTCGAGTTGGACACGAGTCCTGGCAGGACGACGGACCGACTATTAATTCGCTGCACTCACAAAGATCGCGGAACAGCAACGACAGGATCTGGAGCAAGACGGCAGCAAAGCCGTTAGGTGGAGAGAAAAGCGACTGACGGGGCAGGAAGGAAATTGACTGGCTCATAACTGCGGTGGAGGTGATTAGTGACATGAAAGCCATGTGGAGATAATCAGCAGATCGCAACGCAGCTGGGCTGGAACCTGACCCCACGAGCCGAGGGAATGGCGCAAAAACAATAAAACGACAACCTAAACAAACACGCAGAACACAAGTAAGAACAAACTCTTTCAAAAACAGGAGAGTCGACGACAAATGGAGCACGGTGGGAAATACGAGGAGCCTCAGAACATTGCACTTTCTGCTGATGATTCAGACTAAAATCGCTCTGATTATTGTCACCGTTGGTAAACATCTGTTTTCTCTTCTCTTCAGCTCACCAAAACATAAGTCTTGTGACTGAGAAGACCATGGGAGAAGATTGAGTTAGTGACTGATTTGATATGTCTGGAGTCATTATCCCACTGAAAACCCAGATAAAGATGAAGATGTTTTTGCCATCTTGTAGATTTGGCCACGTCTTTATGTTAATTGTCCCGGTGGATCCCAGTGTCGTCAACCCCAGTTAGAAGACAAACAAGCCCACAGCATCACAGGTCCCCACCGCCATACTTAATTATAGGGTATGAGGTGCTTGTCCACACGTTCATCTTTTTTAAATAAATAAATAAATAAATAAAATAAATTCCTGACCCACCTGAAGTGTTGGAGGCGGAAAAGCCCAAACTTTAGTTTCACCTAACCAAAGCACATGGCCGTTCCAGTTAAAGTCTCAGGAGTTGTTTAGCAAACTTTGCATGTTTACATTTTCGACGGTAGGAAAATGGTCTTTTTCCAGGCAATAAACTTGCCCCGCACTGTAATTAGCCTGACCTGAAACACGATTAGACACATTTAATCATCTCTAACAATCGGGCTTTAGTCGCCCTTTTGCCACTTTGTTACAACAGCAACAATAATAATATTCAGGACTTTTCCCAAGCTTAAGAAAACTTTTCTCTCAGTTATTGCTGCATAACTTGCATACAAACAAACGTGGGTTTTTTTTTTTGTTGTTTTTTTTTTGTTGTTGTGTTTTTTTGGTGCTCACAACACACAGGAGGCCTGATTCGGGTCCAGAAATGCGACCGACTTGGTTTAAGTGATGCAAGCCGCCGCTGCTAATGCAATGCAGCCATTCTCACAGATTGTTTTTTTTCGAAGCAGATTCCAAGCTCTTGCTACACGGTGATCTCCAAATCCAGATTTTACTAAACCAGACTGTGTTTTCATTTCTTATTTCTTCTTTTATATTTGGGCAGCACGCGGTGCAAATTAATTAAAAACATCTCACACAGAGGCAGATCCCAACTCTCAGTCGTTTTTTGTTTTTTTTTGCCTTTTGTTGATCTGTTCTCGTCCTGTATTTTTTTTTTTTTTTTTTGTCTGAGCAGGTGATTACATCCTTATGTCCTGGGAAAGTACATTTAAATGGAAGTGGATTACTTCCTCTTTGACCCTGTTAATGGCTTGAACAAAAGTCCAAAGCAGCCGGTGGTTAGAAAAACAAGTGACTCTGCTAAAGGTCACTTGACCTCGGCAGAGTTGAGGGGGCGGCGCAACGTAAGGCCGGTAGAAAAGAAAAGAAAAAGAGAAAAACCTCTATTCTACCGAAATGCAATTGTCACAAAAGCAACGTCCCCAAAGTATAGCGAGGGGCCCGGATAATTTCCTGTAGCGATGCTTAAGCGCCGCTATTTCTACTTTTGCTCTGTTTATTTTTTCAAGGAAGGGGAGGGAGCTGGGAGGACCGGGGAGTGTGGACACATAATCCTCCCAGAAAAAAAAAAAAAAAGTGATTTATTTATGAATTCCAGCGCAGAACCTCCCCTCCTGAGAGCTGGCCCAGCCTGCCAGAAGTCATTGGCTGATGTTTACAGGACTGGATTGGCTAATTCCCATGGTGCAGTGTGCCTGCAGTGCTATCTTATTTATACAAGGCCTGATATGGGAGAACAGAGGGGTTTATTTTCGGATATTCCCCATAGATGGATCTGATTTCTCCAACTGGAGCCGTTTCCTCCATACGTGCTGCGCTTCAGGATCTAGCCGGTGGGCCGTGCGTCTGTGGATGGCCGGTGTCGGAGGAGGCTGCGTTGCTCCGGCAAAGGAAGCGCCGTCGCTGCGTCGACGCATCAGGCTCGAGACAATGGGGCCGGGTTCAGAGTGTGTGAATCTGTGTTACGTATCGAGCCGTAATTAGCGGTGAATCACGACAACGTTTGAGTCAAAAAAAAAAAAAAACAAGCTCCTCGGCTTTTCAGAACCGGCCGGTCAAGTCAACTCAAGGCAATGATGTGTCAGCCTCCTTCAAACCCAAACTGTTTTTAATTTTCTGTGGGCGGATTTAATGATTTTAATGATTGTGGTGACGAAACCCCAAGTCTTAAAGTCTTTTTTTTTTTTTGGGTTGTTGTTGTTTTTATCCCCTTTTCAATAAAATCAAGCCCCCCTTCCCTCTCATAGGAATACCGAAATCAAAACTTGCAGCTTTTAGTTTTTTTTGCAGTTGATGTTTTTTTTTTTTTGCCTTTTTAAAGCAAATCACCTAACAGACCCATAAACACTTGAGCGTTGACGTATTTTTCTCAAGCCGCTCGACGAATGGGATGACGCCGGTTTGCAGTAAATGTTTTAATTATGAAGCACAAACACTTGGAGACGAGTGGTCATAACAGAGCATTTTTGCGATTTAAAGCAACAGCTGCCTTTTATGGGAGCGCGGGTCATTTATTTGCCAGTTTTGCCTTCTCATACGTTGCAAACGCTTTTGTTTTTTTTTGTTTTGTTTTGGGTCTTGGTTTCACTGGGTGCACAGAGGAAGGAGGACACCTTGACCTAGACGAGTTTGTCGCCGTTATCCCACAGGAAGCTGAAGACCGTCAAGGGCGCCGGTAGAAAATGGTCCTCCATGACCAAGTTAGGCAAACCCGAGTTGGAGTGTCACCGTCTGCTGCGTGGAGGATGGCTCTTACCTCACCACTTATGCTATGACATTCTCAAAACTTATGATGCCGCAGTAGGCGCTTCGGCTCCGGCCTCCCCCTCTGACATCACTTCTCGCTTGCTCAAGTCTCGTACCAAAGAAGCTGACCTATAACACTGGCAATTCCATATATATATATATACATACATACATACATATATAAGCACAAATTTCACTGTATTGGAAATATGTGTGATATTTTGTGACCACGACTCCCAGGAGGACAACTGTGGGGAATCCAGAAACTGTGATCATGCTCTTGTTAACATAAGAAAAGATATTTTATGGGTTTTTTTTTTTTTTTTAAAAAAAGACGAATGGGAAAGAAATAAACTTATTTGGTGGATTTTAATTAATTGTGTCAAAGAGGCAATTTGGGAAAACAAGAAATATTCTGATATCCAAAAAATATGAAATGCCAGAAGTAAATGCTTTAAAGATGGTGGGTGTGTTAGCCACATATATTCAAAAGTGGAGTTGGGGGAAAAAAAAAAAAAAGATGAAGCAGCAGATATCGGTGTGGAAAGTAGAACTATAGAAAGAAGTTCAATAACTAAACAGTTGAGGTGACATGAAATCACTGTGTTAGTTTTTTTCGTTATTTTTGGTTTTGTTTGTGTGGAAAATGAAATTGTGCATCGCAGAAATGTGAAAAGTGTCATTTTTGTTAGAAACCGCCTGCAGTGGAAGTTATACGCAAAGAAGGCGCAAACATCTGAGAGACGTCAACAGTTTGGGAATGGGAAATCATTTTGAATCTTTTCTGCAAAATGCAAAGCATCACGTCGTCTGGAGAAACATATTATTGAGGTCAAAAATGTAATTTATTGTGCGTCGCATGCTCCGCCTCTCATTGTGGCAAATCACTTGAAACGGCCGTGTCTCTCTGAGCCACTTTCTATCTTTTTGCTGTGTGGCTCTTCACCCAATAATCAAGTTGTATCCCTGCACTGTTACTTGTATTTCGCACACTGTGTCTCAAGTTATCTTTTCATGTATTTCCTTTGATTTATTCTGTCCTAAAGCACAATGTTATTGTAGGAAGAGCTTTGTTTGGTTAGCTATCACTATTTCTGTGGCAAAGTCATGCATATTTATTAAAAAATCCTTGAACTCATTTGTTAGCTGCAGTGGGATTTGAGCGTCTCCAAAGATCAGAAATGACATATCGGTTAAGGACGTGAAAAGGCACAGATGGAAACGGCACGCATTACGCTTGATTGCTTTTTGGCTTCGGCCGTCGATGCGATCTCACAAAGGGAGGAATGAGCTGTTTGACTGTTAGCCAACTCCCGAGAAAGAGGTTTATGAATGTTTTCACTGGACTTTTAAAGAAAATTTTTTTATTTTTATGTGCGATTGATTTTGTGGATCATTTCTGGAAACGTTCACGTGAAGATCCCTCGAAATGTTGGTGCTTCTCATCGGTTTTTTTTCCTGTTTGTTTCCAGACCCCAGACATTCCTCATTTTCAACGGGTCGCAGTGAAATTTCTGTCGAACATTTACAAAAACCGACGTTTCTTGCCGAGGCCGAAGGATTTCGTTTCGTCTCGGTCCGTATTTGTTATTAATTTTGACATCCGGAACAAGCTTGAAAACTCCGGCGGGGGGAAACCTCAGTTCGCCCGGCCATGGGAAGCCATGTTTCTTCTTCTGCTGTTTTCGACCAATGCGAAATGGAAACCAGCTGTGGCGCATGGCTCCGGTACAGATACACTGATAAAAACAGACTTTCCACAAGTGCTCCCAAAGTCCAGAGGAGACATTAAAAGGGAGAGAGTGAATGAGACAGGACCCGGTTGCTTTGCATTCGGGATGCTTTTAAGCCGGAGTCGATTATTTTTACAACAAGTTTTCTTGGTAATGCGGTGATCGCATAGATGACCAGGTGAAGTTGTGTGTTAGTCCGTGGGATATGTCGCAGTGTTGTGTTGGTTTGAAGTGGTGCACTTAGAGGATGTTTGCGTCATGCTTTCTGTGTGAGAATCCCGTCATTATCTTGTTGGTTTAGAAAAACAAAAACCCATCTTTATTCTTGTTGTCTTGCACTGAATCATTTCGCCACTTCAGTTTGGGGAGAGATGGTTTCACGAATCAAGATGAGAAATCTCGCAAGACGTCAAAAAAAAACCCAAAAGACATCTAGGTACCAGCATGCACTGATTGTTAAAAAATGTTTTATTTGTTCGAGCAGCTGTACATTTTTTCTTTAAGCAAATAAAGAACCGCATTCGAATTCAGGGTAGAGTTATTTTCCTTATTTCAGACATTTATTTAGATTAAAAGCAATCCTTTGCACTCCGGACCAGTTGGGTTTCCTTAGGCGTTGCGGCATGGCTCGAAGAGCCAAATGACTCAAATGAGCATATTGTCACCATCCCACACACAGACGCAGATGTTGTTTGTTGTGTCACTTAATGCAATATTATAACGTTGCAAAACACTTGAGCAGATAAGGTTTGTTTTAAAGCAGATCGCGCGGAAATGTCTGGATGAAAATACGGCTTTTGACAAATGGCCTGCAAATCCCACTTAGAAAAATACGAACCTCCACTCGTTTGGGCTCTTCTGTGGCAGAGGGGTTGGCTTTTAAAAAACTGAACTGGGTAGTTCTCGCGCCGCTGCCCACCCTCGTTTTTGGAGATATTATGGCCTAAATTTGCTTTCTTGACTTTCTTTGGTTTCAAAAAGCAGATTCACGAAGACAGGCAGGCCCCTGTGATCCCCTCCATCAAGCCCGTCTCCTCGTTCACTCACAACCCCCCCCCAAAAAAAAACTCCTGTCAATGGTTTCCAGCTGGCTGTCGCTCAGCGGTTCTCCTGGGAGAGGAGGAGCCTTAAACTGGCTTCAGGCTCTTGCTCATTACCCCCCTTCCCTCCAACACCAGCAAAAATCCCCCCCCCCCCCCCCTTTTTGGCCAATCTCCACCTCCCCCCCCGTTCCACATTTGTTTCATTTGTGGAAAAAATCAAATAAACATGTGTTTGTTGCATACTCTTTAGAAAACAGCTCGCAAAGAATATGGAAAACATACGCGTACGGTGTACGGAAACTCCAACAACACGGATTCTCGGTTAATTTGGGAAGTTTGCGATGCGTCACTGGAAATGTGCTGAGAGAGTTAAATTGGAGGCAGCGGAGGAGTGGGGGAGGGAGGGGGGGGGGAGCCGCTGCTTAAGAAGAGTCATTTTCTGCCTTTCATGTTATCTTGATGAGGGCAGTACTTTGGTCTGGTGGTGAGGACTAAATATAGCTGAGAGTGTTTCAATGCCAGGGAAGTGCTTGCGTCACGCAGGGTAAATATTTCTCTTTTTGGCAGGCATTTTGTTCCCGAAAGCTCACTTTTCCATGAACATTCAGCAGAAAAATCGAAGTGGTTTTTGGCTCCGGTCCGGAGCTGCAGGTGGGCTGGAGCTGATTAACGAAGCATGCGCAGGACGATTAACTTAAACAAGTTAAAAAAAAAAAAAAAAGAGGTGAAGAAAAAGGTCAGGTTTGAAAAAAAAAAAAAAAAATCGCAACAACCCAAATGTTTAAAGAGGAACGGACACACTCGGATACACATAAAATGAGCATACATCAACACGAGAACAAACACTCGGGATGGAGTGTTTATCTTCCAGGAGTGATGGTGATGACAGTCGGTTGTCATCAGGGTCAGAGGTCAAAAGAGGAGGAGGAGTGAGTGTACAGGCTGCTGATGGAAAGACCTGGTGTTCTGTCACTCAGTGTCTGGTTAGAAGACTAAGTGTGTTTGGCATGGTTTTCGCAGTGTGTGTGTGTGTGTGTGCGTGTGCGTGTGTGTGAGAGAGTGCATATGTTAATGTTTCTTTGCACCAATGACACCGCATTGCTGGGAAGTGTGACTGTGAGTGTTTGTGCATTATGACTGTACAAGTTTGACATTGTGAATACCAACACATCTGCAGCATCAGCAGGCACACCTCCGTGTTTGGTCTGAAAGAAGAACCTTCGGTTCGTTTGACGAACAAACGCGTCCTTCAAGATTTCTACTCAAAACATTTGCGATGTGTAAAATGCCCAGCTGGTGTACCTCAAGGCTCTACATTTGGTCCTCTGTTTTGTAGTTAGTATAATAACAAAAAAAAAAAAATCAAAATGATTTGCTTCTTTTTATCCTGTTTTATATCATCAACTGCAGATGGAAATCAGCTTGTGGCTGCATCTCTCACACTAACATTATGAACTCATTTTGATCCAAGCAATAAAACCAAAAAAACAAAAAAAAAAAAAAACAAGTTCTTGAGCACAAGTGCTCCAGAGTCAGACAAGGACAGACTCAAAACTCAAAACGAGTGCATCAGCACTGCGGTGTGACACTTGTCACAGCTACCTCTTAGTCGGTTGTTCAGAGGCTCAATTTGGCCAATGCCAAGAGTGCTTATGAGCACAAGTCAAACATTATAAGATCAACCAGAACAGCTTAGTCAGAGCTCCGCATGCTTTACAAGAACATGTGGTCGAGATAAACAGTGCGTTATCTGCGCTTAAGATCGCATCTGTCTCACAGCAGATGGTGCAAGCTGGCCAGTGTTGCTGTAGGTAAGTTTAGCCTCCTGGAGAACTATGTCAAATATGCTTAACTGCTTCGAGAAATTTAAAAACACTGCAGTTTAGTGTAAATTAGCAGTCGGCGTCATGATGGCAAAATGCAATAGGTTTCTGTAAAACAATTCTGCGCACAGTGTTTGGCTACGTTCACACCACAGCCTGAAGTGACCTAAATATGATTTCTAACTTGTTATTTTTTTTATTATTATTGTTTTGTCCTTACAAGAACTGTATTTGACTTTCTTCGTGAGAGTCTGAACAACACAGGTTAAATTTTTTTTACAAATTGAACCTGGACGCAACTACTTCCCCCCGCAAGTAGCGGCGTCCGTTTGTTGATCAAATCACTCATCTGATGCGAAAAAAGTCTGTCCGTTGCAGTTTTGCGAAATTCAGAAATTTCAATACAGCTGAGAAAAAAAAAATAAAAATTTTTATTTTTTATTTTTTTACTATTATTATTATTTATCAAAAAACGGGTTTCTTTTCTAAAAACCCGACGGAAGCCGCTTCCATAAAGCAACCGGTTTCCATCACTGGTTGCTCGACATAAATCAGTGTTTCCAATTAGAAAATCTTATTTTCTACTTTCAATTTGCGCAATTTTAGGGTCAGTGGAAAGGCAGCTACTACCTTCAAGAAAAAAAAAGAAAACTCTCAAAAGCTTACACCTCCATTTTTAATTCTAACACCCATTTCTCCTAATACAAATTTCACAAGAGGATTCTGTTGCTTTGTTCCGCTCTGGTCCTACGTGAAGCTCAGCCGGGATGCATCACTGTGGACAGATTGGCTTCGCGTGACAGGAGCTCTTCTTTCTTGGACGTCGGACAGGTGTCCGACCGGTTGCTCGGACCGAGCTCACCCCGAGCCCTAGGCCTGGCTCTGGTTGCCGTAACGCTGGAGGTCAGGGGTTAATGGAGCAGAGTGGCGCCGGTCGGTCATCCCCCAGGATCCTGGGTGGATTTGGTAAACAGTGAAGCTGTCATTGCAGATTAATACTGAGAGGAGGAAGAACAGGGCCCAGCGCACGGGGGGCTAATAGCTCCTAACTCAGCCATGAAAGTGCCTGTCTTCTTCCTTCTCTCCTCCCTCCATCCCCCGGCAGATGAACCTCACCGGTGGAGGGAAGCAGGAAAGAAGGCGATAACTACAAGCACTGTCGAGCATTTAAAAGATGCGGGGAAGTTTGGGTGTCTTCCCGTTGTGTGGATGAAGGGGTCAGCCAGTGGTTACGGCGCAACCCCAGCCACCAGCTCTCCTCTGCGGGGACTTTTCAGCGCCGAGGCCTCGACGCTGAAGGTTTATCTGTCTTTGCATCTTGACTTCGACGGGGAGGCCCCCGTCTTCGTATCCAGATTGTGCACAGGCAGGATATTGTATGTCATGTCACTGCTTTGCTCTAGATTGCGGTTACACTTTCACCACAGTGTATGCGACACAGAGTGACAAAAAAAAAAAAAGAAAGAAAGAAAGAAAAACAGATGTGAATCTCTGCGAAGGGGGCCCGCCTTCCACCGTAGTCCTCTGGATACTTCGTGTGATAACGATGGCCGTTTTCGTTACTCTCGAGCATCTGGGTTTTTCCATTTATGTAACGTGACGGTCGCTCAATCTGTAATCTGAACGGCGCCTTTCATAGCCGTTGAGTTTTTTTCAAAAAGGTTTTCGTCAGTCTGCAACCACAGAATTTAGTGATCCTTTTTTTTTTTGTTTTTTCTTCTGTGACAGACTGAATGAAAGCAGCATGCAATTGTGAAATAAAAGGGAAAAACCAAACATTTTGACTGTACCTCTGTACTACCTTTTACTAGTCTTTTGTGGAGTCTCTAGTCATCTAGAAAGAGAAAGTATTGCCTTTTTTTTCGGCGTGAAAGAGCTTCGTAGCGTTCCCTTTCACCTCTGCCAGGTTCGCTGGAAGGTAAACCTCCACTTCATTTTCAAGTCTTTCGTCTCCAGCGTCTTAGCTTGATGCTAAGACCACCAGGTTTCACCCTGAGGGGTTGGTGTGTTCAGGGTCACATGTGTTGTTACTCTTCTGCCATGTTTATCATGTTTTCCACAAGTTTGCTGCGCTGTTTGTGGTGAACTTTAAACTGAACTTCTTACGGGTCTCGGTCAACAGCGGTTGTCTAAACGCTTCTTTTTGACAGCTCAAACACCAAATATACTTTAATGTGTCACATGAAACCTCTGTAGAGTTCATTAAACTTCGTGTGATTTAAAAATGTTCAAACGGTGTGAATACTTTAGCAAGGCGTTTAGAAAACGGATTCAGTTAAACAGAGGAATTTCGCTTTGGCACTTTTTTTTTTTTTTTTTTTTTCAGCCGTGCATTCGTTGCTTCATGAATTGATTCTTTTATTGACACTGCAAACAGAACCTTCAGATGGAAGGTTTGATGTGAAGAAAAAGCGAAACATTTCCATTCTCACCCGCTCTGGTTAACCAGTGCAGGTTTCCACTTGCAGGTGTTTGCTCCACAAACCTGCAGAACTCTACCTGCTCATCACAGAAAAAAAACCAAATCTGACAAAAAAAACAAAAAACAAACAAACAAAAAAAAAAACAACCAAAACATAAACGCTGACATAACATTTGCGGTTGCTGAAGATAAGAACAGATAAGTTCGACTGCATTTAGGCCTCACGCTTTTTTTTTGTTTTTCTTGGAGGAAGGCAGAAACGATGTGGTAGCGACAGCATTTTTTTTTTTTTCAATCATATGTTTGTTCTGGTGCCACCAAGTGACAAAAAGAGCAGGTTTCACCCAAAAACAACCTTAGAGTGGAAGCATGAGCCACTGTGCTGATGCAGCTCTAAATTCAGGTGTAATGAACTTCTGACCTGATTTGTTAGAGAGCACATCTATTAAAATCACTTCATTTACCTCACAGCTTTATTGCCAGTTGGCCTCATTTGGGGGGAGTGATGGTGGGAGGAGTCTGGGACAGTGGAGGATGTATTTTAGCACTTCTCCATTGTACAGTCTTCACAATAGAACCGAGCCTTTGATCCTGGAGGGGTGCACCTCTTCCCTCGCTCTCTTCCTCCTCCTCAGTTCTGACCCACCACGTACCGCCAAGAGGGCCGAGAGCAGAGGGAAGGAAATGAAACACTGATTGAAACGAATGAAAATATAATGAAGTGAAGAGAGCGGTCGGGTCTGGAAGACAGGGCAAGGAGGGGAAACAAAAATCAGTTGTTATTCCTTCCTTATTACAGAGCCTGGGGGACTTTTGGCTCTTTGAAACATTGTCTGCGGTGCACCGTCGAGGCCCCCTCGTCTCTCCTCTGACACAGCGTGTGTGCTGCCACAGAGGAACATGAACCGGCTGGGGGAAAACCAAACGAAAGGGTTTAAGCTTGTAGGAAGAACCAAAGGACCGGGTGGATGAAAAAAACAAGGATGTGTGTAATATCTCCTGATTATTATTTTTTGTTGTTGTTATTCTAACAGCGTTGCTTTTTTTTTTTTTTTTTTTTTTCAGCCCTGTGATTTTATCTGCTTCTCCAAGCAAAGACTCAACCCTCGCAGCCTCGTCCATCGATCCGGAGTGTGTGTTCAGACCTGAACAGCACCGCGTTGTCTCCCCTCGCTGGCGCCCCCTGCCATGAAACAAGCCAGCTTTGCAATACCTGAACTCCACCGAACCCCAACCTTTACTTTTCTAAGCTTCAGTCCTTTGCACCTGTTTATTTCGTTTGCGTTCTCACAAAGTGTGACAGTTTCGCAATGATTCCAACTTGATAGAGGCTGAAGGTTCTGGACGGAGAGTAAAGAGACCTCCATGTTGTACAGATATCAAGTCGTCATCGGGACCCCCGACGTTCCTGTTTCGAGGCAATAGTGCCACAATGCGGCCTACAAACGTTTCTTTTCTGCTCCATTGGTCCGATATCCTATTCTGGTCTGTGCAACTTTCATCAGCATTGAAATGACAGGTTCTGTTAAAAGTTTGTTTTCATTTTGTGGCAAATACATTTTTGGTTGTTTGTGAAGCATTTGAACCACTTTTTCCTCCCCATGGGACTATAATTAAAACAACAATAAACTTCTGTGAACTTTATAAACAACAACCACAAAAATTTATTTTGGATTTTTTTTTGTTTGTTTGTTTTTCTCATTCGGCCCCTAAAGTTGCAACTGTCATGTAAACTTTTCCGAGACTTTAATAAGGTCCCGGCTTGACCAGTAATTTTGGATGAATTAGTAAAGATGATTTAAACCAGTGTGTTTCCTGGCCTCCAGAGGCCTGATGTGCGCTTGGGATCATTATCCTGCTACAAAACCTAATTCCACCCAGGTTTTACCCATTTGACCCTAAAGGTCAACCTTAGATGAAAGAAAATTGGTTAAGATGCCGTAAGTGAGGTGAGTCCTACATCAATGTGGAGTAATTAGGGGACAGCCAGAGAGTTTAATGTCCAGATAAGATAAATGTTATTTGGCAATGAGGCGAATATATTTGTTAGGGGGAATTAGGCCATTTGTTATCATACTGAGTGGATTTCACTGCCAGTGGTTATTGGTGAATCTTATAAATTGGATTTCAGCCTGGAAACAAATAGGATAACCTCCAAATCCTTCCATCCTTGAAACATGGGCATCATTTGGTCTTCAAACAGACCAAACCCAACATAGCTAGGCCAGGATAGAGCGGGGCAACTTTAAGCCAAACACAACCCCAATGAGAATCGGTGGACTTGGTTTAAAAGCAATCGTTCCCCGGAAACCAATCAACTCAAACGAAGATACAACGGGCTGCTGAACGGTTTGAAAAGTGTCCAGCCTGAATTTAGTTTTGCGGGTTTTTTTTCCGGCCACACCAACCAGTCACAGTGATTTCCACTGGAGCCACATTCACAGACGGCAACAATGGTTGACCCTTCCCTGAGGAGGGAAGGGTCAAAATGTTCTAATGCGTAGAAATGCGCTGCACTTTATTTATGTGCTGGGTGTCCTGTCTGTTTAAAAAGAAAAAGACAGAGCACTTCCCTTCCATATTATGACTCATTCACTATCTCAGTCACTCATTAACGTGCTCTTAATCTATTCTGCGCTGTCTGGGACATGACAAGACCTTTGTTTTCTCAGGACAGCTCCGAGGATCTGCCTTAGAAACCAAGAGGCCTTTCCTGCACTCCTCCACCCAGATGTTGACCCCCCTCGGCTGGATCGCCGTGTCCCTTATCCCTGCACCCACACCCTTGGGGGAGTTCACGGGGGTGGAGAATATCCTATTCCGACAAAACTCTGCCGTCCCAGACGTAAACACGGGTGACAAATGAGCCACAATGTCAGCTATCAGGTGTCGGCACGGAAGATTAATAAGGTAACAAGACAATGGGAGGCAGGCGAAAAACCCTATCTAGCACCAGAACAAAGGAGACTTCTTTCCCACTACAGAGCAGCGCACTTCAGCTTCAGCCATGGCAAAAAATATATATATATATATTTCCCCTTCAAGTCCCTCACTTTTCTTATCGGTGCTGCACAGATTGGACTCTGTCGCAGAATCTAATCAGTGGTCTATGGATCACTTACGTGACTTGTTTTGGTGCGCTTCAGGGAAGTTGTTGTTGCGAAATGAAACATTATTGTGAAATTAAATGAAGGAAGCCGCAAGTCATGGAAAGGGAAGTCAGAGGTCAGACAAAAAAAAATAAAATAACCAACTGTAATCGTGTCCGCAGCCCGTTAATTCGCGGGGCTGTGAAAAAGTATTACAGATATTATCTGTTTTTGGCACGCTTTAATGTTTCAGTGATCTTCGGTGACTGAAACTGAAGAGTCAAGAAATCTCTTCAATAGAACCTGGAAACATGAAGTCGACTGAAAGATCTTAAAAGTATCGGCAGGCAGTCCAAAATGGTTGACTTTACCCAACTCTGCAAAGAAAACATGGGCCAAAACTTTTCCACAGCGATATAAAAGACTCACAGCCAGTTGTTGCACGTGCTTGTTGTTTGTTTTCACCAAGGCTGGCATAAAAATTCGGAGGTTTGCAGGGCAATTACATTTCACGTTGTCCAAGTTTGGTTTGGATGCTGTTCATTTAGTAAATGTGAGCTGCATTTTGTGATCACCCTAGTTTTCTTTCTTTTCATATGAATAGTTTTTCATTAAAAATCAGGAAAGCTCTTTTTTTCCCCCCCCCCACATCACTGCACAAAGAATTTTAGATGGAGTCGTCCGCTTTTCCTTCAGGATATATGAAAAATGATTCAGCCTTCCTTATCTGGAACTTGACACTATCTTGAGGTCTGCTGACTAGAGAGAGATACAGCGCATAAACCCGCAGCGACCTGCCCACTCCTCCGTCTCCAAAATTATGGAGCCGATGACGGTCAAGAAACGAGACAAACGTCCAAGTCGGAGAGGAAGGGAAACCCGGTTCCCGCTATCCCCAAGGAACGCCAGCAGGCAATCGAAACAGTCTATCCGATATGCCCTGAAGATTCACTTTAATTCCTTTGCAGCATGTCTGCAGCCACCCTGAAGAACTGAAACCGGAGACTCGGTCCACTGGAGGGAACCTCCATGCAGGCCTTTGTCAGCTCACAATGCGCAGTCACACACTGAGCTCTGACACCGATTCCTCATGCAGCTCCTCGGGGGAATTAACTGGAGCACATGTAGCTCCCTGCATTTGCTCTCACTAAGCCCACGCTTGAGCTCCAGATAGAGCCCGGTGTGGTTTACCTTGCCCTAAACTTGCCCTTTCATATCACTCAGACCGATTGGGACTCAAAGGTTCACTGGGTCCGACCCTGATAGCAAGAAATCCAATTCTGCCTGAATTCATTCTCGGTCCTGTACTGATGACCACGTGTGGTCAAACAATTTTACAATTTTAGGAACATGTAATAAAAAATAAAAAAATCCAAAACAAAAAACACTGATTCAAATAAATGATGAAGTTCTGTTCGTTGCAATTACCACTCACTCCTCTAGGTGGCACTGGATCTCATTACCGACATTTATGAACCAGCTGGCAGCTTTGGTCCAGTTGAACATTGTTTTTAAACACTCTCCAACTGAGAAAATGAATTATTCAAACAAAAATCGAATTGGCAAAGAAAATGCAAAAAAAACAAAATTTAAAAAAAAAGCCAAAAGGAAAGTAAATACAGCATTGTATCTGAAACAAGAGGCAGTCCTTTTAAACAATAAACAAAATATTGAATGTTCCAGCGACGTCTGAGATTGAGACAAGATCACATGCAGCTAAAACAGGCTGATGATGGAGGAATGTGAACATTTAGATCACAGACTAGCATTAGATGCAGTATTGATGATGTCTTCAAGAAGGAACAAAGTCGATGTCAGTTTTTGGGGAAGATGTTACAGCCAGAGCTTCATCCTACATTGTTGCATTATAATATCCTCTGTGAAGATCCCACCTAAATTCAAAATCCGTGGCTTAACTTCAAATTTGACAAACACAGACACCCTCCGAGCTAACAGGTCATGAGAAAATGCATCCTAAAGAAACAAACTTGCTGATCTACTGTGTTGTTTAAGTTCCTCGCTGCCGGTCAAGAATTCCCGGATGGCTGCTGATGCTGGGCCCTGATTGGCTCGCAGGGGAAAAGCTAAGTTGAGTGACAGCCTGTCAGGAGGGATCCATGGGGTGATAATGTCCCGCTTGAGAGGCTCGGAGATCAGCTTACTAACAACAGCTCCACTGGTGAAGTTTGCTTTCTCAGTAGGGATCCCGCTTTTTATTCTCAGAGCGTAGCGACCCTCCCCTCCAAAGTCCCCTAACAAGGCTGTCTGTGCATGTCATTGCATGTGTCCTTTACGTGCAAAAAAAATCAAACTTGAACTCGCATTGATACCGACTTGGAGAGACTAGGGTCGCATGCAACAGGAACAGAATCTGGTGAAAAGGTGAAAAGATCTCGTCTGTGTTTTGTTTGGCATCAAAGATGACGGGCAGGAGGCTTAATCTGGGAAGAAAGATAATAATAATAATTTTAAAAAAAAAACTTCTACCATTTTCTGTGGGGTTCACCGTTTGTCCAGGCCCTTTAACGCTTTCATCATTTCAGCTTTTTCCCAGCTGTCTGACCTCAGAGCTTTTACATAATCGGTGTTGCAAAAGAATGCGTCTCCCGAATAACACGGCGCGCTGATCTGTACCATTCGTCGGAGTCTGGCTGCTGTCGTTGCTGGCGGGCGGAGGGAGTCGGATTTTTCGCAGCCGCCTGGAGTCTCTCAGAAGAGACAGTGGATGCCCTGTGGAGGACCAGATAAATGGTGATCAATGACTTGCAGATAGAGAGAGGAGTGTTGCTCTGGGGCAGAACCCAGACAGACACAAGCTGTTTGAGTTGAGTCTGTTTCGTTGCCGACTTGGGTGTTTAGATGTCCATGCGCAATAACCATGTGCGGAAACGAGGATGCGTCGTCTCAGGTGAACTTGTGCAGAGACTTTTTCTACTCCAACCAAAAAAAATCCCAATGCTTTTTATGTGGATTTTATTTGTGTGTGCAACACAAAATAGAGAATTGCGAAAAGGAAAGAAAACCGTCGTGCTTCCATAAAGATGCACAAATCGAAATTACGAGAATAAATACGCTAAACGGACCCATGGCAATTTTGAAAAAGAAGAGAAAAAAAATCATGTTTTCAACAAGTGTTTTTTTTTTTTTCGCTGTATCGAAACAAAAACGCTTTTTTTCCGGTAACACCAGTCACATGATCAACAGCCGGATGTTCCTAATCACCGAAACAGAGGGAAGTTACAGGAGGATGACGGTTCATAAAACGCTGCGCGTCATTCAAACCTGATATTCAGCTGCGCAAAACACTTGGTCTCACTAAGCGCTGCTACTCCCCCACTTTGCTCCATCAGACTAGCAGCAGCAACTACCAAACACCTGGTGGAGCTGCGCTTTACACGGGCTGTTGTGATGACTTCCTGAAGGCGCAGTGCTTCTTAAAGAGACAGAGGCACAATTTCAAGGCGTTAAATTGCGAAGTCAAATTTCCTTTAAGCCATGTTTCATATGGACAGCAGTTTTAAAACAACTGAAGGTAACATAGTTACTTTGTTTGTGCAATGAAATGGCACTGGGAAAATACACGATGCGGCCCCTTTGAAACGTGTCTCCATGTAGCGCATGAAGATGTCTGAATCCAACAACGCAACATGTTTATTTCATGGAGGAAGCGATTCTCTCACTCGGCATCAAGGCTTTTACAGCTTCTAACAAGTTCTGCTCCAGGATTTCCAGCTGCCGAAATTCAAGGTTGTCGTTGTAACACGACAAAAAGTAGAAAAAAAAGATGAAAGGAATACGAATGCAAGACACCTTTTTACACGTCCATTTCATCTACACGCAGAGATCAGACCTCGTCCTTTCTCCCGTGAAGAAAGCGGCTCGTTGTCTTGGAGCTAAAGTCTTGCCTGGTCCGACCCGAAACGGCTCTCGCACGGCTGAAGCCTGGTGCTTCTGCACACTGAAGACGGCCCTTGTTCCCAGCTGTTTGTTCAGCTGGCCCACCAGCAGGGACACCGGGGGGGAGACGCCGATCCAACCCCTCCCTGAGTCCAGTCAGACACCTCCACCTCTGCTCCCACCCAGGTCACCGACCTCCTGACCCCTTTACCCTGCGGTTATTTGCTCCGAGGCCCCCGTCGCCTAAGAAGGCTGTTTTGTTCTGCCCTCGTTTCGTCCGGAGTCTCGGCTTTACCTCTTGTCATCAGCGCCATTGATCTGCCTCGAAATGAGAGCTGATTAGGGGATCCTGCAGTTTGTCCCGTTGAATGGGTTGGCCTAAGCTGGGCAGAGCATGGCAGGATCATGAGGGGGGGCGTTATGAGGATGAAGGACAAGGGTCAAAGGGCGCAGACAGCCAGCACAGTCAGGCATTCATGTTGAAAAGTGCAACATGAATTCGGTTCAATTGGAATTGGATCAAGCCTGCTTGGTTGTGCTTTCACTTCCAACCTCATCTGGCTCTGAGAGTTGCTCAAAAACAGATTAGCATGTGACTTTTATTTTTAATAATTGCTATTTTTTCGCAGCTAAGCGTCGAATTTTCTCGTTCCGCAACTAACACAGCACGAAACCAAAAGCAATATTCAAATAAGTGACCCGGAGCTAGATCCAATGTCCTCCAATCCAAACTCCCTAAAATCAACAACATGATCCGTTTGGATCTTACTTGCGGCTGGATTATGTTTCCCATTCAAACAAATAACGTCGGTGTGTATATTAGGCCGGTTTAAGGCAGACTTCCTCCCAAGCCCGGACGTTTGAGTCACGTCCAGGCTTGATTCCCATGTCCACATGTGACAAATCAGTTAGAGCAAACGGATAAACAAACCAGAGTCTGATCCGGCCGTGTCAAATAGCAGAGCTCTCTGAAACGGGGCTGCAAAATGCCCCAGATCGGCGGCCGCCCCAACGCCAGACATCCCTGACCACAGCTGAGTTCTGCATCCCGAAGCAAGACGTTCATGTCTGTGCGAGTGCAATCCATGCATTCGTCTTTGTTAGGATTCATGTGTGTGTGTGTGTGTTTTTATCGGCCGAGGGGCCTTATAATTACAATCTTAGGGTAATCCAATACTCCCGCCACTCCCTCTATAAACCGAGAGTCCTGGACTCTCCTGGCTCGGGAGATTAAGGACGAAGCCCCGCTGAATGAGTCGCAGATTACTTTGAGGCATCCTCAACACTTGTCAAGAAAAAAGAAACGTCAATACTATCAGAGGATGGGGAGACGGTCAAAGTCTGGCTGATTGGGAGACGGAGCACTTAATGACAGAGAAACTTCAAACAGCCGCGCAATTAGTTCCAGAGGCAAAGACAGAAGTGGTGATTTGAAGTAATGGAACGGTGTTGTATATCAATGGGATGTGGACATATTGTGGACATGCTTGGATGGGGACTTTCCTTACATATCTGATCTGAAAGCTCCTCAGTGGTGCCTTTGTTTCCTCGCTTGTTTACTGCGCGCTGAGATTTTCCACGGATTTGAGCTGGTTTGTTGCATCACGCTGTGTGGATTCAGCAAAACTCGTCAAGTCAATCGTGAAAGTGGAAAGGACGTGGCACAACTTCAAAAGCGCCGATACGGAGCCACTTCCAAGAGTCCAGTGCCGTCTCTGGAGGAGCTGCAGACAAGAGGGACTCGGCATCGGTTGACTGGAGAATTATTAGTAATCAGCTGCACAAGTGTGTCCTTTTTGAAAGAGTCGCACTATATTGCGGTGGCGGCATGATGCTTCTCTTCATCAGCGACAGGGCAGAGTTTATGGGAAGATGGACGGAGCTAAACAAAGATATATCCAGGAAGAATGTTGGAGGTTGCAAAACTCTTGCAGGCCAAGGAAGAAAAAAAAAGAAACTAAAGTCAAGCAAATAACTTTGTTTTTCTTTCCGTTATTTTTTTTTTTAAGAAAGAGAGGTCATTCGTCAAAGATCCAAAACGTAAAAAGGCTTCAGCACCATTTTCAAAGATGAAAATGAAAAATCTGGCTCTGTTGAGTACGTTTATTCTCAGTAGAAGAGCAGCATTTGGGTCACTTTCTTCCAAGAAGTTTGCTGCGTCTAGCCAACCTCAAGGCTGATTTGGATGCAGCAGAAGCTCGGCTCATCATAAAAGCCTGGTCGTAAAAAGATGAAAACTTAATAAGTGTGCATTCGTTGCAAGAAAACTGTGCTTGCTATAATTTTACCGCGGCTAAAAATAGCTCAAAGTGGTAATAATTGTCAACCGTAAAGAAGGTTAAAAGGGACGTTAATACGTTTTGCAAGCGCTGTTTGTCACGTCATTAAACAGCAAATGAAGCCGATCCCTCTTGACAGAGTTCCTTTTTTTTTTTTTCTTCTATTTTTTCTTTTTTGCTTCCAGAGCCACATGCTGATCCGATGCTATGCTGTGTCACAGGTCAAAGTTTACAAGGTTGGGGGGAGGGATGGAGGGGGTCGGTCGCGGTGTCCTCACATCCGTCTTGATTCATTAGAGGTCTGGAAGCAGTCAGTGGCCAGAACCTCCTTCTTCCTTCTGCAAACTGTCTGTCCGTTCCTGACAAACAGCCAGATCAGACGAGAGCTTGAAGAAGCCGTGTCGGCGCTGAGCGGCCTGACGTGATCCACCAGGGGAGACGCTCGTTGTCTCCCTGCAACAAACAACACCCTCTCTCTCCAAGATGTTATTGCTGCAGTGGCAAAAAAAAAAGAAAAGAAAATAAAGATTGAATTAATGAGATAAGTCGTGCTTCTTCTTCCACCGAGTTTCCTTGGACGTGGCTCTCGGAACACATTCCGGCGAGCTTTTATTTATACGGCCTAATTAGAGTCACGTAAGCGCAGAAATGAAAGCCCCCGCGATGCTCCATCCGCACGCAGCGCCCCGGACCTCAGCGGTCAAGTCAGCCGCTGCAGGAGGAGAAGAAGAAGAAGATCTGCAGGAATCTGTGGAGCAGATGACATTTTTCCTCATTGTCGACTTTGACATTAGTGCGCTTTGAGTGGAAAAGTTTGGAATCTTCGCATCTGACTAAAACTGACCGTGACAAAAAAAAAAAAGAGATGCGTCAGAGACTTTGTTTAGGGGAAGGAGAAAGGCGTTCACACAGAAAGAGCGCACAAAGTGACTTACAGATACAACCAAAAGTCACAATTAAAGTAAAAAAGAAAAGAAAAGAAAACCCATCAAAGTAATCGCCATGCAATGTCGGTATTACATGGAAACACATCAACTGTAAAGCACAATTTTAAAACAAGAAAATGGTTGAGATCTGACAGAGAGTGGCGTGGTGACAATAAGAGCAAAGGTGAAGTCATCAGTAATGCTTTCAGGAGTCAACAGCTTCCGCTCGTCTCAGCTTTCGGTGAGTTGATCCCAGAAGTGAGGAGCACAGAAACTGGAAACTGCTCCCCCCCCCCCTTGTTTAGTTCCAGTCTGGGGAACGCAGAGTAAACAGCTCTAACCACTTCAGGTCCAGTTCCAGGTGAGCCTGGATCAGGACCTGCCGAGATCCGTGCAGGCACAGGACTACTCAAGACTAGAAGCAACATGTTAAAACTTCAACTTTTGAAACAAGCTGGTAGGGCTGTTGTAAAAGAATATTTCGGCAATCGAGTACTCGCCATTATTTTACGATTGACTGAGTAGTTTGGAGAGAATCCAAATAGTTTGCATGCATTTTTTTTTTTCCCTTTCTTTCCTGCTTATGGAAAGTTTCTGTTTGTATCACAAGTTTGTGTTGCTTTTCTGTCCTAAATAAGAAGAAACAAAAAAAAAAAAACACGACACTTCAGATATTCCACAACGAGATGTCAACATGGAAAAACCTCACATGACCAAGCAGAAAGTAAAAAGGCCACTGTAAGAAAGGCTTACGGTATCAGATGTGAACTTGAATCAAATTGGGTTCTACGTTTTGTGGTGGAGTTCCAAGAGCATTTTGGCCCGGATTCAATCAGACGCTGAAGCAAAGCAGAGCAGACACAACACTTTGACGTGACTGTCTTTCTCACTCAGGAGGGGGGGGGGGATTCAACAGAACAATGTGGTCATTAAAGTTACATCAGCAAAACAAGAAATTAAACAGTTTGAAAGAGTAAAAGATGAAGCACTGAGATAGATGCAACAGAGAGACAGAGAGAGAGAGAGAGAGGAGGGAGAAAGCCTGGAGCAGTGGCTTGGCTGAACTCGCTGTGAACCTGGGCAGATTTATTTTCTCCGGAGCCTTTAGCCTGCTCAAAGGGGGGGCGAGATTTACATGCCTCTCCCTGGACCGCTGTGAAACACAGACAGGGGAGACGATGATGGGAGCCCAAGAGGAGAAGATGGAGGCCTTTTCTTTTCTTTTTTTGTTTTTTCGTTCACAGGTTATGGAGGTGACGGGAGCGGGAGGCCAATTGTTTGCTGTTTCAACCATCCGTCCGAAGGTTTCACGTGTCTTCCAGCTTGCCAGTTTGCCATCCTAATTAGAAACAGCTCCCTCCTTCAAACCCCGGGGTGTTTCATTTAAAAAGGCCTGTCGTCGTTCCGGACGGGGCTGGTGTGAGCTGACGGATCCCTCCTCTTGCTGCTCCGCTCCCTGGCGGTCACCCACCCACCGCGGCGACACATGCCCGTGTTTTGTTCTTTCGCCGCGAAAAGGTTATGTAAGTTTCGCACAATAACCGGTTCAAGTGACACAGAGTACAAGGAAACAATGAAGTGGGGGCCAGGAAACATTGTGGGGAAACATATATACAGTAAAGCTTTATGTTTTGGTAAAAAAAAAAAAAAGAAGAAAAAAAAAAAGAAAAAGGATGTTGAGTCAGAGGGATTTTTCTTTTCTCATTTCTCAAAACTTTTTATTTATTTGATTTTTTTTTTAAAACGTTTTCCTCATTTACTCTTGAATTTTGCAAAGCAGTAACAATGAGGTGACATTTCTTGTTAAATCTAGTCACGGTAAGTTAGATTTACAACAAAACCACAGTTGATTTTAATTTCACCAGAGACATTCAGACCGACCACTGATGCCTGTTTTCCTTGTTGCTGTCGCAATATGCTCTCATTCAGGAAAGAGGGAATGCTGCGAAAAAAGTTCAGCAAAACACACAAATGCTCATATCTTTCCTTAAACCTAATGTCATTGTGTTTTTGGGAGGGTGTGGGGGTTTCTGAACAACACCACTGACTCTGGTTCTCATCCTCAATTGAATTCAAATTTACTTTATTGATCCCAAAGACAAATTAAATTTGGGTCGATTTGCCCATGTAACAAACCGCTGGTGGAAGTCGTTAACTGAAGTTGCGCAACAACGTTTGACTTTCAAGGAGATAAATGAGCAGAAAATCCATGAGTCATTCTCCATTCTCCATCCTACAGCGAATTTTTCTGTGATGTCATTTCTAATTATTTGAGGAAGAACTGCTTGTAGTTAGAGATTCTATTTTTGTTTTTTTTTACAGTGAGAATATCTAAAATATTTGAAAGAAAATGTATCTCTGGAAGCTAAATTGACGAGGAGCAACGTCACTTCCCAAGCTCTTCGTTGCCATTTCGCGAACCAACCAATCCAGAAATGCCGCTTATTTTTTTTGCCGTTGATTCGCCGTCCTCCAAAGAGCCAACATGAGAAAGGCTGTGAACGCTGGCCTCTGCAGGTGGCACTAAGACCGCTCCACTGTGATTATTAAAGCACTCTAAGATATATTTGCCATTTGAATGGTTAAAATATTTTAAAGGGCGCATCGAGTGTGTCAAAACGATTTAGCGTTTGAAAAAAATAGTTCTAAAACTGCAGCGGGCGACCACTTTCTCAGCTTTGAAAGATTAGTCATTCTCTCTGTAATAATCTGTACCAAATGCCGCATAATTTTTCATATTACATCATGTATTCATTTCTGTCAGATAGTCCAAGTAAAGGCCACAGGACGAAATCTGGATGACGCTTGGGAAGTCAGAGAAAGAAAACGGGGAAGCTCTGTCTTGATAACCTGGGCGAAGCGCAGATCTAATGTGTGAGGCCAACAGCCAAAAAGCACTTGTGAAACTGCCATTAAGACAAAATTTAGAGGAAGTGAAATCAAGCTCTGCAACCAGATAATTTCTTGAGAAAACATATTATTGTTTTATTATTATTATTATTGTTCCAAGTGCTGCACAGCCCAAGTTAGCAAGGCTTTTCCTGATCAATTGTGCGTAGGCTTGTAGCAATTATATTCATTTCAGTGACTGAAATTAAGAAATGTGTAATAAATAAGTAAAAAAAATGAAAAAAAAACAGTGTCTGCCCAGGACTATTGATTTGAATTCATGATGTGAAGAAATCACTTCAAATATTTCAGCTTGGTAGTTGGAGAGGTAAAAAAAAAAAAAAAGAAAAGAAAAGGGGGACCATATGGAGAAACTCAAAAGCTGTCAGCGCAGCCAGAAAGGACAACTTGGGACATGTAATTCCTACTCCAGGTATGAATCTGACAGTCTTAACTCATAACATGCCATTTGCAGCTAATGCTCGATCGCTACATGTGGAAAGTTAAAACCCTGCTCTGCAGTCAGAGCCTGGCTGCAATCGAACAACCGTGTCCATTCGACTAAAAGACGAAGGAGAAAAATAACCACAGAGGAAGCTAACTTTCGTTGATAAAGATTTATCGTGTTAAGAGAGCAACCAGTCTTCAGACATCCGAAGGTGAAAGATCACACTGGAAACCAGTGCAACATCCATCCATCCATCCATTTTCCGTCACCCTTCTCCCTAACGGGGTCGGGAGTTGCTGGTGCCTATCTCCAGCTGCGTTCCGGGCGAGAGGCGGGGGTACACCCTGGACAGGTCGCCAGTCTGTCGCAACCAGTGCAACAAAAGGGATTCATTCCCAACCAGCCTCACTGGAGTGAGCGTCATTCTCCACTCATCGTCGGTGAGGCGTGAACTCGTTTTTCTCCAGATTAGGGTTCCCTTTTGAACTGGTTTTTCAAAATCTCGAGACAAACATCGTGTCCAACCAAGAAGCACGTCTTTCCGGAGCACGTCTACCTGTCCTGCTAAAGGCAGACGTAATAACTTTTTTGTTTGACCAACAAGCAGCCACACGTACCTTTGACATAGTCCTGCTGACAAACGGTCCATTTTGAAAAGACACAGTTTTTGTGTTTAACCTCAAAAGTCACCAGACTGTGATGTTACGAGTCGTCAGCCACATTTTGGCAGGTGCCTCCTGTTTTCATCGGGCAAAAGAAAAAGCTCTTTGTGTTCCAGGAAGGTGTGTTTTTGAAATCACGAATCCACACTCGGTGTGGAAACCTTGCATACTTTCAAGATTTTCAGATTGCCTGCCTTCAAATAACGACACAGACATTTGCATAAGTAAATACGTTTTCAAAGTTTTGGTGAAATTATTTGTGCATATATTTTTTTGGCGATTAACATAGTTGACTATTAGTGACATAGTTTCTCTTCCATTGTTCTGGCGCAGGCCAGTTTAAAACAGCTGCTCGTTTAGCATCCAAAAGCTGACCTCAGTCTAATTTAAAAAGGATTTCCGCTTTTTCTTCAGCCGTACGTCACGCGCTGTAACAGTAGAGGATATGGCTGTGCGCGAGCTCACACTGCAGCCCACTAAGCAATGGAGGTCGGGGTGGATTATTTAGCTGTGCTGCACCTCTCGCTCAACTCTCTGTGAACCGCCTGTGGAACCAGGGGTCAGTGACTCTAGGTTTCATATCATTTTTTTTACCCCCTCTCCCACTCCTCTGCTTATTTGGCCAGGGTGAGCTGAGGAGGAGGCAGGGGGGGGGGGGGGCCCGCGGACCCCTCATCCCGGAGCGCTCGCTCTGACAAGTAACACGCCGCACGCACGTAAGGAGCGGGGGGGGCCACCTGCGACGCGGAGAGAGTGAGGAGGTGTGAGGGTGAAAGGGCGACCGAGAGAGCGGCATGAAACCCAGGACTGCAGATTTATGAAGTGGGAAGACGTCTGAACATCAAGCCGGGCTGGACGTGTTTTCGTGCTCAACAGCTACACTTTATACTTTGCTTTATTTGTTATTTTGAGGAAGCGACGAAAGCACCTCTGATTCACATTTGCTCGTTATACGGTTTTACTTCTCTAAACTACACGCCGAAAACCCCTCGGCGCACAGCAAAATCTTTGATGTGCATGAGAAGCTGACAAAGTTTTTGTCAAATCTGCGATTATCAGTAAATGATATGAAGTCGCAGGCGGGGAAGCTGCGGAGGATAACAGTGCGAGGCCCGGTGCCAAACACGGTTTCCACCCAATCTACTTGGTTTCGGTTTGGTGCACACGTGCATTGAAGTGAGGCTTTTGCTTTGAAACTCAGAAGCTTTGAGGGAAGGGGGGGGGAGTGGAAAAAAAAGCACAACTTAACAAACTGGAGAGATAAGTGATGCCACCATGTTTCCATCATCTGGGATGACCACATCGCTCACAACCATTATCCCCTGCCGCTTATCAATGATCTGGTTGGTTGACCGTTACCGTTTTGGATCGTCATTCTCTACCCACTTTCACCCAGCGGTCTCCGGTTCGTGCTCTGCACAGATGTTTCTGCGCACTACACCAGCCACTTGGTTGTGACGTGCATGTTTTCCTTCTCTGCTGGTGTCGTACGCTCCTCTGAGAGATGCTGGATGTATTTTTCTGGGGCCTCTTTGCACATTCCAAGATAATTCTGGTTGGAAATTGCTATAAAAAAAAAATAAAAAAATAAAAAAAGGCACTTCCTGTTTTCTTTTTTTGGGAAGTTGAACATTTATTTACCTGCTTTTCCTCAGCCGTCAACATTCCCACGTTCAGCTGATGAAAGCCTGTAGAGATACAACAAGACTATCACCTTTTCAGTCTCCTTGTCATCTCCTGAAAAGCTAGCTCCGTCCTTGCCTCGGTTTAAACCCCAGAGAAAATACAGTTTCCTTCCTCTGTCTGTATTTTTAACATCCATCAGTTCCACTGTCAATGGCTACATTTGAGTCTTCTCCACTCTGTTCTTTGAACAAAGAATGTCTTTGGGTTTGTGACAGGTCACAAGCAGGTGAAGCTGAAAAATCATCACCAGTCGTCTCACCAATTTGCTCGAATTCACACAAGCAAATTGAGCGATTTCTGTCCGAAACGTAAAATTTTTCGAAATGGCCTTTCGGTGTTCAAAGTGTCATTTGGTCTTTCGGAACAAAAAAACGCGTCGTTGTGCTTCTTCAGACTCTTAAAAGTCGCATGTATACGAACGCAACGCGATCACGTTTCAACACCATGTGTGTGTGTGTGTGTGTGTGTGTGTGTGTGTGTGTGTGTGTGTGTGTGTGTGTGTGTGTGTGTGTGTGTGTGTGTGTGTGTGTGTGTGTGTGTGTGCTCCTCACAACTTAATGCTGCAGCCATACTTACCTGAAACGTAGCACTCGAGGGTTAGAGAGAGAGAGAGAGAGAGAGACGGAGGAACAGATCAAAGAAAAGGTGGTTAGAAAAGAACATGAGGAGACGTCGGGCTCCGCGAAAACACGGGGATCTCCTTACTGAACACAAAGAGGCAGAAAGCTCCCATCCAGCGGAACAGGGGAGGGAAGGAAGGGGCTTCAGATCAAAACAACGCGCGACATGCGGAAAGGTGAGGCGTAATCATTCATCAGTGTAATTACAACCTGAGCCCACTTACTCTTTCATTCAGCCAACGGAGAAAAGAAAAGAGGGAGAGGGAGAGAGTAGAGGTGTTAACCGCATGCTGGAAAATAGCTCCTGTGTTTTTATTTGATCTTATTTACATAAAAGAAGTTGAGAGACAAATTTAGAAAGAAGAGCATTTACTTTCTTTCTTTTGCTCCTATCATGACTGTAATGCTCTCTCAATTTCTCACCTTTTCCAAGAGTTCAAGCAAATCGGAAACGTTCATGCTGTGATTTAAATGTATATGTCAGGGGATGGAAGCAAAAAGGTCCTGAACATCACCTGGAGTTCAGTTGAATCCATCGTCAAGAAATGAAAGGAATATGTTTTATTTGTTGTTTTTTTTTTGCATGTTTCTCCTTACAAAGGTAAAATTTTATTGATCTTGATTCTGATTGGAAAAAGCAACAAAAAAAAAAACTTCCCAGAACGGGTTTTTAGTAGGCACTGGATCCTGGAAAGCAGACATGCTGAGTTTGCTAATAAGTATAAGCCAAGTCAGTCGGAAAAGAATAATCCAAACTTGTTTTATTATCAACAAACAAGCACCGCAACTTTCCAAATGCTTGGCTCTGTCACGCTCTTATTGGTCAAAGTCAAGTGTGGCTTAGCAATGTATTAAAGCACACACTTCCCAAAAGTGGTGTCATATGCAGTGTCTCTGTTTTGTTTTGTTTTTTGTTTTTTTTTTCTTTTGTGGTGCACCGTGCCAGCTGACTAATATTTACTTCTTCTGTGTAGGTGTGACTCATGCTGGTGATGCCCAGAGTTTTACAGGAATAGAGTAGGTTTGTTTAACGGGGCGTCGAAAGGCTGGAGGCACAAAATGTTTTGCAATCAAACACCATGAGGCGGGATCGCCGGCGCGGTCCTGAGCGACTCGGTTGCTGGTGCAGCAGGGTGGAGTGTCAGTTTTCCGAAACCAGCATTTTATTTCTCTCCAGATGTTTTTTTTTTTTTTTTTTTTTTAATGTTATGGTCTTAAAAAATGTGCATCTTTTCCCTCCCGCTTCCCTCTTCGTTTTTTTTTTTTGTTTTTTTTCTTTTCCTGTCATGTTTGTTTCAGCGAAAGACTCTTGACGATCTTCCTAACAAGCCACACATGTCGAGTTTTGTTTTCTAATTGCGCTCTCACAAACTCACTGACATGTTGATTATGACGCCCTGGGAAGATTACCAACAGCCTTTCATCTTTCTCACAATACACTGATGGCCTGATCAGTTTTTGGAAAAGGCTCTGAGATCTCTGCACAGATTGATGGAATCAACAATTGCATCCTTATGGCCATCGCATTCAACCAGAATGACCCAATAAGAAAGGCCAAACTTCACTCAGCTCTTTATCTTAAGACTGTACACTGCTGTAAATCAGGCAATATTGGTTTATTGTGCCCAAAAGGTGAGATAACCTTCGTGATAAGCTAATATGACTTTAGCAACTGAAAAGGCTAGTAATCCATTTAATTAATCACAGATCAAAAATAATCCATATACATTTCTTAATCCCTATCTGGAAGCTTAATTCTTTTTGTCATCAATCAAACTGCATACTTTGCAACCAAAGAAAGACAGGTATAAGTTATAAAACATATATTTATTCTCAGGGTCGCAATTTTGACGCTTCAGGTACCGTGTCACTGATAGAACCAACAATCAACCCGTAGCATCGGGATTTTGGTGGCCAGTGTGTTTTTTGAGTGCGTGTGCGTGTGTGTGTGTGTGTGTGTGTGTGGCCTTGTTTTTTGCTGGAGTGTAAGGTCCATTTTTACAAGAAACGCCATGTGGCAAGGGCCGACTTCCCCTTATGGTGTAGTCGGCAAGGAGAGGGGTTTCTTTTTGGATTATGGTCATGGGTAGGGTCAGGGTTAAAAAAGTGGAAGTAAATGCAAAAGTCCCTGAGAAGATGGAAAGACGTACTGTGTGTGTGTGTGGGCGTGTGCATGCGTGTGTGTGTGAGTCCTCTGAAAACAACCTCTTTGCTGGCGGTGCTGCTATGCTGCTGCAGACTCCACACCTTTCTACAATCACTCCATCATCTGCTGGGGGTTTAAGGTTCTGTTGGACAAACTGTCTTCACCTGATACTCAGCCTTTCCCACTAGAGTCAAGCCAAGCGTGCTTGATGTCTGATAGAGTTCATCACTCGCTCTGTGTCACCCTGCTCCACGTTTACTTCTCGTGTTCTCTGGATCCTACCGAGCGGCTCCTCGGCCGTTCAGATATCCGCGCGCTCCACAGTCGTCCACTGACGTTTTCCCTCAAGCCTTCATCAGACTGCCCGCTCTCCAACACACTCTGTTCAGTAGCAAACTAGATCCTATAGGCCACCTGCTCTGTTTCTGGTAAACCTGCTTGACGAATCCATGAATCCACAAACATAATTGTCGTCATCCACCACCAGGGTCATTCCTGTCCCTCGACTCCGGCTCCCTTCCCTCAGAACTGTAAGTCAACATCACTTCCTGTTCACCAAGAGTTATTTTCTCCGCAGCTTTCGAAAACTGACCCCCAAACCTTTCGTTCTGCTTTGTGTCAGGAAAATACCTGGAAACACGACAACCGGTGATCACATTAAAATGTCTTGATTCAATTAAGACATTAATTTAATCAACTTTAAACGTTAGAAATGTTTTAGAAACACCAAACATGAACGTGTCACTAATTAAAACTTGTACATAATTATCCAAATGTCTCTCTAAAAAGTGAACCCTAAGACTCTCATGCATAATAGGGCTTCTAAATATCTGACGTAAGACTAAACGGGGGAAGGGAGAGAAAGGTTATTGAGGTCTTGGCTGAAAGAAAAGCCTTAGATAAATTGACACCATACTTCTTGCCTGGTTCCTGTTGAGTCACTCCGCAGTAAACCTCCCAAAATGAGACATTTCTGCACAACATCTGTCCAATCAAGCCTCAAAGTAAACAGTATGAGTTTGGAATCTCGAAACCACAGCGACGCGGGGTCACAGGTCGGCGAAATTTTGTCATCGAATTGGCGATAAAGTGTTTATTTCAGTCGGAAGAGTCTTCGACTTTGAGCAAAGGCATAAGACTTGACTTAGAAAACTTGTGAACACGTCTGACATGTCTGCAAAACGATCAAATTCCGGGTCCCTTCCAGCTCCAAGTAGACGACCTTGAATAAGAAGTAAGCGTGAAATATAGTTGGGATTGAAGCCAACGCTTGAGTTATCTTCTGATTCACTTAGTTCTGGTTCCAATGAACTCTAAATGGGAACCATCAAGGGCAGTACTCTAGGTTTTAGAAAGATTGTTAGAAAATATTTTTGTGTTGTTTGTTCTCTTATTTCCAGGCAGCACAGTCAACAGTGTTTTTGGCAAATCAGCAGGGACAAATATGTAATTTTATTTATTTATTTATTTATTTTTATGCCTTGCAGTTAAAAGTCTGAAATCACTGTTCTTTCGCACAATAACTGTGTACCAGTAAAGACCGATAAAATAAGTCAAGTTGCTGTCCCCAAACCCAAAAAAAAAAAGAGGATTTCCGAACAATCCCTTCTGTTTGGCCTCTGACAAATGCTTCTTTATTCCTTTGCATGCTGACTCATGGGAAGCCGTTAAAGTGCATGTCACTTCATCTGTTCCTGATTTCACGCTTTCTGAAACAAAGCGAACCGCTCGCCTCGCTTTTCGACTGCTTCCAGTTTCCCGGCTTCGGTCTCACCGGTCGACGTGTTTGCCTTTGCTCTCGTCTCTTTGTTCCCGCAAAGAGACTTCCTAAGCGCCGCTCTGAGAGTCCCTCTGGGGAATGAGAGGGACTGTGGGGAGGAAGGGGAACCGTGGCCCAATGAAGCCTGACAACAACAACAACAACACCAGGAAAGTTCACCTGCAACTCTCCGCTCTGCTGTGGCGTCAACTGGAGCTGTTTCCAGTCATTCAGAGGTGCTGCAGGTGTTAATCTAGCAGGAAATACCCCTCTGTTATTCTGTTTCATTTATACCTGCACACGTCTTTTGTAGATGTCTCGATAATTTTGTGCAGTTGTTGCACTTTCTGATGTGTGGGTCACACAGCAGAAATGCTTCTATGTAATGCAACTTTTATTTTATTTAGTTTTTTTTATTATTTGACCTGCTTATGTCAGAACAGCAGGCAGTGACGTAATATGCTGAAAGGCCCACCGGGTCTGCAGAGATTCTGTCCAGTGAATTAATTCAGAAGCAGAGCACAAGTACCACCCTGTGGTCGTAAATGGGATTACGCGCTGACTCAGGATGCTGAATCACTGCAGAGCGCCATCTTCAGCGACAGCTGACCTGTCACTGGTAATTACCCAGATTACCAGTTACTGTAATCTGAGTAACTGATGGGATTTGTTGTCTGCTTTGCAATGTAGTTGGATTTCTCCACATTGTCGGTCAACCATCTCGGCTTCAGGATTCTGTCTGATGCTGCAGAAATCAAAACTTTGATCAACCTTTATTACAATTTTGTTTTTTTTTTTGTTTTTTTTTAACGAACCCGTCATTAATATCTAAGGACTGTCCCACTTGTAGCAAGAATTACTGGAACAAAAGTGAAGCATCTCCGCTTCTTGCATTAGACTTTATCCGTTTCTATGACGACTCCCAGAGGCAGAAATTGACCCTTTCCTTTGCATTTTAGACCAGAGGTTCACAAGTTTTCCCAATCCACGTCGCTACAAAACAAAGTTTACAGAATATGCGTAGCTTTACAAAATATTTTTTTTCCTCACTTTTATTTGATATGGAGTTTATTATTCCTTTTGTTCAGCATAAGCGCTGCCTCATCGCTTTTGATTTACTTAATTATTACGTCATTATATGTCACACGGTACAAGAAATATGTCACCACAAGCTCCTCTTTTGATTACATGAAAATGGGGGACATTTGATATTAATCACAAATCAAATATGATTTCATCCCCACAGTTCTTTGTTTTTTGCAGCAGTAGCAAAACTGCACTGCAGGGCTGCTGGCCTTCACAGAAACGTATTCGTTTCGTTGGATCAAAACGGATTTATAAATTCAACCGGCAGCCAATATAGAATGGTAACCAGAATTTCATTATGTATTTGTGAGTATATTTTATAATATTGATTGAAAAAGAGGTCGTATTTTATTTTAAAAAGTACATTTAAAAATGTATGATGAAAAAAGATATAGGATTCAATTTTTATTCTATATATTTAGTTTTGTTCCCAAAAGAAAAAAAATTCTCATCTCCTATCCAATTTTCTGATGCTCTGGTTCGCCCACTTTGAAAAAACACTGTCTCAGGACATTTTTGCTGTCTCGAAAAAATAAATAAATAAATAACATTTTTAAAAAAGCATATTTTAATCAAAATTAAATTATGCTTCCAACTCGTATCAACACTTGTTGCTCTGATGTGCGGACCCGGGACAAAGCCCCCATGTGTTTCTTGTATCTGATCTCCTCTTTTTCTTTCCACTCTTTTGTTATTTCTCAGAGTTTATGTTGAGGTCAGACCATCTCTTTCCATCTGCATCTCCTACTGACCTGGAACTATTTTCTTCTGCACTTCATACCTGTCAAGTCTGTGTGCTTTTCTGAATGGAAAGCAGGCCTCAGTGCCTGATTGTATTTACTCCCGTGAGGTCACGCCCGCGCTCCTCTCTTTTTCCACCCGCAAACTGCCGCCTCTGCCACGGCCCATTTGGTGACATACATAGGAGCACGTGTGCGCAGTCACTTCATAAAACGCAAATGTGCAGCGTGTTCTCTGTGTAAATACGGACGCTGGCAGTTGCTCATAGACACAAGCATCCGAGCACGCATGCGGAAACTGCGCTGCAGCCTCTCTCCTTCTGCTGACGGCACATCTGCGGCCCAGATGTGGAGCGCGAGGGAGTCTGAGGTGCCGCTCGAGCCGGGATGTTTTGCATTCCCCCCCCGTGGCACATGTGAGGCGTTCCTGTGGGCCGTCCGTCCGTCTGGCTGCATTTGTCTGTGTGTCATGGGGATCTGTTTGCCTCGGCCCCCTCGTCGGCTGGCTGCAGGGGTTTGGGCACGTCCGTTTGCATGCTAACACGGGCCACATGTGGGATGCTGAATCAGGTGGAGGGAGGAAAAGGAAACTCCGGCCCTTGCAGGAGGAAGACACAGAGTGCGCTCTATGCGACGGCCGGGACCTCATATCCAACAAAATCGTCCGAGCTTGACATCTAATGGTGCAGGAAATTATTATTTGAACACCCCCATCCAAACAGACGACGTAAACAGGAGTCAAACACCTGAACAAAGAGCACAGATTTTGAATTTTCTCATTTTTTTTAAACATAAAAAAAACTAACATGACTGAGTGATATTTAAGGTTTGCTCCCCAACTTTACCAGCAGTGCCAAAAACTGCAGGCAGTTTCCCAGGGCTGCATTACAAAGGGAGTGGCACATGCTTTTATTCACTTGCCCTCAAGAGGCAATTAGTCTCCTGTTTGATTTTACCATGACTGAACCGCATTTTATTCCACCTGAGAATGAATGTAGCTGAATTTCTTCATTTTTAAAGGGCTAATGGGTTGCAGACGGAGGGGGGGCCATTCGTTCAAGAACCACAAGCAGCTGAATGACTAACAGCCCGTCTATCAATCACCGGGCAAACTGGACAATGCTCATGTTCATGCAGCACCAGCTAAACAAATGCCTTTTCTTTGGGAAGTGGAAGGAAGCCGGTGCTGTAACGACTGACGTCATTTTTAATCACTCATATACTTCCTTTGCCCATCGCTATTTACATGAGCCCACGCATCCATTTCTATACCGGACTTTTTCCTCAGGCAGATTCCAAGACGTCTCCAGTCCAGCATTTGTTGCCCTCACACCACCTGCTCAGGGGTCGCGGTCCTGGAGTGAGACGACTCGCCACGGAGGAGAGTTTGTGTACGTTGGTGCATGAGAGCGTAGGGCCACGGAGGATGCTTTAACGCACAATCACACATAACCGAAACAGCATGAGGTGCCATTGTGTCGTAATCACTGTAGCTGGCCCTCAATAACCGGTGTGTCCTCCATCCTTCACTCCAGTTGACTGAGTCTTGCAAGATTGCAGGAGAGCAGGAATTCCCCTTTGATCAAAGTGTCCGTTATTCAATGGGATGTGGCGTTGCTGGGGCAGTGGGGGGGCCCAGGGGGCCGGGCGTAGAGAGAGAGAGAGAGCACTCAATTGTCTCGTCCCTTTCTATACTCGCCCCCACCATCAGGCCAATACGGAGGCCGTGACCTTCCTGCCCCCTGTTCCTCTGCTCGTAGAGAAACGCTTTCTGTCATGTGTATGCTGCCACTGAACAGCCGCCTTTCAGAAACGTGTCCGTTCCAATTGTCACACACAACCACGTCTTTCCTGCTTCAGCTGGGATGCGCGGACCAAAACGTTTGCTGGAGGGTGAGGGGCGGGGGTCTGCGAAGGAGGAGCTTTGGGAATAGATTAAAGACAAAGGCTGACAAGAACGGCACAAAGGATAAATTGACTGCGTCGCTCAAGAGTGCAGAGTGTGTTAGTGACGACAGCATCTGTTAAATGGAGAGTTTATATATATATATATAAACTGCCTGTTCATGGCCGCCCAGGAACAGGCCCTAAACACCAGAGCAATAGAGACCCAGATCTACCACACCAGACAAGACCCAAGGTGTAGGTTGTGCAAGGAGGCCCCTGAGACAGTCCAGCACATAACAGCAGGGTGCAAGATACTGGCAGGGAAAGCGTGCATGGAACGACATAACCAAGTGGCAGGCATAGTGTACAGAAACATCTGTGCAGAATATGGACTGGAAACCCCAAGATCAAAGTGGGAAACACCCCCAAAGGTGGTGGAGAATGCCAGAGCCAAGATCCTGTGGGACTTCCAGATCCAGACAGACAGAATGGTAATGGCGAACCAACCAGACATTGTCATAGTGGACAAACAACAGAGGAAAGCCGTTGTGGTAGATGTAGCAATACCAAGTGATTGCAACATCAGGAAAAAGGAGCACGAGAAACTGGAGAAATACCAGGGCCTTAGGGAGGAACTGGAGAACCTGGAAGGTGAAGACCACAGTGGTGCCTGTGGTCATCGGGGCCCTCGGGGCAGTCACCCCCCAAACTGGAGCAGTGGCTACAACAGATCCCAGGAACAACATCAGACATCTCAGTCCAGAAATGTGCAGTCCTTGGAACAGCCAAGATACTGCGCAGGACCCTCAAGCTCCCAGGCCTCTGGTAGAGGACCCGAGCTCAGAGGATAAGAACCACCCGCGGTGGGTGAGAAGGGAATTTATATATATATATATATATATATATATATATATATATATATATATATATATATATATATATATATATATATATATATATATATATATATATATTATATACCACAAGCGTTTTCTGGAAATTGTAGGGGGGGAGCTGTTTGTTTCAGAATCTGGAGTTATTTATGCTTTGTTTTATCTGTGTGTTCAGACAGACCATCAAAGACTCTTTAGTAGAACATTTGGTCATCAACAGCGCTTTTGTGTTTGACAGCTGTAAAGCATATTGAGTCTAGGAACCGTCAGGTCTTCAAAGAGCGCATCTGGAGCCTGCAGAAGATGCAGTGAATGTCAAGAACCGATAACTATTTGCCAAATACAGTTAAAAACGGATATTTACATGCACTCTGTGATTAAACAACATGTTCTCCCTCATTGTCTTCCTTACATTAAATCAGACTAAGTTTTTCTTGTTTTACATCGGCTAGGATTACATTATAACATTATTTAGATTTACTAAATGCCAGAATAATAACAAAGAGAAATGTTGTTGTTATTTTTCATAAACACATTTCATTACTCTTTTAATTCTGGAATTTATATGAGCTAAGATACGAGAACAAAATCAGCAACTCCACCTTTCCTTAGTTAAATAAAAGGATTATTTGAAAGCATCTTTTTGAACTTATTTAGGTTACTTCGCTGTGATGTCTGATGCATGAGTTTGACAAAAGAAAAAAAGAAATTAGAAAAGGAAATCATGTGTAAGGCTGCACATATTCCTGTTGTATGTTTTACATGCCTCGTCTGCACAAGCAGTTACAAAGCTGTCCTGCATCCTATGCAGCAAACGGGTCCTTTGCGTATTACCACTCCTTTGCAGACACAAAAGGATATTTATAGCAGATGTTTGTGGACCTAAGAGTCCAACAAACACCTTTTACATGCCATCTTCAGAACTACACAACAAAGAGGAACCCAGAAGCAACATTTACAGTATTTGCAATATGAGGTGTTTGCACCTTTTTTCGTTTCTTTTTTTTTTTTTTTTTTTATCTAATAATGATCAAATCCAAACTCTGCCTATGGAAAGTGACACTGTTTGTGAATCATATAGAGTTAAATCAGCATCGACCCCCTGCAATGCAAATCATGAAGATCATGACATGGAAATTTTGCATCTCTGGCGACCTCTTGTGGTATAAAATCAACACCACTTTAGATCAGTGCAACTGTTGAGCCACCAGAGGGCAGTATGCCGCCAAAATCGGAGCCTGCCTTGAGATTCAAGGGAGGACAGCGACGAGCATCCTCATTACTCCATTGTACATTCTTTCCACTTCCCCTGATTCCCGTGTTTATTACATGTTTACACTTTTGTTCCCTCCTTCGCCACCCTGCTCTTATTATTGTTGCTCTGAAGTCCTGAACTTCGCCAAACAAGACAGACAGGCAATCATAAAGTGTTTTGAGTTGTGGCTCAGAAAGCAGCTTGTGTCTCTGTCTGACCTGCATGAGTCTGCTAAATCTATCACCCTGCCCCTCTCTAATGCTCACTCCCGTTTTTTTCCTCTCAGTTTAAAACATTTTATTTGCTGTCTCGTGCTTTCCCTCCCCGCGTCTCTGTTCATCTATTGGAACTCTTGCCAAACCCCGAGTTGGTGTCTTTGACAATAAAGCGAGTTTGTGTGCGCTTGCAGCGGCCTGCGAGACAAACACACGGGATCTGTGCGGTCCCCGGGCCTCGACTTCACTCCTTCCCCGCACTGATCGTCCTTCCAACAACAACATGTGCACCTTCTTCTTTCCTGAAGCGCCAGCAACAGGAAGCAGAAGCAAAACATTGAATGTTGTGAAACTTTAACTGATGTTCAAGAGGTTGGAAAGATCCCAGTTTGGAGTTTATGCGGTTAGATGTCCAGGAGAAGAGCCGGTCATTTCACCCCATCGCCACTGGGCACTGTTGCGATCTTAGGCTTTTCAAATCTGACCTTTTGGATAGGAAGCAGTCATGTTTGCACGTGGTGTGTGTGTGCTACCAATTGTCCTTCAGTTCACAACCATGAGTATGTATTTTTCCAGTAATAGGGGTATTGATTTTTCTTATTTCATCAGAGTGGACTGACTAATAGGTTGATCAGAACAATAAAAATAGAAATTGGATTTGATCAAATGTTTTCAGAAAAAAGTTTATACAATTCAAATGTGAGATTGAGGCATTTCTATTACTGTTTACTGTAAACTCCCGATTTATTTACACACTTAACCACAAAGAATAATAAACCAATGCGCACTGATTTAGGTATCTGAGTACAAACAGGTGTAGTGCTTCCTGTTGATCAGACTCACCTGCTCATTGCCTCAGGATTTAAGTTCCTTGCTGTCCTTTACTCCTGGCTGCACTTATCATGTCATCTCCTCATCGTTCCTGGATTCCGACATCTTATCGTGAGTTCTGATGCCACGCCGCCGTCTGCTTACGTATGGCTTTTGATTATCTAGGCAACAGGAATATGAGAAAGCAGCTTCCATCTCCCTATCAATTTCTTTTTGAACAATTGTGACGCTCACAAGGAAAACGCCGACTCAAAAACATCCAGAACTCGATCGGCAGACATTCCTCTCCCCTTAGACGACCCCAACTCAGGTCTACGTTGCGCAGGTGCATTAAGTTAATTCACAAATGTGGAAAGCTCAGGGTAAATGATGGGTTTTTATTTAGGCCTAACCTTAGCAGAGATACACTCTGTCCCGGCGTCAAACGAGGCCCTTCTCTCTTCCTGGCCACGGACTGCAGGGCAGGACGGCAGCCAAACGCTCCTCATGCTAGTAAAAGCTTCAGCCCGCAAAGTTACATTTTATATTGCTGGGTTTTGCTCCATGGTGTGCTCTCACAGTCTCCATTGTCTTTGAGCCTTTACAGCTCTCCATCTGCAGGGATTCTACGCTCACGTGACATTGCCTCATCCTCTGCCTGCAAAACTCCGTCCTTTTTTCTTCATCCCCACCCTGTTTGACAGCTGTTTTCGTCCAACTTTCTGAACAAATACCTTAGCTATCTGGCGAGTGCGCTAAAGTTCCGTCTTCTCCAACGTCGTTGTTTGTCTCTTCACTTCATTTAGCTTTTTCCCTGCATGCACAGACAATTTTTTTTTCTTCGCTGTCAGCGGAGATCTTTGGTCTGTGAGAATCGGCGTGCGCGACGCACAACAACAAGATCAACAATTAGGAATCTGCTTTCATACAGATGACGTTCAGATCTATTTCTCTGTAAAATCTGGCAATCCTCAAGACTAGAAAATGGACGGCACTGATTTCACAACTGCAAATCTTTTAGGGGTGTGTCTCTTCAAGTTTGTTTTTTTTATTATTTGTTTTTTTGAAAGATAGCTCAAGTTCGAAAAGAACCGTCTAAACATTGATTCTTATGTTTTGTCACAGATCCTCACTTAGGTGTAGATTAAAACTTTGACTGGGCCGTTCAAGCACATAAATATGATGCGATCTAAACTATGTTATTGTATCTTTGGCTGTGTGTTTTAGGGTTGTTGTCCTGATAGGAGGGCAATGTCGGAAACATTCTCTGGCCAAGCAACCTCCAATGGATTTCCTTGTAGGATTACTCTTTGTTTAACTCCATCCATCCATCGTCATACCAACTCTGACCACTATTTTCTTAGCAATTTCTCTATTAGTTGCTGGTTTCGTGTTTGTTTTTTTGTTTTGGGCTTGACCTTTCGTCATGCTGAAAACAAATAAAGGAGATTTTTAATAAAATATTCTCGATACAATCTTCCAATTCCAAACCAAAGTCCGATTAGTGTACTTCTCAAGATAAATATAGGTTTTTTTTTTTCTTATAACATATTCATTCCCTTTCTGCGGAACCGCCACTGTAACATGGTGAATATTATTATCCTGGTGCATGTCTTGTCCAGGGCTGTGGTCCCTGGTTGGTAATGCTACATTAAGTTTATCCCAGGGGTGATGCAAAAAAACTTCTCCTAAGAATTAATAAGTTGAATAGCTGCAAACCTCCTTCGAGTCTCAGCAAAGACTGCGTTCTCTTTTCTGCCCTTTGACAAATTTATCGCCATGTTTTGATTGAGCGAGCCAGTCAGCTAATAAAAGATAGAATCTCTGATCTAAAAGTGAAAAATATATTTAATAAAAACTTTAACAAACACTCGTGGTTTCGGTGGTGTGTGGACTGGATCTGATTTGCGCCGCAGACTATACTGTAAACACTGTGGTTGGATCATATGACAAGAAGATGCATGATTTTCTGCTCCGGGTCTAATCTTTACAGGATTTTTATCTTGCAACAGACAGGACTTTATGCCTGCAAAAACATATACTTATTGTACAGAGGACACAGGGCTTGATTATGTCCCGAGGCACCGAGCCATGCATGCAGTCTCTTCGGTAGCTTTTTAAAATGAGTAGTATTTCGAACTAGCTAAACACTCATCACTTTGAGGACCCGTGATTTGAGGATCAGTGCCTAACCGCACTCGCTGCGTCTGCCTCCAAAGCCACTGTCACCAGATCCGCTGCACTACAACTCACTCATCGGGCGTATTTTCCAATAGCCCCTAAATGGTGACGATGTTGACAGCGAATGAAATGCCAACCCAAACTTGTGCTTAAGTACCCACTGCACATGCCCAGCATTATGTCACAGCAGGCAAACTAAAACTAGGACCTCGTTTGCTCGGAAAATTACATCAGAACGGGGCAAATAATGAATCGAACGACACGTAAGATCGCCGCTACCTCAGGCCCTTTTATTAGCTGTTGCTGATTCCTCTAAGCTTTTGAAAACAAGACCTCATATCTGACACGATGTTGCAAACCCTTTCAAGAGCGACGTATTTTAGTAGGAGTTCATGGCATAAAAATCAGACATGGTTTATCTTTTACAAATAAAACCCCCGAAATAAACCATCTTTAGCTGAGCTGTCTGATGTGTCTCTCTGACAACTTTCAAGATCCAGAGACTGAATTTGTTGCCTGTTCTTTCCTAAATTAACCAGGCTGGATGGTTGGTACCTGTGAGTATGATTCTCTTTTAGATTTTGGTTTGGACTTTGACTGGGCCACTCTACCACATGAATATGATATGCAACAAGTTTTCTTCTAGGATCATCTTGTATTTAGATCTGCCTATCATCCAGTACTCTCAGTTCTTACTGGAAAAGGTGTTTCAGGGTGGGCATGGTGTGTTCAGGGTTTTGTGCAGCTTTAGTTTCGCGCCAACCCCAATTATTTTACATCAGGGGTGCCCACAGTTGGTCCTCGAGGGCCGGCATCCCCCATGTTTTAGTTCCAGTTGGGGGGGTGGGGGGACTTGATGTCTCAGCTTTCTCCTTTCACAGCTGTGTCCGAAAGAGAAATAACCCTAACCTGCAACGTTGGCCTTTGTCAGTGTAAGGCCACTCTGACACTTCTTAGGCAGACCACACACAGAGCGAGGGGAAGCTCAGCAAGCCCAAAAAGGAGGCCAAAGAGAAAGAGGCAAAGGGGAGAGGAGTTAACTGTCTTGTTATCACAGAGGGGGGAACAAAAATGAAATGGTGAGTAGTTTTTTCCGCCATAAAAACTTATAATGTATGTCCAAGAACCCCTTCCGCCCCCTTCTGATTCCAATGTGCTATCCTTTGCATTTCTTATCCAGAATCCTGTCTTCTCTTCAACAAAGTTGCTGCTGAAGTGAGTGGGGTTTATTTTCTTTCTTTATATGGAGTTTCCATCAAGCTCCACTCCCTCCGCGGTTCCAGCGCGGCTGGCCAAGCGGCAGTAAAACGCTCAAAGGACATCAGAAATGGAAAGGAGACCTATTTGTCAATCTAACAAAATCTCCAGTGGCTGAGCAACCGGACAACATGCAAGCGAACGGGAGCAACGCTCTGCTTAAGGCGTGCAGGAAAGCCAAGCGGCTCCACAGCTGCTGAGATATTTCTCACCATGGTCAGCGTCCGGGCGGAATATTTTGGGCCTTTCTTTTTATGTACAGTCGCGGAGAAAGCACACACACTGGAGAACACTCACTGAAAATATAAGGAAGCTTTAGTTCCACAAAAAATTCACGGAACGTCTTACGAGCGAGTGTGCAAGCCCAAAATGCAGCCTTGTGCCTTATTGCACCCAGTCTGCTGCGTGTGTCTGTGTCAGTTCTATCACTGAAAAAATCTGCCAACTCTTAAGATCATGTTGTTTTTTTATTTCTTTAAAATGGAAAGTATGTCGTATGTATCTGACCGCGACAAGCCAACTCTGGTAAATCAGACGTCTAGTGTTACAATACGACTACCAATGTCTGTTTCGCTCACCCGATCTGGTTTACTAGATTCAAGTTAGGATTATTAATCAGTAAAAAAAAAAAACAGAAAAAAGCAGGATAAATCAGATTAAATCTTGGGTGTCCATAAGACCAGATAAATTGATTGCAGAAAAAAAAAAAAACTCTACTCTATTGACAGCTGCAAACGTGCATTAAGACATGTTTGTTAGCAAGCCTGGTGAAGATGCATGAAAAAAAGAAAAACCTTGGAAAACACGAGATGTTAGCAAAATTCCAGTCAGATGTTTGGGAATAAAACCATCACAAATCAACAATAAAATACCTCATTAAGGCTTTAGCTGGAGCTGTGTGCATCAATGTGCCTCTATACACTTATGAATAACGGTGGGTCTGTGATGCTGTGGGCCTGTTTCTCTTCTCCCATTGGAAACTTGTTAGTGCACATTGCATCATGAACTCCTGTGATATAGGGGTTTAAGTAAAAATCTAGTAGCCTCTGCTGGTAAAATGGAAAATTGTTGGGAATTTTAACAAAAAATAATGACCTGAAGCATATGTATAAACCTAAATCTTAGCTGATAGTCTTCCAGATTTAGTCTCCAGAACTAAATCTGGCAGAAAACCCGTGGAGTAAGCACAGGAGAGAATGCAGTTCTCCATTTCACAAAGGAAATTTGTGTTTGTCCACATAAAACGCCTTCAAACCTTGTGTTTGCTCCCCGTAATCTAAAATCAGATGCAATGTAACAGGGTTAGCTGAGTTGCTCTGTGACCTGGATGCAGCCCAGGTCATCACATACCTCTGGAGGCTAAATAGCTGTAAGCACTAATCTGCAAACACCCGACGCAACCGGTCCTGCCTTGCTGCGCCACGGCTGCAGTGCTGGAGGGGTGGAGGGGGGGGAGCAGTCATGTAAACCCTGTAGGCCCTGACATCAGTTGTTTTGACTGAGAGCATTGAGGCACTGACTTATTGTGCAACACAAGGCAGAGACTTCAGCCCGGCCAGCTATAAAGCTGAATTCCCTACTGGAGCCTCCTTTCTGCTGGAAATGTTTCTTCCAGGAAGATGCAGTTAATCATATCAGACACTATAGAGCTTCACACACAGCGGCGTGTACATATCATCAGTGTCTCATTGAACTGGAGAATCCCTCCCAACTGAAGTCACTGGGACAGTTGCTTTTCTTTTCTTTTTTTTTTGTCTTTAAGGGTTTCGAAGAGGCATTAAGAACCACATCAGTACAGAGGGGGACAAAGAACTTTCCAGATGCTAATTAAATCCTGTGCATGAAAACCAAAACCAAGCAGTCTGCCTAAGCAAGGCGGCGCGTTATATTAGTTTGAAAAACTCGCAGGGTAACAATTTAAATTTTTGAATAAAAAGGGAGTGAGGGCGAGCAATATGGTGCGGCTTCTCAGTCGGCCAGAGATGGAGAAGTCTGGCAAGTCTGTTTCTTGAAGACGTCTTTAGTCCTGAACACGAAGCAGAAGTACATTCCCAAAGCTAATTGTTTTAAAAAAATATATAGCTACATTTTATTTTTCATTCAGTCTTGATTACATGAATTCAGTGTAAAATAGACCTTTAGGGTGATCCACTCAATTATAATAGAAAAATCCACAAAAATCTCAAATACTCTAGAGGACGCTTAACAGAGATTGTATTTATGGGATATTATTAAAATCCCTTATGTAAAAACTATTTGATCAATTCTATTGAGATAAATCCTTTAATCAAGAAGATTAACTGTATCATGTGGTAAATCGTGTACTTTATCATTTCTTTATTACAAATTTTAATCACTTAACAGATGTTATTTTGAGATATATTTCTTTACTCACCAAAGGTGCATTTTCATAATATCAGAGGAGAAAGGGAAAAGGCTAGTTTTGAGAAATCGGACGTAGTTCCTATCAAAAGTAAACTTCTAAGATGGATATAAATAACTTTAAATCTGAAGTTATTTATATTTTTGCTTTTGAGTGTTTTTTTTTTTGTTTCTAGTTTTCTGTATTTGTGTTCAATAATTCACTAATTTGAGGTTTTTTTTTTTCAGATGTCCACATCTGATGTTAACTTAATGACCCCATTAGAAATATTTAAACTTCCAATCCGTTTTTTTGCTTTTAAAATGCAGATTAAATATGTGTACTAATATGTTTGAAAAGCATGCAAAAATCTACATTCATAGATGTGAAAGTGAAACATTTCAAAGGGGGTATAGTGCTAGCTGGGACTGACCAGAAAACCCTCATCTCTTAAATAGTTTTTTTTCTTCGGCTGCGACTCAAATCTCTGTCCACTTTAAATGAACACAGCTGCACAAATCGAGCTATATTAACTTTTTCAGTCGGTGGGCCAGCAGGGTGTGTCACACCACTGCACAGTATGGCTCCTCTCCGTATCTAGCATTTTAAGGAATCCTTGAGAGGTTTCAGCAAAGCGGGAGCCACCACTGTGGGGACCAGAGCAGGCTGGGATCTCGAGTAAATAGTCTTAGCCCGCCCAAAAAGACTCCCCCCGCAGCTCCTTTACTACCCAGATAATGATTCATTACAGCTGCAAAGTTCCACATGTGAGTTTAACAACATATTATCCCAGCAAAGTCTGTCCTGCAAACCTTTGCAACAAACAAACAGAATCTGTAATTAGGCTACCTTGAAACTAAAGAAGTTGGAACGCTTTGGCGTATCCTAGTTGGTGGTCTTGCAATTCTTAAATTTTCAACCCGAGGCAATACTCAGATATTTGTGCAGGCTATTTCACATTAATCTGGTGGAGAAGGAAAAAAAAATAATAATAATAATTCTCAAAGCAATTGAGTTTAAAGACAAAACAATCAAACAGAAACCGAAGCCTCAAGAGAACAGAAAGAACTACTTCTATTTCAACCTTTTCATTCTGCCCCAGTGGAACGAAGTCCTACCCTATGTGTTTGTGCCACCCCTTTACAGAATGATGCGCCGTATGAGCCCTACCAAATAAACCACTGACCAATGTTGGACTGCGTTTCCCTGAGAAATGTGAGCAAATTTTGATCTATGTTCTACTGATGTTGAAAAAACATCAAATACAATTTCGCCATCGTTGTGTTTCTATTAAATAAGAAAGAAAATTGAAATGACCTGTGAAATGGCTTGTTCAAATGATTAATCATCATTATCCCGAATGTAAAGAATTGATTCATTCATGGCACTAGTGTGTCAATCAGCAGATGGAGCGGTAGGCCTATCTTTGGGAGCCGCTATGTATGCAGCATTTTGGGGAAACTGGAATTGCCGATTAAATTCGACTGGCACACGAGTTTTCATGAGCGATGTTGTGCTGTGAGGGCTTTGGTGGAGTCAGCTGCACTTTGTCCGAAAAGAATTCAAGAAAACCCAAACAAAACAAATCACAACAAAGACTACTTCCTGTCATCTTATTCCTGGTTTTCGCCTGTAGTAACATCCGGTTGTTGGTCACGTGACTCGTGAGACGCATTTTTTTTTTTTGCAGTTCTGCGAAATATACTATTTCAATAAAAAAAAAAAAAAATTAAAAAAAAGTAATTTATTTTATGGTTAAAGGAAACGCAGCTACTGTCTGCAATGTTAGCCAGTTATAAAAATCAATGTTCTAAGTTATTGAGTATTTTTCTTTTTTTTTTTTTTATTAAAAAACAAAACAAAACTGCAGAGTAATTATGCGGATAGTGGGTCAGTATTTCACAAACTCTTTAAAATCCAATGCAATATCCCGAGCAGCTCCTGCGCACACAAGAGGGGGCCTGACTCTTGGGGGAAATTTGATCCTGCTTTCGGCCCTTTAAAGGAAAATGGGATGAGTCTGTTGAATGGAGCTGCGAGCGAGTTTCGCCGGAGAGTTCAAAAGCAAGCGACGGTTCAGCGGCGAGCGAGCGGCGGCGGGACTGACCGGCCGCAGAGCTCGTGCGGAAACTCGGAAGAGACGAGATGAATGAGCGCCGCGGAGGGCAAGACGGCAGAGCGCAGGGCAGGTTATGAGCCGAGCCGCCGAGGAAGAGGAGACAGATAACAGAGTCACAAGGTAAAGCTACCGCCGCGAGCGGTTCCTGTTGTCAAAAGTGCGGCGCGTGGGCTCCCTGACTGTCACCGTCCTGGCGCCTGTTAGCAGACCGCCAGGAGGATACTGTTAGCCTCTGGAGGCTCTTCTGGACAAAAGACGCCAGCACAGCTGTGTATTTTTGAGAGATGTCTGGCTGAGCTTTTTTTTCTTTCTTTTTTTCTTCTTGCTGACCGACAGTTTATGGTCGCCGCCGCCGCTGCTGCTGCTGCTGTAATGGAGCCGTGGCAGCGCGCACACCTGTTGCTCGTGGCCGTTTTTCTTGGGAGAATTTGACCACATTGTGCCCTTCGCAGTAAGCCGTAAAGATAATTAAAGCTTCAGTTAGTTTGCGGAGTGAAACGGGGAGCAGAATGGGCGTAAAGTTGAGACTTTTTTTTATTTTTTTAGAACATATGCAGAAGATGTGATATAAACAGTTGCAGGGTTTTAAAGCCAGATCTTCCCGTGGAATCGATCAAGCAAGCTTCATATGCAGTTTTCACACTTATAGAACTACATGTAATGGTCAGGTTATGTATTTGTGTGTGTGTGTTTCTAAGTAAGTCATTATTTAATCAACAACAACAACAAAAAAACGGGCTCCCATAAAGAAACTCACATCCCGTGTGACATCACAAAAGGCGTCGGTGCATTGATTTCCGTCGGAAATTGTGGTTTTACGTACATTTGTAGGTAAAAGTTGGAAATCCAGTGTGACGTTTTTGTTGCTGCTGTTGTTGTTTACGTACTGACAACACAAGGTGATCATCTAAACAACCAAAGCTGTACTTCTGTTTATTCAAGCCATTAAAAAAAAAGACATGTTTGCAAATAGACGTAAACAGTGTTATGGATGTCATTGGTCTAATACGGTACATTCCATCAGGACTTCTAAGAATTAGTTAATCATTGAAACGTTCACTGTCCTATATGTGTGGGAGGCATGTCAGGATTCTGACCTTTTGGGGCTCATTTTTGGAAACCTGGGAAAGCCAGACTTCCGAGTTTAAGAAGAACACACCAGAAACGCGTTCATCTTCTTCTTACTGCGTCTTTTTGTTGCCTTTTGGTGAAATCGGCGAGAAGGTGCATCACCTCCACTTAGTGGGCAGGTTGGTTTTAACGGGAGATTGAGCACGGATCATGCATGCATGTCTTTGAGGCAGCAGATTTGCTGAATGAGATCATAATTCTTCCATGTTGACAACTAGAAGGTGAGATGAAGGCCTGCAGAATTGACAGGGATCAATCCCTCCTTTCAATAATCTTATTTCAGACGAGACTAAAACGCGTTCTGCTGCTTCTGAACATTTCCCAGCTAGACGCAATTTATGTGATTTGTATTTAAAACTTGTACAATTCTAAATTTAAATGTGAGTGTAGCATTGGAATGATTAAAGTTATTTTAATGATGCTCATTTGATTTTTTTTTTTCTATGTTTTCCTCTTCATTTGCATCCTTTTAGTAGATTCTCTGTATCTGCAAAAAACCTCCTGTGATTAACTTTTTTTTTCACTCATAAAAATAATTGGCAGTCGTTTTTTTTTTTTTTTTTTTTTTTCCTCTTCAGGGCACTTAAAAAAACTCTTCTTTAGTGCACTTAAAAAAACACTTCCATACTCCATGAACCTATTGCTTTTTTATTATTATTATTATTATTATTATTTGTTGACATTTGTTACCCCATTTTTTTTTCCTGCAGAAAAACTAGCGCTGCCTCCATTGGCTGCAGGGTTTGATGGGAAGCCACGACCTGAGCACAGAGGGGCAGGTAGAGCTTGCAGAGGTAGATGTTTACACCTCAGAGCAGAGGAATGTCAGGACCCTGTGTTTAACTCTGAGACTGTTGATGAGTGTGGTCAGTTTTGTGTTGAGGTCTGTCATTAACCTGAACTAGTCGGAGAGAGAGAGAGATGCAGGTTTGCTCGCTTGGAGGAGGAGGAGGAGGAAAGGCAGCGGTAGGGAAGAGAGGAGGGTGGGAAAGGCGCTGCAGGAGGAGAGGAAAGGAGTGCAAGGAAGGAAAAGAAGAGAAGTGATGCAGAGGCAATGGAAAGAGCGATAAGAGGGTAAAAGCAGGGAGGATGTGTCATGAGGCAGGCTGACCTGTGGGACTGACGTTTATTGTGCTCTTTGTTCAGTTGTACTTTCATTTTAATCATTTTTTCACTTGCGCTGACTTAAAGCTGTTTTGCACATGTTGGGGGTCAAAAGGTTGGGAAACAGCGACGCAGGATTTGAAATATTTTTTTGCGCCGAACACGTGAGCGCGCACTAGAGCATTGCAACAAATTTAAACAAAAATGTAAGACTCGCTCAGTCAACTGGTAAGAACCACAGTGATGTAGGGACCGAGGGGCAACGTCTAAAGCCCTAGTACTCTGATCTGCTCAGATCATTTCTATGTGTCACCCATAACGTACACACACACACACACACACACACACACACACACACACTCGCACACTGGGATCTGCCACGCTGACCCAGATCCGCGCTCAACGCTCCGCCCTGACGGGAGTCATTCTCATTTTCCGAAAAACCCAGGAGGTGCCAATTCGGACCCCGACAGAAGAGACGGCAACGGCGGAGATTGAAAATGTCTGCTGGGAATGATATCACTGAACCACCTAATCACTTACATCACCGCAGCTGCATGCTCAGCAGTGTGTGCCTCTGCCTGCGCGAGTGCCTATGCACACGTGTCTGTTTCCAATCTGTTTCTCTATGTCTCCTTGTGTGTCTGCGCTCCAAAGAGAAGAGTTACGACTTTCTGTGTAGCGTGTGTGGTGTGTGTGTGTGTGTGTTTGAAAATCCGATGTTTAAAATAAAGCAAAATGGAAGAACTTGCTGACTTCGGTCCGGACTCGTACGTGTGCTGCATTTCTCTTTCATCTGGCTGGTCGTGCCAGAGGAAAACATCCCAAACGATCCCATAGAAATGATTCTATAACCATCTGCGTCCTGGATGGATATGCTATCACTCTCTGAGGAATAATATGTCAGTGGAAAGCAGCAGACTGTTACAGCAGTCATTGAAAGCATCCTGTCGGGATTACTGTGGTGGCATTTCTAAATACTCGGCCCACTTTTCCCAGTGTTTGCTCTGGCTGCGACCGTCTGCAAGATCCTGCGAGCAGTTTAAAGTGGAGCGGCTCCCAAGGTCGTCGAGTTGTTAAATGTGGAGACGGACTCAAAAGTTTCAAGCCATCAGCTTCTCGTTTTTGCTCTTTTGGGTGCCTCGAACATGAAGATATACGGAATTGAATACCTCAATATCGAACTGACATCCTTCCGACAATCCTGCTGAGGGTTAACCTGGGGGAATACCGACACACAAATCTTTTTAGATTGTCCAAAATGACATATGCTTGACTTAGGCTGCATTCACACCAGCCTTGTTTAGTCTGCTTTAACCAAACTGTAGTTCGTTTGTACTGAAAATCCGGTTTCTTTGGGGAATTCTGAATCAAACCAAAAAAAAAAAAAAGCGAACTCTGGTCTGCCTAAAATCCCTGGTCTCGGTTTGGTTGAAGACCGAACTGTGATGCGGCACGAAGGCATATGTGACCGCTCCGAAAACAGGAAGTGGACCATAGCTCAGAGCATTCTGGGTAAATGCAAAATAAACACGAGAGTTTTGCACTAGCGGGAAAAAATGTCTAGTGGACTTTTGCCAAAAACGAGTTAAATACTACAATTGCTAAAACCTGATGTTACTCCATCTGCATTTGTGAAGAAGAAACATGCACTCATGTCCTCTGTGGATGTTTTTGTACAGTTTCTTCTGGTGGTTCTTGCTGCAGCGCCGCCACAGGCTGGGAGGCGAAGCAAATTTTTTTTTAATGGTTTGGATCATTTTACGCAGTACAGAGTGAAAGCAAACCACACCAGCTGAAAATGAAAGAAAGGTGAGGCGTGCATTTGTATGCAGCTCCTTTTACACTGAAACCCGTGAATAAAATCCAGCGTTGCCTGTCTTCTTTCGGAGGACATGGCATGTAATAGTCCACATATGTGTATTTTAATCTCACTGTAAATTCAGCATGTGCAGTCAAAGTCTGAACCCACTCTCTCGATTGTCGGAAGCTGGCGGAGACAGACATCCAAAAGATTTGTGGCTTTAATTGCAGCGACAGGTTGTTCTGCAACGTGCCGACTCAGACGGCGCTGAATACAAACGCACACGACACTTTTCAGATATTTATGTGCAAAAAAACCCAAAAAAGAATTGCACGTCGTAAGAAAACGTGAAATTCAAATGAAACGCGTTTCAAAATTTTTTGCCTGCTGCGTGTCGACATTTGAAATAATTGTGAGTCTTTTGGAACAACCTTCTGCTACTTCAGTGATCTTTTGGCGCTTTACAGCTTTACTCTTTGTTGAAGCAATAAAGGACCTTGAGAGCATGGCAGAGCAAATGGCTTGTTTACATCTGTTTCTGCTCTGACGCTGCTCTCCACACGGTTTGACCAAAAAAAGGGTTTCTGGCTGGCTCTCCCCCCTCCCCCCACCTCTTCCACACAACTTTGCTCAGAGCACAGACCTCTAAGTTTGTCCCAGAGTGAGGAAGAGATGCTGGTAGTTGGACCTTGACTTGTCCAGCCTGGGCACAGCGGTTGCCTGGTGAAACCTCTGCAGCCATGACTTCTGTAATCTGCCTGCTGGGTCTGCATTTATGAGCACGCTAATTGTAGGGGAGCAACGTGGTGCACTTATAGCTGCTGGACTTTGAACGTCTGCTCTCTTACTGACGCAGTCTGGCTGTGCTTTGATTTTTCTCTCAAGCTCGGCCGTCCTCACCTATTTTTTTTTCCCCACATCTTTTTTCGCAGCTCACCTTCCGACATCTTCGCCCTACTGAAAGATCACACAGTAGGGCTTTTATTGTTTTGCAAATGAACATGCAAGCGGGTCAAAAGCCAAGTCAGGATTTGGGAAAAAAATAAATAAATAAATAAATAAATAATAATTTAAATGCGCCGGTTTTTACGCTTATGGCTCTCTGCCCATTCATTGTCGCACATTCTTTCCTCTCTTCTCTGCCGAGGCAAGCTGACGGCTCCAGCCTCTAGCTGTGATGGGACTGTCATGCAGAAAGGCACTATTGTGCAGCGCAGGATCCTGTTTCGCTCCTTCCTTGTAATTAAGAAGGGATTGCATGGACTGGGAGTTGCGGGTGGGTGGCTGGGGAGGGGGCAGGGGGATTGGGTTAGTAGGTAATTGGGGTAAAAAGCAGAGCTCTGACCTGCTTTGTGGTGGGCAGGCAGGCCTGGGAACTCCAGCTCCCCCACTCGCAGCGTCTCCCCGCTGAGGTTTTGTTCAGTGTGTGTGGGCATGTAGAGAAAAGATGGAGGAAAAGAGAGAGGGGGATGCAGGCCGCTGCAATCTGTTTCTGTGCAACCAACATGTATGCGTGTGCATGTTTCATTTCAGTTACACGTGTCTCTGACACGGAGAGGTAGAGGAAGCTTTCATTTAAGTCGTGTCACTTCTGACTCATCATTAGGGCTTGCTTTTTGCTCACGCTTCCTCCGTGAATCATGGGAAATGCGGTCAGCAGCGCGCTCCTTTAGATGTTTAATTGCTTTTTTTATTTTAATCATCTCGTGGTGTAAATGAAAACAGGAGCTGGACTGAGCACAGAAATACCATCTCGGAACTAGCTGTGCCTCGTGTTCAGAACTAAATTAGTGCTTTGCAGCTATTCTTCATGGGCTGGTCTAACAAAAAAAAAAACGTTTTTCTTTCTTTCTTTTTTTTTTTTTTTCTCCTCCCTTTTCATTCCAGCCTGAGTCCAAAGGCGGAGGCCTGAATCCTCGCCATGGCTGACGTGCTGGAGAGCAGCGGAGCCGGAGCCGTAGGAGCGGCCAGCGTGGACTGGCAGAAACGCTGCGTCGCTCTGGAGATGCAACTGCTGAGGTTTCGCCTGCAGGCAGGGAAAATCCGAGAGCTGCTGGCAGAAAAGGTGAGACGGTGACAAAAGGCTGCACACGAAATTGGATCAGTCTCTTCCAAAACGTAACGCAGCAGGGAGTCATCATTTTGGAATTTGGACAGAAATATGGGAATGTGGCCTTAGCTATGGATTTAATTTATAGACACAATGAGACTTTATGACTAAAAAAAATCTGAGATTCAACGGCCAACTTTCAATCACTGATTTTGTATAATGGTTGATTCTGTTTGTTCTTCAGTAACTATAAATAACTTTGTTTCTCCTTTCTACACGAGTTAATAATGTATCTGAACAATGAAATACTACAAGAAGATAAAATCCAAAGCTACAAAATCCTCTAGATTAAGACAGATTAATTTGTGCAAATAAACCCCAAAAAAAACCAAACAAATGATCAGATTTCATTTCTCCTTATCGAGGGACATTAGAGTTGAATAACTTTTGTAATTTTGTCCTATATCACCAAATCCTTTTTGATCCATTCAAACTAACAATGTCCCATTGGATTTACTGATGGTGCAGATAAACAGACAGCAAAACAAAGACTGAATGATGTCTTGACATCTAAAATTAGCATTTAGCAGGGTTAGCATAGTTAGCACAGCTAGCATGGCTGATTTTACATGAGATGTGGCCAAGGTGGCCTCAACGTTATCACAGCGTTTTAAGAAAACTTTGGCACGATGTAACCAATACTAGTAAGTAATTAATTTAAAGGAATCAGTTGAAAATAATGAAATGAATGAATTGGTAAAATATAGGGATTTCAATGAGCTGTGTCCTCAATAAAATACATATTGTCACAAGATTAAGATAAAGGATGTATATATGTGTGTGTGTACTTTGGATGTGTCAGTGCGGTGCAGCTTTTTTTTTTTCCAGTTTTGCTTCGTCTTTGGTTAAAGGAAACTGAAACAACAGAAACTGTGCTCTGTGTTTTCACACACCTGAGGCTAGATTTAATCATTTCACTGCATGGTAAAGGTCAGCTTCATTCACAAGTTTCAATCCTACACGTGAAATAAAGTGTATCTTCCTGCATCAGACTGAAATGATTAAATAATTACTGAGGTACTTTAAACTTGCATAGCGTGAAAAATATATATATATATATATATATATATATATATATATATATATATATATGTATATATATATATTTTGTGTCCACCAGTTTTCCTCACATTCAAAGAAGTTCCCAGCACAGATTTTCTGCATGATGTGTGAATACTGTTCACCGTATTCGAGCGCCACGCATCTGCTTCTCATCGGCAGATTTGTGTTGTGGAAAAGCTCTGTTTATAGTCTGTGACGACTGGAGGGCGGTACGATGGCATATTTACATATTTACGTGCATGAGGAAACGATTACAGCACGTGGATCGGTTTGAACTCCAGGTGCTGATGACTGTTTATTTGTGTGCGTAAATACACGAGATTACCCATTGCTTTTGGTAAACACTTGGTCCAGTCATGGTGTGTCATCAAGAGTAGGTTAAACTTTCAGCTAAAAGGAATGCTCAAGCTCATTCGTTCTGGTAATTTCCCCCCTTTAGTTGGTGGAAACAGCAGCCGACCAAATACTTGTAAAAGTTTGGTGATAAAACCGATTCCCTGACCTTTTTGGAAAACACTCATTGGGAGATAAATTGGTGCCCGTTAAAAGAGACCAAAGGATGAGTCACGTCTCAACTTTTCCACTGTTTTAACTTTGGAGTAGTATTTGTGTCATCCAACTAAACGGCGTCAGATTGCCTTTGTCGTAGTGGTTTCACACTCTGTGTCGTCTCTGAGCTCCATGGCGGAGCAGAGCCAGTTTATTCAGTCTGCCGGCAGGATGTTTTGAGTCCAAACATAACCGTGTGGTCGATAAGAGGAAGACGACTCCATGCCGTGTCCTCTGTCAAGCCCTTTAAGACTCCCACTTCTCCTGTGAGAGCTCGTGCTGTACAGAAGCCCACTTGAAAAGGGAAAAGAGTATGACACATCTCATCACTGAAATATTCAGGGAAGAGCACACTCATGGTCTGAAAGGGGCTTTTCCTGACCTGGCAACCTCCATCAGCTGATCAACGGGAGATGAAGGTTACATTTCAGTCTTGTGCAGATGAAGTTGTTTCGGTTGCATTCTCGAGCCAAGATGGAGAGCGGTTCACAGCAGAAGTGTGGCGGGACCAGGTTGGGGTCTCATTTTACAATGAGTAATGAAAACAGATTATTAAAAAAAAAAGATGAGTCCAAATGATCGTTTCCATAGCAATTAAAAACCAAATTTCCAAATTTGACATAGTGTTCCTAAAGAAAGAGGCTCCAGCAGTAAATCTCTGTCAGTGACATTCATCACAGCTGCCCCTTTTTCCATGCTTTGACGTTTGTTTTCCCAGTCTGGACAGCTTCTTACTTTGCTGAATTATAATTAAGAGCAATTTGGCCTAAAACACCACCTTCCTCTTCACTCACAAAACACCACATGCAAAAGTGTCAGGTTCTAATTTAGTTTTTTGCAGCTCTCTGATTTAGATTTAAATGTTTGTAAATGAAAATGACACTCTCTTGCTCGGCGTCAAGGGACTCCATTTGCACATGGTCATTTCAGACGCTCACAAAAGCACTACTCTTCTTGCCTTAGTTCTCTTTCTGGTCATTCCACAGTCTTCTTTTTTACGTGATGATACGTAATTTTTAGGAGTTCCTGTTGCTCCTCGCTGCAACAACTTACATACGTAATGAAACACAATCACATAGAAGGTTTACAGTGAACCCCGCATTGCTATGTGTGGGTTAGTGTGGAATGGGGGACTACTATGCTGTCATCTTATTGCTGTTTGGAAATACCGTTTCATGCTCCTCATCTCGCCTCTCGCCAAGTTAGGAGTGTTTTATGCATTGACCCACTTAGGAATGGAAAAACATGAGTGGAAAAAAAAAAAAGAAAAGTGATGCAGTTTGCTTTTGACATAGGATTTACCTCCAGCAGCGGACAGTGAGTCAGACAAAATAAGGAAGAGAGGAAAAAGCCCCGTTTGACTTGTGGATTTTAACAAGTCCTAATTAGAAAGATCTGTACAGAATTTTTTTTTTCTTCTCTTAAATGAAAATACCCAAATGTGACAGTTTCTGAAGGCTGTTGATGTTCCTGTGATGGCATTTTAAAAAAAATTAAACATTACAAAATATAGCTACCTTTTGAATTTTTTTTCCCTCAATAACAACTTCACACCGAAGAGGGTTGTTACAATACATATGGCTGTCGTGGCGGTGTTTACTGCAGAGAGGACGCAGACGGGTCAAAAGTGAAGGAAGATCAAAAATCCCAGAGTTCAGAACAAAAAACAAAACAAAACTGTAGAAGTAATGGGAAGAAAACAGGATCTGATGTTGATCCCTAGGATCTGGTTTGTGTAATAAACAGAATAAGCTGAGGTGAAACGTTCGCAGAAACATAAGTGACAAAACAGGAACAGGAAAGGAGAGCGACTAAAACTACGACACAGAATGTAAAACAAGCACTTAAAATACTTAAAGCACAAAGCAATAGCACTAGGATTCCCACGTTTAACAAAAAATAAACAAAATACATCAAAATAATCTAAATGCAAAACCAGTCTGGTGCTCTTATGACTAGTTAGTGAGCCACCATAAACGGTCAAGCTGTAAATGGCCAGTTTTTGTCGCCAAACATGTTGATGAGATGCAGGGTATTCAATGGTTGTTTACCAGTCAGAGACTCTAATTTACAAGCATTGTTATGCTTGTAAATGCATAGCTGGAAACCTTTGAAAGACTTCCTCCGAAGTCGCGTCTCAGATGCAACATAGCAGTAGCGAGTCTAAACTACGACAGCTGACCATTTCTAATTCAATTTAGGATGAATTACATTAAACACTTAGCCTCACGTGGTTTGATCTTCTCAGTATTACTTGACAATTGGTGTCGGTGAGGAATGGATTGTGCTGAAAAGTCACAAGGTTTACCGCAGTGTGTAAGGACACTTTTTTATCTTGTACTTTTTCTTTTGTCTATGTTTAAAATAAATCTAAATTGTTGTCTTTGTAGGCATTTTGTAGGATGTCTAAATGTTTAAATGTACATGCTGCTCTGGATTCATTCCTACCTGGCCGCCTAAACAGCTGTGGCACCTGTGTATATTTATATTTTCTAACTTAGAAAAACCTTCAAAGGATTTGGGAGCCATCACCATTTTTACACAATCAGTGATAGCTCTTACTTACATTTAGATCTTAAAATTCAAATGAATTAAAAAAAAAAAAAATGCATTCATTTGTTGTCAAAAAGCTACTCAGGTCATTTGCTTTATGTCTTCTCCTTTTCTCTCCGCCCTATTTACTGCATAATAAAGTTTCAAAGCTGTTCTTCCCACTTATGGACGAGCTTGTTTGTGCACACCAGTGACCAACATTTACAACCCTCATGCGTGCAACATAAAAACCACATGTAACTGTCCCATATGTAACCACACCTTATGTTCATCTGGTTACATATGTCCTCTGTCATGTTGCTCTCTGGTTTCATCATGCATGGCTGAATTACCACAAAATTAGACAATGTCGTATCCTAGAAGAGGAGACAGAAAAGGCCAGTATAATGACGTTTTATGTGGAGATCAGTTACGCCCTGAAGCAAAAAACTAATGCCTACATTTACTAATTTTCAGAGATAAAGTAAATTTTAGGGTGGTTAATTACTGTAATGTATCTTTAAGATGTTTGAATTGCTGTGTCTTACATGAAACTGTTCTTATTGGTTAGCCCAATGTCCATTATCCAGCGTCTAGCAGGATGTTGCCTCCATTTTTATTTTTTGTTCTTTGCCGACATGACGTTTTTCCATCTTCCTTCCAACATTGGAAACTTAGAGGGGCCTTAAAGTCACCGCTTGCATTTGCCTTTTCTAAAGGTTATTAGCTTTCAAATGCAAGATGCATTCAGTTTGCTTCTCCCTGTCGATGAAGCCTTTCGCCACCGCTGACTTTAGGAAGAGGAGTCATCCGACGGTCTTCACCGCCGACCCTCCGGCTGTTGGCGGACTTTAATCTGGCTGAAGAGAAGTGTTTACATGCTGGCCTTTACGGAGGCGATGAGGAGTAAACAGGATGGACGGGGAAAACACAACGTCTAAGGGGAATTCACGCTTTTCTCTCAACCAGAAAGAATCCATTGACATGTTTGCTCTCCTTTAAACCGGGTCATTGAACTCAAAAAAAAAAAAAAAAAGAAAAAGAAAAAAGGCTTCTAAGGGAGTGTGCGATGAGGTACTTGCAGATGTGTGAACTGTCATGATGAGAGTGTGCACACAATCACACTGCTATTATCTACATTTATAGCGTGAGAGATGTTGTTCCACATAAAACCTGGCGACGAGGAGGGTTTTTCTCTCAAGCTTGCATCGTTATGTGTTCTCGAGCGAATGCTGAGACTCGTGTCTGTTTTTAATGCGGTGCTGCCTGAGGTCCCGAAGATGAGTCAGTAGATTTCTGGCCTGTTGCCATTTCAACTAATTAGCTAAGTTTCTCGATGTTCCACCAGGTGTTTCTAGATTACAGAACGTTTCCAGCCATTAGTCTTTCTTTTTGTCAACATTATGGCCTGCATCCATTTTTTCAACATGAGATCAGCTGACGTTTTTATGCTGGTGTCTGTTTCACTGCTATAATAATTTTCTTATTGAAGAAGCAATTCTTAGCGTTTCACCTGCACCCCGCTAAGTACCGACTTCTTCCCTCTGACAGAAACGGTTGATCTGTTGAAATATGTTTCAATATTTTTCCCTCTATTATAGATGCAGGAGCTGGAGCACAGGGTGTCAGAAGCCGATCAGAGAGCAGAGAAAGCTGAAAAACAGGTAACGGATAAAGAGTGGTTTATTTTGACCACAGAAGTCAAATGAATATGAGTATTACCAGTGTTCTGTTTATGACATGAGTCTGTCCATAAACATGACACAATACCTTTTATGACAAACATGAAGGAGTCTTTGTGAGTGCTTCTGACTGTTGTCATGAAGTGTCATTTGGTAAGTAATGAAGACATTGTTTGTCTTATGGGTACACAGCCCAACAGAGGGGTGCTTTTTATTGGAAACAAACAGCTAACTAAGTAGAGTCTTCTGGAAAAGTGACGCAGTTAAATTTTTTTTTGAGTAGACGACTGTCAACGACTGTCCAGGTGAAAGACACTTTCACGCAGAAGTGATTCGAACTAGAAATTTTATATCAGCAACAACTACGTCAGTGGCAATGTCTGGGGAAAAAAAAGACACAAACAAACCCAAACACACTGAGCCAGCCATGTTTTATTTGGGAATGAAAAAACAAAGAGTGCATCAACTTATGGGTGACTCCCAGCTCACAGAAGGGCTGAGCTGGGAGTAATGTTTGTGTGTTAAAGCAAATCAAAGAGAGTACCCATAAAGTACTGAAATACACTTAATGAATCCAATGTAAAACTTGAGGGATGCCTCGTATTTTAACCTAATTATGAACTAACCTTGCTCGCCTTAGCACAACTAATAAAACATTTGTAATTCGTTTTTTTTTCTTTCTTTTTTTTACGTTTCCTCTGCTCTCATGCTGTCAGCTTTAATCGTGAATTTTCCATCATTTCTGCCTGCTCCAGGTGTTCTCTGTAGGTAGTAATTTAAGGACACCGTGTCTTTTCAACCCCAAAAACTACCTCGGGGCTTTAAAGGGCTTTTCTGAGCAGAGATGGCAAAGATTTTTATTTTTTTTTTTTTAATCTTTACCTTGTCAGCAGTCGGCAAAAATTAAAAAGGATCATATTGATTCGAGTCGACATTGTTTAAATGCACATTTAATTCTGCTTTTCAGATCCAGGTCATGGAAGAGAAGTTGAAGTCCGCAAACGTGCAAACTGGTGACTCGGAGAACTCGCTCTACAAAAAGTATCAGGACCTGACCAATCAGCTCCAGGAGAAGGATGCTGTAATCAAGAGATTAGAGGTCCAGCTGGAACAACAGGTACGGGCTGAAGCCTCAGATAAAGAAGGGAAACGTCTATTTATGTGCCTGAAGTGTAAGTCGAAGCCCGCAAATCCTATTTTCTGCGTTACAGATGTTAGTCAGAGCCCAGGAGGCAAAAATCATTGAAGAGAAGGCTGCCAAGATTAAAGACTGGGTCACGTTTAAGCTCAGAGAGGTAAGATCAGGCATGTTCAGATGAATCCGCTGAACAAACAGAGGCCGCTTGTTAAGCACACAGTAGCTGGTGAACATGGATAGAACCGCGCACTTTGCCTTACCTTTTATGGTGCAAATCCCATTTACTTGTTCTCTTGTACAGATGGAGCTGGAGAACCAGCAACTGAAACTTGCAAATGTGAAGCAGACGGAGCAGATTGTGCTGCTGCAAGACAAGCTGCAGAGTGAGTTTTCACAAAACGAGCTGAAATGTTTTGTCGCGTGAAAATTAAGTTTCTCTTCATTTTCCGTTTGATGAAGTCCATTGCCTTTGACATGCTTATTTCTCCATGGCTTCTCTATGTTTATTGGAGAAGGCATCTTAGATTGCAATGAAGAATCACATGTTTTATGTGCCGATTTTAAACTTGCATCTGGAAAACGGGTCGGGATATGAGTCCATTTTTATCATAGAACCATGGAATCAATCGCTGCTGCAGAATTCACCCCGGCTTTGTCTTGCTAAAAAATGTAGAAGCATCCCCGAATGAGACATCATGAATCAGCCCACTGGATAAACTTTACTTTGATAACAAGCTAAATGTTCTTCCTGTTATTCATCTAGAATGATGCTTGCACATGTATAAGATTTTGCTGATTCCTCAATTCTAAAATATCTGAATTGATTTGCCCTCCTCTTCTCGTCATCGTCACATATATAAAGATTGTTACATCTCAGCCTCCCTATGGGCACAAATTTTAGCCAAAAATGTTCAACATTTAAAAAAAAAAAAACAAACAAAAACTTTGTAACCATTATCATAAAATGAAATGTGTATGTTATTTGAAACATTTTAGCTCTTTCTTATCGGTTTGTGCAGAAATAAAACAGAAGTCCGCCTCTGATCTGCTTGAGCTGCAAGTGCGAATTTCTGGCACAGTCTTTCCGCCTCAAACTGTTTATGGCTATTTTGTTGCATTTAAAGTCCTCAGGAATAAAGGGTTCTATTCTGGGCTTTTAGTGTCCTTGCTAACTTTCCTGGCTGCATGTTGAGTAAATTCAAGAGGGGAAATAAGGACAGAGCATGATCATCTAAAGAGCAAAGTATTCAGACTTTATTGTAGTTTTACTTGCAGTAAAACTATAGTTTTCTGTAGCAAATGGGATTTACACACACAAAACCAGCAGCGATCCATTTCTACAGTACGAACCAATAGAAAACAAAGTTTCATAATCCGTATCTTGTCTTTGCTGCATTAAAAATGCAGGTTCCAATTTAAAAGTAAAATCTTCTCTTGAGGAAGCGTATACTTTTTTTAGTAACAAATCCTTAAATACATTTTGTGACAAAGTAGCGGCATTATTAACTTCCATCCTCCATTATCTGTGAAGATTAATTATTGTAGTGTTGTCCAAAGCTTTCATTGATTTCACTACACCACATGTGTTTGGGACAAATTTCATTTCAATATATAAAACAATAAAAAACAAAACATCACCTACAACACAAAGCGTTTCTCTTATTCAGCGGAATAATCTGCTTCATCCCCTCAATGGGCTTCTTTCTGGTGAGCATGTCCTGTAGCTCGAACCGTCCAGACAATAAAAGCACATAAGTGTGGTGCACTACCGGAGTCGGTTCTAAGCCTGTATTTGGACGCTTGGTGTTTACACCGCTGCAAAACATGCTTCTCATGATGAATGGCTGTGTGGACAGTCTGCTGAACTGTGCAATCTCTACCGCTTAGCAAGCCTGTAGTTAAAGACAGCAGTGCGGCAATCTCTTCATCTCCGTACCTTGGCCGTCCCTTAATCCTCCTCTTGTCTGTGGGGCATCCATTATGCTCTTAGACTGATGTTAACTGGTGGTCTTAACTGGAGTGGGGTGTCAATCAGGGTTGTTTGAATGCCCTCTGCTTTTGTTTGTTTTGCAGCTCTCTTAGAGAAGCCTTCGTCCTCTGGATCCCCTGCCACCTCCCCGGTGTTAGATGCCCACCTGGTGCCCAGCAGCCCGCTGTTTCCTCCCAGCTGCCCCGGCACGCCGCCCGCCCAGGATGACAGCTGGAGACAGACTGGTTTGCGTGGGGCAGCCTCTAACATCAAGAGCCTGCCAACAGGTGGACTGCCTTTAATTTGGATTATTTTCCACATTATACCATATTATATCCACAAACATCAATAGATTCTATTGGGGCTTTTATGATAGACTAACACAAGTCGCTATTAAGGAAGTCACTAGTGAACATGCAGCACCAGGAAGACCAAGAAACACACAACTAATTTAGTAATCGGTTAACCCTTAACTGGAGTATACAGACTAATAAAAAGCCATTTCGCTGACAAAACAACACAGTTAGAGCAGTAATTATGTCAAACTTGCACAAAAAATACTCATTCTGCACTGAAGATAAAAAAATATATAATTATTGTATATATATTAACCTAGTTTGAATTCAGTAAGGAAAATTTCAATTTAAGCACCTGATATCAGTTAATCAAAAATCAATCGGCAACAGATCAACCCTACACTGCATCAATGTTAAATTGATTAGAAAGGGCTGAGTGTTTCACATGTTGGTGTTAGAAGTATTTTTTTACCTCCAGGTTCAACCTTTGCTACAACAATCAGCCACTTGCTAAAGGAATCCTGCTATTGCATTTTGGTCAATTACGTGTTTATGTTCTTATTTAAAGAAAGAATTTAAATGTGTGTGTATAAAAACGCTGAAGTAGTTAAATGAAAAATTGGCAAGTTTTTTTTTCATTTGATTGAATGTCACAATAATCAATAGAATAATTAGTCACTAATATAGTTTGTCACATAAAATCCTACTAAATACAGTGACGTTGCTGCAGAATTAATTGTAATTTCCAAGGTACTTTATAATCTGCCTTTTTTATGTTTTCTTTTTCTGCACTTTTAAATGTTCTGCTTCATGTTTCAGCCAATAACTGCCCATTTTGTCTGCTGCAGATGTGAAAAAGACTCCAGAATTGGTCAGCAAAGGACTCTGTCTCGGAGACCTGACAGCCTATGACAGTCAGAGTTGGATCAGGGACGGTCCCAGCAGCTCCCTTACCGGACCAGAGCTCCCAGTGGGCCCCGAGAGCAAACCAGGGGGCCCCGACAGGGACAACTCCTCCGATGAGCTTAGCAGCAAGTTCCGCTCTCAGTGCCTTCACTCGTCCTCGTCCTCTTCGTCCTCGTCCTCTGCGTACGAGATGGCGCACAGACCGAGCTCTCCCGGGTTGACTATGACCGTAGCCCCCAAGAGCCCACTCTTTTCCCGATCGCCCTCCACCAACAATCCCTTCCCCATTTGTCCTCAGCTTCCTGGTCATCAGTCAGGCACCAGCATGACGCTCCCCAAAGTACGAACTCCGCTCACCCCCAGAGACAGCATCCAGCTGGTGAAGAAGCACTACAGCCAGCCGCAGCCCAGCCTGGACAGACTGCACCACCTCAACGTCAACATAGACATCATGACGCCGTCCTCCGCCTCGTCCACCCTGAAGAGCAGTGGCACCGCCGCTTCGCCGTTCTCTCAGCTCGTGGAGGAAACGGACATCGACGACGGGCTCCTCGACGGCATGGACGAAGTGATGGAGGGGACGGAACCGGAGGAGCCGTGTCAGGACGGCGTCTCCTTTGTGGGACTAGCAGAGGAGCTGGAGCAGCTGGATCCGGAGGCAGTCAAGCCGCCGACTCCTCCTTTGCATCGCTTCCCCTCATGGGTACAAAACGACCTACAGCTGTTTCAGTTGTTGAGTAGGGAAGTTAGAGAAGGTTGTGCATTAGAGTTGGACTCTGGATCAAAATGTTAAGGCTAAGCGGGAAAATTACTCCCATTTTGTTCTCCTGGATGATAATCAGGTTGTGTCTTAGCATATTGTCACACTTGATAGTTACAGTTAGAAATAAAACTTAAATGGCAAGCAGACCGGAGACCTGCAGTGCAACTGCAGTGCAGGGTATTCTGGGTAAATACAGCTAAAACAAATGCGAGTCAAATGCTAGAGGGAGAAATGGTTCGATGTCCTTAGTTTACCAAACACAAATGAGAAATCCTGCAACTGCTAAAATCTGATGCCATGAAGAAAGAAGTTGCACCTTTTTCTTCTTCTGAGGTTTTAGTGTCATTTCCTCCAGTGGTTCTTGGTGCAGCGCCCCCACAGGCAACAGGAGGGGAACAGGTCGCTCATTTGGTTTGGATCGTTTGGCACGTTGCCGTGTGAAAGTGAACCGCACCAGCTGAAAAAGTAACAATATTAAATTCCCAATTGAATCGATTCTGCCGGATCACGAGGTGTGAAAGCACCCTCAGCTTTAAAATTGAAATCAAGTATATTTCTGGGTCAGATGCGTTTTTTTTTCTCTGACTCGATCACAATACTGTCTTCCAATCGGATAAAAACAGAGTCAATAATCCTCAGAAAAAGCTCCTCCTTAAAGGTTTCTAAAGAATGGTAACAGCGAAGCTTGAGTATTTGTGTTTGTGCTGTTCCCTGCAGGAGAGTCGGATCTATGCTGTGGCAAAGTCAGGAATGACGGTGTCTGAGGCCGGGGCTTTAGCCAGGGCCCTTGGACGAGGTGAGAGAGTCGCCGTCTCATTCACCACCACACTCGTTCTATAACAGTAATCAAACCCCATAGTTCCTATCCGTTTTGAGCCGCAGTGGGGCTATCTGTAGGAAGTGAGTCAGTACTGTGAAGAAACTTGTCATTTAACTGACGCTTAAGCTGCTGAGATGGGGAGAGTGGCTTATTAAGATCCATCATTGCTGCTTTTGATGTCACTTCCTCTGGCCTGAGGCTACACACACCTGTTCAGGTGTCTGTTTCACCTCAACGAGGCTTTCTAAACCTTCGCCTCCCCTATGATTTTTTTTTTTTTTTTTTTTTCCCCCTCCAACAGCCTTGAACTAAAAAATAAAAGGATGGGGAAGAGAAGAGGATAGAAAGGCTGCTCTTTAATCAGCAGCAGTAAAACGTCACGGTCTGGTTGTAATAACGGCTGTGGCTTCAGTTCTGATGTCTCTGTTATTGTCGAGATGCAAACACTGAGGTTTGAAATGCTGGTTTGAAGGGCACATATTATCAGTTTTACAAAATGCCCCCCCTCCGCCCCATTTGTGTCCAGACTTGTAGCTCTTGATAGATATTTTTTTATTTACAGGTTTGAAGTCAAAAAGCATTTTTTATAGAGTAGTAAAAAGAAATCTATCCATTTCCCAATGGCCACTCAAGAAGGACATATCTCCAGATTAAAGGTTGTTCATTTCAATGGCAATTTGTGCATTGAGGAGGAAGAATTGCACCAACGGTGCTTTCAAAGACTGACTGAAAGTTGACGTTGCAATGTGCTTGACCATGCTTGTTAACTCCCACCCTTTTGTTTCCTTTTTGTGGCATTATCGTACGTTCTTAAATGTACGATGCGTTCTTAAATGTCATGCCTAATTCAGCCACTAGATGGCAGCTAAATGAACTAAAACATTAATAAGCGGACTTTCAACAGAACAGTTAGTTTTCACGCTATGCTACACTCGCTGCGTTTGGAAATGAGGCCCAAATGCGCATATACAATCTGTCATTCATTTGGCTCAGGCACTAAGAGAAAACAAAAACAAATCCAGCTGCAGCTGGTTTGGGTGGGTAAGCAGATAAATGTTTTTGCTTCTTTGTTACGTCTCAAGAATCCCAGTTGCAGCCGTCCATTAGTCCGCTCCTTATAGAAAGTGTCCGTCTGACTCATTCTGGGGGACCCCAAAGCAATCCCAGGCCTAAAAGAATAACGTAATCCCTGAATCTCCACATTTGACTTCTTTGGATGTGGAGGAGGCGGTTCTGCATTCTCCCCTCTGATGCACCGTGTCCTCAGAGGCTTCATGCTGATCCTACCTGCTGTGCCATTTTTCAAATCTCTGCCAAAACTCTGCAACGTTTCAGGCTCCTCCCTACCCCAGTATCCTGCATCAGGGCCTTTTACTCAGCTGATCTACAAGAACATCAATGTTCCAGTTTACACCACACTGAAAGGGGTGAGTAAGGCGCTCCACAAAGTCTCACTGTTACACAAAGTACTGAGTATTTCCAGCTTCCATCTTCGTTCAAGCAGTTTATGTCCCGGCACGAGGAAGACTTTTGAATTTAGACATGCGTTTTCCAGAAAGCCACTCAGATCAGCAGCGTGCCTCTCCCAGACGACGACTCTGGCTCGGAGGACGACAGCAGCTCTCTGGCCAGTTTGCGGACCTCCATCTGGAGCCCAGAGAGGAAGGGCAGCGTTCCCGGGAGCCCACGTGCCGTAAAGAGAGGTGAGGAGAAAGCGGAGAGCTCAGAGAGGCCCTTTGGTGTGTTTCCAGATTGCTCCATGTCTCTGTTGTCCAACAGGTGTCTCCATGTCCTCCATCAGCTCTGAGAGCGACTACGCGATCCCACCGGATGCGTACTCCCTGGACAGCGACTACTCTGAACCCGAACACAAAGTCCAGCGCACTTCCTCCTACTCCTGTGAGAGTACCGGGCCCGTAAGTCCATGTTTGCTGCACCACTTTACAGCCTCGATTTGACTTGGTAGCAGTCAGGAGAGTACAGTCTGATCCGACGGCTTAACTGAAGTATATTTCCGCCTCCGCAGGAGACTATGGAGAAGTCGGGGTACCTGCTGAAAATGGGCAGTCAGGTGAAAGCCTGGAAGCGTCGCTGGTTTGTTCTGAGAAACGGAGAGATCCTCTACTACAAGTCTCCAGTGAGTTCCTTCCTGCTCACCTCTTTGCTAGATTCTACCTCTGAAAATACTGCTGGGGTATTTGTAAGATTTTTCTCTCATCCTGAGGACGGTGACTCTAAAATCTAAACTTGCATATGATTTTTGAACGTTAGCAAAAACCACATGGGGCGCATTTAGCCTTGACTTGGTGTAGAATACAATAATAGCTGCAAAATGTGGATGATGTAATAATAGTTTTATATCCTAATGCCACTTTAAACCTCTGCACAAACTCAATGCTCAGACATTTGATTGCTAACATTTTATTTAGGTGTATCAGAGTCAAGAGGGGCTGAATTCACACTTTTCCAAGCTTTTAATTGCAAAAAACTTTACTGTTTCACAATTATGCCTCCCGCTTATGTACTGCAGTGGGGCTATTTTGAACACAAACCTTTTGGTCAACTTATTTACTGTGTATTTCTGTATTATTTTCCTTTTCTTTTTTTTTCTTTCTTTAGAGTGACGTAATCAGAAAACCTCAGGGTCAGATTGAGCTGAACTCGTCCTGCTGCATAGTACGTGGAGAGGGAGCACAGACTTTTCAAGTAAGTGGAAACACATTTGGCCTTAAATGCTTTGTTCATAGACTCCAATACCGCTGCTGCTGACTGTTCAACAGCAGAAAGTCTTATCTGGAGAGATCCAGAGTTGGAGAGCTGAAAAGACAAAAAAAAAAAACAAAAGAAAAAAAAAGAAATAAAAGGGAACAGGAGTAGAGTTTTACTGCTGCATACCAGAGAAATGCATAGAGGAACGGCTTCAGGTAAAGAGTCAGACTGGAATGTTTTCAGATGCTGATTCTGATCTCCCCTGACGTGAAACGCGTTTCTCATTTCCATTCTTGCTTTTTTTTTCTCCCATATCTCTTTATTCCTCCCTTTCGCGGCGTCAGCTGATCACAGAGAAGAAGACCTTCTATCTGGCGGCCGACTCGCCCAACATCCTGGAGGAGTGGATCAGAGTTCTGCAGAACATCCTGAAAGTCCGATCCAGCAGCCCTGTCACCATGGAGACGAGGGCAAAGCCCACCGTGAGAGGCTGGCTTACAAAGGTGATTCATCACATTAACAACAACAACAACAAAATACCTACAGTGACAGGTTAAATTGAGCAATAGAAATGCCAGATAATAAGGTCACAATTAATCAATTAATTACACGATAAAATAAACGTAATTTTTATGCTGATGATTAATATTTTTTGAAGGGAAATTTTGCTTGCAGAGGCATCATGATCCATTTTATTTATGGTTTTATTCTGGATATTTAAAATATCTTCCATTGTTCTTCGCAAAAGTAAAGTTTATTCGTCTTCGAGAAGGCTGGCTTGCGTTATAATGCCGCCATTATCATTGCATTACTGAAAAATGGTTTCGAAACAATAACATTGTCATTGGAACTCTTTAGTGTCCAGACAAATGAGTTTTGACGACAAACCTAATGGCAGCTGGAGCCGGAGATGAGGATGTTTTCCTCGCATTCAGACAAACTCTTCACGTTCAGACACGGCCGCCGGATCAGGATCCGTAGGAATGTTGCCCTCCACGCCTCCCGCCGTTAAAACAGGCACTTGCGGCGGGGCGAGCATGACGGGTCTGTGGCAAGTGAATGACGATGGCGCTCACATCCTCTCACTGCGGCGAGGCTTTGATCTGTGGCTCGTGACACTACGGCGGTTCAGGCGCAGGAGGAGGCTCCACCCCCGACCGGCGGAGGGCAGTTAACCACGACGACCCCGCTTCTGATGGAGGCACAGCTGGCTTCGTCTGGACTGAAGCCCTCGTCAGACGCTGATGTGTAATTATCATCTCCAGCTGCACTGCCTGTTTATGTTACATAGCGGAGGAGAAGATGAGTTGACGGCAGGTTGTTGTCACCTCCCCTTCAACATGGAGGGTTGATTGTGAAAGATGACACAACTTCCAGAACATCTGCAGCTTGGCTGTAGAAATCCCCGGAATAAATAAATGTCAGGGTCTTGAAAGAAACAAAATCAGAGATGCAGCACCGTGAAAAGTTTTCACAGTCATGTGCTCCTCTGAAAATTTGCTGCGCATTTGTATTCAGCCCCCCTGAGTCAGAACTGAGTTGGTCTTGACAGCGAGATAAAAGAATCTAAATCTCTTTCTGCATTCACAAGAAGTTTGAAGATCATCGTGATGAAGCGATATGACACTGATTAAGCTGATGTGTATTTTTTGTGAATTTGAAATATGTCTATAATAGTCTTTGGGGTTGAATAGCTAATTTTCTCTTTCTGTGAATCGGGGGGGGGGGGTATGAAATGTTAGTACTTCTTTCTGCTTCTTTTCATTTATGGTTTCTTTTAGCTGTTATACACACTATTCAGGTTTATTGAGTGAATTAAATAAAAAAATGAAATGAAAATGAGCAGTTTTTTTTCCCCTTGCAATCCATTTTGGACACGTATGCCGTTTGTTTTCTTGCAAAGGTCAAACATGGACACTCAAAGCTGGTGTGGTGTTCACTGGTGGGAAAAGTCTTCTACTACTTTCGCAACCAGGAGGACAAGGTTTGAGATGTTAAAAATGTCTCTTACTTTCACTTAATTTTGTTCAAATAAAGTCCCTTCAAGGCAAAAGCACTTCACTGCTTCTCCAGTTTCGCTCACTTGTGCTAAATTTGTCGTGTCGCAGCTTCCTCTGGGGCAGCTGCAGATGAGGGAGGCGTCCGTGCAGGAAGTGGATCGCTCCTGCGACTCAGACGAGGACTACGAGGCCGGCGACCGGGGCTTCCTCTCCTCTCACTGCACCTTAGTGGTCCAACCCAAAGACCAGAGCCCGACTTACCTGCTCATTGGCACCAAGCAGGAGAAGGTAGGACAGTAAAAACATGTTTTTTTGGGGGGGGGGGGTTTGTTTTGTTTTTCTCTTTCTCTTGATATCGACAGGTACGTTTCATTTTGCGCAGGATACGTGGCTGTATCACCTGAATGTCGCCGCCGGCAGCAGCGCGACGCTGAAAGTCGGCACGGAGTGCGAGCAACTCATCGGTAAACTTATGGATGTGGAGGGAGACCCAGGTGAGAAACTGAAGCCGACTCGTTCAATATTTGCATCTATTTGAGTTTTACGTTTGGGAGGTGAAAGTAAACGTGAAGGCAAGGAGGTAATAAATTATATTTTCACCTGCTGAGCTCATCGAATCTTTTTTCATTTCTAAGCAAAGAGTTCGAACAAGATGAGCTTTTTTTTTTTTTTTTTTTATTTTAAAGATTAAAACCTTTACATTTAGATTTTAATCTCTATGCAAGACACTGGGAAACATTGTTAAGTTTTGCTTTGTACTATATTTACTTTGCAAACACCTTAGAATTGTTATATTTCAGCCTGGCAGTGCATACTTTCCTTGACCCTGCTTTATTCTTGCTCTAATTTTTATCTAAAGAAGGATGTATTTCTCCATTTTCCCTCCTTATAAAATGCTCTGTGTTTTCTGCACTTGTACACATACAATAGATGTGTATGTGTATAGATCAAGTAGCACTTGATGTGTTGTTGTGGTTCATGCTGTGCGTTAGCTCCAGTTCCCTCTACAGACTGTGTTTGTCAAAGCAGAGCAGCCTGTGATTTGTTTTGTTTTGTTTTGTTTTTTTTTTGTCCAGCTGTTTTCTGACTCACTGCAGTTTTGAAACTCCGTCTTTGCTTCGTCTGGTTTACGCATAAACACCCTCTCCTCCTCTTCCCAGAGTCTGTGTTATGGAAGAGCGAGACCTTGAGCTTCTGTAAGGAGGGTCTGCGCTCGCCTCTCACCACTTTGCCGTCTGAAGCCCTGCAGACCGAAGCTCTCAAACTCTTCAAGGTCTGTCTCCAAAATCCTCATCAGCTTTTTTTTTTGTTTTTTTGTTTGTTTGTTTGTCATTTGTCTGCCGCCACCCACTAGCAAAAAAAAAAGAAAAGAAAAGAAAAACACTTTGCGATTCTGTCTGCATCGCTTTCATTTTGTCCCGACCTGGATGTGCGCCGGATTCCTCCCGCTTCCAAAATAGATCAGACGCTCGCGTCCGACGGGTCTGCGCTCATCAAGAGCGTGCGAGTGAGATAATGGCCTTGATTATGTGCTCTGTTTGAGGTCAACTGTTCCTGTGGCTTGGCTGCCACTCTTCTCCTTTGAGAAGAGTCGTGACAGGTCGGGGGCCCGGGGGGCCCTCGGAGAGCGGCACCACTGCATGAGGAAGGGGGACGGATCTGGGGACGCAAAACAAAGATCAAAGCAAAATTCGGGGAGGTCCTAGAGGGACGTCGGCTCCTTTTTCTCTCTTTTCAACTCTCAGTGCGGCCCCTCCGAAACCTTCCTCCCCCTCCGCTCCCTGAGCTGTCAATGTTCCACACCCCCAGTTGCTCAATTGAAGGCAGAGATGATGGGCTCTATTTTTGAGCAGCCAGCCCTAAAAACTGTCCCAAATGCCAAACAATGAGTCAAAAAATGGAACGAGCAACGCTCTTTTCAACTCGGGCCATTGAAGTTTTAATGAATCCGAGGAGACCGATGAGAAATGTTAGACGGAGTTTCAGCTGCCTCGAACAAACGGAGTCCGTTATTAAGGTTCCCTGTAAATGTGCTGCTTCCGATTTTCAGTGATGGGCAAACACATCAGATGAGCATCATTTCTATTTTATTCTGCTGTTGCCATGAAGACTTATTGTATATGACTGTTTTTTGTTTGTTGCGTTTTATTTTGGCTATTTAAATATCTTGCAGTTCCAGAGTCAAGTGTCATTTACAGAAAGTTTAATTGTCTTTGCATTAGTACGCCACTATCAATATAATAGCTACTTGAAAATGACTTCGAAACAACATTATCGTTTATCGCAATAATTACTGGGACGATTTATTATCGTATCCAATACCCATAAATAAAATCCCTTCAGAAGTGCATAAGTGGAAAATAGTCCGGCTTTGATTTATGTACATGGGTACATAAATCAAAGATGACTTATGTATCTTTGCGTCACTCTGCTGTTAGTTATTCAAAGTGACTTTGTTCCGTCTCTGCAGTCCTGTCAGCTTTTTATCAATGTTCTGGTCGAGTCCCCTTCCGTTGATTACCACACATCGCTGGCCCAGAATGCTCTGCAAGTGTGCCTGACCCACCCGGAGCTGCAGAACGAAATGTACTGCCAGCTGATCAAGCAGACCAATCGCCGGACGCCGCACAACTACTCCCTAACCCAGGTCAGTCGGATGCACATGATTCAGAAAAAAGAAAGAAAGAAAAAAGAAGAACCCAGGAGGAATAAATCGCTATTTTGTAATTTAGCCAACGAAGCGGTGAAAAAGGTTACCTTTTTTTTTTTTCTGCTTTCTGTAGTGTTGGCAGCTGTTGTCGTTGTGTGTGGCGCTGTTCCTCCCACAGCAGCATTTCCTCTGGTACCTCAGGCAGTATCTGCAGCACAACGCTGACCCCAGGTGGGAGCCGATCCCGTCACTTTGCACTGTACTGCAAAGACACAGAATCCAGCCTTCCGGGCACCAACGTTATTGTTTCTGTTCTCTCACCACGAAGGACTGAGGTGGGGAAGTATGCCGTATACTGTCAGAGATCTTTGGAGAGAACGCTGCAGAACGGAGAACGGGAAGCGAAACCTTCTCGGATGGAGATTGTGTCCATTCTGCTGAGGAACCCTTACCATCATTCGCTGCCTTTCAGCATCCCAGTACATTTCATGAACAACACATATCAGGTACCGATTCGCTACTAAAAGGACTTTCAGAGTCACGGTCCAGCTCCCATAACGTCCAAGCAGTCCCTGCGTGTCTTTTACAAACATGTGCAAAACTTATGTCAGTACTCCGCTAATGTCAAAAAAACACAATTATGCGATTGAAGCGTTTCAATCGCATAACTGAAACGTTTTTTTCACGTGAGAAGTCATTTAGAACCATATTGCTCCATTGTCCTCTAACTTTAGGAAGCCTTTGGAGAAGAAAAGAAATGAGTTCCCCCTCCCCTTATTGACTGCATGATCATCACTGCTGTCACTCACTTTTGGTATAAAAACTGAAAGACGAAGCTCTTGCATGACATGAGCTCTGATTTTTTTTTTTTGCCCAGGTTGTGGGGTTTGACGGCTCGACCACGGTGGACGAGTTCCTAAGCACGCTCAACCAGCGGATCGGTATGAGGAAGCCGCACCTGACGGGGTTCGCCCTTTTCACCGACGATCCGTCCGGCAAAGACCTGGAGCACTGCCTGCAGCCGTCGGCAAAGGTAGGACTTCTAGCTGCTGGTGGGCGTCAAATGTTTGGTCTGATTTACTTCAACAAAGACTTGGAGGATGTGGATTTCAGATATATAGGCTGTGTATAATTTGGAGTAACGATATTGAGAAAACTGCCATAATGCAAGAAACGTTGGTCAATATTTTTTGACATGCAATAACCGAAAAATTGATCTGTACAATATGCAACAAATCTATAATTATTCTGATGTGTCCAGTCATGTGTCCGGATCTTTGTCCCGCCTGGAGTTGCTTACTGCCGCCTGCTGGCTGAAATTAAATGAGTTCATCCGTTGTGACAGCTGGCTGTTTTTTCCCTTTTTCTCCAGATCTGTGATGTCATTTCCAAGTGGGAGCAGACTCTGAAAGAGCTGCATCCTGGGAAAAATGAAGGGACGCGGATTGTTCGGCTAACATACAAAAACAGGTCAACTTTTTTTTTTCTTTTCTTTTTTTTTTTTTATCTTTGGGGATTTAAACTCTCTGGGCTAAACTCTCTGAGCTCAGAAGTTTAAACTGAACCGTCTGTCCACATGCACACTTTTCTTCAAATTCAAACATTTCATCACTGTGGAGCGCTCTATGAAAATATGCCTCCCAACCAGGAAATTCCCCTTTTCATGTAGAGTTTTACAGCCGATTGAAGAGCTTTTCCTTTGAAAACAAGATGTCTCTGTCTGCACGTTACCACAGCAACACAGACTTTACTTTGCCATGGAGATGAAAGGTCACATCTTTAGTGCGAGTATTATTTTTAGAAGGTGTACATGCCCGGACGAGGCCACGGAACGCCTTTTTAAGAGTCTGGGGATAAAAGGTGGCAGATTGACGCGAGGAGTCGTTCTAAGAAAACACATTTCATCATAATGTTTCCCTCCTGCGTGTCCAGGCTCTGTTTCAGATCTCAGGTCAAAGGAGAGACGGAGCAAGAGCGCCTCCTGCTGGTCTACCAGGTGAACGACGAAGTTCAGCAAGGCCTCTTCCCTGTGAACAAAGAGCTGGCTCTGGAGGTGGCTGCACTCATTGCGCAGGTCTGGAAAACGATGAGTCGAGATTATCGGTGACCCTTGAACTGTTTCGTTCTTGTCTTGTTACAATTACGAGCTTTAGTCTGTTAAATTGGGATTTCATGAGCTTGACCAACAAAACACGAGTGCGTAATTGGGAAGTGAAAGGGAAAACATGCATAGTTTGTGGATTTAAATTTGTAAAAATTTGTAAAAAGTGTGGTGTGCTTTTAATCTCAGTTTTCCTTTGGCAGTACGTTGTAGGGGACAGCGATCACAGCCGCAAGTCTTTTGAGTTTGAGTGTTTTCAGTTGTTGCCGTGATTTTGGCTTAGATTAAGGTCTAAACTTTGACTGGGCCATTCAAACAAGTGAATTTACTGCAGTCTAAACCATTGCTTTGTAACTCTCGCTTTTTGCGTCAAGTCAATGTCCTTGCCGTCTTGCACCCTCTTCCAGCTTTTCTCCTACATTTTTTATCTTCTTCAGCGCCATTTGTCTTCTTATCAATTCCCCGTTCCTGCTGCATCATTAATTTCCTTTTGGGATTTGAGTAAACCTGATCCTGACCCTGAATATTCAGTCATATGCACTATCACCATTGAAAACTCTGCTATTTTTCATGCTTTTTTTTTTAAAGAAATACCAACACTGTCTTTGGTCCTCGTGATTTAATACGTTGCAATAGGTTCTGCCTTATAACCAGCAGCAACATTTTGGAAATAACTGATAAGGATATTTTGAACTTCTTTTGTTGTAATTACCAAAATGATTTTCCCCTCAGGTTGAACATGGTGATTTCGAGCGGTCGGGCGTTGCCTCTCCTGCCGGCTCTCCTCAGTCCAAATCTCAGCTGATTCTTCTGCAGGCCTTGGAGCGCTTCTACCCCAAACGCTACAAACAGGAATGCACCGCAGAGCAGCTAAGGTGAACCAGACATCACTCTGTTTAAAGAAACGATGTCGGTGCACAATGAGCTTTTCTATAGTTTGTGGGGCAGTGAAGCAAAAGCAGATCCGATTCATTAGAGGGGGTCTCTGTTGATTTTCTCCCGTTCAGAGACCTTACCGAGCGTCTGGCCTCCAAGTGGTCGATGCTTCGTGGGTGCAGTGCGGCCGAATGTGTGAGAATCTATTTGACCGTAGCACGGAAATGGCCTCTGTTTGGCGCCAAACTCTTCAGTGCAAAGGTATAAGTTTTAATTCTCACTTCTTCTGTTGGCTTTTTGGGGGAGGAATTCTATTGGCTTGCATATTTTTTTATTTATTTATTTTTTTTTGTGGAATGGAAAGCAAATAGACGTTGCTACAGATGGAATCTTTGATTCTGAGATGTTCAGGAGGATGACATGTCTTCCTTTGTCCACAGCCTGTTCCTCCTTCTCCAGTCGACCAGAGCCAGGTGTGGCTGGCAGTCAGTGAGGACGGACTCTGTGTCCTCGACGGCACAATGGTGAGCTCGAGGCCTGGAAAAACCGAAACGATATAAACACAATTTATCCTCTAGAAAGTCTCCCCAAGGTTACATGTCAGGCTGTTTCACTCCAAAGCTCGGAAACCGACGCTGGTTGGTAAATTTATGCCGTGCAGCTGGCTCCGCTACAGCTGCAGAGCTGTCTTGACCCCAGAGACACAGCGGTGTGTTAAGAAGCAGAAATCCAAAGGAAAATAAACTGGTCTGCTTTGGATTTGATGTTCTCGATCCTGACAGATGGCAGTTCCCAACATGTAAGCAATGTTAGCGCAAGCTCTAATTTTCTGCAGCCGGCGTCGATCCGTTTCAGTCCTCGGTTTGGCTCGGAGCGAGGCCCGTCGGTTCAGAAGAGGGGAGAAAGAAACGTAGTAAAAAACCGTGTCATTCTCCGTTTTTCTCAGTTCGGGCCACAGAAAAGCAAAAGTTGAAGGAGCTATCCAAAAACAAACTACAGGCTCTGCTTCGTGTGAAACCAGAACATGCTCTCAGCTTCTGTTTTACTGATTTTTTTTGTTTTTCTTATTCCCACTGACTGACTGTTTTTGTTTTTGTTTTTTCTTAATGTATTTCAGCACACCTTGTTCATGTACCCCTACCATTCAGTGATCACCTTTGGTGGGTGTCGTGATGACTTTATGGTGGTCACCAGCCAGCAGAGGGAGTCTGGCATTGGAAAGAAGAATGTAGAAAAGCTGGTTTTTGCAATGACTAAGCCAAAGGTAAGTCTGCTGTGTGTATCAGAGTGGATTCAGTTTTCCTAAACCCCACATTTTATGGATTCGTGTATTGCATCTGCAGGATCTCTGGAGAGCCTCAAATAAAGTCCTACAAAGCCTTATAATTTATGCTGAGGCAACAAAACGTTTTCAGTAAACACACATTCACTTCTGCTGAGAAAGTGAGAGGCCAGCATGGCATCATGTGTGCCTCCAGAACACTGAAAATGGTCTTGCCTGCAAGAACAAAATGACTTCCTGGTTTGGGTGATGCTTCTAGTTTGTTTTTGACTGTCGAATATTGTGTGACAGTTCAGGTAGAGCTACGGGCGTCACATGAAACACTTTAGAAAAACGTCTCTTTGTCATCACAGTGGTATCGTGCTATGGTTGCGTGTTTGTGTTTAACCCCGTCTGCCCAGTGAGGGTCCAACTGGCGGTGGAAACAAACTCCTAAATAAGCCTAACCACAAATAGCGTACCGAACGGCATCAAACTGTGCCGTTCCTTTCACTGGCAATGAGTTCTGCACTCAAGTTCTTGTATGGAGTGTCTGAGCCACAAAAAATGTTGTTGCTGCTCTGAGAAAGAGAACAAATTTCACTCTTAATATATATGTACATGCTAGCTCCGTTCCACTTTGTTTTGATACGACTCTTTGATTATCTTGATGATAGCATGATTTTGCTACCATCAAGATAGCACGATTAATTACGTGTGAGCAAAATCTTTTTCTTTCTGTCTGCGTTCTGCTTCTCATAAGGATCCTGACTTAGAGAGGACTTTGCAGAAATGGCAGGCTAACGCTGTCTTTTCCTCCTCTCTGTTTTGATATGACTCTTTGATTAGACTCCTGTTTTCTTTGCAGTTCTAGCAAAGCAAGTTTAGATAAAATATTTTTTACAGAGAGTTGTTTTCGCACTTTATAACCCAGTGACTATGCTTTTCAACATTATAATTCACGACACAGCGTCATGCTGTGTTATTGTTCAGGCAGATCAGGAGAATCAGGAAGGACAGACACGGATTTAAACGTGTGTGTCGGTTAAAACGCATTTCTACAATATGAGATGTTTTGTTTTTAAAATAGGATTTTATTTAAAATGTGCATTTACATGATTCCTTCTGCACAGAGAGAATCACAGAACTTTAGTCGTTCTCTCACTGACTCAAGCTTGGCGCAGAATCGAAACTTTTTTCTCGTCAATTTGCAAACCTGCCATCGTGACTTATGGGTTGATCATTTTGACCCTGCATTTGAAAAGTGGTGTGTCCTAATTTTCACCCCTGTGACATAATGATGGACCACGCCAAGTTCTCACTGTACTTTTTAAAGATATATTGAGTTGTCCTTTCAGTTCTTGCTGTTCCTTTTTTTTTTTTTTTTTTATAGATATTGGTTCTTCTTTTACATGCAAGTAAAAGAAGGACCAACTTCTTGACTAAAAGAGTATGTAATGTTTAGAAGGCAGGAAATTATGCTGAGGAGGCTAAAAAAGGTCATTTAAGGAGGTGACAAAATGTGAAAATATGGGTTTGTAGAATAGATCTTTTAAGGTAAGAACTTTTTAAAACAGGCAAAGGTTTATGGAAGAAAAACAGGCTTCACACTACTCCTCTTTGTTAATGAAGAGACCAGATTTCCTTCTGTTTTTGTGCATGAAGGTCTGTGGAGCTTGAAGTCGGGGTCATGTTACCCCCTCCAGACGAGGCTAATGGGGGTAACTTCATTCTTGATGGAAGATCATTTGGGTTTCTCAAGTTTTTATGGCCTCGGAGCAAACGTGACATGCCACCTCCCCGGACTCGGATGAAATGCGTTCATGTCATAATGTTAAAGCAATTAGGTCTGCTATGATCTGTCGCGCCTTTTCTCCCATCTCAGATACTGGAGCTGACTCTGCTCATGGCGAGCTACATCAACCACTGGAACCCCTCCGTCCCGTCGGCCTCCCACCAGCCCCTCGGCCACTGGGATGTGGACAGCCGGCACTTCCCTGCCATGAACTACACCACCAAGGGTCCGACCCTACTGTAAGCAGCAGCAGCGGCGGCGGCGGAGAGGCTCCACGGCCTCAGTTACTGTTGGAAGACGCTGGGCCGCGCCACATCCCGAGTTTCTATGCTTTCAGGACAGAGTTTTTAATTGTTTCTTTTTTAACATCCAGGCTGATGTTAAAAGGAGCAGGAAGAGTGCCGTCACACAATTTCTTCTGCCTTCACTTGTTTTATTTCTTTTTGAAATTGGAGGGACCGTCGGTCACTAACAGCTCAGTTTCCTGAGTGCGTCAGCAGTTGTTCACCATGGATGTGACAAGCAACTTTTGGTTTTATTTAGGATACTGCTTGAACATATAGGCCAAGTGGGATGTGGTAGTGTAGTTATTAATATAGTATCTCTGCCCCTTGAAACTTTCCACATTTTCTCATGTGACAATTATTAACTATGATATATTTTATTGGGATTTTATGAGCCACACAAAGTAATGTATTGTCCTCTGAGCTGTGGGCCTGAACCAAGCTGGTGTATGGCTGCCAGAATAATGTCTAATAAAATAAAACTAAAACTAAATCACAACCAATTTAACTAAAAATACTTCAATTTGGTATTTAAATCATTTGATGTAACTCATGTAATATGTCTAAAACACAATTTTTTTTTTCCTATTGGTTGTCAAGCAGAAGGAATTTTATTACGGATCACTTGACTTATTTTCTCAATTTACTGTTTCATTGAATTAGTTTTGTTTAGTGTAAAAAGTTTATTTCCTCTTGCTGATAGCTCTGGAAAAATATTTTAACAATGCAGAAATGTTTTATGTGATAAAATGACATATTTGACCAAATGTCAAAAAAACTTTCAATGAAAAGTTTAGGAGTTGGACTAGATTTTGGACTTGACTTGAGGCTTCCCTCAATCTAAGATTGGATTCCACAATAAAAACTGTAACGTGACGCTCTGAAGGCTCTGGATTTCATTGTGGGGTATCAGGTTACCAGTCAATGCAAATCACACTTCTTAGATGTTTAATTTGAAAATATCTTTGAAAGTCATCTATTAATTGCCTTCCATCATTATGCACCACTTTGTGTTGCCTTAAAATCCCAACAAAACAAGGCCATAGCACGACAGAATCTGAAATTGTTAAAGGGGATGTGAATACTTTTACAAGGTACCGTAATTATTTGTCTCAAATACATTAGAATTGCCGCATGTTTGTACTCAGAGTATAGGAAGGTCATTGTCGATGAAGGTAGCTGGTAGACAACGGTAATCAATCCGACTGTCAAATCAACAAAATAAGTGAAAACTGCTTTTTTAATAGATTTCTAGACATTTAACTCTTAAGAGACTATGGTTAAATCGATTTGTTTTGTTGTTCTTTGAGGTTATATAAGCTTCTCAATATAGCCAGATGTAGGCCTTGCAGAATTAGATGGGCTGATAATGAAAGGTTCACAAGGGAAAATAGTGAAACGTGGAACAGAGTAGTTAGCCATCTACGACGCATGTGGAGCAAAACATGAGACTCGTGACGTTTTCCTGTGCTGCAGTGACCAACACTAAGACCACTCACTTGTTTTGCTGACAGTTTGTACGACGAGCTATCAAACATTTGAAAGACTTGAACTGCTTTGGATAAACCACTGTTTCACTTGTGTTTTTATTACTAATTTATTTGCTCTGTAACAATTTGGGACTTGTGAAAGGTTTTCCACTTCTGCAATGTTTCCATTAGAAGACCAAGGTTTGCTCGGGTAAATGAATGACAACGTACGTTTTCTTTGATTGATTTTTTTTTTTTTTTTTTATGTTTGTTTACGTTGCCCGTGCACATGTGAGGTGAAAAACTAAATGGTACGACTTTTAAACGCTGAACAAATATTTCATGTGTGTTGTTCAAAAATAAACTTGCCACCTATTGAGCTTGGTTACTTTTTGTGCCACTAAATATTCCTTTGTTTAAAAAAAAATCCAAACTGTGCTCACCTTCTTCTGAAGTAAAATAAACATTTGCTGAACAATGTGAAGAAAGAAGCAGTTTTATCTCCTGTCAGGAAATTACTTTACTAAGAAAGTAACCAGTCATTTAATCTAAGAATCTGTTACGAATGAATTACTTTTTGAAAGATTGTTAGTTTTTCAGTGCTGGACGATACCAAAATTGAGTTTTCTGTTTTGATTTGGCCCATAGAACTTATTATGCACAAGGGATAGTCTGTGGGTCTAAGGCAGCACTGATGATTTGAAATGCCACCACTTTAAATAAAAATCATATGACCTATACAGATTGTTCTCTAAAAACAAAACATCCGTCCAGGTGAGAAATCTCTGGCTTTGTATGCAGCTGAGATGAAACATTTACCAAACGTGTCACGCTGATGCTTTAAATTTGAAAATACTCTTCAACAATATATTTGAAACTCTGTTGTAATACGTCCTCCAATTATTCCCGAATAATTTTTCAGATATTAAACAATTAAAACCCATAAACTTGTGCTTTATCACAAAAGATTTTAGTAAAAATGTCTCTTATTTTCCATGCAAAACAAAAGCAAAGCCACTTCCCCTTGCCTAAGCAGTTGACACAAAAATTCAGGAAACTTTATGCAGCAATAATTCTTGTGGGAGAGGGGGAAAAAAAAGTTTATTAAACAAATTCTTCTCATTCTTATTCGGATCCATTAACCGAATAATCACCCTGTGTGCTAGTTATGCATCGGGAAGCTTTTTCTTGTCCAAAAAGGTCAACGTAGTAATGGCATTTTCTTGCCAAATTTAAGCTGTAAATGCCAGCTTTTTACAGCTTGTCTGAAACCCTTGTTGTTCCTCAGTTGCTCGCTTATACAGGGAAAAACTCATTATAAGGCTCACTGCTGAATTATTGCGAGCATTCATGTCTCACCAACAAAGAAGAAAAATTCCTCCATTCTTTGGGCCTGAAATGCAGCCTAGACCACTTGCTTTACAAGCGTTTAAATCATTTTTTTATATTATTATTATTATTATTTTATAGCAAAGATGGAGAGTTTTTCATATTTTTACAGTAAACCCTTATTGCATTTTACTGGCTCCGTCATTATTTGTGCTGCAGAAGTAATGAGAAAGGTTGGTATAGAAAACCTATTAGCCAAAGAAGAAAAAAAAACACACACACTCACAAAGATCCAGGGTTTTAACAGAGGACCACAAATCTGGGGTAAAAACAAACAGTAAACCAGCAGCTTTTTCTTTTTTTTTTGTATCTTTCATATAGTTCTTTTTTATTATACAATTTTATAGATATCCAGGTCTCATATTGTCTTATTTTAACCAAAATAAGAAACATATATATAACAAAAGTTCCTTTCTGTTTATACAAAGTGTACAAAAGCACAAACAAGCAAGAACTACCATAGTAGAGGCAAGATTAGCTAACTTGCAACCTATTTTTCATTCTTTTTGAATCTGGGCATTTGTTGATAATTTCACACTGCAATCAAAACAGGCAATATTCGGGAACCAGATGGTTTACCTTTTGTCATTAAAGGTACTCACACCAGGGCTACAAAGAAGTAAACCAGCAGAATGTTTACATATTAAAACGATTCAGTTTCAAATTACAAGCTAACAACAAAAGGCGTTTGGAGATGTTTCTAGCAATATTATTAATACTTCTAACCGTTATTTAACGTCATTAAAATGAACTGAATTCATTGTGTGGCTTAAACTTTTATAGTGCGGGCTGTGAAGTTGAGTTTTGTGACATGAATATGCCCAAAACAATACTTTAAAAAGGACACACGAGGACATGTTTACAGCATAGGTGAGCGGTAGGAACCGTTTCCATGCTAGCTTAGCGGAGTTAGCCGGTGGCACGCGGAGCGAGCGGTCCAGCGCGTGCTGAGGAGCACAAAGTTTGAGCAGCGAGGTACGCGCTGAACAACCTCGTAGCAACTGGAGACGGCAGGTTTGTAACACCGAAGCACGGCGACAGCTCAACTGCTTTATTTCTGACAGGCTAAATGCACGGTTCTGAACAGCTTTCCTCCACGTTCCCAGAGCAGAGACGTCGCTCAAGAGAAAAAAAAAAACAACAACACACAAAACAAACCAAAAAAATGACAACCAACAAGCCGAGGAGCGTGCTCCGCGAAGCCTCCCATCAGATTATAGCCGGTGGATCCGCTGGTGAGTCAATTATCCACAGCCATTAATTTTTGACGTCTTTGTTTCGATTACGCAATAGTTCTAGCCGCTACGTATGAAGTGCTTTCAGAAAGCGGTAGGGGCATCATCTCCTCTTGAGTTATTCCCATTAAAAAAATAATAATAACAATAATAATAATTGCGGAACTGGCGCGTGTTTATTGTTGTACTCTCGCAGCTGAAGCACGTACACGGCTTCCACAAGCGATGTTTAGGGCACAAAGAGTTAGTGTTTCTCACCAAGATAGTTCCCTCCCATTTTACGTACGCTCACTTTACGCCGTTTGCGCATGTTTACGCATGCGCAGCCGTGTTCCCCAACATTACTTGTACTTCGCGGGACACAGACGCAATTTGAACGTACTTGACCTGGACGGGGTTCAAAATGAATGTTGTTAATCACCTAAACTTTCATGCCGTATTGAGAAGCAGTATGTATGAATTTAAGCGCCGTTTGAATGAGTAAAGAATTTCAGATGTACGAGCTTTGACTGAATATTTATGGTGACAAAGGTAGACGTCACGTTTGAGAGTTAAGGTAGCAAAAAATGCAAAAAAGATAGATTTTTTTTTTTTTAAAGGTCATTACAAGCTAAACTATGTAGAACTATTAATGGTAATGTTATGCAACGTTTTCCAAGTCAGGCACAAGCAACAAAGATAACAAAATTAACATTAATTTATTACTACTCATTTAGACACAATGCCCCCAGATTTATGTAAAAGTGCTAGACATGTTAAATGTAGGTATTTTGATAGGGACATAAGGGGTGGAATGGCATCTCTTGCCATCATAGGAGCCTAATTTTCATTGGGATGGACGGTGACAGGATTTGGATCCATGTTCCATTACAAATAACAAGCGACGTTAAATGTTTTTGAACAGGACTTTTAAAGTGTTCAGCTGAAAACTTAAGTGCAGTTACAAAGTGCAGGCACTAAGGGGAGACACTTGTCGAGTTCGAAATGAAGGGAATGAGAGGAAAGTATAGAGGAAGCAGCAGAAAAAGAAAGTGTTGAAAACTGTAGAACACAAGATCCATATTTGAACTGAGTCATACTAAACATGACAATAGATTTGCATATCACTAGGCAATATAGAGTAAGGATTATCAGAACAATAAATAAATATGTTTATAAATTGCAAAGTAGAATTGTAAGTCGAATTTGATACACTTAGCATTTTTGAACAACTGAAGTTAACACAGTTATGTGATTGTGCTAAAAAAAAATGGCACCATTTACCTGGAAAGCACATTTTCCTGGCCTCTTTGTGCTGTTTTGAATTAATTGATTTTTTTTTTTCCTTTAATTTCCATGCACATGTAAAGCCACTATTGCACTAATTGAAAGTACAGAAAATTATAATCTCTATTTGTCTTTGTTTCTCGTTTCTCCAGGCTACCTTGTTTTGATAGATTACTGAAGAAAAAACTGTCAGGCGGTTTTAGTTACACATTTCTTGTGGCTGTTAAGGTTTAGTTCATGATTACGCTTGGATTTCTCTGCACCACTGACTTGCTTTATGTGTTAATTCCTAAACTCGCATGAAGCTACTTTCCTTGGACTCGTAAGCATATGTCTTCATGTCAATACGACCCTGATCATTTTTAAACATTAAGCAGAACGTCAGCTTACTTACTCTTGCGTTATGCATTTTAAGAAAATTGCAAATTATTTTCAAATTGATAATGCATGCATAATGTTGGCATTTCAACTTGGGTTGGTGTGCTGTATAAAAATGTCCATTGTTCTTAACCAGGAAGTTTGAAGGTGTGAATGTTTGTGTGCATTTGCTAACCTATGCTAATTTAAACTTAAGGCAGTTTGTCACTGTCAGCAGTGACTTATTGCAAACTTGGCATATTTACACATTTACATTAAGCATTTGCTCAGTTAAAGTAAAACGGGGATTACCCAGAGCTAAGCCTTAGCTCGTGACATGGCAGTTAAAATGTTTGTACAGCTTTCCTCAGCCTCCAGATGGCAAGAGATACTGTCAAACAAATATCACTAAACCTATTTGGTGAAACTACCTCTTCTTATTTTAGTTGATTTCAAGAGCTATAAATAAATTTTTTTGTTTTGTTTTTTTTAAACTGCTTGAAACTTTTAAGTGTCCTAATAATAAGATCGAAAAATCAAAAGTGATTTTCTTAAAACCAGTCCAAAGTTATAGTGCAGCCTCATTCTGCATAGGTGGTAATCACTAAATACAGCATTATTGAGATTATGAAAAAGGCAAAAGATTAGTGCAAAAGGCTGGAAAATAATTTATAGTACATCTTTGCTGCTCCTTTACAAGACAGACTGTAACTATGCTTTTTGCTTTTTTACTTCTGAAAATGTACACTGGAGGTTGATTGTTATATACTGGTCTATGGCCAAGACCGATATTTGAAATTTAGGGCAGTCCATGACCAATGTTTTAAAATATACCGTGTGTTTAATTTGAAAAGGAATTTTGTGCTGAAATGAGCTGGCTGAAGCAGCAGAAGCAGCTCCTTCTGTAACATTGTAATATGGCAATGGAGAGATTTAAATACACACTTTAAAAGTTGAGGAAACCCAAGCGCCCAGAAAATGGCTTTTCTGGGCGCTTGGGTTTGTTTGTTTTCAACATACTCAACCACATTTTTCCAGCGATGTTTTCTGTTGCTACTGTATTCTTCCCCAGCCTTTATCTAATATTGGCAAATACTGCACCAAGAAACCGTCGCTGGGAAGATGCCCCTGCGGAGGGCGTGCACAGATGAGATAAGCGAGCAGAGCTGGTTGCCCACTGCCGAGTGCAACTACGTCAAAAAACGTGTGAGAAACTCTAATGTTCAGCTCAGATTACCCACACTTTTTCTTCGCCTTTGTTGAAAACACTGAATAGAAGAGTCAGCACTCCTTTAAAGAAAAAAAAACAAAACAAACAAAACAATTTACTTTTGTTGAAGAGTTTTACATTTTCTCAAACTTTATTCAGAGTACCTGTGATAGTAGCTAGTATTTACATTAGCAGCAGCTTAAACACAGAAGATTGTTGAATGGCTTATATGTGGCGCATTTCCTGATTTTGGAAAAAAAAAAAAAAAGTATATTTTTTAATCTCTGACGAGGCCCAATCATGCTCAAATAAACAGATAAGGATTACTGCTGATTTCATAAAATGTCAACACATAGTTAAAAAACGACAACAACAACAACAAAACATTTTATTGATGCTTATGTTTAAAAAATACAGGTTTGATAACTCTCAAAAGCAGAATAATAACTAAGTTTGATGTATCTTGCGCAGAAGTTGACAAAATAAATTTAACACGAGCTCTTTCTTGATTGGTCAGTGCAGATGAATACTCCACAAAGTCCGTTAGATTCATGTGTTTGCCTGTTTTCCGCCACGGCTGTGAGTTCTTGTTTGCAAGAATCATTAAAAGTGTAGAGAACGAGTGGATACTTGACAAAGCTCTTTAATCTTCACGTTTTTCATGCTTCACACCTACCTTCACACCTTGATGTTTTTAACGACTGCATTTCAAAGACTGCTAAAAAAGCTTGACGACATCGTGATATTCACGTTTGTCCATCATTCCTAATGTGCCATGTTATTTGTTGGCAAACGTTGCCTCTGTTAATTTGTGTTCTTAAGAATCCGTTGCGAGATCCCACGCAATGAGAGGGGGGGAAAAAAGCCGGATGTGTCATCCGATCTGGCACCAGGAACAAGTGCAGATTGTTTCTATACCACGTTAGTTTTTCCAGCTGAACAAGCCGACTTCTGTTGACTATACAGGATAACAAAATTGTTTCCTTATTTTTTAGGCCAACTGATGTTTCCGAGCATTTCAGCAAGTTGAGCAGCACGGTATTTGCTCTTCTGTTGACAACTGGACATAAATCATATTCAAGACAGTTTTGGGTTCTCTCAGTGTGTTGACTATTTCATAGAAAGTTTTATTAACTTTTAGAGTATATTTTGGGCCAAACGTAGTTGATGAACTTTATTTACTGCATTTCTTGAAGCTTATGAACAGCGCTGCGTTGGACAGGCAGAACGTATATAGAGATTAAGAGCTGAGAATCCGTCCCAGAGTCACATTTCTCATGTTGTTCAAGTAAACAATGGAAGAATCATGCTTTTATGAAACGCTACATACATTATACGGCTTATTTGATGTTGCTTGTTACATAGCCTATGGTCCGGCTCTGTGATCACCTCACAGGTCTCTTGGGCGTGCTAACCGGTTGACTTGAACTCCGATCCCGAAGCTGAAGGGCTCTCATCTGTCTTCACTAAGACTGATGGGGGCATGCAGGGGACAGACGTTTTATGTGAGGAAAATGGGCTTAGTGTTTCTTCATACCTTCACCTCCCCACCAGAACATTTTTTTCTGCCTTCGGTTTGGTGTTAACAAGAATGGAGAGATATAATTTATATGCTCCTTTGTCTCTGGGCTTCTTTTAAATGTAGTTCGGGAGCAAACGCTGCATTTGGGCTTTCTAAAGTCTTAAGTTCTCCCCAGCTGAGCTCCATATAAGTAGTAAAAATGATCATCTTAGTGGGCATTTGTTTGAGAAGAGGTTATATTTCTTAAATTCTGATTATCTTGAGGCCCTAAATAATTGCAGATTTTACTTTTTTTTTTTTTTTTTTTATTAAATAATTTTATTAGGACAGTCATGGTTTCAAAAAAGTTTCAGAATTAGATTTATTTCACTTCTTAATCCTATTAATTAGGTCTGAAATTAATCTAATTTACACCAAGCTTTTGTGACGGCTAATCAAAAAGAAATGCATACAAAAATAGGGATTTTTATATTTTTTTAAAAAGTGTATCCAAATAAGAAAACCATTAGAAACAACTCTAAAATACCTTTCACAATCACTGTTAAACTGAAGCCAAGCAAATAATTTTTTTTTTTTTTATTAATTTAAATAAAAAGTAGTTCCTCAGTTTGGATAGATCTTACTTGAGAAGGGAGTGTTGGTGCTGAAACCAAAAATAGACTTTTCTTTTTATTGTTTTTTTCCTACTTTTTCCTGGATCTAGGAACTTGTAAAAATAGCTGGTTCGACAACGTTAGAGCTCTGGTAGGGCTGCAAGTGATTAAATGATCTATAAGACACTACGCTGCCAGTCCATGAAGACTCTTTAAAACCTTGCAGGTGATGGAGTAAAGACTGATCCAGCCGAATGTGCAATAAATCTTCGCAAAAAAAAAACATAAAAAAAACAGAAACATGCTTTCTGATTGTTGGCTTACTAAAGGAACCAGGAGTTTGGTTTGAACTTTCATTGTGTCCAAAATTGTGGAGAATATTTTTTTTCTTTTTCACCTAAACTGAGTAAACTGATCTCCGTTCTAGATAGTGTATTTTTAAGACAGTTTTATAATGACTAAGTTGAAGCAGAACTATCATGAAAGCACAATTTTATCTGTAAATTATCTGGAAAGAAATAAGAGAACATATTTCTTTTTTTTTGTTTGTTTTTTTTTTGTGATTGATGTCAGTGCTAGAAAAATCCCATGAAAGTAGAACGAGGTCTGAAATGGGAATCTGGAATACTTCACAGCTAAGACGGATGGTGACTCGAATGGTTAAGCTCACGTTGTACGAAAATGACTGAATCTTGAACGGTTTAAAGAAAACACTGAGTGAACCACATGGGCTAACACTTTTAGAATAAGTGATAAAGTCCTAAAATCATGTAAAGTGTCCTCATTAATTGTCTTTTTTATTTTTAATTGTCCAGTGGAATGAAATCAGAACTTTTCCATATGTGTTCACCTCTGCTCTGAACATGCTCCTGCCTTACAAATGTCAGTACAAGGAACACACCAAAACAAGGCCGCCACTCTAAAGAGGCTTTATTTTGAGCTTTTCCACATTGTTTGGTTTGTCCTTGAGCTTTGTCAGATAGCAGATCCTCAGCTTTTTCATTATCTTTAGTTGCTTTAGCCTTCGCAGCTCCTCTAGCAACTTTAACTCCACCATCTGGCATATCCCAGTCCTCCCTTTCCTGAGAGACATTCATTGGCCCTGGAGATGTTTACGACGGTTTTAGCAGTAAGATATGTCAACTCTTTTGTTGCAACTATACCAAAATATTACTATGACCAACAATATTTGCACTTCAGTCAGCACTTTGTATTAATATTGCACCGATTGACATTGTGAACATGATATTTTTGGTTTATATTGTCCTTACATTAATGGTGCATTCAATTTGCCCCAGAAATCTGAGTGTTCTAGTTACAAATCTGAAAATTTGTAAGTAAACAAATTTTCTATTTGTTTTGGTGCTAACTACAATTAGTAATACATCATTATGACATATTATATCTAGACACAGTTATATCAACATGTCTGTATGCTTGAAACTGTATTGAATACTAAACGTGGGATTCATTGCCCTCCCAGTCAGAATTGCCACATCAAGAAGAGGTTTTTTGGGGGGGTTTTTTTGTTCCAGAAAATGCTTTTTTCTTTCTCTTGGAACAAACCAAAACACTTAAAACAATAAACTTTTACAATATTGCCCATTACAATATTGAATGATGGGTCATCATTCTGAATCAGAGGACTATTTTTGTGTTAAAAACCTCCCTTGAACTTGTGAAAAACACCACCAAGGCTGGAATAAAAAAAAAATTAAAAAAATGACCTTTATTGTCCCTCAGTGGGCATTTTGATGTCATTCGCATTATGTCCACAAGGGGGTAGTAGCTCCACGCTGGATGCTTTTTATGGGAAAGGTATGTACAGTTTTTAAGTTTGTGTCGTTACTTTCAGGTACAGGGAGACTGATGCTTGACTGCTCTGCATCTTGTCATCGGGGTCTAAACAGAAATAAGAACCAAAAAAATAGAGGCAATTTGTAATTAATAATAATAATAATAATAAAATCAAATGGAAGCTGAAATCTTAAAGAAAATAAACAATGGTGAAATAAAGAGTGCAGTGACTGTATAAATAGCTAATCTATCTAGTTACATGATCTTTGCTGTAATGTTTTTTTTTTTCTAAGTCCTTTGTTATTTCCTCGCTGGAAGCTTTTAAACTCCATGAGTAAATCGATCCGTCTCCAGCAAATGGACTGTGACGACATGAGACAGATGTGATTGCCGCAGCTCTCCCTCCAGACTGTCAGAGCCTCGCTCCGGCTGCACCGCAACCCTTTTTCATTTAATTGGTTTTAAACTGGGGGGGTGGGTTAGACGGGGAGAGGGGGGGGGGCTGAAATCAGTTGAGGAAGAACAAATAAAGCCCATTACCCTAAATGAAAGAGAGGAAGAAGAGAGGAGGAAAATAAAATAAATAAAGTTGAAGAAAACGCGCGCGCGTTGTGCCAGCCCGCGCGCGCGCGCGGCTGCTCGCGCTTGGCAGCTTCTTTTTGTTTTGTTTTTTTGTTTTTTCTTTTAATATTTTCTTTTCTCCGCAATTCCCGCGTGGCAGCAACCAATCACAGTCGAATTAGGACTAATATTTATTTCCAGAAACAATTGTACATGTTTCGGGAGGTGGGGCGGGCTTTGATTGAACTCCTGGCGGACATGTTGTGGACAGATGTTTAGATGACCTCATGGTTTGAAGTAACGTTGGTTCTGGACGGGGCTGCTCGGCTCCCTCTGCTTCCCATCTTCTTTTTTTTTTTTGTCTTGAGTCCTCCTGCTCACATTTTGACGTGTGCTTTGGCTCTCATCGGATGCCACCCATTCACATTATTATTACTATTGTAATTTATTTATTTTATTTTTTTCCCGGTTCCATCCTTGACGGACAGATGCTCAAGCACGCTGAGACGGTTAAAATGGGCCGTGATGGTGCTGAAGGATGGCCCCTGAACCGGGCGCGCGTGTCCTGTGTTGCAGACACGTCTGTCCTGCAACGAGCTCAGGATTCATCATCCTCTTGATGGACCTACCAGTTCTTTGGCAATATGTGCCTGTCTCCAAATAATTGAGCCTATCGTGCTTTAGTTAAAGTAACCCCTCATTTAAGACTGGAACAAAAATATATATATATATATATATATATAATAATAATAATAATGACACGCTAATCAATATCAAAATAAGCGCACGAATTAATTGTCGTTTCCCACTAATTATAAATGTTAATCAAAATGTCAGGAGAAATTAGATGAACGTTGGGGGCTGGGGGCAAAAAAAAAAAAGAAACGTCTTATTGATTCAAAGAGTGCCGAAGAAGAAGGATAACGGTGTTTAATGTTAATAATGAACCGGAGCGCAATTGTGAAACATGTGCAACGATTTAAAAGTGGCGCAGATTAACTGACTTATTTATCGTCTTTTTCATTGCACGGCTATCTGCACCTACAACCGCTTTATTTGTGGGAAATAGGGTCGCGCTTAGCGTAAACGGTGAAAGAAATATCTCTGACTCGCACACACGCATCACCTCTAAATACAGTCACGACTTTACATCTTATTTCCTCGCCTCTCTTTTTTTTATACAGTGTACTGCAGATAAATTAAATTAAATTAAAATGGGACTTAAAGAAGAAAGAAATCATCTTAGTTTTTCCTCTTTGGTTTGTTCTAATAATACTCATCAGTTTTAACAGATTAGCTTCATATTTATATCTACGCCAGATAATTTCGACAATGCTAAGTATGTTTTTGCACAACAACAACAACAAAAAAAGAAAAACAAAAAGTTTAAAACTACTAATATTTTGAAGAGAAGTGTCCTCCAAATTGTGGAATAGATCTGCCTACAAACCCATATTGAGGACATAATTAACTTGAAGTAAAAGGGGGGAAAAAAAAAAAAAAAATGTAATGCATGGGTTCATTCTGAGATCTGGACGTTATCTCCATGATTAATGAGATGGGTTCAGTGAGCGGCTGCAGGGAGCGCCTGGCTCACCGCGCGCTGATGTCGCGCGGGCGGCCCGAGCGTGAGGCGCGCCAGGAAGGAGGCCGCACGCGGTTTCAGGACGTCAGCACGACATCGAAAAGATCGCACGCACCGCACCGCATTACGTCACTTGTCAACAAACAGGAGCGCGTGGACGCATGTGCTTCTGTAACAGGCAATTACAGTCGACTGGAATACTTCAGTATTACAGCCTGATAATGACCTTTAAAAAAAATAAATAAATAAAATCGACGGAAAAAAAAAAAAAAAAAAAAATCAACGCAAAAGCCAATTGGAGCATTTCCCCAAATAAAAGGTGTATTTTTACTCAAAGGCGTGGTTATGGTGTAATAGTTTCAAATAAAAACGTAAGGGTGTTTTTTTTTTTTTTTTTACAACAAATTGTTGGACTAAAACAAGCTGTTGTATGATGCAGAAAAATAGAAAAAGACATGCACAGAAGACTCAGAATTAATAGAATGTAAAATTGAATAAATATAAAGAAAACACGAATGAAGAAAACAAAACCTTTATAATGACAAGCATGGCTTCTTTCCTGTGATCTTGATACGCAATCGGAACACTTTTCTGCAGAATGGAAAGACTATGAACAGTTTTCAGTCTTTCAGTTCCTTTAATGAATTGAGCATTTATGTTTTGAACGTGCGAAACAATGTCAAGTTTCAACTAATCACATCGACTAATTTCTTTTGTAGATAAAGTACACCTTAGCTATGTGATAGTTTATCGTGAGCTGGAATTATTAATAGTTTATTTTAAATAAGGCTTTAGAATAAACATTCACTCATTAGTATTTTATATACTACTACTGCTGATAATATCTAATATAGTCATTTTATAAGAATGTTTCTGTGTGTGTGTGTGTGTAACATTTCAGGCAAATCACACAGCTGCTTTCACTAACAATGAATAATATAATATTAGTAACTAAATGTTGCCACGGTTGCAGCTGATTCAGGGTTGTAACATAGTACTGTCTCTTTATTATAGGCTCCTGTTTCACCACATCATTTATCTGTCCAGGAGCACAAGTTATTATAATATGATTAGCGTGAAATGGATTTGGAGGAGGGCAGACGTAAATGAAAAGCCGACATCACTCAAAAATTCCAGGGTAGCAGAAAACCGTACGCAAACACTGTACAGCGCATGGCAACGTCAATAAAAGTGGGAGAGGAAATCAGCTCAACAAGCAATGCTTAATTGAGCACTTACACTAAGTAGGGAAGGAGCAGGGGGGAAAAAAAGAGACAAAGTATGCAGTTGTGGGAATTGGCGGCGTGTATGGCTGCATCCATCTGGAATATGTATTTATGGTAAAAACTGCATCCATCTGGAATATGTTTTATGGTAAAAAAAAAAAAAAAAAAAAAAAAGTGTGTGTGTGTGTGGAGGGGGTTGTGTTGTCATGTAATGTAAGAGTCAGGTTTGTGTTCTGTTTGTTTCCGCGTGTTGGGCATTTCAGTGACATACATTTGCTGGTAAGGAGGCTATAATTGGATGGGTTTGTGGGTGGAAATCTACATGTAAGCAGTGGTGTATGTGAGAGGTTTTTTTGTGTTTTCATGTATTTGGATTATGTTGTGATGTGTGTGTTTATTTTTGAGTTGTCAGCTTTGGTATTTATGCTCGGTTTAAACAAAACTTGAAACAGTCTTTACCTTCAAAGTGGAGACCTGGCCGCTGTCATCATTCCTTTCATGTATATAACCTTGATGTTCGATCGCCAATATTTAGGTTACTGCACAGAGATTAAAACATATCAGAGAAATAACAAATGCAAGAATAACACTTTTTGTTTCATCTTGGATTTCGCTTCTCAACAGCCACAACATGCTCTCTGTTTATTCTCCAACACTTTGTTCCTTATGAACTTTGACGTGTGTTGAAAACTCTTGAATTGGGCATTTAACCTCCTGCCCCGCAACCCATAGCTACGGTTGGTAGCAGGTCAGACACACGGGGTCGTTCTCCTGCAGCAGAGGTTAACACCGGATGAATTGCTAATCCAGCGTCTTTTTCCCCCCTCTTTTGACTCGCTATTGTTTCAGAAAACCTTCATGAACGAAAAGGTCAGGGTCAGAGCAAACGTTTCTTCTTCTTCTTTTTTTTTTTTTTTTTTTTTAGATCTGAATGTGACAGCAGAGCTCATATCCAATAATTACAAGTCCTTCATGCTCTTGCTGCAAGCACTGATATATAAATAAACATAATAAGTACTGCCAAAAAAACAGAAACAAACCCGGACAGACTGAAACCCCTGAATTACATGCCTGTTTTAGTGTGTTTGTGTGTGTATGTGTGGATGTTTGGTGTGTTGATTCTCTGGATGAGCTAGAGATTTACAGCACAGGTTTGAGCAGCGAGCCTCTGCCAAAAACTATCATTCCTTCTCCCCTTTTTAGCCCTGCAGTCGGGAGGCCGAGTTAGTCATTTTTGGGTTAACTCTATCAAGAAGAACAGCACTTTGGGCCAATGCAGTAATTATAATGCAATTTGTTGGGCTCAGGGGCCAATTTATGCCATTTCAAGGGATCAAGTCTGTCCTCTGCCTGGTGGCCATGCTGGTAGATGTCTCAGGGCAAGGCTTTAATTAGGGAAGCTCACATTTTGAGACACTTTGTATTATTTCTGACCTCCTGTGGTTGGACGATGACATAATTATGGGAAAGATACTGGCAGAGGATGAGGTTTGGGGGGGCAGGGGGGGTCTGATGATTTAATGAGAAACAAAGCTGAATGAGAGGTCGTGTATGGAATTTGTTTACCATTATCATTTTGAAATCAAAGTCGCGCAGCGAAATCAAAGCAGACACGTGAAAACGTCACAGTCTGGAAAGAGTTTCTGAAGAGCTGTGGGAGGAATCCACCAGTTCTCCTCAATTTGTTTGAAATAAGAGCGGGTAATGGAGATTTTGAAGACCCTGCCAGCTTGCTGAAAAGAGCAGTGTGTTAGCGTCTTAATGTTCATCTGCTGCGACCCCGAGGACACTGATTTGTGCTTGAAATTTGTCTGGTTTTCATTTTGGATTAAAGGGCAAAGTTTAACATCTGTGCAAATTAGGAGGAATGGAAAAAACTGGCTATTTAATTAGCTGCACAGCTGGTTAATAAGCCTTTTATCCAACTATTTAACAATTTTTAAAGTCAGGGGTATAGAGGGCAGAAGAGAGCTTTTTTTACTTCTCCTTTATAGTATGCGAAGGGAGAAATCTGTATTTATCCCTGTAGTACTTTTAGCATAAAGGCCTGGGAAAGATCATGGTCTTTAAGCCAATATCAAGATGGATAAGTTCACTGATTCTTTTCCATGTACTTGCGAGTGAGTTCAGTTAGCCAAGATGTTCTATCCACAGAGTAGGAGATGATCGCATCACATCTGGGTTCAGTTTGTCACAGGTATCCTTGGAAATGTTAATATTTCCAGCAGACGTCTTCATTTAAGCTGAAATTTCTCCAAGCCTTCATTCAACACATGGATACTTGAAAACCGCTTGCTCTCCACTGCGGTCCAAATCATGACTCAGGAGTGACACAAAATATTTTCTGTGGTGCGCGTGAGCTTTAAAGACGAGAGTTCCCACTGAGACGCGTTTGACGGCACAGCGAAGCGACACTGTTTACGATGTTTGAGGCGAGTCGGGAATAAAAGAGGAGCGGTGGCCGAGAGGTGGGACAGTAAAATCTCATCAGCGGTTTGACAGTGTACGTTTAACCAGAGTACGTAGTGTACGCTAGAACCAGATTCAGGGTGTAACTGCATGATGACCTGGAATAGAAAAAGAACTAAAGTTCATGGCCACCGCTGTATCTTTTTGTATACATTTAAAACACAAATCTTTTTGTTTATTTGACACATTTTTTCTAAAAGTCTCGTGCTCACCGTTTCTTACACTTTTTTCAGTAAAACTAAAAAGACGATTAAACATTAATATTTTGACAGTGACGATAAGGTTAACTTTAAAATACATTTATTATTTAGACTTTTATGCATAGTAAATAAAATTACAGGGCAAAAAGCTTATAAATATATCTTTCTAAAACCATTTATTTAATGTAATACAAGTTGAATATGCTGATGTTTGGTGTTAGTTAGTCAGGCTATTATCTGGCAGAATATTCTTTTTGCTGTTGTATTTTTAAAAAAATAAAACATTCATATTGAGTATTTCCGGCCCCTCGTCTTAATAAAAAAAATAAAATATATATATATATATATATTATGTAATGCCTACTATATTCTTAGTATCACCTTTCTGCTCTAACACAAGGATTTATTTATTTTATTTCACTGAAATCATTTTACAACTGTTTAAACATTTGATTTACGCCTGAAAAAAAAACCATTGGAGGATTTTGGTGATTTTAGCTGGTTGATTATTAAATTTAGTTCAAATTAGTTGGTCTACCTGCAGTCAAAACAGTTTTATCATTATAAGAATGATTGTTGGTGCTCCATTAGTTTAGTCGAAACATTATTTCTCTCTTTTTTTTTTCTAGACGAGAATATGTCCGAAGAGTCAAATGTTGGTTTCTCATGAGCAAGAGAAAAATGTAGTAGCCTTCTTTCTTTATCCCAGCTGACTGGCAGTATGCAGCAAGGTGTGTGTGTGTGTTTGTATTTGTTTGTGTGTGTGTGGTGGGGGACTGGGGTACAGCGCTGCTCCACACAGCCAGCAAAAACTCCAGTTACTTTGGCACCGTCTCTGACATCTCCAACAAAATATCTCTCAACCTCACAAAATACTATTAACTAAAGTTGCCTGTTGCTTTTGTGTCTTTTTAAACCGTCGGTATACCCTGATGCCAGTAACCATATGTGTAGTGAGAATGCTAAGCAACTAATCAGACAGTCTGGCAGATGCGTTCTTGATAAGAACCACCTGCAGGCTCATGTAGGAAACAAACAGGCTGACAGCTGTTTCTGCAGTGAGACACTGATGTTACAATCCTCAAAATGAGAAAGTAATTTCAAAGACGGAAGAAAGAGCAACTCTTGAAAATCCCAACGTAACTTCAGTGATTTTTCAGAGCATATCATTTTCTCTGCTTTTGTTTTCCGCCTTTTATTCTGACTTAGACATGGGCTGCTATGATACCCTGCTGGTATTCTGACTTGGAGTGAAAATACTATAGATTCATGGTGCTTACATGGTGCTCTAAGCTTGTTAATTGTAGTTTAAAACGGCGATGCCATTATAAAAGTCATGACAATTGTTGCATTTCTTTACTATTCACGGAACGACTGTGTGTATTTTTGGTGACCATAAATATTTCTAAACAGAGAAAAGTGAGTAATTTTCTGTCAGACAGCTGATCGGCACCGCTGGATTACTGCAGCCATGTAGAAACAACCACAGTTAAAGTTATGGGTATTTTGAGTTCATTAATGCATCGAAACTATTCCATATTTCTTGTTTTGTTTTTTCTTGAAAGCATGCTAAAATTAATAAGCCCTCTTTCAGCCAGCTGACTGGCAGTGCTCAGTAACACATGAAGAAGGGACAGTGCTACATTTCTCTGGTTTCTTAAGGAGTTTTTCTGGTTATCTCATTAAAAGGACTTTAAACCGTGAGGTGGGAAAGGTGTGTCGGAAATCTTAAAGGCTTTCTGACAGCTTGGTAAACTTTGACGTCATTTAGCGACTTATTCCTGTTTGATTAAAGCTTTCTGTCTTCCAGCATTTAGGGTTTTTTTTTTTTGTTGTTGTTTTTTTTTCCCCCCTCTTTGATTCTTTTCCAGGTTTATACTAGCTGTGTAAGAGTTAGAGGAAAGTTGTTCAAAAATTTCTCCCCGTCTCCTTTCTGTACCGCACAAGAAGAAATCTTTCAAGGGCTCTATTGGTGTTCTGCTCTTTCCTGAATTGCGGTACTCTCGGGTGTGTTTCATAATGGTACTTGGACCGTTGCAGCCTGATGTATCACACCCGAGGGAGAAACTGTGCTCCGCACCAATCTATCAGTCCCCAGTTTGAGGAAGACGAAATGACACGCTCATACGTCTGCGATTATAGCCCCCTGTCATATTCGGAGTTTGCTTAAATTTGAGGCTATATGGTCTTTTTCTCCTATTGCGGCACACCTCACATGTGATCACACATAAGCTAACGTGGTTTTGCAAATTTCGATTTCATCGTGCTTACTCAGGAAACGCTCTGTTAGTAGAATATTTGCTGCTGGATTATTTTATCGTAGTCATTTTTAAGCTGCTGTGTAAACATAAGGATGTAAGCAAAGCCCCTATTAGACCACCAGTTGTCAGTTTGCTTTATTTTTGTAGTTCATTGGTATTTACAGCACCCACTTTAGTACATTTATTATTCTAACCGTAATAATGACTATACAAATATTACAAATTTTTCCAAAATTCAATTCCTACATTATACAAAAACTCTATGGCTTTTGGTTTGTCTAAGTGGGAAGGAGACAAGGTAATTACCCTTGGGGCAATTAGAGAAAGGGGCTGAGGGAGTAGCAAGTCATTTTCTAACCCAAACATCCTGGTCCGAGGGGCCGGAGTGGCTGGAAAGCCTCCCGGAGGCTGCTGGCTGGCTCGCTGGGAGCCGTTCACAGGCAAGCAGATCAGGGTTTGTTTTCTTTCTCCAGAGGCAGGCCCCTGAAACTTCTGCCAGATGAACAGCACCTGAACGCCAGCAGCTCTCCCGCTGCAGTCGGCAGAGGGAGCGATTCGCTGTACTTGGCCGAGTGCGCCCATGTGCATGCAATCCTGCAGACAGCTTCATCGCATTAGCCAGCGCTGAAGATCAGAGAGGAAACATGTTGCTGGGTGTTATTTTCATGCAGCCTCCGTTGGGCGGTCTGACAGTGTTTGTGTGGCTCTCTAAACATGCACAACCACTACAGTATTGTTGGGTCATTACTGTTCCAACTTTCGGAACAGTAACAACAAAGAATCCCTGCTAATCCTTGCGGAAAAGTGAACTTTGAAGGCAAACATAGTGCAGTGTTGCGTGACTTTTTGTTTGGTGCATTTCTATCATGTTTTCCCTTTTCGATAAATAATTCAGAAGAAATTATTCCATCCATTGCAATTTGGATTCAACCACCGATGTCATGCTACACATGTTTTAATATTTAGATGATTTAGAGAATGTAAATACACAAATAATACAAGTTCTTAAGTACCAAAAAAAGAAAAAAAGTCTGTTTTGCCTGTTTTAGCCACATTTATCTAGAACTAATATTTCATCTTGTAGAATGATAAACAGAAAATATCTGAAATTATAAATGCAATTTACTGGAGTAAAATTCTGAGGTATTTGTACAAATAAAACTCGGCAACAACAAATTATTACATATCTCATTTTACTCTTTTACTCTGACAGGTCAGACAAAACATTCACAACTTCCTCATTCACTGTAGATGTGGGTAATATAAGAAGATATTATTTTTTCATAAAAATCCATTCAAAAATATATTAGAACAATTAGCTTGGTTTCCTGTAGCGTGAGCCCAGAAGTTTAACTCTGAACAAACAAATTAAATTCTGTCAAAAGTGAACTTTAAAGAATCGGCCGACACCTGACAATAGAGGCCCTTAAAAGAACTTAAAAGAACTTAAAAAACTGGTGAAAGATAAAATAATCATGACTACAAACATAAAATTAGCCCAGAAATCCAAAGGACTTAACCAGGTTCTGTAGAAACCATAACACCAAACAGTTTCCCTGCTTTTATCTGACAATCAGGCATAACCTTACAGAAATGAATGTTCATAGATGTGAGTCAGCGACCAGGATGTCAGCTCCTCTGCATACCACAGTATCGCATCAGGGCGCTCATCTTACCCAGATGAGACATCAAGCAAGCATTGCTTTTAAAACTCAAAAAAGGCAACAGGAGCAAGATCATTAATAATAATTTTTTTTAGTTTATCATTTATCAACAACAGCATTAGCATTATTCAATATTAGCATCAAATGAACCACAACAACGTTTGCAACTGATTATCAGCAAAAAGCAAATTATGATGGCAACTGAAAAAGTAAATAATGAAAAGAGCAGCGCAATATGGTTGCTAAGACTAGCAACAGAAAGTGTAGCGTACCCGAATTTGTCAAATCCTCTGCATTGTTTGGTTTACATTTCCAACTGTAGCCATCCTTACCTTCAATTTTAAAACAATCCAAAACTTTCTCACTTTCTCAGTAGCAGGGACGACGTTTCTAGCACCTGAGAGACAGTAAAATGGCCAATATTTGGCAGATTGACCAAATATTTATTATTTTTTGCCTAGCAAAAAAGTTATCTAGCTGCACTTCAGAGGCGCTTCTCACCAGCATCCCAGAGGAGAAATGGTAGGAGTTTGTTAGGGGAGATTCAACGTTAAATGAGAGTCAGTTGGTGGAAATGTTGTGCAAATAATTCAGATTGTGTTTTTTTCACACACTGCCAAGAAAGGCTTTCATTTAACCTAAAACCTGCCTAGAAAATTCAGTTTGGGACCAATTTTCTCAGCCATTAGCGTGCCACTGACATCGCTTTCTAAAGTTCCAATTCTTGATCAACTTCACTGTAAATTTACCTTGTACACTTCAAAGATAAATATCAAAGTGGCAGTGAATCATTTAAAGCTGTGATGATGAAGGTTAAATATACTTGCTTGGCCCTCAGATTAGTCTCATATGTGAACTGTAAGAAAATTGTGGTTATTTCTTTACATTTCTGAATTGATCAAGCTGCTGTGTCCAAAATATGACAGAACAAGAGCCGAGCTCAAAAATTAGCAACAGAAAATATATATTTAGCTCCTTCTGTTCATGATGAACATTAATGTTAAACTGTGGATAACTTTCTGTTAATTACAACTTGGACCCCATATAGTAAAAATAAAAAAAGGGGCATTTTCAATTCCTTTACATTTTTGATTTTGAAACATTAGATGATTGGAGTGAATAAATTGTTATATTCTCTCTTGATAAATGATTATAACAAACATAAAGTTTTAATTCTTTATTCTGAATGATAAGTCAGGCACTCTGCCTAAAGATAGATTTGTAGAGGTTGTAGTACTTGATTCGGTCGTTTTGGGTTCGATTCCTGGTCTTGGACCATTTGTGGCATGTTTTCAATTTCTCTCAATTTTCTCTCCATTTACTGTAAAATAAAATCCACTAAAAAAAAAGAGATAGGTGAGCTAAGATTGTGGCATCATATTCAAAGGTGGATCAACAAAATATTAAAAACAAAGGCTTAATACTTTTTCTGAATACGGCTATTATAATATGTATCTTAATAATATGTATGTGATTTTTTTGGTGTTCTGTTTTTAATGAGTTTACAAAAATCTCAAACTTTTTTCCACATTGTCATGGGGTGATATTTGTGTGTTCGTTTTTTGAGGAAAGTGATTAATGAAGTACAATTTGGAATAAAGCTGTCTCATAACGAAATGTGAAAATGGTGAACCTCTGTGAATAATTTCGAGATTATTCCAATGCCTTCATTTTGTTTGTGTATACAAACATTGGTATTATTGTTCAGGCTTCATTTTAAAAATATGTCTGACGCTAAAGCATTTATTCACTTTCCTAATATATGCCGATAACATGCTTTCATTCTTATTTTTACGAGGCAAGGTTCCCTTTTGAGCTGCAGCAAAAAGCTACATTGAAATGAATCAACACTCTGACCAGCAGGGACACAGAAACCGTTCCTATTCAGAGGTATGACAAAAAGGGAAGCCAAAATGAGAATATGGGTTTAAAAAAAAAAAAAAGAAGAAATCTGTAATATATTTGAATGGCAACAGAATAAAAGATGGATGGAGCATGTAGCCTTGTAGACCTCCTCTGATTCAGACACGGTTTCTGTTTAAGAATCACTCAATAAGCCAAGTCACAGCACTGACAGTACAGACTAAGGAGCCCTTCAGAAGCTTAACAGCTTGTGAGTGATATCCAACAGGAAAGAAACAGGCCAGAAAGCTCTACTTGAAGATGAAATAGTTGTTTTTGTAATGTAAATAAATCAAGTTAGGGCAATGTGAGCTGACTGAATGATCTACGTTATCTCCTCATTTGTCACTCTAGTGAATCCGGGCTCCTCCTCTTCGTATTTTTACACGCTCTAAATCTCCATCAGGGCTGCCAAGAGAGAATAGTAGAAGTGTTTGTATTCACGACTGAGTGAGAATTAGTTTTGGCTTACTAGCAAGAATTTCTACGCTGGATCATAGCATTTTGAAGGTTTTCGGCAAATTAGCTTGATTAGAACAACGCTCCACTCACACTTCAGCCAGAAGCCTCTTTCACCTACGATGGTTTTGGTTTCAAACCAAATGCCTCCGACTTAGTTTCGGTAGGCTTAACGTGGAAGGAATGAAAGAAAGAAAAAAGAAATTCTAGTGTTCACGTTTCGTTTTGCTTCCTTCGGTTGTGAAGCAGAGCGGAAGGATCGGTAGCGTGGTTTTTATGTCGTTTAGGATTTGTACAGTATTTTTTTTTTCCTGGGATGAGTGAGGCTTGCCATCGGCTTTCTAAAAATAACAGGCTGCGCCTGCCAAACTTCCTACATAATCAGTGAAGTATTTCACACTTTGCAAAACATCAAAATGCAAAATCGGTAAATTAAGCATGGTCTGTGGAGAGTGGGTAGGGAGTTCTTAGAGGAGACATGGCTGACATCCAGTGCAGCACATGGTCAGTTCTAAAAAAAGCATTACAAAAAAAAAAAGAAAAGAAAATATACACAAAGCAGCAATGCTGGCCATTTTATTTCCTGTTATACGGCTGGCGACAGTTCTACAAGAAATCTGAATTGGAGATCATTTGTTCATATTTATTTATCATATAGCCTTCTATTTTATATTTACAAGCACAAGGATAGACGTGAGAAAAATGTGTTAAAGTATCTTTTAATGAGCCATAAATGGGATTTCTAAACAGAAGGAATGTTATTGCACTTCCTGGGTGGGTCAGGCAGAATTTTAAAACCCAATCAAATGGTGAGCCTTAAATAGGATCAAAATGTGTTTGGTTTGGAGGGTAATTTGTATAAAGTTCTCATTTGTGTTGTCTGTGCATGTGAAGAAGCTTTGTAGTTCTAAATGAGATTAAGTCCTTCATCCAGACCCGCGAGATTAAGGTCAGGAAAATTCTTGACTTGCATAATATTGTACATGGACTATAAAGCTTCATTTATAACCTTTAGCAGAAAATCATTTTTGATTTTCTGCTAAAGGTACAGAGCTGTTTAAAATCCCCAAAACATGAACCTTTATGTATCAAAAGATTTTTATTCCCCCTTGAGTTCATTAAGTTTTTGTATTTCCACAAATACACACATACCGTTTATGAAAACATTGTAATTCTTCCCAAATTGTTACATTGCAGTCACATGCCAAAGTATTGCATTGGATTTTGTGTAGCGGGCATTTGTGTTCAGCTCCCTTTACTCTGATGCCCCCAAATAAAACCTACCTAAAGTCTACCTGTGTGTATTTCAACGTCAGCATAAAAAGAGCCGTTGTGTGACGACCTTAGAGGTTTGCTCCAGATGAAAGGAGAACAAACATTAGTAAATTGTATCATGAAGACCAAGGAACACAGCAGGCTGGTTAGGAATAGGATCGTGAAGAAGCTTTAAACAAGGTTTGATTTTAAACAATGGTCAAAGCTTTTGAACATTGTTTAATCACTTTTGAACACTGTTCAGTCTATCGGAAACTGGAAAGAATATGACACAACGTCAGATCTACCAAGAGATGACCATACTAGGCCAGAAGAGTTTTAATCAAGGAAACAAAAAGACCTCCTGTCACTCTGAGGGGACATCAGAGATCCACAGCCAAGGCGGGACAATCTGTGGTCAGGACAACTTTTGGTTGTGAACTCCACTCACCTGATCTTTATGGAGGAGTGACAATAAGGAAGGTATTGTCTAAACAAATACATGTCTCCTGCAGTTTTCATAAAGTGGAGGTCATGTGATGACAGGACACAATGTTTAGAAGAAGATGTTCTGGTTGAGACCAAAATTAAACTTTTTAGCCTACATGCAGAATCCTTTGACGTGCACATCACCCTGAACAAAACATCCCTATGATGAAACATGGTTGTGGCAGCATCATGTAGCTTCCTAAGAAAGGTCACAATCAGGAGCCAAATACAGGACTTAGAAAATAACCTATTAGAGGCTGAAAAAGACTGTGAGAAAGTGGTTACAGTTCAGTTTTCTGTAACAACCCTAAGCATGCAAGCAAGCAGAGCTGTGATGAAACGGGTTAGTTTGACGCATGTGTGGTAGAAGAATCCAGCCAAAGTCCAGCAAAGTCTTTATTGATCTCATCTCTAATCCTTGTTTCTGATCATCTTGTTTTTGATTATTCTTTTTTTAATGTTTATTTAATAGTCTTTCAATAAAGACTATTAGCTTTAATAGTCTCAGCTGAGTTTAAGCGATTTTACAAAAAGAACTTTAGTCTCCAGGGATTTGAATCGGGTAGAGTGCCCTCTTTTCTCCCCAAAAACAACAACAACATCAAAAAAACAGCTGTACATGGAACACAAAGCGGTTCAATTGATTCACAAATGGCCAATCCAAATAAAAGCCACAAAATCAAAGTCATAGTTGATACATGACAAAATCTTAAATAGTTGAAAGGATATGAATATTAATGATGCACAACTTAATACACGGGTTCTCATCACTATGCCTTCACCCCCCCCCCAGCCCTGAGTCATCAGGGCCAAGCCATCAGAGCGAACTGTCACCATGTCCACTGTTGCACTCTGGAGAGTTGAACTTGACTAAAACATATGTTTTCAATTTTAATAGCTCTCCATTCTCCCCCCCCCCACACCCCCACAGATGGCTCGAGGGGGGAGGGGTTGCCTGAGAAGCTGCGTTTCATGTAAGAATAATTTGCGCTAAGTAGCTGGGCGATCTGTTTGTTACGCTAGAGCTGACAGTTTGTTTATGTTTCTTGAGGAGTATGATGGATGGAGCAGGAGTTGATGCTAATTAGACTAAATTGTTGCGAAAAATGCTGAGGGTCTGCGCTGCAACCGCTAAGGCCAGTTTCCATTGTTCCTGTGTCTTCGCATTCTGGACGTAATTGAATGGAGCTTGGGCCCATTCATCACGGCAGCGGGCGTCTCGAGCAGGAACCCAACGGCTCGACCTGGACGGGGTAGTCTGAGGAGAGGGATGTGACTGTGGGGCGGGGAGAAGACCACTGCCGTGAAAAAGTGTCACTTTCTTTCCCCCTGTTCAATTAAAAGAGACACAACCTGATTCCAACAGGCCATGAAATTATGTTTACTCATGAGGAAGCTGAAGGTTTTACCCTTTGCAGCTTGACGTATTTGGTCAGCGGTAAAAGAAAGACAAAAAAAAAAAAAAGACATTAGGAAAAGTGGCATTGGCTATTTTACAGTAATGATGCTTGTTGTATCTTATAGTTCATGTTGCATTTTGTGCATGAAAACAAATAAGTAAACAAACTTGGAAAACAATTTTTCACATACTTTACACTTTTTTCTCATGATCTGAGATTATGCTTGAGTTAATTTTCAAGAATTTATTTACTTTTTATTTTACTGGTATACCTGAGTCAGGTTTGTAGACCAACTATCTCCTATTCCACTCTGGCCATAATTTTCAATGGGTCACTCCAAGACATTGACTTTGTTGTCCTGAAGATGCTACGTTACTAATGTGGTCTACCTGAACTATGTAACTTTGCTTATTGCTCCGTTGGAAGAACCTTTTGTATTCAACCATCAACTTCCTGGCTGACGTATTCAGATGTTGCTTCAATATTTCTACATGTTGTTTTTTTTTTTACCTTAAGCAGTTCACAGCTCTTCCAGGGCTGCAACATATACGTTGGGGGCAGCATTCCATCTAAACAGCAACAGAAGCATTGAGCAGATTCTTCAGAGAAGTTACCATTCAACTAAAACTTGTTGAAGTTGTAGGATTTAAAAATATATCTTCTAGGTTTTATTCAGCTCTATCAGACACAATCACACTGAAGAAAGAGCTGCATTTTGTATTATTAGAATTACTTGAATTGTAATTATAAATTATAAACTATAAAGAGAAGCATATATTGTACACCAAATACAGGTAATGAATGTTGAGTCTCGACTCAGATACCAATAATCTGAACACTTTTGTGCATTTGGGGACGGAGCAAGACATTTCTATCTGTTTACCAAGTGTTGTATTGACTATGCAAGATCTGGGCTGTCAGAGTGGACAATACATGTGTAGAAATGTTCTCACATGTTGCTACTTTAACCACTGTTTCTTATGTTTTGTGCATTTATTTGTCTCACTTGAGAAATGTCCACCATTCATGTAAAGAACAAGAACAAGCTCACAGTACCACAGTGTATTTTTAATGACCAGCACGACTGTAACAATACGCTCAGACATTATTTATCTTTGGTCAAACAGATCTTAAGTCCGATGCTGAACTCTGTTCTCATAATATAAGGTTTGCTTCCACATCTGTGCAGTGCCTTCTTGTGAAATTGCATGTTTTACCAAAGTAATTCTGTGTACACAAAACTTTCATGTCTCTACTGTATATTGGTTTTTCTGCCTTGTTTATTTTTGTTTCATTTACAGTTTTATTTTTTCATCTGGAGAAATATTTTGAGAAAGAATGGAAGTAAATTAGATTACTAAACAGTTAGACCTGTAAGTCCTGCCTGCGATGCTTTAGGCATGCCTTGGCCCCTGGAAGTACACGCAATTGTGCATTAACTAACTTCTCCACTCCCTTGCCCCCCTCTTTCATACAGTTGATGAAAAACATTTCCACCATGTAGCTTTAAAAGAACAGTGTAATTTCTGACATTGGAGCCAAGTAAACATATGTGTTGGACCTCATAGTTACTACCAGGCTTGATGAGATATTGACAATACAACACTGCTGTGTCCTCTCAACTGGTTTGCTGTTTTCACTCTCACCCTGTTACTTCCTCTTCTAAGAAACATATCTAACGCTTCATCTGCAAGTCATTAACTCCTAAACACAGCAAGCACAACAATACTGCAAACTGTATAGCATTGTCACAGTTGGACGTAACATAGAACAGAGCCCAACTGAGCAGACCGGACCCTCCACATGGTCTGCCGTACATGGGGTTGACAAGGATCTACCTTCCTCATGTTTAACTGGATGTAAACGTGAATTTCTTCCAAAGTTCCTCATTGTAAACGAATAACAATTGGTTTTTAATATCCCGAATCTCTCATGAAAAGGCAAAACTTCATTTTGATGAGAGACACATGCCACTGAAAAGCTCTTCTGTGTAAGTCACTGAAAATGAATTTTCGTGTTTACGTGAGCAACACTGAGACAAATCTTTGAACAGATACAGAGTCAAGGCGATAGGAGAATGAGTGAAGCTCCATTGGCATAAAAAAGGCTCATCATGAATGCTATTGATCTGTAAATGAAAACAACACCAAAAGTAGATGTTGTGTTGTGTTTGCAGTGCAAAATATTGTTTCTTAACTTCCTGAACGGGGCAGAGAAGCGTCGATGAGAAGTTTGCTACGACGTTCTGATCTGTTTTTATTGTAAGATTGTGAATTGATTCTGATTATCTAGAGCTAAATCAGCGCTGGGTTTTAATGCTATTTCAAAAGAAAAGATCTGATATTTTACACTTTCATTTGGATTTTGTATTCATAACATAATTAGCATTTCTATAGTTCAAGAACTTTTATTCCAACTGGTGATTAATTTGACTTTTCAACTTTGAACGTGGAAATTCAAATACCTACAGCATGAATCCAGAGCATCATAAATACACTTTTTTTTTTTTTAAATCTCCCTTTTGCCTGGCGATCAGAACACACAAAAATGTGCAAGGTGACCTAACATGGAATCCTGCCTGGAAAGTAAATAAATCAATGTGAACATAGCAGAAACGTCTCCAAAAAGAAAAAGGCCTTATCAGGCTTTGACAATGGAGGCTATAAGAGCTACAAGATGTAACAAATCTATTGAATTTTAAAAGACAATATACTTTCTTTTATATCTTTTGATGTCTTAGATCTGATCAAAATTATCTTAGTAGTTTTATGTATGCTATAATAAAACTCTTTTAATTATTATTTTGCACTGCTTTGTCCTTTTTCTGAGCAGACATGCTGTTCTTCTGAAAGGCAAATTTCTCAATCATCCATTGATATTCTGCTACAACTTGTTGCAGGAAGCAGTCAGTCGCATGTAAGGGCAAACAGAATTTCACTTTAAAGATGGAAACTTTTTCCAAGTCAGTAAGAATAAGTGACAGCTGTGGGTTTTGTATAAACAAAGCAAAATCTCCGACTCGGACGGGGCATAAAAAGGCCAGCCAACCTGATGAAAGTTCTGCTCAGTTAGTTTGTGTCCCAAACTGTCAGATCAGGGAGCCTGGTTTCCTGTCTTGTTAAGCAGACATGTCTGTATGTTTTGGGGGGGGGTTTTTGTTTGTTTGTTTGATGGACTGTGATGGAGCAAGGATCGTCTTATTGTACATAGGGTTATGTGCTTTCACTTTTTCTCCTCCTTAGTTGATCACTTGTCAGAGGGAAACGTGGCTGAGGAGAGACTGAAACTGAACCCTGACATTTAGTTTGAAATAAATGAGAAACTTTGCTGCGACAGTGAAGGATCCCTTTATATCTGCACTGGAAGTGAACTGAACTGAACATTACTTTTTTTTCTTTTTGTCATATTTGGCACATTGGCTTGCATAAGGAGAAAACGCAAACAAACAATGAAATGGAGAAGTGCATTACCAGTGCAAAGTTTTTCAAGCAATGTCATAGTGATTTAAGGATTTGATTTTCCTAAAGCTTTATGGAGAATTAAATATTTAGGATTTTCTGAAGCAACATTGGTCCGCGTGTGGAGGTGTTGTATATGCATCTTTTTTTTTTTCTTTTTTTTTTTGAGTTTATGATTTTAAAATAGATGTTTAGCAACTCAGTTATTGGAGGTTTAAGAGACAAACAATATAAATTGATCCTTTTTTTTTTGTAAATGCACAGATCCCATTGTATCCCCAACTTTTTAAATACCTTTACTGTACAATGACCAAAAAAAACAAAAGTCAAACTGTATGGGTGGGATGTGAGTTAAGGATTTGGAGCATGGGGGGCAGAATGAGGGGATAGAGAGAGGAAGCGAGTTAGCCTCGGATGGGCGAGAGTGAAACCTGAGCATGATTGAGTTAGGGGAAAGGAGACAGGAGCCCCGAGGCTGCCAGTCAGATGCTGTGTGTGTGTATATATGCTGCTCTTGTCATGCTGCCCTGTTAGCATGGGGAGATTGTGATGGAGTTATCTGGCTTGGCCCTAAAAACTGCTTGTCATCTTGTGTATACACAAGGAGGTAGCGTTAGTCTGTGTGTATGCTTATACGGTGCCAGCAACATTACTCACCGGCCTTTTGGGACACCAGCAAAGCCTCGCCTGGTTCCTTTCCCTTTCAGTGGAAATGTACTCATTGTATCCTCTTGACTCTCAGAAGATGAAGGTTACACAAACAGACATGGAAATTAGGTCTTAGAGGGTTAAACTATTACCTTTCTTGTGGGATTCATCTTCACCTGCTTTTCAAATGTGCTGTGAAACGCCTGGAAACGTTGCCACGCATAAGGGCAAGCGGCATTACCGAAGCATAATGTCATTTTTGTTGCCATTAAAATTAAGCTTTATACCTTTTCCACTGTGTGAGATATTGTATAAACTGTGGGGGGAGAAAAAAAAAGTCCCGAAGTGAACGCAGTATGGAGCCCCTGCTTCACACTGCAGCGCCACTAAGCAAAAGCAGATGTTATAAAGTTTACAGAAATCAGAACATTATTTTCCTGTTTCCATTGCATTCTTCTAAACACTTAGTGAACAAGCTTTGAAGTCACCCAAGAAATCTCGTCTGCGGGAGAAATGATAGGATCTCCTGGAGCAATGGAAGCTATTGTGGAGAGGTGGGGAGGGCTGCGGAGGTGGCCAGAAGTCTGGGGGATTTGTAGAAGCCTTAAAAAGGGCGGCGGGTTGATTAAGAATAAGAGGTGCTTCTATTGTGTTGATTCTACTTTCTCATCTGATTTAAGCTTCTGAATGGGTTTGGTCTGCACATCTTGATCTTTTTTGTCAAGATTTATTCCACAGACCTGATGTGATCTGGGATGCAGGCAGGAGATAAGATGTGTTTAGGCAGGTCTGCTGTGGGTCTGATCATAACATCAGATAAATCCTAACTGTGTTAGCTGGCCTCGCTGCAGGCTGTGTGCAGGGTCGACACGAGCCCACATTAGGCCTCTGTAATCTGTAGGAAACAACCAACCAGACGAGCTACAGAGCCTCCAACGGTATTCAGACCCATTGAATTTTTTTCTCTGTTTTGTCACATTACCACCACAAACTTTAAAGTTTACAAGGTAGACAAAGACAAAGATGTGCATAAACGTGAAGGTGGTTGAAATATATAGAGGCACCTTTTTCCTTGCAGAACGCCATAAGTCAGATTTTATTGGTAACCTTAATTTTCAATTCTCAACGAGATTTAAAAATCTTGATCCAGCTGATTTACTGGAAGGTGAATCTCAGCCACTAACAGATTTTCTTCCAGAATCTAATTTTGAGTCGGTCTCTTACATAAAATGACCATAGAATATACTTCAAAGCTTCTCAATGTAATGATCCTGCCACTACCAAATTTTGTAATGCTGTGTTTTGTGTTATTTGCGGTGTTCCACCATACATAGTGTTTTGCATGAAGGCAAAATTTGTATTTTGATCTCGTATCATATTCTGCTTTCTTTGCTTTCTGTCAACAACGGCTTACATATCGAGGCAGGATTTAGTTCGTGCGCGACATGATAGTTGTCTTGCCTACAGATTCCTCTACCCGAGTTTGATGATGTCTGCATCTCCTCCAGAGGTACTGAGAGTCTCTTGACTGGTTATTCAATTCTTTCTCTTCTGACCAATTTTTCGTGGAAGTGGGCGGCCATGTCATAGTGCGTTTGCAGCTGGTCTGTACTCTATTTATTTGAATTGAGCTTATTAGCTATTAGCACCAACTCACAATAAATGTCATCTCAATACACTTTACCAAAAAAAAAAAGAAAATCATTTCAGTTCAGTCACACATACCAAGTTATCATAAAAGGTCCAATGATTAAGGAAAAGCAGTAGACTGCACCAAGTCACTGATGAACTGAAGAGTCCTCTGTAAGAGCAATGAATTGCATTGGATTGTATTCAGGGGAATCATAGTTAAGAGGGGCTAATTACAAATGCACTCAGTGTTCACTTGTTATAAAAAAAAAGAATCTTAGACAACCATTTATCCAATTACACAGTAAATCAAATTATGCACCCCATGTGTACTGAATAATATAATGTCAAAATACAAGAATGTTTGAGGCTTACTGTAATAATATGTTAAAAAAATATAAGGGGTATGAATACTTTTGTAAGGCACTTTATGCCTTGTAAATTTCAACTCTCCATGGAAGTGCCTCATTTTCCATTTGCCGTGCACCAATCATTCATTAGTACATCTTTAGGGGTCGGAACCTGCTTTTCCTTCAACATTCTCAAATAACTGAACACTTCTGTTGCTGTTAATGCGAAACGTGTGTACCCATCAAAGTGGCGTGCAACATTGTTCCTTACACCACATTCTAACTAGATGCAACTCTGAAACGGAGAAGCAATGAAGCAGTAATGCAGCAAGGTTTCAATAAAGAGTGTGACTTGTAAGATGGCTACATCTGCTGCGCATTAGAGTTCAAGCACGCTCTCACAGGTTAACTAATTCTTTATGTTACCTTGACTGACTGAGTCCCCTGAGAAGCGAATGTGCTCCGATGTGAGGCACAATGAGGAGCTTTATCATTTTAAGATGCATTGGACTTCAATGTCACCATCACTCGGTTTTGATTTAACTGTGCAAATCACCCTTGTTACCATGTATTAGGAGCATAGGAAAATACAAATACCTTGTCCCTCTCTGGTACTGTTCCGAGCAACTCTGCTTCCTTTCAACCCTTGTTGTGCTCTAATACAATATGGCATGTGAATCACGCACACAATGCATGTCTTCATTCGTACTTCATAGAGACAGGACCGCACAGGGCAGGCACTTTAGCATTTCCTGCGTTCTCATCTTCAAGGCTTAGCAAAGACGTGCATTCCTTTTCTCTTCACGTAATTCAATAAAGAGTTTGACAATCACAATTAGGCTAAAGGCAGAGTACCCTGGCAGCTTTCCTTTGGTTATATGGAATTACAAAACTATGCCCATTTACCCATCCATATGTGGTGGGTCTCAAGCAGTGATGCATCTGTGTTGGGTTTGACCCGTAAGACCCCCACCCTCTGCTAAACAAAGTGCCTACAGAGAGCACTGGAAGATGGCCAGATTAGATTGCCACTGAAGACCCTTGGGAACTTTTCTATGGGCTTGGAGGGTTACAAAATTTCCTAGAGTGTCTGAGTAAGTAACGCATCTCCTTTAATGTGTGTGATGGAAAAGGAGCTTGTACACGGAGAAAGTCCACTTGCAGGTATTTCATTCGGTGAGACCTTTTGTTTTTTCACCCTGATTGTTTGCCTTGTTTCTTCTCCACACTCTTCTTTGTTTTCATTGGCTGCACAGTTGATGATGCTGCAACGCTGGAAAACGACTGGTGTGATTTTTACAGGAGGACAGGGAACACGGGTCATAAAACTCGCCTCCTTTATTTTCCACAACCAAAAGAAAAATGCCCCCTCCCCTTCACCTTCCCTGTCAAAGCACAAACCGTCTGTAGGAAGTCTGCGACGTACAAGAAGCAGAGATGTAAATACTGCCCTCGCCGAGGAGGTCTCGCATCAGATTCAGGAAAAACTCGCAGACAAAGTTGTGACATGATGTCACGATCAAAATATTTTTCTGTGATTTTTAGTCATTTTTGGAGCTCACTGGCAGTGAAGGGGATCCTGTGGGACTTTGTAACAACAAGCAGCCATCCTGGTCTGAGGACTCCTGGGAGAAGGAGAACCCACAGCATTCCTCCCCTCAATGCAAACTGCCTCTCCCGGACAGACGGGGAGCCCATCCCTCTTTTTGCCCTCAGGAACCTCTATGTCTAAATTCAGATTGTTGCTGCAGTGAGTGGAAGCTGTCAAAGCTTAGCAAAAAAAAATACCCATCCATTTGCTCCGCGTAGCGGTTTTTTTTTTTTTTTTTTTTTTTTACCACTATTTTAATAAAAAACTTGTAACCCTCTGCGTGAATTCACACATAGTAGACATTCCCATTGTCTTGACCTTTCTTGCAGGTCAAACTGACCATTGGGGATTGCAGATGTATGTGCATGTGTAGGTCAGATGGCTGCAGCAGGAAATCTCTTCCGCTGCGTGCTGTTTTGGGGTGTGAAGGCGGGGAAAACACGGGGTGAAAGATGGTCCTGCAGGACCCGAGTCAAGCCATGAAAGTTTAAGTAAATAAGAAGAGAGGGGGATAACACTGGTGGTCCGGGGTCCCCCCCTAATTTCTCAGCTGATGTTTTCCTTCTCCTCTGCCCTTGTTTGAACAACAGTGTGCGGTGCCGTATGATGACCCTGTGACCCAGTCTTCAGCTTTGCTTTTCTTAAGAACAAACTACTGTATTTTCAGTGCGCTGGTGTGAGTTCTTCCTGATTTCATGGGGTCACTCGTGCCTAAATTTAGGTAGACGAACTTAAAGAGGCAGGACAACTCACATTTGTAGCCATTCTACTTTCCGTAGAGATAATCCAAAGTAAACATTTTATAATGGCATGGTTTAGTGCACCACAATGTTAGATCAAGACATTTTTTTTTTTTTGTCACACACATTGCATGCCACGTTTCTCTTTTTGTGCTTATGTCATGTAATCACAGCTTCATGTCAGTTCCCCTCTTTGTTATATTTTTCCACCTTGATCTATTCTTCTCAGCTCTGAAAACTGCATCATCAGCATCTGAAATGATTTTTCACACCAAGTTCATTGACACTCTAATTGCTTTTATGTGTAGCTGTAAGCAGACTGATCTGCACCTAAAAGTGCCAACACACATTTGTGTTGGCACAAAAAAAAATATGTACACAACTTTCTAAAAACTGCTAGATGAACTTGCGTTCAGTCTCCTTAGTCAATACTTTGTGAAAGCACCTTTCACCCCAGTTACTGCTGTGTGTCTTTGCATAGATGGAGACTAAATGTTTGGCCTTATTTGCAAAACGGTTCTAGCTCAGATTGGCTGGAGAACATCTGTGAAAAGTGATATTCAAGTCCTAATATTCAATTGGATTTAAGCCTGGAGTTTGACTGGACCTTTCTAACATATGGATATTCTTTGATTTGACCCATTTCATGATACTTCCAACCCCACGTGTTACTGTGCTCAGATTGAGAGTAAATTACTCATGGGTAATCTCTATTTACTAAATAGGTTCTATGGGGAATTTATTTGGTTTTATTGAGATATTTGTGTAAATAGGGCTTAATGCAAATGCATGCTATGCATTTTTAAAAGCATACATTTTTCCTTTTCACTCCACAGTTATGCACTGCACTGCTTAATCACAAAAATTCAATCAAAATAAAAAACAACTAAATATTTAGTGGAAAAGTTCAATGGGGACGAATACTTTTACAAAACACTGTCATTTCAGTCTATGTAACAATGTCAGTGCAAACCTTTGCAGTCAGTGATTCGTGAAGTTGCTGTGAAAATGTCTTGCATTTTTGTGGCCTGTCGGGAAAAGAGGTTTCCTGCAATCTGGATGGATGGGTTTAGTGAGAAAGCGACGAGGATTAGATTTGTTTTCCCACTGCTACCAGCAGTAAGTCGGAATCACAGTCTGGTGTAGGCATGGAGTCGCTTAGAGATGAGAGCATATTCCTACATGGAGTGATGAATCACAAGCTGAACTGTTAGTCAGGGGAAAGGTTTCAGTGTTCCCCATAATTCGTTCAAAGGGATAGCTGAAGCTCCTTTCATTCTGATGACAATTTAATTTTAAAGACCTACGTGAGAAAAAAGGGAGCATAAAATGCCAAAAAGAGCACATTTTACTATACAACTTTGAATTATTTAGCAATTAGTAATCCTGCTGGTGGAAGCTGTTGTGAAAACACAAAAAAAAGCCATACACAGATGTTTAAACATGCATCCACAATTACTTGAGTCTCCAATAAAAAAGCATGAAAGGTTCAAAATTAGTTTTGATTTATTGCTGTAAGTTATAGAAGAAAAAGCAACCTTTATTTTGAGTTTAGATTTTTTTTTTTTTTTTGTGCTCAAAATCACCAGTGCTGTTATTAATTAGCAACTCTTTCCATTTCTTTGTAACAAAAATATATTTTTTTAATTAGCAATCCTGCAAGTACATAAAGCCCATTTCTCTGAGTCCATTCCTGGTGTCCATTAGTGACCCTCTACTGATTGAAAGAGAAATGCAGCAATTGTAGCAAAATAAAATATTTTTTGTCATTAATTAACATTAAATGACTGAATGGAATTTAAACTGCAGAGTTTCCCCCCAGTGTATTATAAGCCTGGCGGGTCATCAGGCTTTACTTGTGTCCCACCAGGCTTGTTTACAGGTGTTTTTTATGCACCAGAAACAGTGATGGTAAAAAGGGGTTAAAGACTCTTTGGTGAAATGGTTGGAGGCACAATGGCATGGTTAGTATGTGAACACAAAGGGAGACTGAGGTCAGGTGTCTTATTTTTTATTTTATTTTTTTGGTTACCGGATCGCCATAACCACTACCTGTCGACATGCTAACAACGTCAGTGAACAAATCACAAGTCACTGATAAGAGATAAAAACATTTTGTAGTGTGAAACAACAAATGTGAAAAAAATAAAATAAAAAAAGTTTATTTTAATTGTATTTTTTTAGATGTTGACCTGTTTTAAGACTTTATAGTTGGTGTTTAGATATTGTTACTAATTCCTTCCAATAACATGTAATTACCTGGTGATATTTTCAGATTCTTTGTCAACTTTATGCATTTTATAACTCAAAAATATAATGGGGTGGTGGCAAAGCACCTTGAGCTGTCTTGCACAATTGTGAAAAACATTTTGGACTCTTTAATTAATGAGTTGTAGCCTGCTTTCTGTGTTCATAAGTGACAGAAGTTGCATAAAGTGTGGTATTCTGCTATAGTAGCTCATTAGATTCAAGGTTTAGCATGTTGTATCCTCAGCGTTTGTAAGTTCTTCATGCATTGCTTGTAGCCACTTATCATCTCGGACCAGTCTGCCCATTCTCCTGGAACTTCTAATATTAACAGGACATTTTAACTGGTTATTTTCTCCATCGCCATACCAATCTGTGCATATTTTAAAAACGCATATGTTTTAGCCTGTCTCTTCGCGCTTTCTCGCGTTGAAGGGTTGCAGGAAGAGTACTACGTAGAATAAAAGTGACCTGCTGTATTCTGTTACAACATTTAGAAATGTGAATTTGAATGGCACCATCTGTTAGATCATTCAGCTGGTTTTAGGATGCTTGTGGTAATTCATAGGTCTTTCCAGGGATGAAACTATTTTGGCTCAGACGGTCGCGTTGCATTCTGTCTGCGGCAGCTCCCAATATTAAAATTCATCATTGGACTGGTGAAACTTTGTGTCTTTATGGAAATTTTCAATTTAGCAGGTGTTCACAGCTTGTTGGATCTTTCCCACCATGATTAAATTGGTATGTTTTCAATTATGTTTGGGGTTTTTTTGGCTCCTCATGGTTTTAGAGGTTCTTGTTCGTATTCGTTTCTCTTTTCATCTGCTTCTGGGTCGAGTATAATTACTGTCTTTGCTATGAAACCAAACCTTAATTCATAATGATAGGGATGTCTGAGAAAATGAGTGTACTAACAAAATATGGTTTTTATATATAAAATAAGAAGGGTTTTGCAATAATAAACCAAATGGTCATTCAAATCTTTGAAGTGCAGAGATTTTATGCTTTACTGCAGAGGTGGAAAATTAATGTGTAATAAAAAAAAATTTAAGGAAAGAATTTTTGATTTTGGATTCCCTCTAACTTATTGAAGTAGTTTAGCTTAATTTCTTTCTGGTTTTCAAAGGTCAAAGAAAGTTTTGAAGGCTAAAAAAAAAACAACCCAGATTTAACTTTTCTCATTTTTTTTCTTAAGAGAGCCGCAAATCAAAATGTGAGTCACTACGTCCGAAAATCTGTCAGAATCCAGCATGTTTAGTAGAAATTCAGATGGAAATTTGGGTAGGGTAACTGTTCGGCCTGTCCGCAAGTAACAAATCAAAAAGGAAGAAAATCTGACCGGTTTTGAACTCACCCAAGTTTCAGGGTGTTCCCCAATACAGCGACGATTCTCCCATCTCTACGGCGGCGGCCCTGAGACCTCAGCTCTAAATCTGATGGGTGGATGTAAGAGGAGATGCATGGCAGAATAACAGAACGTGGATTTTGTTCACCCCTTGGCTGCAGTAAAAATCTCAGAGAATTACAGAGTGAGAGACAGTTTAACACAGAGTCGTAAATATGTCTTTGGAACATTTTTACTTTTTCCCTTCCTCTACGCTTCTCCTGTGACATCTCTATTACTGTGCTGCATTGATACTGTAGAGTTATTTCTTATTTTACTTTTTATGATATGTATGTATACCACTAAGCAGTTTTTCTTAGTTTCTAGTTGGGATCCTGCAGAAAGATTTATACCAATTTCTCAAAACACGTTTCAAAATTCTTAGACGGAGTGATGGAAAGGAAGAAAGTGTGCCAGATCAGCTAATTAGTGATTTAAACAGATCTTTGCATCACTAATTGACTGACTTTAGGGAGTGAAATTAATGTTTATTAGTAATAAAGAACAATACAGGGAAGCTTCACTCTTTTCATCGTCATTCGATATTATTCTCTTGACCTGGTAGGCTGCACCAGTGTCCAAAAATAGGCTCAATCAATTATTTAAATGAAAATTGCTTGTTTAGATATAAATTTAAAACCCAGCAACATTTAACCCTTGGTGCACCAATTTATTGGTGCAGATTTCCTTAATTTTGGGTGATCGGTGATTGGCCGATACCTCCATGGTATTGTCGTTCAATCTTAACTATTTCAGCAAAGGACTAAATATCAACTACTGTCCTCTTCTGCTTATTCGTGAGAGATGTTTGACTCACAGGCCGGCCCACCAGATCATGTCTGTTGTGAACAATAGTCACCCCACTGTTGCCAACTCAATGACTTTCTTGCTAAAAGCAGAAACACTTCAGGCTTAAAAAATTGGTGTCGGCCAAAATCGGGGATCAGCAGGTCAGGCTTTTTAAAGATCGATAATTGACATTGGTTCGCCTCTAGTGGATTAAAGTGCATTCCAAACCTTTCAGACTTTTATTTATTTAATAATATTTTTTTAAACCATATACTTTCACTTTCCAAAACACTTTGTGTTGATCAAACACCAAAAAAATGCATTAAGGTTTGTGGTTGTACTATGAAAAATTGAATGAGTGTAAAATTTCTGCAAGATGTGTGTGTGGCCTTGTATTTGATGCAGTTTAATAACCAGTTTTTTGAGAACCCACAGCTTCTTATGAGCCTCAAAGCCTCATAAGAAGCACATTTTCCCATAAGGAAATGTGTTGCTTTTGGATTGGGGTTAAGAATAGGACTACTAGAGTGTGAACTGAGTTCAGGTAAGGGTTAGTTATGCACTGGTAATGGTTAAGTTTAGGGTATGGGTCAGGGATGTGCTATAGAAATTAATGGAAAATGAATAAAAGTCAATGCAAAGTCCCTGTGAAGATACAAAGACATACTAGACATGTGTGTGTGTGTCTGTGTGTGAATGCCAGAGAGGTAGAGGTCTCCCTCTTTTCGTTTCCAGCCTGTGGGAGAGTCCCTACCCTAACCGCAGCAGGGTAATAATCACTTAACCCAAATCAAGCGCAATCAGGACGAGCTGGGCTGCAGCTGGGAGGCACCCAACCCACGGGGCTGAGGGGTGGCAGCGGGTGAGAGGGTGGGTGACATAAGTTAGTCAGAGTCTGCAGGGGCGGCAGGGTGGGGTCTGTCTGCATTACGATGTGGACACTGATGACCAGGGAGAAGATCAAGAGCGCCAGCCTTTGTTGTGCCATCCTCATCCTCATCTGGCTCCAACAGGGAATGAATCAGCGGGGAGAAATTGGGGAAATCAGAGATGAGATTCCTCCTACTGAGTGAAGGTTAAATGGAGCACTGGTTGTGTGTGTGCGTGTGTGTGTGTGTGTTTTGTGCACATTTGATTGTTTCCCACCAGCTCCTCAGGCGTGTGCTGAGTCACTGAAGCTAATCTCAAGTGATCCAATTATTGTGATCAGAAATGATTTGCCAATGTTTGTGTTATGATGGAGGTCCTGTCACATTTTTAGGATCCACAAGAGACACTGGAGCATACATTCTATGTACTCACACACACACGCAGACACACATGCACGCACACACACACACACGCAGACACGCATCTGTGGAGGCTCTGACAGAACTGGGTCTGTTGTGGATATAACAGAGGATTAAACATAGCCTGACACACAAATGTATATATTGTATAGGCTGTACATACATTGGTTTGGAAATGTATTCATATAATATTAAACTTTTCACATGTTCTTAGCTTTAATGCTTTTTAGATATTTTATGTGAAAGTCCAACCCAAAGGCAGAAAAAATATATATATTTAAAAAAAACATCTGCTACAGATTTTCAATTGGATTAAGGTCTGGACTTTGACTAGACCATTCCTACTCCTTTAATCTCAGCTTTGTTTAGTTTGCTTATAGTTGTTGTTCTGCTGTAAGTTGACTGAATCTCCACCAGTCTTGAGTATTGTATAGCCTTCTTCTGGGATTGTGTTGTACGTAACTCCATCCATGTCCCATCATGTCTGACTAAGCTCCCTGTCCCCTTTGAAGAGCCCCCACAGCATGGTGCTGCCATCGCTATGTTTCACTGTTGGAATACATGTGTTCACTAAGATTACACAACGCAAAGAATAAAAATGGTCATATTTGAATTTATTTTAGAATATTAAAGGAGCCTGAATAACAAATAAACATATTTTTCATAGTTGTGTTCATGAAAACATATCAAAACCATGTATTTTCCTTTCACTCTACAATTGCACATTACTTTGTGTCGGTCTGTCACATAAAATCCCAACAAAATACGTTTAACTTTGTGGAAGTAACTTGACAAAATTTAGAAAGTGTTCATAATGCACTATAGGTTGTTGGATATTATAATGTAGGTGCTTTATTGCATTACCCTCAGGCTTAAATGTACATTATTTACAATATTTAATGTCAAAGCCGTCTCCATTTCCTCGTCCGTCTGCCTCTCTTGGTGGTTATCTCCTCAGCTCGCTCCTCCATGACTCAGGCCTTCCTCTAATCAGACTGAAACAAAACTATATCACGCCGATAAGTTCAAGCCGCTTATGGGAATACGTGACTGAGTCTCCGTTTGTGTGCTGAGATTATTATGTTCTGCAGGAACCGGCAGTTCTTTAGTTACCCACCTTGCATCTGTCATTCATTTGGAGTAAAAGACATACAGGCTGATGAGAATGACTCAGACCACAAGAACATTTCAGTCTGGATTTGTCTCTTTCTCTTCTCTTCTCTGTCTTTGCTCGTGCTTCTTTGCTTTTTGCAGCCTTACTCAGTCTTACAGGAGGTTCCAAAAGCGGCCCTGTCGCTTTGTATATGTGCACATTTCCACTGTATTTTTAAACACGCTGTTGCGTAGGGCGCACGCACCGCATTTTAAGCTCCCGCTAAATCTCCACAATTGAATTTTACTTTGTTTAAACACTCTCTGGCCGAAGACTTGATATGTCTGAGGAGATGTGTGGTACATCTGCATTTGATTTTTAAAAAAAAAACATGTTTAACATGTACATACTCAAAAGAGGAAGAAAAGGAAAATCCTAATGCAATTTCGAGGCCTTAGCGTCTTTCCCGGGCTATTTGTTGCAGTTGGTGTTTTATTTTCCATACATTTCAGACCAGGCAGGGTGGCCTGGGAGTGTTGCCATCGAGAAATCTCTCCGGTTGTAGGAGGCTCACATAAGTGGAAAGTCTCGTTTTAATGGCCTGTGTCTTCATTTTATAGTCTTGATCTTCACTGCTGTGAAAATAAGAAAAAAAACATTTTTCTTTTTAAATACATCCAGTGGGAGAGGGAGTCGAGGATGCAAAATTTCCTGCGTAAATACTCACGATTTAGCAAAAGGGGGGGGGGTGAAGAATTCGCAGAAGTGTCTGACAGGTTGGGTGAAAAGGTGTTGAAGTCGGGCAGCCCACAGATCAACACGGTGGACACCTGCTCCCTGGAGCAAGTGACCCGGAATGCTCCAAATCCCTCATCATGCAGTGAGGAGGCTACGTTAACCACAGCTCAAGAAGCTGCATGCACGTTCACACTAATCACGTCTCTGCTGTCATTCGTGTGAACGCTGCTGTTGGGTTGAAACACCTGGGCGTTTGTCAGGTATCCCATTTGTCTCCCTGTAGCTTTTCATTAGTCTTGAGCATTATTCATTGAAAAAAAAAATCAAATGAAACTAAAACGATATATTCAGCTTAGGAGATGTGACACTAAAAAAATATTCGGTTCACAAGGTGAGATTTTAGCAAGCTTTTTAAGGAACATTAGGAATCCCCACATTCCTTTTGCCAAATTATAAAATGTATTTTTTTTTAAATCAGTAATCAGAATAGAATATTCTGCATTTTTCATGCTTGACAGCCATAATGCAAAATAATAATAAAAATAAGTAAATAAAAATGGTAGCTTTTGTAAAGCTTTCATAAATCTTAAAGAATCAATTTTAGGTATGATAAAGTTGAAACTGCAGCATATTGAGCTCAGGGGACCCCAATTTAAGTATCCAATATGGCTGCACTAATATAGAATGTACTGAAGAAAACAGTAGCAGCTATTTATTAGCACTTCTGATGTCTCACTAAACCAATGACACTCATAGCGATATGTAACAGCTAATTGTGAACTTGATCCTATATTGTTTAAACACTGAAAAATGGAGAGAAGATAATTATCAAGTTATTTTGGTAAAAGAGGTTGGAACCACACAAATACAGTTGATTAAACAAATTAGAACATACATCCTGTTGAGGCTTGTCTACCAGTCTAAAAATATATCTTTTGAATATAACTTTTAAGCAGGTGCTGTGAAACATACTTTTTTTTTTTAAATTAAAACCGCAGTATTAAAATGTCATGTTTTCATAAGCTGTAAGTGTAAAATCCTTATAATTAAAAGAAATACAAAGCTCTGCATCATAAAGCCAATGGTTTCAACCTTTTATGTGTTTTCCTTAATGAATTGAGTTACTAAAACTAATGAACTTTTAAACAATATTTTCAATTGACAAATTCGGACAAATTATGCCCTGCAACAAGAAAGCCTTCGTCTTGGGCGCGGCATCATTTCTCGCTCTGGAATCTGACACAAGACGTCACTGCTGAGAAAAACAATACTGTTACGTAACAATGTGGGCAGCGGAACAAGACTTAAGAGGAAGAGCATTTTTCACACATTAAAATAATAAAACAAAAACAATTTTCACCTCATTTGAAAGGAAACGTCAGATTAGCAGCACAGCATGGTTAAAGCCACACTATTGCTAGTTTTGAACTTTACTCTGTCGTGCAACAATATTACAAAATATTTTTCCCCCACATAATTCACAGTAAACAGGGAAAAAAATAGGTTAGAAATATTGAAAGATTTTGAAAAATGGCATTGAAAATCACCCTCTTTCTAGTAATGACTTCATGCCACTTTGCAGTGCCATCACGCCCGAAGCATCTCAAAGTGCCAGTGTCCTGTTTCCCCAAAATAACTGTGCACCTCTCAGTGCAGGCTTTGATAAGGGTAATAGGAGCAGTTGCACACTGAGTGTGTTCTGAAGCACCTGACCCTTAAATAGGTGCTGAGCGTAGGGCTGAGGCTGGGCTGCCGAGACGTGCTCAGGCTCTGTTGACTTAAGCATTCAGACGGAGCCATCAATCATCCGAGTGTGACAGCTCTGCCCCTGTATCCCGGCGTCCCATATCTGCCAGCAGAGCCTGTCTGCTCAGAAGTGTGCATGTAACAACCAGCCCTGATGTGAAAGAAGCTAATCGTCTTGTTGTTGCCGTTATCTCCTTGCAAAATTGGGCTTTTCTCACCGCCTCATGCACACCTTCCTTCTCTCTCTAATTTCTTTCCCTCTGAAATCCTTCCTTCCTAGTTTGTGCAAACTGCTGGGGGCATTTGTGGGGAAGTAAAAAAAAAAAAAAAAAGGTTATTTGTAATTATATTTAATCATATGCGGCCATCCCAATCAAGGCTGATTCTGGTGATCACATTTACATGGGTTTCAGGTTTTACCCATGAAACCTCTGGGGGGAAGGACCACCTTGATGATCCACTGATTCTTTCCTTTTTTTTAAAACTCCTCTTTTGTTTTAACTAAAGTTAAAGTTAGCACGTGTTATTCATCATTTTTCATATAGTCTCCCTCAGCTCATCAGGTCAAAGTAGAATGAAATTGTAAAAAATGTAGGGTTCTTTTTGTTTTTTTGTTGTTTTTTTTCTAAGTGTTTCAGCAGAATTCCCCAATGAACTCCCTCATCCAAGTCCTGCTGACCAGCCCACCCAGCCTGTGAGAGAGTGGACTTCCATTTTTCCATTTCTCTCTGGACCGTAGAGGTCAGCACAACTCTGTGTGTGTGTGTGTTTCAGGACACCAGGCGGTTTTGTTTGCACTGAGCATGTGTGTACATGTACATATGCTCATCTGTGTCACAGGAAAGCAGCTTCTGTCTTCGAGACCCAGCTCTTCTCATTTTTATTTTTATTTTCCTGCTGAAAGGCGGCATTATAGCTGCTTTCTATGACCTCAAGCTGGTGTTTTCGCTCCCTTCAAGGCCTGCGTCTGTGTATATGTGTGTGTGTGTGTGTATATATAAATATATACATATATTATTTGTGTGTGCACGTTATAACTGCTTTCCATGACCTCCAGCCAGGACCCTCCTCTGCGGCCTGCCTCGCAGCGCTTGTTTAGACAACAGTGGTGCACATGTTGGCTGAAATATGGCCGCTGTGCTCGGGTGAATTAAGCTACGGCATGTGTGCTTAAACCCAGACGGGTCGCTGATTTATCCATATATTTAGATGATTGATTTAGGAGTCAGCCAGCCAACACTTGTTGAAGCCGAGGATAGAGGAGGGCTTGAGGAGATGAGAGAGAGGAAGGGACGCAATTCAAAGCAGAAAACACACAGCCCCCCTCTCACGCAGGTAGTGATATTTACGCCATCCATCCTGCAGCTGAGAGACATTATTCACAGAGCCCAAATGAATAATTCAAAAGTAAAGCTTGGCTTTGCACAAGATGGATAAGTCTAACGATGTACTGATTGCTTTTTAACATACTCCATTTTCAAATGAGCTATAAAATTTTGTTTATTATGGTTCAGAACATGACATAGGCCATCTATTTTAATGTCAGAAGGGCCTGGAAGAGAGTGTATGAAAACACATTCTCCCATTTGCGGTTGTGCGCACGCGGGTGCGTGTGTGTGCGTGCGTGTGCGTGCGTGTGCGTGTGTGTGCGCTAGCGGGTGCATGCAGTGCCAGTGTGTTTTATTACCTGTCTCATTATTAAGTAGAGGCCGTCTGAGCAGGGACAAAACATTCCAGCTCCTTTAATGTCTCCCTCTCGTCTCGCACGTCCCTTTCGCTTCTCTCTTTGATAATACTTCGCCTTATTAGCCCATAAAACCAGACGTTTTCAAAGAGAACCCCCATTTCCTTTTTGCGCTGAAAAGAACTAAATGTATTATAGACTGTACAACTTCATTTATGTACTGATAATGTGCATTTCTTCTGGTGTAGCTGGAGAGAAGTGCAGAGTTCTATAAATATAATGCATAGCAGTGTATAGGTGTATATATAAATGTGTGTGTGTTTGCATGCACACACACAAGTGTGTGTGTGTGTATAAAACCATGATTTGTATGATGTATAGGTCTTTCAACTGCGTTGTTGCTGATACGTGCAATACGAAGAAAACTTGACTGATTGGTTGACAAAGTAATACATAAACCACAAGCAAAATGATTCTTTTTTTTTTTTAATTATTTTTAATTAAAAATAAAACAAATTTCAATGTGTATTATACATTTGTTTTCAGCCTTTGAGTCAATATTGTGTATGGCCACCCTTCCACCAAATACAGATTGCTGCAAATCATTAGGTGTATGTCTCGCCCAGGTGTGTGCCACTACAGACTTTAATTTTTATTCTTTCTTCTTTGCAAAAGAGCAAAAGATCAGTTTGATTGGTTGGAGGGTGCCTGTGAACAGTATTTGTAATTCTCACCTCACCTTCTCAATTGCATCCAGGTATTCATCAAATGAATATATTTTTTTTAATCTAAACCAGAGAAGTCAAACACAAAGTTGTCCTCATCAGGAAGGTACCCATAAAGCAATGCTTTGTTGTGATTGTGAATGTGCTTTTGATCTGTTTGCGGGCGCTTTCCTAAAAGCCGTAAATCGTGTTTTGCGTTTTGAAGTGATCAAAGTGTCGTGTGAACTCATTATACAAGATCTGCACTTGGGAACTCGGTGGGATCGACTTTGTCTGTCTTGACACTTCCTGCGTCTGCCTCTCCAATAGGCAAAACTTGTGCATCCTATTCAGCAATTGATGTGCTGCATTATGGGAAAAATTCAGTGAAGTTGATGAATTGATGTGAGTAAATACTGGCAGGCAATTAACAATAAATATGTAAAATTATTTTTTTTTTTAGCATTTAACAAGTTTCCTCCCATGACTGCTGTGTATTTGCTCCTCTCAATTTAGCTGATGGAAATTGGCTAAAGAACATTTTAACCTGATTTATATGTTTACTAAGGGTTTATAACGAACCCTGAGTCCTTCACGTACCTGTATCCTGATAGTAATTACACACAGGTGGACTTTATTAACTTATCAGGGGACTTCTTTTAAAGACAATTAGTTACACTGAGATTTATTTGGAGGTATCAGAGTAAAAAGACTTGAAATGAAAATACTTGCCACTTTTTTCAGCTTTTTCTCCATAAAATAAAACAGAAAATTGGAAACCATGTATATTTTCCTTCCTTTCTGTGGTTCTGTGCCACTTCACACCGAAGTGCATGAAAGACCGGAGCTGAAATTGGAAAACGTTTGAGGGATACACGTACTTTTTTTACAAGAGATCCTACCCATAAAAATGTTGGAACTGACATTCTTCGCGTCAAGACAGACCTTTTTCATCAATCCTCCTTTTACAGTTCAAGAATTTGTTACCTCAACATAAAGAAAAATGCTCCCACTAATTTGTTCCTGTATTTTCCCCTGTGTCCTTTTTCCACTCATTTGTTTTACTGCATTTACTCTCAATATTCCTTTTCCTCTCCCTCATTCCACCTCCTCCTCTCTCCCCTCTTTCCGTCCCTCTCCCCCCTCTCCCCAGCTCTCAGTTTCTCTCTGCAGGGCCGAGTTAGGCATAAGCGAATAATTAGGTAATTGCCCCCTTGATTGAGCTCAATAGGAAACATTTCAATTAGGCTAAAACTGCGCAAGGAGGAAGTAGGCTCTTACAAAGGGAAACATTCCTTGTCATGCAACTGTCAGCCCCTGAGCCCACACCACGAGCCAGGATTAACTGGATACTAGTGGAGGAAATGCTCGCGAAGATGGAGGTTGTTCTGAAAAGCCAGGGGGGAAAAAAAGGGAACCGGGAACGGTGGGGGCCTGCCGGAGAGAAGGAAAGTTCGAGGAACAGAGGGTGGGGCTTTTAAAGTGGGAGGCTGGGGCCAAAGAGACAGCAAGAAATGATTGCCGTAATTATGGCTGTATTTAAACACGCCTTCGCTCTGATATGATTTTCGCTGTGATCCCCTGTCCAGATAACAAGGAGACCTCTCTGCCGGCCCTGCTGCCTGTAACAAATTACTCCCTCCCAGCCATGGAAGGGACAAGGTTCCTGAGCGAGAGGAGGGGGCTGGAGAAGAGGCGAGCATGGAAGCGAGGCAAAAACAGCTGGAGTAGGCTCAAAAAAAAAAAGGCAACATGCAGCCGTAGCCGAATTCAGCCTGATCAAGACTAATGAGCATCCTCCCCTTGTCGAGAAAAACACAAAGCCGTCTCTTTGAGCTCAGGGATACATCCGAACTCATGTCCGCCACCTGTGTGCCTGTGTGAGGATCAGCGATGAAGCGATTTCAGCTGCAGCTCACATGTCCTTCTGTCATCACATTCACCTCTGCTGCCCTCATACATGGGCCATGAAATTGAGGAGCCGGGTGCTGACCTCTAATAGAATACGGGTGCCTGTAGGTGTTTTATGTAGGTGTTAATGGATAGTGTGCGCACATCTGTGCAGACAGGTGCTAACACTCCGAGGTGGAGAAACCAGTTCCTCCTCTCTGTCAGTGAGAGCATCTGTGTCGAGTAAAAGGTGTGTGAAGACGACGTCGGTCAGAATCCGGCCTTCTTACTGCGTTTTTTTTTTTTTTTTTGTTAAAGGTTTCTACTTATGTTACCATGTGTTTTAGCCCCTCGAGTTCTGCTATTTATTTTTGAAAATTCCCCCTTTTTTTTGTACTAATGCCAAAAGCCTACAGCAGAACTAATATGTTTAGGTGTGTTTATTTGCATGTGTGTTTAAAGAGAGACGCTGACCTGAGTCGTCTAATCCCTGCCCCTGTGGGACACGGTGCGGTCGGGAAAGCAAATGTTGTTCTGCGTTAATATATTTCCTGTGTCTTGGCCACCATACCTGTGTGGTTCACCTCGAAACAAACTCGCCTCGTAACTGAGCAAACCAGATGCAAACCTACTTCCTCTGGCAACACGGGGGATTGTGCTTTTGAGGTCTGGAAAACTAGAGAATCTGATTTCCGTGTTTGGTAGAAGAAAATAAAAAATATGGAAGGATAATCTTCAATTTATTCACTTTTTTTATTTTTCTAAATGTTTCCTCCCACATTCATTCTTTTCTCCTTCTCTCTCCTTCCTTACATTCTTCACTCCCTCTCTTCTGAACGTCCTTCGTTTCTTTTTCTCTTTCTTCTCTCCTCGTGTCCTTCCACGCTGCCTCTCGATCCCAAATCCTTTCTTCTTTCTTCTGAATTGACAGCGAGCCCTTTGGAGCCCTACGCTCTCGTCTTTGGGAAAAGCATCAGAACAAAGCGAGACAGATGTGAGAAAACTAAACGATAAACGGCTCCATGATTTCTAGCGCAGAAAGTGGACAGGCAGAAAGTGCGCCTTTGTGTCATAGGTTTTAATAATCTCCCAAGATCCACTCCAAACATTACAGGACAAATGGAGTAAAAACGAAAAAAAAATCTTCACTTTGTGAAGTGTTTTTAAAAATCCCCTGTGGCAGAGACGCGTAAACACTGCAGAAAGTTTCTTTTTCGCAAAACATCCGTTTCAGAGCGAGAAGAGCATTCATGTTGGCATTGCAGCAAAAGGTTTAATCAAAGGGAATTGTATAAGTAATGAACTGCAGAGATGAAAAATTGTAAATATTTTGATATTTGGTCTTTTATTCTGTAAATTACCAAAATATGTGTAGTGTAAATAAATTAAACTTTGTAGCGAGAGACAGTGTTTTCAGCTAGAGCGCGTTCGTTCTCTCCTTTTGAACAAAAATCTTTCTGTCTGTCTGTATATTTTGGTCAGGAAATGAGGTGGCTTGTGTATGATTACAGCTTGTTTCTATGATTTGTTTACAGCAATCTTACCATGAAATTACAACACAAAAGAGACTGATGTACTAGGATTTCATAATAGTACCTTTAAACATCCTATTAATCATCCCCGGGTGCCCTACCTTGCATGTTTTGTTTTTCTCTTCTGTCCTTTGTCAGCTATCCAAGCCATTTTCATTACAGTTCCCACTGACATTCATAACAGGAATCACATAAACTGACCACCTCTGCAAGCCCCTGTTATGACAGCTTCGAGTGCTTGACTTGATTTAGTCAAGGCAGGACACACACATCCGCACATATAATTCAGTAATTTGTGTTTGTGCTTTTGGTGACAATTGTGACAAATGACCGGCCTGGAGTGAAATGCCTACCTGCCTCCCCCTCGTTTCCTGCTGCGGCAGACGCTTGCTTACTCTACTCAGGTGTATGGTCAGAAAGCCCGCGTGCCGAGCGTAAATAGGCCACCTGAAGGTGTAATGATTGCAAACGTCTCTCTTGAATTTAAATTCGATTTTAATCTATGAATTCTCTTAACTTTTCTGTGATTTGATGATCTGATCCCAGTGAGTACTGGTCTGTTTTTTTTTTTTTTCCTTTATAGTACGAGAACTCCTTAAAGGGCTTGTTGGCATAATTTGTAGCCTCGCAGGGCAACATGCTCTGCCTGAGCGAACTCTCATCCACCGATCACCCGCATCCAACCAACCCCCTCATTTACATTTTCCAGGACATTTTTCATCGTAAGCACTCTCTGTCATCAATATTTTGCGGGGAGCCTACGGGGTTCGCATCAGAGCAGACCTTCATCTCGACACGGAACGCATTATGAAAGCCAGGCAGAAAACAGGAGGGGATTCTGGTAATGTTTTATCTGCAAAATGAGTTCCATTCTCCCTGAAGTTCTGCACCGAGTTAGGACATGTAATACTCATATGGAGCAGTTTATGAGGATTAAGAGGTTTTATTTAGTCTGCAGGGCCAACAGGAATCCTCTCGCTGCTTGACCATAAGCAGGAGAAGTCTGAAAGTGAACATTTGTGGAGACAGATGCTGCTTGACTTTACCATATTAAAGCTTTAACACCTGTCATTTTTATTTTTCGCCTACTTTTTAGTTTTAGCTTCTCTCCAAGTCATTTGTTAAATTGTAAAATAGGTATATAACTTTATATATATATATATATATATATATATATATATATATATATATATATATATATATATATATATATATATATAAAAAGCATATATATAGCATATATATATAAAGCATATATATATAAAGCATATATTTATGCTTTTTATTCCAAAAGCAATGTGGAGATTTTGTTGAGACAAATTTTGTAAACATTTGTGCTTGTAGTGTGCGTGTGTGGCTTTTCTCCATGTTCCTCCCTGAAGGAAAAGGCTCATGTTCGCTCTCTAACTCGTCCTGGTAGAGGGTCAATTGCAACCAGTTGGCCGCCAGTCTGGTCCAAAGTAAACATTTGCAGAGAGTCGACTGTACAGGCAGGTACTTGGGGGCTCTGTGTGTTGCTCAATTTTGCTTTTCCCCTTCCTCTTAAACTTCCCCCCTTCTTCTTCCCCCCTCCAGTTTTCTGCCTTCTTCATGTGCGCCGGTGGGCCACAATTTCCTAAGGGCTGGATGTCGAGCTGCTCTTTGAAATCAGCCAAATGATCGGCTGGACACACAGGATCGCCTGCTTTTTGTGGCCTGAGTGCAGATCACATCCAAGACAAAACCAGCCTGCCTGGTTCTGTTTTGAGTGTACACAGCTGAACAAAAAGCAATTCTTCCTCATTGTGCAAGCTGTCAACAAAAGGCTTTAATTGCTTTAAGTCCCCGCATAAGATCCAGGCATACACTCCCTTTTGTTTTAGCACAGAAGGGGAGGTCTGCTGCAGATTTGCAGGGAAATGTCAGCGGGACTGCAGTTCAGAGCACTCAGCGTTTTGAGCCTGATGGTCGGCGACTGCTTTAACTGGGGCTGGGGCGCTGTCTGCACAGCTCAATTTTGCCCACATTAATCAAACTCACATTTCCTCACATCAGCCAGTGCGCCTATCAGCGGTGCTGGCTTGTTAGCATAATGAATGCAGGTGATTTTACACAGAGGAGCACAGTCCTCAGCTGGCAAACTAATACTATTGGGAGAGGAATAAAACACAGATTAAGTTTCTTCTGCATATTTAATCAATTTTTTTTTTCAAACTCAGAGTTGGTTTTAGTTTAACACCAAAGTCCTAAATGAAACAAAGTGTCATTGTGAGTTTTCCTGTTTTTGTTTTGTTGCAAATTGTGCTTAAACTGGTCAAAATAGCGTTACAAACAAATTTCAACATTAACTCATCATTAGTTTACGGAACAGAATGTTGCTAAGAGTAATGTGCTTAAATTTAGACTGTTTGTATTTTTATCTACTGCTGTTCTCAGTAGCGTTTATATGTACTTTATTCAATGGCAGCAAACCCCCCTGAGCCGTTTGTTGAGAACACTGTGTAGGTTTTCCCAAAAATTTGGCAACAACAAAATGGAAACAGTTTGTCAAGAGGACTAGAAAGGACTTTAATTGCCAGATTGGACTTTGAAAAACCAAATTTATATCCTGTAGGATCCTGCATACCTGATGCATCATCCACCACAACTACCATGAACAGTCAGTCACACAGATTTACAACGAAGTGGACATTGCCATTACAGCATAAAAAGCAAGGTGCACCATAGTGATTGAGAGAGGAACCATAAAAGATAGCATTCATTCCGTTCTGCACAAGCCACAAACTTGGGTCCGCCGATCCGTTTGTGCACTTTTTAGAGTGCTTAATGCATATTACCCTGGATATGCATTAAGCATATCCAGTGTGCTTAATGGACACTGGATACATATGTCCGCTGTATGACTGGTGGGTGTACTTGCTAATCATAAGTTCAGGTGATGTCAGCAGAGTATTGTGTTCATGAATCACAAACGAGCACGGAAATTAATGAAGTAAAACTGCCAATAAGGGATTATTTGCACTTTCTATTTAACTTTTGGATTGACAGATTCATATTCTAACTAAAATATATAGTAATCAACCCCTCTGTTTGCTCTTTATAGTATTCTTTTCTATGTAAGTTGTATTCCTGAGGCATAAAGTTCATCAGGTTAGGTGTTTTAAACAAAAATGTGTGAAAGTATGTGCAATAATTACCAGCCTACAGTTGGCCGGGAAAAAGACATGCCTTTAAAACACTGCTACCCTAAAAGGAGTCATGGGGTTTTCTTTGTGGCTGGGAATATTTCCAGACAGCTGAATTTATATTTCTTGGTAGCAACCAAAAACTGCAGGAGACTTCAGTCAGCCAGCTGATCAGCAGGGGCAGCTGCATTACTCTACGCTTCGTTGTATAATACGAGTTACAACAACATCCAATTTCCCGCTGGGATTAATGGAGCATTATTTTTTTAATTGGATTGAATTCATGCAGAAAACAAAACGCCTGTTACTCTGACACTTTCCCTCTCATCAGAAGTGACTGTGAACTCTCGGGTTAGAGACATTGTTGTGCTTTTGAAACCTTTATTTTTTTTGTAAGACGCTGGATTACTTTGGTGCCAGTAACCACCCATGTCCATGTCAGGCATGAAAGAATCGCTTCAGAATCCATTCTTGAATGTGTGAAAAGCCACACACCCAGGGTGGCGTTTACTGAGGCCAGTGAATCCCAGTGAAACCTGCTTCCTTTGTGTTAATCCCAGTTTCTTAGCCATACTCTCAGCTTTAAAAGGAAATTCTTGGGACATCAGCTATCTAGATGTTCACAATGTGAAAATTCAATGTTTCGTATAGAAAACCTTTTTTTTCTTTTCAAAATCCTGCTTTTTTGTCGTGACTGTGCAACAGCTGAAAAGGAAACACACCACAGCTAAACGGTCTTCATCTTCCTTTAACTTTTTTTCTTCTAAGCTTTTGCCACTCTTCAAAATAACTTTTTTCTTTTTTTCCTGCCTTCCGTTATATTAAAATCTGACCACATTCAGGCATGTCAGTTTCTTTCACACACCCTTAAAGTCACCTCTGCATTACACATCAAAATCTGTTATTTCATGGAGAGTTTAAGCTAAAATGGCCGTTTGTGTACGTGCTGAGTTATTTCTTTTCAGGCAGACTTCCTCTTGGTTGAACTGAAAGGAGGGCACTGAAGGTCAGAGAGGAGTGCGGGGGTTGCGGGGAGGGGTCTGTCTGAGAGTGAAAGCTTGCAGTCAGACAGTGAGAGAGACCCTTGCTTTGCCATTCATACATACAGGTGCTTATAATTTGCAGCGCGTGATTAATCATTGTTGTTTTTGCGGGTGACATCTTGTTTAATGGATCTGTCCATCTCCCTTTTTTCGCCCATTCAGTTGGAAAAAGGAGCTATGCAGCATGACCGGTTTTACATATTCGGCTTAGAAGCTCATGCATAAACACAGACTCTGACTCAGGTTCATATCAAGATCGAGCTAATTGTGATTTCGAGCTCGTCTTTCTTTTTTTTTTACCCCCCGCTCCGCAACACTGTCGTGTTGTTAAATCCGCAGACGCTGTCCAAAGTATGAGGTAGCCAAATGCAACATGTGTGCGAGCCCACCAGCTGCCACCGCACAGAGGCGGTGGTGTTTTCCGTGGCTGTTTGCTTTGGGCGGAGGGCAAACTGGCTGGTCAGCATGGCTGTAAATCAGAGTCTTCCTGATGGAACCCTGACGGACAGGAACCTAATCTGTCCCCGGTGTGTCATTATGTCCAACCTCCCAGATAGCTGCAGATCCTGCTGCTCCTCTCATCTCTCTCAGCCTTCACAATACACACACACGCACGCACGCACGCAGGCCCACACATACCTCAGTCTCCTGGAAACCAGAGACAGTAACACAGACACACATGTTGAACATAAACCGGTTGAGCCGTGTCAAGAGTTCATCATCAGCATCTGTCATAGCAAAGCCGATGCCCAAAAAACCACTGGCTTCTCCCGCGCCACAGCCCCGGCGTTCCTGCCTCTAATGTTCACAGGCCGTGCATCTACAGTCGCCAAACTGGCTTCAGTGACGGCTAAACATAAGCAAACAGACAGATCCTTTTAGGACATGTTAGGATTTGTCCCATGAGCCAACTGGCTCTTGCACAAAATGGCCCTCACACATTGTGGAGAGTCTGAGTCAAGGTGTCATCTGTTTCTTTTATGAGCCCTTACATTGCCAGATCCAAAAGGAATGCCTCTATCTCTATGCACCAAATACAGTTTTTTTGTTTTTTTTAAATCACTACAATAATTTGCTAATCATTTTTTAAATCATTTACGTCTTACTTTCCTACAATTGTCTCATGCGAGTCTTTCTCCCAATCTTTTTTTATCCTCTAAAAAACTGAAATTCATAACTCTCCGCAGACAGTTTTGAGTTATTTCAGCTTTTCTGACAACAAGGAGGGTAAAAGCAAGAGACTCAGCACAGTTCACTTGGAGTTTGTCCAAGTAGAAGCTCTTGACCTCTCAATTACAGGATGATGGAGCCATTTCTTCTTTTGCGTGTTGCTGAATTTCATTAGCAAGCAGGCATCCGCACATGTTTGTGCAGCTTTGAGCTATGGCTTTGAATTGTTTTGCTGTGTTTTGCTTTTTTTTCTTTTTTCTACAGATTCCTGACGTGCAATACAAAGCACGGAAAAGGATTATGACCTTAAGTCAAAACACCAAGGTTTCAAAGTGTTTCCATTTATTTATAAAGGAAGAGCAAAAATAATTTCTGCTGGTGCTAAATTATAAAATTGTATTGGGTGATGCAAAATTTACTGTTGTGACGTTAACATTCATACTCCACTTTGTCAAATGAACTAAACCTGTTTGCCCCCTCACCTTCGGTGGAATTACACCACTTATTAAGAAGCATCAGATTTCAGCAGCCGTAGGATTTCTCTTTTGTAAAAGACCATGGCCTATTTCTCCTGCTGTCTTTAGACTCTCTTATTTGTTTTGGTTGTATTTACCCAGAATGCCCTGCTGCATAGTTTGCTTCCTGCTTTTGAAGGAATTGAATGCATTCAAACCGCACCAAAGTTAATTTTAGTCGAACCAAGACCTAGGTTTTGAGGCGGACCAGAGTTCACTTTTATGGTCCTCATCAAAGTTTGATTGCGCTTTCACACCTCTCCACACAAAGACTTTGACTAAATTAGACTAAACAAGGCTGGTGTGAAAGCAACCTATCTTTTTTATTATTCTCTTTACTTCAGTACCTTGATATCTGCAACAAATCCACGCCTACATTGTAACATAGGCTGCTTTCAAGGTTTCTCACATTATCTCATATTAAAATTGACTTACATGTATTTCTTTTCAGTCTCTTATCTTACGCTGCAAGTTCCTTACAAAACCGAAAAACTAAACATACACTGATATAATCTGATGCCATCAAGAGACAAAACACCGATGCACTCCATCGACAATGAATGCAAGACTTATGCACTCAAAGAATGTTTGCTTGACCTTTCTCAGCATCACCTCAGACACCAAGCCACGTCTGAAAGTAAGCCTCTCATTCAGTGCCAGTGGAGCAGCGCCGAGGTTTGTCTCTCTAATGCCCAGAGAGCCTGAAGTCTCATTTCCAGCTCAGGTGACAAGTGATCTGTTAAACAATAAGACCCGCTTTCCAGATTTCTCTTTTTTTTTTATGTTTTCTACCAACACAACACACAAGCAATCCAGTATTAGTCTTTACACATCTTTTGCACCATCTCTTCATCTGTTGTGTCGTTGTTTATAATCCAGGAAGTACTGAAAGACTTGAATGGTGATTAAGCCCAAGGGCTGTTTAACTGGTGCCGGGCGAGCAACGTGGCACTGAGCCATCTGCCAAAACAAAAAACCATCAGCGATGCCCTTTCACACAGAGAGCCAATAAGCCTGCCTCTACACCCGGCTGTGGAAATGAATTACCCTAATTCAAATAATGGAGACGAATCATAGACACAACACAAAGCTGGGTTGCTGATTACATAATTATCGCATCCAACCGCTGTCTTACGGAACGTAATCATTGTCTCTCATCAGCAGCAAGCTGCCATTGTGCATCTGGAGCTGCGTTACGCAATATTTGGAGAGACTCGCAGCAAGCTTGCTAACAATGAGCGCGACGCTTGTTTGTCGTGTTGGTAGTGTGGATAAGAAAGCGCTCTCTTGTTTAAACAAGACCAACCTTCTCGTAATGCCTGCCACTTTTTCTTTAAGTGCTGGAACATATTGTGACTATGTTTAACCAGTAATGGCTGAATGCCTTTGCTTTTTTCTAATCGCTTCCTGCCTTTAGCGCCAAAGGTGGCGGACAAGAAAGACGCATGCAGGTTTCCCTTTCTTCGAACGTGGAACCTTCACGGCTTCTCTTTATATTTTCCTCCTTGTGTCGAAATGCTGGAGCCAGGAAAGCCAGACCACCCCTTGAGCTTATTCAATACCGCCAGGACTGTGTCAGTCCTACCACGAATAGCTTGTAGATCATAAAGAAGATCATATCACCCCACAGGAATGTCCGCTGGTTTTTCAGCCACTGCATCATTTGCATTCATCTACCTTGCAGCCGTTTTCTGTGCCCACAATGATTGTGTGTTTCGGAGAACATCTCTTCCATGATGGATCCCAAAACATCTGCCAAAGGGGGTTTTCCTCCACAGAGGATTGTTACCCTGAGCTCTTTTTTTCCCACTTTGAGCCAGTCCTGAGCTACAAAGCTTTAAGCTGTCGGTGGCTGTTTTTGTCTTTAATTGTCTCCCTGCAGTTTACTGTGGTAACCTGTTAACAGTAAAAGTGAGGGTCTTTATTTTAAAGACAAGCTCCTGGCCTTCTGTCTGAGTGTCCATCCAGTCTGCTCCAGACAGCAGGCACTAACTGGAGTGGGGGCAAGAGGGGTTGGGGGGCTTCTACCTATCCTATAGACATAGGGTGTTAACAACTAATTAAAGAATTTACTGCCTCACTAAAACATTATTATTGCTGTTCCCTCCCAATTATTGCCTCTATTATCAGCTTTTATGGACACAGGTGAGCTTCCACAGAACGTTTTGCGTGTTTTGGCCGAGCGGTCAGTTATGACGTCGCGTTAAAAACACCACGGCAGCTGTGAAGCCGAGAGGTTAGAATCAGAGGGGGTAGATACGGGGCTTCTCTACTCATTTGCAATTCTAGTTGCTACATGAAATGGAAATATGCTTTTTCAGCTGGCCTCTTTCTCTCTTAAGTAAAGAGCCATCTTTTGTGTGGTTCCCACATGTGCTTTACATCACCTCAATCAATCTCTGTCTCCCCTCTGTCCACTAGGTGACAGTAATGACACAGCTCTCCCCTTTCAGGGACTGGGGATGGGATGCACTGTAATCTTTGTTTACACAAGGTAAAATACTTAGGCCTGTAGGGTGTAGGATGTTATAGTGATGTGGGAACATGCTGGTGAAGGTAATAATGTTAATGTCTATGGTGGGACGTCCACACGTTTCCTACTCTGCTCCTCATCACTCAGCAGCATCTGAAGGCTCGGCCGTAATGGCCCACATTATGGTGCTCTGTACACTTTCATGGTATCAGATTTAGATCCATTTGGATTTAGTGATTTTAAGTTACAATTTTTCTAAGAGGATGTCATGAGAGGTTTTTTTCCCAGCAGAAATTCTGACAATCTGTAACCTGTCTGAAATTCTACGTAGATTAGCTTTAATCATTGTTTTGTTTTGTTTTTCGCCGTACTTTTAAAGTTTGTACCAAATGAACACAGTGAAAAGGATGAATGTTTATTACAGTTGTAGGTGTGAATGAAACACTCACGGTGTTGTAATCTTGAGAATAAACACTAAAATATCACTACCATAGAAGAACATAAAGCACCAATGTATAATGTATAACAATTGCTTTAATTCACTGTGACTAAAATAATAAAAGCCACTGGATATATTTATGTCATAATGAGTATTTTTTTTATAATTTCCACGCTGTAGTTTTCCTACAACCTAAAATATGTCTTTCAAGCCAGCTGACTGGCAGTGTGCAGCAACAGGTGGAGGAGCTGCAGCATTATATATATCCATTATTATGTGCCACTTGGAAAAGTGAATAATAAGTGCTTATGCCTGCAAGATTTCATATGAAGTTGCGATATTGCCTGCTTGTAGATACCAGTTTACAGAACATATAATGGATACATCTGTTGACCCAGTGAAGCGTTTCAGTGTCACGTCTATTTCACTAGAAATCCTCTGTAAACAAAAGTAAAACACCAGAAAAAAAAAGGTAATGCTCTATTTCTGTTTTTGCTGGAAATAGTTTTTTGTGTTTTTGTGCAGTTGTGGTCACGTCTAAACCTGATCTAGAACTGGAATGTGACGACTGCACCAAACTAGCTTTGTGGCTTTTGATGAAACTAGAAAAAAAAAACTTTTTATCTCTTCTGTTTTCACTTTAATGTCAGTGTAATGTGCTGCTTTCTGATGTTGGCTTATGTTTGTGTAATTACGCTGCTCTAATGTAAGTATTTGGTGCCAAGAATAACGCAAAAACCAGTTTCAAAGCAGCACTCAGACTGTAAATGTCGACAAATGTTCAAAGTCAGCACATAACTTCTTTGTCTGTCTGCTGACGACCTTTTAAAACATTACATTTTATATTAAATATTATTTTTAAAAAAACATTAACGTTATGTTTATATATCTGTTTTTTCAATGTGTTAAATAATTAGTAATATTGTCCAAAACAAATGTGAATGCCGATATATCATGCTTCACTGTTTAGAAAGTCGACAATTAAAATTATTTACAGTGTAATTAGTTAAAGATTTTTTAGGTGTCTAATTTTAAAGAGTAACAAAAACTAAGAATGTGCCTGTAAATAAAACAAAGTGTTAAAGACGTCATAACCAAAATGCTTAAAGCCCAATATTCAAATTTAGTTTCTAATGAACCTGGTTCAGAAGTTTTTTAGCCACTTACACAGAAAGAAGATGAAGACAAGAACTAAAGAGAAAGACATTTTTTTTACACCCCAGCTCTTCTTCTTCTACTGCTTCTTGTTTAATGGTGAGTGGCAAACAACTTAATGAATCATTACTGCCACGAAATGCGGAAGTGTGAACCAAGTGAGAAAGATAAACAAACTCATATTCTAATCATACAAATTACAGCAGCTTAAAAATAAAATATGGTGTGTTTTATATCTCGAGTCTATCTGAAATAAATCAAGAACAAAAAAAATGAATGCCAGTCTTCATTAGATGGAAATTACCTGATCATACAATCCAGACTGCATGCCTCACATCAACATACAGTGCTTGCCGTTGACACAGCTCTATCCATTTTATAGAGAGTACTTCTCCTTTATGCCACCTTTACTCCTTCAGACACCTAAAAAGGTGAAATAAAACCTTTTTCCCTGATAAAACAGCTGACCTGTTCTGACCTTCAGCAGCAACTGATTCAGGGTCTCAGCATGCTAGCAAGAGCCAGCATCAATACTGAGCTAGCTAAGGCTGAATACAAACTTCTTTGAATTTTTTTCTCTGACACACAATCTTTCTGAACCACAAGTCTTATGACACTTATTGACTTTGGCAAAGATATATACATTCATAATACATTCTATTTAAACATATTGGCCTTCCTCTTCCTGTCTGGATGCCGCAGACCACATCAGAATATTCTACTAGGATTATTTACCAAACTGAAGTAGTTGGCTTGGTTGGAACTTAACCATAATTAAACGTTACAAATTACTGTAATATAATTCAATTTTGATTACTTTAATTGCTTATATTTAATATCGTCCAATTTTTATAAACTCTTTAAACATGCTGAGCCCCAGTTCCATACAAACAGCATCTTAATACAAGAAAAATCCATTCGATCAGTTATGTATTAATGATTATGTTGTATAAATCAGCGAAACAAGGTGCAGACTTACATGTTTGAACTCTGTTCCTCCGTCGGATGTGCTTCACTTATCTTTTTGCTTCTTCACTTAGTGACTGGTATCAAAGCTTTATGCTGCACAACTTCTTTCACAACTTTACCGATGCAGCGTTTGTGACAAATTTGCCGTATTTTTCAAACATAAAAGTACTCATGTTGACCAAAACATTGTACACTGAATGGTGTACAAAGCGTCTGTTCTAGTTGGAAGCGTTTAAAATTTTAGACTGTGGTCTTTGTTCTGAGATGTCACTCAGTTATTTAGCTGGAGCAGGTCTCATCTAGGGGCTGGAGATGGTTTGTTTAGAGAGCAAGAAGTCTCAGATAATACTTCCTCTCCAAAACATCAGTTCCTCCACGTTTTGCATCCATTTTATACCCTTTTCTTTTTACTCTGTCACACATTGCCGCCCATCCGGTATCTCTATTTGCATCAACGATGATGTATTTCAACACACACACGCACACGCATAACAAGCTACAACAGAGACAGTAATGGAGGAACGAAGACTCTGACACCGACATCTGACATTTATCATTAGCGCGTCTGCCCAGGCAGGCCGGGTTGACCCAGTCAACCGTTCACACACCTCTACTCATCCATCAACATCACAGAGTTCAGTTCAAGTTTGACAAACTAGGATGTACCATGTCAGATCGCTCTCTCTCTCTCTTTCTCTCTCTCTCTCTCTCTCTCTCTCTCTATCTACCTAGCGAGGGAGAATTGGAATTGAAATTGCGTTCAAGATAACTTTATACCAAAAGAATGGCCACAAAAAAAAAGATACTGTGTCACTTGAAAGCAAGATATAAAAGTCTAGTGTTTTTGTTTGTTTGTTTGTTTGTTTTTTTTGTCTTACTCTTCTGGTAAGGGTGTAATTTAGAGACATTTTGTGCATGACTTAACTTTTTCCTGTACAATAAAAAGGGAAAGTATCACTTGAGATATATATATATATATATATATATATATATATATATATATATATATATATATATATATATATATATATACAGCTCTTTTTTTCATCCCATCACCCCTGACTAACAAGACAAGCAGCAACTACCCTCACTACAGATAAAATAACAGAGTTTTGCAATAATTTTTCAACCATAATCATTTACAAACCACAAAGTTCATCATTGATTCTTTTCAGGTAGCTGCATTCCTGCAGTTTTTGATTCATAAACTGATGAAAACGGCAGGCACTCTGGCACTTTCTCTGCCATTTCACTAAAATGACTTCAAACCATAGAAACGGGATGAGGGAAAATGTTGGCAGCTTTAAAAATCTTGCTATTCTTTCAGGCTGGCCCACACCTTCATTTTTTACAGGGTAAAATAGGCAGAATGAAGATATTCCTTAACCGGTCGTCTTCTGTAATTACTTTTGTTGAGATTTTAATTATGTGTTACATGAATGTGTTTAGGATCACATACTTTTGGATTGTGTGTATTTCCCAAGATGGTTAAAAAAAAAAAAAAATCCTATGTGATTGTAGCTTTGTGGATTCGTATGCGTCAGAGTGAACGTAAAAACAAGTAAGGATTGCAAAGCCAAGCAGGACTTAGACTTAAGGAGTTATTGCAACATGCACGTATATTATTTTTTTCACAACAATTTTGCTTCATTTTCCAAAACAAGTCAGTTTTTACAAGCGTTTACTTAGTTCTTCTTCAGAGTTATCGTTATTTTGTACAAATCTTATCTAAATGAGGTTGTTTTCCCAGAGGGATTTTAATTTGTCAACACATCTATTCAAACTGTTTAAATTCTTAACACTCTAAACAACATGATTTGAGTTGAGCACCTGGACATCCTATTCTATATTTAGATTACCACTTTTGTCCATTTTTAGCAGCTTGTGCAAAGCTGCTAAAAATGTAGTTTACTCCACATTATGTAAAGAAGAAGAGTACATTGCAATGCACCTCCTTAGAAAGCATTATTCAGGGTTATTTACCAACAGGACAATACATCACACTCTCTGCTCACCTTTACAGCTTAAGGGAAAAAAGAAGTACCTACTGGAATTGCTTTTCTACAAAACTGGCCTCCTCCCAACAATGATAACCCAGGCTGTTTGCATATCTTAATACCACAAATGACTCCTAAAATGATTCATTATGAGGTGTCAGCAATGCCAGAAAGTTTTCTCAATGTTCCGAGGAAGAATTTTCAAATAATAAGAGAGAACTTAGTGACCCTGAAATATATTACCAGTTCAGTCTTTAGTGCATTTTCTTTTATTTTGTCTCTTTTAGATTTGTGGTTGTTCTTGATCTTATAGCTGTTTTATAACATCTATTTCGGCGGTCAAACAATAATCACGATGCAGCTTTCATGTTAATATTTACTAGCATCTCCCATCGGTCGTAAGGTGGGAGTGTTGAGTTGCATCCAACCTTTCGAGCATGAAAATAAAGTCTGTGTTGCAAAGCAGCGACTTCATGTGAACGTTTCAACAAAATAGAACAGGTTTTATTTTTTCAGCTGTCTGATGAAAACCCTACATCTATTTTACCCTTATCCAAAGAAACCTACATCGCAACGCAGAAAGTCTCACAACTGAGACTCACTATCATGCAAAAGCCATACAGTTTAGGATCTGCAGATTTGTTTGTGCCATGGTGAGAAAGCTGAATGAAAATCCACAAACTTCCATGATGGATGTGTAAGTTTCTTTATTTTCTCTTCATAAAGTCGAATACAACAACTGGAAAGGGCGAAAAAGTTAGTGGCATGGAGAACGTGTTGGATAATTACTGGTTATATTCACACGTGGGCTTATTTTGAGATCTTTCTGACCCTTCTTTGTGTGTGAAGTGCCACGCACGCGCCAGGAATTATCTGCTCCATTCACACAAGAGCTCAGATGGACATTATTCCCAACAAATATGCTTATTTACATGCAGTCCCCCGAGGCGATGTACAGGAAATCTCAGTCCTTGAACGGGTGTGTAAAAACAACTGTGGCGGCTGCGATCTAGCAGTCAGCACAGGCCCATGAATGTCTAAACCTTTTAACTGCAGCCTTAAGTTAGAGAAATCCCCTGTTGTCATTGGAGATGACTCCACTTGGGTTTTCTTTTTTGTAAGATCTCCTTGAGTTTTTTTCAAGTGCAGATTTAGCAGAATTAACTGGGACATTTCTGCGCTCCTGAACCAGGAAACTTGAACTCTGTGATTAATGGTTTTCTCCGTCTTTGTTTCCGTGCTTCATCTTCTCCCAGATGATCTCTAAGCCATAATATATTTTCCTTTTATAATACAGCTCTGGCCACATTTATTTGGCTCTCCTGTTCAAGATGTGTAAATTCATCTTTTGTTGCAGTCGCATAATCTGCCTGAAAATCCAACCTTTAGTTTGTGTGCTATAAAATAATTGATTTGGCCCTAAAAAAAAATCTATACATGTAAATGAAGTATTTTATATTTATGCTTTACTTTGTAAATTTTTCAAAAAAGTCTACCTTATAATCCATCATTTTCCCTTTCTACTTACTAAGTAAGTAGAAAGGGAAAATGTTCACAAGCAGAAACGCTCGCAGTCGGCCCAGCCGTACATGAAGATTCATTTTCAAACAGACTTGTTCACTGATGACTGCTGTGCAACCTTGGATGGCCCAGATGGATGCAGTAGTGGATTGGTGGTGGATGGCCACCACGACCCAACGTCAGCAAGGAGGCGGTGGAGTTATTTTTTGGGTTGAAATCATGGAGAGAGAGAATCATTGGTCGGCCCCTTCAGAGTCCCTGAAGGTGTGAAAATGACCTCAGCAAAGTTTATGGTATTTCTGACTGATCACTTTTCTTTCATGGTTCAAAAAGAAGACCCTTACCTTCAGTAGCAAAATCATCTTCATGCAGGACAATGCACCATCTCATGCTACAATGAATACCACTGTGTCATTGGCTGCTATGGGCATAAAACTCATGGTGTGGTTTTATCCTCCTCTGACCTCAACCCTATTGCGAACCTTCGGAGTTTCCTCAAGCAGAAGATCTGAGGGTGGGATGCAGTTCATGTCAAAACAGCAGCTCTGGGAAGGTTTTCTGACATCCTGCAGAGAAATTCAAGCAGAAACTTTCCACAAACTCACAAGTTCAGTGGATGCAAGAATTGTGCAGGTGATGTCAAAGAAGGGGTCCTATGTTAACATGTAACTCGGTCTGTTAAGATGTTTTTGATTGACATAGCTTTTGATTTTAGTACATGTGACCACTTAATGCTGCACATTCAAAGATTGACCGTTTGCAGTTCTTTATAATCCATAAAATGTTTAGAAAATCTGCTGTACATAATATTTTGGAACAATGCACATTGAGATTTTTATTTTTGAAATAATTTTGTTCAGAAAAAATTAGATTTATACTGTAAAACTTCATGACTTGAAAATTATACTAACCATCATTTGCATTGACCATTTAAGAAAATCTGAGAAAATATTATTTGCATAATAATTTGCAACATGGTGTATGTCTCTCATTTTCATGTGTGAATATGAAACAATAATGTGACATTAATGCAAATTTGTTTGATCAACTTTGGTTCATCGATCAGTGATGTGGGTCCATAAGTAGCCTTTGATTTTTCAGATATTGGGGGGGTCAGCTATTTTTCCCCAATCTAAATTTCTGATAGTTGAAAAAAATGATCAAATAACCTTTGTTTTTAAACTGCAGATCAACATATTCAGTACTACTCTGGAGGGAGGATAAAGGCTAAGGCTTAAAGTTGTCTTAATTTTCTTCCATTTATGAATCATGCCATTAATATTAGGGTTATTGTTGTATATTTGTTTGTTTACAAATACAATACCTATAGATTGAGAATAAATGTCTTCTTGCCATTAAAAACCATCTTAAATGAAAATACATCCTTCCTTGTGGTGTTTGCCCTCATCTGTGATATCAACTAATTTTACCAATCATTCTACATTTACAGAAGAAACAGGCATCTTGTTTCTGATGTTATTTATTCTCTCACTCCTTTTCACCTGCCTGAACATTAAAAGAGTCTGAAATTAATCAAGTTGTCTTTGACACGGCGCTTCAGTCTATTCGCTGATGGATATCATGTTGGCTTTGTTAACCGTAGCAGACAAATTACAGGGAGCGCATCACCCTCGCAGGCCTTGTTTGGCATTCCAGCTCCGCCATGTTTTGAAATGTATTAATGGAGGACATGCAGGCGTGAGACATTACCTGCAGGTTCAGTCAGGAGCTGCTGTTAAAACCAGAACGGGCCTGTGAGGTGAAGCCCTGTCATCACGGCACTCCTTTCACACCTTCAAACCGCAGGGCGAGCTGCAATTTTCTGCCTTGGCTCTCAGTGAACCAAAAAATGCGCCATGTTTGTAAAACAATTAGGAATATTGGGGTGTATATGAATCATAAGCTCAACGTGTTTCTTTGTGATTGTCCTTCATTCGTTGTTTGTTTTAAGGAGAAATAAACAGCCAGACACCCGACTTACCGCTTGCCGTATTTCTTTTCCTTGGAGTAATCAATAAAACTATCGATGTGAGTAGCACGCAAGCTGTCTTCGAAGACTGAAGCAAACTTGTGCAATGACAGGTCTCTGCTTCTTTCATATATTAAGCACGTCTACCCGGGCGAGTCTCTCTTCCAGTGGCAGTGACCTCTTCTCCGTGCCTGCTGGGAATTACAGTCATTCAGTGAGTTTCTCACCATGATGGATGACACCTGCACCCGTTGAGCAATCGCTCTTTGGTGTTGTATTGTTTTTCTTTCTCACTTTTGCGTGGGAGCGAACGGCGTGCATTCCCCGAGCCAAAACCAACCCAGATAATCATCTCATCTGAGTGATGCATGATCTTCGCTCCGTGGACGACAAATTATCAGGAAACGTGGAATGTCTTGCCGGTAGGGCAGCAGTGATACTCGTGCTACTTGTTGGCTCAAGTCTCTTAACACCTGCGCACTGTGTGCAAAATACTAGCAAAGCATTCATTCTTCTAAAAAAATTATATTCTTATGCAAAGCCAAACCCCAGTTTTTGCAGTAGGCTTGGGCATAAATTCATGCTGTAACAATAAATAATTAAATCAAACTAACATATTTATCTCCTTGCAGCTTTATTGGCTCTGCTGCAGATTTCAGACCAAAGCATATAAATTTTGTCCCGTTACAACCACAGACCTCAGTGTGTTGGAAAAGGAGGATAAATGGTTTGCAATATGTTTTGCAAATGAAAAAATCAGAACGGTTTCATCAACAGTTTCCACGCTCATTAAAATCTTTTGCAACCAATACTCTCAAAAGGCATCATTACACACTGGATGCATCTGGGATTAAATTTTGCATCGCTTTAAAGTAGAGTTATGCCAGGTTGGAAAAGAATATACTACTCTTTAAACATGATATGTCTAACACAATGTCCACTTGGAAGCACAATGGTCACCATGGTGTGAGTGGATAATAATGCTGGAAGATAACCTACGGTTGCTATAGATTTAATCTGGATGCACAACCCTAAACATACAGCCAAATTTGAATCATTTCAATCAAAGCATTACCATGTGTTATAATGGCCCAGTCTTGATGCAATTTTGCAACCTGAGTCAAAACTTGAAAATTGCTGATCACAATCAGTCAGATCTGATCTTGGGATTGAGCTGCTCTGCAAATAAGATGTGCAAAAATGTGTCCTCTAGTTATGAAAAGTTTGAATCCATTCACCAAAATCCCTCCTGCCCGTACCTGCAGTGAAAAATGTATTTAATTGTCAGCTAATGTGTTTTCAATATTACACTAAATACTGTTTTGAATAGAGAAGTTGTTGACTTTAATGTTCCAAGAATCAGAAGTTCACCAATTGTTTTTATTATTCAGTCTGATAGATGAGTCCCTGCAGTAAATCCCTGCACATGAAAACAGATTAAAGTACCATAAATTAAGTGTCAGAAGTACAAATGAGAATAACAGTAGTGATTATCCTTATGGGTTTAATCCACTATGTTCCTTAAAATACTTAGTAGTATTATCACAATTATATGGTTTTTATATTTGGATAACGCAGGTCACACTTTTCAGATTTGTATTTATAATAGATTTTAAACCCTGTGTAATGTATCTTGCATTTCCTGATTGTGAGCTTTTTTTGTCTTGGTTTTCCACATAAAATCTGAATACAGTAAGGTTTGTGGTTTCAACATTGCAAAAAGTTGGAAAACGCTGTAAAGGCACTGTCTAAATAAAGTTATGCGTGATCTCTTTTCTCCAGACATTTCTTTGGTATTGTTTACATCTTCGAGAATGTGACTCTTCGAGGCGATGGAAGACAAGCACTTCCTTGTAGTCCAGAGACAAAAGACTCTCAAAATAACAAAACATCCCCATATGTCACCCGCTGATGCAAAGCAAAGCCATAAATGTCAACCAGATGGGCACGTTGCTGAAAATATTAGGGCGCTTGCGAGACAACGAATGAGAGCGACTTGGTGGCATCGTCTTTTAAGCCAGGCCCATCAGCCTTCTCAGTTACTGGATTCGAGAGAGGGTATAGAGGCGAGTGAAGTGTGTGGGTTCACTACCACTGAGCTCTATGATTAAACAGTAGCATGTGCCGACAGCTGGAATAGAAGGGCGGTGATCCTCTGGGTCACTGTGGAGGGTATAAGCTGCCTCTCAGCAGTGCTGTGGAAATCGCATACTTGGCAGAGTCTTTCGCATTTTATCACGTTACAATCACAAAATTTAGTGTTTCAAATTTTTGCTCAGTGGGATGTTGAAAATCTTGGGACGTTGCTTTAAATTCCCAAATGTTGCTTTCATTTCTTAAAAACTTTCTAGCTGACATGTCTGCTGTTTGTTCTCCATTGTTCTCTAACAAACCTTTGAGGCATTCACATTTATAAGAAGATGAAATTACACACAACTGACTTGGTATTGGATGCACTGGATTAAATTTGGACATGTCCAAGAAGTTTGAGTACAATGCATGCTATTCTTTGAAGATTTTAATTAGATAAAATTCTACTTTTTGTTTATTACCTCATAGAATTCAATTCAAAAATGCTTTTGAAATGTGCAGCTGTAGAAAGATGAAATATGAAAAGGTTCACTGAGTTTAAAGTACTGATACATCCTCAGTCTGTTTTCATTGCGGTTTGCAGGTTTATCTATGTTACCATTTGTCAATAAATCATGAAAAAGCTGGCCTATAAAAAGGTTCCTCTTCCTATATCATCATCTATAACTTGCTTTAGGAAAATACCCACGATGAATAAACTTCTCTTTCTGGCTAGCGGGGGGGTTTTTTCGTGTTTGTTTTCATGACTTGACAGGACAGTGTGGCATTGTTTTTTTTACTTTCATTTTGAAGGGGGCAGAGGAGGAAACATCTCACAGTTACAGTTAATGGCCTGAAAATGTTGTGCCAGCTGCTCCAAAAGAGGTTAGAGAAAGGCTAAACCTTCTGCCGTTTCAAATATTTCTCCAAACCTGAACAGGCTGTCATCTCATCTGCCATCAGCTGCTCTTAAAGTGTCTGGCCGGCAAGCGTGTCGCAAAGTCGCTTACGTAGATGCAAAAAGGTTTTCTGCTTGTCACCACTTGATCCTGCCACAACTACCGAAGAGCACACTCCACTTTAGGTCACTGGTTCATAAGAAAAAATGAATGAGTAAAAGTTAACTGTTTGTATTGCAACATGTGTGATTGATGACATCAAACCTGTCTTTTGTTATTTGTAACTGACTTTGTCTCTCAGTCAGGGATGGTTCTTATCGTTTCTATTTGACAGACTCACTAAAGCTGTTAACGGCGAAATTTTAAAAGAAAGCATTTCATCCGCTAATGCACTAATGCGGAAGCTGTTTTTCTATTTTTATTCAAACTCTGCTTCCCCATCATTAGATGAACCTGAGCATGTTTGGTCACCTCCCCGTGTCTTTGTGTTTGCACAAACCGATGGAGCAGGGCAACAGGTTTAGTTTCGTCATCTAATCGGATTACTTACTGAAAGGTTTGATGCACCTTTTCCCCTCTGCAGGGCTATTTATAGTGAGAAAAGAAAGTGATTGTTCCAGTACGGTCTTGCATTTACCTTTTCAGCATGCTGTCATTAGCAACCACAGTCCGGACGAGTGATTGAATTTTGTTCGACTCTTTGCCCCATGCTGCCCCGGTTCATTAGTTCTCGGTTTTCCCATTCATACTTTAAGTAGCAACTTTAGACAAAGTCATTTTTTTCTGTGGTATTTTGCTTGATAATTACTTCCCTAGAAAACCCCCAGAAGACACACTCTTTTATAGACAATGTGTTTAATTGGGCAAATTAGAAAGAGCCCGTATTGCGCAGCAGCTGTGTACACACACATTCCCCTGTGGAATCTGCAAGGAAAGCCCTCAGAGCAGCGGAGAAGCGATGCAGAGAGAATCAGGAGTTAAAAGTAGCTTGATTGAGTCAGAGGGCCTCCGTGCCAGAGCAGTGGCTTTTTCAACACAGATGCACATAGTTAGGATTTGTGTGAAACCTCAGTCTCCAAATGATCTCCCAGCTGCATCAATTCTCCAACTTCTGGCAGATTGGCTGACATATCCAGTTTTCATGCATGGTATGATTAGTGTCATTAAACTGTAGCAAATTTTAGTCCCTTGAAGAAATTTTAGACTACTTGTTTACAACCGAGTTGTGGCACAGACGGTACCTGAGCAAAAGAAAACACTAAACTTACGACATGAATGCGAATATGGCAAAATCCTTTTTGCTTGATTTGTACTTTCAAATTGGAAAAACGGTTCACATGAGCAAAGCTCCAATTTAGGTCAATTACATCATTTTAGAGTTGGTTCTAATGTTTGACCTGGTAACATCTTGTAGATTTCCCTCCATTTATTTATTTTTTTTTGATAAACAGGCTGGACACAAAATGTGTGTGTCTTTTCTACCAGTTGTTGGTTATGTGCGCATCTGCCCAAATATTGAGGAGCCACAGTAACCATGCAGTAGTAGCTTTAGCAACACTGAAGGACTCATTTTTACCATGATGGTCAGCAATGGTGGCTTGAGAAGTCCAAAAAAAGGTCGATGTTTTCTGTAGTTGGTTCAGATCAAGGTAGGTTTTGTTCAATTCACATTGGAATTGAACAGCATCAGAGTTCGTTTGGAAGTGGATTGAGACCAACTCAAAAAGTGAGTCTCGATCTGTGTTTTTTTTTTTTTTTGTTGTTCTTGCCATGGTTCACTTGAGCGTATTAGCCCCTGCATATAAAGTACAGAGAAACTAACTCTAAAAAAATATTCTTTTGAGATTTTGTTCTTTGTCATAGCATCTCCAGTTGACGTAGATTTGCCATCTGGACATCCAAAATTTGAACCTCCTGCTCCACCACAATCTACTGTATTGGATTGAGATCTGACGACTGGAAGCAAAGGCCATTGGTGCACAGTGAACCCATTGCCACGTTCAAGAAACCAATTTGAGTTTCTAACAGCGTTGTGACATAATTCATTATCTTCCTGAAAGTAGCCAATTGAAGGTGAGAGCGATATAATCAGAAAGGATGGAAAATGCTCAGCAATAGTGATGAAATGCTGGTTGATACTTGCCAGGGTGAATCCGTGTTTGAGGCAAATTTTGACTGCACCATCTGAATGTGGAATAAGATTCATGTGTGAACTGTGGCCCAAGACTCCTCATTATAGCTACCAGGAGAAGCTCCTGATGTGGTTTTCTGCTGCTGTAGCCCATCTGCATCAAAATTTGTGCATTCAGGGATGGTACTCCACAAACCTTGGTGGTTACTTGAACTACTTCTCACCGTGTTGGAGGGCATGTTATCACAAACTCTTTGAAATACCTTGGCCTTTCAACTAAAATGTGTTAGACTACTCAAACGTCCCCCTCTCATTTCTGTGAAATGTTACAGGAGAAGACTGAAGGGCCAATATAGCCAGGTCAAAGCCGAACAGTCAACACATCTAGTGGTTGAGCGTTGTTAATTTTTACACACACTCTTCCTGTAAGACCCCTCCTACAGCAGTATGCATCATATATATATATGTTTTGTCATATATTTAGGAACCTTTGTAGGTCAGTCTGGAAGAGTTGTACAGAGGTATGTACTTCTGTCATGCAACTGCTACAATGAAAGCTAATATTATCACATTCACTCGACCTTGCTGAGTCCTTTAATGGATGTATTTTCCAGGCACATAGTGCCATTTTACAGCACAGTCAAGTAACAATGGTGCTTTCAGTTATTATGAAAATGCAGTATTTAACATAAATAACTTAAAAGAAATTAGATTTTGCATCCCAGCTGTATCTTTACAAATGCTTTTAGGAGCTCAGCAGACTTGCAGTTCCACCAGATGCATGTTAATTGCTGCTGCCACTAGTCTGGTGGATCTGTGTGGGGAGGGGTGTCCTGTGGAGTGGGAGCTCCGATCAGTGCCTTGGGTAAGGTTAAGGCTTTAAAAAAAGATGATTTTGCATAATACCCCCCACCTTTATATTCACTTCTTTTGGCAAAAGGAGGCAGCCCAAAATTTAATAGCACGATACCAATAATTGGGCCACTGGTGAGTTTGCAAAAATAATTACTTAACATCTCAGAGCTGGAACTTCCTTCTTTCAGATTACAGATTACAAGACACTGATGACCATAACATCTGCTGCGATTAAATTATGTCAAAGCTTTAACCCCCTGAAGCACTTCAATTCAATAACTACAGTTTTAAATCTCAAAGCTTGTCCTGTCTGTTTTTCTTTTTCAGGTCTGGTAGAGATCTGCTTGATGCATCCACTTGACGTTGTGAAGACGAGGTGAGCGTAAATTCTAAAAATTGTAATCTACCTGTTTGTTTTCTCGAGATGAACAAAACTAATTTAGCTGGAATCTGCTTCATAAATTTTGGTGATGGGATTTTTGCGGCCAACAGTATACGGGGTGTTAAATCTTAAGATTAGTAGGCCCCCTTGGATCTGGGCTCATTCCCCACAAAAGTAGGTGCCAATGTTGTAACTTTCTCACACATTTAGTTGCAAATTAAATGCACCGTTTCACTGTTCAAACCTCACAAAATGTGCAAATATGCCGCTTTAAATTTATGTCTTATATTTGTCTTATTATATAACCAAAAAGCACAATATATAGTTTCTTCTTTTCTGCAGCTCTTGCCAAATCGATCGGATCCCAATGAAAGCAGCTTATGTTTTCATCGGCTGCTTTTCCGTTACCATCCTAAGAACAGCAGCGGCGTTGAGCTGTAGAGTTTTCTGGAGCCTAACACCACAGTGTCTCAGTCAGTCATAAACAGATCGTGGGCTACTACTAAAGCTTTATAGTCTTTCACAGGACCAGCCAAGACCTCTGCCTTCACCCCCCCCTTCCTCCCACTCACTCCTCCTCTGTAAATTGTACCACTTTTTCTGTCATTTACGGCAGCACTTTCTTGGTAAATAAATTGCCCGGCGTGCCTTTTAAAAAACTGAGACGCTTTCACTTTGAAGGCCGTGCCACCGCTAGAACGTGGGGAGCAAGAAGTGGGGATGAAAGCCAAGGGTGAGCGGTGCTGTATTGGTCGATATTTGATACTTTGAAGGCACACGCCGTGATTTATGGTCACGAGTGGAAACTGCGGGCTTTATTACAGGTAAGTCTTGAGCTCTGGCTGTCCGTCCTCACATGAGGTCAGGGTTAAAAGTGCGCTCGCTATTTTCTTTGTAACGCTCTTCCCTCAGAAGTGATAAAAGTCGCTTTAAAGTGGACATGTTTATCTGTTTGTTTTCCGTTTGTGTCACCATGTGTTTATACTGATAAGACTTTTGTTGTTTGCAGTGGGCCGGGGTAAATTGATTCCTTTTGGTCTTGACTTACTTTTTTTGAGTTTTTAAATGTAATTGCTTCCATATATGCATACAGAAGACACAGCAATCTGCCTACGGTTCCAAATAACACAAAAAGAAATATTTCTGCCTAATCGGCCAGACGTTTTCTACATTAAGGAATGCGAGCAGAAGGAAGTTGTGTGAAAACATGTTCATGTTCGCACTCTAATATCTACAGATGAATTCATAAAGCAAGCATACACCCCAGCTAATTGGGACACTTGGGGAGCTGAAATCTATTAGTAGGAACCTTGGAGCCGAGAGTCAGACACACCTCGGCTGGGTTTCTCTCCCTGGCTCGTGTGTGTGTGCGTGTGTGTGTGTGTGTGTGTGTGTGTGTGTGTGTGTGTGTGTGTGTGTGTGTGTGTGTGTGTGTGTGTGTGTGTGTGTGTGTGTGTGTGTGTGTGTGTGTGTGTGTATGTTTCTCTCTCAGGCATGGCTCTTATTAGGAACTGCTTTAATGTCCAACAGTCCAAATTGAACAGCGACTGGAGTGAATTTACTTTTTTTTTTCCACAACCAAAAAAAAAAAAAAATCAAAGGGTTTTTTCCCCCCTTTGCCTTTTGATTTTCAGGAAGGTACTCTTGACTAAATGTGTACCTGTTTGCCTTCCTGCGTGGGTTTATCTATCTCTCCTACATTTGAAGGGAAGAGGAGAGTGCCAATTAGCAAAAGTTAACAATGAATAGCTCAGTCCCGCTGTTATACATTCAAAACTGCAAAGACAAATTGGCCACTTTGGAAAACCCCTACCAAATTTGGAGCTATTTTGAAATCACGTTCATTTCACGATGAGAAACACACCGACAGAAAAATATTTTGCAGTTATGTAAGAATCGTTAGCGCGAACTCGGCTCCAAATCGCATGAGATCTGACACAAAAACAAAAAAGTTTTTTCATACGTCGTGTTGCCTTTTTACTAATCTGCGCTCTGACTCCGACCAGTTAACCTCCGTTATTCACTTTTCCGAACACGGACATGTTTCTTGGATCTGAGCGACTCCATGTTCAATCAGTTGGATTTACAACCTCCTTCCTTGTTGAGAGAGAGCCAGACATGTATTTCTGACTAAAACACTAGAACAGATTCCTTAGAACTACTGAGTGGCTCGTATTTTAACCCATATTTTATCTTAACAATTCTCATACCGAAAAACCTGTTGGTGCTTTTTTTAACTGCATGATTACATTTTCAAATAAGCTAAACAACTAATCATTTTAATTAGCTTTGTTTGATTTAATTATTTTTGAAACAAAGATTAATATGGTTTTTAATTTTACAAAATAAAAAGTCAATATTGATCTGCACTTTAGGTTATAAATTTTAATAATAAGGTGAGAAATAACGCTACAAGACTAACTACAACCAATCTTGTATCATTTATGCACTTCCAGTTAAAAAAAATTATATTTTTAGGATCAATATTTTGATGCGTAATTGAAAATGGACAGCATTAGATGTTGAATCTGTTTCTTCTCCTTAAATTCTAATAATGAAGATAGTAACATTTCCATGTCAGTGACACATTTGATAACTGTGTATATTGGTTATTATCTGTCTAGTTTAAACATAATTAATTTAGTTATTAGCAGCATCTTTGTAGTATTTCTTCAAACATTTATTTTCTCCAAAATGTTGCAGACTGAAAAACATCCCGCCCCCCCCAAGTTCATAGAGTAATCAGCAGCTTAAGAAAACTTTGTGGCTTTGTCTTTTCTGTCACCAGCCGCTCCTCAGGTATCAACTCTTCAGTTGCTCATCATGCAAAACTTAAATAATCAGATTCATTTGAAAGTGACGTAGGCGGCATAGCCGCCGTGTTTCTTTTGAGCCTGTCGGCCAGACAAAGCCGACTAATGACTCCGGTTCAACTCTGCTGACATAAGCACATCCCACAGTAACGTTGTTGCATTTATACCCAAAAATTAGCTAAAAAAAATAGTTTATAACGTTTGCTATCTGCTAAAAATATCAAGAAAGCATTTTAGTTTTCTCTTAAAGTTTTTCTCATTTTTCCTTGCTACAGTCATATTAACAGGCCAAACATTTTAAGTGGGATTTTATCTGGAAGTCCAATGCAGGAAAGGAAAATGGCAAATAGTTTTTGAGTTTTTCTAAAGAAAGATCTCAAGTGTAGTATGTATTTGTGTAGAATCCCCTTTACTCTGAAACCATGGACTAAAATTCACCGTGTAATTTAACCTCAGCATGAATCCAGCTGTTCTGAAGGCCTCGGTGGTTCGTTAGAAAACATGAGTGAACAAATGTCATCACAAAGAGCAAGAAAGCATGATTACCACGAGGGTAGTTGCACTGCATAGATTTTCCAGATTAAATTTACCACAATGTTTTGTAATACTGTCATGTATAAAGTCCAAGTATGAAAGCGAAATCTGACAGTAAAACCAGACGATCATCATGCCGACATGCAAGCATAGCATAGTTCACACGATGTAAACAGTTAATTACCCCTCACCCTGATACCGTGTTCATATGTGAAGGTGGGGGTGAAGATGGGGGGGTTGCGCGATGCTGGAAAGGCCTTCGTCGGAGACGGTGAGACCAGAGTTACAGCTTTTCATTAACCTGGAAACCACCTAGTTACATGGTTCATGGGCTGGTCTCAGCTCACTTGGAGGTAACAAAGGGTGTCGGGCGGCTTTTTCTGCAGGGGGCTGTGTGCTCGAGGCACCCCATCTGACTCTGATCAGGGTCCACTTCTCATTAGAGAGTTGCTTCGAGCCTGGATTTCCCTTCATGTCGAGATCCTGTTACATGGGGCTCCGCCCTCAACATAACTTGCATGCGCAAACCGTTTGTACCAATCTAGAAGCAGCTACTCACCAATCTCCTTTTGCTTCCTTCTGCAGCAGAAGGGCCACGCCTTTCTCATGTTTTGGAGTCTGTGTGAATGTTTTGCAGCGTAATCTAATTTGTGTTGGAAAGATCCCAAAAGTGTATCTGTTGTAGTAAGTCTTGAACAAGCCACTCCTTCATTCCCTCTCCCTTTCGTTCTCACTGTCTCCCCCCTTTTTTTTTTCTTTTTAATTCCTCTTTTCCTGATTTCCTACGGCTTCGACTCCTCCCCCATATGAACTATGCCTTTCTGTGGTTTGAGATTTTCAACAACTACGTCTGTTAACCTGTTGTTGAATCAGCTTCTCTGCTTTTTTTGTGAACAGGAACCATATTACATAACTACCTCATAAATAACATGTAGAATCCATTGTTTTGTTTGCTGTGGTTTCCTTGTGAATTTGTAGGTTGCGTTTTTTTGGAACAATTATATAATGTTTTGTTTGAAAACCCCGGTTTGGAAAAAAAAAAAAAAAGTGTGTACATTTAAAGGAGTCTGTACTGAATTGTGCAATTCTGTAAATTGTGTTGTATGACATGGCTGTCATTGCTAACCACTAAGCCTGCCAGTAGCCTGTTTCAAGTCTGATTAGAAAAACCTGGTCTTTGCTTGTTGTAGCGTTTTGGGACAACACTCCACAGGAGGATGTGAGTCTCTTGAGAGGCTTGAAAGTGATTTTTGATGAGGGCTTCTACTGATGACAACCAGTCTCTATCTGTACAACCCCAACGATATCTGAAAGTCTTCACCTCCGCCTTCCTTTGCCCTTTTTACCCCCAACTGCTTGGTGAACCCCTATGCACTTAAAGAGGAATCCCTTACACCACCCTCAAACAGCAGGGCACAAAGCAGCAACAGCCCTGATAGCTGATCTTTCCTTGTAAAGGAGCAGGCAGGTCAGCGGTAGTCAAACTGGCTCCTAATCCCCTCCTTCCACCCCCTCGGCAATGTGAGACTCCAGGGCAAGACTTTACTCGCAGCGTTAACACAAACACATGCCACGTGCATCCAGGATAAACCGATGAACTCAGTCCACTTACGAGAACCAGCAAGTCCAGAATTCAGGACATGAGAGAAACAGAGAGAGAGAGAGAGAGAGGAAATAGTTTGTGAGTAGTGCAGCGTAGCATATTCAATAGGATTAAATATGATCCATTTACTTTCTCGTAGTATTCTTTCCACTTTCCCTGGCCTTTTATTTGCTGAAAAGTAGGTCATCTAAATCATCTGTCCAAGTAGGTTTCTGAAAAAATGTAGCTGGCCTTCCTGACAAGGCAACTTAGTGACTTATGCAAAATTAAACATAAAACCTCCTTGGCCTCTTCTCTTAATGTGGAAATTCAGTGAATATAAAAATGGTAAAACATCCTTCTGTGGTATTTAGCCATGCATCAACCAATATGTGGCTTTTAAGGTGACTTGGTCTTAAAGCTGAGTTAGGTCAGGACCGAAATATAATCTTTGGAGAGCTCAGAGAGGAATCTATCAGAACAGAAAAGAAAAAGAGAAGAGAGAGTGTAGAGAACAACTGCAAAGCTACCAAGACATGGATGTTGACTGACAGTGACAGAACTGACAATGAGAGAGTTAACTTGAGAAACACGCAAAAGATTCATGGTGACTTTGGAGGAGCTGCCAAGATCCTGAGCTCTGGTTGTGCACTCCAGAAATCTAACCTTGATGAAACAATGGTAAGAAGAAAGCCATCATTGAAAGAAACTCCAAAAAGACCAATTTTCAGTTTAGCACAAGCTGAGACTAAAACCGAAACGTTTGACCTACATGTAAAATGGCTATGGGTAGCGGAAAACTGACACAATATACGTACCGACAACATCATGCGGTATGGATGGTTTACTTTAGCAGCCACAGGGTTTGAGTTAATAGAAAGCTAAATATGGGCCACTACTGGAAGAAAACCTGGTTCATACCTGGTATATAAAGGGTCAGAGGTTCTGCTCTCAGCAGGACAAGCCTGAAAATACAACCTGAGCTACAAAAGAGTGTTTTTTTTGTTTAAATAACAATCATGTGTTACAGTGGTCTAGTCAAACTCCAGATCTGAGTCCAGTGGAAACTGGTAAGAGCTTAACAGTGATGTTCAGATGCTCTTCATCCAGACTGCCTGAGCTTGAGCTGATTTACAAACAAATTACAAAAGAAAAAAAAAAAAACGTTGTAGCTGTCAATGCAACAAATTGTTTATCAAGGTATTTACTGTACTTAGGAGGGGAATCCAACTGCATGCCACAATTTTTGGAAGCGATTTTACACTAATTTGTGTCGGTCCAACCCAATAAAATCCCCTGGAGTTTGTAGCTCAGAATGTGAAAATACCTCAAGGGGTGTGAATATTTTTGCACGACAACATATAAATGCACACTTGTTACTAGCCTCTGTCAGTATTTCCTGTGACTAAGCCATTCCATGACTTGCCACAGTTTTAACATCACCTGAACCATTAAAACTTGTTCTCACTTCAAGGTGTCTTATTAAAGCTGGTAGCCTGAAGGGTATTTTCCCAAACAGCCTTTGGCAGTGAAGCCAACATATGGCATATTACTGCAATTCAAGAGCAAACACTCTGATGTAATTTTGGAGTACCATTTTTTTTTTTTTTATTTACATTTTTTTGGAGGAACTTTGAGAAGCAGCACAGCAATATGACGAATAAACAATGCGGGAAGCCTCAAGGCCTTTTAGTGCGGCCTCGCTCTTTATGCACCAAGCGGATATTTCAACTCAAACAGAAAACTGGAGATTGAATGTTACTAAAATAAGTTTAGCGAGATATACTTTGGGCGAATTTGAAAACAAAAAAAAACATACATGCTAAATTTTGTTCTCATTAAAGGGACTTGTCGAGGACACCATGTAACTACATCATCCATTTTTCCTCACGTTTTATTGTTATCTCATAAAGGCAAATGCCAAAAAAATAAACTTTAAGTCTCAAACACATAACTTTTAATGTGGTGACAGATGTTGCTGTAGTTACTCACAGATGTTGGGCATTCAACTAACACCCGCAAATGGTTTCCTATAGAGATAGAAAACTCAGTTACAGAGATTTACATAAAGAGCAGATGTGCATGTTAGAGCGATTACCTGTTATCATTATCATGGAGGGCCTTCACATTCCAGTATGCTAATTACAGAGTGCAAGTTTCGGATTTCTCCAAACACTGGTGCAAAAAGAACCACAGTGTTGGCCCCCTGCTGCCTAAACTTAAAATATGCAATAGTGCCATCGCATCTAGAAACTTTCACAGAAGGCAGAAACATGCCACTGCCTGCTAAGCCAATGCTTGGACTTCTCACTGCCAGGCTGAAATTGCACCATGGTTGTCAAGCAATTTCCAGTGGCACAACCTGGAAATGGCAATTTCAGAGGGCTCATCTGTTCTTCTGTTAATTAAACAAGCCTCGTTTTAAATATAGCATCATTAGCTGGGTTTAGGTCACTTCTCCCTTTGTGGGTGCTTTTGTAAAAATCTGTGGATAAAGTAATAGACAGAGTGACAACAGTCTACACACATGAAAGAAATCCGGCCTTATCGTGCAAGTAACTGAAAAAAATAACAATGCCAATGTACCCTGCCTGCAGCACATCTTCCAACTAAAACGCGCCAATTTTGCCATGTTCAAGGCCCATTGTGTGCCTTTTAAGCTTGTTTAAAAACCCTTGCGTGGTTGCAGCTTACAACGGACTGCATCTCCATCTGGATCTGTAATTCTTTTGCCAAAGTGAGAACAGAGACTGAAGGTTTTTATTTGTTTTGTTTTGTTTTATAGGATATTCAAGCAAAAAAGAAGCATAAGATTCATATAACTTGGTAGCGATATAAAACAGGGGAAAAAAAATGTGCAGATCCTTTCTAAACTAGTAACACCTCTTATTACATGTTAAAACCACAAACACAATTTTTTTTCTTTGTTTAATGTGATAAACCAATACATTGTAACACTTAATTGTAAACAGAATTATTTTTATTCTGATTCAGATTTTCTTTATTCAGATACCCCTAAATAAAATTGGGTAAAAGCAAGTCTTCCACTTTGGAGGCAGAGTCCAAATATATGTAATTTAATCTTGGCATGAATCTAGCTGTTCTGTGAAGACCGCAGAGTCGTGTAAGAGAATATTAGTGAACAAAAAGGATCAGGAAGTCAGGTTTTGAGCATCTCATTGAGCCCTTATTTATTTTAGACATAAAACAGCCATAGCACAACTATTAAGACGTGACCATACAATTGAAATGAAAAGCTTAAGTCAGAAAAACAGCCCAGATGAACAACTGCTGAGTTGGGAGAAACAACTATTTTAAGTTGAAAAATGATGTCTGCTACAAACCATGTAGTGGACACAGAAGGTGTTAGGAAGGAATCATGTCGTGAGAATAACTCGCTGATGGAAGAGTGATGGAGGTAATTACAGAGAAAGCCACATGCTAATTTTTTAATAGACATCCACACCAGCCATGTTGAATCGGCTCAAAGATTCAAGCTCAGGCCCATGTCATCATGTAGAACCAAATGCAGGAGGCAGAGTGCTTTGTTTAAACACAACCTAAACGAAATACACTTGCCTGGAGAAATTCCCCATGGTCACATATGGAGGGGGGGACATGTTAAAAGCTTGCAATGGAAATATGAAAGTATATCACAGTAAGTCCTCATAAGAACAACAAAAATGGCAGAGCGACTTAAAAGAATTGAAACACGTTTTATTTTCCCCTGAAAAACCAAGGAGAAATAATTGTAGGCAGTCTGTGCAGTACTTACTTGCTAGCTGTTCCACATATTTTATTATTGCTTTTATTTTTGGATTGAAGCACAGCCAAGAAAACCTTGCATGTTAAGCAAACTGCTCTCACTGGTGTTAGAAGAAGAAACAGAGCCAAGGTCTAGATGACAAGACTGGAGTTAGATGTTCATACTTTTTAGGACTGGTAAAAAAAAAAAAAAAAAAAGAAGAAACTTTAGTATTCTTTCCTGGCAACATTTAAACATTAAAGGCAGTGGGCCTACAATAGTTCTTTGGGGAACCATGCAATATAGAGGAGATACAGAAGAAATACATTACCCTAGTTTAACAGTTTTGTATTTTTTTTTTTTCTTTTTTTTTTTAATTAACCATAGCAAAATAAGATCTACACCAAATAACAAAGACAAAACTAAGCTATGAAAGAAACTAACTAATCTACAAAGATGGGATCTGAAACGTTATCAAACAACAAAAAATATAGTTTGGAAAGTGATATCATCCTTCACATCAACAAATATGCATTTATGAGCTCTTCTAATTTGTGTTTAATGGAAACATGCATGCTAGTTACCTTTTTTTTGGACTTCACAGCAGTAGCCTGCTGTCCTGTAAGCCCCCAGAGTCCTGCAGCATTTCCTCACATCAAAGTGGCAGAGACTGAGTCGTTCTTTACCAACAGCAGCAGCCACTGCAATTGACCTAATCTTATTGCCACTTAATCCACTTGTCCTGATTACATCAAAAGTTATCTTAATAATTGCTATTCTATTATGGAAATTCTTTTTCCCTATTAGAAAGTTAGTGAGTTTGGAAGGAAAGCATTTAATGTCACTTTTAGTGTGTCTTTCATTTTAAATGAAATGAACATTTTTGGTCATTGTAACTAAATACTATTTGATGGAATTAATTAGAGGTGAAATCTGTGAATTTATTGTTCTGGATGTCCTTTTACGCCAACACTTTGAACATGTGGCTAAAATCACTCGCTCATCCACTTACCTGGCACCGACTTTGAACATTTGCAGAAATCAGCTCTAACATATTGTAGAGTTGTCTGTCAATCAACAACTTTTAATGTCTAAAACATCCAGGTCTCCCTGTACTGTTTTATGCAGGTCCTTTCCTGCTTGTCTCCAATAACACAGCCTTATCGCAAGTCACTGGGGTCATAGCATGTAAGCAAACATCTGGAGGAACAAACTAGTCCCAACATGGTCATATAGGAAATGGGAGAAATCAATTTTAGTGGTGTAAGAAAGAGTCCAAAAAGACATAAGGATGCCGTTGTCTTTTGAACAACTAGAGTAAATTATCCTTCCCTTTCCACAGTCAAAGCCACAGCGAGTTCTCCAAAAACCCAAGCTTTGCCAGATTCAGAGAGGAAAAAAAACTCTATGCAGATGAAATCCAACTAGATCTGGTCTCATGATGCTTTCAAAAGTACCAGTGGATCATCCCTTTAGGCTTATTTTAAAATAAAAATATGATCAAATGTGTTTGTTTTCTTTATCCCACTTAACCAAGAAAACCCTTTATTAACCTTTTATTTACTTTAGAAATCCCAGTTTTTGGAAATATATTAAAAAGTTGAAATGTTATTTGCTTATTCTGAACTTCTAGGCAAACTGAATAGCTACAGTGCAGACTACGGTAGTTTGCTGTGTTCCTATGATAAAAAGAACATTTAGGCATTATTCACCAACTTTAACACAAAATGGTAGCAATTCGAGAAGAGGCGGTTTTTGATTAATACGATGTGGCTTAGAGTGGCACAAGCAGGTTGTCACTAGGACTCAATTGGTTTTTGTTTTGCTTCTTTTTCAATGTCCATTTTATGGTGAATTTGAAGAAAATATGGCAGTAAAATTCAGATAATTACAGACAGGAAGTAATGTGATTCCGCATTTATAATCTGTGCTTAAATTGGATGTTATTTTTACTCTGAAGCCTGAACTACAATGGATCAGTTCTAATTAAACATTTAAATACGACAGAACTGAACAGGATTATTTACACAGCTTAAGTTTGTGTTTGTTCTATATTTAAATGGGACATGTTTATGTCAACAATTAAAACCTGAGATTAGTAAAACATATACTAATTAAATAATTAAACTCAGATTTTAGCATTTTAGTTTGTGAATTGGTAAAACAAAATTAACAAACCAAAAACATCTTTAGGTCAAAAATCTGTTGAAAATCTTGTGTACCCATACAGCATGCAAAAGGTATTTTTCATGATACTATTTGTGCTAGAAGTGCAACTGAAGTGAAGAACTACTTTCTTATTTTCTTCAAAAAAAGAGCCTTTAGAAATAACATGGGGTGCCAAATGTAAAGCTCTCGAATTCACATTGGGATATTAACTTTATTTTGCCGTAAAAAAGACACATAATGATAGCAAGTAGATGGTGCTTTGTGAGACAGATTTGAATTTGATGAGAAACATCGTATCTCATGCTACAATATCTTGTTACACTCCCACACTTAATTTAATAATGCTGAATGATCTGGTAAAAAGCGGTATGAACTTCTAAAGATGAGAACATCCAGCCTCTGCTTTTCCGTGTGCATAAATCTCTTCGCTGCCCCATTAGCCAGTTCAAATTCATGAATCATTATTGAGCTCCACCTCATCTTTTCAGTTTCTTAGAGCTGCCAGAATCTGGGAGCAGACCACTGAAGTTCCTCAAACACTTTGTTGCTGTTCATAAAAAATACATAGACTGGGGCTCTGGCGTGCCTCTTTGCCCTAATTTACCTTTTTGACTTCTTGTGAATGCATACCTTTTGTACTTTTACGGGCACTAAAGGTCAGAGTGCTTGTCTTGTTCATGGAACAGCCAACCTGCCCTCGCCTTCACCCTCACCTGGGCACCTCTGGGCCCGTAAAGCTAAAATACAGGGAAGGTAGAATGTGGGTGAAGAGGTCCTGGGAGATCATTTTGATAGACTCGCACATCTCATCACCTCGGAGTACACTGTGTATCTATCTTCAGTGTTGGTTGAAAAGGATGCTGCAAATTGTGTGTCAGGAAAAGGCCCCAAGGTTTTTCATATTCAGAGTTTATGGTCTATAACTCCAAAGCCATACTGAGGTTTGCTGTTCTTTACAGAAACGACATATCTTGTTACATCACATTGCTGACTCATTTTAACCGGAATCATAATCTTTTTGTCTTTGCAAAGCCAAGGAACAGGAAATTCGGCTCGGATTGACTAAATATTCACATTGTTGCAGTGAAAAGTAACTTTAGAAGGTCCCTAACCGGGAGCTTGACAGTTCTTCTGTTGCCAAACGTACTTTGACTTCACCCTATTATCTCCCACTCCTCGGGCCCCCTGTTTGGTCCCCGGCTTTTACAGGAGGGTAGAAGAGGGCCATTAGGAAATGAGTTGACCCGAAGGTCAAGACTGGAGTCAGGGGGCTGGAACAGGACCAAGGCCCTGCCAACCTCACTTTTTTAGGGTTGGTTCAGGTCGAAGTGTGATGAGCAAGGAAACCAAGGGACTGGGGATAGGGTGTCTTCCAGGCTCGAACTGCGATAGTTTGACTTTAATTAAGTCAGATTTGACTTTGTTTACAAGCCCCAGTGGTCTTAAATCATCTGGCGCTTTTCCCTCTCTCCCATCCCGCTTATTTCCCCGCTGCCCCCTCATACCTTGAGTCCCGCTTCTTTTCTTCACTTTTAATACGGTGTCAGACATCTATTTATTATGCCGTTTTTACTGGTTTTCAGAAACTGGTTACAAGCTGTGGGGATTCCATCAAATAGGATATTAGCGACACCCCTCCAAGATGTCAATCTGTTAGTGATATGAAAGGCCGCTCACCCCACTAAACTCCCCCTTTGGCTGAAACCCGGAGCTCTTTATGACCCCATCAGGCACCCACATGGAGGACTTACTGCCGACCTTGTGACCAGGCAGTTGACGCCACATGAGGAGGGAATCTTTCTCTTGTCCCGTTACATCGGACATGTCTTTCTATCGGCGCACACTTGCTTGACGTCTTTTTTTTTATTGGTAAATCATTCCCAATTCTTACTTTACCATATGTTCTGCTGTTCAGAACTATTTTTATTTTCTTGCTTTTCATCAGACCACTTTATTGAACTGATTTATTTGGTGACATTTGTGCTGTGTGAAGAAAGAGTACAAATCTGTACAGGGAGCATCATTTCTGAGCTTAAAATAATATTCTCTCATATTTTAAATTCTTACACAAATCATATTATACTTTTATTAGGTTGTTATCTGCTTATTTGCCATGCAACAAAAACGCCCTCAACCATCCCCATCGCATTAAAAGTTTACATGTAACCAAAGAGTTGTTATAACAGGCCTACTGGCATGTTAGCAGTTGGTAAGCTTGCTGCGAAAATTCAGTGTTGGGGTGTAGGGTTACTAATTGGATCAGTTGGGTTAAATAAATGTTTGAGCGTTCCCCCGTACTAACACGACCTAAGGTTGCGAGTCTCTCATCTTTGCAGGAGCGGGTGGGGACCGCGGGGGTAAAGCAAATGAAGGAGAGGGGAGGAAAATAAAGTGGGAAATGAGCTCATTAATGATAACATCAAATTTGTTCAGTGTGTTTGACGCATGTGTGAAAGTGCTTCCAGAAAAAAAAAAAAACAACAAAAGGACACAACTACAGTAAAATCCCCAGTGACGGCTAAAACGTGAGTAAAAATCTTTTGTCCTTGCAGGTTTCAAATCCAGCGAGGATCGAGTGACCCCACCAGCTACAAGAGTCTACGAGACTGCTTCCGCACGATTTTCCGCAAGGAAGGGTACGTAATTCAGTTTTGACTATTACAGATCCACAGAAATAAAAGGAAATTTCTATTATTTAATGCTTATACAGCACCTTGAAAAAGGCAGTCTGGGCCATCAATCACAGGTGCAGGTTTTTTGGGGGGAAGAATGACTTTGCAAACACCACCTCTAGAAACTAGCAAAATAGTTCAACCTCAGACAGACTGGATGTAAAGTTTTTATGAACATACACTTGCATGACTTGCCACAAATTCACAATTGGATTTTGATTTTGACCTTTATAACACATGCATATGATTTATTCCAAAGTCCCGTCCTGAAACTATCCTGAAACGTTTAAATGCATTTCTTCTCCAACACACCCGGATCAAATGAATGGCTCATTACCAGGCTTCTGCAGAGCTGAATGACATACCAGTGAGGGAATTCAGCTGTTTGATTCAGGTGTGGTGGAGAAGGAATGCATCTAAAACCTGCTGGAAAGCAGCTCTTAAGGACTTAAATAGCACACCCCTGAACTTAACCATTCCATTGCAGCTCTGGCAGTGTGTTTAGTTATCCCGGTAGAAGATGAACCCCTGGGCACAGTCGCAAATGGTTTTTTTTAGATAATAGCAGGTTTTCTTTCACACCACCTCCCATGTCCATGCAAAAGAAAATCATCACCAAATGACTGCACTGCAACCACCACACTTTATAATAAAGATGGTGTTTTCAGGGTGATGTGCAGTGTTTTCTTTAAGAGATAACAGTTTATGTCTTGACCAAAAAACTTCAGCTTTGGACAAATTTGACCTCAGCATCTCTGTTTGCACGTGTGTGTAAATTTAAGCTCTTTTGGCTTACTTTCAACAATGGTGTTCTTCTTGCTATCATTCCAAAAAAAGCCACATTTGTAAAATGCATGATTAATAGCCGACTTGTTGCCAGATTGTTTTACTTGTGCCGTGCATGATGATGCCGCTCATCATGCCTCTGCTTGACTGGCCTCTCACCTTTGCTGATTGGTCAAATCTTTGTATCTTTGAAATTAAATCACACACAAGTATGCGTGTGATTTAATTTGAAAGCAGCTGTTGGAATTTTATATAGAGGTATCAGAATAAAGGGGGCAAATATTTCAGATTTTTATATGTGACAAATTTTGCAATGTGAGAAACTGGGAGACAGATCAAAAGGTATGCATACATTTTGAAGCGATTGTAGCTCGATAGCTGGGTCTGTAATTAGGACAATATGTACAAAAACACATGCGTGCCTTTTAATTACAAAGTTGCGACGTTTGAAAGATTAAAATCTTGATCATGCTTCTGTTCTTCTGGCTCATCAACTAGCTAGACTGTCAAACACTATAGTTTGTGCCAGACGAGAGCAGACTAACTAACGACAGAGATCCTGCTGTGCTCCATCCGGCTCTGCTTTCCTCGTGACAGCCCTGTGAGACAGTGCAGGTGTAAGAGAAAGTGTTTGCCACTTGCTCTGTTTACGGCGAGTCGACAGCTTTACTGCGGATATAAAGTTGATCTGCTATGAGGTGTGAGCAGGCACGCGGTGAAAGGGCGGTTAGTGACAGTTGGCAGTCTTCACTTGGCTGTGGTTCATCAACAACAGCTTCGCCGCTGCAGTCAGCCCCCTCTCCCCCTCACTCAGCGCACATTATCTTTATAATATTTAACATCTTTGCTCGCACATGTTTTCTGAATTGGCTGCAAGGGAAGTCGGTCCGAGTGAATTTCCAGAGAACTGTAATAGTGAAACGACTGCTATATCGCATTATGCCCCTCAGATAAGCTAGAAAACTATGCTGACTTTGAGTCTATGTCGCAAAATAATGCCATGTTTGGAGGAGTCCCCAACGACAGTAGATCCACTTTCTTTGCCGGCCAAATATCTTTATAGTATATTTTTGCTCAGTCTGTAATAACTTCCCGGTAGCACGTTGTGGATCACCTCCAGGCCAAACCACTTAGTTATAATTATACAAGAGTATTATAGGCCCCACTGTTGTAGAATTATTATTAAAAATAAACATTTCCAGTCGGCTTATGGCAGCACTCAGCTAACACCAGACCTCACTCTGTCTGAGGTGAGGAAGAAGGAAACATGAGCTTTTAGCTTAAGCTACGCCATTAAAATGAACAAAGACTTGAAAGACTACACATAAAACGCAGGCATATAGGATTTGCTTCTTCAAAGGAAAAAAAACACATTTGAGCATTCGTTCTTAAAGTGCAAATTAAGAAAAAAACAATCTGTGGAAATAGAGTTGAAGAAAAGTCACCTTTTTATCACCTTAAATCCTCTTACATTTGCTTGTAATTACTGCTGTTAATTGTTTGCGTCTGGACTGAGACTAAAAATGTAATTTATGGGAGCAGTTGTGAATATTTTCAGCGGAGTCACAAAATTGTTAGAAGTGCCCGGGCATGACGTGAGAATGATGGAAATACAATCGAATCGTGATTAAAAGTTGGCGTGGACTCGTATGAGATTCCCATGGGATGACATCCTTGAGTAAAAATACCCCATTTAAAGTAGTAATCCAGAGATTTCAATTGAAAAAGGTGCAGCCTGGTCTCTGGTTTTACTTTACACAGAAATCAGAAAAATCCGTCATTTTAAGTGCTGCTGCTGTTAAGCAACAGGTCGAATGACTGAAAGATTGACAGCCGAGCTATAATGCCATCTATAAATATTGTTTATTGATTATGATACAAAGACACATTGAGTTGAAAAAGAATGGCGTTGGTGGGTGGTCTATTTTATGAACTCATGACATTATTTACTTATCATTTTATTTATGGTCTTGACTTAGACTTGTGGTCGGAGACTCGAGGCTCGACTAAAGACCTTGACACACAGGGGGCGACATCGCTCCCTCTCCATTTGTTTCCTGTGTATCGTAAGCAGTGATGCAACAATTGCTTGTCCTCCTTCAACATGTGGAATTTCAACACGCAGACTTCTGAAGCAACACAAGAAATTTGATAAACTTGTGTTGCTTGTTGCTATTGTATCCTGAATGTCTGGAAACTTTTTCCTTTGCTGCTGCAATGTATTGAGCCCATAAGGAATCTAGACTTGACTCAGTCTTGCGGTATAATGACTCAAGACCTTGACTGCGACTGGTGGGTTGGGACTCAATACTTGACAGAAACCTCTTCTCTACCTTTGCCTGGTTCTGCACCAGTTTGCACTGGCCAGAATTATGTCCATTAGGAGATTGTCTCTATTTTTCATACTCACTTCAGGTGTCAAACAGACTGCGTTTGTTGATTGACCTGTGATTTAGTCACTGAAAACGCCAAGCAACACTTCAGCCACTGCAGGGAATTTGAAATGTCTGGGTTTATTTGAGTCCATCAAAACCACAACCTCAAGGTTATCCACGGCTGAGTGTCATTGCTAACATCATCAGAGAGCCTACCACAGACCGTAACGGATACTCGCTCTCCAACTCAAGATCTGACTCCTGATCTGTGAGTCGAGACTTGACTCATGGTAAACTTGACCTAAACTTGCGGTCTGGGCTTAGAAGTGTGCGTTAAGCTTTGCTATAAAGCGGTGGTCTCAATCTGCTGTCCTTCAGGGCCAGAGTCCTGCAACATTTATATGTGTCCCTTGTCCTATACGCTTGGATAAAACTTTGAAACTGCCTCACTAGTATGCAGTCAGGCTCTACAGAGCTCAGCTAATGAGCTTATATTGGAGCCAGGTGTGGTGAAGCAGAGACATCTAAAAGTTGCAGGACACCAGCCCTTGAGGACTGGAGTCTGAGACCACTGTACCAAAGAGTTGACCTAGATTCACACTCCGAAGACTCACAAGTCGACTTGGACTTATTCTTTGGGAATTAAATCTCATTAACAGCATTTATTTAATTTATTCAGTTGTGAGGGCAAACAGATATCCCCTGTAAGCTACATATAATTTTGATGCAAATGCATGAAGAGATTTTTCCGTGAAAAGATGTGCATGATTTATTAGTCCCTCACCGGTTTACAACAATCGGTTTGTGTTTGGCGGCACATCCGAAAGAAGGCCAAACAAATTTTTCTTCAACTGAGTGCTTTATTAAATGACTTTTGAAATACCCTTATCTTGCCTATTACATTTTACTATTTCACAGTTAAACATCCAGCATACCGTAGGACATATGTGCTGTTTAGAGTTCACAGTGGTTTTAAATGTGGATTTGGATTTTGAAAATCCTCTTTCCAAAATGAAAACACTCCAAAGCCAGTAATATATCAAGTTTAGGAGTGGATAATTTAGACAGGTATTAAGAAATAAAAAATATATATTTTTAAATAAATAAAAAGCACCTTAGTTTATTTAGAGATCTTAATTTTGTTCTATTTTTGTCTTTGTTAATACTGAGGCAAATATTGCACACAATCAATCTTCAAATTATTTAAGTCGCTTATTTAAAACAGTTTATTGCTGTTGATTTCTTGTTGAATTATATCTTTCAAGAGCAGCAGTCGTGTTACTACTTTATCTGCACAGACAGGATTTCGCTTGAGTTACATAATTATGGTCATAAATTCTTTTATAGTCAAAGTGAAATTAGGCCTAAGAAACAATGGCACAGGCTAGACAGCATAAATATTATAAATATTTTCACTCAATAGAGACTGGAGACTTGATTTGAACTCGTGGAGAAATAAAGGACTTGTGAATATTTCTGCTTTATTTCCAAAAAAAAAAAAAAATGTTTGGAAATTAGTGATTAAAGAGTGGTGAGCCTGTGGCGGCTAAAACGGAAGGTCATCAGTTTTTGCTTTCTTTTTATGGACGCGCAAGATGTTTAAAAACAGATAATGTAGGACCACACCCCACCGCTCCTAACATTTTTGTGCCTTCCCGTTCTGGTCTGTGTAAAGCAGCAGTGGAAGTCTAACAAGCGGGCATTAAATGGTGAATCAGTCGGAGTGTTTGCTCAGGTAGCCAGCCTGCAGAAGGCTGCTCAACATACACGCTACTTGCTAATTTGATAACTGTACTTGTAAAACGGTGATGACTTTGTCTTACTTGTAAGGAAGCGAAACATGTAGGAGTGGCTGACACCAAGCAGAAACAGGTGTGGGAGGGGGAGCGTAGCGGTACTCTGCTTCATACAGCCAAATCTTTGGTATCTCATTAAAAGGACGTTAAGCTGTTGGAACAGATTGATGGAAAAAAAATTAGCAGATTGAAAACAATATCTTTTTAAAACCTTTATTTCCCTTGATACCGGTAACTGGCCTCTGCCCATTTGGACCTATTACATCAGGGTTAAGAGGGGATCTAAGGTTGACACCAGCTGGGACCACCCGTAACGGCAGTAAATACGGGTGGTATTTAATAAGCGTGTCCTCCAAATTAGATGAGAAACATTGTGTACACATTGTTTTTTCCTGCACCTTTTGTGTACTTTTTTATGGGACCAAGAGAACATGTTAATTGTTCTCTCAATGTTATTTTGGTGGGGAATTTATGTTAGCCTTGAATAAAGTAAGCCGGCCTGTCTTCTGTTTTGGAGAATTGTTTCCATTTAAAAACCACACAGTAAAATAAAACATTGCAGGTTATGATTTACAATTTGTATCTAATCAGCTGCTTGCAATGTAACCCAGAACATGTTGAAAGGTATATGAAAAGAGGACCTTTGCCAATGACTATTTAGTGTAGTCATTAGGATGTACATTGAGTTGAAATATTTCTAGTAGTTTAGTGTATCCTCCTGGCCCACATCTGCTGAATTGTTCCTCAAGGTCAAGGTGAAACTAGACCTTGGGTACAGGAAAATATTTGCAGGTGAGGCAGACGCGTTGTTTACATGATAAAATATTCCCCAGGGTGGTTCATATTTTCTGGGAATCTTCTCAAAGCCATGGTGCGAAGCGTATATTGAAAAAAAGAAACGTAAACATTAAAGCAATGCCTTTGCGCAGTACACCTTTATTATTCACTGCTTTTCTTGACTGTTCTTATCAAGTGCCGTGCTGTCACTGGCACGCTCCTCTCCAGATGGATGGAGGCTGTTAAAAAAGGAAAGGTTTATGAAAATGAAAGCCAAATTATATACACCAGAACAAACAAACACAAACTCGCATCCATTTGGCTCTCCCCCGATGTCCCACTCTGTGTCATGAGGCCATTTGTTTAGGGAAGACAAAAAGGGACTTAGTGCGTACTTTACATTGACAATCAAATGAGGATTCAAATGACGGCCACTCACTGGAGTCCATATTTGTTCTGTAACAAATTTCACTCCTTCTTCATCACCCAGTGGCTCCCCAGTCTGACCACACCCGGGAAATCTGTGGCCACCATTTGCATGAACATAGAGAGCCGAGGGAAGGGCCTTCCGTCTGGCTAAAATAACTTGTTAGCATGGACAATGCAAGTGATTCATTTTTGTTTTCTGTGTAAGTTGGGATAAAATTATTCATTTTTACTTACAAAACAATTCCAGCTGTTGCATAAGAATGCTGCGTAAAAAAAAAAAATCTACTATTTAATGATAAACGTATAGAGCCGTTGTTCTCAAAGGCATATTATGTTAAAATGCCTCTGGATACAGATTTAACCAACATAAGAAAATCCAAATGTAATGAACTGTAACCTGTTGCGCATTTTGGAGTTTCACAACTGCATGTTTTCAGTAAACTCTGGATATGACTTAAATTTATATCCCAGAATTATTAAATGTCAAGCAGTGTCACGGAAAATAAATGGGGCTGCCAGAAGCGTGTCAAGCAGTGTTGTGCCTATGCATTTCAGTTTCTCAAAATGCATTTTCTTTTTAATATTTTAGAACGCCCTTTAAAAAAACATTGTGAGTAGGCAGGTTTTCCAGGAACAGCTTGGAGTCATTTTCTGCCCAAAAAAAAAAAAAAGTTTCACATTGGTTTCCACAAAAAAATCCGATAAGGTAAAAGAAGTAGGCATGAATCCACCGTATGTATGCAATGACCTTTTTAACATTTTCCCATCAAAAACTTTTACATTATTTCATCCGAATGTGATCTGAGGAGATTCAGAAATCCACGGATCAATTCGGACAAATGGTTACCATGACGACTGCTGGTCGTGCACTCAATCTACATGGCTTACTTTCATTGCTGGAAGTAAGCCATTGGAAACCCTTTTTGTAGTTTGGCTAGAGGACCGTACGCAACACATCAACATGTTGGCCATTGTGTATACAGGCGGTTCCGGCTTAATGCTGTGGTGATGCTTTTCTTGAGCAAGAACAGAATCTAGTCGACGTTAAACCAGAAATGGTTACAGCTAAATATAGGATTATATTGGAAGAAACAGTTTTAAAGACCGCAAAAGACTGAAGACTGGGACCGAGTTTAACCCTGTACATTTAGCCAGACAACAACAATCAGATGATTATCGAAACACTTTTATGTGCTCTGTGACCAATCTGACAAAGTGAGCAAAATTCTCTTCCTCTACTTGTGCAGAGCTGATGGAGATATCTGCTAAGATACTTGCAGATGTATCTGCAGTAGGAGGTGATTCAAATAAGTGCTTGCAGATCAGTTTTGCTTGTGCAATATTGTTCAGTGACATATGGAAAATTAGCTATTAGTGCATTTGCCCTTAATTTGCGGGACAGCATCTACAGGCTGAAAAAAGTCGATGCCCAGCATGTAGTGGACTATTTGACAACCCAATCTTGACTCCTTACTGAATGGGAGTTTGGTTGATTTGCATGGGCTACACTGTAAGAGGAACTGATTAAATTAGGTCTTGGCCAGAGTTCAGCCAACCATTTGTCACTTTTTGTGGATTGGCCGGCTGAGCGAGTAGCCATAAGCCTGCTGGATTAGCATACACACAGATCCCCATTCACTGAATAAGGAAAAGGGAAGTTTTTTTCCCTGTTTTAAGATTAAGTTTTTCCTAATAAATGCTAACAAATATACAACTTTGAAGAACACACAGAGGTTTGTTGATTGCTGCAGTCTGAATTTATTGAAAAATATCTCACGCTAACTCAGTACTTTATTTATATCTTGTATCACCACTGACTGAGCCCATTCTGACAGGTAATCCATCAACTAGTTTGTGCGAGGCTAAACAATTTTTTTTTTTCGTACTTAGTGACATCTAGTAATAAAATACAATTCCTGGTCCAAATTGGCCTTTACTCATTACCACAGTTGTTCTAGGCTATAGAACAGGAAGTGCAGCTCTGCTTCAGCTCAGCTGTTGCAGGTTAGTTAATGTCTTTAGCTCATAAGGAATGAGTTGTCCTGAAGTAAGTTTAGACAAAACTGATTTCTGGACGTCATCTGCAGATTGTTTTATCTGAATATTGTCCCTGAACACGTTTAATTCAATTCAGTTTATTTGTATCGCAGCAAATTTAAAAAGACTCACAGGGAACTGTATCTTAGTCATATGACAAGTGCTCTAGTAAGATGACACCAAAATAAAACTTTTTTCCCTTATGCAAAATGAGGGTTTACATATTTGCTAAAAAGGGACACCTGTGGTAGGAAACTACCACATGTAGTTTGCTAGCTTATAGTGATGGTACAATCTCTTGAAAGCACCATCCTTATATTTAACACCTTCAGCTAAATATGTGACCTCTGAGTAGAGCGCAGTCGTGTTGAATAAACAGTTCATAGAACAATCTTTTCCTAAATTATTCCTGTTATTAGTCCCTGTTTATGATTCTATTCTTGGACATTACGGTTTTTTTTACTCCACCTAAATCACACTGTTGTTGCGTTCAACCTTATGAACAATGTGTCACATTCTCTACCTAAAAATATCCTGGCTGGCTCCACTTGATGACAAGTGCTTTGATAATTAGCTGCGGTTCACTGCAGTTAATGGAAGGTGGCGTGTCTTCTTTGGAAATGTAATGGCCCGTCTTCGTCTGGTTATATTGAGTGGAAATATGCGCCAGCAGCAAAAATATTTACACTCGTTCTAAATCAGCCAAGATCATCTCTGGTGACTTGCAGAGTGTGTTGTCACAACAGAGCCGACGCAGCCTTCACAGGATGTAGTCGGTCACGCCGCGTTCTCCTCCCCGTTCACGAGCAATGATCATCTGTTTAGAGGTTCTTTGGTTTACAGGAAAATCCACCTTTCGGCTGACTCAAGGTTCAAAGTGAAGACCTACTTTTAAATTGGTTGCTCGGTCAAAAGTTTTCTACCTGCTATATATTTGTCCACCACTCAGAATCAGGGCCAGAAGAGAAAATTATGCTCATCATTGACATAAATCCCTGTGCTACATTTTACGATGGCAGCACTACGAACCTATTAGTTTCTACAAATGTTAATATTCCTACTGCACAGCAGCAGTTCTTAATATGAGAATATAAAAATACCTACATGATTCTGACAATTTTGGGCAAAACACTCTGAAGTTGCTTGAAAAAATGTGTTAATGTCCTGTTATAAGGTTCAGTTTGGCTTGATCATTATTTTTATTTGTCATAAGTGGCATCTAGAAGAATTCATGGCGGATTCTATGATGTTGAGCTATCCTTCTCCTCCGGGGGCAAAATGTCCCCAGACTATAGCATTTCCATCCTATTTATCCAAGTATGTCAGAGGTTCTTGTCTTTTTCATATTCTCTCATATTCTCAAACTTTTTCCCTAAGAAAGTCAAGTTCCTCCTGTTAAAGGACTTGACTCTGTCTTATGCTCAAAGTACACACTTATATCAACAGTAGGAACAAGCTGGTGGTCAGATGATGACATATGATTTCTAGAGGCTTACTCTTGCATGCTGCAGTCCTTTCTAGGGTATTTGCTTGAACTGTCAGATCTAGAGATTTTGGGATTTCTCTTTCATTTCTTTTCTCTACTTTTTTCATACAGTGGGATGGCTGATTTATTTTCTGAGACCCTTTTGAGTCCCTTTCTATATTTTATGAGCTAAAAGCTCTCAGATATCTCCGTCAATCTCACCATGGTGTTCACTCTCTCTTCAAGCGTCAGGAACACATCAGACTAAAGCTGCTTCTCGCCTGTGGAGTCCCAGTCTAACCAGTTAATGTATGGTTTGGGTTTTATCCCAGTTTGTAGTAGCTCCATTACGGTTTGCTCTTCACCATTGTGGGCGTGAATATGGGTGGGCCCAGATCGCAGCTGTGGTGAACTCTCCGAAACTGTTCAGATTTATTTTTAAAAAAAATTTTAGCACTTCTTTTTTCTATTTTTTTTTTTTTTTTTTAGATGTGCAGCCTTTTGGATTTAGTTTATATAAAAGACATACATCAATATTCACGCATGAACTTTATTGGGAAGAAAAGAAAAATGGCAAACTAATACAATGGAGTCCCTGAGTTTCACACCGAACGGCACAAAACTGTAACTCGCTGCGACAGAACGCTTACCAGAGCTGCACAGTTCCTCACTGCTTCACCGCGAGCCTGTTCCTTTTAAATCACAATCATTCTGCTCCAAAAGGTTGATGCATGCATTCCATAGCAGCATGTTCCTTGTGCTGCTCAAGATTAAACTCATAATCACGTTCCTCCATCTTCCACTTACACCAAATGAAAACATGACATTTAAAATTCTAACATTACTGAAATGCTGGCTTAATAAAACGTATGTTTAATACATGCTTAAAGGTTGTTTTCATTGGTACATATGTTTTAATTTATTGAATGTCACTGTATTGTTATTATTAACATACAAGCAGGATATTTGGTGGTTTGGCTCATTTGCATATGACCTAATTAACAGGGAATCCACCAAGAGAAGCTGTGTACACATCAATAAGGGATGAATAGTGGTCTTTGACCAGTAACATAGACGAGATATTGAAGGACTTTTTTATTAAATCCAGGAAGTAATTTTATCACAAGCATAGATGGGATGTGATATTTGGGTCTTTTTTTTTTCTTTTTTTTTTAATACAGGCAAAATATGCATATCTTTCAAAATCCTCAGGAAGCTTTAAAGGATGCAGATGAAATGTGTGTTTCTGATTTTCCATGAAGGGAATATCTGTACGGCCGTGGAAAAATGCTCCATTTGTGAATGTACAAGGAAGTGTTAGCATATACAAAGCTTTTGACAGCACGTTTCCATAGCAGCAGACTTGTTTACTGTTAATGCACTGATTATTTCCCACAAGTTCAATTTAGTTCATGTTTGTTACGCTGTCATACAAAGCACATTTTTATACACTGTACATTTTGAACCTGCAGGGGAAAAAGGTTTTAGGTTGATTGTCTTTTAAAATGCAAAAGGGCCTGGACCTGTTTAACCTGTTTGACTTTAAGTCCATCCCCTTAAAACAACATTTAGGCATAAGAGCAGACAGAAACGGGTAGCTGTCTGTTGCTGGTGACAGTTTGTTCTTAACACAAATGCCAGCAACCTAACAAAAGGTCTGATGATTAGTCTTTGCTGTGTTTCAACATGGTGGAGTTCAAGAAATACAAAAAGTTACACTCTGAGATGCTAGAGGAATTTTAAATGGTATGTTTGCATACAAAATATACCTAAATTAGCTAAGCACCTCTATCATTTTTGGCACAACACTGCCACTGTAAACCTTAAACAAGTTCCAACATATGAACTATTCTTACCCATGTTTTCACTAAGTCTGAGGCTGTGGGAAACGCATGTGTGGGCACTTCTAAATGTATACGAAACACCCTTTGTGCTCCCTTAGCAAAACAAACCATTGCATTATCCCCTGAAATATACAACATGCTCCGACCTAGCACTTGGTTCCATTCAGTAAAAAGAGTAAATTCAGTTTGAAATAAAAAAAATAATAATAATGATTGGAATAGCTTCTGAACGTCAATCTAACTAGCATTCTGCAAATGGCTCGACTGAAAACTGATTCATTTCAAAATACAGCCCGCGTTATACGCAGGCATACATCTTCATTTTATGGCTCAAAGCGTGCTTTAAATCAGTGCTGGCAAAGGCAAGTTGGAAATATTACTCAAATTATACAGTTAAACACTTCTGAAATGTCCAGTATATCATATTCTGAAAGTACTCTCAAATCATTTCCTCATCATACACCTGAAGAACTTGTTTACTTAGGTTTGTGGTTTGGTTTGGAAATATGTCTCAGTTGTCATGTCTCCAAGCCGGCATAATTTACTTACTGTTTGTCTCTTGTTAGCTAGAGTCGAAAAGAAATTTAATGTCCTCGGCGGCTCAAGCATGATGTACAGTGAGGAAAGTTAGAAAAGTAGGATGGAATAATCCATGTCATGAGTTTTTAAAAAAAATATTATTTATAAAGCCTCTTATGTCTTGTATTACTTCATTTTGATGTTTCAGTTGGAACCTCTGAATGGAGAGTCGAGCATGGCATTCAGTGTGGGTGATTATTCCTTTTTCTCAAGCACCACTTATTGAAGTTTCTTTGGAGTTGAAGTGAATACAGCTGAGGACCTGAGGAAAGGCAGTCCAGAGACTGAAGTTATTTATATGAGGAGGTTCTGCCACCAAAGACTCACTGTTCAGGAATGTCACGGACAACTCTTGAGAACCGGGTAATGTGCTTTCCAAATTCTACGGGTTTTGTCTGCCTATAAATTGCTTTCTGAATGGGGAAACAGATCCGACTGTAGAAGTGAAAGCATCAGGAAGCTTCGCTGTCACTTCCCACGTCCAGAGAAATGTTCTAGACAAGAAATGGCCTTCAGTTATGAAAAGGGTCCTGATTAATTTTCTGAAAGTGAATATTTTTGTATTGTTTGGGAGCAGTATGATTTATGTTTGCATGATACAAATGAAAGAAGATAGATGGTTGTTTTTATTGTCTTTTGAGAGCTGCCTTTCCTATCAAGCAAATTTTCTTGGTTGAACAAAAATAATTTTGAATCTTAACTTGCCAGAAGTCTGAATTATTTTATGCATAACTGTAAGATTTACTGGCACAAATGGTTTTCCATATTTAAATGGTGCAGAGGAATCAGATTCTTAAATATAGGCTGTTTGAAATGTGAAGGTTGCATTAAATATTGTTTATTTTGAAAGTTCTTGGTAAATTTGATGGTAAGAAAAAGTGCAGGCATTGCTTTTTCAGTTAATAAAAATGTAATAATTTTAGCTTGTTCCAACAAATGATGCTCCACATGCAAAGGTTGATTAATTCAAATGAACTCTTTGAATAAGACCTGTCCTTATTGTAGGGGATTGTGCAGCTCTGCTGTTGCGCTGAGAGTGAGAGGAGACATGAAGAGCGCACGTATTCAGAGCCAGCACTGTGAGATAAAAGCTAAATACTCTTGTGTTCATTACCTGAAAATAATGGGATGTATTATGTTCAAGAAACCATGAGAGTTTCTATTTTTGATCTGTTAAGGGCTACTTTTGATCATTTTCCAACCTGATTAAATCAAACTGTTGATCAACCTTTTATCTTTAGTTAAAAATGATGAATTATGTCACTGCGTTTTAGAATTAAAAATTCAGATCACTTATTGATTTGTAAAGCCCATCCTGAATGCGATTCCTTCCTGGTTTTTTAGTTGTTTTTCTGGTCCTGAGGATTATCTTTTTCCCATGAGAGCCAGGAGTTCAGACGGTGGAAACATTTGGCCGCGTCTCTTTGTTACTTCTAGATCCGCTATGTAGGTGGCAGCTAAAATGTCACATTTAGATTTTGAAGAGGAAAATCACTACCTTTAGCAAAAAGAGGTACAAGCTACTTCCATATGTACGACTTTATAAGCGCTTTGCGTATCACATAATTAGAGCTATTTGTGTCGTGAATAAAGTGCAGAGATGGAGCAGCTGAGTGAAGTGCCAACCTTCAACTGGTTCCTTGTTGCAACTAAATGCTGTGTTATTGTGTCAAGCTGTGTTTGGGATTCGACATTAAATTGTGTGTCACAATTTGGACTTTGGGCAGCAAACGTCCTAAATATACAATCTAAAATTGGTTCCGCATTTTCTGCTGATTTAGAAACTTTCCTGGTTTCTGAATGAATAATTCCGCATTGTATAGAAGTTTAACTAACAAAACTAAACATTCCTCTAAATAGTCAACTCAGACAATAATGAAAGAAAAACTGGAAGTGAGAAGAAACGTATTGAAATGTCCCCAAAAAGCCAGTAAACATTGCTCCGCGTCACTTCTCTACCCTTATTTTTTTATAATTAAATAATTGTATAAGTTAGCACAGCAATGGGTTTTTTTTTTGTTGTATTGAAAGCATGTACATTTATGTTGAAAATACAAGGAGTCCAACATCACTGATCATATCAATCAGACATAATATCAGAGATAGTTAATCACAGCCCTTCCAGAAGGTTATGGTGTTGTAGTCGCAACTAATAATGCAAATTGAGTCATTATTTGCAAATTTTCTGTGATCTTCCAATTTTCATCAATCATCCCAACATTTACTGTATTTCATTTTTTTTATATTTTGACTAAGCTCCTTAGCCTCTCTTCTAATTTAACTTCCTGTTTCACAACACATCTTCAAGATAAAAGCATGCGTGATGCTAAACAGTAAAATTTGTCTTGCATTTTTTTTATTTATTCATATATTTTACAAAAAAAAGAAAAAAACATTCGGAGATGTAGTTATGGTAGATGTGGTCCCTTGCACTTCCTGTATCCACCCTCTCTGTCCCCTGCATTTTTTTTCAGCCGTTACAGCTGATTAATCAGCTGTAACGATTAAACAGATGCGGTGAAGGGATTTTCAGGGCCGTCTTTGAATACACCACGAGTGTACACATGCTGACGCAGGTTACACTTGTGGATCAGATCACTGAGGGGAGGGTTGCTGCCTCTGGCTGTTTGCTGGTCATGACGCAAGCATCTGCGTCATGACCAGCAAAAGGCAAAAAAAAAAAAAGTTTTACTGACTTTCCAAAAACCTCAAGTTGAGTAATGTTGCTGCATGCAGATCATGATGATGACAATTAGTTGATCCATGCAGTTATGTCATAAGCGGATTACCAAGAATACCAATGTTTTTACCTATTTTAACAAACAAGTCTACAAAGAAGAGCGTGTCAAAATTCCTCCACAATGATATGAAAGACTTAGCAACAGTAATAGCAAACATTTAACGCCAGTCGTTGGTGGAAGAAGCGCTTCTTAGGTTCAGATGGATGTTCATCTCATTAAAGGAAGTACTAATTACAAAAACACATTTTGTTTTTATGCTGGTTATCTTTGATGTTAGAATTTGTTTAATGATCTTAAACAACTAAGTGTGACAGGAATCAAGTCTCAGAACACAGCAAATGTATCGCAGTGTGGGGCTGCTTCTTGTGCTATGATGTCGGGCCTTTTTACGAGTTGCCAGGGCTCATGCATCGATTTGAATACATCACAAGACTTGAAGAGTTCATGTTACGCCAATGAAGAAATGCCCTTTTAAAATATGCGGTTCAACAAGACAACCACCCCCAAAGCGCCAGTGAACATCAAGAGACGAGCAAGATTAACATTTTGGTGTGAGCCGCCCAATCCCTGGGCTTTAATCTAATGGGAAACTTGTGCAGTGACATTAAACCTGATGCTTCTTCAGCAAAGCCTTTCAGGCAGGAACACCAGGACACAGGTACCAGAACATGTTTGTAACGTATGTGGGCCAGTTCTTCAAAACAGTGGTTGACTAAATATTAGCTCAGCAGCCTACAGAAAAGCTAAATCTTCAAGCATTATTCAGTTTATAAACTCAAATATTAAGGTTTATTAAAAGAAATCCACTCTATTTTCAACAAGCCAGTATTCGTCCTTTTTTTTTTTGTCGTTTTCTGCAGTCTGGTAGAGTAATTTAAATTTTGATGTAATGGCAGAATGTTCATTTTCATTTTTCCTCGTTTGTCAGTCTTGTAGAGGTGCTGTTCTCATTTTGCTTCAAATCATCACCCTTATCCTGTAATAATTATCTAAAGGGATAATTATAGTGCAGATGTATTTATAGTTCAGGTTAAGCCTACACTTTACACACAAACTTAGAAATATGACTTGATCTGACCTGAAAGTTGGACTGTGAGAGGAAGATGCTCAAGCTTTAAATTCTGTAAACATTCTGCTTTTGTGACCAAGTTCTCTTTGCTCCACCACTAAGCTTCCCATTGACATTTACTCGCTTCCGTATAAATCTGTGCTATATGCACAGGGATTTTCATGCTATAGGGAAATGTGTTTGATCTTGATTTTAATCCGTCCATGCTTGTTGATGTGAAACTCACCCTCAATGTTGACTTGATACTCATGGTTGTAAAGTAGACCTCTTTTGGGTTGCTTTTGACTTTTTGTGCTTTTCTTCTTTACATCTAAACACAACCGAGCAGCTGACAGGAAAATAAGAGATGCAACTATTTATTTTTTCTCCCTGCAGAATCCTTGGCTTCTACAAGGGAATCCTGCCTCCCATCCTGGCAGAGACCCCAAAGCGAGCAGTGAAGGTAGGATAAAGGATGTGTGTGTTTGTCTATGGGAAGCTGAAAAGCTTCTCTCGATGTCACGCAAGGCCCAGGATCTAGTTTCATTATGAGCCGCCGTACTACCATATGAAAACACTCAAACTGCTGTTGCATAGAGCACACGTGCTGATTAAACACATAACGCCCTCAACCATGTCTGCCTCTTTAGACACTCCTGTTTGCCCTCTCCGCAAACCCAATATTGACTTACAAGTATTCGCTGTAAGCCATGGCATGAACGTCATATTTTGATAGTTATAGGTGAGCAGAATTACCGATTGGAGGTTAGGCTGGGAGCGAGGGGTGGAGAGAGAGAGTGCGACTTGGCACTATTCTGCTCTGTAATGAGATGCCGGAGACAAAGTGAACTTTATAAATAAGCACTCACACTGAGAAGATGGGGTAATCGCTCACATGGCAAGCAACGCTGCTGATGGTGAGACATTACTGCACCGAAATATTGGCGCAAATTAACGCTCTTCAGCCACCTCAACTGGTGTTTTGCACAAATCAGAGGAAGTGCCCTTTGCTGACGTAAGAGATTAAGCCGGACGTTTAGAAGTACAGTTTTAAAATCTCGAAATTTAAAGTGGCGGCGTTGAATGGTTTGTGCCTTTCATGGAACCTCATTGGCACTTGAAAATGTTTCAGAAACCCTGAAGGATTAGTTTGGATATCTTTTAAGGCTTTGTAAAGCTACTAAAAACAGATTTAAAATGTCATATTGCCACAAGCTTCATGTAAAGTTTCATAAATCCTTGCAGTGGTGGAAGCTAACAGGATAATCACAATCGCTGTATCAATTCAAGTCAACAGCTAATTTTTCCGCCAGGATCATTCGTTAGCAACTTCAAGACCAGGAACTCACTGTAGCCTATCGTTTTCTATGCCGCTGCAGAACCGATGCAGAATCTAAAAGGTTCCTGCGTTCTCCACAGAGCTGGTGGGGAACTGGTGAGTTGCAGCTGATCTGGCAGATCAAGACGGCCAGCAGACTCAACCGGCATGAGTTCATAGAAACACAAATTTTATCCGGTTTTACCACCGCTCAGAGGATTTAGTAATGACACCTTTCTGCTACTGATAACAGCTTCAATAAACTTCACCACAATAGAATCTTTTTTTAAAAAATTAAAAAAAAAAAAAAAATGAATAATTTAACCTGTCTATATTTATTCAGTGGTTGGGGGAGTTATGTTTTAAGAAATAATAGTTGAATAACAGTGGAACAACTCCAGTTAGCCTTGAATTGCATATTTTTTACAACCTACGTTTTCCAGTAAAATATAACATATTCTCAGATTTAGAGCAAACAAGGAGCTTTCAATAGTTTGCTTGCACAATTTCTCTACATCCTGGGTCCTTGATGTTGTGTCTGACCAGCCGTTTCTGTGTTGATCTGGTTATTCTGGGTCATTACCTTGATAAAAAACATAATAATGACTCTTTCAGTTTACACGTAGCCTCCGCTAGATATTTCCTCTCTTTGGACGAGAAACATCCAAAGAGAGGATGTTTTTTCAAGTATTCATCCTAACCCGCCCCCCAACATTCCTCCCAAACAAGAGGTTGGCATGTAGATGGTGTCTAATGGTTGTCGTGGAAACGCCGCTGTTTTGTGCAGTTTTCAGCATAAACATACTCTTCTGTGTAAAGCGTCAGTCTGTGCACGTGGATGGTGTTGCATGTTTTATAACCTTCTGACACGTCGTTAATCCTGCGCTTGCCTCCACAGTTTTTCACCTTTGAGCAGTACAAGAAGGTGCTGAGTCTGACCCCTTTGTCTCCTGGTGTGGTGAGTGAGCCAAACAGAAGCACCTGAGTACACTGTCGCTTAAACACACCAACACGCACAGAACCCGGAAGAATAGTTCTTCTGACGTCTGATGAGCTGCCAAAGTCGGTTAAAGCAAACATGTGAACGGTAAAAAAAAAAATAAATAAAAAAGTTTTACCAGGCAAATTATGTCAGGGTGAATGTTGTTATGAAAAGCCTTCAGGGCTACTTCAACAATGAGGTAGGCATAAGTACATTTAGAAGGGAAATTACTGTCACTCATTGTAGATTTTTAAAAATTTTATATTTATTGTCATTGCAGGTCATTACAGAGGCTCGATTGTTTACTTTAACAAGTTTACAGTTCTTCAATATCAGTGCGACAAATTTAACATTGCTTTTCTTTTCAGGCATAAAGACATATCGGATGGCACTGGACAAAATAAATACTAGGGATTAAATGATAAAAGCCCGTAGTACCACTTTTGTTAAATGCTAAGCACTTGTGAAAGCATTCTCGATGAATGACACACACTCTAAAATGTCAGGCCTATCGCTGATGTACAATAAAAATATATAATAGCTTGTCTAAATATCGCATAAGCGCTTCAACTTATTGTTATTTTGTAAGATTAAAACCTGTGTGGTTCGGTCTTAAGTCAGGTTTCGTCTTTGCCGAATTATAAAGGAAAAAAAATCCCAACAATTTTCAGAAATTTGTCAGATGCCATGTTTATTCCGCTGGCAATTTTTGGTTAAATTTATTGGTTGGCATTCTGTGAGGATGAATAACAACTTACAACACAGGACTGCCACAAACCTCTTTGTATGTTATGTGATCGACCAACACAAAGCAGTACAAAATTTTTAAGTAGAAGGAAAAGTTCTTGGGGTTTTCGGGTTTTACAAAAATGTGACGCATTTGCGTTTAGCCCCTTTTTCCTTAGGATTTCTAAATAAAATAAAAAAGTGCGTCATTTTGTCTTCAGAAGTCACATAATTAGTACGCCGAGTCCCTCTGTGTGTAATTGAATCTAACTACGAATTAAGCTGTTTTATGAAGACCCTGGAGATTAGAGAACATTAGTGAACAAACAGCATCATGATGACCAAGGAACCCAGCAGACAAATCAGAGGTACATTTGTGGAGAAGTTTCAAACGGTTTGGTTTAAGAACAATATTCCATCTCAGAAAACGCTTTTTGTTCCATTGCCTGAAAAAGAAAACAGAATGGCACGACTGGAAACCCACCAAGATATGTCCGTAACTCTGGAGGAGCTGCAAAAACCCACAGCTCAGTGGAAAGAATTTGCTGACCTGACTGACATTTGTGGTGTGCTCCATGCCACTTCTTCACCGGATTGGAACAAAGCTATTACTCAAAGAAAGACATAAGAAGTCCTGCTTGCAGAGGACACAGCAAACATGTGGAAGAATGCGATCTGTTTAGAGGAGTCCGACTCTTTAGCCCACGTGCAAAATACAATATTTGACAGGAAACTAACACAACACATCACCCTGAATATTCCAAACCCGCCTTGAAATACGGTGGTGACAGTAGCAGATGTTTTTTTCCTGAGCAGGGACAGTGAGACTGGTCAGAGCTGACGGGAAAGTTTGCAGTTTCCCAGTGAGTGGATACTTGGTTTCTGTTTTGATGGCGCCTTTGTTTGGCTTTGCCCCCTGCTGGTTAACATTGTTTTTCTGCAGATTTTGTCTTTTTTAACCATTTTCATATTGTAATGGGAACGTTATAAGTATCATTCTCTCTGATGAGTGGTTCCTATGGAGGCAGCATTCTTCGCGATGCACCTAGAGCCGGTGTCCAGGTGAAGCTCTTTGGGAGCGATGGCAAACGACACCATAAATCTCTCACCACTCGTTGGTTTGGCTTTCATGCTGATGAGGATTTTACAATCGTTTCACCAACTTTGATATGTTCTACCTAAAACTCTGCGATGTACTCATCGAGGTGTATTCCTCCTGTTGATGGATTACTTATCGTTGTGCAGAGGCAACAGAAACGTACTAACGGATTTTAGTGACGACCAGCTTGCCTGTTCAAGACTGTTTTTCAGTGTTAAGGTCCTAAATGTACTTAACATAGCAAACATTTATTTTATTTTATTTCTGGTCAGTTTATCTGAAGAGTCCTGTCATCGACCCGCTTAAAAAACCAAACTAATTTGTGTTGGTCTGTTATTTATAATCTCAATTAAATATGTTACGAGGCCTCTTCTTACTAATTTTGAGAAGGAATCAAAATCAGTAAATTTTTAATTGTCTGTAAATATTTTAATTGTCTGTAAATGTTTTAACTGAGGAGTCTCTTTATGTTTTTACGACAACGTTAACTTTTTATGTTTTGCTGTGAATATTTTGCAAAGCCTGTGTGCTGCTGCCAGTTTCAGGCAGGATGCTCTTATAAAGAAGATTTGCAATCTCAGTGCTACTCTAAAATATTTTTTGCATAAAATCTACAACTGTCATCCTTGTGAGTAAAAGTGAAAATGAAACACGACCCGCAAACTACAGACAACACATTCCCAGGTATGTGTTAATTAACAAATGAAAGTTGGAGGTAGTGTAATATAATTCATCCATCCATTGACTATCCCCAGGGGGCTGGTGCATATCTCCAACCATCATTAGGTGACCCTGGAAAGGTCGCCAATCCATCTCAAGTCAATAAAGAGACTCACAGAACAACCCGCCATGCACAAACTTACAGATAAGGACAATTTTGAGAGACTGATCAACCTGACAGTCATGTTTTGGGACTGTGGGTGGAAGCTGGGGTACCTGGAGAGATGGGCGGAGCATGCACAGGGACAACATCCAAACTCCATGCACAAAGACCATGGACTGATATTTAAACCTCACTGTGCCATTTACTTGACAAAGAAATGACTTATAATAATATTTTAGCGAAACAGACTCCAGTATAAATACTTAGGACTACAGAAAAAGCCTGGCACGCCAAAGATCCATTTATCATCCTCCTCATGGAAGCATCAGTGAGGATTGTTTTCCTTTTAGGCATTTCCAGATACAAAACTTTTAGATATCTATTTTGAAACATTGAAATCTGGCTTACACTGTGGAATCAGTTTTTGTGCTGTTTTCACCTGTCTGTACCTGATAAGTTTGCGATTTGACCAAAATCTCTGTCTTGAAATTGACCTGCACAGTTGCTCGTTTAGAAATAGATCACGCCACTGCCAGTGAGCAATCGTCTTGCTGGTGTATTCAGTCCCAGGTTTGGAAATGGACAGATTTGAAATACCGGGGTGTGGTCATCACACACCCAAAACTTTAGTGTTGGGTGCGGGGGGGTGAATTGTCAGCCATGACGGATGGTTTACCTGTAAGTCTGTATCAAAACCTCCTCCACACAGAGAACATCCTCTGCTGGCTTTACAGCCAACGCTGGAGAAATGTTTACCTACCTCATCCATCAAGCTCTTGTTCCACTTCTACTCCACCTCCTCCCTTACGATCTTCTTCCTGCAAGAGCTGCAAACCTCAAATCCCCCAAAGTCCCGCGCGTATCAGGCACACTAATTCACATCAGATCATTAGTGCAATTTAATTACAGATTAGCGCGCTGTCTCTCTTTCTCCTTACTCTATTCAGCATGGCACAGCTGAATGCCTTCACTCTGATTAATGAGGACACACACAGTAATAATACAAATAAGGAATTAAAACATGGCCGCTCGGCTGTGTAAACATCGCGAGGCATGTCTGAGAGGATGGGTCCTGCGGCTCTGACAGCGGGATAAAGACGCAGGAAGAGTAATGAGCTTCAGACACGTTCTCGACATGTTCCCATTACGCCTCTCGCTGAGCATGCATTCATGCACATTTGCGCACACAGACACAAAAACACACAAAAATACAAAGCTCGGTGTAAATACATCTGGTGGTGCAGGTTCCATTTCTAATTACGTTGCAGGTATATGAAGTAATAAGCATTGTAGTCGTCTTCTTCAGGACAAATGACTTGAAACTGCAACAGTCTTGCTTCCTCTTGCCACTCACCTTCCTTTCCCCTCCTAGATAACATCAGACATATTGTCAGCCAACACCCTCAGGTGTCTTGCGTGTCTTCAGGAACAGTTTGTCTAACCGTGACAGAGACACATTTGCATTTTGGAAAAAAAAAACAAAAACACAAATTCTAGAAACACTTGTCTCGAGTTTTTGGAGCTCATCTTCAACGGTTTCTCTGCTCTGCTCCATCTTTACCCAGATGTTATCCTCTCACTCTCAGGGTTAAATCATGTCAATCTCCCCTCCAGGCGCTGTCGGTAGCGGGCCTCGGCTCAGGCTTGACTGAGGCCTTCATCATCAATCCGTTCGAAGTGGTGAAAGTCAGTCTCCAGGCCAACAGAGACTCATTCACAGAGGTTGAGTGAAAGAAAATGCTAATTTAACTTGTAAAAATGTTGCTAAATGTTCACATTTACCTTGTAGCTCCTTGACAAGATCCTTTTTGATTCTGTCTTCCGACAGCAACCCTCCGCTTTCGCCCAAGCACGACGTATTATCAAGTCAGGTGGCTTTGGATTGAGAGGTTTGAATAAAGGGTTAACCTCAACACTGGGACGCCATGGAGTTTTCAACATGATCTACTTTGGCTTCTACTTTAACGTCAAGGATGCGATCCCTGCCAACCCGGTAATATGCAAGTGAAAAATCTGCACTGTGTGGAATTTTGTGTGTGGCACATTCCTGTTGCTGTGCTTCAGTGTTGCCTAACCTTTCCTGACTCTGCCTACTTTTGGCTAACCTCAGACTCTGTGATCCTCACATGTCCTCGCCACATTGCTGCGGGAAAATAACAAGTGTTTAACAGTATGATTAGCTTGCACGGCACGGAGGAAGCAGAAATCAGAGCGAAGCTTCCAAGATCAGCCCCACTAATACCTCGTCTGTTTGCTCTTCATAACATCCTCAAAGTTTCGGATTACACATCCGGCAGCGCCTGATGGCCCAAACAAAAGTTAATTTTGTTTAATGGAAACGTTACCATACGCCACTTCCACATGTACAATCCAGAGCATTAGATTAGAAGTCCAATGAACTAATTGGAAGCAGACAACCGTACTATTTTCGAGAGGAGGTTACAGTGGGAGGCCCGGCTCTGTTGTATTTTCCAAATTTTTCCAGAGCTGCATAATGTACGTCGAAGTGGTCATCCTCTGTGAATAATGAGTACGTGGCTAGATGACTTAAATAGCTTTCTTCTTAGGTTATGGCCGTTACTTATAGGCTTCATCCATTTATGTGTGCGGTGCAGGAATTTTGTTTGCGAGAGGCTAACGACACACGCTTTTAAAATATACAGTGACTTGTAAAAGTGTTTATACTGTTTAAAACTTCTTGTGATTTTGTCAGATCATTTGCTACAACTTAAGTGTGTTTTATAGACCTATAGAGTATACTCTTAAAATAAAGGAAAGTGTAGTTTCAGGTCCCTAGACCAACTTTGTGCATTTAGAGAGTGAAATTTATCCCCTTTTCTCTTTATAAAACAACCCGTGCTCAGTGGTTTCACCTAAAGAGCATCTGTGAACGCAACATGGCGTGTGCTTCAAATTAAACCGTTCAGTTGGAGCTCTGGCTGTGCGTTCAGGGTCGCGCTCTTTTTGCGCCGTCCCACAGGACTGACCTGGTCGTCCTCCATCCGTCTCCTCATTAGATGGATGGAGACACATGATGCTGCCAACACCATGATTCATTGAGGGTGATTTTCATGAATATTATTTTTTCGTGACTTTTATGTAAAACAGAATTTTACTGGAAGGCAAAAAGTTAAATTGTTTGTCTCTTCTGGCCAGAGCACCTTCCACATTTTTGCTCTTTCTCCTTTCAGCTTAGACTTTGTTTATGCCAATAATCCATGAATCTGTGAAGTGAACGACTAATAGGGATCATTGAACTATTTGTCCTTTAGATCACTGCAACTCCTAAAGAGTTACAACGGGCCTCTTTGCTCATTCTGTGATAAATCTTCTCATTGCCCTACTGAGCTGCAGGCAAACTTACCAAGGGAAACATGATGAGATTAAGTGGCTCTAAGCTGGATTCTTTTAACAAACAATTGATTTCTCAGTGCAATTGGTTGCACTTCTTTTTACTTAGAGCTAATGGGGTTTAATGTGCAGTCACACTACGTAGTTCTGGTTTTATTTTTATTTAAAACCCTGTATTTAGTTTTATTCGACCTCATAATAATACGCTAATTTGTACTGGTCAGTCAGAAATTCTTTTTAATAAATTACGTTAGAGTTTTCACAAAATGTGCGCTGCAAATGTGTCCTTGAGTGTGTTTTGGAGACTGAGCTAAAGTTTCATTGGTTAAAGCTTCCCAGCAACATGAGCAATGAGCTTTCAAGTCAATCATGTCAATAGTCAAATTTAGATTACCGAGCCCAGACTTCTGTTGTGCGGACATTTGAATAGCACATAGGAGGCAGATAGCACACTGCCATCATTCACTAGGGGATGTGTGAGGAGATGTTTGCTTAAGGCTGTTAGGAAGTGGCTTGATGGGTGTACTTAGGCCGCGGCTATATTCCTCCCCCCCGCCGCCCCCTTAACCCGCATCCCACTTGAAAAAAACAGAAGAAGTGGGATTAGATGTTGATTTACCACAGCTCTCGGGGTGTCCAGCCGCTTGAGAAAGCCCTGGACCGGAGAAGCTGCTGTCATTTGTAAAAATATCCTGGCCAATTAGCTGTCAGAGCTCTCCGAGTCTGGGCTTCTTTGGTACAGTAATACCCCTGTGCCGAGTCACAGGCCAATTACCCAAATTGTCCCCATATGCCTCCCTAGTCTGCCTGCGTGAACCCTGTTTATAAATCCTCCGTCTTGGCTCCTCAAAGAACATGTGGTTCTGCTCAGCCAATCACAACGCTGCACCACAGTCAGGAAGCGCAAATTTGCCCCTCGGAGCCCCTCCTTCCACTACCATAAAATGATCCGGGCTTTCATGCCAGGTTTGAAATCATACGCTCCGATCCCATCATCTCTGTTTCACTTTCGCTCTCGCATAAAAATACAGTGTCAAATTACTGTGTGTATTCACTTAGTGTCACTTTTGTGTGTGTGTGCGTGTGCGTGTGCGTGTGCGTGTTTTTTAGTTCTCAAGCTCACTTATGAAAATGTTTCCAATGAAGATTATCCTTGTCAAACCAATTAGCTTCATTGTCGTCCTCCAAACAGGACCCCACGTTAGAGTTCCTGAGGAAGTTTGCGATTGGCCTGACGTCTGGGACCATCTCGTCATGTATGAATATTCCCTTTGACGTAGTAAAGAGCCGCATCCAAGGGCCCCAGCCGGAACCAGGAGTGATCAAATACCGCACCTGCTTCCAGACCATGGCACTAGTGTACCGCGAAGAGGGGTAAGAACAACACCGAAAAATAATGTCAAAAAAAAAAAAAGAGATGATTCAAGGGAAACTGAGCCAATACTTTCTGTCCTGCAAGTTTTTATTGTGTCCCAAATTCAACAGACTTGAGTCAAAGAACTCAATTATGCCCTCACACAATCAGGAGCTACAGAGCTCTGTGAATGTCGCATCTAAAAGTTGCAGGACGCTGGCCCTCCAGGACTGGACACATGTGCCTTAAAGGACTTGTCCCGTTTGAGCTTCTGTTAAAAGGTTAAAAGGTTAAATAGCAGTTTATATCTTAACTCTCTTGGCGTCAGAGTTTAGAATAAATTGGCCCCTCTTGTTCAAAAGGGGCCCGAGACCAAACCAGACTCTTTATGTGTTAAAAAAAAAAAAAAAAGTCTGGTTTCCAGTGTTAGGGCAGTGAATGCAAACAGGATTTATGAACCTTTAAACCTACATTATCTGAGTCGGTCTTTAGAAAGGTCTGAGAGACCCACGGTCACAAAATAAATGTATTCGTTCAGGGGAAGACTTAGTGTTTTAAAAGTTAATCCAATTCAGGTGAGTTGTTTTATTGAATTGTTTTTTTTTTTTTATATCTAACTACTTCATTGGGGTTTTGAAACAATTACATCATAACCTCACTTTTAATTCCTCACATTCAAACTCGACACATTCAAGGAAAAACTGCAAGACTCCACCGCTTTTCCTCTGTGGTCTTGTCAAAATAACTATGCGATATCAAAGGAAAGCTGCGTATTTTACTGCTGTAAGTGAAGGGGGGGTTTTTTTATTATTATTTTTATACCTGAAACTTGGTGTGTTTAACACAGAAAAATAATTGATGGTCCTCCAACCACTATTTCCTGCCTAAATAATTATCAGCTGCAGGGCAAATTACTTCCCAATACAAATGCAAACGAAATGAAGGTTTAAAGAAAACAGCATTACATAAACTACATAAAAATAAAAAATAAATAAATAAAAAAATTGAGCTGTTTTAGGATGATTCAAGGTAGCTCTGTTCTTGGCACCGAGTCTTTAGCTGCAATCTCCAGGATCTCCTAATCTGGATGCAACCTTATTCCTAATCCATGAGGTTTTTGAGGGAATTGTGTGTGTGAAACATCTCTAGATAACCTGATTATAAATATGCATTGATCTTTCAAAGGTTGAAGGACGACCTGAAGAAATTATATCTGTTTATGTAGCTAGCATATTTAGCTGCTTTGCAGGCTGCACCAGTATGGACTGAGCTGCTACAAAATACCCATTATTAAAAATAAGATGGGTTGCATTTTGTTGAAGGAAGTTAGTGAATGTTAGAAACCTGACTAATAATTGTAGCAAAAATCCTGTCTCAGTTTAGGTGCAGTTTTAACACGCTACGCTTGAAGCAACAAGTAACAGTAAACGCCACAAGTGCCAGAACTTTGCAGGGATCTGTCTGCAGGATTGTGATCATTGAAACACATGAAAAGGAAGAAATTTAGCTAAACTGTGAACATTTTCGGTGAGAAGTGCATCTTGTTATTCACGATTATGAATGACTTCAGCTGTTGCAGCCAAATTTAGTCTTGCAGCAACACCACCGGGGTTGCAAAATGAAGTCGGTAAGAGAGTTATGTACTTCAGGTCGGATATTGGCTGCTTGTAGTCGTTTGACATAATTCAGAAATTCTGAAATTCACACATTTTGGTCTACATTTGGCTGTCCTAAACACCTCGGTCTTGGTTCTGCTGAAGTGAACCTTGGGGTGGCTCACTTCAGCAGAGGAGGTGGATCAAAGCGCATACCACTTTGGGTAAAAACAACAAAAACAAACATGTGAGTCCAGCGCCAGCAGGAGAAATGGCTTGTAGTCGTTTTCCCAAAAAAAAAAAACAAGACAATTGCTGCAACCGCTAACATCTGACGCCACTGCATTTTTGTTCATGTTTTGTGAAGAATGAAATTGCGTTTGTCTTCTTCTGAGGTTTTCATGTTGTTTCCTTCAGGGGTTCTTGGTGCATCGCCACCACTGGCAAAGGGGGTAAACAGGTTTTACAAAGAGTTTGGTTCGTTTTGCACAGTGCGGTTTGAAAACTAACCAAGCCAGCTGAAAGTGTAATCAGACTGAATCTACCGGACCATCAGGTGTGAAAACCCCCTTAATGCAAAGCCGTAAAACACGAATGTCAAATTCTATACCGCGCTCAGCATGATGCCAGTGATAAATTTTATGAAATGAAGGTTATCTCTTCTGGAGTAACTGTGGGCATACTCTCAAGCCTCAGAGACTGACAGCTGCAAATGGAGGCTTCAAGGAGAGATGTATGTTATGTTAGCAGTTGCCCCGGGCTTTCTATTTTGCCCCCATGCCGCTCCCTGAGACAAGACCCCAAGAGATGTTTGTCGTTAGTGGATGTTGTTAGTTTGTAGACGGGATGGGGGTAGCGGCCCGAGCAGCACGGAAGGCTTGTCGCGGGCGTGCACAAACTGCGCCCCCGCCGCCACATCCAGTCCCCTTCCCTTAACACAACACAGTCTCAGCTAATTAGTGGTCCCTATGGGAGACATCGTTAAGCAGACCCTAACGAGCCGCGCGGCGCTCCACGGGTCAATCTAATCAGACAGAGGGCCAGGGAGGAAGTGGGTCGAGCCTTATTAACGCCATCATTGGCGGGGGCAGGGAGCGGGACAGGGAGCACGAGGCAGAGGCAGGCAGCCACTGATCACCTTGAACGCATTAAGGGACAGGTATTCGCCAGCGCTGCCTGTTAGTCCCCGATGGGGTGATAGACGTGCCGGGCAGCAGACAGACGGAAAGCGAGACGAGATCAATCAACATCAACAGGAGCAGGGATGTGTGTTGCAGAATGTTCCCCCTCTCGGATTAAGGCGTGTTATTACAAAAAAGCGATTGATTTCACTTGTTTGCCACCTTGAAGTTGCAGCTAATCAAGACAATCCTGATTTTCTCGAGAGTTGACCCAACATAATCGTTTTATTGTTTATTTGCTGAATATTTTTGCTGCACTGATATTTGAAATCAGGAAATTAACCTAAGTAAATTTCCTGTCAGTACTAAAAGAGACTTATTTAAACTGAAACTGAATTTACTTTGGTTTTTTTTTGTTTGGTTGTTTGATAACTTTGTTTGTGTGTCTGTATTTCTAACTGATTTTTCCTTCTTTTTTTTTTTCCAGCTTCTTCGCTCTGTACAAAGGCTTGGTTCCTAAGATAATGAGACTTGGACCAGGTAAAAAAAAACAAAACAAAACAAAGTTTGACACTTTACGTTCATTGTTTTAGGTTTTTTATAATGTAAATATAAATGTTGGTACGTAAACCTAAATCGGTCGTTTTTAACACTTATTCTGAGATTTCATTGTAAATTTCCAAAGATGTGAAGCCATGACCAGCTTGTTCATCTTTTCTGGGGTTTTTTTGGAATTATAAATTACATAATTATGCAGAGCTTTTGTAAAATCAATTCTTGATGCGTATATCACAGCACCTTGCCTTGTGTTTCAATGAACTTTCTCTCAAGATATTGTGACCACGAACTTCTGTGAGTCAGCTTTGGATTTTTATTGATATGTTGGGGGAAAAACAGCATTATTGGGAAGTAGAAAGTTTCTACAAATAAACATCCAAAAAGAGTCAAGATGATCTGTTTCCAGTTTCCTGAGTCGACACTTTGTAGAATCTGCTTGTCTTTTGACTCTCTGAACGCTGGACTTTTAGATGAACTGAGCCTCATTCCCACAGACTGATGCAGCCACTGTCATGTTTCACAGTGCTGGTGATGTGAATGTTACATTTCTTATAGGCCAAAAGGTTATGTCCTGATGAAATATGATCAGAGCACCTTTTCTTATACTTTGGTTTGTTGCGAACTGCAAAAAGGAACTAGATTTTAAGAGTTATTGTCACCCGCTTTACCCCAGGGCCAACTGCTGTGTCCCTTTTGTCCTCATGATGCTGATTCTTCAGCGACGTTCTCCAACAAACCACTTCATAAATGTGCCCAACTTTCTGTTTGTCTTCCATATAAAATCTGAAAGAATTAAAGGATTTTTTTTTGTACCATAGTAAAATATATGGATGTATGTGAGGCGCTGTATGTTTGCTGTCAGCAATCGGCATGAATATATTTGAAGACGTAGTCGCCTGTTTTCTGGATCCAATGGAGGCAGCAAATCCCCGTAATCCTCATTTAAATATAATGTCAATAAAAGCAGTGCTCCTCTCATGTCCTGTGTAAATGAGGCTGCGTTTCTCTGTCATGTTTTTGCTGCAGGTGGAGGGGTGATGCTGCTGGTCTACGAATATGTGTCGAAGTGGTTGCAGAAAAACTGGTAACGAGAAAACCACAGAAGAGAAACAAAAGCCTGTAATTCCTGTTCCAAATTTATTCCTCATTGACAGAATTGGTGACTCACCACGAAGCCTTTGGTTTTGTTTTTTTGTTGTTTTTTTTTTTTTTGTATTTATAAAAATACCAAAACAGTGTTCCCATATTCGGGCGATGCATCTTTCTCACTAATAAAAGCTGCGTAAACCAGTAGCACAATAGGTTTTCATCACCAAAAAGTATTTAGATTTTTTTATTTCATCAGTCCCAGAGTAGAAAAAGAGGTGCCGACTTTATAAAGTGACCTTTGTAAATGGAGCTCTAAATTTATTAGACAAAATATTTGCTTTTTGTTGTTTTTTTTTTTGTTTTGTTTTTTTTTACAAAAATGGACTGAATAAATAGGTAGTTGCCTTCACTTTACGACAACTCTTCTGTTATTTCCTCTTTTGTCCAGATGGAGCTGGTGGTAGGTAGATGATTCCAATTATTTTCATTCTTAATACATTTGAAAACTAACATTTTTTTTATTAAAAAAAAAAAAAAAGATTATTTAAAGCACTAAAAACATCATTTAAACTTCTCTGAATGAACGAATTAAATGTAACTAACTTTGCAAAGCAACATTAATGACACAAACGCACTCGGTAAAGACAGGACGGTTCTCTCCCTCTTTGGTTCTTCAACGCGAAGAATTGCATCAGTTCTAAAGTCGACTTTTACATCAGTGACTTTTCTTCTTTCGCCCCCCGAGAGTTTTATTGTGCTGTTTTGGTTTGAGGGATGCACATAGTTTCTGTCATCATAAACATGCGCTTGTTCTTATTTTAACAGTCGCATACTTTACTTATCTCATGTGGGAATAGATTCAAGCTAATTAGTGAGTTTTATGGAAAAAAAAAACATTATAAACAACATTATAAACATAGGGAGGACTTAATTTAAATCACTTGCAGTCCAAACAATTTGTGTACTTGTTCATGTGTAAAGTATGACGTTTATATATATACATAGATTATATATATATAATATAATTCAAAGTAGGCGAATTCCCCTCATGGGAATTTGTGTTTTTGCTTTTTAGGTTTTTACACCACGTAGGATTTTTCACACTTTTCCACGTTGAATCCAGATAAACTGCCTTTCATTGGGGTTTCATGTGACAAACCAGCAGAAAGCAAACCATGACTGTGACATGGAGAGAAAAAGATTTGTGGGTCTTGATATTTTTTTTACAAACTAAACTCTGAAAACAGAAAATTAGATTTATTTGTACTTGACCCCCGGAGAGACAGCACTATGTAGAGCCTTTCACCTCAACCAGCTTTTCACCTAAAGAGGCTGACGGCTTTTACCTTTTCAAGTTTTTCTACGGTTTCTTGCGGTTGAAATCTGACCTATGTTCTGCAGTCTTTATGCTCCAAACGGAATAAAATGCAATTTCTTTGTGAAAGAAAAAAAAGAAAAAGAACAGAAAAACGTCTAAAACCTGCATATTTTAAAATGAAATGTACATTGAAAAGCATTAGTTGATTCTTTGTCGTTATGAGCCAAATTTATGAAAGATCCGTTTTTGAAGGTCCAAAGAGCCGCAGGTTGGAGAGCCATGAACTGAGCCGTCCAATCACAGCTTTGCCTGCATGTTTATGTATGTTGAAGTCAACCTGGAAACTTTTAGCTATGTTCCTTCGATCAATGACCACTATTTAGTGTCATCCATCTTCTTATTGTCTCCAATCAGTTCCCCTCTCTGTACAACAGGAAACACCAAAGCATGACGGTGACTGTCACTGCGGGGATTGCTATGGTGACATGCAGTGTTAGCTTTGACGTAACGCTTTCCACCTAGAGCTTCGTGCGTTTTGTCAATTTGACCTCTTGTGTTCCTCTTCCAAAAAAATGCATTTCTTCTTTTTATCTTTCCATAAATGTCAGACTGGAGCAGTGCTCGGCGAACAGATTCTCCCACCTGAGCGGTGGACCTGTGCAGCTCCTCCATAGTTACCTTGTTTCTCTTAGCACTCTCTCCTATCAGGGCTCTGCGACCTTCATGGCCTAAAGAGCTGTTTCCTCTCTCAGGCCAGCCAAGCCTGAGAGAGGAAATATTTGTAATTTTTGATGAATATGTCTACACTTGAAAATTTATTTTTTTAAGACCCAACATTTTATCTGTTTATTTTTTCTGATCTAAAATAAAGATAAACATAAAATGTTGCAAGGAAAAGAAGAAGAAAAACACCAGCTGAAACCTGCATTTCTTATTATATGCAGGTTTTATGTATTTAAAAATGTTAGTTTTGTATAACCTTTAGCCAAAGTTATGAAGCGTGATTGCAGAAGATATACAGCCGCCCATGTTTTGGTAGGTTTTCAGTTTTACCGCACTGCCTCCAGTTTTGGATACTTCAGTGCTGCGTGAAATCTCCGGAGCTTGAAATGTAACCTTTTTTAACCTAACCCGGATTTAAACAGCGTCGATCCTGACCCGCCTGCTGTATTCCTCAAAACTCGGAGGCCTTCACAGAGCGGGCTTCATGTTCAAGTTAAATTACACACAGGTGTACTATTTGACTCAATTTTCTTTAAGGATGTCCAATTAAAATGGGGGTTAAATGCAAACACTCACTGCTGGGGTTTTTGTTTTTTTGTTTTTTTTTCAGATTTTTGTCTTTAAAGTATTTAGAAAACCTTTTCCTTTCACTTCAGTTTTTCACTGCTTTGTGTTGATCACAATGACATGAAATCCCAACAGAAGGCATTATAGTTGGTTTTAGAGAAATAAATGTTTTCATAATTTGATCGCTTTGCTACTTTAAGAATAATATCGTTTATTCATCACATTTTCTATGAAATTACTATTTTCGACCTTTCCATGATCTGAACTTGACCTTTTTTCCAAACACGCGTAAAAAAAAATGGAGTTTTGTTTCCGTGTTTTGTTAAAAAGTGAAAGGCTGAACCAGCGTGCTCCTCATGCACTCGTGCGAGCTGCGGTCGGGATGCATTCTTCTCCCGTGCCCTAATGGCCGACTTCTGCTGTCACACATCCGTCTTCCCTGCTCGTGTTTCAGCCCGGCGCTGATATAAGCGTATCGGCTTTCCCCAGTTTACCGCGCCGTCACTCGCCTCTCGTCTCCCCGCCATCCTAGCCTTTTGTTGTTTGACTAGCTGTCAGCCGAACAAGTTGCGCTTGCCAGCTGAGTGTCAGTCTCTTCCGTGTCTCGAGCGAAGCTTCCAGTGCAAGCTAAGACAACACGCTTTGGGAAAATTCTAATGAAGCCTCGGGTTTCGACGGAGGGTGTGGGGAGCTCGCCTTCACGTTCCCTCCCTCAGCCCACATATCTTTTCCACAAATATGCGATCTCACAACACACCTGTCCGATAGCTGCAGGGCGTCATGGCTGCCCTTGATGACACTTATCGTGACCTTATCTGGTAGCTTCGACCGAGCCACGTTGGCATTTGACAGCCCCCCACCCCCTCAATGTGGGAGTTTTCATCCGCGCCAAACTAAAACGGCTGCTGCTTTTTTTTAATTTTTTTATTTATTTTTTTTTCTTTTGTCGCCCGGGGATGTGCGGTGATAGATGAACAACCGTGGCTTGCAGACTGATGAAGTCGTAAGCGCCCAACCTGTCCTTTTTTCGTAATGAAGTGCTCAGCGTTCGATGCTTGTTTCGGGCCTGACAGCTTGCAACAGGCACGCCCAAAATTGCCGGTAGCTAGGCAACAAAGCCACCTTCAACTGAATTCCCCGCACATCTTGATCACCATAAATCAGCAAAGTATGCGGCCTCCATTTGAAGCGCTTCACCTCGGTGGTTCCACTTTGACAAACCTGCAATCTGCGCTCGGCTCTCCCTGTGTTTTCCAAGGCAAACACAGTCGGTGATTAATGTGCATTAAAATCGACCACGGTGAGGATGCATGTGCGCACAAAGACATGCTGGGTTTGTCTCTGCTGGTTTCTTTTCTCCCCCACCCTCCGCCCTCCGCCTCTCTCAAAATCCCGAGTTTGAGAGGTTTTGCTCACCTGTCTGCTCGACGTTGTTGTTTTAAGACATTAGGAAAACACTCTGGCTGTCGTCAGCTCCTTTTAAAAGTGCTCACTGAGCAGAAGCACGCATGGAGCTCTGTGTTCAGCCAGTGTCAACATTCTCTGCTCTGTGTTACCCTGCAAAAACCGAAGGCTGTCTTGTTTCTGATTGCATGTGAAGAAGTAAGGATAACCATATGACACTGAAGTCAGACTCAACATAATTAATTATAAACACGTGTCGGCCCCTATTTTCAAAACTACATCTTGTAGACCCATAAAGCCGAGCAGCAACGGCTTTTGAGCACCTTTTTTGAAAATGCATTTGTCACGCGGCCTTTAGATGAGGTCGAATTCTGATGTTTTGAGTCAAAGGAGGCCATTTTCTTTTTGTTGTTGTTTTTTTTTTTTTTATTATTATTTTTTGTTTTGTTCTTAGATGAAAAAGTTGACTTTCAAACGGCATCCAACCCTCTTCTACGAGCGAAAGAATCATTAGCCGTTGGCGATAGCTTGGTCTTCGGTTAAAGGATGGTGGCGATGGCCAGCCTCCACAGTCTGCACGTCGCTACCTCCACCCCCACCCCCAACGCGATGTGGTTCACGTACGGTCAAACACTGCGACCGTGAGCAACGGTCCGTGACCACTGGATGCGGGGAGAGGTGCTTTCCAAGTCAAATCAGCTCCTGCATGGGGCGGATTGTTGGCACCGCGACGCGGAGGCACTGTTTATGCTGCGACACGAGACGGATAGACAAAAAGAAAGAAAGAGGGGAAAAAAAAAAAAAGAAAGCGAAACACCTCTCGAGTTGCCTCAGCAGCAACATAGGAGGAACAGAAAGGGAGCAGGTGAGCAGCTTTATCAAGAGATCAATCTGCGCCTCCACGCCGCAGCGCAGTTTGTTTAAATCCCCGGTTTCCACTGCAGGGCTAGACGGGCTTGCTAGACTCGCAGACGAATAATTTATTACTCCACACTTTTCCCCCCTTTCGAAATCTGTAGAAAGTGTTTCTTTTTTGTTTTGTTTCGTCTCTTTGTCTGTCAGCAAACCTGTCTGACTTTACTTACTAAACGAACGCAGCGAGCTGCTCCCGCAGCAACGGGCCCCGGCTTGACCCCTTATCTGCCTCACGCCCCGTCGATTGGCCCCCGTCGATTGGCCCCCGTACGGTGGCGTTTAAGTTTGCCGTTCCTTCCACGCAACGCAAAACCCCGTACAAACATTTTAAATCACAAAATAAGCTGAAACTTATTCTGTCATGCATACAAAAGGAGGTTTAACTGGACAACATGACTTTGTAATTTACAAACGAATATGGAGATTTTTTTAGGGTCCGTTTTTTTTTGTAAGTGTAAAAAGCAAGTGTTATTTCCTTTTAAAGTAAAATATATAGTTAAGCCCAATATTATTCACACCCCTGGCAGATTTAAGCTTGGAATATGTTTTTTTTTCTAGTTTGATCATCATTGACTGGAAGTTATATTGACGTTTGCGAGTCGCGCAGTTATTGTCCAAACTTGAATCTGATTGAAAAAGTGAAAAGACTCAATCGGACGCAAACATTTTGGCTGAATGAAAATAAATCTACATTTGAATTATTTTGTTATTTAGCTGCACTTCCAATAGTTGTAGGGATAATAAAAAAATATCTATATAGTCATTGCCCTGATGTAACCACAATTTTTTACACTTTCTGCACGTCGGGCACGATGCAGATTTATTATTACTTTCAACCCTGATAAATAGATGTGATGAGGTCAGAAGACACTCCTGCATGTGCTGCTTCGCTGGCCAACGTTGCGGTATGTTGCGATGAACTCGGCGCACTCAAATTCTTTCTGATGGACTGCCCAATGAGGCATGACACATGGAAATCAAAAACGCAGACTTTGAGGGCCTGCTCGCTGTTTTCATTTGGTTTTTGTTTATGAAAAGCAGCTTCCTAATCATGTAAATCAGACCAGAGTGCCAGAATGCACCAAAACGTAGCAGCGATGGAATAAAATGCGATGCTGAAAAACATTTTTCTTTTTCTTTCCCTCCCGCGATGGGGTGTGTATCGTACGTCGTCCGCGTTAGAGCCCCCGATCCCCCAAAACAAGCAGGAATGCCCCGGGGAAAAGAATCGGTAAACAGCCAAACAATTTAATAAGATACATTCAATTTCACTGTGCAACATTTGTCAATTGTTAATGCTCTGCAACATAATTCCAATTCTGTCCTAATGTGCATGGAGACTCCCACGCATTCTGCAACGCTAATTGCACTTCATTCAACGTACCTTAACCTAAATAAATAAGACTTCTGTGTGGAGCTCTTTCTTTGGCTACACTTTTAGTGAAGTGGGAAAAAAGCAATGCTCCATTTATAAAATCATAAACAACAACAACAACAACAAAAAAAAGCATACAAACTTTAAAAAAAAAAAAAAAAAAGCAATAGTAATTTACAAGCACCCTGAAACACTCATGCAAAGTGTTTTTCTTTAGGTTGATTGTATATTTCTGAAGTCGTACATTACCCCGTTTTTGCCCAAAGAGTGTGCAGTAAAGAATCTGAGAGGAATAGTGTTGATGGGTGGAGAGTGGTGGTCACGCACTTGTCCCTTCAGAACACCTGCTCTGCGAGTCCTTTTAGACAACGAGTTTGTTGTGTCGACCGTTTTACTCCTTCGGCCTTCGGTCTCGCCGCGTTGAGTTTTGGAATGCGGCGGGAAGGTTCGAGGGAGAGCGTCCCGCGCTCGGCGGCGGTTCTCAGTCCTTCATAGAAGGGCGACTGCAAGAGCGAAAACGACAAGACTCGAAGTCCGCTGTCCTGTCCCGTCCACTCACCCTCGCATCCCCCCCCACCCGCCCCACCCGCCGCCGCTGGTCCCCCCCTCAGACTCTGTCCGTCTCTCGTCCTCGGAGGGAACGCTCAAAGCACCGACGCGGCGACCGGGTGGATGGCGTCGCGGCTCGCCGCTATGTTCTTGAAGGCCAGAGGGCCGGCGAGGTCACAGCTGTGGGGAGATAGAGCACTGCCACTGGCCGGCTGCCATGTGGGTCCGGTCACATAGGCCGACGTGGTGGCGCTGTACCCCATGTAGGGTGACACTTGGGTGGGAGGGTGGTAGGGAGGGATGCTGGGCGCTGTGACATAGCTGTTCGCTGTGGGCAATCCACTCGGCGTCTGGAAACGAGAAGGGAAAAATCCAGATTAAATCTGCAACGCGGATCAAAAACAAAAAAAATTTAATCCAGTTGTCTTTTGTTGTTGTCCTCAACCGAGTCTTGTTTATGAGTCGCTTTGTTAGAATCAATGAAACGGATGTCATTTGTTGGCCACACTTTTCTTAACTTCGGTCACTCTAAGATTGGGGAAAGTTTGAAAAAGCTACGTATCCCTCACACACAAATGCACGCATACACGCATACATACACATACACTGCGGCTTTAGAAGCAAGCTGTGGCAATAAGTGAAAGTAATATCGGTTGAATTATAAACAGCAGACCTAAATCCCCAACTTCACAGCCACCACATAAAAATCCCACTGTCCCAAATTTTGATGAAAGTATGAATGATCAATTATGCGCGCTCACGCTCCTGCCACACATTAAAGGAGCATAACAACCATACACGGGTGGCTGCCCTGGTTTTTTTTTTTTTTTTGCTCTGAAAATGGACGTTTCTCTGTCAGCGTCCGCATACCACACCAGCCGATGGAGTACAGGCTTGTTGGGGGACGCCACAAAACAGATGTCATGATAGATTTGTGGGGGTGCGGGGTGGTGGCGGAGAAGAAGAGGAAATATGATCGAAAATGAGGGAAGGGAGGGCTACGGCGGCGCAGGAACAGGATTCAACTGGAGGATTTCGCATTTTGATCATGGAGACAGAATTTCTTCTCATGGGTGGTCTAGCTAGTGCTAGCACAAATATGTTATTAGTTTTCACAACTGGGATTTTTTTTCCCCGCACTTACATGCCTGTCTAAAATGGTTTAAAAAAAGTATATATTTATATGTATATATATATATGTATTTATATACATATGCATCATTCAAAATGTATCTTTTAGCCGTTACACATGGGTACGTTAAAGGTGTCGGAGGAACGCGGAGGTCCTGGAAAGGTCGTTTGAAAATGGCTCAAATTTTCCATCATAGGTTCGAAATCCTTTTAAATGCCAGACAGAATGCTGAAGTGACCTTAATTTACTCCAGGTGCACGGATCAAAGAGTGACATAGTGCCCCCGCTGCCCCCCGTCCCAATTCTGTTCCTGCACACTGCCGAGCAGTCGGCTGAAAGAACGCTAGCAATCTTTTGCCATATTTACAACAGTCGGCTGCTTAAAAAAAAAAAAAGAAAGAAAGAATAGAATAATGGAAAATTAAATGAGAGCCCTAATCCACAATTAATAAAGTACATTTTTAAGATTTAAAAAATATATATACATATATTAGTAAGATAAGAGCGTAGTGTCTGTAAACCAGAGCGGCTACCTGAGCAGATAACCAGACTAGTTAACCAGCTGTTAGCCACATTTTATATTTGTTGCTCCTTAATTAGCAGAAAGTTAAATTTTAAAGCATGTTTATTCTATATTTTTACTTAGTCTGTGAACCAAAATTGCAATAAATATTTTCTTTTTTTTTTTTACATTAAAATCACGAAAACTTTAGTTTTCAGTATGCTAGGTTCACAGTAATAAGAACAGCAGTTCCTTTTCTGTTTTAAATGAAAGCAATGGAAATGACGCTACACTTTTTAAAAATGCCTTTTGTGTGACTTTGGTGTTTTGTTCTCAACTTTGTCACGACAGGAGAACGTCACACAGGCCTGCCATTGTAAGCCACGTCGATAGAGCGAGATTTTTTTTTTTTTCTCCTTAGTCGCTTTTTTAGCTCATAGCAGGCCGCAAAGTCCCATCTGCGGAATGGTGCCAAGCGTATGTCTCATACAATTTTCTCAAAGGTAAAGTACAACACAGCAGCTGCACACACACAGAACACGGCCCATCCTGATTGCATCATTTTGCTGGCTGTCTGCTTCTTTTTTTTTTTTCTTTTTTTTTTTCTTCCCTCCTTCCTTTTCTGCACATTTTTAAGGTAGATCAACTGCTGTATTTTTGGCCCACGTGACGTAATAATAACTGATTTGCTTTATTACTTTTTATTAATTATGTTGACATAATTGGCTACGAAAGACGCATCAGATTAAAAGCAGATCAAAATGAACTTGACTAAAATGAAATAATTTTTTGAATGTACCTAATGTATTGGCTCAAGCTTTTATTACGCGGCTGTAAAGCCAGATTTCTGTTCATCTTTATGCCCGATTAAGATTTAAACGCCTTCCATTAATCCCACTGTTTATAATTTAAATCAGTGTTGTGGCTTCAGCGTTTCTCAACTTTCTTTGGAAGCATGAGGCCTGCTTCCCTCTAAGGCAGCTAAGCAGCATCCACTCCGACTTCCACTCCAACACAGCTCGATGATGCTGCCCATGTTTCCATGGATACCTCTGTCCCTCCCTGTTGCCGCAGCGGAGCCTCGAGGCTACCTGTTTCCAACCGCAGCGTCTGGCCCTGCAGACGCACGACCTGCTGGCCTCCTCTGTGTTTTTAGTTGAATCTCGCCTGCTCATGCTCGAGCTAAAAATAAACTGCGGACTAGTCCTTTAAACGGGTTAACTCTTGGCTGCCAAAGTCAGGGGGGGGGAAAAAAAAAAAATTCAGGCCTGATTCTTAAGGGAATGTTTGTCATTTGAAAACACAGCAGCTGCACATGTTTGCACGACTCTCCACTGGCTGCAAGTATTTATTTATTTAAATTTTTTTTCCTTCTATTTAAACTCTTACTTTAATTTCCTAAATTTTATTTATTTATTTTATTTATTTATTTATTTATTTATTTATTTATTTATTTATTTTTGTAATATTTGTCTACCAAATGATGTTTTGGCAGCGCGCGCAAAGCGACATCCCCAGATAGATTTATTGCACGTTGAGCCTGAAATTTGATCAAGTGGGAAGATCAATCACGCCTCGTGGACATCTCTCGAGATTTTTGCTCTTACTTGTCAAGTAAAGAGGGAAAGAGAAAAAAATAATAATTCCACGCGCACGAGCCAATACGCCGTCACCAAAACGAGCCTCTTTTTTTTTCGCAATTTACGCAAAATTATGATCCGCGTTTTGCGTCCGAAACTCTGAAAGGCAAATAAAATTCTGCAATTTTTTTTTAAATTATTTTTATTTTATTGAAATTTATGGTAAAATTTTTAAAAATAAACAGCTTACTTTAAAATATACATGTGATTTACTTTTGCCTTGTGGCCAAAATAAGTCATTTTGAGGCCTATTTTGCGCCTTTCACAAGTCAGCGTTACCTTAGAAATGCGCTGTTGAAATAGAGCATTGATTTCCCTGTTATCTTCAAATTACTGTGACAGCGGAATTTATCCAACACAAAGTTTTATATATATATATATATAATATATATCACTTTTAAACAAAAACATAAATGAAAATATAAAGAATGTTTCTGGAAACATAAATTGTCCAACTTTATGGGCGCCACTGTTGCAAATGTGTTTGGGGGTTTTTTTTGTTTTGTTTTTTTTTTTCATTTATATTTGAAAAAAAATTGTGCAACAGGCATTTAAAAAAATTAGTTTTTACTCTCCATGTTTGTAAAAATCTCATAATTGTCACGTCGTGCATGTAAGTGTGTTTTTGGGGGTGGAGGGGTGACAGTTAAGGGGTTAATAGCTTAAACACTCACGGCTGCTTTAAGTCGCTCACATTAAATCAATTACTCTGTGCTTGAATAATTTACCAGAAACCCCCCTCTCACCCCCCCCACCCCAAAAAAAAAAAAATCTGACTAATGATTTTTCAGGAGGGTTTTTTTTTATTTATTTTATGAGTGGAAATACGTTGCAATTGAATTTAAACCCATAATATTATTTTATGAAACCTCTTTGACTTGTCAGTTGCTGAATAAATAATCCCCAAAAGAAACGACCAGGCAGCAGGACCAACGGAAAATGCTGCTTGTAAAATGTAAAAATAATAATAATAATAATACTGAAGCGCACCATTAATGTGCTAACCTGCAATGCATGTTGGTGGTTTTTGAAAGGGTGGTGGGGGGGAGGAGGAGAGGGGAGGCAGGGGGACTTCAAGCCATATAATTATTTTGGAAGGAAAAAAAAAATCAAGACTGCTATAAATAGATTGGGGGGTGGGGGGAATCTGAGTTACAAAAAGTGACTGATTTAAAAAAAAATAAATAAATAAAAAGGGGGAAAAAAAGAGACATCTCCACATTATTTTTTTTTTTTTTTTTACCTGTGTGAATTTTGCTTCGTGTGGCTCTAAATGCGCCTTATCCACGCCATTGACTAGAGACGAACTCGCTGGTGGGAAATTACTCCTGTTTATTGCGCTCCACTCTTCTAGTTTGGCGCTGGGAAAGGATGAACTGTCACTAACTGGGGGGAGGAGGAGGGGTCGGGGGGTGAGGGGGGGAAGAGGTAGAGAAGAGAAAAAGAAGAACAGGGACGTCAGGAAGGGCTTTTCGAAAGGGAACTCTGAGGAGAAAGAGAGGAGAAAGAGAGGCGGCCCTGGTCGCTGCTGCTCTCGCTCCCATCAGCCGAAGGTTAGCCAGGTTGCAGAAGACAATAACCCTCTGACTTTTCTCTCTCTCTCTCTTTCTCTCTCTCTCTCTCTCTCTCTCTTTTGCACTGAAGCGTGTGGCCGTTCACGCAGCAATGCTACCATAAATCTACACGCTTTAGTTTGCGCCAAAAAATTTATATAATATACAGAAAATGGTGTTTAAATAAGATTTAATCTGAAACTAATTTTTCTGTGTGTTGAAAATTTATAGTCATAGATTTAAAAATGTCATGAGTTCATTCAACATGAGCCAGATTATTTGAGAGCGTTTTAAGAAAAAAAAACAAGGAAAATGGGAGCGTCTTTTTTTAGGTGTAAAGGTCATGCGGTTACCCTGGAGTGTTTGGGAATTTTTATGCATATATATATATATTCATATAAAGCTCAGGTGAATGTGCAGGCTGTGTCACTGGAGTCTACGGTGAGTCAGTCCATCCAGTCTTTCTGGGTGACTGAATTTTACTTCCTCCCTTTTCGTGCGTAATGGACGATCCTTCCCAGCGTTTACCGCCGAGAGAGCTGCAGCCCCATGTTGGAGAACATTGGGACAAAATTCACGCTTCAGAAGCTAAAATAAGAGAGGCTGCCGCCTCCCCGCAAATCAAATCTCAGCAGTTTTGCATTTGGTGCTCACAGGTCAAACGCCTGCGCGCACTTTTGAGTCTGTCTGTGCGCATGAAAAAACAACCAAAAAAAAACCAACAACAAACAAATCGACCTACGAGTCTCTTTTGACCCCCACCTTTCACAAGGTCTCAGTCCACTTTTCTTTTTTTTTTTTTTTTTTGACTTTTGTTTTTTGTTTTTTGCGCAAAACGCGAGATCCGCGCGAAAACCTTCAAAACCTGCAGCCACGAGACATCTGCAAGTGATTTTGGAAATGCATAAATTGTTTAGAGAGGCAGCCTTTCAAAAACACAATCCCCCCCCCCCCCCCCCCCCCTCACCCTCCGCTCCCCCCTGTGAGTTCTTCTCGCAGATATCTGCCTCGCGTTCGTCTCGTTTGGGCCGCTTAAGTTACAGATATACGTCGTTAATATGACGGCGGTGGAAGTGGAGAGGAGCCCGGAACCCTGACAGCACTTCCCCTCCTGCCCCTGGTAAACAAGCTGCTGAGCCCGAGCCCACCATTAACACTGATTTATGCCGGATCCTGTTTCACTGTTTCCAAAACATCTGCGGTCGTGTTGAAGGGGGTTGTTGGAGTGGAGGGGTGTGTGTGTGTGTGTGTGTGTGTGTGTGTGTGTGTGTGTGTGTGTTGTGTGTGTGTGTTTGGGGTGTAGGTGGGGGGGGGGGTGAGGGGGGGGGGTAGGCAAAGTCATCTGGGCCTTTACCTGCATGTGTCACACAGGCTGGACTACAAAACACGAGGCCCTGGCTGTGCTGGGAAACGCGGCTCTGCGCCAAAGAAACACCGAATAAATTCTGACGCGTCTCACCTGAAAGCAGAATGTCACCTAGAACCGCATGGCCACTCTAGAGCAGCAAACTAACGATATAATAATTTTAATATTGTTATTATGATTAATATTATTATTATTATTAATAATAATCAATTACTACTTTGAAAACTACACACACATACACACACTCGCACACTAACCCCTAAAGCTTGTTCAGATGTGATGTGGTGAGTAACAGTAACAGGCCTGTGCGCAGCCTTGCTTACTTTGTTGCTCTGTGATCGATCGAATCCCCAGAATATCTGTGACAGAATGCGAGGAGGGCCATATCCTGTGCATGGCCATGTGTCCGGGAAGGGTGGGCATGCCGGGGGGATTGGGCACTTTAGACGCCGGGTAGGAGTACAAGTGGTTGTAAGGTAGCGAGGGCTGAGGCGGCGGGTGAGGCGCCTGCTTGCCGGACTCGTACTGACTCTGCTGCGCCAGATTCCCGATCTTGTTCCGCAGGATCCGGCTGATGGAGCTCACGGAGGGCAGGTTGAACTTGTCGCACACGCCGTCCGCCAGCAGCCTGTCCCGGATCTCCCAGGCAAAAATCCCCGGGTCCCGTTGCTTGTAAGTCCGTATGTGCTTGACGACGGTGGGGCGTGGTGACGCGCGGCTTGCTGCCCCCGATGGCCCCCGGCAGGATGGAGCCGGTCTCGTTGTAGCGCGCCAGGATCTTGCTCACGCAGCCGTGGGAGACGCGCAGCTGGCGGCTGATGTCGCACGGTCGGATCCCGAGCTGCGCCAGCTCCACGATGCGCAGGCGGATGGCGTTCGGGAGAGGCCGGCCGTTCACGAAGACGCCGCCGAGCTGGTTCACCTCACCGAAGGCAGGTTCTAGTGTCGAAAACAGGCAGAGGAGAGAGCTGTGAGACATGACGCTAATGGCCAAAACACACCGCACACACACACACACACACACACACAACACACACACACACTCACACACACACACTCCACACACACACCCGGGTCTCACACATCTGACATGATGGAAGCGATTTGACACAATCTGATTTCTGGGTGAACTAATGAAGCAGATGGAAGCTTTTTACTCCGCTTATAAACTTTTTTATAGCTGTTTTTAAAAAGCCCACAAAGGAACATTTTATGCTTTCGTCTCAGAAAAATTTTCGCTTTGATTTGGAAGCTAATCAGTACGAGTTATGAGAGATGTTTGTTGGTATTAACACGGTCCAAACGCCACGCGGACGCCCCCCGAAAGAACCGTGCGCGACTGTCGACTAACAGTTTTCCGCCTAAAACAACAACCACCCAAAAAAAAAAAAAAGGCACAAAAAAAAAAAAAGAAAGAAAAATCTCCCCGGATTTTCTCACCTTCCTACCAGAACCGATTGCTGCATCCTCCCCGCTAAGACGGGAGAGAAACCGACAGTCGAACTCACCCATCGTGTTGAAGCCGCAAAGGAAGTACACGGTGTCCGCTCTGTGCCGCCTCCGTGGGTCCTGCCGCGCGTCCAGCGTGTCCGCGCTCGAGTGGGGGAAGGAAAAAAAAAAATAAATAAATACAACCCACTTCTCGTGCGACAAAATGAAGAAGAGGGGACAAAATTCTCTTTCTGTTTCCCGAAGGCGCCGGAGACAGGCTTACATTTCAATCTGTTGAAATCAGGGAGGCCGGGCTTCCCGGAGCGTCTGCGCCCGCTCATTGGCCCGCCTCTCCAATCCGCGTTCGGGATCGCGCTGCGCTGTCTGCCATTGGTGAGGGGGGAGAAGTTTGACATGACAGTTTCATCTCTCGCCTCCTCCCCCGTTCCTGACCCCCCCCCCCCCCCCCCCCTTCTCAACACACACACACACACACACACACACACACACACACACACACACACACACACACACACACACACACACACACACACCTCTAAAAGATGGGGACAGCCAACTAGGTGTTTGTTATTGAGACAGATAGGGTGGGTTTTACGCAGAATCAAGATTCTAGATTAGATCCTTCGCCCACTGAAGAGTGATGGGCAGCAAATGAATTAAATAAAAAAATAAATTAATTAAATAAATAAATCAATATGGCTCCTGTTGGGGATAATCAGGGATATCCCATCTGCAAAAACCCCCAGAAATGGTTCCATTTAATATAATACATCGGTTACACATTTAATTTTTCATTGTAATTAGTAATAGTGACTAATTACTATATTATATATATATATATATATATATATATATATATATATATATATATATATATATATATATATATATGGATGGCGTTGGTGTTATCCACTCTAAAATGTGAAACATGCTCATTTTGAACACGGGTGATTCTTACAATTCATCCCGATCCTGTCGCGCGTTTGCATTTTTTTTAATTTTTTTATTTTTTTTGCACAGTTGCGTGCAAAAACCAAGACGTTGCAGGAGTTTTCTTGTTGAGAGCGTGCTCCCCAAAAGACGCACATGTTGCATTTTCTTTCCTTTTTGCTTTTTGCTTTTTGTGACAAGAGACCCAAATCGACCGAATTTTAATTCGGAGTTAAATTCCGGCAATTGAACCAGATTTAAGACGCCATGTCGCGCAGTCCGTGCGTCAAATTTGGCTTGATGCTCTGATATGAACCCAGAGAATCGCCCGCATATCGTTGAGCTGCGCGCACAGGACGGATCAAGTGCTCCGAAATAATCCAATTGCGCTTGGAGGCTTGTGGGCTTGCAAACCTTTGTGTAGCTTTGGAGCGGTTATTGAGATTCGGCGTTTGCACGCAAATGCATCAGGCAGTAACTGTTTCTAGCGGTTTCGTTAACACGCATTGGGTGGATAGAGAGCCCACTGGCAGCCAGTAGGAGAGATTTGTTGCCTCCCTACACGAGAAACAAACACGCCATAATTTTGCACCTCCACTTTCTCCCCGTTATGACACATGCTTTGGGTTATCTCGTATCATACGTTCTTTAAGAGCGCAGGTCTGACCTTCATCTCCCACTCTAAAGGGATCAATGTGCATGTACACATCAAACGGCGCCCTGTGCAATTAGGAATATTGTTGACAACAAAAAAAAAAGACTCTGCAGGAGTTAAACAAGCGAGGCGGCTGCGAGGGGCCAAAAGGTACACACAGATGATTCCTCGGTATTTGTTCCAGCACGTACAGCTCTGAGGTTTAGCTGCAGGACGGGGAAAGTGTGTGTGTGTGTGTGTGTTGTGTGTGGTGTGTGTGTGTTTTGTTTACCTTCTCCAGTCTCGGTGATGAGGGCCTAATTCCCCCAGAAGTGTGAATAAATACACCCGGGCTAGGTAACGCGCAAATTAGCGCGAATATTGTTTACCGTAACAAAAACCCAAGTAAGACTTTCCCCCCATTAAGCTCACCCACCGCGGCACGCTTTGCACCCCACCTGCCCACCCTCGCGTCAGGTCGGGAGGGTGGGGGTGGGGGGGACGTTCACGGTTTGCGAGACGCGATCGGCGCGTTTCTGCGTATCGGGAGCCCCACGCTGGCTGGAAGGACAGGAGGTCAGTGGTGAGGGTTCAGAGGTCTCTGCAGGCTGGTCCATCTTCAGCGCTTTCACAGCGGACGGAAACGCACCTTACTTCTTTTTTTTTCTTCTTTTTTTTCCCTCCCTCTGCCCCCCTTAACTTCCCTTCTCACCCGCAAGATAAATAATGTCTGAGCTGCAGATCCATGACGCTGCGCGGGTAACAGAGGTCAACGCTCACCTGATAAATGATTAATATTAGGATTAATAATAGGCCTAATGCGTCTTAAGCTTTTATCCTTATAAAGCTGACTTGTTATCCTTATTTTTACTGATATATATATATATATATATATATATATATATATATATATATATATATATATATATATATATATATCTATATATATATATGGAAAAATACTATTTAAATGTGTATAAAATAGATATAATTTTCTATAATTTTATGCATGTATGTCTCAGGGTTAAATTATTTTATTTTACCCTCAAATAAATTATATTAAGTTTATATTTTCCGTCTTTTTTCATATATATATATACAGTCAGGGGATAAGGTGATCTGTACCTGCACATCCTCTTTCTGATAAATGACAATTATTTCATGCACTAAAGCTGAATGTTAAATAATCTTCTTATTTATGGTTTTTCGTTTTTCGTCTCTGCTCCTGTTCACTGTAAAATACACCAATTCCTCCCTATTGACAGCAGGTTTGTATTTTGCAGTTGCCGTGTCTGTAATTGGCCTCCGTTCACACTCGGAGCGTTTTCCTTTACGCCTTTAGGTCTTAACTGTCCTCAAACCTGCGACGGTGGAAACTGAACGCATCCTAGATTCCTCTTCGCAAGGACGCAATTTTACTGTCGCAATAAATAAAACATTAAATAAATACCTGCTCTGATCACCACCAGAGCAGAGAAAACCTCCGGAAGCGTTTGTCAGGTTTGTTTACCTGCCATAGCTACTGTTAAACCGCCGCGCTCTCGGCTGAAACTCTCCCACATTATACGTTTCATTCCTTCTGCTATAAAGTCTCTTATCACATTTTCATCATGATTTACCGCGACTTTTTTTTTTTTTTTCCTCGAACAAGTGGGGACATGAGGGACGTCGGAGAATTTTCTCGTTCCCTGCTTTGGGGCTGTTTTTGTTGTCAACCAAACCGTAAAAGAAAAAAACAAAACAAAACAAAACTGCTCCAAACAATCTCCAAACCCTCCTGCCGCATTTCATTTCGATCGCCGCTTATCGAAACGACCCCATCCGTCCTGCGCGTTTGAAGGGGGTTGACTTGGGGCTCATCCATCATGTCAGCGGTAAACGGAGACAGAGATGTGATGAACTGGTTTATGGAGCAAAGCAAATTTTCGAACGGTTTCTTATGAAACGAGTTTTGGCCTCGGGTGCCAAACATTTGTGAGTGGAAAGATGCAGAACTCGACGCACCCAAACTGCTTATTTGGTGGGGGTATATATATATATATATATATATATATATATATATATATATATATATATATATATATATATATATATATATATATATATATATATATATATAATTTATTCGAAAATCGGAGAAATTGAGAAATAAAGTAATTTAAAAAAAACAATGCGGAGTACTCCGCATCTGTAAGATCCAGAAAACGGTGTGGATGATGCAAAGAAGGTTCATTCTGTGCCTTCCTGGTATCATCATCCATTAAGTTAATTAAGTCTTTGACCCAAAAAAAAAAATCAGCAACAGTTCACGCGCCTTGATCACCAAATATTTGATTTCCTCCCAGCCGGTCAGATTTCAACGCCATTAAGGCGCTGATGACCATAAATGCCTGATAAGTGACTCCATGAACCGGTTATAGGCATTACACCCCAAAGGTGTCAACGAATAACCCGGGGAATCGGACTAATGATAAATATGTTATGGCCTAGAAGTAAATTATCTTTCATAACAGGAATAATAGTCACGTTCAGCCACCGTCCGCACGCGCTTGTTCTGTGGTATTGGTGCTTTTCAAAGTGTTATTTTCCGTCTGCATTATATACACTCTTTAAGCGACTCAGTTAAAACCACTAATACGTACATAACCTAAATAAATCAATCTGTCAGAGGTAATAAAATCGTTAAAAAAAAAAAAAACATTTAAAAGTAAATCTTGAAGTCCAGCAAAATTCTGTTCTGTCATATTTTATTATTATTGTTTATCATAATAATAATAATAATAATAATAATAATAATTAAATTATTATTATTGTTATTATTATTATTCACTTAATTTGCATTAAAAATCTTGTTTTTGTTGTTGTTTTAAGTAGCGACGTTCCATCATTAATTAACTTGTACTAAACTACACATTTTTTACACTTTATGTTTAGCTGATTTATTTGTTTATTTATTTGTTTGGTTGTTTGTTTATATATTTATTCCTTGTGATTATTGTTATTATTATTTTGACCATATGCTAATTCCCCCCCGTGGTTTAATGAATTCATCAGAAATCATCGTTGCTCTGTTTGAGCGGCCATGTCTCCGGTTCTGGATGAAGCCGTTTTGTTCGGCCCGCAGCCCGCAGAGCCGCTCGGTTTCCACGCGGAGAAAAGCGGCTGAAAGAGAGAGAGAGAGAAAGGGGGGGAAAAAATGGCTCCCAGTTGGCGGTTTAATGTTCCCAGTGTGATCCTGTGGGGAAATCCAAGTCACCACTAATGGGTTATTATGGGGACGCGCAGTGATTTCTTGTTCCAGAGGGGCCGGACGTCTGTCATCTCGTAGTCCTACTAACTGTCCCCGAAACTGACAAGCGCGGACAGCGCGGCGGTGTTTCCGTCTGTGGATGCAGCTCGGTGCCTCCAAGTCCCACCGATTTATTTATTTATTTATTCGACGAAGAATACATTGATTTCACCTCTAGCCGTTTTGGCGTTGGTCGAAACGGCTAACGCCAAAGTTGTTCATTTGTTGACGCTTTTTTTTCCCTTCTTCTTCGTCTTTAGATAAATGCGCCTTTAAAATAACGCGCAACTTCTGCCGCTACAAAAAAAAAAAAAACCCCAAACAACAAAACAACAACAACAAAAACCCCGCTGCTGTCACACTTTTAAGGTCTTTGTGCAGGTTAGCACTTCTCTTGGCCCCGGCCGGCTTGGTAACTTTAGTGCGGCCTTAATGAGGACGAACGCGGGTTAACGACCTATGTAGTCCCGTCTCAGAGGCCAAGGGCCCGGGCTGCATCGGAGAGGGCCCCGGGAAGAAACGATATTTACGACGCTTTCGCGCATACATCACTTTTGACGTCTGTTCCTGTTGCACCTGGCATCCATTAGTAATAAATATTTCATCCCCGCTTTAATTTGAAGCCGAAGACACCGAAGAGAGGGGGGCGAGAGAAAAAAATGGAGAGCTCCTCGTTTACTGCGCTTTCACGCGGCGCTTGTTTGTGCAGAAAAGTGCAAATGGGGTGTTGATACAGAACACGCCGCCCCTCGTGAACTGGGGACACGGGGAACCGTTGACTCATACCTGAACGAGACATATATTAAATTTCCTCATCCATTATGATCCCCCCGCGTTTAGGCGCAGAAATATGCGAGTAATTAGTCAGGTTGGGGCGCAGCGGCGTCAAGAAATTTTTCACGCAGGCCTATTGGATAAGTAACAGTGGGGCTGAGTGTTTAATATCCGCAAAACACTAACAGAGGCCGCGGCGCGCCCGGCCGAGTGTGTTACTGTGAACTTTGACAAAGCGTCTTCTGAGAGATTTCTTCTTCTTCTGTTAAGTCAGTCATTAAACATGGAGTCATTTATCGCCTATATTCCATAGAAAACAACATATTTAGTCCAAGAAATTTTTTTTTTTTTAAAGATGCGTCCGGAAACCAACCTGTAGACACTGAGCATCTCTTCTCTTCTTTTCTTTTCTTTTTTTTTGCGACAAAAACTAACTAAGCTTAACTTTTTTTTTTTCAGTTTTCCCTCTGTGTTCTGGTTGCAGAGCGCCGCTGGTGCCACCGATTCCGCGCCAACGTCACTCAAAACGCCAAGCAGATCGGCTCGTTTTGAAGCACAGTGGCTCCATCGTGTGGACGATGAAGGAACTATTTGAGGGAACCTAAAAAAAAATCTGCTCGGTCTGTGGTCTGGGTTCAGTCCCCAGAGGAAACACTTTGCTGAACCACATTTGACGCAGTTGCAGCTGCACGTCGACGCGTGTCTGTGCCACCGTTGCACATTTGCAGACTGACATTTTCTGCCCACTGTTCCTAGCCAAAGTCAGGTTAGATAGAGAGCCTTCATACGCAGCGGTTTTGAAAAGTACATGGTGGACTTTGACTGGGCCGTTGCGACACATACTTTGATCCGAACATTTCCATTCCATCTCTGGCTTTATGTTTAGTATTATTGTGCTGCTGGAAGGGAATTCTCCGCTGCAGTCCTTTAAAGCCGTTTGTCCGAGCGCCATCCGCCCTCCGACACTGACCAGCTTCCCGATCTTTACTGGGGTGTGTTCAGATTGGTACATTTACATGTAGATTTAGGTTGAAAAGTTCCATTTCTGTCTCATCTGACCTGTTTGCTTTGTTTCCTAGGACTAGCTGGCTTGTGTCATACTTCAGATTGACCTCTTTTTATGGTTTGCCTCAACAATGGTCATTATTTCCATTCTGAAATAGAGGCCAGATTCATGGAGGGCAACAATAATAGTGATCGTGTCAACAGGTTGTGACTGATCAATGCTGTCCTGTCGGCGTACGTGACCCCTGACCCTTAAACGGAGATTTAGGGTTAGGGTTAGGTTACCTATCCCTAACCCCTAACCCTTCGTATTGGACGTTTGGTTGCATTGTATTTTAATGAGTGTAAACCAGGTTGAACATAAATGCACACCACATCTGACACTATTTGTGGTCGTGGTGTTGAGTTGAAGGGATGTGAATCCATTTACGAGGCTTTGTATACAAAATTAAATACCTTTTGTGATATTGTGGTAGTTTATGTTTTTGGGCAACATGCATATTCATTTAGGGTTATTTGTGTTGTTGTCAGAAGTTGGACGGAGCGCTCTAGGGCTTCAGACTACAATGATCAGTGTTATATCAGTGACTAACACATTCCTGGAGAGATTGGGCGAATTCATGACTGCAGGACTTTCCTGTTGGATAAAAGTGTGTCTCAGGGCCATCTGTCTCAGAATATTATTGTTTATTTTCGTAACTGAATTCACTAATTGAAACACATTGTATCGATTAATCGCAAAAAAAAACAAAACCCAGACTGTATTTTTTTCTGTTGTAGCCTCTGAAGCCACTGGAGAGCAGATAATAGTCAGTTTGTCATTCAGCTGCACATTCAAAATGTACATATTGAGAGAAATCAATGGAAACAGAATATCACATCAGATTAATGCAGAAATATAGACTAAATATAAAGTGTGTTTAAAACCTGCTTCATGGTTTTATTCAAAATGTCCTTTTAACACTGTGATTTCATTGGTTCTTATTGTCAGGCTCTACAGGGAATGTAAGTTGAAACATTATGGAGATATTCATTATCGATTCTGATCAATTATTGTGTTTGACTGACATAGAATACCATACAGGATTTCATTTTACTTCTCCCTAACAAGAGGTTCTGAAATAAAGGTGCTGTAGGAGAGGAGCTCTAAATATTTGTCCTGTAGGGGGCGACAAAGTATGACACATAGCTTGGAATGAAGGGGTTTTGGAGCTGGATTTCTTTTTTTTCTTTTTTTTTCCATTTTCTTTTTTTTCACACACCAGGTTGTGTTTGAAACATAACCGCTTTAATAAAAACTACATTTCTCTCTCCATCTTCCTCTGGTCTCTCTGCAGGCAGTCTAGAGAATGTCTCACAGTGCTCCGCAAAAGTATTCACACCCTTCGAACGTGTGTGTGTGTGTGTGTGTGTGTGTGTGTGTGTGTGTGTGTGTGTGTGTGTGTGTGTGTGTGTGCGTGCATGTGTGTGTGATTGACCAACAACTAAGTAGCAGTCCTGAAAAGCGTGGCATGCATTTCTATTCACACCACTTTGCTCTAATGAACTGTAATAAAAATAAAAAATAAAAATCCAGTTGCTGTCAGATGTTGCCTTATTAGCAGATAGAGTCCAGCTGTGTGCAATTCAGGGTCAGTATAAATGCAGCTGTTCTGTGAGGAGATCCCCTTTAGTTTGTTAGGAAATATTAGAGGATAAATTGCATCACGATGATCAAGGAACACGGCGATAGTTATTCAGGAATAACTACGTTAGAAGATTAGGTAAACCGGCAGAAAATCACCTGACCTCCCTGGAGCAGCTGCAGGCGGTAAAATCTGCCAATAGAGCAGCTATTAGTCGTGTCCCTCAGATCTTTATGGAAGAAAGACAAAAGAGATTTTTGTTAAAAGAGGGAATAAAAAGTCCCAGTCTGCTCAATGAGAAGCAAAACTAGCCTTTCTGAGACGCCATTATCGAGAGGACAAAGTGTATTCGGCGAAGAATCACGGCGTGGGGCTGAGTTTGTTCAGGAGGGTCATGCAGGGCAATGCTGGAAGGAAACCACTTGGAGGCTGCAAAAAGAGATCAATATTTACGCCAAAGCTACAGCTAATCAATTGAGTTTCTGGGGCCCAATAGTTAAGCAGTTTTTCTTTGTCCAATCTGACCAAACTTTTTAAGAACAGGCACATTTTTTCATCTTCGGAAGTGCAAATGCGGCAGACACGTTCACCCCTCTTCCAAAAAGGAAACACTTCAACATACGACCCAATCCAAGTCAAAATCTTTCTACTTATTTGAGCTCCTGTTTGTTTGTTTTTTTTATTATTATTTTAGTTCCCTTTGCCAAAAACGGAGAGGAGAAGAAGAAGGGGGGGAAATACAGCGACCTCACAAAGGCCGTCTTGTGTTCTCCTGCAGCGCTTAAACAAACCTGACTTTTTGACTCGCCCTCGGTGAGAGCACCATCATGCAGCTGCTGCACGGTCAAGCAGCCTCACAAGACTCCAGTTTACCACAGAGAGAGAGAGACTGATGTGGCAGCCAAGTAATTATCCAATCACCCCCTCCACAGCTACACCCCGCCTTCTCCAAAATGCTAATGGCAGATTTACAGGAGACAGAGAGGGCAGAGGGCATCGGTGGCAGGTGCAGCTGCTGGAGCGAGATGCTGCGCTGAGGCGCCGCAGTACGCTGACGGCCAACAGAGGAGGCATTGTGGCTCTTTAGGTGATGGATGCGGCGGGATCGGATAAAGCTCTGCTGAATAATCTGCGCGTCGTCGGCGCTCATTAGCCTCCATGTGAAGGTCAGACACTTGAGTGATAATAGAAAGCACCGGGAGGGAACCGTGATTCAAATGAGCTGGATTAAGTTTACAGTCCAAAACAAACAAATCAGTGCAATTATAGTGATGCTGGGTTCTTAAAAGGACATTTAAAGCCAAAAAAACAGCTAGATTATAGAAAATACAGAGGCTTTTACTACTGATATTATTTCTGGTTTGTCTCTGAGGTGACTGTCTGGACTCACAGACAGAGGTAGGTTTCTGAAATCTGATCAGAAATGTTATGAGTTTGTTTTTATTCACTTTAAATGTAAAGGAAATTTTCTTGGAAACTGTCATTTTACTTGAGCTTCCTTCAAGTATTTTATATTGCTTTAAATTAAAAAAAAAAAAACGGTTAGTCTAATAAATAAATCAGTTTTGGATTTGGATGATGACATTTCTTGATTGGTCTTAAAACATTTGCCCAGTCAACAGGGCATTCCCAGCAGGATGAGGACATGGCATCATCTTCCTCAATATACATGAAAAGTCTTCTACATTAATAAGGATACAATTTTACAACTACTTGCATTGAACAAGTTTTCAGGATGCAGAGGATCGTCCTTATCATAATCTTTGCTGAGTAGGAGAATCGTGACCAACAAGCACCTTTCAGTGTTTCTTTAATAAAGGCATCTGGTTTATTTTCAATGTTAAGAAAAACAAACAAAAAAACAAACCAAAAAGTGATCTGGTAATTTAGGTCACAAAATGTTCCTGAACTTTGTAAACTCAGACTAGGTCACGTGTCAACCTTTCCCATGGCAACCGCAGCCAACATGTGCTAGTCTTTAGTCTGAGGGTGAAGAAGCTCATCTTCCCAGCAAGATTGACTTTTGCATTAGCGCTCTGGCTAAGCTAATTAGAATAACACTTGACTGAACAAACATTTTCACATAGCCGAGAAATGTTGAGACAGGATTTTTGTTTCCAGTGAAACGTAGCAACCACCAGATCTAAAACCGGCCTAATATTGAAAACGAACTTTATTTTTGTAGCGCACCGTCAGCGAGTAACTTTGGCTCTGTAATCTATGTGACTCTGGCTGTTTAATGAAAACCTTCTCCTCAGTATGAAACCTGCTGTGCACATCCATCATCCTAGGCTGGAGCCAAACAGTAAAGCAAATAGATTTGATTGGAGCAGAGCACATTCAAACCTAAAACCTCTTCACATGATCTGTGCCTCTTCTTTCCACGTTTGGTTTTGCACAGTTTCAAAATGACAAAGAGCATAAACCCGAACTGCCGGCATGCAGGGCCCGGCAGCGGCAGACTCCAGGGACCGTGTGAGGAAAAATCTGCCTTTTTGGCCGAGGAGGGATTGGGAATGGAGAGCTGAACAACAGAGTAAATATTTGGCAGTGGAGGGCTCTTGGAAGCGGCAGAGTGCCCACTCCGGCTGAAGCCTGTGGGTGTTAAATAGATTAAGGGGCTGCTGGGTCATTGTGGAAAGAGAAATTCCCGCTCTTTGGACATGACTTCTTCTTTGCTTTTTGCGTGTTTTCGCTCTCCAATCGAGTGGCCTCTGTAAGCAATCCACTTCAGCAGACCATGAGGCGGCTACTGTATTTGCCAAACATAAGGCACTGAAAACAAAAGCAATGCTCTCTCAAATTCTGTGTATCTTATCTGGTTAGATTTGAACAAGTCATTTGTAATTAGAATTTAAAGAATCATTGTCCAGCTATAACTATTACAATTATTATTCTTTCTTTTTTCTTTTTCATATGGTTTGTCCTACTTTCAAAAGGAACAAAAATAGTCATTATTTGGGATTGAGGCATAAAATATATCCGGAAAAGTACTAAACTTTGTAAATCTGTTGCCACAAAGTGGAACGCAAACAGTTTCCCTGACAACCGCAGCTACAATTTGTGTTAGTTTGCAAGTCCACTGGGTTTGAGGTTCACCGCTTTGTTTAGCAGCACCAACAATCCAGCTTAACTTCAGCATCATCAGTGTTGCTTAACTGGTTAAATCTGGACACACACATGCTTCCTGTTCCAAACTTTGTAAACTTGGACAGATAATAGTTTTCATAGTTAAGGCTTAATAGTGTCCAACATTTCTTTTTGTGTGTGTGTAAGCATCCACAACGAATTAGTCTAATAACATTTCCTTAATTTTTTTTTTTTTTAAAAATCACTTTTTGTTTGTTTGCTTCACATTGTAATGTCTGCAGAACAGCAGCAAAGGCAGAGATGAAGATTATATTCAAGCTAAAAAAAATAAAATAAAAAGAGAGAGAGAAAAGAGCTTTGATATCTAAAGGGAATTTAATGCGACCTTAATCACACATGTAATATTGCTCGGGTCCGTGGACATGGGCGGCAGGGGACGCCGGAGCAGTAGATAGTGTCCCAGATCCCATTGAGCCCCATTGAAAACCATGACAACACAGAACAAGCTCAGATTTATCCCGTGAAGTTAAAGCACATTGTGTCGGGGCGTCAATCAGCCATTATAGCCGCACTGAACAAATGCAAAATCTTGACTGGAACAAATGCTTCCAACGGGTCTCGGACGCGGGGCTACATTTTCCTCCTTTGTTCCCCTCCTCTGGTTGGCATGTATTGGTCTTGCTCCCCCGACCCTCCATCCTCCCCCCCCCTGCCTACCCCCCTCTTATTTCTCGGCCGACCACCCAGGACGCCCCGGGGAGGCAGGTCCACCACCACCACTCTCCTCCTCGGCCCTCACGGCTGCACCTCGCCGGAGAGGACGAGGCTCCATATGAGAATTACGCATCACATCAGGCTGGATGATTTGGAAAAAGAAAACATAGTGAACTTATATCTTATAGATATTTGGTTCACTTGAAATCAAACTATCTTTTTTTTTGGGGGGGGGGGGGACTCTTGTTCAGTGAATTTAATAGAAAAACAATTAATCGGGAATGTGCACATTTTTTTTTTTTTTTTCTGTGCTATGCGCCGGCAGAGTGATTCATTGTTCACGATTTGTTTTGCCTGCTAATTAAATCTGGCTTGCAGCGATCAATCACTGCAAGGAGAGGGAGGCGGAAAAAAAATATTTAAAAATATAAAAATTCAAATGGACTGACCGGAACTTAAAGCGATGCGTCGCCAAAATACGACGCTTCTCAATGAACGCGACAGCATCGGTCATTTCATGGACCGTCGTTGTTGCGTCGATTCCTTCTTAAGATGTAAAGTAGGTCTAAAATCTGCTGGTGTCTGATAGTGTTTTAAATCTGACCACAGTTTAGAAAAATAAATAAATAAATAAATAAATAAATAAATAAATAAATAAATAAACCAGCCTCTTTCATAACTTTTTTTAAATTATTATTGAGGTCAGATAAAAGTCAATGAAGTCCAGCTCAGTGGAGCCACAGAATGACGCTCATTTCTTTTCAGTTAAAAGTTTTACGGGCCACAAAACAAAATGTCATTTGGAGTCATTAAGTCTAATAAAACTGGATAAACTTTGATTAAGCCTGTTACTTTCTAGACATGATGCCAATGATTCAAATTGTAAAATGATTTGCTTCAATTTAGCAACAAAAAAAAAAAAGAAGAAGCTTAACATTCAGATTAGGATTCGACTAAAAATATCGATTAAGCCAGCGATTAGCTCGCTATGCTCACTTTCTCTAGAGTCCAGCAGGGCTGAGGTGAACATCATGTATCGTATAATCAGTAACATTATAACTAATGTCTTCTTCTTAATCGAAGACATTAGTTAATTGGAAATCAATTCTTTTTTTTTAAATTATTATTGTCATTGTTTATTTGGCATGGAGGATAAAGAAGAATGAGATGTTGGTCCTGATTCTGCAACAGCTAAATCATCCACTCACTGTGTAGTTTGTGAATGGATTGATATGATTGACCAATCTGGGATTTACGGTCTTAAATGAATGTAGCCGGGGCATCATGTCTATTATGTACTGTTCCGTTTGCCCATATAAGGAAGACGCTGTGTTGGAGCGCAGCTGATTCATTACGCGGACAGGTAATCGGCGTTTACATTTAAAAGCGGGTAGATCGCTGAGAGGGTCGGAGTCCAGGCTGATTCCTCTACAGGTAACATGAAGCGTGCACTGGGTTCAGATTTATTTCTGATGCCTCCGTTTTATTGTTGCAGGAAGCTTCCTCTTGGAGAGGACATACAGAGCTCTGGTAACTTTTAGAGACGATAAAGGCAGTTTATTATTAATTGGCCATTTAAAGTATCTGTTTGATTCTATTCCCCGTTGTGTGCAGGTTGGCCTGCTACTGTTTCAGTTTGAGTTTGTTTTGGTTTCAGTGTTATATCAGTTTTAGAATTTATGTTTTGAATATTTATTGATTAAATTCTTTATTTTGGGGGGTTTTGTCGTCTAAAGAAGGGGAGTTTTATCATCCAGCCCTTTAGGCTTGTAGCACAATAATCTATGCTGTTCCTGGTTCCAAGCTGTTTTATCTAGATTGAGGAAACTAGAAGGGGAGTTTCTTTTTGTCCTTTGTTTTACTCACTAGGGAGTCTTTCTTGTTGAGTGTATTTATATTTGGGTTTTTTTTTATTATTATTTAATTGGAGTAACTGGTTGTCAGCTGTAAGGTTTCCAGGGCCAGCATAGAGTTAAGGTTTTAAAGTGGCTAATATTGTACAATAAAATGAACTGATTTTTTTGTATGCCTAAGGATGATTGTGAGTTAAATAAACTGTGTTTAATCTGCATCAGTGCCTCTGATTATTTTCTTACAAACTTATATGTGATCAGATAAAGAGAAAATACCAGAGAATTTAAGGTTCTCCACACATAACTAAAGTTATGTGGTAATGTAACCGGGGTCACATTAATATTTTTAAAATACTATTCTGGACTGGGGGGGGTAGAAAAGCAGTGCTGCTTAAAATCGATTTGTTTCGACCGGCTTCCATCCCATCGTCTAATAAAATAGAAACTGAGGAAATAAATGGATTTATTGAAGTGAAAATGACCTTTTAAAAAAAAATGGTTAAGCATTTTTTTCCTTCTTCTTCTTCAGTTGCTGTTGCATAAATTCGAAAAGTTTTAAAAAAATAAAAGTTTTCCACATTTTTTTATTTTTTTCTCTCTATATGTGACACACTTTAAAAACACGTCCTGTGCCCGCGAGGCCCGGCAGAGCGCGCGGGTTTTGCGGATTATTTCAGACTATTTCACGGCCTCCGACTTGTAGGCCCCTTCAGCGCCGCAACCATCACGAGAAGCGTTTAAATCCTCGCAGCTTGGTGACCGGAAGGAGCCCGCATGTCATCCATCGCATCCTGTCGGAATGCTCGAGGAATCCTCCGCCGCCCATAAAAGCTCCATAAAAACTTCTCACGCCTGTAAGCGATCCGCACATTAGTGGCGCATTAGTTAAACCAACTCCGCGGGCGTCGCGCTAATTGCTCACTTTGTATGCAAATATTGGACACGTTGTTTGGACAAGAGGGGGAGTGGGGTGGGGGGGGAGGAGGAGAGGGGCGAGGGGTAGTGAGGGGTGGAGGGGCTGATGATGGGACAGGCTCTGTTGTCAGTTGCCACCCAAGACGTGATTCAGCTCCAACAATCACCATTATCTGTTCCTCAGTTGGACGATACGGGACGAATCTGTAATGATGACGAGTGTTTCCTTGGCTCTTTGTTGAGGTTTTTCTTTTCTCTCTCTCTCTCTCTCTCTCCTCCACACCCAGCCGTCATTGGTGACAGCACTCCATCCGTGCGGGCAGTGAGCGGAGGAGGGAGGCTTTATAAGCGAGCGGCGCATGGAGAGTTGCGGTTTGTGTAAACAGCAAAGTGGGAGAGGTTTTACTCTGAGGACTCGGTTCCTTTTAATGCAATAAATAAGTAAATAAATAAGTAGAGAGAGAGAGACGGAAGGAAGGAAGGAAGGAAACGGACCTCGGATTGTCACTGAGTGTTTACGCGATGACTGGCGCGCCGAGCAGGTTCAGCTTTTCCGTCAGGAGCATCCTGGACCTGCCTGAGCGGGACGCGGAGGCGGCGCCGCGGTCCTCCTCGGTTTACTCCTCCTGCTCCTCCAGCTCGCCCTACACCTCCTGGGTGGAGTGCGATCGGAGCCCCTGCATGTGTGAGTTGTTGGCTTTTCACTGGCAAAACGCATGTCTTCAAAGAGCACTAACAGAAAGGACTGCATATGGTAAACATTTATTTCTTCTTGGGTTTTTTTCCCCCCCTCCAGCTTCTGATGAGGGCGGTTTCGAACCGTCGCCCGACTCGACCAAGCCGGATGACTCGTCCCTGGACTTGGAGCCGGTGGAGAGGATGAAGAAGAGCAAGAAGCGCCGCGTCCTGTTCTCCAAAGCCCAGACCCTGGAGCTGGAGAGGCGCTTCCGCCGGCAGCGCTACCTGTCCGGGCCGGAGAGGGAGCAGCTGGCCCGGCTCCTCAGCCTCACCCCGACCCAGGTGAAGATCTGGTTCCAGAACCACCGCTACAAGATGAAGAGAGGCCGGGCGGAAGGCGCGCTGCCGCCGGACGCGGACATTCCGCAGCCTCCGCTGCTGCGCAGGGTGGTGGTTCCGATCCTGGTCCGGGACGGGAAACCTTTCCACACCTGCTTCATCGAGGCGGACAAAGCCAGCTGCCTGACCTCTCCCGCGCCTCCTCATCCTCAGGCTGTCCCGTTCCCTCTAGCCTTCCCTCCTCTCCAGCATCCTTCCCCCGCATCGCTCCCTTCCCGGTACCAGCAGCACTTTCCAGCCGCGGCGGCCTCCAGATTCGCCTGGAGGGACTTTTGGAGCGACTCGGTTCCCTTCGCGCCCCTCAAATGAGGATCCTGACGGGAATGCACGAACTCTTTTAGAATGGCATCAAATGTTGTCTAAATGGTTTCACTCGCTTCTGAGCTACTCGAACGTTTAGATTCACACTTTAGAGCGGAGAATATTTTGCACAATTTTTATCTTATGTGTTTATTTTTGTACAGCTGATTCTTGGTGCAGCGTGTAGGACGTTTTGTTGTTGTTGTTGTTGGGTTGTTGTTTTTAAGTGATCATTCATTTGTGTGTACTTGACTTTTCTGTGTTTTTGAAATCTTGAATATTTGTATCAATAACTTTGGTTTTCATTCCAGTAGATAGGGATGTAAGAAAATCAAACTTTAGTCTCAATTTAAAAATCAAAACAAGAAAATGTGTTTTTTTTTTTTTTTTTTCTTCCAGAACTTCTGTAAAGTTTAAGCTGTTTATGTAAAACAATTATAAATAAAATCACTTATTTTGGATTAATACTTTTTAGAGTAATGTGTTTATTTCACATGTGAACTCTGGCTGCACATTGGTTTGGTAAACTTTGTGTCTTTTTTAAAACATTTAATATTTACTGACTGGGTGCATGCAGGGCAAATGGATGTCTATATGTTGTAATGCACATACAAATATGTGTATCTGTAACATACAAAATATATTATGGGTGCATTTATTTAACCGTAAACAAATGAGTTCAATTTATGCAGAACTTATTGCAGTTTCTTCATAAAAATGAAGGAAGTTTTGGAAGACAGCTTGCCTCTTTTTAACATTTTTCATTCAGAGTTGCTTCATATCCTAAAGGGAAGAGAATGCCTGTCTCAGAAATAATCAATCTGTGCTTGTTTAATGCACATGTATACAGTGTATATGCAGATGTGTATATATCATCCAAACAGGATGATAAATTAAGAGTGATCTCAGAAGCTTTTATGATGTAAAAGAAAAAGATAAAAACCTAATTATGCAGCCAAAAAGCTGAGCAAACATCTCGTCTAAAAGAGCTGGATCTGGTTAAGCATGAGAAAACCAGGCCTCTTTCACCGCAGCGCCGCGTCTGTGACCAGGAGCTGCTTCTGCTCGCTCGCTTAAGGACTGCTATTCTGATGAAAAGTGTACCAATCAGCATTATTCTGGAAATGTTAGTGTGTTTTGAAGATGATGGAGCATATCAGGCTATTTACTCCACATGTCTGTGTCACTTTTTCTTTCTTTCTTTTGTAGTAGATGTGTTTGTTTAAGTGTAATGACTATTGTTTTTGTTTCATCTTATGATTATTTCTGCCCCGGCATGACGGGCCTGGATGCCCTACAGCGTTGAGTCGCGTTTGTTCGGCGAAACCTTGAATGTCCAACATTGTGACTCTCATCTGGAGATAAAATACCTAAAATAATAACGAAGATGATAAAAAAAAAAAAAAGCCTCTGCGTTTAAAACCATGTCAGTGGCTGGGGTGGGGAGGGGCGTTCGCTTCCACGCCCCCTATAATGTTGTTTGCTCGTCCTGTGACCCCGCAGCTCATCGTCCCTGTCACCTGGCCCTTTGTCCCCATCGCTGGGGCCACCTTGCCTCACATATGGAGGGGACTGGCCGAACCCCTCAGCTCGCAGCATCTCCCCTTAAACGCTCCCTTTGTGCGGGTGTCTTCCCCTGAATGCACCATTGTACCTCCACCAAAGGGGACCGAGACAAAATCTTTAGTGTTTCAATTCTCGTGATGTTTAATCAGTCCCTGCGACAAATTTATGAGCTTTAACCGCACAATGGTGTTTTAGAGCATCTCTGGGGTTTAAGGGTGACAAAGACAGGCTTTTAGAGGTTGCCATTGGTTTTTTTAAGTTAGTCGGAAGAATTGTCTGAATGGGACGGGCTCGTATTGCTCTGCCCGTCCTATAGTTTCACTCGCCGGCCTGCAGTGGGGGCCCCCAGGAGAGTTAGGAGATAGATGCACGTCAACTGGGCCGCTGAGAACGCTGGGTGACGTCGTGCCACATGATTTGTTTAGAGAAAAAAGAAGGGTTAGAGGAAAAAAAATATATATATTTTTAGGTTAGATGTTCAGGTTGAATACAGCTGAGTCATTTTTTGTTTGTTTGTTCAGGAGCTTAATTCTGCTGTGTCTCTTAATTATGACATTTTGTGCTTCCTTTTGCCAACTTGGTGTTACCTGGATTCCAGTCATTTTAATGTTTATGTCCAAATGTACAGATTCATTTTCAAACACGCTGGGCTAACCTGTAAAATGTTATCCTTTGCTTAGATTTTAGTTTCCAGTTGGAAACAACACTACAGGGTAAAACCCCGTGAAACTGACCTTCACATTCAAATGTGCAGCTTCCCTTCACAGTTACACCTGAAAGTTGTTTAAGGCAGGAAATGAATGTTTGACGTGAATTGCTTCACATGTTACTTTCTGCTACAGATTCAGGCGAGTGTACCATGACATACGATAATCCCACACACACATCTGACTTAAAGGAACGGCACGTTCTCTTGTCTTTCCCTCTTTGAACAGTGGCAAAGAGAAGTTGGCTTCTGGGTTTGTCGTGGTGGTTTATAGTCTTGGTTAGTTGTGTGTTTCATTGTTATAATTATCATTAGCTAGTGTGGCTTTAAATATACTATACAGCACTTTGCTGCAGTTAATAGCTGTTTTCAAAGTGCTTGTCTGTTTCCTGCTTCCAATAATTTCCCTACTGTTTTCTTACTATAACATTTCTCATTTCCGTCAGTTTGCGTGTTTGTGTCTCCAACCAGTTGTGTCACATTCTGTTAATAATACTCACCTGATCCAGGTGCCAGTAATCACTCTCCTCAGATCCTCCTCTTCCAGAATGTTTCTGATGTTTCCACACGCATCCCTGGCTGAGTTTGTTCTGTTTCTTCAAATAAATAATAATAATAAAAAAAAAATTAAAAAAAAAGCAAAAAAAAACAATCATCCTCAAAGTGGCATCGTCGTCATTATTTGGTGTCTGCAACAATTTCACAATCAAAAACTAATTAAAGGTAAACACAAACTGATGTTTTTTGGGTGTTTTTTTTTTCAATCTGAATATTCAAGCACAATATTTTGAGTTTTAAAAGGAAAAGCACCTGCATTTGTCACAGAAAAACAAACTACTACACGTCCACTAGTCATCCTCAACGTGAAGGAGGCGTTGGCTGCATCCATAAACTAAAGAGCAGAGCTTTCTCCTTCACTGGCCTAAACCGCATCAATGCCTGACGATGAGCATCAATGACACTTTCTCTCTGTCCTGTTCCTGCAGTTTATCAGTCACAAGATAAATATTCTCTGTCTTTTGATAATGATCTTATTCCATCATGGCACCTGCCCTTTTTATATAAAAATACGGATTTTAAGTCAAATCTTGTGTATTGGTGCTTCTAAATAACTGCTCTGTGTTATATTGGACGATTGTAAACAGGATGAACATGAAAACTGTCATTACTTGACAACGTGTGCAAAAAGCCGCTTCCCAACCCGCTTTTCTGATTCCACTCTTTTGTAAACGTTTGTGTGAGTTAATGTTCAGCCTCCCTCTCCACTTAAAATCAAATCAGATAAAATACGTGGAACATGTCAAAATGCTCCAAACCTTCAAACCGTGCACTTTCCCCACATCTTGCTTTTTTACATGTTGCATATTTCAGAAGATGCAGGCAGACTGTGTCTCAGTGGGAAGAGGAAAAGTTGTTGGACTGATCCCAGTATGTAACAATGTGATGCCACTGAAAGAGCCTTTGTCTTTTTTTAACCAAATGTTTTATGTATTGCACTCAAACACACTGTTTGAACGTATTACAGCAGTAAGTTAGGTCTAGAAATGTTTCTTAATATTGTGCGCTACGAATATTAAGGCAGCAGAAATGATTATCATTCATCAACACAAAAATCCGATGAGTGTTCCCACGTGATTGTGCGCGTTGTGTTTCAAACATACACACGATAGATGACTTCATTTGCAGAGATTTGGCTTTTTAATTTACACCCTAATATTGGATGATGTACAGGTAGAAGTTTTTATGCAGAATGTCAATGCTTACAATGTCCAGCATATAGTTATAAATGGTCCTGGTTGGTCTTAAGCTCGTCAACATTGATTTAACTCGTGTCTGAAAACCGGCTTCACTCATAGTTGAGGTGGCTTTTGAACTTTTGTTTCCAAGTTCAATTTAATCTATTTCGCATTGTATTTTTTGAGATATAAAATAATAAACAAATTTAACCGGTACTTTCATTCTGGTGTGACTGAAAACTCTGGTTCAGAAATGTGTTGCTTGTGTTGAGCAGGTTTATGAATATGTATATTTGGGCTGGATTATGGATGAAGTTGTTCATTTGGTGAAAGTCAGAACTGTCATGACTTCATTGTTGACTGCTTGCTCAGTCACCAAACTCTCCACCAGATGGCGGTATAACACTCACCATAAAACACTGCAAAACACCTGGAAATCTGCTGCAGTTCAACATGGTGGAGAGACTTCCTGATCCACAAGGTGGCGCGTTTCACCCAAAAAAAAAAAACCAAACAAAAATCAACTTGCTCTGAAAAGTGTCCCTGCTGCAGAATCAGGCCCTCCAAACGATGACATAATCGAGACTCCGTGACGCATGAGCATTTGCTCAAAGGCTTTGTGGCAGGATGGTGAAAATGCTAACATCCGATTTTTGAAAATTATTATTATTATTTTTTAAGCCATTCAAATCCAACCAGAGAGGTTCAGTTCAATATAAAAACTTGATATTTTGTTTCTTAAAACCGCCCTTTGTGTTTGCATAAAGTGGAGCAAGTACTGTCTATTGAAAATAAAGACAACGCTTCAGCAGAGATGATAGAGATCATGTTACAGTTTGGGCCACAAAACTCTCATTTTGATTAAATATCACAGCTAAAAGCCATCCACCTGTCACCTGTTCAATATTTGCATTAGAGACAGAACAGCTACACTTTACAGTGTTCTTGACCCTGCAACAATTACAAAAGAACGCACTGATCTTAAATAATAATAATAATAATAATAATAATAATAATAATAATAATAATAATAATAATAATAATAATAATAATAATAATAATAATAATAAAGGAACACCTCTTGTTCATTTCAACTCCTGACGTTCAGTTCCTCTCTCCTTATATCATGCACCAATCAGCTGAGCAGCTCCAGCGTGTGGCCTCGATGACAAAGGCTCACATCCGCCACTTTCTTAGTGTTCTCATTATTTCCAGAAATTAGCGGGAACATTTGGACTAATTGCCGCTAATTGGCCGTAATGAGCGCGTGGTAGAGCAGGGGTTTGGGGGAATGGGGGTTGGGTTGGGTTAACTGATTCTGATGATTAAGAATGTCTTGCAGAATGCTTTAATTAAGGAATGCATATGTGGATGTATGAAGATGCTGTAATTTCATTTGCTCTCTGTCACTGCGGCCTGCGGCTTAGGCGGCTGGCTGTCGCGACGCAAAACAACAGCCATGAACTTTGCGACCGCAAGGCAAGCGTCGCTCCATCGCAGACGCGCGTGTGATTTGGTTGTTTACGTCGGAGCAGCCCGGTGGGACTGCAGCACGCGGCGAGTCGGAAGCCGTGCAAGCGCAACGCACGTCCAACTAACAGTGATCGGCATGTCGCTGCAGGCGGCGGCTCAACTCCCTGATTCCGACTCTGCTTTCGGTTTCACAGCTGCTTGTCGTTCGCTTCTGTTTTTTGTGAGATGAAATTTTCAACAACAACAACAAAGATGCAAAGACTGGTCGTTACTCAGGAGTTCACCGGTGAGAGAGGCTGCCAGCAGAAGACGCTGTGCTCCTTCCTGTCTGAGCTGCAGACTCAGGCGGAAGCTGGGAAATGTTATGATGCTGATGCTGCTGCTGCTGCTGGGATTGACCTCTGGATGAAAAGGGCTTCACACAATCAAAATATTACAAACTTTTTTATTTTTTGTTTTGTTTCGTTTGTTTGCTTTATTACATGTCTTTGAAATTGCGTTTTAGAGCTGTAAACCGTCATGCTGCGTGCAGCTCAACAATAATAATAATAATAATAATAATAATAATAATAATAATAATAATAATAATAATAATAATAATAATTAGGATTCAGGAGAAGAACACGATGCATAATAAAATGCCAAATGAAAGTGAAACATCTGGGATTTACAGTTTTGATGCTTTTAAACTTTACTTCCCGCACTCTTATAAAATTGATTGGAAAACAGTGCAAGTGTGACCGTAAAAAAATACAAACATAAATGGCAAAATGTAAAAATAAATAAATAAATAAGCCTAATAAATATCTTTGAAATTTTTCAGTTGTCTGTGTGGTTACGTCGATTTAAAATCAAACAAATATCAACTGCAACAAAAAATACAAACATTATTAGCCTTTTGCACCAACAAGGGTAATAGGACGTTTGTTTACTTCTAATGTCTATTTACTACAGTCCAAAATGCAATTTCAAAGAGTAGGAAGCAGAGCTTCACTGCATAGCTTTCTTAGCAAGTCTTAGCAGCAATTAACCTTTACTGAGGGGGGTCTTTTATATAAAATCTACAGTTTATAAGCATAACTATTTTGTGCTGCACACTGCAAAAAAAAAATAAAAAGAATCACAGTAACAGCTGGTAAAAAAAAAAAAAAAAAAATCTTCAATTTTCCAAACATCCCCAATTAAATTCTAGTCAAAATGTTCTGGCAGGACTTGCCACCAAAATACAGATTATTATTGTCACCAAAATACAGATTATTCGCCATTAATAAAGTTTAAAGCAATAAACCAGACTTTTCAGTGAGGTTATTTCTATTTGCACTAGTTATAGTTTGCCATCAACAGAGCGAAAGGTGATCATGCGTTTTCACTTTAATTTGTTAAGAATCATCATTTAGCCAATCAAACGTGTCCTTTAAAGACAGCCTTTCTCCAGCCTCCTGCTGACATCACAGAAGGCATAGTTCTTTTGAGTGTGCTAGTAGTTGCTTTTCTTGCCATTTTTCTTCTTAACTCGCATATTTTTAGTCAAAATCCGGCTTCAAGTGTGACCTAAAAGCTAAAGAATGTTGGAAACCGACAAGTTATTCGTCCGTCACGTTGTTTATTAATACCAACTGATAATCCAGTTCTTGTGACGTCATACACTAAGCAGAATAAGTAGTTGGGTTTTTTTTTTGTTTGTTTGTTTTTGTTTTTTCATGTACGATCTTAAAACTTTGAATTTAGTGAAAAGCATAGTTTATAAAAAAAACAAAAAACTTTTGAATTTTCTGTCTTCATTTAGTAGTGAAAAATAAAAATACATCAGGGCATGGCACCTTTAAGCTAAAACGCTAACTTCCCTTTTTTTGTTGTTTTGTTTTTGTTTGTTTGTTTGTTTGTTTGTTTTAGTTATTGTTGTCCTCCAAGCTTCCTTTCAGTAACACGATTGAAAAAAATGACACATGAAATAATTCATGGGGTGCCGCCATTTTTAAATATCTTGCAAAGAACAACTGATGCAATATTCCACCGCACAAGTTAAAACCTGTAAATGAAAAAAACCCACATAATAATAATAATAATAATAATAATAATAATAATAATAATAATAATAATAATAATAATAATAATAATACTTTCAGATAGCATCCGGAAAAATCCCATCTCCTTTTCGATGACTGTGTAAAAAAACACACACAAAAAACAACATTCAAGGTGATTGAGTTAAACTGTTACGGCTCCTTGAGCATTAAGGCGAGATGCAACTGAGGGCTACCTGGACTTGTGCTGCAGGGAAAGTAGCTACTTGAACACCGTTAACTTCACATAAGAGCCTCTCCTTCCGCCAGACTAGATTTTTTTTTTTCTCTCTCTCCTCCTTTCACGAGGGTGTTCATCTGATTTTAGGTAACGCGCTCCTGTCGTCCAATGACACGAAACGTGGGGAGGAAAAAAGAAAGAAAGGAGGAAAAAAAACTAGGGGGGTTTAATCATTTACGCAGCCACTTAACGCGCGGATGTGTATTTATTTACTTATCAGTATCAGGCGTTTTTTTTTCTTGTTTTTTTTTTTCTCCTCCCCTCCCCGCGAGTGCACTTTTGCATGTCTGAGTACGATAAGGCATAACACAAACAATCCTGCAATCACTGGAGGCCTCTCGTGGCCATTAAAAGTCAGTAGTTCAGCCGAGGAGTGGTTCTCCAACTCTCAAGTCCATATAGGCCTCCTTCCTTCAAGAGGCCCTCGTAAACATCACTACAGTTAATAAAGTGCATTGTTGGTCAGGAAGCAAACAGCGGCGAGTCGCTAACTCCGCCATGCGGAAGCCGCGCGCACCGGACACCGCCCCGCGGCGGCGGCGGCGGCAGCGGCGGCGGGGATGAGCGCTTATGATCATGTGCGGCGGCGGCGCTTATGTTATTGTTAGTGGGGAGGGGAGCACATGTCTTCTAAGTGAAATTACGCTCGGAGGCTAGAGCTGTTTTTTTTTTCCTCTCTCTCTTTTTTTGTATTGTTGCCGATGCCCCGCCTCTGATGGTAGCCTTAAACCTGGCACCCGGCTAAAACAAACCAAAGCCAGCGCCGAGCTCCCCACTCGATCCAATTAAAGGCGCGACTTGAGGCGCTCTCCTACGTGTTCGTCTACCAGGATCGACGTTGAGACAACAGGAACCAGAGGGGCTTTGGCCAAAAAAAAAAAAAAAAGAAAAAAAAAGAGAGGAGAGGAGAGGAGAGAAGAGAAGGGGGAGAGAGAAGAGAAGGAGAGATTGCCTTGCCTTCTAATTTCTCCCTCTCCAAGCCACAGAACAATGTCGATGAGCCCTAAGCATACGACTCCTTTTTCTGTTTCCGATATCTTGAGTCCCCTTGAGGAGAGCTATAAGAAAGTAAGTATGGAGAATAACAACTTGGGGGCACCTCTCGCTTCTTACCGGCAGCCGCAGGTCTCTCAGGCGGCGATGCAGCAGCACCACATGGGCCACAACGGGACTGTGTCGGCGGCGTACCACATGACGGCGGCGGGCGTCTCCCAGCTGTCACACACTGCCATGGGCGGCTACTGCAACGGCAACCTGGGCAACATGGGCGAGCTGCCGGCGTACCAGGACGGGATGAGAGGCAGCGCCACGGCCACCGGCTGGTACGGAGCCAACCCGGACCCGCGCTTCTCAACCAGTGAGTATCCGGACCCAGACCTGAGTTTCGCTCTCTGTTACGGTCTAAATGTCTAATCCCCAGTTAAGAGATTTTTATTTATTTATTTTTTTCCTTCCCAAGTTTATTACATTCATCTGTAATATGCCCCCCTTTTACCCCCCATCTGGAGCACATTAAAGATTTCCACTCGGGCTTTAAAAATACACCAACGAGTTGTAGTTGTTGTTGTTGTTGTTGTTGTCGCCGCGCTGCAGTTTTTGGCGGAAACAATTATCATAAATAGATGTTTATTTATCTCGTTATGGAAATATGACCAAAGTGCAACATTAGAATGGATCGTGGTTGGCCGCGCTATTGTTCAGCGTCCTGGTGGCCAATAGGAAGATGTTATTTCAGTCCGTTTCCGTTTGATCTAAAATGAACCTGAACGCTTTAGTTCGCTAAAAGAAATACAAAAAAACAAAACAAAACTAATAATAATAATAATAATAATAATAATAATAATAATAATAATAATAATAATAATAATAATAATAATAACGACCAAAACAGTTTACAGATTTGGTCGCAGGAATCTGTGTGAAACCATCTTGACTTACGAATTAAATTCAAATGATTAGAACGCAATTACAATTTAATGTTCATTTATTTTATTTTATTTCGTTTTACTCGTTCAAATTAAACTGTGTTTAATTCAAGTTAAAAATAATAATAATAATAATAATAATAATAATAATACAATTTTCTCTTTTCTCAGTCTCTCGCTTCATGGGCTCCTCGTCGGGCATGAACATGGGCAGCATGGGCAGCCTCAGCTCCTTGGCGGATGTGGGCAAAGGCATGGGCTCCCTGTCCAGCACCCCGAGGAGAAAACGGCGGGTGCTTTTCTCCCAGGCGCAGGTCTACGAGCTGGAGCGCCGCTTCAAGCAGCAGAAGTACCTGTCGGCGCCGGAGAGGGAGCACCTGGCGAGCATGATCCACCTCACGCCGACCCAGGTGAAGATCTGGTTCCAGAACCACCGCTACAAGATGAAGAGGCAGGCCAAAGACAAGGTGTCCCAGCAGCAGATGCAGCAGGAGAGCGGCTCCTGCCAGCAGCAGCAGCAGCAACAGCAGCAACAGCAGCAGCAGCAGCAGCAGCAATCCCCGCGGAGGGTGGCGGTGCCGGTGTTGGTGAAAGACGGCAAGCCGTGTCAAGGCAACGGCCACACGCCCACGTCCTCGGCGCAAACGCACCACCAACAGGGAGGCAACGTCATGATCATGTCCAACAACGCGTCCGGGCTCGGGCAGCACCAGGGCCAGCAGGTGGGCAGCACGGGTCACTCCCCGGACTTGGGGGCGCAGCACTCCTCCAGCCCGCCGTCCCTGCAGAGCCAGGTGGCCGGCCTCTCCCACCTGAACTCCCCCGGAGCGGAGTACGGCTCGGCCTTGCAGTGCTCGGCCCTGTTGTACGGCAGGACGTGGTGACGAGACGGCAGCGGCTGTGGTTCGAAATTCCCTCCGCGGCGAACAGAGAGGCAGGTCGCAGCGCACGCGCACGCGTTTGAACAAAAAGAAAAAAGAAGAAGAAAAAAAAGACGATGAAGAATAATAATAAGAAAAAAAAACCCACAACAACTCGAGGTGCATCTTTTTATTCTACAAGGAAACTCATGTGGGAGAAACTTTTTCCCATAAACTGTGGATGTGAACGTCCTGGGATTTATTTATGTAAATTATATAAAGAGACAAAAGAAGATCGTTGCGGTAGACTGATAGATGGGGGGACACCTGACCCTGAGCAGGCGCGCGCACACACACACACACATGCACACGCACACACGACTGGACTGCAGTGAAACCCAACGCGCCTCTGCTTTCCACTAGAATTTAATGTGAGCCGTAGGTCTAGCGTGTACATTTCTGTCAAAGGTTTGAATTCTAGCTCTTTGTTGTACAAACTTTTTTGGACGCTATTGCTGGTTTGTCGTGGTTTCCCCGGTATTTGTACGTTTTATTTCTTTGTAACTTATATAGATATTTGACTTACTACGAAAACGGTCCTATTAATAAATTATGGAAACGAGACAGCTAAGCTATTCTTTTTGTGAAACATGTCCGCGCGACGCCCATGTCGCGTCACGAGAGTCATTAATTAGGTCGAAGAAGAAGAAGAAGAAGAAGAAAAAAACTTCATTTAGCAGTAGAATATTATCATCATTATTGGTTTTGTCGCAGTATTAACAAATTTTATTATCATTATTATTATTATTATTAATTGTATTTATTTCCCAAAACAAATCGGAACAAAATAATGAAAATTGAGTTTTTTTTATTTATTTATTTTTTTTTGATGAATCATTAGGTCGCGCGCGTGCACCGCAGAACAAACGCCATTGTAGAGTTTACATGCTTTTCTTTTTTCTTATTTTTTTTTTCCTCTGGATGTGTGTTCACTGAGTCACAGAGGGCGAGGTCTCACCTCTCGGAGCCCCACATCAAACACGAGCGCTGCTCAAAGGGCAGCTTATCGATAAAATCCCTGACCAAACAGCGCGCGGAAGAATCCTTCCCCGAAATGACGGGCGCGAGCCTCTATCAGCTGCTCCGCCGATAATCAATCAGAGGCGGGCGATGGGTTTGAGGTTCAGCAACAAACTCGTTCCGAAAGACGCATTATTATTATTATTATTATTATTATTATTATTATTATTATTATTATTATTATTATTATTATTATTATTATTATTATTATTATTATTATTATTATTCCACGGTCTCGATAATGAACCGAAATCGTGCCTGACTGTGTTCTCAACTGAATTGAATACGTTCACGTCAAAACGAGGCCTTTAACTAGGACCCTTCTGCAGGTGTGAGCAGTGAGGTCACAGTGAGGTTGAACTCAGGACGATCAGGTTCAGAGGCGTGTCAAGACATGAGTGAGTCAAACTCACTGGTTTGGGGCCCAAGGAGGGGAGTCGGGGGGGGGGCAGTAGGCACTTTAGAGTTTAGCTAGAAAATTGATTCAAAAAGTTTCAAATTTAAAATACATACAATGATAAAAAAAAAAACAACTTTTGAATGTAAGATTATTTAGGATTAAATTAAACTTTAAAAAAAATCATATTTTAGCAATTATGTCAGCAGTTACAGTTGAGTGATATTTGCTGTTTTCGTCTGTTCTGAAGTGAGACTATGGAGACAAAACTAATCTATTCATCAGAATACAAAACAATTGGGAGACATTTCTGACTTTTATTAAGTTGGTACAGACTTGTGTTGTGGACACAAAATTGAGAGAAATGATCCTGTTTCACAATTTATTTACTGCTATTTATTATTATTATTATTATTATTATTATTATTATTATTATTATTATTATTATTATTATTATTATTATTATTATTATTAACTGGCTCAGTTTTTTGTTTTTTTTTAACAAAAGAGAACTAAACGGAAAAAGTTTCTAAAACTTCATGAATCCAAAGTTTGCTAAATGTGTCCTCAGCAGAAAGTTTCTGTCTCTGTGGAATGACACGAACCGTCACCCGGGGGGGAGGGAGGAAGAAGAGGAGGGGGGTGATTTATGACGTCTTACTTACACGCATGCGTATGTCTTCGTATCTCTTTGCATTGCCAAACAATTGGTCCAGAATTAAAGTTACCGAACCTGCTATTGTCGATATCTGCATGTGACTGTTCGCTGTCACTGATGCTGTGGACTGTGATCCAGCTTTATGGACAACGCATTGATATTTGTTTATTAGTGAGTCGTTCATAATTTATGCAGCGCTTTTTACGCATAGCTCTCAAAAGTGACACTTCCTCCCTCCACGGTTATTACTGAGGCCACCACACACACACACACACACACACACACACACACACACACACACACACACACACACACACCACTGCATGCTCGCGACGCCTTTCTGTCACTTTTCATTCCTAAAGCGGTCTCAGTTTGAGGTCTCCCGCGCGAAATAACAATAACAATAATAATAATGATGATAATAATGATAATAATAATAAAAGAAGCCCTTCCAGAAGGCCTTTGAGTTCAAATTCTCCAGCCCAGCGTCAGAAAGCGTCTTCTATTAGGTGTTTTTCAGAGCGCGTTTTGTTCGCGGAGAGAGGTGAGAACTTTGGGATTACATTAACATGTCTTTGGCGCCGTGTGTGGTCTTTGTTGCGCGGCTTGTCGCCGTCGAGAATGACTTGTCGGGAAGCGTGCGCGCTCTCACCGCGCTCCTTTGTGGAGAGCCCCGCGGCGCGGCTCCCCGAGTCCCCCTGGCTTTATGGTGGGCTGCCTCCCTGAACCCCGAGCAATTAGTCTCTAATCTCAAGGTAATCATATTTGAGTTAGCGACGAGCCGCTGGATTTTATTCGCCTCTTTAGCGAGCGGGTTCCCCCCCACCCCCCTCGAGCCGGAGGGGAGCGGAGCCTGGATGAGAGAAGTTGGAGCGGATATTAAACGCGTGTGCGCGTCTTAAAAAGCGGGAGTTAAGAAGGAACGAGTTGATGGTTGAAGGATTAAAAAAAAGAGAGAGAGAGAGAGAAAAAAAACAAGTGAAAGCAGATTGTAACATGAAAAATACTCTATTTTCAAATTATTATTATTATTGTTGTTGTCATTGTATCTAAAAGATATGATACCTTCATGTGTCCGATGGATTATATACTCTTAAATCATATCAATGACACTAATTACTGATTGAAATGTGCCAAATTTTTTTTTAAAAAAGGGGGAAAAAATTACTATATACAAAATGGACATTAAACCTATATCGTGTCTAATATCTGAGACTTAAAAAGAGGTTTAAAGTAATATATATATAAAAAAAATAAATAAAAGAAGCTCCGATTAGTTGTGTGCGACTGAACATTTTCAGCCTCTGTGAAACCTAATTTTTTTTTCTCTTTCTCTTTCTCTCTTTGGATGTTACATTTAATTTGCTTTTTAAAAGTTCATGTTTGAGACAATTGCGATCAGATCCTGATTGTTCCAGAGTTTGGTTTTGGTTTCTGGTGAAAAGCGGGCCGGTCCAGTCAGGGTGGCTGTCCATGGTGCTGAACAACAAATTAATCACGGAGAGAGGGGGGAAAAAAAGAAAGAGCACAAAAACGAAAAGGTTGCACTCTTCAACAAGCTGTTTGTCTGCTTTTTAAATACTTCCCAACACATCTGTGGGTTGTTTTTTATTTTGAACGTCATAAAAAAAAAAGAAAAAAATGGCTCACTTTCTTCTTTGAAAACATTCACATTTTCCACCCCCCCTCCCCCCCCCTCCCCCCTCCTCCCTTTTAATTAAAGTTCCGAAACATTTTATTGCAGCAGGCCCGAGCATTCATGCGCATTTCAAATGGGACAATTACACAGCAAACTGCAATCACTCCCTTTTCGGCGAAACGTCATTGTGAGCTATAGCCTGCAGGAAAGAAAGAAAGGAAGAAAGAAAGAAAAAAAAATCTTTAATTGTCCTGCGTTTATCTGCTTCTTCAAGCCGTTGTGCAAAGAGCGCAAACGAGGGTCATTTGCGAACTGAAATACTTTGCATGCAAAGCGGAGCACAAGATGCTGTAATACTTGACCTTTCAGCATAATTGTTGCAGGCATGAAATGCAGCATTCAGGGCTCGCTGAGTGGAGTCTTTTCTCTCTCTCTCTCTCCCATCCCTGCGAGGAACAAAGCACATTTTTACATCTTAGGTGTTCATTTGGTTTTGTTTCTTTTGAAGATTTCTCTCTCTCTCTCTCCCCTCTCTCTCTCTCTCTTGCCCTCTCTCTCTGTCTCTCTTGCCCTCTCTCTCTCTCCCTCTCTCTCTTTCCTGGTACTGGGTGCAATTTTACTTCATTTCGATAATCCTGCCCGGCCACAAAAAAAAAAAAAAAACAGCACAAATTTGACTATCAGAGTTCTTTTTTGTCAATCGCAAGACTAAATGGACTTCATTTTCAGCCTTGGCAAATAGAAAATCTTCTCATTTGTGTTTTTCGCTCTGATTTTTTGCATGGCGAGTTGAAAAAGTATGAATCCTCTCCAAGAACAGCTGAACTTCTTCGTCAAATGGAGTTCTGAACTGTATGTTTGATGATCTAGAGGAATTAGTGATTCATGAAAGTTGGAAAAATATGGAACTGCGATTACGTCATAAGACACGTCACAGATTTGATATTAACTTTTTTTTAATGTTTTAGGTCAATTAGGATGTTTGGTGTTTTCTTTTCTTTTTGTTTGTTTTTTCTTTTGTTTGTTTATTTTGTTTTTTACCTGTTTCACTTAATGTCAAAATAAAAAGAGAACAGAACAACAATTTCAAATCGAATCTTAATATTTCTGTGGACCTGCATATCGTTGTTCTCCCATAAAACTTCTCCCGCCGCCACAGTTTGCAGGAATTTTGGCCCATTCCTCCATCAGCACGACTGTAACTGAGTCAAGTTTGTCAAACGCCTTTTTCAGCTCCGTTGCTCAATCTTCTTGATCAGGACAAACCATCGATTCTGTTTGTCCTCAGGTCATTCTGTTACTAATTTAGTGGTGTGATTCGCATCATTGCTTGTTTGGGAGACCTGTTTGAGTCCAAGTATTAGCTCCTCAGTTGACAACTTGGGATGTTGCTTCAATATTTCCGCAGAGTTTTCTTCTTTCATGGTCTCATCTATTTTGATAAGTGTCTTAGTCTTTCTCGCAGTAAAACATCGCTTATAATATGATGCAGCCTCCTGCATACATATTGACTTATTGTTAAAGTCAAATATTGACTTTAATCCATAAGATTGAAATTTTAAAAAGTTATTTGTGACAGAATAAGACAATACTCGTCTCAGTTTTCTATATTAACTTTATTAATAATTATGATAACAGAATGTCGTCGTCATCATAGAGCAAAGTTCAAGAACAAACAAACAAAACAAAAGCAAAATACACCCACAGATGTGGTCTATTGAGCAGGTTGATTTAAACTAATACAGCGTCTGAGATTTCAGTTCAAACTATTTTTTTTGTTTTTTTTAACAAATTAGTTGCTATTTTCCATTTATGTAAGAGGTAATGTTCCCCACACATACATGTGACCGAGCTTTAATCAAACTAACAATTTCAGTTGCCTCTGGTACATTATGAACACATTTGGCTGTGATTAGCCATTGTAGTTGCAATTTTATTTCTGCATGTATACCTTTGGTTCTTTTTAAATGACAAAAAGAAGAAGAAGAAAAAAAAAACCCTGTTCAAAAGCAGGACACTTAAACTAAATACGCTTCAGGAACTTGAATCCAACAATGGTGGAACGTGAAAGTGGGTATTTACAATAGTGGCAACATTTTTGGAAGTAATCGTTGTTTGGAGAAAACGTGACAAATGCGATGCAAAAAAAAAAAGAAAAAGAAATGACTGTTGGCAAAAAAATTATAATAATATAAAAACAATCTGCCTAACATTTTTAGAAAGAATTATCAAATAGTTTGCAGGTATCAAAAATGATAAGTAATATAACTTAAAAAACTTTAAATATATATATATAATCAAAATAGTAAATGGAGAGATTATTATGTTAAGATCTTTTAATTTTATTTTTCCTATAGGTTGCTTGGTCTTTACTAAAATGTAAAAACATAAATGTTCAAATTTGGCTTTGTTAGAATAGTTTGACCAACCCCATTCAAAACTTTCCATTTCTAATAATCAACAAATTCAACAAACCAAGCATAAAGTTTGCATGAGGAATAAACAGAAACACTGTCACAGAGTAGTTAACATTAGTTAACATAAAGTGTATCACGAAATCAGCTCTGTTAACGTTGTGTACAATGAGACAAATATCTTTATAAACGTGTCGCGTCTTGTTCTGGTTTTTCAGCAATTTGTGCTTGCTGATGACGGTTGTTGCAGATTTTAAAGGCTATTTTTTTTTTTGTTGCTTGAGATGAGTCTTCATCCTTTATGTTTCAGTTCTATGATGCTCAAATGGTTGCTATGGGCGACGGGAATGGGCTGCTGCAAAAACTAGCCAGAAAACTCAAAAATCATCTGGCAGCATGCAGTTGGGAAATCTGCAGCTCTAATGGCGCCTTTACTGATGTCCAAGTTGGCCAGGGCCGTCTTCACTAATGCAGTCCACAAATACCGGCTTTTGAACCGGCTTTTTGAACTTGCTCAATTGCCTTTCGCCTTTTTTAGCTCTGCCGATGAAGCAGCTATAATCTCTGAGATGAATTTCATTCCTCAGACGACCATATGGTTGGATGTTTCCTACTTCATCTATAATAAGCTCAGGTCCAAACAAATTCTGTTTTTCTTTGACTTGTTCACTTTGTATTTGTATGTAATGCATAAACTTTGTTCACTAACTACGATTTTTTTGTTTGTCATCCTATAAATTGACTCCAGCTATTGAGTCAGTGATCAGACTATTGATCATTGACGGACGTGTCTAAGGATTCTTTGCGTTGTGGCCTGGACCAGCTCCAAACATCTAGACATAAGAAATAAAAATTTTTTTTGCTGGTTCTTATTGGCAAAATGATTACATTTTCAAGTCTTTCAACAGGTTTTCAACTGAACTGAGGTCTGGACTTTGACTGGGCCGTTCTTTTGCAGCTCAGACTGTAAGTTTTGGCGCATCATTGTCCAAAATGGTGAACCTCGCGCCAATATTTCAAGATCTTTACATCGTGTTATAGGTTTACTTCCTATATCTGTTTGCTTCTGATTAACTCTGACAAGCTTCACATCCCCACAGCATGATAGGTCCACCACCATGTTTCACCATGTGGTTACATGCTGTATCAGTTTGTCACCTTGCACAGCGTTTTCAATACTTTTGCAAACGGCGGGTTTGTGAAGAGGAATCCAATAGTCGTTCACCCACTGAGCTGCTTTGTGGATCATGTGGGCGGATTGTTAGGGATCACACGAGCGTCAAGATAACGAAATATAATTTGTAAGTTGTGCCCTAAACAAGTTTTATGTAGCTTTTTTCACATGTGAACTTGATGGCGTCTTACCATCTCCTACTAATAGGAAGGCTGGATCAATATACCGTGAGCAACGTGAGACGTATTTTATCGCCCCACCCCCCCAAAAAAACCTCTGATAATTTCTTGCATCTTAATTGATTGGGAGAGAACAAGCAAGGGGACGAAGAAGGGGCCCACCCAGGGTGCCAATCATGCAGGAACCACCACTGCTCCAGAGTTGAGATGGACCTCTCTCGGCTCTTCTCTGATTAGAGCTCCCTTCTACCAGCCTGACATCTTGGTATGCGGTGCCACACTTTGACCATTTTCACGTGCCATTTGCTCTGCAAGGTGTTCAAAGCCAGAGACATCGTCTCACAAATATCCACAAGTTTGTCCAGCACACAAGATCCTAATTAAACAGATAAAAAAAAAAAATTGTCCAATTTGTTTCATCGTTTCTTTTGTGTTTTGTCTCCCGAGTAGAAACAGCTCACCTACTTTTAAACTTCCCACCTTCAAACCTTCAACTTTGGTTGATAAGAAGGTCGTCGCGAGGATCTTGACTCTAGAATTTGTCTGTGTGTGTGTGTGTGTGTGTGTGTGTGTGTGTGTGTGTGTGTGTGTGTGTGTGTGTGTGTGTGTGTGTGTGTGTGTGTGTGTGTGTGTGTGTGTGTGTGTGTGTGTGTGTGTGTGGTCATTATGCGGGCTCCTCTCTTGCTCCATGCCTGCAGTGCTCGCGTTAAACATGCCAATTAAATGAACTCAGACTAAAGCGGGGCTGTCCTGTCTGTGTACAGTACCAGCAGGGGTCCTTTGGAAGGCAGCAAGCCATCACTAACCCCGTTAACACCAGACCCTCCACACAGACCCGGGGGCCGCCGCCCGCTCTATAGGCCTGTGGCAATAACTGCTCCATTTAATGACAGGTTGAATAGTCCAAGGTTATTCCTTTCACATGGTCAGACGTAAAGTGCGTTTAAACTGATTTGCATGCCAAAGAGAGCACTCATGATTTCTAAAATAAATCTTTAGTGGAATGAATCTGGGGAAAAGTAGTGGGTGTTACTCAGCAGTGGTGCGTTCGACAAGTACGCTCTGCTCAGGCCTTGAGGTATACCTCTAACTTATTGTGTTTTATGACCACAAAATATGTTTTAGTCAACTTTCAGCACACAACACTAATTCATCTGAAATATCTGAAGACTTTTTAAAAATCAGCTTATGCCATGGAATCATAATATGAATTGAAAAACAGAAAAACCAGGTGACATCGGTGACCCAATTTTGACCCAAAGTCACGTGTCAAACAAGGAGGACTGACTTACACAACTAAGGTGTAAGTCAGGTGTAATAATGTGTTGAACACTGGGGTTTTGTTCATTTGTTTTATTTATTTATTTATTTCAAACATAATAGCAGTATAAAATAAGAGACATGAACAAGGGATGCAAAAAAAAACATATTTTTTTAAATGGAGTAGGACGAAATACCCCATAAACTCACACTATGTTTTCAGATGGACTGTCATTAAATAAAAAAATAAAAAAATTAAAAAAAAAGGAAAATCCTGACACAGGTCAAGTCATTTTTTAAATGAATGTATGGATCATGAGTTTACTTTGAGAAAAGCCTTTTCACTGCAGCTCTTGGTGGATGTTTAGGGTCCTGGTGGAAGGGAAAGCCAATCTCAAGTTTTCTTTCCCATAATTCCCATATTATGATGCTCCCACCACCACAGGGATCATAACATTATTTAGTTAAAACCTGGCAGACAGTTTCTATTTTGAAGTCTCGCAATCGGATGTGCAAAACTGTAACTTTATTTCTATTTTGGTGGAATATCGGCGTCCCAAACGGAGGAACAAACCCGGGTCATTACATATGCAAGAACCGCCACTGCACGGATCGTCATAAACCCGACTGACGGTCCATCAGTGAGCCATGATTTCTCCATTGGGAGCGAATAGGATAAGTCTCTATTGCTGGGTTTAAAAAAAAAAAAAAAAATTCCTTGAATGTTGTAACACAATAAGCAATCAAGATCCCAAAGCCAGACATTTGACAGCTTAATGAGTTCAGGCTGCAATCACTTTAAGAAAAGCCCCGGGTCCATTTTAACCCGCGCGCGGCCTGCTGGGAAACAAACCACCGCTCGTGCATTTAACTCACAGCGAAGACGCACATAACTACAGGTTGATAAACACACACACACACACACACACACACACACACAGGCTGGAGGTGAATGTAAATAGGTCCCGTACATTAGGACCTGTTGAGACTCGTTCTTCTTCTTCTTTTTTGTTCGGCGCCCGGGAGGAGGGGGTGATATTTGCCCCCCTAATGAAATATGTCATTACGAGGAATTCATGTGACACAAAAGGGGCGACAGTCAAAAATTGCCCCACTGCTGTTCAGTAATTATATAGTTTGCCCTGGCAGCGCCTTCAGGCAGGTGGCTGGTCCATCATGCAAATGGCTTGGCTGTGCTGACATAATTAGCCACTGCGAGCAGCTTAAATTAACAATTAGCTAACATGCAATTCTGCGCACAACTCAATAGTTTTCCCTTTTTTTTTCTTCTTTTTTTTTTTCTGCTGGTCGTCACTGTATGTAATTCCGGTGCCTGAATTGCACAGTAGGATATAGCCTATATTATTAAAAAAAAAAAAAACCTCGGTCAATTTGCTGGCTAAATGAACGGAAATCAACAGAATAAGGGGCTTATGTCCTAATCCCCCAAAGAGCGGCAGCATGGAAGAGCATTTATGTTAAACATTTGTCTCAAAAAAAAAAAAAAAGTCTTAGGATGACAGACAGCTTCATACTGATGGAGTAATTCAGTGGTCCCAAAACAAGGGACTTAGTGGTACCTGTGGTCAGGGTGTGTGATATGGATTATCCATCCATCCATCCATCCATTTTTCCGTCACCCTTCTCCCTAACGGGGGTCGGGGGGTGCTGATGCCTATCTCCAGCTGCGTTCCGGGCGAGAGGCGGGGTACACCCTGGACAGGTCGCCAGTCTGTCGCAGGGCAACACAAAGACAAACAGGACAAACAACCACGCACACACACACTCACACCTAGGGAGAATTTGGAAAGCCCAATTAACCTGACAGTCATGTTTTTTGGACTGTGGGAGGAAGCCGGAGAACGCATGCACAGGGAGAACATGCAAACTCCGTGCAGAAAGACCCCGGGCCGGGATTCGAACCCAGGACCTTCTTGCTGCAAGGCAACAGCGCTACCCACTGCGCAGCCCGATATGGATTATATATATATATATATATATATATATATATATATATATATATATATATATATATATATATGGCTTGGCTTTTTATGAATTTGAATTCAAGACATTAGTTGAAAAACTTATTTATTAGTCCTGTTCTGCCACCTCTGTCAAATCGGTGGGACGGGTTGCCTTGCAGTGTCAGATCTGCTCTATGAAAGGACATTACTCCTGTTGCACAGCAGAGCGGCGCTACCTGATGTGACATCTGGTTCCAATCGTAGATTGGACAGGAAGGACGAAAGAAAGGAAGAAGGAAGGAAGGAAAGAACATTATTATTATTTATATTGGCAGTGACAGTAATTGGTTCATTTATTTTTCTAATTGCTTATTCATTTATATAGATTTCTATTCTTCCTCATCTACTTGCCCACAAGCATCAGAAAACCAAATCGAAGCCCCTTAAATTCTCCTTTTGGTCAATTTGTGCTATTCCAACAGCCACCCCTCCATCTGGCCACCCCTTTCAAAAGTTCCTAGCAGCGCCCCTGTTGATGGTCAAAAGAACCGGTTGTGTAAGTGAGAAGGAGCCGGACCCAGAGGGACCACATGCTGAGCTGGAGCCAGCCGCAAAGGTTCTGCTTTTCTAACCCCTCCACCGATCCCCCTTTACAGCAGACGGCCTAAACACCTCTGCCTCACTGCGCGGCCGGTCGCGGCCCACCCACCCAGTCGCACATTATTCTCGCTGCCCTCCGCCATGACACAGGAACAAAGTGGATATTAAGCAACATTAAACCCGGGGATGGGAGTAATCAGGAAGCCGTTATTTCTTAATGAAGGAAAACACATGCGGAGCGATACACACAAAGTGATCAATAGAGGCGTCTGACAAAAGGGCGAATTGGAGAACTCCCCCCCCTCCGCCCCTCTGCCCTAAAGAAGAGAAATGCAAATCAATCCCAGTCGTTGTTTGCTTTGAAACCCATTCAGTCTATTTACATTAATTACATGTTCATTAAAAGTAATTCGTGTGGGCTACGCAGTGATGACAGTTGCCTCACTCCTGGTACGTTTCTGATCAGACATGGACAAGACGCTGGCTGGTGTCCAGCTCTTCTGACGGTTCACTTTAAGGTTTTCATGAATAAAACACAAACAGGTGTGACAGGTGATCAGGGAGTGAGGCAAACTGAAACGAGCAAAGGGACATAGTGGGGACATAAAAACTTAAATATGTGAGCGTGACAATAAGAGAAAGAGACACAAACAGAAACAAGTGAATAGCTTAGAAACATAAACCCAAACGGATCAACAAAGTCTCGGTAAACGGTGATCATTTCAGTCCTGTGTTGGAGAAGCCAACAGATTTATGATTCTCAAATTCAGCTGTCAGGTTTATTTCCTCAAAGATCTGCAGACACGATTGAAATAATTGATCTAAAAATAAAAAAAATAAAGAAACGGTTTTCAATGTTTCAGATTGATTTAGTTATGCATCGTCACAGTCAAGTTCTAATATCCTTTTTAGAAATAAAACTAAATGGCTCAAAACTCCGGGTGAAGCGTGTATAAACTTCTGAAAAGTGGAAACAAGCATTTACAGATACATGAAAGCAATTTATTTGCTGATGGTACTATTTGACATGTCACTGTACTCTTGTTTAATTGATTTAGAAATGATCAAATACTCATTTGAGGTCATAAGCAGATATTTCTTTAGATCATGTGGAGACGCACAAGTGCAAAGATGTGTCGTGAGCATAAGGAGGGAAATAGATGTTGCGATAGTATATAATATTAGCACCGATGAGAGACTGGATACCGAAGGAAAGTGGTCTGAGAGTGGAGCCTTGTGGATCCCCAGATCTGATCTCCATTTGCTCAAAGAACTTTCACTTTCCTTTTTCCCTCTATCAACTTGTATATTCAGAAAAACACTAAACATGTGTAGATGTTCTAAAGATGATCTAATTTGGAACAATGCAGATGCACTTTAAAAAGATTTTGCCAGTCCAACCTGATAAATTAGCTTTTAATTACCCCAGGTTTTGGTTTGAGACAGTGAGCTTTAGCCAAGCTGTTCTCCCACATCCATGAGGCAGGTCAGCTACTTTCTGGCAGCATATTTAACATCGTTTGACATAAAAAAGCTCTGTTTGCAGTAAATGTTACCCACATTAACTCAGACTGCCCACTTGCCACAAGAACAAAAATGATCTGTTGTTTAACAAAGTGCTGTTAAAATGTCGTGCTTCACCCTCCCCGTCCCTTTGCTATCTTATCTCTCTCTATTTTTTTTTTTTTTTTAACGTTACAAAACCAGAGTTGCTTTTACCAAAGGCCCACAACCTCTTGTTGGTTGCTATAGCATTTTCAAGCACCATTCTCCCAGTTCCCAGCCCCCACATAGAACCTGCTCTGCACACTTGTAATAAATTATCTTCAAGTGAAAACTGCTAAAAACGAGCTGCAGGACCAAAACTGGACAGAACCACTTTACTGAATCACACCTCATATACATTTTAATTTGTTCTTTTTTATAGATATATATATGTGTGTGTGTGTGTGTGTGTGTGTGTGTGTGTGTGTGTGTGTGTGTGTGTGTGTGTGTGTGTGTGTGTGTGTGTGTGTGTGTGTGTGTGTGTGTGTGTGTGTGTGTGACTTGAACCCTGGAGGCTTTTTTTTTTAAACAGTCTGGGTCTGGCAGAGCTGACGGTTTGAACCTCGCCAACTCCACTGACCCCACTGTTATCGCAGCTCTCATCCGCCTAGTGATGGTTGTTGTTATGCAATCGCAGACATAATCTGTAGGCGGCTGGATGCATCTCCTGCGCCGCGTCCTGCTCGCCTTACCGCTTTCAAGTGCAAACATATGGGGCTGGGGGTGCAGAGCAGAAGAGGGTTGATTTTAGTGAATAATTAAACATGCTCCAAATAAGAAATGCTCCCCCACCCTCCTCAAGCCACCCCCCACCCTGCACTTCCCAGCCACAAAAAAAAAAAGCAAATGTTCATAATGCCACCAAGTTCAGCGGCAAACAAGTGGGAATCTGAATCAGCCTCTTTACTCCATGAGCCCCATCTTTGCCAAATTGAATGCAGATTGAAAATAATTTTTCTGCTCTTGACTCCAGCTATTCATGACTCTGAATTGGTTTTGCCACTGTCATATTGCCACACAAACGTAAATAAAAGGATTTAAGCAGCGAGCAAGTCCTTTAAACTTCTCTGCGGCTGTTATTTGAAGTGTGGCAGGAGAAATGAGGGGGGAGGGGGGGAAACCGCTCTCAAATTCCTTCAAATAGACTGTAAATGGATTTAAATAGTGGAGGAAAAAAAACGGCAGTGTTTCTGTGCAGAATAAAATATTGGCTTTTACACACACACACACACACACGCAAACAGCACTGCTACACACCAGCTTTTTGATTTTATTTCCCTTTTTTTTTTTTTTATACTTAACGTGTTATACGTACAAATCAATGTCAGCAGCTAACTCCCTCTGTGCTCGCCTCCTCTCGTGGTTTTCCAGTGCAGGACCAGTGCCTGCTGTGTTTTGGCAGGAAATCAATACGAGGGAAAATCTGTTCTAATCATCTGTACATTTACCATCACAATCAACAATCAAAGCTAAGTCCTGGAGCTTTATTTGTAGGCCTGAACTGAACAATTTTCCCACTGTGAAAGGCAAGCTAAATTAGAACCCTTGGTTCCCGTTAGTAGCTCTTAATGGCTCTGATTTGTGAACTGCTAAATGAGGTTATGTAAATTGATCCTGAATGTAGGCAGGGGCCCCCAGGTGACAGGTGCAGCTGAAGGTGGGGGCTGGGATGCCGACGCGAAGCGGGAAGGGGGGGGGGAGCGGTATATGTTCTGATTTGCTTGTGGGGACAGGTTTGCCGACTGAGGTTAGATGGATTATCCTGGAACTTTGAGGGAAGTAAAAGATCCGCATCCACTGAAATATGCTGTACACTTTATTTTAATGTCGCACTTAAGATTCAGAGGGATTTATTCATAGAAACTGTAACAGTGGTGCTTAAGAGCCACTGAAGTGCAGTCCTCCCCCTTTCATTTTATATTTCCTAATTGTGCCTCGTGAGGGATAATGTTTCAGACATTATTACGACACAAACACATTTATTAAACCCTACACAATTTAATGTAGATGAACGGAAACAAAGTGCAAACCTGATTTGGATGTAACATATGTTTGATGAATGTATTTGTACATAACTCGCTCTGTTAGGCTTAAATAGAAAGAAGTGAAATACAGTTGCATAAATAAAACATATTTGTTATGAAACTTTTTGTTTGCCTAAATCTCGCTGTGCCTTTCAAAGGTTTTCACATGATTTAAACATTTATTTGCTGTGACGTCAAAACCTTCCATGTACTTTTTGGCGATTTTATGCAGTAAACCAACACAAAGTACAGAAACCGCAGAAGAAAGTCTGATGAAGACTAAACCGACTTCAGACTGCGATGGAGGATCACCTTCCAGTCGATCAATAACACCAAACAGCTGAGTGACTATGGGGTGGTGATACCATGTTGTAGGTCAAAGCATAGCTACATACCAAAACGGTCCAGTCAAAGTCCCGACCTAAATCCAATTGAAAATGAGATGCAAGACTCAGACATTGCTGCCCTGAGCCCTCTTCATTACACAAAAAGGAGTAGGAAAAAAGTTTTAGCTTCTAAATGTACAAAGCTGAAAGACTCGTTACCCAAAAACCTCCAGCTGTGACACATGCTGCTCTAGAAAGGATCAACTCAGGAAATGTATCAGTAAACTGGATCTAGGATGTGTTAACACTGTACGTAGAAGGAAAGACATCACCAATGCACTGGGGATCCCATCCTGGACCTACAAGACCTACATCTCTTGCGGTTATTATGTCAGGCTTTGACTCCTCCTGCAGGTATTCTAGATTCAAATGTGGGGCAAACTTTCTGATGGTTGAGGTTCATCTGAGACTGGATCATGCGAACAAAGTTCAGTCAAAGTCTGGATATATAACCTTGTTGAAGTATTACAAGGTTAGAAAAATAGATAAATGAATGCATGCAAACCCCAGTGAACTAGGAAGGAAGGTTCTGAAAAAAGAGAGATTGGTAAAAACTTACAAAAAAAAATAAAAAAAAATACCTCCAAGAAAGGATGCTAGAAGTGGTTCAGCAAACCACCGAGTCGTTTTTTGTTTTTTTTCCATGACTGAATTGACGGTCATTTCTTTTCTCATTTCTCCACTTCATTTAGGAAAAGTACAGAATGATGAAACCACTTTATAAGATGAATTTAGCAGTTTAAATGTTCAGTACTGCAAACTAATTCAAACTATTGAAAACTTATATAAGGTCCGGTCTAAGATATTGCCAGATAAAAACTTTAACTAGAACAAGATTTGATGTGTAAATTGAATCTGAAACCAATACACGTCATAATCGAACCGAACCTTATTACACTGTGGTATTAAAATGAATACCTTAAACGTAACGCAATTAAATACTTTGCTTTTGAGGCAGCTATAAAACTAGTGCCACTCCTCATGGCTGCTCCCTTTTATTTTTGTTTTGCTTTGTGTTTGGTTGTTTACGTTCTTGCATTTGCAGCGATCTCATGCATGGTGGTGCATGTCTGGGGCTTGGCAGACAGCCATGACTCCGATGGGTCTCTATAGTTCTGACTGAAGATGTAATAACAAGGAAACTATCAACATAGAGCCTCTCAGGGAAAGACTGCTGAGTGATTGGAGCACTCTGAGTCACTGCACTTCACTGCAGCCATTTAGGCTCTGCTGAGTACCATCTCAGCTGCATGGAGGACAACATTCGCAGACTGAAACATGTCATATGACAACTTGGTCATTCCTCACTTAAAACACTGAACCTGGGCAGTGGAGGAATGTCCTTTGTAGTTGTAGATTGGCACTAAAGACGCTTTTGGAAACGTCTTTACAAAATGCAATTTTCCCCCTTAGTTTTAGTTGCTTTGAAGCCAACAGGGTCTTTGGTTTTAATTGTTTGAATTTTTGGAGGTTTGACTGCGTGAATAGTTTAGACATATTTTGAAATTCCTGTATGTGTCAAACTCAAGGCCCGCGGGCCAAATCCAGCCCGCCATGGCTATGTTTCCGGCCCTCGGGACTCCAGTGGGCCACATAAACAGAACTTTAAGAGAACATTTGTGTCCTTATTCCGTCAGTCAAATTAAATTAGTTTTTAATTTTAATTCAATAAGTACTCATCAAATGCAGAGACTGGTGTAATGTTTTCATAGCTCGTTCTATCAATACCTCTTTGAGGACATTCGTGACCGAGCTGAGCTTAAATCCGGTATCATTTTCCTGAAATTTTTCTATTAGTACCACATCTTTGTGTAGGTTTATCACTTGAAACCTCGAGGAAGTTTTGGTGGTAATGTGCTAAAAAGTGGAAAAGCTCAAGAGATGTCAATACTTTTCCACAGCACTGCAAAAAAAAAAAGAAAGAAAGAAAAGAAAACAAAACAAAAAATTACAAAGCCAAACCATTTGTAAATAGTTCAAGTTCAAGACCTCTTAAACTGGCCCACGTGTGAACGCGAGCCAGAGTCAAACTAAAGCGCCGGATTTTCCTCCACCTGGTTGGAAAGGCGGCAGGAATAAAAGCAGGTTAATGACATTATGGGGATCTTCAGCACTTTGTTCATATTATTGACTCTCTTGACAGTCAGAAGTGGTTTAAAGCAATCACCTGCCTACCAACTATTAGAGCTAACTTTCAGCGGAGCGGCGTTTTCCTCATCACATTAACTCATTTATTTTGGGTGAATGGGTTTGCCTCGGTTTGAATTTAAAACACTGGAGAATTTGTTGTTTCCAAAAAAATGTGCAAAACTTTTAAAGCCCCTCTATATTTTCTCTTTTCTTTTGGTGTCACTTATAGCTCAGAAGTACGTTGCTGTTTGGATTATTTTTCTTACCAATATTTGAATCCTGTTTATCCGACTCTGGTTAGTAACAATGTCTGTTTATGCAATGTGCTGCAATGTTTCAAACTCTGTACTCTCTATGCAGGTCAAAAGTTCAAACTGTAAATTATTTGTAGTTAGTAAAACAATAACTAACATTCAGAACATTATGTTGCGTGTATGCCTGCAATTCATGAAGAACATTCTTTCACTGCAGAAATGTCCCGATGAGAAAGCGCTACCTCACATAGTTAGTGGAAGCACTTTTAAAATGAATGAATTAGAACAACTGGATGAAGATTTAGAAGTGATAGCTCTTTCTGTACAGACACCTGGACAGTAAAATAGTCAGACTCATCCTCCTCTAAGTAAAACAAGACAAAAGCTTCCTGCTGTAATCCTCTTGTCTCCCTACGTGCTGCTCGTCCTCCGTCCCGCCTGTCCTTTCCTGGACTTCATGCTCCGTCAGCATCATCTGCCACGGTGGGGCAGCCGGGCTCTCAGCAAACCTTTTCACTTTGCTGCAGGTGGCTGAAGCATTGTTGTGTTTTTTTGTTTCATTTTTTTTGGGTTTTTTTTGTTTTTCATGAAAACACTGAATATTCATCTCTTCAGATAAAAATAAGCGATCGTTACTGCATCTGTTTTTCAGACAACAAACCAAATTTTGTGCTTTTTTTTTTTTTTTTTTAAAAGATGGTTGAGATAACTGAAAAGGAGCAGTTGCTTAGCTTTCTAAACTACGCCGTACGTCTTTATTTTGGCATCGCAGTCAAATCATTTCACTAATCGGAACGTTGGATATCAGAGATTGTAAATGACGACCTGACAGAGTGAGGATAGTGAAGGGTGTTTCCCCCCTTGGATGTCTATTCATCAGTAAACTTGTTCAAAATCTGTGGTGGAATTAAATCCTAGGGGTGTTCCTCAAGGATGAGTATTTAGTCCTTCATGTCTTAGAAGAATATCTTGTTTTATCTTATTTTCCTCATAATCATATCTAATTTAGTATCCTATTTTTGTAAGAAAAAATGTATGTCACCTGGTAGACGCATTCAACATTTTTGTGAACTTACTAAATGGACGCTCCAGGATTAACGCTCGGATTCAAAGTGTGGCACCAATGATGCGTATTTTTTAGAAAAATTTCAGTGAGGGGAAATTTATAATCCATTTGGATAAATTGTTTCCCAGCAACCAGAGGGTGGAAAAAGAAAAAAAGCTGAGTTAGTATCCTAGCAAATCACGTCATTTTTGTTTAGATTTTCTTTTTTTTCTTTTTTTTTCCTCCTCTGCCTGGACAGTTGAGAAACACTTTCACCTTCTACGAAAATGAATCAGTTTACAAAAATGTAGAGCTCTCAGCGACAGGAAGAGGATTAGCTAGCCTAAATGTAATATAGATATTGATGAAAAAGTATAAATATATGTGTTTTGGAGGCACAGGAAGTACTTCAGCTATTACTCTGGGTCTCTCCTTCTTGGCAAGACATACAAACAGAGGCACCAAAAACTAGTTTGGTGCATAACAGACAGACGAATCATTTTTAAATTGTTGAGCGCTTGTGCTGCCCCTGTTTTTGTGCTGCCCTGGGCATTGAGCCACGTTACCCATTTCGAAAAGAATCTCAGTGCTCTCATTTCAGAGCCACATTTCCCCACAGAGTCCTGGAAAACAAAAGCAAATGTATTGTATTGCTTATTATACAGCTCGTACAAAACAGTACATTTAGCCTTTTGTTCAGCTGTTTGAGAAATTAGGATTTTTCTGTCGCACTTCACTTTTCAACAAAACAGCAAATCAGTTGAGCAACCTACTGATACGGGATTCGTATTGTTCTGCAAGTTCACTCAAAATCAGATTTAACAGCCTAATTTTTGCTCTGATACATTCTTTCTGTGCATTTCTTTTGTCACGCATTGGGCCATGCCGAGTATAGAAATTGTATTGTTTTAAATGTAGTTGCTGTGGTAGGTGCTTTGGATGTCACAGTGTTTTTAACTGCAAGAAAGAAAATCCTAAGTTAAGCATTGCAAGCAGAAATCTATACTTTAGAAGTGAAAGAAGGTTCACGTTTGACTCAAAGTTATTAAATTCATCTTGAACCCATGCTAATTATGCACTCAAAGTACTATATCAGCTATATGTTGAGACATCTGTAATGTAGAAATTATTTTCAAAGAGGAATACTACTTGTGACTAAAACATACTGGTATTTCAAGTGGAACGTAATGACATAAATATTACTATTCGCTCTATTTATAACCAGATAAGATCATGGGGTGAAAGCCAACGCCTGCAAAATGTCTACAATTAGATTTGAAATGTTAAAAATAACTAAAACGTATCAATTTATTCTTTAGGCTGCAGACACACCTTAAGTACCACATCTCGGAAACAGAAAATTCAGCTCTTGATTCTGCAGCCAGGCAAATTAAGCATTTTCTTTTTTCTTTTTTTTTTTTTTAATTTCAGAGCTCCTTGCTGTGTGGGAACATTTAGCAACTGCTCAGCATGTCAAACCATGTCAAGTGTTACAGTTCCTTTCCTGTTTTGGGGTGAAAAAATATCACCCTGCAAATGAATTCACCGAAAAAGGGCTTATCGTCAGACCCCTTCCTGAAATGATTAACCCTTCTAAAAGAGCATTATTGAGTTTTGAGTGCATGTGCTGTGCCGTCTCTTTGCCTGTAATTGTTCTTTTTCTGTTGTTTCCTTCATCAGTCTCTCTCTCTCTCTCTCTCTCCCCATTATATGAAAAGAAGGGAAAAATGTCTGAATAGAGGAGGGAGATTTTCCCACAGTCACTCAACTCAGAGAAATACACCATTGTGGCCAGGTTCCCATCCCACTGCCCTGCTGCTCAGTCCACCGATGTCAGAGGCACAATGTTCTTATAATTAAGTGCTCATTCTTTAGCCTGTTTGAAAAGTATGTGATGGAGAATATAGTCAAATACAGCTACAAGAATTCCCCGCAGACAAATGGCCAAGTGCTACGGATGTAATTGTAAGAGACGGACATAAACAGGAGTTTCTTCAGGAAAATCTCAAATCCTTTCCTGTGGCAGCAGAATAAAATATATTTTACACAAAAATATGCCAAACGAAAACACCTGCATACAACACCATGTATTATTCCATGGGTTTGATAACATAGTTACATGATTTATTTTAAATGAAACAGCAAATGAACTTTTTTGGTAAAATCTGATACCCAGATTTTACCAAAAATTCAAAAGTGGAAGAATAAGTGAAAAAAAATATATAAAGAGCAAAACACTGATGAATGCAGGACATTTCTTTTGCAAAAAGGTCGGCTGTGCATAGTTTTTTTTTTTTTTAAGTATTCTGTATGAAATTTCAAATTTTTTAGGTTGAAAATGAAAAACACCCACAGCTTCACTTTGTGTTCATTACCAAAAATCCATTCTTTAGCATGCTAATCAAATCATTCCTCTTTCATTTTTCAAAAATATTACAATTTATCATTATTTGTTGGATAAATCATTACATTTTGAGTTCAACTATTTCTCCAACTACTGTTTTTGCACAAGGATTTACATGTAATCTTCTGAACAAAATTGTCATCAGTAAATAAATTACGTTCAACTTTTCTATTTACTGCAAAAACGTAATAAAAACATCAATTAAAAAGATTCCGTTTCAACATGGAACCTTGTGGAACTCCACATTTAATGTGTAGCAGGCTACTACTTGCCTACGAATGCTTGCCTGTGTAGTAGTTCATCTGTTACAGCATTTCTATGTGCTGAAACTTTTTTTTTTATGTTTTGTTTATGTCAACAACAATCAGAAGAAGGAAATAAAAGCATTTAGGAAATCACAAACCCAAATAAAACATAGCTATTAAAATAGACATAAATGATAAATGTTTTTGTGCATTGCATTTGTGCATCTTTTTTTTAACAAAAGATTTTTTTAACAAAAGAATGAGCCTAAATTGTCTTCATTAGGATCATTCTACAATATTCTGTGTTGTATTAAATCTAAAGATTCTCCTGCTTTCCACATGAGGGACGTCTTGCAGAAACATCACAGAGACTTATGATTGCATGCAGTTTAAAAAGCAACACCATGCAGGATTTACACGTATTTTGCACTGGGGAGAGTGAGATTATCCTATTGCTTAAATTTGAAAGTCATCATCCTTTTTTTACAGTGCAGTTTTGCGCTGGGTTTTTGCAGAGACAATTTTGAATGCCTTATTTTATTACGTTATTGACTTCAATGCATCCCGGCATAAATGAAATACAACACATGATGCTGTTTATTTCCATTTATCCCAGAAAATTACAACTTCGAAAGAATCCTTTTATCAGCAAGTGTTCGCGCTTTCCCAGCTGTGGAGCTCTGACCACCGGGGGGTGAGGGGAGGGGGGCAGTCAGTACGTCGTTATCAGTCACGTGACCAGATTCATAGTCTTCCAACCAATCAGCGCGTAGTAGTTTGAGGTCCTTGAACAGCAATGGCGGAAACAACAAAGCTAAGTGGAAACGACGCTCCTCCCAAAGAACCCACTGAAATGTCCAGTTTCAGGGACTGCGTGGATGTGATGCTGAGGCTCCTTTCAGACTTTGGAAAACAGGTTGGTTAACAAGGTTAAAGCTGAATTCACTCCGGAAATTGGGCCTCTCAGTCTGGGTTGTTAGTTAGCCTCATGCTAATACTTTTAGCAACTGACGCTAGCTTCGGCTAGCTCCCCGTTCATTCATTGTTTTGACGCTGTTGGACTGTTTTGCTCGGTTCTCCGACAGATTTTAATGCTTGTAACTCCTTAAATGGTTGCTACTTAAATTGTGTCACTTGGTTTTGCTCTCTTCTTCGACTGACCATGAATAAATGTGGTCTCATGTGCAGTAGAAATGCTTGATACTAGTTTTTGAGTGGACAGACTAATACCGTTACTTAGCACTGAAGTCCTGCAACATCTAACACCTAAATCTGGTCACTTTCTTTTTAAAATATTTACAGCTTTTTCATTATTTAAACAGATGCAAATACCTTTGCATTGCAAACAAGCTTGTTTATAAAAGAAATTAACATCACAGAAAACAATTTTTTGCATTACATGAACAATTTTGTCTTAAACCTTTAGTATTATTTAGTAAAAATAGAAGAATACTTTTATTGAGGTAATAATGTACTGTTGCCCATAGAGATCAGTATTCCTTTCCAGTGAGGTAAAAAGAAAAAGACCCTTCAACTGTGTCTAGGGTATTTACATTTCTTTAGCCAGTATTTATCTGTAACCGATTAATGTACAAAATGTCTTGTTATTACTAATAATTTACATTTTTGTATATTGAATTTTCTTATCCTTTGTTAAATAGGTTCATTTTAATTAAAGTTAGCCAAACTTTGGAACTGGCTGATTTTTTTTTACCTTGAAAATCAGGTGAAATCTGGACAAATTTTATTTGTTCTCTGCATTAAAACAAAGATCTTCCACTGTTTTTGTGTTGTAAAAGCATCAACATACTGTTCTGAATTTAATAAAAAAATAAAAAAACGTAAGAGAAATGGGGACCATCTCCTGAATTCTTTCCTCACTTAGATAAATCAAAACTACTAAGTGCACGTCATGTATGTTTTATTGTCTTTAAAAATAAAACAGAACCGGTCCGAATTGGAATAAATGAAAATATGAGAATGGGATCAGCCAGGAAAAGTCATTACAGTACAGTTCTACAATCTGCATGCCATCATCTCAACTTCAGACCTATTTAAATAGTTAAAGTTTGGTATCTTTTGTTTTCAGATGAAGCTCCGTATTGGAGATACTGTCTTGAGAATAGAAGTCGACCACAGCGCTGTGAATCTGTCATCATCTTCAGAAGCTCTTCTTCACGGCTGTTTGCAGGAGCATATCGATAAATTACAGGTAAAATGTTTGCTAGTTTATGTAATAGCCTCCGTGGACAAATTGTATATTTGACTGTCTGGTGATTGAAAGGGTTTTTTGCAAAAACACAAAATGTTGCCAAGTATTTTTGTTGTTGTCCAGTTTTTTGTGCAAATATTTTAGAGTACTTGAAATAAGACAAAAAAACTAACTTACAAGGAACTCTTCAGCAAGATTTAGTAGCTAGTTTTAAATCAATCAATCTTTTGGCATATTATTTCACTTATAACATGGAGAAATATCTTGGTATAAGTGAACTAATCTGCCAGTACCACTAGTACTTTTTATTATTATTAAGGAATTATTTACTTATAACAAGCTCCAATGTTCTGCCAAACAAAGTTATTTGTAAGTTTTGTCCTATTTCAAGTGCACTAAGATACCTGCACTTAAAACCAGACAAAAAATATACTCAGTAAGGTTTGGTTTTTGTAGTGTTTGAATTGATAACCATGATATGATTATTTGCAATAATGAAGAGCTATTGCAGTATGTATCATGGGATTCTTTTCTCTGTATTATAATACAGAAATGTCTGGTAATATTTGTAACTCCTATTTATTTCTAATTGGATAGTGTGTTATCTCTCTGTTCCTTGCAGGCAGTTTCAGAAAGCCTGAGGTCGCTCGTCGAGTCTGAGGGTGTCGCTTCTGTGAAGGAAAGCACGTCGGACAAATCTGTCGCGTCACCCTCGCCCAAGGAGCAGACGGCTGCGTCGTCAGAGCTCCGCCGGCCCGGCTCCGAGGCTGCTGAGAGCAAGACTGATGACGTCATGGTCCAGATCCGAGCCGGAAAGTCAGAGGTTGGTCCGCGCCGACGCCGGATCCGTCAGCTGTTCTGGCGGTGACATTTTGGAGCCCTTCACGCTCTCGTCGAGCCAAATGAATAATCATAAGTAATTGCTCCCGAGGATGTGAGCATGACGTGCGGCGAGCGCTTGATGGGGACCTGATAGACCGGGTTTCGACAGAGAATGAGGGGCGCTTTAGTGCTGTGCTGGGGTAGAACAGACCACATTGCTAGAGGGTTTTGAGAGAGGGCCAGGTCCTTGATGGATTATGAAGTGGATGCTCATTACTCTGAGATTGCATGTGGATGAAGGACAAGAGGCGGCATTCTGTTGTGCATTTATTTTGGTAGCCAAGCAAACCATATTCATATTCCAGCATGTAATGATTGAAGCAATCTAACTTTTTTCTTTTTTTTTTTTTTTTTTTGCTGCCTGAATTTAATGTCTTGCGCTGCATTTCTCATTCTATGTAACACAAATCACCACATCGCCCTGTTGCACGACATTAACTAGGACAAAAAGAAGAAACAAAAAAAAAGAAACATTACATTCTTCAAACCGATCAGTACCTCATCAATCTATTGTGTCCTATTATCTTTGTTGTGTCTCCAGATTGAGCGGAGAATATCTGCATTTATGGAACGCAAGCAGATGGAGATCAATGAAAACAATGTGCGCGAGTTTTGCAACGTGATCGACTGCAATCAGGGTGAGAAGGGAGGAGAGGCTGGGGGGGGTGGAGGGGGGCGGGGGTGGGGGGGAGGAGGAGAGGGATAAAAGGGGCTGGGGAGGGCGGGGGGCAGGGTGGAGAGGGAGCCTGCACACAGATTGCCAATGTTTGGGAGAGAGCTGATTTCCACAGGCGAGAGGTCAGGCTGAACTGCTCCAAGAGGGGGCCTGAAGTAGCTAACACGCTCGGCCTTAAAAATGCAACCCGTTCTGTGCAGAACAACATGAGACGGGGGGACCTGCTTGAAATTCAAAGCCCGTCTGAGACACCAGTAACACAGAATCACGAGAAGCTGCAGTTCATGTGTGTGATGGATGCTGTTTTTCTCCCACACAAGACATTTAATTAAAATGAGGAAACCTAAATGCTGTTTTTGGTGGAATTTCATTTGTAGAAAACAGCTGTGCGAGGACGGATGCGGTCTTTACGCCGTACCCGGGTTTCAAAAGCCACGTAAAAGGTAAGAACGGCGGACGATCTGCTGCCGTCACGGAAGATCAATACATACATGATTCTACATTAATAACAATGAAAAAGTGAAAGTTAAATCCAACCAGTTGGCTAAACGTATCGCTTGCACGCATGTTTACTGATCTATGGCAGCCTACTAGATATCGCATTCAGTCTGTCGTTTGCGGTGTTGCGCGCTCTGATATGCGACCACATTCGGGCTTGATGTTGTTCGCCTCACTCCGACTACTCCTTTGTTTATGTTCCTATGGCTGAGCAGTCACACGAGTAGTAAACACTTACGGGCCCCAGACTCGTAGCGCCGGGGGCCAAGGAGATGCTGGGGAGCCTCAGAAGGGGCCAACAACCCGAGACTGTGGAAATGCAGCCATCGAGGAGCGGCTTCAAAACATCGAGGCTCATCTCAAACTCCCATCGGGTGAGAAAACCATAAGAAACCTGTGATAATGTTTCAGATTTTGATATAAAATGACGGAAACACATACAAGTTTAAAAAAAAAGTAAGATGAAAAGAAAAGGCTCTCACATAAAAAGTAAAGAATTGGAGAGTGGATTTTTTTTTTTTTTTTTTCCCCATTAACCATTCAAATATATTTCTTGCTCATTTTGCTTTTTGAAGCCATTACAAGAAACCCCAAGCATATAAATCTATTCATGATGTGTTTCACTGCTTACTGTTCTGTTTTCCAGTGGGGCCAGTCCCTTTGAATGTTTACCAGAGGCTGAAGAAGATGGAGGATCGCATCCTAGAGTTAGAAGGACTCTCTCCAGAGTACTTTCAGTCCACTGTGAGTCCTTGGGATGTATAATAATAAATGCATCCAATTAATTTAACTATTGTTGCACATACAATAAAGCTACATTGCTGGAGTAGAGCAACGTGAGCTAGTAAATGGACAGAATCTAGTTTTAAAAAAAAACTAAACTATTTTCTAAAGTTTGTAGAGAAAATAAGCATTTAGTCCCATCTGTATCTGTTGCACACAAACGTCAATGCATCTTTTGAGGGAGTTTATATGATTAGCAACTTTTTTTTTTGGATTCCACATGTCTGTCCCACATTGAAGAGAAACTAAAAACCAGTTCTGTTTTCACCTTGCCACAAGCCATGCAGGGAGTTGAAAGCAAACATCTAAAATGGAATGGCCCAGTCAAAGTCCAGACCCAAATCCAACTTTGAATCTTGACAGGTGTTGCTCGTGAATGCTCTCCATCCCGTCCATACTGACGCATCGTTCTCCGCCTGCTTCAGAATTTGGCTCTGCTCTGTTGTTAGTTACATAAAATCCCAATGAAATTCACTCAAACATGTGGCTGCAAGGTGACAAAATGTGGGGGGAAAAAAAGTTTCGAAGAGGGTATGAATACCTTTGCTGGAGGTGTAAATGTCAGGGAACTCTGCTAGTGACCTATTTGCCCACTTTGCTGCACCGTTTATCTCGCAGGCAACACTTTCAGATTTACCTTCCAGCATCCACTCAGCGTTCCCAACACTTAGCCGTCCTCTTTTCAGGAGCCCAGGTGTCTATACCATTTCATGCAATTAGCGCAGCTTGTAGTGTCGCATCTTGTGTCTGAGCCGAGGGTCTTTGCAATAGATCATCATAGTGTCACTGCATATGTGGATATTGCTGCGATTTCCACCTCATTTATTTGAGCCCATTTAGGCCACTTCAGTCTCTGCTATTGTCAAGCGACAGTCATGCGCCTCCTCGGATTTAAATAGTTATTTCACCTCGGCGGCATGCTCACTAACCTTAAAGTGATGTCTCCTTGCAGCAACTTTTACTTTATAGCGTTGTTTACCTTGGCTGCGGCAAAGAAAAGCTAAGCGATTCAGCTAACGGCCTGTGCTGGACATTTAGATTTGAAACTGACTCACCTGCATTTCATTTCGTGTTTGAATGGAAAATGACTGCATATGCTAAAGTAAGCAGGAACTGAGATTGAGTGCGTGTTGAAAAGAAGCTTTTAAAGAGCATTTTTAAAGGCGTGTGATGGCCAAATTGCTACGTGGAGTACTGGCTTACAATTGGTTTAACCAGAAATCTACTCACCGAGAGGAGATTCTGTGAGACGCTAATGGAGTTTCACCTTTTATGCTTCACTGCTCCAACACATTTCACCACTCAAGTTGCGCTTTGGTGGATTAGAAACAAAAGGCCTCTTCTTGGTTGAACATTTAAGCCAGAGCAAGTCCGGTCAACTTTATTTATCCGTATCTTAACCATAATCATAATTAGGGCGTTTTAAGCGACAATTTTTAAAAAAAGTGAAAACACCAACTATAGATTATCCAAAACAGCAAGTGCAGAGTGTTAAACATGTGTATAGTTACAGAGAGAAAAAGAAATAAATTGAATTAGCAAAAACACAATGACATGACATTTTGGTTTTGTTCCAGAAAACTTAGAAACTTAGAAAAAAAATATTAGATTTTGAGTTGATTCTCAGTATAAGCAGATCTTTACTTGAACCTCCTTAAAGTGCGCCTGGGATTTAAACAGAAAGAGTTTCAGAAACTTGGTAAAGAACCGGATCGTTTCAAGCTTTAAATCGATGTTGAGTATTTTAAAATCAATTTCTTTGTTTACATGGACGTACGCTCAAAGCTTTCAGTTTTATTTCATAGCCTAGCATCAGCCTTTTCTTTTAGCTGAAAATGTTTGTTTTGATAATCCAGGTAAAGCAAACACACAAGAAGAAAGTCTTATGACTATGGCAGCAAAAGGTTGACATCAGTGAAACAGTCAAGTTAAACAGAACAGGGCTAAGAACTCATTCATCGAGAAAAGTTCTATGAAGCATTATTAAAGATGCTGGCGGTAGAAATAGATGAGCTTTTCCTCTCGTTTTAGTCCAGATTCTCAGATGATTTCATATTAAACCTGCGAGAGATCGCCACAGTCCATCAAACTCGAATTGATAAGCTAAAGGAGTCTGTCCAGCATGTTGGTTGTCTAAGTGTGCTTGAGATGCTGCATGTCTCCTCATACTAGTATTTCTCAGCACAGCATGCCGCTTCTGTGCAAGTGCCGCTCTCCATCTGCTTTTGACTCGCTGCATGTTTGTGTGAGCAGAGCAAGAGATGTCGAGTGTCTTTGAATAAACGAATGAAGATGGGGGTCTTTTATATTCGGAGTCTCCTCCCTCATCCCTCCTCTTGTTTTTTTTGTTTTTTTTTCTCTGCTGTAGTTTGGTGTTTAGTGAAAAGCGGCGCACAGTTGGCCCATGATTTTAGGAACAACATTCTAATACTCGGAATAGAGAAGGCTCCATAAGCAATTCGAAAGGATTTTATAGACGGAGCGAAGTAGATGGCAATTTGAAACGTATTGCTAGGAGCAGTAGGACCTCTCTTTCCCCACTGTAACCAAGGACGTTTGCAGAATAATACTCCCACGATTTTACTCCCTCTATTGTCAAAATATCCAATAAGGAAAAAATATCCTGTAGGAGAAAAGGGTTTCTCATAAATCGCATGCTGTGTCCAGTTTTCTTTGTATTAATCCCTCTTTAGGTCCCAACAAGGGACTCAGAGTCTGTACGTTTTGGATTCTGCTCGGAAATTGCACAAATCAACAAGTTTCCATGTTTGCTTGCGTTGCAGAGTCACCTCCACAAGCGGCCCAAGACGTCCAGCGCTCAGGTCAGCACTTTTCTGTTTTCATCTCAGCGACGTTTCATCTGTCGCCGAGCAAATCTCAACATCTGGTTTTTTGCCTCGTCCCCTTCAGACCTGCACTCTCACAGAGCTGGACGAGAAGATTAGCGCAGTGAAAGCGGCGCTCCTCAAGAGGGTTTCCGAGTTCGGGCCGGGATACGGGACCGATTGTCCGCTCTGATGCACGTCGACGCACAATAAAACCAGTCAAGAAGTCAGCATAAGCATTCTGTGCCTTTTTGTCGACGCTCGCCAAGTCATGAGACGCGTGGATAACTTTTAAACCCACGCTGATCCAAATACAGTTTGTCCTGTTTTTTCTTATGACCTGTTTACTGCTCTTTCCATTTACCCCCTATTAGATCCTAATCACAAATATGCGAAGGTATAGACTTAGATACAATTGCAGTACAGTACAATCAAATAATTTGATGTTAATTTGAAAACATGCTGCTTAATTTAATCTTAGTCATAAAAAAACTACAAAAGTTCTTCTGGTGTATTGATCAGGTTTCGCCTCCTTTTGGTGTCTATGAAATTAATAAAAGCTGCACTAGAAGGGCAAGAATTGATCAAACCCAAGAACAGGAATCATTTCATAGGAGGGGGGTTTTAGAATGATTTCCTTTTCCAAAGTTTCACATTTGCCTAGAGTCGCTTTCACTTCTGTCTTCATGAGGCGATAGCTGGTCGTCCTCCGCATTGGTATGTCCTGCCAGAAGACTTGGTGTTATTCTCAGCTCTGTCTCGAGATAAGAGGCGTTTCAAGGAGACGGGTGTAACTTTAGTTCCCCTCTAAAGTCACCGGTGTGAAGGGATCCGAAGAAAACAATCCGAAAAAGCCCCTGAGGGATCCATTGGCGGGGATGCTACTGCACCATGTGGAGTTCCTGCAATTAAATGATGGAGAAATGGTTTGCTCTAACTGTATCACTGATTTTACTGGAATCATCCACCTCCTCTAGCTGGATAGTTTTCTTTTCTACCAAACATTGCGGCATCTTTGACCTCCAAACACATGACACTGTCTGGATCAGTATATTCACTTATTTTGTTATTGTGCTCTGATGCATCACCAAAGGATTTACCCTAATTATTCTTTCTCTGTAATTGTTTTCTAAATGGATGAATTTGCTTTTCTTCTCTGTTAGATAATTGATATTTAATCATAATTTAGGAACAATGTAATTTGATAACGGTTTGCTTTCATATTGTAGTCAGGTTACCGCTAAGCAATCTAGAAATAAAAGCAAAGTGTATTATTATTATTATTATTATTATTATTATTATTATTATCGCGATAGATGCAAAACCTCTATGCCATTTATTTTGAAAGCTTCAGGTCTTGTTTTGAGTTTTAAATATCCGTCCCTTCAAATTAAGTTATTTTGTTGGTTTAAATAGAAACTGCATCCAACCAAATTATAATGCACCCTTAAATAATTCTGAAAATGTTTTTTAAAATCAGAGGCTTGGTAATTTAATCTTCGGTAATGATGGGAAGGTGTGTGTGTGCGCGCGTGTGTGTGTGTGTGTAATCGAGACGAACCTCTGTGAGAGAACACCTGATTTATCTTCCCGACCGCTGTGTGACGATGATCACCCCTAATGGTTGTCATTATAACAAATGACCTGATTACTGCAACTCTGTTTGGAAAACATACTGGAGACCCAACAAACCAGCATTAAATGGGACGCCGCTGCGTTTGACACTGTGACACGTACATAAAAGGCTTGTGCGCGCGGATTTTTCACCGAGCAAGTCGCTGAAGGAATAATTATGCGTCTCCCCTTTATGAGCAAACCTGAAGAGCTGCTGCGTTTTGGGAAAACTTGCCTTTGATGTGACAGTTTCTTGCGTTGGAGCCATGTCTGTCTTCCAAAACTTCGCAACCCTCGTCAAAGCTCACTTTTAATTTTCAAATTAGACATTGTTTTCACATTTAAAAAACAGAAAATGATGTACTGTGACGGTAAAAAGACTGAGCTTTGTTGTGTTATTTTTGCATCACCATCTAAGACATTTACTTTGCTCACTTTTGCTTTCTTATGAGTCACAAATGAATCCTAAGAAATTGAAGACATTCAAAGGAAGTTCAACAAGATCCATAGTACTGCATCAATAAGACGTTGATGTGTGGAAGTGCTAATGGTGCATACGAAACACCCACTACAATTATTCTAAAAGCCTTGCACAAAAGCCTGAGAAAGGTAGCTGTGAGGCTACGTGACCCCAAGAAACCGCTCTCTTCTAAAGTTGTGAGCTTTGGCGATTGTTTTCTCCTCCCTTGATCTGCTGCCACACTTTCTATTCTCTTGTCATTTATAAGGGCTTACCAAAAAAAAACAAAAAACATATTGTACGTTACAAATGAAACACATCGACCAAAGCCTCAACTCTCGTCCCATCACGTTCAGATGTTGGTTACGACGCAGCACTTTTTGTATAGTGCTCGCATATTGGGATGAAGGATGTGGAATATGTTGTGTTCCAACTGCGTCCGGATGAGTTGAGCCGCCTTTGCTGTGACGTCACTGTCTCATTAGATTTGTTTTCCATATCTTAGTCGCAGCAATCTATTGCCGGATGCCCGCCAGCGACCAAATAATCATTTGCTTGAATGGAATAAGCGGAGCCGCAGTTTTTCAGCATCTTTACAGCGTCGCATGTAAGAAAGTAATGAAACTTTTTTTGCATATTTGCAGTTTGAATAGTGACTGAGAGCTATCCCCACTGAACATACACTGAAATTTTGTGATTTTCTTTTTTATTATTATTATTATTATTGTGACATTATATAATTGCTGTAAATGCAACATTAAAAAAAAAAAAAAAAAAACTGCAACCAGATCTACATGCACTTTATTCCAATCAACAGAGCAGCCGTTCATCAGGTTCGAGACGTTTTGAGTATATTAGAAATGAGCTTGAAGGTTTGACCTTCACACAGTTTTGTGGATACCAAGTGGTTCAGTGGTGCAGTGAATGCACCAAGTAAAACGTCCCTTGTGACTGAGCTGCATCTTTTCACCACTATCCTGATCGGATTTTACTTTTATTCTTTGGTTTTTCTTACTCACTCCTTTTTGAACCAGAAGAATTTCTCTTTATATTGTGTGAAAGTACTTTTTTGTTGTATTTTCGGGTCATGTTTGTGGGAGGCAAGTTTCTCAGAAAAGAAAGAGGAACCTCATACTCTGAGCTTCTTTTAAAAAAAAAAAATGTGAGAGTTGCAAAAATGATTAACTGCAAAATAAAGACATTTGGCTTATAAATAAAGAGTTTATAAGCCTGGCTCCGGTGAATGTCTTTGTTTCAAGCAACTCCTGGGAATTTTGTGTTTTGCTAAAACTTGTCAAAGTCTTTCTGGTGACTGAACGATGCTGAAGGTGTGACAAAAACTGACATGCACAGAGAAGTCCACCCTTCTCGCGTCTTCCGAAATTACTGTAACTCCCCTTCCTCCTCTTTGTTTTCGCTCTTTTTACACCGTGTCACAATTTATTTCAGGCTTGATTGATGGAGTGACCTGAATAAACCAGAGGATCTTGCATTGTGATTTTTTTTTTTTTTTTTTGTCGGGGAGGTGGGGAGAGAGGATATTTCATTCTTGAAGCGGAAACGAGGAAGTTTCTTTTCACCCCGTCTTTCAGGTGTACCCCGCTTGTTGACGGCTCTGTCCGTCTCTTGCTCATACAACTGGAGCCCTTGGAGCAATGAGGGGGCCACAATGTGCAGCGAGGGGGAGGAGGGAGGGCACTTGAGCTCTGTCGATATGAATGTGGGGAGAGGGCTGGGTATTCTCATTGTTCCCTGGAAGCTTTTGTCTCAGACACAGCCCCCTTATGAGGGTTAATGAGGACAAATTGGTCTGAGTGTAACAAATGGATTACGGAGCGGGACAAAAGCTTGTATTTGGTGTGCTGCTTTTGTTGGGATCCACCCATCATCTGCCTACTGAGCCAAACGCGCAGAGGAGAGCCTGCAATGACATGGGCTGCTAAATATCTTATGATTATCTGGTCCTCGTGTGAAGGTACACCTTGCAGGACACTTTGTTTTTTTAGCCAGATTTCATTCAAATCTAATGCTCACAGCAATGCGGTGAGTTTTCCCCGATTCCTCCCGACGTTGCCGGTTTCTTAAAGTCAATATGTCGACATTAGTGTCAGTGGTTAGCGCTCCAGGGTTGGATGGGCATAGCATATCCTTTTAAAATCACAATGAGCCACTCACTTCCTATTGACTCTATGTAATTCCTGCCTGTCAATCAGTCCCCTCTCCTGCTCCATGTCTTGAAATGTACTTGGGAAGCTGGGTTGGAAAAAAAAAAAAAAAGAGGACACAGAGGTGTTCCTTGTCTTCTGTGCGTCCAGTTGTATTTTTTTTTTTTTTTTTTTTGTGGGGTCGAAGGAGAGGATTCATATCCATTCATATCTCGCAAACTCTTAATGGGCTCCAAGCCCTCCAAAAAGAAAGCTCTTTCCTGTGACTAGTCAGCTCCAGTCTTTATTCATCTGTGGCTCTGTGTCAAAAAAGACTGTTGCTCGTTTGTGCCCCGAACAATGAGGAACAAGGCTGAATCTCTGGCTGGGAACAAAAGACAGAAAACAGGCTTTTCACTCTGCAGAACATTAGATTCTGACACATTTTGCCATGGCAGTTTTTTTTTTTTTTCCCTCCCCATCCTGAGTGCTCTGGCTCCGGTCTTATAAAGAGACCACCTGTTGGCAACAAGCCTGTTCTTCATTACTGACAGGCCTATTATCGCAGGATGAGGAGCACCACAGGCTAACTTTTTTAAGTTAACCCTGCTGCAGTTTCTAAACCTCGCCAATCGGGAGGCACAGATTACGTGATAGCACTGGAAAAACCTATTTCTGCTCATAATTTTGTATGTCGCGCATGAGTAAGGGCTGCGAGGGGAGTACTTCATTCATGTCCTCGTTAGTCACAAATGTTACGAACCGTGGGGCTCGGATGTGGACAGATTGAATCAACTACAGGGAGGGATTCTGAACCCCTTTCAGGAATTTTGTGAGTTTTTTTTTTTGTTTTTTTTTTAAAACATCAAAATTGATCTTTAGTGGTCAGTATGCAAGATAATTCATATGCCTTGCTTTTTTGTTTTTAACACTTTAGGAAACACTTTAGTTGACGGGTTGTGAATAAGACTGGCATAAAACTTCAAAAATAATGCAGCTTTCTGTTATGAAAGCTAAAGTGTAATCAGTAATACTTTTATAACAAATTTATGTCAGATCATGATTTCTTGGTTAATGTCAAGTCGTCATAACAAAGACATTTTGAATAAAGTCAACTTTGTATTAAAAGTGTCATGATTTACCGAATGATACTATATGACAACAGTCATAAACATTCATGAAGACTCACTCATGGTCATGACAGGAGTTATTACATGTTTATGACGGTGTTACGACTGTCTTATTCACAACCCGTCATATAAACGTTACCACACTTTATTACATTACAACTACAGACTTGAGTAAGTTTTGTGTGGATTTTACCGTGTGTGACAGACCAACAGAAAGCAGTGCCTCAGAGTGAAGTGGAAATATTATGTTTTTTTGTTTTTGCTTTTTTTTTTTTACAAATAAAGAGCTGAAAAGTGCGGCGTGAAACAGTACTCAGCCATTTTTGCGTCAGTACTGGTTAGCATAGCTTTGGCTTCACTTACAGCAGCAAGTTTTTCTGTGATATGACTCTTGAGTTTGCCGAATATTGACTTTTAATCGCCACTGATTCTAAATTGAATTGTGACAAATGAATCTGCATTGATTAACAACATACAGCTCTGGCTTCCACCACTTATATCTGACCAGTATTTCCTCTGTCATGTTTGCTGTGTCTCCCCTATTGGCTGTGACACACTGCAAGAGAAGTTTTTATGTGTTTTTTTTTTTAATTAATCTTTTACTGAATTCTTCTGTCAAGAGACGCCCACCTGAGCCGCAGATGTCTGCAGCTCCTCCTGAGTTGCCAGGAATGTTCTCCTACAAGTAAATTTTTTTTTTTTAGATTCTTATTTCTTTTGCAAAAATGGAAAGTTCTTTTCTGCCGTATTATGTTGGGAATAATACAGCATATAAAATCCAATTAAAATATAACGAAGTTTGTCAAAAAAAAAGTTTACTTTTACAAGACCCTGAATGTATGATAAAAAAAAAAAATACCATGATGAATGTATGACGCAATCAAGCATGTAGTTCTGTTCTGAACTCATAAATCCAGGCCGACGGGAAATAAGACGGATTTTTTTCTTTCTTTCTTTCTTTTTGTCTGATTGTGTGACGATTTCACGGTTAAATGATTTGTTTATCCAGCTCTGAAAACCCAAAGCTGCTTTCTGTTGTGGCGAGCATGAACTCTAGAGTTTGGCTGAGGCATCGGGGGAAACATGAAGATTGCCGTCATCCTCTGAAAGGCGACTTTAAAAGCAGCAAACGCCTTTATAACGCTCATGTCAAAGTATACCCAGTCCAGTTGTTGCTTCTTTGCAAGCATCCAGGCGAGCGAGGAGGGGTCGGGGGGGGGCAACGCGTGCACCTGTGAGCATCCCACAAAACGCAGACAACAGAAGAGAGGATCCCCCTGCAGCCCACAGGCTTGTGACAAGAGGCAGTCAGCTGTGCGCTGTGGCCCTGCTGCATGGTCTCCAGGCACTCTGGAGTTAAATGTTCCTGTGATATTGCCAGGAGGGAGCAGCGGGAGTTGAATTCAGGCAATTACAATCAAGTCAGGGCATAGTTAGTGCGTGGGCCCTGGCAGCACCTGAGCTGGATGCTGATGAGACACTTAGCCCTAAACCCTCATGCATTGGCCCAGGCACTGCGTCGCGCCTCCCCCCTCCCTCTCTCTCTCTCTCTCTCTCCCCCTTCCTCCCCTGCTCCCCCCCCTCCTCTCCCTCTCCTCCCGCAGCAGCAGACCCCCTACTGGACACTTCCACTTCCCTTCACCTCATTTAGGCCTCTAGAGCTCTCTCACCCTCTCCCTCTCTGGCCCTCACATTGCAATACTTGGGCTTTATATAGGTGGCGTGGAGTACTGCACTCAATCACTCTTCATTCATTCACACTGTACAATAATAGACTACTACTTCGATATTGTCCTTCAAGCACCTGTGCATAGCAGAGCGTCCAACCTGTGCTGTGTCATTGCAAGTTCTTGAAACACGTGAAGAGTTACTTCTCCTAAATGCAGAAAAAAAAAAGAAAAAAAAAACTGCAGAAAAAAATGTAGGAAAGAGGAGCCTTTGATCATTTGAAGATTTATCATGGTGTGCAGTGACTCAGCCTGCACATATGTTCATTTGGAGGTGCTGAGTGCAGAACTGCGTTCCCCGCCTGATGCATCACGGCAACAGGAAGAGATCGAGTCGCTTTGAAGGTTGAACACGCTGCCACGCCGCAACAACAGACGTTATTGTACTTTGTCCTGATTTTATCTTATAGACCGACGCAAGGTCATGCGTCATGCTGAAGTGTTTGCAAATAAATATCTAAAAAGTGTGGCATGCATTTGCGTTTGGCCTTTCTAAGTCACTATGTGAGGGAAAAGTCTTTGGTGCCATTACAGGTGCAACATATTGGACTATTTCTCTACATTTCAAAGCTGAACACGTGTCCCTGTTTGGCTTCGCAAATTATCTCAAGCCCAGCTAAACTGGATAAAAGGCATCTGTGAACAGCAATCGGATTCAGCTCCGATTGTTGTTCACAGATCGGACATCTGTGAATGCATTTCTTTTTGAAAATCTAACAAATGAACGAAATATTGAATCTTTTTACATTTACAGTCGATAGAGATATCCATGTTTTACCTAAATCCATCTTCCCACAATTTGCCTGTTTCTGCTGAACAAAGGTATCTAAACACTGTCGTGCTGCAACTGTGCTCTGTATCGTGTCAGATTTGTGACACACGATATTTTACATCTATGCCAAATAACTACAATTCAGCCTCTGATCGGTGGTCGTTCTTCTACGTTGTTGCTGTGTTTTGCAAATTTTGAATCAGGATTATTCTTACCACTCTTCCATAGTGATTTATGGCTTGCATGACGACGAGATTATTCCACCTTTGCTGTGAATCTCTGCAGCTCCTCCAGAGCGACCGTCTCTTGGCTGCTTCTCTCATCAACAGCTAATGGTCTCGTGTTGGTAGGTTCGTGACTGTGCCGGAGTCGTTTTCATTGGCAAATGAGGGATGTGCTCTGAGAGATGTTCAAAACCTTGAATGATGTTTTTATCCCAAAACCACAACCTGACCTGTCTCCAATGCTTCTTGGTCTTTATGATTTTGTTTGTTCACTGATTCCAAAATGTCTTTTAGGGGTATTAGAATAAATGGGGGTCAACACAAAAGCCCGCTACTCTTTGCAGGTGTGTATTTGTAAAGGACATCGGTAAAACATGTTTATGCTCCTTGCGTGTCGCTTCGTGTTCGTCTCTTGTGTAAAATCCCACCGACGTTCATCGCTGCAGCATGAGAAAACACAGGAGTTCAGTAGGCAGACATACTTGTGTGCAGCACTGCGTCGTCAGTCGCAGGTGTTGAGGCGGCGTGTCTCACCTGATGCGCTATAGTAAGAGAAACAGCGGAGCAGTTCTTGAAAATCTATGACCCAAGAATATGGAATCAGGCACGGCAGCAGCCACACTCTTAGCCCCTTTTCTCCCCTGATAAGATGCTCTCAGCTCTTTCTGAGGGAAAGCCTCCCGGTTCCCGCCCTCTCTCTGCCACCACACTTTGCTGAAGTATCATTAAGCTCGTAAAGGACAGGCTTACACAGAACTTGGATCGCTACAGACGTATAGATTCATAGGTGAAACACAAGATATTTTGCATGGGAAGATCTGAAGGTGGTGTCTGAAATGAGGGGGCCATAGGAGAGATTTCACTCGCTGCTTCGTCTATTCTTTCTGTGTGCATGCATCTTTCATGTGTCACTTTAGTGCTATTTCTTGTGAGATTGCTAGCTTTGCTCCTCAATCCACTGCCATTGCCCATGTGCGGCAGTGCTTGTTAGTTAGAACTGGACGTAGTATTTGGCAGATCCGAGGGGGAAAGGTGGGACAGCCCTTTCACAAATTTTTGCCGTAATGGCTGTCTTTTGATTTTTCCTGGACTTTGAAGACTAGCAGGGATTGTCTGTTTGAAATTATTCCATTTTGGCGGCGAAAAAAGAAAATGGATTGTGCTGATCCTGTTTTGTTCCTGCGGCAGGGGACGGGGCGGGGGGGCTAGAGGGGGGGGACGGCTGCAGTATTATCCCGAGCTGACACGGGTGGCGAAGAGGCAATCACAGTGGGCCCTCGCTCTGACAAAAACACTCCATCTGCAAGGAGAGGAGGAAATCATACCACAATGATGTCTGACTCTTCTGCCTCACTCTGGCAGCTGGGCCCTGGGACCCGCGGACTGGCAACCGCCTCCACAACGGCTTCTATACAAACACACAAACACCGCACTACGGAATCAGCAGCTGTAACACACAAAAGCAATGCACCTGCCTTTACACGACAAGAGCAGAGCCTATCTTCGGTCTGAAAGTTTCTTTGACTGATCAAACTGGTTGCAGTAGCAATTTCATTAGCGATGCAGTCAATATGTTGTCGATATCCTGCTTAATTGTGGATCTCAGTAACTGTAGAATGATGTTTATTTTAAGACTTTACGCCCACAGTGATGAAACTGTCTGTTAGAATACAGCAAAGAAAATTGGTGGGAAAATATTTATTGTTTTTACTCGGGTAAATTGCAACCAATCTTTCTGAGTAGAAGTGATGCAGGTCCAACAACTACGAGATTATTTACTCAAATCAGTTCATTTGGATTACAAAATAGTCAGGACCCAACTAGTATTTATTTACTTTTTTCACTTAAAGTTAAGACACAACAGTAAATCTTTGTCTAATTTTTTAGTAATAAAATTGGAAATTGTACCCCTTAAAACTGTAAAAATGTATTTTAACCTCTTCCGTGACAATCCTCGGCTAGCATGCGCCATTCATCAGCAACAACAGCATTCTGTGTTACGAAGCTCCGCTAGCTAGCATGGTTAGCATTAGCATTAGCATTAGCGCCGCGGCTAAGCCAGCTTGAACCAGATGCCTTAAATTGTTGTGCCTACACAGTAATTTCCTCAATCAATTGTAACGCAATATATGCTCTCATGGTTAAACCACTGTAAACATTAGTATCTTGCAACAAAACACTCACTACTGATTATTTGTGTTGCTCAGCATTAGAGTCAAGATTTTAACGATATCTTTGTTACTGTTAATATGTTGCTACTTCTTCTGTCCGCTGAAGCAAATGCTTCACAAATTACATAATCTATCTTAAGAATCTAATCAGAGGCAAATATTTTGTTCCAGGTTTGACTGGCTTTCAGATTGTGGTATTTATTCTCACCTATTTCTTCGGCTGTCATAATTTGCACTTTTTTTTTTTTCTTTTTTTTTTAAGTTCTCAGATAGAAAATAATTGTCTCACACTCTGCGGCGGATGATCTCGGCGGAGTGTAAAAAAATCCTCCAAATCAGAGTTAAACAAAGTGTTTGACATTTTGAACCACAGATGATCAATTGTGGTCCGGACCCATAAGAAAAGGTCAAGTAGGTTTTTAGCTTCGTGCTAGCTTGACGCTGCGAATCAGAAGCTAACTTTAGCTTCCTTAGCTAGTTGAAATCTTCTCACACTGCACCTTGACTGTCACCAGTTTTATTCATTTGCATAAACAAACCACTGTACTGCAAAAAACACAAAATACTGCCTAGTATTTCGGTCCAGTTTCTTGCTTCTTTGCTTTTTTAGTAAGCGCTGTCGTTTAATTTCAGGACGACTCAAAAACGACTTTCTTTTGAAAATAAGAGCCTCATACATAAATCAGTGATTTGAAGTTTTAAGAACTCCCCTTCCAATCTGGGCTCATAGTAATACCTTACAATGCTGTTGTTTAATGGCAGGAAAACAGGCAAGCTTCGTTGACTAGAATTGCAATTATTGGGACGTTTTCATTTATTTCACATTCATTACAGCAAGAACAAGACATAAAACAATGCTACATCGAAAAAATAATGCTCTTCTGGTCCGTGGACCCTGTAGCCACAGGCTGTTTTCCCAATATTACGAGATCCCACAAGTGAATATTAATTATTACTCAGAATTCTAATTATTCTAACGCCTCGCATTCACTACAATGTTAAAAAAAAACAAATTTGTGTGTGTGATGCGTTGATTTATTTGCAGAAAACAAAGATAATTTGAAGGTGAAGGGCAGAGACGCAGCAAGAAAGATAAGCACGTTGAGCGACCTGTTAGCATTCTGTAGTGTCATCTCCTCCCCTCTGTGGCCCGTACCTGGGGATCAAACGTACCTCTTTGTGAGTAAGGCCTGACCCCCCGCTATTAGCAAACAGAGAAGAGCCCAGCTGACACCACTCTTGAGATGTGCCATGTAGACGGAGGCCTGTGATTACGGCACAATCCTGAGGAGACAGCCCTCCACTTCCCTCCAGCCCCAACCTCAGCCACGCACACACACACACACACACACACACACGCACACACGCAAGCAAAATTCACCTGCCTCCACCCCCCTCCTCTAATACAGACTCACCCACCTCTAAAATAAATGTTAATCTCTCTCCCAACTGGCTGCTTCGGGGCCCTCGTTGACACATACAGAGCCATCCCTTAGCCATGAATAATCAATGAACATATTGCCATAGCAGGTCATTTCTGCTCGCCTTTACAGCCACAGATTAGAAATTGGATGTTTTAAATCCTGAGGGGGGGGGGGGGAGAGTGCGCCACATGTTTTGTTTATTTTATTTGGGGGGAGTTTCTTTCCCCCTTTTTTGCTTAGATTCTTTTTTCTCTGTGTATGTTTTTTTTGTTTTTGTTTTTTTGTAGCGTGGATGGAGAAGCCCTCTCTGAAACGCAACGTGTCACAGAGGAACGTCGGGGGCTCCCGGGCGCCTCCGTAGTGCCACATGAAAACCAATGAAGGTAAAGGCAAGAGTGGGGATTAATTTGTTGCGTGAGAGGCACAGGCTCAAGTGGGTCTTCCAATAGCAAATTAGCAAACCCTCATTTCAAAAACCCTCATACATGCTAGAGAAGCGTAATGCACAAAAACAAACAGCATGCACATGCATTCAGTGTCTTCCTTCAAGGTGAAAGACTAAAGACCCATTTTTTTTTTTTTTTTTTTACTTTTTGGAAAAATATTTCCTGCTTTCTTGTTTTATCTTCCTCACACACACACAAACACACACAAACACACACACACGCACAGAGAAGGAAACTTCAATTTTATCTGCAGGGGCAGAAATCAATCTCACATCTCTTTAGTTAATCCGCAATGACTCTCTACAGATTCTGACACTAATAAGGTATTGAGCAGGTGAGGCCAGGGTCTGAGGAGGAGAACAGAAGGAGAGGCCTGGAGTCTGGGGCCCCGACTCGGCGGCTGGCACCGTTCCAGCGCAATTACAGGAGTTGTTGTGTGTGTGTGTGTGTTGGGAGAGAGGCAGCGGAGATAGAAGGCAAGAGAGGGAGGAGGTACAGAGAAAGAGGGAGATAGAGGAGCCGGTGGAGGCGGAGGGAGGATTGGGGAGTGGGGTGGGGGGTGGGGGGTTGGAGGGAAAGAAAAAAAAAAAAAAATCGATCCCATCTGTGGTATGATGGTTAATTAAAGCAGCTCTTGAGCAGCCCAAGGATGAGAGGCTTGGCTGGGCTCCTGGAGGCACAGCTCTGATTACTCACACAGAATGGATGGTTTCTTAGCAAAGAAAGGAGGAGGCCAAGAGCTGCCTGGTGGGGTGCACAGACAACGTCAAGGAGGAGAGACATGTGCACACGTGCAAATGGACCCATGTACAAACTCATGCGTGCGTGTTTTCAGTTGCAAATGTCTGCCGCAAACATCGGCGCGGGCGCCGACGGCGTGAGCCTGAGCAGATGTTTCAAGATAAATACGGAGGGGAATCAAGCAAAACAAGCTCAAACAGCGTATCAAGAAAAATATGAACTTTGTGCACTGTTAGTTCGTGCACTGGTGTCATCACTTTTAGCCTAAGCAGACTCAGTCGGACAAGGACGCCTTAATAATTTAACACAAGTCAATTCGCTGTTCTCCGAATATTATATTTAGACAACCCCGAAACCAATTACACCCTCCTCATTGACTTTCAAGGCTCTCTCCTATTAAGAGGCCATGAGTGACAGCACTAGCACTTTGGTGTGACCCCACCCCCCCATGGTGAGACTCGGTATTGCATAACATGGCAAAACAGAAGTCTGCGTTTTGACTCTGTCAAGAGGAACTTGGTACGTCTCAAGAGACGTTAATGGTCAGCAGTGAAATTTGAAGTCGTACAATCATGTTTTACGTAAGCACGGTAACAATCGCTGTGACCATGTTAAAAAAAAAGAAAAAAAAAAGAGGGGTTCTCGAAAGATGTTATGCAGATGCCTCAAAAAAAAAAAAAAGAAGAGTTCAAGCTGACATATAATCATACTCCCACTCTCCGAGATGGCTTATAATAAACCGCCAAATCGGAGGTGTATGAATTATGTATATGGCGATGATTTAATGGGAGCAAAACAGAAAAGAAGGAGCGCGCGAGCTGATTGAGGCGTGCCACGTGGTGCATCACTCAGCGCCGCGTCTCATGGTACAGACGTCTGGGGTCAGGGCCCTGTGCTAATTGGTGTCGGGCCAAACGCTTGTGAGCTAAATGAGAAAATTACACGTTCCCGGTGGAATCAGCTGCAGTTGTCGGGGTGCCTTGTTTTTGTTTTTTGTTTGTTTTTTTTTTTACAGTACGGCTGCAGTCTGCATCTGTGTGGCGCAGGCAGCCGTCTGTCTGGCTGCGTTTGCTAGAGTCGGTGGGGTGTGAGCGCTGATTAGAGAGTGAACTTTAGTGCTTTAAAGGTCTTTCTGGAGAGGAAAGTTTAACAATCCGGCCACGCCTGTCAGATGTGAGGGGAAAAACTAAGCCAAACTGACCAAAGTTAGGAGACTTCTGCCGCGTTGCGCGTCGAGCTCAGCGCACAATTCTCACACTGTCGGCGTCAAATAACAGGAATTCAAGTAGCAGCAAACAATCATTCACCAAATATGAACTGAAGTCTTGCTTCCTCATCTTTATTGTTCGCAACGTGATGAAGCTTGAAAGTTTGAGACATGTCTGGTGAAGTGTAGTTTAGTAATAGATACTATTAGTAGATGCAAATAATAGTTTAAACATACTGTGGTGCAATGACTTAACCAACCAGAAATACTTTTTTTTACGTTATCCGCATTTTTAAAAAAAAAGATATAATAGCAAAAAAAAAAAACCTGGTGTAAAGTAGATTGAGCTTTTCACATTTACAAATTAGTTTCTTTTTAATTGAGGTTGAAGGGCTGAAAAACCACTCAGCAGGTCCTTTTTATTGAATTTGCTTACAAATTACAAGCAAAAGAAATGGCTCTTCATGCCAAAAATACTTCCCCAATGTTCCCCTTCGCAGGAAAATAGCCATATTTTTGTTATTTTTAATTAAACTGCGTTAACAAATAGTGTTTCTTTACACAGAAGTATAAAGAAAGCGAATAAACCAATCCTTCTGCACAAGTAGAGAATAGAATGTCAAATTTTGTTATTTTTTTTTTAGCCAGGTTTTCTATTTGTCTGTTCGTAGGTTCAGAGTTCAATGTTCGATTGAGCTAACGCATCCTTAACATGTATGACGTTTCAACATTTCAGTAGAAAAACTGCTTTATTGCTACTAACTCAAGGATTTTTTTTAAAAAGACTGTTTTATAAAGTATTTTTGCTACTAAATAAAAAGTAGCACACAGTTTGAAAGTGGAAAAACAAAACATCAAAGTGTCTTTTCTGATCCGGGACTAACTGAGTTTTTTGCTCCAACTTGCACAACCAGCTGTTCCCCTAAAACATTGTACAACTTGATTTATGTCACGACGCAGCTACAAAAATGTCTTCTGTAAAAGCTGAGGAACTTTGCTGAAATGCTAGGCTAACGTTAGCTTGCTGTCTCCGTTTTGATATCACTCATTGATAATTAGACCTAAATTAAGTCTTTTTTATTGTTGTTTTTCTGTTTGTGATGGTGGTGGTGTACATCTGTTATCTGCTGTTACTAGATTTCTCCTTGACCCACCTGTTCATTTGTCTCATTTTTAAGCAGACAACACAGAGCGATGTGTCGTCATCAAGACTGGAAATTAGTGAAATTCACTTTTAGAAAACCCTGCAAACTTTTGATTAAACAAATGCAACTTATTTTGAAGCTGCATATGGACATATTATGAGGTCCTTTAAAACTTCTGCAGAGTATTGAAGTTGACCTCCTAGTGGAAATGACAAAACTTCACTTCATCTTTTTGTCGGAGAGCCTCAGCTGCAAGCAAAAGTCGTGGAGAGTTGATGTTTACCGTTTGCGGAAAGACCTCTTCTTGATGTCAAACTCTCAAAAACGTCCTCGGTGTTACTGTTCTGTTCTGCTTGATTCCACTTAAACCACTATTTCTAGCTGTCGTTTCCATCTGTTCCTGTGTTCAGGCAGAGTTGCACCTGCACGTGTCATTCAGAGCCCGAGCAAATTATTCACTTCTAAACATAACATTCCTCCACTCCTCAGGCACACCCAACAAACAGACCGGCCACAATGTGGACCACAATGATCTAAGTGTTAAATAACCTCTCCTTTTGTTCTTCCCCGTGTTTCTCCTCTCTGCTTGCTCTTTCTCTTTCTAACGCACTGGGCTCCTTTGGTGGTGAGTCCTGTTAATCTTAAGTAAACGCCATTAACTGTTTGCTCATATCGCCCAAAGAAAGTATGCTGCAGCCTCCTTTGTCTCCCTATCAGTTGTTTTAAAAAAAAAAAAAAAAGGTTTGTGCCATGACGGCGTGGCCGGTCAGGGCCGGAGGCTTTGATGTGCCGTTTCATGTGAAGAATTAACTGAGGTGAGCCCTAAAACCCGACCCCGGAGTTGCAGTTTCAGGAGCCGAAGTGGTAAAATAATTTAAACTGCCCTCTTTCCTTAAAATTGAGACTTTGCCATGAATTGATTCAGTGATTACCCCTGGGTGAAATAGTTGTTTGAACCCTAAGTAATTTATTAGGCTTTATAGCGCAAAAAAAAATGTGCAATTATGGGACGTTAAAGTACAGATTAATGTTTTGTGTGATTTTCAGAAAATCTCTATTTGTTGCTATGTCTGTAAAGATTGATTAAAAGGTGTGCTGCTTTTCTTTTCCCTTTGAAAGAATCACGACTAAAGACACGCATTATTAATTACCTTAGAGTCTATAAATCAATACAAGGCATTGACGCCATTAACTGGGACAGGTTTTAATGACGAATGTTTAGAAATTCATTAACAAAATCTGCTCATTTCTCTGACGTGTAGAATTGCATCCGACGTTTTCGTCATGCAACCTTGCATAAGTTATTTTTTGTTTGTTTTCTTATATGCAATATTGTTTTGGTGTGGTATGTTGAGTCATTGGTAAACAGCCTGTTAATCAAAGTTGAACTCCTCCTTAAATTGCCCACACATTTTGTGTCTATTTGTTTAAGAAAACTAACACAGTTCCCCTGGCAGAAGTCCAACAACTAACAACTTGAGCAAAATATCAAATCATGTGATAAGTTGCATTTCCAGAAGTGACCCACTTTCATCCAATCTTCTTTTTTTTAAAGACTGGTGCTTGAAAACAGAGAAACTCTGGCGATTTGGGTGCTGGAGATGGTTGGTAGGCAAAAGCTGAAACAACAAAAAAAAACAGTTCAAGCTGTCAGTAACAACTGCGTCAAGCGTTGCATGGTGCAGAGGCGACAGACCTCAAGATGGCCGACCGGAGGTCAGCTCCCGTCCTCGGTTCCCTTAGCGCATGTCTTCCCTCCTGTCTCTATGCCACCTTCCTGTTTTACATTACAGGAAAATAAAAGCCACCACAAATTCCAAGAGAATTCAACCAAAAAATATTTAATCAAAGCGGTCTAAAAACCATTGCAAAAATGTAAAAGCTGGAAACGTGGTTTAGTTTCTTCTTTTCTTACAAACACGAGAGCAACTTAGCAACTCCTCGGTGTCTGCAGCGTTCGCGTCGAACCTCGTCTCCCTGCATAATTCGCCTGCTTTTATGTTCACAAACGCATCTGCACACCTCCACATGAGCCCTTTTCTCTGTCAAAGGCCTCGGCCGTCATATTTACAGAGCAGAGCAGCAACCCCACTGAACGTCACTTGACATTCAGGGATAAGAGACAGACAGTCCAACGGCTGAGCGACAGGTGGATACAAAGGAAGGGAGGAAAGCGACATTGTCAGAGGGAAATGTGAGGGCATATCTGTCTGGTTTTGATGTAAATACTGGATTATTTGATCATTTGCATCATTGTGCGCTCTGCAAACACTGAGGCAGGTTTTATACGGACAAGACTGTAACTTCTATAACTTACAATCCAATCCATAAAAGGTTGACCTCTCGGTGAATACATTGACCTATGGGAGATGTAACAACATAACTCCATAACTAAACAGACGCCGAGAGGCTATTAAATGTGTCCGTGACAGAGAAAAGCCAGGGACTGATTAGACGGATGAAATGCAACCAGACGACACCGACTTATTTAAGCGAATCGTTTGAAATCACGCTCTGTGAGAGCAGTTGGTGGGAAATGCTTTGTCAGAGCTGATGGTTTTCAACACCATGCAATGCAATATTTGTAATATTTAAATGTAGAATATGCTTTTGCTTTAAGCAGCCAGCTTTGTATTCACATAGAGGGTGGTATTTGTTTTCCAGATTGTGCCTGTGTTTCACACTTATGAGCATAACTTATATTACTTTTGTTTTATTGAAAACAAAAGGTGCTTCTAGAAGACGTTTTTTTTCTTTCTTTTTTTATCTCTAAAAATAAAATAACCTGGACAAAAATAGATTCTCAGTGCAGTTTTGAAAGATTCGGGCTTCATGCAGTTCCTCGCAGAAGCATTTCTGTTTTTATCCACTAACGTCTGTGCATTTAGCAGTTGTTTTGTGTGATAGCGTGATGCAAATTAAAGCATAAAGGTTGGGAGGCCGTAGTTAGAAATTGGGCTGCAAAGATGCATAATCACAGCTGCAAATCTTTCGATTTGTCTACCAACTTTGATAATTCTACTGTCAAGATTGGTGAGATGGAAATAGATCAAGTTTTGTATAGATTACCTATTGGGCATCAGTTTGAACTTTAACTGGGCCATTTCAATGCATCTATTTTGGGCCTTCTATTGGACTTGTCCTTTACTTTGCTTCGCTTCACTCGTTCTCCCAATATTTCTGACTCGCTTTCATGAGCTGTGCTGTAGAAAAGCATCTCCGCAGCGTCGTGTTGCCACAGCCATGTGACAACACGGCATGTCAGCCTCATGTCCAGGCTGACATGATTGGTAGTTTTCCACCACAGAGATTTGCATAAAGGCCTAAAAGTTCATCTGACGGGAACGCCTAATTTCACCTTTTCCTTTGTTCCATACATGGCTTTTTGAAAACGCTTATTTTCCCTTTTTTTAATATCTTTCCTTCAACAGCGACTACCCATCTTCGGTAGAGGCCAGATTTTGTGGAGCACTGCAGCTCCTCCAGTGTCACCGCAGGACTTTCTGCTGCTTCTCTTGGCAGATTTTGGCCTTTCTATAGTCAAGAAATACCCTCTTTGCATTTTCAGACGTTGTATTGATCAATTTCACCCTGATCTGTCTGATGTGTTTCACTAAATGTGAATAAGTTCAAGTGGTATTTCCTGCTTCTAAAGGTGCTGTAGACATTATATTTTATTTCCAGTGAATCAAGAATTGTATAACAAAGCTCTTAAACAGAAATGATGATTGTTAGAAGCTTAGATATAATTTATTTTGTTGCTAAGTGACAAATTAAAGTCTCCTCTCTGAGCTACGGGGAGTCAATGTCATGAAGATTTTGACAAAATGTTACGTTTACTGCTTGTTTCATAACTGGTGACTATATTTTTTTTTTAGCGCATTTAAGCATTTTGAAATGCTGTGATGCTGAAATGTGCTATACAAATGAACTTGACTTGACTTATCCTGATCTCATCAGGCGTAAACTTCACTAAATATCACCAGGACCTTTGTTACCGAGACAACGATACTTCATCCAGAAGAAGAATCTGGATCTTTTCATTTTAATTCAGGATTCTTTTGCATTTAACGCACAAAATGGTACAGCATTGTGTTAAGATCTTTGACAGATATCATTTCTTCAGGTCTTAAAGAAAGGGAAGAAAACCTATCATGTTAGGTCAATATCATTAAGATGTTTATTAAGGATGGAAAAACTGGAAAAACTGTGTTAAGTCAGACCACAAAAAAAAAAAAGAAAGAAAAAAAAAAGCTCTCTTCTGGAGATGTTTGATCTCCATTTTCCTGAGATTGCGCTAAGTTGATGCCGCAGCCACATCCCCATTACTCCGGGGATTTCGGTGACCCGGGTGAGTAATGGCAGCAGTGCATTAGGAGAGAAAGGGAAGAGAGATGTGTGATAGCCTGAGTTGTGAGTCAACATCAGAGGCCACAGGCTGACCCCACGGGGGATTACACACTCTGATTTAAGAGCATCTCTCTCCAGCTCCTCTCCTCGCGGCAGCCACCTCCTCGGCACATACAACACCCGCCTGATGCAGCATAATGTCCCAGATCACATGCACTCTCTCTTATCACACACACACACACACACAGGGCTGTGTGGTTCGTTCTCGTTATACCCTTATTCTTAGTCCCGCTCCATCTTCTTCTACTGCAGGGCCGGGGCAGAGTAGGATCATATCAGGGTTCGTTTCCTGAGAAAGAGGGAGAGAGATCAGAGCCCCTGCCGGGGTAAGTAAATACAGCCTAATGGCCTCTGATTAATTCTACATTGCTCTCATCGGGCCAGTAAAAAGAGATGTAATGACCTGCATCTCTCTCCCTCTCCTTCCTTCTCCCTCGCTCGCCCCTCCCCGCCTCCCCCTCTCCCTCTCTTCCTTTCTCAATTTCTCGCTCATTTGCTCAGCTTTTGATTATGAATTAAAAGGGATTGCAAATGGTATGCTGTCGGTTGGCCCCCTGATTGCCATATTTGATTAAGAAATGTCAGTGTGCATGTTTCCCATGCCCGTCTTTCCTTAGCCTTTCTGGTCGGTGTAACATTCACACATCCGCCAGAAACACAATAGCGAACTCAAGATTGAGCAAACTTGCTCTAATCAAACACATTCTTCCGTCTCCAATTTCTCTTTCTTTGCCTCTCTTCTCTCTCTTCTCTCTCTCTTTTCAACACTCGCCGTGGTTTTTTTTTTGTTGTTTTTTTTTTTGTAGCTGCTGTGTGACACGCCAACAAGGGAGAAATCACAGACAATTAAAGAATATTGAAAAAGGCAGGTAGGGAACAGACGAACTATTAAATATCCACATTGGGGTTTTTTTTGTTTGTTTGTTTGTTTTGGGGGGGGATATGGTTAATCTGTTACTGTGTAATGTGGTCACTAAAGTTATACAGTGAGATTTTGATTAGCGCCTTCCCTCAAACCACATGAGACATTATATTTATGTGTTACCCGGCATCCATGGCAGCCTGGGAAGGAAAATGCAATCTGTTGGTTAAAGAATATGTTCTTTTAGCAGCAAGGTGTTTTTTTTTTATCTTTAATGGCTTTTTCCTGATTTTTATCCACGTAATGAAGTTGGAGGCCTTCAGCCACGCAGGTTACAAATGGAAATCCACTGAGAAATCATCCGGTCAATGGAATCGGCTGATTCTTCGCGATCCTGATCAGTAATTGGCCGGTTGAAAACTCTAAATCGAATCTTTATAGCGATCAGTGAGAACGCTTAAGGTCTCTGTGACAAATCCATCATCGAACCGAAATGCAGTTGGGAGTAAATAATCCGAATGTGTTGTTTGCTTGGACACAAAATGAATTAGGTTTACCGAGATGTGTGTTTGCACACACCAGAAGCACGGATATCTGCAAAATCTCCCTTAAGGAAGCATAGACGGTGTTATTCTGTCTGTGCTGAACATAAAAACAAATGCTGTAGTTTTTGTGTCTCCAGAGCTGTGTGACTTTTAGGCCATCCTCGGTTTTGACGTCCAACTTTCAAGACGAATGAGACGCCGACGTATTGCTGCCTGAAGCTAAAACAGGCAGGAAAATGTGAAATTTGGTGAAAAACTATTTAAAAAACGAGCCCAGAATCAAATACAGGCAAAGTTAAGTGTTTTAAAATAATGAAATAACTTGTCAGTCAGTTTATATCTGCGTATTATTCGACTCGCCTCTTCTCCGCACACAGTGTGTCGTCACCCCTACGCCTGACTTAAGTAACTCATGACCGACACCAAGAAAGACGTTTTTATACTTCCAATGAACTATTCAAATAACGATTTAAGACACGATGACAAATCAGAGATTTGTATTGTTTTTACATTCAGTTGGACGAAGAGACAGGAGGGCTTTTTTCCTACGACTACAATTAAGTAAAGTTTTTTTGTAAGTTCTTGGTCATTGAGAAAACTGCTCTCAAGATTTAGCATTATTAGCAGGAGCCTCCTTGCATATGATGTTGTTTAAAAGGAACCAAAATCCACCACATCTTCCTGCAGCACAAACACAAAGAACGTGAGTTGTTGACATAATGTATTATTTTTTATCTCAGTAAAAGGATTTCCTTTGTGTTAAGAAGAATTTCATCGCTGCGCTCTAACTCTAAAACGATGTGATTTGCCCCCACAAGCCTGGATCTATACAGGTTTTCGGCTGCAGTGGAAACCTTTGGCCGCGACTGCAGCTGTGGGAGGATTTTCCTGATGAAATTGGACTTTCAGCATCGAGGTCTCTGATCTCATTTTCCACCGACTCGAGCGGAACACATGGCAGCCCACACCCAAACGACAAAAGCGCCATCACAAACACTTTAAGACAAATACATCCATTGGGCATCCTGAAAAGGTGAGGGGAAACGGATAACATACTGTAAACTACAAAAAAAAAAAAAACAATGCATAGTTAAAACCTTTAGATACGCTGCGTCTTTACCCTTTTTAACTCCTTTTATAAGTGAAAGGTGTTTTTTTTTTTAAACTGCTCTTTTCCTTTCTTCAGATTTAGAGGTTCATCCTGGAATGATGACGGTTATGTCACAGTTTTTTTTAGCGCTTTGATTAATATGCAAGATTTGACTTAATGAGACTTGAATGTATGTGGAGGACAAACTTCAGAGGGTGAAGTCATAACATTTTTTGGACAAAACCAGATGAAAAATCAAGAAGGGAATCCTGTCCACCTGACTGGAGCGTTAACCTCCACATGTTCATGTGTTTGAATGGCCCAGTCAAAGTCCAGACCTAAATCCCTCTGACAATCTGTAGTAAAAAAATGAAAGCTGTTGTTTTTAGTCACCTTCTGACCAATCTGCTTGAATTATCTTATAAAAAATGTCCTGACAGTTTAGTGTGTCTGTGAACGGCTGGTATGAAGATGATACACTGACTCACAATTTATGTAAAATTTGAAAACTCTAAAACTGAACCCCTAAAGGCAGCGCACCTTGAAATCGCCGGAGAATCCGAGAGTTCGAACTTCCTGCAGCCGACCTCTGAATATGATTGGCTGTTTTTACTTTTTTGTCACCCTTTTGGTTTGGTTTAGATGCTGATGTTTTGGAGAATCTTAAATAATCTGACATTTTTATGCTTCGTTTCAGGTGTAAACGTGTCTTCCAACTTCCAATTGTGTTCCTGTTTTCATCTCATTACCGATTTCCCGACTCCCCTCTCAGCTCGGTTACCTCCAGGCTGGAGCATTTCTCTCCTGGGATCTGTTCAGGCCTCTAACATCTCCTGTGGAGGTCGTCCGGTTTGACCCGGACACACACGTCTCACAGTCCTGCACCTCAATCAAAACCGTCCCGCGCTTGTATTCCACGCAGCTTTCACAGTCACACTGACTCAGTCCGTGTCGCCTGCATGCATAAACTTACATATACTTAAGTGAAATGTGCATTCAGTGCAATGTGTCTATTAATCCACGCTCGTGTCCCTGTGGCCGCGTTTGCACACGCATGACCATGTGAACAAATGCTCTTTTTTGTGTGTGTGGGTGCGTGTGTGTGTGTGTGTGTGTGTGCGTGGGCCTGTGTGATAATGGGGCCGCGTCCATCAGCACACAGAGCACGAGGCCTCCGTATCGGGCTGGAGACACTTAATGCCTGTCACAGGGTTAGATCAAGTGTGCACAAACGAGAATTGATTCCTTTGAAAAGCAGAATCCAACCAAGGACAGTTTTCCCATTTGCCAAGGTGTACGAGTGAGTGAAGAGTGGAGGAAGAAAATGGGGAAAAGAGAGATACAGAGAAAGAGCGAGAGAGGGTGGAGGAGAGAAATCTGCTGATCTTTTGAGATGAAAAGCTCTACTTTCACGAGCCGCAGAATGAGACGGTGGGCATGAAGTCCAAGGCTCTAAGAGGAGGAGTTTTTGCTTCGCTTCTTTTGTTGTCCTCCCGTCCGTCCATTTCAGCAGAGACGGAGGTGAAGGTGACCAAATATCAACTTTTTTTTCCCACATCGGCAAGAAACCATCTTCCTCTTGGAGCGCCGAAGACGCGAATCCAAAAGCTTTCAATGCTCCTTTCTCACGTTATTCCATTTACAACACAAAGCTTGAGTGTGGAATTTTTATCAAACGCTTTATCCTGTGGAAAGAAATCGCACAGAGACGTGCGCTGGTATTTAACCACATCTGTGTCAATGCTTTGTAGAGCAACCTCAGCTGCTTTTGATGACTGACCCTGGATGTCTTCTGGGACGCGTCTCGGCCAAATGCAAATTCATTACCAGTCGCTCTCTGTGAGAGTTAGCTAAAACTAAGCAAGGCTTCTACAAACAGCACTTTGCAAATATTGCTCTGCGCCGGGGGCTGCTGTGCTGCCAAAGAGCGAACCTCCAGTTTCAAGTCTTTTGCAGCCTCTAATGGCTTTTTGTCCAGGAATTGAAGTGCGTTTAGCTCCATTCATCTTCCCTTCGACTCTGACCGGCTTGTCTTTACCGCTGAAAAAAAAAAAAAAAAAATCATTCCCACAGTATTCCCACATTTGTAGCCTTGGGTAATACAAATGTAAAGTTTTAAGTGGTGTTATTGTGATAATGATAAGCATAGCTATAAGAACTTTTTGTAGTTAAATGCATGACTGTGACTGCATGACAGCACAATCATTCCCCCACAAACACAAATACTGCTCCCATTAGCAGTATGGAAAGTGTGATTTGCATCAATAAACTGCACACAATAACTGAATCTAAATATATTTCTCAAGAGAAACGGAGAAAACTGTTTTAAAAAGAAAATCCAGACAACGCTGTCAGTTGTGGAGGTTTTTAAACATCGTGAATTTTGAGGGACGGCAATTAATCACAATTCTTATCGCGATTAAAACTTTTATCACGATAAATCATAAGCGATACAATAAATGCCCACCCCATGTCCTCTGTTTATTACCTTCCAGGGGCATCCTGTCATTTGAGATTAGACAACTTCGACACTATTTCTGAATTGGGTGACTTTCAGAGACAAGCAGTGGCGCTGAATCCTGTTCGTTGGTAAATTTTATTTAACCGGAAAGTCAAAAACTGACTGAGATTGGAAAAAAAAAATAAATAAAAATGTCATTTACAAGAGTTACCCGGGCAATATGATAACAAAACAAGTTAAAAAAAACAAAAAACAAGACGATTTCAGTTTTGCTTAAGGGTAGCAGAGTAAAGGTGGTTGACTACATACAAACACAAACTTGTACTTTTTGCTGAGCTGTCTAATAAAATGTAATTCATTGCTGTTCACCTTAATTTAATAGATTAGTTTTATGATGAAGTCAATCTGTTTTTGTTTTTCTAACTTTGTATGATCAGACATGTCAAAGTGTGTCAAAGTTCAATCTGTGGGGAATACTTTTGCAAGGCTCGGGCTATAACTTCCCGAGGCTCAGGGTCAACACGTAGAACCAGAGACCATTAATAAAAGGACAGCACAGGATCCTCTGCGCTCTTTTTTTTTTTTTTTGGCAGGTGGCCCCTTTCGCATTATATTCTTGACTGCCTCCAGGAGGGCCTAATGACCCTCCCCTAGGAGGGGGGAACAGCGGAGGAAGAAGCGGGGAGGGGAGTCGAGGTTGCACGACGCAAAGATGCACCCTAAAAGCCGCAGAGGAGCCGGCCAGGAAGAGAGAGAGAGAGAGAGGTGCGTACCATGTCCCCCACTAGAGAGACAAGCGAGAAGGAGCTCTTTTTCTCAAGACTCTTCATGTGACCATCTCCCTCTCACTTCAACCTCTCTCTTCTTCGCCGAGTCACTTCTCCACCTCCACCCATCCTCCCGTTTCTTACTCCCCTGTCCTCCGGAGCAGGTTGGTAATTGTCCCGCGCAGCCGCACGGTTTTCCATTAACTTAAGTATGTACAAGGAGCCGATCTCTAACTGAGCTAAATGTGGATTTAGTTGTGCTTTCGAGCTCCATCACAGGGAGGAAGTGGGGTCCTCAGGGGCTGCCGGGGGAGCGCGGTCTGCGTCGACATTCCCCAAGAACTTCCCCGACAGGTTTATTGGCCACATCCAAAACAAACCCGGAGCCCGCGCCCGTCTACCGCCTTCTTTTCCTGAAAGATGGGGGAGCGGATCCATAAACAAAATCAGAGGGTACAGTAAGGTCCCTAATCAAGGCAATCAGGGCTGTTTTCAGTGGTGTACAGCACAGCCGCAGCGCTGGTCTCATCTTTGTCTGCGCTTTAATTACTTGCTTTTGCGTTTTGATGGAGGGGGGTGACGGGGTGATTGTGCCTTATCACCTATCTCCAAGGATAAAAGACTACCCAATTACTTTGTTTGGATGCTAATGATTGCATTTCATTAGTAGCCGCTCTTAGCCCTCCTCACCCAGTAAATGAATGAATATGCAGTAATTTCAATTATTGAAATTATGAAAATTGCTTTTTTAAAAAAAAAAAAAAAAGACGGCATGGGTATCATCAGCTTTCCACTGTGACATAATGCCATTTTAATTTCTATAATAGTTTTAATTGTCAGTGTGCCCGCTGTGCATTAATCATTTAATTGTATTGTCTTTTCCCGCGCCAAACACCTACACGCCCCCCGAACACCCACTCGCTTTCCCGCCCCGGCTTTGAAAATACAAATCCCAATCAGCACTACCATCTTGAGAGTGATGAGCCTCGGAGAAGACAAAACTAAGTTGATTCGAAGTTCGGCGACGGCGGCCGAAGGTTCTTCTTTGTTGGAGGGTTTGATGGAGGGGAAGGGAGCTCTGAACATGTGACCTTGGAGATCCCTGACAACCTTGCTGAGAACTTCATAAGAATTTGAAAGAAGCTAATATGTAAATAATAATCCGAGGAAAACGTGTTTTAGTGCAGATTTCAATGCAGATTGGTTCTAACATAAAGGTAATTTAAGATAAAATATTAACAGTGCTCCATACTTTTAAGCATTTTCACATTCATTGTTGCGGGGAAAAAAGTCTTTGCTACCTAATAGAAAGTTTCTTTCTATCTCAGAAAATAAATGACATCTAGTTTTTTTTTATTTTTATTTGTCTAAAAATAGATTTTAATAGATACCGATGCACCATAACATGAATTAGTGCCATAACTAGGGCAGGCAACTCCAAAGAAACCTGTCAACGTCATCTAAATCTTTGACGACAGTTAGCAATTAATAGTTGTGAAAATTTAGCAGCTCAAAGTGAATGAATTAGTTACATTTCATGGAATTTTTAAAACGTAGTTAACAAACTCAAATGTTCAGATCGTTTGACTCAATATTGTAATCAAAGTTATGCTTTGCGTTTTAAAACTTTAAGCGCACCAGGCAGACAATTTATATTTCAATATTCAAACGGAAGTACAAAACACCTGCTCGATCACCAGTTAATAAAAGCAAGACAGCAGTATGTGTAAAATATTTTTCCATAAGCTGGGATCAATCAATACCAACTGGTTGTAGTCATTTGTGCTTGCAAACAAAATTTTCAGAGAACAGACACATAACTGACCTGTTATTGAGTCATAAAGTGTCACAGAACCCTTGGTGAACATTTAAACATGTTTTTAAATCCATTTTAAAATCCATGGCAGCCTCAGGACAAAGACGTCCAGCTGGCGAGAAGGTTCGACGAGAGTTAGCTAAGAGTCGCTAAGCTAGCTAGTGCTGCACATTTTCAAATCCTGCTCCTGCGCAGAAACTTTCCGCAAAGTTTATGACGGTTCTCGAGTTTCACTCACATCAATATGATTTGTAACGCAACCCAAATAGATACGCTCATCTCCTACCGTTTTCTACTGGACGCCAAACGAGGCTAACAGGCGACGCCAAACTAGGCTAACAGGCCAAACCAATATGTTGGTTTGGTCGAAAACCTGAAAATCTTTTGATTCTAATGAAATCTTCAGGTCAGATTTGTTGCTAAAGAAAATAATTGATCTTAGAGTCGCTTTAAGGAAGTGGAGTCCAGCTTTCTTAAATGCTGTTGTAGAAAGACAGAACTTCATACACAATTGGGTCTCTGTCTCTTTTGGTGCATGGAAATATGAAAACCTAAGTGCATCCAGCAATCACCAAAATAGTTAATGTGACAGTTTATTATCTGCCGTGTGTTTCTGAACTGTGAGCTAAAGCATAATTACAGGCAAAATAATAAAGAACAACCGTGAGAAGAAGCTCTCAATTGCCTCCTGAAGAGGCAGAAGAACTCTCTTTAGCTAACAGCTTAGCGTTCGCAAAGTCCATCAGGAGTTAATATCTCAAAAACCATGGACATTTATCCATCCGTTCTTGGTCATTTTAGGTGATAAATATCTCCATAACAAAGTGAGGTTGGAAGTGGTGCTCCACCAATAATCTTCCTGAGTGCAACATGTACTAACCTAACCCCTAGCCCTACAGACTACTAATTGACATATGGAATTTGGCTGCATTTTATAAAGTAATAACTCTTTTTTTTCTTCTTGTAATAAACTGAGTCGACATTTGTTGTGACTTAGCTGAAATCGTTTTTAGACTCTCCACTTTGGTGTGTGTTTCAGAGAGGAAGGCCTTTGGTGGCGCACCGGCTCGCTCCGCATCCCATGTAAATATTCATCAGCGTCTTCGCAAACAACCATCCAATGCAAACGGTTTACATGCTCCTAAAATAGCGTTTGTGTAAACCGCTGCGACATTTTTCCAGCCGGCGTTATGGCAGCTTATGCTGTTACGGCAGCATAAGAAGGTCGAGCGGAAGAAAGAAAGCGCCAAGACTGTGTGAAGAGAGAATCTAAATGTGATGATAGCAAGTGGAAGCCGGGAAAGTACTCTTAAAAAGGGGACGGATTTACAAAAGACTTGCCCTTCTTTTGGTTTGAATCATACAAAATGATTCTGTAAAAGAAGCCAATTCTTTTTTTCTTTTCTTTTTTTTTTCCTCTCTTTTCTTCCGGGCCGTGACATTTTCCCAACTTGTTATCACCCTATCGGGGTCAAGAAGTCTCTTACCGTGGACTGAACAAACAAGCTTGTTCTGTTTTATTCAACCACATGCGGATGAAGTCCTTGGTTACAGAATGTCTGTGGCGCACTGAAGGCACCGTGGCACAAGCCTGGCCTTCGTCCAGTCCCTACACAATTGTGCCACCTTCTGGAGTAAATGGTAAAATAAAGCAGGAACGAGGAGGGGATTCAGAAGCCACTCGGAAGAGTTTCTTTGTGCCACAAGTCCCTTCTTTATGTTTCTGTGTTCCTGTTGAATGCAAGGAAGCACAGCAAGACGAGGTCTAAACCTTTAACCAGATTGTTTTCTTCTTGGTCTGTGAGGAAAACTGTCTTTTATGTTAGAGAGGAATTTTACACATTAACAGGTGAAGTTAGCAGGTCCCTATGTGGATGTTTTGTTTTTGTTTTTTTTCCCCCCCAACTATGAAGGTTGTAAACTTCAGAAAGATGAATCCAGTTTCATTAACAAATCGTCTTTCATTTTTAAAATTTATACCAGAGAGCATCGGCTCAGTGTAAAATAGTCTAATTACATTTTCAGCATCACTTTTATGCGGTGGCCTCGGACATCCTCCTGTTTTCCCTGTTTCTATTTTCACCTCCATTGAGGCTCGCAGAGCCGTCGCAGAAAGGTTCTGCGGCGTTTGCCTGCATGTTGTCGGTGCACTAGTGAAGCGAGGGTGTACACAGACTCATATTTGGGGACTGGGGGGACGAAAGGAGAAGATTGGGGGAGTGATTCAATCGCTACACAAATGGATTTGGCTAATAGAGGCAGCCTCTGATCCTGACTGGTACACAGCTGGAGCCCCCCTAATTGGAGAGGGTGAAGAGTGGAGAAGAGAGTGGATAGGGAGAAAGAGAGAACATGGGCCCCGGAGAAAATGCACCTCTGCTGCATCACTACTGGGCTGACGTGGCTCGTGGCGAGCGTTTGTGTCCAAGGAGAAGGAAAAGCGCTTAAAAAAAATCCAAATAAATAAATAACACGGCGTGTGGAGGCTCATCATAACTCATTGTTAATGTTCTCAGCCCCCGAAAGCAGCTTTGTGTAATCATTCCTGGTATTCTAAATATCTGATGAAGGGTGGTCTAAGAGCAAAAAGTGGCTCACTTCACCGCATCGAGGACCATTAGAGAAATGCTATAACTATCAGCGCTGAGTACTCGGCCCTTTTTTTTTTCTAAATTGGAGTCGTCGTAAAATGTGTTTCCCTCAAATAGTTTGAGGCAAAAAAAAAAAATGCAAAGCGGGGTGAGAAGAGTGAAATTACTCCTTCTAAAACGAGCGAAAGTCAAATTCCTTGATTTTTTTGTTGTTGTTTTTTTTCGTTTTTGTGACATAACACACCTCCCAGATTTCTTACTTATTTCTGCACAGCTTTTGATGTGCCAGTAAAAATGAGAAAAAAATTGACCAGTTTGAGTATTTTGGGGTTGAATGTGAATTTGTCTGGTATTTTCCCTCTTTCAGGTAATCATTTTATGCCGCCGACTCCCGTTCATAATTCCTTTTCTGAGTACACTGCTGTCTTTTTGTTTGTTTTTGGTCATTCATTGATTTTCATGTTGCATTGTCCAACCAGGAGAAAAATATTTAATCTATCGAAACATATAAGATTTGGGTATTAAACAACTTTTGAAAGACTTTGCATAAAATATGAACATAGTCCAAACCAATGCCCATTTTTGACACTATCAAGCTGAAAAGTATTTCCAAATTTTCATATGTGGAAATGGGACAAAACAAAATCTGCCAAACAAGAAATCTGACTGCTAGGACTGGCATTTAAGGAGTTAAAAAAAAAAAAAAAAAACGCTTGAAAAAGTATGGATTTGTGTTGTGTATACTGAAATATATAGTAGTATTATATATAAAAAACCATGACTGTACACAATGTTTCCATGACAATCGTGACATCTTTTATTTGCAGAGATAAATCTCAGTTCGTTTCAGACAGGATGACTTGAAATCATGACTTTCATTTCCCGTGTAAACGACGACCAGCATCTGTGCCAATTATACCCACATGCAGATGTGACGTCACTTAACGGTTCAATAGGTGACGCTGACATAAGCCTGTAACGCACCGACCAGAAAGGCAGAAGGACAAGATTTTTAGATTGGAGTTGTTCTATTTTTGGGAGAAGTTTGCTTTGGTCGAGCCTCGTTAGCTTCAACCAAACTAACCTGGGTATGGTCAATGAAAATGCCTAGAGAGATATCTTCTCTATTGAGAACCAATACTTCAACAACAACAACAAAAAAAGGGGGGGTGAGGATTTCATTTTGACAGCTGTAGTAGCTCACTAGTGACAGAGCACGCCTTCAGTTTTTTTAGTATTTTTTTCTTTTAAGCTACACTTTGTAGTCGTGACAACGCAGGGGGAAACTCTGTGGAAGCGTCGCACCAAAAGGAAGGCGTTGATTTTAAAGACTTCTTTTAATTTCGTGTAGAAAATGTGTTTGGATCCTCTGGGAGGGGTTAGGGTTAGAGACCTCACGACTCTTCCTTTTGCGTGAGGAGTAAATCTGGCGAGATTTAAATGAAAGTATGTGTGAGCGCTGGGAGGAGGGAGAGGGGCGCCGACTGGACAGAGTGCAGAGTGAGAGAGCTCTCGTGTGTGTGTGTGTGTGTGTGTGTGTGCGTGCGTGTGTTTTAAAAGTAGGAGGTCTCTTCCAATTGCCGCAAAACACAAAAGAGCTGCAGAGGGAGACCTCAGCAGGGGGGCTCTTAGCAAGGCCATCAGCTCACAGGGAAAGGGCAAAGGAAGGGCTCACATGCAGGAAACAGCCTGTAAAGGAGATGGATTTCACTCACACGATCTTGCACTTATATCCTCATGAGGACATTTAATTGCCCTTCATCTAAATCCTGCCAGTCTATGAAGAAGAGGTGTGGAGAATGCGCTGACTAGATCTGCACCCCATAAATATGTCCTGTCCTGAAAAGTTGGAAGAAGTACCTAACCTCGTTTTGGATGAGTAGGTAGGGAAAAGTCCAGTTTTGAAATTGTGACAAGCATGAAGGCGTCACAGGAGAAACGAGAGAGCAGGAGAAACACTGAACATCAACACGTGCCGTGGCGACACTTTTTTCTCGTCAGAGTTGATGGGAACATGGACTGAGCCGAAAGGAAAACCACCAGCCACAGACGGAAATGTGTCGGCCGGTCTTAATATGGAGCCGCAGCTCGGTTCAGACATAGATCCATCCAAACGTTTGAGCCAGGGGTCGGAAATGAATGCTCAGGGTCTCCACAGTTGAATAAAAACCCGCAAAACATTTCAAATCTCGCATCTTCTCTCGTCGACTCGAGTTTATTTGAGTAGCACAACAAGGCAGTTCAAAGTGCTTCAGGTCATGAAAACATACGACTGACACCAATCATGAAACAAGCAACAAGCTTTGCGTTTTGTCAAATGCCACGATGAAAGTCGTCAAGCAAAAGTGCACCACATATGTAGATCAGTGTTCCAGGTTTTAGCCTCGATTTAAAGTTTTCTGGAAGTTTGCTCCAGATTCGTAGAGCATAAAAACTGAATCCTGTTTCTCCGCACTTGTGGCTCCAGGGATGCAGAGTTACGTTCTACTTCGTGTTGGTCAAGTCTCAACCCTAAAGCAAACGTCGAAAACAATACGCCGCAAATATGCCTTTATTTTGCTGAAGCTAGTCCTGAAGGCAGATTAAAAGTACAAATACGTCCTCAAATTTTGCCCGCGCTCACTAAGCGCAAGAAAACAAAAAAAAGCAAGGGACAACTCTGACACGCTTTTGTTTTGCAAATGCTCACCTTCGCATTCGGCCGAATGACACATAAAGACAGTATTTATGTCAGGAGAGGAAAGGGAATAATTGGCTTCGCACTCCTCGCGCTCTACAGCCGATAATCCCCGATCATCATCATGTTAATGTACAAACACAGACAAATCGTCAGATCCTGTGGGTCCACGTACGCACAGAAGCGAGCCAACCATCCCTCCCACCGTGTTTCCTTTGTGCGGACCATTGTAACAGTTTTGTCTGAGCCATATGGGCTGGTTAAGGGATGTGGACCCCCAGCAGCTGAGGCTTTGTCCTCGTGTCACACAGGTCACCGGGATTGTGTTCCCCGCTAATTCCTTCTTTCAGGGACTACAGATCAGAGTCTATAATGATCTGGGCGGCCTAGGACAGGGATTACTGCTGCTACCAGACATCAACAGGCCTGTGTGTGTGTGTGTGTGTGTGTGTGTGTGTGCGTGTGTGTGTGCGTGTGTGTGTGTGGGAAGGGGGTGAAAAGCGGGAGAAGATAGAGAGAGATGACATCTTAGATGAAACACAGTTGCTGCTACTCTCTCAGCAGGAATCAATTGATTCCCTCCTCTTGCTGGAAACCCACCCAGCGCACCGATATGGATCCTCCCCACCTCTCAAACACACACACACACATACACACACACACACACACACACCCACACACACACACACGCACACACACATGCTCTGAGTTTTCCACCTCATTTCTCCCAATCCAGTTTAGGCAAACAGTATTAGCGGAGAAAGTGAAGGCAGTGAAGGGAACGTAATGGCTGCTGTTGTCTTCCCTGACCTCTATTGTTGCCGTGTGGATTACAGATTACAAAGTGTTTTCTGCTTCTTTTTTTTTTTTTCCACCTCCACACCTTTATACCATTTGTTATGTAACAGTATTTTAATAAAAAGTTTTGCAGACCCCCAGGAGTTTTATCTCAGTAGAAACTGACAAGATTCCTTTCAAAGCAAAATCTGCTCCAGAGGCAGCACATGTTTTAATTTCACGATGTGTCCGCTGCTTTATTTAATCTCAGCTTACGACATTAAGCCCGTGAAACATTTCTTTACTGAACTCGTGTCTTGTTCAACCTTCTTTAAAGCTGCAGTGTGCAACTTTTTAAAAAAAAAAAAAAAACACTTAGAAACGTTTTTACTATTAAAACTATCACTCTTGTGACAGTATGATGTGATACAGATAATCTGTGAAAAATTTCCTCTGCCTTCTCCCAGTGCTCCCAGCAGAAACTATGACCAACCAATCAGAGCCAGGAGGAGGGTCTTAGCGCTGACAATCATCCTCTGTGTTGCTCTCTGCTACGCTGCAGCTTCTTTTTGAGAGCGCAACCTGTGAATGCCCACATTAGTCGGCGTAGCCACTGATAACGGTGGATGAACAGTTTTTCTCTAATATTAAGTTGTTTCTGAGCTGAGCTGCATGTACACGAGGATGATTGACAGCACTAAGACTCTCCTCCTGAATCTGATTGCTTGTTTTTTTTGGCCGAGAGACACCAACATTGGCTCAAGGACCAGGTGGAGGATCTTTTCACAATGATCCGTCTCAAACAACAGGTGGTTTGGGACACAACGGGCGACGAAACTCCCGATTTGTCTGTCGCATTTGCCTCCGGACTCTAGCTGGAGTCTTTCTTTTGTCTTGCAGAGGACTGAAGGTTTGAAGTCAAAACTTGTTGGTTTTTGTAAATGTTTACTTTTTTAACCACCTGAACAAAAAAAAAACTTTTAAAAGAGCGTTAACACAATCAAGTAATTATGTGATCTTCTCTTGTAATAAAAATGCTATACATGACAAATATGACCTAAAAAAAAAAAAAAAAAAAAAAAACTTGCCTTTGTTACTTAACGCCTTGAAATTGGGCCTCTGTCTCTTTAAACACTCCCAGTCCTTCTGTCCAAAGACAGCAGCAGGTCCATCCAGGTGTTTTGCTCAGTGAATGGTTGCCGGGGGAGATTGAAGGATTTCTCAAACATGCATGAAAGAATCAAGGCAATGCTCCAGATATGGCGTTGAAGAGGGAATAGCATTATAACACAACTTCACATCATACTGCCCCTTTCACTTTAAACTTTTAAACGATTTAGGGTTACAAATTGAGTGTAATAACAGCATTTGGTCCTTTCTCACGATGGGAGTAGAAGCGACCGCATTTGTATTGGCTTTCTGAATCAACAGAAACTCTTCTCACAAAATGAGATGCCTAACGCGGGGAACTTTTTTTCCTCTTGTGCTCCTCTGCTTAAAGCCCGTAAAAAAAATAAATAAATAATACCGCAAATGAGATATGTCGTGAAATATAGCATGAGTGAAATGAAAGTCCGTCCTTTTCAAACACAAACTGCAACTTTCGCTGAGATCAAGAGCAGGAAATCCAGAGTAGATGAAAGGCTTGTTGCAACAAGAGCCTTTCAGTTCCTTTCAGAAAGGGGAGGGGGGAAGAAAAAAAAAACAAACAACAACAACAACATTGTCGCCGTACGGGACTTTGGTAAACAGCGTTGGTCTCTCTCACCGCCGGGAGATTGATAAGACAAGCTTGCTAATTAGATCTTCAGAAGAAAGATGTCTGAGTCCTGAAGGAAGCTGCGAAAGCTCATGTAGACCAAAAGGAAGAAGAAAAAAAATGACGAGTTGCTGAAAAGAACTACTTTTAATGGAGCAGCTGAAATAAATAAAAAATAAATACATAAGGAAGGAAGGAAGGAAAAAACAATTTGGTTCTTTTCCCTCGTTCTGCCTTTAATTTTCTGCCCTCATTTGTTTGTGTTGACATTGCTTCAGAGTTGAGCCTCTTCCTCCTTGGCGATTGTGAAAGGGACTTGCATTGTAATTCATTCCCTCAAGGACCGGTCCCCATGCAAGGCCAGCCGATAATAGGGGCGAACCATTTACCCGGCACTTTTATTTGTGTTTTTTCTCTCTCTCTCTCTTTTTCTCTTTTCCTTTCCCTCTCGGCTTCGGACAGATCACGGTTGCCGTGAGATGACAGCTGTCTCCGATGCATTAGCATTGCAAATTGATGAATTAATGGAGGTTGGGTAAAGAGGGGGTGGTGGGGTGGGGGGGCTCAGCCACAGGCCTGCAGCCTGGTTTAGGACAGAATGGGTCGAGTCCTGGCCAGGTGCTTATGAGAAACCGTGAGATGAGGAGCAGCTGACAGGCCAGATTTTGATGTATTTTATTTATTTATTTATTTTTTGTCATCGCATTGTTTTGGTCTGACCCCTTCAAACTTCACAGTCTGCAGTTATTGCTTGTATTTAGGCGAGAATAAAAATTTAGGAAACGCATAGAGTTTTTAGAGGGTTTCTCAAATGTCCTGCATCCATTTTGACTCTATAATGTGTGTGTGTGTGTGTGTGTGTGTGTGTGTGTGTGTGTGTGTGTGTGTGCGTGTGTGTGTGTGTGTGCGTGTGTGTGTGCACCGGGCCCCTCCAATTAGTTCATATTTCCAAAGTAGTTCATTTAAATCGCGTTGAGTCACGACAAATGTCATGAAAATATCTAGTTCATTCGCAGAACTTTATGATCAAGTTGATCCAGTCATATGCCTTTTATCCAATTACTATTATTATGGACCCAAAGACTTTCTTGTCTTATGAGAGTTAGCTTGTAATCATTTTGTTCATGCAGCATCACTCATTTGTTGGTTCCGTAGCACAGAACAGACCGAAGGACCCAGACTAAAGACTAATGGCGATCGTTAAGATGCTGATTTTTCACAGTTTCTTGCGTGTGATGCTGGCCACCAGGTTATTTATTCAGCATTTTTCTTAGGTAAGGCACTTAATCAATGCGTCATTATTGGGCCTTATTCAGGAAAACGCGGCACAAACAGGTCGCTGCAGATAATGTGTGTAAAGAGCCTCGGCCACAGAGCGGATCAGTGTTTACGTTTGCCCTGCAGGTAGCGCAGTTATTAAAAAGACGAATTGATTACCACAACGCCCGGATCTTGCCACTCACACTGTCAGCTACGACCAAAACGTGTCAAGCTGCCGAGATCAAATCGTGCTAATGTCGTCTTTATAATGCAGCCATGGAAGAAGGTGATTGTTCCAGACCCCTGCGAAAGGATGGATCGTCATGGTAACCGGTGAGAGCCCTGAAGCTTCGCGCTTCCTCGGAGGAGACCTCAGAGGTGCGCGGAGACGTGAATCCGTCGCCAGCAGAGCAAAAATCGGAGAGGAAACCGTTTCTGAGACTTGGAGTGGGGGGAGAGGGGGGTTAACGTGGATTTCAGTCGGACCGTGATCATTGGATCATTAGATCCATGAGGAAAAACGGGAGGGAAGAGTTAAAAGCCCCTTTCATAGGAAAGTCAGCTGTTTGCATTTCACCAATAATTCATCTGTAAACTTATAAAGCAACCCATTTTCATCCGTACGTTCCCTCGGATTCGTTTCGCCTGCTGGTAGGATTTGTTTTGTAAAGCACATGTTCTTCATTTTCCTTACGTAAATGACCTGGATGACTTCAGCTTCACCTGACAGAAATACGTCGCATGGCATTTCTTCTGGAGTAAAAAAAAAAGAAGGGATGGAGAGAGGAAGGACTGCTGTCTGGGTCCTTTACAAAGCCTAGAGTGGCCATCCTCCTACTGCCAGTCCTTGCACAGGGCCACAATTAAATTCTTCACCCACTTATTCTTCTCCTCTTTTCTGTCTCTTGAGGAGACACCTCTCTTGAGAAACCACTGAGGCTGCTTTTTTAAAGGTCCCAGTGTGGCAGGGTGACAGAGGACGCCACTCTCTGTCCTTTCTCTAATTTGGAAAGACCACGCAGTGTTGAAAAGGGGGTTCTCAGCTCCCTTCCCAGAGAGCCCCACTGCTGCTGCCCCCTCACCCAGCAGACACCCCACCGTGTCAGCCGTGCTCGGGGAGCGCGCCCCTGGTCGCTTCTCAGATCCCCCACGCCACCCCGCCCTCGTCTTTCTGTGCGATACCGGCGGCATTGTGAGCGGCGGACAAAGAACAGGAAGCCTGGGGGTCGCCAGGGCACGCCTGAAGGTCAGCTCAATCAGTCTCTGTGTGATGGATGTGGCAGGAAGGCTTGAAAACGCAGCGCGCGGGATGACCAGATCCACTTTTTACTCTGTTCTTTGTCCAACATCTTATGTCAGCACACACATGATCCAATTTATGTTCTGTAATATTCTAGCAGTACAAGTCATTTCTATTTAATATGTAATAAATACGTAAATTCCCTTCAGGATCAATAAAGTATTTATTCTGACTGAACTGAACTGAACCAAACTGAACTTAACTGAACTGAAAGTGGCAAACTTGGCCTGTCACCATTATAAATGGTGCTGAACGATAAATTGTCCCAGAAATTATTGCGACAAACGATAATATTGTCGTTTCGAGAGCAGTTTCCACTGATAACGGCGTTAAATTGCAAGTTTGCTCTCAAAGACTAATAAACTTTGAGAGAGCAGCAGCAGAAACTGGACGATAATTCAAATATCCAAAATAAAGCACAGCAAAGAAAATGAAATTAAAACAACACCAGAAATAAAATTCCAACTAAACTACTCATCAGAATGAAAGTTGCTGAGCTCGTCTCAATTTATCACATGATTAATTCCTTAACTGCTTATTAAGAAAGGCTTATGACAAACTGAATTGAATCGAGTTGTTTGGCGTCCATTTTTTTCTTTTCATTGAACTCTGACCTTAACTGAGTTGAATCTCTCTTACTTTTACCAAGTGAAGTCACAGCGACTCTGCTGCTGCAGCAACAAATGCGCTAACAGGCTAATCCGTGAATGAGGTTTACTGCATGTGCAGATGATGGGCAGGATTGGAGAACTGATTCCTAAATTAATGGTGGTAAAAAACAAAAGAGAGAGAGAGAAAAAAAATGGCACTCTAGTCGGTGGGTGGGAGAAGGGTGTTTGTGTGTTCGCAGTCGTCATGGCGACCCCCGGCTGTGGGAAGCAGTCCAAACATGACAGAGCTGACTTTACTGACTCAAGGTGACTGGGACGGGGGGACACAGCGGCACACAACATGGGGACAATAGCCTACCCGTTAGCCCCAATGGGGGACACATGTAACGGGATTAGGGTGAGGACACCTGGGAGGGGGAGAGACCACATGGGGAGATGGTAGCCCCTCCAACGCATCCCAAACCCACCCCTTCACACACACACACACACACACACACACACCCCCACACACACACACACACACACACACACACACACACACACACACACACACGCAACATGAATAATTATTGATTTGGTTTTTGTTGAAATATTTTGAAATCCTGCCAAACTAGTAACGTTTTATCCACAGTTTCACTTCACACAGTTGTTGTTTGTTATTATTATTATTATTATTAAGTAGTTATGAGGTACATCGACAAAACCTTAAACTGCTGCTGCGCAGGTTACTCAGCAGGTTGTTGCTAGGTAACCAAAGAGCGAGTTAGTCCATGCTACTTACCTACCTTAGTTCACAGCAAGAGGTTCTTCTGCCTACATCCCCCAGAATGCTGTGCAGTTCTGGATCGGACTTCAGTCGAATTATTGAACATTCTATCGTATTGGCTACTGATATTGATTACATGTCTATCGAGTTATAATTTGTTGTTGATTTATTGTCCAGCCCTCGTGATAATTATTTACATCAGCCAAAACAAATTAAGCTAAACAAATTTTAATCAAATTGGAGCACGTTTTTAGTCGGCATCAGTGGCACGAAAAACTGTGGCGCTGAGCTAGAGCGGGCGCCACGACGACGACAGAGAAATTACTCCTTGTCAAGAACGCTCTGGGGCCCGATCAATCTTCACTGTAGTTGTGTTGTTGTCTGATGAGGGGGAGCTAAAGATGGAGAGGCAGGAAATAAAACTCTAGAGATCAGAAGACAAAATAATGGAGGAGGCAGAAGGATACAGACGTCAAAATAAACCTTTTCAATGTGGTTGACAGACAGCAGGTACGTCATGTCGGACTGTCAAGAGGAGGTTTGTAAATATTCATGCTACTCGTCGCAAATGTCGGGATTATGATCGTTTTTGCGTTTTTCATTATAGTTTTGTTGTATTTGGAAGCTAACTCAATTCGTCTAATTGAGTTAGCGTTAATTCATTTTTTTGAGTTGGTAGAACTTTAAAAAGTCAAAGTATTGTATTCTGATTACGGATATATCTATCGGGTAATGAATACTCAACAGAAGACAACATTTTTTTTTAAAAAAATGCTTCAGATTTTTGCAGGATAACGACTGACTCTGGCATTTTCTCCCAACTTTTGCTGTCGCCGTTTTTATTCACACAGGGAGGATTATGGTGTCGTAACTCGGCAACAGCTGACGTAAACTCGGAAAAAAATATATATTTTACATCAGTACAAAGGGTTAATAAATAGATTGATAAACACAAAATGTTTATCTATTATATCTATTCTTTTAGTATGTTTAAGTTAGTTTTATAAACCACGACATAGCTCCAGTTGTTGTTTTTTCTTTAGTTAACTATAGTAACCTTGGCAACTGTGTGCTGTAGCTGCACATTGGAGCGACAGTGTGTCGGCATGCACTTCAGAAAGTACGTAGCTGCGTCCCTGGTTCTCAAAAGAATATTTTTAAACCTCCCACAGCTTTTCACGGCTTTTTCGCTTTCGGAACGAATCAAATGAAAACCGTTGTGAAACTTCTAAGGTCGATGTACCTCTATCTGCTCAGCCTCCACCCTCCATCCAAACCCTCTTGGCTCGTCTCTCATCCCACTTTTCCGTCTCCCCCTGTGCGCGAATTCCTGCGCCCTGCACAAGACGCCCAGTCAATTAATAAGACATTGTCTCCACCCCTTTGCTTGTGCACAAGAGGCCACCCAGGAGCGGGCGGGCCTTTCCTCTAAAGCCGCTTCACTGGTGGCCCCCAGGAATGCCAGGAGCTTTGGGAACAGGGTGGGGTTGGAGGTCCGAGGGGGGTGAAGTGGGGATGGAAGGGCACAAGGGGGCATGGGGTTGGTTGGAAAGGTGGATAATGGAAACAGCCCCATCATGCTCATGTGCCGGGGCAAGCCGGTTAAAAATTGGAGAGCGACAAAAGGAAATGCTTTCCCTCCTCTCCAGGATCAAAGGCACTTCACCCTTCGGCAGTCCAGCTTAAATCCTGCCCTGTGAGCAGCCCAGTCAGAAACACACACACACACACACACACCCCCACACACACACACACACACACACACACTTTTTAGTTGGGGCTTGCTTAAAGGATTTCAAGCTGGCACACATTCACGTCCTGCTGGCTTTTCACGAACCATGAGCTGATGCTCAACTTCACCATGAAGAGTGAAGCACCAGTATTAAAAATCATATCAGTCTCATGGGTTTTTTTTTTTAAAAGCCCAGAATTTCAAACTTTATTAAATAAATGAGATTAATAAATTAGGAGAATTGTGTTTCTCCTGAACCCTTCAACTGGAAGTGGAATGATTGAAGAAACAAGACAATTTAAAACATTAAAATCAACATAACACAAAATGAATGTCTTAAGATTATCATCGGCTGACAAAAGGTTAAACTCTATGAAGATGTTTTTGTTCTCTCTCTCTCTCTCTCTCTCTCTGTCTCTTTCTCTCTCTCTCTGTCTCTCTCTCTCTCTCTCTGTTTTGGTCTGAAAGGTTTTTACTCATTATTTGGACTCTAAATACTCTTGGGGATCATTTGTGACAGTTTCAGAGAGTTGTTCAAACTGAACAAGGCTCACTGGGTCCTGCACGCTCATATTCCAGAAAACGGTCCATTCGCGTGTCGGCTGGTCCGTCCATCATCGTCTCAGCCCGACTGTTTACATGTCCAGAGACTTCCTGATCACACTGAGGATTATTTTTGCCACGTAACTAAACAAACAGTTTACCACAGCAGGTTTATGGTCACTGCTGAATCTCTGGGAGCCAGTCTGAGGTTTAGAAGATTATTTATTCATTTGAATATAATACAGATTTCCACAAAACACATAAATAGCAATTAGCAAACAGCAATATAACAACATCCCCAAAACAAGCCTGGCAGTTCCTGAACCTGCCGCCCACGTCAGACCAGTCAGACTGAGGACAGGCTGATGACAACAGCCAGTAAACAGGAGCCCTGAAGCCCCGCCCACTGCCCTCTAGCCCCGCCCACTGGAGGGAAGGCTACTCAGAGCAGCCACCAAAGCTATCAAATCTCTCCCTTCATCTTTTCTGATTCAGTTACTGGCTACTATTTGGCAATTCCCAGATTCTGCATTATATTAAAAAATAAATAATGGCATGAAAATTTTATCAAGACTTATGGCAGACAGACTACTATCCCTGTTTGAGTCGTTCGTTGAAGACGACGTGAAAAGAACTGATGTGTAAGAACGATCCGCTCAGGGTTAAAATACTTCATATCTGGGTTAACGTGTCAGGTCTGAGTGGGGAATCGCCTGAGTTGCTCAGGAGTAGATTCAGAGACTGCATGGTTTTATTTCATCAGGGGAAACCAACCGAAGGGATGTAGATCAGCCTTAGATCAGCCAACAGAGTCAGAAATTGAGTCCGACGTATTAACGGATGTGATGTTCATGCTCGAAACAGACCACGTTCCTGGATCCTGATGTCGTCAACAAGCGAGCAAATGAGTGACTGGTGCCCACAACCAGGCGGAATGGTTGACCCTGAAACAGAATGACCTTTCCATTCGTTTGGTCCGATTTACTGCAAAATGATTATGAAAGCAAAACAGTGACAGGTTACTTTTTAAAAGAATTTTAGAAAATCTTGCTCTAAAAATAAATAAATGAAGAAAAAGACCCACAAAACCCCACAAACGTTCCCCAGGCTTTCGGCACCTTTAATCTGAACTACTGTAGCTCTGACTGCTGGTTAAAAAAAAAAAAAAAAAGACATGTTCCACTCACAGGTGTCCTGATGGTGGCAGATTTTCCCACCTGAGTTGTGCATTTCCTCCCGAGTCACCGGCTTTGTGATGTGCAGTTGTCCGAGTTGGACCCAAACGGGCTGCGGAGGACAAAAAAAGTCAATAAAAAGTAGGAATAAATCCCATAATTTCGTGTCACCCATGTCTGAAAGCGAAATTTATGTATTCTATAGATTCGTTGCACAGGAAGTAAACCGTTTCAAACCTTTATTTGTTATCATTTCGACGATTATCGAATATCGTCTTTTTAATTATATCATGTTCACGTTTATCGGCGTCACATCAAAAATACACAACAGATCCTCTTTGTGTGTTTTGTTGCTGTTGTTCCGTGTTAATCCAAAACTCTCTCATTGGCAGAGGAGCGCAGCGAAACGTTGCCGCCTGAAGTCCACTGATGAGAACCGTGATTGTGAGAGAAAAGAAATCGTTCTACATGTCAAATGATTCAACTTTTTTTTCCCCTCCCACCCCAAATCCCCAGTTTTCATACATTTCAAATGTGAGTTTCGTTATCAGCGGTTTCCTTCGTGCATTTGCAAAACTTGTGCGAATGTTTTAAGTCGACCAGACGCGCGTCTTCTCTGCGTGCGTAAAAGCGTCCCCACTCTGTCCGTCTCGTTTGATGCGTCATTTTCATTAGAAGTCTCCGCGATGGGTTTTCAGCGCGCGTCTCCCATCTACATACTCAGAGTGTGCACGACACATTGTCTCGTAATGGACGGCGTGTCAGTGCGGGCCGGGCGAGATTTCAAAGAAAAGACATCCTTGCGCGGAGAGACGGAGAGAGCGCAAGCGGTGTAATGAGTTTCTGCTGCGGAGCATCCATGTTGCAAAATTAGCCGGAGGGAAAGTGCCCTTTAAGTGCACCGTCTGTATCCCTGCGTGGATGCAGCAAGTGGGGTGAAACCAGCAGAGGAGGGATTCAAAGCCGCGGACGCACAACTCGGCTTTGTTTTGCAAATATTTTGCGGCCGTATCAATCTGGGTCCTGCGGAAATCATCCGTACAATTGAAAACATGAACCGCTCTCTCATATGTACACGCATAATAAGGGAACCACTTTTACCAACTTTTTGTGTGTGTGTGTGTGTGTGTGTATACATATATATTAACCTATATGAACCTGTCTCATGCACAAACACAATAAACTTTTACTATTTTTTTTTTTTTTTTTTTTTTAAAGACAAGCTGAAAAGTGTGGCTTGCATTTGTTCGCAGACACAGTAATCAGGCCCTGGTGCAGCTGGTGAACTGAGCCGGTTATAGCAGGTGATTCATGATCTAACATGGAGCTGAAAGCTTTTTTTTTCTTTTTTTTTTTTTCTTTCCTTAACTCGGGTCATTTTTGTCTGACGTGCACATTCATTTGTTGATTCGAAGCATCTGGGCGCCACAAAAAAACAGCGAGACGGCTTCTCACTGCGCTGCACTTATTTTCTTAAAGTGAGACAAAATTACATAGACTAAAAGTAAGTGAAAGCGGGTAACTATTACTAGTTACCTGTAACGAGTTAGGGTGCATTAAAAGTGACCTCCCCTCTTTTAGAAGTCGCCGAAATTAATAAATTAGCTTAAAATTATATAACTTTCAAATTGTTGATATTTTTCCCCCAAGTGTTTGTGGGGGTGCAGAAATTATATTAAATGTTGGACACATAAAAATTGAAAAATAAATCACATGACATTACCCTTTTCTCAACTTTAGGGCCAGGCGCAGACTCAGAGAGCGCCCTCTCCTGCTGGCATGCGATACTGCACAACTCTTCAATTATTGTCGAGTCTTTCGCCCCAATATTATTCAGCCTTCCGTCAGACATACCAAAAAAATACAAAACCCATTATACAAGTGATGCAAATGTGAGTTTTATGTTATTTTAGCTGACAAGATTGCAAAATGATGTTTTTAAGAAAACTTATTTGAGTTTCTCATATTTATTTGTAGCAGTGGTAAACTTTTAGAAACTTTTTTTTTTTTTTTTTTAGAAAGTTCAGGAGAAAATATTGTCACTGGATCAAATTTAAGTGATTTCATGCATCTTTACTATACACATTACTTGTATATATTCTTGTTCAAAAGGATTTTTATCACCATTTATCCTTGCTGCTACATCTACTGAATGCTTTATGTGTAATTTAGGTGTGACAACTTCAGAGACACAACATAATGTCCTTCTACAAGAAGCATTAGATGAAAACTAAAAAGAAACACAACAGCCATTACTTATCACCCATCATGAAAATAATCCTGCTGAAAAGGATTAAACTGATTTATCGCCAACGTATTGAACAGAAAAAAACGTGACAGCTCTTATGCCAATATGTAACTGTGCATCAGATTCATTGACAAACACCGCCACCTAGAGGTCACTCTCTTTGTACAACCCTTGCATGTCTGCAAATCTATTTGATTTCTGAGATCTGGTGAAAACACATTCAACAACATGCAGATGAGGTCAGCCGGTTAAAAGCTTTTTATTGAAGAAAATGAAGGTTCCCCCCTGCTCCCCACTCCCTTGGTCAGTTAAAGTAACTGATGTGACCTGAAAAAAACAAACAAACAAAAGAGGATCTCCACAGTGCTCTACAAAGTAGATAAGTATATTCATGTATCAGGTAAAAGTAGTTATTGAGGTTTAGAATACAGAACAACAGCCATGAACAGGAACAGACAGATAAACGAGTGAAAAGGGGGATAGGTCGTTTCTTACTCTTGCATATAAAAAATAAATAAAAATAAATAACTGAAAGCACATGTTTTGTTTTGTTTTTTGTTTTGTTGCCCTTAAAGCTCGGTTTTTGTTTCTTTTTTTTGTGATCGCACAGTCGCTCAGCCGGGATCCGCTGCAGCAGCACGTTTCGACCCATCGCCTCTGAAAAACAGAAACCGGAAGCGAGCGGCAGCACATGCAACGTGACAAAAACGGGCGCCGACGCCACGCATCCTTCCGAACCACACATGCAAACCTGCAAACGTCCCCCCTTCAAAAAAAATAAAACAATAAAAATACAGTTCATGTCACAATGAGCTCCTGGACGAGGTCAGGATCCAGTAACCACTTCCCACACGGCCGCTTTTGCATTGAGTTATGATGCAGAGTCATTTTAAGCCAACGTTGTCTGAAAAATTAATTGTCAAGGTACCAAATAAGATCTGTCAAACTTTTTTTTTTTTTTTTTCCTCTAATGTACATCGACAGCCACCAAAAAAAAATAAATAATACGTGGAGTACTCTGCCTTGTCAGTTAAACAAGCATAAACATTACATAACTTTCAGTACAAAAAAAAAAAACAACCTCCCAGCAAAGCTGCTGACATAAACAAGACATTTATTGAGAATATTTCGATAAATTTCAGTCAAAGAAGCTGTAACATACTCAGGTTGATAAAAGTGGTTCCCTTATTATAGACTACATCAATAAATACACACACAAGATAAGCCTCTTTCCATTCTGAAATCCCTCCCCGCCCATTTTTCTTTTTTTTTTTTTTTTTTTTCCTGAGGCAGAAATAGAAATACTACTGCAGTCTTTCCTCAAGTGCTCCTGGCAGGAGAATCGCTTCATTAAAGGGCCGCGTCGTTTTAAACATCACAATCGATTTGGGCACTTCAAAGAAATAAAATAAAATAAAAAATAAAACAAATTAAATTAAATTAAAGCAGACTTGTCCCCAACGGTGTACAAGAGAAGCCGTGCTAAAATAAAAAAAAAAATAAATAAACACAACGCACACAGATACGCTCCAAAACAGTCACTTCAGCAACAAAACATGCGACCTCTGTCTCTGCTAAGACAAAGAGTGTTTGAATTTTTCTTGGTTTTTTTTTTTTCTTTTAAAAGGATGAGTTCCTTCAGGCATTGACGTTTCAACTTCAAAATGGAGGAAGGGGGAGAAATTTCATTAAACTTGCAAATTCAGAGTAAAGCATCCCTCTCTCTCTCTCTCTTTTTCCGTAGCAGGACAGCAAACATGGTGCTCGTCAAAACGAGGGGGAGGAGGGAGAGTCGTCCCCGGGAGACTCTGGAACCAAACCGGCCCTTTAATGTGATCCACTGATCTGTTCCCCTGCTAAGAAAGTGAAGCTTGGTCCCACAGAGACGCGGAGTGGAGTGCGGTATTTTCTTTGGAGCAAACAGCAGCGCAGCACATCAGTTAATAAGAGCACGGCTCCCAGAGGAGAGCACAATATAGAACACTCTTCCTCTTCCTCCACTTGAGCTATTAATACACCCAAACAAAAGAACAGGCTTAATGAGGCAGCAACGGGGAACTCATGCGAGCTAACTTAGACGAGAGCTTTGTAGTGTTTAGTTTCAAGGATTCCGGTTGTTTTTGTCTTTTTTAAGGGCAACGGATCCCCACTCTGCTGCTGCTGCTGCTTCTTCTTTAATGGCTGATGCTATCAGAAGTAAAACAAAAAAACAAAAAAACAAGCACAGTACATGTACATTGTGCAACGCCCTTTTATGTTTGAACCCATTTGATTCGTTCTCTTATATGTATATATATTTATATATACATATATATGCTCTATATATATGTATACATATATAATTTTTTTTTTAAAAGGAAAAAAGCGACAGAGGTGAAAAGAGGTGCATAGTTTTAGGCATGACGGTGTGCTGAGAAAAAAAAAGAGAGAAACAAGTCAACTGTGAAAAAAAAAATAATCAAAAATTGTAGTAACAGTAATGTCGAACATTTCAAACATAAAAAAATGAAGCACTTCTTTGCATAATTGCATGAAAGGAAACCGTTTTCATGCAGCTTAAAGCGACGGCTACCTTAAAAGTTAATGCTTTGGTTCGGAGTCGGAGTGCATTAAAATGGAAGATGGCGAATGAGTGTTTGAGTGGACACAGACGTCAAGCTCAGGATTTCGATTTCATGTCCCACCTCCTGTGTCCCCATATATATTTATATATATTTATATATATATAAAAATCAAGAAAGTACAGTATTTCAGTAAGTAGTAGAAAGAGACATAACAACTAACACGACACGGCGTTAAAAACTGTCAAACTGTGCCGACTAGAACACTGGGACGTTCGAATATTTAGGCCATGGGGAGAAAAGCAGAGATGCACTGAGCGACCGAAATCAGACCGTTTTTAGCTTCATCGGCTCTGACCGGTGGAAAACTCAAACATCCCACCTTTTTACATGGCAGTGAACACACCATTCCAGCTCTAAAACCATACTTTCAGGAGTCTTGCAGGACGCCTGACCTTTTAGAGCTTTTGACCTCTTTCTGTTATGGAAATGTTGGATTTGAACATGTTGGCAGCCTCCTGGAAATCTCAAGAGCCTCTACGTTCTCGGAAGCAATGCTAATCTCTAATACGAGATGCAAGAAGCATGAGCATTTCAAATCAGACATCAATTAGTCTTGTTTTGAAATGATAGGAAACCTTACAGACCCCTGACGACAGGAAAGCTACTAAAAACGTCTCATAAAGAGAAACTGTATTCGACTAAAACTGGTCTCGGTGGGTCGAAGCTCAATCGGTGCGTCGTCGTTAAAAAGAGCGAGTTTGGTACATGGAAGGAGTAAAACTTGAAAAGTCCCAAATCGAATCGAGGCCAGTAAACAAACTCACACTGAATCAAGTAGGAATCAGCCTCAAAGGCCATAAATACAAAAAAGAATAAAAGTGGTTTATGTTTCAGTTCACATTACATCACGCACTGGAAACGTAGGACTAGCCAAGTGTCTGCACGGTTCCTTGTTTCACACACGGTAGATGGAGCAATGGCAGCATCAGAGATGAAGAACGAGCCGAGTCAGACATGCGGTGCCTATAAAAAGTATTCACGCACTCGGGATGTTTTTGCCTACTTATCGCTTTTGCAAATCAATCATGAGCAAAAGAAAAATTGGATTTGTTTTTCACAAAACAAGACAAAGGAACATGGCACCATGCTGCGATCTTGTAATGATGCACAAATGCTTCGAATCACGCGCGAAACGAGCCGCGACGGGCCCTCGACGTGCCTCCAGAGACTTTGAATGTAAACCAGACGCTCAGAACGTGCTCGGTCTGATCGCACCTTAAAGGTAGAAGGTAAAAAAAATATATAGAAATCCTGGAGGACAATTAGTTTCCATCTGCAAGAGAACTTTGGCTGCAGAGAATATTTATGTTCAAGCAACGCAGCGGCTAATGCTACACAGAAATGCTTTGAAGACAAATAAGGTGGATGTTCTGGAGTGGCCCAGTCAAAGCCCGACCCGATAGAATTTGTGGCACCTGAAAGAGCTCCAACAGTTCTGTAAGGACGACTGGCGGAAAACTCCAAAGATCGACTTGAAGGGTGTAAATATTTTATCCAGTCACTGATTTTATGTTACACATTTTTAACATTTTGTAGAAATCAGTTTTTACTTTTGAGATTAAGCTTTTTTTTTTGTCAAATAACTGAAAAAAAATTGTTGCTCGTGACTGATTTAACAAAGCAGTAAAAATGTAAAAAAAAATAAAAAAAAAAACCCAAGTCGGGTGAATACTTTTTATTGTCGCTGTTGGAACAAAAAAAGTTTGAAGACTTCCAAGAAAGCAACACGACTTTGTTTGCTGCCCTGCAGTCTCCTGAAATATCCCCACCTCTGCACTCGCAGCTGGAAACCGGACATTACTTGATTCGGCTGCAATTTTGGCACACGCACACACGCCCGAGCAACGAAAACCACCTTCCTGTTACAAAGTAATTGCATTTCGTTATTTCTGAAATCGCCGTTTCAATCGTCAATGAGAGAAAGCCCTACTTAATCACCAGCGATCTAATTGACCGTAGAGGGAAGGACGCAATTAATTTTTCCTAAGCAGTGCGACCCAAGTAAAACCCTCCGCTGCTGACCCCCAGGATTGGACCGTTCCTAGAGAAGTGGCCGTTTTAAGTTTTAAAGTAGCGCCACGTCAACTCTCTAAACTCAGCTCTGCTCTCAGGGTCACCAGAAATGCTTCGATTTGGGCAAAAACTACAAAAACACATTGGGCTAAAATGCTCACATGTTTGCCTCTTTAATTTTTTATGCATACATTTTAACATCAACACCGTCGGCTGTTTTGTTTTTTTCCTTTGCGTCCATGATTCTAAAGTCTACATGACTATTAGTAGTCAAGTCTACAAAACCCACCATGTTTTCTGCGGATAAGGAACCGTACTTACAAAAAAATATCTTTTTTTTTTTTTTTGAACACTCGCATGTATTCATTATTTCTATTCAGGCTCGTTTGGAACCATTAATAAGTTAACAATATAGCTTATAATAAATAGATTACAGTCTAAAATTCACATATAAATAAAAGCTTCACCTCTCAGACGCGGTTTCTCACGAGGTTTTGTTTCGCGTCTTCTCCTCCCTTACAGAGCATCCGCAGTTTAAATACTACAGGTTTCCCTTTGAAACAACAACAACAAAAACGCCTAGACACAGACAGATACAAAGAACGAGGAGAGGACCGACGCTGCTTTGGGCGTTTTGTTTTGTTTTTTTGTTTCATTTTTCTAATAACGACAGTAAAGACGTCTCTCCTTTCCATCTTCCTGGACCGGGGACGGAGGGGCAGCCCTTAAGACAACAATGACAACTTCTGCCTGGTCCAGACCCTGACTGACAACAGAAGAAGTGTGAAAGTCAGAGAAAAAGACAAGAGCGGCTATTGCTAATGGTGATTGATTGACTGATTGAGTGATTGATTGACTGAGTGATTGATTGATTGATATATATTACGGTGCAAGCTGCTGCTCCTGCTGCATGCTCGGTTCTGGTGACATGCAGACGTCCATGCAACGGAGCTGGAGGAGGAGACAGAGTCGTGGCGCGGGTCCGACTCCGCGGCCCGTCGACCCAAAAAAAAACAAAAAAAAAACCACTGCGTCCGGATCCGTCGCCCGCCGCCTCACTGTCCTTCCGAGAAGCGAAAGGCCGAAAGTGCGTTCTGGTCTCCGCAGTCCGTCTCCTCGACGCCCGGCGTTTTGACGGGGGGGCTGTTGGAGGGCGGCGGATTGGGCTCGCCCTCCGTTAGCGTCTTCTCCTGAGACTGCGAAGAGGAGGAGGAGGAGTGCGTGCTCTCGCTGGAACTGCTGCGCGTCTCCGTGCTGGTGCTCGTCTTCTTCATTTTCCTCCTCTTGGCCAGCGGCGCCTTGTCCACCGTCTGTAGGCGGAAACCTTCCCGTTTGCATTTGTTGAAAGCCTAAGACGAAACAGGAGGGAAGACGATGTCGGTCAAACGTTTATTTTATTTTACTGGTCCAGCGTTCCCAGCACATCAGTAAAAGTCTCTGTTGCGTTTGTAAAATACAAAAGCTGCGTTTTTAAATCAGGCCTGTCACCATAACAAATAACATAACAAAGAGATAAATTGTCCCAGTAATTTTTTGTGATGATATTGTTTTGAGACCATTTTCAAGTAACTTGCCACGATATTGCCAGTTCTCCCTCTCTCTCAAGGACAAACCTTCGTTTTGTAAAAAATACTGGACAATATTTCAAATATCCAAAACAAAAGACAACAATCAAAAACAATAAATAAACCAAAACCATTACAAAATGAATTTGAATGTCTTTGTGAAATCATCATGGCCTTCAATTTCTTATAGCGACAGGCTTATTTTTTTTTAGCAACCTTGTAATCTGCCTTGTTTGGAAGAAAACAAACAAACCATCCCCCACTATGGAACATGGAGGTGGCAGAGAGAATCCTTTCCCTCAGAACAAACGAGGAAGAAAAGAAAAAAATCCCACAACAATAAAGAGAAATGGTTTAGCTAAGAGGATTATCTTGTGTTAAAATGGTTCGATCAAGATCCAGATTTGAATCTAACTGAGACGTATCACGACCCGAACGACGTGCAGCTGCAGAGTCAAGCGACGACTCTACAGCGTCTCCGCAACTTCAGTCAACGAGGTGGTGGATTCAGCGGCGGGCTCCCAGAAGAAGAGCACTACTAGAATAGAAAGAACATTCTCACCTACTTTCTGACAACAGTGTTCTCTCGCGGCGCTCTTACATTAAAGGTCGCTTTGACGCAAGTGTGGACGGAGGCAGTCGAGGAGCCGAGAATGTCGGGGGTCATGAGTGGGTTGGAGGACAGCTGGCTGTCGTCCTGGAGCCAGGCGTTGTAACGGAGGCCGGACATCTTAATCCTCTTGTCTGGATCCACCGTCAGCAGCTCTGCAAGGGGGAGAACAAGGATAATTCACTTAACACACGAACGAGGAAGGTGAGTCATGTGTGAGTCCCACAAAGGAAGTGATTCTCTTCCCCCGAGCAGGTGCTTAAGCCACCGCAGAGAGCTCGCAATGTTCCTGCTGGCTAACGGCCAGCAGGGGGCGATAGTAGGGAGGATCATTATGTGTAAAATTGCTCTGAAATTTCTCCGCTGCGCGATTGTCACGTTCTTAAAGAGCTTTTCGTTCTCAAACGGATTGAAATTTGAAAGAACAAAAATATGGAAAACAAGAATTTTTGAAAATTACTTTTTGAAAAATATGACAAGAAATGGATTTGTGCAGGGCGATGTTTCACTTATCCAGGTCGCTATCTATTTTGGATTCAGTTCAAACAGGGAAGGGCTTTAAACCACCGTATTAGAGCAGCAGCTAATGATTACTTTAGCGATCGATTAATCGATCATTTATTTAGACGATTAATTGATTAATCAGATTTTTAAAAAATTGGCACATTCTGCAAATTTACAATATTCAAAATACGTTAACAAATAATTCAATTCAGAAGATAAACATTATTTCCTGAAATGCAACATCAGAATTCCTTTTAATGAACACTTGATCATTTGTAGCAAAAGAAGCACCGGCAGCTAAGAAAATACTTCCAACATCAACAACATGTGTGAAAAGCTCAGCTGCTTGACTTGACAGTAATACATTGCAGGGTTGATTTGTTGATTGTTTTTGGATTACTGATTAATAATTAGACATTAAAAGGTGCCAGACGGATATTATTTACAAAATTTGAACTGGGTGAAGCTAATGATGCCCCTTGAAGAGTTCTGCGTAGGACACCTTTCTTACAGTCTGCATACTCCGTTTAACGATTAATCGACTGCTAAATTAGTTGACAATTATTTCAATTATCGACTCATCGTGTTCAATGGAAAAGTTTTGAGCAATAATTTAATTTTAGGACCAAACATTTTACTGCTGAATATTTATTTTAAACTGGTGATCTAAATGATGAAGCTGAGTCACCTACAGTTTGATAAAGAGTCTTCATGATATCCCACAGAAGAAGAAGCGGCTCTAAGCAACAGGTTTTCTAGCCTTGTAGTCAATAAGGATGTAATAAGGAGTCAGGTGCTCAAGTAAAAAAAAAAAAAAAAAAAAAGGGAAAAGTAACATGAATTTGTTTAAGTGGGTGATTGTAGATGCAACAAAATTTCAAAACTGTTACATAACAATTATGTCAGAGACGGAAAATGTTCATCACCAAGACGCTTGTGGCGAGTAAGTACATGTTACTCATAAAAACACTTTAATATACCGTATTATTCAGTACATGAATGCTTCACTGAAGTTCAGTTGAGGACAAACTTCCTGTTTTGACAGCAATTTTATATCTTAGTTCAAATCTGTGCGTCGTATCGGCAATGCTGCCGACACGTTCACATCCCAACCCAGAAAAGGTTTTCATGCCCTTTGAATCAGAATGAGAACATTTTGAGTGCTTTCAGCGGCTCATCGACCAACACGAAGTGAAGTGAAAGGAAGTGATGCATAGTTTTAATGTTTCTTTGTTGTTGTTTTTTTTTTTCAAACAAATTATACGATTGTACAGTGCACATGGAAAGCATTCACAGTGTTTTTTCCACATTTTCTTGCGTTGCAACCCTATTCCTAATGGTATTAAATTATTCTCTTTTCCACAAAATTCTACACACTTACATAAATGTGATATCTTGGTTTTCTGTTTGAAATGAATTAGCGAAAACTCTCAAAACTGTTTTCCACATTGTCATAATGGAGTGTTTGTGTAGAATCTTGACCAAAGAAATCAACTTTGTACAATTTGGAACCATGACAGAATGTGGAAAAAGTGAAGCGTTGTGAATACAACAGCAGACGGGTCAGGAATTAGAATGTAGGGAAGCTTGAAGCAGGTTTCAAAAATAATATTCCAAGTTTTAAACACCTCACAAAGCACCAGTCTATCAATCATGAAGCTTCCAAAGATGTGCACGTTCACAAGTTTTACGTTGTGTGGTTTCTGGAACTGACGGTCTGACGGGTCAACCCCAATCTGACTGTCATTCGCCGCGTTTCTCCTGAGCGTTTTGCTAAAGTTGAGAGGAAGTTGGAAACGAGGGCAAAATAGTCCTCCACCGATTAAGATCGATTTGCACCAAAATATGCTATAAATTACTCAGTTATAAGAATAAAACATCAGAAAAACTAACAGAATAATACACTGTCACAGTCGAATATGAATACAAGTGCTTGAAAACCAACACTTGTATTGAAGAGCGTCTTAGACCAAATCACCTACAAATTAACGACTTTAATACACTGATATGTGTGGCTTTAACACATGAAGATGCTTTATTTGTGTATCCAATTAAATCTTTTTAATATTGTAGCAAAACACATAGTGAGAGGTTACAGCCTCACCTTGTATGAGGTCTTTAGCCTGCTGGGACACGTTTCTCCAGGCCTCGCCTCCAAAAGAGAAATCCCCCTGCTTGATTTTGTGCATGATCTCCTCGGCGCTGGTGTGGGTCAGGCTCTTCTCCTGACACTGAAAAGGCACCTGTCCAGACAGCATGGTGTACTGAAACCAGAGGAAAACCAGCATCGATCAGGGGGCACAGACCTAATCACCAGCCTATATGCTCCAATGCTTAAAACGGTGTCCGAGTGCGGCGCACAAACCGTTAAATGTTTGTTTTTACTTTACAGCGTGGCGCCCTGGACGGAGCCGGGAACAGAACGAGGCGCCGGCGCTTATATGGCACGCTTTGAAAGCGCTCTCGACCGATCACGACCGTCCGCATTTTTTCATTGTTATGCTGGAGGTTGTTGACCGTGGCTGCGGCGGCACTAAAAAGTAGAGTGTCCTGTGCTCAGTTGAGCAAACAGGATGCTCTCACCTTCGCCCGCTTGCGTCTGCCCTCAGATTTCTCATTAAAAGGACAGCAGCGGGGGAAGAGCACTTTTGGCTACTGTCTCAGCTCGCTTGGCTTGCAGGCCATTGTGCACACAGCATGTCAGAACCCGTTTTTATCAAAGCTTCATAAAGCAGACTTCGATGTATCCCCCCCCACTTCCCGCTCTCTCACAGGGGAGAACAGCAAAGCAGCGCATAAATATAAAGCCGTTGCTCTGAACGGATGACTGGCCAGAACAGAAGCAGAAATTTCTCTCTGCTATCTGTGGCCTCTCTTTGTCCACACAACGTCTCCTTTTAACTATTTCCTCCTTCATCCAGAAATGTTTAAAAAGGACTGCACAAGGATGCCATTTTTGCGGGCGCTGGTTTGGTTTTCTGTTCTGTGCTGCAGATCAAACTGAGTCCGGTTACCACGGCACACCGGGAGCTTAGATGGAAATTATGCACCATAGCCAGCATTCATTGTGTTGAAATCTAAAACCTGTATAAGACAAATAAATCGGCTGAGTACAAAGCTTAAGATTAGGATAAATTAACCTCGGAAAAAAACTTTAAAGAGGATCTGCGGATTTAAATAGTATTACGAATTTATATAATGGAGCCATCAAGAAGGATGTTCCCTAAAAGCTAGTGAAAAATGTTGTATGGTTCTCTAACACAAACCAGAATTCTGTGGCTGATTTCAGATTTTTTTTAAAAAAACTATGAACTCTATCTTTGGCAAGTCGTGATTTCTCTTTAGTTAAAATTTTTTGTGCCTACCTGCAACCATTGATTTTTTTATATTAGGAGCAAGACACCTTTACTGCTACATTATGCGGAAGTCATCTTCCGCATTTCGTATGTGATTAGTACCAGTAACGCGGTTATTCAGAGTCTCTCCAGGTGTCACCAACTCAAATTTTGGAAATTTTAAGATCTTTAAAAGAGCATTACGAATGCAATTTAAGACTCATATTTCTAAAGAAATGTATGAACTTTGTCCAGCCAACTTGCAATAAATTTGCTAAATTTATCGCAAAACTCCCCCCCCCCCCCAAAAAAAAAAACTAGTCAACTAGCTAGCAAGGGTATGATGGGAGTGAGTCACATAAAGCAACGATGTCTGCGTGTGACTCAACCTTTTGCCCAACAGAAAAGATAAATAAAACCTGTGGTTAACGTTTTAAAGGCAGACTTGTGTTTAAAAAAAATAATTAGGACATTTCAAAGCCTTAATTTTAAATACCAGAATTTAAGACTTGTGAGTGGGTATTTACAACTTTGTTGTATTTTTATTATGCATTTTATTTCTTGATGTTTTACACAATTTGGTAAAATATGTGATTTTATGACCACTAAAAAAAAGAAAGGGAGAACAACAGCATGTTGCATATTGAATTACACTTCATTATTCTGATTACCAGTATTATGGTCGCGCACTCACCAGAATGACCCCCAGACTCCACAGGTCGCAGGACTCATCATAGCCGTTATATTTGAGGATCTCTGGGGCAGCATACTGCAGGGTGAAGCACGGAGTCTTCAGCAGCTGATTGTCTGGCGGTTTTAGACGCGCAAAGCCAAAGTCTATGATTTTTATCTCGGAGTTCTCACTCTCGTCTGTGAAGAGCAGGTTCTACGAAGCAATTCGAGACACGGACAGCAATCATTTTCTGTTTTTTTTTTTTTTTCTCTCTCTCTCTCTCTCCTTCTGCTCGGTTCAGTCAAGAGCCTGCTAAATTGTACATCAAGACTGGCCGGGGTCCTTCTGACCCGTGTTAGGGTCAAACAATTTTACTCTTGTTTTGAAGAAGATTGCAGAGTCAGAGTGACAACAAGCCACATCATATGCAGTTCAGAAAAACACAGTAATTCTCCCTTCGAGGCATATGATCCAGCCAGGCTGCATTTACCACAAAAGACATACATGGAAAAAAAAAAAAAATTAGCTCTTTTGAGTTATGTGTTGTACCTCTGGCTTCAGGTCCCTGTGCACTACTCCTACATCGTGCATGTGACTGACAGCAGACACCAGTTTGCGCATGATGCGGCTGGCTTCTGTTTCGCTGAAGTGCTGCTTCCTCCGGATCCTCTCCAGCAGCTCTCCTCCACCGAGCAGTTCCAGAACCAGGAATGTGTGGAGCTAGACCAAAAAAACAACACAACACAAAACACATTAGTTTCAGAGATTTTTCAGTTTAGTCGGCCTCAGAAAGTCAAAAAACATGCGCAAAGAATGCACCATCAAGAAGCGCTACCAGAACAAGCTAGCTTATGATACAACAGTGTGGACTGAGCAAAGTCCACACTGTTTTCAATGTCACCAAGCTGTTTAAAAAGGAGGTCAGAAGAACCACAAAAGACATAAGAAGCTAATTAAAAGGAAACTGCATCATGTATGACAAACCTGTCAGACCTATCAGAGGTTCATTAAGGCTGTCAGACGGCAAGAGAGAGCAAGACTTTCAACTTCAAAGCTGAACATTAAACATTAAAGCAAAGTTGCTTTAAAGCTAATTATCCTTATGAGCCTTCAATCATTCATTCTTGAAACATGTTGGAAACATTTGCATATATTATTATCATAAGGAGATATAATATCGTTGCTAAATTACTTTCCTACACATTTGACAATGTAGAAACGAGGTGAGCTGGGCTGATTTAGACTGACATTGTTCACCTCAGCATGCAAAATGCTTGAAAGTGAACCTGACAGCATGACCTAGTTCCTGATTATCAACCGACCCCTCGGAGGCACTAGTAAACCATTGAGATATTGTTTCCAGATGATCGTCACATCATGGAAAAAAAAAAAACCATAATAAAAGAAGTGGTCCACATTCTCCAAAGAGGGAGAGGACTACTGCGTTTCCTGTGTTTACTGTGTTTTCCTTGTATTATAAATTTTAAAAACATATTAGAATCTGGCTGAAGTTGCTTTTGGCAGGTCGTAGCCTGACAAAAAAAAACACACACACAAAAAAAAACGGCGGCTTAGAAAATGGCTTCCTTATCTGTGCATTTCGGAGTAAACAGACCTACTGTAAGGCTAGCAAACATTCCCATATTTGGGCTGATGCTTGTCTGTTTATATTTTTGCCACACTCTATTAAAGCAATCCCTAACCCAAAAAAAATGCTGTTAAATTTGTGATGTTAAATTATTATTTTTAAATTAACTGTTAGGACTTTACCTGGATGCCAAGCAGATGAGCGAAACATAGATCAACCACAGTCCATCCCATAATAGTAATATGAGATCAAACCATGATAGTATTGAGTTAAAGTGAAAGGGCTCTAATAAAGATGGAGGAGAATAAAGTGTTTGGGCAACGGGGTACAGTTTCTCATTAGTGCTGGATCTGAGGAACAAAAGCAGGACTCAGCAGAGACGAAGCGAGGCAGCGCCACTTTGATCTGGGTCACAGGCCTACGAGGTACAGTAATAACCCCGCTGAGCTCATCAGGACTAAAGTGGTGCTCCTGGGCATGAAGGACTTTGGCTAATGAACCTGTATGCAGCCAGACGCTTGGAAACACCTTCCCAAATAACCGAGGTAAGCCACGTCAAAGCGTACGCACACTCACTCTGGGTTAAGTGTGCAACTCTATTAGCAGCGCAAGTGAATCTAGGTTGTTTCCATTCAGCTGAACAAAAAGCTTGTTTATACAGCTGTGGTTCAGAAATAAATCAGCTTTGAAATATCATGCACACAGAGATATTCGCGGACAACATGAGAGCGATACAGAAAAAGACCAAAAAGGCTCCCGGCAGGCTCCCATTAATCTGCCCTGTTCCAGTTCTAGGACTTAATAAGGCTGCGGTCCCACAAGGCTCCGCAGACGACTGCAGGAAGCGGGCCGAATGCGGTCGGATCCAACTTTACCTGGTCGTGGTAAATTTCGTGCAACTTCACAATGTTCGGGTGGCCGTCGCAGAGCTTCAAGGCCGCTATTTCCCTCTGAGTCTGCGCCTCCATCCTAGAGCGGACACGAACAAGCACAAATTTAGTCAAGTGAAAACCATTTCAGAGGATCTCTGTGTCTCTGCAGTGGTTTTTATATTGGATTTTGGTGTCATTTTACTGAATCAGTTGATTAAAAATGTATACCTGAACAAGTTGGGTCACTACTCCTGTTACCTTGCAAGTGAATATAGCCAGAAGAAGGATGGGTAGTATGATTTTGCCAATGAATGCAAAACAAATTATTCTCTTACGACCTGTAACTTTTAGCACTTCCAGAACAGCATTTGGTCTTTTAGACAACTGGTAATGGTTTGATCATGAGAAACATTTGCCTAATCTTGGTCCTCTCTTCATACAGAGTTTTGGAAAAAACTACAATTTTCTCCCCAAACGTTCATGTGTTTCAATCAGATTTTATGTGATAAAACAATAAAAGTAGCATAAAACTTCAATTTAAAAAAAAAAAAAAAAAAAAGATTTTCTTACAAAAATATAAAATGTGGGTTCAGCCCCCTTACTCTAATGTCCCAAAGTAAAATGCAGTGGCACCAACTGCCTTCAAAAGACACCAAAACCTACTTTTTTGTCACATTATATTCCCAAACTTTCATATGATTTTATGGGATTTGGTGTGATTGAAAACAACAAAAGTAGCATAAAAATGGAATTTCAATTTTTTTACAAAAATATGGAAAAAGTGGGTTACATTTGTTTCCAGCCACCTCATTCTAAGGCCCCTAAATACAATTCAGCGCTGCCAACCGCCTTCACAAGTCACCTCAGGTAATGAGGATTAATCAGAGAAGCAGCAGAGAGGCTGGTGGTACCTCTGGAGGAGCTGCAGAGATCCTCCTCACAACAAGTTTTAAAAGAGCATAATTCCTCAAGGCTTCCTCTTTGCTGCTTTCCACAAACTATACAGCAAACATGCAGAAGAAGGTAATATAAACTGGACACAAAACTCTGTGTGTAGCAGAAAAGTAATGCTGCACATCAACCTCAACAAGCATCGTGCTACGGAATTTATCATCAGGGTTACAAGCTGGTCAGAGTTGATGGGAAGATGGGTGCAGCTAACTGTAAGGCTATGGTGGAAGAAAACCTGCAGGAGGCTGCAAAAGAATCTCAAGACACAGTGACACAAATTATGCAATCTGATCAAAACTCATTAAAACCCCTAAAATACGAAGGTTTGCACCTGCGAAGTGGTAAAAACGATCAATTCAAGGCGCTGAAAATGTCAAGGAATGTGCCAAAGCAGCTTCGATGAGTAAAGCACGATTTCTATCCCGGATTGTCGAGATGAGGTTTGTTTTTTTTCAGCTGTGTGGCTTGTTAATAAAGTGGCGACAATATCTGGAGCAATATTTGTCAGTGAATGAGTGTGACAAGCCGTAGAGTCTGCGGCTGGCGTCCAAGATGCAGGCAGGGTTCGTGGGAGTATTGGAACCAAAAAGCAACAACTGTGTGAAAAGAGCTGGATTGCTTGAGCTCATACCTGGCGCTCTGCTTACTTCCATTAGTTTCACACGTGTCTTATGTAATACTTCCATAAGACCTTCTTTAAAGGAGGCTGACCAGTGCCCAGTTTCTTTTTTTTTTTTTTGCCAGAGAAGCCAGTGGTGGGCTGAATGCATCAAATGTAACAAAAAATATACCAAAGTGTGACGCACTTATGTGGAAAAAGACATTTGGAAAAGAAGCTTGTACCTCTTGCTGACTATCTTGACTGCGTATTGTTGTCCGGTGTTTTTATGCGTGCAGCGGCGGCAGATGGAGAAGCTGCCCTCTCCCAGAGCGCTGTCCTGCAGGTCCATCTCATAATTCATGTAGAAAGGGGAGTCCTGCACAGAAGAACGGTGGACCAGTGGTTCAATGTGTCACAGAAGCCTGCCTTTACTTCACAGTCTCACATCATTTCAGATCCTTCATCTCTGCTCTCAACACAGACCGAGATGCAGATTACAGAGAAGTAGGTGAACAGAAACCAGATTAAGCAGCATTAAACAAAGTCAAGAACCAGGTTTATCATCAAAAACTAAATGTTTCTTTATTCCTTCAGATGTAATGATCTCCAAGTATGTTTGCTGTTAGAAGAAAATGCTTGCAGATCATTTACAGAAACCTTTGTTTTGAGAGACAAAAGGAAGTACTCGGGTTGGGAATGAAGGGCAAAACCGAGCGGCTTGCAAAAGTATTTACATCTTTGAACTGTTTCAGAGGCGTAAATTGATGTCAAGTTACATCAATAGTTTCCACGTACATCATTGGGAATTTATATTATTAATATTATGGACTAATGGATGATATGACTTAGACCAATAATTAATTGCCCCTTGGGATGAATAAAGTTTTTTTATTGAAATGAATTGAAAAGGTTTAATAAGTAAGAATAAGTTTGTTCTGAATAAAGGTACTCAAGACCTTTGCAAGACATGAACATTATTTTCTCTAGCTAAAGCTAGCAACTTAAAAAGCAGATTTCTATGAAAAACCATGGAAGCTTAATTTGGCTTAAAACTTTAACTTATATAGTTAGAAGTAGGTACTAAAAGGAAACAGGCTTCCATGTGAGCTAAAATGTTTACAAGTGTGAAAGTAAACCTTTAAAAAGTACCAAATATATTCGCAACGCAAACAAATTTTGAAAAAACAAAAAGGGTCTACTTGTCAAGCTTCTTTTTTTAAAATCCCAAATATCAAAATAATACATGTAAAAATGCCCCTAGGACAAAACATTGAAACAAAGTACAGACTTAAAATCATCGTGTTTCTATTTTCCCAAAAGGCAACAACATATTGCCGGCATTCACGGAAGAAAAAGAAACATTGTGTATTAAACAGGCTCCGGCCTGAACGCGGACCGCAAAGTGCAGAGTGTGACACAAGCAAAGTTCGACAAAAAGAAAGAAAAGTGAACTTATTACGAAGCAACAGAGAAAATCTCATCTCCCCGCGAAAGCGGCCGTTAGTTTTAAGTGCGTTCTTGCTCGTCTCACCTTCATCATGGCGCTGCGGGCCACGGCGGCGGAGCCCGGCCTCTCGGAGCCGCCGCACAGCTGGATGGGGTCGTCCATCACCACATTCCTCTTGAACAGGATGGAGGGGGCCATGAAAGAGTATCCCTGCGAGCAGAAACAGAAGAGCGCGCTTGTGTTTACATTTCACCGAGTCATTTAACGAGGAATAAACCGCAGGAGCAAGAGCGGAGGAGGCGCTCTTCGCTGGAAAGCGTTGGAAAACCCTCCTGACTTTAATCAGTCCGAACCGCGCCGTCGGCTCGGCAGCGAGGCGCATATTTTTTTGGCTCGTCTCTGAGTGACAGCTCGCCATCCAGCTGTAGCTATTGTCAAAACTGTCATTGTGCTGCGTGACTGCTTAATTCCAGCTGTGGGGAGCCCAGAGCTTTGAGCTGGCGTTAATCTCCCTCCGTTTTCTTCCCCCCCCCCTCAACACCAGCACACACACAGCTGTGTGGTATGCAATGGCAGCAATGGATGGATGGACGGAAGGATGGATGCCGAATGAATGAGATGCCCTAAATTGCCGGGCTTGAATATTTGATTGCTCTGCCGTGAAATTACATCTTGGCGCTCTTAATGCAATTTTAATTTTGTTTTGTGAGGCACCACGGGGGAGCAAGTACACGGCTTAAACTGGGATTGCTGTCGTTATCTCAGAGATTGCTAGGCTTGCAAATTATAAAGACCGCAAAATTTCGGGAGTGTGCGAACGGCAGCTGAGAGGGGGAAAAAGCCAAGATGAAGTTGGCAATCAAAGACTGAAGGCGTAACCGATTTAGACGTGGTGATGCTCTCAAAGCGTAACCTTTTATTTCATGAGAGAAGCCCGTTAATGGATCTATTGATCTGCCGAGCTCAAGGATCCAGAAGGCAATCAGAGTTGAAATTTCATGCAATACATCAGACAGCTATCAGCTGGCATGGAGTTGTGGGCCATATTATGGTTCAAAGCTACATCAAAAATAGTCATTCACATCTGTTACTTCAATGAGAGCTGCATATGGCAGCAATTACTTCAATAAAAGACCCTTTAGTCAATTTGAATACCAATGCACACACAGACTCATGTTGACTTACAGCAACCTTTTGAGGACATTCAGAACTTGAATCGATTATTTCAATTGCTGTGAAGTACGTCAAATATAGCCGCAGACAAAAAGCGAGTAAAGGATAATGCTTTTGTTGATTTTTTTATTGTTCTTTTTTTTTTTTCCACCATCCGTGTTAACGCTTTGCAACGCCTGCAGCCACAAAGCCCAGGCAGCCAGAGCATGCAGAACTGAATGTTACACTGTGCAGCAACTCAAAGGAGTATCTATTTAAGGAAACAGCAGGAAAAAGGAAAAAAAAAGCAAGAGTGCTGAAAACACGGAGTCTGGTTGTTTACATCTCCTCCTGCTCACCCACCTGGAAAATGCGGTCACAGTTTTGAGGCAGCGCTGCGGGGGAGTAAGTGGGGTCCATTTCTGTGAACTCCTCAGCAAAATTACTGACATCCAGCTCGTCCCGAATCACCGGCTTGAACGGCGCAGGTACCTTCTTCGCTGCCAAGTCCTCCCAGTTGATTTTCTACAACAACAAAAAAAAAGGAAAAGAAAAAAAATGAAGCACCATTCCTAGACTTTAGCAAACCTGCCAATACTTCCAAAGGTATTTGTACTTTTTCACATTTTTCACATGTAAAAAAAATAAAGTGCAGCAAATTTTGTTTCAAATAGTCCAGGAAGTGCAATTAGGAATTGGAAATATGATGGAAAATAAATAATAATAAAGCATGATTTCGCTCCGAGCACAAGGCACAGAATTGGCTGAATAGATCAATCAATCAAATCAAATTTTATTTGTATAGCACATTCCAGCAGCAAGGCATTTCAAAGTGCTTTACATCATAACAAAAACAAAACTGCAAGTGGGGGGTTCTTGCCTTTGCATCCACCACTGTGGATCAGGCACATTGACACCGAAACCCAATCTAGAATTTCTCTCAGTATCCGGGCCGATACAGATCGGTGCGTGATGCAACATGTTTTTTTTTAACCTGTTTTTTAACCAGTTTTTATTGCAGTTCCAGGAGAAACTCTGGGATTATGTTTCTACCAGACTGAATGATGGAGTCCGGGCTTTTACTAGAACATTTGAAAAGAAAAAAAAAAAAGAAGCAGAATAGGCTTTGATGTAAAACCAATGTAGCTCTGTTGTCCAGATGGAAGCTGACCCTTCATCCCTTTCACCAATCTTTTTATCCCCTAACAGGTTTTCGCTGTAGCTGCCTCCACTGACCCTCCTACCAACTCTGACCAGTTTCTTTGTTCCTGTATGACAAGCGCTCCCTTCGCAACTATCACAATTTTTGGTATGTTAAATAAAATCTTAATAAAATGCACTAAGGTTTGTAACTATAAACACATAAAATATAAAAAAAAAAGGTAAAATAATCAAACTTTTTCAATGAAATTTAAAGTTACATAAAGCACTCTATGATCTCCACCTGATAAAACGGATGTTTCTTCACGTTCTCTGCTCCGTTCGGACCGGACCCTAATCTGTTCTTTGGGTCTTTGACAAGGAGTCGTTGGATCAGGTCTTTGGCCAGCGGTCCCATGTCTTTGGGGAAAGGAGGATCCTTTTTGCAAATCCTCCTGCAATATCCGACATGAACATCGTCAGCAGTGCAGAATGTCGACAACAAAACCTAACCTACCCCAACCCCGGCCATAGACGAAATCCGTACTTGGCGATATCCGAGTGGGAATTTTCATCTCCGTCGACGGTGAAGGGCGATCCGCCGGTCAGAAGCTCGTACATCAGCACACCGAGGCTCCACCAGTCCACCGCCTGCAACGCATCAAAGCCCAAACCCGAGGCTTTAGTTAAAAAGGGAAATTCATCGCAATAAATTAGGCATTTTTTCATTTCAAAACGTCAAAGCTACCAATTTACCTTGTCGTGTCCGGAATCTCCCCCTTCAACTATTTCTGGAGCCATGTATTCAACAGTGCCACAAACAGAGAAAGCCCTCTCAACCTGAAAAACCCCCCCGAAAAACAATCAATCCATTAAAAAAAAAAACAACACATTTTAAAAGGAAGCAGTCTCTGTCAGACATCTTCGTTGAAGCATCAACAATACTAGTCAGTACAGAAGTTTACAAATCTTTAAACCAAAATAAAAAAAAAAAATTAAAAAAAATTAAACTTGACACTTCACACAGATGTTTTTGATGTGTTGTCTGTGGAGAGGCTCAGCCACGCAGGCGTCTTCAGTTCTTCTTTTAGAACTGAAGAGGCTTTTTTGACGGATTTGAATGACAAGTGCCTAGCAACATCACCGTCAAGAGTGTCGTCAGGCGTTTTCATGAAACGTTACTAAATTCTGATGGTCCACAGAAGCGAATTAACTTTAGCACCATCTTTACTCAGATGTGTCCAGCTGAAACGAGTAAAAAAAAAGTTCACTCAAAAAAAAAGAATATATATATATATATATATATATATATATTTCACTAATGGATTATTTCAAATGAATATGCACAAGTAAAACCGGAACTGCTCACTAAAAATTGCAATTTTATCCTTTTCAGAGCTTCATTATAGATGGATAAAAATGTCCTGAGGCTTCGCAGCACCCTGTAATATTACTGGTTTATTTTTTTATGCCATTAGCATAATTTCAGAAGCAGGAAAAAAATAACCTTTAATTGGAGTACTTTATTCATTTACACTTACTGTAAGCCTCCCATGGTACTTTAAAAAAAAAAAAAAGTTATTTATTTTTAATATTTGGTGATGATTTCAGCTATTTAACAAGTTGGGGCATACATGTCATAAATTATTTTGTTTTTCAGCTTTGATCCATCAATGTTTTGAAAAGTCCCAAATATTTAACAGCATATTTTGGTATTTCTGTCCTTTAAATGCATATAACTGAAGTAACGTTTTCATTACTCCTCTTTAAAACATGACAAAAAAAGGAGAGTAGAAGGATGCATGTCTAAAAGCATATCATGAAGAGTAGAAGGATGGACTTTGAAACAAGATGTGCAACAACGCCGATTTAATTGCGTTAGGGTTTCTTATGTTTTGACCAATACTCACATTTAACATCTTCGTCGGCAAATTTTCCCAACAGACTTGCAATGAAAACTGAAATTTTGTCTCCATTTGAGTATAGAACCATTTATGATATAATGTTTGCATTTATTTTTCATAAAAATAGTGATATTTTGATGTTTTAGGCACACAGGTCGGCACGGTTTTCTACTTTTTTTTTCGCTAAAAAAAGTTATTTTTCTAAAGTAAAAATTTAGACTTCAGTTTAACCCTTTAAATTTAAGTCTAAATATTTTTAACTCATGGAACTCGTGGAAGTGAATTCTTTTACCCAAAATTCCAGAAAAAGGAATAAATAGACAAATAGCAATTGCTGACCAATCTAAGACTATTTATTTTTACTTAAATTAATTACGTTTCAGGGATTTACTGCAACGAATAATGGAAAATACATTTAATCAAATCAGTTGAGCTGGCATTTAAATGGTTACATTTATGTCGATCTGTGCAACTCAAGAAAAGAGCGACGCGCATAAACTTGCCTAAATCCACAGAAAGAGCGACAATCAAGAAGCCTAAAAGAACTGAAGCTGTGACAAACAACGGTAGGAGAGGACTCAGGAAAAAGTACTGTTAAAAACTCCAATAAACACAAAAAGTGCGCAGAGACGGTCTTCAGTCACTGGACTTCACCGCTAGAAAGTTCTATCAGAAGCACCAGCTAGCTCAGCTCCAGACGGCTAGACGCTGGCAAAGTGAATCGTTCATTAAAAAATGATGGAGGGATATTTTCTGCCGCGTATCAGAGTGTGTTGTTGCTCAGATGTCTGTATCTGTTGGAGACGAATGCCAGGAAGTGAGCTTTTGATGTCCTCTATGTGTGTGTGTGTGAGTGTAGCGTGGAGTTTGTTTAAAGCTGCAGGAATAATGCCAGCAAACAAGTTTTTCTGCATAAAGACTTTCCAGGTGCATCTTGCAAGATGAAGAGATACGTTTCTGGAAAAGGGCCTCTCTACTGCCTGCGAAGGATGTGGGATCGCATGAAATAACAGAATTTTGAATAAAATCTGCCCATTTTCAGCAGAAAAATATTGCAACTTTACTCTGGTAACAATGACACTTCATTCTCTTATCATTTTGATTTTATCATCATAAGACTTGTTTTACTACAATTGTATTCTTGAAACATTTTGACTTCAGTCTAGTTTTAAAGAAAAAAACAAACTGCCTGACCATTATATTTTGTTGAAGATTTGTCCTAAATTCAAAGTCCAAATAAGTAGACGCTACAAAACACAAACAAAAAAAAAAAAAAGCTAGTCCAACAAGATGGTGGGCTTTGGGCATGAGGAGTGAGGTTATTGTTTTACTAAAACCAAACAAGAACGCATGCCTAGTTGCATTTTCTGCTGTGAATATGAAATTAGGCAACTCAAGTTTAAAAGACAAACGCATTGTGGAGATGAATTTTACCTGATCAAATTCTTTACTCAGGCCAAAATCTGTCAGAACTATATGACCGTTTGAATCCAGTAGAATATTCTCCAGTTTTAGGTCTCGATAGACTATTCCAAGCTGCAACGAGGCAACACAGCAGAGGTTACGCAGATGACACACAGCATGACGATTCTCTTCAGATTGAAAACACAACACACCTTATGAAGATGTTCTAGTGCCAAGACAATTTCTCCGCTGTACAGTGCTACTTCCTGCTCCTTAAACCGCACCCTTTGCACCAAGTGCGTGAAAAGTTCTCCTCCGTTTACATAATCTGTGATAAAAGATTTTAAAAAAAAGATTGTTTTTTTTTTTCTGCTTGCTTTTAAACAGAAATTAAAGAGAACTTTAAAAGGCAGTTCGCTCCTTGTGTTTCCTAACCGAGAATGAGGTGCAGCTTGGTGTCGGTCTGGAAGGCGTAGTGAAGCGTTATGAGGAACGGAGACTGGCGGATGTGCTCCAGCACCTGCCGCTCCGTCCGCGTGTGTTCGGCCGTCTTTGCTTTCTGGACGATAGTCGCCTTCTTCAACACCTTCATGGCGTAGAGCTTCCCGGCATCGTGGCCGCTCACCTTCCTCACCAGGAACACCTTCCCGTACGCTTTTGGGGTGAAACAAGAGAGTGAAGGGTTAAAAGAGAAATGACTCCCACGACATGCCCGTTCCAAAGAAAACGGGCCCATCTGCAGGAGGGTTAAGTTCATTATTTTCTGCTTGTGTTTTATGTTCTGCAGGGAGACGCCCTTCTGGTCAAGGCGGGACTGCTGACATCCGAACTTGTTTAGAAAAGCAAAATCAGCATCGATAAGAAAATGGAAAGTCGAGACGGAGACGCACTTTGATTCTGTATCAGGGGAATGTTTTAAAATCGATCAAAAAGCGCTAGGCAGCATTCATTTCGTCAATGTGAATGCAAAAAAATAACAAAAACATTTCTATGAGAAGAGAGTCTCCACTGCTGCACCTGCACTCGGAGTGAGAACGGTCAGTGCGACTCACCTCCTGTGCCCAGCACTTTTAGTAGCTCAAAGTTTTCGATGCCCACCCTCTCAATGTGGCCTGTCAGGTTGGCTGGAGAGAAAGACCAAAAGAAGAAAATGATCAAAAAAAAAAAAGCTTCTTTTACTATGTTATTCTTATATCAAGATAAAAAAAATGAAATGTATCTGAAAATAATAGCGGTCTAAAAAAGATTTATGACAATGAAAAGACTTTAGGATTATTAATTTGATAGAATTTATTAGAAAAGGACTTTAGACATTGTTTAATATAAACTAATGCCTTCTGGTTAGAAAGTATTAAATATGGAATGTTCAAAAACAATTTGAATGAATGAATGAATGAATGAATGAATGAATGAATGAATGAATGAATGAATGAATGAATGAATGAATGAATGAATGAATGAAGGAAGGAAGGAAGGAAGGAAGGAAGGAAGGAAGGAAGGAAGGAAGGAAGGAAGGAAGGAAGGAAGGAAGGAAGGAAAGGAAGGAAGGAAGGAAGGAAGGAAGGACATTTTGCCATAACATGACAAAATGACAAAAATGTTGAATAGTTTTACAATTCCTTGAGAATGTCACTGAAAAAAACAAAGCCAGTTTCCTTCCTCGTCCCAACAAGCAGTGCCTTAAAACTGAAGACATGAAACCATTTCAGTGACAGCAAAGATGGCTCCACATTGAAAATGATCAAAGAAAACAGAACAAAAAGTCTTGATTCGACTGGTCCTGAAACTCTGCACCAAATATCCTGGAGGAAAGGACGTTCCTACATGCAAATGCAGGCAAACAAGCTGGATTAGCCAGCAAAAGGTCATTAACCTCCATCAAAGAGCTTCAATGCATTCAGCAAAGCCACACATCTTCCTCAGTCACTGTCACCCAGCACAGCTGACTGAGCATGGCACACTTTCAGATACGCATGTCCATTGTAGTGAACGCATTCCTTCTGTCTCCCGGCCTGAAAATAGCCATTGATACGGCTGATTTCATCTCTTTTTTTTTTACGCCGACTTCTCTCCTTTCTTTTTTCGACGCAGGAATAAAATGCAAATCAAATGCGCTGTAACCCATCTGAAAACAACAACACTGTCCTTCCAATCGGAGGTCAGGGATCCTGGTTGCATAACCTCCTTGTCGAGCGCACCCTGCCAAGGCCAAGTTTGATTTCAGTGGTTATTAATAGACAGACAGAAACGTCCAACCAGACGATGCCTTGCTGCGCGTCAAGGGGAATCTCATCAAATTACTGGAGGGGAAGGTTCTCACAAAGATTAAAAAATATATATATATATCTGAATATGGATTTGGTTTGTTTTTTTCACTGCTTATTTGACAAGTTTACTGTTTTTTTTTCTCCTCACAGGAAATAAAATATTCTGTCTACTAACCGCGTAAACACTCATTAAAACCACATGTACATTTTAATTTGTTCTCATGGCAGAGTAGACATGCAATCAAATGACACACATTGAGAAAAAAAAAACAAAAAAAAAAAAACAGGAATCTCTGACAGCTAGATATGCTGCATACTCGAGGCAGAGTAGTAAACCGGAGTGGAAGCACAGTCATGTTGCAGCTTGAACACTGTCATTCGAAAACAACTGCAACTCAAGTGTGAACCTTCTGCACTAAGTGGCAGAGCTCTACACACCCCTTACTGATGCATGTCAACACTAAACATAATTCATCTGTGACTACTGCTATTGCAGGAGGAAGGAACTTTTAAGCTGCAAACACTGTGGACTATTATAGCTCCCGTCTCACACCGCCTTTCTTGTGATCATGCTAGTTCTCTTGCCGGTAAGGCTGGCTCCTGGTATCCGTCGGGCTGTGTCAAGGTTGAAGCAAAACAGTTACTTTCAAAACTGCAACAATATTCTACATTTCCCTGTGTTTTGAAGTCCTTTCAGATGTCCATGTATCAAAATCGACACAACTGCACATCCGCACTTGTTGCTATTCACTGCCAGTCGACATTTTTTTTTTTTTTTGAAGACAAATTTGGGTGTTTAAAAAATATTTTCTGGTCCCATGAAAACTACAAACGTCATGTCTGGTCAGTGCAGTCAGCTAGCTTTGTGGAAACAACCTTCATCCAAGAAAACACAAGTAATCAGTAAATGTCACACACAATATTAATATGCCAGTATGTTTGATTATTTATAAATGTTGCTTTTTCTAGTCTTGAATAAACTTTCCTAGTTATTTATTTACACTAGCTGTGTTATCATGAAACTGTGTTATCATCTTACAGTGAATTGAAAACACCTTAAACAACAGGTTAAAAAAAGGCAACACATAAAATGAAAAGTGAAGTGAATCAAGCATCATTTGAGTCTATAATTAGAACAGCAGTAACAATCGTTCTGTTTATTTATTGGCCTATATAGAACCAACAGCTGTGGCTATGTGCAAAGTTACTGAAACACAAAACTCGTGATAAAAATCCATCTAAGGTGAATCCATTCATTTTTCCTTTATTGTCAATAAAGGCAGCTTATGGTTGCAGTTACATGACTCATAGAACGTCTTGACATTGCAAATCATTTGCATCGCAGCTGCGTCTTCTATTAAAATGTAACAAGCATGTTTGAGGCGATCAACTTAGCATAATCTTGGTGGATGCTCTGATTTAACCCGACAACACGCCGCCAATTACCGAGCAGTTTAAGCTAATGTTATTACCGTGGTTGAGAACGGGGAAGTTACGCTAGCAGTTAGCTGCAGTTTCTAACACGCATAGAGAATCGTGGTGTGCGGGGGGGTCTGTCTGGGAGGGGGGGGGTTAGTTCAAACGGCAGCCTGACGTCGCTGGTCTTCTTCTGCTGTCCCCGAGTAACGTCGACGTTCATGTTAGCGCTTACTTCAAAACGCCCAACTGACAGCGACGGTTGACTCCTCCAGGCTAACCTGGAAACATTCCTCCTTCAGCGGCTGTGTACGTAAAATATGCGCGTCTCTATGCACATTGAAAACGCACTGCGTTGAGTTGCAGAAGGCTGACAGGCTGACTTACCATTTTTCAGCTCATGTTTCACAGTAAACAGGTCACCTTCTCTTGAAGATCCCTCCATTGGGGATGGCATGGTAATTTCGTGTCCCTATTATGTTCGGAGCAGATTAGGCTCACCTTTCAAACGAGTTTGCGGTACTATCATGCGACAACAGAAATGGGTCACCCACGGTGAGCTTGACTGATAAATAAGCAACAACAACAAAAAAAATTGCTACTAAACCCAGCCGCGGGGAAGCTCTGGAGGAAGCACTTGCGTCTTCTAGCAGCAAATAACCACGACCACTACCTTTGCAACCAGACAGTCCCTCTTCGCTGATTGGAGTTGCTATGGAAAGACTTCGCCTCGGATTGGATGGCCATCCTGCAGTCCCGCCTTTCTCAAATGACAGACGCTGCATTCAAATACCTCCGTACACTCTAATGTGAAAGGTCAGAACTACAGCTAGAGTTAAATATATTCTTTAAAAGTAGTTAAAAGATGTTAATAATAACAGTACATATGTTTGGTGGGGGAAAGTTAGATTTCACAGATTTCTGCAGTTTGTAAATCTGTAAAATACAGTTTGACAAAAGATACTGCTAAACTGTATTAAAAGGGTTGCTTGGTAGGTTTTGAGCAATTTGGGTATTTCCTTTGTGAAAAAGAAAATGAGATGAGAATGCAAGTCAGAAATTATATGTAGCTCCACATGTTGTTAATAAATTGACCTAAAGACCTCTCTAAAATGTTTCATCACACCAGACACAGTGAATGTTGAGCAATAAAGGCAGCATATCGTGAAATGGATCAGTTCCTGTTGATGTAGAAGCAGTTCCTCTACCTCCAAATAATCAGACCATGAAATCAAACTCAGTCAAAAGCCACTTATCACATTCAGAAAGGTAGATTTGTTGCGAAACTAGACAGCTATGTTCATTGATTAACAAGCGCATTAAATGTACCTACCAATGACAAATCCTAACATTAAGATTTAGTAAATATGCTGGTATAGCACGATGTAGAGCTGAATCTGTTTCTACAGTAGTTGCAAACTACTGATGAATTGCAACTCTGTAGCCAAATAAGTAACGTTTTTTAATCTAATAAAAAAAACTGTAATAATACAGCACTTTATATAAACCTAAAACTTATTGCTATTTCAAGCTTTACATTGGGATAAAATAATTTTTTTGAGAGAGAACCCAATCTGGATTCTGCCTCCATCATGTGGCATCATGTTGAAAATACAATTATTTGGATAGCATTTTTTGATATGTCATTACAATCAAACGGTATTTTCCTGTTTTTTCAACAACAACAAAAAACATATATATGTGTGTATGTATTTATATATTATTCATTTATGTGTGTATATATTTATATATTATTCATTTATGTTGTAAATAATTGACCTTTTCGGAAGACAATAGCAAGCTTGAAATAACTACAAAAATGAAAAATAGATTTTTCAAAACCACGCAATGTCAAGAGCAGCAAAACGACAGCTCTAATTAATTTAAGAGGTATTTAAACTAGGAATTAAAAAAAATCCCATGGTGAAAAGTCAAGCTGAACAACGTCCAATGAACTACGAGGTTGTAAACTAGACCAACGAGATGCGGGGTTTCAACAACAGCCAATCAGCTTCTTGTCCGATGGCTCCGTCTCCGGAAGTAGAGTAATGGTAATTTGACAGTGAGCGAGTCCGGTTAGCATCGCTTCGTAGCTCCTCAAACTGACCTCCGCTCCCAACATGGCTGGTGTTCGAGCTCTTGGTGTCCTCTCAAGATTGTCAGCCAGACGATATGCTCTTCTCTCAGGTGGAGTACACCTTTTTTTTTAGTGCGGAACTCTAACGGAAACAAAAACTGTGCGAAGAGTTATATTCTAAATACCAGGCTCACCTAGGCTGTCCCTGTCGGGTAATTAGCCTGTTTGGCTAGCTGCTAGCTAGCTCACATCAAATATGTGGAGCTGCATGTCGCGACACGATCGTTTTGATAGCCCAACGCATATCTTTATGAGAATCTATACAGACATTTCTCGCAGATATGATTTTCTTTTTGTAACATTTTTCTTTGACTTTGCAGAATTTTGAGTCAACTAGCAATGCTAACTAGCACAATGCTAGGGAATCAATGGTGTGATAGCATCCGTTTAGGAAAAGAATAGTCGAATTAGATAATTTCGTTTCAATTAAGTCTGGATAGTTAGAAGCTGAATTTGAAGCTCTGTGCCATTCATTCGCCATTGTGATGGCCGCTGTCACTGTCTGGTAGGCGGAGAATCTAGGTGAAGGGTCATTCTCACATAGCACGGCCACGACGAGGTCAAGACAGTTAAATCTCAGCGTTTCATGCACAAAGTATACATCTATTTAAAGTTATTGGATATAAAACTAGATCATGTTTGAATATGTGGGGAAAAATAGCAGAGGGACAAGAACAGATTCAGATATAAAACGTGAAACTGGAGGGAGTTGCATTGAGTTTTCAAAGCAGTTTTGATTGAAAGAGCTTTAGAAGACATCTCAGTTGATATATATGTCGTGTTTAGGTGCAGAACTAAGAGAATTGCAGCATTTTAAGGTCTGACATTCTGGGTTAATCTGTTCCGTTCAGTTCACAACAAAACATGAAGAACTGTGATCTCTAACCTACTTTTCAATTTAGAAAAATTGCATTATTTCTATAGTTTTAGAAAAATTGCTAGAAAATTTCTGCAAATTTTCCATTTCCATAAATGTTTCATCTTATGAGTAGCTGGATTAAATATTGACCACAACTTTAAACATTAATAATCATTTGTTAATGTATTTTCTTCTTACAACTTCCAACAACTATATGTTTGCATAATTTAACAACATAAACTGAGAATTTTGTTCAGTTTATGTTGAAACAAAACAGAAATTCTTCTTGAATGCTTTTTTTTTTCTTTATGCAATTGTAATAATGTTCCAGTTCCACTGTTTCCCTTCTCAGGCAACACTTTCCGCACCTTCTCAGTAGCTCCTGCCATGCTTGGTAATTTATTCTCTTTATACACAGAATATGTGAATAATTTCCCCCTCGATTACATGGAAACAAATGTGCTCCTGCTTGTCTGATTTCAGCCCGAACACATGTCAACTACGAAGTCAAGAATGACGTCGCCGTCATTCGGATCAACGACCCAAACTCCAAGGTGCGAACTCGTTCCAGTTTAAATTTAGCAGCTGCACGTATCTGAATTATGCAGACGAAGTGTGACTTTTGTCGGTTTTCCACGGCGACTTCCAGGTGAACACACTGTCAGTTCAGATGCAAAACGAGATGACGGAGGTCATGAATGAAGTGTGGGCCAACGATGCTGTGAAAAGTGCTGTCCTCATCTCCTCGAAGCCGGGATCCTTCATTGCGGGAGCTGATATTAAGTAAGTCTCCAGCGGTCAATAATGTTCTTAAATATAACAGTTATGAAAAATTGTCTCTGAACTTGTCCTTCTGGATAGAAAACCCCTCCCACAATGCTTTGTGATCAGTTCTTGACAAGTAAAACATCAAATTGAGTCTTGAGCAGTATGTTCTTTTGAATATATTGCTTTAAAAAAAACAACTTTGTTTTCCTTTTAGTATGATCCAGGCCTGCAGCAATGCAGAGGAGGTAATCAAACTCTCTCAGGCAGGACAGCAGATGTTTGAACGGATTGAACGATCTCCTAAACCCATTGTTGCTGCTATCAATGGTTCTTGTTTAGGAGGAGGCCTGGAGGTAGGAAACGTAACTTTTAAACCTGAAAGATGGTTTGTTCAGGAGGATGGATTGTAATACTGTCATCTTTTCTACTTTAGTTTGCCATTGCCTGTCAATATCGAATTGCAACAAAAAGCAAGAAGACGGTTCTTGGTACTCCTGAAGTCATGCTGGGCCTTCTGCCTGGAGCTGGTGGCACACAGAGGCTCCCCAAAATGGTTTGTGTTGGAAAGTTTTTCCAAAGTCTGATTTGCATTAAATGTTCATTTCGTGGGCATCTTATCACCTCTTAAGCACATTTATTTTCATCAACCACTGAAGTTGTGTATATAGAATTTGGTGTTTTTCATTTTCAATGAAGTGCTGAATGTTTTAGAGCTCTACAGTTAAACAGAGTCCAGAAATGCCACTTTGTTTTTCACATCATTTTCTGTCGTATAAATATATTTTTTTACATTAAAATTTTCTTTGTAGTCGTTTTAATACTGGGATATTGGAAAAAAGTATCTTTAAAATGAACATAAAATGGAATTCATGCTTGTTTGAGATTTGGATATTGTTAGGAACTTCCCAACCAGGATTGTTGTGTTCCAGATACATATTCAAATATCTACGAATGGGCATAAGCTAGGAGTCACAGTCCAAAACTGGATAATAAACTAGTATCCATTTTTCCTGATGGTCAGAAAACCTCATATATTCCTCCTTCAGACACTCATGGAGGGAACTGAAAGGTCCAGTAATCTCTCACTAAGAATGACGATGTAAAGGGAGAAAACATCTAAATTGTGTCTGAAAACCCAGATCGTCTGCTGGGCCTCACCTCTTGCTGGAGGCCCAGCAGACGTAATCATTTTCAACAAGAAAAATGTTTGTATCTAATAAAAAAGACCCCGAAACGTTCCAAGTGTGATGATTTTTCTCTAGTTATTTAGAAGTGTTTAAGAAAAAAAAATGGCTCACCAGTTAGTAAATGTCTGTTGTTGTTGTTGACCTTTAGCTTGGTCTTCCAAGTGCCTTTGACATGATGCTAACAGGAAGAAACATCAGACCAGATAAAGCCAAGAAGATGGGGCTTGTCCACCAGCTTGTTGACCCACTAGGTAAGTCTGTTTTTTATACACGTTTTTATTTTTTTTTTCTCTAAAGTTTTGAAAGCTTTACTGACTTCAGGTTTTGTAAGATTTAGTCTTTTCCTTTCCATCCCTGAGTTGGAAAGATGATTTCCTTTTTTTTGCTCATGCTCCAGGGCCTGGGCTGAAAAGTCCAGAGGAGAGAACAATTGAGTACTTGGAAGAAGTTGCTATTGAATATGCCAGAGGGATTGCCAACAAGACCATCTCTACTCAGCAAAAGAAAACCATGATGAAGAGTAAGTTCTTTTTCCCGTCATTTGATGTTTTAAATCTGATGTTTTCTTTCATTACAAATGGTATTATCCGTCTCCGTCCACAGGAATCGAAGAATACGCGATGAGCTTTGAGTTTGTACGGAATAAACTTTTTCAAACCGTCCGCAATAAAGTCATGAAGCAGAGCAAGGGACTTTATCCAGCACCGCTGAAGATCATTGAAGTAAGTAAAACACAGCTCAGTCCCAACAGTCTGCTTCGTCTTTGAATCCACTTAAATATTTTAAAATTAGTATCAAGTTTGATAAATGGTAAAAATGAGAATTTAATGATAAAGGCATCAATCATTTGACCTTCTTTTCTTTTTTAAAAACTCTGAATCTGTAAAATTCGACAACCTGATGCATATTTCTATTGATTCTGTGTTTTTTATTTGTTTTTAAAGAGCTATAATTATCATAATTCAAAATGTTTTTACTTCCTGCATAAACTGAACATGTAACCAAAAGATTGAGTTCACTGTATATTTCTGAAGTTGCCTGCAGTTTCTTCGGGAGAAGGTGGAGGAGTTTGATTGTGTTTACTTTTTTTTTTCTGTCTCATACTATACTGTAAAAAATAGTGACTGTTTTAACAAACAAAAAACTTTTTCTAAATGTCACTCTTGGTGATATTTTTGGGATAAAGACAATTACTACCGTGTTTGACATTTAAACATAATGTTTTGTTTGCAGTTTGCCCATTTGTCATCAACATGCTTCTTTACAGTAAGCAGACTTTAAAAGAAAAGAAGAAAAATCTGTATTTTTTTTTTTTTATCTTTTTCTCTTCAGTGTGTGAAGACTGGAGTGGAAGAGGGCCCCATTGCTGGATACTTGGCAGAGTCTGTGGTAAAGTGTTTTTTTTTCCTTGCATCATTTGGACATTTGTTTCGTTTTACTGAGCATCACATCTCTTCATTTGCCCCAGAACTTTGGTCAGTTGGCACAAACCCCAGAATCAGCCGCGCTGATCGGCCTGTATCACGGTCAAGTGGCGTGCAAGAAGAATCGCTTCGGAACCCCGGCGAGACCGGTGAAGTGCGTGTTTTTGATTCGGCGCGGTTGCTGGTGACGACAAAACAGTTTGTAGTAAAAGGTGACCCGTTTCCTGTTTGTTCCCAGAACTCTTGCCATTTTGGGAGCAGGTCTGATGGGAGCAGGCATCGCCCAGGTGACCGTGGATAAAGGCATCCATACAATCCTCAAGGACACCACTGTGGAAGGACTGGCCAGAGGAGAGCAGCAGGTTTTCAAAGGGTCGGTGCAAATGTCATCTCAGGAGGCTCAAAAGCTCATTCTGCAACTGTGCAACAATTTTGAATGTTAGTAAATGCTATTAAGTTTTTTATATATATATATTTATTTAAACCAGGCTCAATGACAAGACCAAGAAGAAGAGCATCACATCCTTTGAGAGGGACTCCATACTGTCCAACCTGACCGGTCAGCTGGATTACAAAGGCTTTGAAAATGCCGACATGGTTATTGAAGCCGTGTTTGAGGACATTAACATCAAGCATATCGTCCTGAAGGAAGTTGAAGCCGTAAGTATATTACTCGCTGAGACGTTACTTTTTTTTCTTTTTGAAACACTTTCAGCAACGTTTCAGTTAATCCTATCCACATCTGCCGGCAGGTCATCCCCCCTCACTGTATATTCGCAAGCAACACCTCCGCTCTGCCCATCAAGGACATTGCTGCTGCCAGCAAGAGACCAGACAAGGTTGGATCTTGGAAATTTTGTAAATACCAACTGAAAAAAACATATCACTTGCAAGAAGAAAAGCTGAATAACTGTCTCGACCCTCAGGTGGTTGGAATGCACTACTTCTCTCCGGTGGACAAGATGCAGCTCCTGGAGATTATAACCACTGATAAGACCTCAAAGGACACGACGGCGTCCGCTGTGGCGGTCGGCCTGAAGCAGGGCAAAGTCATCATAGTCGTTGGCGTGAGTTTCAGGGCTCTGTCTGTCTTCTGTTTCTTTGGACATTAAACAGGGTGCTGGAAATCCTGTAAATTCAGTCAGGTGTTTTCAAGGTTTGGAAAGTGCTTGATGCTCAAACTGCTCGGTTTGGTAATGAAGTTGTAGTAAAGTTTTGCGAGAAAAGACTCCTTATGGAAAGTCAAGTGATTATTTATTTTGCGTTTAAATATTTGATTTGATCAGGAAGTTCATTTAGCTCAACACAAACCGATTTGTTCAACAAAAAGAGTTTTATTGTTGCTATCGATCTGTGTATTGGCGATTATACATTAGTTATTAAAATTGGGGGACTTTATTCTTTTTTTGTTAAATTTGTGTTTCGTTCACACACCGGACAATATCATGACAGAATTTTTAAAACATAAAATGTCATATTTTAGCTTTACTTTTGTAGAATATTTTCATCAAGACATTATTAATCATGTTAACAAATGATGTCATGTAATACTGAATTGAAACTGTCCCCTTTAGATCATTTGCATCACTTGCATTGGTGGTTTTGGAAAAGTTTAAAAACTTAACCTGAAAATGAATTGGGGGAGGAAAAAGGAAATCTGGTGATTAAAAAAAATTTTGTTTGTTTATATTCTCAAGAGCTATGACTCTAATTTCTTCTCAGGACGGACCTGGGTTCTACACAACCAGGTGTCTGGCTCCTATGCTGGCTGAAGCAGTGAGAGTACTTCAGGTTAGTCGTTGCTGCGAAATCCAGCTGTAATGTTGGATTTCGCTTCACGGACGCCGCAGAATCTCATTGAGAGTTTATTGAACTGTTTTGCGTGCTTTTCGATCTTCGTTCGCACGCAGGAAGGCGTCGACCCCAAGAAGCTGGATGGACTCACGACGAGCTTCGGGTTCCCTGTGGGCGCCGCCACGCTGGCCGATGAAGTCGGCATCGACGTCGCGGCTCACGTGGCCGAGGATCTTGGCAAAGCGTTTGGCTCCCGCTTTGGTGGCGGAAATGTGGAGGTTTTAAGGACCATGGTGGATCAGGGATTTAAAGGTGCGGGGGGCTTTTTTATTGTTTCAGTTTTGATTTGTAAACGCACCCATTGCTCCTTTTCGCTCACTTTTGAAATAAATGTTGTGAACTCTGAAGGACGGAAATCAGGAAAAGGCTGCTACATCTACCAGCCAGGCCGCAAAGGCAAAGATGTCAACCCAGAGGTCGGAGACATTCTGGAGCAATTCAAAATCACGCCAAACCCAGCCGTGTGAGTCATAATGAAACTATTTTACACGCAACAAATGGAAAATAACCTCTTTAGACTTTCACTAAATAAATATGTGGTGCTTGTGAAAAATGTAGATACTCGCCTTGTTTACATAGTCACCTGTTATTATGATTGTAGGTTTTTAATTGAGCATTTGAGCCATTTTATTTGCTTGTCAGTTAAGCTGTTGTTCCTAAATTTTCTTTCTGATTGTTATAACCAATGTTGTTTCATCTAAAGGTCACAGTTTGTCTCCAGTGGATAAATCTGGTTACGACATGCATTCTGTTTTGTTTTCAAATGGATAAAGCGGGCTGACATTAAGCCTCTTACAAACCCCCAACTTAAGTCTGACTGAAAATTGCTGTTGCATGTTTGAAAGCGAGGTCTGTGCCAGGAAGCCGGCTATTTGAAATTAATAGCCCGTTCCGCCAATGAAAGCGAAAATAAACATTCAGTCAGAATTATTTTTCAAGGCCGCACAAAGTAACAACTTACTATGTGGCATTTTAGGAATGTATGCATGTATTTAAACTTCTTCTGGGGAAAGTTTTCAGGTTAGAGAAAATCCATAGTAAATCCAAACTTATTCTTAATTTCATTATGTTGTTTAGTGAAGTTGTCTATCATGTTATCAGTTTGCACTGAAAAAGCACTAAATAAATGTTAAGTTTCCATAAACATTTTACTACTTACTGCTAGTTTAAGGAACAGGTTCCACATAGCTTTACTACTGAACCTGAATCTTTTTACAAAACCAAAGCCACTATTATCCTGTTGCTAGCTAGAGGTCAGATATTATCACAGAATATTGATGCTGTGAGATTTTCTGTGGGTTGTTGTTTAGACTCTGGCTGATAAAGTCGCTTTGCTTGCGAATGTTGTGCAGTTCGTCGGACTCCGATGTGCAGTACAGGCTCGTTTCTCGGTTCGTCAACGAGGCGGTGCTGTGTCTGCAAGAGGGCATCTTGAACAGCCCGCTGGAGGGAGACATCGGCGCTGTGTTCGGACTGGGATTCCCCCCCTGTCTCGGCGGTCAGTCAGCCTATCCCCGGTGAAACTTGCACAAACGTACGTCCTTGATCGTGTTTACGCGTTTTTGAAAAATGTCCTCTCTCTCCGACGCTTCCAGGACCTTTCCGCTTCGTAGACACGTTCGGTGCCGACAAGCTGGTGGAGAAGATGAGGAAATTTGAAGAAGTGTACGGGAATCAGTTCACTCCATGCCAACTCCTACTGGATCACGCGAATGATTCCAGCAGGAAATTTCACAAGTGACCGACTTGCGAGTAGCTCCTGAAAAACTCCAGTTTGTCACTTGCAATGTGCCTAACATCGATTAGTGGGGAGGGTAAACAAGCTGACGGTACACTTTGACCGGTTATTAGGTGCAGCTAACCTAAACTGATGCTGTCTGATGCAATAATTCCTAACTTTCATGACAGTTCGGATTGTTCACTTTTGTGTTGACTGAAGTGAAATCCCACAGATTGCATATATTTTAGCTTGGTGTGCCTAACGAACTGGCGAGAGTGTGCAGAATGACGGCAACGGTGGAAGGCTGTTTTAATTTTTTTACATTACATGAATGTTCATTTGATGTATAGATTAAGGGGCATACGGACATCAGTTATTGACACATTGCATCTGTAAAGACATTTGCAAAGAAGAAACACTTCCTGCTGCCAAATGACTTTAATATTCATGAATGTTGAGGTACATAATGATTCAGCAAGTGTCTTGTTTTCTTTGTACATTAAAGGTTTCCTTGCTTGGTATGGAGAAATATGTAAATGTGAAGCTACAATAAAAATGTTATTGATTAGCCTTTGGTTTTGCATATGAAGTTTATTTTTTTTTTTGTACAGCAGTTTCTCGGGGTTGAAGAAGACGGACGTAAACAAACCTAAAGATGGTTCCCTTCAGTGGAGAAGACTTGCTTTTTACCCACAACAGATCAATTTGAAGCTGGCCGCATATGGAACAAACGCCAAATTTGAAGAACGATCATTGCAATTCATAACCTGAACTTTGCAAGCCTTTCTGAGTGTTGGTCATTTGTTTTAAGTGGAATATAAAGCTGGATTTACTTTACAAATCAGCTAACTCTTCAAAACAGTCAATTATTATTATGCAAAGGGATTTGAATTGCCGATCAGGTACATTTCAAATTAAATATAGCAAAAGTAATAATTTCAAAATGTATTTTTGTACATTAATTATACAAAGTGATATACTTAAAAAATAAAAAACCCTGTTAAATGGTTTTTGCCTCACATTTCTGTAGATTGCACGGTTATTCCTGCTGCCTGTGTGCCTTCCTTACACCAGCCGTTTTTCAATCCACTAAATTTTCCACTAATATTCTTTTGGAAACAAAAGCTGCTTGACCTCACCAATGACCTGTCGTGGCTGGGCATCACAAAGCTTCTCTATATTTAAAATATTTACTAAAAGAAGAGTGAAAAGCTTGACTTACAAAGCTATTTTCACTTCACAATCTTGAATTCCTCAATAAACCTCTCGAGGTATTTGCTTAGTTGATCAGTTGTTTGATCTGTTGTGATGATCAATTACAACTTAGTTACATGTGCCTATAAGGGACATGTTAAGACCCTTATATATAATCATTGCGATTCGTCCTGATAGATATAAAACGTCTCTCCTTTTTTTTTTCTTTTTTTGTGTTTTTCTCGAAAGGTGTGTCATTTCCACAATGTGATCATGACAAAATCTCGCTCAAATCCAATTCGTCGCGCCGGGTCACATGTCTGCTCTCCATTGTCCGCAGAGCAGGGTGTGTGCAGCGGGGGATGCTGCGTGGTCGGTGCGTGGGAGTAGCCGGATGAGAGACTCTGTTTTCCCTTCAGCAGCGTCCTGATCCCACATCCCCCTTTCCGTCGCTTGCTTCCTGGGAAGATGCCCGGCCCGGAGGAGATGAGTAGCGGCCCGGGGCTGCCTTAGACGGGGCGTGTCTGTCTGTCGGTTGTTTTATTTTTATTTTATTTTTTTTTGCTGCTGTCATCGCCGCCGCACCTGCGTGGAGGAGAGGAGCGACTGCCTCTCGGCTCCAGAGACCGGCGATGTAAACTGGGTGAGGGACGTCGGCGGCATGAACACTCGATGATCCAAGAGAGAGAACGAGAGAGAAAGAGAGAAACATGTCTGCGGGCAAACACTGCGAGGCGGTCAGGGTGGTGGTCCGCTGCCGGCCGCTCAGCAGGAGAGAGGAGGCAGGGGGGTGTGAGAACATCCTGGAGGTGGACGACAGGCTGGGGCAGATCACCATCAGGAACCCAAAGGCGCCGCCTGACGAGCCGATGAAAGTCTTCACGTTTGACTCGGTGCACGGCTGGAACTCGAAGCAGAGGGACGTCTACGACGACGCCGTGAGACCTCTGGTGGAGTCTGTGCTCCACGGCTTCAACGGCACCATCTTCGCCTACGGGCAAACCGGGACGGGCAAAACGCACACCATGCAGGGGGTGTCCAAGGACCCGGAGAAGAGGGGCGTCATCCCGAATTCGTTCGAGCACATCTTCACCCAGATATCCAGGAGCCAGAACCAGAAGTATCTGGTGAGGTCGTCCTATCTTGAGATCTACCAGGAGGAGATCCGGGATCTCCTGTGCAAGGACAACAACAAGAAGCTGGAGCTCAAAGAGAATCCAGACTGCGGGGTTTACGTGAAGGACTTGTCTTCGGTGGTGACGAAGAACGCCACCGAGATCGAGCACGTCATGAACATCGGAAACCAGTCCAGGTCGGTGGGCTTCACCAACATGAACGAGCGCAGCTCCAGGTCCCACGCCATTTTCCTTGTGACTGTAGAATGTAGCGAAAGAGGCCCAGACGGCGAGGACCACATCCGCGTTGGAAAGCTGAACATGGTCGACTTGGCCGGAAGCGAGCGCCAGAGCAAGACGGGCGCCAAGGGGAAGCGTCTGAAGGAGGCGGCCAAGATCAACCTGTCCCTCTCCGCGCTGGGGAACGTCATCTCAGCCCTGGTGGACGGGAAGAGCACCCACGTCCCGTACAGAGACTCCAAGCTGACCCGCCTGCTTCAAGACTCTCTGGGCGGCAACGCAAAGACGGTCATGATCGCAACAGTGGGGCCCGCTCACAAGAACTTCGACGAAACCCTGGCGACCCTGAGGTACGCCAGCAGAGCCAAGAGGATAAAGAACAAGCCTCGTATCAATGAGGACCCCAAAGATGCCCTGCTGAGGGAGTTCCAGGAGGAGATCGCACGCCTGAAGGCTCAGCTGGAGGAGCGGGGCATGCTGGCAAAGGAGAGGCGCCGGAGGAGGAGAGACAGCAAGAGACTGAGAGTTTGCGAGAAGGACGGAGACGTGTGGAAGGCGGCCGAGGAGGCAGAAGAAGACGGGAGGCGTTGCCTGATTGAGGGAGGTGACAGTGCCAAGATTCAGACCTGCCAGGGTGGCAGTGAGAAACTGAGGAACCTAAATCTGTACAGAAGAAGTCTGGGGGACATGCAGTGGGATCAAGACGCGGTGGAGAAAATCATCGAGAAGTACAAGGTGTTCGATTAAGACGATAAATGAGACGCGAGTTAAACAAAAGGAACGCGCATGAATAATTCACTGTGTTTTTGTTCGCAGGCCATGGAGAGCAAGCTGCTGGTCGGTGGAAAGACCATCATTGATCACACCAATGAGCAGCAGAAAATACTGGAGCAGAAAAGACAAGAAATAGCAGAGCAGGTGAACATTGCCCAAATAGAAACACACCCCTTGTTGCATCCTGGCAACAACGTCGCCTAACTTTCGTTTCGATTGAACGTTTGCATTTCATCTCGATCGCTCGGTTCGCAGATAAGGAGGGAGAGGGAGATCCAGCAGCAGATGATGTTGCAAGATGAAGAGACCTTGGAAATCAGAGAGACGTTCTCCTCCCTGCAGCAGGAGGTGGAACACAAGACAAAGAAGCTGAAGAGGGTGGGGTGACTCTCTCGCTCGTGTGCACGGCGCCACAGTCTCTAAAGAAGTTGCCCGTTATTTGAATAGTTGTAGGCACTGCAAACATGTTTCAAATCCAGTTTGTTTTGCTTGACGACGGCTAATAGTGATGTTTCTATCCATTTCCTGCAGCTGTTTGCTAAACTCCAGCTGCTGAGGGGAGAGATGAAAGACATCTTTGACGAGCACGTCACAACCCGACAGGAACTGGAAGAGACTCAGGAAGAACTAACCAGAGAACTCAAGTACAAGTAAGACATGACGACTTTTGATACTTTTGCACTTTACAGATCTCCGGCCTGCATGTGTGCAGCAGGCAAAATCTGTCCCGTATGCATGGCGCGGAAAACTCGCAGCTGGCAAGTGGGTGTGTAAAAATCAATACATTTTTTTGACCGATTGAAAACAATAAAAGACGCTCAAACATCTCCTTTAGTTTTGTTTGTCCTCTGGGAATAGTATTTAGCTTCTTTCAATACTCAGATTTGTACTAACTGAAGACACCTTACAGTTGCCTAATGCTGGCATAATAAAAAATGACCTAAGAGCGTTTAACAGGGCCGTACCTCTTAAAACCATAACTTTTACTTTAAAATGCTGTATTGAAAGTCTGACTTATGTAAAACACTTTTTTTTCTATTATAACTTGTTTGTACCCAACATAACATCCATTGCAATTGATCGGCATTATTCTCCTCTGTATTCATTTTAAGGTCTGCAACTCAAGCCTTGATTATCTTGATATATTATAAATACTGGTGCTAAATTTTGAATACTGATGTTTAGATCTTTTTTTTTTCATATTATTTATTTTTATTATTATTATTATTACGTTTGCACAAGTTTTGTCAGTTTGGTGGACGTTTGTTGTGTGTTTTTCAGATATCTTCTGATTGAGAATTTCATTCCCCCCGAGGAGAAGAACAAGATCATGAACAGGCTGCAGTTTGACGGCGAGGAAGATCAGTGGTGGCTACAACCAGTTATTCCTTCAGAGAGGTCAGTAAATCAATTGCGCATCGATCTCGGCACGTACCGCTGCATCTGCTGAATCTGCCGAGTCATGAAGGGCGTATATATCTTTCACAGAGCGTGATAAAAGTCAAAGCCGTAATGATCCTTACAACCGCTCGTTGAGTTCAGAGCCTTGTGGGCTTACGCCTCTCCTGGCAATGAAAGAAATGTGTCGAGCGCGCGGCCAAAAAATGTAAATCATCTCCAACATCATAAGATGCCAGTCAAAACTCCAATTGTGTTTGTTTTCAGGATTCAGTGCGCCATTACAACGCCAGATTATTTTCGTTCGTTTCCAGAGGATCTGTATCTATAAGCTAACCCCGTCCTCTCTGATGTGTTCTCCCAGTACACCCACTCGGGTCAAGAGTCGGCCTCTGTCCGCTGTGGGATACAAGAGGCCAATCAGCCAATATGCACAGATGGCTGTTGCCACCGCTACCGGGACCCCATTTAGATACCAGGTCAGTGCTCAGATATTTACACCACAAGGCCAGATGGCAGACAAGGAGCACTAGAATGATCTGACGCTAGTGCAATACCATGCTCAGAACAGCCTTGTTTGTGAAACATGAAGGCCTCAACTATCTATACACAACATTGTGTTTTTTTTGTTTGTTTGGTTTTTCATATTAATCTGGAAAATGACTGGCACAGCAGATTTTGATTTAGCCTTAATACAGATGCTACGCATTGCATTGCAAAAATATTGTTATTGCAGGTTTAAAGTATTTAAAAATCTGTAAAGTGTGGCATATATTTGTATTGAGTCCCCTTGGTTCTCATGCTGCTAAGCTAAACAAATACCAGTGCAACCAACTGCTTTCAGAAGTCATCTAAATCCTGAACGGAGCCCAGCCCTGCGTATTTTAATCGAAATAAGAATCTGCCCATCCCCACTGTAAACATGGCGGTGCTAGCATCATGCTGTGGGGATGCTTTTCCGCTGCAGGGGAGAAGGAGACTGTTCAGAATTGATTTATTTTTTGTTGTTTTTTTTTTTAAATCGATGGAAGTAAATATAAGTAATAGTGGAAGAAAAAAATTGTAAGACTGCAGAAAACTTTCTACAGGAAAACAACCTGGAATATAAAACCAAAGCTACGATGAAATGTTGGTTTGATGTGTTTTGTCAAAGTCCTGTTCCCCGATATTATCGGAAACAGTCCGTCATAACGGCGTTAAAAGCAGTGTCGTCTGTTCTTACAGGCAGAAAACGTAATGCTGCTGGAGTTAGACATGTCCCCACCAACCATGTTCACGTTGAACCTAAACGGCGAATGCCTGGAGCGAGCCTTCACCCCCAGGTTGCTGCCGGATCTGTCGCTAAACGTGCGTGCAACAGGCGCGTCGCCTTCAAGGGTCAGGAAATCCCAGTCCTGGTAAGTGAACGACAGAAAAACAGAGGAATATTTCATTTTAAATACTTCATAGAGACAGTAATAAAGGCTAATCTTATGGTATTTTTTTTTAAATTAACATCGTTCCTTTAAATCTGTAAACAAGAACAAAGTATTAACACATGATGCTGGTGCGAGCCGTGGAAGCATTGCAGTTAAATTGCTAAGAATGAGTCACGATTCCTAGCGCATGTCAGCGCAACTCACGAACCCTATAAGTATCGCATCGTTGTGGAGTTTTTTTGGGGGTTTTTTTGCAGTTACAGACAGCTTTGGTTTCTTTGGTCTGCAGGTATCAGGCACCACAAGCTGCATCTGTCAGATCATCCTCATCCTCCTCCATTCTGACATCAGAACCTCAGAGCTGCTCTCCCTCTCCGAGGCCAAGACCGTCCTCTGCTGCATATCTTTCTTTGGGAGGACCAGTCCAAACAAGCCCCTGATTTTCTGTCACATTCTGTCTGCTGGCCTTAGTTCTTTCTGTGCCCAGTTAGAGATGGCAGTTAAGGAGGATCCATCTATATTAATTCATTTTGAAGCTGAATTTGTTGAAAAAAAAAAAAAAAAAGAAAAAAAGAAACCAAAACAGTATCTGTTAGTTTGGGAGGTAACTAAAAGTAGAATAGTTTAACTGAAAATGTTCTGATTTCTTAGTTTCAGTATGGTATACCGGAGCTTTATTTTATTTGGCCGAGTGATTTTTGCTGCACATCTCTTGCAGTCATGATAAAAATGCAAGCGCTTTTATGCTTAAGTAATCTCAGATGAAAATGATCAAATACTGGTCTTTTCACCATTCTGCCACTTTATTTATTTATTTATTTATTTAATTAATTATTGCCATTTTGGGTACAAATTGGTGCAGTGTGCTGCAGGATGTCTTTGTACCGATTACTTGTCAAGTTGTACCCGACAGAGGGATGTTTTCAGCCCACTTATTTGACCTCCCACTCCAAAAATCACTGCTTTGCAGAATGGAGTCACCCTAGACCCATTTTAGCTTGTGCAGGCAGCGCAGGGGTCAGATGACAGAAGGATCAGCTGAACTACACAGGGATCAGACCACAATCAATGGAAAAGGAAAGCGATCCAAATCCAATTAAATTTTACTTGGGATTTACTTTACATGAAAAATGTTAAAATTGTTTGATCTGAAAAAAATGTGCAATCAAACAAAATGTACGATCAGATAAAATATTTTATTGCTTGTTTGGAAAATGTATGTAATAGTACAGCCATACCTCTAAGTGTACCTAAATAACTAGTCATCAGATAGTCTGACCTCCTCCATTAATCATTATTATTATTAATAAACAATTAGAAATGTTTTTGCACGGTGACCAAGTGGAAAGGTACTAATTGTAATCTTAAAGAAGTAATTGTTGCTATTGTCAATCTAAGAAAGATATAACAGCGTTTTCTTGACAAAAAACAAAAAAACAAAAAAAAAAAACCACAATGGCAAACTTAACATCTCATAGTATCTGGAACAATCCCTTTTAGATGTGTAACTGTTAAGCATGGTGGTGGAGAGGTGATGATGTGGGCTTGCTTGTTGACATCACATCTCGAGTGCGCAAACCTGCGTCCGAACAGCCCACCAAATGTCCGGAACGAAATCAATTCTTGCCTTAAATGCTCCCAAAAAGAATAATAATAAAAAAAATTTTAAAAAAAAGTTGCGCGCCTTTCAGTAACTCTGTAGCAATGTTTTTTAAGATGCACTCAATGCTTTAGCATTCTGTTTTAATAATAATATTTAAACAGAGTCGCTCGTCTCAGATTGTATTAACCAAATTTTTAGAGCCAGTAAAAGCTTTTGGACTTTTGATTTTTTTTTTTTATGTATGGTTGTTCAAATCTTAGAATTGAAAGTCTGTATGCTCACACAGTTGTAGAGAAAAGAAAAGATGGCCATGTCTCTGCCGAACACGTCAAGGCTGACCGAATGGGAGAACATCCTAATGTAACACGTGTGCTTTACGATGTTTTGCTGCGGTTTGTGGCTGCTGTAATTGTGAACCAAAAAAATGTGAAGAAAGCTTGCAGTGCCGTCTTGATTAGCTGCCTTACTTTTTCATGATTGTGAAAAGTCGACTTGCTTACATAACAAAATAAACACTGAATAGTCTGGAAGTGCCAATTTTGTCATTCTTCATTCAAACATGCATTGCACTTCTCTTAATGAGTCTCATCATAGTTGCAAGTGACAGGCAGTTTGTAAAATCACAGGGTATCTCTTACCGTGTCATGGTCTGTTTTTCTATTGATTTCCTTGCAATTCATTTAATTCAGATAAAACCTGCTCTCTCAAAAACATGCTTCCCTCCTCTCACAACGGCATATAGCGCCCAGCAGATTGATCAGCGTTTTTCTTTACTTTTTTTTCCTATCCGGTCACCTGCCTCCCTGTGCCTCGTTCCAAAATTTTTTGCCTGTATTTGGTATGGCTGGAGCAAAATGGCGGAGCGCTGATTAAGAAAGCTGCATTGTTTTTTAGGGACATTCTGCAACATAAAGTGCCATGGAAGTGGTTTGGAAGTTCAACGTAATGTATTAAAGTTCAAATTAATTCAAGAAAATTTCAAGTTAGGTTCTCATTCTCTTTCTTTATTTACATACACATATTACTTATGAGATCCAATTGGTGAACTTTCACATAAAGTCCAATTCAGGCCAAAGTCACATGCCCCAGTTTTGTTGGGTGAGGCTGCCAGATGCAATGCATTCAACCATGAAATATTTAGTATAGCTGCAGTTATCGTATGTGCTTTTTATGTGACATCCACATTTTAATAAAATTGATAGGCAGTGATATGTCAGTTTCTGCGGACTCAGTGTTAGAAGTACCATAAGGACCACCGGTCACATTATCATATATAGGGATGGGATGGAATTTATAAAGACAAACCAACGAGAGGATTTCTCAGTCTTATTTAATCAGATTTTGCTTGACGACTTAATAAATGACATGAAAACTTCGACAGTAACAGCATATGTAGATGTTCTTGTTTTGTTCTTAGGTTTTGTGCTGCTCTAACCAGCGTTAGTTTGGTGTCTATACAAGTAGGAACATGCTTATACTGAGGTTTGCTCAATACACTCTGCCCTGTGCATCTCCCTGAAAACCGGCAAACAATTGTTCGGTAAATTATTAACACCCACCAAGCTATATATTTATTTTATTTTTTTGGGAGGGGGCAGGGGAGGGTTCTTTCTTCTCTGATCCAAAATAAAAACTCCTAGTTAATGAGTTATTAATACATTCATTTCACAATTTACATGAGTTCACCTTTTTTTTTTTTTTTAATGAAATTGTGACACCTCTGGACTTCCATAAAGAAAAGGACCAGGCCATACTTAAAAGACCAATAATCAGATTCTATTAAGATAAGGTCATCATAGCCACCTGACCCTTCTTATGCCTCCTGTGATGTCATCAACCCAAAGCAGAGTGTTGTGTTGTGTTCCTTGGCGCACACTTTATTTACTGTAATTTGTAAAATCCCACACACCCTTACCTCAGTATCCAACTACGTTTTGTTAACTCTACGTTTTCGACTTAAAAAGAAAACACACCAGTGACTAGTATCATTAAATTACACGTGTGAAGCTGGAGGGTTTTACAGTGACAGCCACATACAGTACGAGGATGACGTTTCCGACGGTCACGTGACTCTTTACAGTAAGTCCAACATGGCAGATGGAGTAGGTCTTGCACGGTGACTAAAAAAAAAAACATTTCAACAGAGACGGACAATTTAAACTCCACTCCGCCACGGGACATCCACCATGAGGGAGAGGCAGAAGAAAAAGAAGGGCAGGACGTGGGCGGAAGCCGCTAAGACGGTACTCTCGGGTGTTTTGTCTTCCGTTTGTTGTGGTTGTTTTCCTTGAACGCTCCCACTTGTACAACTGTGTTGACGAGTTCATGACCTGCTGGTGGAGGCGAACGTTGCGCACACCGCGCGAGGCCTGTGTTGACGGTCCAAAGGCGGCTGGCTGTCACAGGCAGGGGAGCCGACTCTCCGTCCGCCCTCTCTGAGGAGGAACGCAGCTTTGTTACCGTGACCCAGGCACACCCAAGCACGCCTCTGAGCCCACCGTTCGCGTTTCACGCAAACGGTCGGACTGACAAATCTTTTATCGAGCTGATTCGGAGAAAGTGACCGCGTCAGGGGTGCGTTATTAGCCAGGTTAGCATCGGCTACGTCGTGCTAACTCCGTCAACAAGTTTGATTAGTTTCAAGTAGACTAAAACCAAGACGTCATTTTCAATAAAGTATTATTTTGTACTGTTACGTTTATGTCTTCTTTACCGACGTCAAAGCAATTCGGGTGCATGCCAACTTGGCCAATGAGTGTTATTAGCTTTCGAGCTAGTTGGACTAGCTTAGCATGCTAATAAGTATTTAAATATGAAAACTCTCGGAAAGAATGTCACAAATATAAAGTCTTACCGAGTTGTTTGGATATTTGGAGTCCACTGACACGTGTTTATGTTCAATAAACTAGTTGAATTGTAAAGTGCAGGTAACTGGCAGCGAGTAAAGTGTACATAATAACTTTTCAATGCGTAAAATGTCAAGTCGCTGCAGGGTAAAAGTACAAGAATGTGAAAGGTTGCAGAGAAATGATGACAAAATGAGGTTAGCTTTACGCAGAGATACATATAGGGCCTAACAAAAGTATTCACTTTTCACATTTAGTCGAGTGGCAAGAAAAAAAAACTGTCTTATGTTTTAGGGTAATTTGTGAAAAGTGACGAATGATTTTTCAATAGTTTGTTTATTTTTACACAATTAAAAATCTTAAGATGCACAACCACATTTTTGCTCTGCCTGCAAGTCTCTAGGTTCAACTCCTTCTTTGGAGAATTATAGACAGGTTCTCATTATAAAAATCAACTGCTTCTGTATTTATTCTCTTACCTCTGGGCTCTTGTGGTTAAAAGCTTTCATAGAGTACAGGTCAAACTCTTGATTGAATGCAGAGTGTCTCTGAACATCGGTGTTCACATTTTTGCAACAGATTCCCAATTGAATTCTACATTTTGAGTTGATCTAAACCATTCAGTTGCTGTTGCATGTTGCCTCGCAGTGGGAGGTGAACCTCCATGCAAATTCTTACATTTTATGTGGCCTGCAATATGTTTCCTTTGTTTATTGGCCTGCATTTATCACCGTTCTGCTTCCCACTCCATGCTGCTGCTGCTGCTGTGTATCGTGGAGGGGAGGATTTTTGTTGTTTTATTTCAACAATGGCAAGATTTGTGGAATCTAGCAGCAGATTTCTTCCACTTTGGAATAAATTGCTTATTTCTGTTTGTCTGCCAGATAAAGTCAAACTAAAATACATTACAGTTTGTCGGTTGCTGTGTGAAAAAAGAAAAAAAAAAAAAGTGGAAAAGTGGATGAGACCTGAACGTGAATAGAGTAGATATCGGCCTGCATGCTGTGAGACAAAGCAACTACAAAACTAATTTCTCTGAAATGTCGTTTTGCTTTGTGTGTAGGAAAACATGCAACAAATTCCATATAATTCAAGCCCTTTGATGCAAAACTGTGCAAGAAAATAACAAAGAACAAGCACTGTAATGTCATAATGCATAAAAAAATACAATGAAGCTAAATTGTTTTTTCTTTAAAAGGTTATGAAATCAATAGAACCTTCGCACATCTTAAAAACCGAGCAGCAGGGGGCGCTGTAGATATAACTAACTCTTTGGTCAGAAGTGCTATCTGAGCTCGCCTCCATGTTCAGTCTCCATGGTAACCGACTGTTGCACTGACCAACAGATGGTTGCAGCCTCCACTACTTCCTTTGACAGTATCGGCGCATGAAGTCAAAGTTGCACTTAGTTCTCCTGGAGCCAGAGAAGCTGCGGCCATTCTCAAATCTACAAGTAATCAAGTTATGTAGAGGATGAAAATAATGAGTTAGAGGGCTTAATGCTGAGTGGAAGAGGAAAATGATTCAGTGGAAAACTAAAACCTATTAAAGGAAAAAGAATAACTATTTGAATGAGGTGGAAAAGTGGCTGGTGGTTAAAACTCTCTGAACTGGAGACTGAAAAATGTTGGACTCCTTTTTACTCGAAGAGCTCGGCGTCAGTTTGACTCTTCACCGATTTCTACTCTTACGTCTTGCCCAGCCATATCCGTAGTTTTGCTATCTTTTGAAAACAAACAAACTAATTGTTTAATTGAAAATTATTCTAAATCTACATCTGTTAACGGTGTCAATAATGACGGACTTAGCAGTACCATAAAATTCCCTTGCATTTTTTAGAGTCACCGATTGAATAAACTGGATGTTATGATGAATTATGGCAATAAATATGACTAAAGTCATCATATCTTGTGTATTTTTCTCTGCAAAATTTAGTATTAACGCCATCTCTCTGATTTAAAATTTACACAAGATTATTGACCGTGATCCAACAAAAACAAGGAGTAATTTCCCTGATTAAGAACCTGTTCTTTGTTGTGATTATTTTTTATTTTAAATCCTTTTAGGTTTTGGAGAAGTACCCTAATACTCCCATGAGCCATAAAGAGATCCTGCAGGTGATCCAAAGAGAGAGGCTTAAAGAAATAAGGTAAACCCGCATTTTAGAAAGCATCTTTTGTTCCTTTCCCATAAAAGGCAACACTACCTGTCTCTCTCCCTTATTTCTTTAATTCATGTTTTTTTTTTTTTTGCCCTGTTCATATTCACAATTAGTTTAATCAATAACTATCTAATTTCTTTTTGTTTCATTGTCACTCTTTTCATCCAGAAGGTAAGACAAGAAAAAGATGGCCTCCCCCACCCACCATCCCACCTTAACAACCTCACCGCATTTCCGTACTTTGTTCAGATTTAAATCTTGCATGCTTTAACGACGACGATGTTGTAGATTCAGTGGCAAAAAAATAACTCACTCATAGTTTTAGTCTTGACACCTTATGCCCACACGCTGCATTCATACATAACACAACGGCGCAACAGAAATAGATATAGCTTCATGTGAGCCTTGAATTTATTTATTTATTTATTTTTAATAAATGTAACTGGGAATCTTAGCACTTTTTTTTGGTTAAAAGTATATTATGTTACATATAATATTTATTTTTCTATTTCAGAAAATGTAATAAGTAACTTGAGTTGCTTTTCATCTTTAGCTCGGGTCAGTTCAACTGACTGTATGTGAAACGCAGGGCAGACATCTTCCCCTCGTGTTACTCTGATCCGAACTTATGCATGACGACACTCAGATGTTTGATCAGCCTCTACCCTTCTTCCAATGTTTATTTATTTATTTTTTTTCTTTTTTACTTATAGCTGCTTGAGGAATGGAAGTCGATAATCATAGTTCATGGTTTTCTCTGATCCCTCAGCGGAACCTCGCCGCTGGCATGCCTGAACGCCATGCTGCACACAAACTCTCGGGGTGACGAGGGCATCTTCTACAAAGTCCCGGGCAGGATGGGAGTCTACACGTTAAAGGTTAGTTGGTTAGACAACAAAAACACTTTGCAGAACGGTGAAAAATGGTTTTAGTTCATTATACGTTGTTGTGGAGTCGCTGAGTCTGTGGCGGCTTTCATCTGACGGCTGTCGTCGGTTCGTTGTGCCGTGTTTATTAAAGGTGCAAGGGGTCACGCAGGTCTTCTTTCAGTACAGACGTTGGTTTCGTGGTCACATTTCAGTATGGGAAAGTACAACAGGAAGAAGACAGAAATGCCAAACGATAGTTTTGTCTGAACTACGTAAATAACCTCCACAAAAACAGAAAACGTTGTTCGTGACGAGGCTCTCGGGCAGCGCCATGACGGCTAACCCCAGGACTCTGGTGACTATACGGGACGCAACGACGGATCCCTGTCAAAGATGAACAGTAGATAAACGAGACAAATTTTTCATTGTGTTTTTAGGGAAAGTTGATGCAAGAAAAAGCAGAAAGCCCTACATTGATTTTTAAATGGAACAAATAGAATAAATGTTTTATAAACACGAAGAGCCAACAGGAAGCACTGGAGCGCCACTCTCCCAGAACCAGCACCGAACATGAGGAGCAGCATTCATGTTCTTCAAAACCTTATGCAGGTGTTGTGCTCCTTAAAGAGTTTGATGTTGGCATTTATTTCTAGTTTTACAATATGTTTTGATGATGTAAAGGACTTTGAACTGCTTTTTTACTGAACTGGATCGTACAAATGAACTTGACTTGAGTAGACGCCAACTTCAGCACTGCTAGCAGCTAAAGGCTAGGCTGTTGCAGCACACTTTTCAAAGTGTTACTCATAAAAACTCATAATGTGGAGGGTTAAGCTCACAAATCCCCTGACAGTGTTTTCTCTCCTTCCACTTCTGGTTTTCAGAAGGACATCTCAGAGGGGCTGAAGAAGCTGTCGGAGGAGGGCTCTGACGAGAGCAGCGACAATCTATCCGACTCCCGAAGCTCGGAGAACAGCGGCACCGTTCCTCCAGAGGGCAGGAGAGGACGCTGGATGCGAAGAGGTACCGTCCCTTACGTTCACGTAAAAGTTTGAGAGTTTTAATCTGAATTTCACGGGCTCAATCTGTTTGTTTGTTTTTTGCTCCAGCAAATCAATTTTGTGTGACCGTTTTCCTTTTAATTGCGCAGAATTTAGAAGTTTAATATAAAAAATTATTATATTATATTTTTATGACATCAAGGAGCACCTTTCATCTTTTAACCTTAACGCTTTGCTCATAAAAGAACAGCCTTTTTTTCTGTTTTATAACTTTTTATTGCTGTGAATGAGTGAAGAGTCAGGATAAACAAAATCCTGGTCGTCACACGGCTCTTTATTTACTTATTTTAGCTGATTGGGCACATAGATCTCTTATGTCAGTGAGCGTTAACGCCTCTTCTCAGCTGTTGTGAAGCATTGTTGCTCAAACACAGGAAGCCAGCTCATTTGCCTGAATACAAGCTTAAGGAAAGCGGTTCTTCCAGAAAGTTAGATTGAACCCCTCGTATATTTCTGGGACACCCTGAGCGCCCAACATGACGGCGAAAGGTCGGTTTCTTTTTTGACTCTCGATTCATCAGCAACCTGTGGAATCGCATCCGTTTTCTGTTGTCTACCTTGTGGGAGGGCGGAGGGTTGTGTTTGCTGTATTGCTGTTTTTATGTGATTCAGTGGAAGTATGGAAAAGTTTTTTTCTAGTTTTTTTTTTTGGGTTTGGTTGTATTTATTGTCTTTATTTGCCGCTACTTGAACGTTTTAAGCGACTGTTGAGACAGGAAGCTGAATTTTCTCAGCCTGACCCGTGACCACTTCCTCATTACGCACAAGTTTGAAGCTGCCGTAGAAAGTCGCCGCGTCTTTACAGCAGAGTGAGAGAAATGATCTTTTCGTCTAATAGAGCTAATAAAGGCACAAAAGTCAAGTGCTGGGAGATCAGCGATCTGTATGAGAAAACACAAAGCTCAGTAGAGCTCTTGCCGAGACGTTCAGCCCATTTTTTGTGAAGATATCTTAGATGGGTAACGTAACCCTCCCTCCTTTGTGCAAAAGATTGGTTTCAGTTTCGTCAAAACAATTGCCCAGCTTGATTGTTTGCATACTCGCCTCAGGAAACGTAGATTTGTAACCGTTTTTTTTTTTTTTCTTTTTTCTCTTTTCTATTTTCCAGTCCCCTCCAAGCTGCAGTCACAGCCGTCGTCTCCGCAGCCACAGTGCTCATCGCCTCCCGTCTCCTCCAGTAAACTCATCTCTCCCTCACAGAAACACAGCAAGAAAGCACTCAAACAGGTACGTTTCTTTTTGTTTTCTTTTTTCTTCTTTTTTTTTTAACGCTTTAAGCCTATTTATTTACAGTGCAGAGTGGTTGTTTCTCAGTAGTCTCTGTTTTATTAGTTAGCAGTATAACATGAGATCCTGCCACGCCCTCTTATTTACAGAGTTCGATATGAAGATCTTCCACTCTACTCCACAAAATAAAAAAAAATATATCCCGGTTTAATATGTCCATGGAATCGTTCTGGTGTTATTTGAATAAATATGAAGTTTTGACGCTGCATGTTTGTTTTACCGTGCCTCCTTGATTCATTCCGTTTGGTTCAAGGTCTTGTGAAAACGTTTCATACCACTTGAGCTTTTCCACATTTTGTCTTTTTCTTTCTTTTAGTGTATCAGGCTTCCAGTGCGCTACTTAATGTAAAAGCCTCTTTCTTCAGGTACAGCTGAAGGTTTTTGTTTTTTTTCTCCATCATCTCTCATCGGCATTTCTAAAAATCTTTCCGCTGAGTCTTAACTTTATTAAGGTCTGGGCTTTGACTGGGCCACATCGATGTGCTGTCTTCCAGACGTTTCATTGCATCTCTGTTTTCCTGATGGAAACGCCGACTCGATCTCAAGTCTTTTGCCACCTCCAGCAGGTTTTCTTCCAGGACTCCCCTGTATTTAACTCCATCCATCATCTTATGGACTGACTTGTTTCTTTCTCCCTTTTTAAGGAATATTTCCTCAGCTAGATGCTGCCACACCACATTTCCAGATGGTTAGGGTTACCCTAAAATCATGTGCAGTTTTAGTTTCCACCTCACATAGTGTTTTGCATGTAGGCCAGAAAAGAAAAAAACCCACACTTCTTTTTTTTTTTTTGTCTTACACGGTTTGGTGTTTGTTCCTTCTTCTGCCGTTTTTCTAGGCGCTGAAGCAGCAACAGCAGAGAAATCAGCGCAGACAGGGTGGTATGCCAGCCATCTCCAGTTCCAGGCTGCTACTAAAGACCATCAAAGACATGGCAGAAAACATTACAACAAAGACTGGTAGGTTTCAACGCGTATATTGCTGCAATCAGCTCAAATTCATCTTAGTGCTATTTATTTAGATGCTTTTTTTTTTTTTTTTTTAGGTTTGTTTTGCACCTGCATAATTTTATTCATATTTTAAAAAAAATTTTTCCATCATGAAAATTAAAAAAAAAAAAAAAAAAAATTCAGTTTCATTTTCTCCATTTGAACAAAATGGCTCAATAGTTTAGAGAGCAACAACTTTTTAAAGATGCGTGACATTAAGTCAATTAAAATCTGATTTCTGTACATTTGATATTGCTCATAAATCCACCACTGCTATGTGATTTATGCCAGTGCTATTCACATGCCATATCAATAACCTGGTAATGGTATAAGTTCATTTCTTACTATATTATGCGTACGTATTGTCGTTGATGAAGATTTACTCACCTCAACATGAAGAGCGCTCGTAAAAAGGCCTGGACAGCAGGATTAATTCAGCCAGAACTCGAGCATTAGAGGTTTGGCTGTAGGTTGCGACACGTGGAAAAAGGCTGGAATCAGGTGATCATTTGATATTGAGGAGTAACACGTCATACTAAAGGAGACGAGATGTGTCGCAACAAGTGATTCATTTCTTCACTAAAACTCTTCTCCCGTGGTAAAGAGTAGGAAACTTTGTGATTGCAGCTTTACAGTTAGCCGTTCTTCAAATTCACAAAGGTTTTCTGCTTTTATCCACACAGAGTTATGCCACCCTGTCGTACCCAGAAAAGTCCCTCAGAGGTCCGATCGTCTCAGTGCAGGTAGGTCAATCAGCAGGTGTAACTTTTTATTTTTTATTTATTTATTTTATTATTATTCCAATTCTATTTTTGGGGTTGGATATAGTCTATAAACCTGCTGGAATCGGGTTTATAGACTATATCTATAAGCCCCACTCAGGTTAAGTGTGTAAAGATAATGGATTGATGTGTATATTCTATGAAACAGAAAAATGGCAAAAACAAATGAGTCTGTGGAAATTTACAGTCTACAACGTTTGTAGCGTACCGACCAGAAACTACTAGAACATTAACTGAAATGTGCTGCACAAATTAGGCTTACTTGATTGATAGGAAACAAACGATTCTTTAGTGAACAAATCAGCAAGCATGTCGATTGTTGAATCAAGATCTGTTCTGCTCATTTCTTTCTGTCTCGCATCTATTCCAAGGGCAAATAAAACGCACAAAGTTTAAAATAGACGTGGAAACGCCAGACTCCATTTTGGTGAACACCAACCTGAGAGCCCTCATCAACAAGCACACCTTTTCCGTCCTGCCTCCCGACTGCCAGCAGAAGCTGGTCAAACTCCTGCCTGAGGTCGACCGACAGGTGAGTCTCACACCTCTGCGGCATCGAAGATCGATTAACGCACTAACGTGTCACATTGCAGCACATCCGTTCGCCTTCGTTGATTCATATGAGAAAATTCAGCAGTGTTACATAAAGCAGAGGTTTTGTCCAAAGCTCTGAATGTAGTTTACCGACTCTCGAATCTGCAGTCAATGTCCCAGTGACTATTAAGAGATTAGTCATCGCATTGTGCCTGTTCTCTCCAGGCTTGCTTGGACGGCCTTCTGAAGGTTACGAGCTCGGCTTTAAACAACGAATTCTTTGCGTCGGCAGCGCAGTCTTGGAAGGAGAGGCTGGCTGAAGGTTAGTCGCTCGGCTCCTGGTTGATAACGACATTCAATTTCTCGTATAATGCAATAAAATATATAAAAGATGTCTCCAAGGCGATATCGTGTTGCTTTCTCTTTTTCTAAATGGACATAAAACTTTCTCCTTCCGCAGGGGAATTCACACCCGAGCTGCAGGTCCGAATGCGTCAGGAGATCGAGAAGGAGAAGAAAGTTGAGCACTGGAAGGAGGCTTTCTTCGAAAATTACTACGGGGAAAAGTAGGTAGTAGTTGTTCATAATCGTGCAGTTGTCAAATCTGAAGGAGATTTTGACTGTTTGGAAAATGTCCTCACTATTTGATTCCGATCTCATTTTTTCTCCCCATACTGACTCAAGACATTTAAGAAAAAGTGAGAGCCGATTCTTAATCCTAATCCGATATCGGACTACTTAAAGCACAGGCTTGGACGCAAGCTACCAAATTTACAGTAAAGTTATTTAAATGAGTGCCATGAGTATAAGTGACACCTCTGTCGCTCTAAAAGAAGATTAAAATGCTGTAAATCAACTATCCTTACCTCACTAGTAGGCATGTATCATCTACCCATTTTACGGCATACCAAGGCTTTCAACAGTTTCATTCTTGCTGCACACTGCTCATCAGCTGTTTGAAAAAGCACACTGCTTAAAAGAACTGGGGTTTTGTGCTCTAAAGTCGGTGTGTTTTTTTCTTCGAAGGAAAATCAGTTGTGGATTTCATTTAGAAATCAAGGTCAGAGTCTGGAGGGGGAAGGGAAAATCTGCGCATAATTAATTCAGTTTGAAGTTTCCACAGTGAAAAAGTCCATTTATCACCTTCATGCAATAAAACTTCGATGCAGTCTGTGTGTTAAATTGAGTGGTGAAAGTACTTTTCTTATGTCGCATTCAAAATTTCTTAGAAACTGAATTTTGCGTTTTTATTAGTTTTAAGTCATCCAATTTCACAGAAGTAAGCACTTGAAATGCATCACTCTGTAATTAATCAGTTTAATGAGTTTTACTTTTTTCTTTGTCTCTGTGAAATAAATAAACTTCAGTGGGTTTCCAAGTACTAACATTAAGTGCAGAATTGTTGCGAAGCGTCAAACCCTAAGCAGATGTTCTCAACCTTGAATGTGCCAAAAAACGTTTTTTTCTCTCTTTTTTTTTTTTTAACATTCATAAGGATGTAACAAATCCAGAATATTTATGATTTAATATTTGAGATAAAAACGTCTTTCGATTGTCCTCTTTTGTACAGTTCGGGCCTCAGCTACGAGGAGTCCAAAGAGCTGATAAAGCCCGATGGGAATAAGGAACCTGTCAGGCGCCGCTCTCCGGTTTGCCAGACAAATCCAGCTGCTCAGCCTCCGGAGGACAAGAAGAGCGCCAAGGACGGCGTCCAGACCGACGCTACCACGAGAGACAAGAAACCAGCGGAGAAATCCCCGGACCCTCCGAAGGAGCTGCCCCGACACAAAGAGTCCGTCCCCACCACAGAGCCCATGAAGACGCGTCGGTCGCAGCAGGCGGAGGATCGAAAGCTCAGCGCAGCCGCTCAGACCGGGCCGCCGCCGACGGCGGCCGTGAAAACACTGGAATCGGAGAAACCGGCCGAGCGGAGCCCGACCGGCACACTTCCTGAAAAGCAACAGATGGAGGAAAAACAGGATAAGAAACTCCCTGAGTCGCCTGTGAAGAAGAGCCCCGCACTAACGGCCAGTGCGGATGTAAAAGATGACCAGCTGGTGACGGCGGCGAGACCTGCTGCGGGTGACGAAGAGGTCGCCGCGGAGCCCAGCGTCGCCTCGGAGCCCAGCGTCGCCTCGGAGCCCAGCGTCGCCTCGGAGCCCAGCGCCGTCTCAGACGCCCACAAGAGGAAAACCCTCAGCGGGACGGAGGGGGAGGTGACCCCAGAGAAAAGGCCCCGTTTGTCTTCCGTTTCCTCCGTGTCGTCGGTCTCCTCCGCGTCATCCATATCCAGCCCGGCCACGCCGTCTCCGACAAGTCAGAGGGTCCCGCCTCTCAAGGTGAGAAATGCGCACGCTCTCCATTTAACGACGGTTTTTCCCATTTGTCTTTGGTAACTATAAGCTCACTTTTTCACATTTTATCACGTCATAACCACGGATTTTATGTTATGAATGAACACATTGTAGCTCAAAATTATAACAAGTCAGATAAATCTGCGGTTGTATTCAGCTACCTTTGTGCTGATACCCTGAAATAAAATCTCGTGCAATCCTGTTAATCTGTGTTTAATTCAGTCTGAATCAAGCCACCATTTTTAGGCTCTCGGTGAACAAACAACCTTCTGAAAACTAAATGACTTACCAGATTTTGAGTGAGCATTCACAATTAATTTGAATATGGGCGGAGATAACGACATGGCAGTCATGAATGGGAACCTGTAAGACGTTAAAGACTTTAGCATGGGTTTAAGGTTAATTTTACTGCAGGACCACAAACCAAGCATTGCCACAAACATAAGTGAATAAAAAAAACATCTTGATCTTAACTTAGTTGAAGATCTATGGAAAGACTTTCAAATTTGTCCTCACATATTCTCTCCTTTCAATCTGACTGAACTTGAGCTAGAGAGGAATTTAATTGTTTTATTGCCTCTTTGCAATTTGTGGTGATTCATTGCATAAAATCCTAATAAAATAGATTCATTTGTGTAGTTGTAACTTAAAGAATGATTTAACAGCGCAAGAATAAATTTGCGAAGCGCCGCAGTTTGGATTATGGCGGTTTTCCTTTAAGGTCTCGTGAACTTACTCGACTTTATTCCCCGTTAAATGTCCCAGTGGAACTCCAAAAAACTGTCCAACATTTCTCTTTTTTCAGATCCCAGTGTCACGAATTCTTCCTGTCCCTGGGTCACCGAGCCAAGTCTCACCAAAGACTCCCCTCCAGGGCCCGCTCAGCAGCCCGGGCCACACCGGAGCTCGCACGCTGGCTTACATCAAAGCCAAAGCTCAGCTCGCCCGAGCGCAGCGCGTAGCGGCCGCCGCCGTGTCGTCCGCGTCGAAGGGAGCAGTGCCGGGCCCGGGACCGGGTGGAGGTAGCGGTGGCGATCACAGGCAGCCATCACCCAGCTCCAGCCTCAGCCCAATTTCCCCTCAGGCCTACACCAGATTACCAGCCACCACCACCACCAGCAGCAGCAGCAGCAACCAATCCATTGAGCTTTCTCCTCCGCTCGGCTCAAGACCAGCTGATGACAGGCAAAGCAATCATTTTACCAGTACAGTCCAAAAGAGCTCCGATGCTTCAGTAGGACATTCATCAGTGCATATTGTAAAGGATAAGGAAGCCCCAGCAAGTGCTGCATCACTAACCAGAGCCAGTTCTTGCATTCCAGCAAACAACCCCCTTGTGACACAGTTGCTGCAGGGAAAAGAGGTTCCACTGGACCAGATCCTCCCAAAACCCCTATCCAGCACGGAGATTCGGGTGTTGAGCCAGGCTTCTGGAAGTAAGGGGAAAACGACCCATTTCGTCGATCATAAAGGGGATAGTCACGTGTCTCCGCAAGCCAATGCTGCCGGACGAGCCGCGGAATGCACAAAACATCACCGGGAGCTTCCCGATAAGGAAACCCAAGAGCAGATCCTGCAGACGCTGATGCAGAGGAAAGCTCAGCAACAGAGCCAGCCGCCTGGAGGCGCAGGGCCGCTGCCCGCACACCACAGGGTTCCGCAAATGCTGCACGCACACGAGTGTCGGGAGCAGTCCAGAGTGTTGGCCGGCTTTCTGGGCCGGAGGAAGATCCCCAAGCCGGCCATGACGGGGCATTACCTGCTCAACGTGTCCACATACGGCAGGGGATCAGAGAGCAGGAGACTGCAGCTTTCAGTCTGCCCCAACAAGTCTGCTTTGAAGAGGGAAAGCACAGACGGAAAGGAGACGGCTAAGACGGAGGAACCAGTGAAGAAAGATTTCGCGTCCATTACTAGGGTGAAAACCGAGCAGCAGGGATGTGCGGTTACCAGGGCCGACGACCCGGCACGTTTTCAGCATTGCTCCGGCGTAAAGACTGAGCCTGGATCTGAGAGCAACGGAGCCAGCGGTGCCGACAACGGCGCCACCAGTGCTAAAGCCAAAGACAGCAGTCCATTTTCTCCAGCGCACCGAAGTCACCTCGAACTCCGCAATAACAATCAAGGAAACTCTGAGCCATATCTTTCCCTCATGGACCCTGGTCACCAGCAGCTGACTGCCTTTCAGAGGACGCTCGACAATCAGGAGTCGGCGGTCGCCTCCAGCTACGGCGGCACCATCAGCATGTCTGTACCTCACACTCTGAACCGCAACGCCGCCAGCACCGCCTCGTCCGCGCCCTCGTCGGAGGTCGACGGCGGGGGCATCTGTGGGAGCGTCATGTCGTTCTCGGTGACCGTCACCACGATACCAGCCGGCCACGCGCTAGACCACGGCCATCAGGGCGAAACCTCGCGCGAGCAGTCCTTCATCGAGGGCGCCAACATGGAGGACGTTCAGTCGAAATGCTACTGCCGACTGAAGGCGATGATCATGTGCAAAGGCTGTGGAGCCTTCTGCCACGATGACTGTATTGGCCCTTCGAAGCTGTGTGTGTCATGTTTAGTGGTACAGTGAAATGGAGTTAAAAAGAACTAAACGATGTGAGGGTTTCATTAGGCATGGGCCAGTATGTGCAGCACAATATCAGGGTCACTTGGAGAATGAATTGAGAAAAAAGGGTCTTGTTTTTTTTTTTGTATTTTAAGAAAATACAAAAAAAAAATGTTCAAATGTCCTGAAGTAGTTAATACTTTAAAATGCTGAAATGCCACGGAATAGGTCATAATTTAAAAATAAACATGTAACAAAATACATTTTTTAAATCCATTTTCAAGAACAAATTATAACAAGAAAAAAGCTAAATGTCAAGAAAAAGTCAAAATACTTTTTCTAAAGATGAAATGAAAAAAAGAAAAATCCAGATTTAGAGAAAAAAAATAGAAAAATGTTTTATTTCCAAATAACTTTTTCAAGAAATAATTTTGAGATCTAATTTAATTAAACAATGGATTGGGACAAAGATAAATTATAATTGCAGTTTCAGCACTTTGCCATCTTTTAAGTATTATCGGCGTTGTACATTTAACATTTTGAAAAATGACAGAAAGAAGACTCCAAATCTTGTGTTTCTTCCATTTGACCCTTGACATTTTCACAGTAATCTTGAGTAAAAATATCAAGTTTTTATTGTACCACAAGAGCTTCAACTATTTTTAAGACAATGATCCAACAGCTTTCACTAAAAATTGAAACAAAAACAAATCTGCTGCTGGTAAAATAATATATCGACTTTAATACATAGACATAGTAACTCAGCTAAACTTTAACTCATTATGAATCCTGGGTTAAACATGAATTGAAGTTATATTTAAACCGTTATAGATTTACAAATTTATTAACTTTGTTAACTTAAATTGGTGTTTTAGTGCTGGTGCGTCTCACCTAGGTTATATGACCTCGGTGGCCCTTTAAGGGGAACACACATTGGTGCTGGCCGTCACTCCAAAGCGCGCACACACACGCCACGGATCACTGAACTTCAGCCTTGGGTGAATTGTCTTTCCTCAAAAACATCAACATTTTCAAATCGAACTGTGGAGCCCAGATGCTGCTATTATTGATATAATAAGTTTGTTAAAACGCTAAAATTCTTCTGTTTTGCTTGAACTGTTGTTGGAGTTCAACGGATTTCGATCAACGATTGAAATCCCTGTTTTCAAGCCAGATCTTGTTAAATCTAAAGTTTTCTGTAGCCCAGGAGCTGTATGGCTTAACAAGAGCATTTTTGATTCAACTGGAAGCTCCATGGACGTCTGACAAATTGATTTAAGCTGCTTAACTAAAGATACTATCTGCTTAAGTTATACGGCGTAGCAGACATTTAACATTTTAAAATTAGCTTAATTTTGAGCTGCACTTCTGTAGTTTCCAAACTATGACTGTAAGTATTTTTGCGTGCCGTGAACTCTTTCAAAACAGCCGAATTTGTCTTTTATTTTGTGACGTGAAACTTTACGGCGTCGCCTTGCCGTACGGTCCATTTCGCCAAAGATACTTGGCTCTCACTCCAGCTATTTTTCTGGCATCGCATCGAAATGAAATTGAAACAACGAATCAAGTAGATTTTTTTTTTTTTAATTATTATTTTATTTTTTTTTGTTTAAATACTTGGTATGCCTTGATACCGGCCCATGCCTAAGCTTTACACGCCGTCCAGGCACAAATACGGCATTAGGTTATTTAGAGTGAATAGAAAATGCGGCGCGGCATCTTAACTGCTCTGCGCCTGCGACAGCCAGGATCTGATCACTGTTGGAAAAAGCAAGAATTTACACTGGACGGTCTTGTTTTTTCATCCACACCTCTGTTTTTACAGATGCCAATCAATTTTCAATCAGTTTAATACTCAGTCAGATGTGTGAGGAATCGCACAGTCAACGTTTGCACTCAGCTAGATTAGTCTATATTTTTATATAAAACATATATATATACATGTGTGTGTATTGTTTTTAAAGGAGGGAAAATGAATGTTGCTATTTTTAGGACTTCATGACTGTTCTGTGTTGGGACTGAACTTTTTATCGTCGGGTTAATTGGGGTTACTATCGAGAAAAGGCACTAGAGAAAATCATGGGCTGTACAAAACCCCCTGCCTGGATTTTTATGCATGTGTGGCAGGGAAGTAACAATTTTCTATATAAATATATATATATAAAAAAGAAAGGTACATTAATACAGAGCACGCTGATATTTAAAAAACTTTCATGGATTTATAGGTTTATTGAGGAATTATGCATAAAATGTTTTTAAAATCTGCCCATGTGGATTGCACATAAAAATCATGGCGTCAAATTATCTGCAAAGGATTGTAAAGATGGAATTCAGCGTAGCACTTCAATTGAAATTTTTTTTACATTTTTAATAGAAAGTGGTTCATCTTTGTTTTTGTTATTTTTTTTCATATCAAATTAAAGTTTGACGTCATCTACTACTGTTTTAAAGCCACATTTTCCCTTCCTAAAACTGTTTCGTAGCTAAAGCGTCCCATGAATTGGAGTAGTTTTTTGGGTTTTTTTTCTGTATAGACTGATAACAGTTGAAATGAAAACACTCAAAGTAAAGGGAGAGAATGAAGACCTTTTCTTTTCACTGTAAATACTAGATGTAGGTAGTCAATATTTTTCTTTGTGCAGCACACTTAATCCATTTTTGTTACTACAAAAAGATTATTTGACAATCGAAAGAAAAATATTACACGGTCAAATCATTGTAGGTTTTCTAAAAATGATCTGTTGGTACAAAAAGTGTCAAATTTAGAGATGAGCATAACCGTTTATCTCTGACCTTCCCAGAAAACGAGAATCTTCCATTTTAAGGTGATATGAGGTATCGTAAGCCTAATTATTCACAATAACCATTGTGACATAAAGTACACAATCTAAGTGCTTACTTTGCCCCACATTACTTTTCAAAAGGGTCAGTGGAAGGCTGTTAACTCCACCAAAAAATAATAAAACAAAATATTTTATAGTATCCAGCACGGGTGAAAATGTTCCTGTTTTTTAGCCGTTGTTTTCAAGGTAAAATGCCAAAGCCACCTTAAAAAAAAAAGCTAAATAAGTAATCAGAAGTTGTTTATAATCTCAGAATTGTTAATCAAAGTAATATATTTTAATTAATATATTTTAATATAAAAGATCTATTTACTATTTTTTGGGACAAATCAACAGGGTATTTGCTATAGTAATATATTGGCTGTCCGTTTTGTTTTATTCTTTTTTCCTATAACTTGTAGACGGGACAGACCACCATAGGGAATGATTGAACTTTGTATCTGAAATGGCCCATATACGGCTGTGTGAACCAGTCTTTGCAATCAGTCCATTTGTCTAAAACGCTCTTTGAAGATTTTGTCTGTGTGCATCCTTTGTCTTTTTACAAACTATGGCTCAGTCTAAATTTTAAGTTGATCTATTTTTACCTGTATTTTTTTTAAATAACTGGATGGTCATGTCTGTTAAATTTGGGTTTCAGAGTAGTATTAGGGAAAAAAAACAACTTTTAAGCAGTTAGTCATTTTAATGTGAATAGCACGTCTTACATGGAGGAATCGAATCAGAGACGGCTGTATTTACAGTTAAATTTGGGGACTGGAACGCACTTCAAGAAAGGCAGCTTGACGAAGACTGAAACGTGCATCAGGCGGCGGTCTTCACTTTTACTGAAGCTACCTGTTTGTGTAAATTTAGATGTGTGGTTAATCGAGAACTAGCCGGTTTGAGGTTACTATGGGCAATCACCATGTTTTGTTTTTTTTTCGTTGTTTTTTTTTTTTCTTTTTCAACTGTCACCTTTGTCACTAGTTTCATTTGTTACACTCGTCTGTTTCACTCTGTGTCCAGTAAAACTCCAGTGAATGTAACATGGTAATCTGCACTTGTAAACAAAATGTATTTTAAAGTTATAATCTATTCTAAATAAAATAATTTTAAAATATGTCTTGTGGATTTTAAAAACCAAAAATAGCTGAAAATGATTCTCTGGAGGCATGAGGTTTAGGTAACAGCTGAACTCGAGATTTTCTTCTTAAAGTCCTTCAACGTCGATTCATGTTAATTATTGGTCTTTCTAAAAGTGATGAACATTTTAGATCCACAGGGCTCAGTTTTTGGCCTCCTTCTCTTTGCCCTGTGTTTTCTCCCACTTTGTGTTGCATGTCAAGTTCTATTGAAGGGATTTCTTAATTAAACAAGAGCTGACATTTAGCAGGCCACGGTAGTCAAACAGAGCTCAGGTTGCTTTGGATAATTATTTCCTTTCAATACACTACATAATTTGAAAACCGATTTTTCTATTTACTCAAATTGTTATCGCTCCATAGTTTTAAGGACATCTGTAAGAGGGAAAATACATTTTTATTAGTATTTCACCGTAGTTGTACACCTACAAACAGGTGCGTGTCATTTATTTGTTTATGTGATCTTCAGTTATTTTCTTAAGAAAAATAATTACACAACATTCAAATAATTTACCAAAAAAAGAAAAGAAAAACAAAAATCGATTATTTCCACAAACGGCTTACCATACCCTCGTGCGCGCGCATGCGCGAAACAGTCGTCGTTCGCGCATGGCATCTGCGCGCCTGCCTGCGCTCTGCCGTCCCCTGCCGCTGGGTCGCTGCTGATGCCGAGCGGCGGAACGGCTCGGCTCGCGCGTCTCTACGTCCGGCCGCATCCGCAGTCGCCGAGCTTCAACGGGCGAACGAAACCGGAGAGCAGCCCGAAGAAATGCGATGAATGGCAGGTCCGAGCCGTTCCTCACCCTCCCGGCAGCTGTAACGTCGGCGGAGAACGCTCGTTTCGCTCGTCGGACGGACGGGAGAATGCGGCGGTGAGTCACGGAGGAAATACCCGCGGACCCCGCTCCGCTTCAGCCTCTCCATCTGACTCCGCCGCCGACGGTGACGATGCTCTAAACGCAACCTGCCTGCGGTTCCTCCGGTAAAGGCCGACTGTGTTTCAATACTGTCGAGGTTTGACAAGATGCAAGATTTGCATTATTTAGTAATGAAGAAAAAAAAAAAAGAAAAAGAAAAGAAAAAGGAGGAGGAGGGGAAGAAAATCAAATCATCACGACACACAATTCCCATCGCGAAAATAAGATAACCTAAATAACGAGTAAAATGGCTGCGTTTCTCTTTTTTTTCCTTCTTTTTCTTGTTCCTCCCGGAGGGATCTGCTCGGAAAGAAAGGGAGAAATGAATGATATCAGCGGCGAGGAGGGACTGCGGTAGTCCTCCTGCTCGGATGTTGTCATGACCGCCGATCCGAAGGTGCGGTTGCGCTGACAGACCCGATGTCAGCCGGTCCCACTAATTTAAAGAGCTGTCTGTCATCTGCTGCTGCTTCTGCTGCTCTGTTTGCGTGCAACCGACTGGATGCAGTTGGCTTCAGATGCAACTCTTTGATTTTTAAGTCATCCCACCAGAAGGGATCTCGATGTGCCAACCTCTATAATGTATTCCTGAGAAGAAAAAAAACAAAACAAAAAAACAAAAACAACCAAAAAAACAAAAAAAAATACAACAACCAACAACTTGTTCCTTAGCAAAGGATGCTGTCGTCTGAGAGAACCACCAGTGGAAAACCTCAGTTGTCTGAACACGAGTCCAAAATGAGTTTCTGGATCAGATGATGTGTTTTTTGTGTTGTTGTGGCTTTTAATTGGGCTTTGACTAGGAACCAGATGCTTTTCACAGGGCTTCAGGGTTGTGTCTGATTGAAGGTTTTTCAAATGATGTTCTTAACATTGTAACTATACATCAGGTGCTATATCAAGGTCTTCTGAGCAGAAAACTACAGTTCTGTTACAAAATGTATGGAAACAAATATGTGCCATCAGTATTTGAATTAAAAATATGCCTTAAATTCGAAAGCTGTACACTTACTCTTTTAGTGTATAAAATATATTTGAACACTAAAGAAAGTGAGTACAAATTGTGCAAAACATGAACAAAAGGTGTAAAACACATTTTAACACTGAAGAAATTCAAATTTCAGCGGTATTTTGATTCTGCTCTTGATAGCACATATTTACTTCCATTTGAAGGAGTCCTTGATTTTGTTGAAGGAATTTTTTTTTGGTCACATATTAGTTAAGTAGTTTATTTTATTTTTCAGTTCTGGACTTTGACTGATCCACAAATATGCTTTTATGTGAACCGCGCCGTTGCGGCTCCGGCTCTGAGCTCCGGGTCGTTGTCCTGTAAGAGGGTGAGGCGTCTTCTGCAGCCGCTAACAGTGTGTTTAGCTCCATCCATCTTCCCATCAACTCTTTCTTTCAATGCTGGCTTTCTTCTAGCCCACGTTTTCACAAAGGCCAAATTTGTACTGAGGTCTAATCCACGACCTCAGCGCATGTTACAGAAAAGACAGAAAAAAAACACACATTCGAAGCACCGTTACGGGAAAAATGACTCAGTCGGGTTTAACAATATTGTGTGCGTGATATGAGAACTTAGAAAATCAGACGTTCATGAACATTTGAGAGTAAAAGCTCTGTCAAGACGGAGTCGACGCTTTGTTCTTAATGCCAAGGGCAGAGAATCACAAAGACCGGAGAAACAGCCTGGCTCCCTCACGGCTGCAGAGGACAAACTTCTGCGGCACAACAAACCTGTGCAGCTCAGAAAGCAAAAACTTAACATGACATTACCATCAGCGCAATAAAGTCATGTGATACGATTTCAAACTCCTCCAGAGTTACGATGAGCCTCTTGTTCCTTATCCAGCCTGTCAAATTCGGCCACTGCTGCCAATGAAACAAACGGGTGAACTCTATTTGCTTTGAGGGTGAGTTGCTTGCTCTGGATTTTATCGAGGGGTATTGGAGTAAATACAAATCCACACCAGAGTCTTTTTAGAGTTTTTTTCAAAAGTTTCGACGACCATGTCATCGTCGTGTCGACTTCCTTCCACCTTCCGCCTCTGCACCACTTTGTGTCTGTCCATCAGACAAAAACAAGAGCATTCTCAATCTCGTGTTTGCATTTTGTCCAACACAACTTTCAGCGTCCTCTTTCTGACACAGAACGAGGCGTGGAGGTTTTTTTTGCTCGACCCTCATCGAACCTCGGCACGCTCAGCTGACCGTCAAGCGCCCACACGACCCCCCGCCCTGGGATGCACTGATCTCGTGGTCCCGGCGTCCTCCCTCCGGGGACACCCGGCGCTCATTGGCCGGCCTTAATGCGCTCTTTGTCCGTCATCGTTAAACAGTTCCCGTGCGGCTCTGTTGGTGTCATTGGCCCACAGGATGCAGGCGTTGCTGAGCAGGATGTCATGGAGAATTATCATTTGTGCAGAGCACAGGCGCTGGACGGGTCCCGAAACAAGCGCACCCATGTCTCTCTCTACATGAGCGGAGAGGGGGCGACGGCAGCCCAGATTGAGAGTTAATGAAGTCTTTGAAGGGAAGAAGAAAGGGAGGCTTTAATTACTTTTTTTTTTAACACTAGTACATTTTTGGCCAGATTAAGAAGTTGAAAATCTCCTACATGAAGCTTCCACTGATGTTTCTTTGTCCTCTCCTTATAGGTTTGACCTTCAAGGCATCACTTTGAGCGAGATCTAATCGTCAGCAGGTGAGCACTTCAGAACCGTCCGGTTCAGGAGGAAGACTTCTTATAAACAAGAGAAATGAAAAGAATTGCAGCCGCCCGCGGGATTTTGTCGACCCCACGGTTTCCGCTGCCGTCCACGTTGGAGAAAAAAGACGGTTCTAAAATTTTATGGTAAAGTTTAAATGATCTCTCCATTACAGTTATTGTGGAGTTAAGACAAATAGACATAAAAAAAAGTATGTTATTGAAGAAACCATACCACCTTAATAACATCTTTCTACATTTTGTGTTTAAACGCAATAAAAACATGTTGTTAGCCTTTTTCCCCAGATCTCAACATTTAGCAAATTTTTCTGTTTTTTTTCTGCAATTATTGAGCGTGTGAAGTTGTTTCCAGAGCCCAGATATTTTTTTGCAAACTGAAACGAGTTCATCTGCTGTTTCTTTCGCTGTCTCCGATCTCCACTAGATGTCCACAAGATGGAACACAAGAAACGAAAAACAATGTTTCCTATTTGTATTTGATGAACCAGTTTCATTGCTAAACTCTCCTGAAAAACAATCACCTTAAAATTGTCTGAATATTGTTAAAAGATGTATCTACCTAATCGTCAGCAGTGGAAGGACGCAATATCACTTACTGGTGAACTATTAATTTATTCTGCAGTGGAAGTTTAAACTCCCCCGCGGGACGAATAATGTCCATGAAGGAGAAACACTGTCGCCTACTTTCGGCCAGATTGACGAGGCCAACTGTTCTCTGATCGCGTGGATTGAAACCAACAAATCCTTTTTGATTTTTGACACAAATCAGCGCAAATATTCTTACGTCTAGAAACCCATCCGGCACTAACTTGTGTTGTAAAAAAAAAGTCCTTTCAGGGTGAAAAACCTCAAAGTTCAGCGGGTGTGAACACGTTTTCCAAGGCTTTCTTTCTGTTGCCTTGGAGTCGTAATTTACCAGAGAACTTTATCCGTTTAAAAGCCTCCGCCGTGCATGAATGTGGCGCTGCTGACTGAACAGGAAGCGCCGCGCGCTCTTGTGTTTTGATGTGCCACAGAATGATCGAGGAAGGCAGCAAACGAGGCAAGGCCATGGTCGAGAAGAGACAGCTCTTCATGGAAATGAGTGAGTGCAGTCAACTCAGAGAAGTCTCTTTTCTCTATTCATTGTCACTGTTTGACCAGCTTGCTCTCTTACGTGCGGAAATCGTGCTGGAATGCGCCTGCATTTAGCCTGTTTGTGATTGGAAAGGTGTTTGGGACTAAGATGGTTAATTCATATATTTTTCCATTATCGTTTTGTTTTCCAGGAGCACAAAACTTTGACGTTATCAGACTGTCAACCTATCGAACCGCCTGCAAACTCCGGTTTGTCCAAAAGCGATGCAACCGTAAGAGAACGCAGATTGTTGATTTTTTTTTTTTTTTTTTTTCCTCTTGTCTTTTCTTTCTGTCAAATTTTGGCTCTGAAGACACTTGCGTGGTGATTACAGACATGAGTACGCACTCAGCTGATCAGAGCGTGCGCCCCCGCTCTCTCTCCCCCCCGCTTCTTTTCACAGTCCATCTGGTGGACGTCTGGAACATGATCGAGGCTTTCCGAGACAACGGCCTCAACACGCTGGACCACAACGCCGAGATCAGCGTGTCGCGGCTGGAGACGATTCTGTCTTCCATCTACTACCAGCTGAACAAGCGGCTGCCCACCACCCACCAGATCAACGTGGAGCAGTCCATCGGCCTGCTGCTGAACTTCATGGTGGCCACCTATGACAGGTTGGAAACATGCGGTCAGCACAGGGGACTGACACCACAGTATTGTGGCAGCGAATGAGCAGAGAACACACATTTTAGTGATGTCACAATGCAATGTCATGTTATTTGGCATCGCTTGTAAAGATTAGTAGACACCCTTAAAATGAATTTGTTGTTATTACAGTAGCATAACCACACACTAAACATTCAATTATTCGTGCAGTGCTTTCAGACCTCAAATAATGCAAATAATGAAACAAGTTCTTAATAATTTAGAAACATTACTAATGTTTTAACTCAGGAAGAGTTCAGAAATCTATATTTGGTGGAATAACCACGAGGTTCAATGGTCTCTTAATTTTGTCCAGAGCTGTATACGTTTAACCTTTTTTGTAAAGTTACTAGTAACTTCAATGGTAGTGAATCTAGTGGTCACAGGAAGCCTAAAAAGCCGCACAGGGATGATTCGAGGGTACGAATCGGGTTGCTCTTTGCCAGCCGCTCATTTAATTTCCATTTGAGATCAATAAAGTATTCTTGAATTTGAATAACGGCTCGTTTACCTGATCATTTGAATTACGTCAAAGATTAGTGTCGCCCAGTCTCCTTGGCAACTGTAAGGCGCTATCTGCATATTGATGTTAGCATGCTGACGTGTTAGCGAAACTGTACTGGGAGTGTCACCTCATGCCTAATGTGAAGTACTTTGGAGGATCTGTGATGCTGTGGGCCTGAACAGCTAAATAATATGCTACCAAAAACAACAAAAAAACTGCAATCACAGGGTTTTCAGACAGATAATGGTCCACACATGACCACATCGGCACATAAATGACACAAAATCAACTCTCTTCCACAAAAAAACACACATGACCACATCGGCACATAACGGACTTTGGGGCAACTTTTTAGATCTGTCTTTGCTGCCAAAAAAAATAATATATATTTGACTAAAGCTGCAAAACCAACTTAACCCTTGGAAAAAAAGAAATGAAAAATCCTTTTTATTTTGCTGTCAAAAGCACAACAACCTTTAAAGATTGCAATCGTGCTCTTATTTCAGAAACCTCCATGAACCCCTAAGTAAAATAAAATAAGTAAAGATGTTTCAGTCAGCTGAATTAACCCGCAGTCATACTTACATACGTTTCACTTTATCAGCGCGTTTGAAGAAGGCACAGCAAACGCATTTATCACTGGGTAATAACGTTCTCTATCACAAGATAAACATGTGTTCCTGATTGGAGGCCTGCCCTGTCCATTCCTGGACCCATTTAGTTGGTTTACTTATATCTGTGAAGCCGTTCTAGTCCTGCTCCATTATTAATTACGCTGCTGCGTGTCTGGGAAACTTTGAGTTAATGGCTGCGATTACAGGAAGCAGCTTTGTTATCTGTCCCTTATGTCCAATCTGAGTTCGGCAGGAGCACTATCGCGCTCCGCGGTACCTCCGGGCCGAAGAGAAAACAAATAAGCTCAAGTCAAACAGCTGAGCATTAAGAATGATGGCAGCTTAATTACACAATCCTTTCATATCCCCAAACTAATCCAAGCTAAGTTTTGTGTCTCATTTAGATGCTTTAGATCGTCAAACAGACTTTAATAGCAGACGTAATTGAACCCAAAAGGAAGTTAACAGTAACTATCTCATTTATTAAGGCTTTATGGGAAGAAATAATTGCCTACCTTTGACCTTCTGAAGTCCTGAATTGATTGTGATTCACTTTTACCAGACACACGCAGCCCTGATTACTGCCACACTTGCAGGGTCGGGAAGCGAAGACGGCTTAAACGTCTCGAAAAGCCAAACTTTCCTCGTTCGAGAACAGATAAAAGCATAAAAGTTATTGACTTCTTTTAGTCTGGAACGGATTACAAAGCCATTTCTGAGGCCTTGAGACTCGAGTGAGTCAACGTGTGAGTCATTGCTCACAAATGGAAATCGTATGGAAGAGTGGAGAACCTTCCCAGCATTGATCGCAGCTCCAATAGTAGATCCAGGACGAAAGAGTGACCACAAAAGAAAAGAAAAACGATCTGATGTAGCGCAGGGCTCACTTGCTTCATTTATGGTCATTGTTTATGATTCGACAGTTTAAAAGTGACTTGGAGAGTTATGTGGACAAAATTTAAAACCTTTAAAGCCTCTCTCACATTCATCTGAAAATATCTCGATGATCCTCACGACCGTTTGAATAAGATTCTGCAGACTGAGATGACACAAGCGAAACCTTTTGGAAGGTGTGTGAACATCACATCTGCTTTACGATGTACAAACACGGTTTGAGAAGTCAAACACGGTGGTGGTGGAGTGATGGTATGGGGCTGCTTTGACCATATCACTAATTCTGCCCACATTCTCCTAATGTGCGACAAGCTGGTGCGGACATTAATAAACTCAAGCACGTTTGGTTTATGCAGCAGGACGATGATCCTCACCACGACGTCTTGAAGTTTTCATCACAGGGCCTAGTCAAAGCCTAAACTTAAATCCAACAGAGAGGCATCACGGATCAGTAATTATGTTCATTTGGTGCTTTCTCCCGTAATGAAATTCTCGTTTGAAGCTGCATTTTATGTTATGTTTATTTTAGTTTGATGACCTTAAACATTAAATTTGACACTAAAGCATAAACAGAAAAAATCTTTTGGGACGAAAATACTTTTTCACAACACTGTATACCTTTTTCAGGCTTTACTTCTTCATATTTTTAAATACATTTAAAAGATGAATATAACTGCTATTGATTTGTTTTTCTTCTTCCCCTTCAATTTTTGGTTACTTGCACCACAAACCTTGATGTCGATGTCGCTAAAACACATCTTTTGCCTAAACAAAGAAGTTGTAGCGACCAACCGTCATTTAATCACACTGGTGTTTTTGCTAACAATGTATTTCTTCTTTTTTTGTTTTTCCTCCCTAACATGCAGTGAAAGTCATGGGAAGCTGACCGTTTTCTCAATGAAAGCCATGCTGGCGACGATGTGCGGCGGGAAGATTGTGGACAAGCTGCGCTGTGGGTACAATTTTCACTGACTTAACCGTTTAAATGTCTGAGGATTTAGAAATTATTGCAATTGAAGCTTTAGACGTCTTCCTTTCCAACTGGTCCTCATGCAGTTCCTTAATTTAAACACAGAGGGGCGCTGTTGCAGCACATACCCTTTATATACCACTTGAACGAATCGTGCATGTATTCAGGTTCTGGTGAAACTATGAAAAAGAGATCATGGAGCATATATATATGTAGATTTTTTCCCCCTTTCTTTTCTAACAATAAAGCCAAACAATCGCATGTCCCTCAGACGTGTTTTCACAGATCTCAGACTCGAGCGGAGTCATGGTGTTCGCAAAGTTCGATCAGTTCCTCCGGGAGGTGCTGAAGCTCCCCACAGCGGTGTTCGAGGGCCCGTCGTTCGGCTACACGGAGCATTCGGTGCGGATGTGCTTCCCTCAACAGGTAGGGAGAGGATAACCAAAAGCTTTATTCATTTATTTCCATTTCTTTATGTCTGGGAAGGGGAATTGTTTAATTCACGTGCGCCTGCTTCTTTCTAGAAGAAGATTATGCTGAACACGTTTCTGGATGTGTTGATGGCAGATCCTCCTCCTCAGTGTCTTGTATGGTTGCCACTCATGCACCGACTCGCTAATGTTGAAAACGGTAAGTCGCTACGGTTACGGCGAACGCTGACAGACACAGAAAGTTGCACACCTGCTTGCATGTGGAAATACAAACAAACAATATGAGAACTGTAAAGCATAACAATTATGTACATGCAGAAACAAATTTCTCAGAGGAAAGAAAGGCCGCGGTGTGTTTTAGACTTTAAAGAAAATAAAAACATCCCCACAACTTGGTGGCAGACATTTTTCCCTTGTAAGTGGAACTAGAAGTTTTTAAATCAATATTAAGGAGTTATGGATTTAAAACAAGGATATATCTTGCTGAAAAGTCACTTGTTATTTCAAGTGTACTAAAAACCAGACCAAAAGTGCTTGGTAAGATTTTTGCAGCATAAAATAGTTTCCCCAAAGTTTACCCTTCTACTTTGTAAGCATTATAAAGCGGAAGTTTACTGCTTTGTTGCCTACCTGTTTTGCTTTCCTGTTTCTTGCTTGTTCAAAGTCACAAATTAAATGAAAGCACACAATATTTCTATTACTTGTCAAATATTCTGGGATATTTCAAGAGGAATGGCTGGAAAGGTGGACGGATTCTCACGCACCAATGCACAGAAATAAATGTAAATTAAAAGAAAAAAAAAGATGTAATGACCCAATTTGTTTTTGTGTTTCTCTGAGCAGTCTTCCATCCGGTGGAATGTTCTTATTGCCGGAGCGAGAGCATGATGGGCTTTCGGTACCGGTGCCAACAGTGCCACGGCTACCAGCTTTGTCAGAGCTGCTTCTGGCGGGGCCACGCCAACGGCCCCCATAGCAACCAGCACCAAATGAAGGAGCACTCGTCCTGGGTAAGGAAACGGTCCGCGATCCCTCCTGGGTTTGCGTTATGATTCCGCCGTCTCCGCGCAAATTGAAAGTCAGAACCTCTCGAAGACGGAGGAGTGATTTTTATGACAGAACAGCTGTCTGCATGCGGTTAATGAGCTTTCAAAACAATCTACGGGCGGGGCGGCAGAGGCGAGGGCTTTATGAGGTTTAGTTATTTTGAAAATGAAACCGTATTGATTGCGTTACCGCTTTCCCTTGAAGCTCAATCATGATGTCATAAATTGAAAGCAGGAGAGGGAAATTACCCTGGATCCCAAATCCATTTCCCATTCTGCAGGAAAGAATAACAGCTCGTGTAGCTTCGGGACTGGAACGCCATGATTGAAAGCATTAGACACAAAACACAAGTCTGATATGCCAAAACCGGGTTTTTTTTTGTCACTTATTGTAGGATATGTAGATGCATCTGTGCTGGATGTGGTGCTGAAAAGTGAAAAAGTCTCAATTTAAATGAGTCTGAAGTATCTAAGTTGCATTTAGGTACCGCCTCTTCGACACTGGCAGGTTTCCTACCGTAGAATGCGTCTTTTTCTAAAAAAAATAAATATTTATGGCAAAATCCAATCATGTTTTTATCCCTAAAAGCCTCAAGGTGCTCCGTGTACACAATACCGTTTTATATTTTTATCATCGAGTCAAACCAATTTATTGTAAAATTGACTTTGAAGGCATTTTTATTCAGACTGAACAGGTCACTTCAAGAAAGTTTAGTATTTTGGTTAAAGAACTTATAAGATGGAAATGGAGTTATGAGATAAAGGAAATAACCCCATTTCAATGGAGGAGTTTTTATGTCTCCAGATTTGATGGATATTGGTACAAAAGTTTAAATGGATCGTAACCGCAGGTGTGAAACAACGCACACTGCAGATTCTACCAGCTTCTGGAAATGAAAAGACGAAAAGTTCTATTAAAAGAAAACTAAGTGCGATAAAATAAATGAAGACATGCATCAAAAAGAGAAGAACAGTACTTCCTGTACTGTGTGTTAAAAAGAATGATAAGGTTTGAGGGATTAAGTTCTTTTGTAAACATATGTGGATGCATAAAGTGTCTCTGTGTTCATGTTTACAGATTTAACAGCAGGAGATAGAAAAATGTACATTTGGTGACGAGCAGCTCACTAGATTAGCTTCCGGAGTTCCTCATCAATACTGCAACAACACAAAATCTTACCAAGTAATTTTGATCTGGTTTCTAGTTCAAACATCTTAGGAAACTTAAAATAACAAAAACTAACAAGTAACTTCAGCAAAATATAGGAGGAGCTTGTTTTTAGTCAGTAATTCCTCAATTGTTTGTGAAAAAGTACATATTCCTCTGGCAGATTATTTCACTTAGGACAAAGGAAAAACATGTTTTTATAAGTGAATTAATTTGCCTATGGAGCATGTACTTTTCCATAAATATTAAGGAGTAATTGACTAAAAACAAGCTCCTATAGCTTGCTGAAAAGTTACTTGTATCTTAGATTTAATCTAGAAACCAGATTAAAATTACTTGGTAGTACGATATTTATGTTTGAGCGTTTGAGAGAGTGGACATACCTCTCAAACGTAAATGATTTGTGAAACAGCTTGAGTTTGAGCGTACGACATCATAATCAACCGATCAGGCGAGAGGTGACTCTGTTTTTCCTGCCCGCTATCACAGAAGTCTCCGGCCAAAAAGCTGAGCCATGCGATCAGCAAATCTCTGGGCTGCGTCCCCATCGGAGAGCCGCCGCACCCCGTGTTCCCCGAGCAGGCCGAGAGACCTCAGGAGCTCACCCATACTGTGTAAGTGCTACTCCCAACGTGTCGATGAACAGCACAGTAGGAATCAACGTGCTTACGACTCGGAATCCATTTCCATCATGCAACATTTTCCATCGTTTCGCTACGCGATCGTCACACGACTTATGGCATCTCGACTCACTAAGACATCCAGTCCGGGGTTTTGTTGTTTTGTTTTTTTTATAATGGGAACATGTGTGATGCTGCGCAGGACGCTAACAACTCAGTCATCTTCATCAATCTGTTGGCAATGTGACCATGTCGGTGCCGTCAGTCTCACATTCCAGACTCCTGGAAGTCGTTACAGGAAGTGCATTATATTCTGCTGCCGTCTCAAAACTCTGCACACTCGTCTGCATCGCGGCTGAAAAACCAGAGAGTTTCCGTAGTCTGTCGCACTGCTGCTGGGACTGATCCACACAGCGCATATCGCTGAGTTCCTCTTCGTGTTTTCTTTCTGCGTTGTTTCTCTGCGACTCTTTTGCTTCCCATGAAAGCAACTAACGACTCGTAAACGATTAATCTGTTGATCATTCTGACAGTTAATCCATTAATCTGACTTAAAAAGTACCTGTAAAATTCTGTGGACTTTTCATTTAGGATTTTTTTAATATATATATATATATACATATATATATATATTAAAAATGCATAAAAAAGGCAAACAAAACAAATTTATTCATTTTTTTTAAAATAAGAAAATTTAAAAAATGTTCTTGCCTAAAATTTAATAAGACAGTATTTCTTTAGCAAAATGATGAAAGCATCAAAAAATATTTCTAACATCAACATGTGAAAAATTCTCCGTTTTTATTTTTATTTTTTTAAGAAAAAAACAAAGGTTTTTGTTTGCATATATATTTACGATGAATTGTAAATGCATGCAAATTTCTGGGTTCACTACTGCTCTAAGTATGTTGTTCTTTCTCCAGTTAACAAATAGTCGGTTACTAAATTAGTTGACTCATTCATTTCAATAATCGATTCATCACGATTAATCCAATTAATCGTTTCAGCCCTAAATTTAAGATTACAACTTTAAAGACGTGACAAAATGAATTTCCGAACAGCAGCCACAAACCGGAAACAGCTCAACTTTCCGTCCTGCCTTTTCAACATGTCCGATCGCTTTTTGCCGTAACAGGAACCTCCTTCACACGCCGCTATCAATCTAAGTTGTCTTTTTATGCCTCTGCTGCAGGCGAGTGTCAGTGAGTAATTGATTGAGAGTTGCATTTTAGCAGGAGAGCGTAGCTCGGTAAATGCCAGGGAAACAGACAGAACCATACATTCCTTTCTGTTTTCCGGCGTGATGGATACTATCAGCTCCAAATGAGTTCTCACTCCCTGGCTCCTCCCACTGGCAGGAAGTTTTCTCGTTTTTTTTTTTTTTGTTTTTTTTTCCTGCACTGTTGAAATGTATGCATTCAAGATGGATTTGACATTTGCATACATTTACAATTCATCATGTCGACCCGAGTGTCTTTTGTACATAGAGACGAGGCGATTGGATTAGGTTGTTTCATGTAGTCTGTGTAGCATGAAATTACATCACACAAGAAAGATTAATAACGATAAAAAGAAATACGATTTGCGGCCGAGACTATGTCGGATTAAATCTTCCCAGTGCCCTCAGCACACAATTATCTATCCTGTTCCTGGTTATTGTTCTTTTCTCTTTTTTTTATGATGTTTGTTTTTTACAAGATACACCCTAAAAGAGCAAATCCTGCCACAGAGTTTTAAATGCCCCTCAGCATATGTTTTTCTTTATCTAAATTTTTCTCGATGAATTATTAAAACATCATTAGTCACACTGATACCTGAATAAGATATTTGAAGCTTCGCGTATCAACCTGATAATTAGGAACTGCAGACACCCTGCGTAAAATTTGCAATTTGAACTTTTTAATTCAGCCGGAAATCTCAGGAACTCTCTGCTGTTTTGTTTTTCTCCAAAGGACACTTCACTTGTAGATGGCATTTTATCGCTATATATGTGGACCGAGTGGGTGTTTACTGAGTTTTAGGAAAAAGGGATGTGACAGTTGCCCCTTGTTACTCGTTTCTCGATCTTTGTGCCTCTGCAGCTAGATCTGGAGCGAGTGGGGGGAGAACCTCTGCTTGTCTTTTGAGTATAAATAAGATATTGTTGACTGCAAGAAAATGTATATTTGCATATGTACCCGAGGATGAATGAGTCAGCCATGCAGCCAAAGAAAATATGTTCAGTCTCTTTTTTTAACATTTTATTTTACAAGCGAGCATAATTTCATGAGTCCTCATATGTGAAACGCTGTCACATCCTTTTAGCCTCCTCCTTGAAAATGTTTTCTTTGTATGTATCACAAGATCCTATAAAAAATATATATAAGTAATTCAGTAGTAACCAACCTGATATAAAGCTGATTACAAAATCAGCAACTAATGTGCTGAAATATTTGGAAGTGCTCCAGTCAATACATGTACGTTTTGTTCAACTTTCAACTTCTTGTTGATATTCTTAAAACAAAACATTGACAGTCTTTGCAGAGCATAGAGAAGGTCATTTGGGGTGAATCAAGAACTCAATGTGGTTCCCATTGTGTTTGGTATGGGTGGCATGATGCATTAAACTCACATAGTGAGATTGTGTGGAGCAGCGTAGTCACTGCAGTGGTTGCTAATCTGCCACGTGTGGCTCAGGTACGCCGGCTTCGAATTGCTGATCTGAGAACTACAAAGGAGCGGCTGCGCTGCAAACTAATTGTGCGCTCCCCAGGAGGCCATCAGAGCAATTTAAAATTACTTTCTTGGTGGAAAAAGTGACATTACACTGCTCTGCCTGCAACCAAAAAGTACTTAACCAAGCAGCCGAGACGAAAACATCACGAGCCACATGCTAATAAATACAGCACCGCTATCGACGGGGAACGTTCAGTTATTGGCAGCTGATGCCTCCATCCAGAAAGACATAACAGTCAAACAGGAGCAGATGTAGCATCTCTGGAAAAAACCTGAGGGAAAAACATAAAATAACGTCTTAAATAACAGCAGCGAGATGTAGAAGACGTCTTGATAATCATTCAGTCTTGAAGTAACAAACTATGGACTGGTGTTCCCCCTGTCGTATCCTGGAGGAGAAGATAGACAGCTGACCCAGACGGGCATTTTAAAGAATTAGTGGGTGAATGGATACGTAATCTCCATATCATTCATGACTCCTGAATCCTTTTCCTCCTACCTCGTTTGCTGAATCGTACTGATCCCAATAAGAGTAGCAGTAGCAGTAACTACCGCCCTTCTTTGCCAAGTTGGATAAACATTGCCTTCGTTGAGCTGTCATTTCATGTTATAAGTCCCCATCATATCTCAGGTGTGTGTGTGTGTGTTAGCGCTGAGAAAGCCTGTGTCAGAACGCATGGCAGAATCAGGCTATAGCGTCAGGTTTGATCAGCCCACCCAAATCGAACGGACACATGCTCCCCTGCTGTCCAATCCCTCACGACGCCCTCTGACAAAGTGCTGCTGTTCTCGTGCTATTTTGAAATATTTACCGGCGTGTGGAGCGGCGCCTAACCGAGAACTGGGTTGTGAATTTTTCCTCCTGTCTGAAAGCGTCGGGTAGTTTCTTGGGGATTTGTCGCTTAGAAGAGGTTGTATCGGTTTGGGAACCACCGTTTGTCTGAAAAACTTCCTCTCACAGATAGAGCCAGCTCCGCTTCTGTCAGAGTGACTCACACAGGCGCTGTCTGTACTTTGCATTCAAATTTAATACATGCCGTAGTGTCAAATCGTGTGCCACCTTCCATATTCAGAAAGTAAATTTCTCTCCGCTATAAATTCTTTACAAATTCATACAATTTTTAAAACGTTTGCCCCTGCTTTACAATTTGAAGTTGTCTCCTGGCCAATGCAAAAATACGTCGGCGTCATTAAAACCAAGATATGAGGCGTGTAATTGGTCATCCTGAGATTTTCAGGATTAAGTTTTCATAATAATCTTGAAATTTTGGAGCTTGACGCTGAGGCCAAGTCATTTCAAGGTTTCTAGTGTCTTGAAACAATTTGAATTACAAATTCATCAACCACTGAAATTTTATCATATTTGCATTGAACAATCATTTACAAAGACTCAAATTACTGATTAGAACTGGAATGGACATGATCAGTAACAATTAGGGCTGGTCAATAAATCAATAAAAATATATATTGATATATATATATATATATTGTAATATGGTAATATCGATAGATAGATCTTCAATCATTTCACTGAACTCAGATTCAGAACCGCACAGCATTCTGGGAGATGTAGGCAGAGGAAAAGCTTTAGCTACGCAACCTCTCATGGCCAGCTCAGCTAGCTGTGTGGCATCAGCTGACTCGCTCTTTGGTTACCTAGCAACAACCTGCTTAAGGTTTCGCCACAGTGCCTCACAACTACTTACGACTAAAAACCACCGACGTGAAGCGAAAACTGAATAAAACAAGAAACGTCACTTCACTAGTTTGGAAGTATTTCAAATATTGAAAACAGAAAAAAAACGACTCAATAATTATCGATATCGACCGATATGAAACGATAATATCGTGGTAGGTTTTTCAGCCATATCGTCCAGCCCGAGAGACAATAACTCCCACTCACTCTGCCATTCTTGTGCTACTTTCCTTTAACATGTAATTTATGTTTGTAGCCTTTTGCCTCATTTCCTGCTCTTAAGTGAATCACACATCATTCTCGCCGCCACACTTGAATCTGCACAGTTATGGTGACCTAATTCTGCAGCAGTGGTTGTTGATGCGTCACGTGTTAGAGCATGTTTTTATGATCCCGTCACTTTGATTCGGCCTCATAACATGGGGATCACTCACTGTGTCGTGAATGTGTGATAACTTTGACATCACTTGCTTGATGGTACTTGGATTGACGGAGGCAGGATGTGACCAATTGTTTTCCTTCTGCTTTAGGTGGAAATATTGAAGCTTAGTTTCTCACAGTCTAATGCAGCAGATAATTTGAGTAGCATACGGAGCTGGTGAACTGACTTCTTTCAAGGCTTCTGTGACAGACAACAGAGTCACTTTAGCGGCGAGGCCACCTTTGAACCCAGATTGTTTTGTGCCAAGGAGGTTGGCGGTATTCTGTGATCTGTTCACAGACCACCCCTCCAACGGTTTTGGATGAAAACAGGAGAGACTGGTCGGTAGTTCTCCATGGGTCTGAAGGAGAATATAATAGTCCAAGCATGTTTAAATCCGGTGGGAAATGTACCGAATGTCAGTGAAGCATTAATTACATGTGAGACTGCTGCAGTTACTAGGAGCTATTGACAGGAGTAGATTAGTAGGAACAAGACATGTAGTGTGATTACATGTCACACTTTCCTCAGTCAGTGGGCAAAATGAATAAAATGATTAGATGAATAAAATGCATAAAAGCAGCAGTAGGACACTTTTGATTAGGGGAGGTTTGGTTAGTTTGGTAAACTCTTTTCTTGCATCTGAATCTGTGCGTGGCAGAGGGTTAAGTAGGCTTTTTAAGTTTTAAGAAAATCATTTCTGGGTGTCCAAAGAATGATGACAACATAGCCCAGCAGTTTGTAAGATCTACAGGACTTTTTTTTTTTTTCTTTGCAGCTCGGACGTTGTCACACAGTGACCGGAGGGTATCATTGAGCCAACAGTGGGACTGGAGGATTGAGTGCGTTTGGTGGATTCAGGACAGAGACTATTTAGGCAAGAGCTCAATGACTCTTTGGCATCAGTAAACATTGAGGGAGGAGAATGTGCCAGAGGTTGAAAGAGCAGGGGGTCGAAGCAGGATCTTCTCAGGAGACCCCTCATTAATCCATAAAATAGTCATCAGAAAAGTGCTAAATGAGATTTAGCTCTTTGGTAACTTTGTGAGTTGGAAGACCAGTTGTAGCTCAAACACGTGAAGTGATGGCTGAAAATTTGATGAGTCATGATTGCCAAGGTGGAAACTCACGTCATGAAGAACAAGGGACAGAAGAGAGCAAAGTGTCTACTTCTTCTAGAAAGTCATTGAGTTATTCTAGTGGGTGACATACGACATACGATAAACGATTTTGACCTGTGCGAGACGGGATGGTGGTCCAAGCGGACGTATTCAGTTATGGGCGTCATTTCCTTTTGTTGGAAATTAGCAGGTCCGTTACACCTCCTTACTCACATGTACTAGAAGGATGGGAGAATGTGTGGTACGTCATATCTGTGGTGGAAATATGCCAAAACATTGTGCTGCTGAGTTTTGTCAGGAGTTTAAAGAATAGTCTACATTAACCAGTTAGTATCTGTCATATTTTCTGATGACAAAGCACCACCCTTCCCCTTCAAGTGATTTTGATGTCAATGCTGGGGGGCGAAGGGGCAAGAAGGCACGGAGCTGAATTAATAGCTTTAATTCCCTGCTCTTAATTGCCTTGGCTAATGGCTCTTTTATGCAGGAAATTTATTTCCTATTACTTCATTCAACCCTGTCTTGATAAATGAGTCATCAATACCAAGGCTGCTTCAGAAGGCATATTAAGCCTCCATTGGGGAAAATGATTAAGATATTAACTAAATCACAAAAACATAAAGACACAACAGAAAATGATTTTCCTACAAAATTGTCGTCTCATTTCACACGATAACCACATAATGAATGACAACAAACAACATAACTTAGCAATCTGGCTCTCAATTGTTCTGTTAGCTCAGACTTCTGGCTCCATGTCTTATATATCACTGGGAGCCATTTTGCTGCTCTGTTCACAGCTGAGACGTCTTCCTCTGGTTACGTTGTTTGAATCTTATCCCTGGCCAAAAATGCACCAAGCAATGAAAAGATGTGCATTCTGGTTTTGAAAGTCCTTAACAGAGTTGCAATGTTAGTTTATTTAGTCAGTCATCAGTGTTTGTAGCTCAGAGCAGCCAAAAATAAACTTAATCTCCCACCGCTATCAAAGTTCTCCTTTACAGATTAGATACTAACTCCTTCAAGATATTCCTCTGATCCAGCCCATTAGTTTCCGCTGTCTCGCTGTGGCACAAGTAATGAATATGTTGTACTGTCTGTCATCCGGGAGAAACGGGCCTTAGCGCATTGCAGGCTTTGATCTTCTTATTGCCTGAATGCTGACCTCTGAGACACCGGATGGACGTCCTCAATCAACTTCATGAGCAGTCATGCGAGAGAGTTGCGCTACATTTTCAGATTTGACGTATTTTAGATAAAAGCACTAACACCCAAATATAAAAATGTGCTGTTTCTTTTGATTATTGGACCCTGCTGCTACACATGTGTTGCATTAATAGATTCAAAAAGGGGCTGGAGATTATTTTTAGAAGTCTCGCGCTGAGGAGTTTTGATTTATGCAACTCGCTGAAGGTAAAGGGAGGAGTTAAGATATGTAAATGTAAATATGCTCGCAACCACAGATGGGCTCTCTGTGCACAATTTTAAACCAGACACATTTTGTATTTTCATTTTTATGTTTGACCTATTAGCATTTTGGCCATTTTGCAGCTTGTCTGCATGTAGCGAGGCGAAAAGACGAGAGTCAGAGCCGAGCCTCAGAGAGGGAAAAGGAGCGTGAGTGAGACACAGAAAGTCTACGTCGTCACAAAGTCATGTGACTGCCGAGTTTCCTTGGAGACAGCAGCAGTGTAGTACATTGAGATGCTCGCCTGCTCAGTTGAGGACAGATTAGGCATCTGGCAGCAGCAGCAGCAGCAGCAGCAGCAGCAGTGGTTAGATGTGTTTTGCCGCTGAGGCAGGTGCTCTCTCTCCCCGCAGAGGTAAGTCTCAGACCTCGTCCTTTGACTCCAGCTGGTTTTCAGGCGACTTGATGACCGATAAACCCTTTTTTTGTTCATGCAGCTGTTTTCCGTAATGCTTGCTTGTTTGTTTTTTTTTTTCCTTCACGGTGGACAGAAATAGGATGTGCAAGGTTCAGCGCTCACACTTTTCCTTTTGCTCTCCTGATGCAAAAATAGTGGAAAGTTGGAGCAAATGGCTTTGATGAAAAAATAGAGCAGATGACTTACTCGTGTGTTTTCCTAATGTGTAATATCAAGTACTTAAACAGAAAATATTAAACGGAAAAGTGTCTGTGAGCAGATAATCCTATTTAAATGTTTTTTTTTTTTAATTTCTGTATTGTTTTTAATGTAGAATAATGGGGGGGGGGACCCCTGCCCGATGCTATTAACAACAGTATTCTCATATATCTATAAATTCATGTGTAGACGAGTCAGTACAGAGGAGTTCTCCACAGCGCTCTGCCTTCTGTGTCAGAGCGAGAGATGTAAATAAAGCGAAACAGAATCGAGGCTAATAACTACAAGGTGCAGATTCAGAGGATGCAAATCAGAGATGTGCAGACCTCCGCGTGTTTGTGAGCGGCTGCTGTTTTCGGAGGGATGTTTTGATCCGTTAATGAGACTCCGTGCCCTGAGAGTTCGAGTCCCGACACGAATCCAGACACCATATGGGCCGCGTTGCTTTGTTTACTCTCTCAAATTACCTCCCGCAATGTCACCTTCCGCCGTTTTACTGGTGGCGCTTTTGTTTTTTGTTTTCAGACTTGTGGTTTAATTAGAATCCTTTTTGGTTGTCGTCGCTCTTGCACTTGTTAATTAGAGTTGGGCTAATTGCCTAAAAACATCTAAATCAATTGCTGGAAAGTTGATTATATCACAGCAGCTCCACTGTGCTGCCCTTTTTTATGTCTTTTTTTCGGTGCACCACATTCTGTGCGTTTTAATGATTCCTTTTCCTCTTACGTCCTTACTTACAGCTGGACGAAGCTGAAGTTAGAGTAGCTTGATTTATGATTATTAATAAAAATGCAAATTGTTCACCTCCCATTCCTGGTGTCAAGCAGCACAGAGCTCTGCGGCGTAGCATTAAAAACCTCTAATCTTGTCTTGTTTTAGTCAGCCGAAAGCAGCGACCAACAACATGAACGACACAATGCTCATGTCCTCTGGTGCGCCCACTCCTACCAAAAGGTAAGCTTTTTGAAGATACGACTGTAATCTCCCCCATGATTGACTGTACAAGGACCAGATTTAAGGCACTCCAAAGTTTTTTGGAGAATTTCAAACCTGATCAATTATTATGTTGTCCCGTTCCAGACCAGAGTTTTCTCTCTCAGTATGCCTTAAAAGAAACCTAGCATCCCGCAGCCTTAACCAGTCAACTGGCTACAGAAGACTTAGCCACAAATGAGGAAAACATTTTTTTTTAAATCTCTGTTTATTTCCAGAGAAATCTCTTATTCCAGAGAGATTTCTCTGGAATAAGAGAAAATGCCAGAAATAACAGTTCTGGCATTGATAACATCACTCTTATTAAGATAACTAGAGATATTAAATCACAATTGACAATCTAGGAGATTATCTGTTAAGCTAGTGAGCTTCGGCGAGGCATCCGATCCAACTTAAATGTATTTTCTTGGGATATTATGTGATAGATCAACACAAAACAGCACGTAGTTGTAAATTTAATAGTAATATTGAATGGTTTTCAACATTATTACAGAAAAAAAATAGTAAAATGTGTCAAACATAGAGCATTTTGAACACATGATCCCCAAGCTAGAAGGTGGTAATGGCAGCATTATGCCATGGGGATTTTATTTTTTTTTACCAATTTTTTTTTTTTTCTGTTTTACTTGCTTTAGAAAAAAATTACTAAAACGTGTGGCAAAAAACACAACGGCATCAGGATGGCTGTTTTTTTTTATGTCACTTTTATGTCGCTATGCGCTACATTATGTCCAAAAGTCTTAGTAAAAATAAAGTTTGTGATTGTATTGTGAGAAAAAGTCAAATGTTCAAGGGTTATTATGAATACCTCTGAGATACTGAATCAACTTTTTATGAATGCTTGAACTGATCTGCAAAACTGTGTGGTAACGTGCTCATAAAAGCAAGCAAGTATAAAGTTTTGCTAAATTTTATATCAGAATGCCAAAGTCAATAGGAAGCAGTAGGAAAATTCAGCACTCCATCTTATTTTTCTGTCAGATTTTAGTGTCGATGGTATCTAACCATAATTTTTTTGTTTTGTTTCACAGTTACTATAAAAAAATATGATCGCAGTCCTGGCCCTGAGACGACAAATTACCTCCATATATTGCCCCAAAAAAAAATCCACATAAATCCTTTTTAATCTCTCCTGATTTGAGCGCGCGCTTAAAATAGACGGCAGATTGTCTCTGATCAGAATAAAAACGGCGAATCATACCCATCTTTGCGCGTATTTTTGCCTCTGAGCAGCGTGACCTTCCGGGTGTATTTTTAGTTAGAAAACATGCTCTGCTGTCACAGTGAGTATGTGATCACATCTACCTAACAGGATGACATGACAAAAAGATTATGATGGAGCTGGATGGAGCCTGGTCGGCTTAAGAGCCTCCTCTCATTTCGGTCCATATTGTGTGAGAGCCTGGACCGTGGCATCATTATTTACTCGCAGCGGGTAACGAAGCTCTGTGGTTATGACGCCGGCGACGGAGTAGAGCGCTCTGATGGAGCTGCGACGTAAACGCATCCTCTCCCTGCAGGTCTGGTTTTTCCTCGCCTCGCGTGCGCTGTATCGCTCCGGCAAATCTTTCCGGCAATTTGTGCTCCCGAGATCAGAGACTCGGGAGCTCCTGCGGCGCGTTAGTCAAGACGACTTTGTCGGAAATCTGGGGGAGACCGTGAACGAAGGGGGTGTGGAAGTCTCAGGCAGAGTCATCAGCCTTCGCCAAGGACTTTTGTCAGCTGAAGGGCAGCTGGCTATAAAAAAAGAATCCATTCATTTAAGATGTGTTTTTTTTTCTTTTCACATAATCTTCAAAATCTAACCATCAAGCCAATCATTTATGACACTAGCATTTGATTGAGATGAACAGCAGTAAAGATGATTTCTCACGGCGCGTTGCTGGTTTTTGGGTATCTAACGGCGTCACGCGTCCAAACCCATGGAGGTCAGCGGATGGGTTCGTGTTGCAGCTCCAGTACGAGGAAAGGCGATACTCTCCCGAGGTTTCTCTCACTGTGGCGGTAACGCAGAAGCCCGGTAACCTTTGTCTTGACATTTTGCTCTGTGAGTCAGCGCCGCTGTGTGAAGATGACACTCGCGGAGGATGCTGTTGCCTCGGAGGGGTCAAAACAGCTGCACATCTGCCATTTGAAGGGCAAAAGTAGCGCATGAAATCACACGGTGACTATTGTATCGGAAATTACTTCAACCATTGGCTGTCTTGTAATTCTTATTCATTTGCTTGACTAATTTGAGTAATCTGTAGTCTTATTGATCACTTCTTAAACCATAAGCAGCTCCCAACATCTGTGATGCTGAGAAACTCCAGAAAAAAACCCAAACAAACAAACAAGAGGCACAGTAGAGCAACTTGCATCTAAAATAAGAAATGTTTGATGAATTAAAGAGACTACATGAAGGATTTAGGACAGGCAAGATGGCGGAAACTATGTCTTCTCCCAGTTATCACAGGGATTATAGAGTCCCAAGCAAAAGGGATGACATTGAAGTGGCGATGAGAACGCAGCAGGAATCCTGGGGAAGCATGTTATGGATTTTCCTAAGGGATGGGATCAAGAACATGCGATCGCCCTTGGAGGCTTTTTTCTGCAGTCAGTCATGTTAAACCACAAGCATCAGTGCATTTTATTGGAGTTTTACCACATAATTTTGAGTAGGAAGGAAAAATACATTTCTCTGTATATGTTTTATTTAAAAAAAAAGTATGTCATGCATTTGCATGAGTACTTTGAGAGAGTAACTTTTTGCTGCAATTACAGTAAAAAAAAAAAAAAAATGACCTCCACCTTTAGAAACACTGAAATGTTTTGTCTTTTTTTTTTCTTTGAAAGGGAAATTAGATTGAAATCGTCCATCAATAGGACTTTTCATGTTTTGCTACAGATTCTCAGTTGGACTCAGGTCTGTACTTCCACTGGGACATTCTAACATCCTCTGAACAAAACCTTTCTGTGGCAACTCCAGCCCAGGGAAACAATCTACCAACAGAACTAGAGCTTTTAATCAATATTTCAGAATTGTTAACTAAAACCTATATCTTGCTGAAAAGTCACTTGTTAGTTAGTTTAGTCTTACTTACTAAGATATCTACAGCAAAAGTACTTGGTGAGATCTTGTGTTCTTGCAGTTCGGTTCAGCCCGGTTGAGTTGTTTCCTGTCTTCCTAATAAATATGAATCCACTGTTAAGATTCCCCAGCATTCTCTCGCCTGTTGTCACATGAAAGGCCAGTGAGTCAAATGTGCTCCTGCTGAATAATGCAAAGCTTGTTGTCGCTCTGCTTCAGCTAAAGATGTCCCCCTCTCCACCGCCATCGTTGTCCGTTTCCGATTTCATGTTTTAATCGGGTGAAAAACAAAGTGCCAGCAGGCTGCAGACTCCGTGCATGCTTTTAAAAAATGGGCCCTCCACGCTTCATCACGGACGTCTTCTCTGTCGACAGAGCAGCACGCCCTCCAGGAACACAGTATATTATGTGTTAAGTCATGCAGAAATGGGACAGCAGAGGTAAACATCGAGAAGTGATTTAACTTACTATTCACAGGCAGTCGAATGAATGGGAAACTGCTGTGGTGATGCGATTTTTTTTTTAGCCCTCGATACCGATCATTATGATCACACTGCTTTAGTAAAGTTCATGGCAAACATCCAGGGGAGTAACCAGCTACATTTTGCCAAAGCTAATGTTAGCATTAGCATTGTGACTGCATCACTTCTTTGGAATCCATTTTTTTTTTTTTTATTGACAGAAGCGGCTACTTTATCCAAATGGGAGTTTTTGCTGAATGAGTTCATGTTAGCGTTCTCTAACTCTCGCATATGTTCTTCAGAGAACTGCTACATGTTTGTGGCGTCTGTCGCTTAATACTGCAGAACAAACCTGCTTTCTGCTCCACCCTTGCCTTGACTTTTATGTTTTAGTAACTTTCAACAACAAAATGCTATTTTTATCTATGACCTCTCGTCATTTCTTACTTTTTATTTTCATTTCAAGTGGAGATGAATGTCACGTCTTCTGCTCCCTGTGGGGTAGGGCTGTTTGATCGCAAGGTGAAGCGGTGAAAATACTCCAAATATAGCACACAGCTAAGCTGATATTGGCTTTCTGTCCCGGCGTTCTGACTTAATCCGACTCTCAGAACTAGGAGTCTGGCAATCTGGTCCAGATAATACTCTGAATAGGCGCGCCACCAGTTTGATGCTTCAGAATTGGAGCAAGCGATGGGCCGTTTTAGGCTTGTTCAAAATTATGTGGGAGTAACGTGACATCTCAGAGAACAACAGAAGTTTCTGTGCAGCAAATGTACCAGATCAGGAAAAAAACTGAAAGGTAAATTGGTTTGTTTTGGTCAAAAAACTCGGACAATGTGGACGCGGCACGAGAACTCCAAGAGTCGGGCAGAGCAATTCCCTGATGTGTCGCCGTATTCTTACAAGAAACATCGGTATCAGCGAGTCTGTAAATTATTCAGAACGAGACCCACTTAGCAAGATGTTTTTTTAATGTCCTTCTCTGATTGAGTTCCTTTACATGTTTTTTTTTTTTTTTCCTTTTAATTTGACACAACATTGAGCCCGTCAAGGGATCTGACGGATACTTCGGCCATTACCTCGGTTCATTCAGGGGTCGTTCATGCAATGATAACAAAGTGGATAAATTTGCAGTTTCCCCGGTTATGTTTTTTGAAGGTTTCAGCTCATCAAACAAATGTATGTCTCCAACAAAAATACCCAAAGTGAGCAAAACAAAAAAAAAGAGTCAAGTTTATTTGTGTGGCCCATTGCAAAATGATTCACATCATAAAAATATGTAAATAAGCAATAAACATCAAATTTTTCAAACATCACATCAAACATATTCATCAGTGTAACACTCAAAAAAAAAACTCGAAGCAGGTTTTAAGCTTTGATTTAAAGGAAAATGCAATTTTAAAGTTATTACTTTATGTATTGAGTACAAATTAGCTATTCAAACTAACCTTTATCCAGATGTATGTATATATATATATGTATGTTCATCTTGTTTTACACATTTACTTTCTCTTTGAGATAAATAAAGTATTTCTGAATGGAGTTAAATTGAATATGAAGGTGTGAAAATACTCTAATCGAGATGCCGAGGAAAAACGACATTCATGGGCGTTTCAGGTTTGAAAATCCTCCAATGAGGTAAAAGCAAAAAACATCCATTTGTTAAGTTTAGGGAGTTTTTTTCCCCTGGATAAAATAAAATCGTTATTTGAAAATCCCTGTTTTGGATTTTCCCAGGCTATTTGTGTAGGATGTTAAAGCTCCTTTGATGATCTGAGGCCTTAAATTGGCATCAAATACTTAGGAAAAAAGTATTTTTTCATAAACACTTTTTATGAAAAGTATTTACACAGCAAAAAGCCACTTTTTGCTGTGTTCTTCATCTTTGTTTGGAGAAGTTGCTCAGCGCTGCTGGTCGATGCAGCAGCTTTACAGCCGCGCTGAGTTTAATTGTCGGCTGCTGGTCGTCCTCCAGTCGGAAATGGAAACGCTCCCCGTCCCGTTTGAGCTCGCTTTCCCTCCTCGCTTGGAGACGACCTGCGGAGGGAAAAGCAGCATCCGTCCCATCATCTGCCCACACCATATGATCATTTTAACTACTGGACAAAATTTGAAATCTCTTTTCTCGGCTGAAATGACCACAGCGGATAACCGCCATAAAAGCATCCTGCATGCTGCTCATCCAGTCATTTCATTCTTTTTTGCTCGTTTTCTGGACTCCTGAATTATTTATTGAAATATTTTTTCTGCATATATCAGACTGATTGTTTGAATATGTGTGTGTGTGTGTGTGTGTGTGTGTGTGTGTGTGTGTGTGTGTGGGGGTGTGTGTGTGTGTGTGTGTGTGTGTGTGTGTGTGTTTGTGTGATGTTTTGCTCTGTGTTTGTCTTTGGTCAGTGTTTTGGAGAGTCCCAGCCGGTTAGATGAAGAGCACCGGCTCATCGCGCGATACGCTGCGCGCCTGGCAGCTGAGGCAGGCAACTCCACAGTAAGTGAATTGTTGTTTTGTACTTCTCTGAAAATTTGTGTTCATGTCGAATCCCAAAGTTGGGAGCTTTTTTTTTTTACTTTTTAAAACCACAAACCTCAGCGTAATCTGGGGACTTTTATGGAACAGATCAACACAAAGTGCTGCATAATTATGAAGTGGAAGGAAATGACACGTGGTTTTCGCATTTTTGACACGTAAAAATTGAAATATTATGGTGGTGACCCAAAATGAAATCCACCACAACCAATTTCCTTCAGAAATCTCTTAGCTACTAAATACTAAAGTTCAACTTGCAGATTATTCAACTTAAAACAAGACATTTCCTCTTGTTTTAAATGAAAAATGTGCAAGTGGAGCTTTTTTTAAGCTGTTCCACTTGCACAATTTAAGTCAATAAGCAATTAAAACCGGCTCCGTTACGTTGCATCTGAAAGTTACTTGTAAGTAAGTTTTTTTCAACCCTCTATGGTCGTTTGTGAGTGTGTTAACACACACACTCACGAACTCTAACACACTTATAGTCCAAAAAACTCATCCAAAACACTCCTAGTAAAATCCAAAACGTCGCAGCGCTCAGTTCTCATCCCCATCTCCAAAACTGACTGTGGCGAGCTGAATAAAAATGCACACCACACTTTTCAGATTTCCATTGGTTAAAAAGGTTTGAAGACCTGTTAGTCAGTTTTTCCTTCCACTCTTCAGTTCACATCTGTGGCTGTATCATGACAAAATGTCCAAAAGCCTGAATGCTCTTGCTGTATTTGTAACTTTTCCCGCTGGTTTCATTGAGAGGTGTTTTGCGTTGCAGCAGCAGTGTCCTCCAACAGACCTGAGTTTCAACTTCGATGCCAATAAGCAACAGAGACAGCTGATCGCAGAGCTGGAGAACAAAAACAGGTCCGCTTGATTATCGAACCTAATTCAGTTTTCTCTTTGTGGGGGGTAAAAAAAAAAAAAAATCTTCCATTGCATATAAAATATTTTTCCCCAAATCAGGGAGATCTTGCAGGAGATCCAGAGGCTTCGTTTGGAGCATGAACAGGCCTCCCAGCCCACGCCGGAAAAAGCCCAGCAGAACCCCACGCTCCTGACCGAGCTGCGACTCCTCAGGTACGAGCCTCTGGTCTCTCCTCTTTTTCTTTCCTGAAGTAATTTTCTGTCGTGCCGCAGAGCATAGATATTTACACATTGGCAATATTCAAAATTACGTTATTGTTTGTTTTGTTTTTTTATTCTTTTGAGTCTTCTCTGTTCCCTTATTGATCTGCTGCTCTGACAAAATACCTGATTCAAAATATCTGGAAATATGCAGTTACACACTCTAAACAGCAGAGGGTGCTAACAAGCCCCAACATAAATAAATAACTTTCAGTTGTCGTTTTGGTTTTGCACTCTAACTAGAACGCAGGCTGCAGCTTTTTTTACCCAAAATCCACGCGCGAATGAACAAACCTAAAATGTGAACCGTGTCGCCTGCCGTCCACAGACACAGGAAGGACGAGCTGGAGAGGCGCATGTCGGCCCTGCAGGAGAGCAGGCGGGAGCTGATGGTCCAGCTGGAGGGTCTGATGAGGCTGCTGAAGGTAAGACCACTTCCTGATTCAAGAAGCTTGAACCACTTCCTGATTCCTGAGGATTCACATCCTCAGGAAGTGTTACGGGGGATGCTCTTCCAACGTCGGGGGGATGAGACCCCCCGACGTTGGAAGAGCATCAGACGTCTGGGGTCAGCTGCTCTTCTTTGGGTTTTCTTACTGGCTCGTTGCTGCTAATCTCCCTCTGATGATTGGCATTTGAACAGATGAAGTGTCTCTTCCTCTCCAAGCACAACAAACTATCTCGATGTTATGCCATGTAAACGTGTGCCATGTGATGCATGCAGAAGTCACTTTCTCCTCCTTTTTTTCATTAATTTTGTTGCTCTCGCTCTTCTCGCTTTCTCTCTGCTCACCTTTGTTGGCTGATAGGATGAGGAGCAGAAGCAGGCTGTAAGTTGCTCTCGACTCGCTTTGCAAAGTGCTTACAGTAGTTGATGGTCTCTGCGTTTCCCCCTGTTCCTCACAGACACAGTTTGAACAAGTTTTGTGAAATCCACTTAGGAAAAAATGTCACATTTTTCATTGACATCAACTCCTGACTACTGCACAGATTTTTTTCCCCCGTTGAACCTGAGCATGAAGGTCAGCGTCATCCTGTTCAATGACATGTTCAAACCAATTCAAGAATACTAAAAATTAGTCCGGACTCAGCACATTTATTAACCTCCTGATTCTGTAAATGAGTTTGAATGAGAGAAACCCGAGCAGTGCAGCATGAAGAGGAAACTGAGAAGAACTGACAGTAAACGTCTGTACGTGCCCGAACATTTAAATGTTGAAGTTATGGACATTTCTTAAGTATTTCACGTCAGCTCTGACAAACTGTGTCAAATTTACTTTGCGTAACTACATCAGGACTTAGTGGGGAAATGTACTCTTTTTTTTTTTTTTTGGTCAATGCAAGTTTAATGTCTGACCATCTTGAGCTGGAAGTTGAACGTCCATAAGTGTCCATTTTTCTGCTCACAGAAATAAGTGAATTTTCCTCGGTGCAGACAGACCGTCTGCGTTGCGCAGCACGGTATGAGATTCAGAGGTGGTGTTACTAAGTCATTGCTGCAGCATTTGATTTGCTCGTGTGTGTGTGTGCGCGCTCTGTACCACTGACGCCTCTGTGCGGCATAAATGCGCCCATTGAAGAGACATTTATGCCAATAAATGAAGAACAAATAAGAAATTTAGAGCAACTTTATCTCAGTTTTACTGAACTTTTCTTGTCATTAAAAGATGCAGTGCTTTCACATTTACTGTTTAGTAATTGTTTTAGGTTGTTACGTTAGAGCATTTGACTTATGTGCGAGATTTACTGTTTTGTTCATTCACTTATCTGTTTTCTATCTGCCTGTAAACTAGCATTGTAATAAAAGAAGAGGTTAATAATGTTTTTGACTGATTTTTGCCTTTCGCAGTCCCAGTCTGGAGGCTCCCCTCATTCTTCTCCCAGTCACGGTGCCGGCTGCTCCATGCCCATGCCCATTCGCTCCACCTCGGCCGGGTCCACCCCGACTCACACGCCGCAGGACTGCCTGGCAGGCGTGGGAGGAGACGTGCTGGAGGCCTTCGTTCAGGGTGAGTCGAATCCAACTCGTTACAAAAAAACCACTGATGTGAAAACCTGCTGAGAATCATGGAGCTTCCAAAAATATCGAAGCCAAACTAGAGAAATGCCAAAACGGTGACGCAGCTGAAAGGCAACAAAGCTGAACAGAGCTAATGAAGGTCCCATCTTCCTGTTCCTCAGGCGTACCCAGAAACCTTCGGAACGATCTTTTAGTTGCTGCTGACTCGATCACAAACACCATGTCGTCGCTGGTGAAAGAGCTCCACTCAGGTCTGTGTTCCAGGAATCCTCCACTTCCATTTAACCCAAGTCGCTGCGTCTGAAATGTTGGCTTGTGTTTGTTTTCAAAGTGGATGACGCGGCGGAGGACGACGAGACCAACATGAGGAATGGTGGAGACAGAGGTGGGTCCAGGTACTTGCAGATCCGTTGGTCCTCTGCCTGCACTAAAGTTAATAATGTGTGTCACACCTAACACTAAATGATTTCAGAGTTTTAACAAATAATATGTAAACGACCAAACCAGCAGTCATAAAAGAAACATTGAAACTTTTCCAAACCAAAAAAGGGGAAAAAAAAAAAAAACAATAAAAAAAAATTTCTCATAACAAAAAAAGTGAAATAGACAAAATAAAAAATTATTTAAAAAAAATGCAAGAAAACTCAATAAAAACAAAAAAAATATTTAAATTGAAATAAAAAACAGATAAAATAACTACAGCATAAATAAACTAATCACAAAAAAAAATAAAAGCAGAGGAAGAAGTGATAGAGAGCATCCCTGATGTACGGAGACCGGCTTGTCTTACCGAGTGATTCCCCTAAAAGGGGGGAAAAATGAACAAAAAAAAGAGAAAGGGTAAGAAAATAATTAAACAAAAACGGGGAAAAGGAAAAAACGCGAGAAGAGGAATAAGAGGAAGTGTTGTAATGTTCCAAAATGTTCAGGGGGTGTAAATACTTTCAGAAGATGCTGCGCTTATGCTCACAACTGAATTCAGTTTAATTCAACTAAAGGAGGCACATAGAGAACATACATAAAATAAAGATAAAATACACAAATAGAGGAAAAGTGACACAAAGTAGCAAGAACCTCTTCACCAACTTATTTATCTCGATGCAAATACGCAACGAGATAAATAAGTGGATGGAAAAGCTAATCAGTTTAATCAGTTATTAAACATCAACTCTAGAATTTATGTATTTTTTATATTTATATTTTATGACATTTATCATGGGAAGAAAACGTGACACGGTAAGGGAAGCTTCTGAGTTAATTAAATGAAATGAAGCGATTGCGAACCACTTCCTGGCGCAGAAACGGCGTCTGTTTCCACTAAATGTTGCTGCATTTACCCGCGTGGCACCGACACCGGCTAATAATAAACTCTATTAAACGGTCTACTGCTGCCTTTCTCGGCCCCGGAAGAAATGACCGGGGTCCGTCGGCGGCGCTGAACATGCTCTTTGTTTGTGCGTCCCAGGCACACTGAGAGTACAAAAGCACTGAGGGGGAGAGATCCCTACCCCGGCCTGCGAGGACATCCGGTCATCGACTGGGACGACTCGGCATCAGCAGGAAGCCCCTGGCATTAGCACGTAGAGTAATGCATGCATCTGATCTAAAAATGAATTTCACTATGTGAAAAAATAGAAAAAATAGAAAAAAAAAAAAAGAAGTCGTCACACCTTGCGCCCAGCAAGATGTAATTACCAAGTGTGTATGTTGTCCTGTAAACAAAACAAACGAAGAAACAAGACAGAAAAAAAAAAAAACCTGCTGTAAAATTACCAGAACAATTTCCCTCATGAGTGGGAAGAGCGGCTTGCTGTGCTTTTTTCTTTCTTTCTTTCTTTTTCTCCCGTTCCAGCAGATCGTCCTGTACATAAACTACTGTAAACACACGGAGCCTTCTCACCGAGGAGACGTCCTGACGCCACCCGCTCCCCGTCATGGCTTTCTCTCTCTCTCTCTCTCTTTGAGTCGTTTACATTTATTTATGATGTTCGTTTCCTATTTTTTTTGCATGAAGTTGCACTCACGTCTGGATTTAGTTACTGTACTGTACGACGCTGTGCCGGGTCTTTGTTGGCGTTGTGAAGACAGCTGCGGCGTCAGAAGTGTCCTCCAAATTCACGCGAGCTGTTTGCTTGCACAGGGGAAATTCTGGGTCTTTGGGCTTGTTACCGTGACAAGAAGCTTGAGGAGGCGCTATTTATTTATGTTTATTTTTAATTATTACTGTTTTTTTTTTAGAGTTTGCTTTACTGCCATGATTTATGTGACGGAGCGAGCCTGCCAGAGGAAAAGCAAATGCCTGCTTTGAGGTTCCTTTGCTGCTACTGTGAAACCGGGAACGTTCATTCCCCCTCAGCTTTCGTCTTTTGATAAGTGCTTTCATTTTGGACTAAAAGATCGACTCCCTCCTTCAGTACAGATGGTTCCAAAGATGTGCTGGTGATTTTAAGTCTTTAACAGAAAACAGAAAGGTTGGGGGGTAAGAGCTATATTAAACTGATAACGCTGACTTGTTGAAAAAAATGTACCAGTTCTGAATGCTTGGGACTCTCCCTCCCTAAAGCGCCATACAAAGGTTCCTGTTTTATTTTCTGGAATACATTTCTACCCTGGGAATATATTGTCACCCTTCTTTATCGGTGGAGACACAGGCGGGTAGTGGCGGCCTAGTTTTTGGAAACGATTCCCGTAGTTGAAAGTCACTGACTGTGAAACTACCACAGGCTCTTGTGAAACTTGTTACCTCTTAAAAACCAGCTGGGAAATGGTGAAAGCGAGATTAGTGACCGTCGTCGCGTGAGATAAACTTCATTGGAAACGCAGAACAAATGACAGGAGATTAAGGCCTGGCTGGCGATCGGATAACGAAAGCTATCTCGTAAATCTTATGGCAAGAAAGCAAATCAAGCTGATTTACCTCAATTCTAAGCTAATCATTTCAGGGAATAATGCAGTGCAAAAATGATTTGACATTAGGGCTTTTTTTTTTTTTTTTTCCTTTCTTCTGGTACGTAAGTGTGAAGAGCCAAATAAAACCCTCGGCCGGCGTCCAGAATAACCTGTGCATTTGAACACGCTGGATGAGTCTCGTGCTACTCTGCTGCTAATGCGCTCTCAGAGAGCAACGCTGAGGGCTGCCGCCAAAAAAACACAACAAAACAACAACAAAAAAACACAATAACAACAACAGTGAGCCAAGTCTCCTTTACTCCCAGTGAAAACCACCCGCAGGGCATTGTGAGCTCCACACAGCACCGTGCCGCCTTCAGGGTGTGAGGTCACAGATAACCAGGAAGTGCTTCAAATAGCTTTATTTAGGCGATGAAAGTGAGCAGAAAATGTTCGTGTGCAGTGACGGTAAATGTCCTCAGGGACTGCGGAGCTAACGATTTGCTGTCCAAGTCCACGAAATGTGAGGAGGTCGCGCTTAATCAATAAGTGAATCGGACTTGCTCCGGATCACATTTGTACGATTTTATCAGGACTTCCCAAAGAGTATCTTAAGAGGAGCGTCGATCTGGTTTAGGTAGAAACTCTTCATGCCTGTGCAGAAATCAATCAATCAGTCAATCAATCAGCAAATAATGAATGAGTAATTTGCATTGAGTAATTTGTGCAATGGCCACTTTTATTGGCACCCTTCATGAAGACGGTAAACAGCCTAACAATAAAAATCACCTTTTGTTGCAGCTCTATAACCTCACTTTAACCTCTCTTCAGTTCAAGGGATTGTTTTCCACATTAAGAAATAATTATGTTTAATTAAATTACTAATTATCTGTACTCCTAACAATCCCATTATTTAAATAATTAAATTATATATCCAAGACATTTATTTTTAATACACTCGTGATTTTTTTCTTTTGGCTGATCAGTGTTTTGGGCGAATTCTACTGATTAATCAATACCTTTTCTGTTTCATTAGTTCATAAATATGATATGACAGAAACTAATTTCTTTTAGCCACTCTGATGGTCGCCTGATTAATCTGCGGTGCTGCACAGGGAGCAGGATGGTAAAAAAAACCCAAACAAATAAAAAAACAATTCAGAGCTAGAATTTCTCTAAATTTTCATTGGCGATTAAAGATGGCTCCGCTGCAGGGCTTTGAACGCGTCTCTATCCAGGGTGCCATGAAATGTGTCAGGGATTTTTAGGAGAGGAGTTTTTCTAAAGTGCTGTTTGGTTGGAAATGATTTGTCTGCGGGTGACTTTGTGTCTTTCGGCAAAGCGAACTGCTGTGCGAACAGAGGCTGCGAACCGGTCGGCCGTGCTTATTCAAAGCCACGCAGGTTCTCAAACCATTTAACCTTTAACATGTACGTTTTTGGTTTGATTTCATGCTGTTTAATGTAGCCGTCCGTAAAAACAAATGTGCATTTTCTGGATCTTAATTCAGTTCGGTAATCCTTATTTGACCGAACAGCAGGAGATTTGGCTTTTCGTTTGTTTCCATTTTCTGGTTTGTGCACTGAGCCTGTGCTATAAGCTACACAAGAGGTTTCAGCGACCCGTTACACACTGTGTTGAGACAAATAACAGACAGCGGCTCCTCTGTTGCTATTCTAAATGTTGAGTTTCCCCCATCCTCTTTTTTCCTCTGTTTTAATGTAAATTGACTTTTTACTACCATGATTCTGCTCTGCAACATTGATGGGGTCCGGTCGTTGTAATGGGTTTATGAAAAACCTCTGATCACCTGGTACACTTTCATTTGAAAGCAGGAAGAGTCGATTTAACCACCGCTGCTGTAAAACACGTTTCGGCCCACAGATTACGTGTGAAAACGCCGAGATTTAAAACAAAACGAAAACAAATGTGAGCCTTTCCCCTTTCATTCTGACCCTGCGTTTTACTGCGACTCTTCCTCTTTCTGTTCTGTTCTTTCAGTTTGTGCCTGTAGCTGTACTGTAAAGTGCTGTATAAAGTAACCATCCAGCAAACGAGATAATCTGTCAGCCTCTGTGTCAAGGTCTTATTAGTCTGTGACGTTGTAGAGATTTTATTTATTTGTCAGTTGCTTTCTCGTGTTGTTTGGGGTGGGGTCGGCGGGGGAGGGAGGGGAATCTTACGCTCAGCCTTTACATTCGTGCCAAACCGTTTGCAGACGTCGTGTGTCATATAAAAACACAGGTATATATCAGAGTATATCTGCATTATTAGTCTGTCGTCGACCTTAATCTGTTCACTGAATGCCTGGGGATGGAAAGTCATCTGCTGCTGAAAAAAAAACAACAACAACAAAAAAAGACGCATTTAAGAGTTCTACTATTATTATCAAAATGGGGAAATATATATATATATATATATTCTTTATATATATATTCCAGAGTGATTCATTTATTTGAACCCGTCCTGAGGCAATATTGTATGTATCCCGCCCTGTCAGACCAAACTCGGGTTAACACAGCTGGTCACACAGAGGCGCATACGCTGTAATCCTTTTTGGGGTTTCTTTGGTTTTTCACAGAGACGAGGTGCAAAGCAGACAGCACAGCTTCCCTGATGTTATTTAAATATGTGTGTGTTCTGTACGCTTACGCTTCTTGTATGCATTCGTTCTCATGTTGATTTGACCAAACATGGTTTTATGTCACCAAATCACAGTTGTTGTTTTTTTTGTTTTTTTGTTTTTTTTTCTTTGTAAATACATCAAATGTGAGATATATTAAAAAGATTTAAAACATGAATCGCGTTGGTCTTTTTATGCTTTCTCGTCTGCTGTTGGATGGAAATGCTCTTGAGTGCCAATTAACCGTCATGTTTTTTTTTGTTTGTTTGTTTGTTTTTTGTTCTTTTTAACCGTGGGAGGAAGCCGTACCAGCAGGGAAAACATGCAAATGTGTATGCACCAGAATCCAAAAACGTCATTTCTAATTTGACCCATAAGCTGAAATTTTGCTTTTGGAGCAGGAGGTGTCTCTTTTTTATTTTAACCAAACATTAACTTAAAAAGGGACATGAGATGAGACGGGGTTCACCTTCCTGCAGGTCTGGGCACTAGAGATGATCTAAGAATGGCCCTGTCAAAGTTCAGACCAACACTTTTTATAAAACTATTACATAGAATCTCAGTCAGACTGAGATTGAGCAATTTCTAAACAAAAGTGAACAGAAAAATTCCAACAAAAACGGATAAGCAAAAATAAAAGTTAGTAGCAGAAAGTAAAGGAAAACAATGTTTATTTTTTCTCTACTTCCCAAAAATGCACTGCTTAAATGGACCGGACTATCAAATAAAGTCCATATATATATAATTAAATAAGGCACTGTACATTTCAACATTTTGTACACCATTTACACACTTTTAGCGACACAATCATAACAACACAGTGTATGAAGAGTTATACACAGGTCTCAACAGCAGGTGTCGCCAGAAGCTCATTTTTGCAGCATTCTTTCTCACTGTTAGCAGAAAGCTTGTTCTTGTTTTTGGCACTATTATAAAACTGTAGTGGTATCAGAACCAGTACAGTTTTCTTGTACATCTCAATACATCGTATGTGGAGTCAGTTTATGTGTTACAGTCTATCCTGTAAACAATGTGAAATACAGTGTCCATTCATTCAGTCAGTAATGGACTAATGACTCTATTGGGCTCAGAGTGAATTCCCATGTTAGAAAATATTTTAGACCAAATCACCAACTGAACACTTGGCTGACATTTCATATAAACAAATGGAACCAAAGTATGTTTTAAATTTTAGCTTTTTTTTTAACACTTATAGTATTTTATGATTTCATTAGTAACCCATGACTTCTTGTTTCCGTGGAGTAGAAATATGATGTGACACAGACGTGCATATCTTTGAGCCATATTGACCCATATGCTTTATGTCTACATGTGTGTGTGTGTGTGTGTGTGGGTGTGTGTGTGGGGGTGTGTGTGTGTGTGTGTGTGTGTGTGGGTGTGTGTGTGTGTGTGTGTGTGTGTGTGTGTGTGTGTGTGTGTGTGTGTGTGTGTGTGTGTGTGTGTGTTAATTGTATGTGTAAATCTGTCATAGACATTTATAATTGAAAGCTGGACTTTTTTCTTCCTTCCGAACTTTAAAAAAAAACTTCATAATTATGAATGTGCTGTCTAGTTATTCAAGTGTCTCATAAATATGGGATAGTTAACTCTGACACGTCCTGGTCGATGAGCGGGTACAACAGCGTTATAACGCTGACAGGTTCGTCTTGTAGCAAGAGGGTCGCTGGTTCGAGGCCCGCTCCGGTCCGTGACGAAAGACTAATTTGTAGCCAAAAAATTTATTTTCTAGCGCGAACTTACTATCCGCAAAAAATTATAGGTCACAGAAGTATCCGTATAACCTGTAAAATGAAGCTAAGCCAGCTTCATTTTTTTTTTTTAACGCGACTGTGTTTAGGACCCGGCGGAAGCAAGGAGCGGAGGCGTCTCCGGGCCTCCGTAGCGCTCGCTGCGCATCTGGAGAGGAGGTTCTGTCAGGCCGGGGGTGGTGGTGGAGGACGGGGGCGAAAGAGGAAGGAGGCTCCGGGAGCAAGCGAGACAAAAAAAGGGTCAGCCCTGGGACTTGGGAAAACTGGGTAACGAACACACGGTGATTCACGCTTTTTCTCTAGACGCGTCGCAGCCGGCTCTGTCGTGACCGCGCAGGAAGGGTAACCTTTACGAACCAAAAAAAAAAAAAAAACCCCAGAGAGCGGAAGGCGCTCGGTGGAAACGGGGAAATAGCGAAATGTGTGTGTGTAAGGGGGGGAGGTCGCTTTCCTTGCGGAGGATGCTCACTGGAGACGCAGGGGTGAACTTGACCGTAATTTGGACCGCAGGACCGGCTTCGCGATTCCAGAGCGACGCCGTGGACGGAGCGAGCCGAGATAACGGGGGGGGGATTTTACCCTTCAGCTGCAGCCGTGGCCCGTCAGACGTCCACAGCCCCCCCCTACCCCCCTTACGGGTCGCGCCGCAGACTCCCCACGCTGCAGGAGATGTCTAAAACTTTGCGATTGTAAGAGATAGCCACCAGAAATTCAGATGCCAACCCACCCCCTCCATGCGATCGCTTATGTGGAAGCATGTGGCTTAGATGCGAGGCTCATTAGGAGCCACGAGTGACCCCCAAATCGGCAGGAAAAAAAAAAAAAACAGCACATTGTTTGGCTGCAGAAAGAGCTGTGTGGCTTATAAATAACGTTTCAGACGATTGATCGTTTTTAATTAGTCCACCACATGACATGAAGGTGGCTATTCTTTTTTTTTTTTTTAAATAAATAAAATAAATCCCATTTCCACGAGAGCGACAGCGAGCTCCGGGTGTGCGCGCATGGCAGGCTGCTGGAGCAGTAACTTCAGCCCCATGTGCGGATGAAATATTAATGCACAGAAATACTCGCGACGTCCTAATGATCCCGCAGCATTGAACGGCGCACATCCTGAGCGGCCCCCGGCCATTCAGCGAGGGCTGCAGCGCGGCCGCTCTGTGCGTGTGGCGCTGGACGGGCCTGCAGGCTATAGTCGCCATACAGTATGTCTATAGACGCCTGTGTGGTTCCTATAGCTGCGTGACGTGAACTCGACAAAGAGAAATCTGAGTCTCAGAGTGAAGCCAAGTTGAAGTGAGGAAATATGCACAGTGTGTCAGGGGGCAGGGGGGACGGTGGGCTGCTGCGGCTCCTCATGTTCTAATGCTGCGGCACTAATGGAAAAGTTGACAAGATTTTGGCTTTAGAGTGAGAAAACTTTAAAAAAAATAAAATAAAATAAAAATAAAGGAATTAGTTTTGCAGGAAGAAAAATGGGTCACAGTGCAAGCTTTGTGTGTGTGTGTGTGTGTGTGTGTGTGTGTGTGTGTGTGTGTGTGTGTGTGTGTGTGTGTGTGTGTGTGTGTGTGTGTGATTGTTAGAAATGCACCGATCTGGCTTCTTTTCTGGCTGGTTCCGATTTTCGGTTTTCTACCTGCCGATTCCATATTTCTAATATAAAAAAAAAGAGAGAGAAAGATAGAGAGTGAAAAAAATTGCTGAATCTATTTCATTTCTAAACGCATCAACCAGAAAGTGAAGAAGTCGGTGGCAGCCTTTGCGTTTCTTCGTTATTTGGAGTTGCATCGATCCGAGGCAAAAAAAAAAAAAAAATGGACGCGTGATCGGTGCGTCTCTAAGAAAGTGACGCGACAACCTCGTGCGAATTTGGACTTTTCCCAGCTTTGCATTTCCTTGCACCCTGAACACGACCCGCTTTCTACAGGTGCTGGTCCGCTCAATAACCTGCCAGATGAACACAGTCTCACTCCATCTCTGCTGGGACGCATTTCAATTTATTCACTAGTAAACATAGACTGACAGCGGAAAACACAAGCGGCTATTAAAGTGATGTTTTAAATGACATTTTAGTGATCGAGCGCTCTGTCGATTATTTTCACGATTAATCGAGTCATCGTAAGTCTCTCTCTCTCAGAAATGCATCGCGCGTCATCGAATGGGGCGAAAAACGAGAAAAAGAAGTCGCCTCAGTTGCCTTATGTGATGTCACCAGAGACATGCTTGTTTTTTTTTGTTTTTTTAGTGTAGTTAATCTTGAATGAATTATTTACAAATAAATCTCAAGACAAATAGGAAAGATGAGCACAGCATGTTCTGTAGGCGATGAACTAAATATGAAACGAATGTCTGTCGTTTTTTTTTTTACCAAAAAGTCCAGAGAGCAGCTTTAAACATTCCCAACCCAAGAGTCGGGAAAGTTCACGTTTCCCTCCTGAACCGTCTTGACTCATCATCCACTGATCACAATATTTCTTCTTTCATTTAAACTGACACTAATAAACTCCTTGTCATCTTTTGTTTTTTGTCTCCCTCTATTCTAGGAGAGAAGAGAAGAAGGGTCATCTCTAATTTCATCATTTTTTTTTTTTTCGGGTTCCTTTTTGAAGTTGATTCTCACTGGAAACGACCCCCCCACCCACTTACCCCCCTCCCCCTCCAATCTAATTTATCTGACATCTGCCCCCCCCTCAGCACCTCCACCATAAGCCTGTAAGACTCAACAATGCCATCCAACACTGTCACCAGCTCCAACTCCACCTCATGCAAAGGCTCGGATTTCGTGGATTCACCCGGAAACAGAATGGTGAGAAACGATTGATAACCGTTTTTGCAGCTGTTGGCTTTTTTTTGCAAAAGTACAAACAGGCGCGGAGACATCTGTAGTTCAGAGGAGGCGCTCGGGCCTCCCGCTTGCACGCTCGTAAAGTAGGCCTACACGCGATACTTTGCTGGCAGATAATCAGTTATCGAGTGAAATGACAGATTTCATCGCGTCGCTCCTGCGATATTGCGCAGATAAATCCCCGACGTCGGGAAATGATCGAGAGACTCCTAAAAGGGTGGATGAATCCAACACACCCCGCGGCGCGGAACGTCCCTCCTGTTCTGATGCGCGCCGGCTGATAACTGCAGCATCAGCTCTGCGCCGAGCCCGGCGGCGTCACCGGATAACGTGACGCCTGCAGGCGGAATGGTGGCGGCCGACGTGGGCGTTGGCCGCCGTGGGCTCAGTCAGAGCTGGAACGGCTCCACAGCTCTCTTCCACCGGAGCGAGGTGGTGGGATGGGAAGAGGAGGGGATGTCCTCTTCCTCCCATGTTCCCATTACACAGCGCTGCCCTTCATCTAGTTGCCTGGCAACAGACGTTGCCTTTAAATACCCGGCTACCGAGACGGGAAGCGGCGCGGGGTTCACTCTAGGGCTAGACCAAATTGCATTGTAGGCTTCTTTCTATTTTTGTATGATTTTATTATTATTATTATTATTATTATTATTGTTGTTTTTTATTATGAAAAAAAAATGTTAGCAGGGCGGAGAGACAGCATTCTGATTTGGCTCAGTTGGTGTCTGCTCTTCCTGCCTCAAACAAGATCATGCGATCCACGAAAAGTGGCTCCCAAATGAGCCTGCACACCAGGCTGCACTCAAAACATGCTATTATCTATGCAAATGCTGCTGCCGGTACTGAGGAAGAAGAAGAAGAAAACAAAAAAACAACAAAAAACTGAAGCACCAGGCCCTCTATTAGAAATCACACAATAAACTGAACACATTTGGAAAGCACACGCAGAAGGACCCCCGGTCGCTGGAGGCCAGAGGTATAAAGACCCGCTGGGAATGGCTGCATCATTCTCCGGAATAGGTAGATTTCCTTTCACTCCTACCGATTGCAACACGCAGCAGCGTCAGTCAGTCTGATCATCACGCGCACGTCTTTATGTTAATTAGTTTATCCCCCTGGGACTGTCACAGGCTGATGGATTCATCTCATTTCAGCGGCTCGACGTCGTCAGGCGACAAAGCGGCTTGACTTTTAAAATTGCCCCCCCCCCAAAAAAAAAACAAAAAACTGTTCGACGAGTAAAAAAAAAAGGAAGTGGTGTTTTGTCTGGACCCCTCAGTGTGTCTTCTCAAGAAGTGTTGTTGTTTTTTTGGGGGGTTTTTTGCCATAAAAGTGTGAAGCATCATAGCGACGGGTCAAATTTGCATTTCAGTCCCAAAGCTAAATTTAAACCTGTCTATACATTACCGATCATGCTCAACTCTGATCGCCATGGACATATTTAAAAGTTGTAGATATAACGCAATTGCTAGTCAATGAAAATATTGCTTAAAACCACGCAACACGATGCAAGCCCTGTTTTTACTTTTTATTCCTTATTTGTTGTATTTCATAGACGAGGCTTTCACGCAAATGTGCGAAAACGTCATTTTGGAGCAGGAACGTTTGGCTGCAGGCGCGTTCTGGACCGTGAAAAACGCTGCCTCCTATTTGCTGGCTGCTCCGGCCCTTCATTGATCTGATCGGCTCAGCCTTTCAGATGTTGTTCTGTGACAGACAAAGGCGACAGATTCCTCGTCCGATCACCTGCTAAATGTGATCGGACGCTGCAAAGGATTTCTCTTATTCTGTCCCAGATCTGTCGATAATTGATCCCAAAGCCGTAAGGTGGTCTCATGTCTTAAGAATACATTTGTACGACCCTTTAAATCCGGTTTTCTTATTGTTTGTCTTATATTTTTTAGGAATGTTAGAAAATTTGTATTTGTTAACAAAACATGAGGGATGCACTTGATCTTAGCAACAACAGGAGAAAAAAAAAATCTCCCTAAGGCTTTTTGAGTTGCTATTCTGGGGCTTTTTGTTCAGCTCACTTGATGAAGAGCTCGATCAAGTAATGTGACAAGTTAGTAAAGCAGAAACCAGAGAAGAAATGATTCGCCGTAGCTGGTTTTTTTTAAACAGACCGAACGTTCTCGGCTTCTGGTTCTGCAGGACGGTAAACATCAGCCTCTGAGAGGTTTTCCTTCCTGCTTCGCCTTTCATTTAGCTCAGCTCTTTGCAGTCGTGATCTCATTTTACCAGAGCGCCTTCTTCTAAATCGGGGGCGTCAAAACTTCATTCTCACTTTGCCCCAGTGTCAAGGTCATGAGTCAAAGGGCCGGTGGTGGCGGAAGATGCTAACAAACCGCTAACGTATTAATGAATAGCTGTCTTTGCATTTGCTAAGTACTTTTTAAATGAAGTGATAACACACGCATCAGTCGCGCTGCAAAATTTGTGACTTATTTGCAGTTAAAGTCATGAATTTTGTGGAGCTACTTTAGAAATATTTGCAAGAGATGCCCTCCTGCAACAATGGCTGACGTCATTTTTTGTAAAAAAATAAATAAATAAATAAAAAATTTTGGGGGTAGAAACGATAATTTAGACAAAAAAAAGAAACACTTTTGGCAAGAAACGACTTAGGCTGCTAGTTTACAGACGTGACAATATGACAGTAAGTGTGACATTTTGTTACTTAGCATCAAGTAAGCTGAGTGTCAGAAGTAAGAAACACTGCCTCCTGCAGGTGGGAGTTAGCAACACTTAAACCCCGATTTTTATTACTATTTTTTTTTCTGACAATTTTCACGGAAGTTTGACGATAAACAAAAAAGTGTGGGGATTTGTTGATTTTGTGGAATCAAATCAAAGCAAAAGCTGCTTTTCTTCTTTCCCGTTTCGCTGTGCGCTAAAAGGCCAGATTTGCACTACCAGTCGTTGTCCTGTTGACAGACCCTCAGCTCTCCATCCCCCCGCCGCCTCGCAGTCGCTACTATTTGCATTAAGACTTGGCGCTGGCGTTCCCTTTCAGTCAATACCGAACTCAAAGCCTCTACATTACGGCCGTCCTTTCTCCACGGAGCTGCCGACGTGGAGCTTTGTTCTGGCGGGTTGACAGTTTGTATTAATCAAAGGGAAATTGCAGCAGGGGGGACATGGGGCCAGGTCAGCGTGTTTGTAATGGTGTCAAGAGCCAATTGTCTTGAAGGTCAGCGCCGCGTTTGCAGGGCTTTCACTCCGGCCTGGCTCAAGAGAGCATGTCATTCGGTTTCTATCTGTCTCATTGTCGGCTAAAGACGATCCGTGACCTGCTGCACTTTCCTCTAATGTGCAAGTTGCTTCTTCTTTTTTTTTGTTGCACTTCTGCAGCTGAGCTTGGAGTGCATTTGCTTTTCTGACTTCTGCTACATTTAAGGACAAAAGGTGATTTCAAAGAATACGTTTTCTTTATCAGCCAGTGTTAATGGGTCATTTTCTCTTAACAGGGTGAGAGCGTATTACTGGACGTGGGACAAATGAAGGAGCCCAGGTCAACGTTTAGTAGTGCCTCCTTCAAAGTTGGAAAACCCGGAAGGAAGCGTAAGCAGTTCCCAGTGAGTATCGATCCGACACGTGGGAAAATGACCGTGACATCCTGAATGCAGGCCAGTTTTGGTGTCATTTGACCACAACGCCTTCATCCACAAATTTGCTGCTTCCCCTAGAGGGCATTTGGCCAACTGCGACCGAGTCTGGTTTAAGCAATCTCTGTCCAATTTCAAACAGTATCCACCCAGAGGTTTCACAATAAAAGCACATCAGTTGCACAAGAAGTACGTATTTTTTTCAGTCGGGGTCTGAACTATGTCCCTTGTTTCCTAAAGTGGGCTTAAATTAACTTTTTTTTACTAAATGTGGAAGAGATTTAGCCAACTAGAGTCTGCTAAAGAAACTATATATCCTCTCTTGTTGTAAATGTTTGACTGAAGGATCATTTTCTTGGTTCCAAAAACAGAAATGAAACAAATTGTGCGTCATCTGTTGACAGATTTGTGCCTTGTCTAATCAAAAGCAAAAATAAATAAATAAAATTAAAAAATGGCATCCAAAGCTCGAGACATTGCTTTATACTGCAAACGTAAAGGGGGGGGGGGGGTACAAACCCATGCCACTGTTTTTAGATTTCACAAACATTTTTGAAAACCATATATACTTCTCCTCCTGACTCACAGTCATGCACCACCTTGTGTCGGCTACCACATGAAACCCAATAAAAACGATTGTGGTTTGTGGTTATAATGTGACAAAATGGGGAGAAAAATGTGAGAGGGAATACTTTGGCTAAATTTGTGGCGGCAGCCTGCAGCCGTGGCAGAGTTTTGCCCTGCATCTGCCTGTCTGAGCCGTCTCTGCGTCTGTCGGCATGCTGTCTGTCCTGGTTGTGAAGGCAGCTTGTCCCCAGCACCGAAACCATTTTGGATTCATCACTTATTCATCCTCTGGACAGAAAACAAAAACAAAAAAAAAAAAAACCTTCGGGAGATTAAATAAAGCACAGTCGCTCCTGACCCCACCCTAAGCACTTCCATTGTTAGAAACATGCAAGTAGTCAAGTTGGGACACACTTTCTACTGCGATCACAGCAGCATCAGGAAACGGTTTCAGCCAATCGGACAAGAGCTGGGCCTTCATGACCAGCGGTGATCACATCCAGGAACCATGCTGCTATAAGTTAGGTCAAGAAAACCATTATGAACTCCACAGTGAACTTTTGTGGAGTTCGTTTTCCCAGACGGCACTTAGCAGACGCCCCTACAAACATAAAAGTCTTGATAACACGTATACTTTTATAGCCTACCCTTCCTGGACATGCAGAGATACCACTAAACTTTGACATGCATGGCTCCCCAGCGAGTGGGAGGACCGACTTTGGGCCGGGGCCGTCAGTGTTTTGAGTTGTTATCCTTCTCTGAATGACCCAGTTCATACCAACATGAACTAGTCCAACTCTTGATGCTATCAGGAGAACTAAAAATAAGCAAAAATAAGCAATTCCATTAGTAAGGAAATGGTCAATAATTCCTTTGATTGGTTCTGACCTAAGATTGCTGGGAAAACGACAGTAAAATCAGAATATTTCTGGTTCATTAAACGTTTCAGAAGGAAACACTCCCTTCAGTTTTTTTGGGCTGTACACACGGCAATGAACAGCGAAGGTTTTTGGCTGTTGAGCTGAACCAAAGTCCAAAATGTCCAAACTGCATCATTGCTGTAAACTCTGTAAACTCGTACATGTATTTGACTCCTTGTTCACGCGACACGATGCTTCAGTTGCCTCGTCATTCACAGTGCTAATAGTATGAATTTTGCTGTAACCACAGTTCATTTAGCATTGGAGACAAGACCATGGAATTGGAGCACTGTCAAATCCAACCCATGAAAACTCAGACTTTAAACAATCATGGTCATACCTCCTTTTTCTTTTCTTCTTCTTCTTATTTTGTTTGTCTCAGACTGCGTACTCACTGTAGCTTTATCGTTTTGTCTCTTGCATCGGCTTGATTAAGTTAACTGTTAACTTCTGGTTAATTGTTTTCCTGAAGTCACTGCAACCATTTGTTGTTTGAATAATCAAAGGCAGCAGTTGAACCTTCGTGTCCTCAGCTGGTGATGTTGCGACCCCGGGTCACACAGTTGCTTCAGCTCTCGGGTTTGACGTTGCAGAGAACCATCAAAGGTAATCTAAGGAAGGCGTAGTGGTGAACTGTTGACTCACTGGTGGTCCGATCCAACAGATGAACCACCATAAGCAAAATGAAAGAAAAGTGGACGTTTGAATCGGCCAGAGAAATCCTGTGGGTTGCGTCTCTCATAGCAACGAGACAAACTTTCGGTGCCTGATGAGGGCTGCGGTAAAGGAGTGTACCACAGCTGTCTGGGCTCCTTGTTGTTTTACCAAGAAAGGGCAAAGAGCGTCTTTTTATTCTTTACCCATTAACTGACCCTGTTGTTTCTTTGACCCCCCATGGGGCTTTGCTTTAATGTTCGAGGAGGATTCCCACGTCCAAACCACTTGTTGCCTCTCTTTGCCTGCTAACTCAGTTCAACATAAATCCAGACTGCTGGCAAACATTTTGGAGGTAAAGTAGGATTGTTGTTTTTTCCCCACCAGATACAGAAAGGTTTGCTAAACCTTTTGGCTAAGCCAAAACATTTGGTTGCATTTAGCGTATAACGTGGAACATTGTTCTCTCAAATGACATACAGAGCTGTGAAAACGGATTTGCCCAACCACCCAGAGGTCGTCTTAGGTTACAGATCCTAGACCTGAGTTGAGGAGCTGCAGTTAAGGGGAAAAACAACCCAAACCAACCAGGCCCAGTGGGAAAACTCTTGGTTGCAAAAGCTGACATCAAGTGTTCTTGGTAACCGAGTTTGAGATTTTTGACATCACGAAGGAGTGACCTTTGCCACATTGCAGGGATTTCCGTTAAAGGCCATGCCACAGTTTTTCTTCTGAATGTAAGTCCTGACTTTGACTAGACCACTTTAGAACCTTCATTTTGGTGCTTTTTTACCTCCATTTTGGGCCATTTAGTGTTGGTTCCAGTTGATCTCTGAATCTCTGCTTCTCTGCATAACCCAAGTATACTTGAGTTTAAGATCACAGACGGATGGCTGCACATTTTCCTTCTGAATTTTCTGGTGAAAAGTGGGAAAGTGGACCGTCAAGTACGGCAAGTCATCAAACCCAAAACAGCAAGCAGTCCTAAAAAAGTTCAAATTTTGTCTCTTTGGTTCAAAAGTCTAAAAGTCTTTGTAAAGTCAATTTTCTTCCGATTTGTTTTTGATTTATAAAGCATTTTCTACATGTTACATATTGACTTGATTGTGCTATAAAACATTATTATATGTCTGGGAAATACTTAACATCCCGTTTAATGATCTACAACACTGAAGTGTGACAACAAAAAAAAAAAAAACAGCCAAAAAAGAAATGTCAAACTTTACATTTTATCCAGAATATTATTTACTGCCACGTTTTAAAGCTAACAATCTGCCCTGCATTATGTAGGATTACCAGTTTAGTGTCTGACCACTGTCTGCCTGTCTGAGCTGTCTGATTTACCAAGCGGGACCTCTGACCTCTGGCTACGTCCACATGTGGTTCACTGGGTCACTCGTCGGTTGCGTAATGCCTTTAGCAGCAGTTGCCAAACATGTTTGCTCTCGCACTCTTTTGCCTGTGTTTGCCTTCGTTACTGCGTGCAAGTCAGAACATCAATAATCCCGGAGCGGAGGCTTTGTTTCTGTCACTCACCGTGTCCGACTGAGTCACTGGCAGGCTGCTCCTCGTTTGACTTGTTCGGTTTATGGATGATCAGTCCGATGAGATCACGCAGACCTCCGCAGCCTGAGAGGGATTCCTTCGTTGCGGCTTTGTCTTTACTCGACGTTACGGCTTCGACAGGAGTTTGTTTTTGCATCCGGGGTGCCGTTGAGAGCAGATATCTCAACTTTACGGTCGGAGTAAACAAGTCGTGTGTTTTAAAGGCAACAGCGAGAACACATTGGATTCATAGCCCCTGAGATAAAACAAAAACAAAACCATCAAAAACTCGAATGTACTTTACAGTGGTTCGAACTGGAAAGACGAGGGTAAAGGACATGTGGTTTTCAAAGTTTTTCACAAATAGTCATTTAAAAATGGTGACGTGCTTTTGTATTCAATCCAGCGACTCAACAGTTCAAGCTGCCTTTCACTGGATTTTCAGCTGCAGGTTTGCACCTCTTGGGTCTAAAAGATTTCACCGGGTCTCAGCTTCAGTCATATGGAACCTTAGAAATACTGGATGCACGGATGGCCGTTCCTAAAAGTTCTCCAGGTTACATTAAGAAAGCAGCGGTGCACCGATTGCAGTTTTCTGGCCCGTCGCCGATTACCGATCTTTAAAAAGCCCGATCTGCCGATTCCGACTTTGGCCAACTTGTTGTGGCTGAAATGCCACTAAATACAGCAAGAAAGTCATTGAGTTGGAAACAATGGAGTGAATATTGTCTACTGCAAACGTGCAGACCCGACCCGCTGGGCTCGTGTCGGTGGCAATAAGACAAGATCGGCTTCACTTGTAAGAGTTCATCTACTTTAACACGGAGAATCAACATCTAATTTTATCAGAATCCAGACAGTTTATAAATTCTTATTCTCATTATACATGGGGAATCAATATGTAGTTCTATACTTTTATTTTGTTTGTATTTCCTCTGACTCATGTAAAACACTTTGAATCACCTTGTTGCTGAAATGTGCTATACAAATAAAATGACCTATCGTCTCTAGTATCGGCCAATTTCCCAAAGTTAAGGAAATGGGAGCTGATTAATCGGTGCACTTCTGCTTTAAAGGTTTTGAAAATCCTTTCTTTATGCAACAGAAAAGGACGGGACTCTGTTGGAAACAGGATTCTTATCTGTCCAGCTCTGAGCTTTAGCAGCGATGCTGGGAGACGACGAGCAAACCGACGTCCACACCCTCTTCACCGCTACTCACCACTTTGTGTTGGTCTCTCATTACAAATCCCTTGCAAATGCATTGTAGGTTGCGATTACGTCGTGAGGGGGCGTAAATACTCGTGTACGACCAGGCCTGTCACAGGAAGCAGTTAATTCATTGATTGCGTGATGAATGAAAGCAAGCTCGACTTCCATTTTCCAACTTGCTGGATTTATCGCTTTTTCTCTTTTCGCGCTCTCTTTCTACCGAGAATCGGGCAACCTACGTCTTCAGTCTGGCGCATTGGTGTAAACCAACTCTAGCTCTGAGGGGCAGTTTTGTTTACAAAAGACTTATTTGTTGTTTTGGTGATTTATTTTTGGATATTTAAAATGTCTTCCAGTTCGAGCATTAAATTAGGATTTGAAGTTTATTCATCTTTGAGAGGGTGTTCTGGCATCGTCATGCCACTACCATCACATCTCGGCAAATTGCTCTCAAAACAACAACAATATTGCTCATCGCAACGACGGCTGGGGAAATTGGCTATCGTGACGGGCCTGAATATGACATCCAAATATGCTTCGCAGCACAGAGACGTTATTGCACACTGGAAATCATGTCAGCTGCAAACAGGTCAGCACCTCTTGAATGAAGTCCTCTTTTATGGAGCGAAACCAGGAGGACAGAGGGAAAATTTTCTCCAGGAACAGCCAACATTCCTGGCATAGTTCAGTGCTGCTGTAACACACAACTTCCCTTCTCGCTTGTAAGTTGGCGGTTGCAGGGCAGCTTTCTTGTCCCGGCTTTGAACTTTGAGGAGTTGAGGGAGGTTTTGATGGGGATTGCTGAAACTCGCTGATTCACATGCCAGCCTTATACAGGTTGAACTCATGTCATTTTTACGTCTCCTAAACGCAGAGGTTCACATTTCGCCCTCCTTCGTCCCGTTTTCGCCTGCAGGTGGAGAGCTGCGGGTCCATCACGGGCTGCGCCAGCGTTTGCAGCGGTTACCTCGAGCTGTGCCGGCCGTCCATATCGCAGGTCTACAACGGGGAGACCGACCCGCGCGGAGACAAGACGCCCGACGCCCGCTTCCCCAGACAGGAGAAGCGGGAAGTGGAGAATGGAATTCCCAGATGTCCGTCCTCCTACCAGGAGGAGGACGGCTCGCAGGGTCAGAGCCCCAGTCCCTCCCAGGAGAACGGCTTCCTGTCCAGCCAGGAGGAGCGGGAGCTGGAGAAAGACAAGGACGACGGCCTGATGATGCCGCGCAAGAAAAGAGGGAGGCGGAAACTGGAGCGCCCGACGAAGTGTGAGTTCCCGTTCGCAGACAGGAATCATCTAGAAATGAGAGTTGCAGCGCGTGCAGGTTCCTGTTAGCGGTAGTGGCAGAAGTGTCAGATCTACACATTTACAAGAAAGGTACCAGAAAGAAAAGAACACAGGAGCGCATAAAAACTTAGGAGGTGTTCCTGACGCTGCTTCTGGGATGCTATAAAATTTTATTGGTTTTTCACTGTCATGGAAAATGTTTGCTGTTTAGTGATCCAAAGTTTCATTTGGCTACGTTAACTCAGATAAAATAAATAACTACTTCCAGCAAAATCACTGCTGGTTTTGGAACCGACGCTGTGAACTCTTTCGACATCCGTCTAAAGCTGAGCAGAAAACCCTCAGTCTGTGTCGTACTGATCCTTTCTCTTCTGTAGGATTCATGTCTGACCACAGAGATGCATTTGTGTCAGTCGAACTATTTTTTTGCTGATTTGTCTTTATTTTTCGGATCAGGACCCGACAACGAGCCCTTTTATCAGTTTTCCTGTAGCGTCCACGCTTTGGTTCACTCTAACTGGTGCCTTTGGGTTTAAAATTACCCACAGCATCACAGATCCTCCACCGTACGTGTTACTTTTTTACTTTCTATTAAATGTTTGTTGCAGAATAAACTAGCACCGGTCTGATCTACCCAAAGCCCCAGAAAACTTCCACACGCTCAAGACGGTGCGCGATAGTTGCTATGGAGACCCGGTGAGCCTAAATTTGCTGCCGGAGTGCGTCGTAGGCCCCGTCGCTCCCTCGGCCACGTGTCTCCCCCGTCGCTCCAGAGGGCCGCCGAGACGTCGGCTGTGACTCTGAATGGGAGTGTGGTGAAATAAACGCAGGGGAGGAGCAGCCGCTGTCCTGGCAACGGGCCTCCTCGGGCGGGCTGGCAGGTCCCAGGCGACGGCCGTGCCGGTCGGATGACGTCGTGGCCAGAACTCCTCGCAGACTGAGTCTGCACTTCTTTCCTCACCTGATCTGCGGTCCTCGGGGCTTGTCGCGTCTCGCTCGGGCAAACCCCGGGATAACCCTGCTGCTTTAACGGCCCCAGTGTCTCCCATCAAACAACTGCTCTTTTATTTCTGCACATCTGTCCTAATGCGGAGCGTTTTGGTTTTTTTATGTTGAGTTTTTAATTGAGCGGGGTTGAATCGGCGCCAACGGCATGTTTGTACATTTGCCTTTACAAGCAAAAAGTTGATTTATTCTGACTGGCTGGGAACGAGGCTTTGGGTTTTTGTTGCTCAGGAAGTAAGCAGCCGCATTATTTGCACACTAATTACTCGGGTTTGAGTCTACAAAACTTTATGGAAGGAGAAAGTAAAACTCTGGCATGCGTGTTGTTTTTACAGCAGCACTGTACTCGCATCTGGTGAAAAATATGTTCCAACAGAAAGATATTGTTTTAAATGACAGAAAAGGACCCAATCGATAACTATTAACAGTGCAGAAGAAAACACAGAAGGTTTAAACTGAGTCTTTTCTTTTCTTTTTATTGTTGGGCGCTAGTTTGGAGGGGGAAAAAAAACCCCACAGCTGATTATGAAAGGAGTTGTTCAGAAGTGGAAAAAGTTTTTAGTATTTCACGATCCCTGCCACAGAACGAAATTTAAAACTAAATGTAGCTTCATACAAGTCGTTTAAAATACGTCACACAAACATTGTAAGCCTCTTGAACGTTTTCGCATTATGTGCTATGACCGCAATCGCCCATATAAAGTTTTGGGGATTTATGTGTGAGAAAAATACAAAGTAGAACAGATTTGTGAGTCGAAAGGATAATTAAATATTACTTTTAGCAGTTTTCACAACCACTGTTGCTCCGGGTACAGCTGGGTATTTATCGATGCCTCACATTTTTTTGGCAATTCATCTTGCAGAATAGCTTAGGCTCAGTCTGATTGGACGGAAATGGAGTTTTGTGGACATCAACTTTAAATCTCGCCTCAGATTTTCGGTGGGATTTCTTCTGCCCCTGAGTCTGTGAGGGTCCCCAACGACGAGGCTACCCCGGCTGGGGTAGCCCTCTCACCCTCAGAAAGCTCTGCCCCGGCTGGGGTAGTTCTCTCTGAGGATGAGAGTAACGTCGTTGGGGACAATGCAAGTTACGCTCCAAAAGGATCAACGGACCCGGAGGGGGACGTTGATCCTTTTGAGCAAATGGTTTGGCAGGACAACCACGAAATGACAGAAGCGCCACAGGACAACAGAGAAGAGACCAGGGACCTTGCTGAGAACTTTTGCAAGTTCTCGAATGAGTCAAACAACAGCTGGGTGAACGCTGCGATACAGTCCATCCTGAATCTGAGCGAGACGAAGCGTTGTCTCGCTCAGGAGAAGATTTTCTTGGAGGCGTCGCCGATTCCGTCCTGCTCTGCGTTAATTCTTTCAACAATTCGAAACCCGAGCAAATACGTTTCTCCATCAGAGATAGTGCCGGTCCTACAGGAGCTGACGGCGAGGGGACTGGGAAGGGGAGGAGAATTTGAAATACGATCTTTGATAGAACTGGCCTTAGTCTGGCTGGACTCTTTCGGTGGACAGACTGACACGGAGTTGTTCAGTCAGGGCAGCTGCTCCATATGCCAGGGCAATTCTTTAGAGCTCTTGAGCAATCGTCCCCTAATTGAACTTCCAACACCTTGTTCAGGGGACGACATTGCAAAGCTTTTTAGCCGGTGGTTGGCGTCCGGGCTCAAAACAATTTGTCCTGGCTGTGGAGCAGGGCTGACTTATGAGCACTGCCTGACGAACAACAACGTGTTGGTCTTTCACCTGCCGCAGTCAGCCAGACTAAGGCAGTCACAGAAAGTTACCCCCAACCAGTCCCTCACAGTCCCAGGAGAGCATGGACCAGAGCAATACAAGTTGTCCTCTGTCATCTGTAGTGGTTCCGACCAAACCAGCTACTACACTTGCCTGCCCCACGGACCACAGGTGGTGAAGGCCATGGACGATCATGTCTTCACTGCAGCGGCTGTCTGCAGTGAAGACATGAACAGGAGAGGTTTTCTCTTCATATATGAGAAAGAAAGGAGGAAGAGCAGCGAAATGTAAAATGGATCTGAAATGAACTGTGTCTCCAGCTCCTCCTCTCAACAGCGCTAAAGCTGAGAGGAGCTAGAAATGTCTAAATTAGTTGCTGAAAATGTTCTGGGATCGTTGGGTAAAAAGATAAGACAGATTTCCTGTTTGCAGGTTTCTCTCCGGGCGCTCCGGCTTCCTGCCACAGTCTAAAATCAAGACTGTTTGGGTAATTGGCCTCTAAATTCTCCTTAGATGCGAAAAAAAACATTCATTTTGTGAACAAAACCGGTTGCACAGTGGCTCAGTTGGGAGAACTGTTGCCTTGCAGCAACAAAGTCCTGGGTTTGAATCCCTTCTCTCATAACTCTCTTCCCAAGGGCTTTTATTTCAGAATAAAGGCTCAGAAATAATTCAATGTATTCCTGACATGTAGTACAAAATGTCAGTCATACATTTTGTAATTAAATTTCATAAATGACATATCAAAAAGAAATTTGTAGGTCTCTCTCCGGGCGCTCCGGCTTCCTGCCACAGTCTAAAATAATGACTTTTATACATATAAAAAGATTAGACAGGTTTCCTCTCTAATCTTTAATCTTTAGACAAGAATATATATATATATATATATATATATATATATATATGTATATATATATATATATATTATTGCCCTGCGACAGACTGGCGACCTGTCCAGGGTGACCCCGCCTCTCGCCCGGAACGCAGCTGGAGATAGGCACCAGCAACTCCCGACCCCGTTAGGGAGAAGGGTGACGGAAAATGGATGGATGGATGGATATATCTATATATATATAGATATATATCTACATACATATATATCTATCTATATATATAGTTATATATATATATATATAATAAATATTGAACTAATTTTAAAAAATTAGTTCAATATTTAGTCACGACTTCATCCATAGCAACCTGCAGCTGCTTTTAAAAAAAAAACTGTATTCATAATTTTTCATGCACCATGTTATTGCGTTATTATTGTGTTATCGTGAATAATCTCAATAACAGATTGAGTAGCTCACCAACAAAAGTTGAAAATTCTCTCATATTTTGCCAATATATAAATTGCGATTAATTAAGTACAGACCCTGCACCGAATTTAATTGAAAATTTGGGCTTTTTTCCCCCAACACTTGTTCTAATAGCTAAAAGGAGAGTTGATTAAATAAAAATAAGGACAGGCCAGAAATAACGGACAATAAAAGTGTTGGTACAGTTACGACTGGAGCGCAGAGAGCTTGGCAGAGGAAGCGGACGCCTGGATCGATATCGAGCTAAGCAGGGTTTGTGTCATCCATCTGGAGGGCACAGGAAGGATTTTAGCTCCGTCTGGAGCGTGCAACTGAGCTCCGGTAATGCTAAAGCTGGAACCCACTCAAGCTGGCGAGGTATACTCTCTCTGGGCACCGCGGGCCGGCTCCTCTCACAAACCCGGTGACCTTGGCTCTCTGCATGCCTCAACGATTTGTTATAGAGTCACTTATTCCTGGGGATCACAAGGAAAGCAGTAGCAGAGGCTGGAGGTCCAGCCACGCGTGGAACGATCTTGAAGAGGCCGCAAAGAGAGAAGACTTCTGCTTGGACGGGTCTCTAGGAGAACTTGCCACCGAGTGTTGTCCCCTCCCAATTCACACTCTCCCCTCCACACCCCCCTCCTCGGGGCTCAAGTGCCAACACAGTGCTGTAGAATCAACTGTTTACTCATTCTGTGCCATCTTGCTAATTTCAGAGCCAGCTGCTTCATAAGACGTGTGTGTTGTGCAGCAGGGGTAATGCGGTATCAAAGAGCCCGGGGACTTTTAGAAGGACTGTGAAACTAATACCAGATATGTTGGCAGGCGCTTCTGTGATGAAGCTAAATTTGGCTTCCTCGTGTTGTCATCTGATTGTGAGATGCAGGAAAGAAAAAAAAAGAAGCAAAAACACTTGATTAATCACTTCAGCAGCGCGAGTGTTTCGGCCGTCGTCGCTCTCTTTTGAACTCCGTCAGCGCTTGGTTAGACACAGACAAACAATGCTTTTCAGGAATAAATAACACGCGCGTGTTGTTATTGCAGACATCCGAAATCATGGCCAAGTTGGAGGGAAGTCCGACTGGAGCGTTTACTGTGCTTGAGTCAGTTTTATTAGGCTGCGGTTGGAGGGCCCCTCGACGCTGGGCTATTTTCGTCTGCTGTACTCGGCTGCTGAAGTTCTCACTTCAGGTTGTGCAACTTCCTCTGAGTGTATCTGCGGCCACTTCTTCCTGTGCGCGGCGCCGATAGCATCGCGGCCCTCCCCTGCATCATTCGTTCATTCACCTGTGGACGAATGGTGGCTGTTTGGAGGGCATCGTCTGCCGATCTGTTTGTCGGTCAAACTGTACTCAAACTGCACTGATTAGAATAATGCGGTCAGTTTTTTGGGCGGCGGGGGGTTTGTACAGTTTTGACCTGCCTAAGTCAATTTTAGCAGATTTTGATTGAACTTTCAGAACATTAAGATATAAAAACTGCATTTGATAGGAATTTCTTTAAGCTTAGGGTTAGCGGTCTTCTCGACGTTACCTATAGCTGTTAACTCAGCATCACTAGAAAAGCAGATTATATGCTGTAGAGCAGACTCTGTTCACGTCTACGTCTGTTAAAGAACAAATTTGTCATGAGAAACCTACATGAGCCTTCAAGAAAATACTGTTTTATATCTCCTAAAGACAACTTGTTGGGTTTTGTTGCTAAAAAAATCTTTCAATTTCTGCCTATTTTTAGGTTTTGGATGAAATAAAATATATATAACTTTTGCAAAGAGAGAAATATTTAGATATATTAAAAATAGGCAGATTGTGAATGAAAATACGTAAAAAATGAGCTAAAATGTGCTTTTTTAAATTGTTTTGTATTGAAAAATATTGCTCTGGTCAATATGAGTTTTGGCTAAAGTTACAGTCATAGTGAGAAACTCATCATTTCTCACTATGACTGTGTTGCAGTTTCTCTAAATGTTTTGGTTTTTTTTGTTTTTTTACTTGCTGTGGCATGTGTCACACTGTTTGAATTGAAAATGGAAACCAGCTTCATTACAGCGTCTGCTGTAAAGATTTTCAGTAGTAGGACTTTTTACAAGCAATTTCATGGAAAGACTTCCCCCCCCAAAAAAAACCTCACTCTGTTCTGATCCGGTTCAGGTTTCGAGAACTTCGAGACGGGATCTATGCGTCCACCAAATCACAGATGTGAAACAATATGTTGTAGACTTTATGACTCAATGTCAACAGCCAGGGCTAATAGCAGCTGGCTCTGTGTTTCATGACAGGAAAACATCGGGCCGGATGATAAAGCCGTGGCCAAAGTAAACTTGGCCACTTGCTGCACTCATCAGAACCTGTTCAGCAAATCCAGACCTTGGTGACTCCACCGTTTCCTCATGCAGCACCTGAGAGCTCAAGCTCCTCTGGCCCAGTTTTTCAGAACCACAGTTTGGGTTTACGCGACTCCCTCGGCCAGCAGCTCTCTAGGGTTTTATCCAATTGGCTTTATTTAGGTGAAACGCTTTGTGGACGTGATAAAAATGAAGCGTGCGATTCATTAACGTGTCAGGGTTTATTGATCGATAAAAAGCGACGAGTTTTGCACAGATTTAGGGGATATTAATGGGATTTTACTCTCTTCTGTGAATGATCCAGGTCATCCATTGTGTCACTGTCTTCTCTCTAGATGTGGAGCACAAGGAAGACGACGGGTGTGACACAATCAAGACCGAGGTAAGATTTCTGTGCTGTTCTGTGTCGTTCTCTGGGTCAGACTAAGGGTTGAATCCTTGTTTTGTGAGCTCAAGAGTTGTTTAAATAATCTTTGGATGTTCAACAAGATGCGGTGCCGTTTTGTTTGACTGCAGTTGCCATGAATACATAAAATACTTAACATTCTTGCAGAGTTGTGGCCAAACGACTAGTGCATCTTACATCTTCTCTGCGTGTGATGCTTATCTCGAAAAGCGTAGCGTGGAAGAAGACGGGAATTACTTATGAATTATTCTTAAATTCTCCCTGCAAAGTGTTCATATCCGTTGCCTCTTGTTCTGGAAATTACTGACATGCAGCTCAGCGTCATATTGGTTCGTTAGTATCAGACAGCTGTTTCGAGTTGCCAACGCTAACATGAGCATCTTGTGGCGAGCACAAACTCTTGAAGCATGCACAACTCTGTAGAAACCCCCCCCAACGATCTCTTTATTTTTTGGGTCGTCCACATCATTCACATGCGAACACGGTTTATTCTCTGCGAAAACACGACGTCTTCTAAAAATAACACATGCAGCGACTCTCATAAAAAGTGAACGCAGCCATGTTTGGGAGGGAAAAAAAAAAAAAGCCTGTCTGTGTTAAGCGTGAAAACGAGACCACGAGTGATCATTTCAAAACTGTCTCCACTTATTTAAACGTGACATCATTTATGTTTCAACTGGAAAAAAAAAAACAAAACAACAAGACCACTGGGAGAAAAATGATCACAAAAAGCTGCAGCAACCTGCTTGTAAAAATGTCTCCTGTTATTGTTCTGCTTTGTTGAAATTCCTTAATTCTGGCAAAGCCGTTCCCAAAAGTTAATTTTCCTCTCATGAGGTCATTCTTGTCTCTGTGTGTAACATTCACTGTTAATTAGTTGGACCAAAAAGCGAAGCCAACCTAAGAACAAACCATGCAGTTTGGATGAAAACTACACCCAACTCTTTTATAGATGAGCTCGACTCTCGTTGCCAAATCAAATCTTTAGAGTTTATGTGTCTGGAATCAGTTTTTTTTTTTTAATGTTTGCTAACAACACTACGGTTCGAAGGCACGTTGTCTCCTTCCATACGAGTTGGATCAAATCTACTGACTCTGAATTCGGTGAAATCACAAACAGAATGGAAGTTACGTCCCTTTATACTCTTCTTTTTTTTCTTTTTTTTAAGATCATCTAATATTAGCTCTGCTGAACTTTGTAGCTCCCGGCAAAAGCTCCAGCATTCTCAAAACGAACACGCCTCGCAGCTAGAATCACAACGAGGTACAACAAGTGCCTCCCTGAGAAAACAAATATTTGCTCATGCAAACCGCGAGCCGGTCGAAAAGAGATAAACCGCAGCTTGGAAAAACCTGCGGTGGAAGAGTCGGGACTTGTTAGTTCGGAGGACGGTGGGGTGGTCCGACATGTTTGGTAATTTAGCATCAGTATAAACCTACACGCTCCTGGCAACTAGATATTCTAATTGGACTCAAGCCCCGACAACAAAGGAACAAATGTTTCTTATTTAAAGATTTGTTTAGATCGACTTTCCACTCTTGCGCTCTGGTAACGCAGCAGACGGTCGAGGCCTTTCCGTGCAGGTTTTCAGCACGAAATAAGCAAAATTATGCACAGCACATTCTTCGCCGCTGGTTGTCTGCGCGGAGAAATCCAGAAACAAAACAACAAAAAAAAAATTGGTTCCTTCTCTCTTTGAACAGATGAAAGAAATGGTACCTGATGGTGTAGAGATTTGAAATATCAAATACACTTGGAAGCATCTCGGGAAAGCTCGTCCCGGCGTTTTTGAGGTTATTAGACGCCGTGACCTCCCTTCACAAAATCAACTGGTGCAAATCACCAAACCACCCGTTTCAAACTGAACGTCTCTCTCATGAAACGCGCCGACTGGCTGGACGCACAATTTTGCTTCAGTTCTCAACATCGACTCAAAAAACAAAACAAAAAAAAAAAAGAAGAAAAACCCCAAAACAAAACAAGTAGCTAATTTGTTTCTTTCGTACCTTAAACAGAGAGGTCGAGGCAGGCTACGAAGGGGAGTTGGTTGGGAGATCAGCCTTCGACAGAGGCCAATGCCCAGAATAACCTTCCAGGCTGGTGACCCTTATTACATTAGCAAGCGGACCAGGGAGGAGTTGATGGCCAAGTGGAAGATGGAGGTGAGTACCCTCGCTGTAAACCAGCACTGACCACAGGGTCAGAGGCAAGCGCTGACTGGAGCTAGGACCCCTGGTGAACCCATGACCAAGTGTATTTGGTGTGTCATTTGATATTTCATGAAGGTACCATTTATTTCAGTGAAATTTCCCCCAGTTTGGCTTCTGCTTTTCATTGCTTTGTTCTTGTGTTTCGTACAAGAGGGGGGGGAGAAATTACATCCATCTGTGTGGGTCACATCTGGTTCATACTTCCCTGCTGAAAACATAAAATTTAGATTTACTCTGTTCCCCGGGCTTTTGATGTCTCACTTCAGAGCCGAGTGAATGGTCATAAAGCCCATCCCAACATGCAACGTTTCTTTGTTGTTGTTGTTGGTGTTGGCTAGAGTCTGAGGTGAGTTGAATGAATTGAGTTAAGTCGGATTAAAATGAGTTGAACTGAGTTCAGTCGGATCGGCTCAGTGGGTCTTCTCACACACCGAGTCTGGTTCTGGTTCTGCTGGAGGTTTCTTCTTGTTTAAGTGGACTTTTTCCTCTCCACTGTTGCTGCATACATGCTCATTCTGAGAGATTGACTTGAAATCGGTTTTAATAATGAGCTAAAGTCGATATTGATTTTTATGTGTGACTGAATCGAAATGACTTTTCTTGTAAAATACCTTTTACTCTTTTACTTGTTTGTCTTTTGCGTTGTCTAAATTGACATGGTGTGATTCGAACTGGCCCTATGTAAATAAACTGAAATCAAGACTAACTGAGTCAAATTGGTGATCATCATCACTATTGTGTGGCTGAGTTTCATTGCGCTGCCGCAGATATTTCCATCTTTGTTGGCTCGTGCAGACACGCTCGTCTGTTTTTAGTCGTCGGCTTAAGAAAGCAAACAGAAGAGCGTTTCCACTTCAGAGCTGGAAACGGGGCGAAACAAGTTTTTCTGGCAAAACGTCGCTTCTTTCACGAAAACCATCGAGCAGGTTGTGACAGAAATGTCATTTTAAAGCAACAAACCGCATGTATGTATTCGAACGCAGCTCCTTGAAAAGCATTCGAACATTTCCGCGTTTTGCTGCCTGACGGCCACAAACCCAGGAGGATTTTTGCTGGAGTTTTGTGGAACACAACGTAGCGTGTTTTTGTACCATGGTTCTCTGAGCTTCTTCCTAATAAAAATCTGAACGTCAGCTATTGTAAAACAGAGCCCACTTCTGTGTCATTTAATCTCAGTATAGATAAAGCTTTTATTGTGAAGGCCCCAGAGTTTTGTTAGAAAATATAAATAGTTAAAGGAATATAAATACTTTTGAAAGGCACTATATATCTACCTTTGTAGTAACTGGTATTACTGCATTGTGTCGAATACATTTTGAGGATCTTTCTCATCGTTGCATGTTAAACCCCTGATCTGGTAATAAAGTTTAATTAATAACAGACTATTGGACGTTAATTTGTTACAAGTTTGTTAAGAAAATGTTATTGAATAACTACAGACTGGATTTAGTGAGGCTTGCCAGGATTCTCAAAGCAATAACTAGATTAAGGAAAATATTAAACATCGGCTCAAAATTGAGCGTAACTTTTAAATAACGACCGAAAAGAAAGAAAATTGAGTGAGTGCTCCACTGTCCCCAACGATGATTTATCCCAAATCATTTGTTCCTGTGGAAAGCACAAATATTATTCCTTTATATGAGTTAAAGGAATCAGCTGAATCTGTTCTGGGGGGGGTTTGTGTGTGTTTGTTTGTTTTTTTGTGCCACTAGAGGTCAAAGTAGGTCAGAGGTGAAAGTGTCTCCAGAGAAAAGATTTTGCCAAATTAGCAGGACGTGTCAGGCCCCTGCAAACCAAACGCTCTGAAGTGAGAGTCGAGTGCGTTTAAAGCGCTTCAAGGTGGATTTTTCTCAAAGTGAAGCTCAGAGAGGCTTTTTTTTTTTTCTTCTTCTTCTTATCCGGCACTTTGCAAACTTTCATGAGATTTGCATAAACGCGGCTTTGCTTTGCCGTGAAAGTCCTCTTCTGCGCTGCAGGGGACCTCGCTGCTGCAGACTCCTGCAGCACGGACAGGGTGGTGCTTCAGAGGGGTTTTTTTTTTTTTACATGTGTTGCAGTGAGAACTTCTCCTTCGCTCCCTTTTTCATTTCCTTCCACTACTCCTCACCCCTCCCCCCAAGCTACCGAAGTGAACTTTGTGCTGTGGATGTGAGGGTGAAGATGAGGTTTCTGCAAATACTCAGCCACGCTCAGCCATGCTGGCCCCCCAACATTTGCAAGTCGCGTCTAGCCAACCAGAACTGCCTTAGCAATCACCTGACCCTGAACTTCCCAGACAAAGAAATGTTCATGCCTTTTTTTTCTCTCTCTCTCTCTTTCTCTCTCTCTTTCTTCTTCCACCCCAAGTGTGGGGGTGAACAAACCTGAGCCCCACACTGGATTATGAGGTTAGCACGCTGGCATGTATGGGTATGTGGACCTGCATTGTTTGTTTGGTGGCGATGGTGTGTATTTCTGAGCAGCTTGCTCGCATTGAGAATATGCTGACATAAGGTATTTCCGCGAGAGTTGTTGTGGACCATCTGTGCGGCATGGCTTAAAGGGAACCTGCCTCTTTAAATAAGGACGGGAGCGCAGGCTTTTAGCCATGTTTGGGAATAAAGCTGCTGGCTTATAAGAAAGAAGAAGAAGAAAAAAAAAAAAAGTTGCTCCTGTGAGAAATATATGCTGGAAAAAAAAATGTCGGAGCGGCTCATTTTAGCACGTAGAAAAAACTCGTAAGAGCAGGATTTTTGGATGAAATCTAATTTTCAAAAGGACTATTTTTAGTGCCAGCATAATTTTTTTTTTTTCTTGAACTGGGACGTGTTTGATTGTTTTGCTGCACTGATCAGAACGTGGAGGATTTTTTGATTTCTGATGTCTGCAGAGATTTGATCTACCCGTACTGATTTTAAGTGATTCTGATTTCTCTTTAACAGAAATAAAAAAAACAAACAGAACGCAGATTTTTTTCTCTCTCTCTCTCTCTCTCTAATGTTACTTCTGTAACCTGCTTTTGGTTATTTATAGTAGAAGCAGAAGCAATGTTACACTGAAAGAGAGGAAAAATAGAGGAAAAGTAAGCTACCCCTGAAATGCGCCATCTTGGTAGGATACCAGTAAACATCATTGCACAGGAGCAGCGTTACCACCGACGTTACCAAAGTGTAAATTAGTTTTTTGAATTTTGAATTCAGTTTCAAGCAATTGAAAATAGTTAACAAATCATTTGTGTTTACCGGCAGTCATACTTTGAAGACGAGGATGAAATAAAGCCCAAGTTTCTCTTTTACTTGTTGTGTGTGATGCCTAATAGCAAGCGATTTGAAAGTACGTTTATCGTATTGTTTATTGACGTCGAGTGATTGTAGCAGTAATTGCTGAAGTACGGCCAAAAATCGGAGTATAATTTAGATTTTTCTTGCTGTGTTCAGGCAGCACGTGTTGCAGCGAGAAGTGCATGTACCATATTTTCCAATCTACAGATTTTTTCATAGTTTGAACTGCCTTGTTGCTGAAAATGTACATACTTGATGCTTTGCTCACCTTTGCGGGATGCAATGAGAACCTCACCTTAAATCCATCGGTATTCAACCATCGCTGGTCTCTTACATGGGATCAATGAAGTGGAAAGTTGGTTCCGTACTATCAAGATGGCGGGAAAGCGTCCAGATGTAGGTCGTCACGTTGAAACTATCTATAGGGTTTTATCAATTGAAGAAAACCTCCCATCTTGACAAAGAACAAAACAATTCTGCTTGTGTTCGCTCACTACATAATGCAGACGTATTTCCTGGAATGGTTTCAGCCTTTCTGTTATCTGCCAGACGTTTTGCTCTCTCTCTCTCTCTCCACCTGCATAAACCACAGATGTAATAAAAAGACGTCGCTTTTTTAGTATCTGCTGACATCACTGTCCTCTGACTTGCTGTTCAATACCTCACTGATACCTAAATGAGTCATTTTAAGCCGTCCTTCCTCAGTAACGACTTGAACAACGAAGAGTGTTTTCAGCATTACCTCTTTATATCTCGGTACGGTGTGTTGACTGATTGGATAAACAACGGATTATTGGATTTTCTGACCTGCTTGCTTCAAGTCAGGGACTATCAAACAGAAAATTAGGTGCCTTTGTGCTTTTTATTGTTAGTTCCCACGTTGCTAAGCCGAGGAGTTGAGCTCTTTTAACGTCAGGCCTATCTCGGTGTGTGAGCCATCAAACGGTTTTGCCAGCAGTCCTCGCCGGGTATTTCCTGCTTGCTGTGCATGAGAAACTGCAGAGGTCGAAAGCTTTGTGTTGTTTTAAAGTCTCAGTGGTTGGTTGAGGAAAAAATGCAAACGGAAAGCTAAATGTACTCCTCTTTTTTTCTTTTTTTTTTTACAATGCAAATTATCATTCGGCTTTTGTTATGATGCTGCCGTACATGTTCTTCGACCTCAACTTAAGTTTGTGAGAAACATTATGAGTAAAGTCGTGCCATATTGGTTTTACTTGCAGACGACCCTATTTGTATCCTAGCAACCGCTCCTGTGAGTCTCCGACTCTTTAAAGATATAAAATTCCCCTAATAAAGTTAACAGCCTTATTAAACAACTGGTGTTTATCTGTTTACTGTAACTGTGGCGCTAATGTGAGCAGCACAGGTCACATTGCAGGTGCTAAGTATTATTTCCACCTATACGTTGGGACCGGTGCGTGTGCGTTCTGGGTGTTTTCTGCCTCCCATTGCACTCCGTCACCCTTTGAGCCCTCGGGGGGATCATGCTGCGCGGCTTCTGAGTCAGATGATCCGCGGTTGTGCAACCAACGTGTCTCTGCACCCTGCCAAGGGAACCTGCGCGGCTTCTGCTCTGCCGTATCAAACTTTTGCGTTTCGTTCCTCCGACGACCCCCCCCGCCCCCCGGTTGCTTTTGTTGTGTCTGCAGCGCCGCGGCCTCAGCATGTGCCGCTCGTCTGCGGCGCTGCTCTGACAGGAGGCGTAAAAGCAGTGACGTGTCTGAGGTGTCGGTGACAGACAGGCATGTGTAAATGATAAAGACCGCATTGTGTTATCTCCTCTACCTCCTTTTCTATTTGCCCCTTTTTGGGCTCGGAGGGCCCGTCTCGCGCATAAAGCGGCACACACACTGTGAGGCCCTCAAAAGGGGGGCATTTACCACTGAGAAGAAGTCCAGACACAAATATCTGCTTCTTATAGCCACTATACTGTGAGTTCTCCCCCCCCCCAAATTGTGTGTTCAGCGTCACTCACTGGGTCTCCAGTGCAGACGCATGCAAAGCTTTGCCGATATTCTCCGGACCGCAACTTTGCAATTGCGGCGTTCCCGTTAAATAAGGAACGCAATTAAAGTCACATGTGAACAAGTTTGCTCGTTGGATAAATAATAATAAAAAACAAAACATGCAGCGACATCATCCTCCTCCAGGGCTTTTTCCACCAGTAGTGTCACCTGAAAAAAGTTTCCATTGCAGTTTTTGGCGAAAACCATAAATTGGCTTAATGAAAAGATGTCGATTTTAAAAGGACTCTTTGTTTTTCACTCGGTTGAGGAGTTTTGTTTTTTTTTTTCTTTTGGCCGTATAAAAAAAGTTTTATTTCGCAAAACACATTTTTCACACGAATCACATGATCAACAACCGTGGCGCAAACCAAGAAGAAGACGACGACAGGAAGTAGTAGGAGGATCATTGCAATGACTTATCGCATAAAAAACAAAAATGTATTCATGTGTTATTTTAACTGCATTTTATATTTGATCAAAACACAACAATAGGGAAATTGTGCAGGGGTGGGGGGGTTTACATTGGCATTGGTATTAGTATTGACAAAGTTTTTTCACACAAAAAGCTTTTAATCAAAAAACTTGGAAGTTTTTTGAAATTTCCGTGAAAAATTTGATTTTCGTCACTCCAATTGGCGTAATTGTAAAATTAGTGGAAACATAACAACTTTCTAATGGACTGGGGAGAAAAAAAGCGAGCTATAAAAACAAAAACAAAAAAAATCACAGGTCACCTGCGTCACCCAGGAAGCATCGACAATTTGCCAGGAATCATTGCGGATTCTGCTTCTGATTTTTTTTTCTTCCAAGCTAGCTGCCATGTGTTTGTTTTCTTTCTTTCTTTCTTTCTTTCTTTTGAATCACCTGGACCTACAGATCCAAGCAGGATGCGGAGCAGCGACTCCGGTTTGCTTGCGTCAGAGCCAAGAGGCCCGGCGCCGAGGACTCTGAACCGCTCGCCCAGCGCTACAGCACAGATATTTATAAACCGCAGCTGAGCTTCTTTATTGAAGAGCACATGTTTCTACTCTTCTGAGGCAAACCCCTCCCCACTCACCCGAGCACACTGTCCTCTTAAAGGCACTATTGTTTACGAGTCGCCCTGGGGAAGAAGACGAGAAGCGGATCCCAGTGTACTCTCTCTCTCTCTCTCTCTCTGTCTCTCTCTCTCTTCCCGGGCCGTGCCACCTCTGGAGATTGATACCATGTGAATCCTGAGAAACTGAGAAACTCTGGAGGGAAATAAGCACAGCTGTGCAGCGGCGCTCTCGCATGAAGAGTGCAGTATGATCGGCACGTGTTGGCATGTGCGGATCTGCGCGCACGCAGGGGAAATGGAGGCCGCGAGCAGAAAGTGGACATGCCTGTCCGTTCGAATCCAGCGCCGCCGCGTTTGTTTGAGAAAGAGACATCAGAACTGGCGCAGCTGCTGAGGATTTTGCTGCCATGCAGAGGCTTTAGTCTCGCCTGCGCATGGTCCTCTCTGATCGACCCACTGATTCAATGTCACGGACGCCAGGCTTGCTGAACTCCGTTCCGGGACTCTATAGGGCCTGTGCATAGGCTGCTTTTGTTAATGTCTCTACCAGCTTGAGCCATCTGGTGATCGCTAAATAGTCCAGCGTCAGTCGGACGGCGTGGAGAGCAACTGCGAAGCTCCATTTTCAAGTCTCGCCAGAGAGCCGCAGCTCAATTTAGGTGAAAGGTGAAAGTCTTCCAGGGTCTCAGGTGTTTTGCAGATTTGAACAGACTCACTTCCGTTCGGCTCGATCCAAACCGAGTACAAGATGTTCAAGTGGATGAGCCAACATGGCAACGTAACAAAATGTAACCAAGCACTTATTGGTCTAGTTTCTAGTGCAAATATCTTGGATACCCTGACATAATAACACACTCACTTATAAGAAACTGTTTAAAGTTTGCTTAAAGTCAGAAACTCCTTAACATTGAACTTGTAATTTTTAACGTAATAAATGCCAGTGGAACTACTACTTTTCTTTAATCAATATTAAGGAATGATTGACTTAGAGCAAGCTACAGTTTGCTGAAAAGTTATTTTGAAGTTAGTTTATTCATATATCGTTGTGCTAATTTTCACAAAAAACCAGGCAAAAACTTACTTGTTAAGATTTTGTGTGTTTTGGGGGTACACCACAATTTGACTTCCTACGACTTTCTTTCAGCTTTGGCCTTTCAAAGCAAATAACACACTAGATCTGTCGAGCCCATGACTAATGTCTGAGTCTCCCACCTGATCTGTGGATCTCTGCAGCTCCTCCAGAGTTACAATGAGCCTCCTGGCCACTTCTGCGAGTCTATTAATAGGGGGTAACGATAAATTGGCCCTGATTCATCGATTTCCTTAATGTCTTAAGATCGGTGCCCTTTTCTACCTCAGCAAAAGTCTGAAAACCAGCCGCTGTCGTCTTTTTACTCTACCACGACTGACAAGTCGGCCCACCAGGTCATGTCTGCACATTTGCAATTAACGACAGTCACCCCACTGCTCCGACATTTCAGACAAAAAAATAAATTTAATAAATTATCGGCTAAAATCAGAACGGTCAGGTGAGGCTTTTTAAAGATCGGCCTGAACCCTGCAATCGGTGCAGCCCTGTCTGTCGGCCTCGTCTTGTCAGGCGCTTTGCTTTTTTTTTTTCACCAGTCCTGTGGGAAGGTGTCCAACGTTCGGTGCTTCAAACTCCGCCACGGCTGCGTCCCCGGCCCGCTTGACGTGTTCTCTGCTCTTCGTTGCGCTGTTTGATGATGTTTGAGCTCTGATGTTCCCGAACAATACTCCGTGACCTTTGCAGAGCAGCTGCTTTTATAAAAGCCACTCTTAAAAAAAAAAAACGTATAACCTTTTTTTTTTTCCCCCTTCCACTTCACAATTATGCACTATATCCAATGCGCTCCCCTAAAATTTTTATTGCCCTGGTCTGGTCACCCCTATGAACTTTTTTTTTTTTTTCCCCGTGGGCGCCACTGGCTACATTGTGTTGGGGCCATTACATAAGATCCCATTAAAGTGAAAAAAGTGGAAGTAGTTCAAAGGGTATGAATACTTTTACAGGGAACAGTAAGATCCCGTTTACAAGGGCTTTCAGGCTCCGGCTCGGCATTGGCTTTGCCGTCAGGAGGTCCGTTGCCCGTGTTGTGCTGCCAAGTTCAATAGCTGCTCTGTTTACCAAAACTCCTCTGTTGTCTCTGGGTTTCGTTATTTGTTTTTCCTTTCCTGTCTTGTTTTGTTTCAGGCAGAGAAAAGAGCCAAGCTAATGTCAGAGATCAACATAATGAAGGACCTGGAGAAGGACGACGCAGAGAGCCGGACGGAGGAGCTCCCGATAATCAAACACCCGCAGCCTTCAAAGCAACAACCTCAGCCTCAGCCGCACAGCCAGCCTCTGCCGCAGCCTCAGTATCAGCAGCAATCACAGCCGCCTCTGCCGCAGCAGCAGCAGCAGCAACACCAGCAGCACCAGCAGCAGCAGCAGCAACACAAGCAGCAGCAGCAACACAAGCAGCAGCAGCAACACAAGCAGCAGCAGCAACACAAGCAGCCACCTCAACAGCAGCAACCTACTGACCCGGCTTCTCCCACCGTGGCCACCACCCCGGAGCCTGTCGCCATCGGAGGAGAGGAAAAAACTTCCCAGAAGTCTGCAGACACTGAGCCCGAGTATGAGGTAACGCTCTGCGGAAACACGACTTTGCTCTGGTCATAACATGTAAGGACTTCTGTCTTAATGGTGAATGTGAGTTTGGAGCCGCCCGGTTCAGGTTTGGCGTCTTAAAAGTGCACTAATACCCACCATAATGTCCCCTGTGGAATAATAAAACCCATGAAACGACTCTCCTTGTGCTTTACACCAGCATCAGTCTGTTACTTATTTAACCTTTGACCTCGTTACAATTTTAACTTGACAACCGGTGTTTGAAATGTAGCTTCTTAGCACGGTTTCCCGATATCATTGACAAATCTCAGACTCTGAATATTGGGGAATAAATGCCTATTTGTACTTCTGCTGGGGTAAATACTGAACTTGAGCAATTTCCAGATTAATAACAAGCAACTTATCACTTTTCTGCACACACAATTAAATTTGAATTCATCAGAATACAATTGGGTCTGATTCCTCAAATGCGTAAATGCAGTGATATGGACGGAATAGTCATAAGTAGGCCTGTCACGATAAGCAATAAAATCAATTAATTGCGTGATCAATTCAAACGAGTTGAATCATTTTCATTTGCTTGAAACTGGATGATGAAAGTCTTCAGTCTGGTTTTGGTCTTTGGAGAAGCGGATCTCAAAGAGACCAGGAAGACGAACTTGTCTGATTTTTATCTAGCTGGATTACTGCTTATATTGACCAATAAAATAAACTGAGTATAAATAGTATTAGCTAAAAGTTCGAATCAACAATTCTTGAGTGGTCTTGTGCATGAAGTTTATATTTACTGAGATTTGTTCATGTACAGTATACAAGAAAAGCTGCATAGTTTCTCTGTGTTCTTGGGTATTTTGGATCAAATAGTTTCTCTTTCTTTTTTATGCAACAGATAGTTCACCCCCCCCCCTCCCCTCCTCCCCCGACCCTCCAAAGTAGAAAATGAGCTGTGTGGAAACGCTCCGTAACGGCGCTCAGAAGTTAATACGGAGCGGATGATTTGTGTTGTCTTCTGGCTGCAGGACGGCCGTGGTTTTGGCATCGGGGAGCTGGTTTGGGGGAAGCTGCGAGGATTTTCCTGGTGGCCGGGCCGCATCGTATCCTGGTGTGTGACGGGCCGGAGCAGAGCCGCCGAGGGAACCAGATGGGTCATGTGGTTTGGAGACGGAAAATTCTCAGTGGTGAGTGTTCGGGGCCAACGGTAATATTTCTGTCAGGTGATTTTTCTTTTGGCTTTTCAAGCAAATCTGCCTTCTGTTTTAGTAAAAACCGCAAGGGGTTTTTTTTGTGTGTTTTTTTTCCGTGTATTTATTCGGTTAATCTCGTTGCTCCATTGAAATTTTATATCCAGGCAATTTGTGGTATTGCAGTGTCAAAAAGTTTTTATTTCTTGTGTGTTTTTACAGGTATGTGTGGAGAAACTTCTGCCTTTAAGTTCATTTAACAATGCCTTTCACCAACCAACTTACAACAAGCAGCCCATGTACAAGAAAGCAATCTACGAAGTGTTACAGGTGAGCGCTTCTGAAGTGTATTTTGATGCTTCACTTGGGGCTGGACTTTATGGCAAAAACAACACTTGACATAAATAATACATTTTTTTTGTCTTAAATATCTGAAATATGGCCAATCCACAGAGAGGATCCTTTCTGTTTAATCCAACAATTTCGCTCCATTTTCAAGCTGTACAGGCTCAAGTTTTGCTCAAGTTACTCGACAGGTTGTTGCTAGGTAACCTAAGAGCGAACGAGTAAGTTGATGCCGCCGGCCTTTTCCAGCGTGCCATGAGAGATCGAGCGGCTAATGAACCATCCAGTAAAGCTCTGCATTTCTGATTTTGGATTTCAGTGAAATTGATTATCACAGGTTTTATCTATTGATATTGATGATGTGTCTGTCGCGATTTATAGATAGATGGATTTGTTCTCCAGTTCTCTGTCATATTGTTGGTATATTTTAAACAAGAGATTCACCAATCAGCGTTTCCTGTCTCCACTTTTTTTGTTATTTTTTTTTTACCAATAAAGATCTAAGGATGCATTTAACATCTTTTCCTAGCCTTCTTACACTGAATGATTATTATTATATTAGAAGGTGATGCTGTCTGTACAACAGCAGTTACTGTAAATATTCTACATTTACTAAATTGGAAAAAAAAACTGGGACTCCTTAGCATCTAGAAAGATTAGCGTTTGCTAAGGTCAGCGATGCTAATGGAGTGTCGTCTCTTGAGCATCCAGGTCTGTTAATGCCAATAAAAAATCACCACCTCGTTCTTTCCAAATGATAAACGACCTCTATTAGCCAACACTTTTAAGTCAGAAGCATCTCGTATGCCTCTGAATTTATAGTTCCTCTCAGTTTGTTTTCCCTTTGCCGATGAAGCTGGATTAAAATGTTTGCCACATGTGTGCAGGTGGCTAGTAGCCGGGCAGGAAAAGCCTTCATAGCCCGCCCCGACAGCGACGAAAGTGAAACCTCCAAATCAGTGGACATGTTGAACAAGGAGATGATTGAGTGGGCGATGACCGGGTTTCAGCCCACTGGACCCAAGGGCTTAGAGCCTCCTGAAGGTAAGAAGGTGACACCTCTGGCCCCGTGGGAGCAGGGACGGCCGAACTCCCTCAAAATCATTCCTGTAATTTTCACTTTTGCCTCGACTTGCCAGAGGAGCGCAACTCCGAGGTTTACCCCGAGATGTGGGTGGAGCCCGAAGCGGCGGCCTACACGCCCCCCCCAGCCAAAAAGCCCCGCAAAAGCACCGTGGAGAAACCGAAAGTCAAGGACATCATCGACGAGAGGACACGAGGTGAGGGGCCCCCGGTCCGTCTGTCAGCCTGTGAACTCCTCGTTCTGTTGACGAGAGGTTAATGACTGGAAACGGGGTCAAGTTGCTGCATGTTACAGTGTCACCTACAGTTAGGACAAAACTACATCCTGGGTCTTAACAGTGGGGAGCAGCAGAGCCATATTGACGTAGTTAAACAATCAAAGACACATTAAAATGAAACATGGGCACAATATGCTTCCTGTCACACATTGTCTATTTTTAGTTTACGGTCAGAGGAAGGCTTGCTCCAGCTTCCGGATGGATGCAGCTGTGTTTGCTTGATTTGCAGATGGTTTGTGATTTCCAGCCTTCTCTTTTAGTCTTTGAGCTTGTAGTGTTTTTGTTGTTGTTTGGGGGGAGACGCACCAATCAGAGTTTCACAGACAATTTCGGTTCGCCTGCTTGTCGAGCTTCGATCTGACAGTATCAATACGAACTGATTCTTCTTTAAGATAGGAGTCGGTATGATTTTTCTAATCCATTTATCTGAGCAGTTTTTAGCATTTGCAGCAGAGGCAAATGTTACGTTTGAGTTGTGCGTGAAAGTCATTTGAAAGCTGAGATACTGAAACTGGATGATGAAAAGTCTTCAATCCGGTGTTTTGGTCTTTAACTATGCCTTTTTTTGAAGGACAGTTTTGTTTACTAAGACGTCATAATTCATTTCATTTGTTTTTTTCTGTTGTTTATTCAGATATTTACAGTTTAAATGTTCACTAAAATTGAATTAGCTCCTGGGAGGAGACCCACAATGCTTCAAAATATGTACACAAACATCATCTTTTCATTTTTTTCCCTCAGTTTTACTCACTGTTGAATCATTTTAACATTTATTTAGCATAAAATCAGCCTCATACCGTCTGATTTTAGTTGGCCATGAGTTCTTAGGGTGATTTTTTTTAAATCAGCGGACGGTTCCTTTGACTGAAGGCGCTTTGGAGTCCTCTGGACTTGATGAAGCGCTCACATCACAAAAGCCCATTTACCATGTGCGATGAAAACATTGGGGAGGTCTTTTGTAGCATTTTCAGCAACATTCATCCATTCGTTTCCTCTCTTTTCTGTCACAGAGCGACTTGTTTATGAAGTGAGACAAAAGTGCCGCAGCTTGGAGGGTAAGTCCGGCTCACACGTGCTCTCCAGATGCGTTCGGTCATTTCTCACTGTCGATAAGAAGCAATCTAATCTGCGCAGCTGTTCTCGTACGACACTGACGGCAACACAATTATTTATGTTCCTGCCCCCTTTTATGAACGTCCCAACTAACCTGTGTCACAGCTGACTAGATATTTTCACTCAAGTCTTCATCAGAGCCTCTCGTCTTCCTCCAGACATCTGCATCTCTTGTGGGAGCCTGAACGTGAGCCTGGAGCATCCGCTGTTCGCTGGAGGAATGTGCCAGAGCTGCAAGGTGAGACGCTTCCCCGCTGAACGCCTTTACCGTGTTTTTGGAAACAACAAAAGCCTTTAAGGTGTTTTTTTGTTTGTTTGTTTCTCAATGTCTCTCTGCTCATATTCGGCTCTTTCTGTGGGCTGCGCAGAACTGCTTCCTGGAGTGTGCGTACCAATATGACGACGACGGTTATCAGTCGTACTGCACTATTTGCTGCGGCGGGCGTGAGGTGCTCATGTGCGGAAACAACAACTGTTGCAGGTGAGGGTTTGATTTCCCGACGTGACGAGCTGAACGTTGCGACCGCCCCGTCTCCAGCTGTGCACGCTCAGCCTGGTTGGTCTCTTGTGTGTGCTGCGTTTAGAGGCAATCGGTGTCTAGGGGTGTAGAAATTTGAATCTTGGAGAAGTACGGAAGTAAAAAATGTGTGTCGGAAACCTCGAGCACCGCCGGGTTACGCAAACTGGAAATACTTTGAGCGGGAGAGAAATGAAATTTAGGAAGTTTCGTTAAACAGCTGCGATGCTCATCACACGTGCAGGCGGCTTTGACGGAGCAGAAATTCACATCGTTTTTTTGTTTTGTTGTTTTCCATTAAGGACCAGTAAGAACAGGGTCATTTGTCTGAGAATTCAGAAGTCAGATCTGGTGAAAGCAGAACCAGAGTCTGCATCTCCAATGAGGACGTAGAACGAACCAGTAAAGATTCACCTCAGGTCTATTTTCTGTTGAGACGTCCCCTCAGGGTTGTGAATGTAGGACAACAAAATCAAAAGTCCTTCCTCACACGAAGGACAACGGTTTGTCTTAAAGCTACAGCTTAAAAGATTACAAGGTTTTCTTTCGACGATGCAAAGCAGAAACCAGACATGCCTCACTTTTTGCAGTCTCCACTGGACTTGCAACCTCAAACCAGCGCTGACAGGTCAGAGAAACTGAAATAAACTCATCAAGCTCTGTGATGCCTTTCATTAAAAATGGTATAGTCCAATCCTCGCACATCCAGGGTTTTGCAAAAGTATTCAAACCCTTACGAATTGTTGACATTTTGTTACTTTACGATCGCAAAATTCAATTTATTCTATTTGTTTGTTTGTTTTTTAAATCAAAGTGGTGATTGATTGTTTAATGCTTTTGCTTTATGCCCTTTTTAATTTCACACCCATTGATAAAATCCTTCAAAAGTCACCTTTGATGTGCGGATAACATCTGCTCAGATTTGTATTTGCAAGGCACACAGTGTGCTTTGCTCTCGCTTCGGTTTTAATGCAGAATGTCCTTGAGCTCTGCGACGTAACCTTTGGATGAATCGACCGTTTATTATTTGCGATAAATCAAACGCAGATAGATAGTGGCGTTATTCTTCACAAAGAGCTCGCTGAAGTCATCACAAATGTCACAACACTGATGTCAGGCTTCATCATGGAGGTCAGGCTCACCGACGACTTATAGCAAATACTACAGCGTGCGTGGTTTTTTTCAACGGGGAGTCTCAAAGAAAGATCAGCCGAAGTGACCTGGCGCAGTAATTGCAAGAAAACAAGCGTCGAAAACCACCACTGAGAGCAACGCACGGCGTGTTGTCAGCCGTATGACGGCCTGATCGGCGCACACAAGGCCGTTCTTTGTGTTAACACGACGGCATGTGACATTTTGATGGTGAGTCGCTGCTTGTCGGGCCGGGCTTTTGGATGGAAACCCGATATTCTAGTAGCCTGACCTCTGACCTCTGGATGAAACTGAAGTGAAAAACGAGAGAATCGTTCGAGATGATTTAACCAGATCAAATATTCCGTGGTAAATTAATCCCATCAGGAGACATGACTTGGATCTAGGAATGGAAGCCATCGATTAATGTTCCTCTCTCTTGGCCTTTGCGGCGCTTCAGGAACTTTTCCGTAAGAAGTTGACGCTGCTCTGCTCCGTCATGACACTCACCTCAATGAGCGTCGTGAACGTGAAACTTCAGGAGCTTGCCCAGTGTTTTTATTTCAAAACAGAACCTAATAAAGTCCATTTTTCATCCCACACTGAACTCTGTTTCTCTTTCTGCATCAACCTGCTCTGCTTAAGGGTGACCAGCGGCGCCCTCTGCTGGGTGGCAGCCAAACTGCAACACTAAAAGAAGGTCCAAGCGGGCGTTACTAGTTAATCTGCTGGAGCTAAATTTAATCTCATTAACAATTAATAAACAGTCAACCGTAAGTCGATGAATTGTTTGCGTCCCTGCTTTGAGCACTGAAAGTTTGAAATCCCGCTCCAGCCAAAGCCGTGCAGCGCTGACCGCGTTAACGCAGTCGGTTCTCTGTGTTCAGGTGTTTCTGTGTGGAATGTGTAGACCTCCTCGTCGGTCAAGGAGCCGCCCACGCCGCCATCAAAGAGGACCCGTGGAACTGCTTCATGTGCAGTCCGAAGGGCGTGTTTGGTCTTCTGGAGCGCCGCTCAGACTGGCCCGACCATCTGCAGCTCTTCTTCGCGAATAATCACGACCAAGATTTTGTGAGTAGTAGAAGCAAGTGCCTTGCAGCGGCGTCTCTCTGTGGCCTCTCTGTCTTGACTTTTCTCCCAATGTGTGGATTTCAGGATCCACCAAAGCTTTACCCCCCAGTCCTGGTGGAGAAGAGGAGGCCCATTCGTGTCCTGTCGCTGTTTGACGGCATAGCAACAGGTCGGGACATCTTCTTCTCTTTCGTCACGGTCTACAGATTCAGCAACCCTTGTTTTCGGTCATCATTTTTAAACTCTGAAATGAACTGACACTCTTAGTTGATTCGATTAAGTGCTGATGGGTTCGTTGTTTTTTTTGCGCTCTCCACAGGACTGCTGGTGTTAAAAGAACTTGGCATCCAAGTGGATCGCTATGTAGCGTCCGAGGTGTGTGAAGACTCGATCACAGTGGGCATGGTCCGACATCAGGGGCGGATCATGTATGTTGGGGATGTGAGGAATGTCACACGCAAACATGTAAGTGAAGAGGCTTTACTTTTTACTTGAGTTCAAACTCCATCACCAGTCAAAAGTGTTTGCGGTGCATTGGTAGAGCACTTTGACGTCTCGTATTCTGTCACAATGTATTTGCACAGGATTATTTTTCTCCCTTTGTATGACTTTGCGTCGTGTCTTTGGACAGATTCAGGAGTGGGGTCCGTTTGACCTGGTCATCGGCGGAAGCCCCTGCAACGACCTCTCGATAGTCAATCCTGCTCGGAAGGGCGTGTATGGTGTGTTCACGCGTCTTGTCTGTTACATTTCCCCCTGTGGTGTTTTCTGAATCGTTCTGCTCTGGATACAAAACACAAGGCCGTTCGTCAACGCGTGGACTGTTTCTGACCCACAGGGGGCAGCGGCCGCCTCTTCTTTGAGTTCTACCGGCTGCTCCACGAGGCCCGGCCGAAGGAAGGGGACGACAGGCCGTTCTTCTGGCTCTTTGAAAACGTTGTTGCAATGGGTGTGAGCGACAAGAGGGACATCTCTCGCTTTTTAGAGGTGAGCTCCTGCGGTGACAGAGGACTGTCTGCGAGTTACGCATGCAAAACAAGACAGTACACCTCCTCTTGATTATACTGTTAATATGTAAAATGATCTTCCTCCAGTTATAAGTGGGTAAACTTTATTTTAACAGGGCACCAAATGATTACTGGGTTTTGACTGCCCCCTTGTGGTGATTTCTTGTTGAGCAGTCATAAGTTGCATCTTTCTTATATCACTGCGTTTTAAACAGCTGATTATCTGTCAACTTTACACTTTTTGTAAAGTGTATTTGTAAAGTATATTTACAAAATGGCTGGCTTTTAAAAGCAAGTTAAATTAAAGTAACATATATTAGTCGGCGCATATAAAGATGAAACTCAGCAGGTGCAGCTCCTCTTCTGTTTCTCATGGATTTTTCTTTCATTTTAACTGGCACAAAAAAAAAGAGAACTGCACTGTGTTTTACTGGAAACGAAGCTGTACTGGTGTCCGTCCGATTAAACCTTGCTGTTTAAACTTCCTTGTCTTTAATCACAGTGTAATCCAGTTATGATTGATGCCAAGGAGGTGTCTGCTGCCCACCGCGCCCGTTACTTCTGGGGTAACCTCCCTGGCATGAACAGGTCAGTGGTTGGACTGCAGGAAGAAGCATCAAAAAATAAACACAAACTCGTGTTTTAGTGGCTGTCGTAGGACATCCTCCAGCAAACTGAAGCTTTCCACCATAGTTGGTCTGATTGTAAACGGCTCCGATTCGTCTCTCCTCTTCAGGCCTCTGTCGGCCATGTGCTCCGACAGGCTGGACCTCCAGGACTGTTTGGAGCACGGCAGAACGGCAAAGGTACGAACGTCGTCCAGTTCACAGAAATCCATGTAGAAAAGGCCAATTTATGGATTTATGCTGTCATAAAAATCTTACTTAGACTATATCTTGTACATTTGAAGAATTTCAGTAGAAAAACTCCTTTACGTTTGAAAATACTAACTAAGCTAATTACTAAATCATTAATTCTGTGTGAGACGTCTACAGTTTGTGCAACAGCTCTCAGTCGGTATCTGTTCAATTTGTTGTGACGATGAGTTCTTAGTTTGAGTGGTTTCGCTAAGTTTTTGCTACGTGTATGAGTTTTAAAAAGGTACCACAGGCATTTGGAAGAGAATCGGACCCACAGCATCACAGATTTTTGAGAAATACCGCCAATTTCAGATATTTCTTAAACAGGAAAAGCATCATTTATTACAAGAATTATAGCTTAATTAAACTAATAGAAACATTGTGATTGTTAGTCATGTTTTTGTTTTGTTTTTGTCCAGTTTGAGAAGGTGAGGACCATCACCACCAGGTCTAACTCCATCAAGCAAGGGAAGGACCAGCATTATCCTGTCTACATGAATGAAAAAGAAGACATCCTCTGGTGCCCCGAGATGGAAAGGTATGAATGATTTTTATGAAATAAGAACCCGCGTACTCTTTAGGCGCGTTGAAATGGGCCTCTGTCCCTTTAAGAAGCTCCTGTTCTTTCCAAGACTCTATATGGAGCAAATCGCCACAACAAAAAAATCCTACGTTAAGCTGTCTGCAACCACTCAGAGGCGCAGTTTCACCAAGTGTTTTACTAGCGGCGCTTTGTGACGGAGCAAACATTTTGCACCACCAAATGGCTGTTAATAGGTAAGCTAAAAATAATGGGATCTGAAATGGTTCCCTGTGGAACGCCATTTTGTCTTTGTTTTTTTTCCAAGATCTAACATTATCTCTTGAAATGCATTTCTTAACCCCTTTTAGATTTGATTCAAACTACGACAGTGGCTTCCCAGACAGGCTATAACTTGAGGGTTTGGAGATGAACGCGGTTGTCTTGTCTTTTCGGTTTTCGATTTCTCCCGTTTCTCATCCCGTTTGCGTGTGGTTTCTCTCGTCAGGGTTTTCGGCTTCCCAGTCCACTATACAGACGTTTCCAACATGAGCCGGCTGGCGAGGCAGAGGCTCCTGGGCCGAGCGTGGAGCGTCCCCGTCATCCGCCACCTGTTTGCACCACTTAAAGATTACTTTGCCTGTGTTTGAGGAGCGAGGCGTTGCCTTCCAGGCTATTTAGGAACTAGAAATAATAAGAGCCTTGATTCTCAGATTATACTTATACGTATAATTTGCAAACATTGACATAGATTCACATTATCTCTTGTATTTGAATTGTAATTCTTATTCTATTTAATTTTGGGTTGGTTTTTTTTTTTCTGTTGTCGTTATTTTTACCTTTTAGCATTGTTATCGAATATTGTTCATGTGTTTGTGCGAGCTATACTTGTATGAGTGGAATTTTGTTCCTTTTTAAAACGATGAATCAAAATGTTTCTCACTGACAAAAAAAAAGAAGACATTTTTAAACCAAAACTATACAAATTGGACAAACTGTTATTTTGCGAAGATGCAAAAAAAGAAAACATTTGCTTGCAAATCTAGAAGTTTTTTTTATTTTGAATGAAAAAGTTTGGATCACAAAGCTAAACTTTTCTTCCCGTCTGAAATATTTGGTCCGGCACTTACGTTTGTTTTTGTTTGGTGTTTGTTTCGGTGCAAACTTTAAACTCTTTTCATTTTTTTACTAGTGTTTGACTTGTCATTGTAAATCAGTACTGTACTCTTCAACACTAAATAGAGATTCTGAGATCTTAGCATTTCTACGTCAGGACTTCCCAAAATGGAGTCCAGCTTGAAAAAATGACAATGTAGAGAGAATACATAAACCTGAACTACCCAAAAGAAAAAAATGTTATATTCCCGAACGCTTGAAGTTAATGTTTGCACAGCTAACCAAAAAAGTGGTTTCAAGCTAAACATTCTCCTCCCAAAATCGTCAAATCGTTATAGGCGCAAAAGAAACTTTTAGCTTTGTGAGCAAACCTATAGATGCAAATTTAAGCTGAAATTGCTTAAATACAAAGCAAAACGTTTAATTGAATTTTTCTCCACCTTTCAAATGTATTTTTTGTTTGTTTGTTTCTTTTTTTATTGAGAAACTTTTTGACTGGTTGTATCAAGAGAGAACAAAATCCCCATCATATTCTTGAGACTTCGCTTTGCTCTTGAGACACTGAGACACTCGAGCGCCGAACGCGTTTTACTAAAGAGACGGAAATCTTTCGGGAACCATGGGGACGGCGTTTCGGGTGCGTGAAACGCGTCGGCGGCGCTGCGGCACGTTGTGACGTGCAGCCGCAGCAGCAGCCGTGCTTCCAGCTACTGAGCCTCGACGGACATGTGAAAAGCGTTCTATATATATATATATATATATATATATGTGTATGTATATATATATATATGTGTGTGTGTATATATATATATATATATATATATATATATATATATATATATATATATATATATATATATATAAAAATTATTTTATTTTTTGGGGTTTTTTTGTTTCCCGCTTCGGTGTCAGCGAGGGGCCGTGTCTCTGAAAATCCAAAAACACCAGATCACAAATACCTCTTTGTTTACGGTTTCTATACACAGCTGATGGTAATAAAGGTACTACTGTAATATGGTTACAACACCATGGTGCTTCAAGACGATGACAGACATCATAGCCCATGTGGCACTATGACTTTAGACAACACAGAGCTCTTTAACCTGTTGCTTGAAAGACTTCTGCTGGATGTTTTTACATTTAATTGAAAAAAAAAAAAAATGTACTTAGTTCTGCAAAACAGACTTTTAAACTGCAACACAAGAGCCTGTCCTCTTTTACAACTTTTGTACTGTTTTCTACTGGTGCTCATTTGGTCTCCCAGCCTTTCTGCACTCAGGCCCAAGGCCTGCATCTGCACAAACAGGATGTGAAGCTAGCCACATGGGGAATGATGTTTCCTGTCATTGAAAAAAAAAATAAAATAAAACAAACAACAAAAAAAAATAAAATAAAAATAAATAAATCTTTTTAAGTCTCCGGTGAGCTACTTTTTTCTAGTGTCACCCCGACTAAACGATGTTACTGTACAACTGTTAGTAAGCGGTGTTGCTGGAGGCCCGGTGACCGTCCTCCTCAACGTCCGCCTCTCTGAACTGAAAAAAAATAAAAACTGTCAGGTGCAAAAACTCAACAACGTGGTGCGGCTTCACAAGGTTCTTCTACCTTTTATAGCAATTTTGTGCTGTTTTATCAACATTATAAGCACTTTTATATGTATACTTTCTTGTTTTCTTGATTATCATTATTTTTTTTATCATTATTAAATGATAATTTTTGTGAATTTTTGTTTGTTTTGTTTAGTTTTATGATGTGAACTGATCTACCCTTGTGTAATACTTTTTTGTATTCAGTAGGGCTGTGCCAATAGAAGTACAAGTTATGGATTTTGATATGTGAAACTTGTTATTGGACTGTGTACAGTTGGTGGATTGATGTTTGTTGACCTTTCCTTTTCCTCCATTGTTCATATTGTACTCTATTTTAAAGCAGCGGCGAACCCTCTCACCGCTCGGCATGGGTCGGTGTGACTTTGAGTGAAAATGCCACGCTTTCTTGGTATTTGTACAAAAAAAAGTTAAGAGTAAGGATCAATAACAAGATCTGATTGCTTTTATCAGAAGAAAGAGGCAACAATTACTAAAGCTAAAGCAATGCAACCTGTTGATAATTAGTGTATGATAATGTTAACATTAAATTGACGTAAACGTAAGCGAAAACAGAGCGTAAACAACTGATAAATTCAGTTGTTTTCGTTCTTGCTTGGGATTTAGTCCGACTTTCTGCTCCGTCAGAAATTATGCCAATTATACTTTTTAATTAGCACTATCTCAAAAAGAGCGATAGACGGCGCTTCTTTCATTTCCACACCTTTCAAACAAAAGGTCACCCGTTTGTGATCAGAGATGTTTTTTTGTTTTTTTTGCTAAAGCTACATTTGTGGCGCTGTACAGCCAGGAAAGTTAACTTCGGTTACTCAAGCACTTTTTCTGGGCTTCACTTCGAAAATGATTTTAAACCATAGGAAATGGTATGATGATTTTTTTTTTTTTTTTTTTTTTTAATCGGGCTTAAAACGGTAATGTTTTAAAAACTTCGGGATATCCTGGGGCCTGTAAGCGGCTCATGCCTAGTTACCGCCCAAACTCAACGAATGCAGAAGAAGAAAAAGGTCTGCCAGAGTTTAAATATTATGTCATCTGCTTTTTGTCTATATTTTGTCACGGGTCCCTGGTATTTCCCTGAGAAATGTTAGAGTGCGGATCACAGCCACCCTCGAAAACCAGAGGGCGGCCATTGCTCCTGATTTTAAACTCAAAGCTAAATCAGGAGGCTCGACGCCGCGGTTTGTCAAAACAAAAAACTGACTTAGTGTTTGACAAAGATTTCAGCTCTCAAAAGATTTAAAGAGCCTAATGAAAGCAGATGTTATCACTTAATCTATATCCTATTTAAGATTGAAATTTTTAAAATTTTATTTCCCTATGTAATTACTTTCTTAAGTGACCTTATCGCCATAATTTTTGTCCTCACGGAAGAGTCATATTTTCCCAGTTCTGAAACAAAGAAAAACCCAACATCCCTTCATCTTTGTACTTTCTTTTTTTTTTTTTACATTTTGTACATAAAAATTTTCCGTCACCGTTTTCCAATTCAATCTTGTTCTTTTTTTCCATTCTTACTAATTCATATAAGATGTACAAATATTCTTTCCTAATATATATCATCCACAACACTTTTTTTTTTTGATAAAAGTAAAAAATAATCAAAACTCTGATTGAGAATTTGCTTTAACCATTAGACGTTAGCTTCTCCATCCCAATCTGTGTGAATTCAGATTCAATGTCTTTGTGGTGTTAGCATTGGCCAGTGGACAGCTTTAAGCATAATGGTCTCAGTGTTAGCGCACAGCCCTACCTGGTGGTGTTTATTTTCATTTTATTTTAGTTTGTACTTTAATGTTTTTTCTTTTCTTTTCTGCTTATGTAAAAAAGAGGGATTGTAGTTGTTTCCAATGGTGCTAAACAGTTTATCTTATCCAGAAACATATATTTAATTGGAAGAGAAATGAAAATGACAATGACTGTTTTGAGTTCTTTGTAGTGATGAAAAAAAAGACCTGTTGTGTCAGTCATACAAATATATTAACAAAGGCATTTTAACTTTGTACTTGAAAAAAAAAAAAGGAGTAACAGTAAAGAAAGGTTTCCTATATTGTTTTAGACTATAGATTGCTAGATTACTGTAGTTGGTGCTTTATCTGTGGGAAATTGTGTGAGAAAAAAAACAGTAATCATTTTTACTATTGCATACTGTATGCTTTACGCGCATTGCTTCTTAACCCTACATTCCAGGCTGTAATATTCATGTCTATTATCATGCTGTTTTTTTGAACTGATGCCTTTTTGTTGCCCTTTATTTTTGTATCACTGTTTCTTTTTTACTGTTAAAGGAAGGTCAATACTGTGTGATACTGTTGACACTCTTTCTGACTTTCTTTCTGCCATGACTGTTTTATGGCCTATATACGCTTTTCCCCCCCCACAAGAACAGTTCATACAGCAAATGTAGCACCCATTCTCCGCGTGACTCCCCCATACTTATGTTTAGTGTCCAGAGACAAGATAAAGGCTCTGTATGTACTTGTGCTGGAGAACACTTGAATAAATGTCTTGTTTTTGTGCAAAAAAACAGCCATCTACCACTTTCTGCCTCATTATAAATAAACTATATATAACTTTGTATTTATGTGTACATCCCAAAAGAGTAAAGTATACTCTAAGAACTTACCTTACATTGCCATTTCAAGGTTCAAGGTGCCATTGGCTGATACTGGAATTTGTTATAATAAGTTTGTGTGGAAGATGACTTAATTTCAGGTGGTGGATTTACTGCTCTGCGTAGGTCAATGCTAGTCAACGGTACGCCTGTGCAAAATGTTTTGCCGTTGTCTGCCAACACCAATTTATTGGTTGCTGAAGAAAGATTGCGCTGTCTTTTGTAAGTTAAGCTGGACCAGCAAGGTGGATATTTTGTTATGTAGTTTGGTGACGTTAAAACAAAAAGAAAATATATCCAAGATGGCAGAACATATCAACGAACGGATCATGGATTAATCCGATTATTATCTTATATGTTGTGTTTCGGACAAGATTTGTTCGTAAGTATTGGTTAATTGTGAATTATATTTGTTTCTTTGTTTTATGTAACTGTGGTGTAAGTAATTGTACGCTGAAGTAATTTGGGAAAACATTTTAGTTTAGCTCGTAGCAACAATGGCTAATTTGCAGTGTTCGTTAGCTAATTCTCAGTCTACATGCTAGTATATAGAGATAGCTAAAGTGATGGCAGTGGTCAGAGGCAACGCTTCAATAAAAAAGTAAAAAAGAAAAGAAGTTTGGTCATTGGAGCGTCGTTGTCTGGCTGTCTAGCTGCTGAATAAATCGAAAACTCAGGGAGAGGACAGCACAAAGATGAACAAAGATGTGTGAGGCGGGTTAAAGCTGCTGCTGCTGTCCCGCGTTAGCTTTAACTGGTTCCCACAAATATTTACAAGCCATTTTCTTAATTCAGGACCGCTCGGAAGTCCATGAAAACTTAAAAGCCCATTATGTTAGGAAGACAACAAATGCGTAGTATTGTTTGATTTGCGTCTGAAAAACCACTTTGTCTTTTCTAGCTGCCGTGGTAACTCAAAAAGGAAAAGAGAGAGCCGCATTTTCCCGTGAGGTTATGACGTCAGCGCGGCCGGGGCAAAGAGCCCATTGTCTTTTCAATCTTTTTGTTCACTTTTGCTCAGGGGTGTCGGGTGTCCTGCAACTGGCTCCAGAACCAGAGAAGGTGACACCGACTGTTTCTAGCCAGAACCTCTCAATCTCAGTCAAATAAGTGCCCTGGCCATCAGAAGCTTCCCAGATGAATAATTATCTATCTATATAGACATCTATAGGTATCTATATATCAGTGGTTCTTAACCTGGGTTCGATCGAACTGCAAGGGGTATATTTGGATGAGTATGAGTAGATGTTAGAATGACCCTTAGCGACAGGCTTTAAAGAGGAGTCTTGAGGCAGAGAAATATAGTGCAGACCAACCAGGTGTTTAATTCCCAACACTTAACAAACATACAAATCCTGGATACAATGGGTAATGCCTCTCTGCAGCAGCCACACCCACACTGATGTGGCCAACCTGTAGGCTTTTACAGTCTCTGGCTGCACCAATCCACAACTCCCCCAAAAGCAGGATAAAACTAAATACATAAACACCAAACAAGACAACAAATCTTCAACTTAATATTAAACACTCTTCATTTCATAGCAATCATTTCATTTCTAAAAATACCCTTATAAATATGAATCCAATTATTAAGTTATAAAAGGCACAGTGTTTTGCTCCCCTCTATATTTGGTCTCTCACAGAACCTTTATAAGGTGCCCAGGCCCCCGGGGAATCTTTTAGCCTGAACACCTTTTAGGAAAGAACTGAGGTAAGCCACAATCTACATGCACAATTCAATACATTTAAAATGTTTTCATACAAGTAATGAAGACCTTCATTACAGTATGTCTCAAGGGTTTGGCGGAGCCTCTAACGCAAGGCAAAAACACACCTGTGTAAAGTCGTGATGATGCTTCCTGCTTGGCCATCACTTGCTTCAGAGAATCACGTGACATTGCTTGGCCAATCAAGGGCTGGTCAATCAGTGAACCAATCCTGAAACAGTTCAGGATCAAGTATTGAAGGCTGCCGGGGCAAGTAGCGGGTGATTCTCACGAACATGGTCCAACTCGTAGCGAAAATTAAAAAACATTTTATACTCAAAAGAATACTCACTCCTTATAAAAGAGATCCTAATTTTACTTTTCACTGTGAAATTATAATCTATATGCACAATTTCTAGGTATTTTTAAACATTTTATTCTAACTTTGAGCAAATAAATTCATTACCGTAACATAATTTCCATGAAGAAATTTGAAACCACAAAACCTTTTTTTTTTTTTTCACATTTTTTGGACAACAAGGATTTCATTGTGGACAGAGGGACAGACATAAACAAAAGTAGGCATTTTCAACTAAATGTTTTATTTTAATACAAAAGATCATTTCATCACCGTAACAGTGTTGCAAAATTCAAAGTCAATTTTGATTGTGATTTTGTATCAAATAATTATATTGAAAAAACAATATTACCATAGTATAAAGGGTTTGCACATTTCATCAAGGGTTTAAAATATAAAAGTAATTCATGTAACTAACCTAAATAAATCCTCATAAACATAGCGGTAATGAAAAAACATGTCGGTAATGAATAACAATGTTTCGGTAGTGAATCCTTCATAGCTACATTATTTAACTACACAATAAAATACCCTAGTAAAACACATATTTTCAAATTTTATTTAAGTTTATTAAGTCAACATACTATTGTTCTGAACAGAAGACAATGGGAAACAGTTTGATTTAGGGTAAATGCAAAAGCAAACAAGGCACAGAGAGACAATAGATATTGAACTTCAAAATAACAGGAAACACAACAAAGAAATTACTGAATTTGTTTTTTTTTCCAACTTTGTACTATCAAATTTCTAGTGATACAGAAATGGAGGAAAACGAATACAAAACAAAACTCAGATAAACCGGAAACAATGCTAGTACACAAGAAATTACATATTTCAAAAGAAGTGTCAATATTATAGTTTATTTATCCTTCTCATTAACACTTGTAAATTTTTTTTTTTTTTTTAAATGTCAGAATCTTTCTGAGTTCTGAGTTCTACAAAACCCATAAATTTTTTGGGATTAAAATCAGAAATATTTGAGAAACAAATGTGGAAATTTCTGAGTTTCAAGTTACAAATTTACTTGTACATTGTACAAAATTTGAGATTTTTTTGTGGAAATCTTTTCCATCCTTTGTTTCTATCTACAACTACCTTAATATGCCACTGTAGCTAAAAATTCATTGGACTTTCTTTTTGTACTTAGCCCAGATGTCTGACACCACACAGAAGTGTCTTGCGGATGAAGAGGTAGGCAGTGGTTCAGGAATGATTTCTTTGATGTCATCCGAATAATACCACACCTTCTCACCAGCACATCTCACTGATGGGATGTAGAAGTGGTTGTCTCCCGCACAGCTCATTGTATCAACCTCATACTGACCACTGGCAATCTGGATTAATGAAGCAAAAACAAGTTTATCAACTGCGTCTTTCAAAGACAATTTGATTATGATGATTATTACCTCCACATTACATGTTGACAATCTGAATCCAATACTTGTTCACATGACTTCCCATTCTCCACTCAGTCTTAAAGCTACCTGTGTTACTGTGCCAGGATAGAGGTCTCCATCATAGTCCACAAGGACCCACGTTCCTACGTTGATGGTCTCTTCAGATTCCCTTTGAGTGGAAACAAACTCCTTTGGGGAGAAGCAGTCACAAGAATGACTACAGAAGCACGAAACCTCTCGAAATGTAATATTTCCTGGTCCAGTAGCAACAACCTGTGGAGGCATTATGTTTAGTTTCATCTTCCAAAACATAAAATTGTCAGGTCTATATAATATATATTTGTTTTAAAATGCAAACTTTAATTGATACCTGATGTATTTTCATAGTTCCTGGGACTGATTTCAGGAATCAATTAGCATAAATTAGCATAAAAATTTTGCCTAAAAAAAATTGAAAGTGTAATAAACAATAACAAACATTACATTATGAATCACCTATACATTTATCTATTTACTATTGCAAAATGACACTGTTCATCACCATAATCTTATTTCTCATTACTGAAACAGGCCTCAGATTACACGGTAATGAAAGTTATGCATTACGGTAATGAATGACATCCACATGAGTTAGCTTAAAATTCTAGCATACCATGATGACTCAGCTAAACTTTTCTCACAAACAGTATGAACTCCCTAATTTCTTTTGTACAAGAAAGTATCTTACTAACAACTTTTTAAGAACATGAGGTATTGTACATTACGGTAATGATCACCCATAGTGTAAAAATAGCATATGGAACGAGAAACATAACAGTTATCATGATCAAAAGATGTCAAACAATCTTACCTTGTCGCCATCTTGTCTTCTCTTCTTTGTGATGCATCAGGTATCGGAATAACTTTATTTTAAAAAATGCTGTGAACATTACAGGACTTTTAATACAGTGCAACGGTAATGAGAGTTGCACCTCCAGACACTGACTTTTATTAAAATATTCAGAATTACTTAATAGCAAATTACTACATATTATCAAATTTTATTATTTTATGTACATTTAAACAAATTTATGATATTTTTTGTAAACTTGCTTGATTATTTATAATGATAAATTGAGGTGAAAGCGTTTTTTCCACTTAGGACGCATTACGGTAATGAATTTGTGACTTCAAAAACAGTTAAAAAATATTTAAAAAAAATTATTTTGGTAAGTAACAATGATCTGTGCAAAATATTACAAATAATGATTGTTCAAATAAAAGAGGATCATTTTGAGTTTTTTATGAGTATTCGATAGGTTGGGTTCGTGAGAGTCACCCCTAGGTGCAAAATCTTTCGGTTTTGTCTACCAGCCCCAATTTCTCGGGTGGGGTAATAAATCCTGTTTTAACCACCTCATTGCTGGGATTCAGTTTGGGTTTATTGGGATTATTGAGTTCCAGTCCCGCTCCAATCCAGTTTGTAGTTCCGGATAACAAACTCATTCTGTCAGACGTTTTCTGGTTTAATTTCTCCTCCAAAATGTTCTTCGCTTGTTGAAGGAAGATGAATAAAAATAACGGCCTCCATAGAGCGGTTTAATATCAAGCCACGTCACTGCTTATGTTACGTAGGCCCAAGGCAGCCGACATCAGCAAGGTGAATCTCAAGAGTATCACTTGACTGTCTGAAGCTCGAACGCCATGTCACGTGAGTTATACTTGCACATAAGAGTAGAAGGCGGACACTTACTTTTTTTTTTCCATGTGTAAAACTAACAACGTAGAATTGTTTGTGAATGAAAATATAGGTCTCATGTTAAAATTATGTTTTTATTTACTTCCGTAATTGTGCTCGCAGTAGCGGGAAAACGCCTCCACTGGGCCCTCACCAAACACAGAAATGATTCTCACTTCCATGACTGATTTAATTTGAACTTCCAGCATGTCCTTCAGCGTTGTGGAATTCAGTGAAGAGTCAACAGAGGGAAAGAAGTTGGTGGATATTATCCCATCATATTGGTTTACAGACGAAAACAAGGTCCGGTGCTTCTGGCCAGCAGGCCTTGGTATAAATGTCACTAAAACAGTAAAGCAACAACTAAAGCAAGATGCTTCATGGAAGATATGCTCTGTGTGTGTCCTTGGAAATGGAAGAGACGAAGATTTACTTGTATGAAAAGTTTGAAAACATGAGCTTTAGATTAACAAATGTGTTCATACTTTAAAAAAAAAAAAATTCTAAAAACTACTACGGAGAAGCACGAAGAAAGCTTGCAAGGGCAGAAGCAACATCAGATCTTCAAACAGACGATGACATCCCAGAAAAGCGACATAGAAGGTAATGTGGAACAGGAACTTGTGTGACACAACTTCTAAATCTTCTGTCTTTCTAGTTGTTATTTGAGCTGCTCTCAATTGCTTTACTTTTTCCTCCTTGTCCTTTCAGGGTTTAAAGGAACAACATATTTGTAAGAATGGAAAACTACTCAAATGCTATTACTTGTGAGCTTCACTGTTGATTTTGCCACATTACTTTAAATGAATTCAATTAGTTGCTGATTTCTTAACTTTTCCTCCCTATTTGTTTTCATAGGTTCAGCTGTAACTTTTTCTTATCCTTTGGATCTTGTTTCTGTATCTCTCTCACCATGAACTTGAAATAATTTCCTAAAATAGTTAAATTGCTCACTAGACCTCAGCCTTTTTACAAACTTTTACCACTTGTTAAATTCTGATTTATCATTTCAGATCCTCAAAAATATGGGGCACATTTTCATCAAGAGGAGACAGCGTGGACTCCCCGGCTTCCCGGTAATTGGCCTGAAGAAAAGTTAGATGGAAAGAGTCAACTTTGTACAAGAAGTCATCCAGTCAGCGATGCATCAGGTGCTCTTTTCAGAGTTTACCTTGAGGTCTCCTCGGTCCAGAGCAACCGCAAGGTGCTTCGTGACCTCCATCAGTTGGGGAGGTCACATGGAACGTTTTTTCAAGCATGTTTGGAGCTTGGATACTCCCAACAGCAACTCATCTAAATCATTTACACACAGAAAGGCAAAGCACTTTAAGAAAAACAGCAACTAGCGAACAATTCTAAAAAAATGACACGTTTTTACTTCACAGTGGAAAAAACAGTAGCGTAAGCACCAAATACAATACCAGAAAAAAACATAAATGAGACAATTTTACCCAATTTTTTTTTTTTTTTTTTTTAAATGAGGAGACCACAAAAGGAGCGAAATTTGAAGAAACATGGTCACCGTTGACTGAGTTTCTGAAACACTACAAAGGACATTAAGAGAACTGTGCAGAGATTGCTGAGTTTTGTTTTTGTTTTTTATCATTATTTCTTATGGGTTATTTGTATTTGTTTGTTTTGGGGACTAAATTACTTAATGAGAATCTGTATTGAGTGTATCATCATGACTTGTTTTTTTTTGTCTGTTTTGTTTGTCTTATTCTTGTATGTTATAAAGATTCAATAAAAGTTTAAAGGAAAAAAAAGAGGAGACCACTGTCAGTGGTCTCCATTTAACAGGTTGGCAAATATTCTGAGCTTTAACAAGTAATAAAGAAACGATAAAAATACCAGGAAGAATTAGGTACCAAGTAAAGCTGAAGCGTTCCCTAATTCAAGTACAGATCCTAGTCACAAACCATTGCTCAACGCTCCAGTGGATCAAATTTATTTCCATAATAGGAGCCTTAGTCAAAAAAAATAAATAAATCAGCAAGTCTAGTCTCTGCCATAACACAGACTAGACTTCTGTCACGAGCTTGGTTTCAGTCTGCAACATAATGGCACATTTTATAGAGGAATGTTTAAATATCCAAAGTAGTTCTTTGATTTTAAGTGATAGACCAACACAATGTAGAGCAGGGGTCCCCAACGTCGGTCCTCGAGGGCCGGCATCCTTGGTGGTAGTTTCAACCTTTTCAGCATGTCAATGTTCTTCTTAGGCCCCTAACGAGCCATCATTTGATCCAGGTGCTTTAAATCAGGGTAGAGAACTAAAGGGGGCCCCTGATGTAGAGCATAAATGTGCCCCCTGCCAGTAATTGGATTTTGAACAAAATCTAAGACGCATGTGGCGTGACGAAACACTCGGTGGCAGCAGCAACTTTCCCCTGAGCCTCCAGCACCTTGCCCAGACTCCTATACCATATGTCATGAGAAGTGTCGACAAAGCAAAAGGCAAGTTATTTCCCCTGATTAAATGTAAATGAGAAAAAGGGAAATTTGCTAAAGCAAGCAGATTGTCACCTTTCTGAATTAATGGCCTGGGTCATTTGTTTGCCAAAAGATGTTTTAGGCAACTGGTGTGTTTGGTACCTCAAAAAAGGTTAAGAACCACTGCTATAGATAGATATATATATACTTATATATATAGTTTGTGTGGAAGATGACTTAACTTCAAGTGGTGGATTTACCGCTCTCCGTAGGTCAATGCTTGCCAATTCCAACGTTTATCATCGTTTTACTAAATACTAACGTCTTCTAGGCCTGATAAATAAATGCTGCCATTACGAGCTTCGCGCCGTTCGCCGGCAGCCGCCGAACCAACTGTGGAATCCTGTCCCATTCTCCCACCCAGCGGCAGCGCTCGATCTCCTTCTCCAGCAGTGACGGCCAAAGACGTCATGTTTCGTGACTGAGGGGGAGGAGAATGGACTCGGTCAGAAACACCACAACAGGCTGCCTCTCAGAAAAGCTAGTCCTGAGTTACCATGGTAACTGTGGTCCTTAGTCACCGTGATCAAACTGGCAAAAATATTTCCGCTACAAACACAGTAAATGCCGACTTTTACAACCGTTTTACTAAACACTAACGTCTGCTAGTTATAACCGTCACAGCAGTTATAAAGGAGATTAAGTTTGTAGCATAAAAATACAAATTTATGAGGAAAAAAAAATACTATATCGAACATTACCGACATATCAATGGTGCCTATAAAAGTGACCAACCAAGCAATTTAAACAAAACAAGTCAAAACCTCGTACAAAACTGTCGAAATCACACACATAAGTTACACGAAACACTACAAAACTACTCTCAATGTGTTTACGGAACATTTTAAAGAAGCTGTTTTTGTGGCCTTTATCCTACCTGTGTTTCTAACGAGGTCTCTCACTATGGAAACACCCGAGCGCTCGTCCATATGACCTCACCAGAGGGGCCGCGTTTCATTGGCTGATGCCCAGTCTTCGTAGTAGCTCGGCTACCACGTGCGTGGCCCTCTCACAAACACAGGCTAATGTCCATGCATTAGTAAACACTTGCTAATGTAGCGACAGACTACATTGTGAACAAGCAGACCGGCAGAAAGTTTTTGCATCTACAATCGAAAAAGAGTGGTTCTCCATTACCAGTGGGGTATCTGTGCTGCTGACGTCAGGTATCCTGATCGTATTTGCGGTAGTAAAATTCTCAAACACCTTGATGTCATCCAAAAAAGATGACAGATGTGGCTGATATTTGGTGAAAATCGTGCAGAAATGTTGCACTAATCGACTCAGAAATACTCTTATCGTTCCAAGTGGAAGACGCCATGTGTACGTAGAAACAAAGCGCCGTGGGCTTTTCTGGGTCGCTTGTGGGCGGAGCTTGGTAAGGTCCAATGACATTTGTGGATAAATATCTGGGATATTAACACAAGTATTTGAGAAAAATTGTTATGCTGGTTTGCGTCTGTCCAACTCTGTCCTACTTTCTGCTGTACTTTTTCCTCACTGACACTTTTGTGTTTTTTTATTATTATTTATTGAGTTCTTTCATAACAGCAGAGCTCTGATGAGCTTTGTGTTGATGGAAGGAGGATCAGGAATAGAGAAGAGGACCTGTTGATCTACCGATTATAGTATATTTTTTTTAAATGGTTATGAATTGATCAGTAAGTCTGATTCAGTCATCTGTTATTTAATCCTTCACCTTCAACACCACCAGGCAGATGCAGGAAGATAAGAGAACCCAGTTGACTAAAAAATAAAGTACGGACATTTATATCTACACAACTTAACTAATAATTTAAAATGCAGCTGCAGAGAGCTGAGCTGAAAGTTAGAAGCTGTTTCTGTCTGCTGCCCAGGAATATTTTCCTCCTTAACTGTATCTTTATTTCATTTTCATTTCAACAATTAAAGATGAAGACCTGCTCCGCCTGCTGTTCTACTGGTTGTAACATATTGTGGAAAAGTTGAGGACATGATGATGACTTGATCAGAAAGACTCTTTAAATAATCCGTCATTTAGACAGAAATTATAGACAAAATATTAACTCATTTTAATGTGCAAAAAGCTTATTTACATTGAGCAACGCTAAAACTCAAGAAGTTCCCCACTGTTGTGTCTTCTGCACATGACTCAGAGCAGTTCTATATCTTTCTATGTGCTTCTATAAAAAGTAGCTCTAGGTTTGTTTGGATTTTAACACATTTTTTGGCAGCTTTAGTGCCAAAACAATTTAGAAAATTCTTTTTATTTCTCGAATTGCAGTTGCATAATCACATACTGGAAATTTCCAGAAGGTTAGGAATGATGTCTAACTTTGTACACAGTAACTGATGTGGTATTGAATGACACTTGCATCCCTTTAAAATATTACTGAACCATTTCTTATGCTTTACTTTAAGGTCGATCAGCGTTTCGGAGCTTTTACTTTGGAAATTCCTATGAAGACGCCAGGCTGCCTGTAGCCCCTTCCTGGTGAATCCACTAAAGCGATATTGTCTTTTGAGACAGGTTCAGATGGAGACGTGGAATAATAAGCACCAGTGGAAACGGGTCAAACAATGACGGATGAGGAGCCGATCACTTTCAAACTCACACTCATCCCTCCTCCCGTCTGTCAGACACCAGACACTGAAACCTGGCAATTGAAAGATTCAAAGTTTAAACTCTGAGTTTAATGAAATGTTCTTTCAAAGTGTTATTTCTGGAGTCATTTTTTTATTTTAACCATAGTCATTTTTGGAAACATATATTAAAGAAACTCCCACATTTTTAATAGACCTTCATAACTGATCAAAGCACAAATTGGAGAACAGGATTAAAAGAAATCAAACAAACTGGAAGAACTGGAAGCTAAACCAGTTGCTGGATCATGTCGGTCACCTCCAAGTAGACAACACCGATCGTTTTTAAACCCTCCTTTAAAGCTTCACGTCTCAGACTCTGACTGATGAAAACCTTTCCTCCAGTTTGACCCGAGACTGTAGAGGGTCTTTTTCACCACCTGCTGCTTTTCTTCAGTTGCTGTGAACCAGAGAGACGAACAGGAAAAGTGAGCAGAGAGAGACGGCGCCAGTCAGGACGGCTTTCCACCAGCAACGCCGTCCAGCTGCCCAGCATGAAGACATGGACAAACAACCTGGGGACACGGGAGAGATGGACAAAATAAAGCATTACAGTAAGAGTTTGGCTGAAATATTTTTTGAAATGATTGAGAAATATGACCAAAAAACAAAATGAACAACCATACTTAGTCATAAAATGTCAACAAAGAACCAAGACAGAAGCTACAAACTTCTGCATCGTTATATGTTTTATGTGGATTCTTTCAAACGAAGATGTGAAAATACATTCGACTCATCAGACGAGATGAGACGTGATCGTGGGTTTGTAAGAATAAGGCAGGAAAATTAACTCAGTTTGGAGAAAATTAGAAATCCCCACTTTTCTGATCACATAAATAGAATTACGGTTTCACAAATCGTACAGTGTTTTTTCAAAGAGTTTGTAACCAAACCACGACTCAGTCCAGGTTTGAGGACTCTTAGTATTCACGAGAGTTAAGGACCACACGATTACCTGAAGTGTGTGAACACCTGAAACCACTTCAGAAAACATAAACAGCTGCCAATTTTAGCAGCGGCTCATCCCCTCCCCTTCCTGTTTGCTGGATTTATGTGCAATGTGAGCACAATGTGTAAATAAAGCACGTCAATGCAGGAAGTTTACCTTTTGTAACTTCACAATGAGAGTCCCAGACGTCCATGACAGAGTTTAAACCTAAAAAAAAACCCTTCCTATATAGGACTCATATTTTATCAAGCAAGGTTCATTTTGACAAAAGTTCTTCACATCACAAAAACAGACTTCATGTCAACAACAACATATTGAGGTGTTTATATATCACAAGATCTTAAAATTCCAGTAAAACACAAGAAAAGGTTTGTGATTGTAACAAGACAAGATGTGAAAATGACCGAACGCTGTTGCAAAGCGCCGCAACCAGAGCGATCGGTTTGGGTGAGTTTAGGGAGCTCCAAGAAATAACGCAATGTTTTCTCCTCTTACATATTTATTAAAACCCCTTTGTCTGTTTTTACATAGAGTTGCATACGATCTCTTTAGAGTACAGCGGAAGGAAAGTTTAACGCGGAGAACAAAACCAACACAGTATAACCACTCGGTGTTTATGTTGCGCTCTCAGCCGTCAGCCCAAGAAGCCCAACAGTAAATGCGAGGAAACGTCTTCAGTTCGTAGCGTTGTGTGTGTGCAAAACGGGGAGAGTCAGGTCCCGGGGCCCATTTTCCAGCAGCTTCCTTACGTTGAAGGCCATAGAAAAATCTAGAAAGTTCCGGTTGTCTCCTATCTTCCGTCGGGGCTGCCGTGCATTTCTGGTGTGTAAGTTAGAAGAACAATCATGACCCACAGATGCAGCACCGCCTGAAGGAAAACAAAAAGAAAAAAAAAAAAAAGCGTTGATTAAAACACTTGGATTGGATTGGATTGTCGGACGATAAGGTATTCCTTAAATTATTGCGGTAAACCAACAATATTGTTGTTTTGACACAGTTTTCATCTAATAATATGAATAATAATTATTGCAAGTATGCCCACTCAAACATATACAAATAAATACATTTATAAAAACATGAAGACATTTTAAATTTCCCCCCCCAAAAAAACAAAACAAAAAACAAAACAGCAATAATTAAAACAGATTGTGACCAAAATTGCATTTAAAAAATAAATGAATGAATAAAAATCAATTGTTCAGTTTAGACAGGAAAAACAGAGAAAAGTGGCAGGAAGCGCAAACAAACTACTTTGTACTGGGGGTCAAATCTTTGCAGCATTTCTCAAAATGGCGGCTTTTCAGCGACATTAAAAGGGAGCATCTCTCTGAAGACTATTGTCCAAATGGAAATGATCGCGCCCACTTCAATTTATCACGCGGTTCATCGTTTACCGACGCTCCGTGTTAAAACGAGCACTCACCATGTAAAGGATGACAAAAAGCCTGGCCATCGGGTAGCGCCTCAGGAAGATCCCCAGTCTTATGCTGCCGGGCAACAGAAATGTTGTCAAAATGGAGGAAGGACTTTAAACGACCGTGCAAAGACGAGGACGGAGGCTCACCTGAAACGGTCGATGGTGCTGGCTGCCTTCCGGACTTTTCCGTACACACCCGGACTGTCCTGATCACTGAACAGCACCGGCGTGTTTCTCTGACGCGTTCCTAACCGCCGCGGAAAAACAAACACAGGAGATTTTAGCTATTTTAATGTCTGAATATGAATAAAAAGTGCTCAACGTTACGGTTACTGACAAAAATACAACTAATGAAAGGTCTAACCTGGACCCTCCAGGGCGCTCATGTTGATGGACGAGCCCCCGCTTTGGCCTCCCTGCGCGCTCTTCAGCTGCTGCTCCAGACGCTCCAGCTGGAAGCCAGCGAGCTTTTTCCGTGCCCAGGGCCTCCAGCATGGTCTGCTTCTGGATCAGCGTCTCCGTCAGCTGGTGGAGGCGATTCTCCAGCTCCGTCTGGCTGCTGCTGCTCAGAGTCTTGTTGGTCAGCTGAAAAAAAAAACAAACAATTTAAATAAATAAAATAGTTCAGAAGAAAAAGTTCTTCTCAGTTGCCAATAAAACATGCTTCATTTGCTAACCAGGCTGAAATCTGGTTTTTTTTGTTTTTATACTTTCTGTGACTTTAAAGCGGCTCCGACCTGATTTCTGAGTTTCTGGATTTCATCTTCTCTGTCTTTGATTCGGCTCTGCAGGTTGGCTTTGGCCCGGTGCTGCTCGTCCTCAAGGTACTGCAGCTCCTGCATTCCCGTAACCAGCAATCAGTCGAAACGTTCCCGCCCAAACAAATGACCGTTTTGTTTTCTCAATGCGAACTTCGGCCACGACTGCCGCCGTTACCTGCTTGTAGCGCTCCACCTCGGCCTCTAAATCCTGCCTGGCCCGGTTCTGTAAGGCCTGCTGCTCCTGCAGGTGGACCTGCTGCTCCCGCCATGCTTCTGCTTCTGCCAGGGCCTGGTTTTCCAAATCCTACGCGGAACAAAACGAGCGTTAGGGCAAAAGTAACGCGACTCGTCAGCCCTTCTCGTTGCCAGACGCGAGAACTCGCCTGGATCTCCGCCCGGAGCGTGCCGACTTGCCCCTGCAGCTTTTGAATCTCTTCCCTCTGGAGCTCCTTCTCGTGACGGAGTTCCTCCATCTCCAAGGCCGAGGCCCCGCCGCCGCCGTCGCCCACGTCCAGACCCGAGCCCTCCTTCAGGCTGCTGATTAGCTTTTCTTTGGACTTCGCAAAACAACACAAACAGAATGAAGAACGGCTTGGAGGAACCTCAAGAGCACAGGCAAACACTGATTTCCCAGTCTTTTCACAGTTTCACAATTAAATTTAGTCCCTGGCTTTGACTAGGCCATTTAAGTCACTATTCCACAAAGGACCAGGACCATGAAGTCCACAAGCAACAGTTTACAGGTCGGTGCTTTTCAGAATCCGTCGTTTTGTCTTTTAAAAGGCCTTCGCTGCTTTAGGTTTTTACGTTGCATTGAATTTAGCGGCGCACCGATTGCAGTTTTCTGGCCGATCCTTCAAAAGACCGAGCTGTCGATTCCGATTCTAGCCGATGCAGATTTTTTTTTTTTTTCCAAAAAGTTGCTAAATGAAAATAAAAGTTGCTAAATGAAAATAAAAGTTGCTAAATGAAAATAAAAGTTGCTAAATGCAGGCAGATTTGTGGTTTTAAAGTGACAAAAATAAACAAACAAACAAAAAAAAAACCTCCTGAGTGTTAGCATGAGGCACTGTTAGGTCTGCCACAATAACACATTTCACTGGACGATTGTTGAATTGTTCCAGAACTTATCGCGATAAATGATAACATTGTTGATTTGAGACCATTTTCTAGTGACATAGTAATAATGACATAATAATGCGAGAACACATTCTCAGGGAATAATAGACTTTAAATTGTAATGAACATTTAAACACTGGAAATGTTTAAATAGTCCAAATAAGTAAAGAAAACAATAGAAACAACTAAATGAATGATGAAATCTTGTAAACAAAACTGTCTTTCAAAAAAAACGGGTCAAAGCACCAGATCAGTTTTTGTAGATGGAGAGAGAAAAACGATATGAAAGTTGAGGTTTTTTTAAATTTAATAAACGATTAATTGATTTATCATTTACTGTGACAGGCCTGGGTGCTGTGATCCATTGTTGTTCTTATTCCTTTCCGGGCCAAAGCCGAGCCTCACCTGCAGGATGCGCGACGCCTTGTGCTTGTAGTCCTGCAGCTCCTGCTTGGCGGACTCGGCCGCCGCTCTGGCACTTCTCACTTGCTGCTGGAGGTCGTCGACCCTGACCTTCTCCTCCACCGCTCGGCGCTCCGCCGCCGTCAACGTCTCCGCCAGGGTCTGCCGCTCGGCCTCCAGCTTGCCCAGCCGCTCGGCGTACTCGCTCTTCACGTGGACCAGAGCGGCGTTCAGTGCCGGCGGGGGTTTTTTTTTTTTTTTTTCTATTCATTAAACTCAACAAGCGGAAAAAGGTTCACCTGCATCTGCCGGTAGCTGTCCTGTTCCCTCCTGACAGAGAGCTCCGCTTCCCGCAGCCTCTCCTGTATCTTCTCCAGAGCTTGGGAATGGATGCTGCTGCCTTCTGTGTGATCCTGCATTATTCTGCAGAAAAATCGAGAAAATAATTCCCCGCGGTGAGGATTCGAAATCAAACCGAGTTTCGATATTAAAACAGAGGCCGCCGGAGCAGCACCTCGACTTTTCCTTCTGCGCTTCCTCCAGCGCGGAACTGCGGGACCTCAGCAGCTGATCGGCTTCGTCGAGTCGGACTTTCAGGACCGCCAGCTGGCCGTCTTTGGCAGAGAGCGCCTCCGTGAGGTCGTCCACCTGCGAGCGCAGCTCTCTCAACGTGCGGTCGGTCTGCGACTGCTCCGAGTTGCGCTTGTCGGCGCGCAGGCGGGCCTGGTTCAGTTCTGGAGGGAGACGGGGAGAAACCGCAGCCTTACAAACAAGAAGACGGGGAGAGGCGTGTCGACGGGCTCTGCGCGATTCGCGTTTGGACTCGCCGTCTTGCAAGTCTTTGGCTCTCTGGATGACCGAGGCCATCTCCTGGTTGAGGGAGGCCACCTCGTTGCGCAGCAGCTGGTTCTCCAGGCGCAGGCTGGACAGGACTTGGCTCTGCGGTTCCTCTGCGGGGACGGCGGGCTCCGGCCTGCTGGACTCCTGCGGGGGGGCCAGGCCGGAGTCCGAGCTCTCGGGTGTGTCTGCGGTCCAGAGGAGAAATGATGAAAAATGTTAGAAGCTGGTAACTTAATGACAGCAGAGTCCTTGTTGAGCTCCAACGAGAGACGCAAGTTATTTTCCTTGAAATCTTTAGTTTTCTCTTGTATCAAGAGGTCAGAATATCTTTCCTCAACAGAAAGGGCTGCATTTTTCTTAACACGCTCAATTAAAAACAAAATCATTAAATTCGAACATTATACAAACGGCAACGCTAATAGACGGAGTAAGAAGATGTCAGTTAATCGATTGGAACTCATTTTAATCTAACGAACCATTCACTGGCAATTAATTAAGTCGATTAATTGTTTGCATCCATACTTGGAGCGTCTTAAATCCTCTCGTCATCGAGGACATTAAACCCAAAGCTCCAACCTTGACTTTGCTCCTTAGCAGAATTTTCCTCCGAGGTTTTGACGCTGTGCGCCGACAGCGAGCTCATGCTCGAGGCCCTCGACACGCCCCGAGTGGAAGGGGGCGTGGACGGGGCCGAGAGGTTGGCATGAGGCGTAACGGCAGGCGGAGGCGTCGGGCTTTGGACTTCCATCACCGGGGCCTTCTCGAGTTCTCTCCTCGAGTCCCTCCTGCTGCTGCTGCTGCCGCCGCCGTCCGGCGGGTCCGAGCTGTTCAGGAAGTCGAAGAGCATGTCGTCGTTCACGTCCTGCTCGCTCTTCTTGGGCCTCACGAAGCCCGCCGAGGTCCTGGCGGGGTTGGAGACGCCAGAAGCGGAGGGGCCGCTGGACACGTCGGCCGTCCCGGCGAGGAGAGCGGCGCTGGATTTCTTGACGTTGCCGGCCGCGGCGGAGATGTAGCTGGGCGCGTCACGAGACGACGGGTAGCCATGGCGCGTCACGGCTTTCTCCGTCTTGTACGCAGCAGGATTGTAGTCGGTGACGGCAGATTCTTCTCCGTAGGGCGAGGAGAAGGCGGATCCCGCGGCCTGGTTTTTGCTCAGGGCGGTAGCAGCTCCTTGGTCCACTTTATTCAGGAAGTCTTCAGCTTTTCCCGCCAGATCAGTGAACCAAGACATGTTGCAACCTGAAACGGCAAGCAGACGCAGCAAAACTCAACGTCAGGACTGAAACGATTAATCGGACTGATCAAGACTAGCCAATTACTCAAATAATCGCCAACTAATTTAGTAATTAATTAATAGGAGTATATAGACTTAAAAAAAAAAAAGGCCATTTACTGAAACAACATATGAAGAGAAATGAACAAAAATGTATATAAATTTAAAATTTGAGATAAACCTCTTTAAATTCATCTGGTTCAAATCCACTAAAGGAATGCTTTGCTAATGTATTTTAGGCAATAAAATGTTTACATTCTTAATTTAAACAAGGAATTTAATTATTAATTTCCTTTTAATTCATGTCTAATATTGCATGGAAAACGCCTAAGTAGTTTAATAAAAAAAAAAAACTAAAGAAAAAAACTACAGAATGTGTAAATTTTGTATCCAATTAATAATCAGATAGATTCATCGATTACTAAAATCGACATCAGTCAACTTTAGTTAAAAGCTTCCTTTTCTCATTTAAAACAAACAAACAAAAAAAAAACTCTTCAATACATTTTCTCTGGATCTTATGTCACATACCAACACATGATTTCACAACCAAAGATCTGAAAAGTGCGGTGCGCACTTGTATTTGCAGCTCATTTTGTTTTTTGTGCAGTCATCTATCCGCACGGCGAGAGAGTGAAATATTTTAGGCAAGTGTCGCTCACGTCCTGTCAGATGTACAGCAGCTATGGAAATCAACCTCTCAGCTCTTGCAACAGATTCTCACCTGGAGGTGCACTAGATTTTATTCCAGGAGAATTACATTAAGTACACAGATTTCATGCAAAAATGTTTAAACCCGTGCATCACTGTCCTTTCGTTTAATGTTTTCACTCTTTTCATTGTCCAATATTAAGTACACTTAAGTTTGTGGCTGCAAAATGTCCCAGCTAGATTGAATACTTGGCATAGAGCATGTAAATAATTGAACTGCACCAACAGGCAGGATCAAGATCTCCTGATGTTAAGACATAATGCAGATTTTTTTGCGCTTTCATTAAGTAAAAACTTTAACAAGAGAAGTGCAGATGAGAAACAGTTCAATGTCTTAGCTAAAGATTTTTCGAGTTCTTTTTTTGTTTGTTTGTTTGTTTTGTAAAGCAATTCACCCAGAACTCTTGTTAATACACGACTCTTCCACAGCTATGATGCTAACCAATTTAATCCTTGCCTGTTTCCCACACGGCAGGTTCCAATGATGAAAAGCGACAGAAATACGTTAAGAGGGGAAAATAATTATGGTGAAACGCATCATTAGCTGCTGTGCCACAAACTGTCAAACTTGTACTCGAGAGCTCTATCACAGCTAAAGCTAGCAGGCTAGCTAGCTAGCTCAAATCAGAAATTCAGTCTTCAAACGTACCGTGGGATAAAAAGTCGAAGTTCACTGGGTCTCCAGTCTCCCGGAAGTCGTCGAGGTTTATTGGTTAGACACGAAAGGGAGCGTCCCGTTGGATGAACATAGTCAAATGTCATTATCTGTCAGAGAGGATATAATGTGAGCATCTCAATACGTGGACCAGGAACTGCTCCAGGAAATGGCCCACTTTCTCAGGTTGCTACAGCGACACGTCAACTCGTCCGCCATATTGGGAGAGGAGACTCCTCCTAAACAGACTGGCAGGTTCCAGCGAAAAGTGAAACTTATACGCCTTTAAGAAACATACAGTGGCAACACCAACACAATTTCGTCATGAAGGAAGAAAAAATACAAACCAAATAAAAAAATACACAAAACAAATGTACTCAGGTATTTGGGTTGAATGCTTAAGACACATAAAACCTGTTTGTTTTGTTTTTTTGTGGAGATGTGCATGATTTATTAATGCATTCTGAGTGTGCTCCATTTCTAATATTAAAGTTTTATTTTAAGACAAACAGTAATTTAGTAGATGACACTAATGAAATAAGCAAGGAGTCAAACTAATCTAATAGTGTCAGTAAACACTACATTTGACATACAGTATTCTAAAATAGGTTATAAAACAGTGTAGTTGGCCTGGGTTAAAAATTTTAATTTTAATATCTGTACACTAAAAAATAAATACATAAAAATAAATACTGCTCCATGCAGTCGCACAAGTTTTATCCATTGATTTCAAACTGCTATACGTCACTTAACATAAAACATCTGGGTTATAATACCCATAATAAAGGTATTCCCAGTGTTTCTTTTTAATAATTTTTTGTTTTTGAATCACATTTCGCTCTAAAAATGTCAAGACTTTGTTTTCAGAATGAAGCTTTATTTAAACAAAACTTTTTAACAGCATCTTCCTAATGGTTGGAAGGTTACATACAACTACTTTTCAATACCAAAACGACAAAAAAAAAACAAAAAACAAAAAAAAACAACACATTTAGTAGGAAGGAATGGGAAAACAGTAGATGGCTTAATATAAATAATACTATCACTGAAGAATTAATTAGACTATAGTTATTTTAGTCTGATTTTTTTATTATTTTTTTTATTTGAATGAATCGATGTTGGCGCTCAGTATTAGCAAACAAATGGACACGGCAGATATGAAACAGTGCCTCTTTATTCTTTTCCGCACTCACTTGAAAATGCATATTTACATGGCATGCCACATCAATACAAGAACTTACTATTGACACAATCGATAACATGGAGAATCTGCTCTGGGAGTTCACAGCAGGGGAGCGCGGGGGAGAGTTAGTGCCATGAACAACCAAACAAGATAAGAGAAATGAAGCTTCACCTTTATAACCAGGCTAAAGAAAAATAGTTCCTCTGTAAATCTATTTTTGAAGACCTAAAAAGAGTCCGGGCTCACGTGTTTTCCGAGACTTGTTCCGACTCCAGGATGGACTGCGGGGGGTGCGGGGAGGGGGTGCAGGTGATTGTACATTTATGGCAGGTAAAAGGTATACAACGTTGTCTGACTGCTGGAGAGGGCAAGCTTGACCTCCACCAGATGTCCAGTAAATAAAATAAAAATAAAAAAAAACACAACAACCCAAAGTCTTCTAAGATAGTGTCCTTATCCAAGGTAATAATCCGAATGTGCTGCCTTTATGAGAGTGGGAGGAGAAAAAAAAAAAAAAAAGAGGTTAAATAAAAAGCAAAAGAAATAAAAAAATAAAAACAACTCCTTGATACACCAGCTGGTTTGGAGCTAATGCAAGAACAACAGTTATTTAAACATGTTTCTTCCAACAGTGATCCTCGTTGCATTTGTTCCATCAGTAATTCCTCTGTTTGGATGAACACACATTCTCCTCGACTCACTGATTCACACACACGCGCACACACACACGCCCTCTCTCTCCGTCTCTCGCTCACTCAAACACGCATACGCTTTCTCAGAAAAACCTATAGCACATGCAATGTGGTTTCGGCGTGAGGGGCTGCCCCATCAGATCAGACCCCTCCTCTTCTTGTAGTCCTCCAGGTTGAGGGAGCGGCGAGGGGCACCGTCCTTCACTGGCAGCGCGTTGGAGCTCACCGAAAGAGATTTAGCTTCTGCAAGGAGACAGGACAGCGTGTCGGCTCACAAGCTTCGCAAAAGAACTCTGCCGAGTTCGACCACGAACGATTCCGCCTTTATTGGGGTTTTTTTGCCGAGAGGCTCGAGACGCCGATGGAGGTTCGGCCTCCACTTGTGTACCAACTCGAGCTCCAACTAGAGTTTTTGCAAATCGATTAACCGATCAATTGTTCTGATGATTAATCGACTCATCGGCTAAACAAAGTGAAACTTTCCCCTGATTTTTCATTTAATCTCAAGTATTTTCCATACAGTATTAGACATGCAGTAAAAGACGCAGATAAAGAAAGCACTCGATTAATTAAAAAAAAAAAAAAAGAAAATTAACATTTTATTCCCTAATAACATTTGTAGCCAACGATGCATCTGCAGCTAAAAAAACATAATTGTAACTAAACTCTAAAGCTCGAGCTTTTCAGTGTTGGGCCAATCTGTTGTTGCGATGGAACGGCTCGGATTTATGTCCAGTAAATAAACATTTATGTGTTTTAGAATGGTCCAGTCAAAGTCCTGACGCTAGTACAATTAAGAATCTGTGTCAAGACTTTGAAAGGAGAATAACGTTCGTGTCAAGACATGAAAAACTGGTAGAGACATTCACCCAAAAGACTGATTAGAGGTTTCAGGAAGCAGACTGCTACAAACCGAAGGCTTTTAACCATGAATAGCAGAAACCACCTCACCTGCATTGGGGACCTGCAGATCAATCTTAACATCAAAATCGTGAACTTTAAACAAGTCTTCTGAGAGGTCAGTGGTTGGTTTGGGGACGTCTTTGTCTTTAGGGTTTGCTGGGCCCTGCAGCAAAATGAGCAAAGATAAAGAAGAGCTCAAGGCAAAGATGTTTGGCAGGTTCTGATGGCTTCATACTTATTATTATTATTATTATTATTAATACATGACTAGAACATCATCAAAGTTCTCCAAACAACAACAAAAAAATGGGATGCTGTGTTTTGAAAACAAAAACAACAAAACATGCTAATCAGTTGAATTCCTTCTGGATTAAAGGATAAAACCATTGAACGAGTCTCACTTAAAGCCATCAAACTTACAACATAATCACATTTTCTCAAGAGAAAAAGGAAAGAAGTCATTGCTCGTTCTCCTTACCACTTTGTTCTTCTCTGTGCTGGAGGGATCTACTCCTCCCGACCCTGAGCCATACTTTTGGTTCAGGTGAGCAAGAATAGCTGCGTGGACCGACGGATCCCTGGCCTGACGGAGCAAAGGGAAGAAGAAGAAAAAAACAGTCAAGTTCCAGAAATTAAATAGGACAAAGCTTGTTTTAAAGACAAGCTTTACGTTTTTGGAGGTTAGCAAAAAGCAGATAGCCTAACTAATCAACCAGGAAAGATTAGCTTGTTGTATTACCATTGGTCATTTATAAAAAGAAAATGAGAAAAAAGGACAGAACAGCAAAATCTTATAAGCATCATCAAAAAAATATCTTAATTGCAACGCTCTAACATACACCCGTCATTTTTATGAGTCAGATTAAGAGACTTAGTTAGAAACATGAGGTGAAATATCAAAGGCAGCAAGTTCTATTATAGAAATCGTACATTTGACACCATGGTGGGTTTGCACTGCCTTCGAGTGAAGGGGTCCATTTGTTGGTTTTTGGAATTCTGCCCTTCGGCCTGAAAGGGAAAAAAAACAAACAAAAAGGAATTAAAACTTTTAATAGTTGAAACATATTTTCTCCTGAACCATGTAAAATGCTTCAAACGTTTGTAAGAGCAGCATGAAGCACTAATTCAGTGGCTCCCAAAGATTTTCTCTTAATGTCAATTTTTACTTTATATCTTAGATTTAGTGCTTAATGCTGATAAGACGACTGCAGCTGGGGACTCTAACATTCATGCATTTAATGCCATCTTGAACTCAATTGGTTTCATTCTCACCGTCATACTTTAGACCTCATGCTGACAATATGGCATCGAGTACAAAGAAACAACAATACTTCCTCATAACCCCGTGCTATGTGACCATTTTCTGATAATCTTTGAGTTTATTTTCGGCGGACTAGCTGGACGCTTACCACAAGTGCTTTCTCAGACTCAACGATGTTCCAGCTCCTGTTCCTCTGGTTAATGTAGCTGAAGGACAAAAAACCAGGTTAGTTTGTAACGTGGATTGAATATTTGTCACCTTTGACTGTTGCTGTCACTTGAAAGAGTGGGGAAAAAAAAAAAAAAGACATTTGACGACAGAAAATATGTCAGTTCAGCGTTTAAAAAGACGATTTTGGAAATCTTTGTCAACTTTTTTCTGTCGCATTTTAATCAGTTGTGATTTCACCTGATAGCTGAAATGTTCTTGGTCCTCTGTCTGTCAAGTGCTTCAGCTCTCTCCTCAAGCTCATTCAGCTCATCCTGGATAGTTTTTACTTTCTCGCCGTCACCATTTTCTTCTGCCATAGCCTTCAGTCAAAAGGAGAAAAAGAAAGAAAAAAAGAGTCAAAGGTAACTGAAGATGATCAACAGAATTAAAAGTGGCACTTGGTTGTTTCTCATTTTACTCCACCTTGTCTTTAAGTAGCTGTGTTTTCTTCATGGCATAATTAGGTGGTGCTTTCCGGAACCTGTCCTTCTCCTTGACGATCTGCGGAGAGAAAAGCGAGGTGGGCGTTTCAGTCCGCTGCAGGAGACGCCAAACGAACGTCCGCCAGCACCGTGGGAAACCGACTCACGTCCTCGATGTCTTTATCGTTGAACTTGTAATTCATAGCTTCTTTGATTGACTGTTCCTTCTTAGTGATTTCATCAAGAGTTGGCACCTGCATCCCAGCGACAATCATCTGCAAGACAGAAAGAAACAAACAAAAAGTGCAGAAAACACATTGAGGGTCTCATTTCCTTCATCCATTTCCGCAAATTAGCTCGTTTAATTTTCCGAAAGCGCTTACCGCCTCCTTCCATTTCATGAATTCACTTTCTGTGAACTCTTGATTCGATACAAACTCAAGTCTGAAAACCCGCGTGTCGGCCCCGTGCCTAGAGGAGATTTACAACGATAAGGATAAACACAACGACAGAATGACAAGGTTCATCAAATGTCTCAAATGAAATACCTCGCAGAAATATCCCATTACATCCACAAACCTCTGAGAACTTTATTGTGATTTTGCTTATTCCACACTAAATTGGCAGGCAAATGGAAGCAAAGGTAAAAACGTGAACGCAAAAAACAGTAATAAGAGAAAAGGGGAAATTTACAGAATAATGAAACCTAATGAAACGCAGCGAAATCTGATTAAAAGAAATGTGCATCCGAGTTGGATAATTGAAAAAAATTTACATGAATGTTTATTCATAAAATTGCAAAATTGTGCAGTGGAGAAAAAAAATAGGTTAACACATTTCAATTTGTTATTTATTTCTTTCTTTACAAATAAAAATATAAAAATGCGGTGACTCAGAGGGAGCTGCACAGACTTACCGCTCGGGTCTTAATAGGACAATTCAATTATGAGCCACAAATCGTGATCTAATGTGGTTTAGAAGAAACCGACTGCTGACATTAAGACATAAGAATGTCTTAATGTTCCTGTTTGCAATTTACAGCAGGAATCCCTGAATAGAAACACGTTTAACTTTTACGTTTTGTGTATGTAAAATGTTTGGACGACCGTCACTCAGTTCACTGAGGTTTGTAGTTGTAACATGACGAAATCAGAAAGAACTTCCGTCAATATGGAGCCTTTTGCAAACTGCTGCTTTTGTTTTTTTTTTTTTTAATATCTTCCAAAATTTTACCTCAACTGTAATCCCTTGTTTGTCCGCGTTGATCCAAGTTGATAAACTTTTGTCGTTTCCACTACGTCCACGATTTCAGCGACCTTTAGACATTTAGAGAGGACAGAACGCACATAAAAAAAAAAAAAAAAACAACAATAACTTTGCTTCAGAAAAAGTGCTTTGAATTAAAAACAAAGCTGCACAATTGGTGTCCAGTGGAAGAGCGGGCAAAGCGAAGAGCTCACCCTGTAGACCGGTTTGCTGCTGCTGTTCCCGATCCCTATCCTCACGAAGCAGCCGGTCACCGTCTTCGCAAAGAAGGGCATGTGGCACCAGCGCTCCAGCTTGTGTCTGGACAGCCGGACCCGGTTGAGCTCCTCTGGGAGGGAGACGGGCTGCGACTTCGGCGGCGTCTCCTCTTTCCTGGTGGACGGAGGACAAGTTTGAGAATCCGTGCGAGGCCACCGAGGGACGAGCGTCTCGCTCCGAAAACACTCACTCGTCCTCGTCGAAAGACGACGAGCGTGAGCTCCGGTCGCTTTTGACCGACGATTTGTCGTCGTCCTCCTCCTCCTCCTCGTCGTCGGAGTAGACCTCGCTCGTCTTGAGGGGCTCTCGCTTGGCCAGCAGCTCGGCTGCGGAGGTGACGGCCGTTTATCGCATCGTTTGCCATTTATCGTGATGCATTTCTTATTGTGATCAGAATTTTGATTTATCGTGATATAATAAATTCCGATTCGTGTTTAGAACTTTCCGTATTGTGGGGATTGTTAGTTTTGTCATTTCCTGCACTGCTCGCTCAATGAGAGCGTCAACAAATGTCACCAAATATAAATAACTTTGAAAAGAAAAGGTTAAATCCCACTTTTTTAATTGACTGGCGTCGTAAAGAAGTGTATTACACATTGGTATGTTTTTCAAGAGTATTTGTGTTTTTGTCACAAAGTAACAACAACAGGGTTACCTAAAAAAAGGTGTAATCAATACCTTCTTATCGTTCTCACAACAGCGCCACAAAATATTACAAAAAAATAAAAATAAAAAAAATCAGATCAGACTCACCCGTTTTGTTTTTCTTCTTCTCACGTTCAGCTTTCAGTTCCTCCATGGCTTGGGACTTCTTGTCCAGTTTTTCGTCACGTTTGGATCGCCTTTCCTTGTTATGTGACATGGACACCTGGACAGGAGCATAAACACAAATTAAAAAGAAAACAACAAAGAAAAAAAAAAAACAAGAACAATGTTGGTACAAATTTATTTTTTCCAAATAAGTTTCAATAAAACAAACGAAAGAGGATCACACGCTACTCAGTTTTAGCATCACCCGTAAAAGTAGGACCTAAAGGAGGTCTGTTCGTTATTATTAATCTGAACCCACCACCTGAGTGTCTTGAACCTGAGATTGTTTCCGTTTCTCTTGCTCCTCCTCCTGCTTCTTTTTCTTCTCCTCTTTCTCCTTCTTCTTTGCCGTCTTCAGCTTCTTCTTTATTTCAAACCTTTGAGACAAAGAATCGGCCGAAATCAGAACCTTTTCGGACAGCGGCGCGGAAACGCTCCACAACGGCCCGGCTTCGTGTTGCGCTGCAGGATCACCGACCGTCTCCGCAGCACCTCTCTCTTCTCGATCCTGTTGAACAGCTCCTGCTCCCGCTCCTTCTCGGTCATCTGCTCCAGGCGCGCCCGGTCCTCGGCGTCGCCCATCAGGTCGTCGTCGTAGCCGTCTTTGAACACCTCGTCCTCGGAGGAGTCCGAGTCGGAGCTGGAGGACGAGCTGTTGCTTTCTGAATCTGAAACCTCGCCTACAAGAAAAGGAAGAGGGAGAACGTGTTACCAAGTCGTTATTCTGACTTTTTGGTTTCGCCTGAGGGGAAAAGAAATACATACAGCATCTCAGTTCGTTCAGATTTGATGAATGAACGCTTTGACGTTGTACTCTTTGGTGTTTCATGTCGTAAAACTGAGGCTTTTTTTAACCTAATTTGTGTCGAAATGACCCAGAGTTGGTCTCAATCAGCCCTTTTTGTTTGAAACACAACTTTGTTTACAGAGACTTTATAAATAACTCTCGTTTGTTGATTCGGTTCTTTTATTTATTCTGGATTTTTAAAATATCTTCCTGTTCCAGCGTTAAATGTTTATTAGAATTTAAAGTTTACGGATCTTTGAGAACGTTTTTTTTTTTGTTCGCACTATTATGCCATCACCGTCATATTACTAGAAAATGGTCTCAAAACAACAATATTACCATTTATCGCAAGAATCTCCGGGACAGTTTATCGTCCGGCAAAATTTGTTACCATGACGTTCCCGTTTGCGGGTTCTTGGAAATGCAGGAACTGTGTTTCTGAGGTAAAGTCATTGCTATGTTGAAGCAAAGCAGAGAAAATGCACAATGCCGTTTGTTTTTGTATCGTTTTCAAAAGCGATAACATTTGTATCGTTTCTCAGAAGCAGTCAAAGGCAGCAAGGCGGCCAAATCTCAAACCGTAGTGACTTTCATTCATCCTGAATGTTTTATGTTTTACAAGAGAGTCGACGCGACGGCAGACTGGTTCAGGATGCACCATGGTGATGTAATCACCAGGGTGATACGTAATCATCACCCTGATGATTACGTCAGAGTGATGTAATCATCAGAACATAAAAAAAATCGCAAGTTGGAGAATTTCCATGGAACTGGTGTTTAGCTACAGCAGAGACGATTTTGAAGCAGCCATCTTGGAGTTCATTAGAAATGCCCTGTGTTTTTTCTAAAAACCTCGGGACTTTCTGTGTGGGGCGAATTTTCTAAAATGCGGAGTCCTACCCTCCTCGGGGGCGGAGCTGTCCGCCGAGCTGTCGCCATCGGAGCTGCCGGACGCCGTGGCCTTGTTGACCTTCTTTTTAGTGGCGCTCTTCTTTTCAGAACCTTTCCCCGGCTTAACCTTCTTTTTGCCTTTGGTGCCGCCCACGGTCCACTAGGACGCAGGAAAAAAAAAAACAACAAAACAAAAACACAACAAGTCTCACTTTAAGGTGTTGCGCATTTCCAACAGCTGGAAACGACCAGGTTCTGGTCCGTTCCGGCGGGTCCGGTTGCCTTACCTCATCGTCGCTGTCGGACGTCTCGGAGTCTGTGGACGCTGCTGGTTTGTTCACGGGCTCTTCCTGCTCGCCTGAGTCCACCCTCTTCCTCTTCGCCAAGGACAACAACTCCTGAAGGGAAAACGCAGACGACAGCTGCTTACGTTGTACACAAGAAGCTGATGTGATTTAAAAAAAAAAACAAAAAAAAAACATACAAACACGGAGTGAGAACAAAGATGGTGAAAAATATCAGTCATTAATAGGCAAGCTTAACAGGACACGTTTTTTAACACCTTTGTCTTTATTCAATCTTGAGTCATAATAAAATTTCAAGAGCCTTTTGTAAATGTGCAATTTAATTCAACAATTAGCTAAAAGAACAAAGTCAGGTGATAGAACTGAGGCGATCAATTGGATGAATCGACGACTGAAATAATCGACAACTAATTCAGTGGCTGAATAATTGTTAACTAGAATGTGCAGTCTCAAAATCGGTCCTTTGCTTAATTAACAACATATGCAAAGCAATAATTAAGAAAAATGTGTACCAAAAAAAAATGCGCACATTTTCCATTTAAGATAAAAAAAAAAAAACATTTTTGTGTGTAAATATTTCCTATACACAACTCCTTAAGAGGCACTTTTAGCTTCACCTGGTTCAAAATCAATTTAAAAAAAATTCTATTATTCATAAAAAATTATTATTCCCACACTGTGTTAATGCTAAGTGAAGCAGGAAAAGCTGAGCTTTTCACATGTGGATGTCAGAGGTTATTGTTTTTATCTGCAGATTCATGCCGTTATTGAATACAGAGAGTAAATCAATTCCTTCATTTACAAATGGATTTTCATTATTTTATTTTTAATATTGTAAATAAAAAAAGGCTTAAGTGAAAAAATTTTTTTAAAAATCTGCAGCATTAGTCGTCATCGTCGTCAATCTGAAATGTGGTCAGAAGAGATAAATCGATGCAGCAGTTGTTGGATACATGTGCTTTTTTTCCCTGATTTTGCAACCAAATGTACAGCAGAAATAACTTCTTAGCGAAATGCATTCATATAGCATACTAATGAATGAAAAAGTGATATTGCCATTTTCGGCCAACGTGAAAAAGTCCAGAAATTGTGAAAAGATGTTTGAGTTGACCTGCACCGATCCGACCTCTTGTTGCAAACGCTTCAAGTTTGGGTTCTGTTATTCCTATTGTTATGGCTGCAGAACATTAGTAGATAGTTTTGACTATATCCGCTGCGATACATGCCTATTTTCTTTTCTCTCTTCCTCATCTGTGCTCCTACAGATGAGGAAGAGAAAAAGGCTCAAGGCTGTGACCTTTAGCCTTGAGCGTTAGGATCAATGTCGGGGTCCAGTGTGAGCGTCTGCTGCCACGAGCCTCAGCCAACCTGGCTAAATATTACGCTGGCAGGTCAAATATAAGTTCGAAACACCTGGAATATGTTCGCCAACAATTATCGCTCTCTAAACAATCCTTTGTGATTTGAGTGTTGCCCAAACACGATATGTTATCAATAATTGTGCAGCCCCACTTCACAATAGCTGGCAGAAAACTTTTAACATCAAGTTTTTAAAAGCCAGAACGGCCAGCATTTAAGCTGAATGACTTTGTTTTTATTTTTGTTCGAATCAAAACTGTTTTTGACTTTTATAAGTTCACCACTTTACAGATGATATGCTTTTGTCTATCAAATTTTTTCTGATTAAACACATTTTTTTTTTTTCCTCGTATTTCCTCATTAAATAATTGCTCAGCTCTTCCTACGGTTGTTTGGCTTCATTTTGTTCAATTTATTTTGTTTCATATTTTCTCAAGGCTTCACGTTTGCTTCTCCATTTTTTTATTTTTTTTTTACCACCATAAAGCACTTCGTGTTACACTTTACAAATCATTATAATTTAGAAAAAGTTTCACTGGTAATAGCTTGATTATTACAAATTACTGATACCATTTACTTATCTTGGTTTTGATAGATACACAGTAGCGTTCTGGTGTTTTTTATACAATAAAATGTATAAAACAGATTCAACTTCTGGGAGAAAATCAACGTAGAAATCTGATACCTCTGCTAATCGTACTCTATATATCAGCAAATGCATCTATTTTAAAGTGAATAAATACATTACAAAAACAGTATTTGCGTCCAGGTTTAGTACAGCAGAAAGCTCAAAGCTTATTGAATGGGTCTGGATGTGACCAAACCTGCATGGTATCACTGCCCACGCACAAATAAAATTCTGCTTTTGCTGCTGGTCTCTGTCAATTATTTATAATTGGCTGCTGACTTGGCTCTGTTGACAACAGACGGATCTGCTGAATGGTTTCACCCGGTGTCTGTTGGACAATAATGTTACTCATCTGCGTATAGCCAGCTCATGTCTTAAAGCAAACGCAAAATATGAAAGCCTGTTTGGTTGATCCGTGACAGATAAGATTTCTATGCACAATTAATCACTTTTATTTCAACTTCCAAATCCAACTGTAAAAGTCAACGTGCTTTAAAAAGGAAAGCAAATGTGCCTTTTTACATGAAGGAAGAATATTCTGTGTCACCCATCTCATCTTCAGACTTAATAAAACTCCCACAAACTGACATTTAATTGATTTGACCAATTCTGCATTTGGTTTTCTGTGATGGGGAAAAGTTGCTACCGTTCCTATTCCTGCTGTCAGTGAGTCATTTAGAGAGCGAGAGTGTGGATGAACTTGGACTGACCGGGCTTTTCACGCCAGAGTTCTCTGCTTTTACAGCAGGAACGCACACGGTACTTTTCGGGGCTTCTCCGCATGAGCGTCCAGCTCTCGGCGCTGTCACGTTCGGCTGCCTGCGCTTGTTTATCAACATCACCGAAATAGAACTTCAGCTCCGAGCCCATGACGTCATCCAGGAGATAGGGTTCACGCTGAACCAAACCGAGCTCTGCACGGCAGCCTGAACGCGAACATTTTCCACGATCCCCTCCAGTCCGTCAACACGCAAACACCCTTCCCCCGCCCCTCCACCCCACCACTCGTCCGCGCGCAGACACAGAGACAGCCAGCCAAAGACTGGAAACCATTAGGAAGGTGTATGGCGCGCTAACAAGACTGCATGATTATTAGCATTATGCAACCATTGCTAGACTGGACAGCCTGCGTCCAAGACGCACAAGAGCCCAAAGCACTTTCTACCCTATGATACATGGTGTATATACACAGTAGGGTCGAGGATAGCATTATGTTATGCAAAGGGGACAAGTGAGACAGGCCCAGTATCAGCTTGTTCAAGCGAGGCCAAACACAGCGTAACCCATTAGCATCCGCTAGCTTCAAACCAAATTGTTGACTACTTAGAGAGCCCGCCATTGGGGGCAATGTAAGGAGAAAAAACGGGACCTACCTGGTCTAAATTGTCATCACTAGCACTGTCTTCAGAGTCAGAGTCAATCACGTTTCGAACTTTCCGCTTCTTAACATTCACCATGATTTGCTACGCGGCTAACCTGCTAGCTGCGCCTGTGTCGTCAAAGCGGTTGAGATTAGCCGCTGATGCTACTTGTCTTCTTGGTTCAAAGGCAGGACGGAGCATGCGCGCACTATGGCTTTACACCAAGAGCTTGTATGCACTGGAAAGAATTAAGGAAATAACACAAAATGTGTCATTTTACTATATTCATTTCGTATTCTGAAAGCTTTAAAAATATTTGTGATGAAAAAAAAAACACACGGACAAAAGGACACTGAGAACAGAGAGGGGAACTAAAGGTTAGTGAATGCGCCAGTCAGGACGGGAATCTACAGTGCAACAGAGCTACGTTCAAGAACTACCAAGGCCGCTGTTACAAAACCTCGTGACTTTCACAGTAGTTCTCGTTTATTACGCGGGTTGTCATCGAAGGGATTCTGAACGTAGCTTCCCAGTGTCTGCGCAGATGGTGCTTCCTGTGCGGACAGAGTCAACCTTGAATTCATCCCTGACTGTTTGTAGCATTTAATACCTGTATTGAATTGTTTTGTTGTGCTGTCTGTTCCATTAATGCAGTCGGCCTCTGGTTGGACCACTTACAACGCGGAAAGAGTGAGCGAAAAATACACTTTCCTTCATACGTGACGGGTTTACACATGTGTGCGTGTTCCAGGAAAAATACCGGCGGCGGTGACCAAAACATTTGACTTTTTGTTGAGTTCAGATTGCTGTGAAGAGTGATCAGATGGCTTGCATTTAAGTGCAAAGCTCACGAAAATGAACCTGATTGCAAAACTAACTCGCAATCAGTCGAACTGCTTGGATTAGCTCATATTTGTTTACTGCCAGTGTTGTTTTGAGTGGAATCAGAAGAGAAGGACTGTTGCTTTAAATGAGAGAATTGCTTGAATTCAATCTACTTTTGCTTAAATGTAAAAGGAAACTGTTGATTGTGTTCATAATTTAACTATTTATTGAATAGACATTTGATTTGTCTGTGTGGACAAAAAGGACGTGGTAAACTTTATGCAAAACCTTTGACCTTTAAAAATAATTATCCATAGACATATATGAGTTGGAGGCTAACATTGTTCTGTGTTGTAATGTCATTTTTTCCCCTAAGCACTGGAACTATCAAACAATAGATGCCGGGAATAATTTAGGATGTTTGTATGAAAAGAGCACAAATAAAACATTAAGAAAGGATGTCACATGATTCTAGTTTATGCTTTATTGCCAACATTGATCTATAGCGAGAAAAGTAAGTATCACTACACAAATAGAAGTCAAAATTTGTATTTTTATGCAAGTGAATATCTAGTTAAGATGTGATGTGGACATGACAATATCATACTAATTTACAGTTGCTAAAGGCAGAAAAATAAGAGCTAGTGCATATAAAAACAGCTCATACATGCTTTGGGTTGATGAAATGTACCACAAATCAGCTTGTCTTAGTTTAATGTGTTCCAAATAAAGGCATTTATTAAATTCTGCCAGTAGTTCTCAGTAACTCCAGCTTACTGGGACCATTTCCTGTCATCCTTCCCAACAGAGACTCATCCAGATCGCACATGTTCCCTCTGTATATCTCGCGCGCCCCTGCGTCCGGGCTCCTGCGCTCCATCGCGCCTCTCGCCGCGCCCAGTAGAGCTTTGACTGAGATGGGCTACCGGCGGCCCGGCCAGCCCAGAGAGGACAAGCCCCCGTGGTGGAGGGCCAAGTTCGACCTCTCTAAGGGTCTGAAGGGCATGAAGAGGCACTTCAAGCTGCTGAAGGAGGAGTTCTCCGCCGAATTAGTTGGTCCGATGGGCAAACCCATCATCGTGCACATGCTGGAGCAGAACCAGGTGTTGTGGGAGTTCAGGGGCCCCCACAGCCTCCAGGACTGGACGATTTCCTGCGACAGGGAGATCGGAGGCAAAAGCGAGATTTACCTGAAGGTCGGAAGGAACAATGAAAGCTGCCTTCTGTACGGGAACCTTTGCTCCGATCCTCCTAAAGACGGGGAAACGCGCTACAGCGGATACTGCACCATGCGCTCCAAGCAACGTCTGGTTGAGTGCTGCGCCTCCGTCTCTCTCTCTCTCTTTCTCTCTCCGTGTTTCAATTATTTCATCGCTTTTAGGTCCACACGGTGACGAACCACAGGCTGAAACATTTCCTCTCCCCTAGGGTTCGTTTGACAGGAAGAAGTATTACGACTGGTCCAGCTTCAACACCCTCCACCTGCGTATCCGGGGTGACGGCCGGCCGTGGATGATCAACATTATGTCAGAAACCTACTTCACTCACCAGAAAGATGACATGTACAGCTACTTCCTGTATACCAGGGGAGGACCCTACTGGCAAGATGTGAAAGTAAGGACAAATAAAGTGTGACGTTTGAAGTCAGAGGCGTCCAAGCTTTTTTGCCACGAGGGCCAAAATTGTCAATTTGAAAGCAGTTTGGGGCCACAAAAATTTTACAGGACGTATGTGTTTTATAGCATGGTAAAGTAAGGTTAGTAATAATATTACCTTCAGTTGTTAAAATATTGTAAATATCCAATATACCTTGAAAGAAATTTGGCTTTGTAATTGAACGCCTTGAATTTGGGCCTCTGTCTCTTTAAGAAACTCCTGCTCCTTCTGACGCTCCAATACAACAAAAACACACTTTTTGTGCCATTTTCTTATTTTATTTGCTCAAGTTTAAACTAAAAGTCTAAAATTGTGTTTAAATGAACAACAACAGAGAAATGGATCTGTATATTGTTGTAGAGGCGAAACATAAAAATGGTTTTTGTACGATTGCGTGATTATCAGACAGTTTCCAACTTTTTGTGGTTGATTTTTCTGGAGATGATTTTGAGTAAAAGCGGGACAATGTTTGAGGTTTGAGTTACTCCAAAGCTAAGACATGTAGGATTGTTTCTTTCACCGTTTATGAATTAACTTAAAACTAGTTTTTATATTTTAACAAAACTCTGGTACTATCAATAAGCAATTTGCTCTTGGTTGGCGCAATCTGCCAATTACCCATGTCTAATTTAACATAAAAGTGTTGAACTTTATATCCAAATCTGGATTTTGGGAGGATTTTTATGATCTGGGCCAGTCGCTGAACACGATTCTCCTTTCCAGATCCCGTTCTCCAAGTTCTTCCTGGCTCATCGGGGGAGGATACAAGATGACCAGAACAACCTCTTGATGGACAAGGTAGCTTCAACTTCCAAATGGTATAAACTACATAAAAATAATAAAAAAAAAAAAAAAAAAAACTTTATGAAGTCCTTGTTTTATTTACAGATTAATTCCATTGGATTTACTCTTGGAGACAAAGTAGATGGTCCCTTCCAGCTCGAAATCGATTTCATCGGCGTGTGCAAAGATTACGCGCACACTGAGGAATTCGCATACGAGAAGTACAAGAGGAATCCTGAAGTTTGAGAGATCCCGCAGCGCAGCATTCAAGCAGGACATAAGGACTTGTGACAAGACTTGTGACCCGTTTTTTTCCCCCTCCATCTGTACATTTAGAACAACAAGCCTGGTAAAATAAACACATATATTGACGTTTCACACCAGAAAGGTTTTAAAAGTTCTCATCCTTTTGTATGCAGTATTCAAAATAAACCATAAATTAATAAATTTATAGCACATACATGTATCGTGGTAACCCTTTAAACACAGATGAATTGGAAAATATAAGTGCGCTATACAGAAATATTTTCCTACTCTACTGGAATCCCACTGATGTTCTTTAAAGAGGAATTATCACAGAGATTAAACTTTTTTTTTTTTTCCTCATGGAAATTTTGAATTTTATTACAAAATTCAATAATAAAGCGTCACAATTAAAAGGCTTTACATGTCAAGCATCTTTTTTTGAATTAATGTGTGGGCTATTCAAGGTTTTCCATTCAGAAGAATGTAAAAATAAAGCATATAAAAACTAATAAAAATGTACATAAAAAAAAAAGAGTTTATACTTGACCGCAGAGAAAATAGAAACAAAGCTTTAAAAGCAAACATCGCTACAAATAAAGCAGGTTGGAGAAAAATAATCGGAGCTTTTCTACGACGTCAAAACATTTACACCAAAAAGCGTCACGCTTTCCCAATGGCCGTCATTTTGAAGAATAACTCCCGTCTACGTCATCACAAGTCCTCTCCTCGCCCCGAGCATGTTTTCTTTTTTCTGCTTCCGGCTCGCCATTTGTCTGGTTCGCCGGTCCTCCCTGAAACAGGCCAGATCATCATCAGGAGGAGCTGGACACATACAGACTAAGCTTGCAATAATTGTTACGTTTTCATCTGCAGGGGTTTGTTTCCACGCTGCAAACGTGTCAAACAATCCAAACGGTTTGGCAAAACCTCCTCTCCTGTGGTGGCGCTGCAACAGGAACCACTAAATAAAACGACATCTAAACCTCAGAAGAAGACAGCTGGACGCAACTTCCTTCTTCACAAAACGTAAACAAGGCGCGATCTGCATCAGATTTGAGCTGTTGTAGAAGTTTTAGACCGGAAAAGGACTACAGCGCAGGGCATTCTGGGTGAATACAACCAAAACAAACGTAGGTACCTAGCGCTAGCGGGGGGAAATGGCTCATGGTCTCTTAACAAGGACAAAAGAGAAATCCTACAACCACTGAAGTATGACGCTACTGCTTTTTTTTGCTTTTATTTTGAGAAGAAGGAAGTCGCGTCAAACATGAATGCATGAAACGATTCATGTCTATGAGTTGCACTGTTGTCTTCCGTGAAGGTTTTCGTGTCGTTGCCCTCCGTTCTTGGTGCAGCGCCACCACAGGCGAGGAGGACAACAGGTTTTTCAACTCGTTGGGATCGTTTCACAGAGCACTGTCAAAGGAACCAGCAGCTGAAAGTGTGACAAATGTTGCGATTTTTGGCTCCCAGATCATGCAGAGTCCATCAGACTATCAGGTGTAAAAAAAAAACCCCAGAAGATGATTAAAGATTCCTTCAACACTTACCTTGACTGGATTTTGGGCTGTTTGTAACTTTCTTGGCGAGGATTGGCAACCGTAGACTTGTTTCCTGCTGCGTTTTCCTTGACGTCGCCGAAAGGTTTCAGTTTACCTGTGAAGTATTCAGGCAATCAATGACATGTCTAGCATTAAATGATCGCGTGCCGCATTCACAGACCGTGAGGAATGTTCAGTACCTCTATGGGGCTTGTAGGTGAGGGGACGCGACAGACTCGCCTTCAGGTCGAAGGCAGGCTTCTTTTGGGTTCCAGGCGTTCCTAAAGCACTGGTGTTACCGGTGAAAATGAAGGGTCCTTTCACAGGAGAGAAGATAGATGCCTTTTTAAAATTCTGTAAACATCAACAAGGACCGCTTCAAAATGTACAATATCTTGAAATAGTTCAAGATTTGTGAAACTAATTTCAGACACAGCCTTTATTTCTTTTCATTTTGATGATCATGGCATAAAGAAATCGGCACAGTTTGCAGATTTCTCATTTAACTACTTAAGCCTTTTTTTATGCAAGATTAGAAATACTAAAAATCTAAACAAAATTTTCAATGTCCTTGTTTAAATAAGACATGCAATAATGCAATAATACAGCCTTCCTTTAGCAAATGCTTAATCATTTGTTGCAAAGGTTAAAACAAACAGCATAGTTTGAATATTTTAGGATTAATCGATTAATAATTGAACAATAAAAGGTGATTAGTAGGATATTATTTTATTCTTTTTACAGCATTGGAATCGGGTGAAGCCAAAACTGCTGCCTGAGTAGATCTGGGTGGAAAAGATTTACACACAAAGGTGTTTGTTTTTATCTTAAATGCAAAATGTGTATTTCTTTTTTGTACATTTTGAGGTCAATTACTGCTTTGAATATGCTATTCTTTCAGCAAATTGCCTTTTTTTTGAGTCTGTATCCTCCAGTTTACATTTAACTGATTACTAAATTAGTTGACAATTATTTCATCAATTCTTGACAATCAATCTGATGAATCGTTTCAGGCCTAGTGTCAATCACCTGCTGTACTGCGATATATTGATACAATGGTTGCCGTTATTGCGAGCTCAGCAGAACCAGCTGATCGCCTCCATGCCACGCTGCATCGATGCAGCATTCGAGGCCCAATCAGCACAAAAATGTGCACACTTTTTGAAATCTTGACATTTCTGTTGGAAATATTTCCTCAGTGACGTCAGACAACATTTTTATTTTCCGAGACGCGGCATTTTGAGCTTTCATCATCTATAAGCCAGAGTCACCAAAAAAAATACAGGTTTGAAATATTCCACTCTGTTTAATAAATCGATATAATACGAGTCTTAATTGTTAAAGAGTGCCAAAGAAAAATACAAATTAAAAAATAAATAAATAAACACTACTTTTTTCACAATACTCAATTTTTAGAAAGTCTATTTGTTTTCCAGATCATCTGATGAAGTGAAGTTACCTGGAGTTTTCTGGGCAGATAAAGCTGAAGTCTTGGCGCCGGCCGGCTTTCCTGCGTCTGCAGTCGGTTTTTGAGGGGTACTGGAGGCGACGCATGGCGACATCCGTGCTGGCGTCTTCACCAGCGACCTCTTGAACTCATTATCGAGTGTAGCCTCCGAGAATCTAGAGGGATTTTTTTACAGCACCGCATTAAGGATTCAATTCGGTAAAGTCAGCTGCAGCACATTTCGAGTCACCGTCAGCTTTAATGCAAATTAAATTAAACTTGACTCTGCTGTATTTATGCTGGTGAACTGGAGAAAGGTCAAAGGTGGCTCACCGGACATTGACCCTGCGAGCAGACAGGACAGAGGGTCTGAACTGACCGTCTTCTTTTTGTGCAGGTTTTTTTGAAGGGATTTTACCGGCTGAGAGCAAAGTGTGGCGACGCTTTTCCTCGGCCGGCGTCTTGCTGCCGGGGACGGGGCTGAACATGGTGGAACGAGCCGAATCCTTCTGCAGGACACAACACACCGATCAACAGAGCTAAAAAAAAAAAAAAAAAGGTCCTCGATAAACAGCGCTCTGCAGAACTAGTCATGACCCTTGACCTTTCGCACATCATTACCGCGTTACATCCACAAACGTGTATTTTATTGGGACGGAGACAATTGTTTCTCTCAGGCTGTGAAACTATTAATCGTGACGAATTGATTCATGAAATAATCAGCAACTACTAATTGAGTAATCAATTAATCGTTAATTGGAGGACACAGACTGGGAAAAAAAAAAAAAAAAGTCCTAAAGCAGAAAAACATATTGGGAGCAGTAATCAAGCCAAAACTGGTCAAATGTGTACAAATTTTGCATTTAAGATAAGAACATTCGACTGTAAATATGTTCTATTTAAAACCCACGTGGCATCGTTTTACCTTCACCTGGTTCAAGTTCAAATGCCACATCAGTGCATCTTAGGCAATTAAATATTTTTTTTAAGATTTTAAAAGAATTGAGGAATTTTTTTCCCCCCATATCGAATATGTATAACAAATAAGTGCAAGAGGCTGAATGAAAAATCTGCAGAATGTGCCAATTAGGAAAAAAAGTAAAAAATTAAAATCTGCCTGATTAATCATCAGAACTAAAACAATAGTTAGTTGTGGCTGTGCTTGTCCTTTGGAAACACTTTAAAGTATTTCTTCATTTATAAATTTTACTAGGCTTGATTGAGATCTAGTCACCCTGAACCCATTTCAACTAGAACACATAATCCAGGTCTGCAAGGGAACAGCGCATCACTTTCCTTCCACTTTACAATAATGCACGCGTCGATCCAGCAAATCTCAATACGTCAAAGTTTATGGTTCTGTTGCAACAAAACGTGAACACGTTCAACTGGTTTAATTTTTTTCCCCAGAGGTACTGGAGTGTGCATTTAGCATTACAGGCCAAATCTTCAAATTACTCACCTTCAGGTCTTTGACTGGATTTTTGTACGTCTCCATCTGCTTGGTCTTCCTCTGGACGTAGCTGTCAATGGACTCCATCTTATTGAACTGGGCCTCATGGAGCTTTTTAAAGTCTGGTTTGGAAATTCACAACAGTTACCTTGAAGTGTTTGAAAGGATTATCGCTTCTCATTTCTCCACAAGAACGGTGAATTAGGGGAGGAGAGAACTTACTCGGAGTTGTGGGCTTCAACAAAGCCTTGCTCTTCTGCTGGAGACCTCGGTAACGAGGGATCCTGCCGCCTTTTACCAGCTTCGGTGCCTTTTCTGTACGAGAACCAGACGACGGGAACACATTCATCTCTGAAAGAGACATGCTGTTCAAAGTGAACTCTACCCTTATTAAATAACCATGGTTACCAGTATCAAGCTATACAGCACTCTCAGGAATCACAGTTCTGTTATAGCTAAAAGAATTGGTCATACCTTTTTTTCATAAAACAAAGAAGATAAAAAAGAAAATTAAAGAATGGTTGCAAAAGTACAAAAGTCTTGCTGTGTAGCTGGAAAAAAAAAAGGCAACACTTTTTTTTTTTCTAATACAAGGAAGTCAAATTCACCTGTTTGGAAATATTACCTCTGATGGCAGACATGGAAAGTCACAATGCGGGGATAAATAAGATTCACACATTCGGGTTAAAGTGATAGAAGTTTTTTCTTTTAACCAGATTTGACAAATACGAGCAGCCACTGCCTGCAAATCACCCAACTAATGTTAGCTTGTTCTACTTGTGGCACTCAAAGAGGGGGAAAGCAAAAATACATATTAAACGTAGATTTTAATCTACAAATATTTCTGCACAATACAAAGTTAATGCATGCACTTACTGTAGATCTGTGCAAAACCATCATATTTAAAAAAAAATATTTAAAAATTAATAGTAATAATTTTTTTTTGCAATAGTATGAATAATTGTGGCTTTATTCTTAAAAAAAAAAAAAAAAAACGCAATTAGAAATGTACTGATCGAGCGCTTCCTCGCCAACACTGATTTTCAATGTCCTTTGCTGTCTGACCTTCTGGTTGGCTTTTTTTTTTTTTTTTTTTTTTTTTTTATTTTAAGAATTACTACACAAAGCAGAAGAGGCGGATTTCAGCTCTGCTGATCGAGGTCGTAGCTTTTAATCTAACAAAACGTGAAGGAATCACTTTGTTTTATGCACGTAATGGCCCTATGATTTTGATTACGTTCAAAAAAATAAAAGTGGATCAAAGTACAAGCTGTCTCATTGCGGGGTTAGAAGAGTGGAAGATCTTAGTTTGGATGCATTTAATGGACATATTAAAAAAAAAAAAAAAAAAAAAGAAGAAGAAGAAATAACTCCAATGTTACTGGATTTATCATTCACCACTCGGACCCCATCATGGGAAAAAACACTTAAATCTGTGTCTCTACAAACAGAACATTTTGGTTTAGAATCTCTTTAGTCCATGTCTGGTTCTAAGGTTCTACAGTCTTTCTCGAAAAGCTTTACCGACCTGTTTCAGCGAGCACAGGAGCTTTATCCTCGGAGTCCAGCTGCAGCTGGGGCTCCGCTTCCTTCATCTCAGGGTCTTTGTCCAGGGTCACCTTCCTTTTCTTCTTCTCCCCTGCACTGCTGCAACATCCAGCTGGGTCAGCAGCCTAGAAAAGTGAGGGGCGGGAAAAAAAGCATAAGGAAACTCAATAAGGAGAATAATAATCCGAGAGCAAGTCACTATTACAACCTGTTACAACCTCATACCTCAGCAGCATCACTGATCTTCCTCTTGCTGCATTTTCCTCTCCCCCGACGTGTGTTCACAAACACATCCTTGCTGCAAGCATCATCTGCAGTCTCCTGGCCGCTGTCTGAAGCTGCATTTTCATCTACTCGTGCCTTTAAAAATCAAAATTAAAGAACAGGAGTAAACATAAAGGATTACCCCCGATAAGTGTTTGGTGCGGGGATTGCTTTTGTGGCACTAATGTAGTTCCGTGTCGGGTTACCTGCGCTTCCTCGTCGTTTTTCTTTTCCTTTTCCTTTTCATAGTGCTGCTGAATGGCTCTCAGGAGCTTATCGGCCTGTGCCGACCAAAGGAGATTGATGTTAAACGCGCTTTAACGCGGACAGTTCGCGTTAAAGCTAGCAAACCTCTGCCGTTGGCGTCCTCGGTCGGAGCAAAACACGTCAACGTACCTTCATGTTTGCCTTCAGCCCCAGCTCCTTCGCGATGCTTCGTAGCTCCGCGTACTTCTTCGAGCTCAAATCCATCTTCACCTGCTGCTTTTCCACTTCAAGAGGCGCCTCAGCTGACTTTGTTTGTTTGGGTGTAGGTCTCCGCACCGCTTTGTCTCAGATTCCTCGGCGCCCGACGGTTGAAATCGCCTCCGATTCGAAACACAGCCAGAGGAGCTACCCGATTGGCTCTCGCCTTTGACCGGAAGCGACGCACAGCCAATCAAATTCAACGTGGGTAAAAAAAATAAATAAATAAATAAATAAATAAAGTAGTAAATTTGGTTGACAAAGTGTGAAAGTTATTCTACATTTTTAATCTTAAAATTAAATAATCTGATTCAAAATGTATTAATTAAACTTTAGCTCATTTTAAGTTAAATCCTCTTATTTGAGTGTATCATTTCATTTTAAAATTAAACACATTATTACTGTTGCTATAAGTTATGGTTCTTGTGGTGCAGCATCATAAAATTATTGATTAATGGACTTAGCTTTTTAACATCCATCGTGGAGAAATGCTGGACGATGTCCACAATATTGACAATATTGTCAATATTGACCGATATTGACAATATCGGTCAATATTCCTGACCGATATTGTTTATTATTTATTTGTGTGCTGATCCCGGACGAGCTACTGAAAAACTTTCAGTAGCTCAGTATCTTGTGATAAAATAATAAGAATTAAATTAAATCATTTCATTTTTCTTCTGTTTTTTTTTTTTTTTTGAACCACTGACTTTGTTTTTTGATATTGAATCCAGGGCATATTATTCATTATATTATTTTAATTATTTATATAAAAACATGTATGAGTTTCATTCTGATTATTTTGGTCTGTCTCAACTCTTTAATACAAACATATGACATACAAATGTCATTTAAACATTATTACTCTACGCCCCAAGATATTTTTCATGTTTTAACAGACATGGACGTATTTAGAACTAAAACTATACTATAATGACAGCAAGTTGTGACTGGAGATGAGTGACTCAATCGTTTTTTAGGGTACATTAAAATTCACGAGTTTAATAAATAGAACAATATCTTGATCCCCCACACGGTGGCAGTGTTGCACCACAGGCCTTTCACGGTCAAACCAACACAGGACGTGACGTATTCTCCTTTCCGCTGTTGGTTCAAACACTGCAGCGCGGACCAGTCGCTGTTTTCATGCTGTACATCCTGCTATAATGGAGTTTGACGACAGTCTCGTCGTGGAGCGAGTCGACGATTTAAACACGACATTTCAACCGGAACATTTAATGACGCTCCACTGTGCGCAGTGTAACGCGGTCCTGGCCGATTCTTTAGGGCTCTGCGGGGAGCTGAAATGCATGGACTCCGTCATGTGCACGCGTAGGTTCTGTTTACGTTTTGCGATGCAGTCAACGCAAGTAGTCCCGCAGTTATTGTTGGCCACTTTGCTTGTGGAGATTCAAGTATTGTTTATTACTGCTACTATCTTTTAAAGCAACAACAAAACAAACAAATACCGAAATCGTATTGCTAATGACAGATTTTATCGCCCGACAGAATGTATCGCGTGACTTTTAAGTATTTTGGTCATTTTGATTAATTGGAGCCCATTTCCTTTCTGATTGATTTATAGTTATGTGTACGTTTTTCTCTCCCTCAGGAGTAACCAATGACGTGGTTGTGAGTGGATCTATGGAGTCAGTTCATAAAGGGGAAATGGCTGACTGGTGAGGAAAAGCAAAAAAGTATTTCCACTGACATAAAATCACACTTGGTTGACTCTGGTTGACTCTTTTCTTTTAACTTCTGAAGGTTGTTAGTTCGTATCAAAGTAAAAGTTGTTGAATTCAGATGGATGCCAAATAATTCAGATCAATTTAAGTAACTGAAAATGTAACATTTCATCCACTTTAACATTTTAAGTTTTACTTGTAATTTGACAATGTAAATATGTTAAAGAGACTACAAATAGTTTTGCAAGGCATTTTATTTAATTTATTTTTTTGCTTTTTGAACAAGTGTTCATGCACCACTGCAGACATGTTTTTTTCTTTTTACCCCAGTCGAGTGGAGCGCCATGTTGGACGAGTCCTCTTCCCATCATCTTTAACCACATCTGTAGGGTATTTCATAATTCTCTTTTTCTTTTCGACTAAATTTCTCGCATTTTCCTGGGTTCCTTTCAGCATTTGCTCCATTCTGAAATGCCGTTTGTGCAGCAGCGTCGTGGGGAAACACGTTCACGCTGCTCCTTCGCATCTGGCTGCCGCTCGCTCCGTCTTTCTCCTGAGCAAAGCCAAAATGAGCTGGTGAGCTGCTCTGCAATGTTGTCCCTGTCGAACTACCGAGCGTGTGGCGTGAAGAGCGAGTCACTGTTTCTGATTCATTGATTTATAAAATGTCTGTACCTGCAGTTACATTCTGGACAGCAGCTCAATGGTGAAGGCCTCCTCTCTCTCGTTTGAGCTGAAGCCTCTTCAGGAAACGGTTGATGAGGTGAGGAAAGCAGAAACCAAACGACCCGAGCCAACTGGGAACAGCAACACGCACTTTGACTGGATTCCTGCTCTTGTAGACCTTTCCGGTTGATTATAGTACCCTAAATAAGTTCGAGCTAATTTCACCTGACAAAAAGTGACGGAAATGCAGCCTCCAAATTACACTTCAAAAGTTAAGCGAAGGTGACTTCAAACATGAGACGCCGCTTCCATTTTTAAAAAAACTTGCAGCAGTTCTTGTCCTTTTCTCTGCAGGCGAGGCGGGAGTGTGAAGAACAGCTGGATCTGATGGCACACACCTGCAGCCAGCTGGCTGGCATGAGTGTGAACCTCAGCAGTCGGAGCAGGAAGTGGCGTTCGTAAGATGCATGGAGTTTGTGCTGTATCTGTGTTTCAAGCATTTTGCTTTTTTTTTTTTTGATGTTTCTGGATGCTGTTCGGCTGCACATGTTCTGTGTTCTTTTTTTTTTAAAGCTCATAATGTACCTTTCTTCGCATAAAACTGATAAAAGAATCTTTTTTTAAATTCATTTTTCACTCAAGTTCTGCTACACTTACTTGTACATTATATATATATGTTGTTTTATAATAAAATTGAGTGTGATATCCTTAATTTCTTTTTCATATATTGCATAGCCAGTAGTAATATGTTAGAAACCCCCTAAAATTCAGATTTTTTTTTTTTTTTATATCAAAAGCATAATCTCACTGAAAGGGGGGGAAAAAAAAGGTCCAACCTTTATTTAAATACAGCAAGGGTGAAAGGAATAACACATGAAAAGGCAAAAAAACCTTTTAAGAAGCTTGCCACTTGAAAAATTAAATGTGCTTTCTTTAACTTGGCTAGTAAAATGTGCAATGAGCTGCAAATAGAAGCCAGGAATTTGGACCATCCTGTTCTGCAAGGGAAATAAAGGTTGGATTTTTTTTGTTTCTTAAAGTCTGCTGTGTCGCAAAGTAAATGTTAGAGTTAAACATGAATGCAAACATCCAGCTTTAGTTTATGAATCTCATCGGCTGACTAAATAAAAATTCTTTGGTATAATTAAATAAAATAAAAAAATAAAACCTAGAGTGCTTTTCCAGCTTTAACTCTGTGCCTCAAACATGTTTTGCTGCTCATTTTCGAAGCGTAAAGGAAACGACACAATTCAATTGGCACCATGCTGCTGTTTATTGCTTAATTTTTTTCTGATACAGATTTATTTTTTTTAAATTCATTCATTTATTACAAAACCAGACAAGAGGCGTACACATATTAGGCATGCCCATTTCCTCCCTCTGTAGTGCATAGTTCCTATACAGCCCACCATCTCAGTGGAAAAGTTGAGCAACAAAGTAATTTCAGGAATCTCGCCAAAGCGTTCGTTGTTAAGTTTTCCTCATGGGAACAAGAACTGCAGAGCTGCACTGTAGTGGTACTGCCAGATTGCATGTGACACAACAGGAAAAAACAGAAACTTTTCCATTTTTCTTTTAGTGCTATATATATATGTATCGCATCTAATCGATAAAACCGTCGGCGTTACCTTCAGTTGGATTGGAAAATCATAATACCCCCCCCCTCATTCCCCTTATAATTACACTCATTCACATTACAAGGTTAGGTTATTGCATGCAATACAAGTCATTCGTTATTCTGCTAACTCATGCATATTTTTACTTTTTTTTTTTTTAAACCCACAAATTCATATCATCTGGACGTCTACTTGCTCATAAATTGGGATTATGAATCACCAGAAAGAACATTACAGGGTTGCCCGAACACAGCATTCAGGACGCGACGGTGACGATGGGCGGTGCAAGTCGGTACGTGGAGAGAAAGTGCTTTTCACGCGAGCGTCGTTCGGCCAGCTATTCTAAAGTCTGCAACTCGCAGACGAGGAGAGGGTCTTTGTGGATGCTACAAGAGTTCAGATTTTAACTCAGGCTACAAAGTAAAGATACAATGAAAGGAAGTAGGTGGTTTAACACGTTGCGAGTTCAAAGGCAGAGCAAGGGAAAGGGGAGGGGGGATTTTCAATGAGATGTTAACACAGTCCTTTTAACACCAACTCCTGGAGCTATATTCATGCATTACTTCAGGTTATTGCTTCTAAAACTTCTAATTAAATACAATTATGTGGATTAAAATAGAACGCTCTGAATCCCAAAACTATGAGGTCACTTGTACAATTTGGCGATGAGGAATGGAGCGGCATCACCTATGCAAGATGCTGAGCTGGGGACTTGAGGTCCTCCTCCTAAATCACTTCTGTAAAGGTTCTCGGAAAAAAAAAAAAAGTTTTGGCTCTTATGTTAAAACTTGACAGACCACGATGTGGTTTAAAAAAACCCCCAAAACATTAACTCGTGCAGAGGTGCACCAAGAGATCCAAACTCTTTCCAGTCAGCGAATTCGCCGTAAACTACGTTTCCATTCCAAATGTGCGCAAAATGTTGTTGATATTATGCTAATGATTTAAAAAAAAAAAGTTTACATTAAACGCAATTAATATCACACTGAATACGTTTGTTCGTCACATGACTTGGGTGATTTGAAAATAGTATTTCTGTTGCAGTTTTGCGAAATAAACCAATCTCTCTACGGTCGGAACGGCGCCTCATCCTAGAGACAACTTTTTACCAAAAAAACGAGAGCTTCTTCGAAAGTACCGTGTTTCCATTAAGCTAACTTATTTTAAAAATGCCAATTTGTGCAATTATATGGTTCGTGGGAATGTAGCCGTGTGTACAGCTCTCACAGCGTACAGCTCTCTCAGCGGCTGCAGTCTGGCGAGAGAGAGCCAGACCGCAGCAGGAAACAGGAAGGCTGAACAAAGTTGCTATCTTACTGAGCTTTAAGCCTTAACGGCTAATAAGTGAGTAACAGATATGCTGTTTCTGTAATGCTAGCTGCGCTAACAATGGTAAGAGCTAAAATCAGACATCCTTAAACTTCACTTCGAAAATACTTGCAAACCCTATTCTACAGCGACTCCTCTGTGACGCGGCCTCGGCTCTCACTGTACACAATCGCTCTCCAATGACGACAGGACGACTAGAAATAAAACATTTTGAACGCGGTTACGTTTTCTCAATGTTACAGTTCAAGACAAGTCATAAAAGACTCAAATCGATGTTGGCAGGTCAAAGACGTACAAAAGCCACAAAATCCTGATTGGTGGCACCTCTTTGTAATGGTGCATCCCAACGGTGTCATGCTATATATTTCCTACTAGCACATACATGCCTTAAAACAGAGCTCAAGCACTAGATTTTAGGTCAAAGCGGTATCTAAATTTGACGTACCTAGAGGTTTTTAAGTACGTGAGGCTAACGCTCCCTAGCTTTTACTGAAATGGACTCCACAGATTTGAGCTTCAGCTCGGCCTACAAAACCGATACTCTTGATGAAGCAAGCGTCACTACTGGTCATGCACGGCTACTATGATGGTTTTTTGTTGTTTTTTTGTTTTTTGGCACCACAGTCCCGCTAAATAAGCTAACGCACATGAGTCTATACATATCTTAATGGAAGACATTGGTGATTTTGTTGCTTTCAAACAACTTGTCACTTGTTTTATACAATATACAGTTTGGTCAACAACATGACAGTTAAGATCAAATATTGCACAGATCCCGGTAAAGTGTGATCCTGTCGAAGTTGTTTTCCCTATACATGTATGTGGCAAAAAAAATAAATAAATAAAATAAACTAAAGCGGGGAAACCATTTGTGAGCTGCAACAAGTGTGAGCCGTAAACTCTTGATGCTACGCAGACACGGCCAGGCACGAGTCGGATATTAGCATCAAGGTACGAAGTAGGGATGCACCGAAGCGAACTTTTAGGCTGACACCAATACCCGATATTAATACTGCCATTTTGGCCGATAACCGATATTTGCCGCCAGCTTCACTCATTCTCTGCTTCATCTAAACTCCCCGGATTCCCGTGATGCGTCGCTGTCACATGACCGATCTCCAGAAAAACGGCAGCAAGATGGAAATAAATTTTGGTTGCTAGTAAAATTTTAAAGACTGAATTTAAAAAAAAAACACACAAAAATGCTTTTAACGAGACGCCAGAAAAAGAGCTCTGAACAGAGATGTCTAGCCACGACCCTTCCCCACACGTTGCTGCACACTGTGATCTTGGCAGGGACTTTGCTTTTTTTTTTTTCCCCCCCTGCCTAACAGGAGTCCAAATTTAGCTGTACATTTTCAGCGACCTAAATATTTCTGGTTAAATGAAAGCAGTTGTCTCATCGTACCCATTTTGGTTTCAGATTTTTAGAGAAATACAACCAGCTCACGCCGAGGCAAGACGTTGAAGGAATCCTCCTAGCAAACAAAACTATCTCTGAATATAAGCAACAGCATATTTGCCTTCTGCTCTCCTGCCCAACTCCCTGACTTCATTACTGAAACATTGATGGACAGACAAGAGTGACTGCTGTGGTGCTCCGTTAACGCCTTTGTTCAGAAAACGCTCCTCTCGATCCCATTGGACTTACTGTGGCAATGAGGTAGTTGAAAAGAAAAAGGAAAATGAATCAACAAATCTTAATTTGTATCACAGGCGTTTGATCTTTGCTACAGTATGTTGTGTCTTTACTTTCCTCAAAAAAAAAAACAAAAAAAAAACAAATATAGTTTACTCATTATCAAATCTATTGTGCGGTTGAAAAGCAACTCCGTTTACATAAGCGGCACCCGGAAGTCACCCGTTCCTTTAAGCGAATTAAACAGGTGTCGTTACGCCAGGCTTTATGTGATAGTTTTTATGTCCGAAGTTGGACGACTTGAAATCTTTTGCGAATCCGAAATGCTGCTGCGAGCGGTCCTCTCTGATGATCGGGCTGCAGAAAGACGTCAGGACAAATGGGAGTGCTGTGGACGAGAGAGAGATATCCAGTGTCCCAGAAAACAGCAGGAAAGGCAGCGGGAGGAGCTGCTTCGCTGCAGTTCCCCTGGGCTCGGCAGAAGCGGCGCTTCTGGGTCTTCTCCCGGGATCGGCTCCATCTCTCCACCTGCGAACATCGGTTTCACTGGAAGAGAAAACGCGGCATTAAGCTAGCATGTTAAAATCTCCCGGTTACTAAATTATTTGCACAAAATCCACCCATTTGCAGAATCTTTGTGGTTTACATCAAGAACATTTTGAAGGGGGCCAATGCCACTTGACACATCATTGGCTGGCAAACCAGCCAATCCAGGAGCATCTGCTCATTGATTGGCTGTACAGTTGAATGAAACAGTCTGTGGGTGTTATTAACCTAAATATGGTGTGAGTCCCAAATAATCACAGATTTCAGGTGTTCCTGGGCAGATACCAAAATAATAATAATAATTATCATTATAATTAATAAATAATACTTTTCTAATTTATTTATTATTATAAAGGTATGTCAGGTATCAGTCTGATCATGTCTTTAAGCATTATTCTGATAGCATTGTGGTAACATATACATACAAATATGTATGCCCGGTGCCCAGGGCGGCATTTATCCTGTAACCGCCACTGTAGAAACGCAATGTGATAAACTGTGGAAATTAACACAAAAGCACTAATAACACTAAGTGGCCAAAACCTTAACTAATCAGCTCAGTGATATAACAGATGCTGGACAAATAAATTTCGCAGAGGAAAAAAAACCAAAAAAAAACACAAAACTGACTGACCTGAGTGTGAAATGATGTAGAAACATTTCCTCTGCTCCTCTGAGCTGCTGCTGCTGCTGCCGCCGCACACAATGGTAAACAAAAGCCGGGGGGATCCTTCCTCTGCGGTGACACATTCAGGGTCCTCTTCACCTGCCGGACAGCCAGGTTGTTTACTCCCATAAGACGACTCCCAGGTCTCATAGGGATGCCTCAAGGTGGCGGACCCCCTTCTCTCCTCTCCTGGACACGGCGAGGGGGAGAGAAGAAGGTCCTCTCCTTCCTTCTCCCTCCGCTCCTACGCCATCTTTGCTCTGCTGTAGCGCGAGCGAAAGAAGAGCGCGGCGATTGGACGGAAGGGTCGTCGGTCAAAGCCAAGCCCCGCCCCGGAAGTACACCTTTTTCTCTCGTTCTTGATCTTAATTGGGATTAGAGGTTGTTCATAAAATCACAACCTCTAAAAGATATTCAGACGCTATTACCGTCAGCTGGCATAGAAACGTTATAAATGTACAACACACGTTTCCACTACAGCAGATGAAATAATTATTATTTTTAAATAAGCCTGTGGGAGTTTTTAAACGGTAAAAAAAACAAAAAAACAACTAAGATTTTGGCTAGCTTACTGTTTAAGAATTCAGACCCATTGGATCATCTAGTTCTAAATCCAAATTCAGGCTTTTGACACGTTGGAGGAGGGAAACCTCCAAAGGTTTCCATCACCAGACACTGAGAGATGGAACAGTCTGTTGTTAAGAGTCATAATAAAATAGCAAAGTTGATTCGACTGACTTTGCAGAAAAGTCCAGGTAGGTTTCCTTAAAATACTTTCATACTATAAATATCAGCTACCATGTATCGGTTCCCCAAATCCCGTGTATTATCAGCTAATAAAGCAGCAAACCTCGACAAAACAACACAGATTGCATTGCACTTTTTATTCAAATCAAGTTCAATAATCACTTACATAGCTACAGAGAGACATCACATAATATATAACTTATGATCCCATAATTATTGATAAAAAGTAGTCGAGCTTTTCTTCCTGCACTGTTACAGAGAAATCCAGAGATGAAACAAAGAAACACCGAAGCTTCAGCGGCTCAGACAACTAAACTCTGGTTCATATTGGTGCTCCTATTTCACCAAACACAGAAATAAGTTAGAAAACATGATTAGCATTTTTGTTTCTTCCTATATTCGCCACAATAGAAACAGATGAAAGTAACAGAAGAATGAAACGATATCCGTGTGGAGGCAGGTGATCTGCTCCACCGTAGATCCTAACATTCATTCCTAGGCTTTGATCAAGTCCTAATAGGATTTCATTCAAAAAGAATCGCAAGACTTTAGTTTTAAACACTAAGTTTAGTGACGTAGTCGAGGTCGTGGATTTGTGATTAGTGTTTAGTCATGGCACTTCAGTGAGTTAATCAACAATCAGTGGGGCTGGTCTCGCTTCGCCTCGGGGAATTGAATAATAAATTACAGCTTGCTGGCCGGAGGGAAGCACTCATATAATCCTGTCAGCGTTGAAATAAAAATAACCATGAAATGGAATCACACATTTAACACTTTGCACTTGAGCACATTACAAAGACGCACGATTTACATATGATATCATCAGCACGAGTAAACTTTGATTGAAACTTACTCATAGCGACAGCGAAGAGCTTTACCACGTAGAACAGCAGTGTTACCCACTATGGCCCTCTAATAAATACCGGTGGACGATTAGGAAGGTGTTCATCGTGACATTGCATAAAACAACTCAAGGCACGCAACTTTTTTTTTAAAAAATGTTCCCCCTTTGCTCACGGAGCGGCGCGAGCGGCGGAACGTCAGGATCGGAGACGTCTGCCCTACGTTGGATGTGGTGCCCGAGACGGGCTGCGGCGAAGCAGGATGAAACTACGACCCGACAACAAGCTGACCAGTCCGAGCTCTACTCATGAGGTGTGAAGAGAAACAAACGAACAAATAAAAAAAAAAAAAAAAAGAAAGAAACTTTAGTGGAGAAACCGGATGCTCATTTTCTGTTCCACGTCCACCTTTTCCAAAATCTGCGAAAAGAGACAAAACTGCATGTTAACTCACAAGAAATTACCGCCGAGGTTTTAGTTTTTGCAGGGAGCTGCATGCATGCGAACAGGTGAGGCAGCAAGCAATTTGTAGCATTACCGTTCAAACGATAAAATAAAAACAAACACTTTGTTTTCACAATTCTTATTAATCGTTAGCTTGCGTATGCAGACTCAAAAAACAGGCAATTTAGTGAAAACGACATTCAGAGCAGCAATTAAGCGAAACTTTAGAAAACATATATAGACACACGTTTCACTTTTAAGATAAAAACCCATTTGTCTGTTAATATATTTTACACCAAACTCCTCAAATCCTCACGATTCAAATTCAAAGGAATTCAATGTTATTGCGTTCTAAGCAATAAAATGTTTAGTTTCTCATTTAAAATGGCAGTTAAAAAAAAAAGAAAAAGGTATTGAATTATTTTATTTCCATCTTTTAATGGATTTATTCTTCAGAATTTACAAATATTTTTTAGCAATTTTAAAAAGATCAATTAATTGATTAAAAAAACGATTAATCGATAAAAAAACCAATTAATTTATTTAAAAAAAAAACCAATCAATCAATTAAACCCAATCTATTATTGTTTAATCAATTACTAAATTAATCATAACTTGCAGAAAATTAAGAATTGGAAATATTTTCCAGTTTTCCCAGAAAAATGTTTGGAGAAATTGCAAGAAAAATCACAACCAAGCACGGTAGTGGCAGTATGGTCTGTGGGTCTGATTTGCACAAGCAGGAGCCAAGCAAGTTACGGTCACTCAGTTGACACAGACGAAGTCAAATCAGTGGTCAATGTGAGAACAGAGCTGAATGTGACCTCACACTGGTCTAGTCAAAGCCTACAAGGTGAAATGCAACTCGCCTTCATAAATTCTTGAAAGGAAATGCAGCTGTCTCCGTTGGTGTCGGCTTCCTGGATGGTCCTATCAGCAATGCTGCCGAGCTGGTCGTCCGAAATGTTTACGCCGACCATCATCCGAAGGACCTGAAACAAGCGACGTCGTCACGGTTACTGCATGCGTTTTAAATTCAGCAACTGCTGAAGATGAGATAAGTGTTTACGGCGGTCAAAAGAAACGTAACGCTACACAGACTGCAGAAACGTGATCGCTTGGAGGTATTTTAGCTCTTCGGCGAGTGATCGTAGGAATCAAAGTCAGTTTTTTTTAGCAGGGAAAAAAATGACGTGAAAAGCATTTGGAGTCTGAATCAGGCAGGCCAGGTGGCAGGACTGTTTTGCACCAAACAAGGCCTGCGTCTGAGGCACTCAGCCAGCAGCTTCCCACCAATTACAGGTCGAGCAAGGTCACCCAAACCGGAGCGGCTTCTCGGAGAGACAACAGAAAACGCACAGGAAGCTCCGAGACGAGAGAATGAAGGGCCTGCGGCTAAGGTGAGCCATCACATCACTATCAGCACAAGGCCAAAGTCTTTTCATTGACTCGGTTAATCGAGCTTCGTGCAGATCCCTGAAGTTGCATAACTGCGTCCGGCTCTCCTCTGATTAGGAGGGAAGCAAGTGACACCAGGCAGATTTGGGTTGGTTTATTCAGGGTTCGCACACTTTTCCCACAGGAAAATAAATAAATAAATAAAAAATGAAGCAAATTGGAGATCAAATCAATACAAATTAACTAAAAATAAAAAGTAAAAAAAAGACAGTTTCAATTCACCATTATCTGATATCATTTCTGACTATTATTAATAATGTCTTGTGAGGAGATAAGGAGGCTAAAATGTAAGAATTTTATGTTTTCAAACGTCTCTTGTACACCACACACCTGATCTGGTCCAAGAACAAAACACTAATTTACCATCAAAAAAAAAAATTATTCCTCCAATTTTAGTAACTCTAGTTTTAAAATGTAAGACGACCTTTATTGTAATTACACAGATCAATAAGCCATTGAGCCACTAGAAGGAACAACTAATGCACTGAGAGAGCCCCAACAAACCTGAACGCAACTCAAATCCCTGGTCAAAATAAAGGCTTAAGCATAATGTACAAAGAAAGTTACAAAATATATCCTTGAGATGTTATCTGGCATTTAACAAGTAGAAATTATTTTGGTGATTCCAACTTAAAATAACTTCAGCCATTAAAACAAAAAAATTGTTGTTTTTTATTAGGTGAATGAATACATCTGGTTTTAAGTGTAAATAACATTCAGCAACTTTAGGCTTTTTCTAAAAGGCCAGATTGAACTTTATTTAGAAGTTGTGCAGATAGAATATTCAAGCACTTTGAAGGACTTTATACACAAATCAAGCACTTGGAAACACTTACCTGAAATTCAAGCATTTTCAAGGATTTCAAGCACCCAAATCCTAAACCCTATTTATTTGTCTCTACTGGAAACAGGTTTGCAAACAAAATCTAACTGATTTCTGTAATGTTGAAAATAAAGAAAGAAAAGGAAGTGAGAGCAAACCGACTCACTGACCTGCAGCAGCTCGTCCCGGGAGATCTTGTCGTCTCTGTCCAGGTCGTACAGACGGAAAGCAACTGGGGAAAAAAAAACATAAAACTTTGGGTTTTTTTTTTTTCAAAACAAGTTACGCAAATGGTAACCCACTGACCAAAACCCCCGTGAATGTTCCCCATAATGGTCAGCAGCTCCACCCTAACGCAACCTCGGCGTGCACTCACAGAGCAGCTTGTTTGTCCTGCTGTTGAGCGGCTCCGCGGCGGGCGGGTTCTTGCTCTTCTCGTTGTCCTCGATGGGTCTGAAGTGCGCCAAGGTGCGCATGAAGCCCTTGAAGTTCACCTGATCCTCCCTGGAAGACACAAACCCTCAGAGTCAGCGGCGATCCGACACCTGCGGTGCGGACTTTTTCCCACTTCTCCAGCTTGAGCGAAAGCCAACGGTGCCAGGCCTCCGAGAGGAAATCGAAACCATGTGAAACCATTAAAAGCCACGTCTGGAATCCAAACGCCCACTCCTGAGACATTTAGGGATTTTAATGATATAGACAAAACAACATCTGGTTTTCCAGCCTTCTACTCTGATATAAATATATACATAAAAAAAATGAGGCTTATTCTAGGGATGGGAAATGTTCCTACACATTTTTAGGTCAAAGACCTTTAATTTCACGGAGCGCTCTGAACTTATGAAGCTGGTTCTGAAAGTAGAAAAGAAACAAAGAAAAAGGTCTCTACATCTTTTTTTTAAATAAATTAGGAGGTAATAATAATTAAAAAGTGAACTGATGGATCCGGAAGAATAAACTATTGAATGGATGGAAAAATGGAACAAACAAATTGGCAGATTAATGGATGGAGGGAGAGACAAAAGGATGGACAAACGGATGAATGTATGGAGGAATCGATGGATGGACAGACAGACAGAGAGGCAGATGGATGGAAAAGTGGACAGATAAATACTTAAACTGCTGGGTGGATTAAATATTTAGATAAATTCAAAACAAATCTGGAAAAAACATTTCTATATCCCATTTTCAGAGTTTTCCCCAGTGTATCATCAGCCTGGCGGGCCACCAGGCTTTACTTGTCCCCCCACCAGGCTAAGCATTGCTTATTTATTTAGGTCTTTTTAAAATGTTTGCATTTTTTAAAGACTTTATAGTTGGCGTTCATTTATTAATCTTCAAATAACACACAGTTATCAAGTGACATTTTCAAATTTCTTGCCAACTTTAAAGAAAAATTTTAAACTCAAAAAAAAATTTGCCTGGTCGCTGGATGGATGACTGAACACGGCCTTCAAAGACTTCGCAGACAAAAGTCAGAGAGAAACAGCGAGTTAAGAGAAACTCACCCTTCAGGAAAAAAGGCGTTGATGATTCTGTCCCCAAGAGGATTGATGGCCAACTCGGGGATCCTCTGGAAATCTTCTCGACTGCCGATATCAGAAAATACGATTAACTTCTAAGACAACCCCATAACGGTCCGCTACAAGGAGATTTTAGCTTAGCAGAAACATATACCAACCAAGTTTTTTAAATTAAAATCACCCCCTCTCTCCATTTCTCAGAAAGGTGGGGACTGGGTGTAGACCTCTAGAGGTCATTGTTATGGCAACTCTCGGGACGATTAGGAAAAGCGACAATAAACTAGGGCGAGCAGCACCCGAGACGTGTTTTCTGTAAATAGAATGTCTTTCAGGAGACGCGCTTCCACGAAACTGCAGACACGTTTCACTGTCCTTGAAGGGCTGTCCTGCAAATGATTGTCTTGGCAAACCAAACGCCCGTGTCAAACCACGGTTCACACGAATGTCTTTATTGCTCAATAATTATCTCGTATTCCATCACCTATCACCTTAAACTAGAGCCAGTTAAGTCGCCTCCCGGAGGTTTGTTATTGACCTTCCACAAAGAATAACCCTCTACTTCTTTTGCTCCATGTGGAGATATTCTCCATTTATCAGCAGGAAAGTGATGGAACGCATAAAATAAAAGATGCAACAATCAATAATTCAAAGATTGGGAGAATCAGATGCTCAAAAATGCGTCCAAACAAGCACGTTCCACATATTTTTTTCTATAAAACGCCTCAACCAACAGCGTGAACTTTAATGGAATTTTTATAGCAGGAAGTATTGGAAATCTGCGGATTATATTGCTTTTTTTTTTTCTCCCTCCCACTTAAATGCGAAACTTTGACATCTAACAAAGAACCTAAAACAGATCTGGAATATAAACAGGAAATCAGATTCATTCAGAGAATGATGATCGATACTTACTCCCAAATGTAAAACAGCTGTAAGAACCGAGTGAAGTTGCCCCCCCGACCTTCTTCAAATCAGACAAAATTGGTGTCAAATTTTAAAGGTATAAAGATACGTTTCTAGAGGTCATTAAAGGTCAACCAGCACCCCCTCTCTCGTCGCCGTCTTCAAATCAAACAAAATGAGTGCCAATCAACTCGACTCGTTTGTGCAGCAAAAATTGAAGTTCAAAGGTCAACCAGCCCCCCCATTTTTCTGAATATTTTTAGAATAATAGCACAAAAGAAATTTTTTGCCGCACAAACGTTTGACATCAATTTTGTCTGATTTGAAGGTGCATGTGTGTGTGTGTGTGTGTGTGTGTGTGTGTGTGTGTGAGGGGGCAACTTCACTCAGGTACTTTAATATCTGATGTAAACCCATCCAGCTGTTGCCTCCTGCAGAAAATGTTAGGTGATGCGTTCATGTGCAGCTGCTTACCTGAGTGTGCCGTTTTCTCCTTTATCCAGGCTGGTGAAGCGGCTGTACAGGCGGGTGATCTGGCTGTGGGAGACTGCAAACCAAACAATTTCAAGATGTTGGAGACAGAACAGCAGAACACAACACACACACCTCCTAAATAAATAAATACTTAATACAATTACACCACACTGACAGCGCCCAGGTAATCCTCCAGCTTCACATTACACAGTGAGCAGCTGGAGGTTACGCAAGTCCTTCATTTTACTTACAGCCCGTTTCCTTCTTGATTTCTTCTATTTCTTCTTCTCTGAGTAACGTGGACGCTCTGGACCCCATGGCGAAACCTTAAAAAAAAAAACACTTCAGCAGCTCCCTATCTTGCACAACAGAACCAGCCGAGATACGTCGAGGCTGGAAGTTAGCAAGCGAGCTAACCTTTGCGGGCTGAACTTCAAAAATGACCCGGTTCGTTCAAGCAGAGGTCAGAAGCGGAGTTTCGCCCAGACGGTGGCTTGCTGCCTCTCTGTTGTCACAACTCGACCAGTGGCCTGCTTTCTATTAAAGCTTCCTTCCTCTCGGGCCGGATTTCATGTTGTCGAGGCGAGTTTCGGTCCGGCGAGCTTCCTGTCTAATGAGGTGGGCGGGAGCAAACATGACGCCGCCCTGATGCCCTGACAGGGCCTGTCCGTCTCGTCTCATTACGTTTAGGTAGCTTAGCATTTTGCCTGCATGGAAAAAAAGCAAAACAAAACAAAACAAAAAAATAAATAAATAACATTTAATAAAATAAAATAAAATAAAATAATTGAGTCGGGAATGTGAGGTGGTCCACTTAAAAAACACAAATAATAAAACTTGTATTGTTACTGAATTTATTTAATTCAGTTTTCAGCTGCAGAAAGTCAGAAAAACACACAGAGCACTGGCTATCTGAGTGCCTGAACACGCGACTCATTTTGCTATTAATAACCACCAGGACAGCTTGTTTTTGGAAAAGTTATTATTGTTTTGAGTATGCAATAAAACATCTCGCCACATGATGTCGCACTTATGTTGTTTAGGCCAGACGATGTGCACGTATCAAAGGTCGGGCTATAAATCTGTGCTGCAGAGACTCTTCTAAAAAGTCAAGCTGAATGTTATTATTTATGTCGCGGGGAGGAAATAAAATGAAACCAAAAGCAAACCACACCAGCGTAAACACATTACGTAGAAGATGAGGAATGTTGTAATTTCGTGTGAGAATGAGTCTTGTGATGGTAAGTCATTTATTGTCACTGTTGTGACAATAACCAGTCAACTTGCAGTTTTGACCACAGTCATGTAAGAAACTGAATCATGTGATTTTAGCTAATTGGTTATTGTTATATGTCTTGACAGTCAAATGATCGGTGGCTTTAGATCTGTACATTTATTTCAGTTTGGCGTACTTTCCCTGTTTTAGGTTTAGCTGAAGTGAAGAGTGTCATCTTTGCTCACAAAGTTCACAGGTTTTCTACATCATCCAATAGATGCTTTGTGCATGGATGTATGGAAGGTCCTCATATCCTATCATCTGGATTAAATATGTACTCTTGAAATACCAGGAAAATGGGTCAGTACCAGGTCTATTAGCAGGATAATGATCCGAAAAGTATTAATAAATAAATGGAAAATAAGATAATCTGCCTGGATATGTGGCTATCTTGACTCTCAATTATATATTTCCATATATAAAAGAAACTGTAGAAAACATGTGGACTTTAAAAATATATACATTTTTACAAAATTGTCAATGTGAAATTTTACAACTTCTAGAAAATCTGAATTTATTTAATGGTTTCCAAACTATTCTTCCAGCAATAAAACAATAGCAAGTGTTTGAAAGTGTAACAGAATTTAATTTAACAGGGACTCAATTTTAATTCCTTTTCAAAATGTCAAGTGAATGTGCAACAACTGAGTTTCACTTAAAAAAAATCCTAGAATATTTTCTGTTTTAATTTACTGAAGACTAATGTTCATTGGCATTTTCAGACATTGCTCCCTCGTTTCCTCTTTTTCAGTTTAAGCTGAATATGCAGTATTTAATATACATTTAATCTGTCTGCTCTTTGAAATTGAAGCAAAAGCTAAGGAACCGTAAACAAACTGAGCTTGACATCCTGCCTTACTCTTGCGCTGACGTAACACGCAAGTTTAATCCACTTGTCAAAAAAATTCCAGTGTTGTTTTTATTTACTGGAACAATTTAATGTTTTCTGTATGAGTGACTGCTGGTGATCCTTCCCTGCTGGGAGAGTAACGTGACAAGAAAAGAAAAAGGCATTTCGTAAGACTACTAACTGTTTAACATTTGATTCATTTGAGGTGTTCATAATTTAATAATGCGATTCTGAGAAGTAAGCATGTTTTCTTAAGATATTTCTCTCATTCGTACGATGCATTTCAGGCAGATTTAATGAAAGTTATATGATTTTTAACACATACTGATGTTATTTTTAGGTTTATATGTGTTTGGGTTCACCTAAAAGGTAAAATACATTTTTTTAAAAAAGCACTACCAATTTTGGTTTGTCACATTTTAATTTCAAAATCACTGAAGTACAATAAAGTATCTTGAGACTCCACCAGCTTTCATGGCTTAGGGTTCATGTTTTACATCTCAATCAAACATCAAAGTAAGACACTTGATCCAACAGATGAAGCTCAGAGGAATCCCAGTGTTATAATTGTCCTTCATTCTTAAAAAAAAAAAAAAAAACCCACAAACAGGCAGAAGCAGTAATCCATCATCGACAAACTTCACAGTGATATTGCAACATCATCATAAAGCGTAAAAATTCTAGGTAAAATCAAACAGCATGGTAAAAACGTGCAATAGTGTGTTCATAAAACGATAACGTCAACTCCTTATCGGATTGATTCCTCAGCAGTGCAAAATGAAGTTTCTGAGCTCCGTCGAGAAGCAGTTTGAGGCCAAAAATGGTTTTAGTGGGTTTTTACTTGCTGAAGCCACACACAGAGTCCATGGCCACGAGGATGCTGGGAAACAAGAAAACAACACAAAATTACCAGCGACTGCGCCACACCAAGAGGTCGATTCGTTTCACTAATGTTGAGTAAATACTTGGCAACAAGAAAGTGAAAGCCGAGTCCTTTTCACATTAAAAATAACACTTCCGGTTTAACAGTGACAAATGCAGAGTTAAAAAAAAAAAAAGTGGTTTAGAAACAGGGAAGTGGACGTTACCTCTCAGCAGGGTATCCCCTTTCACACAGGTTCACCAGAGCATACAGATGCCTCAGCGCATATTCAAACTATAAAAAGAATTAACAAAAAAAAAAAAAAAAAAAGGACGTCACACGTCAGAGATGTTCCCAGAGTCTCCGTTTCAATCCAACACGTAAATAAGCAGCCATATTCTGGGTCGCTACGGGCAACCGAAAGGTCAGGAAGTTCCAGGAGTAGAGGAAGAGCATTTTCTGATTCAAGCCTTACAGCTGAATGAAAGGCGGCGTGGGGAATTCACTGACTTACAAAGAATATGTAAATCACAGGCGTCCAAATTTTTTGTCACATGTGGTCTGAAAATTTCCAAAGTACTGTAAAAAAAAATTTTTACCTACTAAAAGACATAATTTTTTTATGTTGGAAAAGGAAGTGTAATTATTCCAGATTCAAAATGTAAAAAGGGTTTTTGCTTCATTAAAAGAGTCACCACTCTGAATTTTTTTTAATGTCTCGACTGAAAATAAAGGAACTTCTTTTTTTTTGTCAATTCCGAGCATTTAAAACCAGATTTAAGTCTTTTTTTTTTTTTTTTTGAAAAGTACACAAAACCTGAGTATGGAACACTTTTGTTGTAGACAAAATCTTCTTATGTGAGATTTTAATTTGTCTACCTTCATTTTTGATCTGATTAAAAATAAAAAAAACTCAATTTGCATTAACCACCAGCTCATTCTTGAACTGCAGCTGTTGTGGGTGGCACAAAATCTGGCCCCAGGCCACACTTTGGACACCCCGGATGTGAATGTAATATGTAAAGTTTATTTTTTGAGGTTGTTGACATTCTGCAAAACTAGAAGTGAAAAACGTACAGCAATATATTTCATTTCTTTAAATAAATTATGCTTTTCTGCTAATATTTGAACATTCAGAGTCTGTAACTTTACAACCACAAATTGAAACATGAATTACTGAAATTTGATGTGATGATTTGACATAAGCTGGAGTATAATTGCATTTTATTGTTGATTGTTTTACTATCTCTATATTCACACCCCCTGTATTCAGACACCGCTTAATAAAAGTCAGTGCAATCACCTGCTTTGAACTTCATTTGTTCAATTCATCATCCGATAATGGAAAGAGTACAGAACAGAATACTTTTGTGTTCTATGATTATATTCCCTGTATTTATTAGTTTTCAGTTTACTTGGTTATAGATTTCCTGACATATCTAATCATTTTTATATCTCAGCTGCAGCTGGATGCTGTCCCGACATATTTCACATTCCAAACATACTTGGGTACAAATGTCTGACATTTTGTTACATTCACTAAAAATGAAGAGCTGTGTGGAGCTGCTGGAAGTTGATAAGCAGGAGATATTACAGAGCAGACTGAGAAATGCTCAGAAAATCTATTAAAAAGTAGAACATGTATATCACCTGTTTTCTTTTTAAAACCTTTAGTTATACCACGTTAAAGGTCCAGCAGCTTACAAACCGTCCTCCTTTCCTACTATCAGGGCGTGCCAACCGCAGTTTTGGATTAAAGCCAGGTGTGTGTGACATTTCTGATGAACAATCTGTCAGAAAAGATGTAATTCCTCTTCGAAAGCAGAACCAAACTCATGTCGCGCTGATGCTTGTCTGAGTTCAGACAATAAATCAATAACAACCTACATGTGGCAACAAATAATACGCCTGATAGAATATTCAATATATAGAATATTCACTGAACTCTGACCCACAGCTTTCTGGGAAATGTACGCAGACGAAATGTTTTCGCCGTTCAACCTCTCACGGCTGGCTAAAACCAGATTGGTGGCATCAACTCACTCGCTCTTTGGTTACCTAGCAACTAGGGTGGCTGTTTATCGTATCGTTTATCATGATACTTTTTTTTAAAATTATGATATCACTTTTGATTTATTTTTGCCACAATAAATTCTAATTAATTATGTTAAAAAACAAAACAAATTGAAAGGATTGTGAGTTTTACTAATTTATTCACCGTTTCTTCAATGAACGGATCAATAAATATTAATATATTTGAAAATACGAGGAAATGAAGTCATTATGTGCTCTTTAGAGACACAAATCGTATTGTTTTTTACCAGATGGGAATGTTTCCAAGAGCACTATTTGTGCTTGTGAGGCTGTATGGCTGTTACTTAACTGTATGGCTGTTAAATAACAGCCATACAAAACTGCTTAAAAGTAAAAAACAACCACATGGTGAACAAAATAGGAAACGTCTGGCAGTATTTCATACGTTTAAAACCAAATTGTCGATATCGACTGACATGGATCGTTTATAGGGTGATAAATCTCTCAGCCACACGCCGTCCAGCCACCTCCAGTGACTGGAAGCGTTGTCTCTTACCTCAGGCTTGTGCCAGTTGAAGCAGCTGTGTTTGTAGTGGTTGACCGCGGCCTTGTAGCAGCCATGCTGGGAGAGTTCGGCTCGGTCGTTCAGAACCTCCTCTGTCTTCAGCATGCTGCCGGTCACCTTCTCCACGATGTGGCGCATGGTCTCAGCCAAAGTCTCCTTGACCTGAATGCGCGCAAACAGATCATCAGTTTGGAGCGTCCAAAGTTTTGGAGCGCCCCAAGGGGAGCAGGGGGATTTCTCCTCTACCTTGAGGTGGGAGCTGATCTCCGCCAGCAGGGCCCGCGCCGCTCTGATGTCATTGGAGGACATGAGCTTCCTCTTCAGGATGGCCAGGGGGACGTCGGGGCTGGGGGTCAGGTCCTTCGCTGTGATTGGTGGGTTGCTCAACTGAGGAGTAGGTGCCCTGTATGTTTTTGGGTTCCCCTGAAACTGGACAACCTTCATGTGGGCCAAAGTCTGCAGACAGACAAAAAAAAAAAAAAAAGAGAAATAATAAAGACACCAAGAATAAACTATAAACACTACTGTGAAGTTTCCCGTCTCTCACCTTGTTGCCGAACTGCTGGACGTGGCTGGTGTTGGTTTCGGACCTCACAATTTTGAACTGCTTCAGTAAAGTTTCCTTACTCAGGTCCTCCTGGAAACCCAACATCACACCGCAATGTAAATATGAATATTTCCTCAAATAACCTTCTTCATGTTTTCTCCTAGAATTTTGTTTAAGAGATAAATGACCACATCCGTTCTGATTTACAGTAAATGTTAACGATGAAGTGTATTATAGATTTTTTTTCCCCAACAGTTTATCTCTTTTATGTGAGATCTAATTCTTCTTTTCAAAAACCACTTTCTGCAGCTGCTTTTACGAACATTAACCACTTCCTCTTCCTGCTCATCAGACAACAGGTGTTTGGAGCTGAGAATGTATTTTTTCCTAACCCGTACAGTTGAAACCACTTATTTGCAAGGTGTTGTCTTTTTACACAGTGTGTGTAAGAATCTGCATCCAGACTTTTGTGCATTTCTCAAAAATGTAAATTAATTTTTTAAAAATATTTTTAAGAAAATACACAAGTTTTTTAACCATTTTTTATTTTAAGGAGCTTCCTCAGAGTTGCGGAAATCTCAGAAAGAACATCTTTTTTGACATCTTAAAAATATCTCAGAGCAGCAGCTGGTTACAGAAATGACAGTTCACAAAAGGCTCCCCACTTCCTAAAATGTTAATCAAGTCGTTTCATCATGTTGAGCTCAAACACAAGTGGAAAACTTATGAATGTAAAAACATTTAGTTAACTGTAGTAACCGATAAACACACATTTAAAGAACGGCTGCTCGCTAGAACGCTAACGTTACGTTACGTACCGCGTCAGAGTCCTCCATCCAGTTAACGCTGTACCAGTCGCCCAGGTAGGTATCCCGGCTCTCGTCATAGTAACAGGCGTACGAAGACTCGTGATCGTTGGCTGCAGTGGTGGCGTACACTAAAAAAAAACAAAGAAAACACAGGTGACCTCAGGTTACACTGCTACTTCATCGGTGGTTCGACAGACACCACTAAACAAAATACTTTAGTAATTTGTATTTTGCTAACGTTAATGTTTCAAATCACAAATGAAACCGTCGACTTATTGTTTTGTTTTTTTTTTTGCTACCTGCATGTCGCGCTGACAGATTTTAGCAAATCAATGACACTTATTGCTAATCTTGTGTCACCTAAATTGTAAAAAAAATAAATAAGTAAATAAGTAAGGGGCCGTGCTCCTTTAGTTTCCATGAAATGTCAGTCCGAAATATTTTCAAACAGCCAAATCAATCTATTCTCTGAGTTTGAGGACAAATCTCTTGTTTTAGCCAGCTGAGTGGCAGTGGGCAGCAACTAGTGGGGAAACAACATGGAATCTCTCAATGCTCTAGAGAACCAGAAAAACACAAAAAAACAAAAACAAATAATTGGTCTCGAAATTTCTATTAAACGAGATTTAAATAATGTGAACAGTGGTTTAAAACTGTAACACCTAAAACAATCTCAGAGTGCCTTGGCTGGTTCTGACCCAGTCCTAGCCCAATATCCTGTGTCCAGGATCATTTTCACAGCCTCTGAAGGAGCAGGTAGCCCTTACACTCTCTTCATTAACTATTTACACTGCTACTGTCAGGTGAACAGGAGAACCAGCACACCAATACCCAACTTTCCTTCTCCAGCTGGTAAAATGCAACAATTTGCTTATTTCATGTTTTCATTAGCTTTGGTTTTTATTAGTTTAATACATTTCCACACTAATCTGTTGAATAACCTGGGGAAGTGCATTCTCAGTCACACAAATAAATGCCAACAAATGAAGTTGCTAAATATGGAAGAAAGTTTCTATCTGAAAAGGAAAGTATAAAGAAGTCATGACCAAGTGATGATTTCTAGGAGAGAAATATTGATGACAGTCTTTTTGTACTTTAAGCAGGTCCTGTTTATCACATGATGCTCAGAAATGGCCACGAGCCATAGTGCTGACATCACAGAGTTTAGACAGGCATCGAAAAAGGACCAGAGGGCTAAAAGAGGATCACAGTCCAGTCTAGACGGAACAAACGATGTGAAAACAGTACGAAGAGACAAACCACATGACTCTGACTCAGTCTGTGACTTGGATCAGTGGCTATAAGTCACAGGAAGTTTTAGCTCACCGTCAATGTTATCAGGCAGCTTCTTCATCATCGACCCGGACTCGCACGCTTCGATATAAAACACCATCTGCGGAGGAGGAACGTGTCAGTATTCTGCATCCCCCTCTGACCAGAACGTCTGTGATCGCGTGTCCAGAAGCTCACCTTCTTGTACTTCTTGTTCTGATGCATGTACTGAATGGTGTTTTGGAGATCTTCGACGTGGAGCTGAAAAACAAGAGGGGTTTTTAACTGAATGCGGGATGAATACATGCAGTGTCTGCTGCAGACTGACGGACGTTGCGTAACCAAGACAGCGGGCACTGACTGGGGGATCTGTGTGTTGATCTCCAATGTTACAGAACATGGGAGACAAAGCGAATGGTGACGAGGTTTTCTGTTGTTTTTTTTTTTTTTTGTTGGGACAAACTTCAGACTCAGCAGTTTTGTTAGTGACAGTTTTGTGCCCTGTTATTTGAGCTGGAGCTCAACTCTGAGTCTTAAAGTTGCAAAGCCAAACTAGTTAACAAGAAGTAGCAGATGTCAGCATAATCAGATAATGTCTAAGAAGGTTCACTGTAGAAAAAGCTCAAAGACGTAACAAGCTACGTAAAAGGAAACCATTTTCAAAGGCAAGTTCAGTTGGGGGTAAAGAGCGAAACTTTTCAACAGGAAGGGTGAATAAAGCACCGCAAATGTTTTAGATGTTTTTTTTCCATGTTTTTCAGAGTTCAGATCTGCTTTCTCTGGAATACACAAACAAAAATTGTTTCTGTCTTGCTAGCTGTGCTTTGCACAAATACAGCTTTGTCAATAAATGTCAGATTCACAATTCTTTTGTCTTTGTTTAAATCCTTGTTCATATGAGCAAAAGCTATGTGACGTCGCATTCCGATAATAATAGTATCGGCTCAGGGAGGCCATTCTTATAGCTCCTTATATTGTAATATGATGAACTGATATGAGCAGAAAGTTTTAATCTGCAGTTTAAATCTTAAGAAAACAGAGACAGGAATCCTCACATCATCACTGGGAAAAGCCAAAATTCCAGGTGCTCCGTGGTCAGTGAAGTACACAAACACGTGATCCTTGGGGCCGCTGCCAAAGAGGAAACAAAAAGAAAGTAATTAATGTTACTAAAAGAAAAAGAAAAAAAAAAAAAAACAACACTAAATAAACCAGATGAACCAGGTGTGCTGGTGTTGTCTCTGAAAAAAAAAAAAGTGTTTTTCTTCCTCTTGTTTCCCACTTGCCTCTTCAACACCTTTCCAGAACCACCTTTGACTGCCGAGGCGTCTCCCTTCAGAACGGCCAAGAAGTTTTCTGGGGTCACATCCTGCCAACAACCAAAAAAAAAAAAACACACACACACACACAAAGTTTACTTTTAATTCGTAGCTGCCATTTACAGTTTTTCCACTTAAGCTGGTCCCGAGCGACTCACATCCCCGACGTAGTCTTTAGGCACTCCCTTGTACACGTCGGTGCCATTGGGCTTGTTGATTAAGATTCCACGGGTGGGGTTTCTGGAAATGACAAAATGGTTCAACTTCAGAAAAAAGGAAGTGCAGAGAGCTGACAAAGGGTTTTGAAGCGTTGACAAGGGAGCAGACGAATGATAATGATTCACGTGTCAGGAGACAAGAGCCGGTGAGAACGCTGCAGCACTTTACTCATTTTATTTTCACCGATCACATGATGTCGAGCTGCAGAGCATCGTCTCCGCCCCGGGAATGGCGTCATTACTTGGATAAAACAAATCCACCTGCTCTGTATGTACTATATAAGAGAACCTGTGTGTTGGCTGTGCTTGTTATTCATTAACCACTGCAATAAAGTCACATTAGAGCACAAGCCGCTTTCTGGAGGATTCAATCCTGTTGATTGTGTTTAAAAATCAATTATAGACTGCGTTTAATCCCCCCATGCTGCTCAAAGGTTGACAAACCTTATTGCTCAAAGAATGACATTTTGGTGATATTATAATTAAAAAAAAAGTGAGTTATTATGTAGTAAAACAACATTCGATTCATTGATGGCAACAAAACCACTAGTAAAAGAGAAATTATTTACAGAATAACTGTGTAACAATTAAGACATCTGATTGGAGAAAAACTTTTTTTTTTAACCAAATCTGTTGAAAATCATAGTCCTCGTTGGGTTTAAAGTTGTTTATTTGTTTAATGAAAGCTCTATCCTGAAACTGCTGTGTCACATCCTCGTCTCGTCAAATCAATGGCTGCGCCTCTTTCACCCGACGTCGGGTCAAACTGACTGATAAGGAAGCACCACCAGTGTTTCCTCGTGACTTTACCCGAGCCTCTTCACGATTAACGACAGAAGGCTGGCGTGACACGGCGACAGGGAAGCCGGACTTTTTTGTTGTTGTTTTTCGTTTGTTTTACTGTGGTTTAAAGATGTGTGACAAGGATGTCCCTACACAGCAAAAAAGATAAAAACTGTTTTCTCCAAAAGTCCCAAAGACTTTCTCTGACTCCGACAAAAAGGGTCTATTGTGCGACGTTTATCACCAAATCAACACGAGCTTAGCCGCTTTATTTTTGAAAACTAGCTCACTGGCAGATTTTCGGTGCATATCTCAATGGCCTGTTAACGTTCAACCAGAAATATCTCTTAAGCAGATGGCGGAATAAACATAAATAAGTCAGCTGGTCATTTATAACCAGCTGCTCCTTCTTCTGCTCCCGAAGACGGAGCAGAAGTTTGAGAATTTTGCGAGGACGTCCTACAAAGTCACTGACAAGAAAGTGGTCAAGGATCTCTGGGGTTTTCTGCAAACACTGAAGACTGAGAAGAAGTAACAAGCTTTTATCAGGAAGAATGTCTAGGCTTTTCTAAAGGCACAGCCTGCCATGTTTCCTGCTTAACACAGATAAAGACTACAGTCATGAGGATTGCAGATATTTAGTTAAGGTTGCAGCAAAGATAAAAAAATTATGTCCTTTTTTTTTAGCTGGGGAGCAAAGTTGTTTCATTTTATAACCCTTGTGTTATACAGAGAATGTCGATTTATTTACAATTACACTATTGTACAAGTAACAACTGTGAAGACCATTTCATGCTTTTTAGTTTGAAATCTTTGTATTAATAACGTGATACTGTAAGATTATACGTTTTTTTTATTATTAAATTAACAAAACAATCAGATTAAAGAAGGCATATTATACTTATATGTCATAACTCGTCAACACAACATGCGATATTGCTTAAAAAGCTGCTTATGATTACTTATTGGGTTAAATATATAGTGATACATCATTAACATTAAGCGTATTTAACGAGGTTCTATAGAAACTCAGGAAAAGACATAAGACACCCAAAAATAAATCGCTGCGTGATTAATTGAAGAATGCCGTGTAATTACACGCTGCATTTTGGACTTGAAAGTTAAAACTTTCCAAGCTTGAAGTTGGAAACATTTACTAAAAAGACCACGGAAGTTGGGATTCTGACTGGGAAAAACCCAACATGTCATAAAAATGAAACTTTTTATTTGCACTTTTGATTGTTTGTATTTCTTTGAATCCTTCACACACACACACACACACACGCACACACACACACACACACACACACGCACGCACACACACGGCTCTATGCAAAAATGTGGAGAAATGCATTGTTATTGGCACATATCGTTGATAACAGAGTGTGTCAAGCAGCAAGTCCCACCTCTTTGCAGACATGGAACTGCAACATGGTGAAGTCATATTCAAGTTACCAACTTCAAAATTAATCTGAACATGACAGACATAGCTGCCGGAATCTGTTTCTTCCACTACAGTCCGGCTAATTTGTTGCATTGCACATAATAACAATAATAAAGAGGAATATTTCTCCTGAGTGCAACTGTAGTCATCCCAAGTACATCCTGTGGTACATGCACCACAGCTTGAGAACCACCAATGCAAACAACTAATCCCTCCTGTAATTTAATTTTTAGTTATAACTTATTAAGAAATGAGTAATATGCATACAATTTTTAAACTCTTTAGAAGAAAGGAGAAGTACAGAAACAGTAAAAAAAATTTAAAAAAGCAAACTCACTGCTCATTTTGTGCCAAGTCATCGTACATCATGACCACAATCTGCTCATCCGGGATGCCATTCCTGTGGACAATCTGGTAGGCATGGCAAGCGTCGGCCTGCGCGAGGAAAACATGCGGGTCAACAAGCACATTGACGCCGTCGATGGGAAGCGACGTGGAAGGGAGCTCATCTAAAGTTCAATGTGTCTGTTACCTGGAGCGAGGGCGAGTTACTGGCGGGGGGGGTTTAAAAACACACACACACACACACACACACACACACACACACACACACACACACACACACACACACACACACACACACACACACACGAGTCATTCCCACAGCCCCGCGTTTGTCCCCGTCTTACCTGGTGCCTGTAGTTGTACCAGCCGTTGGAGCCGGCCACGATGACCACCCAGTGCTTCCCGGAGTCGGGCTCCTCCGGAGCGGGATACCCGCGAGCCAGCGCGACGCTGAGGCCGAGCAGCGCGAGCAGCACGTACTGACCCATTGTCCCTCAAGTCAGGAGCCCTGCGAGGGCCAGAAACGGAGTAAAACGGAACTTTTAGGGAATTTTAGCCACAATAACGTCAACAACCACCACAGTGAGAGAGGAGCGGCACGTGATGCCTGGGGTCACGTGACGCATCCGTTCTGGGAAGCTCGCGAAGCCTCGGGAACAACAAAGTAGCCAACTGTTTTTTATTTTCGAAATAAAAACCAGATATTTCTGACTCTCCAGTGCCACAAAATAATACAATATTTATGACGGAAAGAAAACGTGCAGCTGTTTCATTACCTTTAATGCCTCGGTTCAGACTGTTCCGAAGAGGAGCGTCAGGCAGACGTTACATCCCGAAACGCCAGGCAACGCAGGTTTATAAACGACGTCGGGAAAGACATATCAGCCAATCAGAGAACGCGGTGGGCGGGCCTTGACTGTAAAGATCATGTGATTCAAACTCAGGCACAGACACGCAGCATGTTTTTCAATGAAACCAAAAAAAACAACAACTAGGGCACACAGTACCTGCGTAATCAAATAGGATCACAGTCCTGGTGGGATGCAAGCATAAGAGAAAACGCTGCTTTAGTGATATCATGTGTTAGAAATAAGATACTGCAAATAAATAAAAAAGAAGACTTGACTGCAGGATCGGATGAATGTAGTGTCACTGTTGTGGAAAAATTACTTTAACAAGAGTCTGGATGAGAAGAAAATAAGAAATGTATTAAAATCTTGCGAGGTGAGAACAGAAGTACAGAATCAAAGAAGTCTTCTCTGACTTACAGTGGATTCTGGGCTTCCTTTTGTATGTGGTGGTCAGCAGATGATATAGCAGCAGGCTGTCACCGTCTCTGGGTGTTTCCCAACAGCGAGACTTGATTGGATTATAGGTGTGAATCCTTGATTGTAATGCACCAAGGTTTCTGTGGAGCCCTACACCGATGGTTTTGTCATTTCTCTATTCTCAAGTAAATGGGGGTTGTTTCTTAATGCATAAAATGCAGCCTCAGTAATGGAATGTGGAAGTAACACCTAGATGGTACACCATTGTAGCACAGGTGAAGACCAGAACGTCACATGAGTCACGATCACAAGACTGGTGAGTCACACCTTCAACTGGCTCTTAAAAGCACCAGGGCTTGATCTGCATATGAAAGTTAGAGGCAAATCAATCCGTAGAAAACCATTTATTACAAAGGGATATTACAATCCGCACTGGTTGCCAGTTTTGTTCAATAAGTTGTGTGCGATATTTCAGGACAGTTTTTAAGCTATTTGTTTATTACAGGTGGCCCTAACTACGGTGATTAAAACATTGTAAAATGTTCCAAATGTAACATATTAATTCTAGTTCTTTACAGCAGTTATGTGTGGATTGTTTTGACCATTTTTAATCACCATATCTGCATCAATTTTTGAGATTATGCTTTTATAGCTATGGTCTCAATATGAGTCTTAAAAGACAGGACTTTAACAAGTTTCAGCTCTTCGTCATCCAGAAGGACAGTATGAGACACACACGTTTGAGTTCTCATCCAATCTTTTCTATGCCACCGATGCAATGCGCCACTAGTGGTCATGTGGAGAATTGCACGGAATAACTGAATTAACGCTAAATAACTTATTACAACAACAAAATGAAAAGATACAAAATGAAAAATTATGTTTGGGGGTGTCTATTTTCTTACTTATTGTCTTTATTTACTAGTAACTTGTTTTTCACCCTTCAACAACTTTATATCGGCGTCTGCTTGCGTTGGTGCCAGGAGTTTGCTGAAATAGCTATTAGCTGCTCTACTTTTTTACGTCAGTCCATATTTTATTCGGGTTGAGTATTTCTAACACAGTTTGGTTCATTTTTAGCCTTCTGATCTCACGACTCCGAATTGTTGGAACCCTAAGCGGTGCTAATAGTCCAGTTTCACTGAATTTGGCGCGAGCATCATAGCTCTACTGTAAACCTTGCTTGACTCCGCCATTAACCGTTGCTAGTGCTAACAGACAGGGCGAAGAAGAAGCGAGGCAATTTAATGAACTGTTCTAGTTGTTACTGAAGGACAGGGGATTTATTAACTGTCTAACCATCAATTATATGAAACTGGTTTGTTATATTTGTAATTCATGTTTAGTATTTAATAAGCTCGCTGTTTCATTGTGATTAGTGTTTTTTTTGTCTTTCATCTGCTTCTCTTATGGTTAGAATTTGTCTCCATGGTGGAATCGCCATAGATAAAGCCAATGACAGTTTATTAATAGTGGACAGCTAAAGTTTCTAAATCAAATGTTGGGAATATGTGTGGGCAGACAATGTTGCTGATCTGTTCCAAGTCAGTTCTCCATCAACAATGTTTTTCAGTGCCTTACACCTTTGCATCAGGGAACATATACTTTGTGTACCACTGTATCTCCATCCTGCATATTTCCCTCTAAAAGTTGATCTACATGGATGTTCTCTTTACCTCATTCTAGAGAAAACTGCAAGCAGGCAATTAATCATGGAAAATCATGTGGTTAAACACAGTATAAACACAGTTTAACTGTTTGTTAAATTGTTATACTTTAAACACAGTATATCGTATACTGTGTTTAACTTATTCTGTGTTTAAACACATGATTCTCCAGCAATAACGCTATAAACAGTTGAAAGTCATCAATCCGTTTGTGGACATTACCAAGTTGATCTGACATTTTATTGGCTTTTGATAATATTGATTCAATGTTTGTTTTGGTGACTGTTTGGTTTGCATAGAAATTATTCATCAGCTTCAAACTCATGATTCTGGTGTTCCTGTCTGTTTTTGCCATCCTTTCGATCCCCAAGGAGAATTATTACGATGCTGCAAGTGGTACTGGAGGATAAAAAACTATTCAGAGATCCGCTGTTAGAGACAGACGATCATCATATAAACCATTAACGGCACTTGAAGAAGAAATGCAACTGCTGGGACGGTGTTGCATCCCAGTGCAACACCGTCACTGGTGACAGCCATCAACTGTAATGGGTTGTATACCATGTGATGTTACTGTGACACAACCAAAAGTTAACAGTGGATCTTAAAAATGGGCTTTAATTCAAGAAATAAGTTACATGCATTTCTGTAGGGATTTTATTCAGTTGTACATTTAACTCTACAAAAGTATAAAAATAGCACTTCATATTTATCTGTGCAGAGTTGTTTTTTCACAGCTAAAGAGTAAATTATCAACACAGTAGTGTGGTATGTCAGTTTCACACTCATAGGAGTTTTATGAGCCTCCAGCGTAAACTCTCAATAACTCAATGCAGTGTTAAAAAGCATGAGAACCAGAGTTGTTTTTTCACCATCATGGAGTAACTTATTAACTCTGATTACAATCATATTTACTCTTATCAGAGTTATTTGACTCGGAGTGTTACGTTTTATTAACACTGCACAGTGTTGGTCAGCGTTCAATTTTTACTCTATTTAGAGTTAAACCTAACTCTGAAAATGTAACACTATTGAAAGAGTTAAATTGACACCCAATTTCGATTGGGACCAAATCAACTCGGACACAGTGTTAAATTCAACTCTAGGTGTTGATTTAACGCTGCAAAATTTACTGTGTGGATATGCGGTCTCAGAACAGTTTTTATCTTCTCCATTCTTTACTGAACTGAGTTTATTTGCTTAGATCGTGTGTAAAATACGGAAATATGCAAGGAAAAGTAAATCTGCTTCAGAAGACACACGGCTTACATGGAGAACCTTAATCAGTAAACTTTGATTAAATAATTAAATAATCGCCTGGGGTACAAACCCTAAATTCTACCTATAATCTATTCCTCCTATGAGGTTACAATCTGATAATTAATTTAAGTTTCTTTTTAAAAAACAAAAAAAAAAGTGAACCGCCTTGTAGAAACTTAGCTCTTGTATTAGTTTGAAGATTTATTTTTATTGTAACTATTTACTGCATTTTGTCAAATTAAAACAAAATTTTATGCAGTAAAGAGACACAAAGTCATTTTATAATTTTTACAAAAAAATCCTAAACCGGTGGTGTTCATAAGTGCTCATATCTGAGTTGAACATTCCTTCCCGAGTTGGATTTCGATATCACACGCTGCTCTCGGTGTTGGATCAGATCAAATAAAATCCAGATAAAAGAGAGCAAAGTCAGCGTGGTTTGAGAAAATCTGGAAGATAAAAGGGGGACAAATATATTTGAAAGCTGCTCTAAACTCTTCTGAAATGTCACCAATGAATCGACGGAAAACACAAAATGAGTGCAGTAAAGAGAACAATAAATCAAACTTTTTATTTCTCCATATAGAAAAGAATCAAGTTAAATAGTGAAACAGTCCATCAAAAAAAAAAAAAAAAAAAAAAAAAGCGGCATTTGTTTTCAACTGATGGTCCTTAATACATTAAGCTTTGTCCCAAAAGGAAAAAAAAAAAAAAAAATACTATGTTCACAGTAATAAATATCGAAAACAAAATCTTTTAGATATAGACATTATATATATATATATATTTGTGTAAATATATATATGTATAGATAAATTCATATACAGTAAAAAGTTATTTTCAAGTTTATCAAACTTAAAAAATTGAAATAAAAACGTCCGAAAACAGAATAATGATTGCATTTTGTCATTCCCCAAGGCATCGGTAACCATGGTCATTCAGAGTCTGTAATAAATAAAATGGGATCTAAAGATTGTAGTGCATCACTGTAAAAAAAAAAAGAAAAAAGAAGAGAAAGAAAAAGTAGTGCAAGTTGTTTAATTCTTTGCGCAGCTTAATCTTGCAAAAAAAAAGAAAGAAAAAAAAGAAATTTAACTAATCCACAAAAAGGAATGACAACAATCAAGCAGAGTTGGTTGGGGACCCACTTGTCTCCGTTCTGCATGATAACTTCCTCTGCAGTCTTGGCAGCCAAAAAAAAAAAAAATAAAGTGAGAGAAAGCTTTCACTTGCATGAAACCATAGCAAATCATAAACAGAATTATTTGGCAAATAAAAACAAACTCTTCTGGTCTTACGCTTTGTAATAATAATAATAATAATAATAATAATAATAAAAAAAAATCTTAAGAAAACCGTAGATGTGATGCATAGAAATGAAATCACCGGCAGCAAAGAATAACTTAATGTGAGCGTTGTTTACTGTCATGCAGCATTTCTGAGATGCGACGCAAGGCAGATACCGTGGATGCGGCGAAGCGTGTACGACGAATGGAGACTCTGCCTGTGTTTGCACGTTTCCCTGGCTTCCTTTCCCCCTCGGCGCTGAGGAACGGGAGCCAGGGGGGAAGCTCCCATTTCCCCATTGTCTGCAGGATCTGGCATCCTGCTGGAAAGCCAGGGGGCGCTAGAGGGTGTAGTGCGTGGGGTGGGAGGAGGCCTGGGCGTCTCCACACAAGCAACCCGGCTGTCTGCGGTTGGCTGAACAGTCTCAAACCTCGGCACCCAACTCGATGACCCCAGTATCAATGATGGGCACTAGCTTATCTTCCACCTGTACCAGCAGGATGGTCTTGTTGATGTGGGAGCGACTGGCTGGGTCTCGGCTACAAGGCAACCACCGGTGAATCACCTGCAGGGGGCGACACAGGAGGCGGGTCAGCGAGACGAAGCAGCCAATCAAATTTATGAGGCAAGTATGGGGAGGAAACGAGATTTTATTTATTTATTTCTTTACACTGGGCGGCTGCTAATGTAATTAGGCGACTTTAGTCAACTTAAAAGTAATGAGCAAAAAAATACATAAATAAAATTAAATCTTGACTCTTATGTACGACAGAGGGTTAGAGCCAGGCGAAGAAAAAAAAAAGTTTTATTACGAGGAAAAAAGTAATAATATTTAAATAAAAAGTAACAATAAATTTATAATAATACAAGAACAAAGTTTACATCGAAACGTCATAGTATTTAGAGAATAAAGTTGCAGTAACATGAGAAAAAATGTCACAATAACACGATAAGACGTAATACTGCCAGAGTGAATGTACGATGATGACGTCATAATTCGGATTTTGCAGCCGAACAAAGAGACGTTCACGGCCGACTTACATGACCTTCCATGCCCTCGACGGGGCTCCAGTCCCTCCAGCAGGTCCGTCCTGCCCTCAGTCTCAGCCCCTCGTCGGGCCACAGCAGCTCCTTCCGCTTCGGCAGGTTGATGTTCTCCAACACCTGAGTCACGTCCACGATCTAAAAAAATAAAACACACAGAGACTGAAATCAGAGCTGATAAATTCACAACACACACAAATCTGACAAGCATAACGCTCCAATGTCTTATATTTGACGGTGACCTATCATGCTTCCTTGAACAGTTGACGTCCGTGGCCTAGACAAAACCTGTTCATTACATATTTTGTACATAACCGTTTTTAGGTAATCAGACTTTAGTCTGCTCACTTCCGTCTGTTTTGAGCTTTCAGAATGAGCTGTTTTAGGGCCTCTTGATACTTTAAATCCAAATAATCTGCTGCTGGCCACGCCCCCCCGACTCAACGTCTGCACTCGCACACGAAAACAGCTGCAAACAGATGCGCAGTTGTACAACCGTACGTCGATGAAAAGCAGAAGCACAACCAACAAGGATGTAGCAAGTTGTTTCTGGATGATAAGCCAACAGTAAAACACTTTGTCTTTTCCAGCAGCCGTTTCAAGTGATAAAATCAGCTGACCAAACATGCCGAAGCTCTGCTGGGGTTGCTAGGTAACGGGCAGTGCCTGCTGATTTGTGACATTACTTTCTGGAGGTTTTTGGAACAGCTCTTTTTCCAGACACCAAAAAACATTAATGTATAACCAGAAAAATGGCTCTGTGTTTTTTTTTAAGTACTTGGTCTGTTTTTAGAAGCGCAGGAAACCCAGGTGGACAAAAGAGTGCATTTTGCATGATACGTCATCTTAAAAAAAAAAAAAACAACAGTCCCAAACCTGCACTCTGTACGAGATGTCGTCTCTTCGTACTGTGGAGACGGTGGGGTTGTGCTGCTGCGGGTAGTGGTGGTGGTTGTGGAGCTGGCTGAGCGGGTCCGTCACGGTGCTGCACACGCCGTCGTTTCCCAGCAGGCCCACCAGGGTGTGACGCTTGCAGGGCGGGATGCTGTGGCTGGAGAGGGAGGAGGACGGGCCGGCGGGGTCGGACGTGGAGCCCAGCCGCAGCTGCAGGGAGGTGGGCAGCGTGCGCAGGGACAGCTGGCTGGTGGAGGAGCGGCGGCAGGGCTCCAGGCCCGTGGTGGAGGTCAGCGACGAATGACGGCTGCTGCTGTAGCGGTAGGACGAGGACTGGCTGGCCATGGAGGCGCGGGCCGGGGACTGACGGACCAGGCCGGACTGAACCGACTGGGAGCTCTGGCTGGTGCCTGGATGCGGAGGTTCAGAACAGATCCAATAAGTTTTGTTCATCAATGAGAGCATTAATTAGTGAAGCAGCCAAGAGGCCTACGGTAACTCTGGTAAAAGTTCAGCTTCCGGCAGGAGAACCCGAAACATTCAGACGGAGCCACAATCAAACGGGTGTTTAATAACTGTGCTCTGAACAGACACGCAGTTTTGGTTGATTTATTTGTGTTTTTGTAAGTTAAGTGGCAAAGACAGGATGAATTGATCACTCTTTTACATGATGCACCGTGTTGTGTTGGGCTACCAAAGAAGCTGGAAGGATCTTTGCATTCAGACAGCTGTGATGCATAACCATGGCAACGAGGCGATCCTTCGTGCCCACAGCATCACAGCGACTCCTTGATGATTGTGTGATTTACGGCACCATTTAATTTCTCTTCAGAATAAAAAAAAAAAAAGTATTTTTTCAATTGAGTCACATAAAATTCCACTAAAAACAGTGGAGTTTTATGTGGCAAACATCTTAAAACAGTCGCCTCACCTAGAGAATGGGGCTGGTATGAGTGAGGGGGAGCGGGTCCGGTGGTTCCACCGTGTGACACCGAGCTCTGGTGAGAATCTCCCCCCGTCCCGTTCCCGCTGCCGCACGACAACCCCCCGGCGTCCGTATCCTCGATATTCCCTCCACTGTTACAGCCGGCGCCACAACCTTTCCTCAACCTGCAATGAAAATGGCTTTTGGTCTCATTTTTACCCAACATATTTAACACACACACACGACTGGCACATCAGTAACGTCGTGCCGATGTGGAAGTGGGTTTCCATAAGCGTCGCTGACCTGTGCCAGGTGCTGACGACGAAGTTTCGGATGTTGGCGATGCTGATGGGCCCTCCCAGGATGTGTCCGAGCTGAGGGTGCGTGTTGCAGTAGGAGGTGGTCAGCGGAGACACGTAGATGGGATAGCCGATGGGCTGGTCGCAGGACGAGTTGATCATGTTCCGCAGGGCCTGCTTGGCGTTCTGGATGCTCCCACGCTCAGGATTTCTGTTTCTCAGGAATACCAGCTCCTGCTGCTGCCCGGCCCACAGGCCTCGGACGCATTCCTTGTTCACCTGTCCCGCGAAAGAAGGAGACTCTTGTCAAATCAGCGTGTCATACAACAGCGGGTCGCTGAACCTGAACTGGTGCCACCTTGATGACGCGGAAGCTGAGGAACCGGCGATTGAGCATGATGATCTTGTACTCGTTGGTGCCTTCGTCCAGGACGTGGCGCAGGGCGAGGAGCGACGGGGCGTTGGACAGCACGGCGCTCCTCCAGGCCGGGTCGCCCTCGTGAGCGATGACCAGGTTCTGCTGGTGCGACGAGATGGCCTCGTAGAGAATAGCCGGCTCGTCGTACTCGTCGGGGGACGTGAAGTGGTCCTGAAGGAGAAACGCAGCAGCGGGTCTCAGTTGAGCCTTACAACTTTTTATAAAATAATCTGTTTTTACCGTACAGCACTGCAAAAAATAGTATTGTACGAGATAGTTAATCTGTGGAATGATGAAGCTCCTCTGTCTTCTCCCAGTGCTCCCAGTGCTAACTACACAAACACACCGTATGGTCAGGAACAATCAGTCAGGAGGAGGGTCTTCGTGCTCTTCGTGTTGCAAAAGTATTCATACCAATCACACATTTTCACTTTCTTCTGAATACAAATGGAATATATTTTATTAAGGTATGTGATAGACCAAGACAAAGTACCACATAACTCTCAAGTTAAAGGAAAATTTTTAATCTGATAACCCTTACTTGCTAGCTAGCTAATAAGGATATCAGCCAGCCTTTCCTAGCTTCCCTAATATTCCCTTCCTAGCTACCTAGCATATACTCTCAAGTTGAAGGAAAATTCAACTGGATATATGAGGGTACATATTAGGGATGCTAGCAAGAGCTGACTGATACCCTTGCTAGTTAGCTAGCCAGAAGCAGTATTGGGTTATAGATAAATAACTTGATGCTTGATACAACTTGAGGGTAGCAAGCGTATATTAGCAGCTAGTTAGCAGTCAGTAGCCTGAACCGCCTGGAGTCACAGAATGGAATGAAGAAAAAAAAAAAAAAACATAAAATATGCAAGATTAAATAGTCCTGCCACGCCAACATTTAATTAAATTTTTATGAATGCAAAACATTTTAAGGACTTCATTTTAGATACATGAATTTAAGACTTATTTTACGTATGTACGAAAACCCAGTTACAGCTTCGCTCACCTGGTGTAGTTTAAGAGACATTCGGATTCCAGGCACCACAACTTTCCTGAGCAGTTCCATGTCTGCGAAGATCCACTCGTCTCGCACGGAAGAGATGCGGAAGTCTCCTTTAAATAATGCATGCAGTCCATAAAGGAAAGATTCCAGGTTGCTGAGAGGGGAATCAGAAAGAAGAGTTGGAAGTTTTAAATGCTACTATCCATCCAGTGTTCGCAGCGTGTAGCAGAAACAATCACACCAATCAAACTTTTTCACATTTTGCAATGCAGTGTAATAGACCAAAGCTGTTTTTCAATAACCGGATAAATTTAATGTGGATTTTTTTCTCAATTGGATTTAGTTCAGGACTTTGACTGGGCCATTCTGACACACAAATTTATTTTCATCTAAACCATTCAGCCGTCAGCGCTCGTGTTTCAAAAGTATCGAACCGTTCCACAATTTTCCGAACACAAATGGAAAAGTGTTTGGATTTTTACGTTTGTAAAATAGTTCTCTCACTGTAACAGCTGCAGTTGCAGTGAAGCCAAATCACACACAACTGGATTCTTTAAAACGTTTGCGACAAAATGTAGAAGAGTCACGGGGACAAGAAATCCCCCTCCCGCTGCTGTTTAGCTTTTAAAAAAAAAAGCATGTTGCGCAGGCGTTATAAATCATTCACTTGGCTTAATAAAGACGACAAGATAACCTGGACATGTGATGCGCGGCGGTTCCCAGCGCTCTCCTTCCCAGGACGCACAGGCCGAAGCAGAGCAGCACGAGAGGCGAGTCTTTGTCACTGTTGAGTGGCTGCAGGACGAAGCAGAAACAGGAAACTCCTGTTAGTTCATAGCAGGTGGAGTCATCTGTTGTTTTAACGTTTGATCAAATTTAAAATGTTTCCAACTGGATCAGACCACGAGTGTTAAGCAACAAAACATTCCCTCCGATCAGCTTCAACACAAACCAAACTGTGAAAAAAAACCCAAATCCTTCAAAGAAAAGATCTTAATCTAGTCAGATGTATTTGTTTGAGGCATACCTTAGCCCTTTGAGAGTTACAGTACTGGATCCATCCAAGGTAGACGCCACAGAAACTGTCTCTGGAGATGCCCGCCAGCCGGTGGTCGTAGTCCTCGTCGATGTTCGGATTGAAGGTGGGATCCAGGTCCACGTAGTTCCTCTCGCCGCATCCTCGCAGGCCCTCTTTCATGGTCTCATTAGACAGCCACTCCTCCAGCTTGGGTGAAGCGATCACGTAGTAGATGATACCCTGAGCCCAGAGAGCGACAAGTTCAGGTCTGTTCTCAACATTCAGACAGTCAACTGAATCATCAACGTATCTTCAAGCGGTGGCTTCGTCGACTTAAATCTCAGACGTTTTTCAGAAAGAATGAAACTTAAGAACTGTAGCCCGACAGAAGCGTACAAAAGAAAACAGTTTGTTTCATACAGTAGTGCCACCACTATTTTGATCAGAACGCATGCAGCGTCGTACGGGTGTCCAAAATGTCAGAAAATGAAAACAAAAAAAACAAAAGCACACGCACACACCACAAGAAAGAAAACCAACCTTGACATAGTAAGTGGTGAGGATGCGCCGCAGGTCGAACACCTGCAGCATGGAGGCGGCGCTGTTATCGGTGATGCTGTAGCCCTCCAGAACGTATTTGGTGACCAGAACCTCCCAGGCCAGCCAGCGCTGACCGAAGGCAGCGTTAAAGGACAGGATGTGAGGGAGGTGGCCCGGCTCGCAGCAGCAGCAGCCCTCGTCTTCCTCCACTCCCTCAGTGATGGCCTCCACTTCCCTCTGCTGACAGTAAGTACCTAAAAAAAAAAACCCCCCAGAAACGATCAAAAATGCCCAAAAAGAGAAGGAGAAGGATGACTTTTCACTTATGGTGTCCATCACTAAGGGGAGATATTCAAGCGTTTATTTCCATGACGATAAAACCCCCTTAAACTCGGGTTTTACTACAAAGGGGAGCCAATTCATTTTCTGTTGTACGACTTTTCCCACAGCATTTCACTATGTCATGCTTTGAAAAACAAAAAGTTGTCGGGTTTGCAGATAAAGAAGCTGACAAGCTGGTGACTGTGTCAAAAGGTCCACGGCGTCACATGCTGCTGGCACCGTTTCATCAGGTCCGCTATGTCGCACAAACCCTCGAGCCAAATGACTCGAGGGTCACGCTGATGAACAGCAGTCAGGTGTGTTTTCCACTGCAATAAAGCCTTAAACTAAGGTAGTAAAATCATTTATTTTTGCTGAGTAATTGTTTACACGTAATTTATTTTTCAAGATTTTAGGAAGGAGAGAAAACAACAACAACAACAACAGAAGAGCTAGTGAACAAAGAAAGGACCCAGCTTCATTCAGGCAAATCAACCATTATATGAGTAATTGATTATTCTGGCGATTAATCAACTAATTGGATACAAATAATCAGCAGAGTTTTTTTATTTAGCCACCCAAGTCTTGCTTATACAATAACAGCCCTCAACAGCAATACAGTGGAGAGCTGAAGTGTTGATTATTTTTTGGATTAACCGATTAATAATGGACGGTACGAGGCGATTAATAAAAGTTTAGGTTTTTTTTTATGTTTGTTTTTATACAGTTTTTGAACAAGGTGAAGCTAAAACTGCACCATTTGAGGAATTTTGGGTAGAACATATTTACAAATAAAAATTTTAAACTCAAAATGTATTTTTTCTGTACAATTTTGGTTGAATCGCTGCTCTGGCATTGTTGTTCTTTCAGTAAGCGGGCCTTTTTTTTTTTTTCTTTTTGAGTCCAGTCAATGATTAATCAATCACTAAATGAGTCGACAATTATTTCAGAAATCGATTCATTCGTGACGAATCGATTCAGCCGCACCATCGGAAACCGAGGGGTCGAGTGTTTGAAAAAGTTGCCTCACAAAAGCGATGTGGGATCTGTGCTCACACACTTGAGGTTGGGCCTAAACGCCATCAGAGACGTGTTTCACCGAGTTGTACTTCGTCTTTTCTCCCTCATGAGTCGTTTTTCTGCCAAATTCTCCGTTATTTACAAAACTGACATCATTTTAAAGGCCGCAGTGCCGCTAGCGAATCTCCAGCCTCACCTCTGAACTCCAGGCCCCGGAGCTGGAAGGTGACCAGGCCGTTGCCGATCTCGATGAGGTGCACCAAAGCGTTCAGGTAGTCCGACGCCAGGATGAAGCAATCCCCGGTGCTGAAGTTCCCCCAGCGGCCCAGCAGGAGGTCTCCACACAGGCTGTGCTGCAGGGAGCGAGTGAGATGCTCGTAGAAGATCGAGTTCAAGTTGTTGTCGTCCGATCCTGAGAAAAGGGCGAAATGAAGTTGAGCGTCGCATTTTAGAGGCTGCGCAAACATGGTAGAGACGCGTGAAAGAGGCCTTAAAGTGGCAGTACTGTGTGTGTCAAGGCAAGTAGTGCCATTTTATAGCACAATTAAGTTAACAATGTTACCATCAGTTCATCACAACATGGCTGCTCTAGTAACCCTTCAACAACGTTTTTACCAGCGTTACACTGAGAAGTAGCTCCTATCATGAGCTCCGCAGGTGAACAGTTCCACCAAGTGTTTGCTAATTGCTGCTGGCTAGTCTGAAGGAGCAGACGGACGACTCGCGGAGGAGGGATACCGTGTGAGGCAGAAGCTTGGAAACCGCAGCTCCGAGGAGGAGCTGCGTCTCGAAGGCGGCCCTCGCTTGGTCTCCGCAGGGGTTTTGCACAGCTGAATGGTTGCCATGGAAGATTGAAGGATTTCTCAAATATGCAACACTCCAGGTATGACTTTGATAACTTGCTGTAAAGCTCAACACGGCCAATTTTACATAACACTGCCCCTTTACAGCATATCTAGCTTTTAGGAATGCAGCGAGATCTCACACTGAGAAACGTGTGAGATCTCGCTGTCCGCCTCTGTCGAGATTTCTGGCAACAGATCAACGCAAAACGACGACTCACCCGGATTCCTGTCGAGCTGAGAGGCTAGCCGGGTGTTCGAGTGATCAACTCTCTTGGTGCTGCACAAAATTTAAAAAAAAAAAAGAATGAAAAAAAATCACCAGCTTAGAAGCGCGCAGACGGGAATAAACAGGTGCCGTGGCCTACTTGTAGTCTCGCTCCCAGAACTTCACAGGCCGAACATAGGAGGTGATGAAGATGGCGCTGCCGAGGAACGGGTTGAGGGGAGTGGAGAAGACCGCGGACACCACGGCCTGGACAAACAGCATGGCGGAATCTGGACGAGCTCAAGTCAAGGCGCCGTGATGACGAACGCGCTTAAAGAAGCGATTCGTATCGAAAGCGAACGTGTCAGACGGCAGAGTGCAGGGCCGAAGGATACGAGGCACGGCGAAGGGCTGAGCGAAGGCGTGGAAGGCTGAGCCCCAGGTGATTTGCCACGGAGCGATGTAGGTGTAAACAAAGTGCAGCTTGTAAAAAAGCTCCCACAACTGTAAAGACAGAGAGGGAGAAAATGAAACACGTTCTGTCCACCAACACGGCCCCAAGTGAACAAAGTCGTGGTGGATTTCCGTTTCGTCGCCGCTCACCTTGCTGAAAACGATGGACATGAGGAAGAGGTCCAGCAGCAGCGTCTCGGACAGATGGCGGTAGTCGAAGGTGAAAAACAGGACGGTGAAGAGGATGGTGACGTACTGGTAGGTGGGGCTGCTGTAGCAGGAGCGGAGCAGCTTCAGGCCGGCGACTGTGATCATCAGAGCGCCGACCCTGGCACAGCAAGCACCAAAAAAAAAAAACAAGAACATTTTACCGCATTTGGTTTGAGTAAATTTACTTCACGTGGAAAGAAATGACACGTGAAGAGACAAGTTTTTCACACAGCATCTTTCTTCCAAGCATTTGGAAGAAAGAGGCCCACGGTTGGACTCAGCAGCCAACACGAAGTTCTCATTCATGCAGTCGTCCCGGTAATTGTTGCGATGAACGACAGCGTTGTTGTTTTGAGGCCATTTTCATTTTGAAAATGGTGCAATAATGCACATCTCAAAGATGGATAAACTTTCATTTTGTGAACATTTAAAAAAAATTAAAGTTTAACTTTCATAAATCAAACTTAACACTAGTTACGTCTTAAGAAATCTTCACTACTGAGAACAGCAGGACTGGAAGAAATGTGTGCTGTTTCCTGTCTTTAGATGGACGCTGGTGTTTTTATGCATGTCTACGTATCAGGAAATAAAGGAGGATTTCGTGGACCAACAAGTCCTATTATTACTCCTTTAAAATAAGGATGCAGCCCTGGATGTGGGTTCGTTCTGAATCAATAATGTGGAATTCACAGCGTCCCGCTGCGTCACGACCGGGTACGTTACTTTTCCCCCCAACGTCATTGTCTTGCTTCATTTTTTTTAAATCATTTTTTTTATTAACTCCATGGAAATGAAGCTTTTTAGTTGAAGCACCCGACACTCTGAGATCATCTGCACAGCGTGGTATGAAATTATGTTGTTATATAGTCACTGAAGAAACATTTTACTCACAGTTATGAAATACACAAATCTATAAACGTGGCGGTACAGAAGGCGTGCAAGTCATTTGGCATTGGGGTTTGTTTTTTTTTTTGACGTTTATGAAGAACAACCTTTCTGTGAGGTTTCAGCTCGCAGGCTGTATTTGATAAGAAAAACAGCAGAAAGTCGCAGATTAATAATAGTACCTTACCAAAAAAATAACAAAAAAAAAAAACATCCATCCATCCACCATCCATCCATCCATCCATCCATCCATCCATCCATCCATCCATCCATCCATCCATCCATCCATCCATCCATCCATCCATCCATCCATCCATCCATCCATCCATCCATCCATCCATCCATCCATCCATCCATCCATCCATCCATCCATCCAACATAATTTGTGCTTTCTGTGACCTTGTTGTTTTCGTAATTTATTTCAATTAAAAGTTACATTTTTAATGCTACAGCAATTAAATATTTTTTTACTCATATATTACTCGGGTTTCCGATAAATGTGTCTAAAATAAAAGCCAACCGTTGTATAGCCGGTTGTGAATTTGGTCGCAGGAGTAAAAGCACATGAATAATGCATGAAGACATAGACTCCTCACTCTGTGTCAAGTTTCTTTGGACTGGCGAGTTCCCTGGCGCTGCCACTCAGCTCGTTGAGGATGACGAGAGGGTAAAGGACGTTCTTTTCGACAAACAGCAGCCACACGTGAAGCTTTTCGAACCACATGACGTGAGCCGCATCTGAGAGGAGACAAAAGGTTCAGCGTTCAAAGCTCAGCGGCTCGGCCAAAACCGGAAGCGGCAGGTCAGGCTTTTCGAAAAGAGAAAACAATTTTTATTATTTTTTTTTAAATCGGTGATCGGACAGAAAACTACAATCGGTGCACCCGTTTTCAAATTGGCATTAAAGTGTTTTATACGGTTGATTTCTTATCAGAGCCGTCCTGCTTTAGCTGCTGTCACAGCTTATTTATATATTAGGGGACTTCACAGCAGCTAACAACCAGAAAAAAATGTATCTACTCTCTTTTGTCTTTTCTTATTTCTTCCATGAACAGAAATACATTGTTCCGTTTGTATTTCTGCTTATTTCATTCTGTGCGGCGCATCGCGGAAAACGTCTACATATCTCTCTGAAATATGTGGTTGTGATTTCAAAAAGGAAAAAAACAAAACAAAAAAAAAGGGTCAAAATTTGCTTACCTCTGACTTCAAACTGGTAGTACTCCTTTGTTTTGAGCAGCGGGTGAGAGAAGCAGTACCAGGGCAGCTGCTTGCGAACTTGTGGGAGCAGGTAGTGGGTGAGGAGCCCCACCGTCCCCAGCAGAGCGTACAGGACGTAACTGAGGAAGGGCTGAGGGGGGAAAAAAAAAAAACGGGGCCGTCGTCAAACCTAAAAGTTACATCTTAATAATCCGAACACACAGGCAGAAACAGGGGTGGGGGGTCAAAGGTTTTGGTCATGGATGCTCCTCGGACAAATGGAAGCCTAACAATCGCGCGAGACTTTGATAGAGTCTGCGGCCATGTTGCGAGCTTTACTCATTCCCTCCAAAAATCATTGACTGTAGTTTTCAGAGCTAACGTTTTTACTGTACCTGGAGTGCTATGAACACTGTGCTGACATGTATGGCAAAGTAAAGGACAGCAATGACCACACAGACAATCAGGTCCGACTGCAGGCGCTCATTCTACACATTTGAAAAGAAACATCAGGCATGAGATGAGAAATCGGTATTTAACAAAATGTCATGTAGCTGGTCTACGCCTAACCAGAGCTTAGAGAGCTCAGGATGCCAGACTCACCACCGAGGCCCTCAGCTTGTCCGGCAGAGGGTCCTGCACTTCAGACAGGGGGTCCTCTGGGTTCTTGTCTTTTAGATTTGGCAAAATCTTGGACTGTATCAGTGAGCTGCGAAGTAAGAGGAGAAAAAAAAAGTAACTTCCCGGGCACAGTTAATTTATATATTTTTTTTCCCCCAAATGCCATTTTTATTCCAAACTCCACAATATTACAAGTACCCAATTATATTTTTAACATAAAAGAAATTCGCTTTTATATCACTGTAAAGGTCACTGCAAAGGTCGCTCCTTAACCGGACGAAATAATGCCAGCGACCTACGATGCAGCTCTGAAGAAGGAGAGCAGTGGTTTTTATTTCCATGCTAGTGTTTAAAAAATCCAGCTGACAGAGACAACAGATGTTTTAAAGCAAGCACCTAAAAACATGCTAATATTTTGCAGCCACGGGCAAAAAAAAAAAACAAGGCAGAGGCTCACATGAGGACAGAGGGGTCGCTGCTCTGCCGGCTCAGGTGGTACGACACTGCCACCAGGAGGCCGCAGAACACAGAGAACAACACGGGGATGTGGTGCGGCTCCCAGGTCTCCTAGAACGATGACGAAAGCTCTGCTATTATGTCACTTTACGGGTTCAAAGACCAAACAAATAGAGGACAAACTGGCCTGCTGACAAGGGAATCGGCTGGCATCTTTCTGCAATCATCCGCCTTTACGTCTTGGTCAGCTCTTACCTTGAGCGCTCCGTAGCAGAAGCCGTAGAGCAAGGCGACGGTGACGACGCTGCGCAGCGTGCTGTACAGCGCCGACAGGAGACTGGTGCAGGCTGCAGACAGAGAGAGAGAGAGAGAGAGAGAGAGAGAGAGAGAGAGAGAGAGAGAGAGAGAAAATAAAACAGCAGCAACGAAACGACTGGTAGGAACCAGGCCAGGAAGAACGCCGCTATAAGGCCTCCCTGTGTTACAGTGTGCTGAGTGTGACAAAGTGTGTGTCGCGTCATCCCGCCGAGGTCACGGCCACTCACCGTTGCCCCCGAACACATGGACGTCCAGCTGCTCGAAGAGGTACATGACGAACGTGTTGACTTGTGGCAGCAGCCCCACGAAGAACACGATGGGGAAACTCAGAGTGAAGACTGCAGGAACACACACACACACGCACACACACACACACGCACACACACACACACATGGTGACTTTCAGTGCTTTCTGCATCTGGACTTGCAACACAAGTCCAGAAAAATTTTTTCACTCAGTTTGGAGCAATTAAAATATGCAAAACGTCTAGCTGGGAAGCGCACCCACCGATGACGAGGTCTCTGGCCGACGCCAGCAGCAGCGAGCTGGTGAGCGCCACTCCGTAGAGGGTGAAGCGGGACGAGGTGATCCTCAGACTGCCGTAGTGCAGCAGCCAAATGAGGCCGCAGCACAGGCAGAAGTAGACCGGCCGGCTGTACGCTATGATGCGATTGTGACCCTGCAGGCACAAAAGGGGAATGATCACGGTCTTGGGCGTCGTCCTGACGCAGCCTGACGTTTGCGAGAACGGATGTCTTTGCGACGTCGTTCAGAACAGCAATAGCATGGAGCGCAGGGGATCGGATTCAGAAAAAAAGTTTTCATCCACATAAACCTGCACCAAGCAGTTGCGATAAACGTCTAGACCAATAGGGGGCAGTGTAGCTCACACATAAATCTTCAGTTATAGCTTTGCGCAGTCAGCCAATCAGATTGCTTCAAAACACCCGCGACTTCCTGTGTCTGAATTTATGCATTATGCGTTCATTCTGGATACTAACAAAGTCACAAAGAGCGAGGTGACACATTTTTCTGGACGATAAATTGTTCCAGAACTTATTGCGACAAACAATAACGTTGTTGTTTTGAGACCATTTTCAAGTAATGCACGCATTCTCAAATATCAATAAACTTTAAATTCTATTGAACATTTAATACTGGAAGTGGAAAACATTTTAAATATTCAAAGCAAACCAAACAGAAACAACAAATAAAATGAGTTAATTGGTCTTTCAAGTCGAAATAGGTAGTTTGATTCATCTGCGTTATGTATAAAAATTGTAATATTAATCTTGTGCGTTAATAGAACCAACTCTAATATATACATATATGAAAGTTCAATATGTATTCATAAAGGTGTACTAGAAAGAACAGTTTTCCACTGTTGTTCAGTTATTCATACAATTATTCCAAAGGAAAATGTGATTAGAGTCACATCAGATCTGTTCCAAGGGACAAAGGTCATTTTCGTGCCAGTTTCCGCTGGAGGCAGTGACCCGCCGTGCTTTTCACACACCACAGATTTGGGCTTTTGAAAAGTTTTAACGTCATGAGAGGAGACGATCCAAAGTCCTGAACGTCAGCTCAGGGAGCGGAAACGGGGACGACACCGGCGGGTAGCGGGAGAGAGAAAGCGAGACGCAGACAAAAGAGAGTGAGAGAGTGAGCCGTGGCCTAAACTCTCAGCAGCTATTTAAAGCTTTGCGCCTGCAGCTGAGTAAGAGCTGCATTAATAAAAGACGCCGTTTCAGAGCAGCCCTACTGACGCAAGGGAGGGAGGCGGAGGGAGGAGAGAGAGAGAGAGGGGGGGGGGGGGGGCTTACAGAGGAAAAGCAGCATCATTTTCCAGAAGCCAAAAATCTCCCACTAAATAAATAGTGCAGGTTGTAAAAATGATCAATCCAGACAGAATTTCTAGCTTTAAACACAGAAGTCACTTCATCTGAACTGGTTCCAGAGGAACTTTTACAAGTTTTATGTGGCGTAAAAGACATGAGAAATAACTACGTACGTGTCGAGGCGAGGAGGAGTCCGGCTGAACGCTCTGGAAATAAAGAAAAGCAGAATAAATAATGGAAGGAAGTTGATACACTGTGAGCAAACAAACATGTAGTTATCAGAGATTTTTTTTTGTTTCGTTTCGTTTTTTTTTTTAAACATTTCTGACAGAGAAAGAAAAGCCCAACACTTCAGAGCGTCACAGACTCCCCCCGCCCCCTCAGGGGAACGCCGCGCTTTCATGTTCTCCCCCGCCGCGTCGAGGCGAATGAGAGCAGCGTTTGAACTCCTTCCTCCCAAAAGCGGCTTCTCCGTTTCACTTTTATTTATTTATTTATTTATTTTAAGGTCAGGTCGACACAATATTAAGCTGCTTGCTGAGTCAAGCGGCTCACCTTCAGCAGGGAATACTGGCAACTTGCGATGACGAGGCAGAACTGAAAGACCCAGATGTCGGTGAAGAAGCCGTGGACGAGGAGCACCGAGCCCAGGAAGGCCACCAGGACGGCCAGCACCACGGCCAGGACGTTCTCCAGAACCTCGCGGTTCCTGGAGCGACGACGAATACAGACGCAACAGCTCGTTTAAGTGCGCCGACGGAGAGAAAGACACTTTCTTTCACATAAAACTGAACAAAAGAAGGAATAGTGACACAGAGAGCAACAAATCATGTTGGAGAGTTAGTGAGGAAGAATATGCTCTGAACTTGGGCTGCCACTCTTGACAAGTTCATTCTGAGCGACAGCGGGAGAACGATGCTTGCCGATCGCTCAAACGGGAGCACAAATTGCGCATCACAATTTATACCCAAAATAAAAAAAATAAAAAATGAGAGAAGCAATAAAGACGACGAATACCATATTGGAAAAATGGCATAAAAAGCAACATTAATAAGAAGAAATCCACAATAAATCAAACATGTGAATTCAGAATTCCAAAAGGCCCAATGACAGGACCCTGAGGTACGCCTGAAAAACATTGAAATGCGTGATACTGGTGATGTCAACATCAGAACGATCGTTCATTCGCTGAGCTTCGCCATGTGGTCTCCAAACATTAAAAAGTTTAATTTACTTGTGAAGAACTTAGTTTTATTGTCAAGAGTTTCCTGTTTATAAAAATGAGAAAAGTTTTTTTTTCCTTAATTTTCCTGTAACCAATCAATGAGAATCCATTTGTATTTTATGGGTGCAAATAAGAGCATATACTGCATGTAATCCTCAAATTTGTTATCTGTTTCGAGAACATATTTTTCTGGACGATAAATTGTCCCAGAAGTTATTAACAACAACGTTGCTTTTTTGAGATCATTTTCAAGTAATATAATGGTAATGCCATATTAATGCAAGAACACATTCTCAGAGAACAACAAGGTTTAAATTGTGGTTAAATATTCTCTTAGGGCCACTAAAATATCCAAAATAAACAAACAAAATATTAGAAGCGAAAAACAAAATGAATTATGGAGTCTGTAAACAAAAATTGCCTTTCAAAATAAAGACAATTTATTTCCTGTCTTCAGTCTTCAGTCAGTATCAGACTGAAGACTTTTATCATCTCATTTTTGTAGAAAGAGAAAAACAATAAATCATGCAAACGGAAATTATTGCGGTCGTTTGAATTTGTCAGGCGATCATAATTTAATTGTTGCTTATTGCAACAGGCTTACTAAAACCAAAACCCCTTAACCGTTCAAAGCATTCACAGATCGAGTGAACTGGTTGGGTCGTCTGAAACGCCGAGTTACCCAACACGACGTGAAACGCGGGCAGAAACAAAGACGACGCGCCCACCTGTCGAACAGCGCCAGCAGCGTGAGCCGGTCGAAATGCAGGCCGACCCACAGGTACGGGAGGAGCCAGAGGCGGTAGTACTGCTTGGCCTTGCCGGCGGGAGCGGAGGCCGTGGCGCTGTCCTGCCCCAGCGGCGCGTCCTGCAGCTCCGGGCTCAGGTCCCCGTCCTGCTGCTCCAGCAGCTCCGGGTCCATGGTCAGCAGGCGGTTCAGACGGATCTGATGGAGGGAGAACTGTCTCGTGGTCAGCTACGGTTCCCTCGATTTGCGACTAACATCACAAATTCAAGGAAGCGCGTGCCATTTTTTTCACCCCACCCTCCCCCGGCCAAAGAAAAAGAAAAAAAAAAAAAAAAGTGCTGAAATTAAACCTAAGCAGACAAATTTCCACGTGTTACTCAAGGTGATTTGTTTTGGTCTGCCTCCGAAACACACACACACACACACCCACACACACATCATCGTATCAGTTGGTTACTCACCAGGTCGTGAGGGTAGAAGCGAACTGAGGTAGAACTGGAGAGGTGGGAGTCGGTGTCCCTGCACAAACACCACATGAAGAAAAACGTCTGCAGATCCTGGTTTTCCCATGACATCGAGATACAAACAAAACGGCTGGACTGTTTTCAGTCCAGGTTGGGGGTTTCTTCAAGTGTAAGAAAAAGCAAACGACGTATCCCCAGACATAGATATAAAACACAAATGCTAAATAAAAGGTGCTAAAATTTTCAACTTTTCAAGCTCAGAAAATTTGAAACTCTGACACGTTTTTGTTGTTGTTTTTTTTAACTCTTTTTGAAATAATTTCTGAGACTATTCTTAAAATCTCTGAAATGTTTCTTGCAAATTTTTTGACTTTTTCAACTAGAAATTTTCAAGAAATTTTCTGCAGTTAATCTGAAGAAAATGTCAAACTTTTCTTTTTCGCTCATTTTCAACTTTTTGAACTCAAAAATGTCAGATTCTCTCCTGGAAAAATTTCTCCAGATGAATCTCAAAATTCCTGACTTTTTGATTGAAATTTGCTTCTTTTTTCTCTCTCTCTTTTTACAATGATCCCGATACGCCGTCGTAGTCATGACAAAAACTGGAAACAAAAATAAAACTAAAAATTTGTAACCAAACTGCTTGAAAAACCAGGGAAGAGTTTAAGCCTTTCAAGCCCAACTTTCTGAAATCGAAATTTACCACAGGTTGTTGGAGGCTCTTCTGGTTGCGGGTTCAAAATTAACCAGCGACATGTCGCATCCGCCGGCCTCGTACAGGGAGGGAGTGAGCTTTCCTGGGGGAAACAACGACAGAAAAAAAAAAAAGAAGAAGAAACAGTCAGATTTATGTTTGCGTTCAGAAAACCGGACGGCTGACGCTTTGTATTCCTGTTTCTTAGCGGGAGTCTGGACCGAGTTCAACAGACGAACAGCGGCGCTTTAATCGGATTCTGGAAACGACTTAACGAGAAGCGGGCGGAAAGAGAACGCCGAGCGGCGTTTCCGTCTCGGAAACGTTTCGGTTTCTGTTTCTGACGCAGCTGCAACATTTCCGTCAAGTGCTGCTATCCTTAAAATGCTGCCGTGGCAACAGCAACCGGCTTGTGTTAATATTTGCTTCAAATTCAAGTGGCGAGAGGGTGATGCAAATGTCACGACTCGGTTCGCAAAACCAAACAGTCGATGAAGCCTGCGAAGAGTTGTTGCTGTAAAAGTTGCCTGACTAGCGAAAACAAAGGCGCATTTTCTCCTGTAAGGAATAGAAAGAAGTAAAGTCGCACTCCAAGCAAGGGATCTGTAAATCTGAAATGTGCTTATCAGATACTTGAGAAGGGTATGAACCCCGCTGTGCAGAAAACACAAATGTCCAGAGAACTGTTCGAGCAGCTGGCTGCAGTTCAGCTGTGGAGCAACAGATCTGCTGCCGTTTCCCTGTAATCATGTGGAACGGCAGCCACAGGCCGAGGAGCTGAGCAACACGCACAGAAACACACACAGCCAACACGACACACACATTAACACACATGTTAGCACAAGGTGCAGACGGTCAGAGGCTGGAACCAGCAGGAAGACTCACGCACACTGAAGAAACTTAATGCAATGCTGTACGGATTAATGCTGTTATAGAGGAAGGAAGGAAGGAAAGACAGCACACAAGGACAGCAGGAGAAAAGGACACATTCTCTTTGTTTTGCACTCAGGTTCCTGGACTTCCCGTGAACATCGGTTTTCTGATGGTGAAGAGCCTCGGTCGGTGTCCGTGCGTCTGCGAAGGGAACGTGGATGCGCTCGGCTGGGATCAAAGGTCAGATCCCCACCGGCCTCAGACGCAGCTGGGCGCCATAAATGGAGCACGCATAACGCCAGCAGGCTTTAACTGATTAGGACGGGCCGCCAGCCGTAAATAACAGGCACTCTCCTGTGATTGACTGAGACGGTCATATCCATAACCTGCTCCCTCCCTCTCTCTCTCTCTCTCTCTCTCTCTCTCTCTCTCTCTCTCTCTCTCTCTCTCTCTCTCTCTCTCTATCTGAGTCTCCGTGGAAACCATCCGGAAGCAGGCGCACAAAGTATTGACGGCTCCTTGAACACTGTCTCAGTTTAGCCACGAAATTCAATTTTAATTTATTAAAATTAATTTTCCTCTTACTGTACAATATTTTAATCTTTATTGTTGTTTTTGTACTTTTTTTTTTTATATATTCTGTCTTTGTGAGTCTATTTGCTGTTGTTGCTCGTCGCTTCGCACAGACTTTTCCCCGTCGTGGATCAATAAAGGATTTTATTCTGTTCTACTTTTTGCTACAACTGAGGCTGGAAAATGTTTCAGGAATTCCTCTATCAGCTTTGAACAGAAACTAAGAATCATGTCCGTTCTCAGACTGGACGAGTAGCATCTGCGAGCAACAGTTTTCAAGTCTGGCTGCAAACTCTTAATCAGATTTCGGTCTGGGCTTTGACTGGGACGTTTTAGCACATAAGTAAGCTATTAGTTAAGCTACATTGTAGCAGCCTGTCCTGCTGGAAACCCAACCACCACCCCTGTCAAGTTTTCCAGAGTTTGTAAGTCTACCTAATAATAAACTCTGAATTGTTTGATTGATAAATAAAAGATAGAAGAGAGGCAAAAACAAAAGCTGCTCTAAATACGCCGCCTACCGAAGTCGTCCTGTAAGCTGGTGGCGCCCACAGTCGAGGCCTTGTCCTGAGAACCCTCCAGGTGCGCGCTTCCATTCCTGGCCAGCAGGGACACACTCGCGCTCAGCACTGTCACCTGGGAAGGGGTTCTGGATGGCTGAGTTTTCACCAGAGAGGAAGAAGGCTGGGAGGCCTGGCTGAGAGCCTCCTGAAGACTGTCGGAGGAGAGAGAGGGAGGAAATAAGTGGTGGGATTTGTTCTTGTTTACAGCAGCAACACAGACGGAGGCTGGAGGAGAGAGCGCCAAGTTAGCGACAGAAGGATACGAGAATAGAAAAAAATTAATGATGTTTAAACTCTTTTTGGGTTGTTTTTTTACCACAGGTTTTCGGTTATCGCTTGTGCTGCGCATTTGGAACGTTCTCAACATGCTTGCAACTAAACTCATAAACTGCAAAAGCCCATTTTTAACTTACAGTAGTTCACAGTCGGCCATTAAATACAATGGCGTCTGAGCTGAAATGAATCTCAGAAAACTCCATAAAATAAGTAGATAAATAAAAATTCCTTTGATCCAAAAGTTGAAAATGTTCGAGAATAAAATAGTAATTAAACAAGTTTCTACAAAGAATTTTTTTTTTTCTGACTTTGAAACAGAAATTTTGTAAATTTTCAACTTTTGGAACTACATAGCATTTTTTTGAGAGTTTAAATACGGAGTCTTCAAAACCCAAACACTGGAGAGAGATAAAAAAGAATGACAGAAAGCAAGAAAGACACTGGGTGTGTTTGCAACCTTTCACTAACCCTGCACAAAGCTACAATTACTGCTTATACATATAGGTCATATAATCAAAGGAGAAAATGCCTGAGAAGGTAAAAGTGTAAAGGCAGTAAAGGACAAAGGGAGAAAGGATCTAGTTTTAACTGTATGACACCTGGCAGGCTGCTCACTTGTTTTTCTTGCTCAACACTTTTGAAGACGCGGCATTTAGAGGCGCGACCTTGCAAGATCGCAAAAGGAGAAAAAAAAACCCCAAACAAAAACCAAAACAATTCACAGCCAAGTCAATAAATCAAAACTTTGGTCCTTGAACCTCTCAGTCTTATAGGATTTGATTCTTTAATGGTTAAATTGCAAACTTTAAAACACCAGATGGAAATACAAAAGAGTGGGGAAGAGTGAGAGTTGGCAAAATAAGGCAAGCGGGGCAAAGGAAGCAGCAGAGAAATGTTTGGTTTGACGTTCTGGACAACAGAAGAGGCAGAACGATGTCGATGTGAGGACAGGAAGGTGACATGTTTAAACCAGGCGACACAACCACAGAGCCCCCCGCCTCCCAACACACACACACACACACACGCATACACACACCGACCCCGCCCGCGCACACCGTACCTGAGAGGAGATCCAATGAGCGAGGTGGGAGGGGTGGGGTTACTTCCTGCGTTGTGCCGCCGCCTCACGGCCTGCCGACGAAACGTGCTGCGCTCCCGACGGAATATGACCGTCTCCTCACTTCCTGGCCCTGCCATGGTGAGAGACGTCATCGGTCCGTTAGTCAGCATTTGTTTCTTTTCCCGGAAATTATGCATTCATGTGTGGCTTAAATTTTTTTTTACCAGCACTGATATATAAACGACATCTGTAAAACTACCTAGGAAATGTTTTCTAAATGACCCCTTGAAAAGTAAAACCGACTGACCTAATCCTGTATTAAGGGGCATAATCAGTTCCCTCTGCATGTTTGGGTTTTGTGAAGTTGACTGGACCAATTAAATAAACACAGAGAAATATATATTTGTGTATTAGTGACTATATGTGTATTAACTATGACCACTGTAGATAATAAACAATCAAATTTCATATATCAGTTTCAAAATTTGACACTCGATTCATATGAAAACTTATTTATTTTGAATAAATGGTCTTTTATGACCAACAAATTCAAAAGGAGGATGAGCCACTTAGGGCCACTGCTAAAAAGGCAGGCTGTTCAGAGAGGCCTAGATCTAACTAATGAGAAAGCACATTAGCAGAAAGTTGAGTGGAAGGAAACAGTTGTGATTTTGGTTGAGCCAAAGACAGTCTGTGGGGCACTGTCAAGAGAAAAACGAGGGATGCCAGAACCAACATAAAATAAAATATATATGAAATACACTTTAAAGTAAACTTTTTAAAAATTTATTTGAGAAACCGAATTTTCTGCATTTAGCACAAAACCATTATCAAAAAGAATTGAAATAATGCAATGAAACATCTATCCGAGTTTACAGAAATAAATGCGGTTTTCACAATATTCTAATACTGAGATAGTCCTGCAAGTCATACCGACTAGACATTCATTAAGGAAATGTCAACCAAGCAAAATTAGAATAAAAGCAGTTAAGATGATTATCAAAACTGAAATGTTTTTAATTTAACCGCTGTAATGACATTAGCAGAGATCTGTGTCTCTGATACATAATCATCCAAAACGATTTAGACTGTGGATGTTAGTGTTACAGCCAGGACGTTGCATCAGTTTCAATGAAGGGTTATTTTATTACCTCATTTCGATCTGACAAATTCAGCTCACTCTATGGTTTTATATTCCAAAGATAAAAACACCATTTAGCTCATGCTAAATGGTGTTAGCACATGAAGTTAGCTTGCCTCAGGGATTTACCCATTCTGTTGTTCTGATACCCGAGAGAAAAGACGGATTTCTGACACTTACGTAACGGTTAAAATAAGGCTGAACAATTCAGATCAATAAAAACATACTTTATAGTTTTAGAGTGAAACAGTAAAATAGCCCTCGCGGCTTATTAGCTAGCTGGTGCTAGCTATGCTCAGTGCTTTTCATTGTCCTGAAAAACATTTCTAAAGAAATTCCCTCCTTAAGTCAATTTAATGGCTGGACAAATACAGAGGAGTATTGAGCTGAAAAATGACTCATTGCTTTTTAGATAATGTTCTGAATTCGTAGTAAATTAAAGTAGCAACAGCTCCTGGGTATATGAGTTTGGGTCAGTTTGGAAGAATGCTTTACAAAAAAAAGAAAAAACTCAGAGTGCATTAAATAAGATAATGAAGCACCTAAAACTTTAACAGTATGTTCATTTATGAATAAAATTCAGCATGCTCAGTCACGGCGTCCTTGAGCAAACTGAACAGATAGCCATGATCTAAATCAAATTCAAAATGAACTTCAAACCGAACAAGAGCAAACAAAAGTCTCTTTCCTGCATATTGTTAACTGTGACATTAATATGAATGAAAACAGCGGGAATCAAATTAAATCTTTCTTTTAAAAAAAAACAAAAAAAACAAAAACGCGCCGAGAAATCATCTGATGATCAGAAACGGACAATTTTTGGTTTGATCTACTTTGGTGCAACTGGGTTGTCAAAACATATCACCCTTCGGTGTGCAGGTTCAGACTGATGAGATGAAGTCTCTATTATCAGCATCAGTTCAGTTGGGTTTTTAAAATGAAATCAGAAGAGGCACAAAAGAAAAATGAAAGAAGTAAAAAAAAAACAAAAAAAAAACCTATTGTCTGTGGAAGCATAACAGGTATGAATTCAGGCCGGTGCAACAGAAAGCTAGTCTTTGGCAGGTGCTGTTCATTTTGAACTTTTCAGATGCTGTCAACAATAGGATGAACGGTGGACAGCAACTGCTCTCTCATACGCTCCGTGTGGCATCCCCACTGCTGCAAATACAATGCTGCTCATGGCTGCGAGATCACTTGACAGCTCAGAAAACTGAGGAGAGTCAGCATCATTTAAAAAATAAATAAATAAATAAATAAAAAAATCACACCTTAATGAAGCAATAGAGCAAGAGCGAAAAGATATTTGAAGACCTGAGTAAAATTAATTCACGAGCTTGAAGACCCAGGGAGGGAACGGCGCTAATGCTCAACACAACCATGCTAATAAGACCGCATCTGTTTGCTCAACCTCAACACAAAGCACACACTGTGCTGTCATACTCATAGTGATCTGCACAGGGAACACTTTGCTTGGGTCAGAATTGCAACTCCATGGAAACTCACCATGGTTACGCTGAATGTGGAAGACCGACAACATCCCGTTTGCAATCACCAGCGCGAGCCGCTGTGAAACCCTCCCAGTGTCTGGAGGGCCTCACTCGCTCTCAGAGATCAAGTTCATGAACTCTAGATTTATGCTCGTGTTAATAAACGAAAATAGCAAAAGTTGACAAAAGCTTTCAACAGGAAGTGCGCTCGTCAAGTAGGGATAAACAACCTTAAACATCACAGGAAATTAGAACTTAAGGAGTTTTAAAGTGAAAAAGAAAAACAAACTAAGCCGAACAGAGTAGATAAGTAACAGCATTCTGGGGCGAGCTGTCAAAACAAGGTCTTTAAGTGAGGATTGAAAAAAGAAGACGTTTGGTACCAACCTCGAAGTGAAGCTGCAGTTGCGTCCGGAGGCTCAGTGAAGGCCGTCTGGTTGGGCAGGCTGTTTCGGGAGCGGGTCACCGATTCCAGCTGGGAGGCCCGGCCGAGCAGAGACGCAGCATCCAGGACTTCCCCTTCTTTGGCTTCCAAATCCGACTTGGAGGTGGTGAGGGGCCGGGGCCCAGGCGGCGCTCCTAAGCGGTTGGGGTCATTAAGGCAAGCGGCGGTGCCACTGTCCAAACTCAGCACTCTGGCGTGCGTCTTGGTGCTACCAGTGCTGGGCGTACGGCGGGAAGCCCGACGCTTCCCTCTGGGTCGCACCTCCGCCTCAGACCCTCCTGGGTTTTTGACCGCGGAGGAGGAGGAGTTGGGAGAAGTGGCAGCAGCATGCTTGGCTTTCAGGGCCTTGAAGTGACCCTCCGGCGAGTGGCAGGAGCGGGAGGTGGTGCTGGACGAGCTGTCCGTGCTTAGATGGTTGGTGGAATGCAGACTGGAGGCACAGCTGAGTTCACTTTGATCACTAGAGTCGTCCTCTCCTGCTCCCGTAAAGACAGCGCTACAGGGTTTAGCCATTCCACGTAACGCCATGTAGTCCCGGTGTCGGCTGGCATCGAAACTGCTCGCTCTTTTCTTCCCTCCGTGCCGCCGTCCGCGGCGCCCGGTCGACAGAGACAAAGTCCTCTGAACGCCGGCTTCGGGTTTTGGCCGGCCATCGGCTTTTGCCTTGTCCTGCTCAGTCGCGGCTACGCCGGTCGAGCCATCGGCACTGGTCCTGACACCAGGTTCTTCCGTGCTCTCCCCGGGCTCTGCTTGCTCCTGGCTTACGGAAGAAGTAGAGGCGCCCACAGTCTGCTTGGCAGTCAGCTCATTGGCGTGAGGGTTTTTGTTGGCCTCCCGGGAGGGAACGTTGCCGAGACCTCGAGAGACCACCCCGCCGAGGCCGGAACTCTGGCCGTCTCCGGATGAGGGCGCGGCCTCTCGGTCCTGTCCGCGCTCATCCCCCGAAAGTGAGAGAAGGCTTTCCACGTGCGTAGAACTGGTTTGTTCACTGTGAAAGCTGCTGACGGTGCTGTTGGTGTCGCGGTCTGTCCCGCTGCAGTAGCTCTCGGTGGAGCCGCTGCTGCGTGTGCTCAAGCTCCTCAAGCTGTCCGCGCTTCGCTCTCCTGCGTGAGACTTTCCGCAGGAGACCGAGCCCTTCCTGCCAGCACCCACCTCAACCTGGTAGAGCCCTGAGCTGCCCTCCCCCGCCTCTCCCGAGGCAGAGCGAGCCACTTTGTGCGAGTCTTTGCGCCTGCAGCACTCTTCCCCCGAGGTGGAGGGCACCGCTTGATCCTGCTGGTAAAGCTGCTCTCTGTCGCACAGCGCAGGCCTGTGCGGTCTTGCCGCCTCCAGCTCGCACACCGTGTCGAGGCCCCCTCTCCGGGGCGGAGGGTACAGAGCAAAGTCTGGCAGACTGGGGTCGGGAAAGGCGGAGCCCGACGAGCTGGAGGTCCGAGGCAGACCCCGAGAACGGAGCTCCTTCCTGAAGGCCTGAGACTGCATGGACGCGTGGGAGGCCGCCTCCGTGTCACAAGACGAGTGCGACAGGCTGACGTGATAAGCAGCGGAGGCGCACATGTCGCCGGCCTCCCGAGAGAGCTCCGAGGGACACAAGGAGGTGGAAGGCTGCAACGAGGCAAAGGAGTCGTTGGGAACGAGGCAGTACATCTTGGTTTCCGACAGCAGGTCTGCGAAGGGTGAACACAGAAGAAGCGAAACCGTTAAGGCGACGTTTCGAGGCGTGGGTCGGGAATGGCTTGCATTCAAAGTGTCGGTACCGTGATCGTGACAGCAGCTCCCGATGTGAGTCAAGCTGATGTCGTCCGAAGCCTTTCCGACGTCTCCTGCGATAACCGGATTAAAAGTAATGAGGAGCTGACAGATTGAATTAACGTAACAATCATTATATTAACCGACTGGTGAACAGAGCTATGCCCTTTTATTAACGGTACTTGGAGCAACACTCTTCAGTGAGGACAGCGTTACTGAGACAAAATCGTCTCAAAGCGAACTTTTTCAGTACGAGCAAGTTTTTCAAGATGACGTCCAAGAGACGTAATTAGCTTTGTAAAAATAAATAAATAAAAATCTTAAACAATTTTGAGACATGCCTGTGGTTCACTTGGGCTACGAAAGAGCGTGAGCTTTTCATCAGATAACAGGAAGTCCGGATGGGATACGAGAAAGTTGATGTGTTTTATCATCTTTTTTTTTTTTTTTTAAATGTCCAGCCTCTGTCTGCCGTGGAACATGTCAAATTTGGAAATGTTTACATTCTTTCCAAAATCTTAAGAGTAAGAACACAAACACAGAAAGTACCGTTTTCGTTTGCTAACCGGACAAGTTGTTCTTTCAATATTCAAAGAAGAACAGCAAGACTCTGCTGACATCAGCCGCTCTCTCTACCTTTCTCTCACACAGTGTGGCGTCACCTCTGCGTCTTGTGTAATTAGTAGCTATTCACAGTAGGAAGATAATAAGTAAATATTGTTTATCTTATGTTATTGTTCCCAAACATGGAAGCAATGCTCCCCAGTTTAAGGCTTTGAAGAAGATTGGAAATGAGCCAAAAACATTCTGACGGGTGCACCTTCAACCATCACTGGTCCTTGGACTCAACGTGCAACATGAAGAAAACAGCTAAACAAAACACTGTAGATTTGCTGTCAAAACAAGCAGCTCTCAATATATTCCTGGAACACCAGCATGGCTGTTACAGGAAACTTCCCTCCGGAGAAACAAATGTTCTGACTCTGCTATGATTTTATCTCCTCCCCTCCCTTCTCCCCCCCACAAACAAAGACGCTATGACTACTTCGAAGGTGACGAAATGAAAGAACAGGGAAGTAAAGGATGATACACCGAAGGCAAAAAAATCTGAAACCCTAATTCACAAATCCCCGGCTAATTAGGATGACTCACTGAAAAAACTCAGCGAAACAACCACTTCAACCTGACGGCGTAATGGGCCCAGAGCAAAGCGAGAAGCCGATTTACTCTCCGCGTCGGATTCCAATCAGGCCTTACCGGAGAATGCCTCCCATGCTAAGTATTACAGTGAATCTTTTCAGAAACTGTAGCGGTCTGCGTAAGGCCGGCTCGCCCTGGTTTGACTGCCGAGGTCAGAGCAATGCTGAGTCAGGGTACATCTCCTGGACAGCAGGGAGATCACAGTCAAGGATGTGGGCGACTCATAATGAGACGATTGTAAAACCAGGCATTTAGCAGCTCTGCACTCTTGCAGCAAGTTCTTTTTTTTTTTTTTTTCTTCTTTTTTTTTTATTTCACTTATATGGAGTAACACAGGTACGGAAAAAAACGATCAAGAGAAAACAAAGTCAAAAACAAAGAAAGAAAAGGAGTACGTGTGGGAGGAAAGATGTAACATTTAGACAATGGGGATCGGGAACCAACTACTGTATGAAAATACTGAAACAAAAAAACTCTGATTTATTTTACCCTACTTATCCAGGCCTGGCGAATACTGAAATTAAGTTCCAGGCTGCATAATAGCCCTGCAGGAAGTTTTAAATCAGATCCTCCTGCCTTGTAGTAAACTGGAGACAGACTGTCTGCAACAAGACGACGATCTGAAACCCACTTCCAAAATCCACACAAGCATGATTCGCGAGACCTGAAGCAAAATCGACCTTCGATGAAAGCCGACTCTGTTTCATGGCACTTTTATAAACGTCCTCAATAAGGTCCAATAAATGTAGCACAAAGTCCAGCATATTATTATGTAACTAGGTGGAGTGTGGTTCTGTTTACCTTTGACACCCATCGCTCTCCCGTGCGCTGATGCAATCTGAGAAACGACGGGGGAAGGAAAAAGAAAACAAAATTGTTACTGAAAACCGGACCGGTCAGCAAAAGACAATTCATCTGGTGAATGGCAGCCATGCCGGATCTCGAAGTCCGAGTTGTAAAGTTACAAATAAACCTTCGACGTGTTGAGCGGCAATTACGAAATGGGGCAGATGTTTTCTTTTTCGATTCCAATATTAACCGAGTTTGGACGGCCACCCCGTCTCTGACTGACCTATATGACTGACTAATCCTTCCCACTTTTTATCGGCTTCAGATTATTTTGCATCTGGAAGAGGGAAGTCAGAGCTCGTTTGCTTTTATGCTTTGGCAATAACAGAGAGCAATTATCATCCGCTTAGCAAGGGAAAAGCAAATAACGCTCTATCAGTGCTAATGCATCATGTTTTATATCCCTACGAGGAAATGTGTTTTATGGTTATTGTTTTTTTTTTTGCTACAGTGAAGTTGGAAACCGTGGTTTTCTTCCTGATTTTTGAATGCAACCTTTTCACAAAACTTTTTAATATTAGTCAAAGGCATAATAGATATTTGTAAAAAGAATTTTTGCCTATATGAAGTCTTGTACGTAACAAATATCTCATCTACCATTTGCCGGCTGGTTGCTTAGTGATGCTGGTTGAAAGCTTGACTCTCCAGCCAAAGAGGAGCCAAAATGAAAGTGTTTCAAATTAAAACTGCTGTGAAAAGATTATTAGACACAACAAATTGTCTTTTGATCTGTGAATTTTTAAATAAAAAAAAAAAAGATATATGTCTTTAGTTTTAACATGTATTCCTGCAAACAAACAAAAAAGAAGCTAAACGGTGCATAGTAGTATTTTGAAAATCAATCAAGTGCGACGTTTATGCCTCTAGAAATATAAATAGGTGTTTATGCTCAAAAGATAGGAGAGCATAAACAATTTCCGACTGGATCGCTCCTCAATCTGAGCTCGAGAAAGTAAAATTGGGAAACAGTTGTGGCTCGTAACTCGCAAGATGGCTTCCCTTCACTCCTTACTCTGGACCGAAAGAGACGAAGACTCTTTTAATCGAGTCTCAAACCAAGAGTCCAAGTCAAACCTCGAGTCTTTTAACTTTGTGTCTCAAAGTCAAATCTTTTTTAACAGACATATCTACAAGGGATCAGCTGGTTTGTTTACCTGATTGGACTCCATGCCAATGTAGGAATTTCTTGAACTGCAGTCCACCGGCGGAGTCTCTTGTCGGATGAAATCTGCCATCTCTATGCCCCCTCCAGGGTCCCTATGCGAAACACAAACCCACGCAGATGAATCCAAGACATTTTTCCTGGAGGCCCCAGAATTATTCTCAACATTTTATTTTTGTGTGCTTCACATTAATCAGAACTCCAAACTGGAAGTTTTCTTTGGATTCTGAAACGTGATGATAAAAAAGGGGGGTCGGGGGGAAGGAAATGCATTCATGCAGATTTTCTCCAGGTTTATATTTAGCCTAGACATGCTTACTTAACCAGCTGGTATGTCGAAACAGAAAATCCCTCAAAGGATGTAAATCATTTCCATATGCCAAAAAAAAAAAAAAAGAAGAAAAATTCCATAACAGGTCAAACCAGAAAGAAAAATAAAAAATCAAACTCAAACAAAGTGACAAAAATAGTGCAAAACAGGCAGGATCTCTTGTTGGGGAGCATCCGTGAAAACTGAAACAACCTGGAATGTCGCTGCAGATGTTGCGGGCAAAACTGCGACTGCGACTGTCCCTGCGGTCGAGGACTGTCATGCATCCCGCTGCTTTCCCCCCAAGTGCTCCTCTTGGGAATGTGAACATGAGTCATTTCTGCAACTCCTGGGCACCGAAAACCTCACCGGCTGCCTTTTATTTCCAACAGAGTGAGAAGTGAGCACCTCAATAAAACTCGTTTTAAACCAAGTGTTCAGAATGACAGGTTAACGCCGAGCCTCTCTATAAACACGTCATTAAAGTCTTCATTCGCACTTTCACAAGTTTCGGAAAAGAATCAAATCTGTACGTTGTCCTGGAAGAGTATTTATACATTTACTAATACGATTGGAATAAACATTGTGTGGATTTATTAATATTTTGCGAAAAAAAAAACCATACACACACAAAAAAAATATTTTGGTGCCATCACAGCTTCACATTTTGCAGCGTAAAAAAAAACTAACTTTAATGTATTTTATGCAACAGACACAAAAAAGAATCTAATAAGACAAAGCTACAGTATTCAATTATGCCGCACAAACTGTGGCATAATCTGTGAGGAAACGTAAAAGAAAAAAAAAAGATCCATGCCCCCTACGGGAGTCTGTAGAAAAGCATGTACTGTAAATGTATCTACCTGTGCGGATAATTTGTGGAGTAATATTTTGCTGCACCAGCAAGTCCTTTAATGTACTCTGACAGCTTTGCTCATCTTCTGACTGAAATTCTTCCCTATTCTTTAAGAAGAGAAAAGTTAGATAGGGCATCGATTTTCATGTCTCGTCACCAATTTCCATTTCTGCTTTTGTCTGGGCTTTGAGTAGGCCATTTTAACGCATAAACATGCTGTGATTTGCACAGTGGCTTCTACGTTTTAGTCATTGTCCGGATGCCTCAGGTCCAGGCTATAGTTTTATTCCCATACTCTCCGCTACTTAGCTGCATTCCCACAGGATGATGCTGCTGTTGTTTGTATCCCATTGACACGCCTGTTCCTTGCTAATCATGATGCTGTTTCTTAAGGCGGTGGGTTGCTCTCTATTGTATCCAGGGGCATCAGTACAAAGTGGGGCTACTTAAAATATAGTGTGTAATGCAATTCAGGCGGTTATTCAGTTGGTCAATAGGACAAAAGTTGTTTTGAAGTTACTGTCCCTTTAAAAACTCCTCAGACATACACATGTAGTATTTATTAAAGTTTCATAAGTTTTGCATTGAATGAACTAATTTGGAAATGTATAGTTTTTTTGTGCCTGACTGTTGTTATGTTATTTTCATTTTGGTCTTTAAAGTACCAAACTTTCCACACAACGTTATGTTTTGGTGGATGATGCAATTTTTAAAATATCGAAAGCTTCAGCTTTTGATCAGAATAACATTGTGCTGCCTATTTTTTTTATTCTTACTTCCAACCTTTTTCACTTTTACTTACGTTCAAAACATGCCGCTAATCTTACTTGAGTGCAACTTTTGGCTCCTCCACCCGCCTCTGTTACACGTGAATGCATCCTGATCTGACAGTGGTTTCACGTGTTTCCTCCAATTATCCATCTTTCTGTGATCTTACTGATCTCTCCTTCTGTACGGAACTCCCTGGCGTGAACATAAAAATCCTGCACATATAAAACCGAGGCTAACGCCTGACTCAGCGCTTCTGCTCCAGTCGCCTCACTGTCCGGTAGCAGACTAATGACCTCTGCCATTCCACGTGACCCTCTGCTGTCGTCGTTAAGGAAGCATGACCGCCTCGTGCGCCACGCTCTTACGCAGAGCGGTTACTCATCGGGACCGGTCAGCTCACCCCGGGCCGTTGCTGTCCTCCCGACGGGTGATGCTGCCGTCATTTGCGCCCTCCGTTCCCCCTCTGCGGCTCTGGTTCTCCTTGGCCTGGTGCTCCACGACCTCGCCCTCGTCCAGGGCGTGGTGGAGGCGGTAGTTCACCATCTTTAGCAGCAGGAATATGGCGGCGATCACGCCGCAGTAGATCCCGACGATAACCATCGTCGGCGGCAGGGCCTAAAGCCGGGAGGAGAGAGAGGAAGTTCAGCCGCGTGAGGTGCATTGCGTGGCAGAGATCACGGTAATGTAATTCAAAGTGGTTAACAGGGAAAAAAAATAGCTTCACGTTTCAGCATGACACATGAGAAATAATCCCACAAAAAAAAAAAAAAAAGAACGAAATTTTGAGATTCAATGTTTTTTTTTTACATTTTTTTTTATTTTTGTCTTCTCCTGTGGCGTTGGGTGCGGGGCCTCAGGTGTGGAATCATTACTGACAGCTCACCGTAACAGCTGGACTTACATATCAACAACTGTTTCATTCAGGTACCATGGGAACTCTAAACATCTTTAAAACATCATTGTATGTGATTGATTTTTTTTTTTTTTTTTTTTAAAAAGACCCCTTTTTGTTTTTTTTTCTTTTTGCGGCGCGGAAAGTGACCCACATTCCCTAAAAAGTTGCCTGACCGCCAGCTGCCGTCTCTGGCTCTTTGAGACCCTCTTCCTGCATTCACTTTCAAGTCGACACAAACAACAGCAGGACTATATAAAACACGGCGCTGACCAACACATTTCCACTCCAGGAATAGAAATGAAACTGCAAACCAGCCTCAGGGGTCAGTAAATCACTCTCTGACCTGGGTGGAGCTACAGATTAGTATTTTAAAAAAATTATAATAATAATAATCATTTATCCTCATGACCTCTTAGTTTTTGTTACACATCTGCATTAGAAAATCCAATTCTTTATTTGTGTGTGCGTTTCAGATCTTAAAGCGACACTTCCGTCACATTAAACCCAGTTTGGATCTCCTGAGTGATCTCCTTTTATTGCTGCAGAATAACCCTCACGTTCAGTGCATTTACTCACCTACGTAAAAACAAAACAAACAAACAACCCCCCCCCCAAAAAAAACCCAAGATATATCCTCCAGATATTGCATCTGTTAAACCAAGCGATTTGGATGAAAATTCACTATGACCCATTTAGATTTTACCCGCAGAGTTCAGCAGATTTATAATCAAAATCTTCTCGTAAGTTCAAAGACATTCTCATCTCATGCACTCTGACAAGGTTGCCAGGAAATTTGGAAGAAAAGCAAGCCCACAGCATCACAGATCCTCCGCCAGACTCTTAACAGCCTGTGTTTTAGATCAAGTCTACCTGGAGTGCGATTTTCTGACATAGGCATCGGTGAAAGATATCCGATTTGGTGTCCGGCACATCAAAATCTCATTATAACAGCATTATCGATCCTCCTCCGTACACTGGAAAGGAGGTGTTTTATAGAATCGAGCCATCTTTATTTTCGTGCCAAAACCCCAGTCCCAGCCCCCTACGACATAATAATATGATTTCAGTTAAAGTCTATGCGCAGCTAACTCCACATGTTTACGTTTGTGCTGGTGGGATGCTGTTGTTTTTGTTTCTTGACATTGGTCCCAAACAAGTGGATGGAAGCTTCATAGCATCTGATAGTTGGGTGATACTTGCATGTGAAACCGATCTCATCTACCTCGGGAAACGCCAGAAAATCAACGACTGTCCTCTATGTTCAGCAAAAAAAAAAAAAAAAACTTAAAAAAAATCAAGTATCCCCATAATTGAAATTGAAATTTGAGACTTTTTAAAGACTGTTGATCTTACAAAACTAAGGGAATCGGTGCCGATTTATCCTCCATCCCTAGTTGCTATGGAAACATGCCGCAAACTTTGGAGACAGTCCTCTAAACAAAAAGTCAGAAATTAAACAGATAAAACATTTACATTATATTTAACTGATTTAAATTACACCACAAGGGACTCTGAATGATAACTAATCCCTAAAATAGGGTTGTTGTTTTTTTTTATAACCCCACAGATTAAATGTACTCAACTAAAGGCTAAATATCCCCGTAATAATGTTACTGCAACAACAAATGCATTTTTTTTATAAAGGATTTATTATTGTGGCCATCAGCTGCAGTAAACAGCTGGCTGCTCCTGATACTGATCAGAGACCAAACCGCTTCAAAGGAAAACAAACAATGATTACAGTCGGTTATCGATTAATCGACTGTTTGTTTGTTTTTTAATCGTCTTGAATCGTCGTTTTTTAATCGTCAGTGTTGAAATTCAACACTGAATTTCAACAAAAGACCTTCTCTTGACCTAATCCAGTTTTGGACAGTGCATTTTGCCGGATTGCTCACAGCACTCCCAGGCACTAAGTGATAATAAACTGGTCGGGTTATTTTTGCAGGAACAGTCCGAGTACAGTTCATGTGTGGCGCGAAGTAAAACTGGCATAAAGGTTACATTGTCTTTGCTCCAGATAATAGACAGAGAGCCGACCGTGGGGATCCTTTAACGGCTAACCTAACGGACACTTTAGCTCGGTAACTTGCGCTCTGAAACGGTACCAGGAAAAAAAAAAAAAAAAACCAACAACAACAACAACAAACTGAGACCGAAATCAAAGTACGGAGTCATACAAAACCCACTCACCATGTACAGCGTGAAGGGGAAACATAGCAGGAACAGCCAGATGTAGAGATGCAAAGCGTTGACGAATGTGTTCTGGTCGGGGTCGTAGTACCATCCGCCCGTGACTGAAGCCCAGACCCCCTGCCTCAGGATCTGGAGAGTCTGCGACCCCATGTTGTTCGATCCCCTCCCTCCGAATAATCCGGGCGGAACCGACCAACGGAGCAACCGGGCTGACACGCTGGCTACTCGTCGCTCAACATGACAAACGGTGCTCTGTTTTCAGCCAGTGGCCTGAAAAATCCCCTCTGCAGCCATCTTCTCTGACGCTAGCCCGGTCCGGCCAGCTGGGGCACTGTTTCGCTCCTCCACGCCCTGCGGGGAAAGGGTCTTCTTCGTGCCCATCCGCGCGCAGGCGCAGTTGAGGCACATTTGGGAAGCGCCGTCGGATAGAAACTGGAGAGGAGGACGCCGCGTTGGATTCGTCGACCGAATCTGAAAGTGCGTCCGCCATATTGTGAGTGGCAAATGAATAATAATAATTTTCATTAGTTTAGTCGTAGCCTAATATATAGCAATAATAAAATTTCAGTTAACTATGTATTAACTAAGATTTAGTTAATATCATTCATTATAATATATGACTGCGCTATAAAGTATTGTATGATAATGTATTTATTTGTTATCTATATAATAATACATTTATTGTTATAGGAGTGTAATAAATGTATTTTTTATACCCGCTTATTAGAAATACAGAGTGATGAAGTGTTCGATCTTTGTCCGCGCCCTACAAACAGTGCCACTCACAATATGGGCGCCGCTGACTCTCGTGTGACTTCTGTCCTTCTCCATCTATGAGCGTTACAGGAAAAATAATGGGAAGATGGAAAATAATCAAGAAAATCTGTGAATGTCTTACGACATTTATTTTTCCAGATATCCATCTTTTCAGTAATAATGCTCCATCTTGATGTCTAGCAATGTTTTAAAACAACGTGTTTAAATCGAATTGCTATTGTGGAAGGCAGGCAGCAGAAAGGCTCAGTGGACCGACAGTGACACCTAGCGTTGATTTATTTATTTTTTTTTTAATTCAAACTTTTTTTTTTAATGTGTGCTCAAATTGTCCTACCTCAACATATTTTCGTTGAAAGGTTGTTTTGCTCTGGCCCCCTCCAGAAGAGCGGGCCAGAACAAAACAACGAATCAAAATCGAAGATTGGATGGAAGGATGTTGTCCAATTATCTGGATTTATTCTGTATTTTCAGTGCTTTAAAGCATATGGAACCCTTCTGATTGTGGTATGGCTGAAAATTTTGAACATTTCATCAGCAAACTTAAACAGGGCTCTACTAAGCACATAAAGAAACCATTTATCCTCAAACCCCTTTATGCTTCACCCATAAGCACTTTTTCGTTTGTAAAATAGTAGCATCCAGTTGACAAGGAAGCAGTAAGATGTTTTAGTGTGTTTAAGGTAACAGGAAACTACAACTCATCAAAACTTGTGAAATGAAGAAACAAATGTGCACATTTACACAATAATTTTATTACAAAATAAAGTAAGTGTGGTGTTTTTTTTTAGAAACAGTTGGAAGTGAGCACCTTGGTTTTTGCTCACTTCCAAAAGTGAGCAAAAACTTTTGGGAAGTTTCACTGTCAACGTGCGTAATGACATCTCTTGAAAGCAGGCTTTCAAACAAGTCCTTCGAAATCAATACAGCAACAACAAAAAAAAAGCGTGTCGGCATTAAAAAGTCAGTCTCACAGGTCACTAATGCTGACCTCTGCGTATCGTCACACAAAGAAAAAAAACAACAAAAAAACATCCACATTAGAGACCCAACTGACGTAACCCGGGTTGGCCATGTTTTAAGTCCAGCTGCCCTGAAACGCACTTAGCTCCAAGCTCCTCCTCTACAAAGTCTACAAACAAAAAGAGATGGACGTCCTTTTGAGTCAGTTCAGTTAAAAAAAATAAAAAAAATAAAAAAAATAAAGCAGAGAAGTAGACAAGGTTCCATTTTTTGGAGGGGGGCGAAGCACAACTCCCAGAGGGCAGCTGTTCTCTCAGCTGTTCTCTCAGCTAAGGAAGTGGAATACAATGTTGCTCCGTTTTCCCGTCACTGCAGCCTCGCCCTCTTCTCAGGCGGAGGTTTGCTCGGCGGAGCCGGCGCTGACGACTTGGTGGGCGGCTCCCGCTCCTCTTGTTTCACAGCTTCTGTGGGAGGCTCAGGCTCCTTCTTCACCTCAACTGAAACGTAGGTTGTAGTTGATTAATTGGGATTAATATGAAGAATTTATCTAAACGTACACATTTTCAGATGTCGATATAATATGATACCTGGAATCGGTTTGTCGCCAGGCTTAGGCTGAAATCAGAGACAGAAAACACATTGGCAATCATTTGTGAGATGTTTGGTTTCAATAAAAACTCTAGTATGAATAGTCGTGTAGACATACTGGACGTACCTGGTAAAAGGTTGGTGGAAACTTTGATCTGAGGTCCAGCAGTAGTGTGTCAACGCGATGCCTCTGAAACAGAGAACTGGGCTCCTCTTTCTTCTTGGATTTAGGCTTCGTTTTCTCTGTAGCAAGCGACAAAGTTAGTTATGAAACCTTTGAGAAAGACGGCAAAACTAGAAAGTGATGTGGGAAATGACTTTGGATTTGCATGGTTGAATAGTTCTGACACATACAGGTATTCATACCCATTCAAATTTTCTGGATTTATGCTCTTAGACTAAATAAATCTGGCCTTACAGATTGGGTACATTGTCATCCATACCTGATCTTTAGTGTTTTTTTGTTTTTTTTTTTCCAATATTGGAACCAATACAGATATTAATCTTGGATCGGTGTATCTCTCATGCTATGAATACTTTCAGAAAGGTGCTATGTGTTTCAGTAATTATCAACCAATCACAGGTTGGGAACATAAATTAAGTTAAAAAAAAAAACAAAAAACATCCAACCTCTCTCCTCCTGATCCTTAAAGTGCCACCAGTATCCTTTGGAGGGGTGATAGCGGCAGTACGACATGGCCTCGTCGAAAGCCGACTGGATTCCATGGACTGCAGAAAGCTAAACCGCCACAGAATAAATACAAAGACGACAAAAGCTTAAACACAAAAAAAACATCCAGCACCTTAACACACCAAAAGACTGACAGCAGCTATAATTAGCCAGACGTACCACTCGGGAGCTGATAACCGTCCCCAGGTCTGGGGCCTGATACACCACTCCCGCTATGATGTAGTAGTCAGCCAAAGGAATCACTAGAAAATGTTAGACGGAGATTTTCACATGTAGCAGGATGGAGAAAGCTCATCACCAACGCTTTAAATATAAAGCTCGTGCACTGGCTGCAACGCAGCAGCGGTGTTGACGTGTTGCTCCGCTCACCTTGTGTTGGAGACTGCCGCTGCTGCTTACGGATGATGTAGAGAATTGGCTCCTGAGCGTGAAGAAGAATGTACTCCACTCCCACCATCTGACTGGAAACAAAAACAACATGGAGGGAAAACAGCGTTCAGTGTCATCCTCACTTTGAGGACAAACCTCATGTTTTGCTTTGGGATTTTTCTTTTACATGTGGCGAAAGCCGGTATTCAGAAATCAAATCAGATGATCGATAAGCTGCACGGTGATTAGGCATGCGCCGGTCACAACTACCAAGGCTGTACAGGTTACAGTTTTAAAACCATTAAACATTTTTCTTCATAATGTAAAACTTTAAAAAGTAAAAAAATAAAATGAGAAATTGAGAAAGAGGAAGTAGCAGAGTTAATGTGGGAGGAAGCTAGACACTTTGAGTTGATAAGCAGGATTTGGAGTTACAGAATTACATCCGGTTCTGTGCATTGATTTCAGTTTACAGTTATGCTTTTGGCACATCTAAGAAGAAGAAAAACATCAGCAGAAAAATAAGTGCAGCCATTAAATATCATAAACTTACTTGAGGTGCTCCAGCGTGAGCCGCTGCATCTTCACGATCTCGTTGTTGCAGGTTCGGTCATAGAACGGGTTGCTCCTCTCGGAGAAGTAGTCCAGAACATTCCCGGGATTGAGGATCGGCACCCAGCCGCTGTCCACCCACGATATGCCCAGGAGGTTGTCTGCAAAGTCACCATGGAAACAGGCTTCATTGGCAAGAAATCAATGGGCAGTGATGTTACATTTCGCACTTCTCCTGTTTTTAAAATCTTGAACACGTTGGAACAGTTTTGTTATGGTCGTGTTCCGTAACTTGTACACCAGCACAATACTGAAACTGGCTTCTAATTGGTGGTAGAAAACTATTTTACTTATTTTTCTTTTTTTTTCTTTTTAGCACTGGTTCTGCTTTACCACTGTCAATCAGGATGGAAGCTCTAAAACACACATTGTGATATTTAATATCCTTAACCTGTTTGCAAAAATATATGTACAGCTATGCTCTTTTTTTTATCTACTTCAACTTTCCCCTCGTCACACCATAGTGTCAAAACGGTTAAAAATACTGACCTGTTAACCTACTGTGTGCAAGCAAAACGCAATATAAATTTTCTATGAATCTACAATCCAAACACCATCTAAAAACCTGGGATTTGTTCATAGATACGAGTGGCAACAAGTACCTCATATCAATTTCCCGCCATTTGACACACGAATATACCAGAGATAATAAGTTAAAGAAGCCGAATCCTTAAGAGCAAAAAACGACACACTGTAAAAGAAATGAAGCCCGAAACCAAACAATACAAGAACACCGGAGCTATCACAGCTAGCCGGCATGCTAACGTTAACTTACAGCGTCACTAAATGCCTTTAAAACACGTCAACTCTAAATTCAAGCTGTGTTCCATTCGTTTCACATTAGACTCGGTTAATTAAAACGGTTAAATCTTAAATAAACCAGATAACGCGTTCCACATTAGCAACACAACAATTAGCCTACCTCTAAAATCAACCGACGCCATGACAGTAAACAAATAGTCTCTTAAAAATTGCGTCTTTGCTGTCCGTCTTGTCGCAGCCTGATGACGCAAGCCATTGGAACGCGTTACCACTCAATACCCATTTAAAATATCCGTTTTCCTTCAATATCACTTCAGTCAAAGCTTTTACGAGCTACTTTGTTGTATTTTTCAGCAGCACGCTTTTGCAGAAAACTTCTGTTTATGTTTCACATTTGTATATTTTAGTATACCATCAAGGTACAATAAGCTTTTTCGAGTTATGTTTTTTTTCTGATAATTTTTCCCCCTCCAATTTCATTTCACATTTCCTCTTTTATCACACTACAGTTTAAGAGCGTTGCAAAAATGGTTATGCACTGGTCACATCTGTTACGCTTAACCATAAAAAAAAAGTGCAAAAAAAATACTGTAACAAGAATTTTCTATTTAGAAAATCATTAATCTTAAGCTGCGAATGAAAGATTTAATGCAGGCAGAATATAATTTCATATGCCACCTGCTGTCCATCACCCTCCCCTTCTCGCACTGAATTTGGGTCGTGATTCAAATATTCCACTGAGAAATGGGGCGATTACTCAAGGAACTGATTCGTCACCCCTTCTCACTGATTCCTATGCCACCATAGATGAATCCATGTGTATTAGCGGTTAATGCTCCTCCTGTGTTTGTTCAGAAATAGCTCTTCAGTATATATTTTTTCCCTAACTTGTGCACAGACAAAAAGAAGTGATAGGTGAAAATTTGATTTGGTAAATAAAACATTTGAGATATTTTTGGGGCACACACCTTGAACAAAGGCAAATACATCAGAACACTGCGAAGCTAATCATTTCGTTATTGAGCTGTGGTTATTCCAGTTCTTTGAAAATATGTGAAACTCAAAATAAAAACATGTACATTTTTGTACATTTGTGGATGCTTATTTCAGTTTTGTTGTAGTGATAATATATGTTTAAGTCATCCAAAAAGATGTATTTTTGTATTTACAATGTAACAATATTCACTAGCTATATGCGCAATATGCAAAATGCGCACTATACCTATAGAATACTATAATAACCTACAATCAGACATTATATTGGTTCATATTTTCTCCAATTAACAGACAACTGCAGCCGTGGATCTTTCTATTCAGCAATAGTTTAATAAAGTAAGCAACGTCATAACTACAACTTTTTGTAAAGTCCTGGTACTGGGGTTTCATTAGGTCCAGAACTGACCTAATGAAGTCAATAGGTCATATTACTCTAAGTGGACCTATTTCAGCTTCACACATCTGGTCGCTGAAATAGGAAATGAGGTGAAAAGCAGCGGTTTCTCAATAAAAGCACCGTGATCTGTAATTACAGCCAACCAGTAAGAGACGCCCAAAATAAAACTAAGAGAATATAACTGTCTTGTGGCAAGACTGTCTCTTTCAGGCTCAAAATGAAATCAAACCGTTCAGTTGGGGGATTGTAATGGATACAAATATTTCTACTTTTTGTGTGTGTGTGTGTGTGTGTGTGTGTGTGTGTGTGTGTGTGTGTGTGTGTGTGTGTGTGTGTGTGTGTGTGTGTGTGTGTGTGTGTGTGTGTGTGTGTGTGTGTGTGTGTGTGTGTGTGTGTGTGTGTGTGTGTGTGTGTGTGTTTTCCATATTCGACTAATCGCTTCGTTTGAACAGAAAAACACGCGGAGCGGAGAGAACTGGTTACGACGGAGGAGCGCGCGTCGTGCAGCGTAGGTTTTTTTTTTTTTTTTTGCGCACGGAGAGGACGTAGCTGCGACACTGGCGAGGCGAAAGGCGCGACTACAGCCGACAAGATGCGGTGAAAAGCTCCACTCCTCCTCCCCACCCTCACACACCTCCCCAGGATTTTTATTTTATTTTTTAAAATACCACGGAGTGCCAGGGCAGACGGAGATTAGAAAGGAGACGGGTCCAAGATGAGTGCGGTCCAGGCTGGAGGCGGAGAGAGGGTGGACGGCGGCAGAGGGAGCCTCGCCGCCAACAGCGGCGGCGTCAGCGGCTCCCCGAGGCTCCATCAGCGCGTTCAGCCCCCCAACAGCGGCAGCCGGACGAAAGAGAGCAGGAATCAACAGCAGCAGCAGCAGCAGCAGCAGCAGCAGAGGCATCATGGTGGGTCGATGCTGAAGCAGCCATCCCACAATGAGCCAGCTGACGTCGTGAGGCGGGCGCTGGACTTTAAGAGCCAAGGCACTCAGTGCTACAAGGATAAGAAATACAGAGAGGCGATCGGCAAGTACCACCGCGCTCTGCTGGAGATCAAGGGGCTGTGCCGGGTGCTGGGGGACCCGGACCCCGGCCCCAGGTCCACGTCCACCCTGCTGCCGACCATCAGCAAGTCCAGCACGCTGACGGACGAGCAGAAGGGGGCGATGGAGAACGCGGAGCTGGAGTGTTACAACAGCCTGGCCGGTAGGAGACGTTTTCCCCGTCACAGCGATGCTCACTCACTGTTGATTTACCACAAAAAGGAAGGAAGGAAGGAAGAAAACTAAATCTAGCAATGACTCACAACCCGAGCCAGACTTTAGAATAAGCGACAGGGGCATTAGCCCAGGGCACCAATACTTGGGGATGGGAGGGGCGTATTTACTGATTTTATTTTATTTATTCAAGAATCCATGTTATGCAGACATTGTCCTATTTTATGAAGGGCATAAAAGAGGACAGTATCAATCCCATATTAAAGCAGTTTCCCCTTGAAATCTTGCTAAGTCTGGTATAGGGGGCGCCAGCGCACTCATCCAGTCGCTCTTGTGTTTTTAAATAAAACAAATGTTTAAAGCTGACAGGAAAGTTGAAGACAATAACATAAACACCAAAGTCTTTAAAAAGGCAAAAGTATAAAAAAAAATATATTTTATCCTTTTTCTGTGGCTTGTCACTTTATCCGCTGAAGTTGTGGGCGTGTCGGCGGTTATGGAGCTCCGGCGAATAAAAAAATGACCCCTGACCTCAGACTTCCTGTGTGTTCACATGATGACCATAATGATGTCATTCTACTTCCAAATGTTTCACCAAAGAGACTCTTTAAAGCGTCTTTATTGCCACTGGTGCTGATGTATAAAGACACCCGTAGCATATCCACAGAGAATGCTTAGCGAATGCGGGCACAAGTAAAGCCTGGTGGCCCGCCAGGATGATAATTCCTGGCGGGGAGGCCAGGCATTATAAGTCGGCGTGCACATTATTGTAAATCCAGCCCTTCTCACAATGCACAACCCTTTTTCTTAACATTGAGTCGGGTTAACAAAAAATAACCAATCGTAATTTGCACTTTGGAGGAGACGCATCATTACGCGCATGAAAGACGAAAAACGTCCAAACGCGACCTGTTAACCTCCGTTTCTCCGTTCCAGCGTGCCTCTTGCAAATGGAGCTGGTGAACTACGAGCGGGTGAAGGAGTACTGCCTGAAAGTGCTTCTCAAGGAGGGGAAGAACTTCAAAGCCCTTTACCGCTCCGGAGTGGCCTACTACCACCTGGGAGACTACCAGAAGGCCCTGTACTACCTGAAGGAGTCGCACAAACAGGAGCCATCAGGTCAGCAGTCGCAAGCACTGATTTTGAAATGGGGGGGGGCACACCGCCCTGGGCGGCAAAGCTCTCTGCTTGAAAAAAAACAAAAACAAAAAGTAACATCTCAAAGAAAATTTCTGTCGTTTATTTGCATGTTCAGTCAGTGGAGGATACATGTAGGTTTGAGTGCATTTTTTTTTTTTTTTTATTCGTGTCAGATTAGGCTTTGTCAGTAAAAACAGTAATGAATTAGCAGGTTGATCTTTCCCAGTCAAAGTGGCAGATCGGACTGCTTCTTAGAAACCCTGACGTGGTCCACACAAATCCTCGCCGCCGCTCCTCCGTGCGTCACGTCAAAGCTAAACTCTGAATGCGTGTGCCCGGGAGCTCATTCCAAGTCAAGAAACTTTCCTCTGACGGAAAAGTTTCTAAGTTTCCTTAGACTCATCAGATTAAACCTCCAGGACCAGTTAATCTCAGTCGAAGCCAAGAAACTCACTTGAAGACGCCAAGAACGTTCATCAACTGTGGGTCTAACCCTTTAATGGCATTCTCACGCATCTTTTAACCTACATTTTCATCAGGTTTGAAGGCTGATTTGAGGACAGGTAGGCAAAAATGAGGGTTAAAAAAAAATATATTTTAAAAATCTCTTGAACTTTTCTTTTGATTCAGCTGCTTTGATTTTCTCTGGAGGAAAAATAATAATAATAAAAAAAGAGACAGAGTTAAACACCCTCAGTTCCCAACCGCGCCACAAATTAACGTGATCAAATGACCAACATTAAGAAATTATCCAAACTCCTGAATATATCAACCAAGTCATTCAACTAAAGTCTATACAAAACAATCTAGAAAAAAAAAAATAGACAAAAAAAATATTTAGAATGTGCCCGGAGCGCACGAGCCCTCAAAGTGAAACATTCACGAGCGTTTCCACGAGAAACTACACCAACAATCTCCTCCCGCTTTCTCCACAGACACAAACGCCATCCGCTACATCCAGCTGACAGAGATGAAGATTCGCCGGAGCGCCCAGAAGGAAAAGAAAGACGCGTCCTAAGCCGGCGTGTCGCCCGTCATCAGCTGCAGCCCCGCTGCGCGCCACGCGGACCTCAAAGCCCGCCGGAAGTCTTATGGTGTGACGTCAGATCTGTTTTAGCGGTTTCTTTGCTTTGCGCAGCGTACGGTTTTGCCAGTGGTTCAACTTTGCAGTGTGGGTTGTGTCTGTCCTGACGGAGGTTCTGAATTTCGGTTATTTATTTATTTATTTTTAGTTTTGTTCTTCAGAAAAGCTCTACACGTTGCGCTCCGGCTCCTCTGAAGCGACGCACTGCCAGTCCAAAACTTTGCACTTCCGGGCCGGAAATCGGAACGACAAGTTCCGCTTGTAAGTCGGCGCGCGCGCACACTCGCACACTAGAGACGGGCTTGAAAACCTGCCTTCCTAAAAGTGAGCGACGACCACCCTCACACCTTACTGTTATTTGCTTATCTTAAAAAAAAATGAAGAAGTAATTCACGAAGCACACGGTTGTGGTACGACGCCAGACGCATATCACACATATATGTAAATAGGCTGTTATGTAAAATCCCGTAGAAATCTAAGTGAAAAAGGAAACTGTATGTCTTTATTAATGCCAGAACGAAGCACATCACTCAACATTTACTGTATCTTAAAATTCCTTATGTGTATGGTAATAGTATATGTGTAATAAACTTGTTTAATAATTACAAAGAGTTTTTTCTTCTTCTTTTTTTTTTTTTTTTTACACATTCACATCCATATAATAATCTGGGTATGACTTTGAAGATCAAAACGTGCTTCTATGAGGCAGATCACTCCTAAATGTTAGACATAGACAAACGTAAACAGATTTTAGGGATTTATTTTGGTATAGTGAAGTAAGTGGGACGTAAGCCGCAGAAAAGTTGGGGAACGCTGTAAACTTGACACTCCCGTACAACTTATATGTTTAAGACTCTTATTTTGAAGTAAGAAAGGAAGTAGTTGTTCAGGGTTTCCCCCAGTGTAGTGTAAGCCTGGCGGGCCACCAGACTTACCATTGCTTACTTAAGTTTTTTTTTTTAAATTCTTCATAGTCAACATTTTTTAACTCAGAAACCCAATGGGGCGCTCCAATCAGTTGCTAATCATTAGCATAGCAACATTTTTTGTAGTCAAAAAGTGACAAAGTAAACAGCTTTTAAGCCCTTTGAGAATATGAATACCATAACAGGCGAGCAGCTAAAGACATTAAAGTTAGCATCTGATTTGAAAAATTTGTGCAACAGCAGCTAAAGGGCTGTTTGACCGTTTTATCAAAGCTTCTCGTTTCTATTTGATCAGTTCAAAATCCACATAAACTAATAGCACCTGTTATCTTACAGAAAGAAGGTCCTAGCTTTGAATACCAGGCTGGATTCTGTACACTGATGGATAACTTTTCATGCTTTTCTTCCTCCATGTACTCATGGTGCACTCATACTGCCCCCTCGACTATGCTGCTCTGGGCAGAGATCCACCTGACGACAGGTGTGGCATGTCCTTAGACCATCTAAAGCGCAACAAGAAAGTAAACAAACAGTTTTATGGTTTTTCTTCTGATTTTACTCGAGTCAGTGTGTTCCAGTGCAAATACAAGACACTCAGTAGCAGAATCGCCCCCTCCAACACACAATATCAGTAAACGGTGTTTTCAGCTTATTTGTGCTCACATTTCATCCGAGAGCTCAGCGTCGCGTCACCTGCAGTTCAAACAGGTGGTTATGATACACATCGAACATGATCATGTTCTTCACAGTTCTGAGGGGGATTTGGGGGTCCGGGGAGGAGGCATTCAATTTTACACATGTATCTAGACCAAAATGAGCTCAGGTGGAATTTAGGTCACTTGAATTGGAGAAAATAAATCAATAGCTTGACGCTGCAAGGTGTCGGGACACGGTTCAGCTCTTTTTCCTCAATTATTCATAACAGCAATGTTGCAGGTATTAAATAAATTAAATAAATAATAATTGGCATTATCCCATGCTTCCGTTCTTTTTTTTTTTTTTTTTTAATCCCATATTTATTTAAGATTTGTAAAATGGTTAATTTATCTACACCCTTCCCCAAAATTATAACATTTTTAAAATCCCTTTTTGAAGAAAGCTGATGATTTCTTCCCATTAAACTGGAATTCTAAGGTAAACACTATATATATATATAAAAAAAAAAAATAAAAAAAAAACAAAACAAGAAAAACTGATTTGTGATGATAAGTGCTTGTTGGGGCAGCTACATTTCTTGGCAAAGACACTGTTAAAAAAAAATTATCAACGTAAATACGTTAAAAAAAAAATGTAATTCCTAAATGAACGATGAAGAAAGTGCAGGTTACAAACAAATGACTTGATACTTTGTGCAAAGGCCGAAAGCCCCAGAAACATTCAGATAAAGCATTAAGAAGTGTCAAAAATCAAGGCATACAGGATTAAAATAAAATAAGACACCAAACAAATCAATAAGTATACAAATAAGAAACAAACCTCCACATATCCCTTGGGCCTGCTTCCCATGAGGGCGAAACAAACTATGCATTTCTGATCCAAACAGTTTAACAGCAGCATAAAAGCACAAAGTTCTCCTTTCAGCTTTAAGATTTGTTTCTCAATGTCTTTAACGGGACCATTAAAAAAAAAAAAAAAGGACCAAAAAACAAAGACAATCAATGAACTTATTTCTTCTGTTTCTTACAGTCGCAACAATGTGGCTCTAAAGCAGAGACAAGAGTGCTCGTATCAAACAGCGCCCCCTATCTGTGGGACATGAAGTGCAAACAAAAAAAAAAAAAATGGGGGAAACTATTCATGAGTGGGAAACAGGCGGAGGAGAGGAGCTCAAGTGGTTTAAGAAATTACTTCCTGGCAATAATAATAATCCTAATAAAAAGCTGTCTTACATTCATGATGATTTTCAAAAGTGCACTTCAGTAAATGCACAATCGAAACCAAAGCTTGAAACAGGAGAGTAAAGCTTTGTGAAACGAGAACCTAATGAACGTGACACAAAGGGGCTTCCGGCTGTCTCTAAAGCCAGACATTTCACAAATTTTAGATGACAATTTTGACACATATTTACCAAAATACAGTTAAACTAAAGCAAGAACAAAACTTTATTGCAAGTTTGATTGAACGGTGTAGAATGGGGGAAAGCCTAAGTCAAACTCCTAGAGTGGTGTCGGTCCTCCAGCTCGCGGAGGAGCAACATGAGTCCATGAGTCAGGACCAGAATCCTGGATGATAAGGAGAGTCTTTGGGAAGGCTGAACTCCGGCTTGCACAGAGGGACCGTCCCGTCCCGGAACTGTCCCTCGTCCGACTCATCCAACAGGTTTGCGCTCCTGCGGGGTGAGAAGGGAGTCGGGGCCTCCATGGGGGTGGGCAGCACCGCGGAGTCCCTGCCGAACTCCACGGTGGGCGGAGTCTCTGTGCTGGAGGTGTAGGCGGGCGACTCGCCGCTGCCCAGCGTTTGTCCGTTGGCCTTGACGCGCGAGTCCCCCCAGAACATGTCGCACCGTGGCCGCGGCGAAGGGCGAGGCCGAGCCACGAAGTCCAGGGTTTTGGGGCGCTCCGGGGCGCAGCGACGGCGGGGGGTCGGGGGGAAAACCACGTTGGGGTCGGGGAGCCGGGGAACCTCAAGAGAGTCTTCTTTTAAACCCCTGAAGCCACCTGCTGCTGTTAAACCAGAAAAAAACAGATTATTATCAACAGGCTGCCGGACTCTGTGGGAAAGTATTCAATTTTAAAGGAGCAACGTTATGTATTTTCCAGGCACATAGTACCATTTTATAGCATAGTCAAGTCACCTTCAGTTATTAAAACATTGTATATATCAAATATGACTTCAAAGAAATCTGACTTTGTAATTTAAAGCCTTGAAAATAGGTATCCGTTTCTTTAAAAATCTCCTCCTCATAATGAAACTCTGCCTTCAGGAAGTCGTCACAACGTTAGCCCTTTAATTATTAAAATTTTTTTTTTAACAGAGTTGCGCTGAGAAGCGGGTCGTCTAATGAACTCAGCATTTCCACCAGGTGTTTGCTAATTGCTGCTGGCTAGTCTGAAGGAGCCGAGTTAGGGCGGGCTGCTCTGTGAGGCGGAAGCTCAGAAGCTTTAGTTCTGAGGAGGAGATGCGCCTCGAAGGCGCTGCTAGGTCCTCCCAGGTGTTTTCCACTGAATGGTTGCCATGGAGATTAAAGGATTTCTCAAACATACATCAAAAAAAAAAAAAAAAATCAAAGTAACGCCACCTTATTTTGATGAGGAAATAACTTTATAACATGAGGTAAAGCTAAAAAAAATATAGCTTGACATAATATTGGCCCTTTACAAATATGTGGGAATGCTGTATTTTTATTTCCTAGGCGAGGCGTATCTATTTAAAGACAGTCTAATAGGACATTAAATTATCAAATTTAGAGTTCTACAACATAAGACGGGATGTCACACCTTTACCCGCACTGTCCAAGGCTTTCTTCTCCGGCAGCGGCTCCAGTGAACTGCAAGGGCCGTTCTTCTTTATGGCTCCGTCCGACGGGGTCCTGCGGAGGCTCCGTGCGGACGGCGGGACGCAGGGGACGTGTGTGGGCGTCAGAGACTGCCGCGGGTTCCGCTTGAAGCTCTCCACGTGAACGTTGACCAGCGAGTTGACCGGCGCCCTGCGCTGCGAGAGCGGAGGCGGCGGCGCAGGCGCCCGGGACGCCGCCGAGGCGGGCCTGCAGATCAGCAGCTCGTCGCTGTCGGAACGCAGCAGTGAGTGGGTGGAGTTGGAGTCGGACACCGACGATAAGGACAGGAGAGTATATGAAGAGGGCAAACCTCGCTCGGGCAGGGAGGGGGCCGCAGTCTTGAGCGGGCTTTCCCTGTGGAACAGCCTGCGGGTCGGGGAGCTCGTGCTCCGCCTTTGCCCGGCGGTTCTGTGGAAGAAAGCGTCCCATCTGGATTTGATGCCCTCCTCGGGCTGGGCCAGCGTGAGCAGGTTGCAGCCCAGACCGACGGCCGCCAACAGAGCCCCGCAGCCCAGCAGGACCAGCTCGGACCGCCGGCCTCCCCCGGGGCTCTTCCTGCACGGCGGGGTTTCCGGGACCTGGCCGCCCAGGCAGTACTCGTCTTCGTCGTGTTCGATGGAGGAAGATGCGTGGGCGTCTTTCTGGAAGGGAATGCAGAGGTAGGACTGGCCAGGAGCTGCACCTGGCTCTGTGGTGAAGCAGCAATCTTCATTTTCTTAAAAAAAAAAAACAACAACAAAAAACTATCAAAAGTCATCAAAAGCTAAAAACAAAACCATTGATATGCATAGATTATGTTCCCCTTTGTGTGTGCGAGTCTTTAGTAGTGTGTGTGTGTGTGTGTGTGTGTGTGTGTGTGTGAGAGACGAAACAGTTTTTTGTCCTAAATGGCCCCTCATAGATTTTCGCTTTCTCCACAAGCAGCTGCAGACACACATGTGGGTCACCGGCTGCAGCAGTGTGGGGTTGATGCGTCTCTGTTACCTCAACAGCTTCATTTCTCAGGCAAACTCAAACCGGCGGAGACGTTCCTGCTGACCTGTCTCCAGGAGGCTGGGCACCCCGGGAACGGCCGGACTGTGTCTGGGAGATCTGCGGAGGTTTGGCGCGCTGCAGGACCGCTGCCTGCTGCCCTCGTGGGGAGGCTTCACACTGTGACGGACGAGAAAACCAAACGTTGTCTGACTAAAAAATTTTTAAAAAATGAAACATCAAACACTAATTCGAAATGAATAGTTAAATGGACTTTAAGTGGATTTGATTTTAGGTTCCCTCACCTCGCGTCTGCGCTGTGCTCCCGATAAATGCCGCAACCGCGGGAGCGGCCTTTTTTCCTCGAGCCCTTTCTCTCCAGCTCTGTGCAGGCCTCCCCCGGGGTAACTGAAAAGATAAATCAAAAAAAATTTGATTCACATATTATTAAAAGTTAAACATAAAAGTTTGTGTTAAGACAAGCTTGTATAATTTTGCATGGTATTGTATAAATTCTGACTTTGTTTTCCCCACATAATTCTGACTTTATCAGAATTCGAACTTGAATCTCAAAATTTTGAAAATTTCTCAGATTTCTAACTTTAATCTCAGAACTTTCCTAGAAATTTGGAGTTTTTTCCCCTCAGAGTGATCTTCTCCCATATCATCAGTGCTGTCCCACATGCCATCAATCCCAGTTTCCTTGCTTTCAAAAACAGAAGCCTTGTCCTTACGCTGGATGGCTCGAAGGCGCGGCAGCATGAGCGGGCTGGTCGGCGGGCTGGAGCCGCTGCTGAGCAGACTCCTCCGATGATCGTGGGACGGAGACGCCTGCACCGTGATTTTGTGCTGAAAATCTAAAGGACATCAACGGAAACCCCTTAGCTTCCACCACAGAAGTCAACCGAGTAAAAACAGCCAAACAAGAAAAACTTGATCCTTCGAAGACGAAAAAAATGTTTACTTTTGCAACCGTAAAAGCAATTCAAAATACATGAACATACACGGAACATCCTCCATGGTGTTGCAGGTTTGTGGCAACATCACGCTGCAGGGACGCCGAATTCATATGCACCCGCCACTTTTAATATTTTTTATATGTACAAATTATATATATATTAAAAAAAAGTTACTTTCACTTTTATAATTGCACACAAAAAAAAAACAATCCAACAACTCACATCATCCTGTTCATCAGTATCATGCTGTGTGGATGGCTTTTATAAAAAGGAATCAGGAATTTGTGTTTGTCATTTGACAAAAAGTGAAAAGCTCCAGCAGTACGAATACTTTCGCAAGGTTGCCGTAAATATACAGTCACCTTCCTAAATCAATGGCTAAAGTCATTTTTTGCCAAAAGTTATTTTAGCAAAATAAATAAATTAATAAATGACAGCTTCTTTATTCCTCAAAGATAACTTGGACAAACAATGCTTCTCATCACATGAACGCACCCTAAAAAGACACTAAAGTTAGTGGCTGGAACATGAAAAAACATGTTCTTTCCTGCTTCTCAATATCTTTGCAAAGCACTGAACATATCTCAGTGTTTAGTTAAACAATTTCTAATACGTGAAATATTTCTCAAGGAAACATTTCATTGTAGCTGCAGTAGGTAGCATTAAGTCAAATCTATGCTAATGTGCAATTTCTAAGATTTTGGCGCCTCATAAGCACATCATCCTTTTGTACGTTGACGCTTGCCAGATGTTTGTACCTGAGGGCAGGCTGATCCTGTTTCCATCTTTGAGTTTAAGGCGGTTGCGGCGGAACTTGCCCTGCCTGCTCTCCACACGCGGCTTCTCCTGGTAGAGCTGGTGGATGATGATGTTGAGCTCCCGCTCCACGATGTGGATCTCCCTTTCTGCCAGCTCCTGCTCGCGCTTCCTCAGCGCCTCCTCTTGGCACTTCTGCTGCAGCGCAGCTTGGGTCAACTCCTCCTCCCACGATCGCAGCTCCTGATGGAGACGGGGAGGAGAAATGAACTACGAGTGACGTGTAATCACATCTTCAGTGTTTTTGTGCATCATGTGCAGAATGTGGAGCACCACAAGGCTCAGTCTTTGGGACCTATTTTTTGTTGTTGTATACTTTCCCCTGGGGTCGAATAATATGTCCGTTTTTCTTTACATGTCTTACTGTTTCTATGTTGATGATACCATTTCTTGAGATGGCAACAGCAGCCCAGGGTAGAGGTGGAGGAGCTCGATCTTTTCATATATTTTAACTTACTATAACAACATGGTGATAGTTTTAACAAAGGTTGTATCTTTAGATTTCCTTTTTCCAGTTTCTGACATATGAGAAGTGCTATGTAAATGAAGCTCACTCAACTGTAGTCTTTCAGAAATCAAGTATAAAACAATGACATTCTGGATTTTTTTTTTTCTTTCTATCTCTTCTCGTCACCTTTTCCTTGGTCCTAAGCTGATCAAACATCTCCTGGATCTCCAGTTTCCAGTCGTCCTGCAGGGAATGAAAGGACTCTGCTGGCATTTCGAAAAAGCCTGATTCCTCGATGGCCGTGAGCTGGTCCAGGATAGTTGTGAACAGCGGCCGAGAGTGAGGATCCGGGCTCCAGCAGTCTGTGACAAAGAAGCAAAAGATCATTTTAGATATTCTGTTTGGTTACTTCATGGCATATGTCTGGGGCTAAAAGCGCACCAGTTGATGAAGTGGGATGGTGTTTGTTTTTTTTTTTTTTCTACTTACTCTCCATCAAACGTGCAAAAGGCTCGGGACATGTGGAGGGAATGGGCAAAGCCAGTTTGTTCATTGCCACTCCGTAGGCTACGGCGAGACCGTCGATGCTTCGAAAGGGAACTTCTCCGGTCAGCAGCTCCCACAGCAGCACGCCGTAACTGCCAACGCCCGAGGAGAGAAACGCGGAGAGACTTGCGATTACGGCATGAAAATCGCACTTGATCACTCAGGATGTGTGGGATTTTGATCATATCGAGTAGGAATACATGAATGTTAAACAGCGTGCTTGCTGAAAGAGACGGGGCTGTCAAGAAAGCCACATTACTTTGGTAAATGTCAAAACAGGATCATTCTGCACCCCACTCGCGTAAATACCAAGCGAAGACGGAAAAGGTCAAGATCAGAGAGCGAGTGTGTGAAGCAGAGCGGCGTGGCTTTTGACAGATAAAAGAGCTTACAAACAAATCACGTTAGCAAGAAGTCGTGTAGGAATGCGCCAGATTCTTTTGACACCGTAGAAACTTTGATATGTTGGCTCTTAAAGGTACCACTGGTATCTAGTGTGCAGTTCCACCAGGTGTTTGCTAATTGTTCCGGGCTAGTCCAAAGGAGCTGAGAGGGGGTGAGATTTTTTTTTTTGTTTAAAATGACAACAGGTTTCGACAATCAGAAGTCGACAGTTTTCAAAACGTTTCTCTCGAAAATGTAGTATTTATAGCAAATCTGCGACTTTTCAAGCATAGCCATTTCCATTTTTGTTTTTCTAGAAAATTTCTGAGTTTAATCTAAAGATGTCAGAATTTTTCTAGAAAATCTTCGACGATACAAACTTAGAAATTTTCTTGCTTTTTTTTTTTCCAGACAAGTTTTTTGGGTGGAAATTTACTCCTCCTCTTCTTTTTTCAATCTACACTGGCCTTAACACATTTATATAATAAATTTTTCATGGATTTTCTTCTTTCATGGGTTTGTTTTCTATCCATCATTAAATGCTCTGTGCAGCTTGTTTTTTTTGTTTTGTTTTTTTTTTCTGCAGGGGCTCTCCTTCCTCCGCCCACCTCCACACGTCGCTACCCTTGGAGAACGTGGACGAGCGGATAACCTCAGGAGCCATCCAGGCGTAGGTCCCGGCGGCGCTCATCTTGGTGGTGTGGTGCCACTCCCGGGCCAATCCGAAGTCGGTTATCTTCAGAGTCTTGTTGCTGAGGTCCTCCATCTCCACCCTTTCGAGGATCAGGACTGGACGCGGCAATGGTGGAAGTGGGGATATGGGTTGGTGAATGGAAATGAGTTTGGAGGTAGTGGGAGGGGCAGGAAGGGTTGCGTGCAGATTGGCGGGAGGTTAGGGTGGGGGGGTTTCAGGTGACCGCCATTGAAATTTGCGATGAAGCGGTAGCACGAGTCCCGTGATTTACCACAACAGCAAATAAAAAAAAACAAAAAAACAAGAGGGGGGTGAACAAAACAGGGTGTGGTTGTTGGAAGGCCAGGATGAAAGGATACAAAAGATGAAGGCAGAGAAGAGAAGAAGAAAGAATAAACAGTAAAAACCAAGCTAATACGAGCTACGACAACAAAAGCAATCCAGAGGAGAAAACCCAACTCCTCCTTGATCAATGCTAATGTATTCCCCTCATGCTTTTACAACCCAACGTCTCATACAAAGCACTAATTATACAGTTTAACTCCTGAAATAGCCTGTTACAACAAACCAATTTTGCTCTAATGGGCAATGAAACCCCCCCCCCACCCTTTCCGGACGTGCCCGGGAAAATCCTGAACACATGCACCGAAGCCTCTCCTCTCAGCTCCACAAAGTCCGGGCCATCTGCTGCGGCTGCACCAGCCCAGCCCAGCCCGGGGGGGAGGGGGGGGGTCCAAGGGCTGCGGTGCACATCAAGCGCCTCTTCACCTACCCATCATGTCACTGTGATGCGTGGAGATGGCGTCCGCAGAAATTCTACCCACAATATGCGGCTAAAGTGAACCCCGAAACTATAAAAAGGATTTTAAAAGACTATTTTGGGGAAATAATGGTAATTTCAAGATGAAAATGTCAGTTTAGAAACATTTTTGGGGGAGATCAAGAGTCTCTCGTGGCATTTTGATGGTGATTATGTTGGATTTCACATGTTTTAGATCTGATGTAACTGAGGATGGTGCAGCAGGTGTGTGTGAGCGAGACATTCAGCCTGACTCTATTACACCAGTTCTGTCAGGAGCTTATGAAAATGTCCATTGCTTGTGTGCGTTTGGCATTTTACAAACCGAAATAGGCCTGCTAATACTGACAGTCAGAAAAATCAATATCGGAATCTTATACAGTGAAAGAAAATAACAAGTTTCAACTGTCTATAAGGGAAGAAAGAGTTGGAGTGAAAGTCAGCTTAAAAGCAGGCAAAATACATCTGAGGAAACAAGGAGTCCATTGGAAGACTGTAAAACACACGTACCAAGAAATAAACACTAACATTTCATATGCTAGTGTTTGGAGGCGAACGTCAAAGGCAGAAGCAAAAGAGAAGCTTGGAAAGAGAGGTCAGCCTCTGGCCACTTGCTTTCGTAAGCTCAGGAAGGTTTGGGTTTTCCCCATGAAGTCCAGCATGACATCAAGTCTGAGTGACTTTGAAAGTGAAGCTCCCAAGATGATCGCCACAGGATCGGCCAATGGCAGCCGGGGGCCTCACTTCACACGTTGTCGGAGCCACCAATGAGGAGGCCGGGGCAGAGCGCTGGGCAAATCCTCAGTAATAGGCTTGGGACTTACAGGATCCAATTGGGCAAAATGCAAGATTACAACAACTCCACAAGCAAACATGCAAACTCCTTTTCCTCCTGATTTGACTTCTGAAGCACATACTCTTACCACGTAATGATAATAAAAATATAATACAGTAATAGATTTATTTTACACTTTAAAGGTGCATTAAGAGATTTTTTTCTTGGGGTAAAAAGGCCGGTAGATCAGAGAGAAAGTCCGTACAAGTGCAGATTAGTGTATATTTGACTGGAGTTTCATAACTGCTTATTTCCACACCCGTTCTATAACCATGAAAAATACAAGAGTAGTGTACGGCAATGTGGTATAGCTCACAGTTTTCTGGCAGTTATTCAATGAGACAATAATAAAAACAAAGTGAGGGAATCTTACTGTTGCTGGACTTGAGGTCTCTGTGTATGATGGGGACAATGGCCTGGTCATGGAGGTAGTGCATGCCTCGTGCAATCTGCACAGCCCAGTTCACCAGCGTGCATGGGGGGATGCGTTTCCCGGCGAGGGCCCGGTTCAGGGGCCCCCCGCGAGCGTACTCCATAATCAGGCACAAGTTGGGCTCCTGCAGGCACACCCCCAGAAGAGCCATGATGTTGGGATGGTTGAGCATGGCGAAGAGCTTGGCCTCCTGACGCACGCTCTCCAGAGTCTGCGCCACGTCCTCGTCGGGGTCCCGTCGGGCCGCCTTCACGGCCACCTCGGCGCCCCGCCACACCGCGCGGTAGACCTTTCCGAAGCCGCCCACCCCGATGATCTCCTCCAGGGTGAGCTCCGAGAAATCGATCTCCAAGACTGAGGCGGGCGGAGAGGAGACAGAAACAACACTTGCAGCAATTAAACAAGTTTGTCATGCTGAAAAATAGGTCATTTATGAGAAGAATGTTTTCTGTTTCCATAAATCACTGTGTTTCTTCAGATAGATCAAGTATCTGTCCTAAAATATAGAATCTACAGTTGGAAAAGGAAGAAATAATGTCCCATGCACTTTAAGACTGATTTAAGTTTGTAAATTTAAACAATTCGATTCTTAACCACTTTGCTTACGAATCCTACCTCAACGTGATTAGAACCGAAATAAAGATGATGGTTCAACATAGAACAGTAAGGCTAACATGATTAAGTGGATGCTTGCTATTATGATCAACTTTGTAAAAGTCAAGAGTGTGATGGCATCAAGAGTAACAACTTGATCAGGTTTTGGAAAACTGTGAAGGGAAAAAAAAAATAAAAAATTTGAACAGAAGCTACTTTGTCTGTTAAATCCACATTATGTCTAAGCGGAAATATCAATTAAAATGTTTCCAGACCAAACGTATGGCGAAACGGCTGCCGTAAATGTGTCGACTAAATTCAGACGTTGAGAGTTTTCTGCGTCGCGAGACCGACCTCGATGGATGTTTCAGGTGAGTGAAAGTAGGTCACCGGTCTCAGCGTGGTCCACCCAAACAAAACAGGTTCATCTAGATCTCATAGCCTTTTTTTTTTAATTCTTTTTATTTTTTTAAAGTGTTCAAAATTGACAGAGAGCTCAAAAAATAAAATGCATATGGAAAACAAAATTATGTGCATATTTAATAATAATAATAATTAAAAAAAAAATCTAATATTGAGTTTTGTGCAGTTCAATCAGCACAGGAGCAGGTGCATCATTATATTGATGCAGCTCTCCTCATCCCCCATCCTCCACCCCTTGTCTCCTTTCCTGCATGTTCATGGTCAAGTAAAAGACCACTAGCGCTACAACTACGTGTGCATGGCAGGGAACAGCAAACTGCCTGGTCATTGCACCCAGTTGGAGCCTCTATTTTTTGCAAAAACCTGTGTAAAAATACCCGATTGCATCATATTGCAAACCAAGCGCGCACAATGGATTAAAACCTAATTTTACACGCAAAGGAGGACGCGTTCTCCTCGGTATGTTTCCTGGGGGATACAGTGGGATGACGGTGAGGTGGGGTGCATCACTTGAATAATGGTCCTGAAGCTGAGGATGCCTAGCCAGACGGTTTCTAGGCCAACCGGAGTGACACAGCACTCTGAATGTGCAGCTTCCTCCAGCATGATGCCAGAAGCACTCCGCTCCACCCCCGTGACCCGCGTTTCAGATGCGCATTGTTTTACTTCGTATTTATTTGTTTTCTGCGGATTAGAGGCACAATGGGGATACTCACGGTGCAGAGGAGGCACCGGGTGCTCCGAGCTCTCCCGCAGGCCTGCCTCCTCCTCTGTTCCGTTCCTTTTGCTGACATAGTTGGACGGGAAAATGCCAACCCGGTCGGCTATCATGCCGGTCCACCAGCCCTCGTCTCCCGACACCAGGGAGTCCTTGGACAGGACCTCCACCAGGTCCCCCCTGCGCAGGCTGAGCTCGTCGTCCGCAGTGGCCTCATAGTCGAACACGGCCGTCCAGACACCAGGCGGCGGCGGCGGCGCGGCGGGCTCCGCATCCTGAGCCGAGCCGCCGCCGCCGCCGCCTCTCTCCGCTGTGCTGGGCCAGCGAAAAACATCCGCCTCCGCTTCTTCAGACAGTGACGCCTTGGGACTCAAACTGCTGTCCAAAGCAGGTGTGAAGACATCCATGGACGCGATCCATAGGGGCGAAGTGGATCGCTGCAGCGCATCCACCTGACGCGGCTTGGAGCGTCCTGCGTCCGCACACGCAGACGCGCGCACACACACGCGCACAAAGAGCTAAGTAGCGCTTAATCTCACAAATAAACACTGTGGAGAACTAGCAGCCCTACGCTGCTGCAGTCCCTGCTGGACCCCATAAAACGCATCGCTACTGCAGCTTCATGGATCCCCATGCTCCATCCAATCATCGCTGGGACTTCCTGGACGCAGTGGTCTGTTTTTTTCTTTCCAAACTAGCTGTCTAACGTGCGAATATCCTCTGCCATCCCATTGGTGCATGGATACGTCAGCAGTTGTTTCATTCCCAGCCTCCTCCTCCTCCTCCTCCTCCCAACATGCAGTTCCAGCTCAGTGACAGTGGCGGTTCTTTAATTAATTAAATAAATAAATAAAACATCCAAAATTGTCATGTCTTTTGTTTTTCTTTCAACTGATTAAATGAACTTAATCACTTTCAAAACTGCAGCAGTTCAAAAGCCAGTTTAACTATTTGAGAAATTGTTTTGTTAGGAGTAAAAGTAAGCAACTTTAGATCATATACATAGTAGGGGGCGGTGCTTTGGTGACAGACTTGGAGAGGTAAAAAATTAGCAACAAAATGGATTTGATTGGGATAGTATCAGACATCTGCTAAAATCATGGTTTTATGCACATCATTAAATTAAGATGTGATTTTAGATTAAAGATCCTAAAATTTTTGTATTTAATTTGGACACAGTGTTTTTTTTCTTTTCTTCCACAATTTTACTGTACAACATCAGATTCAAGCTATCGTAAGCTAAATTTGTTCTGGGTGTGACTGATCTTTTCGTTTGCTTCCTGGCGCCCCCGTGAGCCTGCGGCACCCTGGGCGGTGAGCCAAAATGCCTGACATAGAAATCTGTATGCAGTCCCCCCCCCCCAAAAAAAACATGAAAATATATATTTTCTTCAAATAGCGTATTTTATTTACTTGATGCACCCACCTCAAAAAGATAAACAGTCATTTTCAAAGGAGAGTCCGTGCACAATTTTGTAAAACAAAGCAGAATTAAAGGTTAAAAAATGAAATTCCTCATTAACAGCTTTCCAACAAACAGTCCTACTGACACGAAATGTGCATGCGTGCTCAAACTTTAATCCTCAAGTTAAAAACCACTGAGTTTAGTTGCAACATAAATTTGCATCCCATTTTCAGGAGCTTAATGTCGCGCTTGTGTGAAGGCAGCACCTGCTCGACGTAGCGGAATGAAAACATTCAGAGTTTGCAGACACCGATTGCAGTTCAATGAATAAACTGCAAAATCCAAGTGAGTTTGGGATGATTCACTTTTGTGCTTTCTGTACACGCAGGAACCCGTTTAAGCATTTACGGACTTAAAATAATCAATTAAGGAAAAAGTTAATTCTTTTGTCATCTTAAATGGTTCCCAAAGCAGAAGATACAAATGTTGTGCTGGGTTCCAGTTTCTTAACCCACATGGAGAACAGAAAATCAGATAAAGTTTATTTTGAACAATACGAACATGTTGGTGAAAGGATCTGGTCACACTGGGTCACCTGCACACTGAAGAGCAGCAAGGAAGAAAACTAGAACTTCAAGAGAAATTAGACTGGTCTTACTTGATTTGCAGATTACTTCCACCCAGAAGAGGGGAAACTGTTGGTTTGTGGTTTCGGTATCTTTATGGGTGTCCTTCAGGTGATCCAGGTTCCAGTGTGAGGGTCTTGACCGAGTAAGTTCTGGGTAGACGACGTGGAGGCTGCGGTGGAGGGCGAACAGGTAAGTTCAGGCATGGAGGAGAACAGAGGAGTGATACGACCGCCAGTTGGGTAATCCAGGACCGGTTTATGGTTAATCTGCAGACATGAAGAAGGGACTCGGGCAACCAGTGGGCAACTATATCCACGGCGTCACGAGGAGGGAAAATACCAAAATCCAAGTCTAGGGTTTTCACAGGGAAACGTCTAAGGAGTCACGAGGAATCACCTGAGAGAGACAGGCAACAAGAATGGAGTACTGGAAGGTCTTCTAAGGAAAACACAGAGCGCTAACTCAGAGGGCTCAGAGTACCATTCCTGGCAAACACTCGGGGGAGGAGGTGCTGGCAGTCTGCTCCTCCTAAGCTCCACGATGATTGGGTGATGAGTCACAGGTGCGCTGACCGAGTCAGCGGGCACGCCCCTGCAGGTGTGCAGCCTCTAACACCATCTGGTGGGTCAAGGATGAAGCAGCAGGCGAACAGACAAAAAAAAAACAAACAAAAAAAACCCTAGACCCCGGTTCCTAACAAGTGAAGATAGAATTGGACAAATGAACCTCTGGAAAACATCAATTTTCCTCAAAATAAGTGCGTTTTTTTACTGCGGCGGCACAATCTCACTGAAATTTTCAGAAAAAAATTATTAAAAAAACCCAGCTGGTTTTAACATTCTCCAGGCACTGGTACTTTTTCATCAATATTAAGGAATTATTAACTGCCTTGCTTTGGTAAGATTTTTTTTCTTGTTTTTTCTTGTGTTTTCTGCAGTGAACAATCTAGATAGTTGTAGGATGTTACAAACCACAAATATGATGAAAAACACCTTACACCAATTGTGCAAGGTGTCTACCAGTAAACAGGAAATGGGTCATAACTTTGTCCTTTATAAGAATAATGGTTCAAAACATATGGCCTAATTAGTCAGAAATGGTTTCCCGGCAACCATTTTATTGTCTGACCTGAAGAGAGAGGAGAGTGTGAGAGAATCCAAAGCCAGGTGAAATGTTAAAGATGATGCAAAAGTAGTCAAAATATAATTATTTTGTTAAAAACAATTATTACTTTACACATTTTTTTTTTTTTTTTGCCGGCAGTGTATAAATATTCTCAAATAAAAGTTGCTTTTTCCTTAGTTTCTCAGAATGAGCTTACACAGCTGTAATAATGATTTACATTTTTTTTTTTAGATATTTTATTGTAATATTTTAGCTGGAATTCGGACAGTAGAGGATTAATTAGTGAAGGTGAAGGTGATATGTCTCAGAACTAGAACAAAATGATTCAATTTTGCAAAAAAAAAGAAAAAAAGAAGAAATGATCCGCTTTTGGATTTTGCTTTTTTTTTTTTTATTATTATCATCATTATTATTATTATTGTTATTATTATTTTGACATCTCATAGCAGGCCAAAAACAAAAAAAAAACATACTCATCCAATAAAATGTGCCCCTTTTCTTTTACGCACGCGCACGCACACGCATACACACGCACGCACGCACACACACACGCAAGAAAGGAAAAACAATTAAAACAACAGTATTATAACTCCCCCCTCCCCACTACTATTGAACCTTTTCAGTTTCCCATGACAACCACAAGTCCAGTTACTGCAGTGATGTTTCCCTTCGATCCCACCGGCTGAGAGGGAAAGAAAAGAAAGCAAAACAGAAAGGCGGGTTCCCTTCGGATATGCTGTGTGTTCGCATACACACACACACACGCATACGCACCGGCTGACATTTTAGCTACAAAGTACAACTAAATAAATGAGAAATAGTCACAGAATGTATATATGACACACTTCCTTAATTGCAAATTTATAACAAATAAAAACAATATATTTGACAGTTTGTGGGTGAAATGTGACGTTATAGTGACCCCTAGAGTGTGTGTGTGTGTGTGTGTGTGTGTGTGTGTGTGTGTGTGTGTGTGTGTGTGTTTCTGTGGAGACACAGATTCTGTACATAACGTGGATTCATGTCGACCTTTGGATCTGAGACCAGAGCTACCCTGCAGCACCTCCACCAGTAGCCCTGGACGCTGACCTGACCTGACCTGACCTGACCTGATACCAAGGGTTTCGGTCACAAATCACAATAGAGAAGATATTCTGGAGGTTTTTTTTTTTTCTGGGAAAATCAGGATTTGAATATTTTGGGAAAACAACGAGATACCTTCATTGCATAAATCCGTTGTAAGCCATAATCTCCAGAGACAGCTTAAATAACTGAATATTCTGGATCATTTGGTGCTTTTGGTGAAATTACCAGATGCCTGTGCTGAGAATTTTCCCTCTCAAGCCTCAGTCAAAGAAATATTGTACTTTTGCAACTGTAAGCATGCGCAGAGCTTCTACAACATCTGGCAAAAAAAAAAAAAAGTCAGAACCGAAATCACTAGTTTTGATGACGTCTACCCAGTTGTTTTACTTTAAAATAAAATGAATACCACTATGACACAATGTTTAGAAATAAGCCTTACAGCATGTCCGTGTTATTCCTTTCTACAAATACATTTGAAGCTCTCTCAGCAACGTGAAAAGATTCATGCTTCAAATGATTGAAAAATGTACAATCTTTCAACGAAACCGAGAAAAAAAAAAATTTCATAAACCTAGGTTTTCAGTCAGTGAATTTTTGTGAGGTGACTTTTACAAAGGTGTATAATTCATATTCAGCAATAATTCTTTGGGGATGCTTTCCATCGTTCCTCACAGGGGGAATAAATCCAGACCGTAATCCGATTGAGAAACCAGGCCAAGATTCTCGAATGATTCCATTTTCTTTTCTTTTTTTTTTTTTTTTTGCCAGAAGTTGTACGCTTTTTTTAATATCTTATTTCAAAAGGTACTTAGAAAAACTGTGAGGTGCTGGAGCGCGTCAAAACTGCACGTTGTTATACCACACAGGCTGGTTTGCTTGTTTGAAAACTACAGGATTAAAGAGTTTTCCAGATCTGTACGTTAGGATCGGTATCATAAGAGCTCTCTGGTTGGGTCCACTTACCTCCTCAGAGAAAGAGCGGATCGTCTACGCCCAATAGTGACACATCCGACTCTGGCTACACTGCAAAGACACAAAATCGTACCAAATATTTTTGGCTCCTTTTTGACTGACGAGTAACTTTTCATTAAGATATTGGAGATTGTTTTCATCAATCATTTCTTAACATTAATGAAAACGTGGCAAATTATTTCACTTATATGGGGAAAATGTCTTGTCATCAGTGAACCAAACTCCCAGTGGAAGTACTTTAAAAAAAAAAATTTTTTTTAAATAAATATTAAGAAATTAATTACCTCAAACAAGCTCCTATTTCCTGCTGGAAAGTTACTCATCACTTAGTTTTTTTTTGTGTCTTATTTCAAGTCTACTCAGATATTTGCACTATAACTACACCGAAAATACACGGGAAGACGTTGTGTTTATGCAGCGTAGAACAAAACAAAGTGATGACGAATACGTTTTGAGTCGGAAAACCAGCCAAGAGACCCAAGACAAAGTGACGCACAAAAGCACGAGTGTCAGTAATTGGACACAGATACTAAATGTATATTAATTGATGCATCCTCATGCAGAGAACACAAGGGGGGTTTCTCTGACCAAACCAAGAGGCTGACTGATTGGCGTGGGGCAGCTGCAGCAAACACCTCTCCCTCCACAGGCACCGTTCAGTTCATCGCGACCACTTTGACCATTAGCCTTTTGCACATGTACAAGAAGAAGAAGGAGAAGAAGGAGGAGAAGAAGAGGAAGAGGAAGAAGTCTCCAGAAGTAGAACTATACAGCAAAGTGCATGGAAGGAAGAGTACAAAAATACCTCTGAATTTATTTCTGCAGCAACAAATTTAGTCGTTTCTCTTTTTCTTTTCTTCGGATTTCCGATCGAAAAAAACAGGTGAAAAGTCAAGTGAGACCAAGATATCGGTAAATAAACAAAATACAATGTCATACTCGTTCACCTATAGGCAAGATACGTCACTCTTAGAAAGGTGAAGACATCCTCAGATATATATATAGTTTGACCCCTGCCCTCCCTCACCCCGGCCGCCTCCCGCTGCGCCGCGGCGGTCCTCTGTCGGAGCAGAAGAGGACCACATTTAAACAAATATTGAAAATATACAGAAAATATGGAAATATATTATATATAGATACAATTAGAGTAAGGAAGTAATGTTCAGGGCAGTTTGACCGTGTTCGCGTTCCTCCCACCCCCATGTTCTCCTGCGTGAGTCGTGATTCGCCCGGCGGTGTGAGCCGTCGCCTCCCGTTCCTCTTCCTGATTGCGGGATTCCTGACAGAGCTCCTTTGAGGAAAGGACGCAAATAAAATAAATACTCTCGAGCCACCCCTCTTTCGCTCCACGTCGTATTTTCCTCTTCAGCTGTAATGTCGTTATTATTATTATTATTATTTTTTTTTTTTTTTCAAATCAGAAACCTCTATGTGGCTGGGTCTCTTGTTTATTTTTGTTGCATTAGTTTTTGCATTTTTATCCCCAAAATATGTTTCTTTTAAAAAGTCTTTTTTTTGTTTTTTGTCCTGTTTTGAGAAAAATATAAACCTCTGATTAACTCTGCTCTCTCCAGGTTAACAGCAGAATGCAGGACCTCCTCGGCGATCCTGTGGGTGGGGTGCATGCTGGGAAATAAAACCCAGATGCAAGCTGCAGTTCGGGCCTTTTGGCGTTAGAGGGCAGAATGCGCGCCCTCCGAGGTTTCTTTAGGGAAAGGTGGAGAAGGAGAGAGCAGACGACTTATCTTAGAAAACAAAACAAAAAAAAACAACAAAAAAACGTTCCTAGCATTAAGATTGACCCAATTTCCACTCTTTGCTTTTCTTCGTTCGGGAGTTCTCAATCTGCTCAGAAGCCCTCTATATGACAGTAGGCTTCCAGACTGGAGAAGAGGATGTAGAGAAACCAGAGGCTGAAAAAGATGGCCGACGTGGCCAGTCTGTGTCCCCGCGGGCCGCCCAGTTCCCCTCCGATGTGGGCTCGGCGCCGGTAGAGCAGCACCGACACGGCCAGGAAGGCGAAGATGGTGAAGAGGGTGACGGAGAAGGCCAGCGAGCCGGCCTCCACCACGAACGGCTTCCCTTTCATGTGCCAGTAAATGGCGGCCACGGACCAGGCCATGCCGATGCCCAGGAAGACGTTGACGGCGTTGCTGCCGGTCACGTTCCCTATGGAAGCGTCCGCGTACGTGTCCTGGACGGCGGCCACCTTACTGGCGAAGGTATCTGCGGAGAGAAGACATTCTGCGTTAAAGTCAGCTCTGTTTGGGGAAGCCGTTGAGAAGCTGGTCAGAGTTCAGGGGAAAGTCGACGTCCTGCAGGATCCTGCAAACTTCGAGACGTGCCTCTGTCAACACGCCTGAATTATGTAAAACGCTGTCTGCCAAGAATGTTCAACCTCTTGGAAGTAATAGCTTTTATATATCAATCTGGATCATCCAAATTTTGATCAACTAAAAAAAATGACAAAAAATACCTTTCAAACTGATTTCTACAAAATAAAGAAAAGTGCTCATGAAATATCCAGCAAGCTCTGATCCAGAAGAAAAATCTGTGTATAAAAGTTTAAACACCTCCAGCCAGTAAGAGGTAAATATGTACATCTCAGATGAAACCTGTGGTCTGTAACTTGGTGCCCGGCTTTTTCAGAGCTCCGTAGAACCGAGCAGAACCTGAAGCATCTGATTGCGAGAGAATCCATTGGTAAGAGAGTCGGGCAGATTGACGAAGCAAAGCTTCTGCCGTAATCAGGAGCCACAATCAGTGGCGATGCGGCCTTTCCTCCTGAAATAGTGGCTCAGGCGAGTTTCAAATCGACCAATCAAGTTCCGAATAAACAGATGAGCGACTAATTTATGGCTCTCGTTGGGTGTGAGGACGTGGCGAGCGTTGATGAACGCTGATTGTACGCGCCTCGAGGGCAAAAATGCGGTACGCAATTCTTTGGTCGGTCGAGATCAATGAAGTGTTGCTCGGAGCTCAGAATGCCGTCCGATTGGAAGGGCTAAGGGAAAGAATGGATTTTCCAAAAAGTAAAAAGAGCATATTAAATTGCAGCTGGAGGAAAATGATGCAAGACGTCGCACGGTGAACTCATTTACCGTCCGACAAGAAGCCTGAGAGTCTCCAGAGATCTTCGCTTGATCACTTTTTAAAGCTCAGAGTATCAAAAAGGGTCAACAAAGAACACAAGCCACAGGGCAGCGCTGACAACGTCATTGAAAGGGAATCTAAAGAAATGATGTTTCACTTCTGTAGACATTAATCTCCTTCACTGTGGCCTAAACTCCACATTACTGCAGGTAATCTTAGTGGTTTTTATTTGTATTTTTTTCATATTTCCACAAAAGGACAAGTACACCCAGAAAAGATTAGATTAAAAAGTTTAATATTAATATGCCAACACCTCGTCAGTATGTGAATTAAAGCCACTCGCCAGACTGTTCTGTAAAATCAATCAAATTCACTCTAGGTGTAATTTATCACAGTATGTCATGGCCAGTTTTTTTTTTTTTCCACACCAATTGTTTTAGTTGGTGCCTTAACTGTTTTTTTAATCAAGTTACATTCTACGCTCCCAAGAACAATCTTTGTCTCTAGTGGCATCGCATAAGGCAACAAACCTCTTTCGAGTGAATTTATTTGCATTTTTCTTTTGATTTACATGATTTTAGTCCCAATTTCTCTACAGAAGGGTTTTCTTTGACTCAGTTCTGCTTTGGCAAAAATATTTGAGACGCATGGGTCAACATTGATATGGGACCGGCTCCTAAAGGCACCAGGAGAGCCACGAGCCGCGTTTATGTGCATTTAGAAAGATTTCGTTCCATTTTTTCCTTTTTGTTAACTAGTTGTAAACCATAGCAAGCTTTATGGAAATAAACTTGTCAAATTTTACAAAATCGACTACTTGTAAATTTGTTGGCGAAACAAAACACGCGCTTCAACGACATTTGAAAAGATCTGAGGTCGTCGTCATTCCCTGTGCAAAACTCTGAATCCAAAGGAAAACACTTTGACAGCTCTATTAGTCACTGCAGAGACCTGACGTCTCCATTTCACCAGGCAAACCGAAGTTTGCAAAAATGTTTTGGTCTATTCCTTCCTCATATTAAAGCTGACTGAATGGCCTTTTAATCAAAGAAAACACCCGATGCATTGGTTCAGGAAAAAAAAAAAGTCTTCTTGTCGAGGTCAAATATCAGGTTTTTGAGAAAGTGAGAGAAAAGGACAGAGAAAATCTGCCTATGATCAGCACGGCCTTATAAACCCGAGGACAGCTTTATAAATCGGACCCGGTGACCTGATCGGACACACCCTCCCGGACCCCCTGCTGTTCCCGGACTCACCTGGGACGGACGTGCCGAGAGCGACAAACACCACCGCCGTGACCGAGTCCTTGAGGCCGATGGTGCAGCCGAAGTGGGAGGCCAGGTCGCCGATGACGGCCGTGAGCAGGCCGATGATGACGATGGACACGACGAAGCACGCCCAGCCGTTCAGGTAGTCCGTGGGGGGGACGCACGCGAACAGGACTTTCCAGAAGACGGTGAGGAAGTGCATGACGTAGTCGAAGCAGGACGGGAGGCGCTCTTCGCCCGCGTCGTCCTCGTCCTCGTCTTCTGGTGCCGAGGCGGGGTTAGGGAAGGGAAGGGGAGCGTTTGGAGGATTTGGAGAAAAGGGAGGACGCAAAGGGGGCGACGGAGAGAAGGAAACAATCACTTTAAATGGCATGTTCACTTATTTCCCAGCAGGAATCATCTCTTTGACTTCAGCCGGAGGTTATTATTATGCAAATGTGACTCCAAATGTGTGATAAATACTCGTCAGTGCCAGAGGCCTCAAAGGACAAGCTGCTATGCATGGCAATTAAGAAATGAGATGAATTTTGCTGACAACGGCAAAAAAGAGGGAGCACTTTAGTCGTTTCTTTTTTTTTTTTATGACCACTCATTTAAATGAGTGTTACTTTTACTAACTTGGATAAGTCTTTGAAGCTTAGGTTAAACTCCTGCCCGGTCATATTTGGCACATTACAACCACAACGCCGATGCATTTTACTTAGACTTCTCTTTTATGTTAAAACGAGAAGCAGGTTTGTATTTACCCTAATTAATCTGAAATGAAGAGCAACCATCTGTCTTTATTAATTACTCAAGGCCACATAGCTTAAAGTGTAAATCCAGACGTTCTGGGCATTCTGGGTTGTAAATAAAATCAGACATTTTTCATACCGAATCCAATTATCGATTTTGATCGATTATTTTTTTTTTATTTGACTATTTTTCTCAAAAGAAAATGAGAAATGACAGAAAATATTTTTAAAAATGCCAGCTTTAATGTAGGCTCTATATAAATGCACCCCACACTTGTCTATGAATGCATTTTTAAAAATGCTGAAAACCATGTGTTACCCTATTCACTTTGTTTTGGTTCATCACACAAGTCCCCAGGAAAATGCATGAAGTTTCCGGTCGTGTTTTCAAGACGTAAGAAAGTTCCAGAACCGTCAATAGTTTTGCAAAACAGTTTTTCCAGACCAACGTGTTTTGGGTTGGTAAAGCGGAAAGAAATACGGAGAACTACTGAGCAAACAATTGGGTGTGTAATTGGGACTTTTCTCACTCTGGCTGTAGAAAACTCACTTAAGACATTTGAATAATCGAGGAACTCGAATCACTCGATATCAAATCTGTAAACTCGACCGGATTGACGCGCTGCAGGTTGTTGTGTGCTGCATGACGAACACAACACTGGAGGACCTGAGCGGGACTCTTCCACGCTGTAGAGCTGCTCTGTGCTCCAGCGGCTTGCAGGACATGAAGCAGACGAGCAAGAGGCCTGCACTGTCGTGATTCCAACTGTCAGGCCGCATGAGCCGCATGCATTTTTCAGCCCACGATGGATCATCAAATAGTAAAGATGCGCCCTTGATTAAATATTTCAGTACCACAGCTGAAGGCCTTCGCTGCTGGACGGACGGCGGCTGCTGCGTTGAGGTTAACGTTGCTGGACGCGAGTCATGCTGTGCCTCTTGTGGATGTTCCTTTTTCTCGTAAGATTTAAAAGATTTTAATGAAGCGTACAGACACATGTATTCAGATGGCTGTGGCTTGAAGTCATGCAGAATTAAAATTACACAAGCATTCGACTGCATCTGAAAAGCGATTAAAGTTGTGATGTTCAATGACATCGTAGATTTCTTTCCTTTCTTGCTTGTAAAAAAACCCCCGCCAAATCTTGCACGGGAGTTTTTTGCTGATTTTTCTCAACCGGATTTCTTAGTAAGTAGTTACATTCACTCAGTTACATTTAATTGAGTAACAATTTGGGGGGGGGGGAATGTACTTTTGGAGTTTTTTTGCTATGCTTGCGTTACTTTATAATGAAGTACCGCGATTCTGACTTGAGTAAAATTTCTGTACACTTGAGTAACTGTGACTCGCTTCACTGGATGAAGAAAATAAAAACCCAAAATGCATGAAAAACAGACACCTCCACAGCTTAAGCTGCTGTTTAAATGCAAGCTTTGTTTTTCTAATGTTATTTTCTACCTGCTGTTTTGGCACTGGACATGCTTCACCCTTTTCTAAAATACAGTATACACATGTCTCTTACCAACTAATTATTAGTTTCAGATCGTTTCTTTTCCATGATTTGGAAATGCTTCTTCTGCCTGAATCTGTCGTTCTGTAACCGTGTTATTCATTTGTAGACGTTTCTCAGTTTTAGTCCTTAAAATACCAGAATATTGGATCTAACTTTCCATTTTTGCCTCTCTGGCATTATTTTTAAACATTAAATCACATGCTCCAATCAAATACTCGAGGAGCCTTTTAATCAGATACGGTTTTTAGTGTTTAGTAACTTCTATAATGACTAATTTTTACTCTTACTTGAGTCAATTTTTTTTATTTTTTTTGCTAATATACTGTTGAGTCAGAATAATTCCACGTGAAGCCATAATAGCCTCTTCTGATCACAATAAATGAACAAATGAACAGATTTGAGTGCAGCAGACAGAGGAGAACAGAAAGCATTACCTGCACTGACAGTAATGGCCTCCATGAACTGCTCTCTCCAGGAGTTTGTTCCCACCACCAGAGCCAGGTTGGTCTTCTTGATCAGCTTGTCCACTGTGCTCTAGATGTCAACACAGACCACTTTTTAATTTCTCCAATCAACTCCATCCTGCTGCTCTCGCAGAGAGAGGGGGTACACCCGACTCGCCACACGGTGGCGACGCTGTCCAATGTCGGGCAACAAAAAGCTCCTCTGAAAACACAGCAGACTTGACAGAAACAAATCAGCTGCTGCTTCGCTCACCTTGAACTCGTACGACTCTTCGATGATGACCTCCAGCCGCGGGTGCTCCCCCAGCACCGGCTTTCCCATCTCGGCGATCCGCTTGGCTTCCTCCTCGTCAGACGTAAGCTTCCTATCTGGCACGTCTGAATGGACAGAAGCAGCAAGGATGAAATAAGTAGAAAAATCCCGTTGAGAAAAGCTCAACGCTTACTCCCTGAACACATTATGTTGCGTCAGATCTCTGGGACGGTAAAACAGTGAATTTCTCTTTGAAAACAAAATGTGGGACGAGATTTCTGTTTCTTATCCAGAAATGCTTGAATTTAATCGGGTTTACACTTCTGCCTTCATTTCGCTTTCTTCTGTCTACTCACAAAGTCCCTGTTCAGATGCTCCTACAATCTAATTGCAATATAACCAAACATTTAATTAATTTGCCAACAGCTGGTTGCTTAATGAAAGGGAACTACTGAGAAGCTAGTTTAATTTGATTATACTATTTTCTGTCTATGTACGAAGAGTTTAAGTGATTGATTTCAAATTCTGAAACATTATACATTCATTAAAAAAGCTTCTTGAACTTTGTTTTAAGTGGGGCTGTGTGGAGTATTGTAGAAGAGTCATTGTCTTACCTGTCTTAAACTTATATGTGTGGAGACTATGGGACATTCTCATAGAGGACGAAGGCTAACATTTTATAAAACAAAAGCCCATTCAGGGGCAATTTTCCTTCTAAACACTAAATAGGAGATTTCATACCAGTTGCACCACAAAATATATGATATATTTTTGCTACAAGACATGCTGAATGTAGTTTTTTGACTGATTTTTATAAATGGTTTGCCTACTGACACCAGTTGTGGCTAATTTTGATTTCTCTTATAGAACTAAATAAATTGGAACAATTGATCTTGCCTTCCCGCCGTCATTGTCTTGTCAGGAAAAGAGGCACTCTGTGTGTAAGACATTAGCGTTGATGTTTTAAAGCAAAAACAAAGGTTATAGAGCACAAGCCTTTGGACAAACAAAATCGGCACGGGAGAGACAACAGCTCATGTCGAATTAAGCTGATGGTTAGATTTAGTCTGAGTTAAAAGTAATTTTCTATGGCAAAAAACAAAAACAAAGACTCTTCAGTAAGTCCAGCCCTCAGTTACCGTTTTCCATGATGTGAATTTCTTTCTGATTCTTAAAACGGAGATTGTCAGACTACATATCATTGTTAGCAAATACACACTTCACACCCAGTTAGCGTCAGTGACCACCATAACACAAGAGTCAAGCAGAAATTCACCCGAACCCAAACCCAAAACCTAACCGTAATAATCTTAGATTGCTTCAGTGGTTATGGTTAAAACCATGCTAAACTCCATCTTTGGTTACAGTAGAAGCAAAGTCTTACCTGCTCACCAGACCCATTGTCCATAAACATTTGGGGTCTACCCTGGTATTTAATCTGCTCAGAAACGTACTCTGGCTACTGGCCACAGGGATTTAAATGCAGGAATTGGTTCCTGCATTTAAAACCCATAGATACTGATGCTGATGGAACTAAATGATAAGAGCCTGTTCATTTTTCATAACAGTGCAGCTAATGCAGGCTGCATGACGAATGAGTGAGGCCTGTTGATTTAAAACTGAAACGAAACACCCAGACTGCTTTGATGGCCACCCACCGACTGTCAACACACGTTGAAGATGAGTTTAAATTTGCTCATTTTCATCGCTTGGGGGAGTTTCTACATCTGCCTATCACGTATCTGACGGCGGCCCAACCGTGAGCAGAGTCTCCGAGAAGCTTTTGAAAGAGGAGAGGCTCCGCAACGTCAACCCTGTGCTGTCGGACTCCATCGACGAGGAGAGGCTGACGGATCCTCTCATCCCTTCCTCTGCCTCGCCCTGCCGACCGAGCCACCTGGCGTGGGGAACTTGTCATCTTTTTATACGAGCCCCGAGTCCCAGCCTGCTGCTCTTTGCTGACAACACGCTTACCATTAAATATTAACACCGCCATTAAAGATCACAGCCGGCCCTCTACTGATAGGAGGGCGTATCTGAGAGAGCGAGGCGCACAGAGGCATGCATAAAACGTGCCACGGCTCCTTAGCGCACGCGCACACTTTGAAGCAAAAAAAAATAAATAATCAATTGCACACCCAAAAGACAAGTGTGCACCGTCACCCTCACGGGATATCCCTCGCTCGTCCTAAAAATTTGATTATGCAGCTGTCCCTTCGCTCTGAGCCGCGCTGGTACATGACGATTAGAAGGAACTTAATAATAACTAACATTTCTAATTGCAAAAATCCTGACTTTTTTTTTTTTTTTTTTTTTTTCTCTCCGGTTATTAAGTGTTGACTTGACGGGATAACATGGATGTCAGATTTGGCCCAAATCCAGTGTTGGGCTTTTTGATACTATTTTTTATTTTATTTTATTTTATTTTAAAGGGTTGTGATTGATTTGTGGATGCAGCTTATTTATGTTGAACACTGCAAAACCACAAAATCTTTCGGTCTTGTTTCTAGTGCAAATACCTACACTTGAAATAAAACTAAATGAATGAAAAATTTACTTCTCAGCAGATAGAGGCATTTGTTTTAAGACAGTAATTGTGCTAGCGCCACTGGCAGATTATTTCACTCATAACATGGCAAAAATGTCTTGTCACAAGTTAGATGATCTGAAAATGTAAGAATGATTTAATCAAAATTAAGAGATTAGTGACTTAAAAGAAACTCCTCTATCTTGTTGGAAAATTACTTAAAAGTTCTTTTTTTTTCTTCTTATTTTCAGAGTAGATATTTGCACTAGAAACAAGACCAAAATTACTTTCTGAGAGTTTGTGGTTTTTCAGTGAACCTTTTAAATTTTTCACAGAGAAACATTATCAAGCAAAGTTAGCAGCGGTGTGCAGTTTGCATTTTGGTGGGAAGATGCTCAAGTATTAAAAAAGGGCAGCTTGTGTGGACGCTAGGTTTTGGAACGCTAGCTGTCGTAGTAGGATGAGATTAATTGCAGGTCACACACTACACTGTAAAAAAAAAAAAAAAAAAAAAAAATATTTCAGAAGGGCACCTTTTGTCCAGAGGAAAAATGGGCAGGTGCTTCAGCACCTCCTAGTGTCTTGTCTGTATACAACCCTGAAAAGTAGTATTTAATTTCAAACCATGTTCAAGCACAACCCGTCACAGGAAGCAGGTTAGTGAGGATGCAGAGAGAGGAGGAATGTGAAACTTACCATCAGCTAACAACAGGGCTGTGGAGGAGAGGAGAGAGGGCATGAGGAGGAATGGAAAAGCAGTGACCAATGGGAATGCAGCCAACAGAACTTGATAGAGACTAAAAGAGAGTAGAATTGTAGTTGCTATGAATTGGTCTAAACTTACCATTGGTTTGAGTGTCATCCTGTAATAGACTGGTGACCTGTCCAGGGTGTTCCTCACTCAAGGACCAATGGAGACAGATAACACTTCATCCACCAATCCCGGGTTTATGGATGCACAAATGAGCTGCTGTTGTGGCCGATAGCTAATATTTACCAATATTATATGTATTTTCCTGCACTTGGACACAGCGCAAAAGCGAGCGCGCCGCCTACATTTGTCCTGTCATGAATTGTGGTGGAAAGTGATGAGGCTCAACCCTCTTAAAAAATGTGTGCAAATCGGTTTGTGGAGCGATTTTTGTGAAATTAAGCAAAAGTACAATTCCAGAGGAAACGCGAGTACATAAATAATGCGTATAAAAAAATGAGCTTCACCGTGCAGCCCTACTCTTATTGACAGGGAAGGTTGCACATCAGCGTCTCCCATTGTTCTAAAGCCTAAACTCAACATGTAAATCCGCCTTTGATAAAACTAATCCCTGAATGACAGAGTGCATTCAGGGATATTTTGCCACTGGGCCATGCACATTCAATTTCACTGGAGCGTCAGGCTGTGATAAGCAGAGGCACTTTTGTTGTTCTGTAATTAGTCAACAGTGGAACAGATTTTCTGCAAACATCCCTTTTCTGACCCGATGTATTTGGAAAACAAAGTGCACCGATGTTGACATCTCTGCTAAACATTAAGAACGTCTCTTGTTTGTCCATTCGTCTGTTGGGACTCTTCGGTGACGCCACAAATGATCTCGCCTGATCGTCGGCGGAGGATAAATCGCGACAAAAAACAAGAGAGATTTTTCTACAATGGAATTAGAAAAATCTCATTTCATTGCTTTCTCTTTCGATGACGTCGCCGACCCCGTGTTTGGATTGTCATTTTAAACGTTAGTAAGGTTTGTTTTTTTTGTTTGTTTTTTAAACATATAGCTGAGTTTCTTTAACATAAAAAGCAACAAAAACATTTCCACGTAAACCGTCATTTTGTTGTTGCATTTCATGACGGAAATTCTCAAAATACTCAAACCTGTTATTGTAGAAACACCTCAAAATGATAAAGACATCAAAAGTCGCTTGAAATCAAAATGGCCACACCAAAGAGAGAACGACATGAAGGACTGCCTTGTTTGATCACTGTTTTTCATTTTTATGCACACTCCTTCACAAAAACATCCAGCAATCACTGAGGAAATTAAATACTCAACACATTTGGGATATTTGCAATGCTGCAAGACTGCTTTTCATTTATTAAACATTGTGATCTGACTGATACGATTGCATCACACAGTTATTCCGTTTTTCTGTTGGCGCTCCAAGCAACTGCAAAACAAGTGGCGTTAGTGCAGAATGCATAAATCATCGAGCGTGAGGAATGCCGAGGCGCCTAGTGGGCTTCACTTTAAGCTCAAACTCTACCTGCGGCATCCTATGATCTCGGGCCAGCTCTGCAAAGCAGGTATAAAAAAAAAAAAAAAAATGCATCTTGTATGGTATGAATTGAGAAACTGAAACATTCCTCAGAAGAGAGCTTTTTTTTTATGTATCTAAAGACACGGGGTATGAAACGGCCGCGGAAGGTACGAAAGGGGGCAAAGTGCCAACCCCCACACAGGGAGAACATGCAAACACCAGGATTCAATGAAGTTTGCACAGCAGAATAAAGTATACAGACATATGACTGACTACACTATAGTAGCCAGTTTAATATCCGTTGCTGCTTAGCTATGTCGCGCTGAGCGGCAACGTTGTACCTGCGTGGAAAGTCAATCCCAAAGATCTTCTTCTTATACAAATTCCAACTTTGTTCCAGTCAGAAGAACCATTTGTGATACACGGCAGCAATGACTCGGCCACAGCGTTCAAAAACTTGTGTGCCCTTCCGGGTTCAACACCCGTCAACCACCTGTCACCTCTTGGTCCGTATACTGGAGCCGACAGCCCCGTCTGTTGACCAAAAAGCCAAACATATTTGACTCCAATGTCCACATTGCCTCAAATCATGTAGGCAGTAAATACGTTTCAATTACAAACGTGTGCAAAAAGTTTATCTCACTAATGTCTAAAAGAAAAAAGAAAAAAAAAATCCACAATTTCTGCTGTTTGTAATCAATAAGTAACTCAATTGAAATCACATGTAAATGTTTGTTCACGCAATAAGCCAAGAAATCACGCCTCATCATCCTCGTCCCAGAGAACAAACGTCAGCTCTTGAGCTTGCCGTCTCTCGATGAAGCAAACGTATTCACGTAATTCCAATTTGAGATGTGAAGAGAGGTGATTTCTTGCGTCCGCCAGCTGCACTCACAGTCAGTCCAGTGCTGTTGGTCTGCCAGTAACTTTACAGCAGGAAGGGAAAGACGATCACCTGAAGGATCGGCAGGTTGGAGGACGACGTGTTGGTTTTAACTCTCATCATCTCACACCTGGACTCTTTGAGTCCTGGAGTCAACGCAAGCACTGACCTGTGCTCAGCTCACTGTGGACCGAATCGTCATTTGTCTCACCGAGGCAGTTCTGACCAGGACGGAGGCAGACCCGGGCCCGGGAGTCGCTTTGAACACAAGATTTACTTGTAAACTCAGAAATGTCAAAAGCTCGATTCCACTGATTCCACTCTGTGTGCGCATAATTTATACTTTTCAGACCTTTGTTTATCTTTTTTTTTTTTTTCGTATTCTTTTTTGAAAGAATACGAAAAGAAAACACGACTAAAACCACTTTTTTAAAGGAACATAACCAGTGAATAAACTGAGAAAAACAGTTTAAGACTAAAAAAAAAAAAGAAGTAGGTTTGAACCTATAGTAGTCGGTAATGTGTGCCTCTGATTTAAAGTGCTGTGCTGGGAGCTGTCTGGATATTAAAGGGGAAACCACAATATCCAGCCTCATGGTGGCACTGGAGTAACTGGGAACAACTAAGTTTTCATCTTTTATCTGACTGGTAACGCCATCACAGAGGAATGTGTGAAGGCAACAAAAGCAAGATGCAGGGAGAAAGTCAGAGGTGTTTGGAGGGATAAAAGGATGGGAAGAGATAAGGTATCTTAGTTTTTTTCAGATCCAGTCATGCTGGGGACGCGTTATCAGTCTTCGTTAGTGAAGCTCCTGCATTTATGAACGTACTTAGAGACATAATGTAGGCCTCCATCAGCATATTGCAAAAATAGACAGACATGCAAATTGAGACGGAAAACCTTAAAAAAAAAAGAAAAAAGAAAAGAAAAGCATCCCAGACTTTCCTGCCTCTGAAGTTGATGTGCTAAAATAATAACATTTCAGGATCTCAGCTGCAGCGACCACCGGGGACCCACACACACACACACACACACACACACACACACACACACACACACACACACACACACACACACACACACACACACACACACACACACACACACACACACACACACACACACACACACACACACACACACACACACACAGCCGAACCGAGATGACTAAGACGGATGCTTCAGCTGCCTTTATTATCTTTCAATATGCAGCCTGTGTAACGCGTCCATCATCTTGTTATGCCGTATCTATGTTTCTGACAGCGCGGATTCACGGGGAGCCAAAACGCTGAGAGCGCGCCGCGCTTCATCTTTTGAGGCGGCGCAGCCAGACGGGGTAAAAACTGATCATTTCACCTGAATGCCGGGTGATTTCGCCCGAGCGTTCGGAGAGGGAGCCTTTCATGTTTTTTTTTTTTAAATCTCGCCAAGCTAATTAAAGCTGCGGCGTGTGGCATTTTGACATCAATAAATCTTGAACTCATTCATATTGAGATATTACAGTGATTACAGTAAACAAATGCAGTCGTTGCCAGGAAAATTGGCAGTGTCTTGCAACGCTTTTTTTATTTTTTTTATTTTTTTCTTCTGTGAAACAAGGAGTTGACTCCTGTGGTTTTACTCTGAGGTGAAGAACAGTAGCGAGAGTTGGCAGTCCTCCATTATGGAATTGAATTTGGAATACTTTAAAGGGGCAGTATTAGGCGTTTTCCTGCCACATTGAATCATTTTATAGCACAATCAAGTAACTGTTACCTTCAATTGTTGTAAAAAATGCTATAAATATATATCAAATGTGACGTAAAAGAAATTTAATGCCTTGAAGTGTCTCTTTTTGAGACGCTCCAGCTCTTTCCGGAACTCCACCTTCAGGAAAGTCAACCCTCCAGGTATGTTTTTGATGAGGGAATAACAGTACAACATGATGTAAAGCCAATTTTACACAGTCCTGCCTCTTTCAATCATATCATCATTACTATCTAATATCACCTGACATGTGTTTTGTAGTAAACACCTGATATTCTATGTGGTTGAAACTAGATATTTAGATACACTATATAATTAGACAATCTTTAATTCATTGTCTGGAATTAAGTCAAGCTAAGAGTTGACTGTTTTAGGGTTGCTAGTATTACCAGTGCTATTACTGGTGCCTCTCTCCAGATGCTTAGAACAACTCAAAGGGTAGAGGTGCCATAACTTTCTCCCGCTGAACAGAAACAAAACTCAAGTCACTACTTTTTGGACCTAAATTGGGTCGATCTGGAGTTGGCGTATCTTCATCTACCTTCATCCGGTTTCTACCTGATGCAGGTAGAAACCGGCGCCAAAGCACCTGAAAGATCTGCTGTTGCTGAATCAACCTTGCAGACCTTCCCGGGAGGTTCTGGTCGACTTTGCATCCCGAGAACCAGAACCAAACATGGGGAGGCGGCGTTCAGCTTCTATGCGCCGTAAATCTGGAAAAAAAAAACCTCCACAAAACTGAAACGGTTAACTTAAGGCTAAAGCCGCACCTGTTTAGAGTTGCCTTTGATTAGCAGTAAGTGAAACATTAATCAACACTTTTATGTGTATTTGCTTGATGATTTTGATGATGGGGTTTGACAAAACATAATTGTTTCATGTTTCATAATTGGTCAATGGGGGTCTTTTTGCAGAAACAGGCTATACAGATAAACTGGACTTGACTCCGAGGTTTAGTCTGATTCCATTTCAAAGAGCGAGAAAAACAAATATTGTGTTGTTTTATCCAGCGCATGACAAAAGGCTGTTTTCAACAGTAATATGCAAAGAGAGAAATATGCTACGGAAACTAGTTCTGCAGGTTTTGGCTTCCGTATCTGTCTTGATCTTTAAATAATGGCTTGTTCGGGAGAGCCTGCAAACCCCTAACAGCCTGCCTCAAAATACACCAGAGATGCTTCTAATCGACCCATATGCTGCATTTCACTGGGGATAGTTTCTCATGTTTACAAGAGTTTCCTTCCACTCTCTCTCTCTCTCTCTGTCTCTCTCTCTCTCTTTCTCTCTCTCTCTCTCTGTCTCTCTGTCTCTCTCTCTCTCTCTCTCTCTCTCTCTCTCTCTCTTTGGGAACATTTCCTTTTGTTTGTCTGGATTATTGCATTTGGACTTTTAACATTTTGGGCTTCAGACTCTTCATGTTTCTTTCTTACTTTTGTTGATTAGTCTCATAAGCAAAAATCCAAATGTCCAGATCTTTCACATTAAGCAGCACGATTTTAAGATGTCTAAAGACTTTAATAGCAGATAGAGATAATTTAATTTATTAAGCTGTGGTATGTAACTTTTTATAAAAAAAGAACAAAAAACAATTTTTAAACATTTGTTGAAGCTGTCGCTATGTTGTGAGAAATAATCTGTGAAGAAAAATGAGCCCATAAGCATTCTCCGAGGACGATCTAGAAACAACCAATCAAAGCCAGCAGGCGAGTCTTAGCGCTGCCAATCACCCCTCAGTGTGGCGCTGCTCACCCCCGCCCCTCATCCTCCTGTTAGGCTCTACTTAGCGCAGCCGCAGACGACGATGGATAAATGTTTTTCCTGTCATTGTAAGCTGTTTTCTGCCATTAACTTATTTAGTAGCGTCTAAGCACATTTTGCTAAGCGATTAATTGTCTCAAAAATCATTGCGATAATTAGGGTCAATACAGACCCTAAACTTGATCCTTCTGATAACAATCTTGTGTGCGGTGTGCATTGCTGTTGACAAACTTGTCATGATGAAAACCATCAAAACTTTAGGCAGACATTTAGATGAAAGGTTTAGAGAGAGTTTCTGAGCCCAAAACAACGAAATGTTTTGTCACGAATACAGAAACACTGGGAAAGGAAATCCCAGCACCATCCTATTTTCTCTGCCTCCCACTTCTGGACGCTTTAATTTCCTGCCCCTTTTCCTGCGGCCCAGACGCGTGGCGGTTCCGAGTGGAAACCGGCGCCTCGCGCTTGTTAACGGTCTTGTTTACTCCGCGGCCGTATCGGCAGGCAATTACAGGGCAGATAATCAGCCCTGATAATGTCATCAGATCGGTCCTTCCACACAAATCCACGCGGACAGGCTCTCGCTCGCATGCGCACAAATAAACGCCCGGGTTCACAAGTTCGTCCGGCAAAAGTGCATCCGAGGCTGATTTTTTTTTTTTCTGCAGAGGTGTCCTCATAATATTCTAGAGAAAGAAAAACCTCAAGCTGCATGTTTGTCATCTTTTCTGACACCGCTCCATTCATCAGTGTGAGACTGGGGGGGGAAAAACACACAGACTGCACTATGGTTCGGGTATTTATGCATTTTGGTTTAATCAGCTGGAGACAATGAGGACGCGCATTTTCTTAATGACTCTTTTTGCAATCTGATGGAGATAAATACAGTTCTGTGGAAACCTATTCTTACAGATTATTGCCTTTTTTTTTTTTTTTTTAAATTACAGTTAATGATGCAGATTATCAGACTGATTTTAATCACAGGCAACAATCACCCGAGTAAAATCACATCCTGAAGAAACATAAAAACTATCCAAAACAAAGTACTCCTGTAAAATCCGGAGCAATGTTGAATCTCGAATTAACTGGAATGAGCCACATTTTAATGATTCGGTTTAAATGGTGAGTGCAGCCACATCTATACAGTCACTTAAGTAGAACCCGTCTGGCAACTGGATTAAACCTAAAGTAAAGAAAGTCACATTTTGGAAGGCGTGAACGTCGTCACATCTGGTGCGAAGCAAACACATCTGTAATTTCAAGTAGCAGCACAAAGAAACAGACAAAAATGTACCACGTCCACATTTTTACTTATGTAAAAGTACATGCTTTTGAAAGTACTTTAAGTGCCGAAGGTGAAAGTCTAAAGTACCTGCGGTTAAATCTGCTCAAGTAAAGTTCAGATACATGAAAAATGTACTAAAGTCCTTGTAGTTCGCTGAATCCCACCACAGTCTGAAGCACATCAGAAGATCTGCCTCTGAATCCAAAATAGCTGCTTGGACTGCAGTAAATCTTAGCTAATCATATAAGTCCCATTTATCCAGGCTTTAAACGCTAGTAATATATTTGGTGATGCTTGTAGATTAATGCAGCGGAAAATGTTTTAGGGGGGGGGGGCGTTAAGATGCTCTGGAAAAGTCATTAGGAGCTACAGCTGAGCTGTTCCGCTACCTAAATGGAGGATCCAGCCACATGCATTTAAAACCATGTTGTTGAGATGGGAATAATGAACGAACACACTCGCTTTAAAGCAGAAAGGCACCTGTTGATAAGTATTTGTTTATCCTGAGATGAGTGCTGTGAGTAGACCCAAAATTTAATCTGATTAGTCACACTCTGACGCCGTGATTAATCACGATTGACGCTCAACTTTGTAAGCTGCAAATGTAAAAACTTACTTCTAAAAAAAAAATGCTTTAAAAAAGTCCTATTATCTCAAGCATCTCAGTTTTCCAGGTTTTTACACTCAGGAAACTTTAAAATAAATTAAAAAAAAAAAAAGTAATTTTGTTCAAATGTTAATTTAGAAGGCTGCACGGTGGCGCAGTGGGTAGCGCTGTTGCCTTGCAGCAAGAAGGTCCTGGGTTCGATTCCCGGCCCGGGGTCTTTCTGCACGGAGTTTGCATGTTCTCCCTGTGCATGCGTGGGTTCTCTCCGGGTTCTCCGGCTTCCTCCCACAGTCCAAAAACATGACTGTCAGGTTAATTGGGCTTCCCAGATTCTCCTTAGGTGTGTGTGTGCATGGTTGTTTGTCCTGTTTGTCTTTGTGTTGCCCTGCGACAGACTGGCGACCTGTCCAGGGTGACCCCGCCTCTCGCCCGGAACGCAGCTGGAGATGGGCACCAGCACCTCCTGACCCCGTTAGGGAGAAGGGTGGTCAGAAAATGGATGGATGGATGTTAATTTAGAGATGTTAACTAAGAATTTGTTGTGCTTTGGTGGGAGGATAATTTACCGTTACAATAAGTCCAAACTGTCCTGGTTTTATCCAAACGACCATCAGTGAAATGTGCCGCTCACAAAGAGAGCCCACAAACTCCTGGATAAACTTTGACCGCAGTACAAGCCTGTGCAACACGCGGCTTTAAACTAAATATCCCTCAGCAAAAGAGAGGCTTTTGGGTCAAAATAGGTAAATTACACTGTGTCACGTAATAACAAGTTGAACTTTTCCCATTATTTGCATGGTTTAAAACCGACAACCTCACACAAGATACGTCAGTCGTAACATTTAGCAACATTTTCGCACGTTTTCATTTAGTCCTAGCGCATAAATCTCCGTCGTAGTAAAATTTTTTTCTTGGGTTTTGTTGAGAGTTGACCACCAGGAGGACAGGCTAACAGAGACGGAGCGTCTCCGTTAGCGTGATGTACTGCGGCGACTCCGCTCGCCGTTATAACCCTGAGTTCTGATGAACGGCCTCCGCTTGGCCTTCGCTCTGCACACAGACAAACCCAGAGGCGCCGCCGGGTCGTCTCATCGACTTTTTATAGATAAACAGAGAAGAGGGGACCTCCGTCATGCACCACATTAATATCAGCCCACTGGTCGTTTATTTCCCCACTAAGGTCTGTGGAAGTAACTTTATTTTCTCTAAACGCTTTCATGTCTCTTCCCCCCCCCCTCTGGGTACGTGACAGACTGAATAGGAATATTTTATCATAATTATTCAGAGTTTGGTTCCTAATTGAGACATCCTCGTCCTCGGAAATACTGGAACTGTGCCACGGTGTTAATATAAACGATTCAGAACTGCTGCTTCACACAAAATTGATTATCTTATTATTCATTATCAAGCAAGAGTTAGAAAATGTAGTTTACATTCGCCGCCTCAGTCAGCTCCCTCACTGCGTCTGGATAATATTTCATAGCCAGCGGCTCTCGGGAGTCCACATACAGCTGTTAAAAAGCCAGGTTTTCTCTGTGTTTTGAAAAAATTAGACCAAGAAAATCCTTTTTTGCGCATATGATCTCCCATCCATCCATTTACTTTCTTAAAGGGAGGGATGCTGGTGCCTACAGTGTCTCCAGCGAGACGTTTGGGGCATCACAGGCACATAATGTCACATTTATCAAATGAAAAACAACCAAACATGTCGGAGGGGAAAAAAGTGAAATAATCCTGATGTAAAAAAGTAAACACCCATATACTATTATTTCATAGTGGCACCTTTTGACTTAAATCTTTTTATCAGACTGTTTCTGCATGCCACAGCTTGATTAGCTAATATTCTCCCATTGTGCTTTGCTAAAAAATAAAAACAAAAAATAAAAAATCTTTCAATACGTAAGACTATCATGTAATGTTTTTTTGGCCAGAGTTTTCTTCAGGACACCGCAGCAAATTTTTTTTTTGTTAAACTTCTGCTGCGCTCCGGTTGCAGTGGGAAGTTGCGAAGTCCATCCAGAAAGTCTGAAAAATCCACTTGAACGACCCGCAAAGTTGGACTTCTCACTCTGAAAATGGAACAAGCTCCAGCTAGCTCCGGTTACGGTTTGTAAGGCCAACTTGGCTCTCCGACATGGCTGCTCTCTGCATCAACGCGTAGCGAGATGTGGTGGACACAAGACTATTTTACAAGACAAACATGCAAGAGTACGTCTAGAATCAATGTTACATGTAACGTCTTCAAGTCTGAACTGAGCGAATTTACTTATGGAGAGTGCAGGTTAAACGATGTTCGTTAGAGGTACTGTGAACAATGGCTACTTCGGCGTTGCACTCTTGAAACCGCAACTCCTCTCACTGTGTTTGTTGGTACGTTGTTTCCTTGGACGTGACAACAGTCCAAGGAATCGTTCGATTTCTGAGATGGATGGAACGCAGCATGAGATGCTCTTTTCCAAAGCTTAAATTATCCTTTCATTTTTAAAGCTGCAGTACGTACAACAACCAATCAGAACCAGGATTAAGGTCTCATGACTGTCAGCCACCCAGGTGAACACGCTGCGCAATGTGCTAAGGAGGAGGAACAACTTACTGTTCCAGGAAAACTGTTTATCCACCATTAGTGGTGGCGATGTTAGAGCATTTCTGGGACACCCTGCCATAACAGAAGCTGCAGTGGAAAAGAGCAAAGGGGAGGATGATGAGAAGCACATACACAAGCGTGATTAACAGCACTAAGACCCTGCTCCTGGCTCTGATTGGTTGTTTAGCTCTGGGAGAAGGCAGAGGAGCTTGACTTTTCACACATTGTCTCATACTATACTGTCAAGACATGGTAAAAAAAAACAACACATTTTTAGAAAAGTTACTCACTGAATCTGTATGGCAGATAAAAAACATAATATCTCTCTTCATTTTTAGCTTTTCCACCAAACACCTTAGGGCCGTGGATCGAAACTAAACGGCATTGAAGACTGCTTTGCGTTTCAGTCAGTTTCACAAAAAGCACAGCTTCCCCTGCAGCAAAGGAAGCCACAATCACGATTCTTCCACCACCGTGTTTTTCTGTGATAATGACGTTTCTTTGGTCATATTCAGTGTTGTTTTCGTGTCAGACCTCCCAGACAGGATAGGGTCTGCAGACATTAACAAGGCCTGGAGGTTTTACTTAGAGTAGAACAATATTAGTGTGAACAATATGGAAGACTGAGATGTTCTACGACTCGTTGTACGCAGTTAAAATCTCACTGATGGAACCGTTTCTTGGCGCCGAACTGCGGCAAATCCAACCCCAGTCACACTCAGCAGCATGCTAACCAGGGGTCAAACCAGGGGTCAAACCAGGGGTCAAACCAGGAAGACATCAGCCATTACACTGATGGGCTTTTATAGTTTAAGGAAGGAGTAGTTTATAAGGTCAGCACTTACAACAATGTTAATGAGAGCCCACATTACGTGGTGCCCCCCCCTCCCCCCCTGCTGACCTCCAGCCGGCGCTAGGACACGCCTGACACCGTGGGCGCCACGGGCATGGCAGGTAGTAGCGCTGATCATCCATTGCTCAGTGATGAGATCAGCCTCCGCACACCTCTCAGCAACAATTAGTGCTGCTTGTCACAGATGGTGTGGGCTTTCAGAATAACCTCACTGTCTCCACCTTCAACACCGCTTTTTTTTTTTTACAGGCTATTTCCGTCTCTGCCTCCACCTTTCCCTCTTTACCTCTTCCAGGATTAAATTCAACAAGCCAATTCAAACCCATTACACCTGAGCTCCCCCCCCCGACAGAGCGCAGCATCCATAGCAACTGTTGCCAGACAACTCTCGCTGTGCAGGGGTAGACAAGTACCCCTGCACAGCGAGAGTTGCGCTGAAATGATGAGCCGCGTTTCGATGAAAGCGTTCGCGTCGTTCTCTAAGTGACGGGTCCCGTCCTGCAACCGCAGCCCGCGATCCGGAGGGGGAGCGCGCTCGTGACGACTGAGCTCAGAACACACCGGCGGAATGACACAGGTGTGTTCAAAGCGCCGGTCTGACGAGTCAACACACACGGTGCATTGTGGGTGACAACAGCGACCTTCAGTTGACATTGGCTTCACATGGGCACCATTAATTTAATAGGGTCCTGTTACAGCCTTCCTATGTTTGTCGTGTGGAGAAAAGTCCAAGACGAATGGACCAAGTTCAAGATTATTGCCCAGAGCGAAACGTCAATACGATTCGTAGCTCATAGTGAACAAACAGCATTACAAAGTCCAACGGACACATAAGGCAGGTCCTGGAAAAAGCTTGGGAAATGTTAAAAACATGGCTGAAATGATCAGTCGGATTATCTGTGATGAAATAATGATTATAAGTAACCATTATTTCAATTATTATTATTGAAGTAATTACTAATTTAGTAATTGGTTATACAGACTCAAAAAAAAGGCTGTTTAATGAAACAACATCATATTCAGATAAATAATTAAGGCAAAAATTTTCCCAAAAATGTCTACATTTTTCATCAAAAATAAATAAAAACAAAAACCTTTGTCTGTAAATCTGTTCTACATGGAAAGCCACCAGTGGCGGTTTTAGCAGTTCAGAAAATCACACTAATCCCAGCAGGGGGTGGGGAGAGAGCCGTGCATTAAGCATAAAGTAAAGTTACACTGATTTCTATAAAGTTGAGCGGAGGCTCTGCATGAAGATGAGGGCAAACGGAGAAGATTCAGCAAGGTTATAATCACAATCAGAGATAATTAAAGGGACTGTCGATGCAGTTCTTCCCGCAACACGGCCGCATCTCCGCATTAACATTTAATTGCATGTTGATGCAATCAACGATGCTGTGACAGTTCGCTGTTCTCCAGTAAAACAGGAAAGAAAACAGAGCGCGTCAAATGATGTAGAGAATATTTTGCGTGTTGAAGTGTGAACCTTGTATGAGAAAATTGGGGTTTTTAAAAAAATTAAGGAATGCATGTGCCACGTTTGGGTCACGCACAATATTATCTGTATTTAGACCTGAATTTATAAAGTTTCCATCTTCAGCTTCTTCCATTCAGTCTGCATCTTTGCAAAGTCTTGGTTTTGTTTGGAGCACAGAAACATACATTTGTTTGAACAGACAAAATGGGGCACTGCAAACTTCTCTGCTGAGTTTGAAGAAAAATAATATAAATAGTCATAAATAGTTTTCATCAATATGATTTCATGTGACATTCATCACACACATAAATTTCGTCCATCCCGTCTGATCTAAAATTAAAAAAAAAGCGTTTAGTTTAAATTTAATATCGACTGAAGATTGTAAAGACACACACACAAAAAAAATCCTTCGGAAGCATTGATAAAAATCAATACTTGATGAAATTTTTTTTTTTTTAAATTAACGGTTCTGAAGCAGCAGCCATAGTGAGCTGCTGTGTTGACAACGCTGAACGCTTTCTGCTCAAGCTAACCAATTTAACTGCGTCCTGCTGTTGTGCAGAAAACCTCTTTGCTTTGCCCAGACCACTGCTGTTCCTGGCTGATTGAAAAATCAAGTGATTTTCGTATTTGGGTTTTAAAAGCAACATGAGTTTAGGCGGCGGTGCCGTCGGCAGATGCACCGGCTGCTCACGTGCCGTATTTCCGGCAGAGCGTCCGACTAATGTGCATTTCCTTTATTAACAACAAGCTGGGACATGCACTAAATCCACGAGGCATGAACACCGTAAAGATGAACGCCGGAGTTCGTGTGTTTCACTGAGTCCGGGGCTCATTGTCAGGTAGAGTCAGACGTTCACCTCCCAGTCTGCTCCACCAGCCATGGCACAAATGTCCCTATAACCAGAGGACCTTTGCTTGCCTCAGTGCCGCGCTGAAATCACATCGGCATGGATGAAAAGATTTAATTCAGTCCTGCCGGCCTGATTTCATTAAAACCTCCACCTCTGTCCCGGGTCACAGTGAGAACGTCAAATGCCTGCTAAGACATGAGCAAAATGAAACGTATTTGAAGAGTTAATACACTTTCCATGTGGGGAGGCTCGCTACTTTCACAGAAGGCTGCAAACTCGTTTGTGGTTAGGGTGAAGCGTACAAAATGCATTTGGTCTGTGTTTGGCAAAACTAATGATAAACATGTCAACATGTACGGTGCATTGCAAAGTACTCATCCCCGTTAGGTTGTTTCCCATTTTGAAGCTTCGATGCAAGTTAAAGTAGCTACAACTCTTGTCAGATTGGATGGTGAGCGTATGTGAAAAACAGTCTTTGAAGGCTCGGTATTGCGTGTAATCAGCTACTTCGAGCTGTACATCAGGTAAAAATGTTAGTGCCTTATCAAAAGCATAGCTGCAAGACTGCTTTGATTCTTTCATGCATGTTTGAGAAATCCTTTAATCGCCTTCAGCAACCATTCAGCTGTGCAGAACTCCTGGGGGGGTGGAGGGGACCTAGCACCACGTTCCAGGACAAAGCTCCTCCTCAGAGCTGCGGTCTTCAAGTTTCCGAGCTTCTGTCTCACAGAGCAGCCCTCCTCCACGACCTCCCCACTCGGCCCCTTCAGACTAGTGGCAGCAGCAATTGGCAAACACCTGGTGGGGCTGCACATCCGCTGAGCTCATTACTCAATCAATCAACCAATCAAGTTTATTTGTGTAGCACATTTCAACAACAAGGCAGTTCAAAGTGCCTTATGTCTCAAAAACACACACAAAAATAAAAACTCATAGAAAACCTTGCAGTTCCCCTGTACCGGTCCTAAAAGGGTTTCATATTCATTGCACGATGATGCTATTCCCACTGAAATTACATTAGTACCGCACCAATTTAATTTCTCCCCTTACACGCTACGGCAATCCTACTCATATTTCAATATGAACAAAAGTCATCTGTATTCACAGTGGGTTTTGTGCAATTTGAAAAGAAGTTGAGAGCTCAGAGACTTTGCAAACAGAGAGATTTTTTTATTATTTTTTTTTTCCAAATCGGATTTATGATGAGGCCAAAAACACCCACCGGATCTGATGCAACTTTACAGGCCAGCATGCAACAACACAGAAGCAATTAAGATAATAGAACGACTGCGGCGACGCCACGAGCTCGATCCCACGACTCAAGACGTCAAGGTAAAGACGTGCAACACAAGATGCACTGCTCCGATTTCGTTAGCTGTCTTGAAAACAGTTTTGTTTGTTACGCAATGGACGGAGACCACAAAAGGAGCTCAAAATAAGACATGAACCGTTCACTGATTCCACAATGCTCCCTTTGCTTATGTAGAGGTAGATGTGGTGGGGTGCCACATGTTTAGGGTCTGTTGGTTTGATGTGGAAATGTCTTCTGGAAGAGACAAAAGACCAGTGACGTGAGGTCAGGGAGGCAGGTGAGGCCTCCACCGACATATTACATAACGATAAAATAATTCATATTGCTATTTTCACCCTGTGGTTTGTGCTATAAAGTACCTATTTTTCATTTGGCTTAACCAACTCTGATTATTTTTTCGTCAAAATCGCTGAATTTTTGCCTTTTCCCATTCAAATATAAATATTAACCTTCTTCATCAGCTCATGAAATCTCAAAAATTCCATATTTAGTGAAAAAAGAAAAAAAGAAAAAAAATAGGTTTGGACTAAACGATCAGAAGAGACGATCTCTCCATCCTCATCAGTTTCAGTTCAGGCTCTTCTTCATTCAGTTTTCTTGCCACTGAGTGATTCCATGTTTTGTGAGAAACTTTACATGTAAAAACTCATATCTGGCTTGGAAAAATACAACCCACTGATCACCAGTTAATGAGTTTATTTTTAACCTTCCTGTTACTATTTCTCTCACTCTGGCTCATTCTGTAGCTGCTTGTGTGCTCTCTTCTTGTCGTGTTTGTTAATGAAAGCTTAGTTTTATTTGACCAAAAATCTTGATGACGGCAAAGATTAGCCCAGTTCAAACAAAACATGTTGTTTCACACGTACCGTATCAGGTCAGCTGGTCAAAACTGGAGCTTCTTCTTCCGGCTTGTTGTCTTTTCTGGCAGCGTGCGCTGCTCTTCATGATTTTTATTGGCTACGATGCTCTTCTTCTTCTTCTTCTTCTTCTTCGTCTCTGTAACTTTAACGGTAGCGCGAGCAGCTACCGTAACTGCTGTCGTTGCGCGCAACAGGCTCACCCGCGCTTCCTCCTCCCTGCCGCGCCGGTGGAAAAAGCGGCAATGGAGTTTCCAGCGATCTATAGGAACTATGTCTAGTGAAAACACTGTGCTGTTGTGGTGCCTCAGTGCAAGTTACCACTGTAGCAGTGCAGTATCTTCTCGGTCCACTGAATCAATATCATATGTGGTCCAAAGTCTGACCGTTTTGAACACCATGATGGCAGCAGCAACGTCAGTGTTTCTAAACGGCATTGGCAGCTCAGAACCGAGATGTATTATGAAACCTGATGTGACTCCATTCATCATTCTGCCCTGCCTTCTGCTGGGTGCGCCATTCCAAAAGTAGCCGTCTGTGGTCTGGTGTTAATGGCATCGGAGGAATAGAACGGCGAAAATGTAGTCTGGCTATGACGTGGGGTGCTGTGATACAAATGTCTGCTTCCTGCATGATGGGTAGATGTCCTCGTTTACATATTTGTCCCCATTTCCTGGCAGTGTCGCATCTCCGCACCGCAAATGTAAGGCAATCCAACCATCTGTCCACATGCAACCCCTATTAAGCTCTGACAGGGGCTGGTGATTCTGTGTCTAATGTGTCTGAGGCATCCTGTGACCTTCGTTAACTGTTCAGACTGACCAGTGAAGGCTGCATAATCGGCCTAATAAGACCAATCCAACTGCAATGCCATCACATTGGGGTTGGTCCTTCCAGGGATCCCAGATTCTTGGCAATTTGACTCTGTGTTCAAACTCTTCTTTTTAAGAGTGTTTATTTATTTGAAAGGCTTTTCCCTGTATTAAGTAGAATTTGGCGTGTATTCAGTCGTTACTTTGTTTCTAATAGGACACACAAAGAGGTCTAAACACGTCCAGGTTTTAAAAATAAATAACGTGTGGACTGTTGTTGGCGGTTTCTGCAACACCAAAAGCCATCTTCGATCAGTTTTGGCTTTTGCATGAGAGGAAGTGAGATGACTAAGTGAGCGGAGGCGCAGGTTCAGGTCCCTGAATCGCTTTCCAACAAGTGGGAAGAATACGGCCCCAGCTGCAGTGAGCGACAGCTGGTTCCCATCGCTCACGCAGCAAGGTCTCCCTTCTGCTGTCACTTACAAAACCAAGGGCACGGCCTGAAAACTGATGGAAAAAGCGCCAGGAGACAGGAAAAACGGCAGGTATCAGCAGATTAGAGTCGTCTTTGTGTCAGTTCCTAGGGTAATAACGCACGGCGGGGTAGGAGCGTCTGTGTAATGACGCTTATAATGATTTGCTTGTTAAAGTACATATCAGGCCTATAACGACCGGGATTGAACTGAAGCCCGCTTGAAACGTGTCATTTGATAAGCAAATGACTTTTACCGCAAAAGAAATCTCACTTGCTGTGCTCGTCGGGACTTTAGCCGCCTGATCTTGCAACGTATAAAATGCATCATCTGTAAAAACATAAGATTTGGAAGCGCTAAGGTGCTCCGCTTTGAACTATTTGCACATTCAAAGTCTCCTGGGGCGTCTGTAATGGCCAATAGGGCTGGTGATAAGGAAAATGAGTCTTTATCTCAGCTCAATTAGGCAGATAATTGATTTAATGCTGGTCATTTAGGCCTTCCAGGAAAGGACTGAGCATCCCAACATGCAATGTTTCAAAATAGATTGGGCTTTTTGTGGCTAACCTCACAAAGGCGGATAATTACAATCTGGGCTGAAATCACCTAAACTGATCAAAATAAATGGGTGGAACATGATTCTGTTAATAAATTATAGCTTAACTTTTTTTTTTTTTTTTTTACTGCACTGACAACTTATTTTTTTCTAAATGCCGCTAGCTTTACGCTACATCTAACATAAAACAGCATTTACCAAAAGATCTACTTCTGTCTCGTCAGTTCAGAGAATATTTTCTTGGACAAGATTGAAATACTCTTTGGCACAAGTCAGACGGACCTCGTCTTCTTTCCCGTCAGCAGTGGTTTTCGCTTTCCAACTCCCCTATGGGTGGCATTTTCTTTCTCCCAGTCTCCCTGTTGTTGTTGAATCACGAACACTGACCTTAGCTGAGGCACGTTTGGCCCGCAGTGCTCTAGCTGTTGATCTGGGTTCTTTTGTTACTGATATGACCGGCCTCTGTTTCTCTCCGAGGCTTGATGTGCTGCTTTTTCGTCCCTCTTTGTGGCGTCAGAGAGGTTTTGGCTTGAATCAGATTGTACGGTCCTGGGATCAGTGGGCGCCTGGCTGTGGCTCGTCAAACTAAATTCCACTACAAAGTCACGCTTCGCACCCAATTGCTATGAAATAACCAATGAAGATCACATTTGATTAACGCAACTGATATTGTTTGTACCATGTAAAAGGACCCCATGCCCTTGCCATTGAGTAATTTCAATCAATATAACAATGTAACAGAGTCATTTCCAAATCAATTCCCCCTATTGTGGATTATCTAAAGGCCTGCAATCTTAAAATCCATCTGCGCTTGTTTCCTTGCTTTGTCTGCTGCATTCCTCCACAATATGACTCATTGCTCCTTTGGAGGTAATGAATGCATGTGCGAAAGAGGACTGCGAGAAAGGAGCCGGTCAGGCTCAAACAACAGCATGTGAAGTGCCCTCAGAAGCCGCAAGAGCTCCTACTGAGAGAGGCAGCCGGCGGGTGGCACATTTCCCAACGGCAGCCGTGATTTGAATGGAAAGTGGCAGTGGGAGATGGATTACCACAAGGAGCGGGCCGGGAAGGGGACTTTAATCCTACAGCCATGCATACACAAACACGCCGCCGCGTGGACGTGATCACCTATAACGTCCATCCAATATGCCCGAATATACTCTCCGACGCAAGGCATGCTTCCTTTCTCGCCGGAGTTCAGTTTTATAGCTGCGTGCACATGATGGGAAGAAACAAACTGGAACCAACAAGACGAAACCCGAAGCATGAATGAGGACAGTGTTTTTTTCGCCGTGCCATTTTGAAGGTCTGCCTAGATATCTCCACTGCTGAATTCATCCTTCTCTCGTCTTTGAGTTTTTAGCATTTCAAGAGTTAGAGCAGGCTCGTCTCTCTTCTCGGCAACCTACTATTGCCAGGCCAAGATAACAAGTTCATTTCCATCAAGCGTGTGAACGTCTGATGCTAGAAGAGTGACTTGTCTGGGTACAGTTGCCTGGGAGGCAATTGAATACTTTGGAGGGTAAGGTTTTGATTGTGAAATACTTTTAGGTAGTCTCCCTACTTGTGATTCTGCTCTTCATGGAAAAATGCTGGAAACTAGTATTGGACACCTAGCAAAAAAAATTCTTACCCCCTCAGTTGTTTTTACCCTTCATCATGATCATTACAAATCATGATAAACAAAATATGGTTCTTTTGCCCAACAAAAACAACAACAACAACAACAAAAAAAAAACCTTTAATGTCAAAGTGAAAATTGATTTTATATATATATAAATGATGACAAATGCAAATACGTATAATGACGGAAGTTACTGACGTGGTCCGAAAGAGGTTTAGCAAAATTATGCTTGTAGTCTCTCGAACGTCCAATCACTGCTTAATCGGCGTTTTCGGTTGCCGCTATAGCATGAAGATGAAAGAACACTCCAAGCACATCATAGAAAAAGGTTAAAAAGGATAAGTCAGGGGATGGATACAAAAAAAAACCAATCCTAAAATTATCCCCCTTCTTAATAAATCCAAAATTCTATTCATTTTTACTTGTTTATTTATTAATTTTACATTTTCAGGTTGACATTGGGAAACTCTATTGCACCTATTTACTAGAAGTGCCACCATGTGTCCAGCTTTGTATTTCACTGCAGCATGAGGATTGGGGGAAACAATCCGGACAAAGGCAGCAAAAAGCCTCCAGGACGGCTTTCAGCCTGACGGACATGGTGTCAGAAGTCATCACTGAATATGATGTCTGAGTGAAGAACACTTCAGCCGGATACTTGCTGACACATGGTCACGAACTGCGCCTCTCTACTTCAGGGATCAGCTCTTTGTTGTCCAAGTGCAAAACCGACTGTCTCGGTGTTAAAACTGAGTTGCATTTCTGCAAACGGGTTATAGACGGGGAAAGCAGCGGGTCACGGAGAACTTTCGCTGTTGTTCGTCGCTCCTTGAGTCGAATCATAACGCACCAAAATAGGTGGTTCGACTGATCGGCTTTTTTTTGTGACGGTAGCGCATAGAAATGTTCAGAATAACCGCGTGCATTAAACGCGTTGGCGTCGGCGACGACCTGTTCAGACCGACCGTCGCACGTCTTTGCGTCAAAACGGTAAAGCGGCTCGTTTGGACTCGGCCGCATTGGGTTTCTTCGGCAGCAGGAACCGCCTCGCTCATGGTCTTGACCACTTCGACAGAAGTTAGAGAAGGGCATTGCTGGAGCTGGCAGTAAACATCTCCAGACTGACAGGTCAGGGTGACGGCTGCCTTGATTGCTTTCGTCGCTCACACCATTGTCCAAAGTCGGAACCTGCCAGCCTGGGACTCAGTCACGTCTGCCAGAACCTGATCCGAGAATCCCATCCCCATGAACAAACCAGGAAGAGTTTCGAGGAGTGATGTAACTGACAGCAATAAACCCCAGTCGGATCAAAAGGGCCAAAGTACGACCCGATAACTACTTTGCCCTCCTTTCAGCTTGATCTTCTCTCCACAGAAACAATCAGTATGTAAACAACAGTTAGTTTTGTAACGACAGAGTCGCCTTCTGGTGTAAGAAAACTGGAGCGAGGCTATTTGCTACGACGGAAACAAAGCCTCTCATATAATATTCATCATTTCTGCCTCTCCACTTTGGCTTTAATAAAGAGGAAAAACAAACCCAATCAGCTGCAGATCACTGGTTTTGAACAACAATATGATTGTTACATTATATCGAAAAACTACAAAACCATCCCATCAGTCATTAATGCAATAAAGGCGTAATTGCAAGAGAACAATGAGCGCGCGCCAGCCTAATAAGGCGTCTTCTGTTTCTTCTAATGTGGCATCAAAGTGATTTCATCAGCAAAGACACATTCATAAAATATGATGCCGCACAAAAAGAGGTTTTTCATTACCCTCCTCATCGTATATAGTTTAAACATTCATTACCTAAATCAAACATTCATTACCTTCTGCATTCACAAAGTAAGTGGACGTATCTCGTGTAATTCTCTGCAAACATTGGGCTTTCATTAGATGCACGGCAGTGTTGCTCTGCGTCTACAGTTGAGTAACATTTTAATCATTTAGTAAAATAAACCTGGGTGTGAACTGCAGCTGGGACAGGAAGGTCTGGCTCTGAATGAGAGGAGGGACGGTCCCCCCCTCCCATCTCCAAGGATACTTTATTGAGCATGAATAACATTTGTTCACATTAAGAACAGAAAACAATTTGTGAGAGGCGTCACAAAACTTTGTGAAATGTGGATTCCCTCGTGCCGATTGGTGGAATCCATGTAACTGAGTCTGATGCTGCATGTAATTGATCTTCAAGGGGTTTGAAAATGAAAGCATGTGCCAAATTGTGTTGAGTTTGGACTAAAATAAGAATAGCTTTTTTCTTTTTCTTTTTTTTTATTTTTATTATTTAAATCAGAATAGCTGTGTTTCCATTCACCACAATTGTGCAAGCTGACATTTTGGAAATTAATTTGCTTAATCAATCAAACATATTTGAGCAACAAGGCTTCTCATCATAATGGAAACTGTGGTGGTATTTTTGGACGTATCAAAATCGATACGTGCAGCCGTGAACGGTGGAAATCCTTATTTAAGCGTTGAAGAACATGTCCATAGGTGTGCGGTTAGAAAAAAAAAAAACGCTCAAAAAAGAAGAAAACGTAGCAGTAAATTCAAACTCAACGAGCTCCGCTGCGATTAATCCTTACTGCAGCACCAGCAGGAAAAACCTGGATAATGTTTTAGGTTCCTAAAGATGTACGCCTTGACAAATGATCATTTTGTTCAAGCATTAATTACTACGTAGGGAATAGAGAAGCGATTTCCAATGCACCTGAAACAAACACACTGCAAAGAATTCTGTCAATTAGTGCGTAAATGGAAGTGAACGAAAGGCTCCTGTAACTCTTTGTTTCATGCATCGATTGGCAATGAACAGGTCTTGCAGGGCATTCTGAAAAGAAAGAGACGGGGGGGAAACAAAAACCAAAATAAAATAAAAAAAAACAGCATACAAAGGTTCAGTTTCTTTCCCCTCAAAGCGTCTGACCCCTGAGACTGGACCTGACCACTGGCATGTATCCTGCACAGCTTCACCTGTCGTTACCTATCTTTATCTTGCACTCTGTCTGAACAAATCGCTTAGCTTACTCCTCCTCTACACCTTTACTGTCTCCAACAATTCGACTCAAGAACGCTGCGGGCGACTGTACGATTCAGAGCGGAGAGAGAAAAACCACCCTCCCCCAAAAACCCCCCAGATATTTCCAGGACCATAAATGGGAGCAGACTGGTTTATATTTCTTTGTTGGGGGGTGGGAGAGTTGGGGGTGATGAATCACCAATACGTAGGTACAAACATGTTGCAGTAATACAACATGTATAATTCATTTATTATCATGCAGTCTGCGCCATAACAGAAATGCGAAAACCTCAACGTGCGTCATTTTGACGATTAATACGTCGTCAAAATAAGATCCAAATGCCTTCAAACGTCATCTAGTTAGAAATATTTGTTAAAATTAAGTGAATGATAGTAATAAATGAAATCAGTTTTTAAAAAAAATCTTTATTTACTAACGTCTAAATCTGATACTGAAGTTTTTTTTCTTCTTCTTAAACTTGAAACACAAGGAACACTTTTATTGTACTTCTTCTCTCTTTAGCAGGACACTATAAAATATGAGTACATTAAAATAATACTTCACAGCCTGATGAAACCATTAGTTGGAGTCATGGTGAATCGTTTCTCTCCCTACTAAAAAATAAATAAATAAATGAATGAATGAATGAATATAAATAAATAAATGAATAATCCTTCCTCAGCAGAACCAGTTTATAGCATTCATCATGGACGCTCTGGCTCTGGAGTTATTATAAATAACTCCTGATTGTTTCTGCAGAGCGCCGTCTCCGCCTGCGCCTTTTAAGTGTGTGAAGGTGACGTCCGGACTGTCCGCTTGCTTTCCTGCGCAGATGCTGATGGCGTCTGGGGTCAGAAAACTGTGGCGGGATGGTGCGTCGTGAGCGAAACCTCGCGTTAGAAACGCGGGAAGGGATGTGGCAGAGCAACGGGAGGAGAGGGACTGAAATGAGGCGAATGGAGGCCACAGCAGCCACAGCGCGAGAGTGAGACACAAGAGAACAGAGAGAGAGAGAGAAAGAAAGAAGTTGGGTATACTCCACCTTTCTGCAGACTCATGTCTACCATGCGAGGCTCAGCCAGCTCCAGGAAGAAGTTCTTGTTTTTCTCATACTCCTCATCGTCAATAATTTTCACGTGAACAAACTTGCTGCGAGACGGAGGGGGGAGGAGAGGAGGGGAGGGGGAGGGTAAATGACAAAGGACAGGGTTTTGCGAAAGGTAAGGGGGGAGGACAGAAAAAGAAAAAAAAAACCAACAAAAGACAGAGAAGGGGAGGAGGGAGAGAGAAGAAGAGAAAGGTTAATTTGCGATGGAGGGACACGGGAAGTGCGCTGTAAGTTGGATTAATAATCAGCATGGAAGAAAGGTTAGACGGTGAACGGTCGGCTCGCTCTGCAGCAGGCCTGTCAGTCAGCCGTCAGACATGACATGCCGGGCTGCTAACCTGCGAGCTCATTGGCCGGCGCTGGTGTCATGACAACCACATTCATCGCTGCATCCAGCACAAGTAGGACATGAGTGAAAGCCCGTCCGTGGCAGAGTGGACGAGCAAAACAAGACGAACTGAAAACACGAGCTTCTCGTCAGTGTGGCTGTGAACAGGGTACATGTTATTTATTTATTTTATTTTTTTAGTCACAAAAAGGAAATGCCACAGTGCCTTGCAAAAATATCATTTTCGCACATCACAAAAAGTATTTTGCCGGGATTTTTTTTTTTTTTTTTTTAACGAGGTGGAAAAACAGTGGGCGGCTCGTATTTGTGAAGTGGAATAGAAATGACACATGGTTTCAACTTCCTAAAATGAAAAAAATTGAGAAGTATGAGCCGATTCTTTTTATATAAACATTCTCAAAACTTTCAGTTGCAGTCTTTTGTTGTTGTTTTTTTTTTTTTTTTTTACTAATTTTACACAAATTTTCCCTTTTTGAAATCCCCATTTCAAATGTAAAACTAAAAGTCTAATGAAAAATGAAAATTAAAAAAATGAGAATAATAAAACAAACAAAAAAACCCCCAACAACTTTTAACAAAGAGGTGCAGAAATATGAAGTTAAGATTATAATGGGCATAGCTATCAGCTCTGTTCAATCTTGCCCTATTATAATCTAACCATCGTGGTGCTAGTTGCATCTCCATTTACCTTAAAATTACAAAAATAAATTTGCTTAATAGAAATGTACTAATGTTGAAAAAAACTCATGTATTTTGATGAAAAGCTTTTGCGCTATGCAGAATTTGGCTGGAGTGTCGATTTGATTCTTTCAGCCATTCCGCCTGCGCAAAATGCCTGGGTGGACGCAGCTCCTCCTCCACGACTCCCCCACTCAGCTCCTTCAGACTAGCCAGCAGCAATTAGCAAACACCTGGTGGAACTGCGCACCTGCTGAGCGCATCATAGAAGCTGCTTCTCAGTCCAATGCAGGTAGAAACGCTGTTAAAGGGTTAACAGTGCAGCGACGTCATGCCTTTCTGAAGGTGGAGGTTTCAGGAAGAGCAGGAGTTTTAAAGAGACAGAGGCCCAATTTCAAGGCGTTAAATCACAAGAAAAACTTCTTTTAAAGTCATATTTGATAAATACAGCATTTTCATAATAATGCTGTAACATAGTTACTTTATGGTGCTATAAAATGGCACCATGTGCCCGGAAAACACGCGACACGGCGCCTTTAAGGACATCATGATAAAGTGGCCTGATCCCACTTCACAGTTACGTGCTGCTTTCGCATCGCTCCCAGTCCTCCGTCACGGTGCTCTCAGGCAGACTGATGGTTGGACACTCTGCTATTTTTCAACGCACAGACAAAGAGAGAAGTAGTTCATTGCAGGGTTTATGGCTCCGGTTTGAGGAGAACGCTCCTTTAATGAAGTGAAATGTCTTGGGGGGGGAGTCGGACGCCGTTCCTCTGGAAAAAAGCTCTGCGTGGAACATCATCACACAGAAGCGGCTCAATACGGCACCGCGGCCCCAGCGGCGCTCTCTCCACTGATCGCCCCTAATTGATCTTTATAAAGAGTTATTGACGGGTCCGGGCGGCTAAGTGGTCAGTGGGTAGGTACCCTGATGCCTCGGCGGCGGGAGGGAAGGAGGAAGGGACTCCTCGAGGAATGGCCTCGCTGATTCCAGCCGGACTCATGCAAACGTTACATCACGCGCTGTCGGTTGCAGGGAAATGAAAACAAACCCTAAATGAGTCATGACACTCTCTGCATCCGCTCTCTCGGGGCTTCAGAAAGCACGGCCCGCCAGCGTCAGACAAGCCAACAACAGCACACAGTGGCACAGCGAGCCCCGGGAAAAAAAAAAGGGGGGATGACATACTTTATGATGCGCCTGACGCCTCATGGGAGAACGCTTTCCCCTGCTGATACGAGCGAAGGGGAAACCGCATTTTTTTTCCCCCTGCGTGTTATTTGTGGGAATGCGTTTAGAAAGCAGGAGTTCCAGCTAATAAGATGAGCGGCCCGGCTCCATTCATTATAGATAGCCGCTCATGTATCATGCATCGAGTCCAAAAGCAGCTCATTCTCTGGCTTTCCAACAGCGCACACTTTGTGCATGGACACTTTTGAGCCCAGAGTCAGCTTACATTGCTGAAACTTTTTGGAAAAAAAACCCCCAAAACGGTATTTTTTTTAGGGGGTTAGTGTTTAACTACCCTGAGTAATTTCAATATGATGCAGCACTACTCTCACGTGAGCAACATTTCTGGATACTCGACCCACTCTGAGTCTCTTCACTGAATGTTTTAACCAAACGTTCACCAGACACACACCTCAGCTATTGGTTGGCGTTTCATAAATTTAGAAAGAAACTGATGTGGAAAAAAAATGTGTATTTGGCCTGATTTTGTTACTTTGTGATATTCATCATTTTCACTGGTTGCTAAAAGGTCAATATTTCCACATAACTTTATATTCTGGTCCATTTGATAATGTGATTTTTTTCCAAAATGAAATTGTTGATGTTTTGATCACTCAGTTGAGTGGCCTTTTTTTTTTTTTTTAACCAAACACCCTTTTTCCAGCCAGAGTTTGTTTCGTTTACTAACTAGCAGGGCTGGACAACACGGCTGAAAACCGCTTCAAAATACAAGCGTTTCATATCACTCGATATTGATTTGTTTTTTGTTTTTAAATATTTGAATCGCTGCCAAATTTCTCCTCTTTTCCTCTTTTATCCTCAGTTTTCACTTTTCAACATTGTTGTGTATTTTTAAGCAGTTATTAGGCACGGTGGCGAAACTTGAAACTGCTGCTGCGCAAGTTACTCAACAGGCTGTTGCTAGGTAACCAAAGAGGAGCGAGTTAGTTGATGGCACCAACCTAGCTTTAGCAGGCTGAAGTCTCTGCCTACATTCCCCAGAATGCTGTGCGATTCTTGATAAAAGTTCAGTGTCGTGATTGAATAGTATTATCGACTGATATTGATTGCATGAGTAATTTCTCAGATTTTACTTGATAAAAGTATGTTGAAGTCGTGCTTCTCTCGAGTACAATTGTTTTTGGGGTTCTCCAGCCGCCTCTGTTTGAGTCTTTTCACAATATGGACAGTTGAAATTCTGTCTCATAAATCCAGACAAACGCATGCTTCACACAGTGAGTCCTATTCTCTGGTTAAAATGTTTGTAGCTGTACGAGGGGAAACCGCACAGTCTACCTGCCTTTTAACACACCGCGCACAGCAGAGCAATTCATCTTGTTTTCCCTCTCTTCGCATCTCACCAGCGGGGCTTTCCTTTACTAGCCAGGCGACAAGTCTGCAGTGCCGGCTCTGCAGACGGTAACAGCACTTCGGTTTTCATCAGGACCGAGAAGAAGACGCACAGGAGTCTAATGGACTAATGGGATCTGGCACACACGCACACACACGCAAACAGACGCACGCGCGCGCAAACGCGCATTCACCCATCGCCTGCATGTTGCGGGGGGGGGTTGACATCAGCGCAAGCTGAAAGCAAACCACAGATGCAGCCTCGCTATTAATCTATGACTATCCGCTCTATGGAAGAACAACAGAAAAAAAAAAAAGCAATTCATTTAATGACGTAAGAGGCTGCTGCCTCTGGGCTGTAAGTAAGCAGCTGCGTCCAGATCTGTCATTTCACATGTGCAACAGTTTTCAAGACCGCTGTGTGGATAACTGTGACATCAGCTGGAAAAATGTACACATATATGTGTGTGTGTGTGTGTGTGTGTGTGTGTGTGTGTGTGTGTGTGTGCGTGTGTGTGTGTGTAAAAATCATCTGTTTAAAAGCTCTGAGCTGTTAAACTTTAGAAATCATGTTAAATCTGACTTAATCTCCTAATTCAAGGTATTCAGTTGAAAGCAGGCCAACCAGTAGGACGTGCTAATTGCTGTGATTAGGCTACTGCGACTGCTATTAGCAACGCAAGTCCATAACAACATATTTTTCTCCTGAACATGTTCAGGTTTCTTCACCCGCAATTTGGAGACTATTTCTGCAAACTTTGCCTCCTAATTCCAGCCCTTAAACCCAAAAAGCTCATTATAGTCTAAACTCCTAATTTAAGTCACGCACAGGAGCGAATGCCATTAAAACATTTCCCATTGCACCAAAAACCTTCTAATTACATCTCACTAAGTGGAAATGTAACGAATTTGAGGTCCTTTTGCTTTCAAACAGGTATTTTACTGTCTGTGTTTCACCACGTCTCTCTGCAAGATGCAGCCGCTAAACGAGCAGCTGTTGCCATAAAGTCAACTTTTTCTCCAGCATGTGACGTCATCCTCTTATGGGTCTTTCCTCGAGAAAGCTCGGTCGTCTCGTACTCAGCCAGGCCCCTGGCTCTGCTCAATCTTACTTCCTGTTGAAGCATAGTTTTTCTGCTAACCATACAAATTTCATTTTCAAAAACAAATTTGCTCAATAGGAACACAGTAGAATAAGAAGATTTGTGCCATTTGGACGCGTTGAATCCGTCGCTCTTCTGTGAAATCACGGACTATAATTTCCGCACCCAAGTATGAGGTTCTTGCCGTTCCAACGCCTGAATAAGACTCTGACGTCTCCTGTGATTGGCTCACGGATGATGAGTCCTAGTGCCATGACTGAATCATGACTAGTTCTCATTTAGCTGCTCGCGTCCGTCGCTGCCGTGATTTTTAATGACTTATTGCGAGAACGAGCGTATTCTCGTGCGATTTTAATTTCTTATTTAATGGAAGCACTGCGATTGCAAGATGATGTTTCCACACTAGCAGAATATAAACAAGACTGGCTCACATGTCACAGCTACTGCCGGCTATACCTGTTCAGTCAACAACACAACGCAAGCGATCGTCAGTCTCTGTGAGCTCATCCAGGAGGAGCGGATGCAGCAAGTCAGTGATTCGATGCAAAGTGTTGGTTATCCTTACATAAACAACAAACTTTCAAACTATTTGAACAATTAGAACTGTAATTAACTTGGAAAAATAAACAGCTTCTTTTAAATTCTCACATGGAAGGTGCCTTGAAGCTAAAAAAAAAAAAAAAAAGGTAAACTAATTTCATATTTTAGGCTTAAAGGAAGAAAGAGATCCGTTCCGGTGCTCAGGAAAAGAAATAATCTGGCTTGTCTTACAATACAGTGGATTAAATGGTCGTCCAGGCTTCTCCAGCAGCGCTCCCCCTTGTTAAACTGAATTACACTGATCTGTCAAAATTAATGCGATAATGATGTATTGAAGTTAACATGGCAGACGAGACACACTTAAGTTGGAGTGTGGGAAGTGCCACTGAGTAATGACTGGCGATTACAGGGTTCACACCTCCGCTGCACCGGGCTGCCAGAAGCCGGGGGCCTCCTGCCTTTTCCGGATCCAGAGTGGATGCGGAGGGGCGCCTGGGGGGTTTGATGCAAACAGCAAAAGAAATCGAAAGATAGAAGGAGGTGATGCAGAGAGAGCCAAAGAGAGAGAGAGAGAGAGCTGAACAGTGTCATTTCATCTGAAAAAACCAAACCACGGCTGGATTTTTTTTTGCTATGGCATTCCTCGTGATTTTTGTTTTCAAATGCCTCGTCTTCCATTTCATCTCCATTAAAAAGTAGAAATATGTCATTGCGAGGGAGACGCCTCTATAGGTCGATAGGACATGCTATGATAGAAGACTGGTGCATAGGAAATTCCCTGTACTGTTGAATGTCCCACGTTTGGACAGCAACGCCAAGACATCTTGAGTCAGCTGTAGTTGTCATGCCAGGCCACCAGATGGCACTGTGATTTTAGCATTTCATAGAGCACACAAGCACTTCTGACTCTTGGATTCCACCTCATCGTCCCCCGTCTCTGTTTCCCCATGAACAAGGTGTCAATGTAACACATCTACTCCTTCCCAGAAACTGTGTTAAACTAAACGGGTGAAGTAGCACAAAACAGCTCAATGCTGCCTTTTTTTTTTTGTTTACCCTACCGCTGGGCGTTCTGCGCATGTGCGTTTTCACACCTGCGAAGTGATTCGCAGAAAAAGTTTCACTCTTGACGCCTGGTTTGAAAACGTGACGCTGTGAGGGACTGGATCGTTCCTGAGCCTCAGGATGAACCTGCTGCTGAGAAGAGGAATGTTAGACATTCATTGAACATTATTAATGTTGTGGGATATCCTTGCGAACTTATTTCCTTCTTTTTCTTATCTACCCTTTAGTCACTTCCACCAAAGTCTTTGCCCATTTAATTGATTTAACAAAAAACAAAAAAAACAACAACTGAAGATCCAGTTTCTCAAGATAAGAAGCAGCAATCAATGGCAACATTTCTCTGTGTAGCATCAGTCCTTCTGAAGAAACAACTTTCACTTTTAAACCAAAGCCGCATCTAATATTCGCTCAAAAGTGCCTTCTTCAGTGGCGAGTCCTCCCTGCATTTATGTGCCACCAAAGTACACGCAGAAGAACTGAAACGTTCAGTCCTAAACCCGCACGCTACTTCTGACTGACTCACTGCGGCCTTCTGTTTTGTGGGATTACGAGAAAAAAAAAAAAACCCTTTTCCTAAAAAGTTCTGCTCGTGGAGAACCTCTTGGCCCAGAAAGCAGGAGCCACTAGCACGTCAAAAGCAACCAAGAGACGCGGTTTGGATCAAGATGGGACAAAGAGAAATATTCTGAAATAAAATCAAATAGTCTGGGAAGAGGGCGAGAAAGAAAAGGAAAGAAGAAAAAAAAAGAGACCTCCATGCCTCACGGGAAATCAGAGTCTTAATTAAACAGGCCTGGTTTCTGTCACCAAGCTCAGGGATTATGGGGCGCGCTCATTACAGTCCTGATTATTGCTTTTCTCTAGCAATCACAGAAAAAAAAAAGAAAGAGAAAAAAAACCCCCAAGTAAACACATTCGTCAATAATTTCTTGAGAAAATTCTCTTCAGATTTCGTGTTTTTCGCGCTCGTGGCGTCTGAATCTGGTCCCTCTGGTCTGACGAGGCGAACATGGCAGCAGCCAAAAACTAGAGGTGCAGAGTAAAAACTGACTCTACGGGGAATCGCAATTCCTCGTCCTGGGAATTCTTGATTGGAAATTCTCCAAGATGGAATTTAAAATACGTTTAATTTGTACGTGTTTGGCATGCCCCGCCCACCGGATATGTTATAAACCGATATAATTTTGAGCGCAGCATTAATGTGTTGACATTAATGTGCTCACTTGACCTTGACCTCGTGTCTGTCAAATAATTTAGACAGAGCATCTCACCATTTGAATTAGATTCAGAATTGGAAAAAATTCACCACAAAAATCAAGGAACTCGCTAAAAGTAGACATCAATAGAACAGAAAAAAATGGCGAAAAGACCTTTCCAGACTGTTTCTGAATAACACCTGCTTTAAAGCAAAAACCCTTTCAAAATCTATCAATACATATGTTATGATTAAAAAAAAAATACTATCCTGCGTTCATTTAACGCAGAACAGTATTTGCGTTAAGTGACCTTTGCTCCAATGTAACGTTTTCTAAATGATCCACTCAAAAGTATTCCAACAGAACACAAAAAAGGAAATTAAATTTGTTCACAAAGTTAGCTGTAACTTATCTCAAGTTCCACCAATTAGCTTCAAGAGTCGGATCCAAAACTATTTGGGTGCAGAGCATTTTTTTTGTTTTTTTGCATTATTTGCAAATGGAGCCTGCCCATATTTAATTTAATCTCAGTCTGACCAGAAGTGTTTTTTTATTAAAAGTCTCATACCAGGAGCATCAACCGGAACAGAGATATGGTTTTAGAGAACTTTCAAGCCAAATTATGTTGCATTGAAAACAACAAGTAGACCAAGCTGCTCAGTTCAGGTGGGACAAAAACTGAGCCTTCTGGACTCCGTCCAAAATGTGCATCGGGGAAACTATAACCCTGCACGGGCCCCGAGTGAAGCCGTAAAATGGTGGCGCACAAATCTGGAACGTTACGAAGCGGCCCGAGTTCAAAACTTCAGCAGAAAATCTCATTAAAACGGTCCCTACAAGGCAGGTCATGCTGCAGATTGGTCACAACGCTCAGCACTCTGCAGCCCACACCTGCGACGCCTCCATGCATTTTCTACAGTGGATCCATCACCGTTATAACCCCTGAAAAGGGAATTCGACTTGTGTTCGGTTTCATCTTTCCTGTCTGCCGCTGCAAACGGTTTGACTGATGGGATCACGCTGAGATTAAGCAGCGCTTTTATTTCCAAGTCGGACGGCGGCGGCAGCCGCCGCGAGACGCATCACTGGTCGCGTAAATACAGGGCGACGTTGAAAGAGTCAAGTACATGGAAGTCTGCGGCTGCAAGGTGACAAATTGAGAATGCATACTTTTGAGAGAAACTTTCAGAGGAAGAGACGTTTTGCCCACTTTTTTTTGTTTTCTATTTTTACCTTACACACATTGAATCTGCTCTGGTTGGAGCTGAGGGTTTTTTTAAATATATATATATATAACTTCTGTCTTGGGAATTATGGAAGATTTTAAAAATAACACTGGATGAAAAGCAGATTGTTGCTGACGATGAGTCATCTGTGAAAATGATAATTATTCAACCAACAGAAAGCACTTTTAAAGCAAACGTGTTATTTTTATCTTGTTGATTTAAGCTCACTTAAACCGAGCTGCTCTAATGACGCATCAGAAACAGAGAGTCCAAGCTGTTGTTTTTTTTGTTGTTGTTTTTTAATTTAATATCGCCGACACATTCTCATGGGAAATTGCTGTTTAAAATAACTCCAGAGAGAAGAACTGGTCGTTCTGTAATAGCAGCTTGCCTGGTTTTTATTCTTTAAAATGAAATCTTTTTTAATTGTTTTTTAAAAAAATTTTTACTACTATTTTTTAATAAATTCTAAATTTCTGTGCAGCACCAAAAGCTCTACCAGAAAACCATCATCATCATCATCATCATCATCCTAATTGAGCACCATCTTTTAGCTTCTTGCTGGTACCACAGTAGAGCAATTTGCTTTTGGAGCTGCAACGCCGTGGAAAGATTACGCTGCAAGAGTATTTGGTGCATTTAACATCTGGATGGGTGTATCAGTGCCTCCTGTGCAGCACTGCAGACCTTGGAACAATATTCAACTTGTGAGAAAAGATTTAATCTCTATCTCCTTAGATTAAAATGCCGCCTCCAAAATAACCCGCGATGCTAAAACACATTCGAGAAAAAAAATAATACTACCTGAAAGGAAACTACAAGGTTAGCTTTCACTGTACTATGAAAATGTAATCCTGGCTATTAAATGAGTTTTTCTTGCTCGTGTTTCGTAATGAGTGAATTCTAGCAACTCTCACTATTTTGTCTTGGAGAAAATTTCAGTGTTTAACATTTTGATCAGAGTTTAACTGGAGATGTCGATTCAGTTAACCATGAAAATCAACCAAAGGGTGAAAAAAAAACTGAAACTGTAATTGGTAAAGACTAAAACAAAACAATATTTGACCAATAACAAATAAAAATCAGCCAATACACTCCTGAAAACTATGTATAACCAACTGAATTAGACAAACAAAAAGTCACAACCACAATTAAAACCCTAAACCTTTTGCAACCCTTGGTGAGAAACATTTGTATGAATTAAACCCTTGTTGTCCTTCCAGCTGCTCAACGTATAAAATCCCTCCTCACATATTGATTAAAACATACTGAAATATAATGTACGCAAATAGCAACGCCAGTTCTATTGGCTGAGGATCCCAATTTGTCTTTAGCACTGCTTTGCACATCAATCGATAGCATTAGCCTTGGTTATGCCTGCTGTATCGCTCCTGAACATTCACATCGTTCATCAGCCTGAACCGCAGAACCCCGAGTTTGTGAGCGTGATGCAGTTGACCGTGCAGAACGCGCAAGGGGCCGCGGTAACGGTCCGATCAATAAAGTATAAATAACTGCACTATATTGTTTAGAGGACATAGGCGGTGGATGTCTCATCGCCGGCTGATGCACGCACCAGCACAAGATACACTTAGCCAGATGGAGAGGTGAAGCCTCCCGGTGAGCCGGTGCACTCCGGTGCATGACTGATGTGAAGCTCATGACGAGCGCTCGCGGTGTGAACGCTGCCAGGTTTATTAATACCGTTGCACAGAGGAGCCACAGTCACGAAGTTTGGAGAAGAAGGAGTCGCATGAACCGGATTCCATGGCAGGACTGCAGCTGTCCGCAGTCCTGTCTCTCTTGTCTGTCTCTCTCCGGCCTGCCCTCCCGGTGTCATCCGACTTTTACCCAATCTCCCAGTAAAGAGCAAAACCTCTCATTTAGGTTCATCCGTTGGGCAGCTGCTCGGATTACCCTGTGTCAGATTCATGAGACGGCCCGATCGAAAGCGTGCCCAGCGACAAGATACTTCGCTCTGATCCTGGATGTCTCCCATTCTCAAGCCGAGGACTTGAATATCTAATGCACCCAACCTGCTCCCATTTGCTGCACTCGCTCTCTCTTGTTGTCATGGCTACAAAACCCCCTTTTTGCCAGCTCAGATCTCAATGTGACACACGAACGCTTTCTGTAAAACCTAAACCTTTTCCCCGTTTTGTTTCTGTTCGTTCATCTACGTCAAGCTAGGCTACACAAAGACACTTTGCCTGGTGACAAAAGGGCCGGCTCAAATCTTTTTGGGGCCCGAAGCAGATTTTCATCCGGGGTCCCCCATAGCCGAGGCTTCATCGTTCCTGGGCTACTCTATATTGAGTATGTACCAACTATGAAATTTAATTTGTATTACTCGATGTTATGTATGTAATATATATTCAAAATACCAAATTGTGCAATAATACAGTCAACAGAGATGCAGCTACCATCAATCGAACCTTTCTAACAAGGTTCTGCTGCGGCAACAAGTCATGCCCCACCGTGTCCTCCATTGTTTACCTGCAGCCTCGACGTTGAAATCAGCCTGATTACTCAGTGGGCTCTGCTCCTAATATAAATATTTAATGACCACTCACAGCAGAGAGGAGTGAAAACAATATTCTTAACTCTTGCGTATCTTTTGATTTTAGTTCTAAAGACGGATCTGAAATAACGACCATCGGCGCCGGCAGATCAAAGCTTCGCGGGAACGGAGATCAGGAGAGACGGCGGGGAAAAGGAGCTCAGACAAAACCAGGAATACTAAAATGTATCGAACTCCGACTAAAAGGGCGATTTAATTTCAGAAGACGCAAGCGGCCGTCACTGATCTAAATGAAGAGACCTGATTTATTATTTTTTTTGAAAGAGGAGGAGCAGTGGGGGCCCGTCTTCACTTGTCATGCAGGCTGGCGACGCTCTCTCCATAAAAAAACACGCTGAAGGAGGAAAAAAGACAAAAAAGAAAAAAGAAAGAGGGGAGAGGAAGTAAAAACAGACAGCTATGCTCTATGTTTTGTAGGCCAAGAGCAAATGCAAGAGAGTGGGAGGGGAGTGTACGTTTTTTGGGTGTCTGGAGCGGGCCCCAAGGTCCTCCTCTGCAAGGACGCAACGCAATAAAACACTCAGTCATGATGTGTCTGATAGAGGACGACAAGGAGGAGGGAGGAGGAAGGGAAGGAACTAAAAGAGGCTGCAGTCAGGATGTCGAAATGAAATTTGAAGCAGCGGCCTGACGGGGGTGAAGGAGATGGTGCGGCTGAGGGCAAGAAATTCATGAGCACTATTTTTGGGTGTCGGGTTTGGGCCTGCGTTGGCTCAGAGAGCCAAAACTGGCCGAGTCAAACTGCCTGTGGCTAAATGACAAACACCATCATAAATGGATGACTTCGGAGAAGCCAAAGTTCCCCTTTGCTTCAGGCTGAAGGCGATATCTGAAAGGTAGCGCGCCGAAAAGGTAAAACCTCCTGTCGTCTGCAGGAGCTAGGCTAACAGGTGAGGCTACGCACAGAAACGTGGCTGTTGCATTGAACAGATTTCTATGTGTGCCGTGGTGAGGGCTTTGAGATTAAAAGTAAAAAGAAATACACAATATGTTGGTCGATACTGCTAGCCATGAAACAATAAGGGTTCATCAGAACTAATGGAGACAAGATCTCATCAATATCTGAGCTGCCCACATTTTGTTTTCAGAAATATAATAAAAAGATCATAAATGACAAACTGCGATCCAAAAGAACCTGGGACCAAAGATTCAACGCGTCAATCGATTCCTGTATTGATCGATACGGGAATTGATCAATTCCTCTGAAAATGTCAGTTGAAAATCAGTTTTCAATTGACATCCAAAAATGAAAAAAATGAGACTTAAAAAAAAATTGGTTTAGAAACTTTTTTCCCCTCATCAGATTACAAATGTGACTTTATAACATTTACAAAAGTTCCATATAGCAGCATGAAGGTCTTAAATATAAGAAGCTATAAACACAACCTTAAATATATTTTCTTGCCTTTATGCCATTCGCTACTAGTGACGGAGGCTGTAATTTCGTAAGGATCAAGAAGACCAACTTTTTCCATATCTGCTGAAAGTTTTGCTCTCTCTCGCTCCTTGACAGCCTGAAACACCGACACGCCTTGACATGTTCAGCATATCTCTGCGCGTCCGATGATTCCACCTTGCAGATCTTCCGCAGTGGCTGACAGAGTCTTTGCTCTGTAACCACAGTGACCACATCAGCTGTTGTTGGGTGGCACTTAAAATCATTACATTCGTCTGAGTGCGGCTAACAAACCGGCAGATACAAATTTCGCCGTCTGAATGAGCGCTCGCCCTGTCGCGTCTTTGCTGCTTTCCAAAGGACGGAGGCCAGGGCGTCTTCCCAAGCCTCAGCACACGTTTCACAGACGCTGCTTCATCTGCTCAGCGCTGCACACTGGTGTTAATACAAAAGGTGCTATTATTTTTGTTTTTGCTGATTCGATGGAGAAATGAAAATGGAGGTGGGGGCAGGGATTCAAACTTTTGTGAATCCTTGTGAACGAGGGAAATTGTTTGAGTCGGTGTAAATGCTCCTGAGGTTTTTTTTTTGTTTGTTTGTTTTTCGTAATAATTGCAGGCTCATAATTTGAAGTAGTTAAAATGTGTGCGGATGTTTGCTGCAGCGCCGTGTTTGTGCCTTGAGTTTTGTGTCGCACCCCGACAATGAGCAGAGCGCGGGGAACAGACAGGGGCAATTAAATTATTCATAAACAGCCATTAGGACAGAATCCATCCTGTTAGCCGATTGTTAGCCAACACAATAAACCTGATTTGCAAAGCTGTGACCATGCCTCTTTTCACACCATTTTTACTAATGATGTGATGAGGGAGACGCATCTGATTTACTCTCAGCTTCATAGTTACAAAAAAACCCCCCAAAAAACACAACAACTTTCACATTCTACAAATAAAATTTATCAAGTACAATTATCTTTTTCCTGCTGTACAATTTTGTCGTTGCAGTTGCTAAAGTTGAGAGTGTGAATGCAAGTTAAACCTTGTTTTCAAATTAATGAATGGCTCAAAACGCGGATAAAAAAAAAAATCTAAATGACGCAGAGAAAAAAAATAATAATAAAAATAAAATAAATGAATAAATAAATGAATAAGGACATACACAAACCTGCAGGTATTTCGGAAGCTGAAATGTGATACCGGTTGTCCTCTGTTCCTGCACACTCATTTTAGTGTAGGAGGTGTGATTGGTGTAACGTCAAGCAGTCGGTATGTATGTAGTCAACCAGAGACGACACACACAGCGAGGGAGAAAATATTGCATGCTGAGTCCATGTGTGGGAAGAGGAAATAACAAACAAACAAGCAAAAAAACCCACTAGGAGCCGAGTGAGGAACACATGAAACAACTGGAATAAAACGATATTATATATATATATTTTTTTACATAAACTAGTAAAAAAAAAAAAAATCACTGAAAGTAAAATGTAGTCAAATAAAACGATGTCTGCTTGTTCGTAGGACGGGTGTGTGTGTATTTTATGCACACACACACACACACACACACACACACACACACACACACACACACACACACACACACACACACACACACACACACACACACACGCGCGCGCGCGCGCGCGAGCAGGTAGTGACACAAACGGCTGGAAAACCACTATGAAATTCTGACCACTGTGTGCAGCCTGCGGTTCTGGACATACGATGTTTCTGTACACACTCCACAGAGCACATTCACAGCTCTGCCTGTAGCTACGATTTGTGCTTCCGTTCTCTGAAGTACGCACACAATTTCTCAACCTCAGGCTTCGATCCAACGTAATAACTTGTGATGTTAAAACGAGTCCCTTGATAAATTCCTAATTATATGGAAATGGCCGCGTTCTGCCGTCCGTCGGCCTTTGGGGACCGGAGGGCCACCTTAAAATGCAGAACAGCTTGCCAACAAACGTCCGTTGAAAAGCTCGTTACAGAGTTAAAGAACCTGAATTTCTGCGCTCGACAAATTAAAACATGCGCATACAGTACAGCCTCAGTCGAACAGCTATTTTCTGAGAATTGAACAAGTCGGAGCAAGAGAATGTGGCTCCTTCAAACATCTGGAAAGGATTGGAAAGGATGAACCGGACCTGTGGGCCTCCACCGTTCTCCTGGTGATGTCTGGGTCGACTTTACCATCATGCGCAACAAGAACGCAGCGTGTTGGAGGTTTTACTTTATAGAATCGGTATCGGAAGTGAAAAAGTGTACCGGCGTATCCCTAATCTAAAGTTACTTTGTCACGACTAAAAAAATGTTTAGCTATTTCAGTCAATTTACCCTCATATAAAGTGTCAAAGTGAGGACTGATGGACATAGAGGCAGCTACGGGATTTTATAGCACATGGTGCCAAGACATGGCGTCAAAGTCAGACTAAACATTATAAGAGAAGAAGAAAAAAAACAAGATTATCTGTTTGACCAAAGTCACGACTATCTTTTTGAAACATCCATGAGGACAAAGAAACATGTAGAAACCAAAAGGTCGGCCTGTTTGATTCATTCTGTTGGACAAGCTAGTTTAGCACAAGTGGCTGTGCATCATATTGAATGCAGTAATAAAGCTGCATAGCCACAGACTGATCAAAGTGCCCCAGTCCCGCTTATTGAATTGTCTTCAATTGCTCGTCACTGTCGCTGCCAGAGCATGTAGCGGCGAAGGAAGGTGACCTGGTCTGAAAATGGAAAGGCGCGTCACAGTGGAGGCCCAGCTTATTCTGCAACGCAGGACGTGAGCTGCGAGAAGAGCTTCACAAGGACGTGTTTTTATTTATTTATTTTGTGGAGATCTGGCGTGACAGCGGCGGTCAGAGGGCTCTTATAGACGATGTGGCGGAAGCACGTTGGCCTCACAGGTAAAACGAAGCAGCTGAAGGACCGAGAAGTCTCTTTTTAGAAAAAGAAAAAAAAAAGCTAAGGTCAAACCTGATGAGTCTTCTTCCCGTCTAGGTGTGATTTGTGCGAAGATGAAGTCACAATGAAAGGTCGAGGTCAGGCCACAGCTGTCTCGATCTGAGCTGCCAAGCGATCCTTTGTCAGAGCTGTCGCAGTTGACTTGTGAAAGGGTAAGCCTACTTTGTCGCAGTGATGATAGTCCCCGGCATGTGGTGCCCTTTACAATTTCATTCGCATTCCCAATTCTAGAAATTAGTTGCTATGTCCTCCAGCAACCTCTAGCGACTTGCAGGACAGCCAATGGCTACATTCCTCACTGAGCAGTCAGCTGATAAAGACGCCTCGTCAATCTGATTGGTGGCGCTCACAAAAACACTTTGAACACTGGATCAGTAAAACCAAAACACTGACAGCATGAAAGATGACTTACAAACCCGTGTTGAAGGTGCTGTGTTATATGTTCTCCAGCCACATAGAATCATTTTATAGCACTACCAAGTCCCTTAAAAAATAAAGATGCTGCATACAGAGGACTTTGTAATTTAATGCCTTGAAATTGGGCTTCTGTCTCTTTTAGAAAACCTTTCTCTTTCTGAAACTCTGCCTTGAGGAGGTCATCACAACGAAGCAGCTAAAGGCTCTTATTACCCCTTTAACAAAGTTTTGACCAGCTAGCAATGAGAAGTGGCTCGTATAACAAGCTCAGCAGAATCTCCACCAGGTATTTAATTGCTGCTGCTAGTCTGAAGGAACTGAGTTGTGTGGGAGAGATGCTCTATCACGCTCAGGCCTGGAAACTGCATCTCCAAAGAGGCGCTTTCTGTGTGCACTCATAAAGCTTCCTCGCAGGTCTCTGACACAACTGTTTCTTTTGCAGCTTTTATAACAGCTCTCCTTTAAAATAGCATCAGGCGGTCGCTAACGAACGCGTCGTGTCCCCCCCCCCCCGTTCACATCTCCACCTTAGACGTTCGGTGTACGTCTGACAGCTTCCTTGACGTGGTGAAGCTCTCTGTAATGCCCTTAATGGCGTTTGCTCACTTACACACTCCGACACATAGAAGAGAGACACATGGTCGTATGGTGCTGTTTGCACACACGCATGCAGGCAGAGGGTCGTGGTGGTGGAGGACGTGGCGGCGGAGGAGTTATAGGAGAGGGAAGCTCTGCGATGTGCCAGGAGAGGAGGATGATTCAACATGTGCGAGAGAAAGTCTCCTCCATCACGGCGGATGTCCTCTGGTCTCTGATGAGATTATTGGACAGCTCCTCCCTCCCTCCTGGCCCTCAGCTGTGTTGTCTTAAAAAGATTAGCCACACCATTGTCTCTGCCAATAATGACGGAATAAAAGGGCCGCCGCCTTCCAGGGAAAAGAGCTAATTCCATCCTGTGGAGCGCGCTGCCATCATCCGTCCTTCCGGATACTCATTACCGTAAGCTAACAGCGAAGGAGATCGGATTGGAAGGCCCGAGCCGTCCAATCCGTCCAGGAGGCACGGATGGTGGAGTGGGAAGACGTTTGCGGCGTCTCACCTGTTCGAGGACCAGCACTCCCACCACAACCAGAAAGAAAACCCTGGCAGACGCAGGCACCGGCATCTCCCGTACAGCTGAAGCTGGGTCGATCGCAGAGGAGCAGTTGTGAGGACTGATAAGCTACTGATTTCATGCAACTTTCTCCCATCTCATAAAGCCATGTCCGCGCCATCTGAGTGAAATCCAGCGACCACCGGACGTCAGACATAACGTTTTCCAAAGCGAAAACGCAGCACTTTAGGAGGTGGACCTGTGAAATTACTTAACACATTAAAAACTCTTTGAAACACATTAATGCATCCAGTGGTCAATAATTAAGTTAAAATATAACTTTTCATAAAATTTGTTTGACCCAACAACAAATTTCATGTAGCTGGAATTTACCTAAGATTTCTGTCTTCTGATCTCTGCCTGACAGCTTGTTGCTCTAATCCAGTAAACTTCAAAATACGCAGATTTCTCAACCCCCCAAAAAAAAAAAAGCTAATTCGATTAATAACGTGTTACAGACTTTACTGTCCTAAGCATCGTGTAGAAATAAAAGCATATCAGAGGAACGGAGAACTCGGCAACCTGAAAGTGTGTCCAGAAAGGAGTCATTCGCAAACGCTTGTTTCCTTTTCATAATGAGTCTCTGTATGACTGGAATGTGTCATGAGAAAAGCTAGTGTGCACAAAAAAAACAAAAAAAGAGCCAAATCCAAGCAGCAGAGGGCAGGGCCTTATAATGAATAACCCAGAGTTGGTGAAGTGATGTTGATGATTAGTATGACCTCCAGGAAGAGGGGAGACAAAAACCAGTCAGTCACTCAGTCAGGCAGTCAGTTAAGAGTCGGGCTCTTGCTGGAAAGAGTTCAGGCCCTCCAGGGCGGTGAAGGGAAAGCACACACGGTGAAAGGCGAGAAGGAAGTGGGGGAGTGCGGGGGGGGGAGCAATCGTTGGAAACCAAACCGATCAATCCTGTCTTGTGTCACTTTCCTTATTCGCTGTGACATTCACTGAAAAGCTCTTGGGGACAGGCTGTAGAAAAGAATGTGTCTGCAAATGCTTTGCTTTCATTTACCTCGGATTATGTTTCTAACATATTCTTCCTTTTATGTGTCTTATAGAAGTTGTTTGTTAGCTACTGAATCCAGATTTTTTTTCAGTTTTTAGCCCGTTTTGGCGTGTTCTCCAACCGTAATTTGTGAAATTAACTTCTGAAATAAAATTCTTGGGTTTTGCATGCGGTAAATATGTGCCTCATGCAACGAGAGCAAATTAAAAGCTGCACACAATTTGTTGTCGGGCGCGTGACCCGTTTTCACAGAGTACAACTCGGTGGGACTTTGTAAATAATGAAGAGGTCACAAAGAACTATTTTTTTGGTATTGCTAAAAAAATGTAAATCACACAAAGTACAAATTAGATTTTTTTCTCATAAGAAAACGATACTTTCTACATACTTAGAAATGTTGGTGGTTCATAAGAGTGAGAGAGAACAAGACTTTCAACAGATAACAGGAAGTCTGAAGTGTTTGAAAGTTGGTCTGTTTTATTCCCTTTGGACTCTAATCTTGAGTTTAATGTTGATGTCCCTTAGAAAAGAGCCTATATTCCTGAGGATATACACATGAAGACTGCTGTTTGTGTTATGCTAGCTGGCTAACCACACTAATTGCTAGCAGAAGATGCTAATGCAAGTTGGTCCGTTTTATTCCCTTTGAGTTTCTGTCTGTTCTGGAGCATCTTGGCTTTAACGTTGATATCCTTTAGAAAGAAACCACACTGATCACCAATCATTTATGTTGTCAGTCACAACTAAATGACAAAAGTCATTTAGTTATGACAAAAAAAACAAAAACTTTTTTTGTTTGTGTATCTGCTTGTAGTTCTGAGAGTAACATCTGAATAAGCTGAATTAGCATGGACGGGTTCTCGCTATTTCTTTCCCCATAGCTCCTGTTTCTTAGCTCGCCAACTTTTTCCTCATTTCCTCCCTGCTGCGTTTGTCAGGAACGCTGAGTGTCAGCACCTGGTGAGAGAGAGGAAAGGTTCAGGAGGGAGCAACTCACCATGGGGTTTTAATAAAGGAAGGCAGGGAGCTATTACTGTGAATGTGGCTTGTCCTGCTCAGGCAATTTACCTTATTCTGTCCTCACGTACGCTCTTCTTTTCCCCTTCCACCATCTTCTTCTCTGCAGTTTAATGTAAATGACCCGCCGTCCTTTGTGTATTTTCTCTGTGTTTTTATATCTGCTTCTGCAGATGCTTTGGTTATTTTATTTCCCTTCCCACCCCCTTCGATGAAGTCCTTATTTTTAGACACTCTTGACGGCGTGTAGCTAAGTTTGCATCTGCAGGTTCAGGAAGCTGACCTGATTTCCCAGTAATTCTCCGCGACAACTCCATTCCTCATGTCTCCTTCGTTGCGGGGATCCCTGACAGGGAAACGGCACCTGTTCGCAGCACCTCGGGTGTACCGTCTCTGACAAACACGGCAGTGAAGGGGGCCGAATAGTGAGGATAGAAGGAAGGAAGGGTGTGGAGGATACGGGGGGTCCGGGGCAGAGAAAAAGAAAACGTCTGCAGCCTCCGCTTGTCAAAGTGAAAACCTGTCACTCAGCTGGAGACGTCTCATTCTGGGCGCATGCTTCAGGGATTAACCTCCATCAGAACGAGGTCGGTGCCGGAACCGGTGGAACAATGACAAAAGTTACCTCAAGAAATTGAACTTAAAGACACATTTTTAGAATATTTCACTCAACTGAACGGATAAAATGTACATTTTCCCAAACCGAAATCTATACCTCTGATCCGTTGATGCCACTGGTTCTAAGAAGAATTTTTGTGTCTTTTTTTTTAAACACGGAGGTGCAAAGCTTCTGGCCGTTTGGGCTGGAAACCAGTGGCATTAGGAGAAATATCTACTGAGATAGAAGCCGTGAATAGGTAAAGTAGGTAAAGACGTTTCTGTCCCTTGGAACAGTTGGGAGTGCTTGAGGTTAGCCACGATTAAACGTATTGTCATATTGAGCTTAAAGGTTGAAATCCTCTTCCTGATATCGTCACACACTCATGTGCCCCCGGACAAAGCACTTAACCCCAACTTGCCGAGCGATCTGTGTGTCTATGTCCAAACGTGGCTCTAGTGTAAAAGCGCTTTGAGCCGTCAGTGTGACTGGAAAAGCGCAACACGAGTTCAGCCCATTTCCCAATTATCTTGTCAGATATGTAGACGGTAGAAACGGGCCGTTTCAAGAGGGAAGTAGACATCATAATAGACATCACGCTTCCCTTAAACGTAGGGGAAAGAAGTTGTACTGTATGTGTCAGTTCAAATAAAACTAATAGTGACCATTGTGAAGAACTGGTAGAACAAACCCATCACCAGCCTTCACTACGCAAACGGCTTCAAATGTGACATATGGGTAGAAAAATAAAATATAGTGAAAAATATATGTATTTACGTCAAAACAAATACAAAATTTTACATGTAGAAAACAGCAAAAGATATTTTTCACACTGCAACACAATAAAAATGGGAAAAAATAGCATATTTCAGTTTCTTTTTACGTAGCATTGTTTATACAAAACAATTAACTCTTGACTGAACATGTTGTTCATGTTCCATTAGCGATGGCTGGCCTCATTTTCCATGTAAATAATAATCAGCTTTTCTGTAAAATTACCATCCAGTTTAAATGTTACAACAGTGTGGAGGCCATAAAATAGTGTTTGCCTAACTTAATTTGCATAACTTTTTTTAATATAATCTGAAATGTAATGGAGTTGCCGTAACCAGATAATGTAATTAGTGTAAAATGGTGATAAAATCATAGCAAAACCATAAAGTGACAGTAGCCCTGTATATTTAATGTAATTTACTGTAAATTCTACAGGTACTGTCTTAACAGAGGGCTCTGACGGTTTAAGAGAACGGCGTTGTTTTGTTGATAGTGAAAGACAAGACTAGCTGTCAGTTTTACCTCCCAAGGCTGAATTACTGGCGTTTATGCAAAATCAAGATACCGAGATGGTTACATTGGCTCCTGATATTAAGTGTTTTCAATGCATTGACTGAGTCTTACTTTGAAATTTCTGAGCTATCCTTTTAAATCGGTTCCAGGTAGTGGAAAGAGTGCACTAATCGTGAGTTCGTACCATAAAAATAAGAATTACTTTGGTTTCTGGAATAAACAAAACTTCTGGCCACGACATGATTTACCTAAAGTACCGAGACGCTGGTTATAAAACCTGCTTGTTACTGAGTTAAACCAAGGGAACGTGGTGTACTTGATGCATTTCTGCATGATAGCATAATTACTGAGCGCACATATGCATCCTTGCTGACGGTAATATGTGGGCCAGATCACAGTACCGCTGAGCGGTCTTGTCAAAGTCCTTGTCCTTTACCCTTCTCAGAGATTACTGCACGCTGAACCGCTTCGCACTGCTACAAGAGAGAGAACGAATGAGAGTTTAGGAGTCCGCGCAAAATGGCAGTTTTTTAGCAATAATTTTGAGCAGAACAACGAAGCTGTGAAGTTACATCATCGGGTCACTTTCAACCGAAGTACAAAAAGACGAAGGACAAGAGGAAGCTCTTCCTCTTGGTTTCCATATGCGAAGGTGAAAATATAAGAAGGAATATTTTAAACCAGAAATCTGAAACTGTTTTATTTAAAAAAAAAAAAAAAAGAAAAACTGATGCACTCCCAACAATAAAAGGAGGGCGAAGAAAAGAAAGAGAAAGAAACCCCCCCATAAAATCTGCATCAAATTCCACAGCTGATGATTTACTGACTTATTTAGTCATAGATGACTGAGTGTCACCAGATGCTGCAAGGCCTTGGAGCTGCAGTAGTTACTCCCATCAGACGCTTCATGTTGTACTGGATACCTCTAATAAATACACAAGAAGAAGGCTTATTTAAATATATATAAATAATCTATATAAAATAAATCCAACAAAGTGGCTTAGCTATGGACCACCAATCTATAGACTCCTGTCTATTGTTTCTGATTTCTTATCCACGTATCGCCGCATGTTTTCCATCCTATTAAGGCAAATCCTTCTTTATTTTTGTCACCAGCTGCTCGCACATCCAAACCTCTGGCTCCCTCCTCATCAAACCTTCTGGGGGAGGCGCTCAGAGCGCTGGCCTGCTGTATCCGTCTGCCGCGCAACAATCAATTATCTATATTCTCTGCGTCCTGTCTGCACACGCGGCACCCTGTTCGTTCAGTTTCGTCGTTCAGTCAGAGAGCCAGACATCACACCCTAATATAAATCTGAGCAAACAAAGATGACAGGATGGGACAGAAGTAACAAAGGACTCCAGCAGATAAAACAGAGGCCATTGGGAATATCCGGGTGACATGTTTTAAAAAAGAGACGCCTTATCGGGACAAAGACTTTGTCCTTCAGCGTGGTTCAGCCCCTGGGCATTTCGGCTCTCAGGTTGAAATTTATTGTAAAATCTTCCTAAAATTCATAAGCAGGAGGATGATGGCAGCAGCGTGAAAGCTGTGGCAGGGATTCTGGTGTGCAGACGTCTATCCGCTGCCTTTGGACTGCAAAGCTCAACTTTGGTTTGGTGACTGCAGAGTATTTCCATCACAAACTCTCCCAACAACCGAAGACACGTGTCAAATTCAATAAGGGTCGTTTTATGAACACCAAACACCAAATTGCATCTTTCCATCCTTCCGGGTTTTTTTTTTTGCAATTCCACAATCGCGGAAATTCACTAATTTGGAAATTCACGCTAATGTGTAGCTGAGTTTATGGAAATGTTTCTGCAAAATGTTGGGTGTAAGTGATGCTGACAACTGCAGGTGGAAGTGTTTACTTTTACGACACTGTTGCGTCAGCCTTACTTGATGTCAAGTTATAGTCCGCGATCGATACAGCGAGTAACAAAATCACATTCACTGTCGTAGATAAGTGTAAATATTCCAAAATTTCAATTTCAAATTCCGTAAAAGGCCCCCGGGCCACACTGTGGACACCGTTGAGGAAGCGGCCGCTTGGTTGCACAAAACCTTAACAGAAAACATGGAACGAGCATCACACACGACACTGCGGCAAAACTTATTTGCAAGTTTCAGAAAGCTGGAAATGTTTCAGATCAACAACGAAGTGGTCCAAGACGTGCAACGATTACACAGAAATAAAAACATGTTTATTTTTTCTAGGTATGGAAACGTATGACCCACCGTGTAGATTTTAATCGAGGATGGGTCTAACATTAACCATTCTTTTTTCTCGTTTGTGTATTTAGAGAAAAAAACTGAAAAATAAATAAAAATAAAAGTACTGGCATGAAGTGTTCAGTTGACCAGTGAGTTATGAATGACCATCGTCAGGAAGGCTGTTTCTCACAGCTGAACAAACACTGTTACCCACATGAGCAGGATCAGAGCAGAGCACTGGAGCCACATGGACCCCCGCCCTCTTATCTCAACCCTCAAGGTCTAGAATTAGGAAACATCACCAAAACTAAAATTAATTTATGAAATGGAAAATGCTAAACACATGTCAAAGTAAAAGTCAAAGAAAATTCAAAACGAATCAACTAGTGGAAAAGAACTATCAAAAGGGCCAATGTTGGTTATTTTCAGTGTCAATAAGGTGTTTAAAATAAAGTTAGGAGAACTTAATGCACCGATCCACTTTTTTCACTTCCAGTACGATACACTTATCTGAGGCATAGTATCGGCCGATACCGATTTGATACAGAAGAACATCGCTGAATTGACTTAAAGCGGTTCATTTTATAAACACAGGCATAAATGTACTGAATCACAAATTTATTTCACAACTCTGCACCAGCACAACCAGTGCAACTAGGAGCATATCAGCCAATGAGAAAGAAGTAATAAGCTGACAAAAACAACAAGTTGTCAAAATAAAACTGCAGCAAACCTTCTTTTAAAATGATGTAAATGTAAAAGCGTGGCGTCGTTCAGAGCTCCAAGCGTAGAATTAGGCTGAATAGATCTGCCCTTATGGATCAGGGATATTGTCACCGATTTGTTGTTCTCGATATCAAGACCGATACAGACATTGACATCAGAGTGTAAGCACGTTTATTTGCCTTCAATTTTAATTATTCTGCTTTAAAATAAGCTTCAGAACCAAATCTCAAAATACCTTCTTTACGCATTAACCCCCCCGGCGGCATTTGCTCTCGTATAAAATGTGCCACCAGTCAAATGGGTCCTTCAACATATAAGAGCTCCGTAATGAACGGCGTGTAAACAACAGCGTCTGAATCTGGGTGGAAAACAGAGAAACTAAGACACACGACAATTTTCTGGCTTTCGCTGTGCGTTGAAAGCTCCGCCTTGGTTTAGAATATGAATTATCCACAAACGTTTTCTCTTTTAATGCTCTCTGCTTGTCATTACTTGACTCTTGCTCGAGGCAGATTTTTTTTTTTCTTCCTTCTTCTTCTTTTAGGAAAGCAAGGATTTTTAGGGCTTCGGAGGAGCCTGGCGTGATTTACTTTCTGTGGCTGAAAAGATAGGATGTTGAGGACAGACGTATCCATCAGTTGTGCAACTCTGATTGTTCTTACACCAACAGTGCACTGCCTTTCCTAGAGGCATGCAAAGTGGTGCACACACAGAGTCATGCCATCTGATTATCCTCACTGAGCAGGAGTGAGCGAGTGAGTGAGTGACGCTGTGATCCCTCAAGTTTCCCATCCTCTTCTACTTCAGCAGACATGGTGCAACTGGGGCATAAACATATTTAGATAATTCACTCTGAAACTCTTAACCCAATTTGCTGTCTTGTTTTTCCTTCAAGTGAATCAGTGGACAAGCTACTGCCGCAACGGAGCTGGAGAAGCCGATGCACTCGAAATGCCAGAAGTAGGCTGGAAATCCAACAGAGGATTGGAACGAAGGTGTGAGTTTGAGTTTCACTAAATCGTCTTCGGAGGCCTAAAGCTTTTTTCACGTTGTGTCATGCGACGACCTCAAAATGTGCTTTACTGGAGTTTTAGAACGCAGCGGCACAAAGTAGTGCGTAAATGTGACGTTAAAGGGGAAAAAAAGCATATGAATTTCAACATTTAACGGCTTTTAAAAACTCTGAAAGGTGCGGTGTGTGCTTGAATTCAGCAGTCCCGAGTCGACGTTTTGTGAAAACACGTTTTGCTGCAATTAAGGCTGCAAGTTGTTGGGCTCAGTTTGACTGGGTTGGGAGCATCCTGAAGCAGTAATCTGCAAATCTTGCTCAAAATGTTCCTGTGCGGCCTTTGACTAGGCCTTTCTAATACATGAATGTGCTTTTTTTTTGGATTTGTATTGCTGGACGGTGAACCTTCGACAAAGTCTCGAGTCTTTTGAAGAAACGTCTTCCTGATTTCATGGTAAACCTGCCTGTTCCTTGGTTTTTATGGTGCAGTTTGATAACCATTTTCTGAGGCCTTGGGAAAATGATTGTGCACTGAAATGAATTTACTCACTGGTCGGGTCACCAATTTAAAAATTTGGTGATTAGTGAAAGTCTTTGGTTGCCTTTGATTTTATTTAGTGGCATCAGTGTCACAAAATTGAAAAGTTCCAGGTGTATGGATACTTTTTGCAATTCTGCAATGCATTAACCTTCTGCAGGGGACCACAAATTACTCTTTCCTGATGGATGTCCGGTCAAACGTTTAATTCAAGGTTTCTGCTCTGCTTTTCGTGGACCGTTGCACCAAAATAAACCTTGTTATCAAGCCAAAACGATCCGCTCCTGCTTCTGCCTGGCAGGAACTTTTGGCTCGGGACAGCGCATCCTGACTCACGTGACCCGCAGACAAAAAAACAGTAAAAAAAAAAAAAAAAAAGAGGAGAAGGAGCACAGCTGTAAGGAGAAGGCGGATGATGTCACCGTCTGTGACTTTTTGATTAGGAAAAATGAGAAAACAGGATATATCTGATAAGTAGTGTTTAGAGAAACCCCCCTTTAAATTTCTATTTTCATCCACCTGCTTTTCCTAAAGTGTGTTTTTAGGCTGAAATTATTTCCTCACTGTTCCTTTAATTTACAGCAAAAAAAAAACAAAAAACTTAATGAAATGCATCACTCAAATTAGTGATCATTAAGCTGAATTACAGTTTTTACAAATATTTTGTAAAAAAACATGTCTCTGTTTTTCACACATGACCAAACTTATCAAACCTTAATGGATTTCACTTTATGTAACAGATCAACTCAAAGTTCAGGGGAACGATGACGTTGCACGGTTTTCAATCATTTTGACAATATTCAGTCAATATTGTCATCGTTTGGGTCATTGGTCAAAGAAGTTGTGAAAACGTTTGGAGATCATTTTCCTCTTGCGCCCTACTTTTACTACCATGTAAGACTCAAATAAAACCATTAAATGTTGTAGTTGTGACCATGGCGACATGTTGAAAAGGCTTTTTTTTTTTTTTTCATGTTAAACTGCACTACTGATATTTACACATGTGCGCCTTCACAATTCTCATCGCTTTTCATGATGCAGCCTGAACGTTGATCCAGAAAAAAATATTCCCTCATAAGTTAAAGCAATAAAAAATGGTGCTTGGGTTAAAGTTAATAAAAGGATTGTTGATGTAAAGCCAGAGGAAATCAGTCAACTAAAAAGCAGACGGCTCATAAATGTCTTATATAAGCCTGGTGCAACGTGCTTTGTCACAGATATTAACAAACGAAGAGGAAGAAAAGGGAAGAGAGGGGAAAAAATAAATAAATAAAACTCTACTTTTCCTTTCCTGCTCGTTCCTCCGCCGCCTGTCAGGACGCATCACCGCCGTTAAAAAATTAAAACGTTGTCTGCCTATTTGCTCTCATTAGACATGTACGCAGTGGGAGACTGACAAGAGCAATGGGAGGGGCCACGAGATTTAAAAACAAGCAAACGAATAAATAAAAAAGAAAAGGAAAAACACACACAGACACAGGATGAACGTAAGTTAAACCTGCACCACTTCAGATTCAACACGCGCGCCTCAAGTCGGGTGAACTGCGAAGGCGCCGAATCTATTTTCCGCCTCTTCCTCGGTCGCCTCTCGGGGCCCTTCTTCGTCATTAATCTGACAGCTTCCTTCCCCCCTGAGTCAACAGTTTTGCCTCTCGATATTGCCTCACGTAGCAGCCAGACGAGCGAAGGTAGAAACAATCCACATATGCATTTTAAATTTTTGACAAGAGGATGCTGGCTGAGGCTGGTTATTTTGTCCTGTCTTGGACCTGCCTGTGTGAGGGGACGCAAATTAAAAACATCTCTACGGTCGTCGCGTGGCAGACGTGCCTTTTAAGTGCTGATCGGTCCACGACCGCCCTTCATAGGTGGCTGATATTTAAATCCATCAAACTGCGTCTCGGAGGACTCGTGCGAATACTCTTCTGCTGCAACCAGAAGCCACATTGCGTCTGTGATTCGGTTTGCATCAAAAAATATTCAACAAATCAAATCCCCTGTACCTGTATGGCCTGTCCATGCATTTCAGAAGAAGTGGAATTTTAAATTGTTTATAATTGGGGATGGGATTCTTTTACTATTGCTATTTTCTTTTCTTTTCTACTAATTTGATCTGAGAGTATATGTGTCTGGAGCACCAACGCTTTCCAAATTTTTCACGCAGTGAAAAGGGATCTATCCTCGGATCCCTTCAATTTAATATCTTTCTGATCTAGAGTATTGCAGTAATCTCTACTGATGGCATAAAACTTTTAAATTATTGTCACCCACCGATCGTACTCCACTGAATCAGAGCGTCCAAAATGCTCTGCATCAGTACCAAAGCTCAGACCGCACAGCACTGGCTCCCTGTTTGTGAAAGGATACGATTTTAACTCCTGATGGTCTATGAGGCGCTGAATAGTCCTGGACCTCCAGACGTTTCAGAGATGCTGGTCAGCTATCAACCATGTAAGCCCCTCAGGTCATCTGAGAGCTGCTCATTTAGTGTTCTCAGGGGATGAACGAGGGGAGGCAGGATTCATCGCTTCTGTGCTGTGCAGCTGTGAAACCAGCTATCTGTAAACCTGAGATGTGCAGAAACTGCTGGCTGCTTTAAATCAACACTGAGCACATCACTGTTTGGTCCAGCTTCACCCATAAAGCTTTATCGGTTCCTTTAGTTTTTATTTCTTTGTAATTGCATTTTTTTTATGTGACGCTTCAATTGTCACCAAGAGGTATTTTGAGTTTTTATGTGATTCCAATATACTTGTTGCTTTATTTGAGCGGCGGTAAGCAAATGGACAAGCTTGCTTTACGTATTTCAGGCAGTGGTTCATCGCTTCAGGATGTTTTCACACCTGACGGTACGGTAGGCTCGGCTCGGCTCGGCTCGGCTCGATTGGGTTCCAAAACTGCAGCATTTGTTACGTTTTCAGGTGGTGTGGTTCGTTTTCACACTGCACTGTGTCAACCGAACCAAACCCAGAGAAACCTGCTCTCCCCTCCACCTGCAGTGATGCTGCATCAAGAACCGGAAATGACACAAAAATCCCTGAGCACAACTTCCCCTTTCGAAAAAGTGACAACAAAAATGGAGCGGTGTCAGATTTTATCGACTGCAGGATTTTGCTTTTGTCGTTGGTGAAAGATAACAAGCTACTTCTCCCGGTAGCGCGAGGTTTATTTTGGTCGTGCTTACCCAGAATGCCCTGTCCTTCAAGTCTACTTCTGGAGCGGCCTCCTCTCTTCTTGGCATTCACATATGCATTCAAACCACACCAGACTCCGCTTCAACGGACCAGAGTTTGCTTTGTTGGTTCATCACAATTCACTTACGACCCAGACGAAAGCAGACTAAATAGTGCTGGTGTGAATGCACCTTATGTCGCCTCACAAAGAGAAACCTCACTGATTCTTTCCACAACACAAATGTGATACAGTCATTAGTAATGTGTGGATGTTAAATCCGTCTGTACAGAAAGACCCCTCTGCATCCTGCTGTGTGAGGAGCAGCATGCAGCGACGTGCGGCAAGCGCCCGCAAACGTCGAACCTCATTTTGCGCCGTGACAGAAAGCTGGGGAAATATCACCGCAACAAAGTCTCCATCCGGGCTGTTATTACCAAAAAGCTGTTCCAACAACAGTCATCTCTCCGCCGCCTCCATCTGTATTGCAAGCTCCACCGTGATTCCACAGCGATTTGTTCACGCCTGCCTCAGAGCTGCCACAGGAAGTCCTGTCTGCAGTTTGAAGCATGACATCCAGAGTACGCAGGAAAAATATGGGAGAAGGTGACGCCAAAAGTTCACCTACCTCCCCCTAAATATTGTGGGGAAACTAACGTCTAATCACAGGGCGTCCACAAAAGTTTTAAATTCATAAACCAAATTGTAATTTGGCTTTAAATAGTTAGATTTTGGTCATGGCGGGGCTTAATGTGTGGCTTTGTTTTTTTGTTTTGTTTTTTCTTGGTACTGTTTGAAAAAAAAGAAAACCCTCTTCATTGTGTTTTAACTAACTAGCTGCTAATACACCCTTGCTAACTTGCTAGCTAGCTGTTCCGCTTCCGTTTGGGTAAGCGTCAATGTATCGCCAGTTGCCCGGACAACATTTACTTTCTGTGCAAAACCGGAAAACGTTTTAAGCTTCGCTTGGGAGAGTTTTTTTTGCGATAAATAGTCCCCCAAATAGTCTTTCATGCCTTGGATTTTATTCAAGGTGGCATTAAAAAAGCTCTTAAGAAGTTTTAAATTGGACTTGCTCAAACCCGTAGATACCCTGAGCAAACACCCATCATGCTCTGCGCGGGAACAGGGACCCTGATCACAGTTTGACTAAATTCACGGTCGACGTTATTAATTTCTCGACGCGTCCGACTTCCACCATGCTGGACCCGCAGCCGCGTGCCGAGTGAAAGCGGCCGTAGATCACCAGCATTAGCAGTTTCCCCCTTCGGAGACGAGCTACGCTGCAGGAACGCAAGGCTGAGCAGATACCTCCACTCCTGCCATTCAGCTCGGCAGCGCTTGATCACATCAAACACGCCGCCGCGGCTCTGCGGCAAATGTCAGCCACTTCCAGAGTAAACCGTGACGTCAGCCCGCCGAGAGCCACTTTATGAGCAAAGCCGGGATCCGTTCAAAAGTAACGCGAGACGGGCTGAGAGCGGGCCATTCCCATCGCCTTGGCGAGGGCCGTGCGCGCGAGCCCCTTCTGCACTAAACCCCCCCAATGAATCCTGAAATGTCATCTATTTTCAAATTACCTCAAGGAACATGGACGCCGACGAGAAAGGCAAAGGGCCGCAGACAAGAGGGTGTAGGAACGAAGCCGCCTGCTTCCTCCCAGTGTCTGCTGCTGTATTTATAACTAGATTCACCTCGGCGTTGTCTTTAGTCCCACCAGTTCCCCCCCCTACTAAAAATTTCTCCCTCCTTCACGTCAACATTTTATTTATTTATTTCCTTTACCCTGTGCCTTTTCGTCTCCTTGCGATTCTTTTATCTGCTGCTGTGGCGAGGCTAGAAGCGAGGGAGACAGATGTGTGTGTGTGTGTGTGTGTGTGTGTGTGTGTGTGTGTGTGTGTGTGTGTGTGTGTGTGTGTGTGTGTGTGTGTGTGTGTGTGTGTGAAGGGAAACAGGCAGAGGAGCTGAAAAAGAGAGATGAAATGGAGTCAAATGTATAACGAAAGCAAACACAGGAGAAGCAGATCAAAATTTTAAAAAAAAAGGGGAGAGAGAGAGAAAAAGATGCTGTAGAGAGACAACAAAACGGATCAGGGGGAGATGGGAGGAAAAACAGAGAGTAAAAGTGGCAGACAGAGGCGAAAGAAAATCCTGGCGATGTTTTTCTCCTTCTTTTTTATTTCCCCCCAGTGTCACCCTGATTATATAAGTGCCACGTGCTAAAAATAAAGCCTGCAGTACAAACTGCAAATGCGAGGCTCTGTCTGCGTGTGTGTGTGTGTGTGTGTGCTTTCTCCCTCTGCACACGCATGCGCACAGCATTCGATGCTCATAAAACAACACGCACGCACGCACGCTCGCGCCAGCGATGGAGGAAGCACCGTTGCAGCGGCGATGAGACAATTGCACGAAACACGCGTCCATGCGTGCTCACATGCAGGGGGGCCGAGCCGGTGCGACGGGTGCAGATCCCCGGCGCGGTTGCCATGGCGACGCAGCCTCCTCAGAAAGGAGAGGAGAAAAGCGGCATGACTTCCTGGAGGGATGGATCGCAGCCTCTATGCTCCTCTGACTTTTCCGCTTTTCTTTTTTTTTTTTTTTTTCCTTTCTCCTCTCCTTTTTTTCTTTAAATCCCTCTTTCATTCTGATTCCTCCCCTTAAAGCCTCCACAGAATCGTTCTGTGAAGTTTGTTTGTCCTGCTTATTCATAAATCTGCTCTGCGGGAGAGGCCCCTGCAAGTTAAGGGGGTTCGTGAGGGGGAGCCACTCAGTAACCCCTCATGTGGGGCGCCTGGGGGAATAGGGGCGCCAGGTGAAGGGGTTTGATCACTGGCAACAATCCGTCCAGATGACGTTTGTGACAAACGAGCAGAGACTTAAAATTATCTTTTTGTTTTTTTTTTTTTACCTGGAAAAATCATCAACTTATACAAATGCCAACTAATCAGTTATGAGAGAAAGAAAACACAAAGTAAATTTCCCCAATTACTACTGATAAATGCGCTGCTGGAGTTCTCGCATTCTGTCTTTTGTCTCCCTCACACACACACACACACACACACACACACTCTCGCAGAGACTATATTTACACACACGTACAAAACACAGATTCCCTAGCAACAACTGCTGAGCTGCTGCCGTCAGGTCCTCCAGAGACCTGACTGTGTGGAAAACAGTCTAAATTTATGGAAGGAAAGAGAAAAGGAAGAGTTTAATAACCGCTTTCAAACGTGCTTTAGGAGATCAGTTGTTGTCTGAAAATGGAAAAAAAAAAAAAAAAAAAGAAAAAAAAACTTTCACAAACCCAGTGGAAGCATCACACAGATCCACACAGTGTAACATATGACTCATGGTTTTCAAAGATATTGAATGAATTTAGATGTAAATAGTGCGGCATGCTTTTGTGTTCAGCCTTTCTGAATCAATATTTTTGCACAACCATCTTTTATTGTGTGTCTTTCTGAAATACCAGTTACGCCCATCAAGAAACTCAAATCTCCGCCATTTTTCTTTGCAGAATAGCTGGAAGTCTATTTGTCAGTCAGATCTGATGGAAATTCTCAGGTTTTGCCGGTTTTCCTAAACTGGATTTAGGTCTGAAGGAATGATCATAACCTACACACCTGAATTCAAAGCGAAACTGAGCATTTCGAAAGCAAAAATACTGATGATGGGGGCGGGGGGGGAATGGATTCAGAACACGTCAGGTGATAAAACACACAAACATCCGAGGACACGACCGCTTTAAGTCGACTCCTTCATCGGGAGCAATGATCTGGAGAAACCAAAAAAAAAAAAGAAGAAAAGTCGTTTATGTCGAAGCAAAACTAGTCAGATGTGTCTGAAGCAAAGAAGCTGAACAGAAAAACAGAATTGAGTTATTTCTCTAGTGGGATTCTGGCAAAAAGCATCACTGATGGTCATCAATGTTTTCAGGAACATATTCCAGCTGCACAAAAGAGCATTATCGGCGATCCTTCCTCCCTCCTTTCTTACGACAAACTCTTGTCTGCATTACTGCAGACAAGAGTTTGCAAAATAAAGGAGCATCACTTACTACTCTTACAACAATGACCACAATTATCAAGCAGTCAACTGCAGGCTGCCATCTGAACAGATAGCCTGTGTAGCGGGTTAGCTAATGTTAGCTTGTTGTACATTATAGAGACCAGAACTACAAAAAGAAATCATGTTCTGTGCAATAATGAGCATTAGCTAGAGCTAAACTCAGCAGCTATTCTGTGTCATGTTTTGCGTAAGTCGGTGCATTAGATTAGAAATAACAAACAAATGTTCTAGTTATTAATAATGATGTCATCAGGAGGGTAAACCTCGCCATCACCGGTTTAGGTTCCCTTTCGTCCTCCTGACATCGACACATATCACTTTAACTTTGGAAAAGCTTTAGTTAATGTGTTTCAAAGAATTACATCGACAGAATTAAATATGCAGCAGAGCAGGATGATGATGATGTTGATGATGATGAAATGAAGAGCCTCTTTCTGGCTCGTGTCTACGTGTGATCTGACCTCGGCAGCGACGCATCGAGGTTCTCGCTCGCTGATTCCTATTAGCGTACTACGCAATGAATAATGCATCCTTGGGTGATATGATTAAGTCCAGGCATTAATGCAGACGAGAGTTTGAAGAAATGAGAGACCTTTCCTCGGTCTCTGAGCTCAGCCACATTTGGTCAGCGGGCGACTATAGATAGCCCCGCAACTCTATAACCTCGGGGTCTGGAGCGCAGGGACATCTGCAGACTGTAGAGTCGTTTAGCACGGCTACTCACTCAAGCGTGTAAACACATTCATGCATTTAAACGTGTACCAGTAGCCGCGTTTCCTTTACAAACGTGTGCAAAACTTTATCAATATTCAGCCGAAGTCGGGGAAACTCAGTCCCCCCCCCCAACAATTTAGCAATTTTGGTGTTTCCATTACATGGGAAATGACATTTTAACAAATTCATGTGTAATTTTTAACGAATCACACATGAATAAGTTTCTTCATGATCCTCCAGCTACTTCCTGTCGCCTTCTTCTTCGTAGTTTGCGCCAGTGGAAACATCTAGTTGTTGATCATGTGAAAAAAGGGTTTTCATTACAGGTGGGCCAAAAAAAAACTATTTCTATATGGAAAAAATACATGGGGAATTTATTTCAGCAATACTGTGCTGATCAGTTATGCGGCATAATTGAATACTGTGAGCCTTTCTCACGGTGGCTGCTCTACTTTCTGCTTTAATATAAGGTTATGTGAGGTTTTTCAATGAAAGTTAATATCTCTTTGTGAAATATCTGAAGTTTTATATCTTTTTCTTTTAGGATAAAGAGGCACCACAAGCCTTTGATATAAACAGAAATGCTCTATAAGTAGGAAATAGATAAAAATGCATCCTAATTCGGATTTTTCTGAGTTATTATGGTGGCAATAAGTCATCTGACAGTTTTGATTGTGTCTCTGTCGTGTTTATAGTCTGAATGGTTCAAAGTGCTGCTTTCATGTGAAGCTCCATCTTAAACATGCAGCGAATACATCGATTTTCAATCAGTGTTTTTGCTGCTGCTGGTGTGATTTTATTTATCATGAAAGTTGAAGCATTTTGCCTCCAAAAAAAACCCTAGAGTTGAGTCCCAGTGACCGTCTCACACACCGAACGGGGCGGCCTCCTGTCTATGAAATATTATGCAACATTTTTACAAAGTTTATCATTTCATTCTTACGGCCTGCAGTTTCTGCCGCTACCCAAAACACTGCAGTGGCGAAAGTAACACAGGAGAACCCGTGTTTGGATCACAAACTCAGCCGCAGAACAAAAAGTTGGTTTAAAAACAAAAACAAAAACAGCAGGTCTCGTTCCTCCCTCCCGGTCTGTCAAGCCGACGTGTCCCCGAGTCGAATTAGGAGACCGGAGAGTCCCTCCAGCGCTCCGTTTTCTTTTCTCCTCTTTGTCAAGCTCTCCAATTACAGCCTTGTTCAAAGCCTGGACTCTCAGACGGGAGCGCACTTTTGTGGAGTTCCATTTCCCATTCATCCAAAACAACTCGAAGGCCCCGCGAGAACCGACTGTGAGCCTCGACATGATTATTTTAGTCTCTCTCTCTTTTTTTTTGTTTTGTTTTTTTTTGTTGTTTTTGTCTGAGTGGAACAGATGAAGAGAGAGTGGGTGTTAAGACAGATGAAAGATCCTTGATGTGCTGCATCTTTTTTTAATGCAGGACCATATTTTGTAAAATGCAGAAAAATTAAAGGGAGGAGGGGGTAAATCATTGATGACATTTTGGAAACCGATTCGGTGAGGATTTATTGTCTTTGAAGGCGAGCCATTTAAAAAAAAAAAATATCACGAATAAATGTGTAATCTTTGATTACTTTTCATCTTAAACTTAGAAAAACATTCATTCCCTAGAACTGTAGTTTCATTTTTTTTTTTACATAAAAATAACACGTTTTAATGTCCTTTCCGTGATTCGTTTTTCAGACGAGAGTGCCACGCAGTTGTGTGGTTGACGAAAAAAAAAATTTTAAATGGAAAAAAATCTGAAAAGTGTGGTGTGCACTTGTATTTCTTGATATTGCTGAAGAGAATCAAGTGCAATGTAAAAAAAAAAATCACTTAACGGGTAAATTAGGTATAAACCCAGCCGTACACTCAGAAAGCAAACTAAAACCTCGAGGTATAAACTTTTGCAAAGTACTTTTATGTATTTATATCTGTAGACTAGCCGGGTTTTTATGATTTGAACCCACTTGATACTTTGATTTCTTGATTGAGATTCTGGAGCTCAATTAACCGTACACGTTCCAGTTTTCGAAAACCACCTCTTTTCATTCAAACAACATTTTTCCGCTTTGCAATCGCAAACTTTTTCAAATTCTAAAAATAAAAGCAACAAAAACAAAACAAAACAAACAAACAAAGTTGCATTTCTAACCCCTGTTCAGAAAAGACAAAAAGTAATAAAATGCATATTTTCTCTACTTGGATATGATGCCACTCCAGATTGAATGTATATTTAAATCCTTGCGAAGATGAAGAACAAAAACTGATAAAGATTTTATTTACTCTTTCTGAATGTGCTGCAGTTTTAAAATGCATTAACGTGTCAACGCAGGCCGCAATAAAACCCAGGATTTAAATGAACTGTAAATTGCACTTTGTGCAAGCCTTATTAACTTTTCGACAGGAGGTTGTAAACTTGCTGCAGCTATTTTCAAAAACCCAATTTTAAACCCAACAGAGTAGTTTAAGCAGATCCCTGTTTAAAAAAATAAATTAATTTAAAAAAGAGGTCAACCTCATCTCGAGCGGACGGTTCACAAAAACCTCACTTTCAAGAAAGCAAGGCTTTTCATATTAAAGCGAGAATTAATGCAGATCAACTAAAAGATGTAAACTTTGGCTTCAGGAAACTGTTAAAAAAAACAAAAAAAAACCCTCTATATCAACAACTAAATGGAGAATTAATAATGTGAATAAGTGTTAATTGCAAGTCTTGGCAAGAGTTCGCTGGAAGTCGACATGAATAATGCGTGAGGCAAATCCTGCCGAAAACAAACCCTGAAAAAAAAACAACAACTTGTGTGTGAGCTGCTCTCCATCCAGAGGAAACCACAGCGTCACTTTGGACGCTGACAGTGGGATTCATCAGTCTGAGTATTCTTAGGGTGGCAAACACCTGCACTAATCGGAGGCTGAATGATGTCCCCCATCCATTATACAATGATTAAGTCATTACTCCCCCCCCCCCACTGCCACCCACACACCCTCAACCCTTAGTCACATCGCTGTTATGAACCAGACATTCATCAAGGGCCTATCCCTGCATTTAATTATTTATTATTTTGGCAGGAAGGCGAGGACGAGGAGTCTAAAGACGGAGCGCGGCAACTTCTCAGCCCCGAAAGGATGGGGACAGATCCTGGGACAGATCCTGGGACAGATCTCTCTTCTTCTTTAACTATACCTTAGTATGGAAGACCAAACATGCCAAAAGTCATTACGTAAATAAATTGTTGAGGGATTACATTCAAAAACCTGGGAAAAAATACACAACAAAAATTGTAATCAGTAAATGTGTGACCGACTGAAAAAAAATCACAATTTGGACTTGTTTTATGATCACAAAACTTGCTGCGAGCTAATTTTGTATTTTTATTTATTTATTTATTTTTTTATTGATGCGTTCATTGAACAAACAGTAAAAGCAACAATCCCGACGGTTCGGAGTCTGAATTTTCTCAAATTTGGCTAAAATCTCGTCTCCTTCCAGTCAACTGAATTCGTTTGTGACCCAGTCTCGAGATCTGGACATGTAGCCACACCGTGACAAGCAGACTACATGGCATGAAAATATATTTTAAGTTATTGGAAATTACAGGCTTTAGTTGGACTTGGGAAATATGGCCTGATGAAGACATCAGTGACCTTTACCCACTTCTTGGAGATGAAAACCGGACGTAGTTTCTGGTTTGAACTCGAGCGTAAAAGTGAGGCTCCGGTTATCTCTTCATAAGTCGTCGTTTATTTACCTGCAGCTTTTCTTCTAAAACTCACAGTCTGTCACACCAACAACTAGTTCGTGTGCGAGTTCCCACCTCCACCAAAGCTGTTTGAGTGGGTGTCGTCTCACTGCTGCTTTTGTGACACAGCTCACCTGCAGCTGGAGGGAGAAAATCTACAGCTTCTTATGAAATCTCATGTCGAGCGAACAATCCTTCATCAATCTATATCGCGACCTCTCGACGTTTTAACCCCCCCTGCCCCGTCTTTCCTTCCGTTGAGGCGCCGCGTTTGCGCCGCTCTCCGAGGGCCTCGGTTCGGTCGCTGCCGCGCTCGTCTGCCGGCAGCAGAAATCCTATACTCCTCTTTTTCTCTTATCGACGTTCTGATGAGATGGCCGTGGCCAGAGATGACAAGCAACAGATTCTCATTAGCCGCTCTGCGCTGCTTCCCCGCAGACGCCACATCCCGCGTTTGACCGGGGGCCCAAATCGGCAGAGCAGCATCTCCACCTCATCCGCCTCTCCTCTCCTCTCCTCTCCTCTCCCTCGCGCTTCTGCTCGCGCGCGGATTTGCACGCCATCTTTAATCCGCGCTCACTCTGAAACAGTCTGAACTTCAAACATTTCGAGATCAAATGCTGTCTCCCTTTATCTTGCTCGCAAATTACCTTATCAGAAGTGGCTCGGTTGTAATTTTAAACGAGGCACCAAAAGATTTCAAACTGAAAGGGGAAGAAAAAAAAAAACCACACACACACAAAAAGAAGAAAAACCAAAAAGAAAAAGAACACCTAATTTGGGATTACGACGGGCAATTTTTGAGCGAGTGACGTTGCACTAATTGCTCAATTAGGAGTCAAAGGAGCGATTTGTTGAAGCGGTTGGATGACACGGACGTGTTGAGTTTTTCACGTTCTTCTACCAGCAGGCGGTTTTAGGACGGAGACGCGTTTGGCGTCTCTTTCATGGCTGTGGCGTCGTTGGACTTCCAGGACTGAAATGAACATTTGAGTTTGAGATTGAGAGGTAAAAAAATGTTTCACAGACACATTCCCTGCACTTCTAAACATAATTTTGTTGTGTTTTTTTTTTTGTTGTTTTAAATACAAAGTTAGGAGTCTAATTGCAAATTAATCAGAGAAAAAGAATTAGCACCATTGCCTCCTGGGAGCTCTGCAGACTTTGAGTTCATTTCGCGGTTTGGAAGTAAATTATTCTGCACCTTAAAATTGCTAATGTTTTGCTGACTTGTAATTATAATAATCAATCTGGATGAAATTTGTGAAAATTAGGGCTTTAATAAGCCTTTCAAATCTAAAAGCTTTATGGCCTTATTTCAGCTTCTTCTGCACAGGCCAGTATGACCTGATCACAGTCTGACAGGCTTTAGTGAAAACGCCACAGATCAACAATATTTGCAAGAAATCTGGAAACTAAAATCTGTAAAATGATTTAATTGCTTTTATTTCCCGTTAGCCTCACAAATAGGACAGATCAAAGAGGACTTCAGGCCCCGTGTCGTGTTCTGGGTCTCCTGCGATGGTACCATGTGGTGCTGGCAGCAGGTTAGATTGAGCCTTAGCCGAACTTGAACCAAAATTTGGATTGGGTCGGGATGGGGTCGTTTGTTCGACAGAAACTGAACACAAAATGTTCAGCACAGACGTCTGAGCCTCCGTTTATGGTCGCAGAAGCTTTTACTGCGCAATACAGTATTTCCCCACAATTTCGTCCGGCGTTGCACAAAGAGGCTGGAAAGCGGCTCGTCTGAAGCGGTTTTGACGCGCAAACCAGACGCTCAACGCCGCGTTCAGTGTGAACGCGGCGTTGAGCTGCGTTAGTCTACATATCACAGTCTAAATAGGTGATTAGGAGGCTGGTGGAGGAAAGAAAGCAAGTAAGGTGCAGAAGGTCATTAGATTTTAATGGGCTTCGATGCGTACGCGCCCCAGATGATTTGCTCCTGACTCACTGTGGTTAATCGACAAAGACGGAGCTGGAAGATGACAAAAGCAAAAAAAAAAACCCCAAAAAAAACAAAGTTGAATTACTATGCTCTAGAAACGAGAGTAATAAAGCCTCACAGATAAGCGTTTGCTCAAGAGCACACCCGCAAACAATAAGCAAGACGACTCTGAAACGGCGCAGTGAGTCCAACTGGAGATGAAGTGACATCAGTCGAATGATGCATGCCTGTGAAACAACTAAATGAACCTTTTTCCTTTTTTTTTTTTGACGGAAATGACAACTTGGGGAGAAAGAAAGGCTTCAGCAAGAGGAACTGGTGGGTTACAGGACAGCACCGCAGAGGGAGACGCACAACACCAAAGCTCATCATCCAGGAGTGTGTTCAGAGATCAAAGAGAACTCACAGCTTTGAAAGTTTTAATTAGGCCCGTCTAAAGCCTCGCCGCCTCTCCCTTCGCCAGCTTTCTGACAATGAGAAGGAAGAAATAACACGATGCCTTGTGTATTTTCTGGTTTCAAAGACTTGGCTCCTTCTTGACATCCGCTGTGGTACGGCGCCGTACGGTTCAATAGGAAGCGTAGAGCAAGCGGTTCCCACCGGAGCCACTTGTGGCGCAAATGAATATTCTCGCAGAGCAGCGACACGCCGCCAGTGCTAAATGTCAGCCTCAACCACGTCTGTTTTACGAGCATGTGGACAGGTGGCGCACCCCAACGCCACTTCCTCTCGGTAGGTTTTCTTATTACGTTGGTGGCCCGTCTAAAAAAGAAAGTGTTCTCCACTGGAAGGGTTCAGAAATGAAGGGCGTTTCGTGAAACGCCAGGCGCTGTCGCGTCTTTGAGGCGCTTTGCCTTTCCGAAGCATCCAAGCCTCTGCAGCTTCTCTACATTTACTTCCATTATAACTGCAAACTTTCACGTCTTTGTCAGGATTTCACGTTATAGAGCAGCATAAAATGACGAAGGTGTTCAATCTGTTACGGCTTCAAATCTGAAAAGTGTGGCGTGGATCCACATACCCCTCGAGGCATGTGGGGTACGTAGAACTACCCCTTACCGCAAAAGTATTTCGAAATGTTTCTCAACACACAAAGCGTTCAAATTATATGGACAACAATTTTTGAGTCTTGACGTCGAGCCTCAGTTGGATTTCGGACCGGCCTTTGACTTGACACATGACTACATCTTGATCTAAACCTTTTCATTAAAGGCCAGGCTGTAATGTCAGGGGTTAAGTGACCTTCTGGGAGGGAGAGTTGAGATGTATCATGAGCCGGACCCGACCTGAAATTTGGGCCAAGCCTACAGCACATGCAGCGTGGAGAAAACTAAACAGGAAAGCTAATATAAAAGCATGCCACACTTTTCAAGTTTTTCTTTAGGTAAAACCTTTTTCCTTCAACTACCTTTTGTAGCTAAAACACAGGAAAGCTAATCAAACTTACTGCAGCATGTGGCTGTACTGTACTGGCACTGTAGCTATAGCAACTACCGTGATGATAAAGCTAAATGCCCCCTCCTGTCAGGACGTGGCGTCTGAGCCCGGCTGGAGTGGTGCTGAATGGACAACAGGCTGAGTGTCGGTGTGACGAGGAGGAAGCTGGACGGCGACTCTTCCAGGCGAGCGATCGGCTGAACGTCGATCCCACATCGAGATCCGGGCTTTCCTGTCTGGCCTCCTCCGGCGCCGCTGCTTTCCACACATCTGGCTGCAGCAATCAACGCTCGTCGTGAGGAAAGTTAGCCCCATTTACAGTAACCGGGCGCCTTCTTCTTCTACCCTCCTTCTCCTTCTTTCCCACACCTGGTCAGGCCTCATCAAATCTGCCAGGAGACGCTGCGAAAGAAATCTGGGGGCTGAGCGCTCATTTTCTCTCCTCCATCCCCTCACTCTGCCTGTCCCTGTCTTTTCCTCTCATTTCCTCCTGTCTGCCCCAGGTGCTGTTTTTCCCCTCTCCCTTTTCTTTCTTTCTTTCTTTCTTTCTTTCTTTCTTTCTTTCTTTCTTTCTTTCTTTCTTTCTTTCTTTCTTTCTTTCTTTCTTTCTTTCTTTCTTTCTTTCTTTCTTTCTTTCTTTCTTTCTTTCTTTCTTTCTTTTTTTCAAACTCGCTCCACACTTCCTCCTCCTCCCTGCTTCCCATTTCATGTCTCCATTATTATCTTTCTGCACCTTGTTCCCCTTCTCTCCCCCTCCCCCTGTTTCATTTCACCACCGCTTCCCCTCCACCCTCCGCCTCCTCCCTGTTGCTGCTTCAGCTGGTGGCATGTTAAAGAGCTGCTGCACAGAGGTGGATGAAATCTAACATGACAGATGCCACGAATGTTGCAGGAAGCCAAATGGCGTCTGCTTTTCTTTTTTTTTTTTTTCATTGTTATTATTTTTGGATGCGAGGGGAGCTTGCATCCAGGAATAACTTCCTACTTATTCCCTTTAACACGAAACCTGAAGGTTGCTTGCTATGAATAACCAGCCAATAAGGCGGCTGAGAACAGCTTGGACTGCATCCCCGACGTGGCGCACATCAACAGGATTATCTTCTCTTATTTTACTACTGAATATCTTCAACAGGAAAAGAGTCGTGGGGATTAAAGACGATTTTAACCCGTGATTTCGACTACAATTAAGATATTTAGCTGCAAATCAAAGGACGTAGCTTCAAATCTACATTTTGCTGCATGATGTTCTTTTATATTCTATATACTTTCAAAGTTCACGCAGTGGCCCCCGTGCGTTGAAAACCCTTCGACGGGAATCTTTGATTCCGATGCTAAACGTACTTCATAGTCCTCAGAGAAACTCTAATTAGTGAAAAAAAAAAAAAAAAAAGCAGGAATCCACATTCTGCTCTAGAGGCCGTTTCTGCTTCCCGAGCTGCATTTACTTTCATTATGTTTTAGATAAAAAAAACACAATAAATAACCTGGAGTCACGCACAAAACCAAACGATGTTAGCATGAGAAGCATAGAGAAATTCAGAGTGCTGCAGACTGCCGGCCAGCTGGCTGAAAGAAGGCTGCTCCTTGTAAGTTTTCCATCACTTACCAAGAGGATGAACTCAGCGGTTTGGAAACGTTGGCATAAAAAAAAAAAACACACAGAAAAGAAAAGCTCAACCCATCAAATTTACTGACGACACTGGGTTTTTTTTTGTTTTTTTTTTTTACTAGATTTTCAGATCAAACTATCCATGAATAGACAAACAAAACTATTTTAGCAGCATGATAATTGCAGCTTTTCTCTGTCAAGGGAACCTTATCTTCTTAGACGTTTCTTTGCATAAATAGCACAATATCGTGTTTTAACCGAGTGAACATTGTAACACCTCGTCTCTCTGCTGTACTGACACTGAGAGTGAAGCTGGACTGAGCAGCTCAAAAAGAAAAAAAACAAAAAAAAAAACAGATGGTGAGACAGAAGTAGGCCAAAATGAAGGGACTGCAGATATTGCAGAGCATAAATAATAAATACGATGGCGAGAAGAAATGAAAAAGAATCAGAAAGATGCACATGAAGATAAATTAAAGCTGAGATAAAACAAAAAAACAAAAAAGTAAGTTGGGAGAAAAGTGCAGAAAAACAGAAGGGAGGCTGAAAAGCCCACACTGAAAATGGGCTTAGAAAGATAAAACCGAGGGGAAGAGAGCAGAGATTGGTGGGGGCGAAGGTGCAGCAGGCAGGAGGGAGCCAGCGGCGTGTTCCCAACATGACTGGGGAACACGAAGAGAGGGAAATAAAAGGGGAGGACGCTACAGGAGATTAGACAGAGCGTTGTAAAGAAAGCCGGGTCCCACAGGCCTCTGCAGGGCTGTGATCCCAAAAGCGTAACCTCTTCATCTTTCAGCAGCTCCCTCGACATGACAGCTTTACCCATCTCTGGACCCCAGAGGAGCGGCACCGACATGCCTGCTGCCCAAACTGACTCTCTGCGGCTTTTCCGCATGCCACCCGCATCCAGAACGGCGCGCGCGTCCAGAACGGAGAGCTTCACTCAGCCTGAAGAAGCTCAAACTGCTGCACTTTCGGTCCATTTGGAGGACCGTGACAAAGTTTGTGAAAGGGAAGGAAAATTGCTTTTGCATTTCTTTGTTGTGCAGATACGAGTCTGAAAAGTGCGGAGTGCATTTATGTTTCAGTTACAGCTGCAGGTCCCTGTGTAGAAATGTATTTTTTCTTCAGAACCGCTCAGTTTCAGTCCGATTCGAAGAACAACAGCAATTTTCAACTTGCCTCAGATTTTTAATTAAGTTTGGGCTCAGACTTTGACTGAACCACTCTAAAAGTTTTTTTTCCCCTAGCATTTACCACCATACTTGTTCCCAACCAGCTTTTCTGTCCCGGATGGGAAGAAAAAAAACTCAGCTGTAAAATATCTGCGTTGATGCAGCAGTGGCTGGTGGTTTGTTCCAGCAAAAGTGCTTCAATTATATTCTTTCCAGCGCTAATCCCCGCAGCATGACGCAGACACCACCATGTTTTACACAGGATGCTGCATGCGTGGTTTTGGTTTCATCTGACTACAGAGCACAAGCTCAGACAAGAACATTTTGTTCTTGGAAAAACCTGAAACGTACAGTCTGAGGCAAACGGCGAGTGTTGTTTGTGAGCATAAAGTTGATCAAGTGGAACAGCATTCGCAGGGAGCAATGTGACAAAACGTACTCTCTGTCTTCTTTTTAGAATGAAGCAATTTATTTTTGTTCTCTTTGTAGCCGATTTGTTAGAACAAAATTTTACCTTCAGAATTTGCGTGTGCAACGTTTTCTGCCTTTTGAGTTTTGCTGCTGGAGCAGGTGTGAAGTTCGGGGGACGAGCTCAGACAAAGAAAACGGGTGAAATCACAGAGCGAGCGCAAGCCACAAAACAGAAGATGACAAAAGCATCTCCAAAAAAAGAAGAAGAAAAACCTTGAACAAAAAGGAAGGTGTGAGGCAGTCGACAAGCGATGAAAATACGAGTGGAGAAGAGGAGCAATCAGAGGAAGAAACAGCTTCTTGTTTCAAACACTGAGGCGCGCAGACGGCGGTGAGTTGTGATCGTGCGTTTCGTGAGAGCGCGGTTTGAAAAAGAACTGCGTCTCATCTGTGAGAGCAGGCAAAGCAAAGAGACGCACGGATGAAACGGAGAACTGAAACATCGACTCGGCAGGAAAGACCTCAAAATCCACAGGGGAACAAAAGGGATATAAAAAATAAAATAAAATAAAAACTAGATGAAACGGCTAAACTGCCGAGGACGGGCTCGGATGTCTGACGGAGCGCGTGGAGAGAATGAAGAAGCGGCGGGGAGCGGATGTGAAGCGGCGTCTCTCTGAGCCGGTCTCACGGTTCCGCTCTGATGTGTGGAGGAAGTTGGCTGGCCTCCGTTTTCTCAGGACGTTTTTCCCGCTCCGCGGAAGACACGCAAAGTTTGAGGTTAATGCGATCACCCTGAGTTTTCATCTCTGCTCGCACAAAAAAAAAAAAACTTTCATGACCTTCCTGCCACCTGAAATCTCCATTTTTTTTTTGAGAAGCAAAGTTGGGTTTTCCTCTCCCCCCTCTACCAGATTAACACGATGCACAGAGTTACAAAATCCTCATTAGGAATCGCAATTTCCATAACGTGGTCAAACCCATTCGTCCGTGTAATTGCAATCCGTTTCCGTTGGTTAATGAGCGCGTGTCCCGACCGGTGACGGAAGACAAAATCAAACCCGAACGTGGAGGAAAAGATTCTCCCTTCTGTTCTTTTCAGAAAGCTTGACGTAGAAAAGCTGCAGCCAGTAGGTGAAGTTGACCTTTCACCAGAGGGTCGGAAAGGTAAACATACCATTCCACCATTCTGTGTGGAAGTTGTTGCTGATGGAAGAAGAGCCAGCAGACTTTAGTAACAGTGAGGTTTTCCAAAAATGAAATCTGAGGAAGCAAAAGTTGAGATAAAAAAAAAAGATTCTGCATCAACCCTGCTCTGCATAACCATCACTGCCACTTGTCCGATTATAATTAATAATAGTCATAATAATATATCACTCCCAGTTGGACACATGGGAATGGCATGATACAAAATGTCTAATCCTGCATCCCAATTTTTATTTTTACGTTTATAAATATCCCCATCGGATCGTTTGGAGGGTTTTAATGCGTTTCTGTGTTTTCAGTGACTTGGCTTGGCTGTATTTTTGTTTTCCAAAAATATCCTGAGGGTAGAAAAAGTTTGCTATTCGTTGTTCTACAGAGAAATAAAACCACGTGAAACTGACGAGGCCACAACCTACCAAAAAAAAAGAAGGAAAAAAAAAGAAACGGTGGTCAGAAATTGGCCCGACGTTTCTGATCTGTGCATTTCTAAAGTCGATCACCGGTAGAACTTTATCCTGTTAAACTGGAATACAAACATAAACCAGGTCGAATGAACAATTGTAAGAATTTATTTTTTTAAAAATTACAACCCCCCCCCCAAAAAAAAGGTTCAAATAAAGAATCTGCAAATTACACATGAAATCACACGACTTGCTTCACCTCTTCCATGCTGAAGAATTGTCCATGTTCTGCCTTGTTGTAAAAATATCTTCAGCGTTTCAGGCTGAAGCTAAAGCAGAGAAACACAACAAACAAACATCCTTCCAGAAATCCTGCTGCAGCTGCTGCTGCTGCTGCAGAAGTGCTTTCATTTCAACTTAAACCACAGATCAGCCATATTTCCCTTCAAACAGCTGATGCCGAGGTCACGCCTGCTTCTGCACTTCCAGGCAGTTGAGAGTGGATGTGGAGGGACAGGATGTAGAGAGTGTGTGTGTGTGTGTGTGTGTGTGTGTGTGTGTGTGTGGGTGTGTGTGTGTGTGTGTGTGTGTGTGTGTGTGTGTGTGTTTGTGTGTGTTTGTGTGTGTGAAGGGGGGATAAGGTGAGGAAACTACTGATGCATTCTGGCGCATTTTCTGCTGCAGCACCCAGGGAATGTTATTGGAAAAGTAAGTTCCTCCCTAAAGGAGGTCCCCCGAGCTGCAGGCAAAGCATATCGGCCCCATCCTGGCCCGGCGCGGCGCGGCGCGCTCCGACAGGAGGGGACGGGATGAGGGGCCGCCGTGGGACGTGCGGAAAGTCTGCACAGGAAAACTGGAGTGAGATCACAGCAAATATCTGTTCAGGGAGCAGAGAACGAGTCCCGCTGCTGCAGGGATGCAGGGCTGCAGAGAGGATGAGTCCACAGACCTTCAGATCGCTACTCAGCCCAACCTTTTGGATTTCCATCTAATCATAAAAACTACTGACTCTTTTTGTTTTTTCTGACCTCAGAAATAGAAGCTGTGTAGCCCAGTGGATCTTTGCTCTTCAAGCTAAAAACAATCCTGCATAAAAGGACGGACATCTTTATTGTTGCCTCCCTCCACTAAATATCCGTCAGGGTTTCAAACACAGCGGCATTCAGAAAGTGAAGTTCTAGATGTCGACGAGGACATCCACATGAGGTTTCTCCGGGCATTTTAGACGAAATGTGGTCGGATATTGTGTAATAATTCAACAAAGTCTCAGTACTCAGGCCTGGAGCGATGCCATTTCTGAAGCTATCTGGAGTACATCAGCCGACAGTCAAACAGACTGTGTGGGGAAACTAACAGAGGAGATGTCCAAGGAAGTTTGTTCTCAGAAGAAGTACAAAGAACTCCAAAAATAGATTCGAGGCAACTGCAGAAGTTTTCTCACATTTTCTGACAATAGCACTCATGACTTCATCCACCGGAACAACAGGAGACCGGAGCGATGCTCCCGGCAGAGCCGCGAGGAGAAAACGTTCCTTGTACTGCAGATGAATTTCATCCTGCAAATTTAAACATGTTGGTAAAATTCTTGAGGAAAGCATCATTTCTTTGGAGTGGTCAAGTCAAAGTACTGCAACAGCATGCGGATAGAGGAAAAGGGGGAGTAAATTTCTGCCAGAAACTTTTGAGATTCATCTCAGAAAAAACAGGGAAATTTCTGATTTTCCAAAGTCAAAAAACGTTCGAATTTTCAAACTCAGAAATTTCCACCTTTTCTTCAAGAAAACTTCTGAGATTAATCTGGATTATTATAATTTTTTTTCCCTTTTGCTTCTTTTTTCCTACCTACCATAGCCCTGCTATGCTTAAGTACAGGGTAACCGAAGCATAAAGGCCTTGAAAAAAACTTGAAGAAAACTGTCGTTTTGAGAAAATCCAAAGCAAAGAAGTGAAAACTGGAAAACAGAAATTGCTGCTGCATAAAAAGGCCACATTATGTCTGACATAATGTCTGATAATCACAATAAAAATCACCTATAGAGATGTCAAATGAAGAATTATTTAACGCCGTATCAAATATTTAAAATGTGTGTTTGCACTGCAACTAGTCCAGAAAAAACAATCAGAGTCATAATATTTATATGCAGATTATTGGAATAATAGGTGGGATGTGTTGGGCAGGAATGGAGGTTTACAGACTTCCATGATGAAAAAAAAAACAAAAACCCTGATTTGAATTCATTCCTTCAGCTTTACTGCTTCCATCTGCCTTCAGAGTTGTTCACTTGTACATTAGCCAGACATCCAGTGCCGGCAGCAAAATTCTCACATTAAAATCAGCTGACTGCTTTAAAAAATTTACAAAAACATCTTGAGCTTTCATATGCTTTCCACGCTTTTGTCTGTGAAAGACGAAACAGACGAGGGGAGGGAAGTGCGGCGCCGCTCCCGCCTCCTGCCGCATTTTGGCTCCGTGGCTCCGTTCGCTGTGAGCTGTATTGATTTCTGATTTGAGAGCCGCTGCACTGTGCATGCATGCAGGAAGGTGCCACGGAGCATGGCCTGACCTTTATCGGCGTGCGCAGATGCTGGACTCGGCTGCGCGGGCAGGAAGGGCCGCGCGGACCGCCGCCGTGGCGACAGGCGGACGGAATGGGAACGGCGACCCATATTGACCGCGACCAGACTCTGTCCGTTTCTCAAGAGCAAATGTCTTATTTATGTGTCTCCTGACATGGACGGAAACATAATCAGCCGCAGTACAAAGCTGCGTTTACATCGACCAGTTTGACATTTCGAAAATAAATTTGCTCAATGGAAACACGGCAGTTAAACAAAAAAAAAAAAAAACTTTCTTGATTTGAAAAAAATAAAAAAAGTCCCGACTTTAGGATGAGGTGTTTAAACAAAATTGGTTTATTTTGCGATGCAGTGATTACCTATAAGTCACCAACACTCCGTGGGGAATCACAACACACCACACAATTTAAAGAAACCACTTAATATATGCCTCTCCTTGCCTTGTTTGTTGGCGACACTTTTTCTGGCCACATGAAACAGACTGTAGATCAGATCTGATGCTGTTTCAAAACTAATATCGCCAGGGGCAACCTGGAGACGCCGTTGGTCCTGCAGGTCAGCAGCTGCAATCTGGACTGAATTTTTCTTGTTCTCTCAGTGGATGTACTGACACTACAGATACTGTAGTGAGTGTGTGAGTCTTTTGTTGGGTACTTTGACTTTACCCTCAGAAATTGCTTTTAGTTGTAAGGTTCTGTGATACTCTGCTCTTCTTCGTCCAATGCTACGTATCGCAAGATGGCTTGTTACACACAGAGCCGCTTTGTTGTTCGTCATCGTTCATCTTATTTTGTCTTTGGGCTCTGATGAAGTGTCCCAAAGGTTACGGACAACCTACAGATATCAGCGACTTAAAAATAGAAACCTCCCGGCATGAAGCAGGAACATGATTGAAGGCAGCATCAGAATGCCTGGACTGTGGACTCACAAACTGGCAGACACTAATTCAAGAACCGTATGTGATACCGCGCCGCGCTCGGGTTGCAGGCCCCGGGGCCGTCACAACGTTCACTCTGAGCCGGGCTTATCCCGGTGCGGCCATTTTTTTTTTTTTTTTTGTTTTACAAAAATCAACGTTTTTATTATAGTAGTTTTCCTCCTTAGGGTTTTTTTTTTTTTCTTATTTGTTGTTTTTTTATGTTTCAGATCAGCAAACAAATTCTGAGAGAAATAATGTGATTAAATAAAAGGCGATATCCAAGTAACTGAATTAATACGGGGGGGGAAAGCTGTGTGAACAAACCCGGTCTTATTCCTCTAAACCTGATGACTTGTTGTTTCCTCTTCTAGCTGCCAGCGGGTTTTTCAAGTCAATGTGGAGCAAATTTACCCCACTGTTAAATTAAACCTTAAAAATTAAGAAATTCAGCCACGAATTTCAGCCACAAGCGATGATTTGTCAAAGTAATTTGTACATATAAGCAGGAATCCAGCCTGGTTGTGACTAACAAAACTGAGAAGTTAAACAACTTTTTATATATATATAAAAAAAGCATGATGTAAACTATGATGAAGAAAACTGAATCATACTGAATCATACTACTGAAACGATTCCAACAAATTACAGAAAAAAAACAACAACAAACAAACAAAACACCACAACCAAAATCAGAAAGACATCATTTCAGAGAGACATTATAAGGCTCTCCTTAATGAAACAAAAGAAAGCAGCAGCCGTGAATACGACAAGCTGAGCTGAAGACGATCCAGGCGGTGTCAGGGGACCGGCTGCAGGCGGGTAAGTTAAGCCCCGTGGGTCCATTCTGGGATATATGGAAAAGTGCTGGCTGGGGGGAAAGCTGCCTCGCTCAGCAGGACGAGGATCAGAGTAAACATGTGTCCTGTCAGTCATGGTGCCAGGAGGGGGCAGCGCCGTACACATTCCAGAAATACCCAAGGAAAGGTTTCAGGAAAAGACTTCGGCGCCTACAAAAAGGTCACAAATTGCGCGTTTTATCATCGCCGCGATTCTAAATCTTTAAAGGCTGCATCCCCCCCCTTTACAACCACGACCACGAATACTCCAGGTGATTCTGGTCCGTCCGCCACTCATTTGTTTATGAATCCATCAGCGCTTAGTTAAACATCGGCCTCTCCAGGGATGGAGCTTCTCAGCTGCGTTATCTTCGCCGGCTCAATAAGGAAAACCCAACCTGGCAACCTTTATTACTTTAATATTCTCTGCAGCTTTACACGGGCAGCTCCCGGCCTGGAGATAGTTTTCTCAGGAGGCCTAAATGTTAATCGGAGTCATCACAAAGACTAAACCCTCCCCCCGGGTTCCCCCCATCCCCAACCTTCCCCCCCCAAAAATTTACTTTATTTTATTAACAAAGCTATCTCTGGGCTGCACACCGTCTCATCTGTAGGTGAATATGAATCCTTTGAGAATGTATGGCGGGGCACCGTCCCCATTAGCAACACTTAATCCTGCTTCTGTGAGCCACTAAAGGGAGGAGAGGCATTTAATTATCATTATCTTTCTTTATGTGGACTTAGCGGCGAAACCGCCAACAGGAATTTTAATTTGTTGTCGTTTTATTGTTTTCATGCCAAACAGGGGTACAACCCGGTGAGAAATCGTTAGAGGTGCTATTTTATGTTGTGTATTTTGCAGGACACAGCGTCATTGTACAGCACAGCCAAGTGACTGCAGCTGCTGCAGATGTGAAAAACATATACGCTGTCCATAGGAGCCATATCTGATACTGTGAAATTGGCCTCTGTCTCTTTAAGATGCTGCTACGCTTTCGGACACTCCGCCTTCAGCATGTCGTCGCAGCGGCGCTGCTTCATGATGCCGTTTATATCCGTTTTAGGAGTGCTGCCGTTCCACCAGGCTAAGGCTGCGTTCACACTGCAGCCTGAAGCGACCCAGTTCCGATGTTTTTTTTTAACGTAATGCGACCTGCATCTGATCGTTTCATGACAGTCTGAACAACACAGATCAGATTCTTTCCAAATGCGACCCGAGTCAATTTGGATATTCGATATGTATCTGATTCAAATGTGACCTAACATCCAGGTTGCATTCACCCGACCTGAACGCTACCGACACTCACAAACGTCGCTATTCTGGGTCCTGATACACGCAAGCAGCAAGAAAAACAACAACCATGCCAAACTATAAGAAGGATTAATTTGTTTATATGCTAGTTCCGGTCGGATAACTTTAAAATTGTAAGCTGTGCTCCAGGTTTACCTCCACCAACACTGAGCACGTGTCCAGTGTGAACTATTTGCAGTTCACACTGGAGAACTGTGCAGGTCGCTTATATTTGGAAGTGTGAACGACCAGAGCGAAAAATTTGAATTGGGTCACTTCAGGTTGCAGTGTGAACGTAGCCTAACGCTACTTGCTGCTGCCGCCAGCAGCAGCAAGTAGCTGCCCATTAAATAGACAAGTTCTGAGGCAACCTTGAATGGTTGCCACGGGAGATGCAAGGACTCCTTAAGCATGTATGAAAGAGTCAAAGCAACTCTGAAGCGTGTGTTCGACTGGTGGAACGCCTTCACAACATGTTATAAAGCTCAAAAAAGTTGATTTTGCATAGTGTCCTCCCCTTTAAAAAATGACAACATGCCGGAAAAAATAACTGCAATGACCAAAGCGCAATCATTTTAATAGCTTTCAGGGGTTTTTTTTTAACAGTTTCTGGTGGAGGAAGTGAGGGCCAACCCATTGGCGTTTTTCAGCTCCCCTCACTGTCCTCTGCAGGGCCGTTCGGTCTGCGCCTGTTGGAGCATAAACTTTTAATTCAAATTTGATAAAGCACTGTGTACCCTGTGCATAACATAAATAATGCAGCTGTATTTTCTACTAAAAGTTTGTAGCACACCAACTGAATGGATGCAAAAAAGTGTCTTCAGTCATATCTAATAAATTAAAATATCTGTTCTGATGAGAGTCACAGATTAAAAGTACCATTTGAAAATAATATTTTGTTCTTTTCATTAAGCCCACATTTCTGTGTTGAAATTCTTTTTTTTTTTTATTGGTCTGATGTAATATGTCAATCCTAAATGTCATATTTCCCATTAGCTGTAAGTGGAAAAATCATCGCAGTTAACAAAAATAAATGCTCGAAAACATCATTCTGTGTGTAATCAATCGTTAATGTTAATGAGGTAAATGAAGTTTTTGGTAATATTGTGATTTATTGAACATGTTTGCGTGGCATCATCTTGCCTACATGCACGGGCCGAGTTGTGAGGCGATAGGAGAATAAAAACATGGAGGCGTAAAATACCAGCTTACGCAAAGATCCAGTCACCTAAAACACAAAAGCAACAATGAAATAAACTCCTGAAAGCAGACGTTTAGAAAAACTGCACACAAATGCTTCACGGCCGTTTTTGCGGTCTTGCATGCGGTCGAAAGCAAGAGAAGCAGCAAAACGAGGCGCTAAAGGGAACCTAATAGAGAGAATTGTGTGATCTAATTGTGCTGAAGGGCATTAAACACTCGGCCCCGACTCACACACAGCCATGCGCTCTGCCTTCATCTACTCACTGCGATGGCTTCACACCAAGAACTGTTTTAACCTTGTAACAGAGGAATTCCTTCTGGCAAGAGAAAATATAACATTTCCCTGGTTAAATATGAATGTAGGGCAGCGGAGGCAAACACGTTTTATAACAATCTCTTTGTCCCACCGAGAGAGAAAAATGACTCTAAGGAGAAGATTTTAGGCTGCAGAAGAACCAACGTCATTTTGTCTTCTGTGAATTCTCCAAATATTTCTTTTCCCCGAGAAAATGAATATTTGGGAAATATTCCTGTCGAACTTTTGGCACGATTGCGGATAAAGCCATACTCTTTGGCAGCTTTTTTTTTTCTTGGGGAAAAGAATAGATAATTCTCTCTTTTTGTTTTTACGATTTAAGAGTCTTGGAAGTGTTGGAAGCTCTGCAAAAGCGCAGTTCGAACCAATTGGCGTCAAAACTGATCCAGCCCAGTCATTCTGACGCCCAGCAGCCGAATCCAGAGAGAGATGTTATTAACTACACCGTTTTTCTAAGGAAAGACAAGTGTTCCTCAATAGCGCTCTGTAATTTTGTCATTCTTTCCCCACTAAATATTCAGCAAATTATTACGCAGTCTGATTATATTCAAGATCTCAGAGTTAAGCAATTAACAGCATGCCTTTTTTTTTCTTCTTCTTGGATTTACATCCCCACGGTAGAGAAGTGCGCCACTATGTGAGACTCCAACATTCAGCGCGTTATGCAACCCAGCAAGCAGATCAATAAACCATCATCATCACAACTACATCGCCACGTCTCCTCCTTGTACTCCCTCAGCAGCCTTCAGGTCCAACCCAAAAGCCTCTCCCACATAAATCAAGTCAAATCCAGAGTGCTCAGCACATCCCTGGGGCATGCTGATCACCCAACACTCATCCCCCCCCTGCCATTGTTCTCCGGGGCTGTCTCAGCCCCTCACACTGCAGCCCAGTCGCTGCCAGTCAGGTCCATTTGGTAGAGAATCGGGGAACAGCAGACACTTGTCTCTGTGGTTAAGTGGCTGTAGGTCAACGTGTTCAACACGAGTGCCTGTGAAGCTGCATTCCAGAGACGCCAGAACCGTGACGTCTCACGAACGGCGCGCTAAAACGTTGTCCGGTCGACAAACGCTCCCCGTGCCACGGCTCGGTTTGCCGCGATCGTTTTAACGCCGCCAAATGTTGCTTGGCTGTGTTTGTTGTAGTCCGGCGTCGCAGACAGACGGTACGGCTGACAAGACCGCATAACATACCCACTTTACGTAAGACATCATTACCAATCGCAGGTTTTTTTTTTATTGACGGCTCCGCTCAGAAGAAATTAAACCTTCACGTGTCATAATTCATTTCAGCGCCATCCGCCATCAAACGCAAAACACTGTCACACACCGATTACATAAATCAAAGCCAGACCTTTGACCTTGGAAGTGAATTTCTCTTCTAAATAGGCTTCCATTCATCCGCTCTGCTTTTTTTTTTTTTTTACGTCAGAGGAAAGTTGACAAGGCATGAAGAAAACACGGGGGAAAAAGGGAAACGCGCAAAACGCCCGGGATGGAGAAAACAAAGCAGCAGGGAGTTGAAGGGCAAAGAGAGGGTTACTTCAGGACTTCCTGTTTCCACGCTTGCGTGGAATCTCCAGCACATGAAAAACAGACGGCTGCTGCCAAAGCTGTCTGATGAGAGGAAAACACACAACACACAGAAAAAAACAACAAAAAAAAAAACAAGCGTTCGATGAGCGTGTTTGCTGTCTAACTAACGAGAGAAAAACAGGGAGTCAAAGTTCACAAAGTGGTGAGTGGAAATGCCACATGAATAGGTAACGTTTGTATTATTGCATGTCAAAGAATGAGTTGAATCTTTGGATCAAAACAAAATGCCGTTTCCAACAGGAAATCTTACATCATTGACAGTAAAGCTTCTGCATGTTTAAACGCAATATAAAATCGAAATTACAATTGTCGAAGAAACAATTCTCAAGTTATATTATTTAATCATGAGTCCAAACATTGTGTTTTAGATCTAAAACCCTTGATGCGTAATAATCAGCCACTGACCAACGAACATGAGCCAATAAAACTCCATAGAAAGCTACAAAAAGAAGAGGATTCTTCTTACCAGGTCTCGTCGTTTTTGAACTCAAGTTCTCCGTAGGTGTCTTCAAAGTCCTCCCCTCCGCCTTTGGCAAGTCCCTCCACTGTGCGATAAGGCACAATGACAGTTCCCCTTGCTCCAGAAGTCCTCAGCACTTTCACCTCCATAATGCCGACGCTTTCACTGACGTGAACTGAGCTGCTCTCGAAGGTGAAAATGCCTGAATGATCGTCATCCAGAATCGTCACCGTAGCCACAGCGGGAAATCCGAGGGTGGCCTTTGGGTACGGGAGACTGTTGGCAGACAACACCTCGTCTTCAGTTTCCAAGACCCGAAGATTATTGAGACGCACAAAGAAGTGCTCGTCCTCTTCAAAGATGTCATCGTCGATGATGCCGATGCTTATCTCTTTGATTATCTCCCCTGGTTTGAACACCACTGTGCCCTCTGTGAACTCGTAGTCTGCTCCAGCGTTAGCCGAGCCGTCTTCCGTTTTATAATCCACGTAGATCGTCTTGTTGACGTCACCACCCTTTCTGGTGATAGTCAGGATGGCAGCACCGCAGTTCTCAAGGCACTGGTAGGCAGCAGGCTCAAACGCTATCCGAGACACATACTCTTCGGGCTCCTCCACGTGCACCTCTTGCACGCTGGCACTCTTCTTCGCTTGTTCTGCTACATGTTTCTTCAGGATATTCCCAGCGCCGGTCATCATTCGGGTGGCCTGGATACGGTAGAAGGCACGGCTCTTTTGCTGATGTGAGAGAGCGTAGTAATTAGCCATCTCAACCAGCTGATCAAGATCTTTCTCTGGGTGCTTCTGCTTTAGGTCCTTTAAGATGCGAATCATATCCCGACGGGACTCGTCTACCTCTTTGCTCTCAATCAGGCCGATCAGATTACTGGTTGCACTTCCATCCATAAAGTGAGAGTTGACCATCTTGCCGTCCATCTCAATCCCTTTGGAGCGTTCTGTTTCCGTCTCAATGATGACACCCCTGTGTTTGTCAGTGCGATATTTCTTATGCATAAACTTGTAGAAGAGCAGTCGTCTGTCTGCTACCCAGGCGAGTAGGACGCATATGGGAAAAAAGGATAGTGTGACTAGGCCTTCCCAGACCTGGACTACATTAGGAGAAAAAACAGCCAGGATCATGTAGAGCCAGATGTAAGCAAAGATACTCCAGCCTGCGGTGACAAAGAAAACTCTCAGGTGTTTGACCTTGCGCACTTCACCCTGGGGAATGACGGACACACAGAGGCCAATGATGACAAACATGTTGAAGGCTGCACTGCCAACAATTGTCGATGGACCAAGTTCACCAGATTTGAACTCGTGTCCGCAAACTTCAATCACAGAGAGCAGAATCTCGGGGGCAGATGAGCCTAAGGCCATGAGAGTAAGGTTGGAAACCGTTTCATTCCACACCCGAATTGTGGTCGTCGTCGTTTCTCCATTGGGCCTTTTGATGACAATTTCTCTTTCTTGGGAGGTGATGACCTCAATGGCTGCCATGAAACGGTCGGCAATGATGGACACACCAAGAAACATGTAGATCATGGCCACAAAATAGACTATGACCCGAGCAATCTTGTCTCCCATGGACGGATCCTCGGGATACCAGATGGGGAGGATGATCCCTGTTTGACATTTTGAGTTGCCCTTGCAGGTGGCATTGTTGGGGCTGAGTAAAGGGCTCGGAGTAGTCCGGGCCTCTGTACAAAGGAAAGCTACAGCCACAGAGACCAGCCCCAACCAGAGGCAGGCTGATGTCCCTGGTTTTAGGGGCCTTGAACCCTCCATGCACCCTTCTTCGTCTTAAGGGGCCTTGCAACACTGACAGTCCCTCTGGGATCCAGCACTGGGCTGTGCTTTCTTCCACCCACCACCTGCCAAAGAGGAACAACAGAAAAGACACTGTGGTTATATCGCAGTTTTTGGATGGAAATGCAATGTGTTCAGCATCACAATAGTAACAACATTCAGACAAAGACAACTACGATGAACCAATATCACCACGTTGGACTCTTGTTGGATTTGTGAGTAATAATGATTACAGACCTGCACACATACTTGGAATGCAGTGTGTATTTATTGACTGAATTGAGATTGAATGAAGAGAGCCAGAGAGCAGGAATTCTCTAGCATTGCTGCAGATTCTTGATTAAAAGGCTTTGATTTCAACGGTTGCAGCTCTTGCTGTATGTTCAGGCTTGTTGTCCAGTTGTCAGGCAAACCTAAATCTCGCGCCTTTGAACTATCTTAACATCTTGAGACTTGGGTTTTCTTTCAGTACTGTATGAATCATTTTAACCCCGATAAACAGATCAAATGTGACAGATTGTGAAAAAGTTCAGGATCTGTGAATATTTGAGAAACTCAACCCAAATTCAGTGTTGAATATAATACTAGAAGTTACCAGTGAGAGAGAAAATGAAGATCTTCACACACAATTTTTTGACCTCAAAAGTAATATTTCGTGGACAAAGTTTAATTGAGTCAGACTTTTGCATCCAGTGGCGCTTATTGTTGGAAATCTCTGGGATAGCACTCGGCTCAGAAGAAAATGACTCACTCAGCAGTGAGGAACTGTCCCAACTGTGAGAGCGTGACAACAAGCAGAAACACGAAAGCTCATCCAAAGACACGCTGAAACTTAAGACAACAATAGGAAAGCAGTTCAGACGTTGCCCAAATTCGTAAAAGCTCAATCAAAGCATCTAATGCACTTCTTAGACCCTTAACGGTAAAATCTTCAGTCTTCTTTTAACGCTAACGGCTGAAGCCAGTGGCAGGAAGAGAGTCATGAACTCTTGACCATCCTGAACTCAATGCACATTCGAACAGCTGCGATTTATCGCAAAGACTGTCACCTCAGTTATGCCTGATTATTTAGCGTTTCTGGACGGTCTGAACTTCACGACGCTTCGTGATCCCTGGGGCTCACTGACTGTGAAGTCCCTAAGAAACATACAAAGTATCGCAATCAATCATTCTGTCCTGAAATCAGTAGAGGATTTTGGCTTTCATTAGTCTGACACTTGCTTCTCTTTGCTTTGGTTGACCTAAATCTGCATTCGCACTCAATATGGTACCGTGAAAATGCAACCCTGTGTTCAGGTGCCGGGCTGAAGCACTGGTTACCATGGAAAACACTCCAACACTGCATCCCATATTATCTTTTTAGAGGAATGTCAATCTGTTTATTTATTTATGCATTTACAATTTTAGTGGTAGAAAAATTACCCCTATATATATAGATATATATAGATGATGTGGGGGGGGAAAGGATTTTGATGGTAGATTTCAATATACACACCAGGAGGAGGAAAGAAAAGAATGACAGTGAATTGCAGCCCATGCTGGAGACGAGGAACTTATATTTTCCTGAATCAGCAGAGCCATCACTGTGGACTGCAGCCAGGCGTACAATCCCTGAGAGAATCAGCAGTGCAGAGCACAAACAAGCACAACAGGGGAGGAACCGTGTGAATGAGGTGTGACTTATTAATTAAAGCAAAGGTTGAATTTCGCATGAAAGGAAATGTTTGTTTACTTCCTGGAAAGTGATCAGAATAAAATGAAGGCATCGTGTTTTCTACTTTCAGAGAAGCAGAAGGCACTGAGAGGCAGCGGGTAACGGTGACGCCGACCGGCCTGCCTCTTCCCCAAACCTGCTTCTATCAGGTGATGCAGACGCTGCAATAAAGCCGCAGAGAAACAGCGGAAAACACACAACGGTTATATTGCGGCTTTTTGACGGAAACGCAGTGTGTTCGGCATCACACTGATGTCTGTCTGAACGATATTCAGACAAAGACATACAGTGACGCACTATCACCACGTTGGATTCTTGTTGGATTTGTAATTAATAATTATGACAGACCTGCACACGTACTTGGGTATTTATTTAAAGAAACGGCCTCTTAATGTGATGCAAAGTCAGAACGGATTAAAATGGGTCACCAAACTGACCTTTACACAGAAGTCTTATATTATTCCCGTCCATCTGTTTTAATAGCAAGGTCCAATTAATGTTTTTGGGGGGGTTTTTTGCTGGAAAAACTAAAAGTAATGAGAACGGAGCTGAAAGTCGGTACAGCTGCAGAAATAAGATCATTTCCTTTGACATCTTTCTCAGTTATTGCTGTCGTTATAACCCATAATCAGAATCTAATGTGTGTTTTTGTAATAAACGGAACCGGACTTCATCCAGTTAACTCTAACGGAGACACTCAGATTGTCAGGAGCCACCTACTGCCTGATTGGATGAAAAGCTAGATAATGTTTTATCTATTTTGCTGTATTTACTGTTGATGCTTTCACAATTTCTTTTTTTTTTTTCTTTTTTTTACAATTTGCCTTTAGTTTTAATGGGATTTTAAATGACAGGCCAACACAAAGCAATGCATGACTGTCAAGAGGAAGCAAAACGGTTTCAAACTAATGACCAAATGGAAAAAGTGTGACATTGTCCTCTTTGATGCAAGCGCCCATAAATAAAATCCACTGCAGCTCCAGGTGCCTCGTTGGTAAATAGGATCTTCTCGCGTGTAATTTAATCTCAACGTAAGGATAAACATATGGGGACAAAAATGTGGAGAAGTTTAAAGTAAGATTGATTCATAAAACAGAATTGTTAGTTTTGAACGTGTCACAGAGACAAAAAAAAAAAAAAAAAGAAGCAAGCAATCGGCAGCAGGCAGGCAGTGAGGGGAGCAGGGAGGCTGTCATAAATAACCAAAGTTGTCCTGCTGTTGCGACAGCTTTAAATTCACACCAAACCTTTTAAAAGCTGGATGTCGATCCGCCGCATTTCAGCCAGAAGAGCTAGCTGACCAGCTCAGAGCTTACTGGATGTAAATTCAGAGTGTGGGTGTAAGAAAGAAAAGTAAAGGAGCATTCTTTCTTTCTTTCCAGCGGCATGGCAACAAATGGGAGACAGAAAGTCTGGGCAACTCAACGCTCCCTGCCTCTGTAATCATGATATATATATATATACTTTTAAATTAAAGTTTAAAAGTAGGAAAGAACACGTTGATCCCACTCTGCATGTGCACAGTAGCAGGAGAAATATACCTCTCCGCCCCTCCTCTACTGCCTCCCTGGGCAACTGCCCATTTAAAGTCTGCCACCGCTGATAACTGACTCCTGCCAAAAACCCAATTAAAAGAGCATATACAGTCAGAATTTAGATGAATTTGTAGCCTAAGCACATTCTAAACATTTCTGGAATCTAAAAGATTTATTTCGAGCTGCTAAAACTACATCCCTACATTTTTTCTTTTTGCACTTTTCACCGGTACTATACCCAAATGAAATACACGCGCAGCCGGTTCACCACTGTGTAAATCCAGACAGCAGCTATTAGCTGTTTAAATGTATTTATCTGACTGATTTATGCTCATGTTCCAGAGGTCGCTGTGCGCTCGGCATATTGCTCCATGGCTCCGAGCGGCGCGATCCGCGCGCAGATCCCTAAACCCCCCGCATCACCACCATTTCCCCCTATTTTGGGAGGTGGGTCTCGTTTAAAGAGGCTATTTGAGACGCGCGTAAACATGGACTCAGCAGACACACCGAGAGCCTCAGCTGTCGCTGATTAATCATCATGAGGGCCGGATGCCATCGCCTCCACGTAGGGAGGGGGGAATCCCCCTGCTGGAGCACCCATAGGTCCGCACCGTAACTTAGCCTATTATAGGATGCAGGCAGGCCTCTGTGTGTGTGTGTGTGTGTGTGTGTGTGTGGGGGTGTGTGTATTCTCTCCCATCAACTCCAAAGAGTGTAGGAGAAGCGCAGACAATAAATTATTATTAATAATAATAATAATAATAATAATAATAATGATGATGATGACGATGATGATGATGATGAAATAAATAAATAAATAAATATAAATAAAAACTCCAGCTTTCTCTGAGTTATTTCACTGTCCCACCCATTCAGACAGAATATCACGAATCCATCCGAGCCGGTTCGGTTGTAACGGATCACGTCTGCAGCTTGATGGTCAGATTGAAAGCGCGTGCGGGCTGATGGAGCACATCCAGCTCACATCATCATCACACATCCAGCTCACATCATCATCATCATCATCATCATCATCATCATCATCACCACCACCCTCATCATCATCATCATCATCATCATCACTCTCTAATGTGATCGTTTCTACATGTGCATCTGTAAAACATTCGTTTTGTGTTATTGTGATTATTTGCATGTGATGCATCAGTGTATCACTTTGCATGGCTGCGTGTTCATCATTACTCACCTGGATCTGTATGTGAGTGAGTTTATGTGGAGACAGCTCAGCAGCTCCCGTCCGCCCCCTTTATTCTTATTATTATTAGTCTTCTGATTCTTATTCTTCCTCTTCTTGTTGTTGTTGTTGTTGTTTTCGCCGAGCCGGTCCTAAAATAATCCGCACACCACGATCCCACGGCGAGGCTGCCGTGTCGTCCTCATGAACAAGAGGGAGCGTGCGGGTCCTCTCCCCCCCCCCATCCCCGTCCCCCGCCCCACGCACCCCCTCGCGCCCCCCGGCCTGCCCACGGTGCTGCCGAATGTGTCGGATCGAACCGGGCCAAAGGGGAGGGCGATCGCCTTTCGTCTTCTCCTTGCCGTGGCGCCCTTCCTCCCCGGAATCCTCCCCACCCCCCCCCCCACCCCCCCGGCCGAAACAGGACGGGGCCGGTGGGTCGCGGGGCTGTCAGTAACGAGGGAGGAGGAGGCGAGTGGCTCGGTATTTTAGGACCGCACGCTGGGTGGGAGATGGATCTCCTCCTCCTCCTCCTCCTCCTCCGCCTCCCCCTTCTTCTTCTCCTTCTTCTCGAGCCCGTCCGAGCGTCTCTGCCTCCTCCTGCAAGCCGTGAATCAGCGCTCTCCTCCTCCTCCTCCTCCTCCGCTTCTTCTTCCTCCTTCTCTTCTCCTCCGCGACAGCGTTGGAAATGATGATGCCTCTCCCGCGGACGTGGAGGAGAAGCCTGGCTTTCAGGCGCCGGTGACAAACCGCAATCGATAGCCTGTTAACGACCGCAGTTCTTCACCCGTTGCGTGTTCTGGCGAAGTTGCCGCGCAGAGCTGCGCGCTGCTGGACTTTGCGCATCTGAGAGAGAGGAACGCCGGGTTGCGTGCGCGCGTGCGATTGCGCTCGTGCGTGTGTGTGGCGTGTGTGGTGTGTGTGATGTGTGTGGTGTGTGTCTCCTCCCGTGGATTGTCATCCTCTGTTGAGAAGCCCGAGCCGTGGACCCTCACGCGTTAAAGGTGTGAAATGGTCCACACCCCCCTCCCACCCCGCCCCAAACACACACACACACACACACACACACACACACACGCACGCACGCACGCATACACACTCACAGCTCTTCTGTGGTCGAATAAAAATAGGTAAATAAATAAATAAATAAATAAAAATCACTCTTCCGATTCCACGCAGCTACGTCACCATCAGCTGAGCGAGAGAAGCCAGCAACCCAAAAACTGAGAGGGAGGGGAGGAGAGTCAGACTTTCAACTCTGATGCTAAAATAAACACACAGAAGAAGAAGAAGAAGAAGAACACTGGGTCAGCCGCCTGCAGATTATAGTAAATAACACAGTGGCGTTCCCAATGGGGGGGGCCGTAGCCCCATCTGGGAAATAACGCTGACCACCGTAAAGGCTGCCGGGAAAATCCAGGGGAGCACAAAGGCATACAGTGATCTCCTTCTATCGAAAACATACATATAAAAATGTAAAGCCCGATAAATATATCGATAAATATTTAAAATCAGTGGGAATATTTAGTGAAGGGATATATTTTATTTATTTATGGCCACTGCCATGAAAATGTTCTGCGGATGCCACAGACCACGGCTCCTGCGGCCTGACCTCCCTTTTCAAAACGAGATGCATTTTCACCTCTAATTAAGGTGTCAGGAAAAAAAAAAAAAAACTCCCAGGGTAAAACCAAACCCAATGTAAAATTAATTCCAATTTTTAAAAGCCTTTTGAAATAATTAGCTCCTAATAAATAATGGACGGTTGTTCATTTGTTTCTGGAGCATCGCAGTGAGACTCGTGGCCTGTCCCGCTTGCAGCGCGTATATAGAGTCCCGTTTTCCTTTGGAAAGCGGGAAAAATCAACTGGATCCGATTTTTAATGACACAGCCCGGCACTTATAACAGAATCCTAATAACTTGTTCAGATTTGCATGCTTGTCGTCAACAATCACTCGCCCAGTGGGCAGAGTGCATGATGAGCCGGTCCGGTCAGGCTCCTCATGTCTGGATGTAGTTTTATTTTTGAATGAAGTTTTCAGATCCAAGTGAAGGAGTGAGGCAGCTGATTACACCCCGGATGGATTTATGTGTGGTCTGGAACCAGCAGCCAGCCTGCGTTGTATGACTGGATATGATTGGAGTTCTGGATCGATTCTCTTCTTTCATCAGAGTTTGGAGACGATTAATGAAAAAAAAAAAAAAAAACAACCAGCGGATGTTTTCCCTCCTGCAGATGAGCTCGTGGTGTGACCTAGTGGTGACCGCCTGGTCATAATCTTCTGCTCCGGAATTACCTCTGGTGCAAAGCTTGACGTAATTTAATCGCGATTAATCGGTTATCGGAATAATCATCAACTAATTTAATCGTTTAATTTAATCAATTAATCGTTAAAGAAAGCTGTTTGCTGAAAGAACAACACGCTCGCGGCAGAAATAAAGCCAAAACCGTATAAAAACATTTACATTTCGCATTTAAGATAAAAATGTAAACCTTTCAGACTGTAAACATGTTCCGCCCAGAACTCCTCCGATGTCGGTTTTTAGTTTCCCCTGGTTCAAATGTTGATTTTAATTTTCTATTAAGAACTTTTTTTTTTCTATCCGATTATTAATCAGTTAATCTCTGAAAAATCTTACTGAAAATGGTGCATTATGGAAAAAAAAAAAAAAAAAAAAAGACTTTTTAAATAGAAACCTTTCCTCTATGAAGAGTTTGGGGTCAGTGGAGTATTTATGAATTGAACTGAGTTCAACTTTTTGCCCAATCATGTAGAGAATACATTTTGTTATTTTGAGTTTTTAGTTAGTATTTTTCTCTCTCTCTGCCTCCAACACATGGTGACTTTATGCATGCTTATCATTTTGAAGCTGCAATCACTTCAGCAGGGAAAAACATAACAACAGCAGCCGGTGGATTCGAGTCCCCGGCCAGGAGAGGAGGTGGAGGAGGTGGAGGAGGTGGAGGTGGTGGAGGGGGGCCCTCTGATCCTCACATCACCCCTGAGCCACGTCCACTTACAGCGGTCAGTAATGAATAGTGAAGCTGTGAAAGAGGAAAGGTAAAGAGTCGCCTCGCATCACGATTAAAGGACCTCAGACCCCAGGGTCCATTTGCTGTGACTGGAGAGTGTTTGCAGCGTCCTGCGAAGGTGTGTTTGCGTGTGTGTGTGTGTGTGTGTGTGTGTGTGTGTGTGTGTGTGTGTGTGTGTGTGTGTGTGTGTGTGTGTGTGTGTGTGTGTGTGTGTGTGTGAGAGCCGGGATGCAAAGAGCATGAAGATGGAGGCCAAAAGCCCCCAAAAAAGTTCCGAGTCAGGTTTAACTTGATTCTGAGTCTCTTCATCTGTAGGTTGAGAACAGTGCGGCTGACCCGGATTTGAAGGCAGGGGAATATTTTTAGGCCAGCTGGACTCGCTTCACGTCTTCCACGTGGTTTCTCGTGTCGAACTTGTTCACTCTCGTGAGGTTTGCAAACCGGAAGCTGTGGAAAGTTTCCTTGTGCCACAATTTAGGAGAAAAACAAGACATCAGGCTGGATCAGAAACAGATAAAATGCATGTTAATTTTTTTTCTGTGAATTTTTTCTGCTTTATTTGCAAACGCAAATGCAAATAGTGCAGCATTTTCACTGTAGCCACACCACAGAGAAGGACCACAAACATCAAACTTGACTGCACTGCATTTGTTGCTTTGTGTTTTGATATGAACCGTTGTATTGTAAGTAACTCTGAAATGTGCCGTTTGCTGAATTAACCCCACATTCAGAACACTGATCAACCCAAAACTGCACAGAAACTATAGAAATTTTGTATTTTAGATGAAAAAAACACCAACTTTTTAAAACATATTTTCAACCCAGAACTTCTCAAGTGGTGTTATTTTTAGCTTCACCCTATTCAAATTCTGCAAAGTGATCCTATTACCCTTTGGCATCTTATTATGCTATTAATTAGTTAATTGAAAACAATAGTTTACAGATCGGCGCTAAACACTATAGAGATGTTAAGTGAAACATCCCCAGCTTTTGCCTTGCGCTGTTGCAGTAGACACAATCACAACGGAGGCTGTTTAAAAGCCCTGACCTCAGACGCCCTCCCCTGGAAGCAACGGTGCTAAAGGAGAACATGGCCACCAGCTCGTCCGGCCCGGACTGTTCATAACGTTTGCGCTCTCAGCTCGGACGAGAGCCACAAAGACTGATGTTTGCTCCCTAAGAGTGAGCGCGCACACCCACACCGACTCCACTGCATCTGGGAGGCAGCGCAGGACTCTGGAGCTCCTCTACTCATCTGGCGAGGCCTGTCTATCTGTCTGTCTGTCTGCCTGTCTGTCTGTCTGCCTGTCTATAAGATGGGTCTTGGTGTGTGTGTGCGTGTATGTGTGCAGAGCTGCCTTCACCACACACACACACACACACACACACTCTACCTCCACCTCCTCGCCTCTGCCCAGCAGCCACGTTTCCATGGCAACGTGTGGCCCTTGCCTCTCTGGCTCGGTGGCTGGGAGAGTGGAAGTGACGGCGGCGATCTGCGCTTGTTCCGTCTGGCTCATTATGTGGGGAATGAAGTGAAACAGCCAGAGGCTGCATTTGTTCTGCGCGGACTACCCCTCAGCTGCCAGGCGGCCGTCTATTTATAGATAGATATGAAATGAGAGAGAGAGAGAGAGAGAGAGAGAGAGAGAGGGAGAGAGAGAGGGAGGTTTCTTGACTCACCACCTCCTCTTCTTGCCTCTCCTTCTCTGTTGCCCTTTACGTGATATTTCAGTGACTGTGGAGTTTTTTTTTTTTGTGGATTTCTCTAATCTGAGGATGAAATTTTAGTTTATATTTCTTGTGTTCATTAAGTCTTCATGAAACACATTTGAATTATTGAAAGAATCCTGAAGTCAGCGTCTCCGATCCACAAAGAAAGCATGAATCATTCAGAAAGGCCTACTCTCTGAATCCATATTTCAAAAGGACAGACGTGGCTATTTCCAAAGTTCGCTTTTCGACTGATGGTTCCAGAATTTAACAGGATTCAACTCGCACATTAAATATATATATATACATATACATATAAACATTACATTGTCACCATGCGAGTTTCTCAAAACATAAATTGTTTGGTCAAAAACAAATTGAGTGAAAAGTTTTCGTTTTCTGAAAAGTTTTGAAATGTTTTTTTTTTTCCCAAGCTAATTTCTAAAACTTAGAATAAAAAAAAACATCCTGGGCAAGTTTATTCAGGAAAAAAAAAAGAATTTCAAAAATAATAAAATTCTTCTTTGAACACTGAAGAACAAAACATGTGATTTTCCACAATATATATAAAAACAGTGAAAAATATTTTGATAAAAAAAACATGCACATGTAATGCTATTTTCATAAACACAATCAGTCCGTTGCAGTGAGAAGTAGTGACTGTCAGAGAAACTGATTACTCCTGAGACACGGAGAGCCTGAGGAAACGCTGAGCTCTTGTGTTATTTATTCTTTTCTATTTTTCAGCAGGTGAATCAATGCAATATTCTTGTAAACAGACTCTATCCGTGTTTTTGCTACAAAGACAAAAAATGGGGAGAAAATATCACTTTTAAGAAAAACAGTAATGATTTATTGAAACAGAAAAAATCACATGTGGATCTCCTGCAAGAGGGAAGTGAAATGCCACCTGTTGGCGTTTTGTTACTGACCTGATCTGTAACCCTAGCAACAATTTTTAAAGGCACGGTATTATGTAAAATTTGCTTTTTTTTTTTTTTTCTTTTGCATTTTACATCGTGCTGCGATTCCCTCATCAAAAACCTACCGGGAGTGTTGTTTTGATTTGTTCATCCATGTTTGCGAAATCCTTTAATCGCCACGGCAACCATTCAGCTGTGCAGCACGCTTAGGTGAACCTAGTCCCGCCCTTGAGACAGAGCTCCTCCTCAGAGCTGCAGTTTCCAAACTTCAGAAATTCCACCTCTCAGAGGAGCCGTCTCCCGCTCGGCTCCTTCAGACTAGCCAGCAACAATTAGCAAACACCTGGAGAAACTGTGGATCTACTGGGCTCATTATAAGAGCTACCTCTCAGTGCAATGTAAAATTTCTGACTTTATGTCTCATTTTATAAGAACCAAAGGTAACAAAAGTGAATTGACTGTGCTATGAAATGGCACTAGGTGCCTGGAAAATACACAGTACTGTCCCTTTAAAGAATCCACATATTGTGGAAGTTGGTTGACATCATGTTCAGGTCACCAATGTGGAAATCAGCAAAGAGAGATAAAAAACCATTTTGAGTCTCGCTTTATTCTCAACGTCTTCCAACCACAAAACAAAACATTGGACGGGAGAACAACACGCTCTGCATTTCTGCTCTCTCCCCTTCACAATAAGGGCCTACAGTCTGACGTAAAATAAATATGTTTGGGTCCGCCACAATATTTTAAAAGCAGAAACTTTTCACCAGCAGTTCTGAAGGTGCTGCAGCCAGAAGAAACCAACATGATTTTCTCCTAAATGAACTTTTCCAAAGATTCGGGGCCCCCCGACGCGAGCCAAGGGCTTACAAGCTGTGCTCAGAGCTCCGGAGCCGCAGCGCTTCGGGGACGGCCAGACATCGGTGCCGCCGTCTCCACGGGCCCCTGCGCTGTCTGGTGTGATCTTTTGTGCGTCTGTGTGAGCGCGTGCGGTGGGCTCGGCCCGGAAGCCTCAGTGTGTTTTTCTCAGATTGCTGCGCTGCTGCTCCTGGTACTCCTTGGAGTCCTCCCAGGGACGGGGACCACGGATGTTCTTCCACTCGTCCAAATTAATCTCCTTCAACTTCTGGGAAGAAAAAAAAAAAACAAACAGAAAAGGATGAACTGCTTTTTCTTTTTTTTTTTTTTAACTTCAGGATGGAAGTTTTTCCACTACTAAAAAAACAGATTAAGCTTCGCAGACGCCACACAAGACTTTATACGAGTCTTTGAGCCGGCGTCTTTCACCGCCAGCTCAAAGACTTGAATTATTTTTCGGTTTATTTGTTTCACTTTCTGACTGTGATGCTGATCCGGGTGAGTGTTGGTCACTGTGCGCTGCTCTACCTGCTGTCTGGCCGCTCCGGGTGTCGTTTTTCTTTTTTTCTTTCGTTAAGCCTCGATCGAGCCAAACTCCGTCAAGCGTTTGTTTTTTAAATGTCATATTAGATTCTTTGTGTCGACGCATTTTTGACGCGGTTCACCCCCACCGAGGCAATTTTCCGCCGCAACACGCAAACGGGCCCCGTTCACTGTCGGAGCGTTACAGTTCCACACGACGGGATTCGTTGCTGCGCACTTGCTCCGTATGAAGGAAAGAGGAGACGAGCCGCACACGCAGGCCGTGAAGTGAGATAGAGGTGATCGGTTTTGGTAATCGGCAACAAGAGACCAACTGTGCGATCGGCACTCGCTGATCACACAGTTTGTTTTTTTGTTTTTTTTTACAGAAATCAGCCAATTAGGAATTTTTCATTTTCAGATGCATGGATTTAAGGCTTAACAATGATGCGCAGACACCTTGACTACAAACCGTATGGACGCCCAGGACGGGTTCAGCTGTTCTCCTCACGCCGTCCGTCCCCAGCGTCTCTTACCTTATACTCGTCCTCCAGGATGACCGCCTGCTTCTCCAGATTCACCTTCGCCTCCAGTGAAGGATCCAACTGCAAGATGACGAGAAGAAGAAAAAAGAAAAAGTGAGAGACAGTTTTTATTGTTGCAGTCTGAGATTTCTGCTTTAAGGCTTTCCTCTGGTAACCTCCATCTATTTTCTTCAAAAACAACATTTGAAAAACGGAAAGCTTTCTTCGTAGCAGCAGAACCATTTCTTGTCCCTTAAATGTCGCATTTTGTCCCTTTGCAGCCACACATGCATGTCTGCGTATCTAACAGACCAAGAGTAAATGGTGGATGAAGATGGTACACGTTCAAGGCTCTTTCAACTGGACATATACTTGATAAATCGGGCCTCTGTGACAAGAAGATGGTAAAAAAAAAAAAAATGTTCAAATCCAATAATTTTTTATCATCTGTTTCACAATCATCATTTTTGAAGGCATGTGACGTTAAGCTAAAAATAATTCATTGAGATTTTATCTGACCACCCAACTGACTGACTGCCAGTCAAATTGATCAAGTCATCAAAGAACCAGGAACTTGGGTCAGAACAAAATTAAGAACCTATTTATTATATCTGCCTTATAAGTTGATCGATTCGGCGTCAATCTCAAAGGGTTTGACAAAACAAAAAGCCATAACGAAAGTTTGATCTCATTTAGTTTTATTTTTGTGGTCAAAAGTCCGGGACCTTGCAATTAAAATGGACCTTGGTCAGGAGCGGGTCCAAAGTGACGATCACGTTTAATGAGTTCGTAATATTCCACTGTAACAATGCCGAGGGTTTTCTGTGTGTGACAGATGAGTTTTACTATTCCAAGACCGACTAATTAGACCTACAGCACCATGGCTAATGAATTATTTATAGAATATTTTGCAGCTGTCAAACTAGAGGATTAATAGCCTTAAAAATTAGTATCTTATTAACAGTCTAATAGCTGTACTTTATACAAAAAAACATCTCAAATATGAAGCCATTAAAAGGTAAAAAAAAAAAAAGTTCAGCAAGGAATAAAAGCCTTGAAGTTCATCCCGGCCCGCAGGCTAAATTAAATCACTGAAGAGAAAATGCAAATTTAATCACACTGGACTTAATCTCTGACTGTGGTTTCAGCGTATATGTGATGTCTGAGAGAGAGCCGGCTAATGTAATCAGCTGATACCAACCCAAGCAAAAACCGGAAGAGCGCTTTTAATAACGCGCCTCGTCTCCGCTCTTTAAATATTCAGCGCATTAAGTCGCGCGCGCGGAGGCGAAGTTGGACTCCGCGGGGGTTTGGAGCGAGTCTGGTCGCTGCACTCACCTTCGCAAAAGGAGTGTGTGTGGTGTGTGTGTGTGTGTGTGTGTGTGAGAGAGAGAGAGGAGAGAGGGGAGCCACAGATACAAGGCCCACGGCACAGCGCGCTCATCCGCCGTTGGCCGCCGCCGCACATCAGGGGTAACGTAAGGAAAGACGGCCCTGCCATCTGGCTCCCACCCTGATGACTTGCGTCGGAGTCTGTCAGCGGAAGCGAGCACTGAGTGCCAGATCATTACGCCTTCTGGTTACATAATCATTCTTTTAACTAACTGGTTGCTATTTTGTGAAATATTAAACTTTGCTTTTGACTTTGTAGCCTTGTATTTAATTTTTTTAACGTTGTAAAAGGTGGAACCTCCTAAATACCAGAGGTTTATTGGTGAATTGATCCTATTTTCACTTTGTTTTGCGGTTTTCAGTTGAAAGAGGGAGTACTTCTTTTTTAAACGCAATAGACAATGGATAGAATCCTCTTCTATATTAACAAAATCTTCTATAATGAAGAAAAATACTAAACACTGAAACCTTCTCCATGTCAGAAGTCTTATAATCTTATATTATTCAGTGAAATAATCTACTAGTGGAACTAGTAATAGTTAGTATTCAGTGTCTCAACTTAAATTTCCTATCCAGGTTTCCTACACTCACTTTGCTTTCTGCTAACAAAATTTTAAAACATATTCAAACAAGAGCAGGTCTGTTGAAAGCTCATCCACACTAAAATTCAGTCCAGAACAATGTGATGCTAGTTGATGACATGATCAATATGCTAAATTACTAATGACCTTACCTCAATATTAAAGACTTACCTCAGAAAATACTAATGAGTAAACAATAACTAGAACTGTGAGCAAACAAGCCTCATCTACTTGTAATGTTTTCCAATCTTATTTAGAGATGAAATAGTAAAACCCTACTTGATCTGACCTCGATTAAATTTAACCACATGACTCTCTCTGCACACCTAGACGCTGCAGTTTCAGCTCTAGCCACTAGGAGGAGTACACACTCTGGTCACGGTGTTGCACAGGCCTTCCTGCCTTGAAGTTTTCCCTTTGCGTGAGAAATTAAATCAAGATTATCTCGGTACAAACCCGCTTTCTGATTTTCTGGGCGTCGTAACGGATTTGAGTAAACTCCCGCAAGCCAAAGGAGCCACCAATGACCAGCAGCTGAAAGAAAGACAAAAACAAAGGGGGAGCGGGGCTGTCATTCTGGTTCCTGTCCCAAACTCACAGCATGCGTGGAGCTGTCCAGTATGAAAACGTTTTCGGGATTTTTACACGGATAAAAAGCAACACCAACAAACAAACAAAAATATTACTGACTAGAATTGCTGCAATGGTGATGCAAAATTAGTTTCTTTTTTTTCTTTGTAAACAGGCATTAGTAGCCGACTGCCTTAAACCCACATGTGATGGGTAACGATACAAAGTTACACCCCACAGTTTTACATAAGGTCACTTTGGCTAAAGGACGCAGCATGCCGTCAAAAAAAGAAACCATATATATCAAATGTTACTATACTAAACCGGAAAATAATGAGTTAATGCGTCTAGTAAATTTCTGTCTGTGTTACAAGAGAACTGCCTGCTTTACTCTATGAGTGTTTATGTAAATGCTAACTAGCTAACACAACCTGTTCACGTGCGTAACAACTCCTGACGTCAGACCAGATCACTCTTACCAGCATAGGGACTCCATACTTGAAGGTTTTGTTTCTCTGCAGCGTCTTCCAACTAAACATGACGTCTTCGTTCAGCTACATGACCCTTTGTTGTCATCGGTGAGCAGGTCACGACTGAGGAAGCGCTTGATTTCCTGTGTCCGGCATCAAAATCTTCCGGATAGGTACAACTTTAAGAATATTAGTTCCCATTGTTGCCCTTTCGCTGAATTTTGGACCTCTGGGTTAGTAAATATCAGCTTCGCATACAAAATTATATATGCGTCACCAAATCACTTTATGAGGTTTTTTTTTATTTTTTATTTATTTATTAATGTTGCACAAAGAAAATGTTTCATTCCAAAATGGAAAATCACAGATTTACTTTCACATTCACCCTTGTCAGAAATAAAAACTTCAATGTATTTTTTATAGCTTTTATGTGAAACACCAGTACAGAAGAGTGCAGAATTGTGCAGTGGAAAAAAGTGATGTTTTTCAAATCTAGTTTCCATTTCAATAAATGTGTTTTTCAATTGTTCTTCCAGCTGCTTTGCAAATATACAAACTGATAATTATTATTTTTGCCTATTCTCATTTGTAAAATGGCTCAGGCTCAGTCACATTGGATGTCTGTGACCATCACTTTTCAAAAATTGCCACAAATTTTCAATTGGATTTGGTTCTGGACATTAACCTCATCAAAACCTAACAGGATCTCTATCATGTTGAACCAGCAAACCTCCACCTCAGGTTTCTTCTGTTTTTGCTGCCTGACATGATACAAAATGCAATTTTCAAATGATTAATTCACCCCAATTGGGGTTAATTAACTAAAGAAAAGCAGCAAACGTTTGAGGCCGGAGAGGCTTCGACAATTCAACTAGGAATTCTCAGAATTGTGAACATTTTGAAAAGCCATTCACATTTTTCTTTTTTTCTTATTTGTGTGCTGCTATGACACACACCAGTGCAAACCTTAAAGGCCTTGTTTGTGCTGCAGCAAATGTGTAGAAATTGTAAGAATATTTTGTGCGTGTACTCTTTGATCACAATACGATCAGAACACACACACACACACACACACACACACACACAATGTGTTCTTGTATCAAAAAACCCGACAAAGTAAAGATTTCTTTCTCCCTACAACTTGAAAAGGGTAAATTTTATAAGATCTGGACCAAATGGACTGAGTATGTAAAACCAATTAGATCAGATTTCACTTGATTGTTCTCGTGAATTACATGTACTTCTATATTCTTGTGATCTTCTATTGCTTGAAGTGGTGCGATCCCCATATTTTGTTTGTTTTCTTTCTTTATTTATTATTATTATTTTTATTTTTTTCTATTTTACTTAGTCTATTCGGGTTTGTTTTTTGTTCGTTTGTTGTGAGCATTTTTGTTCAAAATTGCTATCGTTTATAACTAAAACTGTTAAAAAATACCAGAAAGGCGATATGGACAAAACCACATGGATTCCATGCTTTCACCTCATGTACGACCTCAAATGGGTAACTCTAGAATTACTGTATGTGATGGAAATTTGTCTTTCTAAATAAAAGAAAAAAATGATAAAAAAAACCCGACAAAGTGCAGACGTGGTTTTTTTTTTCTTTATTACAATTTTTCGTCTCTTATTTAACCAGGTGAAGAAAAATACCTTTTTTTTGTTCAGTATAATAAAATATGTTAACTTTATTCATTTTTCTGAAGAAAATCAATGACGAAAAAAAAAAAAAACACATTTTATCTCTCCCTCTATGTAAACCTGGAGAGTCGCTGCTTTGCGATGAAAAGCAAACACAACAAAGACGGAGCGAGGGAGGGGAGGAAGGAGCGGTGACGAAGCCGGTCAGGTGAGAGGTCACGGAAGATACTGACAAAAAGATAAGGCCTGAAACGTACAAAAAAAAGAAAAGAAAAAAACAAAATGAGCGCAGCTGGACAGGAGGCTGGAGACGAGTCGGAGCACGTGGCGGTGAACGGAGAGGGGAGGGGGGAGGATGGTCCCGGGTCAGGACGCCCGACGCCAGTGTTCAGAGGTCGCTCTCCCCGTACAGAGCCGTGGAGAAGGACATGTAGTCCAGGGCTCCGGGGACGCCGTCGGGGCCCGTGTAGGGGGCCATGCGCGCGATGCAGTACTCGGCCTGGTCTGGGGGCAGCTCGCGGCGCAGCTCGTCAGCCAAGATGTAGTTCTGCAGAGAGTCGACGGGGGAAAAACCGAGGTTCAGTTTTGTCATGTCAGATTATGTCCAGTAGAGTCATTGCATCCATTTCATTTATGGTTTATTTCCATTTTATTTATAGTTTTTGGTTGTTGCATTGCTTTTTTTCATATTTAATATGTCATCCACTCTAGATTTCAGTTTTCTGGCTGATCAACAATCTGCAATATATTCATTTGTGGGGATAAATAGAAACGGATGTCATACTTTTCGGACAAATTAAGAAAAATTAACCACTTTATTTCCTTTCCACTTTACATTTTGAGTTGGTCTGTCACATAAAGTCTCACTAATCTCTTCTCTCTACCGATATCTGGTTGTACTGCGGGGGGCTTGTTGGGTTTTCCGAGCCGCTCCGCAGTGCCGTACCTTGTCCCCAGCGAGAACCTTGAAGGACGCCATGACCTGGTCGGCCGTGTCCGTGTCGGCCGTCTCGCGGGACATGAAGTCTATGAAGGCCTGGAAGGTGACGATGCCCATTCTGTTGGGGTCCACGACGCTCATGATGCGGGAGAACTCGTTTTCCCCCTGGTGGCGACAGACAGGTCACGGTAGAGCAGCGATAGTCGGACGATGTCACGCACAAACTGGGAAATCAAAGTACGTGAACACGGCGGAGAATTTACACCTTAAACTTCGGGTTGTGATGGAGAGATTTTCATCCATGTAAAAGAAGAATTCTTCAGAAAATTACATAATTTAACACAAGATCGAAACGATAAATTAGCTAAATTGTGATTAATCGATTATTGAAATAATTTATCAACCGATCAATCGTTGAGTGAAGAATACAGTCTCAAAAAGAACCTGTTCTCACATGATGTTAGAAGTGTTTTTTAAGCTGCAGATTCATCCTTTGCTACAAATGATCAACTATTCACTAAAGGAATTTTCTGAAATCCAATTAATCGTCAGAATAAATCAATACCTAAAATAATTATTAGCTGCAGCCCTAAGACATCCAGGTTGTTCACTTTTTTTGTTGTCGTTTTAAATCTCATTAAATCTACAACCATTACCAACTCCAAGTGGTCCGGCTCACACACACAATGACATGCTCATCCTTGAAGAGTGCTCAATGCTTTACCAGGTTGTAACCCATGGAGATAAGGCAGGTTTTGAAGTCTTCTGCATCCATGATTCCTGTTCTCTTCTACAAGGTCAGCGACAGACAAACAAAACCAGCAGGAGAGGAGAAATACAGCAGAGGGAGGGAAGGGGAAAAGAAACCAGGAGAAGAAGAAAGGTTCGAGTGAGAAGATTTTGAAGCAAAGTGTGTGGAAAACATGGAGAGAGTTCAAACAGGAAGAGTAAAGGCAACAACACACAGGAAGAGACGGAGGGATGACAGAGGAAGTGCAAAAGAGAGAAAAAAAAAAAAAGAAAGAAAGAAAGAAAGAAAGAAAGAAAGAAAGAAAGAAAGAAAGAAAGAAAGAAAGAAAGAAAGAAAGAAAGAAAGAAAGAAAGAAAGAAAGAAAGAAAGAAAGAAAGAAAGAGAAAGAAAAAAAAACTTCCGTTAAACCTCGCACTGCGGGAGTGTGGCTACGATCAAATACCTGCGCGTCGTTGGCGATATCGAAGCCCAGGCTGATCAGGCAGGCCTTGAACTCTTCCGCGCCCAGAGTGCCCGAGTGGTCCTGGTGTGTGGGGGAGGGGCCACAGGCCATGCAGCAACACATACAGCCCAATCAGTGATGGCGAGGGGGAAACGGGGAGGGGGAAAGGGTGGTGGGGTGTAGGGTAGGTGGTTGGGGGGGGGGAGAGGAAGGGAGGGGAAGGGAGAGGACCATGCATAAGAGACAGAAAACAGAGAACACAGTGCATATCGATTAGGACCGGGCAGGTGAACACATGGTGGCAGCGGCGCTGCCATGCTCGGCGAGGGCATTCAGAGGCGTTAATGTGCAGCGGGGCGGGCGGATCGCAGGGCCACCAGGTGGGCTTATTCATATCGTCAATGGCACAGAAACAGAACAACAACAAGAAGTACGACGGAGTATCAGAGCCATGCTAAGAAGAATATAAATATGTATAAAAAAATTTAAAAAAAATCACGAGAGTAAAGTCGCACCGGGAAAAAAAAGCTGAGATAATTCGAGAATAAACTCGTACGTGAATGAAGTCGGAGGATATCGAGAATAAGTTTCTACGAGAAAAAAAGTCAAAATAATACGAGAATAAAGTCATAAAATTACCAGAGTAAAGTCAAAATATTAAGAGACCTGTGGTAAAATGCTAATAGATTTTATTCTGGCAATGCTACAACTTAATTATCGTAATTTTATGACTTTATTCTCGAAATGTTATTTTTCCATTTTTTTCTTAGTGTGGCCTCAATACTCCGGCGTAAAAAAGAAAAACTGTTTGATTTTCTTTCCTTTAAAACAAGACACCTCAAAGAACATGATTAAAACAAACATTAATTTTGAATATGCAACAAACAAATAAATTAAGTCTTCAAATTACCAAAACCCCCAAAAAGCTATTTAACTATTTAATGTATGTACCTGCCGTTAATACATTAAAAGATGAGATTCACCTCAGAAATCACGAATCACCTTCTCAGTCTCTCTGGAAAACTTTTCACTCCAGCTGCAGTTTGTCATGTTGGTGCGTTTGGTCAGATAGACGCGAGATAGTTGGATGGATCTGCGTCTAAATTGAAGCAACGCTCCTGGATTTCCTGTTCGCTCCTGTTCCGACCCTCGTCTACGGTCACGAGATTTGGACCATGGCCGCAAGGACAAAATCGGAGAAGCTTGTTAACACTTTTCCCCTCAACACAAATTAATCCGTTTCCTTGTTTGGAGTTTACAACAACTTTCCGTTGTCGTTTAACAAGCCGAGTTAAATGACTTCTGAGTTACTCTGGATGCAGGCAGGACCTGCCAGCAGCAGGTGTGAAGTCGGGGAGACGTACCTGCTGCTGGAACGAACAACGAAGTGAAGACTCTGACATCACAGAGGGACCGGAGGTCAAGCTTCATTGAGTCAACATGGGGGTTATATGCTGTTTTCCAGGAATTTCTCTTTAGTGGTCTTCCCCTTTATCTCACTGTGTCAGGTATGCTTACTCAATTTTATTTAAATCAGTAATTCTCAATTTCTGTTGTTTGCTTACTCATTTTTATATATATATATATATATATATATATATATTTTTATGATTTACTCCCATCCAATCTTAGATTAATTTTAGTCAAACATATCTTGTGTTGTTTAATAGGCTCTAATTTTAAATGTCTGTCCAGTGAGGATTTAATTACTAAAGATTATTTCACATAATAGATTAAATTTTAGATGAAGAGCCAGATATCTTCATTTCTCATAGCGCTCCCACCTCATCCCACAAAAACAACCTCCCAACTCAGGGAATGGAAAAAACTGAGGAAAAACACAGTTCATATTTAACAGCAGCAACTAATATTCAGAGTAAAGATATTTCTGGTAACACTTCAGACTGATGTGACGCCGTCATAAATATGACAAAAGAGTTTATGAATGTTTATGACTGTCGTCATGAAGTGTCATTTGTTGAATATTTACACTTTTAATGCAAAGTTGCTCCAAAAGTTGCATTCAAAGTGTCAACTTTACAATATTTTATAGATAATGACACTTTAATGCAAAGTTGACACTTTTAATGCAACTTTTAGAGCAACTTTGCTTTAAAAGTATCATAATTTACTGACTGGCACGTCATGACAACATTCATAAAGACTCCTTCATGTTCATGGATACCCCGACAATTAAAGTGTTACCACGTTTCTTACGTATTTGAGTATTTTCCTACAACGGTTCCAGGATAAATCCATAACTTTGTTCCATGTCTATTCTCCGATTGGTTCCCACAAAACCCTTTGCACGGCTTAGCCGTCCCTCCGGCCGCGGCTCTGCGGAGCGACTCGGTACTGACCCTGTCGAAGTGGTTGAAGGAGGCGCGGAACTCGTTCAGCTGCTCCTGGCTGATGCCCTTGGCGTCTCGCGTCAGGATCTGGTTCTCGATTTCGTTGATGGTGCGGGCGATGGTGGTGAGTAGCTGCTCCCAGCCCACACGGATGTGCTGCACGGCAGAGAGAGACCGGGAGAAGAGGAAGAGGATGATGAAGGAGTCGGAGAGTCCTGGATCTGAGCTTCAATCTTCCCTTTATCCGACCTGAGGTCGCATTTAGAACCAATGCCCTGATGCATTCTGGGGTGTTATAATATTTTAGGCCCGCCTGCTGTGCTTCTGTCTGGTGATGAATTCTAACATTTCTTTCAATATTTTCTAACATTAAAGTCACCAATGTAAATGTATTTTACTGGGATTTTATGTCAGACTAACTGGAAGTAGCCTGTAAATGTGAAGCAAAAATATTAAATAATCCACCAATTTTTAACATTTTTTTTTACCAATAACCTGCATAAGAAGTTTGGCAAGGAGCTGGATTCATACGTCACTTTGACTTTGAGCCATTTTAATTCATGAAGATGCTTTGATGAAACCGTTTGTCCTCAGCCTCAAACCACCAGCTTACATTTACCCATGATGGACATAAAATACATAAATAAGCTAGCTAGCGAGGGTATATTAGCAGCTAGTTAGCGGTTAGCCTCAACAAATTCAATTCTTCGTAATGGATTGAGAATGTATGGATGCGACGCAAACGTTTGCCTGACAATAAAGTCCAGCGAGAAAAATAAACCACATAGAATACAGTAATTAATGTCTTTAAAGCCAACTTAAGTCTTTTCATTATGAATTTAGCACATTTAAGGCTTTAATTTTGAATTTAAGACTTTAAATCTGGACACCCTGAGTCAAATAATCGATATACGAGTGGAGATTAGCATCAGGAGGACTGGACTTGATCCTGTGCTGTGACGTTTACCTCCATTGTGTAGTTGGTGTGTTTGTTGTCGAAGATGAGAGCCTCTTGAATGAGTTGGTGGTCTCCCTCCAGCTGGTCGATCTTTGGCTTGTAGTTGACGATGCTTTTCTCGTACTGGCGAAGGTGGGTCAATTGGTCCTCTAGGGTGCCGTGCATTTCGATCGAGATGCGGCCGATTTCCTGCTCAGGCGTACAGACACGAGATGTCTGGCTTTTACAGCCTCACCAAAAGTTTTCACGTTAAATCTCGTCATGAATTTGTTTCAACCTCCATCTTGGTCTGGATCCAGGGCCCGATGACGTTGGCCTGCGTGGCGAACTGCCTGCGCAGACGCTCGTTGTTCTGCTGCCGGGCATGCTCTTCGATCAGAGCCTGGTCTCGCTGAGGCACCAACTGCCTGACCTGCAGATTGGAGTTAAAATTGTAAAAAAAAAAAAAAACTTGTGTCTTAAGGAGAAAGAAGAAAAATCGCTGTGTACTGGTCCCAGTACCTTATCCCATTTAGCGTTGATCTCCTGCGGGTTGATGGTTGTGTAGGGGTTGGTGCCGGCCATGTTCACATGATAGGTCTGCACAATTTTGGCGATCTCATTGTGGATGCCGAGGATGGCCAGGCGCTCTTTGTCGGCCTCTGGCAGCGTGGCTTTGAACTGCTCATGGGCTGTGCTCAGTCCCTGAAACAACAACAGACGCTTGAAACGGCATGCGCCGTCATCTTCTCGTGTGTGATTAACGGAAACAGCGACAGTTTCCCTTTTAGACTGAAGAGAACGCGTTCAAATATATATACACCTTGAACACGCCCGCACCAAGACTTTGAGTTCAAATCAAATTTCAAGGCCTTCACCTCAAGTTGAGTGTCATGTCTGTAAGGATCCGACTCAAATCAAGTCTCAAGTCTTGGAAGGCCAAGTTTATTTAGCACATTTTAAACATTTCCTTATTACAATAAATTCTTGTTTGGTTCGTGCCGGTTTAGGTCCTTGCTCACCTGGATTTCTTCAATTGTGTGAACGATGAAAGTGTCCTGCAGGTCCTCCATGGCGCCCTCCATCCAGTTATTGAATGGCGCTGCTCTTTTGGCAAACTCAAGGTACAGTTGGTCGATAGTTTCAAGCAACTTCTCAGTTCTCTGGTGAGATGGAAAGAACACAAAGGCTGTTTCATCAGTGTTTCAGAGAACCAGGAATTCACTTGTGCATCGCACTCCGGCAGCACTGCAGCTTTCAGCAGGGCTCACCTGTAGCGCCTCAGTGCGTTTCACAGTCATGCCTCCCAGTGCGTCCCACTGATCGCAGATCCGCTGGCAGCGAGCGTTTACACTGGGGGAGTCGTAGTAGTCCAGCTCACTGCAGGACAAAGCAGATCTTACACTGGGGCAATCAAATTTTATTTGTATAGCACATTTCAGCTACAAGGCATTTCAAAGTGCTTTACATCATAAACACAAAATACAACATAAAATAAAAAAAAAAAAATACCAACATAAAATAAAAATAAAATACCACGGAATTTAAGCGCCTGTTACCGCCGGACTCCGCCGTCCGTTTAACCACGGGTATTCGCGGGCCCCGTTGCCCACAACAGGAAAAAGGTCTCAACCTACAACTTACATACTTATCCACAAATGCAAATCCAAATACAAATCCATACATATTACATTTCAAATACAGTTCTAAACAGGTGTGTTTTTAGTTGAGATTTAAAGGAAGTCAGGGTTTCTGCTGTTTTACAGTTTTCTGGAAGTTGGTTCCAAATTTTTTGGTCCATAGATGCTGAAAGCTGCTTCTCCTCTTTTGGTTCTGGTTCTGGGGATGCAGAGCAGACCAGAACCAGAAGACCTGAGAGGTCTGGCAGGTTGATACAACAACAGCAGATCTTTAATGTATTGTGGTGCTAAACCGTTCAGTGATTTATAAACTAACAACAGTATTTTAAAAATCTATTCTTTGAGCTACAGGGAGCCAGTGGAGGGACTTTAAAACTGGTGTTATGTGCTCTATCTTCTTGGTTCTAGTAAGAACGCGAGCAGCAGCGTTTTTGGATCAGCTGCAGCTGTTTGATTGATTTGTTGGACAGGCCTGTGAAGACGCTGTTACAATAATCAATGCGACTAAAGATAAAGGCATGGATGAGTTTCTCTAGATCTAGCTGAGACATCAGTCCTCTAATCCTGGAGATGTTCTTCAGGTGATAGAAGGCCGATTTTGTTACTGTCTTTATGTGGCTCTGGAGGTTCAAGTCCGAGTCCATCACTACTCCCAGATTTCGGGCCTGATCACTAGTTTTTTAGATGTATTAACTGAAGCTGTGCATTGACTCTAGGTCGTTCCTCTTTAGGTCCAAAAAATAATTACTTCAGTTTTGTTTTTTGTTCAGTTGAAGAAAGTTTTGGCTCATCCACACATTTATCTGTTCTAAGCATTTATTCAGTGATTGGATGGGTTCAGAGTCACCTGGTGACATCGTAATGTAGAGCTGTGTGTCATCCGCATAGTTATGGTAGCTAATATTATTTCCTGTTATAACCTGAGCTAGTGGGAGCATATAAATATTGAATAAGAGGGGTCCTAGGATTGAACCTTGGGGTACCCCACATGTGACCTTTGACCTCTTTGATGAGAAGTTTCCAATTGAAACAAAGAAATCCCTGTTCTTTATGTAAGATTCAAACCAGTCGAGCACCGAACCGGAGAGTCCAACCCCGACTCTCCAGTCGATTCAGTAATATGTCATGGTTGACAGTGTCAAAAAGCTGCACTGAGGTCCAACAGAACCAGCACCGTGGTTCTCCCACAGTCCGTATTTATATGGATGTCATTGAATACTTTTACGAGGGCAGTCTCTGTGCTGTGGTGAGCCCGAAAACCAGATTGGAAAGAGTCAAAGCAGTTGGTCATCATGAGGAAACTATTTAATTGTTTACACACAGTTTTTTTCAATAATTTTGCTGATGAATGGGAGGTTGGAGATCGGCCTGTAATTCTGCAATAGTGATTTGTCCAGATTGTTCTTTTTTAGCAGTGCTTTGATTACTGCTGTTTTCAAAGCCTGGGGAAAACGCCTGATGTGAGCGATGAGTTTACTATTTGGATCAGATCAGTAGCAATAACAGGCAGGACTTTCTTAAAGAAATGTGTGGGTAGGACATCCAGACAGCAGGAGCTTGAACTTAACTCACTTATAATTTCTTCTAGGGTTTTATAATTAAGTGGTTGAAATTGAGTCATTTTTCCTGTATTAGTTTTGTTTGGGTTCAGCAGTGGTTCTGACTTTAGAGTGGATGTGCAGATTAATCCTCTGATTTTTTGGATTTTCTCTGAAAAGAAGTCAGAAAACTTATTACAGGCAGCATTAGACTGGAGTTCAGGTGGTAACGTCATAGGAGGGTTTGTGAGCCTGTCAACTGTTGCAAATAAAGCTCGAGCATTGTTAATGTTTTTGTTTATGACATCTGCAAAGAAAGCCTCCCTTGCATGTTTTAGTGTTAAGTGATAGTTGCATAGTCTTTCTTTATAGATGTCATGATGAACATGAAGTTGAGTTTTACGCCATTTTCGTTCTGCCCTGCGGCAGAGTTGTCTTGCAGATCGAACTGTTTGTGCATTTCTCCATGGAGATTTCTTCCTACCAGTCACAACCTTTACTTTAATTGGGGCAATGGAATCAATGATATATAAAACTTTAGACTGAAAATCATCTACCAACTTATCCACATCATTACAACTTAAAGGGTGAGGAAGAAGAGTAGATTTGATTAAATGTTTCTGCTGTGTTTTCTGTAAAAGAACGTTTTGTGATAGTAGCTGTTTGTCCAAGTGGGTCAAAGAATAAAGAACCTTCAAAGATAACAGCAAAGTGATCCGACAAGGCGACATCAGTTACAGAGACATTGGAAATATTCACACCCTTACTGATAACCAGGTCCAGTGTGTGTCCTTGAGTGTGTGTTGCTTGTTTGACATGTTGTGTTAAACCAAAATTTTCTAAAATATCAGAGAGCTTTTTTGCTCCTCTGTCTTGGGGTTTGTCCACATGAATGTTGAAATCACCAACAATTATTAAACAGATCCTCACATCCAGGCTCACTGATGGTTTCCCCGTACACTTGACTTCTCTACCATTTATCAGAGCTTACTTTAACTCCTGCGCTATCGCCGCAATCTGCTCCACGCGATCCTGGTGTGCGGCCAGGTCGCTCTCAAAGGCCTCGTGTTTCTTCAGCAGAGCCTTGATCTCTGACAGAGAGGCAGTCTCGTAGTCTCGCTTCTGCAGCAAGTCCTCCTTACCTGCGCAGGAAGTGATGAAACCAGAAATGTCAGCAGATGTGGAGAAGCTCACTGCGTTACTTTAGGAAGATGAAGGATTGTCTTTTTGGTAAGGGTTCAGCACCTTCGGTCCAGGCTTCGTGAATCGCCGCTTTCTGCCGGAATTTCTCCGCCAGGTGGTCGAGTCGCTCCAGCCGGCGAATCTCGTTGAGGAGCCACTCTTCGTAACCCTTTTCCGCTCCCTCTAGGCTTCCCCAAGCGTTATTAATGTCCTGCAAAAAGCCAACAAAACCAGTAGAGTATTTCTTATAGGCGACACGGCGCACTCGAATTAGGTTTGCCGTCGATGTTGAACACTTGGAATAAATCCATTTTAGATCATATTGCTTTAGCTCTTCCTTAAATGCACATTTGAGTTCTCTACTCATGTTTAAAGGAATATTCAGAAATGTTTAAAGTGACATTATGATGAAAGGTTATATTTTAGCTGCTGCTCTCTGGTATCTTTGCTTAGCATTTTAATTTCCGATTTTAGTAACTTATCAAAAACAACAGTTTGTGTTGACACTCTATAAACCTTCAAACTGTCCATGTTTTTCCAATGATTTACAGAAGCTGATTATACAGGGAATTGGAATAGGAGGCAGTGCAACAGCAATATTGTTCCTCTTAAAGTGTTTGTCACTCAAAGAGAATAAAATCGACAAGGAATGTAAAAATATTACGGCAATTTATGTGAAAGTTTATACCATTACTACTTACATTTCTATTAGATAAAAATGCTTTGCATAAGAGATTTTTTTTTTTTTTTTTAAGACATCAAAATATCTTTGAATTTTTGTTTCTCACGGGAAGATAATTGGTGGCGAACTGCCTCCTACTTCCATTTAATGTGTAGTTTATCACTCCTATCATTACAAATAATCAAAAACATGGAGGCGGTTTAAATGTTTACAAAATAGCATTAGCATGAACCGCCAGGAAGGTTTAGATTGGAGTTGTTCAAGGAAATAGTCATTTATCAAACAAAAATAATATCCATCTAAACATCAAATTTTAACAAATAGTTTAGTATTGTGAAGAAAATGCATGCAGATTTACTCGTCTTGGATCCAAATGATCTTTTGATTGGATCTGAATCATCTTCTGTTGCATTCAAAGTTGTTAATCAGCCAAGAAAAGCTGTTAACATGGGTTTTTTTTTACTCTTTTGTAAACTGAACTATTTTAATTGCAGAGTGCAGCTGTTCACCATTAACATCAGAGGCGTCAGGAAATCATTCAGTGACAAGAATATGGCAATTTTTCCAGCTTGTTCGGTCACGACTGGTGATCATCAAATATCAGATTTTACCCCCCAACCAGTGAACACATCATATCCAGGAGCAAATATGAACAGCAGAGGTTATTGCTAAGCAAAGGAGACTTAAAAAGTACATGACCATTTGGTAAAAGAAGGTTTGTACAGAATATGAACCACAGCGACGTACCGAGACCATCTTTCCCTCGGAGGGCATGAAGGCGGGCCTGTTGCTGAGCCTCAGTTTGGTCTGAAGGGTGTTGAAGTTGATCTCCAGCTGGCACTTCTCCTGCACTTTGGGCGGCTTGTGGAGACGACGGTAATCCCTGAAGTCCTCCAGCTTCTGCTGCATGGCCTGCATGGTGTTCTGAGGCAGCCTGTTTTCCAGCCAGGGGATGGTGCGACGGATCCACTCCAACAGCTGAGGGGTTGTGTGTGGTGTGTGTGTGTGTGCGCGCGCGCGCGCATTGAGGGGCAGGGATAACACAACGGAGACGGAGGAGAAAAGCAAGTCGATGGAAGAAAGGATGAAAGGAAAGCAGTTGGAAAAGTCGGGGAGAATGGGTGCAGGTCATCAGAGAGTCATGGAAGAGAAGTGTGATTTATGTAGTTGATGGAAAAACGAGGAGAAAAAGTAGAAATCATCAGTTAGCATAAAATGTTTTGTCTAAATTCTTGCAACTTAATGCATTTGCAGAACGATTTCTTCTTCAGCTTTTGCATGTTTCAACAACACAGATCCAACAGTTTGGATTTTTAGTGTTACAAAATCAGTAACACTAAAAACAAGCCTTTCTTTTATCCTCCAGCATTATCAAACCTTTATTTAATGATGCTTTAGAAGATGATGCCTTCTAAGCATTTGCAAGATGGGAAAAAAATAAATATGATTCATGAAACAAATGAAGAAAAAAACAACAAAAAAACAAATCAGTGGTTTGCTTTTAAAGCGTTTGACATTTATCTACTAAGTAAATACAAAGCAACAGCTTGAAGTGTTTGCTTAAAATTGCAGGCAAGGAGCAAGTTTAAGTTTCTCTACATACATGCACATGTTGCTGTGCTGCTTTTTAAAATATAAATGTATTAAATGCGAGTTTTTTTCTTTCAATAATTGTATTAAATTCCCACAGGAGAATGACGAAAAAACAAAATACCAATAAAAGATGTTTAGATTTAATCTTCTTGTCGTTAGTTTAAAAATTTCCTCTGGCAGATATTCATTATAAATATCCAAGTTGTTTTGAGGCTCTGAACTGGTTTACATCGGAGGACTGAGGGCACAGACGGCTGCTGCAGACCCCGATAAAATACAGTGAAGTTTGTAAAAATTCAAAGTATGTGAATATTTCTGAAAGCCAGTGTTTATAAAAATGTTGGTGTCGTGAGTTAGTCATTGTAGACGTGTCAGCTTGTTCTGGTTTACGCCTGCATAAACAGCAGACAGTCTACAGACTGCAACATGTAAAAAAGAAAAAAATAAGGCTGAAGTATGGTTTGATAACAATCACAAGTGTTGCACAATGCACAGAACTCAATACAAAGCCCTATTTTGTCTGTCTGGCTACATGTTTATCATTATCCGCCTTATCTGCACCTGAACGCAGCACAAACATCCCCCCAGGGTGGAGAGGGCGGGGATGCAGCTCAGAGAGACAAAATGGAGGGAAAGAAGCGGGGAATGCTCACGTCACTGGCCAGCTTCTCGTAGTCCTCCATCAGCTGTTCGTTCTCCTGGTTCACCGCCAGCACCTTGCAGATCCGGTTGGCCGCCGTCTCCGCCTAAAGCACCAGGGCGAAGCAAGACACAACGTCAGTTCGGCCCTCTAGGACACCCAGGTCTGTGTGAAGAAGGCTCTGCGAAGTTAAAGTGTTGCTTTTTTTTTTTTGACGTTTCGCTGCTATAAATGAATCCGAACCGCCTGCAGAGAATTCCCAGGGGAATCGCTTCAGGGAAATCGGGCGATTGATCAGCAAACGTTCCGAAACTGATGGAATCAGGACGACTCTCGGTGTGCGTTTTATTAACAAAAAAGAAAAGAAAAAGGAAAAAAGTGTCATCTGGAGCATTGGTTTTTCAAAGAGAGGCCTCAAAAAACGACTAGTAAATTAGATGTATATGGCAAATACCCATAAGAAGGTATTTGCTCAAATTTAGAATTTCAAAAAATAAACCATGTTGCTTTTTGTGTGTGTGAAATGTATGCATTGAAAAAAAAGAGTAAAAGGCAGCAATTACAGCAGCATGCAAAGTGTAGGACATAAAGCTGATTTGGCTGAGAAAAGAAGGACAAAAAGAACTTTGTAACTGGGATTTTAGAGGCTTGTGCCTTGAAATTAAAGGAAATTAAGAGAGATTAAAAGCTATCACAGACACGTCCTTTCATAAAGTGCAGATAAAAACCCGAGTCTCGAAACTCGTAGCCTCTTTCACGGCTCGGAGACTTGCGTCCCGCATGGAGCGCTGCCTGCAAGCTTTCCTTTGTCCAAACATCACAAGGAAAACTTGGCTCGGTCCGAGATTCCCCCTAAGAGGAGCGGCCTTAAAAGGAGAGCCAGGATGTGCAGGTTGTGCTTCTGTGAGCAAATGTTTGCACGACGGGGCCTTCAGCCCGGAGCCCCGACCTCCTTTCTGTTCTGGCGGAGGGCAAGAACCGCTGATTAGAGCTAAAACTGAAACCTTTCATCCAGGAAGCCGCTGTGGGCAAAGTGTTGTGTGAAGGCTGACTGAACGCAGCAACATATTCCACATTTGGTAATGCGTTCACCTGCATGACGATGTAGAGCTTCTGTTTCATGGCTGCGGTGCAAAAGCTTCATCACGATACACCGCGGAAACAAAAATATATGTATATTTTTGGTCTAGTTTCCAGTGCAAATATGTTAGTTTACTTGAAATAAGATAAAAATAACTTGCAAACCACCTTTCTGCAAGATACAAGGGCTTGTTGTATGTGAATAATTCCTTAATATTAATTAAAAATGACAAATTATTTCACTCATAAGAATGAATTAATTTCCAATGTTAAGGAAATTAAGCAATTATTAGTTTAGCTTTGTCTCATTTCAAGTAAAAATACTTGGTAAGAGTTTGTGTGTGTCGTTTTTTTTGGGGGGTTTTTTGGAGTGTAAAATCCAATGAAATACAAAGAGTTTCAGCGAGTTTGGTCTGTTACTACAACAGGCCTTAATAACAAACAGGCTTGTTTGCAGCTTCACGTAATAAAAAGCCTGGTGATAATTTCCATGTACAAACCAGTGCAGTGATGTGAGGTTCACGGCGTTTATGGGGAGATTTCTGCCCGCAGGCTGCAATCTGACGTTCTAGACAGGAGGAGGGAGGGGAAAAAAAATGCTACTCCTTGTTTTCACGAGAAAACCGACAGACGGCGGACGGGTTCAGGCTTCTCGGGGGAGCAGGTCGCCCTACGAGACGATCCCAGGAAGATTTTAAGGGCGGCGGATTTAACGGGACGTCCCGAGTTATTGTTCACCACAGAGATCCAGCCCAATCTTTGTCATGATGTTTTACACTTAAATCTGTTGTCAGACGCTGCCGCTGAATGTTACATTGACTTACTGTCAGTTTACAGAGTATATACATAGCCTCATTATGGGCCTAAATGGCCTGAAAGTGATTATTTTAGCAAGTTGTAAAGCTGCTGCCCATGTAGAGTCCTGGCTGAATGTTTAGCTGTTCTTACCAAAAATGCTGGAGCTTTTTAAATAGTTTGTTTTCCTGGCTTTTAATAATAGCCTATAGTTTTTTTGTTTTTAAGGGAACGGAGTTGAGTTTAATGTCACCCTGATTTATCCGTTCCACAACAAGTTTCAAAGTGGGATCACCCGAGACAAAGCAAAACTTCAACCAAATGACCCAAAACAGACGCAGCTTCTCTAAAGCCACGGTTCTGCGCCTATTTAAAAAGCGGTTTCAGGGCTCGGTTTGGTACTTCAGACCCAGTTTGATCACCACAGGGTCCAGCTGCACCAGTAACAGCTCCAGCTCCACTTTGGTTTTTGAATTGCAGTGCATTGATTGCAGTTTTCTGGTCAAACACACACCTTTCGATTTTGGCCGATACACTTTTTTTTTTTTTTTTTCCTTTCTGGAATTTGTTTCTACGTTGGAAACGGTGACGCGACTATTTTTCGCCAATCGTGTCCGGCCGTGATTTGCTCTCTCTCTCTAACAGCAGAGATAAAAGGACGGCGGTGGATCTTCAGCCCTTTGCAGAGGCAGATGAGATCAGTTTCCAATTCAAGCATCAGATTATCGCCGATCTCCCAAAACGCAGGAAGCCAGAGTCCATTTGTCAGCCGGTCGATTTTATCGGTGCGTCCAATTGCACGCATTTCTGATTGCGTGCAATTTGCTGATGGGTGAATTGTTCGAATCGAGGTGTAATTTGGCAACATAAAGATGAAGCAAAACATTTTAATAAGAAACAATGTAAATACCACCACCATATTCGTTGAGTACTATTATATATATTTTTTCTTTTAAACATGGAAGAAAAACAGAATAAGCAACAAATTCTGGGAAATAAAGCCTTTTTTTCATACTACCTATTTTTTTTTCCATATTCATGCAAAACATTTAATTATTTTCCAAATTTCAAGACTGTGGAGGAGCTCTGCAATTATCTGAATTAACGACAATTCACAGTAAATTCTAATTAGTTCACAATATGTAATTTATTTTGCTTTTTTATTTTTTTAAGTTGCTTGTAGAGTTGTTATTCCATCCCAGAATAAAAAAAAAACTCAATTCATAATGAAAACCTGACAATAATTCAACAGTGACTATATTTAAACTTCAATAACTTCAGCAGAATAATAAAAAAAAAAACCCAATCTACTCAGAATTTCACTTTCCTTACTTGTGCTTTCACCATTTCAACACTCAGGGTGAACTATGGTCAGTGCTAAAACAGAGCTACACAAACAGACGCTGTCATTTTCCTACTAACTCGCTGGACACGCTTTTCTTGGACTTTGTTGGCTCTTTTGGTTCGATTCTCACCTTCTGCTTGCCTGAGAACGCGTGGTAGTAACACGACACATAAGTCATGACGGCCTTCTCATCTGGCCTCAAGGTGCTAATGATGTCTGTCCGAGGAACAGAGGAAAAGGGAGAGAGGACAGAGGAGAAAAATGCAGAGTAAAAGTGTGCAGAGAACAAAAGGGGCCAGCAGGGGGCGCAATCATGAGTCAGATGGGTCCTCCAGTCAACTTGAGGTTTCCAGTGGGGAGCACAAAGAAATACTAAGAAACAAAACAAAAAAAAAACCCAAGATGGTGTCGTTTTTATCTGTGTTTAAAGTCAACTCTGATCTGTGACGCCTTCAAGTGTCCATCTGCAGTCTGACTTTTCTAAGTTTGGTTTTAAACACTGATTTGTTTTTGTCGATTTGCTTAAAGGGACAGTGTTATGTGATTTCTAGGCACACAGTGACATTTTATAGCACAATCGTGTAATTATGTTAACTTTATTTGTTCTAAAAATGCTCTGGATAAGAAACAGAATTTAAAAGAAATTTAAAATTGGACCTTTGTCTCTTTAAGAAACTCCTGCTCTTTCTGAAACTCCGTCTTCAGGAAGTAATCCCAACATTGATTCTCTATTAACACGTTAAAGTTTTTACCAACATTGCACTGAGAAGCAACTCCTACAATGAGCTCAGTGGTTCCACCAGGTGTTGGCTAATTGTTGCAGGCTAGTCTGAAGGAGCCGGGTGGCGGAGTGCTGCGATGCGAGTTGTGAATTTGGAAACTGTTGCTCTGAGGAGGAGCTTCGTTTTTGAAGGCGGGGCTTGGTCCACTCAGGGGTTTTGCACAGCCGAATGGTTGCCATGGAAATTAAACAATTTCCCAAACATGCATAAAAGAATCAAAGCAACACTCCAGGTATTTTTTTTTGGATGAGGAAATAACACTGTCTTAAAGTTCAAAGTTGATTTTCTTTTTATAACACTGCCCCTTTAAGTCAATTAAGGCGGCTCAATCTTTTCCCATAAACTCTGATCTGCGACGCCTTCAAGTGTCCAGTTGCAGTCTGACGTCTCTCAGTTTTGTTGTAAACACCGACTCGCTTTAGTTGACTTGCTTAAACGAGTTGCTGAGATTACAGCAGCTGTCAGAGAAAAGCGTCATTCGTTACCCGTCATTCGTTCTGTCAGCCTTTCTCTTAGAAAGGCTGACAGAAACGCTGAAACCAGACGGGCCATTAAAGCCTCGCTGTTTTGACTTTGAAATGCCAGTTTTTGTTCCACTCACTCCTCCGCTCTCCAGTGGCGCCGTCGCTCTGAAGGTTAAACAGAGCCGTCTGTTTAAACGGGGCACATTTCCCCTCCCGCGGCGGCGAGAGGCACCAGGCGAATTTGTGTCAGCCGCGCGGTCGGTTATTGCAGACGATCGCCGTCATGCAGATCAGAGCCGCTGCGCTCGGCTTTCCGTTTTAGCGAGAGGAAACTCGAAACTCCTGGCGGAACAACAAGGTAGACTGGAGGCCCGCCTGCGCTCATCGCCTCTGACAACACAAGACGTAGTCCCATCATGCATTTTGTGGTGGCGTGAACCATGCGGAAAGTAAAGGAGCGCTGTGCACTGCAGAGAGAAGAGTACTGTTAAGAGACACCTGCACACACACACACACACTCACACACAGACACACGCAGACAGGTAGGGGGGGAAAAAAAGGGGAGGACAGGGTAGGACTCTGCATCCAGGATACCTTTTGGGCGCCCGAGAAGGCGTGGTAGAAGCTAGAGACGTAGGTCATGATGGCCTTCTCATCCGGACGGGCAGTGCCTACAATGTCTGTGGGGAAGAGAGGAGGTCAGGAGGGCGGATGTGGGGTGCAGGGGGCATGAGGGAGTCAAACGAAGGAACTAGAAGTAGAGCTCATCACGTTAATTGTAGAGCAAAACAGACCACAGGTGAGGGTTTGAATCCCGATTCTGTCCTTCGCAGCTACTCACAAGAGGAAACCGTATTTGGAGATGCAGCGTTGACGTCGGTGAGGGCTTCATTTATTTGTACGAAAGACAAGCGCCTGTTTACATTCCGCAGAAAATATCCTCACTGTGTGCACAGCTGTGACACGAAACCCCAAAACATGCTCCTTCAGACGGCAGAGGAAGCCCGGCTTCATGAGAAAGATATTATACCACGAAAACCACAAGTGTCGGCGAATTTTATTGGGATTTTATGTGCCAAACTGACACATATGGTGCACAACTGTAAAGGGAAATGAAAAGGACACATGGATTTCTTGTTTTCAAAAATAGAGATCTGAAAAGTGTGGCTGGCATTTGTATTCTACAACTGATTATTAGGCCCATGCTAAGAAAATAAATTTACAATGTTGAATGTTGCATGAATAAAACACACAGCTAGAGCGAGAATGGATTTGTTTAGTCAGAGCCTATTTATGTGTCAGAATGGTCCATTCAAAGCCCAGGTCCAAATCTAATCATGTATCTGTTGTGCAATCCCAATAAAACACGTTGACGTTTGCGGCGAACCAAAATGTGGAAAAGTCAGCCAGCATGAGAGACGAAGACATTCCAGCTCCCAGCTTCATTCACTCTGGTTTTTGTTCAGTCATTGAGAGTGAACAATACTTTTAAATGCAACCAACTCACAGCCAGCTGGCGTGACTCTCTAGTAAACTTTTAAAGAAGCTTGGCTCGTTTTGCACACCTCTGCGGGGAATGGCCGCCTGATGTCAGAGTGCAAAGTATTACACAAACAAACAAACAAAAAAAAAAAGAATATTTGATTTGCGGTGACCTCTTTGTCCCCTCTGTGAACTTTTAATCTGGCTACACAGCTCTTCAGAAACAGCATGTTTTGGTTTTCTAGTGTGCGAAATTGTCTGGTTTCCTTTTCATTCTTTCACAATTTGAGTTTCAGGCCAGCTCACCTTCTGCATCCAACATCTTGGGGATGTCCAGGTACTTCTCTGCCACGTCAAAGGCTGTGTTCAGGTTGGTCATGGGGTCGTCCTGTCAAAAGCAGACCACAGTGACCGTTAAACTCTGCTTTTAGGCAGCAAAAAAATAAATAAATAAATAAAAAATGCAACAAGTAAGCAAACTCACTCACCTTGCGCAGTTTCCCGTAGTCTATGAGTTCTGGACGGTGTCGATGAATGAGCGCGCAGAAGCCCAAGCCGTCCTTCCAGCTGAAAAAGCAGAGCGGAGAAACTTTGGTGAGGAGGAAAGTGAGAAAACATTGCAAAAAAAAAAATAAATAAAAGTCAGAAATTGCTACCAATAACTCTGTCCATGTGTGTTTACTCCCGTCTCTCCCCTAGGCAACACGACTGAAGGAGATTTTACTGTTGAGCATCCAGTTTGACTCTCAACTTGAATATTTTCCTGATCAGAGAAGAGATCCTACCTAATGATGCTAACGAGTCATGCTAACAACACTGTAAAAGCTGATACTTAATTACTTAATGAAGATGACTCAAAGTTAGACATCTTCAGTTTCAAAGTGCTTAAAATGAAACTCAGACAAATCACAGCTTCGCTTCACCAAAGTTTATTATCTGGACAAATTTTAATTTATTCTTTCTTCTTTTCTTCAAAACTAAAAAGTTCAACATCTGTGCTCAAGTCTTGGTTTTTGACTGTTACAATTTTTAAGGAGAAGTTTATATTCTTGCACTTATTTCAATATTTAAGGTTGAGCCTAGGGCTTTAGCAGTAGCTAAATAGATAATGTTTCCTAAGACAGACTGCGTACCTCTGATTAGCTTGTTAAGCATTTCTGCCAATCATACGACGTATTTCTACAACAGCTAAGGAAACTATAAAAGATGAATTTACAGACAGTCACTTTAAAATATCCACACTGAAACTGAATCAAGCAGAAAACCCAGACATCTAGCAGTTTGTCTTGATGACATATTTTTAGCTCGGCTCTTTTTGGTTCATTGATTAGCATCCTTGCTTCTGAAGCCAATCTGCTCAGAAACCGCATCATCTCAACGTGAAGTTGTGAAAAATCGATGCTTTGTGCTTCCAAGGCAACAAAGACGGGTTATTTACATCTATCGCCTGGCATAAAAAGTTTCCATGCTCCATGGGGAAATCTCTCACAAGGCTACTTAACGCTTTTTATGTCTGAAGTCCTTCAGGTATTTAGCTCTGATCTCATCTGCCTCTCATCTCCTGACTGAGATGTAAAGCTACCATCTGTCCCTGAAAGGCCACATCAAAGTCAATCCATTTTTTTCCTCCAGCGCTCCGTTTATACCTTCGCTGGAAATGACCTCAGCTCCACCTTTTCGTCTCGCCTCGGCTTTCATCCACATCTGAGTGTGGCAGTGGTCGTCTTTCAATAATTCAACACGGAGGCGTTGGGAGTGTTCAGTGAAGCCGGTCGAACAGTCAGATTTGACTGTGCTGTTACTAGAATAAATGTTTCACATTTCTGGGATGCGCAAATTATTTATTCCTGCTCTCTTTATTTATTTATTTATCTATTTATTTGTTTATCTATTTATCTGCCGGCCTTGTTTAAAGGAACAGGCCTGGTTTTCATTCTTTGTTTTCAGTTCTGCTCTGATTAACGGCACACAGCAAAATAATTTCCTCTGAAATCTTGACAGAAACCAAAAATACTTGAAGAAGAAAGACCTCCAATCAGATGAGGCCAAAGTTGAACTTCCTGCTTAAAACACAGCGTCATGCTTCAGCAGAGAAGGGGAGGCAGGTCAGAGGTCATGGGGAGGCAGATAGATCTAAATACAGAGCAATACTATCATGGAAGAAAACATGTTAGAGGCGGTAAAGATTCACCTTCCAACACAACGACTACCCTGAACATACATCCACAGCGACATCCGCAGGGCTTATATGGCCCAGTCAAAGTCTCGACGACATAATTCTAATCTGTGGGTACAATTTTGTTCTAAATGTCCTTATAGAGAACTACCCTAACGGACTCGAATGTAAAGGCAAAGAAACGTGGTTCGACAAAGTAAAGTATCGACTCAGGGATGCTTAACGGTCAATGAATGATTAATCGCAGGTTTTTTGAGGGATCTTGCGCGCGTGGCGTCACGCTGCAAAGTGTCTGAAATCACAACACACGTGTGTGAATTTGTGATTTTAATGTTACTAAATGTTTTTAAACGGGTCGGAGGGGATTGACCCTTTTTCCCATGTACTGCAGGTGGAGACCAGAAAGGCTGAAGTGTAGCTGAAGACTCTCAAAATTCACTGAGGTTATTTTAGGTCAAAAAGTGAAAAGATTATACAGTTAGATTGACTTCTTTCAACATTTTTTTTAAATATCTGGAAACAGTGAAGAGATTGAACAAACCCCCAACCCAAAGTCAACCTTCCAATAAGTCTGCACAGATAAAGTCAAAAGTGTACGCCCCTGCTGACTCTGTTTCTGCTTCCCTGCGTCTGGATCTCTGCAGGTGAGTTATTGCCTCTTCTGTGACTCGTTACGTTCCTCCAACTTTACCTGATGTGAAAGTTCTGGATGTTGACGTTCTTGTAGGGCGCAGTTTTCCTCTGGCACCACAGCAGGAGGCCTTCTTTGGCCGACGTCTCTGCGGTTGGGAAGAAGGGATCATTGTGAAGTCGGATAGACCTGCAGCCGACCGACCCGGCTAATCCCCGTTTAGTGCTGGATTAAATGGAGGTACAGAGAATAGGAAGCATCTGCAATGGCTCAGATGTTTTGTGCCTTTCTGTTACCGTCGGTTACAAAGCTGGGTTTTGTACTGTGCTGTTTCCACACTGTGAAATTAACGGCTCAAAAGAATCTCAGACTAAACAAATCAAGGCTGACCAAATGGGATGTTTACTCTACGACTTTCACTGCAAGTTATTAAAGTACTTTTGCTACAGTTTGCAAAAGGCCTAGAGACCAAGGCAGTGAGTCATTTTCAATAAACAACAAGCAAAATGAGCAACAAACAATGAAAAATGTCCCCCAAACACAACAAAGAGACGCAAACGCCCCCATTCATGAAGTAAACCGTCACAGTGATGGCCGACTGCTGCCGAGGCTTTTAAACATGTCAGAGCAAGAAATATTCTCAGACACCACAAGCATAACTGGCATTTTTCAAAAATTAAAAACGCACACACTACCTTCCACAGAAATGTCCTGGATGGCGAAGCGGAGGATAATGGTCCAGATCATTCCCAGGGTCATCTTAGCGTTACCGTCTACAATTTCTGAAACACAAAGGAAGCCGCGACAGTTTAGGATCTGCATCTTTATTAGTACTATAGATTGCTGATTTGCTGACATTGTTCCAATTTTTGGGTAAAAAACGATCTTTTGCAGTTTGAAAAGGAAAAACAAAATGATTCCATCTGTGAATTTCAAATGTAGAGGCTATAAAATATTTTTGATTTTTTTTTTTTTTAATCACCTCCAGGCCACAAATGGGTAATTAACTATCTGAATGTCCTGCAAAGAAAGAGGAAAACTTGTTAAACTGACCATTGAGATCTACTAAGATCTATTTAGAAGAAGGTGATAAACTGACATTTCAATAGAGTAAATTAGTCTAGCTAACCAATATCACCAATCTGGTCACGCTAATGTTTTTAGCCGCTTAAATTTGCTCAGTCAGGTGACTGCAGACAGAAATCCAGTTTCACCAGAGGAAACGCGCGAAGCCTGGCCTGAGCGCAGAGCCGATGAGATGAACCGCAGCTGGCTGTGAAGGACTGGCCCTCAGTCCAGCCACCTCTGTGCCGTCCATAATGAAAATCCCCTTTTACCAGGTCACCCTCTTTCGCCGGCCTCCAGATGATCGTTTGTTTGTCCCGCTAATCCAATCAGGCTCGGAGCGCGGCGGCTCAGCCGTGACGGATGAGCTGACTGCGAGATGCCAGTCAGATGTCGGGAGACGTAACGCGCCGTGAAAGGCGGCTCGCGGCGAATTAGCAGGCAGGAAAAGTGAGGCGCGCCGCTTCCCGGTGACACATGCAGATCATGTTCAGATTAACTCAAACGAACATGAGTGACGAGCAGAAATCCACCTGACGGGATTGGAAACTGTACCCCTCCTCTAACTCCGTCTCGCCCCCATGGGTCAGTTTGTTTCACAGCGCGAAGGCCATAGCGAGAGGGAATGACCAGGAGGATAATCTGTCTGCTTTTATTACACTGTAACCACAGAGGTCACCTCTAGTTGACCTCCAGTGAACTTTTACCAACTGATCTGCTACTACTAATAATTAAAAACCTCCAAGCATCGGTCATCAATCGGTTACTGTGACTGATCAATCACCTTAATGTTTGGTCAGTGATTGCAGTGATTGGTCTTTTCTGACCAATCACCTTACCGTCTTTTTTAGGACGACTATGTGCAACAATTTAAAGTTTCTTGCAAGACCATGTTATGGGAAAAAATAAAACTTTAAAAATATTCAGCTTTGACCACAACGGTTTGGAAAAAGGTGCGACGGTTTCAGGCCGCAACAAGAACGATCGCATTCTGCTTTGACTCACATTTTATATAAATGCTTCTGCACCGTCTCTTCAGATATTGGATTCTGCTCTCCGCTGGGGTTTATAACCAGATCTAAACATCTTACCCATCATTACATTTGTATTCCGTAGTTAAATGGGCATCTCTGTCCACACTTCACTCACAAAAATCAATTCTTGGCTGATTGCCTCGTTCTTATCTTCCTATATGTCGCCCAAACTCAGCAGTCGCCACGTCCGGTACCCTCTGTGTCCGTACAGGACAGCCTCGTCTTACTCTGCACCATTCCGTCGTCTCAAACCGTCTGATCTGATTCCATCGGGGAATTCAATACGCAGGTCAAAAATATCGAACAAATGACAGTCGGCTTTTGTTTTTGTTTGTTTTTGTTCTCAGCCGTTTCTTACTTGTGACCAAAAGGTACTCAAAATCGGTTTCTTGTTGGGAAAAAAATATTGTTCCATCTTTCTGAAGACAGTGCAGCAGCATTATCAGAAATTGGCATGAAGATGTTATCTTTTTAAGCATCTGACACAAAGGCAGGAGGTGCCGGCACCTCAAATTAAAAGGTCGACCCGGCGCTGGTCCAAGTGTGCCGCCACCCAGACTGCATTAGAAGCAGATGTCCGGGTTTTCTGGCGTGGTCCTACAAGTTTTAATGTGGAAAAGAAATAAATGAAAAAGGAGGTTTTTCTGATCTTGAAAATGTGTGGTTTCTGTCTGAGTGGTGTGCGGTTGTGTGGGCCGGAGGAGAGCAGGAATCAGAGAAGCAGCCAAGAGGCTCAAAATAACCTGGAGGAGCTGCAGAGAGCCACAGCTCAGGTGGAAGAATCTGCTGACAAATATTAGCTGTGCCCTCTAGAAATGAGGCCTTCATGAAAAGTAGCAAGAAGAACCGATGGTCTAATCTGGTTTTAGAGCTGAATCCAGTTAATCTGGCAGGACTTGAAGAATGCATCATCTTCCATCTGCTTCAAGGCAATACCGATGATTATTTTAATAGATTATTCTGACAATTAATTGAATATAAGAAATGTCACTCTGCGCGGATTTCTAATTAATCACTTAAAGACTTTTTATACAATATTAGAAATACATGGAAGATGCAAATAAACAGCGTAATTCCTTTAATAAAATAGAAAATAAACATTTCATTGCCTCAGATGCAGCAGGCTTCCTTTAGTGAACCAGGGGAAACTAGAATTGCTATTTTTGCAGGTCTGGTTAGAACACAGAGTTCCCCCAGTGTACCATCAGCCTGGCGGGCCGCCAGGCTTTACTGCTTCCCCCCATCAGACGAAGTATTGCTTATTCATTTAAGTCTTTTTGAAATGCTTTTTGTTTTGTACAGTTTTGGCTTAATTGATGGATTGTGTTGTTCTTTCAGCAAATGGCATGTTTTGCAGTCTGTGCACTCCACTAAGCGATTGATCGATTACTAAATTAGTTGACGATTACTTCAATAATCGATCCATCATTTCAGCCCTTCACTTAACACTTACCTGTTTGTTGAATTATCTGATGCAATCACATGCATCTCTTAGATTTTGGAGCACACCAACAGGACACGCAATAAAGAAATGAAGCAACTGTCAGCAGTTTTTCATTTAAAAAAAAAAAAAACTCAACCTGATGACACTGAAGTCTGGATTCGTCAGAGTAAGCAAAGCTGTTTTCCTCAACAATCCCACATGGTCCATGTTCGAGCAACTCGACACATTTTCAGTTCGCTGCAGGATTTGTTGCTGCAGCGTTAATCCCAACCATCCTTAAACTCGGGAAAACAAACCGTTTACTCTTTAAGGCAATTTGCTTAAATGAGCCCGTGAGAATGCCGCCCGCTTGAAGTGAAATTCTGTCTTTCCCCGACGTGTGCGAGGCTGTGACGGTCGGCGGCAGGAAGGAAGTGCAGCATTTGTGCAAGTTAAAGACTTGCTTAGCCTCTTTTGGCAGAAGGATGGACGTTATTTGCGCTAAACGGCTCCTGAGGGGGATTTGCTGATGCCGAGATCTACTCTAATAAAACGCAGCGAAAGCAAAAGCGACACCGCCTCAAGACTTTGCAGTTGGAATTAGTCATACGCGGGCAACCTGTGAAAACTGTGCAGTCGTAGGGAAACGCGTTGGGTCTTCATCTCTCTCTCTCTCCCTGCGACAACGTTTACCTTCTGCTCCGATGGAGACCAGCTTCACTCCTTTGCTGGTGATGAAGTTGAGCGCTTTGTTGACGTTGGAGATCTTGTGGACTCTCATCTTGCCTCTCTCTGGTTTGGCCAAGCGTTCACCTGGAACCAGAAACGCAGTACTGATGACGACATGGTTCAGCCTCAGAGACATAACCAGGGAACTGTTCCCACCTCGTTTTGACTACAAATGTCAGCCAGTGTCAATTACAATGCAAACCCAGTCCTGTTACAGAAGTCTAAACTAGAAACGAGAAAATAGATCGATTTGAAAACACAGCCTCTACAGATGCGTCTGAATAAACGGCAATACCATAAAAATGTCGATTTATACTATTGAAAATGTATATGTCATGCAGAATATTGCAAAGATCATCTGAAAGCTAAAAAAAAAAAAACACAGCTGACATCAACAGGTGAAAAGCTCGGCCCTTTCCGCTCGGCTCAACGCTAATGCAGGCTGATCGGCCGATTAATCGAACAATGGCATAAAAAGAAACGTAAAAAAAAAAAATTTGTCAAACTATTCTCGTCCATCTATCCTGAAGCAGCTGGTGGCGGCACGGTTTGCATCCGGCTAATCCTGTTAGGAATGGGGCTCTCTACCTGAAATGACCTCCAGCAGCAGCATGAGCTTCAGCCCGTCCCGAAAGTCCTCCTCGATGTTCTCGATCTGCGTGCCGGCTTTTCTGAGGTGTGAGTTGCACCAAGCTGTAAAGGTCTGGAGAAACGGGAAGAAAGGAGGAGAAGAAAAAAAAACCCATCAGTGCGCTCGTCTACCGCTGGTCAATACGGACTCTGGTCTAGATCAACGAATGGCTTGTTGTAAAGAACGCTGAGATTTGGGCTGTAGGATTGTTTCATTAATCGACAGTCACTGTTTGAAAGCAAACAGTGGGAAGAGCGCTGCAGGTGTATCTACACAGCTGAGTGGAAGAGAGAGAGAGAGATTTCTCAAGTACTCGATTAATCATAAAAATAATCGATAGAGAACTAGATTACTAAAATAGTCGTTTACAACAGCCCTAACATATTTCAGTAGTAGTTTGTTAAAGCGTTCTTGCAAAGTTCTGCAACAAGCTTAAACGCCGCCATTTATTTTTCTGTATTGGACCAACTCATTGTGTGATAGGAAGCAGGTGTAGCGAGCTGCTACTCCTCTCTGAAAACATCTGCAGCATCTGCAGCGGTGCCTGCGCCGCCCAACGGGACCTGGCACGATGAGCGCCGACCCTGCTGCGAACGCCTTTTTATGAGTTCCTGAGTTGATTACACCCCGAGTCTAAAACACCAGGCCGCATGTTTCCAGCGGGGAGCCGGAGGAGCGGAGCCAGGCGGCTATCAAAGCCAGCACTGTCTCTCCGAGAGGCCTCCCTTCCACCGTTGGCCGACGAACGCCACTTTAAGGAAAGGGGAACGGGTTCTGCCATGAGATTAGGGTTAAAGACGGAGAGTGGTGAGGTTTGCGTGGCCATCGATGATCTCAGCTGGGGAAGAGCTGGGTGGGAGGAGGGGGTTTACCAGTGAAACTCTCTGGATACTACGCAGGATCAGAGGGGAAAAACAGACAGATTACATGGTGTGTTATCTCCGAGGGCACGGCTGACAGAAATAGAGCAGTGCTGGAGAGTTTTCTGCAAACACAAACACACCCTACTTATGATTTAAGCCAGGCTCCAATGGGAAAAGAGGTACTCAAATCAACAGCCCATTAGAAGCTTGCCAATTATGGCTCCCTATTAAAGCAGAGCCATGGCATGAGCAATTAGCGTGAATACCATAGAACAAGCTAATCAAAGTATTGAGATGGAGCTGACCGCCGGTCATAAAAGGTCAAGTTCATGATTAAATTTCTCCTGATCAGCATGAGCACCTATTGCAAGGCCTTCACCGAGTACAGAAAGCATCATCTACCCAATCATCTGCCACATTTACCCCTGGTAAGGATGTAAAGAAACGTCTCATGCCAACTGTTAAGTACAGTAGAGAATCTGTGTTGCTGTGGGCATCTCTTCCACAAACCTTAAGAACATCATTAGAGTCAATTAAGCGTTTGAAAAAGATGTTAATTGATGTAAATTACATCTGCTGATACGCAGCAGGTGTACTCTATGAGCAAGTGTTGGCTAAAGTTTTGTTCAGCAGCTTAACAGTGTGGGTTTTGGCAATAATATGAAACAATGCATATAGTGTTGTCACAGGGATTACAATAAAAAAACAACTAAAAGTCCCTAAATTCAATTGAAGGTACAACAGAAACCAACCGTAAGAGGGAATTCCTGTTTTCTCGTGGAGAGTAGATACGACTACAGTCTGGTTATTTCGCAGCGGTTACACTATAAAACAGATATACAATCACTTCAAAAGCAGAGGAGGTTGGAAACATTCACAGGTTTTATTAATTGAAGACTGTCTAACATGCCGTCCTGTCATCTACACTCGTTTCTCCTTGGTCGTCAGAGGGGTGTTGGTTTGTGTTGCGAGGTGTATGGGGGGCTGACTTCTTCCTGTGGTCACCGAGCGAGAGAGAGAATCCCTCACAGGGCAGCAGAGATGCTCCGTACCAATAAACATAAACTTGCTTTTAGACTGAACAGAAGCCAGAGTGCCTTTAGCAAATGGGGAATGTGACCGTACTTTCTCAATGACGTTTGCCATCGATTTCCTGTGCAATGCCACTTAATTCTCATCTCCCTTCACTGCTCCGTCTGGGATTTCTCTCATTGAGCTAAATTTCTCAGGATGAATTTCATTTTGGCCAACCAGAGAACAGAATAAAGAGTTGTGAGCGATGATAGTTGTTGCACAGATCGGCTCTTCTCTCTTCACATTTGTGGACGGTCGTTTACAGCACACGCAATTTCCGATGAGTTTCATAGCATACCTTCCTTCACAATTGAACGAGCATATTTCAAACATCACAACCAGATGTTAGAGATTGGGTAAAATCCGTTCCAAATGTTTAATATTTCAGAGTTGACACTTCCAGCAAACAACTGTTTCTCAACAGCCAATTGCTCAGACCATCTGTACAAAGGGGAGAACCAGGAAACTTTTGTTCCTTGAAAAGATTCGTGTGGCTGAAACCTTTGAAATACCAGGATATATTGAACAAAAATCTGGTAGATCCTCCTACAAAACTGAAAAAACGGGTATTTCAACAGGGTAATGTTCAAAAGTATAAAGTAAACCTGTGGGGCGAGCTAAAGACAGAAGAACGGGGACAATTCAGAGAAATTACAAAAAGAAGGGATGGCCACAAGCGATTTAGTTAAAATATCTTAATAGGGGATTTTTAACAACTGCCCTCAATTAAGTGTTGGACAATTAAAAAATGTTTGAATTTTAGTCCCGCTGCATTAAAAGCTCATTTCACAAGTCTCTACCAGGACACCAACATATCTGCGCTGCAATTTATTCAAATGCACCGTATGCAAAAATGAACCCGCTTCATATCAAAGGATACTGTGATCTTTAATGAAACGAGACAGGCGAAAATTACTCAAAGCTCTGAGTCAGACCTAGCAAAGAACATAAGCACTGAAGAAACAAGTAAAAGTTCACAGAAGGAATGTTAGCTCGTTAAATGTGCTGAAAGGAGGAGTTTGGAGTCTCTCAGGCAGGACGACAGGCCTCCTCTCCTGGAGAACTGGCCACCGCTCCTGCAGTTCCTCCAGCTCTCTGGGTCACCGTGGAGTTTGGCAGCAGCACACGGTCCAGGTTGCCAGCCACCTGCAGCGTCACATGACCCCCGGACATTCAGGCCCGCGGTCCCGGGTCCTTCAGGTGTCCTGCATTTCTCTCTTGATGAGGACATGATTCTGACTCATTAAAAACATTAACTCTGTTGTCCTTAACAACAGAGTTAAAGGTGATTGATTATCAAACTCCAGGCCTCAAGGGCTTGTACATGTGCCTCTGCTGCACCACACCTGAACAGAATAATCACCCCATTAAGGCTCTGGAGATCTGATCGACATGAGGAGGAGGCAATTAATCCATTTCATTCAAGTGTTTGGTACCTGTGGCACATCTAAAAACTGCAGGACAGCGCCCCTGGAGGACTGGAGTTTGACACCTGTGATAATGAGATCTTAAAACAACTGCAAACAGATTCAAATCCCTGAAAAGCAAAAGTGGGGCCTCCTGCACAGCCAACAGAAAGTTGTTTCCGGGCAGTAAGTCAACAACAAAACCCTCGTCTTTTCCAGCAGCCATTGTACAGCGGATACACCAATAGCCAAGGCTTGCTTGGGTTGCTAGGCAACAGGCTAGGGTTCACTGGGATTGCTAGGTGAAGGGTAGTGTCTGCAGATTAGATCTGTTTTGGAAACAGCTTATTTTCTTAACACTAATAAACATTAACTTTATTGACAAAAAACATCCGGGTGTTTGTTTTTGAAGCCCTGAGGCTGTTTCGAGAAACAAAATGGAAGTACAAAAATACCAGGAAGTTAACCCGACAATGCAAGCAACATCCCAATGTCAACTCCGTCCTGAATCTCAAACTCTTTAACAAAAGTTTAATAATGAACAGTTTTAAGTCGTCATTATTTGAAACCATGATGTGAAAAGTTTAAATAAGTTTAAATAAAAACGCAAAGCGACCAGTCTGCCTGTAGCCACCAATCCAGGCTCAGTTTTACAAAAACAGCAACACTGTGCCTCTGTAACATTAAGCAGGAGTTTTATATGTGTGGCTAGTCTGAAACAGAAAGCAGCATTTTTACGGCAAATCTTGGTACAACAAACCCTGACAATCCTGTGCGGCTTTTGTCCCAGATTGCTGTGGTGTGGTTTAGCGAGAGATCATCAAACCGGAGGACCATTAGCTGCTGTAGCAGACCGTGACAGTGCGGGCCCCCTGGGAGCTGGGTTTTCATTAGCTGTCGAGAGGGTCTGGATGTACCAAGCAGAAGAAGTTGCTGCGTGATTCTCGCCGTTGTGAGTCTTGATGTGAAGAGATGAATCGACACGCAACATCTCACATTCCAGCGCATTGTCCTTTACCTCAGGGACAAAAAGTCCAAGTCAACGGCTGGCTCTCGTCCTTTCTAAAGATATTTAAAGGAAGAGGATCCTTCGACTTTTTGCTTCACAGGCCCTGATTAGAAACCACAGAACCCTCTTCAGTGTGGAAGCTGCTACTGAAGAAGACTCAAAGTTGACTTTTCTTAGTGTCATTACGGATGTAGAAAGCAATTTGAAAAGGAAACCATATTATCTACGAAGACGCACTGGAAGGCTAAACCGACAAAGAAGATGCAGTATTTTCATTCCACAGTAGAAAAAGGCATATAGTTTTCAGAAAGTAGGTATAGGAATAAAAAAATATATTGGTATCGGCCAAATGAGTTGTACTATATCAGCATATCGGATATCGACCAAAGATATTGTACATCCCTAATTAGGATGCTGGCAAAATGCTTTCCAAACCCAAAAATATAATTGTCAACAACGATAAATTACCAGTAAAAAATGACAAATAGCTGTTCAGCAATTATAGGAAAGGTTTGTCTGCTGTAAAGCCAATCAAATAAATTCCACTGATTATTGAGAAGGATAAATATCTTTTCTACTCGGAAGTATTGATTAAAAACCTCAAAACTGATGCACCCTGCACAATGTTTTACCATTTTGTAATAGATGCCTCGCAGAAACAAGCTTCTTTGGTGGAATGGAAATCATTTTAGGCCTAAATCAGCCATCGGTATGAATAATTTGAGCTGAACTGTATGTGGAAACAATAATACTTCACAGAGCCATTAGTTTCCATCTCTAATGTGTTTCTCTGTGTGATGATCGGCGTCACTGGATCAGCAGCAGGATGCCAGTGAAAGCCGATCGCATCAATAGAACAAATGGACCTGAAAACCCCAAACTGTTTGATGCATGAATGACGGACGCAGCAGTGGCAGTGCAGCCTGTGAACTCCACGTGTGACTGTGTTGTCCTCGTAGTGTGTGTCGGTACAGCATGTGCTGTGAATGCCGGAGCTGTTAGCATGTCCTGCAGGCTGCTTTTTGAAAACAAAGCTAGAATGTTGCAGCTTACGCGCGATCCGTTTCTGCAACAGCCGCGTGACGGAGCGAAGCAAAAGCAGGACAGCTGCTTCTCTGTGGGAGGAACTGAAGGATTGTATATTTTCAGGGTCTCTTCCCACCTCATCTCCTGTTTTTTTTTTTTTTTTCCTTGCCTGCATCTCTTTTTCTCTGGTCTCAGCCTCCCAGAACAGAAGCAGGCTATAAAAACAACAGGGGTGAAGAGAGGAAGGAACCTGCTCAGCATCAACTTTTGGGAAAGTTGTCCATCATTAAATTCAATGTTTGTTGAGTTCTTCCCCCCCCTCACACCTCCCATAGCCTCACTGCTCCAGCAGCAGGAACATCCTTTTACTGCTAATTAAAGAGCAAAAAAGATCCCAATAAATTGAACAAGATGCATCTTATTTGAAGCCCACAGGCAGCTACTCCATTTAACGAGCATTTCCAATTTCTGCTCCGCTTGTATCTTATGTTTGACTCCAGCCGATTCTCCAACAGGAAAACTGCACAGCCCCAGCATCGTGGAGAAAGTGGAACGCGCTGTATGTCTGAGTGTCCTTGAAATGGGTAAACGCCGACGAGGACGCGGTGCAGAGAGATACGGCTTAAGCCTTCAGTGACATTAAGCAACACGCCGAACGCAAAAGACCGGCCCTTGTAGAGCGATAGGACTCCAGAACCCAAACGAAGTGGACCCGAAACTATTTCACACAAACAGTTTTGACTTTCATTTGACTGCATTAATTGATAGATAATGAAGCGCTGCTAAATGCTAACCTTGTTGTTGATTGCTACCCACAGAGAGCCTCACCCAGTAGTCTGGAGTGATCCAGTGTTTAAATCCTACTTACTGTGTTTTGGGACGGTCAGTGGTGCATCGTGATCCCTGCATAACTGTGATGCAAAAACTAGCATTTGATCATGTTCAATTTTCAAGTTTTCAGAGATTCTTTATGAATATAACTTAATATTTGTGAAACCCTTTTCTTCCATTTGCACAAACACAAAAGCACCGGATATTCCCGGTGCTTTTTTTAATCATAAGGAGCATAAAGGCTACAATGCAGACACTCCAGACTAATTTGTGAAATGTTTATTTTGTTTGCAAAAAAAGAAAAAAAGTGAATTGAAGTACTTCAGTTCATCTAGCTGTTATAACTCAAGACCATATTGCCTCATCTTATGAGCTATTGTTTCTTTTTCTGTTGCTAATTTAAGAGAAAAACATTCAAAAAGGTAAAATTAACCTTAACTGTTACCATAGTTACGTATATCCCTCATTATGTTGAACTTCACATAAATCTTGCAGAGCAGCTGTAAAATCTTTTGTGACACGTTTCCTCTTGCTGGAATTTCCTGATTGCGCAAAAAAGAAAAATAATTTACTAAGGATTTAGTCTACAGCAGTTCTTTGAACGTGCAGATGAACTCTCCCACCTGTCACTCTTCTCCAGCCTTTCTCCCCTGACTCCCCGCCTCTCCATTAATCAGCCCCAGTTAGGAAAATATTTCCTGCCTCTCTGCCAGTTCCATATTAGTACAACCCTTTAAATGAGAAGAGAAAAAAAAAAAAAAAAAAAAGGCCCGGCTCCTGAGCCCAAGCCATATCCGAACACAACTACAGGCAGACGAGTTCAGGGAGGAGAGCAGAGGCAGACGTCGCTGGCAGAGTTTCTGACACAGGAAGGAGGTTTTCAACACTGCCGTCGGTTTCTCAAGCCTGAGCTTCCAACTCAGAGCCTCCCAAGGCGCATCGAAGCCTCGACGAAACCGCCAAAGCAACATCTAGGACGACATTGTTTTAACGTTCTGGCCAGAACGGCAGAACATTAAAGCGGTAACACAGGACGTGACGCCTCGAAATCCTTGGGTGCCATTTATTTTTATAATCTAGTCCACAGCTACGAAACGACATCACTGCCCGCAACTGGAGCCGTAAAACAAAACACAAAAGGAAAGGAAGGGGGGGAAAAAAGCGCGAACACGGTCGAGATGAGCTGAAAAGCAACTGCACTTCTGTGCATCCCAGAGAGGTGAAGTATCCCGTTCCCTCTCCTGTTAAGTCTATTTATGCCGCCTCAATTTCACTCAGGGGTGGGTGTGTGTGTGTGTGTGTGTGTGTGTGTGTGTGTGTGTGTGTGTGTGTGTGTGTGTGTGTGTGTGTGTGTGTGTGTGTGTGTGTGTGTGTGTGTGTGTGTGTGTGTGTGTGTGTGTGTGTGTGTGCGTGAGGAAAGAGTGCTGTGAGCCAGGAAAAGCTGAGCTGCTAACACTTTGCTCCGTCCAAAACTCCCAGATGATTTTGCGATAAGTGATGGATTAGAGCGTCGAAGTTCACCAAACAAACGAGCCTCACCGGAGTTTGCTCAGATTTAAAAAGGCCCACTCGATGAAAACGGAGTGACTGCAGAGAATGTTATGCTTTTCTCAGGGCTGGGTCACTCTTAAATGATACGAGATTAAAATTATTCGGCTTAAAGTAGCATTTTAGTACTGGTCTGGAATGAAAACGCTTCCAGATATGTTCGACCCGGTGTCCCGATGCAGAGGTTTGAATCCAGTTCAAAACGAACGACCGGGCCACATGTGTCGTCATTTTACAACTTGTTATTGGATCTTTTTGTGTTTTCAAACCTGACGACGCAACAGAGAGTTGACAGTCAATCTCTACCATCATCTTTAACAAACATTTGACGTTCTCAAGGGTTTTCCTGATAAAGACACGTCAACAAATCAATTGCCAGCGACTCTCTGGTTGGATCTAAAGGCCGCAAGGTAATCTGGAGCAAATACGAAATGAGAGAGGCGTTTTAGAAATACCAGCCACTCTAACCGTGATCATTGCCAATGTAAGATCGGTAATCAAACGCTTCGGTCAAGACCACCGAGAGCTGAAAAGCTAGAAAAATATTTGTGATGTTACTCTTCTCATTTCATAGTTTTTCCACCGGAAGAATCAGATTTAGCTGATAAAGCATTAATGGCCAATTTGACGCTACTTAATGCAGCAGAAACGCATCATACGACCAAATCACAGCACACACTTCTTATCCAACGTCACACTTAACAAAACATGCACCTGATATTTTGACTCGTCAAACTGAAGATGAGTTAAATTGAGGCAAAAACGATTCGTATTCTAATCGTTGCAGCAGAGAGCTCAGTGGAGACCGTCGCCCAGAGAGCAGACCGGATGAAGCCGGGCGAGGAGCCAGCACATTGAGACGCTCGTTACTGCTGTTTTCACTTAGGAGGCACGGTGGGGAGAAGAGCCAAACTGCTGTCTGAAGCATCTGCAGACTGCCGCTCCGTGGCTCCATGCATCTGGCAAGCAGGGAGGCTTTGAAACACTAAATCCATTTCAGCAAACTTGAGTGGGAGGCAACAGAAACGCTAATGCCAGAGGAAGGAACGACTCGGCAGAACAGCCGGGGATGAAGACGGAGAGAGCGGGACTCGTTCGAATGTTCATTAGGGACTCAGCCGCCCATGTTGGATCAGCCTCACAAGCAAATAACTTGACGCCAGAAATAGATCGTCTCCATCCATAGCTCATTCGCATTATGTAATTGGACAGAGAAAATTAGGTTGTTGCTTATTACGGCAATAAAAGCGAGCAAACAGGAGCTACTTGCTGTTTGCGAGTCGACATGGCGGCTTTAGGGAAGAGACTTAATGAAGGACATGAAAACGTGGGTCAGTATTAACCTCCGATATCAATAAAATAGAAAATCAATATTAATTTGTATAAGTACATACAACCATATCATTTTCAGGCCAGTCCCGATAAAGACTGCAGATACTAATATCTAGTAATGTTTTATCACTTATTTTACATTACATTTAGCATTCCTAATTGTATTTTCTGAAGTTTGTTGCAGTTTATTTGTACATGTTTTGGTCAGTTTCAGTTCATGTATTTTTACACTGGCTGCTCTATTCGCCTGAACACATTGAATTGTTTTTATGTTTGATGTTGCTTGTGAAGCTGCAGCTGTGCTGTGCCGGTGCAGAGTTATCAAATCTGTAATTACGCCCGAGAAGAAACGTTTAAAGTCAATTCAGCGATGTTTTTCTGTACCGGATCGTATCGGCTGATGCTAAACTTTAGATATCCGTATCGGTTCCGGCAGTGACAGAATCGGCGCTTCCATCCCTATAAAGACTTAAATGAGTCTGAGGAGGCAGCCATTTTAGCCTTTTCATAACATTTCAACCAAATGCTAAATATTAGCTGCAAATAAAACCAACAAAAGAAGAAGTTCAGACAAACAGATGTAAACGGACCAAAAGGGTTGGACCAGAACCCCCACAGGGCTGAAAACTAACTTGGCCGATTAATAAGCGCCGCGGCTCCATCCGTCCTGCTCAGTGAGTCACAGACTGAAACAATATGACCTTTCTGCCAGCCCAAACTGGTGGAGCTGCAGTCCCCACACAGCTCTCACCAAAACAGAGGGAAGACAGGAGTCAAGGGGGCCTTCCAGCCAGAGGGGAGTACGCTGCGTGGGTCAGAGGTCGTCGGTCATCCTTCTCTGTCTCTTTTCTCGAAAGCTCAGTGGAGTATAAAATGCGACTGCCCACACAGATATTCAAGCAAACGCTCGCTTCTCTCGCTCCAGAAATACTGAATGGAGCTCAGCTGAGACGACCAGGCAGATGTGCTGAGTTCACTTGCTGTGGGAGATTTCTACCTGCTGCTCGTTTCTCTCTCAACACCTTCAAAAAGTCTCTTGCGTCTAACTCTTCTTTATTTGACAAGTCAACAGATTTTCTTATTTAAAATTAATTCTAAAAATTGGGTTTTCAACAGAATTGGATGGTTTTTAGCTTGGCCCACCTCTGTACTGTGATGCACTCCCCAACATTTACCTGCAGTCACCAGCGCGAGCGTTCACCTTCCTGCAGACTGGAGTCAGCCCATAACATGCCAAATAAAGGGAAATATAAGTAGATATTTATCTGACATGATCACTAAAGTTTCCATGTTTCGCTACTAATTCAGACCTCAACCAAATTTATTTGCCTAACTGGTGAAATGTCAATATTTGAGCCAAAAAAGAAACAGCGCGACCACTGATAAATTGGCTAGACAAAAAAGATTCAAGCGAAATCACAAGTTGCCACCAAAATTAGTGGAAATACGTCAAAACTTTACAAAAAGCAGGGATCAGAATTCAGTTACAAATCTCGTCTTTATGAAAATAAATAAATAAATAAAGTTTCATCACCACGATTTTCTGTTTAAATTCAGCAAACCCTAAAAATACAAGTAAAAACGAGACACAAAGTCAAAATAGATTAAAAAAAAAAAAGAGTCTGGCCAAAGACTGCGTCACAAGGGTCCAGCAGTCCCTGCAGGCGGTGAAGACGAAGGGTTTTTCCCAGCAGCTGTGATGAAGCGTGACAGTCTCTCAGGTGCGGCCTCCATCCAGGCAGGCACTCAAAAACACACAGTTACTGCAGCAGGCGCTGAATCAGCATTGTCATCCCATTACACTTATCTACTGCCTTGGCTGCTGCTTCAGCACTCGTGTGCAAGGGGGCGAATGCGCCACGGAGCTCAAAGGAAAAGCAGCAAAACGCCGAGCTCGGCCGCATGTCAGTCGATGCATGTGCAAGAAGCCATGTCCGAACAATAGCCGCCATTATGACCGGCCGCGCTGATTATTGGCTCCGTTTTGGCCCGGAGCGGCCACCGATGCACGTTCATACTCGAGTGCGTTATGACGAGAGGTCAGAGCGTGGCGAGCAGCTCCTTCCTCTTGCAGAGTTCGCCTAACAGAAGGACGGTTCGCCTGTGGAAAGGTCCGGAGAGAACCTGAGCCCGGCCGGTCGCCGTGGCAACCACAGAAGCCTGCAGACTCTCAAACAAAGGCCCACACCCATGCTTACAACGTTTGGGCAACACAAGTTTAAGAGCACACACACACACACACACACACACACACACACACACACACACACACACACGATGCATTGTTAGCAGGAACCACACAATTCCTGCTTAAATTGAGCTCACAAAGTCACAAAGTCTGGCTCTTGATCAAAATACCAACACTAGCTTGAAGTAGCAGGCAACATAATTTCCACTTCGGTTTAAGCCCCATTTTGTGCCCCACTAAACCTCATCACTAGCATCTTTACCACAGAAAATAAAAGGACAAATGTATAAAAGCCTCGCATTCCAAACAGATGCCATTCTCTAGTTTCTCTTTAGCCGTTCCAAATACCCTAAAATAAAAAATAAAAAAACATTCCAGCAATTTTTTTGGGGTTGTCTCTCAAGAAGATTAGTTTATTTTCATTAGTCCGTCTTTAAGGAGTCAAATTAAATGAATGAAACATGAAGAGTCTAATTAATATTACTCTAAATGAAAACCAGACAGCAACAGCTGTACACATGTGGAGGATTTTGTAACTAGATTGTGCGGACCGCTGCTGTGACGGACAGGAGAGCCTGTGACTATTAGGGATTGGGAAATTACAGCACACACTGCTTGATGAATAACAAGAATATTAAAAGAAAAAAAAACATTAAAAATATCTAACAGCAGAAAAAGCCACTAGATATATTGCTTATTTGCAAAAAACCTCTCTCTAAACACAGTGATCTATGTCCATATTCTAAAATATGCACATCAATTATTTATAGATCCTTGTCAAGACATATTTTGGATATATGAGCAGAGTCCAGATTACGGCAGCTTGATATCTGACAACCCAAGCATCCAGTGTGCCTCAGTAATGTTTTATCTTTCCTGTGACGTCTCCATATTTGGTGTGACTGCAAACAAATAGGTTAGTGTCCCGACTGACACATGCCTGACCAGGCTGATAAGAAGACGGGGCCCTTCTTCCGATATTGCAGCACACAAATCGGATGCAAATTCACCTGCAGATGCTATTCAAATAAAGCAACCCGTCGTTGTGTGAACATCTTCTCGGTTCAGCAGTTTAGTTCAGGACTGCCCGACTGTACAACGGATGCTGTCAAGTAAACAAACACAAGCCTCGGCTCAGGTCGGACACCCGGCACGTGCACAGTACGAAGAATCGACAAATCTTGACGTCCAAACGCAAGAACGCGAGCAACGGCGAAGTGGCAGGAATTGGACGAGCGAGAACGGGTCTGTCATCAGAACTCAACGACCTGAGTCACGTCTGAGCCGTCTGACGCGGCCGCAAACCGTCTGACGCGGCCCGCTCCAGAGCCACACACCAGAACTCATGAGTCAGCAGGATTGCCAGAAAACAGCCGGGTGACGCGAAGGCAGCGGCCCGGCTCGCCGGCGGTGCCGCTTTATGCCGGAGCAGCGTTTTCCCCCCGCTGCTGCCCGTCACCTGACTGCAGGGAAGTGCTGAGCTGGGAGGAGCTTCGCTGCACTCGAACAAAGGAGACTTTCAGCAACTCTGCACATCAGCAGGACTGCATGGGTCCAGATGAGGCCATTGTACTCGCGTTGACCATTACTGTCCGGCTAACATGAGCGTACCGCAGGTAGAGCATGCCTTAAAGCAACGTCTATTGCCATAGAGGGCTATTTTATGTTATTTTGTGTCCACTGGTTTTGATCCTTTGAAGGTTCAAAACCCCGAAAAAAAAACCTTTAACTCGTCATTTTAAATTATGATAAATTGTGACATAATTTTACATTTTATTTAGAACATCGATTCTGAAAACAATATATGGACGACAAGCCAAACCTGGACTGGACTATTTTATTAGTTTTATTATTAATTAAAACTATTTTATTTTATTAGAGATTCTTTTCAGATCTTCATAATGACGAATCTTTTTTCCCTCAGAATATCACAAAACCTGTCTTATTTATAGTTACAAAATAATCTTAAACAGTAAGAACATTAATTTTTGGGAAAAGCATAAGTCAAACACTTATGTGTTGCTACCTCATTTTGCACTTGATTAGCATTTATTAGCATCCTTCTAACTTTGAGTTTTGCTTTCATCATCACTACATTTAAACCAAATGTTCTCCTTTAGCGCTTCCTCAGCTTTTGCACCTCATAACACAAACAGTTTACATGTGGCTCTCTGGTTTATTGTATATTTTGGAAAGTCAAATTACTTCCTGGTGAGGAGGAAATAAAAAGCACAAAGAAGTCGGTGTGTGTGTGCATTTGTTTTTGCGCGTGCGTTTTGAAACAAAAGGCTATTTTCCTCACACAGAAGCCGAGGAATTGTCAGAAATAAACTTGAACGTCTGCTCCAACAGCCGAAAAAAGAAACAAACAAAAAAATACATAAATAAAACGAGCATCAGCTGCAGTTCAGCCCATCCAAGGAGAAGTGAAATCTCGAAAGCTACAGGTTCAGCCTGAGCGGAGAGAGACTTCCCCCCCAAAGTGCTTATGTCGCACACGTCATGAGTAACCCTCCCTGGAATCGGTCCAAGCTGCTGCCGCGGCTAATCCCCGCAATACACTTTGATTCAACTCCGATCGCTACATGAGAAAACCTTTTTTTCCAGAACACCCGTTACATCAAAACCTTTGTCTGGATGAGTCAATGCACTTACCACAGATCAAGAACAAGAAGGTAAAACAAACGACAAGAAAAAGAAGAAATGGAACACCAGTCATTTCTTCCAAACTTAATGAAAATAAGTGCAGCTTGAATTCTGACATGGGACTAAACGTGTCCGGACCCGAATATATACATAATTTCTACACAAAAATAAGTAGCTAAATAAAATACAAGTGATCTGAGAGAAGGCAACAAATGAAGCCAGCAAGTAACTGTTTGGAAATGATGGGGTTATGAAAATGAAAACCAGGAAAGATGGAAGTCGAGGCTCTGATGTATCAGTGTTCGCTACAGGTTTACCGATACATAGAGGAAGAGAAGAACCCTGGGAGGAAAGCAAGAGACATGTGCTGGACGGCGACAAGCTCCAGGTAGTAGGATTACATCCTCCCTGTGGTCCTTAAGCCCCCAGTACAGGCTTTAAGACTTTCAGATTAAAGTAAAATATTCTGGAGTTCAAACAAACATACTGGGATAATAATGCACGTCCAGAAACATGTCATCGAATTGAGACAAACCACTTGTGTAGAAAAGTGAATAAATCCTCAAAGCGATGAAAAACTAGCAGGGAGCTGAAATGCTGTCACCGCCAGTAGAGGTCAAATCCACATTAGCATTAATCAAGCACGTCCATCGCTCTTTTGGGGGGTTTTTTTTCTGTGAAAACATGCACAGCTGTCAGGTTTATTGTCATAATCACAGATTGCATGGTGCTTCGTCGTGCTGCTTAACCTGCTCAGTTCAGCACAACTTCTGATCAGAAGTCTCTGGCGACAGATGAGCACGTTCATGGGAGATGGAGACGGGTTATTGTTTTCTATGAAGTGGATGTTGGTGAGGTAGATGCTAAAGGTCAAAAGCACACCACCATTTGTTGACATTATAAAATCACGGCGTCAACTAGTGGCCCGGAATGACAGCGACAGCCGGCTCAATGTGACCTAGCGGCGCCGTCTAAACGTGGAACATTTCCCCCTCAATCAACCACCAGAAATGCCGGCGGTTTCCAGGCAGCAGTCTCGTATAAACCGTCTAAATTACTAGTAAAATGTCTTGTCTTAGAAATGCGTGCTGTAGTTACAGGCGTGTAACACTCAGGAAGTGGTAGCTGCAACACTGACTGTGATGTAAGGCTAATAATCCACCGGGCAGCACATCACAGGAGTCTCTCAATGCCAAGGTTGCTACACAGCAACAACCAGCAGGCCTGCCTTCCTGTCGCTCAGGGTGACCAGGTGTCAGGCTGTCGGGGGGGGGCGGTACCTGTTGCGGCGTGTAACAGGATCTGGCGTGAGCGCTCATGGGGCTGCCACTGTTTACTGTCAAACACGAGGTGACGTCGAGAGCACGCAGGTCACTGAAGCAGGAAAACCCAAAACCCGACGGACGCATTCTGAGCTCACAGGAACACACACCGCCACGCACTGCGACTTTAACCTCCCGACTATTTACTTGCTCCCGCTTATCTTGTTGTGGCCGCCTAGGCGGGCCGATTCACTGCAGTGAAGCCAACTCCGTCTGAATTGGCCTTAATTGCCCAGAGTGCAAATAAACCCCGTAAGACGCATCCTGTCTACATTGTTCAAATGCTGTGATTGTCCATTTACGACTCAAAGCAAACGAGAAAGAAAAAAAAAAAAAGAAAAGAAATAATTGGCACGCACCACCCTCCGCGCAAACACAGAAAACTGGCTTCCTGAGGATTTTAATATGCTCAGTCTGCAAAAAGGCAACCCTGTCTTTTGTTGTTGTTTTTGTTGTTGCTGTACCTAAAACCACCTCCACCCACATCTAACAAAACAAAACAAAACAAAAACAGAGACAACAGGGAGGCAAGCAAGAGATTTTTGATCAAATATGTCAAGGTTGTGCTTCAGGAAGATCTGATTGACGACACTTCTAGTGCCGCCTGACTGCTGCCACATGAAAATACCTTTTCCCCGCTCTGTCGTTCTCTTCAAAAGCTCTCGCGGCTCTAGACTCTCAGCATCAGCAGCTCTCATCCGGAGGAGAAGAGGAAACAGTTTCTTTATGTGGAAAGAGATGCAGCGATAAGTTTAGTGCAGACAAAGCAGGCGCAGCTTTTAGATAAAAACAAAAACAAAACAAGAAAAAAAAAAAAAAAAAGAGTCAAGCAAGTTGAAGAGTTTAGAGTGCCGACGGCATTCCTTAAACAGAAAAAAAAAAAAAAAACTTCTTTAGGACACCAGCCCCATGAAAAAGTGTGATCTGTGTCACTACAACGCAAACAATAAGCATATTTACTGATACAGTTTAATTGATGTAGCAATACGAGCAATATGAGCAGTTTTTAAACATTATTAATTGGAACTTATAGTGAAAACGATGATTCAAAATCTTACTAGGATGAGAAAGTTATCGCGATAAATGATAAACGATACGATACAGGCCTAACCCCGGTTGCAATTTGGTACGTTATTTAATTAAGATTATTTTACTTATAATTTTTTTTTTACAGAATAGCATGTATACAGAACAGACAAAATCAAGTCAACAACACTTAAGACAAAGGCTGTTTATAAACCTAATACCTTTTTTTTTAAATAAATAAATAAAAAGTCAAATATAAAAGGGGCATCGTGACAAATAGAGCTGAGAAAGAAACCTTAAGTTAAATATTTGTGGCAAGCAATAAATCAAGACAATGTGACTAATTTTACACATTTCGAAGTGACAATTAAAGCTGCTATCTATTGACAAATCAAGCAGGTTATAAAGGTAACACCTGCAGAGGAAGTGCGTTTGGATACGCAATACGCCGGGGGGTTGGACGGGGTTGCTAAATTATTGACTCCGGGTTGACACGGCGACGCGCAGAGGCCTCCTGAAGCCACTTCCTTTGTGCGGAGCCCTGAAAGCTCCTCTGTCTGAGCCTCTTCTTCCACTCACTGCCCCTCTCCTTCGTCTCTCTCCCCCTGCCTGAGCTCCACCCATCCAGCTCCTGAATGGAAAGGTGTGCCGCCTGCCTGCTTTTACCACGGTGTCTGTTTACTTAAAGCCTTTTCTTTAGAAATAACGGGAGCGCACTGCAGCTGCTCCTGCTACCACACTCACGTGTTCTCCGACTCTCCAAGTACTGTGCAGCCCTCCTCCCCCTCCTGGCCTTCAAAGAGAGGCTTCTCGGTGAGCACATGCGTTCTGGAGTGCATGCGGTTTGATTAATAGCATTAGCGGTGGAACAACTCGACTACATCCTTCCCATGTGGTGCAGTAACATTCCTCGGAAACATGCAGACAGATCACCTACAAAGCCCGCCTTTTGGGTTCCACGCTATTGGAAACATGCGGCCAGACGTTGTGGCCGCCTCACACTTTTTATTTTTTTGGCCCTCTTTTAGCACCATACCCTCCGCCAGAAATGCACCTTGACCCTCCGTCTTAAAACGAAGATATAATCGAAAAAACCCTCCCAGTCTGAGGTCTTTGTAAACATGCAACACGCTCTAAATCCATTGTGAGAAAGTGTCACAGTCCAAGGCACTTCATCCGGCCCTCTGTGAAAACTTCATTAGATGAAATATAGCCGGGCTCCACGTTCACTTCTAAATTTGGAGCCTCGGCCTGAGAACATAAGCAATGCAAGAATTTGCATCAGTGCCCTGGCATTTGGAGCCGCTCGGATAAGAGCGCTCGTAATTGCTCACATTTGACTCTTCAAACATTTGACTCTTTTTCCAAAAACTCAGCCGAAGCACCGAGCAAGTTTTGGCCTTCCTGAGACACATAAAGGGAGACTCTGTTCAAGGGCTGGGAAATTACAGCGACGGCAAATGAAAATGTTGTGACAGAAAAGACAATTAGGAGTTTCCATTTTTGACAGCGTTCTCAATCACTAGAATGTGTGATATCATTGAGGGGGAAGAAGAAAAAACAAAAAAAACGGAGGATCTACAACGGGTCAAGATATTTTTCCTAAAATCCCCCAAGTCTTTAGAGAACGTCATCTGAGATTCATTAGGATTTATTTTTACCCCACTGCATTCCTCCGCTCTTCATCCCAACGTTAAAATGCCCGACTTTGATGGGCCGTCGATAAAGACACCCCACAGCAAAGTAAGGGAGTCCAGTCCTATTCAAAGGTCTTGTGAAATTACTTTTCCCAGCTTTTGAACTCAGAAGCAGAACAAACCCCTCCAGAACAGACAGGGTGGGATTATGTAACAGGGATTAGACACAGGTCAGTATCTTTTGCTTCACCACATAACATCCACCGGTTTCAAGTCCTTCCAGAAATACACACAGAATTTGGCCGACAACCAAAGTCGTCCGATTTTCAGCTTGATTGTCGATCTGGAGATTCTCAAATTGGACCTTTTTCAAATCAGTAAAGGCACCTTACTGATAACCATCAGGTTGCCGTGACAAAAGGACTTTGGCACTGCGAGAAGGAGGAGGAACAGGGAGGTTAAACAGAGACACAGAAAACATTAAGACATTTCTGTGATTAGGTCTGGCTGAGATGGATCGAGAGAGAGCAACATTTCCAGCAGAGAACAAAAAGGCTGAACCGTTACAGTAAAGTTGATCCCTTTTATTCCTGTGAACGTTCAAGCTTGGAAATGCTGGAAACTTTTTGGAAATATAAGTTCAGTTAAGGACGCCAGCTGCGAGCCATGCCTGTCGCTAATCCGAGATGCTAATCAAACATTTTTCTACAACTGATCTCTTTGGACGTTTCCGCACTAGACGGTCCGGCAGACTGTGTTCAATTGGGGATCAAAACTTACAGCTGGTACGGTTAGCTTTCACACTGCACTGTGTGAAACGATCCAAACCTGCCCTCCCCCTCACCTAGAACTACTGAGGGAAATTACACAAATACCTCTTAAGAAATGTAAACAAAAACTGGAGTGGCGACAGACATTTGTAGGATTTCACTTTTGCCCTCGGTAGCAAACCACGACCCATTTGTCCCGCTAGCGCGAGACTCGCTTTTGATTTGGTAGCATTTATCAACCACAAGTTTGTAGACGCCGGAGTTCGCCTTTTCGGTCAGTTCGATTCACAGGAACCAAACTTCCTAGACAAACAAACCAGAGTTTGAGTGAAGCAGTCTAAACAAGGCCGGTGTGAACGAATCAAAAAACGGAGAGGAACGCTTCCGCTGCACAAGCTATGAAACGCCGATGATCTCAGAAAGGATAGAAATATGTTTCTGCAACTGTTTATACATAGTTTAGATTGAGATTAGCTCAAACTGCTGCTGCATCTCCACTGAGTTTGAAACCGTGACCATGTCTACACAGAATCAGCTACAACATCTCGAGTGGGGCAGAAGAGAGCTTTGTGGATAATTTCAAGCTTTCGGGTTGTTTGGAGTCAAGTGACAGCCATTCTGCATCCTCAAAAGAAATATTTATACACATAAAACGTCCTGTTATGACTTGAGCAGATGCTCAACGGAGTCGGCAAGAGTGTCACAACGCGTTTCAGTAAACTTGGGAGTCTGGCTGAAGTATTTCTCAGGCAGACGATACAAGCACTCGGCTAAAAGAGGAGTCTGGGCCATCGGGAGCGATCTGAAGGCCAGACGGGTCACATACTTAACGTCTTCCAGGGAGAGATTAGATCCCATGCAACAAATACAAAGAAAATGTGATGACATTTATCTTTTGACGACGATGATAAAAAAAGACAACAAAAAAAAAACACGAGTTCTCACGGTAAGAAAATATGATAAGCTTCACGCACATTATGCAGATTTGAGACTCTTATTTATAAGAGAGGAAGGAGTTCTTGATTTGCTGCGCTGTGCTGACAGAGTTCGTGAAGATTGTTCAATTTCCAAAATCGAGACCACCGCTGCACGGCCGCCCCGTCTCTCTCTGCCGACTTCCTGATTGGTTTGGGCCACCAGAGCCTCAAAAAGGTTGGAAAAGAGAGAACTGAAGACGATGCACCACACTAAATCATTCGTATGGCAGCTTTTTTGGGAACTGATGAGAAAACGGCAAAATACAATTTATTTGGAAGGATGCTAGAGGCTAATCGTTAGCTGCTAACACTACTGAAGTTGGCTTCAGATCGGTTTTCTATAACGGTATAGAGATTTTCACACAAAATGCTTGTTGAAACGTTCACTCGTGGCTGCAAAAAAACTTAATCAGATTTGGATTTTCAATTAGGGCTCCATGCAAATTACAGAATATTCTATTTTCTGCCTCCTTTGTTCTTTCTTAGTATTTTTGTTTTTGCTAAAAAAAAATCAAATAAACGAGTAACTGCGATAAGATATTGCGATTTTCATTATGGGCAAAAATCAAGCTGACATACTTTGACTTTAAATACTGTGCAACTTGTGGGGTCACGTTTAGATTTGAAATACAATTTTGAGCTAGCTATTGAGCTAAATGTTAAAATCAGCTGTAGGACAGTAGCATCGACTCTACGTATGAACTTTTAGTCTCCGTCTGGTGACATGTGTACGATCACAGTTGGTTTTCATACAAAACAACTCTTTCTGAAGAGGCTAATTAATGTTGTGTCACTCCTGTGGTTTCCTGCGGCGTCACTGCCATTCCGACGCTTATCTTTTGTTAAAAAGCGAGGTTCTCGAAAGGCAAGCTGGGGTGTTTGGGGGGGAGTTCGATGACAGGAAGCACGCTGTGAGGCGGCCAGAGCTGACATTACACATCCTATTATGCAATCTAGCAAACAGATGCCGCCGCGGGACAAAACATGCAACTCCTTTTGGCTCTTTTACTAGAGCCGAGGCGTCAGACGCAGTCACTCTTGTGCTGAGTCAGTTTCCTGGACACTGATAATGTAATTTCAACATTCCTGAACACAAGGAAACTAAAACCCGGCTTTCTTTTTTTTTTTTTTTTACCTATAACCTTGTGGGTTTTTTTCATATCAGTCTGATTTCTTAAAAATAGCCACTGTTAGCTCTCTGAGTTTGCTTTTATTTTTTTTATTCCTATTTACTGTCCAAATTCATTCAGCGTTGGATTAAAAACGACCCACTTTTATGGTAGTTACTTATAATAATACAGCACAGGTTGTAAAACAGAAAAGAAGCAATTATTCCCACTGCTGTAAAAAAAAAAAAAATGTATTAATTAAGATACTGATTGCAAAACTTACAAGGTATAGAATATTACCAGAGTTTATTTCAGCTTGTTAATTAGTTGGGCAACCTGCTCCGATCCCTAGCCTGCAGTCCGCTGCCTTACAGACATGGCATTAGCAGCCGAAATATTTCAAACATTCGAATTTGCTGTTCTTTCTAACCTTTTAACCAGATACAAAACAGTGATAAAAAAAAAAAATTCATAGCGCACCAGAACAGGCTTTGCAAAAACTGTTTTTCACTCTTGCAGACCATTTCCTTGCTGGATATTTTTCTTGATGTAAATTGTAACTATACTAGCAGCCGCAGCTCCAGACGAGTTTAGCAGGACGTCGGCGTATTTTGGGGAGCCAAATTAATAACATTACTCAGTTATAAGAAAAGGGTACAGTGGAGTAAAACTACTCATATAAGAACTTTTTTTTTCCCCCAAAAAATTACTCAATGTAACAAGTACTACCCACTTTTGAACACAGACAGCACCAGTAACCCGAAGGCTACTTGTTCACAAGCTTAAGGAGCTGAATTGATATTAGTGATCTTTTAGCCAACATCACCTGCATCCAGCAGCGTCACTCAACTCAGTCTGTGCAAAGTTCTTTGTGTTTTGCTGCCATGATTCTAACATGAAACAGGTCAGTGAGAAGTTGTTGACGACGGATTAAACAGTTTCGACTGCTGATAAAAGTGTCAGAGTGCAGAGATAATGGGAAGTGCGGAAGCCGCTAGTGCAACAGACCGAGATAGGAATAAAAGAAAGTTTGCCACTTTAAGGTAAAAACAAAAAGTGCAGTCCAGGGTGGGGGCATGGCAGACTCTGAGTGGGCAATGCCCCCAATGCCCACCCCATGCCACAGGGCCTGTGTACCGGGTACAGTCAGGTATGACGACACTGAATAAAAACACTGCAGAGTCACTGTATTACTACATCAAAACAAATGTATACAATTGTTTATTTTATTTCTTGAAAAAAAAAAAAAAAAAAAAGAAATATATCCACTACATTGACTGACTGTGCTGCTGTTTGAAACATTTCCAAACAACAGAATTTGCCTTTACTGTGACCCAGATGTTCCCAGCTGACCAGCAGTCCACAGTGGGGCATCACTGCTACTTCCTCTTGCTTCTTATTAAAACCACTTCCAAACTGGAGGATGAGCATGACGGGAAATGTTAGCAATCTAACAGCAGTAGCCTTTTAAAACGTGGTTAGCAGCCCGCCTCGTTTCCCATAAAAGGACAATATTGATAAAAATGGTAAAAATTCCAAAAGAGACATTTTTCACAAAAATTTTAAATGTAGAACTGTTATTCCTCCAGAGGCAGTCCTGATCGTTCCCGTCTCTGCCTGTGGGGTCAGGGTACATTTGACCTTTGGGTATTGACCAACAAGCCTGATCATTTTCAGCAACGTCTCCTGCTGTCCTCCTACTCCTCCTTCTTCTTCTTCTTTTTTTCTGAAAGGACACGGCCTGAACTTGTGAAGTCGGCCGCTCTTATCTCAGACCTGACTCGCAGCCCGAGTCGGGAGACGTCAGCGCGGATTCATTGGGAGTGTTTGGAAAGTCAGGGTAAGGGTGTGGGAGATGGGAAGTAGGAGGCGGGAAGCTCACAGGCAGGGACGGTCCAAGGTGCTGCAAACTCATGTCCTTATAAGGAGAAACCCAGGCAAATTAGCAGCAGTGGTTAACACCTGAACTCTTCCAGTCAGCTGGGGAAAAAAGGTTGAAAAAAAAAAAGAAGAAAAGAAAAGAAGATTGAAACCCTGCAGCAGTGAGATGAAGACGATGATACGCACTGTCATAAAAGGTGTTGGCCTGCCTGGAGATTGCTTCTGTTCTTACTTTCTTGAGAAAACACTGCAAATCAAACTAATTTAAACAGGCAACAAAACGTTAAATTGTGATTAAATTGTGATTTAGGTTGCAATGAAGCACTTTTTTTTGTTTTTTGTTTTTTTTTTACACTAGCAACACCCAGAACTGATTAGTGCCAGGCATGCAGAAACAACAGAACCTCACTGACAACACGAAGTAGGCCATAAGAGCTCAAAAAGCAACAGGGTGCCACAAGCTACAAAAATGAATCGACTTCGATAAGAAAAAAAAAAAAAAAAAGGCTATAAGAGGCATTTTAGAACCAGTGACAACCAAACCACTGCAGACCTCAGTGTTAACGACGCAACAGGAAGGCAGAAATAACAACCGTGGGAAAGTTTCAACGTGAAAACCACTGGTGACCAAAGTCAACGCAGGGCCCGTCTAGGACCCCCATCTTTGAGAAAACGTGGTGGACGACACGCAACCGGAGCTTTGTGGAAAGAGAAGGACGGCGTTTCAGGAAAAGAAGATCGTCAGTCAAACCCGCTGGCGGTGGGTTTGATGGCCTGGCAGCTTTGTTGCTTCAGGACCTGGACGTCAACAGAACCAGCGATTCTTCTGTCAAAATAAGAGGCTCTCTACTAATCAGTTTGTGAAATTAAGCCCGAGTCCATGTAGAGCTGGATCACACTGTTCGTTATTTCTTATCACGTAGGGCTAAGGTGGGTTTGAATGTATTTTCTCCTTGATGAATCAGTCAGTGGGCAAATGCTTTTTTCACAAAACAGTAAATCGTTCAGACTGAATATCAATGTCAGTGTCATACGCGGTTTAGCAAAAACACGTGAAGGTCGTGGCTTTAAAGTCGGAGCGTAGGTGGGGTCTGCAAAGGCATTAAGATCGGGAGATAAGAGGACGCCAGCGCCTTTATTCCTGCACGGCAGGTTGGGACTTGAATGGAACACAAAACATTTAAGCGCACTCCGACATGCTGGGGGTTCCGTGCAAGAAAATTGCAGAAGTGGGACCCGGCTGAACTATCCACGCCTCTCCGACGTTCACTTCCCCTATTTCAGCAGAGTCTCGAACCGCATTAAACGCGGTCAGAGCTGCTCCGGTCGTCTCCTCGTCGCCTCAAAAGGTTCTTTTCAGGCGAAGCAGAACTGAGCCGACTTCAGTTACGTTTGATTACAGATCGTCCCGGCTGAACTTCTCTTATCTGTTCTCGTGCTTTGTCAGAATAGAGGAAAGAAAATACCTCCAAGGGCAGAAAACAGGAGCTGAAGCATGCAGGTTGCTCCAGAATTAGAAGATTTGGCTAAAGAGAGATCGGGGAAGGACCGATTCAGCAGACATGAAAAGATTTTCAGGTGATCTTTTGCGAGGCTTACTGCCAAAGGCCTGGAAGGACTTGAAGTGGTTTGTGTTTCGGCGTGCGTCCCTCTCGGCCTGTAATTGTGCGTACGGTCGAAAGGCAACATAAACCGCTTCATCGTCGCGGAGCGGCTGACTGAAACATTCCTGCTTTCTGATGGATGATTAGATCAGTGATGGGGTCATGCAGGCGCAGCAATATGCAGGTCAGCACAGGAGAAGGTATTTCTCCACGGCAATTAACCAATCGCTTCAACCAAAGTATGCACAACACCGTCTCCGAAGGTATGGCATTTTGAGCCTTGAAGATGCGCCACAGGCGCACCGGTTGCAACTCTTGTCACCTGGGGACAAGAAACCGAGGCTCCAATTCGCCCAGGCTCACCAGAACGTCACAGGAACGGACTGGAAAAACGACGTCTGGTCCGATGAGCGTCAATCGTGGCTTTGAAATCCAGATTATGGGGTCACAATCTGGTGCGAGCATAAAAGCACAATATTTAGGAGTAACAGGTAAGTGAGAAAATAAGCGTCTTACTGCTGAAATGCTGTGCGTTATTTCACTGCAGTGTAAGGATACAATCTTACGGTAAGTTATGGGATTGGTTTTTGTAAACAATCTTAAGTAGGCATCAAATGATAGGCCTTCATTAGTCGTGGACAATAACCAATCTCTTCATGAAAGCCTTGAAAACCCATGAAAGTTTTGTTTCTTTTTAATCAAAGGTTCTACGGCCAATTGGACTTTCGCTGATCGACCCAATGCGGCATCGTGCTAGCGCGACAACAAACATTGGGCACCAGCACACCCGGTGCTCATCACGAAAAGGAATGTTTTCCTGTCATCCAGTCAATGGCGTGTGTTGTGTGACGTCGTTAGCGCCATCCCGACTGCGCCGCTGCGCTGTGCGTCTCCAACTCGGGGAAACCCAGGACCAGCATCCTCCTCCACCGCCAAGAGAGACGGTAGAGGAGGATGTCATACGACGGACAGACTACGATTCCAAAATCGTAGTCTGAGGAAGTTGTGACGCCACCGTTCACAACTTCCTCTGTTCGCTGGTTGACCCGGTTGAAACGCTATTGGGGAAATCCAACTCAATGGGAGAAACCACAGCTGAGAGCTGAAGAGAGATGAGAATACAGTGGAACTGCATGGGAAAGGAACGGCCACGCTACATGTATGTGTGCACATGATGATGCGATGCTGTCTGAGGAATGTCCAACGTTCAAGTATGAGAGAACAAAAAAGAAAAGAAAAAAGAAAAAGGGGGGGGTCAACATTGGTGCTTTTACATAAGACTCTGCATGTCAGGCAGGACTGCCTCTGTATTTCAGGTGATTCTTCGCTCCAGCTCCACGGCTTCATTGAAGCAGATGATGTCCACCTGATGCACCACCTTTCTCCCTACCCCACTGTATCTGCTCTCAGGACCGGTAGCAGCCCGCCGATGACATAATCCAGGAAACTGGGAGCCGTGAGCTACCACTGAGCAAGAAGAAGAAGAAGAAGAAAAAGGAAAACAGAAAGTTGGGGAAAAGTTTTTCCAAGTCAGAGGGGCCGATTATTACCATTTTTGGGCACGCTCGCTCCCATGCAAGCCCAGCCCAAACCGCGACGCTTACTCAGATTCCACAGCGTTTTTCCTTCTACCCCCCCCCCCCTCCTCTCCTAAACCCCCCTTTTTCTTTTCTCAAAGCAGACTAAAAGTATGTAACACCCCCTTCTCGAAACAAACCATTCATATCATACCCCTGTGTTAAGAGTGGAGGAGTAAAAGAGAGAGAGAGAGAGAGAGAGAGAGAGAGAGAGAGAGAGAGAGAGAGACAGAGACAGAGAGAGACAGAGAGAGAGAGAGAGAGAGAGCAGCAGCTGAGAGGCGCGTGGGGGGAAAGAGTTTGGGACAATATGTGGACATCAGAGTGCAACACTTTTACAAACTAAATCACCTCTCCGCGACTCGACTTGATCTTGAAACTAGGTCTTCCATAAAGGCGCGCGCTCCGTACTAGGTTGTTGAATCTTTGGCCTAATCCAAGTCGCATCACAAACCAGATGACAGGAGGTGGCCAGTCCAACGCGTGGCTGACATCTGTTGCGCGTCCCCCCACCACCACCACCACCACCACCCACCACCACCTCAACCCCCCACGCAGCCCGGCTCTCCTCCCTTCTGCTCCCTGCAGACCCTCTCGGGCCGGCGGGCCTCCCTGCTGCAGGATGCTGCTTCCGGGACAGATTTCAATCTTCCAGGAAGAAGAGGGAGAAAAGTTTGGGAGCAGAAGCCCAGTCGATGAGGTCTCGCAGGTGTTTTTTTTTTTGTTTGTTTTTTTCCTTTCTTTTTTTATATATATATATAAATAAATAAAAAAGAGGCCCATAATTAAACTGTTGCCCACTTTGAGTCACCCTGGAGAGGGAAACGTGCCCGCACTGCTGCGTGGCAACAACACCGCCGCGTCTTATTGGGACTAGAAGCAGAGCAGACGGCGGACATAAAAACCCCTCCACACCGCTTCCGCAGCGGAGGCACCGGGAAGTCAGTCAGTCAGTCAGTCTGTCAGTCTGTCGGTCGGTGGGTCTGTCGGTCCGGTCGGGCTCACCTTTCTCTGCTGTTTCTCCCAGGCTGGGTCCAGGAGCATATCCCGGTCCCAGTCATCTTCCTGTTGCATGTAGTCGTTCTCTCCGTCATAGTGGTCCATACTATCCGCGGCTCTCCTGAACGCTGGCTGGATGCGGTGGCTCTCTGCTTGCGTCCCAGCGGGGCGAGGTGATGTTTCCGCTGCGGCTGTACGGACGACTCTCCTCGGTGTGTGTGCGGATGAAATTAACGGTCCAGCCCCCGGCTTCCCGCTCTCTCTCTTTCCTCTTTCTTTCTTTCTATCTCTCTCTCTCTCTCTCTTTTCGCTCTCTCTTTTTGTCTCCCACCCCTCCAACTCTGCCTCTGCCTCTCTCTGCTCTCCGTATTCCCCTCCTAGCAGGAGCAGCCCGCTGGAAGCTGTAGGCAGGTCTTGTATCGAAGGAGCGACAGACGCAAAAACTTTGCCTCAGCCAAATTGGAGTCAATAACCGGCTGCTGAAATCTGATTGGACGGCGCTCGGGACGGAACCCGCCCTCCGGCCTCCCATTGGCTGCCGCGGCTGTCAGCGGCCGGGCTTTATGTCCAAGGTTGCCTGCACAGGTTGAGCCAAACGCAGGACTTGATTCGGCTTTGAGGAAAGAAACGGCGTCGATTTTCGTCCGAACATCGTCTAAAAGTCTCGCCGCCGACCCTCTGCAGCGGCTTCCGCGGCGGACAGAGATGTTTGTAACACCGGACAGTGGCGGTCCTAGAGTGCAATGGGGCCCCGAGTGGGCCCTGCCCACCTCTCCTTCTGCTTCTTGTTTTTCACAGGGTTCCTACACAGCGTGGGATTAAATCCCCCCCCCTATTTTTCAGGCCTGAAAATGAAAACAAAGGAGAGCCTGGGAACATGTTTGTATTTCTTTTCTTCTTTCATTCCTCCTGTCCTTTCTTCTTTTCTTACACGTCCTTCCGTGTCCACTTTCTTTCTGTTTTCTTCGTCGTCTCTATCTTTTTCTCACTTCCTGTGTGCCTAATTGCTTCCTCCCTTAATTTTTTCTCACTTATTCTGCTGTGTCTTCCCTTGCATCCTATTTCTTCCCATTTTCCATCCGCCATTTTGTCCTTTTTCCTTTCCTTGTTTTTATCTCTTTCTTTTTCTCTTTTCGTCTTTGCAACCTTTCTTTTCTTTGGGCCTTTTCTTTTGTTCATCTCCTTGTTATCATGCAAAATATGCGAAAAGCACAAACATTTGGGGCAGCATCGTCTGTGTCAGGCATGACGACCTGCTGCAGACTGCAGACTCTCCGTCCGCCTTGCTGCTTATCTCATTTTCATGCAAAGTCTGCATTTGAGACAGCCGGAAACACGAAAGGACAAGAACAGCGTTCTGTGCATCGCCGCGCGGCGTCGTTTCTGCACAAACCGATATTGCAGCGGTCCGGACGCGGGTCAGCCCGGTGCCAAAACCCGTCACAATGGAGCTGTTGGGTTTTCATCCAAACTCAAACCGTTTCAAGGAATCTGCGTCCGATGAAGATCTGGTATGGCAACAATCTGTGCACATCCAGAGTCTGAAATATTTGTGACTTGTGAATGTTGTGACCTTTAAACATCTAAACTCTTGAATACAAAAAAACATTATTTTCGACCCAGAAGATTGACTGATTGAATGCCAATTTTTTTTCTGACTTTTGTTTGTGAAACAAGTATTTCCTTTCGGTTACGCAAAGATCCACAATTTTGTGTTGGTTCCACAGATAAGAGTTCAATACTTATTGGAGGGACTACATGTGGCTCCTGCCAATTGTATGACAAAGCAGCATTGTCAATTTTTTCGTTTTTTTCACATTAAAAAAAAAAAGATACTTTAATTTGTAGGTTTTTTTTTTTTTTTTTTTTTAAATAGAAATGTGACTTTGAAGAAAAATAAACAAAGATTCCTGGTCAATCTCAACTTCCATCCACATTTCCGAAATGCGTTCAAATCCCATTTCTACCGATGCTCTTATTGCTTGAGAACTATTAGAAATCTAAACTGGACTTTAATGAATAGCCTCAAAAAAAAAAAAAAAAAAGAAATAAAAAACCCTGAAAAGTGACAAAACAAAGAGAAGCTCAAAGCCACTGTGGGACTGTTTCATTCTCATCTTCTTCTACTGTAGAGGTGGAAAGAAGTTGGGTGTTTTTTTTGTTTGTTTGTTGTTTTTTTTACACATGTGAACTAAAGAGGTTTTGCTCTCACGACCCACCAATGAGCAACAAGGTGTGTCAAACATCAGCAATTGTGAGCACGTGGAGAGACGGCCAAGTCCGTCTGCCTTGTAAGGTAAGCTGACTCTTCCTCTCAATGTCTCCCTCTCTCTGTAACACACACACACACGCACACACACACACACACACACACACACACACACACACACACGGAGCAGAAAAGTAGGATAGCCCCGGCAGGAGAAAGTGGAGCTCTTCCATATATGGACAAGCTTCCAGTGGCGAATGTTCGGGGGGAAAGTGACGTCACGGAAATGGAGAGCCAGCTCACTGCCGGCCCGGTTCCGACCCGAGCTGGAGGAAACCCCGGCAGGCCTGAAGGGGACAAAAGTGGCGGAGCGCCGCTCGCCACTGTGATAATTACACGCGCTCCCATTAGCTAATTAGCCCTCAGCCATTTGCAAGACAAAGAGATTCGTTCATGTTGCGTTCAGGGACGCTCGGGAAAACTGACGCAGAATGTTCACGCTGACAAATGAAAGACTCCCTTCGCGTTGATTACGACGAGGTGTAAGGACCATTGAAGATAGAAAATTACAGCAATGACAAAATAAAAAAGGGGAGTAAATTTCCACACAAAAAAAAGCCCTCAAAGTTTAGAAACTTTCCCTTTTTTTTTTCTTGCAAAATATTCAAAAAATCTCAAAATTTCTGAGATTTTTTTGTCGGAAATTTACTCCTCGTTATTTTTTTTTTTCTATCAAAAACGTTTCTCATGTGGCGTTGGAAGTTTCCTCTGTACTTCCTTGCTAATAAATGCAATAATCTGTATGCACTGGATACACCACACATAGGGGCGCCGAGCTGGCAGGGGCGCCAAAACAATGGCGCGAATATTACTCCTGCTAGGGAATGCAGGTTTTTTCAGTCTATCAAAAGGAGGCTTGTAAATATTCAGCTTAGCTTAAGTCACTTGCAAAAAGTCAGGTCACTGTTGTCTTGCAGCCGGGCGCCAGGCGACATGGCTGGTACCATGCAGCTCAATTAGCGACTAATTCAAAGCATAAAATATGAAGTTCAACACTGAAGTTTAAAAAGCCGTCAGCCTAACGATAGAAGAGGCTACGATGGACGATGTGGCTTAAAAAACGCATAGCATCATAAGCTTCTCATGTCAGTCGATAACAATAATTATTGATTCATTTTGTATCGCCAAAATCTGAAATGCTGCCAAACTGGTGGTGTGACCGTTTCTGTTTTATCCACAATTGTCACTCCACGTTGTTTATATTTCAGTAGATATGAGGCACAGTGGCGAAACATGAAACTGCTGCTGTGCGAGTTACTCAACAGGTTGTTGCTAGGCAACCACAGTGCGAGTGAGTTAGTCCACGCCCCCAACTTAGCTTAGCTGGGCCAGAAGGTGAACAGCTGATGTTTTTCCTCTGCCTACATCTCCCAGAATGCTGAGCTTTTCTGGATTAGAGCTCAGTGAAATTATTGAATATTCAATCAGACATATTGGCTATTGATACTGATCACCTCTCTATCACAGTGTATATTGTTCTTGATTTATTGTCCAGCCCCAGAAGCAATCATGTTGAAGAAAGAAAAAAAGATGTCCATTGGTCACATTAGAACAAAACTAACATTTATTACACTGGACTATTATGATGTTGGGATGCCTTTCTCCATGGAGACAGCGAAGTTGGTCAGAGGCGATGAAAGACGGATGGGACCCAATTATATAAAGTAAATTTGTTAGGAGCTGAGAAAGACGTGTTTGGATCTATATAACTACGTATGATACCATACTAATGTGTTAAAATGGCCTAGTCAAAGTTCAGACCTAAATCCAATAAGGTTTTTGGTAACATATGTCATCCGTCTGATCCAAGCCTGAGACGTTTTTTTTTTTTTTTTAAAGACTGGCTTGGAGTCTCTTAAGGTGACAAAACGGCAAAACGGAGCCGTTTGGAGAAGAAGAGAACGCTCCTGCCGCCTCCCTGAGGGCTCATGAGAAGAGCTGGCGCGTCGTGTTTGGTCTCTGGCAGCCGCCCAAGGTATTCCAGTCATGTCGGAAGGGGAATTCTTCAATCGCCGTTAAGGCCGGAGCCATGTATGGAAAAGTGGCGCAGGGCCGGCGATGGTTCCCACTGGGCCGTGTTTGGGGTTAAAACGCCACGTGGGATCACATCAGAACTCTGCACGCTCAGGCCCACTTTTCAGCCGCGCGGCCTTGCCTCGGACGCCGGCCGCAGAGTGAAGTAAAAAGGATGAGGACGCGAGGAAGAGCTCACTGCGTCGTTCCAATCCGTCTGCTCTGGAGGAAAAGCCTTCCAAGGCTGTGGTTCTACTGGGCTCCTCCCAGTTGTGAATGTGGAGGAAGAGGAGAACCTCGCCTAACCTCGCCTGTATAAATACAGATAAATGCTGCGTCGTCCACCGCGCGACCGCGTAGAGGTGCGGGAAGAGCAACATGAGGTCAAGAGATGGCAGAGCTTCGAGAAGGCTACTTCCTGCCGATACGCGGTCATTTCTAAGTCGAGGAAATCATTTTGACTCGGCCCGTAAATGAAGGAATGTGAGGAATTTATAAAATACACGGCCGGTGTGGAGCTTTGCCTCCGGATTACGTCCGGAGCGTCCACTTGGTGAGGCCAGGATGTTGCCTGTGATTGCATGAGTAACATGAGCGCCACCCCACCTTTCCTCTGGTTTCTTGCTTTTCACAAAGCGAGTGAAGGCTTCACCAAACTCTGCAGGATTCCCACTAAAGTATGGAATTTGAGTCACGTTTTTTTTTTCCAGGTGTGGATGACTGTAGGACACAGAAGATACGGAAAGCAGTTCTAATGGTTGAGCCAAGTTCCTTTTCTAAATCACGTCCTTTTACTCGTTTCTTTCCTTCCTACATTATGTCCCATTGTTTTTCCTGTTTCCTAATTTCTTTCCATCTTTCTTTCCCATTTCTTTGCTCGTTTCCTCTTTGATTTGTGTTTCTTTCTCGCATCCATCCACTCTTGTTCCCTTTCTTCATTCCCTTCCTCTGTCTGCACTTGTCCTCCTGTCATCTCCTCCTTTTCTTTGTGTTTTCCTAATCGATCCATCTTCACAGCTGTTTATGTGTAGTTTCCCCATCAGCTCTCTCCCCTCACTAAATCGAAGCGGCGATGCCCGTCCCCTCAGACAGCCGTGACTTTATGAAGTCACTGTTAGGAGTCGCAGTATGCGCGATGCCGTCATCTGCAGGAAACAGGCAGCCAAACGCTGGCCTTCGCCTCAAGACGGGTCAGAATTTGTTTTACGCTTCTCCTCAGGTTTATCTTCCATCAGTTCACGCAAAATATCTCCAGTGGGAATAAAACTTTGTCCACATCAGATCAGATTCTCTTTGCAGGCACAGGTTTTAAAGTGTTCATTTGAAATTGGAAGCAAATTGGAGAAAAAGGATACTTCCAAGTCACCCAGCTACGAAACAAATATATTTTTGTGTCGAAATTCCACTGGCTGATAAATCCGGCTGCACACTTTAAAGATTCAGAAAAAAAAACAAAACAACCCAAACTGTTATTTTAAAAAATTCTGTTTGATTCATTTTTAGCATCATTTCCAATGATCTAACTTTGCAGAACCATCTCCACGACAGTGCGTTGTTTCTACTGCCCCCCAGTGGCTAAATGTAATCACATTTATTCCTTTTTTTTTTTCTTAATTACAATAAAAATATTTTTTTTTCTGTATATATCAGCCAGTAAATGTTGCTGGTCATTAGAGTTTGGCCCACAGTGTGTCAAAATTGTTCTTTGTTCCTGGAGGACATTACATTACATTCATGCCCCCCCCATAGCTGGACAAACCTCCCCTTAGGATCAAGATCACGTTGCCATGGAGACTGACGAGTAACACTTGAGTCCTTTATAAAAATTTCTTAATTCTTTCAGATCGTTGGACAGTATCAAAGTAAGTAAACACGGGTTGTTTGTTTTTTTTTTGTCACAGATCAGTTTTTTTTTAGTTGCAAGAAAACACATGTGAGATGATTCGTAACTGTAGGCAGGGGCAGACTAAGAACACAAAAACAAAGCAAAACGTCAACACAGTTTATACAAGCAGAAACCGACTCGGGAGTCGGTTCTTCCGGCTTCCTGGAGCAGGGTAATCTGAGAAACACTTAGTGACAACAAACCCGATCAGAACACAGCTCAACTAAAAACCTCAAAAGCTTTTGCTCCGGACAAGTTCTTTCAGTCGTCAAGAGGCAGAACCGAACTGCGGATCCAGGCGCGGCGATCAGAACATCAGGGGGCGGCGAAGGGGAAAACCCCCCCCCCCTCTACCCCGCAAAACAAAACGAAAAATGAATACTGATGTCACATAAAAATAAATGCCTCTCACGTAGTACCAATGCGCAGCTTATTTATTTCTTAATGCAATGTGTAGGTTTGACCGAAACGATGAAGATGCGGCCCGATCTGTTTGCTCTCCAACAACAATAACAAAAAAAAGCAACCGTTCTTAGCTGTTCTTTAGCAATGTGAGGTCATGTGATTCATGACTGGGAGTCTGAAATGGAAAGAAAACAAAACAAAACTTGAGTTGTGGGAACTCATAAAAAAACAACAAAAAAAAATCCACTTCCTAAGTTTTGTCCTGGGAACAAATGAGAAGAGGCTCCTGTTACGTCTTTAGCTTCTTTTCGGACGACGACAAGTCCAACTCCGCCTCCTCCGACCCGACGTGAGTCCGCTTCAGAGCGCTCTGCGCCAGGCCCTTCTCCCTCTGCGGCCTGGGTTCTTCGGCTAGCGTCCCGATCTCGTCCTCGGACTCTGAGGACGCGCGATGAGTGGACGGCGTGACGGGTCTGTGTTGCCCGTTCACACCCGGACTACGCCGGCTTTGAGAGACGCCGTCCGCGACAGTCGAGACGTCGTTGGCCTCTCTGCTGTACGGGCTTTCGAGTTCGTCCGGTAGCCGAGGCGACGTGACGGAACGCCCTCCCTGCTCAGTCCTTTCACTCCCGTCGTCGTCTTGGCTTTCCGGAGACATCACCGGACTCAGACACACGAACTCCGACGGACTCAGACGCTTTTCCTCCTCTCTGGAAGCGGAAGCCCGAGGTTTGATCTCCAGGGAGTTCGGCTCGTCGTCCGATGAGGAGGACGACAGGTCGTCGACGGAGATGGATGGGTAGCTGTACGAGTCGATGGCAGAGAACAGAGCCTGTAGGGACTCGGGTCGGTTCCCGGCCCGTGAGACCACGTTCATGCGCCGCCGCCTCACCACGTTCTGGCGTCGGACGGCGCTGCGGCGCTCCTCGTCGTCGCTGCTGGAGCTGGAGGTGGACGTGGAGGAGCTGGAGGCCTCGGCGGGGAGCGACGGAGAGTTGCTGGGGCTGGAGAGCGTGGAGTTCTCCCTGGGGCTCGGCGAGCGAGGACGGGGCATCGGGTCGAGCCAAAACTCACTGGAGTCCGAGTCCTCGTTGGCCAAGAAGCCCGACTGGTGTTGCGGCCGTCTCCTCTGTCTCCGGGGACACTCCTCCCCGTCGTCCCCGGTGGCTCGCTCCTCCCCGCCGGAGGCGTCAGGTCCCGCCAACGAGGAAGACGAGGAGTTGTCGGAGTCGGTGCGGCGGTCGGCAGCCAAGGCAACGGCAGGAGCCGCCGATGCGGCCCGCGTGGAGCGGCGGCCGCGGGCGTGGAGCTGCATGATGGCCTCCTCGCTGAGGTCGCTGTCGGAGTCTGAGCTCCAGCCCTCGATCTCGCGGCGCACCAAAGAGTCAAAGAAGGCCATCATGCGCGGGTCCTCCTCTATGGACTGACTGACGTAGTCGTGGGACAGGCCGCTGCCGCTGTTGAGCACCAGGCTGATGTACTCCTCATGGCTGTAGAGGCTGCGGGACCGGTCCTCCACCCGGCCCTCCAGGTCCCCCTCGCTGTCGGGCTGCCGGTACGGACTCCACACCTGGGTCAGACGGAAACGTTGAAGAGCAACGAGACGACATCCCCGAGATTGTCTTTAATACTTTAGCTTCAATGTTTGACGTCTTTTTTTGTGAAACTCTAAATGAACCCGAAGCTAACAGCTAATTTGAGGAGGACAAAGACTGAAGTATCTACCTTCTTAATGAACTTTGACCTGGAAATCATCATAGTGGTTCAAGCAAAAACCACTTTACCAACCTCTAAACAGCAGATTTTTATAGAAAAGTGATACAAGTGTTGAACAGAAACACTTGAGATTGCAGGTGGCGTACCAGAAATTATTTCTGGGACAAAAACAAATCGCTTTCAGCTCAACGATCCCTTTTTTTTTTTTTTTTGAAAGATATTTTTGTTTACAGACTTCATAATTCATTTATTTGTTGTTTCTGTCGTTTTCTTTATTTATTGTGGATATTGTAAATGTCTTCCAGTTCCAGTGTTTAAATGTTCATTAGAATTTAACGTTTATTGATCTGTGATGGTCTGTTGTTGCATTATTATGCCATTACTATTTGAAAACCGTCTCAAAACAACAATATTATCGTTCATCGCAATAAGTTCAGGAGCAATTTATCGTCCAGCAAAGTCGGTCATCGTTACGGGCCTACTAATATTAATTCAGCAAGTGTTTATGCTGCATTTTTGCTTAAGACCATTAAAGACAACATATTTGGATATATCTAAAATTAATGTATCAGTAATAACCGACAGGTTGCATTATTTTAACAGCAGTAACAACAATAATGCTCTTCTGTTAAAATAAAAGCAATTCATGGCAAACATTTTTGTGCAAAAACTATAATAATACCTTGGAAACACGGCATTTATTTATTTATTCAAGGTCATCACAGCGCAAGAATCCCAGTTCAGTCCGCGTGTTGGGGTCGACGGCGACGTTCGCCTCTCCGAAGGACGAGACTACCGTCAAAGCGCAAACGCTTCTTTAACGCTGCGATCGCACCGAATGAACGAAGAGATTCTCGACAACAGGGAGCGACGGCGGCGGAGACGTTTCTGTGCTCACCTTGATGACTTTCTCCACTCCGGAGGAGCAGATCATGTACGAGTGCGGGTTGAAGCGAACCTGGTTCACAATGGAGCGGTGGCCCTTCAGAACCATGAACGCTCCGTTCACCACACGGCCGGGCCCGCCTGGGGAGAGAGGACTCACCGTCACGCGCTAAATACATATACACGGTCTTTCAATTGAACAACTGACCTTATTAAAGGAACATTATGTCACATAGGAAAAACATGACAAGAAGAACAACTGAAAAAAATAATCATAATATTGTCTCACGCACAAAGGTGACCAATTAGAAATTATTTTATTGTGAAAATTCATCATAACCTTTTGACACTCTAGCAGTGTAGTTTGTAGAATGATGAATAATAATAATAAGAAACACATTTAATAAGTTAGTAAGATAAAAAAAAAAAAAAAAACTTGAGCACAAAATGGAAAAGTCTGCAAATATAAGTTAGAAAATCTGAAACTGATTTAGCATTTTCTTTGAAAACCTTTTGACTCCTCCTTTTTTTCCTTTATTCAAAAACAGATGTCAATGACGTGACGTCCAAAATAAGTAATCGGTAAGTTTATGTCCTTTTTCCCTTTTAAGAGAAATAAATATAGCTGCTGTAGGTGTTTCTTGCGCTCCGTTAACAATCTCCCACCACGGGATTCTGGGAACTTTGTCAGGCAGGAATGTGAAAAAAATCCAAATCAACCTGGAATCTGGGAAATCAAACCAATAACTCACCTGCTTCAGGGTCGTTTGGGATTTTCCACATGTACAGATTAAAGTCATCTGATCCAGACAAGATGTACTGAAGAGAGAGAGAGAGAGAGAGAAAAAAAAAAGAAAGTACTGAGACTTTAGTTCACCAAAAGGGAGAGAAACTGGGAAAGCAAGTAAAAGCAGGTAAATCCAGGGAGAGAAAATGAAGCAGAAAACCATCAGATCTAATCAGAGCGTTGAGAGTCATGCTGTGCGATCAGACACAGACGTCACGGCCTAAACAAAGCTCCCGCTCGCTGCCTGAACCGTTACTCGGCTTTATGAACAGATGGTTTCACTTAAACCTTTTCTACCGAAGGAAGTTCTGACAGGGTCGTTTTTGGGCTTTACATTCTTTTCGACACATGTAACATTGAGGGAAAGGATGTCTCCGAGCCCGTCTGACAGGAAGTGAAGACGCCACGGAGAGCAAAGGGGAAAACGAGGAAAGTAGCCGAGGAGAGATTCCGGGATCCTTGGATCGAATCGCTTGCATTCGTTGCCAATGCGGAAGGATGACCTGAATGTTTGCTCTGTAGCGCGAGAAGTTGTCAAATAACAAAAACAGTACCGTACTTTCTGACCTATAGAGCGCACCTTACAATGAGCCACACCTACAAATTAAGAAAAAAGAAAACAAAAACAAAAAAAGTCTGGAAATGTTTTTTTTTTCCTGCGTGGGAGACAAAGTAGCGGCTTATAGCCCGAAAAATACAGTAGTGTGGAAAGATATATCCACACTACCAGGGAAGGTGTGTTATATTAGCTGCTGCATCGAGATTAACGTTCCATCTTACAAGTTTTGTCAGAATATATTCAGAATGACACTTAGGGATATTGTTGTGTTTTGTTGCTCAGGTCTGAGGACGGCTGCGTGTCAAAAAGAGGAGAGGAAGCTGCTGTGTTTTACCATCGCACTGACTTGCTCTGCATTCGCACAGAAATCAAACTTAAACTGCATTCATTTCATTTTACGCACGTTACCTTTTCAAACGGCAACCGCTTTATTTCATAACCGCAGGTTGCGTTTTATTGCACACCAGGGCCACGTTAAGCGTGTTCCGCTCTGCTTTTTCCATCACAAACTTAACGGTGATTCTTTACGAGCAGCGATCGTCTTTATGCAAACTGCGTTTGGGAGCAGATTTTCCAGGTTCCAAAAGGAAAAATGTCTTTTCCCCTGTAGAATCTTCATGATAAAAAAAACGACATCAAAAATCTGATTTCTTTATTGCATTTCTTTCATTTTATCAATGCAACGAAACAGAAAACATTCATATTGTGATGGGAGGTAAAATTAAAGCGCCGTCGTGCAACAGAGTCACGTGGTGCATCATTCCTTCCAGGACGCACAGGCGGGAAAATAAACATTTAATCACGAATGCCAATTATGTACACACTTAGTTATTCTGATAATAGGCTAAAATAGCTAATATAAACACTTAAAGCCTTTTTTGCCTTTATTATAAGCCTTGCATAAGGCTTTTTATTTTTTGTGGCTCCAGACAGATTTATCTTTTGTTTTTTTTGCTCCAAAATGGCTCTTTCAACATGTTGGGTTGCCGACCCCTGACCTTCACTATTCCATTATTGCGCTGGCTGCTTGTTTTCAGGAGCGTCAAAGTAAAACCATGATAGCATATTTTTGTTAATATATATATATATTTTTTTTCCCAGCATCACGATGTTCTTCTTGACCTTTACTGTCTTCGTCTTTTCGATCTACAGCAGTTGTGGGCATGAAAAGCACTTAACTGCTCCTCTTTAAATTTCTATTTTGTCGTACAGTTAGAAAGCCAAACATATTGCACCAGATATTAAAAATGTATCTATATATGGGTGAGGGGATTATAGGTAATTATTAGCCGATAATTCTTGGCAAATACACACCAAGTGTTATGAACTTGCATGTTTCATGCTAACGTAACACCTACAGGTGCGTAAATATATTATTTAAAACAAACTGATGGAAGCGCAGACGAGAAAAAGAGCAAAAAAAGAAAACTGCTGCACCCCAAAAGACCCCCTCCACCCCCCACCGTCCTTCCCATCAATCACACGGTGAACTGCCTCTTGGCAACCGTCTGCTGCAGCACCACACTGAGAAAATCCTCAACTGCCTGCAGAGTTTGACCAAGTTACTGAGAAATGGAGTGCAGCTCAGAAAAACTCTTGGATACCGAAAGAACAACCCAGCCGTTCCTCATCTCGGTCAAACCTCAGGCATGTCTGTCGCTGTTTAAAACTCGAAAACTCATCGTTCAGGCCGTGCTAATCCAGTCAAAGTATCTGCCAGAGACAAGATTTTTACAACTTAGCTTGAGAATATTGTAGAAGAACAGGAGGATAAAACCCATCACTTCTTGGTCATTTATTCCTGGCAGAACGTTTGTTTAATTCCTTTCGCATGTCCGTGAAGTGGAAACCTTTACTCGTCCTGTATAGGATTTCATGCACATATTTTCTGGCATTTCGCAGGGAGTGCTGCTTTCGTTTCGGTGCTTGGCGCTGCGGCTCATGACTCGTTGACCCACCTGATCCTTGTCGCCCGCAAAGCAGCAGCTCTTCATGGTGCAGGAGTTGAAGTAGCCCTGGTTGTCGAACTGGAAGCTGGGCAGGCGGGAGTGCAGCTCGTAGAGGACGGGCGGCAGGCGGCGGCGCAGGGCCAGGAGCTGCGTGCCCGTGCTGTTGAAGCGGACGCTCATGGCGCTCTGCAGGGACATGCTGCCGCCGTAGCGCAGCAGAGAGCTGCGAGGCGCGGAGGGGGAAACAGAGCTCGAAACGTCACAAGGCAAACTACGACCCACTTCTGCCCACAGCTTTGATGAGATTTTTGCGGCTATAAAATCATCCACTATGCACGAATGAATAATTCATAGATTCAGTTTCCTTGATTCTAAGAAAACGGCTCAATACGTCGTTTAAATGAGGACGTTTTGGTTGTTCCGTTTATGGCTTTTTTGTGTGTAAGAAAGGATGATCTGTTGTTAGATGTTTCATGCATTAATTCACACTAGCTTTGGGATCAGGGGTGTAAAGGTGCACAAAAATAAAGGTGTAGCACGTAGCTAAAGTGACGCCAATGGGCGCTTTACAGCTGAATGTTTGTTTTCTCACTTTATTAAAGCGGTGGGCAAAGAAAGGAAAACAAAACACAGAACTGAATTAGATATGACATTGAAGCCTTGATATGATTATTTTTCTATATCTCTCAAAAATAACTCTATATTAGAGATAATTCAATTGTAGTAATATAAACGTAAAATGGTTTGTTTACAGGAACAAAATAAAAGACCCGGCAGTGGTTCATCAGTGGGGAAACAGCAACCTCTGGTGGACAGAGTTAAAAGTGCGTCGCATGCATACAGGGGGCAGCTTCACCAAAACCTCTATATTCATGTTTTTCTTCTATGCTAACCATCCCAGCTAACTGTAGGAACTGTGTTTGCTACCTGATGAGTTTCCTAAAAAACGTGACGCCTGAAAATCACATCCAAAAGTTCCTTCGTCTTTGTTAAACCAGAGCAGAGATTTTTATTTCTCGTGACCTGGGAATCTTTCAGGTACCTTTTGTGTCTCAGTGTGGAAAAAGTTCTGCTTGAACTGGGAGCGCTGCAGCTCTGATTGGGAATATTGAAATTGCACAGCTAGTGTAGTTTTACGAAGATTGCCGTCAAAAGCCCAAAACATTCAGACCCGAATCACTATGTGATACGACTGCCGAAAATCCAGACGAGGTTGCGTTTCTGGCATTCGTAGACAATAGAATTGGTATAACAATTTCACGCAGTTCCACTCAAGAATGAGGCGTATCTTTTGCTGGATCAACCCACGGCCAACAGTCGGGCGTCTCACCTGCGCGGTTTGCGAATGTCCCACAGTCCAACTCCTTCCTTTGAGTTGGCCGTGGCCAGCAGCCGAGGCTCCACGGGGTTGAACATCACGCTGTGAAAGGCTGAAGGGTAACTAGCCAGGCAGAACGGCTCTGCGGGGGTTGAAATAAATACAAACAAAGCGGTGAGAGTCACAACCCCCTCAGAGGAAGATCCCACTTATGCAGTACGGAGATTTGTGCAAAAACGAGAAAGAGAAACACACCATGGACAGCGATTTTGTTTTTGTCAAAATATAACCACTACGACCAAAGATTCCTTCCTATTTGTTCAATAAGGGAGAATCAAAAAAAATACGATTAGACGCAGTGACCGGGTGGAGTTTAGTGATACAAATCACACTTCTTCACGTGACTTGTGTCGTGAGGAAGTGCATTATGGGAATGGTTTTCAAGATCGGTATTTGTGTTTGTGGGGCTGTAATTACTGTGACACAGTCATGCAATTAACTAAAAAAAAAAAAAAGGTGGTAAGTAGTTCTTATTGTCACTTTTATTGTTATCACAAAGCATTGTTGATGAACCCGAGTCTGCATCTCCCAGCCCTCAAAACGTACCATAATCACAGCCGAAGGCGGTCCTAAAAATATTCAATTGGGTGCGACTTTTCTTGGGATGGACACCATTAACGTCTTCCTGTGGAGAATATTAATAGGCCGACGCAACAACAGGCTCACAGAGAGCGAAGGCCGGCTGGTCAAGAGTTATTATCAGACCCGCTCGGTCACAAGGAAGGTTTCTGAAAATAGAAGCGAAAGGTGATGCATCCCGTTTGTATTTTAACACTATTGAGCCTCGCCAAGTTAACGCCACGACGTTTCCTCTCGTTGTCCAACAGCGTGTTGCTATCACAACACTTGCAGAACAAGCTTGTGCAATGCTTGATACCAAATGCTTGATACCAAATGCTTGATACCAAATGGGGATTTAAGTCTTTTCGCGAATCCAAGCAGAAAGCTTCCGCCAGCTTCCTCTTAAAGTGCGAGAGACGGTCTGGTCTCAGGCAATATTTCGTTTCTGATGCTTATAAGAGAGCCGCTAAACGTAAGACTTCTCCAGATGTTTTTAGATGCTCTACAATGATTGAAAAAAAAAGGCAACAACAACCATTTGAATTTTGGATTAAACCCGTCCTCACCTCCGTGCGACGGCTCCCGAGTGTCCCAGATCAGAACGCGGCCGTCGTCGGACGAGCTGGCGAATATGCTGTCGTTGACGGGGCTGACGGACAAGCTGTACACAGCGTCTATATGCAGGAACACGTTCAGAGTTTCCTGACTGCAGGAGCAACAGTCGGCCACAGGTTAATTCAAATCAGCAGTGAGACGCATCAGCCGGCCGTTTTACAACGGCAGAAAAGTGCTTCAGAAACACAAGAGTCGTGGATGTTGCTGTACCCACCTCTCCACGTCGTGAAGGATCACCTGCTCGTCGTTTCCTGGGACAGGAAAAAGCACACAGGTATGAGTTTCAGTTTGCTTAAACGTGACGATTGGATGCATGCGTGGCTCGTGTTGACTGGCGGGAAGGGCTTTTTTTTTTTTTTTTTTTCAATCAAGCTACTCCACACAGTAGCTTGATCTTTTCATGCGTGGGTCCAAAAACATCAATCAGAGGAGCACGTGTACGCGTTTGTGTCTCCCGTGCATCTCGCCTTACCGCCGGAGAAGACCTTCGAGTTGGAACTGTCGAAGGCGAGGCAGAAGATGTTGGAGAGATGCTCGCCCTTCAGTTTCACCGGCTTGGAATGGGAGTGGATGGCTTTCTCGATATCCCACAGCAGCACGCGCCGGTCATCTCCTCCTGATGTGGAGAAACAGCAGGACGCCTGTCGTCACCAAACTGAAAGACCTGAGGGAAGCTTTTGCCAAGCAGTGAACTGAAAAGGTGTTTTCGCACAAACAGATTTCAATGCTCAAAGAGGCGACGTTGCAACACGGCAATTTTGGAGCCAATTTTTTGAAGCACAATTTCGTTAAGAGACTCCGCAAACCGTTTTATTTGCGGTTTTGGTTGTGTGTGGTTTATATTTTCTTTTTATTCATTGTTGTTTGACGCGTTTTGGGTATTGAAAGTGTCTTCCAGTTCCACCGTGGGGTGTAAAAGCTGGCTAGTCTTTGAACGGGCAACTTTGCATTATCAATATATTACCTGAAAAAGGTCTGGAAACAGCAATATTACTCTGGGACAATTCATCATCCTCTAACTAAAGAGGCGCAGTCAGGATTTCTTCAGTGTCCTGCAGTTGAATGAACTGATGAGACCAGAGCAGTGGGGTTTAATTGATGACGTCTATATTGACAACCTGAGGGATGAAAGGACAGGTGGAAATAGTCTGTCTACAGCATCACTTTCCCTTCATTTGCTTCTACATGCACGGCGCTGTGAAATGGTTTCACCAACGCCCCTACTTTTCCAAACTGAGCAGGAAACCTCCGGACTAACTTGACGGCGCTAACGAGCCTCGCTTTCACGCCAGTGTCCGTGACGCGGCCGCGGGGCTCCACTGTCGTCCTGAAGTCTCTGAATTAACCCGCAGTAAAGCGGTTTCCAGGCTGCGGCTCCAGAGGTAAACAGCCAACGGTCAACCACAAGCTGTCAGGCTGGGCCAGACCACTGTTTATTACCTTCTGTGGAGCGAAGCGGTGTTGTCGTTTGACGGACGGACACGTCGTCGCTTTTACCCGAGCCTCGCTCGGAAATATGGGGTTTAAAAATTAAACGCGCGATTTAAAAAAAAAGACTGACACCGGGGGGAGCGGTGTTGTGAGCTGCGGAGTGCTCCGGGTAATGTTTAGCTAGCTAGCAAAACAAGCTAAGCTAGGCTAGCAGCGGAGTCTCTCCCAGGAAGCGGCTGACAGCCGCTGTTAGCATGCTAGCAGGAAAACTGCAGCCTGGCTTCGCCAACTTACCAGACACCAGATATTCCCCGCCGCTGTTGGAGAACTCGATGGCGTTGACGCAGCCAAAATGGCCCTCCAGATTCTTCTTGTAGAGGCTGGTGCAGCCTGCCAGCCTGCGTCTCTGGAATTCCTCCTTCATGAGCGGCTGTCCGGTCAGCTCTCTGCGGGACAGAAAGCCCAGCGAGCAGCGCATACCGCAGCCCTTCAGCTCCTTCATTTTGACCACGCTGGAAAGAAACAGGCCTTCTAAGTCCACCGCTCCGCCCGACGCATCTGCTTATGTCAGTGGGTAGATGCGGCGCGCGGACTGCTCTCGCTGGCTTGGCTCTACATCCTGGTGGATGTGTGCTGCGTGTCCGCTGATGTCGACGTCGTTTCGTGCCTCCTCTGCCCGCTCCGTCTGGGAGCAGCGTCGTGCCTCCCTCCCCCCGCCCTCCCCTCCGCTGTCATCCGGTGGGCCACCGAACTGGAGCGAGTAATGAAAATAAAATAAAAACACAGACAAAATGGCATCAGATTGTGCTCCACCTTTGACACGAAATATTGGAAAAAATAAATATTATTCATCAACGAAGGTGAATGGTGGTAATTACTGACGTCACTACACACCTTTCATTTATCTCATATTTTACCTCATACCTACCTTTAAATTTAGCAATGAAGATCTCTTATTAATTATTAATATCATTATTATTTTAAGACAAAAAAAATTTCTTCCCATTTTATACAAATTAAAAGTATTTACTTAAGGTAAAGGTGGGCATTTATCATATTATATATTTATCAAGAAATTTCTCCTAAGATTTTTTTTTAAATTATTTATCGTTGTCACGATAAACCTCAGTTATTGCTGAGTCATGCAATCACAGCCATTCAATCACCTAAGGAAAGGTAATAAATAGTTTTTATCGTCACTTTTGTCATTATCACAAGGGTACCATAAAATATCTTGCTAAAACTTGGTCTGCGATTGTCTTCCCATCATTCCTGAAGGAAAAAACAAAACAAAACAAAACAAAAAAAACTTGAGCTACACAGAGGTTAAACCCTGCGACCCTACATGCTTAGATAACGGCTGGGCAGATGAATCACATAAAATATGTAACAAAGGAGACAAGAAGTAGATTTTAGTGTGTATAGTAGTTTTATTATTCCCAACTTTTGGGATTACAGTGGTAGTCTTTAAGCAACTTTCAGTCTTGAGAAGCTTTCGCTGAGACAACACTTAAAATAAAAATATATTTTACACGGATAAGAAGAAGAAGAAGAAGAAGAAGAAACAACCAAGGTTTTCCTCAACATTAGGGGTTTATTTCACTTGGAGCCAAGTGGCTAGAATGCGATTTAGCGTTGCACACGTGAACAGACGCAACTATTCGTATGTGTTGGAGTTTACTTAAGTTCTCCTGGGCCCAGACTCAGCACCATAGTCGGCAGGGATTATTACTTATACCGATTTGTCAAATTATGCAATTTAGGCACTTATTAAACAAATGATGAGGGTTGTGATCAAACGTCCAGTCGGTAACAATTTGTGGGCAAAAAGTGTGTTTGACGCACAGCTAGAGACGCTTCAGACATTCACTACGTACACAATCTGCTCTAAACTTAGAATATTTGAACTAAACTCTACAATACTCCATTGAGGCCCCACAATGAGCATATTAATCTGTTAATAGTACAGCGGCTTGGCCGGCTTTGCATATAAACGGCGACACCACTCGTTTTGTGCTGCTGTTCAGCTGAGGTGGCTCGCAGCGGCCAGCCGGTCGCCTACCTGCAGGGGGAGAGTGATTTTGCACTAATCTAAATTACACAAACTTTTAAAAGTGCTTTACAGTAAGGTAACCTTTTGATACATTCGCCGCAACGTTTGAAGTAGCAGAGCACGCAGGCCGAGAGCTGCGACGAGCAAACTCGCGTCAGCCACAGAAAACCCCTAAAACAATCAAAGTCTTTGCTTTCAGCAAAAAGCTACGCAGTGCGAAGGAGTGCTGGTCTTAAAGGGATAGTTGAGATTTTTCGAAGCGAAGTTTTGTGAACGTATCCTCAGAGAGGATAATGGCTCGTCCAATAGGATCCCCTTGTTTTAGCTGATTTTAGTTATTTCAAACAACTCGAACTGAAAACGCAAAGGACACAACTCCACTGTTAAAACGAGAAACTTACTTGCATAAAGTTTACCTCGCCTTTATATATCTTGGAAGAGCTAAAGCAATGAGGTCACCGCTTTTTAAGCTTCTGGTAGGTCACTTGGAGGTGTACTTCAAAACACACCGCTGGGTCATCGCTGAAATATTTGAAGGAATCAGCGAGGCCATTCGTGGAACAATGTGGAGCAGAACGAGCAAAACAAATTGAGGTGAAAGGTCATTCCGTGAGGAAGAAGGGAAATTTAAAGATTAAATTAAAAGCCGGTTTGCAGTTTCAAGAAACATGCAGGGCCATACATGTATTAAAACGTGTCCTGTGCTGAGATTAAAACAAAAATGTAAGTGTTTGACAATAACGAATATTACATTTTAAAATGGAGAACCTACAACCAAGAGCATCAAGGAACAGTGAATGTTTTTGTGACTAAAGAGGGAACTTACGCACTTGGCTATAATGTCATGTATTTATGTTCATTGATCTGCATTGTTCAATTAAAAAACAAACAAAACTGAACATGTTAGACCAAGATTAAATAAACTAGCAGATTAATAAGGCTGGTAGTTTTCGCTAATGTAATTTTAAAATTTCCTAATAAAGCGCAGTACTTTATAACATAGTTTGAGTTGCTTAAAAGACAAAGTCAGCTAAAACAGGGGGCTTCGTCTGGTTACCTAGCTAGCTAGCATTTTATGTCCTGCCAATGCATTTTCTTTTCCAAGAACTAACTGGAATATGATTGATATTAACTTTATTACAAAAAAATCTCAACTTTCCCTTGAAGGAGGATTAAACAGCTTAGAGGTAAAGATAGGTCATTCTACAACTAATTCCCATTTACAAGGAAAACTCAAAGGAATAGTCAGACATTTTTGAACATACACCCATGTTCATGCCACAGAAAATTAGGATTCTTCCAATTTTACCAATTACATCAAAACGTCATATTTCTAGGTCACGTCCAATGTGAGCCCAACATGGTGGCAAGATGCTTACTTCTGGCCATAGTCGAGTTTTTGTAGCCATTGGCTATTAGCTTAGTATTACTGCTGTTAAGATACAATACATAATGTTAAACTGAAGAACTTTATAAAGCGAATTTTTAAAATTTGCCAGTTTGGGATTTCTTTAGAGTCTTTATGCTATGCTAAGCTAATTAGCTGCCAATAATATTGATTCCAGAGCCGGCCAAAAGTTGCATGGGAGCTTAGGAATTGTTTCTGTCTCATTCCATGTGAGTACTCGCAGCCCCCTGGTGGCTGGGAGGCTTCTAGCAGGCACTTGAAGCCTCTTAGCCAGACATTTGTTCATTAAATGTTAATGAATTCCAATGTTTGTTCTAATTTATTTTTGCTCCTAACACTTGACATATTTTGAGTCAATTTTTAGAGGTAGAAATACAAAATACAGAAGTTTGTATTGAGTGAAAGAAAATCTCTTTGACAGCTTAATTCACTGATTTTACATCTACTCGAGCTAGTTATCTTTTTTTTTTTTTTTTAACTTCTCGGCCAAGAAAACCTGGGGAAAAAAACCTGAATTGAAAGTAAGAGCGTTTCATTCCATGGCAGCTTCTCCTGTGTTTTTGTGTGTGTTTTCTGCACTACATTAATTTTGCTGGTTTAATACGAACCTTAAAAAAACACAAACATTAAATAAAATAGCAAAAAAAAAAACATAAAATGAAATAAAACAGGTCCTACCTGATGACTCGCTCAACATGTTAAAGGTTAAAAGCCTTTTATGAAGACTACTTTCTCAAAGGTCTACAAAACATCAGCAGCTTTTTAAGCAGGGTAAAGACATTTTGTCACCTGGCAGCTTTAGATAAATTAAAAAAAAAACAACAACAACAACAAAAAAACCCGGAATATTAAATAATCGGACAAATGCAACAGTGGAGAGCGGCAGTTTAACTTAAGACAGCAGAGTAAAATGACGGAGGCGTGGGGGGCCGGGGGGGTTAAAATCTTGGCACAGGGGTCGACAGGGGGCTGTCCTCCTTGTTTCAGTCTCTTTTCAAGGTGCTGCTAGTACGGGCCCTTATTGTGCCCAAAAATCCCGACGGGGAAGTGTTTGACATGTGAGGACCACTGAGCTGCTAACTGGAAAAACTTGACATCGTTCCACTCGACTCCATCGATCAGCACTGCGGGGGGAGACACAAAACCAGCCATAAGCAAAATAAACATATTTTGGGATGTATTTTTGTTGTTTTTCTTGTTCAATTTGCTTTAGAGTGAAAAACAATACAGTTCTATCTGTATAGTGTCCATAAAGAGTTCCTAAACAACACAGAAAGTATCTTGTTAGAAAACAGTTTTGCGCAAGTAACATAATTACACCTTAAAATGCAGTTGATTTGCTTAAAATGTCGCTTCTATTTCTGTCCAGGTTATTTGTTTAAACACTAAAGTACCATAATCACAAACAGCGGCAGCACACCTCCTGTTTGTGATGGCATAAAAACTGTTCTTAATGGTTTAAAACAAGAATTTCACCTACGCTACTGGACACTGGAAAATGTAAACTACTGGCCGACCGCAGCATTTCATTTTTGAAAATTTAATTTCCTTTTGGGATCGATACAACAAACAGGATCTTTATGAAATCTGTATCATAAAAGTCATAAAAAGAGCTTTAAAAAAAAAAAAATCCAAAAACAACAATTTCCATTTGGACCATCAATTGGTTTCTGTTTCGTAATCATTCTGGATTTGTGTTCAAAGGCCGAATAAAATCATTTTATAGATGATTTTATTTGTTTCCTTGTCCTGGGCCACACTTTGGACTTTGTTGTGTGGTTGAACTCGCTCTTCCTTAAAAACAATTTAAAAAATAAAAGGTAAGGTACTTTTATATATTTAGCACATTTTCAGCAACAAGGCAACTCAAAAGTGCTTTAACATGACTTAAAAAGGAAATACAAACAAAATAACAAACCAAAGAAAAGATAAAAAAAATATGGAAAATAATGTAATAATGTTAACCTAAAGCATATAAAGTAGATACTCCTAATCTAGATAGATAAATATAAGTACGTATTCTCTGGACTTTCTTCGTTTGTTCTAAATTTGTAAAAGTAATGAGTACTCCACCATTTCCAGGTAATAATAAAAATAAAATCAAAGCAACAACAGATCATCTCACCTCTCAGCATGGTTTGCTGGTGTTTGGCGGCGCAGATGAGGCGACCGATGCCTTCGATCACTTGACTCTTCGACTCCACCTCCTTGTCTTTGCTCTTCTTCGGCAGAAACATGACTGTGAGAAGGAAACGGCAGACGCCCACATTGTTAGTGACAGAGGCATTCAGAGTCCGTCTGCTTTCTGCAAGGCTTAAAACATAACATCTGAAGTAAAAGACTTGATTTTAGGCATCGTCTTATTAAAATGATAAAAGAAAATGAAATAAGAGCCACACCCTTCTTATTTTTCTCCTTGGTTACAACAGTCATAGACATGGTGGGCTGGGGGCTTGGCTCTGTGCCCCCCGGTGGAAGCCGGCTGACCTGCAGCGAGCGGAAATTGCACTTCAAAGTGTTTTTGGAGGAGGAGTCGCGCTTCTCCACGTCTTTCTTCCTCTCTGTCGGAGCCACCCAGTAATCGACCTGAAGGCCCATCAGCTCCGCCTGGCTGCTGGAACTGCGGAGAAACGGGCAGCTTCGTGTAAACCAGCCTTTCCTCTTTTTTCCTTTTTTTTTTGAAATTTTATTTTACAAAAGCAGACACCGAAAGATTTCTCAATTAGTTCTGAACCTGAGAGCGCAGAAGCTGGTGTTGATGGAGGGAGAAGGCGGCGGTGTTGGCGAAGCCTCTTTAAAAGCGGGGGACACTTGAGGAGGGGTGGAGGAGAGCAGAGACGAGCCCAGAGGCGCTGCATCATCAGAGTCTCCTGAAAAGGAAAGCTGTTGTTAAAATAATGCTCAGTTGGACAGCTTCTTTAATTTGGGATTATATTACTTTGGCACATTTTCTTTCCCCCCTGCCATCTCGTTAAAATAGCTTTTAGTGGTTCTGAAGCGTAACTTTTTGCAACTTTTACAACTATAAAGGCGCATGGTGTCATTTTATAGCACAATCAAGTAACCGTGTCGCTTTCAATTGTTATAAAAATGCCATCTCAAGTACAACTTAAAAGAAATTTTACTTCCTAATTTAACGCCTTGAAATTGGGCTTCTGTCTCTTAAAATTCACCTTCAGGAAGTCTTCACAACATGGCTCCTCCATTAACCCTTTAACAACGTTTTTGCCAGCATTGAGCTGAGATGTAGCGCACATAATCAGCACAGTGGATGCTCAGTTCCACGAGGTGCTTGCTAATTGCTGCTGGCTAGTCTGTGGGGGCTGAGAGGCGGAGAGTCGCTGTGTGAAGCAGAAGCTCAGAAACCGTAGCTCAGGGGTCAAACTTTGGACAGCACTGGCCTATATCATACTTGTTAAAATAGACGGAAAATGTAAAAGAAGAAAAAAGCTGAAAAATCGTTCCTCTTAGAGCTTGCTCATGAGGCCGTGAACAAAGTTTAGATGAAGCTAGTAAACATGTGACATTTTTCATTTGTCCGTTTGCAGGTTTATTACGCAGCCTGAGCAAGAGATGCTGCTTTAAATAATGTCGTAACAAGTACTTGCCTGATGTTGCAGATGTTTGCTCCACAATGCCAACTTTCACCATCTAAACAACGACGGAGGAACGGGGAGAAGAAAAGGCGGTACTCAGCTAACGGGTAACTTTACGAGGCTATGAATTCAACTTCCCAAAGGACAAATCCAGACAGGGAGAGCCAGGCTTTACTACTTACCCCAATAAATGGGATGAACTTCTGACAGGAATCCTCATTAGGGCTGGTGAAGAGAATTAATAATTAGTAGGAGGAAAAATGTTCGGTCTGATGATGAAGAGAAAAATATGCAACTAAAACTTAATTCACTACAAAAGATTCCAATTAAGAGAGGCTACGTCTACATTGGTCAGCATTAACGTCTAGCGTTTGGTAACATGTGAATGCTAACTTTTATTACTGATACCAAATGATTGATATCTGAAACTACTGTAATTCACATTGCAGAGATTGAGTGGAATGCAAAGCCCAGGTGCGCATGCTGCCATTTTTTTCGTACTTTACGATTGATTTAGGTCAAAAATGAAATAACAAAGCTAACTGTAGCAGGACGGGCAGAGAGCAAAAGAACATGCAAGCCTCCGGCCAGTTTGTGGCATGAAGTAAAGCGACAGAATCACGGCCGAGACAGAAAAGATTACCCTAAACCCGGCCAGGTAGCCATTCAGGAGGAAGCACGTTCGTAAGGTGGGAATAAAGCATCGCAAGGAGGAAGAAGGAAGAGCACCAACCTAAATCCAAAAACCTGTCTGGGTCCATGCACTCACTGCCTGCTGGCAGGAGTGCATAACCACGCTACGGTAAGAGCTATTTTCCCGGCAACGCCCGGAAAAAAATAGCAGGATGAAGCGCAGCTGAATTGTAGCTTTTGCGTTTTCTGCATGTGAAGTGGTTTGACGATGCGTAAGGTTGCTGCTCTTGCCTTGAGGAGACCTGCCATCGCCCCCCCAGGGAAGAAACAGAGAGACTACAGAGGCAGGCGGGGGGAGAGAGAGAAAGAGAAGAGAAAAGGGTCTAAAGACGGTGGCAGAGGGATTTCATCCAACACATTTCTACTGCAGTCAGCTTCAGAGCAGCCAGAGAAACACAAGCAAGATGGCTGCCTGATATAAGAGAGGTGGCGTCCCGCCTCGCTTGCGCGGGCCCTTCATGATGGAGTGAACGACTTCTTGGATGTTCAATGATTTTAAATTACTCAGGCAGGTGGATTAAACTATTATTTGTCTAAAGTTTGAGCTTTCCTCTCATTTTGTATTGTTCAGAAAGGAATAAATGTGGGTATTTTCGTCTCTTAAATCAGTTTATTATTTTCAAAACAATCACCTCAAAGAACATAGAGTGATTCTTCAAATGTATTTATTTTGCAAAGGCTCTTCTTTAAGTCAAATTTAGCTAAAAAGCTCATGTTAGCTTAAATGCTATGATTATCAAGTGGGGTTGATGGCTAACTTTAACTCAGTCCATACAAACAAACAGTTTCTGGCTGTTTTAGCTACGCTAGCTATGCTAGCTCCAAGTCTGAACAGAAATAACAAATGAATGCTCACAGCAGGGAGGCTAGAAAGGGAAAAAAAAAGTCTGTTCCTATATTTAGGAACAGCTATTATAGTTATTATAGTTAAAATGCCAACAAAAATATGGGGAGAATAGAAAAACGGGACACTATTTTTAATCTGTGCAGCTTTTCAAAACGCTACATAGACGTCGGGAACTGAAACATCACACCAAGCTAAAGAAGCCGACACTATTTCAGGAGAATTATTACGCTGTCGCCTTGTGTAGATGATTAGAAAAATATGGTAACATTGTTTTATAGCCAGAAAGGTGATAGGAGGGCTACTGATTTGAGAACTTTGCTATCCATGCTGCTCAGACGACTCAAAATCCGTAACAGCGTGACTGAATGAAGCTTCAACACATAAAAACGTTTGCTGACAATGTGCATGTTTCCCTACATTCAAATGGACAATTAACAGATAGACACAGACAGCCAGAAGGTCCACGCATCAAAAGTGTTTCATTTCAGTGGAACTGAGCAGCACTGAGGAGGTATTTGACTTATTTCGTACAGCTGATAAACTCTTATCTAAGATATTTTCATTTGGGAGATGAACTGTATTTATCTGTCTCATTTATCATTTATGAGAGATTGATTAGTTAATTAGTTGAAAATAAATCCCCAGAGAAGATAAATACAGAAGAGTGCAGATAATCAGAAAATTTGATTAACCTCTAAATGACAAAAAAAAATAAAAAAAATAAAATATATATATATATATATATATATATATATATATATATATATATATATATATATATATATATATATATATATATATATATATATTGGCTTTATTATTGTTTCATCAATTAAAATGATGCATGGACCTCAGAAATAGAACCACAGTCATGAGTGTGTGGAAGAATGAAAGGGAACACAGTTTGGTCTCCTGCCACCTTATCAGCACAAACTTCCTTGTTGTTCAAAACTCCTGATTCTCATTTGCAGATTTGTACATCCAGTACATTTGTACTGGTTCTGGTGCCTGAAACAGCATTTCACAACTATTTATGCAGTCGGCTACGGAGCAGACTGCATAAATGAAATTGTTGCTTCATCGTTTTTTTTATGATCAGATAAAAGGCTGGTATATAAAGAAACTATTGGTTGCAACAAACTCAAAGATACAGTTACTTTATCTCAGCTTAATATAAAAAGTAGGAAGAGTTTTAATAAGACTATCAGTTTCCCATAATGCTCTTTTAAAGCCAGCTACAGTTGAAACCAGATATTTGCATTCACTGTTTAAAAAAAAATTTTTTTTTTCCTCCCTCTCATTGTTTGACATTCCCCAGATTACACTTTTAACTAATAATTTCACACATTAACATTTGAGCTGCAGGACTCGGTCAAACCTGTCGGGTTTCTCTCAGTGATTTCTTGGCATTTTGGTTCCTTCCTCCAGACTGAACTAGAAGAGCAGAATCAGGTTCTCCATCTTCTCCAATCAAACGTTTTTAGCTCTGCCAACTCATTTTCTTGGACTTTGTTCAGGCCGCCATCAAACACTGGCTTTAGCGTTTTCAAGCCACTCTGTAAACAATAAAGTCATCGTCCATTTGGGAAACCTATTTGCGCAAAGTCTAACTTCCTGACTGATTTCTTGAGATGTAGCTCCGTATTTAAATAATTTTCCAACCACACTGTGCTATCTATATTTTTAAGCGCACCAGTCCCTCCTGCAGCAAAATACCAACACTGTATACTGCAGCCACTCCCGAATTTCATGCTTAGGATGGTGTTCTTAGGCATTTAAGCATCCTTCCCTTTTCTTCTGAATATAGTGATGGCCATTATGGCAAAACATTTCAATTTTAGTTTCAAACTTGTACGCAAAAATGTTGTTTTTTTGTCCATGAGAGAATTTCTAAACCATAATCTGGTTCTCTTGCATTGCTTTCAGAGTAATGGCTTCTTCCTCTCTGAGCGGCCTTTCAGTCCAAGTTAGTCCAGGACTCATTTCACTTTTTCCTAGTTTCTGAGAGCGTCTTTTTAAAGGATCTCAACTTAGAACACATTCAAACAGATAAACATCCGACACTGAAGGACGTGATAAATAATAATAATAATAATAATAATAATAATAATAATAATAATAATAATAATAATAATAATAATTTAACCAAAACTAAAGCAGGAAAAATTTGGTTTGATTTGATGTCAGAGAGAGAAAAAAAAAAGGTGTGTGATTTTATCTCAGTGTATTTACACTTAGAAAATGCTGCATCATATTTCAAAAACCGGAAACACAGTGCAGCTTCATGCATTTCCTCAGTAGCTGGCCATAAGAGAGGCCACTTCAGCTCATTGTGTAACTTTTCCTGTCAGAGAAGAGACCTGAGGGAAACTCAGAAAGGTTTGATGATCCCAAATTATCTTGTTTCATAAAAAGATTAAGGGTTATGCTTTTAAACGCTCTTTCAGTGGAAGAGCGTTTAATGCTGATTCTAATCCAACTCTGTTGTGTTAGATAAACTCAGACCCAGGTTGTTTTCACCCAACTGTTTACAGTGCGATGATCTGCAAAAACCGCTGTCTAAGCCTGGATGCGCAACCGTTTCAGTTTGAAGGGTTTTTGTGAATTTGCGTCAGAATCGAATCTCAAGTTGTTGGGCACTTTTCAGGCAGCTGTGAAGGGGGCAAGCTCCAACAGAGGCAGACGTGGGTCAGAGGGAAATGACACTGGCGCACAGAAAGCACATGAATCACCAGTCTATGCAAGAAACAAACTCAATCGACCACATTACGGCAAAATCAAAATGAAAGCTCTTTTTCCTTTGAAAACAAACACACACACAAAAAAAAGAAAACACACAGCAAAACAGATGTTATTCACACACACGCATTGATGGATAAGACACAGATGCTCACACAGAATACTGCTTACTTACAGTGTCTTCAGAAAGTATTCACACTCCTTAAAGTGTTTAGCTTTTTTTTTTTATCTTTAAGGAACTTTTCTCCAATGTTATGTGTTAGACCAGCACAACGGTGTTAAACGTCAATGGTAGCCTAAATATGGTTTTACAAATGACTCACATGATCATTTGTCAGAATGGTCCAGTCAAAGCTTGAACCATTTTGTCAAAAACATCCCAAGAGAAGTTGGTAGAGATGAACCGGCATAAAACTTCCAGTAAGCACTAGAAAGTATTTGCTCAGGCTGGACTGAATACACTTGCCACACTTTTTAGGTTATTATTTAATAGATAAAAAAAAGTCTTTTTATTTTACAGTAATGCTTAGTGTTGGTCTAGCACATAAAACCTACAAAAAGTACAAGATTTTGTGGCTATAAGTTGCAAAAATGGAAAACAGTTCAAGGCGTACCAATACTTTTGCAAAGGACTGTCTGCAAGCCCCGTACCAGTAAAGAGACATTTACTTCATTTTGTTTCCAAAGGGCAGTTTGAATGGTAATATACATATATATATGAATATATATTATTTGTAGAAAGTACATTTTGGTCAATTTAACTGTTAACAGTTTTATCAACCAGCAGGATTTTTCCATCTGGTATAAAAATACATGTTTTGACAGGTTAGCCGCTGCTCTTAATGCTTTTTCTCCACTGCCTTCCCCTTTTTGAAAACAGAATGAGTTCTACATTAGAACCATTTGTTAGAGTAAATACTTAAAACATTAGTAGGATTTTTAAAACCTTGTCTTAGCTCCCAAAGAGACAAATCAGATTTCTGTGCGATTGCAGGTAATATTAGATAATAGTAGAGTCTGAAATGACAGGAGGCTGAAGCAAAAACAAAAACGAACCTTTTCTGCTTGTAAGTGAGCATGGCCTCGGCGATGGGGAGCTGGTGGGCTCCGTTCGCTCCCTCCATGTACTGCGTGACCCTTGACACCACGTCAGGGCTCTCCTGAACTGCACATGGACGGTGATTAGTATCTGAACGCCAGCCTCTGCCCCCGGCCCAAAGAAAAAAAACACGCCACTGCAGAGTTATTCAAAGTCTGGGAACGTTTTCATTTCGTTTTGTGACCAAAAACCCGCAAACGTCCACTTATTTTATTTTGGATCTCAACTGATGGACTGACAGAAAGGACCGTTTGTTTTCCGTCCCCCTTCATACTTTGCAGAATTATGTTTTGCTACAACAAATTTCTAAGATTTACTTGGAAAAAAATGAGAATGCAGCTCCAGCTTAAAAAAAAAAAATAAATAAAATTAGTAATTACTCAACAGTAACTCAATGATGTTTGTCAAACTTACGTTAATTAGGTTATTTTACCTTCACAACTAAATAAACTTAACGAATTGACCTGGATGAACTTAATCTAATTCTGTGCGACCGGTTTATTTAAGTTGGATCACCTGAACTGAAAAGAAAGCACAAAATCTTACCAAATATTTTTGTCTAGTTTTTAGTGTAAATACATTGAAATAAGACGTAACTAACTTACAAGAAACTTTTCAGCAAGAAATAAGAGCTTGTAGAAATGGTAGTTCCTTATTATTGATAAAACAAACTTGTTTGTTCCACTTACAGATCATTTTATTTATAACAAAATACTTTTTCATCAATTTCAAGAAATTATTCACTTAAAACAAACTCGTATTTCTTGCTTAAAAGTTACTGAAAGTTCATTTTGAAGCGTACTCAGACTGGAAGTTGGATTTAGGTCTGGACTTTGACTAGGCCGTTGTAACACTTGAATATGCTTTGGTGACAAAACAAAGCATTGTAGTGTTAAACCCACGATTATTGAAAGGCATTTAGATTTTAAATTGTTGTCATTCAACCAAGAGAATGAAACAGGCATTTCTCGCAAAAAAAAATAATTCTAATTATATAACTTTTGAAGACAGTTGATTTTTTTTTTTTTAAGTTGCATCAGATCACAGAATATAAATCTACACGTTTCAGAATTTTATTTGTTGAAAACTTTTATGTATTTTCCTAAGAACTTAACATTTATGAGGCGATTTCTGTTGGTCACATAAGATCCCAGTAAAATACAGTGAAGTTTCTAATTAATCCATAACATTTGGAAAAAGTGGCGTGCCGTATAATCTGATATGACTTTAGAAGCAAAAAATGTAATTTGTGAGGAAAAATGACCAAAAACCAAGTGCGTGCAGTGCTGTTTGTAAGCAACGCCCCACCGATCACGGGAGCCTCCGCCTTGTGGAACAGATCCCTCCAGGCGGCGTCTTGGAACAGACAGTTGTAGCGATGGTCAATCGTGCCGAGGTACTTGGAGACGGGATGCGCACCTGAGGACAGCGGAGGCTTTTAAAACAAACGCGCCGAGGGCGGCCGCGCTCTGACCTCATCGCCGTCATCGACTCGGAGCCGACGTCTGACCTAAGGGGATGATGAGGAACCTCATGTAGCCGAGCCAGTCCGGGGTCTTGTGGGAGAGGTGGTCCACAAAGAGCCTCAGGACCGCGCTGAGGTAGTGCTGCGCTCCAGCCACTGCGATCTTTATGGGAATGGGCGTCTGGGAGTTGCAGTTGCAGCTGGAGGAGCAGGACAAATACGGCGGTTTTGATTGTGCAAAGCCACATTCGTTTGAGTTTTTTATTTTATTTGTCCTAACGGGGACAAACGAGGGTCAGACTTACAATCTTTGGATGCGAGAGACGATGGTGTTGAAAGCAGCCTGGATGTCGGCCGTGGTGCATGTGCAGACCACGGGCAGATGGTGGTTCTGCAGCAAATCCGACAGATACTGACAGACGGGAGAGGAGGAACAAGAGATGTGAATTCGCGAGTGAGCAGGCGTCACTAAACAGTGTTTCGTCGTCATGAACGTGTAACAACAATATTTTAAACGCACACAGTGAGTAATGTGCAGCTCAAAATTAACGACGCACTGATCTATGATACTGAACCTCACATAGCTGAGGTTCAGTATCAGTCGAGATGGAAGAGCAGCGCTGAATTGACTTGAAATGTTTCTTTTTTTAAAAACACAGAAATAAATGCACTGAATTATAAACGTATTTGAAAAACGCTGATCAAAAATGTGAAAACAACTTCAATTTACTCAGCCAGTGCAATTCAGAGTGAAATAAAAAACAAAGAACCGAAACTGACAAACAATAGGTTGACTACTTTGGCTAAAAATGTAAAAAAATAAATAAACTGTAACAGACCTTCTTTCAAATGGTTCAGAAAGTAAAATGAATAATAAAGCATGACGTCGCTCCGAGCACAAAGGATAGAATTAGACTGAATAGATCCGCCCTTACGGATCGGGCGCATCGTCACAACATCACATCTGGAATTCTTTTCAATATCGGGACCAATAAAGATACTAATATTCTCTCTGTACATATCTACTTTGAAATCTGGATCGATAGTTTCAAGTTGTCGGTTCGATCTTTAACAGGTGGCTCGTCTCTGATTGGATCATGTTCAGGAGTTTGACCTTTCCGTCTCGTTCATCTTCTGAAGACCTTACCTGACCTTGCCAGTCCGACGTGTTGATGAGGATGATGCTGTCAGGAAGGTGGTTGTCGGACACCAGGATGTGGTTTAGTTGGTCATAAACTGTTTTTCTAGGGATCTGGACAGACATAAAAATAACGTTGAAACTCAGGATACATCTTCTGTTTATTTAATCTCAATATTATGACTTTTATTGTTACTATAGTGGCTTAATGCAATAAAAATAAATAAAAAACATGAGGGAACTGAGAAGAAACTTGAAATCTGCTATAAACATATGAAGAAGCTGAGGATAATATCTTTGGCTTCTTCTCCAGCTGCAGCTGCGTTCCCCTACCTGTAGGTGGCACCGCGTGTCCAGGGACCGCTCGTTGTCCAGGCTGTTGGCCCTCTCGTTCTGGGGCCTGCTGGGCTGGCGCTCCTTCAGGGACGTGCTCCGACCTCGCCGCCCTGCCAGCTTCGCTTCCTGCCTGAGAAAGGACAACAGGGCATAAAGACTAACCAGCAGGGGGCAGTAATTCACCAGCTTTTCCATCACATTTACCACAGAGACGCTTTCTGAGCAGTGGCTCATTTTAGGGTTGTGGACGCCTCCTTGAAATATTCTCAAGCCCACTTTAAATGTTGTTTTTTTATGGTTTTTAAATTTTTTAAAAATAAAAACTGCCACTATACTCAATATGATGTGGCTAAAATCTGAGTTTAATTAAATAGTCATAAAAATGAATAATTTTTAGTTAAAATGTGATCTTAAATCTGTCAGTTTCCATTTTATGCAAAGTCTAATAAACTCTGAGATTGAGGTCAATGTAACAGGAATTATTTGGGAGGTGAAGCAAGCATGAAACTTTGAACGAATGCACTCAAAGGGTGTAGAAAAAAAATTATAATTACCTCAGCAACATTTCCTAGGAAACCATTTCAAGATAGAGATTTGCTGTTTACAGTTATATTTTGCAGTTGATGTTTTTATTTCCACTATGTCACAAGTGGAAAAGTAACTTTGCTGTTTTTTGTTGCTATTTGCTCACAAGGGCTAAGCCCCCCGTTTATTAAAACCTAGTGACGCCCCTGCTCCTCTCTCGGTTCTGTTAGGACGGTGCTTAAGGAAGTAATACCTGTTGGATGAAATGATGAGCGATTCCGTCTTGGTCATTTTGCCAGTAGGTGGCAGTCTCTCTAGAAACGTGTCCATGTTGTCCATTTCCAGCTCCGTGGTGGGAGTCACCGCCTCGGGCTGCTCCTGGAGGCAAACGGAAAACAATCATGAAACCGACCAGATGTTTGGGTTGTGAGCCGAAGGTGAAGGCGCCTCCGCGACTCTGTACTCACAAAGGTGGCGTTGTCACGGCCGCCATCGTCGGCGAACGTCGAGTCGCCGCACTTGGTTTTGTCCAGATCAAGCTGAAGTGAGGCGGGAGGAAAAAAAAACAGACTTGATAGAGACTGAGTCTGATGAATGTTTATTTCACAGGCGGAAAGTCAGAATCGGTGAACAACCAACAGTGGTTTATCAGGGAGACTGACGGGTGGAAAAGAAAGCAACAAAATGTTTTAAATTCTGATCTCAATTATCAGGGAAAACATGAGATCCAAACCAACTTCAACTTGTAGGAAAAAGTTAAACCCACTAGTTGATCCACTGTCAGTAGCAATAAGTTTTTTTCCATCAATTTGGAGGACTTTGGTCCCAACTCTTCTCAAATTTCAGCCGCGCTTGAAGATTTTCAATCGTGAACTGCATGCAAGGCTTTACCACTGTAGCTCAATGAGATTTCAATCTGGACTTTAACTAGGACACTCATAAACCTTCAAGTGAAGCCCTGCTACTGCCTGACCTTTAGACCCGAGAAATCACTCAAACAGAACCTGTTTGACAACAGGAAGTAAAACGAAACACCATGCAGAACATCACTAAAAAAACAACAACAAAAACAAACAAAAACCTTTTGCCAGATTAAAAGTTCCCTTTGAAAATTGACTTTTCACTAACCCCACATTTCTCTACTTAAATTGTTCTATTTATTGGTAATATTGTAATTTTAAATGTCTTGTTTTCATTAAACTGTAATCATCAGAATTAACAAAAAAGGCTTTCAAAAATCTATCTGTGTGGGATTAATCCGTTTCACTAACCGATAAAGTTCCTGAAATAAACGGACTTTTCAATAACACTCTAATTTATTGAACACTCTAATTTATTGAACACTCTAAGCTATTGAGTGCTCGTGTAAGTAAAACAGCGGAATGACATTTTACATCAGGTGTTTAATAGATGGTACAGTGGGTAACTCACCGGGCTCGGCGGCTCTCTGTGGCTCCGGCTGCTGTGGATGCTGCCGATCTCGGTCTGGGAGCTGGAGAGGGACAGTCCCTCGAAATATGGCCTGAAACGTGGATGAAATCAAACACTGTTGCATTCCATACGTTTCATCTCTTCACAGGCGATTCACAGGGTCGGCGCAAACACGTCTCGGCTAAAAGATCCCTGCAGGTTTCATTTGTTTTTCACGCTGCCATCTGAGCGTGAAGGAGCCTGTTTGCGCTCGAGGAAAGTTCCCAGAGGACGAGCGGCGATACGTTTTCGGCATTCTGAAGACGCAAAACGTCTAGGAGGCGCTGAGGGAAACAAGCGGCGCTGAATTTTCTGACGTCTCGCTCACAGGTGTCCTGAGCAGTTTGGAAAAGTTTGGAGCTCAAATATGGATATTCATGCTTTATTTTACAATAAAGTGTGAATTTCCTTTGCTTTATTCTTTATCTCATTGTGTACAGGTTGTCGTTTCTTCTTTGAGTTCTTCTTCTTGTGCTTCCTTCATTGTTTGCTTGTTTACGTCATTAAATTATTCTGTTGATTCTTGTTTTCCCTGTCCTCCCTGTCCTTCATCCTCCATTGTCTCCTTGCTTCCTGTTTTACTTGTTTGTCTTTTTCCTTCCTTTCGTCACTCATTCCTTCCATCCTTCCTTCTCCTAGACCTCCTTGTGTCATCCTTTGATTATTTTTTCACATTTATCATTTACTTTGTGGTCTCCTTGCTCCTTTCCAGTCTTGTGTCCTGCTTTCTTTCCTTCCTTCCTTTTATCTTGCTTCCTTGCTTTCTTTAACGATTTCTTCCCTGTCTGTCCTTTATTACTTCATTGTCTCCTTGACTCCTTTTTTACCTGAATCTGTCTTTTCCTTCCTTCCTTTTTTTTTTTTCTTTTTTTTTTTCTCTTTTGCTTCTTCTTTCCTTTCTTTGGCTATTTGTTTTTATGTTTAATAGTTATTAAATTGTCTTGTTGCTTCCCTTTGACTTGAGTTTATCTATTTCCTTTCTTTTTTCTTCACTTCCTTCCTTCCTTCCTTCTGTTCAAAGTGTCTAAATACTTCACTGAGGTGTTTTTGTCTCTCGAAACAGAAATATCCACGGACTTAAAATACGGACTTAGACAGGCAAACACACATAATGCTCACACACATTTACTTTTTCCAACTCCTCTTGGCTTCTACTAAGCATCCAGAACCGTTTTATAATTCATAAAATGTCAACAGATAGGAGACATTAGATCGGCCCGCAGCTCACTTTAGTTTGGGTTTTGGCGTGCTGAGGACGCTGTCATCGTCGTCCAGCTCCGGGCAGCTGTCGCTGGGGTTCTCAAACTCCACACTGTCCAGGTCCAGATCCTCCTCCTCCACCTCAGGAGGCGGCTCCGCCGGGTCCTGCTCCGAGTCCAGCACCTTCGCAAGCACACACACGTCAAACACACCGGTGAGTCACGAGAGAAGCAGAGGCTCTCTGGAAATCACAAGAAAAAAAAAAACAACAAAAGAAGAAAACGTACCTCATCAGAGACTCTGAAGCGCTTGAGCAGCGCCACCACTCGCTGCTTAAAGTTCTGCTGCTAAAACGCAGGAAGAGAAACCCAGAGTCAGAGTGAGACGCGCTTCTGGTTCAGAACGGTGCGTAAAGCTAACAAGGAGAAACACGGCGGTGGCAGCATCATGCTGCGGGGACGGATTTCTTTAGAAGAGAAAAGGAATCTAATCAGCATTGATTAGCTTCCTAATCGACGTCTCCATGGAAACGTGCACATTTTCTAGCATTATATAGAGACACCAAAGAGAATGGGTATCCAAACTTTTTGTCGGTCAAAATTGACAGCTCAAAAGAATCTGTTGACCAAAAAAACGTCATTTTTAAAAACTAAAATCACCAAAATTTTCTTTCTTTTTTTTTTTTTATACCTATTCAACAATAAATTAAGCAAGAACTATTTAAGCTACACACAAATAATCACAGTTTTTTGTTGTTGTTTTGTAGGAATGGGATCTTAGATAAAAAAACTCCAAATGTTTTTTCCTCGCTAAGCGAAAGGCGTCCAGTTGGCTTGTTTATTTGGGGTTCAGCAGGAGAAATCCGCAAAAAGTATTTCATATATTTTCAGCAATACAAACAGGATTCATATGAAAACACTTTGTATTTAAACCAGGCTTAATACAGCAAGTAACGGCAGATAAACAAAGATTTACTGTAGCGTGTAAGTGAATGAGTAGACCACAGAAAGAAACCAGAGACCTCGGAAAATGTTGCTTTTTACAGTAGATTTAAAAAAATAGATTCATTTTTTGGGCACTGAGGCCAAGCAACACTGAGGTGTTTGTTGTTAAAAGTATTCCTTTGAAGGTTTTACCTGGAATTGTTTGCTACGGAGCCCCTAAAGCAGGTGTGTCAAACTCATTTTCGTTTTGGGCCAAATCAAGATCATGAAGGTTCTTAAAGGGCCGGTTGTGCCAGAATGTGTTGATAAAACCTGTTCACAAACTGTTAATACACTCCTGATCAAAATCTTAAGACCAGTCAAAAAATTGCAAGAATTTGCATTTTGCACTATTGGATCTTAAAGAAGGTTCTAAGTAGAGCTTCACAATGTTAAAGAAAAAAATCAGTGCAAGAGACAAGAACATTTGAGCAGGGAATTTTCTGAAAACTGCATTTACACTCAAACATGATTTTTTCAGCTGATCAAAAGTTTAAGACCATAGTCTTTAAAAGCCAAAAGCTGTGCAAAAAATCTGGATTCCATGTCATTTTCTGTGAAGTCTTTACACTGTCAAGACCTCCTGATGGCAAAAAGCAAAAAAAAGCTCACTGACTTTGAACGTGGTAGGATTGTTGCGCTGCATAAGCAAGGCCTCTCACAACGTGCCACCGCTGCTGAGGTTGGACGGAGTAAGACAGTCATTTTGCATTTTTTAAATGATCCTGAGGGTTATGGAACAAAAAAAGTCAAGTGGTAGACCCAAAAGAATTTCACCAGCTCTGAGCCGCAGGATCCGATTGGCTGTCCATCAAGACACGGGACGACCCTCTACCCAAATTAAGGCCATTACTGGTGCTGACGGCAGCCCAATAACCATCAGACGGCATCTGCGACAGAAGGGCTTCAGAAACAAAAAACGTCTTCAAAGGCCACGTCTTCTTCAACGCCACAGAATTGCCCGTTTGGACTTTGCAAGGGTGCACCAAACATGGGACATTGAAAGGTGGAAGAAAGTTGTTTTCTCTGATGAGAAAAAGTTTAACCTTGATGGTCCTGATGGCTTCCAATGTTACTGGCATGACAGGGAGATCCCACCTGAGATGTTTTCTACACGGCACAGTGGTGGGGGCGCCATCATGATTTGGGGTGCGTTTTCCTTCAATGGAACAATGGAGCTTCAGGTTGTGCAGGGGCGTCAAACAGCGGCTGTCTATGTGGAGATGTTGCAGCGGGCATCCCTCATGACTGAGGGCCCCTCGTCTGTGTGGTAATGATTGGGTTTTTCAACAGGACAATGCTGCAGTTCACAATGCCCGCCTGACAAAGGAGTTCTTCCAAGAGCATAACATCACTCTTTTTGGACCATCCCGCCTGTTCCCCGGATCTAAACCCAATTGAGAACATTTGGGGATGGATGGCAAAGGAAGTTTACAAAAATGGACATCAGTTCCAGACTGTGGATGCCCTTCGTGAAGCCATCTTCAACACTTGGAGCAATGATCCCACTAGCCTCCTGGAAACACTGGCATCAAGCATGCCTAAACGATTGTTTGAAGTCATCAACAAGAATGGTGGAGCTGAGTCCTTTTTTTTTTTTTTTGACACTTTGGTTTCTGTTTCGGGGGGTTTTCGGGTCTTTTTGAGCTATGGTCTTAAACTTTTGATCAGCTGAAAAAATCATGTTTGAGTATAAATGCAGTTTTCAATTAATTCCCTGCTCAAAAGTTTTTTGTCTCTTTCGCTGATTTCTTCTTTTTAACATTGTGAAGCTCTACTTAGAACCTTCTTAAGATCCAATAGTGCAAAATGCAAATTCTTGCAATTTTTTGACTGGTCTTAAGATTTTTGATCAGGAGTGTATGTCAATTAATTCTTAAAATTACGTAATATTATTGAAGATCTTTTCAGTCCCTTCAGGAACTAATAATAAATGTGACTGTTTATTTACTCACTGCATAAATCATGGACTATAATCATACATCAACTAAATTCTCAAGAAACTGGAGGGATTATTTATATAAATTGGCAGTAAACAGATAAAAACTGCATTGATATGATTGATAATATAATATTTAATCACACTTAGTGCTTAGTCTACACTGTGGAGGGCCACATAAAAAGCTTCAGCGGGCCGGATTTGGCCCCTGGGCCTTGAGTTTGACACATGTGCCCTAAAGGGACATCGAAGGAAAAAAAGTAACAAATAATAAACCTTCGCGTGTGCACTTCTGGTGTTCTGTCTGAGCATAGGACAGAAAAAAACGCAGCCGTGAGTTTATTTTCATGTTCCTCTCAGCTCTCCGTCTCGTTTCGCGTCTCTTACCCTGGTGATGGACGGGGTCCTCACAATGGACCTCCTCTGCTTCTTTGGTTTCCTCACGTCAAACTCGTCATCCTCAAGATCCTGAACGATGAAGGAGGAAGAGACAGACTTTCTTCTTCTTCTTCCCTCATTACCTTATAAACCAATTCACCTCACGACCTTTAAAGGTCAAACTGATCTGCAACTGTGCTCACCTGTCCATGCACCGCGTCGTCGCTGGCCTCCTGCTCCGACGAGAAGCTCTCATACTCTTCTTCCGAGTAGTTATCTACAGGACACAGTCGGCAGGAAGGTTGATAGAGAAACAGATTCTTGATTTATTTGCCGTATCACACATCGGCTGATTAGTTTTGCGCTCGTTTAAAATCGGTGGGGAAATGAAAAGCTAAAGCCCACCGGTGCATTTGATCTTCTGTCCTCCCTGCAGGGCGGCGTCCTCGTGGTCTATCGGCTGACTGGACAGGGAGAAGATCCAGATCTTGGCCACTTTGCCCAGGATGTCTTTCTGGCTGCTGCAGAGAGACAGAACCTGACCTCCCTCCGTCGGGTGCTGCATCACCTGGGAGATGCAGGGAAAAAACCAAATTCAATGCAGGAAGGAGGAATTTGGCGACGTTGAAAGGATTTCAAATGAACAAACACAACAACCTGCAATAAATGCAACACTTTACTAAACTTGTACATAACCACGCTGGTCAAAAGTTCAGTAAAAGTCAGACTGAACGCCACAAATCAGTTATTTTACAAGTGTATGATGAGAATAACAACAATTATTGATTTTAGTTCTGGTGTAAAAGTATCCAAACCCCTTTCATTTGCATCCGTTTTATCACAAAACAGTCATGAACTATTTGACGTTTAGGTCAACGCAAAGCACCATATAACTGTGAAGTGGAGGAAAAATGACACGAGTTTTTTTACAACTCCGACGGACCTCCAGCCTTGTAAAGTTCGGAGAAGACCGCGGCTGCGTGTTGGTCTGTCAGACACAACCTCAATAAGTCACAGTGAAGTGTGGGCTTGTAAAACGCCACATTGTAAGGACACAAGCGCAACGCTCGGTCCGGCCTCTTCACTGTGGCCAGTGCACTTCGTAAAGGCTGCGGAGGATTTTAGAGGACACTGCATCAAGATACAACATTGTGAATAGGAGGGGACCGTGCGACGGCAACGGGATCAGATCTTTACGAGGATTCTTTGTACCAAATGCTCAGATCCAATAGAGTTTATTAAAGGTGAGCAGCACTGGGATTTCTACAGAGAAACATGGACTCGTCTCTCCTCTCATTCCTTGGAATAAAGATTTTGAGACTGAATTAGAGCTGTGACATTTAGCTAACGGCTTTCCTGTCGACTAATCGATCGATCGGCTAAAACATTGGCACATTCTTTTTAACCACTTGAGTTCATTTTATGCAATATTACAAACACATTAAAACAATACATATAAAAAAACAATTGAATCCCCCTTTTTTTAAAATAAGAAAATGAACATTTTGTTAGCTAAAATACCAAAACATACCGAACCCTTAATCTCTGGTGACCTCTGTTAAAAAATTTTTTATTATGTCTTAAATATATGAAGATGTATGAAAAAAAAATGTTGTAGCACAAGCCAAACGTAGCACAGTTGATTTACACCATATTTTTGTTTTATGACCACTGGAAACATTTATTAGTGTTTTTAAAACGACAGTGGTATAAGCAGGCATTTTTCCTGCACGAATGTTTAACACAGATTTTATTTCATCACGAGGAGGTGAAGGGCGGGATAACTTCACTCAGGTCCCTGGATCCTTTATTAAAGGCCATAATTGTAAAGTTATATCTTTATATCTTTTTTTTCTCAACTCCCTGCATAATTCCCATTAAGTTGTTAGATGCCATGTTTCAACAAAAGGTGAAATGTAATCAATTTAACTTCTAATTGAAGTGTCAATATTGTGATTCAGAGAAGGAATATATTCATAAATATATTCCCTGTTCGCAATTAAAGATCCGCCGTTATTGATTTTGGAGAAATAAACAAGAAACAGAACTGTTCAGCTTTCTACTGGAACAGATTGCGTTTCCCGTCATCCGATATGGAAACGTCAAATGATTATTTTTTCTGCTTTGTTTGTTCGTAGGTAAGGCGCTCCATTCTTTCCTCTGTTGTGGTTCGGCCTGAAAGTGTTGCTCTGTGACTAGAAGAACACCTGGGTCACTGTTTTCTGCTACGCTGCACTGATCCGGAGGCATCAGCCAAGCAGCTGCAGGGTGGCCTGGTGATTCAACAGCGCCACAGCGGAGGGATCTCACATTTTGTGTTTCATTTCTTCCTCTCTAAAATCAGGACAAGCCTCTCTGTCCCCACTGCAACCTGGGGAGGAAAAAAAAACAACAAAAAAACGCCGCAACTTTGCCTGTTCAGCTGAAAATTCAAAACTTTCTCTGTTTTATGGTTTGGTAAAACCACATCCTGTGTTTTTTTTTTGTTGTTGTTTTTTTTAAAAACCTCACTCTGGCTCAATGGTGTCTTTTTCTTTTCTTCTCTCAGCTGCTGAGCCTTAACAAGCCCCGCTGAGCTTTGGCAGCCATATGGGATCTCCTTTGTGTGTGAGGATCATGTGCGCTGAAACTGAGCTCTTTATTTGTGTAATCCATGCTTTTTTTCAAGCAGAGGAAACGGTTTTCTGTGTGTATTTTGTGGCGGGACGTGATTCGTTCGTTGAGCCTCACTGTTCATTTCAGAGCCAACTTTGATTTGTTTCCTGAAATCAGTAGCGATTTGTGATGCGGGCAGAAACCCAGGGCGGCATCTCATCGAGGGCAGCAACGATGCCTGAAATGATGACACCCAAATAGAATCCTTAAGCACCGATTGCCCTAAAAGTTTGTTTATTTTTGAATATTATGTACAAGAAATACTTACAAGATAAAGATGTTTTACACATTCACTCCTTTAACCCACCTTACATTGTTTACAAGTATAATCCATGTAAAAAATGTATTTAATGGTTAATGTAAAACAACAATTTCCACATTGCAATACAAACTGCATCCCTTATTAGGATTTTACAGCACAGCCAGCACAAACACCTAATCAGGGGAAGATTTTGGTGGGGAAGAAAGTTTAAAACGCTTCTAAACCTGCGATGTTTACTAGCACAGTAAAAGAAGTCAAGAAGAGAAGACACATCAATGCACTCTGACCATGTGACACCCTGGAAAGGCCAGCGAAGGCTTCGGGATAATTTAGGGTCTGTGAGACACAAAAGAGTATTCTTCAGATGTATTTGGGCAGGTTCGTCTTGCACTGTGTGACTCTAAACGGCCAGAAGTCATTAAAGAGGAAGAAGCAGCGTGGTAGCTGGAGCTTCTCGTTACGTTTCCCTGATCTTTCTGACAACTAACAGCCCGTTAGAGCCGAAACACCTTCCTGCTCCCTCCCTCCCGACCGGAGACTGTCAGACAACGCAAAGGGCAGCGCAGGCTGATTACTGCCTCCCATTCACACACATGCACACTGACGTGGTTTGCGAAACTTAAAATCTGCAGAGAACAAAAATGAAGATGAATGAGCGTCACGTGAAGCGGTCGCACTGTACCTCTGCCATGTCAATAGATCCCACGGCCAAAGTCTTGTAGCCTAAAATGGTTCGGTTCTTGTACCTTTTCCGTCTTTGGAGCATTATCTGGAGCTTGTTGCCTTCTCTTTTCAAGAAGTGTGGGTACTGAAAGACAACAAAAACAAGAACTAAAAATCTGAAAAACACAACAGTATCTGGTAAAAAGATACGTTTAGATCAACAGGTGGTTTTCTTTTTGCTAAAAAAAAAACAAAACATGAATCATTGTAATTTTACTGCTCAAATACTGAAATCTGACCACATTTAAGTCAGTTTGAGCTTTAATAAAAGGAGTGAATACTTAATAGTGAATTTATTACACAAGAACACATTACTGCAAAACCAAACTCAGATAATGCAATGATGAAGAAAAACAAAGTTGGATATCGGAGAAAGCCAGCATGAGGTGGAAAAAAACTGAAGTCTGGGAGCATCTATGTGCAGGAAGGAGGATGTTTCATATTTCACTAATCCAGAGATGATAAGGACGTATTATTCTGATGAACTGTAGTAAGTCAGAAAAGGATGAACGAATTATAGATAACAGCCATGATGATTTACTAGAGTGTCAGAGCTCAGAAAAATAGCTCTCAGAAAAAGCCCTCCGTCTTTCTTCTTCTTCTGAAGCATCATGAGATATTTATTCCCTTCTATTGAAGGTCAGCAAATATAATCTACTTCAGAACAAGATATTAACTAAATCTCTATAAAATAACAATTACAATTCAAAATAGTAACTTATATCACACTATAATATCCAAAGTAATATGTCATAAACAAATCCTGCAGGGGCTGTTAAGGTTAAACTCCAACTCCAACCTTATAATCCAATATGGCTGCTTGTGAAAAGAAGATTAACTACTTAGTTGCTCTTCTGCTGGTCTCCATCTCTGAAAATCAGTGGAACACAAGATCTATTTATGAGGACAATCATAAATAAGACTGTAGTAGTTTTCATCCCAGCTCTGTGCTCTGTGAAAACCAAACACAACGAGCTCTCTTGGGGGCCCCCTGCTGGTCTGGAGGCTCCGCTGATGCCTCAGAAAAACTCACTTTAGGAGCCGATCATGTAAAACTGATGCAACCTCCGTAACTTTAAGTGAATCTAAAGCAGAAAACTATTCAAATTAAAGCACGAGCTCCGGCTGCGTAGAAATAACATCTCAGTATGGGTCACCGCACTCTTCGTTGGTCACATGTAGAGCCGAGACTGAATACAAAGAGAAACACATTACCTCTACCAAACATCATCGTGGGGGAGGTGTTTGCTCTGCTTTACCTGCAGGGAGAAGGTGAGAGCCAGGTCAGTCTCCACTGACCCACTAGGTGGCAGCACAATCTCATGGGACCTCAAAATGCGTTTGGAGCCCTGTGGAAGAAAAAGTTATATAAATGTTCACAACATTCTAGGAGGTACAAGAATCATGAGATGCTCACAGGGGACTTTTTATTGGACAATTTCTTAGTTCTTTCCATCATATACACCAAAACGTAGAAATACATACTTGAATCTTGACTGCGATGACCACAGAAATCAGCTCTTTGTCGAGCTCCTTCATCACCACCAGCTTTTTAAGAGTCAGGCTGCACAGTCTGCAGAGAGACAGACAAAAGGAGAGGCGGAGGTGGAGGTTCAGACAGCTCTTCTGGGGGGCTTCATATGCACAAACAGGTGAGTCATGCACAACAAGTCAATCTGTTTATCAACAGCGGGATGAACGCTTTACGGAGGCGAACGCTGCGGACCCGCCGCCGTCCTCCGAGGAATAAACAGATTGATCACATCGGTATTGCTTTGACACGTAAACAGATTAATCGCACACGCTACTAATCACATACTTTCTCTACACTGAGGCAGCATCACTTTCTGCAGCAACTATAGAAAATGTAACCTACTTTGTTAATGTGCAAGTTAGTAATGACCAAATTAAAGAAATAAAAAACACGATTAAACATGAGAATACATCTTAGTTTCTTAATAATCCCATTGTGCCCTAGCTTTAGATTGGTTTAGTAATTAACAAGGGTGCACTATGTTTAAAATGGTGCACAGAAAGAGTGCTTCTTGAATTTCTCTCTAGAAACGAGGAAGATTTCCTGACATCCGGAATCAAAAAACAAATCGATGGCAACCTGCTGAGATCTGCGTTACCTGGTACGGTTGAAATCTCACTCCTGTCAGCGGGAAACTAGTAAAGAGTATCTAACTCCTTATAATGCCGTACATTATCCCAGTTTTCAGTCTGGTTCTCCTGAGACTGTTTATTGACTTCTCTTGTTTTGTTAAAGTCAGACCTTAACAAAACAAGAATTATCATGATTGAACGACCAAAGAGATGCATTCAGTTGGCTTAAAGAAATGTAATATTTTCATCAGAGGAGTATATAAACGCTGGAAGCATTTTCTCCAGCTTCCTTTGCGTGGCCGAAGGCGTCCCACAAGGATTAGTTCTGGGATCACTCTTGTTTATTTTGATTGTCAACAATCTTTACTGAGAATGATCAAAAACTTACTTCCATTTGATTTTGTTCTACTGATACTATGATGTAAAATGCTGCATCCACACTTTATCATCCATTTTATCACCTCAACCAGTCTTTCAGTTTGGTTCAGCTCACTTTGTGTGATGTTAAATTGGATACTAAAACAAAAATAAGTTTGTTCTTCCATCCTGCTGACTGATTTTGTGTCTGAATGCAGACATCCAGCAATCCTGATGGATGTTTTGCTCTCTTTGAACTCAAACAGTTGGTTAAAATTACTACTAATAAAATCAAGTCCCTCTTGTGGGGATAAATAATAAAATGTTTCGTATGCTTCTTCGATGTTTCACATAATTACAGAGATCTCTTTTTTTTTTTTTATCAATTCATCCTGAGTGGTTAAATACTCTCAATACATCAAGATTCAGCCAAAACCTTTATTCACATTTGTCATCGTTTTTCAAACCAGTCGCATATCCTCACAGAAATCTATTCTTGCTCTATACCTCCTCCAAAAAAGTAAAGGAGGCCACGATGTTTGAAGAGATGAAACAAGAAAAATACAAAGATTTAATCAACTTCAAATCCGTCTGAACTTGAAGGAACTGAAACGTCGTAAAAATAAACTTGAATCGGTGTAATTTTTCTTTTTATTATTTAGTCTTTTTTGACAGTTGCATGTGCCTTCAAATCCCCTCGAGGTGTTATTTATATTTTATTACTTGTTCTGTAATGCATTGTTTTGTTTTGTTTTTTTAGCTGTGTGTTGCATTTTCATGCTTATCCAGGCTGCCATCATTCAAATCCTTAAGATGTCAGAGTTAAATAACATATGAGTAAAAGACTGAAATTTAAAAAAAAAAAAACTGAGCCGAAAGGCTAATCAATGCTTTGGCTTCTGAAAACTGCACACTATCGGTCATAAATGCCCCGAAACTGTGGCTGCAAGAGGGGAAAAAAAAAAAAGACCTGATAATCCCTTAAAAGAAGCCATTTCTTTCCAAAAGCACAAGATCCCCATACTTGTTCATTCTTCTCCACCTCCTCACATCTATACCTTGTGGAGGTTTTTATTTTGGTTTTTGTTAGTATGCAAGCCGAATGCTCCAACAGAGACAGAGTGGGTTGCAGCTTACACAGAGTACAGTTAATAAGAAAAACTCCTGAAGGCACTGCATAACATTTTCTAACGCAGTGGCTGAGGACTGACCAGAAACGAAGCTGGCATTTGGGATTATGTCAATCGTGCTTCAAAAATGAACAGTTTCACCCCTGTATGCATCCTAGGTCACAATTGTAAAGTAAAAACAAAAAAATGCAGGTATTGAAGGACTCAAATATGCTTCAAAAACCATTTCAGCCAACTTTCTGCTGCACAAACTCAAAATGGTTTCTGTAAATTAGATGTGCTCCTCACTGGGATTAATAAAGCTCATCTAAATATCAGTCATCTGCCTTTCAAAGTCATTCAGTATCACCTATTAAACAGTTATTAACCAGTTCATGAAAAAAACATTAATCAGTGCTACTCTGTATCGACGCTAAATCAATCAGAGAGGACAGAGTTTTTCACATGTTGATGTTAAACGTATTTGTTTTGCTGCAGGTGAATCCTTTACTGCCAATGATCAATTGTTCACTAAAGGAATACACCTATTTTATTTTAGGTAAAAGAAAAAAAGAGCATATATTTTAATTGAAAAAGAAATGTATTTATTTGTTTACTGGCACATTTCAATGTATATCTAATACTGCATAAAAATGCTCAAGAACAGCTAAAATGAAAAATCTGCAGAATGTGGCAATTTTTTAAAAATCAATTAATCGTATGAACAAACAAACGACGACTAAAATAATAATTGTTTCCACCCTAATTTATTAAATAAACTAAATGTATCTTCAATACAAGTCTTGCTGTTCTGTGAAGGCCTCAGAGAGCATTAGCAAACGCCTCAGTAGAGCACGGCCTAGTCAAATCCCAAAACAAAATCTGATTGGGAATCTGTGAGCATGGTTGATTCTGGACGGATGCTCCCTATCCGATCAGATTGAGCTTAAACTACTTTGCAATAAACAACACACACACAAAAAATAAATAAATAAATGTGCTATACAAATAAAACTTGATTGATTGATTGATACTCCGTTCATCAATCACCTGATCAGGTTTGAAGTCATAACGTTCAAAACCCAAGGAGAAAATCTAGAGGTATGAACACTTCAGCAAGGCAAAGAGTGAAGGAAAGCAGGACATTGGGCTGCTGGCAAACTGATGGAGGTGTTGTTAGGGTAGTGTGTGTGTGTGTGTGTGTGTGTGCGCGCGTGTGCGTGTGTGTGTGTGTGTGTGTGTACGTGTGCGTGTGTGTAAGTGGTGCTTTTAACAAGCCTGTCACAATCCCCTTGGAGACTCTTCCTCCCATGAGGGGGGGGGGGGGGGGTAGAAATTTCCTTTAGAGAAGCTTTCTGTGGTTCTTTGACTAAATCATCCAGACCAGCAGCTCAGAAAAGGTCCGTTTATCACGTGGTTCGCTTCCCTTTTTCTGCAAAATTAAACCATTAACAGAGAGTGGTTGCTTGGAATGACATCATGGCTAAATCTCCCTGGGCCACAAAAAAACGCGGCATTGGATGTCGTGGAGAGGTGGGCTGAAACTCCCACTGTAGGCAGAAAAGAAAGAAACGAAACAGCAATGAACCACACATTCACCGCGATTAGGCCTTGACCACACATGTAATCTAACTCCTCTGCAGATCTCCTATTTTGAGAACAGGAAATAGAAAGGTGAGGCGGCGAACAAAAGCAAGCAGCGGCGGTATCGGCGAAGGCCTTTCGGAAAGCGCAGGCTTTGCTGAGTGGCGTAACTACGACGCCGCAGCTCTGCGGCGGCCGAGTGGGTATCAATCAGCCTCGACGCGAGGGTGGGAAAAAAACAAAACACACAGCGGGAGAAGAAGAAGTGATGACAATGGCAGGTTTGAAGGAACCCCCGGCAGTCTGAATGAAGACCTTTCTCCACTCCGGCTGACACCACCCGACAAAAGGCCGGGGCACAATGGACGCCGGCCAAAAGAAGGCTCGCATTGTCCTGAGAGCTTCTCACGTCTGGACAATGCTCGGCATTCTCCCTGCTCCTGTTTGGTATTCTTCCTAGTTTCCACTGATCCCAGTCCCACTGCTCCATCTATCTCAGAAATGCAAGGTGGCTGGACGTTGGTCTGCGGGGGCAGAGGGGGGCAGAGGGAGGCAACGGCAGCCGAACGACTGCAGATGTCCTGGGATGCACTTACAAAAGAAAATGGAGCAGAAGTGGTGAAAAAGCTCTCTTTGAATCATTTTCTATAATCACTCACCAAGTAGCCCTCCTCACTCAGCTCCTTCAGACTAGCCAGCAGCAATTAGCAAACATCTAGTGGAACCGCCCATCTGCAGAGCTCATTATGTGAGCCACTTCTTAGTATTATGCTGATAAAAACGTTGTTAAGGTGTTAATAGAGGAGCCATGTTGTGATTACTTCCTGAAGGCGGAGTTTCAGGAAGAGCAGGACTGTCTTAAAGAGACAGAGCCCCGATTTCAAGACGTTAAATTACACATTTCTTTTACTTCATAATTGATATATACAGCATTTCTAAAACAACTGAAGGTAACATAGTTACAAAATCTGTGTTATAAAACTGAACTGTGTGTTTGGACAGCACATGGTAACAGCCCTCAAAGTTTTGTTACTGGACCAAAAAAATCCAGCAATGTTTTTCTCCCCTTTTATTGTGAAAGCAGTAATCTCTGCTCCAGATGTCTCTCCGGGGCTCAACCAGATGTGTGCCGTCTTCAGTTCTATGAGTGGAATGACAATGCTGATTAGAATCAACGAGGATGCAACACATTTACACCAAGTGGTGCCTCGTTTCACTCAGATCGCTGAAACATCAGAAAAATACAAGGAAGACAGTCTGAACAACCTCTCGCCTCCTTCCTCGCCACACAAGGACAGAAACAGCAGCCGTCTCTGTCACCGAAGGCCTCCTTGTTCCCGTTCCCTAACATCTGTGCTCGCGAACACACACGTTCTGAGAGCACAGCAGAGAAATCTGCGTCCTTCTCTGTTCCCCCCCCCGAGAGGCTCGGCTGAAACACACGGCGACTCGAACCCCGACTTGACGCAGATGCTCTGGCGAACCCGCAGCCGAGGAGCAGAAAGGAACCTCTAAGCGTCGTTGCAACAGATTTCATCCGAGACAAACAACAGAAAAACCATCTGGAAGTAGTTTTGGTGTCACTTCATTGGAGACAGGAAGAATGTAAACATGTAAACACGCCGCCGCAGCCAAACCTCGTCAGGAGCCAGAGACGGTGTCGGCCATGTTTAATGGTGAAGATGTGTAAAATATTTCATTGCAGTTGCACATTATCCAATGGCCGATATTCTGGAAGTCCAGACTTCTAAACATTTATTCAAATTTACGTCACTGACTGAATTCCCATTAGCAAAATTACTTGCACAACTGTTTTTGTAAACAGTACGGTACTTAGTCTCCTTCTCTGTCTCTTTAAGTCCAGATCATCCAGAATCCTGGTTCCTCTCTTGATGCATTGGAAAAAATTTATGACAAAAAAAAACGACTTACAATTTATTCATCGCTCAGTTATTGCGAAATACAATCGTTGATTATGTGATGTCAGTGTTTCATTTTTGAGAAAAACAACAGAATATTTTGTTTCAGAGCGATTTTTCAAAGTTGACATTTTGGACCTTCATGAGGCGAGGGCAGGAAAAACCGATGTTTCGAGCGTCACTCCTGAACAATTAATGAGCATGTAGATAACGTGACCGGCTTGCGGTCTGGTGAATTGTCCTGCAGCAGATCTGAGAGACAATCGGTGCCTAAACATCTGTACATAAATATTTCATGACTAAAAATTAAAAACCTTGTTTTTTCTCCCAAAGATGTTGTTAAATTGTATGTTTGCATTTGTGCACTTTTACTAGCTTTTTTTTATTATTATTATTATTTCTTCATGTATAGATTATGGTTGCGTTGCTTTGAATCGTGCTACACAATTAAACTCTGACTTGACTAACTGGTTGTCATGGAGACCTGGTGAACCAGAGATGCTGCGGTTCTCTAACAGAGAGCCTCAGAGATTAGAGTTGTGTCTCCTTAACCATCCAGCTCACTGTGTGACGTGAAAAGACAAAACATGGGGTCTCGGGAAAGCTGGAGGGGCTAAAGGGAAAGGGTCTGTGTCACATCCTAATTTAAAACAATCAATCAAAGGAATTGTTAAAGTGGCTAATCATTTAAACACCGAGCCAGTCAAATAGCACGAAAAAGAAACGTACTCTGTAATTCAGCAGTGATTGTACTATATGAAGCGTATATGGATTAGTTCAGAGGTTCAGGCCATCAGGATAAACTGCAGGATTTATCCTCCTACATAAGGATAAATCCTTTTATTTTGATTACATGACGCAGTTGAGCTAGTAGAGAGCAAAGAGGCGTCATCTCACAGCAGGTAGAGATGAGAAATCTGCGAACCATCGACGTCGCCCTTCAACAAAAGAAACCTCCAGGCGTCGGGAACTTTTCGTTTCTGGAGGAAATCCCATTTCTGAATGTGTCGGCTTGAAATTGGATTCCAAATCACCTTTCGCCCCTCAGCCTTCGTCTCAGCAGGCCGCTCTGACGTCCGGCTCTCCCACTCTCACGGCGAAACGCGACAAATTATACTCTTCCGCTGAAGAGCCTCTGAAGGCTGTGGGTGAAGCGGAGTGACTTTTCACTCAAGCACAAAATGGCAGCCCTTCATTAGACGATGTGAAGCTAATTAGCATGCCACCAGCAACGGGGGTCCAAACATTCCCGCACACAATGAAACGCTTCAGAGTCAAGTTTGACTACAGGACAAAACTGGACTTCCTGTTCATGAATCAGTCCTGCGCCTTCCTCACAAACGTGAGATTAATAATTACATATAAAGACGCACCGATCCAATATTAATATCGTTTTCGAGCCCAATACTAAAAACAATTCTAACTCGGGATCGGTGACAATGTGCCCTGTCCATAAGTGCAGATCTATTTCATGTAATTCTAGGCTTTGTGCTTTTTGTCGACGTCCTGTTTTATTACTTATTTTACATAATACTGAAATTTCCTAATTGTAATTTCTGAACCATTCTGAGAGGAGGTTTGTTGCAGTTTGTTTTCATTTTTGACCAAATTAGCCACCCTATGGTTTTTGTCAGCTTCTGTTTGTTTATTATTGGTTGTTATACTCCTAATTGCACTGATGAAACAAATGAAAGTTGTCTTTACACGTTTGACCAAACTTAGTGAACTATACAATTGTAGTTCAGTACATTTATTTCTAAAAAAACCCAGACATCTGAAGTTTTTTCAGGTCTGGTTTTCTGTATCGGCTGATACTAAGCCTCAGATATCGATATCGGGAGTGAAAAAAGCGAATCGGTATGTGACTTCTGAAGGCAATTTGTTGCACTGGAAGTTATTTAGGGGCATCAGAGAAAAGATGTCTGATTGGAAATGCACAGCACACATTTCAGATCTTAATTCACCCATAAAAATTTAAAACTATGATTTACTTTTGCTCCAGTTTGCAATTATTTGACAACATGTATTGGCGTTTCTCGTAAAACCGCAACATAATCCACTGCGTAGCAAAACGTAAAAGAGTTTAAGGGGTGTGAATACTTGTGCTGGATTTCTATTCCTGTTCTTCTGAAAGCCTCTGCACACATGATCCACGGACGTTGCCACATGAGACCAACCCTGGCCGGCCGCGCTGAGCTCAAGCTCAGCGGTGAAGCCGGATCTGATTTCCTCTAAAGTTTGAAACACAACACCTTCAGTAAATCGACAGACGCTGCACATAAAGCCATCACACACAGCCATAACGGCTCACCGCTGATGAGATCTTATTAGCTTGTTTTTTGTTTTTTTTTTAGATACATTAGGTTGGTGTTCGTGTTCTCTGAATCGTCGGGGGTTGCCATGGTGCAGAGTGCAGATGGTGTGTGCTGGTAAAGGACTGCACTTAGTTCTCGTCTCGTTATATGTTGAGTGCTCTTATGTTCGTTTCGGTGTGCGTCATAACGAGGCACCTTGCGTTCTGACATTTCCGTGAATGCAGGCAGGAAAGGGCCAGGTCGTCCAAAAAAACAAACAACAAAAAAAAAAAAAACATTCTTCCCCGCATTGACTGACAACATTATGCATAAAGAATGTGAAAAAAACTAAAATGCTTGCTAGTTTTTTTTTTATGAAGAAGACAGAAATTAGCTGAAGTATAACTTCTTCAAGAGCAGCAACCATAACCCACAATCAGATTTTGAAGCTTTAGTCCAAATGTCCAAATTAACAAAGATATTAAGATTTATTTATCAAGAACTGCTAAATACGCTGCACTTCCTAAATCAATGGGCTTCATGAAAAACACCAGCCCTCATGGTTGACAGAGATAATAATCATCCTTTAAGTAAACTAGGAATGCACCGATCCACTTTTTTCACTTCCGATACCAATACAGATATCTTGAGTTTTAGTATAAGCCGATACCAATCAGATACGGAAAAACAAAGCTGAATTGACCCGAAATGTTTCTTTTTTTTTTTTTGGCAACACAGACATAAATGTACTGAATGACAATTTTATTTGATAACTCTGCTCCAGCACAGCACATTTAAATACAGCTTCTCTAAGCTTGGTCAAACATGTAGGAGCAGCATATCTTTAATCTGCTCAGTCAGTGCGATTGGAAATCTTAACAACCCGCGTAAAATAAATAATGGAGAAACCGACAAAAAAATAAAATAAAAGACGGGTCAAAAATGTAATGAATAAACTGCAACAAACCTGATTTCAAATGGTTCAGAAAGGGTTTTCAGGAATTTTAAATATAACGTAAAATAAACGATAAAGCATGACGTCACTCAAAGCACAATGTGCAGAACTAAACTGAATAGATCTGCTCTCATAGATTGGGCACACTGTCACCAATGATCAATATAGAATGTTTTTTCAATACCAATACAGATATTAATACTGGATCGGTGAATGTCTAATGTAAATTTAGAAAGACATTCATAAATACATTTCTGACTAATTCTGTCTCTTGTTATTTTGGCCATTTAGCTAAGATGACTAATTTTGGCTTAAAACAAGAGGCGTTGGGTCTGGATGCTCAGGTTTTCCTGTATTTATAACATTTTCAGCATCAGAACAACTCAGACTCAAAATGACTGATGTCTGGTCCCCATGGTTACAATAATTATGATGTTTGATGTGCACCGCCCACATGTACTATGTACGTTACCATAGTGTTGTGTTTAACTAGTCTAGTTACACCTCACATGTTTGCTTGAACGTTCGAGCCGAATGACCTGAACTGGCCAATCAGAGACGAGCATTCCTAACACCTGGAACTCATTAAAACCCAGGTGAAATATAGCTCCAAGAAGAAGCTTGTATTTTCTCTCATCTTGTGAAAAAAAGGTTACGTGATCTAAATTCAAACATCTATTGGGGTTCATCTTGTCTGTCTGTATTCGCTTCACTTTTTTCACTGGTCTTTCTTTCCGTCCCTCAAATTTAACCCATGTTCTGTTTTGTGAGTCACTGTGAGAAATAGTGAGGTCTCAAGGACTCTTGTCTGAGCAGCAGAGAGTTGGGAGTATGTCGGTAACGGCTGCTGGATCAAGGTTTTCCTCCATCCTGCAAACCTTTCGCCGACCAGTGATTGAAAAAGGTCAGATGAGGAGAACAGATCAGGTCTTCATCATGAAAATGTAGAAAAAGGGGACCTAGCTTTTCACAGAAAGACAAAAACCTTTAAGTCAAACACACCTTGGGGATGTTTTGGGAAACCGGCGAAGGTCCGACTTCAGCAGGCACCAGGAAGACGGTACAAGTTGCTCAGTTCAGTAATTTCAAGCCTCTAGTCTCTTATGGATCCTGTAGTATTTGGAAATATTGGCAGCGTCTTAGAAATGCTGAGGCTAACAATCTAATAAATCCCTCCAGTACTTATATTTCCTCATTGATGTCTTACACAAGTTTCTCTTATAGCTTCCATGAGACGCTCTTCATAATTTGACTCCATTTTGTCCATAAAATGGCGGAAACTCTCAGTCTTATCAGCCAAGTGTCGCATTTTCTCTGTCGCAAAAAAAAAAAAAGGAAACAAATAAAATGCAAATTAGGCGTGTTTTCATCTACTGGTTTGGAGCGAATCAACACGGCTACGCTAAGCGTAACTGTCACATGTTGAGTTTGCAAACTAGCAAATAAAAGAGATTTTTCAGTAGCTTTGTTATCGAGCGAGTTATGGCCTGATTGTGCGTTGGCGAAGTTTCATGCTGTCTGGAGACGAAAAGGAAAAAAAAAAACGAAAGAAATCAGAACAGGCGGAAACCTGGCATCCGCAGGTCGATGTTTTTAGCCAACATGACCTAATGACTGCGAATTTCTCTGTATTTGTAGTCATTACTATTTTAGAGAGAAACAACGGTTTGCGGGATACAGTTGCATTTAATTTGATCACCAGTCTGCCATTTTCTGCAGCTGTCGTTTTGGTTTTGAAAACAAAAATGACAGTGACGACTGGGTGATAATAGCGCCTTGAAGGTGTTCACACATCACACCCACTCAAAGTTACGCAAAAGAACGAGAAAGCACCTTGCTGCTGTCACAGCAACAGCAGACGACAGTTATAGTGTCGGCCCTGAGACAGATAAAAAAAAAAAACCATACGGTAATACTGACAGGAGATGCTCCTGTAGGCTAAGACATGAGAGACGGAGGAAGACGGGACATAGTGTCCTGCCTGCCCTGCAGACCCAAAGTGAAACCTGAGACGCACACATCACACAGGAATACTGCATTCCTGCTACTTATACACACTCCAAACAGGACGCGGCTATGGTTGGTGTTATCCCGTCCTAAACATGCCTCGCCCTCAGCTATGAATGTCTGACATGTTGCAAGAGAGCGTCTAAGCCCACCGCCCCCAACAACTCACCACTTCCTCAGCTGCTGCGGTCAGAAGCCGAAGTTGACAAACAAGAAGCACTTTCAAATCATTTCCTTCTAGATATTAATAATGACCACAGACTGCAGCGAGAAAGAAAAAGTGACAACGAAAGGATTTAAGCTCATTGTCTGGGGTCTTCAAAGGTTTTGCTAGATTGTCATTAAAACATATTGGTTCCCTCTAAGGTATGACTGTTTCTGGCTTCGCAAGCGGATAAAAAAAGATGCTCTTGATCAGTTCAAATGTTAAATTCATTAAGACTTACAACAATGTTAAACTAAGCCTAACATTAGTTTATTGCAATCATGAAATTGTTTAGTTTATTCGACAAAAACTTGACATTAATCCAAAAATAGTTGTGCAAAAAAACATGAAGTAAAACCTCAAATTCTATACGCTTTTGATCTACATGTATTGGCAAAAGTTTCAAATATTCACTGTGTAGAAGGATATTTCTGTCTGCTGAGCTGTAGCATTTTGTATAGAATATGTTTTAAGTATTGTTTTGGCATCGTACAGTGAACATTTTCAGATGCCATAAGAATCAAAGACAATTTTGCCACAATGACAAGAGGAATTTTTCATTCATTAGATTAATTGTGATTTGTTTTGTTTTTTTTAAGTAGAAGTAGATTTTCCAAGTAAAGAGCTGCCTGCCTTGACTGTATAGATATAGATTGTGTCATCAAGAATGTTTTTTGATGACACAATCATTTAAAAATATCCACGAAAGCAAAAAAAAAAGTAATATTTAATGCAATATTGATAGATAAAAATGTTTGCTCATTTCTTTTCTTTTCTTTTTTTTTTTTAAAGACAGCCTGCAGACTAATTTCTCAAACTGGGACGATGTAATCTGCTGACGCTTGCAGCTCGGGAGCAAATTTCTCTTCCTCTCCCCGTTTCTAAAGACGATTCTTCGAGACACTTCTTTTTGGACTTTTCTGCACTCCGTCACACCAAACTTATGACGGGTTTGTGTTGCCTCACGAGCCAAACCGCACATGTACTGATGACTTTGCATCTGTCAACTAGCTGAAGAGCAATGGCGCTTGTGCATTAAAGTCCCGGCTGCTGTCATTGGTGGTTAAGTTTAAAGGTAAAAAAAAAAAAAAAAGAAGCATTTTATTGTTCAGTACAACAGGGAGCGAGCTCACATTCTAGAAATCCAACAGATTTTCAGGTTGCAAGAAGGCAAATCCATTAACGTGTCAAACCTTCTAGATTAATCCCAACGTTAACACGTCAACATTGACAGCCTGAGAGTTTCCTTTGTCTTCTTGTCTTTCGTTGTGTCCCAGTAGAGAGAAGCATGTTCCTGCTCCGGTGAACAGCTAGCGTCTTCACCTTTTGATGTCTGCTTACTCACACCAATCCCAGCAAGAACCACTTGATATTTGCAGCTTTGTGTTTCACCAGGCTAACACATTGGCTTCATGCCAATGTTTACAACACACAAACAGCGAGATTGTTCTTCATAATACAAAGGGAAGTGTTTGTTTCACAATAAGCACTCAAAGGGGCATGCTGCGCTGCAGTGTGAGCGCACAGAAAGCGGCCATGCTGCGTCAGCTCGCTTGAAACTTTGCTACCCTGTTGGGAAATATGGCTTTTTGACACTCGGTGGCTATTTCTTAGCGGCGGGCAGTCAGTGAGCAGAGCCGGGCTGAAGATCCGAGGCCTTCGTCTTGATGGGCGATGAAAGTACCGAGGATAATTAGCGTGTTTAGCTTCGTTGTCTCAACATTACTCCATATATTACTCTGATGCCTTCACTGCAACACCCCAAAAGCAAGGTAACATAACCAGTAGGTGTGTAAGTTTCTCACACACACACACACACACACACACACACACACACACACACACACACACACACACACACACACACACACACACTACAATCAATCTGCTGCGGGTTCTTTCCCATTACTCTGCCTGCTGCCTGAGGCCCTCCAGCGCTCAGCTGCTCATGCAATATTCAGCCGAGGGATTTGCCGGCTGGCTGAGGAGAAGATGCAGCGAAGTGACAGAGCAGAACCTGGCATGGCTGTGTTTTCATCTCCAAGTGTGTGCGTGCGTGCGCGCGCGCTGGTCATGAAGCTCAGGACACCACGGGCCAAAAATAGATCGGAGTTAAACCTGTCAAACTGGAGAGCACAGCTTTCCCAGGACGAGAACGAGTATGTGAACGAGTGCGTTTGTGTCTGAGTAAATTAAGAGTGCATACTAACACACACACACACACACACACACACACACACACACACACACACACACAAGAACACACGCCGACAGCTATGTTCTTGGACTGCAGAAGACATGACATTCCTTTCGTTCAGACTTACTCCAACCTTAACCTTAACTACTACTTACATAAAGCTAACGCCTCATAAGGAGGACATGTTCCAGCAAGGTGACAGATTTATGTCGGCACAACATGAGTAACAACAAACACTCAATGACATACACACACACACACACACACACACACACACACACACACACACACACACACACACACACACACACACACACACACACACACACACACACACACGTACAAGCAACAAACAAACACATATTTTAGGTAAAAGTTGAACATTTTGGTGCTTGGCAGGTGACCTTTAACCTTTCTCTGAGGCTCCTTAGTCCTCCCTGGGTGGTCAGTAGGTCTGTCTCTTCTCACCTGGTGTTTAAATGTTATGTATTTTCCAAACACACAGTATATTTTGCACCTCCATCAAGATTTTGCACCTCCATCGGTTCTTTTAACAATGACGTATATATCAAACATGACCTTGAAAGTAAATTTGACCTTGAAATTTAATGCCTTGAAATAGGGCCTGTGTCTCTTTAAGAGGTTCTGGAACAGGAAGTCATGGCAACAAAGGTCCTTCATTAAGCAATTAACAACATTTTTACAAGAGAGAAGAAGTTCTAAATAAATATATGTGTTTCCATCTCCCTATCTGCGCACTCTTTTTCGAAAAAGCTAAAAACGCTCTCCATTCATTTTTTGCTAAATGGAGGGCGTTTTTTTTTTTTGGTCAAATTTTTCCATCAACGTTTTCTACTACGATCCTTCAAAATGCACGTATTCAGGCAAAACAACAACGGAGGCCAAGTGATGACAATAAAAAGCTTCTCTCTCTGGTGGTGTACGTAAACATAAGAGTCTGTGTGTAGATTCTTGACCAACAATGGACTGGAGAAAAAACAATTTAATAAAATTTAATCTCCAGAGCAGAAGTGTAACCACCCCCAACTCTCCTGCCAGTAAAATATTTTAAATAGTCCTCAGGTTCCAGATCTCTGTTAATCTCAGTAGATCAGATTAGAAAAAGGTGCGACTCATCACCAGGCTAGAAGAGCGCTGGCTAGCTCAGGAGTTAGCTTGTTTTGCTAATAAGTATTCTCCATTGAAAAGAAGAAAGAGTCAAGGGCCAACACACACACACACACACACACACACACACACACACACACAGAAAAAGACACCCGAAAAGCACAACAGCATGCACTCCATCCTATCTTTGAAGCCTCCGAGGTTCATGCGTAAAGCCCCGCTCTCCCCCTGCTGCTCATGAATAATAAACAGGCAACTGGAGGCAAAGTCTAAACTCCATCCTCCAATAAATCTCGCTCATATTTGCTCCATGAATCTGTGTCAGTAGATCATTAAGCCTTGAAGGCCAGTAGAGCAGCAGGCAATACGTGCTACTTTAACCTCACTTTTTGTCTAGGATAAGGGTTATAGATATTACCATTGCAAAAAAGAGAGAAACGCTGCGACTCATCCGGTCAGAGAGAGGGAAACATTTCAGGTTTTTATCTTAACATCAGTTTGGACTTTCCTAATTGACTCTGGGAGAAGAAATGATCAAATTGGTTCTGTGTAAGAGAACATGAGTCCACTGGAGACGGCGTCAAACCAGAAACACGTCCAACACGTCCACTAAATTCAAGATAGCGCACAACGCGTCCTTACGTATTCCTACAATTAGTTTGGCACAAACAGCACGCCGGTTTGTTTGTGTATGTGCATGAAAAGCATCTACATCTTTTATCAGCGCGCCAGCATGATAATGAGCACAGAAACAGAACCGGCCCGGCTTCAAAGGAATTCCCCTGGTTACGAAACTACTGGCTAAACTATAAAACGGCGACAATTCAGACACAGAATAACACGAAGCAAAACAAACCGGGGGCCCCTCTATGGCTTTGAACGTGAAAAACTGTGAAGATTAGAAAGTCAGAGTGATGGCACTGAGAGGGCAAAAATAATAAAAAAAAAAAAAAAGAATACCAGGGAGACTCAAGTATCCCCCCTCTGCCCTCTGTCCCGTGTCATCCCAAACGTTACCTTGACAGCTCTATAATTGACTGCTTATCTTTTATTAATGGAAGGAGCCGTCAGACCACAAAGCCGTGTCTTGGATTCAGAGGGTGAGCGTTCTGAGACAAAGCAACGCCGGCCCCTCGGATCCTCCTGCCCTTTTCCTCCCCGTCAAACTCTTTGACGGCTGCCGCACGCTTCGCCGCGCCACGGCCTTTTCATTAGCACAATACGCAGCAGAGGTGTTCTTCATTTAACTGAGGCGCCGCCTTATATCCACCTGTGAAGAGAAGTCATTATCCCAGTGTGGAAAGAGGCTTTTATTTTTAATAACGCAGAGGCCGAGGCACTATAGATCCACGTTGTCCTGACAGTGACCGAAGACTTCGGGACACCAGCTAGGATGTTGCTTTTTTTTTTTTCTTCCATTTTCAAGCAAATATATGTCTAGATTATATATTCAATTCCAATCACACATGTATGACAGAAGCTGGCAATTAACGTTAACTACATCAAAATTCAAGCAAACGACACCCTGCGTGGCTAAAGCAGTCCTTGGTTTCACCTCGTGTTTTCTTTGACGCGGTTCACCTTTTACTCTAAACTTGCACATTTGTTGTGGTTGTATTTACCCAGAATGCACTGCGCTATAGTCCACTTCCTGCTTTCGGAACGACGTCCATGCACATATTCGGTTCAGGCGAACCAGAGGTCACATTCTTGGTTCTGCATCAGAATTCGACTGCTCATTTACGGTTCCCCAAGCGAACCGTACCTCCCAACGAGGCAGAGATCGAGGAAAGCGGACTAAACAGGGCTGGTGTGAATGCACCTTTACACTTACACTGGTTTATTATAGGGTCCCCTGGTAAGAGAGTCATTACAGCCAAACAATAAATTAGAATAGCAAATGATACAAAGTTTTTATGAATTGTATATGAGATGTGAGCATTTCTTTAACCCTTAATTCATCAAAACATTTAGCAATAGAGAAAAACAAATGAATTCACAATGGCTTGAGAAGAGAGGTACCACATTATTCATTTACAAAATGGTAAATTGCCTGAATTTATACAGTATATTCACTCATTCGCGCACACATTTTCACATACTGATGGTGCTGAGCTACATTGTAGGACTTGGGAAGGGAAAAGATATCAACGTGTTGGGTACAAAAGAGGGAATTGACCCAGAGCTGACAAGAACTATAGACTGAGCCGTCCTTAACCCAACGATGAAACGCTCTGCATTACAGAAGGACTTCATCAGATCTACATTGACCAGCTTCTCTGCTGGCCGGCGAAGTCAATAACCTGATGTTTATTAGTGGAGCCAGACTGAATCACAGATCCGAGTAGCTCTCCCTGAACCGCCGAGTTAAGGAGCGCCGTTAAGGTCACCAGCAGCGTCACCGGCTACATCGCAGACTGGATAAATTGGCTGTTGGGAGTTTATGGCTTTCAGTACCTGCGGTCAGACTCCGACGCTTCAGAAATGTCACTAAAGCAGCGCAGAGAGGCTATTGCTCCAAATCAAGCACCGCAGGCGAGATAAGGGTTATTGGAGGTGCGCTGGAGCAAACACAGACCTTCACGCTTCGAGCCGATAACGCGGAGAGAACAGGCTCTGCAGGGACGAGAACAAACTGGGGAATATTGAGTGAGTGATAAAAGAAAAGCCTCATTCTCAAATCCTCAAGTTAAAAAAAGTAATGCAATATTCATGGTCAACTCTGAATTTATTTAAGGTCAGACTGTTGCAAGCACCGATTGCGGCTCATCGCATCCACACCCTGGAGATGCACGCCCCATGCCGGGACATCCGGGTTTGCGCCGCGTAGTTGGGCGTCGAAGACTCATTGACTTGCATGAACTTGCCTGGATTGCTCTGTTTTGCATAACTGCAAAGCATCAAGCTCAAGAGAGGATGCAAAATCTGTCTCTTTTATCTCAGTGAGGAAAGAGCTTGGTTAAACATTGGACTTTTAGGGATGGGGGGAACTGCTGAATTATTCATGCTAAATGGGTCTTTGTGAGTGTAACCATGATGAGAAACTCTGATTTTTCATAAACCCAAAATAACCAAAACATTGGTTATGTATCAAATACAGTGTCCTCAGTCAACAAGGAGGGTTTACTGGAATATGAGACAATTTTATTACCAATTAAAATATGATTGTTGTGAAGTAGGCACCCTTCATCTTTCTCCAAAGAAAATAAATAAAAACCTAACAGGGACACTCAGAGCCAGACGTCCTTGTAGTCCATTTATTAAGTTGGGGAAAATCCCATCTTAGGAAACAATCTTCTTTTTTCGAACCGTACTTTACAAAACTGAGAGCTTTAGTTCATATTCAGAAATATAGATTAAAATCAATCCAATTTCATAGCAAGATTTGATTTCTTTTCCATCAATAAAGTCAGGTTTACTTTATAATTGCAAGCAATTCAACGTTATGCAAGAAACACCAATTGATTGCGTTGATTTATTGATTTTGTAGCAGTACTGGCATCACCGACAAGCCCTTCAATTTTTTTTTAATTTCATGCTTAACGTTTGAAAACAGACAATGAGTCTTCACTGGTTCTTTAAATAGGATGGCAAAAGCAAATGGCAAAAGCAATACAAAAATGGCCCTAAAAAATGTTTTGCTAGCGTAGATTTCCACTCCGCACTAATGCATAAATTTTTTTAAGGCATATTTGACATGTGTAGCACTCTTATAGCACCTTAAGTTACCATAGTTACTTGACTGTCCTACAAAATGATATTATGTGTCTGGAAAACACATAATATTGCCCCTTTGAAGGTTAGATTTTCATAAAATCCACTGAATAAGAAGGCTGGTTTTGCATCCCTGAAGCTTTGCGAATGCAGTGCACAAACTCAAAAGGTTATCAGAACGACGAGGCCCAATAATCACATTTCACCCTCGCTGCTCTGGGCCAGACATCCTCAACTACTATAATCCAGAGCCTGAAGAAGAGAGAAAACCCTCCATTTGCACAGATTCAGAGCTGAGTTCTGCGAAGCAGACGCGGACATGCCGTTTGTTTTCATTCATAATGAATGCAAATGTGTTAAAAATGCAGGACGGACAGAGAGATGGGTTTCAAGAGCGACCTAGAAATAATTAAAACCGACATCGATACTGCGGGACTAATTTTATCAGCAGGCACACTAGTGTGTGACTTTGGTTTGAGGGGCGGGGGGAGAAAAAGGCTCTGCTAAAAAAAAAAAAAAGCTGACTTTTTGGCAGATAAATAAAGAGATGAAGGAGAAGACGGCGAGTGTTTGGGTCTGCAGTTTGAAGCAGCTGACGCGGAGCAGCAGACGAGCGTCGGGTTGGAGTTTTGTGTATCGCCGCCAATGTTGAGGAGAAGCCAAACCAGAGAAGAAGACGACGCAGCGGTCTGTGCGCTCTAAAAGTCCTGCAGGGGTGGAGGGCAGCGGTAATACAAATGAGTGCTTTGTATTCCAGTCTGACTTGTGCACAGCCGTGTTAATTATCACAAAGCCATCAGGTCGCAACATTCGCAGTTGGTCTTTGGAGTGTTTCATATCCAGAACTTTAATTACGCATTTACCTTTGGTCGGTTGAAACAGCAGGACATTTCCAGCCCAACGTTAACATGTGGACATGGAAATGTTGCATCTGCAAGACCTGAACAGTAAACCTGGGCAACATAAAGGCCGGCTCCCCTATAAAGACCAAAACACACAAACACACACAAAAAAAGAATTGCACTTTCTTCAAACCAAATAAAACTGGTGTCAAACCTTTGCGCTGCTAAGATATTAGATAAGAAATTAATCGAAGTTTAAAGGTCAAACGTTTTAACACCGCCCGCGGCACCCAAATCAATCAAATGTCGTTCAACATTTATACAGGAAAAATTTTAGCAGCACAAAATGTTAAATACCACGTATTTAACATTTTGCTGGACGATAAATCGTCCCAGAAATTATTGCGATAAACGATAATATTGTCAGCATGAGACCGCTTTCAAGTAATGTCATAAAACTGGCATGCTAATGCAAGTATACGCTGTCAAAAACATTCATTTCTAAACAACATTTAATTATGGAACTGGAAAACATTTTAAATAGCCAAACAAAATTGGCTCGACAAATAAGTGGGGGAGGAGAACAGCTTATCACCCGATCAGGACATCAGATGTTTGGGTTGGAAGAGGCGGGGCGCTGTAAATGATTGGATCATCATGGCCGTAGTTTCAACCACAGTTAATGAACGTCTGAATTCTGAGAACATCTCTGTCAAGTTATGTTTTACAAACACTAGCAAAATGAAGACGTGCACGCTTCTATCTCTAATTTCTGACTTTAATCCCAGAAACAACATCACTTAAATCTGACGTGTTCCCCTGAAATCACCCCGCCGTCAGCTTCTCAAGTTCTCATTTGCACTAAGGTCAGAATTCAGACATTTTTCCTTGTGGCCCTAATCCTCTTACATTCGTTATGAAAAACTGAGTTAAAATACTGAGTACAAATATTCATTATTTGGCCCTGGACAAAAGCGTAGACGCTGTGAAACTAGAATTGGAGACAAATTCTCCTAAAAACTAATCACTGCTGCGATAAACAAGACGAAATGCACAAATAACGAGCTGCTGACCAATCAGAAACTCAAAATGCTCCACAGAAAAGCATTTTGCGCTCACCACAACACTCTTCTCTGTGGAAGTCACACCTGAGGGAAGAAGACCTAAAGTTGCCTTTTTTTAAAAATATTTACATTTAGTGAGCTAATTTTTAGAGGGTTATTAAAAGACACCAGTGTGTCTATAATTGCATAATATACAAATAATAACAATATGTCGCAAAATATATGTAACATAGCATTTGCAAACAGTATCAGACGGTCTTAGTGTTGCGATTGTTGCGCAATCTGAGCAAACTCTTGTGCAAAACATAAGTCATAGAGAGCAAAAGTAACTTATTAATGATCAAAAGTTCCTGTTATTTTTGCTCCAGGGTACAAAGAGAGATATTTTGGTATGCTATTCAGAATAAATCTACCACATCAATTAATGATCTCATAAAAGAAACACATTTTTTTGTGAGAAGTGAGCTCTGTAAACCCTGCAGAGTCTTTGCATGCAAGATTTGACAAGTTTAACTCCGAATGAATCAAACAAACACAAAACTTTTGTCCTGAAGTCCAACAGGTCCAGGAGAGCCGCAAGCTGTCAACAACGTTCATAAAGCGTTCATACAAATCAGACCTTTTTTTTTTTGTTTTGTTTTTTTGTTTTCTGTCTGAGTACTTACAGAGCTCATGAACAAAGCTCTGATCGATCTCATGTCTGATCGCCTCCATGCTGTTGACTTAAGCAGCCAGTTGGCTGGATCTCTCATTGTTGCTTTGGCAGATCTCTGTGCCGCAGATGGACATGCAGAGCACTGCACCCTTTCATAGTAACGTTTATCGACCGACGTGGCTTTGATGGTCACGCTGAGAGCAGCCGCCTCACCCTGTGTGTGAAAAGCTGGTTAAATACAAGGTCTCTCTTGGTTGGATAAATGTTATTACGCTAAAATTAAGATCAACAAATGCAATGTCTGTTTTTTAGAACAGCTGTTCAGTGGATCATGTATTCAATTGGCGCTCATTCTAAATACTAGAATGATTAATAGATGTAATCGTTCACAGATCAGATGTATTAAAGTAGCATACAAGTCTTACTAAGGAAAACAGGGAAAATCTAAGCTGCCCGTTTATTTCCCTACATAATAACAAATCAATATGCTTAGCTAATTGAAAATAAACGAACATGAAAAAAGTAGTCCAATTCAATAATACTTTGTTGATCCCAAAAGGAAATGGCACAGTTGTGAGGTTTTGATTCTTGAGTAAAAAAATGCACAGAAGTCATTCCTTTTTACAATTTGATGGAATTTCATGTAAAAAATGACTCCCAAGTAAAATGTACAAGCAAAAATTAATGAGCACATTATATGAAAATGTGCAAGTAAATTTGACCGGAGTGTTTGTGAAAGAGCACGTCTTCCTACCACGTCAAATGAACTTTTTCAAGTGCGTGCATCTCGCACGCTGCAAACGCACAAAAAGAATAAATTGCGTTTTTTTTTCTTTTTATAACTTGACAACTTGTATTATTTTTGGCATCTCATTGCTTTCTGGTTGCTGAGGAGGTTCATGTCTGAAACGCACGCACGCGACGAAGCTCCTAACGTCGGGCTCAGCGGTTGACTTTTGAGGCTGCATGTGGAGCCGCAGCAGCCATTGTATTCGTTAACGAATAGCGAAGTCAAGACTTCAGCTCTGACTTCAGCTAGAACGGGACTCGTCATGTAGCTGCAGTGCTAGCAGCTCATTCATCCCACTGCTTTTTACTCGTTAAAGGTGAAAACTGAGAGCTGCAGGCCAGTTCCTGACAATATCTCCTACTCTAGGGTTCCCATTTTCTTCCTTTCTTTTGTAACTGGAAGAAAACATTTGGATAAACTATCATGAGTGGGAGATAAGAGTTTTATCACGATGTTATATGGTGCTATTGTGACATTGACAAAAGTGATAAGAGCTTTTAATTGTTTCTTTTCTTAAGATAACATCATCCTCATAAGCACAATTACTGATGTTTTTTTAGGACACTAGAAGAAGAAGCGTGGTTTGTTTCACTAGCTGCACACGGCAACTGAACTCGGACATATTTTTCAAATTTATTATTTATTGAGACTTTCATTGAAGAAACAGTGGATAAAAGACCGACGGTCCTGGCCATCTTTAAACATCGTTAATTGAAATTTTATCATGACAGCTTTTATTTTTTCATATTAATAAAGACTTAAAATGCCATCATTTTGTTTTTCTTGTAAAAAGAGCTCTCTCTCACTCACACACACACACACGCGCGCGCGCGCACACACACACACACACACACAGTGTGACATCGCCTCCATAGATATTGAATGGTGTTAAAACATACCTTTAAGAGAAAATGAGTTCAAATCAGAAGCGGCTACTTGGAGATTTACATAACCAAAAATTAGGTTCAAAACTCTTTTATCTGGCTCACCCTGTTGTGGTTCCCGCCGCATTCTGCTCTGTACCACATAAACCCGTTCTTTGTGCCTCCATAAAAGCATCAAATCTTTTTCAGCCGGTTCTGCTTTTGAATGAAACGCCCCCTCACTCGCAAAGCGGAGGGCTCCGGCCGCTCTACCTGCACCTAATTCAGCTGTAGCAACAACCTCATCATGTCCGCTGGCTGTTGTCGCCGGTTTCACTGCGTCGCTGTTGTTGCTGCGGCGCGGCCACACATAGTCTGCGTAGTCTGCTCAAGCTTTTCCCTTCTGTTTGGTAAAACTGATGTGGATTAGAAAGGTTCTTTTTCACTGAAAGCTCTGGAAATAAAATTTAAAAGCAAAAACAAAACGTTCCCACTCCCTGGAGCAGATTTGGATAAACTCAAGTGTTTTCTAGTTAACAGACATGATGAATCATTTGTGTGTTTTTCTTTTAATCCCTATGACTTTAGTTGATGGCTTTAGAGCAGCAGATTAGGAGGACTATCCTCAGCATCCGTCGGGTCAGAGAGGTCATGTTTACAGCCTCATAAAGTGCTGTTTTATTACATTTATATATATATATATCTGTATATATATATATATATATATATATATATATATATATATATATATATTTCCCTCTCCGCCTGGTGGCTGTAATGAGCGCTCGCTCCGCCTGTTTGCTCGGTGGCACAGATGAGTGGTTTCGCTTTGCGATGCCAACCTCGGGATTTTCTCCGTGTCCATCTGTCCAGCCGATACATCAGCCGGGTGGAAACATGGACGGCGGTCATATGACTCATCAGTCGCCCGAGGAGCAACATGCCAGACGTGGCGCACGCAGTGGCGCTCCTAATTACTACAATATGTTAGACCTTCGAAGCTCTCCTCCAAGTTTCCCAAAAGAAAAAAGAAAAAACCTGACCTACATTTCCGCTCCGTGCTCTGAATTTAGGAAAAAAAAAAAAGTTTCTTAAGCTTGAGGGACCTGAAATAGCAGCTTCTCCGCCTTCCCCCAGTTGCAAGCCCCCAGTCAGTCCAGGGAAGAGTTTCTATAGAGGCAGAGGAAGGAAAAAGAAGTTCCAGATATCCTGCTGAATGCAAGATTGAAGATAGATGCACATCTGTGTACTAGAATCTAATCAAAAAGTCAGTTTATTTCAGTAATCCAATCAAATAAGTGAGGCTCACAGGAGATGTGTCGCACACTGAGGTTGCGTTCACACCAGCCCTACTTAGTCAAACTCTTTAATCAAACTCTAGAAAGTTGCTTGGGGAGACGTGACTGTGTGGACCAACGACGCCAACTCTGAGCCGTCTAAAAACCCACATTTCAGTTTCGGTCGAAGTGAGCAGATGCAAGCAGACCGGACAACAGATTGAGTCACGCAATGACATCTTTCACTAAAGGATTTCTATACGCACTTTATAATAAACTTAATTTGGGCTTTTCTTCCAGCTGGAATGGATCGTGTTTAAAACAAACAGAAATCAACACTTGAAATGTGTCATTTTGTGTGGCATTGATCAAGGAAGTACGTGACTTTTCTAATTGAACTACTGGCATGAATGAAATGTTTAACGATGTCCTCGTTTGCTGAAGTGAACTGAAACTGGGTGAAAACAACATCTGATGGAGATTTAAAAAACCCAGACACAGTTTACCTGACGCTCTCTGCTGCTGTGGAAACTAATGATGAACATGTTCTGGAATTTTCCCTGGAAAGTTGCTGGGTTTTTTTTTTTTCTGAAGACGGAAAGCAACAAACGCCCCCGGAACGGCATCACAAGGCGAGGAACTCACATTCTCCCCCCTCTTCTTAAACTCAACGTCAAACAGGACAGAAGCTCGTCTCGTCTCTCCTAAATTATCACGTAATTAAGTGCAAATCGTTCGCAGAGGGACGCTGCGGCACTAAAAACCAGCTCCACATTTCCCTTTCGACGCCACTAAGCCGCAACTGTTCGCGAGCGTAATCTCATCTGCATCTGGCCCAAAGTTTTGACACATCGCTGCTGTTTCAGCCTGTTAACCTCATTTTCTCTCTCTATTTTTTTTTTTTTTTTTACTCCCTGAAAGTGCTGGAGCACGGGAGCAAGTCAACAGGCCCGCGGACGGCCCGTGTAATCACAGAGCTATTTCCATAATACGAGCCACATTTAGAAAAGAGGTCACCTCCGGAGTCAACAGTGTCAGAAAATCCAGTTTCACACGACGATGCTCTTCTGAAATGAAATTCGTCTATTAACTGAATTGAGGTGGGATTTTGTGGATTTTAGGGCTGCCAAATGAAGTCTAACATACCTGAACAAAGGGGAAATTATGCCAACTACAAAGTTTTGAAACTTTTTTTGCAACCACAAACTATATGAAAAAGTTTCTGGTTTTCTTTTTCTAGGAATAACAGGAAAAACACAAAAGAATGATAAAGTCAGAAAATGTTCACAAATGTACACACCGGGGATCAGTGGCCTCCATAACCCTGACACCATTCTTGCCTGCTGTTCGGCTGAACAAAATTGGCTAAGCTTGTTTTAATTGACATATCTTTTATTTTTAAAGTAAAGAACAACTCGTTTTGCTTTTGTTTTCGGTTTAATACCTTTTCTTCAATGCAAAAATGACGCAAAAATGGCCAAAAAGACGACTTTGGAACTTATTGACATTATAAAATAAGTGTATTCTTTAACTTATCAGTTATTCTTTGTGGGAATGTTATGCATATAATCTGCTAAAGCTCGCATTTTTGTTCTTTGTTTTAGTAAAAACGAAGAACAAATCAAACTTCACAGTGATGGGTGATGCTACATACGATTTGTGACTGGAGCTCGAAAATCTGATCTGTTTTTGGTCAGTAAACGCAGCATGGCTAAACGCTACCACGTTGCCCCGGCAACAAACTTGCGCTGCACCGAAAAGACAATGACAGTAATTTTCAGCATCAATGAGATACAGTCTTTCAGAAATATCGTAATCAACGCGCGCACAGAGGGCAATGCTAACTATGCTAAGCATGCTAACGTTATGCTTTAATTGTAAATATTTCTCTGCTTTGAAATAGTAGCTGAGTTCAGTTTTACACCCACAACAATCTCTCAATCACACAGTGCGAGACAGCGTTTACTTTTCATTTTTGAGACAGCATGTAACTCAGTTTTTGATTCATTTATTTATTACGTCAAACGTCAGTGTAAATGAAACTTTTATTGTGGGAAACCTGCTTGATTCATCTGCCTTTGCATCCTGTGCAAATGGATTAATAAGCGAGCTACAGTGAATTCTTAGTGCAAGCACTTATCCATGGCACAACGTATAATACATTATGCATAAGGACGTGCTTGGTTAAAAACTAAATGGAGCGAGACGTCCAGATACTTTTGGCCAACTGCGTTTTGGGGTAATCTCTGAAATCTCTGTTTTAAAGTAGATCCTGCAGACCACCCGCACTTGTGAAAACACGTATGGTTATGATCTGACCTCACGGTTTTAATGAGCATTTACCACGGAGGGACTCAAAACCACGAGTGAAACGTTTTCTAACCCCACAAGGTGTCCTTGAAGTGAACGCCACCTAACCCACAAATAAAAGATCAGAACCCTTTGGTCTTTAGTTGTGTTTCTTCTTGTGCGATTCAGAAACATCTAGTTTAATTAGATGACCACATTATGGATTCAAGAGTACTTCAATATTAAGTGGGAAAAAAAACAAAAAACACCGACAACACTCCCTGCAGGCTGTCTTTGAATAGCCAGGCAGAATGAAGATTAAATTAACTGCTGCGGATGTGAAGGGTAGAGTAACTTTACTGAGGCAGAGCGCTGATAAGGCTTTGGGTTCAGATAGCTGGCCTTCAGTCAGCCGTCTTTCCCTCTGAGGTTTGTTCGGGCTAATAGACGAGCACATCGGAGCGTTCTGTCCTTCAAGTGAACACTGGCGACAGCCGGTTAAGGTCGGATGACCTCTGGAGCCTCAAAACTTAAAAACGAGCAAATGCAATGAATCAAAAGAGTTTATTCCTCCTCTTACGATCAACCAGCTACCACCTTGATCGGGTTTCCGCTACAAATGTCAGCAAAAATGTGTTGATATTCGACTAACGTTTAAAAAAAAAAAACAACCCATACTATTTCGCAATTGTGGTAGTTCCATTGAATTAGAAACACAAGTGAAATCGGATGTGAATACGTTTGTTCACGTGATAAGAGATTTAAAAACGCGCCGCGCCGTCATCCTCCCACCACTTCCTGTCGTCCTCTTCTTGTTTTCTGCCAGCATCAAACTCCCGAGTCATGTGACTCCTGTGATGCAAAAAAAAAAGTGTTTCCGTTGAAGTTTTTTTGAAATACACAGATTTTGACGCGCAAAGACCACTTTGTGTCGTCCCAGCGCAAAAACTTGGCATATTTCCAACTGAGCGGATGAATTTTTTGCAATTCCAAGTTGCACAATTACATGGTCAGCGGAGAACGCAGGAACAGACTTGCTCTGTCAGCTTAATTTATTGTACACACACAAAGAGCATACAACGTCTGTCATACGGCGGCCTTTGTTGTGCTCCCGGTTTGCTTCTGCACAGATATTATCAGGATCACAGAAACCAAACATTGTCTGTGGGGAAATAACAGGAGAGAACAACAGAGCAGATAGTGAGACGGGGAGGCAGGTGTGCGCGAGGCTTGAGGGAGGTCAGCGGGAGGCAAAATTGATCGGACTGCAGAGTCACAAAGCATCTCAGATGTATGCCGAGTGTGTAGCGAGAAGATGACCGTACTGAACTTTTCTGCCCTCCAAACCCAGCTGCAGCAGCACCCTGATCTAAGTTTCAAAAGGGCCCCGGAGGTGATACACATTGCAAGAATATCTGCGTGCAAAGTCGTTTCTCATGCATTTCACTCCACTGTCATCATCCATCCATCCATCTTCTTATGGGGTCAAGTCGCACGTATAGCAGCATGCACAGGGAGGCCCAGACGTCCCTCTCACCAGGAACTTTATATATATATATTTAAAAAAAGATCATATGGATTAAAAACTTAGTCATCAGGCTTGAGAAATACATTGTAGGGTCTTGAAAAGCTCACTGGTTCATCAAGAAGGATTAGTGGAGTGGAGAAGCCAGGAACTCTCAGAACATTTTCAGAAGATGTGGCCACAGCTAAGCCTAAAGCCAAAAGTCAAATGAAGAGTGAATCCAGGCTGCGCATGGAGTCACCTAATTTGTGGAGTTTATGCATGCAGGTTCCTGATTGTGTCTGCGACAGAGATGAAAAAAGTCCATGCTCTCCAAAAGAAAAGAGAAAAAACTACAGCATCCAATAAAGAAGAGGAACACACATCTCCAGATTGCACAGATTGTTGAAAAGAAAACGATTGAAAATGTATTTATAAGACGCGAGATATTGCCGTTAAGGCTAATATCCAATATTTATTGATATGATATATATTTCACTACCTTTGTGACGCCTGGAAGAAAATCAACCTCTGACTTCAGCGCTGCTTCTCTGCTTTGTAACGTCTCACAATTCAGCGCTGCATGACTGTTCAAAGAAATACTGCATATCATATGTGCAAATAGTTTTTCCTGCTGATCATATCTTGTCACAAAGATGGTGATGCAGTCGTCGTCTCTGCATCACATTTCCTCACAATTTGAACTTTGCCTTTGTCATCTGATGTGTGATTAATTAGAGCTGCGTGCACATTTATTGTTCAGCGTACTGCGCTTCTTCCTGTCCAACGGGCATCTGCACTTTGACTTCTTTCGTCTGTCTGTGATTGTAGATCTGCACAACATTGGGTCTTGTAAAATATGTTTAAAGTTACTAAATCTGGACTAAATTACCACCACCCAAAACAAGACTGGATGTGTCCTTTTAGCTATCGGTACCAAAGCAGAACATATTTCCCTCCTCCCCCCACAAGAAGTTATGGAAAATCTTTCATTATGTCTTGTGTAATTATGATGCAATATTTTACTCTATTTCTTTCACTGTCTCTCCTCATTTGGTCCCACAGAACTAAATCAGCATCAACAGGAGCAAAATCCATGATGACTGTGTGAGCAAAGTCCATCAAAGCATCCACACTGGAGAGAGACCATACAGCTGTGACCAGCGTGAGAAGAGATTTGCTCAAACAGCCAATCAGGTAGTCCATGAGTATGTCTGCAGACGTCGTCACACTCAGCCATGTCATGACTGAGTGTGACGAAACAATGTTTTTCAGAAGCCCATCACCGACATACAATGAAAGTCTTGTAAACAGTTTCAATACAAATTATCACAAAAGCAAATTAAAGTTGTGAGGTTTATAATTTTATTTAATAAATAATTGTACAATAGACACTAATGTAAATCTTCTCACGTGTAAGAAAGAAGATTCTCACTTAGGATCTTCTTTCTAAGTCCGGTTACTTATTGAGGCCACACTTGATTCCTGTTTGGTCTTTAGCTGGAATTCATCATCACATCACCTGCTATTTATGTGCTACTTATTGAGTTACCAATTTCTTGGCTACAAATACAACCAAAGCAAAAACAAATTCAGAGTATGATTTATTTTGTTAGATTTTTTGTGCTATTTTTTAACTCTAGGTTTTCACTTTACAAAAACACTCCCACTGCACCAAAACATATATAAAAAACTAAACAGTTTTTTATTATTGAGATTGGACTCTGCATTAACTCAAAATGAACAGCTGCTGTCACATTGATAGATTATGTTCTGTTTCTCCAGGTGAAACCAGTCGCTGTAGCAATAATGAACGATTCACTAGTGGGGGAGGGGAGGTTTGGGTCACGAGTGCCAATAATAATAATAATAATAATAATAATAATAATAATAATGAAAAAGAGAACAGAGCATGTGTGACGTCAAGGTGCACCTTTGACTAAAAATAAACCATCTGCCTGGTAATATGACACCACTTCTCCCCCTGCTTGTAAACAGCCATGCCACAAGCGTGCAATGCACATATTAAAAATCAGGTACCATCAGCCATATTTGACGTGTCCATCTAACCTGTGACACGTTATGAGGCGTTTTATTATGCAGCATTGAAATAAATGAACGCGTTCCTGTTCCGCTCCGGCACGACTCCTGCTGAGTCACAGTGCCCTCACAATCATTTATTACAAACATATTTTGTCAGAAAACTTTCCTCGTGCGTTGTTTTTCACGGTCTGGATTTACACCGAGAAGGCAGGAGCAGAAAGAATTTCCCTGTTTTGCATGTGAGGTTGTGCTGCAGACCAGATAGTGAATCTGGCCTCAGGAAGCCCTGATGCTGCGGCTGCGCTGGACAAACACAAACAGACCTTAATGTACAAATGTATAAATAACATGTAGACAGCGCTTAAAAAGGACAAAAAACTTCTTTAGAGAGGAGATTAGTCAAAATGTTAGAATAAGTAGGACAGGGCCAAAGTTGGACTATCAACTATCTACTATATGATTTCTTATCCGGGTCTCAATAACTTAAAATATCTTTGAAAAGTTTCTCTTTTGCTCATCTGATTCGAAAGCTGAAACACTTGAGATTTACCACTTACCTTTTGTATTGGTCTTATATTAAATTGTATTTCTTGAGAAATAAATGTTCTTTTTTTTGTCGTATTTTGCTCCTTGTCCCATTAGACACTGAATTGAAAATAGGCAACTGCTTTAGATTCATGCACAGTTTTAGTGCAAGAAATGCGAGCCTCGCTCAACCGTAAGAGAGAAATGATTCAAATAGAAATCTTTTATTTCTTATTTGAAATGTAAAGCTCAAAGTGCAACTTTGATTTTGGTATAGAGCAAACTGCGTGATACGGATGGAGGTCCAGGAGAAGCGGCATAAAAACGACTCCAGCTCAGGACGAAGGGTAAGAAGCACAAATTTTGAACTCAGATTTTCTCTCCTCTTAACTCAGAGTGCAGAGATAGATTAGAATTATGGTAAAAAAAAATATGTAATATGGTGCGCACCAAAAAGATAAGCTGAAGACCCGCTTCCTCTTGTGCTGCTGAGAAGCTGATGGAGCCCAAACTGACAGAACAGGTTCAGAAACCTCCCAGATTTAAAACAAAAAAAACAAAACAAAACTGTAATTTGTACTTTTAAATAAGGTTCCAGGCTTCTCAGTGCTTTTGCAGGGCACGGCGAAATAAAGCAAACTTACAAACATCGGTACAGAACAAGGCCTGGACTGCAGGACAACAAAAGCCACAAAGGGAACATGAAACAATGGGACGCTTTCACAGCCACTCGTCCGTCCTACTCTAAATTCCCGCAGTGTGACTACCCGGCAGCCCGGGGCACAAAAGAGCAAGTGTCTCCCCGCCGCTCAAAGCGACATCTCAGCACTCTCGCCTCCAACAGGCCTAAATACGTCGGCCTACGGGCTCCAGCTGCCACCCGAGGGCCCGTTCAATCCGCCTCTGTCTCTGAAATCGGCCCCGTATCTGGCGGCACTTAGCCTCTCTCGCCCGTGGGCTGACGGGCAAAGAGAGGGAGCGAGAGGGGGGGGAAAAAAAGACAAATGCAACTGATGCCCACTTCAGAGGCGCTTTTATGAAGCGCAGCTCGTCGCTCTGAGAGACTTCAGCGGGCGAGCTGCGAGGAAAGGAGAGTCTTGATTGCGTAAGCGGCGGTGGGGACGAGGTCCTCCGTGGAAATGTCCGTCTGAGGGGATCGGGCGCAATTATGTGAGCAGAATGAGAGGGCTGCAGCCATGAAAAGCGGCGGAGAACGCCAATTTAGACGTCTCTGAAGGAGAAGTGACGCGGCTTAACGACAGCTTTCACGCCGACGCTCACAGCGTCAGAGAGACTGTCAGGAACGGCCGCTGATGATGAGGACCTGATGGAAACTCGAGTGAGAGTGGCACCACCTCAATGGAGTTTATACTGAAGTCAAAGTAAAAAGCAGCTGTCCAAGAAATGACTCAAATAAGAGTAAAAAAAAAAAAAAAAAAATTTTAAATTACATCATCAGACGGGCCAAAACATATGTTGACATTTCTGTATTTGATTTATTTACGGATTTATACTTATTTGAATTAAAATGACGCGTATGAATCAACATGTCAGCAGTAAGCGTCACAGTAAAAACTAGCACAAAAGCTAGTTTTCATCCATCGTCCTATAGCAGGTCAACAACTGGAAGCAACATCAGGTCATAATAAAGATGAGATGCGCTGACAGCATACGGCGAAAATGAGCATAATTCATGTGAATGATCACAAACTAAAAAGCAGGCATAAGAAACGATTTCTTTCAATATAAAACATGTGAACCTTCTCATTTTTTCAGTTTTTTTTCTTCTCAGCTCCAGTTGTCTTTGTTTAATAGTGAGATGGTAGGAAAGTTGGTGGTGAGTCCGAACCTACGAAACGTTAACCGAAACAGCAAACCAGAAGTGCTTCTGTGTCTGGGGAACGTTTTAGTTCCTTCTTCATTCAGTGAAATCACTCACAGCGGGTCGAGTATCTGGAGATTTTACTCGAGTAAGAGCAGCAAGACTTCATAATCAAGTGAAAGCACAACAGAGTGAAAGGTCTCCTGAAAGTACACGCGTTCCAGAAAGTTACTAAAGTTTATCTTTAAAGATTTATCTACAGTTATTACTCTGGTAGTGATTTTTCCTTCTATTTCTTCATTTATTCTCAAAGACAGACCGGAGATCTCATTAGCGTCTGGTTCTAACGTCAAAAACTGGTCGTGTGAGATCACTGGTCCTCGACCCAGAGACCAGTAAGTTAGAGTAAGACCCCTTCCCCAGTCCTGTCCTTGACGGCAGGTGATTATGGAGCGTCCTCAGCGTGTGGCGGCATGTGTCCCAGCGTGACTCTGGGAAACATGAGATCTGTGCAGAGGCAGCCGCCCACCCCATCAGTCTGGACCTGGGAGACCGCCGCGCCACGGCGACCGGCCTTGACGTAGAGACAAGATGGCGCGCTTCCACATGACTCACACAAGTCTGTCTGATGGAGCGGCAAGTAGTGGCGCGTGATAATCTTGGCTAAAAATAATAGATAAATGTTTCTAAATACACGCATAATAACAAAAAGTAGAAAACGGACAGAGATATCAGCATTTCATATCAGTCAATATTGATGATAATTAATTTTTTTGTTTGTTTTAAATATCTGGAATACTGCCAAACATCCGACAGTTTCGGCTTGACTTCCCTACAGTTTTCACTTTGTGTCGTTTTGTAGGTTTGTGCAGTTTTGAGGCACAGTGGTGAAACATGAAACTGCTGCTGCGCGGGTTACTCAATAGGCTGTTGCTAGGTAACCAAAGAGCGAGTGAGTTAGTTGATGCCACCAACCCTAGCTTAGCTAGGTTGAGCGGCTAAAGCGTTTCCTCTACCTACATTACCCAGAATGCTGTGCGGTTCAGGCTCAAAGAGCAATGAAATTATTGAACATTCTCCCAGAAGAATTATTTATCGATATCGATCACGTGTGCATCACAATATGTATCGTTATCGATTTATTGCAAAACCCGAGTTAAACGCATTACATAGATTAATTCAACACAAACTGATGTTTCTAAGCCTTTCTTCCTGTTAACGATGATGACTTTCTGCTTACAGTGAATGATTTTGATATTACCATACATCACACATTTTGAACACAGAAACGTAGGTTTGATGAAAAGCACGTTTATTACCTGCTGAAAGGTTTCTATTGATAAAAAGCTACGTTCAGTCTGAACAACTGGTCTCGTCAGAAAGCGCATATTCTAATTAACTGAGATGTGCCTGTAGTTTTCTTGTCATTAGGTTGGAATTTATGCCTTTTTTCCCCGTCATTTTCCACCAATATCTAGATCCCATCAAAGATACAAAACATACAAAACCTGTATGTCCTGCCTTATTTCACGACCCAAAACTAGAAATGAAATGGTGGTCGTTTCACAAAATAACACATTTCCTAAAGTAGCTATTTATCCGAAATTATACGTTGTCTTTCTTTTTTTAAAGGTCAGGCAACACTCGCGACTCTATACGAGCGTAATTTAGGTGGACTGAGGGCAAAATTGGCTCTTGGAGTTTGTTAAGGTTGCAGTTGCTCTACGACTCCAAACATTCGTGAAGCGGCACCAAACGTCCCATCAGTTTGGATATTAATACCAACCTGGGCAAGGTTCCTGAAAGCAGATGAAAGAGCACACTAAGCCGTCATTTTTCACGCCTGCAGGTATTTTTAACACTTTTCGTTTCATTACGAGCCGCAATCATCGAAATGAAAGCTGGCTGATCCAAATTAATGGGACTTTGGTAAATGCCAGAGAAAAGAGGATTGTATTCCTGAAGAACCGACACGTTGGTCCGAATCCTGTTCCAGACACTCCAGCGGTGCGGCGCAGATGTTTCGACTCCACTTGAAACTGTTTTTTTTTTTTTTTCACAAACTTAGAGGGGATTTTGTTTGGACACCACTGACATAACATTTCAAGCAAGCGATCAAAGTCTGCGGTCGCAGCGCAAACTAAGTTTTCATTCATCTCATTTTTGTTCACCTATTTATTTCCTTTTCCTTCTTCTAGAGTCTAGACAACACAGATGGAAATACACTGCTCAAAAAAATAAAGGGAACACTTGAATAACATCCTAGATCTGAATGAATGAAATATTCTCATTGAATACTTCGTCCTGTACAAAGTTGAATGTGCTGACAACAAAATCATTGTTGATTGTCAATCAGTGTTGCTTCCTATAAGTGGACAGTTTGATTTCACAGAAGTTTGACGTACTTGGAGTTATATTGTGTTGTTTGAGTGTTCCCTTTGTTTTGTTTTGAGCAGTACATTTCATCTGCCGTTCCAACAACACACTCAAACCCCGACGAACCTTTTAAGCATCGAAGCGACTCTTCAGCGAACAAGCACGGCACCAAGAATGCGACCCCAGTTCTGAGTCGCTTCCAGAAAAAAAAAATGATTTAGGACAAAATACGAAATGTTCACAACATTCCGAAGCCTTTGAATGAATCGCATTAAAATGTCAAACGCGGCAGCAGTTTGTTTTTTCCCACCGATTTATAGGCCGTGAAATCCTCCCGGGTGAGTTCGGTGCACTGCAGTAAGGAGCTCGTTGTTCATCGTTGTACAGAGGCATTCGAAAAAAACGACACGCGTCGTTTAACGTCGGGTACTTCTGATCCGAAAACGAGAAGCTGCCAAGACTGACAACCAACATGAGGGAGGAGGTGCTCCGGCCACGTGAGACCAAACTTAAACTTCACATGCCAAAACACCTGTGTGGTGGAAAACAAAACTCGACTGGCTTCTTGAGACAGCAAACATAGTGCAAATAAAACCGTCAAAGTGCAAAATAAGAACTCTTAAAGTTATCTTGAACTGTTTAGACGGTAGAAACAAATCCTACAGAACTTCTCTAAATGTTGTTTTGTTGTTTTTTTTTTCCAAAAACAAGCCAGCAAAAAGTGAAAAAAAAAAAAAAAAAGAAAAGAAAGGCAACTGCTATCGTTTAGCGTCACACACGCTCTCATCTTCCACGTTCGGCTTTCAAGAAACGCATAGAAACAGGAAGTTAAATCAGAAGGCGGCCAAGCGGATTGGTCAAAACTCAGCCGAGTTGCAGTGATTGGTGAGAAAAGAAGGAAATGCAACAAAAACAAACAAACAAAACAAACATTGAGGTGACTGGTCAGATTTGGTCCAAAGTTGCGATGACTTTGAAAACTGCAAGTCTGTGCGTAGTGAATTTGCAAAAATAAAAATTAAAAAAAAGAATAATAATACTTCAAACTCACAATCCTTTTAAAGAGACTCAAAGACTCTTTGAAAAAAAAAATTAGAGCACAGCAACAAAAATGAAGATGAACGAAGTTAAAGGCAGGATTTACAAGAGTACTTTCCTAGATTGATCCTACAAACAGAAGCGGTTAGATTCTTGATCGTATCCGACGTCTTTACTTTGACTGGGCCATTCTGTGACGAGACGTGAGACCTGATGTCAACGTATGCTCCCCGTCCAGTCTGACTGAACTCGAGCTGTTTTATGAAGACGGATGAGGTGAAAGGTCACACTCAGGACGCGCACAAATGGAAGAGCAAAAAGACTGGAAGGTTTAACAAAGCCGGGATCCTGCTGTCTCCACCCTGACAGGCAGAACTCAATACGAGGCCGCGGCCTTTCGGGAAAAGACAACTTCTCACTGTCTGCTCCTCGCCGACGCGGCCTGCTGGACGAGATGAGAGCGCGAGCCGAGAGGCCAGCCGAGGAGCGAGCGCGTCTCTTTTAGTTACGGAGGCATTTCGTCTGCTCGTCCGGTCTGCTGAATGATATGTCACTGCCACGCCGTTCCTGGAAGTGAACTGGTTTCAGCTAAAAGCCGAGCGATGCGCTGTCCGCTGAAGGCGTCAAATGAAGAGGACAGAGGGGGGGAGCCAAGAAGAGGGAGTCATCACTTTTGGAAAAAAATAAATTTAGAATAGTAAAATCACACAGACGCCCAAATTCCCACATTAATTAAGGCTTTTTTTTTTTTTTTCTTAAGTCAGACACGGGGAGGTCATTCTGGTCTCGACGCCGATTTTAAGGCGGTAGATGGAGTTTAATTGCGTGAGTGAAAGGTCATTTAGAGCAATGACAAAACCCTGGCATCATCAACCATCTAACGCAATAGAGTTGAACTACTGACGTCGAGTTGGAGGATTCAGGTGGTCTCAACAGGCAAAGCAAAATTATAAAATCAGGGGACAACATTGTTAATATCTTTGCAAAACTGTAAACATGTTACAAGGCGGGTAACTGTATGAAAACCTTTTCTTAAACATTCACCTGATCTTTCGCAGTGAGCTTCTCGAGAACGTCGAGGAATAAGATCAGAAGCACAACTTTGATCAAGAAGACAAAACTTGCCATTTCATTAGGCACAGCAAATTTGATACGCATGAGGAGAGAAGCAAATCCCGGTACAGCAGGTGAATCGATCACATCTGCTCGTGATTTTACCGATTTCTCTTTTGTCTTCTAACCTGCAGAAGCGTCTCTTGAGCTATAGGTTTGAGCAGAAGGTTTTCATGCATGAATAAATAAAAAAAATAAAAAAATACATAAACAAACAAACAAAGTTAATGGTAGTGCAGCTGCGACTCTGTCTGGAGACCTGAGGCTTGCAGTGAAAACCGCAGGAGGTTAAAACAAGAAGACCACGTGGGAAAGCATTTTGTTAACAACTGGTGCAGCTGCTTCATAATGAGATCATCTAATTTGGCTTTTTTTTTTTTTTGTTTGGTTCACGCATCAAACTGGAGCACTAAAACTCCGAAGTGTGATCTTCCAACAGGCGGACCATGATGCCTGCAGAAACCCCCCCACACCCCACCAACCCACCCACCTATGAACCCACTCAGCTGCACTGAGGAGTTTTTCTGCCACCGCACAGTGGGATTCACGCCTTTTCTCTGCGGCTCGGTGCTGCAGACAGCTGAGGGCCTGCATGGGCATCCAGCGGGCAGGATGAGACAGCAGGGTCGCTGCGGCTGCAGTGTTAGCGCGCTCACTAATGACACAGCCTGCGCTGCGAGCAGTAGCTTTAAACTTTAAACACACACACACACACACACCAAGGACAGAGCCCTTACCTTGGGATACAGTTCGGGGAGGACCCGTCTATCTCCCACGTTGCGAACAGGTTCATGGGCACCGGTCGGTTGAGAGCCCCGCTCCCGGGGAAACTCAGCCGGCCGCTCCTCTCCGCCATGGCTGTCGGTACCAGCGGGTGGGACCGTCCTGACACCGAGCTGGTCGGTTGGTAAACAGCAAAACCGGCGCGCGGGTCGTCAGTCTGCGTGCGCGCGTGTGTGCGCGTGAGGTGATAATGTGTGTGTTTCCGCGAAGAAACTGTCGTCACGCGCTCACGTCGACAACGCGTGTTCGTCGGACGCCGAGCTCATTTCTCAGTCCGAGCGGGAAGCCGAGGGGGGTCGGTGAGACTCTGTGGACCGAGCAGCTCGACCGCGGAGCTTGTTGTGCCCGGTCGGCACGCCGTCCGTCCGGGGGTATGACGGGTGGCTCGTGCGCAGCGGTGGTGGGAGAGGCTTAGCGCGAGACCGTCACTGCGATGCGCGAGGAAGGAAACCCGCTCCGCGCCGTCCCCACACGGAGAAATAAATGTTAAAACCGAACACATTCCACGCAGAATTGCTCTGTGTAGAATGTGGGTGGCTAATAAAGTGGAGTACAAAAAAAAAATGCTGTAGAGAGCAGCAAAAGGGTCTCTGTGACACCACAACAACAAAAAAAATGTCTGTTCAGTCTCCATGGTAACTAACTGTTATAGGTGTGTAAAGAAGTAGGATTAGATTCAACTTAACACCAAGTTGGAAATCTGTCATGATTTCCTAATTGTGTACTGACTAGGCTAACTAATATTAGCGACATAAGCTGGTAAAGCTGTGGTAGTTCTCAGTTAGGGGTGTCACACCAACGATAAAGCGCTTATTGCTACAACTTTCACTGTGTTTTTATACATGTGATGTGACAGCCATGTTGGGGGGGAAAGGTTGGGGTTGTAGTGAGATCTCAAGCGTTCGCGCCCAAAATTCCAACATAAAATGTCTTCCAGGTCAGAAGTAGAAATGAGATTAATATCGAAGCAAACAGGCGAAAATGTGCCCATAGGTAGCTAAAGAAAGCTAGTGGTGTCAAACACGTGTTCATGGCACAAGCGGTGCTCCATAAGCGGAGCTCTAAACACCCGACATACACTTGTCTACAGGGATATGCAGTGCTGGCTGGTAGTAAAAGCTCTCTGGATCAGAGGACAGGGTGGAATTACAAGGAGTGATTCTGCAGAAAAATGTCCATCCAGCACCATATTACTTTCTACTATATTTTCGCCCCAATTTGACTATCATATACGATTAAAAAAAAAGAAATGATCCCATTTGTCCCAACAGTGAAGTGGTGAATAGTAGCCTCTATATTGCAGTGTGGCAGTTTCTTAATCCATCTGATTTTTACTTGCTATATACAGTCATGTTAAATTGCATACATATAATGAATAGCTGGATCTCCTGAACGTCTACTGTAGATTATGGATTACTTCCCTCTGCACCAGAGCTGAAAAACAAACACTAGCGATACAATTAAAATGTGTAAGCAACCCACTTTTTCCAAGTTATTTTTGTGTACGACATTCATAATTTAAAGCAAAAATTTTGCAGTTAAAACTACTGTCCTGTACTGTCCTGGAAGAAGAGTTTTAACTTTTATTTCTTTATTTTGTCTGTTTACTTGGATCAGTTTTCATCGACCAATGTTTCAAAAACATTTCCTGCCTCACATGACTGTGATGGTGTAAACAGAACAGGTCATTTAAAAAGCCATCAAAGCTGCTCACTCTTTAACCCAAGCGAGTGCTGCCACCCTGTGGTGATCACGAGCTTTGCAGTGAATTTGGGAGGGGAAAAAAAAACAAAAAACTAAAAGGTAGTCATTTTTGACCTTAAAACGTTTCATTTTCGATCATATATGTTCAGCTCTAACTACCTATCAAGTTCTCATACATGGATATAATCCCTTCAAGGATTACTATGTCTAGTCGGGATTAGCTGTTACTATATTGATCCACAGATTATTGTCGTGGCTTGTCAACAATGGCCATTTAATGTACAACAATGGAGGACAATCAGAAATGTATTCAAGATCTCGCAAGAGGATGTTTGGTTTTATTCTTGGGCGTGGAACATTTGAGTGGAGTTTCGGTGCGTCTTTCCAATACAAGTCAGAACATTTTGTTCCCACATTTAGAAATGACTTTTAGAACTAAAATTTCCTTCAACTAGAGATTATTTGCTGGCAGTGTTTGGGATTTACTTGCCCATTCCGGTTACTTTTCAGGTTGACCCATCTGAGCTTCCCTTCAAAGCGGCTAAAGCGAGATTTGTCTCAGATATACAATAACAAATATCTCCTGAAAAAATTACTGTTTTTTGTATTGCCTTAAGTTGTTTCCTGAAACATTCAGGTCTTTCGATCAGTCCCAGCCAAAGTAATTTAATATTTAGTTTTTTGGAATCGGGACATATTTTTCTGTAAAAACGTGACAATATGTAGCCGAAGACATTTATTTATTTTTTTTTAGTACACTGAAGTTTAATATTTTTATAACAAAGCAAAAAGAAAATGAACTTAGTTTACATTTGTACTCCACAATAAGTGTAGGACAAAGGGATCGATACATTTCACAGTTAATGAAAGACTCGAGTTGAAAATGGAAACATTGTGTGCATTTTTTTTTTTTTTAAACACACGTAGTAAACAAAGAAAAAAAAAAAATTACAATATATAGATTCATCAGCATCTAAATATGCAACATTTACAAGCAAACTTGTGTCAGACTCCCGATTCCCAGAAGAAAACAAAAGACATCAGTGGAAACACCGACTAAAAGTAAGACGCTTAGGAAAACTAAATTCCAGATGGCCACACTTTTAAGAAACAAAAAAAAAAAAAAAAAAAATCATCTAAATCCCCAGCTGAACTGCTCTCATGTTCGAATATCAAATGACTGGATTTCAAACACAGATAGATGCCTCGTCAGAAGAATGAGCCACGTTTAAGACCAAATCTATACCTTTATATTCTCAACAGTTTAAGGGAATCGATGGTATTCCCACAAAGATTGGGAAATAAAGTAAATCCAGTGAGGGACAGTAAGCAGACAATGGGTATCGCCACTCATATGAAGGGGACAGAAGAATCAATTGTTTAAATTTCGTTTACAATAATTTCACTCAAGTGGAAGAAGATTCAAAACTAAAAAGCACTCAAAAAAACAACAAAAAAAAAAAGCTAAATTTGTACAAATTTTTTTTTTTTTTTTCTTGCCTTCAAAAAGACCCCACGCTTAAAGGTTCTTTTCTCCCCTTCAGTAAAAACAAACACACAAGCCGCCAGGCGAGGCTCGCTAGGAAAACTACTCTGCATCCGCCCTAAGACTTGCAGCTGCAGCCATCTTAGTGTTTGCTTTCTGCTGAGGCGGAGCGGGAACGCGAGCGAGATCGGGATCTGGAGCGAGCCTTGCCGTTCTGAGCGGGAGCGGGAGAGCGGGACTTGGAGTGAGATTTGGAGCGGGATTTGGAGCGGGATTTGGAGCGGGACTTTGAACGGGATTTTGAGCGAGACTTGGACTTGGACTTGGACGGGGAATTAGCCGCAGGCTTGCTCCCTCCTGACATCTTCTTCTCTGGGGTGCGGCTGGGAGATCTGGAGCGGCTCCTGGAGTGGCTGCGGCTGCGGCTCCGGCTCCTGGAACGGCTCCTGGAGCGGCTCCTGGATCTGCTCCTGGAGCGGCTCCTGGAGCGAGAGTAGCTGCGGGAACGGCTCCTGTTGGTGGAACAGAAACGACAACGTTCATGTGACGACGGCCACATTTTCACCACAGGATTAAAAAAAAAACAGAAGATAAAATGTCTCACCTCCTACTGTCCTCAAACATCTTCAACTTGCGTCCATTCAGCTCTGTTCCATCGAGTTTGGAGATGGCGTTCTTCATATCGTAACGAGATGCAAACTCAACCACCCTGCATTCAAGCCGATAGTGAGTCATTCGTCCATGAGACATCGTAATAAAAACGACAACAGAAAGTGAAACCACTTAACTCACCCTTCATTTTTAGTGGGTCTGTGTGCGTCCACAAAGGTAACTTCACCTGCCTTTCTCATCAGGTCTTTAAGGTCCTATTTCAAGAGCACAACACTGAATAAATAAGGGAACGAGACACGAAGCGTCACCGAGAGCCTTCTCGAACCTGGAACTTAAGAAATTACCAAGAAACAAAAACATCAAACAGAAACATGAGTAACCCATTTCTAGCACATTTGTATCAGATCCTGTTCTAGAGGGCGTGTAAACAAGAGAGCCATAAAAAATGATCTGAGGACATGTTTTGCCCTTTTCTGCTACAGGAACTAAAATTTACTGCTTCCAACTTATCAGTTTAAAGACCACATTAAGCCTTACGGTGAAACACTTCACAGAAAACAGGCAAAACCTTTGAGGAATTTGACGCCAATACTCGACTTTTCCAAGTCAAATTTGTGTAGAAATTTGTGGGATAAGCAGATTGTGTGTCGAATTTACGATAAAAATGACTATTTTCTTTCTTTTTTTAATAACAGTTGGGACTTTTTTTTTTTTTTTTACATTTACCAAATAACTTTATAAAAAAAACGGGGTCAACTGTTTACAAGATTCCCTTTCGAGACTAAATCTCCACCCTTCTACCACCCGCTATTAAAAAGAATAATAATAATAAAAAACCCAATCACATGAGTTTTATGCTACTTACCGCTCCAAACCAAGGTAGATAATAGCATAGAGCCACTTGTCCAAATAGCAAATGGGAACCAATGCAGTGTTAAGCCCTTGAGAAACGCCCTCGAGAAATGCTCTCAGCCTTGCATCAGCATCCGGCCTCCTCAAGTAAGGAACCACCAGAGAGAAAGTAGGGGGGTGTGATGTGTGCCCGACTCAACACCCCCCCAGCTCCACCAGCCACAGAAAGAGCCCCAACAGAGACTGTGGGAGGCCGTGGATTTGAGGGGGGCGTGGGGGTTCCTGCAGCCGGGAACGCCAGCCCACAGAACCTCCAGACTGTGGCTACGGCCCTCCTAAGGCTACCGTATCCTGCGCTAGACCACTTTCACCGCTACGGGGGACCAGCCAAGACTTTAGACCGGCAGCAACTGCGTGTAAGGAAAGGCACCAGATGGACACTATTCAGAAAAAAAACAACCAGCAGAGGGCGCTACATACTTCTGACCCCCCAAGTGGAGGATGTCTATTTACCTCTGATTTACAAAACAGGAAACCATACCAGAGGAGCTGCTAATTAAAAATAAAATGTTTTCTTGTTTTTTTGTTTTTTTTTAAGTACAATACTAAACAGCAGTAATATGATTTTTGGAGTAAATGACACTATAATGAAAGAAAAAAAAAAAAAAAAACATTTGCCAATTTCACAAAAATGTGTAGATTTTTAACAGAATACTTATATAATAGCCAAATAAGAAACTGTCACTTTACTATTAAATCACGTGGCAAGATGTCGTAGTAAATTGAGTTGAATGTAATTCTGTGATCTCATACCTGCCAGCTGACGCGGGACGAGAGGTTCTCCACAATTAGCCTGTGATCAGTTCGCATTGGAGGGCCATACCTGCAGAGAAATGTTGCACACTGGATTTGAAACATGTCAAACAGTAGCCTTCTTGGTTTTCAGCACAATTTTCTGTTTAATTAATTTCTTGCTCACTTTTGTGTGTGTGTGTGTGTGTGTGTGTGTGTGTGTGTACTTTTGTGTGTGTGTGTGTGTGTGTGTGTGTGTGTGTGTATGTTTTCCCTATCTAAGAATTGTGTCAATATTTGCATTGGTATCAGATGTGGAAAAATGGGCTCATTCCAGTCGCAAGCTTCTCTTTTACAGTTCTGCGGTTAATTATTATTTTAGAAATTGATTTAACGGTTCACAAAATTCGCACATTCTTCAGATTTATCATTTAAATTCTTAAGCATTTTTTTTACACAATGTTTTATAAAAATACTTTAAAAGATGCACATTAATTCAATTCCTGTTTTTATTTAGAAAATAAACATTCTTATTTGAATAAGAAAATAAACATTTTGTTCCCTAAAATGCAATAACAGAAATCCTTTAATGAATCGCACACGCAACGCACACTCCAGTTAACGATTAGTCGATAACTAAATCAGTTATGACTAATATTTCAATAATCGATTCATCACAGTTAGTCGTGTCAGCTATACACAATTGACTTATATTTAAGAGACCAAATCATATGGTCTGGTTTGAAACGGTGGTTTTACTGAGATAGAAAACAATCATCTTTTAACTTCTATGAAACAAAATGGCAACCTGAGTCTCATCTACCTAGCTCTGGTATTGCGGGATTGGCGATAGCCGCCGCCGCCGCCGCCACCACCGCCGCCGCCGCCGCCAAAACGTCCCATTCCCGGGGCGGCGCCTCCTCTGCCTCTCCTGGAGCGGGCGTGCTCAATGGTGACCCTGAGGAAGAAAACGTAAACAACGGATTAAAGTGGAAGGTCACGCAAACACATAAAAAGAAAAACCTGCTGACTCACGGAGCAGATAACATTAACTGCCTGGCAGCTGCTCAGATGACCCTGCGCTCGTAAACAACTGCCGACAGGCGGCAGAACAGGGAAATCCCGCACCGAGAAAAACCGCTCACCTTTCACTGCACAGTTCTTTCCCGTTCAGCTCGTACACGGCGTCGTCGGCGTCCCTGTGGTCATCAAATTCCTGACAAGAACGGCAGAGCGTCATTTCCCTTGAGCTCAGAGTCAAAATCAAAACGTACCAAAAAATTTAAAAAAAGGACCTGCCGCACTGACCACAAATCCAAATCCGTTTTTCAAGTTGATCTCTCTTATGTGTCCATATCCCTTGAAAAACTTCTCCACGTCCCTCTCTCTCGCGTGCGTGCTCAAATGGCCGATGAAGACGCGACTGCTACTCATGTTGCTGCTCCTTGCTGCAACGAGATAAAGAAGGCATTTTCACACAACGCAGAACGGCAAGAAAATTATATTTTTACGTGCGGAAAACACAACAAGAACATCTTGTAATTGTTGTGTCTCACACCGACCGTCGTTACCATTTGTCCCTTTTCCAGGAACATAAATTAATCATTATCTTGGTGAGAAAACCTCCACGTAAACAAGTCATTTCCCCCTTTGGCTCTCCTCTCACACAGCTTAGAAGTTAACTAGTAGCACACATTCCTCTTCAAGTGGCATTGTTGTTTTAAAATACAAAAGGCAAACAATAGAACCAAAACCACAACTGGAGTACTCCAAATCAACATTGTGCTTTGATCCAACTGTGGTTAATTTGATCATCCCAATTATTTTTATGCAAATTTTATTAGTTAAACGATACAAAAACGTACCGATTTCCGTGAAGGAAAGTCTCCACGGTATGTCGCTCACATAAATATCGCAATATCTACATATTTTTTTATGTTTTTACTTCCCATAGGGATCAATTAAGTACGTTTGAGTTTAATGTTAAAGTAGAACTAAATAACTATGTTCTGAAGGATTTTTTTTTTTTTCAACTTTAATCAGGTTTACTTCAAAAGTTTATGTGCCAAACACGATGAAAACCGTTCAAGGTGTTCTCATGTTGGTCAAAACCGTTCCAGTTCAGAGTCGACTAACCGGTCTAAAAAAAAAAATTTTAAAATGCGACATTTACTGCAAGTCAAAACGCAAATAAAGCAGCGCAGATATAAACGTTAATTTGATGGCTCCTCTGATATAAAAGTAAAATAAAAGTGCGAGCGATTTTTTTTTTTTTGCCCATTTATGGCAAAGGAACGCACAGATGGATTTCGGGCCTGCATCAGCCGTCAGACCTTCACAAACAAAACCCTGTTGTTACTGCGCAATGCGTTAATAAATTCACTGCGGCCTAAAAAACTAAACAGGTGAAATATATAGTACGGAATGCTTCAAAGCTTCGGTTTTTAAGAACTACTTTATCTGAGGTTTTCTAGCAAAAAAAAAAATGCTCTCCGTCTTTTTTTCCTCTTTTTTTCTTACCTCGCCTCGAGGTCGCTTTCAGTTAGCCGAAGAGAGCTAACGTTAGATACGAAAACAGTCGCTGCTGACAGAAATAACGTCACAGCGACGACGTTAAACACACGAAGATATGCCGAAGTCAATCTACGCCGTATTTCAGGCATGCTTACCTGTTTTTTTCTTTTTTCTTGCCGAGGAAAATTGAAGTGTTGCTCGCGTTGCAGGTTGTTCACCGAATGTAGGTCACCCAGAAAAACTGGCTCAAAATGGCGAATGAGTCCGCAGAGGAGGAAAGACCACGGGTTGCCTTTAGGTTGCCAGGTACTTGGAAAGTGCACTTTCGAGAACCTTCTGGTTGCACTGCAGTTTACCGTTGTAACATAATCGGCGGTAGTATTTTAGAAAAACACATGAACAAAAAAAATAAATAAATAAAAAACAAGCAAACAAGAATGTTATGTGGACGCCAGAATGAAAATAAATAACCGCAACTAAGCTTTCTGATAAAAGAGGGATGCAACTACTACTTGGCAACCCATCTGGGCGTATTCTGTGTAACATACTGTTCTTGTCCTATAGAAACATAAATTAATAAATTAATTTTATACATAGCTATACGCCGCATTTAATAAGAAACTAGATTATAAGAAAGTTATTATTTCTGGACACAAAATAGGTCTAATTTACATCCATTATTTTATTACTAATTATCTAAAACGCAAATAAACAAATAGCCTTTTTAAAAAAAACAAAAAAAAAAAAAACAACAGCGTGGTTGCCAAAAAACATTGCATTATATTACAAAATGGATTACACGAGAGAAAAAAAATGACCTAACAAATAGAATTTTCTCAACATGCTTACTTATATTGTGTGATCTAAAATGAATGTTTTTAATGAACTAATATTTTTTAAATAGACATGCTCCAAACATACAATGGTCAGCCAGGAAAGAAGGTTGCAAATTAGATGTGTCTACACATTTAGTTAAAATCCACTACTTGAATTAACAGATCTGCTAATGCAATGTTTACAATGTTTTATCTGAGAAAAAATAAAGGCAAGATCTAATTGCAGTCAATCTCTTTATTCTAGAATTATCATCATTTGGGGAATTTATGGAGTTAGGAGAAGGAAATACATTTTTTTCGACAGATACAATCAAATAAAAATAATAATAATTTCAACAACAACAACAAAAAAAAAAAACTCCAACACCTTTCTGGGCTGCTGCGTCGAAAGAGATTCCAGGATTTAACACTGAACCACTGTACAGTTTCACAAAAACCCCCAAAAAACAACACTGAAGGTTGCAACACAATCACCTGGCCGGGGGGATGGAAATAAAATAAGACAAAAGCATGTCAAGTGAATGAGGATACAGTTTACTCAGCAGCACGAAGAAGTCAAAATGAGTGATCTGCACTTTTAAGCCCATCCCCTGTGGGATTCAGCCAGTCGTCCCAGAAGCCATGTGATTTCCTTCCTGAGAGAGAGGCGGCAGCACAACAAAACGGCTCTACCAGGAAAAGTGATTCAAATCGCGCAACCTTGTGCCAACGAGGTCAAAGCCAACGCAAGCTGGATTCACTGCAGACCACTGCAGTCGTACATGCTCGTCTGCCGTCATGCTTTTGGAGCCCAATCATGACTGGAGTGGTCCAACGCGTGACGATTTATTCTCTTCGCAGGAATCTGTCGTTCTTGCGACAGAGAGATAAACTTTGGGGAAAATGTCTGTAAACACGAAGGATCGACGCAGACACAGGGATGAGTAGGGGGCCAACACAGAAATCCTACTGAACGTGAGACATGTCATGCCAAGTGATCAAAATGAATGGTATTAGACATGCTCATTTTAAATTAGGTATGATATTTCAAAAAGCTTGGGGAGAGAAAGGGTACACGCAAGAAGCAAAATTGTAAAAAATGTGTAAAATGGTGACTAATTTACCTAAAAACAGGTAAATAAATAAATTTTAAAAATCCCGGCCATGTGTACAGTTTTTCCAGGAGGAGATGGTTGATGTTATTATCCAGACAACAAAATACGTTTAAAGGATTTGGGGAAATATGGAAATACAAAGACTAAGGTGTGAAAACCTTAACTAATCCTCAGGCTGTAAACCAGAAATCTTTTATTCTGAAAATTCTTTGGGTCGGACCATATATGCTGCATCTTCTTCCCTGCTAAAGAAAAGAGGTGAAGTTCCTAGGAAAAGTTTTCATACTCCATGAGCTTTTCTCACTTTTCACATTTTAACCACAAACGTCAATGAATTTCACTGGGATTTAACCCGATGGACCAGTAAAACTACGCCACCACAGTGAAACGAATGGAAATCATGGCATTTTGAAAAAGAAATTTGGCACTTTTCAGATAAAAATCTGAAAAGTGGAGCATTCATTTGTGTTCAGCCCCTTTTACGCAGGAAAGCGTGAATGAAATTCAGTACATCTGTATTCTAAAGGAGAAGAGGTAAAGAGTTTCAGCTATTTTTGCAACAAAAGGTTGTATCGAATGCATGGCATAATTTTCAAATAGTTTTTTTACAAAGCTACAAAAAAAAAAAAAAAACATTTGCTGTAGTATTTTCCTCTGACTTCACTGCTTTGTTTTGATCTAGCCTGTGAAATCCCATTAAAATTCATTGAAGATTGCGGCTGTAACATGACAAAAATATGGAAAACCTTAAGTGGTAACAATACTTTTGCACCGATCCTATAAGACTGTTTTCGGTGCACATTTTGGGAGTCCGGACCGACACGATTACCTTCCACCTTGCTGACGTCACGACTTATTAAATCACCACATACTCCAAAGTACACACGACATTCACTGCACTTCCCAAACGTTTGCTGTGAAAATGCAAATCGGCCTAACCTGGGTTTCAGTTCGTCGCCATTTCCTTTGCTGTAAGCCTCTGGGCTCGTTCTGCTCTCGGTTGAATTTTTTTTACGTCATCTCACCTTTTGAGAAACAGGGTTGTAAAGCAGGCAGAGGTGTCCCGGGGCATTAAAATCTTCTTTCCAGCACCTCCGACATGTGGCTTGCATAATCATCACCAAAAACAAAACAAAAACAAAAAACAAACAAACAAAAAAAAAAACAAATCAAATGGCAAAACAATGCATCTTTTTTGTTTATTTTTTTTTTTTAGACGATTATTATGTATTTATACCCAGAGACATTCCAGGAACGTTTCTTTCCGTGCAGCTGGTGCTAAAGCGAGAAACAGTTCAGCACGTAATCCCTCAACACCAATCCGGATTTGTCGTTTTTGTGTTTCGCCACCGGCCCAATAAACAGTTTAAGAAGTCAGTACAGCGGGGCTGAGCTGTGACCTACGAAGGGGCCAATCTCAAAGCTAAGCCGAACTCACAGACACTGCGCACACGACATGTCGGACTCTTGATGGAAGGGATGTCCCTGTGGTTCTAATGATGAAAAACGGTGGGTATGGGTGGGCTCCGCTGATTCTGGCTGGAAGAGATGTTAACAGTACAAAGATCACTTGGATATAAAAGAGTAGTCAGAAAAAATGCGCCAGGTCACAGAGAGCAGCGGCTAGAACCTTTTCTCTGAGACGGTCAGAGTCGGTGACCGAGCTGCCTGAGGCTCGCTGAACAGCAGCTGTTTCTACCGAAAGCGCTCACTCTTGATTGTGTGCGACCGTTAAGAAACCGGTTACTCGGCTAATGGCTTATTCACGCTGCAATTCCCAGTGGAGAGATTTTCTTCCACAAAAAGATCATGGGGAGGTTTACGTGACGACTCGACGGGGGTAAAAAGTATTTGCCGGCTCACAAATTCCTTCTGTTTACTTTTGCCGTGGTTTTCCATCACGCATCCAATCAAAACGGCTGTTTAAACCAACCGATTGCCCTCCACATAAAGAGACCTTTACGTCTCTGTAGATTAGTTTTGACCCTCCCTTCTTTGCAGGATTGTTTCCAGTCAGTCAGCACCACTAGAAGATTTTCTAGGTATCTCAAAGTAGATCAATAGAAAGTGGCTAGTCAACATAAAAAAAAAAAATCTTTCTTTTTGCTGTTTTTAGCCATTCAGATAGAGGACTTGCTGGTGTTTCCTTGGACACGCAAGCAAGTTATGTTCGTTCTAAAGAGAGCAATATGAACGTAGCGTTTCTAGGTCTTAACCTCACTAAACTGTAAAGTCTCTTAAATTTGGACGATCTGCAGTTGGACAGTTTGGATCCAATGGTTCAGACCTGCTGAATAACCCAAGAGTCCTACTGTTGTCCAGTCAATTGTCAACAGAGATTTGTTTTTGTTTTGTTTTTTTTGCCAAGTTTGTTTCTTATTGTTAATTCATAAAGCAAGACCATAACTCACCCCTCCAAAGCCAAAATTGAAGCTTTGGAGGGTTTTTTTTTTTCACCTCTTGCATGAGTCGTTGATGCATCCTTAGAGTCATTTTGGGTTGGGTGGACGATCTTGGGAAGATTTTCTATCATTTCAAGTTTTCTCCACTTGTTGTTAATTACACTCATTGTGCTTCTCTGAAGTGCACATTTCTTGAATTTCTTTAAATTTGGGAATTCTCAGCTGCTTTCTGTGAGCTTTTAGCCTACTTCGAGTTGTCAGACAGGTTTGGTTGAAGGGACTTAAACTTGTCTGAGAATGAGAACGTAACTACTGAAACTTCAGTGGACATTCCTATTTTCATCTACTGTCAGGTTGGTTTAGGTAACTTTTCTCACTTCAGAAAGGAAATTATCTAAAAAAACGACTTTTTTTTTTTTTTTTTTACCTATTTGGGTTATCTCTCTCTGATATTAAATTTAAAACAAAACAAAATCTGTAAGAGGTCAAGTACTGCGTCGCCCCATCGCATCTCCGGTTAGTGGTCTAATTTATGACATTGTCTCAACATGCAACATTTTCTCTCTTTAAGGAAATATCAACCCCAAAACTGGCCTGTTCATCCTCTGAAATGGCCGCAGAATAGTCACACCTAAAGAAACTGGAATCAGCGATCTCATCTGAAGGCCACATAGAGGTTATTAAACGAGGACTTGCCGAACTTGCGGAGATTAGCAGTTTCCTGGTACTGTTACTATCTAGAAAGTTTGAGTTTTTTTCTACAAAAGCAGCTTCGAAGGCAGGGCAGGGAACAAGGCTGACACAGGTTTTTTTGTTGAATTTTTGTGGAAAAGACTAAGAATGTCACACTACAAACGTCGGATCTACAAGTGTGCACGGCTGGAGTCAGAACTCCAGAGGTCTCAAAGTTTTCCGTCAAGGAGTCTCCATGTTCGAAGAGTCCGTCAACAGTTCCCAAGCTCGCGCTTCCAGTCTCTTTTCATTCAGAGGCCAAACAGTACGAGGTCAGTTGGTCGTTCAAAGCCTACTGAAGCCGCCGGCAACAACGGCGAGGGTCCAGAGGTCAGGTCACACCCGGGTGTGGCGACAGCTGTGGGAGGAGCCCGAGCCGGCGGCCGCCGCGCCGGACGGCGACGTGGGGTCCTCGTCGCTCGAGTCGTTCTGCTCCTCCTTGTGGAGGCCGAGGCTGATGTGGCTCTGCAGAGCGGCCGGGGTCAGCCACTCTTTGGGGAGGCAGCTCTGAAGAAAGGGGATGCAGGAGCTGAAGTAAGCCAGTCTGTTGACCCAGCGGGGGATTTCTCTTCCACACAGCAACTGAATCAGAGGGTAACAACAACAAAAAATCACACACACACACACACAAAACGGTGAGCGCAGCGTGTAACCACAAAACAAATCTTGGGTTATAGATTTTTGAAAACTGGTAAATAAGTTTACAGATTAGGTATTCCAGCTTTTTTTTCCTTATAGATTTGTTCACTTTTTGCTTTTTTTTTTTTTTTTTGTCAGACTTAGATTATTAAGACCATCAAACTAATTTTCACATGGACCTTGAGACGAGAGAAAAAGAGAAGAAATCCATAAGAGAAAAAATAATTTGTTAGAACCCTACGGATATTCTGGTGCTAACTATTACTTTACTATCAAGTTTTGAATAAAAGTTAATAAAATATCCAAAGTCACCAAAATCCCGCGTTAATGCTACCTGATTGACATTGGCTGCTTTTGTTTATATTTGCGTATATTTGTGAAAACAACTTTCAAATCTGCTTATGGGAAGCTTTTTTTTTTTTTAATTGATTCTATTGCCTAACGCTACTGTTACTGTCTGAAAAAATGCACCACTCCTGATCAAAAACAACCAATCAGAGCCAAGAGGAGAGTCTAAGCACTGTCAATCATCCACATGTACTCGCTGCTAAATGTGCTAATGGCAGAGAAGCAACTTCCAGTTACAGGAAACCCCCGCAACTGTTCATTGTTGGCCATGCTCATCCATCCGTCCGTCCATCCGTCCGTCCATCTTACACCCTTATTGTATTGGGGCAGGGAGGGGTGCTGCTGCCTATCTCCAGCTGTCCATGGGTGAGAGGTGGACTGGTGAGCCTGGACAGGTCGCCAGTCCATCGCAGGGCAACACAAAGGGCTTCGTCACATGAAAACACACCAGTACAGAATTTGTGTGGATGACGGTGCATGAAGGCAGGAATCCTGCAATGTCTTCCAAAGAGAGACGGACTGAACTCTGTTCTTTAGCTCTGTGGAGTTTGGTTCGCGCTTACAGCCACGCTTGTCTCCGCGGAGTCGCTTTTAACCGTGAAACGACGAGCTTAGGGCGGAAAAGATTGATTGCGACTTATCGATTATTGAAGAAACGCTCAACTGACTTAGCAATCGATTAGTCGTCAGCTGGAGTGCAGAGACTCGGACGCGATGTCATTTGCTGAAAAAATAAAAATAAGACAACATATTCACAGGTAAGTAAGCTAAAACTATACAAAATAAATACATTTTGCATTTGACATAAAAGAATTTGTCTTAAAATAGATTTTAGCCAAAATTCCTCAAGTTGCACAGTTTTAGCCTCATCTGGTTCGGAAGACTCCCTTACTGCACTTTTATTTATTTATTTGCAAAAAGAAATTTAATGATTTATTTGCATTTTTAAGTTTATTTCTAATATAGTGTGAAAAAGGAAAACGTGGTCAAATAAAAAATCTGTGCCATGTCTTTTTTGTTTGTTTTTTTTTGTCTCATTAATCAAGTCACTGTCAGAATAATCGACTAATCGATTACCAAAACCAACAGTGAGTTGCAGCCCTAACAAGTAACAAACTTGTTCTGTTTTGTGTTGTGCATTTTGCTTCTGCTTTTGAAGAGACAAAGGCTGACGAAAATGGTTCGCTTATCTTTATTTGCTCTCTTCTTTTCTAAAAAAAGAAGAAAAAAAAATCAGACAGAGCATAACAGCCACTAGTTTAGAAGAACGCATAGGGTAATTAAAATAATTAAACACCTTTTGTTCATTTCTTTGCTTTATTTTTAAGAAATGAATGTTTCCTTTCATTTTAAAAGTTATCATTCATTCCAAACATATATAAATATATATATATTTTTTTCCAACTTTGAGTCTACGTGTGCAGAGAGAATGCGGCGCAGAAAACATGCAAGACGGTGTTTTGATGCCGTCTGTCCTGTGCCGCTTTCGCAGCGCTTTGGGAGGAAGAGCTGCATCAGACTGACCTCAGACAGCGAGGAGGAGAAGTGGTTGCAGTTTTTGTGCATCAGGTGGTAGGCGTTCCCTTTGAACTCTTTACCGAGCTCCTCCATGATTTTATCGATGTCCTCCTCTGTGAAGTCCGTGGTGCCCAAAACAATGGCCTCCCTGTTGGAAACAGACAAGGCGGCGTGGGGGTCAGGTGGGGGTCAGGGCGCCCGGCGAGACTCCGACCTGCTGAAACAAGGACGCGTGCTCACTTGAATTTGAAGGTCTCTCCCAGCTCCGCAGCGTTGCCGGGGTTGATTTCGAAGATGCCGCTGAAAGGGTAGGGGTGACCGCCGTACGCGAACTCTGCAGGGGCAGAGGAAGAAGACGCAAAGTTCAGATTAGACGTCCCCCCACCCAAAGAGAAAAAAAAAAAAGCCCTCCGCCTCTGTAATTACAGAGAAGAGAGCGATTGATCACGGATGTTGTAATTAAATAATTTGGGCTGGTTTGAATGCAGGGCTCTACTCCCTATCATTAGAGCGCAGAGACTAGAGAGCAACAGCAAACTACAGAGCTTATGTTATGTCTTCACTGTCGCCAGGGGCGTATTTTCCAGGATGTGGGGCCCTGGGCTGCACCCAACTTTGGTGCCCGATCCACTAAGGAAGAATTCTTTCACTAGTGTAAATTAAAGTACAATAATAGGTAGTCCTACTAGAATACTTCAGTAAGTATGAACTGATGCTTAATAGCTTATAAATCCATAGGATTCCCAAATAAATTGACGATAACATTGTAATATTCAAATACTTGAATATTGGTATATTAATGAAAAAAAGATTATACAACGCACATGATTTGGATCTATAAAGTTCAATGTTTGAAAAAGTAAGGATTCATTAACTTAAAAAAAAATGAATAAATGAAATAAAATAAAAGTCTTTGCCTCGCCCCCCAAAAATGGCGCCCTGGGCTACTGCCCCTGTGAGCCCTTTCTAAAGTCAGGCCCCAGACTATCACCATTTTTCACTGTGCACAGAGCCAATATGTCCAGGTCCAAGGGCATACTGGATTTCCAGAGATCAAGTTTCACCAGGGATTCTGCCCCTCTATTTCAGTCCACACACACACACACACACACACACACACACACACACACACACACACACACACACACACACACACACACACACACACACACACACACACACATAAACACAGAGTGAATCAGTGGTGACTCAACCAAGAGAAACGGGGTCAGGCTATTCGGAGCACAATTCCATATTCCGTTTTTTTCCTCTCCAAACTTCATCTGCCTTCCACAAATCTCACTATGCGGCCGCCGCCGCCGGAGCGCAGCTCCGTGTCGCCCCGGGGCCGCCCCCGGCTCGGGAAACGCGTGACGGGATTTCACTGACATCAAGACGGTCCTCGTCTTACCTCTGCCATAAATCTCGATGCCTGAGTGGAAGACTCCAATGCCCAGATTGGAGGTGTATTCGTTTATCCAGTACTGCGGAGAAAACGAGGAGAGAAAGACGGCGTGAGGGAGCAGAGGCTGTGTGCGGCGGCTCGACAGACATGTTCTCATCCTGTCACCTTAAATAATGCAGGAAAAGCACCGGCAAGACACACCAGCTCCTAGATCAAAACCCAACGAGGCCCGAGAGCAGCAGAGGGATGATTCGAGTCAACCGTTTAGGACTCACATTTTTGGAAGATATGCCTTCTTCGTGTTGTCACAAAGATCTCGGAGGCCAAAACAGCGTGTTTGAGATAAGTGTTTTAGCACGTTTTAACTTAAACCTCTATGAGTTAGTATCTCCTACTAATGTAAAAAGCTCTACTTAAGGATTATTGGCAAGATAATCACACACACTGTGCAGAAGGAACTGGTGCCTTCAAGGCCACTGTGATTTTGGGCCGAGATCAAGATCATAAAAGTTCTCAAAGTACAAGTTGTGCCAGAATGAATTGATAAAACTACCCATTAACAGATTGTTAAAATATGAAGAAACAGCTGAGTCTGCATTCAGTAAGCACTTCTTTAAATTACATTGGACACTGATTAGTCCCTCCAGGATTTTGAGATTGCCTTTATTATTATTATTATTATTATTATTATTATTATTATTATTATTATTATTATTATTATTATTTCTTTTTGTAATTTTAAGGAGTCAAAATCACTTTATTTTGTGGAGCTGCTTTAGAAATAAATTTCAAATAGAATTTTTTTTTTTTTAAATGTTCGAGGTAATAGTGCACTCAGAGTTAAAGTTAGTGTTAACCTGTTACGCATTTACTAGTAGTATCAGAGCCATTTCTGGGAAAACTCTAAACAGAAACCCTCCCCAGCTGATGGATCCTTCATGTCAACGATTTACAGTGAGTCACAAACGATGGAAATAGGTAGCCATTACTTCCTGACCTCTCTCTGCAGACAGCGGCTGCCCCACCCACTGAGGCATCCAGATTTTTTAGGCCCCACGAGAAAACGTGCTCAGAGTTGCCCCAGCTGCCTCTTATCAATCACAAAACACATTTCCGGTCCCAGAGTCACGCTCTTAAAGCGTTCCCACGGCGTTGCTTTGTGTCAGCTGAGTCTCGTCAAGTTTCTCCAGTGAGCACCATGTAGGCTCTCTGCTGCTTTTTATGCCTGCGACTCTCGGCTTCCGCGCCGGAAAACAACGTAACGCGGCGAACGTTTTTCCAGCACCGTGGCAAAATCCGACACGCCATGGCTCTCGTGACGGAACGCAGAGACGGCGGAGGCTCTTTTCACGCTTGTCACTCTTTGCTTTTTGCAAGCCTTGCTGGTCCCTTTTGTCGACAATCAGTTCGTCTTCCTCCCTTGCTGGTATGACTCACTCCCGCTGCCTTCTTTTATTATTCTTGTGGTGAATTTTTGTGGAGGAATTCGACGCCCCCGTGATTGTTTTTGGGTTGTTTTTTGTTGTTGTTTTTGGCTTGGGTTTTTTTTTTCCAGTGTAACCAGTTGGTTAGAAATGAATCTGGACGTTTTGAGAGTCATCGTTACTGAGACCCTTGCTGTCAGAAAGCCTCCAATGCTAAAAGTGTGTGTCTGGTAAAGAAGTGCAAAAAGGCCAACGTTCACTTGGGAGTACGTTTCTTCGATGAAGGATGATAATCCCACACTAAGAAATACATGTTTGTCTTTTACATTTTTTTTTTCACGAAATCACCGACCGCTCCGTCATTGTGCTGACTTGTGCCAGTGGGCCACCTGTTCGTTTTCTCCTTTTAACATTCACAGCTCCACGAACAGGTTGCCCGTGGGATGCAGGCAGCGGAGGAAGACAACCTCCCTCCTTCTGCCGCCCCAAAGCCAATCAAAAATGACCAAAGGACCTAAAATGGCCTCTTTATTCCCAGCACCCAAGCGGAGGATCCTAACTGTGCATTGACTTCTTGTGCATTAAAGCAATAGAAAACTTGCAAAAGACACAACTGGTACGATGTATTTTTTTTTTTTAGCACGCCCCCTTTCTAATGCAGCCCTGAGTAACAGCCCACATCATGCAAACACCACTTATTTAGAGTTCATTCAAGCTGTGTCTTTATGTAGCTGCAACGCTAGTTGTGTCGTTGGATGGAAACGCTTACGGAAGCTTCTTCGCAGGCGTCGCCAATGGATTGTGACGCATCGCTGCTTCAAATCACGATTTCCCCTCTTCGAATCTTCATCCAATCACACCGATTTGCGGAAAATGAAGCAGCTGCCGCAATGACAGGCTGTAAGTCACGCACATGATCCAGCAGAATACGAAAAGCAAGGAGGCGCGTTCAGGTCTGAAGGAGGACCCTTGTCTTTGGGAGGACCCTTGTCTTTGAGTCGCTCCCCCGTGGGACCGGGGACGCAGCGGCAGAGGTCAGAGAGCCGGCAGAGCATCACGTTTCACAGCTCAGAGCCCAGAGTATAAATAGGCTTTTTTTTTTTTGCAATGTGTCTTCTCCGCTTTCTTGCGAACGGACGCGAAGAAGGAGAGGACGGCGGTAAAGACTTTCCCCAGTTCGCGAGGCCTGTCACGGTCTTCGACTGGGTCGTTTGCTCCCTGTGCTCTTGTGTTTTGTTTTAAGACTGCGTGAGATTTTAAAACCATCTTTAAAAAAAACAAAAAAGAAGATACAGTAATGTTTCACAAGATTCTTGTCCTATGATTTCTTTCTCTTTTGTTTTGACGTCACAACCGGAAACTCTTTTAAAGTTAAAAGGGGGTTTTATGTGAAAATGGCACAGTTTCAAACATTAAAGTCTGGTTTTTGTAGTTTTATCCTCAGCTGCAGTTACGGTTGTAGAATCATATTCAAGGAAATTATAATATCCATTCTGATGAGACTGGCTTATCAGAATAAAAGCACCTCTTAAGTAGGTATTAAGCACGCTTTTCATTTAGCCGACATTTCTCTGTTAAAAATGTGTTGTTTTTTTTAATTGGCCTGATGTAATATTCTACTTTTTTTTTAAATTGTGTTTTTATCAGCTGTCAGTTGGGACGTCATCACGATCAGCAGAAGTAAAGGCTTTCCGACATGCATTCATATAAACATGATTCATTCAGGTGAATTCTGAAGACTTCTCACAGCGGATAAAAAGGCACGCCACACTTTTCAGATCTTTTTTTTGGGGGGGGGGGGGTTGTGTGTTTTCTTTTCGTCCTTTTGCCACTTCAAGTCAATCAAACCGCGTCAACATTACAGCAAACAGCAGAGACGTGGAACAACAACAACACACAACCAAAATAAGTGAGCGTTGTGCTTACCATGTCATACACGTTAAGGATCACAGGTTCATTGGCCATGGTTCAAACCTGAGCTGGGAGGACAAGCGATCCTTGACCCCACGCTGTATCAAACCCCCCAGCCCACCCCCACGCTCCTGTAAAGTCACCGGGGCTCACGGTGCTGCGGACGGGCTTCAGCTCATCCCCCCGCCCTCCACTCACCCACCCACCGGCTGAGGAACCGCTACTGCACGGACACCGCGATCATGTCCGGAGGTCAGCGGGGGGTTGAGGAGGGGGGGGAGGAAAAAACACACGCGCAAAAGAAAATCGATCCCGGCAGAATCGAGATGTGATTAAGCGAAAAAAAACAACAACAAACAAACCAAAAAAAAAAATACACCGGCGCTTAGTTGTTCTTAGTACATCGGATCAGAGCCGATTCTGTGATTCGTACGAAGAGTAAAAACAAGAAAAAACGCACACACACACAGGGGGTCTGCGTGCGCCCTGCTGTCATCATCGTGGGCGAGGAGGCCTGATGTTGTCGACAGAAGGAGGCGGCGATGGGAGCATCTCCTGCTCGGCCGCCGCCGCAGCAGGTTTGCGGGAGAGAGTGAGAGGGGCTGCTGGCCCGCGCGGCGCCGCCGAATCACATCCGCCACCGCGGCGAAGGGATTTCACCAGCGAGCATCTCCGGGTCGGTGCTGGAGCCGCAGCGCATCCAGAAGGCACCCGTCTTAACCCCGAGAGGAGAAAAAAAAAAAAAAAAACCCAAAAAACAGGACGAGCGGCTCAAGCAAAGCCCCCGCGACGCCGAGCTGCTCCCTCGTTCACCGGCTCCATGAGGCGGGCTCTGGAGCGGAGACGGACCCAGCTCTGGCTCTGCCTCTCTCTGCCTGATTACATCATTTCTGCCTCCGGGCCGTCCCTCCAAACAGCTGATGGGAGCCCGGGCCGCCGGTGGGAGGCCAGCAGCGCATTTGGCCCACGAAATAGGCGCCGTTTGATTCAGTCCAGACGCTCTGAGGGGAAATTCAGTCAAATTTCCGCTTCTTCTTCTCCTCTTTTTTTTTTTTTTTAATATATGGAAATAATACTAATCCTATTAGATATTTGCTCGTTATTGTATTATTATAAGACGTGCTGAAATTAACTGTGTCAATCAGTTCGTGAGCTATAATTTCATATGAAAATTCAACTAGTTTCGCAGCCGCGCTGTCAGATCCCAAAACGCAGCGGGGATCCAGGGGCGGAGCTTGAATTAACGGGGGCCGTGCCCAACGCCCTCCTTCCGGCCCCTCGAATAAATGGGCTGCACAAGCCAGACGCTTCTAAAAGTTGATTCACTTACATAACTTGAGACGTTTGAATAATAATAATAATAAAAAAACCAGCAGATATGACAAAAAAAAAAAAAAATTTCAATCAGGTACTAAATTTATTTATTTATTTTTTTCAGAGGAAGTAAATTTGACAATGCTGTTTTATTTGAAACTTGATTGAATAAGTTCAATGATTTTTTATTTATTTATTTTTTTATTCCCAACTGCGCCCTCCACATCATGCCGCCCTGGACAGAAGCCATATCAAACCCAACCTGGGGGAAGCTACCGGCTTTTATTTAGACAATATCAAATTAGCCTTTTTTTTTTTTTTTTTTGAAAGTGGAACGTATGAATGAACGTCAAAGCTCATTTATTACTATAATTTTCACTTTCAATCAATAATAACAAACACAAAACAAGTATTGCCTATGTAAAATACTGCTAAAGTGGAAATAAAGCAATAAAACACCGGGTGAATTAAACAAATTTTATTACATGTCTGCATGTCGAACAGAATATTTGCATAACTTAATAGTGCTCGTGATTTTCTTTTCTGGCGTACTGCACATATTCACAACGTCTCACAGGAGAAATGTATTTACATACAATTAGCCACATGTAGAGGCGGCGATGTGATTGTTCTGACCAAAAGAAAAACAAAAATAAAAACACATTAATTTCTGTTCAAACCTGTTTCTATCGGAAAACCTCCATGAGTGTCGCTGTAGTGCAAAAGTAGTGAGTTAACTGCAACACTGCTCACAATGAAACAAACAAACAAATCGATCCCTTTACTTGTACAATCAGAACATGTCCATTTCAGAAATAAATCAGATATATTGTTTTTATGATTGAATTACATCTGCGAAAGCTGGGTTTAACGAGAGACGAGAGCACCTCCCAATGACGTGAGGGAAGAAACTAGATTACTAAAAACCTTAATTCCAAAGATGCATTCAGAAAGCCAAACTCTTAAAATCTATTACACAAAGTGATATATTTGAACAGCTGAAGCTAATTCCCATGATCGTGGCTTGCAGCTGGTGAAAACCCGACAGGCGTATGGGCTCTCGAATAGCAACGTACGCAGAGCACAGAATCCAAGAGCACTGACGAGATGCGAAACGGAGGGGAAGCGTGTGGCGGAAAACGTCACGCAAAGCGACTGAGAAAAGCACAAACGCCTGCTTCTGATGACCAAAATGCGATTGTTTTGGCCTGGAAACTTGGCTCACCTAAACCCCCTCGCAGAAACTATGACGCACCGTCAAGAGGAAAATCGACAGGAAGCCGCCGCGAAAGTGGCCGCCGGCTTCCTGAACGCCTCGGCGTTGGCCGACGGCTTCCGTTGCGCCGAAGAAGCTACCGTTAACTCACAGGTATATGCACGAATATGGAAGTAAACTAAACCGTGACGCCGTTTCACCTGCCAATCAGGAAAAGGTCTACCGTTCACAACGTCTGCTTCTATATCTAAGTTTTTTTTTGTTGTTGTTTGTTTTGTTTTTTTTGTTGGCATTTAGCAAAGTTTTTGATTCTAAAACAAAATTACAGACATCGTCAGCTCAGATACATAATACACGTATATTAAAAAGAAAAGCCTATTTAAGCCGTTTATAAAGAGCTATTATAACGATGATCGACACGGCTCCAGAAAATAAGGCCAGCATTCCCAGAGTAGACGTGGAAGGATGGCGATTGGGTTTGGAGGTGGCCGGTCCGTTACTTAGGTCAGACTGCAAGACAAAAAAAAAAAAAGCACAAAAAAAACAAAAAAACAGGTAAAACAGAGCTGAGCTAGAGGGGGGAACAAACAAAAAAATCACATAGAAACAGGCCTGGGCAAGAAGTAAATAACATATAAAGTCACTCTTTAAACTGATTTTGGAGCTCAGTGTTTAATTTCTGTAAGACTGTGATTCAGTCATTAAGCACAAATAAATTACTACTTCCAAAATTTGGTTTATCAATTTGTATATTTCTTCTGCCATTTTCAGTTATTTTTGGAAAAGAGATCAAAAACAGAGCTATTTTTAAAGCATTATTGGATGTGGAAACAATTAGCACAAGTTTCTGTGTTACATAGCGGCAAGTCCATTTTTGTTCAAGTACGATTCAATAGTCTGAATGGATGAAAACACAGGAGCAATAGTGGAGTCGCATCTAAAAAGCAAAGAGAAAAAAAAACAAAACAAAAAAAAAAAAACATGAAAAATCGGAATATTTTCAGTTACCCTTCTCATGACGCGGAGCTGGACGTTCTCCCCGGCGGACCTGAACAGTTCCACCACTTGGTGGTGGTAGCGGTTCTCGAGCGAGACGCCGTTTATCTGCAACACCCACATGACAAAACACAGGTCAGATATCTGCGCAGCCAGACCAGCGGTTGTATCACCAGTTTCGCTTTTTGCTCAGACTGCTAGATTTTCTGAAATATCGACAGCCTCCACGATGCGCGGTTCTGAAATATATATATATATATATATATATATATATATATATATATGTTTATATCAGTCATGAACACAATTACAAAAACAACTGAACAACCACAGCTACTGTGGAATATTTGAAATAAAAACAATATTCATGTGCCAGGCTTGACTCTACAACATGGAGCATCTTTGGCCAGGCTTGTGAAAATAATCTGACAAAACTAAAAGTGAAAAAGAAAAGATGGAAGAAAAAAAAAATGCAATGGAGAGCAAAAGTTTGACAACTTTCCTGCCATTTCTACAACTGTGCACCAGTTTACGTCGCTCTCACTCAAAATCCCAACAGAATAAACTTAGGAAAATGAGAGAATGTGGAAAAATTGTAAGTTTTATTTTTAAGTATATATTACTGCAAGAATTTTGTCTCCCTCTTGGAGTCGTCCATCCACTGCTGCTGATCCACCTTCTTTGATTCTACTGACGTAGACGCCATTGTCGTTCATCATATATTGCTGGTCGATACCCCCAATTATATTGAACCCGAGACCTGGAGAAAACAGAAAGCGAACACACGGACATAGCAATCGATCAGCTGGGCTGGTGGTCATGCAAGCAGTAAACATGGAGCGCAGCTGTTTAGCACAGGAAGCTGCTTGCTCGTCAAATGGACCTCAGTGGATCAAAGTTCAAGCGAATAGCGAGGAAGCAAAGTTTCTAACTATTTAGCTCTGTGTTGCAGCTTTAAACGTCAAGCAACAGGCTTCACGCGGGCCAGCAAGCGGAGTAATGCTACTTTTTTAATAGAGGGGGAAAAAAATAAAAAAAAACTCAAGTTTTTGCTAAGTTTGTCGTTTCTAATGTGTTAAACTGAAACTCTGGCAGCTTCTGTGAGCTAAATAACTTTTACACAACGAGACCATGTAACACGGGACGTAGTTCGACTTTCTAGATTAATTAGCCTTTAGCTCCAGGTTGGGAAGCGGATTGTTTTTTTTTGTTTTTTTTCCGTCCTTCTTCTTCTTCGGTGCAACGTAGTCAGCTAGCATCGCCAACACGGTTCGCTAACTGTCCGACAAAGTCTTCTCCTTACCTGCGGGTCCTCGGTTCAGATTTATGTCTACAAGTCTCGGGCGGGAGTGCAACGACCCGTTCATTTTCCCCCAAGATTAAAATAAGAGACGATGGGGGGGAGAAACAAAAACAAAACAAAACAAAAAAAACCCTATTTCTCTGAAGGTGGACTCATTGAAGAGTTTCGATTTTGCTCCGTCCGCTGCGATCGGGTTATGTATAACTGCTGCCCCCTGACGGGAAAACAAGGAACTGCAGGCTGGCCTCTGAATGAAATTTTAAAGCCAAACAAACATTGGAATAACCTTTAATCTGATTATGATGGCATAGTTATGGGTGGACTTCTCTGTCATTTTATGTCTCTGTTAGATTCCTGGACAGTTATCGGTTCATTTCAAGCATAAATTAAATAATAATAAAAAAGTTAAATTCATAACTACATCCACATCCTCACTAATTTTATTAAAAATGTTCATGTTTTTGTTAAAAGCTCATTCAATAAATATGACCAAATTAAAGGTATCATTTGATGAATTCATTTTAAGTTGATTTTTTTTTTTTTGCCAAGGACTCCAAAAACTATATCAAAAGTCTTAACATTGTATTTACAAACCATCTAAACATTTGAACAAAAAAAAAGGGCTAATAAGCACAAAAAAAAAAAAAAAACAAGTGGAAGAAAAATGTAATCTTTTTACTAACAGTTTGAACTGATCAACACAAAATAAAAAAAAGTTAAATATGGCAGCTAGAAGAAATGTTAATCCAGTGAGTTATTTTTTATTTATTAGTAAATAATAAAAAAAGACTCTCAGGTTTAACATTTGACTCATATGTATAATATAAAGCAAAAAAACCAAAACAGACTAGTCTCATAATAACTAATCTGAATAAGTCAGATATGTCCAGCAACCTAATCACTAAAAATAAATAAATAAATACAACTGATAGCTCACGAGTTGAAAGTTTTACATAGTCCTTTTATTTAGAAATTCAAAATATGTGCCACTTCTCTTTGGCACCAAGTCAGAATCTCTCCCACACACATTTTCATTTGATAATTAGTTGCCACCTTTTCGCTGTTTTGTTCAAACGTGGGGAAACATGAAAGGTCGGGAGAAAAACAGCTGAAGAGAAGAGGAACAAACACTGCATATAAATACTTACATTTGAAGAAACTTTATGATTAGCCTACTATATATCTATATGTGACTCCAGAGGGTCGTGGTTCAGCACTGAAATCAAAGTGAAATCTTCAGCATCACACTTTCATGCACTGCGAAGGCTTGTCGCGTTTATGCCGTGACGAAATAATGAACATGTAAACAAAACACTGGCGAAATAAAATGAAACGCATGAAACACGTCTTCCTCCCTGCTCAGCTTACAATCTTCCTTTTTATATATAATAAATTATTCCTTACTTAATTGGTTACACATTTATGTCACTCAAACTTTTCCTTAGTTAGAATTAGGTAAAAAAAAAAAAAGAAAAAAAAAGGAAAACAAAAAAATGCAAAGCAGTTCATACAATTTTCTAAAAGGAAAGTGAAAACATAATTTTGTAATGAGATATTCAGTAGAAAAAAAAAACAAAACAAAAAAAACAAAAAACAGGATTATCAAGTGCGAACTTAATTCAATCTGTATCAGGGCGTTGCGATAAAATGTGCCACTTGAGGGACAATTGCACTTTGCTGGCCGCACTTGCAACTTCGTCAGCTGCCTCCGTGTGTCTGAGTGGGTTGGGGGGGCTTCGGGCGCGTGGAGGCAGGCGGTCGTCAGAAACGCGGGGGGCTAATCATTTCGAGAGAGAGAGCGAGCGAGCGAGACAGCGGCTCGGGGTTCAGATCATGCTGGGCGCCGCGCTGTACAGGACGACGTCGCCGGTGACCCGCAGCACGGTCACCTCTTCCAGGCCGCCCACTCTGTGCTCGTATTCCAGCAGGTGGTTGCCGTCCACGGCCACCTTGAACATGTCCTCCTCCACGAGGATCTTCAACTGCGAGACGGGGCGACAGACACCGAGATTAGCTTGGGTCAAACAGCTTGAAAGTCAGACATTTTGAACGCGAACTGCGCAGAAAATCGGCGTGCGCAAAGAAAGGGTTGGGGTTAGGCTAACCCTGACCCTAACCTTAAACATAACACACACAAAAAAAAGGTCAAAAAATTAAAACATTTTTTTATAGAACTTAAGCAGTTTCTGTATCAGATTGATCAGGAATTACTTTTGGCGTTTGTGAAATGCGAGATTGGTGCTTCAAAAATGTGCAATGTTTGCTTGACACGACAAACAAAAGTTATCTTTGAATAAATAAATAAAATAAAATACAGCATGAAGCCATTACGTCAAAACTTTTGTTTTGCATATTCAATGGATTGGGTGGAAGTTTAAAATGTGTCGATATTCCCACTCCTTAACCACCTGCATATTCTTTATCTCACGTATGATCCATACATATAATAACTTGGCACGTATTTAGTGGGTAGCCCGTAGGGTGACTCTGGGTAGAGTACTCGTCTTGTGATCGGAAGGTTGCCGGTTCGATTCCAGCTTCCTCCGGCCACATGTCTGTGTGTGCATGGCTGAATGTGACTCCAGTGTAAAGCGTTTTGAGTGGTCAAAATGTTTGGAAAAGCACTATATATGCTCATTAAAAGAATAGATATTTGCCAATATTGCATCTATTTAATTTGAACTATGGCAGATAAACAATCATTGTTTCATTAAATTAAACCAAATCTAGTGTCTATAAGGAAGTTTTTGACACTAGATTTAAGTTTTTTAACTTTTTTTTTGTTTTGTTTTTTTTTTTACATTCATTAAATTGTAATGCCGTTAATAAACAGCTTACCTCAAAACGGCGCCCCGGGACAAAGGGGAAGGGCCCCTCTCGCTCCTCCGGGCCCCAGTAACCTCCCAGGTTGGAGTTTCGGACAATGGTCTGCTCGTTGAAGCGAGGGTTGAAGTGAAAGACGACATCCGGACCCTTAAGAAAGTCGACCTGGAACCTGAAGCATTTATGAATTACACAAACATAAACTCCCGATTGTTGATCTCAGATCATCGCGAAATCCCAATAAAAACACAACTGAAGTTTGTGGCTGTAACGGGACAAAGTGCCAACGCTTCCACTAATCTCTGTCTGTAATAACCGAGTTAAACAGCACAGACTGACTTCATAGTCATACTACTTTGAGGGCGTTTGTCGTCTTTCTGAAGCACATCGCGACTTTTAACACAGATTTTGAGGATTGTTTTTTTCTTTTTCTTTGGCGGAAATCCGTACCTGTCTGCCCCGGGAACAGGCTCTCCGATCACCGTGACTAAAAGGCGCGGCATAATCCCAGCGTGGAGGGGGAGATCGTAGGGCACAATCTGAAAGGAAATATTTACAGTGTGAATACTAACAGCATCGCCTCTCGCTTCACAGTTTTCAGAATGATTTTTTGGGTTTGTTTGTTTTTTTGTGTGTGTGTGTGTGTTTGAATGATGTGATACAAAGAGAAATTGTTTACCCGCTTGTTAATATCCTGTAGGTGTGATCCAGGTGCTTTTAAATGATTGATAAAATAAAAAAATAAAAAAAGAACTTAAATTTTGACTCTGCCTATATTCCCAATGCGATACCTGTGTGAGTCGTAATCTCCACGCATTTCAACAAAAGCCAAGCACCTGCACAAACTGAAGTCTGAGCAACATGGAACAAATGAAAAGGCTTTTATTAAAACTCATACATGTGAAGGACAAGTGAGAACTTCATCTGGCTAGATTATGTGAGTAGATTAAAGCAGCATATACCTGGAGACGGTATTGGTAAATCAAAGGAAATTATATCATATTGCACTTTGAAACAAAACAACAACCGAAACGATTAAATCCAGTGAATTTAACGCTGCGTTCCAACAGCAATTTGTCGATGCGGATGCGTCCGATCTTTGGCGCCGACAGGGTGGGACGTCCTGGTCCGGCTGAAAAGCTGAGCTCATTGCTTTCAATAAAACGGTGGGTTATATCTGGGCTGAAAGACAGAAATACATTTGCGTTCATTCCTGCTGAACAGGGCGTTGCCGTTACTTTACATTTGCGGCGCACCCGAGCAGAAGCCTGGAATCAGGCGCACCTCCCAGTCAAAGGTCACCAGCAGACGGAGAGAAGTTAAAACTTTTAGCGCGCTAAAGCTTGAGTTGTTTTCACCAAAACACCCGGATTAGATTTACAGAAGAGCAGAATAGCGAGCAAGAGAAGCGACGCGTTTACTCCAGGAAGGGCTCACACTCACCAATGTGCCTCCTGGACCAGCAGGACCACCGTACGGACCCATGGGCCCGGGGCCAAACTGTGCAGGCGGGGTCGGGAAACCTCCTCCGGGTGATCCCCATGACCCGGGTGGTATCGGGGGGAATCCACCGCCGGGGAACGCTGGGAAAGCTCCCGGACCGGCCGGAGGGGGAAAACCACCTTCACCTCCGGGTCCGTACATCCCGTTGCCTCCTGCTGGCTGCCCGCCAGGGAAAGGCACGTTCGGGTAAGGGCCGGCCGGAGCGCCAGGGCCAGAAGGAAACGGCCCCGATGGGTAAGGAGCGGGGCCTCCGGGCAGCTGTCCAGGAGTTCCTTCAGACGGATAATGCCCGGGGAACTGTCCGGGCGCTCCGGGGCTGGAGGGAAACTGACCCGGAGCTCCCGGTGCGGGATACTGTCCAGGTACTCCGGGACCAGCAGGGAAGCCGCCGGGTGCTGAGGGAGGTCCCGGGTACTGCCCCGGCGCTCCAGGCCCAGAGGGGTACTGGAATGGCCCTGGGGCTCCTGGGCCAGACAATCCACCACTGAAGTCAGCTGGAGCTGAGGGCTGGGTGGGAGCTCCTGGGGCAGAACCGGGCCATCCCGGGTTCGGAGCTGCAGGGTGATTGCTGGCAGGGGCCGTGGGGTTAGTGTGGCCTATTTTCTTAGCCTGGCTCGATGTGTCATCTCCTAAAGCATCTGACAGCTTCAGAACAAAAAGAGGAAGCATAAATAACCATCTCCACTCACAACAACAACATAAAACACGTCATTTCCACTGCAAGCTAAAGGGAATCCAACCATTATGACAGGAATTAAAGGGATACGATCCATTAAACTCACCGAGAAATCTGCCATGATCTAAAAAGAAAACAGGAAACAACTTTAATCAGTTTTATTGAGTACCTCCAACATATTTTATCAAGCTGTAAAATGTCTCTGGGCAGTTCCAAGAGTCTCTGAGTAAATGTTTCCACCCTGAAATGATGATTCACAAAGTCCATTGCGACACACTGAAAATAACTCAACATTACTGAAATAATTTAAAACACCACAGCAATAATAAAGACGACACTTTGCCTCATTATCTAGAAGGGGGTATTTGTTTTGAAATATGTAAACTACTGATGGCACAGAGTTGGCTAGCAACCGAGCTAACCCCAGCTAGCTGTTAGTTTAGGTCTGTTAGGTCTACATTCGTGGTGCGAGAATGAACAAACAGCGAAAGATGATGTTTTACGGTACCTGGTCGGAAGCGAGGCTCTGCTCGAACGACAACAGGAAACAGCGGTGTTTTCCACAGCTCCGAAAAAAAACCAAACCCAAACCAGTTCGCCAACTCCTTTGGCCTGACGAGGCTCACAACTGGAAGCTAACGTTAGACCTGGCGAGAAAAACTACAACTCCTGGAAAGGAAGCTCGCGCACGGACGAGTTCCGGTGCAAAACCACACACTTCCGCTTTTCATTTATGTGACCTCGGGAAATCAAAAAATTGAAGTTTTTTTTTTTTTTTAATTACTTGACAATTATACAAAAATGGAAGTATTATTTCCTCTGATGTATTCTTTTTTTTTCTCTAAAGTTAGAAAAAAATAAATAAATAAACACGTGCTAAATAAACAAAAGAAGTTTCAGTATTGTACACATAAATGTCACGCTCTAATTGTACTAAAATAAATAAACGTTGTATTATATTTCCGCTCACGTCTTAACTCAGTAACTAAAATAACAAATTTGTACTTGTAGAAAAATTCATAAATACAAGCAATTTCCAATAACATTCCAATTCTAACCCCTCATTTAAATGTTTACGTCTAACTGTGATACCATTACGCCTACAAACAACAAATAATAATAATCACTGCACAAATAAATACATTCATAAATATAAAGTAACGTCACCACTTTAACTGTTCCAATGAATCATTCCGGTTATTATATCAAGCATGGGGCCACAGTAAATATATGATCATGTTCTTGATAAATTATTTTTGTTTTAATTTTTTAAGCTTGTGTGCTTCACTAAAGAATTATATATGTATATATTTTAAAGTATTTTAGTTATTCATGTTTCATGCAAGAAAAACTTCAAATAATCAAAATGTTGATTTTTATATTATATATATATTTATATTTTTTTATATTTAAAAAAAGTACAATAAAGATTAAATTTGAGTACAAAAAAAACCCCTTCATATTTAAAGACAATGCGGCACGTGTTCAAATTCCTTAACAAAATAAGAAACAACAAAAATGACGAGCTATTAAAAGAAGAGCAAAATGGCCAATTAATGTTGATGAAATGAAATATACGTATGTGATTGTTGACAGTATTAAAAGAGTTGATTTTTGTTCCTGCAGAGCGTGTTGTGCAGGAAGGGGGAGCCTGTGAGTGATTGGTCATACCAGTCACAGGACGGTGGGACGTAAAGAGAGAGAGAATAAAAAAACACTGAAAGCGTTTCTGCCGTTCAGAGCAGCAGCTGCGGCTTCAGGGAGACGTTCAACTCTACAATTATGGTGAGTTGTTGTGTTTCCGTACGAACGGGCGGCTTCCGGTTCGGCTTTTTTCGGCTCAGTGTCGCAGCGGCAACAGACAGGAAGTTTGGCGGAGTTTTCACAAAAAGTGAAATCGGAGATTGTTGAGCGTTAGCCTGCTAGCCTAGCATCCGTTACACCCTCCGTGTTTTGCGAATGCGTCACGGAACCAACGCAGACACAATCTACTTCCGGTGGAATTAAAAAACAAAGCTAGAATGAAAAGGTACCGTAGAAGTTACGGTCCATATTTACTAAAGACTCAAAGTTGACGTTTTAATTATGATTGAGTTCAAGTCATATGAGCGACAAGTAATTGCTTTGATATTTCAGGCTTTCCACTTATTTTATGTCACTAAAATAACCTAAATGTTGAGCAGTTTGTTAAATAATTGATTAACTCTTCTTCTGAGTTCGTGGTTTCCACAGACAATTCTGCAAAAGTATAGAATTTGACTTAAGTAGTTTTTTTCCTGCGTCCATTCTTTCTTCTTTCCACCCCCACTCCTTTATTTCCTATTTTGTACAGTCTTTGGTTTTCTGCAAAATCTTAATTTAAAGCCTGACCCGGTAGAAATGTCTCCCATAACGTCAACAGAGCAGCTCAGTCCCTGGGTTTGTCAGCGTAGAAACCGTATTCCCTAAATAGCCGCCAAGTGCTTTTATTTTGAAGTTGAAGGCGACGTGTTTCCTGCCTCGGTGTCCGGGCACTTTGCTGCAGCAGGCAGCAGGTGATGGGTTTCAACGCGTCTGGCTGCCTTAACGCTAGCTGCCCTGCTGAGCGGCGCTTCCCTCCGGGGTTTCCGCGGCGTGTTGTGACAGCTCGATGCTCTGCGCTGCCTGTCAATATTCCTCTTTCGCTGACCGGACTCCACAGGCGTCAATGGGCACACAGCGGGGGTTAATTCCCTGTCGTCTCCTCACTGACCACAGCGATTCGGAGAGCCTGAAGGAATGTGGGCTAAAAGTACAAAAAGCCGTCCTCTGTCACGTCTGTTCCCTTATCCAGCCCACAGACGCACAGCAATCACGTCTTTAATCTGTGAGGATCTCTGCAAGAGCTCAGTGAAATCCCGACTCCCACCAGCCATCTGCTCAGGAAGGTGCAATCAAAGATTTGCCAGAGCGCGTCTGCAGAGAGACTCTTAAAGATTTTTTTTTTTTTTTTTTCTTTTCAAATATTTTTTGGTGAGGTAGTTACGCAAGGCCTTGCGTGTGACAGAGACCGATGATGTCCTGTTCAGACTGCTGGATTGTGGATGGAATCCTCTTCAGTTGAATAGAGTGCTGTCAGTATTGTTGCTGTTTGCAAAAACAAAACAAACAAAAAAAAAAAAAAAACAAGCCGTAGTTGTGAGAATTAATAGTTTAATTCCCAATGGTTTTGGCTGTCTGATTAACTCTGTCATGATGAAAATACTAGTTTTGAGAAGGCTCATGTTTTTTTTGTTTTTCTTTATGAAATAAATAATCCTTCTGTTAGGTAGAGAATGTTGTGACTGCTATTTATTAAAAAAAATATATATATTTAAGCAAAAATAAAAAAAAAACCCTCTGCAATTATTTGTATTTTTAAAACCGCCCATGCAGAGTGTTGTATATTTTGCCGCTCTGTCTTTTTAAGTTAGAAGCCAATGCTTGCTGGTTAATTAGCAAGGCTATCTGCTCATGCAGAGCTTGTAGTCAGTCACTTAACTGGCCAAACATTTTAAAACCGTGTTCCCGTAATAAGAGAGAGAAATATTTCCGGACAGCTTTTAGCGAGGGGGGGGACAAAAAAAAAAAAAAGTTTACTGTCTTGACCATGTCTCAGGCTCTGTTTAACGTGGAAATATATACACAAAAGAGATCTTTAAAATGGCTGCGTGATGTTGTGATGCGAGTCGGAAGCAGGTGGAAGTCCAAACCGTCGATTCAAATGAGCCGTTTGTTTGTTTTATGCTTTGAAAAGGGCAGAGGTTGAATGCGAGAACACGCCTGTTGCTGTGGGCAGGTGTGGACCCAATGAGATTCTCACTGATATCACTGAGTAAAAACATACAAAAAAAGAAGGAGGGCTGCTCTGTATTTACATAAACAAAATGCGTGTGACGTGAGATTTTTTTTTTTTTATTGAAACCAGAAAGAAAAGTCAATTCAACTATAGAAAAAATAATATATATTGACTGAAACAGAAGTGACAGTGCTCCTAAAGCCACGTGTGTGTGTGCCAACATTTTTTTCTTGTCTGTTTGATGAAAGCTACAAAAACGCAATTCGTAAAGCCATGCTATGTTAGTTTCTCTGTCATTTTTTTGGCGTTTAAAAATAACCGACAATAAAAAAAACTAAAATCGGGTGAAAGATCTGTTGACGCTTAACTCGGATGAGAGTGTGCAGCGTCCGTTCATGTGAAGCTTTGCAGAAAACCGGACTATTTGCCCTGAGGGCAGAAGTCAGAGGGACAATGGGTGGATGTGAGGACACACTTCCTGTTGCCCAAGCAGTGAGTCTGTTTCTATGAAGAGGAGAGCGTTCCAGATAGTTGAGCATGTCCCCCACAAGCTACACTAAATCATTATATAACCATTATGTGTGTTCATAATGTACGCTGCTCATTAGCATCGGTGCAGCTGCTCTTGTTGTGGGCTCTGAGGTTTACTAATATCATTATTACACATTTGGTTCCTATGGGAACCGTAACACCTTAGAGTGGGATATAGACAAAGAAACGCTGCTTTCAAAATAAAAGCAGACCTGACACTATGAACATTTCATTGATGTGATTTTTTTGTTTTTTCGTTTTTCTTGTTTATGTTCTCTACTTCTTTCATGAGCAAAAGCATTTTTAATTTGTTGACATTCCCAGAGTGAATCACTGGTCGTGTGTGACGTGGATGAAGATCTGGTCAAGAAGTTGAAGGAGTTTCGCTTCCGGAAGGAAACCAACAACGCGGCCATCATTAGTACGTCCCTCGCCTTCTTCTCTTGCATGTTGATTATTAATTTGTTTGTGTTCATAATCTCTTACGGAAGCAACCAATTTGGCGATCGATCAGTCGTTAACTGAAGCAAAAAAAAGTGCCGAAATGCAATTGTAGGAACAACATATTCAGTTTTGCGTTTTAGATGGTAAACCTTATTTGTCCGAAAATATGTTCCTACCACCCAAGGTTTCTCCTAGAAAACCTGCTAAGCCGGGTGGCTGGGTGGTAGGGCAGTCATTCATCCAGCCGTCCGCCATCTTTTTGAGTTAAAAAATGTTTAAAGTTGAGAGAAAATTTGAAAATATTACTTAATAATTAGGTGTTATTGGAAAATTGGAAGTCTTAAAAAAAATGCAAACATAGATGAATAAGCAATGCTAAGTCTGGAGGGGGCACAATTAAAGCCTGGTGGCCCGCCAGGCTTATAATGCCGGAAACCCTGACCACAAACTCCTCAAGTGGCAGGTTTAGTCTCACCTGATTCAAATTTTGCAAATAAAAATCAGCTATTAAGATGTCAAATTATTAATCAGCTAAATAAAACTTGGATCAGCGGATTATCATCAAGCAGAGAAGCCTGAACTTTTCACATGTTGATGTTAGCTGAATTTAAAAAAAAAAGTTCACTACAGGAATGCCGCTTTTATTGCATTTTATGTGCCAATATTTTTAAAATCTGATGAATCATCAAAATATTTGATGGAACAATCGATGACTAAAATAATCGTCAGCTGCAGCCCTCCTGCAAAGCTAGTGTGCAAAACAGAGGGGCAAAATCTCGTGACTGACGGTTTAAAACAGCGAAAATGACTTTATTTCTGCTAAAGTTGATTCCAGAAGCGTTTGAGTCAACTTACTTCTTCGGTCATAACCTTTTTATTTTCCCCACATGTATTGACAGTCTAGAATCTCGTGTGTTTCAAAGCCTGACGTTTGATCTGCAACCGTCTCAGAAAGCTTGTAAAGGCTGGATTATTGAAACAATACAGTCCCATGACTGTGTTCTTATGAACTGGATGACAAGGCCAACATTCCTCTCGTGCAAGAACTTTAACCTAATGCTAAAACTGTCAAACTATTTCAGACTCAACTCCTGACTTCTCTTATTAATTGTGCCTGACTTAAAATACAGATGTGGGGGGTGCAAAAACAAGCTAAACCTACGCGTATTAAAAAGCTTTGTGGCCATGGTGACACTGAGACACGTCTGACTGCCGCGAGGTGGAGAACTGTAAAGAGGAAAAGCTTTATCCTCCACCCCGTCCGCTTCAGAATGTCATTTCTGCTGAATGGGATTAGCCGCGTGTTTGCATGACAGGGACTCTCAACTCAGAGGCAGCACACCAAATATTACAGGACACAAGCAGAGGAAGAGATTGCTTCTGCTTCTTGGTATTTCTCTCTCTGAAATGCCGGCGGATTTAGCTTTTGACTTTTGTTTTTTTGTTTGTGTGTTTCCAGTGAAGATTGATAAAGACAAGCAGCTCGTTATTCTCGAAGAAGAGCATGAGGTAAGTTGTTTTTTGTTTTAAATCTCCCAGCTTTAAATGGCTCATTTAGTGTTTATTATTTTTAAATTCACTATGCTAAAAATATTCACGTTTTTGAAACAACTTTTTTTTTTTTTTTTAGGATATTTCACCTGATGCTCTAAAGGACGAACTGCCCGAGAGACAACCCAGATATCCTTTGAACTGACGACATCTGAGTACCTACCTTTTTATAATAAAATGTAATCACGTATTAGTTGTTGTCCTTAGCCCAGGGAACGTTCATCGTCTACAGTTATAAGTATCAACACGACGATGGACGCGTGTCCTATCCGCTCTGCTTCATCTTCTCCAGTCCAGTGGGTAAGGCTGATTCTGCTGTAGGACACCCAAACAAAGCTCAAAAAGCAGTCTTTTTGGTGACGGCGTCCTGCAACTTTTAAATGTGCTTCTGCTTCAAATGAAGGCCACTAATATGACTTTGTAGAACCTGGACGTGTGCTGATGATGGAATTCATTTGTCTGTGGTGCGTCGGATCGAAGGATCGCAGGACACCGGCGGCCAAACGCTCAGCTCGTGAAAAAACACGTTTTTGGTTTTGTTTTTCCTTATGTATATTTGTTTTGCTTGGCAGGTTGTAAACCGGAGCAACAGATGATGTACGCAGGAAGCAAAAACAAGCTGGTGCAAACGGTTCAACTGACCAAGGTTGGTGAATCTTTGGCTATGTTCACAGACGTAGCATTTGAAAAGATCAGACGTGCATCAGATTTAGGATGACTTATCAAAGTAGAGTGGGTGGCATTAAAAAAAAAATAAAAATCCGAATTTCAGTGAAAAAGTAGCTAAAACATTGAGTGGGTTCTTCGTGGCCCGGTTGTATCCACTACAAGGTGCTAACAATGTTAGCGTTCAGCGTTATATAAAATGTACCTTCTCAAGCTTTACATTGCCTTGTAATGTTATTCCCTTGTCAAAAACATACCAGTGTTGCCTTGATTCTTCCATCCGAGCTTGAGAAATCATTTCATCTCCCACGGCAACCATTCAGCTGTGCAAAACACCCAGGTGCACCTACCTCCACCTTCAAGAAGCAGCTCCTCCTCAGAGCTGCAGTGTTCAGGCTTCTGCCTTCCAGAGCTCCTTCAGACTAGCCAGCAGCAATTGGCAAACATCTGGTGGAACTGCCCTTCTGCTGAGTTTATTATACCAGCTTCTTCTCAGTAAAACGCTGGTAAAAATGTTATTAAAGGTTTATAGAGGAGTGATGTTGTGATTTCTTTTCTAACCTGGCCCACGAAGCCCAAACAAGAGCCTAAAGAGGTCTCTCTTCTCCTACAAAATGGTTCTGTTACGTATTTGGTTAGTTGCAGTCTTCACCTGTACCACTAGATGTCATTAAACTCCTGTCTCAGCTCTCGCCATGGGAAGAAGTAGGGAAATACAAGATGTTGATTTTGTTTTTGGAACAAATATTCTCTTTTATTCTGCAGCAGTTTTATACGTTTTACATGCAGGAGGTTTAAATAACAAACTTTTGGTCATTTTTCTCTCTTTCCTTTTTCATTCTTATTTGACAGGCGTTTGAGATCAGGAACACAGAGGACCTAACAGAAGATTGGCTTAGAGAGAAACTTGGATTCTTTCGCTAAGTAAGGTTTTCTCATCCGGAGGCTTGGGATGCGAGGGGGATCCTGACCGCACAACCATGCTCCATCTTTCAAGAAGAACACACTACAGATGTTACCTTCCTCTCTCAGCGGACCTGATTTTAAATAGCTTTTGCAAATACTCTGCTCTTAACGGCCATATCTGTGAGGTATAAGGTGTGTATATATATATATATATATATATATATAAATATATATATATATATATATATATATATATATATACATTTTGTATTACAACTCAGCTTGTGCCAGAATGTCCAGACCATCACCAGAGTTCGAGCGCCACCTCTGTGACCGTCAACAATCACGGCCATATCTAAACCTCGCCCGTCCCGTTGCCTCAGTCTGCAAACGCTATTTGATTCAGGTCTGCTTTTGCCTCCCATACCATCTCTCCATGTGCCAGTGATGTGTCTGTATCGAATTAACACTCCCGTAGGTTTTTTAAAGTGAACAGAAATGAAACGTGCGTTTCCGCCATTTCCGGAGCATGCCCTCATCGTCCGGGGGGGGGGGAACTCAGCCTCTTCATAGCTATGATTTTTGTTTCCTTAAGAAGTTTACACTCAACGATTTTGCAACTGAGGCCCTCCTCAGTCGATCTGTTTTTACCTTTTTATTTTTCACGGTTATTTGGAAGTCCAACTGGCTAATCTTTTTTGTTTCTCTTATTTTTGGTGTCTAGGTTACATTTATGTTGATTTTTAGAGGATTTTTTTTTCCCATTTAGTTGTAGCTACAATCCAGAAAACACTACTGAGGTCCTTCAGTACTCACCCAAGGGCATTTAAATGATAAGGTGCATACTGACAGTAGAAGACAAAAACACTAACACTCACACCTAGTGAGGGAAACTGAGCACATGAACGAGAAACCGTGGCTAAAACTATTCGGTGCCTTGCGAAAGTCTTTACACCCGTTGAACTTTTTCACATTTTGTCACGTTATAAACACAAACGTGATCTTGATACCGTTTCTTCAGTGACGTACTCAACTGAAACTCTGAGGTCTCTTCATTCAGATGATTAACAACACCCAGAGATTTACTCCAACTTTGGAGTAACGGGGGAATAAATGCACACACTTTTCAGAATTTTATTTGGTAAGAAATTTTGAAAGCCGCGCGTTGTCCTCCTTCCTCTTCACAATGATCATTTCCGCCGTTATTTGTTCTCGTTCTCTATCCGCATACAGTTTCTGCAGTAGAGTGACGCCAATCGTACAAGAGGTCACGTTTTAACAAAAATGTGTTTTTGTTACGTTTTTTTTCTGACGCTTCCAAAAATATTGAACGGAAATCATTCTCTTTTTGTAAAAATTTTATGTTTATGATGGATCTAAAATACAGAAAATAAATAAATAAATTTATGTAGGACAATAATTTATTATTTGGAAAATGACTTAAATGAATTTTCTGTCATACTTGCTTCAGTAGGAGAAAGCGCAACAATTTTTTTTTTTTTTGTTTTGTAAAAGTCACTGACCCCTGGCCTATTGCATAACATCCCCAATAAAATACATTACAGATTGTAGTTATAACGTTACATCATATGGAAAAGTTCAAAGCTTCACCTTTGCAAGGCACCGCAGCCCCGTTGGTTTGAATATGGATGAATTTTCTTCCTCTTCAAAGAAAATAAAAACATGAACGATTTGTATTGTCTTTGACCTGCATATTCCTTGAACGGTTCGAACCAGGGTACAGTATTTCCAGATACATTCCAAACACAAACCTTTTTTTTTTTTTTTTTTATTATTTTCACTCAAAACTTTAGTACTCATGACGGCAAAGACAACGGCACACAGGGTGGCAAATATCTGCCCCCGATTTTAATCTACTGGAATACCGTCTCTTTATGCGGAGCTTGTCAGCTATCATTGTGCGTTGGAACTCCTACTGTTCTACTGAATGTTGATTAATTCTCATGTAAAGCCACTTTATTTGCTGTGTAGCTATTGCAGCCTTAAAAAAGTAATGGTGTAACTCCTCGAAACGCCGGTTGTGCTTCATATTTTAGACGTTGGGCTGTTTACGTCTCCACAATGGCTTCCTCATGCCGAAACGTGGCAGCTCCTCATAATCGGTGCCAGTCTCAAAGTCCTCGGTCCAGTTGCTAACGATGTGTTTTGTGTATTTTCTTGGCAAATTCTAAAATCTGTTGTGAACCGCAATGTTTCATGTGTCACTGTGCAATAGGCATGGGCTGCTCACCTGTGTGACGGTTTTAAAAAGTTTGTTTTAAGATCGCTCCAGAAGCCTTTCTTCCTGTTAATCGAAGGCAAACACTTTAAGTGATTGATTGCCCTCGTATTTTTCAAACTCTTATTTTGAAGTAGGAAAGGAAGTAGTTCTTGAGTTGCCCTGAATCGACAGTCTTCATATCCGTTTTGGTTGACGACATTCTTAAATTGTTTGTGTGGAAGCAGTTTAAGTACTGCTGGGAAAAAAAAAACACCACCGCCACTAGCTAAGAAGCTAAAGTTAGCATGTCCTTTGAAGCCCTGTGTCTGGGACCTAATCTGTAATCAATAATCGCAGAACAACACAAATTGAAGTTTCTGAAATCTCTATTGTCGACATTCGTATTCCCCAAATTATTGCTAAAATCTCATATTAGCTTAGCATTCTTGTGTTACTCTATAAAGAGCAGAATGGTAAAATATCCTGCACAATGAAGTTTAGCTGCAAGTTGGTGATAAATGTCTGATAAATATCAGGTGTTATTCTATCATGTTAATGAGTTTAATATTAGAGTTTTTTAATTTTTTTGGAAACCGTGGTACCAAAACACTTCAAACCAGCCCAAGCCTATTGGTCAAACACTGTCTGGATTTCTAAAGAGCTTTGGGTTTTTTTTAAATGTATGTTCTGTAAAAAAAAAAAACAAAAAAAAAACACAATCAATATAAGCAGCTCCAAATAGCAACGAAAAACATCTTTTTAGTAAAAAGAAATGTATTCCAGATCCTGCAGTGACTTACTTTCATGCGACGGTGAGTAAAATCCTCAACGAGCCGTGGCTCAGGAGGCTTTTCCGATTCTTATTAAAAGCGTCGTCCCACCTCTGTATGTCGGTCACATCCTCAGAGGAGATTAAATGGGAACGTGCGAGCTCCACGTCTCATCAGCGTCGTCCCCAAGTGCAGTTTTTATCAAATGAAAAAAAAATGGGAGGGTGAAAGGCTGTAGGTCTCACCACAAAAAAAGATGTAGTACGGTTTAGCTCACCAATGCCTTGTCTTAATTCCTTATTATCTCCTGGACAACTCAAACGTGAACATTGGATAAGAGCACGTGGCACTAAAATAAATGTTTCTTGACATTTTTGTTACTCAAATCCTATTTTAACCTGCTTGTAACAAGACACTAGGAGTGTAGAAACAGACTTTGATTGCTCCTGTGTTGATGGTAATTCATGTCTACTGATGAGATATACACTGCCTGCCTCATGTTTGCCTGTCTGATGAAGCTACAGGAGAGAATTAGAATAAATTCATTTTACCTACCGACACTAAACTTCTTATAAAAAAAAAAAAAACTTTATGGAATATATTAGGAATTATCCAGTCAGGGGATCATATGCTAACTCTGAAATGTGCAATCTTCTTGATTTTATGGGCTTAAAACATAAAAAAAAACAACCAGACTATCTTTCCAAATTGTCCAGATGCCATAAATGTGGACAGCTACTGTAAATCGATGCTTTCTCTACTGAATGTAAACTATTTCCATCGAACTGCTTGCTCTTCGAGACAGAACCAACGTCTTTACATCTCAAACATCCGGAACCGGTACTATGAAACGGTGAGACACCTTCAGCTTCACCGCTTGGGTTTTTCAGCGCCGCACACAACAGGAAGGAACGGTGCTCCTTTCCTTCGCGCGTCACAGCTTAACGTTCAGCGAACCGTCACCGACTCCACCTATGGCGCACGACTTGAAAACCAGCGGCGACTTTCGTAGTACAGGCCTCTGTATTTGAGCTGTATTCCTACTCTACCTGAAGTCTTTACATGCTTATTGTTTCTTTACAAAAACAATAAAATACTCAATGTTTGTTAAATTAAGTGGAAATGCAATGTAGTAAACTGTCTTCTGTGTTATCGAAGTCAACCTCACTTTTGGTTTCGAGCCTTGCCTCTGCTTGTATCCTGTGGATTCCTGAGCTTCTCCTATGTGTTGTAAATCCGACCCTTTGAACCATTTATCCTGCGAATGTGTAGTTTTGCTCAATAAGTGTCCTCTCTGATCAAAATGCCTATGATTTTTTTTTCCTTTCCTTTTTACTAAAAACCGAAACATCTATGATAACCAGCTGTCTCATGACGTCAGTGAAACTTGACATATTTCTATACCTGTGTCTGTCCTGTTGTCCAAATAAACTGACAGTGACGTCTACGCCTCTGCTTTTATTCAGGAGTGATTAGTCGGTTTTTGCCTTTTCACGAGACATGTGGACATATTAGAAAAGTGTCCAAAGAAGATCTTGTATAGGGAGATTTCAGCCATATGGGAAAGTATGGAATTTACTTTTATCCAGATCTTTACAAGTAGGAAATAATACAACCAATTCTGGTGTTTTCTTTACTTTTTTATTCCCTATCTTCCATTTTCAAATGTTAAACTTGGTGAGAGGTTACAAAAATTTTAGATTTACATTTAAATGAAATGCCGCAAAACAATTAGATAAAAAAAATTTTTACTCAATATTTTGGTTTTGACAAGCCAAGAACTTGGGATATTTCACTGTTTTGGCCTCTGAGTAACTTTAGATTCAGGTTGAACTGGGGGAAAAAATAGAATAGAAATAAAATGGAATGAAGGCATCAGTGTTCACAAGTTGTTTTAATAAATCTATGTTTAGTGTGTGGCTTATTCCAGTTCTTACTTACAGATCTAAGTGTTATAAATTTACTCCATACTCTGAAAATCAAAAGTCTATATCAGCATTTTGTTGTTTAATGATTTCTGGAGAACTACTGTGAGGACAGTTCTTGTTTTATACAGAAAAAAAAAAAACTGGAAAACCATGAGCTGGAAAATATTGGAAGTTTTATATAAAAAAAATATTGAAAAATTGTACCGTTTACTACACACTGTATGTGTGTAACACAGCAAGCATGCAGATGAATAAAGATTATTATTACAATATTTAGTAGGTAATGCTTGTAATGTATCAAGTTGGGAGATTATTTATAATCTAAAAAAGCAAGGTTGTAAATAAAGTGAATTAAAGATGTTTCATGTCATACATGACATGAAACATCCACACGATGGAAGCAGCACATCTGCAAAGGATTCCAGCTGTTTATCTGAGAAGAAAAGAGAGATTCGGAGCCGCCTGCATCATCCGGGGGAGGATGATGCAACTATTTATACATTTATGGATGCAAGCATTCATAAATGCATAAATGCATTGCATTATAAATGCATTTATAGCATAAATGCTATAAATTTATAAATGCATAAATTTATAGCATTTATAAATACATTTATAAATGCATTTATAGCATCCATAAATGTATAAATGCAATGCATAAATGCATTTATAGCATTTATGGATGCTAGCATCCATTTGTGCCATAGGTATAAATGGAGATATAAATGTGTCTACCAGAGGAATACTCTGGTAGACACAACATAACTCCATCCATCCATTTTCTGTGGGAGGAAGCTGGAATACCTGGAGAGAACGTTTTTCAGGTTGCCGCCACCATCAGAGTGGTGCAGGGGAGGGACAGACACAGAAGAGGTTATGTGTACAGTCAGACTTCTTCCCCCATCTTGTGATACGCTACAAGCGGCAGCGGCAAATGTCGCCAGGCTGTCTGTACTTAAATAGACATCTACCTATCTATATAGACATCTATGGGTATCTAGAGATCAATAGATAGATACAGACAAGACTCAAAACAAACAATTTTTGCTACTCATTCTCTGGAGTGATCTCCTTTTCTGAGGGTTCTGGAGTCTCCTCATCTCCAATGAAGACATCTATGATGTCTGAACAGATCTCACGGGAAAGGATAAAAAGTTTGCGGAGAGCATCTTATGGATGTGCTTGATATGCACTGACAATATCCTGGTCAAAATGGTCAGAAAAACAGCTCTTTATTTGGTGCTGTTGTAAATGCTCTCTACATGTCTGTTGTATCTCTCAGCTGTAGTTTGTTGATGGTCCTTGTACATTTCCTTCATCGGAGGGGGAAATTACCTACAGCATCTGCAAGGTATTTTTCTCGAACCTACAAAAATAACCACAGACAACATATATGAATTAAATATGGTCAGGCTTCTGCAGAAGGAGAAGTCTCCATGAACAACTTCCTTCAAGCTGTCCACAGAGAGTTCTGATCTGCTTTCACGTGAGCTGCCTCTATTGTAAAAGAAAAACAATCACATGGTGCGGTCAGGAAACAACAGAGGTCGTAAAACACTTAACACAAACAGACCAACAACTCAGTTCCAGGTGTGATATCTGACCTACCATCTGAGCCCAGGTCAGCTCTAGGTCAAACTAGCAATTAAGGAAGTGAGCAGATAAACACAAGAAGACGTTAAGGTCTGAGAACCATAAAGTTTTACAACCTGGTCAGTTTATACACACACAAGAGAGAGAACACTTTAACCTAAAAATCACATTAGTAATAACAAAATGATAATACCAAAAAATCTCTAACATTCCCCCCTTTTTATCATTTTACTGTGTGTAAACTTTTATGCAAAAGCCAAGCCTAGAAAAGAAAGTAAAAGAAAATAATAAAAACTAATCTAAACACAGAAAAAAATACAGAGCCGTATTTAAACCTCCAATCAGTCTTTCACGCACACACACACATCAACAAGACAGCAAACAAACCAGCAATGCACTTTTGTAGCAGGGGACTCCGTCGTCCCTGCGGAATTTAACTGCTTTTCCTGAGTACAGATTTTTTTTTTTTTTTTTTTTTTTTTTTTTTTTTTTTTTTTTTTTTTTTTTTTTTTTTTTTTTTTTTTTTTTTTTTTTTTTTTTTTTTTTTTTTTTTTTTTTTTTTCTCAAACCTCCCAGAGTTTTAGTTAACACGCTGATTAACAAGGCTTCTCAAACCTCCCAGAGTTTTAGTTAACACGCTGATTAACAAGGCTTCTCAAACCTCCCAGAGTTTTAGATAACACGCTGATTAACAAGGATTCTCAAACCTCCCAGAGTTTTAGTTAACACGCTGATTAACAAGGCTTCTCAAACCTCCCAGAGTTTTAGTTAACACGCTGGTTAACAAGGATTCTCAAACCTCCCAGAGTTTTAGTTAACACGCTGATTAACAAGGATTCTCAAACCTCCCAGAGTTTTAGTTAACACGCTGATTAACAAGGCTTCTCAAACCTCCCAGAGTTTTAGTTAACACGCTGTTTAACAAGGATTCTCAAACCTCCCAGAGTTTTAGTTAACACGCTGATTAACAAGGATACTCAAACCTCCCAGAGTTTTAGATAACACGCTGATTAACAGCGTGTTATGACAGTTCTTTTACTGTCATACCCTCCTACATCCAGACAGAATGCCTATTTACGTCTGCGTGGTCTGTTTGGTCTGTTTGGTCTGTCTGGTCTGTGTGTATCCATCGGTAAGGTTGGCAGTGGGAAGCAACGCAAATTACCGAGCCGGTCTTCGTTGTCTTCAGTTTGTGTGTAACATGTCCTTGATTCACATGGCAAACGCAGTGCATTGAAAAGTTTTATGCCAACCATTCTCACTCCCGTGCAAAACCTTGCGATCTTCTTGTACAGCCCTAATCTGGGTGTCAAGTATCTTGGCAAGTATTCCAGTCTTCTGCAGAGTCCTGTTATCCCTGAAGGTCCGTATCTCATATCTGAGGTTCGGTTTGGGTCGACTGAAATTATTTAGTCCCAGTCCAGCTGCAAGGCACCTTATACCTCTGGATAACAAACTCATTGTGTCTGTCAGACGTTCACTGGCTTAATTTCGCCTCAAAAATGTTCTTAAATATAGAACTGGCTGTCCCTTCGTTATGGAAGTTGAATGAAAGTAACAGCAGAGATTCTGTGACGTTATAGACGGTTTACTTATCTAGCCACGTCACTGCTATGTTGCGTAGACCCCTACGACGTCAGACAGCTGACGTCAGCAAGGTGAATCCCAGAGAGTATCACGTGAGGGATTGAAGCTCGGCTGGCTAGCACAGTGGCTAACAGGAATTGGTCAAGTTTCCCTCCACATCTTGCTTAAAACCCACATTGGTGTGTGGTAGGACATGAGTTGGCTGATAGTTTTGCTGAGAGTGCTGCAAAAAAGAATATTCTCGATTTAAATATTAAAATGAGTAAAAATGAGATAAAGATTATTATAAATATATATCAAGAAAAATGGCAAGACCGTGGAATAGAGGAGACAATGCTAGGTTTTATTATAGTATCCCAAAAAAATGGAGGAATTTAGAAAATGTTATAAAAAAAAAACAAAGAATATATTATATTAATAATAAGATTTGGACAGACAGGATTAAATAGTACTCTTAAAATAATTAATAAACAACGCAGGTTGTTGTAATTATTGTAGAAAATTAGAAAGTACATATTTTTTTAGAATGTAATAAATATGTTCAGGAAAGAGAGGTGTTACTCAGAGATTTAATTAGGAATAACAATTAATTGGATATTATGGGGCGATAATAATAGTTAAACGCCTGATCCATACTCCAATCTGGAAGGTGGCGGTAATGCACATACAAGTTGTTTGCCAACAGCCATAGAAGAAGAAGAAGAAAAAGCAGCAGAAGAAGAGGACGCCTGCATCATCCGCTGACGGAGTCAGGAGGAACCCACCAGAAGAACCGTAGAAAAATGGCGTTCACATTCGCGGCCTTTTGTTACATGCTCGCTCTGCTGCTCACGGCGGCGCTTATCTTTTTTGCTATTTGGCATGTAAGTACACATTTACACCGACTGCTTTCCTGACTGTCCAGGTGGAGAAGAAGTAGCGAGGAACCCAAACGCGGGCTTGAAACGCGGGCCTTCCTAGTGGGCAGCAGAAGTGGCGGTTTCCGGTCAGAGTCAGCTCCTCCAAGACGCTGGGGACGTCTCGAGACAAAGCTTTAGCGCTAACTAAACTGACGCACGCTTACTTCAGAAACCTGTCTACTACTTACTGAATGAGTGAATGAATGAATGAATGTTACACACCTGGTGTCGGCTCGGACGGAAAGCTCACCCTACTAGCACCGATACAGACGCTGGTTTTACACATAATTTTGAATTCAGGTGTTTCCTTAATGGACGTCGTATTAGACGTCCACAAAACACACTGAGCTTCCGTGCTAACAGCTAGCAGGCTAACGACAGCTAACAGGCTCATGACAGCTAGCAGGCTCATGACAGCTAGCAGGCTCATGACAGCTAGCAGGCTCATAACAGGTAGCAGGCTCATGACAGCTAGCAGGCTCATAACAGCTAGCAGGCTCATAACAGGTAGCAGGCTCATAACAGCTAGCAGGCTCATGACAGGTAGCAGGCTCATGACAGCTAGCAGGCTCATAACAGCTAGCAGGCTCATAACAGCTAGCAGGCTCATAACAGCTAGCAGGCTCATGACAGCTAGCAGGCTCATAACAGGTAGCAGGCTCATGACAGCTAGCAGGCTCATAACAGCTAGCAGGCTTGTAAGCATTTTGCAGGACTTTTGACATATTTAGTCCGGAAACGCTAATTGCTTTATGGCTCTTCTGCTGTATTGTGACCATTTTCTCGCCACTTGTAAAGAGGGTGGAAGAGTGTGACTGTCAAGTGTTGAAAAAACTTTTAAGTCATACTTTTATTAACTTTCTCTTTGTTTGCCATCGTTAGCTTTGTGGTTTCTCAGACACTGTTGTAAACTTTAGACCATGGTGGTTACTAATTTGCAATAAATGTCATGCAACAAGAATTGGTAATGTATTATAGAAAAAACACACAAATAAGTGTTATACCAAGTTGTTGCTACAAGCTTTGAGTGACCTTTGACCCACCCTCTCTCCAAGTAGGTGTGGGAGGGTAGTTAAAGGAAATTAGCTTCTGCCCTGACACATTTAGCATTAGCTAGGCAGACCCAGCTGTCATGACTAACAAGTGATTTCAAAGGGTTTGCGTTGCGGCAGCAGTTTATTTAATACTAAAACTTCTTAAGATGAAGACAAAAATGTGCTGAGATTAAATGTTATGTTGCTGCAATAACAAATCAGTTCATTTGAAATGATTTTACACAGCTTCTTCTTGCGTGTGTAAACTTGGTGGATTGTTCATTCAACTGGAACATCATAAATATCATCATGCCGGCATTAATGCGACATATTTCTTCGTTATTTCCAGATAATTGCATTTGATGAGCTGAAGACCGACTACAAGAATCCTATAGATCAATGCAACACTTTGAATCCGGTAAGTGCGTCTGCCCTCCCTTCTGCTGTCTTAAACAACTGCATGCAGATGCTCTCTGTTACAACTGTACCGTTATCTACATTATCTTTTATCTTTTTGTTTTCCAATCATTTCTCTGCACTGTTATGCTAAATAACCTGCCTGTTTTTTTTTTGTTTTTGTTTTTGTTTTCTTTTGTTATTTTAATTGAGTGACCTTGTCGGCTGTGAAACTAACGCGTTTTCATTTTTTTTTTTTTTTTTTTCCCAATCTGCTTCTTTTGCCCCCTCTTTTCTTTTCTCAATGCCTAAAAGACAATTGAAAAGGTCAAAAAGATTAAGAGAGTCAAAATTGCAATAAAGGTTTGTACCAGTCTTTGAAATGCCCGCTGAGTTCAACTTGGTCCGAACTCTTGTCGTTTTGCACGGAGAAGTGTTTGCTAAGGTCTTTTCAGTTAACTAACTGGAGTTGCGTTCTGGTTTAGATGAAAACGTCACGTTTTCCCCTTTCTTTTTTTTTTTTTCTTTTTAAAGATTACTGTCGCGTTCTTAAGTAATACAGTTTTCATTTCTGGGTCGGCTATCTCTGCTCTACCCTCGCAGATTTTACATTGCCAGCTTTTCCTTGGATATTGTTCTTATTCCAAATGTATTCACACCCTTGAATGTTTTTACATTTTGTCCTGTTACAACCTCGGCATCGAGTTTAATTGTGAAATGAAAAATATTCACTTCTTTACAAGAGCAGTCACATAAAGAAGTGTCATTTGCATCACTAAACGAAACAACGCAACTGCATTCAATCACATTTTCAAATGTGATATTTATTGATGGTTTCATTGGACAGTCAGTGGAGAAAAAGGTAACAATCCCGACAATATGGACAGTTTTGCCAGTTTTTAGCGTCATTAACTGTGATTTATTGCCAATAAGTCGGAATACAAGAAATGTATTGCGATAAACAATAAGCAATGCAATAAATGACCATCTCTACTTCCACACTTCCCACATCTTTTCTAAAAAAAAAACAAAAAAAAAAACAAAACATGGATGCTACCTCTGAATCGTATCGGTTTGTTTTGTCGCTGTACTGGGACAAAATGTGACGGAGTAAAAGGGCAGTGAATACTTTGACTGGACACGGCTTCCGTGTCCAGCAGATTGTTGTAAGGATCTCCTGACGCGTCGCGTTGGCTATGGCTTATTGATGAAGCGTTAGCTTTTAACTGAAAAGACTGGCAAATGCTTAAAGCATGCATGATTTCTATTACAATCAACCCTTTTGTTTGCCCATGGTTTGACAGATGGTAGTTCAGAAAACTCTCCATGTGTTGGACAAAGGCTTGAATCAGTTGGCTGGATGATCTTCAAGGCTTTCAAGTTGCAGCTCGACCACATTCTTCACTGAAATATGCATACCAAAACAAATGTGTTCTTTTCCCCATGAATTAGAGGTTGCAGTTTGAGCCACTGTTTGTCCGATGTAAGCTGCTGTACGTGAGCTCAGAGTTGGCTCTGAGCTCCATCACCTGCGGTTCTCAACAGATGGCGGCAGAATCCCACCCACCTCTCTCCAGCTCAGCACTATTTAAAACCTCTGATTGGCTAGAAATTCTCCATAGGAGGAGGAGTTTGTGTAGAGGGGGGAGAAAGTCAGGCTCCACATACCTGTAACCCACGGCGTTCTACATAGTCTGGTATTCAAGCTCTGAGCCCAGTTTGAACCCGTTTGGGGTCATCATTGCCCCCCTCCGTCTGTTCAGTTGTGTCGTATTTGGCAGCGCAGTGCAGATCCTGCACATTCCCCACGCCCCACACCTGTCCTTCTGTGGGCCGTTGGTTTGGGTCCACCTGCTGTAATTATTTTTATTTTATTTTTTTATCCCTCAACCCCCAAATGCATGGCTTCCATGTGGTGCTTCCATCTGCCCCCCTGAACCCGACGCTCAACCCGACCTCAGGCACGCTGGCTGCATCAACGCCGCTCGCGCTCACAGCATGGTTCTCGGAACAACGTGCTGTCGCAAAGTGGGGACCATGTGCAGATTTGTCGTCGCTGCAGACACGTCGGTGTTCAGATGCACCGACGTTGTCCTGAGCAAGCGTCGTCGTTTAGGTTAGATGCACATGGTGATGCACGTCGCTGGACCAGGGTGGGAAATAAAATCTCTTTGGTCCACTTGCAAAAATCGATCTCTAAACTCTGAAAAGTAGCTCATGGTTTTGCTGAAGCTGGCAAAATGAGACTTAAAGTTTTATCACAATATTTTGTAGTAATGTTGTGATAGTAATTAAAAATGATAACTATCTATCTTTAGGTAATGGTATGGCTATGACTGAATAATACACCAATCATATCCCCACAAACACAAATACCCTCTACATATTACATATATATAACATATTTTCAAATTTATTGATGCTCTTTTTGTATAAATGTTGGTGAAATTAGTAAAATCTACAATTCGGACAGTTTTGGGGGTTATAAACATCCCTAATTTGAATTTACTGCGACAACGATGAATCAAAATTCTTATCACAAGAAATTTATCGCGATAAGCGATACAATAAATGCCCACCCCTAAGCTGGAAGTCAGGGAGGAACTTCTTTGTGGTTTTTAATCTAAATACTGAAAATCAGATTTATTTATTTATTTTTTTCAATCCAGAGTTATCGACTTTGCAAGTGGTGGATCTTGATTTTTCACCCTGTTATTCGGTTAAAAATGGCGTCCGACGCCGAGGTATGCTGTCACCTCGGCTACATGCATTGTAACCATACAATTTAACACGTTACACAGACACTCAGTATTTGTCTTTCACTCGTTTTTATGAATGACGTCACCCTTTTTTCCTATTCTTTTGTTTGTTTGTTTGTTTTGGTTTAGACGTCTGAGTGAGAACACCTCAGTCTTTGCTGTCTAAAGACGGCTGGTTTTCTTCAGGGAGCTGCGGCATCCTCCCATGTCGTCCTCTGACTGTCTCGGCTTCCTGAACGTCTCGTTTTGAGGAAACCGGCTGTGCCTGTGCTTTGACGTCTCCTCTCCTCTGCTCTGTTTCAGCTGGTGCTGCCAGAGTATCTCATCCATTTCTTCTTCTGCGTGATGTTTCTGTGTGCGGCCGAGTGGCTCACCCTCTTCCTCAACTTACCGCTGCTGGCTTATCACGTCTGGAGGTGGGTAACCGAGCAACCAGCTGAAACAGGAACCCTGTGCTTTGTTTGTGATGAACAGATTTATTCATGTTGTTGCTGTGCCACAGGTATACGAGCAGACCGGTGATGAGCTCTCCAGGACTCTATGACCCGACTACCATCATGAATGCCGACATCCTGGCCTATTGTCAAAAAGAAGGCTGGTGCAAACTGGCTTTCTACCTCCTCTCATTCTTCTACTATCTCTATGGGTACACGGCTTTTTCTACTATTTGTCTCACTTTGAAAATCATGCAGTACCTTGAAAACATTCACACTTTTTAAAGCGTCTCCCATTTTGTCTCAACAAACTCCTGTGTATGTCATTGGAGTCTTATGTGATAAAGTCTCTTGGTTTCACACATCTAGACATTGAAGGTCCTTCTTTGCAAACCGGCTCAGGCTCAGGCGGATTGGATGCACAGAATCAGTGAACGTTTTGTCTTTTCACTTCATTCAACAGTAAATCAGCTCTCTGCATCGGTTGAACACGCGGCTCTGCAACCGAAATCACAACTGGCTCTGAATAACTTTGGCTTTAAAGGAGCCACTTAATGTTTTTAAATGCAAAAATAACAATTTTAAGGTTTTTAAAAATTCTCCTGCAATATTTCCTGCAATTTTGACAAAGAATGACAGACACTAAAATTCCCATTAATGTGTTTTAGACCCGTTTTCCTTTAAGGCTATTTTAAAACCCAAAAATAGACATAAAATGCTTGTTCTATAAAGATTGCAAGTCATTTCTGAAAGGAGATATTTGTCTAAAATGTTGTATTTTTTTTCAGTCATGTGACATTTGCATCTTTAAATTAGTGTTGTTGTCATTTCCTGAGAGCAAAATGGCCCTTTAAGCGATAAAGGTTTCTACCCCTGACCTGTCAGATACAATTTAATTGAATGCTGAAGAGGCTTATTTTCTTTATTTAACTAAAGTTTTAGATTTGTGATGTGCCAAAAACGTGAGGAAGTTGATGCTGCATGACTGCACCAGAAACACTTCCAGTACAGCAGTAAGGAAATGTTTACAGTGTTCCAAATTATTATGCTAATTGGATTTAACTTTTTGTTGTGCTACTAAATTAATAGATGGTATTATGTGTCAGGGCTCTTTGAATTACTGTAATTAATTTCATAGAGCTGGTTGATTAGTTTGTCTGATGAGCTCAATTAAAGGAAATCTACTTCAGGATGTTCCACATTATTAAGCAGGCCACAGGTTTCAAGCAATATGGGAAAAAGAAAAGATCTCTGCTGACGAACATTATCAGATACTGTAGTGCCGTATGACAAGATATGAAAACATTAAATATTTAACGAAAACTGAAGCGTTATTGTACCGTGCAGAGATTTGTGGCCGATTCAGAACAAGTTTGTACAGATAAAGGCAAAATGAGGAAGATTTCTGTTAGACAAATTCATGGGATTAAGAAAGCAGCTGTTAAAATGCCCTTACAAAGCAGCAAACGGTTATTTGAAGCTGCTGGTGCCTCTGGACCTGAAGGTGGCGGATCCTCCAGAACCTACTATTCGTCCACCTCTAACCAGAACTCACAAGCAGAAACTCGCAGTGGGCCCAGCTGTACCTGAAGATTAATTTTCAAACAGACTTGTTCACTGATGACTGCTGTGCAACCCTGGATGGTCCAGATGGACGCAGTAGTGGACTGGTGGTGGAGGGCCACCACGACTCAACACGTCAGCAAGGAGGTGGTGGAGTCATGCTTTGGGCCCAAATCATGGGGAGAGAGAGAGAGAGCTGGTCAGGTCCTATGTTAACATGTAACTCAGCCTGTTGAGATGTTTTTGATTGGAATAGCTTTTGATTTTAGTACATGTGACCACTTAATGCTGTACATTCAAAGAATGGCTGTTTGCAGATCTTTATAATCCATGAAATGTTTAGAAAATCTGCTGTGCATAATAATTTGGAACAGAGAATTTTGAGTTTTTTTATTTTTGAAATAAGTACTGTTCTCATGGGGAGCTTTGTTCAGTAAAATGTATCCTGTAATAGTTACAGACTTTGAAAATTATGCCGACTATCATTTGCATTGACCATTTAAGAAAATATCACTTGCGTAATAATTTGGAACACGGTGTATTTTCCTCAATTTGTTTGTCAAAACTGCAAATTTCCAACAGATATAAATTGTGACAACACCCCGAGTCGTTTTTTTTATTTTGCCAGCCACAAACGTTGAAGGTGTTGCATAATCTCACTGGCTGTGGTCGGTAAGATTAGGCGACTTGAGTGAACCCGATCGTAATCCCAATCTGTCTCTTCCAGAATGATCTATGTTCTGGTGAGCTCCTAAAGACGTGGAGGGAAGCGGACCGGGCCGTACAGTAGATGACCAGACACTATGATCCAAGTGCTGGAACACTGGACCTGCTGGAGACCAGTATGAGCAACACGAGCCGTTATTTCAAGTGGACGAGTCCCCTGACAAACACACACACACACACACACACACACACACATGAACAGTGCAGCGAGTCATTCTGGAAACTTCCAACCTCTAAAGACTCTTGGTCGCAGCGTTTCTGTCAAAGCACTACAATGTAAAAAAAAAATTCTGGAAATATGGACAAATTTCAACGGACAAGTTAATCGTTTCGCTCCTCTTTTTTTTTTTTTAGTGCTTGATTTAAATAATTGTTTTCCATCTTTGCTCCCTGCTTTCAAGTGTTTACAGATTATGATTTTGAGGTTTGTGTGTGTGAATCTAAACCGTGTGTTGATCCGCTTTAAGGTTGTTTTTTTTTTGTCTTACAGCTGATGTACTGTGAGCAGGTAGTTAATTATCAAAGATCTTAGCTGCAGACGGTTCAATCTGTTCAGACTAAACATGGACTGAAGGAATAAAAGATGAGTCATCTTGTAGTGAAACATGACGCACACACGATCTTATCAGGTTTTATTTCCAATGAATTGTTTCAATATTTAAAATCTACCCACCTGTCCAAACATTTAGTTGTGTCCATATAAATCCAGTCGGGATCATGTGTTTATTTTCTGTAAATTTTCTCTTGTAGCTCTGAGTTAAGCGAGAGGCCGACTCGACAGCGACGTGTTCCACGTTTTAAAGCTTCAGTAGCAAACTGCTGACGTGCCATACTGTTGAATTGTACCTTTTGATCTGTTTCTGGTTGATTTGAACACAAATAGTCCATGTTGTCAGCATCTCCGGTCTATTTATTGTTTACTGGATTTTTTTTATTTTTTATATATATATATATAATTTCCTGTGACATCAAGCACTCCTGCATCTCTGTCAAAACTTCTTTAGTTCAATAAAAGTTATTTAGCTCAAGCTTCCACTGGTTAGAGCAATCTCTTTCATTTCACACCAGTCAATTCACCAAGACGCCGTCTTCACTCGGTCACAGTTTTATGGATTATATCTAATGTCATGTTTGGAAAAATAATTCAAAATAAAACCAAAACACTGAAATTTTCTGCAAAGTTTATTTTTTATTTTTTTTCTTGTGCAGTGGATCTTTTTAAAAATGATTTTGGTACAGAAAATGTACACATCTACTCAACTTTTTTTAATGCTTCAACACAGGCTTCTATTTAAGATTTTATTAAGCCGAGTAGTGCTCCGTTAGTGAAACCTTTGGCTTATTTAAAAGCTCAAAGGAAGTGATACAATATTCAAAGTGCAGCTCTTGGAGAGTTAATCACCAGCAAGGAGAAATCAATGCAAACGCTTAGAGATCATCTCCATAATCACCGAGACACCGATCTTTCTGTGGGAGCCTCTCTGCTCTCTTTGTAGGCGGCATACTTCTCCTTAAACTCCTGAATAAAATTGTATTGCTGCAAAAAGAAAAAAAAAAAAAAAAAAAGATGAGTTCTGAATTCCTTATTCATCAAGAAAAACAAAAACCTTCCTTCTGGCCTCACCTTCACGGTTTGTATCGCTCCTCCTCCTCTGTGCTCCGTGAGGATCGCGACGGCTTTGTCGGCCGTCATCGTCGCAGAGAGATGGAGCAGCAGGCAGGCGACGACTGAGGGAGGGGAAAACAAACGCTGCGAGTTAGAAGAAAGGCCAGACGAGAACGTCGTCGAAAGAAAAGCAGACTGTCCTCACTTAAAGCGGATCGACCCAGGCCTCGGTAGCAGCTGCAGGAGGAGAGGAGAAGGCAAAGTCAGTTCAGAACGCTTTGCTGTGGTTTCTATGGTGACCAGAAGACAGAGGATCTTCGCAAACTATAAAGGTTGGTTTTAAAGAAAAAAAAACAAAAAACAAGGGCTTTCATTTCCTCTGATTTAGGATAATATGATGCATCAACGCAAAAAAAAACAAAACAAAAAAAAAAAACACTTGAATGGAACCAAAAGAAGAACCGACATCCTTCCTGTCTTTTCACCGTTTACTTCTGAGTTCAGTTGAAATTAGTTCATTTCAAAACCTCGACTCCTACGTTCAGGTTCCTTCATAATCAGAATCCTGCTGAAATCTCTGAACTGTTCAATCCTCCAGGTCCTCAAACCAAAATCTGACGGTTGTTCCAAGGACTGCAAATCGACTGATGAGCTTCATTTGCTTGTGAGAGTTTTAGTCGAGTATTTTTATTTAAATCAAACATGCCATTCCTTAAGATCCTTTTTTCAATGTTCTAAATTTACTTCAATTTTATTGAAAAAATTTTTTTCTCTCACTTTGTTTTCATTCAATATTAAAATTTTTATGCTCCCGTCTTTGAGATTTTTTATTTTTTTTTGCGAGAGGCGCTACATAAATTTAACTGCTGCTGCCTAGAATTTTTTCTTTCATTTAATTAAGTCAAAGTTTCATCGAGCCTCAGCATTTGGCGATCATTTCAAATACATCCCTGACGTAACCCGCAAATACATCCCTGACGTAACCCGTGTGTGTGTGTCGACTTGACTCACTGGACCACCGTCTTCCTGTTCCTCTCGAGGCAGACCTGCAGCTGGTCCAGGATCTGGCAGCACTGCTCCAGCTCGGGAACGTCTCCGTCGGGGAACGGTGCGTGGTGCACGGTGAAGCCGTGTTCATCGTAGACCTCCAGGAGGGACGGGACCCTGTACTTGCTCAGTTCCCCTCTAGTGAGGAAGACAAACACGTTCTGCACCCCCTGGTTCTTCAGCTCTTCTGCTCCCAGGAAGGAAGTGAGAGTTGTTTTCAGACAAATTTGTCGTTTTCCACGACGGAGTTCAAAGATTAAAATCTGTGAAGCCCGTCAATAAAATGCACTACCGAATGCAGTATGCAACTTTTATAAAAAATATGTTTTTTACACGATTGTTGAAACCATCATGTGCCGACAGCAAAGTATCGACAGAAAAAAAAAAAAAAAAAAAAATTGTGAGTTGTTCAGTAGCATTCTCACAAGAGTGATTGACAGCAGTAAGACCTTCCTCTTGGCTCTGATTGGGTGTCTTTGGAGCAGCGCGTTTGTTTCTTCAGACCAAAGGAAGGAGATGGATCTTTTCACAGATCAACTGTCTCATGTACATGGTAATAGTTCAAATATGTAATAAAAACAAAAAACATATTTTCCACATAAAGTTACATCCTGCAGCTTTAACGTCTGATCAGAGTGATTCACGGCCTTACCGACGTCTCTCTGCAGGGACCTGCGAACATTTCTGTACCTGCAACCTGGAAAAAGAAGAAATGCATTAAAACAAAACAAAAAAAGCAAATGTCCTAAACAGATGAACATGTCTTTACCTGGCAGCGCACATATTCCAAGGTACTGTGAGCACTCAACTATGGACAGAGACAACCTGAAACCCAGTCACAAATAGAACAGGAGAATGTTAAAGAAAGGGTCAGACTGTGGGCTCGTCCTGCTGGGACGTAAACACAAAACACACAGGGCACTTTCTACTTCCGCTTCCGCTTCGTGTCAATGGCAAAAGTCACTGAGAGCCCATAGAAATGTTTCAGAGGGCTGGATGTACCAGCTGATGTGGAGGGGGGTCAGCTGCTCTCCTCCCTCCTCTTCGTCAGAGGAAGAGTCGAACACGATCCTCCTCATGTCTTCAGACGCCTGAGAGAGAAAAGGCCGAGCAACGAGAGACAACAACACTTTAAAAACCTCGTTAACACGTGTTTAAAGTTCCGGTGAAACGTCAGCTGCGTCATTTTAAAATGTCTCTAAGCTAACTATCCAGGCAGCGAGCAGTTCTACAGGTTTCAAGCTCTAAAAGGCTGTAAAAAAGAGATTAAATGTGTTTATTCTCCACCTTCGTCGCTCTCTTCGTCGCCCGCTGTCTCGACAGCCAGTTCAAGCGCTGCGATTTTAAAACGCCACAAAGCCGTCGTCCAATCAGATCCCAGAGCCGACTCTTAACTCCGCCCACCGCCGCGCGGCAGCACCGAGGGGTGGCGTTCGATTTACAGTCCCGGCTCGCGCAAGCGAGGGGCGGAGTGAAGGCGGCGAACTCTCGAAGGCTGCCTCTCCGCAGGGTTCCCGCGTCCTGCGGGGTTTAGTTCCCTCCCTGGTTTGACGCACCTGGAGCCAATGATGGCTCGTTAGAGGCCTGAGAAGAACATTGACCTGCGGAAAAGGTCGCCGCTGCCACCGGGGAGAGAAGTGAAACATTGCAGGACGCCGGTGAACGGTAAAATATCGTCCAGTAAAAAAAAAAAAAAAAAAAAACATATATATGTAAAATAATAATCTTAATATAAATATAGATTTTTCTTTCTTTTTTTTGTGAAGTCTCAGAGGTTTGTTACTCAGAAAACAAACTGAGGCTGCACATCATCCCAAACACACCACTATGACCTTTGAACATGGTGGTGACGGCGGAATGCTGAGGGATGCTTTTCTTCAGCAGGGACAGGGAAACCCTGTTGATGAGAATATCATTGAATTTTGGAAGAAAGCATTGAAACTGCAACAGGCTCAGCTTCTAGCAGGGTGTGGACCCTCTATTATATTGCTCCTTAATTTTGGCTAAAGAAAAATTATAATAATTTAAAAAATAAATAAATAAAAAAAAGGTCAGCAAATACTTTTTATTTTATATTTAATAATAAATGTAGCTTTTTAGGTTCGCAGCAATATTTGCACTGAATTTCCCACAACGACAGACACTGAAAGAGCCGGGAACGTCTCGTTTTGAGATTTGATTTTTACGACGGCGTGAATCAGAACTCAGAAATTTTGAGATGAAAAAAAAAAAACACCAAGAACATTTCTGAGCTCCAAAAGACAAAAATTTACAAAGCCGAAGATTTTTGAAGAAGTTGTTCCCAGAAAATGACCGAAATTAGTCTAAAATATTCTCAGTTATTAAGAGTTTTTGTGTGTGTGTGTGTGTGTGTGTGTGTGTGTGTGTGTGTGTGTGTGTGTGTGTGTGTGTGTGTGTGTGTGTGTGTGTGTGTGTGTGTGTGTGTGTGTGTGTGTGAATTATTATTTTTCTTTAATATGTGTTCAACACAGATTTTCTCATCATTAAGTCGGAATCCATTTTAGTATTTTACATCCCACCGAAGGGGAAAAAAAAAAAAAAAAAAGCTGCATCCCCTTTTTGCAAAATTTTATCTTCACCTTGATTTCAAATCCTAAATAAAATGGTGGTATTTTAAAACCATACAAATTCCCAGCATCTCTTATATCAATGTAAAACAGTTTCATTTGCAGTGAAAGTGGCTCTGCGGGTTGTAAAGGTTGCAGACCTCTGATCTAGGAGACTCTTCTAGAATCATTTCTCATTATGAACATCATAGACGACAGCAGACTCTTCCACCGCTCTGATTTGCAGTGGGCTTTGCATCCTTCCTCTGGGGCAGCTACAAGCTCTGCCTCCTGTCAGGAGGGGAGAGACCTGCGGCACCGAGAGCAGCACACGACGCAGAGCAGCCGCAGGAAACGGGACGGAAACGGGACGGAAAACGGGACGGCTGAGGACTCCGGGGCTGAACGCACATTTTGTTTTTTGGAACTGGATGGAGAAGCGGAAGAACGCCGACGAGCCAGGCGAGTGTATTCCGACTCTTTCTGCAACGCCAGTTATTTATTTATTTGAAGGTTTAGTCAAGGATGCCTGGACGGTTGTGCGTCGTTTACGTCACAACAAGGATTTTTCAAAGTTCTCAACCAACATTATAGGATTTGCTCAACTGAAACGTCGCCTGCTCTCTGCCGGGTTCTGCCCTGACGGCCGTTTAAACCACAAACGTCGTTTGGCTTTTTCTGTCATCGAACTCAGTTCTCTCCGGGTTCTGCCCGCCCGTCTGTTTGCAGATTCATAAGCAGGGATCTTGGCTCTCGGAGCAGCTGCCCCCCTCCGCCCCCCCCGCGGGGCTCGGCTCTGTTGGCTCGCTCGCCGCTTCCTTAGCAGAGGGTCCGCTGGCAGGAGCAACATCTGAACAGGTAACGCAAACACAAGAACTCGAGGAGCAAAAATAATAATAATAATAATAATAATTCACCTTTTTCTTTTTTTGAAGTTTAAACTGTGTGCAGTTCAGGCTCTCATCCCTGAAGCCGTCAGACGGGGAGCCGCACAGCTTGCAAACCAGGCGTGTTTGTGTCTCTCTCTGCAAAAGGTCATGAAGCCTCAGGAGGCAGAGCTCGTCTCTGAAATCTCAAAGGTAAATTTCCCGCCGTCAGCTGAGCCCGGTGCGTTTAGAGGATCCTTCCATGGTGGCAGCAGATGAAGCCTCTCCAGTGTGCAAGACCACTGGGCTGCAGCTTCGTTTTATCAGCGAACAAAATTCAACGGATTTTACTGAATAGGGAAATGATTTGATTTAGAATTGTTGAGGGGAAGGAAATGAAATGTGAATTTCAGTGTTTTTCTCTAAAGATAAGACATTTTGAACGTCAGTTCTTGTCTTTGGAAGCACATCTCAACCCAGTTCACACATCTAGGCTGTAATTCTTAGTCGCACTGGTCGGTTTCATCGTCGGATTCAGTTTGAACTTTGACTAGGCCCTTCAAACATCCATGCGCTTTAATCTTATTGTGGTTCTGTCTGTTTGTTTCCTCTTCCTGAAGAGTTTTAGGGCTGTTTTTCCTTGTTGTTAGGTTGGAATTATAATTTTTTAAAATATATATTCATGCATTTTATGTTTGTTTATCTTGATTTTAAACCCTCGATATAAAAACGAAACACCGGTTCTTAAAAAAGATGAAGTTTTCTTAAAGAAGGCAGGTGTCTGAAAAAGTTGTCTTTTTTTTGTCACGTTATTAAAAAAAGAAAAAAATGAAAAAGAAAGGTCATGTGGTGGTCACTACTGCAACCAACCATCATGGCCTTTCATCTAAAAGCCATTTTCTTGTGCTATCTTGTGGATTTTTATATTAGAAATGCACACAGACCACTGAAGTGGACACTAATGCATCATAACATACACTGTCATTTGCAGCTGACCGGCCACCAGCTGCAAATGCAAGAAATTACTTTTGTCAAATCCAATATGGCCGACAGACACAAAACCATGCCAACCGACCCCATCCCTGCTGTTCCCCCTAAAACAAATAAAATAATTAAAAAAAGTTTTACACATTTTTTTTCCTAACACTTTTTTATGGCTTAAGAAAATAATAATAATAAAAAAAATGTAGGACAGGATCATAATTCATGCATGAAAAGGGTTAAAATCTTGCAAAACAAAGTTCATGGTTGTGACAGGAAACTGTTTCAGAAAAGATCGAGCCGCCGTGACTCCTTGCCGTCGTTCACTGTGCGCCTCCGCAGTTGCAGTGCATGGTGACAGAACTGAAGACGGGCTTCACCAGCGCCCTGCTGGAGCTCGGTCAGATCCAGCATGGAGACTCGCACCTGAGGGAGGAGATGGAGGAGAACAGGAGGAGCTGCCAGAAAAAAGCTTTCCGCCTGGAGGCGCTGGTCGAGTCGCTGAGGGTGAGGCGGGACGCAGCCGTCCGTCCGGCGCACGGCAACGGGGGTCAACGTTTGACTGTGACTGGGCCATTTTTTTCTTCTTTTTTTCCCCCCCATCCCACAGGAGGAACTTACAGTGCTGAGGAGTCAAATTGTGCAGCTGTACTGCAACAGGGCCGGGCCTGAGCCGGACGGGAAGAGCCTCACGTCCAAAGCAAGAGAAAGGTACAACAGATAAGACACCAGAAATGTTTAGTCTGGCTCAGAAGGACGGAAATCCAAACGGGCATTTCGAGTCCCTTATGTCACGCAGAGGTCTGTCAGATTTTGCTGGGCGATAAATTGCTACAGAAGTTATTGCGATAAACGGCGATATTGTTTTGTCGTGAGACGATTTTTAAGTGACATAATGGTAACGGCATAATAATAAGAATAATAATAAGAATGCAAAAACACATTCTCAAACATCAATGAACTTTAAATTGTAATGAACATTTAGCTCTGGAGCCGGAAGACATTTTCAATCTCCAAAATAAAATGACGAAAACAACAGAAACAACAAATAAAATGAATTATTCTGTAAACAAAACAATCCTCCAAAAAGACTTTTGTCATCTAGTTTTTGGCAGAAAGAGAAAAACGATAAATTATGCCAAGGGAAATTACTGAGTTTGTGTCATCAATTGATTTATTGATTATTGTGACAGGCCTATTCATATATCTTTCATTTATTATGCATTATATTGTGTATTACATTATTATAAGTATAATATGAGAAAATACATACACAATGTGTGTCCTTGGGACTATCACAAATTGCTATTTAGTGTTGTGGTAATTTTCTTTATTATTTATTTACTTATTCTTGATTTGTGTCGTGTGCCGTCTCATCAGACCACAGAGGAGGATTTTCAAGCCTTCAATGTTTTCAGATTGGATAAATGCGGCAGGCAGCAAAACGTGTGCTATTTTTAATCACTGAAAAAGTACGTCAGACCAGCTGAGAAATCTCTCTCCATCTGTCTCCTGTCGCTTCCCAGCGATCCGGCAGAGCCAGCCGGTGACCAGGGTGTTTGCGAGTGTCGTGCTCCTCCGCGGGCCGGCCTGTCCCGAGGGAAACTGCTCCTTCACTGCTTCCTGCAGGGCCTGAAGGCCGGGCTGAGCGAGGGAACAGGTCAGGCCCGAGGTTCTGAAACGTTCCGGTCCACTGAAGCAATTGCTCTTGGATTCAAAAGCTTTCTGAATGGGGTTCGAGGGTTGGAGCCGGGATGCATTCTGGATTCAGCCCTGAGCAGGATTTTATTTGGGGGCCCACCTTACCAAACTCCTTAAAAAATAAGAAGAAAAAAAATACAAATTGAAAAAAATAGAGACTTTATGCTTATTCATTGGCTTGTTTTCAACATACAATTACTATAAATTACACTACAAAGGCTTTTCTTTGTTAGTTGCTTTTGCTTTTTTTTAATTCTGAGTTATTATTAAGTATTATTATTTTTCTTAATCCTTCAAATTGAGGTCCATAAAAGGTAAACTACACATTTTCATTCCCAAGTTGTGGTTCACGCGTTGAGAAACCAAGTCGTTCTTGAGCGCCCTCTGCTGGCCGAGCGGCTTCACTGCAGCCGCTCCTGGCTGCGGGCGCCTCTGTCTAAACCGGGAGCGTGAAACCGCAGCGGGAAACCCGAGTAGAGCACAGACTCGCGTGTGTTGTTGCGCAGACGCTCGACACCAGGTGGCCATGCAGCTCCTGCACTCCGAGTGGGAGTACGTGTCGACCCTGAACCAGCTCAGCGACAGGTACAAAGCGCCGCCAGCTCCCGAGACGCCCGCAGAGCCGCAGTGAGTGAGAGCCGCCTTAACGCCGCTTCTTGCGTCACTGAGAGCGCGAGGAGTCCAGAGAGGTTTTCCTCTTCTTCCCCCAGTCAGACGCACGCGAGGTTCGTGGAGCGGCTCCTGCAGCGGCACGTGCTCTTCAGGGACACCCTGCAGCAGAGGCTGACCGCCGAGCACTGGAAGTCTCTGGTCGGCGACATCCTGGTGCAGCTCATCGGCCACAACGACGTGAGCTCCGCCCTCTCTCTCTCTCTCGCTCCCTTCCGGTCACTTCCGGTCATTTCGGGCCGCTGACTCTCCCTCTGGTTGTCCAGACAGCTTTTTCAGACATGTATCTCGGCTACACGACGACCTTGGCGTCGTTCCTCTCGCTCGAGTTCAACCGGCTGAGTCGGCGAGGGAAAAGCCTCCAGACGCAGGTGGGTGAACGCGCGGCGACGCGCTGACCTCACGAGCAGTGGACAGCGGTCGCCAATGGCAACAGCTTTCCGGTCGATCCCCACAGAGCGGCCAGACGGAGAGAGACGAGGTGAAGCTGCTCTCTCTGCTGTTGGCTCCCGTTGCTCGGATTCACAGCTACCTGAGCCACATTCAGGTGAGGAACCCGGATGTGTTTTATGTGTTTTTAACGCGACATTGTGCTCCTGTAGCGGTCTGTGTCACAGCGAATTTGGAAGAAAGAAGCCTCTGACTGAAGGTGCTCTGCTTTTCTATGAAAATATTACAGTGCAAATTGGACAGGTGGCATGCTATTCTCTTCAGCCCCCATGAGTCAATATTTTATCCCCCACACCATGACGCCGCCACCACCGTGTTTTACTTTTTTTTTTTTTTTTTGGGATCGACGTGCCGTTTTAACTTAGCGAGTGTTTTGAAAAGAAGCTACGAAGGTCCAGTTCTGGTCTGATACGAGGAGACTGTGTCGTCTGTAAAGTCACTTCATCTGAAGTGCGTCTCTTAGTGGCAAGACGAGCACAGGATGTTTACGCATCATCAGAGAGTCTTAAAAAGCCTTAAAGTGATTCGTCTAAGTATTAAGGCCTTAAAAATGCCAAATTCATTGTAAAAACTTAAGCTAGCCTTATATATGCTCAGCACAAGTCTTAAACTATTTAATCTCTTATGAAGTTTTGTTCATCGTGGCGCTAATTTGAGGCGGCGGACATCTTCAGTGTCTTGAGGCGGCTGGCTGCTAACAAACCTCAGCTAGCTTTTTATCTGTAGGCTGTTTTGCATCTCATATATAGAGCATCATCACCTGTTTTCGCCACTGCCTCACTTTTGTTCCCAGCCAACGAGAGTCGGCACGCTCTCTCAATCATCCCTTATATTTGCAGGTTTTTTTTCCCCGGTCTTAAATTTCCGTCAGGCCGACATTAAAAAGGTCTTAAAAAGTCTTAAATCTGGCCTCCTGCATCATCTGCACTCGACAGATTCTGTTCACAAATTTCACTGGGTTTCACAAAAGAAACTAAACCAAAGCCGATCCCAGAATTCAGAAAACGCGAGTTTGCGGCCGCGATATGAACGTGGGACGGATTTTCGCGTGAAATGTCAACTATTTCTCAACTGACTTAACTTCCTGTCGAAGAGCCTGCTGCAGTGGACCGGGAAGGAGCATCCCGACTGCAGCCTGCTGCTGGGGTCTGAGAGCGCGCTGAGGAGCGTTTTGTCCCGCTGTCACGCGATCTTGGAGGAGGATGTTCGATGGGAGGAAGACGAGGAGCCTGGGCAAAGGTGAGGAAGAGCAGCCGCAGAGCGACTCAAAGCAACGCCAGCGTGGCGCTGTGGTGATTCCAGGATTGATCTTGAGCCTCTTGATCGATTCCCGTTCATGTTCATTTGGGTCAGATGGTTGGAGCAGGGAGCTGCAACTGGACATCGAGTCCAAATGCACTTAAAAACTGGATTTGGAGACGACAAATCAAACGTGTCCAGTGGCTTCGACCGCTTTTCGTTTGGAACAGTTTGAATCACGAATCCAGGCAGGAATCCAACTCATTTCAGTTCATTTTACTAATTCTGCCTGGATGAATTCTGCATGTTTAATCAAATGCTGTTCGTTCTGGAAGTTTGACCCTTTGTGAATTAGAGAAAGTTTCAACTTTATCACCAGATTCTCATTTTTTTACAGCATCTGCAGCCCGTTTTCATTGCGTTTCTCACATTTATTGTGCAACAGTCATGTTTTCCATTGACCAGATTTGACTTTTGAACTCAAAACGTCTAAATGTGAAGTCATAATTTGACGCTGAGAGGTTCATCCCCTGACTCGAACAGCGCCCCCTGTGACGCCACGTCGTCTGGGAGCCGCTGCACGAGGAGCCAGCAGATCAGAGCGGAGTCCAGCTCTGCTGCTCAGAGGTACGTCGACCTCGGCGTTCGTTGCAGCAGCTTGGAGATCTTGTCGATTCAAATCGGCGTCCAAAAGTGGGATTTCCCTCCTGAAAGTCTTTTTTTTTTTTTTTTTTTTTGTTTTGGTCTCAGAGATGTCCAGCCGGCTGCTCCCCTCACCAACGGGGTGGACGGCGGTCACTCCATGCGCCTGGAGTGCTGGTCCTGCAGCCCGGTGAGGAGGAAGGGCTTCCTGAGAGACCGGGCCGCCCTGCGGCAGCCGGTCTGCCACTGCGGTCACGCCTGCTGCTCCCTGCTCCCTCCGGACGCCGCAGGATGGGGGGAAAACAGCGACTCGGGTCAGGGCACCTTCAGCCAGCCCACGGTGAAGTCCGCCAACGACCCGGAGACGACGCACGCGCACAGCGAGACGGACGACACCTCCGCCTTCGACTACTCCTCCGTCACCTCCTGCAGCCCGGACGGCACCCTGCGGAGGGAGGCGATGGACACCAACAGCGGGGAGGACGAGGACGACGACGACGAGGAGGAGGAGGACAGCCAGGTGCCCGTGCTGCTGAAGCCGTCGTTCAGCCGGCAGCAGCGGGAGCAGCCGGCGCCGGCGGGGGAAACCAGAGGCAGAACTGTGTGCGTGAGGTGGCAGGTTCCCAGATTCACCCCTCACCCTCCTCTCAGGAGCCCCGCTGGGCCGTATGTGGACGGACCGACGCCGTGCCTCATCAGCTCCTTTGGGAAGAGGCTGGTCAGCCTGAGGAAAGGGTCGCCTCCTCCACATCTGAAAAGTGCCTTCAGGCCCATCTGGGACGATCCATCCAAGCAGGTACTTCAACATTTCGCTTGTTTTGATCCGACGTCTGCGTTGCTAAAGGACTTTTAGCTCTAGAATGTTTTCATATCTCGTCGCTGATCCTCAATCAGAGTTCTGGACTCGGGTCATTCTGAGATACCAGCATGCTGCGATCAAAATCATCCCACTGTTGGCTCCGTTTTGTGTGTCTGACGCATAAAATCTCAAGAAATAACACCAATGCTTACGGCTATAACGTGACTAAATTCTGAAAATTCTAGGTATATTTATATCTTTGCACTTTATCTATAAAAATTCCCAAAGCTGGGAATAAAAGGAAGCCAAAACTTTGCAGCTCAATCTTAATCTTCAGGATCCGCCAAGAAATGGAGATTGTGTTGAGCTTGGCTCCCCCGTGTGGCCAAAAGGTATAACTGCAAACAAAATCAGATTAGTTTTCAAGAATCGACGCTTTCCTAAAACAATGAAAAATAAAATTAAATCTTGACGCCTATTCTTATGTTCTAGATCAGATCAAAGCGTATTGACGTAACGATGCTCTTCCTGTTCCTTTAAATGTGAACGACCGTCTGGATCAGGCCGATTCCGCTCCGGAGAGGGACAACAGACCTGCTGGGTTCGTTCCAGTTCCAGCTCCGGGTCCAGCGAGGAACAACTTCCAAGCTTTCGCTCCCAGCAGGGAAAACCTGAGGTAACCTCAGCAGTGAACGAAGCATTGGCTTCACATGGAGGATGAGCCGCTGTCCTCATCGTGGCCTTCGATATTATAGATCAAGAGTAAAATAAAATGACTCATTGTATTTGAACTTTTAAAAGAAAAGAAAATTATATTATTCTCGGTTGGTTTCCTGGATCCGACCATATTTTTAAATACTCCACACCTTGTATGTGCGGATGAGGTCACAACGATCATTTGGTTTTATCGTTTGTTGCATCATCGTCATCAGGAAGAGAAACGCGTCAAATTCACGATTACGAGAGTGAAGCTAAACCAACCTGACGGCTGCTCTGTGTCTTTTTGTCCTCAGGCCGGCGCTCGCTCAGCAGCGAGGGACCTATGGACCGGCTGTGGACGGGGGGGGACCGTGGGACAGCGAGGACAGCGAGGGACCCTGCAGCACAGTTTGACTTTTTACAAGAAAAGCAAAAATTGAAAAGCAAAAACATCGAGACGCTCTTCATTTGAATAAACCCATTTGAGACGTTTCGTGTGCTGCTCTGCCTCTGTGGTTGAACGGATCCCCGGGTCACAAAATTCAGCTTGAAGGGATTTTCTGAAGTCAGATATTTGCTAAGATGCTTTAAAGCTGGTACTGCTCAAGTTAGAACAAAATAAAGTCACTTATTGTTTTATTACCATCTAATAACTATAAATTAAGCCCCTGATTTTGGTAGCATCATGATGCGGAGATTTTTTTGGTAGCGCCTCATTTGAAGGTGTGTGCATAACATTCTCCATTTCTCTGGACTGCAATAGGAAACAAGAAAACCTGACAAAGCGTCAGTCGCTTCATGGCTCCGGCTCGCTCAAAGAAACGAATGAGAAATAAGTGGTTCAGTACAAAATAAGACTGGGTGATTTATTAATCTCATCAAGATCATTAATACAAAGCAGTTAAAAGGCCACATACCATCAAACAAACTGATTGCTGGATCAAGCTGTTACAGTGCCATCAACAGAGAACTTAATAGTTATTTGGAGGATGGGGGGGGGGGGGGGGGGAGGCGAGAGGGGCGGTTTGGAACGACAACAACAAAAAGAAACCTTGGTAAAATCAACCCCATCAATACTGACATGGGAGACTCTGAGACGGGGGAAACAGAGACAAAACGACAAAGTGTTCTCACGCGAAACCAGAATGAAAATCCTCCCAAACACCCAAACACCGCGTTGCAAGACTAGTTTGAAAAAAAAACTCCCATCGTCATCGTCATCCTCCTCCTCCTTTTACCTGAACTCAAAGTGAGTGAGAAAAATTTATTTATATATATATATATATATTTTTTTTAAAAAGAGTTGTTCGTGGCGATCGATCAGACGCCGAGCGAGCGAGCGAGCGAGTGTTCGGGTGAGATGGAAAATGTCCGAGAAACAAGAGAAAAGGAACAAACTGAGGTGGTAGACTTGTGTCTTTCCTGGCCTGATCTGTTGCCCAGGGTCACTGCATTTACAAACATTCCTGTGACAACTGTGGCTCTTAAACAGTACAGCCTAAAGTGCACAAAGTGTGTTAACTCCCAAACAAAACCTAAACAAAAACAGAAAAAGAACAAAACACACACACAACAAAAACAAAACAAAAAAAAAGAAGAAACACCCCCCAATTCTTTACTATGCACCAAAACATGTGACTCGAATATATTCCATTGCAACTTTAATACTACTCCAACCTCTGTCTGATGAGGGTTAAGCATTAAAAAGTCTTTGAAAGGGAGATAAGAAGGCAATTAGTAGGATGTACAAAGTGAAGCACGCGGCGTCCATGTAAGTGCTTGGCGTATTAAACTGGATCGTTTCCATTGCTTTAAAGCACCAGAGGAGGTCGGGGGGGAAATTAATGGCTTTTCCTGGGAAATAATCGCAGTGGCTGAACTGAAGATTGTCTGCAAATTAGCAACAGTGACTTGTTGTGTTGTTTTGTTTCGTTTTTTTTTTACATTTTATTTTTAGCCCACTGTAGCAGCGTTGGATTCTTAAGAAAAAGGCTGAAATAAGGGTGGATGATGGTACGTTAAGACGGAGGGAGGAGGGCGGAGGGAAAGGATTTTCACTTTATACAAATGACTCAGTTAGTGTATACATGTTATATATACACACACAGCATGAACAAACGTACAACTTTTTTTTTTCCTTTTTTTTTTTTTATAGCTTTTGTTTTTTCTAAACATTACATAGGCAACTTTTTTTTTTCTTTTTTTTTTTTTTTTTCTCCTTTTTAAGCGTTTTAACACCGTCTGCTTTATTTCCGTAAAGTAGAAAACGAACTAAAAAGGCACATCCGAGCGCGAGGCGTGGATCGTTTCAGTCTGTCCGAATCGAAACCAAATGTTTCAGGCCCAAAAACAAAAAGAAAAGAGAAAAGAGGAAGAAGTCGGGTTAAAAAGTTTTTTTTTGTTTTTGTTTTTCGTGGGTTTCAGGCATCAGAAGCAGCCGCTGGGGGGAGGAGAGAGAGAGAGAAACGGAGAGGCTGAGCCGCCCTCCTCCTAAAGCTTTGGTGGGAGAAAAGCTTCCAGTGCAAAAAGTTTCAACACAAATCAAGAAGCTGGAGTCGAGGGCAGGGGGAGCACAGTGTCGGACAGCGGCGCGACGTCTGGGTGGAGGAGGCGGCGGGTGGAGGCGGCGGGTGGGGTCGGTTAAGACGTCGGTGTCGTAGAGTGAGGTCCGTCCAACCTAAACCTGCTGACTTTGCCCAACGCTTTGTGCAAACGGAGTGTTCTTGGCTCAGCTGTCGTGTCCGTCTGGGCCAATAGGACTGGGGTCAGAGGTCACCGCTGTTGGACTTTTCTTTTTTTGTTGTTTTTTTTAAGAAGGCAACTTTTTTGCGGCTGCGGAGAGGATTTTAGGCAAAACAACCTCAAAATAAACAGAACAGACAGTTTGCTACTTTACAGTCACAGTGTACAGCTTGAGATACAAAGTGAAGGGGGGAGAGGGATTCAGCTCTTTGTAGTGTTTCGTTTAGTGTTTAGAATCGCTTCAAAAACAAAAAGGAAATCCCTTTTCCCCCTGCACAAAATAAGACTTTGGCAACTGTCTTCAGTTAGTAGGAAAGAAACAAAACAAAAAGACAAAAGCGAAGCGGATCAGCCGCTCGCCTCCCCGACAGGAAGGGCTTCGGACGATCCTCTGAGGTGGTGGAGCTCTGAGCTGCAGGGGGAATGCGGACCGACGTCAATGCCCAAAAAGAAACGGAGAAAGAAGCGCGATTGAGGCTATGGAGTCTGGGGAGCCTTGGGGGTGAAGAGCCGGCCGTCCCTGCGCCTCGCAGACGCCGGACGCTCCTGGGTTGTTTGCTAGCTGGCACGGCGGTGTGTGTTTCGTCGTTGGCACAGAGGGTTTGCGGAGGAGGCGGAGCTACTGATCCCCTGAGCGGACGAGGCAGGTGTGGCGGGACTGTTGCGGAGCAGCTCCTGTTCTTTTCAGATCAGCGGCTCTTTCGAGTTTTTTTTTTTTTTTTTTTTTGGTGGCTTACGGGGGCGGAGCCTCACTCACTGGCTGCCGTCGGTGTTCTCCACCAATGGGAGGCTCTGCAGCGGCGGCTGCAGGGCTTCCCGCTTGTACGTCTTTGGCGGGAGCTTGGGGAGCTGCGGGACGGGGTTGTGGCGCGGGGGCACGGGCGGGGCGGCGGTGGGGAGCGGGTAGAGGCTGTTCTGGCTGGCGCTGAGAGGGCAGCTCCGCCGGGGGATGCGCGGCGACGGCGTGCTGGGCGGCGTGTTGGGCGAGCTGGGCGAGCTGTTCAGGTCCCAGTTGTAGCGGGCCATGCCCGGGCCGGGCGACGGCTGCGGGTAGTTGATGAAGATCTCCGGAGGCCGCAGGGGCACCGGCGGGGGCGTGTCGGGCAGCGGGTCCCGGGGCGGCGGAGGCGGCGGGCTGGGCAGGGGTCCGTCGTAGTGGGGGCCGTTGTAGAGCGGAGACCGGTGCTGGTTCCTCGGCAGAGGGGGGAGCCGCGGAGGGATGGCGGGGGGGCTGTCACACATGGAGCTCTGCTGACACACACACACACACACACACACACACACACACACACACACACACACACACACACACACACACACACACACACACACACACATCATTAATTATAATTATAAAATCAGGTGCTTCTATTTTCCACATCAGGGTTTTAACAGCTTTGAGTTTTTTTTAAAAATAGTTTCGTTTTATGTTGTTGTGAGTTTTTGTTCGTCTTTTTTATTATTTAATCTTATTTATTTCTGAATAAAGTGTCTTTTGTTAGTTTTAGTTAGTTTTTTGAGTGTGTTTGCTATTTTTTTTATTACTTATTGTTAATTAAATATTGCTTAGATTTTATTAGTTATCGTAGCAGTTTTGTTTAGGTGCAGAATTCAAAAGGGTCAAAGGTTTGTGATTATGTACACACTGATTGGACGATGAATACTGAACAGAGGATATTATTTTCTAAATATGTATTTGATTATTGCTGATCAATGGCTTTGACATTCGTTAGAAAAGCTAATAAATAGACTCAGAAACACAAAATCAGCGAAGAAACAGCATCATGAAGACCAGTAGTGATCACACTTCCACTAACCTGCTAACAGTGCAGCTAAGTTTTTAGTTTAGTGCTTTAGGGCTATTGCTACCTTTGACCATGTTTGGCACATTTAGCTTCCCCTAAATACATTTTTCTGGGTGAGATCTAAAGAGCTAATTTGATTTAATTTAATTTGGTTATCGACTGTTAGGAATTATTCACGTAAACAATTATATCCATGCTTTTATTCTGAAGTGATAGGTCACAGTTGAGGCACAAGTTCGCTTTGCTTTCCTCGTGTTTTAGTAGAATCTGAGCTACAGTTTACTAAAAAACGTGTCGGTTTAAGGATGTTTATTTGCTGAAACCTTTAAAAGTCTCGATCATTTCCTCTCAGGATTTCTTTGTCTTGATCCGTCACATAATATTCATGTGCCGGACAATTAAATTTATTGTTTATGTGAAAAATATGCAAAACCTTAAGAAATATTAAATCTGATATAAGAAGTTATGTACTTTTTTAAAATAAACAACCTCCTGATCCGTCATATTCCTCCAATATGTTGAACATAAATCTGTCTGAACGGATCGACTTTTTTTAAATTTTTTTATTCAAAGATGAAAAACAGATTCTCTCGTTTTTTTCTCCAGTAGAATTTTGTAAATTTCAACTGTGTGATAAAGCTTCCCGTTTTTCCACCTCCTCTCTTGCACTTCACGTTTTCATCTCGTCTGCATTTCTTACTTTGGCTTCAGACACGGTGTCTTTCCTCCGGGGCGGTAAAGGAGGCGGCTTCGGATCCTCTCCGAGCTGGTGGAGGCTGCCACAGGAGACGGACTGTAACTCTGCAAACGGCAACACGGACGGCAGTGAAACAAAGAAACGAAAACGGACAAAGCGGAAAAACTGTGGGGATTAAAAACCGATCACTCACTTGAAGGGTTCAGAGGACAGGGGAACATAGAGCCTGGAAAATTCAAACACAAAGAGGCTAAAGTTAGAAACACATAAAAGAAGTTCAACGCCACTGTATTTGTCTTACAAATACTTTAAGTGACCTAAATGTACACAGATTGTTTTCCTCACACACACACGCACACACACACACACACACACACACACACACACACACACACACACACGTTTCTTTTTAGAAATGATGAAACTCACTGCCGTAGGAGCTGTTGAGGTCGTGGTCGAAGACCGGGCCGAGATCAGAGGAGGCCGACGGCGGCGGGGTGGGCGTGTTCGGAGAGGTGGGCACCGAGGCGGAAGACGGGGGGTCCTGGTCGTTCTCGGCGATGCTGCGGAAGGTGATCTTATGCTGCAGGTCCCGCTCCAGGGCCACCGGGTGGCCCTTCAGGGTGCCGGAGGTAGACGTTCGCACGGGCCGCAGCCCAGGGGACTTCAGGGAGTACGTGGTCTTCCTGGGCTGGAGACAGAGAATCATAAACGAAATCAAAAAAAAAAAAAAAAAAAAAAGCGGCTTTAAATCATTTATAAAAAGTCAAGTCCAGAAAGTGTGAACCTGGTTTCTCTACCGACTTCTGATTCAGCATGGATAAGAGCAGAGACGCACCAATCTGATATTCATATCTGTAGCGCCGACAGCAGATCTATTCTGTCTAATTCTATGCTTTATCATTTATTTGACATATTTAAAATTCCTGATGACACTTCCTGAACCGTTTGGAACAAGACTTTTGTACCAGTTTGATTTACGCATTTAAACAAAAACAGTCGACCTGTTGTTTCGGTTTCTCTGTCGTTTGATTTACATCGGCTGTTTCGCTCCTAATTGCACTGACTGAACAAATGAAAGTTATTTTTACACGTTTGACCAAACTTGTGAAGCTTTAGCAAGCCAAATGCGCTCTAGGTAGCAAATAAATGTGTAATTTACATCAAAAAAAAAAAAAACGAAACAGGCATTTCTACATGGGCTTCCTTCTTCGATAACTTTGAAGAATCTGATGTCATTTCCCTTTGGGATCAATAAAGTAATTCTGAAATTGAATCGTCTAAAATCAGACGCACAGTTAAATCTAAAATAATTATTTATGGCAGATGGACGATATAATTCATATTTAATGTTACCAACTTGTTTTGCACTGGCCTAGTCAAAGTCCTGACACTTGAATCAGACAAACAATGCGAGGAAAGGGCTAAACATTAGGGTGATGTCTAGGAGGCCTTCCCACCTAAAACAATGTAATAAGATTTTTTTTTACACTAATTACTGAGAACAATATAAATAATTTTCAACAAGTCAATTTTAAAACAGACACAAGTGAGAACAGTTTTTTTTTTTTTTTTTTTTTAATTAATATTCCTTTAACATTGTTTTATTGAAGGGTGGACTTCAGAAACCACCGATTAGGAGCAGTTTCCTGTTAACCCAAATACTCAACTTACAGAACCGTAACTATAAATCCCTTAGCAGCAATCATTTCTTGAACTGACTCAGTCAAGAAAATGTTACTTTAAGATTTAATGGGGGTTTTATTTTAAAATGAAAAAAAAAAAAAGCCAGAATTTTAATTAGTGCTCTTCTCTTGTGAAACTAAATCCCAGCTTCACAGAAAACATTACAATAAGCATTGAGAGTTACACAACGTGACCAGAGGTTCTGAATCAGGTGACATAATCAACCATGTGAGACGTTGCAGAGCGAGGAGCTTCGCGTTTTCACAACAGGGCCACTTACAAATCGTGCGGGCTGCCTGGCGTTCCGGGGCTCAATGTCCAGAGACTTTTTGAACAGGTAGTCTGAAAACTCCTTCTCGCTCATGTTCTCCATCGGATTCAGGTTCTCAAAGTATTTCTGCGCAACACAGGACGCACAGATTCAGACGTTCAGATACGACAAATACAAAGACAAAAAAAACGCATTCAAAGACGAGGGGAGTCCTCACCCTGATGTCTTGCTCCACCTTCAGGCAGTAGGGCTGGTTCTGGTACTGCTGGATCTCTCCTGTTATTTCGGCCACTTTCCGCCGCTTGCTGAAGTTGATCAGGTCTTTGCCGTGACGTCGCAGGAAGTCGGGGTTGCCTTCCTCCGTCTTCAGGATGTTGGTTAGATAGATGCCTGGGGAAAAGGTCAAACTTTTAACATTTATAAATATCCCCCAAAAAAAAAAAAAAGTCCAAAATATAGAATAAATCAGGCAATGAGAGGGGAGTCACTCTGTGCAGGACTTACCAAAGAAAGGCACACAGGGTGGGTTTATTGACTTTAGTTTAGCCAAGTACTTCTTAAAATGATCCTGGCTCAGTTCCACCGCTTCTTCCAAGATTTTCTTTTTCCTTTCTGGAATTGCCTGCAAAGCATGAAAACGCAGGAATCAGGTGGGGAATCACAAGTCATGTTCACTTAAAAAGTCACAAACTTTACTTTTTTCTTTAAATTTGCTCGTTTTTTTTTTCTGGATCAGACGTGACCAAGAAAACAGAGAAAAGCAAGAAGCACAACACGACTTGTATCGGTGAAATTTCCAAAATCATTCAGGTGAGAAACTTTTAATGAAGCGGTTCAGATCGAGGCATATTCAGAGTTTGAACGGTTCAGTCAAAGTTGAGATTCATATTGAACCGAGAATCTAATGCAAGATTTAGAGCCATGTTTGATTTCCTTCCACTTCACAGATATTCTGCAGCTTGATCATAAAATCTCCCCAAATACTTTGACACATGTGACATAATATTAGGTCTAAGGAGGGTGAATACTAAGCTAAGCGTGCTAAACGTTTTCTCTGATCAAAATCAGATTCGTTTTTGGCTTTAAAAGCTAAAACGACCAATTAGAGGTAATTCAAAGTGCTTTTCATGAATTAGAAGGAAATGCAAACAAAACGAAAAGCCAAAAGAAAGAGCAAAAAGAGAAAAAAAAACAACAAAAGTAGGCATAAAACTAAATGTTGGTTCTCCACGTTTGATTCTATGAAGTAGATGAAGCTAAATGTTGATCTGAACTAAATGTTCCTGGTCTGGGTTGCTAAGCAGAAAAAGAATAGGTCCTCTGGAGTGAAGTATAGAAACTACTAGGCGATAAATCGTCCCAGTAAGTATCGAGACAGACGACGACGACGTTAATTTTCTGCACCATTTTCCAGTAACATATTGATAAAGGCATAATAATGCAAGTTCACCCTGATGCAAACTTTATTTTTGTAAAGAAAACTAGAAGTGGGAGACATTTATAAAAATCTCCAAAATAAAACACAAACACACAACCAAGTGGAAATCATCCGGCTCATTTCAATGTACCTGGGGATGAATTAACGGCAATAAACATGGTGACAATCCGACGCGGCAGAAATCGATGCGACTCACCTCGAAGGTGTGGTCCAACCTGTAGACCGGGACAGAGTTGATGGCGCTGACCACCTCCAGCACGCCGTTGAAGTTGTTGAGCTCCTGGAAAACCTGCAGGATCTCGATGACCCGAGACAACACGGCGACCCTTTCCTCGTGGTTCATCATCTCTACGATACACCTGCAACACAGAGATTCATCCAAGATGACGGACGAATGATGTGGGAATGAAAAAGAAATAAAAACAAAAAAAAAACTGGGCTCACTTCTCAAACCACAGCGTGAGGTTGGTGGTGTGGCGGATCATGCGGAGCAAGTTTGGGGAGTTCTTCTCTCTGTCCTCTTTGGTCCAGACGCTGCCCACCAGTTCCGACGGCCGGACGGCTCTGAGCGTCAAGCATTCTCGTTACTACACAGAGCCTCGACCTTCTGCGTCTCTGTTTGTGCCGTTATTTACCTGTAGAGCTCGGACTCGATCAGAGTGAGCTGGCGGGCGATCTCTATGGGGTGAAGGGTCATGAGTTCGAAGTTCTCAATCTGCCCGGCTTTGCAGATGTGCCACTCGAAGGGAGGAGGCGAGCTCTCGAAGGTGATGTTGTGACTGACGCCGTTCGACTGGATTTGAAGCTTCCGCCTGATCACCTTATTGATGGACTCCACCCACTTTCTCATAGACTTGCCTAAAAAAAAAAAAGTAAAATAAAATAAATAAAGACAACTTTTATTACAAAACACTGTTGTAAAAAACAACTGTACAGGTTCTAGTGAAGACTTTATTGTATGGAAGGTGATTAGTGTCACTAAATCTAATGATGTGTTAATCTACGTAAAAATCCAAATAAATCTCCAAATATTCTTAAACGTATGTCAATTACGTTGTTGGAACATAAAAACACACATTTACCTATTTCAATAGGATTTTCAAATTCACACTGAGAGCTTGTCCCCAAATTTTATTTGGTAGATTTGTCTTATAAACAATTTAAACAATTTTAATTCTGAAAAAAAAAAAAAAGAAAATCTGTTTTTTTGTTAGTGGCCCTAATTCTTCTCTGTATTGATGTTTAGCATAAAAACAGTTAAATATTTTGTGAAATTCGGGGAATTGGTGTAAAAATTGGGTCATAGAGGCCATGAACTTCGACTGATGGGGAAACTGGAATGCGGAAGAAAAGCTACGTGACGATTAGCTGCAACGTAAAATCCTCCAACGAAAGCGAGTTTCACCTCAAAACCCCATTTGGTTTCACATCACATCACTTTTCCATTGTTTAGTTACGCAGACTGGGCCCTTGTATTTCTGTCACACACAAAAACCTCTCAATGCTGCTGCAGAGTGAGAGCGTCAAGAGTTTGAGGCTCATCACTTTGTACCGTTTTCTTTTTACTGCAGGTGAAACGAACTCATGCTAAACTTTTTGTTTGCATACAAATGTCAAATTTCTCATTTTCCTGACACTGGGTGGACTGACCTCGCAGTTGCAGTTTTTTGGTGATGTATTCCTCCAGCTGAACCCTCAGGTCTGGATTATTCTCAAAGTCGTAGAAATGATGTTCGACCCACTGGCGGAAAACGTTGAGGACCCTGTGAAGCGTCACACATTCACAACGTTAAACTCCTGCAAAGGATGTGTTCACGTCCTTAAGAACGCAACTTATAAATGACTTTTTACTGCTCCAACAGGCATTTGAGGAATACAAATTCTACAAACATGTCAAGCTATCTCATTCTTAGAACCCTTCAATAATAATCTTTATTTTTTTTTTAAGCTAAGAAAAAAGAGAAATGTTTTGCCTTGAAGACTAATCTAAAAATATTTTCACCTTACTGGATTTTCTTACTTTACAACAGCGACACCTAACAAAACAATGAGCGTTATTGGTGTTTTTCGTATTTAATTGAGCACTAGCAGAGTATGAAAATGATTTTACCATCGTCTTGTATTCCAGAGATAACTGCTGATACATAATATTTACATCTTAGCTCTTGTAGCGGCTGTAATCTCACTGTTTTGTGGATTAAATCCTTTGCAGCAGCTGCCTTTCATTCGTTCTGTGATACTAAGGAGCTTTCAGGTCTCAGTGCCGCTAAGTAGATCAACATAAACTCCGTTAAGCCTTTTAAGCACATAAACTCAACTTTATTAGCAAAGTAATTTTGTGACTCGCTGAGAATATCTGGGTTTTTAATTTGAAAGAGTAAGGAAGCTAAAGAACAGCGTAAGACCAAGACAGTTTCCTTTGCTGTCCTGTGAGAAGCCAGAAAACGCCTGGGAATAAAAACGTCCACATTACTCCAACTGAGGCGACACAGAAAAACAGAGAAATTAACTTAATGTAGAACCCAAAATCTGGGATTTTAATCTGCGACAACTGACTCATAAAATTGTCCAGCTGAATGAACATTTTCACTTCGCGTTACATTTTTATGAAAGCAAATTAAACATAATGGCGTCCAAAACTGAGCAGGTTTATTCAGGGAGCCGTTCAAATCCGTGTGAACATTTTTTTTTTTTTTTCCATTGGATAAATGGCGTTTAGCACTTTCCAGATTCCAGGAGAAACACTGAACCAAACGAGAACGACCTGTACTTGGACGACGGCGCTACCTGAGTTGGACCGGCTGCACGTACTCCCGTCGGAACCGCTGGAGTTCGGCCGTCGTTGGCGGATCGCCGTTCCAGATAGCCACTTCGTCGTCGCCGTTCCCTGACTCGGGAATGTTAATCCTGAGAAAATATTGTGATATTTAGGACAGGAAGCAGTGAAACTGTAACACCTGGACTGTAGAGCTTTTGTTTTGTCAATGTAGAGCCACGAAAACACGTATGGAGAGCTAGATGACCAAAATTGGTTGCGTTTTATCGGATTGATTACAAGAACGGCTTAAATAACTGTTGATTGAAGCACCGACTCAAAACAGGTTATTTGGTGAAAGAACAACAAACCTAGAGCTGTAATTGGGCCAAAACTGCACAAAATATATTTACATTTTGGCAATTAAAAAAAAAAATCCTGCAAGAATGGAGACTCACAGAAATATGGAGGCATTTTCATAAACATTACCATGAATTCACTTTTTACTCTACTAGGTAATAATATACATACTAGAATTGATTATTATTTTATGTTCAATAGGGACCTTCACAGAGTGAAAGACTTTATAATAGACCAAAGAGACATTTCTGGTCAGTCTGGTTTAAATATGAAAATTTATTTAATTAGAAATTCTACAAACAGTTTATGGAGGCTCAGCGCAAGCTTATTAAATAGTACTGCATTCAAAGCGGAAATGGCAGAGGAGCTTAAAAGTTACTTAGAATTTAATGATGATGGAACAGTTAACCTGCAGTTCTGTGGGATGCGGCTAAAGCATATATTAGGGGTAAAATAATTGCAAAATGTGGTAATTTGAGTAAGATTAGAGCGGAAAAAAAAAAACAACTAATGGACTTGTAGGAAAATTAAAAAAGATTGGAGCAGCTGCATTCGATGAACAAAAGCCCCTCCTTACTGGAACTAATGAGGCCTATTAAGCAGGAGATTCACAAAATTTTAAGTGAGGAAATAGAAGAAAAAAAAAGAAAAAAAAAAGACCTTAAATATTTGAGGCAAAGATGTTATGAGGCAGGACCTGAAGCTGCTCAGGTGCTTTCATGGAGGCTTAGGAAACAACAGGTGGGAAAACAATCTATAAAGTTCGAAACCCAAAAACTAACAAGGTCACTAATAAACTTGATGAAATTCAGAAATCATTCGAAGGGCATCATGCAGCTCTGTACACACAGCCGGACAAAATGGATGATCAAACAATTCAAAAATGTCTCAACTCGCTGGATCTCCCATCTCTGGGAAAAGACCAAAATGACAAGTTAGTGGCAGAAATATCAACTGAGGAAGTGGACCGTGGGATATCGAATCTTAAGACCAGCAAATCACCAGGCTGTGATGGTTTCCCTCCTGAGTGGCATAAGGCCATGAAGGAATCGGTTCTCCCACTATTAAAGGCTTCCTTTAACTACACCCTGGGAGGGGGGGGGGGCTCTGCCGCCATCATGGCGAGAGGCGTTTATATCGGTCAAAACAAAGGTGGGGAAGGACAAAACGGATCCTAAAGGGTATCGACCAATTAGTGTATTAAATGTAGACTACAGACCATATGCAGCAATATTAGCTAAGAGATTAAGTACCCTGATGTCTTCCCTGATAGATGAGGACCAGACAGGTTTCATTGGTATAAGAATGTTCATGTTATTGATCATATAATTAAAGAAAAAGCAAGCGCAGTTCTTCTCAGCTTAGACTCCGAGAAGGCATATGATCCTGTAGGGTGGGAGTTTCTGTTTGAAGTAAAGAAGAGATTTGGGTTCTGTGATAGATTCACTCAATGTATAAGAACTAGATATTCCTCGCCAAAAAGCAAGAATTAAAATTAATGGAAGCCTTTCGAATCAGACAACATTACAACGAGGAAGTAGGCAGGGCTGCCCATTAAGCCCACTACTCTTTAATCTTTTTATCGAACCATTGGCTCAGGTTATTAGAGAGGAGTCTGGGCTGGAGGGGGGCGACAACAGGGAATGTGGAAAACAAAATCTGCTGGTATGCGGATGATGTTTTAGCAGTAATTAAAAACCCTGAACCTGGGATTCCACAGCTTGTGAACATCCTGGACTCTCAGGATATAAACTCAACAATAAAAAAACCCTGATTTTTGACCTTCCATTTTGTTCCATCTAAACAGTTGATAAATAGTTACCAATTTAATTGGCATCAATTACAAATGGAGTATTTGTTATATTAAAGAATTTGGGTCAATTATATAAAATTAATTTCAATCGAATAAATAAGAAAATATGTGAGGATGCAGATTTGGAGGAACTCTCTGTCCACCACAAATTCTTTAACATGGCGCGATTTCTGCTGGAAGAATCTAATCAGATTTTTTATCATTTGTTCCTGCATTTCAGGCAATAAAATGTTTCTTATTTTTAGAAAAACAATTGATCGATTTATTTGCATCTTTTACTGTATTTCTAATATTGTATAAAGAAAACTGAAGTGGTTAAATGAAATCTCTTCAGAATGTGTCAGTCGGCTCATCCAATTAATCAATTAATCATCAGAATAATCAACAGAATTATTCTGATAATTCTGTTGATTATCAGATAATTATCAGAATTATTATTCTGATAATTCTGAATTATCAGAATAGTAATTCTGATGATTCAGAATTATCAGAATAATTATCAGACTTATTCTGATAATTCTGTTGATTATTTTAGTAATCAGTTACTAAAATAATACTCAGTTGGAGCTCCAATTACAGCCCAATAACATTCATTAAAGACTATAATGTCAACATTTTCAAGAGGTTTGAATACTTTAGAACACAGCAGTAAAAAGTGTGTGTGCGTGTGTGTGTGTGTGTGTGTTTGCTGTATTTTTGCCGTTGTAAACTGTACCTGTCTATAAGAAGGGTGAGCAGCTCCTGTGGTTTGCAGAATGATCGGTAGGTGGTGAGAAATGTGCGCACAAAGTTGGGATCTAAAACAAATCCAGTAGAAAAATAAGATTATATAATATAAATGTAATAGAAGCAACACAATAGATTTTGTTTGTTTGTTTGGTGAATGGCCTGCAGCAGCTTACCAGCATACATGTGGTAGGTGAGCCTCTCTATGAGCTTGACCACGGTGCCGGCCTTGATGATAGGGATGCCGGTCTTGCTCTGCACTCTGTCCTCGAACACGATGTTCTCCTCCGAGTCTTGCACGGCGAACTGATAGACCTCCGGCGAGGGCAGCCTGAGCGGACGCTGCTGCTCCTCCGTCTGCAGTATGGAGTCCAACATTCGGTCTAACGTGGAGCGGTACTGAAGCGCCATCAGCGCCGCCATCCAGTTCGCCTTCTCCTCCGCTGTCCGTGCGCAGAAAACCGCAGAGTTTTCGTCTTTGAAAATGAGTTCGAAAGCATGCTGCAGCTCCTGGGAGTCCTCGCGGTCCACGATGCGGATCTTCCGCAGCACAAACTTCTCTTTGAGGCGGTACTCCGCGCCGCTGCCGGACCCCGGCAGCCGCGAGCTCTGATTGGCCTTGCAGCTGATCATGAGGCCGTCAAACAGGAAGTTGTGTCTCTCGTGCTTGGCGCCGGCTCGTATGAGCGTCCCCTCAGTGATGAACTCGTTGCAGCACTGGCCGATGTCTTTCCCCTCCCAGCCGTCGATGCTTTTCTGGATCTCGATCATTCGCTTGATGGCTAGCTGCTTGCCGCGTACCTGCCGGCTGTAGCGGCGGTAAATGGCCTCACTGGGGGGGTAAAAGAAAAACACAAATACACCAACAAATCAAAAGAGACAATCTGGTAGCATGACGTGTTGGTGTATATATGTGCAATAAATGAACTCAGCCAATGAGAGGCAAGTATTTCTATCGTGTGGGCGGGAACGTACACAGGTTTACGACGAGGCTGGTGCTTGACGTAGATGCGCTCCACGCTGGACTGCAGGTTGAGCAAGGCAGTAATCGCCTGTTTCAGACATTCTCTGTCATCTTGTTCTTTGCTACGTTCCTGAAGTTGCTGTAAAGAGAAACGCATTACTATAACTCTTGATGTCAATCAAAATAGACCGGCAGATGTTTGGTGAGAGAAACAATGCTGCAAAAAACACAAAACACACACAAAACAAAACAATGGTTCTGCAACTCTACTAACCTCTAACACAATAAATAAGTTTGCCTTTCAGTGCAGAATGTGATGCATTTGATGCCAACAGGAGTCTCACCTCTCACTAAGAAGCTCCGACTTTAAAAACACAACTTACCCGGGTCCGTCCGCACACGGGCGCTCGTGCTTTCAACAACAGGAAGACAGTGAGAGTTTTAAGCTACAACCAAAATATCAGTTGGAAAAGCCAACTTTGACGTCCAGAGAGTTATTTTCTTAATCCTTTCCAAGAAAATGAGATCTGAATTCATCCAATTCATTCATTTAAGGGTTGTAAAACGCAAAATTTTAAAGTGTTTTTGGCCTTGTTTCTAGTGTTTATAATATCTTGGTACAATTGAAATGAGACAAAATTACAGTGACAATTAGGAGGTGATTATAAGTCGATAATTCCTTAATATTGATGAAATATTAATGATTAAAAAAAAACAAGTACTTCTTCATCAATGTTAAGGATTTATTTCCTTAAACCAAGCACATATCGAACAATGTTTCTTGTATGTTGGTTTGGTCTGACTAGACCAAAAACACTTAGCCAGGTTTTGTGTTTTTACAGTGTATTTCTGTGAAAACGCATGACTGACCAAAACAACAGTGGACAAATAAAAGCCCCTGGTTTACTAATCAACACCTTAATTATGAAAGGAAAATCAGAAACTGCTTGCAAAAAAAGGATTTCACTTTAGTGTTGCATTTTACAGTGAAATCAATGTTATTAGATCCATTACGTTTAAATAAAACGAGCCATTTTTGAATAATATTTAATTAATAGTTACAAAAATATACATATTTTATATTGTATTTTAATTTTAATAGATTTTATTAAGGACCAGAGTTGCAGATTTTTGTCTGTTTTTAAACAAAGTATTTTCTAAAGTATTAAAAATCTATTTTTTTTTCCTTTTTTTGTTACTGTTAAAAGCCGACCACTCGGTATTAGAATAAACCTAAGAACTCAGGATGCAAATATCAAATGATCTTTTAAAAAGGAAACAATTAATCGCCGTTGACAGGAATAATGAGCGCGTACCTGCAGTAGCTCAAAGTAGTGCAGACAGTGGTACACTGGAACCTTCATCAGCTGGGGAAGGACATACTGAACGCACTCCTTAAAGCCTCCCGGATTGGACTGCAGACGGAAATGAGAATCGTTAGAAATGTTGGGCATAAACCAGCATGGTATTGCTTTGAACGTCTGCACAAAAACGCCTTGATTATCAACCAAAATACAATCAAAACGGTGACCAAAGGTAATTTTTATTACACAATGTCAACTTTCGTTTTCTAAATGAATTCAGTCTGGCGCGTTTCCACTTGAGGATCAAATGAAAACATACAAAACACACACATGCCTTGTAAATGTTTCAGTCCATGTTACGACTGGCAGAGAGAAGGACAAGCGAGCCGGAGCGATGACTGTCGGGGTGGGGCCAAAGTATCCACTTTAATCTTTGATCCCTTGATAAATGACTCAGAATCAATATCCCTGTACTTAGACTCCACAGCGGCAGCTACGGCGTCTGGCTGGGGAGGAAGAGTCCCGCTCATGGAAAACAAAAGCTTCAGCAGCCCGATGCGCGTTGACGGACCGCGGGAAAACGGCGAGCAGAGAAGGAATTAAACCGCGCATCGTTCCTACACAGCCTGCTTACTGACAGCGGCCTACATGTTTCTAGGAATACCGCTTATTACCGTCAAATGTGAAATAGTGTCACGTCTTCCTGAATGAGCAGATAAGGGCCGAGCTTTTCGCATGTTGATTTTACAAGTATTTTGTTTTTAAAAGCTACAAACGATCAAACGTTTTCTAAAGTAATGCTGTGTGATTTAATAAAACTACTTATTTTCACAATCCAACTGTTTGTTTGCATTTTGTTGATATATGCATTTCTACTATTGCAATTAAGAAGCTTAAGTGGTTCAATGAAACAAATCTGCAGAATGTGCAATATTTAAAAATCGGATTAACCGTCAGAATAATCAATAGAACAATAGATCATTAAATTAATTGCTAGTTGCAACCCAAATTTCTGTCTTTATTTGGTTTTCTTTTGGATTACCTTGCATTCATTTTGAAATCCAAAAACATTTTCACATTTTGACTCCATGCAACCACAAACTTGAGACTCTTTACCTGAGATTTTGTGCATCAGGTTTAAACGCATAGAAACGCAGAATTACAAAGTAGAAAAGAAATAATAACCAGCTCAAACTTTACGTCTCATCATTAGGGAGGAACTGGTTCGGAAATCTGGGCTGATACATTAATATTGCTCTACGGACATTACACATATTTCCACACAACATAAAAAAATTTATAAAAAACTGATAAATTGATCGAAATATCAGTTTTTATACAGATATATTGTGCAACCCTATTTATCGTCTTCTTTTTTTAAACTCCTCCGTAAAGGCTGGATTTGTGGACAGAACCACAAATAGCTGCATTTTGCCCGTGGATGATTACAGATCCTCCAGAGTTACTGATCGCCGTCTCAACTCCTCAGTTCAACTACATGTAGCTTTCGCTTTAATATCACACAATAGACTGATTTGTGTTCCTCGCATCACAATGAAGGTCGTCGGACTCGAGAAAGAAAATGTGGAAAAAGTTCAAGAGGCCTTTGCTTGAAAAGCAAAACATAAAAACAAAGATGTTTCAATACTCTTTTCTCTTCGTGTTAATTGTCGTCACACCTGAGCGTGCAGGCTGTTTGCGTTTGCCACAGGATCCTGCTGTCCTTAATGCCTTGTCCAGCTTCCACTATGCTAGGATGCATCTTCACACACACGTTTTGAATTAAAGCATTCTTATGAGTGCTATACATAGGCCTCTCACAATAATCAATAAATCAATTAATCAGATGGCATATTAAAACAAACTCAGTAACTTCCCTTGGCATGATTTATCGCTTTTCTCTTTCTGACAAAAACCAGACGACAAAAGTCTTTTTGAGGATAATTTTGTTTACTGAGTCTTTACAGAGTAATTCATTTCATTTGTTGTTTCTGTTTTATTTATTTTGGAGATTTAAAATGTCTTCCAGTTCCAGTGCTAAATAATAATTATAATTGAAAGTTTATTAATGTTTCAGAATGTGATTTTGCATAATTACTATTATGTCATTACATTATGTTACTTAAAAATGGACTCAGAACAACATTATCGTTTATCGCAATAAGTCCTGGAACAATTTATCGCCCAGCAAGATTAGTTATTGTGACCAATTATATCTGCCCATCAAGTCAAGCTTAAAAAAGAGCATCAATAATTGTAATCGCATCTCAAATATTAGCAAAAAACCGACAGCTACATAAAACCCTGAACACAACAATGTTCCTGTGACGCTCTGAGGCTCAGTTCTGGCCTTTCGACATCTCTTCGATACGAGATGAGCTTTGGGTCATTGGCACCACAGCGCTCTGCCTCCTCAGGAGAGAAATTACGAGCAGTGTGCCTGACTGGTCTATTTTTAAAAGCAGATGTAATTTACCCACAATACCAGACGGATCAGAGAGCAGCGGCTCGGAGGCTGACGGACGCATCCGCCTGACAGACGGGGAGGGAGAGAGGCAGGAGCGTACGCAACAAGACAACAGATGAGGAGGCGAGCGAGAGGCAGCTGATGATGTCAGTGCCTCACGTTTGAACCCTGTTACAGCAAAAGCTGCCATGTGTATCCAATAAGGCTGCGTGACCCAATTCCAATTTTTTTTGTCAAGTTGGGATTTGTTTGCTGTGGCTGTTCACACGTCCAAACAAAATACGACCTGCCTGTGAACTGCAAACCACCTGAAAGTGTCCCGCATGCACAGTAGAGGGCGCAATAACGCCAGCGTTCTCAGACTTCTGCCAGCCGCCATAAAAAGAAGAAGTGCTCAATGTTTGCGGAAGTAATCATGGAGGCTAACGTTCGAGCATAGCTTACAGATTTGAAGTAGTGGGAGGGAGCTCTTCTCATTCGTCTCAGAAAGTGAAGTGGTATTTGCAATGTGAATGTGATGAATGGATGAATGGGATCTGGACGTTCAGTCACACTTGAATCGGATATGTATGGGATGTCCAAGTGACCTGGGTCGCATTCGAAAACAATCTGACCTGTGCTGTTCAGACTGTCATGAAGAGATCAGATGTTTCATGATGGAACAACGCAAAGCAGGGCATCATTGTGAAATGGGAGGAAAAGGATACACGCTTTAAAATATCTCTACAAATTAAAGAAATCTGAAAATTGGAGGCAGTCAACCCCTCTCTACTCTGATGGCTCAAATAAAATCTATTGCCATGCACTTAAAAAGTCATCAAAGTCGTAACTTTAGAAGAAAAAATAAATGCATGAATTTCAAAATCTTACAAAATCTGAAAAGTGTGGCTATTTTTTCCTCCTTTTTAAACCATTATGCGTTTCTTTCCACGTCGTAATTACGCACTATTCTTTGTCGGCCTTTCAGAGAAAATCCCAATAAAACACTTTGTGTGTTTGTTTACCAATGTGTGACAAAATGCTTTCGCCTGTGGGACAGTTTTTCATCTAACTGGCACCAATACAACAAGGTCAAATTAAAAGCATATTTTTAACTCCACGTGCTCACCGCCTCTAATGTGAAGCGTACGTGAAAATAAACACTGGGTGTGAGTATTCGGGGCATGGCGGTGTTGACCTAACTGGGGTCTGACTGGTGGTAAACACAGCGAGGCCTCAATCTGAGCCACAACACCGTTGAAGTACACACTGTCTTCTGTTCTCCCTTTGAATTCAATAAGTGCTAAACGGCATGAAAAGATACAGAGAGAATATATATATATATATATATATATATATATATATATATATATATATATATACACACACAATAAATGAGAAGTAGGCATTTCGGTTTAAAGGCTTGAAACGAGCAGAAAATCGGCCCGTTTTGTAAATTCTGCTACAGTAAGTGGGGTTGAAACCCTGCGATGCTTCACTTAGCCACAACGGTTTCTGGCCTGAGAAAACAACAGCAAATATTTCATCTTCAAAGGCTGCCAAACTGCACCCCACCGGGCCTATTTCAATGCTATTCTCGCGAGGAATGTCCAAATAAAACAAAACGGCAGCAGAGAATCGAGTGTGCACACACAGGACGCCGAATATGTCATGACACGCCTTCAAACCATATTTTTGCCGCGCTCGGATCAAAACAGAAGCAGGAACGAATGTGTGAGCGCTACCAGCGTGCTTTTGGGAAGCGGCAGGTATAGATGGGTAATAAGCAACTTTAAGACGCAAGTTGAGCTTTTATGAACTGATAACTATTCAGCAGGTGCTGTGGTCCCCCTCAAATTAAAAACATGCCACTGCAGCTTTAATGATGGGGAATTAAAGTAAAGACTTTGTCCAGATTTTTTTATGAATGCAGATAGAAAAATCTAAATGTTCTCTGAGCAGATGAGCTCCGGTTCAAAACCTCACCCCGAAGTGTTGGCGAACTGTTTGCCTCTGCATCATTTCATGGAAGTGCTCGTTGAATTTCTTGCCAAGAATGTCCTGAGACAGGGTCTCGTACGGGTCAAACGCCTGCTCCTGCAAACACACAGAACGAGCCAGAGCATTACTAATCAAAACACAGCCATTCACGCAGAAATAACCCGCTGGTGTAAAACTGAGCGACTCATGCTGTCATTGTATTTAGTCATTTGTGCTGAGCATCTCGCCATTTCTAGTGCATCAATGGTGAGAAAGCAAACATTACATTTCATTATTGGCCTTCATTTTGGTAATTGCCCACCAAATGTTGGATTTTAACAAACAAATCTTACACATAATTTGTAAGCCAGTATCAAATATATATATTTTCACAGGTACGTAGCTTTTATTTGCTCTAGTAAAACTCACAGCTGGAAGAGTTTCCAGAAAATATCTTTATTTCGCTTGAACAGAAACATGAAAAACAACCTAAAAAAAGATGTAATGAAACAGATTTTTATGCTTCTTGGTAGGAGTAGGTGATATAAGTTTGGGATTTTATCACCAATTTTTGTAATGAACCTATTACTAATCCCCAATTTAATAATAGGTTTAGATCCACAAACACAAATATTGTTTTTGAGAAACCGATATCATATGCTTAAAATGAATATGACTAAACTGCATTTAATCATACTTTAAGCTGGAGAAAAATGTAAAATAAATAAGTAAATTCTGGTGATATTGTCAGTTTTGTTTTTTGATTACCATCAATAACCACCAGCAATAACCGTTTCCTGATAAATGATGCATGTTACCTCTGCTAGGTCTTCGAAGCAGCTGCCCACCAGCGGATGGGGACTGCCGTCGGCGGTCATCTCCACCGCGTCCTCGATCAGACCCAGGAGCTTCACGGTCAGCTCGTGGATGTCCAAGATGTTGCTGAAGATCACCTCGACATCCTGCGACGTCGACAACAAAAACTGGTGAGCTGCGTCGAGATTTGTCGAATGCTTGGCAAGTCAATGTACAGTACACATGCACCTCTGTCCAGTCTTTTCTGTTCGTATTTTTGTGAAATTTGAGGTTGTTAAGTTCATCCTCTCCTCCTCCGCAAAATGTGACCATCGCTTGCTTGAACGTCAATTGACAATAAAAGAAATAATTGATATTTAAATAAAAATGAGCTCAGACATCTTTCCGAGAGAGGTTGTTGCTGATAATATGACATTATCAATGCATGACTGTTAACAGGCCGTCTGCTGAAAAGCCATTTCTAAATTAAGTCCACGGCTGCCCATTTCTACCGCATTCAACAGGGTCAGAGAGCATCTGAATGCTTAATCAGCCATTAGCTCCCCCGCCCCTCCATTCTTTAAATTACTACCATTATAAATATAGGCCATTAGAAATGCGACCTTTAACCCTCAGGTGATCTTTACATTAATGTGACAAGTCGCTTTGGTGTGATAATTCAAACGTTAAATATTTACATTTCTTTTTAGAGAATCAATAAGTTAAAAACGGTCACGCCAGCATAAACCGTGAAGCCAATGTTCATTCTTAAAGCGAGATTCTAACGGATTCCCCCACAGGACTCCTCTGTATCAACATCATCTCTCTTCCCATCAGCCTGGTCCGATTTTCTCCTCCCTGCAGGACATAAGCATCTCGCAGGATGATGCTGCCATGGTCAGGTTTCAGAGCGGCACTCTGGGAACGGGTGGAAAAAAGTTCACTTCTGGTCTCCATCTGAGCAGAGCGCCTTCATCGCACGTTTACTGTTCTCCCTGAACAACTATCAGCAAAAAGAAAATTCACTAGAGCTGAAACCATTCATCATGATCGATCGATTATTGAACTAATTAGGTGATTAATTCAGTGATAATCGGAGTAAAAACAAAAAGTTAAAGTAAATATATAAATATATATATATATATATATATATATATATATATATATATATATATATATATATAGAGAGAGAGAGAGAGAGAGAGAAATTGATGTGAATTTGTATTATTACAATTTGTATTACATTGTGCAATGTCTTAATTGCATTTTGTGCAATTAATACATTGCATGAAATGCAAATGTGTTAATACACACATTTGCACTTTAAGATAAAAATCATTTTTGTCTGTCAATATGTTTCACCCAAAACCCCTCAAGTGGCAATTTCTTTATATTCACCAGGATGAAATTCACTAATTTGTTTAGTGAACGCTGTTTTTTTCCAATTTAGGCAATAAAATGTTTATTTTCTTATTCAAAAAAAGGAAGTGGATCATTTTAGTTCCATCTTTTCTAATATCATTTCTAATATCGCATAGAAACGATTTAAGCAACTTAATAAAAAATCGGCAGAATGTGCTCATTTGATCAGATTAATCACCAGATTAATAAGGTTTTACATGACTTTCAAAAATGGATTTCTTCTCGTCTCTCTTCTGTAGAGTCTGATTATAAACAGCATGGCGTATACTCCAAAGAGAATAATCACTAAAGAAGACGAGGGCTCTAAAATTGGACCAAGTGTTTACAGACTGCCGAAGTCTTAAAAAGCAGCTCTGCCACGCCATTATTTAACCGAAGCGCTTTCTCGACGCCTGAGTAACGCTCCGGATGATGCCGCATTTCAACAGACATAATTGAGGTTATTCTGGCGGGGGATGCAGATGTTGTTCCTGTCTCAACTTAATTACACGTTCTGTGTTCCTCTGGGCCTCGCATAGGTTTACGCTCCTCACCCAAATGATACCACAAATTACCCAACCCAAAATATGCAAAGCCACAGCAATCCACAAAACTCAACTTTCCACTAAGTTCTTCTAAACCTGTACACACTGCACTCAATTTTTTTTCTTCAACTGTACTTATCCCTATATGTTTGGAGGAGTTTAGCGCTTGAGCCCCATATTAGCCTTGGGAGAAAGAGAGAGAGACGTCTTGAAGCGGCAAAACAAGAGTTTGTTGCAATCATTGTGTAAACAGAGTGACTCGTGATTGGAAAAGCAGTTCTTAGAAAACACAAAATTGACAACAATTACAATCTCTGCTATCTAGTTCTTAGCTGCGAACGGAAAATCCCAATTTTGTCCTGGTGAAAGGATGGTTTTTTTCCATAAAATAAGCCTGTAAGGAAAGCATATTTGGAAGTTTCAAGTGACTTTTTGATACTAATTCCCAGTTAACAGATTAGAAAGTTGAAGTTTAAATCTTTAAATGATCTTAGAGTGGATTTGGCTTAAATTGTTTTGATATTTGTGTCTGAATAAGCTGGCTCTGCACTAAGCTGCTCACAGCTACTTGCCTGAAATGAAGCGGAGTAACGATTTCAAATTTGTGCAGCTTTTGGAAAGAATTTGTGGGTCTTTTCTAGAAATATTAACAGATTTTCCTCTCTATGTTTTACATCTTACTTTTTCTGTACCATTTAATCAATTCCTTCACATGTATAATAGAAGAATTAGAAGTGAAAAGTGTAAAAACAGTCGCCATGGGACTCAATATAATTAAGTTTAATTGTTTCTCTCCACGTTGAAAAATCACACAACTGATTATATACATTTCAGGAATAATAATTGGCTGAAAAATTTTAATTTATTGTGCATTTTCTCCAATAAATAAAATCAAAACTCTACATGCAGACTAAAATAATTACATCATAAAATATTTGTCCTTGGGCAACCACTTGCTTCATGTAGCTAAAGATAAACATTTAGCATAACGCTAGCTAGATTTTTGACATCTCATAGTAAAACTAGTGATTATTTTTCTATTTTAATCTTCTATTTGAACGTAAAAAGGAGCTTCCTTTTTAAACATAACTGGTTTTACTTTCTATTTAATTGACTTGTAATTTCACACTTGTTGCATTCATATTTGCTAAAATGTGACATTTTAGATGGGAGTAGCTTGTCAAGGTAACAGAAATCTTCTGTGGGGGATCAGTAATGCATCTGATTCTGTCCAAGTTTTAACTTGTGGTGCAGAAAAAACCCCCTGAATAAATTCAAAGTTGTGCATCCGACATGAACCGGACCGTCGCCGTTTGTTGTAGCCGTTTCCAAACTCTGAGGAGTAAATAAGCCCTTCAAAGGATGTCAGAAATCCCTTTAAAACGCAGTATCACTATGTTTCCATCATCAGCTTACTGTCCTCCTCACCTCATCTGTGAAGACTTTGGGGTGGGACAGGAAATGGTTCCGGAACACTTTAATAATCAGATCGAGCTCCCGCAGATACTGACGCTCCTCTGCGATTTCAAGCTTCACCAGTTCGTCATACGAAAGCTCCGCAAGCGACAAGGGCTCCTCGGTGAACTGCGACATCACGCCGATGTCCTCCTCCTGGTCGAACATGTCCATCAACACCTGAACGCAGAGACACGAAACGGAAACCAATCAGCAAGAAGCGAGTGAACGCAGGCGCTCCTTCCTCAACGATATCCCCACCTTGTCTGCACACATGGAGACCTTGATGTCCTGTTGGGTGATTTCATAGTGCCGAATGTTGCCGACGTAGTTGCCGGCCAGTTTGAGTATATCTGCTGATATGTATTCAAGTACTGCCACGATGTACAGGGACACATGGTAGTCCACCTTGTAGCCCAGAACCTCCTGATTGGAGAGAAAGCAAAACGCATCAGACGAAGCAAAGCACGTGAAACCGTTCCACGGCAGCCGAAGGTTGGTTTGAGATCATGTTAAGCGTCTGTCTGAGCATGCAGGGTGACGGCTTACTCCGGGGCAATGTCATTAGACAAGTTGCCAAAACTAGCACCTAAACTAGATAAACATTTCTAGTCCGCTGAGGAAGCGAAAAAGGGACAGAAAAGGGAGAGAAAGAGGTCAACTCTGTGAGTCTTTACCTTAAGTAATGGGTGTATTTTGTCCACAGGGAGAAGCAAGGGGCTTCTTCTCTTGCGTTTCTCAATAGCTGCCTGGGCGTCGTTAATTGCCCACTTATCTATAGGGTGGGGAAAGGTTTTCTGCACACGTTCCTGTCGAGAGGGGAGGCAAGGAGATTCTTCACAGTAAGAGGCAGACACGAGCCTTTTCCGTCTTTAAAACAGAAATTACCAGGAGAGAGGAAGCAAAAGGTCATACCTCTACATCCTGCACTGTGCGAGGCTGGGCCACACACAGCATGTTGAGCAGCTGCAGGATCAGCTCTTCAATGTGCTGCAGGGCATCCTCCTTTGCTTTCAGGGTTGGGTGGACCTGCTCCTGTACCTGAAAGTATGAGACAAGCAGGAGAGAGAGAGAGAGAGAGAGAGAGAGAGGCGGTGAGTGGCAGATTTAGCAATCTAGACTGAAATGCTCAACTTTCGCTTTCAGGGTCAGACAGGCTGTAAAGAAGTACAAAACTTTGAACAGATTGAAGTTGGGAGTCATTAAAAAGATTCCCAATGCATCATATTCACATTAGACCAGCAAAGTATTTAGATTTTTAGTCTTATATTAAATATTAATAGAGAAAATAATTCAACTGGCCAGAGGATTGCGCTGCTTTTTAGTTTTATTGGCCAGTTGGGAACTCCTTACTTCGACCGACAACCCTCTTTGATACGGATGCCGTTACCGAGTGAAGAAACCTCAAGACAATCCTAAAAAGTGAGTTCAAAAGAATCAGACATATGGGAACAGCTAAAGAGTTGATCATTTTCTGCTACATGCTGAGACAAGCCTGTGGTTTATTTATGCGCCAAAAGAGCAAGAGAGACGGCAAGACTTTTAGCGCCTGACAGGAGGGTTTATCAGCGCCGTGAAGTCACTCTGGAGCCCTGCACAGCGTTTCTGCAAGACGCCTGCCGCCACGTACAGCTGTGGGAACGTCCTGACAAACACAATAAACTAACAAAACAGGAACTTTGTTACAACAGTTACACTAAGGAGTCCAAATGTACCGCTACAGAAAAACTATCAGCATTCATACAAGTTTGATTTGTTGCGTTATGTTGAGCCATACAAAAGAATAAAATGCATATTATACCTCTAAAGAGAGAAATATGCATAAATCAAGTCATCCAATTCATGTTTTACGTAACTGTGTATTTAGACAAACAAGGGTGCATTTACCTTGAAGAGGAGTGAGAAGAAGATGAACTTATTTACTTCCACTCCTTATTCATATAGAAATTGTGTCAATGGTTGTCACTGTAATTTCAGATTCAGTCATTTGTTGTGTACGGATGTTTTTCATGATGCATTTTCTTGCTAATACCACTGATGTCCCTCATATCGTCATAACCAACTCAATATTGTACTTATATACTTTATGCAATTTATTAATGATATATTTTCCATTATGAATACAATTATATTCAGTAATTGTATTGAGGTTTTGGTGCAAGTCAATTTTTAGTGAGTTCATGAAATTAACAATAGATTTATTGATAATTGATGCAACAATTACTCATTTTTGTCTATTTTTTGCAAAGTGCACGGTTGTGAAAAAGCTCTATATGAACTAAATAATTTCTTCAGGTTTGCATCCCAAAACGTACAATTCCCCAAAAGATAAACTGGTTATTTGAATATTTGCAAAAAATGTTCATTTCTATTCATATTTTTGACACGTTTCTTAATTTACATCAATGAAGTTGAAATAAAATATTTGGAGAACTAAAAACCATAGCAAGCAAAAAAAAGAAAGAAAGAAAGAATCAACGCAATTTAATCTGAATGCATGGAAAGATGAAGAGAACCTCATTTAGAGAGTGTTTCTGCCACTACAGAAGTAATATTGTTTGTACTGTGTATACTTCCATAATGAACATGAAACAAAAGCTGTGGCTATAGCATTTAAACTTCTCCATGTGGAACTACCAGGTAAAGGGGGTGTGGCTATGGATGCATCCAGGCGTGGAGGTGTGGCTTCATCAGGTCTGAAACTGCAAAGAAATGAACATCCGACAAATGCCTTCCAGCCTCCCAAAAGTTGTCGTCATCTGGGCTGTGCCCTCGTGCAGGAATGCAGTCGGTCGAGATGCTAATATAACACTCAGAGGAGACTTCAAGGAGAAAAAAAAAATACTATGGGGGGAAAAAGAAAAAAAAAAACAGAGGAGAAGAGGGCTTAATATTTACTCTCACCTTGCAACAGGAAGATTAACAACCACTGACCACACAAACGATCCACAGCTCTACATTACGATGTCATTACGATGTGACTCTGAACCTATCCAATCTAAGACGCTTGGAACAAATCAACCTGTGCATGTGCCACAACTTTTCTCGAGCGGAACAAAAAAAAAAAAAAAGAAGGTACCTTTGCACCTAAGGAGGAAAGCACAGCTTCAGATATTACAACTAAAAACCAGTGGTCAGATCCAACATTTAGGTGTAGTGATGAACTCTGAACTGGGCATTCAGAGCCACATGAAGAGAGTAACAAAGTCAGCCTTCTATCGCCTTCTGTCTCCTGGGATAGCGGACTAAAATCCCAGAAAGATCCAGAGAAACTCATCCGTGTGTTTATCTTTAGTCGTATTTATTACTACAACAGCGTCTTCACAGGTCTGCCTAACAAAGTCAATGGAACAGCTGCAGCTGATATAGAACGCTGCTGCTCTTGTTCTGACTAAAACCAGGAACATAGAGCACATCACACCCGTTCTCAAGTCCCTACATTGGCTCCCTGTAGGGAGGAAACGTTGCTGAATGGCTTCGTGCCACAATGCACTAAAGCTCTGCTGTTGTCCCATCAACCTTCCAGACTTCTCATGTCTTCTGGTTCTGCTCTGCATCCCCAGAACCAATCGTGGAGACAACAGCATTCAGCTTCTATGCACCACAAATCTGAAACAAACTTCCAGAAAACTGCGAAACAGCCGAAACACTGAGTTCCTTTAAATCAAGGCTAAACCCACCTGCTCAGAGTTTCTTCTGAACCATAAGAAACGAAACACGTACCAACTTATTTGATGTGTAACAATGATTTTGGTGATGGCACTCATCGAAATGTAATGCATGTTACTGCTTTCTGAATGATGTTTTTGGGGGGGTTTTTGACGGAAAGCATTTCGAACCGCTTGGCTCCTGAATGGTGCTCCACAAATAAACTTGACTTATAAGAATCTGTCGCTTTAGATTTGTAACTAAAGCAACAGTGCTCAGAACATCACGAAGACAAAACACTGATATTGGAACGAAGGATTAGTCAAATGTTCAGAGGTCACCACTGACTGGGCCTTGAGCATTCTTGCCCTCTGAGTTATCGGCGATGCAGCGAGGAGCAGGATGTCCTTTCCGTCTATAGTTTGCATTTTGTCGATTGAGATAAAATAACAGAAGGTGGAATTTCACAGCGATTACGCATCATCTGTTTAGATTTATAACTCGGTAACTACACTAATTTGGTTCTTCAAACAAGAGCTGGAAACACTGAAACCACAGTTTGAGGCCTTGTTGCTCGTCATTACTGTTTTGATGCACACTCACAAGACCTTCTTGCTATAAATAAGCCACGAGCGTAAACTGCACTGGGAAAGAAATAGATATCAAAGGGGGAAGTAGGTTATGAGATAGATTCTTTCAACCCTAAACAGTCACTTGACTAAATTCCACAGGACACCAGGAGCTGTGAGTCACCGCGCTGAATGGAGGCATGGGGGAAACCCCGGGAGTTTCGCAGAATAATTGTCCCGTTTCTCACAGGCCCGCGACTGACAAGTGGTGTCTATCTACAACAACATCAGGACGGGAGACAAAGGAACCGTAATGCTTGAAACCGAAAGTGGTGGAAAGTGATTTCAAACAAATACATAAGCCATGACGGAGCTGAAAGGTATGCAGACCGAGACTCTGCAGAAGCTCCTACTGCTTAAACCTTTATAGACGAGAATATGCGAGATATTTGGCTATTACCAAGAAACAAAGTATTTACTAAGGGAACTTTGACGGCTACAACTTTAATCAGCCTCTCAAAACAAACGACTTAAAGGCTATTGCGTTGAGAAAATTAATTATGCATCTTTTTTAAGGTTGACGGATTTAAAAAAGATAAAATATCATACACAAGCTGCCATCAGGACAGGTAAATGGAGGAATTACTCCTGATCATGGTTTAATATAAATATTTACTCAACACCTGAAGCATCTTGGTAAAAATATAGTTTGTACACGCAAATATGAAAAGATAAAACAGGAACTGACCATAGCAAGAAAAAGTCGTTTGTATATGAAAAAACCGATTAAAATAAAAAAATTAAAAAAAAGAAACCGACACAAACAACAGGTTGACTACTTTGGTCAAACAAGTAAAAATAATCTGCAGCAAACCTTTCACATGGTTCAGGAAGTGCAATCAGGTTTCCTAAATATAATGTCAAATGAATAACAAAGCAAGACGTCGCTCAGATCACAAAGTGTAGAATTAGACTGAACAGATTTGCCTTTCTGATCCCTGGTATAACTTTTTCCAATCAGGACCGATGCAGATATTGATAACCAAGGTTTTCAAGGTTTTCCCCAGAAAACCTGCGAAGCCTGGTGGTTGGGCAGTCATTCATCCAGCGGCCCGTTATGTTTTTGAGTTAAAAAAATGCAAACATTGTAAAGACTTAAGAAATGAGTAATGCTTATTCTGGCGGGCCACCAAGTAAAGCCTGGTGACCCGCCAGACTGATAATACACTGAGGAAAACCCTGCCTTTATTTTACCAGTGTTTTTATAGGAAAGAAATCCAGTGGGATTATTAACCTGTTACAAAGTTGTGCTGGCTAAGATGCAGGTAAAACCTTTATTTTGTTGCATGGCTGAGTTAAAACTAAAAAAAAACATGAGGCTTACATTAACAGAAACTTACAATTACACTGATATCTTCTGGAGAAGAGACACTGAACGTTTTATCTTGTGAAACTGACACATAAATCACTCTAAGCGCTGTTCCATTAGCAAAATGAGGATGTGCACAAAAAACAGGCAACGTGTGAAGTCATTTTTTTTTTACACCTCATCTCTTCTTCTCAACTCAAGAAGAAAAAATAGAGAGTAGGGCTCTTTAAGAAAACAAGCCACCTGCTGCGAAGAGTCAGCTCTAATTATGATCACAGGTTCTCCTGTGCCACGTTCGGGTGTTGTTTATTTTTATGGGTCATTTCAATTCTGAAGTGTACCGGAAGTCACAGCGCTCACTCTCGCTCACTTTCCCTTCCAACCTCCCACGTCTCCCTCGTTCTCTGCCCTCAGAGGAAAATCCCCCGGGATAGCAGATCATAAAAGTAGACGGAGCGGTATCGATGCGTGTGCTGCGCGTGAGGAAGCAGCAGCAGCAGCAGCAGCAGCTTCATGCTGCTAACAGTAGCGTTGGGCCAAAGCTGGAGGATGGAGGAGTCCGGCCTGCAGCAGCAGACTGAAAACAAGGAAATTAGGAAATAGAAACGCCTGATAGTTTATCTGTAGTTCCCTGCAGTAACGCACTTCGCGCTTCTTGGCGATTATGACATTCATTTTAAAATGTGACCAAGTTTAGCTATCAAATTATGAATCATCCATCCATCCATCCATCCATCCATTTTCCGTCACCCTTCTCCCTAACGGGGTCAGGAGGTGCTGGTGCCTATCTCCAGCTGCGTTCCGGGCGAGAGGCGGGGTCACCCTGGACAGGTCGCCAGTCTGTCGCAGGGCAACACAAAGACAAACAGGACAAACAACCACACACACCTAAGGAGAATCTGGAAAGCCCAATCAACCTGACAGTCATGTTTTTGGACCATGGGAGGAAGCCGGAGAACCCGGAGAGAACCCACGCATGCACAGGGAGAACATGCAAACTCCGTGCAGAAAGACCCCGGGCCGGGAATCGAACCCAGGACCTTCTTGCTGCAAGGCAACAGCGCTACCCACTGCGCCACTGTGCAGCCCAATTATGAATCAGTTAATCCCCCCAAAAAATTTCTGCAGATTAGCCCTCTGGGCTAACGTTAAGTCCAGCAGAAAGAGCTGAGCTTTTCACATGTTGATGTTGGAAGTATTTTTTTTGTTTTTTTTCACCTGCAGCAGCCTTTGCCATAAATGGTCAAGTTTACGCTGCAGGAACGCTGCAAAAGTTACTGCATGTTAGGTAATATAATATTTTCTTATTTTAAAAAAAGGATTTCAATTGTCTTATGTGTCTAACAATTTTTTTTATCAAATTAATCAATTAATTGACAGATAAAAACATTGGACTAATAAAACTTTGAGGCTACCACATAACTTCTTGAATGGCTCTGATCACAATCCTATTGAAAATGTATTGATTTGTTTTCTAGAATATGCTGGAAAAAACACACTTATCCAAATTTTATCCAAACTTGACAGGGTTCAAGTTTTCCTACGTTGTATGAAAAATTTTGACCCTGTGTGGATTTAAGAAAATGTACAATTTCAAATTTGGAGAGTATTTTCTCAAGTACAACTCGGCTGAACAAAAATAAATCAACGAATTAAAAGCGTAAAATCACATCTTTGCACAAGATGTGACGTTTGAACAGCAGGATGTAGTCGAGTGCATTTTGTCCAACCTCCAAATAGTCATTATGTGCCTCCACAGGATTACGCCAACATGCACAAAAAAACATATCAGCGTAAGGTTTGAGGTAATAAAGGCAGTGTGGTGTTAATACAGGGATAATATTTCTAATTGAATTGATTATTATTCCGGCTGCGCATGCAGAACTGTGTCAGGCTCAGGTTACAGGTAATATGGGTTGTGTGTGTGTGTGTGTGTGTTGGGGGGAGGGGACGGGTTTGGGAATCATTATTATATCAGAGCATGTGTCACCGTTTGTGATTCATACTATGACATCATCTGCCATTACAACCAGACTGTCTGGGGAACCATAGGGCAGAGATCCACCGGGACCTGACACACACACACACACACACACGCACACACACCTACACACACACACACACACACAGCGGCTCAAAGAAGCAGAAAGCGTTCAGATAAATAGACACTTTGACAAACAATAATCTGACATAACGAATGTAAAACCAGCACTGTGCATATGATGTCAGGACATTTCGCTGCCTTTACACGCAGTCACATGATCAACACATTGACTTCAACAGGCGAGCCACCGGCGGCGGCGGCGAGGGGCGTCCTTGCCTTGACCGCGTCTTGACCTAACCGAGTGACCGCTGCCCACTCATCCTTCACCTTAACCCCTTTTGACGACAAGCAAGGGTCCAGTAAGCTGATTTAACCCGGCAAGAAGAGCGGGGGACCGGTGTTTCCAATCAGCCCAATGGTCTCTCTGCAGACAGCCTCAGGGCCGCTTCACAGAAGGCCCAACCTGTTACCAAGAACATCAAAACATAGTGGCTAGCCTCATCTCCAGGATGTGGCAACCCACTGCTGCATGACATCAACGAGTGCAAATGAGGTCATTTAGTCTTGCGCATCTTTAGCCTTTCTGCTTCATGTGTTTTTTTTTTTTGTGTGTGTGACTGAAAGAAACTTGCCCACATCAGCAGAAATCATGATGTGGAAAAACACAAAAGTTTTTTTCTAAGTTAGCAGATAATTCATTCATTCGCATCTGTCTGACCTAAAAGCATTTCTTCACCGCTGGAGGAAATTCTTCTAATCTAACAGACATCTTGTGAAATGTGTGATCAATTGGTGTTGGTTTTTCAAAAAGTAAAGACCTTTTTCTAATAATGGCAGCAAAAACCAGGCTTGCCACAAAATGTCTGATACCATGTCTGTTAGACTTTACTCGAGATCCAAATTAAGGCACACTGATGAATTATGGGTAAAACTGATAAACCAAAAAGTGAAAAGTGGTCAGAAAAAATAAACCACCCAAACTTTCACAGAATGAAAACAAAGCATAAAGCTTTCTTCTTTACGAACAGCGAAATATAATCATGTGATTTGGTAGCTAGCTAATGAGCTAGCTAGCAAGCTACAGCTCGATTAAATTTTAGTCAATTTAGTCATTTTGTTTTAGTCAACCAACTCTTAAGTTTAAATCTCCGTATTTCCATAAACTGAGTTAGCCAACATTTGAATTAGAAGAAAATGCATTTTTAAGCACATTTTAAATTTCTAGACAGATTAATTTCATATTTTCCACTTTCAAATATTTATCTTTTTTTTTTCTCATTTCTTTTTGTTAAGTTTTAGCTCCAAGACATGATAAAAAAATTTTTGAAATTGTTTTGAAACTAAAGTGGGCAAATAGTTCAAAATAAAGCATTTTAGTTTTAAACCCTCAGTGTTGAAATATAGTACAGATTTGTACTTTTCTTTAACACCCTTGTAGGTTTTTTGTTTTTTTTAATATATAAAACAGATAATCTTAAGTATTTTAAATCAAAAAGTTTATTTATTGATGTTTTGTGGTAACCAAGCCAAATTTTAATCAAGGGCTTGTTGAAATTTTTTTTTTTTAAATATCTGAAACTAGTTTTGTTCCACCAACCATAAGGACAGGTGGAAGAAAAATTTTCATTTCCACCCGAGCCTGAAGCACGGATGCAGAAGCAGTGATGATAAAAATACACATCCTGGAAAAAAAAAAAAAAGTTCCATAACACAACAAAAAACAGATGACATTTCTTTGTTCTTCAAGTAATATCACAGAATATTGTTTTTATTTCCAGCATTTGATTTCAAAGATTAGCCAGAGCCAAAAATTTTAAAAAACTAAAAGAAAGAAACAAAAGGCAGACAGGATGTGGCAGCGGTAACACATTTCTGACGTATAAAGCACAAGAAATGATCTATGATTTGACAGAAAACATCCTACATAAAGCTGTGGTTCCACCTCGTGAATTTAACTGTGTTCCCGTCTCGTCACCTTGCTGCACAGGCGATCGCTCCGGAGGAGGTCAGGATGCCACTTTAGGACACTGCAAACTAACTTCACAGAAATACTTCACTGGATTGTAGAACATTTCATCTAAAAAAATAAAAAAAATAAAAAAAAACTAAAAGCATAAGAGCACTCTGACTGGAGCTTAATAAACCGTTTCCATTTCGGCCACAAGCATGCATGAATTATGACTCGTCTTTCTCCTGGGAGTCTCGTCAACCACGTTTTACTACCTCAAGATGGCACTGGATAGAAACCGGTGTCTCTGTGCCAGCCAGGCATCAGACCAGTGGAGTCCGTAGTTGTTATTAACGGTAGCGAGTCGGTGGTGGAATTACGTTGAAGCACAGTCACGGCGCTTAATAGCAGCCAGGATACACAGACAGAATACAGACCATGATGGGATATCAAAAGAACATCAACAATGCAAACAGCTGCATGCTTAAGGCATTACCTTAAGAGGACAAAATATTCTGAACCTTAGAAGGCTTTAGTGTAAGACTTTACGGTTTCCCCCAGAAAACCTGCGAGGCCGGTGGTTGGGTGCCAGGTCAGTCCTTCATCCAGCGGCTCGCCGTGTTTTTGAGTTAAAAAATGGTTAAAGGTGAGAGGAAATTTGAAAATATCACTTGATTATTATGTGTTAGTAATAACTAAGCACCAGTTATTATTCCCCCAAAGTCTTAAAAATGCTGACATTTTAAATAAGACTTAAAAAAAATAAACAATGCTTAGCCTGTTGGGGCACAAGTAAAGCCTGGTGGCCCGCCAGGCTTATAATAGACTGGGGGAAACCCTGGATTTAAAAACAAAACAAAAATACATTTCATGTGGACATAAAAAGAGACCCTTCCCTTTTCATGAGCTTTGAATTTACTTTTCAACTTCCCTTTTGGGTTAATAAAGTATTTTTGAACTAAATTTGAATTTTTGGACAGAACGCAAGAGTCCCAGACAACCATATTCACCAAACAGACATTTGTGACCAATTAATAACGTCCAGCTTTTGTAACGCTCTACCAATTCTGGTTGGTATTGACTGATTCTAAGTCTCAGTTATTTGTTAAAACTATTATACAAGAAGACATTAGAGCAGTATTTACACTAATTTAAGTATTTTGTACCTTTTGGATTGGTGATAAGCATAGTTAAAACAACCACTTATTTATAGGTGCTGGTCTCCTTGGACAATACTCCCACAGCATCATGGGACACTACATCAAAAGCTGAGTTTGTCATTTTGGTGAATCTATCGTGTTTCTGAGAAACAAATCGCTGCAATACTCAGCTGAAATATGAGTACATCTCATAAGCGTTCACATCTGTCATGATTTTTAATAACTCATCACGTAAACAAGCTTAATGAGAAGTGATTTTCATTGCATTTCTATTTTAATTCAAACAGCGCAGCTGTGAAATTGTGTTCTTTGACATATTGAAAAGGTTTTGAGCACATTTGTAATGGAAACGCAGGAAAGTGATCGACAGGTGTGCTGCGTTTCAGTCCGGCCTTCCTGTTATCTGCACAGTCTTGCTCTCTCACAGCCTGAATTAACCTAAAACATGGCTCAACATGTAGAAGTTACAGTTTCCTGCTAAACACCTTCTGGCATCGCTGTGCTTCCTACCAGCTTATTTTCAAACACGTCACTGAAACCAGGTGAGCCTTCTCTCTACACCAACGTCATCGGTGAACGGTGACGTCAGCGCCACCTAGAAAACCCTCGTCAGATCTCGTAACGCAAAAGACAAAACAAAAAAACGTCGAATCTTTAAATTTCCTGTCTGAGTTGGTTCCAGTCTTTTCGCTTTCTCCGTAAGTCTTTGATTTGCTTTGCCGATTATCTTTTGTTTTCGTTCGTCGGACAAGTACTATTTTAAAATAATACTGCTGCCAGGAAAGAAGCAAAAGATGCAAAATCAGATAAGACAGAAATGCATGCGTTAAGATGAGATGTTATTTTAAAAAAAAACAAGTCCAAATTAGGCGTCGTGAAGGTCTTTTTCAATAATCGATCTGGCGATCTTGCCGCTGATGATTTTGAGGATTCAACTTGTTCTTCTACCGCTCATCAATAATCTAGGACTCTTTCGGGGATGAAGTCACGCACGATGAGTCGTCACCAAAAATAAAAACCCCACCCCCCTCTTTGGACTGCTTCGTGTGAAGCAGCGAGTCAAAGTCTGACAAAACCATAACGAGCCTGTCACTTCTGCCTTTCGAAGGCTTTCCCGGCGGCAGCTGTGCAGCAAGTTGAGACAATGACGGTGGCACTTCAGCCCACCAGCTGCTCTCTGAGTTTCACTTGACTCATCATACCAGTTCTCACGTAATACAAACAAATAAAAGACATGACTGTGTCATTTATTTGTAAATACAACGCTATTGGGAAAATGAGAAGAAAGAAAGAAAGAAAATCCAAGCCTGGAAAACGCCAGAGGAATATTTGCAGCAGCTGAGCCTGGGGCAATATTCTTTATCCTTTTGTAAAATCATGAAAAAAAATCATTTATTTTACTCAGATGACAATTGTTGTTACTGCTGCTGCAAAAATAAACAAACAACAGTGTGTTGATTACAGTTAAATTATATTTTCTTTAACATTTGTTTTGCTGTATTTTGATTTTGATGCATAAACTTTTGAAAACGATAAATTTACATTCGTTTTTAAACGTCAATATTCCGCTAACGTGGAAAAAAAAAACATTTTTGCAACTGCAGTGTTTCCATTAAATAACACAAATCATATGTGAATAGGCCTGTCAAAATAAGGAATAAATAAATCGCATTATAATTTTAAAAAACTATTTTATTTGATTGATTTATTGTTTTTCTCTTTTTACCAAAAACTTAATTATAAAAGTCTTTAGTCTGGTGCCTTTTTTATTTTTTTAAATCTAATTTTGTTTACAAAAACTTCATTATTCATTTTATTTGTTGTTTCTGCTGGTTTCTTTATTTATTTTGGATATTTTAAACGTCTCCCAGGTCCTGTGCTTAAATGTTCACTAGAATTTAAAGTTTATTGATTTTTTTTCAGAATGTGTTCTTGTATTTTTATGCCATTGTTGCTGTTATATTACTTGAAAATGGTCTCAAAACAGCAATGTTATCATTTATCGCAATAAGTTCTGGGACAACTTATCATTCAGCAAAACTTCATATTGTGACAGGCCTGCATGTCAATAAGCTTTTTCATGTGATAAATCATTAAAAAAAAAAACATGGCATGCCATTATCCTCCAAATACTTCCTGTGTCGTCTTATTTGTGGTTTGCGCCAGTAGCAATGTCCGGTTGTTGATCATGTGACTTGTGTGATGCAAAATAGTGTTTCCTTTGCAGGTAAGTGAGATAAACCAATTTTAATCCGGTCAAAAAGAAACCACATCATCCTAGCGCCTAGCTTGTGTTTAATCAAAACACAAGGTTTTTTTCTAAACCGAAATGTTTCTATTAAGCAAATTTATTCTCGAAACACTAAATTGTGCAATTATATGTTCAATGGAAACGCAGCTGCTGTTCCACATCATTTAGCATCCTGCCATGAATTCTGAATTCGAGTGCTGTGACGTTTTTGATGCGCTAGCCCTCAGCTTAATGTCCTACCCATCAGTGGGGAGACGTTCACACTGTTCCGCTCCGGTATCATGGGGTATGTTCATTTTCCGAGTCAGTCTCACGCTGTGCGTTTCTTCATGTTAAAAACGGATCTGCTGACCAGCAAGAGACTTGCTGCAAGTTTCACTTTCACTTTGTTAAGCAGCTGCCCCTCCGTAACACGCATGTGGTTACAACTTCTGGGCTTACTGATCAGTTTCCAGCTTGATTTATTTATTTTTTGCTAACTTCATGGACGCCAAGCGTGTTGTCGTCAGGTTGATTCAGCCGCATTCTGCAAAAACATCTATGACTAAAGCCAGGATTTTTACAAATTTTTCTTAGTAATAGTCAATGTACTCAGAGCTCCAATTCCTCAGAAACGTACGTTTTTCATTCATACTTGTAGGCTAATTAAATTCTCTATAAGCTGCACAAGTTTTTGCTGAAACATCCCAGCGGTTTGCTTTATTTAGGAAAAACTTTAAAAAAAAATTTTTAAATTAAAAAAGACAAAATACGGGCCACGCAATCGCCTGGCATTGCGCACAGCCCTGCCAGTAAATTGTGCTGGTAAATATTTATGTCGTTTTTATCTTTTGTTTATGCCCTTCTGCTGCCGGCTTGAGATACGTTCCTTTCCTTTGTGTACGGTTTGTAGGGAGAGTGTACACTGCACACATGGCCCAGCTCCACCCTTACTCTGTTCCACCAATGGGCTCATGACAGGACTTTGCTATGCGTCCAGTTATTTTCGTACAGCCGTCTCAGGAAATCTGCAATTAGTTGCCTTGTTGCCGCGTTGGCTTGTGACTTTGATGAGGAGACATCAAAGTCACAAGTGTCAAAAGTGACAAATTTGGGGTCAAATTGTTAGCAAACATGAGGTTTGCACAATGAAGCCGGGAGACTGAACAGTGAGCCTCTGCTGCATGAGGCAGGAGCGTGGTGTCCTTCAGACGCCGCTTACTGGAAGATGCAGATTTTATTATGCAATGTTGTGTTTGGGTCCTTGATGTGGCACTCTCGTTGCTTTGATTCTGTGATTATGTAGTTCGCACATCAAACGCGTGAGCATTTCAACCCACTTGGACCTGTCTAACCCACTGATCAAACTCCGTATGCGGAGGAAGGAGATGCAGGATTGCTGCGTTTTAATGTTTGCAAACGCCATGGAAACGAAAGGGCGATGCACAATAGAGTCACAGGACTACAACACTGGCGGTCTTAACCGTTAGGTATCAGCTGGCTAATTAGCTGTAGCAGTTAGCCTGCAGTCAGCGGCTGAACACATGCACCTCTCACCTCTTGTCACATTAGAAAATATTTATCAAAGAAATTACACTAGACATTGTTAATAAACGGCGTCCTTAAGGCGACTTTAATGTCTTTCTGCTAACGGAGATAAAACATTGATTTCTGAAATCCAGCAGTGTGAATGGCAATTATGTATGTTTATTAAAACAAACAAAATGCCAACAGTTCGTACCACTTTTAATAACATATAAAATCCAAAGCACAGAAATGCAGTGCGTCTCGTGATGTATAAGAATATCTCCTTTTTGGTTGTGCAGTGCAAATAAATAGCAGACAATTTAAATGCTATTGAAAGAATATTTTTCGAGAAACAAATCACTACGAGTTCATTTTATGTCCTTCCTAAGTAATTGATCGCATTTACAAGAAAATAGTTTTAGCTCAGTTCTAGTCTAAAGCTCGACGTTCTAATGTTTTCTGTGTTTTTGTCGTTTGTCAGAGCACGCGTTTCCATTTCCAGCTAAAAGCAGCGAGAGAATTGCAGCATTATTATTATTATTATTATTATTATTTGAGCCAATTTTATATATTTCTGCCTCGTTAGCAAACGCGCAACAAGCAGGAGACCCTACTCTCGTCTGCAGCGGCAAATCAGGTTTCCCTCCTCCGTCTCCCGGCCGACGACAGAAACGTCGTCAGAAGCGCCCTGGTTCGGAGGCGAAAACAGAAACTGAGCCTTGTGATGATGGGAAGAAGCCGAGATGAGGCAAGAAAAAAGAAAGGGAGAGTAAAAATGGGAACTGATACAGGTCAATCCTGCTGACAAAGGACATTAAAAATCAAAGTAATCGTTTGCTGAGCGTTACACTACGGTTTATTAAAAACGCTTCTGCGCTTTTGTTTTCCTTGAAAAGAGATAGAAACTTAATGTGATGGGAGCGTCATAAAGCAGCAGCAAGGTGTCTATTTAAAGCAGGGGTTGTACGTTCTCACCATATGACCTATGTTTGGGGGGGGGACGGCAACAAATGCGCCATAAATAGTTTTACAACACAAGCTAAAGAGGGCTCCACGGGTACATAATCTGCGTCGTATGTTATCACATATCATAAAACTGTGAAAGACGCTGCACTGCAAAGATTGGGAAACCCTGACCAACTTCTTCAAAATCATAGCAGGAAAAAAAAAAAAGAATCTTCATTCGGGAACTTAAGCAACCAAAGTCTGTGAATAATCACACAGAAAGTCAACCAATGAGGAGAGACGACTTCAGTTCAGGAGAGCATTGTTATTGGTTTGAGGTAATGTGGCTGGCCTGCGGACGGTTTTTATCCTAGACAAGAGATGCAAACTCATCATGGATTCCTTTTGTGTTTTTTAAGAATCTTAAGAAGTTACGCGCTTTTGAAAGTTTTACATTATGGGTTGTTTTTTTTTCCCCCCCCTTCAGTCCTGCGTTTTTAGTCCAGTTGTCAGTGGAAGTGCTAATGGTGCGTTCAGGTACAGGCCAACCGGAAAACAACCAATCCCGGCTGCTAGGTACGAAGGAGGATGCATGATGCTGTGGGCCCCATTCTCTTCCAAAGGTCCTGGAAACCCTCGTCACGGCCTCTTTTCAATACCGGGCGATCACTAATAATCTGAATACGGACATGGCCAAATAAACGCAGAAATCACTCAACAGACATCCGAAATAAGCAGTTCAAGCACACCAAACTTCTCTTCCGACTAGACGCTTTGCAGACACGAACTGGATGTGAACAAGACGTTCATGTGTTTGGGTGGGGGAAGATGCAAGTGTCCATGTTTATCAGTACAGCTGTCAAAACTGCAGCAAACTACTGCAGTGGCCTCTCGTTTTTTAAATTTATCTACAACCACAATAATGTTTAGGTTTTCTGTGACAAAACTAATGCAAAAGTAAAAAAAAAAAAAACTCATAGTATTGATTTAACTTTCTCTACAAGGATAGATAGATAGATAGATAGATAGATAGATAGATAGATAGATAGATAGATAGATAGATAGATAGATAGATAGATAGATAGATAGATAGATAGATAGATTTGCACCACATCAACTCAATGAGGGAATGTGTTGGGACAATATGGTTTAGTGGTTCTTACACACTGAAGTTTTGTCAGACTGATACCTTTTTTAGAGCTTGCACGAAGAGGCCTCTCCACTTGTGACTGTTCTCTTCACTCGAAAAGTCGTACATCTGCTGGGGCTGCATCGCTGTAGCGGCTCCTGGCGTTGCCGTAATCCGGGCTGAACTGTCAGCATCGGCCCCGAATAGATAGTCCTTATGGGTGGGTCGGTCCGGAGCGGGCACGGGGGTTGTTGGGGAAACGGGAGGGGGGGGAGGTGGGAGAGGGGGAAGAAAAAGTCACCGTGTTGTGTAAAAATATGCAGAATAAAGCTCAACCGCCACACTGCGAGTCCCACGTCGAGTCCGGGTTGACGACGAGAAGCTCGCGACCAAAAAAGCACATGTAGCCGTGAAGTTAACGCGCTAGCTCGGCGGCTAATAATAGCTGTAAACACAGAGCTCGGCTAACTGGCGAGCTAACAGCTAATAACAATGTTGCTGAGCGCTGTTGCCAGTTCGTTTGGTTACAGAAATGTGTAGCAGGCACGTTTCGCTCAAAGTTGCGGCAAAAAGCAGGCGCCCCGTCTGCTACCCGCTGCGAGCTGCGCTCGAATATCTGCTACCTAAAACACCTGTAACCTTTGCGAGCTAACCAGCTAGCTGGTGCTACAGGCAGCTGCTGGCCTCGATGCGCCTCCACTCCTATGTTGTGGCACACAACCCCTTCAGCTCCAAACAAGGCACACTTTTTTCTTCGCGGCTCATTTCACAATTAGTCATCTTTTCCGCAACTACCAGATGTTATATCCAGCGTATATTCCTTTGAAGAAACAGTGGGAAGTCCAAGGCATTTTGGTGGGTGAAGAGCAGCTATAAAAAGAAGTCGAAGGGTTTTTTTTTTTTTTGGTTAGAGAAGTCGGAATCGCTCGCAACAACTCCGCTACCGCCGCTGCTTGTTTGCTGCCGCTGCTGCAGCTGCGCGACTTATCCGTCCCGCATTCACGCACGCTGCGCAATTCCACACGCAGCCGGATAGAAACACCTGGATACGAATCACGTATCCACACGAAAACTGATACAGAAAAAAATAAAATAAATTAAAATGTAACAAGAACATGTCTTTTTTTTTTGTTTGTTTGTTTCTAAAACATGGCCAAATATATACCCAGTAAATAAGAAACTGAATTGTTAAAAATAAGATTTATTGGGGAACCGTGACGCAAAGTTTCTTGGTGAAAACGCCGCTGCTTGCAGAGATAAGCTCACCTTCACATATTTTCTGCCAACACTAAGGTCCACTGACTGAGCTTATTGTTATCGCGCCCTCTTGTGGAGACACTGTATTTCTACATCGCCCAAGAAGAGCTGGGATGAATGGACAACTTTATTTTAACCATAGTAAACTCTGCCCTTTCTGAAAACAACCACACACACACACACACACACACACACACACACACACACACACACACACACACACACACACACACACACACACACACACACACACACACACATATGCATGCCTTTTGGCAACCAATCTGTTGGGTCGGTTCATTTGCAGTTTTTCCTCTGCTAATCAGTTCATTCTGGTATCACTAAATCAAATTTCACTTTCAAAAGCCATGTCCTTGTGTTCGCATGACTGGAGCAAAACCAAAACCGTCGTGTGAGAAGACTCTGCAGGTAAACATGGCAACAATTGATCAGATGGAAGAGGTTTGTGAATACGACCAGGACAGACTGCTGGAAGAATGGCCAGGTTTAATTATCAAAAAAAAAAAACAACCTTTGGTGATCGCTGCAATGAATCCCACACGGTCAGGTAGAAGGTTGACTGGATGGGATGATTTACAAGTTCCCACATGGTTTCCTGCAGAGCTGCTGCATCACCTGAGGCTTCCTCTGACTTTTAACGACTCCCGAAAAGTCAACTAGGCCTAAGGGATGATCGCCGTCATCATTCCAGTCAACGCCAGAAAAAGAAAGCAAGAAAAAAAAAAACAACAAACAAACAAAAAAAACCACATTGCCTACCAGTCAGAAACAGAGTTCAGTAAGCTAAAGTAGTGAGTTCAGACTGGAAAAAAAAATAAAAAAATTAAAAGGCAACACAAGCAGAATACTGCACTTATTTTAAAATGGGTGCATTTGTACATTAACAAATCAGACAGAAAGAAAATCTACGTTAAACTAATTCTTCTGTCAAAATGCTAACCGATTACCTAGTTTCTTGTAATCTCATCAACTGCAAAAAATACACAGAATTAGTATTTTCTTCAGTCTACCTATTAGAAACTTTGCATTTAGTGAAACGTTTGAGGATATTCCTTTTGAGTTTTGTATATTTGATCAGTGCCACGTTATCACCATGTCAACGATGCCACACTTTAAAAAGGTGAAAACATTCATGCGCATTCAATCCAAATATATATTTCCTGTGAAAAAAATAAAATGAAATGCTCGCGTATACAGAAAATGACGACAAAGCAATTTACAGATTTGGTATCAAGTCGAATCTAAAACCAACTTAAAGCAAAGAAGAAGAAAAAATCCTTTTCCCACAATGCAAATGCATTTGCAGACAAATGCACTTGTCTGCATTTTTGTGCAGACAAATGCATTGAATGATTATTCAAACATACCCAACAGCTTCAAAAAAAAAAAAACAATCTCAGCACCACAAGTCAACTAGTAGAAACATCTAATTTATGTCCACATTCTGTTTAATACCTGCAAGGTAAGACCCTAAACAAATTCATTTAAGTTAGAAAATTATTTCTATTTTCACGTCCCCAGAAGGTCGTGCAGAGGGTAAAGATGAGTTTCTACACGGATGTGAAAGAGTAAACGTGTTTGTAGCCGTTTCAGCACTTCAGTGATTAAAGTATTTAAAAAAAAATGTTTTACAGTGTCAAACGAAAGGCCTGGCGTCAAACTCAGGAGGCTCAGGAAGTTTTGATCTGTGGCTGGATTTCCGCGTCCCTCTCCAGCGTTTCGTCGCGCCCGTCGCTACAGCGTGAAGCGACTCTCCACCTCATCCGCAATCATTTCGGCGATGGCGAGGGAGGAGGTGGCTGCCGGGGAGGGGGCGTTGCGCACGTGGAGCACCCGACTCCCCAAATCCCCGACGCCGCCGTCGAAGACGAAGTCGTCCACGAGGTTCCCGTCCCGGTCGAGGGCCTGAGCTCGGACTCCAGTTGGGCCTCTGGACAGGATCAGTGGGGTTAACGCAACATAAGATACAAAAAATTTAAATAAATCATGGAAATACAACAAGCATACAATGTAAAAATCTCCACTACCTGAGCACGTCGCTTAGAGAGAGTTCGGGGATGTACTTCTGCAGAATTTTAATCTGCGCACCGAGGAAAACTCCTCTGTACATTTCCCCGATGCCATAAGTGACATTCCTCAGCACGAGCTTCTGAAGGCCTCTGGACGCACGAAACAAACGAAGTCAGAAATATCAGCAGCAGCTGCTGCAAACCTCCAAGAAAAGCTCGACGGATTACCTGAAGGAGAGCGCGTCTGCAAAGTCCCGCGCGTCGAAGTCGTACAGCCGGTAGCCCTCCCTTTTAAAAGCGAGCACGGCGTTGGGGCCGAGCCAAACGCCGCCATCCATCCGCGGCGTGAAGTGAACCCCGAGGAACGGGAAACGAGGGTCGGGAACCTGAATGAGACGCGAGTGAGTTCAAGATGAAACATCCCCAGCAGACTGAAAAAGTGAACTTTTAAAGTACAACGGCTCTTGTAATAAAGCTCATTACTGCACAGAGTTCTGTATCCAAGCACATCAACGGAAAAATTGAGAGGAAGGAGGAACTGTGGCGAAAGAAGGCAGCACCAGAGGATCATCAGGAGAAATCCACACAGACGAATAGCAGACAAGACAAATGTTATGTTTGAATGCAACCACTACCGACCTCTGCTGCATTGTTTTATTTCAACAGACATATGACTTATGAGTAGAGTATTTAAAAATGGCGTAGGAAAATAAAAAAGAAGAAAAAACGGTGAGGATTTTTTATTCCCCCTAGACCCTGGTTGCCGTAGTAACAACAACCCCGGCCACCGAACAGCTCCCTTCAGCAGACTCACAGGGTAGATGTTTCCTCTGACCAGGTAGTGCTTCTCTGGTTTCAGCACCAGGTAATCTCCTCTGAAGGGGACGATCCTCGGCTCCGTGCTGCATCCAGAAATCTGCGACAGCCGGTCCGAGTACAGGCCTCCGCAGGTCAGGACGTAACGGCACCGCACTTCATCGCCCTGTCACAAGGGATACGGTTAAAAAAAACAAAAAACTAAGGAACAACAGAACGAAATTAAAATGTTTGGAAGCTTTTCTGTAACTTGCGTAGGTCTGACCTTTTTATTTCTTATTGCAATGGGATGTTTCATTCCTGACAAGAGAAAAGGATGAAAATGCAAACATTGGTTTGTTTTTTTGTTGTTGTTTTTTTTAAGAAAGATTTTTTTTGTCTGCTCCTTACCGTCGGGGCTCCCGGCTGGGCTCTCTTTGACCACGGACATGTCACTGACCTCGAACTCGGTAACCACGGCGCCACCTGCCTCCTCAAAGTCTCTGCCGTAACTGAGGGCCACCATCCGCCAGTCAACGATGCCGGTGTAGGGTGAATCCAAAGCCATTATCCCCTGAAGAAGTGGTATTTTGAAGTTAGCCTCTTCCTTTATGTGTTTTTCCTAAATTTAAAGGTGCTATTAAGCTCCCTTGAACAGGTTAGGATGCGTCTATGGCCAATATGAATTCTTTACATGTGGGTTGTTGTTTTTTTGCACAAAATCACTCTTGGAAAATAAGATCTTCGTCTGGTCAGTTCTTTCAGAGTTAGCTTCTTTTAGGGGCTCCTGTCACTTTAAATCCAAATAATCTGCTGCTGGCCATGCCCCCGACTCAACGTTTACGCTCACACGTGAAAATGGCTGCCAACAGATGCACTATTACACAACCGTACATCTATGAAAAGCAGAAGTGGAGCCTCCTACACAATGCTGCAAGTGTTTTCCAGCCAGTCAGTCGGGAGAACCAACTTGTCTATTCCAGCGGTAAAACCAGCTGGAGCTCCGCATGGGTTGCCAGGTAAGGTGCAGTGTCTGCTGATTTCTGATGATACGTTCCAGAGGTTTTTGAAACGGCTCATTTTTCAGACACCAAAAAAAAAAAAAATTCATAAACGTATCGCTAAAAATATTTGGGTGTTATTTTTTTTGTTGTTGTTGTTGTTGTTGTTGTTTTTTTAAGCACTTGTTCTGTTTTTAGAAGCAATAGAAACCCAAACGGAAGTACGAAAAGTGAAAAAAGTTCATTTTGTATAAATTCACATCGATGCAAAACAACAAAAAAAAAACTCAAACATTTTTACCCGGCAGTACGGTTCTCGCTCTCGGATCCCCTTGGCGTCGACGACGCTGAGGTCGCGCACTTTGTTCTCCAAGCCGCGTTTGTACAGAGCTTTCAGTCTGGGAATTTCTTCCTGCTCTACCGCCACGATTAGCTGTCGAGAGGGGGAAACGTTGGGTTAGTCAAACGCTCAACAATTAAGATCTACAGAAGGTTACATCTACTCATCAGCTGCGTAACTGCAATTAATTAATCTGGACGCCCATGAAAAGTGTTTTTTTTATTGAGCGGGGTGATAAAAGGTAAAGAGTTCAGTGGGCTTTGAGAATAAGAGTTGGGTGCACAAGTTAAGTGTCCATCATCACAGGGTCAAAATTGCACATAAAGACTCAAATACATACATATACTCCAGCCTGTTTGTGTCATTTTGACCATGTGGAGATTGGTGCAAAACTCACAATAAATGGAATTGAAATTTTAGCATCCAAATCTTTTGCTTGTTTTGTTTTTTTTCTTTAAATCCTTAAGCCGGATGATCGTAGCACCTACCAAAAGACCCCACGTGGTTAAGAAATGAATCTTAAAAAGACGTGTGGTCATGTTCCTGCCATACATGTTTAGCGACGGACATCATCTAAAACAAACGGGTCAATATATAACCCACCTTGCCACATCGTTTATACGGAATCCCTTTCTTCTCGCAGTACTGGTACGCCAACGTTGCTCCTCGTACACACAGCCGAGCCTTCAGCGAGCCCGGCGTGTAGTAGATCCCGCTGTGGATGACTCCACTGTTGTGCCCACTCTGGTGCGTAGCTGGTAGGACGAGGATATTGACAGATATTATTCACCGAGGCACAAATATCGATGGGTTTCATGCGTTTCTTTGCCTCCGCCTTGCAGAATGTATCGCGGCTTTGAAGAATAACCCAAGTGGTGGAACTGAAATCATTGCGTATTTTCAGTTTTTAAATAATAATAACAATACAAAAAAAAAAAATACATTGGAAACCCAGCATACCAAGTTCTTTCTCTTTCTCCAGCAGGACGAAGGTGAGCGCCGGATGTCTTTGAATTAGCTCTCTGGCTGAGGCCAGGCCCACAATGCCAGCACCGACAACGGCCACATCGTATGTGCTGAAAAACACAGGCAGCTGTTCAAACTCCGACTGGACCTTAACTGGGTCACAAGAGGAAATACAAAGCGGAGCCTAATATTTGACTAGGTGTTTCAAAGTCTGACTGAGCTTGGCCTTATGACCGAGAGACCTTTGAAGCGTCGAGGAAGGTCTTCAGTGCCGACAAGACGGGAGAGAAAACTTACTCCTGGCTGCCAAAGACCACCGTACGACCGTACATCTTTGAAAAGCAGAAGTGGAGCCTCCTACACAAGCTACAAGAATGTGCACCAGCCAGAGCCAATATGGTTTATTATTAATAATATGATAGAACGGCCCAGTCAAATCCCAAATCAAATTAGGGAGGATGCCAATGATGTCCACCATTCAATCGGAGAGAGCTTGGGCGATCTTGGAAGAGCATGTGAAAGGATTTTCACGATGGCGGACAATTTTCACAACGGTGAACTGCTTTATGTTTGTCTACATAAAATCCCACAGGAATACGCGGAAGGCTGTAGCTTAAACTGGGAAGAAGTTTAGCCTTTTTTGCAGGACTCATTTAAAAGCAGCATAGCCGGGTGAATGCACATTAAAAAAAAAGACAGCATAATCATTAACTCTTTAACTAACAAGCTAAACAGTGACAACGTTTCAAGGAAATTTCGCAACATATGTGTGTCTAGAGAAACAGTCTGAATGTGATCTGTGATGTAACCTGACCTCCCTTCAGGAAGTTGATCTTTGATTTGCTTTTAGATGTGATGTTTACAATCACGTCATAACAGTCAGAGAACGCTTCATCACAGCAGCTGAGGAACTTCTGGACTTTTTGGTGGAATTTAGTTTGCACACAGCTTTATATGCACACAAGTAAAAGTTTAAAGGTATAATGTCCGGATCAAACAGGCTCACGGGGTTTTTTTTTTTTTTGGTTTAAACAAGTGTGCACAAAACTTTACATAGAAACCAGAAACCTACAAATCTTTCAGGACCCTCCTCTCTGTCAGTCGTACCTGTGGAACTGTCTGCTCGCGATGCCCTTCAGCAGCTGCGGCTGCACCGCACAAACTGCACGTAAAACCCCGCCGCTCCGCGCTCTCACCATCGCTGCTGCTTTGGCAGGAAGCTCACAGTTGTTCCTTCATGGCGCGGCGGGCGGACAGACTTTCTGAAATCCGTGTCTCTGCGTTGCTCTTTTGTGTTCGCAGCTAGCCATTTACGTCGCCGCTTTGTGCCATAGTTAGCCCCCCGAGACGTAGCCACGCCTCTGGCGGGGCTCGTCCGCGGGACGACTGACGTAAAGACGTCTAGCCAATAGGAGGGCACGTTTTTTTTTTTTTGCTCCAGCTTGAGGTCAAGAGTTACAAAAATGGAGGCGTTCGAAACGTAAACAGCAGTTTTGTTCTTGGAGGACAGGTGAGAGAGTTACAGTTTCTCCTCCTTGTGCCGCTGTTACTTTAACCTAATAATTGTTTGACTTTGTGTTTGATGTGCAGATTAAAGATGAGGCTGTTGTCGCGGACAGTGGAGTCCGTGTTAAAGCAGAGGGAGGGGAGCCGCAGACACTTCTGGGGTTGGCTCAATGCTGTGTTTAACAGGTGATTTTAATACAAAGAAATATAGTAGACAAATACGCTGTTATCCTAATGCAATGCGAAAACATTCAGAGGCTATTTTTACCTAAAATATTCGCACATGCCACTTTTTGTTGCAGCTTTTAAAAGTGATTATTTTAATTTTTATAATATATTAATATATATATATATATATTAGTGCTTCTGATGTCATTTTTTTTCTTGGACACTGGCTGCATTTTTGATTTCACCTTAAAACCTAAATAATTTTAGAAATCAAATTGGCTCCTTTTTTTTAATTTATTTTTAAACGTCCTGTTATTGCTGGAACCTCAGTTGTCTCCCCAAAACATGTCTGATTTCATGCGATCGGAATGTGTCGCACACTGGCTCTTTATTTCTTCCTGTCCAGGGTGGACCATGAGCGGATCAAAGCCATCGGTCCGGACCGAGCGGCGGCAGAGTGGCTGCTGAGATGTGGTGCCAAAGTGCGGTTCGAAGGTTTCGACCGCTGGCATCACGACTACAACGGGCTCCCAACGGGGCCCCTCGGCAGATACAAGATCCAGGCAATCGACGCTACAGAATCCTGCATCATGTGCAAAGGGTTCGACTACCTGGGTCGGTCCAGAGAGCGATCCGCTCCGTCTCCTTCCAGCTCATCCCGTCGCTCAATTCAGTTTCCTTCAAAAGCTTTTTGCTCTGCATGCTTTGCGCAGCAGAGAGGCAACACTCTTGTTTGCTGTCAGTAGCTGTGCTTAATAACTGCTTTTGTCACACCAGTCTTTTCTTTTCGCTTAGACGGCTTGAAGTATGTGGAGGAAATCAAATTCAACAAGTGTATCTACATCGAGGACGTCTGCCTGGAACGGCTGAGTTCGATAGAGAACCTGCAGGCCAGTCTCTACATGATGGAGGTGGTGTCGTGCGGAAACGTGACCGACAAGGGCCTCGTTGCTCTCCACAGACTCAGGCTAGTGGCTCATGAGGCAATTCTTTTTTTAAACGCTAAAACCACTTGCAAAGATTTGTTTATTTTTTTTTATATATATATAATAATTTGCTAAATAAAAGCAGTAACACAGAAGTGATTGAGGACCTCTTCCTTCCCTTCAGGAACTTGGAGTACCTGTTTCTGAGGGATCTCCCAGGAATCAAAGACAGGCACGCCACGGTCCAGAGGCTCCAGCAGGCGCTTCCGCGTCTGGACGTAGCGCTGGACCTGGACTGATTCCAGAGCTGTTCAGGCACTCCTCACCCATCATATCCAAGTTTATTTACAGTTAATCAGTTTGTGCTTGTGAAAACGTTTAGGACTTTGTCATTTTTAATATCTTATTTAGAATACTTTGGCATTTCGCTGATACAGACGATGAGAATGAGAACCAATGAAGCAGGAATGGTTGCAGCTGTGTGTCAATAAATATTGTTTGTAGAACTGATTAAAGTTGTTTTTTTCTCCCCTTCATCATAACTTACTAAAAAATAATAATAATAACCATGCTACCAAAAACTCACTTTAAGACTGTCCATTGTATTATTTAAAAAAAAACATTTTGGCAAACTGGGCAAGGCAGTAGAGTGCAGTTTAACCCTCAGTCAGCTAACAAGCAGAGCAGCGCGGTGCGGTGCGGCGCTTCCCTTTGTCTAAAAATATCAGTTTAAAAGTCTGGCAAAGCAAACATGAACCAACACATCCGGCTGAACGCGCAGAGCACAGTGCATAGAATCAGTAAGAGAATCAGGCGGCAATACGTGAGGAGCAAATATGGTTAAAATGTTGCTGAATCAGTTGTTTGTTTTGTTTTTTATGGAAGGAAACTACAGTCTTTAAGATGCTGCTTCATTTCCTGAGCGGTTCAGAAAACGCAGGCGTCCGGCTTCGCTTCGCTTCGGATCAGGATCAGGATCAGGATCGTCGAGTTTAGATGTTTGGGAGGTGGTAGTTGAACTTGCGCAGGTTGCTGTAGTATTTCTTATTGTCCGGAGCGGGAAAGATGCTGCTGCTGGTCAGCTGTGGCAAGTACTGGGAAGAAAATAGATTTTAGAAGTAAGTAGTGATTAAAAAAAATAATAATAAAAACCTTTCCATCTTTTGTCAAATTACGGGCAAAAATGTCCATTTTTATTTTTTCATTTATTTTAGCATTTTAAGTGCTCGACCAGTTTCATTTATAACATTAGCATATTTGGTCAGTTTTGTTTTGTTTTTGCCAAACAGAAAACTTAACATGCAATAAATATAAAAATGGCTAACAGTGGCCTGATGGTCAATATTGAAACTGTTAAAAATCATCATAATAAAATAAAAGCAGACTTAAATAAAGTATCTTCATTGGGAAAAGATTAGAAAACAACGCTAAATCCAATTTTGGAAATGTTGGTGCTGTGCGATTGAAGTTTTTTTTATTTAGAGTTGTGGAATCGCATTTTAGTGCCAATAAAGCTGCAAATATTGGAAAATGTGCACCAGTTTTGCATATAGAGATGGGGTAAAAAAAAACAACAAAAAAACCCCCCAGCAATCTTCATGTCGGGTCGTAGACGCGTTCCCTCAACTGTTCCTGCTGAAGAAAAAAACAGGCCCACAGCATGACACTGCCACCTCGGTGTGTTCATCATGTCACAAAACGTTAGTTAAATGTTTAAAGGTTGTAAGTATTTTTGCACAGATTAACTTTTTGAGCTTCTCTATGAAAAAAGGAAAAAAAATCTTCAGAACTGCAAACTGCTTATACACAAAAGAACGAAGAAGAAAAACCCCTGATAAAACGTCCAGACAGATCGAACGAGAGCATTTCCCCACCATGTGTCACGGTAACGGCTGTGAATCTCATCCGTGCTGCTCACCCCGGGGGGCAGGTGTCTCCGAGGCAAACGCGTCCTCTTGTGCTCTCGCGTCGTGCTCTCGCTTCGTTCCCTCATGCAGTCGAAGTAGGGATGCCGCAGCAGCTGCTCGCAGGTCAGCCGCTCAGACGGATCCATTCTCAAACAGCTCTGCGGGGATAAAGTGACGCAATGGGGCAGCGGTTTCCACAACAGGAAGTGACTTCAGGTCTCGAGAGAGAGAGACGTTCTTACCTTCATGAGGCTCAGAGTTTGATGCGAGAGATTCGGATACTTTTGCTCCAGAGGCTCCTGCAAAATCCATCCGGCACGGCGATGCAAATCGGTGAGATTTACATCTGATCAGTTCTGGATAAACGTTTCAAGAACGAAAGGAACATGCGACGCAGGGAGATCGAACCCTCACCGTCTCTGAAGGCTCCGGGATGGAAACGCCGCAGAAGAACTGGTTGCTGCTGAAAACCTGCTCATGTCGAGGGATCAGATTTCCTGCGGGAAGAAAGAAAATTCTCAGGACAAATATTTCAAGTTGTTCATCCTATTTATGCAACAAAAAGGAAAAGAAAGAAGTGTTTTTGCACAAACAAGGGAGGGAAAAGTGGATTTATTGCACATTTTGGACACTTGCAATATTCACCAATCAAAATTTGCAATTTAAAAGCCCATCAAAAGGAAACTTTGGCCATCAGGAGAAGAAAAGTTCAATCATCCTTTTCAGATTCTCAAATCAAATCATGGTTTTACAAAATAAAGAAGAAAAAAATTGAACCAAAAATCTATTCAGAGGGTCGTGAACGTTTATCTGAAGCCGCCGTTCCCCTGTCGGGTTCGGGTCTCACCCAGGGTCCTCCGGATCAGGTACAGCTGGTCCATGTCGGACTTGCCGGGCCACAGAGGAATCCCCGAGAGCAGCTCGGCAAACACACAGCCGATGGCCCACACGTCCACCGGGGGACCGTACTGCGTGTCCCCCACCAGCAGCTCCGGGGCCCGGTACCAGCGGGTCGCCACGTAGTCTGTGTAGTAATCGCACGGCCCGGCTGGAAGAACACAGAGACAGAGAGAGACAGAAAAACGCATCTGAATTTGTTCAACTTCAACAATTTAGTGACGCTGATTGGAGTGTTGTTTATAGAAGGATATTAAACTTAACTAGTAGCAAGAGCATTTGGTGCTACTTAACTTAGCATGTCACTAATTTGACTTAATACCCTCAGTTTTATACAACAGGATTAAAACAAAGACAAGCTGTGACAGTTTGAGGGGAATTAATAACATTCAGTTTCAAAAGACAATTCTATAATATGGTTTAATGCTGTTATTAATGTCTAGTGATGATATCATGCATTCTACTGCAAAAGCAGCTAAAATATTTATCTATATAGAGTATAAAGAAATGTTTTGTGGAAAAAAATAAATAAAAAAACAGAAATCTAAGTTAAGACACAAGTGAAATATCTCGCCGCCTTGACTGATCGACATCAAAGTTTGTTGAACCACCACTGAGTGGCAGCATCAGCAATTTACCTGCTGCTGCAAAAAATAAAAAATTGAACATAAAACAAAAACAAACAACCAAAAAAAACTCACTGAGAAGCCTGGCAAAGCCGAAGTCACAGAGTTTGATGACTTGGTGTTTGGTGATGAGGATGTTCTCCGGCTTCACGTCTCTGTGAATACACTGCAGACAGCAGTGGCATCACTACATGATCTTTAAAACAAACAAACAAACAAACAAACAAACTGCTTCCAGTTCATTCTGATTTACACCGCGAGGGAATAAAGGAGGCGGGAGAGAAAAGTCTGAGGTGTTTCCCTGGGCTTTATGGGACCCCGTCGTGTCTAGGTGACGCATTGACTGCTGCTCAGCCGAGGGGAAGGAATCCTGGCTTTAGAGAGGAGCCATAAAGCAGAGGAGCGGAGGCGGCGGGGAGGAGAGCGCGGGGGAATTTGGGAAAAACAAGCCGAGCGAAAAAGCTGTGACGGAGCGCTCACTCACTCACTCACTCACGTTCTGTTTGTGGCAGAAGTTGACGGCTTGGAGTGTCTGCCAGGTTATGCTCCTCACCAGCTGCTCCGGGAGGCTGTGGGGGAAATCGACACGCCAACGTCAGCTCGGCCATTCTCAAAGGAGAGCTTTCACTACCTGCTCTCCGGAAAGCGCGTGCACGCCGAGCGGCCCGACCTCTACAACCACTGCGAAAAAACTGATTATTGAAAATCAAATTGAGCAACATGCGGTTAGTAAAGTCCTGCGTGCATTTTTGCCACGTCAGCCTGAGTGTTTCAAAAGAAAGAAAAAAAAGTATAAAAAGTGAAAAATGGCAACAACAACAAAAAAATCTGAAAAGTGTGGCATGCATTTGAATTCAATCTCCTTCACTCAATAGTCCATAGAATCACATTTGAATGCAGCTGTAAGTTTTTTTTTTATCTCGGCACATTTTGACACGAACATTCTTCAGCTCTGGACTTTGACTGAGCCATTCTGACACATAAACACATTTTCTAAATACAGGGTTGGCCTGCATTTAGTGATTTAGTGCCATCTCTCTCATTAACTTTAATCGCCTTCTCGGTTCCAGCGGAAGGAAACAACAACAACAACAACAAAAGAAAATTCTTTGACGGCGTGTTAGCGTTTTTTTTTTTTTTTTTTGGCTCATGTTCACACACTCATAAAGCGTCTCCTGTTGATGACAGTCTTGTGTTCATCCCTTCAAATAAAGTGTTGCCATAGTTGCCTTTTGTCAACAGCTTGAACTAAAGTACAGAAGAAAACAGCTCTGGAATTTAATGTCGACTGATATTACATTTAACGACAGTAAAAATATCAAAGGACAGATAAATATATTTCAGTAAAGTGAATATATTAAACTTCAGCGAATTAAACGTCACGTCCTTTTTCTGTGTGTGTTTGGGAACAGTGAACAACGGATCTCCCTGTTTCCACTGAGCGCCTCGATCCTGAGCCTTTGTTGGCTCAGGATCGCCGTTGCCGTGGAAATGGCCAATTTGGAGCCTGCGTGGGGCGTGTCGATCGGCTGTAATCGCCGTCGCCTCTTTTGTGTAAATGCGCGGCGGCGGAGGGGAGGAAGGAGACGGGCCGGAGCGCTCCCTGCTCACAGGAGACTCTGAACGAGCATCGATGTCGGCGCGCCAGAGAGCACCGGCCCGTCTCCGTGGAGATGAGAGCGCCGCTCATCAAAACGGCGCTCTCATCTCCACAGACACATAATTAGTAATAGGAACCACAAAAGTTTGCAGCTAACTTGGTTGGAGTTTCGTTTCTTTCTTTTTTTTTTTTTTTTGCGACGCGTTGCGTTCATGTCCAGTTCAGGACTGCAGACGAAAACGTGAACTTTGAACTCCTGATGTTGCCTTTTCCATCCCTGCATCATGAGCTCAGCCGCCTGTCTTGGCGTCATCTCTCTCTAACTAAACATTTCAAAATAAAGTCCTTCAATAGAAGCAAAGCGGAAACAATTACAAGCCATTTTACATTCTCTATGAAGTTAATCGCCTTTATTAACTTTTCCTTCTATATTATTATTGATTCATACTCAATCAATACACACTGAAAAATAAAACAGCTGACCAGACTTAAATATATCACGTTGACTGGTCACAAATGATCAAATTACATTCATCAAAGTTCATTTATCAAGCTTCCTTCAGCCACTTGGTGTGTTCTCCTTCATCAGGTTAAGGGTTAGGGTTAGGGGTTAATGCCTAACCCCTAACCCTTTTTTTCCTGTAATTGTCACTTTTATGATCACAAATATCAAAAATCCACAAAGACTTAGAAATCGCTACTCCCAGATACTCCTCAGGTGATTTGCCCAGGGGCGCCGCCAGAAATCTTGGGCCCCATGGCAAAAAATTTAATTGCCCCCCTCTCTGCCACCACTTGCATTTGTAAAACAAAATATTAAAACCCGTTTACCACAAATTTGTGGTACTTTGCGTTGCTTTGGAACATAAAATGCAGAGACACGTGTTAAAAGGGGGATGAACATTTTTCAAGAGCGCTGCATAAAACCGGTCAAATGAACAAAACCCCACGAACGTTTGCCTACTGGGACAATGATCTGCGTAATGAGGAGACACACCCACCCGGTCGGGTGGCGGTCCAGCTCGTTGAGGACGGTGTGGTCGCAGTACTCGAACACCAGGTGAAGCTTCCGCTTTCGTCTGAACACCTCGATCAGATTCACCAGGTTGGTGTGCTTCAGTTGCTGCACAAATAAAAGCACAGAACAGCGACGTTTCAGTCCGGAGACCACCGGAGACCCCGGCCGACGCCGTTGCCCCCGACAACCTGCCCTCTCTATGAGATCCTGGTGTCCGGCGGACTACCAAAGCCTCTGCATGACTAATTCAATCGCGTCTTTTGTTCACTGCGAAGCAGACATGATTTTCTACTTTTTTTCTTTTTCTTTACGACAGAGTTCAGTTTGTAAAATCCGTATTGTAAAATAATATCCATCGGGTAGTTAAACCTAAATCGGCTGCAATGATCAATTAATCAATTAATTTCATGGCAGATTAAAACAAACTAAATAACTTCCATTTGCTCGATTAATCGTTTCTGTTTTTTTCTCTAGCAAAAACCCTTCAGTCTGCTGCTTTGGTCTCAACAAACCCTTATTTTGAAGGACAGTTTTGCTCACAGAGACTTCATAATTCATTTTTATTGGTTGTTCCTGTCATTTTGTTTTGTTTATTTATGGATATGTAAAAATATTGGTAAGAAATTAAGGTTTTCATCGACCTTTAGAGAAGGAGGTCTTGCATCATTATGCCTTTGCAACTATATTACCTGGAAACGGTCTCAAGACAACAATATTATTGTTTTACCGCGATCTTTTCTGGGACGATATATCATCGGGTAAAATTAGTTAACTTTTTTTTTTCTTTCCCTTTTCTTTTTGTGCCTTATTCGGGTCGCTTTCGACGCAGTCTCTTTTCACCTTGAGCATCCTGATCTCCCTCAGCGCGATCTTCTTGATGACGGGATCGTCCTCGGACTCCACGAACTTCTTGATGGCCACGATCTGCCCGGTGTCCCTGTTCCTGCACTTGAAGACGACGCCGTACGATCCCTCGCCGATCTTCCCCATCTTCTCGTACTTCTCCATCCTCGTCCGACGTCGGGCAAACGAACACTCCCGGCACACACACTCACAAACGCGCGCCCTCCACTCTTTGCGCGCAGGGAGGCGGGATCTCCCTCTGCAGCTGGAGAACGAGAGGGGAAAGGTTTGGCACTCGGAGGGGAAACAGAGAGCGAGAGTAACCCGACCGGCCGGGTTTGCGCGTTTGAAGCATTAAAGCGCAAACCACCAAACAGAACCAAAGTTGACTTTTACGGGCACTTTCGTACCTCTGCGTCTCACACAAAACGGATCTTGATTGCACAAAAAACAACAATAACAACAACAACAACAACAACAACAATCACCGAGCACAAGCACGCCTGCCTCTCACCCAACGGGCGTGTCAAAGCTGCTCTGTGGAGACCTAAATGCCTGACATGACCTTTGACTACTGCCGCTGGAAGACAGAGATCCGGAGAACATTAGACGGTTCTCCTCACAGGCGGGTTGCATAAGAGGAACATTTGCAATGCAAAGCGTGTTGGGTCGTTTCCCCCTCAGCGGCGCGCAGAGTGAGCCGGCAATCAAAACAATGCACTTCAAATAAGGAAATAGGACAGTTTGAAATGATAATAATAATAGTAAAATAATAAGGAGCTTTTTTTTTTGTATGCTTAGAAAAAAAAGTGATTTCATGTAGGATGGAAAAGTATAAACCATGCAGAATACTGGGGAGCACTTGCGTTAATTTCTGCGACAGTATCAACAGGAAATGCTCACGTTTTTCTTCTTCTTTTTTTCTTTTTTTCAAATTAAAGCAACACTTACCGGTTTGCAGATGTTTATTCAGGCTCCTCTGCTTCCCCCCGCCTGCAACCTGGAGGAAGGACACCCGCAGACCGACTGCCCCACAGCTGCCACAGGGGGGTGGTATTTAAGGCAGCAAGTCAGAAATGATTTACTCCTCTTCCGGTCGAGACTTTCAAAATAAAACACCCTCCCCGGGAGCTCTGAGTTTTATGTTTGTTTTGTTTTATTTATTCATTTTTTTATTTTTCAAAGAAAGTACCTCTGACTACTACGGCGCCCCCTAGAGGACATGGGGAATTTATTTCAGCAATACTGTACTGATCAGTTATGCGGCATAATTGAATACTGTGAGCCTTTCTCACGGTGGCTGCTCTACTTTCTGCTTTAATATAAGGTTATGTGAGGTTTTTCCATGAAGGTTAATATCTCTTTGTGAAATATCTGAAGTTTTATATCTTTTTCTTTTAGGATAAAGAGGCACCACAAGCCTTTGATACAAACAGAAATGCTCCATAAGTAGGAAATAGATAAAAATGCATCATAATTCGGATTTTTCTGAGTTATTATCGTGGCAATAAGTCATCTGACAGTTTTGATTGTGTCTCTGTTGTGTTTATAGTCTGAATGGTTTAAAGTGCTGCTTTCATGTGAAGCTCCATCTTAAACATGCAGCGAATACATCGATTTTCAATCAGTGTTTTTGCACCAAACCCATTAATAATAAACACATCCTTCTGTCCATAGACTAATACATGGAAGACATAATCAGATATTGCCATCTCACTGGATCTGGATCCTTAGGTCTGCAGATCCAGGTGCAGACGGTGTCTCTGTCTGCAAACATACAGACAGAGACCATATGGAGAGAGACAGAGGAATGAGTTTGTCTATGGGAATGCATCTGTGCACCTGAGCGTTAAGTTCAAATTAAAAATATCACTGAACATTATTTTTCAGGAAACGGCATCAAGGGCACAAGCGGGTCCAGCAGCGCCTTTTGCCACCGAGAGTATTTTTTTATTGGTGAGGAGACACTGACGTTATATTAATCATACACTCACATTTTAAGCCTTATTTATGTGAATAATGTCATCTTACAACTAATGGAAACTAGACACAATTTCAATTCAAAAGGTGTTCAAACTTTAGCGAAGCAGCTGCACACACAGAGTATTTCCGATCATTGCTGATTCCTTTAAAGATACTTGCCATTTTACTGTCCCCACTGAAAGGTTTCTGATCTTCAGTCTTTTTCTCTTTCCAGCCCATTAATAATCTGAATGGTCTCAAATTGAATAATAGGCATGTCAGGAAAAACCATCAACCATCATTTCCCAGTGTGTCTGCTTTTGTAAGACATCTGTCTGGAGCTCATCGTCAAAATCTGTAAGATTTTCGTTTAACACAAATTAACTTTTCTGTAAAACTCCAAATTCATTTCGCAATATTTATTGAAGTACTCGAGAAATAAAAACCCATTTATAACTTTGTGTCTGGTTCCCTCATTCTACCAGGCTACATTTATATGTATATAGTTAAATTTTATATACCATGTAATCATGTAACTATTGATTATTTTACTTTATCTGCCCTAAATCTCATCTTTCTTTGCAGTTTTTTTTAAAATCCCTTTACTCTGGATCTTTTATGTCTGGAGAAAAGATAAATAAAGTATATATGTATGCATTTTCACTTTCTTTAAAGACCTAAACTCCATCTTAATGTGAACACCTGTTTAAAAAAAAATGCACCGCCTCAAACATGAGAGCTAGAAAAGGTCAAACTGTGACCTCGGTCCCTGCTTGGTGGCTCTCCTGCTGCTCAGCTTTTATTTTGAAGGTGCCATCGCCTGATTCTGGTGCAGACTCTTACCAGCTACTGCTTTTGACACACATTTGTGGCTCTTCAAGCTTAGTTTCTATGGCAACAGGGGACTCCACCTGGTGAGACAGGGGAATAAAAAGCTTTTCCATACCAGAGATGATCACATCCATGAATATTTAGTTCACTCCAAGTGACAAAAACTCCCAATAAAACATATTAATTTAGTGATGATTAGTTTTTATGTTTACTTCTAAGGTGAGGAGTGACAGGAAAATGCAGCTCCATCACACTGGGACCAATTAGAGAAGATAACCTAAAAAGGGAAAATGATGTAAACAAAAGCTCCTTTGTTTTCCCTCATCCCAGAAGAATCTCCTCCGATCTCCCGTCACAATAAGAAAACCCACAACTCGCTTTTACCATGTTAAAAGCTTTTTTTTTTATTACAAAAAGTACATATTAAACATTTTGCGAAGGGAATGCAGAGATGTTAATAAAACCAAGCACTGTCCCTCAGTTTGTCATTTTGTTTTAAATAAAAAAAAAAAAAAAATTGTACAAAAGTGCTTAAATGGTGCAAGTACAGAGAAGTAAAAGGTCTATAAAAGAGAGTGAAGGAGAAAAAAAAAAAAAAAATGTACATTTTATCCGAGTTCTAAAAAATGCAGCAGAGCAGGAGATGCAACTACATTTACACATCAGATAAAAAAAATACCCCACAGCTAATCAGGAACTGATCACTAGGTAGTTAATCCTGATGCGGGGTAAAACTCTCGACAGTCCGGAAACCCGACATTCCCAATGAATGAAGATGAGGTTAATAAATATTGCTTAAATAACCCACAAGGCTCAAGGGTTTCTATAAAAGTGACCCGTTAGCTCTGACTGTAAAACCTCCTCCTGAGCCTTCTGGTCTGTCACCAGCTATGATTACGTGTGACAAGTTAACAAGACAGAAACGATTTCATCTCCCACTGTTTCCAATACAATCGCAACGTGTGTGTGAATTTTTTTTTTTTTAAATGGCACTTCCATCAGCAATACCTCGAGACGGCTTGTTCACAGTGCTAGAGAAAAACTGTTGGGTGCTGCAACAAAGTTCGTCTGAGATCGGTTTGTTTCTGTCCAGCTCTGGGCAGTTTTTTCCCCCCCACCATCTTTGCGTTGAGATGTGTTGCTACGGCGAAACGTCCCCGCTGGCGTTAAGGCTACGCGTGAATCCACGTCGAAGAGGCTCCTCTTCGCACTGACCAGCGGTTTATCGTCAACAAAAAAAAAAAAAAAAAGCTCCCCGGTTTTCCGCTTCCCTTTAAAAGGGGTCCAAAAATCTCCCAAGAACTGTGGAACGTTACTCGCTTTTCGAAGGTTGACCCGTTGTCTGGCCGGTGGGTCAGTAACTGTTCTCGTGACCTGCTAAAATGTAAAGGTTGCTCAACGCCGACGGGTTGTCGGTCGGCCGGCTCTCCAGAACCACCACCCTGATGGAGACACAGGCAGAGAGACGGGACGTGAAAATAAAGAAGAAAGTGTTGCAGCACTGCAGCCTTAAATTACAATGATCAGTGGAACAAAAAAACTATTTATTTAACCAACAAAACACTTTGATCTGTTCAGCTAGAACTGATCTACTCCAATAATTAGCATGTTTAGCGTAGCTCAACAGCGTACGACCAGCTTTACTGCCATTATGCCAACGCTATTCAACTTAAATGGAAAATGACCGAACCTTTAAATGCAACAAATTGCAAACATTTTCTCCTTTTTGAAGAGTTTTTTTGTGCGGTAGTCTAAGTCTGCTTTTTCTCATTATTATTATTAAACATCAAACGCATCAAACCGCTAATGGGACCAGGATGGAAATTAGCCACTTGGTTATAATCTCAAGTATTTTCATGCAAACGTTCATCAATACGCAGGCTCCACTTTAAAATAATGAACGTGATACAAGATAAAAATGTATTTTAATCTCTTAGGTTCTTAGGTTATGAAGGTAATTCTGTTTATAAAGCACGTTTTCAGCAACAAGGCAATTCAAAGAGCTTCATGTGATTTAGAAGGGAAAATAAAGAGCAAAACTACCTGCAGGTCAAAGTTACACATCGGAAATCAATATGAAAATTCTGATCAATACATCTCCGCTCACATGAACTGCCTTGATTAATCTTGATGTTTGTAAATTGTTTTAAGTCAAATTATATTACAACCACTACGGTGACTAGTTTCCTCTTTTCCCTTGAACAAGCTTCCACTCTGCAACAGGAAGGACACAAATGTTGCGTTTCCGTCCCCATGAGACAAGCGGCCGGGGAATCACTAGAAACTAAACTGTCCGAAACGTATCAACTCGCGCAATATCACAATCGTCTCGACTTCACAAAATAAACAGGCCTACAAACGGCGTGCAAAAAATGACAGGCGAGCGAATCTGACGGCCTTCTTCCAAGAAGAGCATTCTGATAATGGAACTGCTCTGCCAGCTTAACACTAGACATGCAGGACGTGGCGAGTGTATCACTCTGTCAGTGTACAGACAACAGTCATGCATGTTAAGCAACAGTATGATGTCAGATCAGGATGGGGGTCACTGCGCCGTCAGATACAATCTGTCTCGTGGTGACAGGAGAGCAGCTTAGCCGCAGCCTATACCGTCCGTTCCATTAGATGAAATTACAGAGCCGTGGCGACACATAAACCAGGCTGGCAGTGCCCACGCGGCGGTGAATAAAACATGGGGGGGTTGGGCAGCGGACGGAAGACTCAACTCTGGTGCCACGGGCTTCGCTAGGCGCCAGCCGCAACCCTGCGGCACTCCTTAGAGATCCACCTTCACCCGCCGCATTGCGCTGGGGTGGAAACTACATCGTCTTACTTTCGCTGCTAAAGTTCAGAACGTCTTTCCCAAAAGTGACTTTGCTGCGCAGTAATGCTGAAAAGCCATTTCCTCTCCTCCCCCCCGACCGTCGAATATGAAGCAATGATTTGCAGACCGACGGGGCCAGCAGTTGGTTATTCAACTCGTTTACTTATTAAACTGGAAACAGCTACTGTCTGATAACATCTGAGGATTAAGGTCACCGTTTCTGAAGCTTTGGCTGGAGCAGATAAAAAGATATTTTGATACCAAGACAAAAGGCCAACGGACCGTTAAACCTCGACTGCGCTTGAATACAATCACCAGATGCAACCAAGCTGCTCCAGTTTGTCAGCAGAACTGGTTTCGTCTTCGCTCTGCCATCTTGCCTGCTAAGAGTACCGTTGTTTTTGTTGTGATTGTGAGTAAAACGGAGGAACTATTGAAAATAGGGGGAAAATGCCAGGTCTTTGCAGAGAAAGGCAATAAATAGAGGCCAAATCACAAATCATAGAAGATAAACGGAAACTTTTTCTAGGTAATGGAAAACAAAGACGCCAGAATCTAGAGACGCCGAGTTGATGGAAACAATGAAACGAAGTCTACTGAACGGCGAAGACGGCGACGAAAAGAAAAGGATTTTGAAAACAATTTGCTAAAAATGTGTCTCGACCACGTCAGGTAGATTTGTCCTGATCGGTTCGGTTCATTTGAACGTTAAACTACATTGGTGCACTCCGGCGGCGGCTGACCTGTCGGATCCCAAGAGGCGGAAGACTCTGCTCGGATCAGAAATCTCCTGAGTCACCTGGAAATGAAACAAGACAGGATTTTTATTTGACAATGTGACACTGAAACAGCAACAGAAGTCGTGTAAATATATATATATTAAAAAAAAACAACCTTTTAACGCCAAAGAGGCAATACATTTTATTACCATTTTATATTATTTAAAATATTGAATATAACTTAAAATTTTAATAGGGGACAGTGTGCCTCGTGTTACAGCGTGAATTATCACTTTTTCGTGTCAGTCGGTCATGAGGCGTTTATTTGCAGGAGTGTTCGGTTTGGACGTTGACGGTCCGAGCGCTTGAGGAGGGAGAGAACAGCTGGCCTGAATCGGCGTTCATAAATCGGCTCAACCTCGAGCTGAACGCCCCTCACTCCGCGGATATCCCATATCCAACTTGTAAACAACTTCACTGCGGTGACGCAATGAAAACGCTGGGATAAAGTCCGTTTTGGTCTGTGGCCTGTACAGACGGCGCCGAGCGACTGCGCGAGACGGTAAACGTCATACGCCGGTTCCAGAGCTTTATTGCAAGGTGCAGAGCAAAAACAAACAAAAAAAACAAGAAATCAAAAAAAAAACAAACAAAAAAAACAAGAAGCCTTTCAAACGTCTCAGTTGCTGACATGTCATGAATACTTGTTGACAAATGTGAGATGGTGGATGGGCGACACCTGCGAGGTGTAAAGCCTTGGCCCCAGGAGAGACCTGATCTGTTTAAGTCTCAAACAACTACAAGGTCTTGAGTGTTCAGAGGAGCATCCACCCGAGACGGGCATGGATCGCCGGGCCTGACCCCCCGCCCTCACCCCCCCGGTATTCGACTTTAATGTCTTATGAGAAGAATCATAACGAGACAAAGGCTGAATTATTTAGTGCCGCTCCCCGTTGTGTGACAGGTTGTGTTTATGAGCAAACATGAATTTTACATGGCTGCTGACGTTTTTAAAATCCTTTCTATGGGAGAACCGTGGAGTTGGGCCGGGCGCACACTTAGAAAAGACCTTTTTGTTTCGGCCGACTGCTCCGGGGCCGGCGCCGACACAGGCGGCGTTCCTCCGGGTGGCCCCTGCCGCCGTATCCGCTTTCATAAAAAAAAACAAAAAAAAACGACGCTTCACCTCCCTGTGATCTCTTGAACTTCTATTGTGCGGTTTGGCTCGACTCGTGATCGGGTTCGCGCCGTGAAAAGGAGAACAAATTCATTACTTCGGCCGAACACAAAGGCACTTTGTCCGGCTCCACCTGAGAGCAAACGGCCGGGCATCGGCAAGTTTCAACGCAGAAATGTTGAGACAAAGAGATGTTTGTTCATTTTTCCAGCGAACGGGACAGAAGTCAGAAATAAAATACTGGTTTTATGTTCCTAATAGAGCAGAGCGGTAATCTGATTTTTGTTCACCAATGCCCTCCTTAGGTTTTCATCCTACCATCTTGCAACTATTTGTTGGACTTTGAATTCGGGTCAACTCACAGAAGTAAAAGCCAGGTTTTGAAAATATTTCTATCTCTAACATCATTTTAAGAAGAGAAAACTAGAAATTGGGATTGGTAAGAAGAAAGATTCATAGCTCCTCATATTAGTAAATGGAGTGGGAAAAAAGGAAGATGATAAACTATAGCAACTATGCTAAATCTGCCTTTTACCACCTTTATGGGCTCTTAAATGGTTTCACCCAGCCTTAGTGGCTTTATTGCGTCTTACCTCATTGGACTTGAAGCTCTTTCCCTGCATGCCGTGCTTCCAGAAGGCCAGGACGCTGTCATGAAGGCACACTGCAAGAAACGAGCACGAGTTCATTCAAAAACAGACGGAAGCGGAGGAAGCCATCGAGACACAGGAGACGTGACAAAACCCAACAAAAACACCCAAAAAAGGGTTTCGACTCAAATGTTGAAGGTCCAAGACGAGAAAAGCAACAGCAACTGGGGTTGAAATCCAGCGAGTCGCCACGCATTTCTCACCGACCTCAGCATTCAATGTGGCTGCCACACGCGACTGGTTTCCACTGAAATCTTACCGACAGCTCCGATGCAGAAGTCAAAGCTGAGCTCAGAAGCCAGTTTCTTGTTGGACTTCAGTTTGCCCTGGAGATTGACGATCTTTACATTTTCTAGGAAAAAAACATTTTTTGAAACCTACTGTTACTTTCATACACATGGATCTAATCTTTGGGGGGAAAAAGGCGATTAAAACAAAGTAAGTATGAAATGCAAGGCCACTCACGGTCCAAGCACACCAACACAGTGTCTCTCTCCAGCTGTGTGACATGAATCGCATCCACTTGCTGATCAGCTGAAAAGGCAAAATGGGAGAGTAAATAAATATTACATTTTAGTTTGTTTGGTTTATTACTTCATTTCAAACATAGTTAGAAAATAAAAAAACAACAAAAAATGATATAAGTCATAGAGCAGGGTGATCTTGTCATACCAGATCTGAGCTTAAGTTTTTTCTTGCTTTATTTTCTAAAAAAGAAATTACAAATGACAGAAAATATTTTCAAAAGAAGGTTTTGATTTTAATAGTCTCTTTTGTGAGACGTATGACAGAATGTCATGGACAGGCTACGGGAATGTTTGTTTAATTACGAGACAGTATGCATGATATTAGCAGAATACAGATGAAACTTTACCAGATTATATTAAAATGAAGAGAACATTTTCATTTTGATGAGGAAAAAAGGGTTTCTAGAATCATAAAGAAATCCAAAATGATTTCCTTTATAACATTTACATCAAAGTATAACTTCACAAGATGCTCAACGTTCCTCATTTTAATTTTTTGATATTTTTCAGTTTGCAGTCATAAAATTAGAACTTTATTCTGGTGACACTGGAACTGCAACTATATTCTTGTAAAACGACAAAAAAAAAAAACTAAAATAAAAAAATTCTGATTTTCCAAAAATTTTATTTATTGCCCAAAGTAGAGAATAATGAAATAAATAGAAATGTAACACTATTTACAGTATATGCTAAATATTTTAATATCTGAAATGCAGTGGAAATCCAATCCCAGTGTCCCAACAGAACAGTAAAGTTCAACAAACACAGATTCATACATTTGTAGTGGGACAGAAATTGTACGTGTTGAGCCTTGCGCACAAAAATACAGATTTAAAATGACGACAACATCTGACTTACTTGTTCCCTCTGTGAACCAGGAGGAGCAGGAGTTCAGGTTGATGGTCTCAAAGTGGACCACCTGGCCGTGCTCCGTGCCCTTGCTGATGGCGACACACACCAGCGGATACTCTTGTTCTGGTACCACCAGCATCTCAAACACTTTGAGCGGACTGGGAACGGGGAACTCAAAGTGCTATAAGAGGAAAAAACAACAGCAACAAAAAAAGCACAGGGTTGGACTCAGGATTAGTTTGGTTCTTAGAAATCCTTCCGACATTTAGCAGATGAAGAATCGTTCCGAGTCGAGCCTCGACGATAAATATTTACAACTGTTCACATGCTGCGTGATTGAAATAATGAGAAACGATTGTTATGTTTAAGTGTACATGAAAGTGAAAGATGTACTTTAACTGCAGGAGGAAGATGACAACTGACCTTGATGAGCATAAACCTCTGCATGGGCTCGTACCACTGCAGAAGGACAATGCCAGCCTGAAGAGCTCCACACAAGTACTTGTGGCCTGTATACGGGTTTCTCACTGCGACATTGAAAGAAAGATGGTACGATGCTAGATCAGACATGTTTTCGTAGGACCATTCATAAACGAAATGCTTATAAATGCTCGAGTAAAATCAGAAAAGTAGAGAGTTGTTTGGAAATGGTTGTGACCAATAGAAACACTACGACTGATGAGTTGGTAAGAAACAGTCACTCACCAATGCAGCATTTGTGGCAACCTTTTGTGTCGGGGATCTTGGTTGTCAGGGCGAAGCGCCTGCGAAGAAAAACCGTTAAACATTGCGGCGGGCTAAAGTTTCAGGAGGACAATACAAGAACAATACGAAGATCAGGGAATTTCCAGCTCTACAACAGCCACCATGAAGGTGAAACGGCGGGGCTGGCCGGCTCACCTGGGCAGAATCTTGTCTGGGAAGCGGTGCGTCTGAAACTGAGCTGCGAGGCCGGGCTTCCTCAGCTGCTCAAACAGCCCAATCAGATTGTGAGAGTACAGCTGGAAGGATCTTCCTAAAACACATACACACACACACACACACACACACAAAAAAATCCACCTGTTAACTTCACAGAAAAAGCCAAACATGACAAGAAGTAAAACTTTTAATCAAACATGAATTATTCATCATCCTAACAAACCGCCTTTACACATAAAGAAGGTTAGACGTGAACAGAGGGCAAAACCAGCAGTGTTGATGATGATGATGATGTGAAGCATGATTACCTTCTGATGAAGCCAGTTAGTAGAATATCAAATCAAGCCAGGCGATAGGAGGATGGACAGAGTCCAAGGGAAGAGGAGAAGAGAACAGAGGTTAAGTATACCCAGGCGCAAACTGCTAAAGGTAAAACCGCAAGTAGACCTAACACTATGTAATCTCATCCTCCGTTGTTAAACCGAGCAAAGGATCGGCTCTTAGGAAAGACAGTTTGGTTTCAAATGAAAGCTCATTTAAGGTTTCTCATCAAACATATCCTAAAAAAAACCAAAATAAACAAGCTAGACTTGTTTGCACTGACGGGGTGAGATTGTAAACGAATAACAAAAAGCGCTTACATACATTTACTCTTCACAAAAACAACAGGGTGGAAGGACGCGAGTCACCTCTGTGTTACTGCACTACAGCAGCTGCAATAGTGACCCTTATGGCAAACGGCAGGAACAGATATCTTAAGGCTACGCGTACGGAGCGACTGTGATGCCTTCAGGTGCAGCCAGATAACACAGAACAAAGACGCGGACGGTTATAACAGAGGGCAGGGAAGTAGGAGTGATGGGTTCTCTGCTTACCGGACAAAGACATCAGGTTGTTGTTGATAACATACAGCCATGTACACTTCCTTGGGAAGAGCTAGCAAAAAAATAAATAATAATAATAAAAAAAAAAAACAGAGACAAAAATGCAGAGTTTAGCATTCGCTCTAAAGGAGAAGAGCAAGAAGAAATTCTCACGAGAACAGAGCAATTACAATGTCGAAATTTATGATATACAATGTTTAATGCATCACCCACAATGTAAAGAGTACAACTTAAAACCTATATAAAAAAAAAACAAACAAAAAAAACATGGCCGTCCTTTAGGGAAGCAGCCAAACTTTGACGGAGAGGCAGAGAGCCACAGAGTGGATGGAGAATTAATTAATAGACACACAATCCACAAATCTGTCTCCATCTCTGTCTTCAAGATGGAGTGGCATCTGTACTGAGCCACAAAATAACAATAAAACCTTAATTTAAATTGGGTATAAGGTTCTGTTTACAAATATCAACATTTATATTCAACCAGATAATATTGATCAGTTTTAAAAGCACCAGAGGATAAAATAATAAAAAATAAGGCTTGGAGGAAAAACGCCACACATATGGAAGAAGGTATTTTGCACATCGGAGGCCAAAATGGAACATTCCGGCAAAATAAATAAATAAAAACCACATTGTGGTAAAAACACAGTGTGAAAATGGTGGCGGTGTATTTGTTTACAGCATGGATACGAAACATGGCGACAAAACAGGAGCTGATCAGGTTTCAGATTTTCCTTCCTAAAAAAAAAAAATAACACTGTATTGCTGTAGATTTTCTTTTAATCTGCTGAGAGGAACACGCCGCAGCTTACACAACCATGTTTATGTATGACTGACTCAAGGTAATTTAAACTCAGGGGTTCTGGTCGGGACCTGAAACTGGTTAATGGACCTGGTGGAGCACAGAGCCCAAATATGAATGAACTCCAACAGTATAATCTGTCACAAGATCCCATTAGAAACGAAGCAAGCACTGACGTTTGTGGTTGTGACAAAAGGTATGAATACTTTTACAGGCTTTACAGTAGGCCAGAATTAAAGTTAATTCTTTATTGCTAAATATTTGAAGTTAACATTGGGCATCAATAAAAGGAAATAAAGAAATAAATGTGTTTACATGCGATTTATGTGGTCAAGTTAAAACCCTAAGCTGCAACAGAAAAACATCTCGTCTTGGTGGATCGTCTCCAGATCGAGTTTCCATCTACTTCTTCCAGATACTTGTTTTGAACAGAGTCATCTGGAAACATTTAGATCCTAATCGCACACTCTGCTGCTTCCCAAGTCATGGAAATCACATCAGCACAGTTTTACATCCTGCTAAACAGAGCCATCAAATAATGCAAAGCAAAAAAAAGGATAACAACTTAGCGGGAGTTTGTTTGGGTATAGTATGAACAGTCACTACTAACAATACAGTGTCAAAACTGAGAAGTTAATAGGAGACCGATTTAATTTGAAACCTGAACGAACGATGCCTCAGAGGCGGATTTTAGCTGTCGTTACCTGCTCCATTGTTGCTTCGTGCAGCTCGTTAAGATTTAGCGTGTAGATGCCGTCCTCTGTTCCAAAGATGAGGTACTGATCTGAAACACGGACGGCGAAGTTGAGTCAAAGCATAAAGCTCCTGAAATCAGCAGGCTGCGCTGCGTCGTATTTACCTTTGGTGTCCGGGTGAATCCAGGATGTGGCACAGTTGATTTTCAACGGGCAGCCATCGAACACTTTAGAGAAACAGGCTCCCATCTGCAACAGAAAACCGTCCAGCTGAAAACAGCCGGCATCTGCCGCAGCCAAGCGCCAAAACGCCAGCGAGGAATTAATGAGCCAGAGTGGAGCCGAACCACAAAGCAGAAAGCTATTCGGACCCCAAATATCTGCAGAATGTGCGGCAGCAATTCCAACGAGAGTTTAATAACAGCGTCCACAAAACCAGGCCGGAACGGCTGAGCAGAGACGGCGAGGGGACAATGAAGATGATTGACTCACCAGTACTTTAGGAGTGGGTGGCAGACCGTTTATGGCTGGTTTCTAAGTAGGAGCAGAGAAAACGAGAACAATAAGATAACAAAACTGCTGGAGACTCAAAGTCAAGACGAGGCTAAGTCATAATTTAGCTCTGGTCTCAGCGAACGAGGCGCTAAATTTACAATGTGAATAGTTTTGAAGCACAACCAGCAGGACTAAATGCCAAAACTAAATGTGAGGCACTTGATCTGATTTTTAATTTATTTTAAAAACAACACATGTAGGAACTTTTAGTGCAAGCAACAGGACAACAGGGCTGCTAAAATGTTGGATTTCTGTGACTTTGTGACTGTCTTTAAATAATCTGTCATCTGTCCTATTCAACTGAAAAAAAGACTAATCTGTAAGTAGTAAAAAAACCAAACCTGGAACAGCATGCTTAGATCATTTCCACCGGTCAGTAAATGAATACTTTTCATTTATATTTGGGCTTTGTGTGTTCTCATCTGCCAACAGTTATAAATGTGATGAAGCAGAAATTGAGTTCCTCCGGCTTAGTACTCATTCTCTTTACATTTGCCTCGTTAAGCTATGCAAGTTATTTGAGAGGCTAAAAGGGAAAGTATCAGTCAGGAGAAGAGCACAAAAATCCACAGTAGTATAAATACAAAAACGCACCGTACTACGGTGAAGACAGTCACCAACAATTGGAGAAAATATGTCAAAGTGACGTTACATAAACTAGACGTTTCTCCAAGATTAATGAGACTGAAACCTGAACCTTCCAACAGCAGAAGCAGCTGCAGGACTATTTACCAACCAATGGTTCTGTTCTACAGGGAACACGACCTTTTATGTTCTGCACAAATCCAGAACGAAGGAAACCAGAAGCCTGTTTTTCAAATCAAAGTGTTGGGTTTGAAAGCCACATTTTGCAGTACACTGTGCCTCCAAGAGGTTCATCTCCAAAACTTAGGAAATCATGAAAAAGCTCAAATATTTAAATTATATTTAAATAACCATCTTATGCCCCAGCTCTCTTCCCAATGATTGTCCTACTGACCCACACTGAGACCATTTAGAGGCTCAGAAAACCATTACAGGTGCTCCAACTTAATGGCTCATCAGGCTCATTAGGGTGCCACACCATGAGTCTTCAATTATTAACTTTTTCGCAATTTCTTTAATGTGTTCCGAGAAACTACATTTTTCACTTTCAGAAATTTGTGTTCGAGCCAAAGTATGCAGCGAATATGGAGCCAAAATGCTGCGATGAACTATTCCACAAAAATATCTTTCAACTCACAGGGAAGTCCTTTTTCTCCTTCCGGTGCTGTGGTGTTGGAGTCGGACCTTCTCCATTCACACTTCCATCTGAATCACAATCTGTCGCACAAAGAGGCAAGTTAAGCGAGGGTTTGAGCGTGGAGTCGTCAGTCATCATCAATAAGCAATTTAGTGTTTAACTCCCACTATCACAGCCTTACCTTTAGATACACATTTCATTGGAGCTTGTAAAAATAGAGGAAGTTTGAATTTAGAGACTAAAATAACTCAAGAATACTAGTGATGGGGGTGGGGGGGGGAACAAAAAACAAAAGAACAGCACAAAACGCAAGTCATCCCCTTTAACGAAGTAAAAAGCCTCACCGGCATCATAGGAGTGAGATAAGTCACCAGGGCTGCTGACACTCGCTGACAGGAAGTCGGACGGCGAATGCTCCGCCTTGTTGCTCTGTTCAGGTGTGCTCTGTCTGCGGGCGGCCTGGCCGGGGCCGTTTTCTGAGTTCGGGAACCGACGAACTGTCAGCGACCTCTCCTCGTTCAGTCCTAGCTCCTCCGACGGGCTGCTTATTCGCGGCTAAGGAAACAAACAAAAACAAACAAACAAACTCCAGCAAAACGTTTTGAGTCTTGTTCCAGTACAAACTGGAGAACGACAGAAGAAATACCGTCTGACCTTTGGGGGCAGAGGAGGAGGAACGCCTGGTTTAAGTGTTGACCTGAAATAGATTTTTGGACAAAAAGATGTTCAATACGGATATTTATGTTCATCTCATGAATGTTTGCAAACATTTATGCGCACGACTTACAGCTCAACTTCTTCAAAGGCATCTTCCAGGTGGGCGATGTGTCCACTGTGGATGATGGATAAAAAAAAAAAAGAATCAGTGTGAAGTGGGGAACTCTATAGGCTCTGATTGAACGTACTTCTCCTAAATCTACTCTTTACACAAAAGGGAGAAGGAGGAGAAAAAAAAAAAGGGAGTTACACGATAAATTATTCTTGAATAAAGACAATAATCCTAATTTTGAACCAATTGAAAAATATTCATTTGAGATTGCCCTGAAAAAGTGTTTGGACCACTTAAACCTTTTTGGTGTGTTGTCATTTTATGTGATGCATCAAGACAAATTATCAGGCAATACATTATGTACATATTATGCCAATTATTATCTTTTCAATATTTGGACTTACTGTGGTGTGAATTTGCCTCCATTGAGTTTTTGTTTTTTAAATGAAGCAACAGTCCACCTGTGTGACTTATCAGCATAAACCAAAGATATTGATATGAAGAGGAATGAATATAAACTCAAACTCTGTCAGATTTCAATTTATACATTTTTAAATAGCTTAATAGCCCTGTGACTTTCCAAGGACGCAATACTTTCTGCAACTCTTGAAGTTTGTGTTCGAAACATGACAAAATGTGGAAAAAAAAAAAAAAAAAATGAAACGATGTGAGAACTTTTGCAAGACACTGTAACCCTAAACGAACAGCAAACTCCCATATCAACACGGGACACAAAGCGTCACGCACTCTACCATCACATGCTACAAGGATGAAAGAGGGAGTTGACCGTTTAAGGCAAATGCAGGGAGAAACGGGGAAGCGACAGAGCACAGCATGAAAGCGGCCGGTGGGCGGCTGTTAGTGTTACCGTTGAAACAATTCGTCCTCAACGCTTTTGAGAAGGCTCCTTCACAGGACAACAACGGTGAGAGACGGGCGACAAGAGGACAGAGAAAAGTGGAGGGGAAATAAACAAAAAGTCAAAGGACACGGACAAGTGAGAGGGAGTTGAAAAGCTCAACATCGTGAACTCCAGACAGGGAGAGCGATAACTAGCAGCATTAAAACACAGTGACTGAAGCAGGTTAGCGTTATAGAAACGAGACAATTTAGTAGAGAAGAAATATCGCAAGAAATCAATCATGCGTTTGATCCATTAATGCGAATTAGTTCCAAAAGGTGCATCACATCATGAAAGCCAGGTAGTGAGTGAGGCGGAGAGTAAATACGAGCAGTTCCCATGACAACAGTTTCCATAGCGTACCTGGTTGTTATTCCTCCATCTGCAAAAGGGCTCCATGGGGAAGGGAAGTCATTATCTTTATTCACATCCTGTGGAGAGGCAAGCAGGCATTCAGACAGGACTTTGTTTTTCAAATGCAAACGGTTAATGCCAAAATTATTCATACGGCTCAATGATTTAGAACTGAAATAATCTTAATTTTGCCAACTTGTCTTTTCTGACTAGAAATAATACTAGCGCTTTGGAGGGAGTGGAAACATACAAAAAAAAAAAAAACCCCCAGAAAAAGCTGTTTTTCAGCAGCCAGAAGAAAAACTTTACTGCCTTATTGCCAACAAAAACTTTTCACTATAAATACTTCCTGACATATTCTGATCTTTAATTTTAGATAAGAACTTTCCTCCCCCCCAAAAAGGCTGCTTTTTAAACAATATATTTAGACGATGGCTGTAATTTCTAATATTCCTGTCTGTATTATGCTAATTTTGTTAGGAGTATGAAGAAGTTCTGGTTTAACTTTATGTTTCCAAAAGAATAACCAAGTGTGGTAATCATTTTTTTAGAAATAAAAATATTTACTTTAACCATATTTATTACCATGTCAGAATGAGCTTCAGTTTCCTTTGGGAGAAGAGGCGCCTGAAACTGGACCTTGTCAACTGCGAATGGAAAAAAACATCCGTCTTCAATTGGGTTTCCTTTTTCTCACCTTTAACACTAGAGGGCATCAGCACTCAACACTCAAGCCATGCAAATATTACCAGCAACTCTCCAGGTGCTTAGATGAACACCACAGAGAACACAATGAACAAAAAAAGAAAAACCAGGAGCAAATCGAAGTACGATTGAAACACTTCTGCTGATTCAAGAAGCAGCTGTGTGGGCTAAAGCTTTGCACTGCAAAAACACAAAATTTGATCTATTTTCTGGAGGAAATATCTCAGTGAACCTAAAATAAGACGAAACTAACTCGGATGAAACCTTGCAGCAAAATATCTGAGGTTTTTGACAAAAGTAATTTCTTAAAATTGTAGTGGAAGTTCCACTGGCAGATAAATTTACTTTTAGCAAGAAAATTAGCCTGAAAGGGAAATAATCTGCCAGTGGAAATAGTACTTTTTTATCAATATTAAGAAATTATTGACTTAAACCAAGCTCCTATATCTTGATGAAATGTTATTTGCAAGGTAGTTTTGTCTTATTTTCAAGACATTTGAACTAGAAAGTAGGCCAAAAAATACTTGGAGAGGCTTTGTTTTTGCAGTGTAGTTTGGGACCTAAAAACAAAGAGGATCTGTTCATATTGGAAATGTTGAAACGATAAAAAAATGTTGAAAGAAATCCTCTTAAGTTTGGGTTCTGGGTCACGCTGCATCGACCATCTAATCCAGTAGGAGAGGCTGCATTAGGGTCCAGAATAAATGCAATGTTATCTTGGGTGGGAAAACAAAGTTCTGCAATACATAATCAGCTTCCCGCAAACAAAGGAACTTTGTATTTAACCTTCGGAGCAAAGATTTTCAAATGTTTCCCCCTTTGAGGCTGAACATGTAGAAAAGCTGCAGGCGACACCCAACGAAGCTGCAGATGAAGCAGAGGGATCAGGTTTTCACATGCGAGTAAAAACTTAACTTCAGTGACGGCGCCTTATTAGTCATCTCTAAATTTGTAGGAGCTTCGCCAGTGTGACAAGAATAGAGACGTCACAGACCCGCCTCATTTATCTTTCATCAAGCTACAGCCACGTTCGGCAACCGCTCCATGCAGAAAACTCATCTAGAGTGTCACATGAATTTCAAAGCTAAAGCTCTGGTATGTCTTTTAAATACAGTACAAGTTTGGGAACTAAAACACACTGTCTCACTGCACTGCCACTGACCTGCATCCCCCCTGTTCCCCTCAGAGTCACTAGGACTCGAGACTGGACGGTCAAGGCCTGTTCCACTGTTGGCTTTGTGAAGGAGGGAAGGTCAGATAACAATCAGACAATGACATAAAACAGCAGATCTATGATCGCACTGCTGGTAGTGAAGGTATGAATGCCGACAAACAAAGGTGAGGTCAGACGGCGTCGCCAGTGTCAGACACTGATCAATGGCTGCGACCTGCTGACAATCGAGACACAACACAGGGTTCTGCCTTTTCTACAACAATGCAACAACTTCCCTGAAGGGTGCGGAAACATCAAGATGGCACTATTAAACTGGATCGCCAGCTCACTTTGGTGTGTCTGAAACTGAATTCTACTAGTGACCCTTCAGACAAGCTCCAACACAATCACGGCTGGGTACCGTTAAGAGTCAAATCTCGATTCTTTGGGTCACAATTTGATTCTGTTCCATAATGTTTCAAATACTTTGAGTAATGAGAAGCCTACAAATAATTAACTAAAGTACCTATTAATAACTTTATGTACGAGTTATTTTTAATTTTTCCTGCCCATATTAACAGCTGTGGTGATATGCATTACTTTATCAGTCTATACATAAAAAATTTAACGTAAAATACATAAGCATGAAATCACACGGCACAGAATTATACGGAATAGATCCGCCCTCATGGATCGGGTACATCGTCATACCCGATTTATAATGTTCTTCAATATCAAGATCAGGAGATATTGATACTGGATCGGCGCATCTACATTAAAATTTACATCAAAAGTATGTAAACAATTGTCCTTCTCTTGTGGAAATTGAGATTATTCAACAGAATTGATTCGACATTGAATCAAACTGTGACCCAAAGAATGAAAGTTGAGTTGAGAGACTCTGAACGATAACCAGCTCTACACACTACTAGAAACAGTGGTTTGGAAACATGCCAGGCGCTGCCATGAGATTAATGGGGATGACCGTCAGAAAACTCACTGGGCTGACTGTCACAATAACCGGTGATGTCACAGACGCACGACCCGGAGCGGGCGGAGTTTGGCTTTGTGTGTGTGTGTGTGTGTGTGTGTGTGTGTGTGTGTGTGTGCACTTACAGTCGATCTCGGAGCGCGTCCTCTCCACTTTAGGGTGTTTGTTGGTGGAGCGGATGGTGTGTCGGACTACAGGGACAGGCTGGAACACATTACAAACGAGATATTAGAGTGGCAAGCGTCTTCGAAATGAAACTGTACCAACATGAGTCACTTGGGACGGTTGTGACATTTTCTTTTGAAATAATCTCAAGAAATAATTTGGAAACTTTGCCGACTGTCCACTGCTGAGAACTGCGTTGCTTGTGCATCACCGCATTAATATGCATTGCAGAGGCTGGCTGTTTGTTACAAGCTCCATTGCCAGCAGTCAATAGCCTTTTTTTTTTTTCCCCCCTTTCTTTTTTCCTTTGCCATGGCTGAGACAGTGCTGCTGCTGTCAGTGTGAGAAAAGCACAATGGCCTCTTAAATGGTGCTGGTACCACCTCTTTGGCTGCCACAAAGATGTGTTGTAGACCCCATTTGGAATAATAATAATAATGTCACTGGGGAGATTCAATAAGTCAGGGGGCCTTAAAGGTGCAGAAATAACTGTAGTCTTTTTGCAAAGACTGTGTTCTATGACTACATTTTTGTGTTTTATATAACGTAACTGCCTTGCTTTAATTGCCTCGTTGCTGAAATGTGCAAGACAAATAAAGTTGAACTTGAAAGACACTTGGAAAGGAAATGCGTGGTAACACTTTATTTGACCGGGTGTGCACAAGACTGACATGACACTGTCAAAAACAGTGATCATGACTGTTGTCGTGAAATGTGATTTGGTAAATAATTACACTATTAATGCAATTGTAATGTTCTTTTTATATAAACTTTATTAGAACATTCATGAATAGCGTCATTATTGACAAAATAATGCAAAGTTTGCACTTTTAATGTTAAATTTAATGCTACATTTAAGAACTAAATGTTAATTGTATTAACTTTGCATTAATAGTGTGCCCATTTACCGAATGACACTTCATGACTGTTATAGACATTCATTAACACCAAGCTGCCTTGCAAAAAGTACTAATGCTCCTTTAACTTGTTTACATTCTCTAATGCTGCAACCACAAACTTTCACATATTGCTGAGGTTTCAGCTACATATGCAATGGGGTCTAAAACATTTACCTACGTTTGCAACACAGCACAGAGAATTTTCCTTTTTAACAAGTCTAATTTAATTTAGGCTGTTAACTGGGCGTAGGTAGACTTTCTGACACATGAATGTACAGTGAGCTAAATAATTCCTGCTAATAAAATACATCCCCAAAACATGATGCCGTCGGCACCATATTTCACCAGGGGGATGCTGTATTTAAAGTAAAGGTTAAGTATTTACCACCATAAATTGTGTTTTGCAAGTAGGCCACTTCACAATCATGTATTAATTTGGGTTCACCTGTCACATAAATCACTAATAAAACATAAAAATGTAATTTTGTGGTTTTAATATGACAAGATTTGAAAAAGTGAAGTGCACAAGAGACAAAATCCACATTACCTCGAGGTCGTCGTCGTCCACTTCGCTGTAATTTTGGTGGTTGTCTGGGTTATTCATCTTATCAAGCAGATCAACAGCAAGCCTCCTCGTTAGCCCAGTCTGAGCCACAAACACATGCTGGCAAAATAAGCAGAACGAAAGACATTGTTTTTAAGATTAGCAGTTGAGAATGCTAGTTTTGTTTAGCATCACTTTCACTACTGTCCAGAATCATCACCACATAAAGAAAAATCCAAAACTGCACAACAGGAACAGGTATTCTTAGAGGCCGTTACTGCGGGATGACAGAAGAGCATCTTTTAGGGAACCGCATAATATAAACAAAAACCTAAACAATGGAAAGCTAATATATTGTTCTCCAAAAGACCCTAAAGAATAAAAGGTAAACAAAATCCAACAAAAACTCTTTTTCCAGGTTGTGAAGTTCTGTTGCAGCATTAGCAGAACCGGTGAAAACCTTCTCTTCTGACTGGGTTCAAGTTGTAAAAAGGAATACATTTTCCCACTACAATGATCTCAGTTAGACAAACAAGCATATTTACTGTTTTTACCCATCCAAAAACTAAGACTTACCAGTAAAAGTTTTTCTGCGGTCGGCCGCTTCTTTGGGTTCTTTGTGAGAGAGACTTTAATAAAATTATGGAAAGCAGCAGACCTGTATAAAAAAAAAAAAGAAGAAAAAAAGATCCCTGCTTGAAACAAATTACCCCAAGTGTCAATTATACTGACAGAACATGCCTTGTTCCCCAGATACTCACCATTTGTTTTTGTCTTTTAGCTTAGGAGGCTGGAAACTGCTCTTGGACATCAAAAACAAAGCCCTGGATAAAACAAAGCAACGAGCCAAAAGGAAAGGGGTCCCAAAATTAGTGAAACGACATACATCATGTTCTATTCATAACCTCAGCATACTTTGTTTTTAACAGGAAAACCGCACGAGCCACCAAGACGTGATAAAAACCCTCGAGGAAAAACAAAAGCAGGAAGCAGACCGAGAATCACATGAGGAAGGTTTGACCGACGGCCGCTGCCGGTGCGACATACCTCATCGGATGCAGATCAAACATCGGAGGCTGCAGCTCCGCCAGCTCGATGGATGTGATGCCAACAGCCCAGATGTCGCACAGCTGGTTGTAGCCGCCGTTCTTCTCTACCGCTGCGACCTCAGGAGCCATCCTGAACAAAGAAGACGGGAGATGAAGCGCATCTCACCGCTGGTGTCGCCACACTTGCAGGAGCTACACTTACCAATAAGGTGTACCAATGAAGGACTTCCTTTTTGCGATGGTGGCTGTTATTTTGGCAGCGACTCCAAAGTCGGCTGCAACACAAATTTGGGAGAGTTTTTCAGCTCATGCCATGCACAAAGAACAACAACTGATTTTAAACTCCAAGCAGCACTAATTTGGTGATGAGCTTCTTACCCAACTTCACATCTCCATTGTCTGTTAGGAGTATGTTTGCGCCCTGTTGACAAATCCCAAAAACAAGTTTTTAAAGCTTGGTGTCAGGGGTTTCAGAACAAGGCGTCATGTCTCGGCCATTAGCTGCTGCTGATTGAATCAACGATGATATCTCGTCTAGCTTCTAGTAAAATTACATCGCCATCGCAGCTTTTAGGATTGTTTATGTTGGCTGTGACTGACAGACTCTGGTAGCATCCTGTGGTGAGAGTAGAGGAAACAGGAAGCGCTTGCTGCATAGAGCTGAGAAAAGATAATAGGCCCAGCCCTGACCTTTTTGATAACACATATGAGTGAGGCTCCAGCGTTTTGAGCATGCAACGACGCACGATCAAGCACCAACTCACACCTAAAACTGCAGCCGTACCGGCCCATATCCTTTTAAATTTACACCTCGGCTGCGGTGGGGGGTGTAAAAGAGTTTCACAGAACTGGACTGCTTCAGAAACAACAAATGCATTTGCAGATATTTACACTAGAGCTGCAGCGGCTATAAATCTTACCCACTTGCACAAGTGTTGCCTTAATATGACAAGGCAAAACAATGAAAGTAATAATACCTTGATATCACGGTGCATCTTGCCCTTGATGTGCAGGTACCCCAAGCCCTGTAAAAGAAATAATATTCAGCTAATAGTTGACTAGACACAATAATACACTGCATTATTAATGAAAGGCATTTGGATTAGGAATGCAAACAAATAACCAACCAACTTACAATTAACTGTCAATTGAGATTAAAATGAGTTCAAATCGATCAATCAATGATAATGTTTGCTTAGACCTTCTTATAGTCTTGTAGTTTGGTTTCCATTCATCATTATTAAGTGGAACCAGTTGATACAGAAACAAAGTTGGCAGAGCCATGCCAGAACAGGAGAGCGAACAGAGTCCAGTGTGGGATGAAAAATACATTTTATGTGGTTGTTTTGAAATATAAATACTCGACAAACTTCTGAAGTTTCAGCTAAATAGCTTGAGTTTTTTTTAAATTCAGCATATGAAAAATGTAACCCTTTATGCTACAGAAAGACAGCCTGCCCTGTTGATACCAGAGAAAACTCAGGTTTCCAAGAAAGTGCCCCTTGTTGATTAATCATGATTCGATCGATAAGAAAAAATAAGAATACACAATAATGTACAACTTGCATTCCTAATTTGGGATACATTTACCTGCAAGGTTTCTCTGCAGACATATGCAATCTGGAGCTCTGACAGAGGCCCAGTGACTGGAAAAACACAAGGTCATTCAGTTCTTGTAGAGTTCAAGCAGTAGATCTCAAAAAGAAGATTTTTCAGAAACAGACTTAATCAGCTCACCGTGATAAATGTCCTGCAGGGATCCTCCACCACAGTATTCCATACATATCCAAAGTTTTTCTCGACTTGAGGAGACAAACAAACAAAAAGAAAAATCAGACAAACAATAAGATCAAACATCTACTGTCTGATACGTTTTGTAGGTCAGTTAAGATACAATGCAGAGCTAAAGGATCCTCACAGTCTGATGCTGCAATCATGATTCCTAATCTTCGACCAATTTTTTTTTACATATATGCCAAATTATTTAATTTGGACTCATATGACATGAGCACGTTCTGTTGCATGTTTTCCGTTTTCTCCCACATGTGGGAACCTGCATATCGGGCTTCCTATGACATTCCCCAAGTGGCATTATTATTTGCATGCATTGCTTTCTGTTCATTTGTTCTTACCTTCTTCACAGTGATGAACTACTATCTGTTTTATTACAAAACAAAAAAAATCCTGCAAAAACACGTTGAAGTTTGACGTTTTCAACATGAGAAATTTGTATGACTGCCAAAGCAAAGTTGGTCAATTTGCTTTTGGTAATTGACCAAAGCAGCACCAGACGGTTTCTTTCTAAACTTTCCTTGCAGTTGTTTTCTTAAACTTGCTTTCATTACCAAGTAAAGAGGATGTCTAGCCTGGTACCAGATGTTTAATCCAGAATCTAATTATGGGATGAACGCAACAAAAAAAAAACGGCATGATTGTTTAAGCAGAAGACATAATTCGAGCGAGCTCCAGATCTCCTTTTGCAGTGTTACTTTTTCACACCTTTTTTGCTTTGTGTGCAAACAAGCTGAGTTATTACATTAAACGTAACCTTGAACGTTGCCAGAAAAAAACAAACAAAAAAAAAACGTAGTTCCTGTAATTAATGCACGGTGAGGCTGGTCATTACTGTTCCACTGTACCCAGCTGAGCTCTGTGTGGCAAGACTACACAAGACATACCTGCTGCGCTGCAACCTGTGCGCTTGAGCTAATAGCCATATAAAAAAAGAGATTTTCCGTCCTTCCAAAAAAAAAAACCTTAAAAAAAAACCCCACAACAACAACAAAAAAAAAAAAACGGACCCCTGTAGAACATAAAAGCGGCACCCGGGCACTGAAGTTAGGCTGAAACCCTTGAGTCATAGTTTCACGCTTTAGCGTGATGAAGTAATTAAATACACAATGTGTGACATTCGTCTGGTGGTTGGTTAAAAAAAAAAAAAAAAGAAAAACACGGTGGCATTTACATTTTGCTAATGTTTCACAGTGGACCGGCTGGGAGAAAGCAGAAACATCTGGATTAAAAGACAAAAAAACAAAAAACAACAAAACAAGGTTATTTTCAGCTGGCTCTTACCTGAGGTAGCTTCCAAAGTAGGCCACAATGTTGTGGTGCTTGCATTCCTTCACCATGAAGATTTCCTGCTGAATGATGGAAAAGTCATCTCCTGAAAACAAAGAGACATAAATAAAAAAAATTCAATCAATTATACTTAAATCTAGACTGCAGGAAAATTATAATAAACAGCAATAGATTTTAATCATAGTGGCCTTTATATATTTAGATCTCAACGGGCAAAAAACAAAACAAGCAATTGTAAGGGACAAAAACATTTCAATAAGTAAATAAACCAGGCCTGTCACAATAATACATTTAGCTAGATGATAAATTGTCCCCATAATTATTGCTATAAATGACAATATTGGTGAAATTGGCATAATGATGCAAGTTCACTCTCTCAAAGTCTGATAAACTTTCATTTTGTACAGAAAACTTCACGCTGGAACTGGAAGATATTTTAAACATCTGAAATAAAACGGCCCAAACTAAAATAAAAATAAAAATTACACACAACTGAAACCAGAATTACAATGGATTACAAAATCTCTAAACAAAATTGTGCAAAAAAATAAATAAAATAATGGAAATCATTGAGCCCACTTTAATTTATCGTGTGATAAACCTTCAATTAATCAGCAAAGTTATTGAAAAAAAGCTTTTTCAAAAGACAAATAGCTTTTTAACAATGAGACCAACAGCGTTAACGTCTTCCAGTCTGGTTTCCGGGCCGACCGCAGTACTCAGGCTGCCCTTGTCGAAGTGTTCAATGACATCCTTATAAACACAGACTGTGGAAGAACCACAGTGCTGGTTCTGTTGGACCTCAGTGCAGCTTTTGACACCGGTGACCAGACATATTGCTAAAACGACTGGAGAGTTGGGTCGGACTCTCCGGTCCAGTACTCAACTGGTTCAAATCTTACATTAAGAACAGGGACTTCTTTGTGGATGTAGGTAATTTGTCTTTGAAGCGGGCAGAAGTCCCCTCAGGTTCAACCCTGGGAGCCCTGCTATTTAGACATCCATGTGCTCCCACCAACTCGGGTTAAGAAATGGGATTAGTTACCATAACTACGCTCTATATCACGATGCAACCAGGTGACTTCAAATCCATCCAAGCACAAAACAGTTTATTAGAACAGATAAATGTGTGGATGTGCCAAAACTTTCTCCAGCTGAACAGAAACTAAACCAGAGTTATTATTTTTGGACCTACAGAGAAACAATCCAGAGTCACAGATTCAGCTCTTACAGCTGGAAACTAGAGCTCAGGCCCAACTGATGGACTCTGACCTGAACCTTCACAGCCACATAAAGACGTTTACAAAGTCAGCCTTCTATCACCTGAAGAACATTTCCAGGATTAAAGGACTAATGTTGGCACAAGACCTAGAGAAACTTGGCATGCGTGTTATTGTGTATTTACTAGACGATTTTGATGATGGCATTTGACAAAAATGTAATGTTTATTGCTCTTTTCATAACTAATGACTATATAATGTTTTTATGACGTACTTTGAACTGCCTTATTGCTGAAACGTGCCATGCATATAGACTTGACTTAATTGATTGCCTTCTGCAACAGTCACAGTCACTGATGTGTTGAAAACATTTTAATGACGCAAGGATAAAAAAAATAGCGACATATGCAAGCTTCAGTCTTCAAAAAGACTCAATTTACTTCACAGAAATACCAAAACAAACCAGCTCTTCATCACTGATATTAAAGACTGCAGAGCAGACAAGTACCACACAGGAAACATCACATGAAGCTTCCAGTAAAGGCCAATTTCCAGGGCAACTTTCTACTTGACTGTACTGCAACGCACATGACCAATAGGTAATGAAGAAAAGAAACATTTAAGTCACGTTGTTCCCAGCTGTGCACACACACAACCTGGAATGTATTAACAGGAGGTTAAGAAGCGTCCGGCTATAAGGCGCCGCAGAAAAACATTATTTCCATGCAATGACGAGTTAAAGGGCAGAATATCTGCAAACAGAATGTGTAGAATTCCCAAAACCAAATACGAGAGTTCTGTTTTCAGGATGGTATGTAAACAGTGCTCCTCAATAGACTCATAAAAACCATCACAACTCAGTCTAATCACTACAGTGCAGCTGTGCAGAGCTCTACAGTAGCTCTAGAGCTCTATGCAGGTCACAATCTAGAACAGGTGGTTTTTTTGTTTTTGTTTTTTTTCCAAAAAAAAAAAAAAGTGTTTTATGTATTTGTACTCGGCATCCATAATTTAATACTCCACAGAACCATTTTGCAACAATTGCAAAAAAGAAAGTGGTGTTTCAGACTGTGTCTCGACCAACTTTGCACATTACTGCATATTCTTCTTTGAAAAATAACTCAACCTCGTCACATTTAGGCCTGAAACGATCAATCTGATCTTGGCCATAAAGTTGAATTTTGTCACATTTATTCATTTCATTTTTTTGTTTATTTATTTCAAACATAATAGCAATATATTGTGCCACAATAATCTTAACATGCTTGAAAAGGAGTAGGACGATGTTAGAAACATGAATTCCTACCCCATAAACTCATACTTTATGGGGTAATTATTAAACTCATTGATTTAATAACTCATTATTAAATTAAATTTTAAAAAACCCCAAAACATTTGACCCCCGAGAAAGTTCCTACATTTCCTACAATGCGTCATGTCTCTTTCCAGTTTACGACTGTGATCATGTTTTATCACAAAATTTCAAATAAATCACATTGGAGTTTATGGTTGCAACATGTTTTAAGTGAAAAGGTTAAAGCGTTATAAATATTTCTCGCTCCACACGATGATAGAGACACCAAACTATTTGCTGGACTTTAACCTCCCTCGTGCTGCTTAAATGCGAGTCTGAAGGAAGGCTTATGAGAGCCAAACCTTCCAGCAATAAACATCAGCCGGCCTCGAAGTGAAGTTGCAGAATTTTTTTTTAAAAAATGCATGCGTACAGCATGTACAAACAGGAGGAGGAACTACTGGAGCCGTTTTCAGATGCATTTAATGATAGAGAGCAAAGAGTGACAAATGTTTAAGCAAATTTAATGGCAATGACGTGACTAAGCTTGACCTAAAAGAGAAAAAAAAAAAAGTAACTTGTCCCCCCCGCAGACTTCTCTTCTTGATGAGTCTAGGCCTGAGAATGTAGCCACTTCCTCTCTACTATGAATACACACATTCTTGATCTTCGTGTCAAATTTCAATTCATTGTGTACAAGTCTCTAGATTTTAAGTTCATAAAAAAAACAAAAAAAAAACAAAACAAAAAGAAAAACAAAACAAACAAAAAAAAAAACGCTTATTTCTAGAGTTAGAGGTCTGAGTGAGAAATATGTCGGGTAGAAATAGGAAAACTAAGTTACCGTTATTAAAACCTGTTAAGCAGAGGTTTAAGCGGTCACGTCGTTTGATAAAACCAACACGTCTAAGACTTGGTGCGTCAGGTTAGCAAAACCCAAAAAAACAAAACAAAAAAAAAAAAAAACCAAACCCAACACTGACGTCATTTTGGTTGTCACTATGTTCAACGATCAGTTAGATGAACCCCAGTGCTCTGCAGCCCCGGAGGCCTCAACACTCCTAGCTGTGCTACTTCTCGTCTAACCTGTCGGATTGCACGGTCCACCCAAAGCAGTTTACCTCTGGCACAGAGAAACGACTCGTGTAAAAAGCTGTGCATAAAAAAAAAAGAGGTCTCTTTCTCCTAAATAAAGACACTGGAAGTCTAAAATTTAGAAGTCAAATAAAAGACAACTAATGAGTCAAACTTGAATTGTTGCTGTTTAATAAATTGATTGTGGCTCATCACCACACTTAAAAGCAATTACTCTTTTTTTTTTTCTTTGCAAGAATCAAGACAAAGGATAAAATAAAAAAAAAAGAGATAATCCAGTGATGAGCAGCAACAGTATTGTTTTGAACTGAACTCAATCTAGTCATGCAGAATTAAGTTGAAATGTGTTGCGTTTTTAATGTTGAGTCTATAAATGTTCCTTCCGCTGCCATTCCTGCTGTGTGAAAGCACTACCTTCTCTCCAGCAACACCTTGTGCTTACTAAAGGCCTCAGTTATGGTGATTGAAAGATGTGAACGAGGCCGCCAAATCGCAAATCCAAATGAATCAAAACAAGAACATGCGTGGAGCTGCTGACCGACAGATGGAAGGAAGCAGCACAAGCTGAAACCTAAAAACAGCTCTGAGCCATAAAACACAGAGGGGAAAAGGACAAACAAGAACAATAAGAAACTAAAGCAACGCTGACTTGTGTGTGTGTGTGTGAGATCCACACACTGATGAAATATAATATCTGCACTCGTCTGCGTGCGTTCTCCTTCTGGAAAGTTTGCAGCTCGCCGAAGAGAAGGACACCGCTGAGTTTCAGAAAAGGCTGACGTTGGTGTTAAAGAGAGACTCAGTGGTGGTGGGAAATAAACCAGGAAAAAAAAAAAAAAAGGTTCACTGGACACTATGAAGATTCTGATTCAAGGCAATTTGGGTTAAGCCTGCTGAGTCTCCTGCTCGGACTTGATGAGGCCAATACATTGGCAGGCTATTTAAGAGTAAAACAAATAGTGTCTTGCAAAGTAATGCAAAACATATTTTAGAAAGCCATAAAATTCCCCAAGTTATGCTAAACCTTGATCTCCCAAGATAAAAAAAAAAAAATTCCAAAAGAATGTTGTTATTTTAGGTCAAACTATTATTTATTTCCATATTATCAAGAAAGAGATCAACCGTAATAATTTAATCCAACTGAGCTTTAGAGGAAACAAAACAAATGTGTAATTTAAACAAAGCACATTAATCATCCCACAGGGGGACAATCGACCGTGCCGAGATGAATGAAACCAAAAACAGAGAAGTGAATCTCTTCCTTTCCTGGCCGGTAATCAGCACAGTTTTGTCTGCGCGTCTGGTGCAAAGCTCTTCTTCGTAATCCCTGTAATCTGGATCACACTAACTCTGTCACTGGGTCATTACTGGCACAGACCCGGAGCTGGGCACGGTCATAAATCTCTTCCTATGCCCATCTCTCTCTCTCTCTCACACACACACACACACACACACACACACACACACACACACACACACACACACACACACACACACACACACACACACACACACACACACACACACACACACACACACACACACACAATAATTGTGATTATAGGCCAAACCTTTCCTTTCTTAAGAGCACAAGAGACGGGGATAACAGTCAAAGCTGTAACACCCTATAAACTCTTTTAAGACATCTCTAGGTTTTAATTCAAATTGTTGGAAAAAATAAACGCGTTCAGACCTTTAGAAGGAGCACAACCGATAATTTAACGGTTCAATGCGATAAAAAAAAAAAAGACATAAAAAGATAACAGTCGACTCCTACCTGGTTCCAACTTTATGATCTTCACAGCAGCAAGCTCTCCTGTTTGAATATTTCGAGCCTGAAAGACAAAACGACCAAAGTGAGGAGCAAGTCAACAAGAGGGAAAAAAAACAAAAAAACACAGAACCTTTGTTGATATTGGTCATATGATAATGAAGCTACAACCTGTATACTGATTCTAACAGTTTATCAGAGTTGTTTTGGATATGGGACTCGCTTGGATGCGACACATTTTTCACGGTAACCTGACATTATAGAGCAAATGCATCGTGGTGACCCCCAACAGGATCACATGAACGGAGGATTATGGACCAAATGTTTGCTTTGAGCAGCAGATTAATCAATTCAGAAATCGCTGCTTAAGCTCTAAAGTAGCGAAGGAGAATGCAATGGAAGGAATTTACTAAAGTTGAAGGATGTTTAGAAAGGTTTCAACGTTATTCTCCTTTTTAAACAATTCGTCGAATAAAACGGGAGCAAAATGAAACCAATAAAATGTAATGACCATTAAAACATCCTGGATACATTGGGGGCATTAAAGCAATAAAACGTCATTTTGGTGAGATGTTTTGCTTCTGTGCAAAGTAACAATCTTCCGCACACTGAAACCTCAGCCTCATTCAACACCACAACCAGAAGAGTTTTGCAGAAAGGTTGCTTCCGATTATGTCAGGCTGCTAAACTAAAACCCATCTTGTCAGATGAAACGCCATGCTCTTTTCTCACAACGCGACTAGATTACTGCAATTCGCTCCATGCTGAGCTCACTTTGTTCAAATGGGTTTTACCCACAAGCACCAACGCGTCTCATCCGCTCTGTCATCCCTTCATTGGCTGTCAGCGCAACAAAGAATTGACTTTAAAATCCTTCTTTTGGCGTTTAAATGCCTTAGCGGTCCTGCTCCTCCATTCTTTGAATTTGCTCCAGCCTCATGTTTCACCAAGAGCCCTCAGATCAGCTGACCAGCTTATGTTGGTTGAATCAAACCTGACGTCCAGAGCATATTGGGCATTTTTATTTTGTAGAACAAGTGTGTCATCAAGAAATTTCTGTTGCCGTTTTTAAGAGTGCAGGACTTAAAATCAGCTTTATTAAAGCTCCAGTTTGTTCATCTGGAAAGTGTGGTTCGAATGCACGTGTGAATGCAACCAGACCGGACACCGCTCCAAAAGCAGGAAGCAGACCACAGCGCAGGGCATTCTGGGTTAAGAGAACCAAAACAAATGAAAAAGAGGGAATCCTACAACCTCTAAAACCTGACGCTGCTCCATTTTTGTTTAAATTTTCGGAGCAGCGCCTCCACAGGTTAGGAGGTTGGGAATAAGTTTTTCAATTAGTGTGGATCATTTGACAGTGTTGTGTCTCAAATGATCCAAGTTTCCAGTAACAGATGGAAAACTGTAACAAATTCTGCAATCTTGGTCCCCAATCAAACCGTCTACCATATTATCAGGTGTGAAAACAACTCAACTTACTTGAAATCGCACTTTGTCTTTAGTGGCTTTTGAAACAATTTAAGTTGGCTGTTTTTAAATTCCACTGTCGTTTTTAGTACATCTCATTCTGCTTTTACTGTTTTGATCTTAATACTATTATCGTCTCGGTTATATCTGTGCATGTTGCATAGCACTTTGGGAAACAGTAGACCTACTGTTTTTGTTTTTGAAGGTGATTTATAAATAAAATAGACTGGATAATCAGATACTTATTTTTTGGCTGATATCAACCAGATTTCTGATAGATGTATCGGTAGATTCCTAGTTCACTTGAATAAAAAGCATCACTTGACTTGCAAAAAGCAAATCTACTCAACAAAGCCAGCCTTAAACCTTCCAATATCTCAAATGAGCTTCGCTTAAGTCAAGTTTGTGGTACGTTTTAATGGATTTATAATTCAGTCTCTCTTTATACATGTAAATTACAATGTTCAAAGTGTGGCTTTTTTTTTTTACATTTGACAACTGAATTCATTGCGGTGGTCCACCACTCATCCCAACAATTACTCACGCCTTGTGAAATTTCTGTGTCAAAGCAGGATGTGGGTCTTGTGAATCCAGGTCAAGATGAGAGACTCCCTAATCCATGAGGAGAAGTGATGGGAAGTGATGCTAAATCAACCGTAAAAAAAACAAACAAAAAAAAAAAACAAGCCCATACAGTGTAGATAACATTCATCACTTTTGTTCAGCTACCAGCTTTCAACAAAGGAAATAGAGTGGTTGAAAACTTTGAAATGAAAAACACACAAAAATGAATAGATTAACAGAACGAGGCCTTCTTATTGTCATGCATTGCTCTGTTGCATGCCTGCACAGCAATGAGACATCTTTTTTATTTTATTTTTTTTTCCACGCTGGAACCTTTCGACAGTTCTGCTTTAAAGTGTGCGCGTTTCGTAACTTCACACTTGTTTGCAACCTGCGTCTCACTTTACACTTCCTAAAGTTGAAGTAACCAACTTGAAAAAAAAGCTGAAGCAGGAAAGGAGAAGTTCTGAAATTGTTTTTCATGCGAGAGACGCAGCTGACAAGACGCTTTCAGGAGAAACCTGTAATATCTTCTGACTGCGACTCATTTGTTAAATACTTGATTTTATTCACCTTGCTATGACGTCAATGCAGCTTTTCTGGAAACATTTTACGTCTATGTTCATCACTGAAGTGTCGAGTCTTTTGCGACTCAGTTCCTTATTTCACATCTAATTCTCGACAAATTTAGAATTAACGTTTTTGTATGTAGAATTAGAAATTTGTTTCAACATCCAATAGCTTCCTTTTATTTTCAATACCAAAGTGACGTGTATAAAACTGTCCAAAAATGCTTTTATTATATTTCTGTTGTTTTTAGCTACAGTGTTGATGTGTGTAGCAAATAGCAACAAAAAAAAAAAAAAAAAAAAAAAAGAGTAACTGAAAAGTCGCAGCAACAAACTCCTTTCGTAAGGGACTGCCGAGGCATCATACGACAGCGGAAGAGTCAAAATTAGAACAAAAAAAATTATATAGTCAATTGTTGCTTTCTAGGAACTGCAAACTTATTCTGTATAGATTTTAGCTGGCGCTTTATTGTAAACCATTCCAGGCCATCCGTCAGCCTGGTCTGTCGGAAAGAAAAAAATAAATAAAATGAATAAATTAACCATTGAAATCATTTAGCCAATCATAAATAGAGAAGATCTACACTGTTAAAGGTGGTTAATAATTAAAAATATTAAAGTTATAAGAATATGCTGTTGGCGTAACAGCGTTTTTCACATGTCTTAAGGGGACAGGTACTGCAGTCGCACAAAATGCTTCTGTGCAAAGGAGACAATTTGAAGAAGGAAAAACAAAAAAAGTAGAAAATTGGGAAAAAAAAAAAAAACTTCCAAAATTCAAGATCCCGCTAACAGCAATAGGCATAACCAATCATTAATATTGGGAGAAGCGGCCAGACGAAGCCACCCAGATGACTATGCGCAAGCTGCAGAAGAGAAGTTAGCAGGAACAACAGCGGCAGCTGCCATAACGCACACGTCACATGAAACTGCCGTGTGGCTCCCAGATTCTGTTACGCACACAATTTCAACAATCTCCGAGAGGAAGTTACGGCTCTTTTTACCCATCAGGACAGTTCACAAAAGGAGCCATAAGCTGGCGAGCGTCTAGATTTATGAAGCTCAGATCACTTTTAGGGAATTTTTCTGCCAATTTAATTAGCAATAAAAAAAAAATACATAAAATACAGAGAAGAGGGACAACCAAATGTCTGGGTTTTTCAATCCATTTCATCCTAGCCTTCTCCCTCTACATGCCTGCTGGAAACTCCGACACTTTGCGAAACTAAATGCAATCGCCTCTGAATGAATGCTGCAGAAATCCTGACGTCTCATCTCTTCATCAAGCATGCAAGGCCAAGGCATCATTAATAAGTAAAGTGACTGTAAATGATGGGATATGCATGCTTGTGAGAATGCACAGCTCTGGATGAAGAAAGAGGGAAATTACTCTTACTGTGTATTCAAGCAGCTTACAGTTAAGCTTTGAGAGATGAATTGTCGCTGAAACACTCGATAACTTTCTTGAGCTTCATCTCTTTGTGCCAATTATGTTCCAAGATGCTTTCCAACCACCGGTGTGTTTTCCAGCCACAGAACAAAAAAATAACAACAAAATAAATAAATAAGAGAAACTACGGAGACATCCTGCACCTGTTTTCACTCCACATTTATATGGGAAAGGATTACAAAATAAAGGAACCGTGTGGACGGCTGAGGCACAACATGACTGCTGGGCTCACACTGATCCATGGAGCAGGTGAAATACTGCGCCTCTCAGTTGAATGTGCTCATTTATGGCCCTGTTCTCTCACAGATGTTTTCAAAAAAATATAGACTATGTTAAACACAAGTTTGAAGACGCTGCCGATTACATACCAGGGAACCTTTGCATCTGAAACATTACGGATGAAGGCTGTTGTCTTCCAACAAAAAGGCAATAAAAGGCCGTGGGTGGCAACAGGTGGTTTTATTTGCACGCGCTTCCGACTTGATTGTTTTGAAAATATATATATATATGTGTGCTTTATTTCTTGTAAAAAAACAGCGACATAATCACTAAAAATCTCTTATAACTTGGTTGAAAACGAAAGTAAACTTAATTTGATGTCTCAAGTTAAAAGAAAATCATTTACAAAACCTCCTGTCGACACACCGGACAGGAGGAATTTGAAGGTGCTTTTATTTTGCCATAGCAGCGTGACACGATCAATTAAAGGAAACCCTGTACTGTATGGAAAAAAACATTTTCTATTGACAAAAACAGTAAGTATATCTTTAAAAAAAACAGAGGTGAAGAAACATAAACGTCAACATGCCCCTGCTCCAACATTTAAGAAATGTCAAAAACATTATAAACTGAACAAAATCCTTTTTTTTTTTTTTCCTATTGGGTTCTTATTGCTTCGGTCCATCCCAGCCATCTTTAAAAGTCTGTAGCAACTATCCGAAGGCTGGGAAAGCCGCTTCCTAAAACAGATCTGTGCAAGACAGCCTAAATGGGGACATTTTTCCTATTTTCCTACAGTTCCTATTTGAGGTGTTTCCGCTGTCATTTTAGCTCTGAACACACCCTTTAGTAAAGCGCGTGTTTAGACAGGGGCTGGATCGTATTTCAGCCCGCTGCAGCCGTCCCGCCTGGGAGCTCTGCGTGAATACCAGGCGCTGCATTCCACCGGTGGCCTGTCTGGGGGTGGGGGGAGCTGACCAGAGGAGCTCTGTATGGAGAGAGAGAGAGAGAGAGAGAGAGGCCACGGCGGGCAGGCGGGCTGTACTTTCACCTCTGGATCAGATGGCCAGTGAGTTTGTAGCTGACTAAATAAGCAAAGGGCAGCACAAGGAAAATCAAACTCAAGGAAACAACTGTGGGGGAAATATGATGCGCCATTTTCTGTCTGTCGTTATTTTTAACGAACAATCCCTGCTCTGTTACAACGGGGTGGCTAAAACAAGTCGAGAGGGAAATGAAGACGTTCCCACTCTTCAGGCCACAACACCTCAGTCGATTTTATAATGTGCGATTACTTGACGTGTGAACAAAAACGTTTTCACGCAGCCCATTAGCACAAAACACGCCATATAAAGAAACCAATAAACTTGTGAGAAAACGTACGCACAGACAGACTTTTAATGTCCCACTGATGGTTTGCAAACATGTGCCACTGTCACAGTTTCAGAAATGTATTTTAAAAAAAAAAAAAAAAAAAGTACATAAACCGCGGACCACTTCGGTTTGGTTAATGTCATTATTTGCCTTTTAAATTTTCATCAGATCTTCATGGCAGCACTCTGACAACATGCAATGTAAACATCAGAGGTTATGGTGACATTATGTTCCTGCAGAGCTAAACCCTAACTGAACACCAATTATTTACTTACTTGTTAGGCTTTTGGTTGAAAAATGAATTATGTAGAGATAAAAATAAAAAAAATACATTTTATACTAAATGTACATTTGGCACTCTAATAAAATGCAGTGACCAGTTTAAGGAAATTATAAAATACAATGATTTAAAAGGAAATGATTTCAACATTTTTTGCTACCAACTGAAGTCCTTAAATTATGCCCCAGAAAATGGGGGAGTGTCCATAATGTCCTCCCACTGAAGCACAGAGTAAGGCACCTCTTCCCCTCCCCTACTTATTTCTGAGCACCGTCAGTCAGCTGGTAGAAGCTGCTACGTTTTGGGGGGTTTTCCCCAAAAGAATTAAGCTTTTTTTGCTTTTTTTTTTTTTTTTTTTTTTAAAGGTTCTTATCTTAAACAATTTCTGCACACTAAATGTGCCACTTCCTGTAACACCGTTTTAAAGAGGCACGCTGCAAACAGCACATCTGTCAAAGTCAATGACTGCAGGCTCCACCTGAGCAAACAGCTGACTGACTAAGCAGCTAATTGCTCCATAAATTGCAGAAGGCTAAAAAGTTACTATGTAGTCAAAAACATACAGTTTTAATGACGCATACTCATGGTTTTGTTTGTTGTTTTCGGGACAGATAACGGATGTTGGGCTTTCAGTCAAAAAGTCAAACGGGGTCGTCACATGTCTTTGGCTTACAAGACAAACAGCACGCAGTTTATGTGGACCGATTAGTCACATAACTGGGTAAAAAAACCCAAACCCACCTCCAGCTCCTGTGACAAGACTGTGGGAACCAGCACATTCAGCCTTACCTTATACACGTCTCCATATGTTCCGCTTCCCACCCTCTGGATGAGCTCGAAGTCATGCTGCGGGTTCCTCCTCTGAATTTCGCCGCTCGGCTGGGGATAGACGTCCATGGTGGCTAGAAACCCGAGGGGTCCTTTACATTTAGTTGGCGCGGCTGAACGCGGTGCGGGCGGGCGGAGAGCGCAGTCTCGACCAATGCTACTCAGACGGCGCCTCTCTGAGCTCCACGTCCTGACGCAGAGACAAAAAAAAAAAAAAAAAAAAAAGTTTGTGAAAGTGCTAAGCGGGCTAAATTAAAAGTTTTAATCCCACGACGCGTTCTCCGTTAAAGAGAGCAAGTGTTATAAAACGCCTCTCTTTGTTAGCGGCGCGCCACTTTAAGCGCTCAAGACCAATAGAGTAATCAATTCTGGCTCAGGGGAGTTTGTTTCACAACAGACTCACTCGACAAGCATTACTTTGCGATACTTTTGCCAGGAAAATTGTGGACGTTCCAGCAAATAGCCGCAGCCAGCCAAGAGCTTAGCGACGGGGCACGTAGGCTAATGCTAGCTAGCGCACAAGCTTAGCTCTCCGCCTGCTTTTAACTTCAAACCGGGCTTACCTTTTTCAACGCAAGCACACAAAATGTCTCCGTCCTGCATTTTGAATCCCCTCCGAGTCTTTCCCAGTTGTCGCGGCGTCGAATAAAGGCTTCAGAAAGTGAAAAATGTTGCTCCTTTGTTATCGAGGAAACAGTAGTAAACTTCAGTTGGCTTGCAGCTCACTCCCGTCTCTTTCAGAGCAGAACAGGCGTCACAGTGCTCTTCAATCCCCCAGAAATCTCAGCCCCAAGTTCCCCCGTCGACATGTCATTTCCCTCCGCTGGCAGCTTTAAAGAAGCCCCGACGTTACGTGTTGAACTCCATCGTCACGACGCGCTCTTAATAGAAGTCTTGTGAGAAATTAGTGAGAGAAAACGCTCTCTTCTGAAGCAACAGTGTCCTGCTAATCTCTGCTGTCGTTGGTCTGTGTCTTACGGTGCATTCTGGGTACCAAGAAAAATTAGACCGGGGAGTTTTTAAAATACCGTTGTTCCCCTTATCCAGATTTTAAACTTGCAGTTTTCGCTAGTTAATACCTGAAATGCATCAATGCGGATTATTCATACAAAAAACGACAGTGGTTATATAATTTATATAAAATGCGAGCGCCAGAATAACAATGGACTTCAACTTTAATTAAATAATAAATTAAATCTTTGTTTACAAGACATACTAGTTGTTGTTTTTTTTGGTTTAGTTTACAGTCAATGCGTTCAATTTCCTCCATCACCACTTTCATTTTGGACCTATAGACAGAGCTTTTTGTTTATCATGCAAGGACAAAAGTGTCACAATTGAAATCCGTATGAAAACATTTTAGTACGTCGATAGTTATAATAATTCTCAATGCTCACATCTAGTTAACATTCATTTATGACTTTGTGTCGCATGTTATTTATTATTGGTCCAGATGTAGCAGATTCTTTTTGATGAAACTGAAATGACTGTGGAAAACACAAAGGGATTAAATGACGAAATAAGAAGGACCTTTCCCTTTTCCTATCACACGAAAAACTCCGTAATGTCCCTGAAGGCAGCATGGGGTTCCAAACATTTGGGCAATGTCGCCACCTACCGACAAAAATATAAATCGCACGGGCAGTTTTACAAAAAAGAATAAAAAATAATTGTTCACCACTGCACAGCTTATATTCATTCTTTTTTTTTTTTTTTAATAACTGAGGCATTTGTACATACTGTACACTTTGTGTGCAGTCCTACGCATTTTTAATCAGGCTCCTTTCGCCGCTCAGTCCTGGGACAACAGACTGCAGCGCCCTCTGGCGACGAGATCAGCGTCTCGCGCGGTGAATAAAAGCACCATCATCCTCCCGCAACAGGAACGTCGTTGTGCTGGAGATAAGGGCATCCTCCCAGCTCCGGACGCTCATGACTACCGACTAGGGCCGCTCATTTACGCTTCGAGCCGGGCGACAACAGGACCGCATCATGGTGAAACACCGTCCCGAGAGAGACAGCTGGGGTGAGTGTACGTACAAAAAGACATGTTCACATGTCACACAAAGGGTGGAAACGATGCAGCGCCCTGGGTGTCATACGCTCCGGTTTGTTTTCGTTTTCGGGACACTGAGACCAAAAGCTGCTCCGTGCCTTTCAATGTCTCGGCATCTGCACCTTGCTGGTGTGGAAGGAAACGCGGTGCTGCAGTCGACCTCTGCAGAAACAAGGAGACCCGTTCATTTAAAAGAATATATATATATATATATTTTGCCATTACAGAGATGAAACGCGGTGATTGGTTGACAGGAAGCGCTCTGCTGGGACAGCTTAGGCCTCTGCAGGCCCCAAAAATCACAGTTTCATTCACAATGTTTGACAGTCACTGTTTGATTTTGTTGTTGCTGCTGAAGCTATGCGTTGCCTTTGAGGTAAAATGGATGCGATCCTGCATCAGAAACTCCCAAATCTGCCATCATCAGGGTTGTAGTGGTTGCCAGCATCCATCTCTGACATCACTTTAGAGTCCAAGCAGCTTGTGAGGGGGCCGTGGGGGAGGCCTGTGTGAGAAACGAGGGGGAAAGATGAAAAATCTGCTGCTGCTGTTTGCCATCAGAGTTGAGCCGCTCTGACCCACTTAATTCGGCTTCTGACGTCTTTGGCCGTTGTGAAGGCAGTGGCAGGATCAGGTCGTGTGCTGGGCCTGGGAGGAGGCCCCTGCAGTGGGAAAACCGAACTGGGGGAGAGGAGGAAAGAACGGTTGCTCAGATCAAGTTGTTCTATGTTGCGTCTTCTGACACGACCAGAAACGCTGCCTGAACACTTCGCGACCTGTTCCCAGAGCTTCACGGGAGCTGCAGACAGACTTTAATTTCAAGTCACTTCCTGGAAGACGAGATCACATTTTCCTGAAGCGCAGGCCGGGTGGCTGTGGTAGATAGCTACAGCGTCTTCCTTCCGTTTACACAATAGACCAAAAAAATAAAAAATAGTGATGCATATTTTGTGATTATTCTTTTTTAAGGTATAAAGTTCAGAAAAAATGTTGTGTCCGCATTGTATTGCGCTCCCTTTACTCTGCTACACATAAATAAAATCCGGTTGGCAGAAATGAATTCATTTGTAAACAGAGGGCAGTGTTAAAAAACAGTTTAGCTCCTTAGTTTGGAATGGCAAAGTCCAAATTGTATTGCCATTAATAATTTCAGATATGTTGTTTTTCAGAGATGCTTTCTGTCCAAGCTGTTGGAGTTATTTAAGAAGCATGGATAGTCTGTAAATATATCAGCTTCCTTGCTGCTTGGAAACACTCAGAGCTGCTGCTCGGAAACCTCTTAGCCCGCGTGATCTCATTGAGCTCCGACAGATTGGACGGACGCAGTGGACTGATTCAGTCTAATGAATATCATCGCTTGCAAAAACGGGGGTTTGTCCTTCCTGCCTTCTCTCTTAATGGACTGCCAGGTCTGGCACAGCGGGCGGAAACTGCTGGCTCTTCGAACAGTTTCACAGCGACGCCTTCCGGTCGCCTCGTCGCGTTGCGCTCACGCCCGCCGATTTTGTCCTTCAGGGTCCCTGAGCGACAAAAATGTTTACGAGTGGAGCTCCGAGGAGGAGGAGCCGGACGGACGAGCCCGGCCCATCCAGGTGCTGCTGGTCAAAGACGACCACACCTTCGAGCTGGACGAGGCGGCGCTGAGTCGGATCCTGCTGTCCGAGGAGGTCAGGGACCGCGAGGTGGTGGCCATCTCCGTGGCGGGGGCTTTCCGCAAGGGCAAGTCCTTCCTCATGGACTTCATGCTGCGCTACATGTACAAGCATGTAAGTGCGTGTGACTCCTTGTTGAAGCGGTTAGAGGAAGTGCGTAAAAAATAAATTCTGGCCTATCGAGGTTTACAATGCCTTTATGTCATAGTAAAGGTAGCACCCCTAACTGGGCTGGTATTATGTAAAATTGATGCTATAATGTTATTCCTGTATGAAAAACATACCTGGAGTGTTGCTTTGAGTCTTTCATGCATATTTGACAAATCCCTGAAATCTCCCTTGGCCACCGGGGGGACCTGCTCCGCCTTTGAGACAAAGCTCCTCCTCCTCTATCAGCAATTAGCAGACACCTGGAGGAACTGCGCATCTGCTGAGCTCGTTATAGGAGAAACTTCTTAGTGAATCGCTGGTAAAAAAAAAAAAATTAATACAAATAAAAGCATAGCTAAAGGGTTTATAGGGGCGGAGTTTCAGAGAGAACATGAGTTTTTAAAGAGACAGAGGCCAATTTCCAGGTATTAAATTAAGTAAAAAGTATATTAAGTCATATTTGATGTATATAACATTTTTCTTGACTTCCGAAGTTAAAAACGTTACTTGATTATGCAACCGAAAACTTTTTACCACTTTCTCATAGCACAAGCACAAACTTTAAAGTGTGCCATATGAAAAGAAACATCTGAATGTTTTGTTACATTTTCTATGCATTGGTTTATCATATAAAATCCCAGTAAAATAGACTGAAAACTATAATGTACCAAAATGTAGAAAACTCAAGTGTGTATTTGTCCTCTGGATATTGTGCTGTTTAGGGTGCATCCAATACTTATAGCCTCACCAGTTGTACAGGTACAATCTGTTCTTTTCCAGTGTTCATTCCCAGTCTAGTTTATAATTTAGCTGCACATAAAGTTTGTTTTGTTGCAATCTTTCCTAATTGAAACAGCATGCCACTTGTCAGCAGATCAAGCGCTGTCTGACTAATAAATTGCCGCACTCTGTTGCTCAGTCGTCTGAAGACTGGCTGGGAGACGCGAGCGAGCCGCTGACCGGCTTCTCCTGGAGAGGGGGCTCGGAGAGGGAGACCACCGGGATCCAAATCTGGAGCGAGGTCTTCCTGGTGGACAAACCAGACGGAAGGAAGGTCAGAATAAACTCCTCGACCAAACAATCAGGGATGACCGTGGCAATATTTGTATAAATCCTTCAAATAAATTCATTTTCATTGCAGTAGCATAATGGGCACACTGGGGGAAAAAAAGAATAGGCTTTTTTTTTTTTTATGTGAGTGCGTGAATTCGGTGGGGAACTGAATCAGACATTGAAGACGCCTCTAATTAGTAAATCCTGACTTTCCCTGGGGAAGAAATATGACGTGACACATAGGCCTGCTGCTCGGCTGGACAGGGACCCATATTTTTCTCGCTAATGAGTGGGATGATGAGGGAGGTAAGGAAGAAAAAAAGAAAAAAAAATAGTGCCGCAGTACAGATTGGTTCACCAAGTCTCCGTAACCACCGTTAGACTCCGCTGCGTGCTGACGGCTGTTTGTGTCCTACCTTCACACGTGGAGTTTACTGAACTCTGCTGGATGTTTAAGTCGGACTTCGTGCTTTTGGTCAAATGAGACGAAGGGTGCGCAACGACCTCTGGAGGTCAAGTATGACACGAAGGATGACTGGGGGGAAAAAAAAGCATCACACGCCTGCTGTTAGGAGCGGTGAAGGACCTGTAATGCTGTGGGTTAGAAAATCAGGCCAACATCAATGTCTGACCTCACCAATGCTTTCCTAGAAAAATGGTCAACTCTTCCCTGAAGAGTTTGGATAGGATAGTCTTTCCCCATGGTCTACATTGGGACTTTCTAAAGTTTTCCACTGAGATCTTAGAACTGCAAGAATAGATTTCTTTTCGTGTCCGATGACGCAGGTCGCCGTGTTGCTGATGGACACGCAGGGCACGTTTGACAGCCAATCCACGCTGAGGGACTCGGCCACTGTGTTCGCCCTGAGCACCATGATCAGCTCCATGCAGGTACCACAGCTCAGTGCCGCGTGAAAGCACCGGCCGGTCGGTGAGGTTTGCAGGTCCACAGGGAGCAGCTGAACAACTGTTTCCCTGAATTTAAGAAGAAAAAAAAAAAGAAAAAACCTCGTCCTGTTTTGTCTCTCTCGCTCCGACGCGACAGCATTTAAAATATTCTCAGCATTGTAAGGAAACTTGTCTCTTCTAGGTTTACAATATATCACAGAATGTACAAGAGGACGACCTCCAGCACTTGCAGGTAAAAAAACAAACAAACACTTGCTTTGTATTCCAAAGCAAGTTTTGGAATACATTACCATTCAAAAACTAGTATTTCTATTGAAACTGAGTATCAGCATGGTTTATCATCAAGTAAACTCAGACTGTATTGCTAACTTAAAGTGTGGAGCTGAAATCCAGTATTTCATCAGCGATGATGTGTTTGTTCTTTCAGCTTTTCACCGAATATGGAAGACTAGCGATGGAGGAGACGTTCCTTAAACCTTTCCAGGTATTAAACGTGTTTCCAATTAAGTGCTGCTTTAAAACAAAATTCACACGAAATCAAAAAAATGTTGTTGTTTTTTTTTTCCTTTTGGATTTCAAGCAATAATTTAGATGCTACGTGTTCAAACAAAGTTGAAAGAGAACGGCCATTTTTAGATTGTGCAGAGCTACACACAGGTTTGCTATCTGTTCCAGTCCCTGATCTTCCTGGTTCGGGACTGGAGTTTTCCATACGAGTTTCCTTACGGACAGGAGGGGGGCATGAAGTTCCTCGAGAAGCGACTGAAGGTCAGTCGCTTCTGATTCCGCAGTCCTAATTGCAAACGTGCAATAAATTAGAATATCATCATAAGGTTCCCTTATTTCAGTCATTTATTCAGGAATCGAAACATGTATTTCTCTCAATTATGTTGATTATAACATGCAGCTAATTAAAAAAAAAAAAAAAAAATCAATTTCTCTGTTCATTTTTATTTAAAATAAATAGATACATATTTTACAATGTTTTAAGGCCCAAATATTATGTAACAGTCCATGCTATGGCCCATGAAGAATGATGACTGCTGCTCAACAAAAAGTCACGGACATCCTAAACAATGAGGGCAAGCTGCTGCTTACACATTACAGGAAAGTTCAGTGGAAGGAAAAAGTACAAGGCTATCAGCAGCCATGACAGGATTTAGGTTTTTTTCCATTATAAATTCTTTTAAGAAATATTTAGGTTTTCTTTGAAACAACTTTGAAAATGTTTAGAAATGAACTCTTGATCTTGTTCACTGTGCTTGGAATGAGGCTGTTTGGTTTGGAGTGAAATGAATTCCAGAAATAAAAGATCTTTTCGGTAACATTCCGCTTCACTGAGATGAGCTCGTCGCCGTTGCAAGGTTGGGCTCATTCAATCGACCGTAGAACCAGAACCGTGTGCTTCTGCTGCAGATCTCAGAGAACCAGCACGAGGAGCTTCAGAACGTGCGAAAACACATCCACTCCTGCTTCACCAACATCTCCTGCTTCCTGATGCCCCACCCCGGCCTCAAAGTGGCCACCAACCCTCACTTTGACGGAAGAATTAAAGGTACATCAGCCTTTTTTTTCTTTTTTTTAGAGGGACAATGCGCCCAGATACACCGGCTGCTCCATTCCTTTTGTTTTTGGAAACGGCAGATCGGTCGATGTTTGCGGTCGTCACCTCGCCGTTGTGTTTATCGACATTTTAGAAAAAAAAAAAAAGAATTGGTCTCACCGGTTTAGGTTTTTGAAAAATCGGAGATCGGTGCATCCCAACGAGGAAGATGACTGCATGTCATGTTTCGTCACTGGGACAAAAACAAATGTTGACTTTAAACTCAGCATTTTTGCTTTTTATTTTCTTAAAATTTCGATTTTAATCTCTGACTTTAGGTTTTAAAATAGATTAAAAAATACATTCATAAAAACACCTGGTGGCCCTTTAAATGTCACAACAAATTGTTCGCGACTCCCGGAGGAGTCGTCGGTGAGCCATTCGGGTGTTTTTGGTGGGAAAGGTTTCGCCGCTGTTTTCATTTTTCTGCTTTAATAACGCAGTGAATTCCACTTCAACACAGCTGAAACATTCCTTCCCACACACAGGAAGGAATGTTCCTTCCGACAGATCCAGCGCAACGTTTTCACATATCCAAAAAAAATAAACGAAACTCTTCCCGGATTGTCACACAAACGCTCGGTTCTTCTCCAGAGATCGACGGCGAGTTCATCAACAACCTGAAGATCCTGGTGCCCTGGATCCTGAGCCCCCGCAACATCGACGTGAAGGAGATCAACGGCAGCAAGATCACCTGCAGAGGCCTGCTGGAGTACTTCAAGGTCAGAGCCGGTTGAGCGAATACATCGCTTTTGGGATTTCATGCACGGAAACGTTTCCTTACCTCCGATGTCTCGATGTGCTTCAGGCGTACATTAAGATATACCAGGGTGAAGAGCTGCCGCATCCAAAGTCAATGCTGCAGGTACTTCTCAACTCGCTTGTGTTGTCTGACTGTGGGGGTCTGAGGTTGAGAGAGACCTTTTGACATCAGTCCACGTGAACTAAACCTGTTCAGAGCCGCAAATGTTTCACGATCTTTTGAAGGAAACAGAAAAAGGCAGAGCAAAAGAAAATGTTGAAAGAACCATTTTTTCTTTCTTTCTTTGCGTTTTCGATTTAAAAATAAGTGGATATATGCTTTTTTTCTTTTTTTTTTTTTTTGCTATAGGATATTGATAAACATTATAAAAACGCCATTAAAAATGATTTATTTGATTTTCTCTAAACCGCATATATTTCAAACTGAAGGCCAGCGGGCCAAACGTGGTCCGCCATATCTAGGCTTTGCGGCCCTCTAGTCGTTAGACAGACCGTCGAGGTAACACTTTTGTGCTTCAATATTTTTCAAATGAATCAAATCATTTGTTTGTACAGCGTGAAATGACATCAGTATGAAAAGATGTTTAACGTTGTTGAATTTCAAATCCAGAGACAATATTTTAATAGGTAGTTTTATGTTCTCCATATTTTCTGTGTTTAACTGTTTTTTTTTTTGTTTTGTTTTATTTTTTTTTAATTTAGTGAAACTCGTCTCGTGTTTCACTGTGAAATCTGTGTTTTCATTCAGGCCACGGCAGAGGCCAACAACTTGGCAGCGGTGCGGCGGCGAAGGATCTGTACAACAAAAAAATGGAGGAGGTCGGTGGAGACGACGGAAACGCGAGCGCCCAATTCCCGACTTGCCTTTCCCGTTAACCCCCCCCACCCCCCCCCCCCGCCCCCGCCTTTCGTCTCTGCGCAGGTCTGCGGGGGCGACCGGCCCTTCCTGGCCCCCAGCGAGCTGCAGAGCCGGCACGGCGCCATCCGGGAGGAGGCCCTGCAGCTCTTCCGCGGCGTCAAGAAGATGGGCGGCGAGGAGTTCAGCCGCCGCTACCTGCAGCAGCTGGAGGGCGAGATCGACGAGGTGTTCGTCCAGTACATCAAGCACAACGACTCCAAGAACATTTTCCACGCCGCGCGCACGCCGGCCACGCTCTTCGTGGTCATCTTCGTCATGTACGTGGCGGCGGGCATCACGGGCTTTGTGGGCGTGGACATCATCGCCAGCCTGTGCAACATGATCCTGGGCCTGGCGCTGATCACGCTCTGCACCTGGGCCTACATACGCTACTCCGGGGAGTACAGGGAACTGGGCGCCGTCATCGACCAGGTGGCCGGGGCGCTTTGGGACCAGGTAGGTGAAACCCGCGCCTCGAAGCAGGGCCGGATCTGCGAGGACGCGGGAACCCGATTTGGTTCCACTGAAGGAACGCTTCCTTCCTAATGCAGATTACAGTGAATTAATAGGTAGTTCTGTACATGATTGGGTAAGAACTGGTGATTGTAGATTTAATATGTTGTATGTTGTCCCCCCCCCCAAAAAAATTAGTATAACTTTATCATTTTAAATACTTGAGTACTGCTTATGTTCATATTGGACTCTTAAATAAAGTCAGCAAAACACGCATTTATTAAAAATAATAATAATAATCTGTTCCCCTAAAAAAAAAAAAAAGGAGCCCTGGGCAACTGCCTCTTTCTAAAGTCTGCCCATTTTTACTAAGCTCCATTTTTACTAAGCAGTTCACAATCAAAATGTGTCGATTTCTCCACATCGATCCAATTTGTGATGAAGACTTAAAAAGAAAAAGCCAACAAAACAAAGAGTCATACTTTAAGCGGCTTTTTGACTGAGACATTTGTTGTGTTCTGCCAAGGAATGAAATTATAGGCTCTGCAGTTCATTCATTTGTGGTCAGCAAAAAAAAAAAAAAGAAAAGAAAAAACGATCCAAAATCATCAGCAAACACACGGCTCGCAGCCACTAGGTGGCAGTAAATCCCACATCGGGCTCAGTGCACACAGTTTCTGTGCGAATGGTAAAAAAGGAAGGATGGAAATAGAGAAACAACACAAGGAAGGGAAGGGGTGGAACGACGCAAGGAAAGTGATCAAGTGAGAAAGGAATGACAGGAAGGACATGAGAAGGAAGAGAAGGAAAGATGAAAGGGTACAAGCAAGGATTGAAAGGAAGGACATGTGGGAAGTCAGAAAGAAAGAAAGGAGGAAAGAAAGGAGGAGAGGAACATTTAGACAACAAGAAAGGGAATAAAATCTGGAAATATTGATATCTTTCTAATTTTCCTTTTTCGTATTTAACGACCAGGTTAGGTTCCTCTTCATTGTTGCTGATCAGTCTGTGTTTTAGTCGTGTTTCCTGTCCACTTACTTCCCGTGTGCTTGTTTCTCTTAACGCTTCTGCAGGGGAGCACGAACGAGGTGAGTTTTCCCGACGAGCCAGGAGAGCGAAAGCATCCGCTCACCGAACGACGACTCGCGTTTGTGTCTGCTGTTTTTGTTGTTGTTGTTTGTTTGTTTGTTTTCTAAATGAGTGTAGGTACTCGAGTCCTTCCTTGTTGCTCCGTAAGCATGTCTTGCCTTGTGCAGCAATGCGCCCCCATGCCACAGCCGATATGCCGGCTTTTTTTGCGCAGTGAGACCGGATGGCGTCTCTCCTCTTCCGCTTGGTGGATGCAGGTTTTCTCACTCCGACCAAGAAATTGGGGAAAAGGAAAATGACGAGTGGTTGTCGCATGTTTCGCGTGCAAAAAAAAAAAAAAAAGTAACTTTTACTCAGACGCCACTGAATAAAATCAATACAATTGATTTTTCATTCTGACAATGACAAATGGCGGTTGCACCATCATGCGGCATTATGCAGCGGGGATTTCCTAGAAGGAAACATGCTAAAAGCCGCAAGGATAAATGACCGAAAACATCCAGTCGATGGTTTCTATCAAAGCTTATTCGTGTGTTAGAATGGTCTAGTCAAAGGCCAGACCTAAATCTAATTAGCTATTTAATTGATCCGTCAAGTTTTGGAAAATTTTGCAAAAATGTCCGTTTTTTTGCTGTGGTTGTGATGACCAATGATGCAAAATAAATAAATACATAAATAAAACGAAAACATTTAGGGTTGTGAGATCGAAAGGTTAAACGGGGTGAGAATACTTGAACGCACTTGAAACCTGCTAATGCTGGACAACAAATGATCCCAGAAATGATTTCGATGAACATTAACGCTGTCGTTTTGAGACCGTTTTCAACGAGTGCGTTGATAAAAGGCAGAATAACGAAACAAACAAAAGTAAATTGTAACTTCCAAATAACACGAGACGTTTTAAATATCTGACATAATTACAGAAAACAACTGGAAGAGAAATTATTTGTCAGCCAAGACTTTAGATAAATAAGAGTGCAAACTAAACACACTCTCAAAATGGCGGCTGTTCAGTGATACTGAAAGATTAAGCGAATCCCAGACACGAGCCACGCAAATGGGAATCTTTGCTCCCGTCTTTTAGTCGCTGCTCATGTCTCTCGCTCTCCTGTTGTTTATGTCTGAGTGAAACGACAAGTCCTGACTGCTCCTTTACCTTCCCTAGGCTCTGCACAAGCTGTACAATGTAGCGGCCAATCACCGGCACCTGTACCACCACGCTTTCCCCGGAGCGCACGCGAACGCCGCCGCCGCCGCCGAGGAGGAGGAGGAGGAGCGGGACAAGAAGAAGGACTGATGACGACGCAGCAGGGACTCTTTTTTTTTTTTTTTGTTTGTGTGTTTGTTTGTTTGTTTGTTTGTTTGGGGTGGACATCCCCACCCCGTCGGGCACTTCTTTACTCTGACGTCGGCTCCAACAAATCCAAGTCACTACTTACAAGGTTCACGCATCAGAAACGTCGGAGCGACGTCGCCGCGGTGAGCGTCGGCCGCCGCCGCCGCCGCTGCCGCGCGGGCGACAGATCTTTGCACCGTCGTCTTTCACCTTTTCGTCTCTGGGCACTGAGCTGGAGGAGACCTCAGAGTCTGCTGTTTATTTCATATCACACAAAATTTTAATGCCGGGGCATTTCTTCTTCTTCTCCTTCTTCTTCTCCTTCTTCTTCTCCTTCTTCTACTCCTTCTTCTCCTTCTTCTTCTTCTGCTTCTTCTTCTTCTTCCACCCCAAAGTGTTGCCCACTTTGTTGAAATAGCCACTCGTGACAAAACGTTCTTTAGGGTCTCGTGCTGTTTATATCCAGGATCTGCGAAAGGCCAAATTATGTACAGTGTGTTGAACAATGAAGCAGCATTATCTGCATGTTGGTGTTTCTCATCTTTAAGCTCAGAATTCAGGTACACTTTTTAAAAGAATATATCTATATGTTTTAACGGTTGTGACAAAGTGGTGTTGTGCCATAAAATGTAAACGTTTTGTCTTTATTTTTTATTTATTCATTTATTTATGAATTTTTTAATTTTAATTTTTTTTTTTTTTTTTTTACATTTGCGTCAGCCCGGTCAAATGCAGACACACGAAGGCGCGGTTGGAGTTGGAGGCAAACCCAGTGCCTTTGGCAGATTTCGGTCGCGTTGGAACCACGAATCTTCGATGTATTTTACTGGGACTTTCTGCCATTTTCTACCGTTCTGCTGCATTTCCCCTCCCTCTTTTCCTGGCAGCGCCATCAGCTTGGGTGAAGAGCATTTGTGAAGGTCGGGGTGTTTTTTTTTGTGTTTTTTTTTAATTTGCCACGCCGATTCCCAAACACACCGGGGCAATGACTTTGACTAGGCCCCTCGTTACGCTGTCGTGTTGAATCGCGGACCTGCTAAAAGGTGAAATTCAGTTTCCAGTCGTATAGATTCATAATAACATTTGTTTTTGTGTGTTTGTTTTCATTTTATTGAGTTGAATCAACTCTAAGCAGCCTGCTGGAGAAAAGCATCCCCACAGCATGACGTTGCCACTGAACCTTTGCATAATTCAACACAATGTCTCCCGTTGAGTGAAAAATATTTGAACTTTTAGTGCACTACTTGCCATGTTTGTTTATTAGCTGGTTGTGTTTCATTTGCATAAGATGCAACCTTTTTCCTCCCACTTTCAGACGCTCGGGTCACTTTTTGGGATTCTCGTCATGGAGAACGTGGCCGTAAACGGGACAAAAAGCGGGAAGGTTCCAGGCGGAGGCTTTTCCGAGGCACTGTATGTTTGACAAAACTCCAAGAGACGTCGAGGCGTTTGAGCGCAGCGTCGGCTTCAAGTTCCCAGGACACGACTGGCATCGTCACCTCATCTGTTTTTTTGGTTCTGCTTGCAGCTTCGCATTTGTGCAGCATCTCTCCTTCATCCCCAGTGCATGCGTGTTTGGCCTTTGAAGTCGAAAGGTCGTGTGTGTGTGTGTGTGTTCAGCTTCTATCGTGACAAAGAGGAGGCCGACGGACCCATTGTTCTGTCTCTCCGCTGAATGTTCCAGCAAATCCCAGGAATGTAGCCGTCCTGCGCCCGCTGGAGGAGTCAAAAGCTGGGCGTCGCCGGGCGTGGCCGGGCGTGGCCAACCGGCCCGGCTTTTGGGAAAAGCCTCCTCATTCCAGATCTCGTCCGTCATCCCGAACACGCGGAACTCGAACCCTCTGAGCGAAGAACCGAGAGGAGCCTCGAGCTCACACTCATAAACACAAAGCTTTTGATGGGGACAGACTTTTTTCTCGTTTTTTTTTTGTTTTTTTTGTTGTTGTTTGTTTGAGGCGTGTGGAGGCTTTGAGTTCACTGCTTGGTTTCTACAGTCTTCCACAGGGTGTAATCAGCATCAAGGAGGCTTTCAGTCGAATCGCTTTGCCTCTCGTACGTCGAGTGGTTTAGGTGGTCTTTTTCACGAGTCAGAGAAGTCGTCTTTGTTTGTGTGGAACGAGACGGAAACACACTTTTTAGCAGTTTCTCCTCCCTACTTCGTCCCTCCTCTCCGCTTAAAGGCAAGTGTTAAAACGAGTCGACGTCTTTCAGACTATCTGTTTGGCTTCAGCACACTGCAGAGTTAGTCACAAAGAGATAAATAAAGTTGGACCAAATTGATGAAAACAAACCTTTCAGATGTGACTTTTTTAAAAAAAATATATATATATAGAATAATTTGAAGAAACTCCCGAGTTTAGTTTTTGAAATGCAGCATCTTCATGAAGATGCTCAGGCGCATTTGACACCTGATTAAGAAATTTATATACCTGCTGTTTATTTTGGGGTGTTGGTGGTTCTGTTCATCTGTTCATCTGAACAGATTGTTTTAATTTTACAGTCAAGAGTAGGGCACATTACATTTTCTCTGATCCAAACAGTCGAAAGGACGGTAAACATGTACATCAAGGAACAGCAGCAGCTCCGATGCAAAGAGACATTTTTGCCCTCAATGCCAACACATTAATTTCTAGAGTCGTGAAAAAAAAAAAAAAAAAATCACACAAACAAAAAAAAAATACTTTAAAATACGATTTAAAACCGGAGTGAGTGCTTTTGAAATTGAAGTTGGTTTTGTTTCAGGATATTCGGGGGAGGATTCATGTTTCCCAATAATCAGATCCACTTTCACAAAACAGCTGAGCTGAAGTTAAGGCCCTGCTTTTATCACTTCTAACTGATTTTATTAATCAATTTTACGTTTATGTTCAACTAAATTCAAACCAGACATGCGTCCACTTAATTGCAAAAATCCAGAACTGATTTTGGAAAAGGCAAAGCAGCCCAGCGTCAAGTTTCTGACTTAAACACGATTGAAAATCTGTGGACTGTGTTTACAAGCCATCAGAAAGAACGATCAAATATCCCGCCAGCAGCTCGCTGAAGGCTACAAAATATTTCTGCAACCTGCTGAGGATTTTAAAACCCAACACTAGAAATGCAAGAATGTATGCGAGCCTGAATGTAAAGTGAGAAAATCCACCCGACAGATTTGAACCCAGGCATCAAATTCTTGCTCTTCAAATGGATCAGAGTTGCACAGCTCAACAGTCTGCTTTAGGAAAAACGTATCGACGCTTGTGAACAGGCGAGACCTTTACTGAGTTTACAAAAAAATTCTTTTTTTTTTTTTACGTCAAGTGGTCTTCAGTGCATATAAAATGATTTCTGAGCGTCCCAAAACACAAGGCTGGGAACTTGGCCTGGAGTCACCGAAAAACATCCATTCCAAAAACAAGGAAAGATTCACAGCAGTTAAAAGTTTGCCAGAAAGGAGCATTTAACTTTGTCATTTATAGAGGATATGGTCAAAATGTCCAGTAGCTTATTTTTGTTTTATTAAACACAGAGAAACACGAACATTCCCGATTTGTCGTGATGTCATGTCAGCTGAACGACGGCATCGGTTGTGCTTCAGTTCCATAAATCACACAAACCTTTGGATTGTCTTTAGTGTACAGAACGTCAGAAAACAAGAGCAATGCATACATTTATTTACTTTAGTTTATGATGGTTACAAAGCAAAAGAAAAAAAAAAGTGTTTAAATAAAAGCAGCTGCCGGTTTTTTTTGCAGGAAAAAAAAAAAAAAAAAACAAAAAAAAAACAAACAGATTAGATGATGTCAGCATGATATGAGCAAAAACTGGAAAGATGCATTTGATTTTAAAGGCACAGTTTTATGTTTCGCAGCAAATTTCCAGACTTAGTGTTTCTCAGTCCTTAAAAAAAAAAAAAAAAATTGCACTATCATTCATGTCTCAGGTTGGCGGTTCCAAACGCCACAACAAGCAGCGTCCACCGGCGACGTCTTCATGCTGGCGTTTTTTCTCTCCCAGTCATTCATAAAGTGAGCATCGCTTGAGCCGATTCTCCCTCCGTCAGGAAGTGCTTCGACTTCTTGGCTGATAGATTTAGTTATATTTGGATCGAGCAAAAAGGCACGGTTGTTGTTTTTTTTGTTGTTTTTTTTATTTTGATTTTTGGTGAAGAAGCAATTTACAAGTCAATCTCGATATCAGGCACAGGAGTTGGGACCGCTCCCCCCAAACTGAAGGCGGTTCCTCGTCGCGCAGCAAGAACCGCCGTCACATGTTCCCGGCGTAGCTCTTGTTGGGCTGCTGGCCGTACCACTGCTGCCGCTGTTTGCGGGCCTCCAGCTCCGACAGCAGCTCCTGGCGGTACACCTCGTACAACTTGACGATTTGCTCCAGCTCCTTCATGAACAGCAGCTTCAGCATGCCCTGATACGTGTCCAGGTCGGCCAGCTGGAACAGCTCCCACTTCAAGATGTGGTCGTACCTGAAGAGACGAGAGGGGGGGGTGGGGAAGAAACAAAAGTGTTGAAAAGTTTTAGTGCACGCTGTTATGAGCACAGGAAGGGGTGCAAATATGACAATTCGCTCAGGGTTTCTGCAGGTCTCATCAACACAAATCTAAAATTTTAAAGAACTTGAGACCGCTTTGAATGAAATTTAAAGACAAGGAATAATTAAAAAAAACGTGCAAAAGAAAAGAGTATATTCTATAGAGCAGCAGGGGTAAGATTTTTTAAACACAATAAATGTAGCATCATAAAGGTTGGAAACAAGTGAACCAATGGCAAAGAAACGTTTGAGCAAACTGCTGATTATGCACTTGTTCACGAAACCGAAAACGGTAACGAGAGCTAAAAAAAAAAAAGTCTTATTTTAAAATCGTGTGTTTTAATATAGTGCAAGTAAGCTAGCTAAGCAAGTTTGCGTTTTACTTTGGTGCAAATACGCCATCGAGCTTTAAATGTTACTTTAGCAGCTAGCGAGTCGTACAATTTAATTAATTTGTCTGGATGCAACTCAAATGTTTGCCTGACAGAAAAGAGGAAAAAAAATAAACTGCCACTCTAAAATTTAAAAACCGATTAAACTTAAGGTAAATTTGATTAAAGTTGAGCTCAAATCAACTTAAAATTTACACTGATTTAAGAGCAACGTTTTCTAGTTAGACTTGTTAAAGATTCAGATTCACTGTTACAAGACAATCTGATTATTCTCAATTTTAGACAAATTATATATATTTTTTACATTTTTCTTTTAATTTAGTGCAAATAAGCTAATCGCAACAAAAATTTGGGACCAGGTTCACTGCAGCAACCTAAACAGGGGTCCAAATAAAGAACAATTGCCGCCATGAACTTCAACCAGTATGCAACCTGTGACTACAGTAAGAGAAGTCGGGGAGTCTGTGCTCACTTGAGAGGCGCGCGAGCGTACACCTGCAGCCAGTCCGGGATCTCAGCCGTGTGGTACGGGTTCGCCGGCACCAGCACCGGCTGGTTCCTTTCTGGCTGATAGGACGCAGGGGGCGGCGGCGGCTGATCGTAGCGAGGCACACTGAAAAGAATCATTTTGTCATGAACGGTAAATGATTTACTACGTTTTTGTAAAAAAAAAAAAGGGGCAATTATGTAAATGAAGGGTCCAAAACCCCCAAAATATTCCAAGAAACAGCAGTGGGGTTTGATTCTTGAACGCACTTCAGACTAGATTGTTTGAAAAAGATATGTTGGGAAAAATAGACAAAATAAAAAAATAAAAAAAATTCTTACACCCTCTATGTAAGGTGGTGTTAACTTAATGTGGTCTTACAAGTTCAAAAAGAGCATTTAAGGAACAAACCCACTACTTTTTCTACGAGTAGTTTTGGATCTTATAAGGTTGTGACGTTTGAGTCAGAAAAAAAACATTTGAAAAAATAAAAATCTCAACAATTAGCATGTTCTTAATGTCTTGAATTAATGAGGGGCTCTAAAAGTTATCAAAAATAATCGCAACAACTCCAAATACTAAAATTACACAGATTTAGGTTCCAAGCTAACTTGAGTGTATTCTACCAACCTAAAGAGAAAAATTAAAGTGATAGAACTTAATGATTTACAAATAAATTCAACATAAATGGCCATAGTAGATGGAAATGTGTCACTATAGGATTACCTTGGGGCACATGGATGTCGATACTGTGCTCTTTCGTTAATGTGATCCATATAATAGACCCCAAACTCAGCGGACTGCACCTTCTCCCAGCCCGGAGGGAGCCCCTCCCTCTCCAGAGGGTGGCTCCAGTGTGTAGTGTTGGTGTTGTGGTCGATGTAGTACTTCCTGCCGCCAATGGTCCAGTCGACAGTCCAGCCGGCCGGCAGCAGGGCGTCCTCTCCGGTCAGGCTGGAGAGATTCCCCAGAGACTTGGCCTGCATTCGACCTATGCCTGAGGAAAACCAAACATTTCTGGCTGAAGAGGCAGAGACGTCCGAGCAAATGTGCAGCACAGCAGCTGTCGGCTAACGGCACTTCTGGGAAAAAGGAGACATTTAAAGACGTCTTCCTGACTTGTGTGGGAAACTGTCAGTTAAAGGAGAGGAATGTGCCGTTGCTGAAAAGGTCATCCAGCTGGGCGGCTGAACATACAGCAGGGTAAGATAAGGAGGCTCAGAATCGCTGCTAAAGGCAAGATGAATGCAGTTTGAAAGCAAAACTGAACGCGGGCAGAGTTGTAAATCGTTTGGACTGATGTGACAAATCCTCAACTGCGAATATTTGAGGAACAGAAGGAAATGGGAGTGTTTCACTTTGGACAGGAAGTCAGCGGACTCTCCAACACCGGCCAGACGCACACAAGAACAAAATGTTGAACCTCCCAAACACTTTCTGCAAGCCGCCAGCTTCCTAAAAGCTACTTTAATTAGCTACCAGCTGCGCCGATTAGCATCAAGACTTTGGAACTGGCGAGCGAGCCAGGAAAGGGCCTGAAACATTCTGGAGAAGTTCAGGGAATTAAAGAAGGAAATTCAGGAAAATGGGAGATAAAGTCGGATACATTCTGCATGAGGGTGACAGCAGCTGGAGCTCTCTGCCAGCCGCCGAGTGAAGGAATGGAATGCGTTTCTGCTCCAAAGAAGCGTACTCTCGGTCCTCTTTCTTCACCTCATCATCATACCTAACTTTAGATTTTTGTTTTTTTTTTCCTTCTTGAGATAAAGACCCACTACGCAGAGTCACAGTTATGCAAACATTTGATAGAAACACAAAAACATTTGACCCAAAAAAAAAAAAAAAAAAAAAAAAACCATCAACAACTAGTATGTTCTTAATGTCTTGAATTAATGAGGAGGTCTAAAAGTTATCAAAAATAATGTGAATCGGAAAGAAAGTGAAACATTTCTTTTTTTACAAATAAGATGTGACCAGAACTACCATACGTCCGTCGCGTCCCGTTCGTCGTCTGAGGAAACCTGTACATTTTAGTTTTACCTTAAAGTCGCTATTCCATAAACGTCAGATTTGTGGCGCGGAAGACAAATGGTTTTTAAACACCTGCAGCTCCTCATTTACTTTTTGGTCCATTGCATGAAATCCCAATAAAATAACATTCAAGTTTGTAGTTATAACATCATAAAATACGAGAACAAAAATTAAAGGAATTCTTTGGCCGCTGGAATCCTAATGCACAAAGACGTTTTGTCATGAATTCATATACAAGTTTGACTGTTGATGCATAAATCAACTTCAAAATCAATTTCTGGCTTCTTACCTTGTACTGGCAGTCACAAGCAGAAATCTAATTAGATTTTTTTTTAAAGGAGCAGTATTATCTAAATACATTTTTGTTAGCTTTTACATCATGTTATAAGGTTATCCCCTAATCAAAAACATACCTGTTGCTTGGGGTCTTAAAGGCATGTTTGCAGCACCGTTTGATCTCTGCAGTCGGGGTTGCTTAGATGTTTGCTTTCACCAAGCACCTTTTCAGCTCAGCACTTTCAGTCCAGCAGCTGCAGCATTTAGGAAACACCTGGTGCATCTTGCACAGCTGCTGAGCTCATCACAGTAACGACTTCTTCTTCTTCTTCTACTACTACTGCGTTTTCTGGCCGTTTACAAACTTTGCGCGTTACCGCCGTCAACCACCGGACGGAGATGGAATTCAGAAATTCATTTTTTGCTACACGTCTTCAAATCTTAAAATGACTAAATTATACAGACTTATACACTCACACATACTATATCCTCTCAGGTAATTTTGTATCTTTGAAATATTTAATAAGTGCTTGAATTACATCGTGATTGATGCTTCCCTAAAAAGTTAGACATACTTACTGCAATCCTCATTACCCTCCCCAATTCTTTCCTCTCTTTTATATATTTCCTACAATAAATCAACACACGTTCCACTCCTTCTGTTTCCCCGCAATAAAACCAATCACCTGATGGATTATTTTTAAACCACTACTTAAACCAGTGTGCCCAATCCTCAAATCACACAAACTACTTCTCAGTGAAGCGTTTCGAAGAACATTTGTCAAGGGGTTAAACTGTGCAGTCAAATTCCTTTTAAGTCATAATGTAGTCGTGAATATTGGATGAGCTCTGATTAGAGCTGCAAAATACATCAAATTGCTCCTACTAAATAGCAATTTGACATGCAGACGACTTGTCCTGAGTAAGATAGGACAAGAAAGCGTGAGGAAGAGGAGGCTGTTATGCTAGGAACTCAATATTCAGCTCTTTTTCTGAGCAGTGAATGCATCACACACAGGAGTGCTGCAAAAAGATGGAGACTTTCAGCAGATAACAGGAAGCCTGAACAAAGTACAGCGAGATCACTGTTTTGGTCGGCTCAAGTAGCTGAGCTACATGCTAAAGGAAGATGCTAAAGATGGTTTAAAATGGCAAGAACACGGTTTTTACAGAAAATCGTTTCTCACCATTCAATTCTGATTAATGGCATCAAAGCTGGACTAAATGTGTTTCTTAAAGCGAAATTATGAGCTGATCTCATACTGAAACAATGTTTTGCTATTTTTTTTTTCCTTTTTATAATACTGGAACGAAATGAAAACGGTCACCTTCGGTGTAGCTGCACTTCTGGTTGAGTAACGCCCTGCCTGCCTTCCATGCCACAAATATTTTGCTAACTAATCATTATCATCGTCCGACACCCTGAGCAGGAGGGAGACGAAAAAGGACGTCGGCTGTCAGTCTGACACGTGAACGATGAGTAAACGTTAAACGCGCCGCGATCAAGACAGCGTGCAAGAAAACCTGGCAGATCAGCGTCAGGTCAAGATGACAGCAGCTCATTTTAGAGCGACGCACAAAGTTAAAAAAAAAAAAGGCTGAGAATGACGCTGCTCTTTGCTCTGACACACACATTCATTTTTTTTTTTTTTTAGGACATCCTCGTCAGGATGGCATGCAGCTACGCAGCGATCAGAGCACTGGGAGCTATTTAAGACGGAGGTTTCTGACTGTAAATTACTAGCTTGCCAGCAGAAAGTTATTGGCAATTGAAGAGATTTTTTTTTTTTTTTTCCTCCCCTCTAAATGCAGAGAGTCCAACACTTGTTTGACTTCACTTCAAAGAGAGCTGCACGATGCGCACAAGGCGGGTCGCGCCAACAAGACGGCCGCATAATAAAAGGGTTTCTGCTTGAGGATGAGTGGAAAATTCCTGCAAGCTGCGTACAATTTTACTCTCGGAGGGATAAATTTACACTCGCAACATACTACTGTTTACAGAGTGGAGCTTACAAATAACAGGATGCAATCGGGTTGAAAACATGAGCTGAAATGACTCTTTTGGATCGAAAACCAAGTGGTTTGTACTCCTGTCGTCTATTTGTGGTTCAAAAACCATCAGTGGCATTTAAAACAGAGCACATCAGAGAGGTTACTTTGACTAAACCGTGCGTTAAGTCTCAATGTAAACAGCAGGTGGGGACGCAAATCATTGATCAGTGAGTTTATTGAAAGCTGATTGAGCTTTGACAGAAAGCCATCTTCTGGAAAAGTTCATAAAAAAGTGGGCCGACAGCCGTTCAGTAACGCAAAGGGTCACGTTTTTTTTTAACGACATACTTAATTTGAATAAAACCGTATTCGATTTTAACGTTATTTTGCGACAGCTGTATTAAATCCTGACTGAATAAACTAAAAATTGTGGATTTCTCGCATTATTAAACTGAGGCATATTTATAAAATATAACAAAACAGGAGCCTTTCATGCTGCCGAATAGAAAGATGAAACCTGAATTTGTGAAACGCTTAATCTGTCAGGAACAAACAGACGTTCCTTCTGGAGCGTTTTTGTTTTTTTTTTCCTGATCTTGTCACAGTTTTTCTTTGTTATCCACTTTTCTGCTATCTTGGCACGTCAATAATTTTGGAATGAGATGCTGAGGCTGCTCTGTGCAGTTCAGGACAGCCAGTGGTGCCCTCTTCTGGATGGAAGCCAAACTACCACACTAAAAAACAGATCTGAGCGGACGATATCAGTTAATCGATCAGATCAACTTTTAATTAAATCACTGAGAATTAATTGCAAGTTGATTAACAGCTTGAAGCCCGATCAGCAGGTGTCTGATTAATCCTCGGATTTGAAAGGTTTGATTTCAAAGCCACAAAACCTGCCATTAAAAACTCATTTTAAAACAAATGACATGAGTTTTTCTCAAATAAGACTTCCAAATGAATGTGTGCAGGTAAAATCTGTAGCCTTTCTTGAAAAATACCACTTTAGTTTATGACTTTTTAATTACTAATTAGAAAGCATTTTCCCGTTACCTGAGGGCGGTCGGCTTGGCACTGGGGAGGGGTGTTGGTGGAGATGTCTTTGGAAGTTGTGTTCGTTGTGTTCATAGTATCTATAGTCCTCAGGGAAGCGCTCCTGCATTCTCCTGGGCTGACGCTGCTGCTGCTGCTGCTGCTGGTTCTCATAATAGGGTTCAGGTGGGTAGTAATACCCAGCAGCGTCTCCGTTCTCCGACATGGGGCTCACGTCGGTGAGGAAGGATTGCGTTGAGCCGCGGTACTCGTGGGACAGGTCTCCCAGGCTGCGAGGCAGGTACGGCGGCGCCGACATGCGGTGGCTCTCTCTGCGGGCCACTTCATGTGGCGGCCTCTGCACGGGAGCGCGGAGGACGCTCTTGTTGCGGGACACGACCGACTCCCTGCTGGTCGCCGCAGAGTAGGAAGAGGGCGTCATCTCTGGCGGGGGTCCCTCCGTTCGTCTGGGAATAGTGGGTCCATGGCGGATGAATGAGGGCATAAGGTCTGCAGGACGTTAACAGAGGTCAGCTGTCAATGTGAGGAGTTAGAGACCAGGGTTCTAACTCCTGACACCACCAGCCTACACCTTTCTTGTTTATGTTTTTAGGAAAAGAAATTTGTGAAAAAGCCTTTTTTTATTTTTTTTCTTTTAAATGGATTGCAAGCGTCTCTGTTGTTCTGAGCATTGTTGTTTTTAAGACTAGTTGTGGGTTTAAATAGTGTTTCGTTGGCGATGTGTTCCAGTAGCATATAATTTACCCAGTAATATTTGTACCTTTCCTGTCTACTTAACATCTTTTAATACAAAAACGGCCCCCCGACCGCCGGGCTTAGCAAGTTTTCTGGGGGAAACCCTGGAGATTGCAATCCAAAAACAATATCTTTATATTGGAAATTGAAGTGTCAAAAAAAACAAACCATTTTATTAGAGAATGAATTGAAGACACTACAGAAACAGCATGCTTCTTAAACTGCTGAATCATTCATCTTTTGCAATGAAGTCCAATGGACCCTCTTGCTGCCACCATAATATTTTAACTTTTTACACAGAACCTCTAGAGCATCCCAAACTAACTTCATCCAGTTAGAAGGAAAAATGTTGGTCAGATTAAAAGATGACTTCAGACCTAAAGTTAAAAACCACAACACATTAAATAGAATAAGCTTTTTTGTGACGTCTTACTCTGGCAGTATTTCTAAGCCCTCGTTGACTCTCTTCTGTTTTGTCAACAGATGCTAATTAGGCATCTAAGTACAAGAACAATTAGGCTTTTACATTTCTAAGGAACTTGGCTCTAGTTAAGGAGTAAAAACAGAGAAAACTTATCTCAATGATGCTAAGGCAAATACAAAGGTGTTATCCTCTTTCATAACATTAAGTCAATGAGCTTTTCAGTTAGCACCGGACAACTTTGTTAGCATGCTAGCTGGATAAACATACAGTGTACATTGCATTGGAAAGCGGTTTATAAACCATAATGATGCGGTTCACTGTTTCCATACTATCGCTTCAATGCGTTGGTTTACTTTAGCTGGCTGAAGCCAGGCACTAGTTAACGCTAGCTAGCGAGCTAGCCGCTCAGACTACTTGTTGCGCTTACTTCTGAGGAGCGGAGACGTTTCCTTCTTCACATATTTCCCGTGTACCTCGGCTGGTTTTGACGCTTCGTTCTTACTTTTCTTTCGCGAGAGCATAACTTAAAGCTTGGGAACGTCGTCAACGAGACACTGGCAAGTCATGGCACAATCCTCCGACGCTGCTACCATCCTCCGCTCCGTTAACAACCGGCAGAAAGTAAACATTTTCAGCTGCACCGACAGCTAGCAGCAGTTAGCCAGCTAACTGTAGCCACTGGGAGCGACTATGCTGTCGCAGCAGTCCCGTCCCAGCGCTTGTCCTCCAGCCTGGTCACACGCCCCCTGCAGGACGGCTTGAGCATAACCACTACTCAATGTGCGGCGCAATAACTAAAGTGGAAAGAAAACGTTTAGAAATAAAGGCCTTAAAAGTTAAATAAAAAATGACCACAAACTATCAAAATGCTATACATTTTATTTGCACTAGTAACACAGACCATTTCAGCTCAAAAACATTCATGATGGCAACTTTACATATTGCAACAGATTATAGCATTTTTTTTTCCTCAATAATAATTAAATAAATGTTAAGTATTGCCACACAAGACTTTCACAGTCCACATAGTTTCAGGTAGTGTTAAATAAAAAGCAAAAACATTGTCTGCATTGCAAAAACTGATGATTCTGTCCATGATTTTACTTCCTGTCATTAACATTGTGTCTACAAGATCAACACAGACGTTTGAAGATTTGATAAACTTTCACAACAATATTGCTTTTCTCTTTGGACAGAGATAGTACAGAGTGTGCCAAGGTGTGATCGTTTTCCTATTTGTAGCTAACTTTTCAGCTTAGAAATTGTTTAAAAACGATAAATTACGACGAAATAAATGACTAGCCAACCGTTTGACCTCGTATTTGGTTCATCAAAAGGTCAAGTGCGTCAACCTGCTGGGGTTAAGAATAAAACAAATAGAGATCCTGCATATTTAGCAGCGACGTTTACATACGTCTGAGCCCTTCAATTGTCCTGCGTCTGGCTGGATCTGTTGCACAATTGTCCCTGTAGTTCGCATACATACAGTGCTTACTTAAAAGTTGACACGACCAACTTTGCCGAGCGTTTCAGGAGACGCGTTACGGGCATTTGTAGTTGTACGGCAGCGGCGTTAGCGTCGAGGGGTTTAGTTCCCGCACTATCTTGTTGAGGCTGGAGATCTTCTCCTCCAGCAGGTAGTTCTTCTTCTCTGCGATTTTCTGCCGCTGCTCCGTTATTTCCAGAGCCTCGATGAGCTGAGAGTTCTCCACGTACAGGTCCTTGATCAGCACGTCCGCTTTGCCGTTCCTGTGCAGCTACAAGAATCGGAGAAGTGACATGTTTACAGGTTGCATGTTAAAAGATTTTCTGTTTGGAAAGTAGGTGGACACAGATGAACTGGTAGAAAAAAAACAAACTATTTTCTATGCCAGTAAACTTTCAAATAAAGTGTAAGTAGAACATATTAATATTAATATGGTTTAATGCTCTGAATTGCATAAATATTCATTTTCAAGCCGCTTTATGTTTTTCATTTTGAATTGAATGTTTTGAATAAAACAATATGAAGCTACACATGTGTTCAATGAGACGGGAGGAAACTGAAAACCTACAGTAAATCTGTTTTCTCCAACTTCAGAATGTGAGATCTTAAAATCTTTTTTCTTTAAAAAGACAAACAAAAAAAAAAACATAAAAAGATGTGGATTCTGATGGAAACACCTTACTTTAAAAAAAAAAAAAAAGTAGTTTGAATTTGTATCAAGCCTGAAAAACAATCTTTAATCTCTCATTAATGAAATTGACTTTGACTTTTAAGTTTCAGTTACTGGAAGAAAAAAAGAAGCCCAAACATTTTCACAAGCATCTACAAAAGGAGCTCACTAGAATTTATTCCGCCTTCTTAATTTTAGCTTGTAAGAGTTTATTTTAGCGGTACGTTAAGCCACCTTTTAAGGATGACCATAACATACCTGATCCTTCAGCTGAGTCACCTTCTCCTTCAGCAGCAGCTTGACGTTATGGAGCGAAAGCTCGATTTCCCTCATGCGTTCCTCCATCTTCTTCATTTTCCTCTGTCGTTCATCCTGGTGAGAAGACAGACAGAAATATAGTCAAGAAAATGCGGACGTAGCAAAATGTGATGTTTTTTTTTTTTTAAAGTTGTGATAAAAAAACGTGCGACTACTAGAAGAAGGAAACAACATGCAGACATTTGGATTCTTTTTTTTTGCGACGTGGTTGCTTTATTTTCCAACTGGTTTTTGCAGATTAATTTTCGGTACAATTCTAAAAGTGATCCCTTAAAAATTAAATTAAAATTAAATACGCTTAAAATAATTTCACATATGCCTTCAAAAGAAATGTAATAATTTAATGTAACAAGATAAAATAAATAACCCAAAACAAAACGAACACCATACAACATGGAGGAAAAGGAAAAGGGACAATTCAAAAAAATAAATATGGCAATAATGGCACACCAAGTAAAGATAAATACTACAAAAACAGGAAGTGAAATAAACATGTGACAGAAAATCTTCACTTTGGATGCACAGCAGCAACAAAAACAGGTCCAGAACATATTTAGCTACATTTATCTCTGACATGTAAACATTTCTAGCTTAAAAAGAAAGAAAACAAAAACACCAGGAGTTTCACACCACACAGTAACATGTCGGCTGATTAAATGAAGAGCGTTAGAGGGCACAAAATGCACCTAAAATCCAACTTTTCTCCATGATAATAAGGCAAATAGCCATAAAATTTAGCCTCTGATGATTTTAATACCCTGTCACATTTGTTACGAACAGTAAAAGTGCCCTAATGAAACTTCCCACAACACACAGCATTAAAACTGCTTGCAGTTAACCCAATTTAGCGAACTACAACAGTCAACATCTATCGACTGTACATACAGCACAAGCCACATTTTCTAAAATATGTCTGGTAAACATAGCTTTCAGTGTCATCGTTGTAAATCCACATTGCTTTGTAAAAAAGACTAAAAAATAAAATAAATAAATAAATAAAAATTTGCTCGTTCCTGCCCCCTAGCAGCAGAGAAACACAATCGCACCTTTGTGCCTTTTCAGTCAGGCACATTTGTTCAGGATGTGGGAGAGCAGTGAGCGTCACATTTAACGCTCTGATTTCAAATATGTCAGAAGAGAGGAGAAGCGTTAAAGAAGCCAAGCACGGGGGGGAAGCAGCGGCTGTCACAATCCACCAATCCGCCTGCAGGTGTCTGCGTGAGCGGCCCGTTGCTCCGGCGGCGGCGGCGGCGCCCCCTGGAGAGACAAGGCAGGAACACTTCACCAGAGGTCTACCCTCTCCTCCAATCCTCAACACACACACATACAGCTGCGTTTTCTTCACTTGTGGGGACTTCACTTTGACTTCCGATATCTAGAGCCTAACCATTACCTTAACCTTTACCCTAAACCTAACCATCACAGAGCTAACCACTAATCCAAAAAACAATTTCCCTCATGGGGACCAAGAAAACGTCCCCACAAGGAGCAATGGTAGACAGAAACCACACGTTGTAGAGAGAAATAAGTTCCCATAAGGATATAAAAACCCGCTGCACACACTACAAGTTTTTTTTTTTTGTTTTAGTCAGATGTGTCAACTATAAATCTATTCTATTAACTAGAAAATCACAGAAAAAAAAAAAAAATCCATGAAACTATGAAAAACAATAATTATGGCATTGGATCCTGATTTCCACAGTTATAAAGTGCCTCACAGAGTATTTATTTATTCTAAATTGTATTACTTTTTGGTCATTATTTAACAAACACACATTTTTATGCGTTTTGTGATCTACGGAGACGAAGCGAAAGGAAAAAAGGATGCGTGACTTTCACTGTCTTTTACATGAAAATCCAAAAGCTGTGGAGAGGAAATCTAATCAAAAAGCTTTACTTTTATAGGTTTAATTAAAACCCAATTTAACCAATAACACTCAGAAATCACTGAACTGCTTAAAAAGTGGAGGTGCACCGATCTGATATTAATAAACGTCCCGGTTCAGAGACTGAAATGTTTATAATTTATCCTCAGTAAAAAAAAAAAATCAAATGCTAAGTTGTTCAGTGGAGGAATCAGAGGTTTATGCAGGGCAAGCATGTGGAGGAATTTGGTCAAATAACAAAACTAAACTGGCCTCCATGCAAAACAATAGAAAAAACACCAATGCATTTGTATCAGCTTGACAGAAACGACAACAAAAATTGTTGATCATCGTAGCGCAACTACTTCAGCCCAGAGACGGAAACTTAAATAAGGACAGTGAGTTTTGTGACACATACAGTCTGAATGGACTCAGCACCAAACCCAGAAAGTAAACACAACGTGCGTGGCATGAGAACAGACAGATGCTGGGACGGTGATGTGTGTGACGGCAGCAGCAAATAATAATAATAATAATAATAAACAAGAAGAACACAGAGAACCCAGCATTTAAGCTAAAAGAAAAAAAAATAAAAAATGGAAAAACCAAAACTGAACAGAAATCGCTCAGCTCAGATGTTTGAAAAATTACACTTTGAGGAAACGATTACGTTTTTAGCCATCTTTCAAAATGGATATATGTGACGTGTCGCAAAAGTATTCACACCCTTTGGGCTTATTCACATTTTTTCAAGTTGCAATCACAAACTTCAAAGTATTTCCTGATTGTTGATGCAGACACAGCACCACATCTGGTGGGGATGCTTTTTCCAGGAAACATTGTTACAAATGATAAGAAAATGGATGAGGTGGAAACCTGTTAGAAGCTAAAAAAGACTGGGAAGTAACTTATTGAGAAAAACCTCCAAGGGGTTTGTGTAATTTTGTACAAAACTTTTTTTTGTTTTGTTTTTTTTTTAAATACAAAGCTTCCAACAAAATTCCAGAAAAACCGTCATGACCCTGGGTGACCTTTGCTCAGTCATTAAAACACTTGCAGCAAATTTCGCGGCAATGTCAGTGTCTGTAATTTTTGATGTTTTTAACAAAACATTAGCATAATTTTTGAGCAGCTGAAGTGAGCGACCTCAATGGATTGAACAAAGCTTCGACTTTCACTGTATCCCATGACAACAGATGAACCACAGTGAGACACGGTGTACAGGTTCCCCTTTACAAATAACCAGTGACAAAAAGTAAAAACAGAGTGATAGAAAATGAAAGAGGATGAAAGTAATGCATTAGTTACTGCACAACGATGCGGCGTTGCTAAACCCTCTAGCGTAGTTAGCTCTACGTTTGCTGCAGAGTAGATGCAAGCAGAAGGCCTTCACGTTTTTGTTATTGCAGCGTATAATCAAGACTTTTGGACATGATTCTAAGTTCTAATTTTCCTTTACCTGCATGTTGTCTGGGTCGTCAGCACGCTGCTGTCCCCTCGGGCCCCTCTGAGGCGATGGAGGAAGATGTCCGCCGTACTGCGCGTGAAACGACTGAAAGCAAAAAAGAATAATATAGTAGAGTATCGCCTAAAAACAAACAGAAAATAGATTTAGAAAGTATTTTGAAAGAAAGAAATCCTGAATAATCGCCCAAACAAATGTGTATTTTGAAGAAATGGAGAAAAAGAAATGCACTGGTCGTGTCAGATCCTGATAAAGAAGCTTTTTCCTTATTAAAACATTTTTCTTGTAATTCTTATAGTCAGATTTTTTTTTTTTAAATTGCATTTTTTCCACTTAATATTTATGACTAAATACTCACAATTAAACGAACCCTGATACTCCGTTCTACAACTCACATAAGGGATGAATGAAATAAAAGTCACTTTTGAAAATATTTTCTGGAATTTTCTTGGAAAAAAGGAAAAAAAAAAAGCAAAAAAAAAACAAAGATTAAAATCGGACAACAGATGTGGCATAAAAAAAATTTGGAGGGGCTCATTTTACGTCCTAATTACACATTTCAAGGACAAAACTGCTAAGCGTGCAGTTAAAAGTTTACCTCCATCACGTGTGTTGACATTCGAGCCATCTGTGTCTTGAGTGACTCGTTTTCTTGCAGAAGGCTGTCCAGTTCTGCGTGGCGTTGCTCGCCGTCGCAGCCCTGGAACAAATTTAACAGACATCAGGAAACCGCCGCTTCATCAGAATGCTCTAGGAGCAAATCAAGGAGTCGGATTTTCACCCGCGGCGGCTCGGCTTTTGCTTCCAGCTCCGGTTTCAGGAAGAAGTTCTCCTGGTCCAAGGCCTTCAGGTAGGAGGAATGGCTCTGCTGTTTCTGTTTGCTCAGCGAGAGGATCGTGGCCTCAAGCTGTCGGATCTAAAAGGCACAGGCTCAGAAACTGCATGTTTTTTTGTCGTTGTTTTTTTTTCTTTTTACATTAAACTCTCGCTATTTGTTGGTGTGAGCTAACCTTCTCTCTGGACTGGACGAGGTCGCTGCCGATGCTGTGGACTTCGGCCTTAAGCTTCTCGTTTTCTTGCCTCAGCAGCTGCTGCTGTTCCTGCTGCATCACCCAGGAAAGATCTTCTCTGCTCAGCTTCCTGCTCTGACTCTGCAGGCCGCTGGAGTGCCGGGCCATCTCCAAAATTTGGTTCTGACATTAAAATAGAAGAAAAATAAATTTAAAAAAAAATCACAGTTTTGCACTTCTGTTTTTCGTTAAACATTCTTAAAAATAATAATAATAATAATAATAATAACCCCCAAAAAACAGAAAAAGTCTCACCTTCTCGTTTGCGTTCTGCAGTTGTTTGTGCAGCACCGCGACCTCGTGCTTCAGGGAATCCCTCTCCTGCTGCAGAACGCGGAGGTCTGACTTGAGGCGGGCGCTCTGCCGGTTTACCACCTTGAAGCTCTCATCCGCAGATATCAGCTGGAGGGAGGGGGGGAAGAAAAAAAAAAAAAAAAGACAAGTTCAAGAGTCATTTTCCAACTCAAAACTCTTAAGACTTCTTTATGTAGACACGATACTTTCTGTTAAGTGATTTAAACTTGCTGAAATGTGGCGTAATTGTAAGTTTATGTGTAAAGTTGTAGCTAAATCTACTTAAACTTCAAAACTTAGTTGTTAATCAGGCAAATAATTCACTGCAAAGAGAAAATCTTATCAGGGAAATAATCTGCCAGTGGAACAAGATATTTTAGCTTATAAAAACGGGAAAAATATCTTGTTCCACTGGTAGATTACTTACCTAATAACTAGCTTTTTTTCCATCAGTATTAAGGGATTATTGACTTAAAACAAACTCCCGTTTCCTACTGAAAAGCTACTAGTAAGTTAGTTTTATCTTATTCCAGTGAACCAAGATGTTTGCACTAGAAACTAGACCAAGTAAATTTGGATTTTGTGTTTGATTCTCACCTGCTCTTGAGCTTTAGATAGCTGGCTGCGCAGACCGGCGCTCTCTTTATCCACCGTCTTGCACTCCTCTACCAGACTGCTGAGCTGACTCTCCATCGATTCCACATGGAAGGCCTGATATGGGGAAAAATAAATAAAAGTTCCCCTGAATATTCTTTCAAAGCTTTTAAGAACATTTTGAAAATGCAAGTATGAGTGCAGCAACATTTTGTCATTTTACAGCAAAGAAAGTCGTCGTACAGTGGGAGGAAACGGTTTCCCTGAGGATCTGAAAAGTGTGGCGTGCGTTTGTATTCAGCCCGTTCCCAACGAACCGGCTCGCCCACGGCAAACCGCTCACCTTCTCCCTGAGGTCAGAGAGCTGCTGTGAGAGCCGGCCGTTTCTCTCCTGCAGCTGTGCGGACTCCGTCAGAGCTTTGTCAAACTCTGCCTCCAGAGAAGACACACAAGCTGCCATCTAGCACAAAACAACCACCAATCAACTACCAGCTACCGCCGGGCTCAACAGCAGGACAGGAGCGGGGTCCGTGTTGCCGACCTTGGTTTTCTCCTCGGAGTGGAGGGCCTCCCTCATCTTGGTTTCCTTCATCAGCTCCGCCAGCTGCTCTCGCAGGCTCTCGATGTCGGCGACGCTTTGGGCGTTTTTCTCCGCCAGGAAGCCGTTGTCGTCCTCCAGCTGCTGGCTGTGTGCATGCAAATCTGAAATCTGGAGAAAAGCCAAACCTTTAAAATCCATCACCGGTGACGGTTCTTGACGACAGTCTCTCTCTCTCTCTCTCTCTCTCTCTCTCTCTCTCTCTCTCTCTCGTCGTTCAGAAACGTACTCCGTTACCTGTTTATTGAAACTGTCAGCTGCTTGTTGAGCTGCGAGCTTCTCTTTCACCAAATGCTCCAAGGTTTGCCTGCAACGGGAGAAATGAGAGTTCAGGCGAAAAAAAAAAAACCCCACAAACAAACAATAAAAGCAGGAAAGTGACGAGCAGCAGGAGGACCTCCAGGCTCTACAGTGAAACCAACACCTTTTATTTTGAAGAACAACAATTGTGGGGCTATGAATGCAGCCATGCAGCTGCCATGAAAAAACAAGCACTAAATACGTTTTTATCGTTATCGCAACAGTGCCACAAAATATTGTGATCAAATTCTAAGAACCTACGACCCACCACTAATGGGACTGGTTGTTTTTTTTTTTTATTTAAATATTTTATTAAAGAGGCTCACGTCAACTCATCCTTGACCTCCTTTAAGTCTCCTTCCTTCAGAGCGGCGATGTTTTTTTGGAGACAGACGTTTTCCTCTGAGAGACGAGTAGCTTCGTATCTAAGGGAAGACGGGCTTCATTAGAAACTCATTTTGCAAGACGTTTTAATCAAAGTAAGATTTAACACATACGGTGAATTCAAATACTCAGGACGGGGTTTTACGAGGACGAAAGCAGCTCAGCTCAAGTAATCTGGAGCTTCACAGGCAGGGGAAGCGGCTCTACGTTGTGACATCGAGTGGATCTAACATCAGACCCACTAGTGGGTCGGGGAAGCAGACGCCGCTCAGGATCCTAGTTTACCCACTTTACCTATGCGCTCGAGTGGTTTCGCTTATTATCTGCGACTCGTCCTGCAGCTCTGCGATGGTCCTGCGCAGTTCGCTGTTCCGCTCTTCAAACTCCCGGCAGCATTCCTCGACGCCCAACCCCACCCAGGATTTCTCCTCCGCCAGCTGCAGAGGCGGCTCATCCGAGCGTCCCTCCGCCGCCTCGGCGTCCGAGTCCGAAAGCCCGTCCTCCTGCCGCCGCAGTTCGCTCAGCAGGTGAAAGAGCTCGCCGTTCTCCGCCCTCATCCTGCCGATCTCGTCCACCAGCGAGGCGCGCCGGGCGCCGAACTCGCGGAAGACGTCCAGCCTGCTCTCCAGGCTCCAGACCCGCTTCTCCAGCACGTCGTTCTGGTCTTTCAGCTTGGCGTTTTCGCACGCGCAGTCCTCGTACCGGATCTGGAGGTCGGCCATTCTCAGGCTCTTCGCCTGCAGCTCCTTCACGTGCTCCATCAGCAGGAGCGCTTGCACTTTGAGCTTGTAATTTTCCTCCAGAGCCCTGCGGCTGCTTTTCAACTTCTCGCTGTGGCGCGCCAACAGACTCTCGAGTATTTCCGACTTCTGCTGAAGCAGGGCGATCTTCTCGTGCAGCAGGACGTTCTCCTCCGTGGCGGCGTCATACAAGTCCTGTAAGTTCGGAGCAGGGCTCTCCTGGTTCTCGCAGCCAAACACCCCGAGGGTTTCCACGCCGTCGCGTACGAGTTTGTCCTGGTTTTCATCCCCTTCCTGTTGGCTGTGAGAGCCATCTGATAAGCAATCAACCTCAGCCGGATCACCTGCCGCCTCCTGCGGCATTAAACCCACAACCTTGGTCTCATGACGCTGCTGATCTCCATGCAGACAGCTTCCGCCGTTCTCTTGCGGTTTGGTCTCTTGGTTGGGCGATTCAGCAGCTGCTGGATTTTTGTCGGCAAACGCCTGAAGCGGGGAGACGTCTTCGCTCCGACTCTCGTGGGGAAGCGGTTGGCATTTGTTTTTAACATATAAATTATCGGGTTTCTGATCGGGAGAATCACCAACTCTGTCATCGCTGAAAGCACAACAGTTTTCCTGGTTCTCATTCGCGCCGCCTTGGCCGTCCTGCTCTTCCGTTTGGTCCTCAATGGGGGCAAAATCGCCATCGTCAAGTTCCTGATCAGCGCGTGTGCGTCTCTCTGACACGTCTTCGTCCTGATCGGACTGAGCTCGACACGATTCGTCGTCTTGATTCATTGTAAGCACGTTTATACCTTTTGATTCCTCTCCGTTTGTGCCGGATACAACCAGTTTGCTTTTGAGAACATCTCTTTCCGCTCTGAGCGCCTCGACTTCCCGAGCATCTCTCAGCTTTTCCTCTAGAACCGCCAGATTCTCCAGGACCTCCTTCCGCTCCAGCTCAAAGTCCAGCGCCGCCTGCTTGAGAAGCGCCTCCAGCTCTTCGACTTTCGCCCGCAAGTCGTCGCGCTCGGTTATCAGGTGCATCCTCTCCGCGACCAGCCTCTCGGGCGCTGGAAGTCGCCTCGTCGTGCTTTGCCTTCAGCTCCAAGTTGCCGCCGAGGAGCTCGGCCCTCTCCTGCTGGAAGTCCTCCGCTGTTTGGTTGAGCAGCAGCTGCGCCTGAACGACTCTGTCCTCGGACTGGGCCAGCAGCTGGCGTTTCTCCTGGAGCCGGCCGTGCAGGTCGTTCAGCTGCATGCTGAGCTCAATTTCCTTCCTCTGGGCCTCGCTCAGCGCGTCCTCCAGTTCGTTACGGAGTCGCTCGTTCTCCGTCCTCAGCGCTTCCGTTTCTTCGCCGTGGACGTTTTCGAGCTCTCGTCGCTCGTTCTCCCGCTCCCGGTCGAGTCGCCGTCGTTCCTGAGCCGCGGCCTCCTCCGCCGTTTTCACGCGCTCTTGCGCGCCCTCGAGGACTTCCTGCGTTTCTGCTTCCCAGCGCAGCTTTTGCGCGGCGTGGCTTTCGGAGAGGGTCGCCAGCTCGCTTCGGTAGTGCTGTTCGAGTTTGAGGAGTTGGGCCTGAAAGCGCTCGGCCGCGGATTCCTGATCGCAGGAGAATCGATCTTCTGCTTCTCTGATTCTCTGGGTGAAGCTGAGCTCAACTTCCTTCCTGTACATGGTAATTCAATGTTTGTTACAGCAGCAGTTTAAGACATTTGTCTGCTTTGTTTTGATTTCTGGATAACAAAAATAAAAAACATTTTAAAGACATCTGGACGTATACGTTTGAACACCCAATGCTAGAAATGCACTGATATGATACAGATGTCTGTATCGTCCCAATATTCCCAGATGAAAAGGTTTTTGTCAGCTGGTTTTGTCTTATTTAACGTACCGAGATGTTTGCTGTGGAAGCGAGACCAAAAACACTCGGTAACATTTGTGTTTTTTGACGACCAGACGTTGATATTCACAGAATTTTTTCCATCCAATCTGACTGAGCCTGAATTACTTTTTCAAAAAGAACAGTAGAAAACAATAAATACCTCTAAGGATCGGTTTTATAAAGCACTGATCCAGAGGGGGAAACGGGTCATTTGCGGATTACTTTTTAGTCCGTCCATCTGATGGAATGCTGTTAAACTACATTAGCGTCTACGGTTGCAACGTTACAAAGACGTATGAAAGCTTTTACGAGCCACAGTCCAAACTTCTGTCGATTTTTAAAGCCTCCCAGTCAAACACCATGTCAGGTCTCACCTTTCTTTGGCGATGTCCTCCCTCAGTCGGTCCAGCGCTGCGCTGAGTGCGTCCCTCTCCTCGGCATGCTTGTTGCTCAGCTCTCTCAGGGCCTCTCCGTGTCTCTCCTCCAGCCGCTCCCTCTCCTCCGCCATCAGCTCCTCCGTCCTCCTCTCGTCCTCCTCCTCGAGCTTCTCTCTCTCCTCCTTCAGCCTCTCCTGGATCATGCCTTCGTAGTCCTCTTCCAGCTGCAGCCTCTCCCTCTCCCAGTCTTCCTTCAGCCGTCTCTCCCTCTGCTGGAGCTGCTCCTGCAGCTCTTCAGCCTCTCCTTGCTCCCTGACCAGTCGCAGCATCTCTTCCTCCAGCAGCTGCTGCAGGGTCTTGCTGTTCTGCTCGTCCTGCTGCGCCCTCTCCTCCTGCCACTGCTCCGTTAACGTCTTCACCATTTCACTTTGCTCCTTCTCAAAAAGTAGCTTCGCCTCCTCTAGCTGGACCTGAAGTTCGTTCCGGTGGCTCTCCTCCAGGACTCTCTTTTCCCTTTCCCAGTCGTCCAGTAACCTTCGCTCCGACTCGTCCTTTCGCCGCTGCAGCCGTGCTTGCTCCTCCATTAGCTTGCTAATCTCCGCGGCGTGTTGGTTCTTCAGCTCCTCCATCTTGGCCAGGAGGTTTTCGTCCATCTCTGCCTGCTGGCTCTCCAGAGAGTTCGCCTGGTCTTCCAGGTCAGCGATCCGAGTGCGAGCTTCCAGGAGCTGCTGCCTGAGGTTTGCGGCTTCGTCTTCCTGCTGGTTCTGGAGCTCCTCTCTCTCGGCGGCCAGCTCCTGCTCCAGACGGGTCCGGTCCTGTTCCACCTGCTGAAGCTGGTTCTGAAGCTCCTCTGCGTGGCTCTGAGCTCCGGCCAGCTGCTCCCTCAGACCCCGGGCCTCCTCCTGGTGCTGGAGGATCAGGGCAGCTTTCTGGTCCTCGTGGGTCGCATTCTGCTGTTCCACGATCCTTTCCAATTCAGTGATCTGAACAAAAAAAAAATAATAAAAAAATAAAAATAAAAATTCTTGCACATTTTATAAAATTATTTCACAATTTCCCACTCTTCAAATTCCTTTTACTCCATATTTCAAGGCTTTTTAGTTTCTTTATTTGGGATTATGATGGAATATTTGAAGTACAAAAATCCCTGAAGTTCATTAAAAAACTTCTGACGCTCATTTGAATAATTAACAGAACTTGGCTGCACTGTTTAATCGTGGAATGCATGTACAATTGGACTGAATTGTTTTCAATGGAAAAAGTCAAAATACAGGTAATTGTTTCACTTGCAATCCAGCATTTTAAAAAACCAGCAATATTAAATTACATAATTTTCCAGCTGGGGTGAAGCTTTCAGACTTCGCCCCAGCTGAAAATGGCATTGACAGAAGCCTGCATAAACGCAGTAATGGATGCCAAACCTTGCTTTGGAGTTGGTTTCGCAAACGCTCCATTTCCTGGAGGTGCTGCTCCTTCAGCTGCTCCAGCATCATCTCAGCTTCCAGGCTCATGCTGAAAGGCTGGACCTCATCTGGACCGATACCTGCAGAAGGTCACACGATCGGCTGGTCTCAGTATCACGGAGTTGGCTCGACGACAGGCAACGTGTCCGGCCGTGGGTGGGCTTTCATCCCGTCGTTTATCAGTTATTGTGAAAATTTCGGTTCATCGTTGTCTCGATAAATTTCAATTAGTGACACTGGAAAAAACAGAAGCTCCCAAAACCGACAGTATTATTGCAAATTTTACTTCTACCATTTGTTTCATGATAGCGTAGATAGATGATAAATTCGAAAACATAACTTTATCAGTCGCTGTGTGCAGTTTGGTAAAATAAGCCCTTTGTTTAAGTAAGTGGATTTTTGAAGGTGCTTAGTTCAAATGGGAATATTTTTCATCGCATTTTGTTTTTGCGATGCTATGAATGCCGTCACAGCCAAACAATTACCTAAGAAAAAATAAAAATAAAAAAAGAGTAATAAATAGGCTTTTTAAATCATAATTTATCAGTACCAGTACAATAGTACTACAAAATAGAGTGGTAAAATTCTAGCTTCATATTGCCCAGGCCCCTGTGCAGCAAATGCTTGAAAATTACCCAACAGCATTCCTGCTTTAAACATCCTGTTTGTTTGTGATACAAACATAGCATAGTCTGCGTTTAGCGCCAGAGCAGGAGGTTTTTTTTTCCCCTCCCCCCGTGACTGACCTGGGTCGGACTCGGTGCCGGGGCTTTTGCTGTCCAGCTCCTCGGACAGAGGTTTACCGCCAGACTCGTGAGATCGGCCCAGACTGCGAAACTCCCGCAGCTCCGACTGCAGCTCGTCGATACGGTCCTGCAGCTCCTGCCGCGTGAGCAGAAAGGAGTTAAATGAAGGCGACGCGCTGAAGAATAAACTTGGCCTTAAACTGACGGGACAACAAGCACGAGGCGGTTACCCTGCACTGTGCTTCGTAACCGCAGCGCAGCTGTTTGATTCGCTCCTCCTGAAGGAAGAAGTCGGCGCTGCCAGGGTCCAGGTCTCCAAACTAGAACAACAGCCCACATATTTCATGCGTGGAGATGTACTCTGTAGCTTTGAAGTGTCATAACAGGGAAACAAGAATGATTTTTGCACCTTGTCTTTCATGATGTTCTCCAAGTTTGCCTGCAGTTTGGTTATTTGGCTTTGTGCCTCTGTTAGCTTTTCAGTACTGTCAAGCAATTCCGTCTCAAGCCGCCTGTTCTCCTGCAAACACGCAACAGTTTATGATTTTCTTCTGTGTGTGTGTTCTAAATCCATGGATAAATGTAAAATAAAAACCGACAAAGTGACTCGACAGTCTTTCGTCACCTTGACCGAGATGGAGAGGTGATCCCTGAGCAACGACTCGTTCTCCCGGATCTTCTGGATCTCCGCCTCCAGCTCTTCGCGCTGCAGGCCCGCCTGCTGCTGCATCTGGTCCATCTCCTTCGTCAGCTCCGACCGGACGGCCGACAGCTTCTCCTTGTAGTCCTGCTCAAGCTTCCTGCCCACATCAATGAAGAGGGTAAGTGGACATTTAGGACAGAAAAAGAAACAAGTGTCCATGCGATAAATCCCACAAAACAGAATCATTTCTGAAAGAAAGCCAACCAAGTGCCTCAAAACTTTCATGGAAAATCAATTTGATCAATTTGAAGGCACAAACACATCAGTAGGTGGCACCAATTAATTTCCTGTGCCACAGGAATGACTATAAAAGCTGGATTTTGTTCAGTTTCATTTATCTTGTGATGTTTGCACATCATTTAGACACTTTTCCAGCCTTGCACAACTCCAATTCAAATAAAAAACTTTTCAAGTCAATGTTACTTTTATGGACAATTGTAAAGACAAGTGAAACTGAAATGTTCAATGTGAAGCGATTGATCATTCTGGTTGCACCTTAGAAAAAAAAAAAGAAAGAAAAAGAAAAGGTTAGGTACAGCAGTGCAAAAGTCTAAAAATCAAACATCTTTCTCAAAGAAACTCAAAAACCAAATAACATACAACAAAAGAGCAGATGCACTTTGCCAACTATACTTTGCGAAATCTTTCATGTCTAAAATTATGATTACATCCAAGATGTTTTGAAGACGTTACAGATACCCTGCTTTCTAAAATCTACAGTGTTTTGACTTTTAATCAGAAAAACAGAAAAGCGGAGGCGATAACGAACCTGAGGTTGAGGTTGTTCATGTGCTCGATCGCAGAGTGATGCTCGTCCACTTCTGTGGCAAGCTGAGTCTTCTGCTTCTCCGTCTTTTCCAGATCAGACTGGATTTTTTCCTTCTCTCGGATTTCTCTGTCGACTTGCTCTCTGAGAAGAACCACGCAGGTTTTGGTGTCACCAGAACGAAATAAAACCCGTCCCCATGTAGTTCTGATGGTTTCATTTGATTTCAACAAGACGATGAAAATGGTCTCGGACGTGAATGAGCAGCGGCTTTTACTCACAGGAGGTATCTGATCTCAGCTTTGAAGCTCGCCAGCGCTGCTTGGTGAACTTGATTCTTGGTGCTGAGCAGCTCGTTTTCGAGGGCCACGGTGAGTTCGCCGAGACTCAGTTTTCCTTCTAGATTGAAATTCAAAGCCTAAAGGAAAAAAATATATACATATATATATATAATTTTTTACACAACTGTACTTTTTTTTTTGGTTCAGAAAGATGTCCTGAGTCAAACTACAGAGTGGCACCTGCAGGATCTCGGCGCTGTTCTCTATCCCCTCCTCTATCCAGGCGTCCAGGACGCATTCAGCCGGGGTGAAGCCGCTCCCGTCGTCGAGCGTCGAGAACAGACGCATGCCGATGGTGCTGGTCAGAGCCGAGATCCTTCGGCCGCCCTCGTCAAACGGCTGCAACCGAAACCAAACCACATCTTAGACCTACAGACACTACAGAGATCCTTCTTATAGCTTTTTTTTTTTTCTTTAAACAAACAATGGAGGCTTCTGTTTCACTATTTTTCACATTCGGTGAAAGCTTTCAGAGTATTCAGAATACTTGGAATTTTACCCACCAATCCATTTGTGAGTGATTTAGCCTAACTGCAGCCATCCTGTGCAGAACTTCGAGGTCTGTTGCGTAACATTAACGTCACAAAATCCAAACACACCAGGCGGGTCCCGCAAAACGTTACATGAAGCAGAAAACTAACATTGCACATGATGCTGAGCAAAACATCCAACTGATACAACGTGGTGGCAGCATCAGGCTGTGTACAACATAATGCCATGTGTTGTATATTTTATGCAGCCTGTTTTTGGAGTTTTATTAGAAATACTTTTGAAGACTTGCAACATTTTCCTCACGCGCTACAATTCTGCAATAGTTTGTTTGTGTAATCCATCAAGATTTGTGGCTGCGATGTGAAAAGGTTCAACATGCACGAACACTTCTGGTGAACCCACCTGAGTGGAGTGATGTCGTTTAAGTTGCCTGTAGGGAGTGGAGGCCGAGGGTGTGAGCGGTTTGTTGTTGTTCACGACCCTGGAGACGAACTCTTGGACATTCATCACTCCGTCGTCAGTGAGGCTGAGCAGAGCGTCACTGTTGGCCTAAAAAAAAAAAATCGATTCAAGATCAGTTCAAACAAAATTTCTATGTAAAGTTGAAGGATTAGCATCCAACTCTTCAGTTTCTGTCACACCTCCAGATCCAAATGTTGACACAAGGCCAGCAGTTCAGAGTGAGCGGCTCGTCCGTTCCACGCTATCGCCAGCTCCTCGCAAGCTTCCCGCAGTCGCTCTTCCAGGCGGGCCGACAGAGGAACGCCGGTTCCCCGGGGCGTGCTCGGCTCGTCGGGGTTCCACAGATGCATTTGACCTGCGCAACAAAGGGCAAATTCAGTCCCGAACAAGCGCCATCATTGTGTGGGGGAACTTTGTGAAATGACTGATTCGGACATACCTTCCGCCTCGTACTCCTCCGTGCTGTCTTCATGGGCATTCCAGCGCTGCCGGAGGAAAATAAAACACGAAACTCAGGGTTTCTAAAAGTCTCACCAGAGAAAATGTAATATTACACCATAGTGAACTGAATTAAAGACCTACATCGCCACGGAAATGTGCAACATTTTCCCAACCAACTGGCGATGAAATTGCACTTATCCACAATAACGCAAAAAAAAAAAAAAGAAAAAAAATGCTAGCTAGCAACCCAAGGTATGTTAGCATCGACTCTAAGTGTGGCTGAAATTTTGCCTGACAGAAAATATGCAACCAAAAAATAAATAAATAAATAAACAAAAAAAATTAAATACATAGAATATATGAGATTAAACAATTCTGTCAAGACAAAATGCAAGACCTGTGATTAAAATATTAAAAGGCCAAATTAAATTAAATTGAAGACATTTTAAGACCTTAATTTTGGGTAAACTTTTAAGACCACGTTTATTTTTGGTAAATTTACAACATGACAAAAAAAGGAAACAAAACACTATTTTACAAACCAATACTTTACCAAAAAAAATAAATAAATAATGAATAGGCTGAAGTCATGGCTTATACTTTCCTACCCCATACATAGAGTCCAGTAATGAAAGATGTCTACTGCTCATGATGGACGCTACACAGACATAACAATATAAGACTTTTTAATGACGCATAAACACGCTGAAAATTCCACTGTAAGAACAAGTGCTGGAAATATTGATGGTATTAAATTTTATAAAATTATCAACAACAAAAACCATTGTCTGGGTCCCTATAGGAAGTGGGACATCAAAAACAAAGGTTTATCGAATGAATCCTCACGTATTTGCTGTTGTCGTCGCAACTGATTTCACACTAAGTCTTCTGCTGTCAAGAACTATTGAAAAGGGAGTTTGGCCAGGTGTGACCTCCTGAGCTGAAACCTACTCTCTTTTGTTTGGGGAGCCGTCACAGCGGGAACAGAGAGCAGATGGGATTCTGCGAGTGGCATTTTGATACATGGAGTGGAGGCATTCAAGAGGGTGGGGGTCGCTGGAGCTCATTGTTCCTCCGCCCTCCTCCACCCGCAGCACCAGGTCTGCAGTCTCTGTGGCACAGCCCCCCAGCCCCCCAGTGACCCAGACCCATCTGCTGACCCACAGCGACAGACATCATCAATTGTTGGAGCCTTGAGTAGTTAATACCAAGACACACTTCAGTTCAGCGACTCAGAGTGTGTTTGTCTACAGGCATCAGGGGTGGAGTCAAAACAGGATGTTACGGGAATATGTAGATCAGAATTTTATATCATCCAGTAAAAGTTTTAAATCAAAACTTTTACTTAATTTGGTTTAATTTTCCACATGTTGGACAATAGATGGGTTGGGTTCTGACTGGGACGAAGCCAAACAAAGAATCAACTTTAGGAACTTTTTATCTAGTGGGATGATGTTGTACTAGTCATCACAAGTGATCACAATTTTAGCTTCAACAAAACATCTTTCTCTCTCGCCCTCTGGCAAAGAAATCAGAATCATTCAGGTTGGAGATGGAGCAGACCCCTCAGAGCATCCATGTCCCCTGAGGAATAATCAACCAATGGTAAATAGATTCAACCCAAACATGCCAGCTCACGTCAAAGCACGAAACTTACAAGCTCTATCCTTAAAGACCCGAACCTCTCAAACTCTCAGCATGCTGAATCGATGCAAAACTCAATGCGGCCAGCGTCGGGTCCTAAAAAAAATGCCACCAACACCGGTTACGTGTTGATAATCCAAGGCTTTTGAAACAGCAATTACGCCAACGTTATTTACAGAGAGTACCGACTGCTTATGCAATCAGTGTCTTTTGAATCCTGCGCCGGAGCGTCTACCTGGCGTTTTAAAAGGCCCACTCTGAACGACGCTAAGCTGATTAGCTAAGAATACAGCCTCAACGCCTGGCAGAGGCTGCCGTGTCAACGCAGTACAGGCAAGGACAGGAGGCGATAAGAAAAGCATCCAAATGTGTTCGGAGGGGTGGGGAAGCCTTAGCCATTTACCTCACGCTTCCTGGGAACAGCCGAGTCATAGTTGTCCTCCAGATCGTCCTCGTTGGCTGGGTTAATGTCAGTGACCTCAGACAAGTCTGAAACGGGCTCCAGGAACTCTGGCGTGGAGCGGCGGCCGTAACGTTTGCTGCCCTTCACAAACTTTGGTTGGATTTCGGGAGACTCTGCGGTGACAACGCGACAAGAAAAGTAGCAATTTATAGCACAGTGTTCGGGTTTTTATTTTTGTTTTTTTTTTTACAAAAAAATGAAATAAAAAACAGGTATGATGAAAGTACAGATGCACCAATCTGGATTTTTCTGTTCTTAAAAGAAAAAAAAATGTTCTCTGATAAAAGTGATTGCTTGTTTATAGGCAGAAAATGATAGAAATTTCTAGTTATGGCACATTTAATGAATAAAAAAAACTTATTTTCTTGTATTTGACCTTCAAATCTGAGCGGTTTAACATAGAGCTGTTTATTTATTTATTGCCACTTCTTCAGGTTAAATGCAGGCACAAACTCTAAAAATAACCCCTGTGACGAATTTTTACCAACGCCTTCAGTGGCCACTTCTCTAAAACAGTCAACTTCTGCAAAAGCAGAAAGCAAATAATGTTTTACAGGAAGGTGTTCCCATTTCTCTCAGCGGCGCTTGTGTCGCATTACATGTCAACAGGCGCATTATTTCCAGGAAATTCACCGGAATCGCAAATATTATTATTTCCACTGAGACGTGACAATTGACAGGCCCGCATTTAGTCTAGCAGTTCAAGACGTGACTGTCAACATTACTCATCAAAACATAAAAACTGATCCTAGACTGAGACAATGTGGACCTGAAGTCTCTTTTGCATCACGTACGGAGACGTGCAGCTGAGTCAGCATAAGGGCCGCTCCGCCTCGCCAGTCGCCTTTTGAGTTCAATATTTAACTTGAGGCTGTTCTAAATAAAGACGTTACCTGGCTTTGGCAAGGGTTCCTGTTCGGCTTGAGGAGGCTCAATGGTCGAAGACAAAACCAGGATAAGAGCGTGCTTGAACTGGTCAAAGTCGACCTGGAAATAAGAATCAGATACGTAAAACACAAGGCACTTTTAACCCCATCGAGTCAGAATTTGACTCAGTGATCCCCCAAACTGCGAGGACGTCGGCCTTCAGAGAATGTACTCCCACAAATCAGGTTGCATTGTGCCTAAATTTTTCTGTGCAAACTGAGAAAGTTGACACAAAGCGAGACGGTGCAGTTTAAGCTCGTTTCATTTTGGGTTTTTTTGCTTTCTCAGAACAGAAACGCTGCTTGCAGTCTGACCTCACACTAAAATTAGACGGTGTATGCAGTCCTGCACGTGCCTGAATGGTGGGGCTAATTTACCTGCAGCGAGGGCAACAGGTGATGCGGCATTTATGTATCAATCAGGTGATCTTGGCTCGCAAAACATTCTCGAAGAAGCACAAACAGCTTCTGTGTGCGTTGCTGTTTCTCATTTTCCCAGAAATCCCTGCTGTGTTCTTATATGCAGCTCGATTCTTTTCTTTTTGTGACTGAATCCAGGAAGCTTATTTTGTGCGTAGAATTTGATTAAAAACAGGAAATTACTCAGAAGAACTCTGGTTGCTTTACGCCTAAGGTAAAAGTACCAGAGTTGTGCGCGCTGCAAGTTTAGCGCGTTGATTAAATGCAACAAATAAGAAAAACAAAGAAGAAAACTGAGGCTTTGTAGGCTAAAAACCAAAGTTGCATCTAAAGTGAGATTCTGACTTCTACTACCACTAAGTCTGCCTTAGTTGCAGCTATAAATAAACTTCAAGATTGCGCAGAATTTAAGCGATTGCATCTCTGCGAGAGAAAGCTGATGGAAATTCCTTAGCTGGGCCATAATTCCCTTGAAATGTGTTTGACTGTCTGGAAGACGCTTCAACCAGAGGTCACACTTCAACAATCAGCAGCTGCCAACCCCGAATATGCTGATTTTCTTTGTGCCTCCGAGGCCGACGGCTGGCGCCTTTAGGAGTCCTTTTTCTTTCTCTCCCCCTCTTCTTTTTGGCGTTCATTGTTGGGCGTCGCGGTCGGGCGATCGGTTCACCTAACATTCACCCCCGCCCGCACACCCGCACACGCGAGACAATAGCCACCCGTCTGCAACACGCTTATGCACAAACAAAACCTCAGGAGAAAGAGTGGAGGCAAGCATTTTAGAAAAAAACCACCAACAAAAAACAATACTCATGTTTCATCAAAGGAGTTTAAAATCAATAAAGGATAATCAATCAACACGCATTGAGTTTTCCAAATTCGACTCATGCTTTTGCTTCATATACACCCACAAAGTGCACAACCCAAAACACACAACACGTGAATAATGTCTAACCGCAGTGGTCGTCTTGGTGATCGACGCGCTGAATGAGATTTTCTCAACAAGTCGGCAAACAAAGCAGCAGAACGTATTGCAGGCGAGGGGGTTGTGGGTAAGCAGCCAATTAAATTCAGAGGTTTCCCTTCGCGAAGGCCAAAGAAAACGACGACGACTTGTTTTTATTATTTTAAACATGTGCTGTCCAACAGCTCAGAACTGGGGTTTGTTGTACGTCTGACGGTGAGACGCAACAGATTTACTTTCACAAGTGGAGCGTTACAGCTTTCGCTCCGATCATCCGCTTGATATATATGAAACTATTAGAAATGGCTTTCGGGTTTATTTCACGTAATAATAATAATAATAATAAAAAAACGACTGGGTATGCTTGGAGTGCTGCGGTGGTGCAGGGGTTTAATAAGCGCCACATAAAGTTTGTTGATCTACTTATTGTAGTCTCAGTAGAGGAGCAGATGAAGAGTTTAACCTGTTGAGGAAATGAAGAAAGTAAGTAGGGTGCAGACTGTAACAAGCGCAGTGCACTGCATGCGCACGCCGCTCCGCTTGAGCAGCGGTGGAGCCAGAAGCCTCTCAGTCAGCAGATCTGCACCTGATTCACAACAAGCGACGAGATGGAGCTGCAAGATGTTAAATAAAAGCTAGAGGAGGGAAAAACTACACTGCTTAATTGAATTGTAGTATAAAAACAGAAGCAGTAAAATCTTTACAAAAATAAAATGTTCTGGTTTAAAATTAATGAGTCAGGTTGGATGTAAACTCTCACAGGAGTTACAAAAATGCTGCTAAGGTTAGCTTACAAATCTTCCCAGAAACAAATGGGATTTTGCTCACCCTGGTAGTGAAGTGGTCTTGGTTCTGCAGCAGAGTGTGGATGAGAGTTGGCGCGGCATCGTCCAGTTGCAGAGACTGGCAGAGGTCGGAGAGCTCCTCCGGACTCAGGGAGCCACAGCCGCTGGTGTCGAAACTGTTAAAAACTTCCTTCAGGCGCTCCTCGTAGTCGTCCTGCCCTTGGCCGTCATCCATCCCCCAGGACAGCAGCCTGCCCTGCAGCGGATAGAGAGACACAGAGGTTCAACTCGGCAGAGCTCGCCGAACCAAGCCGTCCCGCTCGCCAACGCCAAGCGGCTTACAAACAGAAGGGGAGCGTCTATCCCACCGGCGCGGTTTTCCGACGCCGCCTTCATCAGAGGCGCGCCGCTCAGCCACTGAGCTCGCCACAAACTCCTCCAGCGTCATTTATAGCGGAGGCTTTGGGTAATCCGATTACAATGATGGGACTATCAGGTAAATGTTGCTCAGGGACTGAGCTTAGACACACACACACACACACACACACACACACACACACACACACACACACACACACACACACACACACACACACACACACACACACACACACACACACACACACACACACACACACACACACACACACACACACACACCTTCAGCAGCATTTGTAGAGATGGTTTTACTTGATCTGATTGGAACGATTATACAATCAGGTGAACTGACAGTGATGGGCATTTCTGAAACCGAGTGACAGCAAATCATTTTGATGCAGCCTGAAGGCAAAAAGAGAAAACTGCTAACCTTGGTTAAGTAAAAGTGTGATAATGGGAAAGAAACGTAAACATGCTCGATCTCCGTCACGGTGACGGTCTGCGATCGAGAGTTGTCAACAAAGCACCAGGAAGTGATGCCGCGATGAGCAGAGGTTACACCAGGACAGACCGGCCAACGCCGTGAATTTCACACCAGCACGTCGACGTTTTCACTTTCATTCCTGACGCTTTATTTGCTTCCACTGAAAACCAACACCAGCGAATGCAACGAATTCATTTTGGCGGCTAGACACTGAACCTTTCTGCTCATCTGAATACAGCATACACGTCATTAAAACTGTATTTATCAATATATCGTTTTCACAGCTGTAGGAATTATTGTCGCCGTTCTGCTTTAGACAAGATCCTGATCACATTTTCTGCATTTCTGACTCAAGTGTTTGTGTCGATACCATCATACTATCACATTTTCAATCAATATTATCCTGCTGCGAACTTCTCAAACTCGCCCAGCATGCGATCAAATTGATCAAAAATGATTCGCTTTGTGTTTTTGTTTCCTCTTTGCAGCAGCTTCACAATTACTTGCTTTCTGTTTGTAACAAATAGCGCCCCACTCCGGGAGTTTTACAATGCTTGCGCCGTCCGACCCCTCCTGCTCTTCCAGCTGCTCTCTGAGATCATCAAGCACTCGGGCAGGCCAGGTGTCCCCCACACTCCAGACTTGGGATCCCCTCCATTCACCACAGACAATAGCTGCCTCTCCACAAAAAAGAAGAAGAAGAAAAAAAAAAGAAAAAAAAAATCAATCAGGACCCTACATCTGGACATTTCAGGGGCTTCCGTAAGCAAAAGAATCACACAAAGAAACTGTGTAATATTGAGGATATTAATATGCGAATTCACAGCAGATTCGCTTTACTTTCTACAGTTGACCTCTAAGCCAATTTAGCTCTTAGACCTTCACCATCAGAGCTGCTTACGGGGGCGACAGCTGCTGCCGCCGCAGAGGAATCACCCGGTCCAAGTCATAACAATGAGGTTAATCCTCACACACACCCCAGCATTGATAGGTAACTGCATTCATTATGTCCAGCAGATGTTAGTCAGGAAAATACTCAAAAGCGTTCCGTCTTCATGAGTTAACCCCACAGCCTGTTGATGCAGCATTATTTTACACGAGGCTTTTAAAAAAAGAAATTATGATAAGCCCCAAATTCTCCTTTATTCTACTTCTTTGCGTGTCATTAATTAAAGCGAAATTACGTTACAGGCAGAACCGTCAGAGAGGAGAAAAAGGAATAAAGGTAGAGATGTTTACTTTCTCAACTTTGGACTTTTCTAACTTCAAGTTTCCCCTTTTTCTCCCAGCTGTTGTCCTACGACATTCTGGACATTTCAGAGCACAAATCACTCAGCTGGGTTGTATTTTCTGTACGATGAAAACGAAACAAAAACATAACGGTGAAGCAATAGAGGGCTCTTCCACAACACTCTAAAATGACTTATTTCTATTTAATACAAAAACACGACTAAAACGTGTCAAATTTTAACCGATTATCATACAGAAAATGCTAATCATGTGAATAATTTTCCATCTTTGCTTCAGGTCATCCATCCTTTGCTCAGCATCCAACTGGTGACGCATCGATCAAGTGGATTTGTCGATTTTACATTGATCGGCTCTGATCTGTGATTGGCAGGTTTGACAAAATTGAAACAGAAGCAAAAATAAATTAAAAGATCAAATTTAAAATGCTAAACTGATACGCAAATCATCAGTGGGTTCAGAGTCAGTGACTCAAAACCCAAAACACTGACACATAAAATCAATGCAACATAGAAATGTAGCATTTTATAAATTAAGAACTAAAGCCAAGAAACTCAAACATGTTTCTGCACTTGACATTTTATCCAACTTTATTCAGATTTAGACATCAGTGCACATCAATGCATTTCAATCAAAATCAATGCATTTCCAACCAGCACATGGGTCAGCAATGTTATTATGCACAAACAATAATCTCTTCAGATTTCTCTCGTCTTCTACAGGTTGAGATGAGGCTTTTAGTTTGCAGTGAAATATTTTTTAAAAATGTTTAAAACTCCCAACATAAACCGCAGAACAAAACAAAAAGTCACAAGGCACTAGCTGCAAAGTCAAAATGATCTTTCAAAAATAAAATTAAACTGCATCAGAAGTGCTTCAGCAAGGACAATAATGTTTATACATCAACAGTGTCAAATATCCAGCAGTTTTCTTTCAAACATTTTTTTTTTTAAAAGTGATTGGAGATTTTAAATCCTGTTGTTTCTATATTATATTATGAAATATCCCCATGTTGCTGTCTAAGTGTAGTTTTATTCTGCACATTTTTTTAATGGCTACCCTTTAACAAACCCTAAAAGTCCTAATTATTTCTAGTTTAACAAGTTTAACCAGACCAAGCAGAGCAACGTGATGGGCTATGCTAAGGAAGCTAATTTTTTACAGTGGGATGTTTGAAGGTAAGCGTTTGCTAACTTCATATTTAAAAAAAAAACGCAGTAAAATTAAAAATAATTTTTAAAAAGTTGCCACAAAGGTTTAATGTTGGGGAAATAAATAAAAAAAAAAAAAAAAAAAAAAAGGAAGAAGAACTCACCGAAGCCCCCAGACTCGGGTTAGCAGTTTGTCTCCTTGTCGGACGCGAATATTTGGAGCAAAACGTCCCGAGAAAACCAAAAAGTTCACAACATGTCTCTGCCGAGTGTCTCCTAAAAGTTCACGTATCCTCTGGCAGACCGTCAGTGGGAGCTTAGAGCGTCTTCTTCTTGAAAAACATTGCAGACTGCGGATACAAAAGCTTTAAAAAGTCTCCTTGACTCGCTTCCTCGAGTCCCTCCGGCTGTACAATCATCCTCCAGAGGTTTGTAGCGGATTTTGAAAACCGCTTTGATAGAGGAAGGGGCGGCGACTGAGGACACCGGCCCCTGCCTCCGGGCCCCCTAGTGGACGGAAACGGAACTGCTCGGTTTGCGAGGCACCTCGTAAAACTTTCACCTGCTTTTTTACCAGCATTAAAATTGTCTCTTAAAATTGAAGCCATCCCAGAGATAACCATCACCCTCATATTGTACTATGTTGATGACCTTGATAGTCAAATATCTGACATGGTAAATATTGTTTTCTTGCTTGTTAAATGTCATATACACTGCTGTGAATGGAGAGGTTCTAGTCCTTGTTTTGATTTTTTTTCCCTTTACCAATCTAAATTGCATTACACCTCACTGAAACATTTGAAATCTGTGCATGCAAAAAAAGTAACTGCCAGTATCTCTACTTTCCTTTTGTTTCAAATCTTGCTCTATTTCTATTCATTTGCCTTACTGTTTATGTGTTTGTCTTTAGTCTTAGCCCCATGTTTTGTTTCTTTTTCTACCTATGTTGCAATGTTTTTTGTACCTCAACGAGTCTTTGTATACCGTTTGTTTAATAATAGTAATAAAAATTAAAAATAATAATAATAATAAAGCTTTCTTCTCACTGCTCTCCTACACATTTGCTCTCTCGCGATGTGTCTCTTTGTGCAAATACAACTACCACTATTTTTGACTCTCTGTCAAAGTGGAGGTCAAAGGGGAGCCCACTTACAAGCTATTGAAACCAAAAGCCGCTAAAGGGATTTAACAAGTTTTATTTTCTCAATTGCAATACTTTACCCATGTGATCGGAAGACAAGAAAACAGAGCTTTTCTGGTGGAAGTGAAACAGGCTGAACAGAGGCCTGTCCAGCGTGTAGTTTAAATAATCAGCTGTTTTGGTAATCTGTTGCTGAAACTTAGTTGCTTCAATATTTTTTCAGCAGAAGATATTGTGCTCTACAAGCTCTGTTGTCATTGTTTAGGTAATTGTATTCATCTAGAACCAGCTTATTCTCTGAAATCTTACATTAACAAGACATTTTGGACCACACAACTGCCACAGGCTGGGTATTTTCTCTATTCGGGTCACTCTGTCCACTCTGAAGAGTGTTATGTTTGAAAGTCCCAGGTTATCAGTAGTTTCTGAAATGTTCCACCGTGCAGAGGCAGATTAGGATCAATGAACTCATGTTCAATATGACAATCATCACAAAGAAGAAAAAAAAGATAGCAGAACAAACAAATAATGTAACAGCTGTACGCAAAAAAATCTAAAAAAAAAAAAAAAAAAAGGCAAAAATTCCCAGCTGTGTGGCTATAAATACATTCTGAAGAAAAAAAAATGCGGAGCTAAATAAAAGTCAATTCAACACAAAACTGCTGTAAAATAATGCCAAATGTTCCCACAGTGAACGAAACAAACATTTATCCGCTTCACATTCAACCCGTGCTGCTTCTTGGCAGAGAACTTCACTTCCCACAGTGCTTTGCTGTGTGACGTCAACCGCGGTCGCATAGTTTTGCTAACCATCGTCGTTTGACCGTGTATTCCTGACCGGACCGATTAGTTTTCGTAACCTTTACACTCAGTGGGCAGAATTAAAAGCAACTGTTTCTCCTCTTTGGCAGACTGAGGTGTCGTTTTTGTTTGTTGGCTGGTTTTCTGTGCATGTCCGCCTCACTGCGTGAACAAGCAGCAGACAGCTGAACTTTGACCTCCTCCAGCTCCTCCTGCCTGTCGCCGCTCTGCTGCTGGGTTTTCTGTCGACAAAACAACTCCAAACTGGAACAAAAAAGCCGAGGGCGGACCTGGTCCGGATCACAAATGAAGAAAGTCGTGTCCTTCCTGCTGACCGCGTATGTCTCGGTGCCTGTTCTTCTCTACCTGTTTCCATGGATACTGAGCTATGCCGTATTCTCTCACCTGCGTAAGTACTGCTTATGGGACACCAGATGATAAAAAAATACAAAATAAAAAAAAGTTACGCACATGTTATAATTTACTAACTTGTTGTGCAAGTTAATAAATCATTGCATTTACAGTGACTGTAAAATTGTTCTCATGAACATCCAAAAATAGTAGTTATTCCACCAACACCAGTGGATATAATAATAATAATAATAATAATAATAATAATAATAATAATAACAGATTTTCACATAAGCTACAGGAGTGCACAGATTTAATCTTAAATTATTCTAAAGCTTTTATTCTCACACACCCTGTGAATGTGTTGCATTTTGTTGCATGACAGCCACAAACTTCAAGTCAGTGTGTGTGTGTGTGTGTGTGTGTGTGTGTGGGGGGGTGTGTGTGTGTGTGTGTGTGTGTGTTTTGGCATTTTAAGTGCTAGACAAACACAAAACAGGCCACAGTTTTTCTGTTTTACCATAAAAATTGAAACGTGTGCTGTTTGTCCATATGCAGTCCCCCCCTTCACTCTGCCTTCAGAAGTCACAGAGCTAGAAAACAGAGACTTCCAGGCCTGTGGGTGATTTAATCTCAGGATGAATCCGGCTGTGGGCAGTTTGTTGGAGAACATTAGTGAAGACGAAGAGGCGCGTTAGAAAGGTTGGGGATGAATAAAACCGTGGAGGAGCACGAAGGACGGTTAGGTTGTGAAAACTGGAGTTTTGCAGAAAATCGGGAGAAGAAGAGGATTGACTGGCAGTGCGCTCCGCCAACCTGTTCCCTATGGAGAAGTCTCTAAATTAAAACCATTTAAGGATTTATGCTGCTTCCCACAAGCCGTGACGGCTCAGAGCAACCGGGTGGAAGAATTTTAAAAGAAAATGTTCACTTTTCTGGTGGACAACCTACACATGAAAGTTTTTTTTAATGTGTTAGAATGATCTAGTCAAAGTCCAGACCTAAGTGTGCCCGAGATATTCACAGTGACCCTCCATCAGAGCTGACAGAAACCGGCATATTTTGGAAAATATATTAATCCAGAATAGATGTTCAAAACAGAAACGCATGAACGCCCTTAAATGTTTTGGAAACATTCTTAATTTTTTTTTATTTTTCCCCAATCAGTCTGTCGCATAAATGTCCCAAAAGTGACATTCACTAAAATAAATTCACCATTTTGGTTCTAATGACAAAATGTGAAGGTGTAAATAAATAAATAATTTCATTAAAATAATAATAATAATTATAATAATAATAAATAGCCCCTTAAATGCAGCACATAAACATGAAGTTAAAAAGTTTGGTGAAGCTGGTGAAGTTTGTGGCTTGCGATGCGTCTCGAGGCAGTGTGTGTGTGTGTGTGTGTGTGTGTGGGGGGGGGTGGTGTGGGGTGTGTGCGCGCGCGTGTGTGTGTGTGTGTGTGCGATTGCAAACGCTTGCGCCGCTGACCTGCTGCGCTCTCACCTGCAGTGAGGTTTCCATACTGGGTGGATCTGCGCAGACCCCAGGATGTCCTGAACCACACCTGCAACTTCTACCTCAGCCCAGAGGAGGGCGTCTCAGTGGGAGTGTGGTAGGCTGACTGTACCCCATTCAGTGCGTCAGCGCTCTCGTCCGGCGCAGGCGGCCCTTGAGTGAACAGAGGCATCATGGCTGCTCGAGGCCCCGCTCTGAAAACCCGCCGTATATTCCTGAGGCTCTGTTTGTTTGTGCCGCTCAGTTTCTCTTTGTCTTTTTCCCTCCCTCTCTGTCTCAAAGGCACACGCTCCCTGCCAGCCAATGGGAAGCGGCCGCTGGGAGGAATCTCGACTGGTATCAGGAGGCCCTGGGAGACGGGCGTCCTGTTATTATCTACCTCCATGGCAACGTAGGGACCAGGTGGGTTAAGTGCAGAAGGATACGCATCCTTGAAACGATCCTAATAGAGTCTAGTGGGCATTAGACGGTTGCCTTGGTTCTTGTTGGCTGGAGCAGACGAGTCTGAAAGTCTCTCTCCTTTCGTGTCTGCAGGGCGATCAGTCATAGAGTGGAGCTGGTGAAGGTTTGAGTGAAATAATAAGTTGTTTCCAGGTGTAAATATGTTGTCTTTGAGCTTTAATAGAGAATGTAAATTGTTTTGTGATCTTGTAGATCCTGAGTGCTGCAGGATACCATGTCTTGTCTTTAGACTACAGAGGTAAGGAAGATCAGAAACTTGCAGAAGCGAGTAGAAAGCAGAACTTTACTTGCGTAGCACTTTTCATAAAGTAATTTCAAAAGGTCAGTTTTTATTTGCTGTAATAAAAAAAAAGACTTCTAATTTTCAGTCTAGTTATATTTATAGTTTATATGCCAGCCATGAGCTGTGGGGACCAATATGGATGGGTTTTTTGTTTTTAGAAATTTCAGAATATCTGCGGGGAAAAAAACATTGAAACTAGACGTTGAATTATCTAAACCCAGATAATTCAACCAGGTCGGCCTTTCAGCCTGTTAATGTGTCTCTTAATGAGGATTTGGAGATTCCTCCGGAGAGCCCAGCGAGGCTGGGTTGACCAACGACGCCCTCTACCTGCACAACTGGGCAAAGACACGAAGCAGAGGGAGCCTGGTGTGCCTGTGGGGTCACTCTCTGGGCTCTGGGTCAGTTCGTCTCTGAGCTTCATTCATTCATTCATTCATTCATTCATTCATTCAGACTGCTTCTCATGACAAAGACGCAATACCCAATTAAGACTTTTCTTCTTCTTTTTTTTCCCCCCCCTAGAGTGGCAACCAACGCTGCAGTGAAACTCCAAGAACAAGGTGGGTTTGAGTTGAGGTCCGTTCGCAGCAGCGTCTATGTCGGGGTCAAAAGTGCTTTTAAAATATATTGTCTTGAAAAAAGCGCAGGGCACATTTTGTCATGTTGCAACCAAAAATACAAGGTTCTCTGTCAGAAATCGGGACACGGTTGGTTGCAAAGTGCAAGGTGAACGATATTAAAAATAAATCTGCGGGTGCTGTAATCGTAAGGTTTACCGTGTGAAAGTTACCGATAGCAGCTGTACATGATTTTAGATTATTGCTTTTATAAACACCGATCTCTATTTTGCATAATAAATAAGGTCGCGCTTTTGGCACTGCAGGTTCTGCCGTCGACGCTCTGATCCTGGAAGCGCCGTACACGAGAATCGGAGAAGTGGTAGCAAATAATTGGCTGGCCAAGGTGAGAGGTCAACATGAGGTTCGCCGAGGCTCCGACTGAAACACGGCTGAAGTTATTTAAAGATGGACATTACTGCTTTTCGTCTGTTTTAGTTGCTCATGGTTTAGCAAATCGACTTTTGAGAGAAGAAGTTGACTATATAAGATCTTCAAACTGCTTTTTTCCCCCTCCCCATTTCAAAACCTTTCCATATTTCCAGCTGTACATGTTCCTGCCGGGTTTTGAGAGTTTGCTCTGGAACATTCTGGAAAGGATCAACATTTCATTTTCCAATGACAAAAAGTAGGTTTTTGCTTTGAAACGAAACCAGATTGAAAACATTTTTGATTTATTGTTTAGTAACATCTGCCGTCATCCTCTGCAGTTTGCAGACGCTGAGCAGCCCCCTCCTCATCCTGCACGCGGAGGACGACAACATCGTTCCGTTTCACATGGGTCAGAAGGTACGGCGGGTTTTCCCCGTCTCTCTCTTTCCCTACCTCTAAATTTCCTGTCCGCTTTCCTCAAGCGCTTTCCGTCTATCGGACCCAGCTGTACCAGATATCGCTGCGAGCCCAGAGGGAATCCGAGGCGGGCGATCGAGTGCAGATGATCTCCTACGGGGCGAACCTCGGACTGTCCCACAGCCACATCTGCTCGGCCCCCGACTTGGCGGACGTCGTACAGTGAGTTGGGAAGTCGCCGACGTTTTGTGTTCAGAAATCACGCCGGTGTTCGAATTTAATGCACGCTCTCCTGTGTTGCAGGAAATTTCTACAAAACTTGGAGAGAGAAACATGAAGGTCTGGGGGAAAAAAAGAGGAATAAATCACTTTGACCGAAGTTTTGGGTTTTATTTTATTATAGATTTGTTTTGTGTGTGTTTTCTTAACTCCTTTTTCCAAAAGCATCTTTTGATTATAAACATTGTTTCTCTATCAGGACAGGCCACAAACTAAAACAAATGTAAAAAGAAAAGAAAGATTTTAACTGCTGCGTTCCTGATATCCATCTAACTTCCTGGACCCTGCGATCGTCCCCGATCCGCAGGAATGTCAGAATTGAGGCGATTTCTCAGAGCTGTTCCGCCCCTCGGAGACTAATCCCAGATTAAGTAATCTGGGCTTTCACAGTGGCCAATGCGTTGGCGCTCAAGAAATGTAACAGTGCTTTGACTTGGAGGGGGAGGGGAATGCGCATTTCTACTAGCACCACAGAAAAAGAAGAAGAAGAAAAAAAAAAACGTAATGCGTTGTTGCATAAAGACTCTGTTCTGTAAACGCAAAAGGCAGCCCAGGAGATGAGGAGCATTTTCACATTTTCTTCAGAGCCTTGGCGGTTTCCTCGATGGCCTCCCGTGGCTCGCTGGGAGGCGGGATCTTCAGGTCGGTCGGCTCCACCCCCCACACCTCGGTGGCGTACTCTGTGATTGTTCTGTCGCTCGAGAACTTCCCCGTCGCCGCGATGTTCTTGATCACCATCTTCGTCCACTCCACTGTATCCTAAAAGAAGAGAGAGACGTTTGAAGTGCTGCAGAAATAAATCTGGGAATAAGATTGAAGATTTTTAATTGCAGAAGCAGAACAGGAAGTCACGGTTGATCAATTAGTAAGTAGAGGATTTAATATCCTTTTGATTTTTTTTTCCATCAATGGAATGTACTGAAATTAAAAGATGGATTTTTGAAGAAAACTCAGAATTTAATACTACAGAAGGAAGAACAATTAAGAAAAGCAAAACAAAACATTACCTGATAGAGTTTGCTGACTTTCTCTTGGGTTTTCAAATAGTCTTCAAAGTCTGCAAAGACTTTGAATCTAAAAAGAGAGAGAGAGAGAAATAAAGAATGTAACTAAATACAAAAATACAAGAAGAGTAACAGAGAAAAGTAAAGTTGCTCACCGGTCGTATTTGAAGAGCATGTCGGTGAGGTCCTTGAAAAGTTCTGGATTCTTGGGGCTGAAAAAACCGCTTGCGATCTGATCCATCACTTGTTTCAGCTCGGGGATCTTCTCGTAGTACGTCATGGCATCGTACCTTAAAAACATAAAAACACACACAAAAAAAACTCGATCCTTAAAAAGAAATCTTCAAATTCCGCTCCGTCGTGCGTTTTGTCTCGTTGGGTCTTTCACCCCTCTTTGTCCATCTCGGCCACATCCTCCACCCGCATGCCGAAGATGAAGAGGTTTTCCTCGCCCGCCTCCTCGGCCATCTCCACGTTGGCTCCGTCCATGGTGCCGATGGTCAGCGCGCCGTTCAGCATGAACTTCATGTTGCCCGTCCCCGAAGCCTCGGTGCCAGCAGTGGAGATTTGCTCCGACAGATCTGTGGCGGGAATCACTGAGGAGGAGAAAAACCACAAAGTGACGGCATTTCTTTTTCCTCTCCAACAGAAGTGCTTTTTCAAACTGTTATCAATTTATACCTTTCTCCGCAAGAGAAACTCTGTAGTTCTCCAGGAAGATGACTTTCAGCTTGTCTCCAACCACGGGATCGTTGTTCACCACGTCAGCCACCGAGGTGATGAGCTTGATGATCATTTTCGCCATGTGGTACCCCGGTGCGGCCTGCAGAGGGCGACGACGCGAATCGTTCAATTCCGGTCGTGTTGCTCTGTGCCAACCCTGTCGCGTTCGGCGCGCGCTGTGACCTACCTTCCCACCGATGATCACCGTTCGCGGTACGAAAGGCGCGTTGGGGTTCTTCCTGATGCCTGATGGGAAACAAAAGATGAACATTTATAAAGTTTGAAATGAATGAAACTGAATTGTTAAGAGTACAGCATTTTAAAATGAAGGTAGAGACTGCAGTAAAAAAAAAATGCAGTATTCAAAACAGATTTGTAAAAAGAGAAAACAAGTAGAAATTCAAAGGGAACAGATTATTTTTGGGAAATCTTTGATTCGGAACGGCGACACGTGCAAAATGCATTTCAGTTGAAGGTGCTATTTATGGGACAATCTTGACAGAGATAGAAAACAATCTAAATTTCCACATTTAAAAGAAATTTCAAAATTATGCTAAGGATGTGGCAAGCTGATACTTTGATCTGTTTTTGAACTATGTCTGCAATAGTCTGCGTTAGACAGCTAATTCTCATTGTTTGTGAATAGATATAAGTTTATACATCTTACTGCTGCATTTCCTTCATCGATTTCATTTAGTTGTTGCACGAATGAAAACAGTTTTGCACCGGTCCGGATTCATCCGTCACACGGAAAGCCACAAAGTAGTGAAATTTGAGCGTTGTGAATACAGGACATGTGTTGAGAAACTTCCAAAAACAGAAAAAAAAAAAAAAAAAAAAAAGCAAGCAGCTTCTCTGCTCATTGCAGCTTTGTGGAAAATTTCCACACAGCTGATTGCAGCGGCTGCATTCCTCATGTCTGTTTTAACATGAAGCTCCAGGTGAGGGTGGAATATTCCTCATCGGGAAACGTCTGACTGCATCATCCAACGGATCACTCAGAAATTCACACCTGCAATTACTTGCGAAACCTTTTTTTGTTGTTGTTTTTTTTGGCTTTGTATTGAATGACTAGGCAATATATATATATATATTAAAAAAAAAACTTGTCGCTGCACGTACGGTTGTACAAGGCGATGATGTGCAGGCAGTTGAGCAGCTGCCGCTTGTACTCGTGGATCCTCTTGACGTGGACGTCGAACATGGAGGAAGGGTTGATCTTCACCCGGTACTCCTTCTCCAGGAACTGGGCGAACTTCAGTTTGTTGTCCTGCGGAGAAACGCGACAACGGGAGTCACTGACGTGAAAGCTGCTGAGTCAGGAGAGCGCTGCCCGGACACGGGCTGCGGCGCGATGTCGCAACGCCCGGGTTCATTAGACCGAGATGCCTCTTCAAGCTGTTATGTGCAGAAATGTTAAGATGTACTTTTCCATGGTATGTTGCATCACTGTTTGTGGTCTGATCATTTTTTTTACCCTTTAAAAGGACAAATACCTCAGGAAGAGCAACAACCAATTAAAGGGGCGTTACTTTGTGTTTTCACATAGTGCCATTTTATAGCACAATAAAGCGGCTACGTTAACTTCAAAGGGTATATACATCAAAAATGACTGAAAAGAAATTTTACTTCCTGATTTAATGCCTAAATATTGGACCTCTGTCTCTTTAAGAAACGCCCGCTCTTCCTGAAATTCTGCCATCAGAAAGTCATCACAACATGGCTCCTCTATTAACCCTTTAGCAAAGTTTTTAACCAGCATTTTGTTCAAAAGTAGCTCCTATAATGATCTCAGCAGATTCTCAGTTGCTAATTGCTGCTGGCTAGTCTGAAGGAGCCTGGCGGGCAGGGCTGCTCTGTGAGGCCGAAGCCGCGTCTCTGAGGAGGAGCGGCGTCTCGAAGGCGGGGCTCGCTTCTCCCAGGCGTTTTGCACAGCTGAACGGTTGCCATGGAGACTAAAGGATTTGTCAAACGTGCGTGAAAGAATCACAGCGACGCTCCGGGAACAACATAAGATGATGTGAAGCTCAAACACTGCCCCTTTAATTGATAATCTTATGATGGGATTAACAGTAATCCCATCATAACATGGTGATGGGATAATCCCCCCCCCCGCGTCAGACCCACCTGTTTGATTTTAGCGACGTCGCGGATGAAGGCCAAGTCGTTAACGAAGTCATTCAGCTTCTTCAGCTGGCTCAGGTCCTTCACATAGTCCTCCCCAATGACCTGAGAACACATCACATTACAGCGAACAATGTTCACATTAGTATTTAGTCAAACACGACAGAGGATTTTACGTCCTGAAGGCCGACCGGCTGCCGAGTCGCGGTAAAACTAAAGAACGTGTCGAACCTCAGCGATGAGTTCAGCCAGCCCAGGGTTGCAGAGGAGCAGCCAGCGTCTGGGAGTGATGCCGTTGGTTTTATTCTGAAATTTGCCCGGTTCAAGGTCACTGAAGTCTTTAAAGCTGAGAAAATTAAATTAAATTAAAAAATAAAAAATAAAAAAACAGAGGAAAAGTTGGGATTTGCTGTCTGGACGAGCAGCAGTTTGATTTCAGATGGTTAGCCAACAAAATCTAAACTCAACAGATGGGTTTCTCTTTTTCTCCGCCCAATATGCTAAACCAGGGTGACATTTATTTCTCGATCGCCTCTTTTACACTTCTGACCAATCTTGGAACTTTCATCAGAGTCGGCAAAAGCCTTACACTTCGGTTTTGATGATGTTGGAGTGGATCTGAGCGACTCCGTTGACGGCGTGAGAGCCCACGATGCACAGATGGGCCATGTTCACCCTCTTGCAGCCGTCCTCTTCAATCAGAGACATCTTCCGCAGTTTGTCGATGTCGCTCGGGAAGAGAGCGGCAATTTTCTATGGGGCAAAAAAAAAAAAAAAAAAGAAAACACAAAAACATATTCGAGCTTCACAGCTGAGGAAAAGCGGATACGTAAAAGCATTTAGTCCTTTAACTCGCATTAGAATTATACATTTACATTTTCTTTGGATTGATTGTATGAGTAATTAGTGTTCATCCACCTAAACTGATTTGCAAGGCAAGAATTTCTAAAAGAAGCAGCCAAGAAGCAAGTTGTAACTCTGGGGGAGCTGCAAAGACTCAACACAGGTATATATATATTTGAAATATATTTCAAATATTAATATTATTATGCCACTTTCGTTATGTTACTTGAAAACTGTCTCAAGAGCATCGTTTATCTCAACCATTTGGACCGTTTATCAATCCGTCATCCTGTCCGCCACCTTTAATCAGAGGAAAACTCAATAACAATGTTTTGCACAACCCTATACACGGTTTCATATCTCAGAAGATTAACAAAAAAAACAACAAAAAAACACATTGTTTGTCGATTGCTGGATATTCGGCGTCTCTGCTGCGACATGCTTACGTCAAGGTGAGCCTGGTTGATCTGGTAGATGATCTGCAGGTGTCTGGGCAGCAGTTTCTCCAGCAGCTCCACAGGCCAGCGCTCCAGGGCCTCAGGCAGGATGGTGTGGTTGGTGTAGGCATACGTGCGCCTGGTGAGGTCCCAGGCCTGCGAAGGACGAGGGACAAGCTCTCGTTTAAGAGTTGCATTTTGATAATCGGGGGTAAAACCAAGCTTTTAAAATAAACGCCACAATTTTACTCCTGGCAAACGACGCAAAGTCGCAGATTGAAATTCAGCAAGAGCGGAGGCAGTCGTTTCATCCTCTCGCATTGCTTGCCCTTACTTGTTCTCGATTTCCTAATTTGCACTTCCTGTCACAGTCGCCTTTGATGATTAAGACTAATCAGACACTCGCAGGCGACTTTAACTCACCGTTTCCCAGTCGAGTTTCTCAATGTCCACAAAGATCCTCATCAGTTCGGGGATGGCCATGGCAGGATGGGTGTCGTTCAGCTGGATGGCGACCTGGAAAACAGGAAACAGTGAGGGCCGTCTACAGCTGTTGGAAAGCAACGAGTCGGTCATTTAGTGTGTGTGTGTGTGTGTGTGTGTGTGTGTGTGTGTGTGTGTGTGTGTTTTAAATCAGCTTTAAGTCATAGTGCAATAGGCAAGAGGGGAAAATAAATGAATGAATCGATCCATCACTAATCTGATCTGAGCGTAATAGAAAACAGAGAAAAATAAATAAAAAAAAAGTTATAAATTCATAACAGAAAAACTCACTAATTTTCTGGAAAAACAATTTCTGAAATGGAGAAGTCAAAGATTTTCTAGAAAAAAAAAACAGGAACAAAAATCCTCTGAAATTTGAGATTAACCTCAAATTTTCTTGATTTTTTTTTTTTGGGGGGACTTTTTTAAATTTTTGTTTTCAAAAGTCAAAAGTTTTCAACTGTTGAAACACGAGTCTGTTTTTCTAGCATATTTTTGACTTTTCCAACTCCAAGTTTAGTTTTTTTTTTCTAGATTAATCTCATCAGTTGTTTTTTTCTACATGTGGAGCTCAGAATTTTCCTCCGTTTTTCTGGAAAATTTGTGTTTTTCTTTTCTTTTCTGCCTAAAATGTCCTTCATGCACCGCCGTGGCTCATTCTGCCCCGCTCCTCTCCCTCCCTCAACTCCATCCCTTTTTATTCACTTATTTTTTTTTTAAAACCAGGCAACCATGACTCGACAAACTTCCTCCACCTCGCAGCTTCTGCAGCTGCAACAGACGTGAGCAAAGAGGAAATGCTGACATAATGTTGCAAACCAACAAAATGAAGCAACGCGACAACTAAAACCCGAACCGCCTTTTGCGACACTGATTGCGAGTTCCTACTTTGTCTGGGAAGGTGTGGAAGGTGGTGCGGCTCGGTACGCCCTTCTTGGTGGTCTTGAAGCGGCGGATGATGTCTTGGAGTGTGGCTGCCACGACAAAGTACTCCTGCTTCAGACGGAGCTCCTTTCCTTCAAAGAACTGAACCGCAGGAACGAGCGCGCAAAGTTACACTTAGGTGGAAAACATCTGATGGTTTACGGGCCACGAAAAAAAGTGAACTTACGTTATCGTTTGGATAGAGGACTCGGGAAATGTTCTCCGCCAGATTCCTGTCCAGAACAGCCTGTATGTAATCGCCGACATTAACTAGAGAAAGAAAATACTAGTTTTGGTTTTAAAAATAAAATTAAACACCCTGAAATCCGGCAGAGTGGAAGTGACCACAATTGCAGAAGTTTCTGTTGAACTTGCACACATCAAGCACAAACACCGTTAAACTTTTCCACAAGCACAAGCATGGGCAAGTTATTATATGATGAGTATATTGTTGCAGACCAATTGTGAAGAGGAGTGAAAATTGTACATTTATAAATATTTGCAGTTAAAAAAAAAATGTGGCAAAAATGTATATTGAACCCTCTAAAATCCCTGACTGACTTTGGGGGTACGCCTACCACACCTGCACAGTTACAGACTGCTTTTGTCAAAATAAGTCAAGCTCAGTCAATCAGTCAACTGAAACATTTTGCAGCATTCAGGGAATCGCCCACACCTTCATGTTTCACCAACGTTTCCTTTTCGTCTCACCTGACAAGAGCGCTTTCTATGTGCCGCTCTTTCGTCAAAGCAAGATTCGGGAAACCGCTGAACTACTAGATGTCCTTAGCAGATCCTGCCATCTGAGACGTGGATGTCTCCAACTCGTCCAAAGAGTTTCCCTGTTTATAGTCCCTGCATATCAGATTCAGCCCTTCATTCACTGGCCTGGCGGGAGAAGCGGACAAATATGTCTTGGATGTGTTCATTGGTCTTAATGGTGTCATTTTTCTTCCAGAGCCGCTGTATAGACTACGAAAGAGACTTGGTTGGAGTGGATTTAGAGGTAACAAAGTAAAGAAGGCTGGACATTTTCCTATTACTTCGATTACACAAGACTTTACCAAAAGTGGAGCCAAAGACGATCAACGCACCCTGAAGAATGCAGTTGATCAACGTGCCAAATGATTCAGGGGATCTGAATACTTTTGTAAAGCCCTGCACATCGTGCAACTCTTTTGCCAAAGAGGTATAATATTTTTTTTTTTTGCATGAAAGCGAGACATCCTCCCGGACTTACAGTCTTTCAAGTTGAAGTCGTTGGGCGCACGGGCCGACCACAGCCTCATCGTATTCACAGTGTTGTTCATGTAGCCAGGAATGGGTGTGTCGTAAGGCATTGCTAAAACAACCTGCAGGGCAGAGGTCACAGGTCGACCACATCACAAGATCGTTTACTCTCGTTCGACCCAAATTCAGGCAAATTCTTTCCCACTGTGAGGTGGCCGCCAAGTACCTGAGTGTCGACCCACTTGGGCCCGTCTCTCGTCTCCTCCACTCGTCCGTAGAAGTGGACCGGCAGCATGTACTCGGGGCGAGCCTTCTCCCAGGGGTTTCCGTGCCTTAGCCAATCGTCTGCCTCCTCCACCTGCAGCGCGGAAGGTCACAGATAAGTGAAAGTCCCAGAACAAACTGGGCCTTTTCTGACCTCTCCGTACCCTATAGCTTGAAACGAGGAGGCAAGGTCAGCTCTAACATCGGCCCGCAATAGCATTTGTTTTTTTTTTTTTGTTTTGACGTAAAGAACAGCTCTCGCAAGCTGCAGATATCAGGCGCACAGGTTCATCCACCTGCGTGCGTACACAGCGGGCACGCGTGGGGCTCAGAGTTCAGGGGGACGTGTTTACACGGACCGGGTTCGACCCGCAAAGGGCCCGGACGGAGCGCGAGAAACAGCAGAAGCCTGCAGTTTTGCAAGCTCCTATCAGAAGATACACAGAGGTTTGTTTTGTCATGCACAAAACAAACCTTTGCCTGACCCTCTTAGCCATGCTAAGAAGGTCAGACTATACTGTATGGTCCTTTAGTCGATAATTAACTTGTGATGTTTTCTGACCCAATTCATCTCAACTTTAGCCTCTGTCAAGTTTTAAAAGGGAATCCTGTTTTCAAGTTTTAATTGGTTTTTAAATTAATTAAAAAAAAAAAAAAAAAGAAAGAAGGAAGCACAATTACCTGCCAGCCATCTCTTATCTTCTGATTAAAGATGCCGTATTCGTATCTGATGCCATAACCGTAAGCTGCGAGTCCCAGGGTCGCCATGGAATCCAAGAAACATGCTGCAATAGCAAGAAATTCAAATATTATACACAGCTAAATATGAACTGGGGTATATATATACATTTTTTGTAGTTGTTGTGGTGCTGCAGGAGAAGTTTCTGCAGCCTGTCTGCTCATTTCCACCATCTGTCGTAAACCTTCTTAAGCCGAGAGTTGCTTCACATGTTCGGCAGACATGCAGATTTATCGGAGAAGAGCCTACGAGCCCTGGAGACAGTGATGGCGCAAAACTGCAACGGACGCACAGCGTCTGCACGGGAGCGTGCTCTTGAAGTAATCTCCAACCCCACTTTTCATCCTCAAAGGTGGCTGTGAGGATGTTCTGCTCACCCGCCAGTCTGCCCAGGCCTCCGTTGCCCAGACCCGCGTCCTCCTCCACCTCCTCCAGCTCCTCCATGTCCAGGCCGAGCTGCGGCGAGAGCGATTCCGATCAGCGCACTCACAACGTCGAGTTGCTTTGGACGCGAGCAGCTTTAGATCTCTGAGTGCGACCTGTCTGACCTGGTAGATGGCCTCGTCGCACGCATTCTGCAGGCCCAAGTTGATCATGGTGTTCTGCAGCGTCCTGCCCATGTAGAACTCCAGGGACAGATAATACACCCTCTGGGGGAAACAGAAAAAAAAACAAGGGAAATTAAATCTGAAACAGTCTGCGGCTTTTAGCATTGAAAATACTAACTTCAATATACAGGAAATCCAGTTTAGAGCTGCAAAACTACTCAACGTAAGTGGAGCAATCCTGCCTGCCACTGAGCAAACAATGATTAATGTGTGAACCTGATGCACTGACCTGGAAATACAAAGCCTCTTTGTCATGCAGAAAAACTTTATGCAACACAACAAAGTGTCTGGGGAGCAGAGATTCCCAGTTGTCTGTGTGTGATGCATGGATGAAAGTTTCTGCTCCTTGAACATGCACTTCATACAATAAATGCATTCTGAGGGACTGCAGCTTTGGGTGCAGATCTGTGGGGTTTTTGTTTTTTGTTTTTTTACCTTCGGGTCTGACTCGTAGTAAAACTGCTGCGTCCTGATCCATCTGCCCACCAGGTGGTCCCGCACGGTGTGTGCCAGGGCGAAGTAGTAGTCCCTGGTCGTCGCGATGTTCCTGTCTTTGACCAGCGTGAAGTGCAGGTGGCGGTTGAAGCCCTTCTTCAGCTCGGCCACGTTCTCCACTCCCACGATGCCCCTGATGCTGATCTGCTTCCGCTTCTCCTGGTCGGTGAGAGGAGTCGCCATGCCGGCCCCGCGCGCAGGTACAGATGATCCTGAACTGCTGCTGCTGCTGCAAGGAAGGAAGGAAAGAAGGAAGGAAAGAAGGAGGCGCTTCGGAGCCTTGACCCGAGCCAACCCGACTGGGAGCGAAGCGGACGGGACGTGTTGGTGGTGGGAACAGGAGTCTCCTCCTCGGGCTGTTTCTCATTGGCGAGTTGCAAGCGGGGAGGAAGGCGTTTCCCCGTCAGAGCTTGACTTTACTTCACTGCAGGAACAAGAGACTGCTCTGTTTAGGAGAGGAAAAACACAGCAGGAAGTAAAGAAGACAACCGGCCATGGGACAGAGGCTGGGTTAGTGAGTGAAAATTAAAAATAAAATAAAAAATCCAGGAAGAACCAAACTGGCACACATTACATACTTGATACAGCGAGAAAGTTGTTTATTTATTTATTTATTTATTTATTTATTTATTTATTTATTTATTTATTTATTTATCGTTGTTATTATTTGGTAAAGCCAGTTTCCCGAAAACATGCTTTTGCACTTCACTGCCAAAGTGCAAAAGTTTAAACCAAACTGTTAGACTCTTAATAATATCCTAGTTATTCAGATGGATTTGGTGCAGAGCCACTTCAAGGGTGAATGTGGGGCATAACCTATCTATCTATCTATCTATCTATCTATCTATCTATCTATCTATCTATCTATCTATCTATCTATCTATCTATCTATCTATCTATCTATCTATCTATCTATCTATCTATCTATCTATCTATCTATCTATCTATCTATCTATCTATCTATCTATCTCTCTGTCTGTCTGTCTGTCTTTTAGTGTTTTAAATGCACAATATAGTTCCGTTTAATTGTAATAAGGGGTGAAAGTAGTTTTACATTCTATGACAAAACTGTGAAAGGACATTTCTTTCTGTGTTTATGAATTGTTTGTGCGAGGTGAGAAAAGCTGGGTTCCTCCTCTGAACATCACGGCGTGGAGTGCATCCCACACAACCCTTCATTTCAGCTTTTAAACTGGTTATATTGCTCCTGTGTCCAGACAGAGGGGTAATCAGTGGGCGTCGCATCGTGACATGTTTGTTCCGAAGATCCTGCAGCTTCCACTTCGTCTTCCCAACATGGCGCCTCCTCACCCTGACTCTCACACTGAGGAACCACAGAGCTCTGCTGCTGGGTTAAAGCCACGTCTTCTGAAGTCGGGATATTTTTCCTCCGTCAGGTTCCAGAGGAAATCGCCTCGAACCTGATTCTGGACTGGCACCAAATCTCCGTAGCAACCATGGATGCCATGTTGATGCCAATAGTTGCCAGGAGAAAGGCTTTCCTGTCCCACTGCCGCCGTGGGACCTGAACTGGTTCCTGTGGAAGTCATCGTAAATGCTCCGAATGTGTTTTTCGTTTAAAGCAAACAACCAAATAGACAAATGGTTCGTCGTGTTCTTCCATTGGCTCCGCAACTAAATTCTCTTTGGCTTCAAAGACATTTTTTTTTCCCACCGTCCGTCTCCTCTGGCGTCTGTGCGTGTTTGAATGGGTTCGTGCCGCCATCTGCTCTCGCCCTTCGCCACGCCAACGTGCGAAACGTTGTTTGCGAGACGTCTCTCATGGGTCGTGCCCCGCAGATTTCCCACAAGCGACAGTAAAATCAAGGACAGGCATACAGTTAGAGCACAAGCAGCTTTTGTCAAAGACGGCAACGGACAAATAACGGAGACACGCCGTTGTTGACACCGATTTTATTGAAGATTCACAGATACGAGAAATACAGAGGCTTGTTAAATACTTCAAATAATCGTATAAGTGGTAAGATGTGGCAATAGGAGACGTACGACTGTGACAACCGATAATCATGTTGTCTGGAAATTATAATGAGGACATTTTCATCTTTCTACTTGTCAGATTCTCACGAAGAGAAACTTCAGGTTGCACTGTAACTAAAACTGAACGTGACATTCCACCTCAGATCAGACAGGGCAAAAAAAACATTATTATAATGATAAAGAAAAACCCCTCTGGAGATATGATCAATGTATAACACAGTCACACCAATAACACACTCACACAAAGATATGTATGTACATTTGGAGATATAACACCGACTGTCGCCCAGCGACTGGGTGTAAAGTTTATTTAGGTTGTAATATGAATCTGCGTCCCCACAGAGTTGGCTTTAACTGTGTTAAACTATTTATTTATTTTTTTTCTTAGAGAAACCGTGTTGCATTCACGCTGAGTAAAATCCCTGATTCCTTCAGAAGCACACCTTCGGGTCGTGTTTATTAGATCTGTGCCGATGTTTTCCACCGAGGACTTCTTTGGGAACAAACCCCCCCCAAAAAACTATTTACCTTGAATTCACAATGTTACATCGTGAATTTATCGCGGCTTTCTGCAACTATAGAAGGGCTAAATCGAAGTTATACTTTAAAAACCAACCAGCTAATTCTTGCAAAGATGTAACTTGTTGAACTTTCTTGGTCAAAATGCACACACACACACACACACACACACACACACACACACTGAGGAGTTGTTATGCTGACTGTGTGCTGATGTTTCACGTGTCATCGTATGGCCTACCATGGCTTTAGTTGCTTTATAGAAAGAGAGAGAAAAAAAAGTGTAATATTCCTTTATAGGTCGTTACAGTACGTCCAAAGGGTTTCCGGTAGTAAAAAGTTGCCCTTTTACGGTAAAAAAAACCCAAAAAAAAATCACGTATAGCAGCAGATGAGGTCAGGCATCACAGATGTTACGGTTGACTCTGCTGAAGCAGTTGATTTAGTAAGAAGCAAAGTTTCACAAATGTTTTAGGGGTGGTACAAATCGGGGTCGGAAAGGCACACCCGTGAAGTTGTAACACAGGATAGCACCTCATGTGTATGCTGGACCGGTGCCGTAAAATATTCACGCCCTTCGCGACTTTTTTCACGTTTTTGTCGCGTAACAACCACTAAAGTACTGTTCGTTTTATTGCAATTTCAGGTGGTGGATCTAAATAGGCGCAAAGCGCTTTTATATTATATATATTCACTTTTTTCTATGTATGGAAACTTATGGCCTCACGCTGAACTTACAGGTGTAATGTCAGCGAAAATATGCATCCCCCACTGCAACATGTATATTTACTTTAATATAATTCTTAAATCTGTGTTTCCACTTCACAACTACACGCGACTCAGTGTTGGTATCTCATCATATCCTTAATAAAATAGTTCAAAGTTTGGCAGCTGTAATGTGACAAAGTGGGGAAGAGCTCAAGAGGAATGAATACTTTGGCACCGTTCATCCGTTGGACTACAACGATCCAGAAAACGACTTTTGAACCTGAAAATGCGTCTCCGGATGCGGCCATTAGGATCCCAGTTCCTTCTGTTTCCTATTTTACTATACGAAACAAAAATCAGACACAGACATTGATCCTCTGCTCAGCAGTCAGCAGGTTGGTTCAGGCCAACCTGAGCGCGTCGATCAGACAGTCTGCAGCTCCTGTGACGGAGGTTTTATTTCTCATCAGATGTTACAAAACATCTCAGTTTCTCAAGATTCTGTTAAATCCAAAAACTGGGTGAAGGAACGCAGGACGTCTTGAGGAGTCAAGTCACAAATGCAATGTTTAATTTGAAAAAAAAAAAAAAAAAAATCTGGGTGATATTTATTTAGGTTTTATTTCCTGCCCAAAAATGTTTAATTTCTTACTTTAAAAAAAATAATTTTTTTAAAGAAGGTATTGCCGTTTGATCCTTTCTATTCCCAGCAGGAACAGAAAGTTGTCACCGTCAATTAAACAGGAAATTTGTTTGGAGGACTAAACGAGCAATCGAATAGATTTAGCGACATCTAGTGACGAGGTGAAAGATTGCAACAAACTCAAAACATTACATTCTGTTTCCTGAAAGACCTTTTCTTGAGACATTTAGTTTTTCTTTTGTCAAGCCATTCTGGGCTACCATAAAACATGAGTATGTTATAATATGTTATAATATGTTATAATACGTTAAAATAGAACATTGAGTTTCCTTTTTCAGACGGCCATCCTTTCGGGCTGAAACTTTTATTGAAAGAGGTTGGTGGATTTAGCTGCAACTTAAAAAACTCAGGCGTTATAAGCACAAAGGTCCGCCGGGTCGCGGCGTTTCACCCTTGAACGGTTCAGGTCGTTCTGTTGTCGCGTGGAGCAGAATAAAAGCTACTTCTTACTACGTCAGACAGCATTGGCTTTGTCTGGTGCCTCATGAGCTGCATCCATCAGTTGCTAATTAGCAACTGTTTGCATGAAAATGAGGCCACTAGCGCTTGGTGAGATTGAGCGAGACAGACGTTTTTTTTTTGTCTTTCGGCTCTCGCAGACGTGGAAAGTCATTGTCGGCGTAGCTTTTCTCACGTTTGCACGCTTTAGCAAGCGTTTCAGTCAGTGCGTGCTGAAAAGAATGAAAAAAGGAAGAAAAAAAACATTCCAGTGTCTCCTGTCTTGTTGCTTTTGTAGACATGTAAACTGAAAAGCCTCCAATTTCCCCCGACGTCTAATGAAACGTTTGAAGCAGAGAAGCGCCGTTTCGTCCCCTCGGTTGTAACTGTACAAAAGGGAACGAGGATAAACTCTCACTAAAAATCTCTTAACACCAATAACTTATTTAACTTTACATCTCTTCGCAATAAGTCATTTCAATAACAATATTACAAAAACTACCAGAACTCAGTCATTCACAGTAAAAAAAAAAAAAAAAATTTTAATTAAAAGAAAAAAAAAAAAAAGAAGCCCAAACTATGTGAACTGCTTTAGCACCTTATAGTAACGTCTTCACAGTCGTTTAAAACCTTTGAGATGGATTTAACCAATTTGAAAGCGCCACTGCAGAAGAAAAAAAAAAGGTCTTCCTTCCAGTTGCATCCTAAAGCTTGATGCTGTAAATATTGAAAAAAAAAAAAATAATAAAAAAAACACAACACAGAAGTTTCACTTGAGCTAAGCCACTGAGAAAAGCTTCCTACTTACACAGACGAAGGTATAATGACACTGATATGGCTGGGAGCTGAACTCTGGTCCAAAGGTCATGGCAGGCAGCCTACACACACACACACACACACACACACACACACACACACACACACACACACACACACGCACACAGTCACAAAATATGACTTCTCATTCTCGACTCAGAGTTTTGAATCCACAACAGTCTTCAGGACGGAAACCTGACAAAGAGGCCTACGCATGAAGAAAGCAAAATATTGAGTTGTAAGAAAAAAGAAAAGGTTAATACAAGATTTTCTTTGTCTAATGAATTCATAAAAAAAAAAAAAGTACTCCTTCATTTAAGAAAAGAGTTGGACATTCTGCCAAGTGTTTGTGTCGAGGCTGCGTTCACACTGCAGACGAAGGCCTGACCCCTATCTGACTTTTTTTCTTTTTTTTTTTTCTCAAGATGAAGCTGAGCGGCAAAAATCCGATTACACTTTCAAATGCGGCCCAAAAGCGTAAAAGCATCTCCATCTTTGCGTAAGAAGGGCCACAGTCTGTACAGCGCAAGTCCCGATTTCCAACGCGACTCGTCCCAAACGGGACGATGTTCCTGAAAGCGATCTCGCTTTGAACAGACACGTCGCATCGAAAAGTCACAGGAAACGTGGTACAATTTTGCGCCGAATGAGGCGGAAAGCGGCACGACCGAATGTAAACAGTAGGGAAAACAAAAGAAAAAAAAAAAGAAGAAGCATGGCAGACGCCGCCGACGGAGCTGATCATCATTTCTGGCAGCTTGGATTCCACCGCCTCAGATCCGACGTGTGGCGACATTCCCAGCTTGTGCAAACACGACGGGCTGCTTGCGACATCGAGTCTTCTTCTGCGCATGCCGCAGACCGTTCTCAATCAGAGCACAGTAACACTAACAACACATGAAGGAAAAAAAAAACCCCTGACCCTCTGAACTGAGCATTTATACCTGCAATGTGAAGGTAGCCCAACTCTTGACTGCAGGCATGGGCTGGTTACCAGTAACAGGAAATCCCAAGGTTTCAAAAAGCAGCTCTTTGGAAATAATTAGCTAATTATGGCGTGGACAGTAAAAGGGGAGGCACTCATCCTTCTTATGGAAGCAACGCTGCTTGCTTTTCTGTTGAGCAGGTGGCTGCTACATGAGCAGATAGCCTGACCACTAAACCGGCTGCTTGTTAAACTCCCAGTGTTGCTCTAGAAAAGGTAGAGCAGCAAAGAGGTGCAATTTGTTGCTTAATAAGCCAATTCTCTTGGAAACTAATATTGCAAAATTTAGGAAATGTTGTGATATTAGACTCTTTTCTTGTTTCTTCATCAGCATATTCTATATTCTGTAAGGTTCTTTGTCCCCAGACATCAAACAAGATTTGTTATTACAGCAAATCCTGATTATCTTGACAAATGCTTCTCTATTTAGACAGAACCAACTTTGACTTATAAGTTTCTAAAGTAGCAGAAAAGTCTGAGACTAAACTTTGGTGACAAGTAGCCGGAAAACCGAAGGGAAAAACTCAGTAATAATCCATAATAATCTTAATATTAACTCAAATAATTTGAGTTGCAACACTTTGGGAGCAATAGAGTATTTTTTCATTTGAATTTGAATTGGATATTTGGGGCGGATATTATGTACATGTGCACTTTAAGAGGGGGGATGAGTGGGAGAATAAACGTCGATGCCTGACTAAAAATCCTGAAATATAAATCTACAAAATGACAGGAACAAGAAAAGAAACGTCTGCTTCGCATGTTCCTTGAGAGTTTCACACCAGCCCATGCCCAGTCTTGACTCAATGCGCGTCGAGGCGTGGAGAAATGTAAAAAAGCTCCTTCGGCTCAGCGCTTTCGTTACTGATCTTACGGCGTCTCCTCTGGACGTCGCGGTGAAACGTCTTCCACGAGAACGCGAGTCGTAGGCACCGCGTGCGCTTTTCCTGCACACGGCCGTGTCCAAAGCTTAGGCATGAAAAAGGCATGGCTTCAGGCTGTCATGAGGCCTCCGACGGAGTGTCATGGGGGTCATTAGGTCGGGGCGACAGACGGAGAGTCGAGATCAGGAGGGCGAGGGCGGGGTCAGAGGTATTGACCTACGGCGGGGCGGGGGAAGGGGGCAAATCCTGCAGAGGTTTTCGCTGCGGTCTTCAGCACACGGAGCTCGTTGGGTCTGCCTCCCCAGGCGTGTAAAAGTCAGGGATGGGTAGCCCAGTGTGAAGAGTGACCTGAAAAAGAAAAAGAAAACATTTGCATGCAAATGCTCATAGAGGGGTCGGCTGAGGCAAGATTTGGCCTGCAGGTGGAGCTGTGGAGCTTCGTTCTCAAGAGGAGAAGCTTCACAGAGCCGCCAGTGGCTCTTAAGAACAAAAACCGGCTGATATTTAGAAATATACATGTGATACCAAATGCAGGCTTTAGCAGTTGTAGTTTTACTCAATAGCATTGAGACTCACTAAAACTTATTGAAAATTGTGTCTGAAAAAATAATGTATTTATCCACTTTTGGCAAAAGTTTAATCCTTTTCTTTACTTTTAGACCCTAAAATGCAAATAAAACAGTGGTCATATAAGAATGGGAACGCATTTCCTGTAGTAGATGCGCATCAAAAAATTATAAGTTGTCTCTTTTTCCCCAAAAGGTCAAAGTGAGGAGGGAACTAAAACGAACCCGTCTGACAATACGGACAGTTTTAGGGGGGGTGTTGAAACATCATTTCCAATTTATCCCAACAACGGTAACTCAAAATTCTTATCACGCTAAGAAATTTATCACGATAAATGATAAAACGATACAAAAAAAATATTTGTGCCATTTCCCACCTGGACGTTACGGTTGAGGCTGATGGCGGGGTAATAAGCGCCTTCCAAGCTCTCGAAGGCAACGGGACCCTGCTGCTCATCGTTGATGAGGAAGATGAGGATCCCGCGTGTGAAGTCCAGCAACATTCCTATCGTCGATCCTTTAGCGACGCCGCCATCCGTCCTGCGCCGTCACACGGAGGGAGTCAGACTGCGATCGGGTGCTGCGGCAACTTCTGGATACCTCCACACAAGCAGCCGCACTTACCTGTTGGTGTGCGAGTTGTTGTGCATGAACCAGGAGCGGTTGTTGTCCACGTACATGGCCCAGGCCTTGTCGTCCTTCCCCAGCATCACGTCCTTCAGGACGTCGCCGCGGGAGATGCCGAAGGCCGGGTCGGGGTGGTTGTCGTAGCGGTCCACCGTCATCTCCCAGTAATGGACGCCGCGGGAGAAGGCGGCGGTGCCCAGGACCACCCGGTCGTCGTAGCTGTTGCACGACACCGTCAGGTTGTCGTTGGAGAAGACGATGTCGGGGTGAGCGGACGCCGGGTCGAAGGTGAACCAGGCAACTGCGCGGTACACAGGGAGAAGGCCTCACTGTCAAGCACATCACTGAGCGCAAGAGGCGGCGCGATGACGGCGCTTTGACAAACGTGACATGAATCAGGAGGGTGGTGGTGCAAATGAGGAGAGGCTACACTGTAAAAACATCCGTATAAAAGATTATGATTATGTTAGGTTAATATAGTTCAACTCTATAGCTTGTTATAAACTATAAGGTAGGATTACGTTCTTAAATCATATCTCTGAGTCTGAAAATCTTAACTGGTAAATACTAAAAACAAAAAGAAAGAACAGTAGAGTTAGTAGCTTACAAAAAATATATATATATTTATGTGAGGTTCTGTTGATGGGATTTAAGGCTCAGATGAAAACATGAACAGGATTTACAGCTTCATAAAACACCGTTTCCATGAACTCCTGCTACGTTTCTGACACTGGAGTGGATAGAAGTCCACCGGTTTGGTTAGCGGTTCGCTTCAGCCCCAGGATCATCAAACCGAAATTGGCTCTGAATGTAGATGGCAAGAGATTTATCTATTGTAGGCAAGTTATTAAATCCTTATGACCTCACAACAGAACTTCACTTCAAATACTTATATCATAGATAAACTATGGCAGAAACTGAACAGTATTGTGATTATTGTAAATGATGTAAAAGTGAATTATTTTGAATAATTTCAGTGTTTTAAAGTCATTTACCAGCTGGTCACTGATGACATCACACATCTTTCGATGCGCATAATCTGCGTTTTTTTTTTTTTTCCCCTCACCAGATTACACATGGCCCGTCTACGAGCAACTCCTTTCGATTTAAATAAAAAGTTAAGCAAACACAGGAACCACCAGTAGTTATGGTCCCGCCGAGAATACCTCGCACTCCAAACTCAACAGCTAAGATTGTTAAAAACTGCTCGATTCAAGCCTGAAAACGGCAACATCACATCTTCACCGTCCGTACAGGGAAACATGGGAGTCAAGCAGGCGGGCTTTTTGCTGGTTCTGTGGGCTCCACCGGTCCTGGACGCCTGCAGCTCCCAGCGTCCCCACGCGGAGCATCGTTCCATTACCCCGGTTTGATTTCTCCAAGGAAATAAGGCACCGACATTTATTAGGGGCCCCATATTAAATGTTTAATATGTGGAGCCCACAGAGCAGCAAACTGCCCCCCTGCTGGTCGGAGTGTGACGACCTCACTGATGAAACAGGCAGAGAAACCCGGAGAGGATCAGAGCGGAAGGAAGCCGGCCGTGACGGCCGTCCATACCTGTGCCTATAGACTGAATATCGCATGGAGGGAGTCCAGCTGAAATGTGACGATGTGAAGGGGGAGAAAGAGTAGAAGAAGAAAAGAAGCGGGGAGGGAGGAGGTGGAGGGAGGAGGAGAGCCGAGCGAAGCGGCGGCACAGACAGCGTGGAGGGGGTTTCGGGGAGGGAGAGCGGAGAAGATAGAAAAGCAGATTTGATCAGGGAAGCCGGTTCACCACCGACCAGAGGATTTCCTCAAAATCAACCAAAGAAACAGGAAAAGGGTTCCCATAAAAACTGCAAAAAAAAAAAAAAAAAAAAATCAACCAAAAGCTGAATTTGTCTGCAAGGTTAGACTACACAGCTGCCGAGAGCTCGCCCCGGATGCTGTCGGGGGGTTTTTCAGCTCCACACATGGATGACGCGCTTCCTTAACTATGCAGGGCAGCATTTAACTAATGGCAAAGCGAGAACAAGGGTGGATTACCCGCCAAGCGGATGATGCTGGACGTCACGGGTTTAAAGGCTTAAACTGTGCGGTATTCAAATCAGACTGAAATCTTGCAGTGGCAATACATTAAAACAGAAATCAGCTGGAAGTGACGCCAAATGACCGAACGTCGCCTTAAAAAAAATAAAACTGCAAGATTTTAGTCTTTAAGCTTCACTATTTCTTCTATAGAATTTTATGGAGTCTGCAGCGACACAGAAAAATATCGTTTAGTCGACTCTAGTCAGGATGAACAGCTGATGCAATCACAGCCTTATTGCTAACACAAACAAAGAAGTGCAAGAATCTTCGGCTGCGAGAATATTGCAGCTGTAACCATCTGAGGTTGTTTCTATATAATACAAATGCAGAGACGCCAATGATTGTGCTCTCAAAAACAAGCTACTTCAGGTATTTTACGTTTTGATTAATGAGGCAGTTCCTGGCCGTCAAAACAGTGAAATGACCCTTTAAGTCGTTACCGAGTAGGAATATGAAATAATGCATTTGAACGTAATTAGAAAACAAATGTACGCTCATCTTTCTTAAAGTGTAATCCCTTACACTGCCCCCTAACACAATGACGCCCTGAACAAAGAGCCATAACACGGTTAAATGAAATCCTGCTGCTCCTGACTCTGCAGAGCTAAAGTCTAAATGCTCTGCAAACAACACAGCAATTGCTTTGTTTGGATAAACGTCATATCGATTATAGCATTTAAAGATGAAAAGCCTCCCATAACTCCCAAAGTCATGAAATTTGTTGCCATTCTCCAGAACAAGTAAAACATAAAGGATTTTCTACTTTAGCCCACAGCAGGCCTTTCACACACAATCAGGCTTAAATTTCCTTTACGAGGCAAAGTGATGACTCATCGCACCGGTTCGTTTAAAAATGGAGGTATAAGTCTAATTGCGTAAGCTTTCTGGTGGACATGTTGTGTAAAGAATATAACACAAGGCTTCTTTTGTGAGCCTAACGATGGCTTTCACGCAGTTTGCACAGATTGTCAAGTGGCTCCACTCTCCCAAAAACAAGATCAGTTTGCTTCATAGCCAATGAGAGCCTGGGAGTTCGGCGCCCAGGCCAGAGGCCGGTGGGTGATGGGTCTGCTTTCTTGTCTTGGCTCACAACGTCAAACTTTGTGGGAGAGAGCAACTTTAATCCCAAACGCTGACGACTGACAATCCGGAATCCTTTGACTAAATGGATCAGCGCTGCTTAAAGCTGGGCTGCCAGAATGATCAGTTGTGATTAATTGAGATTAATCGCACTTGCAAATTTAATTGCTTGCTTACTAAAGGACTAGGCGTGTCCATTAACAAAACGATTATGCGCAGCACAGGTGCATTTGGATTTTAAACAAAATGTAAACATCGTATAATAAATCTATCATGCATTGGATTAAAGGGGCAGCGCTATGTGTTATCATTTTACGGCGCAATCAAGTATTTATGTTACCTTCACTTGTGATGGAAACACTTCATATATCAAATATGACTATGAAATTTGACTTTGTAATTTAACGCCTTGAAATTGGGCCTCTGCCTCTACCTGCTCTTCTCTGAAACTCCGCCTTCAGGAAGTCATCACAACATGGCTCCTCTGTCAACTCTTTATCAGTGTTTCACTCAATAATAGCTCCTATAATAATCTCAGCAGATGCTCAGTCCCACCAGGTGTTTGCTAATTGGCGCTGGCTAGTCTGCGGGAGCTGAGCGGGGCAGCCTCGCGTCTTGAAGGCGGGGCTAGGTCCACCCCGGCGTTCTGCACAGCTGAATGGTTGCCACGGGAGATTAGAGGATTTCAAACATGCAGGAAAGAATCACAGCAACACTCCAGGTACATTTTTGATGCGTGAATAACATAACGTAAACCTCAAAAACGTCTATTTAACATAACACCGCCCCTTTAACTGAAATCGATTATATTAACTGCGATTAATTATCGAGGCTTTTCGATGGCAGTGACTAGTGGAATAATCTCTGGGCTTTTTGTAAATCCCATCCACTGAGCAGGAAGAGGAGGCGGCGATGCCAAACTTACTCTCAGAGGTCTGCATGATCAGCGTCTTGCTGTACTGGCCCACGCCGCTGGAATTGAACGCCTTCACTCTGGACTTGTACGTGCTGTTGAAGTGGAGCCCGTCCACCGTGCAGATGGTTTCCGTCCCCACGTACACCTCCTGCAAAACACACACACGTACACACACACACACACGCCAGCTTCCCGTCAGCGCAGCCAAATGCATCAAGTGCGTAATTATGACACCGAACGGAGGGGTCCCTGCTGGATTTGACGGTGGAGGCGGGAAGCGACGGCGTGAGCTCGTACAGCGGAGCGGGGCGTGGGCTCGCCGGTGTATAAATAGACGCTGGAGGGATCGGGGGGGGGACGGGGGGACGCGAGTGGCCAGGCTCAGCGGGAGGCTGCGTTGGCTCGACTCGGTGAGTCAGAGAGGAGAGGACGAGGGGAGAAAACGTCCCTCGTTATTTAGTGCATAGCTCTCTGGCAAAATGGCGCTTCGTACGGTGTGGGAGTTAAAATGATGCAATGGAAACACGCGTGGAAATTATTTCCAATTTACAGAGGAGCCGCAAAATTGAATCTGAAGATATTATGCTGTGAAACACACACAAACAACAGACTGTAGGAATATTTCCCAGTAGAAGCACTGTTTCTAACCGGTTATTAGTTCCTGGCTCCACTTGATGATTCAAGATTGGCTACTGCAGCAGCAGTCATTCATTTTGTACTGTATTAAAAGGGGCAGTATTTATGAAACATAGTTCTGTTTTATAGCACAATCGAGTAACTTGTTAGCTTCGAGTATTAGAAAAATATTGCATGTATCAAATACGACTTAAAAGAAATTTGCCTTCATGATTTAACGCTTTGAAATTGGGACTTTGTTTCTTTAAGAAACTCCCGCTGTTTCTGAAACTCCGCCTTCAGGAAGTCGCCACAACACGGCTGCTCTATTAACAACGTCTTTACCAGAGTTTCACTCAAAAGTAGCTGCTATAATGAGCTCAGCAGACGCAGAGTTCCACCAGGGGTTTGCTAATTGCTATTGGCTAGTCTGAAGGAGCCGAGAGAGGGATCGGCAGGGAGGCTGCTCTATGATGCCAGAGCTCAGAGGCTTGGAAACGGAGCTGCGTCTCAGAGGCGGAGCGAGGTCCACCCAGGCTTTATTGCACAGCTGAATGGTTGCCATGGAGATAAGAATCAGGGCAACACTCCAGAAGTGCTTTTGATGAGGGTTTAACTTTATAACACGATGTAAAGCTCAGATATTTTTGATTTTACATGCCCCTTTAAAATGACCCGTCTTTTTCACATCTTTGTACAAATCAACACTTGTTTCCTCTACTGTGTAATAGAAGAGAAATATAACCTTTGCTGGGTTTTTTTTATTTATTATTTTTTTAGCAAAGCCTGAAGAGCCAAATATCTTGAAGGCTGAGCGACACATACAACTAAATGCACTTCAGAATATCCTTCTGTTTTCCTACCTTGTCTCTCACTCTGTGAGCCTGAGAAGTCTGTCTGCCTCAGGGATTTTTTTTTCCTTCTTCTGCATTTAAGAAATAAAACGACAGCCTCTCCTCCCCCCCCCACCCCAGAACTCAGAACAATAGACCTCACTCGCTGAGCTTTCACAGCGCTCTAATAACAGATCGCTAAAATCCTAGGCTGGGGGCAAAATGTTAACAGATACGGATATCCACAGCTTTTGTACAGGAGGGAACAGTTCAGGTCGCTGTCCTGACAAAGCCGAGGGAGCAGTGGGGGGTGGGGGGAGGGGGTATCGAAGGGAGGGATAGGTTACACAGTGAGTCTCTGTGTGGGTCCGGACACCACTTTGATCCCAGATCGCGCTTCATGCAGAATCGTCCCGGCTGGCAGCTGCGTTTCGGACCTGCGCTGCGAAAACGCACAACGTCTCACCAAGTGCATCCGGTTCAGATCGTTAGTGCGGTGAGTTAAACTCACAAACTCACGAGTAACTTTTCTATAAGATGCATGATGTATGTGAAATAATTTGCCAGTGGAACTAGCACTTCTTTTTTTGAAAATTAAAAAAAAAAAAAATGAAAGAAGTATTTACTTAAAAAACGTGCTCCTGTGCAGCTCTGGAAAAGATGAATAAATAAAAGACCACTGCACTGAATCCTCTCAATTTTTTCCAGAGCTGAAAAATTACTTAGAAGATAGTTTTGTCTTATTAGATTTTTGCACTAGAAACTAAACCAAAAAAAAATAAATAAATAAATAAAAGAAAACACTTGGTAAGATATTAAGTTTTTTTGCAGCGTGTTCTCCCGGCAGAAGCTCTTTCACTGCCATAAAACGTCGGGCCTCAGGCTCGGGATGAAGGCCTCCTACCCTGAACGGCCCTCCGTTTCCGTCGTCCAGCTCCAGGATGTAGCCCTCGACGGCGATGGTGGAGAGCGGCGGCTGTTTCCATGACAACGTGGCGCTGTTGTTCTGGGTACAGCATTCTTCTAGCTGGAGGATGGGAGCAGCTGGGACTGAGGAGAGAGGGAAAGAGAGAAAAAATAAAAACCCAGGACAGATTACAGTCTGAGATATGAAAAGGCATCCACCGCGCACAGAAACGCTCCAGATCTCAGCGCCGCTCCGCGGTTTTCATCTCTTTATGATACAAAGATCAACAGCTTCCATGAATCACAGACTTTTTGAGAAGTTTCGACTGAATGCAGGGATGACGAAACCATCGTAAACGTGCGACGTTTCCTGCGCCGTCCTGAATATGAAACCGGTTTCTGCGCGCGAGCTAAACAGGTCGCGCTCCAAAACAAGCTCTCTTTAACTCCAGACTCAAGAGGCTGCTGCTGCCACGGATAAAGGAGGACACTGGCAGAACCGAGCGAGCGGCAGAACCCCGGGAAGAGCGCTCTAAATATCTGAGGGTTTACATTTTGATCATGTGGTTCGATGCGGAAGCCTGGGCTTTGGTTCGAGGAAGATTCGACAGGAGGATTGGAAAATCTTGTCGGCGCCGTCCCCCCCTGCTTTACCTTTCATCTGCACAAAGTCCAGCTGGTGGATGGTTTGCAGGAGGGGCCCGCTGTCCAGGGTGAGGTCAAAGTCACTGGTCATCCTCGGGGTGAGGGTTCCCTTCCCCCACTGGCTCTCGGTCATGTGGACCCTCCGGATCAAAGCGTCCGAGATCTGGAACCGGACACCGGTACATTACCGAATGAAACTAAATGAATCTCCCCCCTCCCCCCCTCGCCCTTTTTCCCAGAAGTCCTTTCACCTGCAGGAAGCCACTGGGGTCGTTCTCCTTGATGACTTCCAGGCAGTACTCCATCAGTCCTGTTGTCTGACGCAGCTTCACCGTGCAATGGGAGATCTGATCCCGAACCACCTGGATCAGACGGGGAAGGAGGTAAAAACGTATTTTACAAAACAACAAGGGATTAAAAAGAGCTAATTAAGCACTGATTAATAGAAGGTAAAACAGAAAAACATTTATTTACTCGGAGTCGAAAGAAGGAAAATAAAAACAAGATTTACAACAAGAAAACAAACGATCGATGGGGGAAAAAAAACAGATTAAAGGGATCGAAGAGACGGTGAATGAAGCAGCCGGACTGATCGGGTGATCGATCAGGTCCTGGTCGGTTTGTTGGTTTTTTTTTTCTCGCCTCTTGGGACACACGACTGGGGGAGGAAGAGGAGGCTGACGGGTGCAGTTTCTGTCGCTGACGTCAGCGAAGAGAAAGTGTCATGTTGTTTTCACGCGCGCGCTGCAGACAGTCGCGGCGAGTTACATCAGGCAGCAGGAGGAGAAGAAAACCCTCTGAAATGACGGCTGACATCTGAAAGGAAAAGTGGCGGAAAGGAAGGAGGAAGGCTTGGCTTCGGATCGGTCAATACTTGACCAGTTTGTCCGAGGTGGGAGATTCCCCTCGCCTCCCCTCCCTCCTCCTCGCTCGCTGACAGCTCTGATGTCCACCGTCTCTTTGCAACAGTGTGAAATAAATGCAAGCGCCGGACTGTGTGTTGCTAGGAAACTGCTGCTCTCCGAGCTGCTCCGAGGCTAAACGGAGAGGAAAGTCCGCCCGGCGGACCGGGGCGGCTTCCGTGAAGATGATTCCCCGGCGACAGCAGCTGGAGGGAAACCAAAACCTTTATCGGACCTCAAACCAGATTTGGGCCAAACTGAAATGGACCGGATCTTGATATCTGTTATCTGTGTCGTAGAGCTCTGCTACAAGTGGACAAAATCATTCAACTTGAGACTGACCTTAAAAATCCCTGATTTAAAAAAGTGACAACAGATGCTTCGGGAGTCCCAGACAGAAGGGATTAATGCGAGTGGAAGAAACCGAAGGTTAAATTCGAGAAGAAAGAAAATAAATTGTTCAGGAGTCAGAAAAATAGTGGAGTATTACTAAGGATACCTATCAGAACGGCACCCTGTCCAAGGTTTTAAGAGTGTTGCGATTTCTAAAGCCTTTGTCTTTGTCACCAAAATACACTGCAGCTGTGAATGGAAGCAGCTAAAAGTCCTTCTCTTTGCACATTTCATCTATGTATTGTTGTTGATTTCACTTCAGCAACTTAGCTGTCAACCTGTTTCTTTAAGGAACTCTTTAAAATCTTTTCACATTAACATGCCGCGTAGCTACAGTCACTTCAAGCTAATGGCACATGTGATTGTTGCAAAGGCAGCTGAAATAATTACAACCTGTCACTCTTTTGTTAAAAGCTGACATGCAAAATGACGCGTGTGCTTTTGTGAAACAGTTATTTTATTTTTCTGTTATGCAGCATTCAAAGTAGTTCGATTTTCTGACAATAAAACAAGGATTTCTAACCTTTTCACTGGGTGGAAAAGCCTCCAGCCTCGGTCCGACGAATCGGATCGAAAAACTGCTTGAGAGAGAGGAAGAGAGAGAGAGAGAGAGAGAGAGAGAGAGCTACCACTTACTAGAAATGCTCAACTCAGCTATCATCAGCGTTCATCTGCCCACCAGATGCCAGATGGGGAAGATTCATTTATTTGAATTGGGGCAAGAGGGCGGAGGATGAAGCAGTTATGCGGTGTGACCCCCGGTGGGCAAGATTTGAAATCTCGACAACCAGTTGGCGAATCCGGTGCAGGCATAAGTGGGCCACAACCTCGGCACGAGGCCCCCGGAATACAATAACTGCAATTTCCGTTGCCTGATTTCTGCATCTGTCATCATTTTGGGGGGCAAATAGGAGCCCGAACGTAATTCTCCACCAACTCTCTCCTCCCGTCAGCAGCTGCTAACTGCGCGCGAATCTCATGTGGGTTTCGTGTTCTTGTGATTCGGTAGCAGCTAAAATAATGAGCCATCTTTTCTCTCACTCTCTCTCTCTCTCTTCATCTCTCCCAGCCTCCTTCTATCCATGCCCGCTTTAATTATTGGGCCACTGCGGCACATTTGGCCTCGCAAAAACACACACACACACACACACACACACACACACACACACACACACACACACACACACACACACACACACACACACACACTGCGGCTGCAGTTCCACGGCGTCGTCTTCACCCCTTCCCGAAGGGCAGGGCCTGCACTGCACCGTCACGGCCACAGCGTCCCGATTGTTACAGCTTGACTTTCTTGAAAGGGCGTGGAAACGATTAAAGCGCAGAAAACGGAACACGTGCGAGGCAGAAGAGGATGGAAGCGGCAAGCCAAAGTGGAAGCAGGGACGGCGAGCAAGAGAGGCAGGTTGAAGACGGTTTCCTGTCACGCGTCTCGGTTCGTCTTGTGAGGAGAAACTGGTTTCCAAAATGATTTTCTACCATGTGAAAAGTTTCGTGGTTGCGTCATACCCTGTGCTCTTACATTTTGTCACATTAGAGCAACAGATTTCAGTGTGGTTTACTGCGATTCGCCACAGATCAGGACAAAACGTGCGCGACTGCTCAGATACGGGCCTGGCTGTCGCAACAGCAAATGTTAATTATTCCAATGATTATTGTGATGAATTGTATTATTGACGTTTTGAGACCATTTTCGAGTAAATTTATCAATAATGGCCCAATAACGCAAAGTTCCTTTAAGGCCTTCGAGGAAGAGCTGGATTCATGAGATTAACAGGGATCGCACTATTCAGACCTTTAGGAGCAAATTCTGATTCGAGGGAAAATGTTTGTATTGAAGTTTCTTAATAAGTCAGGTGGATTTTTTTTATTTTTTTAAACAAACCCCAGAAGTCAGACTGTTCTGCCTTTTATTAAAATGACAGGGTGTTTTGATGCAGCTCTGGTCTTTGAGGATGCATCGCTAGTCGCTCGGGCTTTTATTTGCATAAATACGTATAAATAAATTTGGACACCCTTTCCTCTGAAAGCATGCATGATGCCTCATTTAAATGTGGGCAAAATGTGGGCAGCACACGCTGGAAAGATGTCAGGACAACAGATCCGTCCTTGTTAGCGCAGCTCCAGAATTAGACAGGAAGTCAAAGTGCAGACCTCAATCCAAATTGATCTTTTTGCAGAAACGACCCACCCAAGATGGCTGACCGTGCAACAAGGATGAGGGAAACTTTTCAGCTGTAGCAGCTCTGAAAAAACTACAAAACATTTCAAATAATAATAAAAAAAAGCCTTGCAAGTACAATACTTCATGTTGGGTTATCACGCAGGACCCGCAGGACAAATCTGGGCCGCCGTAGCTTTTTAATGTGACCCTCTAGACTCTAGACCAAACACTAGAACATTTTTGAAGAAATTTTAACGGGGCCCGCCAAAGCTTTGGTCCACCGCGCGGCCCTCACGGGTTCGAGTCCCAGCCTGGTGGCCTTAGCCGCATGTCTCTCTCTCCTGTCCTAGTACTTTAGAAATGGGGCCACTAGCGTTAAAAGAGAAAAAAAAAACCTTTAAGAAAGAAAAATTTTTAGTTATAGGCTAAAATTAGCCAAAATGCTAATTTTGGTCTAAATGCTGCCAGTTTCATGTTGTCTTACATTGACTTCTTCTGCTCAATGTGCTAAACAGGGCAAAGAAATAAACAAAATAGCTAAAAAGCTTATTTTAGGGAAAAGGCTACTGCTAATGTGGGCAGTAGCTCCATCATCAATAAATGACGGGTGTCAATAAATCCTGGTCTATCAATAAATCCTGATTTGTAGTTGCGCAAATTTTTCAGTTTGATAAATAGATGTTTCCTGCACTGGTTCAGTTTTGCATTTTCATTTCCAGGCAAATCCGAGCACGAGTGTGTGTGTGTGTGTGTGCGTGCGTGTGTGTGTGTGTGTGTGTGTGTGTGTGTGTGTGTGTGTGTGTGTGTGTGTGTGTGTGTGTGTGTGGTGTGTGGGGTGTGTGTGTGTGTGTGTGTGTGTTTTTGTGTGTGTGGGCTTTAGGCTCTAGAGGAGCCTTTGCAACACCTTTCCCTGTGACAAACCTCCATAAAACAAATCTCTGCCATCTCCTTCAACACAGCTCGGACTTCCCGATGTTCCAGGAGATTAAAAAATATATATATATATGAATATCAACCTGATGCAGGACTGCTTTTCGTCTCCATGGCTCCGCAACAGCAAGCGAAGCAGGTCACCATGGCGACAGCCAGGCATCTGCGTTGTGAGCCGGAGGAGAGGCGGCGGCAGGCCGCGCCGCACGCCTCTCATCGTCTGCGGACAGGTTTCAGGTCTCTGTCTGACTTTCCGACGCCGCTTAAGTGCAACTCGATGAATGGAGGAGTCAGCTGAGTGCTGCTGTCAAAGCCTAGCGACTGCGCACGCGTACAAACGCCTGTTGGGGATTCCACACAACTGTGCTCCATCCCGACTGACGTCTTCATTTAACGGGAGGAATCCCGGGAAGCACAGCAGCGCCGCTGAGTTGCATCAGCAAACCGGGTGGGAAGGAAACTCCTGCGGCCTGCGCGATGGGGTCGCGTTAGCAGCGAGCGCGCGCAGCAGCAAGCTGACAGGTGCATGGAAACGCGTCGCGGCCTGAAGGTGTGAAGTGTGTTCTCCGCCAACATAAAAAAAAAAAAAAAAATCATCAGAAATTTATCCATCATGGCGGCGTGTTATATTTTAGATGTGGACGGAGTCGTTCAATCTGTAGCTCGAAAAAAGGCGGGAGCTTTTAAGCGTCTTCTTTCTCTTGGGGTTTTGAATGCTTTAAAAAAAAAAAAAACAGCTTTGTCACATTAGGTAAGTTGGAAAATATTTTAAAAAAAAAGTTATACAAAAAAACACATGGATGAATAAAGACCTGCTATTTCTGGTCTGTGAAAGAAGTCAGTCTTTAAGAGGGGAAACCGCCGGAAACATATTCTCAAATGTCAGCTGTCATTGCAACTAAACGTGTTTCACAAACGAAGTGAATCAGGGGAGCTGAATGCCAACCAAAGCGTGGACCCAATATATAAAATCCCAGTAAAATACAACTCTGCGATGGGTAAAAAGGAGGAAACGATGGCAGGCAGGTGGTGGGAAAGCGTGTTTGTGCGGCGTGTGGCTCCGCTCACACGCCGCCGTGCGCAGGCTGCGTTCTTCACCCCACCTACGCGTGTGAAGCTCTGATTCTGCACGGCGCTCAAGCATGAAATTGGACGCCGTTGCGAAACAAACGTGTCTCTCTCTTTTCCTCTCCTCTCACTCACATCTCGTGTTCGATTCGGAGAGGGCGATTTTTAAAGGATAACGAAGCAACAAACGACAACTCGAACTTTCAATGGATGAAATGCGTAACCTCAAAACAGACCTCCCAAAGACAAGGATTTTCTTAAGCAACTGAGCTGCGGATAAAAACGTTTCACGTCCACAAGGACAGACTTGCTCCCCTCTGGGCGAGTTGCGGCTTCAGTTTATGGCAGCCCCAATTCGATTTTCTCAGATGCTAGAGACGCACCGGTCTCTGTTTTCCGTTCCAATTTGAGACCTGATTTGCAGAGAGAGCGTCACCATTCTGTCTCGCTTTCGTTTGAAGCAGAGCGCCGCGACGGCGGGGAAGCAGATGGACGTCGGTTCGCCCAGTTTTGACGCACACGACGTCGACCGTCCTGCCACTTTCGCCCACCTTGAGCTTGTGTTCGTGCTCCTTGTTCACTTGGGCCAGCAGCTGGGCTTTGCGCCGGTTCAAGGCGTCGATCAGCGCGTCGCACTGCGCCACCAAACAGGCCTCGAACTCCACGCCGTTTTCCTGAGGGGTGAAAAAACAAAAGCAAAAAACAACCCCGCAGATATGAGCTCTCTCACAATCTGTCATGTTTTTTAAAAAAATAAATAAAAAACTTATTTAACTTCACTTTTACTTGAAGTTCAAAAATTTTATCTTTTTTTTTCAGTTCATCAAATTCTAAGAGATTTTATTTTTTGTTGGTTCTATGATCCGAATAGCTTTAATATTATTTTTTCTCTTATCTTGATTTTAGCACTGGAAAGATTCCCCAATAAATTCAATACTTGTGATCTCTGTTCTTCTGTATTATGGTTAAATGTTAAAGGTGTTTTTAGCATTTTAGCATTGAATGGTTTTATTTCGTTCTCTGGTTATTCCCTTTTTTTTTTTTTTTTCCCAAATTCACTTTCTTCCTCGTCTTGTTCTACTGTTCTAATAATTCAGTTTTTTGTTTTTTTTCACCTACCTCAGGATTTTTTGATGCGACGGTCAAACATAACATGTTGTGTCACATTTCATTGATTGAAAAACGCTCTCTGAATAATGTCAGATAAATCGATTGATCGATTAATACATCCCGTCCAGGGCCAGCTTTAAACATTTTAAATTAAAGAAATGTAATTAAATAAAGTTTTTATTGTCGTTTCTTTACGGGATTTCTTATGAATGTCTAAAAAACATTTTAAATTAAAAAATTCCAAGAATTTTACAACGTTAATAACTATCATATCATAATATAAATATAACTATCATTAACTAAACAGTCTGAATTACTGAATTACAATAATATTTTTAGACCTTGAAACATTTTGCTGTCCATTTTCACACGTAGGTATTATTTGCTTCTCCACTACTACACAGAGTAAACACACGCACACACACACACACACACACACACACACACACACACACACACACACACACACACACTCTGGTGTATCTAAGTCTTTGGGATGAGTATCAATGGAGGCCTTTAATCCCACATTCCTCCTCTAATCACCCAGTTAGGCTGACCACAGCTTCGTCCAGCTTTGTCTTCACGTGAGCTTCCTAATCCAGCATACGCCACAGCGTCATCAGCATAAACACAGATCCAGCAGAGACATTCAGCTTCTTTTTCCTCCATTTTTTTTTTTTTTAAATCGAGCAGCATGTCATAAGTTAAAGATTTTAACCTTGGCACGAAAACAGCAGCGCAAGATCAAGTAAACGTCTGGAGGCTGCAATAAAGGAAAAGCGTAAGCGTGTTTTGGTTTGGGTGGATGGGTGAGTACCTGGATGTGCTGCACCATGTTTCTCAGCTGAACCAGGAACTCTTTTGCTTCGGTGGCTCTGTCTGACAGACCGTTTAAGGCTTGGGACAGCTGACCCTGTGGAGGACAAACACATTAGAGCTACAAACACATGGGGACGCTTGCAGGAGCTTGGACTAAAATAGAAGACACACACACACACACACACACACCCCCCACACACACACACACACACACACACACACACACACACACACACACACAAAAGCTCATTGTCTCTGAAGTCCTGAGGACGTTTTTACTGTGACGAGTTCAACAACAAACCAGATATCAGTAAGACAAATTCTGTAGCCAACATCTACAGTGACCTGAAATAACCAAGGTTATTGGTCAGCACTTTATTTGAAGGGGTGTGAATAAGTCTGTCTTAAACGTGAAGGAGTCTATATGAACGTTTACGACGTTCTTCGGTAAATAATGACACTTTTAATGCAAAGTTGACACTTTCAACAGACTTTTAATGAAACGTTTAGAGCAACTTTGCATAAAAAGTGTCATTGTTGACCGACTGACACGCCGTGCCAACAGTCGTAAGCGTTGGTGAAGACTCCTTCACGTTCATAACAGGAGTCAAACAAAGTGCTGCGGAGAGTCTCGTTTAGTGATTGGGCCGCCGCTTTGACTACTGCTTCCTCAAGCCGCACTGTCGAGATGCGACAGGCACCGAGAGTAAAAGATAGGATTCAAAACGTCTCGAGGGAACGTTGCGTCGTTATTATTGGATTACAGCTGCTGGGCTCCTGTTGAGAGCTGAGCTCAGCACACATGACAGGAAATGCCGCTGTTGTGGACGAGTGCGATGACACAGAAGGTCTTCTGTTTGGATAGCAGGAAAGAAGAGATGACTTGCGTGCATGCATGTAGAGCGAGGCCGTGTGAACATGGAGGTGAGAGAGAGAGAGAGCGAGGACGGGGCTCGACCCTCTGACCCTGTGGGAACCGCGTTGGGTTGAACTCGAACCGCCGTCCAGTCGGTGGGCACGTTGTCTTCTGGGTTTCTTTGCAGCGTTTCCCGACGAAGAGGAAATAAAAAAAACGCGCTCTGCTGCGGAAGAGCGCAATAAAAACCAGCTTCTGGCTGATCCGGTGGAAAACGCTGTGAAAACAATCCAACGCACGCTCCTCGGTGACAGCCGGGGGCCTCTGGAATCTGACGACCGAATGGGAGTCGGCCTGCTGGGGCCGACAGCTGACCTTTGAACTCCAGAGTTTGGGAAAGAAAAAAGAAAAAAAAAGAGAGAGAAAGAAACGTGACAGCTGCCGCCGAGATGAGTCCACGCAACTGGGGAGCGGTCTGAGCTGGCAACAGCTGAGCAAAGATCTGAACGTAAAGATTTGAACTTTGTTCAGGGCTTCCTCTGTTAACCAGAGACTCATATTTTAGAGTCTCAAGAGATCGTCATTGCTGGAAAAAGCTTCTCTTCCCCCCCTCTGTAGTGATTGAACTATTAGAGGTCGCCGTGTACGGAAAAGTCTACGGAGAGACGAGTTTATGTCTCCAAAAAAAATGTCTCGGGTTACGCGAACCTAAACACCGACACCAGGATTCTTGTGCAAAATGAACGTTTCACGCCACGCAGAGCAACAATCTACATATAGAGAGCTGCTAATTGAGGCAAGCTAATGAAACTGTTGTTTCCAGAGGTCATGAAAGGTCAGCCAGCAACTCCCCGCCTCCTTCGAGTCAGGCGAAACTGCAGTCAATCAACTCGAAAACGTTTGCGCGTCAAAATGTTTCGTTTGTGCCGCTTCGGCTGTGAAGATATTCGACGTTCATTTCTGTCTTCAAAGCCAAAGAATAAACAAACCAAACATTTTGCCGCACAAACGCAGTCGAACGAGGCTCGTGAATGTTTTGTGCAAATATAAAGATTTATAAATCTCATTGCAACTTGACATTAAGTGAGAGAGAACTCTGCCTCACGTTATGCACGTTCAGCCCCTCGGAGTGATGGTTTTATAGGATCATCTTTAGCGTCAGTCAATTTTACAGTCACTTCCACTCATTCTATGAAAAACAGTTTCATCCCAATCAGAATGGATTGATAGTATAGTTGTTGTTGTTGTTTTGTTTTGTTTTGAGGTTTTTTTTACCCCCCAACAATGGTTTTCTTCTCGCCACTTTTTCATAAAGTCCAGATCTGTTTGTGTTTATCCCTCGGACGTTTTCCCACATCGCGCTCCGGAAAAACCGCGTCTCTTTCACAGCTCTGTGCTCCCGATTCGGCTCACTGAAACGCGGCTACAGAAGGCTACAGCAAATCGGTAGGAAAACTCGAGAATAGAAATTTTTTTGGTTTTTTTATTATTATTTTTATTATTATTGTGGTATTTCTGTTTTGCCAGAAGTTGTTTGTTTTTTTTTTTTCCTTTTAGCTCGAACTTGTGCACAGACTAGATAAACCAAGAGTAATGAGATTTATTCGGCCCGCTGGGAAGATTTCGAGTCCTTCCTCGTGCTGCGTCAAGTTATCAGCCTCCCGGCTCCAACTGGGCAGATTAATATTCAATCTGCGTTATGAGATGCTTCCCCTAAAAGAAAAAAAACAAATCCCAATATTTCTTCAGAGTACAGGCTTGACTTTTATTGTATTCGAACTGGAAAAAAAAAAAAAAAGAGAGAAAAAAGCGGAGAGTCTTCTTCTCCTGACAAACTCCTGCCAGCCCGGATCCATCTGCTGCTTTTCTCACTTCAAGATCTCGCCAATCACACTCACTCTGTCCACGGCGTTCAGCTCAAACTCTGCTGGGTATTTTTTTTGGCACGGATCAGGCAGGTTCCCTCACTTCCTGCCCTTCCAAGCTGACCGAAAAAAAAAAAAAGAAGAAAGTAGCTTTCCTGTCTCCGTCCTGCTTCGCCCGGTCGACAGACGTTCGGACGAAAATGAGATGCGCTCGGCTTTCTGGAGGCGTTTTTCCGCGGCGTCTGTTCCCAAAGCCCGCGGAGCTCCGTCCCCGAAAAGCAGGTCACAGGAAAGTGGAGGCGCTTCTCCGCCGTCGAGGCCGGCAGGTCGGCAGATGGGAGGACGGGGCCTCTGCGGGGAACGGGTTGGAGGGCAAGACGGAGCTGGGATCCTTGAACGTTTGGGGTTTTGAAGCAAAAAGGAGAAGCAGCTGAGCTTTTCTTCCTTTTTTAAGAAATAATTTTCTGCTTATTCCACCTTTTATTGCAACATCCATCCAGCGTAGCGTTAGAAGGGCGGGGCAGTGAAGAAGGAGCAGCTGATTTCATTGGGTGCACCTTTTCGGGCGTTTTTGGTGATTTAGGGGTTTTTTTGGTTGACCTAAGATAATGAGTAGTTTGTAATGCACTGCAATTGTCCTGAGTAAAATTGTTGTTTTTTTTTATTACTTATATTTTAGGGAAAGGCACCAAAACATTCTCCAGCCCGGGGGCCCTCCATCCTTCTAAATCCGGCCCTGCGTAGCCGACACCGCCCCCAAAATTCGACATCAAATCCCAATAAAATCCACTGACATTTTGCTTTTGCTCATAACGCAAAGTGACTGTCACAACGTTCCTGCGGGTGACTGATGGGAAACGTCAGTAGAAAAGTTAGCGTGCCTGAAATTCACACATTTTGCTCATTAGCATTTTCATCTGTTGCCGGGATGATAGATCTCACTCCCGTGACATCAATCATGCTCTCGGGATTTTTTATGTCTGGCTGCCACCGGTCCCTGGAGGAGACATTTTATTGTATCTATTTATTTTATTTTATTTTATCTTTTTAACCTTCAGGGTAAAAGAAGAAGAGAAAAAAAAACAAACAAGTGTTTTTGGATGAATTTTGGGAGGGGTTCAGCTTGGAGGTATTTATGGGGGCCCCGATCGCCTCTGTAATTAAGCCGAGTGGAAAGGCGCGCGTCGTGGCCATGAATAATTCACCGGCGGCTCCGGGGACCGTTTCGTACGTTTCCCATTAGCGACTCGGCGGTAGGAAAAGGTTTTAATGTTGAGGCAGGCGGGGCGGCGGAGGCCGTTTGGAATAATGTCTCCACGGGGGAAAGGAAGGAGCGGAGGAAGTGGGAACACAGTCACTTAAAGTGGAAAAGAAAAGCGATAGCACACACACACACACACACACACACACACACACACACACACACACACACACACACACACACACACACACACACACACACACACACACACACACACACCTCTTTTAGCTAATTGAAAAGACACATCTGGAGAGAGAGAGAGAGAAAAAAGTCTCATTACTTCCACTGCGGAGAAAGCTTTAGAGCTCTGCAACCTACTTTTAAAAACTGCACTGCTGTTTTTAAGGTTTCAGGGACTTTTATTATTTTTTTAATTTATATTTCTTAATTTTTAAACATTCAGTTTAGGCACAACAAAAAACACACATAAACCAAACATCAGCCTCTGTTTATATTTACAAAAAAAAAAAAGCTAAACCAGCAAAGAGAGAATAACGTTTCCATGTTGGAGCATGAAAGCATGTGGTTGTTTTTGATGATTAAAGATAAAAAAAAAACAAAAACAAAACAACATTAAAGCAGCCGTCCCGGTGCTGTTCTCTCCCTTTCGGGACGTTTCCGTTGTCAAAAACGTTTCCCGGAGTTTGGATTCTCCTCCGTGTTTAACAAGTCTTTCCCCACGAGCAGAAGACTTGTGCATAATTCATCGACGAAATCTGCCGTCATCAATAATGCACAAAGGAGGTTTAACAATCCACACAGAGGCAACAATGACAGCACGGCGAGTATTCAGATGATGGTGGCTGATGTTTTTGGCCAATTTTAAGAAGAAATTGCAGTAAAAATCTGAAAAAAGTAAATAAAGGTGGGGACCTCTTGACTTTGTGTGGATTTTTTTGAATAAAAGATTTAAATAATTGATGAAATTTGGAGTCTAAAGGGCCGCGTAAAAAGCTACGTCGGGGCAGACATGAGTTTGACATAAATGGAGGAGAGGATCCAGCCCAATCCAATCCAGGTGTTTGTGCACTTTCTGATGTCATCCACTAGGGGCGCAATGAGACTTCAAACAAATAATCAATGGAAAAATTTGGGACTTTTCCCACATGTATAAACCTCGTCTGATCTGGTTTGAGAGTGAGATGCATAACCTTCGTCCTGTGAGCTGGATGTATCATTTCACCCCCTATAATACGTCAGCATGAAAACACCTTCTGTCTGGAAACCAGGGTTTCCTGTGTGAACTGCAGTCGGAGGCTCGTTGCACCGATAATGACTAATCCTCGTCTCCTTGCCCAGTCAATGTTTCACCTCCTCTCTTCGGGCGTTTGGGGGTCACTGCCTCGCTCTCGTTTTTCCCGCTCTTTATCTCCGCCTTCCATTAACATTTTGCACAGCTAATCTCCTTACACGCAGCTCGAGGGCCGAACGCCCCCGCTGCCAGTAATGGAGCGTCATCCGGCTAAAAACGCCCACTGTGAAAATTCGTTCTCTCCGAGACGCCGCCCTCGTCCTCCGTCCCTTCACGCCGCGTTCCACAGCGGCGGAGCGGCCGCGTCCTGTTCGCCTCAGAATCACTCTGGGATCTGCGCCATGTTGCTGTTAAAGGCTTCTGGGTTCCTATTAATTTGTCATTAAGGAAGAAAAATGGAGACGAGAGCTAGCGGAAGAATGCATAAGAAAGGAAAAGTCCCAAGTTGTTATGTGTCGTAGTCTAATAATAATATTTGGGATAAAGTTAATTTAAGTTAGGAACTTTTCTTTTGATCATTAATATCTATGGATGCTTAAGACAGGAACGAAAACACTTTGATTAGATTCTGGGTTAGATTTACATTCTGGAACCTTTATTAGCAAATAAAATGAGCACATTTTAATCCATTTAACTTCAGAATGAGCTCTTAGATTTTTCTGAAGCAGGGTTATGTGGTGAGGTTATCGGCAGTCAGTGTTTTACCTGTGGTAGGACTCACTTTGAACAACAACAAAAAAAAAAGCTCCGGCCAGAAAGTAAAGCTAAAAATTAAAATACATGTCCATAGAGACGTTCGCCCTGACAGAGACTAATAAACTTTCATTTTGAACAAAACACTACGCACCGGAAATGGAAGACAGATTAAGTGCTCGAAGTAAAACACAAAGAAAAAGGATGAATAAAACAGAAATGAACACACACACAACTAAAACCATGAATAAAACGGATTGTGAAACCTGCAAAAAAAAAAAAAACCCTCATATTTTGGAAATTATCAAGCTCATTTTAATTCATCGTGAGATTGACTGATTGACTGATTGATTAATTGCTTATTGCGACGAGCTTAGTCGCTACAAACGTTTCTGCATTGCCTCGGTGTGGAGTTCTTTCGACTTTCCCATTCTATAAATTTCCTGCCACGGCACAAAACGTACACGTTATTCCTCATTTCCGATAAAGGAAAAAAAACAAAACCAAAAGGACGAACATTTGCCCAGAACACAAACTGTTCCAGCCTCAGAAAGGCCAGACGCCGTTTGTCCTGTCTCCTGACTCGCAGTTAGCGCTCTGTCCGCAGCAACCTCATCGTCTGAAGCATCGCTTCGAGTGGATGTCCTGTGAGTCGGATCATCTGCCCGGCAGAGGAATCCTGTGAGCACAACAGATGTGACGGACAGCGAGTCTCGCTGCGACACTGGAGGAGGACGGCCATCGCGACTTTTCAGCTTTTCCGTCCTCGCTCGCGCCGAGATTTGAAGAGTCCGCAGGCGCCCAGAAGCAGCTGACAACATCAGCCTCGAGACTGTAATGAGGTTTTTAATAGTCGTCCCAGCACCTGCGCTGTCTGTCCTCATTAGCTTACTTTATGGGCCATGGCGGATGAGAGCCGCCTTCATGTCTGTTGTAGTTAGGCCTGCTTTTCTTGCTGCGCAGCTTCGGCTCAAACACATGCTGACATTAAAGGCACCAAACAGGAACGCTTTGAAATGACTTAAACTGTGCAATAAACAGGACTCCTGCCTGTTGCAATGATTGATCAATCAATTAGTTCATCAATTAATCACGTTACAAACTGAAATGAGCTGGGTCACTCACGAAGGGCATTTTATTCATGGTTTCTGTTGCGTGTTGTTTTAATTTCCATTTCATTTTTTTGTGTTTGGTTGCGTTTTGTACTTGCAGGTGTGCGGAGGAGGCTCGGGGAGGCTCAGGTCAATGTCAATAGCGCTCTCCCAGGACATCTAGTGCGGAGCGGAGGAACTAACAGGTGACAACAGAGGCGCCCAACAACACAGTCTGACCCCGACCTCACTTAACGACCCGCGTGGCCTCTAACAGCGTCAGCAAAGAGTCGCAAACAGTTCACCGTGATGCGATAACAAAGCGGACATCTTGTCCACACGTCGCCGCCCGTCTAATCACAAAAGGCAGACAGAAGCTGGATGAGTCACGCTGTAAAACTCTTATGTTTTCAATCGCTGCTCTGCTACTAAGGTTGACTTTGGGTACATTGAATTGCGCAACGTTTCAGACGCGCTGCCATCAATCTTACTGCAAGAAAGGAGACAAATCCCTGAGGTTTTATCGACTTTGAGACCAGACACACAGTAAAGCGTCTGGGATGAACTCCTCACGGCTCCCGGTATCTTAGAGACCACTGTTGCTCTGTACAGCATCAAGAAGGACTTGGTTGCCATGGCGGCAGGTTGTTCATCTCTTACCCAATAAAGATAAAAGAGAGGACAGTGAAGGATGCGGACTGAAAAAAAAAGAAAAAACAACGAAAATTTTTAGGAAGAAAGCAAAAAAGATGGAATACTAGAAATGTGACACAGAGTGTAGATTCATTAAGCTTCTTCGTGTAGACAGAACGCTATGAACATCAGCCAGTGATAATGACGATGACGACGATGATGAAAATGCAGCAGCCCGGTAAGAAAAGCTCAGAGATCAAACAGCAGCTTTGATCTGTTGAAGCGTGAAGGAGGAAAATAGAGGCGCCTGTGTGATGGTTTTCTTGATGTGATAAAGCCTGGAGGTGAATGCAGAGCGGGACGGTGCACAGCAGCAATTAGAGGACGATAACGTGACAGAAACCTTGTCAGGGCACTTTGATGAACTTTACTTTCTCTCCGACACTTTCTGGGTTTAGTATCAATATTGTCGAATCAATAGAGTTTTTTTTTAGGTACACAGATCGGTTGATAGACACACAGCGCTCCTAAACTTTTAAGATAAAACAATATCAGACTGTTAGAAGACGTAAAAGTTGTCAATTCACTTATTGCAGTCTTTTGAAGTCTAAGTAACTTTTAGAAAATCAATAGTTTGAGCTCAAACGGTCGATTGGTCGGTTAGTCGGTCGATTGGTTGGTTAGTTGATTGGTCAGTTACTTGTTAGTCGGTCCGTCTAACCAAGTAACTAGTCTGGTCTGTCGGTTGATTGGTTGGTAGATTTGTTGGACAATTTTGTTGGTTGATTGGTTGGTTAGTCGCTCGGTCGATTGGTTGGTTAGTCGATTGGTTGGTCGGTCGATTGGTTGGATGTTAGTTTAGAGCGCTTATTTCAAACTCCACAACTTCTCAGACAACATTTTATACAAATATGCATAATAGTCAACAGATTAACACGATCTACATGACACAATGAGAAAAGGTTGATCTTTTGTGAGATTCCCTTGTTGCACCAACTAGCATCAATTTATATCGATGAACAATCCAAAAGAACTTGGAAAAACTGTGGCAGCATCAAAGCAGCAGATTTAACCCTGATCTAAGACCCAGTGTTTTAAAACTACAATGTCTGCACTTCAAACCAAAGTTCCTCACACAGCCTCACAAAACATCACAACTTGAGAAAACCTCGGCTGAGTAAAATCTCTGTGAATTTGACTCCCTGTTTGAGATTAATCCAATAGAAACGAAGTAAAAACTCTTTTTGTTTGCTTTCATATTTTTCTTCCTCGGTTCATTAAATATGTTTTCTAAGTCTGCGGTGCATTTTAATGTTCAAACACATTTCTCCCTAAAGTTGAATTATGGCGGTAAAACACAATTATTTCTTTTGAAGACCGGGTTAATCAAAAAGCATCATGAATTGTTTATTTCAGGGACATTTTCCTTCTGTTTTCCCTCATGTCATTGTGTTATTTTAATGTTGTTATAATTCACCATCTCCTTACTAATACATTACGACTCAGCTGCGTCCCCAAGCGGTCAAAACTATGTATGTTAACGTGATGCTTTCAGGAGAAACGGACTGTGGTATAAAACAAAATGCAAATTCTGATACAAATCAGGATTGTGGAGAAAAACTTAAAGCCACAATGAAATTATCTGGTAAACTGTCTCCCTATCAGACTCTGATCCATCAGAAGTAACAAGGTGCTGCTGATGGAGGCCAAAAAAAAAACAGGGTTGCCTATTGGCCCCAATATCCCTGCTGCCAGTGATTAGTTTCTTAAAATACTCCTGCTCCTGTTTCAGACCTGTGAAACGACGAGAGCACACGAGGTCGACAAGACGCTCAGCCTCCTCTGACTTTTCCATCAGTTTGAAAATTGAACTCTCGTCTGAAAATGATGGACTCATCTCAGCTCCGTCTCGAATAGATGAGAAAAATGGAGGCTGGTTAAACGTTCCCAGTTTTTCCTTTTTCTTTTCTTCTTTTTTTTGGGGGGGGGGGGAGGTACAGGACTCCGTTTCAAGTGTAAATAACGAGGACAGCGTTCCTGAAAGCACAAGCAGTGATTTGTTGCTCACGTCTTCTGGGTTTGCCTGCATCGCTGTGTGCGTGTGTGTGTGTGTGTGTGTGTGTGTGTGTGTGTGTGTGTGTGTGTGTGTGTGGGGGTGTGTGTGTGTGTGTGTGTGTGTGTGTGTGTGTGGGAGTTTGCAGTGTTTGTGGAGCGCTGCGGGGACTAAATCTGGCTCTCCGATGTTTTTTTTTTTCTTCACTGGAAAGCGGACGGCGGAGGTGAAGGGTCGACGGTGCAGAGGCGTAGATAAATGTGGAGGCCGAAGCCCGTTGCCCACGACGACTCGAGGCTCCCGAAATAACCTCCTTTATCGACGCCAGAAGAGTGCATGTGTGCTTCACTCACAAAAGCAAGATGAGGGCGATGGCAAGGAGACCTGCCAACCTTGAGACCAGACTTTATGAGCTTTAATACAAATATATGTATATTTCAATTTATGTGGCCATCTTGTTTGTTTCTTTCAACTGTGAACTCACAGAAGGGATCATTGCAATACTGTCAGTTTTTAAACATATTTTTTGCACATTTGTAAAAAAAATTTTATAAGGAAAAAAAGGTGAGGGCAAAACTTGATATGTCGTAAATCTGATTTGATATCAAAATTCTCACTTCAGGGTCCATCTTCAAAAAAAAACAACAGAGTGTATGGTGGAGATTTTACAACTTATTCTAAAGGTTTAATGCTCTTTGAAATGTTAAATCAAGTTCTAAGCTATTTGTGTCCATGCAGCCGCCATATTTAAATGGATGATCACATTTAAACTCTTTCATAAACAACCGAGCTTAGTCTTTTTTTTTTTTAATTCAAAGACAGTCGAAGATTGTCCACAGCCGCCACGCGTAGCATTCCAACGCCTCTCCAAAACCAACACTCACTCTCACTGTCCATGTTCGATATCTTTCACTTTCACATAATAAAACCAGCTTAACTTCACGACAGAATATGTTTTGTGTGTTGCTTTAAATTATTTGCATGTTACACAGGAGATAAGCAGACATTGGAAGCAACTTTTCTCGTGCCGTCCCCCATCGATCTTGCCACCCAGAGCAAAGAGCCACATCATCCAAATTATCCTTATATGGTATTTTGTACATTCGCAGCTGCTGGTTTGTCACCCATTACATTATTCCCTTCTTTTCCCTCAAGATAAACCCTAAACCAGTGAAAGAGCAAGAAACTTTTTATTTTTTTTTTTTTAAAGACAGACCTGTTGCTCCTGTTCGCTTCAAAGAACGCGGTGGTGTTTTTACGCACGTACCTTGTGCAGTTTCCACATCGCGCCCAGAGCCTTGACTTCGTGCGTGCCGTGCTTCCCCTCTTCCAAACACTGGTAACACACGGGCATCTTGCACTGCACGCAGTACATGCTCAGGTTCTCCAGCTCGTGCTCCGTGCAGGTGGAGATCTTGCGCGGGCTCGCGCGGCGGCTGATCCGGCCCTGCGCGGGGGGAACCAGGCGGTGCTTGGCGAGGGGACCGCGGGGCGGGTGGCACCGCAGGCGGCACGGGTCGCAGTAGAACACGTCGCACTGCTCGCACATCACCGTGGCCTCCTTCGGACTCTTCTCGCACAGCTGGCACTTGAGCGCGGCCGCCTTGCTCTGCTGGTACCGGTCCACCACCCCTTCCAGCACCCGGTTCTTGGGGAAACCCCGGAGCCCCCGGTCGTCCAGGATCAGGCTGCGGTGACACTGCGGACAGGTGATGCAGGAGTTGCGGGGGATCGGGGGCAGGGAGGCCGGATGCGGCAGGAGGTGCTGCTGCGGACCGGGCTGCGGGACGGCCGGGGGGAAAACCCGGACTCCGTTCGGCGATTTCTGACAGGGGGTGGTCGGAGCGCTGACGAACCCCCCGTAGGAGCCGTACCCGCTGTCCGCCTCGCTGTACAAACTCATTTTATCCAAATCCAAGTAGTCGTAGTCTGAGACGCCGGACCCGGAGGCTCGGCTGCTCTGCGGGGACTCCGCTTCGGGGGTCTGCACAAGAATATTCCGCGCACACGCCAGGCAAATGTTGTGGGAGCAGGGCAGTATGATGGGCTCCCGGTAAAAGGAGCCGCAAACGGGGCATTTTAACTCTTCCTCCATCTCGTCCATGGCAGAAACACCGTGAGGATGGAGACACTAGAATGACGCTTCGGTATTAAAACGAGAGCAGAGATGATGCTGCTGCTGCTGCTGCTGCTGATGATGATGATGATAATCGCTGCTGCTCTCCGTGCGTAAGCGGCGCTCCGTTCGCGTCCTGCTGCAGCTGCAAAGTGCAACCTTGGCCAAAGGAGACGCGTCGGCACTCGGGAGGCAGAAGCCCCTTCCGCCAATCAGCGAGCAGCAGCAGCTCGGAGCCGAAGCCTATTGGTTGCCCAGAGGATTCCACGGAACCATTGGACAGCTCGTCTGTCAAGTGAAGGTCCATTAATGAGCAGCACACACTCCAACTAACTTCAAGCTAACAGAGAATAAAAGTTATTGTTTACAGCTGAGACAAATCAAAACACCAGTAATAACCAGTGATGTTATTACTGGTCTGCATCCGCTGTTCTTTACTTCATTCTTAAAAAAAGACATTGTTCTGAATGTAGGCCTGCAGCTGTTTCATTATGTGCTGTGAATTATTATTGTTTCGTCAACAGATGAAACAACGCTGCAGTCTTTGCATGGCGCATGATAGAGATGCATTTATGGTACAGTATAAACTCCCAGCCACAGGTGGCTCGCAATAGTACAATTCAAAAAGTGCATTTTCAATATGTTACAGGGTTTCCGCCAGTGTATTATAAGCCTGGCGGGCCACCAGGCTTTATTTGTGCCCCCACCAGACTAAACATTGCTCTCTTTTTTTGAGGTCTCTTTAAAATTGTTTGCATTTTTTAAGACGCTATAGTTGGTGTTTGTGTATTTATCTTCTAATGTTTTCATAACACATAGTTATGAAGTAATATTTCCAAATGTCCTGTCAACTTTAAACATTTTTAACTCAAAAACACGATGGACCACTGCATGAACAACTGCCCTATTGCCCCAACCACCAGGCTTAGCAAGTTTTCTGGGGGAAACATATACATAAATATATATGAATATATCTATATCTTGTATTCTCAGGGATTTTGGTGCCAGTTTTCTGTCGGACAGGCTCAGATGACTCTGGAAGGTTCTGCAAGTGTGTCAGGGAACAGCGAGAGATAGCCGACACGCCGGGTCTCCTCTGACTGGGTCTGCACGTGAGAACCAAGACCTAGATTAATCTGGAACAAAAAAAAAAACAAAAGAAAAAACTGGTTCTCTTACAATGGGAAGGAGATTTTGTTTTGACTCAATCTAAAGTCTGCTGGAGCCAGTGGATCTAAAAAGAAATAGATATTTAATGTGATTAAAATGGCAATTTAAGGTGTGTGTACTCATTTATTTTACAAATTTAGGACGTTTCATGGCATTTTACTAACTCTCTGGAGACTGATCAAACTTATATGAACCAAACTCCTAATATTGGTCCCTATGAGGGGAATTGCTGGTTTTGGGTTTGGGTTTGGGACAAAGGTGTTAATTGAGTTTTGGTTAGATATGTGATGGTTAGAGTTAGGCTGTAAAAAACGATTGGAAGTCAATGTAAAGTCCTCACAAGATCCAGAAACACGACTGTGTGTGTGTGTGTGTGTGTGTGGGGGGGGGTGTGTGTGTGCGTGTGTGTGGTGTGTGTGTGTGTGTGTGTGTGTGTGTGTGTGTGTGTGTGTGTGTGTGTGTGTGTGTGTGTGTGTGTGTGTGTGTGCCATTTGTGGCATATTTACTAACCTTTTAAAAACCAAATGCGCTTATGGCAACCGAAGTTGGGTCTTAATGTGATGGACCCCTTGATTAAGGTCAGGGGTCAGGTAAGTTGTGAATTAAGTTTTAGTATGGGTTAAGGTTAGGAATGTAAACCTAACACATTCCTACCAGTAATGGTTCGGGCTAACCCTAACCCTAACCTTAACCCTAACCCAGAAAATATCTGGGTTAGGCATAAATACAGCTACTAAATTAAAGGAAGTCGATGCAAATTTCTAATATGGGTAGAAATACAAACTTGCATGTTTTCACACAAATGTGAACTTCAGAGAAGAATTTTGTCAAATTTAATTTCAAAATATTATCTTGTACTATCAACTGTCTTTCTTTAAAGTGTGTTAAAACAACAACAACTTCCAGAATAAGTCATATACTAGTCAGTAAGAGGCTTCATGTCTCTATTTTTAACCGATTGCTTCCCTCCACTTCATGTCTGAACGTATTTACCGCCATGTTTTTCTGCTTCTGTTCACTGTTAGCAAGATCAGGGTTGTGTTTCATACACGGATGTTCTGCAGTTTCTCGAGGAGACAGGACAGGAAGTAACCCTTGTTTATTTTTGTTTTGTTTTGTTAGTTGTGCTCCCAGTGTATCCGACCAATCGCTGCGTCTGTTTTACTGCAGGAGCAGTGCCTGTAGAGGCATCATCCTAACCGGTGATTCAATGCAGTTGACTCATCCACCCCCCCCTCCATCCAAGCGGCAAAAAAAAATAAAGCCTCCTGCCTTCAGCCAAGCAATCACTGAAATGCATTAACACTTAGAGCTCCGAGGAGGTCATTAACAGTCTCACATTATCAAATTAATGAGACTCTGAATGCTAAAGGCAGGAGGTGTTGAGCGCGCGTGTGGAGTCGCGCTCGTTTTTCCAGCAAAACACCCACACTGCAGCAAAGCCTCCAGTACATAACATGTGCAACATATAACATACTGCATTAATTAAAGTTTCTGAAGATGTCGCATAGCATTGCTCCCTTCTATCTAGCTGTGTTTTCTTTCTTTGTATTCTTGGAATATTGTTCGCTTTGTGAGTCTGCCGGACTGCACGGTGACTCAGGCTTTAGATGCTTTTGCTTCTAATTATTTATTATTTAACATAAAAAAAAAAAACATGTAGGTGAAAAAGGCTTGGTGGCAAAGCAAACTTCCACCCCAATCTCACGTCTGCAACCTCTAGCAAAGGTCTTCAAGCGTAGTATTTCCTGCTGCTTCCTTTAACTCCACAGCATTTTGCTGCCACTGAGTTTTACCTAGTGAGGCGGCGTTGGTGTTACGCCCCACACAGCATCGAACACACAAGCCCAAAACATCAGTTCTGCTCTGTTCTAAGCAGAGTGCATTTCTCCATGTTTGCTTTCTTGCAACAATTGCTCTTCCTCTTCCAATTCGTCAATCCAGGCCAGATTTTTATAGAACGTACAAACGAGTGATTCTATAAGTTACACAGAAATTCAAATTTATGGTCATAAATTTGCTAAACGGAAACATTGACATTTTGAAACAAAAAACAACTAACATTTCTTACGATTAAAATTTTTAGGATGTTTTGCAGTTGCAACCTAACAGAGCGCCAACCATCGTTTTTCCACAACTGTCTCAATGACATGTCTGTTGTATTTCCTGGCTGTAATAATGTTTTTTTGTTTTTTACTCACCAATGTTCTTTAACAAACTTCTGCGGCTTTCATAAGCAAAGCTGGTTTCATACTGAGATTACTAAAATAAATCAAGGAGTTTGAATATTTTTGCAAGGCATTGGGTTTGAAATTATGCTAATTGTTTTGAATTAAACATTAGCATGCATTTTAAATGCCCAAATGACGACGAGGAGGCTCACCCTCGTTCAGCATCTCTATATTTTCTTCTGTCAGATGTTGACGTTTTTAAATGATTTATAAATACCTGCCGCTTTAATTTGGCTTTCATCAATTCCCAAATCTGTTCCAAGTCAAAGCTGAATTCTGCACGAGAAAAAAAAAAAAAAACACAGAAACAAAACAAAAAGCAATCTGGGCATATTAGCATTCTGCTGCCAGAGCCAAAACAGGCCCAATTTATTTTTATCACATCGTTCCGGCTCGGTTTGGTTCACAAACAGGATCCTTCTCTTACATAAGGCGGATTTCCATGTTTCCGAGAATGCCCATATAAGAACAAGATTTTCTACAAACTCTGCGACGGATGAGGCTCTTCGCTCTGCAGGCTGGCGCAGAGAGGAAGGACGGTCGGAAGCCGTGGGAGGACAGCGCTGGGTCGGTAGTGAGGCCCGGATCTCAAATAGCAAAATGTGGGAAAGCGCACAGTGGCACATCATTCACAGACAGACGCCCACGGAGGCCTCGGTGAAGCTCTTTTCAAATATATTTGCGCAACAAGCTTCCCGCCGGGAGCAAAAAAGGAGATGAGTAAACGCAATGTGTATAAAAAAATATATATATATAAAAAAAAAGAAAGAAAGAAATAAGCAGATGCCCCCTTTGACGCAAAGTGTCTGCCGTCATCCGTGTCAGGATGTTGAGCGTCAGGTTAGCGTGGACCAGAGCTGGCATTTGGGGCAAAGAAATAGTTTTCAGTGACGCATGCAGATGCCTCTCTTGGTCTTTGTTTCGGTTCTTCTGCTCTTCACCCGTGTGACGTTGTGGACGGAAGCTGTGCATTTGTTCCCAAACGGAGTCTGACAAAAATGCACAAACAGTTTATAACAACTTAACCAAACTTTTGAAAACAGGAGTCGGTTTTGAAATGAGCGTTTGAAGGCTTCGTTCTCGCCAAAGTCTGTTTGTGGAGGCAAGAGGGTGGAGGGGATCAAGGTTGAAACTTTGACTCATTTTGTCTGAGTCTGAGCTGAGAAACGGGGAGTGTTTCCAATTTTTTGTGAGAAATACAGATTTCACCATTGTTCACATTTTCAGAACAAACAAGCAGAACGAGAAAGTGCGTTTAGTCTGACAGCCTAAAGGTTGGAGCTAATAACGCATCATTATGGGTCATTTCAAGAAATACCGAGTTAGAAACTAACAAATAAAAATATAAAATGTTCCTCAGTCTGAATGTCACACATGCATCCAAACAACCAGACAAATTAGCGAGTTCATAAAACCCTAATCGTGCCGGCGTATGGAAACAACATCTGCAGGACAACAGAACGTTTCAGCTTCATCCAACAGATGCGCCGCGATACGATGAATTCGGGTCTGTTCCTTATGTTTTTTTAAACTAAATTCAGGCTCAGACTCAGACGGCCGAATGGATTCACACTCTCACATTTGCAGTCAAGAAAGAGAAATATCTCACCGAGTGAGTTCAGTTCTTTTTTTTCGCTCTGGCAACAAGACGAGATTGTTGCCAGAAGCAGACGCTAAAGCAGGCCAGTGAGGAGACAAAGGGCTTTTGTACAGGGAGCTCCTTGAGATACGGAGGCCTGTGAACCTTGAACTCAGTCCAAGCAGCAACAGTGAAGCCAGGGAAATTTCAAATTACATACAGAAGGTTAAACGATCTCTTAAAGATGTTCTTTTTTTTTTTTCTTTTTTTTCAAAAAACTAAAATTTACATAAACTATTTAAAGTGGGAAACATGCAGCTTGTAAGCATCTTGCTTTATGGATACAAGGTGATAATAAAGACCGGGGCAGAAGTTAAGCAGGACAACAACCCGAGACATAGAGACGTTATTTATAGCAACTTAACTGTTGGGTGTCTGTGAAAACGTGCTGATGTGGTGGACAGGAATTGAGTCCATCGTTAGGCGTCATCGGTACGGCCCAGATTCATCACCTGCTGAGGAAGACAGCAAGCAAGGTCTACGAGTTTTAACGAGGCATTATTAAAGGGGCGGTACAATGTTTTCCACACACATGGTGACACTTGACGGCACAATCAAGTATCTATGTTATATGTCAAAAGTGACTTAAAAGAAATTTGATTTTGTAATGGAGCACCTTCAAATTGGGTCTCTGTGCCTTTAAGAAACTCCTGCTCTTTAGGAAGTGGTCACAACACGGCTCCTCCGTTAACCCTTTAACGACGTTTTTGCCAGTGTTTCATGATGATGATATATAACATTATGTAAAGCTCAAAAAAGTTTATTTTACTTTACATGACACTTCCACTTTAAGCAGAATAAAAGCTGCGATGCTGTTTGAGTACTTCTTTGTTTTTGTACAAGTCAGGGAGGAGGCCAAAAAGTTCACAGAAATGCCTGAAACATTTGTTTATTCCTCTTTAGTCAGAGAGAAACTTAACTTCCTTTTGGGATCAGTGAAGTATTTTTGAATTTGATTTGCATAGAAACAGACTGTTGTGTTTGTGAAGAACTTCCATTTGCTGTTGAAATTTATGTGGCTTGTTTTCTGTCCGGGTGCCATGTGGCAGAACCGCCCCTTCATTTAAGACGGATTTCTCCAGTGGGAAACTCATACAGTCACTTTGGCAGTAAATTGCAGCAACAAGCATCAGTCCAGAGTCAATAAATACATCGAAAGCTGCTTCTTTTGCTGTTTTTAATTTTCAAAAGGAAATAAGCATTTTATTTCCCTTTGCAGCTTTGCAGAAATAAATTTTAGTTTATCAGAAAAAAAAATCCTAATGAAGCACAATAAAGTGTAACAAAACATAAATGATACTTTTGGAAGACACAGTAAATCAGAACTTTATGTCCAGCCTTTTTCATCACCTTGACATTTCAAATAAAGCTATTTTACGAGTTCCATTATCTGAAATTGGGAAATTTTACAGTGCAGAGACGGAGAGGTGGTCGTAGTTCATCCAGTGCCGGGGGGAGGAAATAGGGGGTTGACCTCTGGGCTGACCGCTGCTTCATCGACTGAACCCTCTGACCTCTCCCTCAAAGCCCTCAGTGGCGTTCCCATGCTGGATCTCACCATTACTAAACTTTCAACAGGTCAGATTATTTATTTTTTTAATTATTTTTTTTTTTGTTTCTCTTTTTTTGCAACACAAACACAAGACCCCTCCACCTGAAGCGTGTCTCACACCGCAGCTGCTCCTCCAGTTTGTTTGCACCTGCTCCATTTTCTCTGAAGTAAACAAAGGAGTCCTCAGGCCTGCTCAGACAAGCCCAGGGTGGGGGAAGTGCTCTGAGAAGGGTCTGAGGAGTCCGGGGTGGGGGAGACTGAACAATTTCACTGAGACATGTGAGCCACCAGTGCAACAATGCTGTTGAAGGGCAAAGTAAAGAAAGGCGGGGTGGGGAGCAGCACGCTATCCGTCCAGGAATCCGTTTCTCCACCAGACGGCAACGCGTTCATCTTCGTTTTGTTCATGCGTGTCGGTTTTTAGGGGTATTTAGTCAGTAGTAGCTCATGGAGAAAAGAGGAAGGGGGGGGGGAAAGGTGCAGCGGGTCAATAAAACGGCACTGTTAGCTCGCTGAGCTACACCAGTGAAGCGTCTTAATAATGAAGATGTATTGATCCCCTCGTCGTGACTCATTTGGACCTACACGTCACCTAATGTGTAAACAAGAGTTCACGCTTTCAGGCTGCAGTTTTAAAGGGTCGGTATTATGTGTTTTTAGCTAAATCGAGTAGTTATGTCGCCGTTAGTTGTTATCAGGGCTGTTGTAGAAGAGTATTTCAGTAAACAAGTACTCTATCGATTATTCTGACGATTAATCGAGAACTCAGATTTTAAAAAATGAGAGAGAGAGAGAGAGAAGTGTCCCATCAGTACGGCAAGCCATTTTAACATAAAATCGGTTTTACATTCAGATATCTCAAATTGTTTTATGACTAGATGTTTCAGTCATTTGAGATATCTCTAATTATATTTTGACTAGACAAAATACCTATTTGAGAAATCTGTAATTACGTTCTGATTTACCACTGAGTTGTAAGGAGACTTCAATTCAAGATTATCTACAATGAATCACTAGACATAAAGTAAATTCAAGATATCTCGATTTTAGTTTTGACTAGTCATAATTCTAACTAAAGATATCTGGAATGACAACATAATGCAAGATACCTTAAATGTATTTTTGGATAAGATATATATATATATATATATAGTTTTGACTGGCGAAATGTAAATTTGAGATATCTCAAATTGTCATCTTGACCAGTCAAAATTCCTTGTCAGATATCTCCAAACGATTTAGAGATATCTTGAACTACGCAGCTTTTCTAATCCAGTTTATCTGAAATGAACATTCTGAGCAGTCAGAACGGCATCACTGGCGAATTCATGTGAAAGCGTCCTGCCGTACGCGTGGAGACCCGGCGTGGCTCTTCGTGGACGACTGCTAATTATGGCAACTTGGCAGTGAGCGGCGCTGCGGAAGGCCTGTGAGCTTGGAAATAAGCATCTCGCATTCCAGCTGGAGTTCGGGACGCTTTACTGCGCTGACAACATGGCACCGAGGCAGAGAGCCAAGCCAAATCAGCAGCGGAGCAACGTGTTATTACAGCATTCTTTTCTCTTTTCCACAGTTACGGGGTTGGGAGATGGAAATCTGTGACTCTGGGTTTTGTTCAACCGTTATCAAAGCAGCACGGTCGGAGCATTGGCTCTCAGAGGTGGAAAACGTGACATTTTCAGGATCTGTTCCCGTTTTAATTGGGTTCGCGCTCGTAGCTTTGGACGGATATATTGTTTTCCATCCATGCATCTATGTATCGATTGCTCTTGTCCGGTTTTCCTTGCAATGTTGCAGGAGCGTTGTCGCCCATCTCCAGTGGCGCTTGGCCAAGACGCGCACCGCTGTGCAGGCCCAGATGTGACGCGAGAAAGACCAACACAAAGCAAACAAGGAGTTGCCATGAGCGACATATTTAGAGAGAAATGAACAACAGCAGCGACTGCAAGGTCTAAACTGTGATCTACATGGTGATTAATCCAGTGAGGAAGAGGAAGGAAAATGACATGGAAAATGAAACGGCAAAATTTCCCAAATAGAAGATGCTAAATAGTATTTGGAAAAAAGTATTTCAAATGGCTGATGATGTGTTTTGTTGTTGTTTCACTCTCAGAGTTTGTAGGTTTTCACGTTGATTCAAGCTCCACACTTCAACAACCGAAGTGTGTACGAGATCAAAGGTCAGGTCAAACAGACGCATTCAAGATGGTTTCAAAAGTAAAAAAAAAAAGCTTATTTTGTAAAAAAAAAAATCGAAAGCGTTCATCATTGAATTTGAGAAGATAACGGAGGATTACACTGCGATAAACTCATCCGTGTTCAGGTCCGTCCTCCGAGCCTAATTTACAAACGTTCCGTGAAAATACTGTTTTTCCATGAGTCACCCTTATGAAGGGCGCAGATGGCTGCGAATCCATAAGCGATAGGCGGCGCTGCGTTGCGCTGAGGCGTCAGAACGTCAGCAGAGTTTCAGAGGACCTTCGCCATCAACTGAGCCCTTCCTGCTGCAGGTAACAGCAGCTGGCGGTCGCCGTTTTTTTTTTTTTTTTTTTCTAAAAGCAAGTGTTGCATAAGAAACAGGTCACAGGAGACGAGTGGAGGTCAATCGCAGGCGTCACCGTCCACTTTTCCGCATCCTTTACAAAGTTATAAAACAGGAGTGCAGTCAGGCATCATATCCGCGTCCCGACAGGAGATTCCTGTTTGACTTGAGCTTTGCGCTGCAAAGCCCCGGCAGTCTGTGCGCTTCTTTACCCAGATGTCTGTGGAGCTGAGCTGGGAGTCTGGAGCTTAACGCTGAGCTGCAAGACTCACTAACACCTGTACAGAAGATTTTATTATTATTATTATTATTATTATTATTATTATTATTATTATTATTATTATTATTATTCTTTTAGGTTTGAGAACAGGCCTCCAGGTGAAGCACTGAACAGTGAACGTTGAGCTTTGACAAATTCTTTCCTCCCCCCAGAAGTGAGGGAACGAAGGCTGACCTGCTGAATCTTTGTTTTTTTTTTTAGTGAATTATCCAGGATCCCTTATTTGCACTCCGACAAATAAGAGCTCTTTTCTCTATTTGCTATTCCTCTGTTGCTTTGAGTCACTTGGCAGGGAAATGCAGCTCGTTTTCATTTTCAACTTTCATTTTTTTTTAACGCTTTCAGTTCTCGTCTCACTTCGTCGCTCAGGCTGGGCTTTCTCCCATTGACTTGGATTTTCTCCAGCAGACGTCCCAGTCGGCAAACAGGAAGGAGAAGTCGTGATCGACGGCGCTGATTTTCTGCACAGCTCACGCGATTCCCAGGAAGCTTCTGGGCGTCGAACCGGCACGTTATCACAGCTGATCGTCAGCGAATGGGTGAAATTTTAAATCCTCGACAGAGTCCACGGCTTTAACTAAGACCCTCTGTACGAAGGCTAGAGTTTGGTAGAAGTGTGAAAAAAAATATCCTCAACACTTTATTTACCAGCTGACTGGCAGAAAATGTTATGTTTTCAATCTATTTGTTGCCTGGTTTTTGATTGCTAAATCACAAGACACATAATTGACATAAGGCGAGCAATCCTTGACGGTAATGCAGTTTACATTTGGTCATTTAGAAAAGAGTTCCAGTTGTTTCTTGGACTTGAACCTCATAAAACGGATAAATCGGAGCCAGACTGGCCAGACTGAGCCCGGCGCTCTGTTAGCCGCAGAGGCGTCCAGTTAGAATCACTGGTCTTGTGTGAGCTAATCCATCCAGAGGTTTGATTTATGGGGTCTGCACCGCTTGAGGTCGGCCTCATCAACGGGGAGTGGATGCTGGGAAGCATCCCAGGCTGGCGTTACTGGACTGGGCCTTTTTTAGGACCTGCTGCTACTTTGCTATTTCTTCACAAACTGGATCACTTTCTGGGATTTCCAAGGCAGCTTTGAAACATTTCCAGCCACAAAAAATTGATTACAGGATGCAATGTATTAACAGGGCTGTTTTTAAATGTTTCTTACACGCTATCAAAACAAAAGGCAGCAGATATAGCAGACTTCATGAAAACACCAGTAGTTTCTCTTTTCCTCCTGTAACTTTTAGTCATTCTTACTTTCTTGCTTTTGTATTCTTGTGTTCCGGAGGCAACGTCGCATAAGCTTTTTATCACAAGTGCGACCTTTGTAAGAACCGAATTGTCAAAGTGCCAGCAGAGGTTTTGAAACGGCGTCACCAAACAGGACTCGGACTGATTTTTGCGGTCCAAAAATAGCTCCCTCTGTGGCTAACAAGAAGAAGCTCTTAAAGAAACAAAACAACATTATAGACAAGTAAAAATGAAAAAAAAAAACAACTAACTGATCTAAACTGAGACACTTAAAATGTGCATCTTTAACGACTCTTTAGACTATAAATATATTTGTTTCCCCAGAATTTTCACGTTCACTGAGACGCACCTGCATATTACACCAAGATTTGGGCTTAATCTCGCTCAACGACTTGCCCGCCAGAAAAGGGACGGAGAGGGGAAGAGGAGTTTGGAAAGCACTTTGGGAAACCTCATCAATTATCAAGAATTGTGAAGCACGGTGATCGACTGCTGCACCGCCTCGGGTAAAACTTACGCTTTCCAGAGCGAGGATTACCATGTTGACACAAACGGTTTGCTATTTCTCCCCACGCCGGGCTGGAGATGCTGCGCGAAAGCTGATCTTTTAAGTTTCAAAATTAGAATTCCTTATCTGGGGCCTGGGGGCTCATGCGTACCGTCACCATTTATCATCCGGAGGTAAGCAGATCTTAAACGTGGCAAATGGGGTTGAATTTTAATAGTGTCCCTCAGGGCGACGGCGAAATACAAAACAGGCGAATCCCAACAACAGAGGTTTGTTGGAGAGCTAATCACGAGAGAGCAAGTTCACTAGTCTGATGAGTGAGTTCATCTACTGCCTAATGAGCTTAAATCTGCTTTCGCTGTTTGGCTGTTTGAAGGTGGTTTGGTTTCAACCTGTGGGGATAAAATATCATTTTAACTTTTTGAAGTCAAAGTCTGAACCCGGCTTGACCCAGATTCCACTTTAATCTCAAAATGAGTAGCAGTGATTGCGCGAGAGGCGACTGAACGGCCTGACCCGTTCGCCGTGGCATGCTTAATGCCATATTTCATTATCCACAATAAATTGTTGTCATGACGTTTCCTGAAGCCTGCGACGTGTTCAGTCGGCGGTGAGTCGGTCACATTGTTAAAACGAATAAGACGTACAAAGCAACGTGGAGCCAGCGTCGAATCCTCGCAGGTAATTAGGAAAGCTCCAGTGGCTCCAGATGATGATCAGGACGTTGGAACAGATGCTATTAAGTTGTAATTTGCAGGTTGGGCTCGTCTCCTCCGAGGCGTGTTTGGCATTCTTTATTCGTCTTTCCAAGTAGCTAATGTATGCGGTTCTCTCGTTCTGCTGACAAGACAATTATTTTCAAGAAAACAACCAAAAAAAAAAAAAAAAAAGAGGACAAGATGTGGTAGAAGTAAATTTATTCCCTTCGTAAACCGTACAAACATGTCTCTGGTGTCTCCACAAATGCTTGCTGGCGCTAAAAACAAAAACACATTCTGATTAAAGCAGTGGTTCCCATAGATATGGACTATAATAAAAGTGGATTAAAGTGAGGAAACTGGACATGAAGGTGCAGCATTATGTAAAAATTCACTCGTGAGCTTTTTCGTCACTTTACTTTGATTCTTTCATGGAATCCTTTTGTCTCCCGTGGCAACCACTCATCCGTGCAAAACGCCTGGGTGGATCTAGCTCCGCCCAGGAGCTTTCAAGGTGTCAAAATGCAAAGTCAAATTTCTTTTAAGTCATATTTGATAAATATACATAGACTTCTAACAACTGAAGATAGCATAATTACTGTCCCACTTAAATCATGTCTGTCCAACAAGTTCTGCGTCGTCCTCCGATACACAACCATGTCACATATAGATGTTAATATAAAGGTAAGGTTTAAAGTAAAAAGGTGGGCAGATTTCTTCTGTTTTTCTGGGGTCGGTGGGGTTTGTCCCACCTAAATATTTTAACGCCGTTAAATAAATGTTTATATCAGACAAAGAGGCCCTGAATTGGCAAAGAAATTTCAATTTTTCACACATGTTTTGAATTATTAAGAGGAGAAAAACCCAACAAAATTAGAAGTTCATTTTTGCCAAATCAAATATGTTTGACGTGAACCACCTAAACCATGCGTCTCTGTCTGAAATCATCAGACGGAGGCTTTCGCTGTGCATCAGACAAACGGATATGATTGTGGTGGTTTCACTGCTAATATGGTGGACAGCTGGATTTGTAGTCAGAATACCAAGAGTGGATACGAAACACCCAGAGAGATTAGTTGTCGAATATTACGTGGCGTACTCTCTCCACTGTGCTGCCTCACGCCCACACACTGCCACTTCTCACTCATCAGACTCGAAACCTTGAAATGACTGAACACCATCAGCTTCCACACAGCAACTGCGCACAAAATGGACACACAGCTCAGACCTCGTCAAACGTTATCGTTAGGACTGAGACACAGGCTGTATATTGAATATTGAATGCTGGCGGCAGGTAATTGTCTATTTGCATGTTTAAAACGCTCAAACCCACATGAGTCATAATTAGAGTTGCTAATGTAGAGTCTATTTTAATCAAAACTATTCAATCAGCTGCAACCAGAGTTCACTTAACCCAGAAGTAAAGAGGCGAGCCTAATTTTTTTTTTTTTTCAACGAATAATGTTGCCCCCTGGTGGCCATTAGATAGAATGCAGCTTCCACATATTAGTGGACATGTTGCACCCATCTTGTGCCAACACTGTGTGGTCAGTGGCATGTAAACTGTCAGCAACTTCCCCTCGGGGATCGACAAAGTATATTCTATCCTACTCTACTAAAGTTGTTAGTTTTTAATATGTAACACACTCTTTCAATACAATGCTACACCTCGTCCCTGCAAAGGCCTATATTTAAAGACTTGGAGTGACCTTCTTAGGGTGCAGTCTTACATTCTGCACTCTTAGTCTCAAAAGCACATGCATTTTTATAAATTTTCAATGCCATGACCTACAAAAAAAAAAAAAAAAAGCTCACAAATCAGCATGTGAAAAGCCCACAGTGCGCTGCAGTCCTGAAACTGCGTGGCCCACATTTGATTCAATCGGAAAGGAAATAAGAATAATGTGTGACAATAGTGCAGCCAAAATGAGCTTCTTCTTCTTCTTCTTTTTTTTTTTAACGCTTAAACTTGCAGCCACAGCAGCGAGATCCCCCAAAAAAAAAAAAAAACACACACACACAAGAAGGGCTTTTACACCACAGAGAGAAACATCCGCGATCTTCCCTGTGAGCCGCCCTCGAGAAATCACCATGGAAACAATCTGATGAGGAGTTTAATCAATAGCAAATTAAATGTACAATTAGAAGACTCTGGCAAGTGTTTCCAATTACATGAGGGAATCTGACATGGAAAAAAAAACACGATTAGAGGCGCAACAGAACTATATTTAGTACGGTATAAGCACCTCCAAACAGCAGGAGACCAAACAGAGCAGAAGAGTTTGATGGAGCAACGTGGTCTGCTTCTTATTTTTTATTTTTCCCCCCCCTCCTTGGTGCATCACGTCAGAGACGTCAATGAGTGTCGGACAGGAAGAAGATCCCTTATTTTGTGCTGTAAGTGGAGCAGGGCTGATGGTTGGAGTATAGGTCCACAAAAAGGATGTCATCTGGGAGGTATTTTTAGAGTGTGAGGCGCTCTGATAATCGTCCGCCGGTGCAATCTGCCTGCAGGTTCCCAGCGATAATAACTGCTCTCATTCAGCACATTCACTCAGAGGCAGGACGCACAGAAAAGAGCGCGCAGTTAGAGAGAAGAGCATCTATAAGTGATGAGAAGAACAATGTCTGCGTGACATGATGTTCAGGTTTTGGAGAGGCTTAATCATCCTGTTAGTATTATCTGGCAAGATCGGATGAGATTTTAACAGGGTGGCACTGTTTGGCAGAAGTATCAACCGACAACAACTTTTTTTCATACATTTACGGTGTGACACAGAACTTACTTTTTTGCAGAGGTAAACCGTAATCATTTAAATTACAAGAATCAACTATCAATTTAGATTTTTATCATTTCTCCTCCGTGTTTTGATATTAATTTGATTTAATTTTTTTTTGTTTGTTTGTTTTTTTTGTCCACATTTTCAATAATATTAGCAATAATATACTTGATGGTCATGTGTAGAAATAATAACAACGTAGAATAATGTAGTAAAGAAATTGATACGATTAAGAATAATATGAAAACATTATCTATCTATCTATCTATCTATCTATCTATCTATCTATCTATCTATCTATCTATCTATCTATCTATCTATCTATCTATCTATCTATCTATCTATCTATCTATCTATCTATCTATCTATCTATCTATCTATCTATCTATCTATCTATCTATCTATCAGCTGACTCTGACGTCACTACCGCTACCGCGAAGGCGCACACCGGAAGTGGCTAGTGGAAGGGACACGGCTCGGCGGCTAGCTAGCAGCATGAGCGGAATCACGTTGTTTTTATCGGGGGCAGCGGGTCTCCGCTCCTGGACACGTCCTCTTCTCCTTCTGCTGACATTCTCCTCGTGGCTGCCGGCCTCGGCGAAGCCCGGCAGCCTCAAGGAAGTGACGGACGGGGACTGGGAGAAGATCATGACCGGAGAGTGGATGATTGAGTTGTCAGTGTCCCGCTAACAGGCTAACCAGCTAGTTTTGCAGCTTCTGCTTTGGACTAAAACCCGAGTTCCCGCGTCAGCTAAACCAGCTTAAAATAAGTTTATGCCCGTCCTAATGTGGTCACATAACGCTACGAAAAAGTCGGAGCTTTTTTAGGAAAACGTACATTGCTAACCAGCTTGTGTGGGGGGGCGGGTGGATGCTAACTTGAGGGCTAATGATGTCGAGCAACGCGACGTGCAAGAGAAGTTGAAAGCTTTTTAAAACTTTTTCTCCCGCAGCTACGCGCCCTGGTGTCCTGCATGCCAGCAGCTGCAGCCGGTGTGGAAAGAGTTCGCGGACTGGGGGGATGACATGGGCATCAACGTGGCCAAGGTGGATGTGACAGAGCAACCTGGTGAGCAACACTAACTAGTTCACACTGCGACTGTCCAAGTACTCAAAACAAATCTCTATTAAAAAGCCTCATGTAAGGCTTATAATAAAGGCAAAACAGGCTTTAAGTGTTTATATTAGCTATTTTAGCCTATTATCAGAATAACTAAGTGTGTACATAATTAGCATTCGTGATTAAATGTTTATTTTCCCGCCTGTGCGTCCTGGAAGGAATGATGCACCACGTGACTCTGTTGCACGACGGCGCTTTAATTTTACCTCCCATCACAATATGAATGTTTTCTGTTTCGTTGCATTGATAAAATGAAAGAAATGCAATAAAGAAATCAGATTTTTGATGTCGTTTTTTTTATCATGAAGATTCTACAGGGGAAAAGACATTTTTCCTTTTGGAACCTGGAAAATCTGCTCCCAAACGCAGTTTGCATAAAGACGATCGCTGCTCGTAAAGAATCACCGTTAAGTTTGTGATGGAAAAAGCAGAGCGGAACACGCTTAACGTGGCCCTGGTGTGCAATAAAACGCAACCTGCGGTTATGAAATAAAGCAGTTGCCGTTTGAAAAGGTAACGTGCGTAAAATGAAATGAATGCAGTTTAAGTTTGATTTCTGTGCGAATGCAGAGCAAGTCAGTGAGATGGTAAAACACAGCAGCTTCCTCTCCTCTTTTTGACACGCAGCCGTCCTCAGACCTGAGCAACAAAACAATAATATCCCTAAGTGTCATTCTGAATATATACTGACAACACTCACTAATCAATTTATAATATCAACCACTTTGCTACTAAATATATGTGCCTATTCGGCAGGATTGTGTTCTTGCGTGTTTAATGCGATCTCTGTTTACGAACGTCAGCTTCTCGACATCGAGCTTGAAAGATGTAGCTTTAATCTCGATGCAGCAGCTAATATAACACATCTTCCCTGGTAGACTCAAGCTAACGCATTAATGTGAGGCTGCAAAAAAAACAAACTACTAAGTCCTCCCTGCTGACTGTCGTCTCTTTCCTCTGAAAGGTCTGAGTGGGCGATTCATCATAACTTCACTTCCTACAATATACCAGTACGTATCTGCATGCTTTGTGGTTTCCATTGCTTCCGCTTTTGTGTGCTTGTTTTTTTTTTTTTTCAACAGTACCTAAAGATAATTGCAGCAAATATAGTTGAATGCTGCACATACTCTGAGGTGTATGTTAGAATCTCTCATTATTATTATTTAAAAAAAAAGAGAAAAAAAAAGCAAACTAACTGTGGGTTAGTTATTTTTAACAGGTGATGTTTCTGTTTATTTGTGTCCATTTGGTGGCGATGCTTTTAGAAGTCAAATCAAGATAAATCTTTTGAACATCCTGCTGTTGCAGAAACAGTTTTGAAGTGTTGCATGTATTTCCTGTTTGACTTTTCTCAAACCAGAAACGGCTGGCATAAACATTAGAAATAACACTAGTAAAATAAGTGGAAATTATTTATTTATTTTATCAGGAGTTTTGAGGAAAAGCCTGAGCTCCGACTGAAAGCCCCGTTCATTTTGTCACCGATTAAGAGTTTTCATTTCATTTCAGCTGCAAGGACGGCGTTTTCCGCAAGTACCACGGCGCTCGTACCAAAGAAGATTTCCTCAGCTTCGTCGACGAACAGAAATGGAAAAGCACGGAGCCCATTTCTTCGTGGTTCGGGCCGTCCTCGTTTTTGTAAGTGGCTAAAAAAAACCAAAAAAAAAAAGACCTCCCGTGCAAAACGCGTTTGCGTCCTTTTGTGTTTTCTGAAATCTCAGAAGGCGCCGGTGGACGTGAACTCCGTTCACGGCGTCTTCTTGTGGGCTTTCAAAAGCGACACACGAGCAGGTAGACGCTTTTGCGACTGAAATGTCTGTGTGGAGTGACGTGCTGCTTTCGCCTCTTTCTGCAGGATGAACTCCATGTCGGCTTTGTTCAAGCTCTCCATGTTCATCCGAGTAAGTAAATGAGACACTCATTGATTTTCGCAGACTGTACTTTGAGAGGACTGTAATAAATGGCGAATATGACGTCGTTATGGCAGCAGAAGATTGAATCATTTCCACCATTTGAACTTTAAATAGTGTTTAAAGTGGGGCTTGATTGCACATTGTACCGGGGAGAGTTAAAATCCCATCCTAACTATTTTTAGTCTTAATCAAACTTTCTGTTCGCTGTTGATAAATGACACCGTTTTGCGTTTCAGGCAATGTTAAGAATGAACGTTGCTGCTCAAGCACTTTGTGCATCTTGAATATTCGGATCATTTCAAGGCCCAAAAATATGTGAGAACTCTTGTTTTGTTTCCCAGCGTTGCCATAACTACATGACGGAGCAGCTGGGGATTCCAGTTTGGGGCTCGTATGTCATCTTTGGCCTGGTCACCTTGTTCGCGGGCCTGACGTTGGGTCTCGTGAGTACTTCTCTGGCGCTCCATGAGAAAGCTGTGAATCAAACGGACCGTCGATAGCTTCTGTAATCGTAACACTTTTGTCATTTTAGTTGCTAGTGTTCATCGCAGATTACGTCTTCCCTTCGCGACGGTTTTCCTCACACGATTACTACCAGAGTGAGTTTGTGCTTAATATTTATGTCATGCTGTGACGCATTAATACTTTATGAACAGCTTCAGACTTTGGTTTCAACCACAAACTTGAATGTATTTTTTTCTTTAAGGGTTTCGAGTGAGAAATGATCAAGTAATGCGTATTTGAGTACAGAGAACCTGCTAAGCTTGGTGGTGCAGTCCACCAGCAGCCAACCAATCAGGTTTATTTGTGCAGCGCGTTTCGGCAGCAAGGCAGTTCAGTGTGTTTTGCATCATTAAAACACAAACGTGAGAACAACATACAATCAACAGTTGAGAAATCACAGACATTACAGTTTGTCCAGTACCATCATCAATATGCATCATATTCAATTTAATGTACGATGTAAACAACACTTAGCAGGTGGGCAAGTTAAGCCTGGTGGCCCGCCAGGCTTATAAGAAACATTTGCATGATTTTCAGATGCTCCACATTTTAAAATAGTTTTTCCTTTTGGGGGGGTTGAGCATTGAAGTTTGTGATTGAAATTTGAAGAGGTTCAAGAGTTTTGGATGCGTCTCAGTCTCATGTAAGAAAAGGTTTTAGCGTAGCTTGTAGCTAGCTCAGAGCCTCCCTGATGTTGCGTGTGCGTTTCCGCAGAGAAACAGTCAATGGAGCAGTCCCGACTGATCCAGAACCAGGACGAGGACCAGGAGGCCGACGGCGAGGAGGACGACGACGAGGAGGAGGAAGACGACCAGGACGGGGCCTGGAGAAGGCAAAGGGAGTCCCCCGAGGGCCAGGGCTACCCCGACGAAAACCTGAGGAAGAGAGCGGTGGCAAGCCACGAGGACGACGAGGAGGACAGCTAGAGAGTCGGCGCCGGGATTCCCGTTTTTGGTTCGATAAGAGCACAGTGGGGTCAGCCGCAGATGGAGGAGCTGTGGTCCTGAACGGCAGTATTTAGAAGAAGAGGTCCAAAATCTTCCCCATCCCCCCGCTCCCACCTACCCAAGACACACCCCGCTGAACTCCCCTCCCCACTCTGCTAAAAGCGGGAGACTTCTACCTCGGCTCTCTCCACCTGAGCAGCAGGCTCCAACTGGAACAACAACGAAAACTTTCCTCACACGTGTTTTTACATGCGGCGTACGTATGAAGCGGAGTACAGACGAATATTTGATTCACTGTTTATGCTATGCATTGTTTCTCAAAAATAGTTTTTTTGTTGTTTTTTTTCTTTGAATTCTAACAAGCTTTGGTCTGCAAATTTCACTCTACAAATGGGTCATTTCATTCTGTACACACAAACATCATTCTGCTGGTAGACTAGTTTAATCTTTAATACATCAAATCTATTTAGCTTCGTCATATTAACATGAAAACGCTGATGTTCCAAATGGGAACAATTGCCACCGGTTATGTTCAGTCCAAATTAAACCTCTGGATGATTGATGTGGATCTGGACTTTGGTGTGCGGCGAACTTCTCAAAGTGATTTAATATGAGCGCAGCAGCGACCAAAGACGTTCAAAACCACAGTTTGAAGTCTGAACGACTCTCCGAACACAGCAAGTGATCTGTGGCTGCAACTTCCTTCCCACTTTACGATGTAATGCTTTACTGACAAACGTTTCGCTTACCATGTTCCAGTGAAGACAGAATTGAGAAAAAAAAAAAAATATAAAAAAAAACCATGAAAGCAGCACTTGTGTAACTTAAAATGAACCGCGTGCAATAAAATGTATTGTTAAAAAAAAAAAAAAACAACACACAGGAAGTGATGAGGCAGGAACTCCTTTAATGCACGACGCTCAGTCGTGACGCAAGTTTGAGTTGCAGTGTATATATTTTACCGAAATCTTCACCATAAGCACATTCAGACTTTTCGTTAGGGGGGGGAGGGAGAAAAAATATTTTATTCACTCCAAACGTAGTACATGGTGTGTTCGTACTGCTTGGACATGGATTATGTTGCTGTCATTTTCTGGCCTAATGTTTTCATGTATTTGTTTTTTGCTGTTATTATGAATGTTTACTTTAGGATCCTCCTAAATGTGCTGCTGAGGCAGCAGCAGACTGTATGCATGCTGAAAGGCAATAAAAAAAAAAGGACAAAGTGAAGTAAGGGGATGGGGGGGGGGTTGATGCCAGGAGGGTTAGACTGGTTTTGGTTTGCAGTGCTGTACACAGCTGAGAGACTTTCGTCTGTTTTAGTTTAGTTTTTTTTTTGTTTTTGTTTTTTTTTACCTTTTTCCAAAAATTCAAGCGTCGGATTCAAAGCTACAAAAATCACTTCTTGCTAGAAGAACAAGAGTATCGTCTCACCTGCATTTTCACACACTTCTCGTTTTTCTAGGGCTTGTGATGAACTTCACGGACTATTGACACTCAAATATTGTTTATAATCTCCTTAAAAATGGATGCGTTCATTTGGAAATCCCTCAATTGGTCAGTTTTGGTTTTTCTGTTTGTTTTTTTTTCTGATGGCTATTTATGGCTCGTAGCATTTTCACTCTACTCTGGGCAGCTTCTGCTCTTCATTTCTTTGAATAAAAGTTTAACAATAAAACCTTTTTTTTTCTTCTTGTTTCTGTAAGCAGTTGACGTAACTGAGCGTTTCTTTGATTGGATTAATATAAAAACAGTTCATCGCATAAAGACGTCCTTAGCTCCAGTTTGAATTGACATGTTGAAAAATGACACGGTGACGTGTAGGAAAAAAGTCAGGAGACTTGTTCGATTGCAAAGGTCGGAGACTTAACAAACTGGCACAATGTGGATACATTTAAAAGCTCCTTTATGGTGACTTCTGTCTGTCGTCATTGTCTTGCAGTCTTGAATGACCGCTTGAGACCAAACTAGAACCTGAAATACAAAAATCCTGCCAACATTGAGGATTATGTCATTTCTGCTCCAGTTCTGACCAGCATTTTTTCTCACCTCTTGTTTCTTTCTACAGCTGTGTGAAAGGTCTTCTGCTTCACATAAAATGTCCTATTATTGCCCTAAACTTTGAATCATAATTTCGATTTTCCTCCATTTATACCATCATCAGCTTCAGTCCTCAGTTGAGAGAGCAAATACTCACATTTCTGAAATTTAAACCATAAAAAAAAAAAAGAAAGAAAAAATCCACTTTTTATAATTTAAACTTGGATGTCCTATTTCATACTCTTCAGAATGGTATTTGGGGTTTAAGTCAGGCTCTAAGACTGCCTCCCTGATGTAAAAAATGTTTGTGTTAAAACTACACTAGATTGTAGTCATGCATTAAAAAACATATTTTCTAAATGATTAAAAATAAACCCTATATTTCAGGTCGGCAAGCAAAAGTGAAAAAAAATAAAAGACGACATTGTTTTATAAAACACTGCAGGCTCAGTCGCCGCCAGCAGATGTCACTGTTGCATTGGTTTAGAGCAGCGCTGAAAGCCACACGCAGGTTTACCAGCGAAGGCAAATAAACATCAGAAATTTGCATCGGTATGTGCGGCGATTGTGAAACTGCGCTTTCATATGTCCTCTGACTTGATCTCTCGGGGAGGCTTCCCGATTTCTCTGCAGAACCTCCTCCGCCCTCTTGTGCAAAGTTGTTCCCTATGGAATAGGGGAAAAAAAAAAAAAAGCCTGACTGTGGAGCTGAGATGTAATCAGGACTGTAATTGCGGCCTTATGCACACGCTCCGTTTAGCGTAACAGCTCAACTTAAACTGTTACAGGAAGGGAAAGCGGGCGAGGGTGTTCGACGGGATTCCCCCGCTGCACTCCGCCAGCCTTTCTGCACTGTCATACAAAGCAGCTCGGTCTGGCCTGCAACAGCCATGCATCGGCGATGTTCTGTTGTGCAATGGTAACTGAAGGCAGATGGTGTTGCTGAGGTTGCTCTCTTTTTCTGTTCTTGTTCATTTAGCTCGCTCCACTCCATTTAGTTTTCTTTCATCCTTGCTGCCATTTCCTCCAGATCTTCAGAGTAAAGCGCCAGCTTGGCAGTAGCGGGAGAGAAAGGCATGCTGGGTACAATGGCGCAACTAAGCTGTGAGGTGACATGCGAGGAGAGGAATGTCACAGAGTTTATTGCCCGTGGAGTCTTTTCGCTGCAGAGAGTGAAGCTGCGTGAGTGTTTTATCCTCTAATTTAGTGCAAAGAGGAGAAAATGAACAGTGACGTGAATATTTTTCGCGGCTTCCACATCATGACATCTGTTGGAGACCCGATTCTTGATTTATTCTCAGAACATGCCCAGAAGGAAAGGTTTTTTCGACCCTTTGTTTCGGTCATCTGTTTGGAGAGGTTTTGGTTTGAGTCTTCTGGTAGAACTGACCTGGATTTAGATCATCTCCTCCAGTTGCCAGATTGTTCAATGTGGTTGCATGAATCCTGGGAATCGTATTCATCGACCTCCAGTTCAATCTTCACATTCAAAAATCACCAATGCAACTCCGCCAACCTAGAAAATAGTTCTTAAGAGGAAATACTGGACCTAATAGGTTGGTTTACTAGCTTGTGTCAGTGGCCCTATTCCCCAATCTATCTGGAGAGGTCGTTACCAACAAGTGAGAGATTACCTAGAGTACTTACCTGTCTGCCCACAACCTGCAGAGGTACTTACCAAATACTGTGTACCTCCAACTGTGATGCAACCCTAAAAGTCTTGACTCTAAAACAAACAGGTTCTCTGTAGATGGCTCCAAATAGGCATCGCTAATACCGATATTTCTTTTTCACATCAGAACTTGAGGCCTGTAAAACCACGTTTGGTACTTTACCTTGATTTCCTCCGTTTTTCTTGCATTCGAGATACTGCCGTCACCATTTCACTGGATGAGGTGGTTCAGGCCATCTTCAGGCAGCTAGAAGTTACACCATTTTTGATGCTGTGGTACGAACGAGACTCTTGATGCTGAACCGTAAAGGTTTACTCCACTCTTGGGGCCTGGTTGTGCCTGCAGTGTCTGACATTGTGATAGAAAATCTGTCTTTCTCTCCATTTGGAGAGGAGCGTTCTTACTGTAGCAGCATTCACCAATTTAAAAAAAGAACCGCAGGGAATGCGGTGAGGCTTGAGCAAAGGCAGTGGGGGGAAGTTATTGACGTATAAATTCTCTCAAAGACATCTGGCGCAGTAAGGTAGACCCTTTAGAGTGGAGTAACGACTCTCCTGCTGATCGGACAGACTGATGCTATTGCCGAACTCAACCATCGTAACTTTGAGGGGTAGTATAGCTGTAGTTCAGTGAGGTCAATGCAGCAGAATACCAGAGAGCAACAGTCTTGTGTGAATGTGCGGCTGTGTAACATCCATTGATATGTCGCGCATAGAAACATTTTCGGGTTTTGACCCCAACTGGGTCAACTTGTCCAGCTGTTAGCCTTCCACCGACCGGTTTCCCTTGACATCCGTCACATACAGGTACTGACTTTATTGATAACTCACTATATTATTTGGGTGAAGACAACTGTTGTTCAGCTTGGGCTTTTCTTTATCCCATCGTCAGTGACGTTGACCTTGTTCGAACCCGAGTCTTTTTTTTTTTTCCTCCCCACACATCTTTTCCCGGTTTCCCAATTCAACTGATTCATCGGATGAATTGTGTTGGCAGATGCATCTTGTGTCAAAGCTCTTATTGATAATAGGATCCCAATTATGCAAGTGACTTAAAGCTATAATCTCACCAGGCAAACGGTTGGCAGCCAAGCGCTGGAGTTTTATGACGGGAGGGTGGAGCTTTTCTCCGTCAAGCAGCACGAGGAGGAAGCATTCGAGGATCCAGCTCTATTTATGAATTGAAATCCACGGGCCTGTTGCCAGAGGAGACTTTTTGCTTGACCACAAAAAGCCATGAGAAAAATTCAAGAGTTATATGATCCAGCTTCTCTCTGTCTCTCCTTCTGGAAGACCCGACGCCAGCGGGGTGGGAGTGCGAACGTCGAACAAGGCCGCGCTTGTTCTCCGAGCTGCCGTGTCCCCTGCATGTCCTCTGTGTGGTTAGTACATTGAAACCCAGAAGGAAGGTGTGGAGACAGATTCCTCTGTTTGGGCGATGATTTAATGTTCAGACTGAAATTTTGGTGTTTTGTGGGTTTTTTTTTTTCTTTTCTAAAATTAAAAACAAACTGGAATCTGGGCCGATAGAGCTAGCGGTGATTGTTTTTTTCTCCCAGCTTTCCTATTGGCTATGGCCCCGACGGAAAAGGGAAACAAAAAGTCACATCCCACCAACTGCTGCTGAAATCGACTCTATTGTCATAAATCAGAAGATGTACACCTAGAGACGCATCGATCAGAATTTTTGTGACAGATTCCTGGGCTGTGGTTTCTGTGAAGACTGGTTGCTCTACGAACAGTTTACGAGAAAAGCATAAAAACATTTCTGTCTTTCTGTTGTTGATTATTTATATGAGGAGAAGAGGTGATGTTACACTCTGGTTACCGGGCAACTTCTCAGTTTATCACTGAAACTGAAATAGTGAAAAAGGGTTATTGCTCTGACGATGAGTCTCTTAAAATAAGCCTGTGATACGCGTCTAAACTCAAATAGTCCGCCATAAGCCTTCCTGCCCAACCGGACTAATAAAAGCAAGGCTCATTTTGCATCATGGCTCCATCCGTAAAGTCAAACGCTCAGGTTGCAGCGCAGTTCAGCAGTTTGTCACCTATAATTATCGTGGCTCTGACAACACAGGCAGATCACACACTGCAGCTGTACATTGATTACTGCTCACATTCTCCTGGGCATTAGCGGTACACGTACAAGCAGCCATTTTGAACAGGTAATAAATCCTCACAAACATCCATCAGATGCGGCGGCGAGCGGCGTCTGATACGCAGCCTCTGTGGCAGTCGTCAGTCCCGATAGCGACCGGGAAAACTCAGAAAGACTCCATCCAGCTGCCGGTCGCTTTAAGGAAGCCTGACGAAACGGCAACCAAAACATTTTCTGGAAGGCAGTGAAATAATTACAGCCACGCGTCGCGTGAAAACAGGCAACGAGTTCCTTAAATGGAGGATTGGCTATAACCGTCCACAGCGCAGATATAGTAACTGTTCTTTATATATATATTTTTGAAATATTTAAAAATATACATATTTGTTTTTCTGGATTGTAGAGTGTTTTTTTGTTTTTTTTTTAGTGTAACATTTTGTGAAAGCTACATTAGCACCACGCAGTTAAACCCTCACAAGTAAAACACTGAACTGAACATATGGGCTAAAATATGAGACAAACAACCACAGCGACGCTTGATCATTTGAGATCGGCTGCTTTGGCGACGTCGCTGTTGGAAGGGACTTGCTAATGAGAACCGGAGTGACGACGCCGGTCAGAACCAGACCCAAAGTGGTATTTATCTGGCTGTCGCGGCCATTGTTGTGGTTTGGCACAAGTGGTCATTTGCTGATGCTGCGTGGATAATTACAAACGTGGTGTGTTTAAATCCCTGGGTATGGTACCGGTTTATTAGGTATCCAGGTTAGGATCGTCAGACATTTCTCCTGACTTCCTCCTCCTCCATGGATGAACAGACACACAAATAATCAGTTCATGAAGTAAAATCCGATCCTGGAGGCCTTCCTGACATTATTTTGATCTTGAGTGGATATTATGTTGTGTACGAACACCTTGAGTTTGGTGTTTCAAATCTAACCTCATCTGTCCTTTTTTTTGTTTGTTTAAACAAAACTTTTACAACTGTTTTTTTTTGTATGCTTTTATGTTCCTCAATATTCTACATGTAATATACCAAATATGTGTCATATTAGGTGAAAATACTGATTTTTGATAACCACATTCAGGTAAATGTGATTTTTATGAACAGTGTTCTCCAATGCGCTTGTTCACACGTGGAACATAAAACCTTGATGACTCAGCGACTAAATGTTTTTCCTCACTCAGCCCACCCATGTTCACATCTATCCGAGCTGAACTGTGTCACTGCCCCGCAGACCAGAAAATCACACAGTGGCCTGAGTGAAAAAATAGAGCGACACAAAGCTGCGTCGTTTCGGCTCCGTTTTCAGGAAAATGCGGTGAAAGCGGGGAAAGGAAAAGACAAAAAAAAAAAAAAAAACACCCAAAAAAACCCCCCCTGCCCCTTGTCTTTGTGTGCAAGGATCATTGTTTCACTGCAGGATACTGAAATAGCAGCAGAGCCTCTGCAGCGTCAACACAGGAAACGTTGGGACGGTTTTCAGCGTCCACGCAGGAGCTGTGTTTGGATTAAACACGTCGCTGAAAACGGCCCGTGTGGAAAACGTCTCGTTGTCTGGACAGTAAACGTCTCTCGTCAGAAACCACTGCCAGGCCTGTTGAGATATTATCAAGAGTCAGGAGAAAAGGTGAAAAGTCTGGAAGTGTGTGTGGTGTGTGTGTGTGTGTGTGTGTGTGTGTGTGTGTGTGTGTGTGTGTGTGTGTGTGTGTGTGTGTGTGTGTGTGTCTTTAGACATCTGCATTCCTCCTTTTTTCTCCCTCTAAATCTCTAAAGCAGCCTCGGGACAAAAGGAGGACAGGAGGGCCGGGCTGTTTCTTACTTGTGACCGACTGACTAGTGGATTGTTTGGTTGGAGCCTTTTGCTACACAAAGGCCTCAGGTGTTGGTGAGCAAACAGCTTCGTGAAGAGACAGAAACTATATGGAGAAGTTTACAGAAGGTTCAGTTCATAAAGGAATGTCCTCATGTTTACCCACACCTGGCAAAACACAGTTCAGAATGAAAAGGCCGAGAAGGAGACGACAGCTGAGAGATCCCTCGTGTCTCCTGAGGAGACGCGGAGAGCCACATCTCATGTGCAGCGACCTGTTGACACAACGGAGCAAAATGAAGGTTGAAATTTGGAAAATGCAACGGGGAAATACTTGTGAACACGCATTTCCGCCCAGAAAGAAACATGGTGGTGGCAGCGTCATGCTGTGGGGATGCTTTTCTTAAGCGAGGCCGGGAACCCTGGTGAGAGTCGACAGGAACAGAGGGCAAACAGAGGGCAAATCCCAGGATGTCGAAGGCTGCGACCGTCGGCTGTTTTAGATGGAGTTCTATTCGCGTGTAAAATCGGCCCAGTCAAAGCCCGGACCTGAAATCCATTTGAGAATCTGCGGAAAGTCTGGTAAGTTGTTGTTTGGATCGCAACGGGCAATCGCTTCGCAGTCACTATCACAAGGACGGTTAGCATAGCCAACGATGGTGGGAGTAGAACGGTTTTCCTGGAGCGATGAGTTGTTGCTACCATTAGCACATTCAGCAACACGTACATGAGCCTGATTGACAGCACTACGTCCCTCTCACGTGGCTCTGATTGGTTGTTTTTGGTCAGGAGCCGTGCATTTCTTCAGACGGTAATAGTTGCTCATTTTCCAGCAGATTATCAGTCTCACGTAAGACTGTCAAGAAATGGTGGCAGTTTGAATAAATATGGAGAAGAAAAAACATATTTGTGTAAGAGTTACACAATGAAGCTTTAAGACATTAAATCGTTAAAGCAAAAATAACATTTTACCCAAATCCAACTTGGTGGAGCCGTGGCCCATTTCAACAGGAATCCACTCCGTCATTCCTGGAGACACCTGCAAAACCCAGACTTTGTATGGAGCTACTTTAAACACAAAAATGTGTTATCATGCCGATCGATGTCACAGAGCCAAGGAATTTTTGATGTGACTCAAGCAAAACCCCGAATCGTTTCCACCTGGTCTCCATCTGGCTCTTGACTCTCACGACCAGAAGAGCAACAAGGCCGGCATTAAGACGATTTAACACGCGTCGCTCCCTTCAGCCTCCACTTCCTGTTTATGTTCCCAAGAAAGTGTCAGGGATCTGCAGCTCTTCTGGAGAAGAGGAAAGCTATTTCCGACACCCTCGCAGGCGAAAGATGCCTCCATCGCCACAAGGTAATTATGGGTTCTACTGCTGCAAGGACAAAAACAAAATCCCGGCCTCCATCGGCAGCCGTCGCTGAGTCTCGGAGACGGAGGCCTTTTAATTGCAGGGCTCCCGTGTTTGTCAACATGTATTTTAAGCAGCAGGCTCAGGAATAATGGAGGGGTTTGCGGGAGCCAGAGCAGCGCGCAGGTCGTCGACCTCCTCCTCGGCCGCTCGGGGTCTTCCACGCAGCGACGCGGCAGAATCGGAACGTCTGGGGTGAGACGAGAGAATCGGATCGGCTTCGCGCAGATTTCAGTACAATCTGAACTGGTTGGAAATGTCGCCAGTCTCCTGCGTCGTGGAAACTACGGGACGAAAAAGTGCTGAACGGCGCCTATGTTTGAACGACGGCAAACGTAGGCGGTCAGTGGAAAACTTGGTTTGGGTATCCTTCTCTGTCTCTGACTCCAGCCTTTCCCTACATAAACGTAGCACAAAAAAAAACTGACTGAGGAGACTTGCTTGGTCACACACTGATGTTGGACAGCAACCAGCATTCGTCTTCAGTCAGTGAAGTCAAGTGGTTTCGTTCCGCTTCACTTTGTCAATAAAAGCAATGCAGTTTTTATCTGTTTACTCCCAAATTGTGCCAATCAATCCCTCCAGATTCTTGGGAATTATTGTGTAAATTCACACAAAATCACCCTGAACTTTTCTGCTTTTTGTTTAGGTAACTGAGACAACTGGTCTCATTTAAGACCTCTTGCTCTTATGTGGCCAGGCTGTGGAAAAAATAGGTAAAAGGCCAGAGCCAGAAGAAATCTGGAGGGAGGAGAAGCTACATAGTATGATAATATCATTTTCAAATAGTAAGTTTTGTGCATTTTTGAATAGAGGGAACTTTAGCGGTGGGTGAGCGTGACGCAGTCGGATGCAACACTGACCTTCGGAGCAGGCGGCTCTGGACACGGCTGAAGCTCAGCCGCGGCTGCATGTGATCCAGAAGGAGGTCCTGGAGCAGAGCGGCGTAAAAACATCCTCTGCAAACAGTTGTAATAGTGTTTTGGTTTTTGTTTTGCAGTGGAACAGGAAGCCATCTAAGGCGTTCAGAATATACCGGAGGAGCGGAGTGGAGCGTCCCTCTGTGTTTGACGTTCACAGCCTCCCCGCTTCAAAGCTTTTCGCCCACAGAGGTTGTGAAACGTGACGCCGGGACTCGGGTCGTCGCTGAAAGGCGGCCGATGACAGGGATTTGACTGTGCGAGCAGATCAAACGGGTCCGGCTTGATCGGCTTGTGAAATCCACAGACTCTCTGGTTTAAACGCTTCCTGAGAAAGAAAGGGCGGCCGCAGTGGGACGGGTCGGGCCGAGCGCTTCCCTTTGTCTTTAAAGGTTTGGTGAAAACACAGCAGAGTTGGAGAATTTCTGATTTTTACTGCGTGGGGTCTCCAAAGTGCGGCGCGTGGGCCGATCGCCGCCCCATGGCTGTTTCCGAACGGCCCGCTGGAGCAGGTGCTTAATGCAGATGGAGGCTTTTTGTTTTTTTCTTTCATTAGAACAAAAGTATCACCGACAAGATTAAAATTTTTTACAGAGGAAAATATTTATCAACAGACTTGTCTGAGAACCCAAAATTGTTTTCTTTTAATTTATTCAGCCTCGCTTCATACTGCTGGCTTTTTTGTCTTTAAAGAGACATAAATCTTGTTCTCACTGCTGAGAAAACGCTGGATTTTTCCTCTTTTGTTTTTTTTCCAATCCGAACCCAAAAGAATTTGCAAAGCGAATACGTTCCTCTTGTTCAAGTTCAACTTGTTCAACTACAATCCACGTAGTGTTAGGGCCAAAATAATATGGGAAGTAAAATAACCAGAATAGAGTCAAAAATGAAGACAATGAGATCATAAAAAGACAAAAGTCATAATAACATGACAATAAGATGACTTTGCTCTTGTATTATTTTATCTTTATTCTCCTACTACTCTCTCAGTTTTATAACTTTATTCTCATTTTTTGTTTTTTTAAGTGTGGCTATAGTGCTCTGTCATAAGCTTCCCTTTGCTGCAAAAAAATCATTAAAACAATCTAATTTCCTTCCTTGATTAATCAATTATTGTTTGCTTTTCTTACTGTTCAGCAGTGGAAAGTACATATATGTAGGTTTTAGAAATACTTCTGGCCCACGTGACAAAAAGTTCGAACACCGCTGGTTTCACTGATTTGCTTTGAAAACCAGATTGGTGCCTGCAAACACAGGCGGCCGGCCTGATGCCCGACCTAAAACGAGATTTTCACAGGTGCCAAAATTCCTGAACTCCCACTGGGGGGGAAACTCCAGTCCGTCTGGACTGCGGCATTCCTCCTGCCGCATGTGGATGATTCATTTCTCCGATCCATCGGGTCCCGGCTTCAGCTCTTAAATCCCAGCGCTGACTCCACGGCAGCAGCCGAGGTCACTCAGCGGGGTCAGAGGTCGTCTCTGAAGCAGCTGAGGTCGAGGAAGTTTGCACCTCCACGACAAAAGACCGTCTCCTTGAAGGATCCCCCCCCCGTCTGACTGAAAGATCTGCTGAAAGACTTACACACTCACAGCATGTCGGTGACTGTCGGCGGCCATTTTGTTGTTCTGATGGACTGAATGAGAGGAAGGAAAAACATCAGTGGATCTGAAGGCTATTTAGCTAATCACCAGAAGTTGGGATTAAGTATGCGAAATCAAGATTGATGGATCTAAAAACTCATTTATCGATGAATTTTAAACAGGCAGATTTTTCGCTCTCTGACTTTTAGCAGAGAGCTAAAGATCAACTTACATACAATTATTTTGTTGTTTATTTTGTCTTTCATGTTTCTGATAAAATCGTACGGAGCGAACAAAACGCAAGTCTATTGTTGCAAGCCGGGCCTGTTAAAGGTAGAAAGTTGAGAAAAAAAAAGCCATCCACAAGGTTGAACTTTTTTTTTTTTAATCATATTTTTCCAGGTCTGACAGGAATAAACAGTTTCACTTTGGAACTACAAATACTCTTGTATTAAACACTGGAAAACAGCCAACCTAAATGTTTACAGTGTTAATTTAGCATAAAATATTGAAACTCGCATGAAAAAAAAACAAAAAAAAAAAACAACCCACATGACGCTCTTTTAAAAACACGTTTTAAAACGCCTTGCGCCCTTTGACCTCCGCGCATTCAGACACTCTGTCTCCGTCGGCTCCCGTCAAGAGTTCCTCACCGCACTAGGACAGAAGCTCTTCGCCGCCGCCAGGTCAATGTTTGGGGGACGCCGCTGGCAGATCGCGTTGCCAGGATTTCACGCTCCACATGCAGTCGCATTCCTGCAGCTCAGACTCAGCCCTTAAAATGCAGGACAGGCCGTAACCTGTTCGCATCCCCGGCCCCCGCGCCCTGCACAGTCACACTCACCTGCGTGTTTGTTTTTCCTCCGAAATGGGTCACACTGAAGTGGCTTTTGTTCGCACAGCAACGAGATTGCTCGTAAATCCTTCTCACTCGCGCGGAGATTACTGTGGACGCAGAGGCCATTTTGCAGGGATTCCTCCCATTGAGCTGAAAGCCGCTAACCACCGAATGAGCCGTCTTACAAACTGCTGAGTCAGGTTATTGAAGGGAGTCGCATTTCAATATTTGTGTGGAGGTCTGGTCTCCTGAAGGTGCAGAGCCGACGTTCAGGTTAAGACGCTGAAAAGATGCAGCGGACCATGTTGGATGATAATCCGACAGATTGCTTTATTACGCCAAAATTCACCGTTTACGTGCGGCAAAAACAGAAAATGTGACCAAGTGTTTTTTGTCCACGGTCTAGTGCAAATCTCCACACTTAATGTAAGACAAAACGAACTTGCAAGCAGCTTTTCAGCTAGATGGCATATTTGCTTTAAGTCAGTAATTCCTTAATATTTACATATAGAAACAGGATTGTTTCATTGTTGGATTATTTCATTTATAACAAGACAATTTTTCTCATGTTTCATTTTCCCCAAGATGCTGTTGCAGCAACCGGCGTGACTACAGATCCTAGCTCTCACTGGAACATTAGTCATTTAATCCTAGAGATATTCTTCAGGTGTTAGAAGGCCGACTTTGTAGCCGTCTTTATGTGACTCTGAATGTTCAGGTCAGAGTCCATCCCCACACACGCATTTTGGGGCTGATTGGCTGGTTTCTAGTTGTAATAACCAAAGAAATGTGCCGATTCTGGATCGTTCCTCTTTGGGCCCTGTTCCATGCGCCGGAGTGGCCCAGTCAAAGCTCAAACCTTAATCCAGTTGACAATGTGTAGCAAAATGTTCTTTGCACAGTTTGAGCTCCAGCCGCTTTTACAAGAAGAAAGGGGCGACGACTTCAGTCTCCAGACGCGCAAAGCTGGGAGACATGGCCAAAAATGTGGAGTGAAAGTAGTTCCATTGACTGAAAATGCCTGCCACACTTTTCAGATTTTTATTTGGTTAAAAAAGAAAATCATTAAAACAATCCATTGCATCAAATGTGACGAAATCTGAAAATACTTCAGATCGATGATCACGCTCCGAATATGTAGTAGAAATAACCAGAAAGTTTTTTTCCAAATCATCTGAAGCATATTTGTGATACAGACTGAATTCCTAATTATTGATCTGGTCAAACGTCGGTGCCTTGTTGGGGTGTTTCGGCCAGACAGCCATTGCTTCTCGCGTCGCAGCTCAAACCCTTCTCGGAAAGAAGGCGTTCGCCGACTCCTTCCCCGTGTTTACAGCAGCTTCCCTGCATTTTCCACATGAAACGACGAGCGGGGGGAATTCCATCTGCTCCGGCCGACCGAAACGCATCGTCTAACTTTAACAGTCAGTTATTTTGGGCGGAGGGGGGGGAGAGAGAAGGAATCTGGTTCTCAGCGGGTGATCCAGAACCTATCAAAAGCCACAGCGTGCACACAGGACATGCGTGAGATGTTTGGATGCCAAATGACTTTTTTTTTTGGTTATTTTCGTTGTTCCGCGGTTCGAGCCAGAGCCCTGGAATGATAATAGAGGGGGGCTTTGAAGAACCCAGACGGTTTGGGTTTTGAGCTGGGGGGGCTGTGGAGGTTGAGGGGGATTTGTTCACAGCTAATTATTTGGAATCCAAATTGCCTTTGGGCGCATTAGCTTCAAGACGTCGACAGAGCAAATGGCTCTGTGGTGTAGCAGACAAATCGGTCCATCTTGATGTGGGTTTCAGTTCCAGCTCCACTCCTGACGCCACGGTTTGAGCTGCGGAGTTTTCTGACTTCGGTGCAGAACGGGGAACTCGTACGGGGACAAGAAACGGGAAAGCTGAGAAGCTCCCGTTTGTCTTGCCTGTAAGTCGACGTTCCCCCAACTGACTATAAAAACAAAACCTGGTTTCCATCCGCTTTAGCTGCAAAGAGTTCCCTCCACATAAAACAACAAAAACAAATGTAAACATGCTCACATTTTGACCGTAACAATCACAGACTTTGATCTACTTTCTTGGGATTTTATGTGACAGACCAACTCAAAGTTGTGCTTTTTTTTCTCTCTCTTTGATGTGGAATGGATAAAAGACGCTATTTCTTTCTTTCTTTCTTTTCACACATTTAAAATCTAAACAGTGTGGCGTACACTTTTGCAAGCGTTTTGCGGACTCTCAATCTCTCCACGTGTCTCGCCACATATTTCCATTACTTTTAGGTCTGAACTTTCTAACACTTGCCTTTTTATTTAAAATGTTTACATGTCATACATTAAAACAACAAATCACAATCCTGTACGACTTCGTGTCGGCCTATCAAAAACCTTTTCTTTTTCTTCTGTCAGGCACTGAATGTGTTGAAAGCAGATCCATGTGAACTGTCAAGTTTTGGAGAGCTAATTCTTAAAGGGGCGGTGTGATGTAAAATCGTCTTTTCATCATGTTCTAATGTTATTCCGTCATCAAAAACATACCCGGAGTGTTGCCTTGATTCTCTCATGAACGCTCCTTTAATCTCCATAGCAACCATTCAGCAGTGCAAAACGCCTGGGTGGACCAAGCCCCGCCTTCGAGACATAGCTCATCCTGGGAGCTGCAGTTTGTCTGGCACACAGAGCAGCTCTCCCACTTAGCTCCTTCAGACTAGCCAGCAACAATTAGCAAACACCCGGTTCAACTGCACAATTCCTGAGCTCAGTGGAGGAGCTACCGCTCAGCGAAATGTTGGTAAAAAACGTTCTTATAGGGTTAGTAGAGGAGCCATGTTGTGATGACTTCCTGGAGGCGGGGTTTCAGAAACAGGTGAAGCTTCTTAAAGAGACAGAGGCCCAATTTCAAGGCGTTGAATTACAAAGCGAAATTTCTTTTAAGTCATATTTGATATGTATGGCGTTTCTACAAAAACTGAAGTTAACATTGTTACTCGATAGTATTTTCCAGGCACTATGTTCCTGGAAAATACGTAACACAGCCCCTTTTAATCTTTTCTGTGTGATGACAGAGCACAAGTGTCTTTAGCGCTACACAGCGTGGAAGCTGCACCTCAAACACTAATAATTACCTTCACTTTAAGGCTTTAGAGGTAGTCAGTGGGTTCGGAGGATGGGATCTGACCTGCGGGGAGAGCTACACATGTTCTCGACATCAGCATGTGAGCAGACCAAACTCCAGCCCTCCGGTTGTGTAACATCAGGCTGCGGCTCGCCTCCGTTTAGATGGAAAGAAAAGGGGTGGATCTGGCCAAGCCCTTGGAACGGATGGATGCTCGCTTGAGTCCCAAACTTTGACCTGGGGAACGAATAAAACAAGCCACATCCCACGCATGAGGGAAAGATTATTGTCAATTTTTGGTTTCTTTTGCATCATCGAATACTGTGAGGCCTGAACCCATGATGCCTGTCAGATGAATAAATGATGTGGTGGAATGTGAAAATCTGTTGTTTTCAGTGAAAATAGACACAGGCCGGGGGAGTCTAATCTCACTAAGTTGTTGGCTCTGTAAACTTTCCTCTGTCCAAGTTTTGAATTACAACAAAAGCGCGTTTCTTTTGCCAAGACAGCCATCAAGGTTGTCAGTTTAGGATTTATGGACTGCCATTATTGCCCAGACTCACTGTCATAAGAAATAGCGAGGGCCTTGTTGTCTGTATACTAATACTGTTATATAAGATGAAATAAATTTCCCCTCCAAACAGACTTTTTCTTGCCTTCCGAAAACGACGCTTTGTGGCTCTGCAGCTCCGTTTTGGAGCACAAGTAATTCAATCACGTTTAGTGGAACATTTTGAAACCTTTTTCTGAAGTTACCTTACACCTTAAGGACAAGCAATGAGTCATGTATGTTGCTTTGAAGGAATTTTCATCCACTCTGGTTTCTGTTAAGTGTTTTAATTCAGCCACTTTCGGAACGAATGCCACGTCTCAAGCGAACGTCATCTAACCTGATAAGACCCGGAGCTTTCTTATTGCAAGATTGCTACTCTTCTCAATGAGCCACAGATGCGCAAATTATTTATGAAGAGCTCAGGCATTCCTGATAGATGGTTCCACCTGAAGACCGATGGCGAATCCATACCGGGGTTCCACAAGGTTCAGTTCTTGGCTCACTAATGCTCACAGATATCCTGAGACAGAACCTTCTCAGTTCAGTTTTCCGCTTTTTTGCAGATGACTGTGCAATTTCCCCCTGCGACAGTCTTTAAGTATCTCCAACAAACCTTCCCACGCTGTGTGGCGTATATGAAAAGATCCAGAGACTCGTGACTATTTGTGCATTTCTCATTACTTGACTTGTCATTATTTGCTCTTTAGTAATGTGAACTGGTCACCCAACATGTATTTTATAAAGCCATTCAAGTTAAAATGACCCTGAACTCTTACCAGGCATTCCTTTAGACAACAATCAAATTTAAGTCATTGTAAAAATATATATATATATATATATATATATATATATATATATATATATATATATATATATATGGCTCCAAGTCCAAGAACCGAGCTGGGAACGAAAGCATTTGGGGTTTTGGTACACAATGCCTGGAACAATCTTCAGTTTGAACTTCAGCCGCATGACTAAGGATCCCAAAAGACACATAAAGTCCAGCTGAAAACACCAGATCGCAGGCGAAATGTGTGCAAGAGCTTCCAGGTCTGTTTAAACGAAAGTTACCACTCAGCTGTGGGACCTTTGCAGCTGATTTTTGCTCAGATATCTGTGCGTTCAGTGGGACAAACCCGGTTTAGTAAACAAGACGAAGGAATACGCGACGTTCTTGCTGAACCAGACGCAAACGCTGAACGCAGAACCTCGGAGGGCGCTCCTGTGGGGGCGCAGGAAGAACGCTGCTTTTCTAAGAGCCTGAAGTCGAAGCAGCTTTTCCGCCGTGACACTGGGGATCAAGCCCAACCCAGAGCAGGATCTCAGCCACATCTGGTTTAGTTTATGTGCGGCTTTTATTCCACGTGTCGTTCCAAGGGCTGTTTGTAATGCGTTCCTGAGTCAACAAGATTCCAAAGATGGGAGTTCGGCCAAAAGATGCTGACCTCCCACCTCTTTTTGGATAGGACTTTCCCTGAGCCACGCTTCACCTGGATTTAATCTTCTTTATTCTTGGCCGTCAGTTAGGGATATGCTCTTACTCTGAAATCTTTTTTTTTTTATGTATATATATTTATATATCAGGGGGCCACGTGTAAAAGAGAGGCAGGTGATTCACAGAAGCTATTTAGTGAACAAATGTCCTCCTTTAGCTAAGCAATCAGGACCGCAGGCGGGTAAAGCAGCCATTTTAAAGCAGGCGTTTGTTTTAGGAAAGGAAAATTGTACCGCTAAGGGCCTGAAATAGAAAAGTGGAGGTTGTGACACACGGTCATTTCCGCTGGCCACTTTGCATCGCTCCCAGAAAAAGAAAAAGAAAAATCATTACGGCTTCATCCAGAGGGCTGTAAATCTCAACGTGGATCCATAAAACCGGGATGATTTGCCGTGCCGATCCCGCTCGGGCTACACGTGTTTCTGGTCTGCTCTGCCGCCAGCTCCACTCAACACGTCCGTTCCTCACAGTTTCCTGGAGCGGTTAGTCGTTGCCTCCACGCCGATGTCCCTCACAATCAGCAGGAAGTGGATGACCGCAACCCTAGGGGGATCAGACACTGGTGAGCCGCAGATGCGGCACGGGACACAATGAAGCAGGTTTTGCACAAACATATCTGCAGCCAAGGACAGTTTACAGAAGCCGGTGGCGTCGCGACTCGGCGCCAGAACGGCAGAAGACAAACAACGGGAAGACTGAGACGAGCGAACAGCCTGCAGGCGACAAACAATGCTTTTCACCAAACATTCACTCGCACTCAAATGGAAACATGTCACGACATGCAAAAGGATTGTTCCCGGTATGGCTTTGACCTATGCGGACGGGGTTAAGTTAAAGGTGCAGGACGTAACTTTCAGTAAATATATGTTGTTTTTTTCCATGCTCGTTCAAACTGTCACCATATTGTGACGGCATAATACGAGACAGATGATCTTTAAGAAAACGATCTCCTCCACTTCCTTAATTAAGTGCTCCGACCAAAAACAATCAATCAGGGCCAGGAGGAGGGTCTTGGCGCTGTCAATCAATCACGTGTATTCACTGCTGGATGTGCAAATGCAGGAGAAACAACTTACTGTTGCAGGAAAACACTTTTTCCAAGCTAACTAACCTGAGAATACATGACATTCTTTGTTATATAGCAGAGAGCAAGGGGAGGCGGCACCTGGAAGGATAATTGACAGCTTTAAGGCCCGCCTCCTGGCTCTGATTGGTTGTTTCTAGTTTGCACTGGGAGAGGGCAGAGGAGCTCAATTTTTTTTTTCTTCTTTTTCGGATTTGTCTCTCATACCAAACTGTCACAACATAGTGACAGATTCAATAAAAATGTAAAAAAAACAAACAAACCCTCCGCCCCCCATCTTTTCACAAGTTACATATTGCAGCTTTAAATTAGTAACGAAACAAAATCGAGACAAGGGAACCTCGCCCTGCTATTTTAGGTATGTTCCCATCTGGAGAAATGAATATAAAGTATTACAGGAAATCCAGTGGAGTTATGTTTTCAAACTGTTTCTTGTAGCTCTGAGAGGCTTTATGAAGAATTGTGCAGCGTTAGAAGCACACAATTGGAAACGCCATTGATGTTGGCATGACTGAAATGCAAAACCCACAATTTGATTAAGAGATGGCGTTGGCTGATAAAATCTTTGATACTGACACCTGTTTTGTCCAACTCTGCGCATGGTACGGTTTTATTTCTTTTGCCACGGCCTCCTATGAACACTGCAAAAAAAATGAAGGTAACTTACAAGTAACCTTTGAGCAAGACATAGGAGCTTGTTTAAAGTAAATAATTTCAGAAAAGTGCTTGTATCATTCACTTATAACAAGATTGTTTTGCCTTGTTATTAGTAAAATAATCTGCATTTTTTTTCACTATCAATATTGAGGATTTACTTAAGCTTCTACATCTTGCTGAGAGGTTACTTTTAAGTTAATTTTCTCTTATTTCGAGTGTATTAAGATATTTGCACTAGAAATGAGAGCAAAAACACTTGGTAAGATTTTTTTCCATTTTTGCAGTAAAGTAAAGGTTGTTTATGTCTGGATGCCACAAATATGAACCCGATTAAGATACAAATCAGACAAACAAAAAAAACCCCCAAAAAAACCCAACAAAACTTAGAAAATAAAAAAGTGAAGAGACCAACTGTTATTCACGCGAACAGCCGTTTATTAGAACCGGAAAACCTTACATAGAAAAGTAGCGAGTGACTCCCAGCCGCACAGTGGGTGGCGCTCCGCCCTCCCACTCCCGGGTTACCGTTCGCCCTAATGAGCCTTTTACGGCATGAAAGAGAAACAGGCCGACCTGCAGGAGATTAATGATTCCCAAAATTCCCTTTTGTTGGCTCCCAAATTCCACCGGCTGCCATCCTATTAGACGCCGTTAAAGCCAGTTTACGACGGAGGGCAAAGGCTATTAAAAAGGAAAAGCCTTTAAAACAAAAACAATCAGGTTGCAATTAGAGCCTGACCACGCTCAGCGCCGAGGCCTGCGTAGCAGTTTACAGTCACCCGGCAAGCGCAAACAAGTCCCGGTTCCCATCGAGGTGAACCGCAGAGCTCAGTCGCAACTTCCACAAAAATTGGGAGCACGTAGGCTTCTCGTGTCCGATCACGTACGTGTCAGTCGGAAGTACACTTCGAGCTGCGTCACTGAGATGGAAAAAGAACAAAAAGAAATGTGGCCAACTATTCAAAAACATCTGATAAGCCTTCAGGGCTGACTCGACATCAGAGCGCTGTTTAATCACGCTCAGAGAATGTTCCCTCAGGTGTGTTTTTCTGTTTTGAAACAGGAAAGTCCTCCCAGGCCCACTTGTACTGCGACATGGTCGTGTGGAGGATTTAATTTAAAGGAGGATTGGTATGTGTTTAATAGCGCACTATAGTAACCATGCTACCTTCAGTTCTTTATATATGACTTGAAAGAAATTTGACTTTGCATTTGAAATCGGGCCTCTGTCTCTTTAAGAAACTCCTGCTCTTTCCAGGAAGTACGTTCTCGTTTTTTTGCATGAAAGGATCAAAGCAACTTTCTATGTATGTTTTTGATGAGGGAATGACGTTATATATGATGCAAAGCCTTTAAAATGCTCTTGAAGCAGTTAAGTAATATTAACTTTGCCACAGGTTATGATGACGCAATCAGCTTCAGAGCATTTCATTGGAATCGAATGAGATAGCTAAGCGCATAAAAATAGTTCACAATTGCAAATGGGAATTGGTGATACATGGTTTTTGTAAATATTTTGCACATAAAAATCTACGACTACTGAGATGCCTTTAATCCGTGTAGTGAATATTATGTAAAAAACGCCATTCAGGATTTTGTGTCTGCCCGTTTTTGCTCGTCTGAATTTTATGTGGTTTTAATGCAGAGCCTTTTTAAGCAGTCAGCTTTAGAATTACCCTGTGTTTAGCTCAGGGTCAGGTCCAGTCCCACATCACAATACTGCCACCACCATGTTTTAGGTTGTGATGTCGTGTTAGTGACGTGCAAAATCAGTTTTCCACCTCACATTTTTTGTTGTCTACGTGGAAAGGTTTTGTAAGTCCCTTTATAAACTCAAACAAGCTGTTTGAGTGTTTTTGCAAACGAATACAGGGTTTTATGTCAACTGCACATCCACAACGTGACTGCAAACACTGGAAACAGAGGAAAGCTTCATGGTGACCGGAAGCTTTCGGGTGCTGCGTAGTGCTGAGAGTCAAACAGCTGCTGCGGCGGACACACCTCCTGCTCACACTGCAATCATTACAATCACTCACTAAGTCATAATTCTTCCCTTTGCTTATTATGCCTGACTAGCAGCCCGGATTCTCAACCGGTGTCTTCCGAAATCTGTTTCTGATTTCCACGCAGCACGAAACGGCTTGCGTAATAACGCCGGCGACTGCGTCGCTTGAAACGAAGCCGACTCTCCTGCGGACACTTCTGGGAGGGAGGCGTTCACGGGGGACAAACTCGCCTCGTTTAAAACGTGAGAGAGTGTCTTAACAAAGAACAAAAGCTGCAAATGAAGATCAAACCCAGCGATAAAACCACAAGACGGGACAGGCACTTCACGGACTCTCGAGCATGAAGAGACAGTCTCTAAATGGAGGAAGAGGCAATCTTTTCTAAACATTAGCTCCAGTTTTCTTTTTGGCACTATACCAGAGGCACCCAGTAATAAAACGTAGATTAAACAGGGACTTCTATTAGCGGGGGTAATGACAGGTGAAATTACAGGCGGCAGCGTTCATCACCCAGATCAACCCTCAGTGAGAAGAAAGTTTTCCTCCTCTTGGATTCTCCCACTTCACTAGCCGCAAATCGCTTCCAATGCATGAGAAAGTAGAGATGTTAAAGATCCCTTGTTTCAGTTCATTCAATTATTTGATCTGTGCAATTGCCGTCCCACTTTGTCACAGAGAAAAACCAGGAAAAGAGATGGCAGCCGGCTGAATTCAGACAGAAGATGCATCGGATTGTAAAAACCGGCCTCAGGTCTCAGTTCAGGTTTAACCTACATTTTGTTCAAGCAGAGCTCAAAAGATGTGCGCTCTTATCATTGCACGCGTACTAGAACACAGATCCCTTAATGTGCGTGGATTTAAAATATATACTTGTTAGCATTTGCTGTTTTTGTCAGCGCCTCTCATCAAATCATCATCTGTGCAAACTCCAACCAAAAAGATTGCACTTTTTAGTCGGCCTAAGCAACTTAAAACATGTTTAAAATACTCATACAGTAGCATAGACTCACTGCTAAGTTGAAACTTTTGAAATTATTCTGTACATTTTTAAGGCGGGGGTTCAGGGGAAATGTAGGATTAAAACGAAATCAGTCACCTCAAAAGAAATGGAGTTAAACTTCTTGTGACGCTTTTGATGGGTCAGAAAGACTCAAACACTCAAACAATGGATTTTCCTCGTGAGGCTGAATGAAAACGCCAGGTCAGCACTGCTCATGGGCGCGCTTCCATGGCAACGCATGACCAGGTGACCTCAAAGAGAAGAGAGAATGATTAAAACAAAAATATCAAATAAAGCAAGTTTCTTCCTCCAAACAAAACCAATACATTTACCAGATAAATTAGAACATGGAAAGTACAAAAAAAAACTTTCCCTTGTTAGAGAGGGGGAAGTCCATCACAAATACATTTTGGCACAACTGGCCCTTTAAGAGCATTCATGATCTTGATTTGGCCCAAAACGAAAATTAGTTTGACCCCCCCTTGTCTAAGTGATGACCTATGACCTTCTGCTCTGTTTGGGTATAAACCTGACATGAGTGGAGGCCACTGGGACAAAAGAGGATCCACATTGGTTTTTGCCACCAAACACTGTGAAGGCGATGATAATGGAGGCAAAAATGTACATTTCCAAAACTCACTTTTGAAATCTGCAGCAAAGAGCAGAATGTTAGGACAACCAAATGTTCTTGTCAGTCTTTAGATACCATCTACAAGCTGACTGACTGTTTTTAAAGAATATTTTCCCTCCTAAACTAGCGAATGTGAACACATGGAGCTCGCTGATGTTGGGAAACTGATATATGGTGAAACACATCATGTCAACGATTAGGCATGGAGAACCTGTGATGCTGTGGGCCTCAAAAGTTCTGGGAGACTTTAAAGAAAAACAACAACAAAAACAGGTGGCCCACTTCAATCCAGCAAGCGGAAAATGGCTCATCGCTGACTCTTTTAGCCGGATAATGAGCCAAAACGTGACCAAACCAAAACAAAAATGAGTCCCTAGATGTTAAAATTCTTGAGATAAATCCTGTGGCGAACTTGGGAGCTGAAGAGAAGAAAGCAAAGGACCCCTCTCTCTGTGAAACCTTATTCCACCACGGTTCTCAAGTAACCACTACTATGGATACCGAGATTACTCGGTATCAACTGTTGACAAGTAAAATATATATGTAAAAAGCTACTTAGCTAATGAGATCAGAGCTACAGAGACCAGATTGATCTTTGCTTTAAGAAGTCACATGTTCTCATCCCCCCCAAAAGAAAGCGCATTACATTAAATTAGCCTGATAAAAGTACATTGTTATCATGTCAATGACATGTTTTAATTTTTATTCACCGTCACTGATTGTGTTTGGAGGCTCTGTTAGCTTCCTCTGCACTACAGTAAGGATTTGAACCCCACATGCTGCAGCGAGTGAAACCCAACATGAAGAGTAATGTGAAACTCATGATCAAAGCTGGCCTGACTCTCTCGGCGGCCATATTTGCGTTTTATTGCTGTGCTGTAAATCACAGGAGTGCGCGCGCGGACCCGCCGCCGCCGCCACCTCTCTCTCGCAGAACTCCCGCGCTGCAACGCGAGAGCGCGGAGAAGCAGAGCGGAAGCAAAAGAGATTGACATCTTTAGTCACAATGGCTTCACAGTTCACCTCATTGTGCCGCAGGCAGAGCGGTTCGGCCGCTTCACCGGATCAACCATGTGTCATCAGTCCCGGTGGGAGATGATGTCATCGCATGATGATGTAATTGACGGGCGGCTTGCGTGGGGGAACAGCGCTGCGCCACTGCTTCGTGTTAACCTGTATTCTGTCACGGCTCGCTTTAATGGCCGACTATAACAAGCCAATGTGACATTATTTGGGTTTGAAAACCGGTTTTGTGGGGTTTTTTTTTTTTTTTTTTTTTTACTCAATTGTGGGCCTGGAAATGTGCAGAATAGAATACGGCTGCGTGAACACAGCAGGTCTTCATGCTCTGTTCTATTTCTTCTTTTTCGTGGTACTTCTTGCTACTAATTAAATGAGACCGCAACCAGGCTTCTCAGCGACACGCATGCGCAGATAAAGGACGTTGACGTCACCCAGCAGCGCTCTGTTTACGGAAGTAATAATTGATGGAGTCCGTTATGGATTATTTTAACGTTTATTCAGCAGTGGACGCCGACCACATAACAAGACAAAGGATCATAACAAGACAAAGGATGATAATAATAATAATAAAAACATTTTAATGCAAGTGACAGATGTTTTTTTTTCCTCTCTGGTGCCGCCCCCTGAAAGGACTTTTAATTTCAATCAAATATCTATAAAAATAAGAATAAAAACATATTTTGCCAGTGGAAAAATATCAGTTCACAATAGAAAGCACAACTTGTATGAATTTTGGGATACGCTCACTTAATGGTCACCGATATGCCCCATTTTCCTCGGTTTACCTTTAGGCCAGTCTTAATGTATAAAAATTTCTGCTCAAGAAGCTGTTTGCAAGGGAAAAGAATGACTTAGCTTTAGGACTGAGAGTCCCAACTGCTGTGCAAGAGTTAAAAAAAAAAAAAGGAAGAAAAAAAAAGTCTGCATTATTAGAGCCAGAGGGGATTGCTGTGAAGAAAACAAAATCTGGGCAAGAAAAGCTCAAATAACTCCATTGTAGTCATGAACTCATTGACAGAAAGTCCAGTGGTTATGAACTCTCTGTCATAATCGTTGCAAATCACGCTAATGAAACATGGTTTTATTGTCTTTCTCTCTCAGTCTGCTCTTGCTTTCAAAATTTTCTTAGTCAAATTTGACTCCCTGGGCACAAAAAACAATATTCATACAAACTTGATTTAGGAACGTAAAGGTTTGGATATGCCTTTCAGTTTGGAAAAATAACTTCAGACGTAGTATTTAAAACCAAAAGTTGTTTTGTTATTAATGCTGATAATAAGAATCTGTGAACCATTCACAGAACTGTACTGAAGGTGAAAAAAAAAACAAAACAGACCAACATTGTTTATTGTAGCTCTACAGTCTAGCAGTAATAATTACCAGCAGGGCTTTAACAATGAGCTCACTGCAGGCCCACTATGCATCTTTGTCACAGAGGGGCTTTCAAACGACATCTCGGCCGCTATTTTTAGCTTCACTTTCGGCAACGTGGAGCGTGTATGAAAGCATTCGTAAGATGCAAACGCGAGGCTTTTGTTATGGCCTCACGATGCTCTCCACTTTAGAGAGCAGATAGGACAGGGCAGGACAGTCCCTTCATTCACTCCGTCCCTCGAAAGCTAAGAGAGCCTGGCCTTTCGTCTCACGTCCCCGAAAGCGTCGAATCAGTCTCTGAAGAAAAGAGCGCACATAGTTCATTTCACAAAGAGCGAGGGAACTGGTTTGACTAAACAAAACGACAACCACGGCAAACATCTTTTTTTTATCCTTACTTGTAACATTGTGCATTCAGTGACGTAACGTGGTTCTAGGAGAGCCCAAATGTTCTCTTACAACTATAGACGCATTACAATGTTTACAATGCAATGGACTACCTCCTGTACTCTTAGCAAACCATTTTAAATAATTTTCTTTATTCATTGCTTTTTACGTCACGTTTTCTACCAATTATGATGTTAAACTCCTGAAACTGCTCTAATCTCGTTGCCACCATCAGAAAAGAATGTAATATGGAAAAATTGAAACAACAGCAGACAGGAAGTCAATGCTTGAGTATGAACGAGTCTTTGATTCATTTCAGAATCCTGGTTTCAGTTAACAAAAAAAAAAAAAGAGTTTTATTTTCCACTGACGAGGCGTGCAGGATGAGAGAAAGACTGTCTCCACATCCAGACCAACTAGACAAAATTACAGCAAGCTATTGTTTGAACCTCAGCAGAGGAAACCAAACATGTTTCACCCGAATGAGACTTTTTTTTTTTTTGGGGGGGCATTTAGCAGAAGGGAACAATTTTGGGAATCCTAACTGACGGAAAACAAAAAAAAAAAAAACAGTTTGGACCGATTAAGCGTCAGACTGTGAGGGGGGCAGGGAGGAAAGGTTGTTTTCATGTAAACATCTGGTTTGACTATATTCAGCATGTTCAACACATATAGATAAAATATTTGGCACACATTAGGAGTTTTATAAGGTCCACTTTTATCTCGGGGCCCAGAGTGTCTAACTTCTGCTTTTCTCCTGAACTGAATTGAGTTATCGATACACACACCCCAAAAGTCCATCTAGCCATTGCTTTCCTTCTGAATCGTTCTTCCTGGTGTGAAACGGTTAAAGAAGAAGTAAAAACGTCAGCATTTTTACTTCTTCAAGTGGGAGCATAAAGCTTACATTTCCACAGGAGGTGTCGTATAATCATCTCGCATCAGGATGTTATGTAACCACAGCTCGGTGGTCTTGTTATTAGGACTTGAGATGTGTGTCTTATCAGCAGCCGTGGTGATTTATCGTCTAATCCCTGAAAACTTCCCACAGCCATCACCTCCCGGTGAATTTAATCCAACTTCCTTACTAATTCCCCCTCTTCAATCCCTGGCAAGCAGCCGTATCTCCAGCCGCACAGACGCAACACGCATGAATCAAACATGTGGGTATGAACGCTTTTTTGTCCCTTTTCTGTCAATGTTTCTAATCCTCTGTGCCTAAAAACAGAAAATCTTGTTTATTTATTTTTTTAAAAGGCTAAAACCAAGAATTTAAGGTCAAAGGGAGTCGTATAAAACCTCCAACTTTATGTTTGCATTCAGTGTTTTTGTCTGTCAGCGGCCGAGATAAATTTTGGTTTCAGGACTTTGACCCAGAAACCCAAACAATCTTCCGCTGTGGGCAAATATGTGCTCCGTCTCCATCTATTTTCCTACACAACAGCTTATTTCTCTCTGTAGTGTCCTTGTCGGGTTTGTTGTGTGGTTTGTTTGAGTTGATCTTGTTGCGTCTTGGTGTGAATCGGCGTCAGTTTACGGGATGCACCAAGGTCTCAGACTTAGACTCAGCACGGATTAGGAATGTTTGCACCCTGAGATGCAGGCTGAGGGCTTTTTCTTTCCCCACTTCTCTGCCAGAAAACAAAACTTAAACAATAAAATAAAACAGCCATTGAATTTTTAACCTTTTTTGGCAAATTTAACCTTATAGATTAGTATGTGGCCTCCAACCCATTTGAATCAATGTTTTGGAAACCACATTTTGGGGATATGGTCATTCTCCCACATGGATGTAGTCCAGCTGCAAGGTGAAACTCCGCCCCAATCTCTAGTCTTTTGCAGGCAGCCCCACAGCATCATACTCCCACCACCTTATCTCACTGTTTGCACGGTGGGTTTGATGGTCCGCACGCCTTTTTGCACGTGGCTCCAAAATTTTCATTCCCTGGCAAGCAAGTTTTCATTTGGCCAGAAGACCGCTGATACATTTGCTATTTCGCGTAACCAATAAAGAGGAAGTTTATTTCACTGCATTGATTTAGGACAGAAGAAGTATTAATTAAGAAGATCTTAATTAACAACCCATCATATTATTAACTCTATTTTGGTTTCTGAGTAGATGGCAGGAGGCGAAGAGAGAGAAACCCAGTCCATGGTGAAGAGAAGCTGCAAAAGAAAAGAAGGTGAGCGGTGTGTGTGTGTGCATGCGTGCGTGTGTGTGTGTGTGTGTGTGTGTGTGTGTGTTTGTGTGTATGTGTGTGTGTGTTTGGGGTGCGAGTGGGATTTGTTTGTTGCTCCAGCCTTTTCATGCCCTCCAGCACCGTGACCTTTACGGTAGGGAAGGATCAGCGCTTACAATCAGCGCAAATCCCAACCACATACGTTCTCACCCCGCAACACAATGTTGGGCAAAGTCAGCGCAGGTGATTTATGGCACAGGAAAAAGAAAAGAAAAAGGGGGGGGGAGAAAAAAAAAACCCCGGTGACCTGTGGTGAGGCGAACAATGAGCTGCCGAGTGAGAATTGCTGCGGACGCTTCGGCAGAAGGTAAACATCTTAATTCACGTTAATGGAGTGCGGATGTGCTTTCTGCTTTGGGAAGTAACAATAAAGTCTCTTCAGGGTCCGCTAACGGAGGCTGATGGACTTGGAAGGAGAGAAAGAGAGGGAAGAATGGGGGGGAGGAGAGATTTGTCAAGGTGTCCTGTAATGTTTGCGAACAGGACATCAGTCATGAGCCAACTGCTTGCTCAGGAGCTTGTCACTGACACACTTTAACCTTGACTCCCAGAGTGCGCGCTATATTCATATACAGCAGTTATTTATAGTAAGGTGTCCCAGTTCTGGTGGCTGCTATTTTCATTTGCAAACCGGATGCTTTCTGGAAGGACTCGAACCGACACCCATACAATTATTTCTGTACTTAAACAAGCACCGACCCGGCAGAGGTCCAGTCAAAGACCCGACTGGTGCCGGAACCACAGGAAACCGCCGAGCTGAATTGGCGCTAAAACACCGGGGAGGATCAATCAATAAATCAATAACTCTTTGCGCTTCGTTATCTAAATGCAACGCTTCGCTTCATCTGGTCAGAGAGGTTCAAAGTGGGTGATCTGCAAATGAATTCAACAGCGTACAGAGTTGCATGCAACAACCAGGTGTCATTTGTCAACATTTGTTCAAGACACATATACAGGTTACTGTAAGTTCACACCTCTTGAACGTCTTCGCGGATTTCATAAGGATTTTATGTAAACATCAACTCAAAGCGATGATTTTCAAAAACCCTTTACAAATAAGAATATAAAGATTGTTGCCTTCATTTGTAATTTTTACTTCCTACTTTACATAACCCCAAAATAAAACCCAACTCTGTGTTTAATTCAATCTATTTATCCATTTTAGAAGACAACCATTGGTACCGTGGGTAAAAGACAAGTTGTTTCTCAGTCATTAGCACGATTTATACGTTTACCGTGAAGTTAGTCAAACCAAATTCGTCACACAGGTTTTACGTAGACTTTGGTCAAGAAATCAGTCGACCGAAAACTTTGAAAACTGTACATCTTTCCCCTTTTTATGTCTTGGATCCAATGACAAACAAATTCAATCAAATTTTACATGTTTAAGTTTGATTTTTGAGCAGCTACGACTAAAAAAAAAAATACCACAATAAATTAAATTTTGTGTTTTTATCAAAAATAAATAAAGCAACTTTTGGCCCGCTAGAGGTTAATAAGCTTGGTAACCGAGAGCGACCCAGACAATGGAAGATTTGTAGCAAATCTCAAAAATTAAGCTTCTATACGTGCTGGTTTTGATTCTGCAAAGTATTCAACTGTAGATCTTTCAAGACATTTTGCAAACAAGTCATGTTTTTCCTTCCTCTTCCTACTTATGTGACACGTAGTGTTGTTCTATCACAAAAAGACCAAATAAAACACACAACAGACTATCAAAACGTTTGTTAGGTGCGAGTAATTGCACTGCAGGCAATATTTGTTTGAATTAAACAACTTTTGAAGGTTTTAAAAACGATTTCCTGCCCTGCCGACTCGAGAGCTGCCTGCTGTGTTGCAGCACTGAATGAAACCAGTTTATTGTTGCCATTGTTTATTCTTTTCACTGTACCATCTGGTGACTTCACTCCTCCATTACTCTCTCCCTCTCTCTCTTTCTCTCTGTTTACATTGTCCCCTCTCTTTCGCTCTCTCTCTCATCGTGCTTCCAGCGCTGCGTCATCTCTGGTGAGAAGTGTGCGCTCGGAAACAAGGTCCTGACTGTGCAGAAGGCTGGGACAGTTCAGCAGCAAATTGGATGACTCCTTTTGTTTCTGCCAAACAGCAACGTCTGTCTCAGAGGGCGGCCCGTCGCATCGCCGCGTTCTCCGTCAAAAGATGTGAAAAGTTCATTAGAATCTTTTTTTTTTTTTTTTTTTTTTGTGCGCCATGTTTGGACAATAAATTGTTTCTGCCGCACGAAGCCGTTTCTGGAGCCAAAAGCAAGGGATTACTAATAGATTGGCAGGCAGCATCCCAAGACGGCGATTTTTAAATTAACGCCGTCACACACAATCAAGAAGAAGCCTGTGCTTCTTCTTGATTGACTCAATGAGGAATTCACATTTATAGCCACTCTGTCCCTGGGATCCTACAGGAAGTCCATTCTTTAAACTTCCAATGGCGTTTCAGTATTACCTCATAGTAAAATGATGGCACATCAGAGTGCGCTTTCAGCCTCTGGTTCCTCATAACAAGCTGTGAGCAGATAGCCAGCCTCCAATTTCACCATATTTCCCCGAGGGCTGGCAAAACTCAATTGATGATCTCATGCACCTGACTAGACCATCTGCCTCAATGTCAGACAATATGTCCATGCCTAAAGTAAACATGATCACATATATGTCAAATATTTGCCCAGGCCTTTCTCGCTCCTGTGTCCATGTGAGCGACAGGATTTGGCTCTTAAGTCCTACATAGACACAAACCTGCCGCACATTTTTTAATCATTCGGTTTTATAATGCCTATTGGTCCCCTTGGAAATAATAAACATTTAAACTGTGCCAAATCAGTCCCATTATGTCCTAACAAATTGCTCAGCCATCCTTTTATTTGTTTTTTGATACCTATGTTTCCTTTGTCAAAACTGATGATGATTTTGTCACTGATGTTTGCACGATCACTTCCAGATCCCGACATCCTGGCATCAGGAGGAAAACTGCCCCAGCTGGAGTCCCAACCACTTATGGCTCTTGTCCTAGATGGTCTTTCAAATTTGGAGCTGGTTCCATCCAAATTTGGGCCTGTGCCACAGGGCTCATCAATGTCTCATCAGTGCCCATCTGAGAAGTCCTCTGGTCGCATCGTACTGCACCACATGCCTCCAGACTAACCTTCTCTTCCTCTGACGCTGCAGCGTCTTCCGAGTATGTGTTTTGTGCCCACACTCGGTCAACTTTTGCATCTTCAGTCTCTGCAACTGTCGCTGGAAATGTCTTATGAAACAGAGGCCTGAACAAGAGCGCAGTCCAGATGTTCTGCATGGGTACGCCTTTGACAACCAAGACTTGCTGCTCGCCGTTTCCCTGATGCTTCGGTCTATGGACGGTATTTGACTCCCGCGAGCGACGATGCGCTGTCCTGCTAGCTGTCGGTCGCTGTCTCTCACAAGCTGCGTCACTATAGCTGGTCAGAAACAACACTTTTCTTGCAGCCCTGGTGGAAATGGACTGAAGACTGGATTTGGTCAGCGCTCTGCTTAATCGTCCAAGAAATTTGGTATTTGGTAAAAAGTCTACTCGTGTACTAACCAATCAAAACATCAATGATTTCATATTTAACCCTTTCTTGCATGAATTATGACCCTTTATGTCAGGACTTTTTTTTTTTCCAAAGTGTTTTTGAGTTTTTTAAGGCAAAAAAAAAAATTCTAGATTTTTTTTTTCTAGGTGATCAGTTATAATTTTCTCCAAATACAAAGTTTTTATCCGGAAAATACATCAGCTGTATTGGTCTTAAGGGGTTACTTGATGCTGCACAATATATTTCTTTTGTTTGCCCGCAAGTCCTCTACAGTAGAAGGCGGGGCTGTGTCGGTCGGCATGCTTTTTCATCTGCCAAATATTTGGATTGAATATTTTCTTGCAGTCCCGGTCGATGGTGATTAGTTGACAGTGTATTGTATGACGGATTAGCTTCCACTTTAGTGGTCTATAACATAAAATCCACAAGAAAATGGCAGCTATGCATGAAAGGGGTTAAAAATTACATTATAAGGAGGACCAAAATATAAAGTTATGTTGACATTTTGGTATTTAACATAAAAATAATTCCTAAGCACATTTTGTTTTCCAGAAAGCTGCTGATGTAAACGCTGCTACACTGAGGTGATTCAAGAAGGTTGAATACCCTTTTGCACGAACACGGGAGCTAACTGCTGCGTTCAAAGTGACATGCGCTCAGGCTTTATGAGATTTGCAGTGGCAAAGCATTAAAGTCTTCCCTCTTTATCCGTGCTTTGGAGCTGCATGTGTCATATTAAGCCAAGCAAAGGAAGGGCAGATGGCGAGGACTCCCTCTGCTTCCTGAAGTCTGCTGTGGGGGGTCAGGGGGGGGCAGCCACTCATCTTCCCCTGGGGAGAGGGAAACGCAGAGGGAGTCGTTTCAATTAGCCAGATACAGGAGCAACAAAATGCCCATCGTGCTCCCCACTGCACTTCAAGCCCGGCCAGAGACGGCTAATCAAATCAAGACAGCAACGTCTGCACACAAGAGCTACAGGAGGAAGCTAGTTTAGGAGGGAGGCTGTGGGAGGGAGGTTGGGGGGGGGGTGGCTGTAAGCTGTGGAATAGGTCAGGATGTCGCGTTTGCTCCGGCGGTTATGCATTTAGGGAGTAGGGAGAGGCACAGAGGAGGTGAGGAGGAAGAGAGAAGTTGTAGAAGCGAAATCACGACTGAAAATCTCTTGCGCAGTATCACATTTAATATCACATGTCAGCCCTGAAAATTACTGTAACCTGATCAGCCAAGTGTCTGTTGCAGGGATTTGTGATTTTTTTCTTTTCTTCTTTCTTTCTCTCTTTTGCTCGCTATCTTTTTTCTTTTTTGGAGATCACAGTCTCTTGGTCGCTTTGTTGTTCACAGGTGCTTTTTCTGATGTAACTTCAAAGCTCTGTGCTGTCTGAGCGTGGAGGCGGTTGGGGGGCGGGAGGGGCGTTCTGGGCCGTACTTTCTTGTCCCTTTTCATGTGCGGAGTCATTTCTCTCTCTGACAAGCCGTTTGGAACAGAAGCTGGGGCCCCCCGAGCACTAATTAGGGGTCACGGTGTCACGGCTCTCCCCTCTGACATCACGTGGGCGGGCAGAGGATGCTCCAAGTGCCTTGCAAAAGTATTTATTTACACCTGTACAGCTTTGGCATGATTTGCTGAATGGTTGCCACAAACTTCAATGTATTTTTGAGATAGACTGATATCATGTAGCCTGTTTATTTGTTGTTACATAACAGAGACTATGAAGAGTTTATGGGGTGTACATTGGAAAGGAGTTGGTAATTATGCTGATGTTGTATGTCCGGTTGTTATTTATTAGTAGTAGTATGGGTCTTTAGATTTTCTTGGGAGTCAGCTTGTGATCATTTTGTTTATGTAATATTTATTTGCTGGTTTCTTTAGCGCAGTTAAGTTGAACAGGCATACAAATACTTTAACGTGGTTTTTAATCACACATTTTTGACAATTATTGAGTCATTACATTGAGATAAGGAGTAGGATTACATAAGTGTTCACTTCTTCCTTTTCAAACAGAAACATAACAATAAGTTAGTTAGTTTTGCTCCTGGTTATATAGATGCACATGTTTTCTCGTGTCCTACTGGTTACTTGAATAAAAACAAACAGTTTGAAATGAATACATAAATGAAACGAAGTGAAATTATTGTGAGGCAGATGAAAACTGATAATGTGCACTTGACTCGTGAACGGCCGTTTGCCTTTGGCCCTTTTTAGAGACTTTTCTACCAACTCTTCACATGTTTTTTTTCTTTTTCCGACTGTTCTGATTACGAATAGCCTGTTCTAACACACCAATACTATTTAAACCATTTCATTGCAGCTCTGGATGTTTGTTCAGGGTCACTGACCTGCATGGAAGAGAAACCTCTGCTCACGTCTTTTTCAGCCTCTGAAGAGGTCGTATCTTAACGTTGCTTTGCATTCTGCTCTAGTCATCTTCCGTCCATCTCCGACCAACTTATGAACACAAGACGTTTACATTTTAGTCTTAGAATTGAGCTAGAATTGAGATAGTTTTGCAGCAAGCTGCAGATTTTGTATGGCTTCTTTCATGCTACTCTTGCATGAACATCGAATTTATTGGTAGAATCAAAGTCTTTTTACCCAGACCTATATATAACAGACCTATTAGGTATTCACAAAAGAGCTTCTAAGTTGCCTAAGTTGCAAAAAACTGCTGAAATGTGCTATAAAATAACAGGATTGACTGATCTGAAGTGTAGGACTCAACAGCACTAGCAATCATGTTAATTAATTAAACACTAATATGTTGGGAGAAAGGGCTCAACTCAGTTCAGTCATTTTAAAGAACTCAGAATGATTTAGTCGTGTTGTGAAATGATTACGTTTTATTATTATTCCATAAGTAATGCGTGTTTATAACCCCAGTGTCGCTCTGTCTGGTGAAAGGCAGACAGCCAGCGGACTCGTTTGGCACCATGGCGTAAAAATAAAGCGTCCCACATTTTTAAAACCGTTCTTGGAGCTCTGTTAATAACGCAGTCATCGCTGTCACGGCTTCTTCCCAACCAACACTTCCAAATTTACTGCAGCGGGGCTCCAGTCCTGCACAGTTGGGAGGAACGGAATGAGAGGCAGCCGTGGGAGATACCAAGTCGGGACGCTCTCAGAGGGGGGAGTCCCGCCGAAACAGAGGCGATATTCGACGTTTGGGATGTAAGTTAGATTCTAACCACACTACTGAAGATATTTTTAGGACATTAGGAGCCTCGGGTGATGTAAGATGTAGCTGCAATGTTAGCTCGAAGCGAACAGAGAGCGTCCATCTCCCCCCCGGCTCCCCCCTTTTCTTCCCGCTCCCTCTCACCGCACATGTATTCCTATGCAGGACTGCTGGCCGGGACACAGCGGCTATAGCGGAGGCGGAGGAACCGCGGCGCTTTCCCCCCCCCGAAAACTGCCAGCAGACTTTTCCAAACTGGGATTTCACGCCGTTTTTCGCTTTCAAGAGAAAGGGTTTGGATATACCGTTTTGAGAGGAATAACCAGTCTTTGCCGTGTGAAGGTGGGTTTCGTCTCGCTTTCTTCAGACTTTTAAGCGTTTATCCGTCTTTTATGAGTTCAGACTTTTAACTGCCGCAGCAGACTTTTTTCTTCTTCTCTTTCTTTTTCTTTTGACGCCCAGCTGTCCTCTGTGCGGTTTAAAGTTACTAAACGCACCCTCCCAGAATACTAACCATATTCACTTCACATATACTTAAGCTTATTAAACATGCCGTGGGCATTTTTTTTTTTCTGTCAGTTTTACCATTTCTATCCAATGACAAAACCTTTCCTGCCAGAAGGAGGCTTCACCTCTGGTGACATCACTTAAGGCAGTTTTGGCTATACCCATTGGGGTTTTTTCTTTTTTTCTTTTTTCTTATTGGCTCTTCCAGTCCACACAAGAGGAAAGCAAAGCAAGCCAAAAAAACAAAAAACCTATGAGCTCTGACAGTATGCCATGACACAGTAGATACTGCAAAAAAGGTATTTTAAGATGATCCAAAAAAACAAAAACAAAAAAAACCAAAAAAACCCCCCAAATCCATCTAATTTTAGTGGAATTAATTCATTTAATTCAGTCTCGTTTTCATCAGGGCTTGGGTTGGTCATTGGTGGGGCTCTGAACGTCTCGCAGCTCAAAATGTTTCCTGAATCTGCCCTTAAAAAATCTGACCAAACTCACTGGCCTGCCACAGTGTTTTACTAATTCAGTTCCTGTGCCTCTTGTGATGTCATCGACCCCAATGCAAGACAGACACAGCAGAATCAGTCTTTTTTTTTTTTTTTCCTCTTTCCCATACAGTATTTTTAAAAAAACTTCGTATTTTGAAAAAAATAAAACTCTACAGTCGAAGCCGGGACTTTGTTTATTGTCAGCAGACAGAAAATATGGAAGTGGACAGCATCTTTAATATTGTCTGCTAATTTGGGCGCTACAAGATTTGGTGAGGAAAAATCTAGACATTTTTATTTTTTTAGTTGTTGTTGTCCACTCACTTAGTTTCAGTGTTGCGGGACGGAGCAGAAGTCGTCTCTCCAAAGTGGGTTGACTGGTCCAAAATATTTGCTTTAGCTCGAGCTTCCACTCTTCTGGAATTAAAGTTATCCATAAAAACAACCCAGCATCCTCCGCAGGGTGTGAATATGTCACTCAGTTAGTCCCTTGATCCATCTTTATTATACGGTGAGGGGAAGTTGTCTCATAGGGGGGGTTTTACACGTGTGTAATTACCACACACTCAGACGTCGTTTTCAGAGCTCAGAGGGAATGAAGACGTCAGCCTCGTGCAGTTATTATGATCCAACAAACTCTAGTTTGTTAGTTTTAGTGGTAATTAGATTTCTCCACTCGGGAATGTTGAAAATGCTCAACCCCCCACCCCCACCCCCACCCCATACACCCTCCACCCTCCACTTCTGTTTAATATTAGACCAGAAAGCAGTGCCGAGCAAACAGGCTTGTTTTCCTCCTTCTTGGTCTCCTTCAGTTTATTTAAAGCTGTAAACACGGTTCGGGTTCATCAAGTCTGGCATGCATTGTTTGGAGTTCGACATCAGAGCGTGTGTTGGCTCGAGGCCTTTCACCACGACAGTCAAACCCATACCCTCTGGCTGGTTGTTTCAGCTCACTTTGCCGCTTGCCAAGACACCGATGACACTGACACTATTGCACAACGCACGAATGGCGGGCGAAGTAATAAATGAAACTGTTTGCCGCGTTTCTCAAACAGGTTTATTTATTATTATTTATTTATTTTTTTTGGCTTGTTGTACAGTCATCGTTCAACCCCGGGGATCCCCCCCCCTGCTAGTTAGGTCTGGAAGCACATCCAGCTCGCTTTATGGGCAGGTTAATCACCCACTTTTGACCCGCTGACGTTCCACAGACTCGTCATCCACGGCTCCGCTCCAGAGAGGGGAAGGAAAAAAAACAAAAAAACCAAGCTGCTCTCTCGGCTCCGTTCGTTTTTGTTTAAAGAAAAACGGCTAATGTGGAAGGGAAGTGATGGAGCAGGTGTCGTCTGCGCAGGAAGAGCCGGGCTTTAGCAGGAAACACTAAGGAAGTGTGTGTGAACAAAAAAAACAAACAAAAACCCCTGTTGTGCGTGTGTGTGTGTGTCCTGAGTCATTCAGATGAGTCCGTTGGAATGTCAGTGGGATGGTCCATGATTACACAAGGCAGACCCTCTCTCTGCCACCGTCATTAAAGTTCTCGGGAGTCTTCGCATCATCGCTTGTGCAGCTTCTGGATGCGATCTCTGCTTTTCTGGATCAAATGTAGCAAATTTTCAACATTACTTTGAACATTTTACCAGCGAATACAACATGTTGTGCCCCTGAAATACTAACAAGACATAACCTACGATGTCAGCGTCACGTTTTGTCTTCCACACGCAAACCAGAACTAGATGATGATTAGAATGTTGAGGCCGATCTGAGTCCTTCAATTCTAAACTGAAAAATGACAACAGTTCCTGCTGTTGCATAAATGTACAATTAAATGTATTGGTATAATACTTTCTAAAAACTACCTTCTACATCTTATTTCCGTTTATTTTGGTTCCGATCCCATTTCGTTGGCTTGTTGATCCTTGGAGTTGACCCTGAATAAACCAGCAATAATCATAGTCGACTTCCTGTGAGTCGTGCAATCGCGTTTCTTTACAGTAGACTTTGAGTAAATGGTGGAAAATGGCTTTAAGTCAGTGGACACAAAACTGCCACAAATGTCTTCGCGGTGGACGGCTTCGTTTCATCGACGGCAAGTCGGGTGCCAAACAACCAAATCTTCAACGTTACGGGCAGAAAGAGGAAATCGTCAGTACAAATCAGAAGAGGAACTTCCTAAATCTTCTGGATTGAAAGGCAGTACTTTCTGACTTTATCTCTTAAGCGTTCCTTCAGCTTCATATCGCTGGGAGATTAGATGAAGGACGGACCGTATTTGGAGGGTCAAGACAAACTGACCGATTGAATGAAAAACAAAAAAGAAGGCGACAGCTCCCATGGGGGAAAGAACAAGATTACAGTTTGTACCGAAGTACGAGAAACACTATCTGTTGTTATTCGACTGCTCGTCTTATCTTCCCCGGGTCTAGAGTGTGAGGGTTTGGGCACGTTGTCTTGGTGTAAGCCATCCAGGGTGCTGCTTTAGTATTCACGCCTTGTAGGTCGGGAAGGTTCATGACCCATGAATCATACAAACGCTCCATCCTTAATGTGTTTTGACTATCTTCACGGCTGCTCAGGCTCTGCGTGTGCAAACCTCGGAGCCGGATGTCCTTACGTTTACTGCAGAGATGCTAAATTGTGGCTCCTCGCATCACCGCCGCAGGTTTCACCAAGGAGACGAAAGGGGGGGAATTGGGTCGGCTCTTCCTGCATTTGTCTTCTTCTGTCCTTGTTTTTTCCCCCGTCTTGCTTGTTGGGCGACTTGGAAGTGTTTTCAAGGAAGCGGACCAAAGGGATTCAACCTGCAGGCGTTCTCTCGAGGATGTTATCAGCTAGTTTCACATGCTTCTCACTGCAGCTCTTCGGGTTTCCCTCCAGGACATTTTGTTTGCTTCAGCAGGATTGGCTGCAGGGTTGTGTGTTCCTGAGAGACGCTTCCACATGTAGGTCAAACGCCGGACACCGAGTTGGCCTTGCCTTTTACTTTTCTTTTTTTTTTTTTTTTTTTTTCAGTCGGGGTAATCTGCATATTCGATTCGACGCTGGATTGTTGCAGATGTGCGTGGATGTCCTCCTTCCCGATTTTCACAGTTGTTTGGCAAACTTCCTGTCGCTCCTCAGGTGTGACGGCTTTGCAACAAAGGGAGACAAAAGCTGCCGACAGGAAGCAGATTAGCTCACCTGCTCCGACTGTGTTTTTTTTTTTTTTTTTTTATATCTGGCCGCTACAGAAAGTTTTCAACTAAATCTAAAAAAAAAAAATAAAATAAAATAAAATAGACTCAGTGTTTGGCTGAGGTTTACTGTAATTGCTGCTCTTTTTTTTTTTTTTTTTCCCCTCCTCACCCCCGTGTTTGAGGGCGCTCGCACTATTTCTGGCATACGTAATGGCTGGGTTGATGTTTCTGTGGTGCGTTGCACTGCGACTGCTAGTTTTGTGAGGTTACTCATGCTGAGTCCAAGCCTGAATGCTGAATGCTGGGCGGGGAGGGAAGGGAGCGACTGCTGACTCTGTTCAAACATGTCTGGCAGCTTTAGGTATGCCGGCCTGCATGTGTGTGTGTGTGTGTGTGTGTGTGTGCGTGTGTGTGTGTCTTAGTATTTGCTCTGAGCCACATGGATGCCAGATGCTGTACTTGTTAAAAGTCATTTTTCCAATGTGAGCCGAAGTCGGGACTTCTCGGAGAACTCGCTTCTTCAAAACTTCAGGTACCTTTTCGTCTCTGCTGTGGAAGAGAAGCGTTTAGCTGTTGCGTATGTGGTGCTGGAGACGCGAAGGCCGATTAACTTCAAGGGGAACTTTCCTTGCACTCGTCTCGATCATTGCTTCGAAAGCAAGCTTCTAAAGCCGGATTTACCTCGGTGGTTGCGATTCAAGCGCGGTGACGGTGCTGAAGAGCAGTTATAACCAGTGACTAACTTATGTGGTTATTTTTTTCCTGTTTCCTTATTTACATATTTCCACCTTACAAACGATGCCTATGATATTGAATGATATTGAATGAGCGATGTTACATCGCCCAGCTGCTTGGAGGGTTTGTTTAGTTTTCTTTACAGTGGAAAACATCAACAATTCAAAGTTGACAGGAAGTTTGAAGATATGACTAGATATTTATGCTGTTGTTGGATTATTGACTTAAACACTTGAGAAAGACAAACAAAAAATACAGTTAAGATAAATATCAAATGTTTTGCCCTAAAGTTAAGTAATCAGCTGTTGGATCTTAAAACAAGCTACATATTTAACTCAAATCTGAAATAACTGTAACCTAAAATGAGCCATGAAGGACAAAATTCAACTACATATTGCATTACGTCTTTTTTTTGTTTTCCTCTTGATGGCGTTTCGATTTGTTGGTCGTAAGCGGCTGCTGGTTATCCAAGCCGGTGGTATCAGAACACGAGCCGTGGTGTCGAGATGTAAACGTTATTCTTTGCCCACAATGTGAGATATGTGCGCTAACATTAGCCTCACCGGCGCTCAGGATGTCATTATGCAAAAGATTGCGCAGGCGTTCATGAAAAGTAGCACAACTGGAAACCCTGAGTAGAGAATGTGATCGTTTCTGATCGGCTCTTTGAGCTCATTCTACAGATAGACACGAGGACGGCATTAAAGATACTCTTTCTTAACTTCCTGCTATAAACCGTCCTCATTCATTTGTATTAGATGCTGAGATGGTGCCACATTTTGTTTGTGTGACAACGGTTGCCATAAAACAAGGTTTTACTATTATAAAATACAGGAAAAAAAAACCCCCCATCATGCTGTTAATATTTTTAAATTGTCTTTGCCGGCGTACATCAGCAGCTAGCAAGGTTAGCGTGGCTGGCGTTAACAAAACAACAGCCGTGATTGCGTGCATTCTCGAGAATGCGGCTCTGACGTTTCCAAAAGCTCGGCAGCATTTCACAGTGGCGCGTTGAAAGCTCAGAATGACAAAACAGATCGACAATGCGGTATTCTTTTTGCTCTCCGTCGCGCCTTCGCTGTCTGAGCGAACCACAGCTGTCTCTCAACATCTTACAGAAACATGCAGCTTCCTCTTAAACATCTTCTCATGTCCCTGGTCCTTCCAAATTTGGTTTAAACACCTCACCAGGGCTGACGTTTGTTAACATTGAGTCTTCTTTCTTTCCCTCAGTAGCAACTTCCACACTGAGGACAGGTTATCTGTGGATCCTTAAAAACACCTAAATTCACGAATCTAAAACTAAGGCCTTAAAATTCATTAAAAAAATAAAAAAAAGTTGGCCTTAAATACGTTTATTACAAGTCTTAAAGTTTTGTCGTAGCAGGACTGTTTCATCTCATATTCTTTGCATTTTATTTATTTATTTTTTTTTGTGTGGGATTTTTCTGTTTGGCAAAGGTTTGAGTTTGAGCACAGAAACCTTCCTCTGTGACTCAAGACGGTTGAGGCCGTTGGTAACGGCAGCTAACATATCCGTGCTGGCTAACGAGCAAGTGCAGCAAAGCTGGCACACTTCTGTGGCGATGAAGGGCTTAAATTTCATTCAATATGATCTTGTAAAGATCCTTAAAAAGTCTGAAATTTAAGCTGGTGAGACCTGCAGAAACCCTGAAGGAGTGTTGCTAACACCTGCTGTGGATCGTGCCTTGGTGACGACCCGTTTCCCCTTTCTGCTTAACGCGTCGCCAGTTACGTCCAGCGAAGAGCTAAAATGAAAAGTATCCACTCTAACATTTCAGAAATATTAGGGGGCGCTACACTTTATTCAGATTTATCTTCCTAAGTACACTCTGAAGTTAAAATGTCTCACTCTGAACAGTTTTAAGTCCTTCTTCCTGGGGCTAATAAAGGATGTGTAAAGTCGACCAGTATTGGCAGACACATATTTCAAGGATGGCAGTTGCCAATCTGATTGTTTAAATCCATAACAACTTTTAATTTAGTACCTAGAAGGATTAGAAGGATTATTTCTATGGGGAATTACTTCTCCCCTAAAGACTTAAGTCCTGAAGCAGCATTCTCACGAAGCCACCCAGGATTATTTTCTGTGCTTTTCTAAAGACATCATACCTCAGCCTCCCAGTAATCTCCTGTTTACAGGCCCGACCTTCAGCAGCTTGTAAGCGTGATAAGTAATCAAGGCAGACACCCGAGCGTTCAGCCATCGCGTTGTTGATTTGGAATCCGGAAACGTGTAGATTGTGTTATTTATTGTATCTGTCAGCATTGTGGAGGATCTCTTTGATTGCCTTCCTTGATAAGGCTTTTTTTTTGTTTGTTTTTTTTTCTTCCTTGAACAACAAGAAAAAAAGAAAAACTATGTAGTAGTGGGAAAGCGATCAGAAGTGTCTTGAACAAGCTGTGTTTTCCCCAAACTTAGCCTTAACACAGCGTCTGCTGTTGCAGACTTATTTACGCATTCGGCTATGAGAGGCGAAAGCCACGATTGAGGTTAGCTTATCGGGTGCAGCACACCGTGTTTTCAGGACAGGACATGGAAGAAAGGAAGCAGTGCTGCTAGCGGAAAGCCAGGTTGTGACCAATGTGATTTCAACTAGTTGTCATCTCAGCAACATTTGTCAGGAGCTGATTTATCGGGTCTCTTTGCAGGGAATTAAAGACGGAGAAGAACCAGCGTCCACATGCACTTAGAGGCTGGTGATTATTTATCAAATGACGCTGTCTCTACAGAAACCCCATTTTGACATAGGCGTGTACATATGGCAGCACATGCAGCTTAAATTGCTTTAGATAGCGATGCAGCATGGCCGTAAACTGTAAACGTTTGTGAACAATTTCCAATCTCTAATCAGCCATTTCAGCTTTCTCTTTGAAAAATATGATACAATTTGGGCTGGGACTGAACTGCTTTAATTTTGATTAATTAATTATGTAGATTTTGACAAAATCAAGCATTTTGATTGTGTGTTATCCTTTAGTCCAAAGCCGGAGCCTTTGTGTTTCAGGTACACCCGTAAATCTGATGCTGATAAACAATGGTGATGGACGACAAAGCCGTCACTTTTTTCCAACTGGAGGTTGGCCTGTCCAATAATTTAGCAACAAAAAAGGTTTTTGAATTGAAACTACTTTGTCAATATCTGGTTTTCAAGTAAAATGCAATTCATTTTGATTAATTAACCACAGACCCTGTAACTAAACATTTTTAACTGAATCCCACCACTAAGTAAAACATTTTTCAGAGCAGATTGAAGAGTTTAGCGACATTTTAAAAGAAGACAAAATGATTGCAAAGTTGACCCGACTTACTGTAAGTGTTTTATATTAGCAATTAAAATGACTAGCATTGCTTAGCAACAGTTTCTGGTAAATACTCACTCCCTAGACCTTTACCTTTATTTTGAGAGTTTCAAAAAGCTACGTCTGCTGTGCTTCATTCATCCTTCCTGGTATCTATTACAAGTTTTGCTCTCTCTCTCTCTCTCGCAGCCCGAATGTCTGGGAATGTCCAGAGATACACTTTTCCTGCTTTTTACCTTTACGTGCTTCTTCATTTAAACACCTCAGTGGCGTTTAAAATATCGCCAAAGACAGAAACGTAAACCTTCTTACAGACAGTAGCAACTTCTACACCAAAGAGTGTTGTTGCTACCGCCACCTTGTCACATTTTGCCACGTCGGCGGACAGCTGAGTCTTCTGTCGGATGGATTGTTTTGAGTTTCTGACCAATCAAGCTGAAAACCTTCCTACTCAGCGCAGCAGTCAGTTTCTCTAACAAAATAGAGTACGACTTTCTTGCCAATCGGAAAGAATTGCCAAGTATAGAAGTATTTACATTTTTTTTTTTTGATCAAATAAATGACCACTTAAACTAAGTAATGAAAAAGGCTTTTAATTTCTTTCTTTCCTCTTGCAGTGAGGGTTGGGTTTTCGTTCGAGGATTAGTGCTCACGCGTGCCGTTCCATGTTTCAGGGTTTCGTCAGAAGGTGGAGGGCACACGGAGGTAGTGTCTGTGTGGTGGGTCGGGCGCACGAGGAATCAAAGGCCGCCATTGTGGGAATGAGAAGCAGATGTTAGCGAGGAATTCTCCTGACTGCGGCAGTTTTTCTTTTCCCTTTTTCGTGCCTGAGCTCTGGACGCTTCCCAGCTCAAATCTCCCACCCTCCCGCCTTCTCGCCCGTCACTGTGTGGATCCAGCCTCTTCTCTTTTCTGTTTTCTTTGCTTTGATGAGCGCTGTACCTGTAGGGTCTGTTAAGTCGATGTGATTATACGGTGGTTCCTCTCCGAGCAGCCGAGGTTTCCTTTTGCCTTCCCGTGCCTCTCTTTCTCTCTGACTCTGTAAGCGCATCTGAATCATGAAGAGAAAGACGCAGCTGCGACAGAGGCCCACTGTATTCCCCAGTGCCCGACTCACGTGGCAAGATTTCAAAATTATCGGGCCGTTTTCAGAACCTGGTAGGCCAGAGGTCAGATGGGGGAAATCTCGCAAAATCTCTCGGGACGAAACGTGAGTTCGGAGTAAACAAAAATGCCCGCCTCGGAAGAAGAAGCAGTTGTGATGGTGTTTAACAGAGGAAAAAACTGCAGCGATGTACCAAGAAACCTTTTTTTGCATTTCTGATACAGACATCGTTAACATCGGCCGATACTAATGCGATACAGAAAAACATCTCTGGTTTGCCTTATCAATCAATCAATCAATCAAATGCTTTACATCATAAACACAAAAACAAGGTCATGCAACAAAGAATAAAATGAAATAAAATACCAAAATAAAATATAAAAATAAAAAATAAAATACCACGGAATTTAAGCGCCTGTTACCGCCGGACTCCGCCGTCCGTTTAACCACGGGTATCCGTCAGGCCCCGTTGCCCACAACAGGAAAAGGTCTCAACCTACAACTTACTGTACATACATATCCACAAATGCAAATCCAAATGATAAGATTTATGTTGTTAAACACAGACTCAGATGTACTGGATTACAAATGTATTTGATAACTCTACACCAGGCTTGTGAAGCTATTGGTTTAAGGGGCGATTAAATAAACCAACACATTCACAAGGTTGGCTGTAAAGACAAATAAAGATGACCCAGGTTTACTTTGTTTATTGGATTAATTAATTAGATCAGACATATTGTCACTGATACTGGATATAGAATTTATTTTAATATCATGACCCATACAGATATCGATGGATCTCTCTCCCGGTGTTCTCTGGACTCTCTGGTGCGCCGTTGCGGATGTTTTGTGAAGGAAAGTGAGGCGTTTTCTTCCCCTCATTTCCGATTGGCTTCACGTTCCGCAAGCTGCCTTCTCATTCGCCGTTGCAAGCTGCGATATCGGGCCAAAACCGTCCGACATCTCGAACATCCCTGACATTAGATCAGGGCTGTGCTTGCCTTGACGAACTAGGCGTAAGCGTGCTCAGGTTACGCTTTGCAGACGCGGGGGTGATTTGGACTTGTGCATCACTTCACATCGCATCGTACATCATTCACGTCACTGTAGTGAAAGAGCTTAATTTGACTATTCAGCACTTTCTCCTCTAAACAGCCTGAAAGAAAGTCGACCTCGTCATTTGGTTTTAAAGTCATTGTACTAGAAATGTTAGATGTGTTGACTACTTTTGACTTCTCCTGCCCTTCAAACCCATCAGGGATGTTTATGTACAGTTATCTTTGGATTGCCACTGACTCTGTTAGCTTTTGTCTTTCATGATGCATTGATGTGATAAATCAGCGCTTTTGTCGTGTCTGTGAAGTCCAGGGCACAGATGATAGCTCAAGTGCGACACTTGACTCTATTAGGTCACAAAATAATTGAAGTTACTTTAACCCGTAGTCTTAGAGTCTCATTCATAGAATGTCGGAGGCAGAAGAGATGGTGTGCATCGAGTCCAGGGATCTGACCCGGACTTGGTGTAAAAGACTTTATGACCGATTTGGACTTGGACCGAAAGGACTTGAAGTTTGACTTGGAGTTGGCAGTGTTTACGTAAGGCTGTTTGAGACTCCTAACCTTTACTGAACGATACTAATTTCTGGTTTTCCTTGAGATCTGACCTGCTGACGTTGAGCTTGGATAATTTGACATTTGTTTCGAGCGGGACCCTGTAATAAAAGTCTGTTAAAGGCTGGTAATTAAAGCCTGTTCCGGGTTTTTGATACTTACAGGAAGAGGCCCAAATAATTACAGAATTGACATTTTAAACCAGCTTTGGTGTTTTTCGTTAGCGTTAATCTTAATTAGCGCAGCTAGCGTTTAAGAAACAGCAGTGTGTCTGTCCATTTAGAGAATGTAGATCCTTACTGTAACTGAGGGATTTTCAGAATCCTGCCATTGTTTCCAAATGCAGCATGTTCCAATACAGCTTTCTGATTAACAGCATCCACACTGAAGAGTGTTGTTTTCAGCATAGTGATGCTTGGGTACTGTGCATTTACTAAGATGTTGAACAGAATCGTGACATTTACAATTCATTGAGTTTAAAATCCCAAAATATATGTTGACTGTAAAAAAAAAAAGATAAATTAAATTGCCGCTTCATAGGAGAAATGAATTGCTTAGAGTTATCAATTAATTTCTACTATGGCTGTAACGAATGATTATTTCACTAATCGATTAATCTGTTGAATATTCTGAGATTCATCAGACAAAAAAATGATACAATTTAGCCACTTAATTATTTTTGTACAATATTAGAAGTGCATTAAACAATGCAAATGAACAAGTAATTCAATCATTTTTTAAAATAAGAAAATAAACATTTCATTGCCTTAAATACAAAAGTGCAAAGTCGTGTAAGTCTGAATATGTTTGGATTTTTTAATTTTTTTTAATTTTTTTTTTTTAGCAAATTAACTTTTTTTTTTTTACTCCGGTTAACGATCGATTAGTTGATGAATAGTTCAATAACAGATCAATCAAGCTTAATCGCATCTAATCCCATTAATTGTTTGGTCCCTAATCTCCACTGGTCATTCAATGTAAGGAAGGTATCGGCACATTTTCCCACACCCTAAACTTGTGGGCGTGGGAAAACACCCGCAGGCTGTTTCACCGCTTGCTGTTTCGCCATTTTGATTCGCTCCTATTGGGTTCGTTCGTCAGCTCTGGTTCAGCCCTCTGGACGATTGACTAGATTGCTCCTCGCCCCTAATTGACCCCGCTAACTGTCCGGCAGTAACGGCTGACAAACGGTCGCTGAAGAGAGAACAAGCCGGCCCGTCTGCCTGGCCTTGCGGTTCCCTTCAAGCTTCGCCCCGGCGCAGATGCATCCGTGGCTGTGTGCAGAGCAGAAGGCGTGCGTTTTGTCAAGGTCAGCAGCAGAGCAGAACATCCTGGTCCATCAGCAAACCCAGTGGCTGCTCGCCTCCCTGCCTCCCTGCCACGCTGTGCATCCAATCACCGGCTTTAATGAGAACTGATGCTGCACGCCTACAGCATGTATATTTATGGTTGGCTTTGGCCACAGTGCTCTTTGTCTCCGCAGAAGCAAAGCAGTGTTCGAAGTGGATAGAGGAAAGCCCGAATGGGTTTTTGGTGCTGCAGGGTGTTATTTATTATCAGTCCAGGCAGTAATTTGAGCGCCTTTTTCAGCTTTAAGGTGTAACTTCCACCTTTTATGCGCGTGGTTTACGCTGCACTCTCACAGAGCTGAGTTTAACTCAGTTAGCCGTACCCTCGCTGACCCCTGACCCCCCTTTTTTTTTAAAATGCTAATAACTTTTCACTCTGCAACGTGAGCCTCGCCGGTGTCCGTGCTATCGCTGTAAACCGATAGCACGGATTCGAGGCGCGCCGCTTTAAACAGGAAGAAGTGATAACGTGAACCGATTGTCCCGCGACATTCTTTTGTCTGGCGTGAGACGTTTCACACCCTGTGAAGGTCTCACACCTCTTCAGGTGCAGCTCCGGCTGGGAGTCGACTCTGTGCTTCCAGAGCAGCTGGTTTGTGCAGCTGCGGCGTGTCTACACTTTGTCCCCGGTGGTTGTTTTGCAGGAGAAGTCGCAGTTTGGGAACCAATAGCAGCGCTTTAGTGAGGACGCAGATTGGAAAGGGGTCAGGTGTCGGTAGTGTTACTCACGTCGGTAGCTTAGTTTCCTTGTATTTCGTTTCAGAGGATTCCCAGTGATTGAAATTGCGGTTTATTGTCTCACTAAATGGAGATATCATTTTATTTAAGTGATTTAAGCTTTTCAGTACACCTGAAATACGTTTAACACCAAAGAGACAAACTGTGCAAACTGGAAAAGTGTAAATTAGCTTTAGAGTATAAAGTATAAGTGTGAAAAATACTCTTATCTACAGACTTTACTCCTCATTTACAATGATCAAAATATTGTTTCTGTACTTTCTGAGAATGTTGGAGTTTTAAAATAAATAAAAATAAATAAAATTAATCCCCCCTGTGGGATTAATCACCTGATGAATTAAACTGAGTGTGATATTTTCCATTATGATGAGGCATATTTCTTGAAGGGTTATTTTTTGCTTACAGAGAGTCTGCAATCGACTTCTTTCCAGGTTTTGGTTGTGTGTGATATTTTATTGTCTTTTTATAATTTACTGTTTTTTGATTGTCGTGTTTTTATGTTGAATATTTAAGATGTCTGTTCTGTACGAAATGAAAGCTTATTGATCTTTGAGTTGGCAAACTTGCCTTATTATTGTCATACCATTACCACTGTGTGACTCCAAAACGGATTCATCTATTGGCTTGGAGCAAAATCAACCAGGCTGCACCAAGTGTAATGTCGTCATATACGTTGGCGTTACGCCTGGCTGGAAACTAGCATGTGCCACACATCCTGGAGATTTAGATTTTGACATTTTTCTGTGTTTTGTGCCTCCAGCAAGGCAAAGACGCGCTTTTTTGGAACTCCGCTGTCAATTATCAGCTGTTTCTAATGCAATACTTCTGCATTTGTGCAACTAACGATCATTTCATTCATCGATTATTCTGACGATTAGCTGATTCGTTGGATTAAAAAGAAATGTACACATTCTGACACGTTTTCATTTAACCACATGAGCATTTTCTTTTTAAACAATATTAGAAATACACCAAAAGATGCAAATAAACAAATAATTCAGTTACTTTATTGAACACAAAAATAAACATTTCATTGACTAAAATGTAATAACACCATTCCTTTAGAGAACATTTGCTTGTTTGAGAAAAATAATGTCTACCAATCTGTTTATTTTTTTAAATAATTGGACAACAAAGGTGCTTAACAGTAGAGTTTTTATTCTTTAAGGAAAAACTGTTTTAGAATCAGATAAAGCTAAAACAGCGCCAGAATAACAGTGTTATTCTTTGAGCGAATTACCTGTTTTTTTAAGTTTTCATAAGCCAATTAGCAATTAATTGACTAGTAAATTAGTTTCAGTGACCGATTAATTTAGGTGAATTTGATTCATCCTTGCATGCTGCATTAAAAACCCACTTATGAGTTGCTTTGCTGGGGGTTTTCCGCGCCACTCTCCCGTCGTCCATCTCCGAACCAGCCACTTGTTTTTGCTGGAGTCACTGACATTCTTCTGAAATGTTTTTCCCCGTGTTTCTAGACGTGAACACAAAATGTTTCCTTTTGTCTCTTTCGTCTCTCCGATGCTGTCAGTGTGCTGTTTGTTATCTGCCACCGCTGCTCAAACGGTGAAACCTGTTTTCGACTGACTCCCGTCTTGTGCGTCTCTCCAGCGGGGGCGCTGGGGGTGGCGGCTGCTTCCAGGTTCCCCATGCCCTCTCCCGTCACCTCTGCTTGGCCTGCCGAGCCCACAGTCGGACCTCGTCTGGGCTGCAGCTGAAGCGGGACGGCAGAAGCTGGACGGCGGTGGTGTCAGAGCCAGCGGTGGTGGAGGTGGGTCGTCACAGGGCCCAGAACACCCTCCCCCCTGCCCCCCCCGCTCCCCCCACCCCCGATAGCAGGCGGAGAAAGGCCTGCGTTGTTTCCCCTCCTGCCACTCTAAGATGAACAGACTGAGCTTCCATAACAACAAAACAATGCAGGACCGCCGCTGTGTCTGCGTCTTTTTGCCCAATGACGACACTCTCAATATCATCGTCAATGTGAGTGAACACTTTTTTTCCCCCCTTTACATATGATTTATTTACAGATATGAAAGTATGACCAGACGTGTTTATTACTTTGAGCTTTCCGCCTGATTGTGTCGATCTTTGAATAATTATTAACAGAATAAAATAGCTTGAAGTCAAGAACAGGATGTGCTTATTTTTTTTTATTTTTTTTGATGTAACTAGGGCTGAAGCGATTAATCGGATGAATTATGATGAATTGATTATTGAAATAAAGTAATTTAGTAATCGATTAATCGTTAAGTGGAATATGCAGACTCTAAAAAAGGCCGGTTGCTGAGAAAACACATTGAGGTTGTTATTTTGATTGAATATACAAAAGGTTTTCTTGTTGATATTCAATAGGCGTTAATATTTTCTGCTCTCATCTGGAGACCTTCTGGTCTGTCCTCTACATTGGCCCGTTTTTTTAGAAGAGGAACCAGTGTGCCATCATGGCATCTCTCTGTTAAGTGAAGCAGTTCGGTGTGCATTGCTGGATAATCCAGCCTCTCTCCCAGAAAAGTTTTTATTTTTCTTCAAAGGTGCTGATAAAATATTTGTATTTAAAATAGCCTCAACCAGCTACAAAGTGACTCCATTTGCTGTTCTATTGTAAATATGTTCTTCCCAAAACTCCTCATGTGGAATAATTTCAGCTTCACTTGGTTCAAATTCTGTTGAATAAAAAAAAAAAAAAAAAATTCTTCCATTAAGTACCTTTTACTATCCAATTATTAAACGTCTAATCCAAACGTTATTGATTGATGCCAAGCCAAACAGAATGGGCTGATCTTTTCACATGTTTGTGTGTAAAATAAACTTATTTTTTAAATAAAACAAAATCATCAGAATGGGCCAATTTTCTCTTGTAAAACAATGGTTAGTCGCAGCCCTGATAGAACTTTTGTTTTTTTTTTTCTGAGAAAAACTTAAAATCTCTTGATTTTTCCCCTGTAAGGTGAAGACTCTGTGCCAGGAACTGTTGGTCCAGGTTTGCGATCTCCTCCGGCTGAAGGACTGTCATCTGTTTGGGCTCAGCGTCATTCAGAGTAAGGCGTCTCCTCTTCTCCGATATTTCATTGTTACCGCAGCCGTGCTTCGCTGATCTCATGGCAGAAAGCAGTTAGGAACCGAGTAAAAAAAAAAAAAAAAAAAAGGAAAAAAAATCGCTGAAAGTTTTAGCTCCTTTCTGCTTTCCACAAGTCTTGCTCTCTCTCGCTGCCCTGCAGCCCGAATGAACTGCAGAGAGATAGCTTCCTCTTAAACTGTGTCACAAAAACTCAAAATAATAGAAAGTAGGTTTGGAACTTTTCCGGCAACTTGACAGGAAAGCACAAATCGGCCCTGAACACACTTTTTCCACACCTCACCTGTCATGCTGCAGCCCAGCAACGCAGCCGCCTTATCATGGCCGCCTCCCGCCGAGCTGCAGTTGTTTTTGACAGCGACCGGTTGACGGGAGTGAGTCACTGAGTCTGCACCGCGGCGAGGAGGCAGCTGGTGACAGGTGCGGGCGGCGACAAGTCGGGGGAGCGAGAGTCCTGGGAGGGAAAAGCTGTGTTTTTCACCCAGCGTGGCTCCTGAGAGCTGATGGCGGCACAGCGGGTCAGCTGAGCGGGAGCCAGTGGCTCTGTTTGAGGGACATTCTTGGAGTGCTTGTCTGAGCAGCATGAAATCCCCGAGGCAAACAGAGAGGCCACCCACTCCCAGTCTGTCACCCGCTGTCCTCCTGGAGACGGGGCGTCCTCCTGGAGACGGGGCGTCCTCCTGGAGACGGGGCGTCCTCCTGGAGACCGGAGTTCAGACATCTGTCTGATTGATGAATAAGCCTTACACCCAATATTGCTGTATGAAAATACGTTGTTTTGTTTTTTTCTTCCCCCTCTTGTATTTTTGAACGGGTGGGACAAAGTTTGAACTTGCGTGGCAGTAAAATCTGCCGATTTCTTAACAGCGGAGCACAGATCTAAATCATGTTTTATGGCAGGCGTGCCAAAACGATCAAATTAAAAATGCTGGAATGATTTGTGATCTTCATTCTTAATGGTGATATTTTATTAAAACAATCAAAGTCCTTAGATTTTTTTTTTTTTATAGAAAAGGATCCATTAAAAGTAAGTAAGCTGTTTGTGTCAGCTCTGTTTTCCATTTTCTCTGTATTTAGGTCGTGTCTCTCGGCAACAAGAAAGAAGGTCATTCTTTCTTCAGAAATACTCGCTTTTTGTAGCAAAGTTTAACAACTGGGTGGACCCGGTCGTTAAATGTTTTTGGCATCTCCCACGAAATGAGAGCGAAAACAAAAAAAAAAACAAAAAAAAAAACAAACGTGCGTGTTGTACCTAACTTTTTCCATTTCAAGGTCTTTTTTATTTGTCTGCGTCTTTTTCTGGCGGATTAGCGAAAGCTTCTCCAGCATTCTGCTTGCGCTGAACGAGAGAGTGAAGCCTGCTTTCCTCACCCACAGATAATGAACACATCTACATGGAGGTGGACCAGAAGCTGTCCAAGTACTGCCCCAAAGAGTGGAAGAGAGAGGCCAGCAAGGTGAGGAAAAAAAACTTTATGTGACGTTTAGCTCCGAATCGACTCGTTTGAGTAAATGCAGAAAATGCCATTTCAGCTTTGTTCTCACTCACACCGGGAGGAAAAAAACGAGACGTCGACGAGAAGACGACAATTGATAGTTCCCAAACTTCTAATGTGCAAAATAAAAAAATCACACGTTTTGTCAGCGAAACTTTTCTTCAGGTCTGCCGTTTGTTTGGGTTTTGAGGTGTTGGTAAATACCAGCACAAAGATCTGATGCTCCATCATGTTTACGACGTTTAACTGCATTTACATAACCCCATGAAATGGAAGTAATGAACTCATGTGGCGACTTGGCTCTGTTGTTGCTGGGGTTTTTTTTTTTTTTTTTTCTTTCAAACCATGCCAGTTATTGAAGGATTTAACTGGTCAGAAAATTACTGTAAACGTTACAAAAATGAAGGATCTTCCAGGATGTTTTTAGTCCAGTCCACGAATACCAGACTATCAGTATCAGTGTCTTACAGCTACTACTGTTAGAGACTTTAAGTTGCAATATTTGTTACATTTCTTTTTTTGGTCCGTATCAGATTACGCATTCAAAAAAACGATCCTTTCCATGCAAATGTACTATGTAACCAATATCATGGTTATAGAACCAAAATATTCTAACTGGTCCTAAAAACATATTTAGAACCAATATTTCGTTGCACGTTCAGCCTTTCTTCTATGCTGCAGTGATTGACGTGTCTCTTCATTTGTGTCTCCAGGGTATTGACCAGTTTGGGCCTCCGATGATCATTCACTTCAGAGCTCAGTATTATGTGGAGAACGGGAGGTTAATCAGGTCAGTGAAGATTCGCGAGCCTCGTTTTGACATTCAGAGTAGCGTCAGGAACTTGAGCTGACCGCGCCGCGCTCTGTGTGTCGTGCAGCGACCGGGTAGCCAGGTACTACTACTACTGGCACCTGAGGAAACAGGTGCTGCTCTCACAGTGCATCCAAAGGGAGGAGGCCTACTTCCTGCTGGCAGCCTTCGCTCTCCAGGCCGACCTCGGGAATTTCAAACGCAACAAGCACTTTGGGAAGTACTTTGAACCCGAGGCCTACTTCCCCCAATGGGTGAGTGGGACTCACAAGCAGCATGTGGATGGCCTTCGGTTCACATCACACTTCTTTCATTTAAATCAGAATTCAGGAAATGCAGCATGTTCTTCTGTTTAGATATTTCACAACACCTTCTTTCAGATTTTGTTCCCAAATCCTGGTGTATGTTAATTGTATTTATCATGATAGACAAAAAGTTGTGCATAATGGGGAAAACTGGAGGGAAACTGCAGATTTTCTGAGTTGGTTACTTTGTAGAACGACATTCACTGAAGTTTATAGCCTCAAGTCTTTTCGATCATTTTTCCACCTGTTTCGGCCACCTACAGACAATTTTATTTCTTCTTCGTCTTTGCAAAAGACCTCAAACTCAGTCAGATTACATGCGAGTTTGAACACAGATTCTCTTGTATTTAAGTCTGAACTTTGACTGGGCCATTCTGACACATTGCTATGCTTACATCTAAGTCACTCCATTGTGGCTCTGCCTGCAGAAACCTTTTCATTAAAAAAATAAATGAACTTTTCATCAAAACGCCTTGGGGTCATCACTGACCCCTGGGTGCTTTTTGTTCAGTAATGTTCTCTAAGAAAGTTTGCGGCCATCACAAATCAGTTGTATTTATAATGAGATTAAATCACACACACGGTTTTACACCTTTAGTGTTCTGACCCCGAGAGTGGACAGTCCTGGATAAAACTGATAAAACTCCACACTATTACCTTCGTTTTAGCATATGAGCCGATGAAATCTGGGAGTTCTGGTTTATTTTTGACCCTGAAAGTGGCACACAGAGTTCCTTAAGATGACTATTCTGGTAACATCGGCCCTCTGAAGGCCACACCCGTCTGATTGCTCTCCTCTTCCTGTGATTAGCCCCCCTGCCTCTTTATCGCAGCAAAAAGCGGTGCCTACAGGAAATTGTTGGAATGTCAACAATGTACGCTTTCCCCAAAGCAAATCTCACCCAGATTAAGCCGCAGCATACGGAGATGACTTAGTTACTGGATCAGCCAGAAGCTCAGCGGCTGACACTTCCGGTCAGCGTTTCTGGCCGGCGCTCAGGCGGCCCTCTCTGGCGTCTGTTCGCCCCTCGTGCCAGGCGGCTTCGGCACCTACGTCCCTCTTCGCTCTCTGCAGCCTGACGGCTCCCTCTGCCTCTCCTCCTGCTCAGGTGATAGCCAAGCGTGGCCGGGAGTACATCCTGAGGCACATCCCCAACATGCACAAGGACCAGTTTGCACTCACCGCCTCAGAGGCGCATCTCAAGTACATAAAGGAGTGCGCTCAGCTCGACGACGTCACGGTGCACTACTACAGGCTGTACAAGGTGAGAAAAGCTCCGGCAGCTCGCCGGATCTCACGTTCTGTTTAATTCTCTCCTCATCTGTTTTCCTCCCTCCCGGACAACAGGATAAGAAGGAGGTTGAGGCGTCTCTCACACTGGGTCTGACCTTACGGGGAATCCAGATATTTCAGGTAATGTCTCTATCCGACCAATAAGAGGCTGAATTGTGCAGATTTTAGTGTCTCAAAACAATTTAGTATCATTCTCTGCAAGCATGACATGTGGGAATGTCTTTGGTCTCACAAAAGTATTCATAGTTCTTTTTTTTGTTTTTTTTAACTCTTCCACATTTTGTCTACACTACACTGCAAAACCCCAAAATCTTAAGTATTTTTTGCATAGTTTTCAATGCAAAAATGTTAGTACACTTGAAAGAAGATTAAAGTAACTTCAGGATGAAATAAGAGCGCGTTTCAAGTAAATCATTTCAAAATGTTGATGAAAAGCTACTAGTTCGACTGGCAGATCCTTTCACTTATTACAAGATATTTTCCAGTGCTATAATTAAAATAATCTGTCAGTGGAAATAATACTTTTTCATCAATATTAAAAAAATATTGTATCCAACAAGCTCCTATTTCTCCCTGAAAAGTTACTTGTAACTTAGTTTTGTCTTATTTCAAGTGTGCTAACAATTTTGCACTTGAGACTTGAAAAGATTTTGGGTTTTTGGGTGTGACAGAATGCTGAAAAGTTCAAACAGAACATAAACAGAAAAACAAAGAGCACTTTTCCAAGACCAAAGACATTTCCACGAGTCTTTTTTGCAGTCACGGTGGATCATAAAGCAATCCGTTGTTGCCGCTGCAGAAAAAGGTTCTTGCTTCTACCAAGTAATAACTCACAGGACAGAATTATAAATGCACACCACACTTTTCAGATGTTTTATTGGCTAAAAGTTTAAGACCAGGTATCGTTTTTCTTCCACTTTCCAATCATTCGCCACTGAGGAAAAAAAGAGAACTTTAAAAACAACTTTTTGTTAATAATGTTAATAACTCAATAAAGTTTGTCAAAGTCACTTTATAAATGAAGTTGGATGAATTTCATGTGATTCCTTGTGATCAATCAAAGCAATATATTTACCGTATTTTCTGGACTATAAAGCGCACCTGCATATAAGCCGCATCCTCTCTATTTTTAAGAATTAAAAAAAAAAAAGACATACAAGCCGCACCTGCATATAAGCCGCATCCGCTCTATTTTACACCTGCTTTTTTGTCCCCTGAAAGTTTTCCTCGACTTCTGGCATTGCATAAGCTCTTCCTGCTGCCTCCTCCAGCGTCTCACCATAGACTCATTGACGCTTAGCTTCCGAGCAGCAGCGCGGTTTCCTTTCTGTATAGCGACATCGATGGCCTTCAACTTAAAACTGGCATCATACGAATTTCTTGGTGTGGGTTCCATGATGAAGGGGTGAAGAAGATGAAGATAATAGGATTGGAAATTTGTCGTCCTTCTATCTGCTTCTACCAGTTATATCTGCTAAAGAGGAAGTAGCTTATTCTTCTTTGCATTTATTTTATCTTAGTTTTGATTCTAGTTTCGGTTAGAGCGCCCCTAGCGGTGGAAAACAATCCACAGAATAGCCGCTCCTTTTTATTAGCCGCATGGTTCAAAACCTATGAAAAAAGTAGCGGCTTATAGTCCGAAAAATTACGGTAAGTTAGATTGGAAAGTTCTCTTTGTTCTCGGTGGAGAACAGTAAAGTTGGTGGCTGTGACGTTTCAAAGTACAGATACCTTAGCGACGCAGCATATCTCTGTGGAAGTAGGACGTTTGTCAGGTTGCAGCAGTGTTGTCCTTGTTTCTTTGTTTATCCTCACTTCTCTGTGTTCTTCTGTGTGTTGCAGAACGTCGGCTCGGTCAGGCAGCTTCTGTACGACTTCCCCTGGACCAACGTGGGCAAACTCGTTTTTGTGGTGAGTGGAATGGCGGCGGCGCCACTTTTTCCTCAGAGAGGCTCTTCTCCCTGAGCTCCTGAACCAGCCGCAGCGTCGATTAAAAACGGTGAATCCTCCTGGGTTTCGGAGTGGATGCGTGCGGAAAGCGAGCTCTTACTCGGGGAAACCTTTACGCAAGGCCTCGTTTTTTTTTTTTTTTTTTCCCCTCCGACTTCTCTGGAACCAGTCAGGGATTTTGAAAGACTTTCCTCACTCAAGCACACACACGCACAAACACACTCTGCACTCTTCACGTGGATTTTTAGTAATCAGCAAAAACAATTTCTCCCTTTTGATAAACACGCCTCGTGCTTCATCGATTTTATTATTAACGCTGCGGCCGTTAAAGGGAACCTTGTTGAATCTCCTCGCCTTTGCTCTGACTCAGCGCGTCGTTCAGCTGAGCCCAGCAGCCGCTTCGCTCTAAATGATTTCCTCTCGTTTTTTCCCTCCGGACACAGACAACAGCCTGAAAGGTTCTGGTTTTTAAAATAAGCCAAAGAAGCCTCAATATCATTTTGTTTTGGTGTTTGCCGTGATAGACGTCCTGTTTTCCCTCGATTTTTGGGAGGGCTTTTTGCTATTCTTCAGAATAGCAAAAGGCTTCCAGCTTCACCCAACCCATGGGTCGCGGCATCCACCGGCGGGCGAGTGAGGGCGAGCGAGTGAGGGCGAGCGAGCGGGGTGCGATGAGACAGACGGGGAATTCAATAAACACCAGATGTTAGGAAGGATTTGAGGCTCTTGACTTGAGATTGTCTTTGGTCTAAAACATTCCTGGAAGTATTTTAGACTGGCAGATTTTATTTTTTTTTTTATTTTTGCATCTTGCCTTAATTTGATCCTGATGTTTCACAAGAGTGGCAGAAAAGGCTTGTGATGCTGCTGGAATATCTAGGAAGATATTGTTTCAACCTTAATCATGTCTCTAAAAAACTCTCAACGTCTACTTCATTTAAACGTGCCTGGATTTCAATTGGGCGTTTTCAAGGTTTGGAGAGTGCTGGATTTCTGTGAAAAGTCCTTGAAAGTGCTTGATAATCAAACCGCACCACTAGGTAATAAAGCGTAATCGAATGTTTTGTTAAATGCCTAAATATGGAAAACATAATTTAGAATTGGAACCAGATATTTTCACACACCTACTAAAAAGACAGATAATTTTTTTTTGTCACTATCTGAAGTTAAATCAGAATACACTTGTTTTATTTTAAGCTAGTTAGAATCACCAAAATTATTTCATTTCGCTAAATACCAGAAAACTTAGTGGGAACCTTAATTAAGAGATTTTTTGGGAAATTTTTCATCATATTTTGTGTTTCGGCATTTAATTTGAGCAGGAAGGTGATTTACATTAAGACAACTTGCTTGGACTGTTTCACCGTATTGACTATTATTCCCAACGGATAATAAAATATAACATATTTTACACATTAAAGAAACAACATAGAAATAAACAAAGCTTAGCTCAGCCCTGCAGTCAGAACTTAGCGCTCAAATAAGAAGAAAAGTATTCGGGTGTGTACAAGGAACAGACACACAAACAGATGTTTTTAGTCACATTTGAAGACAAAATCCTGGGGGTGTGGAGGGGAAGGAAAACATGAACCGATTGAATTTTTCCATGTATCCAGCCAACAAGTCCTCTCTCTGGAAAATCGTCAGAATTCTGCATGAGAAAATAAAGAACAAGAAACATGAACTGAGTCCTGCTTGCTGTTTGGCAACGAGGAGGGTTTGGCTGCTTGACCCTAAACCCTCCAGCCTCTCCGCCACTTTTCAAAACGTCTTATTTCCCCTCTCCGTATGCCCTCAGGGGAAAAAGTTTGAGATCCTCCCCGACGGCCTGCCCTCGGCCCGGAAGCTCATCTACTACACGGGCTGCCCGCTGCGCTCCCGCCACCTGCTGCAGCTGCTCAGCAACAGCCACCGGCTCTACATGAACCTGCAGCCCGTCCTCAAGCAGGTCCGTCGGCTGGAGGAAAACGAAGGTGATTTCATTTACGCACGCTGCTCCGCTACAGTGTTCGCACGCCTTGAGCCGCGCCGTGCGGTCCGGTCCGTTAGGGTCCAAAAAGTGCTGCGTGATTGTGAAGTGGAAGGGAAACGAGGCATGGTTTTGCAAGTGTGGTGTGCATTTATGTTAAATTCGTACTTATGTTCAATTAAAAATACTTTACTAGTCTCAAAGGAAAACATTTTAAAACATTTAGTTATTTAATTAAATGGTTATTACAAACGGTGGTGGCTGTAGGCAGGATAGATCTCCTGCAGAGGTCTGTATTACAACAAATTTGAAGAAGCCTCTGACTGAAGTCACTCTGTTTGTTCATGAAGAGGATGATCGGGGTTGTTCATAGTTTATTTATTATATTCAGTCACCGTGGAAACAGTACTGCAGTGGATAGAGGATGTTTGAAGTTTTCTTTGCTTCTTCTGTCCCCACATTAATCTCTGACCAGCTTCCCTTTGAATGCTCAACAAACGCATTTAAAAGCCTTGAAATATGTAATTTAATTTGATTAATCGCAATGAGTCGATCATTGAAATAATCATCAACTAATTTAGTGATCAAATAATCGTTGACTGGAGTATAGGCTTTAAAAAGGCCAGTTGGTGAAATAACAACACTGTATGAGCCGCAATTAAGACAAAAGCGAACCAAAAGAAATTTTGCACTTAAGTTTAAATAAACATTTTTATGTGTAAATGTTTTCTTACAAATTCTTTATATTTTTTTTATCACGACTCTTATTCTGAAAGGTCAAAATAGGAAGTGGAATCCAGCATGTTGCTAGTAACCAGAGACGCTCGCGATATGTTAGCGTAGCTTTAGCAAGTGACTGTAGAAATTTCATTAAAGTTTGAGAATTGATTTAATAATCTCATTTCTACCTCGAGAGGAAGGGTCAGCCAGCGAGGTATGTTTATATGTTTTATGTCATTTTTTTTATGTCTATATTGTGTTCGTGGCACCATCTCACTTTAGTTCATGTCGCATTTTAGTTCGACGGTGGTGTTGGTGTCAGTGAAACAAAGTGACTAACGAGGTGGAAGTGATAGATAGCTGCTTTTAATTCCGCTGTGAGCGCGTAGTAAATGACAGCTACTGCATTCATGGGCAACACGCGTGCTGCTGTTGTTGTTGTTGTTGTCGCCGGAAGTAATGACGAGGCGGAGCCGGATGATGACGAGGAAAGACCCCGGATGGATGTTTGTTCTAGGTCGTCAGCCGAGAACGGCGGTGACGTCAAAAGCTACAAAGATATATTAATAGGAGCTCTGGAATAAACTGGGCAGCACGGTGGCATAGCGCTAGCGCTGATGCCTTGCAATCGGAAGGTTACGGGTTCGAGGCCAGCTCGGAACCTTCAGAATGTACGGAGTTTGCATGTTACTCCCTGTGCTTGCGCGGGTTTCCTCCGGGTACTCCGGTTTCCCCCGCACTCTAAAACATTGCAGGTCGGTAAGTATTCCTCCTTCTGAACTATCCTTAGTGCGAGAGTGTGTGAGTGAAAGCGTTGTTGTTAAGTTGGATGAATGAATGGATAGGTTTTTTGAATCATTGTTCATTGAGACGTCATTCACAAGCTTTGACTCGCGCTTTGCTCTCCAAGCGGTAAACTCTTCCCTTCTTAGTTTTTTTTTTTGCTGTGTGACTGTTATGTTCATGGAGCTTTGCTGTTTTTCTATTGTTTTTCTGTTATTTTGACAATTAATTGATTAATCGGATAAAATTATTGGCACAACCTGGAGGTTTTTTATTGAAGCAGGGTTCAAAAGTGAGTTGGAAAAAATGAGGTGGTGATTTTTCTTTCTTTTTTTTTTTTTGTTTGTTAACAAAATCACTTTTTTCAACAAAAAAAAAATTTGACTTAGGTCATTTATTTCAGAATATGACAATATTATATAAAAAAAGACTTAAATGTGCCAATTACGTTATTCAATTAATTGTCAAAATAAGTATCATTAAAACTCTGAAAAATTTACAGATTAACTGAGAGATGAACCAATAAGTAAAATAACTGTTAGTCAGAGCCTTAATGTAATTGTTCTATTATAACGTGTATATATCCTTTCTACTTAGCGTTGCATCTTTTTCCAGTGTTTCTTCAATTTCCTGAAAAAAAAAAAAAAAAAGGAATTATTTTAAGATTGTGAATTATCAACGTGTTAAACAGTGAAGTCTTCTCATGTCGTCGTAACTCCAGAGAAGAAGCAGTACCGGGAGTCGTACATCAGCGACGCCCTGGAGCTGGACATGGAGCAGCTGGACAAGCGTTCCCGCGCCAGCGGCAGCAGCGCCGGCAGCGTCTCCCACCACAAGCCCTCTCGCCCTCCACCACCAGCCACGGCAGCTCGCACACGTCCGGCATCAGACGGACCAAGCGCGGCCCCGGGTCAGGCCCCTCACCGGCCCCTGCGCACCTGCAGCTCCTCCACCACCAGCCACGGCAGCTCCCACACCTCCGGCATCGAGAGCAGCGGCAAAGAGCGCATCCTGGACGACGACGGTAAGAGTGGATGGTTTGTGTCCCCATTTGTTCCGCATTTAGGCTGACGTGTTTTTAGTTTAGCTCACAGAGGTGTGCAGTGAGATGTTTTGTTTCACAAGGTTAGACTTTAAGGTCCCCTGCTTTTTAAACTTTGTGTCCTTTCTTCTGGAAACATGATCATGCACAGCTATGCAGACGACACTCAGGTTCATGCTGAGCGTAAGGATGACATTGTTTTTGTGCCCAGCAGAGATAGAGATGCTGGTTGACGACCCCAAAGACTACGAGGAGCTCCACGAGATGGCTCTGGATCAGGAGCTGTGCATCCACATCACCGAGGACATGCTGACGATGTCACCAGACCAGACCAATGGATATTCAGGTACAGAGGTTCAGGGAACGACACGCACCGTCCACGTTTCTGTGATCTGCTCTCAAACGTTTGCCTTTTTGGCTTCTTTTCAGGTCTGATAGTGAAAGACATCAGCTCCTCCACTTCCAGCTCCTCGGAGACCGTTGTCAAGATGAGAGGACAGAGCATCGAGTCGCTGCCTCAGGTAACTCCCAACTCATTTCAGCAACACGCAGCAACACCACTGAGACGAAGCAAACACAGGGTGAAATGCGACGACAAACCTCCAAAGTGTTTTGAAGTTATTTTCAGCCCAGTTATACGGTCCGGCCTAATTTAACACAGTCGGTTCCGCCCTTCCAGAGGTAAACGTTCAGCCAGTGTGGCTCTTTTTTTTTTCCCCCTCCCTTTGAAAGCCACATAATTTAGCACAAACATGCAACAGAACCGCAAGGATGACTTAGTCTGAAGATCTGATTGATCTGACAGCAGCGTGGGGGCAGTTTTGCAGTGTCAGGAAGATGGATGCAGATGGAAGCACTTTATTTCCAATTGGGGAAGAAAGATTTCAGACAAATTTAAATTTTATTAAAATGCATTGTATTTGCAAGGACAACATCTTTCCAAGCCCTGCTTTTATTGCTCGAAACTGACTACGTTTTTGCTGTTTTTTTGAATGCATATGTTAATGCCTAGCAGACCAAAGGCCGCTCCAAAAGCAGGGTATTCTGGGTAATTAAATCAAAACAAACTCCTGTGTCTTGCACTAGTGGGAGAAATTGTTTTACCAATAAGAGAGATCTTACAATCTCTCTAGCCTGACACTACTTCATTTTTATTCACATTTTGAGTAGGAGGAAGTTGTGTCTTCTTCTGAGGTTTTCTCATTGTTTCCTTCAGTGGTTCTTGGTGCAGCGCCACCACAGGCCACTGGGGGGCAGATGTTTTTCAACTAGTTCAGATTGTTTGGCTCAGCGCAGTATGAAAGAGAACCGCTGAAAATGTCACAAATGTTGCCATTTTTCTAAGCTGTCAGCTACAGGCGCGGCGAAACAGGATTCAGCCTCTTTGGTCGCCAAGGAAACCAAAAGGCGCCGCGTAGTAAAAGCAACGGCAACATTCTTCCTTTTGTCATTCACAGACGACTACGAGCCGGAAGCCTCAGTCCTCCACGGACCGCCACAGCCAATCGCTGGACGACATCCGGCTGTACCAGAAGGACTGCCAGCAGTGGGCGGAGCTTTGCCAGGACACCGCCCACAGCTACACGTTCGGCTGCGCCCAGGAGCTGAACGACGGCGAGGGACACCAGGGCCTGTCGGAGCAGCGTGGCGGCGCGCTCAGCGAGCCGCAGCCCTTCCCCATCAAGCGAACGAACAAGTACTTCTCCCTGGACCTGACCAACGACGAGGTGCCCGAGTTCGTGGTGTGACGGTGGCGGACGAGGGCGGCGTGTTTGCTAACGGTTAGCAAACCAGCGATGAGAAAGCTCGTCCGCTTCCTGAGACTGACCGGCAGGCGAAGAGGATTCGGGGTGAAGAGAGACATGTTGACAGAGCAAATGGCTGAACGGAGTTTTGTTTTTGCTCAAAGATAACAAAAAGGGATCCTTCTTTCTTTATGATTTTGTTTTCAGCCGCTTTTTGAAGCCATGCAAAGACTGCAGGTAAAAACAGACAAGCAGGGCTGTTTGTAAATAAATAGATGGACGTCTTCTGGGCTGCAAGCCAAAAACAACAAGTGGAGTGAAACTAGAATGCCTAATTCTACGTCCACCGTCCCTCCAGCGCGACAAACCGGAGCTACGATCTTCTTCTTCTTCTTCTTCACATAAACTAAACCGATGTGAACTCACCACCGCCGTGCCTTGGCAACACTATGCAGGTGTCGAACGCTCGCCTCGACAATCACAGCCCTCTCCCAACGTTCAAGCCATGGAGATTGAAGGCTCTGCAATCTCTTAAGCCTCTCATTCCCATTTGAGTCAGCGAATGGAGCTCGCTCTGCAGCTGTTCAGACGGTTTCACGACGTTTCTCTATTCGTCCTGTGACATTTAGCCGAGTTTCCAGGCAGCAGTGAGCCTGAGAGAGCGCCTACATGTTCCAGCATGCGTGTTTTGTGGCCAAAATATGATTCTGTGGGACCTGGAGTCAGAAGTGGAGCTGTCAGCCAAAACAACCCATGCATGTTGACGCTTTGTGTCGATTTTTTTTTTTTTTTTTACACATCTAGCCGTCTATCAGAGCTGATTTTATCTTTTTTTGTTGTTTTAATGGAATCTGTTTTGTTGTTTTTATTTCACATCCTCCTCCAACCAAAAAAGAAACAAAAAAATTTTTTTTAGATGTATTTTTATATTCAAAAAAAAATACAGCGTGTGTTTAGATACTATCCTGCTGTCATTCAGTATTACGAGCAAATCTCGGTGGCAGTGCTAAGGATGTGGCGCTACTAACCAGACTAACTGGCTCCATCCGGTTTAGTCATTTCAGTCTCCCAGTAAGAGTCCAGACGGCCCGAGGACGCGCCGAGGCAGGCGGTCAGATGTTACAGCCGACATGTTGACACCCTGCAGACGGCGTGGATAAACATGGAGCTCTGTTACGGATCAGAAGACCCTGCAACAGCGTTGCAGGTTAGGCTTCGGTTTAATAGTTTCTTAGTTTTAAATGTGACAGGACGCAATTTGAGTCTTGAAAAGTTACGTGGAGAAAAACAAAAAAAAGGGATTTGTTTGAAATAGGAGACAGAACAATCAATGCTGGGTTGCGTTGTTATATAAGGCAACATTTCTGAGATGCAATACTTGAGCAAGACGAACAAAACCACAGCATGATAAGCAGCGACAGGTTTGCACGGCAAGATTAGAAGCCAACGTTTAACTTTGCTTACACTTATGTTTTAAACGTGAACATCTTATATTTGAACACAAAAGCAACATTTGTGCCAAAATATGTCGAGATTTTTGCGGTTTTAACTGTTCTTTGCGGCATGCTTTTAATGCTGTTTTGATGAGCAGATAAAGGGACTTCGTTTCTTACCTTGGCATCTTCATTTCATACAAGTCTGGATCATGCTAGCTGCTAGCCGCAAGACCAAAGTGGATTTCTTTATAAAACTCTAGTCCCAAAAAATTTTTATGCAAACTCTTATTTTACGAGCCTTTAAGTCGCCGTCACGTTTACATCGGAAATTGAGGTTGGAGTCGGTGCGTCACCTGTAATGTTCCTGTGTGAAACGTAAACAGACAGTGAAACGTGTAAAGCAACTTCCAGTCAGAGTAACTTAGTGACATTATTTTATTCATATTTATACCACTTTGCTTTTTATCACTCAGTTACTCGGACCATGAACACGTTATGTTCTGTTCTTTCTACGTGTTTCACGGAGGAAGATTATTGTTGACGCACGGCGTCCCAGCCTCCATTTCCTGTGTAAATAATTACCTGTTTCTTTAGTTAACAAGCAGCCATTACAACCTGAGAATGGTTCCAATCTTCATAACCACTGTTGGTGTTTTGTTTTTTGTTGTTGTTGTTTTTTACTGGAGTCACTTCAAGCCAGTAGAAGTTAGCTTTAGCTTAGCTCGTTGAAGTAGCCGCTAGCTTCAGCCTCTGGGGCCAGCAGACGTGGATTTATCACAGCCCTGCGATCCATTAGTTTCAGAAGTCAGAGTGGATTTGTGGGTTTTTTTTAGTGCTAACTTTTCTTAACAATACACACCGAAAACTATGTATTTCTCTCTTTTTTAATTTAATATGCTCACAAATTGTGGTTTCGCAATACTCAATGCTACTGTTAATTTCATATATTACATGAGGCTGGTTTTCAATTTATAACTTTCAGTATGGTCTATGCATGTGGCGGCCATCTTGGATGCCAAATTGGTAGCTCATGGAACAGAAAAGGAAGAATTCTCACTTCCTGTTCTGCAGAAAAGATTTAAACCGCTTCTGAAACAAATTTGAACTGTTCCTTTCAGCAAATATACAGAACAACACTCACTGAAACTTTAAGTTGAACAAAATATTGGTCTTTTTTGTCTACCGTAGTTTTATAACAGTGTTAGAAGCTGAAGATTGTGATCTGGGTATTTATTTCCAATTGTTAATTTAAAACTTTCTTGGAAAAAGGGACACATGTTGCAGCTTTCAATAAACCAATTGACCAACAATGCACAGCAATAAGTGGGGGAGGGGCAGCATTCTGTTAATTGAGAGCTTCAAACAGCCAATTCTTCCTGGCATTGCAATAAAAGGAGTTTAACCCTTTGTAACAATGCAATAGAAACATTCAGAACCTCCATCTGACCCCATGCGCTGACCTTTGAACCCTGGCATTCACGGCAGGAAACACTGAAGTCTTCCCCTCAGCTCTTTGCTGCTCCTTGTGGCTGTTTTCCCTCTCTGCGTATTTTCAAAACTTCAGTTTTGCATCACAAGCCTGTTTTCTATGTTTTCGGCATCAACGCAGACTTTTGGCAACATTAGAAGGGTCATTTAAAGTTCTCCAGAGAAGAGCTGAAGCTGTCGCAGGCTCCGCCCATTAATCCCACATTAGCATAAAAATGTGCTCAGGAACCGACAAGGACCAAGTGCGTTCACGAGGCTTCGCTCACACGCTTTATCTTCAGTGGTTTCATCGGTTCACTTGTCTTAAATCTAAAAACTTTTATATTCTAACTACAACTGAGTGAATGTGCTCATTTTGTCAGGTTGGATGCTCTGGTTGTTTTTAGCCTGTATGCTAAGAAATGCTAACAAACACATTTAGCTCTCCGTGTGAAGTGCTCTCAAGCTTCTGATGTGCGTCGTGGACTTATTTCTTCAGTAATAACTGTTACACATATATCGCCTCTTTATTACTTTTAAGATTCTGTTTTGGTTGGCTGATGTCTAAGATCCACATGGTTGCCTTAAGTGTCATCAATAAATCCTCACGTTTGCCAAATTGAATTCGTAACATAGTATCCACCTTATTCCAGCTTTACCAGTATTAGAATCTCTAGAATAAAATACTTTCTTTAAATTGATAATGCTTTGAAATTGAAATGAATTCCTCTGTTTCTTCCTGTGGTTCATTAATCGAAGGTGTCAAAGTCATTTTTTGATCAGCAGCGAGACTTTTTTTCTTTTTTTTTCTTTTTTTTTTTTTTTTAAATTGAACTTAAATGTTTAGGTACACAGCCATGCAGGCATAAACCTGCCACTGAGAGGTTTCGTCATTTCCTTGTGATTTACTTCTCCGGCTTTAGTAAATGGTCCTACTTACGCTTTGTAAGAGTCTGTGTGTCCCATAATCCTTTCTGTGAAAGGATCTTCCTGCAGGAAAAGAAGAGTTTGGTTTTATTTTGGTTTTTTTTTTTTTTTTTGTCACCCTACTGTTAAAAAAATAATAATTTGTAATAATGGATCTGCTCTGTGCCTTTTTGGTACCAATGTTCCTCACATCTAATAAACAGGTACATGTATCTCACTACTGAGCTGCTGTCTGTTATTTACCTAATGCTGCACACATTTCCCAATGTGTTCAGAGTATTAGTGAGTGCTTTGTTTATTTTAGTCATTCAATTGAAAAAAAGTGAAACTTGTTTTATAATTCGCCTCTCAAGCGATATATTTGAACATTGCTGAAGAATAATAAGACAGAAATCTTATAATTATTACTACAAAATCAATGATGGCCCAGCAGATCGTCATTGACTCTCCCCCTGCACCAGGTGGACACTTGATAAAGGGTCAATGCTTTTCATAAAGTGCTATGTCCACACATAAAAATGGAAAGTTAAGTGGAAGAAAAAGTGGGCGTAACTAGACAACTTTTGCACTTGTGGAGATAAAATACTCTTGAACCAACAGCACAGTCATAGATGCACTACCTGGGCTTTTGGGGGGAAATATATAGGACTGTTGATTTGTCTTTCTGATTAAACCAAAATTTGCATTTAATTTGGCAATCGGTGTCCCAGAAAGCAAAGGAAGAGTTGAGAGAGTGGATACATGTCACTTAAAGTCACAGACAGGCCATCCCCATGATGCAGAGATACAAAAAACGAAAACAAAGGATCCCTAAACAGTCATTGACATTGATGATGCTGTGCAGTAAATTGACTTGCAGTTAGTAAAAATACTAGCAGAATATAAAATATTCAAATGTTATGAACAGCAAAATTGGGACGTTGCTATTTGTGAGCCAGAATTATCTAAACAAACAGCAATAAGTACCTGGAATATGTGTGTAATGAATATATAATTAACTTTCAGAAAAGGAAAAAAGAAAAAGAAGAAAGAAGTAAAGAAAAACACTCCTATATTTCTTTAGCTTATGCTGCCCCCTGCTGGAACACATTCGTCAGCAATAACTGAATTTGACCTGAAGGTGGCAGTAGTGCACCACACAACAGACTGGTTTCTGCGTCGCCTCTGCTGTTGCTCGGCTCTCTATAAATATTGGTGCGTTGTTTTTCTGCTGTTTTTGCTTGAATAGTTATATCGCGACATAAATTGTGCTGCATTTGTACTTAAGCTATACTTAGCAGAGTTTTCTTCTCATAAATGCTCACCAGCTTTTTGTCCATTTCAGTGTAGTGATGAGTTTTAGGTGTTTGCAGTGGGAAGGCCTCTTTGCCATCACCCTAATCGTTTGCTCCACAGACTCCTTCAGGCTGTCAGTGACCGGGTCACTACAGAATGTAAATATGTGTGTAGATGTAGCTGTAGATGACAGAGAGAGAGATTTGTTTCCTCGTGGCTAAATAATCCCTGGATTTAGGTCTGGACTTTGACTGAGCCGTTGTAACGCATCATTGACATTCTTTAAACTAAACCATTGAACTGCTTAACTCTCACCAGCTCTTCTGTCGCAGTTGAAGCAACTCCCACAGCATTACGTTGCCACCGCCATGTCTCACAGGCTCGAAACGCTTTTGCTGTGACCGTACCTTTATGGTTGCAGCAGATCAAGCAGGTAAGCATGCCACACTTTTCAGATTTTTATCTGCAAAAAATAGTGGAAACTGCATGTCGTGCTCTGTTCACAAAACAATTTTGTGCTGCTACTTTCACAATAAGGAGAATCAGTTCTCGATTGGTAAACTAAAGCTTGAATGCGATGAAAAATGAAACGCGTTACAGTTTGAAGTTGCTTTTTTTTCAAGCTCCATGAGTTGTTTTCCAATCAGCAGCTGGAACAGATTAACATCCGAGGTTCTCTCTTTCTTTCTTTTCTTTCTCTTTTTTTTTTCCCTTTTGGTAAATTTCCAAAACTTGGGTCAGAAGACATTTCCCAGAATCCTCTGGTGCAGCAGAGGCAAAGAAAACCTGGATGCTTCGCTCACTTCACCAGGCTCCACCTCTTTCCCTCTTTCTGCAGCTGTACAGGAAATCAGTCATCCTCCATCCACTGTTGTCTCCATGGCAACACAGAGGGGGAAATCCTTTTTCTGGTCCTGTCACCCCACACACACACACACACACACACACACACACACACACACACACACACACACACACACACACACACACACACACACACACACACTCGTTTCTCTCCCTCCCTTAGCCGTTTGTCTTGTTTCACAATGTGCCGCTCGGTTTGGAGCGTTTTGGTTTCACATCCAACATGTTTTTAAGATTTTACAACATCATCTGCATTTTTTAAAAATTATTATTATTATTATTATTATTAAGTGTGCCTCACTATCAGAGGAAACTGAGTGACAGTGCACCTCCGACGACACACACGACCTCTCTCTCTCTCTCTCTCTCTAAATCCCAGAGGGCACCAGGACAGCACAGCTCTGCTCGGCCTTGGAAGGAGGCAGATGGCTGCAAATCACAGATGAAAATCTGACCCCCTACTCCGCCCCTCCCCAGCCTGCAACATCTGCCTCCTCCACAGGCAAAACAAAACAACGCCGCTGACGGGAGGGGGAACCTTGGAAAATACAACGGCGGTGCTCAACCACTAAGGTGAAAGAAAAGGGAAAACAAAAAAGTTCCTGCAAAACACAAACAAAACGTCGTCATTGTAAGATAAGAGCTTTTCTTAGCAACTCAAAAGCCATAAGCTTTTTATTTCTTTTCCTCTTTTTTTTTTTTCCCATAAGCTCTGAAAAATAAAATGGATTAAAGGCACTTAGCAGAGCAGCCTATTAAGCTCAACAGCTGCAGTCACACCAAAAGGTCCGGAGATGATCCCTGATCTGATAATAAAACTCGGTAATCAGATTACGAATTAGCAGATCTCTGGATTGGCTTCCTCTGCAGGGAAGCGTTTCGCTGTTTCTGTCGCTGGTGGCGCTCAACCAGCCTGCAGAGCTAAAGTGTCACTGAACGCGTCGTCTTACAGCGACAAACTATTTTCATTTACCACAGATTTTCTCTAGTAGTTGTTTGTCAAAACTGATATATTGTCCCCCCCAAAAGGTCAGGTAGCATCTGCAGCTTCATTTAGCTTGGATTGAGGGAAACCAATGAGGTGAAAGGAAATGAAAACATGATTTTTTTCCATAACAAATGAAAAATGTGGCCCCCTTCACTCTGACACCTGCTAATAAAATCCATCAGTCTTCAGAAGTCAACTAAACTCCGTCTGCGCATAATCAAAACTCATAATCTAAATTCTAAACTAACACAACCAGCAAATTATCCCCGAACACGCAATCTTCACCGTAATGCACGGTGGCGGCGGCGTCATGCTTTTCCTGAGCCACATACAAGGTGGGCACTGAAAAACAAAATAGATTTTAGGCAGCGAAATATTTAAAACTGGGTCAAATTTCACCTTTCAACAGTACAAAAAAAAAACAAAAAAAAAAAATTTAAACAGCAGTTTCAGGTTGAGATCCAATCAGATTCATGGACCAGTCAAAGTCCGAATAAGAATCTATCACAATGTCTGAAGAGGTCTGGTTTCTTAACGTAACCGGAGCAAAGAAATCATATCCAAAATGTCACCGTGTATCATTTTTGTGTCTCATGAAACTCACAGGTGTTTGTGGCGACGCGATATGGAAAAAGCTCAAGCACCGTAATCTAGATTAAAGACCCAGAACATCACCTGCTCCAGTTGACACCTGGAACTCTGTGACACGTCAACCTGAGGCCTCGTCATCACCAGAGGAACCAACGCTCATTCGTTCCCTCGCCCCCTGAGTCACTTTCTCTCTCTCTCTCTCTCTCTCTTCGCTCACACCTGCAACTTGTTTCTAATCAACCATCTAGTAATCCAGCTCTCCAGTATTTGATGCAACTCATTCTCAGTCACTCCTTGCTGGTTCCTCCCTGTTATCGCCCTGTTTCTCCCCGCTGACTTTTTGTTCCTAGATTCCTTGTTTTGTTCTGCTCTGGCTCCCCGTTGCCCATGTGATTTGAAAAAAAAAATTTTTTTCATCACTTCTTATTAAACTTTCAACTCTGCTGCTGCCTCTCCACATCCTGTCCTGAAACTTTGTGGCATTTTTTAATTTTTTTACATGGAAGAAAATGTTCCTAAGGGCTTTTTGCAAAAGTTTTCTTTCCTTATTTTAACATCTCAGGATTGAAATGAAGCAGTGGCTCTTTAAAAGTCACAATTAGATTACAAAATGTCACATAGTATTTGTGGTTCTAATCATGTCTTATTTGGCTGGACTGAGAGCCAAAATGGCTCCGCGGATTGAGAAAGTTGAATCAAGACGACACATAAATAGAACCTGCAACATAACAGCTGCGTGCTTAAGTAATACGTCATCAGTCAAATCAAGGCAGTCGTCTGTATTGTCCCAAATTACTCCAACATGAAACAATTTGTACAATTCAACGTTCGGAAGTACTCATTGTGTGCAGCAGTAGCTATTTACAGATACTTTAAAGTTTGTTGAGTTTTATCGAGGCATTCTGCCACATCTGTGATCTCAACGTGGCCCAGAATGAAAGTGAGTTTGAGACGCCTGGACGAGAGAAGGAGCGTGCAGCGGCAGGAAACTTAAAGATGTTCCACATTTTCCCCGACCAAAACTCCGCGGACCAGAGGACGAGCTGCCTGCTGGGAGAAGGAACGTGAGGATGTGACAGCGGCGGAAACGAGGGACAGGATGAGATGATTCACAGTCTCAATCCCTGAAGGGCCCCAGCGGATCTGCAGAGTGTCTCAGGACAGACATGTTAAAGTACACAGAGTGCTCGAGTTTCACTGCGATTGATCTTTAGTGATTTTGGACAGAGATCTGATGGTTTGCTCAGTTTTTACAGAGGTTCACTCAAAGCACAAAAGCGAAGGAGGACCTCGCCTCGACGTCAAGCGTGCAACGCCTCGAGATCCAGGACTCAGAAGGGAGAATTTGTGGAGAGATTTCACTCTAAGAAGAAAAGTGCAATTGAGCAGAAAACCCACCACCAGGAGCATGTACGGTGGTGGCGGCGTCATGCTGCGGGGTTTTCTTTTCTTCAGCAGGGACGTTGCTGGAGTTCATGGGGAGACGGATGGAGCTAAATGCAGGAAGAAAACTTGCACACGCTAGTGTGGTCTAGTCAAAGGCCAAAGCCTAGATTGAGCAATATTCATTGCACGCCACACTTTCCAGAGTTTTATTTGAAAAAAAAAAACAACAACTTTGTCTGGTTTTGTCCAGCAGCGGTTCTGGTCCAGTTTCTAGTGCAAGTATTTTTAGCGCGCTTGAAACCAGACAGGCTTGATGAAAACAGCTCCACTGTTATTTCACTTCAAACGTGGGGAAAAAAAAAAAAATTGTCTTGATTTAAGTGAAATAATCTGCTGATGGGAAATGAAGGAACTATTTACTTGACACAAACTCCCATCTCTCCTGTTTCTCGCTGAAACTTGCGAGTTATTTTCTAGTTTGGTCAAAATATTTGCCCCAGAAACTAGAGCAAGATTTAATTTTCTTTTTTTTCTTTTTTTTTTTTAAAGTCGGGCGTTTTAAGACAAAACTACATCTTTTTTTTTTTTTTTAAATACAGCAAAGATCTGCACAACAGAGGAAGATGATGTAAGTCACTATGGCCAGCAGGGCATCCGCTTTCTGTCTCCACTTCTATCTCTTTCTTTACATGATGATGATGATGATGATTATTATTATTATTATTATTATTCTGAACTATTGTACAGCTTCACTGTGACGTGGAAGTAGATTAAAAAGATTAAAAGCTTCCGCTTTGGCACCACAATGCGCGACACACAGGATGTTGTTGTTGAGGGTTATCGTTTTTTCTTTTTTTTTTCGTTTTTTTTTTTTCATTTAAATCAACAAACAGCTAAAAAAAAAAAAAAAAATAAGTAAAAGCGGCCACGTCGGTATGAATCTGTTGCTTGCTGTGACTGTTTATACAGGCCGCGCGAGCTCTTCCGGTGGACCTCTGAGAGGAGCGCGAGCGTTTCCTATTAGCCAGAAAAGAAAAGAAACAGAGAGAGAGAAAGAGAGAGAGAGAGAAAGAGAGAGAGAGAGAGAGAGAGAGAGAGAGAGAGAGAGAGAGAGAGAGAGAGAGAGAGAGAGAGAGAGAGAGAGAGAGAGAGAGAGAGAGAAGGAGAGAGGAGGTGGAGGAGGAGGAGCGGCGGCCCACAGCGTCTTGCAGCCGGAGCGGAGCGGGTTGTGGCCGGAGGGTGGAGACTCGGAGAGGAGGGAGGCAGCGGGGATCTCAGCTGGAGCAGAAACAGAGAGAGAGAGAGAGAGAGAGAGGGGAGTGTGTGTGTGTGTGTGTGTGTGTGTGTGTGGATGTACTTTGCTCGCCTCGCTCGCTCACTGAGTGTGTGGATTCTACTCCACGGCGCTGGATGCGTGGGGGCTTCGCTGAGAAGAAGAAGGAGAGAGAAAAAGAAAAACATAAAGAAAGGTAGGATTTTAACAATATTTCTGTTTCTCTCTCTCTTTTTTTTTTTTTTTTTTTTAAGCGCTGTGTGGGTGAATGTGGACCGGAGCAGGGTGTGTTCTGGAGGAGGAGGAGGAGGAGGAGGAGGAGGAGGAGGGCTTCCTCGTGTCCATGAGATTGATGCCACTGGCGGCTCGGCATCATGGATTCCCCATCCTCCCTCTGGAGCCGCGGTCACATTCTGCCCGCTTTGAGCCCGCGATGCGTCTCTCTGCTCTCTCCATACGTCAGAGCGACGGCGGCGGCGGAGAGGGGGAGAGAAAGAACGGTCTCCCGTTTTCTTCTCGTCCGTCCTGTCTCTCCCCCCTCGCCACTGGGTGAAAGCGAAGCCAGGGGAACATCTGCTTCTGGGGAATGGAGCTGGAGATGGGAGTGTGTTGGGTTCAGGCGCAGTGGGAGGTTTTCTGGGGAGAAGAAGCAGCTCCGGGCGGACGACCAGACAAGGAGGAGGAGGAGGAGGTCGGTAGGTCGGTCGGTTGGTGTTTTCCGACAGCAGACGCCGCACGACTGTCGGCTCTCGAGAAAGCCAAGACAACAAAACGCAGACGTGCTTCTTCGAACCCCTCCACTCCCCGCAAACCACTGCCTCCGTTCTGTTTCATCGAGCTCTGCTCGCGTCAAGTCAGCCCGGCGGCGTTGCTTACACGGGGGGCCCACGGCGCACGCAGGCCGTGAGTCATAAGCTACGCAAGCGCTCACGTCCAGGCGGGTCGGAGCGCATCCAGAATACAAACGGCAGCATCCAGATCCTCTCCTGCTCATCGGGGGGGTTCAGACCTGGAGGAGGCGGCGAAGAACTGGCTGAAAGAGCTGAGAAAAAAAAATGTTGGGGAAACGAGATTTGTTCATGTACAGTAGGTAATAAAATAGATTTGGACAAAACACTGACGCGTCTCGGTGGAAGAGCGACGCAGAGCCGGTGGGAGCCAAACACCACCACACATCAGCCAAGCGAAATAAAGGCACCGAGGAGCCGAGCTGTTCCTGGATCTGTGTAAACAAGCCCCAGGAAGTGATCGGCTCTGTGAGAGGGGTCAAATGTCACAGACGGAACGATGAAGGGATGAAGGGAATGATCGACCTCTTGACTGTCCGAGCAGGCGTCCTCTTTAAAATGAAAGAACAGAAGAGGGGCAAGAAGCCACCAGTTTGAGGAAACAGAGGTCCAGAAGAGCGTGTGTGTGTGTGTGTGTGTGTGTGTGTGTGTGTGTGTGTGTGTGTGCAACCGTTGCTGTGGAAACCGCAGAAGAAGTCGAGGTCCTCAAAGGGACCTCGATCGAACAGGATGCTGCGGCTCGGGCCACTTCAGCTTTTGCACTCGGTGCTCTTTGTTCGTACTCAGTGGATTTTTTTTGTTGTTTTTTTCTAAAGAACAGTTGACTTCACCCTGTGACGGTGAAAGGGCTCAGAAAGAAAGACAACGGTTTAAAAACTAGTAGCTGAATCCAAGTAAAGACGCAGCTAGCTTGGATTTGTACACGTCCACTGAAGCATCCTTCACCCGTGACGTGAGACCAGCCCCCCCCCAGGCTCAGGTACAGGGTTGGCTGGACAACATATCGTCCCAGAAGTCGTTGCCATAAGCTGGGGAACAACATTGTTGTTTTCCGACATGTTTTCAAGCGATATAACGACGGCAAAATAATGCAAGAACGCATTCTCAAAGAGCAGTGAGACGTTTCAAATATCCAAAGCAAGACAACAGAAACGATAAATGATCTATGAAGTCTCTTGACAACGACGCTGACATTGACTCAAGACTTTTGTCATCCAGTTTTTGGTAGAAAGAGGAAAAGCTGGTTTTAATTGGTTATGGCCTCTATGAGACAACAATTTTCTTTTTGAGTCTAGACTGAGAGAAAGAGAGAGAGAGAAAGACTTGTCTCACCAACTTTCAACTTAGATCTATATCCGTAGTTTTAGGGTTACGGTTTCCAGGCCTCAAGTGGTGAAGCTAAACTCTTACCTTCGGGTCACACCTCGAGTCCCTGAGTCACTTTAAATACATTAAATCTCCAGGAAACAAGTCCCTTCGTTCGTTTAGGTCGTCGTCTTGCTCCACAGCACTCTGTGGATTTGTTCTCACCCGATTCGTGTCACTGATCTGCTCTCCTTGCCGGTTCTCGCTGTTCATGACTCCCTTTCAGCTGCTCTCAGGTCCTGCCTCGTCTCTTTTTGTCTCCGCTTCTCGGTTTTGTGCGTCGTCTTCGTCTTCAGCGTGAGATTCCGGGTTTTTACATTTGATCCAAATTCGCAGCAAGACCTGCTGACAGTGGCGGCGCTGTTTTGTGGGAAAGGAGGCTGGTTAAAGCTTGAAGCTGGACGAAGCTGGACGAAGCTGGACGAAGCTGGACGAAGCTGGACGAAGCTGGACGAAGCTGGACGAAGCTGGACGTGGGGTCGATCCTGCAATGCAGTGATCTGATCAGATCATAGTTACGCATTTGAAAGGGCCTAAACAAAGTCCTGACCTAAACCCAGAGGAGATTCAGTTGCAAGTCTTGAAAATGGCAGATGACTGCAGTCTTGATGAGATTGCAGGAGATTCTGCTCTTTACGGTTATTTATACGATTCTGATTCACAATGAATGTCTCAAAATTCTTTGTTTTGTTCCCCCGAAAAAAAATAAAAATACGCAATAAAAATAAATCAGTCCAGTTGCATTGACAGAATCACAGTCGTTTATGCATTCATTCAAATTCAGATGCAATCAGCTCCCATTTGGTAGATGGTTGTCGGGTCGCAGTAAGTCGCTGACTTTGCAGCGACCTTTGCCCCTGAACCAGTGGACGGCCAGTTGCATCGGTGCCATCAATTTTGCGGCACGGGAAAACAAAACGACGCGCTTTCTTAGATTTTAATTTGCAGGAATGTTGGAAAGCAGTCGTTTTTTTTTTCTTCCCACGTAGCCATCGCTCAACACCTTGTGTTGATGGAAACATAAAATTCAAAACTGTTTGCCTTAAGGTTTGTGGTTGTGATGTGACAAAGTGCAGAAAACCTCACATGTGGGCTTTTGCAACGTCCTGTGAGCCTTCTGTTGCTGGCAGCATGATTCTGATCTAATCTACTGCTCAAATAAAAGCTTCATGACAATCTAAGAATTGGTCTAAAGCCAGATCACACGTCAACCCAAAGATTTGGAGTTTGACTTTGGGAAAAAGTCAAAGCGATTCCGCTCTCGCCACGGACCGAAAAAAGTTCTGAAACTCCTCCGCACTGGCTCGTCCGCAAGTCGGAGCCCTGAACCGGCCCGATCGCCTCTCTCTGCAGAGCCGAGCCGCTCGTCCCTGACTCCGAACGCTCTCAAAGCCAACGCAGAGACATCCTGTTTGCATTCTCCTTTGACATCTGACGCGGAGAGAGCGCAGCAAACCGAAAGCGAGGCTGATTGAAACCTAATCTGTGTCACACAGAAGGAAGTCAAAAGCTCAACGTCGTTTCGGTGAGCGCGACGAACTGCTGCTTAGCGTTTTGAAGAGGGGGGGAAAAGAACTGAGCAGCAACATTTGGCTCCGGCTTTGTTTTCCTGTTTTTCTCTTGTCATCTGCAGTCAATATTTCAGAGAAAGAAAGAAAAAAAAACACAAAAAAAACCCCCATTCCTTTGTCACTTGCTTGGATGTAACAAAGAAGCCCCACACCAGGCTGCACATGTTTGATTTAATAAACACAACAGAACACATTTGCCCTCCCTGGAGCTATGCGTTTCCACCCCGCTGCCTGCTGCCCCACTCCCAGCGGAGGAACCGTTTCCTGGCCCCCCGCCTCCCCTCCCCTCCCCGCCCACCTGCCTGCGGGACCCAGATTAACCTAAAACGCTCACAGGCGCGCAAACGCGTGCGTTTACTCGCATGCACGTTCACGCTCTGCAGCCTGCAAGCTGGCAGGATAGGCACGGCATGCTGAGGGTGGCGCAGATGTCCGGGCGAATCGAAGGAGCGAGGGAGAGCTGGTGTGACCGACAGGCAGAGAAAACGAGAGAAGGCAGCGAGGAAGTTCCCTTTAGAGAGACTGACTGACGCACGCGGCGATGGGTTCTCAGCGATGTTCTCCTGGACTGGATGACGTCTGATGACTTTGGTGGGCTATTCGTCATCTTCAAAGAAACTTGGTGGAGAACTCGGGCACAAACATGGACATGGTCAGCAAGAATACTCAGATGAGTCTTAAGAGACTAAATGTGTCTCTTAACATATGGGCTAAACCATTACATCATCAGTATTGGTCTTAACTGCTGGAATAAGGCAGCATGGGTCCATGGTTTTCAGGTTTTTTTTACATTTACATTTAGTGACCCTAATTTCTTTTACATTAGTTCCTTTAAATCAAGACTGAAATCTCAGCTGATGAGTTGCTTTTGAAATATAATCACAAAACATAAATCAATAATCTGATGTGTAATCGCGGCAAAATGTGATATTGTTGGCTGCGTTTTTATCATGTAAGGCACTTTGAAATGCCTTGTTGCTGAAACGTGCTTTACAAATGAAATTCGATTGGTTGATGATTGATTGATAACAATTTTCCAATCTGCAGCTAATGAATGTGATGGTACCATCAGCTTCATGCTGCTAGCTAACAGGGAAGTCGTGTGGACATCAACTATTGTAAAAGCTCTCCTTCCTTTTAGGGTCTGTTCACATCCGCCTTGTTTAGTTCGCTTTAATCGAACTCTAGTTCTTTTGCCTAGAAAGTCCAGTTCGTTTGGGGACAAAAAAAAAAAAAAAAGGGAAACTGGTCTGCCTACAAACCTCATTTTCAGTTCGGTTAAAGTGAACTCCGGCCCAGTTTCAATGCGTATGAGAATGTCAAGAGGATTGGAGAAGGCTCCAAAAACAGGAAGTGGACTATAGAGCAAGGCATTCTGGGTAAATACCACCAAAACAAAGGCGAGAGTCTAGAATCGGCGCGTAATCTCTTACTAAAGACAAAAGAGAAATTGTACAGCTGGTAGAATTTGACGCCGCTCCATGTTTGTTTACGTTCTGTGAAGGAGGAAGTGGCGCTCATGTCCTCTTCAGACGTCTCTGTGTCATTTTTGTCTGTGGTTCTTTGGAACGGGTTTTTCAAAGGGTGTGGTTCGCTTCGCAAGCAAAGCCACGCCATCCGAAAACCTAACAGGTGCCGCGGTTTTGGCCCCCAATCGAACCGAGTCCAACGAACTACCGTGTGTGAAAACGTCCCCTGCAGGATTTCACCTGCAGGAGTTTTTAAAGCAGTTTTGAAGACATCAGCAGCTCTGACTTTTGAAAACGTGACGCCGTCGCCTGCTGCTCAAGTCGCAAAGCCCTGAGAGTGAAGGAGGCTCAGTGTCAGTCCCAGCACGACCTCTGCAGCGTATAACAACCTGACAGCTTGGCTCTCGCTGTCCCACCGCTCCGTCTCTGGGCACATGGGGGACAGGTGTCCCTTTCTCATATTCAAGGGCAGGTGGCCGTGCTGTATTACATTCTGTAGTCAATATTGTCTTGATTTTCCTGACCTCTCTGGAGGTCGGGTGGAAGTCACTTCTTCGGTTTGGAGCATCTCGTTGATTGGATCCTCACGGCTCAGTAAATGTGACGTTAGACGAGTGAGCAACTTGCTGCGTCTGGTTTCAGTGACCTTGCAGGGTGTCACGGTGTGCATATCGCTGGTTCTTGCAGATGACGGTGGACGGTCACTGTGACGACGACGCCTGCGCGTTGTTGCTGGTATTTTTTTATTCTTTCATAATAATTCAGAGGAAGAAAATCTGGAGCTTCGTCTTCGTCAGGGATCTAACTCCCGTTTCTTTCCCGTTTAAAAAAATCTTGCTACATTGGGGTTTCTTTTCCATTCCTTTCCATATGTGTTGCTGTATATTTTTCATGTATTTGGCCTGGGATTTTAACATGTAAAATTTACTTCAATTACAGAATGAATAACACTTCAAAATAGTGGCGCGTTTAATTGAATCAGTTTTTCTTTTTTGTAAAACCATCTGTGGAATTTCTAGGAATTTTTCACGCCCGATTTCAGGTCAGAAGAAACCTCTAGTTGCGATGCTCATGCTCATGAAATGGAAATTTCTTCCAAATGACCATAATTTGATCTCTGGTTCACCCCAGAGATCAAATCATGTCTGCTACACACCCCGACTCAGCATTCTTCAGCTGAGCCAGAAGTTGGAGGCTGAGATGCTTTCATAAGATAATCGAGCCTCGTTACTGTTCACCGCAGCAACACGTGAGCAGAAGCAACTCAAGTCAGCAGCGTGTGAATTCATTGGCTGATTCATTCTTCACAGTGGAGGAGTTGGGGAGGCCAGAAAATACCTGCACCAACGTTGGTTTCTCTCGTGTCGGGTTTCGATGTTTCCTGCCCATTTGCTCCTGTCTGTACTTGTTGTTTGCATCTCAGTCGCTTTTACCAAAAGGTGAGTACATCGTGTCGTACCGAACATTTTCAATCGCGAGTCGATCTCAGTCCCCCAATAACGGCTGTTCCCTCCTTAAATATGAAGCCGCAGTTGGCCGACTACGCATAAAATCAGCCTATGGGAGGCAAGCTGCTGCAGTTTGCACACCTTTGAATGAGCTTTCGTCCAGGCAAGGTCCAGAAATCAGACTCGACTCATAATCCGGTCTGATTGAAATGAAGTTCTGCAAATAAGTTTCTAGATGTACAAGGTTGGTAGATGCATCTCGTCTGCATTTTCGAATGTTTTAGAAGCTGTTCTGCTCCACTTTGTGTTGGTTTATGACATAAAGTAAAAACACTGTGAAGTTTGCGGCCGATTGGGGACAAAATGGAGAAAAAGGTTAAGAGGCGCAAAACTAAGGGATGTGTTTGACGTGGATGTCTGGATTTTGGTTTCGGGTGAATTTATATTTATATATCCAAATATAACAAATTAGTTGTCTTCAGACAGCAGCGTTAAAACCAGGCCCTGCATCTCAGCTTAGAGACGATACTGTATGTCAGGAGGAAGCAAAGCAGAGCCGCTTTTCTGCTGGTTGCTGCTTCTGAAAGCAGGAATCGACTGTTCCTGAATCAAATCTGCCGTCGTTGTAGCCACAGACAAATGGAAAAAAGAGTGAGAGATTTCCAGGGACAGCAAGTTTCGTGTTCACAAGGCTCTAAAGGAGCCTAAAGATAACTCTTGCTTCCTTCCTCTTTCCCATCCCTGCAGGCCTTTTGCAGGTTAATCACTTGTTCTCCAGGGTCCAGATGGCTTAGCGAGAGACACATTTTTAATTACCACGCTCCGATTTCACACCCTGGGCACGGCGGAGGACAGAACACCCCCTGCCTGGCTGCCGTACCTTTCGCACAGCGTAAAGACGGAGAAGAGGGAGGTATAAATAAAAGAGAGGGGAGGCGGCGTGCGTAGCAGAAAGACAAAGATCGTCACTCTCTCCACAGGTCAGGAATTATATCTCCGCCAGGATATTTCCAGCCGTGCTTAATCACCCTTTAAGTCAGCAACACCCTGAGCTATAATCACATCAGCAGAGGGCCTCGAGATGAACACAGACCCCCTGAGATCCCAGGGGAGGAGGTTCAAAAAAAAGCTCTCCAAATGGCGAGGGAAGGATGACGGAGGGGGTCACATCGATTCAGTGGTCTTAGCAGCAGGGCAGGGAATCCTGGGGCCCGGGCGGGAGGGCCGGACGGGTTCTGCTCCTTCAATAAACACCTGTCAGCCCCAGAGGGAGGGACGGGAAGCAGAAGGCTGGAACACGGGAGGGAAATGGATTTTCCTCTCCGCGCAGCTCGGCTCGAGACGCTTCGCCGGCGTTGAAGGAGGGAAGGAAAACCGCCAAGTCGAAGAAAATGAATTCAAGAAAGGCGCTTACACGCCCGTCCCTGTTGTCTTCGCTTCTCATCCCGTGATCCTGATAACTGCGACGGTGCGAAACCGTTCATTCAGAAACGAAGCTCAACAGCTTCCTCTTTTTTTTTCAAGGAATAATTTGCAATCTTGTCCTTTTTGGGGTTTTTTTTTTTTTGCTTTTGCAGCAGTGAACTGATCTAAAATGTATATCAGAGCATCATCAGTTGGTAACACCTCTTTCTTTCGGTTCCTTTTGCACAATGTGAAGACTACAATGATTTGGAAAGACCTTTTAAAAATAATAGCAACTATATTAGCTTCCTTGCCAGTGGATCAACTTATTGCCTTTGTGTCCAAGGAGCGACGACTGCTTCTAGTTCTCCCAGTCTGTTTGAAGAGCACCCAGCCCACTCAGCTTAGTCTTCCTTTTAAAACACACAGACACTTAAAAGATGAACCACATTCTAGTTTGCTTGTTTTTGCATCTAGGAATATTTACAGTTTAAAAAGTGTTGTAATGCAAAACAGAAGAATAAGCGATTGGAGCGTTGCGGTTCTTTCCGTACGCCGGGAAACATCGACGCGCATCTGCTTGAATGTCCCAACGTTTTCGCCTGGTTACCACACCACAGTACAGACGGATTATGGTCCGATGAGCGCCATGCTCTCTGTGTTTGTACGTTTGCACAAGACCTGAACAAATACGACTTGAACCAGTTATGATCACGTGACCGTCACTGTGAATTCATCTGCCGGGAGCGAAGGTAAAAGTCAATAATCATAGGGATAAGTGTGTTTGCGCAGACCTCAGAATGACTGGTAGAGTTTTTAGGAACAATAAAAGCACCTTGTGTTGCAATAAGTAATTGAACAAATGAGCGACTTTGAGGTTTGCGTTACGTTGTTTTTTTGAGCAACGGCGCTCGTTTCTTGTCTTGGCTCGAACGCTTGTGCATCTCAGAATGTTTTCTTTGCCGGATTCACAAGGATTTGGCCGGGCCAGTTTTGGTGCCCGATTCACTAAAATATATCTTTGTCATTTTCAAATCAGTGAATATTGTTTGAATTTATAAAAGCACTGAAATATCAATAGAACTCACCTGATATCGACTTGAGAGTTTATATTAGATACAATATTGTAAAACATGGATTCTTTAAAAAAAAAAAAGACATCTTTGTACCCCCCAAAAAAATTGCCACCCTGGGTGATTGCCACTGTAAGCCCAGTCTGATGCTGACACACATTCTCTTTTCAAAGTATGACCTAGTATCAGACTAATAGAAACCAGTTCAACTGTTTCTATGTAACCTTAAGGTTCAGAGGTCAAAGGGAAAGGTACTCCCTTCACTCTGTTTCTTCTAGATGACATGATTTGCATAATTTCCTAGGAAAGCTTTCAAATTGGGCAGATATCAACTTAAATTGATAAAGAGCCAAAGCAAACATTGGGTTATATATTCCCAGTCTGTGAACAACGAAATCATGTTTACACCACAAAGAAGCCATTCAGAATATTGTCTCGATCAAAAGTGCTCCTCTAATACCTAAAAGTCTTTTATGCCTGTTTTGCTCCCTCAGCAGCTCTAGCATTGCGTGAGTATTTTTGGCTTGGGGGCTGGTCCGGTGTTGCTGCTGGGGTTTTGTTAATGGATCCCTCTCTGTAATGACGCCTTAATGCTGCATCCTGCCCTGATTTATGACGGGTGGGATTCCCTTCCTTGGTGGAGCTACCGATGCGCGGTAATTGGTCCATTTATCAGAGGCAGCCGAGGACCGAGACTCAGAGTCACACATGCAGAGAACGCTGGACGTGTGTGTCAGCGCGGAGGGAAGAGAAACCTAAAGGGGCAGTTTGACATTTTGGGAAATGTCGTTGCGCTCTTACTGAAAGTTGACTCCCGGTAGGCTTGAGTTACCAAAACAGACGTCAGCTTCTTTCCTTGTTCTCCACTTTGCTTTGCACCTATTTAGTGTGAACAGGAAGCAAAAAGAAATCCATATAGCCTTACAAAAGCTTAGTCTAAATATGCACTTGCTTTGAATTTATTGCTGTCATTATCTTCAGATTTCAAATATTTCCATTTTAAAGGCAGGGGAATAACTTTTTTGAGCTTTACATCATGTTGTAATGTGCTAACATTGAAACAAGTTACCTGGAGCGTTGCCTTGATTCATTCACGTTTGCGTGAGAAATCCTTTAATCTCCTGTGGAAACCGTTCAGAGGTGGTTAAAAACGTTCTCTCACACAGCGCCGCCTTTTTACCGAAAGCTTTGCTTCCAGCTGCCGGGTCCTACAGACTAGCAGCAGCAGCGATGAGCCAACGGAACTGCACGTCTGCTGAGGTCATCATACGAACTACTTCTCAGTCCGACGCTCCTAAGAACGGTTACAAACGGCATCATGGAGGAGTATTGTCACATGCATGAGGAGGAAGTGTCAGAAAGCGTTGGAGCTTCTTGAAGAGACAGTGGCCAATTTCAAGGCGTCAGATTCCAGCTGGATTGTTCTACACTGATTCTTTAAAACACAGCTCCGAAACCTACATTTTATACTTACTTAAAGCTGAATTTCTCTTTTACATTTCGGGGGGAAAAAATGACTCTTTATTCTCTCTAGAAGAGAAAATAGATTTTTGTTGTTGTGACCATGTCTCATAATGGTGACGTAATAAAAGGTTTAGAGGAATGTATCTGGAATGCGGGAGCGAATTTGTGCAGCGCTCTGATTCAGCCTCTCTTTTCCTCTGTTTCCATTTTCCTCCCCGCAGACGGAGAGCGTGGCAGACGCAAGCCTCTGACCGAGCGGGCGGCAGACAGCAGGGCAGGAGGCGTAAGGAGGAGCGAGCAGACAAGGTAAGACAAAGCAATAGAAAACACGGCATGAAGCTGATTGTTTTTGTCTTGGAGCGCGAATGATCTGCGAGGAGGTCAGACTTTGTGGCCCGGCCAAATTCCTGCAGAAATCAGTTTGGTGAGAACACATGAAACATTTTGCCTGCAGCAGATGGAGAGAGAGGAGGGGGGAGGGGGGGTCACTTTCCACATTAATGCTGGAAGCTGAAACACTTTCCAAACTACAAGTCATACTTCATGGAGTTTAGCTCCTTCTCGTTGCCTTTGGGACGTCGGCCATTCCATACACAGGATCTGCTTAACGTCACCATTTCTTCGGCCGTCGAAATGAAAGTGTCAGGGAGGAGTCCACTGACGTTAAGCAGCAGGGCGACTCTCAGTTTAGCACCGCTACCTTTTGTTCTCAAATTGTGGAGGTAGGTATTGTAGTGAGCGAGTTCGTACAATAGCTTCTGTGAGCTGCGAGTGTCAGCCTCAAGACGAATGCCTAACACTCGGCCGCCAGACCGCGTCTTGCACAATTCAATATTCCAGCCTGTTTTCTTGAGGAACAGCATAAAGTAGGGGTTGACCTTATGGTTGGGCAAATTGGAATCAAATAATACATTCGCTCTCTAGAAACGAGACAATTTCAAAACATCTCGTTTTTTTGATTTGAAAAAACTCGTGCGCCAGAATGCGTTGCTTTTTCCAGCTGCATCAAAATGAGTTTTTTTTTGGGGCAAAACTGTGATGGAAACCCTTTTTTTCACAGCCTCTGGATGTTATTACTGATGGAAAACACGAAGCGGATGACAGGAAGCGGTGGGAGGGCGATGGCCTGGCAGGACTTTTAATGACTTTTGGCATAAACAAACTTATTCACGTGGGATTTTAATCGTGTTTCTGATTTAATGGAAACACCACAATTGCAAAAAAAACAAAAAAAAAAACAACTTTTCAACTTTAGCAGACTATTGACATTGGAGGTTTGTAATCGGAGTGCAGCCCGTGACATGAACTGAAGGAACACGGTAAAAGGATGCAAGTGAAGCAACACGAGCAAAGCGTGCAGCGCTAAACTGTTCAAAGTGTCTGCTGCGTCTCATAGGTTTAGGTTATGTATTGATGATGTCTCATCTGCTGTTGCTTGTTAGGAAGCAGACGCAGGTGAAACTATTTACGCTGTAGTTTAGTGAGTATTTCCGAAATGTTTCGTGATTGGATTTAACAACACAAGTCTAAAATGCAGCTTTAGTTCACACTTTCCTCATAACCGCTCAAATTTTCCAGGTGCAACAGTAAAATAGAAACACGGTGTAGAGGTTAAGAAAATCACCGTATGGGAATGTTAAAAGTTGATGTTAGCATGCTAAGTTAACTTAGCCGTCAGCCCGTCATCATTTATTTTGACCAGTGTGGTTGCATGCTACTTGTGGTGTCCTAAATTTTTTTATTTTTTTTACTGTAGTTCCACAACTACAAATAAATAACCGACTGTGTGCTTTAAATTGCAGGGACAGTTCATTCAAACACAGCTTAGTGTTGTGAACGGGGTATAGCTGCACTATGTGCTGCATTTAATCTTGATTTGTTGGCGTTTTATATTTCAAACGTCAAATGAATTCAAACGATTTATTTGTCCACTTGAAGGAGCTCAGCCGCCCACAAATGTAGATTTTTAGTAGATTTAGTGCTAAAACCACTAAATCTAAAAGTGTGCTATTGTAAAGAAACCATAGAGTTACAAGAATGTGGGCTGATTAAAAACCTTCTTTGTAATTTCAGCGATAAAAACAAGACATTTTGATATCTTGATATTAAAAGTGAGACTTTTAGATTCTCTCAGGGAAGAAATCAGAGATGCTCTACATGAAGCACGTGTTAAAACTTTACCCAGAGTCCGTAGCTGTTAGTTTATCAGTTTATGAAAATCTACTTCAGCTAAAAAAAAAGAAGGCGTGAACAGATCTTCATAAAATGGGCTATTGTGACAGTGTTTTGTGTAAAAATGGAAGACCTACTTCTCGACAGGCATCCCAGAAACCTTAAAGTGTGACATGAATTCCTATCAATAGTCTGAAGATGCAGTGGCCCGTTTCGACGTCCCCCGAGTGATAAAATAATATCGCGACCTTGCTGTGTGAAAGTCGAGGTCTGATTCCTGATCTTTGGGCTCTCGCGGTAAGTTTGCACCCCGTTTTAAACAACCCCGATCTTAAATCTTCCCATTTCCTGTTTGACAGCCCATGCCCGTACAAGGAGCCGTCCTCGTCAGACTTAACAGCAGCCAGGACGGTCCGGCTGCAGCGACTGTTTAGGTTACGCGATGTTCGGTCTGCTGCGGGTTCCTTGCAGGAATCCACTTCAAGCTGTCGCTGGGTTTGCACTGACGACTTTCAGAGATGTTCCAGCTGGAAATGCTTCAAACAGGCCAGAATTAAACAAAATATGGCCAAGGCTTCGACTGTGGGGTTAAGTCCGAGCGTTCTGCACAGAAAACTACTTTGAATTACTTTAATAATTGTGGCGTATTTAGTAACATCTTCCAAAAACAAAAAAAGAGAGAAAAGATAAATGACGCCAATATTTAGCGATTGGAAAGCGAATGATATATGTGTTAGACCACACTGTGGTCAATTTGATCATTAACTTTACCTCAGTGTGTGCTAATAGGCGTGGGGAGGAAACATTTTTGTAATTCCACACGTTACTGAATCGCACAAGTCAACTCTTTAATTATTAGAAGGACTGTTTCTCTGGTCAGTGCCATAAGAGACTGACAGAGTAAGAGTAACGGCTGTCACTCTTTCAATTGTGTCCAACTTCATGTTATTTCCAAGTACATTTTCTCCCAGACAGTCAGAATATCTATTGAGGAAAAGCCCACTTTCAGTCAGGCATCCAGCAACAGGTGGAGGAGGGGAAGCACTGTGTAATTCTCTGCTATAGGAGAAAAGTCCAGAACGTCCAGACATCATTCCGAGGTCTGATTAGTGAAACTGAATTGACGGGAAAATGTCTTTATTTTATTTTATTTTTTTTTAAAAATAACTTTTTATCGCCTTGTTGTTGGTAACTGGTCCACAGCGATGGTTTTTAATTAAAACAGTAACTCCCTCAGCCAGAGGAGCATGTTTGCTACCGTGGAACATTAATATTCATAGATTGCTCCCTGCTGAGGTCAGCACTGACCTCACACTGAGTCACACCACAGTGCATACACACACACACACACGCACACACGCACACACACACACACACACACACTGGTGACGGAGAGCGAGGCAGGGATGATTGATCTGACACCATGAAGGAGGAGGATGCTGTTTTTGAGACCCTGATCTGTAAAATCGAACACGGGGGCGTAAATTAGCACGGCACACTTTGCAGACAACCCTTGATGGAAAGCAATTCTGAACAAATTAAACTGTGTGAGGAAACAGGAACGCATGTGGTCACTGACAATGATAAAAGGCATAGTTTTAAATATAACAGTGTCCACTCTATGGGACATTTTCTAGTAGATTGTTGGGGTGTAACACATTCAGATTACAAAAACAAGATGCTTTTCACAAAAAGAAACAGATGCCGACTTCAGTGTCTTCAGCAGCTAACAGTTTGCCAGTTAGCAAACATTGGCAAAGTGTTAGCAGCATTCCCATTGCCAGGGTTCACACGTTGTGATGTTTTGGTCTTGTCCATCACTCAAGAACAACTTGAGTCTGAAGTATAAATACAATCATGTATCTATATGATATGAAAGATACACGCTTTTGTATCTTGGGCAATAGCCGATAGTCACCAGTCAGATGCTAACGACTTGAGAATTATTGTGGTTGTTTAAAACTACAAGATCTTATGCCATGAGATTTGAATTACACCTCTGTTGGCACGTCTGAAAAACTACTCTATATGTGCATTGTCAAGGAGCAGCCCCACATTTTCCCAGGTATTTTGCAAACACTGAGACTTCCAGCTATGGTTAACACCTCCAGGCCACAAGCAAATATCTGTTTTTTGTGACAAACACTTTTCAAAGTGGGTCTGTTTCCAATAAACCTTAAATGTAAGCTGGAGAATGTTTTACTTGAGAGAATAAGGTTCGGGAATCTTCTTCTGTTAAACTTTGATGCCCGTAATGTTGATATCATTGCCACCTACTGGCGGAGAATGCGTATTGCTGCATCAGCTGCAGACACTTGATTTTGTTTTCTAAACAGAGGCAACAGCAAATAGTGGAGTTCCGACTGAAGTCCATGTTGTTGCACCAAAATCAGAAATACGTGATAATTTACAGAAACCCAGATGAATCGTTATTTTAATAATTCTGACAAAGTAAAATGGAATATAACAAATATGGTCAAGAAAAGATTTTTTACACAAACATCCATCCTGACCACTCAGTATTTGTTGTGTCATAGTTTATAATCTTGGTAGTTTTTTTTTGGGGGTTTTTTTTTATGAAACCACTTGCACTTCTCATCTATCTAACTACTTTGAACACAATGCTGGACAAAATGTCACCGTCCGTTTATTTTTTATTTTTCCTCCCACTGTCAGGGGCTGCCTAGCAACAGGCACCATAAATAATACACGCCTCCGTCTGTATGTGCAAGTGTGTCTTTACTGGCATGCGATAAGAGACTGGCTATCTGCTCCTGGCGCTGCGTCTTTGCGTGCCGGCGCAGCGCTGCTCAACCGCCGGTGCAGTAAAATGTCTGGCATGTTTCAGCCGCTGTCTCCTCCACACGCAGGCTGAGCGGACAGGAACTGAGCGGGAGCGCCCATGGCGAGCAACAACACGGCCAGCATCGCACAGGCCAGGAAGCTGGTGGAGCAGCTGAAGATGGAGGCCAACATTGACAGGATAAAGGTGAACTATTTTTGCATGTGTAGAATGTGTGGGTGGGGTGTTTTCGTACTCGATATCAGGGGCGCCGCCTCGAAATCTGGGCCCCATGACAAAAAATGTAATTGGGGCCCCCCCCACCCCCACTGCTGTTGCAATTTCTTGAGTCTGTTTGACCCACAAAAAGCGTCACAATATTTGTGTTTTGTCTTAAAAGTCTTTTGTCTTTTAATTATAAATTTTCACTTAAACTTATTTTGGTGTGTATGTGTGTGTGTGTCTAATTCCAGGTGTCCAAAGCAGCGGCAGACTTAATGTCTTACTGCGAAGCTCATGCCAAAGAGGACCCCCTGCTGTCACCGGTGCCGGCGTCGGAGAACCCGTTCAGGGAGAAGAAGTTCTTCTGCGCCATCCTGTGAAGCCAGCATGGCCGCTCAGCCGCCTGCTGCCGGAGGGACTTTGAACGCCGACGTTCAGAACCCGTAGAAATCGTCTAGTAGGAGGGCATCGCGTTCTCTTTGCCCTCTTAAGCGCTTGGCATTTAAAGAGATCCAATCTACAGAGTAAACATGTAACCAATGAAGGCGGTGTTATGTTTTGTTGTTGTTGTTGTTTTTTTTTGTTTGTTTTTTATGTTTGGAGGATGTGCGGCATGTAGTAGGGATTTGTACTTTTAGGCGACTGAAAAAGGAAGATGGTGGGAGCGAGAATCACCCAGGGACGTGACGGACAACCAATCGACCGACCGGGTCGTCGGCCTCTGTTGTGTCTAAATTTCAAAAACCAGATAAAGTCGCGGATGTGTTTTGTTGCTCTGCGGGGACCAGCGGGTGGAGCGCCACAGGGACAAGCAGCCAAAACTCTTGACGCCACCCGATTATTATTGGAATGTGTTATATCTTATTTTATGTCGTTTTTTTTTTTTTTTTCAAGTTGTTTGCGTTTTTACCAATTTCGCCGAGATATCTTTCTGTAACTGTATGTAGGTGACTGATGAAGCCTTTATCTTTTGCTCCTTCTTTTTGTTTTGTAAGCCAACAACAGGTTAGTGGAAGCTTCTTTTTAATGGCGGGACGTTTCTCTCTGTGCACCTTCCTGAAAGTCAGTCGTCTGTGAATCGGACAAACACGACGCGGTTCGTCTCCTTCGGACACAATCCCTCTTTCTACTGTTTGTACAAAGTGACTAGCAGATAAACTGTGCTGTGGTGTGAGCTCGACGCGTCTGTGTTTGTATCATTAATTAGAAAACGAAAAGGACACGCCGTCTTCTCCCTTTCCTTTTAGTTGTGCAGGTTAGCTTCAGCCTGTCAGAACTGCTGACCAACCAAAATAAGAATCAGATTTTCCCAATAATATCCGTAATGTGAGCAATTAAATACAGACTTTGAATTTAGAAATCTAATACATGTTCTCATGATGCGTGAAAAAAATAGTCATTACCAATGTCTCATTGGTCGTTTTTCTTTTTCTTGTTTAGAAAATATCAGTGTAGATGTATTCACTAGTATTGATAAAAGCTTTTTTTGGGGGCTACTCACAAAAACAAGCCACTTCATTGGATATAGAGCAATGGCTGAGATGAATTTAAAGAGGTAATGTTCGAAAAACTGCTGATAATAAACAAGAAACACTCGAATAGATATAAATACATTTATTTTCATTTCACCTGATATCAGATTGATGAGATATTTGGAAGAGAAACAGGCCCGCAGCATCACAGGTATTTGTGGATCTCCATTTTGAGTATGAAGAGTGTTTCTTCCCCCATGATTCTGACGCTTTACGTACATTTTTCATCGCCTCATTATTCATGTTATAGTTTCAAAGCCACTGCCGACAGATTTCAGAGTGAGCCGTCAGTCTCACCTGATGGACGCACACATTTGCAATTCAGGTCCCAGTAGCACTCAGCAAATCCTTACGTTTGTGATGGTAGGGCAGCACGCGGTACTTTTTTTTCTAGCATCCCTCCCAAATTGGTTGGTCTGTGGATGTGTGTGTGTGTGTTTTTTTTTTCTTGTGTGCGTGTTTTTTTTAAACATCAAATATAAATTGTACTTTTGTAAATTAAAGGTTGGAAATGTGAGATTATGCTAGTGCAGTGAGGTATGCTGCATCGATTCACCCAGCATGTTTATCGTTTTTTTTTTTTTTTTTTCTTACAGTGATTCCTTGTATTTTCTTATCTGCCAGTCACAAAACTTGCACTCCTCATGGGTTATGGACAATAATCTGTAATTGGGTTACAGTAAATCGTGTTACGCAACTTGATTAGCAGACTCCTAAAGGCCTGGCCACATGCAAGTAGATAAAAACTCTTCCTTCTCATAAATCTGAAAATTCTACAATGTATATTTTCAAATATGCATCACTCCAACTGTATTACATTTAGTTATATTACTTGCTAGAACATCTGCCTTTCTAATTACCAAGTCACTGGATTTTTTAAATTTTTCTTTTTACTTCCCTTCTCCCCTCGTGTTGACTGGAGTGACACCAATGACAATCTGCAGTGCAGACGCATGCATCAGCAAGATTGGATTAAAGCATAGGAAAAAGAGGGGGGGAAATAAGTATCCAGATGACAAGCTCAAGATTAATTTCCTCATGACACGTGTGACACCACAGGAGGCTCGTTCTTTTTTAGAAAAGAAGGGTTTCTCGCTCTAAGATCATTTTTCAGAGCAAAATAAAACTTTCCATGATCTTCTTTCAAGTCACATGTAAAGTACCTTTGGCCGACGTTGTCCACTTTCTTTGCATATTCAGAATTACTCTTTACAAATGTTTCACACTCGTCTGCATGTTTCAGGTATTCTTCCTACTTCACCAGAAGTAGTTTCACCTGTCAGCTGCTCCACAGCTGCTTTTGTTGGATCGCTATCAGGTGTATTAAAGCAAAACGACCATTGAAACGTCCAGGGCAGCGTGCTTTGAGGAACTATTTTAATATTGTAACACTAATACAACCGAATCAAAAAGTATTTGTCAGAAGTGGGATTCGAACCCACGCCTCCAGGGGAGACTGCGACCTGAACGCAGCGCCTTAGACCGCTCGGCCATCCTGACATGTACATAACAACCCGCCGTAGAGACTTATGAAGACATCTGTTTTTATTATTGGTATACAGTATATTTATATACAGATATGTAAATTGACATTAGAAATCACAATAGTGATTAAAAATAATAATGGCAAAAAAGAATCGCTGTATGGCTCACAGTGCGGCGACATTTCCGATAAAAACCGTTATGTTTACTTCTCTCCCTACTTTATAACGCCAAGTGTTTGTCACAGTGATATAATCAATGCTGCTGCTGCTGCCGCGCCTATAACCGCGAACAGACAACGTACAGGAATTGCGTTAGACATCCGCGATACGTTGTTAAACTTTATCATTTAGGACCGTGTTGCTCAGCGGACCAGCAGTTAGCTCGGCTAGCAGGAGCTCGGCTCACAGCCACCCGCTTTGTTGTCACATAACCTGTAAGTCATTGTGTTGTTTCATGCCGTATTCGCTCAGTACGAACGAAACCTGAACATACTTTGTGCACCGACAGCAGCAGCAGCAGCTGCAGTCTGTTCACGCCAATAAAGCTAAGTTGTGCACTTAGCTCCGTCGCGTTGCTAATGCTAAGCTACATGCTACTATTTAGTTTCCCAGTGTTTTGGTCTCATTTCCTGCTCTGTGGGTCTTACGGTCAAATTAATCTTCTTCCTGGATGGTCGTGGTAATAATATCACTCATATTAACAGTTTTTTAACATTCAGTTTGACTGATGGATGGAAAACGACTGAATCCATTCTCAGAAAACATTAAAAACACAAGTTGAACCGTCTGTGGTTTACTTTCTGCAAACTCCTGCAAATGATAGGACTGTTTATGTTTATTTATATTTTAAACACTGTTTATAACATCTTAAAAACAGTTCTCATCGCATTGTAAGGAATGAAAGGACGAGGATATTGCAGCGTTTTATTGCATTCCCAGTAAAACACACTGACAGAGTGTCCGATCAATGACTCGGACACGCCCATTTACTGGACTATCATTTACAGCAGTACATGTGTGAGGTCACACTCATCCAGGAAACACTTGTGTTTTCTTTCATAATAGGTCGCTGAGTTTCACCAGAGGGAAACAGAAGCACGGTTCTCTCTCCCCAGGCGGGTCATGGCCTCGTCCCCTCCACACAACTTCTCCTGGGTCGAGCCCAAGAAGCTGGCCGGGTTGGCCATGCCCAGGATGCCGAGCGAATACCGCTACCTGCTGGACAACGGGGTCAGACACCTCGTCTGTCTGTGCGAGAGGAAGCCACCCAACCACGACAGCTGCCCAGAGCTCCAGCTTCACCACATCAAGATAGCGGACTTCACGCCTCCTTCTCCCAGTCAGATCGATCAGTTTCTCTCCATCGTGGAAGGAGCCAACGCCAAAGGAGAGGTAGGCGCTCGGATCACGACTCTGGAAGAGCGGAGATGATCGAGGCTTGGTCAGGACGTCCAGTGTTTGGGATCTAGTTAGTTTGACTTTTGACTGGAGAAGTGACTTCTCCAGTCATCAAAAAAAACAAAGCCTATAAATTTGCTTTCTTGCACTTTAACCCTGTGTTGCTGGACTGTTTTGGTTCCCTAGGATGAAGAGTGTCAGTTTGTGTTTTTAACTTTAATTGCTCCAAAAAAAAAAAAAAAGAGTGACGCATAGAAATTTACATAATTATTCTATTCATTCGCATTAAAAATATTCCACTTTGTGGTTTGTTCTTGGAAAATATTGTACATTTTTGAGTTAAACCCCTGCAAAAAAGTTAGGATTTGTAACAAGAGCAGGCATAAAAATAAAAGGTAAAGATTAGGATTTTGAGACAAAAAGATAAAAACCGAACAGCCAATTTAAAGGCGGCGCAAGGAGTAAAAACATCAAACATATGGTGGTAACAAAGGAGAAAGCGGGAGGGGGAGCAACACACAATGCAATATGTTTATATAAAAACAACAGCGAATACCTGCCTGATCCCAGGAACTAGAGCAGGGCGTGAACACTGCCGGTCGCTTGACGACGTCGTGCCGTTTTGTCTCTCCAGGGCGTGGCCGTCCACTGCATGCACGGCCACGGCAGGACGGGCACCATGCTGGCCTGCTACCTGGTGAAGAGCAGGAACATGTCCGGGGCCGACGCCATCGCAGAGGTCCGCAGGATCCGGCCCGGCTCCATCGAAACCCACGAGCAGGAGAAGGCCGTGGTGCAGTTCTACCAGCGCACAAAGTAGCTCTCCCGTGACGGCGAGCGCGAAATTATGTCTGCACTGGAACTGGACGCACTCAGCGTTTTGGAAATGAGATGTAGAGTGAGGGAGTGTGTGTTAAAGGTGTATTAAATTGAAATGAATCACTAATTCCGATGTTGGCGTTACTGGGACAACCGTTTCTGGCTTTAAAGACACACACCCTGCCTTCTTTGTTGTACTGCACCTTAGGAAAGCTCTCATTGTTTCACATTCTGTCACTTTTCAACCAACAACTTGAATGTGTTTTAGTCGGATTTTGTCCAGTCACTTTTTGTTAGGTAAAACCCTATTAAAATTCACAGAAATCTGCATGTAATGAAACAAGAAATTTTTTTTTTTTTTTACTTCTATTCAGAGGTTTTCTTTGAACCAGGAACCTTCATCTCAGCGTTTGTTGCCAGGGAGATAAAGACGCTGACGCGCCCTGAATGCGAGATTCTCTGGAGCCGACGGCGTCTCGGGTTTTGCGTCCTGCTGACGCAAAACCACGCGAATACTTGAACTGAGTGGTTTCCACGGACACAAGCAAGTCACGTATGAGGTGTGAGAATTTGTACGACTCAGGGATGATTTTTTAAATTCTTAGCGTTTGTGAATTCTGAACATGTTCCGGACCCTAAACTCACTCATCTGTCGCCGCTTTCAGTCCATTTTTTTCTGTGATCTGTCAAAAACATAAAAGAATGCTATTTTTATCATTTGAAATAAAACCACCTTTTGAACGATCCTTTACTATTCACCTGGTTTTCCTTCTTGCTTGTAGGAAACGCGGATTCCCTCGTGATGTTTCCGACGGAGCCGATCTTGATCTAGACGTGGAAACATAACATGAAAAATGACACAATGTTCAGCCGGTAGAACAGGGGAGTCCAAAGTTTTTGGTCCAAAATCATAAAGTGAAATTAACTCAAGGGCTGAAAAAACAAACAAACAAACAAATCATTTTACCAACTGAACAATAAACTAATGGTTCCATTCTGTAAACAATGTTTCAAAAGGAATAAAATTGCATCAAAGCCTCAAACCACAGCTCTATTTCAACATTTAATGATATATTTCATTGAGCTCACACAGGTGGAAAAGGAAAAAAATATTGTTTGGTCGTTGTTGACAGGCCTTTCCAGTCCAACATGCAGCAGCACAGACGGTAGCAAACAAATAATCCTACTTGGAGACATTATCTGTAGATGGGGGTGTCCCCAGGAGAATGTCCAGTGACGATGATGAACACTTTGCAAATAAAATTCTTACACACGTCTCTGAAATGGTCAACGGAGCCGTTTCAAGTGCTCTGGTCCGCTCACACCGCCATGAAAGTCGCTGGTGGAGCCGCCTGCAAGAAGTTCACGTTGCATCTTGCATGGTTGCCATGGAGAGTGAAGCATTTCCCAAACATGAGAGAATCAGGGATAGCGTCATAACACGACGTAAAGCGGATTTTACATAATCCACTGAACCTCCGATGTTCTGTCCAGCTGCTGCAGGATCGCCATGACGTCCAGATCTTCCTCCTCCTCCTCTTCTTCCTCTCCTCTCTGCTGAATCTCCTGCACCCTCTTCTGAAACCTCCACTCCAGGTCCAGCCTCCGCAGCCTGTCGTCCTCCTCGGCGCTGCGTTGCTCCTTGGCTCGGAGCCGCCGCGCCTCCTTCTCCAGCCGCTCCACCGCCTCCAGCCTCTGCTGCTTCTCCAGCGCCTCCTGGGCCTCCCTCCTCCAGGGGTCACGCAGCAGCACCCGGGGGTCGCTCTGGCCCCCCGGCCCCGAGCCCTTCCGCTCGGAGGGAGGCTCCTGGAAGGAAACGTGCTTCGTCGGAGTGATGCACACTCGGGGTTTTTCTGACCTCTGCTGCTGCCAGAGACCCGAGGGCTGGAGCAGCGCCGTGCCCGCTGATGATGGACGCGCTGGGCTTGGGGAGCTCTTTATCTGCTCGCTGGCTTCACGGGGCCGGTTCAGCACAGAGGGGCTCTGCTGGAAGGTGATAAGAGGAGGATTTGTCTGCGCGTCGCCCGCTCTGGTGACGGCGACGGGGATGTCGATGCGTATCGGCCGGACCGACGGCGTAGGCGTGGCCTGCTGCGAAAACGGGTTCCTCCAGACGCCGGCCGGGGGCGGCTCTCTGTGGATGTACAGAGCAGAAACGGATCGGCAGAAATTTGTCGGCCGGCTCCTCTGCGCGCGCGCGTTCTGCTTCCGGTCCAGCAGGGGGCCTCCGGCGTCTGCGCACAAGCTCTCCTGAGACGCGGCGAGACGCTGCATGGGAGGACAGAGAGACTTTAACAGAGATTTATTTGTGCTCACAGATTCTGTTCAAACGATGCGACTTGGCAGAAAAAGAGAGTAAACAAACAGAACATGTTTGTTCACGTAACACCGTAAGGTTTTCCTACTGTATCCAATTCCTTCGGTTTATGATAACACACGTTCAGGTTTCTCATGTCCTTCAAAACGTGAAAAACAAGAGCGAGGAAGTGTCCTAGTCAAAGAGTCGTGTCAACATACCATGAAGCCTCTCCTGCTGCCGCTCTGCTCACTTGAAGGCGTCACGGCCATAGTGAACGGTTGCGTCGGCCGCTTGGGCTCGGAAACAGACCTGTTCTTGGACCCGGGGTTCGGCAGCGTCAGGTATTCTCTGGGATGCGTCTGGAAGAAAGCAAACAACTGCGAGACTAAAGGGGAGCAAACTAGACAATTCAACGTCTAAAATTCTCACATCAGCACAGAGGTTGTCGCTGGAAACGGATGAAAAGCCGTGTCCTCTCACGCCGGGGTCAAAGAGGTCACCTCCGTCCTCCCGGCAAGAGGCAGCTGGAGCAAAGAGAGAGAGCAAACGGATGCGGAGAGGCCCTTTTTTTTCATGCATTGAATGATGAAAAAGGCCCAACAGCTAAAAAAGTCCCAAACAAAGAGGTCACTCACGGGTCACGTTGGGGTTGGAGCGGTAAAGCTGTCGGTATTTCTGCGTCCTCTGGTCTTTGTTTTTGCGGCCTCTGTGGTTTCTCTCTGAAGGGCTGAGATCCGCGACGCAGTGCAGTGTGGAAACGGCATCTTTTGAGACAACAAAAGGTTCAAATCAGTTCCTGAAACGTAAAAAACAAAACAAAAAAAAAAAATGAAAGAAAGAAACCGTGGAGGTGAGGAATCCTTACCCAGTCTTACACGGCGGCTGCTTGTTTCGTTTTCCGGGGACGATTCGTTCAGCAGGTTGCCGAGACCCCGGCGACTCGCCGCAAACTTCTCCACCTGTAAAGTGACGACGGGGCCGGTGCCCATCATGATGGCTGCCGCGCTAAATGAGTAGAAGAATAAAAGAATTCAGTTGATTTTATTGTAATCCGTAGCCCAGAAAATCTATGTGACCACTGGTGTAAATCATGAATCAGCCCTTGTGTCGTCCTCGCTATCAGACGTTGCTACCTGTCCTGGCTGAGTCCGACCAGGCTGTGACCGTCCACACTGAGCAGCTGATCTCCGGCCGCCAGCTTACCGCTCTAAACACAGCAAGGACACGTCTTCATTTATTAACTCGCTGAAAAGAAAGCCCAACGTGAAAAGTGTCACGGTCTGACCATCTCGGCGGGTCCTCCCTTGACCACGGATTTGACGTAGATCCCGAGGTCGCTCTGGCCTGCCCCCTGTGGAACAACGTCACACAGGCTGTTCACTCACCCAGTCGCTCCCGTCGTAGAAGGTTTTCACGTTTAAACTGTTTTTCACCTTGGCTGCTACGATACTGACTCCCATCCAGCTGTTCAGAGGCTTGTGCAAAGTGACGTTCTCAACCTCGGGCTGCCTGTGCGCTGCCTTCACGAGGAAACACACGCAAAAGAAGCTTGAGGTGGTGTTTAAAAATTGGGGCTGGAGCGACTGGTTGGATCAGTCGCGATCAATCGATTGTTGAAATGATTGTCGACTAATTCAGTAATCGATTAATCCTTAACTGGAGAGCAGAGACTCAAAAAAAGAGTCATTTTGCTGAGAGAACAACACAGTGAAAGAAGTTTTTCAGTTAAATCTGTACAAAAAAATACGGATTTTGCATTTAAGGTAGAAAAAGACAACCTTTGTACTCCTCAAGTGGCTTATTTTAGATTCACCAGGTAAAAAATCTGTAAAAAAAATATTCCTTTTAAATTATTTTGCTAGCTGATAATCATTTAAATAAAAATAATATTAATAATAATCCACAGATTATTACTCCTCTACATTTGTAATATCCTTTGCTGTGAATGATCAAGCAGAAAGTCAAGAGCTGCTATGTTTATTGCATTTTAGACAATAAACTCTTCACTTTCTTATTCAAAACATGACGTGAATAATTTGTTTATTTCTAATATTGTACCGGCAACGCTTACAATATGAAAAATCTACAGAATGTGCCAATGTTTTGAAATCCAATTATGTCAATGTCAATTTTATTTGTGAAGGTAGACTAATCGATCACTAAAACAATCAGTTACAGCCAGGGGTGAAAGTAGTTTTACATTCTTGTTGGTACTATGACAATTATAGTAATTATAATTGCTTCTTTGCTTTGCTTTGGAGTTTCTGTGCTGATAAAAAACAATTTTTGCAAAGCTGACCTTACCTGCCTACTTTCACCCCTGGTTACATCCCTATTGAAACATAAAATATCTGGTGTCTCTGTTCTCTTTACCAAGTATAAATCCCCATCGCTGTGTGTGTTTTCGGTAAAATGCGCCGTCCAGTCTCCTTGGGAACGAGCCTCAAACGTCAAACCGCAGAGACCTGCAAGACGGAGAACGACGCAACTGATGTGTTCAGAGTAAAGTACGGTCCAACTCTGGCGTCTGAATCCAAGTTCTCTGGCCCACCTTTCTGACAGAGTGGCTCCAGAAACTCTCTGAAACCCTGAGGGACTCCTCTCAGCGTCTCACAGGAGTATCCTCCCTGCGGCAGCAGGAAAGGCAGCAGCAGGTCGAGGCTCTCCGCCAGCCGAAGCTCGCCGCCTTCGCTGCCGATCGGGTCACCGGCCGAGGCAGCCGCCGCCGCCGCCACGGCATCCGTCAAGTCCTGCATCGGGAGGACACGTCAAGAAAGAGTCGACGCGAATCTCACGTTTCCCTCAGGAGACATCAAAACTGCCTGCTGCTGATTCTGAGCAAGAGACTGAGGATGACCGTGACCTTTGACATCCGTAGATGGAGATGTGGCATCGGAACAGATGTGAGTAGTGGCTCTGCCATGTCACACCAGTCTGATGCATCATCGTGAAACAGAAGGAAAATCAAAATCAAAGCAGTATGAAAATAAAATCTGAAAAGTGTGGTGTGCATGTATGTATATTTAAACCAGGTTTTAGACATTTTTTTCCCAAGAATGTTTCTTTACCATTTTGCACATCTGGATCATGAATTTCTTGCCCGATCCTCTTAGCCAAACAGCTCAGGCTGAGTCGAACTGGATGAGACGTATTCTCAAATGAGTTTAGGTCTGGACTTTGACTAGGCCAATATACATACATACAGATATGTTTCAGTTTCATCTACCTCTCCATCAGTTTTGCCCAGCCTCCCTGCTCCTGGTGATGAAACACGCTCCCACAGCATGATGCTGCCACCACCGTGCGTCTCACTGAGGAAGGTCTGCAGCGTAAAAGTTTCTGAGGCTTTCGCAAAACCTTTATTTTGGGATAAAATTGCACAAAAGTGTGTCTATTATCCTTCTGAGGAGATTTTATTGTGAACTGTCAGAGTAAATGCACCCCACACTTTTCAGATTTTTATCAGCAAAAGAAAAAATAAAAAGGACTTAAAAGTCATATTTTTTCATCTGCTTTGCACATGTTTGTGTTAGTCTGACACTTTAAATCCTAAAAAAAAAAAAAAAAAAAAAAAAAATAACCAGAAGTGCGTGGCTGTAATTTCACACAATGTGGGTGTGAATACTTTCAGCAGGAAACCGTACAAGTTGTCCACTCGAAGCCAAAGCACTGATGTCCTTCATGAATTATGCATCATTACATCGGTCATTGCAACTATTAATTATTCATGCTATTAAATCAATGAGCACAGCCAGAAGCTTTGGCCAGTTTCAAAAACCCTCCCTGGAAACCTTTTACGTTTTTGTTTTCAGTCTGAAAAAAAACAAAACACAAACCTTGTCCTTTTTGACAGTGACATCTGTGGGTCGGCGAAGTGGACGACCACTCACCGGGGGGATCTGAGGCTCGCCGGGTCCGTACATGTACCCGTCCATCAACATGCGCAGCTGCAGCGAGTTCAGCTTGAAGCAGGAAGTCTGGATGTCCTTAGCGTCCGACGCCGAGTACTTATTCATTGTCAGGAGCGCGGTCGCCTAGTAACAAGCCAGGCAATACTATTTTAGCATCCAAGGAGACAGAATCAGCCATGGTTAAAAAAAAAAAAAAATAATAAAGAAATAATAAATTGACATATTGACCTGCGTTATGTGTCCCAGATGGCAGTCGGCAGCCAGCTCCAGGCCCTGCCTCTCCGCCCAGGCCTCGATGGGGGTCAGCCTCTGACGCAGTGCGGCCCCCCAGTAGTGAGAGCGCAGGCCCGGCGCGCCGGGTTCTGGCGCCATGAGCTGATTAAACAGCCAGGCGCTGATAAAGTGGAAGAGCTGAGAGAAGAGCTGGATGGTGAGGGCCGGGTTGACGCGGCACCGGCGCAGAAGAGACATGGCGTTCATCAAGGTGTCCAGCACCATCTCTGCGGTCAGACAGAGACACGACACGTCGTCGTAAAGTCTTAATCTGTTGAATCGTCTAGTTTGACCAATTTATTTTTTTAAAACGTGCCTATGCCGGCCGGGAGAGCGCCGTGTTGCTCAGGGTCACTGAGGAAAGTTGGTAGGTGTTTCCTCAACTCGCCCTGTAGGCAATGGAGCAGGAAGCTACAAACAAAAGACACAAGTTGGTATTTAATCCGAGGCTCTGTTAATCTGATTGTTGTTAAAACGTGATCTGTTTAAGGAGTTACACTCTGGAGAAGCAAGAAAGAATCTTAAAATGGCCTCTGATCAGAGTCAACATGCAGCTTCATCATGGTGTTCCTCATGGTCTAGTTTTAGGCCCCTTTCTTTTCCCCCCACAGACGCTCACTGTGAGGCCCTTCTTTCAGGAAACACAACACCGGCGTCTTTTGTTACGTTGACGAAGCCCCGTTGTGATCATCAGTAAATGCACACATTACTATTCAGCTGCTCAAAGTGTGAAATAGCTTCAAAAAATTTCCTTTTGCAGCAATAAATGCTTCCTGTTGGTATATATAGTTTGCAGAACGACAAGCCTGTGGCGTCAGAGGTCAGAGGTCAGTGTCCGTCCGTCCGTACCTGTAGGCGCCGTGCACCTGACGGGACAGGTCCAGCTGGCTTCGCTCGGTGAGCGGGCCGAGGTCTTTGTCGTTCTTCAGAAAGTTCAGCAGCTCCGAGGAATTGGCCAACCAGAAGGCGAGAGCCCCGGCGACGGCCCGGTGCCTCTGCGGGGCCCAATCACAGCAACCGCTTGGTTTCAGCGAACGTGCAAATGTTCAACTGTGAGATTTTGCTACTTTCAAAATGTTTTTATTTTTTTTTATTTTGATCGTTTACTTGACAGGGACAGACACCAGAAACTTAGATCAAGTCATCATTTAATTAGTTTGAAACAATTAATATTACTCTCTATTGTCTTTGAAATTGTCTGTATGTGTTTATCAAATCGTCATGGATAGTGGTGATGATTATTATTTATTATTTATTTGCCCAATTTAGTTTTGGCAACAACAACAATAAAAAAAAAAAAAAAAACTTAGGCCATTGTTTTGTAGGAACTTGGTGAATTTTGAGTTGATGACGTGGCAACAAGTCAATGTATTTAAATCCCACAAGTGAATTCTGGGTAAAAGGTTTTACGCTTCTCCGCCGTTTTAGATTGGAAACAGATCAAACCAACCAAACAGGAAGAGGCTGACAAACCCGCAAACGTGCAAAAGGCTTTCATGAACTCGCCTGGATGACCTTTCCCATCAGGGCCGCCATTTTGTTTGTGATCGACGTTACGGGGTGCGTGCTTGCAGGAGACGGAGGGCCTCCGCTGCGCCGGCGCCGCAGGGCGAAGCGACTCGCAGCGTAGAGGATGTAAGCGGGGGACAGCTTGAAGTGAACCGTGGAGCTGCTGGTGTAATTTATGACTGCGGACAGGAAGGGCTCCTCGGCTGAAATGTACGAGGCGCCGGCAGGGGGCAGGAGGACAACATCACAAACACACAGCAGCAGCAGCAGCAGCAGCAGCAGCAGCAGCAGCAGCAGCAGCAGCAGCAGCAGCAGCAGCAGCAGCAGCAGCAGCGACGCTTTCAGAGGTCGTGACTCAAGACTCACCGTCGTCACAGATCTTTACTCTAACCGGTAATCCAGACTGATCCGAAGAGTCTGAGTGGATTAAAGGTGAAATGAGTAAACTTCCCCCGTGAAACAAATTGGGGACGTGTCGGCTGCTCACGTCACCTTCAGGAATCTGATTTCTTTTCTTCTTCTTGCATCGTCTCACAGGGTCCAGGCTGGACGAGCGGTCGCTGTTGCTCAGCAGATCTTCAGCTGGTCTGGGCGTTGATTCAAAACCAGAAGATGTTATTCTGATCGTCTGAACAGACAAAAAGTGAGCGCTTACCCGTCCTCGCCCTCTGACGGCCTCTCAGCTCCGCTGGCTCGGCTTTCCTCTTTCTTTTTCCCTTTTCTTGACAGCGTCCTCTTGAAGGTTTGAAGAAGGCCTCCCTTTTCTTTCTCATGATAACTCTCCTTTATGAATAAACACATGAGTGGAGAGAATTGGTAGAGTATGTATGATGGCTATGTGTGCAAATGAGCAGAAGTGTAAACAGTTTCTTTATGATTTGGACAAAAGACCAGACAGATGATTTCCAGCTCTTGTCCCTGGAAATCGGATCCAGGGTAGCGCTTCTCAAAGCTAATTATAATAAAAGTAGAAATTAACGTCGGATCAAATCTGGGTAAGCAGGTCAAAGGTTCGGCAGCGAATCTTTTATCGGTGAATGTTTTTCTAATATTTAATTGAAGCTTTTATTATTTTTGAAGCGTACTCGGCGGCGGGGTTACCTCCGGTCTCTCCTGGTCCTTTTTGAGCACAAATTGCCCGTCTCGGTTGTCCGAGGTCCAGCTCAGTTGCACGACCAGAGGTCTCTCGTCCAGGTCCAACTTACGCTCTTACGCACGAGAAGAAAAAAAAGAAATAAAAATGGGGAAAGGACGGCTTTGACTCTCGCCTTTGCTACATGAATTCTAACTATAATAAGATGGTGTTTATAAAAAGGAGTCTGGCTTTTACAACGCAGCCTGGTTGTTCATTCTCTCACTCCTAAACACCAGAGAACAACACAGAACAAAAGATGAGAGAACTAGAGTAGAACATCTCAGCATCAGCAACTCATGACACAAACGGACAACAAAAACAAAAGTTGTTACACGGTGACATCACCAAACTCGTCATATTTATTAAAGAGGCGACGAATAATAACATCACCAGTTCGTTGTGTGTAGCACTCAGAACTACTTTTGATGTTGTTTTGTTGAATCTGTGCAGACAGAGCGTCTGCACAGTGTAGCATGAGATTAGGCGTAATCTCAAAGCAGATCAATGACGATATTGCAGGTGTCTACAAATCTGTCATGACTTCACCACAAGCAGTTTGGCAGCCATCTTAAAGGCTAGAAGAAAAACGAATTAGCATAGCAACCGGCTCAAATCACAAGTTTATTGGTTGTTGCTGTAGGGACTTAAAACATGAATGTCCACGTAGGAAACGGAGGACCAGCAGAGTCAGCAGCTTCGGTTATCCAGGAGCAAGTTACCACCAGAATGGCGTTCTCACCTTGACCTGCGTGGATCTCATAGAGAGAATATTTTGTCGACAGCATTTTCATATCCGGCCTGAACTTCTCTGACAGCGTCTCGATGGCCTCGCGAGTCGTCAGGCTGCTGCAAACCCGCAGGCACTTTGTGGCCACGCTGCCTTCTCCTCGGTGATCCTCGAAGGAGAAGCGGATCACGCCATGAAACGCCAGGTTCTGTTAGAACACAGAGGGTCACTGAAAAGCCCCCAAAAGGTCGCTTTTAAAAAGCGACAAATATCAATGTGGCTGACTGAGTGTGGCACGAGTTTTAACAGATCGAGATAAAAAGGTGGTTTTGTTGTTTGAGGGTATCTTTGTGTCATCCTGACTCATCTCACCTCGTCAGGTTGGCTGATCTCAAACAAGTCCAGTGCTGTCGCCGTTCCACCGGCCGATGACCTCGGCCAGTTTCTCCCGTTCCTTCGTCTCGGGCATCTTCCCGCCTGAAAAGACTCGCTTTTTTCCACGCCGGCGTGCAGAGTTTCACTCAGACAGCAAGATGGAGGAAAAACAGACGGAAACGTTGTGCCGGGAGCGGCTGAGGCTGCGGCGCTGAGGCTGCGGCGCTGCGGCTGCGGCGCTGCGGCTGAGGCTGCGGCTGCGGCGTGCTCCCACGTCGTTATGAGCTGTCCTCTGTGGGGAAGCTGTTAAAAATAATCGTCTAATTTGGCCCCCCCGCATCCCTCTGCCCTCATTTAACAGGTCAGTGAAGCTACACTGAATGAGGCAACAACAACGACAAAAAAAAAAAGAAAGGAAAACTAATTATCAACATGACAAAGACAAAGGAACTTTAATTGCTCGCACCAAATGCGACCTTTTTTATTTTTTACTTCATTTTCCCAATGAAACCCAACTTTACAGCGAGTCCAATGATTTTGATAACAGGGATCCGAGGCATTTCCACTGCCGTCGCCTTCATTCATCTCGTCTCCGTGGTGAACGCCGATGAATCCCACTTCCCATGCATGCCAGTGGATTTCTTCGCGGCTCATCTGATGCCTTCCCATTCATTCGCCGCCGTCTATATGGGCCAGCTTTTGTCGTCTGCTTCAAGGTCCTCTGGGTAAAACGTTCAATAGAACAAAATCCACGACAATGGCAGCCCTCCGTTAAGCTGGGCAACACGGAACAATCAAAGGTATTGTTGTCTGGATGGTGACCCAGACAGAGAGCTGTGGACCAAGAGAAACTCATCCGTGCGTTTATCTTTAGTCGCAATGATTCCTGCAGAGACGTCTGCCTAAACAAACCCAATCAATCAGGTGATCCAGAATGCTGCCGCTCGCGCCTAGTTAAAGTAAAACAGCAACATCAACTGGAGTCTGTCGCAGTAGAATAAGTGAAGCATCAGCTTCATGATACCAACAGGTGCATTCACCTTAAACCTTGTAATGTCCCAGTGAACATGGGGTTCTCTCTGGGTACTCCAGCTTCCTCCCGCAGTCATAAAACATGACCGGTACGTTAACTTTGTGTCTCCAAATCGCTCCTTGGTGCGAGTGTCTCAATGCGCAGCTGTGTGTCGCCCCGCAACTGACAGGCGACCGCCGGAGACCGGACCCTACAAAGGACAGGCAGGTATAGAAAACAGACGGACGGTTTGGGTTTCAAGGCCGAAGCGTTCTGAGGCCGGCGGCTCACGTCTCTTCTACTTTGTATTAATTTGGGAGGAGGAATTCAATTATCTTGGGGCCTCTTCTCCAGTGTCTGCAGCGTCGACCCTAAACGTCCTGAGGGAGATTTTGCCCCTGAACTGTACATTAGTCAGGGATGCAAGAGCTGAGCCAAAATGTAAAACTCTCCTCTTGCCCAGACCTTCACCTCTGGCTGCAGGTTACAGTGAAGGAAACAAGGTTGCATAAAAAAAAAAAAGTGGCTAAATTGAATTTATTCTGTTGGGTCCTGGTTGGACTTTTACCAGCTGACACTGTATGAGAAGTTTACGGACGCAGAGCTGCAAGGATCGAGCTTGGATGGCTGCTGGGGTTATCTACCACCTGAGTGACATCACTGCTGAAAAGAACTGAGGCCAAGGGACAAAATGTGTTTTGATTGCACATCTTTTTGGGGTATCCTTCCAACAGCTTTACTGAGATGTTCTTGTTTTCACAGCTGAACATTATTTTAGATGTCCTGCCAAATGAACGTGCTAATCTCTGGCTGGATGTTCGCGGTTCGACCGGAAGGTGAACCTCTGTCTCATTATTAACAATGCCAAAAAATAACAAAGAAAACAGCCACATTGCATAAGTAGTAGCTATTCTCTAGTTTTTTTTTTTGGCTTCTCTCACTTGATCTCTGCAGTTCCCATGTTTAGATTACTGATTGAAGGGAACTCGGCGAGACGTTCAAACCTTTTGATAATCAAATCCTGATGCGGTTTGTTCTGTAATTTACTTCGCTCTGCCGTTGGGGTTGTCGCGTAAAACTTGGCAAAACAAACAAACAGGATATGAATACTTTAGATTAGAACACAAGACAATTATGTACATATTTGTCTTGATTCCTCCTCATTATAATCCATCCATCCATTTTCTTACACCCTTGATGAAGACAGCACATTGTAGGTATTGGTGACACTGTTCTTAATTGGTTCAGGTCCTACCTGGAGGATAGAACATTTTCAGTAAATATTAGAGACTCTGAATCATCCACTGCTTCAATGCCATATGGTGTACCACAAGGCTCAATTCTGGGCCCACTGCTTTTCTGTCTTTATTTACTGCCTCTGGGTTCCCTCCTCAGGAAACATGGGATTTCATTTCACTGCTATGCTGACGATTGCCAGATTTATTTGCCCCTGAAGCAGAAAGATGTCCAGTCCATCAAACATCTCCTGGCATGTCTAGGTGATATTAAAGCTTGGTTGGCCTTGAACTTTTTAAATTTTAACGAAAAGAAAACAGAGGTGATGGTGTTCGGACCCAGTGGCTCCTGTGAGTCCTCCTCTATTGACCTGGGACCCTTGGAGGTGTATTTTTAAACCTGTTATTACAGACCTTGGTTTTAAGGTGGACAGTGATTTTAAATTGGACAGCCAAATTAGAGCTGTGGTTAAGTCCAGTTTTTTATCATTTGAGGCGATTGGCATCAGTGAAATCTTTTCTTTCCAGGCAGCATTTTGAAACAGTGATCCATGCTTTTATTTCAACTCGACTAGATTACTGCAACTCTCTATATCTGGGAGTCAGTCAGTCTCTGCTCTCACGTCTGCACTGGTTCAAAAATGCGGCTGCACGACTTTTTAACAGGAACTGGAAAACGAGAGCATGTAACTCCTGTCCTGGCCTCACTTCACTGGCTGCCTGTATATTTTAGGATCCATTTTAAAATTCTTATGTTTGTTTTTTAAATCACTACATAATCTTGCCCCAGTTTACCTCACTGAGCTTCTTCACCCTTACATACCTTATCGGTCTCTCAGGTCTGCAGACCAGTTGCTCCTGGAGGTACCGAGATCTAGAAGGAAGCTCAGAGGGGACAGGGCTTTCTCTGTCGTGGGTCCTAAGTTATGGAATGGCCTGCCTTTGCAGGTTAGAGAGGCCCCTTCACTGTCCACTTTTAAAGCTCGTCTTAAAACACATCTGTTTAACTTGGCTTTCAACTCCAGCGAGATCTAGTTTTATATTGTATGTTTGTTTTAAACTGTGAGTTTTAATTTGTTTTTATTGTGTACAGCACTTTGTATCAGCTGTGGTTGTTTTAAAGTGCTTTATAAATAAAGTTGGTATGGTATGGTATGGTAAGAGATGGATGGAGTTAATAAGGGAGAAAACTTGTCAGAAAAACATGATTTTATACTGGGGAGGGCATTGACTTCCCAGTTCTCCTTCCAGCAGGAGCCACAATGTATTGGTACAGATCAAAGGATTATTAGAATGGCCTAGTCAAAGTCCAGACGGAAAGCCAATGACTCTTGATCAAGCCTGTTTTTTGTTTTGTTTTTTTTAACTTCAACTGTTTTACCTAGAAGAATCAAGAGTTAAAAAACAAACAAAAATGAAGTCAGCAGAGACAGTGACATTCATGGCTTCACCCTGCAAAAACACAAAATCTTACAAAATCTGATCCACTTTCTGGTGCAAACATCTTAGTACACTTGAAATAAAACAAAACAAACTTACAGGTAACTTAAAGATATTGGAGCACGTTTTAGGTAAATAATTTCTTCCACTGATTATTTCACTTTCAACTAGAACTTTTTCCATCGGTTTTAAGGCTTTATTGACATAAAACAAGCTCAGATATCTTGCTGGAAAGTTACTTGTGAGCCTAATTTTATTTCAAGTGTTTATTTTAAGTGTTTGCACGTGAAGCTATTTTACCTCTGCCAAAAAATATTTCTGCAGTGTCACTTTCTGCGAAGAACAAAACGGACAGCACACCTATCCGTTCCAAGGCCCATATGTCGCCATAACTCATTGCCTCTCCGCGCCTGGGCCACGTTAGCTGCACTCAATAAAAGCTAATAAAACTTAAGCTTTCTGACAGCAGCCTTGATGTTACGGGGGCTCTCGCCCTCAAAACATATTTTAATAACTCGCCCTTAGCTGTCGAAATTTCCCCACTGCTTCCCGCAAAGCAGTACAGCTGGAAGCAATTTTTATTAGCATCAAAATAAGAGAGTAAAGGTTTCAATTAGCTGTAACTAATTGAGCAAAAGTTAAATTAGCTCAATGAGCTAAAGCTAAATGAGTAAAGCTAAATAGCTAAAGCTAAATAGCTAAATGAGCTAAAGCTAAATAGCTAAATGAGCTAAAGCTAAATGAGCTAAAGCTAAATTAGCTATGTCTAACATGGCTAGAGGGAAGCGTGTAGCAGCGTGTAGCAGCGTGTATTTGACTTCACGCCCTAGAAATTCGGCTATGATGCTATTATGACCAGGGTTTCCCCCAGAAAACCTGCTCAGCCTGGTGGTCGGGACGCCAACGAGGTCCACCATGTTTTCAATTTAAAAGTTGTTAAGGAGACTGGAAAGGTAAAAATATTACTGGGTAACACATAATGCCTCTTGTGATGTAACTTACCAAAAACACACACAAAAACGCAATTAGCAATCTCTTTTGACACCGTTGTAAACTACTTTGTATATATTTTTAATCCAGCTGCAAAAATACAAACTTCATTTCTCAAATGTGTCTTTATCTTCACTTTAGATTTGTTAAATAAACACTTGGTGGTAATGTTTGCCGTGACTATTAGAAACAGTTAATTGTTCCGTAAGTCAGAAAAATTGGTGAACAAAGAATTCGTGAGGTGTAATAGTTTGTGTCAATGTTTTGAAATATATATATATATATATATATATATATATATATATATATATATATATATATATATATATATATATATATACCCTGCTACAAATTTTGCAGCAGAAATGACTGGTCTAGCTCTGTCTGTATTTTCTGACTGATGAATTCCTTTCAAAAACCAGTTTGACACAAAATACATGCATTTAGACTCTGATGTGTACTGACTGACAGGCCTCCTGCGTCCACCAATCAAGCTGCCCCCATAAATTGGCAGCCGACTGCAGAACACTGTGTCCGCTGTCTATTTTTATGTGCTTGTCTGGCCTCACAAAACGCCGCCCGCCTACCTTCCCTGCTCTCTTTCTCGGCGAGGTCCAGCCGAGCTCTGCTGCTTTCGACAGAACATGTGAGCGTCTTGGCACAAGGAGCCAGTCCTGTACTTTTTACAACGTGGCTCTTCAAAGAGATACGCGGCTTTTCACACTTCAAACGTCCTCAAGACGAACCAGTCTGAAAACTGCACGTCTTTAATAGTTATTTAACGCCTCTGAAACATTTTCTGCGAAATCAGAAAATGCACGCTTGATTCAAGGTCACTGTGCTGCCATCACCTCACCAGTTCTCAGTCCAACAGAGCGTCTTTTGGGGTGAGGTAGAATGAAATTTGATGTGCAGCCAACAAATCACGTCGATATGGACCCGAATCTCAGAGGATTGTCTCTGCCTCAAAGACTTGAGGCAGTTGTGAAGGTCTAATGATGCGTTCACACCAAAAGCGTTATGCGCGTCTGACACTTCAAATTCGATGCGTCTGCACTTTGAATGCAGAAGCTTCTCATTTTGCTCTTCACTTAGTGTTACAACCGTCTGGTTTACGATCAAAGTCCATGTCGAGGTGCGTCGAGGGCCCGTTAGACGGGACCTATGTTTTCCATTGGACGCTCAAAACGATGCACCTCCACATAGACTTTGAACGCAAACCAGACGCGCCTGACGCTCAAAACGCTTTTGATGTGAACGCACCATAAGGGTCTGCCCTGCGGTACTGTCCACTTAACACCCAATGAGCGTTCACGCTGTGGTGGTATAGTTTGGTTGTACAGTCTCTTTAGCCCATTTTAGCCAGACAGCTGCTTCTGTTCCAAACACGAGAAACATCTGCAGTCCAGAAAGTTGGGCATTTCTCATTAGGTGTGTTTTGAGCATCTCTCCCTTTTGGAGTTCTAATCTCACTTTTCTAGATGTAAAGTCCAAAATGTTGTCCAAAGACAAAGGCTCATTCTATTCTCAACAATGCTTAAAACTTTGTGTAATTCTCTTGTGGTAAGATCTAAACGCAATTTCAACCTTTACCCATGGCATTATGAACGGACAATAACGACAAAGCTCACGTTGGGGTTTGTTTGTTTTTTTTTTTTATTGATATTTTTTTGTATTCTCTCATGCAGGCGGTTTTCTGTCGCGGCGGTTTTCTGCGTTAATCGACTGACTCCATCTCCCGATCTCGCTGTTCTTGATTTTGCCCCTCGTGGACGTCCTGGTGTTTGCCCTCCTCTGCCTGCTTCTCCTCCGGCCCTTCGATGCCCTCGGAGAGTCCGTGTGACTGACTGTCTGCCGATTCTCCGGGCGCCGTGTGAGATATCGTGAAAGAACCAGCGATCTCTTTGAGCAGAGCCTGCTCGGCCTTCAGTTTAGCCAGTGTCTCGGTCAGCGGAGTTGTTTGCGCTGGTGATTCAGCGGAGGCGGGCTTTCCTGTGTCCTGAGCCGGATGATCCTCTTTGTGGCCTGCGGGAGCCTCCGGCTCCTCACCGCCGTCCTTCTGCGCTCGCTCATCAGCGTGTTTGTCCGGTTGAGCTCCCTGGACCTGCTCAGACAGGTTCTTCCTTTGCTCCTGTAAAGCCCTGCAAAGACTCTCCAGCTTCTGGTTCTTGGTAGTGAGAAGCTCAAACTCCTTCTCCTTGATGGTTCTCTGTTGAGATGGCAGACAAAACACTTGTGGTTCTCTCTAATTGAGGTGTTCTCTTACACTACAACAACAAACGTCAATGTTTTGATTGAAAATGCGTGTGCTAGACCAAAGACCGTCCCAAAGCCGGTCTTTTTTTTTTAATTGATATTAAAAAACGTAGCCTTTGCAAGGATAAACTTTGCAAAGGCTACGTTAAGATTTGTCTGGGAAGTCAGATCAGGGAATTAAATCACACCAGAGTTTAACAATTTACTTTTTGCAAGTTGGAAATCGGTGGGATTTGCTGATTTTTGTGTCGCTAACTTAGCCTGGTAAAAAAAAAAAAAAAAGCCACCCCGTGTTCTGTGGATCTGGATTTTATGTCTGTTATGTTTGTTGAAAATCGTCGCCTCACATCAGCCACCATGTCAATGAGATTCTTGTTGCAGCTGTCGAAGCGCGTCTTCCACGAATGGCACTCTTTCTCCAGCTTCCTCATTTTCTTGGCCATCTGAACAAAAACAAAACACAGCACACTGCGAAACACGCTTCTTGTTTCCAAAAACCGGAGCTGATCGTTCTACGTTTGCTTCCTTCAACTTTGCAAGCGTCAGGACACCGGGAGGAAACGTCACGAGAAGCCTTTCTTACTTTGTCCATGTCCTGTTTGAAGCCGCTGTAGACGCTGTTGCTCTTCGACACCGTACCCTGGAACTCGTCGAACTTTTTGGAGTACATGTCGAGCTGGGAAGAGGTTTATTGAAACGTTAGAAAGAAAACAATCTGCAACTGAAATAAAAACAAGCAAACGTTGCCGATGGCAACGGGTTGCCCCACCTGACTCCTCATGTCTGTTTCTTGCTCCTTCAGGCCGCTCAGCTGCAGCTTGTACTCCGCCACTTGTTTGAGAAGCTGTCGTGGTATCGACACGTCCCACGTTAATACGCGCAGACTCATATTATACACTCACAACCCAAACGCGACTCGCTTGGACGTACGAGCTCTTTCTCCAGCTTGTGCTTCCCCTCGGCCTCCTTCAGGATCAGGTTGGCCTGCTCTAGCTTGGTTTCCAGGAGTTTCTCCTTCAGGTCTCTGTGCTTGAACACTTTTTCCAAGTTCTGGGAGACAATCAAGAGGATTTACGAGTCGCTTTCACGCAGAGAGAGACAGAGAGAGAGAGATATTTCACTTCTCGCTCGGAACGCTTTGGCTGGACTACTGTGTCTAATAGAAGTAAGACCAGGGTGAAAGCTGCAGGTGACGAATGCATGGCTGCAGACGCGTCAAGGGATTGCATGAGCACGAAAGTGATCAAGCTAACGTATGCGCTTCCCCCCTCTGGTGCAGAGTGAGAGGACGGTTTGACCTTTCTGTGATGTACTGTATCTGCTCTTTGGAGTCTTGACAGCTGTGTGTGTGTGTGTGTGTGTGTGTGTGTGTGTGTGTGTGTGTGTGTGTGTGTGTGTGTGTGTGTGTGTGTGTGTGTGTGTGCGTGTCGAGCTCCATACCGCCTCTCGCTGGTCGTATTGTGCAATGAGGGCCTTGAGTTTTTCTGCCAGGGCGCCGTTCTCCTGACACAGCTTGGTGTTGCGGCTGCTGTGCTCCTCTATCTGGGCCTGGATGTCGCTCAGGGTCCCCTGGAAATGGGTGGTGATCTCTTTCCTCTTCAAGTCGTCTTCTCGGCACCGCTGCAGCGTCTCCTCCTGCGAGTCGCCGGGGGAGGAGCGTTAGCACTCGGCGCAGCGTTTCCCACAAGCCGTGCTTTCTGAGAAGAAGAAGAAGAAGAGCTTCTCGCCGACGCCTGAGCACGTTCCGAGAAAGCTGACCACCCGACAGAAAACTGAATTAAAGTGTCTCACTTTTTGTTGGCAATAACTTGTGAAAGCTCTATAAGCAATCAGATTCATTCGCCTTATTCCCATTTTGCCTGATTTTTCAGAAAACCACATTTTAAAATTCACACCATTTTGAGATTTATGTCGGACAGAGAAGGATTTCGAATAACTATCTCACCGTAAAGCAGCACAAACTTAGCACAGTTGACCTTTGATGACCTCTGGAAATGTTATCAACGTCTTTGAAATAACAGCAGCGCAAACAAAACATTTTGCTACACGACATTTGACACCAACTTCATTGAATTTGAAGAAGGTGAATTGGCCGACGTCACTCAGGTGAAACGTCAAGCGAGTCACGCAGATGGTGGCTCGATCTGCAACGTGTTAAAAACGACGTCCATCTCGCAATATTGCGCTCCCTTCTTGTTGGCCTTTCACACACAATCCCCACAAAATATGCGAACGTTCGAAGACGTAAAGCGTGAAGGTCGGAGTTCAAGTGGCGCGGATCCTTTTCGCGAGCCAGCCGCCGAGCGGATCTTGAGTTTTCTAATGAGCGACGCACCTTCAAGGTCTTGTTGTGCCTTTGCAGCTCCCTGCAGAGCCCCTCCAGTTTGCTGCGAGCCAGCACCGCCCGGCTGTGCTCGCTCTGCAGCTGGTCCTTCTCCTTCATCGCTTGGAGCAGCTTCTTTTGCAGGGTCTTCATCTGCTTCTGGTCACTGCGATGCTCCTCTAGCTGGAGGAACACACACACACACACACACACACACACACACACACGCACACAAATTCTTCAGATGTCCGTCAGATTAACCGGGGCGGGGGTGCCTCCATTTTCCCGTTGCTCACCAGCTCGGCGTGCTTCTTTATGATGGTTTCCAGTTTCTGCTCTGGAGTGTCGAGTTTGTTCAGACTTTGCATGAGAAGCATGGCCTCCTTACCTGAGCAGTTAAACATCATCCGTCATTGTCAACAATGTGTAAAGATGTAAAATTGTACACTGTGTGGGGAAAAAAAAAAAAAAGAAAAAATCCCTCAAAGCGACTAGAACGGTGTACAAAAGCCTCAGTGTGGTGTCACACCTGACAGATGAGCTAACACAACTGGCGGTTTCAGTAAAACTATGGGACTTTTGCTGAGCGAGCCGAATCCGAACCCACCGAACTTAAAATCGATTGAAACATTCAGGAAAGGAGAAATAAAAGAGACCTAGATTTTTGAGCATTTTCTTCTCTAGTTTCTGGTCCTTGCGGGCGTCTGGCTCTTTGGCAGCTGTGACCTCCTCGATGTCCTCTGGCTCAGCTGGACTCTGGGCTGCCTGGTAGGTGCTAATGATGTCCTCCAGCTGTTGGCCCAGGTCCTCTGTCAGGTCAATGTGGCGATCGTCGGCCGGAGACGCTCCGGGCCCTGCGGCGGCGGCGGCGGCGGCGGCGGCGGGGCCGCTCTCCTGACAAGCCTCCATGATCCTCGGCGAGCACAAACAAGGGAGCGACAGTTATTATGATTGATACGTAAAAATGGCTCTCGGTGGCTTTAGACTCGTGGTTTATTCAATACGTAACCAGTGGAACATTTTTCTTAGATATAATGAGCACGATTTGGATCAAAACTCGTCTGATCAGTAGTTTTTTTTTTATATTAGGTCACATTCGTAAGAGTATGTAAGTCAGATATTATTTTGTAAATTGTTTTAGTTCATTATAACTAAGGAAGTTGAAAAACGGATCAGAAGATATTGAGTCTAACAGATGTTTGAGATTGCTCATGTTTGTGTGATAAGAGTTTGCGGGTGTTATATGAAAACGTGTCAACGTTCACAGTCAAAATCTGCTGTTTGATGCCCGGGGGTCGGAGGTCAGGAGAGCTCCGTGCGGTTCAGGAACCAGTCGGAGGCAGTTTGAAAGGATGACAAACACGGACGGCTGATGAACTTTGGTCCCGCTTTCTTGAGCGAAATGTTTCCGTATGAAATAAACACGAAGATGGTTCTGCTCTGGGAAAGTTCGCAGGGAGGGATTAGACAGCGGATAGATTCATCTCTGGGCATCGCCTGCACGGAGAGCAACACGTGATGACAGGCTGTTTGAATCCACCTCTAAACTGTAACGCATCAGCCAGTAGAAACGCGCCCTGATATGAAACTAATCGAGCTAAAACAGCAGGTCAGGTCACTGGGGTTGAACTGCCACACGAAGGCGCGTCTTTGAGTTTTTGCATTTTTCTACGGTAATCAATTTCTTCTTTGTGGCTTTTGTTTCTGATGATCATGACGAGCCGTTGGTGTGACTTTATGCCGTTGATTGTTTGAATAAATTCTGGCTGATCGTGAAGTCGACTGTCGTCTCTGTGGTTTTACTTTTACGCACGACACCGACGGACCTGGGGAGACGAGATGACGACGAGCAACAGGCAGCAAATATTTCGCTTTCTCAACAGTAGTCAGCGAGTGCCAGCTGTGTTGCATGAATAGGCTACACTGCAATTACGAAGTTCGGGACTTTTCTAGCGAACACCACCTCAAAAAGGTACCACCGTAACATCCAGGCATTTATGACTTCTCATAAGAATGTGGAAGAATGTTGTTATTCACTTGCAATGCAATTTCCTGATTTGACATTTGGGGGAAATGAAGACGAAGTAAAAGCGTTTAGATTTCTGATTCTTGAAATATTCTACAATGTAGACGGAAGCAGAGAGAAGAAGAACATGAACCACTTTTTCTACTTTTATGGCTCAACTTTTCTAATCATTAATTTGCTTAATGTACCTTGTAAGTAGTTGATAATAAAATATAATTTAGTTGCCACTAAACAGAGTAACTTGTGCTAGACCTGTCGTCTCAAACTGCAGTCCTTGAGGATCAGAGTTCTGCAACGTTTAGATGTGTCCCTGGCTCTACGCAGTTGAATTAAAGGGTAAAGCTGCATCTCAAGCATCCAGTCAATGTTTACAGAGCTCTGCTAGTGAGCAAATGTTGAAGCCAGGCGTGTTGAAGCAGAGAGACATCAGGACTGTTTGAGCCCACGTACTTAAAGTCGTCAATTCACCTAAAAAAAAAGTAAATCAGTGAAATCCAGTGGGTGAATTTTACCTTCTTATTACACTAAAAATAAACTAATTCAAGGCTTTACCTCAATATTTAAAACATCCATGTTAGTATGTTAGTCATGCAGGCACATAGATTGGACGAGTCATCCATTTTCACCGAATGTAAAGTGTTTTGTAATGTTGTTTATTGATGTAAATCCCCTCTTTAGTAGCCGGCGTTCAGGTTGTCACCTTCCGCCATCGACCGGAGCGCCGCTGCTTCAGCTCATGATGGAGTAAACCCAACATCTTGGCTCAAATCCATCCCCTAAACCTGTTTGTGTCAAACAAACAGGGTTACTCTGTTTATTTAGGGCTAGTGGGATTTATTTTTTTAATAGTGTCACAAGATAATGGCAGGGCTTTAAAATATTGACTAGGTGAAACTGTGAATGAAAGAAGACGCAGTGAAGCATTTACAGTGTCATGCTTAGGGTTTGGACTATTTTCTCCGGTCACACCTCTGTTTCAAACCATAAGAAGTTGAATAAAAAATGCAGTTTTAAATGAATTCAAATTGAATTCGATACCGCATGAGTTCAAAACAAATCCGTCAACTTTTGATATATTGCCTGCTTTCACTTAAAATATAGAAGAAGAAAAAAAAAACAACTAATTGTGACAGCAGGATACAAGAACGTAGGACAAAACGAGATTTTTAGCGCACGGCATCAGATGCGGGTCAAGGCGTGAGACACGTCGCCCTTTTCTGGCAGCAGGCTCTCTTCCTCCCACCAATCCGGGGAGAGCAAACAGTGTGATGTGAAGTGACATTGCCTGCCTGCCTGCCTGCCTGCCTGCCTGCCTGGTTTTTGTGCACACTCACAGCCAGAGCCAGTCTGAGGCGCGTAAAATTAGTCCCTGCCTTCACGCAGCCCGCGCTGCGCTTTCACAAGCGGAGCACATGGCACCTGTTCCAGACCCACAAGCTATTTTAGGAACTTCTTAATATGGGCACGTTATTTATTCATTTCTCTTTGTTTCGTTGTCGTTTCTAATCCGCTCTTGTTGATGTCGGGGTCAGTGAAAGCAGGAGTTCTTCTTCTTCTTCTTCTATTTATATTCCCATGAAAGGGTTGTGTGTGAGAAAATGTCGCTTCGATGTTTTAAAAGGAGGGTAAAAAAACCCCCCCAAACATTAAAAAAAGAAAGCGCTGGAGAGTCTTGAGTTTCTCAGTGAGACATTTAAATGCTTCCTCCCAACAAGGGGATCTTGTCGTCAACAAAATGACGCGGGCAGGTTCTGACCAGCTTCTCGTCTCCAACAAACACCGGTCAGCTCGCCACCACATGCAGCCAAAACACACATTAGTAAGTTAAGAGGACGGCAAGCGGCTCCAAGCGAATGGCCTCGGCTCATCTCTTCCGTGTTAGACAGTCCGCTAAGAGGAAGGGGTCGCAAGCAAAGCGGGGGTCTTACCGGGACAAAGGTCCAGAAGGGAAAAGGGAAAGAGCGCAGAGGGGTTTCGGACAGGAACAGGCGACAGCTGTGATGAGACCGCCTCAAAATAAACCAGGAGAGAGCAGCTCACCCCGAGCAGGGAGAGGGAGGATGGAGACTCTCTGCAGCACGTCTGCAATCGGCGTGTTCTGCTACTGATGCGTCACTTTTTTGCTGTTTTAGTTATGGACTTCTTACGCGGGCGTCCTGCTGTGACTTTGCGGCGCAATGGTTTTGACAAACGGGCCTTCAGAGTGGAGTGACAGAGCAGCAGAGACGATCCGTGTCTTGATTGGCTGGTTTTAGAGGGAAAAACTCCTCCACGGTGTGAATGTTAGAGATCTATATAGGCCTCCCTGACGTGACGTAGGCCAGGGATGTCCAAAGTGCGGCCCGGTGGTCAATTGCCAACTGTGCTGAACCCAAATCAGCTTTTATTCTTTCTTAAAACGTGTTGCCCGTTGAGGAGACATGGCAGAACATAGACAGGCACTTTGTGTCATGATTATCAAATTTAGAAAAAAAATAATAAAAAAAAATCCCGATTTAGACTTTGAATGAAATCATATTGTTGAATGTTTTGCATTTCCACCTTGGAAATTCCTTACAGATTTCCTTTAAAATCGAAATGATTCTTAATAGTATTGCAATTTTCTACATTTCGACTTTATATTTTACAATTTTCAAATTTCAAATTCTGATATTGTCATTTTAAAGCTCACACTTCTGACTTTGAAACTCTTGCGCCTGTTTTATAAACATAAGCGGCGGTTTTACGCGTTGTGTCACAACATGATTAAGTATATATGTATCACTCCAGCTGTTATAACAATGCTGTATGGGTCAAAACATGCCATGAAAGACAATTTGATTTTGCAGTTTAAACAAGTGTCCTGAAAGGACTCTCCCATTTTAGAACCAGAGCTTCGCTTTAAAACTCTCCGTGCGCCATATTGTCCCCGAAACGCTTCAGTGGAACAAGCAGGGAGCGACAGCGCAGGTCCGATCGCCTCCGTGCCGACTGATGTAAACCTTGAAATGTGGTTGAATCTCAGTCGACAAGGTGAGAACTATTTTTGGACGCGTCCTGCTTTTGCGCTCCGACTGCAGCGGCGCACTCTCGCCAGAAGATGTCAGCACAGAGGCCTCGTCCTCTCGTCGCCCTCGCGCCCTTCAGATGAAATCTGAGCGATTGCTCGTGAAAGCCTTTCTCCAGTGGAATCTCGCCTGATCCACGCCGGGCTACGAGGGCAGAGGGATGGAGGCCGCAGAGAACCGTCGAAGGAGAAATAAGCCACCACACAAGAGGCGCGATTAAAAGGACGTCCTTTTAAAACAGTTTTCAATTTAATCTGAAAAAGTAGAGCACCAAACAATAAATTCCTCAGAGCACAAAAGAGGCACTCCGTCCAGACTAACCAGATTTTCCAACGCGAAGGGCTAAATAACAGATTGGCTACTGAGGTTCTCCCCTCAAAGAAAGAAAATAATAATAATAATAATAATAATAAAACATCTCAGCTTAGAGGTAAAAATGATTCATCCTCTATATGTTTTACAGGGAATTGCCATTGACATGAGAGGCACAATGCAGTTCGGTGAACATGAGAACACCTCGAGAAAGCAACAGGATCCGAACACATACCAAAAGCCAAAAGCAGACTTCACTTTCCCTTCAGGTGAGAAAGCATTTCCAGACTCCAGCACGACAAATAGAAAAGGACACACACACACACACACACACACAAAAAAACAACAACAACAAAACAAAAACAAAAAAAAACACAAGAGAAAGCGCCATCCGTCTCCACGGAGAGGAGAACACAAATTTAAAGCAGTGCACCTTTTAAATTTTCTATGTAAACATGACTGAACGAAGGTTGCCTTTTTAGCTTCAGCCGTTTGAATCCAGTCTCAAACCCATAGCCACGCTTCGAGACCTAAACGCGTTTCTTTAAAAAGACAAAACACTGTGCTATTTCTTTTTTCTTTTTTTTTTTTTCTTTTCAAATCTCCCTCATGAAACCTCTGCAGATGTTTTACCTCCGAAATAGAGACAGAGACCCACGTGAAAAGTTCTCGGAATACGACACTGCAAAAATAGTTCCAAATCATAAAAATACACATATGTACACGTACAGAATGAGTGGCTACTTGCAGACTTCAGTCAGGGCGTCTCTATTGTTACTATAGTGTTAACCTGCAGCAGGTGGTGCAGACTTTTCCGGGTGTGACATGAAAATGTGAAGCAGTTCGGCATCGACCCGACCACCGTAGCCCCTTGGATTTTGTGTGCAAAACGCTTCGCACTGTGAGAGATATGAGGGGGGGAGTGGGAGGAAAAAACAGGAATGTTTCAACAGCCACAAGGAAACGGGACATTTTTTACTCTCTTCTTCCCTCCGCCCTCCACCTGACTCAACAGCAGCTTCATCATCAAACCAAAAACAAAAGAAAAAAGGGATGAAAGTGCATCTTTAAAACTCATTAAAACACTCATGATCGTCTGCATAAGCGAAGAAAACAAGGTCGGTCAAAGCAACGTCATGAGATCAAAAGCAACGCCGGAGTGGCTCACTGCATAACTGCTGCATAAATACAGATATACCATATAAATAGTACTCAAATGTTTACCAGTATCAATAAGTGCTTACGTTCTAATATATAAATACATCTTACAGTATTGATAATTACATAATTAATTCCTCTATGGTTGTGCAATAGCAAATCCCATGCATTTTTTTTTTCTTTTTTTTTTGTACCAAGATAAAAACCACGACATTAAGAAAAACGCAACGCAAGTGACGTTTGTTTTAAGATTGTGTCACACAAATCCATCTGTCGAAACGAAACGAAACAAAAAATAATAATAAAACGCCCACAAAGCCTTCGCCAGAAAGTGCAGCTTCTTCTCGGAGAGAGTCCGCAGACGTCGCCTTTCCTCAGTCACAAATCCGGGGAGCGAAGAAAAGCGACGGAAAGAAAAGCGGGAAAAGAAAGAAAAGGCACATACCCCCTTTGCTGCTTGCTGAGAAGCACCGAACTGCACGAGAAGCGTCTATTTAAAAATTTGGTCAGACTGATTCATAGAACACATACGTTTCCCCTTATAAATAGTCTTTAGTTACAGCACTACTGCATCACACCTTGATATGATCAACAGAAACGACAGTCTATGTTCAAAGTACACACTGCAAAATACACTGCTTGTATGCATCTAAGTAATAGTATATGTTAAGGACATTTGTACAGGACCCATAAATGTAATTGTTGTGCAATTGTGCGCAAACTACGATCTCGGACAAAAAAAAGGCATATTAGCATAATATCTTTCCATATTGCAACTGCACCCAATAATGATTCTTTCCCCCCCCAAAACCCTTTTTGCAAAACATCCCACACAGAATCTCTGTGGAGTTTGATCATGCGAGACCAGAGGAAACGTCAATATATTGCCTCTAACAGGATAAAGACAAGGCGGTTAAAGGGATGAGGATGGTTGCAGGTGTAACAGGGGCGGGAATAAATCGAAGGTTTTAATGAGGATCTTCTATAGTAATCTTCAGCGAGGCAATGGCTTTCAGGCAGGTCTGGACGCTCTCTTCCTGTCTGCTCTCCCTGGCGGGGAGCTCGGGACTTGTCTCCTGGCGCCCGTCGACGCCGTCCCCTCCCGTCTCGGGCCCGTTCACCGATCCCTCCCTGCTGCCGCTGCAGCTCCGAGGGCTGGACGCCGGCGAGGGGCCGGCGACGTCGGCGCCGGGCGACGGCGGGGACTGCAACAACATCTGGAGCCCTCCGACAGGAACGACGGGGAGCAAAGAGCGCGCCTGCTGCTGGGAGTGGAGAGGGAGGTGGCTGAGGACGTTCTGCTGATGAGAGCTGGCAGCGCCGGGCGGCTGAGCGGGAGCCAAGCCGCCGCTCCTTTGATCCTGGAACGATATTATTGGCGAGAGTTAGCGGCAGGTCCATCGCCAGCATGCGAACATGTATTGGTTGGAAAACATGAAGGAATGTGAGTTATTTAGCTGGGGGGAAAAAAAAGGTTTCAAATGAAGCTCTCGTGATGGATAGTCTGGGCACCGTTTGGATCAGGATTGAAATGTTGCCACAACATCATGAAGGGCCATCGTGATAAAGTATTTTATGCAAACACTTCAGGATCAATTCGAAATGAATATCGCAGCTCACAAGGCTTCACAATCCAGGTTTTTCACACTTGTGCTAGAAAACATCAACGTTTCCTGTTCATATTTGATAGACCAACACACAAATAAATCCAGCTGTTCTGTGTTCAGAGATTAGACAACATTAGTGAACAAACAGCATCATAAAGACCAAATGACACAGCAGACGGAGTGAGGAGAAATCTGTGGAGAGGCTTAAACCAGGGTTTAGATTTAACCACGTTCAAATGTTAGACTGTCTCCACATAAACTCAACCAAGAATCCTCACCACCATGTGAAAATTGATATTCATAGGCACAGTTCATTCAATATGTCTGATCTTTAGCTGTTTGCAAAGAATGGGAAGAAACATGTATATCTATCTGCAAAACTGGTAGTCAGAACCTGAGAGACTCTCTCCCAGTGACCGCTGCCGACACTCACCAGCAGTCATTATACGACAGATGGGGAACACCCATGGAAAGGTCACCAGTCCATCACAGAGCAACAACCATGAACAGACACACAAAAGGTAAAATGGTAAATGGCCTGTGCTTGTATAGCACTTTTTATCTCCACACATTCTCATGCTGGCGGTGGCGAGTTCCCCGTCTGCTGGCGAGTGACTCCAGCAATCAGAGGGGTCGTCTTTCAGGGTCTGTCTGACTCTACCAGGTTTGCACATAGAGATGGACGTAGCTTTCGGTTAGTTGTGGAAGTTACAGACCAGTGGCTTTCCGCATGGGAAGCTGCTGGACTGTAGCCACAGATGCCCTGGGGCAGTTTCACAGAAGCAAGGCTGTCATATTGCGCCACCAGGCCCTCTGCCTACCACCAGCAGGCAAAGCTGAAGTGAAGTATCTTGTCGAAGAGCAGAACAGCAGAGACAGATGGTACAGCGATCAAACTGGCAACCCAGCATTTACGGTATGAACTCCTACCACCATTGCTACAATCAAAGAGTCAAGTTTTTATGGAGTAATTCAGAGAACCCATACATGTGAAACTCAGGACCCTCTTGTGGCAAGGCAGCAGTGCTGTTGCACTAACATCCCGTCCCGTGTATCGTTTTCCTTCCACCATAAATCTCACTACTTTGGTCTACAGTACCTCCCTGAAAAGATGCACGAAAGTTTGTGGTTGTTGCGACAAAATGTGAATGCAGGTGAACAAGCATTACCATTTCAAAAGCCTGTTGTTGCTGAGCCATCTCCATCTTTGCCTGGTGTCTGGTTTTATCACAGCCACCTTTATGTTGGTGCGAACCTCTGCGCGGTGACACCGCCCTCAGCACAACCCTCTGCCTGCCCCTCACGGACGATTCTCGCTTCCCAGGTATGTCTGCTGTCCCAGGGGACATTGGTCGCTCCAACGAGACGGGGCAGGGGTGTTGGATGGATTTGAAGATGGGTGACCCAGGCCTGAGTGGTGAGGAGTCCCACCTCGGCGAAGACCGCCCTCGCGGGGACAGCTCCCGCCTCGGGGACGGATACCGTAGCCGCGAGGGAGAAGGTTCCCTGATGGGAGATTCCCAGCCAGGAGACAGCAGATAAGAAGAGTATGGGTCGAAAAGGAGACTGGTCTGGTCCAGCGGCAGCATGCTCAGAGAGTCCTCGTCCACAGACTTCTCCCTCGGTTCTGTTGGCAGGGCGAAACGATTATCCGTGCTCGAGCGTTTGCCAGAGGATTGCTGATGAACGTCGGCGCCGGGCAGAGCAGCTAGCGAGCAACCGTGGATGGCAGGGCTGACGGTGACGGACACTGAGGTCACGCCGCATGACTGAGGACTCGTACTTCTTGAAAGCAGCTTTGGGGTGGAGTCCCCCTCATACTCATCGTCCTCTTCATCTTCCTCATCTATTTCGTCGGCCTCCTCGTCCATTCCTTCGGAGTCCTCAGCATCTGAGAACTGATGCTTGGCGGTTGCTGCCACATCCGTCTTGGATTCCAGTTGGATATTGTCTGCTTTCAAAGACACGTGTGTTAAGTTTAGCTGCATTTATTGCATCACACCATGAAACCCCCCCACCCCACCAAAAATCCAGCAGTGTTACAACTTAGGATCTTACCATGTTCTTGTATGTCTGCGTCATCCATTGTCACTGAAACTCCCAGTTCAAGACATTTCTTCATGTGCGCCTTTGACTTCATATGTTTAGTCAGGTTTCCTGTTATGCAAGGCAAACATTTGAGTTATGCTTTCTGAGAAAATACAGAGTGATGAAACAACTGAAATGTCTAATTCAAGCTAAGTGAACCTTTCTGAATATTTCTGTGTTCCAATGACAAACTTCAACGTATTTACTGAGATCTGACAGTAGCACAGTAGCGCGGAGCTTTCTGGAGTTTTGTTATGTGACATTCATTTGTATTCAGCCCTCCGTTACTTTGTAGAACCGCCTTCTGCTGCAGTCACAGCTGCAAATCCTCGGGGATACGAGTCGACTAACGTTGCACATCAACACCAACGTTTGTAAAATATCTCGAGCTCAGACAGACTGAATAGACAGGATCTCTGAAGGGAGAGTGTTGGATTGGATTTAGGTCTGAACTGTGAGTCGTTCCAACATGAATTGGCAATAAACAATTGTCCTGAAGGACAAAGTGAGTCTCTAACCAGCTTCCCTGTTCTGTCTGTCTTATCACTATATTACCTGTGAGCTGGACGTTCCTATGGTTTTATTTCAACAGTTGCTTTCACATTGCCACTTCACAAAAGCCAGATACGTGGAGTGGATGATGGAAACTATTCTCCCACCTGAGGTGTAATCTCCACAGCTAGTCCAGAGTCACAATGTGCCTGCTTGTTGCTTTTCTATCAATGCTCTCCTGGACCAGCCTGTCCATTTAGGTGGACAAGCTGTCTTGGAAGGTTTGCAGTTGTGGACTGAACCAAGCTCTGTGAGATTATTTTATGGCCTGACTGCTTTAAATTTCTCTCCAGGTTTATGCCTGAGGTGTCTAAAAGGATCCTCGGTCACTAATTAGACGACTTCTAAAGCCATTTTGTTGGACTGGATATTATTTAGGGGACTGATTGCAAGTCCTAGTCACACTTTTCAGATTTTTATCCACATTGTTTTAAAATCATGTATGGTTTTTCAGTCATTTGTCACAGAACTAAATGTATTCGCCTGTTGATTTTCAACAATGTAGTCACATCCCTAACAACAACACAAACTACAAAATGTTTTGCCAGTGCTGCAAACTAGACGTTTCATCTTGTCTGGTTATATTTAGCAAGTTTCTTCCATTTCAAATACAGAGGATTCTTCTCCGACTAGCGCTGTAGGCCTTAACAATTCCCTCCTCCACAATCAGAAGTACCCACCTTTGGTTTTGAAGGCAAAGTTGCAAACCCTGCAGATGTAGGGCCGCACGTCCGTGTGGGTCCGGATGTGCTTCTTCAGCATGCTCGGCTTCTTGCAGCGAATACCGCACTCCTCACAAATGTATTTCCCCCGGCCTCGACCTCTGACGTACACGTAGTCTTCATTGGACTTGTACCTTAAACGGACATGATACGTAGCATTGGTATTTTTAGTTTTGAAGAGGAAAGACAGCGCAGGTTGCTGGTGCATGAAGTTAGTATGCCTAAAAATAACTGTAGCACAAATGACATTGACAAGTGTTACAAGAACTTGACTTGTGTGCTGACTGACCCTCCCTCGAAGATCTTAATTCGTGTTGGCGCTGCCTGGTTCGCGGAGGCCTCCCTCTCTTTCCACTCCTCCTTGGCTGTTTTGGCTCTGCAGCTGATGTCTTTCACCTTCTTCCCGTAGGTGATGTCCACCTCTTTGGACTCCGGTTTCCTCTGCAGCTGAATCAGATGAACACACGCCGCGTTAACAACCGCTGAATGCGGCCAAAGAATCGACTGTAATCTGACGCGGCCGATATTAAGTGTCACACGTAGTGTTACACGGCATGTTTTGCAAACATGTATTATGCTGTAGCTTGGGAAAAACCCGCTGCAGGCAACCTACGGTTTTCTGCCGTCAAAGCTCTTTGAAGGGATTGCCGAGGATTTTTGAAGTGAGGTTCTGGTAAAACGAGTAAGTGTATCGGACCGCTCGCTTGAGGTCTTCGTCTTAGCCAGTAAAGAAAAAAGTAGTTACGGGGAAAGTTTGCATCCGGCACAATTTCTCCAAATACAAACAAAGAATGAGTGCTCCAATTCTGAATCGTTTTCCAAATATGAATGGTGTTAGCAAGCTTTCAAACTAGGGTGCAAAGATTACTTCCCACCTCTCTCAACCCTGGTTTCGTTGTGCTGTGTGCTCCCCTCCTGTGTTGCTTTCTTCTGTGCCTTGATCGCAAAGCAGCTGGAGACAGAGGCGCACGCCTTGAGAGGCCATCAACGAGGCGTGTACAATATTGAAAAGGGCAGCACTCCTTTAAATGATGCGACTTTTCATCCCGTTTGGATATGCAGGCAGAAGCAAGTCTCCATTTCGTTAGCATAAATAGGTAAGCTGAAATAGCTTGCTCCTGTGTTGGGTTTTGGGCTTGAAAGCTGAAGCTAAGTGTCAGTTCAGGGGGGCAAAACCCAAAGCCGACTTATATCATCTTTCGGGTTCTCCTATCCCTACCACAGCACATTGGTTCATACAAAAGAAAAAAGAAAAAAACCAAACATTTTATAAACTCTGATGCTTACGTTGGGCAAATTACACTGAAATAGATATTCACTACATGGGAAATGCAGGCTGCAGGCGGTGCAACACCAAGTATCCTTCTGTGTTCAACAGAGAATGAAACACGGTGTTTTACACTTTGAAAAAGCTAAGTCATTAGCTTAAGCGTGTTTTCAAAATGATGCAACCTGAAATTGTGGCATTTCTGACATTTTCAGATGGTGCGCTTTTGCTCTGCACTCTGTCAAGTAATACAAGCTCCTGGGGAAAACTTGCCACACGCTGCCACTTTTGGTGGCACTGCACCAGGAACTAATGTGAGAAACGACACAGAAATCTCTGAAGAAGACTCTGAGCGCAACTTCCTTCTCCACAAAATGTACACAAGAAGTGGCGTGGCGTCAGATTTCTGCCATTGTAAAAATTTCTCCCACTAGCACTCGACTTGAATTTTTGTTTTGGTTGTATTTACCCAGGAGGCCCTGAGCTACCGTCTTTTGCTTTTGGAGCAGAGTTGGAAATGTGCATTCACACCTCCCCAAACAAACCAAACTTCCCACACAAATGAGGTAGAGTTTGACTAAAGCGGAATAAACAGGGCTGGTGTGAATGCACCCAAAGTTAATCAATTTAGAAAATCTATTCTGAATATTGGTTATGAAGATAATTACCACCAGAACCTCATGAGGGAAAATAACCCACTAATGCAAACGTCATAGTAGCCTATGCAAACGCTGTTTTATGAAGCGTGTAACAATTATGTTTATATTTGACATCTAAGGCTAATTACACAGGAAAGAGAGCCAGGAGGAGCATCGTACCAGCAATGATCTTGCTGGATTTTCAGTTGCAGCAACTACCAAATATGAGCAATAGAGTGTAAAAATCAATAAAACAGCTTTCAGTTAAACCTCTGCAATACTTTTATGTCAGACAGAAAATACAATTTGTCTAAAGCGCTGTAATTATGATTTAAGATGCTGATTCGGTCTTGGGCCTTCTTAGCTTCAGCCTCCAGGTGTAAAAAGCATCTGGACATATCCAGAGTGAAGAGTTAGATGCTATTAATTCCTTTAAACATTTTCAGTGAAAATACTGACTTGCCCCTTTTAAAGCAAACTCAAGTACAGAGAAGATCAGATGAGCACCTTGTTTCACAGCTTAGGGGTTAATATCTCTAAATGTTTCAAAATATAAATGTTTGTCTTCCAAATACGAATGAAGAGCAAGAGATTCATCTAAACAAGTCTCTCCAGGATCTCCTGCCAAACGAGGCAAGCGTACATCGTGAGTTTTCTGGATAAAATTGTCCTTTCAAACATCGTGCGTTTCAAACTGTTATCTCTTGCGGAGACGAAAAGCTATCAGCACAGTCTGAGGTGCTAATTTATCTAATCATTATACAAACAGAAGAAATCAGCAAAACCAATTACATACTCTATAAAAAGCACATTTCCCCCCAGGTAACCTATGATTTAGTTTTCTCTCTCTCTCGCTCTCTCTCTCTCTCTCTCTCTCTCTCTCTCTCTCTCTCTCTCTCTCTCTCTCTCGCTCTCTCTCAGTCTTCAAACAGATGGGATCATTTACTCACCTGTTCCATGGTCTGTCTCCAGAGGATGAGGGATGAAACTAGTTTCCCCGTGCCAGGCTGGCACATTGCAGCTACGGAGTATATAACCTTGTCTCCTCTCTGTCTGGACCGCAGCAGAGCCAGAGCAATGCTGGTACTCACTTCCAGGGGGTTTGGATTGTGGGCGCTCACACACCATGTGGCGTACACGGAGGCGAAGGGGGCATCGCCCTGCGAGCAACTCGGCTTTGTGTAGTTGAGGTAACACCAGCTCACGCCTGTTGCCGTGCGGAGGCTCGGAAATTGAGATGAGAGCCTTGGGTGCTCTGCGCCCGAGGTCAGGACGTCTTGACCGGTAGCCAGATGTGCCACGACGTCCACCCGCATCCGTTCCTTTGCTTTGCTGCCTGATATGACGGCGTAAGGGGGCGGGCTCGCCTCCAGGGAGTGACTCTCCATAGCGCTCTCAGATTCAGTGGGCTCAGTCACTGCTTGATGTGCAATAAATGAAGTCCTGCTCGCGTCACCCGCCACATGCGACGATGTGACCTGCGTCTTTGACCTGCGCCCCGAGTCGTCGCTCATATGGCATTTCCCCAACTCCACAGCACTCAGCTCCTCGACGATTTGCCCAAACATCCTCTCCTCCTTGACTCGTTTTTGCTGCTTCACCTCCATGAATAGGTCCAAGCTGCTGGCAGGGGAAAGCATCCGCTTGTTTGCTCCCCCACTCGAGGCATTAGTAGTTGATATAGTTCTGGAGGTCAGAGACAGAGGGATGCCCGTCTTCAGCTTCGCCGATGACAAATCCAGGGCCTCAACGCTGAGGGCGTCAGCCGTGGGCTGCTTTGAGTACACGTTGCGAGAATCGAGATTCCCAGATAAGCGTGCAGTTTGACTGTGCGGTTGGCGGGCGGACGTTGCGGAGCTCATACCGTCATACTGATTGTCAAAGATCTGTGATAAAGACGTGTATGTGAGGCTGCCAAAGGACGGCACGTGTGTCTGAATTCTAACAGGAACAACCAGGCTGGGATTGGGCAGCTGGGGAAATGTGTTCCCAACAGAAAATATTGGCAGAGTCTGTGGCAGGACAGCGCCTGCCACAAATGGAGGGGAGGCGCTGCCGATGCACTTTGGAAACACTTGTGAAGGGACTTGTGTAACTTCAGTGTCCATATTCAGCGACTCCTGTCGCACCAAGTTTCCCCTCCTTCTCTCCTTTACGACGCCGATGTCCACGTGTCTAACTTTGGAGGTTGGCGAGAGGCTGCCATAGTCAAATGATATGCTGCGAACCTCTGGGAACTCCTTGTGCAAGTTGCATGGCGCCTGCTCTGAGGAGGAGCGTCTCATTTCATGCTGCTGACGCTGGCTGAGCACAGAGAGGGAGTGCCCACACCCTGGCACGGCTAAAAGCTCCAGAGGTTTGCCAAATTCATCCTGCCTGGCGGGAGAGGCTGATTTTAAGCTCTCCTCTCTGTCAAAGGAAAACGTGGAGCTATAGGATAAGTTGCTGTCCTGGCTCGGGCTCCGCGACAGACTAGTGCAAGCGGACTCGAAGCTCGATTCGCCAGAGGAGTGCTCAATTTCAGCCAGGCGGAGCCGTTTCTTCTTCGGAGGGAGCTTCTCTGGAGGGAATTGTGCTAAAGTTTCGCTTCTTTGAGGCCACTGAAACTCCTCCACGTGCTTCTCCGGCTCCTTCGCTGGCACTTCCGAAGCTTTTTCTGGACTGTCAGGCTCCACTGTGACCCTGATTTCTGGGACTTGTATATTTGTCTGTCGCACAAGTTTGGGCCCCAGCTGAACCGATTGGCTTAATCTGTTGTCACGTTCCATTTCAAATGATTCAATGGCCTCCATTGCTGGTAGCGACGACATAGTTTCCACTCGTTGACTGTAATATTTGAATGACTCGGACAGGTCAGTTTGAGGCCTGTTTATTGAGTTTGTGTGTTGGATAACTGAAATGACATTCCCCAGGTTTTTCCGGCCTGACATGTCAGGGTTCATTGATATGTCCATGTCACACCTGTCCAAATGTCCCCGACCTAAAGCCATTATTCCCATTGCAGCTTGTTTTATATCGTAGTCTTTGCTTGAATCGAACATTTCCTCACACTGCTTATGATGGCTCTCATATTGCCCCAGCAAGTCCTCTTCCTCCCGCTTCTCCTTGCGGCGCTTCCGAGTCGCCAGTTCCATCGCGTGTCTCTGCTGGGTTGTGCCAAGTCCCAAAGAGGTGTAGCTTTCCATGTCCAACCCAGACGGAGAAGCCTCGCTAATTTTTCCATGACTGTCAGCTTCGGTGTGACCGTCGTGCCCAGGTAGCTCGATGGCACCTTGGCGTTTTAGTCTCCTCATGCCCCCCGTGCTCGCCCTTTCATCAAACGAGTGGCTGCCTCGAAGGGCTTGTGGCATAGTCAGACTCACGGCTGAGGATGTTGGCATTGAGTTGCTTCGCATCAGAGGCCCCATGTCACAGCCGGCGTCTAACTGCGACTCTTTTAGCTCCTCCTTCAGGAACGATTTGGTGTTTATTTTGATTGACTCGACTGCATCATTTTCTTGAGTGAAAACCCGGGACACGCCTTTCTCAGAGCCTTTCTCAGAAAGTTCCCCACACTCATAAGACGATGTCTGCTTCGGGCTTGGCCGATAACACTTCCCGAACATGATTTCTTGGTAGGACTTTGCGTTGGTGTTTGGAGGACCGGTCTGATGCTCCGAACTCTCCGAGCGCGAGAAGTAGCCCGAGTCCGTGCTGCCCTTGCTGGATTGACTTGGAAGGGACAGATTTTGCTCCGAGTCGCCGCTTCTCTTTTCTGACAGCCGGAGCGCGAGCCTCTGCTTGATAGTGGAAGATTGGATTGCGCGGCTGGCCTCGGCTGTGACAGGAGAGGCATTGATTTCTTGGGGTTGGGAGGAACCATCCTGACCTGACATTGACGTGGCTCCCTTTTTCTGAGCAATGAGATTTAGCACTTTTACAGCGGTGTTATCTGATCCCTCCATTGGAGAGTCCAGCAGCAGCAGTGGGTCATTAAGAGTGTCCTCGTCCGTATCCGTGCTTTGCTCAGCATCAGAGAATAATTCTCCTTCCCCTTCAACAGACCCCTGCTCCACATTGACATTGTAAGGCCCAAGCTCTGATAATGGCACCGTTCCAGCTTTGACTGAGTGAGCATGGGACTTTCTGTGTTTGTACAGGTTACTCTTGGTTTTGAAGGAGAACCCGCAGGGAACACATGGGTAGGGCCGCTCGCCGGTGTGTGAGCGAATATGCTTCTTGAGAACGCTGGGTTTGGCACATGCCCTGCCACAGTAGTCGCAGACATACTTTCCTGGTTTTTGTGGTTTCTGCTCCACCTTAGCCGTCACTTCTGGCAGCTGGTCCATCCCTGAATGGGAACACTGTTGCTGAACTTCGGCTGAAGCGGGCGACTTCTTTTGACTCCCGGGTCCTGGCGACTGCGCTGAAGCTTTTTGTCTCCCCACAGAGAAGGGCTTTGTGGGCTGTGGAGGATATGAAGACACCTCATAGTCTGGATGGCTTATGGACTGAGCTTGTGAGAACTGATCTTCAAATTTCGGAGATTTCCCTGAGTCAGACATTTCACTAAAACCACACGTTCCTCCGCTCTGAGCTTCTTCTAAGTCTTGATGCCACCCTTTGCTTTCCGATTTGACAGAAGGCCTGAGGACAGCTTCAGATGTGCCTTTTCTCTGTCCAATCTTTTTTTCCTGACCCTCGGCGGCGCCCTTCACCCCGGCAGCAGCGTCAAGTGACTCCATGAATCCAATGAGTTCACTTGTGATCAACGTTCAAGGACGGTATGCGTTGTGCGACCTCAGTGATATCAACTTATACGTGAGAAGCAGGGAGGAGTCACCTGAAAGAACAAAGAAAGGAAACGGGATTAAAAACCCAAACCACAACAAATCACAATTCAAGCATGCAGCAAATAAAGCTGACAAAATGTCGGAAACAGAAAAAGAGATCAAGTCTTTTCAATAAGCGGAGAGTTATGTGAGGATGTCGAAACTTTCCTACATAAAACCGGAGTGTTCAGCGTAAAGTAACCTCAAGGTGTGGAAGAATGGAAAAAATGAGTTTCTTTCCAAAAGTTCCTCGTGGAAGTCCTGGAAGACAGCCCAAATGTCCCAAAACCATAAATAATGGATGTCAGCTATGCGTTAAGAACCATAAACGTAGAAGCATAAATAAGTTTACGTTGACAGAATGTGAGAGTGTGTGTGTGTGTGTGTGTGTGTGTGTGTGTGTGTGTGTGTGTGTGTGTGTGTGTGTGGGTGTGTGTGTGTGTGTGTGTGTGTGTGTGTGCGCGTGTGTGCGTGTATCTGACTGAGCCCATTTAAAAATTAGCGTCTTCATCTCAAAGCATGAAAACAACATGCAAAACATGAGTGCTGGATAAAAAGTACAAGATATGAATTTATCTTATACTGAGATACATTCATTCAGTTGTTGCATTTACTTTAGGACAGACAATATTCACAACAGGCTGCAAAGCTGTTCACGGATTTGTTTCCAAAATTGTGTCCTTATTCACTCCAGTGAATAAGATCATTCAACATCTTAAAAAAAAGCTAAAATGCATTTTTGATAGTAGAATAGTTTGAAGCGGCTGTTCTTTTTTTGAGGCTTTAGTGCTAACTATCTCATGTTTTTCCATTAATCTCATTGAGAGGCTTTGCTGTACGTTACTTTACTTCTATAGGATTTTTCAAACGGGACTTGTTCTGCAGCCAATGAGCTGAAGTAACACTTTCTTTAATGTGTCTTGTATTTTATTTACCTTGTTGACTTTTTACACTAACATGTTGAAGATCTACAGAAACAACGTATCGTGCCTCCTGCACTAGTGGGCCTGCATACAGTTAGCGTGGTAATACTATTTTCGCAAAACACACTTTTGGTCGAAGAAAATTTCTGTAAATCTTACTGTCTAATTGTTCTGCAAGGCCAAAACCACAAGGCGTTTTCTTAGCTGTGGGAAAAAGGACCGTGTGACGTGACGAATGATTGCCAATACATTCCAGCAAATAAGTAGGTTAGGATATCAATGAAGGATTTAGTTTAGTCATTTAAGTCTGCTGCCAGTCTACTAAAAGTTTAAGCCACAAAAGGTAGCCGAAAAGGCTGGCTCCTCACAAAAGTGCTGATTTTAATGGAAAGTTGAGTGAAAAGAAAAAGAGTTCGGTTGAAAAGGTCATCCAGGAAAAGCAACAACAAAAAAGCCTGGAGAGGACGATGAAGTAAATCCCATTCACAAAGTGTGAACTGCAGCTTTAAATCGGCGCTTCAAGAGAAACCGCGCACTACGACAGCAGCTCTCCTGGTGTTCAGATGTCTCTGAACCAGAGACAACATATCTTACACGGTCTAGTGAGAAAAAGAACTGGTCAGTCTCCAAAGTCCTCTCTTTAAATGAAAACACGGACTGCATTTTATTTGGAAATCAATGTCCCAGCGTCCGCAGGAGGAGTGAAGAGGCACAGAATCCGCTTTTGCCTGAAGTCCAGAGAGAAGTTTCCACGGTCGAGTGACGATTTGGGGAGCCGCCGCAATTTGCTGCTGTTGTCCCACTGTGTTTCATCAAGCCTAGAGTCAGTGCACTCATTTATCTGGAAAGTTTAGAGTACTTTGTATTTTCATCCACTGAAAAACTTTATGACGATGCTGATTTCATTTTCCATAAGGACTTGGTAAATGCCCCCACTTGCACTGGATTAGCTAGAAACGTAGCTTGACCTAAACACTGAGCGAATCGATAGATTATTGTCAAGAGCAAGAGAAACGTCAACCGTGCAGATGAGTCGAAGACCTCTGATAAACCAACACAAACTTTCTATTCCACACCAATTGATGCAGGAATTTAAGCCAGAGGATCCCCAACCAAGCATTGAGTGCATGGACATGCTTTTCAATAGGCCAACAATTACGCATTGCGCAATGTTAAGATTTTCCAAGGACTTGAATTTCATTTGCAAGCCATCATCATCATCATCAAAAAAAAAAACAACAGTGTAAATATGTGTTTCAGTTTTTAACACCAAAATATCTTTTTGATGCTCTAAATTGACATACATGTGCAAAGGTATTCCTGCTTCCTCCTACTGGACTGAAATCCGTACACCTGTCTGAGCCGACAGAGTCATCCCCTACACGCCGGGGTGCACGGGACCACATGCTGCACTGTATGCAAACACGCCTGACTCCCGACTCCGTGGTTTAGCCGAGCCGCCGCCTCCTCCGCCACATCTTCGCCTCGCGCCGAGAGGACGGGTATCTGAGGACACGTCATTTCCATCTTCTCGGTATCAAACGCAGTGTCCTCCCTAATGAGGTTATGTAAGATTATCTGGTTCAAACCCTCTGAGTTCCCCTTAATTAGGACATCCTCCGACTCTCTCGCTCTCTTGCTCTGGCTCTCCTCTTTCTCTTTGTTAGCTCAACGCGCACTGCTCAAGCACGAGCCAGAGGATGGGAATCCAAGGTGACTCTCGAGATGCCCCGAGGCGCTCGAGAGCGGACGTGAGGAGGACCTTCTGCTACCTCACAAAAATGAAAAAAAAAAAAAAGCATCTACTTTGTGGTTCGGCAGCTCTTCCTTTCAAATAAACTGCCGGATTCTGCAGACGACAGCGAAGAACAGGAAAAGATGGAGCCGGAGGCTTAACAGAAGGGTCTGTGATTCATTAGGGAGGTTTACAGATAAGGTAAACTGGAGGGGGTAGCGGAGGGTTGAGGGGGACAACACTCACAGGCCTGGTAGGGAGCTCCCTTTCAAGGTGACCTCATTGGTTAGTTTCCATCCTCTGTGAAGCCAGGAGATGAGGGGAAGGGAAATATGGGCGCAGAGTGACAACAGAGATAAGACCCTGGCAAACAATGCATACCTTTGAAAGCGAGGATGATGAGGGGGGGTTCTGACACATCCAAACTCTCACTGAGAAAGTCTGACTTTTTCCTGTCCCCCTCCCCCTTACGAAATTTCTCCCAGTCCGGACAACGAGCGCGCACCTATCCTGAAATATGTGACACAGCAGCAATGACGTGGAACAACAGGAGGCAGGTGGGTGGCCGTAGGTGCGTTTCAGGATGAACGTGGGCCGATGGCGGTACAGTATGTTCACATGGATGGAGACGTGATCTCCACGGATCTTTTTTTGGGGGGGGGAGGCGGGGGTGGAGGGCTGGAGGGAGGGGGGGGGGGGGGGGGGGTGTGGGGGGTCTCATCTCACCGACTTCTTCCTTCCACACAAGGGAGACAGAACAACGAGCAACCAAAACGCTGGCTCGCGGGAGAGCATCGTTATGCCGCCGCATTACATCATTAGAGAGAGGCTAAGTTGCCCATTAAAGGGAACGGGCGTGAGGACCCACGCTGACAACCAATCCATAAATATCATAAGGAGATGAAAACAAGCTGGACGGTAAAAAAAAAAAAAAAAAAAAAAAATACAAAATCCTCTGCGGTGCAACCCGCGGCAGCAAAGCATGAAGAATGAATCAACATCTCTCTCTCTCTCTCTCTCTCGCTTTCTCGCTATGATGACAATGACATAAAGCACACAGTGTTGTGGTGGTGGTGGTTGTTAGAGGGGTGGGGGGTTGGGGGGGGGGGGGGGGTGAGACTTGGCTCCTACAACAGCTGACATTCACAGATCAAATATAATCCTCATACAAACCTGACATTTGAACAGTCCCCCGTCCCATGTCGACAGTCATATGTGACATTCCTCATGCTGCCCCGCTCCGTCCCCCTGTCCTGCTCATGTCCGGGTGGGAATAACAACAAAAGAAATTAGCGAGGAATAGTCCCATCAGCTGTGAAGCCGCTGGCCGACTGGGTGTACATTAGAAGATCTATTGATGCGAGCAAGTCACCAGAGAAAATACCCAACCGTGACGTGCGGACCCAGGCACAAAAATAGCAAAGGGGCCCTGGGAGGGATTACACAACAGCCCACGTTTAAGGACGCTTTTCTTCCCTCCGCTCCCCTCCCCTCCCCTCCCCTCTCCTCTGACTCTCCATCTCTCTTTCTCTGTGCGTTTGAAAAGCAGAGCAGCAGCTGCCTCGTAGCACACACAAAGCGAGGAGCTGGCTGTCATGATCCGAGGAGCCAAACATCAACTTCATCTGCTCAACAGAGACGTACCAATTTCCCTCCGATTGATGCACTTACACCAAAAGAGAGTTATGGTTGAATTAGAAATCTGCAGTCGAAACTTAAGTGCTCGCGTACACTGGACACCGCCCACTCTCACATCAAGACGTCACACGAAACCGTCCCAGTTTGTAGGGGCGAGGGAGACTTTTTTTTTTTTTTTTTTCCAACTTTGTTCGAATTCATGAGCTCACGCACATTTCAATTGTTTTTTGGTACGATTGCGTTTCAAACCATTTGGAACAAAGTCAGGGTTTCGCCCCAGAAAACTTGCTCAGCCTGGTGGTTGGGTGAAGTCATCCATCCAGCAGCCCATCGAGTTTTTGACCTAAATGCTGATAATCATGTTTCATTGGATGATTAATATCTGAACACCAACTATAAACTATAAACAAATGTTTAAATAAGCAATGGGGGCACAATTAAAGTCTGGTGACCCGCCAGGCTTATAATATACCCTGAAACTTCTAGAAAACTGCAAAACTGCCGAATAGCACTGAGTTGATTTAAATCAAGGCTGAAAATCCACCTGTCTTTAGAGTATAGCTTATGATTCAGAATAACTGGAACGTCGTTTGACACGTATGTTTGATGCCTTTCTGCTTGATGTTGGCAAAATTTTAATGTTCATTCATAATTAGTTACTGTGTCATGTTTTCATCCCGTAAAGCACATTGAGCATTTTGTTCATCAGGTTCTTTCTTCGAGACGCCTCCTGTTTCGTGAAGTGCACCAGTCCCTCATGCAGCAAAACACTCACCATCCACCTGGCACCCCTCTTGTGGTGGCGTTTTCAAACTTACGAGGCGACTGTGTTCATTTTACTTTCTTCTTTTGCTTTTGGAGATATGGGTCCCTCCTTGCTGAATGGTATTTCAGCTCAGGACGTGTTTTCACTGTGTATACATGGTGGCACATCATTTTTCCCTGCTGTCACTGAAGGAAGCAGCACGTTTGAGGCGTTGCCTTGAAATAGATCCTCAGGCGTGTCTTCTTTTAACTCAAACTAGATCGACGATATTATGGTGCCTTGATATCGTCATGTGGAAGGCTTTCTCAAAATGGATAAAAGCCATGGGAATCTTTATGTGTGAAAAATTCAGAATGTGAAGAAAGTGCTAAAAGATTTCTCTCATGACTCTGAAAATTAGCAGATAGAAATGATTTTGACCTAAACATTCAATAGATTTAGACTTACCTAATGTCTGATGAGAAGTTCTTTTTTTTTTTTTTTTTTCTCTCAGTATATGTGCAAATATCTGGCTACGGCTGTATGTTTTGATGCATAAATCAGGGTACTCTTGTAAGTTCTTTAAATAAGCATACTAAGCAAAAAGGGGGGTAAAATGAGGGTCAGCAGATCAGATTTCATAGGAAAACTACATAGGTAAAGAAAAGCCTGATGGATGTCTTCTGCTCATTCAGATTGTTGTCTTATCCTGATTGCTCTTGCATTCTGGTCGCTGAGGTACGCGCGCATTCAACACGCACTCCTGTCATCCCGTCTCCCACGGGAACACATCGGCTTGTGCCGGGGGAGATGGCAGAAAGGCAGAAGTGCCTCTGAAAAACTCTAATCACATGCTTCTGAATGTACACTTCCTACACCGTGAGTCTATTCAGGCGCTGAATGAAAAAGGCAGCGCGCGGCTGGATGTCAGGCTGCTGCAGGAGCCGACGCTTGTTCCGCGCGCTCCGACACCCACAGCCTGCTCGGAGCCAGTTCCTCCCGTCACGACAGGATTCGCTTTGTGAATGGAGAGAGTCGTGATGAGGGCGTCATTAACTCGGGCGAACGCCGGGACAATGCTGTCGATTATGTGCAGCTGCGAGGCCCGATCCGGTGAATATGATCTGTGGGTTCAATGTGACACGGCCTATGCATTAATGAAGACTTCCTGCAGGCGCCATTTGTACATTACATTATATAAGCTGCATGCCTGAATTAGGAGTGGGTGGCCACATGTTTCCAATGTACAGACGATAATGATCAATTCTGTTTTTGCCAAATTTGAAATACAAGAAAAAGTCCAGTTAAACCCCAATTACTAGTTAGTTAGTTAGTTAGTTAGTTAGTTAGTTAGTTAGTTAGTTAGTTAGTTAGTTAGTTAGTTAGTTAGTTAGTTAGTTAGTTAAGTCACTGAAAAGATTCTGCTGCTTCCTGATCAGGTAATTTGTCGATCCACAAATAAGACAAAGAAGTTCAAAATTATAAATTGAATATTTTCCACAAGTAATTGAGGTATACTTCCTGTTCACTTTGCAAAACAGATCATCACAAGTCCTTATGACATCGTTCAATCTCTGAATTTTTACACCTTTTCACGTCATAAGCAGAAAACTTCAACCTACTTTGTTGAAGTGATGTACCAATACAAGCCAGTGCGTCATTGTGAACTGGGACGAAAATTGTTTTCAAAACTTTGTGCGGATAAGAACGAAAACAAAAAAGTCCAGCATGGATTTGTTGTATTCAGCACCTGTTACTGAAATCCTTCACTTAATTGGAGAGTAGTGTCCAACTGAGAGTCGGACTGTGGTGTTTGTTAATCTCACCTGTTCTGTGAAGGCCTTCGAGGTTTGAGAGAGAAGATTAGTGAGCAAATATCAACATGAAGGCCAAAAGTGGGTTATTATGGATTTTCCAATCACATCAAGCCATTTCATAGTACAAACAAGTAAGTACATTACTTTCAGTCGTTAACAAAATCCTGTAGAAATAAAAACAATTTGACTTCGCCGCGTCTGATTCCTTGTTAAATTGGCGTCTGTCGCTTTAAGAAGCTCCTGCCCTTTCTGACACTCGCATTTTCAGCACGTCGCCATGACAGTGCTGCTCCATGATGCCTCTTACCATCAGCATCACGGAGCGTCGGACTGAGAAGTAGCTCATACGACCAGCTCAGCAGACGCGCGGTTTCACCAGGTGTTTGCAGCCGCTAGTCTGGAGGAGCTGAGCTCAGGCGGAGCTTTGAGCAAATGGGCGGAGCTTTGTATGAGCAAGAGTTTAGGCACCTCCGAATGAACACATTTCTCAAACTATGCGTAGAAGAATTAAGGCACAACTCCAGGTATGTTTTGGATGAGCGGAATAACACCGTGGCACAACATAAACTTCAAAAAAGTCTAATTGGCATAATGGAAATAAGACTTCCCCTGCTCTCCTTCACTTGTTAGAAAGCGCCACGTGTTTCCATTTGGGGCTAAATTCAACGACAAATTCTATTCAGCTGCTTGGAGGACCCTCCTTAGTTTCCCTCTCAGCTATTAGTAGGTGAGAACAACTGGCCACCTCTGTAGATCACTATTTCAGACATTTTTTTTTTCCTTTTTTTAACTCTCAAGATGACACAACAGAACAACAGGCTCCCATAGGTATAACGACTTAGCTGAACATCATCCCACAGGTTCCTCTCAGACTGGGAGCTTTTCTCTGCCGTTTCCTCCGCCAAACAGCACCGCTGCGCGCAGCAGCACAAAAGAGGAAAGCGAGTCCGCAAACTTGGGTATCGACAGTCCCTGCACGGTATGGAGTTGCGGCGAGCTATTATTAGCGAAAACAAGCCAAAAGATGAGACGGGAAGCTAACGAACTGCACTGCAGCTCAGATCCATTATGCCGTATTCAGTGTCTACAGGAGCGGCACTAAAATGGCTGATACTCAACGTGCAGTGAAGGTCAAGTCGCTCGTCTCTATAAATATAATGGTCTGTCCCCCAGGATGTTCCACACACACACACGCACACACACACGCACACACACACACCGCTTGGCGTTTTTCCACTATCATGCAGCTCTGCTCAGTGCTGACTGGCTCAGATCTACCACAGATCTGCATGTGATCGAATGCCACCTGACTACGAGCGGGCCTGACATGTTCTTAGTGCTAAAATGGATGGGAGGAGGAAGAGGAGGAAGAGGAAGAGGTGGGGGGATTATTTATGAATGGAAGGAATGAGGTTTTCCTCCCTGGCTCGCTGGTATAGGTGGTCATATGCCGCCGGAGAGAGAGACACCCCTGACAAGGAACGAACAGCAACACGGAGAACAGTGACACCTGAAAACCAGATCTTGTTTGTTTTTTTGTTTTCTGCCACCGTTCATTTAGAAATCATCATCATCATCATCATCATCATCGGTCGCCCTGTTACCCCCCCCCCACTGTCCTCGAAGGAGCACGTTCGCTCTTCGCGCACGCAGTCGTTAACAGCTGTACCTGAAAATAATCTCACACGACTGTGTGTTTCCATGACAACCGCGCCAGCATCTGAAACAGTTTCCCTCGTCCCCGTCTACATGTATAATTACTGCCACAGACTGCAGCACAGAGACAGAAGAAACGAGCGGCCAAGAAAAAGAAAGAGGACTTTGGCTGTGTAACAACACGTAATCGCAGCTCTGATAGACGTCCCATTTGCGCCACTCAGAGAGTCACCTTTGGCATAAACTCCAAGGAGGGTAAAAAAAAAAAAAATAAAAAAATAACAGCAATGAAGCAGAGCTTGAAATGCTGTCGTGACTGAGGTGCTGGAAATTTGCCCGCGTGTTCTACTGCGAGTTAATCAGACTGAGATATGTGGAGGAATCGATGCTTAATAAACTCATTTGAATATCCTTGATCCGATTTCATTTCGGCGTGGCTTCAAGGAAAACGTTAATCGGTTTGTGACGAGTCTGGAAAAAAGACACATGCCAATCCCTTCAAGCAGAAAAATGAAAATGAAAAAAATAGCCTTTTACTTACATCTATATTTCAAATGTCTTCCTCTTGAAACTCTTATAACAGTTACTCTGGGGGAGCTGCAGAGATCCACAGCTCAGATGGAAGAATCTGTAAACAGGATACAAATCATTTGTGCACTTTTATGGAAAAAAAAACAAAAAAAAAACTTAGTGTTGGTGGCAGGGTCATGCTGTGATAGCAGGAAGCTGGACAGAAAGAATAGAAAGGTGGATCGAAAATATGGGGAAAAATAAGATCAAAGCTTATCCATGTCTCTGGTTAATTGGTTAATTAAAAGCCCAGAACTAAATTTGATTGTGATATTAATATCCATACTTATTTAGCTGAAGATAATAGTCAAAACCAGTAAGCTAGAAATGTACAACACTGGTAGGGACATACAGTAAATAGCTTTTCAGCTTGAACTGCAACAAATGGCAGTCCTACAACGTATAAACCTCAAAATAAAAGCACACCACACTTTTCAGGTTATTCTCTGGCCAAAATGCTGAAAATAGCCGGCCACTTCAGGTAAAATCCCAAGAAAACAAGTAAGAAACACAACAGGAGTCGTTTCCGACTCGTAATCGAGTCTCTAAAACTAAACACAGATGTTACTTAAACACCAGTCTTTAGGAATCAGTTTTTAGCCCATAGGGCTCTTTCACTGATTAGTTTAGTTAAGGCTTAATGTGACTGTAAACCCTATCTTCCTCAATGATATAACATCACATTTAATCCAGAGTTTTATATTAAACATCCTGAGCTCAGATGCATTATATATTTATTTATTTTATTTTATTTTTACCCTCCCTGCAAGCAGACATGCAGCTCTGACATCCTGCAGCGGTTTCTCTCGGCACAGCATCCTGACAGCTCGCTGTTTGTTTTGGGGGATCAGCAGCAGTCATGTGCTGGGGGAAAGCCTGGGGAGCAGGAGGGGGGTCTCTGCATGGACGTGAGAACCCCTTGCAAACCCCCCATCTGCGCGTCATGGAACATTTGCAGAACAGGGACCTCCCACCTTAAAGGCGTGCAACAGAGAGCAAACACAACAGAGTGCGATCTGCCCTCCGCCGGGCGCAGCATCTCGGGTGACGAGCGCGTGCCCGGGAGCCGCCGCGGCCTCAGCGGAGCGACAGGGAAGCGGCGACGGCTTTCCGCGAAATGCGGCCCACCCGCTGGGAGAGAGCGAGCCGCCGGGCCGAGCGAGACTCACCGCACGGAGACACGGGACACAGGGGCCGTTCACGGGAGCGACGGGGCGGCTGGCGGTTCGGCTGGGTCATCTGCGGGCAGCCGACGGCGCAGAGCTCCGATTGGAGCCATCGCAGCTGGCTGTCAAACGTCCCGCTGCTGTTGCACGTGTGGCCAGCAGGGGGCGTCAAAGGAGACGATAACATTCATAGCATCGCGAGCATTTAGAGGAATACGGAAGGCTATTATTGTCACGAGGACGAAAAAAAAAAAGTCATAATTATGTAAGGAATTATAAAGTAACATTGACAAGATTTAAAATTCAGTATTGAGATGTATTGATCTAATTATGGCATTCAAAATAATAATCTAATTTCAATTAAATTAAATAAAAACATTATTAAAGAGCATCCAGGGATAGTAGAGATTAAAAAAAATTGAAAAAAGGAAAGAGGAGAGAAAAAAATATACTATTGGGAAAATTTTAATATGTTTGACTTTAAAGTTTTTGTTACAAAGTAATATTTTGTCATTTTAAAGTCCAAATAACTGACTAATAATACAAGCAAAATAATAAGTATGACTAAATCTTAATTTTGAGATCTAAAATCACATTGACTTTAACAGTCAGTCATGAGATAATGTTAATTAATTATATACTATCATAACAATGACACTCCAAATTACAATCGCTCTTTTACAGACAAGTTACATTTAAAATGCTGTTAAATTTTAAAGTCAATTACAAAATAAAATCAAAATGATTATCGGACTGAACCGTAAATCCAGAATTTTCACTTTTAAATAATAATAATAAATAAATATAAAACATAAAATCACAATTCTGTTAAACATGTATGATGTTATCTTTCAGTCACATTTAAAGCTATTATATGATGTCATAATTTGGACTTTAAAACTTAAATGAACAGATTCTAAACCTAAACTTTGACCAAGGCATATAGAAGCTGTTGACCAACTTGACACGATAAACAAAACACTGCAGAGACATTTTTCTGTCAGATCCAAATCACGTGTTTATTGACTCGCATAGAAAAAGAGGAAACGACCAGAACATGACCCAGTAATAGATGTGAGAAGATTTTATTAAGTAGTTCAGAAATTTTTTAAGTACATAAATCTGTAATAATTAGTGCGGATGAAACTCGACTTTCTTCATGAGATAAAAAAATATACATATATCCACATTTAAAAGTGCAAATCAAAAAATCCAGCCTGGTTGATTTTTAGAGTTATTTTTTGAAAATATACAGTATGTATAAAACAAGAAAAACAGATTTAAGGTAAGTCATTCAAGCAGGAGAGCAGAGACTCTCTTCTGGCCGGCAGCGTTGCAGATTCCTGTAGGGGTGAAGTGGTTTTCCTTCAGGAGGCTCCTGTCAGCTTCAGAGTCCAGGCCCACTGGCACGGCATCTTCCTGACGGGCAGCAGAGGCAGAAACACCTGCAGTCCGCTGGGCTGCACAGGCGTCCACTTCAGAGGGCCGTGACCCACGAGCTCCACCTTTGTTAAGTCCAGAGACGGAGTACGGAGCACATCAACAAAGCGCGTTAATGGTTTCTTTCATATTTCAATGCATTTGTATTTCTACTCGGCAACAGATTTTTTTTTCTTTCTTTTTTTTACCTGCGTCTGTTTCTGGGTTACCACGGGTTCGTTCAGGATCACCGATCCATCATCCGGCCACTCCAGTAAAATGGCGAAGATCGTCTTTCCCTGAGGTTTGGACGTGTACCTGCAGAAGAGGGAGTTTGGCTTTTAAAACGCGTATATTCAAGTTTTCTCAAATCAATTCCTTCTTTGAATTCAATCAAATAAAGTCCCAAATGAGCCAGGATCCAATCAATATGACGCTTTTGTCTCTGTCTGAGAGGCTTCCCGGCCAGAGGAGGCGCCCTGTTCACATTAGGGCTGAAACAATTAATCAGTTGACATGATCGTCAACTCATTTAGTGACCGATTAACCGCTACAGGATCTAAAACAACAACCTCAGAGCAGTAAGTAGGTCAAAGCTGAACAAAATATTTATACATTTTGCTTTCAAGATATTTGTTCAACTACCCAAAACTCCTCAAGTGGATTAGTTTTAGCTTCACCCACTTACAGTTCTGTGGGGAAATAATCCATCTTTGCTATCATATCATTAATCAAAAAACACAACAACAGCAGAAATGTTGACGTTGGTGTTTTTTCCAGCTCTCTTGCTCCAAACGGCACACCACAGGAATGCTCTGTTATTGCATCCCATGCAATAAATGTTTCTTTTCTTATTTAAAAGGAACTGAATTATTTGCTTATTTAAATGTTATTATGTACGTCCAATACTGCGTACAATAGGCATCTGTCGATTTTTGCTTTATCCGATGACCTGATTCATCGTCAGAACAATCAAGAGAATACTCGACAAGTACAGTAAATGTTTCGCCCACCAGACGTTTTTGGTGACGTTCTCCTTCTGAGCCCGCCACGCCGTCGTGTTGTAGATGGCCTCGCCGTTCACCTTCAGCCACTGGCCCATCTGCCTGAGGCGCTCCTCGAAGATCGGGGAGATTCTGCCGTCGTGCGTCGGGCCCACGTTCATCAGCAGGTTCCCTCCACAGGACACTGTCTCCACCAGGGTCTGTCAGGGACACGCGCAGGAGACAACGGCAGTAAGAAAGGTGACCAGAGATGGGAAATGAAATAAGCTAGAGTGAAGAAATATCATAACTTGGAGGGAATCTTTAATTCCGATGATGATACGATGAAGAGACTCTGGGTTCCCACACTTTTCACACAGTTAAATTTAAAACACTTTCCAAGCATTTTCAAGGTGGGTTTTCAAACTTTTCCTGAAAAAGTTTGTTTTGTTTTGTTCACTCCTTTGCTGCGCTGAATGTCCTTCTAAACCACCGACACATCCAGCAACCTGGGCGAGTTTCCAAGGTGCAGATAAAATACGCCAACTGCCCACCCAGCCAAGAGAGAGAAAGGTGTCTCTACTGCAATAAAAAGCTGTCCGACCCAAAACAAGGCGCTCTTTCCAGTTTTATAAGTGACCGCAAAGAAAACCAAGACGAAAACTTTCCTATTCTCTTCTGCTGTTTTCTGCTTCTCTCGAAGATTAAAACACATAAGAGTCGTATACAGGCATCATGAGTGTTGATCCTAAATAAACATCAATCCAGGGTTTCTCTAAGTGATCTGATCAGGTTCCCCCTTTATGTTGCGATACACTGTTGTCTTCGATACAGCCTGACACAGCTAGACAATGCTTCCAGCTCACTGAAACATAAACATTGAATTCAGGGTGTATAAGTGAAAGACTGCAGCAACAGAAGTTCATTGTTTAGCAAAGGAACTCGGGTCTGTTCTGCGTTTCTCACCGACACGAGCTCCTCGATGCCGATGTAGTCGCTGAGCGGAGCGTTGCGCCTGTAGCCCCAGGACTTGGAGTCGATGGTCATGCAGTTTTCCCATTTGTGGTTGAGCAGATGTCCTGGCTGGTAGCGGTCGGTACAGGTGTAATATCCACCGTGTTTGCAGATGGAACCGGATCCCCAGCGATCATTCGTCACAACAGTTTCTTTTACCGGGCTGTCAAACAAACACACCACATTACGTCCGTCGATCAAAACAGCTGACGGTTTCCTCGTTTGCAAGCCTACCTGTCGTTGTAGAGCCAGGCCAGGAAGCCCGTGCTGTTCCAGTATTTGTCGGGGGCATTTCCATCACCGTCGGACCACAGGACCTCTGGTTTGTACTTCGAAACAAGGTCGTAAAGCTCGGGGAGAGTTTTAGAGGTAGGGAAGTAGTTTGTAGTGAAGGCGTTGGCGGCATCTTGGTCATAGAGCGGGTTGAACCACTCGAACAGAGAATGGTACAGCCCCAAACGAAGGCCACCCTGGGCGCGCACGGCACTCGCCACTTCATCCACCAGGTCTCGCTTTGGTCCCACGTCCACGGCGTTCCAGTTCCAGGAGTTTTTGGAGCCCCAAAGAGTAAAACCTGAAAAAAAAAAAAAAAAAGCATTCACCCACAAAAAAAAAAAAAACAGCGCAGCTCGTGACATCAACACAATTGGCAAAGGTCAGGAATTTCATTTCCTCAAACTCTACTGCATTCAAGTTTGAAATTCCTTAAACAGAAAAGCAACTTTGACAATCCTACTAGTAGTTTTCACTTGTTTACCTTCATGGTGTTTGGTGGTCAACACAATGTACTTTGCCCCCGATGCAGCAAAGATGTCCGTCCACTCTTTGGCATCGAAGAACTCAGCTGTAAACTGTGGTGCAAAGTCTTGGTACTTGAAGTCCGGAGGATAGTTTTTCTTCATGAAATTAACATACTCCGGGTGTTTTTGCTGCCAGTAATACCTGGAAAACAAACACACATCTGGCAAATCAGAGGAGGTCAGAAGCAAGAAAGTCCTGATAGCCTTATGAATTAAAGAATCAAAAACAGCTATGGAGTATTAAAGAGCGAGGAGCGCTGAAAAAGGCTGACATCACGGGTTAGTATAATGCACTGAAGAAGGTATTCGACACTCCAACATAACGTCTTGTGATGTTTTCCGTTATATCAAACCAGGTTTTCTGACTTTATAGTTCTTCTCTGGAGATGCATGTAGAAATCAAGTTAGCTTAGCCCGATCAATGAAGAGAATGAAGAGTTACAAGATGGAGGTTTGTCTTTGTTCGACACTGGAAGAGGGTCGCTTTTGGGATTCGAGGCTATTTTCAACACTTTTACAAACAACAGTTTATTTCTGCAAACACAGAAAGCTGCTGAAAATAATTTGTATAGATGTAGAGATTATTATAAATTAAATAACAGCATTCAACAGCTTGAATACTGTATATTTCGTTCGTTGTTTACATTTGATCTTATCGCTTTCTAACTCATCCGACTGAAAACGGTTGCTCTACAGTGTTCTGCTACAGTGACATACAAGAAAAAATGTAATTTGATCACTCGTACTCAAAAAGCAACAGACGTGTTTGAATCAGGACCACATATTAAAGTGGCCTAGTTCTCGCATGAAATGAAACATACATAGATAGATATGATTTGTCAGCTACAGGACAAGTCTTGGCCACAAATGCTGGATTTGGAATCATGTTATCTGGAGTTTAAGCAAATTACCATCATATCGAAACCAAAGAAATTGCTAAGGATAACAAGATGATGCATATGCAGCTTGCAAAAGAAAAAAGCTGCAGTCTTTTAAATGCTTGCTGAATATTTCACGTCGCTAAATGTACATTGAAACCTCAGAAAAACTGTGACCAAAAAAAAAAAAAAAACTAAATTAAAAGCTGCCGAAAGTTGCATATCGTCATGAAATGTTCACAAAGGTGATGTATTTTCTACTTTTCGTAAAATGTTTTCAACTGACTTGGAAGGAAATAAGTGAATTTCTGGGTGCGCTTCTCTATGTTCGCCTCAGAAATTGCTGAAACTGCAAATCACATTATTAAATGTACTTTACTTTAAGTATTATAATGAATTTCCAAGGTGAAAGGAGCAGCTTCAAAAATTTCAGCTTCACTTAAAATTTCACTCTATGGTACATGTTCACATTATTTATTGACTGCATCGAAGAATATCAAATATATTTTGAATTTAATTGAAGATATGACATAATACAATATATAATACACAATAAAATCGTAGACTAGGTTATGAAATCAGTCTATCAACTATGTCGCCTGTACGGATTTTTAATGTCCAGCAGGTGTCAGTATTGAGTGACACAGTATCAATAGAGTTTTGTAGGGATCAAAACACTTCGTAACGCCTCATTTACCCTTCACTACAAAGTACCAACATCAACAGGACTCCCTCTGTAAAGTCAAAACTGTGCTTGAACAAGAGGAAGAGCTCACCAGAACCACTCGCTGCCGAAGCTCGGCACAGAAAACACCCCCCAGTGTATGAAGATGCCGAACTTCGCCTGGTCGAACCACTCTGGCAGCGGTCTGGAGTCAATGGACTCCCAGGTCGGCTCGTATTTGGCCCTGGTGAAGTCAATCATGAATGTCCAAACCAGGAGACAGACCACTGCTAAAGCGCCCATTTTAAAGCGACGTCTGGCAAAATGATCCGGCCGGGCAGGTTGGACGGCAATGTAAAGCAGGAAAACCACGGAAACTATCACATGACGCTCTAAATATTGAACTACGGTAAAAAAATAAAAGCGCTTCTTCCTTAAACTACTGGGATGCGTTTGATTTTAAGAAAGGAATTTGCCGCTACGATACCACTAACGAGCACGAGAGGACGCCGCCCTCCCGGGATAGGCGGGGTTAGATTTCGAGCGGTCAAGGTTGCACGCATGCGCAGACTGCATTTCAGTCAGGAAGTAGGGAATGTTTTGGTTTTGAGAGCTGCACAGACAAAAAAAGAAAGCTCCCACATGCATGGCTTCATTGACTGCCACTGTCATATCTCTGCTGGGGATTTTGACAAGGTACGAACCAAATTGAATTCTTGGTTTTTAACCCTTTTAAACAATTAGTGAAGTTTTAACTTGTTTTCTTCTCGACAGGACGTGGAGGAGGTGATTGAGAATTCAAAGAAGGTGAGTTTTCAGAGCTAAAATGCTTAAAACTTTAGCTACGTTTTCTCATGCGACAAATAAAAATTTGCATTTTAAAGAGGATTTTATGTGATAAATAAAGTCAAAGTAATTCTTTAAATGTACAGGATGTGTCTATTTGTGCATATGTAGAGCAGCAACCAGGGTAGAGGGGACTAACATATAAACACTCCAATAGATTGTTAGTTGCAGAAATGGTTGAGAGCAATGTATTCTTTTTATTTTACTTCAAAACTTCGTGTTGGACTATTACATAAAATCTATATAAATAGTGTGGTTGTATTCGTGTCTGTCACAATAACAGATTTTGGCTGGACAATAAATTGTCCTACCAGGTATTGCGATAAATGATAATGCTGTTTAGAGACCATTTTAAAGTAATATAATAGTAAAGCCATAATAATGCAAGAACACATTCACAAAGGTCTAAAGAACATTTAACACCGGCACTGGAAGACACCGAGTTGTATTGTGACAAAATATGAAAAGAAGAAGAAGAAAAGCAAACTCCTGTGAATCAATGTAGTTTTATTACGCAGGCTGGCTTGCTGGCACTTTTGGCTGTGGCTGAGCATGCTGGGGAATTTACCAAAATTATCGAGCTATCTCAGAGGTAAAAAATAAAAATAATCTGAATACAGTGAAAACAATTTTTTTTTAATGTTCACTATGTTCCTAATTGTAGTTTTTTTGTTGTTGTTTTTTTTCTTAGATTTCCAGGTTTTATTTTCCCCTGTTTGGGAGTCCATCCTGTTCAGGAAGTTTCCCCAGAGCAACAGAGGAGCGCTTCTCTGCAGGTTACAAAGCAACATGTCAACATCTGAATTTAAATACGCATTAGTAGCTCTGCCGTTGCATTAAAGAGCGTTTGGATTACAGGACCTTGATGCAGCTCTGCCCGTCATAGAGGAATACAGAGACCGGCTTGTCGCAGTTGGAGAGGTAAAGATTCACATGAGTATTCAGTCGCTGTTGTGTTCGGAGGAGAATGTCTCTTTGGGTTGTAAAGGATGCAAATCCCTGGATCAAACCTAACAGACAAAAGCGTCTCCAGATCGTTCACAGACATTGCAAATAGCTAAGCTCTCTGATGAGACGCAAACTGGATTTTCCATTACTTGTTTCTTCGTAGGTCGGTTTGGATTTTACTCCCAGGTTCGTCAGCGGCGAGTCTGATAAGGAGAGTCAAAAGCTGGTTCTCATACGTCAAGCGCAGGTTGCCAAGGAGCTGGATCTCCCTCTGTGAGTTTTCCCTATGTGGATGTTTCCACATGCGTTTACGTTATAAGATTGTCCTTCAGATATAAAATGAGATTAAAGAAATAGAATAAAATTGTCAAATTCTGCAGAAATTTCACTTAAGGCATTTTCTATACCATATTAGAAGTAAAACGCAAAAAACAAATAATTGAATTTTTCTTTTTTTTAAATAAACATTTTTATTGGAAAAAAATACAATAACATGATTTCTTTAGTATAAAAAAAATGACTTCTAACATCAATATGCACCATAGTTAAGGATTACTCGATTACTAAATTAGTTGACGATTATTTATAATAACTGATTCGTCGCGATCAATTATTTCAGCCCTAATTTTAATAAAGGATTTTTTTGGTGTTGTTTTTTTTAGAAATGTTCATTCGAGGTCTGCAGGACGACCCACCATCCACCTCCTGAAGGAGCAAGGTGAGCAGATAACTCTGGAGTGTGTGTGTTGTGTGGAAGAGATATTTACTGGTTCGAAGAGGCAGCTGCAGTTCCTCTTGCTCTGCCACTAGGTGTCGAAAAAGCCCTTCTTCACGCTTTTGATGGGAAGCCTTCTGTTGCAATGGAGGGAGTGAAGGCTGGATATTTCTTCTCCATCCCCCCATCCATAATACGGAGCGAGCAGGTACAGATGATGAGCTCATGTTTTACACGGCCTTTAACAGAAATTACGTTTACACTGGAATGTTTGCTGCATTTCCCACCAAGAAGCAGAAACTGGTGAAACAGCTTCCTCTGGAGAACATCTGTTTGGAAACCGATTCGCCTGCTCTCGGCCCAGAGAAGCAGGTAACGGGCAGGAACTGACCCACACGCCTCTGCGCTACAGTCGGCTCTAAATCCTCAATGTTTTTTTTTTTTTCTTGAAGCTGTTGCTTAGCTTAGCATAATGTGTGTTTATAATGCTTGGCGTTAACAGGTAAGAAATGAGCCCCGAAACATCTGCATCTCTGCCGAGTACATCAGTAAGGTCAAAGGCGTGTCGCTGGAGACAGTGATGGACGTGACGACCCAGAATGCCCTGCAGCTCTTCCCCAAGCTCAAGTCTGCCATCCGACCCTGACGGTCACACCAGCAATCCGGAATATTTTCTCATAAGACAACTTCTTGTAAGAATGTGTATATCACCACGTGATTAAAAGCTTTTAAAATTTTACAATTTTGGGTTTTTTTTTCGTACTTTGTAAGAAAAACAATCTACTGAATTGTCTTACTAATTAAAGTATTAAAATGTTCTGATAATGGTTTGTTTTTCTCGCAAATTTCTTGCAGCGATGGAGTGACGTTTTATTTACAGAACCGGCGGGGATACTTCCAAAGTATTCTGTATTTTATAGCCCGTACTAATGTTACACAATTTATTTTTATTTGTTTCTTTTTGTGTAGTTGACCAATCGTCAACAATTTTAAAACGATGACGGCCAGATTTAGGCATTGGCTTCACACCTTCTTTTTGTGTTTGGTGTTTTCTGATGGCCGCGTGGCTTTTTAGAAATAACAAATCATCTCAGAAATTCCTACTTTCTGTGAAAATAAAACGTTTTCCTTTACTTGCTTGGTGTAGGATTTCACTTGCGCAACACTTTTCGGGCCTCCTTTGTGAATTTTGCTTCAAAAGAAATCTGCAGGTGGACAGGTTTTACCTGTTAGAGGTACTAACCTGTCCACCTACAGATTAGTGATTAAAAACTAACAAATTGAACATTCTGCTGTTCTTCTTAAATGTCGCTTTTGAGCCACAATCTTTCGGGGAAACTGGGTTGAACACATATGAAATCAGCATATTGATCTGCTGACGATCCCAGTAATTGCTGCTGCGTTTGTGTTTACGTTCAGGGCGCCTGATGAGATTAAGTCGATGCTGACGTGCAATCTGACGAGGCGACTTCTTGTCCCTATCTGTAGTAGATTGGCCCACTGCAATGGACTGATCCAGAAATGTGTTGAACTGACCAGAAATCTGGTTATATAACTAACTCAAAAGTTAGTTAGGCATGACATGACAAAAAAACTGTACCTGGTCCATAATGCTGATTTTCATATAAACCACCCAGACCCTTGATTTTGATTGGCGGGCCGCTGATCTGTTCGGGTCAAACAACCGGCTCGCTTTGAATTTCCTGTTGTCTCAAAAGTGCTGAGCAAACAGCGCGTCATTGCGTAAACCTGAAGACCTTAACTAATTGAAACAGGCTGTAAACAGGACAGCTACTGATCGAGTCAATTGAATTCTGATAAACAACTGATGTCCACTTGGTGTTTGATGTCCTGTTCCTGTGAAAAGCTTTATTTGTTCTCTGTTGCAGCAGGACAACATCCTGTTGGAACAAAAGAGTGCTTTTCTACTTTTATCTCATTTATTTACTAAACCGTTATCTAATCAGGATTGAGATTAAGATTCCTGGTCGACATAGAGTGGATAAAGCGTTCTTCTGGGATTTCTTTACCAAGACTCCGACATCAACCCGACTGAAGAGTTGTGGACTACGTTTAGGAATCTGGCAAACCAATCAGTTTTAATAAACTCCAAAATTTCAAACCTACAAACAGAATTAGTCCAAAAGCTTGCTGATAGCTAGAAAAAATGTCAAAGTGCAACTTGCTAGCACATATTCCCCAAAGACGGTGTGGACCAAGAAATAATCTCCTAAACTGAAGAACACAAACTAGTTTACTTTTAACATGAATTCATTTTACACACAGTTTTGCTCCTTTTAGGCGTCTGATCAGGATCTGATCATCCAGCTGCTGAATTTTATCTACTTGTTTAGATGAGAACGTTGCATGGATTTCAGCCAATTTTGTCAACACTAAAGAGACATGAAAGTGATTTTTTGAACCAGGAACCAGAAATGAACAGATTTTATAAACAACAAAAAAATAAGTTATTTCTGGTGACTTACACACATTTATGGTGTGTATGTTGTATATTTTCAGTAATATTTCTGGCAGAACTGATGCCTCACCAACCGCAAGCCTAATCTTTCCACCCACCATTGATACCGTACAATAATCAGTTACTCAGGTCAGCTAAAGAAGTTTGATTTTATATTCCATGCCACTGAACTTGATCATCAAGCAACTCTTTAAGGTGTTGCAAACAGAACATTTTAGACATTTTATAAGTGGGGAATAAACCAATTAGATGGAAAAAAGCAAACCTCACAAACAGATTTTGATCAGTTTTGTTGTTAACATTTGCTTCCACAGTTCGTCCATTATGGCGTGGGGGGTTATCTGGATCAAAACGTGTTGACTACTCGCGCTTTAAACTTTTCAGCTTTTCTTTGCCAGTACTTAAGGTGAAGTTCAAAGGAATCTGTTTGTGTTTATGCAGCTGGAAACATTTTTGTTTGATTCTTTGTGCGGTGCAACTCAGCTCGGTTCAACTCAAAATCCCACTACGTGACATAACATCTATGGAATCCCAACATCCTAACGAAATGGTCAAAGCAATATCTGCAAAACAGTGATCACTGGGATTGAATAAAAACGCAGTATACGCTTTTTTTGCTTAAGATATCTTATGAACTAAACTACAGTAAACAGCAAAACTACTATCGCAATTACATACCCACGAGAGACATATACATAAATTTTTTTTGGCAGTAAAGAAACGCCATAAAAAAACGCACAAAAAAAAACTGTTGGTCTGCCATGTTTAGGAGTACATCTTGTGACGTCACTGGCCAAATTATGAAAAAAAAAACAAAAAAAAACGTATTTTTGCTTCCTTCAGCTCTAACGTGAAAGCTATACATTTGGTGTTTTTATTGTTTTATGTCAGCCATTTAATCACGTGATACTTAAAAAAACAAACAAACAAACAAAACAAGAATTGGCTGGGCGAGCTCGTGGGCGTCTCTCGCGCGTGCAGCAGCTCGAGACCCGCCCTGAGCGGACACGTCAGCGGACAACACGAGCGGCGGAGGAGAGACTGACAGCGCGTGCGACCAGGTTCGCGGGTTTGTTGACGGTCCAGGTCGCCGAACTTGGCCTCGCTGCACGGCTCGCGCTGAAGCTCCCTCTGGGGAACCCGTCCGCGTGGCTCCTCGTCCCGCAGGAGTTTTTTTTTTTTTTTCTGTCTTTTGTTTTCATCCCTCTCGAGTCAAACCCAGGTGAGAGAGGGGCTCGCGCTGCGCCTCCGCGGCTGCGCAATGCTCGCTGCTCTGCATGCGCTCTGAGCCCAGGCGGAAAGCTTTCTGGTGGTGAGTGGAAGTTGTGGCTCTTTTGTTTGTCCACTCGGCTCTGAAGTCCATACCCTCCATCTCTATCGTCTCCGAGCTCAGACTGAAGCATGTTTTTATCTAATTTCCCTGTTTTTAAGCGGTCTTCTCTTGTTCCCGTCTGTGTTTACGTTGTGCAGCTACAGCGTGGTGTTGCTGGTTGTGGTGTCTTCGCAGGATGGCTGCTTTAAAAACACAGCTGGGTTTGATCACCAAGCCTTCTCTTTAGGTTGTTGTTTTTTCCTTTCTGTGCAGGTCACTGCAGGGTAACATCATGACAGGGGACGCGGTGGTTTTGAGGGGCCTGAGCTGGATAAAGCAGGCAGCTAGCAGAGGCAGCCTGAGCAGCCCCAACAACCACAGGCTGGTAAGCATCCACCAGATCCACCGTCAGATCACCACGGGTGGGCAGTGAGCTGCAGTGTGGCCCAGGATGCAGCTGCAGAGCGGGGTCATGTTTCCTTCATGAATGCATTTCTCCACGGGATGCACTCTGGTGGCGGTCTCTGAGTAAAGCAATATATTTTTATATATATATATATATATATATATATCCGATAATAATATCTGTATCGGTTTCGATGTTGGAAAAAATCCATTCGGTTTAATTCTATGTTTTCTGAGTGTTTTATTGTTCATTTTGCATTATGTTTTAATGGACTTTCTGAACGATTTGAAAGAATTTGCAGTTTATGTTTTTGCGTTTTTGGCAGAACAACCTCTTTCTGTGAGTTTCTTTAGTATTTATTTTAAACCGACTGAACACATTAAAGTTGTGTTGTTTCAACGCGTTTGAAGTTTCTGGTGTCTCACAGCGCAGAGTTATCAGATAAATTCGTGTTTGAAAAAGAAAAAGAAAGTGATTAAGTCGATTTTGTGCCGTTTTTCTGTATTGACATCGGTCGATACTGGATCTCAGATATCGGTATCGGAAGTGAAAACAGTGGATCTGTGTTTCCCTCCAAGAACCTTCAGCTCGGGTTTCCTCCTTCTGCATGTCGGAGTCTGACCTTGATGATAACAGGAACTGGCTGAGAGAAACCTGATTGGTGCGTCGTAACGTTAAAAAACTGTTATGGATTTTCTTCCTACTAATGCTGAAATAACATAACACATTCAGTATTAAAGTTATCTATCGATGTCATAGGTTTTCAATCAGGTCAACGATGGTTGACATAAAAACATTTATTTTTAAACCCTGTCATCCAACCCGAGCGTGACCGCCAGTGTTTTTCACGACAGAAAAAATGTACGAAACAGCTACGTTTGTCTTTATAGTTGCTTCGTTTCAGCAAGCTGGCCAGCAGTGCGCATCTGCATTTGGTGGAGGGAAATCGTCAGTGTCACGTTAATAAAGCAAACGGTAGCTAGCTCAACATCTACTTTATTTATACTGCTATACAAGTCCTTAAAGAAGCGCCAGACCACAACCTCACTTTCCTTTCTCGTAAAGTGTCTAATTTTCTGAGTGAACGGCGTTCCCGAGTGGAGTCATGTGCCGCAGCTTCCTCCCTCCTGTTTTTATCGCACAGGCGTTCAACAAGCCGATGGACTGCGGCGTCCTCAGAGCCTCGCCGGCTCACTTCCTCAGATACTCCACCGTGGGGTCGTACCTCGGCACCGGCTTGGCCGGAGGCGTGAGCGGCGCTCCCGGGGCGTGCGGCGGGAGACCCGGTGCTGGACGCGCGCGGTACCGCAGGAGCTGGTCGGGTCAGCTGTACTCTGGACACGCGCGGCTCTTCAACCAGGACAACTCCACAGTGGGGCGGCTGACGGCGGAGGACATCGAAAAAGCAAGAAGCGCCAAGAAAACCGAAGCAAAGCAGTATAAACAAGCGGTACTGTGTCTTTAAGAGGCAGTAAATAATGCCGTAAAAAGTTAAAAAAAAGTAAAAAAAAGTTCTTTTGTTAAAGTTTTGTCCTTTTTTGTTTAGCTGAGTGAAAATGCTCGGGAGAGGAAAGTGCCGGTCACACGGATAGGAAGGCTGGTCAATTTTGGAAGTAAGTGTTTTTAAGTTGTTGTTTTTTTTTTATGTAAGAGATTTGTGGCTGATTTCCAATATTTTTGTTTTTAAAATCTTTTTTTTTATTTTTTATGTAGGAGGTAGAGATGACGTCACACAGTGACCATAAGACAGAGTTTATATGAGTCAAAAATAGACATAACATAACTGGATTTGACTTTTTAGCATCTTATGTCTGCAATTAAAAATAAAAAAAGAAGTTAGTGCACATAGCTCTACTGACTGTGAACAGTGGGTATTTTCTAGAAAATGATGTTTACCTTGATCACATGTCCAGAAATGCTGCCAAATCCAAAATGTTCCATTCGAGACATAAACTAAAAAAAAACCAGAGGAAAGACAAACTGAGCGGCTTTGAAGTACTCCGCTCGGCCTTCCTGCCATCTACTGTGATTGTCTCTTGATTATTTTGAAAATTTGACGAGACAATATTTCTAAATCTTTTAAATTGGTTGCTTCTTCCATCAAAAATCGCTTTCATCTTTAAGTTTTGTTTTTTTCCACCTTAACCTTCATTTGTTTTGTCCGATGTAGTTTTGGGTTACAAACCTGGGCGACGAAACCCCCAGAAGAGCAAACGTTCTGGTGGGAACCAATTCACTGCCGGACCCTGAACCTGGTTGCTGTTTGTGCTGGGAAATGAAATGAAAACACTCTCATTACCTACCATCTCGTTTATCATTTAAAAAAAACCATATAAATCATGTTTAACAAGGTAAAGCTTGAAAACAAGAGCTTGGATTAATATTTGATGTGTAAACATTGAAGGGAGGTGAAAAAAAAAGCCACTTTAAGTTGGTAAAGTTGCTTTTAACCAGCTTATTTAAAAAGTTAACTCGCTGTACTTTAAATTTGGAAGTTTTGTGGCCGTTTCAAATGATGACATCAAGTAAACGATGGGAACGCCAGTATGTGGGGGGAAAACGAACATGATTTCTCCCTCTCCTTTTGTGCTTTTATATTTTTACGTTTGCATTTCCCAAACGAGTTCTGTGACTCAGAACTTAAAAAGAAAAGAAAATACTGTAATAATCCTTCGCAACTCTCACATTTCATTAGGCAATGTAATTTCTGGGGAGAAAAAAAAATTGAGCAAGTAGATTGTGCAATCTTCCTCTGCAGCTGCAAAGGCTCATGGGAGAATAACAAGTTGGTTGGTTTGCAGGAGATCACCAAGAGTCAATGTGTTATGAAAGTCCAAACCTGAGCTACCAGGAAGCCAGAGTGTTTTAGTTTTGTTTCAGTGAAGTGTGAACAGAACAAAGTTTCATTATAGATTTAGTTCAGAGAGGGTGAACTCGTCTTAGTCAGCAGATTTTTTTTTTTTTTTGCTGACTCGCTCCCTCACAGGAATGGAAGTCCAGGCTTCCAGCAGCTGAGGGGAAAGTTTCCGGGACGTGCCGGCAATCTGGCTGGTTTAAAAACCTTCCTCTGGGCCTCAGTTTCACCGCCCCGGTTTAAGAAACCCCGTCATGGCCTCCGTCGTCAAAATCCGACTCGCTCCTCTGGGACTTCCAGGCTGCTGATCTCGACCTCCGTTCTCGGCGAGCGTCGCCTCCGTTTCATCCTGGTGGTTTCTCTCCGCAGGCCTGGCGGTCGGACTCGGCATCGGAGCCATCGCGGACATGGCCAAGAAGAGTCTGAAGCTTAAACAACCAGGTAACGGGAAGTGAAGGGATGTTCAGTTTGTCGGCCTGGTGGATCTGCTGCCGATCTGACACAGCAGGAGTTTAGTTTGAGTCGACTTATCAGTGAGCAGCACCAGGCTAGACGAGCACTAAGACGAGCTCTGGGTTGACAATTGCGTCTGTCGTTGGTTTGTGTCGACGATAGACGTGTTGGGAAGTCCTGCTCCTGGATTTCCTGTTGTTCTGCTTAAAATCTTAATCTAAATGAGCTAAAACAGACAATAAACAGAGTCTTTATTTGTGTGTGTAAGCTTCTGTTTTCAATTGTTCATCAGTCTGGCACTTGACCTCTTTACTGAGGGTCAATGAGCCACGCGACAAAACCCGACAACAGGATGTTCTTTGAAGCAGCATGCAGAGATAATCAGACAGCGAATGTGTTCTGAAACGTGCTCATTTTTGCATTTTAATGTAATTTTCTTTACGTTTCTTCAAAGGGAACAAAAAGGCCGTCCTGGACTCGAATCCCTTCCTCTCTGAGGCGAACGCTGAAAGAATCGTTCGGACACTTTGCAAAGTTCGAGGAGCGGCTTTGAAAATGGGCCAAATGCTCAGCATTCAAGGTGAGGCGAAATAGCTTCCTGTCTGTAAGCTGAATTTCCTGTGAACTCTCAAAACGATTGTTTTATTGATGCTCCTCGAGCCGTTGGGCTCGTCAGGCTGCTGCAGAGCGCCAGCTGAGCTGTTAGCTGAGCTGTTAGCTGAGCTGTTAGCTGAGCTGTTAGCTGAGCTGTTAGCTGAGCTGTTAGCTGAGCTGTTAGCTGTTGATGGCAGCGGTCGGTTGTGTTCACGCCTTATGTGCTTACGTTATGCTGCTGTTTCAGCTCCCGTGCCGCTGTCAAGTGTTTGTCATGTGAGCTCGATGACTGAAGCGTTTGTTGTCTGTAACATAAACCTCCTGTTTTCCCTCCTGCAGCCGTTTGACGTCCCGCACGGACAGCCGCCAGCGTCTGTTTTGAAGGCGATTCCTGAAATTTTCTCGCCGTCAGGTTTCAACCTGTTCCCTTTGTTGTAGTTGGGAAACAGCCATTTAAGCAAGAAAGATTAGGTGGTGTTGTGGTGGCGCAGGGGCTCAGCACAATCCCACACATGGAGGGCTTAGTCCTTGACGTGGCTGTCGCAGGTTCGATTCCCTGCCTGGCGCTGCACGTCTTCCCCGTTTCTCATTACCCTCTTTCCTGTCAATTACCTATCAAATGAAGGCCACTAGAACCAATAAAACCTTTAAAAAAGAAAGATTGAAAGGGGAAAATCATGTGTTTTTATTATGTTTCTAGTTCTGCATCTTCTATTTATGTTTTTAATTGCGAATTTTATTTAGTTTCGTTTTTCAGGAGACTGTCTTGACTTGTAGACAAATAGGCAAATAAAAGTTGTGTGTAACTCTGGGTTATATCTTTTGCGGTATAAAGATAACGGTGTTAGCCTGTTAGCTAAAGCTTTTACTGCATCGGGTCAGCAAACGAACTTACACAAGGACTGGGATTCAAGTTTATTCAACCCCAGTAGCTTGCTGAACGTTAAGCGTACATTTGTTTTCTCATTTTGCTCCATCAGATGACGCCTTCATCAACCCTCAGCTGGCTAAGATCTTCGAGCGGGTCCGGCAGAGCGCGGACTTCATGCCCACCAAACAGATGATGGTACAATTATTTCAATTAGCAGTACAGAAGAAATGATTTGGCTCCCAGTCTCTTTACTCAGAGCTTTTTTTTTTTTCTTCCTCCTCATCTACCTCCAGAAAATCATCGCCAGCGATCTGGGCCCGAACTGGAGGGACAGCCTGGAGTACTTCGAAGAGAAGCCGTTTGCGGCCGCCTCCATCGGCCAGGTTCACTTTGGGAGGCTGAAGGACGGCAGAGAGGTGGCCATGAAGATCCAGGTGAGTGCGGCGTTTACGCGGGATTATGCGAGTGCACCGTGTCCGCCTTCTGCAAACTGAAGCCCAAATGTTCCGCCAGTACCCGGGAATCGCCAAGAGCATAAAGAGCGACGTGAATAACATCATGACGGCGCTGAGTTTAAGCAACGCTCTGCCTGAAGGTAACATTGTTGGAGGGTTTTTTTTTTGTTTTTTTTTTTATCGCCTGTAAGATAACAGCTGCTATTGAGTGCAGGCGGTCACGCCTGATAATGCCTGTGTGCCAACCAAGAACACCTCGTCATGTTCAACAGCCTCCATTCTCTGTTTCTCTCCTCAATTTCACAGGTTTGTTTCCAGAACATCTTATTGAGGTCATGAGTCGTGAGCTGGCCTGGGAGTGCGATTACATAAGGGAGGCAAACTGTGCCAGAAAGTTTCAGTAAGTCCTTCACTATTTTTTTTATTTTTTTTTATTTTTTCATGGCAGATATTATAATATGTTCATGTCAATCTTTTAAAAGTTAATCCAACGACAGCTGAAACATTTCTGACTCGGCTTCTCGTACTACATTTTGTGTTTTAGATTTGCTTGTATATTTCTTGCCTGTTGTGCAGAAAAGAGCAAATCATGATTTATAATTATCTTAAATTACAACAAAAAAACTCGAGGTAGTAAAACTGATAATGAATGAAAGCAGGGGGATTTAAGTGTGGCTCGAGGGTCAGTTCCCTGAAGGATTTTAGAGATAACTTTTTCTAAAAGAAAAAAAAATATGAGGTCTAAAAAAAATAGATTCCCATTTATTAGCAATGTTTTTGCATTCATCTTAATTTTGGAATAACTAGAAACTCAAAAGAAAGTCTTTCAGCCCATATAAGAACATAATCAACTGGGTGGCTATCGTATCTTATATACAAGGATTCATTGATTTCTTTATGTCACGTTGAGTTTGGCCAAAGTTTTGGCTCTTTTAAAGCTTCCGATGCTCTGATAGTAAAGCCCTAACATCAGAGTAGTGTGAAGGCTAGTTTCTGAGTAGTTTCTGTTATTTCCCTTCTATTAAACTTAACCTGAACGTCTGAAGGTTTGAAAAGTGAAACTCCTGAAGCCTCGCGCTGTAGAAACTGGCCTCCACTTTTCTCTTTACCCTGCATGTTTTTCAGGTTCCCTCGCTGCAGCCTGCAGAGTGACAAACGGTTCATTTCCCAAGAGCTTGAGATGATTTATGCTGGGAGTTAAGCAGAGGAAAAGGCTGATCATTTTGTTTTAAATTAGGTCTAAAATTAGGTCTAAAAAAAAATACAAACTAGTATTTTAAAAATGCCACTGAGCCTGACATCCTGGGGTCTGTTTTATTGGACAAACAAGCACTCCAGGCTCACATTAGGACGGCTGCTCGGTGTCGGCGGACGAGAGTCAACACTGAGGTATTTCTCTGCGGACAGAGAGGAACCTCCCTGGGGAGTTTGGTGCAGCTGGGTCAGCTGCAAGCTCTGGGTTCGACCACGAAAAGCTCCTCGATTAAAATCCTTCACAGTCGAGAGCATTCGTCGAAATCGGCCCGATCTTTGTGTCGTTTCATATTTGACCTCGTGCGCCTCCCTCTGCGTGGCAGGGAGCTGCTGAAGGATCACCCGTTCTTCTACGTCCCCGATGTGATTGACGAGCTCAGCAGGGAGCGGGTCCTCACCACAACGCTGGTGTCCGGTTTCCCCCTGGACAAGGCCACGGACCTTCCTCAGGAGCTCAGGAACGAGGTACGCCTGCGTCGACGCATCGGCCCTTGTCGAAGTGTGGGAGATGATCGGGTTTGATCCGCAAAAGTTTTCACGGCCTTGGACTTTCATTTCCACGGCATAACCACAAACTTTCGTTTTCTTCTTACCTTCACCTAAAAACAGCACAAAACACTTTCATAAATGCTCAGTAAAAGCAAAATGTCACAGATGTTATTATATAACATGTAGCTTTAGTATTAATATAACTGCTGATAGCCGCTTGTTTCCACTCCCCAGATCTGTGAGCAGATCCTGATTTTATGCCTCAGGGAGCTGTTTGAATTCAGATTCATGCAGACCGATCCAAACTGGTCCAACTTCTTCTACGACCCACAGAGCCATAAGGTGGGTCAACCCGAGTGTCGCTGGTGTGACGCGTCTTCCCGTCTCGGCGGTGAGTGACGGGTCGCCTCGTTCCCCTGTTTTCAGGTCGCGCTGTTGGACTTTGGAGCTACAAGAGGATTTGACAAGAAATTCACGGACAGCTACATCGAGGTAAGTAGTGCGGGAATCAAACTTTTATTTTTCACGGCTGCTGTGCAGTAGTCAAAAAAACAAATCTGGGAAATATATATATATATATATGTCAGTTTGTAACTTGACTTTTTGAGGAACAGCTTAGTTTCTTAAACTCTTCCATAATATTGAGCTTCTCAGTCGTGTGCTGGACTTATCGTTCACCCCGTTCATCCTGATGCAGTTCAGTCGCGCCACAGTGCAGTTCCAGAGTCGGGCGATGATAAAGTTCCAGCTTGTTGAAAGTTGTGCAGTCAGAATCTTTATTTATTTATTTTTAATTTCCATTAACCCAACCTGTACGTTTGGATCACTTTGTGCCTTCAGATCATTAGGGCGGCTGCGGATCAGAACCGAGCAGGCGTCCTGCTCCGATCCAGAGACATGAAGTTCCTCACAGGATATGAGACGAAGGTGAGAAACTCTTATTCAACTGCAAGAGGCTGTAATGAAGTTGCACATTTAGAGGACCTCCAGTTAGTTTAATAGTTGCCAGGAAAACAAAACAAACAACAAAAAAAAAAACCCGCTCACAGCACTATCTAAAATCTACTTTCCCCCACCCCAAAAAACTACTTTTTATCCCAATGTCTTTGTTTTTGTGGCTCGAGAAAACAATCTATAAAGTACTTGCAGGGCTTTTTTCTCTTTTACAAAAAACAAACTATTTGTAAAACATATGTTCAGCACATCTGTTGCATTTGTCTATTTGGGATTTCAAGGGATTTTTAAGTCCATTTGTGAACAATCCGTGGTTTTCTGTCTCTAACCCTCAGTGTTAGTCATAAAAGTCATTTTGTTTGATCCATTTAAAAATTTCTCTTTGCATAAACTGCTTAAAAACCACATTATTGACTCTTCGGGTCGAAACACAAAGAGAATTCTCATTTTGATGATTGAATACAGAAAGTTTAATGTTTTAAAAAATTGGGACGTAGTGAAATAGTTAAATCTTGAAGACACCTGGAGTCACGTCCTAATCAGCTAATGAACTCAAAACCGGTCTCTCCGTCTGACCAAACAGCGTCGCCATGGAAATGAACACGATTTGTTTGAATTGATCTTATGTAATATTCTAATTTTCTGAATTTTGGGATTTTCATAACCTGCAGACCAAAACCATCGAGATTACAAGAAAGTTGAAGGCTTCAAATACTTTCACTCAGTGTGACCTCGACGTTTAGAAATAAATAAGAATCCAAATAAAAGCTTTATTTGACTCATGAAAATGTATATATGTTTTATTTTGACCTTTGGAGCAGCAATAAGTTTGACCTCTTGAAACTGAACACGTTGACTTTGTCCGCGAACGCTTTTTTTTTCTTTTTTCCTCCGCCATATTGAACCTGAAAACGCGTCTCGCTCTGTATAAAACAACTCAGCTGCGCAATCAATTTGTCTCCAGATTTTCCGATCGCGGCTCCTGCTGTTAAATCACCGGGTTTGTGCTCATTTTTCCCAGCCAAAGTCAAAAACCGGTCAGATGACTCGTTGTAGCCGTGTTTCTGGAAACTGGACCACGGTGAGTCAGAACGCGCCTTCAGCAGAGTGAAGCAGTTCACCAGTCCATCAGCCGCGTGGAAACTGATGCTAAAAGACACAAACGTGACCGGCTGACGCCACGTAAACGGCTGCAAGGCACCATTTCCTGTTTACTGAATATTTTCATTCCTTTTCTTTATCTTCTTCTGAGAATCTTCTTGGTTTCCTCGCCAGTCGTCTTTCAGTTCATGAGCTGCACAAGTCTGATTTTGGCCTGGGGGTCCCATCTGTTCCTCTTGTAGCGGGGGATTGTTTTACGCCTCTCCCTGTCTCTCTCTGAACGCTCAAGCCTCAGCTCAAAGTCGGCGACCAATCAGAGGCCTCCCTGCTTTACGCGTCTCCTTAACGTGTCGCCAACGTTGTCCCCTCCTGAACATTAACTCGGCCTTCCGCTCTTCCTCTCCCGCAGTCGATGGAGAACGCCCACGTGGACGCCGTGATGATCCTCGGCGAGGCCTTCAGCTCCCAGGAGCCGTTCGACTTCGGCGAGCAGAGCACCACGGAGCGCATCCACAGGCTCATCCCCGTGATGCTGCGGGAGCGCCTGACGCCGCCGCCAGAGGAGACCTACTCCCTCCACAGGAAGATGGGCGGCTCCTTCCTCATCTGCTCCAAGCTGAAAGCCAGAATCGCCTGCAAGAACATGTTCCAGGAGGCGTACAGGAACTACTGGAAGGACGGACGCCCCGACTCTGAACAGTGAAGACTTGTGTTACGTCGACATTATCTTGAATGTTTCTTTTTGGGGGGTTTTTTGTATCTTGTTGGAACCATTGACATGACGGCTCCGCCTCCATGTTAACGTAGAGCAATCCTCCCCCAATTATTGCACTGTACTTGGAATCAGCGTTCCAAGTACAGTGCTCCCACAATATTGACAGTATCTATCATGGAAAACACTGCAGCCAGAGACATTTTGAGGAAAATAATAGAGATGATCATGGTCCAAGTTGTCAGTGGGTAATAAGTAATCCCACCAGCCGTCACCCAGAACATACAGAGGGTGGATTTAATTTATTACATTTCCAAAATCAAAACAGAGTCTGGAATATCGCAAGAAGTGGATCATGGACTGCAGTCCACCTCACGTCCGGCTGAGTGAAACTGATGGACGGGAATTACCACGTTAGTCAGCACCACACGATACCTACCGATAGCTCCGTGCTAACGACTCAAAGCTCCTAACGACTCAAAGCTCCCAATGACTCAAAGCTCCACTAACGACTCAAAGCTCCCAACGACTCAAAGCTCCCAACGACTCAAAGCTCCCAACGACTCAAAGCTCCTAACGACTCAAAGCTCCACTAACGACTCAAAGCTCCCAACGACTCAAAGCTCCTAACGACTCAAAGCTCCTAACGACTCAGATTCCAAGACTTAACAGCTGTTCTGAGTGAAGTTGCCCCCCCACCTTCTTCAAATCAGACAAAATTGGTGTCAATTAACTCGACTGTTTGTACAAATGTTTGATACCAATTTTGTCTGCGTTCATGAAAGTGGGGGGGGGGGGTTGACCTTTAACCTTTCATTAATATCTTCAAAACCAAAGCAGCACAAATGAAATTTTTTGCTGCTTACAGACTTTTCTTGCCCGCCGTCTTCGCCTCGGTGTTGGTTTATAAGGCAAAAATGACGCGTTGAGGTCCGTCAGTCTGCCTTCATAGCAGTGTGGTTGTCGGAGGATTGCTCTACTTCCGCATGTGGGGGGGGAAGTTTCTTTTTTTTTTTTTTACAACCGTTACATGATGGGGGGGAAAAAACAGAACAAAATGTATCCCAATAGCAGCTATGGTTCTATTAATCAAGTGTTTGTTTCGACTGACGCCATTTTTAATCTCCATGAGGATCGAATAGTTTGTACATGTCCTTTAAGCCAATCTGTTTGTACTGTATAACCTGTCTATTACCGAGGGACGACGCTCCACCTGATCTGAACCGTAATAGAGGATAAACTAATCATGTTGGAGCACAACACAACCCCCCCAAGTATACCAAAAAAAAATATGCACGGCGACACCTGGTGGATTAAAATCTTTAGCCATTTATTGTGGCAAACCCAGTGTTTTGATTGTTCTGCTTTATCTGAAGCAGCAAAGAAAAAGAAAAAAAAAATCTAAACTCTTTATGTAGATTAAACAACAAAAACACTCCTTAGCCCAAAAGCAAGAACAAAAAGTAGATTTCTGTGGTGCCTTATGGTTGAGTGAGTTGAACTCACTGATGGTTTTTTTTTATCTATACTGAGTCCTGAGGGTTTTCTCAGCTGCTGCCCCCTCAAAGTGGGTTTGCTTACAGCCACCATGATGCTGGAAAGAATCTGTTCTTCAACATAAACCTGAACAGTCTGTGAATAATGCTTCGTTTGGCTCATATTGTCCCCTCCGTTTTCCTCTTTGAGCCTCTGACTCACTTGCAGAACCAAAAAAAAAAGGAAGTGCTACTTCTGTCCGAATGTCGTTTTAACATGTTTTGATGCATCTCACAGATTAACCATTTCATTAACCCTACTGAGGCCAGCAGACATGCTCAGCTCTTCTGTCACATTCCTGCAAATACAGCCGTTGCCTCCCACAAGAGCTCAGTGAAAAGTGTGAATACTTTTGTAAAGTTTTCATTTTCAATAAACACGTGAAACATTCACATTTGTTTTCGTTGAGAATTGAATTATTTTAATCCATTGCAGAGAAGTAAGCTTTACTGACTTTACATTTGGTTAATTTGAAACAAATTAACCAAATGTTAAGCGGGGGGCATATTTATTTATTCGCTTATCGTCATTTGCATACTCCAAATAACGGAGGCAGCTTTTTAGAACCGGCTGCAGCTGGTTGCCACGGAGGGAGCAGCCAATCAGAATCATCTATCGGATGAAGCCTTGCATCGCTCCACTTGGATTGTGATGCCGGAGAAACCAAACTTGGAACGGAGGAGCTTTGTTGCCTTCCTGAGGATGATCTGTGAATCCGCATCTTCATCTGTGAAGACGAACATTTTTGTTGACTATGACGAAGCGGGTCCTTAAAAAAAAAAAACACCTGCTTTGTGGCGCGTTTGACGTCTCTCCACCTATAGCGATGTGCGCGGAAAGCAGAGCGTGGTCCATGTTGAGGCTCCATGTGTGCAAACGGGTAACAGCTTTGACTTCTCCCACGCACAGCAGCTGCTCTCTGACGGAGCCGGTGCCCTGAGGAGCGCCTGAACGAGATCAACACACGGGCAGAAAGACGGCGCGGCGCCTGCTGTCAATAAGCTCCAGTCAGCAGCAACACATGCGGAGCGAAGCATTTACCTTCCATCAGTATCCTGAACACGTCCTTCGAGACGGGAAGCGTCGTCCCGACGACCACGACGGAGAACAGGAAGGTGCAAATGGGATCTGCCACTTTATACTCAGGCTGTCGGCGAGAAAGTATATTTATTAGCCGAGGTCAACAATGAAGCACTAAAAGGCTGCTGACGTACGTATGAAGTACTTTGTAAAACCTTTTATTCACATAACATGTCATTTTCTGCAAACTTCTGACTTTAAGGTGTCTTGTAGGTTTTTGTTTGATTTATTTTACTCTAACCAAGGACAGAATTTGTGCTGGTTTTACAAATTTGTACAGAATACATCAACACCTTATTACCATAACCTGTGCGCAAATTTGTTTCCTAAATAAAGTGCAAAAAATTGTCATTTGCTAGAAAATCGAAACTGTTTCGAGGTAGATCAGAGATATTACAATCCAAAAATGAACTAAAAATTCCGAGAGGGAATCTAAAACTTAAGTATATATCCGATACGGACTGGATATTGACTTTATCGATATTCTATATAGATCCGCCTACTTCAATTTAATGATCTAAGGCAAAAACAATGCATAAAAGTTAAGCGACTGTTTTCAAATTCAACGAAATACGTTGGCATTTAGTGGCAAAATGTAGGAAAAGTCAAGGGGTAGAAATACTTTTTCCAAACCAAAAAAACACAGCAGGTCTTCAGTCAAAGTCAAGTTATGAATGAGAAGCTGGGAGGAAACGTCTGGACACGTTACTCTGCTCTGGGATTTCGCTGAAACTCGCCCAGAAGTGAATGACGCCAGCAGCCAGGAGGACGCCGACGCTCTGCAGCAGGTCGCCCAACACGTGGACGAAGGCCGCCTTCACGCTCGCGTTGCCGTGGTGACGACCCCGAGTCCGTTTGTCCCCCTGCGCCACGTTGACGCCGTGGCTGTGGCCGTGTGAGGCACCAGACTGATGAAGAATCAGAACCATCCTGCGCGAGTTAAAGGGCCACGTTAGTTTCAGCGTTCGCACAGTTTATTATTATTGAGCTGGTAGGGGAAAAATAGTTGCATAGAAACAATCCTAACAAATCAGGTTAACATAAATGATGATCCTGCTCAAACAAAATGCTAAAGCACAAGATGCAAAGATAGTCACAAGAAAGAAAGAAAACAAAAAAATCTAAAAAGATGTCACTAATTTTTCTAGCAGTTAGCAAACAGAAATTATCTTAGTAATCCAAACTGACCTAAAACAAGGAAAGTTTAGTTTGATTCAACTTCAGACATGAAAATGTCTGGTTTCAACTGTAGATGACGTTTTCCAAATTCAGGCTTTTTAATCAAACGCTCGACTGCACTTCACTACAAAACTGTGCAGAAAGAAAATCCAGCACTTTCAAGCATCTGAAGCCCCTGTGGGGTTTGAGAACAGGGTTCGTTTGGCCAATATAATCACGGCTCACTCACAGGACGTTGACGAGCACGGCGCAGGCCGAGGTCACGAGCATGATCTGACCGTCGACGTCGTAGTCTCCCTCGGCGATCCTTTGCGCCGCTGACAAGACCAGAACCGCCGTCACGGCCCAGACCGACACGATGGAGAGGAACATCCCCAGAATCTCTGCACAGCCAAACAGCCGAGTCTTTAAACGTGTGAAAGCTCAGATGTTACCGATATGTTCAAAAGCATAATCCTCATCAGGCAGGCATAAAGCATCAACTTTCATCTCAATGCATTGAAAAGCTCTACATTTTCAGTCTTCAAATTACAGTAAAAGAAACCAAAAGATTGTGCATGTTTTCACACCGCTTGATGGAAAATATGTCATTTGGCCACAGAAAGCTGGCAGCTCTCGCTCAGTCCCACCTGCTCGGTGCCAGCCGAAAGTCATGGTTTGAGTTTGAGGCCTGGACGAAACCTCCAGGGAGAAGATGCTGATCACGATGCTGCCGAAGTCCGTCAGAAGGTGAGCCGCGTCCGTCATGATGGCCAAACTGTGAGCCGCGTACCCGCCTGGAGGACGCAAGAAAATTTTTTTAAATAAAAGCATCTTATTGTTTTTATTTCAGCTCAAACCTCATCGGTCCAGATATTCTTCCCCGTTTCTTTGAAACACGAGAAAGATCCTAGAGATAAATCCAGCATGTCCTTTCAACAGAATTCTTGGAAAATAAAAGGGCCACAGAAATCAGGAAATTACTTGCATCTCACCGATCACCTCTCCGGTCATAAAAACAAGGCTGACGGCGCACGCGACGAGGAGCTTCCTTCTGGCCACGCGTCTCGTCTTATTTTCAGACTTTACCAAGTCGCTCAGCTCCTGCTCCACGCTGCAGTCGTCTTCGCTGAGCTCCGAATCTGAATTCCTAATCCCCGTAGGACTCGACCTGCCAGGTTAACGCAGCATTTCAGCCCACACTGGAGAAGCAAACCGTGCTGAGCGGTCGAGACGAGACGGTAACGGGCACCTTGTGAGAGGCTCCAGGTAAGTCTCAACGAGGAGCTGCGTTTCCGAGTCAGACGGCGGGTCCATGCTTTGTTTTTCTGTCTTCGAGGTGGAAAAGTAAAGCTTGGAAACCTGGCACCTGTTCTAACACGCGTTATCTGGCAAGGGTGGAGCGCGACAGGAGCCAATGATGGGTGCAATACAAAAACTAACACTCAAATATTTTCATACTAGCCCAAAAATTTATTTCATCATACATTTATGTTGCTTTCATTTTACAAAAACTCTAAAAAGTAGAAAAATATTTGGAATATTGAGGCAAAAAAAAAAAAAAAAAAAACATTTAATATTCTAATAAAAATGAAAGAAACAACAGGATAAGATTATATTCAGGCACTTCAGAGTCAGTTTATAATTTCATGCAGGCAGTAGAAGAAAGAGTACAGACCCCTGGCAAATCCAGACATCAGGCAAAAAATAATTATAAATATAAAAATATACTATGAACCTAGTCAGAAATATAATTTAACGTTAGCGCACAGCCAAAAAAAAAAAAAAGAAAAAAAAATGCAGCTTTGAATTCACAGAATAATTTACAATGTACACCTCAAAAAAAAAAAAAAAAAAAAAAACAAAAAAAAACAACATTTTGATCCCATCACCAAATTTATGGTTTAAACAAACCAAAAACAAAACGGTGTGCAAGTGCAGATATTTTGTGAAAATGGTAACACATTCACCATACATTTGGACACATAACATTCCTGTTGTAGTGATGGCTCATTTCAAAATGACACTGCTGCAGCAAATTACCTTCAACACCTCCAGGAACTTACTGGCTTATTACAATAAAGTCATATTTTCAATAAAGCAGTTACCTTTTGGTTTCATAACCACACCTTATCCAAGTGCCCACTAGTTTAGAGAACCAGAAGCAGAATCCTTTACTTAATTAAAAATACTAAAAAGAAAGTGTGCCTCTGGCTCCCCCTGCAGGCCAGTTTTTGAAGCGTCTCCCTGAGACAAGATAAAAACTTCACTTCTCTTCAAACTACAGCCTTTCAGCGCAAACTACGGTGTTGTTGCTAAATAATGAAGAGACAGAACGGTGACAGATAAACGTTTTAGTTACAATTTCAAAACCGGGAACATTTTTCATCATGTCTTCCTAACAGTTTGAAAGGGTGAGCGCAGCAGAGCAGCCCAACATCTTAACCCAGCTGGTGCTGCACCCTGCTGGTTAGGAGGCTAAAGGACAACTCCAGCAATTTTATCTTCTAAAACAGAAGAATTTGGATGTTTGGGAACATTTCTGGTAACAAAAACGGATAAAAATAAGCTACGAGTACCATGTATGATTGCTCGATGGCAGAATGAGCTGGCAGCGTGGCTAGCTGGCAAAAATGGATGTTTCCTTGTAACCAGCCCCTAAATTTTACGGCTTTACATAAAAATGAAGACAAATACATGTCATCGATACCGCTTTATTTCTGCGAAAATGTAGTAATTCCACTCAAGGTCATCATATCATGATAATCTCATACGGGCCCATGAGTGACACCGATGACCTCATCAAGCCATAAACGAATAAATAATGTAAACGCTTTTTTAAGCCGCCTAATTAAAGTTTACCTAATAAGAAGGTGGAAGTAGCTCGCTGCAGCCGCTCTGGCTTTCTGTGTAAGTTACATAAAATCATCAGATTGAGTGAAGTTGATTAGAAAAGACATTTGAAGTATAGATAAACCAGCATCACCTGACAGAGAAACACTGGATGCATCTGCCTAAAAGTCATCATGTCATTTATTCCTACGTTAATATTTACAGGAAGACAAGTGGTTGGCCTCAAATAGTGTGGATAATCAGAATTAGCCTGTTAAATATATGTATATCTATGTAAAAAATAAAACAGTCCACATGTAGGAATCCTGAGCGGAGACATTTTCAGACCACTATGGCAACTTTTACACTAACCTGTGAGTTTAAAGTGCACAAACAAAAAAACAAAAACTGTTTTTTGAGAGATCAGTGGTTTGAACAGCAAGGCTTTGTCATTAAAAAGAAAAAAAACAAAAAGCCATGGCAATACCATTATGAAGCATGATTCATGTAAACAAAAAGGCCCGATATGTTTCCTGTGCGTTGGTTTGAACACCAGCAGCTGGTGAGATCTCAAGTTCACACAAAGTCCCAAAGAAATGGAAAAAAATAAAAAATAATAATAACAAAAATAATGTGAAGCTCGTCTTCTTAAAGACTCACTCATCCATGGATTTATTCACTCATTGACCATGTCGGATCTCTGTGCTGTTGGATGCCTGAGGCTGAATCACGATCGGTGCGTTCTCACCTGCAAAAAAACCAACACAAAGACACAAACTGTTTGTTCCCAACAGTCAAGGTATCTGCAGATCGGAGCACTGAATGCCACAGATATGATTTTATGCCAGAGGAAATTAAGCTTGAAGATTTGTGATTGGATGCCTGAAATTTGCATGCATTTATGCAAAGAGTGATTACTATGATGGCGAGATTTCCTTAATCAAAAGCCGTCTTTGATGGATGACCCTATAAAGCCAGCCATGCCGCACTCATCTGATGAGGAAGGACTGTTCCTTCTTTAATAAGTGGGCGTATTAAATAAAAACAAATTGCCATATTGAAACTATGCAGGCTTACCCGAAACCTCCCAAACTTGTTTGAAAATTAGATCTATGCTCTCCGATCCCACAATCGGAATAAAAAATAAATAAAGATGGAGCTGCATAAAGCTCAGTTTTCTGACGACCAGTCATTGTGAGGAAACTGTGCAACACGCACTCATTTTCAGTCAGTTGAAAACATTTTTTCTTTCTTTTTTTTTTTTAATTCTAGGTCATTTTGAGAGAAGCTGAATTTTGAATTTTAATTAACTGTAAAATAGATTTAAAATGAGCAGAAATGAACACTTCTAATAATCGTTTGTATGGAAAAAATGCAAATACAGAATGAAGCTGTATGACTGGAGTTTGGTGTAATTCCAGTTTCTTGCTGTCACATGTTGATGTGCCCCTATGCAAGCCACTTAACCGTTAGTTACCTTCCTGTTTCCATATAAAATACAACAATAATGCAATGGAAATGAAACATAAAGAACACCAAGATACCAAAGCATAACACAATACAGCTGAGGACGGAGCGCAAACAGCAGAATCGTCCATATTGTTGAACTTTGAACTTTAAAGAAAAGGAGGAAGCCGATTTGTGGCGTTTATTGCCGTAATGACAACAATAATAATGTGAAAAGTCTTAAATCATCTTTTTGGAAACGCATTCCCCACTGCGCTTGAACTTGAGGAAAAACGTTGAAAGTTTACCCTCGTCATCCTTTTCCGCATGAATCGGATATGAATCAGTTCATTTTTCTGGTTCTTTTCATTTACAGATTAAACATAAAAATGAGCCGATTCTTCCTTCGGATACATTTTATCCCGAGCAGCAAAAAAGAAAAGCCTCTGACAGCTCATCAAGATGATTTCTGAAGCACCTCAATCAGTCGCTCGTTATCTGACATGGAAGTAGCATAAGCCGGTCACATGGGTCTGCAGCGTCGTATTTGGTGATATTCAACTAGCGCTGCAGTGCCCTTTGCTTTATAGTGGACCATAAACATTAACAAAAAGGAATCCTTATTTGGCTTTGACTAGCGACATTCACAAAGCTTTGACAAAGTATTGAAGCATGTTGGGAGGTTTTCATACAACTGACCAACACAAAGTAGTTCTGACCCTTTTACTCTGATGCCAAACGTCACAACAGTAACATTGACGTGACAATGTAGACTACAAATTCTATTGCAGGGAATGTAATTTCTGTTCCTCTTCTACTGTTTTCTTCTTATGAAAGCATTGTGACACATAAAGCATAAAATCAGCATGAAAGCAGACAGAAAACAGCTCCGCCAGTTGAATCAAGCAGCAGGGAGCCGATGGGAGATCAAGGTTACATGAGGGGGAACGATAGTTACCTGAGGTCTCAGAGGAGCTGGGCTGAATAACTATTACGTGGCCTTGTGCTAGAAAACACAATTTAGTATTACAAAAATATTTTTAAAAATACATAAAATGTCCAAATTTAAGAAAAAAAAAAAAATCCTTCATTGAATAAGAAAAAAAAAGGTTTTTCTTGCTAATGTTTGACGATTTAACAATGCAAACCAAACAAATGCTCATTGTTAAAAATTATATTTCATGATTTAATATTGTAAAGTAGCATCACAATCAAACCATAAAACTTTCCAAAGATAAAAGTACTATGTTTTCATCCTTCACAACACATCAATCAAATCCCCAGAAAAGGACCCGGCAGTCCCTCACCTTCTTCCTGCTCTCTGAGCTCCGCCTCCAGGTCTTCTGGGTCAATAATGGGATGCTCTTCTTCCTCTCCGGTTTTGCACTTTCCACAGCAGAAGCAGCAGCAGCACAAACAGCAGCAGCAGGTGAAGATGGTGCAGCAGCAAAACAGGGTCTGAAAGACATGAACGTTAGACGTACTCAAAACAACTAGAGGTCATTGCTCCGTAAATCCTCTGGCTTGTTCCTCTGCGGCCGAGCCTCACCTTGAACCACCACTTTGACATGAGGAAATAATATTTGACGCCATCTTCACCAAACTGCTCGGCCAAGGAGAGGCCCAGGGAGCCATATTCGTCGTAGATTTTACGCTTGTTCTCGTCGTTCAGGATGGCGTTGGCGTTGTTGATCTCCTTGAACTTCTCGGCAGCAGCTGGGTTGTCCGGGTTCTTGTCAGGGTGATACTTCAATGCCAATTTCCTTAAGGAACATTAGTATTATGAGTTAGGTAGCGTGAAACACAAATGGCCTTAGATCAGCATGACTGAATTGCAGCCATAAAAGTTACTGCCGGCAGCACAAGCAGCAGCTAACTTATTAAACGGTTCTAACAAGAAGGATTAAGACGTTTGGGACTTTAACCAATTCAGTCCGTCTCTCATGACACGTGATGCAGGATCATTAGCTTTGTGCTAACGTTGACCGCAACCTCAACCCTAAACGATCACTAAGAGATTTAAAGTACTAAAAAGAATATAGGAAACATATTTCATAACCCACATCTGAAGTTATGCTTTCTTTTTGATAATATTGTACAGACAAACTCAGCACACTATGTGTCTGTGAAAGAGTTAAATAGTAGAAATTACTGAAGGATGGCTGGTGGAGCTACAAGACAGAAAGAAAAAACAACACCAGGTTGTGCATTAACCAGCTGCCAATCATTCACTAAATAGCTGCAAAGAATAGATTATTTTTTTAAATTGGATTTTGGTTATTTCTGCAGCAAGTCCTTTAGCAGCATGATCTAAAAAAAAAAAAAAAAAGATACTTTAATGTTAAGATCTTAAACATACATTATAGTCTTTTTATTCAGATTTGTGGGCAAGATGTCACCATTTTCTTTTATTCTAAAAGATGAATGCCACTTTTTATCTTTTAATGACACACAGGCTTCATATTCAAGACAACCTGTATTAAAGATTAAAACGATATAGCTCAAATCTTACTTCTAATCTCATTTTATGATAAATACTTTTTACAGCCCATTGGACCAAATGACTCCAATGAAATATGACTAATTATGATCACATATCAAACTAAATTGACTGAGTAGTATCCTGCAGGTAGATATTATTTACTAAACCACATTTTCTCAAAAAAAAAAAAACCAAACAAAAAAACCCCACAACAAACAAACAAAAAACTGTAATATTGCAGAAAAATTTGACAAATATTTTCAGGAAGTAAAACTTTGAATATACTTCTAAAAAGCCTGAAATGTCAGTTTAAAACGTTATTTAAATGATCTTATGAGGATTTTCTCAATACAAACAACAAAACTTGCCACTCAATACCATTCCTAATAACACGTTGCAGCCACACTGTGCTTTCTTAACCAACAGCTGTTAAAATGTGGTCATATTAATTTTAATGAGAAAATTTTAACGTCTAATTAGTCTCACATTGTTGAATCATGCCAATAATTAATATATGTGACTTGTGAGTCAGTTACTTGTAACAAATTAAATTATTAAGAACCCTATTAGCCACGTCAATAGCGGGCAATTTGCGAACATCAATAACTAGCGAATAATAAACTTACCGATAAGCCCTTTTTATCTGGTCGGGGGTCGCTCCTTTCTCCAAACCCAGGACCACGTACAAGCTTTCTCCGGCCCTGGACATTTTTCTCTGAGGCATGTTTGGGTCCTCCATGCTTTAATAAACTGTGACAGAAACGCCAACATACACGACATTTACCAACACACACGACATTTACCACACACACACACACACACACACGAGCTGCAGTTTCAAACCCCAGGTAAGGAAGTCAGCACACAGAAACCATGTTGCAATGAGACCGTCCTCCGAGTCCTGACAACACCTATGTACACGCAAATTGCGGTTCAACAAGTTCTCAGAACATTATTCTGACTCGTGTGTTTTAAAGGTTTGTGTCACTTCACGCTAAACCACGCTAAACTTCCACTGAGCCCCACGACGTTACCGGTAAATGTGACAAAATGAGACCTACCGACGGTGGAGAGGTTAATGTCCCAGGCGTCCGTCGAAACATAGAGTCCGACAAAAAAATCTCCGTCTGAAACTTTTAGCGACTATTAGCAACTTTCTAAAGGGCCCGGAAGATTTGAGACAGAAATGAATTCTGGGTAAGAAGAAAGGGGGGCGGGTGGAATCAGAGTCATAAAAGGAGAGAGGGAGGTTCCGGCTCGAAACACCCAACGCCAAACGTCACACACTGTAAACCTGTAATCTAGATTATCAATCTTAATCTAGAAATGAAGCAATATTTTAATCCTTATAGAGCCACTAAAACATGCCAAGCACACATGGCATGTTTTATTATTTATTCGGAACCTTATCATGAAGATTAATGACACTTAGTTTATAATTTGAATGAAAGGACAACAATACATTCAAGTCGAGTCACATTGTAAATCCAGTGTTGCTTATCTAGATTAATACATTTACAATTGGAAAACTGCTACTATTTATAGGTTATTTTTTTGTTAATTTATGATGAGTCATGTTTTGTTTTGTTGTTTTTTTTTGAGCTGTTGCCAACACAGTTGTCACATTATTCATTTGTTTTAATATGGCATTTACCTTTTGTTAAGGTTATTACCAGAGGCAAAGCTTGCTGTTTTGAAAGTCAAACTGAATTGAAAGTAAAATGGTTCTATTCCATTTTACTTTCAAAATGGAAAGTGAAATTGGCAGCAGTGTACGCAGCTGCTGCCAAGTAAAATTCCTGTGCTTATTAACTAGGGATTGCTCTAAACAACAGGTCAGTCCTCAAGGGCCCTTGTCCTGCAACTTCTAGATGTGCCTCTGCTGCACCACACCTGAAAAGAATAATCATGTCATTAAGGGTCTGGAGAACTGATCTACACAAGGAGGAAGTAATTAAGCAAGCCATTTAATTCCTGTGTTTTGGACCTGTGGCACATCTAAAAACTGGATGACAGTGGCCCTTCTTTTATTTATTTTACATTTTGTAAAACATAATGTTGATTTTGAAATTGGGTGTGCAAAAGCACAGATATATTTACTCTGTTTTTTTTTTTTTTTTTTTTTTTAGTTCTTAGATATTAAGAACCAATATTAAGCATCAAGTGTCAGGAAATCCTCCTTTGCAGAATAAACGATACAGCAGAAAACCATATTTAGCCCATTTTATTATTGATTGAACCATATCTCAACGTTGTATAATTCATTAACTCTGGCCAAATAAGCACTTCACAGCTGTGTTTCAGTCAAGGAGTCTCCTCACTTTGTGGAGTCACAGTTACAACAATTTTTCCCATGTTTCTGTTTGCTTCCATGTGTCTGTGAGCCTCCACGATGTCCTCCAGCTTATACGTGCTGTCGATCACTGGCCTCAAGGTGGCAGGCTGGTCCGAGAAACACGGCAAAGCCCTGTCCGCAAAGGCTCTGACCAGGTCCGCCTTGTACTGTGGAGAACACATGCATAAATTATATTATTGTGACTTACACAGGAAGTGGTTCAAGTGCAACACCCAAAATTTGCAAATTTCGGAACATCGGACACCAGGAAGGAACAGGAAGAACGAAACTTTCACCCTTGCGCAACAGATGTGGCTGCAGTGCAAGAAATGAAAAGAGCAGCTGAGACGTTTCTCACCTGAAGACTGCGAGAGCGGAGGAGGCTGCAGAGTAAGTGGCCTCGCTTGGACAGCAGTTTGCCCAGCAGGTCTCCCTCCACTGCCCTGCCTCCCATGGTGCCGTACAGCACCCATCTGCCGTCCACAGCCAGGGAGCTCACGTTCTTCTCCCAGTTACTTCCACCAATACAGTCGAGGATCACATCCGCTCCTTTTCCTGCCAAGTTACCACAAGATACTGCACTACTAGGGATGGAAGTCATCAACTCATAAGTCGATCTAATCTTCATTGATCTTATTAATCGACTGACGATTAATCGATGAGTGGCCATTAAGAAACATGTGAAACACTAAATGCAGAGATGCTCAGATGTTGTGTTTGAGGAAGTGAAGTGCGTTAACCCACAACAGGCTCAAGACAGTCATCGTGACTTTTTCCATCACGTGACATTACATCTTATCCACAGCATATTAGCAGAAATTTAGCAGCAAATTTCTGCTAAAAAAATCTGAAATTTTGAGATGAATCTCGGAAATTTCTAGAAATGTTTGAGTTTGAGTCAAACATTTATAAATAAGATGTTGGCTTGTCTGAATGAGCGTTGTTAAGCTGATAACTAGACTCTGTTTGGACCGTTTCTCTTTCCCCTTTCTGGCATGGCCCCGCCATCTTTGTTTCTATATCAACTGGCTCCACTTAAGGATGACCAGCAGCGCCCTCCTCCAAACTACAACACTAAAAGACAGTCGAAGTGGATGTTATTAGTTAATCGACTGGAACTCATTTTAATCAAATAAACCATAAAATTTACAATTCATTATAGGTTGATTAATATATTTGCATCAAATTGATGGCAACTTAAAACACGAGGAAATTTACATTAGACTGGAAAACAATTCTCCCAGACTTTAAAAGCCGTTTGCAGAGCTTCACATTTACCTCCTGTGAAGTCATGGACTCCCTGAACAAAGCTCTCCTCTTTGTAGTTGTATCCAGCCGCTGCGCCCAGCTTCTCGGCCAGCTGCAGCTTCTCTCGGCTCCCCGCTGTCACGATGGGCACGGCGCCGAACAGACGGGCCAGCTGGACGGCAGCCGTTCCCACACCGCTGGCTCCGGCGTGAACCAGCACCACCTCACCCTGCTTCACCTGCGCTGCGGTGGAAAACAAAAGATGTGACGCACGGAAATGAGCTATGTTTTTTTTTTATTTCTTTAGTACAATAACTCCTTCAAAGGGTGTGAAATTACAAACTGGGTATGTAAACTCCAAGAACACAAAATCTTACAGCATATTTTTGGTCTAGTTTCAAGTGCAAGTGTTTTAGTACTTAACACTATTTCTCTTATAACAAAGGACTAAATGTTTTGTTATAAGTGAAACAATCTAGTTTCTTTTATGAAAAAACTATTTTTTCATCAATATTTAGAATTTATTGACGAAAAATAAGCTCCTAAATCTTGCAAAAAAAAAAAAAAAGTTATTTGTATAAGATTTGCACTAGAAACTAGACCAAAGTGACAGTAAGATTTTGTGTTTTTCCAGAGTATTTGCAGTATTTTGTAAAAGCACCCGTGCTCATAGAAGCTTTTCTAATTTTGTGATGTTAAATCCTCAAACTTAGCTGTATTTTCTCATGATTTTATGTGTGAGACCAACTCAACATAGTGCACAATTCAAAGTTATGTACTTCCAGCAGAACAACCATAGAGCCAGAGCTTTTTATTGGTTTTGGTCCAAAAGTATGAGTTAGAATATTAGATTAAAATCCTGACCACTTATGTACCACTTTGTGTTGGTCTTTCACACTGAAGTGTTGAAAAACTTCCACAACTGAAGTACGAATATTTTTTGTAAGGTTCTGTGCTTCACCTTGTGTTGGTCCGTGTTATCTAATCACATTGCTGTCATTATGAGTGTACCTATGAAAACCAGCAGCTGAAAAGCGGTGAGCCAAGCCTCCGGGATGGCAGCAGCCTGGCAGAACGTGAGGTTGTCGGGTGCCGGTATCAAAAGCTCCTCGGGAACAGAAACATATTCAGCATATCCTCCTCCGGCCAGCAGAGCCATCACCCTGTCGTCTGGTTTCCAGTTCCCCTTCACGCCTTGACCCAGACGGTCCACCGTTCCAGCGACCTCCAGACCGATTATGTCGCTCTCACCCGCAGGAGGAGGATACAAACCTCTTCTCTGCAGAGGAAAAACATGATAAGGTTCTAAAATCTCCTTCAATCCAAACCACAGATTCCTGCTCTTGAACATGCATCTAATTTGGCTAAACCTGTAACAAGTCGGCCCTGTTGAGGGCAGCTGCTTGGACTTTAATTAGGACCTCTCCGTCTTTCGGTGTAGGTCTGGGGATGGAGCGCAGCACCAGATTCTCTGGTCCTCCAGGGACATCAACACAAACTGCCCGCATCATCTTTGCAAAGCTTGAGCAACTCTTATTCCAGCTCTACAAAACACAGCAAACAAGCATTTCAATTAGACATGATTGTTAGGCTTTCATTTTTACACAGTTCCTTCATCCGTCTATATATTTCCATAACAATTGTTACAGATTTTCATCCACTTACCGTGTTGCAGGTTTTTCTTAGCATAAAAATCCCAGTTTGAAGAAAGTGAGGCATTTTATAATCTCGGGATGCAATATGATAAAAGTAATAATAAAGTGTTGGGAAAAAAATGAAGAGATAAAATGAACATTGAAAATGACATGCAGTCAAATTATATATATATATATATATATATATATATATATATATATATATATATATATATATATATGTATATATAAAAAAAGTAAACAGAAGCTTGATTTAGAAGTGATCAACTAAAAGTGAGAATTTAAATGGCAGTCGCTTCTAGCAGTCTGATGAATAAAAGGGTGGATGCGTGTGTGTTTTTTGGACGCTTCTGCTTCCCGTACCGCAGAGTGAGCAGCGGGTATGCCAAAGGCAGCGAATAACGAAACTATAAAGCAGAAGAAAGAAATGAATGAACCAAAGGTAGAAACGCAGAAGAGAAACCACAAATCAAACAAAAAAAAAAAAAAAAACCCTGTAGTAATTTAGTTTCGAAATGACACAGTTACCACAGGTTAATACGCAGTGCGCATGCGCTGAAATAAAAATACTTTCTGTCGAGTGTTTTTGATTAAAGCAAATGCAGTGGACAACTCTGGTTTAGTCACCTGAGCTACTGAGCGGCGAAACGTACAGATAATCCACGCAGACCAACCTGAAGCCGGTTATTTTCCGTGTTGAGGCAAAGAGCAACTAAATGACGAACTCACCAAGCAGCGATGGAAATAGTTAATTCGCTCTGAAGAGACTCTTTTGGGAAGTTTTGTGGCTGGAGTCCAGTTCGGCGCAGTTCCGGCCACCCTCCTCCAGGGGGCGGCAGTATAACTAACCTACCCACATAGGCGTTAAAGGAACATTTCAACGAAATGTCGCTTTCTCTTATTTTAGGAAGGATAGTGGGGGGTGAAAAATCTAATCTAATAACAGATAAATAATAGATAATCCTGCTGTATTGTTTCTAAAGGTGAAGATGGAAACTAAAACTTGGAAGAGTTATATAAAAATGTTAATTTTAAATAGCAAAACACAAACCTACCCATATTTTCAATATTTCTTAGTTATTCATAACCTTAAACGTTTTTCACATTTTGTCCCATAGCAACAGCAAACTTCCCTGCATTTTATTTTGATTCTATACAGTGAATTATCATGTTAGATACTATTGTGAGGTAAGGACCCTTCCAACCTTAAAGACTTGGAGCTCTAAAGATCTCTAAAGATAAATGAGCCAAATACCAGTGTTAAAATCCAAAAAGCTTGTCAGTGACAATAAATGGGGTTGATAACTATTGTTATATTAATATTGACAAGAGTATAAAGAAATATCTTAATCTCATGTTCAATAAAATGTAACTAAAAGCCTTTTTTAATAAAATAAAAAAAAATTTGAGAACTTCCAACCTGTTTTTTTTTCTTTTTAAATCAGAAACAAACTTTTGTTGTTGAACAAAATTTTTCTTAATCTAAGTCTTTCAGAGCTGTGAATATTTTTGCACTTCACTGTCTACTAGGAGAATTGCACATTGTTAACTTCATTTAGCAGAAGTTTAATGGCTGAGAGGTCGAGGTAAAAACTAGCTTTATTGGTTTTTCTGGCAGCTGAAATCCCCTCTGCTGCCGAGAAACATCTAAAAGAAAGATGATATCACACACTACCTTGTGACGTCATAAATGCTTGAAACATCTGTTTATGACATCACAGCTATTGGGTGCATCTCCCCGCATGTCCGAGTTATGTCATTCTGTCTGATTCAGGTGCGCAAGGAGCAAGTTTCACTTCTTTGATCCCAAAATACGTCCAAGTACTTGGAAAGAGCTGAGACGACCGTTTGAATTGTCAGAATATAAACGCTGAAAACATGGAAAAGCAACGTAGCCACAGTCTGAGCAAAGACTGGAAAATGAGAGGAAGCAACCCCAGTGATTTGTGGGCGCGGCGTAAAAACCTCAGGTATGACATCCTCGCTCGATACCGAGGAATCACAAAGTTGATCACCGAGGAGGAAGGTCAGCTGTTTGAAGTGGCTGACGTTGTCTCAAGTCAGCTGAATATGGCTGCGATATTAAAGCAGTTCAATAAGATTGCAAGCGTCAGAATCCGGCACAGAAACCCGGCTGCCATTCCCAGCAAGGATTCGTTTGGTTTGTGGGCTTTGCGTAAAAAATGCAGGGATGAGCTTCTTGCACGTTTTAGGAAGGTTCCCAAATCAGTGATGGAAGACGAATCCATGGACTGCACTGAGGACAGAAAACTGGTAAGTTTGGAGTCTTGGAAAAATCAGGGTGAGATCCCCCGCAGGGATTCTTCTGACTTGTCGAAAAGACAGGAGCCACACTGGTCCAGAATGGCTGCTTCCACCCAACAGAAATATGGGAGCAACTCTATGAAGAAGTCCAACACCAGATTCAGTGGTTGGCATCAAAGAAATGAGGGATTCAACAGCAAAAAGAGTTTCTCCCAGGTACAAACTCAGAGAAAGTATCCTGGGAAAAATAGGGCCACTGCTCCAAAGGATAAAAGACCCAACTTCAGACAACAAACTCCAAACTTTTATCAACGCCATCCTGGCAACGACTTTGCAAATGGCCAGAGTAACCACTGCAAAAGACCGCCGCTGAACCAAAGACAGTTTCCACAGCAGGAATGGAGAGGACATTATCACACATGGAATCAGACAAGGTCCAGAGGAAATATGTTGCCGTCAACAGACCAAGGGTCCATCTGCTTTCCTGGTCCACAAAGGCCTGGAGGACAAAGTGGAAACAGGAATGTCCAAAATTTTAGGAGATCAGAAGTTGAAAGACGAAATCTTTCAGCTCAGTTTAACAGCAGAAATGCAAATATTATTTCTGTCAACAGGTTCTTTGAGTTCCAAAGTTTCAGAGCACAACAAGAAACTTGGAAAAATCAAAACTGTGGAAGATATTATTGAGCTCTCTTGAAAACACACGCAAGATAAAACGCTGAATTAAACCAAAAAAGACCAAAAAGAAAGAAAGCACCGATGTTCAGTTCAGTTCTCTTTGAGTTCAGTTCAGTTCTTTTTGAGTTCAGTTCAGTTCTTTTTGAGTTCAGTTCAGTTCTTTTTGAGTTCAATTCAGTTCTTTTTGAGTTCAGTTCAGTTCTTTTTTTAGTTCAGTTCAGTTCTTTTAGCAGTTTGTTTCTGTCTTATAATTTATTTTTATTTTGCCTTACTTTACTTTGAAACCACTATGTAGTTTCAATAAACATAACAAAAAAGTTGGATTTACCCCTTACCTCTATATCAAAAAAATATATGAGCCTATGAGGTCACAAAGGTCTATGAGGTCACAGAGGCTTGTGAGGTCACAGAGGCTTGTGATGTCACAGAAGCCTATGAGGTCACAAGGTTGTGAGGTCACAGAGGCCTGTGAGGTCACAGAGGCCTGTGAGTCATAGAGGCTTGTGAGGTCACAGAGGCCTATGAGGTCATAGAAGTCTTTGTGTTGGGACATTTGTAGCCCATATGGTTGGAGAATCTTTTGTGAAGTGGCTCTCAGTCCGCTCCTTGTGGAGCTTACCCAAATCATTAAAGGATTTTGCTTCGAAGTCTGGTCAAGATTACCTGTAACCTATTTCATCAGTTATCCCCGTTTCGGTTGGAGCTTTTCCCACTTTACATTTCCCTTCCACTTAACTTTCTATGAATATGTTTTATTATTAATTTACTTTTTTTAAACAATATTCTCATTTTCTGAGATAAAATTTGGGCGTTCTCTTTCTATAAACCATAATCAAAAAACCACAGGAAGACTCAATATTTTTCATTAAGTGTAATAACTCACCTCAGTCATGTAATGTGACTTGTATTCAGAACTGCTGACATAAGATGTAGGGTGTTTACATCACAAAACAACTTATTTACTGGCAGTAAAAAAATGTGCATTTCAAAATGTTCATCTTTGTGTTCAGGTTTCATCAACTTTGTCTTCATTTCACCAATAATAGTAGGCACCACATACACAAATACAATATAGTATGTACCATTATATTTATTTTCACTTCCACGACATGCGAATATGAATAAATCAAAACATTTCCTTGTGCTATTTTTTTTCCCCAACATGAAATCATATAAACCTTTTAGACAATCTGCAAGGACAAGGTTTGAGTTGGCATTAACAATAAATGGATGGCTCCCCATTTAATCATAAATGTTTCATGGATTAATGCAATTCATGTATTTATGTGCAATTCAAGTGTTAATCTGGAAAACATGTCTGTGTCTTGAGTAACTGGATTTCTTCCCAAACATACAGTATAATGTCACCATGTTAACACAAAGAGCAGATTTGCTTGTTATGCTGTTTCATGAAAACTGCATACATTCAAGAAAGAAAACATTTTCTTCTGAACAATAACGAAAGTAAAACTAGGAAAAATGGAAAGTTTTCTTTCTCTTCTTGGAGACGATGGAACAATTATATAGTGGACTTGTGCTGAAGAGAGAATTGAGATAAGAGTCCTGAACCAGAAGGGGGCGCTACAGCTCCAGAATACACCAAAAAAAACGTTGGATAAACAGCACAGTGCTTCCACAACAGAAACAATCATAGAGAGATTGTTCAATTCAGATGACAGAGGTCAGCGCGACAGAGATTGTGATGAGGAAAAAACATTGTGACATGCTGAAAGGTTAAAAAAAAAAAAAGGTAAACTTTACAAAAAACTGACCTTTTGAGCAAACTCCTGTATTATGTATATCCAACAGTTATAATTTACATACTGGAGAATAAATTAAACAATATCGTTAGCTTTCTTTATGGCCGTTAAAGCTCTGTGCACAGGAACCTCCATCAGCAGGCTGCAGTTTTTCTTCCACTTGGGAGAATTGGCAAGCAGTTCGTCTGCAAAAGCGCACAAGTATAGAAGACTTTACAACAAGTTTACAAAAATTATTTACTTTAGTCTAAGTAAGAGAATATAAAAAGTCGCATGTGCAATTGTAATAAATATAAAATACTAGGATATTTTAGATTTAAAAACATATTACAAGTACTCATCAGGTCTGAACGCTGGGTGTAGCCATGAATCCAGCCCTGAACTTTCATGGACACATAAAGACAATTACAAAGTCAGTCTTCTATCGCCTGAAAAACGGTTCTAGGATTAAAGGACTAACATTCCAAAAAGAAATCTTGAGGTCTCGCGTTCTCTCTAAAACTATGAAAACAGTTTCGCAGAGAATAGGCTTAAATTATTTCTGTTTGTTTATAAAAATCACTGCATCACTCAGCACCAAAATACATCAAAGATATGTTGTCATATCGTCCATCCAGCCCAGTCCGGTCCGGTCTTCTGATTCAAGTCAACCCCCAGAATCAGAGGTTCAATAATTATATCACAACTAAAGGAAAACTATATAACACAATGGGATGTTTATCACAGTGAACAATAACCTTACCTTCGCAGTTCAGGTGGACTCCAGTAGGAAGACACCTGGTGTGGTCGGTGTACTCCAACGTGCAGAGCAAGGGTGTCTTGTCCTTGGGCACAGTGAACAGCAGCACCAGTATCGAACACAACAGATTGCTTTCCATCACTTCAACGGACTTATGTTGCTCCTGCAGCATAAGCAAGAGGAAAATATCAGCGTACTCATTCAGAACCAGAAGCTTCAGCTCTTATATTATTGTAATTAAGGTTCTTCAATGGGCTCTTAAAGGTGTATGCACCACTTTTAAAAAAACAAACAGGTTTTTGTATGTTAGAAAAGTAAACCATGACAAATCTGTTAGTGGTTAAGGTCAAAATACCTACGTGTGCACACCGATAAATAAATGGTCTATTTAAGCAACATTTGGTCAACTTAGTGTTGCCAACCACAACATGAAGAGAGTGAGAACAATTCCTAACAAATGCTAGTTGTGTTCAACATGAAACAATTCTCTGTACTCTTACAACATTATTTTTTACATAAATCTGGCACCTTCACAAGCTTCAGCTGCTGCCTGCGGCCTGCAAACGCATTCAGATGCTGGCTGACTGTGGCCAGGAAAGCCCTGTGGTCGGTTCGCAAGTCGCTCTGCTCAGCCAGGCTGTTCAGAGGAATGAAAGGCGGGATGTTGTGGCGGCTGATCCTAACGTTTGGCTTCAGGTTGAGCTCCAGGTTGTAGGTGTCCAAATACACACCCTCGTACTCGGTCGCCAGAGAGAAGCACATGCCTTTCCCTCTGTTTGTTGCGACGGCGTCATACCCACCTGGCAAATAAAGTCGGCGAATAAATAACAGCAATTAGGTAGCGAGAAAATTTGAAAAAAAAAATGAAATTCAGATGTCACCGTTACCGATGAGGTTGTGAGCATGAAGAAGATCCGTCAGCTCAGAGTGTCTGGCCATCAGGTGGAACAACTCTGAGCTCTCCGAGTCTACGTCCATTTCCTCGTCTTCTCCATCTTCTCGCAATTTGCCTGCAGGCGCTCTCAGTTTCTGGAGCTTCTGCAGGAGGGGGAGGCAAACATAGACAAAATATTATTTACTCAAGGATGCTGTGGCTTAATTCTGAGGTCAGGATTTGGGGGAGCTGAGACTTGTGCTTTTTGCTTCGAGTCTCACTGAAAAAGTCTTATAATTTTCAATCTCTAAATTAAAGAAATTAGATTATTAATAGATGAAGGAGACAAAAAAAAAACGATCCACGTTTTTGTTTCAGGCCCAATATTTTTTTAGGCCAAAGAAAAATCTGTACATTCAAAATTCTGCAGCTACAATCCAGAATCAAGGAGACAGCAAGAAAATATTACACCATAATTGTGTGCAACGTCTAAATACGTTTGTTTAAGAGAGCAGCATTGGCTCAGAGCCTCAGAAGAAGCTTCACCTTGTGTATCTGCAGCTCTGCCTTCAGCTGGTCTCTCTGCGAGGTCAACGCTACAACTTTAGCCTTTAGCTCCTTCACTCGACTCGGCTGCTGTGGGACCTGGCTCCCCCGGCTCCCCCGGCTCCGGGCCTGAACTTCCAGCAGACTCAGGTGGCTCAAAACACCTGGAGGAAGAAAACACTTTCACAAACCCCGAAATGAATGCAGCGACGGCTAACATGCTGGCGTCGCACACAACGTTATTTCAAGCTAACAAGAAGTTAGCTTCCGGGTTCCGGCCTACCCCTTGTCGAGGCTCCCTCCATGTTTGTCCACCTTGTTCCTTGTTAATTCAGCTACCTCTAAATTAGCAACTAAAATATCCCGCACTTCTTGTTGTTTTCAATTTTCGCGGTTGTTGCGTGAGGACGCTACGTCGCCCTGACGTCAGAAACTGCCGGAAGAGAATCGACAGCACGCTTAGCGTGGCTGTGGGTAAAAGGTGGTGGACGCGCTGTTCAGTGTTTTCAGTAGGGGAAATTAAAACAGGGAGGTCAACTTTCTGCAGCATGTGGCCCCGAAACTGATACTCATGCGGAAACAGGTTCAATTTAACACATTTAGAGCCCTTGAAAGTCCGACCAACATGTGTTTACTGATTAGTGAATGTGACCCGCATGTCAGTGCTCCCTCCAACTAAAGGTGAGTCAGCTTTTTTGTTTTTTGTTTTTTTTTTAAATCAGAGTACACTTTTCTGATTTATTTATGCTGATCAAATGTATTTGTTTTAAGTGAATATTTTCACGAGTGTGGTCTATTGAATGCATTTTGGAGTAATAAGCTTTACTGGGCACATCAAGCTTATTGCAGCTGGTTGGTGAGCTTTTTAGATTTATTTAGCTTTCACGGATATTGTTAATGAGCATAAAGGTTGAGAAACGTTTTGCACTTTTTCATAGCGCAAACAATGACATCCAAACAACCTTATTATGTGGTTTGTGCAGAGGTCAGTTTACCTGGCAATCAAGAAATAGGAAGTCAGTGTGATGATAAAAATAGTAAAACTTTTCTTTTTCTTTTTATTAAGTCATTTTAAATTAATTAACGTAAATATGACAAGGCTCAGTTTTCCATTATTTTTGAGCAAAACCTGGTTGTTTTTTTTTGTTTTTTTTTTCCCTCTAATAAAAGTTAGGCTTTGTGACAATTTAACAAAATCTGCATCATACTAGATAAAGTCTGTGATGCCATTCGGCCAAATACTCTGTATTTGTTCATAGTGAAAATAAGTTAAACGAATAAGGTTCCGAGTCAGCTAATAGCATGACTAAATTAATGCAAGTTTAGCGGTTTGAAATTTGATAAGAGTCTTACAAGCATTTTTTATTTATTTATGTTTTTGGAACCCTAACTCTACATTTTCAGAAACATGACCGAGTGAGCGCTCTTGGAAGCAAACTATCTTTGAGGTTTTTCTCTCCAGTAACCTTGCCAACAAGAATTTAGGCACTTAGGAGGAAGTAAACGATTTACGATTTGTACCTTGGAAAATCTCGTTTTTGTACGTATTTTTGTGGTTGGAAGACTGTTAAGCATTGGTGGCCAGTTTTTTGTTTGTTTGTTTTTTTGTTGATAAATTGTACAACAGTGTATTTTTTAGGGTAGCGTTAAGATCGATGTTCTAGCTAGCTGAACGGTTGCTATGGGAGATTAAAGGATTCCTCAAACATGCTAGAAAGAATCAAAAGCAACACTCAAGGTATATTTCTGATGAGGGAATAAAATTATAACATGATGTAAAGCTAAAAATATATGATACTCCCCCTTTAAGAAGAGACAGCTGTCTAACCCTGTGAGGGTCTCTCAAAAATGAGAAATTTATGTATGTTTTTTCTTTTACTTGAAGCTGTCCTTTGGCTCCCTTGTGGGGCATCAGGAGCCATTCTGACTGTCAATTTTATATTTATACTATAAGTTTAAAAACATAAAGTTGCCTTTGACCCTCCTAGTTAATTTAGAGCTAAACACAAATGAAAGTTTCCAGCTTTCTCAGATAACAGCCTCAAGGATCTGCTGCGACCTCGTCTATAACAGACTGCAGTGTTCATATAGTGTAGATAAGCTAACTAAATCACAACAAAACCCATTTTTTGTATACAACATTTAAAGAAACTTTTTAAGTTATGTAGGTTTTGGGGGGGTTTTTCCTGGAGATTTTTGGACCGACACAAACAAACTAATTGAAATAAACATCAGAAAAGAGGAGGAAAAATAAGAATAAACAACACTTTCTATGGGGTTTAGTTCAAAATTACGAATATTATATGTAGAGTTCAACGCTGATGTAGGGTGGTTAATTACAAAGGAAATGTCTCTATTTTTTCAGATATTGTTTACATTTTTCTGAGGAATATCTGAGGTATAAAATCAGAAGATCCATTGCATAGACGTCATATATTATATCCATGTTGGTTCCTCCCTTTACCATTTTCTTACTGTTCCCTTTTTTGTTTGGCATTATTACATTTTTAATTCTCATATTTCATGGGGTTTTTTTGTTTTGTTTTTTTTGTAGGCTTTCTGGATTGTTGTGACTGATGGGTGCGAAGAAAAGCATTTCCGATTCGCATGAAGGAGCAACACAAAGAGCCGCTTGATCTCTCCGGCCTAGGAAGCAAACCAAGATGGACCCGTCCGATCAAAAGCACTTTTCAGCCGTGGACTACGTCGTGTTTGCCCTTCTACTGGCCGCTTCCGTGGCCATCGGGCTGTTCTACGCCCTGTCCGGGGGCCGCCAGCGCACCACGCAGGAGTTCTTGATGGCAGACAGGAGCATGCGGTGTCTCCCTGTTTCGCTGTCGCTCATCGCCTCCTTCCAATCAGCCGTGGCCATCATCGGCGTCCCGGCCGAGATCTACGCTCACGGCACCCAGTACTGGTTCATCGGCTGCGCTTACATTCTGGGGCTTTTAATTCCTGCTCACGTTTTCATTCCATTGCTATACAGGCTGAGGCTCTCCAGCGCTTACCAGGTGTGTAAAAATACAACAACAAAAAACCCCCCCGTCCGTTTACGTCAACAACGAGTCAGCGTTGTTGTTCTTGTTTTGCAGTATCTGGAGCTACGGTTCAGCAAAGTAGTGCGGATATGTGGAACGTCAACGTTTATCTTTCAAATGGTGGGTGCATTCAGATACCAGTCAGCCATCCTGTAACGTTTTCTTGGTAAAATAACTTGTGTAACATCACCTGAGACTTGCATGTGCCAAAATGGAAAACCAGCAGTGATGTAGTGAAGTTGCATGGAAACTCTTTTGTGATTATGCAAAATGCAGGAACCGTCCTTCAAACTTTAAGAACATTTAGGGTCAGGTTTTTAACTCTTCTTAGAGTCGATATGGCCACTCTAAGTGGCTCTGAGATGGAAGTATTTAGTTCAGAATTTGGTGTCATGTGTTGCCCTCTGATGGAGCGGCAACCATTCTCTCCAACACGCTCCCACGCCCCTCAAAAAAAATCTGAAAAATGTGGCATGCATTTTTTAGTCCCTCCCACTGAGTTAATAAACTGTCTGTACAGGCATTACAGTCAAAATGTTCTATTATTTAGTCCATTTTTATTTGCAAAGAAGCTGAAGTGGTTTTTACTGAATCTCTAGGCAAAATCCAGTAAAATCTGCCCAATCAGTGCAGAGTGAAAAGCATAAAGGGTGTTTTGTGTATTTTACTGTCTTTTTTTCCCCCCTCTCTTTAAAACACTCAAGTTTCTGATTTGTCTCTTAACTTGATTTAAGGTTGTCTATATGGGTGTTTGTGTGTACACGCCTGCTTTCGCTCTAAACGCAGGTATGAGAAGTTTGATGTTTTAATTTGATTCATTAAATCGGAGTTTGAAACGAATTCCAGGATGTTGCTGTGTTTTACTTTCAGCTACCGGATTTCAGCTTTGGGGAACAGTGCTGGTAACCGGACTAGTGTGCACTTTATATACGACACTGGTGAGTTGACTTGAACGTTGAGAGAACTGACCGATGAGCGCTCTCTGTCTGGAGCAATGATGTTAGCATGTTGTAGTCGCTCCTTTCAGTTAATTAACCAAATTATGCAAAAAAAACACACAAAAAAAACATTTCCCTGTGTTTGTAAAACAGCTGAATTGTGTCTGTTTTTGAGATTTTATGCCGTGTCCGTAAAAAAACACCATTGATTCTTGGACGACTTTATGTGGACATAATTACAGAATACTACCAAATTACTCTTATTTGAGGTTTCAAAGATTTGAAAAAATCTGAAAAACCATTTCAGATTGACAGCTAAATGTGTCTTGCAGGGTTGAAAGAGAAGTAGCGAAGGAAGGAAACCGTAACTCCTACACGGTTTAATTTTGGACAGAACAGTCCACACTGGACCTGGCAGATATTTTAAATATTCAAAATTAAACACAACCAAAAACAATAAATAAAATGGGGGGGGAAACACACACACACTCAACAGAAACCATAAATAAAACGTATTACGAACACTGCAAACAAAATCGCCCTTCAAATATTAATCTTGAGAATGGAAATTTTCAGCTCATTTTAATCTTATCGTGCGATTAATTGCTTATTGCTCCAGGCTTTTGCAGAAAAATCCTGGAAGCGGTTTGAATACTGTTCCAAGTTTTCCAGTCTCATTTCTTGAGGCTGTTGCGTTGCCATTTAGATCTGGCTGTGAGGTGTGACCGGATGTTTCCACTCGGCTCCTCGCAGGGTGGCTTGAAGGCGGTGATCTGGACGGACGTCTTCCAGACGCTGGTGATGTTCGCGGGCCAGATCGCCGTCATCATCGTGGGAGTGGAGCGGACCGGAGGAATGTCGGAGGTCTGGAGGAAAGTGAAGGAGGGAAACCGCCTCTCTGGACTGGAGTGAGTTCAGTGACTGCTAAGGCCTTGAGCATTATCAAAATAAACGTCAACTAATTTAGTGATTGATTCATTGTTAACTGGTGCATACGGACTAAAAAAGAGGCCGTTTGCTGAACGAACAACACACACACGGCGGTAATTAAGACGAAACCATACGAGAAATACATAGATTTTACATTTAAGACAAAAAAAACCCCAAAACTTTTGTTTGTAAATTATTTCTAGCCAGACTCCTCATGTGGCATAGTTTTAGCTTCACCTGGTTCAAATTAAAAAATTCACCCAATAAGCATCTTTTTTTTTGCAGTCAATAATTGGTTTCCTAAATTAATCAACAGATCAGCCCTACGCTGCTGCATTGATGATAAGTTGAGCAGAAAGTGCAGAGCTTTTCACATGTTGATGCTAGAAATATTTTTGAGCAAAGTGAATTGTTGTGTATATTTTAAAATGTACCCAACTGTGTAAAACACGGTTAAGTGGTTCAACGAAAAATCTGCAGAATGTGCCAAAAAACAACTTTAAAATCGGATTAATTGTCAGATGAACTAAAACAGTCGATAGTTGCAGGCCTGAATGAAATCCTAACTTTAAAACGGTTTTCTGTGTTTCAGCTTGAACCCAGATCCCACAGAGAGACACACCTTCTGGACTCTGGGGGTCGGCGGGATTTTCCTCATGTTGTCCCTGTACGGAGTCAACCAGGCTCAGGTCCAAAGATATCTCAGCGCGCGGACAGAAAGAGAAGCTGTGAGGTATTTTGTTTTTGTTTCTGTTATTATTATTATTATTATTATTATCAGTTATTTCTGTACAAATGAATCTGAAGAGTGTTCCCTGGTCTCAGACTAAAGTGCTTTACATCAATTTCCAGCTTCCTGCAAAGTTTTTTCACTTATTGGCGCATTACAAACCTGAAAGTATTTTATCAGAATGTTCTTACATGAAATACAAAGGAGTGCATGATTGTCAATCAATAGAAACATTGTTTTTCAAAATTCTTTACATTTAAAATGTCTTTCAGAAATCACCTAACTGGCAATAAATAATGCTTATGAGACAAAATGTGGAAGCATCTGTTTGTATCGGGTTTATACGACGGTGTTATTAGGACCGTTGTGGGTAATTAAAAAAGGAGCAAAATCTCCACCAAAAAAGGTTTTTTTTTTTTTTTTTTTAGAATAATTTCAGAAATTTTCTATCAAAAACAAGGACATTTCTGAGCTCCGAAAATCAAAAATGGGTGAGAAAGGAACTTAGAAATGTTTAAATCTATCTTGGAAATATAATGGAAAAAAATGTGAAAATCTCAGATTTTGCAAAGTCAAAAATTTTGATTTATCCCAGAAGCTTTTTTTTAAAAGAAAATTAAGAAATTTTCACGTTCTAGAACATTTTGCACTGTAGATTTTCCCAGAAAGTGTGTGAGGCAAGAAGCGTTCAGGGTCTAATAGTTTGTACACCAGGGGGCGCTGATGGACTTATCACACGGATAACCTCCTGATTAGATGGGTAGATTAGGCTGTAATCAGAGTTTTTCTGAATTAATTTTATGGTTCCAGTTTCCGATTACCCAACACGTGGGTTTGCAGTATTTGTTTACAGTTCAGGACCAAACACTGGTTTGCTTTTAGCAGATTTATTCCAGTAAAACACTTACGTTTTCATCCATGATCTCTCATCAGATTGCCAATTAAAGATGGCTGCTTTCTTTTTATTCTTCTCTCCTTTATTTTCCTTTTCTTTTTTTCCTTTAAAAAAAAAAAAGAACAAAATTTCCACTCTTCCTCTTTCACTGTCATCAGATGCAGCAAAACTTTGCAATGGAAGCATTTTACATCAATCGTAGATGGCATCAAAATGTTTTTGTGCCAAACAGGGATTCTATCCAACTTCAATGGGGGGATCTTTGAGTGAAAATGTTTCCCATGTGTGTGTGAGCAGGTCGTGCTACATGGCGTTTCCTTCCCTTCAGCTGGCTCTGGGTCTCAGCTGCATCATGGGCCTCGTCATGTTTGCACGTTACTGTGGAGAGGACTTTTCCGAGAAGCTGGGCAGCTCTTCCAGAGATGCGGTGAGTCCCCATCTTTCCCTCAAATGGCCTCAAGTCATTTTATTTATTTATTTTCTTTAGAAAACACGAATGTAGTACAGAAGGAAACCGACTTCCAGCTAAAATTGTAAAAAATGTGACCTGACGGCAAACTCCAAAAAGAAAAAAATGCAAATTCTGCAGCCTGCGTATTTGCATGTGCAACAGTAACGTTCACATCGCATTTCTCATGCGACTTAGATATGGAGTCTGTTTGCTGACCGGGGTCATGCTGTCACATTTGTTTTGTGGTTTCTATTGACTAAATGAATATATGCAAAAACCAGAAGCTTCCAGGAAGCATTGACGTCAGCTCTGCCTCAAACAGATGGTGATATACTTCGTGATGGACATGCTGCAAGGCCTGCCCGGACTGCCCGGACTGTTTGTCGCTTGTCTTTTTAGCGCGGCGCTCAGGTACGGGACTTTACGCCGTGTCAGCAGAGTTCTCTTATCAGGCCTCCTTATCGGCAGCTGTGTGTTTACTTTTGCAAATGTCGAGTTGTTTGTTTTTTTTTTAGTTTAGTTTTGTTTTTGTTTTCATGTTTTAGGAAAGTAAAAAAAATATATATATATTTATTTTATTTTAATTTATTTGCATTTTCTTTCAGCTTTGGATGAGTTTTGAAAACACACACACACACACACACAATATTTGTATTTTCACATAAAGTTGAACTTTTTTGCCTTCTTTAATTAATTTTAACTGCAGAGGTGAATTAATTAAAATTTGAAACCAACATAATTTGACTGAGAGTGTAACTCAGAGAAGCAGCCTTGAGGCTCATGGTAACTTTTGTGAGACTAAAATGCAAAACACTATGTGTAGTTAAAAAAAAAGCAAAAAGTAACATAACCCACAATTAAGACAAATTTGTTTAGAGCTGCAAAGGCTACTTTACCTTTACTAACTATAAAACCTATTTGATTTCTAAAGCACATAAGAAAATCATGTGAAATTGTTCCTTTGTAGAACAAAGGAACTGTGATTTAATTTAGCTATAGTCACAGTTCGTTGCATGTAAAAAGAACTACCGTACATCAAAAGGAGGCAGCACTTAGATTGTGGATTATTTGTATAATGCAAAATGATATACATCAATATGTAAAGTACTATAGTACAAAAATTCCCAGAGGAAATGTGTTCAGTTATCCAGTTGAGGCGGAGATGTTTTCTAGAACTGAAAGTTAGCATACTGTTAGGCTTTCTTTTATGTTTGTCACTGGTAATTGGATCAGTTACTCCAGACAAAGCTAAAAAATAAGATTTTATTGTTCAGATTAATAGAAAACAAAATATATTAGAGAAGTAGGGAAGAGGATTAGGGTGACTGAAAAAAAAAAGAATTCTGACTTTAATCAAGATTCAAGGGGAGGAGGATGAGTAGGACTACATGGAGGGTGATTGACAGCGCTAAAACCCTCCCCTTGGCTCTGATTGGTTGTTTCCAGTTTACACTGGGAGAAGGCAGAGGAGATTATCTGTCTCATAAAATCGTGTCAAGAGATAGATATTTTCAACAAATATGTCAAACAAATATGTAAAAAAAATTTTTTTAAAATAAAAGTTATGTACTGCACCTTCTTAAAGGTGCAGTACATCTGAGTGGACTGACAGCCACCACGTTACTGCATGTCAGGTTTTAAAATTACTTTGATTGCATAAGGGTCCAGATCATTCACTTTTAACAAAGAAGTTCAAAAAGAGTTTTGCTTCAATCTGAAATGTGGATTTATATACAAAAAATTTATTTAATAATCATGAAGTCCTAAAACTAAAACTGAATAACCTGGGGCATCATCGCCAAGGATGAGGAAAGAAAATGGGCAACATGAAGCCAAAGGGATCTGCTGTGTGAAGGCACAATTGCATGGCATTCACAGGCTGAAGTAAAAGTTTTATTTCCCATTGATTTACAAGAAATTTACATGAATGGGTTTGTTAACGACCTCCTTTATTACAAACTTTTTCGTTAGAAACCGAAACATGCAAGACGACACAGACGGCGGGTTTTTCCTGTATTCCTCATGTTAACAGAGGAAGTGTGTGTTGTGCCAGAGTGGAAACCGTTTAGCGGTAACCTGAAATGCTTGATGTGGTCTTCACAATGAAAAAAACCATGTCAGGTGATCACGTTGCTTCACACACACACACACACACACACACACACACACACACACACACACACACACACACACACAAAAATAAAACCTGAAAACCTGTTCAGCTGTTGTGGATTCGCGCAACTTTTAACATCGCAAATAACAGAAAACACAGGCGTGGGTTTATGTTTCGCTTTCACCATTCAGCACCATCTCGTCCGCCTTCAACTCTCTGGCCACCGTGACGATGGAAGATCTCATCAAGCCGCATTTCCCTTCCATGTCGGAGGAGAGAGCGACGCTGCTGTCCAAAGCTTTAGGTGAGCCGCTGTCGGCTTTAAACTTTGCTAAGCTGAAGTTTTAGTTTTACTTTCTCACGGTTCATGATGTGGCTCTGCCTTCAGCGGCGTCCTACGGGCTGCTCTGCTTGGCCATGGCCTTCCTGACTCACCTCCTGGGCGACTCGGTCCTACTGGTGAGCTCAGCGTTTGATCGGACTATTTCTCAGTAACTTTGCGTGGATTAGCACTCGTGTTTTGTGTTGCAGGTAGCTTTGAAAATCTTCGGGATGGTTGGCGGACCCATTCTCGGCCTGTTTTGCCTCGGGATGTTCTTCCCGTGGGCCAACTCCACCGTAAGCCGACATTCGTTTGAGCTGCTTTGTCAGCGCGAAAGTTGGTGTCCACACTTCATGTTTTTAAAGAAAGATTTTTCTCTGACAAGTTCCATGAATGATCAGATGTTCCTGAAACACTTATAGGCCGAATGGATATCGGAATCAGAATACCTTTATTGTTATCGTGCAGAAGGAAATAAAAACAATATTTCATAATAGCTCTTTGCACCTGCCTGATGGCTGAATAACCAGAATAACAAGTTTAAAAACAATAAATATCTTTGTTTTTGAGCTTTTATGTGTATTTGTTCAATCATTTAGCAGCACCACGTCGTTGTACTGTGGATGATGTGTTCAAGGCGACCTTTTTCTTCTTGTTTCCATGTCCCCCTATACTGCATGTGTCAAACTCAAGGCCCGGGGGCCAAATTCGGCCTGACGTTGCTCTTTATGTGGCCACATAAGCACGACTTTAGAATGACAGTTGTTTGCTTAAATTTTATTCTGAAAGTCAAAACAAATGAGTTTTTATTTGAATAGTGGCGCATCAATGTGAAATGATATTTAATTTATTAAATGACTTTATTCATGTCAGCAATTATTCCAGGCAAACACAAATAAAAGAACTTTATTCAGTTGTTCACATAGAGTTTCTGTCCTTTGGTTCCAGGGTGCGGTGGCCGGTCTGGGCGCAGGTCTGGTCGGGGCTTTCTGGGTCGGCATCGGCAGCATCGTCACCCGCAGCTCTGGCGGTAAGCGGCTGCCGCCCAGCTGCCACGTCAACACAACCACCGCCTTTCAGACGGCGATCAGCAACACAACGAGGTCGGAAACGCTGCCGTTAACGGCAAATGTCACCGGCGACTTTTTTTTTTTTTATCTCGCGACTAAATGAACTCTTTGTCCTTCAGCCGGCCCACGGGGCTGCACAGGTTTTATTCTCTGTCCTACATGTGGTACGCCGGCTTCAGCTGCCTCATCGTCATCCTCGTCGGGCTGGCCGTCAGCTTTCTGACAGGTATGCAAAACCGTGACATTTACCCGTGCCGCCTCACTTCAGCGTGAACCGTTTCTTCACGTTAAACTTTGGAACGTTTGTGCTTTTGCCCAGGCCCTATGAAAGAAGGGGAGGCGACACCTGGGACAGTCTATCCCTTATTAGGAAAACTGCTTTTTTTTCTGCCCGAACACATGAAGAAGAAGGTCTGCTGCGTGACTCCTCTGAGACCGGCTGTAAGTAAAGGTTAAAGTTTCCGACAAAAAACACCAAGTCAGGCAAAAACCTTTCAACGGCTATTAATAATGGAAAGTAGGCACACCCTCGGCACTTTTATTGGATTTAAGAAGTCGGGTAGCAACCAGTTGCTGCTATTAACAAAATACAATTGATTATTTGACCTTTGTCAATCAGTGTGACCCTTAATCGTGATTAATTGATTATTGAAATAATCCTCAACTAATTTAATAATCCATTAATCGTCACTTTAATTTGCTTAAAGAACAACACCCTCAGATTTTAAATGAGCTAAAACTGTACAGAAAAATGTACGGAAATGTTCTTTGTCTATAAATATGCTCTACCCAGAAGTCAAGTGTCAGAGTTTCAGCTTCATCCTGTTCAAATTCTGTTAAAAATGTCTCCTATTGTCACCTTTGGTTATCCATTTATTAATCGATTTATCCATAAATTAATCAGGTCGCATCTGTACTATACTGATATTGAGTCAAGAAGTGAGGCAGAAAGGGCTATAAATGATCAATCGTAAAGGAATACCATCTTATTTCATCTAGGGGAAAATGTGTATATATATATATATATATATATATATATATATATATATATATATGTGTATTTTTTTTATTTTTATTTTTTTTAAAGAAATTGAATTAGCTGTTTATTTGCGTCCTTTAATGTATTTCGAATATTGTATGAAAAGGCTTCCGAATGTGGCAAATTTTATTTATCCAGTTAATCGATTAATTGTCAGAATAATCGATGGAACAGAAAATTACTAAAGTTATCATTAGATCCAGCCCTGCATGTCGAACGGGTTCCTGTCCTTCCGGGGGAGTGAAATCCATGTAAGTTTTATCCAAGGTCAGATGCAGAAATGAATTTGCTGCATGATGACGATGCTCGTCAGAGAACTTACAAAAGAGCAGTAGAGTTGCAGCTGAAACTCCTCGGGTAAGTTTAGACGGTTCTCCATGTTGGGCGCCACAACGTCAGACAAAATGCAAACGCGTCGTTTCAGCAGAAACTCCTCATACCAACAAGACCTTTTCAACCGTTAACTCTTCTGTGCACAACGTTCTCTTGTAGCCAGACGTTATCTGAGGTCATTTTACCTCAGATAATTATTGCCTGAATAAAGTGACTCGCATGGTTCTGAAACGTAACACATCTGAATCAATTCCATGTGTCTCTCTCAGCATTAATATGTTTTCCGTGTTGTCCTAAGAACCCATCCCCACAAGGGCCACATTCAAACAAAGAAAGCAACAAAGCCGCCCGGGGCCAACGCACGCCATCGCAGCAGCCGGAGTGTTTACTGCCTGACGCCCACTCGGATGTTGTCGAGTACGAAACAGCGGTGTGACGTCGACGTCGTCCACGCACGAAGCCGGAAATCTCTCGAAACGTACAGCACTCGGAGCGCAGCTCTGCATTTGCATTTGTCATAGTGATGCCTTTCCTTCAGGGTGACGGATTTTTTTTTTTTTATCAGGTTTGCACTACGAGCCACAGCAGCAGCTCCAGACTGATTTTTTTTTTTTATGTGTGTGTGTATCTGTGTGTGTAATTGAGTGATTTGTAGCGGAGTCGGTTTTGTAGAATGCAACAGTATGTTTCCGTTTCAGTCAGCTGCTTGAATGTTTCTATAGATTGTCTTTATACTTGTGAAAGTGCACTATGATAAAAATCAAAGATTAAGGAGCTGATGAGCAAGTTGATCCTTTTTCACCATTTTTAAAAAAGAAAATGTATTTGAATATTTGAGAAATACTACTATGTCATAGATCGGATTTCAGGTTTTATTTGAAAGCTGACCTGCTTATCACAATTTTTACAATCGACTGTAACACCAGAGCCAAAAAAACAATCGTGCTGGAGTCTCTTTTATCAAGGTGCTAGTTTTCAATGGAACAGAAAAGGAATTGTCTCCATTTATGCACTGTTGCATATGTGCCTAATCTTCGACAGATTTTTCTATTAATTCAAAATAAGTTGATGTGTTTATAGACCAAATATGTTAAACTAATTTCGGATATATGAATGTTCAGAGACGAGCCACGACAAACTGGCTGATTCAAGTCTTTGGGCGATTATTTGTTGCATCTCTTCCACTAAAGCTGCGAGACTTGGCACCTCAATTACGTCTAACACTGTGTCCTGGAATTAAGACTGTAAAACCTCTTTTCTATGTGAGATTAAAGATTTGTAATAAAAAGCGTCTCATTTTATTACTTGTAAAATACTCTTTGCAATCTACATTCTTTGGAGCACCAACCACAAGACTTAAGAGTCTTTACGTCCATTCAGTACGACGGACTTCAGCATTTTGATTTATGCTGCTTGAACCTTTTTACACATCTGCACTATAAAGGGATCAATGTTTCCTCACATCGGTAATGCAAATACAGTATACACAATGAAATGCGATGAAGTAATGTTTCAAAGCAGGGCCGTGCAGAGACCTTTGGAGGGACGGGGGCTCAAAGTTAAAAAAGGGCACATTGAATGTGATATGTCTATTTTAAGCTGTAAATGAAATAAGCATAACTTGGGTTGAGGAACATTGGTGGCGTCATGCTGTGGGACTGATTTGCATCAGTGTTATACTTAATTTGCACAAAGTCTAAAGTCTAAAACGTACAAGGCTTTAGCTGCAGAATTGAGCACACGTCAAAATCTCAACCTAACATTCGGAGCTTTTTCCGTTGAAGAGATCTGATAATGAACTTCTCAATATCATCCGGATGCCGAGAAGATTTTTTTTTTAACTTTGATTTGTGCTCTGCGGTAAACCTCCGCGCTGTTCTATTTCTGTCCCAGGTCTGCTCAGGACCTTTAGGCAGAGCCAGCAGTCGAGCCTCGATGTTGGCAGCAAAACAAACTCAACACTTGATGAGTTTTCAGCACCACCAAGAACCCGGAGAGCAGAAACAGCAAGCGGCACGTTACATCCCAGAACACAAAGACTCTTGGCAAAGTGCATACTTAAAGATTTAGACTGTTTTTGTTTCACTTAAATATTCCAAATGATGATCTCATTTATGAAGGAGAAAAAAACCCTAATAAGGAACTGTGTAATATAGAAGCTGTTTGTGACACATTTGGTGGCTACAAATTGCTCTTTTCCTTTACATCGGAGGAATTGGTGGCTGTTATTCTTTATAAAAGGCTTTTATTTGAACCACATTGGTTGGGTTTTGAGCACGAACAACCGGTTTAAGGTTATTCTACAACATCCTAATCAGATTTAAGTCCAGACTCCAAAATCTCCATTTGCCATTCAGAGACGGACTTGCCAGTGGGTTTTGGATGATTTCCGTGCTTCCTGACCCAAATGCCCTCGATCTGATGGGCAATATTAACATACCCTCATGAATAAAGCTTCTTCTAAAAGGTTTTAACACAAACAGGAAAAATACAAATGCACACCACACTTTTCAGAATTGTATAAAAGTCTTTGGTGTTGTCTTTCAAATCACATCCGATTATTTCTTACAAATAAACATTTTTCCACACAAGATTTATGTTCTGAGTTCTGCTATTGTATTCTTTAGTTTATCTGTTAGTTGTATGTTTACAACTGAGAGAATGACAGCGTCTGTATATAAAACCAAGAACTTAGACTTCGATTAGCTATTAATAATAATGTTTGTTTATTTTGTGGCTGTGATATTGAGTCAACTGAACATCTTTTCTATGAACGTGTGCGTTGCAAAGCTTTGTGGGAATTTTCTAAGAAAGATATTTTTGGGACTCTTGAGAAAAGAAAAAACAAACAAACTGAAAGGCTACTACGTGTAATAATTATCAGGGGCAAGTTTTTCATTCACAAATGTCATTTTCTTAAAGCCAAACCATCTTTCCCCACTTTTCAAAAGCAACTTTGCCACCTCTTCTCGTGTCTAAAATTCATGGACAAACAACAAGATGCAGAACTGCATAATACGATAAACAATTTGAAACTGCTGGAAAACTGCTGGCTTGTCTTTTTTGTTTTGTTGTTGGGTTTTTTCTTTCTGTGTGTGTGTGTGTTTTTTCTGTTTCTTTTGACCTATGTGTATATGGAAGCAGCCTGGCTCAGCTTCTTCAAGTTTTTCAGGTTTGTGTACATCTGATGGTTGTTGCATATGATGGTAATAAAAAAATTAATTAATTTAAAAAGTTTAACTCCGACAGTCAAGCTGTTGTTATATTTTATGTTTTGAATAATTATAAAAAATTTAAAAAAAACAACTCTAATGAGTGCACATTAGCTTGTGTTTGTGAGACGGCCACGCACGTGGTAGCCGCGGTAAGAAGTAGAATGGACATCAGCCAATGAAACGCGGCCCCTCTGTCATCGGCCAATGAAACGCGGCCCCTCTGGTGAGGTCATACGGACAGGCGCTGGGGTGTCCCATCGTGAGATGCCTCACGAGATGGAGGTAGGATAAAAGACAACTCTTATGAGGCCACAAAAACAGCTTCTTTAAATGTTCTGTAAACACATTTAGAGTAGTTTTGTAGTTTATCTTGTAATTTATGTGTGTGATTTGTACGAGGTTTTGACCTGCGTTGTTTAAATTGCTTGGTTGGTCACTGTTTAAGGTACCATTGATATGTCGGTATTTGGCTAATGTTCGGTATAGTATTTTTTTTTCTCATAAATTTCTATTTTTATGCGACAAAACTTAATCTCCTTTATAACTGATGTGACGGTTATAACTAGCGTCAGTGTTTAGTGAAACGGTTATAAACTTCGGCATTTACTGTGTGTTTGTAGTGGAAATACTGTATTTTTGCCAGTTTGGTCACGGTAACTCAGGACCAGAGTTACCATAGTAACTCAGGAGCAGATTTTCTGAGAGGGAGCCTGTTGTGGCGTTTCTGACCGGGTCCATTCTTTCCCCTCAGTCACGAAAGACGCCGACAAATGGCTCGTCCACACCGCTGCAGAAGGTATTTGGCTAATGTTCGGTATAGTGTTTTTTTTTTTCTCATAAATTTCTATTTTTATGCGACAAAACTTAATCTCCTTTATAACTGATGTGACGGTTATAACTAGCAGGCGTCAGTGTTCAGTGAAACGGTTATAAACGTTGGCATTTACTGTGTGTTTGTAGTGGAAATACTGTATTTTTGCCAGTTTGGTCACGGTAACTCAGGACCAGAGTTGCCATGGTAACTCAGGACCAGATTTTCTGAGAGGGAGCCTGTTGTGGCGTTTCTGACCGGGTCCATTCTTTCCCCTCAGTCACGGAAGACGCCGACAAATGGCTCGTCCACACCGGTGGAGAAGGTATTTGGCTAATGTTCGGTATAGTGTTTTTTTTTTCTCATAAATTTCTATTTTTATGCGACAAAACTTAATCTCCTTTATAACTGATGTGACGGTTATAACTAGCAGGCGTCAGTGTTCAGTGAAACGGTTATAAACGTCGGCATTTACTGTGTGTTTGTAGCGGAAATACTGTATTTTTGCCAGTTTGGTCACGGTAACTCAGGACCAGAGTTGCCATGGCAACTCTGGTCCTGAGTTACCATGCATGGTAACTCAGGACCAGATTTTCTGAGAGGGAGCCTGTTGTGGCGTTTCTGACCGGGTCCATTCTTTCCCCTCAGTCACGAAAGACGCCGACAAATGGCTCGTCCACACCGCTGGAGAAGGAGGTGGAGCGCTGCCGCTCGGATGGAGAGTGGGAGAAGATGCCGGAGTTGGTTCGGCGGATGTCGGCGAATGGTACGAAGCTCTTAACGGTGACATTTAATCCCCAGGCCTCTCTTCCCCCGGGGCCTGGGTCGTTCCTACTTCCTGTCTGCAACACGTCATAACGCAGGATGTTTTTTTCAGGCGTGCGCATCAACGTCATGACCGAGTTTGATACCGGTAGGGCGATATTTGTGGGCGTGGGGGCGATTTCAAAACTGTTTTTGGGGGTCAAAACAATTTTGTTTTCCCACCTCATTCCTCCCGCTAATGGAGCCGGAGTTGCTGACAGTTAAATGTTGCTCGTTTTTCGCGCTTTTTACGTCGCCATGGTTACTCCGAATCCCACTAAGAGTAATGGCTCCCCTTCCGGTACCGAGCATCAAATTTGTGCCTCAAGGTTTTTTTTTGTTTTTTTTTCCCAAAATTATTGCCAGTTGTTTCATGGAAGGAGAACATCTGTCCTGCGTCCAGCCATCACCATCTGCATTCATTCCCCCTTTTGGATCAATTCAGTATTTTGAATTTTGAATTAGAATTTTGAGCATTCCTCCTCATGAGGAGGGGAGGGAAAATTTGGCAGCAGCTGTGAACTTTTACAATCTGCTCTAACAAAAGCGTAATCTGGCGAAGAGATGAAGGAGAACTCCATTAACAGAAAACCAGTCGGTCAGTCAGTCAGTCTCTGCTGACACATCTCCATCCCTCTGTCGGATAGTTCATGTTTTTCAGCACCCGGACGTCCACAAATTAAAACAGGATCTGCTTAAGTAAGGAGGCCAATAGAGTCATAATGTTCCAGTATAACTCGTGTGTGAAACAAAGACCTGCAAAGTACTACTTTGGATATTTACACATTCTTCTATGAAATGTGCCATTATGTTGCAGACTGAAACCAAGCTCTTGACGGAAGTCTAGTCTGTGTTATGGCAGAGACTAGACTTGCTGATTTATTTATTTTGACTAATGCTCCTGTTATGGAAATCAACTTGATCCACTGGAGCTTTGAGTAATGGTTTGTGACTAGGATCAGTACTTGAATTAGGGAACGCTTCATCTTTTCTTGGTACCTAATACTTCCTGGTATTTGTGTCGTTTCCGTGTTACTTGTTGAAACTCTGAATGTTTTTAATCCTGTTAAATGGAGACCACTGCCAGGACATATTCATTTAAAAAATGTATCATTTTGGATAAAGTTGTCCCATTTACGTTTTTTTTTTTTTTCTGGTATTATATTTGGTGCTTGCACTACTGTTTTTTTTTAATTGTTCGATAGTTGCTGTCGTTCTTAAAGTGCTTTGCCTTTCTGTGTGTAGATGATTTAGGTGAGTTGCTGTTGGGAGAATCCAAGCTCCAGATATACTTGAAAAACCAGGCCATCCAAGCGGATTCGAGTCCCCAAAACACCCACCCCGAACTGGTGGAGGTCAGGAAGCACCTTGCGGTTGCTCTGGACCGAGGAAACCTCAAGGTAAACTCTGAAAAGAGCACCTGGTGCATCGTTGACTGGACGACCTCTAGTGCAAAGTCAACTCTTTCCATCTAACTCTTCTTCAGGCCGACCACCTCCTGGAAGCCGACCTGCTGATGGCCAAACTCTGTTACATTGAAGGAGAATACAGTAAAGCTTTAGGTAATCATTGTCTTTTTTTTTGTCTGATGCCTTCTTCCTTTAAATGCTGTTGTACAGAGACATATAGGGGACGTGGAGAACGTTTTTTTTTTCTCCATGTCACGTTGTGCGTTCTCTCGCGCAATGTGCTTTCTGCAATATTTGCTGGTGTGTTTTGCATACAGTCACAAATGTCATTTTTCAGCGTTTATTCTTGGCTCTTTGGAGCAAAAAAAACCGATTGAAAATCCATTTTGTTCGCTGCACGTTTATGTCTGTCTGTATTAGATTGAGATGAAAACCTTTCAGACCAACACTAAAGAGACACAATCAAAACTGTCAGGTGACTCATTAATCCCGCGATAATAACTCAGAAATGGGTCCAAGTACTTTGGATGGATTTTTTTCTTCTTTCCTACTTACGGAAAGTTTCTGTTTATATCATAGGTTTGTGGTGCATCTCTATCATCAAGAAAGATGTATGAAACATTTTTTATATTTTTTATGTATTTTTATTTCACAACGAGATGCCAACTTACATGGGGAAACCTCTCCTCTGGAACAGGAGAAAGTACGATGACCCCGGTAAGAAAGGCTGACAGTATTCAATTATACAGGATGAACTGATCAGCACATTATATGCAAGTTTTGCGAAGTAAAGCAAAAGAAAAAAAATATAAAAAATCACATGTCCCTTAGGGGATTCCGTAACTACTGAAGTTAAAAATGTGTCACTTGATTCATTTGTTTCCAAGGATTTAGCTGGTGAATCTGTCGGGTCGTGTTTCAGGTCTTTGCTGGATGCTGTTGCTTAGGATCTCATCATATTTTTAAAAATCAAAAACCTTTCAGAGCAGCTGAAAAACTGTTCAGGGACGCTATACATTTTCCACGTTCTGTATCAAAATGCTCTATGAATATAGGCCAGATATATCATTATTATTATTATTATTATTATTATTATTTACAGAAGTGCAGTTTTTAATATGTAATAGGACTTCGGGATAGTATAAAAGGATGTGGCGGAGATATTATTGCTAATAATTTCAATGATGGCATCAGCTGCGATAAATACAGATTTTATATGTATTTATGTACAGAAGGGTTAATGGGATGATGGATAATGGAAAAAAATGATGGATCTATGGATGGAAACAAAGACGCATGGATTAATAATGGAAAACCGGATGAATGGAGGGATAAATAAATGACGGGAAAAATGGGTCGGTGTCGGAGGATGTGGAATAGACAAACCGAGGAGAATATGGATTGAGAAAAGAAAGGAGAAACAAAAGGAGAAATGAATTCAAGTTTTAGACAAGAGAATGGGGGAATAAAGTGAGAAAATATGAATATCATTCTACAGTCTTACACTCACTCCTACTTCTCCAAACCTGAAAACACCTAAAATGCCTTTTTCCAGATTGTGTACGAACCCAGTGTGTTGAACAAGAAGACTTTAATACAGATGTTTTGCCTCTTTGAAGAGCTGATTCTTGTTCTAATAGACGACCACAGTCCAGGAACTGAACAGAAAAGTTCTGCTTTTCCAGGTTACTTCAGCCAGGTGAACCTGGACGAGCTGGAGCTGGTTGGAGCTCCTGTGTACAGACTGTCCATGATAGCCGAGGCCTACACCACCAAAGGTAAACACAGACGCACACGGGAATCATTCGTAGCCACAGCCACTTCCACATCTCAAATCCAATCTCCACTAATCTCCGTGGCAATGCTTTTCATCTCCACACGGTGGGCAACACTTTATTTTTCTCTAACTCAACTGAACTAAACTGATACGTGAAGATGTTAAAAACTGTATTTTGAGACGTGACGCCAGTCAAGCCTCCTGAAACGTCTGTCGCATTTTGTTTCCATTTTCCGGTCCGCTGATCTCTCCCAGGCTTGTGTCTAGAGAAGATCCCGGATTCGTCTCCCTTTTTTTTGGACTCCAGCTCTCCGTCGGGCAAACAGAGCCCAGCAGCGCGGGAGCAGGAAATCATCGCCTGCTATGAAAAGTCCGGAGACATTGCTTTGCTGTACCTGCAGGAAGCAGAGAAGGTTCGTGTTTGAGGGGGAGAAACTAGAACATGAACACTCACCAGCTACTTCCAGAGCCAGGAAATGTCGTGCCGTCCTTGAGGGAGTGTGATGATTGAGCAAAGTTTGAAAAATGTGCTTCTGCTCACGATGGCCAGCTGACAAACAGAGCCATCTTTATATACAGAAAGTCTGAATATAAAGGCTTTCTGGAAACCAACAGAGATATGAAGCTATATAAAGGTCCTCTCTGTTGGTTTCTATTGATTTGGACAAAAGTCAAGCATAATTTTTTTGTAATTTTGTCGTAATATTTCCTGACTTTTGCTGTTCTGTTGTGTTTCTGTTGTGTTTCTGTTTCTGTAGGCGTTATCAGCAAGTATTCATAGCCACAGCCAAAAGCCAGGACAGATGACTCATGATGTGGAACTGAACTACTTTCTGGAGACAGGCCTGCATCGGGCCCAGGTCATTTACTCCAATAAAGGGTAAAATACATAGATAGAGAAAAGGGAAGCATACATATTCATGTAAGTTTACTTTGGGTCCTGGAAAAAAAAAAATTTGAATAAAAACATGCTACTGACATTCAGAAAAGTTTTTACATTGTTGTTGAAGACCAGTCACTTGACGGAATTCGCACTCAGTTTTTGTTGTTTTTTTTTTTGTTTGTTTTGCAGTTGTAATCTGACAAAGTTAACAAGTTGATTTATGCAGTAGAGTGTGAATAGGACTTTACAGCTTTGACGTTTTCTCACACCTTATGTGGTTTGAGGCTCAGAAAGGTTGGATTACATTTAGTCTGGCAACAGCTGGTGAAGCTTCCTGCTCCAAGAAAACAGAGAGTGGCATGAGGTTTTTATTTATAGGTGTGTTTTTGTTCCATCTCCTTTGGTCCAACTTTATTTATTTATTTATTTATTTATCAATCCACCCCTATAATCTTGGTCTGTCTGTCCATCAGACAGTGAAATGAATCTTTAAAGATCGCTATCAAATCCTCAAGTCACTTGATAATATGATTTTAGCTGTAAAAAGTAAATATTTTCTTCTTTTAAAATTTGAAAAACATGACATGCCAGGTCTTGTTAACGACATGGAGGCAAAGTCACAGAATCTCTTCTGTCATCTTTTTGGTGTGTGTGTGTGTGTGTGTGTGTGTGTGTAGAGACCTGACCCGGGTTGTGGGCAGATTTCGGGAGATTCTTCGGGCTGTTGAAACCAGAACCACCCAGAACCTTCGCATGGTGAGAATTCATTGGGGAGAATGTCTCCCTGTCTGTCTGTCTGTCTGTCTGTCTGTCTGTCTGTCTCCCTGTCTGTCTGTCTGTCTGTCTTGTCAGATTTTCTTTTTCTCAACTGCTAATTCCAAAAAGTCCTAACTAATTTGCATGTTGTTGGATGAGTTTGTGTTCGACAGCCTTTCAGATTTGAGAAGAATAATAACAACTTAAATGTAGGCCTCTCGCGATAACAACAGTAATGTTGTTTTGAGACCTTTTTCGAGTAATATTCTGACAGTGGCATAATACAAGCTCTCAAACTGAAGACATTTTAAATATCCAAAAAAAAAATCACAATCAAAAAGAATAAATTAAACAGAAAAATAAAACACAACAGTGAATAAAATGGCCTCGGTTTCAAACAAACATCAATTCTCAGAAAGTGAAATTTAAAGCTCCTTTTAATTTAATTTAATTTCCTATTGCGACATGGTCATCTAAATGTTCAAACCTCCGTGCCGGATTTTGCCGATTCATTCTATTTGCCGTTTAAGTTGAACGTCACGTACATCGGCGCACTCCAGCTGTTTTGCTGCCCTACTTAGCCCGTAATTTCATTGTTTGTGCAGTCAATAGCCCGACAGCTCGCAGAGATCCTGCTCCAAGGGATGTGCGAACAGAGCTACTGGTCTCCTCTGGAAGATCCTTCGAAAGTGTTGCCCCTGGATCATCCCAGTCGGCGAAGGCAGCGCCGAGCCTCACGAGTGTACACCGGAGAGAAGTATGACATTTGTGTGACATTTGTTGGTAGGAATTCAAAAGCAGTCTCTCTGTTCTTCTCATCTCCGCCCATCTTCATCTCTCTCTTGCTGCATTTCAGTTTGTTTTGTCCTCACAATGACACAGAGGAAGCTCTGCTGCTGCTGCTGATCAGTGAGTCTATGGTGAGATGCGTCCCACTTTTAAAACACGTGTCATGCTGTGCAGATTTTACTTGCTTAGCTTTGTCCGTTTGCCCGGTTCGGTTCGTGCCAGGCAAACCAGGACGCCGTCCTGAGCAGGAGTCCCGAGGACAACGATCGGATCATCAGCCTGCAGTCTGCCTCCGCGGTGTACGATCTACTGACCATAGTTCTGGGCAGGAGGGGGCAGTATAAGATGCTGTCGAGGGTAAAATAAAACACTGACCTACACTCCGGGAAAATGAATGTCTCCAATTAGACCGACAAATTCTGAGAAAATGGGCCATGTTGCCGTCCCCAGTGCCTGGAGAGAACCTTGAAGTTCGCTTTTGAGGAGTTCCATTTGTGGTACCAGTTCGCCTTGTCGCTAATGGTTGCCGGCAAATCCGCTCGTGCTGTCAAGATTCTGAAGGAGTGCGTCCGTCTGAAGCCTGATTACCCCACCATCCCACTGCTGATCGTTAAACTGTGCATCGGTCCTCTCCACTGGGTAAGAAGCACACGCCCTCTTTCCAGAAGTGAAAGTGCAGCTTTGCTTTTTACCGTGTTTCTCTCCTGTAGTTTTGTCTTGCATCTTGATTTGCTGATATTTCAGTTGGACGAAGGGGAGAAGTACGCAAAGATGGTGACTAACACCAGAAAGCTTAAAGTGGAGTACAGAGCCAAAGGTTACTTGGCCCTCGGCCTGGTCTACAGCCTCAAAGCCACTGACGGCAAGTCTGCTTGCTAATTCACGCCGCACGACATCTTCCACTCTCATCGTTCATTCCCTTCAGGAAGCCGAGACGTCGCAAATATTGACGCAAATATTGACGCAAATTCACTCGCTCCCTGCTTTGCCACATCTCGTGAAAGCCAAACTTGCAAGATGAAAATGTGACATGAAGCGGTAACATTTGCCACTTGTTATTTATTAAACAAAGATGAAACCTGAATCTTAAATCTATTTAAACTTAAAAAAAAAAACAAACAAAAAAACTCAGGACACTTGCATAGCTCCCTTTAGGAATCAAGACTGAAGGAATCAAATGGACTTCAATAGTCGATGGTCATCGGTGTGATCCGCTCTACATAAACAGGTTTTAGGGGTTTGCAATGACCATTGAGAAGCAACTGTTTTTATACTCTTACATCTGTTAGGGGTTATAAGGACTTTGGGATCTTCAGAGAGCTGTGCAGAAATTAATGTCTGAACACTTAAGGGATTGTAACAGATTGATAAGTCAGGCAGAAAAAAAAACCCCAAAGGTGTTTGTATAAGTGTATGTGCTGTTCTCTTATGCTTGTGTAATTGTGGTTGTCTTATCTGAAGCTTTTATTTTGTGTGTTTGCGTCTCTTCAGCATTGGTGCAAAACACCCAGGAGGAGTACCAGAAGAAAGCTCTGCCGGCCTTTCAGAGGTTTTCGATTTCTCTCTGAAACATTGGAAGTTACTGATGTCATTTTTGATTGAACATGTCCTGAGCACAAACTGTCGTTGTGTTTCATCTGCAGAGCTCAGCGCTTGTTTCCCAATGACCCTCAGACATCTTTTTATTTGGCACTGCAGCTTGCCATTTCCAGAATGGTATCGCCGACAAACTAAAGATCAAAAACTGAAGCAATCGAAACATAAGAAAAAGATTGACCTCCCTTTCAGTTCCACAGGGTTGTGTTTTATGTTGGCTCCAGTGAAGACCTGTAGCATGTGTGTGTGCGTGTGTGTGTGTGTGTGTAGATCCCCGAGGCCTTGGTGTATGTTCGACTGTCGCTGCAGGAACAAGGAGATCACGTCCACAACCTGCTCCTGCTGGTTCTCCTCCTTTCCTCCCTGAAAGAGTACGACAACGCTCTCAAAACCCTGGACATGGCCCTGTCCGAGTATCCTGAGAACTTCAAGTGAGCAAAAACGTTCCCAGACAGCATTCGCTGCCTGTCTTGACGGCGTGCGTGGCAGAGCCTGAGCCCATGGCGTTTGTGCTGTGTAGTCTGCTGTACACGAAGGTGAAGCTGGATGCCATGTGCAGAGAACCGGAGGACGCTATCCTGACCTGCAAACGCATGCTGGAGATTTGGAAGAGCACCTACGACCTCACCCTGCCTCGGTACACACACCTGGTGCGACAAAAGTGTGACTAGTAAAGCAACCGAATGCCTGTTTGTCTCGGCTGATGGGTTTTGTGGTCGGCAGCGATTCAGGGCTTCACAGCGGCCTGTTGGACACGGCCATGCGACAGTTCAACACCTTGACCTTGGGTGACCTCAGTGACCCTGATGATGGTAGGCGCAGACACACACACACACACACCTGCTGACAAACACTCGTATGAGTAGGTGTTCTGACTGAAATCAGAAAATAAAAAATAAAAAAATAGACTACAGTGCAGACTGACATCAGTGTGGATTGTAAAGAGCCTGGGTGTTTCTAGCTGCTCAGCAGCAGTTGTGTTGTAGTTTCTGCACTATGTTTGTTTTTTGTAACTCATTTATGCGACGCCATAACAGTGTGGCAATGGTGTGTGCTGCACACCGGTATCAGCTTCTTCACTGCAACAGAACGCACACTTCAGCTCCTCGATGCGTTCCTGAAGGTGTGCTCAGTGAGTTCTGCTCTCGGCCGCGTAGCTGAAAGTCATTTGCTGCTTAGCTGCTTCGCAGCTGTCAGTCAGTGGCTTTTGGCAGCTTTTCGTGTGTTTTGACAAAGCGATGGATTTTTCCACCCTGCAGGCTCGGTGCTTTCTACGTCCACAGCAGCCAGCCGGCTGGAGCAGGCTCTGTCGGAGGACCCCTCTTCCCAGGGCACCATCGTCCACAAACACGGACCCCTGGACGCCTGGCTGACCCTGGCTCAGATCTGGCTCCATACAGGTCTGCTTCCACACGTTGATTTTACGCAAACTCTTACTGAAGCGACATTTCCTTGAAAAGGGTTTCTCAACCAACAGATTGGGACCTGGAACGTTCCTTTATGGTAAAATGCCTCAGTAAGCTCCCGAAAGACACAAATATTTAATGTTGATCACAGGACAGACCAACCATAGACGACTGGATGGATGTAACATTTCAGTTTATGGGGACAAAGTTATTAGTTAAGCTATTTGAAACTCAGATCCAATTTTGTTTTCAGAGACGGAGCTTGATAAAACAACCCTGATAATCTACTCTTACAGTACTTGCACTTTATCATTGTTTTACTTTATGTTCTCAGTTTGTGCATTTTTAATTGTATTTCTCACGATTTCATTTTGGAAATATTGTTTAATATGTCATAATTAACAAGTTTATTCATCCTTTCTTCTTAAGCAAGCAGTTGGCATTATGATTTGTAAATTCTGCTTACTTGGGAATCAATAAAGATAAAAAAAAAGGTTTTAATAAGCACAGATCATGACCTAGACGGTAACATCCTGGTTACAAGCAGCTGAAAGGCCATTCATCCGCATATTGAGCTCACGACGTCCTACTCACTCCAGCAGACGTGGCGAGCCTGCTGCTGTCAGCTCTTTCTGAGAGCGCAGCGATTGGATATCGGGTCTCCCTCTCTGCGTGCCGGAGCAATGATTCTTCTCTCTGCAGACATTTTGCGGAGCAGAATGCAAACCGGAGCAGACGGCTCCCGTGAACTCGCGCACACTGACGGAGGCGGCTCATCTGTTTTGTCATTCCCAGCTTGGCGACGCAACTAATGTGATCAGCCAATCAGAGAGCAGATAGAGGCGCTGTTTGCTTCCTCCCTCCTGCTCTGCCGATATCACTCGGTTTTTTTTTCATCATCGAAGTAATGAACGCTCCAGATCTGTTTGCATCGCTTTGAGAGCAAAGTTCCATAGCTTCTGTTGTTCTTTCTGTGCGACGAAACTCCATTTTGGCACGGCTTCACGCCAGTAAGTGCCGCTTTGTGGGGCCGTCTGCAAACTTTCCCCTCTCTGGGTGTCTGTTTCCTCCCACAGCCGAGGTCTACATCGGCATGAACCGACCCGAGGAAGCCGCGGCGTGCACCCAGGAGGCCGCAAACCTGTTCCCCACCTCCCACTATACCATTTACACGAGGGGGCAGATAGCCGAGCTGAGGGGCAACATAGAAGAAGCAAAAACATGCTATGAAGAAGCTCTGTGCATCTGCCCCACTCATGTCAAGTCCATCCAGAGACTGGTAAGATATCAACACCCCTGCTGCGCTTCCACAACACTGTGCAAAAGTCCTGACGCACCGTTTACTGCCCTGAGCAAATCAGCCTACATCGGTGCTGAATTAGTGTCTTAAATTCGATACCCGTGGCTGTTTATTTCTTCTTGATGCATGCAGCGCTCAGCTTGAGTGTTTAAAACAGAGGTCTGGTGTTTGCACGATTGCTAAACAGGACAAATTCCTGGAGAAATCACCCTTGACTTGATCAGACTTCCCAGTTCCTCGCCTCTTTCCTCACAGCTCAAACTCAAACTTTCTACATGTGTCTAAATGATTCAGATATGTGGAAAATTCTTCTTATTACAAAATTTCCTTGAACTGATGGTGATTCTTTGAGGTAAAAACAAAAGTAAAAGCCTGGCAAGAAAATGTTTTTTTTTGTTTTGTTTTGTTTTTTGGGGGGGATTTTCTATGAGGACGAGAAATAATTGCTAACCTGTTTTTGAACACAAATCAGGAACAAACTCTACAACCATTTCCTCAAAAATACAGGCAGTATAATTTGGTTATGTTAACATGCATAACTCAAAAAGGAATAAATGCAGTTGTAAAAGTACTGCAGGTAAAAAAGTACAATTTCAAACGGATAAGAAAAATCTTTAAGATAAATCCTGGCACTGTGGTTAATAGTGTGAACCACCTCTTTCGCTTTAAGGCTTTCATATATTACAACATAATAAAAAAATGGTCTGGTCTTTGCTTTGATTAGACATTAATTAAGTCTAATCTCAGCAGTGTAACAAATTCCACACCTTTGTTGTCCAAATGGAGTCCAGAAGTCAACATCACAAAAATACTAGTAAAATATGTTTTTTTTCGAGAGAAAAGAGCATTTTCTTGGCATCCTCTCAAAGTAATTTGATACTTTGTCCGTTCTATTGCTAACAGTGGTGTCATAAAAAATGAACATTTAAATTAAGACATGCAAAGTCTGAAACAGCTTTTGTATTCACTTCTGCTAAACCTAAATTTTCTTCTGCTGGTGCAATTGCCTGACACCCTAAATATTTATTATAAACAGCGATTAAGCGGTGATGTTTACGGGTCTCCTCAGGGTGTGATTCTGCTCCAGCTGGAGAACTACAGTCTGTCTGAGAAGATCCTGAGGGACGGAGTGCAGCTCGACAGGTATGTTTTTATCACGACTCTTTAGATCTACTTTTCCCTGGATCTTTTCTTTTAAATGCATTTATTTTTTCTTTATATATATATTTCTTAACGACACAATTTTCATATCACCACCTTCTTAAAGTAATGGCCTAATTTATTGATTGATTGATTGATTGATTGATTGATTGATTGATTGATTGATTGATTGATTGATTGATTGATTGATTGCCTAAAACATCTTTTGGCAAACAAATGACCCAGGCCATTATTTTTAGGAAGGCGACAATCTTGCTTGCTTTAGCAAATTTCCTGTTTTTTCCTCATTGACATTCAACAAGTGAAAACATTTTGCCTCTTGCTTCGTCAGCACTTCTCATGACATGTGGAGGAGTCTGGGCGAGGTGCTGCAGGTTCAGGGGAACGCCACTGAGGCCATCGAGTGTTTCGACTCTGCCTTGGACCTGGAGGCCACCAGCCCCGTCCTCCCGTTCACCATGATTCCCCGGGCGCTGTGAGACGCGCGGGCAAACTCGCGCACGAAAACCAGGTCCAAATGCTCGTTTTCGTGTGCGAGTTTTTCTGCTTCTTGGTTCAGATGGAACCAAGATACCAAGGTGTCGAACTTTGTTGCCGCAGGACTGTTCAGCCTTGTATGCATGTTGTTGCTTTTTTTCTCACGAGACTTTTTCTTTTGTCATTCAAACGTTTGAGTCACGCGCATTCTGTGACTCGAGGCGCTGATGACTCACCGGTTGCCATCATCTCACTTCTCTTGTCAGCTTATATGAACCAGCAGGATCCCCGATATTTATATTTGTTTAAGACCTGAATTTAATTCAAGGTGACATTAAAAATGATGTTAAGTCGACTTGCTAAAATCTGCAGATGCCAGCAGTGGAAGAAATAGTTCGACTTATCATTCAGGCTGAGTGTGTGTGGTCAGGTTTTTTGCATCACTTAACCGGTTAATTTATGAATTTAGCCTAAATGTTACTTTGTGTAAATTGAGCTGTGTTTTTGTCAAACATGCTTGCTGTGTATTGATGGTACAAAGAACAGGACTAATATACAAAACCACTGTATTTGCTGTTCTCCAGCAGTTTGCACAAGGCTCTGTAAAGACATCTGGAAATGCAAATAAACACCAACCCTGTGAGAGGTCGATGCATTCAGGCAGTGAAAGATGACAAGAAACCATGAATGTTGTACTACTGCAAAATTACACAACGCTGCATTGCCATCATTATTTAAAACCAAAACAAACTATTAAAATAGAAGGCATGCTAAAATTGATGAATGAAAAATATATATATATATTTTTGCTCTTTTCGCTTTAAAGTGAGATAATAGAAAAACTGACCAGCTGTGATCAGTGGTAAATTAAAACATTGGAAACGACCCAGTGGCAGGATCCAATATAAAGATCCCTCAGTCATTTGGTTAAACCTGATAAGATCAATGACGGTGCAAATTTCTGAGTCATCTGGTCTTTCGCACAGGTTAACGTTTGACACTAAAGTGTCAGAATGTGAATATCTGGATGAAGTAAGTGCTTCTTGAATAAACCTTTACCTCCTTTCTGAGTCTGGGAACTGATATTTGATGATATCAATGGAAAGTGTGTCCTCATATCTAGATACCTGACTGCGGTACTTTAGATGTGGACCAGGAAACAAACTACAGAAGAACAGCAGAGTTCAGTTTAGAAAACGGGGACTTGAACATTGTCAAATGTTTAAGAGAAGACCGTCCAATCCAAAACAGGTACATGAGTTGTAGTCGCAATAAATAGGAAACTGGGTGTTTGCTTTTTTTCGGATTTCTTTGGAGTTATTTTTTCAACTTTCAGATTCTCTCCAAATTGGCACTGATCCCTATCATGGGTGTGGTTGAAATAAATCATCTTTCATTCAAATTAGCCTGTGTATTCAAAGTTTTTACTGGAACATTCTCACATGGGAATTTTTTTTTTAAAGGCCACAGAAACCAAATTAATACGTTTCAGGATTAATAGCTGTACATTTTTGTTCTGGTATTGTTTGATTTTTAAACAACAAAAAAAAATTTTCCGTTTTCTGTGTGCGATTAGCATCGAGAATCTTAACCTGCAGGAATTCAATTTATTTTGTGTTTCCTTTTTAGTGGAAAACATTGGGTTAATTTTTCCAAAGTGTTTTCACTCCATACTAGCTCATTTATAAATGTCACAATTCCAGACTAAATATTTAATGAGAAAGCTAGATAGTTAGCTCAAAGCTAAATAGTTGGCTAATGTCCGAATTCAAGCCCGGAAGTGGACTATCAAAATAAAACCTGCGTCGTGGCTGTAAACGTTTGTAGCCATACGAAGGAGATGAGGCGAAATATTTAGCTTACTAAGTAAACATTTATTTTGAGGCTGTTAATTGAATGAAATTAATTGTTTTATTAACAAGCTAGTTCATTATTTCTACCCAAGAAACTTGATTCCATAATCGTCCCATTTCTATGGGACTATAAAATTGCACTGAATTAGCAAAGGCTCGTCTTTGCTAATTCCACCACTGGAGGGTGGACTAGCTTTCCCAAATTTCTCATTTTACTATTACTCTTCGCATCATCACAATTTGGCTAGATCCCAATTTTACACAATCCGAGTGGATCACAATGGAAAAAGAAGACTGCAATTGGTGCTCTTATTTTGTCACCAACAAGTATAGATAATTTGGCATACAACAATAACCGCATCATTCACGTATTTGGAAACGGATAAAATCCCACTTTGGTATTGAATATATATCTATCTTACTACCGATGGCAAAAATCCCTCATTTGTCCCTTCCACTTTAGATTCAGGTTATAAACAATGGAAAGATTTAGGCCTCAGGACTATTGGTGACCTGTTGGTGGGTGGTAATTTGGTCTCCATAAACGTAATCATTTTAATACCTTAATATCTCACATGTGCGCTTTAGAGAATATAAAACCTAGTGAATTTGATGAACTTTTTAAACTTGGTGGTGGGGAAGGACATGTAATCTCCCAGATTTATAATGTGTTATATTATCCAGATCCTCACCGTCCATGCAGGGCCTCAGAGCAGGCTGGGAGCTGGGAGCAGGAATTAGGAACGGAGATAAGCGATGAACTCTGGAAGGCTGCGCTAGAGAATATTCACAAGTGCTCTGCCAACTCTAGACACTTGTCTTATTCAATTTAAAATGATTCACAGGCTTCACTACTGTAAGGTGAAGTTACATAAAATCTTCCCCACTCTGACAAATGCCATATTGAAGAAGCCACACTTCTCCATTCCTACTCCTTGTGTACGAAGTTAACCCCATTTTTGTCTGGCATATTCAGAACTTTATCAGATATGTTTCATACAGAGTTGAGGCTGGACCCACTTCTGATTGGACTCAGAGCTTCTGTTCAACTTTCACAATTTAATAAATACAAACAACAACTTTTATTTTATGCCTTCATCGTAGGAAAAAAAGCTAGTGCTGACGTTTTGGAAAAAATCTGAGGCTCCATCAGTCAAATTGTGGAACTGATAAGGCTCTCTCATCTGGAAAGAATACGGTTTTCATTAACAAATAAGCGATTCCAATAAAACTTGGCGACCCCTTCGACAATATATTGATAAATTTATTTGAAAATAATTAGATTTGACTGCCGGTGTGATAAGATGTAAGTCCTAGGGAATGGGGAGGTGGGTGGGTTTTGAGATTGTCCTTGTTTATTCATGTTATCTTTGTTTTGTTTTGACTTAGTATTGTCTTTCTGTTTTATGCTCACATCAAAAAGAGGACGGACTTGTATTGTTTGTTCTAATCTTCATGTTTGAATCTTCAATAAAACTGTTTGACAACAAGCTAATTAATTAAACTATTACTTAGCTAACTAAATATTTGGTCTGAGGCTGAATATATAACTAGTTAGCTAGCCAGCTAGCTAACTAGTTATTTAGTTTAGAGCGAGATAGTTTGTAAACTAAATATTTATCTTGCTCACTAAGTATATAGTTTGACACGCTGACATTTTAAATGAGCAACAAAGTGGAAAATATGACTAAAAATGAACTCCCAGTGCCTCGTCTTGTCAGGCTAACTTCAGTGCGAGAAAGTACGGCGAGAAAGTCAGACTGAATCTGACTTTCAGATTCTTACTTGGAGGTAAATTAAATGGTTAATTCATTGTTCTCAAGGAATATGAACTCCATTTGTTTTGTCCACTTTAAAGTGGTTTTTAAATGCCTTGCGTTGAAGTCTAGATTTGACATAGAGAGGGCTGTAGGAAACACAAAACTGTCTTAATTGCAGATTTTACACGTGTTATGGTACAAACAAAGCTGCTTACTTTTTAGAGTATTTAATACCAGCTACATATCAGCTTTACTCTTTAAACTAGTCATACAACTTTCTTTCTGTCTTTTTTTTTTTTTTTAAAGAAGGGAAATTACATGAAACATAATACTTTATTTCATAACGGCAAAAGATCCACCGAGATGGCATGGTGAAACAAAGAACGGACTGTGATCTGATTTGACAGTCAAATGAAAGTGTCATCGCTGGAACCAGTTTTGTTTGCATGTCTGCAATAAACCCGGGTGTAAAAACTGGCTCTCTCACCGGACGGCTGCTTTTTTTTCCCGCCAGTTTGCTGCTGCGAAGGTTCACTGATGTGCATCAAGAAAACACAGGTGAGCTCATCTTTGCATTTTCTTTCTTTCATAATAAATATTAATGCAATTATTTTTGCCATTGACTCTAATTGGTTTTTACGTTCTTAATGATGAAAGCAATTGACACATAAGTTAATGTGGTTTGGATGATGCGCTCAGGGCATATTTTTGATTTTTTTTTTTTTTTTTAAAACACATAACACAAAGCCTCTTGCCTCATAAACGTCAGTATGTCATTATAGTTGGAATCTTTTTTTTTTTTTCATTTGTGCACTCAAAATTTTAAAAAGTACACAAGTTGTGCAACACGGACGGAGCGTCAGTGATTCAAGTACAGTATGTGTCTGATGACTGTCATTGATTTTTATCGATGACAGTCTTTTTGTCCCGATGAAACTGATGTGACCTTTTTGACGTGTTCATCTGTAAATAAGCAATGCTCCTTATGATCCATAAAAAAACTGATTCAAATTTACAAAACATGTCTACAAGAAGGGCTGCACATTTGTTAGCACTGTTGCCTTACAGTAAGAAGGTCCTGGGTTCGATTCCCAGCCAGGGGTCTTTAGCCTGAAACGTCTTGCTGGAGATAGCAGCAACCCTCGCATAAGGGAGTAAGAAAATGGACAGATGCCTATAAGAAGCCTATGACTTGTAGTAATAAATAATTATAGTTGTTAAATATTGTGTGTTTTTGCTAAATAGGGACATTTAAGGACCACAAACATTTGTACAAAATTTTCGCAATGGTGTTGCGGTTTTTACAGTTTTAATAAAAACGAGACAAAAATAATAAAACATTTACTATTTTGTTAACTTTATCGGTTGAACTCTTTACATACAGAAATTCGATGTAAAAAGTGGGCTTCAGTTTTATATTTATTCATTTATGGCCCGCAGTGTTCCTGTGCGTCACACCCAGTCGTCCTATTAGCATAAAACTGTGGTCAGTCATTTTAAATCTAGATCAGTTCAGCCGTATCTATGGTCACTTTTGCAACTTTCTACAACATCTAATTAGGTTTTTGCTTTTTTTGAATGAGGCATTTATCCGTGTAAGTAGGAAGGATTGCAAATAAAATTGGGACACAGGATTGCAGCTCCACAAGTGTAAGGCAGACATCCCTGCCCCAGAGCATTTTGGGAAAACCTGAGTTGTTTTCTAAGTCAGAACTTTCACATAAGACCCTCCAGGAAGTTCTGTGTTGGCCTGCGACAGACTGGCGACCTGTCCAGGGTGACCCCGCCTCTCGCACGGGACGTTAGCTGGAGATAGGCACCAGCACCTCTTGACCCCACTTGGGACAAGGGTGTTAAAAAAATGGATGGATGGACTTTGGTAATATATAATTTATTTATTTTATTTTATTTTTTTTGCAGGATCAAGATGTGGGCCTTCATATTTCTCTGCATGCTGAGTCTAAACAGTCAGGTTTGTCATATTCCACAAAAGAGATATTAAAATTTAAAATGAGAACACCAGATTGATAAAACTGTATATATATTTTTTTCCTTTGCAGGCCTCTGCAGGTAAAGAGCATTTCTTTAAAGCTTCTGTCTCACTGGCTGTTGATGATGATGGTAAAAGCTTCACAGGTTACCATCTGTGGGTTCCCTCTGCTTTAAGGCTGCAGTATGAAACGTGTATAAAAAATATTTTGTACCTATTTGCTAAAAGTGTCACCGTGTTGTGGCAGAACGATGCAGATAATCTGTGAAAAAAAGAATCAAGCTCCTCTGACTTCCCCCAGTGCTCCCAGTGCTAACGAGAAATAACCAGAGCCAGGAGGCGGGTCTTAGCGCTGTCAATCACAATGTCGTGTGGCGCTGCTCATCCCTCTGCTATTCCCTCTTGCTAAACTGCAGCTATCAGTCTTTCGCATATTTTTATCAGCAAGTACATGAAGTTGAGTGACAGCGCTAAGACCCTCCTCCTGGTTCTGATTGGTTGATTTTTCGGTCGGGAGCCGTGCATTTCTTTAGAGGTCAATTGTAGCTCACGGAGGAGGTGGAGGACATTGATCTTTTCACTGATAATCTGTCTCATATTATACTATCAGGACATAGTGACTGTTTTAACAAATGTGTAAAAAACATATTGTTCATAAAAGTCACGTACTGCGCCTTTAAGCATCAACTAATGTTTCAGTTTCTCTAAAAGTTTCAGAGAACTCAACGCAGATGTATTACGCTAAACTGACAATAGACAGAAGTGCAATGAAAAGAATCATTTCGATGCTGAACTTTCATGTGAGCGACAGGAACGTGACCATCAAGGAGGTTACATTGACGACAGGTGAGGAAGAAACAAAGGAGCATTGCACTTTTAGATTTGTCAGTTCCAGAAAACCAAGTGGATAAAACTTTGTTTCCTTCTGTTTTTGTTGTTTGTTTTCTGATTGTGTGTTTCTTTCACCCCCAATAAGAATGTATACAAAACGACGACGGCAACAAAACATGTACATGCAAACCTGGCCACAAATGGAGCGATGAAGTTCGTCTCCTGGGGCTAGGTTGTGACGAAAATAACTGTACCCTCAAGAATGACTCTGCTACTTCGTGCACTTTAAACACTACAGGTATGTGGACTTTTACTGTTTGTTCGACCAAACATTTTAAAGTGCTTGTGCTCTTTGGAGAAAGGGTTGACGCTCATTAACCTTCTGCATGTTGTTCTTGACAGTTGATATCACAGGGAGATTCAAGCTGGAGGGAACTCAGTACAGCAATTGTCTGACAGATAAGGACTCAAAGCAGTATAAGGACTGTCATGAAAAGCTGTCAAACGAGGTAGAATCATTTCCACAATTAAAATAATTACCAAATATAATTATTTGATACGTTTAGAAACACATAAATAACGCAGATAATGTGTTTTTAGATGAAAGCCGAATACAGTAAAATAAGAGGATTTGACAGTCTCACAATAATGAAATTCAGGTACTTTCTTTTCTATTAATAAAAAAAATATGCACACATCCATTAAAAAAAAAAAAATGTTTAAGATAATTATTTGATTTTGTTTTTCGCTAAAGTGTCGGGAGCATTATCGTCGACTTCGCAATGAAGATCGTCTCTGACATCAATACGACAGAACTGTTTGAAAAATCTGCAAACCTGACAAATGCTCTAACAGGCAGCATGTCTTTGGAGACGAAAGGTAACCGCTATATATTTCACCAGTTGGATTTCACAATAACTTTACATCCCGTTTTGTTTCTTCAGTGACTTGCTTCAATGAATTGTTGTTGTTGTTGTTTTTTTTTTTAGGCATTTTCACACCAAAGTTAAAATGTAATTTTACTCTGGCGGAAAAATGAGATAGCGATGTCATCCAAGAAACCTCTTACGACTTTTCATGCAATATTAATTATGCTAAATACATTTTAAAAGTAGATTCCACAAAATAAAGGTTGCATAAATTATGCTCACCCTGAAATGATTATAGTTTTAATAAGCACTTTACCTGGTGATGCTAGTTCTACCTCCTTATTACAGCTTTAAAAGAAAATCTTCTGCCTGACACGAGGCCTGCATTCTGTAAGCTTGAGAACTTTGTAGGCTGACACTTAAAAATGAGGTTATAAACGAAAAATCTTTTTTTCCTCTTTCAGCACAACCGAAAAATAATACGTGGCCGAGTCTGCTGAGCATTTTTTGCAGCTGGATAGTGAGTATCCACTCACCAGTGCTTATTGCGCTATAATCATTTTCAGGGTGAGCATATTTATGCAACCTTTATTTGTGGAATTCATTTTTTTAAATGTATTTAGCATAATATTGCATGTGTGCTGTAGCTTGACGACATCGCTATCCTTACTTCCGCCAGAGTAAAATTACATTTCACACCAAAGTTAAAATGTAATTTTACTCTGGCGGAAAAATGAGATAGCGATGTCATCCAAGAAACCTCTTACGACTTTTCATGCAATATTAATTATGCTAAATACATTTTAAAAGTAGATTCCACAAAATAAAGGTTGCATAAATTATGCTCACCCTGAAATGATTATAGTTTTAATAAGCACTTTACCTGGTGATGCTAGTTCTACCTCCTTATTACAGCTTTAAAAGAAAATCTTCCAAATTTCATTTAACAGACTCGTTTTTTTTGTGTGTGTGGTTTTTTTTTTCAGTTGTGCTTTAGAGGGGAAAAAAAAAAAAGGGTTTTTCATTTATAGCGCAACCTCATTTTTTTAAGATTGTAAACTCCTGTGTCAATTTTCTAAAGTTGTAAACTTTTTAAATTCGCAGGCATTGTCAATTTGGAAATATCAAAGGAATCAGTGCTCTATGACAACAACACTAAAGTCATTTGTAAAACCGAGAAAAAGCTTGCTGCCCAGCCACAATGGACTCTGAAAAGAGAAGATGGAGAGTTTATCATAACTAATGGCAGCATCTCAACAGTAGAAATTCAAGCAAAAGAAAGTACAGTCACGGTTCAACGCGTTGACGAACTCTGGCAAGGTAAGTTTGTCACGGCCTCAACATTTCAGATCATTTGGCCCACAATGCCTTGCAAAATGTTCACAACCCATGTGGTCGTGTCATTTTGGTCAGTCATCCTTTCAAAACAATTCAAGCTTAGTCCGGCTGGATGGGTAGCTTTGGACTTTGACTACACCATTCTAAATCCAGACACAGATTCAATAACTCAAAAAAAATCAATACCAATAACCAATAGCTTTCTCATTCCTTCTCAATGCCTTGTTTTGTCAAAAGCTTCACCAATAGCTTACTGAAGACTGGCTTATTGTGAAAGTCTTTAGCATCCTGGGCATCGCGAATACTTTGAATTCTCCACCAAAGCAATGGTTTCTGTTGAAGTTGACTGATCAAAATTTGACGTGTCAAAGGTCGTGTTGTTTGTGTCCTCGCCGAACCGTCTCAACATTTGTTAAACGTATCGTATCAGATCAGCGTATCGTTTTCTTCCGAAACCTTAAAAGAGCCTCCAAACGAACGGCTGCTACGTTCTCTGTTTATCTGGGGTGCGCCACAGTGTTATTCGTTAGGAAGAGAAAATTAGTCTGCTGACTGAGCATTTATCACATAACGGTTGTCTAATTCCTTGAAATATATTTTACACCTTTTGCCTCTGTTTGAACCCTCCATGTTGTTCCTTCCTCAGGAGAGTACATATGTCTTTTTGTTGAAAAAGAAGACCAAATAACCATAAACCATAAAGCCAATGCTACATTGGACGTATGCCTCATACCCAAGATCGACATTTCCGCAGATCCGGCATTTCCCTTGTGTCAGACAGAAAATAGTGTTTTTCTTGTGATAGTGAGATGTGAGATAAAGAATACCACCGAAAAATACAATGTGAAGTGGCAAGACGGTGCGACTGTTCGACCCACGACTGGAGGTAGGAGCATCTCACTGGTGTTCTTCATGTTCGCTCTTTGGACCGTCTTCTGAATGAATTTGTTCTTGTAACATTTCTCCTGTTCATGTCATTTTCACAGACAACAACAAACTGATTTATTCAGCTCAAAAATTAGTTGACTGTAAGAAAGGCCAGGACAATTCTTCAGGTTCTCCTCTGGTATATTGTGCATTTACTAATGAGTGCAACCAAACCAAAAATGCATCTATGAAGGTCGAAGTCATTTATCGTACGTATCAGTTTAAGATAACGATGCTTTTTTTTCTTTTCTTTAACACAATGAATTGTATGGGGGTTTTTTTTACTGCACTGAAAAAGCGTGGTTTGAATTCGGTGGAGACCGAACCCACTGATTGAGGGAGGTAGAAGTTCATCTCTCAATCAGTGGGTTGCTGGTTCAATTCTGCCTCGGTCGATGAGTCCTTGGGTCAACGCTTTACCCTCCTTGCCTGCTAGTGGTGGCCGGAGGGGCCGGTGGAACCGGTGATGCTTCCATCCTGTAACATCAGCATGTCAATGGCGACTGGATGGATGGGTCCAACACCTTCTGAACCGTTGGAATCAAACTTTTGGGCACATTCAATCCAATAAAATCAATCCTGACCCGTCATGTATCTGACGGAGAAGCACTTTGAGAGTAAAGACCACATAAATATCTACACGTTGTGAGCCCATTCAAGAGATTCTGATAAAGCGTAGGAAGTGGAGGAAGAGTGAAGAGCCGTACAATCCAGCTCGCTTGACGTGCCGTGTCATCTGCAGGCGTCGCTCCTCTGTGGTTTAACTCCACAGCTTGTGCTGCTGTCTGTCTGGTGCTTTTAAAGGGCTCACAATCTTGGGACTTGCCAGTAAAATGACCAAAATCTTCTTCAGCAACCAGAAGCAGCAGTGTAGATGAGCTGCAGTCCCATAATAAATCAATACAGCTTAGAGAATTTATACAAAAAAGGAAAAAAATCACCCTCAATCTTATAATTCAAGAGACATCTGTTTAAAAGTTAATGCGATACTTTTTTCCTCACGATAACATTTTTAAACTCGAGAGTTTTGCTCTGCGTACTTTTTGCACTTAATGATTTTTTAACAATTTTTATTTGTACTCAACAGCTAAAGATCAATATTGTGCGGCGGAAGGCGAATGGGGAAACACCAAGGCCAACTTTACTGCAGAAATAAAATGCGCGGATAAAGCTGGAACAAGAAAGCGAGCCTGTTTGCCTGGGTGAGAATTGAACTCTTCACTATCGGACGACATTTATTTCCTCTAAATTTGAAAAACACAATCCATGGTTTATTCAACTAATGAAACGTTTTGATAACATTTCATTTTTCTGCTGATTGGTTTCATTAATGTTGATTTAATACTTTCAGGGAAGGCAACCGGGTCGGGATATGGGGTGAAGAGGTTTCAGGATGTGTTGAACGGGACCTCGCCAATGTGCTGGAACATGCTGAAGTATGTGAACTTTACTATCATATTCACTTTATGTCATTGCACAGAAATCAAGTAGTACAGCAACTAAACTGCCTTTTGTTGTGCGGTTGTACTTAAATCATCTTTCAACTTTTTTTTTTATTTCCATGGAGTTACAGTAAATAGGAATTGTTACTATAACACGTATGCAACTTGAGGTGGAATAATATGCTTCAGCTTCCTGATTGAAGAAGTTGCTGTAGAATATGCAATAATAACTTTCTTATTTTTTGTTCTTGCAGATTAGTGACATTGGACTTGGTATACTGGCTACAAATGCTGCAATAGTATTTGAGCGCTTTGCAATGGTCACAAAGACATCAAAATTACCTGGGTACGCCAACATAAATACATCAGTCACAGTACTTAGCACCATGGATGAAAAGTTAAAGAATTTAAGTTCTATTACAAACGAGACGGCAATAGACGTGAGTATCAAAGCATCTTGATTTTTATGAATTAAGGCATAATCACTACGCTTTCATGGCTTCATTAAAAGGTTTATTTTATTACAACTTCACTGATGTATTAAACAGTGTTAAGGTGAAAAGAAACCATGATGTTTAGCGAAGCAGTTTCGAACTAAGAGCTTTCAGCCCAACTCAAAGCTTTTTGCAAAAAAAGTTAAATGTCACAAAGCAGTTTTGTCCTAAAAATAGTCTTTTTCATTGTAGCAATGCAGATAATTTATGAATCTTTATTGACTAAAAAGATTTTCTCATGACACTTAAAATTCCTAATGTAAAAAAAATGACATCAATATAGGTTGGTATGTAGCGCTTATTACACGTCACAACCGTCTTCCTGAAAATGACCTGTGATTCTGCTTTTTTTTTTTTTCCAGAATTTTCTATTCTCATCCAGTCATTTGCTGAATGAAAGTCTTCAAGGCTCGTGGACTAACGATCCCGCTGAAAACTCCTCGACGGCCGAGAGATTCATGATTTCTGTTGAGAATTTAATTAAAAGGTCAAATATGACAACGCAGACCCGGAAGGAAAACCTGGAGGTGCATGTGTGCAACAGCACCGAATGCGACATCAAAGTTTTCAATGTCACAGTTTCTCTTCCAGGTGGAGTGAACGTGAAAACAGCTGCGTTCAAACAACTGGACAAATATTTGCCCCATCTCGACAACAAATCAGAGGTCAACAGTATCATTGTTTCCACAACCGCAGACAACTCCACAGTCATTACCCTCGACTTTGACATGTTCAAGTCAAGACCTCGTAATGTTGAGCTGACGTGTGTGTTTTGGGACACTAAAACACATAAGTTTTCATCAGACGGATGCAAGTGGCAGGGTCCCTCAAATGAGAACCGCTGCGTCTGCACTCATCTTTCCTCGTTTGCATTGCTACTGTCCAAGGAGCCCCTGGAAGTCCCTGGCATCACTTATGTAACTTATGCAGCTCTGTCGGTGTCGGTGTTGTCACTCGTCGTCACTCTCGTGATAGAACTGATAGTCTGGAGCGACGTCATCAAGACGAGCACGTTGTATTTGCGCCACACTGCCCACGTGAACATTAGTCTGTGTTTGCTGATCGGCAACCTCTGCTTTCTGGCGTCTTCTTCCAACCCAGAGAATATTTCAGACCTCTGGTGTCGAACCTCCGCGGTGCTGAAGCATTTCTGCTACCTGGCTATGTTCTTTTGGACGTTTTGTTTGAGCACCACGCTCCTTCATCAGGCGGTGTTTTTGTTCCACAAGGTTAGCAAGGCAAACTACCTGAGGTTCTCGTTGATTGTAGGCTACGCCATCCCCTTGATCATCGTCTTTGTCACATTTCTTACCTGCAACGGTGGAGCCGAGGGGGCGTATTACTCGAAGAAGACCTGCTGGCTGGTTTACGACGGGCTTTTCAAAGGCACTATTTTTACGTTCATCATTCCAGTTGGAGCAATTGTTTTCATCAATGTGTTCGCAATGCTTGTGGTCATCATGAAGCTCATAAGCCACCACTCAGAAATACACCAAAAAACTGACATTTCACCAGAAAAGGAGAAAGCAGCGGCCAAAACTGTTGTGAGATCCATCATCCTACTGACCCCGATTTTTGGCGTGACGTGGATCTTTGGTTTTGCCATTTTGATGTTTGATCTCACAAGCGGACTTGCGGCGTTCGCGTTCGAATACATCTTCACCGTACTCAACGGATTCCAGGTACAGTCAGAAATATTTTATTCAGTGCAGCGCATAAACAAGCTGAAGTATTTGCCATACAAGTACACTCTCTTTCAATTCCAGGGCTTCTTCATTTTGTTGACCACATGCTTCGGAGACAGAATGGTAAGGCAATGAGAAACTAGCCAGATGATGACGCAGCTCAATAATGCGACACAGTGTGACCACAATGTCTCTAAGCTGTTGTTTACAGCAATGTTAAGACCTAATATGATGACCGCGTACACAGCCCTGTTCAAATTACAGATGTTAAAAGGATAAAACAAAAATTTTCCACCTTTAATGCGACACATATTGCAGTTTATTCAACTGAGAAAAATGACTCTTTGATTGCCACGAAATTAATTAATCTACATAATGGCTAGGTATCATCGGAAGGCATTTGCTCTTTTGCGTGATGCGTCCTTTAGTAAACAAAAACACAATGATCTCACAAAGTTGGAGGAGAGTGCAATAGACCCAGAGCATTATATGTAAACCTTAACAGGAGAAGAAGCTGCAAACATTTCTACATTTGACTACAATTTCCTATATGCTGGATGCAAGTCAGAAACTAGACTAAAATATCCATAAGGTGGAGCTTTTGACCACCAGTCTAAAAAGTACCGGTAAGTGTAACACACAAACATCGCAAAACAAGAACCGTACCCATGCTAAAGCATGGCGGTACTGTATGTCATGCTAGTTATTGGTTAATTCGCTGTACTGGTGGTTTTGACAAAGACTATGATTTAGCAATAGTTCAGTTTTGACCTCAAACTGACTAGTATTTCAGACCCAAATCCACCAATGGTGTGCCCACTAAGGTTGTTCCTCAAAAACATGAAATTCTTACAAGGGTGTGTTCTTGGTTCAAAGCCAGTAGTGATAGCCGCCATCTTTTATCGTAGTTAATCATAGACGTTTTTTCTGCCAGATAACCGATTTAATGATTTTCTCACCATAATTCCCACAGACCCGTGAGGCGCTGCTGAAACACATTAAGAAGAAAGTAGGTGGACCGCAACTACAATTACATGATACCACGACTGTTTGTCTTATACTGTATGTCTCACTGCCATTTGTTCTTCCCTCTGATCCCCAGGCTCCAGCATCTAGTGTCAGTGAAAGCACCTCTAAGACAGAGTCAACATGGAAGAAATGAAGCCATTTTCATCTACGCGTAAAACTAGTATCACATCTACGTGCCGGTGAAAATAAATGTACAGCGTGCGTTCACTTTTTACCGGAGCCGAGAGCGCGTGTTTTCTGCGCGCACTTTTCCCCCAAAGGTTTTCTCGCGATAGAGTTAATCTCCTGATGATGTTCTCGAGACGAGCTTGTTTCCCGATGGGATAAAAAGTGAATCTCAGCAGAACGAACTTTGCTTGTGCCGTTGTGCAAAGACACACGTGGCATGTATTTGAAGACTGGAAAACAGGTTCGGCACACACCAATCATCTCGAGATCAAGAGACGAATGGATCCGAAATGGTTTTCTCGAGAAAACCCCTGGGAGAAAACGTCCACTCTCGACTTCCGTAACGTTTTAACGTGATTGTTTATAAATATTGTTAGTAAAATTATGAATGTATAGTTAATTATTTTTAGCCTCTTTGTGTGACCCTTTGCATGAACTTATTCTGCATGCACCTTTAGGATTTAATGAGTTAACTCAGCCTACACAAGTACCAGCTGTGACCAGAGTCACATTGAATGCTTCAGGTTTTAGTTGATATATTAGAAGAGAAATGGAGCAAAAGACTGCAACCTGCATGCCAAAATGTTGTTTTAGCGAAAGCTGAGTCTAGGCTTAGCTTTCCTCCTGGTTCTATAAGCAATGTCTTCTTCGTATTCTTTGCTTTGCTTTAACCACTCGTCATCTGAGTCATTGAAAATGCCTTCTCGATCCATTTTCACGCGGAAGTCTTGGTACTCAAGCTCTGCCCTGCAGCACATTGAAAAGATTTGCAACATTAAATCAGAAACTTTTGTAAATGTTGTTCATAATAAAGCAAAAATAGGTGAAAATTGGGCTTCGTTTCGTACTTTCGGAGGAACCGAACACATTCTTCTTTGCCGTATATTTCGGCTATTCTTATTGGCTTGTCCCCACAGCAGTCCTCTTTGTCCATCGGTGCGTGGAAGGCGTGCAGCATCCGCAGAGAGGCCAGGTGACCGGACTCCGCAGCATAGTGGGCAGGGGTCCATCCGTGCACTGTCTTCAGACACGGGTTGGCTCCGTTCTCTAACAGAATCTTGACGATTTCTGTATCTCCTGAGGGAAAAAACAAATGCCATACAGAGTTTCCTAAACCACAGAATAAACCAAAAAAAAAAAAACATTAAGCCACACTTTATCCTCTATGTGGATAAAGCTAGAACACAGGATAAACTTACAGGCTGATATTGGTACCCTCTTCTTAAACCTTTCTGCATTTAATGCACTGGACTGCCTCATCTGGACACGATTTAGACTACAATTTAAATAGATCAAATTGCATAGCATTTTGAATTTGAAAAAAGGGCAAAAGTCTGCACTAAGAACCATTTTTTTGTCAGTGTAAATAAAGAACAGGGTAATCTTGGCGTTAAAATTACCCCTGAAATCAAAACCGGTGCAGCATATAAACGATGACCTGTCCGTGACGGACGCAAATGCAACACGAGACTGACGGACACCATTGTCCACGTTAATAACCAAATTCAGTCGCACAAAATTTGAGACCCTTTTCATGAACTATTTTGGGTGTTGTGACGTGCAGTGATCAATCTAACGCTGCAGTTTTGTTTTTCATTTAGTCGTTCCTGCTGCACTTTTTTTCTAACGTGAATAAAAAACAGGGAAAGAAAAAAAAAAGGGGACGCACTGTAAACATTGGCTTAGTTGTTGGCGAGTCAGTTTGTAGATTGTAGTTGGAATCGCAAGTATCTTGAGAACTTCAAAAATACTTGGAACTTGTTTTCAAGCAGAACCACCAGGCAGCAAACAGCATCAACAGCGATTGCATGAAAGGCCTCTCCAAAATGCACATTTAACTCACCGTCTAACCTGATAAGTGAAACTATTATTATGCAACATAACAGATTATGTTTACAAAGGAAAAACTTTGTGTTTTCTTGCTGTCGGGTCAGCAAAAATTGACGATTTATCTGCTATCAAATACATAATTTACCCGCTTGATGCTCCGTCCTGCAGTGGATTCACAGCAACTCATATTTTCTTTTCCTCTTAAATCAATATCAGGATTTGTCTGTGAATACTGTGGTATTTAATGCTTATTGCTATTTAAGTCTGATGTATCCTGCATGTCTAACATTTCACTTCACCTGTTAGTGGTCATATTGTTATGCCTGGGCAGTCTTCATCTTTTTTTTTTTTTTTTGAAAGGTTGAGATCCTAGAAGCAAAACAATAGGGTTTTGTTTTGTTTTGGGGTTTTTTACCATGCAACTAAAGTTAACAAGACAAAAAGACAAGCTTTAGACTACAAAAAGATATTTTTATGTGCATTTCATGGAAAAAAAGAGAGAAGCGCTGGAAGAGTCAGTTCTTCCGTCGTGCGTCAAGAGAGAACAAGGACAAGTGTAACTCGAGACAGCAGGAAGGGAAGAGCTGGAGGTAGAAGGTGAAGTTCCTGCTAAAGCGCCCACCATTAGCTGCTGCCCAGTGCAGAGGGGTCTTACAGCTCCAGTCGACGTCTTTGAAATTGAGATTGCACTTCGGATTCTTCAGCAATTCCTTCACCTTGTCAAAATCTCCCGCTGCCACCACTTGGTGCAGCTCTGTCATTGTTCTGGAGTTGCCCAGCAACGGCTTCCGAATGCAAAATGGCGGCGTCTTCGCCCGAGCAACGAGAAAGGGGATGGTGCCACCTGCTGGACAGACCGGAGGAGGCGCGGCGCATTTAAGTGATTTGTTGTACTGGACTGCTTCCATTAAAACATGTGAAATTGGGATGAAAGGCATAAGTTTAGACATTTCTACTTGTGGAGAAAGATTCAACCTTTGTGCTAATATTTTTGTCACTGTGAGAAAGTAGCAAAAATAAGTTACTTTCTTAGTTTTTCTATATTTGGGTTTATGATGGACCAATAAAAAGTGACACGTGTAAAGGGATAGAAAAGAAGATAACTTTGCCAAAAGAAAAAAAGTATTTAGCTTCCTTTACTCTGACACCCACTACAATGCAACCTATTGACTCTAGAAGCCACATAAATGAAGCACACCTGTGGATATTTCACTATCTACGTAAATATAATCATCCAGTGAAGGTTTGGAAGTTAGAGAGCATTAGCTGGCAGAATCATGAAGACCAAGAAACAATAGTAGGGCCAGACTACAGAGTGGGCTCAAAGCAAAAGCCAACTAAACCGCTGCTCAGGGCCCACAGACCTGGTGGTCATCCACTACATGACTTTCTACGGCCACAACTGTCACTTTAAGTGGTTTGTCAACTATGAGATTGTAGAAGTCATCGTAGATCTCATTATCCCAAAAGCCATTGGACTACGGCAATAAACAGAAGCATCAAGAGGATTAAGAAAGTAAAAGGAAATCCTGCTTGCAGTTTCTCTGCTTTCAAATGAATGAAAATATAATTGAAAATGTTAAAATATAACTGAACATCAAAAGATTAAACGAGTTGATCTGGCAAGGATTTAGGTCAAGGGACAAAGATTTAGAATACCAACCCGATGTGAGAGAATTCATTTGGAAGAAGGTACATGTGAAATTTCTGACCTGCATGCTAAATTGTCGGGTCGCAGGATTATGTGCGACCCGACACTGCACATAATCCTGAACTCACCATCCCAACACTGAAACTGTTAGCTGAGACAGAGCAGAGTTAATATGAAGATGAATGGAGCTAAATGCTTGAGGGAAACCGGTTTGAGACTGCAAGAGACTTGAGACAAGGGTGAAGGTTCACTTTCCAGTGGAATAATCCTCAACATCCACCCAGAGATAAAATGGAATAGTTTAAAATCCAAGCATAAATATATATATATATATATATTTACCTTTTCAAATGGTCAGAACTATATCTTTTAGGATTCAATAATTTTCTACAGAAAGCAAATGTATGAGACCAATTACAGAATTAAATCTGAGGTCTGTCCAACAGAAAACAAAATGCAATCATAGGCTTTTTAATTAATTTGCTCATGAACGACTTTATTTGGTTTTGTACAAGTTTTAATAGACAAGAAGAAATAGGAATGCTGAATCCCCTGAGAAGCATATACAAGTCCGTTATCGGACGAGGATGTGAGTCACAACTCTTTCCGATCTTCAGGGCAGACACACTGACGCAAAAGGGAACTAGGGTCATCAAAAAAAATTCACACAAAACCATCATACTTCTGGATATGCTTCATTCTGCTAAGACACAAAGTGGAGGAATGTTTGAGTTGGTCTGCCTTATGAGGACCTGATTGTCTAAAGGTTCTCTGTCGCAGCACTTTTTTCTGTAAATGGTTTCCAGTAATGTTGCAGTGATGCATTAATGGATACCGACTCGCATTCAACTTCCACTGCATACTGAGGGACTGGCATCTCTGAATGGCTCTCTGCACTGAACACAGTCAGTTTAAGGGGTTTATCAACCACAAGCTTGTAGAAGTCGTCATAAGCTTGGTTGTCCCAGGAGCCTTTGGACTCATCAAATCCAATCAAAAGGCAAAGAAAGGCCTGCGGTACCTTCTCCAGAAGATCCTGAGGCAAAGGTCTTGTGTCTTGGATGTCGACGTCTGACTCGTTTCCATAGTCAACAAACAGGACATGTACCGTTCTGTTGTCTTTCTGGACTACCATCGCTCTGTACCATAGCTTGTCATCAGGAAACAAAGCGAGACATGGACTCCCTGGTCCAAGACCTTGAAGGAACGTCACATCCTGTTCTGCTTTACCAGCTTCCTGGGCTAACTGGGACACTTCACATAAATCCTCCATGTTGGAAAACTGACACCAGAAGAATTTTGGCTCTGCAATGCAGGACGCGTACACCGTTTCGGTTTTAGTTTTGAACACTTCTGGCTGCTTGTACGCGGAAGTACATGTTTTTTCTTTGGAGGGCCCAAGATTATCCTTGCTGTTGCTGGCTTGAAAATCTTTCGCCACAATATTTCCAGAATGTTCTCCAGGAAATGATTTCCAGTATTTCTGAATGACCTTGTTGACCACAATCTTGTCACATTCTGTGGTTACTGCTTGTTGGGGAACACCATTCTCTGAACGACTTTCTACGGCCACAACTGTCACTTTAAGAGGTTTGTCAACTATGAGATTGTAGAAGTCATCGTAGACCTCATTATCCCAAAAGCCATTGGACTCCATGAAACCATCCAAACGACACAGAAACGCCTGAGGAGCAATCTTTAGCAGGCTTTGAGACATCAATCTTACATCTTTTTTCTTGACATCACATTCATTGCCATAATCAACAAACAAGACGTGGACTGTTTTGTCTGAGGTCTCAGTTACTTGAGCTCTGTGCCATTTGTTGTCTTCTGAAAACAGAGCAAGGCAGGGAACACCAGGTTTAAGGTGCTCAGGTGAAATTACGTCTTGCGCCTTTGCAACCTCATTAGCAAGACGTGCCACTTTGTCAAGGTCTTCTGTGTTGGCATGCTGACACCAGAAGTAATGTGGGCCTGAAATACAAGAAGCATATGCATCCACAGCCATGTTTTGGGAAATCTTTGGCCAGTTGTACATGTAACCCTCTGCATTTTGCTTTGGGTAATTGTGGGATAAAAAATTAGTCATTGCTAAGTTGCCGTAGAAACTATGATTTAAAGTCTGCGTCCTGCTTTTGTTGTTCTCAAGAATGATGTCCGGATTGTTCACTTGCTCCACCTTTGGCGATGAAGCATATGTCGGACACATTGCCTTGTTGCCCTGCATTTCTGGGCCAGTGTTGTTCTTTAACATTGATGATCTGGTGAGTTCAGGTGGGGAATGATTCTCATGCGGCAGAGTAGTCTTTTTTGAGACAGAGACTTCTTCCGCAGCAGTCATCTTTGGCCATCTCATTTTTGTCACCTTTTCCCTGACCAAGGCATTTACATTTAGTGATCCGTCGAACAGTTCAACCAACAGCTTCCCCTGCTTCCCTTTTGCTGCTACTGAAATGGTGAAATTGTTCCCCACAGCATGGGTGGCAAACCACTCGTTGATTTCCAGTGATAAATCTGCAGGAACATTGAACAGCCCGAGTGGAACAGCCTGAACAGGAACAGACCTGGCGATACTTGCTTCGGGGGGCAAGGGGCGAATATCGGTGTCGAGGACAGGAAGGGTGTCCCCATAGTCAACAAAGAACACCTTGAGATTCGGGGATCTTTCAACTATTAGACCTCTGTACCACTGATCATCAGTATACTTGGCTAAGCAAATGCTATTAAGCCCAAGTGGACAATCTGGGCTTTGATGCTTGTCTGGTAGCAGCGCAACACTTTTGCAGAGTTTTTCCAACATGGTCAGATTTCTGTCCAATTGGCAGTAGAAGTGATGGACCGATTCAGAAAATGTCACCAGAATCTTCTCTTCTCCACCCACTTTAATATTGTGTGTGGAGTAGTTATATTCATCCACTGGGACTTCTGGGGGACTTTGACTCCCAGTTTGAGAACGATCAAGATCTACCACATTCAGTTCCAGATCAGCTTCAGATGTCACGGTCTTCCTAACATATTTTAATCCAGTGCCAGACACAGAGTCCAAGCTCATAAAGTTCTGGAAGTCTCTTCGTGCAGAAATGGTCCATTTGGGACTGATGGGTTTTTGCACGTTAAATAGGCAATACTGAAAAGCTTGTGCATTCAGTCGCAAGAACGTTGGATCTTCAGGCTTATACGATGGACTGAATCCTGTTGATACAAAAAAAAAAAAATACACATTAGTGCACGCAGCAATACCAGCACATGGTAATATTAGTCAAACTTGATTAAATTTAACAGTGCAGAAGAGCGACTGTCTCGGAGTGGAAAAGACATTTTTCTGTCGTTAGCTAGAATTTGAAAAAGACTGCGCTTGTAAACTCAAAAAAAAAAAGAAATACTGCTCATATAGAATTGTATCATATTTCATTTTAAAAGAAACTACATTTCAGAAACAAAACTTTAGTTTGTCCACAACTGATTTTTGATTAAAACTGACAAACGCCAAACACAACACCTGAACTGACATCTATGTCATTTGTTTTGTATATTTTTAAATCCAGATTGGCTATGATTCAAATTTTCTAAGTTTGGAACAAATTCCCCCGTGACATTTTAAGAAACTTCATATATTCATTTTAGTTCCTTGAATCAGCATAAAATAACCAAAAAAATGACAGAAATATGTCCCACTGAAATTTCAGTTGCTGAGCCATTGCTTACCAACTCAAATTGTCTGCATTTTGTCTCCTTAAAAAGACAGGGGCCTATGTAAGCACATATGCTTTTAAATAGTTAAAAAGTCAAATATTAGTTTCTGATGAGGTGGTTTAAAAAGAGTAACACGTTTGGAAACATTTTAATTGCAATTGTAGTGTAGCTAATATTTTAATAGGACATATCAAAATCTTCTTAAAATTAAAACTTAAAAAAAAAAAGCATTTTCCTTCATTTAATCATGCTTTTGCTCCCACTTAAATAAATGCAAATTGGACCACAGACACTGATCAACTTTTCCTTAAACGCAAACTTGGGCAAGCTTTTCTAAAGACAAATGCTTCATGTCCAGTTACAAGACTGTCTTTCTGGACAAAAATGAGACAAACTTTCTTTCAAGTCATTTTTGGATTGATTTGATATGATTTAGAGAGAAACCGGTTTTTCCGGACTACTTCGCTCATTTCATTCACGGCTAATTAAATAAAATAAACGCATTTAAAATAATCTTACTTCCACAGTTTTCATAAACGATAACAAATGGCACCTGTGGGCTTCAAGCGCCACTTTTAAACTTAACCATTCAAACCTTTAAGGCGTTTGGCCACCTTTGACTCACCATTGTTGGCGGCTCGTTTCATCCTGCTCCTCTCGTTGGACTGGAACCGACGGAAGGACGCTCGCGCCCTGCGCTCACGCGGCTTTTTAAAGGCTTCTGTCCGCAACTTGACAGTACGTCATCGGGGCTGCTTTAGAAGTCGCTTTTTGCGCACTCTCATGGTTCGCAGGCGTACGCCGCCTAATTGGAAAAAAAACAAAAACAAAGAAAGACGCTACTTTGTTGCCAGACGCGCGCGCGCTCACGCAGGTGCGCCGTCAGCCAATCAGAGGCCGCGCTCTGAGTTCCGTGTTGCGGTGGTTTCCTCCGCTCAGTCGGAGCAGGAAGTGCGGAGCAGCCCCCCGTGGCCCCATGTTATTGTGGACGGCTGCAGGCTGCTGAATGATGGTAAGTGGGTTTCTGCTGCTTGTTTAGGAACCGAGGACCGGCCGAAACAAGGTACGAGTCCTGTGACTGTGTTCTGGTTCGGGTCACGCCTGCTCTGCTGGCTGTTTTTGCGCTTGGACAAATGTCGTGTGTTGTGGGAAAAACAGCGTCATCTGCTCGGGAGTAACATGTAACTGGCTCATTTAGTCACTGTTTTCAGGGCACACGTGCTGCATTCATCATTTCGCGTGAATCTTTAGGAAGCCATGGCTTCCTGCTTCACAGCAGGTCGCTTGTTTTAGCTTTTCCCCCAGATTCATTGCAGGACTGGCTTGTGTTACTAAGTATAGCCAAATGTTTGCGGTGGCTTCGTATTTTTGCATATTAACCCGCAGCAGTGTGTGAACTTTCCAATAGAGTTTAGTTGGAACTTTGCTGTCACCTCCTTCCTTCCCTAGCTTCATTTGTCTTTTGTTTTCCTGCTGCAATGAGCTTCTTCACATTTCCTCAGAGTTAGTTCCAGTGGCACATATTCACTCCTGAGCATAATAATGTAAGCACACCATATATTCATGTTCAAAACTGGCCATTGTTCTTTCAAACGTTCACAGCTTTACATTAATCGGAATAAACTCGTAAACTGCTCTTAAACTGAACCCGACGTGCTTGGTTGTATTTTCAGTGACTCTTTCAAAATGAGCAAGCGAAAAGCCAACGTGATTGTTGATGCATCCACTTTGAAGACCAGGCGAGTGACGGCTGCAGGCGCTGAAAATGCAACGGACACAAATCACCAGGGATTATCTTCACGCGTCTTCACTCCTTCCCCTTCGGTAGGATATATATTTATATGTATTTAAACCTCAAGTCATTGTTTTGTGCCTTTACATGTCATCATCTGTCGACTGTTTGGTCCTCTCTTCTGGCTGCAGGGGGATATTGGACTCATTGAAAGCGTCACTTTAAAAAACTTCATGTGCCACCACTCCTTTGGACCGGTCCAGTTTGGGCCCCATGTCAATTTTATCGTGGGCAACAATGGGAGTAAGTTCATGCTTAGCGCCTTTTGATGCGCTGAAATGTTTCGTTGCTAATTGTAATTGGTGTGTTTTTCACATATAGGCGTATTTTCAGGAAGGCCCATGTTTGAGGAACCTGATTTAATTTAGTAATAAAAAGTAACGCAGCTAAATGGTACAACAAATGCTCCTTCTTTACCGCATAAATAAATTACAATATAATAGTATTTCTTTGTACAGAAACTATGTGTATGATACTTTTTATGATTATCCAAGGAATTGCATCTCTCTCTGTCTCTCTCCCCCGTAATTTAACGAAGCTTCGAGGCAGATGAATTTTCCTCGAGGAATTTTAATAATCGAGGTACTCGAATCATTCGAGGAATCGTTTCAGCCCCACACTGATCCATGACCCTTTCCTCTGCTGGTGGCGTTTCCATTCCCAGGTGGGAAAAGTGCGATTCTGACCGGCTTGATTGTTGGCCTCGGTGGGAAGGCCACCATGACAAACAGGGGAGTGTCGCTGAAGGATTTCGTGAAAACTGGAGAAAGGTAAGTTGACGATGGTTCTGATTGGCTGCTATAGTTTTCTTTCCATCCAGAAGGTCATGGGGCTTCGGGGTGGGGTCTCTTCGTCTGCTTAGTACTGCAGATGTTATTGTAAAGCTGAGAAACAGAGGAGCAGATGCCTACAAGAAGGATCTGTATGGCGACTACATCACCGTTGAACAACGCATCTCCAGCGATGGATCTCGTAGCTACAAGCTCAAAAGCAAATCAGGTGATTTTTTTTTCACAGACAGTTTTTTACACCATAGTTACATTTATTTATCAACACAAAGATCTTCCAACAAGTACTAGTTGTGTTCTTCATGTTAAAGCAGCATGCCTGAATTAAGGGTGCGTGAGACATGCCGTAATTTCCAGACAAAAGCCACAACTTTCTTTTTCTTTTTCTTTTTTTTTTTCCACGCTCTGATCACTGCATCTTAAACAATGACGCAGCTAATATATGGATTTTTACCAGTGGATTTTGAAATGCCGAACTGCAGCGTGATGAAGAAGAAAGCACAAGCTCAAGAGCAAATTTTGCCTGGAGAATAAATTGACATTGATATTGTGTCGTAACAAGAGGTATTCAGACCTATACAGATTTTTTTTATTTTACGCTTTTAATTAAATATGGACATGCAATACACGAAAATACATATATTATTTGTGCTTTGTTCAGAAAAAAATGTTTCTTTCTGAACACGGCGGCTGTAAAAAAAAAACCCCATAACTTTGCGTTTCTCTTATGCTCTTACAAGCACTCAGCCCCAGAATCACTTCGTCACACACTTCCTCCGTCTGTCGTTCGTTATCAAAAGTCTCGTCTACCTGGTAGAAGTCACATATACGTTGTGGCTTAGAGACAGCTGCTGCCTACGTATTCACAACATTTGTAAGTTGTTGGTGCGGCTTATATCCAGCTGCACTCTATAGTCCGGAAAGAACGGTAACACATCAAGACCTGCCTAATATCCCAATATTATGATGCCTCCTGAAAAGTCAACGATTTGCAACAATCAATAGGAATTACTTTGGTCATATAATCATTTTAATGTGACGGCGTCTGAATTTAGACTGACCTTATTCTGAATATTACTGTTGAGTTGGTGTAAATATAAATAAACTGGACTGGATATTCCACTCATTCCTTCAGATGTCATTATATACACTGTACTGTGATAGGTAAAGCATGAATCTGGTCTGGTCTTTGTGACACTTTTCTTCAGTGGATTACTGTAATAAAAATAATATAAACCAATTCTAATTGATTTGCGTTATCTTAAAGGGGTTATTATTTGTTCTTTCATATTTAGGTCAACTTGTCTCAAACAAGAAAGAAGAATTGGTAGCAGTTCTGGACCACTTTAACATCCAGGTAACAATTATATGTTTCCTTAAATTTGAAGGGATATTAAGGAAAATCAGTGGTTCTGGTGTGTTATTTTGTGTGTGTGTGTGTGTGTGTGTGTTTCAGCTGGATAATCCAGTGTCCATCCTCAGCCAAGAAATGAGCAAACAGTTCCTGCATTCGAAAAACGAGTCGGACAAATACAAGGTCCCGTGCCGCATTCGCTCTGACGTCACTGACTCCAGCTTGCGTCGGCTTTGTCTTTCAAGCTGAAGTTGTGTCGTTTTGCCATTCCCAGTTCTTCATGAAGGCAACTTTACTCGAGCAGATGAAGAGAGACTACATCCACATCAAGCACACGGAAACAATCACCCGGCAACAGGTTGAGAGGCAGGAGGAGGTACAGGCCCGCGTTTATCGCCTCGAGCTCTTTCACTCTGGAGTTGATCAATCTGCCAGATGTTTGACGGATGTTCTGATTTCCAATCCACGTATTTATCATTGACGTCATGCATTATGAAGTTATTCTGCAGTTCAAAAGTACGGTAAAACGTTTAAACCTTGTGGTTTAATACACTGCCGTACATCTAACTTAATTCAGTTAAGTTCATGGTGTGATATAATCTACAGCTTCTATCCAAATATTCATGGAATCCTGTTTGGTTCAAATTAACTTAATTTCAATTCGGTTAATTTCAGTCTATTTCCATTATATTGTTTTCATATCTTTATTAAAATGACGTAAAGTCAAGACGCTTAATAGATTATCACGTACCGTGATCTTTTATATACGTGGCAGCCTCTTTCTTTGTTCCCCTTTTGTGTGTTTATCAACTTCTATCTGCAAGATACACACTTGTTAAAAGAAGCGCTGCTTAGTAATGTCATAGATTTCCATATATTACATGAGTACAATAAAAATATCTATTCGTTTGTTTATTTTTCCCTTCTCCAGTCTCTTATGTCTCAGGCTTAAATTAGATCCATTTTCTAAGCTCTGTTTTAAGAGGCAACTAAGAGACAAAATTGCTGCTGATACTTTAGCATGTCTGTGACCTTATTTCTTAAAAAAAAAAAAAAGGGGGGAAATGTGTTCATTTTTGTTTTGTGTTCAGTGTCTCAAGGACCTGAAGCAGGAGTTCCTGCAGAAGAAAGAGCGATATGAAAGCTTGTCGTCCTTCGGTGATTTGCAGGAGAACTTGGAGAGCCTGAAGAAACAAATGGCGTGGTGTTTGGTAAGATGCTGTCAGACGTCGATGTGTTCAACTCGTACCGGTATTAGTTACAGTCACTTACAGTCGTCCGACGTCGAGAGCGTGTTAAACCGGTTTAAAGGAAAGCAGGAGCAAAGCATCTTGCGTGAAACAGCAGCAGTGAATGGAAGCAGCTGAAAGTCTCCCATGGAGACCGCCTCATCACCGAAACGTCAGCCAGAAAAGTCTCTTCAACCCAGTTCTTTATTTGTGGTAAAAACAAGGGAAGTTAAAATAAATAGTGTTATACAAACAGTATTTAACCCTGGTTTGGCTCAGAGATTAAGAAAATAATGGCTTGCAAATAATAGGTAAATATGCAGGAGGAACAATTGGAGCAAGCGGATATCGATTTCATTTCATAACTTTCTACATGAAGGTTGCCGTGGCTGTACTTAAAGAAATCCCCGCTCTTCAACACAGTTTCTTAGTTGGAAAACCTTATGCTCACAAACAACACCTGAAATGGCCTCAATAACGTATCTGCTGAATCAGTGCGACATCTATCCGTCGTAGCCACCTCGCCTGCTTCGTCCTGGTTTCTCAGTCCTTGGTTTTTCCTCACCTTGAGGATAAGAGATTAGCAGATTTTTAGTCTTGATACATTTTGATGTATCTGGATGTATTTTGAACAGAGACACAGTTATTTTTTTTGTTGTTGTTTTTTTTTTTTAAAGTCCATCCTTTCCACCTTTTTAAAGAGGAAAGGTCTGCCTCTTTTCCTGCGTAGAGATATTTGGAAACAATTGCAGGACTCATGCCACCCACTTTCTGTGTTCTGTTAATTGGCCAAACATCCACTTGGGATTTATTTTTCCTTTCTTAAAGACTAATAAGAACTAATTTATGTTTATTTTTCTGACTATAACTTTGTTGAAAGAAAACAAGAAATTAACTTAGACTAGGTAAAACAGGATGTTTTGACGATGCCTGTCGTCGTTTCTGTGGGATATCTATAGAGTTTAGCACGCTGTTGCACCGAAACGCGATAAACATGTATGTTTTATCACCTTTAGGTCAGAGACAAGGAGCAGTCCATACAGCAGCTGAAGGAGGAAATCCAGAAAGAAGAGAAAGATAAGAAACACAAAGATAATCTGCAGCTCTGTAAGGTACGAAGCAATTTATCCCCCCCTTAATTTTGGAACGTCCAAGTTTTTATAAACGTACCTTGTCTTTACCGGGCAGCTTTTGGTTATTTATTGTTTTTTTCTTTCTTGCAGTCAAAGCTCGCACAAACGGAGAAAAGGCTGCAGGTGATTAAAAAGAGAGCCGACAGTCTCAGAGAGGAGCAGAAGTCCCTCAGGGAGGATAATCTCAACTTGAAACAGCAAGCAAAGATCGTCAACAAAGCTCACAAGGAGCAGGAGGTATTCTTTACGACTTTCGAAACGATTGTCTGAAGCAGACGGGATGTGCGCGTGTTTCCTTTTCAAGCATCATTTTTCTCTTTCGCAGCTTGTTTATTTCCGGGCTCTGAACAAACTTAAGCAAACGGAACGCGAGCAGAACCTTCTCCAGGAGAAAATCAACAAGGCTAAAGCGAGGTGTGGAGCTGTTCAGACGTCTTATACTGCAAAAACACTCAATCCTACCAAGTGTTTTTGGTTCAGTTTCTAGTCCAAATATCTTAGCACACTTGAAGCAAGATAAAGCTAAATTATATGCAACTTTTCTGCAAGATGTTGGAGGTTGTCTTAAGCCAATAATTCCTTAGTATTGATGGAAAAGTGCTTGTTATAAGTGAAATAATCTGGAACAAGACATTTTAGCTTATAAAATGGGGAAAAATGTCTTTTTTCCACTGACGGATTATTTCACTTACAGGTAGCACTTTTTCGTCAATATCAAGGAATTATTGAATGAAATAAATCTCTTATTTTCTGCAGAGACGTTTCTTGCAAATCAGTTTTGCTTATTTCAAATGCACCAATATTTGCATTAGAAACCAAACCGAAAAGTCTCCTTGTGAGACGACGTGTCTTTGCAGTGCATTTATTGGCTCAGTTTTCTAGAGGACCACGCAGCAACCTGAAATGTTTCCTCTGCCGTCAGCGAGAGACTGAACAACAGCGGAGAAACCAGACGCTCGAGACAACAGGGGACGCTGGGCGAGCTGAAGGAGCAGCTGGCGCAGCTGGAGAGGACGTGTTCGCAGCTGAACGACGACATCAAGAAGAAACATCAGGCTCTCCTGAAAGGAAAAGAAGAACGGGACAAGCTAAGGTACGAGAAATACCGCCTGCTTCTCATGCAAGCTAACTCCCTGGGTAGGTTTTTGTTGTTTTTTTGTTTGTTTGTTTTTTATTGAAAAATAACAAATAAAAACCCTCCTTTTATACTAGAGTTGAAGCAAAGAGTGTGCAGCTTGCTTACGAGTCCAAGCAGAAGAGGAAAAACCAACTCCTGGCCAGTCGATCCAACAAGCTCAAGCGGTTTGGAGACGACGTTCCTGACCTGATTGCTGCCATTAACGACGCGTTCGCTGCAGGAAGCTTCATCAAGAAACCCGTCGGGCCAATAGGTAGCTAACCGTTTTCACGTTGCTCTGGTTCTATATGCGTCGTCCAGGATTAATACGAAAAAAATATAAAAACTGAAAGAAAGAAAGAATCGCAGATCAAAGCATATTAATCAATTATGATTAGAGACGCAACAATATGAACATTTTGGGCCAGTATCAATATTAATATATTAATATTTCTGTTGTAGTCGACAACCAAGTCACTGATTATAATTGCTCTGATGATGTATATTCTTGGACGCTGTTGATCTACTGGAAAGGTGACTTAGAAAGGTTTAATACCTTTGTTATTTTAAAGTATATAGAACAAAATGTGCTCTTTGTGTTGGTCTAGCACGTTAAATCTTAATAAATCAGATTACTGTTCAAGCTGTTTTACTGCATGGCGATTTAAAAAAAGAAAAAAAAATGTAATCTTAATTTAACATTTCTGCTTGTGTTGCATTTTGATGTTCATGCCTGCAAAGTAAACATGGCGACATGATCAGTAATCAGGCAACTAATCAACTAGTACGAGTTTGTTTTGACGCCATTTCCTGTTCTGGTGCCGAGTTCAGATAGCTGCTGACTATCAGTGCTTTCGAGCTGATTGTGAACGTATGAAATGGTTTCAACGCCGTCAGAAAGCATCTTAGCTGCTGTTGCCCTGAAATGTTTTCAAACTGGGGTGTTTTAAAATTAGGATTTGATGTGAAAGAGCAACCCAGAGCAGTGCATAATTGAGCTGTATAAGAAATGACTCATGTTTTAAATGTGTATACAGAAAAATATGAAAAGTGTGGAGTGCATTTATATTTAGCAGCTTTGAGTCAGATCTCGTAGAATCACTTCTCCTTGCAACTCTAGCTAATTTTGAGCCTTCTTATTTGCTAAACGGCCGAAGCTCAGTGCGACTGGACGGAGGGAGACTGTGAGCAGAAATGCTCATAGACTCTTAACTCTATCTAGGTCTGGACTTTGACTGGGCCATTCGGTTAAAGGGGACGTTTGCAAATGAAAACCCCAGTTTTTAAACTTGTAGTAAACATTGAAAAGCACTTATTTTTCCTCTTCCATTCCACAGCCGTAGACTACTCTGTTGATATGTTGCATAACATTTCTTGTGTGGTCCCAGGGGCTTGCATCAGTTTGAAGGATCCCACCCTGGCCGTGGCGGTGGAGTGCTGTTTGCGGAGCTTCATGAAGGCGTTCTGCTGCGACAACTACAAAGATGAATTAGTCCTTCAGCGGCTCATGTCTCGCTTCTATCCGAAAGGCAACAGGCCGCAGATCATCGTTAGCCCCTTCACCGATAAACTCTACAACGTTCATGCGCGGTAAGAACCTGCTGCTGTTTCCACTCCACTTGCATTTCATGAGAACTATTGAATTAACTTTTTTTCTTCTCATTTTTTTTTTTTGTTGACCAGAAAAGCATGTCATCCAGACTACCCAACGGTGCTGGACACGATCACATCGACGACTCCTGTCATCGTCAATTGTCTGATTGATATGAGGGGGATAGAAACCATCCTCATAATCAAAGTTAGTGTTTGCCTGGACTGATGTAGATGTTAGTTTCTGGGGGGGGTTTTTGCACCTTCTTGCTCACTTATGTTTCACTATGTCTCAGGAAAAAGACAAGGCGAGGAAGATCATGCAGCAGAAAGGCCGGCCTCCAAAGAACTGCCGCGAAGCCTTCACGGCTGAGGGAGATCAGGTGTTCCCGAACCGCTACTACACCTCTGAGTTCAGCGTGGCCAAATACCTCAGTGGAGATATTGAGACCGAAATACAGTGAGTACTTTGGGGTTTGTTCTTGAAAGAATACGCATAAGACGTACAGTCGGTCATAGAAAGGACCGTGACCTGAAACCGGCTGTTTTATGGGCTAAACAGGATAAATGTTAATGACTAAAACTACAACTTCCTCTGTTGTTACTCCAGAGGAAATGGAAAAACACAACAATAATATATATAGCCTATATATATAAGGTATATAGGCTATACAAAACATTATATTTTTCCACAAAATCATTCTTAGACAATGAGATTTTAGTCTGCTCAATTCAGCTTATTTTGACATAATTTCAGAATGAGCTGTTTTCACTTTAAATTTCAATAAGTTGCTGCTGGCCACGCCCTCACGCTCAATGTTTGCACTCGTACATGGAAATGGCTGCAAACGCATGTGAAATTATACAACCATACATCTTCGAAAAGCAGAAGTGGAGCCTGCTGCACAACCAAAAGGAATGCGTGAAGGGTTTCCTGGATGATAAGTCAACAACAAAACTTGTCTTTTCCAGTTGAAGTTGTAGAGTGCATTCAGCGGTAAAACCAGCTGACGAAGTGGGCTGGAGCTCCGCTTGGGTTACTTCGTCATGTGGCTGGGTTTGCTTTGGTTGCTAGGTAACTGTCGGCTGTTACTTCACAATCGGGAGGTTTTTGAAACGGCTCATTTTCTGTTTGTAGAAGCGGTAGAAACCCAAATGGAAGCACACAAACGAGAAAAAAAAAGGGGGATTTTGCATAGTAGTTCCCCTTTAAGCAAGCAGATATTTTATTTTCTTCGTTTTTTACGTCAATGGATTACAGAGCAGTTGTTTGTTTGTTTGTTTTTGCTTCACTTTTGCTGCCATTATGCAAACCTCCCTGGGCAGCGTTTCAGCTTAGCAGCTAGAGATACAGCTGGGAAGACAGCAGGACTGGTTCGGCTTGTCGATTCTTGACAACACAGGAAGTGCAGGAAGTTTGGATCTGACTCACTCTGATATGGTGCGTGATGCGGTTTGCAGTGTAATTAACATGAGCAGATTGAAACCAACAATCAGGCCGTCGCACATAGATATTTGAAATGATCTTGCCGGTTGTACAAAGCAGTTTCACAGGCCTTAAACGTGACAGAGCATTTATTTATTTATTTTTGTCTGGATCTCAATATCCTGGAATTGTCTCTTCACCCGGGCTGCTTTTGTGTGCGCTGCCATTGTGGGGTCAGAGAACTGGGTCGTTTATGTAGATTACGTTCCCTGGGTCAGAGCGACTCCTCCTCCTCCTCTTCCTCCTCCTCCTCATGCTGCTGCTGCTGCTGCTGCTGCTGCTGCTGCTGCTGCTGCTGCTGCTGCTGCTGCTGCTGCTGCTGCTGCTGCTGCTGCTGCTGCTGCTGCTGCTGCTGCTGCGATCTCGGGACACAGATCCCGACCCAACACGGCAGTGAGATTCAGCGTGATTGAATCAGACTAATATACGATTAACCTGAGGCCGCTTCGCCGCGGCTGTAGTTTAAAAGCCGCCTGCTTCCACTTACAGACTGCGTGTAAATGTGTTTGCAGGATGGATTTTTTTCATCTGAGTCGCACTCTGCTGCCGACAGACATAATTTATGATGTGTTATTGCGGTTAAGCTCAAAAAGTGAACCAAAACTGGTATTAACGCAGTGGTAGTTTGTAATGGGTTATTTATAGTTAAAGCATGTGAGATGTAACTTGTTGTAAGAACAATCACACACACACACACACACACGCAGCAGCAGCATTGTGTGTGCTCCATTCAGACCTAAAATCAGCCATCCTAAGCAGTGGCGATCGCTTTAATCTGTATTTTATAACTGAACTTAAATGTTCTTGTTAAAATCTCCTAATAAAGGCTCTGATGAGAGTGTTATGCTATCTATGAGTCCATGAAAGTCTTTGCTTCCTTTCAATAAATATCAAAAATGGATTTAAATGTTTGTCAGCTCAGCACCAGGGTAGATTTCTACACACTTTGTGCAAACGGTTATCCTGGAATGGTTCCAGCAGCGTAAAAAAACCCCCAACAACAATAACAAAGAAAAGGAAGCAAAATAAAAATAATTAAACAAACTGCTGTAAAAGGTTTTTACACAACTGGATATCTCAGCTGACCTTTAAGTAGCTTTTACAGCTATCGCGTTGCCATAATCCTCGTTTAGCTGGACGAACTGTAAACCGATCCGAAATTACCTGGGATTGCTCAGAAGGTAAAATGAGCCCCAGTTTGACTGCAGACCATCGCAAAAGCTCTGGAGCTTTTTTTTTTTTTTTTTTGCTGTGCAGCTTCACACACAGACCATCAGAACTGACAAACTCCAGCTGAGCAAGAATCGAAACAACTGAAGAATATTCAGCACTGGGACCGGAGAGCATTTTAAATGTCCCAAATAAACAAATGAAACAACGGTTAAAATTATGAACACTAAAATGATGCTTTATCTCAGGAACTAAAATTGCATTTCAAAACAATAATTATCAACAGGCAGAAGTAGCAGGTAGTGCAAACATTCTTTGGTGCCGCGCTGCATTATTATTGCTTTCGGTCCGTAGGTGACGTTGGGGTTTGTGCAGAAAAGTCACAGTTTATGCTGTGGAACCTTTTTGTTTTCTGTGGAAACGCGCAGCGTCAGTTCATTCAGAACAGGAACGCACTCTGAACCGCATTGGTGGGAAAACCCCAGCCTGCCAGTTGCGCTGGTGCATTTCGATGGACGGCCGGACGATGGCATGAAGGAAGAGGACAAAGTCCAGGTTCTTCAGCGTCGCCTCAGACCGCACACTGATCCCAAATTCCCTATAAAGTCTGGCTTTAGAGACGTTGAAATGAACTCGTTGCGAGTCCAGTCTGAACTGTTGGGAAGTCGCTGACTGAGGGAAAAATCTCTTGCGTGTGCCGCAGGGCGCTGGAGTCCGAACTGGAGAATCTCAAAGCTCAGCTGTCCAGGTTTCAGCTTCAGGTGAACTCCGTCAGCGAAGACATAGTCAACATGGAGAGCAGCCTGAACAACACCATCAAGACCCTGAAGAAGACTCAGGTCAGCGTGAGGCAAATCTAGTTTTACCGTGTCGTTACCTCCCCGCTCTCCAAATCCTTTTTATTTTTCTCTGATCGTTTTTCTGGTTTGGCTGCATCGCAGGCCTCTGAGAACCAGGTCAAGGCAGCAATAAGCGAGCTGGAGACGGCGAACGAGGAGCAACGTGACGACATCTCCTCCTTGGTGAGCCTCGGCTTTTCTCAGTTCGATCTTTGCTGTCAGAATCGGACACGACGTTCGTGAGCCGTGCCGGGTCTGACGCCTGAAATCCCAACGCGCAGGAGGAAGTGGCCCAGGAGAACCAGCAGAAAATCGAGGCGGAAAAACAAGCCGTTCAGGAGGCGAAGGCAGAACTTGACAAGCAGCGGAAAACTTCAGAAGAGGCAGAGTCCAAGTACTCCTCCGTCAGAGATAAAATCGATCAGCTGCTGGAGGAAATCGAGCCACTGAAGGTAAAAAAAAAAATAAAAAATTTGCTGACATTTTTGACATTTTGAGTGGTCAGTCTGTTCTCTGCTGCCACATTTATCGTCCAGTTTTTAAACACAAGGATCTCCTGATGGTGAAAAAGATTGTTTATTTTGTTCTTGCCCTCCAGGACGAGCAGCTAAAACTGGAGACTGAGTGTATAAAACATGAACGTAACCTTAAACTACTAGAGAAGAAACTGAAGGGGCACGAGGACAACATCCAAGCACTGAACAGCGTACTTTCAGACAAAGAGCAAGACTTGCAGGTAAAGAAAACGCTGCTTGTTTTTTCTTTTTCTTTTTTTACTTTTCCAATCTGTTTAAAGTAAACTTAGTTTCTGGGCTTCAGCAATTAGGGACAGATGGGAGAGCTGCAACTAAGGATTATTTTAGTGATCGATTATTTTGACGATTAATCTGCTGAAAAAAAAAATTGTACACATTCTACAGATTTTCCAATTAAAAATCCTGCTAAATAAAAAAATGAGATGTATCCTAAAATGCGCAAATAATTCAATTCCTTTGTTAAATAAAGAAAATGAACATTTTGTTAAAAATGACGTTCCTTCGGTGAATTTGAATCGGGTGAAGCTGCAGCTTGAGGAGTTTTCTGGAAACGTATTTCCAGATGTTCTGATCTTAAACTCAAAATGCATTTTGTGCAGTTTTGGCTTCATTACCTCTGGGAATATGTTGTGCCTTTTTCAAGTCTGTATGCTCCAGTTAACGATCAATTACTAAATCGACTATTGACTATTACGTCAATACCCGATTAATCGTTCCAGCCGTAGTCGATGGCTTATTCGCCTGCAAAAGACCAGACTCTGACCAGACATGATTGACGTGTTGACAGGAAAACGTGGAGAAAGCCATGCAGATTAGCCCCGAGCGGCAGCACGTCACTTCCACCACCAAGAGCATCGACACGGAAATCACGCGGCTCAAGAAGAAGCTCAAGGTCTACGAGGGAAACCACGGCGAGCAGGAGCTGGTGATCAGGTGAGAGACGACGTCTCTCCGCTCCCACATCGATGGCGACAAACGTCCGACGTGCTGAGTTCGGGCGTTTTCGTACGTTTGGATGTTTGTGTCTTCGGCTCTCCCGATTACAGATCTGCCTCGTTCCTGTGGAGAAATCCACAGAAGTGTTATCGCATAAGCTCCAGGGTGAACGAAAACAAACGTATGCACAGCCGGGTTATTTGAAATAGGTCAGACCAGGACAGGAAATCAGAAGACGCCATAAAGGACGACAGGAAGCAGCAGGTTTCTTTTAGTAACTGACAGCTTTGTTAAGAACCATTAATACGCTCCTCTGTTATTTCAGTGGCGGAACGTATTTGTGCACAACGGTCGCGATACCAACTCATAGCTTCCCCACCGGGTCTTCATTTTGCCTCCTTCCTCTCGCCTCCAGTTGCATTTTAGGAAACAGGACTTTCTTCAGGATTCTGGGCTCTGACCCGTTTCTGGGTCACATGCAGCAGGAAAGAGAGAAACGAGAGAAGCCCCAGAAAGAGAACACCAGCGGAAAGAGGAAAGAAAAGAGGAAAAGGAAGCAGCTGTAATGCACACATTGACAAAAAAAAAACAGAGACAGTCAAACTGGGATGCGCTAGAGGAAAAAAAAAAACAAAGAGGGAGAATTAATAGAAGCAGCGGTCTCATTGGATCGGCCGAACCTCTGCTGAGCCTCCTTTGTACCTCAATCAGATCTGCCTCTTGGCTATTCCTAACTCATCTTGCGCCCTGGTTTCATGCAGTTTAAGTCAGAAATATTGACGCCATTGCCAACTTCTTCCCTCTGACCTCATTAGGGAGTACGCCGAGGCCCTCTCGCTCTACAAAGAGAAAACCAACCAAGTGAGGGATCTGCGCAAGTTCATCGACCGGCTCAACAACATCATGTCGGACAGGCAGAACCGATACAAAATCATGCGCAGGTAGAGACGCAGCCGTCGCCATTTCAGATGTGTTTTCACTGTCATTTCACTGTGGCGCTCGCCCCCAATTTCACGATTTCCTGCTTTAAAGTGTTTCAGAGCATCAAACCAATTGACACAGGAGTGGAAGCCAACACAAGTAAACACAGAAAACGCTTTTTACGTAAAGGTGTTAAATATTAAGGGAGGAAAAAACATCTAAACGTACGTGGCCTTGTAAGTGATCGCCCCTAAATCTAATGATGACTTGTTTGGGGGTCACCCCGAGAAGCAACAACTGGTATCAAGTGCACCAAAACAGACCCATCACACTGCCACCACCGTGTTTCACCGATGGTGTGAAGTTCTTTTTGCTGTGTCGCTCTCACACCAGGTGTAACGGAGGAAACGCCTTCTCAAGAGTTCGACTTTTGGTTCTCGTCAATCCGCAGGAAGTTTTCCTAAAAGTCTAAAAGGGAAAACTGAGACGAGTGTTAGTTTTGTTCAGCAGCGATTCCGTCTTGGCCATTTTTCTTGCGGTTGAGGCATGACCTCCGACCTTCAGAAGTTCTCCAGACGTTATTGTGGCGTCTTTAGTGGCCCGGATGAGTCGTCGCTCCATTCTGAGGGGCCAATCTCTGTTTCTCCCCCCTTAATTTGAAAACTGCATTTTGTGTTTACTTGCGTTGGCTTTGACCAATATTTAAATTGGTTGGATGTTCTGTCTGACAAGTCATATGAAATCAGGAAGGGGGCGAGCGCCGTGTGACGCCGCCGTCTTCTCCTGGGGGTTTTATATGACGGAGCAACAATGTCCTCTCCTCCCTCAGATCCCTCTCAGTGAGGTGCAAGCTGTACTTCAATAACTTCTTAATCAAGATGAACTGTTGCGGCGCCATGATCTTTGATCACAACAACGAGACGCTTTCAATTTCGGTACGTCTTCATCTGCGCTACTCGCCGTACGCGGTGCTGCTTTGGCTTGGTTTTGCGCATGCAGGGATCCAAAAATTCAGAAGTTCCACATCCAGATTTCTTCACTTATAACAAGGCATTTTTCCCATATCATAAGTGAAATGATCTGCCAGTGGAGCTAGTACTTATGCATCGATATTAATTGTTGACCAAAAACAAACTCCTATTTCTTGCTGAAAAGTTACTCGTGTGTCAGTTTTGTCCAACTTCGAGTGCACAAACTGTACACTGCATTTGCTGTAGCAGCTTTGTGAGACTTTGTGATTTTGTCTGAGTCGTATTTTAATTGAAATGAAATGTCACACAAAAAACCAAGTTAAACAAAACCAAAAAGACGCCTGCTCTCATCATTGTATTAAAGCAACAAGCTGATGTTCAAGGATAAGTCACACGTCCAAGACGAGGAGTCTGTTACCTTTAGGTCTCTGAAATCTTAAGAAAAAAAGAAAAAAGAAAAAAAGAGTACGTATAATTTGAAAATTGGCTAAATTCTGTTTTGCTCCAAAGGTGAAGCCTCCAGGCAGGGACAAAGACGGGGCGAGCGACATGAGGTCTCTGTCTGGCGGGGAGCGCTCCTTCTCCACTGTTTGCTTCATGCTCTCCCTGTGGGAGATCACGGAATCGCCGTTCAGATGTCTCGACGAGTTCGACGTCTACATGGTGAGCGCGTGAACAGCGTTGGGCAAAATACCGACTCGTGTACCATGGACGCCCGGCTGAATTGAAAACCGTTTCTCTGCAGGACATGCACAACAGGAGGATCTGTCTGGACCTCCTCCTGGAGCTCTCAGAGCGCCAGCACCTTCGGCAGTTCATCTTCATTACTCCCCTGAACACCAGGTGACGCCTTATTTCACATATGCCCGGGTGTCCACGCGTCCTTAAAAACTCCTAAATTCATGTAGCTAAAATTAAGGCCGTGGAATATCTTGAAATAACTTCTTTTAAAAAAAAAAAAGTAAGTTGGCCTTAAATACGTCAATCACAAGTCTTAAATTTTGTCCGTTTAATTGCGTGTATTCTATGCATTTATATTTTTCTTGCGGGATTTTCTCTGTCAGGGAAACGTTTGAGTCAGACTCGGACGTGTTCGTTGCATCCTGTGACTCACTGCTAACGTAGCCTTGCTAGCTAGCCAGCTGGTTTGCCTCTATTGTGGGTAAGAAACAATTTATTGCAAATTGGCTGGGTGGAGTATAAACTCCACCTAAATTCCACTCATCGTGGCCTTAAAAAGTCTTACATTTGAGTTGGTGAATAATTTGTTTTTGAGATTCATAGAAATTCACTTCCAATTGCTCTAAAAAAAAAAAAAAAAGCCCTGAGAGCTTGTGGGGGAAAAAAAACTTGACTGTAAATCTTGTTAAATGTATTTTATCTCCCTTTGGAGAGGCTCAACAATCATTGTATGAGAACGGAAAATGATATTACAAACCTGCAAAACAGCCAAAAGCCTCGACAACCCTCTGAGCTTTATATGGTGTTTCTGTCTGGAAGTATTAAGGTTTCAACCATCACCAAGTTTAGAAGCATTTGACGCCGTCCACCATTCATTTAAATGGTGTTTTAATGAGTGAGATATTTCAAAAAGCACGGGTGTTAGAAATATGAAAAGTCGTACGCTGAGGGTGGATTTTTACGTTAAGAGCTCCTTTTTTTTTTTTTTTTTTCTGTCATCGTAAATCAGATGTAAAAGTCAATAAAATAAAACTTGGCTACTTGAACTGCGCCGTTTACGTATCCGGAGAGGAAATGATGATTTGTGTCCAGCAGCCAAGGTAGTTTAAACAGTTTTTTCCCCCCCTGCTAACTTTCCCTTGTTTACACCATCAAGCTTCGCTGGCGTGACGTCAGTGCTGTCACAGTAATGCTGGGCAACCGGTGAAAACTGTCGATTCTCTTTCAGCAACCTCCCCAAAACGCCTCTCATCAAAATCCATCATCTGCGGGATCCTGAGCGGGAAGACAGCCAATCGAGAGACAAAGATCTGTGACGCACACCAGCCGTGCTTTTTGTACATAAGACGGTGGTAAAACCCCGTCATTACATCTTCTGGTGTTTGCTGGAAAGTATCGTTTTTTATAAAACTTAAATAAGTCGAGTATAAATATCTGGGGGTAAGATTTATTTTTCTATTCTTTGTATATAGAAGAAGATTTAGATGGAAACCTAGACTCGTAACTCTCACTGGCAGTACTGTATTTCTATGGTTTTACTTGATGATGTTTCCCTCTATGCGTTTGAGAAAAGTGTTTTTAAGGAGTCGTTTACCTAAGAAGAAGGGTTTCAACCTGTGTGTTTTAAATGTTTATTTAAGAAACCTCGTTTTGTTGGGAATCGTTTTTTTTTATTTCTAAGAAAAGCAAAGAACTTAAGTGACCTTAGTGTCGCCTTTTGTGTACACGTTTTGCAGAATTTTGCATTGTGAAAGCTTTATGAACAATCGTGTGGGGATAACGTACTTGGAAGGCATTATTATTATTATTATGTTTGGTTTGTCGTCTTTTCTCCTGTATATTTTGAAGTCTGTCTTTATGTGTTATGTCCCGCCTCATTTTCTAGAGCTGCGCCTCACATACTGTGTTCTAGCTGAGTCTACTCACTGTTGACTACAAATGATGGATTTTACTTACCTTCTGCTTCTGCTATTCACTTGTTTGTTTGTTTCTCTGTCCACGTGTTTGATTCCTCGCCTGGGCTGGCGCCGCGTGAGGAAAAGCAGGTGGTCTTGATTCAGGACGGGCCGGCACGAGACTCTAACCATGCCCTGACTTGGCATAAATACTGCATTCCCATGTTGTCTTTTTTTTTTTACACAGAAACGTGTAACATGAATGTATGACATGAACTAATTGGTTTAACTGCATATAGAATAGCAACTATTGTTCCTACTGCTGCTGACTTTAACACCATTAAATTATGTAGTTTTCAAGTGACTGTTGTGGGAAATGGTGCTTTTTGTTGTTGTTGGGCTTTTTTCTGTGGTTCAACAGTACACTGACTTTAGCTAATTAGTTGCCTAAAATCAGATATAACATGCTAATTTTAGCGAATTAATGGAACTTCCTGGTGAATCTTTTTCTTGCTTCACTTATGAAAGTTTTTAAATTCTACATTTTAGCATCTGGCCTTAAAATTGTTTAATTGTCCAGCTTAAACATACACACTTCAGATATCTTCAGTCAAATCATGACTACTCATGAAGTAAATTTGAGATATCTCGATTTTAGTTTTGACTAGTCAAAATAAATGAATTAGAGAAATGAATGAACAGGAAATTCTTTGCAGATTTGAAGAAGCAGTCTTGTAGTTGATGACGTTTTGCGTTCTCCGCATAGCCAACATTGCAGAGCTCTTTCTACGTTGTGGCCTTTACTGACAGTTTTGTGTAGGAAACATTAAATTCTGCAGGCAACTGTAGAAAGGGGCAATTCTCAATTCAGATACCTAAAATAGTCATTTTGATTAGTCAGAATTACGTTCTAGATATCTTCGATTGTAACTACGGATATGTGCCCCGTCAAATGACGGATCCAGTGTCCTGGTTTGAAAGCAATTTTGACTCGTCAAAATGAAATCGAATTATTATTCTTACTAGTCCGAATGTACATGCAGATATCTTAAAATACCATTCTTCTTGCAGTTGGTGGGCTAAAACAATCCACAGCCTTAGCGGGGGTTTTTTTTTTAATTTTTTTATTTTATTATTTTATTTTGGATTTTCAGTGCAGACCCAGTAACTACCAGCCTGTGTCTTTCCAAAAAGTCTGTCGATGGTTTATTCGTTTCAAACACTACAGAACCGAGTTTGGGTGCAACACATGCCACATGTATAAAAGAATACAGTCAGTTGTTATAATGAGTTTTCATATCTGATAGAAACATTTACTCGACAAAAATAAGAGGGTGGAAGGGGGGGGTGGGGATAAATCTGGACTAAAATGTAGAAATAATCCAGTCACTGAAGATATGGGTGGGGCGGTTGGCTTCATTTATGTTCCAGACAAAATAAAAAAATTAAAATTAAAAAAAAAAAAAAAAAACAACGAAAAGCTTCTTCTGCAACTTCCACTTGTGCAAGTGGACAACAAGCAGACTCCCAGTCCATGCTTGCATAGCCTAACATGAGAGGAGAGGAGAGGGGTGGAGGGGGAGCGGGTGGAGGAGGAGGAGGTGCAAACTGTCGGAAAGAGAAACATTTCGGCAGGAACCAAAAGCGCGACCGTCTCACAGTGTAAGAAACGCCACCGAACGCCTCTTTGAGGTTTCCCCGCATCTTTAATGATCGCTGCAGACAGGTAAACAGGAAGGTGACACCTTTCAATAACAAGTTTCTCCTTACAAAAAAGTTTTACACAAAGGAATGCAGTGTGTCCAGTAAACATAGATGAGGCTTTGTCATTATTGTTTGTCATTATTGTCGTTGTTTTAGCTGCGTTGGAAGTGGAGTCGCCCTCACAAGCTCCCTAAGCCTTGAGAGCGAGCCCCAAGCAGCGGACCCAAAAGCCAAGGACGTACTCGTTTCGCAGTGCTCTTTGTTTCTGTAAACATGTTGATATGTAAGTTAAAGTTACCCTTTTTTTTTTTTTTCATCGCTCTTGTCATTATTAGTATTTCTTCAAGTTTAAATCAAAACAAGCAGCCTGAAAAAAAAAAGAAAAAAAAAAAGAAGAAGAAGAAGCCAATTATTGGAGTGCTGCACCTGATGATGGCGGGGGATTCTGACCTTTCCTCTAAAAGGGCAGCAGTACGATGTGATCAAAAGAAAGGGAACGAAAACAAAAAAAACTCAAGTCCACACACGCACGAGTAGATTTCTGCTCATCGTACAAGACGCCGAAGCCAAAACACGGCGCAGCGTGCCGCCGTCAAAAGCTCTCCGATCCACAGCTGCAGCCCGAACCAGTGGCGCCCCGCAGATTATTTCACAAGGGTGGCCAGACCAGGCCACTAAAAATAAAATAAAATAAAATCCAACTATATGTAATATTCACTATATGTTATATGACTACTTTATATTTGTTTATTTATAGGGATGTTTTCATTAAAGCGGATGACGCTTTATACGTTTCTGTAACATGAATATGATTCTCTGGGGAGGCCAGGATTTTTTAAGAGGGGGCCACGACTCCCCTGTCCCCCCTCTTTGGGGCGCCACTGGGCCTGAACGCCTTTCCGACAACTCAAGTATCTCACACCAACGCTGAATCGAATGGGAGGGGAGGAGGAGTGGGGATGCTCCCACTTGAGTGGGCGGAGGGCAGGGGGTGAACTAATGACAGGGTGCGTCACACACTGTACAGCCCATGCAACAATACTAAATGAATTTTCCATTTTATGTCTTTTTATAGCCACATAAAGATGCAAAAAAAAAAAAAAAAAAAAAAAAAGGTAAGAGATTATATAGTTTTTTGTTTGTTTGTTTTGTTTTGTTTTTTTTTTTCTCGACACGTAATATATGCATGCAAAGAACCTACTCTTCTCGGTTCCACTGAGTGAGAACATCTGGAACAGACGGGAGCCGTTTTCTATTCTCCGAGAGCTCAACAAGTCTGGATAGTAGAGACAGTTACAATTATCATAGGAATTATTGTTTTTTGTTACTATCAAGTAAAGCATACAGTAGTTGCAGCGGTGAACACTGGGGTGGGCGAAGGGGGGGGTCCTAGATACTGTAGAAACAGAACTGAATGCAGTGCTCCACTGATATACAAGCTAGAGGTGAAGATGTACAGGGTTACTGTGCACGAATCACGCTGGCATGTTCAGAAATAGAAATCTGTGATATATCTTATAGCTATTTTTCAAAAATGATTCTGCATTTTGACATTTCTCATGCATACGACCACAAGAAGCGAGTCCATTGAAAAATAGTCCAAGCATTTTGTTGTTTTTTTTTTTTTTTCTCTTTTACGTTATTACTGGTGGTTTTTCTTTTTTTTGTTTGTTTTTTGTTTGTTTGTTTTCTTTTTTCTTCTTCTGTTATTTTTCTTCCCCCTGTGGAAATGGCAGAGAACCTAATGAGACATTAAACCGTGTGCGGCTGTCCAGAGTGTGTGGATACAGACTGGGTGTGTGTGTGGGGGAGAGAGGCGCAAGCAGGAAGTGGGAGTGGGTCGGGGGTCGTGGGGTCGGGTGCAGGGATGCGGCTTCACTTCTGCATGTCACACTGCAGCAGGAGAACGATGGACGGGTCGCTCTTCGCCGCCTCCTTGAACTCCTCCAGCGAGATCTGGTCGTCGTTGTTCTTATCCATTTTGCTGAAGATCTTGTCCACCCTCTGCTCCGGTGTCAGGCCGTCCTCGTTCATCTTCATCATGATCACGGTGCCCACCATTTTGTAGATCGCCTGCGCGTGAGAGGGAGGGCGAACGTTAGCCGAGGAGCTTTTGCTAGTGGAGGCCTAACGGAACGTGTGCAGAGTTTGTGACGTAACCGTGGGACCAGAGGAACTGTTATTATTATTATTTATTTTTATTTTTTTAAATAAAATATTGTTTCTTAAACCCCGGTCGGGTTGAGAGCCTTAAAAACTCTGGTGACGAAGACGTCACTCGACTTGAAGTTCACGAGTCCTTCTCTCGTCTCTGTCGTGTTTACTAACTTTTCTGTGAACGAAAAGCCTTGAAATAAAATAAGCTTTTATCGTAGCAGCATCATATGTTAGTTAGCACTGAAATTTAAACGTGACATAAGCTTTCTGAAATTTATGCTTGACTTTTAAAAGTTAATCAGAATTTCCCGGACCTTCTAAATTGTAACTTCCTGCTTCTCTGGGGAATGAAAAGTGTGCGACACGGATATTTATAAAAGTTTTACCCGCTGGACAAAAGACTCGGTGATTAGCATTGGATGCTAACACCGTGCTAACTCAAGCGCAAAAAACGTCCCGTCTGTGACTCTTACAACCCGGACTTGTTTCGTGGTCGCACACTCATCGAACCCGTGTTTCCATGGTGACAGGTGTGACCTGTAAAGCTGCGCGGTTCCTCCACAGTCTGTCCAGCCGCCATCCGCGACACACAGCAGGAGGAGTTTTATGTTTTCAATAGTTTCGGAACAAAAATAGTTTGACGACCCAACGACGTCGGGAAGAGATGAAAAGGGTTTTGTTTTTTGTTTTTTTTGCTACATTTTGTTACATAGTTTGACGTTAACTTGACATTTCTGCCAAAGAGCCACACTGAACGCTTAATTTTTGAGTGTCATTTTACCATCACAAACACAAACATGTAGGGTTTGGTCAGAAGAGACTCCACTTTGCTGTTTTTCCCATAATTAACCGGTAAATATAACTTCCAAATTTTGTTTTAATTTCTATAAAATCAACGCGTTTGTCCTTCTGATTTGTTCTTTCCTTTTCCTGGTTCCCGTACTCTCTTTGTCTTTACACTTCGATCAAAACGTCGCAGCGTTCCGGTACAAGTTCTGGTTCTGTTGCCTGGTTTTCTTCAAACCGCTGGTTCACATGTTTGCATCTGCAAATAATCAGTGGAGTTCTGCCAAACATAGATAACATAAGAGCCGAGCTGGTGACGAAACAGACTTGCAGAAATCTGAACAACTGAATCAAAACAGCAGACTAAACGCTAAATTTAGTTTGCGAAAACACCTGGTGCATTTGATATGACTGGAATAAAACACTATATTTATCCCAGCTGGATTTGTCAATACTCTCCAATGTCACCAACACAGATCAGATTCATCTTATAGATTGTGTTCCCTGAAATAGCATCAAGGTATCCAATACAGCTCAAGCTTTGCCACAACGAGGCGCTGTGCGTACGAGTGTGTGTGTGTGTGTGCGTGCGTGCGTGTGTGCGTGCATGTGTGCGTGTGTGTGTGTGTGTGTGTGTATGTGTGTGCTGTTGCTGCTCTGCAGGTGTGCTACAGATGGATGAACAAAAACGCACCCAGTCCCCTGATGGGTAAAAGCTTAATGACTCTCTAATCCCTCACCTCGATTATCTCCAGCATCTCCACTCTGGTGATTTTGCCGTCGCCGTCCAGGTCGTACATGTTGAAGGCCCAGTTGAGTTTCTGCTCGAAGCTGCCGCGGGAGGTGATGGACAGGGCGCAGATGAACTCTCGGAAGTCTATGGTGCCGTCTCCGTTTTTGTCGAAGGTCCTGAAGGCGTGTTGTGCAAATTTTGACGCGTCGCCGTACGGGAAGAACTGCGCGCGTTCGAAAACAGAGGCGTGTCGTGAGTTGGCCGGCGTGGACGTTAGGCGAGAGAAAGTGAGAGGGCGAGGCGGGTCGCACAAACCTTGACGTAGAGCTGCTGGAACTCCTCCAGATTCAGCCGGCCGCTGGGGCAGTCTTTCAGGAAGCCTTTGTACCACTGTTTCAGCTCGTGTTCGTTAAACTCTGTGTTCTTCACCAGATCCTCCATCACCTCGGGAGTCAGCTTGCTGTTTTGCTTTCCCATGATTCCTGTGGTAAAAGAACATGCTGTTAATGTCGGGGTTGAGTGTCGCCTTTGCGTTTCCGTTGTTTTTGGAGTGGTACTCCTGCTGCAACAAGGCAGACGAGAACGCCCTGCAGGGGACGGTGAGGGGAACAGGACTCTGAACCTTGACAGACGCTCTCAGACAAACAGCAACAGAACGTCAAACACAAAAAAACCTGCTGCTAAAATACTGAACTGCAGTTAAAGTCATGCACTACGGCGCTTTGCAAAAGCAGCCACACCGCTTGAACTTCAATCACAAACTTCAATGTGTCCATCGACATTTTTATGGACCAAAGCAAAGTCGTGTTATCTTATGCAGATGCACTCGTTACCTGTTTCTTAGGGTGTGTCTCTACCAGATTTGCACTTCTAGAGACTGGAAATTCTTCAAAGCAAAATACCTCAGAGTGTCTGCAAATATAATGTTTCGATCATTGTAACAGACTCTCAGTCGGATTTGCGTCTAGGATTAGGCTAGACTAATGCTTTCCTTTACCGAGATCTGAGACTGGAACCCTTTATTTCAAACACCAGCGTTCGAGGGCAAGTGTCCTACGACTTTCAGATCCATATCTGGTCCAAAGTGCTGCTTTCTGTCAGTGGCTTGTATATTTGAGTTGCACGTGTTGAAGAATATTGGTATGTAAAGGTTGCAGGGCCGTCGATGACTGGAGTTTAAGGTACCTGCTCCGGCCACATCCATCTTCCCACGCTAGCACTGCCTGAATCGGTGTTCTGAGGCCGACGTTAAGTCCTGGTATCATCTGGTCCAGCGGACGGGTGGGGTTTGGTTGTCTTGCATCCAGAAAATGTTGACTTCCTCCCCCAGCAAGATTTTTATTTTTTTTTTTTTCATTGCCTCAACCTTCTGGACCACTCAGGTCTTCTGGTTCTGCTCTGCCCCACGTCTCCAGAACCAGAACCAAACATGGAGAAGCAGGATTGGGTTTTTTTATGCTCCACTAACATGGAATAAACTTCCAGAAAAATTCGAAACAGCTGAAACACAAGAGTTCTGTATAATCAAGGGTAAACCCCCACCTGTTTAGAGTTGCCTTTGATTCCTAGTACCTGGAACAACGATCGACATATTTCATGTGCATTCGCTTGATGATTTTGATTATTTCTTTTGACAGAATGTAACGCTTATTGCTTGTTTCTCAGTTTCTCCGTTATGTTTTTTTTTTTATGGCGGACAGCACTTTGAACGGTCCTGTTGCCGAAACGTGCCGTACAAAAAAAACTCCATTGCCTCGACCCAGTGCTCTTGGGCCAGGCATTTCAGAGCGCCTTCTTCCATAGGTTCCCTACATGGCTTGTGGAAAGCTTTAAATAGGACGTCGTATGTCAACGGATTTCCCCCACACAAGGCTCAGAGTTTGGAGTTCACTTTATCTAGCTGGATTTACAGTCAGATCAAATTACACACAAAAGGATTCCATGTACTAAGTGATTTCTTAAAGTAATTTGTTGCAGTAAATTTGATTTAAGGGTAGCGGAGTCGAGGAAGAGAAGTGAATTTAAACGCACGGCACATTTTTCAGATTTCCTGTCAATCCACTTCAGTTGTGCACTGCTTTCTGGTCCAGACCAGTCAAATCAAATCCATTGCAGTTTTGTGAGTAATGCGGCACAGGGTGAACGCGGCGCCACTCGTTTATGTATTTGTGCCTAATAATGAGCTCTAAAAGAAAAGCTCTTGTTCAGCTTTGAGTCATACAAACTGCAAATTGATTCGATCCTCTTCTTGGACAGAAGCACGGATCGTTCCATGACGCCCCGCGTTCTATTTCCGTGGCCCCTGCCGGTGCCAGGCTCCGGGGCCCCCAGTCAGCTGTGACCTGGATCGTCACCGTCGAAGCAGATCCAGTTCACCGAAACGTTCGATCGCCGCGATCAAGTTTCCACGGCGAACACCGTCCCCACGCCGATGACAATCACAACAAAGCCTCCGCTCGCGTGCCAGGGAGACACAGCTGCAGTGAGTCCACGCAGCGCGGGGACGGCGGTGGTAGGGTGGGGGTGAGGGTGGGGGGGGACGCAAGAGCGCGCAGCAGGGCCGGCTCTAATCTGGATCAGTGGGGAGTATGGTTTATGACTGAGTGGGTCTGTGAGCACCGCTGTGCTTAAAACCTGCTGCGGACAGTCCAGTGCGCCGTCAGCTCCGGATTAGTTTGTTAACCGCATGATGAAGGCACTCAGCAAATGCAGCAACTGCAGCTGCTTCTCTGAAGCCCCGCGTTCATGAATTATTCACTCATGATGTGGCAAATGACATAAGACGGCCAAGAATAGGCAGATGCATAATTAAACTAATGAGACAAACGGATGTTGTTCAGCCGTGGGGACGCAGGGGCCAGAGAGGGGGAACGTCCAGCAAGTGCGTGCATTTGCTGGTCACATAAAGGAGTGATTTGTGCCACTGACCTGCACACAGTCGCTGTATTTTCAAATGTAATCTGTGTTCATTGACGCTCTGATTGACACAAACAGTGGAGAAAATAATAAAACCATCAATCCTGACAATAAAGACAGTCACAATAAATTCCAAATTTATTGTTACAATAAATTTGGAATTTATTGAGACAACAATAAATCAAATTTCTCATCGTTAGAAGAAATTTATCGCGATAAATGATAAAGCGATCCGATAAATGTGCACTCTTTTTAATGACGCTTTTAGAAGCTTTTAGATGCGTCTCCGCTTCGAAACGTCCAAATCAAGCCGTGAAGTCACAAGCGGAGCTTATTGTAACGCGACTGCTTCCTGTGGTTGTAATTCAGCCATTTATTTTCTGGTCGTTGGGGACAGGGCCACGGGTCGTCAAAGACTGACCTAAACTCACAACCCAAACAAGCAGGCGGCCTGGTTGCTATGGAGGAGCTGCAGAGGTTTACGACTCAGGTAGGGGAACGTTTTGGCAGTATTTCCGTTTGCCGACCCCTCCCACGAAGCCGCCCTTTCATTTCTTCACGCTAACTTATAAAATTGTCCGAACAAACCTGCTAAATGTTGCCTCTTAGCTTAATGCTAATGGTAAAAGCGAAACGCTCTCCTGATATTGATTCTGCATTTCGCAGCACAAACAGAGGAAGCTGCTGTGTAATCAGTCGTGGCAGAACGCCGCTGCTGTTAAATGCTGCTTAGGAATTTTGTGGGACTGTAAAGAGATTCCCAAAATGGCGGTTTCTTCGGTTTTAAGGTGCCAGCTTGTGCGAGATGGAAGTCCAAATCAAAGCTGTGACGGCTGTGACTGGTCATTAAAGAGTCAAGCTTTCCAAAAGGTTGTTCATTTCTAATTCAGCCAATTATTTAACAAAACTTTGCTTTCTCAAAATACTACCTTTAATTTCGACTTCTGCTGTCACGATGCCGTTCGAATGTTTCCTTGAGCTCAGCCCAATTGCTCTTAACCAAGCTAAGTTTTATTAATTGAATAAAGATTTTAAAAAAAAAAGATAATTGATTTAAAGCTAATTTTGCATTCTTCCTTTTGCTCTCGGTCTTTAAAGGTCTGCATAGATCTATGATGTTATTGTGCGTCTATTATGTTCTAAACAAAGAAAATAAGACTACAAATGCATGCCACACTTCTCAGATTTCTCCTCCTAAATATCCTGGAACCATGCTTCCATCTCCTGCCACTTTTATCGGCTGTTTCTTCCCTCACTTTATGTTTGACGGAGACATTAAACTAAGTTGGAGGAGTATGGATTGATGTTGGTGCACATCTCTGCAGCAGCAGCAGCAGCACCACCACACTCTGCACTGCGTTGACTCGGGCCTGCACAAGCAGCAGCAGCAGCAGCACTAATGTGCGCCGCAGCCAAAAAAAAAAAAAATCTGTGCAAAGCCCCGCGTTTTGACGCTCAGCCTCCTCTGCGCCTTCACGGTCCCAACCCGCACCGGTGGCCGCTTGCAGCCTCCGCGGATGTGCGGTTTGAACCGGGCTGCTGTGAATGACCTTGAGGACAAAACAGTTTTGGATCAGGAGGTCGGCTTGCTCCGGCGTTTTCGTTCCCTCTTCGCATCATCAGGGTATTAAAACAAAGCAAAAGGAAAAAAAAAAAATCATGACTGATCACGCCTCAGCTGGGAACGACGCGTTTTTTTGTTTTTTTTTCTGGCAGACTGGGTGCCAGGAGATGCCGTATTCCCCCTATGGCGCTTTGGGCAATAACAAATGAGTTAATGGTATTAGAGCCTCCTGTGTGAGCGGAGAGGAGGGAGTGGGGTGGAGGAGAAGGTGGAGGAGGGGGAGACGCTGCTGCATTCCGATGGAAACGACGCAGTGAGCGCGTTTTCCCACCAGATCCGCTCCATCACATGTTCCCAGCGCATCCAAGCCACAGACACGGAAAAAACAATCTGACACACCTTTTTTTTTTTTTCAGTAACAATCTAATACACATTTCGTGGTATGTACCAGCACATCTCCCTCGCAGCCTCCGCTTGGAGGCTGTTTAAAGGCCAATCAGCTTGTCTTCAAACCGCCCGACATTTTTTTTTCTTCTCTCGTTTCGCCTCCGTCCTGGTCTCTGGCTTCGGGCGGAGCGCAGAGGTTTTATTTTTCATGGATGCGCAGGAGCCTCGGAGCTCCTCCATCCCCATGTAACATCATGCGCTCACACAGAAACAACCAGAGCGCGCGCGCGCAGAAACACACACACACACACACACACACACACACACACACACACTGACGGCTGCATGTAAGAAGAATTAAAAAAAAAAAAAAAAAGACCCAACGCGCCACGCACGCATGCAGCCGTCCGCGCTCTTACCTGATCAAAGCCTCTGCGCTGGTTTGTCTGTCGGGACTGAAGCGACTCGTCTCCTCTGCAAAGTCCACAAACCCCCCCCACCCCCCCTCTGTTGGTCCGATGGAAACGTTCACCTAAAAAAACCGATTATTCTCAACAACGATCGCCTACTAAAAAATAAAAAAAAAGAAAGAAGTAAAAAAAAGAAAAAGAAAAAAATCCCGAGCGCGAGCACACACACACACCCACATGTGCGCGCACGCGCTATATTTCTCTCTCTCTCTCACTCGCACACCGCAAGGAGAGAGGCGCGTTGTTTTTTTGTTGTTGTTTTGTTTTTGCCCCCGACGGTGTTCTTCCCCAGATGAGGCGCAGCAGGGTCCGATCCCGCGCCGAGTCTGCGCCTGTCTGTCTGTCTCTCTGTCTGTCTGTCTCGCTGTCTGTCTGTCTGTCTGCGTGCGGACTGGAGGAGCGCGGCGTCACCCCGTGCGCATCACAGCCCGGTGGGATGAGGAGTTCGCCTGTGCGCTGCCGCTCCGTGTGGCTCCAGCTGGCTGCTGTCGCGTTGCAGCCGCAGCCTTTGCCCCGCCGTGGACGGAGGGGGAATCATTAAGCAGGCTGTGGTGGAGAGAGGGGGGCCCAGGTGAGCTGCTCATCAATAAAGCATCGGCCAAATCGATTTGGACCGACTGCGGCTCCGTGAAGTCGAATGTTTTGTTTTGGCTGCGACTCAACGGGGAGTTTGGAGCAGAGAGGAATTGTTTAGAAACAGAGTAGGGGGGATTATTAGGAGCAACAATGAAAAGCTTAAGTATAAATGTACTTCATAAAAGGTACAAAATGTTTCAAAACAATAACTGGAAACTCGTGCAGGGTTTGGCGATATGAATCGGAGGTTTTATCCCGATATTTTGTGAGAACGATAAAAGTGACGATGAGAATTGTTTATGCTTTTCACATAAAGGACGGTTTGTGTCACTAAATAATTCACATTTAATCATGTTTTTTTTATTTTTTATTTAATAGATGAATATGTAGTGATACTCTTATTGATAAAAACAGTGAAGAAAATACTCAAACTCTCAATCTCCACAATATGGACGGTTTCACATTGACTGGGATTTATTGTGTCAAACTCGAGGTCCGTGGACCAAATCTGACCCACCATAGATTTTCATGTGGCCCTCTAAGTTTGCTTCAATATTGTGTCATCGGTCAAATCAATGCAGTTTTTAATCTGTTTCCTGCCAAATTATATCAGTCAGTTCCTCCAGTTTCTCGAGAAATTCACACAAAATCAACAATATTTTTGTGCTGAAACAAAATTGGGAGTATATTGCAGGTTTTCCCCCAAAATGGTCAAAAACGTATAATAAAATGTCGCATTTATCGTCATAAATGAGCGCAAATATTCCCAAATTAGAACCACAAACGCTTTGATTTTTATTACAAAAAAAAAAATCACAACAAGTATTACGTAATCCTGGAAAGTTGTTCAATAATATTGATTTTAAGAATAAATTGATATTTAGCAGTTTGTGAACAGGTTTTCAAAAAACAAATTCTGGCACAACCGGCCCTTTAAGAGCATTCAGGATCTTTATTTGGCCCAAAACAAAAGTGAGTTCTGCATCTCTACAGCTTCCCCATAGATGGCGTGAGGAATAAAGAAAGAAACCTGAAGCTCTTCTAATACGTTTTGCTCATGATTCTGGAAATCCCAGCTCCTCTGAACTACCATATTAAATCCAATTATTGAAAAGAAATCTAAAGTATCAATAAGGTTTGAGTTTTCACATGCAAAATTAGACTCACTGTCAGAACATGTTAACCCTACACGCCTCAAAAATCCATCTCTTTGTTCATCTTCTACCTTAGAAGATCTTTTCTTTTTGTTTTTCTCATTCAAAATAAAATCTCTCCAAGAGGTCAAAGTTCACAGGTCTCATGTCCACATGTGGACTCGGCGTCAGCGGTGCTCTGCTCACTGGTTCTGGCTTTCTGGCGAGTGCAAATGGGAATCCAGGTCGGCATGTGAACGTATGTGCAGTTTGTGTCACGGAGGAGAAGAGTTGACCGTGTGTCTGAAGCTTCTCGCTGCGACAAGAATTCAATGTTTTCGAAACCAAATTCTGCTCACTTAATTCGCCGGTGTATAAAAGCGGAGCCAGGAAACGCCTCCATATTAGATTTTACTCTCTGTATCCTGGCCGTGATGTGAACATTAAGGGGGTTTTATTGTTTTTCTCGGTGCATGATTAGATTACTAAGATTATTTGTGCATCGCCTCTTCAGTTGTATGGCAAAAACAGCAAGATATTGTTCTGTTTTGATGGAACATTTCTTATACAACTAAACTATAATAATAATAATAATAATAATAATAATTGGACACAGGCCCAATTCTGACATCACGTTTTAGACGTTTTTAAACAGCCGTGAGTTTTGCTCTTGATTACTCTTTCTCTAGAACATAAAGTCCTTTTGTTGAAGTGGAAGTGCCAGAGTGATATCACATATCAAGTGGGGGGGTTCTGCGGTGCTCCCCCGCCCCCACCTGTTGCTGCCGCTGGCTGAAAGACGCTGACGACGGAGAAACAGTTAATAGAAAACGATTCACAACTCTGATAGAAAGTAAATAAGTTTTATCTTATTTGTTTGTGTGTTCCATCGAGGTTGGAGAGACCGACACCGACGTGTTTTTTTGTAAAGAGATATAAATCTGAATTTTGTGTCCTCACCTCCCCTCTTGCTATGTTACCCCTAAAGAAAACACTGTTTGAAATCAGTAAACCGCCTGCCTGTGATGCTTCTACATGATTGGACGGAATGAGGTCATTTTTAAATATGTTACTCTGCTGTAGGTGTAGCTGACAGGTGAACCTGTTCCTGATTAATCGGGACCCGTGAGAACCCCACGAGGAACCGCAGACGGTCCCTGGACGGCATTCAGGAAAACAGGTCACCTTCGTCGATCCCTGAGTGTGTCTCAAGAACAGATGAGGCGAAAACTGCTCTCAGACCCAAACACAAGCCTGACTCCATGCAGTGGCACTGGAACGATCACTTGTGATTAATCGTTAGTTGAAATAATTGTCAATTAATTTAGTAATCGATTAATGGTTAGCTGGAGAATGCAGACGCATCAAAAATTCATTTGCTGAACGAACGTCGCATTTAGAGCAGTAATAAAGCCAAAGCTGTACGTGGAATATGTACATTTTGTATATAAGACAAAAAAAAAAATCTTTGTTCTACACAGAACTCGAAAGTTACACAGTTTCAGCTTCACCTGGTGCAAATTCTGAAAAAAAAACTCTTTTGCTGCTCGACTACTGTCAATGCAATTGATCGACTTATGATCGAGCCTTCACTGAAGGAACGCTCTGCTGCTGCATTGCAGGCAATAAAATGTTCATTTCTCTCATTTAAAAAAGAAATTGAACTATTTGTATGTTTTGCATGTTTCCAATGTTGTATAAAATAAGCTTAAATGGTCGACTAAAAAAATCCGCAGGATGCGCAAATTTTTAAAAACCGATTAATCATCCAAAAAAAAAAAAAAAAAAATCGATCACTAAAATAATCGTTAGTTGCAGCATCGGAAAAATGAATGTAACGACGGGAAGAAGTGACTTCACACCAGCGCTTTTGGGACTCTGGGTTGAGTTTTAATGCTCACATACAGCACAGCACAGTCAGAAGATCCTCTGGAGATCTCACAAACACAAAAGCAAACAGTTAAACACGTAGAGAAAGTGTAGCACCAGCAGAGCCTCGGCGGACTCTCCTAAAAACCCGCTGCGATTTTCAAAGTGAAACGCCTCCGTCTGATCTCACCGGACTCGCTCCACCTGCAAGTGTCTCACGGCGGCGTTCACTTACAAAGGGTCAGTCGTTTAGAAAAGGATGCATACAAAAGCAATACTAAATAATAAATGCATTTACAATAACCCTCGCGGGGGGGGGGAGGGGGTTTGGCAACTCTCTCTATCGACACTAACGTTTAAATAATAAAAAAGTAGAAAAACAATAAAACGTCAGTAGATGAAGCGGAGATAACAATCTAAGACATAAATATTTCCCACAGACTGTGCCGTCGTCTTCTTTATATTCTGCGTTATCTTTTGCTTTGCTATACTGTTTAAATATTCAAGTTCATACAAAAACAAAGAATGACAAATCCATTACTGATACGGCAATGTGAAAAAATAGTATCAAAGTGATTTTCTAAACCTGTTGAGTCGACGCTGCTTTAAATGCACCGCTGGTCAGTACTGGTCACAGATATGCATTGCGTCTGCTAAGTAGACAAGGTGGCAGCGTGTTTGGTCGATGATTTATGATCGTTGTGAGAAAAAAAACAACAAAAAAAACTTTTTTTTTTTTTCTTTTTTTTGGGGACTTTTTTAGTCTACATGTGTAAAAGATGTTTTTCAGAATCAAGGTTGTACAGTTCCGGTCAGAAATTTACATCCACCCATGCATGAACATCAAATCAGAAAGACGTCATTCTGAGCAGTTAATGATTTTACTATCATTTAATTTCTTTTACCTTTTTTTTTTCAATTTGTTCCCATGATAGAAAAAAAATGGAACAAAACAAAAGAGGAATTAGGTTCACAACTTTGGATTTGTTGTGGATTTTCTCTAATAAGACTCAAATATTTACATACACTAGTCTCTAGTTAAATATGTCAGAACAGAGGTATTTTATTGTGGCGTCCATGATAAAGAGGAGTTACTTCTGACTGGAACCGTACGTGGAGATCTGTGAACGTAGGCGAATCTGTGATAATCGCGTGTGACATCATGAAGTTATTGGCAAACCGGTTCAAAAAGAGTCTCCTGGTCTGTGAGCCTCTGGGAATCTCATCGCTCGTCTACAAGCGTCGGATCAGATTCTTTGGCTGTCCGTCTGCTTCGATTGGCTCTGTTGGTTAAATAAAACTCAAGTCAAATTCCCCCGCCCTAACAGCTTTTTAGCCTCTCGAACATAAATGAGTTACTTCCTGTAGGTTTCCATCCACTGAAATGCCCTTTCACGATCCAGTGAGGACCATTTCATGCTGAACCGAAGGTGACACTTACGCTGAAATGTTTCTAAAAGGCTGAAAATGTAAAGCATAAGAAGGATCCTAAATCAAACGGAGACTTTCTCTTTCCCGTCGGACCACAGAGCGGCCGGCCGGAGAACCGAACCCCTCTAGAACGTTCTACCGGACATCGGGTTTGGCACAGTTTTCAGAACTTGGTCTGCTTTAGTTTGTCGATGTGGTAGCACAGCTTCAAGGCCGGACCGAGCTTCAGTCCGAGGTACTTCATGATCATGTCGCTCTTCAGGAGCAGCAAGGCGTTTCCGTCAATCTCCTGGAGGAAGAGGAGGAGGAAGAAGAAGAAAAGGAGGAGCAGAAGGAAGAATCAGTGAGGTTTTCCTTCTGGACTCACAAAAACAACTGTCAGGAATTAATGATGGATGCTTAATAGTTATGAGTCAAACGTCCAATCAGGCATAAATGTATCAAAATTAACTGAGCAAACTGATTTCCGCAATCAAGGAGCTACTTTACAATTTGGAAAAACAAATTATATCACAATCGGATGCGTGATATATCGGCACTAACATCGGTATCGGCCAGTATTCGTCCTTTTCTTTTACATTTTGGTAGGAGGAGGAGGACGTCACACACCTAACAGGTCATATCGCTGCACACACATCCGACTCACGTGCTTCCTGAAGACGTCTGCATGGGGGCCCAGAGCCTGGGGGTCCGCGTCTCTGATGAACCAAACAACATCCTCCACAGACCACGTGGTCGGGTCCTTATTGGCCGGAGCTTTGGATTCCTGGGATTCTGGAGACACACTGTATCCTCCTGAGAGAACAGAGCGAGGAGTTTTTAAAACTCCCGTCGGCGGAACAAAGGTCGACACCGGGACGGGGTTGGCGCTGTGTGCTGCGGCCGCCTCTCACCCGTCCTGTTGCCGTCCGGGAACATGCTGGGGCTGGAGGCCGGCTGCCTGCACATGCTCATGGAGCCCGAGCCGCCGGAGAACTGCTGCGAAGAACGGAACCCGTAGGAGGACTTGGAGGAGTAGGACGAGCTTATGGAGCCGAAGGCGGAGTCGCCGTGGTCGACGGAGTAGCGCTTGCCGTCCGACTGGTCGCCATGATAGCCGTCGGCCACAGACGTCTCAGCTGGTGCCAAGACAGAGCCACGTCAAGACAGAATCAGAGCAAGTTTGGCGTGTCTGACTCTTGGAGGCTAAAGCGATACCGTCTGAGTGATAGGATCCGCCGCCGCGCTGGCTAATGGGCTGATCGCTGAAGAGGTTTTCACAGTGCAGGCTGCGGCAGAGCTTCTTGAGGAAACGAAGCACATAGTCGATGCTGTTCACCACAGGGAGGCTCAAAAGATGCTGCTTCCCATCAAATGTGGCTGGAAGCGCAAAACGACACCAGTTTACACTTCATTTCTCACAAATCGGATTATCAAACTTCTGCCGAGGGGTTGGGGGGGGGGGTTTCTCCTCTCAACCCAATCACATTTTAAGTGCAAAAAAATAAAAAAAAAGTTAAGTAAACAAGCAGAGAACAACACCTGGTCGAGGTCTTGGTACAGCACCTGATATTTTTTCTCCTCCGTAGCCTTGCGTGAGGAGAGTGAACACGGTTTTTTGCTGGAAGGCGCTGTCGATGCAGCCCTGGACGGCCTGCTGCAGCACTACGGACGGCCGGTCGGGTCCGAAGTGATCGGGAAGCTGCTGGATCTTTTTCCTGTCCAGGTTGGGGCCCGTGTTGGCCTGCTTGTTGATGTAGATGCAAACTGAAGCAGAGGAGAGAGATGGCACCTGGGTTTGGGTTTTTCTGACAAGTTTTTTTTTTTTTTAATCTCTTAAGGTCGAGTATGAAGGGAACCCTGGAAAAGGCATTAGGGATGTAAGTCATCAATTCATGAGTTGATCTAAAGTCGGCTAATGACTGAGAAGCGGCCATTTCTTAAAGACTGAAGATTTCTTTTGTATAAAGAGAGTTGACTGACTTTTCCATATCACAAAGGTAGATTTAAAAAATATGTATATCATGAAACTTAAAGAGCTTGTTGAGTGTTTATATTTCAGAACAGAACCACATGAAGTTCATTTTGCATCCCATAGTGGACTCTGCTTTCTCTTAGCCATGTCTGGTACGGTACTTCATCTTTGTTTCTGTATCAACTGGCTCTGGTTAAGGATGACCAGCAGCGCCCTCTTCTGGACTGCAACCAAACTACAGCACTGAAAGTAGGCAAGCGGATTTTGTCAGATAATAGCCTGGAACTAAAATGAATCGACAGTTAATCGTAAGTCGATAACTTGTTTGCATCTTTAAAAGACACTTTTTACTTATTTCGTGATAGATATTTCCAGATTTTATCTGGTCGGCCAAGTAAAATCCAAGCGAAAACGTTAAGGTTTGTGGTTATAAGGTTTTGAAACAGGAAAAACTTCTCATTGTATGTAAACTTCTGTAAGGCGCTGTCTTTTTTTTCTTCTCTTTACCTGTTAGCACCTGGGCTGTGGCAGAATGGGGGATGGTGGCAGCGTCCTGAGGGATGGAGCTCATGTCGGGCTCGGGCGTGCTGCTGGGTGGAGAAATAGCCAGAGGGGTCATCACCATCCGCGGTTTGAGCTGCAGGAGAAAAAGTTTCAGAATGCTTTTTAGTCACGCAGAGAGCCTTTTTAAGACTTGCTCCTCTAAAGTGGGAACAACAACGTGCCTGCAGCAAAAAAAAAAAAAAAAAAATTTAAAAAAATAAAATCAAATTTCTTAGATGCTACGTTTTACGCAGTGGTCCCACTAACAAGGTGTACTGGGGTTTCACGAGCTTCGCTAAAATTTCTCGTCAGATCATTTCTGTGCTTTCAAGTCATTTAAATTTGAGCAGCAAATATTTTCAGAGGTTCCAAGAATTACCGTATTTTTTGGACTAAAACGACATCACGCTGTTTGCATTTCTAAATCTGTTTTTTTACTTTTAAATCTGCCACCTTATTATGTTGCGTAATATTGTTTGTACGACCGGATCACTGTTAAAGTCGAACTTTTGAACCTCACGAGGCTTCTCATAAATAAGTGGAATAAATAAAACTGAAACTGCTTTTTGTTTCCCGCTTTATAGTTTTACGCAGTTCTGTCGAACGTCTGTCCAACTCAACAGAGACGCATTTTCATAAATCAGAGATTTACTTTGACTTTAACGCAGAGTTGGAAAAGATAAGTGGTTGAATTTGAAGCTTAAAAACAGATTTATTTGAGCTTCTGTCAATCTGAGGTGGAAAATTAAACCCTGTCTACTGACTGGATTGCCTTTTCTTTTACCATTAATAAAATGCGTATTAGTATTTTTATTTTTTTCATGAGTGATTTATTGATTCACTTTTCTTAAAAAAAAACAAAAAAAACAAAGCCTAACCTTTAAAATCCAATGTTGAACATTATTGAAGTTGGAACCTATCTACCATTTACATATTCAAAATAAATGCCCCCAAAAAAGTTTCTGCTGTTAAATTTGTTGTTTCTGTAATAGGGACTGTGAGTTTCTGGACATAGGAAGTATTTTTTTTTCTTCGTCATACGTTAAAAAAAATTAAAATAAAAATATCCCGAATCAGTTAACGGGAAGAACAGTTCAGATTTGTCAGTATTTGACCGGCTGACGACCCAATCAGAGCTCATCAAAACAACATTTTGCCAATGTCAATATCTGTGTTTTTTTTTCCCCCTACATGGTTAAAAATAAACAAAACAAAACAAAAAAAAAAACTAATAAAAAAAGAAACACATCAGCCAAATCAGAAATGCGCCTGAGCTCCCTGTGCTCACATCCATTTTTAATCGCCCGCCCAGCACAGCCCCATCCATCCCCTGCTTCCTCCCCATCTGGCTGACCTTGAAGCCCGGCTTTCTCCCCCTCTTCTTCGGCACTTTGAGCGGCGGCAGCGACTCGGGGTACCGGTTGGGGAAATCCATCTTGGCCATGCTGCGGAGGGGGGGTCTGCCCCTCTTCCTGCCCGGTATCTTCCCCGGCTGGCTGGGGATGAAGGAGGGAGCCACTGCGGCCGACTGCATGTCACCGTTACTGCTGCTGCTGCTGCTGCTGCTACTGCTGCTGCTGTCTGACTTCTGTGCCGCTGCAGCAAGCACACTCATCTGGAGCTGCAGACAAAAAAAAAAAAAAGAAGAAGGGAGGAAAAGAAAAAAAAAAAAAAACCTTTCAGACCTGCACTTTGCTTGCACATTGATCCTGGATACTATAAGTCGCAGCATTAGCATCCATTAGAAGCGGCCTGGCTTGGAAAGGGAAGCGTGGATTGCAGCAACATCTGACCAGTGAAAACACTCTCAGGAGAAGCACTTAGCTCTGCCGTAATTAAACAACACAAAGAGAAGCCATGGACGACCTGTAAGGGAACACCACCTCCTCCATCCTGCACTGATAACACATAAATAAACCTGATAGGGGAAGGGGAGGCACTATTACCTGCTGTCCTCTATTGTGAAAGCCCAGCAGCAGAGAGCGTTTGTTTTATATCCAACAGGCCTAAAGGTGACAAACAGCTAAATCCCTCACAGTGCAGGAAAAGCCATTTAGGTTGTTTTTTTTTTTTTTCTGCATGCGGCTTTCTCCTCGTCTCCCCTTTTGGTGAACACACTGCTGCTGCTGCTGCTGCTGCTCGGCACACAGGCTGCAGACATCTCATTAGACTAATGCATTCAGCACTGCCAGAGAGAGAGGGAGAGGGAGGGAGGGAGCAGGAGGGTGAAATTGACTTCACCATGGCTACCCAGCTATGAATTACCATTAAGATGACAGCGTCTGCCCTGGTGTTAAAAGAAGACGAAACAGAGGGAAGGAAACAAACAAACAAACAAACAAACAAACACAAAAAAACTCCAACAAAAAAACAAACAAAATAAACAGATAAAGGACTGTGGTTCAGCTATCTCCCCCCCAGCAGCAGCAGCACATACAACCAGAAACAATAAGCCGGCTGCTCTCATGCTCAAAACATCCTAATGCGAGGAGATCGGCGTGAAAGACGAGGCACGTAAACAAACGAGGAATCGATCCGTCGGCTGCACTCACCATCCGAAGCAGATGTGGAGGATCCCCTGCGCTCCGGGCTGCTGCTGCTGCTGCTGCTGCTGGCTCTCCTCCCTGCCTCCAATAGCAGAGCGCCTATATGAAAGCAAGGCGGATTCCACTGTAATACTGTGTGTGTGTGTGTGTGTGTGTGTGTATGTGTATGTGTGTGTGTGTGTACAGCAGACACTGACAGACAGTGAGCGAGTGACAATATGTGTGTGTGTGTGCATTAAAGAGACATGCAGGGAGAGGAGGAGGGGGGCCTCTGTTGTCATGACAACAAGCCTGTAAGCCCTGCCGTTTGTCTGCCATGTTTTATCGGCGACTCTGGCTCAGTGCAGAGATGATAGTTTCTCCTTTTAGTTACAATGCTGTTATGGATTTAAGGCTGCAGAGGTCTATTGGGGGAATCACTCGCATGTTTATGTTATTATTATCATTTTGCAGATCCTTTGTGAAGACCAAAAGATGAACAAGCTTGAAACATAGAGCGGTTTTAGCTATTCGAATGGTATCAGTGAGTGTTTTTTCTTATTTAAAAAAACAACAATGGATTATAAAACAATGAATGTGCAACGACGGACGTTGCGGCAAAACCCCTAAAAGCATCTATCAAAACCATCAGTTTGAGAAAAAAAAAAAAAAAAAAACTATTGGAAATGCTTCCAGTGATTATTTCAATTGAACTAAAGCACATATTTAAAAGGTCCATTTTGTGAAGGAGAAGAAAAAGGACAGATCCTTTTCAAAACTTTTTTTTTTTTTTCACAAATAGTGTCCTGTCTTTTCCGTTTTAACGTCTGATGCCGCTGAATAAAACTGAACGCGCTCAAATATTTTGTCGCATAAAAACAGCGACAGAAAACTCAAAGTTAGAGATCTGTCGCCCCCTGCAGGATTTAACAGAAACTCCTCGCTGTTCTTCTGCTCGGTGTTGGTGTGCTAAATAAAGTTTCGCCGATGACCTTTGACACCAAGATGTCAGCCTACGTGCCGCTCTCTGTGAAGATGTCACCGTCAGTCTTGGTGGGGATAAAGAGCGTTTTTAGAGAACAGTTTTGCTCGAGGAAGGTTTTAAAACGCCTAACAGAGCTCTACAGGCGAGGTGAGACGAATTAGTTTCGTGTTTTAATATAATTAGTCTTTATTTTATTAAAAATATCTATAAGTGTGTCGTTGGTCTTGTTAATTGCCGTTTTGTACAACGAAATAGCTGTCAAATAAGCTACCTTCTCAAATGTGCTCGCCTTTATAATCACAGCTCGGACTTTTGAAGCGGGAAACAGAGAAGTGACGAACCTTTCTTTTGTTTTCGCCGTGACGTCTGTCAGGTTACCCGGTGACAGCTGGCCAGGCGGAGGCGGAGGCGGAGGCGGCGGCGGCGGCGGCGGTGGAGGTGGGGAGCGGTGTGACCGCCGCCGGGTTCAGCGGTCCTTTGGACCACTACAGCGGGCTGATCCGAGCCGGGAGCCTGCGGGAGGACGAGCACCAGCGAGCGGTGCTGCAGAAGCTGGATGAGCTGCACAAAACGCTGAGAGGATACACCAACAGACCCGCATCCCTCGTGTCGAGGGTAAACATTAACACGTGTCCGTAATTTAACGTGACCGCTAAAAAAAAAAGCCGCGTATTCTTATGACTTAAACCAGAAAAACGTTGTACGCAAGTTATCTGAAGCGTAATGGTCAGTAGTATGGGTTGCCAAACGTGCCAAAAATGTTTGTGCGTGTGGATACTTTTCTGTGTAACTGTACACAGTGCAGCAGCTGATTGTTACATTATAAAGACATAATTAGATAAAACATTTTATATTATTGGGTGTATTTGGTGTCTGTACAGATGTACTGTTATTTGATTACGTTGTTCACTTTTTGATTTGATTATGTGTTTTTTTTGTGTGTGTGTGTGTGTGTGTGTGTGTGTGTGTGTGTGTGTGTGTGTGTGTATGTGTCATTTGTTGATTGATTGTGTGATTTCTCCCTCTGCTGTTTGTTGTCATATTGTCTATCATACAAAATAGGATTAGAGACACTTTTTCTTTTCTTTTTAAACGTCTGATCTATTGAGGGATTTGTTTGTTTTTCTCCTCCGTCATTATTGAGTTTACTTAAACTTTGCATTTAACTTTGGGTTTCATTGAACTTCTTAAATTTACTTTTGGGATCAGTAAACTATTTTTGAATTTGAATTGAACAAAAATATTTCAAATGCTTCATTAATGGTAAAGAGAGAAGAAAGCAGCCTCTGCTTGTTCATGAAACTGCTTTCAGTTACTGTTTTTTACATGATGAAAAATCTTCCTAAATCAAACTTGTCAGAATCTTGTTACTGATTTATGTGTGTGTGTGTGTGTGTGTGTGTGTGTGTGTGTGTGTGTGTGTGTGTGTGTGTGTGTGTGTGTTCTCCAGTTTTTCTCCAAACCAAAGCCCCCTAAAGGCTGCTACATCTACGGCGACGTCGGTAAGAGAACTGAAGGATGAAGCCTGATCATCCGGATCTAATGCGTTTTATTTATTCATCCGATCCTAACTGTTATGTTTTTTTTCTTGTTTCAGGCACGGGGAAGACGATGGTGATGGACATGTTTTATTCACACGTGGAAACAGAGAGGAAAAAGCGGGTCCATTTCCACGGTTTTATGTTGGACGTGCATAAAAGTGAGTGGTTTGTTTGGTTCTGAGGCAACAGCGCTTTGGTTCGGTGCAGAATAATGGATGAAGAAATTAGCTCTGAATGGATCAACAAAAATGACATGCTCCTCCTCCATTGAGAAACAGAAGTACATTTTGGGAAAAGTCACATAGGGATGTTTATACTTCTCAAACTTTTTCTTTTTTTTTTTTTTTTTTTTATTATTTTTGCACCTAATTTTTGCCGCTTGGTTTCAGGAATCCATCGGTTGAAGCAGAGCATGCCCAAAAGGAAAGCAGGGAAAATGGCCAAGTCTTACGACCCCATCGCTCCGGTCGCCGAGGAGATCAGCGAGGAGGCCTGTCTGCTTTGCTTCGATGAGTTCCAGGTGGAGTAGGTGACCTTCTTAAAGACACAGAACCCCCCCCACGTGTTTATCCACGCTGTTAAAAAATTACTTTTATTGCTAACTTTCATTTCAGGTCACAGACATCGCCGACGCCATGATCCTAAAGCAGCTCTTTGAAAATCTGTTTCTGAACGGCGTTGTTGTCGTGGCGACGTCCAACCGTCCACCCGAAGGTCATTAGTGAGGTTTTTAGCACATTTGATTAAAACTGCATGTTTTTTTTTGTTTGTTTTTTTTTTGTAGCTTTTGTCTGAATAAGAAGAAACTAATCAATTCAATTTTTTAAAAGTTATTGGAAGTTTTTCCTCCCCAAAAAAAATCAAAATTAAAGCTCACAGGTCTTGTGTCACTCTAATATTATTCTACAAGTAAAATTGTAGGTTGGCACATTTACCCAGGCAATAATTCTAATTAAACCGTTAAAGGAGTAATTTTTTTCATTAATCTTTGTAAGAAAGGGGAGTTCAAATCATTGTAGCTCCAAACCTTTAAGAGTTTTTGACATTGTTAAAAGAAACGCATCAAGTTTGCAAACACTTTTGGAATCAGATGAGAAAAAAAATGAAGGAAACTATTCAGGCTGTTCTTGGTGGTGAGAACAGGATTTGGCTCTGTTTCTGTTTCAAACCGATTCATTTTTAACATTTCACAAAAGCTGCAGCTAACATTTTAAAATGATGTTGTGTCCCATCAGATTTGTATAAAAACGGCCTGCAGAGAGTCAACTTTGTGCCTTTTATCGCGGTGCTGCAGGTAAGTTAAAACATAGCGAACCCGCTGTCCAGCTGTGCGCAGGCGACCCTTGGAAGGTGAACCGTCTCTTTGACCACCTGCAGAAATATTGCCAAACTCTTCGCCTCGATTCCGGGATCGACTACCGCAAACGGAACAGACCTTCTGCGGGGAAACTTTACTTCCTGTAAGTCAAACTCGGCTTGACGAAAGCCTAGCAGGAACGCCGCTTTTCTCTCTCTTAGCAATTCTTTCATTCTGCGTAGCTCCGATGAAGCTGACGCCGAGGCAACGCTGGACAAGATGTTCGACGAGTTGGCTTTTAAACAGAACGACAGTGAGTGCCGAACTCGACACCCGCCGACGTCTGCCGCTGTGGGGCCCGGCTAACGTTTGTCCTTTTTCTAAAATGCTTAGTTACCCGGCCCCGAGTTTTAAACGTTCACAACCGGAAGGTCCGCCTGAACAAAGCGTGCGGGACGATCGCAGACTGTACGTTTGAGGAGCTGTGCGACAGAGTGAGTCTGTTTGTTTCGCATTTTTAAGGTGGATATTGTTTGACCTGACAGGGGTCATGTGTCCGTAAACACAGATCCCCACACTGACAAGAAACCCCACAAAATATTACCAAATATTTGGTCGAGTTTCAAGTATAAATATCTTGATACAGTTGAAGTAGAGAAAACTAGTTAACAAGTAATTTCTCAGCAACATATAAGAGCTTGTTTTAAGTCAATAGTTTCTTAATATTGATGAAAAAGTAGTGGTTAAATTTGTCAGATTATTTCACTAAAAATCTGGGGAAAATATCTCGTTATAATCTGCCAATGGAACAAGAAAGTTTTTATCAATATAAGGAGTTATTGAATTAAAACAAGCTCCTATTTATTGCTGAAAAGTTGTTTTTCAGTTAGTTTTGTCTCATTTCAAGATATTTGCTCTAGAAACTAGACAAAAACTACTTGGTTGGATTTAGTGGTTTTGCAGTGTAGTTTGAAAAACACAGTTTTAAGTGACTATCTTATGAAAATTCATCATTTATTTTCTATTAAAGGTTTCTGAGTAACAATGAGTTTGATTCTCTGCTTGCATCCAACATGAAGCAAGTTTTGCTGCTTTATTTTGAAACCTAAAAATCTCTCTTTCCTTCAGCCTCTGGGGGCCAGCGACTACCTGGAGATATCCAGACTGTTTGACACGGTCTTCATCCGACACATTCCTCTGCTGACGCTCAACAAGAAAACTCAGGCCAGGCGGCTCATAACGCTCGTGGACGCGCTCTACGACCACAAGGTACGCCGCCGCCGCTCGATCGCCCTGCCGGTCCGTGGAACGAGACGCAAACGTGGAGTCTTCTCTCGGCTCAGGTGCGGGTGGTGATACTCGCCGAACGCCCGCTGGAGGACATTTTTGTTCACGACGCGGATCACAGTCACGACGAGAGCCACGTTCTGATGGATGACCTGGGGCTGAAAAGGGTGAGAATCTGTTTTACTGCTGAACCTGTTTTCCGTGAACAGTCTGTGCTGTCGGGACACAAAAACATCAGACGGGCTTAGAAAAACGCCAGGAGACAGAACTGCAGATCCAAAGAGTTGAGTTTCTAATGGAAAAATATTAATGAACTTGAAATATAAAATATATGATTTTGTGTTTATGCACAAAATCTTACTCTCAATGCAGATCGTAAAATGCTGAAAGAAGTCCCCAAAAATCCTAAAATGTCACAGTGAAAGCCACCACAAGCTCAGCCTGAGATCGCAGAGGTTTCATTTCCATCCCAGGTTTTGCTACAGCAGGACCTCTAATGAGACTCCATTCGGTGCTTTTATGGTGCAGGATGTTCTAGCTTTTCTTCAGCTTGAAAATCTTGTTTTGTTTCTTACTTCTGTTTAATGAGTAAAAGTTGGTTTTTATGGTGTAACTGCGATCAAGTCTCTTCATTCTCCAAACTGAAATTAGTCGTTCGGATCTGAACATTTCTTTATGAATAATTGAATATTTTTGTAAGATGTCTAATTTGTCACTTTTTTGCGGTTTTTTTAAATTGTACTTTTATATCTGGATCGTATGATCAATTTTACTGGTGATTCTGTAAAATGGAGTAACTCTGTCATTTTCCATCTGTCTACAATGTTCTGAAAGTCAAAGATAACATTATGCATTTCTGACCGGACCAGCATTAAATCCACTCATTTACTTGCTTTCTGGCCCCAAACGTGACTGAAAACTCAACATTTCTCCGCTGATATTCACGGGTCTCTTTGAAGCGTCGCCCGTTTTCACTCGGTGAACTTTCCCTCCCTGACAGGACGAGGCCCGCAGTCTGTCCATCTTCAGCGGGGAGGAGGAGAGGTTTGCCTTCCAGAGAACCGTTTCTCGACTCACTGAGATGCAGACGGAGGATTACTGGCTGGACGGGGACAGAAGCTTAAAAGCTTCCGGAAAATAAGAATGCAGGAGACTTTATGAACATCTCTCATATATGCCAAAAAGAAATACTACACTACTCCATCTCCCTTTGCACGGAGCACCAGGGGACGACTTAACAGCCTCTGCGCAAATGTACATGCAATATTTATTAGTATCTAAAATAAGTTTATCATTTAGATGCAAATTTGCACTTTAGGGATAATTTTAAGGTGGATTTTTTGGGGAGGCATGTTGCCGTTAATCCAGTGTCGTATGATAACTCAAGTATTTAACTTCTCTGTTGTTTGGAAAAAAGATATAAAAATGCAACATGGATGATTTATAGACTCATAGAGGTTTATGAGTCTGTTTTGTTTTGAGTATTTCAATGAAATGATTTCTCACTGAGTTGTGCTTTATCTTAATCAATAAGTCTAAATGGATGAAAAGATCATTTAAATATAACTACTTCAAATCTTGGTTTCTGATGTGCAAAGAGATACTTTAATTTCATTTTTATTTATTTCCAAAATTTCAGTGGACTAAAAGTGCTACAAAATGACAATAGAAGCGATAACCAATCTAAAAACTCATTTAACATAAATGGAAGGGAAGCGACATGTGGGTCACCAGAACATTTTCAAGTTTTACCACAGAGACTTTGGTTGGTGCTGAGCTGTGGATCTCTGCAGCTCCCCCAGAGACACAGGGAGCCTCCAGTCTGCTTTCTTTTCCAATCGTGTTTCGTCTGTTGAGCACGATTTCTATATTCAAATGGAACTCAAAAGTGCTTTACAAAGGTTAGGGGCAGACGAGAGCGATTAAATGATCAAATCAAAGGAAACTCGATGAAACGGTGATAATCACTGGTGGTAAAACGTTGAGGAGTTAAGAGAGAGATAGGAAAAGCACTTGGATTATCCTGAAAACACTTGATATGTAAACTAGATGCGATACAGTTTATAAATACGCTAAGGCCAGGAAATAAAATAGAATTATAATAAACTATGAAATTACAAATGGAATCAATCTTCAGCTAAAAGCCGCCGGACTGAATAGATTCATCTTTAAGTTTGCTTTCAAATGAATAAGATGGGCGCAGAATGCGTTAAGAGTTGTAAACTATGTATCGTTTTCTTTCTGCTTCACGATTATTCCGCACTTTGAAGGTTTGCAAGGCAGCTGCTCACTGCGAATGCAGAGCTGGACGCCACGACGAATTGCTTTTATCTCGTTCTATGACAAATGCAACCTAATCTGCGTCGTCCACCCCATTTAATACCACTTCTAAATGTATCTCATGTGACTTCACTATTTAAATAATATCCTGATCGTTCAGAATATTATCTCTGAGACAAAGCCTTGATTTACTGGAAATGGTTCATCTTCTCAGAGGCGACGCGTCGACTGGTTGACATTTAACGCGTCGACATTAATGGAGATGCATATGCACGTCTGAAAACAAAGGCTACAGCGTGTGGGATGTGGAAGTGAGAAAACGCTCCATAATTTAAGTTCCTGCGCCGCGGCGTTTGTTTGGTGCAAACACATGGGTTTTGTCCTTGTAGTGAAGCGTTGTGTTGCCATCGCTGAAGACGCAACACAAGCGGTGGAAATCCCGAAAGATGAAAAATGCTTTAATGTCAAATTCTTCAGTGAAACTGAGAGGCGTGACCGCGCTTCTCCAGACGTGAAAACTTCTACAAACAGAGCGAGATTTTGAAAATGTTTTGTATGAAAGAAGCCAACAGCAACTTGTTTTGGCGCTACGGCGAGAGAAGAGGGCGGTGTGTGGGAGGACGGGCTCCTCATTGAAGCACGGTGGAGGCAGTATCATGCTGTGGGAGCGCAGTATCACTGTTTTTCACTGACGGTCTGAACAACTCAGAGTTCATCTACAATATAATTAATCCCAGAGAGAAATAAAACATTGTTGCTCATATTGGGCTATTTTCTTTAAAGAGTTGTAAACGCTGTGGACACGAAGGATCTCCTGTAGCTGCCTGTCTTACAGCGGCTCTGAAGAAGCCTCCGACTGAAGCCTCGCTATTGTTGTATAACTTTGACGTAAATCCAGACGGTTTGGAACAAAAGGCCTGGACGGATGTCCCGTCTGCAGAGACGTTCAAAGTCTGCAACGTTTTCCTTTTTTGTGGAGGATAAAGTCGGATTGTAATGTGTGTAGCAGCCATGTTGCAAACATCTTGGGTTGGTGAGATGGGGCAACCATAAACATCAATTATATGTTAGATTTTATCCATGTTACGGTTTGTTAAGTAATTGAGATACAGATGTCTATCGTCAGCATAGAAATAAGATCCAAGACCTTTGAGGCAGATGATCTGAGCGAGGGGAAGCTTGTAGCTAGTAAATAAAAGGGACCCAAGAAACAGACCTTGAGCAACACCGGGGTTAATTGAGGCAGAGGTATTTCAGGAACCTTGCATGGTAACAAAGAGCAGCTGGTTGAGTTGGAACTGAATCCAGGAGGATTCTGTACCGGTCAGACCGAGGTACGGAGATGGCCTTCTGTGATGACTCTCTTTGAGGAGCGTTGAACTGAAGTCGTCGTGTTGATCGATCTGCACGGTGTGTACAATTGGTGCGGTGGACGTTGTGCAACAGTCGCCTTTTCCCATCCAACCCCTCTGCTGTCAGGCCTCCTTCACAGGCCTGACAACCGAGGCAGCTCTCTTGATCACTTTGTTCACTTTGCTCCAATCTGCTGCCTCAACAGACGGCTTTAGAAGAAACACACACACTCTCCGCCACAGAGGATTATGCAATGTCTTGCCGCAAGCACTGAAGGAGCTACCCGTCCTCTACAAGTTCAGTCTGCTGTGTCCTGCTGTTGTAAACAGCTTCAGCATTGTGTTAATCAGATCTGACGTTTGTAGGCCACGGTCTTCTGAAGCTGACGATCAACTCTGGACAAATTCACCTTTAAGACGGCGTGATTGTACCCACACCTTGCTAAGAAGCACTTCATCCAATGTCCGACGGCGCTCAAGACACCCACGATCATTTGACTTTTTATGTAGGTGATGACGCTTGGAGTAGTTCTGGAGGTCCAAATGAGAATATGGGGCGTTTAATATGTACAGGAGTAATTCTTCTATCCTGATCCTGTCGTCCAGTGGAGGTCGGTTCCCTAAATCGTCACAGACTGTGAAAACCTCATGTAATCTGGATTCTGCGCCTCTCTGCTGCTCTGACCTGTGACCTGGGTTTTCGAAATATCATGCAAAATGTACATTCATCTGAAAAGAGGACTTCAAGCTACTCGGCAGCAGCCCAGCCTGTTTTCCCTCTCGCTCTGGTTTCTGGTTCAGAACTGGTTTGACCAAGAAGGAGACAGTTGCAACCCACATCTTTGGACATGTCGGTGTGAGTTTACCTCCTTGTGAATCTCTTCCAAACTCTTAAATATGGCCGTCCTTAATGTCTTCACACCTTTCCCCTCCGCTTTCCATTGAAATGCTTGGACACAGGACTCTCAGCGCCTTACCCTCCTATTGGAGAGAGTCGGCCTGTTGTGCGGTAATTAATTTCTTGAGTAACTTTTTTGGAAAATATGTACTTTTAGGAGATTTTTTTTGTTGTTGTTGTTATGCTGTACTTTTTACTTTTGAGTAATCCATTTTGAATTATTGTTACTTTTATTGGATACTCTATAAGCTGTGAGAACTTCACTCCAACTTGTTTTCACCAAACATTTACCACAGACGTAGTTTTTGTTCAAATGTTACTGATTTGGAAAAAAAAAAGAAAAAAAAAAGCATATACATCTTGCCTAATTTCAATTAGGTCTTTAAAATATGAAACTTTCCATATAACTTTGTATTTTGGTCCACCTGATAATGTCATTTTTAAGTATTAAGTCATTGATATTTTGATCATTTACTAAGTACTTGAGTTGCCTATTTCCCAAACACTCTTTACTGGGAAATAAAAGAATCATTAAAAGTTTAACTATTTGAATTAGTTTGCTGAAATAATATTAATAATTTATTGTAATGCATTGCTACAGTCATGTCAGTTCTGTGTCTTTCCTCAACATTAGGAAATACAGGGAGTTCCAACTAAATAGTTGAAGTAAACATTTCATTTGGAGCTAAATATTTGTATTTCATTTAGAGCCAAGTATTTATTTTTGGAAACTAAATATTTAGCCTTGAGGCTTTGAAGCTTGTAGATCGAATATTTAGTTTGAAAACTCGGACAATTACAAACAGAGGGAAATTATGGTGAAAATATGATTTCGAAACATGAACACCCACATTTATTTTTCTCTATGACAAACTAAATAAACCAAATTTTTTTTCTGTTTATTTCTTACTGCATAACAAACAAAATCCCATAGAAATTTTTTTATGCATAAGTATTATTATTTATACATATATTATCTATATATGAAACGAGGCGTTTAATGCAACATGATTTCCAGCCTTCCTTTGTTAGTGACGCGAGGCTTTCTAAAGGGTGACGTCACCGGCCAGCGGACACTGTCTCTTTAATTTCGGTCCAGCGGGGCAGGATCGCGTCTTTCCGCCCCTTCTGCCCTGGACTGTTTGCGCCTGCCGCAGCTGCAGCAGATCGAATGAGGAGCGTCGGCGGGCTGCTGGCCGCGCCGCTCCGCTTCAGCGCAGGATGCCAGGGACGTGCAGCCGGGATGCGTCAGATGCTTCTCGGCGCTCGTAGGGCGGATCGCTTGAGCCTCGCCGCCTCCCTTCGCGGCGGCTCCCGGGGCCGTGAGGGACACCTCCTCTCCGCCTTGATGGTATCTGGAGAGCGGCGCACCGCTCCGGCGACTGGCAGCGCGGCTCTGCGGGCTTCTGATTAGGACCTTGAGGTGGGGTAAAGGCGGGGGAAGGAGGGAGGCGGTCAAGATGGCAGCTGTGCGCGGGGTGATGGCGCGCTGATGCGGGAGGCTCGTTTGCTTTCGCCGCTCGGGACTGGAGAGCGGGACGCGCGTAAGAGAGCGCCGCTCGGTTTGCCGTGAGGCCCCCCGCTGCCCCTGTCGCTTCTTTCTCTCCCGGCTGTGCGCCACGGAAGGAAACGGCGATGTTCTGTTAACGCTGGTCAGCGCAGTTGGCGCTGTGAGCTGCGGATCGACGCTGGTAGACGAGCGGGACACGTGTTGGGACCGAGCTGCGGGGGCTTGAGTGGGGAGGGGAGGGGAAGGTGAGGTGGGGGGGGAAATTTGCATACCGCGTTGCATAGTAAATAAAGTCCCCAAAGAAGCCTGCGCTCAACATTGATGGAATGCGAGCCGAGTGATTCTGCCGTCTCCTCCGCATCGACCCAGAAACTGCAACCACCATGGCGGAGGCGCCGCTCAGCAGCGACCAGCCGAACGTGGAGATCGACCCGGACTTCGAGCCCCAGAAGCGGCCGCGGTCCTGCACTTGGCCGCTGCCCCGTCCGGAGTCCGGCGCGGGCAAGCCCGGGGCGAGCGACGCTGACGTCATCCCCGAAGAGGAGGACGACGAGGGCGGGAGCGCAGAGAGCGGCTCCGCGCAGAAACACGGCGACTCCGTGAAAGAGCCGAGCGTCGCGCGGCCCGCGGAGCTCCAGGGCGGCCCCCGCAAAGAGGACGGATCCCCTTCCTCCGCGCACATCCCCGGCGCGGCTCTCTGCGGCTCTGCCTCCCAGCAGCTGAGGAAGTCCTCCGCCCGCAGGAACGCCTGGGGCAACTACTCCTATGCAGACCTCATCACCCAGGCCATCGAGAGCTCCCCGGAGAAGAGGCTGACCTTGTCCCAGATCTACGACTGGATGGTGAGGTCTGTGCCATATTTCAAGGACAAAGGCGACAGCAACAGCTCTGCTGGCTGGAAGGTGAGCACATGATGGTGCTGTCATCACAACAAAGACCACGCTGTGTGGTCATGTTAACGCACAATGCACACAGCTGCTGTTGCTGCTGCTGCAGCAGCAGCGAGCCGGGCATTTATGTGACAGTTAATCAAAACAGTTTTTCTGTTTGATTTGCTCTTTTGTTTCAAGTCACAAAATCTACCCTCCTTATTTCACTGCACACCTACAGTGACATCACATGAGGCACTAGATTGGACTAAATCCGTTATCGTTTCTCTGGTCTGTTCTCCTCACAGGCAGGTTTTGAAGCAACAGTTTTTAATTTCACTCAATGCGGCTCCAACAAACAGCCTGGATGCTTTTACATCATGTTAAAGTGTTGTTGCCTCGTCAAGAACGTACCTGGGAGCGTTGCTTTTTAGGCATGTTTGAGGAATCATTTGATCTCCCTGGCAACCATCCAGCTGTGCAAAACACTGGCATGAACCTCGCAGCCCCTCCTTCCCCGAGCCTCCCCCACTCCGCTCCTTCAGACTAGCCAGCGGCAATTGGCAAACATCTGGTGGAACTACTCATTTGCTGAGCTCATTATAGGAGCTACTTCTCCTGCATAATGTTGACGGGTTAATAGAGGAGCCACGTTGTGACGACTTCCTGAAGGGAGGCGGAATTTCAGAAAGAGCAGGAGTTCTTAAAGAGACAGAGGCCCAATTTTAAGGCGGTTACGTCAAGAAGATGTTTGCTATATCCATTCCAAAATATATACTTTTCCTCATTTGTTTTAACGTTTTCCTTTGGAAATCAACAAAGTATTTTCAGTTAGATTTGACATGACCTCTTAAATCTACTGTTGCCTTTTACTGAATGGATATAAATACTTTTCCTCAGCTGAAGACGTTAAAGATGAACAGTATCGCATGTCACTTTCAGGTATTGGACGTCAACCATTTTTCGTTTAAAAAAATGCTCAGGCATGCTAGTCATTAGCCTCTCCAATGCTAACACACTTATCATTCGTCTGCCTCTCAGTTTCTGTGATAATCAGAAAGCATAAAGCTTCCTACAACAGTCCTTTGATAGACTATGGAAGCCTTGCAGTCTTAATTTTAGCTCCATTGCTGCATCATAAGTACAGTTTTCTTCTTTGTGGATGTTATTTCAGGCGTGCAACGCTAACTGCAGTTCTCATTGTGACCCGAAGATGTGCAACAAGTGGAAGCAGATGAGGAATCTAGACGAGCAATGTAGGCGTTTATGGAATTTATGTAGCATTTTAAAACAACTTCCTCCTGGCCTAATCAGCCATACATGCTTGCAAAGACAGGGTAGACCCTCGACGTCGTAATCGGGCCCCCCAGAGCAAAAGCCCCAGGAAATAAAGAGTATGATGCGATATTTTATGGACAATCTTACAAAATTTCCTTTTTACCAGTATGAAATTGAGATACGAACGAGCAGAGGCTGATCACTCTGTTCTTGTGCCTCTTGTGATGTCATTGTCTTAACATGACATACAAAGTATAAATTAGCCGGGTTTTTTTTTTTCTCCTTTAAAAACCGACAGCATTTTGTGCAAACCTGTCCCGGTAATCCATACTTCATTATTCAGATGCGTTTTTATTGTGAGTGTAAATTCGTCGATGAACAAAAACACATTACTTTAAAGCAGCGGTTGGGCTGAAGCGCGGCATAGCGCGCAACATCTGGATCTACTGTCATACATTGTGACTGCATAACGGGTGTAGATGCACATATCTGATCTCGGCGGTGTGTCGGTGTGACTCAAGCAGCACACCACTAAATCTTGAAGAAGAAAAGAGGGTGCACAGTGATCCAGTGCAGAATCAACGGGTACGAAAGTGATGCAAAGTTGATTTCACTTTCAGAGAAACTGCTCGCGCTGCAGCGAGGCGGCCTCGCAGGGGAGGTGGGGCCCCTCTGCGTCGGCTTGATTTGTCAGGATTAGTTTGTGCCGGACCGAACCAATTCATCTGACACGGAATCAAGTCGGATGAAAGCTTTGAGCTTTCTGCAGGATTTAGACGGAGGGGAGGGAAATGGGTTCGTAATCCCGCACGACTGAGGGAGGCAAGGCGGGCCGCTTCCAGGGAGCCGCCTTCTGAATATTTTGTGTGTGTGTGAAGCCGATCAAGGCGCTCAAACACAAATGGGTGGTCATCAGTAATTGGTGTCGTCTGGTTCGGGGATGCTCCGGATCAGAGGTCATGTTCTGCGACTCCACACAAGAGTCCGGCGGGGCGAGGAAAGGGTTAATGCCGAGGGGCGTTTTGAGTGGTGCTGACATCAGCATTTCTTAGGAGACGCTTTGTCTCTGCGCGTTCGGCGGCAATCTGTCCGAGGTCGCTCATCTTCATGTGTCATCGTCGGCGTGTAAAGTCAGACCTGACACACATCGTGGCAACATCTCGTCATCGTTTGCATCCAGTCTAAAAATACCCTCTCTCTCTCTCTCTCTCTCTCTCTCTCTCTCTCTCTCTACTCGCCCAACTGTGTGCCAGCCTCTGTCTTTATGTGGCCCGGGCAAGGCAAATCAATGGACTGGCTATAAATTATGTAGGTCAATGTGTAGTGGTGTGAGAGAGCAGCTGAGTGTTTCTCTTTGGCCGAACTGGCACAGCTCCAGTCCAGTCCAGTCCAGTCCAGTCTCTCAACCCGTCCTGCTGTGACTTTGCGTCGAGATTGGGAGGGGGGGGATGCTTGCTCTCTTTTTTTGTGATTTATCTTTTAAGTACCATTTGGCACATGCCGCTTGCACCCGAGTAGCGCCTGCCCGAAGGCTGCAGACGGACGGCTAGAATCCAAAAAGAAAACTCCTGAGTTTCTGTAATGGCTTCTCGGTTTTGTTGCTCCAAAGCCAGAAGATCACGTTGGAAAGTTTGCAGAGGCACTCCACACTGTTTGGTTCTAGAAGCAGTGCAATGATTGGTCCAGAAGGGGTCAAAACCAAAGTGGACTTCTCAAAACATCATGTGAGTTTGGAACCTCCTCATGTTTGGATCGGGCTTTTATTTACCAAAAAGTCCATGATTATTTGCACAGGCAATGGAAGCAGGAAGCAGTGCAACACCAGTGATCTTCCTCTGTGTGAAACATGGATATGAAAAGCATTTTTAATCGAAGTAACAGAAAACAGAAAAGTCTGGCTGTGCAAGACTGAGCCAGATGGTTAAATCCTTTTGTTTGCTTACGTTGCTTTTGTTTACAAGAACAGGATATGTGACGTTCTTACCACATGTTTCACGTCAAAGCACAAATGTGGCCCTTTCACTAAGCAAAGATTTCACAAATCACAAACTAGGTTTTAAATATTTTGCTTTTCGTACGCTCGATGTTTGAAGTGTCCAAGTATTGACATCTTTAAACCAGAGCAAATTAAAGATACTTGATGTAGTGAAAAATCTAGTGGAATTGCCCTTTTAGCCATTTGTCAAATTGGAAGCCAACTTCAACTTTGTAGTTGTTTTGCCTATCCGAGGCTAAATAATGCTAGCCGTGAAACTGCAGCTGCTTTTTTATTCAAATATATGTCAGCTACAAAAAAAAAATGTGCAAATTGGTCAATTTTCCACAAATGACTGACTTTTCATAGAAAAATACGCGAATAGGTGACTATTGAACCGCGAATGGGCAGGAGTCCACTGTGTGTCAAAGTGTAAAACGTAAAAGTTTCAAAACTGTTGAAACTTTTTACTGCAGCCCAATTAATGATCAGCTAGTAAAAGGGATATTTTCCGCAATAAGCAGCTCACCAAAAAAATATAAATAAAAAAAAATCAACTTTCAGTGGCATTTATTTATGTTGAAGCCTCTGCATCAAAATAATGGATAAAAGTTCTACCATTATAATAACTGCAATAAACAGCTAATAATAAATTTAATCATTTAAGCTACTGGAATAATTCTCCTGTTTTAAAATGAAAGCAGTCATACATTTTATTTTTAAATATTTGTGTTTATACATTGATACCAAGAATCTGTTAAGTTCTGAACCCCTTTTCATAGACGCAATATTTTGCAATCAGTTGATCTGATTTCTTTTCATAACTCCAACAGGATCGACTAAACAAACTCTACATGATCCCCCCCCAAAAAAAACCCAACCTTTCTTTGGTAAATAACTACCTTTTTAAAAGTTTTTATGTTCCATTTTCTCTGTGGCAAAATTGTTTAGATTCAGAGCTTTAGCCTTTGTTTGTGGTCGCACATCTGCCTGTTGTGACACAATGCCGTCCGATTCGGCACCGCCACAAATTGCAGCCTAGAAAAAGGCCGCAGAGCTGAATCACTTCCACCTCTGTCAAAACTGGCCGTAAAAGTTCATTTATTTACTGCCTCTCTGCCGCGCTGGATTACAGCAAACCGAACAGAGGACGTGGTTTTGTCCTGGTTTCAACTCGCAACTTACAAAACGGGCAACGTGTCGGGATGTTTCTTCCGAGCGTCTGTTTAGGCCCGCGTTAGTCCCAGCTGACTTATTGAAAAATATTTTTACAGGTTCCCTGAGACCGAGCTGTTACCAAATTGGACGTGGGGAAAATGGCTCACCCACCAGGGTGGCACCGTCTGCTTGGGCAGCGGCCTTGCTGCCCAAGCAAATTCTCTATTACTTTTGTGCAAGATTACATTGTGGTTGATGGGCAGTACGGCCCCTCTGTGCCATGCTAGTATCGATGAAGTGCGAATACAATTTCCTCATCACATTTCCAGTTGTTTTCATCCTGCGACATCTGGAAAAGATCCCGCCTTGCGCTTGCACCTCTGTTCCGCGTTGCACATGTGCAGCTCTGTGGAACCCTAACAAAGACGAGCTGAGCCTGTTCTGCCGTCGCCGCTTTAACGCCTTCACTCTACAGCAAGAAATAAAACTCGCGATTTAACGCGGCAATCGAATCGTAACGGCACCGTTTCAGACTGGACTGCGAGTCTCTGGTTTCTGTGAGGTGTGGGTTCTGTTGGGTGTGCAGGCTCCGACTGTTTCAATCTTGTACATGCTCGGGAAGGTCTCCAGAGAAATCCTGCAGACCTTTCCGAGCAGCCAGAAATAGGACAGAGTGAGAGGTGCAAAGCAGTCTGTTGGACTGCAGTGTTCACGCAGCAGCTTGCACACACACACACACACACACACACACACACACACACACACGGATGAAACCCACACATCCAGCTTTGAAGGCTTCGCGTCGCTTGTTTACTCTCATTTCGCCTGATCTATGACCGGATGCGTTCACGTTTGGGTTGACGCCTTCCCGATCATTTTAGCAGCTCTGCAGAAGGTTCACTAGTTTCTGGACGGGGAATTTATTGGAATAACAATCTGGAGTTTTGTTCTCTAATGGCGCATAAAAGGGAAACGTGGAACAATTTCCCTTCATATGTCGACTCCCTATCCTGACCATCTTCCTTCTCACTCCGTTATTCCTGGATTAGTCGGTTGGGTCAAGCTGGAAGATTTTGTGAGACAAATTAGGGGAAAAAAAAGGTTGTCAAAATAGTTTGCTGTCAAGGTTAAGAAAAGCTGGATGCTGTAATTCTCATAACGGCAAAATAATCCCTGATTTTCAACATTTTCTCCACCTAAAAGTCTGACATGGATTTGTACTCAACCCCTTGTACTCTGCTACTCCTAAATAAAGGTCTAGCCAATTCCGATCAGGAGTCAGCGAATGCAGTTAATTTGTGGGGAGATAAATCTCAGCTGTTTGGCTTTAGAGGTTTGTGAGAGATGATTGGTGAGTAAAGGACAAGAGCAGAGCCACACACTGACCTAAAAAAGAATCCACAAAATATTGTGATACAACTTTAAAGTCCGTGTTGTCCACTCCTACCTCACACCATGTTTTTTTGTTCTGTTTTTGTTCTTTTTCTTTTTCTTTTTTTCCCCCCAGAATTCCATTCGACACAATCTGTCCCTCCACAGCCGGTTTGTGAAAGTCCAGAATGAAGGGACGGGGAAGAGCTCTTGGTGGATCGTCAACCCGGAAGGCGGTAAAGGAGGCAAAGCTCCCCGTCGCCGGGCCGTGTCGATGGACAACAGCAAGTACATCAAGGGAGCCCGAGGACGGGCCACCAAGAAGAAAGCCTCTCTGCAAGCTGCGCAGGACGGCAGCTCTGAAAGCTCCTCCAGCCTCTCCAAATGGACGGGGAGTCCAACGTCCCGCAGCAGCGACGAGCTGGACGCCTGGACGGACTTCCGCTCCCGGACCAACTCCAACGCCAGCACGCTCAGCGGCCGCTTGTCCCCGATCCTGGCCAACCTGGAGCTGGACGAGGTCCCCGACGATGACTCCCCCATATCCCCCATGCTGTACTCCAGTCCCAGCAGCATGTCCCCGTCCACAGGACCCACGGGACTCCCTGACCTGGCTGCTACCATGAACCTGAACGACGGGCTGTCGGACAACTTGATGGACAACCTCTTGGACAACATCAGCCTCACTGCAACCCAGCAGGCTCCTCCTGGAGAGGAAGACCCCGGAGCCATCAGCCAGGGAGGCTCCGTGTTTACCTTCAGCTGCGCCGGCAGTCCCTCCGGAGGCTACGGGCCGAACCCCCTCTTCAGCCCCACGTCCATCACAAGCCTGCGGCAGTCACCTATGCAGACCATCCAGGAGAACAAGCAGACCACCTTCACTTCCATCTCGCACTTTAGTGACCACCAGGACCTGCTGAGCCTGGACTCCCCCAGCCACAACAACGTCCTGCTCACCCAGTCCGACCCCCTGATGTCGCAGGCCAGCACCGCCATCGCCCTGCAGAACTCTCGCCGAAACGCTATTCTACTCCGCAAGGACCCCACGATGGCTAATCTCGGCGGAGTGGGCCAAAGCGCTTCAGTGCCTGGTTGGCAAGCTGGCTTGTCGACCCCCGACGGCGACGGAGGCGTCCACGCCAACGCCAAGCCGCCGCACCTGAAGTCTCCCGGCAAGAACGCCACGATGCAGGACCGCTTCCCTGGCGATCTGGACCTGGACGTGTTCAACGACAGTCTGGAGTACGACATGGACTCAATCATCCGCAACGAGCTGATGGAAGCGGACTGCCTGGACCTGAGCTTTGACTCCACCTCCACCCAGAACGGCAACAGAAACTCGGGAAGCTTCTCCGGCGCAAAGCAGACGTCCCCTCAGAGCTGGGTGCCGAGCTGAGGAGCAGCGCCTGAACGTGTAAATCTGGGTTCGTCGGCCTGCGCTGAGCACCGAGAGGGGAAAAAAAACTGTATTTATGTAGTATTTTCTTCCAATGTTTTTAATGTGAGGCATTTAGTGCGGTACTGTATTTCACGTGTCTGAGACACACACAGCGGTATGATGGCGTCCTGCGGCCATTGTGGATAGGGTTAAAAAAAAAAAGAAGTACATTTCTGCCAAACTGAGATTAATTCCAAATTTTAGGGGAAAATTTTTTTTATTTTTTTTAATTTTGAAAAGTCAAAAATGTTCAAGTTTTTTCCTAGAAATTTTCTGGGATTTATCTAAAATTTGAGGGTTTTTTTTTTTCCTGGAATTCCTGAGAACTTTTGGATCTCAGGAATTTTGTGTTTTATTTACCAAAAAAATGTTTTTGTCTTTGCGCAGAAATGTACTCCTTCTTTCCCCCGTTTGTACAATGGCCTTCATACGCCATCGTAGGAAAAGGAAAAGAAAAAAACAAAAAAAGATTCATGCCAGGATGGCGGGAGGAACAGCGTTGATGTAAATCTTTCCGGAAAGCATCAACTCATGTTAGTCTCAGGGAATCACTCGTATCACCATGTGATAGGTGTAACCGAAGATGAATTGTGTTTTCCACCTGCTTTCTCTGCTCTTTCATACCTAGACCAACGTTTTTTGCCAAACCAGCCGTCCGCCTCTTGCCAACGGCCTGTTTACAGGGAAAAAAACAAAACAAAAACGAAGCTGCAGAGAATGTCCCATTATTCCGTTCGAGTGGAGGAATCTCGGAGCTTCGTTTTCCAACACATTTCCCCAAAGGCGCACCGAGTCGAGCTCTAAATATCATCAGCCTGTGAAGGGATGAGGTCTTATAAAGATGTGAAAAGGTCTGCGTTGTGTGGCTTTTGTACCTTTTTTTATTTTATTTTATTTTTTTAAATTTTGTTTTCTTAAACCAAATTTTCCCCTGTGATTTTAGTGACGGTACTGTGAATTATTTTCCTCCGGAAGAGGTTTATCACTGCAGCAGATCCCCGCTCAACGTTTTCCATCCTTGGAAGTGATCCTCCTGGAAGGGGGATTTTCCCGCCATCTGCGTCAGCAAACCCAACCATTAGAATCAGCCCTTGGTCGCTTACATGCCAGTGTTAATGTTGGAAGGAGTTCTTGGTGCTATTTTAATGAAGAGAGCAGGGAGTGGCTGCAGACGGAGCAGCCGCTCGTTTTTGTTATCAGCACTTCAGCAGGTGCTCTGGGAAATGGGTTCTACCCTGCAAGACGAGGGTGTGTACAGTTCTAGAGCCATCTTCTTTGCCAATAAGAGAGGGAACCACTGTATTTATCATATTGCCAAAATTCTTTCTGCATATAAATAAGTGGGTACATGAGGAACTACAGTGAATAAAAAGTAAAAGTCGGTGTTCTTAAATCATTTTCAGCTTGACTTTTGTAGGAACCAGAGGATGAAACTTCTTAAATGTTTTTTTTTTTTAATTATTGTTGTTTTTATTTTTTAGCTAAATTATTTGAATGAAAGAAAAATATTTATGGTGTTTTCCAAAAGCATTGATATCTCTTGAGTGTATTTTTCATTGTTTGTCCTATTGTAACCACAATCTATACATTACACGCAGTGTTCAAGAAGGTGGTTTGGTCTGATTAAGAACCTAAAAGTTCCAACTTTTTGGTCTAAATATTAGTAAATCCTGAACGCACTTACTTTCCAACTCACAATAACGTCGTCCTACACCGTGGTGGTCTGTCATGTAAAAAGAAAAAAAAAGAAAAAAAACTGCACAGAAATTTGTGGTGACATGACAAAATATGAGCAGGTTCAAGAGATGTGAATACTTTTTTCATGTCAGGTATTGTTTTCTTTCCTTCTGCAAATGTAGTGAGTTGTGTGCGTATCGAAACGCTGCTTTCCGAGCCAGCCTTCATTTTGTCGTAGTTGAGATGCAAAGGTTTGGCTGAATCTGTTCGTTAGCTGAACATTAAAATCCAAACAAAAAATTAGAAAAAAAAAAATAAAAATTTTGTGAGACGACTCTCAACACGTTTTCTTCTGGGTGAATGGAAAATGTAGTGGCGAGTCCAAGTGATTTCACTGCCTACATGATTTGCTTCTCTTGCTCCTACAAAACAAAAAGGAAAGAGAACGGGGGAAGGCAGATGTAATTCTTGTTTGCAGTTTTTCTAAAAGAAAGTATGTGTAAATAAAGGTCAAGAACCACTGAAACTCAGGGCGTTTGTACGGTTCTGTTCCTTCTGTTTCCTGGAAAGGCATTGCTCTGCTGCTGACTTCACTCTGCAGGACACTGAAGGTGAATTGCTATTGGGTAAGAGCTGCACGAGCCAAGAACCAACCACGCGCTGTTTCCAGGAGGAACGGAGATGCTCGGATCGAGATGAGGTGTTGCTGAGGAAGGTGCGCCTCGGCAGCTGATGTCACATTTTTACACTACATATAGCAAATCACTGTGTTTCTCTGGTTGGTGACTAAAAAGCCTCAGTAAATGATGACGGGTGGGAAGGCAGCCCCCTGCTGGTCACATGCTGGTACTGAGGTGTGAAGGGCAGCGAGGACTTTGTGGATATTTACGAGTGAGCAGTGACGCAGAGGGGGAAAAAGAAAAAGAAGTAGCCTACATTGTTTTTAAAGCACAAATGGCAATAAACATAAATAAAATGACCTTATCTTGTGAATTTCAGTTTACAGATCGCCACAAACAAACCGTATGAAACAAACGAGGCTAAACATAAGCAAGAAAACTAATGAAGAAACGCTAATGTCTTTATTGTAACGCTGTTTCCCTGGCAACAGCTAAGATTAGCCGTTAATCAGCACCGACCGCTCCAGGTTTGTGGAGTTCTGCTAGCTAGCGGCGTTAGTAGCACTGTGGCTAAACTAGCTAAAGCTACATCCAACCGCTCGTTCTGGTTTCCACGCAGAAACTTTCTTAGCTAGAGGTTTTATTTTATTTTATTTTGATTTTATTTTATTTTATTTTTTCCGTAAATTTACTACAGCGACATTATTCGTTCACAATACAACCCAGCTAAACATATGAGGCCGCCATTTCTCAGGTGGACATGATGAACTCCTGATTGAACCAACATGCTCAATTAGCTACCAAGGTTTAGCAGCTAACTTTAAAATGTCACTATTACTAAACACTACAATCTTATGTGCATAATTAACATTTACCAAATTTGAATGGCTAAAAATTAAAATGATCTAGAATTAGTTTTAGAGTAAATTGTCCATGTTGGGGATGCCAACCACGCCAATAAAGTCGCACCTGCTGACTTTATTGCTTACTAAAGGATGAAGCGCCGTGTTAGTTATTTGGTTTAAAGCAAAATAGACTTTTAGGGGCTTTACATAGCGTCACAATGCTATTCCGTCATCCAACACATACCTGGGGCGTTGCTTTGACAACCCCCAGCATCCTCTTCATGACACAGAGCATCTTCAGTCAGAGGCTTCTTCAAATTAACTGTAATACAGACTGCTGCAAGATATGTTTCCTGCCAACAGCCGTCACCATCCACAGCAACTCTTTGAAGAGTTTCAATCAATGAGTTACAACATTGAATTTTCCTTTGCAATTAATTTATTTTTGAAGTCAGTTTGAATATGCATTATAAAAACATTTCAGTTATGCATATTTACAAAATAATTTGTTTTTTATTCTTGCTTTTCATTCATCTACATTTAAAATGTCAAGCAAAGTGTCACTGAGGTCAAGTTCCTTGTTTGTGTGCAGAAACTTGAATAAAGCCGATTCTGATTCCATTTTTGTTGCCAATTTCTCAAATTTGAATCTTTCAAACTGTTGTTGCCATAGTTGCCCAGGAAACCAAGAGCACCAGTCAGACTGATCAAATCAAAACAAACAACTCGCAAGGACGTATTGGACATCTGACACTGCTGAACGTTTGTTTCCTGCAGTTTAGAGAAGAAAGTATCTGGGCGTAGCTGTGTTTTATGCCATCATGCTTCAAAAATATGAATAATCATGTAGCTGTGCAATTAAAGTTAGAACCGAAGTCGATTAAAGATGATTAATCAGATTGAAGGAAGTACTGGACGTGTATTCGATTTCACTTTAGCTTCTATGTCAGGGATGGGCAATCCTGGCCCTCGAGGGCCGGTGTCCTGCATCTCTTTAGACGTTTCCCTGGTCCAACACAGCTGAATCACCTCCTAACTGCAGTCAGGTTCTCCAGAATTCAGCTAATGATCTCATTATTTGACTCAGGTGTGTTGAAGTAGAAACATCTAAAAGTTGCAGGAGACTTGAGTTCACACCGATGGTGTAAACTGGTAGTTTAAGTTGGCTGAGAGAAAATACACACTTCTATAGACATCAGCACAGTGGCAGTGAAGAGCCAATGCAGTTTTCACTGTCGTTTCAAAATGGAAGTTTTTTTTACATCCATCTCTACATATTGATCTGTTGTTTTAACCTATTTAATCGCTATTTGTTAAATTGCCACATTTTGATCTCCTGCTTCAGTCTGAAGGAAACGTCCAGCTTTAGTGGTGTGCAAAATAGTTTTTCCTGCTGATTATATCTTGTCACAAAGACGGCGATGCAGTCGTCGTCTCTGCATCACATTTCCTCATAATCTGAACTTTGCCTTTGTCATCTCATGTGTGATTAATTAGAGCTGCGTGCACATTTATTGTTCAGCGTACTGCGCTTGTTCCTGTCCAACGGGCATCTGCACTTTGATTTCTTTCATCTGTCTGTGACAGACGAAAGATACGACAAATACAACTTCTTTAGAGCAGAGATTAGTCAAAATGCTAGAATAAGTAGGGCAGGGCCAAAGTTGGACTATCAACTATCTACTATATGATTTCTTATCCGGGTATCAATAACTTAAAATATCTTTGAAAAGTTTCTCTTTTGCTCATCTGATTCGAAAGCTGAAACACTTGAGATTTACCACTTACCTTTTGTATTGGTCTTATGTTAAATTGTATTTCTTGAGAAATAAATGTTCTTTTTTTTGTCGTATTTTGCTCCTTGTCCCATTAGACACTGAATTGAAAATAGGCAACTGCTTTAGATTCATGCACAGTTTTAGTGCAAGAAATGCGAGCCTCGCTCAACCGTAAGAGAGAAATGATTCAAATAGAAATCTTTTATTTCTTATTTGAAATGTAAAGCTCAAAGTGCAACTTTGATTTTGGTATGGAGCAAATAGTGTGATACGGATGGAGATCCAGGAGGGATGGAGGGATGCGGGGTTAGAGGGATGAATGATCTTGATTTGGTTATCTGGAGAGGTTGATGGAGGGTTTGGGAGGTGAAGGCTGTGTGTGGGGAAACAGAGCTTATTTCCCCAAACCTGCACAGGAACCCCCCTGTCCCCAGACAAAACCTGCAGCACAAAGAAGAAAAACATGGTTATGAATGAGGGAGAATAAAATGAAAGAGATAAAGAGTAGGGGAGGGTGGGGCTGACAAAACGTACCAGACTGAGATGAGTGGGTGGGCAGAGAATAAATAGGCCGCCTGGGAAATGAGAGGTGCGGTTTGGGCGTGGCCCTGCTCCCAAACTTAACACACTAACTCCACGGAGTGCAATGATGGCATCCTGAAGACGTTCAATTATTCCTTTTCGGCATCTTTTCATTTTTTAAAACGCCTTCATCGACTTCTCATTAAATACGGGAGTTACCTGAAGCGCGGAAACCTTCACGGCCTTCAGCGCACGTTTCCGTTTGCATCCGCTGCTCCTGGAAGACGCCCTGAACATTGGAAAAGAGGGGCAGAGCCTGACTGTCTCCATGGCAACAAAGATGACCTTGACCAGGATGTTAAATCTAATGAACTCAATTATGGCTACTAAAATTTAATGGCTGCTCAGGCGAAAAGGACATGCGTGTTTTTATGTAAATGAGACGACGCCCCATACACACTGAGCTTCGCTCAGGTTGTGCATGTTTTACATCTGATCAAAGCTGCTGCAATATTGAGTTAAGAAGAAGAAAAAAAAAAGGAAGGGTGATGCTTTTCATCAAGACACAATGAGGATTCAGTCTGAGGTGACGCCAATAAATCAGCATGATGTGGGTAAAAAGAGCTCATTATGCTCAGTTTACTGCTCCCAGCGGAGCATCTGCATCACCAGCAGCCTTGGCGCTGCCAAAAGGTTTTTTATTGGTGTGGCTACAGATTTAAGCCGCCAATAATCAGGGGGTGGCATACTAAAAAGCAGAAGCTATAATAAAATCCAAGAATGCAAGGTTGGGGTACGGGAGTCCAACCGTGATGCACCGTAAGGGACAAAAACAGTGGAATAAATATGAAGAAATAAAATTAAAATGGCGAGAAAAGCAATATGCTGATACATTGTACATTTAAATGGACTATTTCAGATTTTTTTTCTTTCAGCTACTCAATTATACTCAAAACTGTTATTTAACTTAAGAAGTGATAATGTCTATTTTAAGCTGTAAATGAAATAAATAAGCATAACTTGGGTTTGAGGAACATTGGTGGCGTCATGCTGTGGGACTGATTTGCATCAGTGTTATACTTAATTTGCACAAAGTAAAGTCTAAAACGTACAAGGCTTTAGCTGCAGAATTGAGCACACGTCAAAATCTCAACCTAACATTCGGAGCTTTTTCCGTTGAAGAGATCTGATAATGAACTTCTCAATATCATCCGGATGCCGTGAAGATTTTCTTTAAACTTTGATTTGTGCTCTGCGGTAAACCTCCGCGCTGTTCTATTTCTGTCCCAGGTCTGCTCAGGACCTTTAGGCAGAGCCAGCAGTCGAGCCTCGATGTTGGCAGCAAAACAAACTCAACACTTGATGAGTTTTCAGCACCGCCAAGAACCCGGAGAGCAGAAACAGCAAGCGGCAGGTTACATCCCAGAACACAAAGACTCTTGGCAAAGTGCATACTTAAAGATTTAGACTGTTTTTGTTTCACTTAAATATTCCAAATGATGATCTCATTTATGAAGGGGAAAAAACCCCTAATAAGGAACTCTGTAATATAGAAGCTGTTTGTGACACGTTTGGTGGCTACAAATTGCTCTTTTCCTTTACATCGGAGGAATTGTGGGCTGTTATTCTTTATAAAAGGCTTTTATTTGAACCACATTGGTTGGGTTTTGAGCACGAACAACCGGTTTAAGGTTATTCTACAACATCCTAATCAGATTTAAGTCCAGACTCCAAAATCTCCATTTGCCATTCAGAGACGGACTTGCCAGTGGGTTTTGGATGATTTCCGTGCTTCCTGACCCAAATGCCCTCGATCTGATGGGCAATATTAACATACCCTCATGAAAAAAGCTTCTTCTGAAAGGTTTTAACACAGATAGGAAAAATACAAATGCACACCACACTTTTCAGAATTGTATTAGTAAAAAAAAAAAGAATAATTCTTTCAGTTTACAATTATGCACCACTTTTGGTTGGTCAATCACATAAAACCCAATAAATACAACGATGATCGTATTTATAAAAAGATCATGAATTATTTTTGTAAGGCACTGTACAAAGATTTTACTTTCATTTATTCATTTCCAAGCTATATCTTTCTTTCTATTTATTTTTGCTTCCATACATTTTTCAATATAGTTTTCATATTTATCAATTTACGGCATCATTATTGTCCTATAAAGTCTTTGGTGTTGTCTTTCAAATCACATCCGATTATTTCTTACAAATAAACATTTTTCCACACAAGATTTATGTTCTGAGTTCTGCTATTGTATTCTTTAGTTTATCTGTTAGTTGTATGTTTACAACTGAGAGAATGACAGCGTCTGTATATAAAACCAAGAACAACCTCTTGACAGTATATGCAAACGAGGACAAAATGCAGCCCTTTAACTTTGAAAACATCTGCATGATCACAACTTTAAAAAAAAAAAAAAAAGAAAATACTTCGGATCATTAGCCAAATTGATCATTTCATTATCTACACAAAACGAGACTGTTGGGGAAGCAGGTCAAATGATACACATCTTATTAACAATAAAGGGCTTCTGCAGGTTTCACCAACTCACAATGAAGACTTTCAATGATAGTTTTAAAACCATTATGACTGGAATATAAGACCTGATTCAAGACAGAAATGTACAAAATCAAATGACAAATAAATAAACAATATCGGGTAGGAACAGAAATGAGTCAATGGCTGAGATGGACATCGTCCAGCATTTCCCCACAATGGATGTTAAAAACCTAGATGGCTTCACCCCCTTTGCTCGCAAGCCAGGAACTGTGACGGTAGCTACCTAGCAATCCCTTGACAACAGGCATCCTGTACTGATACTACAGCTAGCTAGCTAACTAGCAAGGCAGTAGCTAGCAAGGGTATATTAGCAGCTAGCCTGAGTCACAGAACGCAATGAAATGTCTACAAGACTCAGTTTTACATAACAATAAATTCCTGGCAGAAAAAAATAAACTCCATGGAATATATGAGATAAATTGTTTTGTCACCACAAAATTTAATGCATTTCATCACAGTTTATCGATTTTGTGGTAATCTTCTCATTGGTTAGGATTAGGTGTCTCCATTCTTTTGTATCATATTAACATTTAAGAAGGTCTCCCCATTATTCTCATCATTGAGCTAAACAGGTAAAATGTTTTGTTTTATGCTTAAAATCCTCCAATTTGTTTTAGTTCTGGCTGCTCTGGCCAACTGTCTGATCCGTCTCTGTCCATAGCGACAACCAGGAAGGACAGCAGCATCGGTTCGGTGTGAGCGCCTTCACATCTTGGTTTGCAGAACGCATTCCTCGGCGGCGTCCTGGGGAAGGCCGGTGGTGTACAGGTAGGACACGGTGCCCGCCTGGATCTGGAACGTCTGCCCCTGGATGTGGTGGCTGGAGAGCGGCTCGCTGGTCTGGCTGATGGAGATCGGCTGGCTGACCTGGCTGCTGATGTGGATGGCCTGGCCGTGAACCTGCGAGCTCTCCTGCGCCACGGCCAGCTGCTGCGGCTGCTGCGGCTGCTGCGGCTGCTGCATCACCTGGAGGGGGCGCGCTATCTGCAGAGGATGCGGCGGGCCGTGGTGGGCCTGCAGCTGGTCCATGGCTTCTTTACTCAGGGTGATGACGTGCATTTGCTCCGGCTGGTGCCGCTCCAACATGCCGATGGAGTGAACCTGCGGGGCGTGGGCCGCGCCGTCTCCCTGGGCGACCAGCGCCAGGTTCTGGATCTGCCCCGCCGGCTGGGCGAGGAGGGTGACCCTGGGGTGGCCCGACTGCGCCGTTCCTCCGTCGGCGGCGACCAGGCTGATCTCCTGATCCTGACCTGGAACGAAGTTGATGTTGTTCACCCCGCCGGCCACCACCAGCTGGATCTCCTGGTCGGAACTGAGCGCCGGCTGGTACGGCTGCAGGTGGAGGACGTTGCGCGGCTCCTCCGGCGGCGGCGCGGCCGACGAGGCCTCGGTCTCCGTGGCGGCCGCTCTCTCCTTGTTGTGAGACTTCGTGTGCGTTTTCAGGTTGTCCGGCCGGGTGAAGGAAAGGCCGCAGAAGGAGCAGGTGAAGGGTTTCTTCCCAGAGTGGGAGGCGATGTGGCGTCGCCTCGCGCTGGGGTCTGAGAACGACTTCTCACAGATGCTACATTTATATGGCTTCTCACCTCTGAACAGGAACGTAACAGAAAGGCTTTAATCAGCTAGCATGAAGCATCTGTTGTTTTTCTTATTCATTCTTTTATTTACAACTCAGGGTACCACTGCAATTTTGTTATGTTCCAGAAACAAAACAACAACTAACAAGTCATGTATTATATCAGATTTTTAACACTAGCCTGATATGAAAACCCTTTTTACATAATTTCTACACTAAACCGTTGAGCTAGCAGATGAACAGTTGGGGTAAACAGAGCCTCGTGGGTAAGTTGTCACAGTCTGTGTTAATATAACTGGAGAGTGTAATGGTTGGATATCTGTGCATGTAAAGGTTCAATAAATCAGCAGCTGCTTGCGTCCCTCACCTGTGAATCCTGATGTGTGTCTGCAGCGTGCTCTTGGCTGTGAAACACTTGCCACAGATTTCACAGGTGAAAGGCTTCTCACCTGTGGAAAACAAAAGTTTCCGCCCGCTGTGAAAACATCACTTGGCTTCCGGGCAGAAAACTTGTTTGGAGTTTTTTTTGTTGTTTTTTTTTACCTGTGTGAGTTCTAATGTGCTTCTTCAGCTGAGCCGCATCCATAAACTTGTGTTGACACAGATCACATTCTGGCAATGATTTGCCTTCAGACCAAAAAACAGAAATATACGGTGTGATGTGAACAGTGACATCATCAAGCATGAGCCAGCTTAGCGGCGGTTTTCTGACCTGTGTGAACTCTGTAGTGGCTTTTCAGTTGTTTCTTTTGAGTGAAGGTCTTTTCACATTTGTCGCAGCTGTAGGATTTCTCCCCTGTGGAAACAAGAAAATGGTTTAAAACGGGGAACAAAAACGCTTATTGAGCAAACAGAGGAGGAATTAGTAAAACTAATAATCCCAACAATATGGACAGTTTCAAGGTTTTTATTTTAAAACATCATGAATTGGAATTTATTTTGACAAATCAAATTAAGATCGTGATAAATGATACATGCCCACCCCGAGAGGCAACTGTTATAAAGTTTTGTAGTTTTAAAAACCTTACTTTCAGAGTATAGTTAACAGAAAACCATAAGGCTGGTAGTTTTGATGATGACGTGACACTCAGAACCCGGATGAAGCCGGAGCAAAGCGCCGTGCGTCTACCTTCGTGGAGGTTCATGTGCTCCTGCAGGGAGTGTTTGGTGGAAAGCGGTTTTGAGCAGACGCCGCAAACAAACGGCTTCTCCCCCGTGTGAATGCGCTGGTGAGCCACCAAGGTGTGCTTCTGAGTGAAGCTCCTCCCGCAGACGGAGCAGTGGAACGGTTTCTCTCCTGGATGGGGAGCGGGATGGGACAAAAACAGGAGAAGGTTCAGTGGGGACAAACGTCAGGACTGTCGGTCACAAACTTGTTGAATAGTGTCTGTGAGGACCGGTGTGAGTTCTTTGGTGGATCTTTAGGAACAGATGGTGCTTGAAGACTTTCCCACAGTCGTCGCATCGCGCCTTCGGTGTTGGGGTACTTCCTCTTGTAGCCCCTCCTCGCCGGCTCTTTGCTTCCTGCCCCGTCACCGCTGATCCTGTAGCCCTTATATTTAACCGGCGTCCTTATCTTGCGTTTGCTTTGACGCCTCTGGCCGGATCCGGCGTTGTGGTCTTCGGCCGGGTCGCCCTCTGCGGCCCGGACGTCACCCGAGCCGTCGCGGAGTCCGCGTGCGCTTTTCTTCGGCCGCCCCCGCTTGCGTTTCGACGGGTCCGCCGCCTCGGTTCTTTCTGGCGTCTTCTCGTCCTTTGCCTGTGGAGTCCGTGAGCTCAACGAGAACGCGGACGAGCTCGCCGACCTTCACCCTCCGCGCCGTGGCCAGGAGCTCCACCGTGGAGCTCTCCTCCACGCACACCTGGGCGCTGTAGATGAACTCCAGCACCGCGCCGAACGTCTTCGCCGCCATGCCGTCCAGCCTGTAGGTGGACGGCGGGACCGGCTGCTCCGCCGTGAACATGAGGGAGAAGTACTCGCTGCTGGCCGCCAGCAGAGCCTTGTGAGCCTTGAAGTGTGCGTCCTCTACCACCAGAGTTATGTCGCAAAGCAGGTCTTTTTTGCGTAGCGTGTCGAATTTGCTCAGAATGCTCTGCTGATGTTCGTCGGAGCGCAGGGGGATGATGGAGGAAGACGTTTCTTTCAGAGACATCTTCTCTCGCAGAAGAAACTCGTTTCGCAAACGATCCTGTAAAACAATAAAGAATACTAGGAACATAGATGATAGCGCACATCTTGCTTTGTTACATTTTTTTTTTTTTAAACTTCCCAATATGCAGGCTAATTAGCTACAAGTACTCAATTATATTTACTTATGTAGCTTTTTGAGAAAAAATTTACTTTCAGGAGTATTTTTACTACATTGTACTTTTCACTTGAGTAACATTTCTAGATACACAACCTACTGTGAGCAACTTTACTGAACAAGCTTCATTTAACCCAAAAATTCACCAGACAAATGCTTGTAGGTTTTGTTACAATTTCGATAAATTTTATATTAAAAGAATTCGATTTGGAAAAAATATATATATTTTGTCACTTTGTGATTATGCTATTTATATGAATTGTTTTCATTTTCATCTTTAAAACACTATAAAATACCCATAACTTTATTTTTGGTTTGTCTGGTAACAGACCAAAATATTTAATATTCATGTTTTGCTCAGTTATTCAGTACTGGGATAGCCTTTTTATCAAATAATGCATTGTTTCTCTTTGAGTGATAGCTACTTTATTACCTTTATTCAAGTAAAATATGTTATAGTAGTGCTATTCTTACTTGAGTATAATTTTAGGCTGCCTGTATAAAAAGCATTTTTAGTTGTTTTCTTCAACAGCAAAGAAACAGTCCTTTTCCTAACTCTTCAGATATAAATTTTAGAATGTTCTCACATTTTCAGTCAGCTTATAAGAAGTTTTCTTACAGTTCAACTTATCAACATGTGAGACAACATGTTGTCCAGGTTTCCACATGAAGCCCTTTTTCTTTAAATGTCATAAATCGTAATGTCCACATTTAAAGACTCATGCTTTCTCTTTAATTTTAACATTTTTATTTTGCTCAGCTGTGTTTTCATATTCCAGTCAAACCTGTTTTGCAAACTACAGGCTTCCTGACAGGCAAAAAATAAATTAAATAGAAAAAAATAGAAAAAAAAAAAAATCAGCACATTCATCACAATGTATATTTAGATTATCAACACGAGATTTCAGCGACCTCAGATCTGTTAGGTTATTTTAATATTCAAATAAAGGATTCAGCAAATATCGACCAAAACTTGCTCTGAAGTTGCTCCTGCGTTCTGTTGCCATGGTGATTTAACTAGCTTCAAACCTTCTCCTTCACGATCCAAAACAGAAATCGTCCTTATTTCAGGCCAACTTCTCTCCATACTAGTTTCCTCTGAAGTTGGTAAAACAAAGACGAACTGATACAACAAACAAGTCATTGCTTGGCTGCAATACTTGTATTGAATTAGCAGAGTTCATATGCTAATTGAACTCTGCTAACTCTGCTTGGTGTAAATGTTTAAGAGATACATTGAAGCATAGAGAGTTAGCAATTAAGCTAGCCTTTTCAACCAATGCGTTAGCAACCGGCTAACAGGGCTATGAATACTAAGTCGGACCGTGTTGGTCCGACTTAGTATTCAGAGTGTTAATGTTCTATAATGTATGGCTGCGAGCAAAGCTTCATTCAGCAGGCTTCTGACAGCCGCAATGTAACCAAAACTAGTGAGCTTTAAGGACCTTACCTTCGCTGAACTGAGAGCGTCAAGTGGACTCACTTATCGCGAGATGTAACGCGTGATCTGCGGTGCGCTGATCTGAACATGCTCAGGATCGGCTTCGTACTAGCGCTATGAATGGACAACAAAATGATGCATGGTTTGTAGATCAACAGCAACGTTTGCCCGCATTCTTAGGCTTTAAATAATCCGTGTTTTAAGGCTGCGTTTGTTTGTTAAAATTACTTTAAAACGAACACATGGAACAGGGACAGTTTTTTTGCTAAGTTATTTCCTATTTATCTTTCAAATGTTTCATTTTGTACAACCAATTTAGTTTCCACTAGTCAAAACTACAATTCTCCTATCCAAAAATACATTTAAGGTATCTTGCATTATGTTGTCATTCCAGATATCTGTAGTTAGTTTTCCTTAATGCTATAGTGTTTTTGTTAATGTTGTAGTGTTTTCGTTAGTGTTGTAGTGTTTTTGTTAATGTTGTAGTGTTTTCCTTAATGTTGTAGTGTTTTCGTTAATGTTGTAGTGTTTTGCACCTCAGGGCCACCGTAGTTGCACCGCAACTCCGAGTAAAAAAAAAAAAAAAAGTCAAAGGTCTGCGTTGCTGCAGTCCGGGACGCCTCTGCAGGCCTGCGGCAGGGAGAGATGACAGGAGCCCGGCTGGTGGTGGTGGGCGCCGGGGTGGTCGGGCTCTCCACCGCCGTCTGCGTCGCGGAGTCGCTGCCTCGCTGCTCCGTCACGCTGCTGGCGGAGAAGTTCAGCCCGGACACCACCAGCGACGGAGCCGCCGGGATCGCGTTCGCCGCTCCGTTTCCAGGTGCGAGTTGACTTCAAACCTTTTCCCGCATGTCGTCACATTGCAACACTTACCTTCTTTTTATTCTTTTTTTTGGGGGGGGGCGGGGGAGCAAAAAAAAAAAAAAAAGAAGAAGCAAAGTTTTTTTTCTACTGTAAAGCGGAAGAAAAATGATGTTTTGTGATCATTAAATATATTTTACGTCAGTACTGTCCCCCGTAACTCTGCCACCTGTAAATGAAACAATTCCAAGTTCAAGCACCTGACTTATGTGTTCAACACACGGTGGTGGCAGCATCATGCTGTGGATGTGTGGATGGTTGTTATCATTTCTCAGTGGAATAATATGTCCATTTTGTGCAATATCTATATAACCCAAGTCTGATCACAGTTCTCACATATTACCTGAACATGGAATGTATTTAAAAAATGTCATATCAGATTTTAGTGGGTACTTTAACACACAGAGGATATAGATTTAGATTTTGTTACAGTTACAAGTGAATTCCCCCACCGTCTGATTAATAAAGGACGATACTCTCTTCCTCAGCAGGCATGGCTGCTGTTGGAGGCAGCAGCAGACTGAGGTGTTAGTTCACCGTCACCAGCTGCAGATCCATTCATGTCAAACTGTCCATCCAACCTGAGTTAGCATGAGCCAGTTTCCTCACAAAAAAAAAAAAAAACTTACTCTGGAGAGAAGAAACAAACCCCAAAAGACGCGTCATTCCACAAAGTATAAGATATTTTTGCTTTATACGGTGAGTTTTGATGTTGTTCCGTGTTGAAATGTGTAAAGCTTGAAACTCAGGTGATTTTACTGCACCTCTCTCTCTCTCTCTCTCTCTCTCTCTCTCTCTCTCTCTCAGATATCCCTCTGGAAAGACAACGCCGCTGGTTCAAGAACAGCTTTGATCACCTGCTGGCTATCGCGCAATCTCAAGACTCTCCAGATGCCGGCGTAATACTCAGCTCTGGGTAACATGATATAGATCTATCACAACAAAAAACCCCCCCAAAAAACAAAAAAACATCACCACTCAGTTTTTATTCAATCATTCATTCATTTTGCTTTTGTCTCTTTCACAGCTGGCAGATTTTTAAGGAGGTCCCGGCCACCAAGGAGCCATACTGGTCCGACTTGGTGATTGGCTTCAGAGCCATGACCGACCGGGAACTGGAACGTTTTCCAGACCACAAGTTCGGACAGGCGTTCACTACTGTAAAATGTGAATGCTCCAGCTACCTTCCTTGGCTTGAGGAAAGGTTTGTCCTCTTTATTTAAAGATCGCCTTTAAATCCACATTTTCCACACATTATTGTACATATATCTGGGTTCCTAAAAACAGCACAAGCACTCAAAAAAGCAGAAACTGTTGTTGTTTTGGCAACAAGGTCAAGTTTTTTGGTGTCTGGAAAATGGGCCGTTTCAAAAACCTTCCAAGTGGAACAAATCAGCAGGAACTGCGCCTCACCTAGCAACCCCAGCCTATTGCCTAGCAACCCAAGCTGAGCTCCTGCACGTTTGGTCAGCTAGTTTTACTGCTGTATGCAATGTACAATGGCTGCTGGAAAAAACAAGTGTTTCGTTGTTGTCTTGCCATCTAGACACCACTTGCTGCGTTCTGGTTGGAGGCGCCACTTTTGCTTTTCAGAGATGCTCAGCCCATGTCAATACTGAGCACTTCCAATCCAGAACCTCCATCAGAGTGAATAACATTCCTCACTCCCATCCCATAATGTTTGCTTTGTCTATGTTCTGCTATATTGTTACCTGAAATATCACTACTGATGTTAGGTTATTTAATTGCACATCTGTTGCGGCCATTTTCATGTGCGAATGTAAATGTTGAGTTGGGGGGCCTGGCCAGGAGCAGAATATTTGGATTTAAAGTGACAGGAGGCCCTAAAACAGCTCAATCTGAAAGGAGATTTAAAGATTTAAAGAGAACTAACCAGACTAAAATCTCATCATCTAAAAATTACTTTGTGTAAATAAATAAATGAATAAATAAATAAAGGAGCAAATATTTTCTCTATAGATCTATGGTAAAGCGTTCCAGGAATGGGTCACCTATAAAATCTTACAGGCTTGCGATAACGTGAGCTTCATGAAATGTTTGTTGTTCCTAAAGGTTTAGAAAAGCAGGAGGCCGGGTGGAGCAGAGGAGAGTCAGCAGTCTCCAGGAGTTGGCCGACGGTTTTGACCTCATCGTCAACTGCTCCGGTCTCGGCTCCGAAGCGCTGGTGGGAGACGGAGGGGTGTTCCCGGTCCGGGGCCAGGTCCTCAAGGTGGAGGCCCCCTGGTTGACGCACTTCATCAGGGACGGGGACGGGAAGACCTACATCTACCCCGGCGTCCGCAGCGTCACCATAGGCGGGACGAGGCAGGAGGGAGACTGGCGCCTCCATGTGGACGACGGAGACACCGCCAGCATCCTGGAGCGCTGCGGCAGGCTGGAGCCGTCCCTGAAGAAAGCGAAGGTTCTGGGCGAGTGGGTCGGGTTGAGGCCGAGCAGGAGGAACCCCAGGGTGGAGAGGGAGAGGGTGCTCCTGCAGGGCCGCGGCGTGCCGGTCGTTCACAACTACGGCCACGGGGGCTGGGGGGTCACCATCGCCTGGGGTACGGCTTTGGACGCCCTGGGGCTGGTCAGACAGTGCCTGAAGGAAATGCCTCAGGCGAAGCTGTAGGCTAAACTAGTATGGCACTAAAACACATCTTTACTAGAGACGGAACATCCTGGCATCACGTTCATCACCACAGAATATCACCATACATTTAAAAAACAAAACAAAAAAATCAGAAATATTTCCATTTGCAAAGAAGCGTAACAGCATCACCCATCTCTTGTTAATAGCTGATTAACCAACTTTTTTAAAAAGTATAAAGCGGAGAACAGCGAAAGGGTGCAACATTCTGTGCAATAAAACAACCGAGAAGTACTTTTTCCTTCCACTAAACTATCACTGACTTTTTGCCAAACTGTCGACTCGCCTTAATTATGTGGGCCTTGATGTCACATTATTATTGTATTAAAACAGATTTTATTTTTTTTGTGATTTTATGTAAGATTCTAATTTAAAAAAATATAAAAATGAAGTGAAATTAACACTTGAAACATCTGCAATGAATAAGGGCCATTTATCAGTTTAACTTTTTTGATAATGTACTAATTTACAGAGAAATCAAACAATAATTACTTGGATAACTTTGTTAGATAATTTGTTTGTTAAATAATTCTTGCGTCTGTTTCCAATAAAAGCATTTAGACTCTGTTATATATTTTTGTTCCAATCTTGCATATTTAAACCATGATGGAGCAGAATGACACTTTCTTTCATGGCTATTCTATGAAACTCTCGCACCGGCTTATTTAGCTGTAAAACAGAATATTTTTGTATCAATAAAGTATAGAAAGAATATCTAAAATTGAGATTTTTCAAGAGATTTCATAGAACGTCAAACACTTAGCAGTTTGCTTGTACTTTTACACAGCACATATTTAATGAAGCAAACTTTATTAATTAAATTAATGAGCAGGTGAACTACATGCCATTTACAATAAAACACTAATTGTGGGAAACGGACGGGAAATCAGCCGCCATGCTGCAGCGACCGTCTGGAATCTGAAAGAATCATTCAATTCCTACAAAACATTCACCCACAGGGACGCACTGCAAACACTTCATTCGTCTCATCTGGGAAGATATATTCACACGAATACGACAAGCATCCTCTAAGTTTGAAACTTATGTCGGACAGGATGGATTTCGGTTCCGTGACCTCGGCGACATCGAAGGTTTTGCTGGACTCTGAACGGATTCCATTTTTCTAAACGGTCAAAGAAAAGCCGCATCCGGACGCAGCTGCAGCAAAGCCCCAAAAAAAAAAAATACAATTGAAAATAAAAAACGTTTTCTTATTGCACATCTGAAATCTCAACTCCAGCACAAATTGGTTCCAGTTTTAGGTAAACTCTTTGGAGCTGGAATCATTTTTTCCCCCCACTTTAAGCTCCTACTTCACTGAATGCGTGGAAATCTTTGCATTTCTTCTCATTTTCAGGCGTCGAGCCTCCGAAGCGGCAGAAACGGAGCGACTTGTCGAGATCTGATCGGTGCGTTCGCGCCTGCAGGTGGTTTCTGTCGGGAAGACGTCTGGGAATGAAACTGGCTGACTTAACTTCTCTGGAGCTTGGTGAAACTGAATGCTGCTCCCTGGTTTTTCTTCCCGTTGAGGGGCCGACGCGTGACGTTTGTCCGGGTCAGACGCTGTGCGCGCAGGCAGAGGGTGTACGGTGGGCAGTGGGGGCTGGGTGGGGTTTGCGGCCGTCAGATCCCAGTCTTCAGGAGTGGGGGGTTTCCCTTCTTGATCTTTCTGGAGAGCTTTTAGGGAGACGCAGCGCCGCAACTGAACGGCTGCCGGGTTTTTTCTGAGCTCTGTGAAGCTGTGACTTCTGGAGTTCAGGAGGTCAAAGCAGTTCTTCTGGGGTCTGATAGACGGTCGAACGGAGGGCAGCAGAGCTTTGGTTTGGAGAGGAGACGGGGAAGGGGAGACTAGCATGGAATCGGGGGGCGGGATGTGACTGGTCTCCAATCCAGACGGAGACCTGTTGATGGATGCAGCGGACTTTCTGAGCCGTCCTGGAATAACAAGGAAAGTGTGTGTGGATCATGCAGGTGCAACCCGGTTCTTTCACACGTTGCACCAACAGTTTCTTGCATCTTTTCCAACCATTTCCCAACATTTTGACATGTTAAAGCCACAACTTTGACATATTTTACTTTGATTTTGTGCAACCGACCAACGTGGGGTAGGTGGATGAAAAACAAACATTTGTTTGCAAGTAAAAATCTGAAAAAACATAACTTGGATTTGTATTCAGCCACCTTTAATTTGATAATCCTAAAAATAATAATATTAAAAGAACAAGCATGTCTGCACCTCACTCAGCTTATCAGACTGAAACATAGAGGCGGCAGCATCATGCTGTGGAGACAGGAAAACTGGTTAAAAACAGGAAGATGGACGGGGCTTTTTTCTGATTTTAATCCTCCAAGATCAAAAGTCAGAATTCTGAAAAATTTTTAATTTTGTAAAAACAAAGTCAGAATTCAGAAAAGAAAGTCAAAATCCTGAGAAAAAAACTGAATTCTAAGAAAAAGTTAAAATTCTGAGAAAAACAACTAAATTCTGAGTAAAGTCAGAATTTTAAGAACAAAAAAGAAAATCAGAATTCTGAGAAAGAAAAAGTGAAATTGTGTTTTTTCCAGTGGCTGTATTCCTCTTTCGTACCATCCAACCAGACAGTTTGTGTTTTTTTTAGCAAAGAGGTCAGAATTTGACCTGGAATTGCATCTGGAGGCGATTCTACAAAGAGCTGCACGTCACACTAAGAATTCACTGCGATGCATAGAAACGCGTGGCCGTAACACAACAAAATGTGAAGAACTTCAAGAAGTGTTGAGTGTTTTTGCGAGACCAAGCAGAAGAACGCCACAGCTGGAACGCCACAGCTGGAACGCTGAGAAGCTGCGAAAAGGACGGCCAAGCAGCGGCGAGAGCCGGAGTGAACGACGTGTGAAAGAAAAGGCGAGAAGTCCGGTGTGGTGAAGCATGGAGCCGTTTATTCCTCATGCTCAACCATGACAGAAGCCCACTTCAGAACCCGAGCTGCTTCTGGAAGAACCGTCTTAACTCTCACCCAACACGTCACATCAGCTCTGCGTTCTAGTGCATTTTACAGTTAGTTATACAAAAATGCCACATTTTGACAGATAGACTAGGAAGTAAAATACTTTAATCCCACTGCACCAAGCAGCTTTCAGGCACATGATAAAATATTGTGCGACATGACATTTCACCAAACTAGAAAAATATACACACATAAAAGCGGAATCTCAACAGAACGCGGGTGAGGCCGAGCCGACACGCTGACATTCAGAGCGTTTCACCTTTTCTTTTCCTTTACAATAAATACAAGCGTTTGTGTTTTAACAGTTAGCAAACTCCAGCAAATAACGACAGTTAGCATGATGTTCGGGTCAGAGGTTTACACACGGTCACGGCACAAGAAACTCAGACATTTGAGGCTCTTAATTCTACATGGAAACGACATTTGAATGACTGTACGACTTTAATTAATGTTGCAAATATGAACTGACGGCAGTTTTGATGTTATTGTGGGTTTTTTTTTTCTAATCTGCAAGTTCAAGCTCACACTTGCTGCTCTATAAACGCAAACATATCGAAGTGGCATGCTGTGTTATTCAACTTTAGGAAATAAAACATGCATCTTATTTTGTTATCTTAATATTTTAATGAAAAATCAGAAAAATCTCCAACGTGCCAAACTATTTTTATCCGATTAATCGTCGGAATAATTACAAAAATAATCGTTTGCTGCAGCCCGACGTCTCTGGTTTTAAAAATCCGTCCCTGTAGTTGTTAATCATTTGAGTTAGTTAATCATTTCAACCTGAAAAAGGAGCAGCTCAACTACTTAGGAAAGTCTGAAACAAGTAGATTCATGTCAGCCACAGTTGTATGTAAACTTCTGACCCGCCCCGCAGCTGAAAATAGGCCGAGCACTCACGGTAAGTATGTACTGCAATTACGAGAAGAGTTAAAAGAAAGTAAAACAAAACAAGAACAAAAGCTCGATTATTAAACACTCTCCTCACACGGTGGTTGAAATGTCTCTATTTGCAGCGGAAGCGGAAACGAGCTCAGACCGCTGAGCAGGGCCTGCGAGCCGCTCCACATTTAGAGCGCATGAGGGCTTTCAAGGTTCAGGTTGAACTTCTATTCTCATGAAAACAGAAATCCGCCATCGCCGTCGAGTCTTTAGTTTCAGCTCTGCGTGATAAAGTGGCGCAGCAGCAGAAGACCGGGGGGATTAGGGCGTGGCAAGAAGAGCATCAGCGGCGAATGATGATAAAGTCTTTCGGGAAGAGTGCGAAAGCTGAAGCTGGTGGGGTCGGAATGCCGGAGCGTCGAGGAGGAAGAGAAGCCTCCGGAGTGTTTGTGGACCGAGGAAGAGGAGGGCTGAAGGAGAGAGGACAGGGCTCAGAGACGGGTCAGGCTGTCGTTACCGTTCTCCAGGTTCTCGTTGCTCTCGTAGCAGCCGGAGTCCCGCGGCGAGTCGCCCAGGGCGCCGCGCCGGTCCAGGAGCAGCTTCTCCTGGGACGGGGCGCTCCGCTCGGGGTCGCTGCTTCCTGCAGCCACCAGCAGGGGGCAGACAGTCACATTAGTGTCACATTTATATCTGAGCGTCTGCTTGTGTGTACGGATATTTTTATACATTCACAATTTCCAAAATTCAATTATTTGCTTCAGTAATTTTTTTTCCTGAAAGAAACAGAACTTTACTATAATTACCACATGACAGAAGGAATGAAACTTAAGACGTAAAGGAAGCAAAGAAAGGAAGGAAAAAAGGAATGATACAGGAGACACGAAGAAAGGAAGCAAGGAAGGATTTTGCAGAAAGGAAAGAAGGAAGGAATGAACGACAAAATGAAGGAAGGAATGAAGGACGAAAGAAGGAAGCACGGAAGGATATCAAGTCATGAAGGAGGAAAAGAAGGAATCTAGATGGAAGGAAAAACAGGAGGAAATGTGAAAGGAAGGAAGGACACCAAAGAGATTTGGTGAGAGATGGAAATTGAATCAAGTGTGGGTTGAGTATTTTTCCTACTGTTGCACGTCACTGCTTTTTTTCTCCCGTCTTTGCAGGACGCCCGTCTGCGCCGTTTCAGACCCACCTTCGTACTCCTGCAGCAGCTCCACGGCAGTGAGCAGCACCGCTCTGTGCTGCGGGTCCGTGATGTTCAGCTCGTCCAGGTCCTCCTCCTCCAGCAGCTGGAACGTGTCCAGATCCTCGTAGCCGTTAAAAAGGAAGGTGGGGAGATGCTCCTGTCGAGAGGAGAGCCGGAGATGTTTTTAGAAACACCGACAAGTCAGTCATGAAACTAAATTAAGCCAAAACGGATTTCGAAAGGCTCCAGATGCAGTTTGGAAGACATTTGATTGTGCTATCTGGGTTCATTATACTCATTTCTGAGCGAGAAGTGTTGCAAAACATAGGAAATGAAAGAAGTGGAAAAGTTTTTCTTTACATTTAGAAGGCAGGAAGGTGAGAACAGTGAGCCGACTGAGCCTAAACTCAAAATAACGATGGTTTTTGATTAATAAACACACCATCTGTAGGCGCTACCAGATCGCTTTGGGGTGTGTTTGTATTCGTTTTCACACTCAGCTAAAATCCAATGAAACTGCCCTTCCCCTTAAGATCCTTACTTCTGTGTGGCTGATTGTTGTCATGGTTACCTTCAGATTAATGCGCTCCAGCAGCTCCTCCACCGATGTGGGTTTGGGATGCCGGGCCTTTCTCCTCCTGCGCGTCTTCTTGGGCTTCACCTCCTTGTTCAGAACATCCACGTAGATGAACTTGAAGGTGCCGACTTTCCCGTTGAGCATTCCCATCCAGGTGCCCATCGGGGGCTTACTGATGATGTCGATCACGTCTCCACACTGCAATCAGAGCTTTGGAGTGAGTTTCTTTCGATATATAAGGTGTTGTGTACATGTTGTGTGATTTAGGGTGTTTTCACACCTTTTTGTCCGGCAGACTTGGTTCGATTCGGGACCAAAATTGCAACATTTGTTATATTTTTGTTATAGTTCCCTTCAAAAAAAAATCCAAAAAAAACTAATTGAAAACCAGTCAGTAGTTCTTGGTGCCGCACCAAGAACTACTGAAGAAAACGTCACAAAAACCCCAGAAGACACTGAATGCAACATTTGGTGGGTGAAACTGGAGAGCTTTAAGATTCTAGAGGTTGCAGGATTTCTCTTTTGTTGCTGGTAAAAGACAACAAGACATTTCTCCCATTAGCGCTAGACTGATGTGTTTGTTTTGGTTGTTTTTACCCAGCATACCCTGCGCTATAGTCCACTTTCAGCTTTTGTAGTGGTCTCTCTGTTATGCTTGACATTCACTTGAACCAGAGTTCACTTCAACCGAACTGAGACCGTGGTTCTTAAATGGACTAGAGTTCTATCTTTTGGTCTGCATCAGAGTTCGATTGCTCCTTCACACTTCCCCCAAACGAACCGGAGTACGATCAAAGTGGACCAAACAGGGCTGGTACGAATGCGACCTCACTGCAGCGCACCTTCAGCTTGAGGGAGTCCGTGTCGTAGGGACTCGGGATGAAGTCTGTGTGAACCAGCGCGCGTCCACAGAAAGGTCCACGGTAAGGCAGCTCGTCTTCTTCTCCGTCCTCCGACTTTACACTTTCTCTGTTGCTGTTGGACGAGTCGGTGGTGCCGACCGTCTGGCCGCCTACGCAAATCACACACGCACACACAAAAAAAACAAAAAAACAAAACACGTCAAGATCACGAGCCTCTATGGGTCGATCAGCAATTTTTCATCTGCTTTCTAACAGATGAAAAAAACAACACAGCTGGTCAAACACAAACCAGGCGATTCGTACCCAAGCCCACAGCAGCGAAGCGGGTGACTTACTCATGGAGCTCTGGCCGCTGAGGGAGCTCCTCAGGCTCTCCACCGAGCCTCCTGGCTTCAGTTTGGGTTTCTCCAACGAGTCGGAGTCGGTCTGAGGCGAGTGAGGGCAGCTGGCTACTCTGTCTGGACTCGACTGTGGCAAAGTAGAGCAAAAATAAAAAAGGTTATTACCATAGTTTTTAATGGATTTGATGACCAGGCCTCAACACGCCGTACCTGCTCAGAGAGAGAACAGTGGTATCTCTTGGATATGTGTTTTCTCATGGTTTCCCTCACTGACTTGACTTTTTTACCCAGAGAAATCCGTGACAGCGAGGGAGACTTGACGTCGCCTCTCAAGCCGCTCTCTCCGTCTTTTGTCTAATTTAAAAATGAGAATGAGGAGAATGGTTTGATGCCTTGGAGAAGTATTCACACATCACTCTGCTGCATTCCAACCACACACTCCAGTAAATTACAATGGGATGTTTTAAGCACATATTCAACCCCCTTTACTCCTAAACAAACTCAACCACTCAATCACAAACGATTGTAACACAGAAAATGCTGAGGAAAAGTTTTGAAATGTTTCGGAGTTGGTTAGCATGGTGTTGAAGTTAAATTTGAAATTCCAGCAACATACAGTGCCGTCGATGTCAGAGGCGACTGACTGAACGGAGCGACTGGTCAGGTCAAATCCTCCAAAGCTGCAAGCTCTCTGCGAGAAACCACAGAACAAAACAGCAAAAGTTCAGAGTTTGGAAACAGATACGAGGACCGAATGGTCTGCACTGTATTTGTTCACTGTGCAGCATTTTAACATACAAACAGAAACTAATAGACGACACAAGACAACCGAGTCCCAGAACTGGTCTGGACTGAAACAGGAAGGAAGTCAAAAAAACAAAAAAAAAAAACTGGTGAATGACCAGACACAAGCTCAAAAATACAATATTTTTATGACCAGTAAAAGCCCCCCTTTTTCATATAAATCAGTTCCTTTCACTCATGGCGGGATGCATTGCTAGCAATGCGTAGTTTCCAAAATCGATGCCGGAACATCAGAACATTACAATTACCGTGTATTAGAAATCAATCCGAACATTCAAACCAACATGATGCAGTTCTCCAGTACCACCAGTACTCACTCCATGATGGCTCAGCGAGCCCAGAGCCCGATGACGGAGCTCTCCGTCGGTCACCGACCGCGCCATTTTGGGCTCCTCTTCGCCGCACGCCTCCGTTTCCGAGAAGGAGGAGCCCTCGCCGGCCTCCCTCACGTCCTCCGCCACCGCGGCCTCCTGGTGAGCGGGGCTCCCGCTGGGCTTCCCACGGCCCTGCGCCACCTTCTGGCTGCTGCACGTGTCCAGACTGCTGGAGGACGGGGACGTGGTCAGGCTGTCGGAGTCCCTGTCCGGGGCCAGCTGCTTCTGCAGAGCCGAAGCCAAGGAGTCCAGGGGACGAACCAAGGGTTTCCCCTGGACTCCTGAATGCTGGGAGACGCTGCCATCGCCACAGGGTAGACCATCTACGCTCAGGCTCTCTGGGAGGGTAAAGAAACACATGAATCACATGAAAACCTGTCAGATTCTTAGTAGAACAGGAATTTATGCATCATAAACGACTACAATCTGTTCGCTCAACTGCACAGTAAGAAATGATGCTCATCTTGTGTCAATTTCATATCAAAAATGGGTCATTTGTGCTGCTGTAATTTTTAACATAAAAAAAAAAAATGTTTCCAGATGTCACCTCTGCCCTCACTTTAACAAAAAACTACATTTTTACAATTTTTTTTGCTTTTTGTGCAACTAAAATGTATATATTTTTAAATCACAATTTATTGACACAAAACTGTTTTGATTTTATAAATGTGGCGGGGAGCTGGTTGACCTTCGATGACCTCTGGAAACACGTCCCAATAGCTATAAACAAACGTTTTTGCTGCACATATGTTTGATTTGAAGACGGGACGTGATGGAGGGCAACTTCACTCGGCAGGAAGCTGGTTCAAAAGTGACGCAAAGATGGATGATGTTAAAAACAGAGAAACGCTGGGGGGAAAAAAAACAACCCAGAGAACCAGAACCAGAGATTGATGCAGAGGTTCATCTTCCAATCACCCTGAAACCAGCAGGAGTTACAAAGAACTGGCTTAGAGCAAACCATATTTATTTATCTATCTATCAGAATCCCCTACTCAGATTTCAAACCTAAATCCAATTCAGAACCACTAATAAGAGTTGAAAGTTGTCGACAGACTTTTGTACTGATGGAGCAACAACAAAATTCAGACTGTAGCTGAGACAAACGCGGACGGACCTGCAGCTGCATGTGTGGTTTCACACTGAGGACAGAGAGAGGGTCAGCTGATCACTTTCACATTTTCAGTTGTGGAAAATAAAAAAAATTAAAAAAGTTCAAGGGCTGCTAATGCTTTTATGCGTATGTATAGAGACGGAGGCTTCTGTACCGTCCGCTGCAGGCCTTTTGGACTCATCTATTCGGATCAGCTTCTTCTTCACTTTCCGAGTGGAGTTGACCAGTTTGTGGAGCCTTTTGAACGTCGGAGATTCCTCTTCGTTGTCAGACTGCTCAACAGGCTGCGAAAAAAAGATGTCTATTGTAACACTGCTGGATATTTCCCCCTCAGTTCAATTGAACATTTTCTATTTTTACAGACAATGACACAGTCTGCCTCTACTTCTCGTTGCAGGAAACCACAGAAGTATTACTGTGCATCAGGCAAACCATTCAGCTACGTGTGAAAGCAAGACCAAAATACGGCGTGTGAAAAGGCACCGGTGTGTGTTCGGAAATAACGCGAGGCACCGACTGAACTGGCAAGCCAGCGGCGTGTCCAATTTCTGACCAGAACGAAGGCGGCGCATGTAACCCAGAATACTCATCTGGAGACCAAAACGACAGTCGATTATAAACAGGAGGTTTAATATGAGGGGAAATTAGAGCGAAAACAACAAATAAAGTTCATCAGAAGCAGAAAGGACGTTCAGATGAATCCGAAAAATGTGCCCTAATCGCCCCGCTGGTGCATAAAAGAGCTGCGGCGTGCAAAACAGTGGCCCTGTGCTGAATCCGGCCGCCTGCTGCAGCACAATGGGGGGTTAGCACTTTGACAGCAATGAATAGGAGTCCAGCCGGAGCCCTGCGGTTGGGAAAGGGCCCCGAGCTGCAGAGCTTTAGAGGGGCCTCGGTTCATCGCCGGGACACGGGCAGAGCCAAAGAGGGGAAGTGCTGTCAACAGCTCAGCGGCCTTGGCAACAGCAAACCAGAGGCGCCGCTGCATGAGTTAGTGATTCAGAGGTAAACAACGACCGAAGGGCCCGGAGAGCCGAGAGACTCACGGTGCAGCTGAACGAGTCGTTTGTGCCGGGCCCCCAGGGGTCCGGGGACTCGCATCGGCTCGTCTGTCTGCTCTGGGTCTCAAACTCCTTCAGCTGCAAAGAGAAACAGAAGCTTTTCGGTTGGTTCAGTGAGACGAGGTTTTTTTTTTTTAGGATAAATGAAACATAGTTTGACTGTATAGATGCATCTCACTGCATTACATCTTCAGCAAATTCGACGTGGGAAACATTTTTCACACATTCATATTCAAAACATTTATTTTTCTTAATTTTGATGATTATTATAACATGATGAAGTGGGAATATTAATGAACTTAAAAATGATTTTTTTTCAAATCCAGATACGCAAAGTTGTGGCTATGCTAACACTATTGAGCTAACGGTTGTCAGTCCTACAGTAAAAAGTTTAAGTCAAAAACGGGTCAGCGCTGGAAAAGCTGGTTGTTTACAGAATACTGTATCAACCTTTTCTTTTATAGGAAAGTTGTGTGGAAGGAAAAATGTGGCAGCATATGTTTACAAATGACTCCAACAAAAGTATCTAGGAAGCTGAAAACGTTGACAGTATGCTGCATGGATGCAGTAATTTATGCAAAAACAACATAGATATGGAGTAAACACACTGCTTTTTATTGATATGATGGAATATTAAACTTATTTGAGAAACAGAATTTGGAGTTTTGCTCAGCTGCATTCATTAAACTTTATATAAAGACATGAAATAAATCACCCTGTCTTTATTGAATCTACATAACGAGTTTCAGTTCTGTGTTTAATTTAATGTTATTTATCTCCACCTGTTTGCACATTTTAACTTTTTTTTTTTTTAAAAAGAAACTTTTTTCCTACAGGTCTTTGTTGATTATATTAGTTTGTCTCAATTCACTGTAAGTTCTCCGTTTTGAGGCTGAAATATTTAGAAGTTCATACCCGTGCGAGGGCTTCCTCAATCGAGATCATGTTCTCCTTCACCATCATCATCAGCTGAATGCGTTCTTCATCACTCATCGTGACCTCGCTGGCAACGAACCCGACATCATCACCTGAAACAAACGAGCACAGCAGTTTAAATCAGCCGCTCAAATAACAATAGTAACTGAGCTATATTGTTCCATAATTTGTATTAATCACGTTAATTTTTTTTTGTTTGTTTTTTTGACCTTTTGAAGTCTGGCGCATCACTCCCTTCTGTGACTTGCGGAAACTCTGCCATAAAGACTTGCTCTTTTTCCTCGCGTCCCATTTTCCTGAAGAGAAACACGCAAGGAGCTTTTCTACTTTGACAGTAAGAATGAAAGCATGATTACGGAAGAGTCGGGAAATATGAGAACTCCGGTAAAAAGGTCTGCTTACCTCCTGATCCATCGTCCGAGCTGGATTTGTGGACAGGAAACCTGGAAACATGAAATCTGCATTGAACTTTTGAATTGTTTAGTTGTAAAGTCAAACCCCTGACCAGAGCCAGTACCTTCGATCCAAGATTACTCTCTTCATCCTCAATCCCTTTTCACCATTTTGCACTCGCTTATCAAGAAGTCTTGTCTATCTCCTCCACTTACGTCAGAGTCGCAAAGAACAAGCCCACGAAAACCCAAAAGGAATCACAAAAGCGCACTGTGCCTCATGACAACAGCGGGGCAAATTAAAGCGCTGGAAACAGACGAAGCAGACTCTGTGCTGCTCCGCGTTGATGAACAGAGGTCAGCGCTCTGCGGCCATCGCTGGAACAATGGAGGCTTTTTCTCGTCTGGTTGGGGTTTTGTGGCAGCAGCAGCAGCAGCAGCACTGTGGCCTCTGAATTCCCCACACACTTTCACACTCCCTCCCTCTCTCTCTCTGTCTCTCTGTCTGTCTGTCTCTCTGTCTGTCTGTCTCTGGGCTCTTTGTTGTGCATGACTGTCAGTCCCTCCCTCAGCTGACTCCTATTGTTGTTTCTGTCTCCAAACAGATCAGACCTGCTTTGCGGAGAGTCAACCATTCTCTTCACTGACATTCAGGTAGAGCAACTACAAGATCCAGCAATAAACATTTGCCTTATTGTATTACTATTTTGCAGAAGCCAAATATAAATGAAGCCCTTCTTACAGTTGCATGTTGGATTGGAGGGCCTGCTGACCATTACCCTCATCTTTAACTCCACATGCAGGTAACCAGCTGGGCGGCTGCGAAACAACATTACTAAAACATGGTTTCAGACCCAAATCTGTCGGATTAACTTTACATTTGAGTCTTGTTGCCACAGCAACAGCTTTCACATCAAAGAGGGTTGATGTCAGTGCATTAATGCCTGGCTGTGCTGCGTTTACTGATCAAAACTGGATTGGATTTCTGAGTTTCTGACAGGCCAGATAGGCTTGTGAGGTTATTTGCAACAGTATGCTTTCAGGCCACTAGGGGGCAGTATGCGTGTCTTCTGAATGGATGTGAAAGTTGAGTAAGAAATCCATTCTTTTGTTTCCTACAACTGCATCCAGATTTAAGGTCAGACTGGTAGTTAGAATAAAATGTCTGAACTCTTCCTCTCTCAAACAATCCTGATCGATTAATCACGACTCTTTGGCATTAGTCATCAACTATGTCCGATTTTATAAATCTGATTCAGCTTTCTAATGACAAAAAAACGTGAGTAATCCTTGTAAACCTTCGGAAGAAACAATGCAGGGAAGGAAGGAAGTGCGGAGGTTACGCAGAAACGCTTCATAAGTGTGACTGCGGGGTCAGCAGGAAGGGGAGGAAACGCTCGTGGCCTCAGGCTCGACGGAGATAATGCGGGAAGCCCAATCAGGCCGCAGCCCACAGACGTGGATCCAGACTGTAGATCCTAGATCTGACCCTCCCTTTACTGAGGGTCGCCATCGGTTTTGTTTGTACCTTCTCTCAGTCTCCGGAGTCGACGTGCTGCTGCCGAGTCCAAGAGATTCCTGAAAAGATGAGAATCAATCGATGAGACATTTCAGAGTTTCAAATCTGGATCACTGAAGGTCACAAAACTATTGCTTCACATTGTGTTCGAATGGGAACCAGCAGCAGATAAACTGCCCGTGTTCCGCCTCGTGTTTATGTCTGAAACAACGCGAGTCTCACGGACAGTTTTTCTGCATTCACAGCGGGTCAGATGTTACTTTTTGGCTTCTCACGTTACTTTGCCCGGCGACTATCACGACCCGGCGACCCCTCCCGGCCGCCTCTCGAGCGGTCTTGTCTTGCTGACGCACAGAACCGGAAGCGGCAGCGTCCTCCTGGGGTCTGACACTCACCTGGACCTGAGAGCGGAGGTGAGGCGATGCGGCCGCTGACTCAACCTTTCCCTGAAACGCAGTGGAAGCAGACGAGTAAATCACAGTGTCATCGTAATGAAACACTTGGCTTGAGGTTCGTCTGGTTTATATGGTCAGTAAACATTTTCAAAGTGTTACTTTAACCTTTGTTTAATCACGTCTGAGCCCAAACGGGGCAGAACATCAACACCTACAGGCAGTTAGTTTGGAAAATGCAGTTTTTTTTTCTCGACGCTTTAATTATAGTGGATGCAAAAATGTTACATTTTTCTGATAAAATGTCAGATTTTTGTCCTTTTTCCACCTTTTGGTGGCACAAGCACTAACAGCAAGGCTGTCACAATAAGCAATAAATCAATTAACCGCAATTAAATTGAAAAGATTTTAAATGCAACCCTCTGCAATAACAACAACCCTAATCATCACCATAGTTATAGTGAAACATAGTGGGGGCAGCATCATGCTGTGGGGCTGCAGAATCAAAATTGTTCAAATCTTACATCTTCTTTAAAAAAAGAAAACTGCTTAATGGGATGAAAACTAACGTTTTGGAATGGCCTAGTCAAAGTTCTGAACTAAATCCAAAAGAAAATATGTGGGATTACATGGAGAGATTAATAGAAATATTATTTTGATCGATTATCATTTAATTTATTATTATTTCAGTCTACTGACGCAGACTGAAATAATTAAAAGGTGCTTTGAAAAAAAGTATGATCTTGTTAATTTACTTAAACATGTATTAATATTAATGCTTATTAATCAAAATGTCAGCAGTTAGCTCAATGTTGGAGTTAGCGCAAAAGCAAATTTCATTTAATGTCAAATATAAGACGGTGTATAAAATAGGAAAATTAGTATTAAACCAATGTTTCAGAGTTTTTAAAGCACAGATAAATTAAGAGTATTAGTTAATTACGTTAAACATTTTAGTTTAAGATTGCACATCTGGTCAACATATCACAATTTTTTTTCTTTTAAACGTGCCTCTGAAAAATTTTGTTTAAAATATGCAAATTAAATGTCACTAAAGATATTGGGAATTGATGTAAACTGTTTTATTAGGATTTAATTTGACCTAAAAGAAAACACAAAAACTGACAGGACACTTTCCAGAGCCTCTTTGTGAGAGGAAAATAAATACCCCTCTTTTGTAGTTAGCAGGAGAAAATAGCAGCCTGGAAAGACAAAACATGTCATTGAGGCTTCCGGTGTTTACAACGAGCCGCACACCTCCGCTGCAGGCTGTATATTTATCCCCAGGAAGACATTTAATCTTCTCTGCTACCTGAACAAAGCAAGATTTTTCCAGTGACGACAAAAGAAGGAAAAACAGACAAACAAACAACAAAAAAAAAAAATGGTAAAAGATTCCTCACCATCTCCATCTCTTGCACTAATTTGCGTTTCCGTAGCTCCTCCATCCGTTCGCACACGTCGCTGAGGGAGGTGCCGTAGTACTGCGAGTACTCCTGGGCCAGGTCATCAAGGTTCCCCACGGAGCCATCCTGCACACACACACACACACACACACACACACACACACACACACACACACACACACACACACACACACACACACACACACAGGTGTCACAAAACAGAGGAACAAAAGGAATCCCTCCACCGTGGTGATAAGCCATTGTTTGAAACTTTTGCTGCTGTCAGTGGCGACACAGACCAGCAGGAAGTGGGAGAGATAAAGCACCAGGAGGGCAAAGGCTGTGATAAAGCCTGTATCTTCACCAGAGCCGTCATGTTCCTGCTCAGCTGTGACCTCTGCGGGGGAAGGAGAGGCTCCGTCTGACGCAACTCCGACACTCACCGTCCTCGAAGCCGTCGAGACTCGACCTCAGAGGCCAATGATCAGCCCACCGTGACCCACCGGGAGTCGGTCACGCAACTCCGCTTCAGGTTCCTTCAGTTGTGAAACTCAGAGGTTTTGGAGGTTTTTCACTGTGTGATGGATTCATTTCTCAGAACACGCTCTTTCTGGTTAATGTGCAAAAAATAAAAATAAGTTTTTTGTTTTTTTTATTATCTCATTTGGTCAATACCGATTATCAGTTTTCTCTGACATCTGATCTGTCAGTTTTTTTTTGTTCTTTCTTATGATTCCGTCCGACTTCATCATGATATTTTGAGGTATTATTGCAATAATGATAAAAATGATGATACCAAACTTCTTCTTGAATGCAACTGTGTGGCTGTGAATGTAAAAACAAACGCCTCTCTCCCCAACTTACATCGTCTTCCACATGACGCCACTTATTTAGAGAAGTGTGATTTATAAGCCATGTTTTCAAATGTACTGGTATTTATTGATGCTCTTGTGGAACAAACCGGACAAAATGATGAACATTTCTAATAATGTCAGTTTGCTTTTTGGTCGTTCAACATTTTCACTGCAAATTGTAATTTCCACGATAAACGATACAATCATCGCTCACACCCAATTGATCTCAATTAGAGAAATGTTAAATGATCAGTATTAAAATCAATTCCTGACACTCCTAGTCGACGTGCCGTCATTGATGGTTTCCGTAAAACTAGCAGATTTCTGGTTTCTCTTCAGGTCTGACCTGCAAACCTCAACATGCTCCTCAGGGCTATGACACAAAGAGAAGAAATGCACTGCAGATTATTGATAGAGGTATTGATGATTAATCTGAGGGTTTCTGCAGTTTTCAATGTGAAGCAAATTTGCAGAGTTTTCAGCATCTTTAGTAAGTTAATAAATGATACAGCAAATATTGTTACAGGAGCCAACTTTAAATATCAAACCCATCCATCCATCCATTTTCCGTCACCCTTCTCCCTAACGGGGTCGGGAGGTGCTGGTGCCTATCTCCAGCTGCGTTCCGGGCGAGAGGCGGGGTAAATATCAAACCTTTCAAGACAAAGATGAAAGAAAAGGAAAAAGAGAAGAAAAGAGGAAAAAAAAAACAACAACACCAGGAAGAAAGGAAGGAAGGAAGGAGACAAGGAAGGCTGATGGAGTGAGGCAGAGAGGGAGAAAATAGGGACAGGAAGGAGAAAAGGAGGACAGGAGAGAAACGAGAAGAACACGACTGAGGAAGCAAAAAGATAGAAAGGAGGAAGATTGGAATGAGGACTGGGGTCAGAAGAAGAAAAGAGACGAGGAGGAAAGAAAAGACTTGATGGAAGGAGGGAAGAGGAAGATAAATGCGGGCAAGAAAGTGAAGCAGAAAGGAGACGAAAGAAGGGACTAAAAGTGAAGGATGAAGGAAGAGATAAAAGGAAGGGAGGAAGAATGAAGAACAGAGAAGGAAGAAAAAGAATATTTGGATCAAAAAGTAACAGAAACATCAGGAATAAAGGGTGGAAGAAGGAAACTTTTAGGGTCAAGTAAAACGTTTCGCAGGCTTATTCAGACCTGGAAAATCTTTCAATCAAATCCACACTTTTCATTTGGAAATGAAATGTAAACCAGCTGCATCAAAGTGTGTGGATGCAGTCGATGAGTTTATAGTCTGGGGGAAACAAATAGCAGCTCCTTTGATGCATTTAATCCGACTTTCTTATCAACCTTTAGAAACCAAAACATTAAAAAAAAAGTCTCCTGGGAAACAAAACCAAACGGCACACTATAAGCTCCAAAAACCTGGGAGGCCCTTTAGCGCACAAGCACACGCTGCGTCTGTAATAAGCAGGTACTGCGCTCATAAACCGCTGCACAGATCATCATCATCATCATCATCATTATGCCTCACCCCGACGTTATGCAAATGCTCCGACTGCAGCGGAAAGCGATACTCTGGACTCCGTCGCCTCGTGTCAAGACAGTCCGTGACTGCTCCGACTGTCCAGAAAAGAGAGGCCCATTCATCGCGACCCCGGTGCCAAACGGCCTGAGAAATCCTGCCTGCTGTTCGTACGCTCAATAAATAGGAGCTGGAGCGGGTCTGAGGAGCTGAGCGCTGTGCCTGGCAGCAGACACTCGTCTGCCTGCAACTGCCACCGCTTCACATAAGCAGCTCTTTGTACCCGCAGCCACATGATATGGCAGCAGCCTCGGCGCTTATTCGACATGGTTTGGAGAGAGCGCATAACCCCGACTGGCCTCCATCACGGATGGATGTGCATATATATATATTTATATATATATATATATATAAAAAAAAAACAGAAGCAAAATCTTTTTTTCCATTCTGGTCCGGTTTCTCGTGCAAATATCTATACACGCATTTATTGAAAGGAAGCCAACTTAAAAGTAACTTTCAAGTAAGATACAGGAGCTTATTTCAAGTAAGTAGTTCCTTGATATTGATTGAAAAAGTTTAGTTTCACTTATAACGTGGGAAAAATGTCATGCTGTAAGCATAACTCTTTCTCTTATCCGTATTAACAACTTATCTACATAAAATCAGCTCTTATATTGCGCTTAAAAGCTGCTTTTACTATGAGTTATCTCAAGTGTACCAAGATAATCTGCTCTAGTATGAATTTGGGGGATTTTTCTGCAGTGTTTTCACAGCCGTCCGCAAATGGTCGGTGTTCAGGCCGAAGCTGCAGCGTGACACTCCAGCCACAGAGGTTTTAAAAAAAGAAGAGTGCGGTGTCACGTTTCCCAGCATCACACTGCGAAACAAAAGATCTGCATTGCCCTGGGGGTCCAGGGTGTGAGAGTTTGTACAGCTCATCTGACTTGTCTTCAGGAAACCAGGCCAGTCATGTACTTCAGGATGTTAGGAGACTTTGTTCCTGGGTTTGCTTTCAAAAGGACTTTTCACAATAAATGATTCACCGAACATGGACTAAAACTAGAGAGTTGTCTGAAAAGTAAGAAATGTAAGGAATGCCACACCTGGATAGATGCAGAACCGGCTTTATGGATTTTGCTTCATGGATGTTTGAAAGTTACAGTTACATGGGGGGGGCTTATGTTTTAAAGGTTCCCCAAGTCATCAAAGTGAAATAATGACCTAAAACAGAATCAAATCCACACGTCAAACGGTCAGAGAGCACGCACAACGTCTCGCTCTGTAGCAAGAAAACTGATTTCTTCAATGAATCTCCAGAGGAAAAACCGCGTTCACAGGATCACATTCCAGCGCAAAACATTTTTTGAAAAAAAGCACACTCACCACAAACAGGCATCTGGCTGCCAACAACAGCTATCCAGCAGCGGCAGCAGCAGCAGCGGCGGCGTTTAGTCCTCCCACAGCTCTGTTAAGTGAAACGCTCGGTTCAGAAACTTAGCTCAGTTTAGAGAGCGGAGGACAATACATCCTGCAGCCAGAGGAGGGGTGGAGAGGGGAGCCCGATGCGCATAAATTAGATAGTCTGGCTGCGGGGAGGTTGGGGAATTTGCGACCACATATGACGCTGGCTGCAGCTGGGTGGAGCCGTCGACTCGCTCCAGCTGCGGCCCACGGGGGGAATTGGCTGACTCATGGATCTGCTCTTCAAATAAACTACCACCTCGAAGTGCTGCTCTGCAACTGCAGGGAGCGCTCCTCTGTTGACCTCCACGTACGACTCGGCACACAATGATGAGGTGAATTATATGTGCAAAGGTAGGCTTTGATTTATGGTGTTTTACATACCAATACAGGTAAAAGTAATACTTTTTACTCAAACCCCCCCCCCCCCCAAAAAAAAACAAGTAAAATTAAAGAGCAGCGATTCAAAGCAAACTAGATAAAACCTATAAATCAACAAACTGAGTCAGAACTAAATCACAATCAGCTTTCCCACAGTCTCTCTGAGGAGGAAAGTCATTTCTAAACAATTCAGGATACAGAATGAGTCTTTGGATTCTTGCCTCGCTAAAACCGATGGCGCTACCAAATACGGAAGAATCCAAACAAACAAAATTTTTTTTACATTTTGTCCCCCAGTTTATAAAAAAGTTGGTACTTTGCTTCAAAGTTAGAAAGATCCCAGGATGTAGGGACAAGGAAACAGTCCACTTAACGCCACAGAGAGGGCAAGCAGAGGCAGAGTGTGGAGGTAGACATGGCTGTTTGTGAGCATAAAGTTCACAAACAGAACTATGGTTCTTCCTTTTCATGTGCTCTGATGCCGTCTGTGAATCGCATTAATACAAAAAAGAAAATAATAATCCACTTTCTCCAAACATTATTCCCAATGACGACCACATTTTGTTATCTACAACATGTTTATCATTAGTTTTAATTTTATTTTTAGGGTTAAATGACATATTAGAAAACTGTAGATGGACTTAGAGTTTGAGTGGAATGACAGACTGTAGCATCAAAATGATGTATTGGCAGCTACATTACTGTACTGCATTTAAATTGTTGCAAAGGGAGACTTTTGGCTACTTCCGTTCACTACTGTTACATTTTATACAATAATGGTTCACCAATTTACAGTGGTTTGGTGACACAGTTGTTAAAAGAAAATGCACCTGCAGGTTACAATGCAGGTTTGAAGTGGTTAATTACAAACAGACCGGATTCACAATGCAATTTTAAACCTGTGAGATTTGCCGGTCTGCTAGGTCTCTCAGACATTTCTACTGACTTCCTCGTTCTCGCCAGACAAATCACCATGTACATCTTCATTTTATGAACAACTTACTGCATATTAATCAAGACAAAACAAACTTACGTGTAACTTTTTTCCATAAGAAACAGGAGCTAGTTTTAATGGGGAAAGTATCTTGTTATAAGTGAAACAATCTGCCAATGAAACTAGTACTTTGTTTTCTTAATATTAAGGAATTTCTTACTTAAACAAGCTCCTGTTTCTTGCTGAAAAGTTGCTTTCAGTTTTAGTTTGTCCTATTTCAAGTTTAATAAGATGTTTGCACTTGAAACTAGACCAAAAACACTTTGTAATATTTTGTGTTTTTACACAAAATAGACAACTGAAAAGAGCAATTTATAAAAACAACAATACATTGGTTCTTCTGAGGTGCATCACTTTACTGTTCTATTGTAGTTTTTGTCAAAGTTTTACATTTCTTTCACCATCCATAAGTTTCTAGCAAAGCCTTAAACTGTGAACTTTGTACCAAGACAAAACCCTTGATTTTGTTGTCGACTTTTTTTTTCTTTCTGTGCTTGGCACAGTGACGAGTTTTGCACCAATGTTCAGCTGGCAGACAGGTGGCCTCGCATTTAACCCAAGAAAATGTCAGCATAAAGAGGACTTTGTGGTCAACTGGTTGACTGAAGGCGTCCCAGTTGCAAACGCTTTTAAAGCAGTCCAAAGAATAACCATTCCCCACCATCACTCGCAATTATAAAACATGATCACAAGCCGTTCGTTTTTGTTTTTTTTACTTTTCCAAATGTGTCTCATCCGTCTAACAGATGTTCTTCCAAGGTTGGTTTCAGATTAAGCTGCCTACGTCTCATTAGGGAGAAAATGGCTCGCTAACTTAACCGTCTAAAATGTTTCGTCTTTTTGTGATTTAGCCAGTTTTCTCATGCAAAAGTGAACTAACATCTGAGACTTTTGTTTTCTATGTGCAGGATGAGCGACATTGTCATGACTTAGAAAAACTGTCAGCTCTATTGCACTGCAAAAACACAAAATATTACCAAACATTTCTGTCCAGTTTATAGTCATAATTTCCCAGTGAACTTGAAATAACACCAAAGTAATTTTACAGCAAGATACAGGAGCTTGTATTAAGTCAATAATACTTGAATATGGATGAAAAATACCAGTTCATTTGGCAGATTCTTATTTTCTACACTTAACTTGTTTTGAGAGGGGTATTTTTTTTTTTGTAGTGTGATCATTTTTAGCATAGCATGATGCACTCTGAAGAGTCTGGAGATGTTTTTACGCTTAAATGACGAGGAGTAACGACGTCGACGCCGAGGTCTTTCCTGCTTGATGTTGTGGGAGCAGGAACACAGAAAAACAGAAACCAATTAATCAATTAGGACATGATTTATGTGCTCATGTTTACAGTTTAAGATTATTCATGTTTTTTTTTAAAACAAATTAAATGATCGATAGTAGTGGTCGTATTAGTATCCGTTTCCTCCCCCTTGATGCATCAACTGTTAATTTGTGCTTTCTATAATATCCTGATTCTATATAACACATTTAAGAGAGATGTGAAAAATAATTACTGCTATTATCAAGACCAGACCTGAGCAACAGCTACCCAGCAACCCCCACCTCAGAGGAAACGAGCATAAATAAAAGATACAGTTTCAGAGAAACAGGCCAGCAGGCCGTAATCCGCATTAATGTCTGGATGCTGAGCACAGACCCGGATACGTTTGTGTCAACGCAACACACCAGTAGGGGGCAGCAAATGGTTACTTACGAGCCCCTTTCCCAGGTCACACGAGTGCAGAGGCATGAGGGCAGGAGGTGACGACTGAGAGGTGAAAATAAAGCTTTGGATTGAGGTGAAAGTGAATGATTCATGAGAGAACAGCCGCAGGATTTTCTCCCTCCGTTAACATTTGGCGAGAGCGTTCAAATGCAGAACAGAGAGGCGCCTTTCCAGATCCTTAGAGCATACATTAAACATCGGGGTGGTGACCTGGTTTGCTTGCGGTATTACTCAGAGATATAACTTATGTTGAATCATGATCCCGCTTATTGTAATTGTTCCGCGTTTAGCGCGCGGACCCCCGACTCCAGAGGGAGGAGCAGGAGGCCGGAAGCAGGAGTCCGACCTCCCGCTGCGGACCAGGCTGAGCTGCAGATGGATGGAGGAGACGGTACGGTGGAGGGCCCGGTTCAGCGCGCGGTGCCAAAGGGCCGAGTGCAGCGCGTGCCAGAAAGGTCAGTTTTCCGCCTGGCTACGCAGCAGCGGGGCGACTCGCCACCTCCGCGCGCGCGCGCGCAGAGGAGGCTGGAGACGGCGCCATTCCTCTCCGACAGCCAGCCAGCTCCGCTTTCTGTCACCGCCGGGCCTCCTGGCTCAACCTGAGCGCTCAGCCGGGCTTTGCGCGGCACTCGAGGGACGAGGAGGAAGTGGACCGGCACTCAGTCCCTGAATATACCCTGTAGTAACACTACTGGAGAGTGACTTCATGTCACAAAGAGCTGGTATTAAGCTTTTATTAAGTAAGTGGGATTTAAAATTGCTCAAATTATGTTTAAGGCATCTGTTGCTGGGATCAGGCACAGACGACATGTCTTTGCTTATCGAAACAGGTTTTATTTACCTGAATGCAAAAACTCAGGCTGTCACCTAACGCTGCTCAGCGCCTCGAGTCCTAGGAACGCGCGTAAAACTGTCGCATTCAATGACATACAGGAAATATCAGCACCAAGGAACACAGACACCAAACCAAGTTCTGAAGGAATGAACAAGCTGCAATGAAGAATGAATGAACTTACTAAAACACACTAAACAAACTGGGTGGGGAGTCTGTGAACTATAAAACACACGAACAGTAAAATAAATCAACTAATAAACACATCAAATAAACGGCTGCCTGACCTGGTATGTTTTATGAAGGTGAAGGAAGATATAATTTCAACTCAAACTTAAGGATTAAAACTTTACAAACAACAAGAAAGAGCTTCTGTATTTCAATTCATGATGTAAAATTAAGTTGAACGAAGAGTTAAAGTCAAAATTGAATACAATTTAAAAGAAAATGTAAGGATTTTTTTGACAAGATACAGAAATATTGGTGAGTTTAGCACTAATGTGTGTATGTAAAGTGAAGCGATGAGTAAAGAGGCTCTTTGGTGATTCAACTTGGTGAAAAATTTGGACACCACTGACAGGCTTTTAAGGTAAAGTAGCACAAGAATTCCCATGCGCTGTTTGCCAGAAACCAGGAACACAGGAACTGGAAGAAGGAGACGCTACAGCGTGCAGAAAGAAAAACGCAGTGTGATTTCTGAGTGTGGAAGAAATCACAAAGAGCCCTCCATGGTGAAACATAGTGGTGGCAATATCATGCTGTGGGGGTAGCGTTTCCTTTCAGGAAAGCTGGTCAAACTTGATGAAAACATGGATGGCGATAATAGCAGAGTAATCCTGGAAGAAAACGTCCATAAGGTCGGCACCGTTGAAAACACTGCAGAAATTACTGCTTATCCTTCACTTCTCGCCGATACTCTGTGAAATTCTGCGTTTTATTCAATTTTATGGTTCCGTCCGCGATTTCTGCAAAAACTGCCCCCAACCGCTCCTTCCTAAAGGAATCACTTCTCACTTTCATGTGACTGAAATGCACAACGCTACAAATGAACGCCACATTTTCAGAAGTGAAAATCTTTATTCCTTTCCTGCACTTTGCAGTTTCACATAACTTTATGGAGTACCACATAAAACCCCATTAAACACGCCAACGTGACTCATAGGGCCGCACAAACATGATTAACCTGAACAGTCGAGCTTTAAAAAAAGAAAACGTCTACACATAAATGCTGATCGTTATGCAATCAATCAGCAGCTTTACATGGCAGCAGCGACACGGGACACGGTAAGATTTTACTTCCATTCGAAAGCAGCGAGGGCCAAGGCCGACAGGATCCCCCGGAGGGGAAGAAAGAGGATCAGTGGAGGAGCTTACCCATTCATGTCTGAGTGGTTAAGTGGATTCTGACAAGCCCCAAATGCAGGTTTGATGAGAGGGGTCGCGCTGTAACATGCACACCACCGCTAAAAGATGCGCAGATGGCACAGAGAACAACCGGTCTTGCTTGAACTGCATTAGCGAGGTCCGCATCGATCACTCGTGATCCCGTCGACGCAGAAAATTTCTCTCATCCAGAAAAGAAAAGAAAAGAAAAAAAGGTTCTGCTCCTTTACGGGACTCGAGATATAGAAATGAAGAAATGAAATAAAATGACCTTTTTAGCTAAAAGATACACAAAACTAAGGTTCAAACGATTAATCGCGATTAATTGATTATTAAGATCAATTTCAAAACTCAGTTTTAGCTTCACCTGGTTCAAAATCACTGGCTACATGATTTCATTTTAGGCAATAAAATGTTTATTTTCTTATTTCACAAAATGATGTCTTTCTAATATTGTATAACAGTGGTAACAGTGGTTACGTGGCAAATCTGTAGATTGTGCCCGATTAATCAATTAATCGTCAGAATAATCGATTTCTAAAATAAGCAGTAGTTGCAGTCCTGCACAAAACAAATCAGTACAAAAAGAAAAAAAAGAAAAGCTGAGCGAATAGAGTCTCGTTGTTTCCTGGCATGCTGCAAAAACATAAAGATCATACCACCAGCAGAGACCAGCCTGGCAGCAGATTAACAACAGACGGGAGTGAAACTCCAAAGAAGATTAAAAGGGCAGACAGGAGGCAGATTAAAAATATTAAAAAAATAAATAAAAAAAATCCTTTTGTCTCCAAAATTCAATCATTGGGCTTGACGGAGATTTTACACATTAGCTGGAAATGCAGTTCTCTCTTGTAAATAAGAACGATTCTGCTGCGATTCAGCTGATTTGAACAAAAAAACATTGAGATGAACGATTTCAAACTTTTCCGCCCTACAATGTATCGTCTACAATTCAATATCTGAGGAGAAAAGTGAACAAAAGTATTTTTAAAAACCTGGTTGACCTCATGCTTCCACGTGGTTTTGATTTCAGCGTTCGGCTCTCTCCGTCAGCATTTTTAACTCGGTGATATTTGTCACACAATGTTTACTTTCTGGGAGATTTGGAAAATAAACTGAACAATTTTTTTTTACTGATTTTGAGATACACTTGTAGTGACGGCCATACTGATAAAATAAAAATCACTGTCGATGTTTGCATCTGGAACCGTTCACAACTTTATTAACTCGGTTCAACATTACAGAATATAAGCCCAGAGAATGACTCAGCCACCACCATGTTTTAGTGTAAATATGTTGGTGGGGGAGTTTGTGTTGCACCAGGTTGTTTGTGCCAATTATGTCTTTTGGGATCAAGTTGATCAGACCTTGTTGTGATCTAAGGTGTCGGTGTGTCACTCGGTCGTCACCCCAAACAGGAGACTGAAGGCTAAAACTGAATCAAATGATTAATTTAACGGTGACACAGAGTCGTTGGAGCTTTTTCCTCTTTACATCTTTTATCCTGAAGATATTTGCTCGATTGCCCAGGATAAATGCTGCTTTAAAAGAAAGGCAGAAACGTTTCTAAATGAATTATGATGTTCCGCTGCTGTATAATAATCAAGAAGCTCTCGGCTTCAAAGTGCACCGTGATCCGGAGCTGAATAATTTGTGCGAGCCCGTCGCTTCTGAAATGGGCCCGTGGATTGTTTTCGGAGTAGCTTTGAAATTTCTCCAAAGCCTCGGAGCGTGCTTAATTCAAAGACCAAATGGTAAATTTTATTCAAATTGCAGGGACTGAAATCCCGTGTAAGCTAAATCCCCTCTGGATGGCGACGTGTTTGCAGTCTGGGTGGCATGCAGATTGTTCTGATTCTTCGGAGCATGTTTAATTTATCAGGGCTGAAAACAAACACAGAACCCCCCCCCCCAGGTCCCACGCCTCCCAAACTTTCACCTTCCCCTCAAAATTCAACACAATCCACACCTGGAAACTGTACCGGGCCTTCGCTTTTAGAAAGGCTCTATGAATAGCGCGGGGTTTGATGCGAAGCAGCCTGTGGATTGTTCACAGTCCGTGGACCGTGTTTAATTCGGAGGTGCTGAAATCGCTTCATGTGCCCCTCACCCCAGCGCTGGGGTAATTACCCTTGTGTGACTGTGCCGCGATCCCCCCCGAGACGCGCCTGCCAGCTCGCTGCGTTCCCGCCTGCATCGGAGTGGCAGCCCCGCTCACCCCGCGCGGGACAAGGCCGCAGCGTCCAGAGATCCTGCGCCGAGTCGAGGGGGAGCTGCCAATCATGACATGAAAGGTGGGAGGAGTGGGGAGGGAGTCATTCTGGGAAGTGGGAAGAAACATGTGAAGCGAACCAGTCAGGAGGAAAAGAGCCCCGAGAGATGGATGCTTTAAAGTAGAAATAAACGACATCAAACTGATTTATTCTTCATTCTGGGAAATCGGTGATTGACAGACACTTTGATGTGACGCTGATCTTATCCACCTCAGCAAAGGTCTAAAAATCACCCGCTGTCCCCTGAGAGGTTTGACTGACGGACCGGCCCACCAGCTCCTGTTAACGATAGTCAGCCCACTACTAGTAAATCAGCGGCTTTCTTGCTACATTTAGCGATATTTTAGACAAAAACAATTGGTCATCGGCCAAAATTGGATATTTTGTATGGCAGGTCAGGTCTTTTAAAGATCAATAACTGCAATCGATGCCCTCCTGCATCCAACTCAAACACTTCAACCAAAGTAATCAAGAAATTATCTCAGCAGCAGAGATGCACTGATATGACAATTTGAACACATATCAACGTGAGATGATAATATTGACGCTTTGGCAAATAATTGATGTTTACAGTACATATAATGAACATTTCACTATCCACACTTTGACAAAATGACCACAGCGCTAACTTCTTCAGTTCGTGCCGATATATCCTACTTCCCTCATGCTTTAGGAGCTTACGTGTCCAAATCCGGGTTTTGCGTTTGCATGAACCCAAGGGAGGCGGTTGCCATGGCGTCCAACAGTTGCACATCCAGCAGATGTGTGAGGGCAATCTTTGCAACAAAGTGCAGACTAACATGAGACTGATTCCCACATCGGACTGCTGTGACCTCTGTGGACCACAAACAGCTACAACTACAGAACATTGATTTCTTAAAAACTGGGCAACAACACTTTCAGTGTGAGGCGTCGGCTGCATGCGACCCAGACGGGGAGGTTAGTGGAAACCACAAAGAGCTGGTTGCTCTTTGACCCAGCAGTGACTCGTCACTTACTTTTACTCGAAGATCCATTTCTCATCTTCACACTGCGGTGACTAACTCTGAACGTCCGCAGTCGTCCCAAAAGAGCTGCCGACCCGACTTCCTGTCCGATTCAATTTCCTTCCCTCTACGAACCTTCAGTTCATCTCCCCTGTAATGTCACATTAGGGCCGATCACCTTACAGCCGCTGCGTTTTCTGAAGGCGTCCATCTGCAGCTCCACTTCAGGGATTTTCATCCATAAAAACCATTTGTTAACATCCACTTGACAATTCTGCACAACTTTGCATTGCTTCATCATAAAATAGTCCCAATAAAATATATTAAACTTTATATTATTACGGTTACAACAGATAAATCATTTTTGAATCACTTCTTGCCAAAACTTTTTTTTTTTTTTACTTTTGCACCGGGTGAAAGATGATTGAGAAAACGTCTTATGGTCCAAGTCATAAATCTGTAGTTTAAGTTTTAGTCTGCAGTTCATTTTCCAATCCTCACTGATAAATAATAACAGAAGATAAAATAAAATATGATTGAATATTGAGGGATTTCTGAGGATTTAGTTTTTTTTGTTCCGGTTCAGTTGCAGGAAGTTTGTTCAGGAAAACAACGTGGCGGCAAAGGGGAAGCAATGAAAAATTCACATCATGTAGAAATGTAAGTGTTCTGTCTGCTTACAATGCACAGAACAGGAGGGAGGGATGTGTTTATCAGTGACTTTCTGAGTGTTTTTCCATCTTTATGCCTCTGCTAACACTGAATTTGAGGTAATCCAATCAAGAGCTTCTAGCGCACAAAATCCACTTAGTGCATTTATGATTACCTTCAGAGACTTCTCCCAAAAGCTCCAGAGGAAATGGCGAAAATACGTCTGCATACAGAGCGACTGCAAACATTTCTTTGAACAGTTATAAAATAGTGACTTAAGTAAATTAAGGAAAACACTGGAAATGCCAGGAAGACAAAAATAATTCAAAGAAATAAGATGACCGTATGTTCTGAACCTTAGACTAAATTTCACGAGTTGTGATTCATCTAACTGGACTGGTTTGCTGAATTATTTAATGTTTGCGACGTACTAAAAAAAACTGGCTACGATTCAACTAAAGTGAAAGTATTCAAGTTTATCATTTATTAATTGGTGAAATTATCCAGTGTTACATATTCATGAATGGCTGAACTTGGCGAAATCAACCAACAATAGAGGATTTAACGTTGAGCTAAAGAGTAACACACGACTCTGACTAAACCTTTTAAAACAGTTCGCCAAATTTTAAGTGCTTAAAGTAAGAAATTAAAGTTTTAGGCCCGATTCCTGCGTTTGACGGCTGCGTCTGAAATCAGCCAGAACTAGATGTAACAAAGTATATTAGTAGTTGCGCAGTGTAATGAGAGGAATAACCTCATTTTGTAATTCTTTGAAATGAATGGTCCAAACGCTGAAAAGTGGTGAACTGGAATTGGGAAAGTATCAAACCAGCAGGCAGCAAACTGGGAGTCAACAGCTTCACATTTTCTAATTTAAACCTCTCAGGGGTTGTTGAATTTCTCTTCTTATTCATCCACAAATGCAGTTAGATTACTTAAAGCTTATTTAAAGTCGACATGTTGGACAGAGTCACAATTACCACTTCAGAAGACTTGTATTTAAATAACACATATATGTGTGTTTTTCTAGATCATTTGGATCAAGTATTTGTTTAAAAATGCAGCGGTGAGAATATGTATTAGCTTAAAATTTACATTTAAATGAAGACGTTTTTTATTTTGATTTTACCCACTCTGTGCTGAACCTGTTCAGTCTGTTCAACTCTAAACCCACCAGTTTAGAGTTGGTTTTGAACCATAATAAATTGAACATTGACCAACTTATTTCATGTGCAACAATAATTTTGGAGGCGGCACTCACCAAAATGTAATGTTTTGTTACTAGTTTTGACTGCTTGGCCTTTTTATGACTTTGTATTTTTGCGTTGTTAAGCTGTAAAGCAATTGGAACTGCCTTGTTGCTGAAATGTGCTATTCAAACAAACTATTGATTGATTGATAGTAGAAAGTGCAAGCAACAACGCACAGACAGTAAACGCTTTAAAAAGGGCATCTTTAATTCACGTATCCCGGAAATAGATCGATATATAAATTATAAACCCTTCCCAGATAAAATGCTGCAGGAAGGTCAGAGTTGTTGTTCTGTACTTTCTCCGTCCGTCCCGCAGGCCGAGCGCGTACAATACCTGCCACACAGCTTCCTGTCATTTCTCACAGAAACGCAGCGTCTGCATTTCTCTGGAGTTTCCCCATCACAGCTATCAGAGCTCCTACATCCTCCTTCTCATGTTCCAACAGCAGCAGCGTTAATATAAAACAGCAGCCGTCCCCACAGCGCACATGTTGCTTGTCACGCACAAAAGACATTACCGTTATTTCTAGTGGGAAATCCATTTTTTTTTTTTTTTAAAGTTTAAAATAGAACTGCGCTGGTTTTGTTTTGTTGCACAGAGCCAAGAGACTTTCAAACAACAGTTAATCAGAGTTGAGTCGATGTGTTATTCGAAGTGTTTTTTTTTCTCTTTCAAATAGAGAAAAAAATGTTTATCAGTTCTGAGTTTACGTGTCAGAACCGAGAAATATCATCCACTTTTTACAAAGTTCTAACTATTACATATTAAAGTAATTATTTCTCAATGAGAAGCAAAGAAAACTAAATATGTGCAATATATGTAAAGTTTTGTTTTTTTTAAGTGTGGCTGCTGTTGTGTGTTTTTGTTAAAGTGATTGGTTTGCAGAGATTTATTTATTTATTTTTTTTTAAATCATTGACAATTTTAATTTGCACGGCTTGCAAACCTGCATGGATCATTTCATGGCTGAAAATAAAATTACTATCAAAACTGCAAAAGGAAAGCAGCTGGAAAATCTCCATTGATAAATATTTGGAAAAAATTCCAGGTTTTTTTTTAACTCTTAAACTGGAAATTTCCATGTCTTTTTATTTTTTTTTAAATTATTCTCAAAATTTGAGGTTGCAAATTTTTCTTTTATAACTAAGCATTGAACCAATTAGCCTTCCTGTTACCTTGTAAAAGTCTCTCTAACAGACTGAATTAATTGCAGACATGTCTTCACACAGTTTCCTTTTCATCAGCCTCCTCTAAAAAAAATGTTTCAACAAAGCTAAGCCTAAAGTCTTCAGTCAGTGTTTGCAAACACTAAGACTTGTGCAAGAAATGACTGAAGATTAAATACATCTATAAGGAAATGTTTAGGAAAGAAACACGTATATTTTCAAATTTTAAAACAATTACCAATCAGATATATACGCAGATACAACTACAGTATCTGCTGTGCTTTAACTTGCGGTCAGACAAAACGGATTTGACGTCCTTCTTCGCCATCATAGCACCTGAATGTATGAAATCTTAAAGCGAGTGACGAATAATGGCGGATGAAAAAATTTGGCAGTGAAGCTGAGCGTGCAACACACTTTGTCCACTGGGGCTTCATTAGCTCATAGACTGCAGGAGATTAGCGCAGATGTTGTTCAGATGTTTACCTCAGAGCTGCGCTGCCTGTGGCTGATTATATCCCTTGAACAGTCAGCGACAGTCACACTGGGAGCACAGATTTAGTCACTGCACATAAAGGGGGCTTAGACCACAAATATTTTTCTTAAAAACTGTGTATTTTCATGAGAACAATTGAGAATGATCAGAGAGTTATGAAGAGGTGGCGCTCTTCTGAACACGACAATCTGAAGGTCCACGATCAACATCTGCAAACGCTCCGCTGCTTCAAATACATAAAAGCTTTAAAGCTGGGCTCGCAAGTGGATGTTTTCTAGCAGATGTTTTTTGTAATGTTAGACACCAGATTTATCGTTTCAGCTCATTTTCAGCAGCTTTGGAGAAGCATTTGGGAAGCCTGACCTCTGACGCTTAAAGCCGGCTACTCTCAAAGAGCTCCAGTTTATTTCCCCTGCCGGATCTGCTCACCTAAAACTCTGTTCCTTCAGACAAAAAAAAAAAAAAAAAAAAAAACGGGAAAAAAAAAGAAGAAGAAAACACGTGAGGTAGATTTTTTTTTTTTTTTTTTAGAAAGAAAGAAAAACAAACGGGATACTTCCCTGGAAGTTAAATGTCAGCACGGATCTAGTGCGCTCCTTCAGATGCGATCACATGGAAATGAGTACAAGTGAAGAGGCACCTTCTGCTTTCAAAAGGGCAAAAAGGGAGACGGGAGAAGTCATGCCTAAGATCAGCTCTGCGCGCAGCGGCAACCACTCTTTGTCTGTCGGAGATTTTTATCTTTGTCACACAGAACAGAAACATACAAACCAGACCCGACTCTCTGCTGCTCGGCTGAATGCAGACTTGATTTGCACCAGATTTCCTCCCTACAGATGTGGAACGATAGACATAAAAGCACCGGGAAAAAAAACCCCCCACTGGTCTGAAGTGCTGACCTTACGATAAACAGCAGAAAAATCTGCATTCTGTGATTTATATGGGACATGTTTAATAAAAAAAAATGAAATTAAAGCCATTCGACCTCTTGAAGCTGTTAAAAGATGCTGATAATTAGGAAGAAAGCAATTTCTACACATTTTAATGCCTCTTCCATGTTAATATCCAATATAGGAGAATGAATAATAAATGTGTAGTTTTATAGAGCTCCCGTGAGCGTGTCTGCTGTTAAGTTTTCCCATAATAAAAACTTTATTGATCATCAAGGAGTCCATTATGAGATTAATACCCAACAGTGATCAGAGATGACTTTATCGCACGCGGCTGTATCCTTGATTAGGACGTCGGGACGAAGCAGGCGGCGCCGTTTCTTTCTTTACAAGAAACGTTTACTCAGATTTCCACTCAAGGATTTTTTTTCAAGCATAAAACCACCGTTTGCATAATCAAATCACTCAAACCCATGTTTGTTTTGGGCCAAATCAAGATTATGAACGCTCTTAAAGGGCCGGCTGTGACAGAACATGTTGATAAAACCTGTTCACAAACTTTTAACGCATCAATGAATTCTTAAAATTAAATAATATTGAACATCTTTTCAGTTCCTCCACAATTTTGTGATTTTTTTTTGGCAATAAAAATCAAAGTGTTTGAGGCATTAATTTGGAAATATTTGCGCTTAATTATGGCAGTAAATATGATTTTTAATTACTCGCTAAAAGGATCATGGACTATAATCTGTTATTAATGAAGGCTGAGGCAGCTGTTTAGTACAAGTAAGAAGGTTTTTGACAATTTTTGAGAAAAATCTGCAATAAACTCCCAATTATGTATCAGCACAAAAAGTTCAGGGTGATTTAGTGATTTTGTCTGAATTTCCATGATAATTCTCAAGAAACTGGAGGGACTGGTTGACGTAATTTGGCATTCAGTGGATAAAAACTGTATTGATTTGACTGATAACATAATATTTAAGCACACTTTGTGTTTAGTCTATTGTGTCAGTCTTATGCACAACCTTTCAAATGAAATGTTGCCAAAAACATTTTTGTTTTAAAAGTAACATAATGCTTTTTTTTAAAGGCTGGGTGAGACCAGTACACTGCAAAAACTCAAAATCCTACCAGGTTTTTTTTTGGTCTAATTTCTACTGAAAATATCTTAACACACTTGAAATAAGACTAACTTAAAAAGTAACTTTTCAGAACGATATGGAGGCTTGTTTTAAGGCGATAATTCCTTAATATTGGCAGAGAAAATAACTTATAACATGGGGAAAATGTCTTGGAATAAATTAAATAATCTTCCAATAGAACAAAATCAAAATGAAAAATGAATATTTGTTTAAAACAAGCTCCTATATCTTCCTGAAAAGTTAGCTGTAAGTTAATTTAGTCTTATTTCATGTTTACCAACACATTTGCATGTGAAACCAGACTGAAAATACTTTGTATGATTGTGTGTTTTTGCAGTGCGTTAGTGATAGATTGAATTAAACTGACCATTTAAACACCCATCTGCATCCAGCTACACCTTATGAGGTCACTAAGGTCAAATCTGGCAACGTTCTCTTTTTCTGTAGAACAAGTCTTTCTGTATTAAAATCAACTACAAGAAAATGAAATAACAAGACCCTCCCAAAAGCCAAGAAGCTTTCCCTCACTTCATTATTTACATCCATGGTTGAACCTGTACGGCAAAATGTCTTGCACTTTCAATCAATGTTTCTGCAAGGCTGGCTCCAGAAAGGAACTTTGAAGAGCTGAAAGTTAAATGTCAGCAGCGATGAGCGTTCTCCTGGTTAGTCTACTGCAAACGGCTTTTCATGAACTGAACCCCGCCGTTTATCCGAAAGAAAAAGAACGAAAAACGCACAGAAAACTCGGTTCCAACTAGAACAACGACGCTGGCCTGAGTAATGCGCTCGCAGACACGTCAGCACATTGAGACGCAACGAGAGAGCGGGGTAAATATTCAGCGCCGTGGACTTGAGCCACGAGGCGACGTCGCTTCCCTCCGGGCAAGCAGTCGCACAAACAAGACTTTTCTTAGGGATCGCTGCTATGTCAGGTCATGCGAGGCATTTGATGAGCCGCGCGCGGCGCAGCGGGGGCAGCTCGGAGGCATCGGGCTGAACACCGAGCTTAAACGCGTGGTGTCAAAACCCACAATTCAAGCTGCAACGCCTGACGCGCTTTAGTCCAGTGTCTGCTGGGCGTTTCGAATCCAAACTGAGACGAAAGGGAGCAAAACTTAAATAAAAACTAAAATTGGTAATAAATGACAGGTTAATTAAGTGTGTAGTAAAATACAGGCAGGTCCAGTCACACCCTCAACTCAAAGTATTTCCGTTTTGTACCTGTAATCAAAATATTCATAGCGTCTTATTATGTTTTATTAAATGAAGACCACCGACCCTGATCTGACCAGGTGACCCTTAATGAAATACGACAGATTATGACCTCTGACTGAAACGAAATAGCAGAGCATCCTCCTGCTGCTACATGATATTTCATTTATGATCCATGAGTAGGTCAAAGAAAATCACTTCAACTCATCGCCAAAGCAGGTCTGAAACTGAAACTTTCTGTGAGGGGAAGAGCGCCATTTTCCCCAAAAACGTCAAGCGAGTATTACAGCCGTTGTAATGTCATTAAAGATATTAAAACATGCTTAATTAAGCAGTCGTCTTCCATTACTGGTTGTGCGGAATATGACATCTTTTCCCTGCATTTCAATGCAGTGACGAGTTAATTTAAACTTTAGTTTTTAAAAGCTGTTCATGTGTTCAGAGCCGCTTCCACACGTCTCAAATTATTTGTCTTGTAAGATTGTTGGAGTCATGAAGCCATAAAATCCTTTCCATAAAGCTTCTAAGACAGAAATGCTCAAAAAAAAAAATCTTTCACCCAATTTTTTGTCGTTTTGTTTTTATTTCTGTTTTTTTTCCCCCCATTTATCAGTAGTGAATAAATGAGCAGATTCAGGAAGTGACAGGCAGATTCATATAAATGTAAAATATACAAATATAAATACAGAAAAAAGAACCAACACATTGAGGACAAATTTACACATAAAAATAATAAAAGTATCTAAAAAAAACAACATACCAAGAATCAAAGAAAGGTGCAACTGAGTGGGATAATTTAACAATAACACACAAAATGTTCTTGTAATTAATGTCGAATGACAGCTGAACTTTAACAATTGATTTTTGTTGCATATTTGTGTGTTTATTTTTTTGTCCTTCCCTCTGCTTTGTCTTTTAAAAATCCTAGATGAGTTTTAGCAAACTGGGTTCATCTGGAGGTCAAGTCTGAAAACGCCAAAAACTGACAGTGCCGTTTGTTCAACAAACAAAAATAAATTCAAAAATATTGACTGTAGTTACAGTGTGCAGATGAAGAAGCACATTGTTTTAAATACTTTTTGTTGGCACTTTTATCGCCATCAGAATGAGGGTTTGTTTCAAGGTTAATGACACAATGGAAGCAACGGTAGCCTATTGCAGCAGGATTCACGTTTAAAAACATTTAAACCAGTTGGTTTAACAAACCAATCTTGACCTTCATCATGACGACTGTCCAGCTGGAATGAATGTTAATAGACAGTCAAAATGCACAGGAGTGGATTGAAATGCAAATCTCCGGATATAAACGGCATCTGCTCGTCTAGTGCAGTTACTCATCAGCGCTTCATAAACAATTGGACTGAGTCATTCCTGGAATCTTTAACTAAAGAGTTCATTTGGATTGATTCACTTCCCTCCGCTTTCATTATGTTACAGAAATGGTTTCCTGGAAAGCTAAAAACGTCACCACTGAAAATGATTAATTATAAGTGAAGCTTATTGGTTTTAGAACATGGATTTAATTCAACCATCGCTCTGCTCTGGCAGTGTCGACGTCGAGGCGACTGAAACCAAAGTGACATTTTACCGTCAAGTAGAGGACGGTTTGTTTACCTCCAGACCATGCCACCATCCACACCCCCTGACTGAACTTATAATCTAAATGCCAACAAATCTTGTTGCCATGAATCATTAGAGTGACATAATATCTATGTGACATTTAGAAAACTTTCATTTTTTCCCCCCAACATGTAAACTGTCGACTTGGATCAAAATCTACAAGTGGTGCAAAAAGTGAAGAACCTCGACGTGTCTCCAGTTCTGAATCCATCACTTTAATATTCATTAGATTCATGGCTGGCGGGACCACCGCTCTTTATTTGTGATTCCCCGCACACAAGAACACGCGAGGCACCGGGGCCAGAGGTCCAGGGTCATTGAGCTGGCCTCATTGTGCCATATGGAATCGCAGTGAGAGCCAAACACACACCAACAGACATGCCATCCACCGCGACCTGCCGCGGCAAAGGTGAACCACGGGGCCTCGGCGTCTCGCACAGCTGTCACGTCCGGGGGCATGACGGAGAGAGCCCCTGGCAGAGTCGACATCGAGTCAGGCTGAGGTCAGTCGGAGACGCATTAGTTAATGACGTGCTAGCAGTCGGAAAGACCCGGCTGCGCGCGGCGTGGCCCCTACGCTCACAGCCTCCCGCCGCTTACGGAGCCAATCGACGGCAGCGATAGAAGTAAAAGGAAAACGGAAGTATCAATCAGACACTGTATATGTCGTTAATGTTGGTGTGATGTTTATTTATAGCCTCTCTGACCCAAATGGCTGCAGGATCCCAATTATGCCCCACAATGCTTTTTAAAATCCCTCAGGGGCTTTTTATCATTAGTAAGAGGTCAGGCGGAGGCCAGAGTGGATTTAACCTACTTCGACAGAATCGATTTTGGTATAACACTTGTAACATGTCCAGTTTCTAATGGCAGATGAAAATGGTGAAAACACAGCTTTAATTACGGGGTTTTGCGGCTTTAGTTAATCTAGACGCAGCACACGGTGAGCGTAAAGCAGCATTTGAGCTACAAGGTGCTGCAGGCCCCGAGTCGTCACCTCATGCCCCGGTCACTGGAGCATAAACAAAACGCACAAATGTACATGAATGGAAGCGCTGCTCAACCATTGCATCCCACTACGGCGCTAGCAGAACCAAACGCGGCGCACACTCCCCGCCGCGATGCAGCCACACCCACTTCCTGATCAACTGAAGATCGACTGAACTCCTCTAAAATGATTCAAGTTCTACCTAGCATTAAAATATTACAGACACAACCTTACAGAAACAACTTTGTAGCTTATTTTTTAATGTTTTATGTCCAATGATTTGCAAAGTGGAGCATCCAAGGGAGGGTTTAATTCCCACCATCTCTGCTCCACATGTCAATGTGCCCTGAGGCACGGTGGCGAACCTTTGACCCCGACGCGCTCATCAGTGTGAGTGTACATGACAAAGAAATCTACTTGGTTTGGATTATTTCATCTTGGGAGCAAAATCAGCATAAATTTTAAATGCATTATTAAGATGTAGAAAAGAAAAAAATATATATTTGAATGACAAAAGCAAGCTTTGAGAGAGACGCGTATGCAAATAGGCCTAAAGACAAAGGGACATGGCCTGTTTACTACGTTCTTCCCCATCGATAGCTAAAGTGGCTAATGATTATGTTAAAATGTACGTCAATAAAAAAGTGGGTAGGAAGTCATTGTGAAAAAGCACATGCACAATTATTACACAACAGTTTTGTCGATTCATTTTGCGTTTCATTAGATTAGTTCCTGCTCTAAATGAAAAGCCATAAACGCACAGACAGAAGTAAGTGCAACATCTAGTAGTACTTAATTGGTTTCACATAATTAGTGTCATATAACTTCACTTATTAATCACTTATAAGGATTGAAGCCATTCAGGTAAATCCACCTTTTGCTCCAAAACAAAGCTGTGAAATCAAAAACATTTCTGGATCTTTTACTGTTTAACATTAGCCTACAAAATGTAAATAAACTCCAAATTTTGCTTCCTTCATCAAGTTTCTCCATTTAGAGAAAAGAATGTCCTCTGTATACAGACATCAGCTGTATTATATCACCCTGTTGGCAGTGGAGACTGGGGATTTAACCAAGCTGCCATGTTTGGCCTACTTGAGTGCCAAGCAGAATGGGTCCATTCCACCATAATACATCTCATTTAACGTTTCACTAAACCACTTGGCAGAAACACCAGAGGATGTTTATGACACAGCCTGTTTGACTCTTTGGGTTTATTAAAAACACAAGTCCAGCACATGCCCTGTGAGGTAGCTGGAATCGAGTTGCAGATTAACCACGAGTTCAGGCCAGATAAGGCAAACTTTAAAAATGTTAAAAATTAGAATAACGTGCAGATGAATTAGGGAAGTACACCAAAGGCAAATTTACTATCAGATATGCTGCGGCTGGATGTCCGTTTATATAACTGCATCTATGTGGAATTATGATTCAATTATAGCTGCATTTAAATACAAATATGCCCAAAACTTTGAATATTGGAAAAAAAAAAGAGTATTTCAACAATTGCAGTTCCTCAATTAAGAAGAAAAGCAATTAAAATCACATCTAAACAAGCCTGTTATTTTGATAAAAAAATAAAAATCATACTATTGTCCTTCAATACCACTTCCTGTCGTCTTCTTTGTTTTTCTGGCAGTAGTAACAATCTGGCTGTTGATCACATGACTCGTACAAAAAAAAAGTGTTTTCATTACAGCATGTGCAAAATCCACCAGTTTTAATACAGCCAAACAAAAACAAACAAACAAAAAAAACAACTCATAGTAGTGCAAAAACCTTTTATCCAAAAAAAAAGTTGTGCACCTGGTATTTTTATGGTACTTTTACTTTAAATATAATTAGTTGTTTGGTCCAGGATACATTTCATAAGATTTAACTGTGATGGAGGAATGCTTCCCCCCCCAAATGCTTCACTGTCGCATCAACAATTTCTACAAAAAAGTTGCAATCAAAACTTACAGAGCTGCAGTTTTTGTGGTAGCTTCACTTTCACTACGACGACTCTAAAACATGCAAACTAGTACAAAGATATCGCAACAGTTACAAAAAAAAAACCCACCCAGAGGTCAGATGGTTCATAGCACTGTAGAGATACTGCAACAGAAATAGTTAAGTACATTAATAATCCCTACATGTAAATGTAAATAAAGGGGCATAAAGAGGATTAGATGGCAGCCATGACTTGACTCGTCACTGTAGCCAGTGTTGACATGCTACCTGATCCTTGTCCAGTATTTATTTCTAAAATAAAGTAACATAACCTTGACCTCTGCTCCGAGTGCGCGAGTCAAACATGGCGACCGTCGAACTAATGGATCACTTCCATAAATCTTGACATTGGTTTTTGTCTGGTCTTCATTTTTAATTTTTATTTTTGCCACACACCTCGTTGTAGGTGACAGTATTTATAGGAATGTTGGCTGTTTTTTTTTTCCCTCTTTCTCTTCTTCCTTGTAGGAATTGTGATCTTTTTTCATTTGTTTTGCACATTATGTGAAATCTCTAATAAATATATTAACCACAGAAGTTTATGAAAGTAGCGAATGAAGCAGTTCTTTGAGGCCCTTTTGGTACTAATACCATCTATATAAATGTGATAACTTTTTACAAAAGGTACAATTTATTAAACATTTGCTAACATTTCACAACAGGTACAGGCTGTGGTTTGTGTTTTCTCATCAAGAGTGACAATTCTTCTTCTTCTTCTTCTTCTTGTCTTTGAGCATTTATGAAACATATACGCAGTCAGCAGACCCATTTCCAGCTTGGGGATTGTAATCCTTTCTCCAGCACAGACAGTTGGTAAACCCACTGACACACACAGAGCAGGATTAAACACTGACCCCGTAAACACAAACACTCCTTTCACCAACACAGGACTCTGCAATAATGCGATTCTAATAGACAGAGCAATATCAGACTGAACGTCTGTGACAAACAGGAGTACTGTAGACCGTAGAAATATTAACTGTACATGTTCTGGAGGCTGAAAGTCAACCGCTCTGACCGTCTTCAAATAAAAAGATTTTTAAAAATATTTAAAAAGCAGCCTTTCTGAAAATTAAGTAATTTTTCAGACCAGATGCATCTCTGCGTCATTTCTATGTTGATTTCATTTCTGCTCCTTGGAGACAATCTTTTTCAGATCGTGCTCTTCTGTCAAATGGGGCTGCTATTGCTCTTACAAAAAGCGCTCGTCAATTTCCTAGAGTCTTGTAGATGATGTAGGACACACAAAACCCAAAATGACAACTGCACATCTTCTGGGTTTGTCTCTGCAAGTCTACAGGCTAAAACTTCTTTTCCAAGTAGCAATAATAACATGACACCGTGGTTCAGTTTAGGGCTGGGACGGTTCACTGTGATGAATCGGATATTAAAATAATTGTCAGTCAATTTAGAAATCAATTAATCTTTTATTGCATTTCTAACATTGCATAAAAATGACTTGGGTCGTTAAATAAACTTTAAGAAATCTGGAGAATATTCTATTTTTTGTCCAATTAATTGCCAGAATAAATCACTAGGATAATAAATTACTAAAATAATCATTAGTTGCAGCTCTAGTTTGGTTTTCTTTTCAGTTATAGAACGACTCGCATTTCCGAGAAAAAGTAAGACCCAAAATAAGTAAAATCTCGACCTCGTCAATCAAATAGTCTGAAAGACGATTTACATGAAAGTCAGGCTTCTTATGAGCATCAGCTGGAAGGTAAGAACAGCCTCAAGAACCTCACAAAGAAAAGTGAACGCAGCTTTCACGTCCGATCTCCGTCACAGATCTGTACATTTATAAGAAGTGAGAATCAATATTTCACAACAGGCATTACTTTTCACGTGGGCATGCATAGCTGCACAGAGAGCACCTATTTGGTTTGCCCTAATTCTTTCAGCTGATAGCACAACACGCACTCTAATGGTTTCCGAAACGTACTTTTCCACAGCTATCGCTTTCTCTCGGCTTCCCAGGAAGGACCTGCGGGAACGTCGAGCTCATTCGGTGAGCATGATTCATGTCATCTACCGTCCAGGGAACCCCGCCTGCTCGTCAAAGCTTCTTTAAAGAGGAACGGGTCTCCACACACTCACTGAAGTAGGACAAGCATTCAAAGAGCTGTCAGAAACACCCAGGTACGATTTAAGAAAGGCACAGTGCATGTGCACATTTTTGTCAGACGAGGATGAAGAAGGTGGCTTTAAAACTTGAACTTGGGTCTAATTAAAGGAAAGAAATGACTTCAGTCTGAATAAATTCAATACTTTGACAGACTTCCACATATCAGATTTATCGTAACATATATTAAAACAAAATAAAGTGAGCGTAAAGCCTAGACACCTTTGGAAAAATAGATGTGTGTATCGTACATTTTACTTCGGTGAACAAATAAAGCCACCAGTGTCGCTCAGGACGACTGGTTTCACCCGCTCCGACTTCAGAAAAAGCTCCGTTAACAACACACCGTTACTTGGTCCAGTTCTTTTCCTTTCGACCTATTTTGAAGCCCAAAGTAATCCATTTTTTATGAGGGGCAGCAGAGGTGAAAGAGAATGCATTGGCACTTCACAGCACTTCTCTATTTCGACCGTCCGAGCACTTGCCTTAAAAAAACGTTTCCCAGGCTTCATTTAGTTTCCAATCATTTAGATGTGCTCTACAAAAAAAAGCAAAAAAGTCTTTGCCGAGGCACATTTTCTTGCAGTGATTTGAGTTGCGCTCCACAGAAAATGTGCAAATAGGTGAATTTGTGAAAACTGAAACCACAAAAAGACGAGGCTCGACTATAATACTTATACTGATGAATTTACCAAAACTATCCCAGTATTGATCATCGTCATGATAAAGAATGTTTGTATTAAGGCTGCACAATATGGCTGAAAAACATATCACTCTATAAAGGTTCCATATCAGTCGATTGCTACTTATTGATTAGTTTTTGTTGTTTTAAATATCTGAAATACTGGCGTAACTTTTCCTGATTTATCCACCATTTCCTGTAGAGACAAATATCATAAATAAGGAATAACCACAGATATTTACAATGTTGGTGTTAAAGTTGTGCAACCTTCAAAGTAGAATGAATAAAGCAAACAACAAAAGTTGAATAAATTAGTAAAATAAAACAAAGTGTAATTTTTTTGCTTTATTAAACAAAAAGTGTCAACAATATTAAGGGTTTAATACAGCAAAAGAAAAGTAAAAAAATATATAACAGAAGGATTTGCTTATGAGATAAGGTTACATTTCTGAAGAGGAGTTAATGTTTATATACGTTTTTTATTATTAAAGTTCAGTTTTTCAACACAGGCAGCATACGTTCTTAAATCAGGTCCTTTAAAATTATTAAGAGTGGATTTTTCCACTACTTTTTATCTTGTGGACATAATATTTTTGCTAGGATTATTACTATATATATATATATATTTCATCTAAAGAAAACGGTTGAAAGAATGAGTGAGTCACTCGATGCTGCTAACCTAGCTTAGCTCGCCGTGAGAAGTTGGGCAGCTACAGACTTTCCTCTGCCTACATCCCCCAAAATGCTGTGCGGTTCTGGGTCGGAGTTTAGTGAAATTACTGAATATTCTGTCGGACGTATTTATCAGGATGTATATAGTTATTGATTTATTGTCCAGCCCTACTGTACATCCATTTAGCTGGATGAGGAGCTTTGACATGAGTCAGGTTTTGCAGTCCCTCAGAGAGGAAAAGTTGAGAGGAACTTCAGCTTACTCCTTCTGATTTACAGCCAAACATATCTGAAACCTGAAGGAGGTGGATCAAATTTCCTCTAAGAGGTTCGTCTAAGATCATAACGTCCCATGCTTTCAGTCAGACGACTACATAAGCAGTAATGCACACAGTCTGATGGGATATCACTTACATCCGACCTTTACGTTCTTACCTTCTTCCAGTAATCAAACCGTGACCTAAATATAGAAGATTTCTCAATCAAAGACACATTGTTTGGATTGTCAACATTTGAAAATTCTTGCCAATAGTGTTTTAACTTCTTTTTTTTTACCGTCTGTCAAAAAGTATCACTGTTTTCACATTCATTGAGCTCCTCCTCCTCCTCCTCCTCCTCCTCCTCCTCCTCCTCCTCCTCCTCCTCCTCCTCCTCTCTTCTTCAGTCCTTTTCTCTCCATGGATGAAAGGAGGAAATAAACAACTTATTCCGAAGTTTCAGCAAATCCACTCGTCTGACAGCTTCAACCATTTCTTTGTAAGAGGCTTTGGTGTGTCATTGAGTGCTGTACACTATGCAAGCCATGATGCTAGGACGTTTAAATGTGCATGGTTGATTTATAAATGTATATATATACATTGCCCTTATTCTGGGATTCTACATCCCAGAATAAGCAATGACTTAAGCTTGTACATTTCCCCTAAAAGTGAAAAAGAGGTTAATGGGTGAACCCGAGGCAATACTGAGAGTAAAGGGCAGCTGCATCCATTTTTCAAGAATTTCTTTAAGTGGATGCATTACTTATGCTGGCAGCGGGCACTTGGTACATTAAATAGGCTGGGAAAACTAAATGCATGGTAATGTGGATAAATGTAGGAACCGCTGTCATCCCAATTTGGCACGACACCGATCACTAGACTTGAGAAAATTGGATGTAAATGGATCAAAGGGAAAGTAGCTCAGCTTACGGTTTGTTACGGTTGGATCTATGGCAATGCGTCACATGAATTGTCATCTGAATTTCATAAGGGGAGGAAGGTCTTAGCCGCTGCAGAAACGAGCAGAAAATGGGTCACGATCAGAACGCATAGCATTCACTGTTGGACAGAAGTGTGTCCCCCTGGCTTGTTTCTGCTTCGAACAGCCAAAGATTCCCTGAAAGGTCAAGTACAATGTTGTCTGTGGGGTCTGAAGGCTCACTTGCACGGACAGGCCGTAGATGCAGGGCAGGTCGTGAACTCTTCATCTGTACAGTGGCTGTACGCGAAGGGCCACGATAACTATCCGAGGGAAAACTTTCACCGCTTTGCATTCAACGGACCGACATGCAAACTAGACCCTGAACGGCCTGAGGGTTTATCCAACGAGCATCTGTGCAAACAGAGCGACTGATTTAGGAAGTTATTTGTGATTTAAATGACTGCTCTTAATGGCCGGATCCAAGTAAACAGCATAAAAAAAAGCAATAAAACTTAAAGCAAATATGTAAACATGAGAAATCTGTTTTAGGTCTATGTATATGAAGCAAAAATAGGCATTTAAAGACAATGACAAGCCTTTAGACACTAGATCTGCATTCACTAATTGAGTATTAACGGCACTATACGTTCAGATGCACATACATTTGTATCTTTAAAGTCGATTAATTATTACTATCACAGTGCACAAGGCAGCAATAAGTGTAATCCTGTGGCTTTGGAGGGCAAAGATGAGCCAAAACAAACCAGAGAGGTCAAAACCGGGACGCAATTTTGTTTCATTAATTACGTAGATTTTAACACGTTAAAAGCTTTAACACATTTAAATCTGAAGTATGTAACTTTTATTAAAAAGGAATTGTTTTTACATATTTCTTAAAAACTGATTGACAGCGCTAAGGCCCTCCTTCTGGCTCTGATTGGTTGTTTCTGACCGAGCGCTGCATTGCTGCGCTGGGCAGACAAGCTTGATTTGTTTTCCCCCCTCGACTTATGCTATAATGTCACAACGTAGTCAGAGCTTTAACAAACATGCAAAATTATATATTTTTTAATAAAAGGTATATGCTGCACCTTAAATCACTTTATTTCCCAAAGTATTTTTTCAAAGATGTTCCTGAAACACTTGAAAGCTAAATGACTATAACAACAATCTGACGGCTGAATGACCTAAATAACAGATTAAAAACAATGAATGTTTTTGTTGTTGAGCTCATATGTCTATTTATTCGATAATTTAGCAGCAAAATGGGGTTTTGAATTGAAAATACTACAGACAGTATTTCTGCTATGTACAGAAAATACTGTCTGTACATAGTTTTCAGTGAAATTCTGATTGATTGCAATAAATGAATTATAAAACCCTCCAATTAACTTGATTAAAGATTTTAACCATGAGTAAAATCATCAGAAAATATCTGCAGGACCCTTTCAGAAGCAGAGACTTAAAAAACAACAACATGCATTTAATGCATTTACATTTTAGAAAACCAGCAGAGTTGGGCCTCAACATAATTTATGACTTAAATATCAAAGTATGATTTTTTTTTTCTCTAAACAACTGCAACTCGTACTGATTTATCAGCTATTTATGATCCTAAATGCACCAAGACGATGAACTGTGGTGAATTTATTTATTTATTGATAAACCATTTGAGCTCCAGTCAATTCTATGTGCAGCGTTGTTTTTGAAATCATCACAGGCCGGATTGCATAGTTGAGTGTTTGACTAGATGCACTTCATCTGAATGCTTTGTTAGCATTTCCCTTATTCCTGTACACTCCCCCTCCCGCTCCCGTCCCCCATTCCAGGTGAATTATGGGACACAACGAGGTCAAGCTGAAGCCAAATGAGTCAGAGACTAAGCACACCCTGACCTTTCATTGACCCCAGAACAAAAGGCAGATATTAAAACTCAAACTGAACAGATAGTAGAAAGGTGTGAAAACATGTCAGATTGGATTCAATTTCTGCAGCTAAATCCAAGACAAAAAAAACAACAAAAAAAAACAAAACAGGAAAAGTCTCTTCTGCTTGTTTCTACTGTAAACCAGACAAGTGGGATTAATAAGAAATGAACAAAATGGATGTTCCTTTTTAAAATGGTCTTGGTGTGAACTGTAGGATGGAACAATTTACATTTCAACAGCAATAAAATAATAAAAAGAAATAAATATGCTAGAAGAGCCGGACCTTTAGCAGCTTCAATCAACGTCATGTTCAGTCGTTTCTCTGTGCGACAAAAATCAAGAGACACTCATTACTAATGTATACCATGTTGAATTCCTATTAATGTGCAAAGAGCCTGAGCATGTAAACAAACCATAAGCTTCAACATATGACCTACATTTAAAAATCTAATAGGCTGTAAAATCTCTGGCTGTTGATGGAAAAAGCCACATTTCTCCCTCTGGCGTCCAGATTATGTTCAAATCATCTCACTGTCGGTTTCATTCATCTTAATAAAAATAAAGAAAATACATTTTACATTATTTTTTTTCATGAATTAAAACTCCAAACTGAAGCATGGCTTCGCGTTCTTGTATGCGAGAATTCAATAAAAACGCTGATTTACTCATAAAAAAACAAACGTGATGCATAACAATAAAGGTTTGTGAAAATATAGCTGCACTTCTAAAATAGAAAAGTAACTACAGCCTTGTTTTCCACTGACTGTTGGCAGGACTTACACAGTTAGGATAAAAAGAAAGTCGAGGCTTTTAATGCATAACTGCTCCGGCCTTTACCAGCTTATGAAACTGCTGAAATCGAACAATATTATGTCTCAAGTGACATAAAGAGAGTCTCATCTTGAAGTAAGGAAGCAGTTCTTGAGTTATCTTTTTTTTCCCCCTCTAAAACCAGAAACTATATTTTCAAAAACCAAATCAAAAATACAAACCGGCACAATAAACTTGCTGCTCGACTGTTTCATCTGCCCAGGAGACACGAAATGCTGTGACAATGCAGTTAATAATGCCGACCATCCGAGCCGTTCTCCATCCTGAATTAACATCTGTGACTTCTGGTGAAACAACCTGCTTAACTTGGCCAATATTTGTCAGGAATGTGAATTTTGACCTCTACTGAAGACAGACGGCAGATAATCACTAAATCGGTGGTAATGTTTGGAGCTGACGTAGAGCCTCATTAGGTTTCAGACAAATCCGGATCCACCAACTGTCAAAGGCCTCGGAGCCGCAGACTGATGTCGCATCCAGCTCTTGTGCATCCATTTACCTTGGAAGAGGACAGTAAATAATCCCAAATGCATGACTTTTGATCCTCGTTTGGGAAGCGGCGAGATGAGATGCAGCTTCCTGGTTAACAGGTTAATAGCTAACTACAATTTTAAGAACGTAAAAGAAAAGAGTTGGATCTTTATTCTCTCTGTCTGGAGGCATAAACATGTCAGAGTCATGGCTTGTTTTGGCCAAAGCTCCCATCCTCAAGTCATCTTACAGAAATTATTCCACCTGCTTTCTAGAGTTTCTAGATAATCCAAGTCAAAGGGTAAGAGGACGAACTCATCACCGAGGCTTCAACGTCATTGTTTTTACCAAACACTTTCAAGTCTGGAGTCCAGGCCTGTAACGATTCCCCGAATGATTCCAGTACATCGATTATCAAAATTCCTCGAGCAAATATTAGCTTAATTGAATTATGTTTAATTATTTAACGTATCGTTATTGTGTTGGGCAGCGCCCTCGCTTCTGCCTACGAGTTGTTGCTAGGTGCCAGCAGCACAACGTCGAATTGTCTGAGTTTTTATCATTTTTTGAGAGAAAGACGGAGGGAGAGATTTCAAGAACGGCAGTGCTGATAGTTATTTCTTCTTGACCATGCGGTGATTTCAGTTTGCAAAGGCTACAACAATAGAAAAACAAAAGTCAAAACATCACAGGTAAAAAGAAGGAGGCAGTTCGGAGAAATCCAAGAACAATGGAGTCCACCACTTCTTGAACTACACCATGAATCCAAACCAGGCTTGATAAATAGTGTTGTTAGTCAGACTGAGTATGTAATATGTACCTCTGAATAATTTCCACTTGAAGGAAAAGACATCAGATCCGTTTACAAGGAATATTAGCCGGAAAGATGCACAGAACAAGCGACTGTGGACAATTCTAATCTTAAATTCACTAATATAGGTCAGAGATTGAGCCTCGCTTTACACAGTGGCGTACATTATGCATCAGGCTGCGTGAAAAACGCCTGCTGTCCTAACAGAGCTCAGCAGGGCTGCTCCACGTCGCTGGCGCTACGACCACAGAGATCCATACGCAGACGTGTGCCATTTGTTTTAAAAGGGGGAGCATTCAGACACGAGTTTTTCTGAAACCCAAAGCATTTATGACAAACAGGTTCGTAGCAAGTTAAGCTTTTAAGTGCTGCCCCCCCCACACACACACAGTCCATCCACCAGTCCTCCCCCCTCAGCACCATCAGAGCTATAATCCAACCACATTCCTGTAATTGTCTATTGGTGTGGCCTAATCCACCCTGACATAACATCAATAAAGTCCATAAGTAGGCCTACCCTACACCGCACTGCCAGGCAAGCATGACGGCAGAGATAATGGATACAGAACATGCATGCAGAGGGCTGAAGCGTGACCAGGTTTGCTCATTAAGGAATCCACAGCGTGCTGCACCGTCTGTGACGGCTCTTTCAGGACAGCAAAGGAAGGCGAAGTGAGGAAGAAGCAACTGAACAGAGTGAAGATAAGTCAGTCTTTAAAAAAAATAAATCACTGCATGTAAATCAGCAAAACTTTGAGCACAATTGGCATTTTTTTTTAATTATCTAAAACGTTTGAGGTTACATTCAAAAATGTTTCCTTTTCAGTAAGTTTGGTATGACCTGGAATCGTGCAGTTTTAGGCTTTATCTGCCATCAATTGCAAAAATACCGTTCTTGGAAAAGGAAACAGATAGTGAATGTGGTCACAAAAAGAGGAAAGCTACATATCTCCATTTTTTGTGAGATATTTAAATTACATTTTGTACAAAGTCTCTCCCAGAAAACTTGCTAAGCCCTGTGGTTGGGCGCTAGAGCAGTGATTCATCCAGCGGCCTGCCGTGTTTCTGAGCTGAGAAATGTTTAAAATTGACTGGAAATTTTAAAATATCAGTTGATATTTTGTGCAATTGAAAGACTGGAAGATTAACACCTGAACACCAACCATAAAGTCTTAAAAAAGCACAAATATTTTAAAAAGACAAAAAAAAAGCAAAAAAAAGCAATGTTAAGCCTGGTGGCCCGCCAGGCTGATAATACACTGGGGGAAACCCTGTTGTAGTTTTTGAAACCAACTCTCCTGGTTTGTCACTGTACTGTTGACTCTTGTCAAAGCAGTTTTGACCTGGATTCATCGTCACCCTCCTGATTTTATGGTTAAACCGCACAAAATAACAGATGCTTTGAAAACTCTCAGCGGTTTTCCCCGGGTCACGTTTGTGTCCATGTTGACATCGTGTAAATTCATGAACACCAAGTTCATCCCTGAACTGATTGAAGTCCAGGTTTTACTGTTTACCCTACAGGGTGTTATTGCGCTGCAAAGACTTTATAAGTAGTTTTAAAAGCCGTTCCTTTCATTCATTTACATTTTTCCTGTTTCTTTTGTGTCACACAACATACATGTTCACAGCTGGTATTTTAAAACCAACTACATTCAACAAGTGCCGCCTCATTCAGGCTCTGGCTGACAAAAGCAGCTGCCAGCTGCTGCCCCTGTGTTTTGTCAGGTCCTATTCAGATCCTCGTTTCTTGTATCAATGGAGGCCTGCTGGTCCTTCTTGTCCTCTGATGCTTTGGCAAAGGATAAACACAAAAAACCCTCCAAACAACAAAGATGTATTCACCATTCTGGGGAATTTGTTAGGCAAAGCAAAGGACAGAGGCCTTCTGAGGTTTTGAGGCTCATTAAGATACTGATAGAGCATGTTGCAAACAAAAAGTTGGGATTTTATCGAAGTTAATCACCAAACTACCATCTTCAGAGGAAATAATCCCATTACCAGGAGCAGAGTCCTCTAATTATAGTTTCTGAGGACGCCATATTGTATTGATCTGTTAACAGACTCTTTGTCAGGAGAATCTGGATGTTCCCAAAGGAACGTTACATGTGCTCACATTTGACTGCACAGGAAATCTAAAGTTCAGCAATTAGTGAAACCCAGACAACAGCTGAGGAAAAGCTGGAGCCTTGCAAATGTAAGACAGGTTTCATCAAAGATGGAAAATCTTTGAGTTTATATATATACATTCAAAGTACGTTTTGTGAAAATTCAAATTCAGTTTTTCACCCTTTACACTAATCCTCAAGGTGAAAAAAACAGAGAAAGAGAGAATGTGTTGGCTGCTGCAGCTTCCTGTTTCTGTGTGAATAAACTAAGCTAAATAACTAGAGCTCATAGTTAAAACCCCTTTAGAGATAAATGGCAAACCCACATGTTTTTAATGCAATTTAATCCTGTCACATTTTGTTATTTTATGGAAGTTATGACGCTTTGTATATTAACCATACAATTTTATTCATTACAGGTTAAAATTGCGCTTACTTTGTAAAAGGAAAAACAGAAAAGTAAGTTTCTGAAGCTAAATGGGTTTAGAAGGACGTTATACAAGAAAGATTTTATTCACTGGCATCATATGTTCTATTATTCGAGATTTGTTTTTTTACTTAAGCAAGATTACGCTTTACCTAAATGCTAATTTTTTTTAAATAAAAAAAAAATTGAGTTTGGCTCACAGTCTTCCTCTGAGTTTACTGTAAGTCTTGCGTCTCACCTATTGGTTTTACTTAAACTGATTTCAGACATTTTATTTGGCCAAAATGTTTATTGTTCTTTAAATAACAGAAAATTTGTCAGAAAACTATGATAATTTACCGAAAACCTCTTAAGTATATATTATCATCCAAACATTGCATAAATATTAGCACAATGGCATGACAATTATAATAAGCAATGGTAGGTAAAAAAAAAAAAAATTCTCCGTTTTATACAAAAACCATTATGTTGTTTATTTTCTTGATTTTAAAAACATCTTGGTGTATTTTTCCCCTCAAGGTGATCAGACAGTGAAAACCTCAAACAAATCCAAGTAGAAATATCATCCCAGCTCAGCCTGGAGCTACTGTACTTATACTGGGAGGGCGTAAAAAAAATAGCAGTGGTGGCCTACATACCTGCAGCCGTTTTAATGGACTCAATCTGGTGAACCTGAAAGGCCAGCCTGCTTCCAACCAATCCCAGCTGATGGCTTCAAATCCCTCCTCGCTGACGACTGACTGCCAAGTCCAACTGAGTCGCGACGAAAATGAGTGAACCGACCGCACGCGTCGTCGTCTCAGCTGAAGGGGGTCGGTTTAGTGTGTCGAAAAGGTCGGCCCACTGAAATGAAGCGTGAGCTTCTAAACGCTGGCAGCAGAGGTGAAGGCGAGAGACCCGAAGCTGGACATCGATAATTTGTTAGTGACCTGATCACTCAGTGGAAACGATATCAGAAGATTAGAAGAGAAGCGCTTAAATCTAATAATGTTATTTAGTCGCTGCAGCCGCTCCAAAAGGGTCAAAAGTCAACTAGAAAGTTCCTCTGGTCTTAGTCGTTAGTAACCCCTGAAACTGTCGTCAGCTGCACGCGCCTGTAATTGAGAAATTGGCCACAGCTATTCGGCGCTGGGAGAAAACAGAAACCGCTTTTTAAAGCCTCGCATGCAGCAGATGGAAATTACATTTTCATCATCAAAATAAGGCCAATACGCCAAAGCGGGTAATCTTCACCAAAGGCAAACAAGACCATTTGGCGTACGACTAAGGATCGTGTTTGCAGGCACTCAAAATACTCGGTATTATTAGCAGAAATACGACGCACCACTTCAGTCAGACAGGAACCGACATCTGGCCTGACTGCTCTGAAATGCACAAACAACTTGAAACCCGATATTTTTCTTGACTCAGTCACAGTAAGCAGACTAAACATTCCCAGTTTAAGGTCACAGGATTACCAAAGTTACTTCCATTTGCTAAATACCAGAATAATGACATCATCTTAGAGACTTTTTTTTTTACTTTGACGCTCCTCAAACTGAGCAGATCTCATGCATTTGTTTAGTTTCTGGTTGAATTCCCTCTTAAGATGCGTGATGGGGGTTAATGGTTACATTTGTCCCCCACATTTTCAGTCGTAAAGTCTGAAAATGTTACGATACTCTTCAGTCACAGTTGACGGGGCTAGTTGGTGAAGATTCATCCCGGCAGTCAGGTACAGCACAGCCAAAACAGACACACCTTGGACAGATTGCAGCGATCGTTACCCGTTTTCTCTGAGGAAGCGTCCAGAGTTTAATCAGTGCTGCCTTCCTCAGAGCCAGAGACACTCTGCTGAAAACAAGCCGGACCTGCTCCCTCCTCTTTTCACCTGGATGGCCACAGACTGTCCTCCGAGTACATCACAGCCCGAGTGCAACAGCTATCCTCTGCATCTACACGAACCAACCGGTCCTGCAGGAAGTGGATGACGACACAAGAAACGCTTTCAGTAGACGGTCCACATAAAGCAAACCTCTGCCATTTTCAAGCAAATTGTAAATTGCTGCTGGTTATGCTGCAAGTATAGTGTAAAGCCTCTAGTGGATTATAGTATTTTTTCCTCACACTAAGCAGTCTATGCATCTTTCTATACTAGATGCAACCTGGTTGAGGTCACAGGGGATAAAACCTATGGCAGCTGTCAAGAGGGGGAAGCAGGCCAGGAACAAGGCAACGTTGCATCAGAGGCCGAAGCCACAGAAACAGACGAGACAAACAAACAAACAAACAGACAAACAAACAAACACTCTGACAACCACAGCACCCGAGTTTAGATCTGCAGCGGATCTGAAGAACGATCAACACTTCACAAACAGGCCTGGACTACAAACCTCCTGGTCCTGCTGACCCTCCTGCAATCACTACTGAACAACAGTATAGATGCGTTTCCAAAATGTTGTTGATACTCCACTAACGTCCAGAAAAACTATTTCAAACTTGCGCTATTTCCACTAAATTTGAGACACAAGAATACATTTAAATGATGAGTCATTAAACCCCCTGAGTCCTAAAAGGAGCGGCGCAGTACCGTAATTCCGCCACACGTTGCGCTTTCTGGAAAACGGTTTCTGAAAGGGGAGACGTTGCGCTTTCCAACCAACATCGGGTTATTACGGTAATTTATCTCCCGCCATAGCGGGAAGTGAAATTGATCTGAGGGACTCTCTCTCTCAATAGACGGTGATTTGTAAAAACAACTTGCTAGATATTGAAAGTTCCAGTTGTTATAGATAAATACTCACAGAACATTTAAAAGATCTCGGTACAATTAAAATACGCAAAAAATGTCCAGGTGGAGATTTTAAATTTAGGACATAAAGGGTTAAAAAACAAGCGGCGTCATCGTCCTCCGAACACTTCCTGTGATTTTCTTCGTCGTTTCCGTCAGTAGTGACATTGGTTTGTTGATTACGTGACTCACGTAATGTAAAAAGAAAAGCGTTTTCTTTTTGCGAAATACACACAAGTTTCAATAAAGCCGAACATCCTGACGAAAACTTTTTATGGGTGAATTGTTTCAAAATTTGAAAGTTTCCATTAAGCTAATTTCATTCTGCAATTCCTACTTGTGCAATTACATAGTTAACGGAAACGCAGCCTTGTAAAATTATTGATGATCGTAAAACGTTTTGATATGATGTTGCATTAAAACTTTATTTCCTATGCACCTCCCCGGTTTCTACTGAAAAAAAACAAGAAAAAAAAACAAACATATTTCCAGAGCTTGCAGACTTTGACTTTGTGGCAAAACATTTGAACACCAAGGATCTAAACTAAAACAATAGTAATTCAATCAAATGAACGAAGAAGGAAAATTTGAGATGGTATATTTAGAGATTCGACTGAAAACTTGCCCGTAATCAACCACACCATATCCGCTTATGTTCAACAAGACCATCAATGTTCTGCATGTCCAACAAGTCAAACCTTTTCAAGATTTTAATAGTTTCTAAACCTTCTCCTCCACAAAACGAGGCACAAAAAAAAAACCCTCCTAAGATGGCTGTCGTTGCAGGAAGAGAGTTTACTTCCATCTAAAACGTGTGCAGGAAAGATCAGAAGGGAGCAGAAATTTGTAAATAAATCAAGTCAGTGACGCCTAATTTAAAAAGACTTGAGTGCATTAAGAGTGCGGCGAATCCCTGCGGAGCTCTGCTTAAGACAGCAACGCATCCCCAAGAGCCCTAAAGAGGAATCGATGGACGTCAGCGGCATCAAAGGAATTCGTCACACTCTTCATCACACACACAGCAAAGTGAGCATATTAAACTGAAAGAGACAGCTTCCGACGGGCCAGCGTCCAGTCGGAACAAAGGGCGAAACACACGGGGTGACAGTTCCCTACCTTGTGGGTGTAAGGTGCTTGTCCCAGGTTGATTCCATCTTTCGCCAGCTTGTCTCTTATCAGCACCTTCAGCTTCAGCTTGGGATACGTCACGAAGTCGTCGCAGTCTGTGAATCTCGGGTTGTGGTTTCCGGGACAGGAGGCCTGGTGTAGGGCTGCGGTCTGCGCGCGTGACCCCAGCGGGCCCGGGTCACGCGCCCTGTCAGAGTGGCGACAAGCAGAAGCCTCCAGAGGCTCCAAGGTGAAATAGTAGCCAGGCGCTCTCCTTCTGTCCTCCTCTATGAGTTCCTGCACGGCTGCGAGGAGCCGGTGCCTGTGGTGCCGGACCTGGACGCCGATCGCGTCCAGGTCCGGCTCTCCGATCTGCTTGCAGACTTCTAGGTCGTCGTAGCCGTTGTCGAGGAAAGACTCCACGTAGTGGGCCAGGTGGAGCTTCGAGAGCCACTGGAGGACGAGGTTTGCCCCCTGGCTCATCTTAGGGCAGGGTTAACAAGGCTAATTCAATTCATACTCATCATCACCACCATACTCATCATCATCATCATCATTATCTCCCCCCTGGCAGTGCAGCTGAGTGGTCCATGCAACACCAACAGAACCAGGTTCAGCTCTGCAGATCAGGCACATCTGCTGGGAAGTTTCAGAAAGCACAGCAAACTCATATCTGAAGCGTTCAGAGAATTAAATAAAAGGCGCTACCTGGAGTCATTAGGCGCTCAGGTCAGGTACCCAGCTGAAGGTTCACGCTTTAATGACCCCCCCCCCCACTCCGCACCTGTGACGTCACGTGAAGTGTTCAAATGAGGTGAATTCGCGGTCCGAACGAGCGCGAGGCTGCATCTCCGGCGACACGGCGAAGTTCTTCCGCTGTCAGACTTTCTCCAGATCACAACCAGCGAGTTACCTCAAAGTGGATACTTTCTCTCAAACCGGGAACAAAGCGCGGGGACGTTTCACCCCCTCACCCCCCGGGGACCGCGTCCGTCCGTCCGTCTTTGTTTCATCCACGGCAGCGGCGAGAGACGCGGAGCAGCAGCACAAACACAACGCTGTCACAAGGAGAAAGAAAAAGCTCCGGACGAGCAGAGCGCACAGTTCTCCCCGCTCTGCTCCCCACGTACGCCGCAGTTCAAGTTTCCCGTCCGTCCGCTCGCGCGGACAGTTCAGTCCGAGTGGAGATGCTGCGGCTGCCCGCAGAGCGCGGTGAGCGCTGCTGCCACCTGCAGGCCTGCTTGAGAAGCGCATCCACTTAAATAGAATAAAATAACAAGTTGCTCAAATCAAATCAAGGGGTCGAAAAATTGAAAGGATTAAAAATAATAGTAATAATAATCAGCACTTATTTTCAAGAAGTGGTGAAATATTCAGCCAGAACTTGGCTAGAAAGTTGTCAATGTCAGCACAAAGCGTGGTTTCTCTCCAAACTCATTTGAGCCCAAAACGATTCTTGCCCCAGGCAGATTTAGTCAAAGAAATGCGTTTCTGATAGGAAAAGAAGCAGGAAATGAAAGGATTAGAGTTCTTAAAATGGTTGAAGCCGTTTGACAAGTTGTGGATAAAAGAAGGTTTGAAATAATTTACTGGGAGCCCAAACATGTCAAACCTGACGGTTCTTAAAAGGCGACATGATGAAGTCTAAAAAATATCAGGGGGAATCAATGTTTAATATCTAACCACAGAAGAAGTGAGGCAAATAAACGGAATTTCTTTGAAAATGAGAAGTTTTGTAGTAATTTTTTTGTGTGCGTTTTATTTGGGACAAAACAACTGGAGCTGTGACCTGAAGAGCGTCAAAAACTTCTCAATCGATAAAATGACTGACTACAGAAGAACAGAAAGCACAGGACAAATGTTACGTTGGGTTTTTACATTGAGTTTTATTTTATTACTTTTTTTTTTTACATTGCACAATAATATCTATATATACTGTATCTACAGTCTAAATCGTTTGTGGCAGCAGATTAAGTCAGACATCCATGTGAAATTGATTTTAATAAAACTGTACAAAACTCTTTATTTTTTGCCAAACAAAATACTGCAACTCCACAGATGTTGATCATCCCAGAAGATGGACGGACGGATGGATAAACAGATGGATGGAAGGAAGTATGGCGAGAGCTGTCCGGCATGGTGCTCGACTGCGGGACGCGTTTCTACAGCGCAAAGGGGGGGAAAGCGAGAGGTTCTCTGAAGCAAACAGTGACCTTAACAAATATACCAGAGAGAGAGAGAGAGAAAAATAATATATATATATTATATATATATATCATCCCCCAGCTCCTCCCTCCACCCCTCGCACGACTGGCATGGCCGGATGAGGGAGGCGAAACGACGGAAACTTCAGGATTTTTGTTCAACGTGGTGCTAAATACAAATGCCAGGACAGACGATCTCCAAGAGGGATAATACATGGTCGTTTCAAGTTTGTAAACACGTTAATATCATGCATCCTTCAATGTGCAGTAAGAGACCATTTAGGACGTACAAGTTGCAAACTGAAGCACTTTTAAAGTCGAGGCCACAGTTCTTTGTGGGAAGGACCCAGCAGCCCAGCAGAGGAGTACAGGAAAATGGTTTCTGAATGACGAGGCGTTATGAAGAGCCATCGGTTGGACGCAAACGTCACTTCCTCCATCTCAAAATGACATAAAGGTATTTATTTTATTAGATTGTTGAAATAAAAGTATATATTCATTTATATATATATATATTTTTTTTTTTTTGTTTTAAAATATAAATATTTAATAGTTTCTTTAATAATGAACAAAATCTGAAAATGAAAAAAAAAAAAGATCATAATCAGCGAATTAATAAATTTAATTTTTGGCCCAAAAAAAAAAAACTGAAAAAAAAAAAGGAAAATGGGACGCATTAAAAATCATAGCAAAAATTTTATAGAGTACAAAAAATAGTGCAAAAGCCACATATTTTGCTCTTCCACATGGGTTTATCTCAGTAGTATAAAGTGGAGTAGATTAAAACCAGCTGTCCGGACAAGTGAAGGGTTTCTTTGAAAACATAATCCACCGCAGGGTTGAGACATTTCAGTCTCTTCCAGTCGAAGGTTCTGGATTTTTTTTCTCTCCGGTGGATCAATCGGTTTGGGAAAAAAAAAAAAACCCTTCCAGCTCGCGCTGCTCACGTTTACGAACGAAATAAAATAATCAAAGCAGGTCGAGACGGTGAGAAAAGTGTCGTGCTTATACGAAAAAAAACAAACAAAAAAGTCAGTCTGCTCTCCTTCGTGGACACAGTAGACTTCGACGAAGTGTCAAAATACGCTCTCAGTATTCCGGAGGGGGGGAAAAAATACATAAATAAAGACAACTCGTGAAACAAAGGTAACTCTTTGGTGTCAGAAAACAACATGGCCGCAAGCTTACAGTGTTGCCGAAGCTCGCGCCCTCAGATCCGCGTCAACCCGTCGCGATATTTACAACATTTGGCAGCGATTTGGCCTCACGACGTCTTGCCAATTCCTATGTCGGCGTTGAACAGCAGCAGATCCTTGCAGTTTGTGAAAGGAAACGAAAAGATTGAAGACTTTTCACACAAAGAAACCTGTAGAGATTTGATGTAATGCACTGCATCGACATAGCGGCCATACTACAACATATTCCTTCGTATAGGCATTTTCACAAACACAAACGCTTAGCTAAAGTATTCATACCCCCCAGGGACTTTTCTTTTATACTTCACTGTGTCACAAACTTCATTGTTCTCAATGACAACCTAAAAAAAAAATGTCTGTTCAGCCTCCTTTTTATATGATACCACTAAATAAAAAGTGCAACCAAAGTCACCTAATTAGCAAATGGAGTGGAACTGTGTGCAGTTTAAGCTTGGAGTAAAATATGGCTGATCTGGGATTGCAAACAAATTACAAACAAAGATCTGGGATTCAAAAAGAGAGAGAACGGACAGGTGGGGATGCAGCTCTGGAGAAGCTTCAGTTTTGAACATCTCACAGCAAACTGGAGTCCAAAACCCTAAAAACCCCCACGGTGGTGGGAGTATCATGCTGCGGGACTTTTTGTATTGAACGAAGGCTGCAACGGAGTTCTGTGGCGAAGAGTGTCGACGAGGCAACGCATACACTCAGAGGTTTGCTGCATGCTTTGTTTAGAATGATCCCGAGTCAACGTCGAAACTCTGCGGCAAGATGTTAAAAACCACACACCACAAAAAATCATGATGGAGACGGGGCTGAGAACCAAAACACACCACAACTTACGGATTTGAATTTGTAAACACGAAAACCATCCAAAAATACTCCCAAACCTTCACAGCCACGCACTTCTTTGACGAGGAAAAGCTCAGGAGGGATGAATACTTTCGCAAGTCACAGAAGCGTACACATAGCTAGAGGCTAGCGTTCATGAGGCAAAGGCAAACAAACGAAAACAAAGAGAGAGAGAGAGAGAGAGAGAGAGAGAGAGAGAGAGAGAGAGAGAGAGAGAGGGTGTTTAAAAGAGAAGTTCATAGAGAGACGAGCTGTGGCACTGTGTGGAGCACGTCACTGTGCTCGGTCATGTCTACCAACACAAACGGCATCACCACTTCCATTGTGCTGTAAGAGAAACACGCTTTTTCTTCCATATGCATCGAAAAACAAAATAAAACCTGACAAAAATCTTTGTTTAGCGCGTCACCAGATCTGACTACAGCACTCGGGGGGGATTTCCAGTGCCTCAACTCATTTGTTAGAGAACAATGTAAACTCTTCATTGGGGTAAACATTTTTAGCACTTTTTGCTCACTTAACTTTTAATGCCCAACACACAATCTTCAATGCCAAAATATTTTTCTACCATAAATAAAAACCAAAGTGACTCAGAAAACATTCGCGCCCAAAAGCGACTCGGTAGCCGTGAAAAGGTCGATGGCAAACTACTGAACTACCAGCCCTTGTTCAGTTAAGAGGCAACAGATCCAGCGTCTGTTTGTCCAATTTATCTACTCTACTACTCTAAGTGCTTCAAGGCCCTTTCCAGATGGAGAAAACTGAGAAAAAGGATGATTCAGAACAGAAAAAAAACGAAACACAAGTCCTTCCCGGTCACTCCTGTGGAACCCCACGTGTTCACTCGATTCGTTTCGAAGGATCAGACTTTTCTCCTCGTTTAAGTTCGCTGTGTTTTTGGCAGACACAATAAAGGGCTTAGAAAGGAAAAAAAGGGGTCTGGGAAAGTGCAGCCAGGCCACCCAGAGTACATTACATATGCAGAATTGTCCCTCCTCCCTTCCCGTCTTCGCTCGACAAGCAACAGGTGTGGATATACGTCGATCTTCTATCGCTGTCGGGTGAAACGGAGGAAGAGAAGCCAAGGAGCTCGCTTCTCGTCTCTGTCGACTGGAGTAATGGAGAGTTGAAGATTATTGTGCTGAGAGAAAGAGCATGATTCTGTCGAGCAGAGCACCCCCAAGCCGCCGCCCGCCTGCGCGGGAAAAAAACAGGGGAAAAAAAAAAAAACAAAAGAGAAGAGGAGGAATCCCAGATCCCCGGAGATACTGGTGTGCATGATAACAGAGTCCAGCGCTCCGCTCGCTGTCATCAGAGCTGGTACCACTTTTTATCTTTGTACTTCACCATCATCTGGGGAGAGAAATGACAAGAAGAACAGATTGATTTCAGACGGCGAGCAAGAAGAAAACAAACCGGGTGAGACGGAGGCCGTTCCGTACGTCGTGGGCGTGTTTCGAGAAGGACTCCGCGCTGGCCATCATGGCCGCCGTCCTCTCCTCCAGTTCTCCCAGCTTCTGCCCTCTCTCGTCCAGCGCCACCCGGGCTCGGGCGAGGTCGCCCACCACGCCGGACGCCGCGCCCTTCATGCCCTCCATGCTGCCCGGGCCCGGGATGTGCTGGGCCAGGCTGCGCGAGGCCTTGCCGGCCGCCGTTTCGCCGACTAGCAAACAGCGACACAAAAATGACTGACGTTTATTTGATTAATCGGATGTAAAAAAATAAATAAATAAAAAGAATTGGCACATTCTGCAGATTTTTCATTCACCCATAAGCCTTTTCACATGCAACACTAGAAATACATTAAAAGATGAAACTGAGCAAATAATGACGTTTCTTTTTTAATTGAGTAAAACAATATATGCCTAAAATGCAATAGCATAGCATTCCTTTAGTGAATGTGGAGCTGAAACTATGAAACTGCAGGAGCTTCTTTAGTGATGCATTTTTCCTGTCAGGTGTTTTCATCTAAAATGTAGACGAATTTGGTACAGATTCGGTTAATTACTGCTGCGAATACATTGTTGTTGTTTTTTTCAGCAGATAGTCTTCTTTTTAAGTCTTTGTGCTCCAGTTAACGACCAATCAATTACTAGATTAATTGACGATTATGTCAAGAATCGATTCATCGCGATTCATTTGATTGATCGTTTGAATCCCAGTTCAAACCATAAAAATAAATAACAAGAGTTGATCCTCGCTTAAACGTCATGGGCGAGTTTTAATCTTTGAAAACAAATAAAACCGTCCAAGATTATAAATAGACATACTCAAAAAGAAAAATCAAACAAAACAAAAAAACTCAATTACCTTATGTGATGTCACCAGATGTATTAGTTTCATCTTCATTAAATAACAACAAAAAAGCAAATGTGTATAAAAAAACTGAATGATATGTTCTGCTAGGAAAACTGCTGAGACCGGAGTGGAGGTATTATGTAAATGTGATGTAAAAGGTTAGAGCGGCCTTATGTAACGCCGAAGGACGCTGCGCACTCACAGAGGTCTTCCCTGTCCAAAGACTGAGCTCCTCCGCCAAAAAGGCCTTTGAAAAAGCCTCTGTTCGGAGCCTCCGGCGTCTCCACGGGGGTAAATAACTCGCTGAGCATTTCCTGAGGGCGACAAAAGCATCAGCACGTCAGTTTCAATATATTCTCCCCCGAGTTGTTCAGTCCGGGCAATGATGAACGTCGGCTTCGAAAACAAAAAAAAAACAACAACCCTGGATCTGAAATAATGCAATTTCCTACCAAAGTGTCAATACTCCCTTCAATAGTTAACAGATTAACTTTTACAGAAGCGATTTTCACCGAGATTTTCTGCAGCAGACAAACACAAAGTGGGGCATATTTGTGAAATGGAAGAAAAAAGAAAACAAAATTCTACAAAAAACGGTACTTATATTTAGCCGACAGTACAAAAACTAAAATCCAGTGCAATTACTGGCCATCAGAAGTCATTCCAGGTTTCCTACGCTCCCCACAGCATGATACAACCACCACTGTGCTTCACAGAGGAGCTGGTGTGGACTCAGGTACAGAGTAACAGATGAAAACATCAGTCATTCGATATTTAAAAATTACATCTGACAGACCAAAATATAGTTACTTTCTGATCTCGCTCTTCAGAACAATTGCCCACACAAATCAATCAGTTGTTTGCCAAAAATTGCAATCCTATGAACCGATTTCCTTGCTGCCTGACCTGAAGGTTGTCGCACGTCTCCTGGCTGTAGGTGAGCCTCTGGAACTCGGTGGGGGAGGTCATGTACAGAGCTTGGCCCAGGTTAGAGAAGCAAAACGTTCTGGCTATCCGCATATCTGTCAGCGGCAAGTAGTTGATGTCCAGCAGAGGCCGCAGACTGGGCAAGCTATAACCAGCAAGCGGAAAGACGTTTAGAGGGAGGTGGTGCTTCTACAAGTTCTACAAACGACGTCATTCGCTGTGTCCAGACACAACATGTCACACTTTTGGCTGGAAAGTCAAAGAGAGGTGAGGCGTTTTGATCAGAGGTATCAAACCTGCAAAAGTGCCAGCGCATACCTCAGGGTCATAATGTGGCCGTTGGCACAGAAACAGGCGATGCAGTAAGCCCCGGCCATCTGCACCACGTCGGCGCGCAGCACAAACGAGGTCTCGGTGATGTTGTGTTTGTAGATGCTGGTTTGGGACGGCATGGCCAAAACCTTGGCCTGCTTCTCCGAACACAGCACGGCAAACTGGGAGTCCTGGCCTTCCTGTGAGGACGGAGGCGTGGCCGGCCTGCGCCTCCGGGTCTTCTCTTTCTCTTTCTCTTCGTCCGAGGCGTTGGGGTCGTACCACGCCTCGCAGGAAGGGGGCAGCAGAGTTCCTGCAGCATCCAGCAGGGCCGTGGTCAGGATGCCTCCTTTGAGTTGGACCAAGGTGCCTGGAAATGCGAGTTTGGATTGTAAAACGACAAAACACAGCACAGAGAGAAATTGAGAGGGTTCCTGCAGGTTTCAAACGCTCAAATAAAAGATGCTTTATGGCCTTTAAGAGTAATACTTAAGACTTGTAATGCAAAATGTACAAAAGAATTTTTTTTTTATATATATAGTTTCTATAAATTATAGCTCTTATTCTATTCTCACTGTAGTTGAAGACAATTTGTTATCATATCTGTGGCTCTCAATTCTCATTTTGTTCCCTCCAAATGAATTTTCTGCCAAAAACTGCGTTGAAATCAAATGCTTCAATAGGTAACTAATCTGATAATTAATCACTTAGTCATATGGAAAATTTGTCACATTTTGTAAATTTTTCATTCAGGCCTTATTTATATAATATTGACATTTATTTAAAGATGCAAATAAACCAGTAAATCAATTCCTTCTTTAAACATTTTATTGCCTGTAATGCAGTAATATGTCAGATAGCAAAAGGTGCTTAACAGGAGATTTATTTTATGGGTGAAGCTTAAAACTAGACATTTAAAAAGTTTTTGGTAGGCCATATTTACAGATACAGGGTTTTTTTTTTATGTCAAATGAAAAATTTATACATTTTCTGTATAACTTTGGTTCAATTACTGCTCTGAATATCAGCAAATTGCTTTTTGGTTGAGTCTGTATACTCCCAATTAGCGATTAATCGATTACTAATTTGGTTGACAATGATCTCAAGAATTGATTAATCACTATTAGCTGGATTCATCGTTCCAGCCCTAATTGAAACGTAGTAAAATATGAGGCTTTTGTCCGGATGAAATACAGCTCAAGACGTATGAACGCTTTTGAACGGCACCCCATGTTGGGTCTCTCACCGCAGGAGGCAAAGCTGAGCGGCTGCTGGAGCTTCTGGTCGCCGCCCGGCTGCAGGCTGAGGGCCACCATCGTCACGGAGCCCTGCGTGGTCCCCACCAGCAGGCAGGGGCTGGCCAGGCTGTCCGACTTCCTGGGGAAACTCTCGCAGAAGTAAAAGGAGGAGATGGCCTCTCGAGACTCTCTGTCTATGCTGGCCACGCTCGAGCTACGCGAGCGGGTGAATGCGTTATCCTTCCCATCTAGCAGGTTTGCGGATGAACAAAGGAAAAACCAAGCAGAGATAAAAATCAGGAAATGATTTAAGTAAGACGCCAAGAAAGAGAAAGCTGGTTCTCATGTTACCAAGCAAAAAGGAAACCAGGTCAGATGTTCTGTAAAAACACACCTCCTGACTCGTTTATAAAGTACCAGGCAGACAACATGAAGCAAACCCTTTGTTAAGGACAGACCAGAGGGCTTTTGGACATTGAGACGCTTTTGTTTTGTTCCAATTTGCTTTTGTTTGTTTAAAATCCGACAATCTCAATGTGAAAAGCTCCAGCCGAAGCACAAGTTTGATCATCTTCTTAAAAAAAAAAAAAAAAAAGTTACTGAAGGGGATTTCCACAGAAAAACTAGGCAAGGTGGAAAGTTAATACGTCGCCCTTCACCCGAGTTCTTCTCGAGGGAGAAACTGGAAACAGGAAAAGTAAGATTCTTGGTGCCACATGCGCTCAAGCTACACGGAACTTCCTCGGAAAGAAGCAGGACGCGATCACCGTGAGAGGATTAGTGTCACGTGTTATCCATTTTCACAATGAAAAGCCCCCCGTTTGTGGGGATTAGTACGAGTTATCCCACTCCGGCCGAAGTCCAAGCCGCGACCGGTCCACTCACATCGGTGCGGGTCTGACTTAGTTTTATGCACATTCAACTTCTGGACCATCCAGGCCGTCAGCTTGCCATTTTTCATACTACCAAATGGCCGTTTACACAACTGAGGGGACCACCGGCGGGAGGGATCCTCTGCGTCCGGGGCAGACACAGCAGCACTTTTAAATTCACACAAACACTCTGCAATGCTCTCACATATATATATATTACCTCTTTAAAGTTAATATAAAACAAAAACAGAATATTTCCTGCTAAAATAAGGGGAGGAAAAGAAGTTAAAACGGCAAAATTGATCAATTCATTTGTTGGCTTACCCAGATCTAGCTTTTGCTCACCAGACGAGCTAATTTTCCGCGACATCTTGGCTGGAAAAAAACAAAGAAGAAACAAAAACCCCTAATTTTTAAAAGGAGAGACGTTTTGTGCACCTGCTTAGATAAATCACAGCGATCAGGAATTAGAGGCACTTGTCCCAACAGTTGCAGCATCAGACATTTAGGAAAACGATCACTTGGTACAAACTGTAGGTGAAATGTTGAGGCTCGGTTCTCCAAGAGGCGCTCGTGGACCCTTGAGCTTTTTCACATTGCACAGCCGCAAAATTTCATATTTCAAACTTCAAACTCATATGAAACCAACATAAAATGGTGCATAGTTGCAGGAAGAAAACAGGAGCTGGATAAATGGATCTAAAAAAAAAAAATCTGAAAAGTGCGGCAACAACAGGTCAACTTTTTTCAGATTTACGACGTGCACAACTAAGTGCCGTCTACGTGACAGATGGACCTCTGCAGCTCCTCCAGAGTCACCACGCAGAGGCGGGTTTTAATGAGAGCAACTGAACCAAGCGCCGAGAAATGTTCAAAGGCTGCAATCAGGCCTGTCAAACTAACTCATTTTGTTGGAAAATAATCATTTTAGAGTAATATAATAATCGTGGCATAATAATGCAATAACACATTCTTGAAGATCAATAAACTTTAAGTTCTAACTTAAAGGAACCGGAAGACATTTTAAATATACAAAATAAATAAAAAAATTAAGAAAACACTTTATTTCAAGAGATGTGCATAAGACTGACATGACATTGTAATAAACATAACACCTGTTACAAACATGGAGACTTTATGAATGTTAGTAAATATTCGGTAAATATGCTTTTAATGCAAAGCAGATGCTTTTAATTAACTTTTCATGCAAGTTTTAAAGAAATGTTGCATTAAAAGTGTCATTGTTTACTGAGTAATGCAAAGTTTGCACTCTTAATGAACTTTTAACGCAACTTTTAGTGCATCTTTGAATTAAAAGTGTCATTATTTACCGAATGGCACTTCATGACAACAGACATAAACATTCAGAAAGACTCCTTCATGTTCATAACAGAAGTTATGTCATAACGTTAATTAATTTACTGTGCGATTAATTGATTTATCGCTTTTTGTGACAGGCCTAGATGCAATCTCGTTTTTATAATCTTCTTCTACGCATGTGGACTCAATTTGCTACCAGGTGACATCTGAAGGCGCACGGAGGCAAAAAGACGTTTGGATTTCTTTTGAAAATAACATTTGTGGAACCATTTCTTTCCTTCCTAAATCACAATTATGCACCGCATCAAGTTGATTTTTCATGAAGCCCAAACAAGTTTTTATACTAAATCTTATCCTAAACAGTGCATAGAGCTTATGCCAAATTGTCTTGATTATAACAAGATTCTGAATACAAACCAAAAATGTGTTTATATTCCAAAAAGAGAAACAAAAGCAACTAATTTATTTCATTTTTTTTTTGCTACCAGGACTGTTGCCATTCCCAAACACGAATCCCCCAAAAGTTGCCTTAGCAGTCCACAACCACCCTCAGAACCGCCATCAGATTAGAGACGAAGCAGGAAAGCATCGCAGAGGAGCCGGCACTGTCAAACAAAGCAAGACGCAGTTGAGAAATAAGATCATTAGAATTCAGTGAGCATCGTTATGCACAGAGAGTAGGAGGGAAGGGAAGAAAAGAAATGAGCGGGGAGCCAAAAGATCACACTGAATCGAAACCCTGGGAAGGGAAACGCAGCGAGCGTCGACGATTGAAGAGAACTCAAAATCCAAGTGGTTAGTGACACAAAATATTGAGGCAGATTTTCTACAGCTTTCTTTCGGGGGACGGCAAGTAAAAAGCATCAGATATTACGTCCCCAAGCAATAATCCGTAGCGTGTGAAGAGAATTTGAATAGGAAATCTGAAAGAAAGGCTGAAACCTGAAAGGCATCCTGTCATGCAATCAATAAAAGCAACAAGATTATTTTTTCATGAAAACAAAAAAAAAAAGAAAAAGAAGAAAAAAAGCAACGTCTCCACTGAAAATCTGTCTTTCATTGGCACGTTAGGCACAGACCAGCAGAGGGTCAAGGCACAGTTTGGTTAGAGCGCCGTCATTCGTGGAGAGAGAAACGGTGAGTGAAGGAAGAATGCACGTGAAATATACAGTACCAAAGTCATTGGCAACCGTCTTGGAAAAGCGTCTGCTTTTTAACTTCACTGGAAAGGTTGGGGGGGTTGGGGGGAAAAAGGACAAATCAGACGTCTTCAGCCATTTATGATTTGCTGGAGTCAAGAGGGCGCATGCACTGAAAGATACGGTACCCTTCTCTATGAAGTTCTGTTTGCGTTCATCGTCTGAATTGCAGGGTGAGGTAGATCCTGGGTGATAGATGGGAGCATTTGGGAAAAATGCTTCTTTAAAAAAAAAAAAAACTTTTCAGGATGGTTTCAGCTAAGTGGCTTACCTGACGTGGGTGATTTGCATCGGTCCTCTGAGTTGTTAGACCCGTCGTTGGAGTCGCAAAATCCTGCAGAAATATTGATTGGGAAGAAAAATAAAATTAGCCCGATTTACTCCTTAGAAATCCCCAAACAATCCTATGTCTGACGCAACTGATAGGAGGGGTCAACTATTAGAAAAGCTGCAGGGATGGCAACTATTACCAAACACCAAATACGGACCAAATCTAATAATTTAACCAGGTCGGTATTGTTTGTCTACTAACACTGAAAGCTAGGTTTAAAGATACACAACCTGATTTTGGTTAAATGACCTTTAAGCCTAAGAAAACTAATCTCATTCCACTGCTGAGAACTCAAATAGTGAGTTTTGGAGATCTGAAGCGGCCGCTCTGAATCAAAACCAGGGAGTGTATCTTAATGAGGGAGAGGGAAAGCTTCCAAGAGCAAAACAATCGTGTGGGAAGGAGATAAAAAAACATAATAATAATAATTTAAAAAAAAATCTGACACAATGGGACTTACGGAAGTGAGAGGAGCGCAGTTTTTTCACAGACTGAGAATACAAGCTAGAAAGTCTGGACATGTGAGACGAAGCAGTTGGAATGTCTTTCTCAAAAATCACACAAAGAGACCAACAAAAACAGTGAAAATCATTGAGACAGAACAAAAAAAAAAATGAGTGAAAATTAGAAGTGTAAATGGAAAAAAAAAAATAGCACAGATTCTCTGAGGCCTGCTGCTGAATTAATCTCTGAATAGAATAAAAGGGATGCACTGGTATCAGATTGAGCTACAACAGTAAGCAGCTTTGTACTGTTATAACTGTAACTAGCTGAATATTTTCAGACCCCAAATTTGAGATGCGATAGCTCTACTCACATATAGCCAGGTGTTTATGAAAACAACTATCACTGCCACATTGTTTAAAGAAACAATATTGTACACACAGGATTGGTGTCAGAAAGGTTTTCATCCACATGAACCCACACAACTACTGAATGTTGTTCTAAACAAACCTATAGGGGGCAGCGTAGCGCCAAGTTAAAACCTATGTTAGCCAATCAGATTGCTTCAACATCCAGCTAGCAGTAAGGCATGGCGCCAGAAGGTTCTTTTTTCTAGAAAGACATATTGGCTGAACTCTTTTTAAATAGTGTGTTAGAACATAAAGTTAATAATTGTGAATCACATCAAAGCAAGTATGTGAATATATTGTTGAATTATTTGTCGCAGGCTGTAAGTTCACAGGACCCAAAAATCTCTGTTTTCCCAAAGTACACGCACAAACACAAACACAAACACAGTTTTTTTTCAAAATCTTCACTTTCATCAGAGTTTCTCCAAATAATTGTTTGGAGAAACAATTATTTGTTTTTATATAACAAATGATGGTTATATAAAACAGAGTTTTGGTGTGGATAAAAGGTCAAAAAGAATAAAAAGGTCTTTGTTTTCTGAGATATCTGGCTATAAGTGGACAAGGCTTAAGAAAAATCAGGTGGTGACTGAACTGATGGGTTTTTTGTTTTTTTTTTCCCAGCACACATGAACACTACAAGGCTGCCATAACAAAAACCCTCTTTGGTGTGGAAGTTTTAACAAAGCAAAAACAAATCAATTTTTTTATATATATCTTTTAAATTCAGAGAAGGTACAAGGATGTGAGGAGCTATTTCAAAGGAAACTGTATCTTGTATGTCATGTTGCGCCGTGCGTGAGAGTTTGATTTTCACCAGAGAACATGAAGGCTGAATGGATTGCAGTCGCTCTGTTTGGCAACAGGCTGGATTTGCAAATCTTGAAAATCTTACAAATCTACATTCTTAAAGGGAACGCGCACTCAAACTTATCCGACACTCCTCTATACTGCTGCGTTTAGAATTAGGTTTGTTTTTTATTGCGACAACAAGATCTTTAACAGGGACGCAAGTAAAGCTTATGCAATATTTTTATCACATAAAGGAATCAAAATGTAATTTTGGTCATGTTGCATCATGCACCCGCTCTGCAGTTTTTGCACTGTCCTACTCAACAGATGGAGAACCTGTAAGTGATGCCCCCTGTTGAGGGAGAGAAGCTACTGCAGGGGGCCATGCTCATGGTGTGAAGTCAGGGAAGCTGCCAACTGTCAGCTCCACCCATCCAACTCCACCTCCAACCACCTGATCAAGCTCAGCTTTACAGAGAGACACCAGGGCCGCTGCTCTGGGAGCGGTCGTGTGGCGGTACTTAGCGAGGCGCGCAGAGCGGGAGAGAATCGAGACAGAGGTGGGAGCGCTCGCTCACCTCCAGAAGGCTGGCGTGGTTTCCGCGGTGAGCGGAGCTGCCTCTGGCAGGGGTCCGACGGGCTGTAGAGCTCCGAGATGCCCAGGTTGAGCAGCAGGGTCTTCTGGACGTAGTCCACCACCGCCAGACCGTTGCTGTTCCCGAACACCACGCTGAGAGGCGGAGAGAGGTAGAGGACCGGGCGGTCTTCAGTGGATTGATTTAATTATTTATAACACATCTCAGCGACGAGGCAATTCTTTGTTTTACATATGAAAATCGTCACCAATTATAAAACAAGTAGTAAACATTTTGTCAAACCCCATAATCCAAATCATTGGGCAAATACGCATCAAACATGTGGTTTAATGCTCCACTTACTTACAAATGCAACTCTGAACTGCGACGTTTTCTTAGATGAATTGATGCAATATCACATTTGATAAGACAGAAACTTTTCACACCGCTTTGAATAATTACCTGAACTTACTGTACTGTTTGATAAATGCTGTAGTTAGTTTATAAATGCCTGAACCGCTCAGTGCTACAACACATTAAAGATCTGCTGCTGTCGTATCAACCTTCCAGACTTCTCAGGTCTTCAGGTTGTGCTCTGCTCTGTTGCTTTAATTCAGAACAAATCCACACCTACGTACACAGGAACTGTGTGCAGAGACGCGACGTGATGCGTGAACACTCACAGGCCGAAGGAGGAGTTGACCGCCAGGCTGGTGATCTGCTGAGGCGGCTCCCCGCTCACCCACACCAGCTGGACCACCAGCTCCACCTGGTAGCCCGGAGACTGCTTCAGCGGGGCGCTCCGCACCCTGCATCAAACACACAGCGGGACGAGACAGCAGGCCGCACGTTACACCACCATGAATTATCCTTCCTCTTTTTCTCCCCCCGCAGGGTTAGGCCACACTCACGACTAAATCTCCTCATTCCGCCTTTTACTGTCCAGGCATCTTTCCTGTTTCTAGCATTTCTTTATAGACGGGATCATTTCCCCCACTGACCTCCAGAGGGAATCATCTGATGACTGCATTGCCTTTTATGAGTTTGTTGACGCCATTTTTTTTTTTTTTAAGCAGCAAAGACACCAACCATGCAGTATAAATAAGGATTTTTGCTAAAAAAAAACAAACAAAAAAAACAACTGTGCGTACTGAAGGCATGGTATATTGTCTCTGGCTCCGTCGGAGGAGTTGACGCCTGCGGTGAGCTGGTTCGGGGGCTCGGCCTCCTGAGGGCTGGAGGAAGCTGCAGAGGTCGGCAGGGTGGGGGTCTGCTCTCCCCCCGGGTCGGGGGAGTCGACCTCGCTGAACTCGCACTGCATCCGAACCTCCAGCAGCTGAACGCGAGACAGAGCAGGAGAGCTGGCGTCAAAAACATCCTTTCTTACTTGCAGGATTACGAAGCATGACTTTCATAAACCACGAGAAAATCTAAACAAACACACAAATGAAAAGTAACTTCATGTATTCAGGATGCAAGTCATCGATCGACTAATGGCCATTTTCTTGAAACCCAAATTTTCTCCTGTATGAATGAGGTCGACTGTCTTTCTTCAAATTTTTCATGCTGAATTTGAAAAAAAAATAAATAAATAAAACTTTAGATTTTAACACTATTTTGTGTCGGCTCTGTTCAGTAGTGACTGAATAAACAGAAAATGTCGTTATTAAACTTGGACACATTTACAATACATAATAAAACAGGAACCTCAAAGGTTGCCAAGTAGAAAAATAAAATTTTGAAAGGTTAAAATATGAGAAACACTTAAATCTCCCACGAACAGGGAGATGGTCATGCAGACGTACCGTCTGTCGTTTCTCCTGAAGCAAAGTTAAAACTTCGCTCCATGTAGTTCATGACAGAACCTCAAAAATCAACCATTCTTACTGGCATTAATCTAACAAACAATTAAATCAACATTCATAAGTTGATTAATTATTTGCATCTCAAGTATCCATAAAATCTGAGCATCCTCAGTACAGGAGCCACTGCGAGCCAGAAATGGAAAGTATTGATAAAGAATTGGTTCTCATGCCTTTACCTGGACAACCTCAGTGGTGACTTCCTGTTTGCTGAACCTGTAGATGATGACGTGAGCAGAAACTCCAGCCACGCACAGCATCCTGCTCTCCGGACACCAGAACAAGGTCTGGATGGCAAACGGGTCTTCGTCCACGATGTCGGTGCTCGGCTTCTCCTCCTTACCCCGGGCCCTCTCGAACACCTTGGCAGTCTTCAGCTTGTACAGCACTTGAAGCATTACTTTGAAAACAGAGGACGAGAGAGGAATACAGCTAACGGCCAGCAGTTTCAGAAAAAGAAACGCGACGTTAATGATGCACTTGAAAAGAACGAAATAAAAAAAAAAAAAAAAGAGTTTTGTTGTTTACAACCAGAAAAAGGCCTCAATCTGACCATTTCTGGTGACTTTTGTTATTACTCAATACATTTAAAAGCAAAAAAATTGGCTTTTTCGTGAAATCTAACGTGCTTGTTCCTCTCAGATTCTGGAATATTTAAGTCTGAAATTGGGAACCTACTTCCCCACAAAATCTCCGGTTTCAACCCCGATTCAAATGGATTCTCAAAGATCTGGTTTCCTCTTTTGTTGTGTTGCAGTTGAATTTTGAAGGTGTGCCATTTACAAAAGAAAGAGTGTGTGGGGGCTGACAAACCTCCCAGGCGTTATTTTTCACCGCAATGGTTGACAGTGAGTGAAGCCACGGCCCCTTAGGTGGGACTTTTACCCCCACTCGTCTATCCACTGCAGTCTGCTTTCTCCATTTCAGCTTTTGCAAAGTCAAAACACGGTTTGTGTGCCAGACTTAAAGCTGGGCCTTTATGATTCGTTGGAACGGTGGGAAAGCTTTTACCGGTGATTTCTTAAAACAGTGTGTGAATATTTTCCACATCCTGCATTTTTGGTTAAAAAATAAAAGCTAAAATAAAGCAAAAACAGCTTTACTTTGACAACAGACAAACAACACCTTTGACTTAACTAGCCATTTGTTCCAGCTATATTTGTGAATTGAAATCTAGTAACAGGTGTTCAGTTTTTTGTTTATTTTTGGACTATGTGTGTATGACCGATCAAAAAAGAAACACTTACATGCAGAAGCATCCCAAAATTTGATTGACCCATCGGCGTGCCTGTTTTTGAAGAGAACCAGAAAAAAAAAATCGAAACTCTGCATCAGTTGCAACTCCAGAAATGAAAGGCAAAACACTAACAGATTGTTTCATTTGGTCAATAATTACAGACCCTGTGATGATAATCTCTGGGTAAGTCTGTGTGCCTTGGCCCCAGTTTCCACCACTAATGGGCCATTCCTGTAAAATGGAGAAAACTGATTAAATTATGATCGTTACCCGTCTGACTCAGGCCAAATTATTTACTGCATCTGCCACAAGATTTCTGTCTCTTGCTGCCTTCCCGTTAGACACTGTGTCTCCGAAACCAAACGCCAGAACGGGAGAGGCGATTTCAGGTCCGTTTAACAAAGAGGAGTGAATCACCTTCTTGCTGTAGCCTTGTCGCTTTTGCCGGCTGCCGACAGAGTAAAGTGCAGGAATGAGTTCAGAGGGGCAGTCGGCAAAATACTCGCAACACGTCACCGGTGACTCGTGGATGGAGAGAGGGTAGGGGCTCTCAAATATCGGATACCTGTCACGATAAACAAAAACTGTTGACGTGTGAAAATAACTTAAGGAAAGTACTGTACGTTTCAAGGTAGTTTAGGAGTTTGCGTTGCTAATTTTGTTGATAACTGAACTTTGTCAAAGATGCCAATAAGGTAATGATTCCTATATTTGATCCCTGCTCTTTTTATTTTAACAAACTGTAACGTAAAAGCAACTTTAAATGAGAACAGATGAAAGAAAGTTAGAGTTGCATCAATCAAAGTTTTCTGAAAGATGTTGAAATTCGCTGAATCATATTTTAAGTGTTAAATCTTCTATTTCTGATTTCTCTTAAAACCTTGACAACTAGGTTTTAAAACAAAAGCAAAATGACGGAGCACCTTCTAAACTGGCTTTAGCGTCTTAGCTATTAGCGGGTTAGCATTACTAGGACAGTAGTTTCTTTTTGTGTTAGAGAAAGAGAATTATTCAATTGCATAATTGCATACAAGATGCACAAAGAGCTGCCAACATGACCAAATCTGTAGTTTTCAATGACAGGCAGAGGTAAAAAGTTAAAAATATCAGAACAAATTTGCTGTTAGCAACTCAAAGCCTTGCTCTCTCTCACTCTTTTGCAGCCTTAACGTGTAAAGAAACTTAACTTTGAATACGTACTTCTTCTAACTAACGTAATTAGTACCTTACTGATTTTAAAAAGAGCTTTTTTTTAAATTTATTTTTACATTTGAAGACGGTAAATTATTACCCAATTTGTCCAAGATCAATTACAACTAAATCCTTCTCGAGGAGGACCACCACAGCGTAAGGCTCCTGAAAGTCTGGCAAGAATGAGAGCAAAAGATGAACATAAATGCTTGAAGTTCTATCACTTTCAACGGAAATGAAGCAAGTCTGCTGCGGACAGCTTTCACGACTCACCGTTCGGATATGGAGTTTCGCAGAGGGTTAGGAAATCTACAATGGGATAGTCCATCTCCAGGACGGCAGTGCTCTTTCCGTGCATCACGGTCAAACAGGCTCTCCTCCCCACTGTGTCGTACGACAGCCCGCCGGACAGAACCATGAACGGGTCCCTGGTAACGGCAAAAACGCAAAGAACTTTACGGCTCGCTGAGTTACATGGGCCTGTTGTAAATATTAAAAGGACCAGGTCGTGTCAGTGGTAAATGGGTGAAGAGGGACATAATTTACTGTTGCACCTTCTCCTGAGAGTGTCTGGCCCCCTTTTTCAGGAAAATCCTACTTTTTAATCATAACAACTAATTAATCCCTGTCCTCAAATACCTGAGGAAAAAAGTGAGATAATAACTAGATCACGTTCTGTGAGGATGTTCAAGTTTTCTTTTTTGTTACTTTTTGACCTTGACATAGCAAAGCGTCAGTTTCCTCTTCATAGGGTTTTTGCATGCTTGTTCAACGTAAGCATAATACTTTTAAAGACCTTTTTAAGACCATTATGAATAAATTTAAGACCTGCAACATGATAGAAAACAAAAAAAACCCAAAACCCTCAAATAAATAAATCACGTGGATTGGAAACAGAAATGAGGCAGTGGCTAAGATGAACATCATCCAGACAAATGGAGATAAGTTTGCACAAACCCATGATGAATGTAAAAAGAAAAAGAAAAGCTAACTGGCTAGCAAGCAAGGGTATATTACCAGCTAGTTACCGGTAGCCACAACAACACTGTGCACAACTCAAAGTTTAGCAGTTCCCTTGAGAAAAAAGAAAATTACATTGAATATACAAGATATATACAATAATTACATTTAAGACCAACTCTTTTTTAAAGGAATTTAAGACATTTAAAGGCCTTAATTTCAGACACATGGTTTTTAAGGCATTTCAAGGCCTCAATTTCAGACGGATGAATTTAAGACTTTTTAGGAATTCTTTGACTTTCTGCTTTACTGAACCACTTCTCCAACACTACTACCGTAAAGCATGTGACAACTAATCATAAGGAAACATCATCCATTGCATATTCAAAACACAACCTCTGAGAGCACAAGCACTGATGATGGGGACCTTTCCAGCTTTCCATCTACAATAAGGATGCCGTCCTCAAAACTGATGTGTTTGGTTTATGCAGAACAACAGGAAAGGCGCCTCTCAACACAGGATATGGATCCAGGCGCGAGCAGACACAGGAAGGGTGGGAGCTTTCTGCCATCACACTTACCCAGCTCTTGTAGTTTTGTACTCCACTTTTAGGATAGGCTTGCACGGCTCTGGCTTTTTTCCATCCTTGGGCTGCTTTCCTGTTAGAGGCCAGGAGGAGCAGTTTCAGACCTTTTACAGAATCGACGCCTTCGCTGCATGTCGTATGTGTGTATGCATGTGTGTGCGACAGCTCCTACCATGTGGCGTGATGATCTGTGCAGGCTTGGCCGGGGCGCGTATATTCCACGTGGTCAGAGTGCCATCGGAGTGGCTGCAGACAAACTGTTTCCCCTCGTGGTGCCAAGCAACCGAGTGGATCGCCTGAGAGACAAAGAGACGCATCGATAGGATGTGTAACATCGTGCTCCACCAAATGGAAAGTCAGAATTAGGTTCTCTATAGGCGTTTGTTGCATTTTTTATAAGTGGTGGTGAACATCTTCTTGCAAAAGTAACCAGGCTCCCAGATTTCTAACATTTGATAACCTCTAAAGCCAGACAAAAGTGGCTTTAGAGGAACACAAAAAGGCATAATGCTTTTTAAACAAATAAAATCAGAAAACTGATATTCAAAACTTTTTATCTCAATGATAAAAACTAGAAAATAACGTCTTCATGATGACTTTTCACTAATGTTCTCTAACATCTGGATTTAGACTGAAATTAAATCACTTAAAGAGGTAAACTCTTAGTTTGTTAGGAAATTGGTTGAACTATATTTTTACTTCGGGGCGTCAGAGTAAAGGGGGCTAAATACAAACTCACGGCACACTGGGAAAAAACATGACCGCTACCAGAAACCTGAAAGTCTAGTATGTTTTCCCTTTTATGCCACAATTTCAGACTTCTTTGTGCTGCTTCATCACACAAAATATATTAAAATACGTCGAGGTTTGTCGAAGTTATGAGACAAAATATTGGAAAACTTCAAGGTGTGTTGATGTAAAAGCATGTCGGCCATTACAACAGGAGGTAATTAGTTTGCAAAATGCCGTTTGCTCAATAATTTCCAACCTTGTTTTATTTTCTCGTTAGCCATTCCACTGACAAGCAGCTCTTTCAGGTTTTGTGACTCAAACTATTTGGGAGCTGTCGTTCGAACGGAAACGAAACAAGACCAAACCCGCTTTCGGAGCTAAAGCCCCGGACCGAACCGGTTCGCTCACAAATACTGAGCGAAAGCGAAAGGAAATGCCTTACCTCATCATAATTGTAGCGGTAGTCAGCTTTCTTGGACTTCAAATCCCACAACACCACGACTCCGCACTCAAATCCAATCAGAAGCTGGAATAAGAAGAGAAAAAGCTAAATTAAACTGGATCACATCCCTGATGTTCCATTAGAGTTGAGGACATACTTTATGACATGAGAAGTAATAAAGCATGGTATTATTTGTCTTGGAAAAAAAGAACAGTTTTTGGAAAAATGTCGCAAAAAACATTTAAAGTGTTTCAATAAAAATGTTATGATTTACAAGTGAGGTGTTTGGAGCGCTACAGCATTTATAGCAGGCTAAAAATGTCAATGTCAGATTATTTACAAAACCTACTTAAGTGCTGTACAACAGTGAAACAAGTCAAAAACAAAACCAAAGAAATCAGTAAGATGTCTTCTTAATTCCAGAAAGATGGTTTTATGCAATTCAATTACTAAGAAATGAATTAAAATGATGGCATACTACACATAATTATAAACATACAGAATACACACACAGATATTAAGATAAAACAGATTTGGACACACTTTTAAATTGATGGGTGTTTTCATTTATAAGTTACCTTGCCCTCGTCCATGGGGTTATCACTAATGTGCACGACGGGCCCTGGGTGTGTCTTGGTGGATCTGCAACAGAACAGCAGCACGCATTTTAAAGCAATCCAAGAACATTTTGAAGCATGGTCAGATATGACGTGCATCTTACATTTTAGAGCTAGACACTAACAGAGAAACTGTGGCAGCTTTCATAAGCCTAGTTCAGATAATGAGGCAATTAGGTGAAGGAAAAAAAAAAAAAATAACGAGCAACACTGGCTGGCTCACACAAAGGTGAAATTAAATATCCTGGTAAGACAAAAAAAAAAGAAAAGAAAAAAAAGCACCAGTGGACTATAGAAAGAGACATGACACATGAGAGGGGAAACAGAGCGAGTGAGGGGGTCTGTGGGAGATTATGCTGCATGGAGACAGGATCACCGAGGCAACGGAGTGAGGGGCACGGAGGAAAGCGAAGATTTGGCCTAAAGAACGTGTTGCTGTCTCTGAGTGTGGTCTGGCTCCGGTGGCTAATGATCTCATTGCTGCTGATGAGTCAACACAGACAGAGATGTCGCAGTGAGAGAAAACAAGCGAAAGACCAGAAGATGAACTCCAGCCGCCGCCGCCGCCGCCGCCGGTCCCTAATGAGGATTCGGCTTAAACAGGCAGCTGACACGATGAAAGCACGCAGACGGAACACACCGCCTGGATAAAAGTGTCTGTACGCCGTCGTAAATGAGTCTGCACCGCATTCGAAACACGACTGATTCTTAGCTTCTGACTAAAAAAAAAAGGGTGACTATTCAGACTTTGCACGAGAATCCGTTATTTATCAGAAGCTTTGGTGTTTATGGATAATAAGGTTCTTTATGAAGGACTGCAGCCTGTTTGTGGCTTGTCGTGCCTTCAGCGCTCTGTAAGTGAAAAGCAATCTCCGCTGTGGATTCATTAAGATAGCTGCTGATTGAAGGCTCTGGCGATGATACGCCCACCTCTGGTTGTCAGGATTTGGACGGCTGCACAGAAAAGTTCTATCTTTGAACAAGTAGCAATTCTGGCGTCACTTATTACAGCTGAACGATATTGAAAAAAAAAAAAAATATATATATATATATATATATATATATTGCTTCTTTTTTTGTATATTTGTACTGGGATAAACATTATATGTGCTGGATATTTTGCCAGTTTAGGAAATTGTTTTGGAAAGTTGAAAGAAATGTTCTGAATAAGAAAATGGTATTCATGTGCAAAAATAAGGCCTAAAATTAATTGATAAAATAAAATTAATAAACTGAAGAGGCGAGATTGCATTAATCTGATGAGAAAATGCAATAAATATCAGTCTAATGAGTCAAGGAAAATAATGCACACTATCCTTAAAAAAATTCTTAAACTTTAATTTAAAAAATAATTTTTTTTGAACTTATAAAGTATTATGTATTTCCCTGCTACATTTACATTTAGATTTTTATAAGTGTTATAAAAATGCTAAATTTATCAGATATGACTTAAAAGAAATGTGACCGATGCTCTGTGAGGAAACTGCAGGTCCAAGGAGGAGCTTCGTTGTCAAAGGCGGAGCTAAGTCCACCCTGTCGTTTCACACAGCTGAATGGTTGCCACGGGAGATTAAAGGAGTTCTCAACCATGCTAATGTTCATTTGCAAATATGCAATGAACATTCAAATATGAAAAAGGAAGTAAAAAAGAAGAAAAGTTTACTTTCAAAAGGTTGCACTGAAGAAATTAAACAACGTACTCTAAGGCTTTTGCATCTTTAACGGGATGCTGATACCTTTGACACATCTTAACATGTCAAAGCACAATCTTTAAAAACAATGGACATAGTTACTCGCATATCTTACGGAACATTTCGATTGACCCCGTTTACATAAACTCACAGCTCCACTCTTTAAATACAAGTTAACAGCATAATCCAAGTCAAATGCAATGGTGCCAAGAGGCAAAATCGCAAATCTATGTCATAACTGTCAACTTTCCAAAACATAAAGAGACGTTAGAATTTTGTAATTATTTTACTAGCAGGGCTCCTTCACTTAATACGTAGCAGCATAAGAAAAGAGAGGCGAGCCACGGAGCTAAAAAGCCCAGAAAGAGACATTTCTGTCAGAGATCTGACAAGCCTTTTACAAAGAAATGACTGTGAATTATCTTTCACATTTCACACTACATCTTCTCTTTTCCATTTTCACAAGCGGCGAGGCAAAAATCATTTCCCATCTTCAGTGGCTGTTTCCTTCACGGATGGCACACTTTGCTCCGACACTTTCAACTCCGAGATCTAAAGCAGCAATTTATCGGATTTCACCTGCAGCCTCGCACTCAAACACACACCTCGGTGTCTGCTACTCATTTCGGCTGCCAGTCACAGTCTAAAAATCTTTTTTTTTTTAGCTCGCTTCTGAGGAAACCGCACAAGCGAGGTTGGGGGTGGAGAAAAAAAATTTAATTACTTGAAAAGAACTTATACAGGCTCAAGTTTTAATTTCTCAGGAGCCGTTCGGCAAGCCAAGTTTCCGATCGGGAATTTACCGAGGCCGAGATCAACTCTGACCAAAACGCTGCAGGGTTTCCTCTCCGTGTAATTGATGGTGGCAAAATAAAAAAAAATTTTTACTTCAGTTTGAAACACCAACAAAGTCGGCTCCTGCATGTCTGTCTGCGATGCTGGCTGCTGTGCGCTGTTCTCGGGAGTGAAGCAAAAATACAGATGACCGTTCGAAGTAGAGGGAGAGAAAAGGCGGAAGAAAGATGGCTAAGGAAGGTTAAGTTGAATGCATTTTTCAGCTCAAGGCTGTGAAATTGATCCGAATCTTAACAGTAGGTGTTTAATATAGTTTTACCTTCGTCGGTAAATGTTTCAGACACAATTTGAAAGCTTCCCGACTTTGGTATTTAATTAACAGCGTCGTGTCACCAAACCCTGTGTTGTCAAAAGTAACTTTACAAAAACAAAAGTAAAGGGTAGGATGTAAACTTGTGGTCATCACAATGAGTGTTTGGGTCACAGAATTGGGTCACTGGGGTTATCAAGAGGGCACTTCCTGTCATGTTCTGTCCAATCAGGCAGCAAACACCTCCAGGAGTCTCCACAACAAGTCCTGGCAGAGCATAATCACCACCGTTATGCCGCAGCCGCACTTGATCAGCGCTACGGCATTATCAGCTCTGCAGGACACAATATCAGCGGCTGCACAGCCAGTCGCATTCCTCTGCATCTTGGAGTTTCCTGGTTGAGTGTCGGCTGCACCGGTGCGACAGTGAGATATGCAAATAGGACAAAAGGGTGAGGAAGAGAGCAGAGCGTCGTGGAGTACCGACTCACAATTCGATGGCTTTGTTCCACATGATGACATAGCCTGAGAGGGTGAAGGACTCCACGTTGACGATGTGGATGTTTCCTCGCTCTGAGCCGATGTACAGCCATTTGCTCTGGAAGGGCAGGTGGCAGTATGTGATTCTGCAAGAGATCAGGATGCATCAGCAGCAGGCTTTTCATTATCCCATGAGTCAGAGCCATCTAAAGGCCCCCGCATGTCCCTAATCACGCTGGTCCAACTGGAAGGAGCGTTGAATGACTAGAATTTAATTACAAAGGCCTTGCACTGTGTCACACTAATGAACCTGTACTATTTATAACTCAGCGGGGAGGAGTAGCAGAATAAATACTGCTGTCTTTTCTCGACCGGGCCGTACATCACTTTTAGTGTATGGGATGTACTTATTGTGCGGATGCTGTGTTTTTAAACGCACATTCCCTCTGCCGTCTCCGTTTACGTCTCACGGGTCTTTCAAAGACCATGGAAATTTTAAAAAATGCAGCAAAACAACGAGAAATAGTGTTTTAGGTGGATTGTTGCCAACCTGGGAAGCCGTGGTAGAAATACAGCAAGATGCTACTTTTTTTAGTGTTGGAAACAACTTCCATCCAACATTTGGGGAAAAAAGCTTCAGGTTCACAATGAAAAGGATAAAACTTCATAAACATATAAATGCAAATTGCTAGAGATAAAGTACGTCAGTCCCTCCAGGATGTTACGACGTCTTTTTGTGACTGTTGCAGCCTAACATTGCTTATTGTTTTTCAAAAAGTTGCGGCTAAAGTTGCAACGTTTCAAGCTGTCTTTTCGACATACGAAGATCTTACAAAAAAGTTTCAATTGACGCACATAACTTTCCCAATAAAAAAGCTCAGCATTTTAACAGGTATCACTGTATTTTCCTGACTATAAGTTGCTCTGGTTGCACCAGCAAAAGCCTAATAATGAAAATAAATAAATAAATAAATAAGAACTGTGAATTATAGTCCAGAAAACATTGTAGTTGAAGTGAAAATAACATTTTCAAGTACCTTAATGCAGTAGAATCATTAATAAAAATAAAATGATGCCCAGAGGAGTCAAAATCTATATTGGTTATTTAAGTGAAAATTAACCGGACGCACAGTGTAACCAAACAAAACATCTCAAAATGATTTTTGCAAACAATAAACTAAAAAATGTTTTTGAAAAATGGCAAATGTTACGGTTTACATCCTTCATCTTGCAGGTTCATCTTTCAAGCGACGTGGTGAAACAGGAAGTTAAATTAGAAGAAGGCGAAGCCGATTGGTCAAAATTCCGCGGCCTTGCCGTTATTGGCCAGAAAAGAAGTAAACAAAGGAAGCTTGGCGTTTGGTCAGATCTTGCGAAAAAAGTGTGATGACTGGCTAAAATTGCAACATTTTCAGACGATTTCATTAATCGTTGCGACCGCAATGTCACAACTTTCTGATGTGTGATTCAACATGCAGCATAAAATATCAAACTCACTGCATGTTGAAGTTTTCAAACAAGGAACTTGAAATAAGGCATAAAATTACTGCCAACGCGTCACAAAGCTTTACAAACGAAGAAGCCTGCGATCACAGCATCAAAGTTTGGTTTACGGATCGCGGAGCGGAGGGGGGGAACGCGTGGCTGTACCTCTCCCGGTTAAACTTGAGCGAATGCAGGATCGCTGGGATTTTTTGCCTCAGGTTCCACAGATGGATGCTGTCATCAGCTAAGGCACTCACCAGCGCCCCCTGTGGAGACATTGAAAAAAAAAAACAGGGATGTTTAGCATTCAGCTCACATGGTTTGGCTTCCCTCACTGTTTTATGTTTACAAAATATAACAGGAGAGGTTGTATCAGTAGCCTTACTGCTGGATCGGGGTTTAAAAGCACTATTAACAGGGGCGACCATAAAAAGAAAATGAAAACGAGATAAAGAGACAAGAGATGGATTTGACTGAGAGAAGTTAAAAAAAAAAAAAAAAAGAGAGCATTGAGTACAATGCAGAGGCGATGACAACGCACCTCATTGATGAGGAACTGGAGCTGGATGACAGCAGCCCCGCTCTCATGCTGACAGTAGCACTCCACGCCCGCACGGCCGAACCTAAGAGTTGGCTCAGTCAAAGAAAAATAAGGAAGGGTTGCCAACAAAGGTGATGCAGGGATGGGAGCGGAATGGATCCTGAATGCACAAAAAGGCTCTGTTTAAAATGTGGCTTTTTCCTGAAAAGAGCCTGCGAATAAAAACAGGGAAACCACAAATGCACCAATAAAACCAGGGAGAGAGCTGCTAGCTTTGACTTCAGAGACTCTTGCTTTACACGTCTGTTTTAATGTGCCGTTTCTGTTTCAATCTGTGTTTTGGTAAAACTGGTCTGTGAAAGCTTTCACAACAGTTCGGGGAAACGGTGTTAGATCTAATCATACAGAGAAGTTCTGGACTGGCTTGGTTGTGAAAACAAAAGTATTTTGTTGGTGTGATCTGCAAGAAATTCACTTTCGGTCAGGATTCGTGCTCAAAAAGATCCAAGGAATCCAATAAATAATTCATAAAATAGATTTTGTTTTTTGTTTTTAATTCATTTGTGAAAGCATATATATATACACAGATGTATGTCTAGATATTCACATTTAAATTTGAATTCATTACATATTAGAATATGTAATAAGTAAATGTTTATGTTTCTGTGCTACGTTATTGTTTTGGAATGATATTTTATTGAACAAAGTAATTTAGAATTGGTACCAAAATGCTTAAGGTATCTTTAAAAATGTTTTAAATGAATCAATAATATAAAAAATACTCATTGAAATGTACATGCGATATATGTTTTACTTCGTCTGTCTGAGCTATGAATGGATGAAGTTCGCAATACAACAACATCCATGGCAAATAAAACGTCCGGGTCCATGCAAATATGAAAGGTTTAGTTATTTTTTTGGTGGACTCTAACACAGAATATTTGAATTAAATAACAAAAAACACTTAAATGAAGATCAACTACATCTTATGATCCAAGAATAAGCAGATATAGACAATAGATGGACATTAGAAGGTGTGCATTTGTTTCCACCAGAAAACAAATGTAATATGAAGAACATACAAAACATGTCTAAAATTTTGACGAGTTCAAACATAGCATAATATTAAAAAATGCTGCGTGGTTGCATTCCTGTAACGGACTTAAGAGCTGCATGTTAAATTTGTCACAGAGTGAAGCACAAAGAGCTTTCTAGGAATTTTAAGTGTTGATTACTTATTTGGTTAATGACGTTTTTACAGCTTTACTGGAACAACATGTATTTATGTAAACACTTAATCCGTTTTTTTTCCCGGGCCGTGGCACCTTTAGCCCTTTGCGGTGTTTAAGCAGCGACGGCTAAAGCCGATCTTACTGAGCTGCAATCAAACAAGCCCTCGGCTCCTTAAACAAACTAAGGTGGGGTGGCGGGAGACGGTTACAGAACACACTACTCGGCGTTAGGCATCCCTTCTGCACAAGCAGAGAGGCAAACACAGACTTTTAGACTTTTAAGCTGGCGCCAGTTCAGAGCTGCTGTCAGCAGATCTCGCCCTGACCCTTGACCTCGCTCCGTTTGGTTTTAGCTCCCGGTTCGTTGTCAGGATTATTAATGGGAATCGTGCCGTACTCAGTCCGGAGTGGAGGAAGAATTTTATATCCTCTGGGCAAATTGAAATAAGAGCAGAGGAGTAGTTTAAATAACGAGGATGTTTGTGGTAACGCGAAGGGTTGCTTCAGAGGCCACAAGGCTTACATTTCACGCTTGCCCGGCCGTCCTTTTGCGCGCTGAGAGCGTGTGTTGTACTAGTTTAACCTGTTTCTGTTTTAATGTAGGTTAATAGTGCTGCAGAGCAAAGCCACTTTCTAGGCGAGCAGGAAATTACTAAGACAAAACCTCAAAACTAGATTTTGTCTTAGATTTTATCACGCTGGTGAGCAAAGGCAGCACTCTTTTCAAACTTCCTCCAACACTTTACTACTATCATTTAAAGCCTAAGTACAAACTACCGAGTGTATTTTTACTTTTTACCTTTTAAAAACAGGTACATATGAGAAAACAACCACTGGTCTCACTATTTACCTTGTAATTTTCCATTTAAACACAATATCTTGGTGGGAGGAAAGCAAAACGTGCTAAAAATTCCTCTCACTAAGTGCTGCATGGATTGCACTGCTGGATTACTAAGACATGTTTAAAAATGCTCTGCTTTTCTCAAAAGGGGAAAGACAAAGTAAACCCCCAATACGTTGCAAAAGTAATGTGTCCATCGTCCATCCGCTGCGAGACGTACATCAACTTCCCAGAGGTTTTCATTTTATTTTATTTTATTTTGGGACTCGGGAGGATTTGATCCCTAAACAGAAATCATAGCTTCAAAGTCAGTTTCTCAGTTTGTTGAGTTAATGACAATGCTGTGGAAGTAGCACATCACTCCAATATCTGCTGTTGTTTTTTGTTTTGTTTTTTCATTGGGTTAAAATGTGTTGCGCACCAAAGCTCTTGCATGAGTTTCGCATCATTTCCATTCTGAGCAAGGGACTAATCTGCAAGATTCTGTTTAATCATGTGGGGATATGAAACAGTCTACGGTCTTACACCAATAATTTCTCTAAGCCATTGATTTGATGATGCATCACGCCACAATGTAATGATGCAGCTGTGCAGTGGCTCCAATATATCCATAAAGCAAAAATTACTACAATGCTGCAGCTAAAATAAAATTACAATATAGGATAATGTTGTCGCCGACAGGGCTGCACAATATCAGGAAAGCATGCGGTAATGTTGCTGCGTGTTGTGATATTAAGATAGGACTTGTAGGAAGGAAACAGATACTTCGCCAAACAGAGTAGATGTCTTTTTGCTCTGGGTTCTTGCAAACAGAACCCAGATAAGCCGTCCAGCTACAAGGGAAAAAATAAATTGCATTCAGATTTTTCCCTTTAACATTGTCTTTTATTATTATTATTATTGTTATTATTATTATATTGAGTAAGCTGCTCTGCCATTTTTGGCAATGAAATAATGCAGTTTCTTAATGACATAACCAAAACATCTTAAGTAACATTTTGTGCCGCGTTAAGCAACAAGAGTCACCAAATACTGAATATTCTTGAACAGACTTTGTGATGCTAATACTGTGGGGAATGATATGCAAAATCTTTTTTTTTTTTTCTTTCTTTAAATGAAGTAAGAACGAACAGATGCACACGGTGGTAACAGACAAGACCAAAACATGAAATAAACGTCTGTGGTGTTTGTTAGAAGCATCAAGTAAGGATGCTTATTGCCATTCTTCCCTTTATGAATCAACACTGAAAGCTAAAATCTGGCTAGTTGGCAAGGGTCGGTTAGTTACCCACTACTCTGGTTAACGCGCTTAACTGCTCTAGATTTGTAGCATAAATATTTTATAGTTTCTGAAGAAGCTAGCCAGGATCTCCGGCGACTGTAAATTCTTCTACATTGTTCTGAGGTCTGGTCAAATCAGTATTTTTTTTTTTTATGCTGGTACAGAGGAACCACCAGCCTCATATTAATAGGCGATACCTTGTCAAGTACAAAGGCATTCTGAAAATGTCATCACGTCTTCATAAATTATGTAAAAGTCAATGTATGTGTATATCTGAAACTGCATCTGCACATTATTCCTGATAAAAACAAAAACAAAACCAGAGTGACAATATGTTGCATATCTGATTCCAGAAAAATAGTTCAAACAAATGGAAATTATGCCCCTTATGAGAAGATGTCATCTTCTGGCGGCAGCTTTAGATCCAAATTTTACCAGCATATAAAGGAAAAATGACAATCTACAGCCCTATGTTGTACATGTGATAATTCAATCATGGATTCAAACAAATATGAAAAACCTGCAGTGCAGAAATGAATTGGAAACGATGAACTCCGTCAAACCGAAACAGAATCTACCGTCTCTCCTCACTGTTCCTGTGGAGGTTACACACTTCAGTAATCCCTCCTTAACATAAAGACTTCCCCATTTGGGAAGCCAAAGTGGTAGGCCACAGATTTCACCATCAGCTGCTTTTCTCAGGAAGTCAAATCATTTATCATCTGAGTGGGAAGTTTTCTTTTATTGTGCAAATCAACATGCGGGAGAGAAGAAAGTGTTTTCCACAGCCTCTTCAAAAGCACGTCGGGTCCAAATGAGAACAAAGTAACAAAGAAGTCGGCCGACGGCATGACATATTTCTGCTTCGAAAGCTGACTTGAAAGTCTTGAGTTCTAGCGTGACCGGTCACCTGACCCAACACAAACTTGCAGAATACAGGCTTTTCTGCACTCACCCGACCATGGGCCTGGGTGAGAATTTTACATTATGATGATCAATTACAAAACTGGGAACCTTTGAGGTAAACGGATTCCTTTTACCATCACTTTGATGACAACGTAGAATTAAGCAGAACAGAATTTATCACTATGAATGTGTATTTATTATGCAGAATATTACCTTTCTGCTCCTTTGAAAGTAGGTGATATTAGCCAGGTAAATTAGTTATGCAACGGTCTTAGCGCGAAGAGTTAAGAAGAGTGTACCACATGTCACGGTCAGACAGGGTTGTCCTGTCAGACCGTCAGATCCAGAAACCACACACACTCACAAAAAAAACAACATATCAGGGTCAGTGGACCCTGTTGGACCGCACAAACATATGGGGCCTGTCTGAAGTCCGGAGAACAACAACGTAAATTCTGACCAAGTTCCTGAACTTTATCTGAGTTGGTAACTTAAGCATCTTTTAGGAGCAGATTAAAAGATGATTACCTGGTTCTCTTTGAGGTCATTTCAGATTTGGACCAATTACACCATTTTCTTCAATTTAGGCATCTCGCACATTCAAAAGGAAATTTAAAAAAAAAAAAAGAAAAGATGCTGTAGGTAGTAGGCAGGAAGAACCCGATCTGCTCATCTCTAAAAATATCTGCGGGTTTAAAACCACAACTGCTTTATGCCTTTAAACCGTACCTTGATAATGATAATCAGTCTGGGCCTGCTGTCTACAAACGAAGTGCATATGGAAGAGTTCTAGATATCCAACGCCACCGCCGACCACAAACGAGCTCTGTAAAGCGCAGGAAACCGTCTACAGTGACCCGCTGATTAAAACACTGTAGCGGAGACAGGTCTTGTAAAAGCAGACATTTATTGCTTGTAGATACCTCATCGGGCTCATGTCTTCTGAGCCGTGCGAGCGTTTCCAAACTCCAGCGCCGACGAGGCGGATCGATAAAGCGCGTCTTTTTGATAAATGGACCAATTGCCTGAGTGACAGTATCCCATCGGCTTCATCTTGCACCAAGAGGGGCAACATAGTAGCTGCGTGCCTGTGTGTGTGTGTGTGTGTGTGTGTGTGTGTGTGTGTGTGTGTGTGTGTGTGTGTGTGTGTGTGTTGCCACGCGGAAACAAAACACTCTCTTAATCTGATGAGTGGATAAAGACCAGGACGGAGTCAGGTCTAATGAAAATCTAAGCTAAGCAGTTGGGCCTTCCTGAGTAGGACATCATCACAAAGGGAAGACCAAAGTTAGCGTGCCAACGCTTCGAGCCAGAAGACGTGAAGTAGGTGTGAAAAGTCAGTGAGAATCAGTAATTGGTCAATTTAAAAAAAACAACAACAACAAAAAAAAAAAAAAACAGAATTCCTCGGCAACAACCCGAAAGCACAAATGATTGCGTGTGTTGGTGTGTCGTGCAAGTCCGGTTCTGTTTACAGCACATATGAAGTGGCATCCTGGCACCGACTGGGCAGCACAGCCGTTGAGGTTGGCTCCATAACATATGGTGGAGGAGGGGGCTACCGGGTGGGAGGGGGAAGTTTTCATGCAACTGCACAGCTACCGCTAATGAGGCCCGGCTGCTCCAGGAGCGGCTACCAGCTGCGGAGCAATGCGACCCAGGCATGTGTGTGTGATCATTTCCTTTTCATTCCGTCAGCCGCGACGGAACGTCGAAGGCCAGCTTCCTCGTGTGAGGAAGTTGAGACGCCACAGTAGTGTTTAACAGTTGCTTTCCTTGTTTAGCACTTTTCGATTCCCCCCTCGTGAAACAAAACAAAAAAAAAGAAAAGAGAAAAGGATACAGCCTCAAAGCTCCGGACTGAGTCCCGACGGCCAGGATTTTCTGCACGGGGTCAAAAGCCATCGATGACGGTTGATATGGAAAGCCATGACGCACGGTCTGCAGGAGAAAGCACAATTTATATCAGACATCCAGTCGGCCTAATCTGTCGTCTCCCACACAGTCCAGAGCTGGCTTGTGGAGGGGGAAAAAATATATATCATCACGATCCCCAAAGATATATAATCCATCATTGTGCACCGTTTGTCCCATTTGTCTAACAAATTACACTAAATTTAAACAGCAGAGCTAAAACAAGGGGCATAGTGGAGACTAAAATCAGTTGTGCAGGGGTCATTTTTCGACACGGTTGTATCGTTTGAACTGCGGTTCATTTCCAGGACCTTTGCAGCAGCCCAGCCTCTCAGATATGATCATCACTGGGCATCTATAACGCAATTACTTCATGTTGAGGACCTTTCTCGGCCGCCCGGGGTTTGTGCAGCTTGCAGCGGGATTACGCGACAGGTGACGCCACGGCCACATAACCTGGGGAACTGACCTACTCTTCTCCCAGCTGCGGAAGGAACTAGTGGGCCGCTTCCCTCAAATGATTCCCGACATTAAACCGCAGGTTTTTACAAACTGCATGCAGGAAATCCTAAACGGCAAGCAAAAAGTTATTTCCGTCATTCTGTGAACTTTCTGCTGTTTTATGCAATTCGGTGCGTTTTACTGGGTGCGATGTGAAATATGAAAGTTAAATACACAAAGCAGTCTAGGGAGAAACACTGTCAGAGGTCACAGGAGACCTGATAATGGGTTGCAGGTTCAAGACAACAAACCTAAACATAGAGATGTTGTGAAAAAACAAAAATGGGTAAGATAAACTCAGGGTTTCCCTCTGTGTACTATCAGCCTGGTGGGCCACCAGGCTGATAGTAGATATCAGTTTTCTTTTATGATTTTTTTTAAGACTTTTTAATTGACGTTTAGGTATTAATCTTCCAGTCTTCCAAAAATGCATAACTATCAAATTATATTTTCAAATTCCCTCTCGCATCTAAACATTTTTTAACTCAAAAACACGGCGGGCGGCCGAACGACTGGCATAGCGCCCTGAGCGCCGGGCTCGGCAGGCCTTCTGGGGGAAACCCTGTAAACTATTTGCAAGTCCATATTCAAATCCAATCGAGAAACTTGTGTTTGCCGTCACTTTCCATCCAATCCGAGCGAGTTCATCTCCAAACGAGGATGGGCAAACACTTCAGTTTCTAATTTCCGCAAACGTAGTGGAAAGCAAACCACTTTTGCAGCCGTAACTGCAGCAAAAGGAGGACGTGAAGTTGAGAAAAAGTTACATTTTCACAACTGTGGGGCATTCTGTGTCGGCCTAATGGAAATGCAATGAGTTCCAAATGACAAAATGTGAAACGTACATGAAAAAATAAATAGATAAAATTGCAAAGGCAGTGTGTGAAAGTCTCAGATGCCCCTCGTGATGCACTGAAAATGCAAACAATGGTCGCCGCTGTTTCTTTGTTAAAATGCACCAGACATTCTTCTGAGCGTGGGATTAGCAAATAAGACATGCATTCACTACAGTGGGAGTCGTACTTTCTTTGGAAAACAAGATGCCAGTTCATACCAAGTGCAGCTGAAAAACAAAATAAAAGCCTGTTGAATTATTATGCTGTGAGGGGATTTAACACTGAGGAGAGCTCTTGCAGCAAATCCACAGGCGGCCAGTGTGAACACTGTACCCTAAAGTAGTGCAGTGGGACACCGGGGAGCTCATTTACAACCATTGAACAGAGGAGGGAAAGTGATTTAAGGCTAAGTGTGCTGGATACAACTCAGTCAATGAATGCAATCGATTCCCCCATTAAGGTCACCACAGCCCACACTGAACGTGGCGATTTTTGATGCCCGTTTGTACACTTTGTTTTCCACCCACTGAGCCGCGCCGACACAGACGAAAACGACGCTCACGTTTGGCCACGCCGCCGTCATCGGACGCATACAGTCCCGTCAACGCCAGCCGTCGCCGGCCGGAGACGTACCTTGCACAGCTGGAAATGTTCCGACTGGAGAGTCTCCTGGACGACATCGTTTTCCCTGGGAGTACCCGGCTGAGCAGTTGCTGAGGAGGAGGAGGAGGAGGAGGAAGACGCCGCTGTCAAGCCGTCCAGCACCTTCCTTATGTTAAACTTCTTCATTTCCTCCCCCCGCGTTACAGACGCGACGCTTGAAGAAAACAGCCCGAGCGAGCTACCATTAATTGGATTGAGACGGGGGCGCGGGGGGCGAGGGGGGAGGGGGGTAGCTGCTAGCTAGTTAGCCGAAATAACGCACAGTTAATATGTTTCTCTGCACATCTCACATGTTACGGAGGGTGTTGCCAACCCACTCCCAAAAAGCGCCCGAGTCGCAAGCATTGATTTAGAGCGTCCCTTCCGACAGCCGTGTTAATCCGCCATTCAGGAGGGCAAGCTTTGGCGTTATTTTATGGGGATCAACCGCTTCGGCGAACTGCCTCACCAGCCAGCGCTCAGCGGGTAGCGAGCTGGCTACGGAAACGCAGTGAACTGCAGCGAGGACTGCGCCTGCGCGTTCGACGGAGAGGGAGGGGAAGGGAGAGGAGGAGGGGAGCGGGGGGGTGCACCACACTCCCCTCTCTCGGTACAACACCGGTGTTACAGCGGATTCAGCGACCCTACTGAACGGTGTTCCTTTCTAGTCGGCACATCCGGAAGGAGACGTTTGTTAAAAGTATCAAGAAAAGGACCAACATTTTAAAACTGCGCCTCAACAGGAAGTGGGCTTTTTCAGTTTCTTGTGTTGGATGCTGAAAATAAAGCAAAAACTTTTTATGGGGATCTTTGGCATGTTTTGTTGAATTGATTTTTAATTTCACACAGTTAGTGCATCGTAGCTTAGTGTAGAAAGTTCTGTGTGCTCTTCTTAGCAGTAGTATGGTAAATTTTAAATGTTTTTTAATATCAAACTGAATGACATGGGTAGAGTAATATGACTTGATTTTATTTCACAGATCTTGTTTTATCATTTATACATACATTTATTATTATTTTTCCTAAATGTGTCGACTGTGATGTGTGTTTGTGCTGTGTGTCTTTGTGCCATTACCAAAGCAACATTTCCATTTTATGTAAGTTTAATGGACAATAAAGGAGTCTAAAGTCTAAAGTCTAATTATAAGCTGAAATTTGCTCATGAGTAAAACATTTCAATCAGTGCTACATTTGCTGTGTGAACTGTTCTTGAGGGGTGGAAAAAAGCGTATATAGATGATAATAGACATGATTATTACAGCCTGGAATGTGCAATGCGCGTAAAGCATACAGTATGCAATAGTGAAAATGATTACTAGTTTTTTTTTTCTCACACAATTTCCCACACCAACTACAGTAATTTAGCAACCTATAGTCTAAAACACTATAGGAAACCTTTCTTTACTGTTACTCCTTCCCCCCACCCCAAGTACAAAGTTAAAATGACTTTGTTAAAATATTTGTATGACTGACACAACAGGTCTCTTTTTCATCACTACAAAGAACTCAAAACAGTCATTGTCATTTCAATTTCAATCCCAATTAAATATGTTCCTGGATAAGATGCTGCGATTCTGTATCGGGACGTCTGACATAAAGACAGAGATTGTTTCTATCTGTCGTTGGACCGACTCAGACAGCCTGCAGCGAACCGGGCCTTTAGCAGAATGATGAAGTTAAAGTCAGAAGTTTCTCTGCGGCCGAATCGTTTCTGTGTTTGTTGAGGGTCCAGTGGAGGCGTTTTCCCGCTACCGCGCGCGCAATTACGGAAGTAAATAAAAACGTAATTTTAACATGAGACCTATATCTTCATTCACAAACAATTCTACATTATTAGTTTTACACATAGAAAAAAAGGAAGTGCGTCCGCCTCCTCCTCTTATCTGCAGATAAAACTGACATGAAATGGCGTTCGAGCTTCAGCCTGTCACGTGGTACTTTCTGGGCTTCACCTTGCTGACGTCACCCGCTTCGGGCTTACGCAACACAGGCAGTGACGTTGCTAGATAGTAAACCGCGTCACAGAGGCTATTACTCTTATTCATCTTCCTTCAGCAAGTCAGTAGCAGAGAATCTGTGGCACATTGAAGAGAATTTTTTGAGAAGAAATCAGGACAAAACATTTGAGAGAATGAGTTGGATATACGAAGGTTTACAGTGGATTGGATCAGGACTGGGTTTCACTGATACTGAGAAACCCTCACCTGATGTCAACGATGAGGATTTAGAAATAGGATTCATCCCCTACCCTGAAAATTTGGATTTGGTGGCGAAAACCGCTAAATTTTGCACCGGAGTACCGATGACGAGGATTGATATAATGAGAGCAATAGTCCCACCTCCTGAAACTAAAACAAAATCAACCCAAACGTATTATGATGAATTCCGCTTTCCATTATTTCTTGACGGGACCATAAGAAAAACAGAATCAGATCTTGATGAGCCCAAAAAACCTAAGGAAAAGGAGCCAGAACCGGAGAGCAAACTATGGGCATATTTTTTATACCTTTTCAGCGAGGAAATTGTCAACATAACTTTAGGAAATCTCTGTGATGCTCTTATCAAAGGATTTTGGTGGTGCTGTGATTTCATTTCAGAACTCAATGATGCCTTGCAAGGATGTGACGGTTTTGAAAATTTTTCTGACAGTGAGGACGAAACGAGTCCACCGTTCGAATATCCAACAATTCTTTAGCCTTGTTGGGATCTATTTATATCTATTGAGAGACCTAGATTCTGATGGCCAGTGCACTTGTTTGATTGTGGTTGAGAGGTTCTGGCTAGAACCTCTCAACCTGGACAGACATAGCCAGAACCTCTGGCCTCGATGCGTGACTGTGGTTCTGCAACCAGGCTTCTTCACAAAAGAGGGAAGAAGGGAGCAGGAGATTGACAAGTGGATTTGCGCAGTGTCTGCAGTGAAGCGGCCGCTTCATTGCAGACTGGTCAGAAATGATGGAGAGAAAAATGATGAAGAGAGAAATGATGAAGAGAGAAATGATGAAGAGAGAAATGATGAAGAGAGAAATGATGAAGAGAAAAATGATGGAGAGAGAAATGATGGAGAGAGAAAGATGAAGAGATGATAAAGAGAAAAATGATGGAGAGAAAAATGATGGAGAGAAAAATGATGAAGAGATGATGGAGAGAAAAATGATGGAGAGAAAAATGATGGAGAGAGAAATGATGGAGAGAGAAATGATGGAGAGAAAAATGATGGAGAGAGAAATGATGGAGAGAGAAATGATGGAGAGAGAAATGATGGAGAGAAAAATGATGGAGAGAAAAATGATGAAGAGAGAAATGATGAAGAGAGAAATGATGGAGAGAGAAATGATGGAGAGAAAAATGATGGAGAGAGAAATGATGGAGAGAAAAATGATGGAGAGAGAAAAGATGAAGAGAGAATTGATGAAGAGAGATGATGAAGGGAAAAATGATGAAGAGAGATGATGAAGAGAAAAATGATGAAGAGAAAACTCTGCCAGACAAAGAGTTTGTGGGATTTATGAGTTATGATGTTCAACCATTAATTACTGTCGGTCTATCTATCTATCCAAATAAAGTTTGCATGTTCTCCCTGTGTGTGCGTGGGTTCTCTCCAGGTTCTCCGGCTTCCTCCCACAGTCCAAAAACATGACTGTTAGTGTAACACAGTTGAGAAGGGTACAATATGTTTTAGGTAGATGGGCCAATAGGTTCGGCTGTCGGAGCACGATGGGTGTTTAAATGACACACAAACACAGTTGAGTGAATTTAAAGAACAATTAGCTTTAGTAACATGAACTATAAACTCACAATTGGACAAGACATACAGTTAAGAAAATAAAATTACACACAATAAAATACATAAAATAAAAACAACAATACTTGGCCAAGTGCTAAATATCAAATTCAAATCTGTTGAGTGCACCAGGGTAGTTTGCGCTCTAGTCTCTTTTAAATGACAGATGAATCAAATGAAATCCTGATTCAGGTCTCACTCAACATGGGAGGAAATCCAGATCTTTCTAAGTCCAGGTGGGAAGGCTCGCCATCGAGGTCAGTGGAGGAATTCACTCCAGGACAGTTATATTGGGGATCCACATCAGGAACAATCCAGGAGAAGAGAGAAAAGCAAAAAACAAAAACCAAAAAAAAAAAAAAACCTGATGTGTCAACAGACAGGACCAGCAGAAATATAGAATTATTATTAAACCGTTCTAGCTCATTATGTTTCCTAACTGTTGAAAAATCCTTTTCCAAGAACAATAATAAAACATTACATTTTACACAAACTCAGCAAAGATTCACATTTGAATAACTAAGTAGGTCAAATAAAGATCATTACTTGACGACAACAAGATAAAAGAACAAAAACCAAATAAAAGACACAAAATATGCTCACCGATCTCAGTGCGGCACGTTCAAAACAACTAGACAGGGACTCTCATTCCAGACACGGAGGGCACTAGACAGTGTAAAATGCATATTTTTTAAGTTTTAACTTAAACAACAAGAATTAAGTAAAATAAAAATAGATTATTATATAGGCTTTACTTTCAGTTGAACTGAAAACAACTGCCAATCAACTGCCAGAAAGTGCAAACAGTTCCAACTGATCTTAGCGGTTCTAACAGCAGAAAAACTGAAGTTCAGTTTTCTGAAACTTACAACTCTTTCTAACTTTTAAGATGGATTTAAACAATAACTATTTACAAAAAAGGTTCCTTCAAAGTCAATAAATAATATTAGAAACAAATCAAAAGACTCTCACTCTGGCTCAGCTGTCTGATCAGGGTCGGATCTCCCGCTCACAATTAACGCTGTCAACACGGGAAAGAAGGTGGAGCCTTTGTGGCATTCTGCTCTCTGATTGGTCGAAACATTCATGGGAACCAAACTTCCTATAGGCCAGGCAGACCACCCCGCCTACCCAATCTCTGTGTCCCAAAGGGCTATCCCCACTTTATGTGGGTTACACCAGGTTAATTGGGCTTTCCAGATTCTCCTTAGGTGTGAGTATGTGTGTGTTGTTTGTCCTGTTTGTCTTTGTGTTGCCCTGCGACAGACTGGCGACCTGTCCAGGGTGACCCCGCCTCTCGCCCGGAACGCAGCTGGAGATAGGCACCAGCACCTCCTGACCCCGTTAGGGAGAAGGGTGACGGAAAATGGATGGATGTGTGTGTGTGTGTGTGTGTGTGTGTGTGTGTGTGTGTGTGTATATATATATATATATATATATATATATATATATATATATATATATATATATATATATATATATATATATATATATATATATATATATATATATATATATATATATATATATGGCGGTAAATGCACCTTAAGTTGTTTGTCAATAATAAACAAAAGAAGAATTAGAAGAAGCATGTTGCCGGGAACCAGAGAAAGATATTTGACTGTCTTGTTAGTTCACATGAATGGGATGTCAACTGGGAGTCTACATTAGGGAGTGATCTCTTTCCAGTAAGTAAAATAATTAATGACAATATAAAGGCAAGAAGATTTCATATTAACAAGTTGGTGCTTTAATAAAGCTAATTGGCTAAAATTTACAATATATTGTGAAAAACCAGTCATATGGTTACATTAAAAGGCAAAGTTGAAGAATGTACAAGTCAGATAGCAGAACATATTTTAAATGCTGTAAATTTAGCATACCAAAAATAAAAGTAAAGGTGAGAAAAAAGTAGTTCCTTGGTGGAATGTCAAATGCATTAGAGCAAATAAAGATCGTAACAAGGCATTTAAAATACTACAGATAAATGTAACAACTGAAAACCTTATTGAATATAAAGGAAAAGAGCAATGGCTCGTAAAACTACTAAGGAAGCAAAAAAGAAAACATGGAGAGAATATTGTTCCTCAATAGGTTTAGAAATAAAATTACAGAAACTTTGGTCAATGTTTAGAAAATTGACCAAGTAACATTGAAATTAATATTAAAATGGTTTAATAAATATGGAAAGAAGGCTTTTAATACCAAATAGCTGGAAAAGGACAACAATACTACCATTTAATAAGCCAAGGAAAGATCCTATCAGTCCAAATAACTATAGACCAATAGCTTTAACTACTCATTTAAGTAAATGGATGGAGAAAGTAATAGTCAATAGATTAGGATTTATTCTTGAGCATAAGAAATGAATTAATGGATATCAGTGTAGCTGTAGAACAGCGAGATAAACAACTGATGCACTACCTAGAGTCAGTAATGACATAGAGAAAGCTTTAAAAATGAAGGAGATAATTATTGCAGCATTTTTTTGATATAGAAAAAGCATATGATTCATTACGGAGTGAAGGACTACTTATAAAAATTAATCAGACGGGAATAGGTGGGAAGATGTATAATTGGATAGCAATTTTTTTGCTGGATAGAAACGTAAGAGTGAAGATCAGAAATGATTATTCAAAAGAATTTAAGGTGGAAAATGGAGTTCCTCAAGGTAGTGCAATTAGTGCAATTGAAATCTGGATTATGTGCAGATGATGGGGCCATATGGATGAGAGGAAAGAATATAAAACATGTGGTAGGAAATATTAAGAAAGCAATTATTAAAGTAGAAAAATGGTCTTATGAATGGGGTTTTAAATGATCCGCTCTCTAGAGTTTTTGAGTTTTTCCAAATAATATATCGGTAGAAATTTTTCTTAGCTCAAACTCAGCTTTGCATAGGCATTCTTTGTACACTAGATGGCCCCGTCTACCAACATTGTGTTATCCTTCAATGTGCCGGCACGTCCTGAATTAAATCTCGCATCTCTTTTCAATACCGTGGACAACGTAACCAGCCGCTGTTCCTCCACATCGAGAAGAGCCAGTTGAGGTGTCTCGGGCATCTGGTCGGGAGGCGTCCAGGAGGAAAAGGAAGAGTGCAATAACCCTTTCTACATAATCACTTATCCTGTGAGCCACTGGTATATGAGTATTATGTCATTAGGATGACATCTGAAGAAAATAGAGAGGGGATGCAAATTTTGGCAGGATAAAATTACATATTGCAGACAAAATGCATCTCCCTGCTAACTTGGAGACATAAAGATTTAAGAGTGATTTCTCATTTTCTACATAATGACACTTGTTCTCTGAGTTACCACTGTAAGTTTCATATCAACAGGACAATAGACGGGGGATGCAAATATTAGCAGGCTCAGAAATTAAAATGAACCCCAGCCCCTACATTAATGGCTTAGACAGTTACAAAATGAGCCTTGGTTTTGTAATGCTTTGAGCTACTGTGGTGTTGAAAGAAAAATCAGGGAATTTCAAACCAGCTGCGGAGAACATGGTCATCAACGTTCGACTCATGTCTTAATAAAGGTGTAAAACCGTATTTATTTCAATTAATTTGCGAAATAAACAACGGATGCAATTCTTGGCAGGCATGCATTTCTCGGCATACCACCGGCAGACTTCTGACCTCACAACTCAGAATTGTTGCAACCGTAAGCGGTTGCTAATGTCCAGTTTCACGGTTGATACTGAATTTGGCGCGAGTGATTATTACTGTGCTCTCCCTTGTGCCCGGCATCATACCTCTGCTTTAAACCTTGATTCTTGAATCTGGAGGAGTTTTTGATAGCAGGTAAGACACTGGTAGCTTTACACAGGAAGCTATGAGGCGCTTGTAATGTTACGTCACATTGTTTATTCAAAAGCAATGTTCCAGAGTTTACGTGCACATGTGAGTATTAGAGCAACATAACCTCATAATTGTGGTTTAGACCAGCATTTGTCTTTTTCTCTAGCATTTGCAAAATTTGGCGTGCCAACTATAACAGAGAGGCGTGAAGGTTGTTGACAGTTCAGGGACTGAGTTGGATCAAGATGTATTTGAGGATGTTGTTAAGGATCCCTCTGCTGGAGTCCTAACCATCAAATATGAAACTGGTTTGTGCTATTTGTAATTCATATTTAGTATTTAATAAGCTCGCTATTTCATTGTGATTAGTGTTTTTTGTCTTTCATCTGCTTCTCTTATGGTTAGAATTTGTCTCCGTGGTGGAATCGCCTGAGGAATCTCAGCCAAGCTCATCTGATTCTCAAGAGACTCTCATTCTTTCAGAGAGTCCTTCTGCTAAACGCCAGCGCCTGGACACAGAAGCTAAGCACATAAGAATTGACTCTCAAAAACGAATGCAAAACAAAAAGCATTTTGTTGTAAAAGCCTTTATCACCGTTTTCCCCAGAAAACCTGCTTTGCTCAGTAGGCATGCTAGAACAGTTCTTGTGTTAAATGTTAAAAGTTGCAAAAAATTAGAGGTGCAATAATAGCTTGTCAAGAGTTTGCAGAGTTTGCACATCCTCGCACCAAGTGCAGTGCGTCAAATGTAGCTTAATTCATTTTTACTGTTACTGGTGCATAAAAAAACCCCTATTTAAAATGAACAAACTGGTAAAATAAAATAAATCCTGGTGATCCACCAGTCGTACTATCGCTTATATTTGAGAAGAGAATTTTGTGCTTGTTTGTTTTTCTTTACTAACAATTACTGTTTTGTTGTTTGAAGTTGGTGGAATCCATTCTTAACAACAAAGAAGGAATCCTGAAGGACGTCTGACATAAAGACAGAGATTGTTTCTATCTGTCGTTGGACCGACTCAGACAGCCTGCAGCGAACCGGGCCTTTAGCAGAATGATGAAGTTAAAGTCAGAAGTTTCTCTGCGGCCGAATCGTTTCTGTGTTTGTTGAGGGTCCAGTGGAGGCGTTTTCCCGCTACCGCGAGCGCAATTACGGAAGTAAATAAAAACGTAATTTTGACATGAGACCTATATTTTCATTCACAAACAATTCTACATTATTAGTTTTACACATAGAAAAAAAGGAAGTGCGTCCGCCTCCTCCTCTTATCTGCAGATAAAACTGACATGAAATGGCGTTCGAGCTTCAGCCTGTCACGTGGTACTTTCTGGGCTTCACCTTGCTGACGTCAGCTGCCCCGGGCTTACGCAACACAGGCAGTAAACCGCGTCACAGAGGCTATTACTCTTATTCATCTTGCTTCAGCAAGTCAGTAGCAGAGAATCTGTGGCACATTGAAGAGAATTTTTGAGAAGAAATCAAGACAAAACATTTGAGAGAATGAGTTGGATATACGAAGGTTTACAGAGGATTGGATCAGGACTGGGTCTCACTGATACTGAGAAACCCTCACCTGATGTCGACGATGAGGATTTAGAAATAGGATTCATCCCCTACCCTAAAAATTTGGATTTGGTGGCGAAAACCGCTAAATTTTGCACCGGAGTACCGATGACGAGGATTGATATAATGAGAGCGATACTCCCACCTCCTGAAACTAAAACAAAATCAACCCAAACATATTATGATGAATTCAGTTATTCATCATAATATGATGAATAACTTCTGACAGTTTCTGACGGAACTGTCAGAAACTGACTGAGAACTCCCTGAAAACGGTGATTGTCAGGATGCCCTGCATCTCCCCTCCCATCTGGCGAGGGAGGGGAGATGCAGACCGAAGGCGGAGCTAGCTCGGATTCTGAGGAGCCACAGACCGAGAGCAGCGATGATGCCCCCCTCCCCGACGCCCAGCTGGCCAAGAGGCCGGCATCAGAGTCCCCGCTTGACGCCACCAACACGGCGGAGAAGAGGGGGAGGATGGAGGAACTCCTCGTTTCATTCGGGGAGGAATCCATGCTCTCCCCCTCGGACTCCTTCAGCCAGGCCTCCATTTCGGAACTTGCTCACCAATCAACCCCGAAGGACCTAAATGAGGTATCGGCTTTAGAAAATCGACCGAACCAGAGAGTCCGAAGGGGGAACGGAGCTCCGGCCTGCCCCGTTCACCCATACGGGGCGGAGGACGAGCTCCGTTCACAGGACAGTCTCTGAGCTCGGCGTTAATAAAAGACCCGCCCGTTCGTACTGTTTAACTGTTTTATTCCTTTAAAATGTCTTACCTGTTCTTAACCATTATACTCATGGCTCTCACCTTCTCAACCATTAATGTTAGAAGCGTGAAGTCGCGAATTAGGGCGCAGAGTGTTTTATCCTTTTTAAGCTCCGTTCAGTCTGATGTGTTTTTATTACAAGAATGTGGTCTCCCGTTTTTAAAGAACTACACCCGGTGGCAGGATTTATGGCCACGACCGTCTACATGGAGCGGCTCAAATGAAAATAAAAATGACGGCGTGGCCATTTTAATTAACAACCCGCACATCTTGGTGAAGGGCAGCACTGTGGTGAGAGAGGGACGAGCACTTTTGACAAATCTGACTTTTAACGGACAGGATTTTAACCTCTTAAATATTTATGGTTTTAGTGATAAACATGACAGGTACGACTTTTTAGAGGAACTGCAGCCCCACATGCTGGGAAGAAAGCCATTAATAGTTGGGGATTTTAACTGCATTTTAACAAGAAAGGATAGGAAAAGAGACAGGCAGGATTTTAAGTTTGACAAAACATCGCTTTTATTACAGAGAATAGTTAGGGATTTTAAACTGACGGACTGTTTTAGAACCACCAGTCGTACTATCGCTTATATTTGAGAAGAGAATTTTTTTGTTTGTTTGTTTTTCTTTACTAACAATTTCTCTTTTTGTTGTTTGAAGTTGGTGGAATCCATTCTTAACAACAAAGAAGGAATCCTGAAGGACGTCTGACATAAAGACAGAGATTGTTTCTATCTGTCGTTGGACCGACTCAGACAGCCTGCAGCGAACCGGGCCTTTAGCAGAATGATGAAGTTAAAGTCAGAAGTTTCTCTGCGGCCGAATCGTTTCTGTGTTTGTTGAGGGTCCAGTGGAGGCGTTTTCCCGCTACCGCGCGCGCAATTACGGAAGTAAATAAAAACGTAATTTTAACATGAGACCTATATTTTCATTCACAAACAATTCTACATTATTAGTTTTACACATAGAAAAAAAGGAAGTGCGTCCGCCTCCTCCTCTTATCTGCAGATAAAACTGACATGAAATGGCGTTCGAGCTTCAGCCTGTCACGTGGTACTTTCTGGGCTTCACCTTGCTGACGTCACCCGCTTCGGGCTTACGCAACACAGGCAGTAAACCGCGTCACAGAGGCTATTACTCTTATTCATCTTGCTTCAGCAAGTCAGTAGCAGAGAATCTGTGGCACATTGAAGAGAATTTTTGAGAAGAAATCAAGACAAAACATTTGAGAGAATGAGTTGGATATCTGGAGGTTTACAGTGGATTGGATCAGGACTGGGTTTCACTGATACTGAGAAACCCTCACCTGATGTCAACGATGAGGATTTAGAAATAGGATTCATCCCGTACCCTAAAAATTTGGATCTGCCGGAGAAAACCACTAAATATTGCACCGGAGTACCGATGACGAGGATTGATCTAATGAGAGCAATACTCCCACCTCCTGAAACAAAAACAAAATCCACCCAAACATATTATGATGAATTCCGCTTTCCATTATTCCATGACGGGACCTTAAGACAAACAGAATCAGATCTTGATGAGCCCAAAAAACCTAAGGAAAAGGAGCCAGAACCGGAGAGCAAACTCTGGACATATTTTTTATACCTTTTCAGCGAGGAAATTGTCAACATAACTCTAGGAAATCTCTGTGATGCTCTTATCAAAGGATTTTGGTGGTGCTGTGATTTCATCTCAGAACTCAATGATGCCTTGCAAGATGTGACGGTTTCGAAGATTTATCTGGCAGGACGAAACGAGTCCACCGTTGGTGGACAAGTTGGTGCAAAATCCACCCAAACATATTATGATGAATTCAGTTATTCCACGACGGAACTGTCAGAAACTGACTGACAACTCCCTGAAAACGGTGATTGTCAGGATGCCCTGCATCTCCCCTCCCATCTGGCGAGGGAGGGGAGATGCTTCTCTTATGGTTAGAATTTGTCTCCGTGGTGGAATCGCCTGAGGAATCTCAGCCAAGCTCATCTGATTCTCAAGAGACTCTCATTCTTTCAGAGAGTCCTTCTGCTAAACGCCAGCGCCTGGACACAGAAGCTAAGCATATAAGAATTGACTCTCAAAAACGAATGCAAAACAAAAAGCATTTTGTTGTAAAAGCCTTTATCACCGTTTTCCCCAGAAAGCCGGTGGGAGGTTAAAAGCTACAGGGGTTCTAAAATCACTTTTTAAAAGTTTTCATTTTCTTAAAGGGAGGTTAAAAGCTACAGGGGTTCTTTTTTCTTAAATATGCTCCCATCCAAAATCTTGTCATTGCATTTGACTTTTCATTTGTGGAGACATTTAAAGCTTGTTTAAAATGAGTGCTGGTATAAAAGCTGCCTAAAAATAAAAACAGGTCTGGAACTCCTTTCCCTCCTTTTTCTTTCGGTTTGAACATTATGTTTCTTCTCAATCTTTCCCACCTAGAGTTCCAGATAAAATAAAAAAATGGCTCTTTGCAGCGCTAAAAACACTCTCCTAGGAGGGATAAAAACAGAACAGGTTAGTAAAAACAAGGGTAAAATCACAGCTTTGACTATTAAAATCTTGCCTTCTATTGTTAAATTTCTCATTTCCCAAAACCCGTCTTTGTTTTACTCTTTTTGTTATATCTGTCCAGTTCCTCCTCCATTTTTGTCAAATTTCACTCCTAGTATTTTTTGTTCATCTTGTATCTGTAGTTGTATTTTTGTCTTTTCACTGTTCTTCCATGGGCCGTAAAATTGCGCTTTCGTTTTTTCTTTGTTTAGTTTTGAACCCGACGCTTTCCTGAACCACTCTGTTAGCTGTAAAACCCTCTCCACTGATAAAAGATCTGTACATAAAATGTTAAAATCATCCATATATAAAAGACATTTGGCCTCCTGCCCTCCACTCCCCGGTACCGTGACTCCTAAAATCTGTGGGTCCCTTCTCAAGACCTGCGCCAGCGGCTCGATGCAGGCCACGTAGAGGAGGGCAGATGACGGACACCCCTGACGAACGCTGCAGTTCACTTTTGTAAAATCCCTAACTATTCTCTGTAATAAAAGCGATGTTTTGTCAAACTTAAAATCCTGTCTGTCTCTTTTTCTATCCTTTCTCGTTAAAATCCCCAACTATTAATGGCTTTCTTCCCAGCATGTGGGGCTGCAGTTCCTCTAAAAAGTCGTACCTGTCATGTTTATCACTAAAACCATAAATATTTAAGAGGTTAAAATCCTGTCCGTTAAAAGTCAGATTTGTCAAAAGTGCTCGTCCCTCTCTCACCACAGTGCTGCCCTTCACCAAGATGTGCGGGTTGTTAATTAAAATGGCCACGCCGTCATTTTTATTTTCATTTGAGCCGCTCCATGTAGACGGTCGTGGCCATAAATCCTGCCACCGGGTGTAGTTCTTTAAAAACGGGAGACCACATTCTTGTAATAAAAACACATCAGACTGAACGGAGCTTAAAAAGGATAAAACACTGCGCTCTAATTCGCGACTTCACACTTCTAACATTAATGGTTGAGAAGGTGAGAGCCATGAGTATAATGGTTAAGAACAGGTAAGACATTTTAAAGGAATAAAACAGTTAAACAGTACGAACGGGCGGGTCTTTTATTAACGCTTCCTTCCCCTCCCTGCTTCTCGCCAATCCCTCCTCTCTTCCTCCAATCAGAGGGCTTGGCGGGAGATTTGAATTTTCCGGCCCAGCAACGGCAACTTGCTCCGTTACATTTCCTGTTTCCGTTACTTTACCTTTTTTTAGTTTATTTGCAAAAGACTTTGGACAGTCTCTGAACAAATGGTCTTGTTCTCCGCACAAGTTACATTTCCGCCCGTTCGTACATTCATCGAAAATGTGACCCACCTCTCTACACTTACCGCAAAAAACTTTGTCGCAAGTTTCGGCCAGATGACCGTGTTCGCCGCACTTCCTACACAGCTTCGGCTGGCCCTGATAGTGGATGTAGTAGCCTCTATTCTCCCCCAGGACTAGCATGGATGGAAGATGTTTCAGGCCCTGGAAGCCTGGGGGTCTTCCCGCTGTTTAATGGGGACCCGCCAAGCGCAGTTCCAGATGCCGTCCGCATCCCGCACCTTCATAGCCTGGCCTTTCACAGTGCTATATCTACCCAGCCATATATAGATGTCTTCGGCACTGACAATCTCATTGAACATCCTGACAATCACCATTTTCAAGGAGTTGTCAGTCAGTTTCTAAAAGCCCAAAAAACCTAAGGAAAAGGAGCCAGAACCGGAGAGCAAACTATGGACATATTTTTCTATACCTTTTCAGCGAGGAAATTGTCAACATAACTCTAGGAAATCCTTGATGCTCTTATCAAAGGATTTTGGTGGTGCTGTGATTTCATCTCAGAACTCAATGATGCCTTGCAAGGATGTGACGGTTTCGAAGATTTATCTGACAGTGAGGACGAAACGAGTCCACCGTTGGTGGACAAGTTGGTGCAAAATCCACCCAAACATATTATGATGAATTCCGCTTTCCGTTATTCCACGACGGGACCAGAAGACAAACACAATCAGATCTTGAAAAGCCCAAAAAACCGAAGGGGGAAAAAGAGCCAGAACCGGAGAGTAGGCCTGTCGCGATAAACGATAAGTCAATTAATCGAACGATAAATTAAAACTATCGACCTCATTGTAATTATCGACTATATCGTTTCTTCCTTCTTTTTTCTCTTACTGTTGATAACACTGAATGAAAAAAGGCTCAACTCCGGTGCTCTCCACTTCCTCCCTTCCTTACTTCCTTAGTGTAATGCCCGGCGCGCGCTGCACGATCTTATGTCGCGGATTGTCGGCCCATTATCAAAACCTGAGAGACACATTAGCCGACAGAAATCCTCGCTATAACGGTTCGATCGAAACCGTGTTGTGTCCAACAATGGACACAAAATATTAAGTCCAGTTCACTAACTTTGAAACCAGGCATTAATCGATTCCTTACTGCAATCTACCTGCAATGCATGTGTCAGTCCTGACTGAATGAAAATCATTATAACTATATATGTCACGTTAACGGAGAACAGCTGAAAAGTTGCCGGGTTTTCTGGTAGAAATTTCGCTCCAACTCCTCCCCTAGTTATTTATATTTTCTTTGCACGAACTGTTGAATAAACATTCTGGTTGTTTCCGATGTCTGCTGGACTTCGGGTTGCATCGTGTCAGCTGTTCGGGATTCCCTCCGTGTTTCCCCTCAGAAAGCAGGAGGAGAATCCGCGCTTTCTGAGTGGCTGCCGGTCACATTCAACAGGCTGCGTCACTCTCCCAGTCTGGATAAATCCTTGATTTAGATCGGAGCGGCACAACACCGTAACATACAACACAAGTGACAATCTCAGAACGAAGAACGTTCTAAGATTGTCGTTCGGGGTAAAAAAATCCTGCAGTTTGAACTATTGCATCAGGCAGTGGGATGTCTTCTCTATTTAAATCTAATGATTACTGAAGGGCAATTTACTATACAGACTTCATAATCTGCACTCTTTTGGTTGAATGCAGTGTTTATTTCCACTTTGGCTTTATGTTTTTTAGTTTTTATTCAAGTACATTTATTGTTAATGGAGACTAAGAATCTATTTTATTTTAGGTTTTGGTTGTTTTATTTATTTTGTGTATCAGTCCCAGTGTTAAGTGTCTTTTTAAAGTAAAGTACGATTTCTTTGGCAGGAAATCGCATGTATTATTACGTAATTTCCATTAAATCAATGTAAAAAGGTCTTCATTATCGTTATCGTTTATTGCAATAATTTTTTGAGACAATTTATCGCCCAGCAAAATCTGTTATCGTGACAGGCCTACCGGAGAGCAAACTATGGACATATTTTTTATACCTTTTCAGCGAGGAAATTGTCAACATAACTCTAGGAAATCTATGTGATGCTCTTATCAAAGGATTTTGGTGGTGCTGTGATTTCATCTCAGAACTCAATGATGCCTTGCAAGGATGTGACGGTTTCGAAGATTTATCTGACAGTGAGTACGAAACGAGTCCACCGTTCGAATATCCAACAATTCTTTAGCCTTGAATCTGTCTGTCGGGATCTATTTATATCTATCGAGGGACCTAGATTCTGATGGCCAGTGCACTTGTTTTCTCAACCTGGACAGACATAGCCAGAACCTCTGGCCTCAATGCGTGACTATGGTTCTGGAACCAGTCTTCTTCACAAATGAGGGAAGAAGGGAGCAGGAGATTGACAAGTGGATTTGCGCAGTGTCTGCAGTGAAGCGGCCGCTTCATTGCAGACTGGTCAGTCATGATGAAGAGAAAAATGATTAAGAGAGAAATGATGAAGAGAAAAATGATGGAGAGATATGGAAGTAAATATGTGCCATCAGGATTTGAATAAAAAAATGCACATATTTACTTCCATAGTCCAACGACAGATAGAAACAATCTCTGTCTTTATGTCAGACATCCTGATATAAGACACGGTACCGACTATTAGTCGAGACGTAGCTCAAAGCCCCGGTACCACCCGGTACCACCCGCTGACTGTTCGCTCTGCTTCTCCTTAATGTTTCTACCAGGCGGGTTAAACTCGCTGCTGATGGGATCTGAGCTGGAGGTGAGCGGCTGTAATTCCAGACTTACATATCTAGAACTCAGAGGTGCTCAAAACATTATTTAGTGTTAACCCCTATACAGGAAAAATGGGAGAGTATTTCTTTCGGAGTTAACATTATTTTCATCTAAAAGAGTCATGTTTATACATTAGAGTGAAATCGTTTGAATTGGTCAAAAGAATCGGAGTACAAAAGTAGAGAAAATCATATCGGAGTAAATCAAGAATACCCCACTGAAGTTCCTTCAGTTTCGTTTCTTCCACCATCTTTTTATCCCGCAATGGAAACGGAGGGGACGGTTAGCTGTGTGCCAAGTAAGTCCCGAAATGGGTTGTAAATATATTTTACGTGGGGTTTTATTATTTGCTTTTTTTTTTTATTATGATGACGTATGGTCGTTTGGGAAAGGAGGGGTGCAGCGAGGAATTAACATGGTTGGCTAACTAGTTAGCATGTATGCTTCAGCTAGCTTAATTTAGCCGTTTCCAACAATGTCCGCAGAAAAAAACATCAGTGTTGTACAATGCTACGTCCATTATTGTATTTTACAAGTTAAGGCTGTCGCTATTTTTAAGCTGAGAGACGTAGTTTAAAAGAGCAGCGAGCTGTACTACGGAGCTAGCTCTGCTAGCATGTGGAGTCAGTGTTTCGACCAGAAAATGGCGCGAGAGGACTATGCTAGTAACGTTTCTTGAACGTTGAGCAACGATAGAAAAAAAAAAAAACCCAAAATCGAAGTTGTGCTTTGAATGCAAACTGTGTAAGTTGTCAGTTAAACATTTTTGATGTACTATTTTGTCCATAAACCCCATTTACATGGAGTTATATGGAGCTGATATGTTTTTTTTTTTTTTTTCATTTTAGTTGTGGTAATTGGCTAAATTCAAGTGAAGCGCCTAGCCCATTATAGATAGTTGTTAGCCACCCAGTGCTTCTTCCTCATGATGGTTTCAATCTTTTATCTTAGTTTTTTATTCACTTTGAAAAGTATGTTTATATGATTGTAGAAAAAAATATTTTTATACCATATGGGTAGGCCTGTCACGATAACATATTTTGCTGGGAGATAAATTGTCTCAAAAATTATTGCGATAAACGATAATATTGTTTGAAGACCTTTTTACATTGATTTAATGGAAAATTACATAATAATACATGCGATTTCCTTCCAAAGATAGATACACTTTACTTTCAAAAGAACACTGGGACTGATACACAAAATAAATAAAACCAAAAATAAAATAGAATCTTAGTCTTCATTAACAATAAATGTACTTGAATAAAAACTAAACAACATAAAGCCGAAGTGGAAATAAATGCTGCATTCAACCAAAACAGTGCAGATTATGAAGTCTGTATAGTAAATTGCCCTTCAGTAATCATTAGATTTAAATAGAGAAGACATCCGACTGCCTGATGCAATAGTTCAAACTGCAGGATTTTTTTACCCCGAACGACAATCTTAGAACGTTCTTCGTTCTGAGATTGTCACTTGTGTTGTATGTTACGGTGTTGTGCCGCTCCGATCTAAATCAAGGATTTGCCCAGACTGGGAGAGTGACGCAGCCTGTTGAATGTGACCGGCAGCCACTCAGAAAGCGCGGATTCTCCTCCTGCTTTCTGAGGGGAAACACGGAGGGAATCCCGAACAGCTGACACGATGCAACCCGAAGTCCAGCAGACATCGGAAACAACCAGAATGTTTATTCAACAGTTCGTGCAAAGAAAATATAAATAACTAGGGGAGGAGTTGGAGCGAAATTTCTACCAGAAAACCCGGCAACGTTTCAGCTGTTCTCCGTTAATGTGACATAAATAGTTATAATGATTTTCATTCAGTCAGGACTGACGCTAGCCACATGCATTGCAGGTAGATTGCAGTAAGGAATCGATTAATGCCTGGTTTCAAAGTTAGTGAACTGGACTTAATATTTTGTGTCCATTGTTGGACACAACACGGTTTCGATCGAACCGTTATAGCGAGGATTTCTGTCGGCTAATGTGTCTCTCAGGTTTTGATAATGGGCCGACAATCCGCGACATAAGATCGTGCAGCGCGCGCTGGGCATTACACTAAGGAAGTAAGGAAGGGAGGAAGTGGAGAGCACCGTAGTAGAGCCTTTTTTCATTCAGTGTCATCAACAGTAAGAGAAAAAAGAAGGAAGAAACGATATAGTCGATAATTACAATGAGGTCGATAGTTTTAATTTATCGTTCGATTAATTGACTTATCGTTTATCGCGACAGGCCTACTCTCCGGTTCTGGCTCTTTTTCCCCCCTTCGGTTTTTTGGGCTTGTCAAGATCTGATTGTGTTTGTCTTCTGGTCCCGTCGTGGAATAACGGAAAGCGGAATTCATCATAATATGTTTGGGTGGATTTTGCACCAACTTGTCCACCAACGGTGGACTCGTTTCGTCCTCACTGTCAGATAAATCTTCGAAACCGTCACATCCTTGCAAGGCATCATTGAGTTCTGAGATGAAATCACAGCACCACCAAAATCCTTTGATAAGAGCATCACATAGATATCCTAGAGTTATGTTGACAATTTCCTCGCTGAAAAGGTATAGAAAAATATGTCCATAGTTTGCTCTCCGGTAGGCCTGTCACGATAACAGATTTTGCTGGGCGATAAATTGTCTCAAAAAATTATTGCGATAAACGATAACGATAATGAAGACCTTTTTACATTGATTTAATGGAAATTACGTAATAATACATGCGATTTCCTGCCAAAGAAATCGTACTTTACTTTAAAAAGACACTTAACACTGGGACTGATACACAAAATAAATAAAACAACCAAAACCTAAAATAAAATAGATTCTTAGTGACTAATAAACAAAAAAAGCATAAAACCAAAGTGGAAATAAATGCTGCATTCAACCAAAAGAGTGCAGATTATGAAGTCTGTATAGTAAATTGCCCTTCAGTAATCATTAGATTTAAATAGAGAAGACATCCGACTGCCTGATGCAATAGTTCAAACTGCAGGATTTTTTTACCCCGAACGACAATCTTAGAACGTTCTTCGTTCTGAGATTGTCACTTGTGTTGTATGTTACGGTGTTGTGCCGCTCCGATCTAAATCAAGGATTTATCCAGACTGGGAGAGTGACGCAGCCTGTTGAATGTGACCGGCAGCCACTCAGAAAGCGCGGATTCTCCTCCTGCTTTCTGAGGGGAAACACGGAGGGAATCCCGAACAGCTGACACGATGCAACCCGAAGTCCAGCAGACATCGGAAACAACCAGAATGTTTATTCAACAGTTCGTGCAAAGAAAATATAAATAACTAGGGGAGGAGTTGGAGCGAAATTTCTACCAGAAAACCCGGCAACGTTTCAGCTGTTCTCCGTTAACGTGACATAAATAGTTATAATGATTTTCATTCAGTCAGGACTGACGCTAGCCACATGCATTGCAGGTAGATTGCAGTAAGGAATCAATTAATGCCTGGTTTCAAAGTTAGTGAACTGGACTTATTATTTTGTGTCCATTGTTGGACACAACACGGTTTCGATCGAACCGTTATAGCGAGGATTTCTGTCGGCTAATGTGTCTCTCAGGTTTTGATAATGGGCCGACAATCCACGACATAAGATCGTGCAGCGCGCGCTGGGCATTACACTAAGGAAGTAAGGAAGGGAGGAAGTGGAGAGCACCGTAGTAGAGCCTTTTTTCATTCAGTGTCATCAACAGTAAGAGAAAAAAGAAGGAAGAAACGATATAGTCGATAATTACAATGAGGTCGATAGTTTTAATTTATCGTTCGATTAATTGACTTATCGTTTATTGCGACAGGCCTACTCTCTGGTTCTGGCTCTTTTTCCCCCTTCGGTTTTTTGGGCTTGTCAAGATCTGATTGTGTTTGTCTTCTGGTCCTGTCGTGGAATAACGGAAAGCGGAATTCATCATAATATGTTTGGGTGGATTTTGCACCAACTTGTCCACCAACGGTGGACTCGTTTCGTCCTCACTGTCAGATAAATCTTCGAAACCGTCACATCCTTGCAAGGCATCATTGAGTTCTGAGATGAAATCACAGCACCACCAAAATCCTTTGATAAGAGCATCACATAGATATCCTAGAGTTATGTTGACAATTTCCTCGCTGAAAAGGTATAGAAAAATATGTCCATAGTTTGCTCTCCGGTTCTGGCTTCTTTTCCTTAGGTTTTTTGGAATCGTCAAGATCTGATTCTGTTTGTCTTATGGTCCCGTCATGGAATAATGGAAAGCGGAATTCATCATAATATGTTTGGGTGGATTTTGTTTTTGTTTCAGGAGGTGGGAGTATTGCTCTCATTATATCAATCCTCGTCATCGGTACTCCGGTGCAATATTTAGTGGTTTTCTCCGGCAGATCCAAATTTTTAGGGTAGGGGATGAATCCTATTTTTAAATCCTCATCGTTGACATCAGGTGAGGGTTTCTCAGTATCAGTGAGACCCAGTCCTGATCCAATCCACTGTAAACCTTCGTATATCCAACTCATTCTCGCAAATGTTTCGTCTTGATTTCTTCTCAAAAATTCTCTTCAATGTGCCACAGATTCTCTGCTACTGACTTGCTGAAGCAAGATGAATAAGAGTAATAGCCTCTGTGACGCGGTTTACTATCTAGCAACGTCACTGCCTGTGTTGCGTAAGCCCGAAGCGGGTGACGTCAGCAAGGTGAAGCCCAGAAAGTACCACGTGACAGGCTGAAGCTCGAACGCCATTTCATGTCAGTTTTATCTGCAGATAAGAGGAGGAGGCGGACGCACTTCCTTTTTTTCTATGTGTAAAACTAATAATGTAGAATTGTTTGTGAATGAAAATATAGGTCTCATGTTAAAATTACGTTTTTATTTACTTCCGTAATTGCGCGCGGTAGCGGGAAAACGCCTCCACTGGACCCTCAACAAACACAGAAACGATTCGGCCGCAGAGAAACTTCTGACTTTAACTTCATCATTCTGCTAAAGGCCCGGTTCGCTGCAGGCTGTCTGAGTCGGTCCGGAGAGAGAAATGATGAAGAGAGAAATGATGAAGAGAAAAATGATGAAGAGAGAAATGATGAAGAGAAAAATGACTCAAAAAGCGAAGCTCTCGATTTACCGGACGATGGACGTTTCCACCCTCCAAATGGGTTTTCTCCATAGGGTGTCTGGCCTCTCCCTTAGAGATAGAGTGAGCAGTTCAGTTATTCGGGAGCAAGTCAGAGTGGAGCCGCTGCTCCTCCACATGGAGAGGAGCCACTTGAGGTGTCTGACATTTGTCCAGGAGGCCTCCTGGACGCCTCCCTAGTGAGGTGTGTCGGACACGTCAGGGAGTGATTTTGTGGAAATGAATGAGTGTTATGATGGCGAGAAAAATGAAGGGATATGTTACACTCGACGCAAAAAATCAAGACAACTAACAGAATCGTCTGTTTCTGAAACTGAAGGAAAAACAGTTGTGATGATAGAGTTTAAAATAGTTTTGAAAACGGTCAAAGAGGGTCTGTCCTTTGGTAAGTGGAATCTGATTAAACTTACTAAAGAAATCAACTCACTGGTTGGAAAAGTGAGATATGTTAAAGTGTTGAGAGATGGATCATTATTAATCACTTATGATTAATATGAAATGAAAAGAAAGGGCACTGGACATAAAAGAAGTTCTAGGTGAGAATGTAAGGGGGGGAGAATGCTAGACAACAGGAAATATGTGTGTTGCGTAATTTCAGGTATTTCACCTGATGTGCCAGTTGATGACATTAAATCAAATATGTCAGGAGGGAAAGTAGTTGAAGTTTGAGGGTTGAAAAGAAATAAAAATGGAGGAAGGGGTGATAGTTTTTCTATCATATTAAAGTTTGAAGAGAAAACTCTGCCAGACAAAGAGTTTGTCTGGCAGAGACAAACTCTTTGTTTGTCTCATAACTCATCATATATGAGTTATGATGTTCAACCATTAATTACAGTCGGTCTATCTATCTATCTATCTATCTATCTATCTATCTATCTATCTATCTATCTATCTATCTATCTATCTATCTATCTATCTATCTATCTATCTATCTATCTATCTATCTATCTATCTATCTATCTATCTATCTATCTATCTATCTATCTATCTATCTATCTATCTATCTATCTATCTATCTATATACACACATATATATATGGGTGTGTGTGTGTGTGTGTATGGATGGGTATAATTTGCACTTTCCTCCATATCATTGAGGTTTGTATTATTGTATTCCCTCTGAGATCATTGATGAGCACACTCCAGCCTAGTAGGTGGCAGTAAAAAGTTGTTTGTCAATAATAAACAAAAGAAGAATAAGAAGAAGCATGTTGCTGGGAACCAGAGAAAGATATTTGACTGTCTTGTTAGTTCACATGAATGGGATGTCAACTGGGAGTCTACATTAGGGAGTGATCTCTTTCCAATAAGTAAAATAATTAATGACAATATAAAGGCAAGAAGATTTCATATTAACAAGTTGGTGCTTTAATAAAGCTAATTGGCTAAAATTTACAATATATTGTGAAAAACCAGTCATATGGTTACATTAAAAGGCAAAGTTGAAGAATGTACAAGTCAGATAACAGAACATATTTTAAATGCTGTAAATTCTAGCATACCAAAAATAAAAGTAAAGGTGAGAAAAAAGTAGTTCCTTGGTGGAATGTCAAATGTAGTAGAGCAAATAAAGATCGTAACAAGGCATTTAAAATACTAGATAAATGTAACAACTGAAAACCTTATTGAATATAAAGGAAAAGAGCAATGGCTCGTAAAACTACTAAGGAAGCAAAAAAGAAAACATGGAGAGAATATTGTTCCTCAATAGGTTTAGAAATAAAATTACAGAAACTTTGGTCAGTGTTTAGAAAATTGACCAAGTAACATTGAAATTAATATTAAAATGGTTTAATAAATATGGAAAGAAGGCTTTTAATACCAAATAGCTGGAAAAGGACAACAATACTACCATTTAATAAGCCAAGGAAAGATCCTATCAGTCCAAATAACTATAGACCAATAGCTTTAACTACTCATTTAAGTAAATGGATGGAGAAAGTAATAGTCAATAGATTAGGATTTATTCTTGAGCATAAGAAATGAATTAATGGATATCAGTGTAGCTGTAGAAAAGGGAGATAAACAACTGATGCACTACCTAGAGTCAGTAATGACATAGAGAAAGCTTTAAAAATGAAGGAGATAATTATTGCAGCATTTTTTTGATATAGAAAAAGCATATGATTCATTACGGAGTGAAGGACTACTTATAAAAATTAATCAGACAGGAATAGGTGGGAAGATGTATAATTGGATAGCAATTTTTTTGCTGGATAGAAACGTAAGAGTGAAGATCAGAAATGATTATTCAAAAGAATTTAAGGTGGAAAATGGAGTTCCTCAAGGTAGTGCAATTAGTGCAATTGAAATCTGGATTATGTGCAGATGATGGGGCCATATGGATGAGAGGAAAGAATATAAAACATGTGGTAGGAAATATTAAGAAAGCAATTATTAAAGTAGAAAAATGGTCTTATGAATGGGGTTTTAAATGATCCGCTCTCTAGAGTTTTTGAGTTTTTCCAAATAATATATCGGTAGAAATTTTTCTTAGCTCAAACTCAGCTTTGCATAGGCATTCTTTGTACACTAGATGGCCCCGTCTACCAACATTGTGTTATCCTTCAATGTGCCGACATGTCCTGAATTAAATCTCGCATCTCATTTCAATACCGTGGACAACGTAACCAACACACAGAGACATATTCACAGTAAATGTGCCTTCCAGACTTTGTTGTTTTGCTTTATTGAGTTCAGTCATATTTAGCTTTCAGCTCCCGCCTGCAGTTTATTTTACCACACCAAGTGGCACTCACGAGTGTGCAGGGAAGAAAATCCAAGGCTGATAGTTCTATGTCTGCTTTCTACAGATAAGGAGTGCTGAATTTCCTCCATGGGCCAGTTGGAAATGGGTCACTCGAGGCACATTATCCGTCAAAGAAGAGGAACAGCGAGGCCACGAACATGGACTCGCAGTTAATAAGGCGTTCTTTTGTTTTTTTTGGTTTGTTTTACAAGTTAGGTTGCTTTTAAATTTTCATGCAACCATGCATATGTGAACAAAGTTCCCAGAGAAAATCCTCACTGGAGGGCAGATAAAATAAGGCGTATTAATAATGTACAAGTAAAAAGGATCCTCGCCGAGAGTGAGTCTTCTTCAGACTGTCATATTTTCACACAACAAAACAAGAAGAGCTGCTTTTGTGCACCATGTAAGAAAAAGGGCTGGGACTAGCAGTTTTGCTTGACTCCTGAACGCAGGTCTGTAGTATCTGGTTCGAAGGGAGTCGTCCGAGAACAGCATGCCTGCATGTCCAAACACTGAATCCACTTGCTTTTCATTTTTGGTTGCGCTACATTGCATCAGGAAGAAATGACTAAAGAGGGAAGTCTTTCACCGCAATGTTTTATATGTACTTTGGAAATCCCTGCAGAATAATCAAGGCACCAACAGAGGAAGCATGATCATAATGAACCAGCTGACCATGACTTCAACCCAAGTTTTAGCCCCCTTTGTTCAAACTGACGAGAAAACAGTCAAATTGTGCAAAAATGCATCAACTGAGTTCAAAACTAAATTGTAGGTGAAGGAATGAGCACAGTGCAATGAGGCAGTGGCTCTCAAAGTGGGGTACAGCAGAGGGATGCTGTAGGAAAGTGCTAAAAAGATCGAGGCCGTCTTAATGTCTTTACCCACTCAAAAGTAAACCACTACTTGGTGTGTACGGGTACATCCGTACACCCGAGCTTCTGGGATGATTCTGAATTGGCTGAGTGACCATGATTCTTGGTAGATCTTATTTGAATTGGTTGTTGCCATTAGCCTGTTTTTTTTTTTTTTTTCCCCATTCCAAACCCAGTTGGGATTATTGTCCTGTTAAAGAGGCAGTATTATGTAAGATGAACTGCTTTGAGCTTTACATCGTATTATAGTGTTATTCCCTCATTACCTGGAGTGTTGCTTTGATTTTTTTTCATGCATGTTTGAGAAATCATATGATCTCCTGTGGCAACCATTCAGATTCCACACCTGGGTGGAACTAGCGCCGCCTCGAAGGACGAAGCTCATCTTCGGAGCCGCGGTTTCCAATCTTGTCTTTGACCTTACCAAGCACCCGTCCACCGCAACTCCCCCACTCAGCTCCTTCAGACTAGCCAGCAGCGATTAGCAAACACCTGGTGGAACTGCTGAGCTCATTATGCAAGCGACTTCGCAGTGCAACTCTAGTGAAAACATTGTTAAAGGGCTTATAGAGGAGCCATGTTATGGTGACTTCCTGAAGAGCGGGAATTTCTTAAAGAGACAGAACCTCAATTTTAGTGAGTTTAATTACAGAGTCAAATTTCTTCTAAGTCGTGTTTGGCAGCATTTTTATAATAACTGGAGGTAACAGTTACTTGATTGCGCTATAAAATGACACTATGTGCCTAATACTGCCCCTCTAATTCTCAATAGTGAAATAGTAAGATAATGTGAATTTATTTTCTGATGTTTCCATTAAGGAAGACATGGTCTTTCTTGGATATTTCAGAACATTTTCAGCCAAATTAAGGTCGAGCTCATTGCCGTACTTCGCCTCCAGCTGTTAAACGGCTCTCGGTGGTCTAACCTCTGCAAGACTTGCCTAATGGATGTGCAAGTCTCTTGTTGGAAAAGCGGCGTTTTAATGAAGAATGCTCATAATATATTGCGCCTCTGCTCTCTCTTGTGGTGTTTGTGAGGTTTGAGAGATTATTAGTTTCGCAGCTTCTGGCCTCTTGTTTTTAGTAGGTCAGCCACTCAGCGCCTCTTGCTCGTGCAGGGGAAGCGTCGTAGACTTTGTGTGTCACGCTGGTCTGCTTAATACCCTGGCTATCATTAAACGAGCTCCTCAGCAGAGGTGTTTATGAGGCAGCCCACACGCCGCACGCCATCGTAGCGAGGCAGAAACAGGAGTATGGGCTTCATGCCTGGGTGTGTGAGGCGGTGTGACCTTCGGCGGGAGAACTCGGGTTTGCTGTGGGTTCGCGACTCGGTGTGAAGAACAGGTTTCGTGTGAACAGCGGCAGGTTAAGTTTGGCTCTTTTGCTGATCCCTCACACTTCCTATGAGCCCGTCCCGGCGGCGCTCCTCCATTGGCCGAGACGGCGTCGCGCCACATCATTATGTCAGACAAGCAGACAAGCGGGGCACCTGCCTCATCAATATTTATACCGCCCCATGGGAAAGGCAAAGGGAAGGGGGGGCAATTTAAAACATTGTGTATGCATCAGTTGGACGAAACCTTGGCTGTGTGTGGGTCTTTCCTGTGCTTTAATATTTGAACACATTTTTGTAAGCGGCAGGCTAAATACTGTAGCAGTGCTCTTGCAGTTCACATGCCAGCACAGCTTCATGTAAGTTTTATTGCAGGGCCAAAGCATCCACCGGTTAGCATGTAGCATCACTGCATAAAAGAGGTCAAATATGAAATTCCACGAATGGAAAGTAAAATTAACTATTCAGCTTGGTAGTTTTTTTTTTAATTTTTTTATTTCCAGAGTTAAAACAAAGAAAAGGGGCAAGATTTTATTAAACTATCCCCCATCTTCAGGCCGTTTACAGTCACGCATTCCACATACGTGGAAATAATACGTGAAGATGTGAATCACGTGGCTTTCTGCCATCAAGCGCTCCAAATCCACACTTGATTTTCACAAGTGAAATTCATGGGATTTTTAAATGATCAATTTCCACTGGTGCCCTTTGTAGTTTTTTCTTTCTTTTTTTTCCCCTCCATTTAACCTTTTCATTTCATCCTTGTCTGTTTCACTTGGTTTCGATCGATTTTCTCTTGGTTTTGTTCAACTGTTTGAGCTGGAAATATGTTGATCAGTAAAGCTTCGTTTACTCTGCTACTCACTGGAGGCAGTGCAGCATGTGTTAAAGAAGAATATCTACTCAATAAGGCCTTGGTCTGAATATGTGAAATGGAAAAACTGCGGATCTATCTCGGATGTAAAATGTCAAACTTGAAAACAGAGGTAAATATTGGCTCTACCTCCGGGTGCAGAAAAAAAAACTTGCTTTTACTCGACAGCCGGAGTGAATTTTCAAAAGGTCAGAAGCCTATTCACAGATAAATACACAGCCATCCAAATGCATTCATAACTATTTAAAATTTTGCTAAGCTGCAGTGAATTTTATTGGGGTTTGGTTTGACCCACAACTATGAAGAAAAGGACTCATGGTTTCCTCAGTTATTTATTTTTTAAATAAATACAAAAATCACCCACACAGCTTGAAGCAACTTTATTTACTAATTAGGTGACTTCTCCAGGCAGCTGGTTTTATTTAAGGGTGCCAGGGTGAATTGGGATCGAATGTAACACACAACATGTTTTTATTTGTTAAACGTTTGAAACCATGATTCCTCACGAAAAAATGTGAGGATACCACAAGATCTTTAAAACGAATTCACAACAGTCTGTTGAGTTTTTCTCTGCACCATGTCTCCCAATAAGTCAATAAACATTTTTGTTTTATAGTTAATGAGCTGGTAGATATCGAATCTACCAATGAACTTTTTCACGGAAAGTTCATTGGAGGGTCATTTGAAAAATGCTGTCCTAAAAAGAGAAATAAACGTTGAAATAAACAGCATACAAAATCTCTTCAGTTTGCTGAGGACCATTTCTTGTGTAATCTTAATTCAATTATCAGAGACGTCATGAAATAGACAACAGAAGGCATAAAAAGATTTAATCCACTCCATTTTGACAAGTATAATTCAAATGATTGCCAACAGTAAATACAGTGTAATGATCTGAAAATAGCTTGGTTACTAATGGTAACAGAAGCGCTTCTCTTATTATATAACAGCGATAGACTTTCAGAGTCTAAATATTTAAGAAACTGATAAAAACCAGAAAGTCTTACAGCTATAGTCTTTTCTGTCTACTGTAATACTGTAACACATATAGAATACAATCTGAATACCAAAATATGATACACAGTTCATACATTCACAAAACAAATGTACGTCAAATAACTTATAGTCGCACCTAGCTCTGACATTAGATGTATTATTATAAAAGATACAAATTTTACACTTGATTTACACATATTTCAAGACCATAGAATTGTGTCGAACGTATAAAAGACAAAAGTTTTAATGAAAATGTGGCACTTGAAGTTGTCCTCTGCTACATTCATGACACAGTCCTGTGGGACAGAGAAATAAATATACATTTTTCAAAATAAATAAATAAATGTAAAAGTTCACGTAAGCAATATTTTGACCTTTTTGGGTTCATTTTACATGACAAAATATGCCTGTGTGCACGCTAAAGGAGGAATAACATCCACTAGCTAGCTTAGCATCTCTTAGCTTAGCATAAAACTAGACAGGCCTCGCTCAAAGGTTACAAAAATCCACATACGTTTTCTAATGTTTTCTAATTAAAACATCCAAGTGTTAAAAATGTGAGTTTGTGCCTAGTCATATTTAGCAACATACATAAAGACCGGGCTGTGATTAAAAATAAGAAACAAATTGTACATCAACGTTATGTGATCAGTAGTAATGCAACAAAATACAATCGGTGGAACTGAAAACGATAAACTCAGTGAATATTGTCCATCCGTCCATCCGTCCCCACAGATTTCTAATCTTTTTTACTTAAATCCTAGCTCAAACAAATTTAATGTCTTACAGGCATGAACAGAACAAAACCAAAAGGAGTTTAATTTTCTTTATTGAAGATAAAAATCCATCTAAACACACCTAGCCTGAGGTGAAAAAAAAACAAAAGCAAAAAGATTGCTCACATTATGAAGTAGCTATTATTAATCACATTTCCAGCATCAGTTTCTCTAGCAAAATATAGAGAATACTGTCAAACCGTTAAGACTCAGGTCTAACGGTTTGCCTGGAGGGCCGTTTCTGCAGGTACTAAGGCCACCGGCCTCCCACTCGGCCATGAAAATGTTTGCATAGGCCGGTGCAAACCTTTTTCCCATGGCTGTGCCCTTGACCTGCAGGAAAAATTGGCCATCGAAAACAAAATCATTGCGCTTTAAATTAATTTCTAATAGCTGAATTAGTTCTCGATCTGGCCTCCTCGAATCTGGGTATTTCAAAAATATGTTTTTAATGCAGCCAATTCCTTCATCTATGTCAATATTTGTGTACAAACTGTCAATGTCAATTGTGAATAAAATAGAGTCCTGAGGTAAAGAAATTAATTTGACTTTTTCTACAAAATCATATGTGTCTTTGATGTAACTTTGGTGCCGAATTGAGAGAGGATAGAGGTAATGATCAATAAACTCTGCTGTTAATAGTGTTTCGCTACCACAGTCAGAGACGATCGGTCTGCCGGGGAGGGATTTCGTGTGGCTTTGCTCCATTTTTCAGGCTCTTTGTGGATTTTTGGGAGCAGGTAAAACCCCCTGGGGCCCTGGGCTCAGGGGGGCCATGCAGGTACGTTTTTTTGTTTTCGTCTTAATAAATTTCTTTCTGTGTAGGTCATCTAAAATTTTGGTTATAAGGGGGGCCGTCTCCGTGTAAATTGGGGTGTCTCATTTTCTGTAATAAATCCCTCCCACAGATACTGCTCCCTGTCCATGATGAATATGGAGCTGCCCTTATCTGCAGGTTTAATTATAATGTTAGGGTTAGAGATGAGTTCTTTCAGTGCTTTAGTTTCATCCCAATTCAAATTAGGCGTACTTTTAATAAATTTAAATTCCTTCTCCAAATAATCTAGGCCCTGGGAAATTAATTTCTCCACCTCAGGAGGAAGAGCGGCGATTGGAGGAGACCAGTCTGACTCTGGCATAAAAGGTAAGTTAGTATTATTATCAGTAGCAACATCATCTTTATAGTAAATGGCCAATGTAATCCTGCTGTGATATCTCTGTAAATCATATCTCATTTGCATTCTTATATTTTTCAAAATACTATTATCTGGGTAGGAATGAAGGTTAAACCTTCAAAGAACTGGATTGAAGTACGCTGAAAGACTTCAGTATTCTGAACGCTGAGGGCGTAATCTTACAACTTCAAGAACAGATGGGAAATCAATGTCAATGACACCGAGCTGTCTGGAAAAGGCTACAAAGCAATTTATAAGACGTCGGGAGCCCGGACAAAGAAAATGAAAGGCATTATCCACAAACTGGACAAAACAGGACATTGTTGAATCTTCCCAGGACTGGGTTCAAGACCATTCAGGTCACAAAAGAGCCAAGAAGAAGTTGAGATCAGTTGTCATGGGACAGAGCCACAGCAAAAATGGCATCCAGGGCAGAGTTCTAAGACCAGAACCAAAATGACCACATGGTCCTGTCTCATGTTTCCCAAACAACCTCCCAGTCATCCCCAAGAAGACACATGGGAAACTACTCTGTCCACTGTTGAGACAGCAGTGGAGCTTTGTGGAAAGTATCCCTTTACATCCGGAGCAAAACTAACACGAAAAACGACATGATGCCAGCAGTGAAACACGGTGGTGGCAGTGTAAAGCTCTGGGCCTGCTCTGCGGGTTCAAGGCCTGGTTTTAGCGTTTCTCGGCACTGTACATTCTTTTTCAGCATTCACAATTGGCAACAACGACCAGCCTTTCTTGCATAAATGTCAGTCAATATGTTTTCCTGTCTTTTAAATATAGCCAAAGGAAATGTGGTTTTATTTTATGACTTCATTGCTTAATATCTTCACACAACAGGTCGGCCATAGCTGTTGGATTAAATCAGGGGCATAATCTGACAGAATTCAATGGAATCATCTGGTCCGAATCGAGACCAGGAATTAAATACATAAAAATAGAATTTAGAACCTTTAGAAAATAATGTTATTAAATTATACGTGACCATTTTGGAACTACTTATCATAAAAATAATTAGGAGAAAAACTGAAGTGATGCGCAAAAGCCGGAGCACACAAGGGAAAAAAATAGCAATATGTGGGACCAAAATGACTGAATGAGTTGATGAAACTGAACCACTGTTAATAATTAGAGACAGATTTTATAAACAAATCCCTGCTCATTAGTGAGACAAAGTACATTTTGGTAATAAAGTCAGAAAAACTTGAGGAAAATGTTTTGTAGGAAAAAAAAAAAAAAGAGTCTGAAATTGGAGCCACAGATTGCTTCACCGTTTTGGTGAAGAAATTTTACACGTCTGGTTTTATGCTAAGCTATTGTAGAACTGCACTGTTCTTCAGCTTAAACTTCTACGAGCAGCTTTTTCTTCATCTCATCTAATCCTACGACAACATAAACGAGACAACCTAAGACCCAACAGCTGCTTATGTCCTCCTCGCATCTGATGAAAAGACAGCAGTTACAATGTGTAAACACAAGACACATTTTCCTTAGCGTACTGTCAAAGTTGAATAGCCTTACACTGAAACTATTGTTAGTCTGGTTAGAAACTTGTTTTCAAATAAATAAATGTACATGTATCCATTGGCAATCTTATTCAATTGTCAAGTAAAGGCAGAATCTACTTAAATGTAAAATATTACATCAGAAATATACAGCATGTTTGCAAGATCTTTCACTACTCCGTACGGCGTATTTAATTCTTATCATTTGTAGGAACTTAAGTAAAAGCTATCGCATGAAAATGACCACAGAGTGACTTCGTCCTTATATATTATCACGTACAGCGCATGTTGATGTAAACTGGAATATGTAGCTGAACTCTTAAAACTGCAGCATGTAACTTTCATAAAAAAATATTCTTCACGTATCTGTTGAAACTGACACTGTTTGAAGCAGATAATCTGTGAAAAAAAAAAAAAAAATAGGATCAAGCTCCTCCGCCTTCTCCCAGTGCTATCGAGAAACAACCAATCAGAGCCAGGAAGAGGTTCTTACCGTTGTTAATCACCCCTCTGTGTAGCGCTGCTCATTCTCCCATTTATCTCGCCCTTCTTGCTCTCGGCTATGCTACACTGAGCGCAGTCTGTCATGAATGCTCAAGCTGGTTAGTGTGGCGACTGATCACCGGGATAAATGGTTTTCCTGTAATGGTGAGGTGTTTCTCTGCTATTAGCACATTTAGTAGCGTGTACACAAGCATGAATGTCAGCGCTAAAACCCTCCTCCTGGCTCTAATTGGTTGTTTTTGATTAGGAGTGGTGCGTTTCTTCAGACGATAATTGTAGCTCATGGAGGAGTTGGAGGAGATCGATTTTTTTCACAAATTGTCTCAAACCATACTGGCAACATGTCACATGGTGACAGGTTTAACAAATATGTAAAAAAAAGGCAGTTTTTATTAAAGTTACATACTGCACCTTTAACGTTTAGGGCATCAAATCACAGAGTCGAAGCGCTCTGCTTGTAGTCTCCGAGAATGACAGAGGCGTACGTCACGTTTGGAGGTGTGCACAAGACAGACTCGGACACCGGTGAGTTGGGAAACGGGCTTACTGGGGTACCGGAGCGATCGCGGAAAGGGGACGGAGGCATTAGGGCGACGGAGTCCTCCATTGCTAATTTGACCTCAATCATGTCCTCCTCCTCCTCCTCCTCCTCCTCATCGTCGTCGTCGTCGTGAATCTGGGTGTTGTTATACATGTAGCCCTGTAGGAGGCCGAACTGCTCGCTCTCCATTTCCTCTTCCTCCTCCTCTAAAGGGGAGACGGGCTCCTCGTCAAATGGGTCAAGATGGACAGGCAGGATGGGTTCCTGCTGGATGAGGTGAGCCTGGTGGTACACCGGCATGCCTGAAACAGCCGGGGGCAGGCACACATCGCCAACGAGCTCCTGGGTGTCACTGCTGAACTTATTCAGAACAATCTCCTCCTGCAGGCGGTCCGTGACGCAGAGTTGAGGGATAACGCTATTTTGCTGGAGACGCTCCAGGGAATAGAGCTCCACGTCTCCGGCCGCCTCTTTTGTCACGTCACAGGCTGGCATCTGTCCATGGGCCATCATGGGGGGCGTGGCGGGGGAGCTGTAAGTGAGCGGGTCGTTTTCGTCCTCCTCAGCCACATTGTACAACGTCTTAGTGCTGAGGTCTGAGAACTCCCCGGCAGTGTTTTGGTAGGTATTAGTTAAGGGTTTGATGACAGCCATCTGATTGGAACCTGCTTCCTGTCTCTTCACATGCACTGACAGTCTGTGCCACATATGATCCCCTTTGGGAGGATGTCTTGCACCTGGTTCAGACCATGACACAGACTTTCCATTAGAACTATGAACAAAATAAAGATGGCTGTTACTGCGCAGGAACCCGCAAAGGTGTAGAAGAAAAGACAGGTTCAAGTTCAAGTCAGAAAATCATGCTAGTTTGAAGCTAAATGTGGTTTTTATACATGTTTTCTATTCTAATTTAAGTCTATAGGTGGTATTTCAGGGTATCTTCAGGTTTAATAGAGAGTTAAATTTAGCACACAAACGTCTCATAGTTTTAGTCTGAAGCTTACATGCATTCAAGATTGGCATGAATGTCAAGTAATGTTCAGTAATACATTTCAAACTTTCTTTTTTCTGAGTAGACTAACCATAAAACAAGCAATTTCAGTATTTTTAAAAACAAAACTTCACTGCACTGGATTGATTTTTCTCTAATTGACAGATTTTAACTACACACATCTACCGCTATTTGGTTAAATGTCTAGTAGTAAGTTGCACATTGCCAACATAAACAAGCTTCCAGATCCATTCTAGTAGAATATTTGACCATTTGTTTTGGCAGAAATTGCAGAAATCACTTAAATGTGTTGGTACAACGGTCAAGCATGGTGACCGCAGCATCATGTAACGGATCTGTTTTGCTGCCAGTGACAGTGATGCATCGCAAATAGAAGCGGGAACAATGAAGGCTTATCATTACCTCCAGATAAGTAGCTAAAATTTGTGAAGTAGCGGGTCCTCACACAACACAAAAAGGCCAAACGCATGACTATAGATTGGCCAGTTAATGTATATATTTGAGCCAGTATGGAATATATAAAGTCAAGGATATATACAAGTTGTGCCTCCAATTCTTGTAAAAACAAACAACAAAAGTCAATCGTCATTGAATGAATGACTAAACGTTTAAAATAGACATTTATGCCAGTGGTTAATGTATGCAAACTTCTGATCTGAGATGTATTTTCTGGTCTGGTCTTTAGTTCAATGAGTCCTGTAGAAACCCTTTTTATATATATATATATTTTTATCCCTCAGCACATAGGAATGCTTGTTTTAAATTGGCTAACAGATCAAAGTTTGACACGTCTGTGTGAATTGAGCGATGGCCTATATTTGCCACACTTTACAACAGGTGCCTCTCTGACAGTAAATACAGCTAGATGTCAAGCTCCCTCAGAGAGGAAGTTCCAGTAAAACGAGCATCCCTGAGGTGCCTCAGGAGCAGGACTCAGACTCAATTAATGAACCCACCTGCCGTTCCCGGCGTTCTTCTTCCTCTTGAACATGTTGAGGAGGCTGTTGCTTCGGCAGGCGATCTTGCCGTCGCCGACGTGCATGCGCACGGCGTCGGACGTGGTGAACGCGCTGCGCACGTTCCGCTCTGGCTTTGCGATGATGATGTACATCTTTGGCGTGAACATGCACCCCAGAGCCACGGTCACGCTGAGGCTCACGGAGAACGACGTGGTGATGATCTTGTAGTTGCTGCCGAAGTAGATCGGCACGAAGGCGAGCCAGATGATGCACGTGGTGTACATGGTGAAGGCGATGTACTTGGCTTCGTTGAAATTGGCGGGAACGTTGCGGGTCTTGAAGGCGTAGTAGGTGCAGCTCATGATGAGCAAACCGTTGTAGCCCAGTGGCGCCACAACGCCGAGGTTGCTGGTGTTGCAGATCAGAAACACTTCCCTGATGCTGGGGTAGGATTTGATCGGTTCGGGAGGCTCCATGATGATAAGCGTAACTTCCAACGTCAACTGAAGACTGATAAGTATCGAGGCGATGACCACCTGAGCCCACGCGCTCATGAACCTCGGCTTCCTGGTGCAGATCTTCTTCTTGCTGCCCGCCAGGATGCGAGCGATGCGATTGGTTTTGGTCACGAGTGCGGAGTAGCACATGGCGGCCGAGAGGCCGACGAGAAGTCTCTGAAGGTAGCAGGACGCCACTGTGGGCCGCGCGATGAGGGTGAAAGGGCACAGGTATCCAAGGAAGATCCCAGCCAGGATGATGTAGCAGAGCTCGCGGCTGGATGACTTCACCACAGGCGTGTCACGGTACAGGACGAAGACGAACGCAACGAATGACGTGACCAGGATGCCCAAGCAGGAGAAGACAACCTGGATGATGGACTCTGGATTGCTCCACTCCAGGTAGTGCAGGGGTATTGGTTCGCAACCTGACGGGAGAACAACAGCTATTTTACATCATGTCACAGAATCACAAAACTCACAGTGGATGTTCGAGGTGACCAGCAACATTATGGGGATTTTATGTGACAGACCAATATGAAATTTTATTGATCAGTAATGGATTATTAGGTGCTGTTGCAGGGTTACTGTTTTTAGGTTGTTTTTGAGGTTATACTGGAAGAAATCTTTCCCTGTTATGTTTGACCTAAATAAACCAGTGTTGGTCGCAGAACTTCTGCCTGGTGCTTGGGGGTCATAAAGGAACATTACAATATTTGTTTTTTTCAAATGAAATAAATTAAAGGAAATTGAGCTTTCTCAGAAGGCATCAGAGGTTTGCAAAGAACGTTACCATCACAAAGACCAAGAAAGACAGCAGATAGGTCAAAGAAAAGGAACATTTAGGCAAAAATCGCAGCAAAATTACGTAAGAACGCAAAATTTCAAGCTTTGAACATCTCGAAGGATGCTGTTCATTCCTTTATTGAAAATGAAAAGAAATCATAAAATCCCTATCAATATATAGACGTTTGTGACTCCAGCCTGACAAGATAGGATGATATAAAATTGGCCATCAACTCAAAGGTGAATAAATAATTTTGAAATAAAAAGCCCTTCAGACTTCAGGCTACTTTACACGACTGCATGTACAAGAAATGATGAGCATGTTAGCCAGAGAAAATACAGTAATTTCTAAAGTAGGTTTTTAGCTCAACTATAAATAAACGCCTTTCAACTGAGCCATGGCCAGGCTGGGCTGCAGCCAGGCTACAGGGGGCCGAAGAAGCAGGACAAAGTAAGTAGCTGCACATTTCAGACATCAGAGTAAAATCACCTATATTTTTTCATTCGTAGATTACAAGGGGAATGTGGAATTTGTATGATTTCTAACACTTTTAATCTACACATAGACAGTCAAGGAGTGATCCGGTTTTGTTGGTGTCATCAACACTGTTATGCTGTCGCTGATAAAAATGCAGACGCTTGCGTGTGATTAATGTGTTAAGAAGATGTCTTTTGTTTGGAAAGGCGTACAAGGCCTCGTTAAAGTGGGCCAGAAGAGTGGGAAGTGGAATAGGGCTGCTGTCGGATGAAATGGTGAAGATGATGAATGTGCTCTCAGGTGTCATGGGAAGGCAATGAAAATAGGACAGAACAGGTTTGGGAAGCAGAAAACTCTTAGCAGGACAAACTGTACATGGTGCAGTAGTTCTGGCAGGAGAAGTAAGAGCTTTGGGGAACTTTTTGGTTTTGTAAGTCAAGCGATTGTCACTGCTTGGAGGCATAATGCCAAAAAAATGGAGACTCTGGCAACTAAAGTAACCCCAGTTTAAGTCAGCATGAAAGCAAACAAACCAAACATTTTTTTTTTTCCCCTGTAGGGGGCTTTTGTGGGCTCTAGCGTCCCTTATATGAAAGTAGGCTGACAGGAAAGGGGGCAAAACCTGTGGCAAATATTGTTGGGTCTGGGAATCGAACCCGCGACGGCCGCATCGAGGACTCAAGGCCTCCAAATGTGGGTCGCCCTATCCTCTACGCCACGTCCAACTAGCTAAACATAATAAACCTTTTCTAATCAAACAAAAAAAATTTGTTCAGGCGTAGCAGTTGGGTCCTCCGTAAAAAGAAGAAAAAAATCTGATTGTTCTTGTGCATCTTCATCAATTTTCCTTTGTCTGAGAGTTTGGCTTAGATGGTGGACAATCATACCAAACACATCAAAAATGGTGGTGAAGTGTGTTATGCAGGAAAACATTGAGCTTCTGGAATTGCCCAGACTAAAACCAGGTTGTAAATGTGACTATACTTAAAATTGATCAATTTCTACAAAGATGAGTGGTTGAATATCCAACTGGAATTACTTCAGAACCTTGATGAGATATGATTTTTCTGAAACATGCATGATTCATCCAGATATTGGTGGTGTATGTATTTATTTGAGCTTATATGCTGTATGTTGATTCTATGTAGAAGAAATGCACAATGAATTTGAATCTGTGCCCCCAATTTGCAATTAAAGATCATTGAGTGACTGGCTCTTCACAAAAAAAAGACAAAAAAAACAAAAAAAAACTGAGTGGTTGAAATCAAATATAACTAAATGTGTATGACACTGATGCAGAAATTGAATGTATCAAACCGTCTGGAACGCCACACAGTCTTTATTTATTATCTGGTTATTTGGTACAAGCTTTTTCGATCTTCTATCGTCTCGTCTTCAAAGCTGACAAAACTTTGCAGCGGCTGTAAAAACGAGGAGAAGGAGGCAAAACAAACGTACCCTCCAGTTCTTTGTCAGGCCACCAGCCCAGCTCACAGGCCTTGCATGTGAACTCGTCCTGCACATATTCATTGTCCTTGCAGGCGGTGCATATCCAGCAGCAGCTCACCTCCCCTTTTCTTATGACCTGTCCAAAAGAAACAAAGAAATTAAACTACTTATCGAAAAATACCATTGTGTGACTCTTTGCTGTCCGGAACAAAATGAAACCCAGTAAATATTTAATATTTGCTTTAAACATAGAAAATTTAAAGAAAGAAAAGTTATAAGTAACAAATGGTAGCGGAACTATTATTTTTTAAATGATTTACTAATAAATAACTTATTACAGTTGTGAATAATAGCAGAATTATTTATAGAAAACAAAAGATGTCTAATTGGAATTGCAATGCTTTTAACAATAATTTGTTTTGTTGATTAATAAGGTGTTTATCTAGATTAATTGATAGGTGGTAGCTAACTACCTCACTGGATAGTTAGCTAGCTATCTAGCTATTCAGCTAGTTAGTTAGCTATTCAGCTAGTTAGCTGGCTAGTTAGCTAGCTGTCTAGCTAACTACTAAGCTAGCTGGTTAGCTAGTTAGCTAGCTATCAACAAACACTGTGCAGTTAAACAGACAATTAAAGGGTGTGAATAAAGTCTGTTATTACTAATGGGAGTAGACAAAAACATTAAAGATGTCAGCCATCGGTGACGTCTAATCACAGTGTAAAAGATGAGTACTGGACCTTGATTTCTCCTTTGGAGCAGGGCTCGCTGCAGACGGAGCGGACCATGTCGCTGCTGTTCATCTGGATCATTTCATCGTCGAGGCTCAGCATGCCTTCGTGCCACGAGCCGATGTTGATGTAGTCATAAACACCAGGCTCCACATGCTGGAAGTTCATAATCTCATACCTGAGTTAAGATGGGCGGGAGAAAAATGACGACAAGGTGATCTAAATTATTTATAGCTAAAAAAAAAAAAGACTCCTCAACAGACTCTTTTTTTCAATTCAGATATTTCTTTCTTCTTTTTACTTTCCTTCCCAATATAGTTTATATAGAAATTTGTAATGCTTAAGTACCTGACTTCATCAAGCAATCTTTTTATATAGGACAAAGATAATACGACTAAATACAACAAGCAATTTTAAAATCGGAATTTAATTGATTGAGGGACAAAAAACGTATTCAGAACAACTGTGACATATCCATTTCAAAAACAATTAACCACTTCCTGAATCCAATAACTTGACTTTCCAGCCTTGACGGCAAGTGTCAGTAAAAACTGGTAGTAAGTCTTTTACATTGCTTTGGATGAACGTTCGCCCACATTGGAGGGTTTTCAAGCATGAACAGTTTTTTTCTTTTAAGGCAATGCCTGAGATTTATATTGTCTATTATCCATAATTGTGGCATAAGACCACGCTTTCAACAGCACATGTAAAGTAGCTTACCTTCCAGGCGAGTCTCCATTTTCATCAAACCATATGTCCTCCCCGGACACTCCTGTGAAGGACGTCTTGAGCAGAAACTCCAGCAAATGGCTTCCATCGATGGGTTTCATGTCATCACACAGTCCCACATGGCCGGGACAGAGGTGAGAGTGCATGTCATGCAGACCGTGTGCCATGGCGTAGATGGCATTGATGACAAAGCCCATTTTGCTGTCTTGAACATAGTTGTCTTCAAGACTTTCGTAACCTGCCCATAAAGGAGACAACAGTAAGGAATCTCCTACAGAGATGAGCGTGTTTGTTTTTGAAACGGGAAAAGCCGCACAGTGCCTCGTTAATGCAAGCAGCAGCATGTTTTATGTCATCTCTCAGGTTCATATGTACCCGACAGGTTGCCTGGCAGGATGCAAGGTATTACAAAGGAGTGATAGGGTGCACACAGCTGCAGAAAATGTTCTCTGAATTCAAGCTGCTGGAAAGACGCTTGCTTTTTTTTTTTTTTTTTTTTGTCCTCTGTGGGAGACTGCTTTTAAGGAACTGGAAGTCTCAGAAAATGGCTTCGACGAAACCTTGTTACCATGGCAAAACTATTCATTCTTGGGAGTCATGAGTCAGGATTCAATTAGAAATGGTCCAACTCTCTTAAAAACCTGCACCGCATTGCCTCTGTATTCCGCTTGACCACGATTAATATGCCAAAGTCTCACGGGTTTTTCTTTTATTCAGCTTCCTAATTTCATCCGTCACTGCGGGAATTAACAAACACTTAAAAAATGAGTAACATCAAGAGTATGTGATTTTGTTTTTTCAAACACACCCTATCAGTTCAGTGTAATGCAAGCTGGAGAAAGCAGTTTTTTTTTTAATTAAGCGTTTCACATTGTACTTAAACCTCTCTTGCGGCAATCTTTTTGTGTTAATAGCTGTATTCAATATTTTGCATCTTCTCACTGAAGGTCCCTGAAGTCTGATTTCTTTTTTTTTATTTTTACTTTTGTTCTTTGCAATGCAAGCTAAAGCAGCTAATAATGATGCATTACAAGACTGCAGTCTTAACCTTCACTATCAGTACAAGATAGCATTATCCTGTACATGCACATGCCTTGGAAAAGTGTTTGTACTCCTTAAACCCTTACTTATGCAACACTTGCTGTGTTTTACTGAGACTTTACTTGACAGAATAAAATATAAAGTAGAGCACAGCTGCGAAGTGGGAGGTAAATGATAAATGGTTTTAAAATACTCTTGTAAATACAATTCTAAATAGTTCAACACACACACTCGTTATTTCGAGAAAACCATCAGGAAAAGCTACATAGGTAAAACGTTCGGCCCTCGGCTTCCACACATGGCTACTAATTGTGGTAGAAATTATGTCAAAACCAACAAAACTATAGTTTTTTTTGTTTGTTTTTTTTAAAAGAGCCCTTTTCATTGTTGAACTGTTTTATTTTAGCAGTACTTAACTGTAGTTAATTTGAATGTGTGTGTGATTTTAGTGGTGCCTTGATTTCAGCCAAAAGATGGAGAGTCCAGGCGTTCATGCTGCAGACCGGAGCACCAGCGTGAAGGCTGGACGTCTGGCAAGGCTTATCCTAAAGCAAGAATTATTAGCGTTTCGCCTGACTAAGTATGATCCACTTCTGAACACGGACTGAATTTCTTCCCCTGAATGTCCATCCCTCCTTTGTGCAGAGAGTGACTGCACTGCCCTTCACCTTAAACTATGCTGTTAAAGAAACACAGCTTTCAATGAGATTTGCGTAAACAGAGAAAAATCTGTAAGGGTTATTTTATGTTTGTGATGTGGCTTCCTACAAGCACTCCCAAAAAAATAGGGAAAGAAAGAAAGGTTTACGCTATTTCACTATTTTTTAACACTATATTTGATCATCTTTAGTCTAAAATATGAAAAACCAGAGAACGGTCAGGGATAATCTCTATTAAACTGAGCTTCTGTGATTTATGAAACACCGTATTTGTAATTGTACAAAAAAATTAAAAAGAAAAGATTATCTTAGATTGAGACTAGCATCAATTTCACAGTATCCTTAAAACACATTTTTGGATTTGTAAAAATCAAAAACAGGGTGCGGAAAGAAGAACAGAGTTCATTAGACGTATCGTACAATTGGACTTTAATTTTCTAACTGTAGTGTTTTCTGCTGCTGGTTTTTCCCTCTCTCATCTCCTGTTATGTGGCATCTCAATTACTTTGCTGAGAAATCATGCAGTAGTTTCTTGGGGGGGGGGAAACAGTTTTCACCCGCTCTAAGCAGCAGCAGCAGCAGCAGCAGCAGGTGACGGTATTTCTTTATAAGCATCTCCTCCTGTCTGCTGCGCTTGTTGCAATAACGATTTCAAAACAGCTGCTGGGAAAGCTGCCTGTGCAAACAAACACATAAACAGTAACTACAGTCGGGTTAGCAGCTGGGTGAGCATCCGAAGGGAGCGACTGGTGATGACCTACTTTAGCAGCTTCTTGTCTTTGACACTCGCTGCACTCATCAGTCGTGATGCGGCGATGTTATGATGTCTGCATGCAAGCAGAGGGGCCTACTGCTGCATGTCGGGATCATTCGGTTGCACGACAGCGGGACTTTGACTGCGTACTATGTGAATAGAGCAGCGCGGTTTGTGTGCTCACATGCAAGTTCAGCAAGATTCAGCCAGTTATTGGGCTGTTTTATGCGACTGCCTTAAAAGCATAGAGGGAGGGCATGAGAGCACAAACGAACCCAATTATTGGGCTCTCGGAAGCCCAAACAAAACATCCCAATAGCTTCATATAGAAGAGGTCCACTGAGATTAATTGCATCATTAATGTGTTTCAATTTTAATGTCAGTCAACCTCCAGGTATATTTGTGAGGTGAGCAGCGTTATGTTTCCATTCAGAAAAAAATGTATAGAAAAACTAAAAAAAAAAAATAATAATAATAATCACTCACCATCTTGGAGTTCTAAACCAAAATAAATTAAGAAATAAAAACAATAAAAATGACTAAACAGCAAACGGGAACTACTTTCCACATAAAAGACAAAAATAAGAAATTTTTTTTAATGCAATTTTTAATGCGCCGTTTATTCTTAAATTAAAACATGACAGCTCATGGGAGCAAACAAAAGCTTCGGGTTTGTGCATCAGACCAAAAGTATTACAAGGGGGGAAAAAAAAAGTGCGATTGCTGCAAATGACATTTAATAAAAGGTGCAACATAAATCCACACAAGTAGAGCCAGAGGTGTTAACTGAAAAAAATAATAAATAGGTGTTGCATGCACCAATTTATATTTACGTTTATCAGTTTCTTTAAACGTCATTTATATCAAGAGTGAAAATCTTTTTTTTTTTAAATAAATCCCTCATATTGTTTGATTAAAAACGTAAATATATACACAAGCTTTTTGTTGAAAAAAGAAAAACTTATGAATAAATAAAAAGAGCTGTGTCATAAAAAAAACAACAACATTTAGAAACATGCTTGTTGAGCATCATTTCAAGAAAACAAGAGGGGAAAAAAAGCTAATACATTAGCAGTGTTCCTTTAATAATGAAAAGCACTTAATTTACCTAGATCATCATCCTCTGTGAAAGCAAAGTAACACACAAATGAACAATATGAAAAAATGTACTGGATTCACTGGTGGAGAATTTTACCCTCAGGCAGTCTAATTCATATTTAAAGAGGTTGTTCCACTTCATGGGGCCTTTTGGCACTTTCGCTCTGGCACTTGAACGCATCACAATATTTCAAAGTGGCAGACTTTCTCTGTTCAAAGTAAACACACTACCTGAGCAGTTGCGCGCGAAGTTCAGGTTCTCCTGCGGGTGTCCGGGAAGGCGGCACTGAAAGCGGTGCTGCCAGAACTCCGGGAACCACGGGTTGCGCGTGTTCGTGCTCAGCTTGAGCTTCAGGAAGTAATTGTCGAAGGAGGAGACCTCCTCGGAGTGGAGCTTCACGGTGATGCCGCCGACAGCCTCGTGCTCGTATCCCTCCACCACCTCCACACGGTCCGCCCAGCCGTCACTGCAGGAAACGACACAGTTAATCAGACGAACTAACCTGAAAGCACCCATCTGCCGCCGCCATTTTTCACCGCTGGGCCCGGACGGTCCGTGGTGATGGCGGTAGCGTTTTTAAGGCACGTCCAGACATGCTAGGTGGTGCTAGCCTCGGCGGTTATGGGCGCCATTTTGTCAATGAGACACTTAAATACTTTAGAAATTAAAAAGTATTTAATTTAGATGTTTGCTTTGCAAATGCTGGTGAACACCGAAATTAAATTAAAAAAAAATCACTATTTAAATTTTTTTATTCACGTAAGACTAAATATTGGAAATATGTGGACCTGGCCAGAGAGGCCGTGTTTCATTGGCTGATGCCAGAGAGGCCGTGTTTCATTGGCTGATGCCCGTTCTACGTAGTAGCGCGGCTGCAACGTGCATGACCGTCTCACAAACACAAGCTAATGTGCAAGCGTTAGTAAACACATGCTAATGTACCGGCAGAAAGTGTTCACATCTACAATCGAAAAAGAGTGGTTCTCCATTGCCAGTGGGGTATCTGTGCTGCTGATGTCCGGTATCCTGATTGTATTTGCGGCAGTAACATTCTCAAACACCTTGATGTCATCCAAAAAAGATGACATGAACTTGGTATTGGGTGAAAGACGCCATGTTCACAGAGAAACAAAGCGCCGCGAGACTTATGGCCAGGTGGGATTTTCTTGGTCGCTTGTGGGCGGAGCTTGATAAGGTCCTTTGGGGCAACGCCCAGTCTTATAAGAATGTAATAAATGACACACAATGTAAAGTTGTTCCATTAAAACAAAGACTCGCATGTAAACAACCTATTCCCTCACTGACTACAGCTCTAAAATGAGTGTGGGAAAAAAAGAAAACATACAAAAAATTAATAATAAATCAATGAGAGCCATAGATAAATTCAGAGTTCTCTCAACTATCCTGCCGTGTTGCCACAACTCCATTTTCCAGTTTCCGAAGGGTGTGCGGTTCTCACTGTACTTGCCGAGAAAAGCCAAGAAAAGCCTCAGAGTCCACTGACACAATCGCAAGTCCAGTGAGAATTCACAGAGCAGGAGCGTAGCTGTGCAGTCTGCCCCCAAGAGACTCAAACTCTCACCCCGCTCACACACTCCGAGTCTCAAGGGGGAAATCTGTGTCCGCACTGGTCATAATCTCTATTTGCTGCATGTGTCGCTTATTATGGCTAACAATCTGAAGAGCTCACCTTCATCTTCTGCAATAAATAAACAACATGTCAAAGACAGAAGTGTGTGTCATCTACATGGAATACAGAGGTGGAGCGTGCAATCTGCATGAAAGATGGAAGTGTTGGCGTCTCTTCAGCTTTTCTTAATGGTAACTTTTTTATGCCTTGCAATAGGTTTGATTAGTTTCTTCTGTAATGGGGCGAACAACAGCTCCAGTTAATGAGAAACCTAATTTTCCATGGGACTGTAATTGGGAGAACCCTGACTGCCACCTTGGCTGACTCTGCCACCGTGTGCATTATTATTTTTGCTCCCTAGCAGTGGTTACATAAGCCTAATTATTATGTTTTTTTTGTAGGAATAAGCAATAAGATCCTCAGCACTTGCTGGGAACAACCAACACGGATTTTCCACAGTTTCTTCCTGGACAAAACTGAGGAAGCAGCAACCCGTAGCGTAAGGCAAATACGGATGCCTGCCAGGCTTCTGCTAAGTACCGTGGTTTGGGGGGGAAAAAATGCCAATCCTGAACGTTTTCACTTTTTGTCACAGTACAACCACAAACTTGGATGTGTTTTATTGGGATTTCACGCGATAGAGCAACACAAAGTAGCATGTAGCTAAGAAGCAGAGGGAAAGTCGGAATGGTTTACACATTTTTCACTGATTATCTGCAACGTCCAGCTGTTTTGGGGATACACCTCTAACAGGTTTTCACGTCTAGACACTGAAATGGCCTTGGTCAGATTAGCAAGAGAGTTTCTATGAACAACTATTTCAGTGTCAAAAATTGTCACAGACTTTTGATTGGATTTAGTTTTGACTTTATGTCATTATAAAGCATGAGTTGATCTGAACCAAAGCTTTAGCATTGCTAAAAGCTTTCCAACCGTCTCAAGTCTTCCAGTTGCCCTGAATTCATCTTAATCCATCTTTTTTAAATGTCTTAAGTACCACACATTATATATATATGTTAGTAAGTTCCATTAAAATTACACAATTATGTTTGTTCCATTCATTTACAGTTTAAAATGAACATGCCACAAACGTTTTGAATGAAAAGGAGTAGTTGGAAGAAAAAAGAAAAATCTTCTATTATGTGCTTGACCTATCGCATAAATCCAAATTAAACAGATAGCAGGCAGTGGTTGTACTGCGCTAAAATGTGAAAAAGTTTGAGGTGCCGTAATCAGTAATAAACCTGGGCCACACAGCGTGCCGTTTCCGAACCAATCTTTGGACAAATTGCTGTTTATCCGCAGGACCAAAATATCCCACCTCAGACCCGCATTTGGGTTGTGGGAGCCAGTCGCGCTTTTGGCTTGGCTGACGCTTCAAGACCGAGCTGACAAAGGCTGCGCGCTACGACGGTCTCCACAGTACCTGGCCATCTGCTTCACAGCATCACGCCACCCCCAGGCCGACACTCCCAGTGCCAAAAACCTACAGCTCTGACGTCCACACACACACACACGCACGCACACACACACTGTAAAGTACTCTGAGTTCATACACTTGTACATCATTTAGCTCCGCGTGGCAAAACAGATACTATTCACGTGATTGGGAGGTGTCAGAATAGCCGTCTCTGTCTTCCTCCACACAGCGGAGCAGAAGACGGATGGCCGATGACCTGCACCTCCCGGCCGTTCAGTTGGCCCGCTGCACAGGCGCCTGTGTGTGTTCGCTTACTGCATTGCTCTAAAAAAAACATTTTCCATTTTAGAAGTCTCCTTGACCCAGAAATCACTCTGTCACGCACGCGCAGGCTGCTTTTCTGCACCCTTCCCACCAGCCACGGGAGGCACGAAGCACGAGAGAAAGCGCTTTTGACTTGATCATGTGGGTTTCAGAAACATTCTGGTGACATTTCAACGCCCGAATAAGAGAAACACACAACCGGTGAAACATCTATAATGAATGAAAGAGATTTAACTTCAATTACGACCTCAATTCAGCTGCTAACCGGACCAGCGACGAACCACCACGCCACAATAGGATCATTTCTGCCGTATTAGCTTTGATGTTCCTTGCTGCACACTCCCCAGATTATGCTGGAGGTGCTGTCCCACATTAGCCCATCCTGCCGGAGATCTGACAGGGAGCGGGAAAGCTTGCTGCGTGGATGCATTATTCATCAGCGAGCCTGATTCAAAAGCGCCTTCTGCCTTCAGAGCAACTCTTTGGGAAAATTGAGAACATTTGAGGTTCCTGTGAATTTTGTGTGATAACCGATTCAGGCCGAGAACATCTACACGCCAAGATATGGTTTCTAAACAAGAGACAGGGACGAGTGACGTCCTTTTTCCTTAAGTGATGAGGAAAGCTATTTGATGAGCAGAAGCTGACATTTAACCTGAATGAAAGTTGCAAAAGTTTTGAGTGATGTGTCGTCCACAAACTTCAGAGTATTAAATTAGGGTTTATGTAATTGAGAAACATGCATACTTGAGCAGTGTTATCGATTGTTTCTATTCTTATTGATTTATTTTGTAATAACACAGGTTTCATACTTTTCAGGCATTTTCAAGGTAAGTTTTTAAACTTTCCAAGTTTAAGCCACACTTTGGAGATAAAATCACTGTAATCACAGAGGAAGGTGAGCCAACAAATTGCTGATTCGGGCCTTTGAATTCAAATTCAGAGCTACGTGACTTTTGGTGAAAAACATTTTTTAGAAATCATGTATCCCTTTCCTTCCACTTAAAGACAGACTTTCCTTCCACTGAAGGCAATTGCTCTTTGGAGTGGAGAAGGCTTAATACAAATGTACAGCTTACGTTTCAGAGTTTTACTCCTTTTCCTGCTTTTTTTGCACTGTATTCATGTTGGTCTGTCGCAACACATCAATGCAAACCAAATAAGAAATGCAGAGGTTTGTGGTGACAAAAATGTGAAAAAGCAGGGAATGCATTCACATGGCGCTGTAATCAAAATGGAACTAGAAGATGGAAAATCTATCCGCAAAAAACAGTCAATAATTGTCACATAAAAACCACAAAATAAAAAAAATAAATAAAAAAGTACTTCTTAAAACGGCATCAGCTGTATTTTATAAAGATATCAAAAGTTTATGTATAACTCGTGATAATATCAGAATTACCTGCACATTCATTAAGGAACAAAAACATGCTTTGACAGAGCCATTAAGTGCAGTTTATTGTCCTACATGGTACCATCAATAAGGAGCTAATTTGAGTTTTACAGCCTATTTTTACAGAACAACAGCTGAGGATAAAAGCAACTTCAGCTTGTTAGCGTTCATCTTCTGTCCTAAAGAAAAAAAACCCAAAACAAAACACAACACATGAAGCTGGAAGCCCCTTGGGAAACCATTCCCTAACGAACCTGCCAATTAGGAGGAACTCTCCCGCCACTCCGAGGCGCCTCATCGCCATGAGCAGCCCGCGGACCGTCATGCCTTCGCAGAAGCAGACAACAACTCTGGCTTTGGGAAGACGCTCCCGCAGCTTCCTGAGGAGCCGGTCGAAGTGCTTCTCGCCGGCGTTGCTGTAGATCTTGTCGGAATGAGCGATGCAGAGCCCTTCCTGCGAGGCGAGCTCTTTGAACGCTTCCATCCCGCTCTCGCCGTAGTTACCTGAGGAAGACAAGAGAAGCCGTCAGCCGAGGCCCATACGGCGGGGGAGCAGGCGCGATCAGTGGGCTTGTCGTTCACAACTTTCTTCTCGACGCCGTGGTTTTCCAGATTCACTGAAGTGTCACTGAACATGAATTTCTTCTTCTTGTTTGTTTTCTTTTTGGCACAGAAGAGGAAAACAAATCCGGAGGACGCTGTAAGAGAAGTTAGAGACTTGCATCTCGTTTCCACTTGCCTGCTCGGATCTTAAAAATCAGTCCGTTGTGGCAGAACGCATTAAAAAGTGCTCACTGCGGGCTTTGATCTGTTTGCCAAACAGATTTTAATCACCTCAAAGAAAGCTTATCATGTTTTAACAGGATTATCAAATCCTCTTGCTACATTCATCATATTCTGTCATGAAAAAAAAAAAAACCAAAAAAACAAAGCAGGCATGAAATTTGACTCCAAATCATGTGAGGGATTTTGATATTCTTATAATTGCCATACAGTGTTTTCACATATTTTGTGACTTTTAAACTAGCAAATTTCAATTTGCCTTATTTGGGATGTATTTAGCTCCAGCTATTTTGGAAATACCTCCGGCCTGCTTCTCTGTCCCTGCTGAAGAAATAAACCCCGTCATGATAATGCCTGAGCCACCATTTGTAACCATGGGGACGGTGCGCTCGCGGCGGACATAAAAGTTTGGTCTCATCTGACAGAAGTCTCTTCCAGGTCACCCGCATGTCTCGAGAAAACGTTTAGATTCGTCTTCTTATGGCTGTCGCCCAACAATGTCTTTCTTAGTCATTTGATTTGTGAGGGAAAGTTCAGTTCAGATTCCTCCACCTGAGTCGTGGATCCGTATGGCTCCTCCGGACTTACGGAACCTCCCGACTGTTGATGAGAGATGTGAATCTTTCAGTACCTACCAATTCAATTCCAGTTCGATTCGGAAACAATCGGCCTGCAGATTCTGTTTTTAATTGTGCGACTGGCAAGAGGAAAAGGCAGTGGGGGACACAGAGGAGATTACATTTCTGTGTCATCAGCTCATATTTAAACAAAATTGGTTTGTGCGTAAGCCTGGCTAATGCGATACACACACAGTGTAGTTGCACAGATGCGCAACTTAAACACATCTAAAAATCAATTAAGCATTTTGATTCAATTCAGAATTACCAGGACTAGAAATTGCAGTTCTCTATAGAACTGATTTATTTTTTTCTGCACCTCTACTACCGATCCCCTTGCAAAACTTACAAGAATGCCTGTAAGTTTAGGAGAAAAACACAGCAACTTTGCGTTGGTTTGTCACATAAAATGGCAACAAATCGCACTGAGGTTTTGGTTTTAACATGACAAAATGTTCAGCTGAACTATAAATACTTATACAAAACACAACTTCAACTCAATACCTATATTCGTGCTACATCGTAACCTTGAATATAATGGCTCGACTGCAGGTAATAGAAAGGTTGGAAAATGTGTTTCACAGATATGTTAGTTTTGTTTCATTCAAATGTAGGACTTGGTATTGTGAGCAGAAATGTTACAAATGCAAATGACCCTTCTGAATGAATAATGTATCGGCTTTTATAAAGAAACCCAGAATCAATTGATTTGACCTCCACAGACCTCAAATGGTCTGCGCTCCTGATACGCCAGGAAACTCACAAAACTGAATGCCCAATGAGCACAGATCATAATCGTGGCTAGAATATCTATTTGTCCCAAAAGCGGGACGCTTTGCCCAATTGAGTGACACGACACACTGTGGGACGATCAACAGTTTAACCTTTTGAAAAATGCACCAATACTTGGATGCACCGTTTCTACTGTTTCTCATTCAGCTTCCTGTGCCAGGAACAGGTGAGAGGTGGAGGAGGCCTCGAACGGTGCATCAGTCATTTCCAGGGATCACAACAACACCTGCAGTCACTTTCAGAAGTATCAATACCTCATCGACATTTGAGCATTTTGTTACAATTTTAGGCTCATAAAAACATATAACCGTAGTTACACTATTCGTGTGCCAGAATGGCCAAATCAAAGAACAATCGTAACAACAATGAAAGGTCATTCTGCAAAGTCACAGTCCAGGTGGACTGAGCATGAATGCATGCTAGAAGATTTAGGTTTTAATCTGTCCAAAAAACTTTATTTGCACTTCGGAATTAAATGTTAATTATCACACGAAAGCCCAGTGAGACACAATATGTTGTTTTTTTTGTTTTGTTTATCAGTGTATCAAGAGAAAACCCTGCTGGTTTGATTCTTGGCCCAATGGATCAGATTTTTTTTTTTTTGTCCGAAAGATTGCATTACCACATATCGAAGTAAGTTTACAGTCACTCCGAAACTATAAAAAACGAGAAGCAAAGCATTTGTTGAAACCATAAAAGGAATATAAAATATATGAACAACATATTAAATCATTTTGAAAATCACACATCATTTCCCTTACATGTCCCACATATTTGCTACGTTGTTAATCATATTTGGATGTAACGTGACAAAATGCCATTAGGTTCCAATAAGAATATCACTTAACATCTACAAAGAAGGATGATGTCTTACCCTCTGTGTGGACTGCTGACACATAGGTCCAATTGTACTGTTTGACAATGTCCAACAGGGCTCTGGCTTGCAGAGTGTCTGAGGGCACAACTCTGAGGAAGTACTTGAACAACGTCTTGTCACTGAGGTCAATGCTTGTTGCAGAATAGGCAATCTGCGGGATGTTGAACAGCTGCAGGAGGTTCTGGACTTGAATTGCAACCGAGCTTGAGCCGGGGCCGATGACTCCTGCGATGGGCTTCTTGGTAGGAGGCGGCTGGCTGGAGGGTGACCCTTCAATGCACCACTTGGAGCCCTCCGTGTCGTCTCGGATGGAGATGAGAGAGTCCCGTATGAACTCAATGCTCTGCTCCAGGGCCACAGAGGAGTGCCAGCAGGAGTCCCTGATCTCACAGCCGAGGGTGATGTTGGGCAGCAGGTTGGGGTCCGAGTTTATTCGATCCAGGGTGTGGAACATGGCCTCCACTCTCTGGATGCCATACTGCTCACGGACTTCTCCGCATTTCCTCTCAGCGACCTTCTCCGCTGACGGCTGGTGGTGTACAGAAAACAGGGCGCCTATTATTACATCCCCATCCATTCGAGCCACCAGGCGGGAGGCAGAGCTTGGGACAACTGACCTCTCATACTTGCCTTTGGACAAGACGAATGCCTCAAAGAGTAAAATGGGCAAGTACAAAATGCTTACTACAGTCAGGTAAATCATGCTTGTCATTGTACAACAAGTGATGGGTGTACGATCATCTCCTTTTGGCCATAGTAGAGGTCCATTAATCCCGTGTGGATCCAATGGGAACTTCACGGGATCGTCTCCAGTGCCTTTGACCTGCAATTGATACAAAGACACTTAAAGCTACTGTTTTTTTGTTTGTTTTGTTTTTTTAATGCAATGTCTGCTGGAGACACTGGAGTGGTCAAGATGACATTCAATTTCCTGCCAGAGGGAAATCTTTTTCAGTTTCAGCACCTTGGACAGCTGCCTCTGCTGCGTGAGGAAATCGGTTGTTTTCATCTCTCTTCAACTTTTACCTAAACGCATCGCATGCAAAGCCAATACGCGATTGCGACATCTGCTATTCAACAGGGCAAACAGTTGACTGCACCGCACGACACTACAGCTGGCATTCGCATGCATGTCGATCAGAGATAGCTGCATCTTTACGCCGTGTCAGGGAAGCCTGCTGTCGTGCAAGCAAACGGGAGTTTATTTACCTGCGACAGGCAGCTCCGGGTATGCGGGCTCTGTGTCTCCTGTGATGCAGCCAGACTGAACCCCAGCTTCTCCTTACCAAGAGACTCCCTCCCTCTCTCTCGGTCTCTCTCTCTCTTTCCCATCTGCACTGCTTGCCCCCTTCTTCTCCTCTTTCCTCACTGCATCTTAAAAGCGGGTCATAGTCGCTGCAGTGTCCCTGATTTGAGTGCACAGTTTGGAAACGTCGGGGCGGGACGGTGACGCATTTACAAATCGGATCTTTTTTTTGGGGAAGGGGACTGACGTGAGAAGAAAAAAAAAATGTGTCCCGGTGTTAACTTTTAGAGCTGACGTGACAGCGCAAAACACACTGCGATACAGGAGGACACGCCAAATAGGAGCTAACTCCGTAGGGGCACGAATCAAAACTCCGTGGACAGGAAACGCTCCTGTTTCGTTTGGTCGCTGACAGATGCGGCGCACGTGCGGTTTACCTCTACAGCTGGAAAAAAAAAAGAAAAAAGAAAAAAAAAAAGGGTCTGCTCTCTTGTGACACCACGTGGTCATTATGTGGTACGACAACCTTTATGTCAAATTCAAGTTTAAGATCAGTTTCGATTATTATCCCAATGAATGATAGGAATAATTCATTCAATACATTTAAACTATATATTTAATTATAGTTAAATAATTAGCCATATTAATTTATTGTATTCGCTTTACATTCTGACATGGGGAAAACTAATGATTTAGACTCATCGGTTATGAAATACAGAAGTGAACTTTGACATGTGGAAATTGCTGTTTAAAACTCGACCGCATAAGGAGATCAAATTAAAATTAATTATTGTGGTTTTTATTTGAACAATGCTTGTGGTACATTCGAACATGGATGACTTAAAAAAATGATTACTTCAGCATTTAACTGCGAATTTAACAAATCAATTACTTTTGTTTTATTTGTGATATGAATATAAATTGTCTTACGACTTCAGACGTGCCACTGTCTAATGAACAAGTGAACAGTTATGCGAATTTACATGATGAAACATAAATATTTATTTGACAGTACAGCAGTGTTCATACTTGTACCTTTTTACCCACAATACACACGTATCAAAACCAGCTAAAAATAAAAACAACAAAAAAAGTTTTTAATCGACCAACTTGAAAATGTTATATTTGAGATTTTGGTATTTTTTATGACTATGTTCAAAATGTAGGTATCTGCTAAATTTGACCTAAGCTGTATGAAAGTAAACATCTAGTTTTTTATTATTTATTTTCAGTGTGGCTTTAACGCAGAGCGAAGATGTTAAACTCTGGAAATTCTACGTCCTCAGACGGCAAAAAAACAAAAAAACAAAAACAAAAAAACAATAACAACAATAATAAAAAGAAAAGACTTCACTTAAATTGATCAGAAAAGATATTGTGAGGGCCTTTATTTTCCAAAAAAAACATGATTTTTCCCCCGTTCCCCTCCGACGTCACTTCCTGTATTTAAAAATGGCGGACACGGACGTTGCTGTGGATAATTGTTGAACTGTGGTTTTGCTCGTTAAAAGATTAGCTTCTACATCATGGAGCGGCTTTGGTTACAGTCGAAGTGAAAAGAGCAGCTTGGGGAGGGCTAAGAAGGTACATGTTGATTTTTAATATAATTTGCTGGTTTATGTCAAGCGATAAAATCTACATCGTTAGGTGAAAGTGCTCTCTCTGCAGCGCTGTTTATATTAGCAGCGAGGCTTCAGATCCTGAAACAGTGCCCTGTGCAGGGGCATAAACAAACTAGTTGCTGGTTAGCAGTAGCTTTCAGCCTAAAATTAGAAGCGGTGTCGATTTACGTCCGTGTTTCACCTGACGTAACCCATGTTTACGTTACATGGGTTTTGTAACGATACAAATGCTCTTAACTGACAGGTTAAAGTAGTAAAAATGACGAGCGCATCCTGGTTAAAAGTGTTGCTAGTAACCCTTTAGAGAAGCTAAAGGGCTACTAGCTTTTCTAAAGGCTTTGCTCTTGCTTTGGGCAAGAGCAAAATCCAAAAGTTGCTCTCGCATAAAACGTCGGAGACGTTGTTGTGCAACGTCTTTCAATCATGTTCAAAGAAATCTAAAATATGAAGAAACATTTACAGAGTGAGGCTCAATTCCAGCTCACTTTCTGGCTCTACAGATTTAATTTAGGTAATATTCCACTGAGAAAGGGGACACTGGTTTCCAGTTCATCTTCAGTTTTTACTCTTTTATTCTAATTTAATGTATGTCCCTTGTATGCCTATAAATAAACAATAAATGTTTGACACTTTATCTTGCTTTGCTTAGTTGTGGAGCTCCTATTTTTGATGTGTTATAAGGTAATAAGTAATTCCTTATAAATATTGGTCTCTGTTAAGGTCTTTACAATGAGCAGTCGAAGGAAGAGGGCCCCTCCTGTGAGGGTGGATGAAGAATCAAAGAGGAGGCTGGAATGGAACATGCTGGAGGACCGGAAGAACGAAGCCGTCCAAGAAGACGACCAGACTCCGTCCTCCTCTTCCTGTCCGTCGGGCGACCCTACCGCCTGCACCTCTTTTCTCTCCTCTGTAGAAGACATCACGCAGGAGGACGCCTGCTCTCGTTCGGTTCAGCTGTCAGACAAACTTCCCAGCACTTCTTTGGACAGCGGCGCCGCCTCCGCCTCTCTGGCGCTCTCTGTGGTGCCGGCTTCGAAGCTCGGCCATGCCTGGAAGGCTCTTATCGGGGAGTTCAGCATCAGGCCGTCTTGGCTGCCGTCTGACTACGAGCAGAGAACTTTTCTGGCGTACCGGACGGGCAAGCAGCTCTACCTCAGTTACAGCAGCTGTGATGAGAACTCGGGGCCGCGGTGGAGCCCTGAGGAGGACGGCTGTCCCGTGGAGTGCAGCCTCGGCAGGATCCCATTCGAGGACCTCGACTGGCTGCAGAAGAGGAGGGTGGTGCAACTCTGCCACCAGACCAAGGAGCAGGAAGTTAAGGTGCAAGTTAGGATATCGTTTAAACTTTTCCACATTTTGTCGCGTCACAACAGCAAACTTTGGATTACAGTTGACAGATCAAAACAAACTGAAGCATAACTGTGAAGTTGTAACTTATTGCAACAGGCTTTTGTACCTTAATCAATTAATTGCATGGTAAATTAAAATGAGCTTGATCATTTCCATTCTGATGATTAATATTTTTTTTTTTGACAGGCAGTTCTTTTCACAGAGACTTCATAATCCATTTTATTTATGGTTTGGGATGGGTGTGCTTTTTATTTCCATCTCATGTATTAATTTTGGTTGTTTTGTTTTGCATATTTAAATATCAAATTCCAGTCTTAAACGGTCTTTACAAAATGAAATTCCACCATTTGGCCATTATCCATATATTACTGGAAAATGGTCTCAAAACAACAACATTACCATTTATCATGACAGGCCTACTTACTGTAACATAGTGATGCTTCATCACAGGATTTGTGGTTGTGATATTAGGAAGACGTACGTTTGCAATCAACTACAGGCATATTCACAAAAAACACACCGATGAGGCGCACTTTTGAAAATAACAACCTTTAAGCAATTACTAAGCATACTATTTATTAATCCCATATTTCTGCTTTAAATATGTGTTTCTGAATGGTTTGATCTCATATTCCAGCCTTAAATTTTGAGTTTCTATGAGCTGCAAGCAGAAAATCATCCTAATTAATAGAAATGGAGGCTTGAAGACATCCGTCTGTGTGAAATGTATTTGTATAATGTGTTTCACTCACTGAATTTAGTTCCTGAAGTTAAAAAAAAAACACATTTTTAATTTATTGAACATAATAAATTATGGGTTAGTAATGTAAATAATACGATATAATTAGTGATTAATTACAAATTTGCTTCTCGGCTGCTTTAGAGCTAATTTAAGACGCGATAATATTGTTTCCCTCATGCTACATGAAAGATGAGTGTTGTCTTTGCGTGACAGGTGGGAATTTACCTGCTGGAAACTGGGCTGGGGAAACCAGAGTTCCTCAGCGAGGGAAACGCTCGGCCGAAGAAAGCGACTCAGATAATGCAGAAGCTGATGGAATATTTCTACGATTTCATCATTCCTGGTACGTGTCTGGGCCCAGTTTGGGCCATTAGCCTCTAAATAAACCCTATGCTCTCCCAGGGCTGTCTGTTAACCGTTGCCTCTCCTTCTTATTTTGACGCAGAAGTCGTAGAGAACGAGGAGGAGGAGTGCGACACTGATCTGGAGAGGCAGAACGTGGAGGAGCTCTACGATTACGTGCGGCACCAGCACCAGAAGGAGGACCAGGATGCAACGTACGACGTCCAGCACAAGGTTCTGATTCCCATCCTCAGGCCCTATCAGAGCCAGGCCGTCAACTGGATGCTGAGGAGAGAGAAGTACAACATTAGTGCACCGAAAGGTACGTATGATGATGATGATGATGATGGTGGCGAAAGGTTTGCACGTCCATTTCAGGGAAACTTGGGAATTCAAACGATTACTTGACACAATATCAAAGATGAAAAAGATGCTTTGAGTGTTTGTAGAAAAACCAGAGGTGATGCTAGCTTTATGTATTGAAGATTGTGATGTATTTTCTGTTTTTCTTTGCAGAACATTCCCTGCATTTTCTGTGGCGAGAGGTTGTGGCTTTATGTGGCAAGAAGTTGTTCTATAATCCCTTTACCGGCTGGTAAGAAGAACCACCTTTTCTGAAAAACGTGCAATCAATAACGAGCAATAATAAATCTATTTATATTCCTCGTCTTAGGTTGTATTTTAGTGCTTTCTCTTTGAGGATTTTTTTTTTTTTTGTCGTTTTTTTGTCAGCTGAAATTCTGCTGAAGTTGCTCTGCCATTTTTTTTTTCTCCCCCCAATTAAACTCACACTGCAGCCTTAACCAGAAAAACCGGAGACTTCCCTTTGAAATAAAGTAAAGTGTGTGCACTTGTTTTTGGATAAATGTAACTCCACCCACCAGTAGGTGGTGCTATAGCTCAACACAAATTTTACCGTTTGGATATCATATGGTGCTAGAGGAGGTTTTTACTCCTCGATGAAGCTTTCAAATCTGTTCCCACGAAATGAAAATAGAACTTTGAATGCATAAAATCGTCGGATGATTCTGCATGTGACGTGCAAGGCCACGCTCTTGTGTCCCCCAAAAAGATGTTTGTCACATTTTTGGAACGACATTTCAAAATGGTCTAAGCTGACTGGTCCAGAAATGTACATATCTTACCAAGAAACGAAGCCGAATGCCGTAGGTGGGACCATTTTTTGAAAAATCAACAAGATGGGTGTTTTTACAGCTCCTACATATTTCGACTTTGAATTCAGGCCAACTCATAAAAGGAATTACTGAAATAAAAGCCAGTTTTTTTTTTTTTAAACATATTGCATTAGTGCCTGCAGTTTTATCTGTTTTTTTTTCCCATCCTAAAGCCCATGTTTAGTTTTATCTCTGTTTCCTGTTATTTTAGCTTAATTCGAGAATTCCCGCTGGCCGGAATCGAGTGGCCCGGTGGGATCCTGGCCGATGAGATGGGGCTCGGGAAAACGGTGGAGGTTTTGGCGCTTATTCTCTTCCACACTCGTCAGAATCTGGAGCAGGAAGCCCTCACGCTGCCTGTGGTGTGAATTTCTCGCACAGCATATTATCTTTTTGAACTGGACGTTTGCAAACTGCAACTTTTTTATAGCTTGTTACCTTCTGCTCACTGCAGGGAAAATCTGTGAATTACTTTGTTCCTCCTCGTCCGTTAGAAGTGAAAGCTACGCGCTGCAAGCCTGAAGCTCAGCCGAAAATCAAAACGTCACACCCAGGTGCGACACCCACATCTGCCTCTTGACGCCATCTGTATGTTCAAAGTTGATCTTGCGTTTATTTCAGAGTTTTAATGGGGGTGTGGGGTGTTTCTGCAGCTGTGCGCGTGATGTTGCTAAACGCAATAAAGGAGATGCGGACCGGCAAAGGAGCCTCGGTCAACGCTGTGTTCACCTACATCCGGGCTACTTACGGCTACGACCTCCTGAAGAACCGCAATCACATCAAGAAGACGCTCGCGAAGCTCATCAACGAAGGATTTGTCGACCGCGTAAAGGGCCGGGGTCTGGCGGGTTCTTTCAAGTTGGGGAAGAACTACAAAGAAACAAAGAAAATCTTGTCCGCGGCGTCCAAGTTGGTAAGAATCCGCAACTGCTGTGTCACAATTTGATGCTGTGATTAATCGGCCACTTTTGATTTCCCTCCTGGATCACCATTTGTCTTTGTTAGATCTTCAGACCAGCAGAGAGCACGCCAAGAAAGACGTTTCAGAGGCGAGCAAAGGAGAAAGCGGAGGCGGCTCTCCAGAGCTCCCTCTCGGACGATCAAAGAGATCAGAGCCCCGCATCGGACCGGCGTGACACTGAGGGAAAAGAACAAAAGCAGTGGGAGAAAAATGCGAACAGGAAGGCCGATCTGGAAGACGGTGTGACGTCGACGGGTTCCGCCGCGGTATCTTTACGGCTTTCTCTGGGCGAACTTGAATCAGACACGCAGGAGATTCCCAGAGCAGACAGAGGAGAAGAAGCCTCTGGGACAGATTCACAGGACGAGACGGAAACTCCCACCAGAGCGTCCGTAGTGCCGTTCAACACCGCCGATTACCGCTTCGAGTGCATCTGCGGAGAGCTGGGCATTATTGACTACAAGCCGCGTGTGCAGTGTATGAACTGTCAGCTGTGGCAGCACGCAGAATGTGTGAACTACAAGGAGGAGAGCCTCACAACAACGCCCTTCTACTGCCCTCACTGCCTGGTTGCTATGAAACCAGTATCCACTGGTGCCACGCTCATCATTTCGCCCAGCTCCATCTGCCACCAGTGGGTGGAGGAGATCAACCGCCACATCAGATCCTCCTCCCTGCGCGTGCTGGTGAGCGACATTTATCTAAAAAATGTTTTTATAAATGGTTTTGCAATCAATTAGCCAATCAATTGATTGGCGATTAATTGATTGATCATCAGTTATTCTGATGATTAATTGATTAATCGGAAAAAAATTACTGGCACATTCTATAGATTTTTATTTAAGTATTTTAATGTATTTCTGTACAATTTTAGAAATGCACTAAAAGATGCAAAGAAACGATCAGTACATTTTTTAAATTAATAAAATTAACTTTTTTTTTTTTTTTTCTTTTTTTGCCTAAAATACTAAAAAAGCATTTCTTTAGTGAATTTGAACCTGGTGAAGCTGAAACTACGACACCTGAGGAGTTTTAGTTAAAACAGACGGAGGTGTTTTTTCACTCAAATACAAAATGGATATATATTTTGCACAGTTTTGACTAATCACTGTTTTTATTTCTTCAAATGACCTTTTTGAGTCTGTATACTCCAGTTAATGATGAATCAATTATTAAATTACTTAAAAGATTATTTTAATAATCGCTTCATCACAATTAATCCGATTAATCGTTTCAGCTCAATTTAGTCTTTCTATGTGTTGGAGCTAGTTGTCATTCTGTCTTATTAAAATCCACCTTACATCTGTTTTCTCACATTTTATTTGATCTTTTTACAACTCTTGTTCTTCTCTAAAATAACTCTGTGTGTGTGTGTGTGTGTGTGTGTGTGTGTGTGTGTGTGTGTGTGTGTGTGTGTGTGTGTGTGTGTGTGTGTGTCCGTCTCTCAGGTGTATCAGGGCGTGAAGAAACACGGGTTTATCCAGCCTCGGATGCTCGCCGAGCAGGACGTGGTCATCACCACCTACGACGTTCTTCGCTCTGAGCTCAACTACGTTGACATCCCCCACAGCAACAGCAAGGACGGCCGACGCTTCCGCAACCAGAAGCGCTACATGGCGGTCCCCAGCCCTCTGGTGGCCGTGGAGTGGTGGCGCATCTGTCTGGACGAGGCCCAGATGGTCGAGTGTCCCACTGCCAAGGTGAGCTGAGGTTGGAGTCTTTTGAGCTCGTTTTGTTTTTCGCGTTTCACAGTCGTGTTCATTTATGTGTGCTACTTTTCTGGCCACCAGGCTGCAGAAATGGCTCTGCGCCTTGCCTCCGTCAACCGTTGGTGCGTCAGCGGCACTCCCGTCCAACGAGGCCTTGAAGGTAAAGTTGTAGAGGGAAAACCGTCAACCTGAGTCCGTTAAATCTCTCCGTTCCCTGCTGAACTCGTCATGTTTTGTAGATCTGTACGGCCTGACGCTTTTTCTTGGAATGGATCCCTACTGGGTGAAATACTGGTGGGACCAGCTGCTTTATCGCCCCTATCGCCGCGGAAACACAGAACCTCTGTACAATGTGATTGCTCAGATATTGTGGCGGTCGGCTAAAAAGGACGTCCTCGATCAGGTAGGGTTTTTAAGAGCTCCGCGCTGACTTTTCCGACAACTTCACAGCAACTAAATGCATCATTTGTTCTTCCCTCTTCAGATTCAGATCCCCCCTCAGACAGAGGAGGTACATTGGCTTCACTTTTCTCCTGTTGAGGGCCATTTCTACCATCGCCAGCACGAGGTCTGCTCCCAGGACGCTCTGGTCAAACTCAGGAAAATCTCCGACTGGAGCCTGAAACTGGGCAGCCTGGACCGGCGCACCGTCAACACCATTCTGTACCCACTGCTGAGGCTGCGCCAGGCCTGCTGCCATCCGCAGGCCGTGCGGGGGGAGTTCCTGCCCCTGCAGAAAAGGTTTTATTTTAGCACCCTCTAATTACCAGCCTTTCTAGACTAAGTAGAGTAAACCAGAAAGCTAATGGGACGCGTTTGTGTTTATTGTAAGCTCACCAAGTCTGTGTTACCGAGATTTAGGCGTATTTCTCTTCTTTCAGCACCATGACAATGGAGGAGCTCCTCAAGTCCTTGCAGAAGAAATGTCGAGTGGAGTGTGAAGAAGCTCACAGACAGCTGGTGTGCGCGCTCAACGGCTTGGCTGGAATTCACATCATCCGAGGTATAAAACGCCCGCCCGCTTTGCTCCCGTTTCCCATGGGAAGAAGTGCCAAACAAAACGCGAGGCATGAGCTCATCTTTGCTTGCTTTTTGTACTGATATGCGAGGTTATTCCTATAGTTTCATCTCATTACCTCAAAATTGCAGCAAGAGACACTCCGGGCAACTACTTGTTTTGTCACCTGCAGGCGAGTTCGTAGAGGCTGCGGAGATGTATAGAGAAGTTCTGCGCTCATCAGAGGAGCACAAAGGCCGACTGAAAACTGATTCACTACAGGTGTGGGATTATTGCTTATTTATCTTCTTCCTCAACACTACGTTGACGTTTGGTGGAAAAAAATTCAAGGGTTAAAAATGTAGGAAGTCGTGCCCTTCTCCACTTTTGTCCAAATGTAAGAGTTTAATATTATTACTTTCCCCATTAATGCAAACCAGCGACTTCATGCCACCCACAACCTAATGGAGCTGCTCAATGCAAAGCATCGCGGGATTCCTCCAACACTCAGAGATGACCGACTCGGTGAAGAGGTGCGCAGCGCAGATTTGTTACAGAAACAAGTGTAATGTCTTATACAAACGTCGCCGGGCGTTTATATCCAAACGTCCAACAGCAGGCTGAGATTTGTCTCCTTTTAAAAATATTTGTTCGTCTGCAGGCTGAGCAGCTGCGGCAGCATTACATGACCAAATACGACTCGGAGGTGGCCGACGCCCATCAGGCCCTGCAGCCGGTGCTGCAGAACATCAAAGAGCTGAAGCGGAAAGTGAGAAATGGCACAAGTTCCTTCAAGAGGATTCAAACGTTTGTTGTTGTTGTCAGATTTATTATTTTTACGCTACAGAAATAGATAAACTTTTCAATATGTTTTTTATTTGAACAAGAAGAGCAATTACAACAGAAATGTTTATCATTGTTTTATTGCTTTTTCTGTCATTTGTATTTCCTTGTACTTCTTTCCTAATTGCTACTGTAAATGTAAAATACACACATGGCTGTTATTCAAGAATCCAACGGTGTGGATAAAATAATCAACTCACCATTTTCTGATCATACGAAAAACATGTTCAGATAAGCTTCCAATCAGACATATTTACCTTTTAATCTCCAGGTGAACTTAAACTCCCCCTGGTGGTTGGAAGTCATCCAGCTGTCAACCCGCTGTTCCACCGACGAAGATCTGGTGGTCCGTGTGAAGAATGAGCTAACTTCCAGCTACAAGCAGCAGGCCAACAAACTCTCCATGGCAGACAAGTAAGACGCCGCCACTTAGCTTCCATCGTTAGCATTCACGCTGATAACAGCACACTAAAAACATGCTGGGTTCCCTGCAGGTTCCGTGACGCTTGTGGTCTGCAGTTCCTTCTCACCACACAAATGCAAGATCTAATGAAGTCACAAAAGACAGTCCAGGACGCAGTGAAGAGTCTTGAGGGCCCGGCTTCTAAGGAAGTGATTGAAGAGGCCACCATTTGCCATCTGAGGCCAATGCGACTGCCACTCAACAAGTAAGTTATCAGTGCCAGTACTCAAGATCATCATCACACTATTCATGATGCTCTACAATATGTGCAATATGTAGTTGTATGAGCGCACCCATTCACAGCTTTTATGAACAACATGCGTTTTACATATTTGTAAAAACTGTGACTGTGTCATGACAGTAGAGCATGAGACAGATAATATGTGGGAAAAAAATGTATCTCCTCCATGTGGTTCTACTGCCATTTTGAGAAATGCAGCCAATCAGAGTTTTCTAGCCGAGAGCTAGCTCCCCTCACAGCTAGTTCCTCTCAAAATGCTAAGACCAGTTAGCATGGCCACCAATGACGGCGGATATGCAGTTTTGTATAAGAATGTGCCATTAGCCCATTTAGCAGCATGTACACAAGCTGATTGACAGTGCCAAAAAAAAACATTGTTTATAAAAGTTACATAAATCGGCTTTAAAAGTCATGAACTATATCTCATCTCTTCTTATGTCGCAGCTGTGTGTTTTGTAAAGCCGACGAGCTTTTCACCGATTACGAATCCAAGTTGTTTGCTCACACGTAAGTAAGCGGGCGTCCCAGAGTTTTCCAGCTCGTATTGAAATTGAACACCTGAAGTGATGGAAACAAAAATCCGTCTTCAGAGTGAAAGGCCAGACGGCCATCTTCGAAGAGATGATCGAGGACGAGGAAGGCCTGGTGGACGACCGCCTGCCCACCACCAGCCGCGGTCTGTGGGCGGCGAGCGAGACGGAGCGCACTCTGAAAGCCATCCTGTCGTTCGCCAAATCTAAGCGCATGGACCCGGATCTGGTGGAGGAGGGCAACATGTTCATGGAGCTGTTTGAGAACTGGAAGAAGGAGTATAAGGTTAGCAGGCCTGTCTTATATTTTGGAATTGAAGAAGAACATCTTCTGTCTGTTTCAGGAAAAATGCTAATTACAAAAGGTCAAAGAAATTCTCATATTTGTCTGTAACTTGTATTTCTACACCTGCCAGAATGTTATACAGCTGTACTTATGCAAGTTAGAAAGAAGATTCCTTTGGTATTGTTCCAGGTGTTGCACGAGTACTGGATGGTGCTGCGCAATCACGTGTCGGCCATTGACGAGTTGGGCATGGCGACTGAACGGCTGCGTGTTCGTCTGCCTGACGAGCCGAAGCCCAAACTGCTGCACATTATAGAACCACATGAAGTAAGTAAACAGCAGCGATATTAACTAATCAGACGTTTAAACCTGTCTTATAAAAGTAGGACTGTGCGATTTACTGAAAAGCAAATCACAATACAATAGTTTCATATCAGTCATATCGATAATTATTGATTAGTTTTTTTAGTGCCAGGACCTTTTCCTATTTTATCCACGGTTTTTTACTCTGTCATTATTTATTTTTAAGCAGTTATGATAACAAATTTTGCGGGGTGATAAATTGTATCAGAAGTTGTTGCAGTAAACAACAATGTCGTCTTACACAATTTTTAACTTGTATAATGGTGTGGATGCATGTGGGTATTTTTATTTAACTAGGAAAAATAACTAATTGAGCTACAACATTTCTTGAAGCACAAAGATGAAACCTGAAACTGCTGCTGCTCATGTTACTCCACAGGTCGTTGCTAAGTAACCCAAGAGAGAGCGAGTCGGTTGACGCGACTCGCCTTGCTTAGCTAGTCTTGAGAAGTTGAGCGGATAAAGTCTTTCTGTGTGGTTCTGAATTCAGCGACATTATTAAATGTTACTGACTTTAATTACAAAACATTTTCACTGGTAGAAAAGCAACAAAAGCGACAAACTATTTTACGTATTTTTTTTTGCCCTCTGCTCTCCATTGTTTCGCTGTCAGGTGGAGCAGAACCGGGTCAAGCTCCTGAACGACCAAGCTGTGGCCAAGTCTCAACTCCAAAAGAAGCTTGGACAGTTTCTGTATCTAACCAATCTGGAAAAGGTACGTTTATAATCGCCAGCAGCATTTCGTTGTATCAATTGGAATGATTGGGAAATATTTAATGTTTATGTTAATATTTAATGTTATTGGAATTTTGTATCAAAGTCACAGGACAAGTCAACTGGAGGGCTGAACCCAGAGCCATGCCCCATCTGTGCTCGTCCTCTGGGGCAGGAGGTGAGTGTTGATGGTAAATTTAAAGATGGCAAGTTTTTATATTGAAAGAATGAAAGAATAGAAATGGTCTCAAAACAACCATTTATCACAATAACTTCTGGGGCAATTTATTGTCCAGTAAAATGTGTCATGATGACAGGCCTACTTTTTGTTTTTGAATTTTTTATAACATTTGACATTTAATCAAATTTACCACAACGTCACTGCTATCCTGCTGCTCTCCTTGAAAAAAGACCTCATCAGGTTGCAAACTGTGAACCACTTACTTTCCACCATTATTTCCTGCTTATAGTGGGCCGTGTTGACCTGCGGCCACTGCTTCTGCAATGAGTGCATCGCCATCATCGTGGAGCAGTACAGCGTGGGCTCAAGGCGGCGAGCCATCAAGTGTGCCATTTGTAGACAGACCACTTCCCACACAGAGATCTCCTACGTGTTCACTACCCAGTCATCCAGCCACGACCAGGACGTACCAGTCAAGGTTGATCGACAGTTGCATTTCAAACGTGTTGAGCTTTGCACGTTTTGTTGACAGTCGTAATGGTGTCGTGCAGGGAAGCCACTCTACCAAAGTGGAGGCTGTTGTGAGAACACTAAAGCAGATCCAGATGAACGATCCCGGAGCCAAATGTCTCGTCTTTTCGACGGTAAATGAAGCGTTTCTGTTACTGTGGTTTGTCGTGATATTGAGCTCGGATGTGATCTGGATTGTTTCCTTGTGTCTTGCGTACAGTGGCAGAGCGTCCTGGACATCATCGCCAAGGCCTTGTTGGACAATAACCTGGAGTTTTCACAAATCAATGGAATTCATAAGTTCCAGGTTTGACTTTAAACATTTCACAGGAATCATGGCAAACTGTATCTCTTTGTGATTAGTTTATTCACAGATATATTTTTTTTGTGTTTTGTTTTCAGGAGAATCTTAGTTCTTTCAAATACGATGAAAAGATCAATATTCTCCTCCTCCCACTCCACACTGGCTCCAACGGGCTGAATATCATCGAAGCAACACACGTGTTGCTGGTCGAACCGATCCTCAACCCAGCTCACGAACTCCAGGCTATAGGGAGGGTGCACCGGATTGGCCAAACAAAGTAAGCGACAGGAAGCTGCACATCAAGGAAGAAATCTAACTTGAGTTCCTTCAAGTAAACGTGCAATTTTTCCATTATCAAAGCTTTCTTATACAAGTTCAAGTGATCACATTATGACAATTGCAATTCACAATCTTACATCAAGCACACATACAGAACATTCTTTTGCATATTTAACTTTAAGCTTTTAGTTTAACCTTCACAGTACTTTGCAAAAATACTCTTCCCCTTTAAATGCTTTTACAATCTGTGTTGGTACGACTACAAACGTCAGTGTATTTTATAGGGTTTTTTTTTTTATCTGAAAGTTTGTGGTTGGAAGAATGTAACGTTCGTGTTCGCTGTCCAATAGGCCGACATTTGTACACAGATTCCTGATCAAATCCACTATTGAGGAGCGAATGCAAGCGATGCTGAAGACGGCAGAGAAAAGGTGGTTTTACCTTAAAGAAAAAAAAAAAATCATTATTGGTATATAAACTATTAATCTAAATACTGACAGGAAGTGTTTTGCTTTAGTTGCAGTCACACCAGCACGGCCATGAAGCATTCGGAGGCCGCCGTTCTGACGGTAGCTGACCTGGCCGATCTGTTTACGGAGGACACCGAACCTCTGGAGTGAATCCGAACCGACTCTGTACCCAGTGGCGATGGAAGTACTATGATTTTGCACATTCCTTTTTATATATATGTAAGCATCTTACAAAATGCATTTCCAAAAATATATTGTTGGTTGTTTGTTTTTTTTTGTTTTTTTTAAATCAAACCACTGACAACAAGCAACGTGTTTGCCAAAAACATATTTAAAACCAGACTTTAAATGTGAGTCAGTTCTCGTTCTGACAGACTCAGCTGTTTATATTCACTCTTGGTTGTAACGTTTGACTAGACTGTACAGCATCATGCGCTACTCTGAAACTCACTGTTCGGCCACAATGAAACCTCATTCAGGTGAAGCTACCACAAGCGGTAAATAAAAGTGCGTCAGCGAAACAAAGTTGGGCTTTTATTTATTTCTTTAAAGAACGAATAAACCACTCAAACCACTCGTCCATACTCTTGCAAATGTCTGCTAAAACAATGAGAGGGAGACAAACCAAATTGTAAAGCATGTCTCATTTACAAAAAAACAAAACAAAAAACAAAGCACACAAGATTTGTTGTGTTTGAAATAAAAGAACTTATAAAATCTAACAAAGGTGAAGAGGATTTCTGCCTCATTTCATCTTTTTTTTTTTCTTCTTAATTTCCATTTGCAAATTGTCCAAACAGGTTTAATCTTCAAAACGATTTAATACATGTTGGTGTTAAGGTTTTTGTTGTTTTTTTTTTAAAACGAGGACGTATTTGTTGAATTTGCATGCAGTAGCGGGATTTTACGGCGTGTCTAACCACACATGCAAACTGGTCAGTGAATTGCCCTTGACCTATGATGAGTCTCTTTTGTCCTTACCGACTGGGATTCCCGCACCAGTAAAATGTTAAAGTGTCCGAACAAAAGACGGAGAGAACAAAGAGTAACCCTTTCGTTCTTTTTTTTTTTTTTTTCCTTTTACCACATGCTCCCCGTGGTAAGGGACACTTGTAAGGTGTTTACTAAGACGACGTGGCTGTAGTAGGCGGTGTCATCCGTGTTACCTTGGACTCGCCTCGGTCCACCCTATTCATGTGTGGAATCTCATTGTTGTCTGAAGCATCATTCAAACTGGTGTTTTAAAGCCAAAGAAGGGGACGGTGGGGTGGGGAGGCGGGGTGGTCCCGGTTCATTTAGAGCTGGGTTTCATGGGTTTGGAGAAGGAGAGACGCGCTACATCTTCTGGTGACGGTGAGATTTAGGGAAAGATTCAAACGGCAGCGGAGTGGCAGAGCAGAGAGAAACTAGAGGGAGAGGATTTGGAAGATGCTGCCTGGCGGTGTGGTTTTTACCTGGTTGCTCTTCGCTCTGACAACGGCGGTCTCGGCAGTTCACCTGGAGCCCACGGTGGAGGGTCAGTACACACTTTACAAACCGCACGCGTGACTCAGCATCAAAAAGTAAGGCAGAATGCTCTTTTACTACTTGTTTTCTTCACTTCTAAGTTGTAGTTATCTATAGAATTTAAATATGAGTAATGTATCTATTACGTGTTGAAGGGAAATTTGACTCGTTTGGAAGAGTAGTTGTCCTACAATCAGAAAGTCGTGGGTTTGATTCCAGTTTATTCTTGTTACATATTGTTGACTTAACCCCAAGTTGCCATTATGGAGATTTTCAATATGTTGACAACTTTTAAAAGAGAAATTCACAATTCTGTAAAAGAAAAGCTGTTTTTATTTGCGACACTTAAATGTTCCTTGTCATCTAAAACAACAACAAAAAAAGCTTGATCTCACTAAATATAAAATCTATTGAAACCAACTTTCCCTTATGTCACATTCTTTGGACAGCTTAATTTCACTAGTCGAGAACTCGCTCAAGTTCCTGTCTGACAAGATGAAGTAGGCCTGATCTAAATTCAACGGACGGGAAACTGACATTTATTGAAAGGTTGACGAAGCCATTTCTAGGGGCTGGCTTTCGCTGAACTGACGAAACAACGTGCAACCTTTTAAAAGGTGCACATGTGCTGAAGTTTTTCAGACAAATATCGCACTGATAATGAAACATTGTGGTGGCAACGCGATAATCTGGGCCTGCTTTGCTGATTGACACATATGTTCTATAGAGAACCCAAATGAGAATGTCTGGTCCTCGGTTTGTGACCTTCAAGTCAAACAAATGTCTGTTATGTAGTAGGATAAAGATTCAAAGCACAACATCAAGTCCACTTCTGACTGACTGACTCAAATTGAACTCAAAGGATCAGTCAGGGTCAGGACTTCAATCTTGTTGAAATCCCCTGGTGTGACCTTGCTCTCTCTAAACGGATGTTTTTTTGTCCTCTTGTCTGAAAACATTTCTCCCCCTCCATTTTTCGAACACCAGAGCTCAATGAAACGGTGATTTGTACCAACGATCACATGGAGGTCATTATTCCAAGTGCTTTTTTCCTCAACAAGGTTCCTCCAGTTGATGTAAGCAAAACCGTCCCAACATTTTCTCCTCAGGTGCGACCGTAGCAAAACGAGAACTTTGTCTTTCAGGTGGATGACTTGCATCTAAACGACCCAGAATGCAGAGCAGAGCAAATCGGGGACAACTTCGTTTTTGGCACCAGGGCGAATCTCTCAGACTGCGGGACCATAATGGTAGGACACTAAACCTAAATGCTAGAAAGGTTTTGTTGTTGTTGTTTTTGTGTGTTTTCATCTAATTAATCAAACTTTGCACGTGAGCTCAGACATTTAGAACAGCTCCTTACAAATGAGAGAGGCTTTCACTTTAACTGCTGTGGAGACAAACAGCAGCACTTGGTACCAGCATAAAACTGCCAATGTAATAAATGTCCTATTTTAAGATGGCCGCCTTTGTTCTGGGGCTGGATCCCAGCCAATTAGTGTCGTTTTGGCACCAACTCGTGTAATTAACAGCTTTTTAAAAATGTTATTTATTTTTTTTTTAACAAAGGTGACTTTAGTGAAGAAATATGGAGTGGCTGTTCTTTCATCACAAATCGGTGTTTCTTTCAACCTCATTCAAAACCACAGAGGAGAACCCTGCAGTTTTACTGGGAAAAGCTAATTATTCATTAGCACTCTGGCCTCGTCTCGCCAGAGGAACGTTTTCTATTTGATACATTTGTTTAGCATAAATGCGGCCTCATCTCTCTGATTTTAGTTGACCTTGAGTTTGTAGGTTTTTTTTTTTTTTATTTAACAGCAGGTTGCTGAACAGATCCTTGTTTGTCTTGACAGAAACAAGCTAGCTAGCTTGCTAGGCTAGCTTGTCAAGCACAGCAACTGGCAGCCAATCAGAGACGAGTGGAAAATAACATTTGAATGAATTATTCTAATCTGTGCTTTACATTAATGGCTAAAAAGCAGATTGAATATTACGATTTTAAAAACTACAATTGAAAACTTATGATTAAAAATGTATAAAATTCTTTTGTATTTTTATTTTTGCATTTTTTTCCCCTCATCTTTTGTGAAACTGAGTCACCTCTAGCGACCCCTGGTGGCCTCCACTTTGGAAAAACACTGCTTTTTATCACTTGTGGCTACTGATGGCTTACTTTTGATGATGGTTTTGTTTTTGCCTCTTTGTGATGGTCTAACACAAATATAAAACACTTCAAAATTCATGACTAGTGTGACAGGTTCAAAGTCGGCGTGTTTGGTGGTCTCACAGCAGCAGACTACATGTGTGATATTCTGGGATACCTATTTACCTCAGCGTGCCTTACACATGAGGAAAACGTCTCAACTCATCACTGTTAACTTTCTGTTTCTTGATCTCTTTGTAGGTCTCTGATGATACGCACATCATGTTCATCAACACCATACACAATAACTATTCAGATATCATCACAAGAAACTATATAAACATCACGTTCGTGTGCCGCTACCCCATAAACTACATGGTCCAACAACCCAACAGCGAAAACATGATCCAAGTGGACGTCCGGTAGGTGATTTGGGTTTGCTTCTTTTTATTTGTACCCCTGACATCTGATTTATCAAGAAAACCCGTGTTTGCTTGACCTTCTCAGAAGCATCACCCTGAACACTGAGGACGGGAATTTCTCTGTGTCAATGCTGCTGTACAAAGACGAAGCCTTTGAGGACATGTGGACAACTGTGCCGTCCCTGAGCCTGGATGAAAACATCTTTGCCAAAGCTTTTATGGTATCTCCGGAGATAAAGATTGTACAATAAAAGTGTTTTTGCATGCACCTTATAAGCACATTCATTTAGCGGGGGGTGGCGTATGAAGCTGAATGACGACCGATATTATTTATCCTCAAATCTCCATGGCTTACCGTTAGAAAATTACAGCAAGGAGTGACATTCTGGGGACATCAAATCTGTAGGCCAGCTGTTTGCTCCTGTCCGCCTGTCAGATATAAAAATGGACTTTGCTTACGTCATTTTGAAATTCAACTGCTTCAAATCAGACTAAGATGAAAGCATTCTGGCAACAAACACTCCTCCGTTTTGCATTAAACAAAGGATAATTATGCGTAAATGTGCCGTTTTACAACGTCTGTGGGGCTGTTGGGCGTCTCTCCTCCAAAGACCCTTCGAACACACGAAAGGGACTCTGAACAATATAAAAAAGTGAACAAAGATGTCAACTATTCCCTCTTTATTTGCTCCAAACGTGTGAAATGTAATACAGAAACAGTATGGGCTGCTCTGTTGGGGTTTTGTTTCTTAACATGGGTTGTTTTCCATTTTAAAAACCTCCCATTTAATTTATATACATTAAATAAATGTATATAAATGAAATATTGAATTTATTTTCATAATTTTTACACATCCTAACCAAGTGTGACGATGAATGTGACCGGCAATGTCTGAATTGTACTTTTACTTAATGGTATTAATTTTTATAACTCAACGACACCAGAACAACTTCTGCTGTTGGGAAAATTATTTCTTTAGAAGTCAAAAAAAAAAAAAAACTTGAGCGATGGCAATGATTACATCCGTTAATAGTTTGCTTAACAGATCCCTCGTTGGGAAGGGGTGTCCTGGACCATTTTAGAAAACCGAGATGGAAGTGTTTCAAATGTACTTAGTGTTAACAGCTATTTTTGGATTAGTTGTACGCTGCCTTAGTTGCCCAATGCTAAGAAATACGGCCTTGTGGATTGATGTCCCAAATTATCCTGGAAATCTAACACGTCAGCCGTGACTAGACGGTCTTGTGAGAGCTTCTGCACATCTTCTCCAGGCTGTCACAACCCCTCGGATCAGCTGTTGTTTACACACTGTGAATCAGCAATTCGTAGCACATCGTGGAACCGGTTTCAGCTTGCATTCAGAATGACTTGACTGCTGCTAGACAGTTTGATCGTTTTGGCTTTTTTTTGTTGATGTTTTTTTTTGTTTTGTTTTTTTTTTGTTGTCCTTTCAAAGATACCGGCTCACTTGATGCTCCGTTTGGAGAGATGCTGGGCCACACCCACCAGGGATCCACACGGCAACATTCAGTACACCTTCATCAGAGACAGGTGTGTCACGGTGAAAACGCCCAGGACCTTCTCAGCAGGTTCATTTGGACTGCCTGTTCGTTCTGTTTGCACGTTTGCGGCGTGCTCTATTTCAGTGTTATTGCTCCACGTTTGCGGCGAGCTCTAAGTCCTCTTACCGGAGCGCTGTCGAAATCTGAAATAAGAGAATTTGTTGCCTAGAGAGTGGGCCAGACAACAAATCTCAGAGCCAGGTCATGTGACTCCGCTCTGAAGAGGCCGCATGCGATTCAGCTCAACAGCTGTGCATGCCCTTGACAACCAGGCCAGTGTTTTGGTGCTGGTAGCGACTGAAAAATGCACAATGATTTCACAAGGCCAGGGAAAGGAGGAAAACACTGCTAGCTCAGATGAGCTTAAAGGAGTAGTTCAGAATTTTTAGGGCGAGTTTCTGTGAAATGGTTATAGCGGCTAATAACTTCTCTTCAGCAGCTAACTCTCTTGGCATCTTCACTTACTCTTAAGTTCGGATTAGCTGGACCTGGAAGCCGAAGCTGACAGCGAGCCTGAGAGACGCAAAGGCTAAAGCAGAGTTGTTTTTTTGTGTGTTTTAAAGCAACTTTTAAGTTGTAAAATGTCATAGTTGTTGATGTGACTGCCAGTTTCTGAGTCATATTCAGAAGCTGATGATTATTTATGTTGGAAATGTAAATAACATTGGTAGAGGCAATCCTTCACCAAATCCCTTCTGAGGTTGACATATCCTGAAAAAAATAACATGAAAAGTGTTCAAGATAGAAAAGGAAAGATGTGTAAATGGACGCATTTAAAAAATAATTCACATAAACCACTAATATTTTCCTCACTGATTAACTTTTATTATTTCCGTACTTGTTTCACATAGGAAGATCACTGGTGATGCACCGCCTCCTACTCCTATTTCCCTTCTAAATAATCATTAACGTCTGTGTAAATAATCTCCCAAATATCCCAATGATCTCATAACACAGGAACGCTTTTAAGAATGGACCTTCCATTAGCTCCAGCCTCAGTGATGAGCTAATCTGGATTCATACAGAATGAAGCCGCCAAGAAAGACACGAAAGACATCAAACATGCTTTAAGAGAGCTGCACTCATACACTCTGAACCGTCAAGTTTAGGTTCAAAAATGTTTCTAAACAGACAGCTCTCTACTAGCTCTCTTTTTTTTTCTTCTTCTTCACCCTCCTAGTTGTCCAGTGTTGGCCAACAAACAGACTCTCAGCGTCTTGAAGAACGGCGACGGTCCAGAGGCCATGTTCCGGATACAGATGTTTAAGTTTGTCGGCAGCTCTTACGCTTACGTCTTCCTGCACTGCAATGTCCAGATCTGCCACAGCAGCCTGAGTGTGTGTAAGCCTGTGAGTGAGACCTCCTTACACACACACACACACACACACACACACACATACACAGAGCTCAAAGTGATAGCCAGACGCCAGTTCAGACAAGCCTCGACATATTTTTACTGGTATGACCTGAGACTTACACGGTCCTTATTTCAACTGAATTACAAGTCTACACTGTTACAACCAGAGATTTACTTTTTCTGCCCCCTACCTTTTTAAGATTAAATATAAACTACTCTTTTCCATTTTCCTGCAACTTATAAACTAGATTTTCATGCAACTTTTCAAGCGAGGATTTCTTCCTCTCCGAGTTGTGTTCTAATTCATGTTAGTACAGGACTTGTTTCCCTTTGATAGGGTTGATGTGCACATTCTAAACGCATAATCTGGCTTTTGCTGCGCAGAACTGCACCACCGAAGACAGACAGACGAGGACACGGAGAGACGCCCCACTGTCCCACACCGTGTCCTACGGCCCAATCAGACGACTGCTCGCCGCCAGTGAAAAACCCGATCTAAGTGCGTCGCTTCACTTTCCAATCCCTGCGACTTGCACAAGTTCAAAACGTCCATTTAAAGGACAATTCAACCTTTCTCTGTAGATCCCAGCAGTTTCCCTCCGGTGGAGACGCTTGTCCTGGGAGGTTTGCTGGTGGTCTTGCTGCTCGTCACCGGGGCGTTTGGGAGGCTGTGGCTTCGCTCCAGGCGTTTCTACCCACCACAGGAGGCACAGCTCACCCTCTCTAACATTCACCACATCTCAGAGGTGGCTTCATGAAGTGACGCTTTTATAGAAGTGACAAATGGACATTAAGCTCACATATACAGATGCGATCGTAACAAAGAATATTATTAGTGTTTCTTGTTTGTATTTTTTATTATTGTTATTATTTTAAAGAAATGACTAAGTCATCGATAATTTTTTAACATCTCTTTCAGAGTGTGATATTGCAAACAACTAAATAATGTGCTTTATTTTGAAAATGTAAGCAATAACTATATCCTTGCTTTCTTTGTCCTTAAAATTGTCTAAGGTCACATCGCAGTTATTTCAGATATATGTTGTAAAATTGCACTTAGGGTATTTCCCTATGCTATTTCAGTACCTTAGCCATAGTGCTGTTTCCAATGTATGGCAAGCCATTTATTATATTGAAGTACAAATCAATTTTTTGTTCTTTTTTTCCTGACATAAACACGAACATTTTAGCTTTCATGAGTTCAGTTTGTCTGGTGCGCAATCTTAAATTCTGATATCTCAGTTGACACTCTTTACTCGGGGTGAAATTAGATTTTTGTCCATATTTTTGACCACATCACTTATCAAAGTGGAGTCAATATTATCTGTCAGCATGTGATTTCATCTGGTGTGCATGTTTTGGCTGTTATAATGGTGTTTGGGATGTAAAGGTTAGCTTTAAGCTTTGATAGTCTGGAGTAGGGGTCTTCAAATCCAGACCTTAAGGGCCAGTGTCCTGCAACGCTTAGATGTTTATTTGCTTAAACACGCCATTTTTCGCTCTATAAATACCAAGACCAGCACCAGTGGAGGAACCAATTTGAAAACCATGAAGCAAAGTCGTGTTTTTTTCAATCTTGGAAATATTAAATTCGCAAAGGAGTGGGAAACCTTTCATTAGAAGTTGGGCAGATGAATGTTGAACCGTTGTGAAGAGACAGCCGATAAATAAAGATTTCTTGTTAGGCTGTATAAAGCTCTAGACGTTGAAATCCAGACAATGTTAATTTTCCGTATCTTTATTTTCAGCTTGGACAAGTAAGAATGTTAATTTGACTCAGATTGTTTCATTTAGCTAAACAAAAAAAAAGGAAAAAGAAAAAGTGTGGCGTGATTGTATATGGCGACGACCTGCCATACTTCGCCCATAAACCTAAATGTGACAGGTCACTGTACGCGATGACGTAGCGCTGCGACGTTCCAAACCAGGATCAACGCTCGGAGAGAACCGAAGGACCCGCACCGACTGAACCAGCTGCGGCCAATTCACAGGACTTGAACTTGTTAACGACTTTAAGTTGTTTATATGTACGTACACTTTCCGGCTCTTTGAAATTAACGAACCAAATTTAAGGAGAACAATATTAGCTTAAATAAGACTTCAGGGACTTCAGTAACTCAGGTAGGTTGTTTCCAGGAGCTACCGGCGAGCTAACAACCGAGAGTACAGAGTTGTACACGCTAATGCTAGCAGGCTAACTGTGTTGTTCTTTTGTTAGCTTGAAAAGTTTTTTTTTTCTTTTTTCTTCCGTCTGTTCGGCGCTGTTCGGCTGTTACTCGTTTAGTGATAAAACCAGTGTATGTAAATCTTATTGTTTTAGTGAAGTGATGGGAGGAAGGGATGCAAGTAGGCAGAAGGAATAACACTTGGCTGCTGTGTTGTTTACGTTTAGCTGAATGCTAACCTGCCAGCTGTTGTTGCGCAACTCTGCTGTCAGCTGCAGCCAAGAGTTCAGCAATAATTACTAGGCTTTAAACTTTTCCAGCAGCGTTGTGTGCTGCGGGTGTTTTAAATTGTTGTCCTGATAAGCAGTGAACTCATAAGCCATCAGCTGGTTGTGTTGGTTAGGAAAAAGTCTGGGCGAGTTTTCTGAATACCAGAGATTTTGAACAAAAGCTTTTAGCTTCACCTCTGAAAAGTAACATTTCAGGTTTTCACCAAACCAGAAAAAAAACAAAAACCTTGTTGCGATTATTCCTGACCAGACAAAAATATTTAGTTATTTAGTAGTGTAGTTATTATTATTAGTATGACTTTTTTGTTGGTCTTGTGTGTGACAAACCAACACAAATTATCGTGTGAAGTGGAAGGGAAATGTTTTCATCATTCTTCATGAATAATTATTTGAAAAGTGTAAAATGCATTGGTGTCGAGTGCCGACATGTGAAGCAAATTATAACCCAAAATATGCAATCAGAGCTACAATACAGATCTCAGCATTTGTGTTTTAGAGTGACTCGGTTAAAATCCGATATTTTAAATTCCTTTAAAAATACCTGCGCTTGTTTCGTATAAAGAAAATTTAGACAAAATTTTTAGTTGCTCGATGTGCAAAAGGCCTTTCTGAGGAAGGTTGATTGGTATTGCATGTTTTCTATGTATGTGGGTGATGGCAGTAATAGTAAAGCAACCTTTTTCATGATTGATGTGGATGACACTTTTTGCGTTTGTTGTTCAATTTCTCTATTTCAGCGTACAGTGTGTTCCTTTTTGAGATTCTCTAGCCTACAACATGGCTGTTTAAGTGACAAAAATAATAATTATAAGAAGAAGAATATTACAGGTTTGGCAGTAATCAGGTATGGGTGTGACCAGTAAATCTGCTGAATCACAGCTGCTATGATTTAACATGAGGAGGGTGGGGGGGTCAGATGTTTATCTTCATCTGATTTTCATGTATATTTTTTTTATAACCTAAAACATTTAAGTGGGACAAAAATTAACAAACAGAATTCATCTGTAATGATGCAAACACTGTTTCACATCACAATGTGTACACAGGACGTTTTCAGGTTTCTATTTGGGGAAGAAAAAAAAAAAATGCAGTCATGTTCACTAAACTAAATGCAACGACTGCATTCAAATGAAGCTCGTTTGTCAAATTAGAAATACATTAAAGCAGATGTCAAACTTTTAATTAGGCCCACATTTCCATCTTAAAATGTCTTTTTTTCATTGGTCTGATGTAATGTTCTAATTTTAAAAGCCATGTTTTCATCAGCTCTGTGCTGAAAACATCAGGCTGTCTGTAATTAATCGTTAGTAATGTGTTTCACTCAGTGAATAGAGTTACTAAAGTAAATAAAGTTTTCAATTACATTCTAATTTATCGAATACATTTGTACGGCAATGTGTAATTTTTAGGACTTCAACTAATGATTATTTTAGTAATCAATTAATCTTTGTTTATTCTGGCAATTGATCAGATGACATAAATTGGCACATTCTGTAGATTTTTATTAATCTAGTTAAGCCTATTCAATGCAGTACTAAAAATCAATTTAATAAGGGGAAATAAATTAAATTCCTTTTTTAACAATAAGAAAATAAAATGCAATAGTTTATTGTATTGAATTTGGAAAAAAAAAAAGTCCACTTGGAGTTCTGGGTAAAACATATTTACATTCCAAAAATTGATTAATCCGATTAATCGTTTGAGCCCCAATAGTTTTTCGGCCACTTAACCAACATGTGTAAAACTCCTAGTGCATTTGAGTTTGTTTGTATTGTGACACAATGTGGAAATGGTTTAAGAAGAAACGTTAAAGGTGAGAGTTTCACCAAGTCGTTTTTTTTCTACTCCTTTGTCTTTGTGTACAGGGTTTAGCTTTTGAACACACTCCCCCGCTGCAGGCAGGAACGGTCATAAAATGGAGAACCTGCATCCGCACTGCCTTAAATGCATCAACAGAAGGTGCATGGCCAAGCCAGAGCCGGGTGTCTCCTGCGACCTGGTTGGCTGTCCTCTCGTCTGCGGGGCCGTCTTTCACTCTTGCAAGCTGGACGAACATCGTCTCCTGTGTCCCTACGAAAGACTGCCTTGCCTAAACAGCGGCTTCGGCTGCCCCTTCACCGTCAAGAGAATCAAAATGGCGCAGCATCTGGAGACGTGCCCTGCCAGCATAGTTTGTTGCACAATGGAGTGGAACCGGTGGCCTGTGAGCTACGCCGATCACAAGTCCTACGAGAACCTGAGCAAAGACTTTGACGAGGTGGAGCAGCTGGACATGGCTTTAGCTCTTCAGGATCAGAGGATGCTGCTGGAGTCGCTGAAGGTTACGACCAACGTGTCAAAGAACGGAGAAAAGGGAGCAGGCTATGGTGATGAAATGGCGTCGGTGTTGGGCAGTGAAGCGGCAGAAATGGAGGAAGAACCTTACAACAACTTGTACAGAGCTTCAGGGGAGGCAACCAGGAGCTTAGCTGCTGCGCTGGACATCCTCACTAATTCCAACAGCATTGGAAAAATCATCGAAAATATCAATGGAGATAAGAATGGATTGATCCAAAGTGGGGAAAGCAGTCTTGTTGCTGAAGGCAGGAGGAACGTGGAAATGCTTGATGGTGGCAGTGATTCAGAGTGTGAGCTGGGGGCTGTTGGGGGGAGTCGATTGCGCTGTAGGAACGGACGGAGACGACGATGCTGCTAACTCGTCTGAAGAAAGGAGCTTTGTGGAATTGCACTTTGAGAAAAAAGATGTCGTCATCAACGAGCCGATTCAAAACGGTGACCTCGTCTGGCCTCGCATCGCTCAGGACTACATCCCCCTCGTAGCACCAGAGCCGCCCGCGCCCCAGCTGGTCCCGCTCACGCCGCCGTTCCTGGTGTCGGATCAAGTGAGAAGGAGCTTCTGCAGGTATCGGTGTTGGAAGCAGAACTTGGAAGTGCTCAGCATGTTTACGTATAACGTCCCCCAGGCCCTAATCAACCCTTACTTGTTTCGGGCAAAAATGGAGGACAAAGCAGTGGACACATCTGACCTGGAGGTAGAGGAGGACCCGATGGGGCTCCACGGCATTGACCTCATCACTGCAGCGTTGCTGTTTTGCCTCGGGGACTCGCCGGGAGGCCGGGGGATCTCCGACAGCAGGTTTGTCGACGGCTACCACATTGACTTTGGCACTCAGACATTCTCCTTCCCTTCCGCCATCCTCGCCACGAACACCATGGTGGGCGACATCGCCTCGGCCTCGGCCTGCGACCACGCCAGTCCGCAGCTTTCCAACCCCAGCCCCTTCCACACGCTGCGGCTGGAGCTGGTGCTCGAATGCGTCGCGCGGTACCAAACCAAACAGCGCTCCATGTTCACGTTCGTGTGCGGGCAGCTCTTCCGACGCGACGAGTTTTCCTCTCACTTCAAGAACGTCCACGGGGACATCCACGCCGGACTCAACGGCTGGATGGAGCAGCGTTGCCCCTTGGCGTACTATGGCTGCACTTACTCCCAGAGGCGCTTCTGTCCGTCCGTGCAGGGCTTCCGGATCATCCACGACAGACACCTGGGTTCCTTTGGGGTGCAGCCCGGATTGCCTCTGAAAACCGGAGACGGCCACTCAGGACAGCCCCGCCACATCGACGCTCAGTACGATCAGTTCAGCAGCCTTCCTTTTGAGGTGTTGCAGCACATAGCGAGCTTTCTCGACAGTTTCAGCCTGTGCCAGCTGTCCAGAGTGTCTCGCACCATGAGGAACGTGTGCGCCAGCCTGCTGCAGATGCGTGGCATGGTCGTCCTGCTGTGGGAGAAGAAGCGGCGCGATGACGGGTCTCCTTCGTGGCAAATAACGCACAAGGTTAGAACATTCAGGTGCTCTGTTGTGTGGTCATTCATTTGCAAAAATCCTTGTCATAATTAGAGCAAGTGGTTGAAGTCGCATGCTGTTCTCGTGCTCCGCCAGGTGTGGCGCTTCAGCACGGCCTTCGGCACGGTGAACGAGTGGAAGTTCGCCGACATCGCCAGCATGGCCGACCACCTGAAGAAGTGCAAGTTCAACACGATCGCCCGGCGGGAGGAAGCCATCCCTCTGCCGTGCATGTGCTTCACCAGGGAGCTCACGAAAGAGGGAAGATGTTTACGATCGGTTCTCAAACCAGTAGCATGAACACTGACAACATTTTTGACACCTTTATGGGTTTTTTTTTTTTTTTTTCAACCGACCAAGAGAACTTTGATCTACTCGTATTTTCTTCAGCGTTTACAGACGTTTACTCTCTTCACGCTTTGAAACTGCAGCTCCGGTTGGAACGCTGTCGATTTCACGTTATCCTTTGTTTCACTTTAATTCACAGGAGACGACGTCAGCAAGTCGTTGTGGTTCAGCTGATGCGGCATTGAAATTCAAACAGTTTTCTCCATAGCAACTCAAATTGTCCCACTAAAACGTACATCAGCTCGGTTTTAAATAGAAATGAGGTTTTTACTGAAATATAACGTTGCAATAATCAGTATCTATTATGATTTACCTATATTTCCCCCACTACTTTCTTTCCATTTCATCATCAGAAGCATCTTGATCAGTGAAAATTTACCAAGATTATTCCTATTTTTGGATCAAAACAAACGCCTACAACCTTTAAATACGTTTTGCTAAACCCTACTTTTCTATGTAATGAATGATTTGTTTTTTTTTACATTTAATGACTTAAAATCGAATACTACTTAACGTCTGACAGATTTCGTCTCAGTGAGACGTCGTCGCTGCTTTTAGCCGGTTGAAACTCTTTTTCACAGCTTTGCTAGAACATATCGATTCTGACCAAACACCTGAGCAGAAGCTGGATGTTTCACAGGATCCTTCTGCTTTCAGCTCACCGGCGTTGGCGTGTCGACATCGGCGTGTGTGTTGTCAACATTTCTACTTTTCATTTCCGAGTACTTATCCGGTTTATTCAGGGCAAAACGAAAAAAAACAAAACACTAACCTCCAGTCCGTTTGGCCAAACTTTACCAGCAGATTTAATATATATATATTTTTTTGTGGGTTCTTTGCTCCAAAAACCTAAATGGAGGTGAATGAGGTGAATATGAATGTACTTGGTGACAATATAAGTGACATAGAGCCCTGCTGGCCAGGTTTTAGGAAGCGTAGCCGACGATTCGGAACATCACTACTTCTTTTCATCCTTCGATTTGATGCGCTGAATGTGTTTGCCATTACCTGCCAGGTGGGTAAGAATGGATGGCGTCTCAGGGTTTTAGGATGTTTTTGTCGCGATGTTGGTGGTGAGACGGCGATCACAGCGCGCCGTCTCCCAACTGACAGTATGACCAGCACAGTAACAGAGAAATCTAAGATTTTATGGGTGTTTTTTGTTGTTTTGTTTTGTTTTTTCTCGTTGTGGAGTTCATTTCATTAGGATAAAAACACGTTTTGAAACACCGTGTGTTTTGTGTCTGTTTGAAAGAAAATGCTTGAATCTTTTTTTTTTTTAATAAAAGGTAGCAGAAAATGTCAGCTACTTTAGGTTTTAGCTGCCAGTTTTCATTTTTGTCTTTCTTCCCCCCCTCTCTTTATGTATGTATATATTTTTTTAGACGTTGCTGTAAACTCGAAGCATTTTTTTTCATCCACTTGTGTTTTTTTTTTTTTTTTTGGTACTTTTATTCTTTTTTTTTTTTTGTAAGAAACCTGCCTCAGTTAGGTGTAGATGTGAATTATTAATTTGCACATGAATGCATGTACTGTAAACTCCTAAAGGTGACTGGTTTGTTTGTGCTTGACATTTTACGGTCACTCTGCATGAGAGTTAGAAACATGTATTGATCAGGAGTTTTTTTTTTTCCTACAAATATTTATAGAATAGAATTCAACTTTATTGTCATTGCACTGTCACATGTACAAGCAACAAAATAGACATCTGGGTTAGTTTTTTCACTTTTCTTTTAACTTGAACCACCAGGTATTTAAGCTACACTTCATCACATGTTCCCAGTGTTCACATTTAAACAGACGTATGTATGTATAGATCTGGTCATTTATCGGTCCATAAGTTCATGATCCCAGGAAGAAGATGAGAAAAAAAAAATTCATCTGCTGATTATTTTTTTTTTTTAAATAGCCATTTTTTTGTGTCTGCAGTGTGTTGACAGTATTTCAACTTTTATTTTCACTCCTGTTGTTTTTTTTTTTCTTGCACCAACGTATGTCAGTTTGTTTGTAGGTAATAAAGAGATCTGCCAGTTTTTATGCATTTTTTTGTTTTTATTTATGCACATACAGGTTTAACACTGTTTTTAACTGAAAACCGCCATGTTTACACAGTTTAAAAATTATTTTAAATGTTCTGGTCTAAAAGTAAGACAGCTCAATCAGTTCATATGCTGTTTTTCTTTCCATCAGCCAAATAAGCACTCAGTGTTTGTTGTCCACACTAAAAAAAAATGTTTTCTAGAAATTTATAAAATTTATTGATTTATTTTTTTGGTATAAGGGTCTAATTTTTTATGGATTCCATGTTAGGACCTCAGTTTCTCGGAAACTCATAATCCTTGGAATGGAACCACTAACTTCTGTTTTATTTGACAGACAGACCAACATTTCAAAAACCATTTCATCTCATATATTCTATGTAGTTCACAGAAGCAGTAGCTTATCTATCTAGATAAGCATACCCTTATCTAGATAGAAGCCTTATTTTATTGCTAGTTGCTGGACGACAGTGTTTTTGCCGCTGGTTTGTTTCTGTTGCCAAACCGTACCGTTCTGTGCACTCTGTGCAAGAAAGCTTGAGTCTACAACTATATGAACATAGAATGATATTTTGTACTTTTCTGGCATGCACAACAATGCCCATTTCATTCATAATGGTCTGAAAAGATGAGTTGGTGAAACCTGCAGAAACCCTGCTTACAGCTAGATGGCGCCAAATTCACACAATTTATTTCGAACTGAAGGTGTTTAATGAATCCTGGTGTCTTTGATACAGTTTTGTCTGTGTGTTAAGACCATACAGCGTTATACAAATATTTAATAAATAAGGTTAAAATTGACAGGTGATTTAACGATGCTCCAACATTACCAATATAAACTTTGACCTTAACTTTCGAGCCTGTATGAAAAGTTTTTGTTCGTCATATGTAAATACTTTAAAGGAATTTCTTCTTGAGTTTCCCACCCTCCTACACGTACAGGCAGGCGATGGCTCTCAAACAGCCACACTTCCCATCAAACGTGGGGGGGCTGCAAACCCACAAGAATTGAGCCCATCCAATCTGATCTCCCACAGCTAAACCTTCCCTGCCACGCTGGGCTCTGCAGCCAACCACAACAAAACAAACGCTCGCAGTCGTGTGCGGACGACGGGCAACAACTCTCGTGAAGTCTTGGTGCAACGCCTCCCACGGAGCCGGTCACGCTGCCTTGCGAGCCCCCACTCCACCCCAGCAGACATGTCAACCACAGCGATGCTGCTGGTGGAGGAAGTGCAATCATTGCAGACTCATTTCGACATTGAGTGGCAACGTTGCAGCTCGACAAAAAAAAACAAAAAAAACGCCCACGACAACCACGGCCATCTGACTCACCTTCCAACGCTGCCAGCTGACACCTGCTGTGGGAGGTGGCGCGTCGCACATTTTCACGCGGCCAGCAGGCCCGCTGCACGGACGGAGAGCCTTCGGATCCGCTCCCCGCTCTATTGTTGCTGCTGCTGCTCGGCCTGAGCAAACACGTCGATTCAGGTCATGAGAAAAGGTCACGTGACCGGCTCCTGTTGTGTACTGTTGACTTAAGATAATACCGTTTCGTCTGAAACTGCGGGAGCAACAAAAAAGACCTGCAGGCGAATTAGGCTCGGCCGGGCTATAGTTTCATAAAGCGTGTAAACAAATCTTCCCTTAATTAAGAGGCCTTAATGTATTTCTAAAGACCTTGTTGAACGACAGCAGCAGCTGCAGCAGGAACCAGGACCACTTTTATTTCCAGTTTCGTGCTCGCGCTGTCAAAAACCACTCAAAGGCATTTCATCTCACTTTTAAAAAAAATTTAAAAAAAAGAATGAAAGTCACATTTAAATATCTTACACTGCAAAAAAAAAATGACAGAGCTGAGAGTCTAAACACAAAGTTCAACGTATTGTACTTCAGATTTATGTCTTTACAGCAGGTCAGAGGGCGGCAATTAAAATATAATCAAAGTAACAATCAGGAAACGTAACATCCAAATCACACTGTCTCAGTTTTGCATATGAGCGGGTGGTTTGAAGTGACTCTTCCTTCTTCTTAACACTGTAAAAAAAACCCAAAAAACCGTCAAGGTGCTGATGCGGGACACTGCAGTGCGACGCTTCAAATGAAATAGACACAGGTACATGGCCGGCCCACGATTCTGCAGGATCCTGGGGCAGCAGCTGGTTTAGGGCCCCATAATCTTAAAACTCACTTAAAAGTAGACACAAATATGAAGGCTTTGCTTATGCCAGGAGTCAGCTCTGTGGATACAGAGAAAGGAGTCGTTTTGCTAAAGAAGTCTCATTTGCAGCAAGGGAAGCAGCAGCAGAAAAGCTTCTTGCACGGATTGTTTCTCTTGTATTTCACTGCCTTCTTGATCTGAACCGTCGCCTTGGCGACGTAGTCCTGAGTGGCGCCGACGTTGGCCTCTATGTTGTCCAGCATGGAGCCCTGCTCCTCCACCAGCAGCGCCAGCTGGAAGAAGAGCTCGTGGATGTCCCTGATGCGGCTCTCCAGCTCCAGCAGCTCCCTGTGCCTGTTCTCGATCTCGTTCAGAGCCGAGCGAGCGGTCCTGCCCTCCTGGAGGAGATTATCCGCGAAGATGTTGCACTTCCCCGTCTCGATCATCTCGTCTATCTGCTCCCTGCTCACCTCCTTGCCCATGATCTCCGCTTGCCTCTGGATGCGGTTTTTGCAGTTCTCCCGCTGGATCATTTCGGCCTCGTTGAACTCGGACATGGCTTCGTGGAAGGCGCTGGTCAGGGACACGTACTGCGAGCGCACCATGCGAGCCACGGCCGACGCGGGGCCGTGCTCCTCCTCCAGCTCCTTGCTCAGCTTCCCCATCTTCTCCAGCCGGGCGTAGATGGCCTCCCCCCGGGCCTTGATGTCCCTGCCGAGCGCGTTGGCATCCCGCTTGATGCTGCTGAACCTCCTCACCGACGTGAGGAAGCGCGTGTTCTGCTTCCCCATGCGCTTCACGTCCAGCTTGAGGAGCAGCATCTCCTTCCTCATCATCTGGGCGTCTTTGTAGATGCTGTCCATCACGTCCTCGCCCTGGAAGACGACGGCGTGCTGCACCAGCAGCTCGTCGTCCTCGTTGCCGTGGATACCATTGGGGCCACTCTCCTCCCCTGAGGGGAAGCTCTGCAGGTCGCACAGTCGGTCTTTCATTTTACCTGCATGGGGGGGAAAGCGAGACGTTTAGCCAACCTCTTTGGGGAAATAACATTTTACATCGTAAAACAAAAGCTGTTGATCGAACGGGGACACCAGAAGCAGTTTTTTTTTTGTTTGTTTGTTTGTTTTTTTTTCTTCTTCTATTGAGAATTATCTGATCAAAGCCTTCCTAAACTCAAGCTGGGCCACAATTGCTAAATGTAGGTCAGTAAAGTGGCAGCAGTCACCATTTCAACAGCTGCAGGCAGCAGAGTTTCGCCCTCAAAGCGGTAGAAAGGTTTGGCTTTCATTTTTGGTCAGAGAGTAAATATCAGGTACCAGCAGCCTTGGATCCCTCTTAGCAACAGCCTCAGCCTTTTTTAGTGTCGTAATTATGAGACAGCTGAAAACAGGAAGAGCGAAAAATAAACGCGTGCGTAAGACCGACAAGAACAGAGAACTTGCTGGGAGGCAGGCGGAAAGGTTCACTGAAAACCTCACGGAGATTCTGGTGAACTGAACGGAGTCGACCGACTCGAGGGAGGAGTTGGACCTCTGATGGGGACCGAGCCGCGCTCGACCAAGAGGCGACTGAAAATGCAGGAAAACCAGCCGACGGTCGAAAAGACCAAAACAACCAATCCAAGTTTATTCGTCCGGCACATTTCAGACACAAAGGAGATCAAAGGGCTTTACGTCACGTTCTACAAAGGCTACGCTCTAAAAACTCATTTCGGAGGGTGTCAACTGTTAGATATTAAACCCATTTACATTTCAAACTGATCACTGTAAATGTACCGTCCAATAAAAGCTACGTCCTAACACTTCTTTTTAGTTATAAAAACATTTTTCATTAAGAATTGACTGAGGATCTTGACTTAGCTAACCACAAGCTAGTGAACAGAAGGTAGCTTAGCGGTTGCGCTAGTGCTAAAGTCCAACTTATAGAGAAGGAATCCGTTAAATGTGAGATACTGAAGGTATTTCTACTGCAACTAAGTGCATAAATGTGCTGCAAGTTTCAAGAAATTATAAATAACAGTTAGCCACATTTATTGAGCACAGAAGAGAAGGGTGAGATTGGTACGGTTTTATCGGCTGTACTATAAATTAAATCTCATTAAACGTTTTTCAAGATTTGTCTCGACTTTGACTTCAATGCCTTTGGTTCGCGAAAACCATTTGCACAATTAAATCCTGGCTAAACATCTCAATACGAGTGGAGCGCGCGAATCAATTTTCTTTCAAAATCAAATATTCCTCAACTTTTCACTCTTGTGACCCGCGAAAAAGTAAGATACCAGAAACACGGCTGCTGGCTGAGCGTGCTGCTTATTCAATTTACGCAGCAGGCTGCAACAAAGGTGCCAGCATCACTAGCAGACCTCAACTTTGGAGACCATTGCTAGTGTCTCTGCGCCCAGTTTCTTCTATAATCTCACAAGAAGTTTGCAGACAAAACTGACCTAGATTTTCCCAAATACTTCTGTAAAACGCTGAGGCCATTCTGAACAAACTATTTTTTTTTTTTTTTTTTAGAAAACTCATGAACTTCAGATGTTCTTATTCAGGTTTTCTAGGAAGGAAACCTGAGTTACTTCCTCAGTCGTGATGATGCGCAGATATTCTCAGGCTCGTGCAGTGAATCCGCTATTAACATTCACTGACAAATGAGCCACTAAAGCTTGTATTTTACACTCAAATAAAGTTACAACTCGACACCAGAAGTTTACCTGTTGCTGTTGTTTTGTTGTTGTTGTTTTTTTGGGGGGGGTCAGACTGATGGGAGAAAAACTGACGGGAGTCAACCTGACTCACCGCATCACTCCGCGAACCCGCAGACAGTAAATAACACAATTACGGGAAGACATCGTTTGAAATAAAACAACAAGTACAAGTACCTTGAAGCGTTTCCCTCCTGCGGCGCTACGGAATTAAAGTCACAGAGGCGCAAGGAGCGAGCGACGAGAGACTCATTTCCTCTTTTTGACTCGGCTCCAAATGTGAGTTTCAACACGCAGCGCGCGGCGGACCGAGATGAGGAGGCCTGACGACACGCGGAAGGTCACGCCTCATCACCGCCGCTCGGTGCAGGAAGAAGATGCGGCGCTCATTTGGGAGGTGTAGCTTTTTTTTTGTTTTGTTTTGTTTTTGGGTCAATCCAGCTGTGGCAGCGCGAGGGCGTGGATCTCAAAGCAGAGTAACTAGAGGGTGGCAACAACGCCGCCTTGGAAAATGCGCCCAAGGAAATAGATCGCCTGAATACAAGACTTTATTCCATGTTTTACAAGACAATTAAAATGTAAAGAATCACAATGGGAAGGGACGTGCACAGTACTGGAGCCTGCCAGCAGGGGGAGTTCAGTGTAAATAGTTCCTAAAACAAATGAATAAATCCAAATAAATTGCCAGCACTTTCTATATATAAGTAGTTGTCATTTTTTTTGTGCTATTGAACTGCATGGGTGCAATAAAAAAATAAAAAAAAGTAAAAAAAATACATACCCATTTTCTGTTGCCAAGCTGAATTACAGCCACACCCCAGCATCGAACAGGAGACTTCAAGCAGCTTCTTGATTTAAACAATTTGAGTTAACCAAATAAAACTGCAGCTCTGACACAGGAGGTGAAACATTACTTACTCACTGTTAGAGTTTTGACCTCTGCGAGCTAACCGAGCGACCTTCCCGCTGAGGTGCGACCAAATGTAGGCATGGAGAAAACAGGTGAGTCTAACCTTTATGCTCCACACCTATTCTGAGGTAATCAGGCAGCAACCAAAGGAGCAACACAGAGATCCACGCTAACATAAAGGATCATTTGGAGCGACCTGTTCACCTGGGAGTTGGGACTTTTGGAGGAAGCTGGAGATCAGCCAGTCCTGCACAGGCTGCACCGGTGCAACTGGGATTAATAATAAACGTTCAAAATATGAGCTTGAAATGAACGATTTGTAAGATTTTAAACTTTTATAGTTTTTTTTTTCTTTTTGGTTCAATCTTAATAATCAATGAAAATACTTAACTACACTAGAAATACACTTAGAATATGTGTATGGGTGCCAAATGGTTTGTTAATTATGTGGATATTAAAATGGTGTGGATCAGAGGAGACTGATCCAAGTCTCCTCTCGTCACTTCAGCCTTTCGCCGGCGCTGCAGTTTCGGCTGTTTGTACCGGAAAGGAGCTGTCTGACACCGGATCGTGTTTCGCACCGACGAGGCATCAGTGGGAGACGTTTTCTGCAAACTGAGGACTGACAGTGATCATCTCTGAGTAGGAACTGCGCCGACGTGACTCCAATAAAGAATCAGGAAGTCACTCAGAGTTATTTTGGTTCTTAATCGCTCACACTTCATCAGAGTCAAGCGGCCCAAACGGGGATCAGAGGTCAACATGAATGTGGCGTGATATAAATACTCATAAGGTTAAACACACGTTTGAAATAAAATTGCTGTGTTTTTTATAATCCGCTGCTTTTTCGCAATAAGATATTTAAACGCGACGTTAAACAGCAGAAACAAAAATGACAGGAATCGAAGCAGATTTTTTGTATTTATTTTTTTTTTTTTTAATCCATTGACCTACTTAGCTGGTCACAGAGTGTTTTTCATTACAACATACTTCATATCTTTGCATAAAAGTGTTAGTGTCGAAGGCATGGAAATTGGAAGCGGCTCATTAATGTTGGCTCAGTTAGAACAAAGCGTCCCACATAAAAACAAGTAGAAATATTTCCTCCACAGATTGGGAGAATTTACAGGAAGCGTTTCTTTGTCTTTCAGTAGTAAAAAGGTCTTTGCATTCAGAGGCTGACATTCCTTCGGTGTTTCTTGCCGTTTTGGTTTTGTCCCATTCCTACCCAGCCGTGCTACTCGAGGCAGGTTTGCATATATAACAGTCACTACTGTTTAACGACGCTCGGATGATTTAGAGTTACATTTCATTTTCATTTAAATGCAATTGAGTTGATTTGAATAATATGACCAGCTTCAAACAGCACCTGCATGACGTCTTTTTTTTTTCTCCAGAGGTATATATGCAAATTTTACAGCAAAACATCTTCATGTCTTTGACTCGACAACCATCTGGTTCCTGAGTAACAACTGCACATTCTCTTCCTTCATATATTTGTTTACATAGATGAATATTACAACACAAAATTGGATTCACTTTAAGTATGAGAAGCTTCCGAAGCCTGGACAATAGCATCCAGGCTCTGCAAAATAGTTTTAAAACCATGATTTTGAAGAAGTTGGTAAAATGTCTCTTATTATTTATGCATGCATTGTGGGAGGAGATTTTCAGCGTCGTTCCTTGGTGTCTGACGCAGCAGCTTGTTCTTATACTTCCTGTCATCTGGGCTTTTGGATATGTCGCTTATCTTTTCCGCATGCGAAATTAGCGCCGACACGACCAGAGCCGCTCTTTTCCTCAGCGCCAATCAGGGCATCGTTTTGTAACACGGAAAACAGCCGCAGAACATCTTCTTGAAGGGGTTGTTTTTATCCGACGCGAGGGCTCTCTCCAGCTTGAACGTGGCCTCCTGGACGGTGGCCTCGGTGTTCTGGACGTTCCTCTCGATGCTCTCCACCACGGCCCCCTGCTCCTCCACCAGCATGGCCACGTCCAAGAAGAGCTCCTGGATCCCCTCGATCCTCTTCTCCAGCTCCTGCAGCTCGCGGTGCCTGCTCTCGATGCTGACCAGGGCCGAGCGGGCCGTCTGGCCCCCGACCTGGACGCTGAACACGCGCGGCTCCTCTCCCTCCATCATCTCCTCGAGCTCCGTCTCGCTGACCTCCCTCCCCACCACCTCCATCTGCCGCTGGATGTGGCGCCTGCAGGCCTCGCTGTGGCTCATCTCGGCCTCGTTGTAGCTGCACATGACCTCCCGCAGCGCGGCGCTCAGGTAGCGGTACTGGGTCCGAGCGACGCGGGCCGCGGGGTCAGAGGAGCCCCGCTGCTCCTCCAGCTGACCCCGGAGGTCGTTCATCGCGTGCAGCTGCCGCAGCACGGCCTCCCCTCTGCGCTTGACGTCCATCCCGATCGCGTTGGAGTCTCGCTTCGTGACGTCGGGAAAGGAAGTCTTGTTTAACGTCTGGAAGTTGACTTCCTTCAGCTCGGCGATGTCGTTCTGGATCTGCTGGATCTCCAGACGGATCCGCTGGGCCTGCTGCAAGATCCCGTCCAGATCCGGGTTGGAGTCTTCGTGCTCTGAGCGGCCGTTCAGGTCCACGGCGCTGAAGCCTTCAGGGTCAGTCTGGGCCTCCTGCAGGTGTCCCAGTCGGTCTCTCATGTCTGAAAGAAACAACAGGAAGACGATTGGACCCATTCAATAGGAAGACGTGAAGCTCAGAGGCTAAGACACGTCTAAACACTTCCACGTCTGCCATGTTACAACCACACGCTTGAACGCGTTGCATTGAGATATCATGTGAAACAAAAGGAAATGTGTACATTTCATAAAACAATGTACAAATTTGGAAAGAGCAGCATGTATTTGGGTTCAGTCCTCCGTCACTCAGCACCTCTACAGTCAGTCCATCGTCTTCTCCGTGATGGCCGGTGTCCCGTAACTTTAGTTGTGGTCCTGGTGCATAATGGCTCAATCAAAGGCTTAATCATCTCCTCAGCATGTCTTCATCCATTTACCCACCATCTTGGTTTCATTTCACCTTCTTTTACATGTTTGCTGTGTCCCTCAAACTGCTCTCAAAAAACAAAAAAACAAAACGAGAGTTTAACTATTACTTCTCCTGTTGACTGGCAGCTCCTTCTCTGGGTCATTTTATTTTAGGGTATCAGATTAAAGGCCTTACCGAACTTCTCCGATTTTATTTAGAAAAAATTATAACGTGAGAAAAATTGTGGTTGGATTGTGACCAACTCTGAACATTTTCAGACATTAGCTCATTTCTTTGGCCCTGCAAGAAGAGCTAAAACCCTCTTTCAGCCGATAAACGTCCCACTCCATCATCTAAAGCTGATAACAAGACAGGAAGTGGGTTCTCGAAGCATTTTTTCTCTGTTTTTGATAGAGGCCATGCTGATAGCAGCGATACATGTAAACTGAAAGATTTCCACGCTGCAACTTTAACGCACGGCTCTGGGCGGGAGAAAGAAAAAGCAATACTCCCCGGAGCTGAAAGAGAGAGAGAGAGAGCAGTTCTGAAAGCAAAACTTTGCTGTCAGAAAATGACATTTTGAAATCAAATGTTTCTTCATTTTCAACCCCAAGTTCTCTAAAAGGCTCTCGGTATGTGAGTTTAAACTTTAACCAGAACATTATAAGATAGTTAGCAACAACAAAAAAAATAAAATAAAAAGTACCGCCTGCACTGACGGGATATTCGAGAGGAAGTTAAAGTGCAAACAGTTCACAGTTTTAGTTTTAGGGTAAACGTGGGTTCAGTTCTCGAGAAACTGGACTCAACAGACTGCAGATCAACTTAATGAATCTGCTACTGCTGATTGTAGACGTTCGAAACAAGAGTATTCACGAATCCTCAAACGTTTCCACGTTCTGTCGCATTGCCGTCGGCAACTCTCATACGTCTCCTGGAAATGTTTTAATTAAATAAACCAGCACTGGGCAGCGTACAACCGCAGTGGAAGGAACATTGTTTTCATAAAGAAAAACCTGAAAAGACCGGCTTTTCTGTCGGTACTGAAAAACTGCAACCCCGCACCATGATGCTGCCACCGCCATGTCTCACTGAAGGGATCAGAGTGATGTGCAGCGTTAGTTTCCTTCCACGCAAAAAAAAAAAAAAAAAAAAAATGCTCAACTTTAGACTATTTTTCTTTCTCCCTGAGTGAGTTATGACTTCCTGCGGCGTTTTGTCAAACATGCGTAGCTTTTTTCTTCCTACTCTCAACCAAAAAAAGCTGCACTCAGTCATACTGTATGTATCTGTATCCCTTCACGTTGGTTGAAAGAAGCGTCCGTTGGCTGCTTTTTAAAGCCGATATTCTCTGCGCCTCCGAGTTATCAGGTCATCTTTAGATGGACGTTCTTGATGCTGCAGGACACTTCTCAAAACTCGCCAAACGAGTTCCAGCACAGAAAAAAAAAAAAAAAAAAAAAGGACAGACTGAGAAGAACCGAGCTTGTCTGACATAACCGTTGAATTATTTACAGTGAAACTCTGTCTTGTTGTCATTACCGAGCAGAAAACATTCTTTTTTCTTATTTCATTCCTCAGTAGGACTCCGGCAGAGGCCTAATTTGAGGCCTTTAAAATCATCTCTATATCAGAAGAAATCGCTACGACGACACAATGTTTTTCATCCCTTACTTGCGCCGGTGCGATTTTTCCTGTAGAGGCCTCGCAGCTCGTTTTCTTTGCGACCCCCCCGCCCCCGCTAATCAATCCCGGGTCACGCAGAGGTCCAGCGAGCGTGGCGGCGGCTCCGGCGGCGGCTCGAGACGACTGCAGGTGAACGTCAACCCTCATCACCGATGCACCTCAGAAACAAAACCTTCTGCATTCCTGCGGCGTCACATGGAGACGGAGTGAAGCGGAGGCCGGCCTCTCGAGGATTTTTATCGGCGGGAGAAGCCGGTGTTGATCGTCCGCATTCCTCTGATCGGCTGAGAGTGCGTGAACTCTTCCACAAAATGGGTTTCCGTTCAGCTCTCCTGGCAGGTTGAAACAGAGCCGGTTCCTGCACTCCAGAAACAAAATCCTACAGAGGATCTTTGATCTAGTTTGTATGAGTCAACTTTCAGCAAGCAATAGGAGATTGCTTTAAGAAAGTCTCTCCTTCATATTGATGAAAAAGTGACGCAGTCTGCCAGTGGAACAAGACGTTTATTATACGTTAAAATGTCAGTGATGGTAAAAATTGTCTGTTTTTTTCAGTGTAGGAATAGAAAACAGGAAGTGTTTTAGATGCACTATCTCCACAACGGGTGTGACTTACATGATGAGACAAGATAAGAGATTTGCTGAAAACTGGAGCGAGGTTTTCGTGGGTGTGTGGGAGGCAGTGTGATTTCGTTATTTCCAAAGAAAAACTTTTTACTTCTTTTTTTTTGTTGTTGGGAGGGGATCTGAATGATTAGCAATTTCCATCGCCCTCTGTGATTCTGAGTCACGCTCGGCTTGCGCCTCGAAGGGGATTTTTGTTGCCGAGTCACTCGCAAGCTGCCGCTCACACTCTCACACACTCACACACACTCACACACACTCACACACACATTTCAGTTGTCGTTCCTATAAAGAGACGAGCAGCATGAATGAAAACCGCCACCGCTCGAGGATTCCCTCTGAAACCACAGCAGAAGCGGCGAATCTCTCTGCGGCGTCTCCAGTTCCACTCAGCCGGTCCTGAGAGAGCGCCTCCAGAAAGCGTTCGCCCGGCTCTCTGCCCCGCCCCTCGCTTATCAACTGAAATCTGAAAAGTGCGTCTCTTGATGCGATTATTGCTTCAGCTCTTTTGAGGCGCATCTCTATTAGCGTTGCACGTTTGCAGAGTTAAATGTTTGTTTTGTAAAACATCTCAGGGAATGGGAAGCAGAGCCTCGGTCAATATTGATCTTCAATCGTTGTCGGATTTAGGTCTGGACTTTGACTAGGCCATTCTTTCACATAAATATCATTTGATCTTGATCTCTGCTTAAATGTTCCAGATCATTGTCCTGCTGAAAGGTGAGCCTCCACACAAACTCTCAAGTTTTTTTTTTACAGCTTCCAAAGGATGGGATTGGTGTGAAGTGAAATCCTACCATCTTCACGATTCTGCACTGCCTTGTGTTAATCTGTGCACTTGAAATGTTTGGAAGCCATTTCGGGGTTTTTTTTTGTGTTTTTCTTGGCTTGTGCTTCCATAAAAATGATACACCTTTAGGAGTTTACACAGTGAACTGTCCAGCAACATTTAGGGTTTAACGGTTTTGTAAAAAACTTTTTAAACCACATTTTACGTAACATTTCAATGTAACGTCGCCGAAGCCCTCAAAATTGCTCCTAAGAAATGTTCCTGTTTTTTGTCCCCCCCAATAATGAGACGGGATTTACGGCTTTTTGGCAACTCCCCTTCAGCGTGCACAGAAACTCACCGTCTTGATAACTGGAGGCCGGCCACGCCCTATGAACAATCTGATCGAGTTTGAAGCCGATCAATCGAAATCCCTAGGAGGATTTCGATCAAATGCAAAGGCAAAAATGGGGTCAAAATCGGAACTTCAATCCAACATGGCCGACTTCCTGTTTGGGTTGCACTAAATCATGAATCGAACAAGTGTACCAAACTTACTGTCGCTACGACGACTTCTTTTGCGATTACGTCATTTTCACGCAGACTTGACGCGTCCGCCAACGCCGGTGAGTTTTCGAATATGATAAAGCCCCAAAAAGCCAATTCATTAGACGGAAAAAATAAAAAGAAGAAGAAACAATATGATTATAATTAAAAAGTTGAACTGAAGTGCAAATGTTGAAAACCAATGAAGAAAATATTTCTAGAGAAAACAGGCTATAACCACTAGATGGTGACAAAAGCCATTCGGTTTCAGGGAGTTTTCTGTAAGGAGACAATTAAGAGGTTCAGATCTTAATACAGCTGAATATTTTCACTGTTTTATTTCCTACATTTTTCAAATTGAAATCACACAAATTTGTAGCTATCGTTCAGAGCCTCTAGAAACAAACATTTCATCTACAATAAATCAAAGAAACTTAATGTAACTCAATAAATTAGACTTTTAAACTGATGTCAAGTGTATTATTTCTAATCATACATTTTAAATACACCCACCTGTCATGCCCTAAGGAGGCGTCTATTATAATTTCCAACCAAGCAAGTGAAGATTAGATTTGTGCCTGACGGATTTTTACCTCCGTTCCCAAACTCAGGTCAGCAAACATTTCGGGCAAAAATGTCTAAATTGTGTTTCCTCTCCTCAGTCAGCTGGTTCAGATTTCTTCCTAAATCAATAAACTTCTTTAGGCTTTGCTGATCGCCAGTCATGATGTTTGCATGTGAACAGCCGAAACAAAAAATAAAGCACGCACACACACACACACACACGCACACACACACACACACACACACACACACACACACACACACACACACACACACACACACACACACACACACACACACACACACACACACACACACGCACACGCACACGCACACACACGCACACCACACACACACACACACACACACACACACAGCCTCCTGTGGCCTCTTTCTCTTTCACTAGACGTTGACATTGGACAAGCTTTCTGCGAGCAAACCAACAACACATCCTGACCTGAAGGATGGAAACCTGCAGGATTCAAGTCAAAGTAAAATCTGTGATCTGCCCATTGCTCCTCTGAGACCAGGTTCCCTTTACCTCTTGCCAGACTGATCCCCTGCTAGAGGCAAAGTGAGCTCGATCACAGAAGATGCGATTACTTAATGTGAGATCTGAAACACGGGTCAGTCGAGGAGCCTCGCTGGCGTCTTCAAATATAACCTCGCATGTTTACACAACCTGCGACTTTGTAAATAACGTCTAATGTAATTTTCTTGCCTTTTTTCCTCACCGGCTTTTACAGCGCAGCCAAGATAATCTCAAAACTCCGGCTGACAGTCACGGTTTCTAATCTAATTTCACGTCCACTGCAGGAAAAATGGCGACGGGGCCTCGGAGGGGCCTCGGCCCGCCGGGTCAGGGCCGCACTCTCCCGGCTTGGATTGGGCACCTCCCAAAGCGACCAGGTAACGCGGGAGCACATGCAGGGGGTGTGGAAGGTGGGGGCAGCCGCTCGGACCCCTCCACACCCCCCCCACCGAGTTCTTATTGGATTAGGCCTCATCAGGCCTCAGCAGTCAGGCCGCCGCTCTGAATGGAGAAAACATCAGCCGTTTCCAGTTAACCGGAGTTGTGACTCTAATTATTCAACTTATTAACTCCGTTCTGAGGTTCACATAACAGCATCAGCGTCTTGGAGCATCTGATCAAATTAACATGAATGCCTGTCATGGGTTTGGAGATGCTCCCGTCTGATTTCCCAGGCTCTCACTTTGCTGCGCTTGGGCGATATTCATATGTACGTTCAGTCTCGTTTTAGAGGCATCTGCTCGGCAAACTGCGTCCCCCGTATCATTTACATGCATTTGTTGCAGTAACAATAACACTGTAAAACGTGAGTAAAAAAAAAAAAAAAAGAAATAAAATTTTTTTAAAAAATCTGCTTTCATGTGATATTTTAAATATATCCAGCAACAAAGTCACATAAAACCAAGTAGTTCAATTTCTGCGAATCCCATTGCTTTCAATCAAGTTAATTCCTCATAAATCAGCAGCAGAAATACCAAGAATCGAATCTAATCTGATTCACAGAAGACAATGGAATATGGAATATTCCTAAACTAATCTGGTTGTGTCTAATCCTTTTTGATGGCCATGGTAAAACAGTTAAAAGCAGAGCCAGGCTGTGATGCTGTGCAAACATTTAAGGTTGTGGAAAAGTTGAGCGTCTTCAGTCATCGCCTCAGTTCTGCAAGTTTGGGCCCCCGAAAGCATAAACTGCTTGTTTCATTCATTTGTATTTTCGGGCCCAAAGAGGACAAAAGATAAATAAAAACTTTTTAAAAAAAAAAAAAAAACAACAGAAAGACATTCAAGGAATTAGTGGTATAAACAAAACCCTCCTGGATGATGGTATGAGTGTCACGGTTGGTTATAAAAGAGTCTTTCACCAGAGACAAACACATAAATGAAGTTAAATATTTATTACCCAATACTTTGTTCGGTCTAAATTTGATTAGAATTGTTTCTTGGTTTAGACTTGAGTCCATTTTTTCTAAATTGATGAATGTAAAAAGTTACGCAATAAATTAGGAGAGTTGAGTTTTGCATACCTCCAATTTAAAGACTGGCTTAAATATTCAAACCCTCCATTTGTTTGTTGCTGTTTCACTTTTTTTTTTTTAATGTTAAACAGAAATGTCTGTGCATCTTGTTTGGATTTGTTGTCAGAGTTGAAATCGTGTGTAGGAACAATCCAGTCAGTTCGGACCCAGAACCGACTGACCCACCAATCTGACTCGGTTTGAGCTGTTTGGCAAAGAAGAACAAACAAAAAAATATACATATAAAAATCGGTTTCTGTGCAAAAGTGGTCAGAAAAACAGTCCAAATCACTGGCTGGGGGCAAAATGACTTTCTAGTAAATATTGTCTCACATGAACTGCAAACCATTCTTTTCAAAATCTACGTTTTCAAGCATTTCAAAGACCATAACGTTTCCAAATGAATGGTTTTTGTTGGTTTATCAACTGCAATCCCATGAAATTTGTGGTTGAAGCCTAATAAATGTTTAAAAAAAAAAAAAGTTCAAGAGGTCTGAATTTTGCAAGGCACACACACACACACACACACACACACACACACACACACACACACACACACACACACACACACACACACACACACACACACACACACACACAGTAGCTCTTCCTTTCTAACTGATCTATTAACCCGTCAGTCTACAGAACCGCAGCGTTTGCTCGCATCTTTTCCTGCGAGTCTGTCTGCAACCTGATTAAGTCTTTAAAGGACATACAGACAACATGCAGCTTATTGCTGGGATCGCAGATTAGATCACGCAGCAAATTGTAGCGTAAAACTGCATCAAATTGCATCAATCTAACCTAGAAGCCACCTGTTCTGTTTTTAATGTTTGTATATGGAATCACTGAAAGCAAACTTTGTAAATTCCAGAAAGACGTCAATTGAATAATAATAATAATAACATTCAGTAACAGAGAACAAACGCATTCGAAACCTTGCTGAAGTCAATCAGAGGGTCTTTCATGAAAGTTTTCTCTTTTGCTTGTACTGCGTCTCGCCCTCATGCTCCATCACAGACTCTAAATCACGTTATTTCTTGTTGGCTGAACAGTTTTAACCGGTCAGTTGATTTCCATTTGTCTGAGACATTTTATGGAAGTAAATATGTGCCATCGGAGTTGAATAAAAAAATTTAAAAAATGCCTCTGAAAATTCAACGTCTAAAAATTCGCTGTTAAAAAAATTCAACGTCTAAAAATTCAGCTGTTAAAAAAAATTCAACGTCTAAAAAATTCACTGTTAAAAAAAAATTCAACGTCTAAAAATTCACTGTTAAAAAAATTTCAACGTCTAAAAATACGCTGTAAAAAATTCAACGTCTAAAAAATTCGCTGTTAAAAAAATGGCAAGGTTACTTCAGGTCACAGACATGCGCAATGGGACGTCAGATTTCAACACCCAGCCAATCACAAGACGCCACGTCATGTAGAGGAAACACCAGCATCGCCGAGGCTGGCGACTATGGAGGCGAACGCTAACCCAACGGTGAGTTTATGCCTTCATATTTCTGTAGTATATTTCATTTTGCGCCTGAAGTTTGATACATTATCTTAAAGCTCGATTTAAAACACGGGTTTGGTTTGGTCCGTTGTTAATCTTACAGCATGTAGCGCTGGCATATAACTTCTCGCTACCTGCTAGCATCCAGCCCCTCTCCGCTGCCCCACACCCAGTTTCCCCCGTTTTATTTAAAAAAGAAATAAACTTGGATCTTTAAAGAGAACTGATGGGTGGCGACTTTCTGGGTTGTTTGTATGTTGTCTTGGGTGAGACTGAGACAGGTAGTCTTAGTAACGTACAGAATTTTCAGGAGATGCTGCCGCTCTCCACCATGTCCTAGCAAAGATACAGGCTTCAGACGGAAGACGCACATCCCAGAGCTGAACCGTGTCAATGAGAATGAATGAAAGCAACATTAGTTGTTTCATATTAACTAATGTAATAAGTTAATATGGCTGCCTTGTGTGCTTCAAGGAGGGGCTGTGAACACTTCTGACATTAACTATAACCACAACCCCATTTTGTTCAGCTACTGTATTGTTAATGTGACTTCATTTATGAATGAATTAATAAATTTATTGTCTTTACGACATAATAAAAAAATACCAGCTACCTACCAAACTGTATTTACTTGTGTTTGATATAGTTTCTACAATTTTAATGGGAGAAGAGCACAGTAAGATTGTCATCCTTTTTCAGTAAAGTACAGAAGAATTCATTTATGAACGAAGTAATAAATTTATAGTCATTATAACATCATCCAAAATACTGTTTCAAAGAATGTTTGAGCTATGCTAAAATTTGTCATTAATATTGTAATAATAATCAAGTCTTTGTATTTTTCAGGATGTACAGATTCCAGAAATTAAATGGGAGGACAGCGGGTTTCCTGGTCACGAGTCAAACGTCACAGAACCAAACTCTAATTTGCAACTGACTGATGAACAAATGGCAGCCTTAAGAAATGCAGTAAACCCAAAAGCTACATCACTGTCTTTCTGGATGTGACATTTATATTGCTGCAGTTCGGTTTTGCCAGCAGTTTTTTACTATGTGAAAGTTTTCTTAAAAAATAAAAGACTTCCTCTCTTCAAAATGAATCATGCTTTGAATTTTAATTATTTTTCACATTACCTTTTTTGTAATTATGTACAATCAAGTTAAATTCTGTGTATAATTGTGTAAATTGTGCTTAACATCTGACTGTATATAGGTAACTAATCATAATCATGATTTTGTCTGTAATTAAATTCAAAGCATGACTTATTTTGAAGAGCGGAAGTCTTCAGCATTTATGAAATGTAAAGCAAAATGCTGATTATGTTACCATAAATGTGAATTTTAGTGCTTTTATAGTAGTAAAAGAACTAAAGTGTTTAAAATGTATAATTTGATTGTTTTTTCTTTACTCAAAAATGAAGCTAATAGGTACATTTGTCCATTGTTGTAGGACTTTAAATTTCTGGCATCATAAGAATCAGAAAGTTAGTTTGTCTTAGGTCATTTATTTTGTAATAATTCAAGCATAGATGAACTCATGTAAGTGCATTCAATAAAATTTTGCATAAAAAACAATTTCAGTTTCATATTTAAAACTGCCTCTACAAACAGTATGAACTCTGACAAATGAAGTATCTACTCTGAACATTGTTACTCTAATTCCTCCAGTTTTATCAAAATCAGATATATGATTTTTGACAAAACTAGAGGACTTAGAGTACAAATAATATATATGATTATATGAGTATGCAGAGCCATGTCTTTTTTCTGCAGGGCTGTCTCAAGTCCATCTTCAACAGCAAAGGGTTCTCCGTTGCAGGTTTTTGGAGGAGATGGTCTGCACAGCGAGGAATGGCCTTTGAAGCATCGCATATGAATTCCAGTCTAAGAGAAAAAAAAAACAATAAGTTAATGTAGTTACAGGAAAAAGTTTAAATTTCATGTAGTAATTGAAGATTGAGTGCATCAAAAACAAATACCAAAGTAAGGTCAGGGTAAAAAAATGTATATATAGTTAATTTTTTAAAAAACGTATTTAATACAAAGTAAGCGTTAAAACATGCCAAATTCCTTTGGAAGACAATTTCTGTGTAGTCAATGCTTGTGACCATCATTGTGTCCTAAATGGACATACATAAGCCTGGGGTCAAAGTCCAGTCCTGGAAGGCCACGGCCCTGCAGCTTTTAGATGAGCCTCTGCTGCACCACATCTGAATAGAATAATTAGGTCATTAGCAGAGCTCTGGAGATCTGATCTACACAAGGAGGAGGTAATTAAACCATTTCATTCCAGCGTTTTGTAGTGTGACACATCTAAAAACTGCATGACAGCGGCCCTCGAGGACTGGACTTTGACACCTGTGACATTAGCACCAGCTTTCAACCACACTCACCATCACAGCCTGAAGAATAGAATGTAAATGGCCCAGGTATTGTTTCAGTCACTTCTTAGTTTTCACCCAAGACAACATACAAACAACCCAGAAAGTCGCCACCCATCAGTTCTCTTTAAAGATCCAAGTTTATTTCTTTTTTTAAATAAAACGGAGGAAACTGGGTGTGGGGCAGCGGAGAGGGGCTGGATGCTAGCAGGTAGCGAGAAGTTATATGCCAGCGCTACATGCTGTAAGATTAACAACGGACCAAACCAAACCCGTGCTTTAAATCGAGCTTTAAGATAATGTATCAAACTTCAGGCGCAAAATGAAATATACTACAGAAATATGAAGGCATAAACTCACCGTTGGGTTAGCGTTCGCCTCCATAGTCGCCAGCCTCGGTTATGCTGGTGTTTCCTCTACATGACGTGGCGTCTTGTGATTGGCTGGGTGTTGAAATCTGACGTCCATTGCGCATGTCTGTGACCTGAAGTAACCTTGCCATTTTTTAACAGCGAATTTTTAGACGTTGAATTTGAGACAGCGAATTTTTAGACGTTGAATTTTTTTAACAGCGAATTTTTAGACGTTGAATTTTTTACAGCGAATTTTTTTATCACTGAATTTTTTTTCACCTACAAATAATGACACTGAATTTTTTTACGTTGAAATTTCAGAGGCATTTTTTATTCAACTCCGATGGCACATATTTACTTCCATACATTTGTTCCAATCTTGAAAATCTTTGACATTTTCCGTCTTCTAAAATGATTCTGCTGACATTACAGTTTCATAAACAAAAAGGACTCAAAGAAACACAAAGAAAGTCAACCGCTAATAAAAATAATAAAGTCTTGTCCTGTTTGTGTTTTCAGTATCTTGAGAAAGTACAAGAGGGGATCACACACACTTTTCGTTTTGTATTAAATATGCCTTTTTTTTTCTTTTTTTTTGAAATTGGTTTGATGTAATAATCTAATGTGACATTCATGTCGTGTTTCCATTAACTGTAAGTAGGAAATCACCATAACGAACGCAAACGAAGGCTTTAAAACTCCAACTAATCTAGATGATATGTTTCACTTTGCAAACTGAAATAAAGGAACTTCTTCATCACATTCTAAGTTATGACATATGACATTGGGCTGCCCATTACAGGCTGAATTATTTCAGTATGAAAATAGCACATGACACCTCCTGATGTCCTCTGCATGAAGCTTCTAATGCTCTCTGAAATCCAATCAGCCAAGTCGCCCGAAGAGTCACAACTGGACACGACCGGAGAAAATCGATCGCGTTCGTTCCGTGATAATCGCAGCGACTTCCCGGACGAAGCAACGTCCACTCATTCCTTCCATGCAGAGCTCAGAGCCGCGCGCTGAGCTGACATGACATGTGCTGTGGGTCTTTATTATGTCCTCCTTTGAAAATCTGCAAGTGTAGAAAACTATATTACAAAAACTATAAAAACTTTACGATCCGCACAAAGCAAAGTGTCCCAAGTCACGCCCAAGTCCATAGAGATCAGAGGCACTGTGGCAGTTTGAAAAGTGAAATACGAGAAACATTTGTCCGGTAAAGTCTTGTACCAAACATTAAAGTGCGAAGGAAACAATAAATGACATTAATATTACATGTTAATGTAATATTCCTATGTGTGAGTGAATGAGTGCAGGATCCGCAAAAGTTTCGTGTGCACAGAATCCTGATTCAACACAACTCAGTTGAGGCGAAATCTTCTCGTCCCACATCAGTGTTTAACCTCGTAAATGTGCTTTTAGGAAGAGAGGTCAAATATTCTCATGATGACGACCCTAAACACATGGAAAACTGCCCCAGAAAAACACGCTGAAGCTGCACAGGATGGGCTGACGTCATCATAAACTATATTCATTTAGAACTGAATGTCGCTCAAGGTCACATTGTGATCGCATAGTTTAGGCGGTATAGTTTGCATTTATACAATTTTTTTATTCCTCTTTTCTAAAGGTAAGCGCTTTTAAAGTACGGTGATGTTATTTTTCTGCTCTAAGACAAAACAAGTTTTAGTGTGTAGCTGGAATAATGTTGCAACAAACATTTTGATCCAGATGTTCCCATTTGTGTCGACCTGTTGAGGTCATGGGCCTGGTGCGCTTTCAGACCATGCAGCTGGCGTCGCAGAACCAAAGAGGTTTCGTCTGGTTACACTTGCGTTCACCATATTATTTCACGGTGACTGCAGTGGACGAAGGGTGTGACGTCGGTGGGTCGACTTCAACCCCCCTATCGCACGTAAACAGGAGAACAAAAGTCTGATCAGAGGATGAGCGTCGTGGTGTCCGGCACGGTTCGGCACGGGAGCTGGGTTCTGCGTCTCAGCGGTGGGTGTGCATGTTGGTGTGAAACATTTGCACGCAGAACAAAAGCAGGAGACCTTGAGAAGACGCCGACTGCTGATGCTGCTGCTGAGAGTCTGTTTGTGCAGCACATGTAAACGTCTGGCTTCAGCCGCATCGATGAGAAGAAGGTGGAGAAAACCAACCAACTTCCTGCTTTGTGCAGTGCTCAGCAGTCACCATGACACATTTCATAAACAGGAAAAAAAAAACCATAATAAAATGAAACTATGAAATAGCAACATGAAAAGAAGCAAGAATGTTTTTAAGTTCGTATCCACGCTGTTTCACATGAATTCTCAAAACTGATACATTCTCATAATATATATATATATATATATATATATATATATATATATATATATATATATATATATATATATATATATAGTTTTTTGCAGAGTTTAGGACTTAATTTGATCCAATCAAGAGACATTTCTAAACTGATTACGCTGCACAGGATGATCTTGGAATAACTTTGAGTTTCTGACTGGCTCTGCAATAAGTTGCTGTTTCTGCTGCTGTTTGCGTCTGGATCGACCTGCATGTGCAATGGCTCCGTTTCATCCTGCCAGCTCGGACGTTTCCTCAGTTATCTGGGTGCAGGAGCTTGTTTGTTTTTTTTTCTCCTCTTTATTCGGTAGAGGCGTGCCGAGCCGAGCCGAGCCGAACCGGGCCGGGTCAGGCTTTGGCTCCTCGTATCTTCATGTGATCTCGAAGGGAGGCGTTTTAACTGGGTGGGGGGGGGGGGGGGGGGGGGGGGGGGGGGGGGGAAATAGTTTGTCCCGCTCCATCCCAGCAGCAGTTGGGAGCTGACCTGCCGGCTCGTCGGGATATTTTTTGGGGTTTTTTTTTTAAATTTTTTGTTGTTGTTGGACGTTGCGCGGCTCCCTCCGTCCGGACAGTGACGCGCCGCAGATCCGATTATGGGAGACGCTCAGTCTGCGCCACGGGACGCCAAAAGCGATGCAGCAGCAGCGGAGGAGGAAGAGGAGGAGGAGGAGGAGGAAAAGAGGGATGTGGGAACCGGACAGGACACCGACGACAAGGTACAGCGGCTTGCCGTCTTCCCGCATCGATAAGTTCTGCTGGTTCGCGCGTCAGACGCGGGGAGTTCACCTGTTATGAACTGCGCGGAGTTTCTGTCTTTTACGCAGAATGAGGCTGACTGTGTGTGAAAAAGCAGAGGGAAGATGCTGAGGCTGGAGGGGGGTGACGGGGGGGATGTTGCTGCTGGCAGGACAACGCAGATGCTGCTGCAGAAAAGAAGGGAGGGAACAAAAAGCTCTTTCTGATGGAGAGAATTAGTTGTACTGAAACACTGAGGTGTGCAGATTTTTTTTTTTTTTTGCCCCAAAAAACGGGCCCACTCAAGTTTCAGAGGACTGACTTTCATCTGCATTGCTTTTTCTGTATGATGCGGTAGTCTTGAATTTCCTGGCCCGGGGTGGAGGGTGGGGTGTGGGGGGCTCGGTGGGACACAAAACTCTTAGAAGAACATAAGTGAAGCCCTTAGGGAGGGATAAAATTCCCTCTCTGCTGCACTCAGCAGAAAGCAGCATCGATTATTTACGCACAGCAAAAAGTCCAGTGTTAATTTAACTCCCACAGAGTTAATTTTAACACTTTTTCGGTGTTTATATAGTCCACACTCATCAAGAGTTAAATTAACACTTTCAAAATAGTTAAAATTTTAACACTGTATCAGAGTTACTTATTTAACTCACAAAACAGGGTTCATTTAACACTGTGGGATATACTGGATAACACTGATCAAGGAACAAAAATGTACCACTTTATTAGTGTTGATTTAACACTTTCAAGTGTTTTTACTCCAAAAAAAGTTACTTTATGATTATGATTAATTATAATAATTATTAAGAAAAACACTTGACACAAGTACATACATTTTGAACACTTTATTTTTGCAGCTGTGTTTCCAACATTTTTCTTCAAACCATACAAAGACTTTAGCTGTGGGTTTTCTTCAAACGATTTATAAAGCATTTCAAAATGTATCTTTTCTCTAAGTACTATCTTAGGATCATCCTCACTGAATACAGTTTGACATTCACTTTTTTCTATTAAACATTGCTATGAACATTATTAAGATGCTTTCGAAAACGTGTGTATGTCAGAAACTGATGCCTGCAGCCACGCTGAGAACACAATTTGAATTTTGGTCCAGGACAATAACTATGTTCAAGTCTTAAATGTAAGATCAACTTCTGGCTGCTTGGATACAGTTTGTGACACATAAAACAGGTCAACATTTTTTAGCCTGATTTACTCACAAGAGAGCGCAACAGACTGGTTTAGCAGCCTTGCTCTCACATCCCTAACTCTGGGCGATTCCTTCATTTTGCCCATGTCAATGTTATACACTGTTGTCTGCAGAAATGTGTAGAAATTCATCAATGCAGCATCATAAGAGACATTAAACACAAAATGTGCTTTGAAAAGCTCATCAAATGCTCCAAGAGAACCGTTTGTCTGGCATGGAATGAGGCACTTATCCATGACGATGTAGAAAGCTGTCAATCTTGCTTTTCTGATGCCCAACAGCAAGGAGGTATGGCTGCAGACCCCCGTTCACCCCGGAGATGCTCCTCTAAACTGCAGCATGACTAAAATTAAAAAGATATACACCAAACATTAGAAACAAAACATACAGCTTTACGATACACGTGACATAAAAAAATTAAATTCAAGTATGGCCAGACATCTTCAAAGCTGTCATTCAAACATCTGTATTTATGCATGTCTATAAAAGGAAATAGACAAATAATTTTGCATATTTAAAATTTCAATTACCTTATGAAAGACAACAAGTCTCTCAACTGCATCACTTGCACTGATTTTTGGAGACTTCTGTCCTCCTGGTTGCGGTGGAAGGAGATGTAAGAGAAGTAACAGCGAGGCCATTTCTTGGTCATAGCCTGAGGACAAATTTATAAAAGTTTTCAGATATAATATCAGAACTTTATGAGTACTCTGAATAGTCAACTATCTTCAGATATATCTAGGTACTTACTAGATGTGTTAGCGAGGTCATCACTTTGAAGACTTTCCGCTGACTGCACCAAACTTCTCAACTCAGGTGTAGAAGTGAAAGCGCTTAGCCTCCTTGATGACATTTGAGTTGAAGCTTGAGTCAGACTCAGAAGCAGATGACCATTCTGAGAACTCTGAAGAAAGAGACAATAGACATCAGTTACATTCCTTGGTGAAATCTGTATAACAGTTGATTTGCTTTGGTATCTCACCATCATAGCAGAAAACTGTCAGTACCGCATTGCCTTGTCTAAGGAGGTCACTGAATATTTCTTGGTCAACTTCAGTATCTGTTGCATCTTTGTATGTAACTTTGGCATCAGGTGGCAGGCAAAATCGTTCAATGACTAAAAAAAAACGAGGCAAGATTTAGAGCCTAATTCTGTAATTAGCTGGATTTTTTTAAACTAACAGTTACTTGATCATGAGATTAGTATGAAACATATAAATGAAAATATAATTTTTTACATACCACAAATGTGAAAAAATAGACATACATTGAAAAGAATAAATGCCCATGTCCCACACAGATGATAAATAAATAACAAACCTTTTTCATGAAACTGATTGAAGTCAAACAGCCCGTCGACCTCCTCCAACTTCACATACTTTTGCAGGTCACCAAACTTTACATGGATCAGCATTTTATTTCAGCATGGGATAAACCTGGACAAAGCAAAATACGGTAAAGGTCAAGTGTTCACCTCACTGTAACTCTGCCATTGGTGTCACGTGACTTCGGCTCGTTGACGTTCCACGGAAGCTAATAGCCGTTAGCTCTTACATTCACAAGGCCAAAATTATCATTTTAACGGGAAAAAAAATAGAAGTATATTTTTTACGAGTGTATGGTCCGACAAAATACGTTTTGTAAGAATTACCATTATAATAATATCAGGTGTAAGTGCTACCAGCTAACACGTGGGCTACTAGCTAACATGTTGTGTAAAACTGTTGCAAAATGGACATATTCAGCTGCCTTTCGTTATGTGGTAATTAGTAGAAAAAGTCAAATCACTCACTCTGTCAATGTAATAGTGCTGGACAAAATATTTAGTAAGTTGGACACTTACCGTGTAGAACAGGAGATGACGAAAATGGAGCCGTGTTCAGATTGAAATCAAACTGAAGCAGAGGGGAGGAGCTTATTTATCTCTCAGCAGAGTTGATTCAACACCAACGCAAACAACTCTGCGAAATAACTCCAACACTGGGCATCATTTAAATCGCTAAATGTTAAAAAAACACTTACCGAGTTAAAATTAACTCTGACACGTTTAACCCTGAAATTTTAACTCTCTAGTTTTTGCTGTGCGTGCACCATCATTACCTGGTCAAGATGGGCAGGAAGTCCAACATGATGCATTGTTCTGAGCAAGTGAGGTGAGGCATGGAGACCCAACACGTGATCACTTCATATATATATATATATAGCAAACGTCTGAACAGTCAATCCACAAACCTGGTTTGCAGCAAGTAGAAATGGCATCAGAAGCCAAAGGAACTCACTTTTGGAGTCTACAGTCACACAGGGAACAAGTGGAGGGTGGAGGCTGGCGGACCTCCGTCACCTCCAAACCACCTGGAACGCCACATCTCAACCAGAAGATGTGGTTCTGACAGAGTAAGAATGGCCTAGTCAAAGGGTCTGCCCGCTTTAAACCGAAAGAGCTATTATTGCCCTCGGTCCTGCGCCACAAAACCTGCTCAGAGCCACTGAGAAAGAAAAATATAACTTGAAATTTTTAATAAATATTTTCAGCCGCAAATTTGTTGTAATTTTGAAAGAACTGTTATTTTATTTCTATTCTTTCATTTTAAAACTGAGAAAAAACCTTTTCAAACAGCGGACGAATACCTGGGATTGCTGGGATGTTCTTCTTTGTGGTTAAAATTTTTTTAAAAATAAAATAAAAACAAGATAGAAACCTAATGATATGAATAATATATCTACATAATATTACAGGTGCTTTCAGTGTCGTTCTGATTTGGAAATTTAATGCAAATATTCCATTAAAAAAAACAAACTGTGAAACATCTAAAACTTGTATTTGTTATTATATCTGTATTTAAGAATGATTGGTTCGTTATCATTTCAATCAAAGATATTAGGAGTATTTGAGGAATGCCCAAAGTAAAACTTGTAGATCCAGAAAAGCGTGTTGCAAATCCCTGGCCTAGTCAAAGTAAGGACAATTGGGAATCTGTGGCTGAGCTTGGAAACTTATTTACAGATGCTCTTTATTGTACCTGACTATAATGGAGGACTACATAAAAACAAAACAAACAAAAAAACATGCTAATCTAATTGTTCTGTACAACATGCCTTCAACTTTATTTACTTTTACAACTTTTATCAATAAGATGCAACAATGACTGGAAAAGATATCCATCATTTCTCTTGGTAAAATCATGAATCAAACCATGAGTTGGTCCAGTTTCTCTGGAGGTCTTCTCCTGTTAAAAGGAAGTCGTTCCTTTCCAACGTCGCCAAAAGCTCATTCAGGAGGAATTGCTGCAAAGTCAGTGGCACCATGTAATCGATGACTTTTTAACAATCAGCCTCATTAAATTAATTTAACTGCGCTGTAGCATAACTCGGATCAAACTGGTATCTGTGTGCATCAATCCTGGAATATACTACTGTGTATAAATTTGGTCTTTTCATGTGCTGTGAATTGGCGCTGAAATGTTAACAGCCTAAAACATTATTATCATTAAACACATTGAGAGACAAAACGAGCTCCAAATGAATGAAAGCGAAAGAAAACCTGCCGCAGGTCAGGCGCTCGCTTGTTGTCGGCGTTGAGTGTCCGTCGCCTGGACAAGTAAGTTCTAATCGCGTTATGGCATTTGATCTTTTGGCATTTTGTAATTCTCTCAGCGGTTTTGCCCTGCGTTTTCCTAATCGTCCTCCAGGATTACATGGAGGGCCTGTTTCGACATCAGCAAACAGCAGTGAGAAACATCGGCTTTAGAAGATTTGGCCAAATAACGTTAGGACACCGACATCCATCAACTTGCAGACAGCGACGTTTATCCTGATTCATTAAGTGAATGACCTCACCCTAGTTGGACATGTGTTCCTCATTCTCTAAACCCTGCTCAGACCTGCTGCACTAATCTGTCCCAGGATCTGGAGATTTAGGCTATTAGGATTGTTAACAGAAAGGTCACAGTCGCCACCATCCAGCAGTAACTGGATTGCAGAGACTGTTTAGAAAACACGACTTAAGACGAAAGAAATACCTGGGAATCGCAAAGGGAGTTCTTTTTCTCCAAACTTCCACAAAAGACAGACGTCCGACCAAAATGTTTGCAACTTGAATGGAAAAAGAAAACACTTTTATGTCTTGTGTGAATAACTCAAGCTGACTGCGGATTGACTGCTTGCTGTATTTCATCTTAAAATCGGCTCCACCGTGATGCAGATGAAGGGACTGTTGAAGGTCCTGGGTTTGAATCCCAGCCTGGAGTTTACCTGCATCATCTTCCTCCATGTTGCTGTTAGGTGAACTGGTTACTCTAGGGTGAGTGTGTGAATGGAGATAAGACTACAGGCCTCCAACAACCCTGTAGGGATGAGTGCGGATGGACAATTGATGGATTTTATAATCTATTACTAATCATATGATTTTGTGTTTTGTTTCAGGTTCTCAGAAACAATGGACAGATCTCTGACATCAACAGAAAAGAAGAGCTGAATGGTCACTGTGAGGATGAGATTGGCATTGAAGGTGTGTAATTTGAAAGCTAAAACTCACGTTTAATCATTGTCCGTTTGGAAGACTCGCTTTTGCCCAAGCTTTGATTCGTTGGCTGATGTCTGAAGAGTTTGCAAGTAGCTGATCATCACATGAGCTTACAGACTGCAGGTCACAGAGACAAGCATATGATTTTAGGAGACATTTCCTCTGGTGTCTTGAAAGCAGAGGACTAAACACATGATTGAAGTGTTTAGCCAAAAATAGGGAAGCTAAAACCCCCATCCTGAGAGTGAACCTCACAAAAATGAGGACATTATGAGGACAGGACAGGTGGAAATACCAAAGCAACCTCTTCAGACATTAGCCAACTAATCAAACCTTAGGGAAAAATGAGTCTTCCAAATGGACAATGATTAAAGGTACTGCCAAATTAGTCTCAAAAGACAACAAAGTCAATGTCTTGAAGTGGTCAAGTGCTATGATATCATCATCCAAATACTTATTTTTGTAACATGTAGCAAATAAATATAATGTGTCTTTATGGAGTCTCAAAAATATATACATTTTAGCTGTATTACTGTTCAATGGCAAAAAAACTCTAGCACTTGTCTGAGCAGAAAACTATAATTTATCATTTTCTTCTATCCTGGTTTAGCTGCCATTTGTCCAGACATAAAAGTTTCAGAGCCACCAAAAGAGGAAGAGGCACCCTTGGAGAACGAGGACATTAATTTGAAGAAAGTGACCGAAGAAGCCGAAGACGAACAGGTCGGACACGATGATCTGATCGAAATGGATGCCAAGCAGAATGACATCAACGAGAGTTTCAGGAAGTTTTTCAGCAACATTGGTCTGAAGCTGACAGTGAAGAGAGGCTCCACGGACAGAAGCGCAGTGCCAGTAGACGTGACGGAGGAGGAGCCCAGCAAACCGGAAGACGTTGAGGTTGAACAGCCTGCGAGTGAAATGATCGAGGAGGCTCAAGAGAGCACGGGTCTCAACACGGTAGAGGCGGCGGTGGAAAACGATTCAACTCTGTGCCCGACGCTGACAGATGTCACACCTGACGAGTTTCAGGAAAAAGAAGACGAGAAAACGACAGGAACCAAAGAGGAAACTACATCCCACGACGGGGGAACGTCTTCACATCTCAGCGAGGACGTTACGCCGCAAGAGGACCCGCGTCCAGCGTCTCCAGCTGGGCTCGACGAAAACGCGAGTCCGTTTAAAAAGTTTTTCACAACTGGAATCTTTTCGGGTCTCCGAAAGAAGAAGAAGCTTGAAGATGACGAAGCAGGACAGAAAGAAGAGGAAAAGGCGAGCCAGGCGGCCTGTGAGGAAGACGTTGCTCCAACCGAGAAAGAGCTTCATGAGGAGAAAACTGAAGAGGAAAAGCCAATCACCAAATCAGCTACAGCGCCATCTATTGTCGTAAATGAAATCGCCAACTCTCAGGAAATTGTTCAGGAAAGTCCCCTGAAAAGGCTTTTGTCAGGCTCAAGTTTCAAGAAACGCGGCAAAAAGCAAAAGGGTAGAAAATCAAGTGACGCAAAGCTGTCCGACTCTGGGGAACATGTTTCAGATCAGCTTCTGTCATCAGCAGAGTCTGCAGACAACAAGAAAGAGGAAACTCCCGCAGAGGCGGATGGTGGGGAAGATGGGGCTTGGTTTTCATTCAAAAAGCTTGTAACTCCCCAACGGAGGAAGAAGTCATCTGTGGACCATGAAGAGGGGCCAATTCCAGGTTCAAAAGACGGGCCGAAACCAGCTGAAGCAGAGCAAATATCAGATCACAGCACAGAGGAAGGGAAAAGGAGAAAAGATTCGTCTGTGTCATGGGAAGCTGTGCTGTGTGGATCTGGAAGAAGAAGGAGCCGGAAAACATCAGACTCTGAGGATGATGTGCCTCAAAATAGTGACGGTAGCAAACCAAATGGTGGCTCTAAAGAACCACCGATCGGAACGTCTAATGAGATGCAGGAGATTCTGGCGTCATCCCCAAAACAGACAGGAAGTCCCCCAGAGGAAGACGAAAGCTCAACATGGAGGTCGTTCAAAAAACTTGTCACTCCCAAAAAGAAAGTGAAGGAGGAAGAGGAAAGCACCAACGAAGCCGGCCAAGAAGATTCTGCCTTTTCCATAAAGAAACTCCTGTCAGGAAGAAAAACAAGAAAGTCTGTCGATGTTTCTGCTGAGGAGGTCAGTAAAGAGGCGACAAGTATCGATGATGAGGACTCCGAGACACCTGCTGTGGTTCCACTGTCTGAATTTGATTTACCTGAAACAGAACCAGCGGCAGAAGAAGAAAGTCATAGGGCAAAAGATGCAGATGGTGAACCTCAGATGGGAACCATCGAGATCAAAGAGGAAGTCCAGTTCCAGGACACTGCGTCCACTGAGCCAAAAGGAGCTTTAGAAAAAGAGGCTTCATCGGCCGCAACCACAGAAGAAGAACCAGACGAGCTCACAGACTCGAGCAATCATCAACAGCTCAGTGACATCCCAGAGGAGGGGGTCATTACAGAGACCACCCCAGCCTCAGTGGCGGAGGACGCAGCAAAGGACGAAACAATGGCAGAGGACCTGCTGGAGGTCACATCTGAAGCCATAACGCCCCGGAGCCAGCAGACGTTACCTTGGCAGATGAGACAGAGATGGTGTCTGCAGTTTCCCAGTTATCAGAGTCTTCGAAAACATCTGGTAACACAACACCTGTCCCAGCAGAGTACACCATCATGAACGCAGAGTCCCTCCTGCAGCAGGTTTCTGAGACCATCGCCGCAAGCCCGACGGCAGTTCCGGTGTGTTTGGAGGAACAGAGTCCCGAAAAAGCCGTTTGTTCCGTATCACATCAAATACTTGAATCGTCTGTATTGGACCAGCCCAAAATGCTGGAAGTGCACACAGGCTCAGAAGCAACAAGCATAAAGACGGGCCTAAACGCTGAAGGAATTGATGCAGTGAAAGAAGCTGCAGCAACAATCCAAGCCGAGAGCGTCTCTCACCTTAGCGAGGCCATTTCCACAGAAATGGCCTCAGAAGTTCCTAAAGAGGAGCTGGACACCGCCGAGCCGGCTACAGATGACGTCTGTGAGGTAAATGTTTCAGAATCACAAAAAGACATCAAAGATTTGGAAGTTACACCAGAGAGGCAGCATGTAGTTGAAGGTGGAGGGGCTGTCGGCGAAGCAGTGTCAACGGAGAGTTCACCTAAAGGAGAAGAAGTCACAGCCACCGAAGAGCTTATTACCGGTCAAGCTGAAAACAACAGAAGAAAAACTGACTCCAGCGAAGAATTAGCTGTGACATCAGCGGATGACGCCGAGGATGCAGGTGGGAAGGAGGGAGACCAAACTGTGATAGAAGAGGAAACTGAAACCAAAAAGCAAGCTCAAAATGAGGTTAAACCTCCTGATGCAGTGGATGAGCTGGAAGACCAGGCAAGACAAGAAAAGGCTGAGCTGGCAAAAGGAGAGCACGACATCCACTCACCTGAAGAAAGGCCCCCAGAGACAATCCAGTTAACGGAAACACCCTCACAGGATCTTGGTGAAGAAACCAAAGACAACAAAGAATCTCCAGTAGTGGAAGCTAAAACTGAACCAAGTGCAGTGACAGAAGTTGTGAAGGCTGCTGCAACGGAGTTAGTAGAGGATCTGGTTCAGACACTCGACACAGAAGTTTCAGAAAACATTTTCAAAGCTGAAACAGACACCAACGAGTCAAAACCAGTAGAGTCCCTACCTGAAGTGACAGAGGAGACAGAAAAGAAAGAGCCACAAAATGATCAGTCTGAGGTTACAGTAGAATTAGAAAGTGTTCAAGCGCCAACGTTAGAGTCACAGGACGATGCAGCAACATCCCTTGAGAAGGAAGTACCACTGGAAGATGATACAGCAACTGAAAGAGATGCAGGAGAATCCAAGCTGGTTGAGGCTCTGACTGATGTAACTGAGGAGGTGGAGAGGAACGAGCCAGAAGCAGCAGCTGCGCGTACCGATAGCCACAAAGCTACAGAAGCATTAGAAAGTGCACAAGCTCCAACAACGGAGTCTGAGGAAGATGCTGTCCAGTCCCTTCATGAAGAAGTGTCATCGTTGCCATATTCTTCACCACCTGAAAAACATACAGAGGAGCCTAAACCGCTGGAGCCTCTCACTGACGTCAAAGATCTGCAAGGAGACAAAGAACCGCAAACAGATGGAGCCCAGATCTGTCAGTCAGAAGATACAGAAGGATTTGAAAGTGTTCAAGCCCCAACATTAGAGCCACAAAAGGATGCAGTTGTGTCCCTTAATGAAGTGTCTTTGCCAGTCCTTTTACCAGCTGAAAAAGAAGAACCCAAACAAGTAGAGTCTCTCACTAAAGCCACTGACGAGCAAGAAGACGAAGAGGTCAAAACGGATGTCACTCAAAGTGACAATGGTGAACACAAAGAAGAATTGAAATCTGTAGAAACAACAACCGTGACATCTGAGGAGGATCTAGTTCAGTCCCTTAATAAAAAGGCTGAAGAAGACATGCAGGATGCAAAACAAGAGGAAAGTGATAAACCAGAAGACAAAGAGCCACAAACGGATGAAGCTCAAATCAAAGACGAATTGATATGTCCAGAAGCGCCAATATTGACTTCAGAAGAAGATGTAGTTCAGTCCCTTAATCAGTCAGTGCTGTTTTCAGAAAACATTTCATCTCCTGTAACAAATACAGAAGACGTTGAACTGGTAAAGTCTCTCTCTGAAGAAACTGAAGAACAAGCCGACAAAGAGAGACTAAAAACAATTCCTACACTGGAGTCTTCTGATGTTACACAAGTTTCTGGTGTTACAGGAGCCACAGACAATGTGCAAGAAGACATATTGGCGTCAGAAGAAAGCAGAGTGGAGGTTCTAGAAAAAGATGCAACGCCTTCTGATACCATGCCAAAAGCAGAAACAGCTGAAGAAAAACCAAAAGAGGAACCTGAATGTTTGACTCAAGGAATCATTCAAGTGGAGGACGCTCCTGAAACAGAGAACGCTCAGGAACCAGAAGCTGCTGCAGTTCCGCCAGATGCAGTAGCGATTAGCTCTGGAGCACCTGATGTGGAAGTGATGCATGACACTTCAGCATCGGAAACGGTCACAGAAGAACTAATTATTACAGAGTCAAAGGAACCTCCATCTGTGGAACCAGAAGGTTCGCCTCCTACTCCACAAGACATTGCCTCACACATGGAGACATGCAAATCAACAACTGCACCAACTGATGAGGAAAGTAAGACTCGGGAACCTGAAACGCAAACGTTACTTCACGATGTTCCACAGGCAGAAGACACTGCTCCAGAAAAACCGGAGGGGAAAGATGTACTGCAGCTGGATCACGAAACTGATACTAAACCATGCGATGCTCAGGCTGAGCATGAAGAAAATGTTCTTGAGAATGTGGAGGGGTTACCAGCATTGACGGCAGTTCATGTTGCGTCAGTTAATGAGGAGGTAAGGACTGCCGAGGTCCTGGAAAGAACAACATGTCCTGAGGAAACCCAGCCAGTTCGTGTAGACCTGGTAGAAGTTTCAGAAGAACCTAAAAGTGAAGTGAATCTTTGTGAGCAGCAGGAGGCAGTAGAGGGGGATAAGACGGGCCTTCTATCAGCCGCCGAGATAAAGGTGGCTGCAACTGACCACACCTTCATATCACATGAAGTTATGAGTAATTTGAAAGAAGTTTCAAGCGAGAAACCTAATGTTGTGTTTCAAGACGTTTTGATGAGTAAGACGGCCAGTGAGATAGAAATAAATGATATAGTAGAGACTGCAACCCCATTAGTGCTAGATGACATTGATCAGGCAGCAGAGCCGAGCATTGCTGTTGTGAAAATGTGCGTGCCGCCTGTGGAGATCGAGGTGAATCACAAAGTCCAGGTGCACCTGATGGACGTGGATATCAGGTCAGCCCAGAACTCTGTCGACGCAGTGATCCAAGTAGGCATTACAGAAGATAAGGAAGTAATTGATGTGTGCCACGAAAGCATTGAGAAAGTAGACAACCTCTTAGCCACTGCAGGAGTGGAAGAAGAAACTACTACTGAAGAAATCCAGGTGACAGTTCAAGACGTTATGCAGCATGTGACGAGTCGGAAACGCCATCCAAGATGGCCACTCAACATGTAGAACACGTCACCGATGAGTCAGAAAGTACGATGGAAGTATGTGAGACGGACCAAAAGGAATCAGATGAGAAGGTGGTCAATGACGGTGCTGAGATAGCCGCCAATAGACAAGAGGAGGAGGCCACTGTCATCACTGAGGACTCTGGAATCCCGGCTGAGCGAGAAGGCCTTGAAGAATCCAAGGTACCTTTATGTATTCCACAAGGCCCTGACGTCTCCATCGAGGATCACAAAGAGGATTTGGTGGAAGCAAAACCTGACAAGCCAGAAGTATGCCCGCAGCAAGAGATGTAAGAACAGAGGAATTAGCTGGAAAGGGTCCAAATGAAACCAACATGGAACCTCTGGCAAGTACGCAAAGACAGCTCGCTACACCTGGCAATGCTGGATTAGCAGTCCCTCAAAACACCGGAGTAATCTCATCAGTAGGTAACCTGGAGTCCCCTTCTAGCCTGTCTTTAGAGTTCAAACTGAACATACAGTTTGCTCAAGCCAAAGCCTCAACATGGCCCTCTGCTGCACCTATAGAGAGAATTGAACCCGTGAAGCAGGTGGATGTTTTTGAAGCTGGAGTTCAGGCAGAGGAGTCAGCAGAGTCTGCACTTCAAAGAGATGAAAGCAAGAAACAGACGGAGCTAAATGAGGTAGCGGTGCAGGCGACCAGTATCACAGAACCAGAAGCGGACTCGCGTTTAATCCAAAGGGCTGTGATTGCAAGTCAGCCAGTGCTACTGGATGTGGGTGTCCAAGCAGTGGAAACAATAGAGCCACTGGAACAAATCCAATCTACTGACAGAGTCATTGCAGAGGTTCAGACAATGGAGGTTTGCCAACCAGCAAGACAAGAGAAGAGAGCAGTGCTCCTGAGAAAGCCTCTGCTCTCCGAGGCGAAAAAGGGCTGGGCTTTCAGACAATCAGAGGACGAGAATGACCAAGATGTCTGGCTGGACGCAGAGGAGGACGTCTATCCACAGCAGGACATGCAAACATCCACCGAAAAGCTGGACGAACGTGTCAAGCTGCAGAGTGAAAGTGAAGAAAAGGATGAAGCAGAGCCTGAGCTGGAGTTTGAGATGGCATGCAGCCTGGAGGTAGAGGACACGGAAAGTCAACGGGACGCGCTGAAAAAAGAAACGAGTGAAATGGAAAGCGAAGGGGAGGATTTCGCTGTTGCGCTCGAGGACCTGGGAACCAGCGTCTCTGCAGCGGAATGAAGCTAACACAGCCCGGCTCCGGGGTTAATGACAGGTAAATCTTAAGAGCATTTTCAGAATCACCGTCCATTGAAGAAATTTAGCCTTCAATTATGTGTCACAGATGACTAACAGGTGCTTTCTCTCATCTTTTCCAAGGTTGGACAATCATAACAAAGGACGAACGTTCCGAAAAGCCATCGCAGTGTTTCTTGTGACACCAAGTTAATCCAGTAATATCCTCATATTTAGCGGTGAAACCGTTCTTGATTTTGAACATAACATTAATTATGACGGCGATGTGGTTAGAGAAGTTTGGACAGGGAAACTGTTGACCTTCTCGGAGGGACTGCAGCGATTTCAGGTGTGAACGCATCACCCGCTCTCTAAAACATGGCTGTTCCAAAGTGTGCGACTTAAGACTACTAATCATGTCCAATTCTTCCACTTTTAACATTATATTAATTTTTAATGTTTTTTTTTTTGTGAAAAGTAAAAGTGATTTTAACAGTATGAGAGATTTACGTTTGTACTCCGACACTGCACACACCTTTATTGTATACTACTGTATGTAGATACTGGGCAGCCTGTCCTATTTATGACCACATATATTTCATCATTCAGTCTTTTAGTTATTTCACCTGCAGAACCTTGCAGGTGAAATGTTCATCGTCACATTTTGTTAAGCAACGACCACCATCTCAAATGCATTTTGTAAGGAAAACTGCACGTGTTTTTTTCTACAAATAATCTCAAAAGTGTGGAAGTCATTGGTATTCATTTCCTCTGACACAATAGTTTGTACACTGAGCTTTTCCTGTGATCACGGCTGCAAGAGTTTTGGCGTCTACCAGCTTTGCACATCCAGAAACCAAATTTCTTCGCTCGTTCTCCACAAAAAAGCCCAAACTCTGACAGATGGGTTGGACAGCATCTACTTCAAGCGTGTCGCAGCTGATTTGAGTCCAGATTTCTACTTGATTATCCCAACACAACAAAAATGATTTGATCTAAGCCATTTCACTTCAGCTTTGGTTTCATTTTTAGAGTCAAAACCTCCTTGCAGTAGCTTGCGCAGGTGCCTCGTCTACCCTTTTGAGTTCCAGATGACGAATCAAAGCTCTGAGACATGTTCAGATTGTGAACGGTTTTTCAAAAAATAATCCTATGCTAAACTCCACAACCGTAATGTAATGAACAAAATTTAACTTAAAGCTCGCTGAGTGAAGGGGCCAGATATAAAAGCACGCCACACTTTTGAGACGCATTTGTAAAAGTAGTAAACCATGAGGTTCGTTCCACCTTACAGTTACGCGCCATTTTACGCGCTATCTATCCCCCCACCGAGGTGAAGCACCTGAGTGAAGGAAGTAGCAGCATTTCAATGTGACTTGTAGGCTGTTTTGTTTTTTTTGATAGTCTATATTCATGACAGAAGTTATATCTCTCTTTTCGGTTTTAATACAATATTTGGTAAAACTTGTTTACGGACACGGCGTCTGCCATCAGAGAGCTGCTCGGTACAGACTATTGTAATTGTGAGTTTGATCACGGGGAGCGATACATATGCGGCCATTTCTTCAAGATGCCATCCCTCCACACAGTAGTTGTAGGTTGCGGTAAACCAATATTGTCATTTTTGCTAGCTGCTGTTCCCAGATATTTTATAGCCTAAAAGCTCTGACAAAAGCCGGTTAACGAGCTGCTAACATGTCCAGAGGTCCCCAAAGTGGGTCCTCGAGGGCCTGGCATCCTGCATGTTTTAGTTCTCTCCTTGGTGGTAGTGACAACGTTCTTCTTAGGCCTCTGACGGGCCATCATTGGATCCAGGTGCGTTAAATCAGGGAAAGGACTAAAAAAAAAAAAAAAAAAAAAAGCAGGACGCCGGCCTTGGAGGACCCACTTTGGGTTCCTCGCTGAAACAAATGGCGGTTCCGGTTGAAGTCGCGCCCATAGATCTACAAAAGCCTCATGGGGCTCGGAATGAGGTGGACACAGTGATGACAGCGCAGCGCAGCGCCGTGTGCGGCTGTACTGTGACAGAAACAGGGAGGTTCATGCGGGACTGAACACATGTTTGACTGCGAGTCTTTTACAAAACGTATTACAGACCTAAACATATTTAAGATACGGTATTATATTTTATCTTGTACATAATGTCTGTTTTAAAGCTTTCACAGGCTCTACGGTGCACATTTGCAGTCAAAGAGCGAAGCCACCGAGTCAATTTCAAGGAGACAGGGAGCATGCCATATCACTGTAGAAAAGTCTGACATTCGATGTACCCAAATATTGATTTCTGAGCCTCAACATATTTCTTGTTCCATCTTTCTGCCCAAATGTTTACGAATCAACAACTAAAAGGATTATCTGGATACAATCAGCTATGTATTCAAGCCGCAGGCAAACAAACGCACTGTTGTTTTCTTCTTTTTTTTTTTTTTCCTTCCTTTCATTCCATGTATTCTGATTTCAAAGAATTTGTCCACGCGTCAAACGTGGCGAGATGTGAAACACAACCCTGAGATGCCTTTATTCGTGTGTCAGCAAGATTTTTATTATTAAAACATTGTTTTGTTTGAATAAAATAAAACCTGCACATATCCTAAATCTCCCGTGTCATTGAAACGTCTCGTTCGGCCGTCAGCTCAACAGATTGTTGGGGCTCGTGTTTTGCATCCAAGCGGTGGTCTACGTACAAAAACGCCCGGAGCGGCACTCGCGCTTTTTGTCGAGTCACCAAATAGGAGCAGGTTCATTCGTACAAGAATTTATTCTTCTCTCTTTCGACACGGATGAGCCACAAGAATAACATTTTCAGTGAAGGTGAGTGTGACCTCATAATTCTCTTGAAATAAAATACAAATCGAGTCAAATGCTCAACAAGCTTGAACACAAATCAGAACAGACAGTCAGCCAGGCTGGAATCCAATCCTGAAAGGACAAGCGAGAGTAAACAATGGATGAATGGACACATTTATAGGCAAATTGTGCGTTTGAGAAACGTCCCTTTGTTGAAAGAGCAACGGACCTAAAACTGATCGGGTCCCCTTCAATTTTCGTCAGTGATTCGTTGCGAGATACCAGTGAATGAATACCTCTTCCCTTGAAGTCTCTCATGTCATTCATAGATTTGTGCTCTCTGTGGTCGGCAGGTCAGAAGACCATTTTTGCGAGTTCAAACATCACCTTCAAGGAGAACAAGGCACAGATTAATCATACAGGAGAGACATTGATCGGTGCTTTTGTGAAACTTTTTTTTTTTTTTTATGTTTTGTGACAAACAATTCAATTGAGATTTCATTTGGAAGACCAACACGCTGCAGTGCAGAAATGCGAAGTAGAGAGAAAAGTAAATAGTTTTCAAACAACCTTTGCAGCTGCAAGTGTTTGGGGTTTTTTTTCCTGCTAGTTTTGCACATCGAAAGACAAGAATTTGTACTCGAAATATTTGCACATCGGTCCAACTGAGGTCAAGTTACACACACGGGCACTCCGTGTAACAATTAGGTTACTTCTGACATCAATTTGTTGCACTGGATTTTTATTTAGGAGTCTCAGAATAAAGGGGACGGAAGATAAATTCCCTTTTTTCTCACTCCTTCGTGTTGGTATTTCAACATAAAATCCCCAAAAATCTAGAGTTTGTAGTTTTAACAAAATGAACAAATCCTTTTTTTTCTTTTTTTTTTACTGTAAATAAAGGGGTGACGTAAACCCACTTTACCTCAATGGTAATGAGGATGACTATCATCCACTCCAACCTCAAGCTGTGCTTTTCACTCAAGTGGCTCCTCATCAGGTCTGTCAGCTGCGTGCAATGCTCCAGCTTCTCGTTCACAACCTACCAACGACAGCAACGCACAAAGAAGGGGGCTAAATGTCCCGCTGCGGCTCTTGCTCATCAGGACTTATCTGCGCCCTGCAGCTGTGTTTACGTTGACTCTGCGGTTGATGCTCAGGAACTGGCACGTCTTGTCATAGAGCTTTTCCAGGTTTTCTCGGTCCCAGTAGAAATCGGGAGTGAGGAGAAGGTCGGACCGCAGGTTGATGCAGTGTCTGTCGGGAGGGGGCGGGAGGCAGGGAGCGAAAATGATTCAAGTTACGGTCGGTTCAATCCTGCAGGCGGGCGACGCTGACCGTGACCGCACAGACTGGCACTACCTCGATCCAGAAGTGGTAAAAATAGTAAATCGAGTGAAGCGGCTGGCGCCAATTGGAAATTCGGCTTTCTCTTAAGTCGTAAAAGTGAAATGGGAAACGAGTGAGGCGCTGCGGGGAGAAAAAAATGGAATTTACCTCAACGTAAATAGCTCCCCGATCTTCTGCATAACCTCAGCAGAAGACAGCTTGATTCTTCGGCCAGACTTCAGCATCTAAGCAAAACAAATGACTTCACATTTGGAGTTTCAAATGGCCGGCATTACGTGTAATAAAATATGCATTCAGTGTCTCTCCATCTTGTCCATTGTACCTCTGGGATTGACTGGATCGACTCTACAAAGTTGTCCAAAGACACCTCCCATATCGCCAACTTCACTGAAAAACAACAACAAAAAACAAAGGCACTAAGGTTAAAATGTGTGTAAAACCAAAACCTTTCAAAGCAAGTCAGTAACATTCACCTATTCTCACCTGACAGACAGAGAGCGTTTGAAAAGGCAAATTTCTCCAGGACAGCCTCTTGTTGATCCATGTCGTAACTAAGAATGAAGTTGCCTCTCTCCAGCTTCGTGTTTCCTCTGAGGGGAAGATTTAAATGTTTTAGTGAGCAGCAAGCTCTCAGGCAGGAACCCCGGCGATCCCGTCCCGACGTCGAAGCGCGTCGTACTCTCCAACAGTGTAGTTGATCTCCTCGTTTTCCCAGTGGACCAAAGCGACTTCGTAAGGCTGGATCTCGTGATGTTCCAGTAACCTCAAAACCTTTTTCATCTGCACAAAATGAGAACGCGCTCCGTCGTCAGGAGGTGGTCCGATTTAGAAATCGCTTCAGTCTGGGGAGGTTGAAGGTGATGTTTACCTCTTTCTCCTCGACGTTCCAGAAAACAACAGAGCCTTCCCTGAAATTCAGACATAAAATGTCAGAACAAAGATTTCCAAAACACTGAGGCTCACTGAGAATCAGAAAATGACAGAAAACTAATTCCCACAAATGTTTCTTCTCTTTTGCAATTTAATTTTACACAGGTTACGGTTTAGACCAAGCTATGCAATCCCGTGTGAAGGTTCCCAAAAAGTGTATAAATGTATCGGCATTTAATGACTTATTCTAACATTTCTTTTTCCAGGGTGAAATGATGACACGACAATCCCGGCTGTTGATTTTTTTTCATTCTAGAACCTGTAAATGGTGTCCAAGTTTCGACCAACTAGTTGTGCATTTTGAAGTGAAGTTAAAACATTTTTTTAAGGTCATCCTCCTTCGTCATTGCTCCAACCGTTTAGCACAATGCTAATGATCGACCCCTCAGCATGTGGTTCTCGTGAACTGCGAAAGTCCGCAATTAAAATGACATTCAGCAAGACGACGACGCCGACGCTGTCAATCATTTTAATATAAAAATATACAATAAAGTATAGAAAGATGTTTAAAAAAAAAAAAAGAAGAAAGAAGACAAAAAAGCTTGTCGTTTCTACCTGAAGAAAAAAATAAGAGCGTCGTCGTCCACTTTGGCAGCGTTTTCGGTGCTTATCACCAGGACATTTGATGCATCTGAAATAAAAACATGAGAGTCAGAAGAACTCAAAGCAGCATGCGCAAGAGTCAATAACCCCCCCCTGCAGAGCTGAGCTGCTTGGCTCATACCTCTTGGTAAATCTATCTCTTGAAAGCCGTGGTTTATCAAGTCCTGGCTAAGTGTTGGCAAATGATACTGGTCTGCTGTTGCAAAGGCTGTGCATTGCATCATGTCCTGCGGACAAAAGAACACCTGAATTAATGGCTGAACCAGGCAGCAACAGATGGGGGAAAAAAAACAACCCAAAAAACAAACAGCCACCAACTTCATCACCTCATCCTCTTTGTTTGAAGGCTGGTTGGAGCGAGAAGGCTGTTTAGTTCGTGGGCCTTTCGGAGGTCTTTTTCCTTTAGGAGGCACCATTACTGGTTTTAAGGTGGGGTTTAGCACTGACTTCACAATGTTAGATGAATAAAAACGAGCCTGACTACACATGAGGTTTGTGTGCGTAGGATGAACGTGTGTTTTATGCAGGCACTGCTGGTTCAGTGAGTTTAAATGAAAGGTTCTTGCGACTGCAGAAGACCAGGACTGAATCCTTGGGGTCGATTCGTTGTTGCTGGCCTTCAAACATCGCCCCAGAGTGGTTGAGGAAACAGTACAGGCTGGTCTGCTCCCAGCAAGCTGCCGAGCTCCCAGTCTCGACCACAATGTCCGAAGGAGCATCTTTCTGATGCAAAGGTGCTCTGCGATATGAGAGGGAAAGAGGAATGCATAAAAATACGGAAAGTAGGGGCAAGAATAAGCAAAACTGATTGGCTCAGATTATAAATAAAAACTGAAATAAGCTCAAAGTAAAGACTAGGACAGATCAGAGCAGGTAACAACCTCTGAGAACATGCTAACAGCATGCTAACAACATGCTAAAAGCCACCGTGCAACATTAGCCTTTAGCTTACCGGGGACGGAAAACGCAGCGTCTCGAAACAGGCCAGAGGTGACTCTGGTTGAACAGCGGTAACTGCTGACGAAAGTGTTAAAAAGAAAACCATAAGCTTTCTCAAATTGTCTGACAGCAAACGTGACCCGGGAGGCGTGTTTTCTCCTCGCGCAGGCTGATGTTGTTCCTCACTTCCTGTGTGGCGTGACGTATGCACGTGGGTGTCGTAGGCCCAGAGTCTTGACTTGCAGGTAAATCTCACAGGCTCAAGTTTATGTTGAAACCATACCAATTACTCTGACATGGGTCCTACAGTGTGGCGAAACAATGACCCTGTATGTCCATACATCTGACGTATTAAAGTAATTAATACGTCATATGTCAAAATGCTTTTTACCACCAGTTGCGATTCTTACACGGTGCGTTCAAGTCAACTCGTGCAAAATTTATGTTGCTCCAATCTTTGTTATATATATGAATGTTTACAGGATTAGAAGAAAAAAAATTTCTCATTAATGCAAAAAAAAGCAAAAAAAAAAAAACGTTTGTGATAAGAACCGAGAAAGGCTTTAAACGATGAAGACACAAAATAAAATGGGAATCAATAATAATAGAAAAATGTTTTATTTATTGAAAGTTGCATTCATAAAATTATTTAAACTCTTCCGAGATTGAACACTTTAAAAACAGCGCCATTACTTGCAGTGTGGAGAAAAGCTCTGGTTATATTAGAAGATTCATCATTTTTGATTTCGCTTTACTGTTTGTCATGCAGAAACTCAATCCCAGGAACATCTCTTCTACGCTTGGTTTTGTTAAAAAAAATTTTGTTGTCGTTTTGTTTGAGGTTAAAATCTGGTAATCAAAACATGGTAATCCTTCCATGCTTCATCAAGTGTTTGAAACCGTGAATAACTTCCCTGCTTTACTTTTAAGTGCACATATTCATGTGCTTTTATGAAGAACGAAGAAAAATGTGAACTCGTAGCAGCAGCTTTCACTTCATTACATATCAAATTCATTTTAAGATTTTATTGGCGAATTTTATGACTCACTTCATGCATTTCTGGTTAAGTTAAAGCCCTTTTCGGTGCTTTTATGGGAGGATTTTTATTACTGTTTCTACTTCATTATAACTGCTTGTTTCTGTTGCAGAGAAATGTGTAAAGATTGTTGGTGCAGCTCGTGGTGCAGATGATTCCGTGTCAGGTTCTCCATTTGCTTCCATTTAAAGGTCTTTATGTAGAACAGATGCCACCTAAGAAACTGACAAAAATGTTATTTAGCAACCAACAACCAGGCCTTCAAAGTTATTTTCATTAGTAAAACGGACAAAAGAAGAATCAGATTAAAGACAGGATTCGGAGTGAGGATTTGGCATTCATTATTGTTGGTAGTTGCATATACATCTTTTTCATAGTAATCTTCTGCACTATGTACACATGTTAAATAATTCTGGACTTTTATATATTTTATACTCAACCAACAGTCATACAAAATATACATTAGTTCTATGTGTCATAGTTTCGATCGTTAAGATACCAGATGTTTTGAAAAAATAAAAAGCAGAATGTAAAAAGATCATGATGTTAAAGATTAAACCCTTGATTTGTGTCCGACCATAAAACACTTGGCTTGACATGAACGGATGTAGTTCAAGTTAAAAACGTACAGTTGAGCACAAACACGGTCGTAGATGTAAGTAAATAAAAGTAAATATTAAAACCACATGCCCAAAATACAGGTAAAAAAATAAATGCAATGAAACCGTCTCATGTTCCTTTTTGTTGCCCAAGGCCAATCTTTCAGCTTCTGACTTTGGTGCTTTCCATTGACAGTGTTCTCCAGAAAAATACACGATGAGGGACCCGTAACTCCATCCAGCAGAACTCCACCGTCAGCTAAACCAAAATACACCTTGAAATGACTCAGCACTTCTCAATGTAGTGCGATTCTTGATCCTCTGCGCTACACACACACACACACAAACAAACAAACAAACAAACAGATTTTTCTGCGCACCATTCTCATTCCCGTCCCACGGAAGCCAAATTACGGACAGTTCTCGTCGCCGACCTACACGGGAGGCGGTCCGTTGGTGTAGCTGAGCATCGGGTAGAAGGAATGAGCAAAGTTGTTGGACTGAGTGCAGTAGTCCTCCTCGGCCAGCGGCAACAGGAAGGCGAGGACCACCAGCAGGAGCAGGAGGAGCTGGAGAGGCAGCGCGAACCAGAGGACGCGGCGCCAGAACGAGGACCTGCGAGCCGTCGCCACGTCCAGGTCAGAACGGCAGGAAGCGGATCCAGCGGCGCTGCGAGACCTGCTCACACACACATTCGCAACCAGGCAGAGACTGAGTCACTGCCAATAAACACACAGCATCCCTGGCACAGCTACGCTACTGCTAACACAACAACGCAGTGCAATCTACGTAACTCAAACTGAACGAGCCACATTTTTATACTTGCAAATCGACATAATAATAACTCCTAATTTAACATCCCTCTCTCCATGTGTGAAATCTGTTTTCAATCCAAATAAGATCTCATGTCAGCAGCAATGGCTGCTGGATGTCGATGCTTTCATGGCCGCACGACGGCGTGTTTGAGAGTCACTGCAAACTCGGCTCAAAGTGACGATGTCTCCTACTGTGATGCACATGCTGACTGAAACTTGGTGGATAAACAGGATAACAAAGACAGTCACAAAACAGTTTTCGAGCAAAGACAAATACACTTAATGTTTGCTTGCATTCCTGTGCTGAAGGTGTTGAGAGTAAAGAGACGATTAAAACAAGGAAGCATGCTGCAGGAATCAGCAGAGCTCACTCTGGAAGGTTTCATCCCAGAGGAAAGTGCAAAGCATGCCATGGCAAGAGCAGTGCAGCATCTTGAGACAGATTTTTGTTTTAACACTGTGGTTTTCAACTGACTTTTGTAAAATAAAAAATAAGTGTAAGCAAATATACCACTTCACTGAATGTGGCTTAGAGTGAAGTGCAAAATAATTCAGGCTACTTTAACCTTTTCACATTCTGTCCTATTAAATCAGTCAATGCATTTAATTTGTATGCTGTGTGACAGACCAACACAACTTAGGGTAGTGCAGAGAGATATAAAAATAGTTTTTTTTGTTGTTTTTTTTAAATTGAAGATCTGAGAACTGGTCAGGGATAAAACTGGAGACGTTGAGGTTCCATGGAATGGTTTAAACAAAACCATATTCATGTGTTAGAATGGCCCAGTCAAAGTCTAGACCAAAATTCAATTGAGAATTTCCAAATTTTAACTCTAAACATAGTTCAAAATAGTCGCAGCTCTGATACAGGTGAAAGATGTTTCTACAAAATATATAATTATGTGAGCTAAAATACAAATGCATGCTTCACGTTTTAGACATATTTTCTTGTCGCTAAAACAAGTTAAAAATTTAAAAATTTTTTCTTCCCCTTAACAATTATGAACGATTGTGTTGGTATATCACATAACCACGAGAATACATATAAGTTTTTGACTAAAAAGTGACAAAATGTGAAATATGTAGTTGAAGGTGCATGAATGCTTTTGCAAGTTGCTGCTATTTTATACGTTAAAATCATGGTAAAAAAAACAAAAAACAAACAACTGGAGCCAAAAGATTTGCTCATGTAGTAAAATACATCACTCATTGTTGAGTGAATCCAAATGTTCCTGGTAAATGACTGAGGATTGAATTATTTAATCTTTCAGGATCATAAACTTTCCATTATGTACTTATCTTATTAGGATGATTCCTAAGGGCTTTACACAAGTTTAAAATGGTATAAAAAACTAAGTTGTAAGTTAGGACAGGGAAAAAAAATAGAACTTAAGGAAAACATCAGGAATATTTACACTCTTATTAGTACTTAATTCTTTGTCCAGTCAATTTTGTAAGGAGTCTTCGATGAATTAATCACGCAGACATATTTGGAAATAAACATTCTGTGTAACAAAAGAGCTTGTTGCTTTGTGACCTTTTTCACTCTGCTCCAGTTCTTGGAGATTTGTAAGCATCGTCAGTATATTTTAATGATGTCACATTCCTCATAATGAACAGTGAAAATGCGCACCGCTGAAACAACCCCACAAAAACAAACGTTGTGAACTTGACAGCTTCTGAGGGAGGGGAGAATAATCCACACACCACAAGATCCGAAGAGTTCGTCGGCAACAGATTATCTCTGTTATGTGACGCTACTTTCAGCTAAATCCAGAGTTTGTTTTCTGGAAATGACGTTATGTCGAAGAAATGCACATTAAATTCATCCAGAATCATTTTGTATTAACGTAAACCCATCTAGAGCTTAACAGGACCTGCTAAGCCAACGGTTATGGTGCGTTCACATCAAAAACGTGTCCGATGCTTCGAGTTCAACAAGTGTGAACCTTGAATGAAGACGCTTGACCTTTTGCTCTACACCTAGCGTTTTGCGCGTCTGGTTTTCATCCAAAGTCTATGTTGCTCTACCTGTTGTTTTTCGTTGCCGGCCCATTTGTCGGACGCGTTGGACGCTTTTGATGAGTCAAACGCTCAAACACTCCAGACGGTTCAAGTTGCCGCAGCTGGGCTCGAAGTGCCTCCGCATAAACTTGGAATGAAAACCAGAAGCGTACGAGGATCAAAACGCGTTTGGTGCGAAATTTAAGTTAAACTTTTATATCTGCTTCTTGTCCGTCATTCTTTTCTCATGTTGCCCCGGGTAACTACCCATGAACATCTTGGGCGACTGCGTTCACACTGCAGCCTGAAGTGACCCAATTTCGATCTTTCTTTTGACGTAATTCGACTTGTATCTGATTTTTTTCATGACAGTCTGAACACCACAGGCCAGATTCTTCTCGAAAGCGACCCGGGCCGCTCTGGATATCCGATGCAGGGGTGTGTAACATCCAGGTCGCATTGATCCGACCTGAACGTCACTGATACTCGACAAACGTCACTATTCTGGGTCCAGATATGCGCAAGCAGGAAGAAAAACAACCAAATGAGGATCAAGTTGTTAATATGCTGCACTGGTTGGACAACAACTTAAAAATATGCTCCACGTCGGCATCATCCATGTTTACTTCTTCTTTTTATGGCTGTTGGCAAAACTCTGAGAACGACGTTATTACACCCCCTTCTGCGCACGCGGGTCACTTTCAGGTTGTTGCTGTTCACACCGGATAACACATGCAGGTTGCATATATTTGGAAGTGTGAACAGCCACGGCAAAAATCATTTGACAAAAAATGGGAATTGGGTCACTTCAGGCTGCAGCGGGAACAAAAACTTCCACTGTGCTTCGTAAAAATTAGCATGTTTTTAAGGGATAATATGATCAGTGAACACATAAACACTTTTATTAAAGGTCAACATGAAGTTTTCTTATGTCGCTAGCAAAAAGTCCCCCTTTACCTCCTCACAAATGGATGCGTGGAGGCAAGACGCACAGATGAGGAACAGAGATGGAAAGTCGGTGAGGTGGAAGCAGCAGTGAAGAACCGGCACACACACACACGAGGTAAGAGTGAAAGCGCTAGAGAGAAAGGGAAGCCGCAGCTTTTGCATTGTTCATTGCAGACATTTATTGGCTCGACACTTTCAAAGAAAAAGGGGGAGTTTGCCGGCTTGCTGGCGAGAAGTGTTGTTAGCTGTATATTAGATAAGCAGCCGAGAAGAAGAAGAAGAAGAAGAAGAAGCCTATTCCTCGTAAAACCCTTTCCTGGGTGGATGTTTGGCCTGCAGCTCACCTCATCGTCTAACCTGCACAGAGCACCCAGACTGGGAGAAGATGATGGAATTCACTATCATGAGGCGGCACAAGGATTAACACGTGAAATAGGGACTAATGCAGAAAGGGTGTGTACATTAGAGAGCCTGGACTAGCCTCCCAGTGCATCATGGGTTGAGTTCCATTATCTTCTAGGTGTGCTAGAAGCAACAAAAAGGTACCTGTGGTGTGGACTGCTCACAGACGGTCCCGGCTGTGACAGACTACATTTGCCCCGTTGCTGTTTGCAATGAACAGGGGAGGGGAGGGTGAAAGAAAGAAAGTATGTTTCAGTCCACGCAAATCAAGACAAAGCTACTGATGAAAAGACAACCCAAAATGAAAGAAGAGCAGCAAAAACAAGAACAAAAAAAAATCAGACATGGGTATGAGAGATTTCGTAACTCAAAACAACAAGGAATCTGGCTTTTTCTAAATGGGTTTTTTGGTTACGGCTTCCGCCTGCGAGGAAGCGACTGCAGATCCGAAGCTACACACCACGCAACGTGATGCATGACTCTCTTTGGTAACAGTGACATTAATAAGAAACAATAAAAGCAATGGCAGCCTTATTTGGACTGACTAGACAGTATTCTAATATTATTATTGTTGTGCCTTGCAAAAGTGCCCTTACCCCTAAGACTTTTCTACATCCTGTCACCTCACAACCTCAAGTTTCAATGTTTCATTAGGATCTTATGCAACAGAACAACACAAAGTGGTGCATATTTGTAAAAGGGAAAGACGGCGTCGATTACTGAACATCCTCCTGGAAAAATATGTCCTTAGACAGGAAATGGAAGCTGATCAGTAGTGACAGAAGGATGAATGGAGCTACAAACACAGCAATGCTGAAGAAAAACACATCTGGAGTTGGGAACTAAACATATCACCAGTGCTAAAATGGGAAGAACCCAGTTTGAAACCTCTGGCAACTCTCAAAATTTACAGGTTGGACACCAGGCATTCGATCTGCCTGAGCTTAAACTATGTTGTAAAGAAAAACGATCAAAAAATTCAGACTAGATTTGCAACGATGGCAGTTAAAGTTGGTCCTACAAAGTATCGACTCTGATACAAACGCACACCTCACTCTTCAGATTGTCATTTGTCTGTTGATCTACTACATAACATCTAAACAAAATATATTGAATTCTTTGGTTGTAATGAAACAAAATGTGAAAAAGGTCAAGGGATGAATCCTTTTGCAAGGCATTTCTAAGACAATCGGGTTATTGTTTGTTTTGTCAAATTCACAAAGAATCTCATTGGTCGATTTAACAACTCCATCACAGCCAGTGTTACTGAGATTAACCGTACAGAAATTAAAATAAATGTACAGAGGAGAAGAAGTTAGAGGGAAATTCTAGGGAAAACCTTTTAGTTTGGAAATGAAGGAAAAGTAAAAGAGGAGAAAGGGAAAAAGGTACAAAGGTTGTGAAACAAAGAACAAAAAAAACAAAAACAAAACAAGTTTCTAAATATCAAAAAGTAAAAATAAAACATCCCAGTTTCCCAAGGAAGATACATGCAGGAATATTAAATGGTTTGAAAGAGGTTTGGGACTTAAATGGGATGAAAGGGTAAGGCGGTGTGGAAACATTTAAAGGAGAGATACTGGGAAGACGGGGTGAACTGGGCCATCGACGGGGCTGCCGGGGCGTTTGGCATTGTGTTACATAAAACTCTTGTTTCTACTGGAGCTCCGTAAACAGCGAGAGGTGAACATTACCGATTGCGAGCGACTCGGTGTGCTCCTTCCTGATACCGGACTGAGGGAGCCGGACGTGTCCAACTCATCAGCAGACGACCAAGAAGACAAATCCTGAAGACGAACAAACAACAAAAAACAGAAGCACAAAGACGGCGAGTATCACAATATGTTTTGGCCTTCTGCTTACCAGAGCTGAGTATCTGCCAAAAAATCTGATTTGATTGAATTCATCTGAGTTTAATAACGGTCTTCATGTGACCTTTTGATAAAAGAATTACAAAGAGCAACAACTGTTTTGATAGAGGTACAAAATGTGAACTTCTTCTGTTGGGCAACTGAGTTTAAGCTCTCCTGCAGCAAATAAACATGAAACGTCTTGGAAAATGTATCTTAAATCAGGGTTGGACAGATTCAGACGGGGCATGTAGAAGCTTGTAGAAGAATTTATAGACCTGGAACATTTCAACACTTTATAGCTACAAACGTTAGTATTTCATCTGACAGACCCACAAAAAGTAAAACACGACTGAAGTGGAAGTTTACGGATAAAAATCTGGTCTGCATATGTATCCAGACCCCATTGCACTGACACCCCTAAGCATATTTGGAAGAAAAAGAAAAACAAAAAATGTCCATCACCCTGAACACACCATCTGCTGTAGCATAAGCTCATGCATGGTGGTGGCAGGATTATGCTGTGGGGACGCTTGCCTCCAAGAAGAGGGAATAGAAGAATTTACAAAAAAACATGTTTACATGTCAAAAATGATGTCCAAAGCTAATTGAGAATATGGGAAAAAATGTTTTAACGCAGTCTGAGCTTCAGCTTTTTTGAACGCAGATACTACACACAGGATTTTCACTTGTGGAAAATGTGACTAGTATGTACTAGTTGATGATGATCTAATGGATAAAATGCCAACAAAACCCCCTGAAATTTGCAGTTGTGAAATAAAAGGTGAATAGGAGCTTTGAATGATTTTGTATGGGAATGAGTCGATCTACCTGCTGGCTGCTTGTGATGTCCAGAGTCCTGGAGAGCTCTCTGAGGTCTCGGGTCACTTCCTTCAGCAGCAGCTTGAGGCGGTTCCCGATGACATGAACCTTCTCCTTGGCCTCCAGGCAGTCGCTGCCCTGAGAGTTGACCAGCAACTGGAGGGACATGTCCTGCAGTGACGCCACTTTCAGCTGCGAGTCCAATAACTCCTGGCGGATTTGCTGTCGGATTTATGACGTAAAATGAATTAAAGTATGTAAATCCAATCCAAGGGTAACATGTTTAAACAATCATTTTTACTGCTTTGTACCGTGAGTGTCTTGTGATGTTGGTGAAGGGTACCGCTGTCCTGGATCGGGTCAATTGGGACGATCTCATTCCTTCGGCGATCGATATTTTCCAACCAGAGGAGCAGACCGTGACTCATTTCATGAAAGTCCTGCGGGACATAAATGTTAATAAGGAAATGATGGTTAAATTCGTAAATAAATAAGACAACATGCACTTACTTGACACTGCATGAGAGCTTCCTGTAGCGAAGTCCTCCATTCGTCCAAAGAGCTGCCCAGTTTGTCCCAGCTGTTGTTCATGTCCTTCAGTTTGGCCTGCAGGTCTCTGGACTCCTCCGTCTCCGACTGCAGAAACTCGGCACTGCACAGGTTGATGGAAAGTACGATAGCCTTGCGCTTGTCATACGCCTTCTGCAGCTCCTGGACTCAAACATAAACATCATAGAGCAGAAGAAAATCAGGCAACACGGACACAAAGCAATAAAACAGAAATTGGAAAAATAAAAGAAACAACAACCCAAAAACAGAATCTGATTTAATTACCTTGAGTTTTTTGATGCGGAGCTTAATTATCTGGATGTCTGTGCTGACGTCCAGTTTTCGCTGCTGCTCCAGCTCTTCCTCCGTTTCCCCCAGCCAAGTCCAGATGTTATTCAGGTCAGAGTTCAGCTGCTGCCACTGTTGCTGGTTCTGCTTGGAGCGCATCTCTTTACTGAGATCCTGAGCCTGCAGGAGCTCCCAGCGCTCAATCACACCTGGACCAAAGGGGGCACCAGGAAAGAGCAGAAAAAGATCTGATGAAGGTAAATACAACCTAATAATAACAAAGCATTTATTTTGAGTGTGTGCTGCATGGGAGAAAGAAGCAGGTTGGCTCATGTTTTGTGATACTGGCAAAGAAACAAAAGTATCTAAATCAAGATTATAAAGAACAACTAAACTGTGAAGCATGACGTCGCTGAAAACGAGGGCGTCTCGGTTTTATTGTTATATTACCTGAAGTCTGGGACTCTGAGCTACTTGGGTCTGCCAGCCCAGACACCGCATCCTCTTCCTCTTTCAGCTCAGAGCCCATCCTCTTCACCGTGTCGATGCTGCCACGGCACTCGCCCAGCAGCCGCATCTACCGAGTAAACACAGACTCGCTTGAGGAAAACTACCGGATTATCATAACGTTATTTACCTTTAAATGTAAAGACTGCCTCAAGGTGAAAATAACTTTTTAATCTGGTAAAAGTGGCTTTATGGGAACACCTTGACAACGTATTTAACTCTTCCAAGTTTTGTCAAGATACAACCACAAACGTTTAACAAAAGTAGTTGGAATTTTATTTGATAGATCAACTCTAAAATGCAAATTTTATTAAGTTTGCGCTGATGTTTGATGTTAAATTGGACTTTTTGCTACTTGTCGTATCAATCACAGACTATAACTTGACATCAAGTAAGGCTGAGGCAGCAGTCGCTTAACCTCAATGTTTTTGACTAATCTTAAGAAAAATTTACAGCAAATTCAAAAAGAAAATGTGGGGATCTGTTGATTTTGTGTGAATTTGGCGAATTTGCAAAAAAACTGGAGACTTATTGATGTAATTTGGCGTCTATAGCTTTCTATTGGTCCGCCAGAGTGAAAAGCTGCGGCGGGCCACTTTTGTGATCTAAACTATTCCATTGACTCTTTGGCTGCATATTTAGAGTTCTTGTCCTGCTGGAAGGTGAATTTCTATCCAGCTTCTGATCCAATCACACTCGATTTCCTGTCCCTGCTAAAGCCAAGACTTCCCACAGCATAATGATGCCACCAACATGAGTCACTGGGGGATGAGGTATTTAACCTAAAGTGAAGAGTTCATTTTTTCCCCCAGCAGAGACATTTTGGTCTCTCCTGGCGTGTTTTTTTTGGTCCTCACAATCACAATGCTGCTTTCTGGGGCATCGGTTGCATTTTTCTTTTTTTTTTTAATTTGTAAAACGTTTTTGAAATACTTGCATTTTTTTTTCTATCCACTTTGTTGATATAGTAAATAAAACACATGGAAGCTTTCAGCTGTGACAAAACATACTTCAGAGGTATGAATACTTTTGCAAAACCAGCAAATAATCAGATGCAACATTGAAAATGTAGTTGTAAGAGAGACATACGTAGCCCATGTATGATGCGTCTGTGTCTGTGCTTAAAGGAGTGCGGCTGCGACTGCTGTCCAATTGCTGCAGGTGGGAACGGCTGACATCAAGAGGATGCGTATGAGAATCTGCTGAGGCGGCCTCTCCTGTTGACACAGCAGGAACTGATCACCTTCAAGTAAAGACGCCAAGTGACCATGCAAAGTGATTATCTGAAATGCACATTGATTTACAGTCCAAGAGAAGGTGGACCTGTTTAGACAGAGAAAAACTAGACAAAATGTGAAAGATGAGAAACGAGGAGTGCAGATTGGTTTTCCAGACAGCCTCGTTAGCGGCGTCTGCTACAGTTGAAGTCTGTAGGAGGAGGATCCTCAACTTATGAAAATGACCGTTTAAAACGCAAACAAATCTGCAATCCTTTAAAAAGAATAAAAGAAGTTGCTCACTGTGACAAAATAAACCCCCCAAAAACATGCTTTTCTGAAACATAAAAAAAAGAATGCAAACAGGTTAGCTACCCAGCAACACTGCAAGTCAAATGAAAGAGCAAGTTAGAAAGAAGATTTAGGTTGAACTCCATTTCTGTTCTTTTGAGTGACAACCCAAAACCGGGAGCAGGAAGTTACAGAGGAAATGGAATTCACCCTATACCACGGTGTTAGAAAGAGCTACTATTAGTGACAGTGTATAAGTGAAATCAACACAAATCAACCAAGCTGGTGAGAGGGCTACAGGTCTATTTGGAGTAGTTATTTCTGGGCCCAAACAAATGCATTTTACTTTTGCCTACCAGTGGAGGACCTCAGAGTTTGCTCTGTTAGTTTAACAAAGGCCTCAGGGCTCTCTGGAATCACTACATCTGGAAGAAACATTGTACAGTACAAACATTTAGCACTGGGCTTCACACCATGTTACCAAATTAAAATGTGATCCAGGAATTCGTCTGTATTTAGCCTGAATTACATCATCACATGAAGATGGAGTTTGCTGAGAAATCCAATTGGAAGAAGGATCTTATGAGAAAGGACCTTTATTTAGAGATGCTCCAAGAAATCAGAGTGTCAATCAACAATGTAATCTCTGCTCTGCCAGGTGGCGCTAACCACGACAATCTTCGCTTTATATGTTGCTACTGAGTGAAGAAAATTTTAATCAGAGGTTTTTAAATGAGCCAGAGAGATGAAAGGAGCTATTTAAAAGAAAACTGTATTTTCTACGATGTGTCGGGAAATGTCTTTGGCTCATTCAGGATGCAAGAGAGAGAGAGAGCGAAGCTTTCAGCAGAGAACAGGAAGGCTGTTGCTCTCTCTGTCTGCTCTCAAACAATTAGATTTGGGGTTGCTAGAAGTTTTTTTTGATTTCTCACTTGTGTTAAATCCCACAGCATTTCCACAAATAGACAACTCTATTAGCTGCACTAGCTAAGCTAATCTCTAGCTAAAGGTGCTTTAAAAGCAACACTAATAATAGTGATATTATTAGTGTTGTCAGTTAAGTTTTTAGTTCTTAAAAACTGAACTGATGAGTGCTAAAAAATATTTCAGCACTATTTAATAGTTTTTTTTTAAAAAAAAAATCATAATTAGCTAAAACAAAGTCAAATTTTTGCAATAACAGGAAATCATCCCTGTGCATCTCTACTTCTGACTTCAAAATTTTGTGTAAGGTCACTTTCTATTTCCTAAACCATACCTATAACTTAAAATGCACGACTGGATCCATATTTGTTGCTTTCCGGATCTACAGGTTGCTAAATGGAAAACCTTCACAGCACGTTTTGAAATGTAAAAAGCTCTTGCCTTAAATTTAGGTTCTAATTATTTAATCGTCTGTAACTAACCTGACAGGCCAGAGGCCGGGCGCTGCAGGAAGTCTCCCTCCTCGCTCTGCTGCTCTCTCAGGGCTCTGCTGGCACTTTCCAGGCCACGGCTCAGGTCATAGTCATGGTCCCACTCCAGGGGGATGGAGTCCACGCTCGCAGGCGTGTCCCTGCCGGATCGTTCGGCCCGAAGCTGGGCGGCCAGGGAGGCCGAGCGCCCGGAGGAGGGCAAGGGAGAAAGGAAGCCATCACCCAAACGTTCATTCCACGGCAAGCTGGACAAATCTCCAGGTTCGTCCAGCTCAAGCTCTCGGTCCGAGAACGACACTTCAGTATCATCATCTGCAAGCTAAAAACAACAACAACAACAAAAAAACACTAATCAGAATTTTGGTTCAGTAAAAAACAACAAATTTCAGTTTATTAAAAGCAAAGCTTTTTGTTTTGGAGCTCTTACTGGAAGACGAATGAGCTTTTTGTAGTAGCGCTCCACTCGCCCAAACACTTCCTGACAGTAACGCTGAAGCTCCTCCAGTTCTTCCTCTATGACCGCAGCATCCAGAGGCTCACTTTTCTCTATCAGTGCCTCCCCCTGGTGGAAGATGTGCTCAATCTTGGCTGTTGTCAGAGAAATCTCCTGCTGGAACGACTGGTGGGGGTCAAATGATCGGCTTAGTCAAAATCACTCATTACCAAGAACTTAACATTTTTAAATGAAGAGTGTCTCAGCTGGTCAAAACGCCTACCTACCTGCATTTTTAACAGGCACCTGCTATAGTTACTTCTAATCTGCATTACCATACTATGCCATACCTTAGTCATACCGTACAATTCGACATTATTCTTCAATAATTGAGATAAACTCACCCTGAGTTGTTTGACCTTGGCTTGAATGTCACACTCTGAGAAATGCTCAATGTTCGTCAGCTGAAGGTCCATCTCTGTCAGCCAAACTAAGATGCCGTCTCTGGCCGTCTCAAACTCCTCTCTCTGATTTATAAAGTGCTGCATTAATAAAAAAAAATACAGAAAAAGTTACACCACTTTTACACTACATTACGGAATAAAAATATTTACTCGTGCAGTATTCAGTGCGCTAAGTTCAACAAAGCCTTTATATTTGATCAACAGGTTGGATAAAAATAAGTTAAGCTAATAATTATAAAAATATAATTTGATGAAAAGGAAAAGCGTATCTTGCCTTGAGCCTGCGAAGGATGGATGCCACCCTTTTCTGCAGGTTGTCCCATCGCTGATTGGCATCGTGAGCCATTTCCCTCAGACGACACGAGGCGTCTGTGCGGTTTTCTCTGGCCAGGCGCCGATATTGCTTGTTGATTAATTCCAGCTGGGTCAGGCTTTCATGAACTTGTCTCTGGAAGGCCTGCAGAAACACAAACATGCAGCCACATCCAGTACATTAGGATACGCGTCTGAATGAGTCTCAGTTGTTTTCTTGCAAAACAGCTGAAGCACATTAGCACTTGCAGCCTGATTTAATATTAAAATATTCCATAGAAAAGTAGCGCAGCACACAGGAAGGTTGATGTACCTCAAATTTCTTCAGCTCCTCCTTGGCTACTGTGTACAGCACACCGGAGGAGTTGGGCAAAGCTGCAGTTTTCTCTGAAGTGGCCAGCCACTCCTCAAAACGTGCAAAGTCTTCCAGAAATTTCTGCCATAAACGCCACGTCTCCTCAATCCTAAAAGAGGATAATTCCAGAAAAAAGGAACAACAATCCTGATTAAGGAGAGGAACTTAGACATCCGTTTCTATTTATGTGATAATATGACTGATTACTTTAATCTCCTCTCCATGGACAAGGCACAGATGCTCCTCCAGCGGCGATCAAGGCTCCGTGTCGCCTGTTGGATGGAGTCACACTCTGCGTCGGTGGCACAAGCGTCACAGTCGTGCAGAAGGACCTCACATAAATTCAACACTGACGCCACTCCGGTGCTGTGCTTCTCTATGTCACGCTGAAGCTCCTGGTAGTTTAAAAAATGTGCACACATTTATACTTGTATTAAAAAATTGACAGGTAGCAGCAAAGACGTAAAGATACAATTGTTTTGTCATAAGGTCTTATTTGATTTCGTAGTAATTTGGTTTAATTTGAAAGAATTTCGTTTTATATTTTTGTTTTCATTCAAAAATAAAATTAGATGCAGACAAATTAGATAAACAGGTAGATGCAAGCAAAAGTATAAACAAAACTACAGCTGCTCTGTGCAATATTTCCTATTATTGATCACTTAAAAACACACACCTGCTGCAGGTCGAGCTTCCTCTGAATCTCGTGGAAATCGCAGGAGTCGTAGGCGATGGGCTTAGAAAGCTCCGTCTCGATGTGAGCGAGCCAAGAGCGCAGGCTGTTCATGTTCTTATCCAGCTGCTGCACGGCGACCAGCGTTTCCTTCAGCTTCTTCACTCTGGTGACATCAGTTTCCAGTATAATTACAAGCTAAATATTCCAGCAGAGAATGAAGGTTAAAAACACGTTCATCTGCAAATGCTAACGTCTCTTTACCGAGCTCCAATGAGATCCAAGAGATGTTGCCAGCGGTCGCTGACTTTGTTGAGTTTTTGTTCAATTTCAGTTGCTTTAGTCTGATGACTGGCCTTCGCCAGGCGTTCTCCAAGCCGATGCAAATGCTTTTTATTCTCCTCTGCAACTGTAATCTCCTCCTGGTAATCCTGCAATGTAATTCAAAACAATTAGGCAATTAAACGAAAATTAACACTCTAAACACGGGTTTTACGACTGGGACAGTTCTGGCGTAAGGCTTGAAAATAGTAATAAAACAAACATCCACAAAGGCAATAATTAAGACATTCATTAAAGTAAAAATGCTGGGAAATTTAACAAAATAGCTGGACATGAGGAAAAGCTTCACATTTACAAGACTGCTGTCGTTCCAAAAATGAAGCTCTAAACATTTTAATAAGTGGCACACAGAGTGAAAACGTCTGCACTCATCGGCTGACACATCTCCATACCTTGCGGAGCTTCTCGATCATCTCCTCGATGCTGATGTCTCCATTTTGGGCCACCTTATTCTCCATGTTGGTCAGCCACTCGCAGAGCTCCTTGTACTTCTCGGTGAAAACGGTCCACTCATTCAGCTTCTCGCTCACCTGCTGCCTGCGCAGGGAAAGCTGCAGAAGCACAGAGCCGCATGTGAAGTCGACCTACACAGCTTAGCATCTCGCATGAAAGCAACAAGCCGTGCATGCATGCTAAGACATGAAAACAAAACGCGAAAAGCTTCCAAAAAAGGAAGCAGTGTTACAGAAATCGTTGAAACATGACTGACATTTGCGTTTCACAACGTGTTTGTGCTTCTGAGCTTCCTGTGAGAGCATTTTATCTCTGCAGCACAGGAAGCGGCTCAAAGCAGAAAATCTTGAGGTCTCAGTGACGCTCTGACTTTGCAATGGTGCAGCCAGAGACAGAAACATGAACAAAGATCTGTAAAAAGAAACTGTCATCGGTTTGAAACCCTTGTTAAAAAAAAAACTAAACAAATAACCACCATATAAATACTATATTCCATTCCCTATTTTTAAATGGTAGCATGATGTAATAGTTACTGTGGATCAACATTCATCTTAGTTACCTGTATGTTTTTTCTTTTTTTTTATTTCTTATTAAAGCTGTGACACTAGCAACACCTTGTGGTTTTCTGAGGGACTACACATTCAGCCATACAAGCGTTATAATAATTCATAACATTACTCAATCATCCTACTAATATATTACACATAGTTTTCAAACTTTTTAACAAATCCAAATCTGGAAAGTGCGTCAGAGTCAGTTCTCTGTAAAGCCACCTTTCACTGTAATTACATCTACAGATATTTCAGGGTCTCTACCAACTTTGAACAAGATTGATATAAGAGCTTATCGGCTAGCATAATAAAACCCATTATAACAAAAATATCATTGAAAAAGGCAAAGGGTTCTGAATACTTTTATAAAAATAATGTAAAAGGTAAGTTAAGGGTTAGTCTATGTTAAAAAAAAAGACAGCTGTTCAGGTCATCAGTCAGGAAGACGCAGATATAAAGTGACTCAAACAGAGAGGACTGTACCTGGTGGCAGATTTCATCCCACTGTCGATGCAGAAGTTCAATTCGCTCCTGCAGAACAGAAAGATCCTCTGCGCTGATGTAACAAGATAAAGACTCTCTCAGCAGAGTGAGGTGAGCCAAATCTCCAGTCCAGCCTTCAAATGTGTTCTCCAAATCCTGTTAATAAGGGGACAGGATTTACTATCAGAGAATCCATTCGTAATCGACCGGTTCCTACAATTTAGTTTTACCGAAAGACTAAAAACAGCCCGGCGGATACCTTGCAGCGCATCTGCTCGCCTTGGAGATCTTCCTGGTGATCAGGAAGAGGCTGAGACAGCTGCCGCTTGAAGGCTCTGAGTTTTTCAAGAGACACTCCAATGCCCCTCTCACACCTTTCCCAGTCCTGCACATGAGCATGGATACACAGGTAAACTGTAGGAATAAAGGCACTAAAAGGTCATAATGACTGACCTTTTGGGCTTTATTTATTTGTTTGTTTTGTTTTCAGATGGTGACATTTACATTTCTGTTGGTAAATTCAACGAGTACAGAAATGTATGTATGAGTTAAGTTAAAAACAAAACGAAAAACAGTTCATCCCACCACATATAATACTCTTTTACTTATGACTCTACCTGGGATTTACTTGTAAGAGAAGAAATGAAGCACATAAAAACAATAAAACTCCAGAGAGATGAAGTGTAGCATTACATGAAACTGTTGATCGACTTTACAAAGGATTGAATCGGTAAAATCTTGATTAAAAAAAAACCCAAACTAGAATAAAGTGGTTTCCTTCCTGACATAAGACAGTTTGATATAGTTTCCCCATTTATTTCAGTATTTGAAAAAGAAGTTTATCTTTAAATTGTGAACGTTATTTTTTTCCATCTTGTAAATCCCTGCTCCTATCTTTGCCCTTTCTTGGACATTTTTTGTTGTTGCATAAAATCAAAACTAAATGGAGAGGAGGTAGCATTTGGAAAAATGAAATTTATATATAAGCACCAACGACGCAAAACCGTGAATTCGTTCGGTCCGTCCGTAAAGCTGCATGCATTCTGTCTGCTTTACCTTCAGAAGCGAGCTCAGCTCTTTCTTCTGTTCCTCTAGGCACGTGCTGGCTTGTTTCCACCTGTCCTGGATATCCGTCAGCTCCGTCTGCAGGGTCACCTCGGCTCGACCGTCTGCAGACAGGAGCAGCTGTCTGCCAGCCTCTATCGTCAGGATGTAGCTGCCCTGCTGACGCTGCAGCACCTTTTCCTTCAGCTGACGAAGAAAGAGCGAATGTCATGAGGCGACGGCATCCTGCCCCGCCAACAGTTTCACATATTTTGTCCAGCATTACATGCAAAGCTTTAAAAAATGAACCGTATCTTTTGGAGTTTTTCATCTTACAACCATAAATGTTTTCCGTTAAGATTCTGCATTACGGATCAACACAAAGTAGAGAATAATTGTGGAGTGGAAGTAAATTTTTAGAAATAGTGGCTTTTGTTTAGATGCTGTGATATTACAAAAATAAAATCCAGCTTGACTTGAGAAGTCATGCAATTATTACTTATTAGAGTCCATGGTCTAATTTAAAATGAGGATGAAAATATGTTCTAGGGAGGTTTTAGAGGTCTGCGGTGAACAAGCACCATCCTGACGACCAAAAAAACAAACCAACATCTCAAAAATATGGATTATTATTGTTGTTGTTATTTTGTACCTGGACAGCATCAAGCATGGAGCGAGCTTGTTGTAGAGGGATGGTGTTTCCTGACTGAAGCACCTCTGCAGGGTGGGAGACCTCCAGCAGCCATTTGCGCAGCTTCTCCACCATTTCTCTGTAGCGTTGCCACTGACGAATGAGACCGTCGATGATGCCCCGCCTCTGCTGAGCGCGGCGCACCACGCCTTGCCACTGGTTACTCAGGAGAGTCAGCTTCATGTTGAACTCGTCTCTGCCAGCAGAAGCCATTCATTTGGATTGAACAGTTCAGACATGATGAATAAATCAAGCAGATTAAAAAAACATGGTAGGATCTTTCACCTGTCGTCCACTTGACCTTGCTCCAACATCCTCTGTCCATCGCTGATGATCGAGTGGAGGATCTGCTGGCGGCTGAACATTTCAGCTTGGAATAACTGGAATAAAAATGTGAATACCAGCATGAAAGAAACAGCAATCTTTAGTGTCAAGATGCTTCATGCGGGATGCACTCAAACCTCATGGGCTTTTTGCTGATCTACTAAGCTCTGGTAGTTTCCGGAAATCTCCACGGCCAAGTTATCTTCTGTTTGTAGCAGGAAGTCCATCCACGTTTCACATTTTTCGAGGAAGGTCTGCTGCTGCAGCAGGAATGACTGAAGCTTGCTGCAAGGAAGCGAAAATCATTTGAAATATGGTCTGTCACAACATCCCAGATCGAATCCTTTTTGAAATCTCATTTAATATCCGTGCCCTGTATTCTCCGGATTATTAGTAACAGTTTAGGGGATGCACATGTCACACCTGAATCTCTCTGTGGTCTGCGCTGAAGCTGTCGACCAGCTTCTGTTGAGGTTCTGCATGCGCTTGATCTCCAAATCGTTGAGAGGGAGCCGATACCCGAGCTCATTCAGATGCTCCAATTCAGGCGTCATGCTGCTAAATTTCAGCATGAGCTTCTGCAAAAACAAGCAGGAAAAAAAGGTACGAGTTCTTCACGTTTTGTTCACAGGCGGCTTCACCCAACTGACCCGTGAAAAGACAGCTATCAGAAACCTTGAGCTCCTCCATGCGGTCCTGGATGACGGTCAGGTCAGTGCAGCCGTTGGGATCTTGAGCTCTCAACGCGTCCTCAGCTTCAACTAACCAGCAGCCCAAAGACTCCAGCTGGTTGTTAAAGGTTTCATAGTCCTGAACTCCAGTCTGACAGAGGAGACGCGCAAAGACGCAACGTTTATGACGCACGTCAAAAGACTGAACACTTACACAATTAATATTCATGCATGAACTTTTCCCCCCCCCCTTTCTTTTTCACCTGCAAGGCGGTGAGCTGTCTGTTCAGGGCCTGCTCCACGCCCGCCAGGCGCTGGCTGAGGGAGAGGTGGTCCGACTGGACGGCAGACGCTGCTGAGGTGTCCACCTGCTGCTTCAGCTGCTCTCCCAGCTCCTGGAGAATCTGGAGGGAGGCCTGCACTGGAACCTGCGATCGCAGCAACTCCTGATGAGCAGAACCACACAAAGAAAATAATATAAAAAAAAATACAACAACCCAGAAACACCGACGTTTTATTGGAGTTTCACACAACAGCGCAACATTGTTTAGTGATTAATTGGAAAAATGTCAGGATACACACATGTGGCTTAGAAATAAAATCTCTGGGTTTTTAATACCAAATTTGATTTATGATTTTAATAATTTTCTTTCTTTTCTCACTTGTTTTCCTAAAGAAATACAAATAAAAGAAAATATCTTAAAAGACTGGCTTTTATTTCAGTAATTCTTTAAGAGAGTTGACCTGAATTCAAAATCAAAATAAATCGAAGCGATAAACAAGATGGTTGTTCTTGGGCGGGTTAACACCCTCAAACACAAGAAAAGCATTTTGGAAAAAAATTGATAATTAAAAAAAAATCAAGATTTTTCAGAAAGTAAATCTTCAAAGACAGAAAATTGATTAATCGGACAAACTGATAGCAGGACCTATGAATCATACACTTCACAAATCCAACCTAATAGGCGCAAATAAACTTATTCTTGGAAGAAAGACATGACACGTTCATGTCCGGGACACAGCAAACATTAACTTGAACTTTTTTCACCTACAGAACAAAATGTGTGCCAGAAAACTAACACTGCACATCGTGAAGCCCGGAAACCTTTTCTAGTCCGAAGGGTCATGACCGGCTGGCTTTTTGTACAACAGAAGTCGCCTGGAGCTAAAACCCATCACCACCCTGGTCCAACTCACGCTGCATTCTCGGATCCAGTTGGAAACTTCCTCGTCAGCGATGTCCTTTCTGCAGGTGCTCTTCAGGAGCTGGTCTGCTTTCTCCTCTTGGAGTTGAATGCTGCTGCAGCTTTGCTCGTGGAGTTCTTTGTAGCGCTGCCACAGCTGAAGCAGGGCTTTGCTGCTCTTCAGACGCTCTGCTATCTCCTCCAGTAGGCCGGTCCACCTGAGTGTGCAGAGTGAAAGACCAACATTAAACAAACTCAAAGACAAAGTTTATTATTTATGAGCTTTGCAGAAAAGAAAAATAATAAAACTAGTATTTTTTTTTTTTTTGAAAAATCACCTGGCATTGACGTCCTTGAGGGAATTGTTGAGGGAATCTGACACTGAAGGGTGACACTCCCTCAGAAGTTGGTGGGTCACAGCTCCAAACTTTCTCAGACTGCTTTCCTGTTTCTCCAGTTCTTCTTGCAGATCCTTTACCGTAAAACACACAAATGTATGCTGAATGCTAAACACATCCTACTGCTAAATTATGTGATCAAAAATCCAAACTTCACGTCACCGGACCTGCAAACTTTGCACTTGCAGCTGAACAGCTTCCAGAGAACCGGTGAGGAGGCGGAAACGGGACACAGAGTATCGTCCTTCCATCAGATAGCCATTGATTTCCTCTGAAGCCCGCTTGTACAGACTCCACTGATCCAGCACCGAAGTCAGGCTAATCTTCAGTTGTCCTATCTGTTAAAGGTGAAATGTGAAAACACAGAGAGACATTTTGTGAACTGAAAGGTCAGCCCTGAAGAGAAATCAGCAACAAACAGGATGTAGAACTTGCAGGAATGAAATCCAACAACTCAGACAAATATGTAGGCTGACGTAAAAATCTAAGTACCAAGTGGTCCAGATTGGCCCAGGTGTGATTGACGCTTTGGAGGGTCTCCATGACGATGGCACAAGCCTCATCGGTCTTGTTCTGAACGAGAGCGCAGCCCTGCTCCTCCACTCTCTCCAGTTCTTTCTCTTTTTCTTTCAACAGCTCTTCCATTTCCTAAAAAATATCCAGAGTTTTCCCGTCAAAAAAAACTAAAGCCGCATAATCGAAAGATGGTAAAGATGTGATCTGGAGCAACATGTGAGACATACCTGACAGTCTTTGAGGGCATTTTGCACTGACGTCAAGTCCTCTATTCTGTGTTTCCTCTTTAGCCGTTCTTCTTGAGACGTCATCCAGGACTTGAGGATCTGGACGCTGGACTCGTACTCCAGCCACATCTTCAAAAGGCTCTCCAAGAACTGGATCTTAATTCATTAAAAGGTCAAATAAAAATATTTAGACTTTATGGTACACAGTCAAACAACACGCTCAAGATATGTCGTTAAATTATCACCCTCTCGTTGATGCAGCCTTGTAGGATCTGCCAGCGTCTGTTCATGGCTCCCAGACGCTCGGCGAAGTCGGTTTTGTCGCTGCGCTTGCTCTCAGCGTCCTGACCGCTGATCTGCAGAACTGACTGGTTGACAAAGTCCACAGTCAACTGCTTACAGCTTAAATCCACTCTGAATCCCTAAAACGGTGGAAAACGGGGGAATCAACCAAAGGATTCAGTCACAGATTTTTAACATGAAGCATTATGAGCCAAATAAAAAAAAAAAAACTTGAATGTATATTTATTTAAAAACGGCAGAGAAAAGTGATTTTGAATACAACGTTTATATCACACATTACATCCCTTAAAGTGAAATTAAATTAATGCTTGGATTCAACAACACAATTTAAAATATTAAGTTGTGCTAATGTAAGAAAGCTCCACCTTATATTTCTGCAAGTAGTCTTGAATCACATTTGACCCAACAGCGCTCTTGAGGTTTTCTTCATCCTCCTCAATCACACTCTCCATCAGTGAAATCCAGTTGCAAAGTTCAGAAATGGCGTGGCGGGAGGCCAACTTCTCCATTTGGATCTAAAAAAAAAAAAAAAACAACAAATAAACAAAGCGGATGAGAATATAAAAGCTGTTTTAAAATGGAGGAAGAAAACGCATGTGTCGCAGGATTTGGGTCAACAGTCACATCAAAAGTGTGTTTCCGAGTGAAGCAGTGGGACAAGGTAATCCTATTTGCCCTGAAGGAGCTAAGCCTGTTCAGCGTGGCTGCATGTGACTTTACCTGATGCAGTTTCTCTTGAACCACAGGGATGCGCGTGAGGAGCTCGGCCCACTGGCTGTCGATGCGAGCCAAGTCGGAGCGCAGAGCCACCGTATCCACTTTCTTCAGCCGCAGCAGCTGGTTTCCCTCGGAGACGACCGAGCTCTTCAGACTCGACTTTCCTTCCACCTCTTTTGAAAACTCCTGCAGCGAGAAAGTCACGAGCTGAGTGTGTGTCAGTGAAGAAATCACTGGGACGAGATATGTGAACATGTTAATTATATGTTTCCTTTGGATTCAAAACAATATGCTTGAGAAAACGATCTTGATGTAGTGTCGGACCGGACCTCTGCATCGGCTAAAGTCTATTATTAAAAACTCTTCCGATTCGTATCAGGGACAAAAAGGTTCTGATTAGGAAGTCCCTAAAATATTCAGCTGCGCTGTTTGAGAAAAAGAAAAGGTGCGTGTGTGTGTGGTCTTACGAGAAAAGCAGCCAGATGGTCCCTGACGGTCTCCAGCTCCTGTGGGACCAACATGGCCTGCGTATTCCAGAACTCCAGACGCTCCAGAGCAGATTGTAGCCACTCACTCATCTCCACACACTCCTTCTGATACCTACAGAAGCACCATTGAACATTAAGATGTACAAATATATACAAGTTTTGTAAATTAGTTAAAAGTAGCTTAGGTATTTCTGACCTGGTCCAGTGTTTTAGGATTGCCTCCAGGCGTTCGAGCTCCTTGTTGACTTTGGCTGTGTTGCTCAGCCAGTGTTCCCCCAGCAACGCCAGCTGACTCTCCAGCGCGGGACAGCAGACCGACTGTAACAGGTGCCTCCCGTCGTCCAGCACCTGGTGGAGCTTGTGCTGGTGCTCCGTCAGTCTCCCCTTCAAGCCCTGTAAAGAGTGCAGCACACAAAAACAAAATGCATCTCTTGGTTTTTGCTGGACCGGAGCCTGAAAAGAGCCAAGCAAACACAAATTGACACGATGATTCCAAAGTATCTTGTGACTTTTGCTTTGCAAGCCTTTGAGAAGTGTGCTAGAAAGTACTTGAGCAAGAAATGACTTCTATTGGGGTCATTTCTATGAAAAACTGCTACAGTAGCAACATCTAAGCAGTCGGATCATTGCAAAAACACAAAATCTTACCAAGTGTTTTTGGTCCATTTCCATTAGTTTCTAGTGCAAAATAACTTACAAGTAACTTTTGAGCAAGTTAGGAGCTTGTTTGAAGTTAATGTTCCCTTAATATGGATGAAAAAGTACTAGTTTCCCTTATAATAACACATTTTCCACAAGTTATCTGAAATAATCTGCTAGTGGAGTTTGTACTTTTTCATTAATATTGAACTTAAAACAAGCTCCTATATCTTTCTGAAAAGTTACTTTTGTCTTTATTCAAGTGTGCTAAGATATTTGCATTAGAACTAGACAATACTTAGTAAGATTTAGTTTTTCTTAGCTCTGGCTAAGCTATTAAATATGAACGCATCTCGCCCTGAAGCTATCCTGCTATCACGTCGCACCTGATACAAAGAGATTCTGTCCATTAATCTCTCTTCGGTTTCTTCCACCAGGCCAACAGAGGGGACGCTTCCTTCGACTGCCTCCAGCTGCCGGTTCAGATTCTGGTAGTCCTGAACTAAACGGCACCAAGTCTGAGAGGGCGAAAGAAGTGGACAAGTCAATCGCGACGACAATAACAAACAGCAGAACGCGAACAGTCATCTTGCTTCGTTCGTGTGTTTATCGGTTTAAAGTTTTCCTCACCTCCAGGATACTTTCCAGTTCAACTCCTTTGCTGTGCGCTTCTTTCAGGACACCCCGAGCCTCAGCAAGCGTTTCCTCCAGGTTTTGGTTTTCTTTGGGAAGCATAAGGCAACTGATCTTTCTGAAATATGTCTCCGTTAGAATCATGTGGGACTCCAGACCCTGGAAAAACTCCTAGGAAAAATGACAATGAATGCAATGATTGGCTTGATTGTAAACATTCACAAAGCCCTCTATTCTTAGAAGAAAATGTATTTACACATTTTGCCATGTTACAACATAAACTACACTATATTTGACTTTGATATATTTTACTATGAGAAGGAAAATACTTTAGTTACTGCATTCAGAACATTTTAAAACACAGAAACAGAATTTTCTCCACAATCTATCCACTTAGGGTCAACATAAATTCAGTGTACATCGTGTATTTCATTCTTATTGTCAAATTCTTGTGCACAAGGTATTGAATTATTCTCCACATTTTCACTTCCACGACTGGAAATTTCGAAATTCAAGGGTTATAAACTGATATTACCTTATGCTTATCAAGATGATTTTGAACCTCTTCCACAGAGCTCGCCACAATTCTCTGGTCGGCCGCCATCTTGTCTTTAGCGGTGTCAACCAGGTCGGTCAAATCCTGCAGCGCGCGCTCATACTGCTCCTTCAGAGCGATGTTTTGGTTCAGCCCGCTGCGCCTCGACGCCACCGTCATCAGTAGCTCCTCGTACGAATCCTACACGCAGAAAACGCGTGACGGTTTTATTCGCCAAAGAGAATAATTACATTTTGTGATACGAAGCAGCTTTATGTAAAAATGATTATTGATCACCTGGAGCTTAAGCAATTTGTTTGCTGAAATCTGATCGGCCTGCAGTGCTGCTCCTCTGGTTTTCAGCTCTATGATTCTCTGCTCAAAGTCCTTTAAGGTATCCTCTGCACTCGCAATGACCTGATGGAAGTGAATGGCATTTATCAATGATTAACAACTAAAAATATCATCGATCTTGGACTCTGCTTCTCAATCACATTGAGAGTAAGTCTGGTCAAGATTGTACTTTCCTTACCTCCATTTGTTTTGAAGCCGGTCTATCCATTGCTCCAGCGAGGGCTTGAAGGATCTGGCATTTAGTCTCAATTAAAGCAGTTTGGAGAAGCTGCAGTTCAGTCTGTTTCAGACAAAAGATGACAAATGATCTGATCGTAAGACAACAATGCTACAAATCAGTAGCATTGTAAATGTAAAAATGTTGGAAAAAATAAAGAGGCAAAGTAAAGGGTGAACCTGGTAGGCGGTGAGGTTGTGCGCTCTGGTCCTCATGTGGTCAAGCCGCTGACCCAGAGCTCCACCAAGAGTTCCTAATCTCTCCTTCAGGCAGTCCAGGTTGTCCTCCAGCAGCATGCGGTCTTCACGTTTCAACCCTGAAGACCCGGCGAGCAGAGCCTGGCTGAGCTTCACCTCTTCTGTCACGTGTTTCACATCTTTTTCCAGGATCTGCAGAGAAGACGGAAAAAGAAATCGCTGGATTTATCCGAAGAACATCCAGCTTTAAAATCACCTGTCGCTTTTATACCTCTTGATTCTGTAACTGGGTCTCTGCATTTTCGGCCATGAGCACAGAGCCGGAGAAGACGTTGTTCTCCACTCCATCCAGCCAGGAAGACGTGGTTGACACGGCTGTGAAGAGCTGCTGCTCCATCTGAACCACCTGGGTTTCACCTCTACCTCCAGCCTACGTACAAAAAGGCATATCGAAGAATATTATTTCATCAATATTTACCAACAACATACAGTAGGATGTATAATATCGTGTCAGGAAGGTGTCAACCTGAGTGGTCATTCCTTCCACTGTCTGTCTGAAGCTGTCATAAAGCGTTTTCAGAGAGGAGTTATCAGGCTCGGCGTCTCCTTTAAACAGCGGCCCAGCTGCTGTCATGCGAGTAGCTCTAGAAAACACCTGAAGAAGAAAAAAGCAGACAGAACGGTAAGGAAAAAAAAGCACAGATTAGGACGTCTTTCTGTCACGTCCATATGTGGAGAAAACAATACGCGGTACCGGCTGCTTTTGGTCCTGCTCCAGAGTTTTTTGTAGTAGCTGCAGTTTAGTTTTGAGCTCCAGTCTGAGGCTTTCCCATCGCTGCCTCATCTGGTCTCGCCTGTTCTCAGACAAAGCTGCAGGCGAGAACGGTTCTGTTGTGCTGCGGAAACAAAACACATCTATGATCAGTGCTCAGTTTACTAAAGCTCGATCTGATCTGAGTTGCGTCGGTGACTTACGTGGCACTGCTGGGCGACGCTTGCTGGATGAGAATTTCCTCTCCTCTGCTCGCCACTGACTGCAGCAGCTTCTTCTGCTCTGCAAGCTGCTCCTCCAGTTCCTTCAAAAAAAACACACACTGGTTACATCCTGATGGAACAAGTTAACATGACTTAGGATTGTTTTTGCAAAAAGTAAATCCAAAACCTGTCATCTAAAACACATCTATAAATGCGTTTCTCAACGGGTGAACGTGGCCGGTGTGACTGGAAAAGCACCGTACAAATTCACTCCATTCAAACCACTGTCACCTTCTGTCTCTGCAGACTGTCTTCGTGCTGTTGTGTCCGTGTGGTCCGGGCTTGGACCAGCCAGTCCTGCACGCTGGGACTCGACGAGAGACTGGAGTCTGATTCGCTGTCTTCGGGCTCTTGCAGAGATCCCTGCAGAGGCAGCAGATTTTAGGATCGTAAGTCAGGCGAACATCCAACACTACTAACATACAAAAACACATAAAACCAGGGGTTTCCAAACTTTTCCATTCCACGTGCTCCCCAACACAACATTAGCTTCTGACCGGGGACTCGGTATCAGGAATTCAACATAAGACATTCTCACCGATGCCCGATTTACGATCCTTTTCAATACAGGGACTGAAACAATTACTATTATTGGAAAGTGCTCACCTGGATGCTCAGCTGTTTGTCCTGCAGCATTCTCTGCAGCTCCAGTAAGCCGCCCTTTAACGTGCGCAACCTCGCAGCCAACTGCTCGGCCTCCGCCCTGGTGTCCGGCCGGCCTTCCCGCAGCAGGTTCTCGCTGCGCACCGACAGCTCGGTGAGGGCCAGCACTTTTTCCTCGATCTCCAGCAGCATGCTCTGCAGAAGCAGCAGCAGAGAGGCCAGCTCATACATGATGTTTTTTGGATCTCCTCAACTCTACGCGGCAGAGCCTCTGGGCAAGGCAGCTTTCCCCGGCCGCAGGGCAGAGGACGCTCTCATCCTCGGCCCACCTTTCCGCCCTGGTCTCCTGTGCAACATATTAGCACTAATCCTTCACGCTCCGCGCTCTGCGGCACACATCCACGCAGGCAAATTCGATAACAGTTCTCTTTGGGTAAAAACCATTCTAAATCCCCAGCGTTCATCAGTGCCCATTGGTAGATGAAGTTCTAATTCATGAGCAGACACAAGTATCGGCTCTCCTTTGAAGTGTTGCAGCAGGTTCACCCTCCGCCCCAGCCTCCTGTCTGCTCCTCACTGTTCTCCCACTTGGATATGCAAGCAGCTTTGTTGCTAGCACAAACAGCAGGCTGTATTACCGGCAATGACTCCTCCCTGTGGCTTTACCACGCCTCTCTCCCACAGAGACCTGACCGTAATCTTCTTAAGGCTCATGCTGCAGTCATTTAGCAAACCAGGTATCCGAGTGTCACTCTAACTTCACTAGCACTGTTGTTTACTCTCTGTGACGCCCCCGACCTCTGAAAGGCAACATGTAGCGTGCAGAATAATACTGGAAAGGTGAATGTTAATGTGTCTTGCACGTGCAGTTTTACTCCTTTAATAATGCGCTAAATCAACAGTTACTGACATGGCACGAGGAGGTACAATTTTTAAAATTCTCTTAAAATCTAATTCTATAAACCTTCTTAAGTTCTTAAAAGGTAATATATCTTTCTTAAAAGTTACTCATAATTTAGTTTTGTCTTTTTTATAGAATACTAAAATATTTGCACTGCAAAATAAACCAAAAATACTTGGTAAGAGTTTGAGTTTTTGCAGTGTGTTCAGTTTGTTAAGATCTGCTTATATCTAGAAGCCCTTTCTAGTTGAAAATTTATTTAATTGTTATTAAAGTGTGGTTTTTCAGACAACTCTCAGGTGCCTACCTGGCATTCTGTGAGCTGGTGGTTTTCATCGGCCTCCTCCGCAGGTCCAGTGTCGACGATGCACATCACAGCGCCGCGCGTTCCGGTCAGCCACTGATCCAGTTCGTCTACGTCAGTGTGATAGGACTGCAAAGCTTCTTCCTGACGCTGACCCTCCAGACGGTCTGTGGCGCGCTCCTGCAACAAGACAGATCAAATTGAATGAGCTAAAAAAAATGATTCAAGTATGTCGGAAATATTGTGTGTTCAGCTTTTATGTCTGCTTAAGAATCAATACTGTTTTTTCTTTTTTTATATTTCTACCTTCTAAATTGTTCGTGTTAGTAATGGCAACAAACTTCCGCCATGCACGTCTGCAGTGCTGACAAACGCACCTCCAGTAGTTGTTGTTTCCCTGAAGCTTTCATGTGGATGGTGGCCATCCTCTCAGCCAGCACGGCGAGTGAAGACTGCATGGCAAGCTGGTCGGCCAAGTCCGAGTCCACAGCATCGGCAGCGATGTCCTCTGAGAAGCCCGCCTGCAGCCTGTCGATTTCTCCCTGCACACTGTGAATCTCCTGGATGAGATCCTGAACACAACAGTGGAAAGATTAGGAAAAGATTTTCTTTGAGTCGGTTTTCTTGAAAACTTCTCATCCGATTTAGTTTTATGGAATGGATATGCTCTATTGTTCCAAATATGCCGTCAAACACCAGAAAATGTCACAAAATTAAAAAGTAATGCTTGTTTTTTTTTTAAATATATACATATGTATGAGGAGAGAGCTGCATTTTTCACAAAAATGAAAAAGTAATCTCTTGAGAACAACAAGGATACAAAGATTGAAATGACATTCAGGTGAGGAATCACTTCCCCACTGCCTCTGGGCAAGGCACATAACTACGTGTCGTCTAATAATATGTCTATAAATGTATTAATATTTGTGTGTTTGTCAGTGCAAACAGGTGAATGCGTCTCAAGAGCTTTGAGAGGTTAGTGCTACTAGAAAAATGCTGCATAAAATGAGTTAATTTACCATATTAGTAGCAGCAAGTGATGGCTAATTTATGCTGAAGCCAGAATTCAAGGTAAAATAACAAATAAAAACGAGAGAAAAACAGGAGGATCTGAAATAAGGAGTGAAAACTGGGATTATTGACTGAAGGCAGGGATTGATGAAGGACTGCTTTAAAAGAGGAGGCACGTGAGGGAATGGCTTAAAACATTATAACCCAAACACTTAAAATGATGTTAATGTAAAACAGAAACTCATCCCGAACCACAGGAACATTAACATCAGTTAAAATGTAATTTTAAGGCTGTGATTCAAGATCATTTCCACCAAAGACATTCTTATTGGAAGAAGTGTGTTTACAACACTCACCTCATGGGCCTTCATGCTGCTGTCTGGGCTTTTGTCTGCCTCCAATGGCTCACTGAGCTTGGACTCCAGTGTCTCCATTTTAGAGGAGATTGACTGGAGTGAACCTTGGTAATGCTGCTGTTTTTCCAAAGCCTCGTACAAGGATCTCTGCTTCTCACTTATCTGTGTGTCAGTGAGTATTAACACGCAGACAGTCAAGTTGGGAAGTCATTAACATCAGTAGTAATAAAGCTGTTAATTAAACCAGCCTTCCAAGAAGCTTACATTATGATTAACTATCTTGCTAAGATCAATTTCAATATGATGAAATATAGAGGTGAGAAACAACGCCGACATATTAATTCAAAGTTGTCATATTCTGAAATGCAAGGATTTAATGAACCCAGGTTGCTGGTTAAATAAAATACCAAGCTAATTAGAAGTGAGACAATTTGTACTTTTCACGTACCACATTCTTTAAAGTCTCCCATGAGCGCTGCAGGTCGTCTAAGTTTGCCACAGACTCAAATGTTGGGTCGTATAATTCCTGAACTGGAGCTCTGGTGAGGGTTCCCCGTCCAAACTGCAGAAATCGACAGACATTACTACTCACGATAAACCTGCAAAGTGAAATCACTGTTGGCGGCCGAGTTCTGTTTTTGTTTTTCCTTTGCTGCATTTATTACATGAAAGCAGTGATCAACACAGTTTACAGGGAAGAGAACTGCGTTATTTGGTGTTAGGAAACCGGGCAGAATTAAGAGTAGAGGAGGGTAGAAACCTTGGTGATAGGGCCTTCAGTGTGAGAGACAGGAGAAGGAGAACGGCACACAGGAGAGGAGGAGACCTCGCTGTTGGTGCCCTCCTCCCCAGACTCCTCAGTGACAGGAGACAACAGAGTGTGACAGCGGCCAGCCGTCATCTGACAGGTCATGCGAGAAACAACAGAAGGTTTTAGGAGAATATTAATCGGGATGTTTAGTTTCTTCTTATTATTATTATTATTAAACAGCAGAAGAACTTCATAGGCTGGTGAATTGAGAGCCAAATGAAAAACGTAGAATCAGAAAGAATCAACATTGCATAACAAAACCTAATTTCTTCAGTTTGGAAATTGGGTCATATTTTCTTACAACCACAGATTGTCCTGAAGATTTCCTGGACTTTTCTTCGTCCAGGTCCTCCAGCCCCTCAGGCAGTCCTTCCACGTCACTCACAGTCAGCAGCATGGTGGCGTGCTTGGCCTTCACCGCCAGCATCTTGCATTTCGAGTTCAGTGAAGCTATTTGCTCCTGGTAGCCTTTGATCTGCTGAGCGAGTTCCTAAACAAACGGAAAGAGTAAAAAATTAAGAAAATGTGCAAGAGTTTTCTAATTTATTTACATTCTTTTTAATGATTCCCCAGCATGTAGTTATAGATAGTATGAAGAGGCTTCACCTCATGGTGCAGAATCTGGGCTTGCAGCTCCTGAATGTTACTGGTGGGGATCGGTCGGTCCTGAATGACCCGATGTGCTTCCTCTATCAGCCCCTGCAGATCTCTCACCTCCTGCTCATATTGCTCATACTGAACCACCGCCTCCTGGACAGCAACCATGCAGAATTTGTATTTGTAATAACAGCTCTAGATTTAACGCTTAAATATACATTGCTACGTTAGTAGATTCATTTTTCTCGTTTGCGTGTGCTAGAACAAGCTCATGCTGGCAGAACTGTGCTGTAGCACCTGTAGTATGTTGCACTGCTGTATTGCCACGTGCTGCAGCTGACTGGCTTCTTGCTGCAGACGAAGAGCCGTGCGACAAATAGCCAGGTTGGGCATCACCTCCTCCGGGACCTGCAGGGCGCTCTGGCACAGCTGCACCGCCTGCACCTGCTGCTTGAAGCTCTCCATGTCGGCCAGTAGCCGCTGCAAACCCAGAGGAAGTTTCATGACGCCGGCAAAGAGAACACGGCGAATTAAAAAAGCGACTGAAGAAGGCACCTGTCTCTGAGAGAGTTGCTCTTTGAGGCTCTGCCGGGCTAACTCCGGCGACGTCAGCGTGGCTTGAACCTGCTCCAGAGCAACATGCAGGGCCTTGACTTCAAACTCCAGAGCTTCCATACTCTAAAATAACACATGCATGTACAGATGAATCTAAAATGTGGACGTTTCCTACCAAACAAAACCCCCTAAACACCATTTTTACTGCACCTTGTGCCCGTCTTGGAGGCTTTGCAATCGAGTCTTGATGCTTTGTTGCAGCTCATCGGTGTGTCTGCTGAGTTCACACACCTCCTGGCTCATGGACTCAACCTGCAGCACCTCAGACAGAAGGTCTACTTTCTCTGCCATCGACTCCAGGTCGCTGTGAAGCTCCCGAGACTCGCGGAAAACAGCCTGAGCACCAGGGTGACAAAATGATCAGTCAGTCTTTCCTGCTTTATAAAAGCATGTGTCAAAGTGGCCGTAAACTCCTACAGGAAATCCGTCTAATAATGCAAAAGCAAAACTCCGTCGATGGAACGTCAAAATTGCTCCGCTCACCTGATACATCCGTATTTGTTCCTGCAGGTGAACTGAGGAGTTCCAGATGATGTTTGCTCTCACCAGGCTCTTAGCTTTCTCTGACCACCTCACTATGAAGTCCAGCATCTCATTATACTCGTCCAAATAGCAGACAGCCTAAAAGTCAACAACAGATATTTTTTTAATAACCTTGTGTGTCTCAATGCATATTAGCATAAGGATTTACAAAGGTATTCATGAGCCTTGACTCTTTCGTATTATGAGGTTGCAACCACAAGCTTACTGGGTTTTTAGGTGACAGACTGACGTAAAGCAGTCTGTATTTGTGAAGTGGAAGGAAAAAAAGACACAGTTTTCCATATTTTTAAATAAAAAAATAAGGAAATACAAAAATCACCATTTTTTTTTTCCATTTAAAATGATTGGATCCAAAATAAAGACGGCTCTATATATCATACAACCGCAGCACAATGCACTAATGTTTGCAGTAGTAACCTTTACAAGGCGCAGTGCGGCGGTTGGAGAGCACCGTCATTTTTAAGTTAGGAGAACGATAAAAAACGCAAACCTTTTTGAGCCAATTGTTCCTACAGTCTGCTAATCGAGTGGTATGATGATGCATCTCTGACAGCTTGTTTATAGCGTCACTGAGCTGCTTGGCCAGGAGGGGGTTTCTGCGGCCGAACTCTTGCACTGCAGCGTCCAGTTCTGCCAGCGTGCGGCCGCAGGAGTCCAAATCTTCAAAAAGACTCTGAGGACAAAATTCAATCCTTTGTTGTAAAGGGCAAGGCAAATCTTATTTCAGAGGAGTACATGCTAACTTGACAAACAAGCAGGGAAAGAGCGAACAAAACCTACCTTGACCTCTTCTTTGGCATGGTCGACATCGGGAGATTTCTCCTTGAACTTATTTGAGATCGTCTTCAGTTTGTCTGACATGCCGTGGATTCTGGAGCTGAAGTCCTCCTTTATTTCTCTAGTTCTCTGATATTCTCTCTCTTTACAGAGAACCTGGGACGTAAAAATAAGGTTAGAAAACCAGAACAATTTTCTGAGCTGAGTATTTCTTAGGACGTCTGATTTACCTGATCTTCAATCGCCCCGAGGGCAAGAGAGACCTCTGCGAGTTGCATAGAGATTTCAGATGGGAGGATGGTGTAAAGGTCCAGGTATTTGCTCTGCTGTTGTTCGGCTAACTTGTCCACATTCTGCCGATAATTAATGACTTCCCCATGAACGATCTACACAGAATAAAAGAACAATTTAAAAGAAAAAACACCAGTACATATGCATAGATGGTAGCAGCTTCCACTTTCCATACTTTGATTCAAGGAACACGTTATGTGATGCAAACATCAGTTAAATTAAAATACTTCAGTATGATACAAATATCCTGATAAAGAAATTAAACAAGGCATTGACTGGTGATCAAAATTTGACAATATTCAACGTTATCAGCCCTGAAATTAAAAAATCCAACCTGTTCCAATTAACAAATACACCAAAGAGCCATAGAGTTGCTGTAACAGCAACACTCTTCGGTGTAAATGCTATTACTGAAGGAAGAATTATCAGATTTAACTATTTACACCCTCAGTAGAAGTGTTGGGAAAATCAAAGTCAAAGGAAGAATGGCGATCTGAGAAACTGTTTAAAATGCTCCTGAATTCTTTGGGACATGAATACTGTTTATATATTATATTTAGTTCCTACAGGCTCCAAAAAGCAAGAGAGAGCAAGACTTTTAAAAGATAACAGGAAGGCTACAATAGCAAAGTTTCAAAGGAACTTTGAAAACTCAGGGTGAAAATAAGATGATGCATTCTCTAAGCAATATAAAAGAGGACAGATGTTTAGAGTTACTGATGATAACTGCGGCAATCGCTAATACAAAATGCTAAAGAAAACTTGTGCAATGACTTATAATAAAAACTGCTCCTAAGCAGAAAGTAGATTTATAATTTTATAATTTATATCAGCAGCAGGCCAAAGCTGTGCAAAAAATGAGGGATTAGAAATCAGTGCATATAAATACATCTCCAGAAAAAAAAATCCAATAAACAATGGACACACCTCAAGTTCCTGCAGCAGAGAATCAATATCTGGGGTGGGATTGAGAAGAAGCTCTCTGGTCTCCTGGATCCAGGCTTTCACCACTCCAAGCTCCTTCTCCACTTCCTCCCTTTCCCTGAGCTCCTGAGCTGCCTGGGCCCGCTTGGTTCTGGACTGTGTCAAAAGGCTGCAGGCAAATGTCAAAAGAAATATCCAACAGCATCTTTTACCAAAAGCATGTACTTATTTTATAAAGCCATTTGTAAGACAAAAAAAAAAAAACGACACACAGATTCAGCCCAACACTGACTCTGGACAGACTTGTTACCTTTCCATCTGGTCTTGGACCGCCCTGATTTCTCTTAAGCTCGGCAGCTCGTCTTGATCTGCTGTTGGTGAAGGCACCTCCACGTCGTGCAGCAGACTGAGCGCGTACTGGCGCAGCAGCATGAGCGACGAGAGTTCCCGCTCCAGGTCTTGGCTCAGCAAGTCATGCTGATCCAGCAGAGACTGCAGAGTGGCTTTGGACGCCTTCTCCACAGCGCTGTCAGGGAAACGGCTCTGCAGCTCCTCACAAACCGCTCGTACTTTCACCATCTGTAACAAAACAGACATTTTGTATCAAAGTTTTGCTTTTGGTTAAATTTGCAAGGTTTTTTTTTGCCTTCAAGCTGTTCATTTTGCCTTTTCTCTGAATGTTCTCCACTCCTGGGCGGTGTCCTCCAGGACTCTTTCCTGTCCCCTCGCTACGCTGCGCAGGCGCGTCCAGCGCTGCCACACGGTGGTCATGGAGCGACTGATGGTGGCCTTGCTGGCGTCACTCCCCACCAGCTCCAGCTGAGCAGCTTGTTCTTCCAAACCACTCAGCTTCTCTTGAAATCCGTTCACAAGTGACACCAGGGACTAGAAAACAAGCAGAGATTTAATAACACATGCAGTGTCATTATCAGTGTTTCTATAAATTTTTGTTTTTTCTTTGCCTTTTGTCAAGTTGCAACAACAAACCTGAATGTATTTTAATTAGGATTTTATCAACACAAATAATTATCTTTTAAAGTAAGCTGAATACAAATGCACACTCCAGTTTTTTTGATTTCTATTTCTAAAAATAATTTTCTTTCAAACCACAACAACTTTATGCTGAGTTTTGAAATATTTCTGTAAAAATGTGAATCAGTTCAAAGGGCTATTAATATATTTGCAAGCCAACGCGATGCATACCCTGTGGCTGCAGAGCTTGTCTTCAGCCTCTTGGTTTGTGGCCGCCTTGGCTGTAGAAAATTCAGTGAGCTTCTTTTCGGCTTCGTTCATTAACTCAATGACGGTCTGCCTCGCTTCCTGGAACGACTTCCACTGGGCCACACAGCTGAGACAAGAATAATGAATCAGGTCCCAAAGGTCTTACAGGTTCAAATGAAAGCGATCTGACAACCTGGATCATCATTAGGGAAACGTGTGGATCCACATTAGCATGTTTTGGGACTGTCCAGGTCAGATGCACATACTGTTCAGATGTGATGAACACAATGAGACGGATATTAAAGATAAACTTGCATATTGACTTCCAGCTAATATATGTGAGGAAACCAGTAATTACAGCTAAATAAACTAAATAGATGTCTGCTGCAGATTTCCTCTTACATTAAGTAAGAGGAACATTAATTGACTAATTTTTATTGCTTGATTCTGATGACGCCGTTTGACAAAATGTCACGTTTATTACTTGTTTCATAATTGGTGACTACAAAATTTTTATGATTAAAAAAAACTTAAACTGCCTTGTTTCTGAAAACGAGCTATACAAATGTAACTTGACTGAAACACGTTTGACAGTAAATGAATATAATCATCGTTGCCCGACGGATCCTACCTGTGCAGAACATCTCGGTGACACTGGAGCTGATCTCGAACCTCCACTCCTCTCTGCTTCGCCGACTCCACGCTCACTCTCAGCTGCTCTCTCGCCGTGGGGTTCACCAGGTTCTCCAGCTGAGGGAGGAGCGTCTGCAGCTCCTCCAGGTGGATGAGAAACTCCTGCTCCGTCGACAGGATGTCCACCTGCTGCCGCAGACACTCCTCGTAGTTCTCGACGTCCACTCCCAAGCTCGCCTGTTGAAGGAAAGAGACGGCGTCCTCCAGCCATTCGCAGGCCGACTGCATCCTGAAGTGATACTTCTGACACAGAACCAAGGCTTCCTCCAAAGTAATCTTCACATAAAACCAAAGAGAAAAGACAGATAAGTGTTGATCTAATAACTTTCAGTAAAAGCCAGTCACACTATTCTGTTTTTTATTTGAGTGGTGTAAAGACTCCACAGGACTTTAAACTTCACAATATCTCTTCATTTCCTTACATTCTCACGCTATATTGTCAACAAAGCTAGATTTACTATTTTCTCCGCTGATTTTTTCAAGGAAAGCGTCATTAAATAGCGATAAATTTGACAATACAGTTCAGGATTTTCCTCGGTGTACTATAAGCCTGGTGGGCCACCAGGCTTTACTTGCGCCCCCACCAGGCTTAGCATTGTTCATGTAATAGTTTTTTTCTTAATGATTGCTTTTTTGAAGACTTTATATTTGTCCTAAAGACACCAGTCACAAATGGGAATGTTTTTCAAGAGCATTATTTGTGTTTGTTAAGTCAAAATGATCCCACCTGTTTGGCACTCAGGGCTTTTTGGACGTCTGCTTGTAATTTTGCCATTTCTTCGAGGCTCATGTCAACATGAGCGGGGACCAGTTCATTGGCACTAATGTACTCCTGCTTCTCCTGGCTACTGAGAGCGGCCACTATTCTGAGTCGGGACTGCACCTCCTCCTGTAAGATCTGCTGTTTTCTGATCTCCTCTTGCACTTTCTCCACCCTGACATCAACGATGACCGCACAGCTGAGCTCGTCCCGGATCTGCTGCAACCAGTCCAGCGTCCTCTTCATCTCTGTCTCAAAGTCTTTGCTTTGGATGAACCTGTTCTCGCATTCCTCGATCAGTTCGCCCACTGCGGCCTGCAGCGATCGCAGCTCGTCCTGCCACAAAATGACCTGCTCTTTGGATGCGTCGTGAGCTGCTTGGTCCACACGGGGCGCTAGAGAGTCCATCTGCTCCATTAGCCTCGACAAGTGGGAATTGGCGCTCTGGAGGCTTCCCGCCAGGGCATGGTAGTTTTTCAGCCTCTCTTCTGCAGACTGAGTCTCCGCGTTCACTTTCACCAGCTGCTCTTTTGTGGCCTTCAACTGGGAGTCCACCTGCATAGCCATCGCCTTGTGGTCCTCGAAAGACTCTAGAGTTTCATCAAGATGCTCGACTTTCTGTTCGACCAGCCTCTTCAGCCCATTATACAAGCTCACAAGCTGAGTCATTTCTTCCGGCCGCCACGGTTGCCCCGTGCTACGAAAGCCCTCTTTCTTCTGATTCAGCTCGCTCACAGCCAGACCAAGGTTGCCGAGATCCGCCAGAATTGCTTTGTAATCGCTCTGCAAAATGACAACCTCCTCCGTTTGAAGGCCGACGGGTTGAGTCCCCAGGAGGTTGAACTGGTCCTCGAGTTCTTTCAGGGCTTTGTGGGTGACGTCTATGAAGGACGTGTACTCGTTCCTGGTGAGGATGGCCTGCTGGATTTTCTCCTGTTTCTCTTTGGCCAGAGCCAAAATGCTGTTGTACTGCTGAGGGAGGGTGTTGAGTTTTTCATCCAAATAGCAGTGGTCTACTTCGTTCAGAGTCGGCAGGATCTCTTGGCCCGCTCTCTGCACAATCAGGAGAAGGTTCTCATACTCGACGGCCTGCTCGATTATCTGCTGGTACTTCGATCGCTGCGCTTGCAGTTCAGCGTCTCCCACCATTAGGTTTATTTCAGGGAATGTGATGATGTCGGCTTGCTTCAACCACTGGCAGATCTTCTCTAAGTCGGTCTTGAAATACTTTCTTGAGACGAGTACCTTTTCGAGCTCTTGTAGCTTCTGGCCACATCTGTGCAAAGTTCTGTCGAAGATATTTTGTAACTCCTGCAACTTTGTGAGAATCTCGTTCCTTTCCTCGTCGCTGGCTTCCCTCATCAGGTCTCTCCCCTGAGACCACAGGGAGGTCAGCTCGCTCTGATAGGCTTTCAGGCTGCTTTGGATGTTCCTGCACGTTCGCACCTGCTTAGCCAGGTCGTCTGGCAACAAAGCGATGTATTCTTCTGCCTGGGCCTTCTTCTCGTTCTGCTGAACCCAGGAAATGGACTGATTGACGGCCATTAGGAACTGCGTCCTCTCCGTAAAAGCCTTGCTGAGGTGTTTCCTCCGCTGCACCACTTTGACGCTCAGAGACTCCACCTCCGACTGCGTGTCGGATATCAGCTGTTGCAGGTGCTGGCGCTCGCTGAGGCCCAGCCGTGGCAGCACCCTGTCGGCGTCGGCCACGGCCTGAGCCAGCAGGAGCTGCTTTGCCTCCAGCTCGCTGCAGATGCTGAGGTGGTCGAACAGGAAACTCTGGGCCAGTTCGGGCGGTGGGCTCATTTTCATGGCTTCGGAGAGGGCGGGCTGCTGCTCCTCCGCCCAGTCCCGAGCCTCTCTCAGACGAGCCTCCACCTGGCCCATGTCCTCCAGGGTCACCATGGAGTCCTGGATCTTTCTTTCGATCAAATGTTGCATCTGAGACCACCGTTGTTCGAAGTGACTGATTTGCTCTTTCACCAGCTCCTTGTCGTCCAAGTTTAAATGTTGGATGACTTTCTGTTTCTGCTCTTTAAGGTCCTCCAGGGCTCCTTTTTGTTGCTCCAGAGTCACAGCGAGTTTTCTCAGTGCCTCCAAATGTTGAGACGAACTTTCAGCGTCGGTTCTGCGGCAATAAAAAAAAACAAAGAACAATTTATTACATATTTGTTAAACATTTGTTCACGCAGATGCTACAAACTGATGTTTATTATTTTTTCTTTTGAGGTTAACACTAACAAATATAAACGTCTCCCCTTTCAGAGATGTTGCGCTTTCCGGCCAACGTTAGGTTATTACGGTAATTTCACCCCTATGATAGCAGGGAGTCAAATTAACCTGAGGAGCTTTTCTAGATGGTAGATTGCGAAAATAACTTGCTAGCTATTGCAAGTTGCTATGGAGAAATGGGAAAATATATATTTACTCACAGGACAATGAAAATAAGCAAAAATATCCATTGTTAAATTTCTAAGCACTTAGAAACAGACTTTTCCACTAACTTTATATATGTACAATATGGAAATACACACAGACTGATGTTACAGTTAGCAATGCTAAGTTTGCTAATCACTAACAAAAGTGATAGAAACTGCTAAAAACTGTCACCATGAAATATTCCTGAATTTAAAGTTGTAGTCCTATTTTAAAGATCTGTACTGTGTTAGTTCACTTATGTACCCATATTATAGCTTATGTAATTTTGCTTATGTTTAAAAATAATAAATATAAAGCATTTTATAGTAGCTTATATAACACCATGATAAAAAGACCCATCATGAAAGTAAATGGAGAAAATTAAGGATGAAAGCCAAAAAAACTACATCTATAATTGAACACATTTGGTTATATCACTAATTAATTTGACTGATTAGAGGTTTGCATGTTCAAACCCACCTTGCCAGATTGTCCCACTCTTTGGACACCTGCTCAAACAGCTCCTCCACTGCAGTGATGCAGTCATGGTAGTCTTTGGACCTCTGCAGATCCTCCTCTCTCTGGGCCTGGAGCTTGTTCGCCTGGTGGCAGAGCTCAAGCCAAGAGTGGCTCAGACGATCGAGCTCTGCATGTTCTGCAGTGTCCTGGCCGCCAATCAGCCTGCTCACAGTCTCCGTCATTTTAGCGAGGGTGCTCTGTTTGGACCGCAGTTGCTGGCAGCACTCCTGAGACACAGGCAATGGAACTAGTGGTTAAATGTCTCCTCTACACACCAAAGGCTAATATCCTGAAAAATGGTGCAACGTCAACGTGATGATTCTGGGGATGCTTGTACTCACCTGGGCTTGTAACAACATGTTTTGAGCAATCTTGGTCTCCAGCTCTGCTGGTCTTCTGGAGAGGCTGAGAAGCTGCTGCTCCATGTCCTGGAACAAGCCTGTTAGATCTTGTTTCTGTTCTTTGATCTCCCTCCAGCTTTCTGAAAGCTCTTGTGCAGTAGACATCCTTTCTTCTATCTGCACACACAGAAACCACAACTTTAGCACTTATAACCCATTATCCTCTTGTAATTTGCACACAACCACAAAGACAGGTGTCAGGTTCACGACGCGTTTCTCTGAGTAGCTGTACTGACTTATGAGGGATTTAGTCAAGCCCAAAATTTCAGATTTAGATTTTAATCTGTCCGACACGTTTCTTCTGAGTGAAAGTAGTATTAATGTTTTGAAAAGGCAGAGAATTTGTGGAGGGAGTTAAGAATTAGGGTGATGGTCCCTCCAACCACGGAGACTGATTATAATAGAGAGATGTTGACATACCAGTGGAAGCGAGCAAAAAGCTGAGAAGAAGATGGCTTAGACTGCTGATTACTAAGAAGGGAAAACACCATTTTTAAAATGCCATCTTTGTTAAAATGCAGATAGAGGGATGTGCTCGTTTTTAAATGACACTCCTTGTTGATTTAGTTCATCTATTGTGTGATTCCTGTCTCTTCCTGTCAGAAAATCAGTTCTTAAAAGTAACTTAAAACCATAATTTACTAAGGTATATCAACAATCCTGATTTCAAGTAAAGTACACACGTTATGCATTGAATGAAGCAAGAATGACACTGACCATGAGCTTGATCTGCTGGACCTCAGCAGCTGCAACTCTCACAGCATCATGAGACAAGTCGCACACAGAACACACCAGGTCCAGATATGTGCTGGCTTGCTCCTGAAGAGCCCTGTAGTGCTTCACCTGTGTGAGTAACATTAGGCAATAGAAACACATTTGAAAAATAAATGCAGTAAGCCATCACAATTTGACATTTCAAAGCCTGTGTGACGTTAAGCACCTGCTTCAGAGCTTCCTGAAGGCCGGATGGCCCCTGATCGTTGAGCTGAAGCTCTTCTTGCACAGTCAAGAGCCAGGTTTGGCATTGCTGCAGCGTATCCTGATGACTGACATATTTTTGCAGCTCCCGGTCCAAACTCTGGTAGACCTATTAAAAGAGAATGATCAGAAGCCAACAGACTAAATGCAGCTAAAAGAAAATAGTTTGTAGCAGCTTTTTCTCCTGCATAGATGAATCCTTGTGTTTGTCTGTCACTCACACGCTGGGCAGTGCTGCAGATGGCAGAGTAGCTGTCTCTCGTTCCCTGTAGGTGGGCCTGGACCTGCTGACTAATCTTAGCTTGAACCTGAGCTTGTTCTGTGCAGCCGGCTATAAGACCTTCTCCTTTCTGCTTCAGGCTGGTAAGGCGCTCCTCAAAACTGGCTATTTCCTCCATCATGGCCTAAAAAACCATTCACGCAAACAGAAGGGAAGGTGAGTAATTCCATGTATCTGTCCAAACAGCAAGAGAATAAAATGTAAAAACTGATTGTGACGTAAGCACTATGGAGATGCTCACCTTGTGTCGGGCGAGTTGCTGAGTTGCCATCTCCATGTTTCCAGTTTGCATCGAGTCTGAGGTCACAAGCCTGCTGGACATCTGTAGCAACCATTTTTCAACTTCCTGCAGCTCGCCGTTGTAGTCTTCGTGCTCTTTTACCCACTCCACAAGGCTCTGCACATGAGTCTACAACAAGCACAAATAAGAATTAGATGCACATTTTTGAATCTGTTGTGGATTTCATCTAATCCACATTTTCTCTAACCTCACCAATGTCTGAAATGTATAATCATGAACTTGTGAAGATTAGAGACAACCAAGTCAAGTTTGTGAAACCAGTTCTTGTTTCAAAAGTGAACTGAACTTGTTTATCATGTGCATACCTTGGCAGCCAAACAAAGGTCTTGATAATCAGCCTGTAACTTTTTCATGTTTTCACTGATGGTCGGGTCGCTAAACGAATTGAGGAGAGTCTCTCCTTTCTCAATGACGCACTTCACAGCTGACTCATGGGACTCTACCGTCTGCTGAATCGTCTGAATGAATGAGAAGAAAGTGAAACTTTCAAACCATTCTTTGCAAAAAAATAAAGAAATCACAATTTAGCTGGAGATAAACTTGCCTTATATTTCGCCAATTGAGCTTTTTTCTGGTAGAGTTCGGCTTTTGGTTCTAAACTTGACGCTAAAAAGTTCTTTGTCTCTTTCACCCACTGGGCTTGGGTTTTGTATTTATCCATGAAGTCTTTGGAGAGTGAAATGTATTTCTCCAGCGAGCTGTGCTCCGTGCGTAGAGAAGTCGTTAACTCCTCAAGCAGAAAGAGTTGAGTGTCCACTTCCTCCCTGAGCTGATCTGCTTCAGGCTCTTCCAAGAAAGCCATGGATTGCTCCGTCTTTTCCCTCATCGCCTTCAGGTAAGCGTGACCCTGCTCCATTTCACCCTGAAGAGTCTGAAGTGACGTAAAATGTTGTCAAAACACGTTAAACAACAGAGTGATACTATGAAGTCGAGTTTAGATAAACAAATAGAACGTGCACACTGCGTTGAAAACTTTACCTCGAGTTTCTTCATCTTTCTCTCTAAAGCAAAGCGGTCAACTACGTCTACGCTAACAGCTACGGTGCTGAAGTTGTTCTGAGCTGCGCTGAGCCACTCTGAGAATGTGGTGAAGACGCTCTGTGCTTCTTCAATCGAAGACACCTCCTCCTGGAGCTGTTTGATCGTCTCCTGTGTTACAAAAGACAAAGCAGGAAAATCCGCGGCGGATAAAATAGGAGATGCCGAACAGAAAAAATTTAATGTACAGAAACTATGTTTATGCAGAGTTTCCCACAGTGTGTTAGCATCGTTTATTTATTTGAGTTTTTTCTTAATTATTCCCTTTTCTAAGACTTTGTAGCAGGTGTTTAGGTTTTAACATCCCAGTCTTCAATAACGCATATCTATCAAGTGATATTTCCAAATTTCCAGTCAACTTTAAAAAAATTTTTAACTCAAAAACTTGTTGCCCATCCTACTGCCCCAAGCACCGAGCTTCCCCTAGTTTATGCACAATGCCTGATGAATGATTTTTAATTTGCTGTTATGTTTTTTATTTAGGGGTGATAGAGTAATGAGGGCTACAAGTAAATGAAAATCATACTTTTGAGATTTTTAATTTCTAAAAACGTTCCGTGTTGCATTATCTTTCTGATTTTCACTGGCTGTTGGTGGTATGTTTCAAATCAAAGACTCCTAAGTGTGATGATCTGATAAAAACACACAAATGATGTACAGAGAAACCCACAACCTGCTGGCTGGAAACACAAATATTTTCAGAGACACACACAGGCAGTGTTGTATAAAGTACTGAAATCTCGGAGTCAAGTAAAAGTATAGGTACCGCTCCAAAATATGACTTTGGTAAAAGTAAAAGTCACTGACTGAAATGTCACTTGAGTTAAAGTATTAAAGTATCTGAAATGTCTTGTACTTAAGTATGGAAAGTACTGTAAAAATGGATGTACTCAAGTAATGTAATGAAAAGTACAAGTAAAAAGTAAAACAAGGTAAACGCAGTTTGAATGACATTTTTTATATTTTGGTAAACTTGTTAAATACACTTAAAATAATGTACACAACCAAGTGCAGGCAAAATGAAACCTGCTAATAGATAAACCTGCAGCATCATTTAGTTAAGAAAATTAGGAGCTTTACCTAAACCACATAAATAATTAATAAGAGAAAAAAATAAATAAACTTGTAATCCAAAAAATACAATAATCCATGAAACAGCCAACACTCAGTACGTTCTGATGACGTCACGACATCGCGCAACTCTCTCTCGGTGCGTCACGATCCGGAAACAATAAAGCTAATTGAAAATAAAGCCGGGAAAATGTTTGAAAATGACAGATCAGGATTAATGTGAAGTGAAGCGGGAACACCGTGTGTGACCCACGATGAACCGCGCCAGTTTAAACTGCAACAAAACGTAAGTTAGCGATTGTGTGTGTTGGTGTGTGTTAACGCGACTCTTTAATTAGGTCGTAACTCGTGACGCTCCTCCGTCACAGTAACGAGTAACTAAACCACACATTGAAAATGTATCGGAGTAAAAGTATGCAATTAACTTCGGAAATGTAGTGAAGTAAAAGTGAAAGTTATCAAAAATTTTCTTACTCCAGGAAAGTATGAAGTACTCCAAAATATACTTAAGTAAAGTAGTGAAGTATTTTTACTTCGTTACTATACAACACTGCACACAGGATATAGAGGCTGCAATATGATCCATCAACATGACGAGATGATCAGATGAGGGCAGTTTTGACTTTTTTATTTTCATCACACCCCATTTTGAACATGTTGAGTTGTTACGCTATAAATAGTATGAAATCTTTGTTGATTGTATATCCTGTCACACCTTTTTGTTTATTTTGTTCGTTCATTTTCCAGTCATGTTTGAAATAAACCAACTAATTTTATTTGTATTATTTTTTTTTTTATGAATTATCCACTACTCTCTAATAAATATTCCAATAAACGACATTTTGTGGCTTAAAGTAACAAAAGTTTAAAGTGACATGAAAACATTTGTTTCTCTGTTTATTTCTATATAAACAGAAAGTGCAGAGAATGTGGTTAAATGAAACAGATTAGATGAATTTTAGAGTTATTTTGCAATTAGCTACTATTACCATTAAGTGCAGGAGCAGGGCGTGGTAGCGGGCTGTGATCTGGGTGGCTCTGGTACTGATCCGACTGCTAATGTGGGTTTCATCCAGAACCTGCTGAGCCAAAAGAGTAAGCCCCTCCATCTCCTCTTGATAAACAAGGACTTCTTCCTGCCAGCTCTAAAAAAAAGAGGGAATATAATTACTGTTGGGATTTATGCTTCAATTCCAACACAGATTTTTAAAACTCAGGATAAACCAGTTTGTCATTCAGCAAATGTAAAACTACTTATGGTACTCACTGTACCATAAGAAAAGCATTCCATGTTGGAGTACGTATGAGAACGGAGCATTTCAAGTTTACCCACCTTCACCATCTGCAGCTGTGCGCTCTTCGTGGCTCGATCGGACCGCCGATTGGAGCGCAGTTGCGCTTTGGTTTCCATGGCTTTCAGCCAGCTGTCAAGACGCTGGAACTTCTGCTCCATCTGTCGAAGTTTGGCCAGGGCGCTGTTCAGCTGAGCGCGGGTGTCGGCCAGCTGCGCCTGATAGAGTCTCCACTCCTGCTGGAGCGTCTCCAGTGCCCGGTCCTCTATCTGAGGCAGACCCCAGGGGACGACCAGTTCCCGGCTCAGCAGCAAGGTGTTCAGCAGAGCCTGACCTTCTGTGCAGTGTAGCTGCAGTTCCTGGAATTAAACGTTGATCACTCTCATCAATCCCCCCCTTTTTTTTATTAATTAAATGCAGTTTATTGCAACATGAACGAGTGTTTGTTATCATGCATCGAGCTTACTGACGTCAGCAGAAAAGTATCAGTAGCGTTTGGTTTCAAACCTGCAGCTTTTGGAGGGTGTCCTCCAGCATGTCCACGTCTCCCTCCAGCTGGGTGTAGCAGCTGAGCTTCTCTTCTTCTTCCTTCAGCCACTCCTCAAAGGAGTGAAGGTCCCATTGATACTCCTGGTGAGCTTTCACCAGCTCTTCTGCCTTGCCAACAGCCCTCTGAGGAAAACAACAGTAATAAATGATCAGTCGCTAAATGCTTTTTCTCGCTTTTGTTCCTGCATTCCTGTTAATCTGGAACACAAATGACTATTTAATAGTCGTATCTTTTTTCGTTCTACTTTAAAAATGTTTTTTATTCAGTTTTGTGTGGGTGTCTCTGCTGTTTGTGGGTTAAAATCAGTTAAAATTTCATGGCCATAGGGTTTACCCTTTGAATGATCACTGTGTTCTTGAATAAATTTCTCTTGTTTGAGCAAACAAAATGTGAAATTAACAGTCAACCTTGTTAGTTTTAAAAAAAAAGAATGACATTTTTACTATTACCAAAGACCTTGTTTTAGAGATTGAAGTTATTTTGTGAATGTGCTCTGAAAATGTTTGAGCATTGTGAATCACATTGTCGATAGTGAAATATTTCCACAAAACGCTTAAATAAAAGGTAAGATTTTTATATTTCTATTATTACCATGGCATTGTCCTTGACGGTGTTGTACCGCTCCTGAAGTTCTTGGAGCTCCAGCTGAGCGACGTAGTTTTCAGTGATTCTGGCGCTTTTGGCAGTGATGGTTTCCAGCAGGGTGTTGTGGCTGAGTATGTCCTCATAAAGCAACTGAACAAAAACGGAAAAATACACACTCAGATTCCAAATCTGAATGTTAATAATATTATTTTTAAAGAATAAAGTACCTTTGCTTTGCTTAGATTTGCAGTTTTGTCTCTCATCTCTGGGCACTGCTTATCGGTGACATTGAGACTTTCCTCTACGTCCTCGATCCAAGCCAGAAACTGACGGACGTCCTCTTGGTAACTCGTCCACTGAGACAACGAACCTTCCAGTTGACTGTGGGTTACAGACGTTAAAAATAATGTGAGGTAAAGGTGATTCTAAAATCATTTACAACAGCAAAATTATACTGTAAATGGTCTCCGTTAGTGGTAAATAGTCTCATATTTTATGACTGCATGATCCTAAACTTTGATTCTGCCTTGTCTTTAGGGATTTTTCGGGTGAGACATTGTGTGAATGACAAAAAAACTTGAAAATTTCGGAAGAAATTTAAATGGGGCATACCAAAGTGTGTTGGAACCCGGCGTTCTGATGCTAAAGACCGGCATCAATGCTAAAGTAAGCTACAAGGTACTGAATAGCATGTGGAGAGTCACAAGCATGTTGAGTAACATGGACTTACGCCATTCAATATGTTACAATGAGTGTATAAGCTAAAATTAGCCTAAATGCTAATTTTAGCATGTGGGGTATCACCAGCATGTTGTCTTACATTTACTTACTCTGTTCAGTGGCTAATAAATAAAACTAAAAATAGCTAAGAAGCTTATTTTAGGGAAAAGGCACTGCCTACTAATATTTGTATTAATGTTATTGCGCTGCCTTCTGATTTTCACTTACTACAAAAGTAAGAATCAGACGTTTACTTCATGGCACTTGGTTACCAGAAAACGCGCTAATCTCTTTGCACCAGATTAACAACAAATATTGTTAATGTTCAAAAAACAAGATTTTCTCTGCTCTTTTGAAATACTACTTATCTCCTGCTACTTAACAATTCTTCAGTTGGTGAATTTAGCAGAAAATTGACTTTTCGACCAAAAAGCAAAAACCTTTTGCAAAGAATGGCAGCAGAGAGGAGGGCATCCCATGAGTCTTTCAGCTCCTGTATCTGTTTTTGGATCAGCGGCACGCCTTCAGCGGAGGTGTTTCTTTGCACCGACTCTCCTCTTGTGATCAACATCTTCAGCTGGATCTCCTTCTCCTGGCGAGCCGTCAGCAGAGCCTGGAGCCACAAGCAGCCATTTCAATTCGTCGCCAACACAGAATTTCAAATATATTGCGGAATTTGAAATGATTAATAATTTTCTATACCTCCAGCTTGATCATTCGGCTGTCAAGAACATTTTTGTCTGCTGTTGGAGCGCTGTAAGTCTGCAGCATGTGGCTGGTGTCAGCCACCCAGTTCTGGAGCTCCTCCAATCCCTGGGAGAAAAGCTGGTGCTCGGTGACGATCCGATCGATACGAGAAGCTTTCTCCTGCACATCCAGAACCATCAAACATCACAAAAGATTACCAGGATAAAGTTAGGAAATGCAATTTGCACAGTCAAGATAATTAGATCTGTGTTTGGCAATGAAAATGTTGCACCTTTACTGTTTTAGGGTGTTTTCCCACCTGATAGTTTGGTGGACTCAGTTGGATTGGGGACCAAATTGAAACATTTGTTACATTTTCAGCTGGCGCGGTTCGTTTTCACACTGCACAATCTGTCAAACGAACCGAGCCAATTGAAAAACCTTTTCTGCCCCCTCACCTGCGGTGGCGCTGCACCAAGAACTCCGGAAGGAAATCACACAAAAACCTCCAAAGAAAACAACTTCTTTCTTCACAAAATCGAAACAAACATGGAGTGGTATCAGGTTTTAGCGGTTTAAACGTTTCTCTTTTGTCAGTGGTAAACAAAACCACAAGCAATTTCTCCCTGTACCGCACTAGAGTTCACATCAACCAAACCGCAACCGACGGTTTTTAGGCGAACCAGAGTTCGCTGTTTTGGTCTGCATCAGAGTTTGATTGCGTGTTCTCACCACTCCGAATGAATCTGATTTGATTAAAGTGGACTAAACAGAGCCGGTGTGAACACACCCTAAAACTTGTAAAAATACACATAGCTCAGGTGTCACACAAATCTAGTACCTCTGCATCATCTCCAGCTATAACTCTATGAAAGTCCCAGTGCACAGGCGGTCTCACAGGCATTACTTTACCTTCGTAAGGTTGGTTAAAGCTAGGCACTGAGCAGAGAGCTGCGACACACGGTGCACAAAGCCCTTCCCGGCCGAGTGTTCATCCCACAACAGCTGGGCCTTCTCTTTCAGCCTGTTCAGCTGAACTTCGTGAGAAGCTAAGTCTTCAAGCACAGACTGAAAGAGCACAAGCAGGTTACCACAGAGGCATGCAAGCTGACACTCACATTTATAAGACAGGTAAAGTGAGGCAGAGAGCAGGTTGTTAAGAGACGAGAACATGGCAAAAGGGAAACGCAAACGAGGAGATTAGAAAGTGTTACGAGTTCAGCTTTAAAGAGGAGGTTGTAAACAGGAAATATATTCCTAAGGCCTTCTTTAGCAATATTTTATTGATGTAGACACTATTGAGCAGACATATAGTTAGCAAAGAAAAGCAGGACGTGCTGGCAGTTAGCAAAGGCGCATGAAAATGCATTTTAAATAAACGCATCAGAAACTGGACAGGTGTTTTTATGTTTTACTGGCTCTGATTGGTGAAAAAAACAAAATATAATTTATTTCCGATCAGTGAATACACCATTCCCAAGCTCCAACAGGCTATGCTAACAACAATCTTCGGTGTGGAAGTTGTTACTGAGGCAAAATGACACAGTTATAGGTTTTGAAGTGAGTGTGATGTTTATAAATGAAGTCAGATCAAGTGCAGAAGGTGTAAGAAACTTTGAAAAAGGTAAGTCTTTTCCAGTAATGCGTTTCAGCTGTTTATCTAACATGCTGGTTCAAAACAGGGAGTCTGACTTTGGCAAAAACCAGGAAGCTATAAATGATGTAATTCTTCTTCGAAAGGCTTTACTTATACAGGTACTTCTGACTCATAATCCGGGTGATTTTTCAGTATTTTCAGTAATGCATAGACAGCTCAGAGATTTTTTTTTTTAAATTATTGTACTATAAGCATTTTGCTGTAAAAACAGAAAATACCCAGTTAATACAATCAGGTAAATAAAAAATGATTTTGTTGTTATTTTTAACTTTTACCAAGAAATTTGATCCAACTAAAGCTGTTATTGTTGTTGATGTACCAAACATTTGATCGGAAATTGACCACAAGGATCTCCAACCAGTGCATCTCTACTCAACACTATTTTTTATCAAAGCTTTAAAGATGAGAGTCCTGCACATGAAATTAATTGTGACGGTCATGCTCCAGCATTTACTGGCTACGAGACGGCTTTCAGTCGGTGTCTCAAGTCTGGTAGATTTTGGACTGGGGTACCTGCAGTTTGTGAAGCTCCATCTTTTTTGCAGTCAGATCATGGAGTCGCGTGCTGCTCTCCTGCACAGCCAGCTCTGTTGCATTCAGGCATTCCTGCAGAGGCTCTGCACTTGCCTCGAAATCCTTCATCTGTGAAATGAGGTTCTGGAACAGCAAGAACAGGGTCTTACTGGTAAACTAGGAAACTAAAAGCTTTGTAGAATAATAGCAGGGATAGTTTCCAATGGTTGAGAAGAGGCTTTTCAATGCTTACTTGCAAACTCGTCTCTCTGTTATGCAGATTGGATATGATGTTTTTCCAGTCTTCTCTGGCAGTGTTCATTTTAGCCCGAACTGCATCGGCTTTGTCTTTAGCTGCGATGCTACAGACAAGCTCTCCATTTACATCACAGCATTCAGCTTTGACTGACCTTGTTCTTTGTCATTAAGAAACTCCTGAAAGGAAAAGGCAAAACGGCAGCAGGTCACTAAAAACCACAAAAACATGTTCAATATTTAAGCTGTCACTGTATAACAGGGCGTCTGTGATTATCAAGTCAGCTTTGTTTATCATACCTGAACCTTCTGGAAACTAGACGAGGCTTCGCTGAGGTTTTGAGGAGCATCGAAGCATTTGGCGGTGTTGATCTTGGCGTTGACCAACCATTGTTGAAATTCTCTGAAAGCTGAGCGGAAGCCTTGATCCAGCGCCTTCTCTTTGCTCTGACACTCTCTGGTGGCTTGAAGACTCAAACTGGAAAAAGTCAGTGACAGATTTTTGAAATACTTAAAATATAAATATCTTCTCACTCCATTATCGGTGTTTTTCTTCAGATAATCGCCTTAAAAGTAAAGTTTTCAGATTGATTTGAATTTACTTGACTAAAACAAAAAGGTAATTCATTTATATGTTTACTTGTTTTTCCAAGTCTTAGCCACAGACTCACAATAGGATTTAGGTCTGGAATTTGACTAGGACAAATCCAAAATCCAATGCAGCTGTTTGTATACTGGCTGAATAGGTTTTTTTCATCTTCAGGCAGGTTTTCTTTTAGGTTTGAAAAGTATTCAGCTTCACCCATCATCTTCAGGATGGTACATAAGGTTAAATGAGGTTCTAATAGTTTAAAAACAACAACAAATGTTTCCATAAAGCTCAGACTTGTGCTACAGCTGATTTAGTTTGTAAGCCTACAGAAAATAATTTCACTGGTTATGAAGATGTGTATCCTGTTACACATTTTCTTTTTTTTTCTTTTTTTTTTTGAGGGTAACGATTACTCGTTAGCATTACTGGCATTTTTTTTCTGACCTGTTATAGTCCTTAATGAGGGCAGACACTCTCTCAGACTGAGTGGCCATTTCCCTGGAGAATCGGCACAGGTCATTGAGCTGCGTCTTCAGACGATCAGACATGGGCTCGGCTTTGACCAGTTCGTCCAACGTGTCCTGCACGTAGGACAAATGAGTAGTGAGGACAAACAGTGAGCCTTTAAACACGTACTTCATGTAAAGTTCAGGGTTCGTACACTTTCCTCAGGATAAAATTCACGCACTTTTCAAACATTATTAAACTTTCGCAGCACTGCACTTTGGAGATAAAAGCAATACAAATAAATAAACTAAACAAGATAGTGTCAATTACAGATGATAACATTATATGACACTGTTATAATAACGTCTTATGATAATATTCTACACAATTTGATGTTTTGAAATGTCGCTCTCACACACTCTGGTCTGAGAACAAAACTGTAATTAAACTAATTTCCCGCAATGTCAACAACGCTGTTTGTGTATAAAGTACAAGCCAACCTTTACTCCAATTACACAAGTTAATAAGTCATTGAGCGATTACGAATGACAAATATTAACTCCATTGTAACAATCCAAACAAGTCATGTTAAGATAAATGTCCTTCCTGCTCAACTAAAATACTTACACAGAAAAGAAAAAAAACTCCAAAAATGTTCTCATTAAGTTTTTTGGCATTCAGCAAATAGAAATAATAACCTACCTTTGCCATTTGCCAGCCTTTAACTGCTTCCTCTCCCTCGTTTTTCTTCTCCGCCTGGCAAAGTCGGAGTCGGCAACCCTGCAGCTGACGGCCGAAGTCCTGCAGGTCCTGCTCCAGCTGCGCTGACAGACTGCTGAACTCCTGCTCGGAGCTCGATATCTGTGAGAGCGATGTCTCCAGACTGCACGTGTCTGCAGAGCCGCGCGCTCCCACTGCTCCCATGACGACAGGAGCGCCGCTTCCTCTCGCTCCATCGCCTCGTAGCCCCCCGAACCCGTGTAATCCCTCGCTACTGCCCCATTTCTCTGAACACGGTTCAGTCTCTCCCTGCCTCTCTGCTTCGAGTCAAGAAGCTCCTGTAAAAAAAACAAAACAAAAGAAACGCAAGTTGGAAATGTAACATAGTAAACAATCATCTTCACTGCTAACAATGTGGAAACTGGTTTCACCGGCGCTACATTCAGATTACTTACATTTAGTTTGCTGTGAAGTGAGAGAAAATAAGGAAGCCAATTTATTACCGTTATTATTCCAGTTTGAACTTTCCTTACCTGTACTTTGGACAGCTTTCTTCTAATATTGATGGAGTCTCCCGACAGGTCAGACCACCGCTGCAGCTCCTCTTTGGCTGAAACGAGCCAGTCATTGAAGTCTCTCACAGCGTCCAGGTACTGCTCATGCTCAGACACGATCTTTTGCATGGACTGGACTTTTCCCTTTGTGGAACAAACTGTGTGTTAATATCACACGTCGGATCAGAGCGAGACGATGTCTACGCTACGTCACGGGTTCTTCTGATATTACAGTGTAAAGACAAAAAAAATGAAATCAGTATGTCTAATTTTGAATAATTTACAAGTTATTTAACTTTTTTGTTGGTCTTTTTTTTGCCAACTGTTTTTAAAAGCAAGTCTTGATAAAAGTGGTGGGTTTCTGTTATTTCAATATCTTGACTGTATGTTGTTACACATGTGAATAAACATGTTTCAAAATCACTGAATTTGTGCAGCAAAGACTGAAATTCATGGTGTTAATAAGATTTACCAACATTTTTCATTAATTTGAGGCAGTTTTGATTTTTGTATCCACAACAACACTATAGTTTTATGGGTCATAAGGTCAAAGTGGGCTTCTCTCACAGCTGGAACAGCTGAAGTCATATGATGTTTGTTGTTTAGATTCTTGTGTATAAAGTTTCTCTAAAACATGTTTAGATTCATTTCTAAACAGTCCAATACTGCAACTGTTACCTTCTCGACTTTCTGTTTCGTCGCTATGAAGACTCACGTTAGTTTCTTCATGTACCCGCCCCCCAATAAACACCTAGAATTTACCATCTGTTTCCCACTGATGTGTGTTACCTTGACGACGGCCAATATATCAGCAAAGTGCGTGTGGAGCTCTGCCCTCGACTCTGGCCCAAATGTCTGATCGCCAGTTTTTTCATGCAGCTCCACGGCTTTCTCACTCAGGTGCGACAAAGCTGCCGCATGAGTGTCCACGTCAGCTTGGACGGCCCTCAGTCGCTCCAGCAAGGCGCTTTTCTCTTTGAGGCCTGGTTGCTGAGGCTGAGTCATCCCAACCTCCTGCTCAATTGACTCCATCCACTGCTGCAGCTGGCTCTTATTCTCCTGGAAGGCGCTCCACTGGGCCACGGTCCACTCCAGGCGACTATGAGGAATTATATGTTAATTAGTGACCTGTTCAGTTTTTTTCTTTTATATTATTTTGTGGGCATTTTGGACAGTAGACCAACACAAAATGGAAGAAAAATTTTCACACCATTTTTGCTGCCAATTCTTTGCTGCAGTAAGTTTTTTTGGTGAAGGCAGCTATGAAAAATAACTGATGCTTTTAAGACATGCCACATAAAGTCACTTTAACTAGGCCACTTTAATGCATAAATATGCTCTTTTCAGATACTATTCTGTTGTATTTTTAAGGTTATTGTGATGAATCTCAATTTTTTCTCAAATGTTTTGTAGCCTCTACCAAGTTTCTTTCTACAGTTGCTGTGTATTGACTTCCATCGATGGTCCAATCAATGCTTGAGACGGCAGATAGTCTTGTGTTACACTAATGACAAACCTGAGGCCTATACTGCTTATATAGAGAGATTAAGTTCCACTAACAGGAAGCCTCTTAACTTGTTGGGTGACTTCAGAAGACAACTGGTTAAACAAAATGTTATAAGAGGTATCAGAGTAAAGACGGCTGTTTGTAAATGCATGCTACACTTCAAATTTTTAATTGTAATAAAAGCATTCAATTAAATTTTTCCCTACACTTTGCAAATATACAATATTCATTGTGGTCTGTCTTAAAATCACAGCAAAACACATTAAAGTTTGTGGTTTTAAAGTAGAAAAAAACTGAAAAAGTTTGAATTACATAAACCATTTTCTCTAAAACCTCTCAGAGTTATAAAGAAAGGACATGTTTCACACCTGTGGCAACTCATCGCCGTCATTAGCATGTTGGCCCATGCATCCTTTAGGTTCTGGAGCTGTGAAGATATGGTCTCCTGCTCTTCAATCCTGCTGTGTTTTAAAACCTGTTCTCCTTTTCCTACGGTCATGTTGAGCTTCACTTCACCCTCACCCTTCATTAGCAGGATATCCTTTAGAAAAAGGTGGAAAAAACAAACGATGACCCCACTGCGCCACCATTCAAATGACATTAAATATAAAAAAGTAAGCAGTAAACAGCTCTGCTTACTAACCTGGATGAGACCTAGTCTTTTTTCCAGAGTTTCTTTGTTGCCAACGGTGCTGTTGAGTGAAGCCAGACGCTCCTGCACGCTGTTAAGCCAGACCCAGGTAGTCTGCAGAGTCTCTTCAAACGCTTGCTGTTCTTGTAAAGTGAGCTGGCAACTGCGCAGCCTCTCCCTCACACACCTCAACAGGGCCTGGTGCTGGGACTGCAGATGAGCCGAGACTCTTGTCTCGCTGCCGTCTCCCCGTCCGCCTTCGTTCAGAGCTTGTCCTTCCTGACAGAGACGCTCAAACGAATCCCTGCGTCACATTTGTAAATTATTGGAGGGAGAGCCATTAGGAGCCATTTATTGGAAGGTAAAAACATTGATTTCTTTAGCTGTACTCGGCTTAAACACCTTTCTTTGAGCACTTCCTGTTGGTATTCCTCCACCTGCTCAATCAAAGCCCTTTCAGAGCCACGCTGTTTGGCCTCCAGTAGCTCAGTAGTCATTCGGCTTTCCATGTGCTCCAACCACCACCTGAGTTTCTTGAGGCGACCCTCAAACCTATAAGGGTTTTGACAGGTTTTTTTGCTTAAAAACGGCGCATTCACAAGCAGCTGCTATACAACTAGCTTACGTCACTCTGTTACCCTTTCATGAGGGAGGCGCTGTCCTCCAGGATCTGCTGGTTCTGCTTGCACTGCTCCACAAAGTTGTCCCAGTCCTGCTGGATGGATGACAGGTGCTGCTGGACTTGCCCAGCGCTGGCTTTGGGAAGATGAAGAAGAAGTTTCTCTCCTTCCTCACAGACTTGCTTGAGTCTCACCTCGCCTTCCTCCACACGATCCATCGCGCCCTAAGACGCACACACCACAACGTTTGTTTAATTTTTTCCAAAGTGTGTTTTATTTTACATTAGAGGAGTAAAGATGCACTCCATTACCTTAAGCTTTTGCAGCTTACGTTCCACTATTTGAGTGTCTCCTGATCGATCAGAGCATTCTTTCACAATCTCCCTTTGCTCTGAAAGCCAGTGATGAAACTCCTGGACAAGGTCTGAAGATGCAAATACAAATATTTACCATCCAGACTACACTAGGACAAAAAATACACCTCATAGTCATCCTCATGACTTCTCTTTCAGCATACAAACAGCCCGTGCCTATATTAGTTAGCATGTCTCCTGATCCAGATTCATGTAAACCTGTTTGGAAAGAAAACAGCAGTTCCAGGAGTCCACCTCCCATCTAAGATAGAAGAAGATATGGTTTCCATTTCTCAATATTTGAAATTAAATCACAAACCAAAACTCTTTGAATATTTTTTTCCCCTCCAAACTTAATTAAATTTAAGCTTCATTCTGTAATGATGAGGCAAAAAATAAAAAATAAAAAATCCTCCAAAAAACATCCCCATTATCCCTCCCAGTGAACCTGACACAGCTTTGTCCCTCAGAATCCCATCAGATATGTTTTGCCACCATCTGGTGGTCGGAGTTTGAACTGTGTTTGGTTTCTGAGACTGGAAGCGCTAGCCATAAGGCACATGGATGCTGGTTAATAAACTCATTAAATATCCTCTGTCTAACCCAGATAATGTAATAAAATCATTTATTGATATCTTCTTCAACTGATATATCAACAAAAAGAATACATACTTAGTCATTTTCCATTTGTTTTGTTTTCGCTGCATCGGGCAGTAATATAATGCAAATGAGTAATACTAAGTCGTATGCCTCACCATTGAACTGTTGCTGAAGACAGTTTTGTAGTGAGTTCAGCGTCCTGGCAGAAAGCTGGTTCACAGACTCGTAAGTCTTGATGAGGTCGGTGAGAGACGATCCCAAAGCGGCCAGCTCCTCAGACGGGTATTTTCTGCACAGGTTGTTGAGGCTCTCCCTGGTCGAATCGATGCTCCCCTGCTGATTTTGAAGCTCTTTCTGAAGGTCCTGACAGAGATGTTCAGATACGTAGTTTAGGATTTTGGTTTCGGTATTTCGGCCTGTCCAGCAGACTGTTCTCAGTCTACAGTTTCCTTAATCTCTGACACTTATTTAGGTTGCACCTTTACTCTGCAGATGTCCTCAGGATCTGATCCGGTTGGAGAGGAAACCAAAGAGTCCTCCATGCTTTTCAGCCATGCAGACATTTGTGAGATGTAGTCTTCTAGCTGTTTCCGCTGCGATGTGAAGTCAGTGAGGTTTCCTCTGACCTGCTCATGTAGCATCTGAACGGTGCTGATCTTCTTCTGTAGGTCAGTCTCCAACACCTGTGTGTTTGTGTTGTAAACAGGTCTTTAATTGTATTTATTAAAAGACATCAGACGATTTGAGTGATAGTGGTAGGTAATGGCTATTTTCAGCTTTGATGAGGGGTTTAGGAACAGTGGAAGGAAACACAAAAGTTGGCTTTCTATTCAGGCTGCTGGACTTTGAGCTTGTCATTTTGATACTTCACCATTTTATAGGTTTCGCTGTTTCATATTTAGCTTTTATAGGTGTAAAAATCAGTCAGGAAAAAAATGTATCTAAATAACAATGATAGTATCACAGCAAAGTTGCTCTATTTAATTCTTTCAGACTTTTATCTTTGGTTATGAATCAGGCTGGATTTGGAAATGTTCAGCTTTTTAGAAGTCACATAGAGTCATGTTTATGGCTAATAATGTGAAATGGATTAGTCATGCTAATTAGTCATTTGTAATTTGATGCAAAATACCAACTAGGTAATCGCTTTCGTTTCAAAAAGATAATATGATCACACTTACACGCAAAATGTGACATTGTTTCCCAACAGAAATAATTAAATACTTTCTGTTCACTGCCGAAAAGCCAGACGGAAATATTATTCCGCTAGTTATAGTTATTACAAAAAATTGATTAAAATTGTTCTGATATGTTAAAGATTTACAAAAAAGACATTTGGTCACAAAACTGATCGGTGAATGTTTACTCATGAATTTTTTAGATGAGAAATCATCCAAGTATTTGTTGATCAGTGAGAACAAATGAAGTCCTGTTAGTACAACAATCAATAAGAAAAAAATAGACATTTTTATTGTCATTAAATACCTGCAATTTAGCCGGAGTGTCTTCACTGTGATAGCACTTGGTCAGCTCTGACACTTTGTTTTGGAGAAGTTCAAGTTTCTGCTCCTTCTCTCGAATTTCTCCCTGTTGTTAAACAAAACAAACAACAACTATTCAGTCTCTTCAAGGTGTATTTGAATAATTGTATGCATAAATAACTGATCCTTATTTAGTACAGCTAAACAAGTAATTCCTTACATCTTCTAAGACGCCTTAAAAACTTACCTGCAGCCCGGAGAGTCTTGCTGACACCTTCTGACTGTTGCTGAAATTGCTCAGGATCTCATTGAGTTCGATCCCACAGCTGCTCGTCCAGCTCTCGATGTCCTCGTTCAGGTTGCGCACGTCGCCCCACAGGTCCAAACTGTGATGGAGGCGATCGATGTTGTCCTCTATTTTCTCAGACGTCTGGGGAAGAATCAAAAGGGGTTAAATGAAGCACTCAAGATGGCTGCTTGTTTCTCAGATTGAAGATATTTGGTGATAGGAAACGACAGCAGTTTAAATACTCTGTATGAACAACACAGAAAGTTTCCTCTGACTTACGTTTGCTTAAGGAAGTGTGGAAAAAAAAAATCACAAAATACAAAAGATAAAAGTGATGCTATTTTCTGAATGACTTGCCTCCAAACCAGATCTGCTAGTACCTGAATTGTAACATGTGGTGTTGATAATAAGATATGTTAAAGATCTACTTACATCCAGCCAATGATCAACAGTTTTCTCCATATCTTTCTTTATCATATCACTGTCACACTCCGGGATCTTCTTCAGTTCAGTCACAAGATGTTTTCCTTTGACTGAAAACTGGTCCAGCTCTTGTTGCTTCCCGCCCATCTCTGCCTTCAGTGATTCATGCTATGGAGAAAATGGTTTAACAGAGAAACACTAAAAGAAATGTTTCATCATAAGCTCTTAAAAACGGTCCTTTAGTCAAACCTTGGCAAGTGATCGCTTGGTTTCCTCATAATCCTTCAGAACAGAGCTTATGTCCACCAGAGGCTCTGCACTCTCGATGATGCCCCTGATGCTGGTTTTCAGGGTCTGATAATCTCTTGTTAGCTCAGCAAGAACATTACACTGCTCTTGTCTGAAAAAGATGACAAGCTTCAGATCACCGTCTGCAACAAAATGGTTAAATCATCCCGACGTTTCCTCCGCGTTACCTCTCGGTTATGAGCCTCCTGGTGTCCTCCCATGTCGTCTCCAGCAGACTGATTTCCCTCAAAACCTCGCCGGCCAGCTCTGCGTCTCTCTGGGCCAGCTGGTTGCCCTTGTCCCTCAGCCACTGCTCTTCATGCTGGTGTGACTGAAGCTCATCCTCTAGCTGGTTAAAGAACCGAAGTCTGACGGACGAGAGGGACGACATGAAGAGACTTTCATGAAGGCTTGTTGGTGCTGCTAACAGGTGTTATGTCATGTTTATACACACCCCTTCAAATAAAGTGCTACCAAAAACTCTTCTTAGTCATGCATTCAGCCCCTTTAAATTTGACACACTAACTGTGTAACCAGAAAGTGTTCATGCTACACTTTTAGGGTTGTTTGTTTTTTAAAAACTGAGTTAGTTTTCTTCTCCTTCACAATAATGCACAACTTTTTTTGTGGATCCATCGCACAGAGTCACAATAAAACACCCAAGTTCCTCTGGCAACGGCAAAAACTATGAGACAGTTCATGGTGTATCAGTACTTTTACAAGACACCGGCAGAATTTTACAGGACTTTCTTTGCACCGTACCGTTGCTGCAGACCATGCAAGCTGGGCTCTTTGAAGGTCTGGTGGTCAGCTTTCTCCTCAATGTCTTCCACAGCCTTGAGCAGCTGCTCTTTTCGTTGCCGGAACGAAGTCCACAGCACACCCAGGGCCTCGGCTTCGCTTTGCTTTGTACCGAGCAAGTTCCTCACTGTGTCCAACTCAGCGCTGAGTGAATCAGCCAGCATGCGGCATGACTTACGAGAACCCTCTTCGACGCCGATGTGGAGATGACCTTTGCAGAGGCTGCTGTCCAGATTGACAGCAGAGGCCTCCAGCTCACTTATGTCAGGAATGAGAGCGGCGAGCTCCTGCTGCAGCTCCTCCACCCTTCCACGGTCCCAGCTCCCGGCGCTCTCCACCGTCTGCCTGAGACCGTGCAGCACGCCCCCACCTCGCCATGGGTCTGCAAGAAGGCCTCCAGCTTTTCCAGGCACTCCAGCTGCAGCTCAGCTAAATGCTGAGCCTCATGGAAGGCCTGGAGGCAGCTTTCTACTCTGTTATGGAGGAGCTGCGCGTCAGCAGGCTCACAGATCTTGCAGAGCTTCTCTGTCTGCTCCTCTAAGCTTTGTTTCACGCTGGAGTTCTTTTGCAGGACCAATTTTGTCTCCTGTTAAAGTAAAGAGAACCAGGATACATAAATTCTGCTCTGAACCAACACATTATCTTCCAGTTGAGTCTGAGGGCTTGCTAAGGACAGCAGTAAAACAAAACCTGGATGATTTTTAACTTAATCAGCCTGAACCAGTCAAGTGGAAACTGAAAATTTCAATGTTTCTCTAAGCTTTGAGTGCACTAATGACAACACTAACTCATGTTGATTGTGTTACCAAGTTAAGAAGACGTCAAGTTATACAGTAGGGAAGGTTAGTGGATGTACAGCAAAGTTTCTTTGTTTTGTCTGGTTTTGCCAGAGTCAAGGTAAGGAACTAGGCAATAATGCTAGCGGCACTAACCAGGTAATTAATAACATTACCTGGTTTAAAATGTTTTCTCTTGTATTTGTTTAAAAGTATTAGCAAAACCTTTGTCACAGCTTCTCTCTGCTCTGAACATAGACAAATGATAGCTGATGGCAGGAACGCCAGAGAAAACATTTTTTTTTTTTTTTTTTAATTATAGCCCTTGTAGAGAAATCGGCATGTCAAGAGTTTTAAAATCAGACACATCTCCATTTTAAAAAAAACGGTCTGGATCTCACCTTTACTTGAGTGGCAGATCCCTGCAGATTGCCGATGTTGATCTGAGAGGCTGTGTGAAGGTTGGAGAGTACGGTCTCACTCCACTCAGAGAATTTAAGAAGAGCCTGGTCAAACTGCTCCACCAGCGACACATGGCTCTGAAGCGCTGTGATTCTGGGAGACAGAGACGTTTGCTTAACATTTCAATGTAATTTTACCATTCCCTTTAGCATACTCTAATATATTTTCCTCTTTTAGCTGCAGTTGGGTCTCCCAACACATCAGGACAAATCAATAACAATAAATCTAACTTCAACACATACCTCGATCCATTACTGGATGTTTGTTCTACCAGTGAATTTTTTTTACCTCTGAGGGATGACTTCCTGTTGAACAATCAGTCTTTGCTGCAGCGTCCCCAGCTCATCTTTTAGCTTCGTAACATTATCTTCAGGTGCTGTGGGATATAACGACGTTCCCAGAGAGGCCAAGTCTTCATGGGCCTTTTTAAGAGACTCTACCTCAACCTGCAGAGCCTGGAAGACAAAACAGTCAATGTGTCTATGTAACAACAATGTCCTCGTTTTAGGTTTAAACCGTAGTCATGTACAATAAAACACGAATGGTTTATTGTACCTGCAAGTCTTGCATCTCAGTGCGTAGTTTGGCTTTGTCAGCAGACAGACAGTGACTTTCTGGTTTGGATGCAGATTCACTTCTCTCCAGGCAGGACACAAAGTTTGACAGCTGCTTCTCAAACCTGATGCAGAACAGGAACACTTATGCCTTAAACTGTGAGATTAAAATCTCACTTTAAGCCTTAAGAAGGGATCATTTTAGACTGTGAAGGATGACAATATGTCTACAATCTGCCAAAGCAGAGAAAACAACAATATCTGTCGACGTTTAATTTTCCTCCTTTTTATTTACTTTATAACTCTCTGAGTTTGTGTAGGAATTTCTGAATGAGGGTTTAACACTAATGCATATCACACTTTTGTCTAACAAACAAGATTCCAATAAAACACACAGAATTTTGAAGTTTGTTGCAAACATGTGAATACATTTGCAAGACATTAAGTGTTTAATGTTACTTAAAAATCTGCAAAAAGGGAAATAAAATCTATTCAAAAACAGTTGATCTGTTTTAAAAATCTTCAAAGTTTAGTTTTTAATGAAACTATGATAAAACATAAAACCTCTAACAAAAACAAAGTGATATAGATTCAATCATTTCTTCATATATTTCTGCATTTTCATATGTATTAATATAATGACCATCTATGTTAGGTTTATATTCACAAACTCATACTTTTGCCACGTAGAAAGAAGGTTTTCCAAAGTGCTCTGCTTGTCCTTTGCTTCCTCCAGGGCCTGTTCATAGCTGGTGTTCAGCTCCGTCACAGCCCGCACCGCATGCTCCTTGTCACTGACTCGTCTGGCACTAGCTGACAGCGACAGTAAGTTGCCCTTCAGCTGCTCCAGGCACTGACAGACATCCTAGGTAACAACACAAGACATTTACAGTTCGCAGCAGCTGCTTATGAACCGACTTTAACACATGAAAGAGCAACTAGCAGTCCTTTATTTTCAAAAATATAGCTGCTTATCAACAAAGAAGAAAGCAGATCTCCATACCATGTGGCTCTGAAGGGCTTTGTAAGTCTCAGAGGATGAAGTGCAGGATTTAACAGGACTCTCCAGTTTTTCATGAAGATCACGAAGAGACGCTTGTACCTTTAGGAGGAGAAACATCAAAACAAATGTGTACAGAAATGCCAAACGCAAAGGTGATCCTGTAAGAATATGGGTGAATGTATCAACCTCGTTCAGGTTCAGTGTGAACTTTTGCTGGTGAGAGGAGCTTTCCTCCAGCTGCCCATCAAGTGTCTGAACGCTCTCCTTCAGCTCCTCCCAGTACCTGCCAATTTGGGTCAGACGGGCTTTAATGCGAGCCGCCTCGCCCGAAGACACAAACTGGGCCAGCGCCTGGGAGTCCGTCTCCAGCTGCGAAAGGAACTCGGCTCGGTCTTGAAGTTCTGCTCCAACACCCTGACATGCAAAAACGTACCAAAGTCAGAGATTAGCTTAAGCACAGTCCTGTAAGTTAAAGTAAGATATGAACAAATGCTACTTAATTTCTTGCTAGCTTAAACCTAGCAATGTTTTTGTCTTGCTAAATATTTTCACAATTCTCGCTGGACGCTTATGGCAGTTTCCATCCATCTTTACACAAATTAAGATTAGTTTTATTGTTCCTGCACAAGAAAAGCATCCCCAGTTTTAAATGGAGGACAAGAATTTCTTTTGAAGTCTCATCTGACGAGGGAACGTTTTGTATTTGCTGTGCCAAACCCTGAAAAGGATTTTTGACCGACTAGCCAGATTTGAGAGTAGAGATTCAATTTTGGATTAAGACTTTATGCTTTTCCTTCCACGGCATACTTTGTGGACCAATTTGTGTTGGTTTAGCACATAAGATTTGCAGTTTGTGGTTGTAGCATGGCAAAACGTGCACATGTTCAACAGCTATGAAAACGAAAAAAACCACAGAAACCGCTGACAGTTTTTCCCCTCCTCCGGGTTTAAGACGAATATTGATGTGCAGCACAGACAGTCGACCAGTACATGACTAATGTGTGCTGTAAGCCTCATTGATTTCTGATGTAGAGTGCTGTTTCTGTGGCTCAAAACAACTGTAGCTTAATGTTTCACCATATTTTACCTTAAGTGCTTTGATCTGCTCCTCAAGAGACAAATTAGATGATTTTATTACGTCTAGCTGTTTCTCCTTTTCAGATATCCACGAAGAAAACGATTCAAATCCAGCTCCAAATTGATCCCACTGACTTTTCATCTCTTCCAGGTTCTTGACCCTAAGAGAAAAAAAACTCATTTAAGCTGCAAAGAAACAAATAGTGCCTGGAATATATTTGAAAGCGCATCTGTAAATCATTGAGACTGTCCCGGTTAAAACTTTATTATAATATAAGAAGTCTATAAACTTACTCTTTCTTCAGGCCGGTGTCTACTTTCTCCACCTGCTCACTGAGTGAACGAGCTTGTTGCAGGAGCAGAGATTTGTTTTTTGGACCAAGTTGTATTTCTGTCGCTCTCTTCAACAAGGTGTTCATGTGTAAGACCTCCGCTTCACACTGCATCAGCATCACCTGCTCACAACACGGCACGATTTGCATCGTTTCCAGAGAATCCTTCAAAATTTCCTTCGTACTATAAGGAAAAGCTCTCAGCAGATTGTTTTTTAGCCTTTTACTAAATGTACTCACGTTTGCCTGGTCCAGCTCAACTGCAAGGCTTTCTGGGCTGCTGAAATTAAGATCTCTGTCTATTGTGCAGCGGGCTTTGTTGACAAACTCGTGCACTGCTTCCTGCTGACTGTCAAACTCCTGCCAAGCAGCCAGAGTCACCTGAAAAACACCAAATTCAATCTCATACAGAAGTATTCACAGTGGTTGAAAAAACTAAAATATTATTTCTTAAATGGTCAGTGAAAAGTAGGTCCCATCTGCCAACAGTTAATGGCTCCAATATCCAAGTAATAAGCGTTTACTGTCTGTGTTATCTCAGAGTTGTGACTCCTAATCTTCAGCTTCCTGGTTGTTATGCGGTGTCACACTTTGGCTTCAGCATCTAAAAGCTCATAGAAGCTTTTTAAATATATCTTGACTTGTTTGTTTTTTTTTTTTTTTCTAATTTCAGCTATCAATAAAGGGAGACAGAAATCAATCTCAACAAAATCTGAAAGAAGTATCAGTTAAAAAAAACCATTGATTTGCTTTGTTTGTGATATCAAGATAGAGCGCTGAATGCTATTTACATCTTTCTAAATTATCAGTGAAAAAGCTTTTCTTTTTCAACCGGTCAGTGGACATTTTATTTTCAGTGCTGAGCTCCAAGTCTTTTAGGCTGGAAAGCCTCCCTGTAGTCATCGTAATCTTCCGCTTTCTCCACACATTCAGATTGAACTCTGAACTCTGGCTGCACCGCTACAAAATGTTTATATTGCTTTTGACTAAAAGGAGAAGGTTGGTAAAATCAAGAAGACTAAATCTACCTGCAGTATGGAAAAAGTTGTTGGCGATAAAATCCTTTTTTGTGTGAGGCTGCATTTTATAATTTTTTTTATAGAATAAGCTAAAGAAATGGAAAACAAACTGTGTTTTTGCACCTTCAACCTGCCAAAGCATATATTATCCCTAAAAGAATTGGGTAAAAGAGGGAATTGAGAAATTTGTTATTTATTAACTAAAGTTGAAAAAATGTGGTGGGATTGTAACTTTGACACATTTCTGATTTTCAGAAGCGATTTTCATTTATAAGACAATCATTCCTTTATTAAAAGGATCAAACATATCTGTTGGGATCTAATAATCGCTGTGTGAAAGGTAGCTTTTATAAAAGTTACAATAATACTGTTAACCAGCCTACTAAATGTTTAAACACTCTTTCCTAACAACGGTGCTCACTCACCTCCAGGTTTTGCTCCTGTGAGTCCATACTCTGCTCCATTTTGCTCACTGTGTTTTCTAAGCTCTGCAGGTCCTGCTGCAGAGTCTCTCCCAGTCCCTCTTCAGACTGGAGCTGCTGGCCTCTGGTGATCAGCTGTTGGACATCCTTCCTTTTCAGCTTTAGGCGCTTTAACTGTTGCTGCGGGTAACCGAGGACATTCACAATATTGAGTTGATTTCATTAAACAGGAACACAATAAGTAAAAAAAAAAAAAAAAAAAAGATTAAATCTGCCATGCAACACCTGATGAACAAGCAGAAGTTGTTGGGCTTCTCTGGAAGTAGAACAATCCAGTATTTTGGTTGCCTCGGCCTGCGCTTCTTTCTGCCCTTGAACCAGGTCATCCAAGGTCGCCTGTACTTCCTCTCTGAACTGCACACAATCCCCCACTGCAAGCACCATCTTCTCAGCCTTGCAAAAAAAAAATAAAAATGGCGTCTTACGCACTGCTTACGGTCAACAAAATTAGTCGAGAAGACATTGGTGCAATTTAGGAAACATGGAAAACATGAGTCAGATATTCCTGCTAAGTATTGCATTTATGGTGCTAGTTCTGGTTGTTATCCATTTCTTTATTTGAGTTTACGCAAGTTATTTAAAGAAGTAATCTTAAATTCTCCATTTGTTATTATGACACTTGACCTCTAACAGGATTATATGTAGTGTCAATGTTTTATTTTATTCTATGTATCACAGTATGCATCACATTTTGCATTCAAATTTCATTTTGTGCCGCTATTTTAATAGATCTATTAATTGCGTATATTCAACTTCTTTTGCAAAACTAAAACTTATTTGAAATGTCAGGCACCAAAATACTTTCATAACATTAATGTTCAACTTATGCTCTGAAGATCTTTAACCTTTGTTTCACATGATGCTCTACCCTTTAAAAAATAAAAATCGCCTATGGATGTACAAAGCTAATAATTTGTTTTAAAAAAATGAAATTACACTTAAACATTAAATATAATGATATGGTAAAAAAACCCTGTTAGTTTAATGCCTGGGATCAAGAATGTAATAGTCCACTAACTATCCATATGCAAGCAGCCCTTTGCCTGTAGAGTGTAGTGCAAACTGGTATAGCACTAGTGATTCAATATATTGTGCGGCTCTAATCATATTCTCCACATGGTCCTCCAACAACAGCCTCCAACAACGGAGAGGAAATTGGATCTAAACGACTCAGAGGTTTTCTAAAAAACACACGAGTGACTTACCTCAAAGAGAGAGGCAAGAAGACCTTTAAAATCAGCGGAGAGCTTGCTCAGAGTGCTTCCCTGCCTTTGAGCATCACTGTCAGCACAGATTTCAATTAAAACAGCCATACGGGCTTTCAGCCAAGCAAGGTTCCCCTCCTGGAGCTCTGCATCATTTCTCAGTTCCTGGAAACAAGAGCAAAGGTTGATGGAAACTAACACAGGCAGAAGGTGTCATCCTCAAAGTCTCATCTCCTCAGGAGCGGCGTTGAGAAGTGGGCTTTACGCTGCAAACAATAAACCGTTAAAGAAGCATGGCAAAGACTGTGACTCACCGTTATGGTCGTTTTCACCTGATTGTATTTTCTGGGGTCGCTGGCTCGGTTTCTCAGCAGCCTCAGCTGACTTTCTTTGGATATAAGCCAGCAGGAGAGTTCAGCGTACCTGTTTAGCAACATGAAAGGGAATAAAGAAACAGTCAGAAAAGGGACGGGGGAAAAAATGTAAATGCTATTCATGCATTTTGGCTTATATATTAAAAAAAAAAAAATCTTTATTATGAAGAAGCTGTGTCTGACATAAAAGTTCAAATGCATTTCTCACAAAGAAATATATGTTGTTATTTTTTTGTTTTTAAATATATTACATTCAGGATTAGAAGTGAGTATCTGGAAGGGATGTAACAGATAAATACTTTTCAATAACGCAGATGTATATCACACTGAGAACACTGCAGAATGCAGCAGAAGATTATGACTTGCTTGAGGTATGTTAAAAAAAAGCACAATCACTCATGCTGTTGAAATACTTCTAGTTTATAGATTTACATCAAGCGGAAGAGAAAAACTTCAACCTTCTTCTTTTCTTGCTTAACTGGTCTCACAAAATAAATATGTTGTTGAAAATACTGCACCTTGCATCATATTCTTTCCATTTATCTTGGTGCTGCATTAACTTCTGGTGAGTGTTCCCAATTTCCTCCTGGACTTCAGTGAAGTCCCTTCTCGCTGTTTCCAGAATCTGGTGAGCTGGGTCAGCCTCGGGTAGCTTTTGGCAGAGCTCCTCCATCAACTGCAGTCGTTTCCCGCAGATGGACTGAGGACCCTTCTCCCTGAAAAACGTCTAAAAAAAACAACATATTTCACAGCAAAACATGTCAGAAAAACACAGAGACCCAGGAAGAGCGTCTGTTCTTTTTATTGAGACTAATCTGTAAAATGTTTACCTTCCATTTTGTCACATTAAATCCACAAACTCCAATGTTATACCATGTTATACAATTGTCGCCCAGTTGTGAAGTATGAGAAAAAAGGATGCATCATTCTCAGCATTTTTTTTTACAAACAAGTGTAAACGTTTCGGCTAAATGCAAAACAGTATATGCCAAGAAAAACCCAAGAAGGAGCCATCTTGACATCTGAAAGTTGCGGGTTTCTGCTGAAATAAGCACCATGTGTTGGCTGGGCAGCAGTGTTGTGCTCACCCTGTGCTCCTTGATGAGTCTCTCACTCCCCATGTTAGCCAGGTGCCGGTTCTCCCTGGTCAGCTCCGCTTGGCACTCCTGCAGCGACGCCATCAGCTTGCTCCTCTCACCCTCCACCTTCAGGTGCAGGAGGTGAAACGGGGCGTCTGTCTGTATGTCCTGAGGTAAGAGGACGACGTTCATAAAGTCTGCTCTCATATTTATAAAAGGAAATGGCTTCATGTATTCAAGTCACAGTACAACTAAACTCTAAAATTGCATTTGAAGACTTATTATGATAGAACTATTACAGAAAAGTGAATATATGCAAGTATTTAGAATATCTTTGTGAAGTAAAATGACATCTTTTAAGACAGCAATATTATTATCCCAAATTATATATATGTATATATTTAATGGCTTAATTTAAACCAACCTTCCAGTGTTTGTGCAGCTTTCTAACTGTTTCCTGCAGCGACTGCTGCTCCTGCTCGGGCAAAATATCTGTCAGCTCATCACACGCCTTCAGGAATGAATTTAAGATCCGCTGGTCAAGCTGTCCGAAGAACTCCTGCAAAAAACAGCAAGATTTTTTTCAGGGTTCACGTCCCATTGAGAGGTCTATTCAACGTGTGTGTATTAACCTGGTCACTGGGTCACAAAACACATGTTTCCTTTGTAGTGCAGTCCTATCATTTTTTTCTTTTTGGTAAACATGCTGAAAGTTGCAGTGTAATTGTAACTTGAAACCTATTTATTTTATTATGTTGTAGTTGTTGAAAATGCACAACAAAATTTGACGATTTGCATTCAGTCTGGTCCTGAAAGGTGACAAGCAAAATTAAGATTTTCCTTCTGAATGCATCTCATTGAATGAATCTTACATAAGCATATAATTATATTATGATTCTCTTTGGCCTGTTTAACCAAGGAGTCTGTAACACTTTGGACCTTCAACGGCATCTCTTAATAACTTTGACTAAAAATAATAAAGAACTAACTCATGTTTTTATAGATAAGGTAGATACAATAAATGCAGTTTTAATTTTTTTTTCATGGAATAAGTTCTTTGAAATATGGGCTGAAACTGAACTTGTATGCTAAAAAGTAGAAAACATACAGACTAATGTTTTAGCAGTGCTAGCTGTGGGGACTGATGATGCATCCATGTCGGTTCCTCCCTGGATTGTCTTTGCTTTGGAATTTGGGAAAGAGACAATTGGAATAATTTAAATTTGTATTAGTGGATCTAATTTGTCCAAAACTGTAGATCAAAAGTCAGCCACACATTTCTGATTGGTGCACTTGTTGTAATTATGATGCTAAATAAAAAAAAATAAATAAAAATTATAATACTGAACCAATTAATTTGATTAGAAACACTTGAATCTGTAAAAATAGCCTTACGGTGTGTTTCTTCAGCAGCTCCTCTGGGTTGCCTCGTTCCGTCAGACAGCTCTGTGCCATTTTCAGAACCTTCTCCAGCTCGACTCGCGATTCATCAAACCTCTTCATCAGGCTGCTGTTTGCCTCCACGTGCTTTCGCCACTCTGTAGATTCCTTAATCATGTTCTACAGCCGATCAAATAAGTCATTACACCTCTTTAGACGTTAAATAGGACTGCCTGCGATTATTGAGGTTACCTGTGAGGACGTCTGCAGGTCCGCCACTCGTTTCTGCAGCAGACTCATGTCCAGGTGCTGGAGCGTTTTACTGGTGCTCATTACTTTTTGGATGGTTTGGTGGTTTCTTTCTATTACTGTCAGGCACTTCTTACAGCTGTGTGTGAAGGTTGCCAGCTCCTATTTAAATGCATATAAATATATTGTTGCTTTAACATTCAGCTAAAAACAGACAATTAAGAAATTTTATTCAACATTTCAATCCCTCTGCATGGCATTTATTAATTAGCAGTGAACTGGAACAGTTACCTGGCATTTCTGCTTAAAATCTACTGGTCCCTCAGAGTCGGTGGTGCTGGTGATACGACTAGCCTTCTCCAGAGCTTGGTAGAAGCCTGTGATGTTCCTCTCCATTTCTTCCAGTGGAGGTAAGAGAGACTGAGACTCCCTAAGCAGAGGCAGACATCTCTCCCTAACCTGGTCGGAGAAAAGGCATGTGGGAAAAAACATAAACACGACATTTTATTCAGAGGAAATATCACATAAGATGCATCGTGCCTTATGAAAGTATCCACACCCCTTGCATTTAACAACCACAAAACAGTACAATTTATTGAGAATTTATGTGAAAATCCAACGTAAGGAGGAAAAAGAGGCCCATGGTAACTCTGGAGGAGCTGGAGAGATAATAAGCTCAGGTGGGAAAAGCTCCTAAAAGGAAAATTAGCAATGCCACTCCACATGCCTGGCTTTTATGGAAGAGAAGGAAGAAGAAAGCCAATGTTGAGAGGTTTTAGGTAACATGACACAACATCCCACCTCCATCTGATAGAGCTTGAGTAATTTTGCAGAGGAACAGGCAAACATTTCAGTCCTATAAAGCTGGTGCCGAAAACGTTTATTTTTCCCTTCACAATTATGCACTACTTTGTGTTTGTTACATCAAACTTCAACGAAATACATCAAAGTTTGTGTTTTCAACAAAATAGTCCAGGGCACACTCTTTTATTGATTAGCGCAAAAATAATGACCACAAAGCAGAAGGAGGCACAAAAACAGAAACATGTGAAAGTTGTTGAACCCGAATAATTAAGAGATCCTTGCAGATTGTATTGGCTCTAGGATTACAAGATCCTCATTTAACAATCTTACCAGTTTTTTGCAAAACAGCACATGCTGACACACACTCACCTTACTGAGCTGCTCTTTGATCGAAGCCATCACAGCCATCATTTGAGAAATCTCGTCTTGTGGAGTGTCTTTGGTCAACAGCTGAGCTGTGCGGCTTGCTGCCTTGGAGGCCGCTTCCATTGCTGGCACTTTGTGCTTGATTTCCTGTCCCAAATTGAAAAAAAATGACAAAAAAAGTCAAATAACAACATACAGAAAAGAAAAAGACATAGCACAGGTCGCGCACTGAGAGCGAAGGTGATGGTCAAACCTCAACATCTTGAACGAAGGCTCTGACGTTGAGGAAAGACACTTGAATAGGAGCGGTCATCTTCTCATTGGTAGCATCCATGAACATTTTTAAGGTATTAATCCCGTCTTGATAGTCTTGCCTCAGTTTATCCACTTCGTCCGCTCTTGCATACTGAAAACGACAGAGGGATGGCAAAACTATGTCATGCTTTCTGTATGACTTTATAAATCTGTGTCTGCTTGGAAACATCAAACTATTCCTGCTAGCAAACTCCCACGTTAAAGTGCACAGAGCTCACATGTTTGACTTTGACAAATAGCTCTCTCCATCTCCCGTTCAGGAGAAGAAGCTGCTGCTTTAGATCTCGAGAGACGGTGTCGTCACACGTTTCGATGAGGAAATTTCCAGCTCGTTCATGTCCATGTGCTGCTGGATCCAGTGAGAAAGGTTTCTGAAAAAATCCTGACACAGAAAAGAAGGACTAAAACAAGGCCTGACGACACGAGATTGTCTATTTTAACAGAGCACAAATCTGAAATCAGGATAAATGTGTTTAATTGTACCACTCCCTGTTGTTGCCACTCAAGCCTCTGAATGTACTCACACGCTTGGCGCTCTCCGACTTGTTGAGCATTTGCTCAGCGTCCTCCAGCCAGGCCTGCAGCGATGCCACGGTGCTGCTGTATTTCTCCCAGTTACAGATCACCTCTTCCAGCATGCTGCGAACACTCCGGACCTCCAGCGCCAAGTTCTTCCACTGAGCTGTCGTCTCAGTCAGGAATTTGCTCACGCCCTCTGCTTCGTCGACTGGGAATTAAAGCGGTTTACTTTAGCTTTGCTTTAGTTTATAGGGCGCCTGTTTACTGTTACCAACTTGCAAAAGTATTAGTACTAGTACTAACTAGTACTTCCTGAACATTTTCACATTTTGTGTTAGTACAACCACAAACTTCAATATATTTCACATGGATTGTACATGATAGTCCAACACACAGTGTAGTCGTAAGACAGAATGAAAATGATTTAAAAAAAACAAAAAAACTTTTTTAACTAATAAAAGATTTTTAAAAATACACCCTGCATTTGTATTTAGCTCCCCTCAATACAGGGAGTTTAACATGTAGGACATAAAGAACATTAATTTTATGCTCAGGATATTATTATATAAGCTTGTTTTGCTTTATATTTATCCAGAACTTTCTCCCTGACCTGTATGCTCCGTTTCTGGGTCTTCATGATGCCTGGAAGAAACCTCACAAGTTTTGTACATGCATGTATTTCCATAAACAGAGAGATTATGGAAATATATGCACACTAACTCAATTTGGTGACTTTTGTAGTCAGCTGTTTGCACTACATTTTATTTACACTTAAGAGAACTGAATCTAAATTCTAGTCACTTTTTCAGGATTCTCAAGGCTAAAAAAATTTTAAACCATGTATCATTTTCCTTCAGTTTCACAGTTACACATTGGTTTGTGTTGCTGTGCCACATAAAATCCCAACAAAATACACTGAGGTTCAAGGTTGTGATGCGAGTTCAGGTGGCATGAATACTTTGGCGAGGCACTGTAACATACTGCAAATGAGTTTGCTTGTTGGTCCTTTTGTATGTTGCAGTGTATTAGGACTGTTAAACATGCTAATATAGCACTCCAACTACAGTTACTCCTTCATGCATAATGCACCATGACTTTTTAATTTTTGGAAGCAAAAGATGGTTGAAGCCAAAAACAGACCGAGAGTTACAGAAAAGAATGGAAACAGGCATTTTTTTAATTTCCCAAACATCATTTCTGGACTTACCTTTGCTACAGGTTTTAGTCCCTGTAACATAAAATCGATAGACCAAACAAATGCTCAGTTTATAAATCCCAGTATATCACAGTATGCAGTAAGATAAATGAATTAGAATCTCACTTGAACTGTCAGACTTCACATAAACCTCTGCAGCTTGTTTCAGGGCTGTGAAGATGATCTCATACTGGTCAAAAAACCTGTGGCCTTCAACAAAACTCTACAACAGAAAAAGGGAAAACGATTTGTTACATAAACCGATTCGCTCTAACGGCACACATCCAATGTAAATGATTTCAAGTTACAAGGTAGCTCTGCAGCAGGAGTTCGACTGACTCCCGTCGGCCGTATTTTATAATCCAGGACTTGAGCTTAGCCTCCGCCAGCACCAGAAATGCCATCAGTCTGTACTTTATTTCCCAGAATTCCAGCTTTATCAAGTGAGAGTGTGATGAAGTTGACACAAAGTTGAACCTAAATGTTACAGAAACATCAAAGAGCACGTCATTTGCTGTGACGATTACATGGCCACGGAGAAAAAGAAACACGGCCACACCTTTCTGCCATGTCCTGGAGCTGCTCGGGCGGCACCGGCACCCCGTTCACTGATCTGTCCTTGTGGATCTGCATGAAAGTCTGCCTGTGGGATTCCAGGCTTTTCAATACTTCCTGCAACGCAAAAATAGCATTACAGTCTCACTATGGTTTATATGATTAAAAATGCCAACACCGACGGGAACACAGACACTTTACCTTATGCTGCTCCAGTTTCCTGTGCAGAACGTTGGCAGTTTCTTCATGGACATGTTGAAGGGGGATGTCCTCTCTCAGAGCCATCTCCGCTCTGTGAAGCCAGGCTCCGATCACTCCCAGCGGCCCGGGCAGAGACTTGTCCAGATGAATGTGCCAGTCCAACAGCTGCAACCCAGTGAAAGAAAGATCCTCAAAAACAAAAAAAACGATCAGACAGTGGAAGAAGCCGCTCTAAATACATGCTCACAAGCAACCGCACTGCGAAAGCAGATTATTCCACTCTAAACAAGCTGCTGATGCCCAAAGGAGTGGAGTATCTAGTGAACAACACACTCTTTGTTCCCACGCCACAATAAACACACTCATTCAGCCCCTCGGCACGACACTGAACTTCGCTGGAAGTGAGGAAACGAAGGGATTTCTTTTAATTGGAGAAAATAATAAATACTACAACCTGATTTAAAGGGGACATATCATGCAAAATATGCTTTTGAAACGTAAACGGAAATGTTTTATCTTAATATTCCTTTTGGGTTATTCTTTTCAGTCTGTTCGCGTTTTTCTTGTCCATAATTTCACTGCTTTTGCTGTGGAGCTGCTGAAAAAGTCACGACTTCCAACTAATCAGTTTTGAGAATCTGTCAGGTTTTTTCCTCAGCAGTTTTGGAGTCTAGCTGTAGTTACGCCACAATTGCACGTAAACAAGTCAAAACGTTCAATTCAAGCCTGCACTAACCCACCGGATTCCTGGCATGTTTTTTATCAAAAATAATAAATTTTTTAAAAAAAAGTAATAATTTTATTAAATTAATGGGAATTCACATGAATGAGCAGGAACATATGGGAGTAAATATGGATTTAAGCATTTATTGAAGTTTGGGCCTAGAAGAAAAATATAAATAAAGTTGGGAAAAACATATTTAACCAAAATCTGACAAAAAAATTCCAATAATTCGTCATCAATAAAAAAAACTTAATGAGTCAGCATAACTTTACCACTCTATGTCCTATCAATCGTGCTATGGAGAATGTGCTGTAATTACCCGGGCGGACAAGCGCTCCCAGGCCTGTTTGACCAGAGCTTGGTCCACTGACAGTTTCCCTTCCTTGTGAACAGGTTGGAGCAGCTGATCCGTTTGCTTTTTCTTCATTTCATATTGCACATGAAAGTTTTTGAATGCCTGCAAAACATAGAGACGCGATTATTGCCACAACTTTTTCTTGTTCAAAACAGGCCGTGTGTTTTTTTCCTTCCTAATCAAACTCACCTGGTATTTGTCAGTGAGGCTTCCTTCTGTAGCCTGGGCACGCAGCAAATCTCTCTCCAGCTGATCCAGAAACACCTTCAGCTCTCTAAGCATCTTCCTCTCTTCCCTCTGTCACAATCACATGATTAGCTGCTCAGTTTAAGCTCAAACTTAATCCAAAACCAGCTTTTTTCCCCTTAATCAACATGCCATTGGGACACTAAAATGACATTTTAAGACAGAAATGTGAAGATAAGGTTAAAAAGTCTGCATTAAAATTAGCAGCCCTGCACACAGAAGCAAGATCTGCATTAAGAGAAACAGTTAATTTTAGAAACAGAAGTAGAAAAAGCAGAGATTGATACGAGTATGGTATTTAAACATGCGGTATAGTAGAAAACTCAAGCGTTTACTTGAACATACCTCAAGCATTTGCTCTATATCTTGAGGCACAAACTTTCCAGGAAAGCATCAAGGCAAGCATCACAGAAAAATGCAAACACATCAAAAAGCCATAAGAACAGCAGGAGGAGAGTGAATGGAAAAATGAGATGAGGGAACACACACTCCGAACTGAAAGCATGCAGTACTCTGACCTGAACCCTCACCTGAAGCACTGACACTGACAATGCAAAAGTCGGAATAGAGCCAAGAAGCAGCTTGATGTACAAAAGAAAAGTGGATGGAACAAAAACAAAACGAATAAGTCTGTGATGAGACAAAATAAAGCATAAAAACTCAGCTGTGTTCATGCATCGATTTCTATTAGAGATGCACCGAGAAATCAAATGGTGACCAGAATTGGGCCGGGAAGTCTGAACATATTCCAGCAAGCTTGCTTTAGGAAAGGTCAGACATGCAACATTTGCTACAGATTTCTGATCAGTGCATTTCTAATGCCTGCAATAAAAGATCAAAGCTTTTTTCTGTCAAATGACAATTTGAATTTTTACAGTACTTGAAGAACTCAGCAGCAAATAAAGCAGATTTTAGTGCATAGCCTCTCCAGAGGGTCTTTTTCTTTGTCCATACATATTCAAATAACACTTTAGGTTTGTTGACAGGAGACAAAGAATAAATATTTCTTCATGTCCTGAAATAAAAATGTGCTTTCTGCTGCATGACCTGGATTGAGAAAAAGGTCAACTTGAACAAAGTACCTCATCCTGCTGTCCGTCACCCTCAGCGTGTTGAGGATTTGGGTAATGCTTGAGAAACTGAGCCACATAAGTCATGATGGACTTTTCATCTGGCTTGTCGACGTCCACATCTACAGAGCAACAAAATCATGATCTCAATCGCTGCTTTGATAAATCTTGAACAGCAGAAGAAAATCCAAGCCTTCAATAAAATTGAAACGCAGAAGCAGGGACAATACGCAACGAAGCTTTTACATCTGGTACCAACTGAACAAAAGACATTCCCTCAAGAGATTAAATCTACTGAGGCTGTCAGCTAATTATACATGTCTACTTTTATCCACACTGATGGCCTGACACTACAAATCAGAGCCAAGCTCCTGAAGCCACAAAGATTCTTATGCAGCTCTGTGTGTTTTGAAGCATCTTCTGTCGTGTCTGTAAGTGAAGCCAGGACTGCAGAGTCTGCAGTCTGCAGTCTGAGCGATGGGAAAAACTGAGTTTTAATCCTCTGAAAGGTGACATTGGCCTTCTTAGTATCAAGAACACTAATGTAAATCCGTTTGACAGAATTTCATATTATGTGTGCTTCTGTCATATCTAAAAGAAAAAACAAAAAACTGTTGACCATTTTTTGTGTAACTTGTTTAGAATAGCTGGCAACACTAAAAACCTTGAAGGCAAAAGCAAAAACAAAGGACAGAAACACGGAGACCTTCAGGATCCAGCAGGCGAGGAATGCCCAGCTCGTTTTCTGCAAGAGCAAAAGCTCCCTCTAAATTCTCCCTGTTGTTCCTCCGCCGCACCACTTCCATATCCACCAGATCGGGCCTGATGGCGTGAACGACCGCTTGAAAAGCGACGCCGCTACGCCAGCTGGGCCCAAAGTCCTTCACCTCGATTCCAAAATCCCTGAAAAACACAACGGTGAGCCGGTCCGGTGTGCAGGACTTTCAAAACGCGAGTTCGCGTAGAGCTTTTTGGCAAATTAACTGGATTAACATTTCTACTTTAAATTGGAAACTTTAAAAGTACGACATACTTGGCGGCTGTGCACTGCACCCATCTGAGCAGAGCCTTCTTAGCATTGCCCTGAAATTTGGTCGTGACCTTCCTCTTCATGGGAGGGCTTCCTGTTTCACAGCTGGCTGTACTGTCCACAGACGAGTTGCTGTTGGATAAGGCCTGGAGAGCTGGCAGGTTGCTGGTTAACTCCTCAATCTGGTTGAGACACAAACAAAAGCAAAATAAAAGAAGATAAGGGGGGGACAATGAGTAATATAATGAGTATGCCTGACTGCTTCAGGTAAAGTTAGCTGTGTGCAAACGTCTTGGAGCCAATGAGTCTCAACTTGTGGTACAAGTACAGCTGGTGGGATGCCTTTTGTATACTGCCAAAGATGTTCAATGTTATTTAATTTAAGTCATCAAATGGAGAGACAGCTATTTGTTACTATTTTAACAGTTTGAATGGTTTTTATAAATATGTCCTTTGTGATTTGAAAAATAAATATGAGTTTGACAGTCTTGGTGTATTGCCAATGAAAATAGATTTTTTTTTTCTTAAATGTTGGGTTTTAAAATGCTTGTCAGTATGGAGGTAGCTAGAAAAACTAGCACTCACTACTTGGCGCAAAAGGTTTGAGGACTGGCACAGATTGCGCAATTAACTGAAAGATTGAAAAGGTCTTGAGCATCTCATGCTGCGGATGCTCTTTATTATAAGATCTTGACAGTAAATCCTGTCGTACTTTAAGATTGCAACCATTTGGACATTTCTGACAGATTCCTTTAAGAATAGTACATTCCTTTAAGATACCCCTTTTTTGGGGGGGTATCTTGATATGGATTTACCTGAAAGTAGAGGATGATGGTCCATATCAAACCGAGGACAATGGATGGCCTCCCATCAGCAATGTCCGTGGCGTGGATGTTGACAAGTTTAATCTAAAACCAAATACCGAAAAAATGTCAACAGCATCACTTATTTTTAGAGAGAGAAACCCAAAGTGTCTCACACATAATTTTCCTTGGTTTTCATTCAGACCAACAACAACAATGAAAGTCATCAAAGTCAATACTTTGATGCAGATAAGTAGTGTCATTGTAAGAGGCAGAAGCATGAGTGAGAAGACGACCAGATAAAAACAAACAAGTTGACAGAAAAGCAAATGCACTACTGTGATTGCAAACACCGCTTTGCAGGACTGCGGCAACTTGCTGGATTTCTACACTCGAGCAGCTAAACTGCAGCACAGAGCGCACGTCGGTCGGGTTCTACTCAAAATGCATAAAAATGCAGACTATCGGAAATACTGGCAGCTCTCTCCCAAGTTTGGCAAAATATACATCATGCACCGCATGAAAGCATTGCGTGTGGCAGCACAAGATGCTCAACAGCAACTGACCGGTGATCCTCGGTACACAGACTGAAAGCAAACGTGATGAGAGAGAGAGATCACAACAATATAAGTTTCAGTCCTCCGGGAACCCGTCAGGAACTAGGGCAGGAGATTTAGCGACGGGTTATGTAATGAAGAAATCCTGTCATGCCTCTATGAACAAAGTGAATGTTTTACAGAAAGAGACGCTATATGCTCACTAACAAATATGCAACTAAACGTCATGCTTTCCAGAGAGACTTTCAGTCATTCAGCTAAACGTGTACATGTTTTTATTTGTAGTCAGATATGCAGCTGTGTGTCATTTTAACATGTCAACAACAGAACAGTAGAAAAAAAAGGAGCCAAGGCATTGACAGGGAAATTGCCAATTGCTGCTTTTATCATCTAATGCACTTGTCCAACTTTCTGTAACTATTTTACACATTTCTGGGGGAAATAGACTGAAAGAGCTATTTTCCATTTAAGTGAAATGTTAAAAGAGGAAGAATAAAGTATTTGACAGACTGTTTAAAAAGGAACCTTTAAAGATAAATAAATGCAAAGAGGTAAATTTAGTTGTATAAAAATGAGCGACCACACTTTCATTTTGTTCGTTAAAAAGAAAATAAATAAATAAAAACGTGCTTCACGAGCTTAATTAGGCTGTTTTTATTTCTCATCCACAGTTCAGTTTTCTTCTTGCATCTTTTGTGGTTAAAAGCTTCTAATCTCTTTCAGAAATACGGAAAAAACATTAAGCGCCATAATTTGATGCTGACCTTTCTGCCTTCGAGGAATTTGAGTGCAGTGCCGATGTTGGAAACCCAGTGTATCCTTTTCAGCTGGCGGCCTTGCTCGCAGGGCTGAGGACAAAGGACAGAAATGTCAAATTAATAAGCAAGTCAAGGAAGCTTTGTTGCTCAGTTCAGTGTGTTTCGATCATAAGATTCAAATGCGCACGCCATGGAGACAGTTTAATTTAGCTTTTTTTACATAATGTCTGAGAGATAATAACTTAAGTGGAGCTAGCTAATTTTAGATTTTATTTAATAGGCATAAAATGCTTATGGGATTGGTCAGGGGATTTTAGCAAATCTATTTTTACATATAACGACTCGAGAATGAATCATTGTGAGGAACAAATAGCTGAGAATCACAGTTATTTTACTCCAAAATTAGATTTACTTTTGCAAAAAGTAAGTTAGTTCCACGAGACCTTCATGTTAAAATACCCAAGTACAACACATCCAAGTCTTGGTAGAACCTATGCCAGGTGTGAGAATGGAAGATTTTTATTGTCGGTTGGTATGTCAAGCCACAACTGTGCGGTTTTCCAAAAAGACAGAGGTTGTGTTTCTAACTTCTGTTTACAAAAACCCAGTTTTGGAGAATCAACCAAAAATGCAAAAAAAAATAGAAGTATGAAAAATCCTGGAGACGTCTTATCATTTTACAGATAACGAGGAGGTTTGGATGTACGAAAAAAGGATGTGTGTTTCTTCAGTCAGACAGATGAGCAGTGAGATAAAAAACAAAACAAAACAAGAGCTTCTCACAGCAGAGAAGATCAGAAAGAAATTCTTCAAAGTGACTCCAAAATAGATAACTTTGTTCTTCAGGACAAACCATAAACTGAATTGTTGCATTTAGGTCTAGTAAGAGCCATCATAATTAAATGTTTCAGATGCTTAGAAAAATCTGTCGATGACCTTGATTTGCACACAAAACTTTCATTATAAGTAGGATTGGCGGTCGTCTATCCCCAATGAAAAAGTTAATATTTTCAAGAAATGGTCAAGTTCTGATTAAATTCCACACAAGACAAACAAACTCTTGTTTACCAGTCGTTGGCCAGACAGGACCTCCAGGAGTGCCAAGAGCTTCACCCCATCCTTAATGTCCTCAAAAAGATCGTTTACCTCTAGCGGCGGTTTATGCTGGTAGAGAAAAAAATAAAGCAAAACATGACAGTTTATAACTATTGAGAGCTGAAAAGAAATGCTTGTATGCTATAGAGTCCACACTGTGATAAAAAAAAAAAAACAACAAAAAACATTAGTATTCCAGTCCATTACCAGGGATGAGGAGGAACCAAATGCTGTTGGTGAGAAACAGACTTGTTAGCAGCCACCACTGAGCCTCCCTGCAGCTGAAAAGATGGTGCTTTTTCCACAGCAGTGGCGCGATGCCCAGTCCTCAGGCTACGCCGCTCATTTAACCCCAACAGGACATATTCTCAGGATATCATCTTATTTACACATTTAGAGCGTCACGCAGCCTCAAAGAGATTAAATGACACTATAATCTATTGTCTCAGACAAAATAAATGTTTAATCTCCAAAGCCAAAGTTTAATTAAGAAGCAAAAGTGCTCATGGGAATACTTTTTTTTGGCACATTATCCAGGTCATTTCCCAACTCGGCATACTGCATGGTGGAATTGCAATTGGGGCTATTTGGGGCAAAGCAGACAGCAGTCCTTTACAACAAATTGTCTTTTTCTTGAGACAATCACATTTTGAAGTAATATCTGCAGACGCTGCACCCTGCAGTGTGTGCAGGGCGCAGTGTTTCTTCTGCCTAAAGAAAAATGCGTGTTTCTTTAGGCAGAAGAAACACTTATTGAAATCATTTTTGTTTTTTTTTCAAAATTAAACTTTACGTAAAACTAACTCATTGTAAGCATCATGCTGCCACTACCATGTTTCACACCAGGAAGACATTTTCTGTTTTCTGGTATGAGGACTAAAAACAACTTAGATAAAATACAAATTGTCCATCGCAATTTTCAGAACCACGTGGTTTCATTCGATTTCAAATCACTTTGTGTTGGTTCATCACAAAAAGCTTGCAGTTGTAATGTGGGAAAAAAGAATAAAGTTCAGAATCTATGAATACTTTACAGATGCACCGTATCTGCACAAAAGCATCCAGCTGAAAATAATCCCCACCCTGGAAACTTAATTTTCTCAGTCACATGAAACTCCCAACTTTGGAAAAACTCTCCCGGAAAGATGCTTGATTGTAGAAAATCAGAGGAAACGGAAACAGGCGAAAGGAAAATGTGACGGCCGTAGGAAATGACAAATCAGATAATGTACGTTTTGCTGCGAAAAGAAACATTTAACACCTGTATATAGAAACCTCAGTTTTATCTGAAACTATTAAAATGAATTCATTATTAACTCTAACACTGCTCATTAATAGGCTTTTACATTATCCTTATTAGTATGCGCAGTTGGTGAGCTGGGCATGAATAATGAATAATGAAGTAACAGAGTGTCCCAGTGCTGGCCCACCACATAACTCAGATTCTTCTAAAGTTGTGAAGCCAAGCTTAAACTATTGTGGGCTGATCAGGCCCAACAAACAGACCAAGTAAACCAAATCTCTCTGCCAGATCTCCAGCCTACCAGATAATGATTTTAAACCAGGAGACTTCCCAGTATTTGTAGTTTTAACGCTTCTGTAGCACAAAAACTACATGCAATCGAATTCAGATTTTATTCCTTTCGAGACAAAATGTGTTCTAATACAACATGTGAGCATGTGTTATTGTTGTGAACTGAGTGCCTGTTAATTTAGAAGCATGAAACTCAGAAGCAGACGACTGCCTACAGGGAACTGTCCTCACCCTCTTGTTCTCCATCTGCACACCACGTTATTGTCCCTGCCAACGCTCGCCGCACACACACACACACGCGCACGCAAACACGCAGGCACACACAATCAGCATGAATAGCAAAACAGTACAGCAAATACCTACCCACACACACACAGCAGGAGAACTCCAATACAGATACAAACAGCACACACCAGTCTGAGTTATTCCACTAAATACCCCACATGTCCACACAAACACACTCCACTGAATCTATGCAGCCTCTTGTCACTTTAAATCCTTGTGAGAATCTTGAAAACTGAACAAAGGGTCTTTGTGTCGTCATGCCAAAATCCTTCAGTAGTTCTTGTCGCAGAAAAGGAATATTGTCTTGGGTAAATGTTCCCTCCTCACCAAACTTTGATTGCCAACACATTGGCTTCCATTAAACCTGATTTGATTTAAAGTGTTAAGGAATTAGGGGCAAACGATGCTGCTATTTGCACTTAAGTGAATAATCAGAGGGATTGTACTTAGTGTTGAAGTCATCTATTGTCTCCAATTATTTGAACAAGTGTTATAGGTCAAAAACCAAAAATACCACTTATGAAAGACAATGTTTAAAAGTATGGCAATATGTCACGTCAAACATCGTCCTGCTTTCCAATCAGGATGGGGTGAAGGAGCACAGCTACCAAGTAATATTACTCTGTAAGTTGACTTGTTGAATTTCTGAAATGTGCACCGTTTAAAACTTCAGATAAGTAACAGCTGCAGTAGTGTGTGCAATGGGAAGCAGTTCACACTTACCTTTGCTAAATGGGAATTGATCCATTTTGTGAAGGTTCTCTTCTGCACCGCTTCTTGCTCATCTGGAAAGTAACAAACATGAAGTTGAAATACTTACTCCAACACGACTGACTCGGGATGACATTTGGACGTCTCAATGAGGCAAAACAGTTCAATTAAAGAGACTAATAAATCAAACTATACTGTCAGTTTTTGCAAAAAATTAAAAATACACATAATTTACTATCCAGATAAATCATAGTTCTTATCCTGGTCAATATTTTCCATATAATGACAAATAAAACATGATGTAATATTAACCTTATATGTTTCACTATGCCATCAAGATGTCTTGTTCATGAGTTAATGATTACTTTTACATGTTTTGAAGCAGAGACTCATCTAAAAGACACTGGCCAGCGGACACAGTTTGATGCTGCTGATCTTAACTAGATTGAAGTTCTGGTTGTACTGATGATAAATCTCTTCTCCTGTCTCATGTTTTCTGCAGCCTCTGACAGGGTTTCTTTCAGATTGAACTAGATCTGGGATCTAGTTCAATCAGTGACGTGCGGTGAGGTTCGTAGCTGCTGAGGCACTGACTTAATCATGATCATATTTACAAATATAGAACCCCTGCATGTTATTGTTTACACGAGGAAATTTCGCGCATGCGGACCACGCTGGAAGGCAAAAAGACAATTCTTCCACATGTCATCCAAACTTAGACATGTAGATATCATTCATTTCGTGCTCTGCGCCACAGCAAAGGGGGAAAAAAAACGCTAAAGAACAACTCAAAACCACTTCTGTCTCGCTCTCTGTGTCAGTGCAGCTACAAGCAGGCTCGTTGTCATAGCAACTGACAACTACAAAAACAAACACGCAAAAACACAACACTCAAATATTTCCCACACAAAGAGCAGAACATTCATTCTGTTGCAGGAGTTTGGTTTTAGGCTTAATGTTTATTTTCTGATTATTAATAAGTGATTGCTGTGGTAAAAGGAGAAAACTACAAATATATTGCTGCACTTGACTTTACTGTGTGGCTAGCTCCCTGTTACTGTCGCTTACTCTGCAGTTGGGCTCATGAGCGCCCCCTGCCATGAGGCAAGAGAACTGCCTCGAATCTGTTCTCTGCCATTTCTGATCGCTCCTCAGCACATGAAGCACGTTACGCACACAGTTGGTGACAAAAAAAAAAAAAACACGGTACGTTATATACATAAGCTAAGTTATGGAACATCAATTGAAACAGGTAGATTAAATGTTTTGAGCTATTTTATTGACGATGTACAGACAAGAGGAGCATGCTCTCATAGACTGGCAGCCAGTGCAGTTAGTGAGAGGCTGATCAATCCCAGGTGAGGCTCAGCTCGCTGAAATTAAGAAAATTCAGCGTGTTTTGAAGAACAAATGATCAAAATTGGTTAAGCTGAATGAAAAATAAATACTTCATAGTACAAACCACAGGGTGAAAATAGCGATATAAATGATTTTATCATCATCTATTAGTTTTCCATGATGATGAGGCAGGTGAGGCAGAGACTCGCCTGCCTCCCCTGATCGCACAGTTCAATACATCTTTCTATTGGCTTTGTCTAACTTAACTTGTCCATGTTGGGGAAATGGAGCATGGTTCTGCTACCACCATGTTTTTACATGATGTGCTCAGAGGGGTGTGCAGTCTCTGTCCTCCAGTAGGAGGGCTGGATAAATTTAAGGCACTCTTGAAAGATTTTAGTTGATCTGATAATGTTGGGACCATGTTACATTTGATTCTCACTTCACCCATTATGCACCACTTCTGTTGGTTTGTCACAAACACAAACTCCCAGTGAAAGATCGTGATGTTTTCTGTTTTAGGACGAAAACATTTGGAAACTTTTCAGGAGTGTGAATACTTCTTTCAGCCACTGTATGGATACCCAAAACATGATACAAAAGGTAAATGCAGCACCTGCACAACAGTTGTTGTCATGTGTAATCTTTTACAGATGGTTCGTATTATTTTATTCAAATTCCCCTGCTCAAGTATGTTTTCTCTCAGGTCTCCAGCTGCGTCAGAGAAATACCGCACCGCACATGGTACAAGTGCAACTAGCAATGTTTAAAACAATGATTTACAAAAGCTTGTCAGTGTCGGTACAACAGATGCTGCTGACAAGCGCTCTAAAAAGGGAGCCGAGAGGAAATTTCTTTCAAACCCTCCACCCTCTGTGCTCAGAACCAACATGTGATTGTTCAGGTCACCTCCAGCCTGTCTGTGGCCTTTTAACACATTCAATCACAACGCCTCATGCATTATGCATCATTTATAACAAAGAAGCACATTTCTGTGCTTTCGTGGTGCTGCTGTCGCGTTGAGGACTGTGTCGTGCACGCCGGCTGGCTAGTGCTGCACTGCTTGGAGTGGCCATTTTTAAAACATCTACCCCAGAAACATATAGACAGCGATCACGTGTTTGAGGAAGCGACGCGAACGCGATACAGGGAGCAAAGACATCATTGACCTACAGGCTAACGCTTCATCACTGATGCACCGGGGGGAAGCCCAGTGAAGCATATCACACACATAATGACACGCACATACTCACACACACACACAAGCACGCAAACAAAAAACAAACAAAAGGCAGCACACACATCATATTGTGTTTGGCCATAAAGTTCATACACCTACAAACCATCAGCATTTTGAATGTCCTTATTTGCTTAAAAGATCAAAACGTCCAGCTTGTTGCCGTGCCACTTACCACGCAGATACTGAAAAAATCCTGTCACCAGATTTAAAGAAGTCTTTCTGACAGAAACATCCTTATAGAGAGCCATTCTACACCCCACTCTCCGGCTCTCGTCCTCTGCGTCTCATGAGTTCCACGGTGCATGTACGTGTGTCGGCGGGAAACATAAGATCCACAGTGGACAAAACGTGACAGAAAACCCCCCCCCCCAAAAAAACACAGCTGTCCTTTCACCTCCTTTTTATCCAGCAGGAAGCAAAACAGATCTGGCTGCCTGGTTTCCCCGGTGAAAGCGAGAGCTGCTGGAGGCTGTGATGAAAATGTCCCCTCCTCCCTGACCCTCTCACACACTGCCAGACGTGCACACACACACAAACACACAGATGGCAAACCAGAAACTCTAATAGGTTGGGTGATCTACAATCCCATCCTTCCTTCTTCCTGTGTTGTTCCCATCCAGAGGAGCCATGGCTGTGTGGATGTGCACAGCCCTAGCTGCACTGCCTCGCTGTCTCATCATACCATCTGAGGCTGGAGAGGGCTCAGCCAGGAGGCTGGCTCAACCAATCAGTGAGCGAGAAGGGTGTGATGTCACAGCCACGGATGCATTATCCCGATTTTAAGCTTAGTTTGTGTGTGTGTGTGTTGTGTGCTTCTCTGTGTGTGTTAGCCATATTTGCCTGCAAGACATGTCTAATCCTCTATGACTGAAACACTGACTGCCGTAGCAGTATCGTTTTAAAATCAATAATGACCTGACTTGCTTTTAATCAGTTCAAATTAAATGATGTCTCGGGAGTCCTATAGATTCGGGAGACAGAACAAAAGCTGCTGCATGAGGCAGGTCCTGGTGCAAGTCATTTTAATAATTAAGTCTGAGGCTGCTGAATGACATGTACCACCTGCTCTCCCCTTGCTCCGAGCCCACACCATTGTGACGAGAAAACAGGACACACCCACACAGGGATTCCCTTTGCAAAGCGTCATGTGAAAGCTCAAAAGCACATCCATTGTTTTTTTGCAGCAGCAAGCAGAGCCATCTCAGCTCTATTGCTCTGAATATCACACATGAGCAGTAATGAATGAAGTCAATAACAGCTTATAATCATTTTTGTGCAGAAAAAGCCTATTATTTCAGGTCCCAGAGCACACTAAAAGGCTTTTCTTGTATGTTAAAAAACAACCCCGAGGTTCTATTAATACTGGTTTATTCAAGTCCTGTCCCAGAAAAGCTACTTCCTCTTTCATAAGCAGGAAGCTGTTTGTAGCTACGAGAAAATTTTACTGGACAGTTTTTATTTCTACTCCTGTGCACCACAAATCTGGAACACACTTCAAAACAGCCGAAACACTGAGTTCCTTTAAATCTAGACTAAAAAACCCTTTTGAAATGCAGTCATGAAACATCAATCAATAATCTGATGTGTAATCATGGTTGACTGTGTGCTCTGTGAATAGAATAGAATTAGAATAGAATTTTTGTGTTTTTATGATGTAAAGCACTTTGAAATGCCTCGTTGCTGAAAGGTGCTATACAAATCAAACTTGATTGATTTGATTGAGTCGCCGAGAGTTCAGACGCTCAAAGGAACTCTAATTAAATCATTTACAAAAGTTTATCCTTTGTGCCACTTAATGTTAAGATGTTTTATTGCGTTTCTTCTCTCTTAAAACCTAAACATCCAGAAAGAATAAAAAATGATCAACTATGACAGAGTAACTCTTGGGCAAGCGAGATATGTTGGATCCTGTTATTTGGCGAGACTGAAGGGAGCGCACATATATCATTTTTTTAATTCCCCCCCCCCAAAATAAACAGCTATTGAAAGCTACGGCAACTGAAGAAGAGATTATATATACTGTGTATCATTTAATCTGCAAAATAATTTGTTTTCAAATCGATTTTGGTCTCATCTGAACAAAACGCCTTATTCCACATGGCTTGTAGGGTCATTCTACATATGTAGATGATTTATTGAACAGGATTCAGCTGGATTTTCATATCGTTTAATAATCTAACCCAGCTTCAAAGAGCTCCACAACTTTATCCCTGACCTACCTGTGTTTTTAGATCTTCGGTTTGTTCATTAATATTTGAACTGAGAAGTTACTAAGGACATAAAACGCTTAGTTTTATGTTAGTAAGTGGATTCCTATAAAATGCATTCGCTGGATCTGGTTATGTTTCTTGTTTGTGCACATCCTTAGCAACTGAGACCTTTAGATGACAGCTATGTTTATCTTCCAATGATATTACACACTGGTGGACTCTGTTTACTATTTAGGTTATTTCTAAATACAACTGACTCTGCTAGGTTTAATTCAGGGAATCAGAGTTAAGGGGGAGGAATACAAATTACTGACAGGTTTTTATAGATTTTGTTGTAGCAAAACAAACAAACAAACAAAAAAAACCCCTGAAAAGAAAGATGATTTTATTTCCACCCTACATTTATGCACTGTTTTCTCCATAGCATACTTTTGTAAGGTGTATATTATGTGTCAGATAATTCTTTTAAATCAAAGAAAGAGCACTAAAAACAGCGATAATCAGCTCTAAAATCTGATTCCTGGCGGAGCTGGGGGTAATTAAATATGTCAAATCATTTGCTAACTGTTTTCGCATTTCCTGTCTGACATATTTGTGAAACCCACAAGAAGGAGCCACGCTTCTGGTGTACCAAAGCACAGCAACTACCTGCCAGTCCGTCACCAGATGCTCCTAATAGCAAACAGGAGAGCGTGAAACCAGCAAAAACATGAGCTACTGCTCGAAAGGAGGAGGCATATTCACGACTTTATGAAGCCTCTGCACAAATCTACATAAACACAAAAGTGTGGGCTACTAATTAAAGTGATTCACAACATTATAGACTTTGCTCAAGTCAATAATTCATGTGCTGTTGCTGAAGCCGAAGCGGGTCCTCAGTAAACCTCTGTAGGATGCTTTTTAATGACAGGAAACTGTGTTTGATTACCAGAGAAAAGCCCTGCTGCTTGCCATCAACACTCCACCTAAAGCTACAGTCACAAAAACTCCTTCCAGCTGCTTCTTGAAACCCAATTCCACCTGCTGACTCGGAGCACGGTTGTGCAAAGTTACACCGTGTCAGTTCCACTTTTTACCGAAAAAAGGTCATTCATGCATAAAGACAAAGGATATTTATTAATCACCATAGTGATGAACACAGAGGAAGTACTACCTCTCTCTACAGCAGAAACCGGGTACAACTGGCACAACCACAGGAAAAACGTTTCAAGCAGCAGTTCTGGTAACACGCCATCACACGCAGATATTTCCAGGTATCCTACATTTTCAAAAGTACCCATACACTTAAGCATAAGAGCTCATATTTTCAGGCTACCAATCATTTTTGCTTGCCAAGGGCACAAATGGTATCGGGTTTAGCTCAGTGCTTTATCAGTGAATTCTGCGAATGTCAAACCACAGAGCACAATCAACACTGATCAACTTAAACAGGAAATTCTTAAAATGACTCAATTTAGGTCGATCTCAGCAAGTCACGCTTCAATGGGATCGAGAGTTTGACCACACTGGATTAAAACTGTTGTGTTAAATTAGATCTTAACTTTTTCAAACCTGAAACAATAAACAAAGCAGCTTGACTGTATGCAGTTTAGTCACAGGATGTGACAGGAATGTTCTTGTTGTTTCAAATAAGATTAGCTGGTGGAAAAAAATAAAAATAAAAAGAGACGTTCACAGTGAATCAAATCATACAAATATGTGACCCTATAATGCGCTCTATGGCTCGACGTGTTCAAGGACAGTACTTTCTTTTCATTTTTCTCAGTAATAATGAGTTAAAAGACAATCTAGCACAAGGGAGTTTGAGTTTGTCCATCAGGTGGCGTGTATGTGTGCATGTGTGCGAGAGCCTCCTGCCTTGCAAATGTTGGCGAACTTCAGTCGGGGCACAGAGCCAAGCCTTGAATCAGCACAAATGTTACTGTGCAGTAGTGCAGGAGGAGAGGAGGCTTGGCTCGCACAGTGGCAAAGCCGAAGAGTGTCACTTACCCTGCAGCTTCTGCATCACATTGGCTATGTCCACAGACGACCGACCAAAGTGCCTCGGAGACGCCATGTCGACTCGTCGCAGTTGTCTCACAAGGTGGGTCACTGATGCCGAGAGCAAGAGATACTTCACAGCTGTCCCGAGCGGGACATCCCCTCCGCCCCTCCTTCTCTCTCTCTGTCTGCCTCGCTGTCTAATTTCACTGCAGGAGCAGGTCCAATTGAATCTCAGGTTTCATGCAGGTACATGCAGGTTTATTGTCCAATAGAGGCACTTCTTCCATGCAAGTACTGTAAAAGAAGGTTTTTTTTTTAAGAAAAAAAAGGCTGTTTAAAGAGTTTCTGCACCTGTTAGCGAATATTTTAAACGCTGTTTAGCACTGCAGTTTAGTTCAAAGACACAAGTTCATTTCCTAAACTAATCAAAGTATTTGATTGCATGACCTCTAAGTTATTAGTCTAAGAGTAGAAATCCTCAACGTATAAGTCTGAGTAAACAGAAGTGGTTTTATTACATCACATGCGTCACATGTTTTGTTTCACAATAGAAACAGCAGGCAATTATTTTGCCTGCTGATGAATTAGCCATGTTCAATAAGTTAAAATGTACCTCACGATCACTCTTGTTTGTCAGGTTAAAACAACCTTTGAGCACCTATTATTGGTCTGACGTACTATTGTAATTTTAAATGATCTAATTAAATTATGACCTGCTGATTTTAAAGTTATAATGATATTAATATTATGCACTAACTCTTGCAGTGTGCATATTCCTTCCGCGTGTGTTAATAGGTTTCAAATTTATAAAAAAAAATGGTACAGAATAATAAAACAAAATCTACAACATATTTTTAAAAAGATAACTAATAGTAGCTCTGTCTAGACTCCAAACAAGGTCGCAATTGATGTTATTATCTAATTTTTGTAGAATTATACACAATTGTCTGATTGGCTGATTTATGCTGTGGACAGAGAAAAGCGACAGTATGTTGAGCTTTACAGTATTACCCAAAAAGGGTAATGTAACAGACCTGTGATCAGCCAATTGGCTCAAATGGACGTGTGGACATACACTGCATTGAGAAAAAACTAACAGGAAGTCACACTTATGGCTAAATTTAGGCATACAGCTGCAAACATGCGCAAAAGTGAATTATTCTCTATAAATTCGTAGGGAAGTAGCAAATCAAACAGTTACAAGTTGCATTCGCAGTTTAACTGCGGCGGACATAATTGAGGTAGTTTGAGGAAAACCAAAAACCGCGACAAAATGTTGAGTTATCCCCATTAAAAGGTGTGTAAACTATCGTGGCGCGCGCTTTAACTTAACCCACGATGTGACGTGTTGTTACGTCAGTGTTAAGGTACGCTGCCCCACAGTAACAAATAGTTAGCAAAGTTAGACACCTGCTGAGGTATTTGTACGACGGAGGCGGCGTTCACTAAAAGCCCGTTAAGTAATGGAGGAAGTCGCTAAAAAAAAAAAAAGAAAAAAGCACCAGATAAACAGTGATAATTACCGTGGAAGCGCTCGCAAATGAACCCAGACGCCCGACAAAACACACACTAACACCGACGTACTGAGATAACAAGCGCAGTTCATGTATGTGTCCGACACGAAGTGGCACATTGTCTTACCGCCTGTCGCGGCGCAGAGCGTGGAGAACTGGAGGAAGTACCCGTGCGTGTCTGTGTTGCCCGGTTGCCCATGGTAACCCTGAAAATGAAACTTGGCGGTGAGCATCAGCTCAGCGGCGGCCCGCGAGCTGGAAACCACAAGAAACCCAGCGGCATGATGCTGGCAGAGGGAGGGAGGAGTCGGAAATATAGTCCAGCGGCTTTACACACGAGTGCATTTGCATTCTGGGCAATTTTTCTTTTCTTTTTTTAAAATTTTCTAAGAAACTCCTGGAACTCATATTCAGATTCTTTGCACAAAATGTGAGATCATTTTAATTGTTTAGTTCAGTTGATTTGGACAAATAATGCTCATGAAAAACTGAAGTCCAGTATTTAAAAGCAATGGTTCCCCGGAAAAGATCGTTACTGTAGCGGCTGGCTATTTAGAGTGTTGAGACGGAAAGTTGAGTGGAAGGAAAAAATATGCTAGAAAAAGATACACAAGCAACAGGATCGTGTGGCATTGCAGGGACCACAGCTTGAAGAGTCACTATACAGATGCTGATTTCCTTTTCCAGCACGTCTCATGACCTGCCCGTCCTGCCAAGATTACCTGCTTTGAAGACCATAGATTGGCTGTGCTTGACTGGCCAGAAAACTCATCTGACCTAAATCTCACAGATGAGCTTTGGAGCAGAGGAGGATATAATGAGAAAGATGAGAGTCAGCAGACCCAATGATGAATGAGTTGGGCTAATTCCTTCTGCTGTATAACGACCAAATCTCAAATGAATAAAACTATAAACCAGTCTTTGAATCCCTATATTTTTGTAGTATTTTTAATAGTTTTTAAGTTCATCAAAATTTCTGTCATACTTTATATTTATAAAATCACTTAAAAAAAAAAAAAAAAAAAAAGATGAGCCCATTTGGAAACTGTGTGGAAAATTGTTTGATTTCTCCCATTTTAATAATGATTAAATAACACACACAAACTCACCCGTCTCTTTGTACAACATGAGTCAACAGAAATTCAACATCTTTCATTCATTTTAAGGAGCCCATAAAGGTCATTTCAGGTCCGACCTTTACAATGAAACAGTTGCAGTTTCATTGTAAAGACTCGACTGCCACCTGCTGGACAACTCCTGCAACGCGCCTGCGTCGACGTCAAGGATGTCACGGTTCAATCCCGAGCCCGAGGGGAAATGTGTAGTCATTGTGACAAAGCCCTTTCTTCAGACTTACAGGAGGAACAAAAATATAACAACGAGTCAAATGAAATTCTTTACCGAAAAGAAGCTGCAGAGGTTTTTGCAGCAACTGCTCAGCTGAAGAAGTTTTGCAATGTTCTCAGTCTTGGAGCAAGAGTGGGAACACTGCAACAATGGGAGGAAATCCCCACAGAGACCTGATACTCTAAAGACACTGGATTGGTTTGGCAGAGTTTTATGGGTCTCCTTGCACTGATTGTTGTCAGGAAACTTGGAATAATTTGAATTATTTCCCAGGTGTTGCACTTGAGCAAGAGAGCTGTGTTTTTGTTTGGATGTTGTTCATTTTGACTTAACCAACTTTTTTCTTATTTATGGACCGTGTGCATCCTCTGTTGTGTGATCATAGCAGGACACATGCTCTGCTTTCATGTTTATGAAAGCACTACTAACATGAGTTTTTTTTTTTTTATGAGGTATTGATCGTAAGGAAATGATGCAAAAGGAAGTAACACTGCTTCCTAGTGTTATGTCCCACGCAGATAAGCGCCGCGTTTACTAAATTTAAAGCCGGAGAGGGGAAGGAAGCATGACAGCAAGGTTTCCGCCACACCAAAAACTGTTGGGATTGAAAAGCCTGTCTTGGAAAAAAAAAAGAAAAAAAGCTCAGTTTCTGTGAGCGTGTGAGTCCGTGTGGAGCTCAAAAACCAGCTCATGGTGGGAAAATGGCACTAAATGAAACGAATGCATTTTTGGAAATATTAAAATCATTTAATGTTGGTAAGTGGATCTTAACTTTTCGGTTACAAAGTTCTCTTTAAAGGGCTTTTGTTGTCGTTGTTGCAGAAGCTACTTATATGCAAAGAGTATAGACAGAGATGTGTGTCAAATGTATTTTGTGTAGTTTCACAAAATAAATGCAATTTCACAAAAGAATGATAATCTGTTAAAGTTAGTCTAAACAATGGTTTGTATAATGCAGCAGGTTTTTTTGCGTATTGAAATTTCTTAATTTGCTTTAGGTACAGTTGGTATTTTCCTTATTGTCTTCAGGTTAATTTAAAAAGGTTTTTATTCGCTTTAGTTACAACCTAAAGTAATTTTGTTTGAAGAATATATATATATATTTTTTAATTGTATTTTGATCTTTGAGTCTGTTTCCCTTGGCCATTAAGTTCCTTTCTTTTAAAAATGCAACAGAAACCAACCAATTATCATTGGCAGTACGTCCGTATTTCAAAAAGAACATGAAACCTAATAATAACAATATGCAGAGATTTGTTTCAACTTCGTCTGCTTGTTCTTCAGCAGGGTAGAGCCGCAGCACATAGCCTGTGAACCCACACACCGTGCATGATGTAAGGTCTTATGTAAAAGTGGCCATTTACAGCAGTATGCGCAACAATAAGTCAATACACCACAGAAGAAAAACAACTGCTTGGCACAGACCATTCCGGTAACACTTGTCTTCCTGTTGTCCGTTGTGGCCGAGGGTTTAAAGTGTTGTTGAAATCACCGTCTGGGGAAATAATTTCCCTCGTTTGCAGAGCAACACAATGCATCTGTCCGCCCACTCCACCAAACATTCCCATTTCATCTGTCTTTGCCTCCCTCGGATGACTCTGCGTTGCTGCTTTGTCTTCATCCAGGTGATATGATCCTAGCCTTCTGCTTATCTATTCTCGTGGGCCTGCTGCTGGGAGCTCTGATCTACGTTCTGTTGACCTGGGCATCAAGACGGCGGGCCACGGCCAGGATCACACGGCGCTCCAAAAAGAAATCCGGCAGCTCGAGACGTGACCCCACGGGCAGCCAGTTTGGCCTTTACCGAAGCACGTTCCTGAGTGTTTATAGGCAGCCCTCTCTGGAGCCGGTGGGCCCCTTGGGGAGTAAGCCCGGCCCTGAGACGTCCACCTTTCGGCCGCTACCCAAAAAGAGCAGGCCCAGCCTGGACATGGGAGACGACACGCGGGTAACCATGTCAGAGGACACAGTGGCCATGGACTCTTCTGATTCAGCCTCCCTCGTACCAAGCAAGAGGAATTCCTTCTGGCTGGGCGGCAACGGGCTTAAAGGATTCCTTCCCTCACACACTCCACCTCCTGCATATGACAGTGTCATCCATGCCTTCCAGGAGACTTGCACTTAAAGCTGTTGGTATGACAACAAGAACTGAATCTGCTTTTTTCTTTGTGAAGCATCTACAGACTGTTAAAACAGACTACTGTTGCAATGTTTTTGTAATAACTACACATTTAGTTTGATTTTTTTTTTTTCTTCTTCAATGAAAAAGCGCTACAGTGGCTCTCGAAAGCCATCTCGGTTAATGACTTTTGGTGCGTTCACTCCAAACGTGGAGCATCGGACACGCTCTATGCATCAAACGCTCCAAAAGGTTTGAATTGGCCCTCGACGCGCCTGATGCTCAAAACGCGCCATAATTGTGGCTTTATAGAAATAAATGTGGGAAAACAACCTTATTGTTTTACCTTACTGATAAGAGCTAAGGTTTTTATCAGTTTAATCAGATTTATTATAAATAATGGTGGTTATATACCGTAAAAAAAATGTAATAAGTTACATTAAATTAGATGTGCTTGACGCAAATATGATCACAGATTTCTTGGTTTTTAGTTGAATTGAGCAGACTGAAAGTCACGTCATGTGAAAAGTTTCATAGCTGACTTATATTATATCTAACCTCATTTTTCACATCACAACCCGCTATAATTTTATTGTCTCCAAATAACTGTTCTATTTTTTCCTTGGAAATCCTGAAAATTTCAATTTCTTGTATCAAACCAAAGAATAACACACTAACATTTAGTGGAAGAATTAATGCACAAAATATTAGCGATGATCTTTTTAAAAAAAAAAAAATCATATTTGCATGCAAATTTTTCAATCTATATAAGTTCTATATTGAAATAAATAGTTTAAGAACGGTTTATACGTGTTGCAGGTGTGTTGGGATAGTGAAACTCCAAATGTAAGGAATATTTCTTCCAAATTTGGATTGGAACATCTGGACTCTATGAGCCACCGTAAACCACGGAAGTCAATTCAATTTTTGAAGTGTTTGGCAGAATAAATGCATCAAAAATACACTAAGCTGTAATGTTAAGCTACGCTCCTTTTCCTTTAAAGTATTTCCACATAGCTTTTGCAAATCAGTGACTACCGTACTGCATCACTTCCTGAAATATCGCACCGCCTAAATCTCATCAGACACGTATGTTTGATTGTTGGGGAGGATTTCATTACACCAAACCACCCAGAAGTTATGATCACTCTCATTCAAACATGGCATCCTCCTACAAGAGGCCCCGGTGTTTGTAGGAGAATGAAGTGACAACATACATCTGTAATTTGTTGGTGGGCGGAGTCAGAAGTAACTGACATATTGTAAGAAAGATGGATAAATGCTATTAATGATCTGATTGTTAGATTTCTACTCAATGTTGAAGGCTTGTCTAATAGCCTTACTAGAATTAAATAAAAGTCTGGTCTTTGGCCTTCTGATGGTGAAGGTGTTATGTTGTGTATTTAATTTCCTTATCTTGCAGCAGACAGTCACTTTATTTAGCATCTCATAACGAGACTTTTTTTGTTTAGATGTGAATGTGTATGATTGTCTGTCTTGTGCGTCACTGAGCTGGACTGGTGTCCTGTCCAGCGTTTACCCTGTCCAGTGATAAGCAGTGGACGGATCATTCATCCCTTGTTGAGCTACCCAGGTCGTAAGTCATGTTGCTCAACCCTCTTCTTTGGTAAAATAGCTTTAATATTATAGATTTTGATAACCTAGGCCACTATGCAACATCCCTGAATCCAAACTTGAACATATATAAAGATACAATCAAATCTACCCTGAACCTTTCATATTTGTCTTTAGCAAACGCCTCAAGTTGGTCTGGATCTAAATAAGTATATTGTCACTTTCCCAAAATGATGGCCTAAGCCATTTTTGCCAAAAGTGTTTTTTGGCTAAATCATCTTTTGGCAAACTATCAAAAACTTAAAAAAAAATTTTGGTAAGCTTTGTGAAGTTCTGGGATTTGCCTTTGGCGTTTATATATTTCTATTTACAGCCAAACCCAATACAACACCAGATAGTGTGACTATATTTGGTATAAGTCACCAAATAGTGACTTATTTTGAAAGTTCACTGGAAGTGTTATTATTTGTTTTGCTGCTATTCGAGCCTTGCAACGAAATTTCGCTTAAAATTTAAATGTACAGTAGGACAATAAAGTGACTCTGTGTCTATGTATATCTATGTCTAGGCAACAGCCACCAGCAGTAAAATATGTATGAAATGATACAACAATCTAACTTCCATAGCTCTGCTTTATTCTGTCAATGTAATTTTCGTGCTGTTATAAAAATACTGTTAAAAATCCCCAACATGCCCCAATATGTGATATTTAATTTTTTCCCCCCATAAAAGCAAAAACTCTGCAATTAAAAAATAAATGTCAAAAGCACATGGTTTAAATTTTGTTGCACTGTCTATTTATTTATTTATTTATTTATTTATTTATTTATTTATTTATTTATTTATTTATTTATTCAGTCAATTTTTTTTAAAAAAAATATTATTAATTTGCAGTCTTTAGAGTATTTTTAATGATTTCTTGGAAACAAATAGCAAAATTACAAACCTAACGATGCTCAAGGTAACATCCATCGCAAGGACTCGGCGAAAGAAAAATGCAGATTGTGCGATTCTGCCAGGAATCGCAGCTGCACACTGCACGGCAGGTACGCTTACAGAGAGTGGGTGCGCCGGACGAGGTTGCCATCCAGAACGGAAAACCCCCGTTTGCGCGAAGCAGGAAACACTCGGAAGCGTTTGAACGATTTGTTGGCCTCCGGGGGAGGGGGGATGGAAGCTGATACGAAATGAAAGTCGGAGTCGTTACATTTAGCTGTTCCTGTCGCGGTGAACAATTTTGCGTTTGGCGCACGGGTTGAAGCCCTGCAGCATTTCCACGCCACCTGCCTCATGGCAACCCCTCTTAAAGGCACAGGCACAAAGTGCGCCAAAGGAGAAGCGCCTGGCAACACTACGGCACTGTCTATCATTTCAGGACTAGCAGATAGATATTCTTATCTTGGTGACAGGTACGTACCGCTTGTAATTAATGTAAATGTAAACATATTTATTATAAGTGGGCGCATGTGTCATTTTTAAGCCCCTACACCCGTCTCGGTATGAGCTCTGACTCAGTCAGACAGCTGGGTGATGCGGGGTACGTATGAGACGCCTATGAATAAGAAAGCGCCAGATGCAACCTGTCATTTTGTGAGGTTTCTAAACGAGCTGCTTTGTCTTCGACTCACAATTCACTCCAAGCCCTTCGTCAAACGTGACTCGTTGCTATTTTAGCAGCTTATTGACGTTCACGTCACAGTGCAGTCGCTCTAAACACTGAAGGGTTTTTATGTAATATCTGCGACGTCTGAGTAAAATATCCGTGCGTGATTTCTGCTCTGCCGGTAACGGGGAGGCGCGGACAGCATCAGTACCCATGGAGACCAGAGCTCTCCAATGCGGTGCTGGCGTTGCATAGACACGGAGAAACACTGAATATGAGCGGCGATGCTCTGAATGACACCGCCGTTTTCCAGCTGAAAATCTCTTCATTCCATTTACTTGTTGAACTGCTGCGTTTTGTTTTTCTTTTATTTCTACCTCCCACCCCACTGACGTCTTTTTTTTTATTATTATTATTTCTTCCTCCACTGCAACAGGACCGCACACGTCTCCGGGATGGGTGACTGGCATCTGAGGAGGCACGCATCTCCAAATGGCAAATTCTAAAGCGCAGATTTGAATGAGTGGCTGGATGAATGCATGGATGCATGCATGAATGAAGGAAGAGCTGGATCCCCTCTGGCTGTATGATGCATTTTGCCTCCCTATTGTAGGTCCCCTTTTAAGCACCAACAGGAAAACAGCCATTACCCTTCAGTGCTTCATCTGGATGAAAATATGGACACCTTCAGAGGACGCGTTTTGATTCACCATGCCCAGGAACTATGAGGTATTTCAAGCCGCTGTCAAATTGTGTCACGTAATGTCAGCCGGCATACATCGAATATGTGCAGAAAATGACTCCAACTTAAATGTGTAACACGTTGAACGATTAGCTTTTTTTGAAAGCGTGGTAGAAGAGAATACTTCTTTTTTTTTTTTGACATAAAGGAAAGGACATGAATATCTTAGCTCTGGTTCGCATTCTCAGAATTTCACATATTTCATCTATGTGCTTTCATTTCATTTTGTGAATGATGATCAATAGAGCTGTAGTGATGATGTAACCCACAGACAAATCCTGGAGCTGCTCCATGAGCAGTGAATAACAGGGACTACAGCAAGAACATTATGAGCAGTCGTAAGTGGCACATTGAGTGATTCACTCGTACTTGTTAGGATCCGTGCTGCCAGTCAAAATCAAATTGCACAGAATTTTCGAAAACAAAACAAAACACTTTAAGTCTCCTGGTTTTATTTGTCCGCCTATGTTGCTTGGTTTGTTGCTGGTTTGGGCCGCTGCAGTGTAGCCCTCTATTGTAAGGTGAAAGGGAAATTACATATTCTACCAGCGAACATCTGAAAAGTGTGGCATGTCTTTGAGTTCAGGGTCTCTTTCCTATAATGTCCTTGAGTAAAATTTAATTCGGGTCTGTCTACAGGATGTTTGAGTCTCTGAAGCCGTGGAAAGACTTAAAAATTGCTCTTCGTCCAGTCTGAGCTAGAACAACTTTGCGAAGAAGAAGGTCCAAACATTTCAGTCTCCAGATGTGAAAAGCTAGCCCAACATTCCTGCAGCTGTATCTGTAGGAAAAGTAGAAGAAAGCATTGGCTCAGAGGAGCTGAACACAAATGCAAAGCACGCTTGTAAAAACACGGAAAATTATTTATGATCATTATCGTCTACCTCAAAATTCTACACTAATGTGTGTTGATCTGTCAGCTAAAGCCTCAGTAAAATACATCGCAGGTAGAGGTATCCCGAGCTTCCCTGAAAAGGCATTTTTGAGTAAAAACGTAGAGCCACGCAGCAACACAAACCGAAAATGTACTCAAGATCCAATACAAGTCGCCACGTTGTGTTGCTGCAGCTCCAACGCGTCGCTTTCTCTTGTCTCGCGCAGCAGCCTGGCCAGTCAGTAGGGATGTTGGCCGCCGTGGAACATGGTCCCATCCTGTGCAGCGACTCCAACATCCTCTGCCTCTCGTGGAAGGGCCGGGTCCCCAAGAGCGAGAAGGACAAGCCGGTGTGCCGGAGACGCTACTACGAGGAGGGCTGGCTCGCCACGGGGAACGGGAGAGGAGTCGTCGGGGTGACGTTCACTTCGAGCCACTGCAGGAGGGACAGAAGTACACCGCAGAGAATCAATTTTAACTTGCGAGGACATAACAGTGAGGTATTTTAGTGATATTTTGTTATACTCAATGTGTAATTTGCAATAATTAAGACGTTAAGTGCCTTAATGGCCGCTGTCAGTGGTTCCTGGGCTGTTCTTGAACATCCTAACCAATTTGTTGTGACAAGTTGGGATCAGATGGTTGAAACTTGACACAATCAAAGGGCTCCTCAAATGTGGACTACTCCTAAAAAAACGATTTTGATCCAAGAAACCAAGCGATTGAAAGGAAGCTATACCAATTGTGCCAGAAGGAAAATAATAAAGCGTAAAAGTAAGAATCAAATCATTTTCAGCTTTTGCTTAAAGTCGCTTTCTTTGCCCCAAAGGGCCTTATTGCATTCACGAACTTGTCGTTGGTTTTATTATTAGTACATATTTCTTTCTGCTGCTATTTTTATCCGCCTGTGTGCTGACTCTCCTTCCAACTGCTATGGCTCTTAAAAGCCTGTTCTGCCTCAAAGTCTTTTTTTAGACTCGTGTTTATGCGGCACATTACTCCTGAAAGTTTCTCTGCGCAGACAGCCACCGGTGCTTTTAGAAAATGGAGGAAAGCTTGCTTTGCTCCTTTGCAGGTCGTCTTGGTGCGCTGGAATGAGCCCTTCCAGAAGCTGGCTACCTGTGATATGGAAGGAGGCATCTTTGTGTGGATCCAGTATGAGGGAAGGTGGTCTGTGGAGTTAGTGAATGACAGAGGAGCCCAGGTGTGCAATTTCATGATTGTGTTTCAATAAATAATAGTAATAATAATATACATATTTTAAAAACCGCAGCATGCATTTGTTACAAATATAAACCCTGTCGTCGCTTTAGTTGTTTCACACCAATACCCAGAACGGTATATCTTATCTCCCTTCAGGTGAGTGATTTTACTTGGTCACACGACGGCACCCAAGCACTCATCGCTTACAGGGATGGCTTTGTGTTAGTTGGCTCGGTCAGCGGGCAGAGACACTGGTCCTCAGAGATCAACCTGGAGAGTCAGATCACCTGTGGCATCTGGACACCTGATGATCAGCAGGTACAAGACGCTCTGCTGAGTTTCTAGTATCAAAACATCCTTGGTGGTACAAACACTGTCTCCATTTAACGGCGGCTTTGTTATTAGTAACACGGTTATTGTTATTGATCAACTTTCCCTTAGGTGTTGTTTGGGACAGCAGATGGGCAGGTAATAGTGATGGACTGTCATGGACGGATGCTCGCTCACGTGCTGCTGCACGAGTCTGACGGCATCGTCAGCATGTCGTGGAACTGCCCCGACTTCCTGGTCGAGGACAGCACAGAGAGCGACACGGACTCCGACGACAATATCCTGCCTTTAGGTACGACTGTTTTCTCCCTCTCTCTGCTCATGGCAAACATCTAATGAAGGAACGGAAAAAATCTTAGGCACGTGTTGCTTTTCTTCCTTCTTCCAAGTCCGAAGAGTCAAGCCGTTGTTGACAGTCACCTTCTTATCAGGAGACATCAGTTTGATGAACAACTATGATGATCTCTCTCCGGCTATTATTCGTTCAGGACTGAAAGGTAAGACACTGCAACAAGGTCCAGTTTTCATATTTGGTAAAGGTAAGGTAGCCATTGCTCATGGTGTCTTGTTCAATTCTGCAACTGTGAGATGCATCCCTGCTCCAACACATCAGAATGTGTTCAGCTCTTCAGAGTCCTTGTATCGGGCCATTCATTGTATTCAGGTGTGTTGGAGAAGGGAAGTATCTAGCGTTTGAACAGAACAGAAATTGGGCTGATCTATGCCAGACCAATTCCAGGTCTTGAATTTGTTTATTAAGAAATGCTGATATTGCCACTTCAAGTTCCAGCCCACATGAGTAAAAATGACAACTTCATTGTCCCCAAATTTCTCTCTGATTTAATTTTCCTCACTGTAGATGTGGAGGCCCAGTGGTGCTCTCAGGGAGACCTCTTGGCTGTGGCTGGCATGGAGAAACACGGACTCCCAGCTGACACAGCCTGTGCATCCATCATGAGAAATGCTCTTGTTAAGTTCTACAATGTACAAGGAGAGCACATATACACTCTGGAAACACCTGCACAGGTTAGTCTCTCCATAAAGCTGCAAAATGGAACTTTTATTAAAAACATTTTTTTAAATATATTATTATGTCGTGACAGTATAAGACAGATAATCTATTAAAAAAAAAAAAAATCAAGCTCCTGTGGTCTCGCCTTGTGCTCCTAGTATTAACTGCAGAAATACACAACACAGTCAGAAACAACCAATCAGAGCCAGGAGGAGGGTTTTAGCGCTGTCAATCACCCAGTGGTCAGAGTTGATGGGAACATGCTTGGAGCTAAATACAGGGTAAAGAAATTGTGTATGGATGCACAGCACTTCAGACTGGGGTGAAACTTTACCTGTAAGCACAACAATGAACCTACAGCCAGACCTACAAGGGAACGGTTTAGATCAAACTCATTGTTTTAGCTTTCCAGTCAAAGTCCAGACCTTAATCAAATGTAGTGGAAAGACTTCGTGTCTGCAGATGCTCACCATTTAATCAGACCTAACTTCAGCTATTTTAGACACAAAAAAAAATGAGCAAAAATGTCCATCTTTGCCTGTCCTACATTTAAAGAGACATACACCCAATAATTAAAGTATTAATTCGGGGGGTGGGGAGGATCTGAGTACAAATGTCTGCCTCACTTTGCAGATTTTCATTTCCCTTAAAAACTTTACACTACTTTATGAAGTTCTATTCAATCCAAGTGTTTACATGGTTTCAATTTTTTGGTTAAAATGTGGCCAAGTGTTGAAAACACCAATGACTATGAAAACTTTCGCAAGGCTTCATGTCTGAGACAGTTAGTTACATAAATACTGTAGAAGTGCACAGATGTTTGGTTGCTCTGTTTCAGAGGCCCATCACCACCATCTGCTGGGGTCACAGAGACTCGCGCCTGTTCCTTGCATGTGGCCCAGCGCTCTATGTGGTGCGTGTGGAGCACAGAGTGGCCAGCCTCCAGCTCTTGTGCCAGCAGGGTATTGCGAGCGCCCTGCGCGAAGAGAAGGACGTTGGGAAACTGAACATGCCCTCGCTGCTCTGCTCTTACGTTACCTCTGCTTTTATACCGACCATCAAGGTATTTCGCGTCGGCGTATTTCCTAAAACCTATAGTTGTGTGACTAGGTCATGCTGATCCTGCTGGGGAAGTGAGCAGAGGTCATCAGACATTAGCAAACCCGCTCACGTTTTCATGTTGTCTCCTTGAGCAACCAGAAATCTTCCCTTTCTCTGTTCCAGCCTCCAATTCCTGACCCCAACAACATCCGCGACTTTGTCAGCTACCCCACGTCCGGGAACGAGCGGCTGCACTGCACCATGAAGCGAGCAGAGGATAGTCCTGAGGCAGGCGGCCCGTGCTACACGCTGTACCTGGAGTATCTTGGGGGGCTGGTGCCGATCCTCAAGGGAAGGCGCATCAGTAAGCTCAGGCCTGAGTTTGTCATTATGGATCCAAAAACTGAAGGCAAGACTGGTGAGTTCACAATTGACCCTAACGTCATTCAGAAATTGTGTGTATATTTTTCAGACATGCACGGAGCAATCAGAGGGCAAATTTTCCTTTCATCTACCCTGAATGTTGATCAGTCTCAAATGCAAAAAAAAAAAAAGATTTCTCTTCTTCCTAATCAATAATTGCACCAAAACTAAACCATATTGACTGTAAATATTTCAGCAAACAACAGATATGTTGTTATTAGATATTCAGTTTTTATTGGATATAAAACTAACTACATATATTATAGAGTCATCGAGTTATAAAAACTTTGTGCATTCTTTTGATTAAGAAAGTCCAGTCAAATTTATTTGTACATTTCAGCAAAAACTCAGTGCTTTACATCATGAAAACATAACACAGTCACCAATTATGAAACAAAAGCCATTATCTAAATCATCAAATACTGCTCTGGAAAAAATTAAAGGGCCACTGCACTGAACCCAATTAAAAACGTCATGGCTACTCCACGAAATATTAATTTCTGAACTTTGTCTGAGTTAAAACATTAGTATTGTTGTTTCTAAATGAATATTAACTTGTTTTATTTGCATTATTTGAGGTCTGGAGGGACTGCATCTTTTTTTCCGCTAATTTGACCATTTCTCATTTTCTGCAAATAGATACTAAATTCTTGCTTGAACTCACTGCTTTGGCTGTTTTACAGTTTTCTGGAAGTTTGTTCCAGATTTGTGCAGCATAGAAGCTGAATTCTGGCTCACGGGTCGCAGAGCAGGCTCGAACCTAAAAACCCGAGTGACCTCGAAGGCTGATACAGTGACAAGTGGTTTACATCGCAACATATTTTGGTGCTAAGCCAGTCAGTGATTTTGAACAAACAAACATAATTTGTTTGATAATCCCTGAGCTACAGGGAGCCAGTGTGAGGACTTTAGAAGTGCGGCGATGTGCTCTGTCTTCCTGGTCTTTGTGAGATCACGAGCTGCAGCGTTCTGCATCTGCTGCAGCTGATGCTGATCGATTTTTCGGGCAGAACTGTGAAGACATTGTTGCAGTGATCAATGCCACTAAAGATAAAGTGAAGGGAAAGGGCAACGTGAGCCAGCTGATTTCTCTCTGAAAATAGCTTATTCAAACAATCGGGACTAGTTTTACACAACACAATGGCATGTCAACAAGATCTTAGCAGTTAGCTGCTAAGATCTTGTTTACAAGGAGAGCACATATACACTCTGGATAACACAATGCCATTGTGCCATTGTGTTATTCCTTTTTTGTGTTAAATACTAAAAAAATTGTTCCAATCTGGCTCAGAATACCTTACTGATGTATCTCGCTATAGCTGGTAAGGACAGATGAGCCATGAGGCAACACTGGATAGGAGATAAAAACACAGGTGCTCAAACACACTTTCATTGCTTTCCTGAAGGGATATGAGTGCTGTGTTCTCGCCACTTGCCAGGAGGAAGAACAAACGCAGTCTCCTCTCTGATGTAACATGATTTGTGGCCTGATTCAGAAATAGCCTGTGCGAGGACCGTGCATTTGGCTCGTTAAATCATTTTTATGCAACAGAAACTTAATGCCACAGACATGTTCGCTCTGTAATCTTCTTGTTCTTGTTCCAGAGGACGTGTGTGTGAATCCCATGATCTCCTACACAGACAGCTGTAACTGCTCCGACTCCAGTGACGTTGACCTGAGTGACGAGTGGGTGGGGAAGAAGTCGCCAAAGTTATCCCGCGGAAACAGGTTGCCTAGTCGGAAATGATGCCGATGAAGCCTTTGCACATTTAGGATTTGTCAGTTGATGCTATTACCTTAACAAGTCTAACAATTATTTTTTTTATTTTTTAGATTGAATATGGATTCAAGAAAATCCCCCAAACTTTCACGCGCCAATCAAGAAGGGCAACGGTCGCCACGGCTACCGACTAAAAAGCCTCCGGTTCGGTCACCCAGTCTGACCCGCCGTGAGTTTACAATGGATGGAAACACAGAGGTACAGACCTTTACTCAAAATTATTTGTCAAAGCTGTGTGTGTCTTACATGCTATCAAACATAGCATGTAAGACATTAGCAGTACCTTGATATTGTAATGTTCACACTCTTTTACTCACTTTTTGTCACATTACAACCACAAATTCTGTTGTATTTCATTGGGGGTTTTATGTGGCCAACCAACACAAAGCTGTGCATAATTGTTAAGACGGGGTGAAATTATATGTAATTATATCGCCTATCACACCACTGCTCTTCATTCTCCACATCCGAAAGACGGCGTCACTGAGATCTGGTGCGGAGGAGTGACTTTCACAGACAGGAGTATCGAAGTAAACCTCCAGAGCTTTTATAAATTTTTGTATCTGTTTCCGGATTCTGATCATATTGCCAATGATAAAACTATTGGTAAAGAGTGTTGTACTGACTTTAACGGGGCTGTTAAGGAGCGCAGTTAGAGACAAATTACAACAATGCAGACTTTCTTAAGAAAACCAGGTAGGACAGGACACATCAGATCTTAAGTAGGATACACCAGTGAAAGTTGGTGTATCATGTTTGAAATAAATTCAGAAATTGCGGTAATGCCACCATTTTAATGGCGTTAATCAGTATTCTGCTTAAGTTGTAGAATTTTACTCTTGTCAGTTCAGTCATAAGAGATGTTCTGTTTTTTTTGTTACCATCATGCCCAAATATATGATGGAATCATAAGTTGTTTTAGGGCTGCACAGTGGCGCAGTGGGTAGCGCTGTTGCCTTGCAGCAAGAAGGTCCTGGGTTCGATTCCCGGCCCGGGGTCTTTCTGCACGGAGTTTGCATGTTCTCCCTGTGCATGCGTGGGTTCTCTCCGGGTTCTCCGGCTTCCTCCCACAGTCCAAAAACATGACTGTCAGGTTAATTGGCCTTCCCAAATTCTCCCTAGGTGTGAGTGTGTGTGTGCGTGGTTGTTTGTCCTGTTTGTCTTTGTGTTGCCCTGCGACAGACTGGCGACCTGTCCAGGGTGTACCCCGCCTCTCACCCGGAACGCAGCTGGAGATAGGCACCAGCAACTCCCGACCCCGTTAGGGAGAAGGGTGACAGAAAATGGATGGATGGATGGATAAGTTGTTTTAAATCATGTGGACCTCAAATATACCAAATCAGCCTCTGTAGTAAGTGGCATTAGTTCATGTTTGACCCAATTAATAGGAAAACCTGAGAAGCTGCCAAAATTGTTGAGCACCGTCAAAAGAGGAGACAGCGATTTCTGTGCGATAGAGACATACAAAAGCATATCGTCAGCACACAATACTGCAGTATTTTTGTTAGATTTCTTTAGGTCTATTTATTAAATACACAGCTGAAACCTAAATCCAAAATATCTAAATGAAATCCAATTAATAAAACCTGGTTGTAGCAAAGCTACATGCAGACTAATTTTGTAATTTTCTATTTTTACTCTTCCACAGCACAATTACCTTGCACAAGTCACATCTAACATTTGGGGAACAAAGTTCAAGATTGTAGGACTCGCCTCTTTCCTCCCAGCCAATCTCGGTGCAGGTAAATCTCCCCAAAATGTCCGATAAAAGTATGACTGGTCTATAAAACAGTTTGTGATTCATGTTTTTCTTCTTCTTCTTTGTGTATTCTTTTGCTTCAGTGATCTATAAGACTAGTTTGCTTCATCTGCAGCCGAGGCAGATGACTATCTACCTTCCTGAAGTGCGAAAGATTTCTCATGACTTCATGAGCCTGCCTGTGTTCAACCCCAATGTGTTCAGTGAGGATGAGGATGACCTACCAGGTACCATCGACAGCACAATTTTCAATTACAAAACATGGGAAATTATTAATATATGATGAGATTTCAATGTCTTTGGGTAAATTTCTGTCTTCTTAAAGTGATGGGGCCGTCTGGAGTAGCTGGAGACAACCCACCCTGTACCGTCAATATTCCCATTGCTCCCATCCACAGCCCAGCTCAAGCCATGTCTCCAACTCAAAGTATTGGACTTGTTCAATCCCTCCTGGCCAATCAGAATATTCAGCTTGACGTACTAACCAACCCGACAGCCACAGCCGCAGCAGCAGCTGCGGCGGCGGCTGCCTCAGCCTCGGTTCCCGTTCCTGATCATGGCCAAGATGCTGTTGCCTCACCATACCCCGTTCCAACTAGATACTCAAATCATAGTCAGGGGATTTTCAGTGGGTTAGACATGGGTCCTCTTCTCCCTGGTACTCTGCCTCCCCCACCGCCTCCTCACCACCTACCGCCACAGCCTCACTCGCAGCGGGCTCACTCACAGCAGCCTCGCCAGCAGCCATCGAAACAGTCCCATACGGTGCAAGCGCAGCAGCTGCAGCAGCAACAGCAGCTGCAGCAGCAACAGCAGCTGCAGCAGCAACAGCAGCTGCAGCAACAACAGCAGCAGCAGCAGAAGATGCATCATCACCAACTGCAACAGCAGCAACAACAGCACCATCCGTCCCAGTCACAACAGCAGCAACACCACCATCAGTCTCAGACACAGCAGCAGCAGCAACAACAGCCACAACATCAACAACTGCAGCAGCTGCATCACCCACAGAATCTACATCCACAGACTCAACATCATCAACACCAGGCTCAACAGCACCCGCCAATCCAACAGACCCAACAGCAGGCGGCAACTCAACAGCTTCAACAACAGCAGCAAATCCAACAGCAGCAGCACCAGATGCAGCTGCAGCACGAGCAGATGCAGCAGCAGCAGCAGCAGCTGCAGCAGCAGCATCAGCAGATCCAGCAGCAACATCAGCAGATGCAGAGGCAGCACCAACAAATGCAGCAGCAGCTAAAAATGCAGATGTCGCTGCCGCCGCCTCCCACTGGCTATCCGACCATTTCCCTACAACAGATCCATCTTCTTCCTTCAATCCCTCCTCCCACCGCTGTGCCTGAGCTGGACAGGGGGGACCACACACACACGCTGAAGCCAACTCTTCCCCGGACGTTACCTCCTTCCTTCAGCGACACAGATGGAGCTGTGGAGATCCAGATGAGGAAAGTAAACCCCCCACCTCCGTACCCAGGGACCGTGGTGTCTGCGGCAGCGGCTACAGCAGCTGCTGCTCCTCAAACGTTCATTACAAATTGTGACAGCCCAAGTGTCCTGGCGCCGGATCCCTGCCTGAAGAAAGATGAATTTTTGCTTCACCCGGTCACTTTGCAATACCCAACACCTCTGGGGTACGAACGAATCACCACCTTTGACAGCAGCGGCAACGTAGAGGAGGTGTGTCGCCCACGGAGACGCCTCATTCGCAACCAGAATGCATACTCTGTTCATGGCATTGGAGGTTCTGCAACTCTTAAAGTGACTTCCACTGAAAATAAAAAAATTCAACTACCATACAGCTCAGCCACGTTAAGTCGTCTGTCTGTGCCTCGGTACTCTATACCAAGTGGAGACCCTCCTCCGTACCCAGATCCGGCCAATCAGGTAACTGCTACTCTTCCTCCTCCTCAGAAAATCGACAGCAGTCTGATTCATGCCACTCTACGTCGTGAGCGCAGAGATGTGGGACTCAAAGTGCCACAGATGATGGACAGCTCGAGAACTTTGCCCACCAAGGCGAAAATGAACAGTGCGTTGTCTCTTTCCTACCAGCAGAGGGTGCCCACTGCGTTGTACACGTGCACACAGTGCAGCAGTAACAGCAGTAGCACCAGTGTCAGTGTAACCGGAGGGGGCACTACAAGTAGTGGCATCGCAGGCGGCACGGTTGTAAGGCAAGACTTCCCACCAGGCAAAGGGGCTCATCACAGCACCATCATAGTGCACTCCAAAAGTGCCTCACCGCTGGCGTCTCAGTCGTCTTACAGTCTACTGGGAGCAGTAGACAACAGCCGGGACAGAACAGTGTACGTAAACTCTGCGTTTACTGAAGACGAGACGCTAAACCAGCAGTGTCACCTTGAGAAATCTGTTCGTCAGTTGAACCTGGGCGATGGCAGTATGACAGTCAAACGCCCTCCGCCTTATCAGTGGGACACCTCCACCGCAGAGGACTTCTGGCTTACTCCAGAGCAGACGATGTTAGCCCCGCCACCAGGAAATCCTAAACCACCCCCGCTCATCATCAGTCAGGCTCAGCACTTGGATGTTACTCGGCTTCCTTTTGTCCTCACAACAAAGCCTCCAACCAGTCTGAACACGAGCACTCTTACCTTCCCATCAGGATACCAGATATCCCTCTCACCTTTCCCCCCAGGTGTGGGTCACAGTGGACCTCCACTACAGACCCTACAGAACCCTCCACCACAGTGTTCCCCAAATGATGTAGTTACCTCGGTATCCTTTGCCCAACAGGATCCGAGTTTGGTCTTACCACCAGGGTACCCTCCAAACTTGGCTAACTTGACTTGCTGTCCTCTCCCTCCATTGTATCCTGGAGCTAGCTCATGCGCTGGACTTCAGCTTCACCCTGTCAGTTTACATCCTTGGAACCCTTACCCCTGTCCACCGCCAATGCAAGATCCTCCAGCTCCTCCCCTGCCGACCAAAACTCACCAGATTTTAGAAAAGCCTCTACTCTCCCCGCCTCCTCCCACGGCTCCACCTCCACCGCCTCCGCTACCACCTCCTCCCCCCCCACTGAGTTGGTCCCATCCAAGAGTGCCACTGAAGACCAAGCAGATTCTGCCAACAATTTTCCCGAGCCATCGTCCCTTAATGAAAGCCCCGTTCCTCAGGAGTCGGAACGGTACAGCAAGAAGAGCCGCAAAAGGCTCGACAGCAGGGCAGAGGAGGGCAACATGCCCACAGTCTCTGAGAGCAGATCGAGAAAGGAAGGGCGGGCGCTCTCTGACTTCAACACCCTCATTTCCAGCCCACGGCTTGGCAGTAGGGAGAAGAAGAAGCCCAAGGGGCAGAGAGAGCAACTCAATAAGACTAAGAAAATGAGCAGGACAACGAACGAGTTCCAGGACAGCTCCGAAAGTGAACCAGAGCTGTTTATTAGTGGCGACGAGCTCATGAACCAGAATCAGAGTAGCAAAAAGAGCTGGAAGAACAAGAGGAGCCTGCGCATGGCAAGTGAGCTGGAAGAGATTAAGTGCCGCAAGGCCAACGAAAGAGAGGACCGCAGTTTAGGCAGCCAAGGGTTTGTCTACGTCATGGCCAACAAGCAGCCGCTCTGGAACGAGGCTACGCAGGTCTATCAGCTTGACTTTGGCGGTCGGGTCACTCAGGAGTCAGCAAAAAATTTTCAGATAGAGCTGGATGGCAGGCAGGTAATGTGAAAAGCAATGACGCAAGAGTTTTAATGGTGACCGAATAACTTTCTGAAACAGCAAGTGTTGTGTCTCTGATGTTCTCTGTTCTTTCAGGTGATGCAGTTTGGGCGAATAGACGGGAACGCGTACATCCTGGATTTCCAGTACCCTTTCTCAGCCGTGCAGGCGTTTGCTGTCGCCTTGGCCAATGTGACTCAAAGGCTGAAATGAAGAGATGTTTTGCCGGTGTTGCTGTTCTGTACTGGTATTAGACTCTGATGCTCGGGACTGAGACACATTTATTACAATTTTTCCCTGATTTTTCTTTTTTTTTTTTTTTTGATTTGGCTGTTCACATACTTGTGATTCACAATTATATCGAAAGCAAAGTCAGCTTGTCAAGTACTGATGGAAGCAGTTTATCCAGAACTTTGACTTAATGCTGTCGTTCAGAAATATAACTTAGAATAAATATTATAAGTAAATATGATAAGTCTTTACATAATTGATATTCATTTTGCATTAAACAAATGCAATTTCTGAGGGTAGGATGGAGTTTGAAATTTAGAATACATCGCCTCTAAGCCATACCATAGGATATCTAACACAAATATTGCACTTTTTAAAATTTATTTAAAAGGAATCCAGTAAAGAAAACTGGTTTTATTATTCGTTGTTTTTAGGATTTTGCTAACTTTGCTGAGTCAAGTCTCATTGCAGGCCAGGATTAGGCGAGATTTGTTTCATTTGTTCTGCTACATGCTTTTCATGAGTGAGTCATTGCATCTGAAAGACCTGAGCAAAGTGTGGCATTGTATTTATGTTACTTCTATGAAGTGATGCAATGAGCGTTAAAATCCATCTTTTGGCAAAAAAAATATTACAATTTGATTCAGTGAGGCAGTAATATTTCATTGAGGCTTGCATTTTACATTTGTACATTTAATTATAACTTGTGTAACTGTACAGCCCAAACACTGTTTTTGTTTACAGAAATCCTATATTTGCTGGTTGACTAAGTCTTTGAGTGCCATATGTAAGCTAAAGTGAAATCTTACTCTTTTTTTCTTTTTTTTCTTTTTTTTTTTTTGTTCTGCTGGGTGTTTATGATGCTACTTGAATCCTGCATTTGAATGTGAAGTGCTGTAGTTTCACTATTTGGAAATCAGTGCTGCTTTGAATAGATAGAGCTTTTGTGCAATAATCCCACCTACACAGAACCGATGTTGTAATTGCAAAGGAAAACATAAAGCCGCTTGCTACACTGTGGACTTAGCAAGTGACTTGCGCTTAGATGAGAAGTGCTTATGTGTTGCTAACATCTTTTTTTCCATTTCTTTTGTTTTTACTTATCAAATATTTTGTGATGTTACATCTGTAGACAAAGAAAAGAAGAAAATAATTTTGCAAAAGTGTATTTATAAGTTGTTGCAGTGAGCTGTAGGAGTGAGATTCATGTAAATTTGGTGCTAATGTATAAAAATGATAAATTATTGTTGAATGTTTGTTTCAAATTACTTTAAGGGGAAAGCCTTGGAGAGCAACAAGAAGTGCAATGATATCATTTCACAATGCTTTTTTTCCCTCTGTGCAACTTTAAAGACGGTGTCCGCCAGTCATCAGCGATACTGCCTATAATGAAGAGTTTGCAGCCAGATTTTATTTCTCTTGTTCTGTGACGAATAGAAAGAAAAAAAAAATGCAGGTTTGTAAAGACCTATGTGCTAGCCAAAATGTAATAAAATCTATTTATCTGCAATTTTTATTTTTTATTTTTGCCGCTGTTCTATTTGTGGAGTATTTTCTCTGTTATTCCAATCTCCTGTTCACGGTACTGGAGAAAAAAAAAAAGCACAACATAAATTAATAGCTGTTTATCATTTTCTCCTGTGTTATTTTAACATTATAATCACTGTAATTTCCATTCGGTTTTCATTTGTTATTTGTTTTTCTCACTTTTTTTCGATTCTGTTTTTGTAAAAATAATTTCACATTTTATTTCTTTTTACATATATACTGTATGCATTTATTTATATCTTACATTGATATATTTTTTCTCCTGTTATGTTCCCTCTTTGCATTTTCTCCCCCGTTTTCTTCTTTGTCCATTTCTTTCATAATTTTTCTTATGTTTTGAATTGTTTTTGCTGTTTTTTCCATGTTCACTATCCGTACGTCCTCCATAGCATGACAAATGCGTTATTATTATTATTATTATTATTATTATTATTATTAGCTATTATCAGTAGTATTATTATTAGTATTTATTATTATTTTTATTATTTGTAATTGTTGTTATTATTATTAGTAGTAGTGTTATTATTGCGCTAACCGGAAGTGGGCTTTTATTTTGAAAAGGTCGAACTTAAAGTCACTGAGGAAGTTTCTCATTTCGACGCTGGTCGGTCCAGTGTCTGTGGGAGTTTGTGCTCGCGCAGCGAGGCGCTCCGGGAGAAGCGGCGACGTTTCAGCTGTGTTTTCAGGAAAACCCGTTTCGCCTGTTCGTTTGTGTCTCGGCACCTGAAACTACCTTTAAGTCTGAAAATAGCTTTAATTAAATGAAAAGATGGACGCGCACGATGGTCGCCAGCAGCCAGGTGAGTGGAAAGTTTCGTCACTCCGGTAAAATATCCGTCGAAATTTCCTTCTCGCTGCAAATGAGCGGCAGAGAGCCAATGATTGCTGCGCGACGCTTTTGCTCCTGATGCAAAAGAAAGCATGAAGCTGTTCAGACTGGAAAAGTTCAAACCTCAGTATTTCTGTTTCTGTTCCCTTTTATTTTCCCCCCAGCAGCAGAAAACTGCATCCCAGCTGAAACAACAGAACAACCTACCAGAATGACAAGAATACAGATTCTCACTTTAATATCTTTGGCATCTGTCAATTTCAGCTCAATGATCTGCTACTCTATATTAGGCCCCTTTTTCCCTAATGAGGTAAGTTTAAAAAAAAAAAAAAAAGATCATAATGATGGGAAATAAATCTCAAATCTTGTTTTGTTTTTTGTTAAATTAGCCTGCCTGTAAGGGTATTGCTTTACATTTATTAACTTCTGAATTTTGGGAAAAGGTATTAGTTTATGGTCTGAAATGCATAAACAAGAAAAAAAAAAAAAAAAAAAGATAGAAAAAAAAATCAACTCTACTGGTAAAAAGTTTGGAAGCAAAATCAAATTTATGCAAATATTATCACGGTGATTGAAGTTTGGCAACTTCAATCACGACAAATGCTTTTATTTAGCAAAGCTAAGCTTACCAAAATAGATATTTGGATTAAAATGAGCAGATATTTCATACTTGCTAGCTTAGACTTTGCATTCTTCTTGCAAATCTTTCGGGCCAGAGAGATGTTGGAGTTGGGGATGCGGTCGTTTCTCATTGTGATTGACAGAAGAGACGGCTTGATCGTCCTCGATTTCAACTCCTGTGGGATTTAACCGAATTTTCTAAGCTTTTTATACAAACAAAACTCCCACAAAATCTTTAGAAGGGTTATTCCACGTTTTTGCTGAAGCCTATGACTCAAAAATAACTGTCACACGTATACTTAACATTTCTGTATTTACTAGTCAGGAGGTCTGAATTTTTGCAGCTGCAGGAGAAATAACTAGATTTTGTTAAAAGTTTATTTTTGTCCTAAATGCTCATATAAATATGAAACTGTGGCGTTTTTGTTCAGTCATCATACAATAATTGGCTTTTACTGGCTGTTGCAAGTCAAAATGGAGAAAAGAGTGTTATCATTCGCACTTTGCAGATAGATAATGACGATAATCATTAGTGATTTCGTTGTCGCTTTGAGGATAACTCAGCACAGATAAGACAACAAGGTCACAAGGATCCTTTAAAAACGTCATTGTGGTGCTATCAGTAGTTGATAAGTCGTGGTGTGGCGTGATGTCACTCGGTGGGATGTTGCCTGAAGCAGCTGAATGAGTAATTATGAGTTCCCCGACATTTGGGTTCACAACAGAAACCTGAAATTGGGACGGCCCAACTTCAAGGAGCCGTTTGGAGTTGAAAAGTTTGGAAAGCAGAGCTATGATTTTGTCAAATCGCACCGATTTCATGTGGTGGACCAGTATGGGGGAGTCTCTGTGTCTGAGCAGATGAAGAGAAAAGGACAGGGTAGGATTAGGGTAGAAATAGGGTTAGGGGTTGGGATTAGGGGTTAGGGTTGGGGTTAGGTTAGGGTTGGGGTAGGGTCTCTGCAGCACGCTTCAGAGAGGAGACAGTCATCTTAGGTTTGAAATCTTAGCCTCTAACACACTTTTTAATCATGAAATTGATGCGATCGATCTCTTTCTTGTCCTTAAAACTCTCCGCCCCCGGAGGCAATTAGCTTGTCCGTGCGGAAAGCGTCTCCTTGCAGTCGAGCCCTGAAGGTGTCGATTTTGGAGCGGGTGTGTTAGTCAGCGGTGAGTTCGCTTCCAGGTGGAAAGTTCCTCTGGTTCACCAGCATCGACCGGTTCGAGACGCTCGAGCTTCGGTGGCTCGATGTCGTGGACGAGATCAGATTGCTTGGATCCAGACACGGTTCGATCCAGCAGGGCGATCATGCTGGAAACGCACAACAGGACTGGTTTCAAAATGGCTGCACGTTCATAAAATGTGCAACCGTTTTATGAGGCGCGCAAGTATTTATTTACTTTAAAACATTTTTAAAAAAGTAATAAAACATCCCGAATTAATATGCGTTAATATTCATTCATGTGGGCGATGAGTCGCGTTTTGTTTTGTAGATCTACATGGTGGTTATGCTTTGACGTCCTTTTCTTTTAACAGCTGTTACAGCTGTGAGTTTCTTGGTCACTTTGCATTAATTTTCCCCTGCAGGCTGTGAAGAAGGGAGCCAGTCAGACTGTGGTTGGTCTAATATTTGGGTGCTATGCTGTCTGCAATTTAATAGGTTCTATGGTGATGGGAAGATATGTAAGTATTTGACGGCGTCTCATCAGCACATACCTAATTTTTCAGCTCTCGTCTCACCAGGTGTCACTATTTTTTTATTTTTTTTATTTTATTTTCTTCCAGATTGTCCAGATTGGAGCTAAATTTATGCTAATCGCAGGACTTTTTGTGTCGTCGGTGTGCACCATCATGTTTGGGTGAGCAGCTTTATTAAGTTTGTGGGCCACAGACGTGCTGGTGCAACAAATCAAGACTGAAAAATGGATCTATTTCACTCATTTAACTGTAAAAGTGGAAAACACTGTATTGCGCTTGAGACGTGGCCGCCGTTTGAATTCAAATTTATTTATTTATTTTTTTTTAATCTCGCGGCAGATTCCTCGACCGGGCCCCCGCGGGGGCCCCCTTCATCAGCCTGTGCTTCATAGTGAGGTCCGTCGACGCCGTGGGCTTCGCCGCCGCCATGACCTCCGTTTTTGCCATGACGGCGAAAATCTTCCCAAACAATGTGGCGACTGTTTTGGTGAGAGCAGACCTCCTTTGTCTGACCGGTATGCAGCCGAGACGTCAAGTCTTGAGAAAACGGGGAAACAAGTCTGAGCTGGTTTGTGTTGGTTCATCCCATGAGAAACACTCTGCTGCTCTCATTCACTCGTTCTGATTGTCGGCTAGAAATGGTTTATTTTCCCATGTTATCGTGTTGAAATCTTTTTTTTTTTTTTTTTTTTTTTGCCAAAAGTATTTTTGGCCTAATAAAAAGTTTATTTTATTTTTTTTTTTTTTAAATTCATTAATTTATTTTTTCAAAATCACTAAAATGACTCAACCAATCATTTTAGTAAGGTGACCATAGATGGAGTTTTTTTTTTCTAGCTGTTGTGCTTTTTTGATGCTAAGCTCAAAACAAAAACAATTTTGTCTTATTATTTCAAATTTCAATGTTCTTTTTATGGGAATCTATATGATGGACCAACACAAATCACTGCACTGTTGTGAGCGACAAGGTGAGAAGGTTCTCAGGTCAGAGAGGGAAAAAAATATCGACGAGAAAATAGCATCCATGCTTGAACACGGTTCACTGCTTGGATTTTTAACTGTGAGCATCTTTGAAATCTTTGCACAGTTTTTCCTCCAGATCCCAAATGTCCACCACTCTGTGCTGGTCCTGGCGAAACAGAGCTCTTCACATTTTGTGCTGGAAATCAGTCGAAATATGAAGGAAGCGGCTCTCTGCTTTCTGACTGCTAATCCGTACGTTGATCCTTCAGGGCAGCTTGGAGATTTTCACCGGGCTCGGGCTCATCCTGGGGCCCCCTGTGGGGGGCTGGTTCTACCACTCCTTTGGATACGAAGTCCCGTTTTTGCTTCTCGGGTGTCTGCTTCTGGTCCTGGTTCCTTTCAACGTATACGTGTTGCCCTCCATTGGTAGGAGTTTGAATATTCGACACATCTTCTGCCATTTTGGTAGTTTTTTTCTGACATTGAGCTATATTTCTTTCTTTCTTTTTTTATTTTTTTTTAATCAGAGGCCGAACCGTCCAAAGACTCATTCTTTAAACTGCTCTTCCATGGAAAAGTGCTGCTGATTTGCTTCGTGATGGGCACACTCAGTGCAGGGCTGGGGTTCATCGACGCCGCCTTGTCGCTGTTCGCCATGAAAACGGTTCGTCGCTTACTTGATATAAAAATCAACAGAACCCTTCATCGCTCGTGCATCATGCTGACGTTTTCATTTTACGCTTTCTCTCTTCTGTTCCTCTCAGTTCAATCTCTCAACTGCCTCCGTGGGACTAATAATGATCGGCTTATCCTTGCCGTATTGCCTGGCGTCCCCGGTGATCGGTTATTTCACAGATAAATATCCCGTGAGTGTTAAAGGAGTCGGAACGCGATCGAGGACGCGCATGCGAGTTGTGATTTTAACTTGGAACCGTTGCTGACCAGGGCACAAGGATGGGATTCACAGTGACGGGAGGAGTCGTCACCGCTGCTTGCTTCTTTCTGCTCGGTCCGGCGCCTTTCTTTCACATCAAGAGGTGACGGGTTGTTTCAGCAAGTGAATCCGCCAGAAACACCAGGGCGTTGTCATTGTTGACGAATCGGGGTCGCAGGGGACAAATTGGAGCTTGTTTGCAAGTTAAGACATCGAAAGCATTTGGATGTGCCGTGCAGTGCAGGACGGGGATCTGCAAAGTGCGGCCGATAGAGACCTTTTATTTTAATGAAGAAAAAAAAAAAAAGAGCAAGATCCCCTTCCTGTTCTGTAGCAATTACAATTATTTGAAGATTTCCTTTCTACAAAAATCTGATGACTTTGTTTTGTTCAAATATTATGTTTAGTTTAAACCAGCTAAAAAAAAATCTGAACAATTAGTCCACAAGTACTTTCATTTCGACAGCTTCGGCCTGTGGCAGCAAGGTTGTAACGTTACCAGGTTATCTCTTAAAAAGATAAAATGGTCGAGGTATTTTATAAAAATAAACAAAAAAACAAAAAACACAAAATGACTAGAATAGATGTTTCAGACTTGTTTTCAGACAAACAGTCTTGCTTTGTGATTTTTAAGAACAGGCGAGAAACACTTTTGTTTCCTGATGTTTTCTTTTTGTTTGTAAAGTCAGTTGTGGTTGCTGGTCCTCATGCTCGGCCTAATTGGATTTTCTCTGGGCATGACTGCAATTCCCACATTCCCTGAGCTCATCACATGTGCACGGTGAGTCTGTCCTCCACATGTTGACATCTTGTTGAGACACGCGTGACGCGTAGTGTTTGTTTTCCTTTCTCCTCCATGCTCTTTCACTTGCAGTGAACAAGGCTTTGAAGAGGGACTCAGCACTCTGGGAATGGTGTCTGGTTTGTTCGGTGCGTTTTGGTCCATAGGGTGAGTCCGGAACCGGCCTCCGCCGCTTTTGTTCGATTGTTCGGGGCTTAAACGTTAACCGGGTCATTTTGTTTCGAAGGATGTTTTACGGTCCTATAGTGGGCGGCCTCATCACGCAGCGCCTGAACTTTGAATGGGCGGCGACGGTCCAGGGCGCAACGGGACTCTTAGCTGTAAGTATTAGTCATTATCTCAAAAGATTATTAATGAGTGACCATGATATTCTACTGTAAATTAGACTGAAAAAATGACTAACTCTTAATACTGTGTAATGTTCGTCTCTGTTGTTAGGCCTTACTTCTCCTGGCTTACTCTCTCTGTAAGAAGAGTCAGCAAAGGTAATCACGAATCCCAAATTAGTCGTCATTTTCTAAGTTATCCAGCTGGAGCCGACGCCTATCCGCTCATTTCTGTTTGAATTTTAGGCCGTCAGAAGATAACCAACCATCCGATGAAAACACTCCCCTCCTAAACGGATGAATCCCTCCGCCTGACGTTAAAGGGAACAGCAGTGATTCCTCTCGACACAAGGGAAAAGCTTTTGTTGCGTTGTTCTTGCGACGGGATTGTAACGTTTCCAGCGTTTTGTTTTCCATCTGGTGCTGCAGATTTCAGACAACACAACACGGCACACGCGGCCCGCTTCCAAGAGATTCATCCCGGAAGGAGAGCGGCGCTCTGGGTCGCACGCAGAAACATCTCGCGACCAAAGCGTCCGCCTCGTTGGCGCCGGGACCTTTTGGTGTCGGCGGTCTTAACGTTCTGCAGCGCACGTCAGGATCTAGGATTCAGGATCATTATCTTGTTTCACTTTCCTGGTTATTTATTAAATTTCGTCTGAACTATTGTAACGATTTAGTGGAATCATTCTGCAAATGAGCTTGAGGTTTTATTACAAAAGTGATTACAGAATTGCATGTTTTTCCCAAAGTGTATGAAAGTTATACATATCTAAATCTTTACAATAAAATAACATTTTAAGTTATTCGGTATTTATTTATATATATATATATATATATATATATATATATATATATAAAGCAGCAAGGAGAATGGCATTTCTAAATGTATACAAAAGAAACAAAAATATAAATTTATTCTGAACAATATACATAAATATACTTGAAAAATACAAATGGAAAAAAAAAAAAAAAGAAGAAAAAAAAAGCCAGACTGGTGCTTTAACGAGTTCATTAATCAGGCTGAAAGGCACGGTTGGCCTGGCCTGTCGGCCTCTTTGGTAGCGGTCTGGGGGGCGGCCTGGCCTTCCTCGCCGAACCCGACGCTTCCGCCTCTGAGAAATTGGTCTGAGTCGCAGCCGCTCCCGGCTTCTTCACCTTCCTCCTCCTCCTAGTTCTGAAAGGAAACGCTCAGACTTTACTGCCTTTTGTTGTTCCACAATGCATCTGCCAAACAGAGCGCCGCTGCTACGCCGGCGCAGTGCTCAGAAACCAAGCCTGGTGAATTTAGGAGGATTTAAGCGAAGCACGCCTCTTACTTGGCATCGGTCAGCTCAGGGTCAGTGTCCGAAAAAGTTGCCTCAGAGAGAAAGCGCAGTTCCCCAGAGGAATTGACGGCAGCAGACACCTTGAAACGTGAGTTTGGAAAAGTGAAAAACGGGTAACGGAGGGGGAACAGGAAAAGAAACCAAAACACCGATCAGTTGCCACAAGAAACCCAACAGACGTACCGTCGTCATGCAGTTTTACAAAGCAAAAAAGCCACGCAGCTATCCATGTTTATTACAGGAGGGAGCTAATAAATGCAAACAAGATTTCTTAAACAACTTTGTATATAAGTCCAGGCTGCAGTAAGTTGGCAGGAAGCTGTAAAATGATTGTTGCACCATGTACCAATTCTCTGCTTTAAGCAACTCTGATAAGCTTTGTTGGGTCAAAGTCTCAGTAGACGGTGATAATTCAGGACAGTAAAACAAACTTAAATGATCACAGAGTGAACGAAGAGGAAGAGAAACTCGGTCTGTTCTTAAAATACTCTCAGATTCTTAGGATTGCTGACATTTTGCCGCCAATAATCTGCACAAGGGATTAAAATACCATCTGAACGTCTGGGATTTTTACATTTTTTTCTTTAGGCCTCCACTAATACAGCAGAGAAAAGAAAACATCTATCACACATCTCTTCTTTAGTTGAGACAAAGTCCACTATGCAGCTGCTTTTATTAAGCTGGCTTCTTACCCGTGTGGGAGTGAGCCTCTCCACGTGCCTTTCCAGCGACGTCGGGTCTCTCTCTGTCGAGTCGTCACTAAACTCACCTACAACAATAAGTTTTTCACAAAACCTGCAAACTCCATTACATAATACAATAATACCCCAACCGTGGGCCTCTTACTCCGATCGATGACGTAAGAAGCGAGAAAATATCCTTGCAGCCCGTTGACCAGGCGTCCGAACCACCAGGTGTCATTGTCTTTGTACAGTACTTGGATGACGTCGCCGCGCCGGATGGTCAGTTCGTCGGATCGATTGGCTTCGTAGTTATAGATGGAGACGACCTGAGGAAGAGATCCCGACGACGAAACGGGTCACGGAGCAGAAGCGGACGGGAGGGATGGCAGCGAGGTCAGCGTTACGGTGAAAACTCACTATTTGTTGAACGCGGGCCGAATCTGGATCATAAAAACCTGAAGAGGTTTGGTCAGGGAGTGACTATGGTAGAGGGAGAAAACAAAACAAAGAGACGTTACATTAACCCTGTGACTGCATTTCATTTTTGTTTTTTTTGCTGACTGCCCTCAACCAAAAAGGAGGAATAAGCTCAGAAAGTCTTACTGTATGTAGTTTAAGAGACGAGGCTCCTTTCATCCTTTGACTGATGCCTCCTGGAAACATAAAAAAAAGTGACTTTGGAACGTGACATAACTCAATAAGTTGTTTCTGCTCCTTTCACTCAGAGTGTTAAGATCAACCAAGTCGACTAGAACCATTAGCTACACGACTGCAAATCTGGAAAACCTCATTTCAGCTGTAAACGAGGTTCATACTGGTGAGATTTTTTTCTCCGATGTTCTGTAATTCACACCAACCGCAGGTATCACTTTGGACAACTAGCATATGCGCGATTTGGAGGTGTGTCGCTCTGTATCCTGCCGGGGGAATCCAGAGCAAACCAATCTCTTTGTAGACGGGTTTTGATGGCAGTGTTGCACTTATTGCTGTGAGGACAGTGGGATAGTCCATCCAAAAGCTCAGTGACATAGTTTTGGTGCCGTTTGCCGGATGCAATATTGTGCCATCAACAGCATCACAGTAAATGACAGCAACGCTAGCCTAGCGTTGACGTGATTAGGTTGTGACTTTCATGGCTGCTCCTTCTACAAATTCTCTTGAGGACCAATCCATGCCGGCCAGGTTATTTATTTATTTATTTTATTGTATCTTCTTGATTAAACCATAAAAGCAGATATTGGCATATTGAAGCCATGGAAGTTCAGTGCAAACTCAAAGCAGTCGGGGATCTCATTATTCCCAGCAGGAATAACATGCAGTCATGGAGATTTCTCCTCGACATGCAGACCCTCCAGACTACCAAGTTCTTGCTGTGTTTTTGTTTTGTTTTGTTTTTAAAGTCACAGTGATGCTCGAGTGCTTTGTGAAAGGGGCCTCACTTGTGAGCTAAAGCGTAACGCTGCTTTTGAACTCGACGAGTCACTCACGGCTTTGTGTGCTCAGGACCGCCTGGGGTATCAGCTGGTCCGCCAAAGAACCAGAGAGCTGCAGCTTGGAGTGGGGCGACAGCGCAGACGGAGGAGGTAGCGATGCATTTAATCCCTTCTGGGGGGCAGGGGGGGAGAGAAAAAGGCGGCGTTGATTTGCGAAGCACGGAAATGTGTTTCACGACAGCAGCCATTTGCCTTGACGAACACGAGAACAGCTCAGAAAAATGGGAATGTCTTAAAAACACCCGCGCTGCCGTTTCTCCTCCCGAAAAGCAAAACGCATATGGATTTATCACGCAGAGTGAAACATTTCAAGCATTTAATTTGTTGTCAATTTGATGATTATTATTATTAATTAAAGAAAGTTTTTCGAGACACAAAATTTTGGGGTTTTCATTAGCCGTCGTCAAAATAAGAAAGAAAATACATAATGTGAGTTTTATCCTCTGAAATGACAAATAGGAAACTTTTTCACAATATAAATGTGTTGAGCTGCACTCGTATATTTATATGGCAAAATAACTATTGCAGTTAGTTTTTAAGATGCATTTTATCTGCAAAAGAAAAAAAAATTGCTAAAACTATTTAGGTACAAATTATAGAAAATAAGATATTTTAAGTATCAGTGCAAACAAATCTCCCCACTACAGATACTTGACAAAAGCTAAATCCAATGAATTTTTCTTTTTAGCGTTTAAACCACCCAGTGGCAGCAAAAATGCGTTTCCAAAATAAAGGTCAAGGCATTAAGGCGCACGAATATAAAACTCACTGTGGCAACGTCGGCCGTAAAGCTCCTGCCTGCGTGAGTCGTTCCCGTTTTGTCTGCAAAGACAGTCAAACAATACATGTACTCTGCACGTAAATTAAAAAATACAATAAAATCATATATGATGCAGTTAATTCGGGTATTTGCTATATGTAAAGTTACTTTCATATTTACGACCTTGATCTGCGCCGACCCCAACAGCCGCCGTCCTTCGATATGGTTCCTACGTGCGGCACGGAAACAGGAGACGTTACCGACCCGGTTACTGACAGTGAGCAGTGATTGACACCTGGAAGGGCTGAACATTTAGACTCAGATCTCTGTCAGAAAAGACGATTGCTCACAAGAACCGACTCCAGGTGGTCTTTCACACTCTGCATTTTCAGGTCGAATCTGGCCAGCTGGCCAAACTGGTCCATGGTGGAAAGAGTCGGCGTGTCCTGCAGCACCACGGAGTCGGGGGCGTTCTGGACGGGTTTAGCGTCCAGAGACGCCGATCTGCTCAGTTCCAGATTGTTGCACATCTCCAGCTGGGACACTGTGGGACGGGGTGGACACGACGAATGGCGATCATTCACTAAAGCAGCTGATTTCAACTCACTGTGTCCGTTTCGGCTCTCTGCACGCTTTGTAACTTTTTTAATGGCAGTGCATTTTTATTATTTGATGCGATTGATCAAACACGAGGACGACCAATTGTCTGCAGAAATCAGCAGATCAGTAAATAGTGTCCACCACCTTCTGCGAAGCCCTAAACGTTCTTCAAAACTATACAAAACTGGTGCCGACTATAAAGTCTTGAAAGAAATGCAAACATTTTAAAAAGACTTAAATAAATAAGCGATGCTGAGCCTGGCGGTGGCACCAGCACAGCCTGGTGGCCCGCCAGGCTGACGATACGCTGGGGGAAACCCTTAGGTTGCAATACGGCAAAAATGTTTATGGACAAATAAAATCAAATTCAATTTGCAGGTTAGTTCTCCGTGACACAAACACGAACCTTTTTGGTCATACAGGTAGACGTGCACCGGCTGGCTCTGACCGAAGGCGCAGAAAGCCACCATGTTCTCATGCGGGTGGAAGGAGACGCCGTGCAGAGCGCTGCGGTAACAGAGCTCCGAGTACACCGCAACCTGGTCTCCTGCGAAAGCAGCGCGGTGGTTAGAGGAGCAATGCAGATTGCGCGCAATGAGTCGCCGGTTTCGTTTTCACCTGTGTCGGTATTCCAGACATATCCGATCCCATCCTCGCTACCAGAGAAGATGAAATTCCCACACGGAGTGAAGGTGCTATAAATTCTCTCTCTGTAGTTTGTTGCGCCGGTGTACTTCTTTATAGCCAAGCTGAAATAGTCATTAAAAAAAAAAAAAAAAGCCAGAAAATTATCCAAAAAGTTAAATAAATACCCTGAATAAGAAATGGCCGCGTGTCTTCCGTGATCTCAGATGGTTTTTGGTCACTTACATCCTCAGATCCATCATCCTGAGAACGCTGTCTTTGGCATGGATGAGGAGACACCGCCCGTTCGGGTGGAGCTGCAGCATGTTGACGGGGACGCCCCTGAGGTCGCTCTCGTCGATTTTCTGCCAAGAGCCAAACAGGACAGTGAGCGATCGCTTAAACCTCGATCCGATGAATCTACGCCAGGCGGCGGCGTCTGTTACGGTGAGGTCAAGTTTCCGATACCATCTCTATCGACCAGTGCTGGCATGGATGTTGGCGTTGTTTGCTGCCGCTCACTGAAGTCTTCCACACGTTGATGATGCCCGTGTTGTCGGCGGAGAACATTCTCCTTCCTGTTTACACAGAGATGATCACAAATAGAACTAAGATCACTAACCCCCTCACCTGGTGAAGTCATCATGATTGTAAATGTTAAAAAAAAAAATACTTTGGGAGAGTCGCATCAAACAAATGGACTCCTGGTGTCTAAAACAATCATTAGACATTGACTACATGTACATGCAACCACAACTAAACATATTCAACCAGACGGTTTTTCCAGCGCTAAATCATTCTATTGGAATAAGGGAAAGAGATCATTTTTCCACATCTTTACCCAGGGAGTCAACAAGTCTCTGTCTGAGTCGTTCGTGGGTTCAGAGGTACCTTCGAAATCGAAACACACTGCGTTGACGAAGCTTTTGTGCGCATCGAACTCCTGCAGCATCTGGCCGTTCACGTCGTCCACGTCCAGCCTCCAGACTCTTATGAGGCAGTCGTAGCTCCCGGTCACCACCAGGTTCTGGGCCCCGGGATGGTACCGAGCGCAGTACACGAAGGACGGGTGAGGCAGCACCTTCTGAGCGTTTTCCAGAAGCCTTTCCACGTTCCACTCTCTGAGGAAGAAAGAGGACGCACTGGCAGCCGCGTCGCTGCGTTTCCCGTCCGTCCCGTCCGTCCGTCGCCCTCGGCGACTTCATTTACGTCCGAAACGGAGGACCTACCTGACGGTTCCGTCCGAGGAGGCGGACAGCAGGACCCCGTCGTCGTTGGACCAGCAGAGATCATACACGATTTTCAGATGACCGTTGAAAGCAGCCAGCACTATCCCAGAAGGAATCTCATACACTGGAAAGAGGAAATGAAAGAAAAGCGTCTTCTTTCACAGTCTGATGAGACTTGATTTTTATTTGATTTGATTTTTTCATTTTTCCACAGATCTGCTCAAGTTATTTGATCGCCGCTTACCAACAACAGGGAAAGCGTCTCTGTCAGCACAAGCGGCGGCCAGCCTGGTTCCGGCGTGAGAAAACAGGACGGTGAAGCAGCCCATCCTCCCGCCACGGAAAGCCAAACCGTGCTTGTTGGGAATCCGGCAGATCTACCACGGAGGAAGTTTGTCGTACCTTAACGCGAGCTTTAGAAAGCTTTCCTGTTTTTTTCGTGACAGTGACAAACGTTAGCATGCGGCTACCTGTCCCGGCAGCCGGTTCCACCTCAGGACGGGCTGCCTGCTGAGGCTGGGTTCCGTCTTGCCGGGTTCGTTTTGCAGGTCGCTATAGGAAGTGGGGCCTCTCTCCTCCTGTAAGGCCATCATAGAGCTCATACCGGGGTCCACCTAGCAACCAAACAAAAAAAAACCAAAGCTTAGCTCAAGTAAGAATCAAACACTCCAAAGAAAGAATCAAACGAAGAACCAAAAGCTACGGAGGTCGTTTTTTTTTTAACACTTACACTCTCTGGAGGTTTAATCCCTTTCACAGTGACATAGAGTGTGGATGCATATCTGATTCTTGGGTACTTCCTCCACCACTCAAACACCTCTATGGTCTCCGGCTGCCTCTTGGCCCGAGGCGGAGGGCAGAAGAGCTGGAGGCGAAGTTTGCTCTCGATGTTCAGAATCCCGTTTGCACCAACGAGCTGGAGGATTGGAAGAAAATCAAAAAGATATCTCCCGCGTCAAAGCGACTCCTGCCAACTTTTAAGGGCCGAACGTTTTTTGTTTTTTTACCACCTTCAGAAACGCCCACGCAATCTTTCGGAAGCCTCGTTCATGCTTGTCTGCGTCAAAGTTGGCTTTCGCCTCCTCCACAGTCATGAAGTCAAGGATCTTGAAATTAAAAAGAAAAACATTAACTAGATATTTGTAAAAAAAAAAAAAAAATGACAGCAGAAAAGGAAAGTGAGGGTAAGAAATGATCTCTTACCTCAAAGAAGAGTATAACTCTGGGGGCTGATTCCATCTGCTGAACGAAGTAACCGAAGCGTTCGTTGAACAGGATCTGCTCCTGCCACTCGGGGATGATGGATTTGTTCTTCCTGAAGTCAAATGGATGCGTGATGATCGGCAGAATGTGGCTGACATTCTCTTGTTCGTACGACGAAGAGACGGGCCGTTGACTGAAAGAACGAAGGACGCTTGTAAATTATGCGAATAAACAGAAACGGGAAAGCGTGAAATAAACTCCGACTAAACGCTAAACGGAGCTGAAGTTGGGTTTTCGCTCACCAGTCCTCTTTCCTCACGTACTTCCCGGTGATTTCATCCACAACGTGGATCTTCACCATGGGGTTGGAGATCAGCAGGTCCGTCTTGAGGCGGTCGGCTCTGTGGACGAACACTCCCAGCACGAGGCCGTCGTCGAACGTCTGCTTGACTGATTCCTCCGGCTCGGCGTCGCTCTCCTCTTTGACGACTGGAAAACGGAAAAGAGCGAAACAGAAGCTCCGTCGTTAGGCGACATATTTTACGTTCGGCTTGCATTGGCTGGCTCCACGCAATCAAAACATCACTCACCATGCTTTTTTTTCTTCTTCTTCTTTCCCTTCGATCCTGCTTCACTTTCGGCGTCAACCTCTCGCTCCACGTCCTCCTCTGGGTCTCTAACGGTGGAAATGACCGATTTCAAAATTATGCCTGAACTGTGATTATTTTTGCTCTTTTAGATCTAAAAAAAACAAAAACATAATTGACATTGTAAAAATACGCACCCTGCATCTGAGTCAGTGGCAACAGATTTCAGCTTCTTCTTTTTCTTTTTCCCCATGTTGTTGTTCAGGCTAGCGTTTTGCCAAACAACGCTGTCGTCCTCCTCCTTGGCCCTCGTTTTCTTCGCGGTCCTCTCTTCTTCCTGTGCTATCTGCAGCTGGTACTCCTGCAGCAGCTCATCTTCTCGATCCGCCACCTGGCTCTCTGTCGTAACCTTTGCGCCGTCTTTGCCCTTTCCCTTCTTGCTCCTCCGTTTCGCTCCCTTTCCACCGTCAGTCTCTTCTCGATCTACAGCAAGTTCAGGGTCCGCATCCCTTCGAATGTCGCCGGTGTTGTCCTTAAGTGCGGGTAGGGGAGGGAGGTTCCTCGTGCTTTTCTTCTTTGCTTTAGATGTTTTGCTGCTGCTGTGACTTGGGCTGTCCTCTCCAGGACTGCGCGCGTTTTGCAGGACTGTCTCATCTTCTTCCGTGTCGATTTCAAAGTTTGGCTTTTTCCTCAGATTCTGAAGCTGGGAAGACAGAAAGAAAGCAATAACATGGCTGCAGTCATAGTTGTCCTCAAAACAGTTCCTAACCACTGGAATGTAAAACAAGACGCAACAAAACACCTACCACAATAGTTTCCTTTGCTTCAGCTGCGTCGGTGTTTTTCTTCTTTGACTTTTTCTTTTCCGATTCCGTGTACTTCTTGAAAATTTCATTAAATCTTTCCCGGGTCTTTGCTCGCTCTTCACTCGCACCTGGAAGCGTTTACATGATCATTCCTCCTGCTTCTTTGGAATCACCTAAACCTAAATAACACTGTGCAGCAACTAAACCAAAACACGTCGCATGCCAATCCCCAACTCTAACTTTACCCCAGTTTTGTTTTTTGGTTCTTTTTGTTTGTGAAACATTGTTTATTTTCCTAAATTAAAACAACTCACCTACTGGCATTCTTCCACACTGTGCTGCTTCTCATTCTTGGTAGAAAGAGAAAAAATAATCATAAAAGAAAGTCTTATTTCACAAAAAATGCTTAGAATGATGTGCACATGTTTAAGTTTCACTCCAAAGTAAACACAGGGGAAAGCATCTTACGTTTTATTCAGTATGTTAAGCTGAAGTATACGGAACAAAACAAAAAAAAAGGACACCAGATTAAGGTTAGCTAAACAATCGGCTAGTCGGAGAAGAGCTAACTCGCTAACTCCCACTGTCACAGTGACACACAAATATTTACGGTCTATAAGAAAACGTTTAAGGCTTAAAGAAGCGCTAAGCTCCACATAATTTCGTTTGAAAACGGCGTGTGAGCTAACTACACCGGTAGCGATACTTATATCGGTGCGCACAAGGTGCTCCGGCTTCACCGACGACGCCGTAATGGTTTCCAAGTCAACAAGGGCTGAACGTGAGGGCGGAGCGAGCGACTGAGAAGGAACGGGCCAATGATGTGTGAGGACACGAACGACGTCATTACGCATTGAGCGTAACGCTGAAAAGTGGCCGTGTGCATACATCGATCTCTGGTTCCGCCCCACACCAAGTCAGAGCAAATTGAACTGCAATGATAAATCGCTAAATTATATGTTATTTAATGCTTCAGCAAGGGTCAGAAAGTCTAACTTAAGAATATAACTTAAAGTTTATTGCAGTTACTTAGTATTAAAATCAAACTGGTTTGAAATTGAGCATAAGGATGTAAAGCATAAGTCATTAAACTCTATAAAAACAATAGAAGTTGTTTGTTTGTTTGTTTCCTGCGGTCCATAAGTAACGCTACTCTTATTTCAGTACAATTAGAATAAAGAATTACACGTTTTAACAAAAAAGGGTGCTACTATTTGCATCATTTATTATCATTATTTAATTTTATTTTATTTCATTTATTTATTTATTTATTTTTTCACATGATCTCAATACCGACTTACCAGAGAATCAACTAAAAAAACTTTTTGCGTAAAACGGGATTCGGGATCCAGGCGACCCGCCGGAAGGCGTGTCCTCCCCCCTGCAGGCTGCGTGATCTGGGCAGGTGCCACAACTTTCTGTGATGCGGTCATGGCCTCCGACCTGTGCGACGGGCGCTCCCGATTGCTCCGAGACTCCGCCGCGCGGCTGAGGAGAGCTCGGGAGGAGCTCAAGTACAAACTGGAGGAGGTTTTTGGAGAACTTCTCCGGTGCTCCTGCTTTGGGGACGCTCCTGAGAGGAGGGTGGCTCCGGGTTCGTCGTCGTTGCAGCTCATGAGTGGTAGGACGCGCGACTGTTGTGTAAAAGCAGCACCTGGATGTGCTTCGTTTAAGACATTGCATGACCATCACCATGGCGATTATATTTTAATTTCACCTACCTTCTGTCATTTGGTCCTTTTAATGTGTTGACATTCACAATGCAGAGTGCTGTAATCACGGAAAGTTGAGTGGAAGGAAAAATACCATGACTCCTGGATTTTTCTCAGCTTTTAGCCATTCTTGATAAAAAATTAAGAAATAAACACTTTACATATGGCATTCATAAGGACTGTCATACAATTATTTTGACCTTAGAATGATAAATGGCCTTTTAAATAAAACATTTATTTTATTGGCCTGGTGCATTTGTAAGCGTCACCCTTTCTTTTCCTTTTCTCAGATGACGAAACCCAGGTTTTCAACCAAAGGAGCCTCCGAGCACTGAACCGACTGGCAGCCTCTCAAAACGCAGCCCTGCAAATGTCTGCAGCCGAACGCTACCTGCACATCAGTCACCACTGTGAGTAGGGTTTTTCATTTCATTTCATTTCCAGACGGTGCGGATGAGGGGCCGTTAAAATGTGACCGATGTTTTGTCGCGTTCCCACTCGGGAGATAAGCACCCTGAACGGAGAAGACCAGTATGCAAATGTTCAACTGTATTTTAGATGTAGCTCGTCCGGCTTCAATATCCACATGTTCATCTCTTCACGTGGGGAGGGGACAAAAAAAAAAAAACCGTGTCCTCTTTTCAAGCTTTCCATGTTCTCAGTCGTAGTGACTCACGATGCCCTCTGAGGCGCGTGGAAAAAGATCTCGCTGAAATGTCGCAGATTTTCGTTTGTTTGTTTATTTGCCGTTTCTGATTCAAAGTGAGTTTTTGTGTCGTGGAATGATGTATGGTATTTTGCTGATCGCAGACAGCTCTGACACGCTTTTGTTATCAGGAAGGGATCAGATAACTCAATATCGCCCTGGTATTAAATCTCCACACTATAATTCTTCCATCTTTCTCTTCCTTGCTTGTCGCAGTGAGATCTCCCTTACCAGATGCCTTCGTGGAACCAATCACGGCTCTCCTTTTGTCCCCGGACCTGGACGTGCAGAAGACTACTTCCTTTGCCCTGGTCAATCTACTAGCAAAGCAGAATGGTGACGCTTGTTTCTAAAAATGTTTGCTTTTTTTTGTTGTCCAGATAGCTTAAGAAAGTTTTATTTTCCGGACCATAGGGCGCACCAAACTATAAACCGCACCTACAATAAAAAAAAAAAAAAAACTAACAAACTGGAAACGCACAACCATAAGCTGCATCGGGCTATAAGCCGCATGGTTCAAAGCGTGGGGAAAAAAGCAGCGGCTTATAGTCCGAAAGATACTTTTGGGTATTTTTAAAGTACTGATGAATGAATACACATGATTCCAGTCTGTAAAGAGTCGGTGATCGAGACGGGGACGTTGGTGCCGCTGTTGGAGTTGTTCCAGTCGGGGGATCCGATGGCTCAGTGTCACGCTTGTGCCTGCGTGGCCATGCTGGCGTCCTCAGGTTCGCACAGGCCTTTTTGTTTGTTTGTTTGTTTGTTTTATGTTCTAAATCTCTTATTTGTATCGGCGCAGATGTGCGTCAGTAGATCTCGCAGGAATCCTGCACGTTGTCACGCAAACTTTGCATCGTTCTGCATCAAAGCGCTGAAGTGTTTTCATCGTGATTTCTGTATTTTTGTTCAGAGTCGAACAGAGATTCTGTTTTGGTGGACGGAGTGATGCCTCTGTTGGCTTTGGCAAAATCCTACGATCCAGCGGTGCAGCTGAATGCAGCGTGGGCCTTGTTGCATCTCACCCACTCAGGTTTGTACGTTTGTCTCCGCGTTGTCAACGCTCGCATACCCCGCAGAGCTATTTATTTGCATTTTGTCACCGTGCGACCACAGATTTCAATATGGATCTGAATGGACTGCCGGTAAAATGAGCAAATTCCCCTGTATGAAGCACAGTAGTAGCAGAATCATGCTGTGGGGACGTTTTCTATCAGAATTGATGAGTTGGTGGGAAGACGGACAGAACTAAACACAGGAAACTTGTAAGAGAGAAAAGTCTTATTTATGAGGATTATCTTCATTAATCGCCAACTGCAGAGCTCTTCCTTAATCCAAGATATTAATAAACCTCAAACATGAAGGTCTGAAGCATCTTGGTAGAATATCTAAGTGCGCAATTCAAGAACTATTCAGAAACTAAACGGAAACATTGTCCCATCCGTTTCATTTCTTTTTCTTTTTCACACGTTAAAGTGAGAATTGACTCAAAGCTTCTCAGCGAGCGTCTCTGTCATGAAAAAAACGAAACGCGTAAATGTCAGCGGCCAGTCTGGTCTTTCAGCAGGCCCAATTCTCATTTCTTCATTTCAGATCGCTCGACAAGAGCCCTGTGTCAAGCGGGGGGCGTCCCCGTCCTGGTTCTGCTGCTGCAGTCCTCCCGGTCAGAAGTTCAGTTTTACAGCTGCACGGCTCTTTGCAACATCGCCGCCGTTCAGGAGCATCAGCCAGCGCTGCTCGGCGTCGGGGCTCGTTATTTGTCCAAGTCGCTTTTGACGCTGATGTCTTCCTCTGTGGAAAAGGTAACCAAGAACTTGATGCCGCCTTTTCCATATGTTGTGAATTTATCTGTTTTTTGTTTTTTTGTGTTTTGTTTTTTCAGAATGCAGCCCAAGCATGCAGATGTCTTCAAACTCTTTCAAATAACGGTAGCACGCATTCGTACACGGCGTTATTTTAAAACAAAAGCCTCTAATTCTGCTTCTCGTTTTTTTGTCCTCAGTTCAGGTGCAGGAACATCTCATGGAGCTCAACTGTGTGTCGCCTCTGAAGTCCCTGCTCAAAACTTCGAACGCCGTATGGATGCACACAGCTTTGCAACTGCTGTGTACTCTGACCGCACACCCACCAAACTGTGTACGGTCGCCCCCAGCACTAACTATATAGCAGTACTCTACCATATTTCGGATTTTCTTAGTTTTACATCAATCGCCTGATGCCTCAAAACTGGTTAATGTCACTAAATTATTCATGCTCTTAATCTTTTTTTTTTTTTTGCGTTTTGTCACATTACAACCACAAACCTCAGTGTGTCATATAGGGACCTTCCATGATGCACCGACACATTAGGACTGAATGACAATGAATCAAATCCTTTGTCAGTTTTTCATTCCCGAAAACGTTGGTCTGTTATTTCTGCTTCACGATTAGGAGCTACTGCGTGTCGTTCTGCCGCCCGAAATCGCCATGCGAGCGCTAAAATCCGTGGTCGTGATGTGACAAGACGTAGAACAGTTTGTTCTGGAGAGCAACGTGTGTGACTTTCCTGTAATCCGAGTTCATGTATTTATTTTTTTTTTTCAGCATCTCCTCGTGAGCGAAGGTCTGTTGAGGGACGTCGGTCAGCTGCTCCATCGTTCCAGCTCAAACTCTGCTCTGATCTCACGAAGTTGCGAGCTCATCGCTGACCTCTGCGCCGCCTGCGCGGACGAGCGGGTGCGCCGTCGGCTCGCCTTTCACTAGTTTGTTTGCGCCCGGCGCCTTTATCTCTTCAGGTCACGCTGAACCCAGTTAATGTTGTCCAGGCTGTGACGGAGAGCCTGTGCTTATCAGGGCTGCTCCGAGGACTGGAGTCTCCTTCCCTGTCGGACGAGACGTTGCTGCACGTGACTTTGTGTTTACGTCACCTGATGAGCTGGGGTAATGTTTTTTTTCTGTTGTTCTTTTTTTAAGTAACAGTCACTTGCATCCTTTTGTCTTTACAGTACTTTTGAAATTCCTTTGTTTCAGAGGGGCTGAGGACTACGCTGTCCATTTCGGTATCACCCGACCAGGTTTGGAGACTGGTGCAGCTTTCTGGACAGACGAGAAACCCCGAGTTGTCGTACAACTCTGCAGCCGTCATGCACATGTTTGAACTGACGGGTAAAGCAGCGCATGTCCACGTAATCACCCGCCCGCCCATGTTTCTATGGCAAATGTTGCTCTTTCCCTCCTCTCCTCCACAGAAGGCTTCCTCCAGCTGCTGAGGCCTCACTACAGCGCGGTGTCTAAATATTTGTTTCTCTTCCTCAAAAGGAAAGATGTCAAATTCCAGCAGCTTGGCATTGCTGCCATCGCTAAACTGAAGAATGGTTTGTGGTGTTTGTTGCATTCACACCCCTTTCACTTTTTTCACATGATTTCATGTTGCCACCAACAATAAGGTCAGAGCGCTTCAGGAGGACTTTAAGTGACGGAGCCAAACGGCATCCTCACATGCAAGCATCTCAGAACTGCCACCGGGCTTCATGTTCAATCCCTTTCAACCTGACGCCCCTAAATAAAGTGCTTTGCAACAAGGCGTTTGTCGGGAGTTGGCAACACGACAGAATGTGGAGAAATTGAATGGGCATAAACACTTTTTAAAGGGACAAATTTTATGTTCTACGTAAAATTAAAAGAATGCCTTTTTGCACAAGAAGCATTTTAGAGCCTGTTTGTCCTGTTCGTCTGCAGATAGAGAATTTTTAATGTCGGTGTCCGACGGTGAGCTGGAGGCTCTGCTGTCATAGAGACGGAGGAGACGAGACGAGACGGAGGAGACGAGACGAGACAAGACAGCTGCCGTGAATGATTCCGCCGCCGCCATCTTCTGGCTAATCGTCGACTTGCTTAGTATTTTTACGAACAGTCCAAGGTGTTTACTTTGATGCAAAACTTTGATTTTTTTTATTTTATTTTTTTTATATACACATGCTGCTTTTTTTCTAGAATCGTTTTTTATATTTGTATTTGTTTTACACAGCTATCTTCAAAAAGAAGAGAAGGACATAGATGTGGCATCAGCTTTAATCATATTTGAACACTTTTGTAAAGCCAACATGTGATAGTCTAGAACAGTCCTTAAGGTACAGGATCAAGTTTAAGACACAATTTTTATGCATTTCTCTGCTTAAAAAGCTTTTAACCTACAGCTCTCTGACTCGAAGCAACTGTGAGTGCAAAAAAGAAAAACAAAAAACCCAAAAGGCATTGTAGCATTCTCACCTCTAAGATACCTTACACACAAAATTAAAAGCCCATCTTTGGAAACCGTATCGTTGTAGCAGCTTTTTATATACGATTGCTATATTTTACAAAAGTTCAAGATGGAGGTTGCAACGCGGCGACACCGAGCTCTCAACCGCATCTCAATTTTATTCAAGTTCCACTGAGGGGGGGAAGGAAAAGTAGTGCTGAGTCAGCAGTAAGTCATATCAGGCTTAAGCTAAAAAAACCAAAATCTGGACAAGTTCTTATTGATAAAATAGCAATTATTCAAACCGACTGCATCCACTAGCAAACTAACAGCAGAAAGTACAGCGACGCCTCACTTTGAGTCTGTTTGATTCGAATCCTGCTGTAAAGAGATGAGAACTTTGCTGAGTGTTTTTTTTATTTATTTTTGTGCCGCTGGCTACCGCGAGACGTCCTCGCCGAGAGGCGAAGCTGTAACGCTGCATGCTCCTTCGAGGCGTTGAAAGGAAACGGGACGGCTGTGCTGGAGCTGCGCGGGGAAAAAAAAAAAAAAAAAACGCAGCTTTTTCTGACGACTTCCCCGGACAGCAGACGCCTCGCGACGACCTCAGATGACTTCTAGAAAAGAAATTTAAAAAAAGAAAGTCAGGGCAGAGAAAAGGCATGGAGAAGCAAATGTTTATTTGCATTCATAGAGATGAATCCTGACTCAGAAATGTTAAAGCCGATCGGCACCAGTTGGAAAGCCACTCGGATCGGATCGCGTCCTCACCCGCTCTCTGTTTGGTCTGGATTTCCTCCAGGCCCGAGAGCGCCCTGAGGGATCGCCGCTCCTTGAAGGCCACCACAGGCACCACGTCGACCTCGTTGCCCAACCCCAGCTGAGCGGCTTTAGTCCCCACCGGCGTCTTGGCGGCGTCCTCTATCGTCCCATTGTGCGGCGGTTGTGTGTTCTCCTTCGGTAGGATCCGCGCCGATACAGATTTCTGCGATCAAAAAGATATTCAAACTCTTTAGTCAAGGCCGGGGACGGAAAAGCCTTTTCATGAGCCGACGTTGGATGTGCGTCACAAGAGGCCCGAGGCTGTGTACTGTTTATTGAAAAAAAAAAAAAAATGAATAAAAGAGCTGATCAGTAAATCTCACCGTATCTGGTGAATCTGCTCTTCTGGTTCTCCGCATGATCTCCTCAAGTCGCTGGAAAAGACAACGTTGCAACAAAAACACACAACTTGTTTTCTTTTTTTTTTTGCCTTTTTCTCTTGGTTGGCAAAAGAGAAAATCCTCCTTCCTGTACATGTTTTGTCATTTTATAAACAAGTGGGATTTTGTGTGACATAAGGAGACAAAGTATGACTGCCAGTCTGGCCTGCTAGCGCAGCATCTGCAGGAACCGCATGCAGGCGCATGCAGATGGACGCTTTTCTTACATTTTTGGAACATTTTCACAGGCGAAATCATCCCAAAATACAATAAAATGATGCAGAAAATGTTTGGGGTTTTTTTTTCCCCACATATTTATCAATCAGATTTCTGTGTTTCTTAATTTTTGACTGATTTTTCTTCTGGCGAAACATTTGAGAAAGCGCAGGCCAGCGTTGCAGGTGTGCAATCATGGATCTTTTTTTAATGTCTGACCGATCCTTCGTCAACAACTATCAGCTTATTTAGTTAAATTCAAGAAGGCGCAACATATATATTTATACTTTTATGAATGATAAGTGTGTAAAAGTTCAAAGGGCATGAATGTTTTTTGCACGTCTCCGCAGAAGCAAACCTTTTTCCTTGCTTGGCGCTCGGCCTCCTCTTTCTGTGCGGCGATCTCTCGCTCTCGCTTCATTTGCTCAGCTCGTGCTCGCTCTTTGGCCAGCTCCTCTTCTCTCTGCGGAAACAACGTCCGCACGGATAAACCAACGGAAACGATGCCTGCTGCACCGCGACGCTTTCTCCCGGGACAGTAAAGACGACGTGTTCACTGGGCACCTGCTTCTGCAGGAGGGCGGCCTCCCTCATGGCCTGAGCTCTCTCCTCTTCTGCTCTTCTCTGCTCCTCCTCCTCCCTCCTCCTCTTCTCCTCTACGAGACGGCTGGCCTCGGCCTCCTGTCGGGCCTGCTCCTCTGCCCTCCTGCGCTGCTCTTCCTCGCGGCTCCGCCTGAACAGAAGTTGCAGTGAAAATTGTGGAGGTGGTCGCGTTCACTCAGTTCTTGATCTCCCTTCACTGCTCCATCTGGGATTTCTCCCATTCACTTGGATTTCTCCGGCAGACTCTGACCAATCAGCGAATAGGAGTTGTGGTGAATGACGACGGTGAACAAAATTTTGAGATTAATCAAAAACAAAGGTACGTCTTCGAGTTTTGTTTTTCCTAGAAAATTTCTCAGAGTAACTTCAGAATATTTTTTTTTCTTTTCCCAGCAAATTGTTTGATTTTTCAAATGTATAAATTTCCAAGGACTATTTTCTAGAAAGGAGTTTGGGGTTTTTTGGGGGGCAGAAATTTACTAATCCTTTTTTTTATATGTAAAATGCCCATAATACACTTGTCAAATTTTGTTTTACCATTCTAGTAATTCAGTTTATTTATTTATTTTTTTGTACCTTTCTGCTTCCTCTCTCTGCAGGCGCTCCTGCTCCTCTCTCTCCCGCTGCATGCGGGCCTCTCTCCTCTTTTCAGCCAGAAGTCGCGAGGCCTCCTTCGGGTCGGTGGTGCCAGCCGGAGGACGAACCATGACCTCTGCGGGCCGAGGAGAGGTTATATAAGGACATGAAGAGAGAACAAAGCAATGACTTCGACTGTTCCATCTAAACATTTTCTTCGCAAGCATCTCTCCTACTTACTTCCGTCTGCTGCTGTCCCGGTGGAGCCCTCTGCGTCGGGCAGCTTTAGACGCGGCGTCTCCGTGAGATTCTCTTGCCTCTGTGTCTGCTGTTGACCTTCACCTGGTGCGTCGACAGGCCGCGCGTTACCAGCAGAGAAGCAAACGGCGGCGTCTTCCTCGGGAACGGCTGGGAGCTCGAGGTGCAGGGGGGTGGAGTGCCTGCTGACGGAGCTTCTGGGGCTCCTGCGGGATGGAACCGCAGAGGGGGAGGATCAGCCTCCGCCTGCGACGTGAACACGAGGCGGAGACGTTTACCTACCGCTCCGGCGACGGGGAGGCCGATCTGCTCGGAGCGGAGGCGGGCGACTTCACACCGTTAACGGCGGCAGCAGGCGGTCTTTTGGCAGAGGCGCTCTCGGGGGTCTTCTTCACGGCTTCCTGTCTCACCTTTTTAGTCTAGGTCGAGTCGCAGACGTCAGCAGAACGCGTTAGGACCCAACACTCTCTGAACTGTTTCACATTTTGTGACTTTTCCACTACAAACGTCAGTGTGCCACATTGAACGTTGATGTTCCGTACCAACAAATGGCGAAAGGGAAAAAAAATCGCGGTTTTCTTCAATAAGACGTCTGAAAAGTGTGGCGTGTGGCTTAATCAAGACCTTTAACTCAAAAAAAAAAAAAGAAAACTCCATTGAAGTTTGTGGGTTTTACCTGTGCGGGGCTGATGTGAGGTCGCTGGCTGCCGGTGCAGGGAGGCCAGGCCGGCGGCCCGCGGCGGACTGGAACTGGAACTGACTGATGTCGGGGTTGGGGAGTGAGAATGGCGGAGGATGGGGCGGCGGCGGCAGCCGATGGCTGGCATGACGCTGCACGACGACAAACATGGACAACTGAGCCAAGTGCGAAAAGAAAAACGGAACGAATGAAAATGCGGTTTTTTTGCCGGAAGGTGAGGATGGGAAAGGATGACACGTGAAGGAAACACAAGAGCGGCGGCGGTCAGCTCAGAAAATGTGCCAAGTGTTAAAAGCAGGATTGACATTTCCGGTTGGGGGTGGAGTCTGAGGGGGGGGGGGGGGGGGGGGTACCTTCTTCTTCTCCGGACCTACAGGCGGCGCTCTTGCTTCTGGCCAGATAGGAGCATGTCGGGGTGAGGAGGCGACTGACCAGATCTCTCTCCCAGGCGGTCAGAGGCAGGCGACGCGCAGCTGGCGCATTGATCAGTGGGAAGTTTGTAAGTAGGGCAAAAGCGACAGATAAGCAAAGAGCCTGCAGCCTTAAGAGAGACTTTTTTTTTTTAAATTATTATTTTAAAGAGAAACGGAGTTAAAAAGAAAGAAGAAAAAAAAAGACACAGGAAGGAGAAAGCACGCGCATCTCCCTGTACCGTTTTTAACGCGCTTCCTGCCTCTGGAGCTCTGACTGAGCTGCTGCTGGACCTTCCGGCTCCTCTCTATTGTCCTGCGCACGGCGGTTTCATGTCGCTCCTCCATTCAGAAACATAAAATGAAACCTTGTTTGTTTGTTTTTTATTATTAAGTACGAACAAAAATAATAATAAAAAAAAAAGTCTACTGCCTAAAGCTCACCTTTTCCTCCCTCAGCCTCTGCTTGCGTTTCTCCTCCACGGCCGCGCGCCTCCTCTCCTCCTTCACTCTTTGCTCCAGGAGTTTCTTCTTCCGCTCCTGCAGTTGTTGTTCGTAGTAGCGCCTAGCTCGCTGCTCCCGCTCCAGTCGGCTCAGCTCCCGGGAGACTGAGAGGGAATGGAGCAGAAGAAGAAGAAGAAGAAATAGTAGTTTCGCGCTGCGCGTTTTTATAATTGATGCGCTGCTGCGGCGGCGGCGCGCGCGCGTGCGTACCGAGCAACTTCTGCTGCTCCTCTCGTCTCTCGCGCGCTGCTCTCAGCCGTTCATCGACGTTCAGCCCGTTGCCAGCTGCGAGGGAAGACAGAAAATGGATCGATAAACGACGATGAGTCGTAAAAGCACGCAGCCGGAAACGACGCCAAACTCCAAACGAGCATTTCATCACCAGTTCGGACAGAACAAGAGGTCAGCGGTGCCGAATCAAGGTCGAGGTCAATTTGCTTTGCCAGCAAAGTCACCACAGAGTTCAAATTGGAATAAATGACTGACTCTTCAGCAACTTAGTTGCTTCATGAATTGATTGCATTTGGGCTAAAGTGTCTTTAGAGATTGGAGTGTTTCCACTATTTGCTGTTTCGCTTGTTGAAATTTGTCTTCAAAATGTTGCGTTGCGCTTTAAATGTGAGCCAAGCTGGGAAACAAGCATCAGGAATAGCATCATCAAATTATTATTATTATTATTATTTGAAGGTTTTTAGTCGACCTCAATGTTTAGAAAGCACAGAATGAATGCACTGCATTGCATACGTCACACCCTCCGATCACTCAACGTCAGCTCACTTTGTCGCTTATTTCAAGAGTTGTGGTCAAATCTCGCATGTATTCAATCCAATTCATATTTTCCAAAGGCGTTCTATCGTCTGTCTATGCGGTTGTGTAGCATTTCTTTTCCAGGTGATGACGAGCAAACTTTCCTTTGGTCACTGGTTGCTCAAGTGGGAACAAAATGCCCCAAAGGTGGATATGAATACGGATCGAGTTGTCTCATTAGTCCCACACAAAAAATGTGAAGGTGCAAAAGGGTCAAAATGACCTATGCGTGCCCCAAGATGGCTAGCGTACATAGGTTTAGTTTGCTTATGCCTTGGGCTGGCTTTGCAGTGACTCACCTGCACAAACCCGCAGGGCAGCGTTGCAGATTTGGACGGACTTGTTGCCGGAGCAGGTCGTTTTCTTCGTCTGTGCAGGACTCGCTTTGAAATAGGAGCCATTCTCTGTAAATAAGCGAAAGGGGGAGAGGGGTAACTCAATTTAAAAAAAAAGAAATTTGTTGTTTTTTACATATTCTAATACTTATTTTTAATTCTTTTTTTTTTTTTTTACCCTCCTGTTCTGGTTTTATCCCTTATCTGTAAACAGAAATGTCCCAGCTGAGCATGTGATATGCCATGGATATAGAGGCCTGAAAACATCAGCTTGAAACACGCTGTTAAAACACGCTGGCCTCAGGCTGAGCACTAAATAAAAGAAACCATTATTAAAGAGGCAGCGTTTAAAAGCCCAGCACCTGACAAGCACCCATTAACGCAACAGACACGAGCAAAACGAAAATGCAAAACACAGTCAGAAGAAAATGCACATTAAACATGAAACGGCGAGAGTTCAGGCGTTGTCGTTCGGGTCAGATCATTCAACTATGATTCTCTCCTGGTGGTTTGGTCATTTTTTTTTTATTTTTTTTTTTGGGTTGAGATTGTGTTCTTGATCAAAATCTACCTAAATGCCATTTCAGGACAGGAGACACTAACCTCGCGTTCCTTCGGGTCTGCGTCCGACCCTCTGGCTCTCGACGGTGGATGTAGAAAGTGGCCCCTGCGATGGAGGGACGACGCTCTGCTTCTTCTGTACAGCCATGCTAGGTATTGAGCCTGGCATAGCAGTGCTCTCTCTCATGTCCCCTCCACTCTCTCTCCCTCCGTTCTGTCCTCCTCCTCCTCCTCCTCCTCCTGCTCCTCCTTTGGATTTCTATTTCAAGATGCCTTCGGGTCCTAGCATGAGTGCGCAGAGAGGAAAACTGCCTCCCGCATCAGCTGCTTGTCCATCTGTGTCTCACAAAGGACTGGAGAGCAAGACAAGGGAAAACATTCAGTCAGAACCCTGCCCAATGATTTTGGGATCGTTATTATTGTTATTTCTTTGCACCTCATCTGCACATTTCCCTCTGGGTTGATGGAAAAGGTCTGCAAAGACCCTGAGCCTCGGTGATTCTTGTCTATTAATGGGTTACTCCCCCTTTAAAGATTTCACCCCTGTGAGCTGCTCTGCTTTACTTTCACATTATTCTATCGCTGTCACTTTAATTCCCCCACAGCTCTCCCTGCATGCTGGAAACAGGCAAAGAGGAGCAGCATTTCCTGGACACCGGACAGGAAAAAGGAAATGATGCGTAGAACAGGGTCTACGTGAACAATTCCCGTGACAACCGTGATGTAATGTGCAGAAACACGCAACATTTGGACATTAACCTCCCTGTGTTGGTTACACAGTGGATGAGGCAAGAGTGCCTTTTTTTTTTTTTTTTTTTTTTTACCCATAATTCCTTGGTCTTAGAGTGAGAGTGTATGACCACCAGATGGAGATCTTGCTACTCGTGGAACAGCGTTAGGTGGTTGAATGAATGAGCTGCATTTCCTTACAGAACATCTATTGAACAAATGTTCTCAAAAGCCAAATTAGACTGAAAAGACTTTTTTTCTTCTTCTTCTTCTTCTTCTTCTTCTTCTTCTTCTTCTTCTTCTTCTTCTTCTTATACAATTTGAATGAAGAAGGTGATGTGTCAGCAGGGCTGGTCTTAGATTATATAGGGCCCCAAGCAAAATGCAATTTGGGGCCCACTTCCAGCTAAGCTCTCCGGGACATTTACATGAACAAAGCACTGCCGTGCTACTGTTTTAATATTTATGAATAAATGAGTCGTGATTCATATCGTCTGTCATAAATCCATCTGTAGTCAATTTTTCTGCGTAACAATCTCTGACTTATGCAGGTTTTTTTCAAGTTTAATTTAAGATCGACATAAATAATCCTGTTTTTTTTGTTTGTTTGTTTGTTTTTTAGAGCCGTGGAAAGCATAGTTTAAAAAACAAGCAACAGAAATGAATAAAATGTATTAAAACAGCCTGGTCAATATTAATTGATTGAGGTTTCCTTTAGCGTGTAGATTAGCCCGGTGAAGCCTGACCAAGCGCAACTTCCAGCCGAAAGCTCTGCTCACATGAAAAACAGTCAAGTTGGTCTTTTAATCTGCTTACCTGCATTTCTCGCAGGTTTGCCTCCCTGCTGGCGCAGACAAACTGTCCAGTCTCTTTGCTGCTTTTTTTCCCCCAAATACATCATCCGCTGCTGATAATAGACAGTCTGGTCATTGAGCACAACAATGAACAAATCCCACTGGGTTTTCCCAACTTGAAGGCAGAACTGCGTTGGACTCGTCTTGTAAGCCACATTTGGCTCCGGGAATGATGTCAGACATGCGTTCTGGCTGAAAGACGAAACTCGAAGATGAGTCGATGTAATTTATAAAACAAAGTGTTATGGGTTAAGCATTTCATATATTGATGAGTGGGAAGAAAGCTCCACTGACTTAGACCCTTTAATCTACTAAACTATTAACCAATAGTGGAATCCTTATGACAATGACCTTGATTTTTAGGAACATTTTATGAATTTAAATTCATTGCATCAGGTTTAAACTAATCCATGCAATCCGAAGCTCGCTGTAGGGAACGTATTTTGTTAAATAAATGGCAGCACAAAACATCTGGACAATCGACAACTTGTAGACACTAAAGTAATTGCCCACAATTCCTCCATATCAGACCGAGTGGGTCAGGAGAGGAACGCTGCAGAACCTAAAGAACCAGGCATCAGCGTCTCTGCATCCCTCAATCATCTGCTGAGGCCGAAAAATATAAAAGGCAATTTAAAGAACAAAGTGAAGAGAAAAACATTTTCTTTTTTTTTTTTCAACATTAGTTCTAATGGTTTACATTTATCAGAGCTTCTTCTTACACGTAAGTCATCCAGACGCTGTGCGTTTGCGTTTCCAGAAGTTTTTGGGGTTATTTCAGTTCAGAAGCTGCGTGCAGTAACGCGTCGACAACAATGCCCTTCACTTGCCAGGGCCGCGCTCTAAAATGTGCACACCACGGACACACTACACCGCAGTCAGGTGGCGTGCCCGCAGAGTCACTGGAGCACAAATAAGATGTTGATCATCGTCGGCCTTACAACCAGTAGAAGAAAAGGACTGTGGCCACGGGATAAGATTGCACGGTCCGTATCAAGTCATTCTGTGCTTCACCTATTATTAAAGGTGTCAGTTTTAGGGCTTGGCTGCTTTCTGATGCACATTCACATGTCCCTCATGTGAAAAAAATCTGGAAAACGCGTTTTCCTCCCACCCCCCGCTCACCGAACGCTACAGTTGCAACGCACCGTCCACCTTCTGGTTTCCACGGCGTTCGTTCTCCGTTAAACCAAAGACATTTGAGAGCCGGGTGGTTGTCAGCCCGAGTGTTTAAACTTCGCCGCGACGACGCGACCCGTCAAAGAGCGAGGCATGTGCATTCCACTGCAAAGCAACTGGTAACTTTGCACGGTTGCTGACATGGCTGCCAGCTGCACCCAGAGGGACTGGGACATCGACTTCACCCCTCTGAGCTGCTGCCGAGTCATGTAATTAACATCGGATGCCATCAACGCAGCAGCTATCGGTTGATGACAGCCACGCAGGGGTTCCAGATGGAAAATGAACTTCCTAATAATAGTAATGATAATGATAATGATGGTAAAAACGTGTCTTCATATTTTACTTGGACTACCACCGAATGGCACCGCATGCGTTGAGCTGCACGTTCATAAACCACGGCGTTTGGGTTTTCTGCTCAGCCACCGACGACCGCGTCGTCATCACTGTTTTTCGCTCATTTCTTTTGTTGTGAACATCGATACCTCCTCATGAAGAGGATGCCGCATGCAACAGTGACCGGGCGGCATCAATAATTCAGTCGCCTTGTCTCATCGGACACCAGCAACTTTAGACTGTGATGTATGGCTTACAGAGCGGCCCGATGTGTAATTGATGAGACGATGAGCCGGCCGCCTCTGCAGAAGACGCAGTCGAGCAGAAGTCGCTTTGACGAAGCATCGCTTTCCAAACAGCTCCCACCCCCTCCACCCCACACACACACACACACACACACACACACACACACACACACACACACACACACACACACACACACGCTTTGCTTCACAACAGAAAATTCTGCTTCCATTTTATCCGAAAGGAGATGGACACGAAGTCGTGTCGCCCATTTGAAGTTTTCTGAATCGCTGGCTTCGTTGAACCACTCAGTCTTTCATTTTGACAGCTCTCCTTTGCATAGTAGCTCGAGCTCAGGCAGATTAAATAGACAGCATTTTTAAAGCCTGCAATTGATTCTTAGACTTTGACTGGACCATTGTAATGTGTTTTTGATCTGGCTGCACGCTCAGCTTCCTGCAAAGAGGAGACATTCTGTCACAGTCCCAAATGCTTCGCAGCCAATAATTTGTTGCATCCCAGGATTTACGTGTATTCAGCTCCGTCCAACTCTGCATGATGCTCCCGTGGCCATGTCTCACCAAATAGGTGCTGTGCTGATGTGTGTAGGTGTGTAGCAGTAGTTTTCCACTGCGCTTAGTGTTTTACGTGTATATTTGGGCCAGATCTTCTTCTGCGTCTTTGCTGTTTCCAAAAACTGGCTTTTAGTCAACGTTGATCCGGACTTTTCACCTCTTCCCTTCAGTAACAACCATCTTTTCACAAATCTCCTTTAAAGATGCGTGACTAATGGCAAAGACGATAAGAGACTTTTCCACCCGAGCCGTGGATCTCTGCAGTTCCATCGAGGACGCTGTCGGCCTCTTGGCTGCTACGACTGAAATCACTTCAAGTTATCAAATCCAACTTGTTTGCATGTAGGAATATATACAGTAATTATGAAAACCATGCATCATTATACTTATGCACCACTTTTGTGTTCATCTGTCACTTAAAAAAAAAATCCCAAGAAAACAAATGAAGCTCTGCAATGAAATGAGAGTTGTGCGTTTTCTTTGTGCGTTTATTTGATCTCCCCCTTTTCTTCTCGACTTGACCCCGAAGCCTCGCAAATTTAATACTTTAATACAGAACAACATTGCAAAATTCTCATGACACAAAAAAAATGCGTCTCGGTTCAGCAATCGTCAGGCTCCAAGCCGATTCAGTTTGAAGCGAACGGCAGCGTCGCAAACAGGATTTGACATCATTCCGCCGTCGCCGACGAAAGGACAGTGTGATTGTCTTAAGACCCAGTTTGGACCTGCAGGTTATTAATGATTAAAAGGAAGCATTCTTCCAGCCAGGTCCGGCCTGACATCTCACTTCCATGTAATCCTATCATTGATGACATGGCAATATTGTTCACCTAACAGCAACATCACACATTTCAAGCATTTCTTTTCAGCTCAGTTCGGCTTTGATCCCTCCATCAAGAGCCCGGCAGCGTCGGGACGACGGTGAAACGGGTGTTTTTGTTTAAACAGTGATATTTTCTGATGTAGATTGTTGTGGGTCAAGATAAAGTGATAAAACAAAAAAAAAAAAATGTAACTTTTAGACACCAGATTGATGATGGCCCATAAAAATCCTGCCTCTTTGCTCTGCAGCGTCTTATGAACCCGCGGGTTGGAAGGTTCTGCTCACAGTGACGTCTCTCAGCGGTGGCTAGTTATAGTTACCAGTCTCGGGTTCGACGCTCATGCACTATTCATCGGCGTATCGCTTCACTCCTGCCAGACCTCAGACGTGAACAAACGCATTTCCTTTCTGCGCGCCAGTTAACTTTGTGGCTTTTTCTTCTGGGGTCTCTCTGAAGGCCTGAAATGCCCGCGTAGCATCTCTCCGATTAGACCTGAAACCGACACCTCTTGGTTCTGGGCTGCTTTTGTTTGTTTTGGTGTTTTGTCTTTTTTTGTTTTTTGTACCTCTAAAGGAGATCTCTGGGAGATACGTGGAGGAGAGAGCTGAGCGTAATTTGTCGTATATGGTACGTATCGTCTGAGCAGAGGTCAAACGGTGGCGTTCAGGCCTCGGTGTTTAGGAGTGCGTGTCAATGACTTTCTTTGAGAAGGAAGTTTGTTTTGTCTTTTTGTTTGGTGTCAGCTGATTTTATTTTTTCATTTATTTATTTATTTTTTGAAGGTCAAACAGTGGTTTTCTGATTTTCCATCAATTTTTGATGTAATTACACGCTGTCGGATCATCATAACCCGGCATGTGAAACTTTTTTTTATTTATTATTTTTGGTGATGTAAGATTGTTGTCTTTTGATTCTCTGTTTTTGTTTTGCATGTTTGTTTGTTTGTTTTTTTTCCCAATTCTCCGATCAAAAATAATCAAAGAAACGTCGAAGCAGCCCCTCCTTATAATTGATAATCCCAAATTGTCACATACAATAATGCAGCCGCTTTGAACTGGACGCGTCCGTGTGTTGTCAATGGAGCACTTTGTTGATTAATTTCTGCAGAATAACGAGACTAACGGTATTATTTTCACAATGCATGTGAAATGTATCCCCTCCAGTTGAAGTATTAGGGTCAGATGATTTAAATAATTAAAAGGCCCCATCTGAAGGCCACGTTTCACTTGAAATAACAGCAGATAAACGATGCTACAACACTCTCTATCACTGGTTTTGGGTTTGCCAAAAAGTAATACGCAAGGCGTTCTTTGTGTTTTTGTTCACTCAAAGTTTTCTTAGCTCTGGCGATTGGCTGTTGAGACAGAATGAAGCAAGAGTTAAGCACGCCTACAAACAGGAGCAGAAGATAAAGCCACTTAAATTTGCTCCAGGAGGCTAAATGCACGCATATCATTGGAAAACTGCGTCGCTTTGAAGTTGTGTTAACAGCAGTCGTAATTTAGAGCCAATTTATGAATCGCTGCAGCTCCATCGATAGCCGCGAAACCAGTTTTAAACCCTCCCCCGGCCCCAAAAAAGTGTTTTAAGCGTGTTTGTCAGTTCAGGAAAGCTTCATAACGTCTCTGTAGAAATTTGAATGTTGACAAACAGATTTTTGTGCAACAGTAAATGCCTGTCGTGCAAAAACACGTTGCTTTTACCGAAAACGTAAATATTTCACATTCTGTTGCCACATTCGGTCCATTCGTCTGTGCTTTGGTGTCTGAAATTTTCAATGTGGTTATTTATTTGTTTTTTTTTTGTGCCGCAGAGCGCTCAGAGGATACCTTTGAACCATGAAGCGCAGTAAGCACCGTGGACAAAAGGAGGACAAAGGCGGAGGTATCACCTTAGGCGGATCATTGGATTCGTGTCAGAAAGTCCAGTTTAATATTTCACAGACAGACGCAGCCTGTTTCTGCAACGTGTCAAAACATTTTGGCACAAACAATGTGGTGCAGGTGTTCTTATCCAAGACCGGTCTACTCCAAAAGCAAATCTAGAAAAAAATGCTTTTGCTCTAAAACGTATTTTACTCGTGATTTTCCTTTTAAATGTTGCATTTTTATGTGTTTTCATGTCTTATAATGTTCTTAACCTGTGCAAAGCATGGCAGGATGAATTTGAGAGTATATATATATATATATATATATATATATATATATATATATATATATATATATATATATATATATATATATATATTTTTCACAAAACACAATGTTGCAAGAAAAAGAGCTATTCTTCCAGCAAGTGTTGCGCTTCAGCTCCATAAATATAGAATTTTTCTTTTAGGATTTGTCTCTAGATGTGTGTTTTGTGTGATGCCTAGATGAGCCAGCCATTTTGGAGACGGAGAACATGCTTATGGCAGGTCCAGATCCCGACACCATCTCTTTGGCCTCCGTCACAGCCGTCACCACCAATGTTTCAAACAAAAGGCGAGCCTCATCCTGACTGTCTTCCCGACAGATTCCTATTCTTATCCGGGTTTATTAATCGTGTAATTCCTCAGATCAAAGCCGGACATCAAGATGGAGCCCAGCTCTGGACGACCCATGGATTACCAGGTAGGTAACTTGGAACTTGGGAAAGCATTTGTGCCCAAAGAGACTTTTTTCCCCCCCAGATTTTCTGAACAACATACCTCAGTGTCCAGTGTGAGTATTTTACACAATATTCATGAAATAGATCAGACCCGGGAGGTTGAAGGAAACGTATGCAGGCTTTTCAAAATCTGAAAAGTGCGGCGTGCGCACTTTTTGACATCAACTCTCCCCCGAGGCGCTAATCGACATGATCATACAAGCTCGGTTGTTCCTTACGGGCAGTCACACAAAAATTAAATAAAGTATCACATTTTTTAATTTATTTTTTCATTTCAACGGGACAAAGTTGAAATGACCTGCAGTTCGCAGGTTATTGCGATTTGCGTGATTTGCAGACGTGAACCGATGGACGGCGTCATTTCAGGTCAGCGTGACGGTGATTGAAGCCAGGCAGCTGGTTGGCCTGAACATGGATCCCATGGTCTGTGTGGAGATCGGAGAAGAGAAAAAGTACACCTCCATGAAGGAGTCCACCAACTGCCCCTACTACAACGAGGTGAGCCGGCCGCGACCGTGCGGCGTCGGGGATCTCTCCGAAACTCGAGGCTGACTCACAACGAGGCTTCGCCTCAAACTGTCGTCTCTTCCAGTACTTCGTGTTTGACTTCCACATCCCGCCGGACGTCATGTTCGACAAAATCCTGAAAGTGTCCGTAAGTCATCGGTTCCTTGGACTTTACTTTTTTATTATTATCCATTTAATTGTTTATATTTCTTAACCTGCTTGTAGGTGATCCACTCCAAAAATCTTCTGCGAAGTGGAACGCTGGTTGGCTCTTTTAAAATGGATGTCGGCACAGTTTACTTCCAGCCAGGTCAGAAAACAACGTCTTTGGTTGTTTAACTCCAGATCAAGCCCTCCGTCTGCATCCATGCCTTAATATCTCGGCTTTTTGGAAATTTAGTTCAACTATCTTCGTTTGTGGTGGAATAATTATCCAGTGTCAATAAATATCAATCGTATATCAATTCCATATGACCTCTTATCCACACAAGATAGAAATTATACATGCATGCTCAATATTTGGATAAATCCACATCATCAAGTCAGAGTCTTCAATAGTGTTATGGCATGTCTGCAAGTAGATGCTTGATTCCTGTTATCAGATCAAGCTGATTTACATAAATAATAAATTTTTTTAAAAATTGAATTTAAAGTGTCTATACCGTCACAAATGGCTGGAAGTCTGTCCTACTTCAGAAGCTCAATGTTATCCATTGTAATACCAGTTTGTGGGTCGTCGTCCTCCTGGATCGTCTGATCGTGTCCGACCTTCAGCCGTCTAGTTAAAGACCTCAGAGGAGGTCCTCTATTTCTGCAGCACAAAGTGTCATTGACGTCATCGCAATCCCACAACACGATGCTTAGCAATTAGCCGCTTTTAAAGTGTGACGTCTTCACGCGTTCCTTTGGCCGTTGCAGCCTACAGATTTTGTCTGACGCAGAACCTTTTCACCGGAAGGTGTTTGCCTCGTCCTTGCAGGCCACCGTAGGTTTATTTCACTTGAGTCTGAAGATGTCGGTTTTGACAGGGATAGTGATGCTCCACTGCCTTCGAGTTCATTATAGACTGGAGGCGTGGAGGTCTTTGGATGTTGGAGTCGATTTGACCTCATCCGAGGCTGACGGCTTGTTGTCAGATGGCTGAAACTTGGACACAGCGGCGTGTTTCGGTAGGATATCGACCCCAGTGAACGCTAAACTTGGTTCAGAAACAGATGAACCAGGCCAACATTAAGCTTCTGCGTTGGCCTCAATTTGAACTTACTTAAAAACTTATGAATTATGCACCAAAGCTGCATCTGTGGCTGAAAACCAACCATAAATCCAGGACCTTGCTGACCGAATATTACTGGAGGCGTATGCATTTATTTGTGCTTTTATGAGCATTTCTTTTCTGGTGGATTCAAGAAAATCAACAATAAATCTGAACTTTTGCACCCGATTCTTGTATGCACAGTTAATTTATTATGATTATGCATTACTGCATCCTTATTTTAAAGTGAGCAAAGAACAAACCCGTCATCAGGAATCCGAAATGAAACTGGCATTTGTGTTTTTTTGTCCCACAGAGCATCAGTTTTACCACAAATGGGCCTTGTTGTCTGACCCGGATGACATCACAGCAGGCTGCAAAGGCTACGTCAAATGCGACATCGCAGTTGTGGCCAAAGGGGACACCATCAAAACCCCACACAAGGCCAATGAGTCCGAAGACGACGACATAGAGGGGTAAATAAAACCTGCGGCGTCTGCTGTTTGTTTGACCCATGAAAATGTTGAAGTCATGCAGGAGCAAATTCTGCCTGCGGCAGGAACCTGCTGCTACCCGAGGGCGTTCCTGCAGAGCGCCAGTGGGCTCGCTACTACCTGAAGATCTACAGAGCAGAGGGACTCCCCAGGATGAACACCAGCATCATGGCCAACGTGAAAAAGGCGTTTATAGGCGAAAATAAAGACCTGGTCGATCCCTACGTCCAAGTGCTCTTTGCGGGGCAGAAGGTCAGCTCGAACGACGGCCGCCTTTTTGTATTTGTCGCCCATTAGCAGGACTCAGGAGGCGAACGCGTTTCATTTGTGACCGCAGGGCAAAACGTCGGTACAGAAGAGCTGCTACGAGCCCATCTGGAACGAGCAGATCGTTTTCACGGAGATGTTTCCTCCCCTCTGCAAGCGCATGAAGATCCAGATCCGGGACTCGGATAAAGTGAACGACGTGGCCATGGGAACACACTTCTTGGACCTGAAGAAGATTTCCAACGATGGGGACAAAGGTGATCGTTTATGACACAAAAAAACAAAACACAACAACAAAGAAAAAACAGTGTGTTCAAACAAGCAGGAGGTTTTATTTGATATGGATGACATGACTTTTCTACCCACAAAAATAGCTCCTGATAGAGTTTTCTATTGCATGTAATGTGAGTGGTTCTGCTGCCCCCATGTGACGTACATCCAGTATGACAATAATGCTGACTGATGTAGTTTGTGTCTAATTTGGCAACTTGCAATGTGTTTGACCACCTCTGGTTCAAACTATCACATATTTTGGTCCAGTCAGGCTTCAAGAGAATAATTTACACCAAACAGAGCTTTAGAAACTCTCTCCTCTATTTCCAAACGAACAGAAAAGTAACAGTTTTCAATCATTTCCTGGCTTTAGGTTCAGAGAACTAGGACAAACATATGATAGAGATTGACTGAACAATCCTGGACTGAATTATTTTGCTGTTGACTGTTTGAAATAGTTAGCGGTTCGTAGATCTTCTCTTCTCTCGAACATATTGTTGAAATCAGTCCGTCTGTGCAGGTCATCTATTATCAGACCAATTTTTTTTTTTTTTAGTTCTTAATATTTCCAATAAGCTAGCTGAAAAAAGAAAGAGAAAACAGTGAGGTTTTCTTTTCTGTTTTTTTTTTTTTTTTGTTATTATTTTTAATTTTTCGCAGAATGCGCTTTGTTTGGAAAAGTAGTTGGGTAGTTGAATGTGTATGGTGGACCGGAGAAGGCGCTCGCCCCGGGAACCATTTCAGCTAGAACAGCCTCTGCCAGTATTTACTTTTCCCGTGCTGCCAGTTAAGAACCGTTTTGAAACTGGAGGTCACCCAGTTGCTTAATCGTCTTCTTCCTGTCCAGTTAGTTTCCGAATTGGCGACCTTCTGCACTCTGCCTTCCCAGGCTTCCTTCCCACAATGGGGCCCGCCTGGGTGAACATGTACGGCTCCACCCGCACCTACACCCTGATGGACGAGTACCAGGAGCTCAACGAAGGGCTCGGCGAAGGCGTGTCCTTCAGGGCCCGTCTGCTCATCAGCCTGGGCGTGGAGATCCTGGACCCGACCTCGCCTGACGTCACCAGCTCCACCGAGGTCCAGGTGGAGGGAGTGCCCAACATCTCCGAGGTGGGTCTCTGCTCCGGATGGGCAGCCATGCGAGCGGATCATGTCGTTTCTGCTGCCGACCGGTCATTGTGCTGCGATTAATGTGAATTATTAACAGCTCTAGTTTAGCCCGTCGCATGCATAAATAATAGCTGTTTGCGCTGATGAGGCTACTCATGTTTAAACGCTTACGGTTGTGTGTGTGTGTTTTTTTTATGTTATTATTATTATTATTATTTATGTTTGTTTTGTTTGTCCCCAGACTGCTACTGGGAAGGTCGAGGATTTCTTCCTGTTTGGGTCTTTCCTGGAAGCCACAATGATAGACAGAAAGATCGGCGACAAGCCAATCAGCTTTGAGGTCACAATAGGTACGCCAGCTGTGTCTGCATCGAATCGTTTATCGTTTAAAATTTCTTATCACATTGAGATTGATTTCTGTTATCTGGGGTAAATAAAAATAACAAAACCAACAGCTTTATACAAAATTTTTATTTTTGCTCTTCCATGAGAGCATGAATATATATGTCAGTAAATTTGAAAGTATGATTTAATGCAGTTATTATGTGCAGGTTAGTGTTATTAACATATCAGTCATGTCTTTAAGAAGCCGATTTCAAACAGGAATTATTTTCAAGGCCAGTATTTGTGTTTGTGCTGCGTAGTCATACAGTTGCATAAAAAAGAAGCAATAAGTATTTTGTTTCACTCATCTCCACGTTATCACAACAGGACCACAAAAAGATCGCGTAAAGGGACAAAGTTCACATTTAGAAAGCTGCTCTTTCCAGGTTACTACGGAAACGAGAACGACGGCGTCATCCAGCCCAAGACGAAGGGGAAGAAGGGCGGCGGCGGCGACGGCGCTGAAGAGGAAACCGAGCTGATACACAACTCCAGCGAGGAGGAGATGGACGATGACGGAGACCTGACTTCAGTGTCCACCACCCCACCCATGAAACCCGTCGTCACTGACCGGTCAGAGCCAGTCCAGCAGCGAAACAAAGAGGAAAATTTAGATGTGAAAGGAAATAATGCATAGATGTGAGATGTTTGGGGGGTTTTTTTTGCAAACTAAATGCTAAAGCTTTGTTTGAAGGGCTGTGCATAACATCATATGAACATGAAGGACTCTTCATGAATGGCTATGACTGCTATCTTGAAGTGTCATTCAGGGATTAATGCAAAATTGCACCAAAAGTCCATTAAAAGTGTCTGCTCTGCATTATTTTATAAGTAACGACACTTTTAATGCTAAGTTCTAACATAACTTGCCTTAAAAGTCAATTAAAAGTATCAACTTTGCATTAAAAGCGTCACTGTTTTCCGAATGACATTTCATAACAAGCATTCATGAAGACTCCGTTATGACAGTTTCACTTCAAATAAAGTGACCAAACAAATCATCCGTCCATTATCTTACCAACTCGAAGCAGCTTGCGCTTCTTCTTTGGCTTTTGCAGTGAGTTTATTTATATACCACACAAAAAGTGGTATCAAAATACCCGGGCTTCTTCTTTTAATGATGCCTTTTTTCTCACCGCGCTCTCATTAACTGGTCCTAATAGTTGCTGACGCTGTTGCTCGCTAATGTTCTCCAGCAAACCTCGGAGGCCTTCACGGACCACCTGTGTTTGCGTTCCGATTAAATTGCACACAAGTGGACTCTGCTTGCTAATTAGATGACTTCTGACGGCAATCGGCATCGGATCCGATCTCATCTCGGTGGCGGCGAGTCCTGAGCTTAAAGAGAGAGCTAACTTTTCCCGTTTTTATTAGTAAAAGCATTTAAAAACCATTCATCTGTTACCTTACGCTTTGCTGGTTTTGGGTGGAAAACGTTATGAAAAGTTCTTTTTGTACGTTTCCGTTTATGCGTTTTGCGAATCCAGCTTGACAACAGCAACACCGCGGCTCTTGCTTGAATCCACAGGAACTATTTCCATCTGCCCTATTTTGAGAGGAAGCCGTGCATCTACATCAAAAGTTGGTGGCAGGACCAGAGAAGGCGGCTGTACAACTCCAACATCATCGACAACATTGCGAACAAACTGGCAAGTGGACAGCTGCCGTGATGGCACAGAGATTCTCACTCACTGGTCGTGAATCGCAGTTGCCAATACCGTCGAATCTGATGTCTGACTGTGGTTTTTTTGCAGGAGGATGGACTGAACGACGTGCAGGAGATCATCAAAACAGAGAAGACCTATCCTGAACGAAGGCTGAGAGGCGTTCTGGAGGAACTCAGCCAAGGGTGCAGGTCTGCGCGCCTCCACAACTAAAACTGAACCCGTCCGATTCAAACGCTCGCACTCAGCAAGCTCGTGTTCTTTTCAGTCAATTTGTCGCTCTGGCGAACAAGGACCACAATCAGTCTGGCAGAACCAAACTGGACAGGGAGAGGCTGAAGCTCTGCTTGTCAGAAGTGGTGAGTCTCTCTCGCCTGCTGTCGGCTGAGCGGCGACGCGTTTGCGTCGTTTTGCTGACCGATCTCTGCGTTCAGGAGGCCGTTGGTCAACAAGCAAAGACGATGAGGACACAAGTGAAAAAGACCACAGTCCGGGATAAGCTCAAGCTGGCTCAAAACTTCCACACAAGGCTCCGCTTCCTCGCCGACGAGGTAAAGGCCGTCGCCAAACAAGTCAAGTAATAACAAATTCATAGACCATACAATGTTCCTTACGCCTTATGGTGTAATTACAATCTTCCAGCCCCAGCACAGCGTTCCTGATGTCTTCATCTGGATGATAAGCAACGGAAAGCGCATCGCTTACGCCCGGGTTCCTTCCAAAGACATCCTGTACTCCAGTATAGATGAGGAAAGGGGGAAAGATTGTGGCAAGGTCAAAACAATTTTCCTCAGGGTGAGTTAAAACGTAAAAAGAAAACCAATCCACTTACCGTCATGTTCTTGTTATTTTTCATTTGATGTTTTGTTTTTTGTTTTTTATTATTATCGTTATTATTCTGAAGATGAATAAACCTCCTAAAGAATTTTTTTTCTCTACCTAAGATCCCTGGTAAAAAAGGTTTCGGACCTGCTGGCTGGACGGTTCAGTCCAAGTTGGAGATTTATCTGTGGCTGGGCCTGAACAGGCAGCGCAAAGACTACCTGAGCGGCCTGCCCAACGGGTTTGAGGAGAATAAGCTGTCCAAGGGGCCCGGCATGCCGTCCTCACCACCCATCAGCCTCACCTACATGAGTAAGATCATCAACTGCAGCAATATGTCGTCTTAGTGCTTTTAAATTGCACTACAAAGCACTTTAGGAAGCTTCTGGGGTAGTTATAGAAACTTTCAAGTGCCCTACCAGGAATTCCCAGAACTTACAGGGTTCTGTCTGAAACATTTCAACAGATATGATCCTATATCGTTTCTGAAAAGCAAACGTTTACTTTTCCAGAACTTGCCACATAGTTTCCTACTAATCATTTTCCCCCAAACCCAGTAGTAATTTACTGGAATAAGGTATCTATATACAACGTTTCTCTGGAACTTACTGGTTAACTTACCGGATACTTTGTTCAGATCAACCATATATTTTCTGGAAACTTTCCTGTAACGCATCGGTTTTATTTGCAGAACTTAGTCAGAAATGTGAAGAGTTGGGCTGCAGTGTGGGGTTAGGGTTACAGGAGTTCTGTTTCTGATGCGTTTATGGCCCGTAGAGGCTATGAAAGTTCTCGCAGAGTAAATTAGATTACTTAGAAAGCGTCTAGTAAGTCTTCAGACCGTATTGGGTAGCTCTGCTTGATTATTGAAAATTGTGGCACATTCTGCAGCACTAAGGAGATTACATTGATTACTGATGCTGGTAACAGATGTCTAAGAAGGAATACATTGTATTTAAGCGTCTTCAAAGCACATTGCATATGAGAGGCTGAATGTTTTCGCTGCAGTGAAGCAAATCTTCCAGCTGAGGGTCCACATGTACCAGGCTCGCAGCCTGTTTGCTGCCGACAGCACAGGCCTGTCCGATCCCTTCGCAAGGGTTTTCTTCTCAACCCAAAGCCAAGTCACAGAAGTGAGTTCATCCACCCATTTTAATGAAGGTATAATAAAAAATAAAAAAAATTGGGTGGGAACAAATACTCTGCTTTCTTGCAGGTGCTGGCTGAGACCCTCTGCCCCACGTGGGACCAGCTGCTGGTGTTTGAGAACGTGGAGTTGTTTGGCGAGGCCTACGAACTGAGGGATGATCCACCCATTATTGTCATTGAGCTCTATGATCAGGACACAGTGGTGAGGAACAGTTTCCACGCGGAGATGTCACGAGCTCTCCCTTTTGATTCACGGGGAGCGTAGGACTAACGGCACAGCAACTGTTTCATTGTGAATTTGTGTCAAAATTATAATTAGGGATGTCCTGATCTGCGCTGTTTTTCTCCCCCGGTGGCGACGCGTTTACCTTAAGCTCAGTCCTTTTACGGTTCAGTCCTTCATAGGCGAAATGACCGCTCTTAAAATCAAATGTGGCTTTAAAATGTTACATTGCTTTAACATTCATCAGCATTGCTGCTAACCGCAAACCCAGTTCACGTCAGGCGACGTTTTCTTTGACACTGCCAGATTATCCCAACCGGAGGTTTAGCAAGACAAACGTGTAATTCAACACATGATTCAAACCTGAGCAACTTTGTAACTCAATATATGGAGCAACTTTCAGTAATAACCTAATGAACCCGCGTCATGATCGTGCTTACATTGTTTTGTTCCTAACTAATTTGCTGACGTGTGAGGCTAACGCTATCGTTCCGTTTCTCTGTTTTGATGTTACTTGTTGATGATTCGGCTTGTAGCATATTTTACGGTCGTTCCGGTTAAATTTGTTTTGACAAAACTTTAAAGAAAGCTCTTTTCTTCTTTCACAAATTTAGCAATTTGCTAAAGTTATAGCTAAGAGAGATCACAGCTCTCCGTGTTGCACCGAAAGCTCTCTGGGTTTATAAGAACAGCTCACGAATCAAGTCACACAACAAGCCAATGCATCCCGGGTCTTACACTGCAAACGTTTTCTGAAGAAGTACATTTGCTCAGAATTTCTTTCGTTTGAACCTGTAAGCATTAAATTAACAGAACAATACACTTTGTTTCTGATAGTTTTCCCAAGACCTGCTTGGGAAAATAAGCCATGTTTGTTCAAATCAGCCACACAGACGTGGCTAATTTTAAAAACCCCTTAAACTGGACATCCTTATTTATAATCCAACAATCTGCCTTTTATAAGTACAGTCTTTTGTTTGTTGACATCAACTTAACGTGATTCTAACCTGAAGAAGATGTTTTCTGACTGACAATTTTATATCTGCTCCTGACAATAACCCCAATGTTTTGGATGACCCTGTGGATAAGTAGAGTGTGGATTGTCTTGATGTACGGTAGCAGAATTTTAAAGTGTGCAGAGTAGATTTCATTCAAAGGCATGCAAGAGGAATAAGATAGGTCCACGAGGGCAAACAGACGAACCCTGCACTAGCGTCCTATCCCTGTTGCATTCCTTTCTGTGACATTTTGTGCTTTTGTATGTGGCCGTCAAACGTATGCGACTCTTTATAACCACTAACTGCAAGAAAGATTTCAGTTCTCGCAGCTCTCAGAGGCATCAGGAGGTTGTTTAACTGTTCTTTGACATGACACAGATAACATCTATTTTGCAGTTTACTGGTTATTTTTAAGGGTATCTTGATGTTGTTACTTTTCCTTTCCTTGTGTCTGTAGAGATTTTAAATCTTGAAACATGTGCACCTCCAGCCATGTTTCTTTACGTTAATCAAACACATGACTATTGACACTTTTTAGCTAACAGAGTAATGCCAACACTGAAATATCCGGTGCAGATTTGATGTCTAATCGTCCACTTTATGCTCTCAGGGTAAAGCTGACTTCATGGGCAGGACGTTTGCTAAGCCTTTGGTCAAGATGGCGGACGAGCACTACGGGCCGCCGCGTTTCCCGCCCCAGCTGGAGTATTATCAGATCTACCGCGGGAACGGTGCCGCTGGAGAAATGCTGGCAGCCTTTGAGCTTCTGCAGGTTAGCTGAAGGCGGTTCTCCCACTTTAAAGGCGTTCCACTCATAAGCCTCCCCGCGGCCTCACACTGCTGTCGTCTCTCAGATCGGCCCCAATGGAAAAGCGGACCTTCCTCCCATAGACGGCCCTACAGATATGGACCGCGGCCCAATCCTGCCTGTGCCTCTGGGGATCAGACCAGTGCTCAGCAAGTACAGGATTGAGGTCTGAGGTTCAGATCCACTCAGAAAACCTCCGCGATTGTCGACGCGTTTGTGGAAAGTTCGACAACGTGTGCATTTTGCTTCTTTGCAGGTTTTGTTCTGGGGCTTGAGGGACTTGAAGAGGGTGAACCTGGCCCAGGTGGATCGGCCCCGTGTGGACATTGAGTGTGCAGGGAAGGGAGTTCAGTCGGCCCTCATTCCCAACTACAAAAACAACCCCAACTTCAGCACTCTGGTCAAGTGGTTTGAAGTGGTACTGTGTCATTTCCTAAAACACTTCGTTGGCCGAGAAACAACGATAGCGATAAGCACCAATTCGTGGACGTTTAAAGACCCGGCGTGTGATTGCCCTTTCCTTTAGATTTGACCAAGTCAGAGAGTCTTTTAATGTGTGCGTTAGGATTTGCCGGAGAACGAGCTGCTTCACCCCCCGCTGAACATCCGCGTGGTGGACTGCAGAGCGTTCGGTCGCTACACTCTGGTCGGCTCTAACGCCGTCACCAGCCTGCGCAAGTTCATCTACAGGGGATCAGACAAGCAGGCCAACAACTGGTCCACTACGGGTATGAGCTAAACGCAGGGTATCGCACAGTGGAAAGCATTCACAGCCTTTTTAAAAGAAATGTCTCAATATCTTTTCCATTTAGCACACAGAAATCATTTGGATCATCCCACATTTATTTTTAATGTCAGAAAACGACAACAAATATTGATGTGTATTTTTTTTTTTTTTTTGTAACCTGATTTGCAAATGTCCGGCCTCGGCCGTGCGCCGTTTGTCTTTCAGAGGAGATTATCGTGGTGAGCATGGAAACCGAGCCTGCTTGCAAGAAGATGGACACCGTGGTCAAACTGGACTCTGTAAGTTCAAACTCCGAAAACCTGATTCGAACGACTCAAACCAGCTTCAAAGTTCCTTCCGAGTCGTTCGAAATGCCGTGTTGCTGTGAAACGCGCCACCCTAATCAACCTGATCGATTAATGCACGTGTTGAACTTGCCCCCCTCCTCCAGTGCTCCGAAGCTGTGATCAAAGTCGAGGTGAGCATATCACCACTGATTACGTTCAGTGACGGTTTGCGTTGTCCTAACGACGCCTGACAATTATCCATGATGTGCAAAAAAAAGGACGACGACAAAGACGAGAAAGGTAAAAAGAAGAGGAGGAAGAAGGGGGACGAACCCGAAGAGGAGGAACTTGACGAGAGCATGTTGGACTGGTGGTCCAAGTATTTTGCCTCAATTGAAACTTTAACCGAGGTAAGGAAGAGTTTTAAAACTAGCTACTTTTAAAACCTATCTCATATGAAGACAAATATGTCCTATGAAGTGCGGTGTGTTCTGCTTTTTATTTTTTATTTAGAGTTAAGAAACACTTTCTTCCTGTTTTAGGCTCTCAGGGCTCAGGAGGCAGCTCTCTCAGACTCAGAAGAAAAGGAGGACATGGACATCGCTGATGGTGGAGGTGAAGAGAAAAAAAAAAGAAATCTTACATCTCGATATTCTCGATATTCTTAAAAGTTCAGCAATTACGTAGCTTATACAGATTGCGGCGGTTTAATTCTCAGTAGAAAATGACTGAGGTCCTCAGTGAAAATGGTGACCCCGAGAAGAGAAGAGTTGGTTCTGGAGTCCCGCAAGGATCCGTCTCGGGGTCTTTTTTTTTTTTTTTGTTTTGTTTTGTTTTGTTTTGTTTTGTTTTGTTTTGTTTTGTTTTGTTTTGTTTTGTTTTGTTTTGTTTTTTTTGACGGTTTACAACAGAGCCGCATCGTTTCAGGGAAAACCTTTGATCGCGATACGACTGAAAATCGGGATATTACATGAATATATTATAGATGTATTACAGACAAATTTCTAGACTGACATAAAAATATAAGTCTTCATGCCAGAGGCGTCTAATCCAGTGACATATTTCTTACATGCATGGGAAGCTGAGGAAGGTCAATTTTAGGGCAAAATGATCCATTAGTCCCAGCTTCTCTCATGATTCTTTCTCTCTCTGTCTCTCTCTGCACGGTTTTCTGACATCACAGCTGACGACGCTCCAGTGAAAGCCCCCAAGAGAGGAAAAGGAAAGAAGGACAAGAAAAGGGCAGCCGTGGATCCGTTTGAGAAGAAAAAGCCGAAGCTGGATGAGCTGAAGGTGGAGGATGAACCGTCGTGGTGTGATTTTTTTATTTTTTTTCACGTCGTCCAGCCGGATGGCGTAATCTTTGCGCGGTGAGAGGTAAACGTTTGTGCTTCCTGCTCCCAAACTAAAGGTGTACCCAAAGGAACTGGAGAGCGAATTTGACAACTTTGAGGACTGGCTGCACACCTTCTACCTGTTCAGAGGGAAGGGCGGCGACGACGACGACCAGAACGTGACGGATGAGGACAGGATCGTGGGGAAGTTCAAAGTGAGGAGTGCTCCGCATGCGCATTTCCGGCCTTATGAGTGATGGTTTGTGTTTGTGCTGCGTTCCACTCCTTCTCCTGTAACCGTTCCCCCCCACGCCCCCGTCAGGGTTCGCTGTGCATGTACAAAGTGTCGGATGATTTGCCCAGAGACATGAGCTTCGACTCCAACTTAGGAATGTTTCAGAACATCCCTAGCAACGACCCCGTCAACGTCCTGGTCCGCATCTACGTCGTCAGGGTAAGCCTATGTGCTCTGGAGCTTCAACGCTCTGAAAACAGAGTCGTATTTGCAAGGATTTTGTTGTTGTTTTTTTTTTTTTTTAGTTTAGTGCCGTGACGGTTCTGTTTCTTTCCAGGCGACAGATCTGCATCCGGCGGACATAAATGGGAAAGCTGACCCCTACATCGCAATCAAGCTGGGGAAAACAGAGATCAAAGACAAGGAGAACTACATTTCCAAACAGCTGAACCCTTTGTTTGGCAAGTAAGTGACGGAAAACCGTCTGGGTTCCTGCGCAGGATCCAAGCGACGGCGTCTTGCTGCGTTCCTCTCCTGAACACGAGCGCTTTCCTCGTGGTCTTAGATCCTTTGACGTGGAGGCCACGTTCCCCATGGATTCCACTCTGACGGTGTCGATTTATGACTGGGACCTGGTGGGAACCGATGATCTGATCGGAGAAACCAAGGTCGACCTGGAGAATCGCTTCTACAGCAAACACAGAGCCACGTGTGGGATTTCATGCAACTACGCCATGTAAGAATCTAAAACCCACTAAAACAAACTAAATGTACTTAATAAAACAACAAACAAAATAACCGAGGGTACAGATTTGCATCTCGGAGACTTAGCAGTTCTTACTTTAGCCGATGGCTTTTACACACGAACCCACTTTCAACGTGTTTGCCGTTGCAGCCATGGTTACAATGTGTGGCGAGACCCCATGAAGCCCACACACATCCTGGCCAAGCTGTGCAAGGACGGCAAACTGGACGGCCCGCACTACGGCCCCGGAGGACGGGTGAAGGTGGAGAACCGGGTCTTCATGGCACCGACTGAGATCGAGGATGAAAACGGTATCTCTAAACTGCTGCTGTCTACCGTTCCATTGATCTGATGTTGGAAAGATTCATAGCCGGCTCGGAAAAACATTTCAAAGATAGTCAGTCTCTGTATTTTGTCAAACTTCAGTGGGATTTCAGCTGATGGACCAACACAAAGTAGCACTTAAAGGAAAGTTTTTGGCATGTATTTATTTAACTTCCTTCATTGAGCTTGACAGAGCTTAGGCTGCCGTTGCAGATATTTGTTTGAGAACAAACGCATCTTTTCCCTTCCTTTTGCTCTGTCTCATAAAAATCCCACTGAAACGCGAGCAGCGTAAGAGGCAGGAATGCTTTTGCAGAGTGTGAACGAGTGACGATGTTTGCCAGGCTTGAAGAAGCAGACGGACGAGCACCTCGCTCTGACCGTGCTGAGGCACTGGGAGGGGATCCCCAAAGCCGGCTGCAAACTGGTCCCGGAGCACGTGGAGACCAGGCCGCTGCTCCATCCCGACAAACCGGGAATCGAACAAGTATGGCGGTAAACGTCGCAGCGTCCACTTCCTGTCTGCTGAAAGCTGCTTTTAATTACCCATCTAACCGTGTTGCAGGGAAGGATCGAGATGTGGGTGGATCTGTTCCCCAAGGACAAGACCGCGCCCGGTCCCGCTCTTGACATTTCACCGCGGAAGCCGAAGAAGTACGCACCGGAGACTTCAGGAGCCCAGCCTGACGTGACCAAAGCTCGTTTTCACATGACCTTTCCCTGTGCAGGTTTGAGCTGAGGGTCATCATCTGGAACACGGACGAGGTGGTTCTAGAGGACGACGACATCTTCACGGGAGAGAAATCGAGTGACATCTTTGTGCGAGGGTGACTTTTTCTGCCAACAACTAGACGAGCAGAAACGCTTCCACGTGAAGGGCCGGGTCTCCATTTTTCTTCTCTTCTGTTTGCCCCTCGGTCTCCGTCGGCAGATGGCTGAAGGGACAGCAGGAGGACAAGCAGGACACTGACGTCCACTACCACTCCATCACCGGGGAGGGGAACTTCAACTGGCGCTTCATCTACCCTTTCGACTACCTGGTGGCCGAGGAGAAGATCGTCATCTCCAAGAAGGAGTCCATGTTTGCCTGGGACGAGACCGAGTACAAGATCCCGCCTCGACTTAACCTCCAAGTGTGGGACGCCGACCACTTTTCCGCCGATGATTTTCTGGGTATTTTTAAAAACGAAATCAGTTGGACGGCAATAGAGTTGCTGTTTCTAAACTTGTCGTTGGGCCCACTGACAGCGGAACGTCTCCGCAGGTGCGATCGAGTTGGACCTGAACCGCTTCCCGCGCGGCGCGAAGACGGCCAAGCAGTGCACCATCGAAATGGTGACGAACGAAGCGGAGATGCCGCTGGTCTCCATCTTCAAGCAGAAGAGGATCAAAGGCTGGTGGCCGTTTGTTGCCAGGAACGAAGAAGACGACGAGTTTGAGCTCACGGTGGGTGGCGGCCTGCAGACAGTCCAGGCCATTTCTGCAAATATCCATGAATCAGATTTGAAGCTCATAAGTATTAGTTTGGAGGTTTGGGCCATCCCAAGCAGGCTTTGATGTGTTTGGCATGAAGTTTCCTGCTGGGATGCCAAATTGCTTCGAAGTTTCAACCAGCCAGCTCAGAGTCCAAACTCTCAACACGATGCAGCTGCTGCAGTGTTTGTGTTTGGTTTGGTTTTTGTTTTACTTTAATTTATAAAATTAAAACTGAGATCCAGTTATAGTTCTTTGGTTTGAAAGCCTAACTTTGACTCATCCAGACGTATTTCTTGCTATTGTGGCCAAATAATTCAACATTCATCCCATCTGAACGTTGCGCTTTTTCAGAAAGCATCCGGCTTCGGGCAGCAGGAAGTTTCAATTAAGCCCAAAGGTGGTGAGTTTGGAGCAAGAAGGTCTTTTTCGACCAGCACCATCTAAAGCCACGTTGATGTTAAACTGGCTTTTTGTTGCGGTCAGTGACGCTTGTGTTGCACCATCTGTTGCAAACGCAGTAAGAAAAGCAGGCTGACGTCGTGGGCTTCGTCAGTTCAAACTCGTTGACACGGAAGTGTCCCGATTCGGTTCTGGAAAGCTCGACTCGGAAAAGTTTCGTGGGACTTCTGCGTAACCCGACTTGGGAAAATGAAACTTCTTGTGTCTTCAGGGTAAGGTGGAAGCTGAGCTGCACCTTCTCACCGGGGAGGAAGCTGAGAAAAGCCCAGCGGGAGACGGACGCAACGAGCCAGACCCTCTGGAGAAACCCAAGTATGAAACGCGCGGCTCTCGCGCTTTTTGTGTCGTTTTTGTCGGTGCGCCGCGTGTTTACGCAGGAGAAACGGCCGTGCTCATGGTCTGTTGTTGGCCTCTCTGTGCTCCCACAGCCGCCCGGACGTTGCCCTCCTCTGGTTCCTCATCCCGCTCAAAGCGGCGAAGCACCTGGTGTGCGACCAGTACCGGTGGCTGACCATCAAGATCGTCACGGCGCTCCTGCTGCTGGCCATCCTGGGCCTTTTCCTCTACAACATGCCCGGATACATGGTGAAGAAAATGCTGGGCGCTTGAGAGCAAAAACCGGATCACTTTTTCTTTTTTTTTTTCCCCCCAACCCCAAATGGTGGGCTGTAACACATTAGCTTCTGCTGTTTGTTTTTTCTTTTTTTTCAATCTTTTTTCCAAAATAAAATAATTGATGTTCTACCAACAGCAACATAACAACAAAAATAATCTAATATTGTCTTGAGTGTATGTGTTGGTTGTTATTATTGTATAAAAATCTCATTTTGCTACTGTTGTTCTGATATGTAGGCAACTTTTTGCTTGTTTGTTTTGTTTGTTTGTTTTGCTTCTTGGAAATGTTTATTTGTTCGCGTTTGGTTATTAAACAGATCAGATCACGTTTTCTTTTCGACTTAAGTGAGGGCTTTACACGTGGTTTGCTTGTGGTTCAGATTTTCTGCTTTTCTCCATGACGTATTGAATTTGTGAATAAAATTCCCTCTGGGCACCTCAGGTCTCCTCTAATCGTGTCATTCAAATGTACACATATGTGGCGTGTAACGTTCCGTTCGAAAGCATCGGCATATGTTGGGGTTTTTCACGTTTTTGTCAAAAGACATTCGTGCAATGACTGTTGTTACAGGCACAACATTCATTGCTTTTTACTGGGATGTTGAGCGACAGACACGCACACAGGGGGAACGTGTTGTTCAAGTGAAATCAAAAGCATAATTTTGTCAAGACAATGTAATAAAACGGTGAAACATGTCATGATTAAATATTTCAAATCAGGAAAATAATGGGGAAGATCCTTAGTCTGTCTGTTACTGTTACTCTCCACTTTCAATGTTTTGTGTTTAGTGGCTTGAACAGTAAAAAAAATAAAAATAAAAATTCCAATAGTGATTTATTTTGATGTCAAGACAGAAAATGTATGCAGAAGCTCTATGTTAGGAGTTTGTTGTTTGTGATTTGCTGCCATCTGCTGGCTCTGAATGGAAAAGAAAGCATGTTTTGGTGAGGGTAGGGTGTTGTGCCAGTGCAGTTTTGTCTCTTAAAAAGCGAATGGGAACTAAAACTGAGCATGCAAATCACACAAAGAGAATACAAAGTGATGCACATTTTGATGCATCTTCCTCTGGGAACAGTGGAAACATGGCAAAGCTTCCTGGCAGCGTGTCGCTTAAATTTAGAGACGAGAGACGACAAACGCATCGTTCAACAACCGTGTATTTATTGAAAACTCAAAAGATGATTGTTGTGTGGACATGGTCGATGGATGCATGTTCCAGCCAGTTTGCACATTTTAAAAACAGCTCAGGGAAGGAAAAGGAGGCGTCGTCGTTGACAACCAGCCAACTAACCACGGATCACAACTTTCCTTCAGACGGGAACTAAAACTTTGGACAACCTTTTCCGCAAATCAGACATAAAAACACAACAATTTCGGCAGTAGAAGAAAAAAAAAACAAAAAACAATCTGTCATGTAAAAATGTGTCCGTATTTGATTGTTGTAAACTGCTACATAACCATATTTTTAGTCTGCAGGTTAAGCTTAAAGGCTAGTGCACCGTTAGCCCGTTAGGATACTGTCGGGATAAACCAGAATCTTCTCGAGACGACTTACAAAATCTTCACACAAAGCACATTTACAAAATATCACTCATTCACAGTCACTGTGTAACATTCTCATGCTCAGATATTATGCTCATAAATAAAGGAATATTCGCAGAGCAATGATCACTTTTCTGAAGTCGTCGCACCGAACAACTTCCTCCAGCATTTTCACATGCGTAAAACCAGCAGCAAGAAAAAAAAAAAAAAAAAAGATCTAAATGAAAACGAAACGACAACTCAGAAGCTCGGCGCCGACCCACGCGCAAACCGGAGCCCTCGGCTCTCTTCACATACAGCAGGTTTGCGAGATTTCTGCTACAGAAACTCAACTGAAACAAAACATAAGTTAAATAAATAAGAGAGAAAGAAAGAAAGAAAGAAAGAAAGTTACTCACAAGTCACTTCTATTACAGGTTTAGTGGCTCAAAGAGTGTCATGATGGCACTGTGTTGCTCTGTGCTCTAACAGTAGTATCAACATAAAGGCAAATAAATAACTCAAGAACAAAAAAGAAAAAAAAAGAGAAGCTTTTACTTTAGAAATAAAGGTTAATCTTCACAGAAAGATTTAGCTGTTGTTGTAACTCCTCTTGTTCCAGTTTATTTATTTTTGTTGTGCGTCGCTCATGCTGAAATCACTGGGATATTGTCGCAGGTTTACCGTTGCCGTCACTGTGCGCGCGGAGGGACGGAGGAGCGGGACATGAAAAGATGGAGCAGGTGCGGTAAGACGGGAAGGGAGGGAGGAGGGGCAGGTCAGCAACAGATACACACATGAGCAAGAAAGAAAGAGAGACGGACGGACGGGCAGAGAGCAGGAGTAAGGAGGAGTGATGCCAGAAAGCGTGCAGAGAGTAGAAAAACCGAGGGGCGGAAAGAAAAGAAAAGGAAAGAAGGGGCGGTGGAGGAGGGAGTTCAGTATTCGTCCTGGTCCAGGTGACCTTGTTCGTCGAGGTCGTCCTCATCCGGAGGGGCGAAGCCTTCCTGCGACACAGAAAACATCGACGTCTTTCAGATTTACGTTTTCTCTCTTGACTGAATGGAAAGCAAACCAAAAATCGTCTCGTCTCCAGTGGCTGCAAAGCACGTCACGGAGTCGGATGAGTCACAGCGTAGCCGCTGACGACGGAAGACATTTGGGACATTTGCTTTGGCTACAGATCGGCAACACCAAAACGCATCGTCAGTCCTAATGGTAGACGTACCTCTGTGGCGTAGAGAATGTCAATTATCCTGCTGAGCACAGGGTTGTTTTCACTCTCGTGTTCTTGGCAGATGAGCTCAATGTCCCGTAGTTTGCTGAAGTAGAAGTCTCTCTCTTTCTCTAGGCCGTCCACTGTCAGCTTCAGCTCCATCAACTGAGGGAGACACAACGACACGCTGACGGTTTTGACCAGGGATCGTCAAAAACCCGTCTTCGTTTTTTGGGCCGAGTCGAGATCACGAACGCTCTTAAAGGGCCGGCTGTGCCAGACCGTACTGATGAAACCTGATGGCAAACTGCTAAAATATCAATGAATTTATAAAATGAAATAATATCATTGAACGTCTTTTCAGTCCCTCCAGGATTTTGTGATTCTTTTTGGGGGGGAAAAAAAAAACCAGTGACTGTACCTGTTGATTTAGCTCCATGATCTCGGCGTCGCTGCCCCCGTTTCTGGACAGAGACGGGTTCTTCCTGATGGCGGGCATGTTGTGCTGGACTCGCTGTGGTGTCGGCATGTTTTTAGGAACCGTCGGAGACGTTCGCTGCGGTCCTGGAGTCACCGGAGACAGCGGGGGGGTTGGGGGGGGGAGAGACCCTTCAGCGTTTCTTTCAAAACCGGTCGGATCACAACACTTGCGCTCCGTAGCAGTAGTGGCGACAGATCGAGCACATTCTACAGCGGCATGACGCGCCTTTGAGATGTCACATTACGGAAAGCAATTTTCACCATTTTTCATCACGACAGCGAAAGGGCCAAATTGTGCGCGTTCGCTTCGAGCGCGCGGCGGCTGAACGTGCCGACTGACGTCTCAAAGACGGAACATGCCGACGCGCATGACTGACGGTTCTGGGAAACAAGTGCAGTCATAATTCTGCCTATTTCCACCCGCACAGCTACGTAGTGAGAGAGTCACAAAGCTGGTTTTTGGACACACTGCAGCTCCATGGCGATTGTTCCCCATGATGCTCAAGCAGCAGAACAATCCTGCCCCTCGCTCGTGTTAGTGACCCGAAAGCAGCTTTCCTTAAATTTGGCCAATCCAACCAGCTTTAGGAACAGTGTGGGCACATCTCAGTTCATTAGACTATATCATTTAAAAGTTTATGCATTCGGGGAATCGAATTGAAGCCTTCGCTTCCTTACATCTTCTAGGATTTTGAGCTAATCAAGACCTAAAATTGAGTTTCTGGCGGTTCACAGAATGCTATGTGCATGTCATTGGAAAGTTGAGTGGAAGGAAAAAAACTGCTTGGCACAACAATAACCCCAGTCTTTAGAAGATTGGGATGTAATTCTCATCTCATTTGAGAGTTTGGAAAGGAGGAGACAGGTGAGGCCGTTGTTAAGCGAAGCAGAAACTAACCTGAACTGGATTGGGCAACTGTTGATGAGAGGTTGTGAAATCAGCCGAGTGCTGCTAATTTAGTAAATATACTGTCCAGCACAGGGACATACTTTAAGTGGGACAACATTTCTAGATTAAAAATTAATATCCTGTGTAAAATAAATAAATAATTTCCAGAGAAACTGAATTTTAGCTTTTTTCTTAGCTGTGAGCCGTAATCATGGAAACCGACTTAAATAATGACTTGAAGTATATCAACGTCATATCTGCACTGAATCCACAGAGCTTCCCCTTCACTAAGAATAGCTTTTAAATGATATCATAATCACATTCGAATTCATTCAGACGATTCTTCAGCTGCGTCAGCTGTGCGATGAAGAATCCAGGTGGAAATATTCGGACATTTTTTGTTCACGTTTCAGCCTTTCTGAACCAAAAAAGAAAAGGGGCGAGGATGTGGACCATCGTCCTTAGTGTGGCTGCATCCCTCTATGACACTGCGGCGCGGGCCGCGGCCCCCCGCAGTGTCATAGGTCAGCGGATGGCCAGCTGTGGGGTTATTAGCCCGCCGCCCTGTGAATCGTGCTGCTCACAACACTTGCTCTGCAGCGAGCGCTTTTGAGCCATCCAAAAGCTCAGCAAAGGCCGTGCAGCGAAGCCGGGAGGGGTTCGGTTTTACCTGCGCTTCTCTTTGGTTTGTGGATAAAGTGATCACCTGGATTGGGGGCGGGGGCCACGTCCTGCCCCTGCCTGGCCAGCATGGGGTCGTACTCCTTCCCGTCGTAGTTGGCGTCGAAGAACTTCTTGAACCACTGGACGAATTCAAAGTTGTCCTGGAATTTTCCTTTGACGAGCTTTTCTACTGGGATGATCTGGAGAGGGGAAACAACACCATCTCTGTCAGGCTCAAGGTGTGAGACTCCCGATTTTTTGACGCGCAGCGCACGGCGGAGTATGAGGGCCGTGCTGGGAAAAAAAAAAAATACATAAAAAATAAGATTATGAGAATAAAGTCATGATATTAGGATAATGACGTTGAAATAGCATGAGAGTAAAATCAGAACAAGATCAGAATGACTTTAATCTCATATTATTTCGACTTTATTGTCATGATATTATGACTTAATTCTCGTATTCAGTGTATTATAAGCCTGGCGGGCCTCCAGGCTTTGTTTGTGCCCCCACCAGTCTTAGCATTGATAATTCATTAGTTTTATTTTAATGACTGGCTATTTTTATTTATATATTTATTTTTTTTACTTTATAGTTGGTGTTTAGCTCTTAATCTTCCAGTTTTCCCAAAAATGTATAACAATCAAACGATATTTTCAAATTTCCTGTCAATTTGAAACGTTTTTAAACTGAAAAACATGGCGCCTTGAGCATTCGGCTTAGCAAGTTTTCTGGGGGAAAACCTGCGTATTAGTTTGACTTTTTCCTCAAAATATTTTTATTCTGGTAATATTATGACTTTTCTCTCAGACGGATTTAGTCTCACATTATCAATACTTTATTCTTGTCATTTTCTCTGCAGCATGGCCCTCGTACGCTGCCGTATCGCGGTGTTAGGTTTCAAACTAGGCGATGAAGGCTGCTTACTTTGTCGACGCTCATCCTTTTGAAAGCTGCTTGAAGGACTTTGAAGTTGTGTATAAATTCATGCTCCAGTTTGGCTTGAAATTTGACCTTCTTTAGCAGAATGCAACCCGGAAACAACATGTCCATGAACTGGCAATAAGCGGCTCCTGAAGACAGACAGACACAGATTTGTTAGATCAATGAAAACGCTGGAGAATCTTCTTCTTCTTCTTCCTTTCCCCCTCCTTCGCTCGAGCTTACCTGAGCAGAGCTGCTCGATCTTGGTGTAGGTGAGATGCAGGGAGTCGTTGACCCATGCGAGCATGTCATGACGGCTGAGGTTGTCAATGGACACGGATGTGGCGTACACATTCACCGCCATCCCCTTCCTGAGGAAAACAGCAACACTCTTTGGAGAAATCAAGAGGAAACAGTCCTCTGGTAGAGCCCAATGCACAAAGCACACCACACTTTTCAGATCAGAATTTGTGGCAAACCCCTCCCCAAATAAAAGGATTCAATCTAGAAGGATCTAGAAGAACACATTTGATTCCTGCGATCTACAGATGTGTTGTAATCCTCTTCAGACTGGATGGCAGCTTTCCACATATCTGGCAGCTCCAGGGACGAACCGACCCGTGTCGCCTCCCCCGCACCCGGAGTCACCTCTCCGCTCCGTACCGCCGCGTCCTCTCGCCTTCATTCAAAACGACCGAGTCACGTTTTAAAGCCGGTGGGGCGCAGGACCGCGAATGCCCTCTCAGCGGAGCGCGTGCCAGCCTGAGGGCTCGGGCTGCCTCGCGACCACTTGACGGCGGCCGACGCCAAAATGAAATCAAACGGATAAGCGCAAATGAACGAACGTGCACGAGACGCGGTTCAGGAGCGGCTGCGTGGAATGAGAATGAGCGGCGCCACCAAAGCAAAGTCGGTCTGTTCTCTGTGGGGGGAGGAGAGGGGAGGGGGGGCGCGGGGCCTTGGAGGGGAAAAAATAAAAATAAATAAATAAAAAATAAAGAATAAGCTACAGAACCGCTCAAGTTTACGAATAAAACCCGGGGCGGTTTGGGGTCTGACGTGTCGAGGACAATAAAGGCTCCCGTTAGCTGACGCTGGAAGCCCCTTCGGGTTGAAAAAGCCGCAACGCCGGAGCCGCTGTCCTCGCGGCCCCCTCTACAGGCCTCCCCGAATACCTCAGGACCGTCAGCGCGGGGGGGAAAACATCCTCTGTGTGAGGGAGGAAACGGCTAAACACGTCGCCCCCGACGCAACACGGGGAGCCGAAGGGAAGGCGAGTCGCTCCCTGGGATGGAAAAGAGCCGATACTCACCGTGTTCCGTGTTGTTGTCTGGCTGGCAGCAGCAGTCCTTATGGCAAAGCGCGGTGCAGTGCTTGGTAACGGGCCGCCCTGTCTGAGCCTGCAACAATCCGGCTCCTACTGCGCAGGCGCCCGACTCCATGCTGTTAAAAGGCTTATTATAAATAGGACTTTGGCCCGTTCCTGCTAAGAGACACATGATGTGTCGGGTTGGATTTTAAGCTCGTTAGTGACACGATGCAAGAGGTTCGCGAGAGGTCAGGCCACACAACAAGGAGCTTATGTTGAACTTGTTTCTACTGCTGTGTGTGTGTGTGTGTGTGTGTGTGTGTGTGTGTGTGTGTGTGTGTGTGTGTGTGTGTGTGTGTGTGTGTGTGTGTGTGTGTGTGTGTGTGTGTGAGTACATCCTCACTTACATGATTCTATCAGCACATATTACAAATAATCTGGCCTTTATGTTGTTCTGAAAACATTTCAATCAAACTTCTTGTGTTACAAATATAGCTTAACATCCGTCAAACAAAAAGCACAAAATGGAGAAGCTGCCGGCTTAAAACAGCAGCATCACTGCTTCTAACTTGCACCACAATGAACAATTAATCATTGATAAAAATCTGCAAAAGCAGTCTGCTGTGCTGGAGCATAGCAGGTGTGCGTTGACAATGCCCAGAAGGAAAGAGGTCAGCAGGGACTTTAGGGAAGCAATTGTCTTTGCCGGTGGTGGATCATGCACTCAAGAGTTGCATGAGTGCATGATCCACTCATGCACTGATTAATCATGCACTGATTAAATCAGTGCATGATTAAAGGTCCTGCTGCAGCAAAACACCATGATAGTTCCAGCTGCTTTGCAATTTGTATGAAGTTTTTTTTTTTTTTTTTTGCTGTTTTCTGGAATGCAATATTTAGTTTTCTTTTTCCAAGCAGGCCGTCTCCCACAAAGGAAGTGATAAAGGAATGCTTGGTCTTTTTCTTTAACTGTAGAAATCCTTGCGCCAAAAATAAATATCTTACTGTTTTCATTGAGGTCAAGAGTCGCTTTTGCCGCCACATTAAGTAAGCCTCGAGCTCTTAAAATTTACTTTTAGGACAAAAACTTGCCTTAGATTGCACCATAGAATAAGACAATGATCTTAAAGCATAAAAAGAAAATACTCACGCTGCTTATAATAATGCTGCCGGACTTTAAGAGCTGTGCAGATCTGAGTGCGTGCAAACCTCAAATAAAGACATGAGTGGAGTCCGCCGTTTGTTTTGTGCCTTCCAGATAAAACTTAAATAATTGTATAACCTAGTAAGAGCAAATATGCATGAAAGATGCTTTCCTAATGATATCCTGTCTCTGATTCCCCTCACAGGCGTTTTATCACTTCTATGTCTAACATATTTCAAAAAATGTGTGTTTTGTTTTGTAGGCGTCTGAGGTGAACTTAACGGCGAGAAGCAAAAATACTCGAAAGCCCAGCATGTGATCCAGCCCTTATCAGTGCTTCGACGCAGGCTATGGTTTCACTGTGGTTTATTTGCACTTAAATCATGTGATAAAGAGCTGCAAGACAAAAAAACAAAAACAAAAAACAAACAAGAGAAAGAGGAATTCAATGTGACAACACATTGTTCAGCACCAGTGTACAGTAAGTATGTTTGGGAAGGGGAAAGACACTGCGAGAGCCACCGGAGCATCACAAGACTACAGACAGAAACGAAAGAGCAATAAGCTGTGCGTGTTCCGGCTTCCGCTTACAGACAGGATAAAACCGGGTACTAAGAGACTTATTCACGTGTAATTATAAGAGTGAAATTTACAAACTAAGAGCAGAAAACTTAAAAAAAAAAAAAAAAAACACAACAAAAGTACTAGTGCATTTCTGTTTCTAACCAAACAATCATACGCACTGTTAACATCTGAAGGCATGTAGACACCTGGCACTAACTTCCCAACGCCGACACACTGTGAAAAAGCTTCAACGCATGTTTCACGGCGGTGACTCTGGCTTGGGAGTGTCGGCGGGAGCATTTAAGCTCCGCCCCCAAAAAGAACCAGGACAGAAACGACAGAGACTGACGCGTCATGGTCTACGCTCTTTTCATTTGAGGGGAGCAGGGGGGTCAGGTGTTGAAAAGGCCATCTGGGTGAGACTTTTTGCTCGGTGCGGAAACACTTACGATCGTAAAGAAAAGCAAAACGAATAGTTGTGCTTAATATGAGAGTAGCGATCTTAACACACACACAGGAAAAGAAAAAAAAAGAGTCACGGCAGAGGTTCATTCACATTTAGTGGGGTGGAAAAAGAAACCCATCCTGCTGTAAACATCAACTGAGACGCTAGTCTGAAGTCCTTCGTCTTTTCGATCCCCTAGAATGCGAAACAATTCAAACGTAAAAATATATACAAATGAAACAAATTGAAAAGAAGGAGAGCTCGGGTCATTTTTCCTTTTTCTTCCGTCAGCTGATCAAAACCGACGAGTTGTTGTAATACATATGCAACAGTTACAATTCGCTCTCCACGGCCCGCGGCAAAAATCATCTTATGACATGAAAGGATGTAAAAAGGCATCTAAATAGTACGTGACACAAGTGCAAAAGTCGTATCTTACAGTGAGGTAACACAATTGTTTCATAAAAACAATGTTTTCTAAACTACACGGTACAGTGCTTTCCCCTAACATCATCCAAAAAAAAACAAAAAAAAAACTAAAGGTACTCAACAGCAAATCGTTTTTTTTGTTTTTTTTCATGCTGCTTTAATATTTGGTTACCTTTTGACTGAATTTTGGTCGCTGTTACCACGTGACAAACGTTTCTCGTTCAGCAAATTGACATGGATACCGTTTTATCGTCTTGAATAACAGCAAAAAAAAAAAGAAATTAAAAGAAAAAAGCAAAATGTGACTCAATCGATTCGCTTCAAAAAGAAAGATGAGTCGCCTTGCTCCGCCGTGCGTTTTCCCCGCGCTGGGCTTCATCTAACCGGTTACCAGATCCCGCTGGATCTCCCTCCAGGAGGGGCCAGGATCCGAGCCGAGGATCTCTTTGGAATGTTGTCGTCAATCTGAGCACCTGCAGCCGCGGAGAAACGGGGAATCGTGTGAGTTCAGCAGCAAAACAAAAAAACAAAACAAGTCAGAGTCTGTTTTCTCTCAGGTTTCAAACCCGTAGGCAGATTTAAGAAATGGAGATTGAAACTGCTCCTGGTTTAGTTCAAGGGGTTTTAACTCCATGTCAGGGTCTGCGTAATCTGTCCAAGACCTAAATCTTTTGTGCATGTGTGTCTGCTTTTCCCCTTTTTCTCTACTCACTAAAATAAAAGTTAGAAGTAAATCCCTTGCAGTTAGATTTTTAAGTTCAAAAAGTAAAAGTTTGAGGAGAGTGCAGACATCTCCAGGGGCAACCAGAACATTTCTAACCCTACCCCAACAGGGCTCTACAGCGCCCTCGGCAGGTCGTTTTTAAATCATGACCAGAAGTACCGACGTCCATTTATTGCTTAAAATAAATCAAACTAATTTCGCCACAGAGCAAAGGCTTGTTCGATGCCAAGTCTCACCAGACAGGCTGAAGCTGGACTCGTGGAGGTCCCTCACGGCGCCATGACGGGTGCAGGGGCGTATCGGGGTGTCCAGATCCGGAGCGCCCGTGTCCCTCTTTCCCGAATTCGCCACGGCAACGACATCGCCGTTGTAGGGCTCCCGCTCAACAGCTTTCACCGCCTGGCTCTGGCAGAACAAGAGGATCGGCAAATATGGACAAATGACACCAGGAAAAGCTATCAGTCACCGTGGCGACGAGAGAAATATTCACGCTGTAAGAGTTTTACCTTTTCTCTCTGAACCATCTTCTTGTAGAGGTAATCTGGGAAAGTCCTCAAAGGGCAGAACTTCCCAGAACCCTCTGCGCATGTGAACATGCCGTTTTCATAGACCAGACGCCCGCGACTGATGGTGACCAGGGGCACGCCGCGGCAACGCAGACCTTCGTACAGGTTTACGTCGCCTCCCTGGAACTGGTTATCCACTGAGATGGTCCTGCAGGCAGACGTCAGAAGAGAGTCGACCCGGTTCAGTCAGACAAAAGGCCTGGTTGGGCTCAGAGATAAAAGCTGCAAGCCGGTCAATGAGTGTGTGGATCAAGTTTCATACTTGGATCCCTCGGGGTCCCAGACCACCACATCAGCATCTGCTCCGGGGATGATCCGGCCTTTCCGGGGGTACAGGTTGTAAATCTTGGCCGCATTAGAGCTCGTGACGGCAACGAAGCGATTCTCGTCCATTTTGCCTCCAACCTGCCCGGCAAGACAAAAATAAAGTTTGTGAAATCTAAAGGTCGACATGGAAGGAGCTTTGGAAACAATCGTTTCCCGAGATCGTTTCAGATCAATGAGCACATTTTAATATCAGAGAGCAAATACTAACAGCAGCTTTCATTTCAGCTTTTATTATCTGTTTTTATTCCCCTATTGAAATGGGATTTTCTATTTGTGAAAGTTCTCTGGCTGCCAAAGCAGGAACAAAAAGAGCCACACGTACCACCCCCCTCTCCCAGATGACGCTCATACGGTCCTGAACGCCCGGCAGGCCGTGAGGGATCTTTGTGAAATCATCCTTGCCCATGGCCCTCTGTTTGACCGTGAACGGACGGTGGTCGGACGCCAGGACGTTCAGAGTGTCGCTGTGGCGGGAGTGAGGAAGGCAACGACAGTTTAGTCGCTGACAAACAAACGCCATCTGCGACTGCAAGTGAGAGACTGTGCGGCGTTCCCTCACTTTCCCAGCAGACTCATCAGGAAGTTCGGGGTGCTGGGGTCCAGACGGAGAGGAGGCACCGTGACGTGGGCGGCTGCGTGAGACCAGTCCAGGTGATAGTACTGCATGCCGTTCAGGACAGCGTGGGCCGTGGTCGTCTCTCCGTGGACGACCTTACCTGCGGGCAAACGAGACGAGAGGAAAAACAAGGAAATGCTCGCGGCCTAAGAGTTGGACGCCTGCAGACGCGCAATGCGGAAGCGAGCGGGTTTCAACCTTGCATCTTGGCCGAAGCCACCACATCGCCCGCAGACATGCTGGACACATTGACGAGGTAGATTGGGCAGTGGGCCTGCAGAAGAGCGAGCACAAATATATTTTTATAGCAATCCCAGCACCTCTGTCGGGCTGTGGAGACCGTTTTATCTTTAACTCACCCTGTTGGCAATTGTGATCGCCCTGTGCGTTGCCTCTGCTTCCAGCTGCAAACCACACAATGAGTCAAATTATTCTGTTCTACTGCAATAATTTACAAAAGCATCTATGACTTTTCTTTTATAATGCAGCCACCGCCATTTTTCACCATGACTGTGGTCTGTTTTGGTTCAATTTCACACCTACACACCACTTTGAGGTCAATTTATCACAAGAGTTGAGAGCCATTAGTGTCCATAAATTCAGACTCCAGAAATTGTTTTCATGCTTACATGAAATAGCGATCGTTTTTATTTCAATTTATTTCGGTTTGAGAAAAAAGAAAAACAGGAAACTTTTACAAAGAGAGAACGAATTCATTTTCTTTAAGTCTATATTTGCGGAAAACCCGATAAGTAAACAGCAGAAAACTCAAAAGAACACACAATAAAGAACACAAAATTATCTATACTCCTTACAGGTTTAGATATATAGTCAAAGAGATTGTATCTCATTGGACTTCCAGGTAAAATAGATTGTATTTTTAAGATTGCTAATATTGCATGAAAACACATTACTAGCCACACCCTAGTGGAGGGTTTGAAGTGTAAAATTTGGCTCCGGCACCAAAGGTTGCAGAAATCGTGTTCTGTAAGAAAAAGTCTATTTACAGAGAGTTTATTGATATCGCTGGCCAGACAAGAGGAGTGAAAAGTTATTTCATTTAAGGTCTAAAGATAGTGGCTGGTTAATTTTGAGTCTCCTACCTCTTCAGGTCGACTGACTTCAATCCCCTCCGGGCCACTGATCCCGAGGTCCAACGCTTCCTTCGCACCCTGAGAAGTCAAGGCGGCGCATACGTGTTTAGTCATTATTACAAACTTTTCGAATATCTATATGTTGAAATGATCAGTGTTTAGTGATACTGGTATTGTGTCCTTCGACACATGGATTCCTCCTAACCTCGGCGACCAGCTCCCCGTTCTCAGCGTGGACCCTCGCAATGGCCCCGATGTCCTTACAGTGCTGCAGGGCCTGGAAGAGTTCGCTGTCCCTCAGCATGAACGTCTCCTTGTAGGCCATGAACATCTGGAAGGAGTTCACTCCTTTCTCTCTCACCAGTTTCTCCATCTCGTCTCGCACCTGCACGCAAGAACATAGTCCACGTGTTGATGAATGGGCATAGGAGCCAACAACACTTTTGAACACTTAAGAGACTGAAAACTGCATCCATTCTTAAAATAAGTGGGCCAGAATCTGATTGGATGGCTGTAGGCGCAGTGTTAGTTTTCTGCCACATGTAACATATGGGACAACTTGGCATTCTTTAACGAGGAGGTTTTGCAGATGTAAATGGCCAAAATGTGAAAAAATATAGCAGAGTATTAATGACTTACTTTTAAAAGGTACCGTAACGCAGCTTGCTTTAGCTATTTGACAAATTTGCACAATACTGAGTAGACACAAATTGTTCAATGTTTAAGAAGGTTGAAAACATATTTTTAAGAGAGGGGGTGCATAGTTTCGTACCTTGGGTCCCCACCATGTAACTCCAACATGAAGAGAGTAGTCACAGCAAGCTTTGGGGTCAGCCATGCTGCGGCACTTCTCGTACGCTTCCAGCAAAGACTCATTCTTCTCTGGCAGAACATGTCCGATCACCATCGTTGTACCGCCAGCTAAAGCAGCCTGGAGGAAACCCCAAAAACATCCTTTTATATGTCTGGGTGGATGAATAGTCAGCTAGCTATCTAGCTGTTAAGCTAGCTAATCAGCTAGATAGGTAGATAGTTAGCCAGCTAGCTATCTAGGTATTAAGCTAGATAACCTGCTAGCTAGTCAGCTAGCTATCCAGCTATTAAGCAAACAAGCCATCTGTCCTTCTAGCAAGTTAGCTCGCTAGATAGAGCTGACTAGCCAGCTAGCTAATAAACCAACCAGCCATCTAGTTAGCTAACAAGATAGATAGCCAGATATACAGATAGTCAAACTAAATGGTACATGAGACATACTTAGCACGACAAATTATTATTAAATCTGTGAAAAGGTAAATGCTTTAAAAGCAAAGTATATATCTTCTGAATGGAAACTATATTTTCAAGACATAAATTAACTTAAACATAGGTAAGAAAGCAGAATGTAAAATTACCAGTATAAAATTACCTTTAATGTTCATAAAATAAAGGTTAATGTGCAAACATTAACCTTTAATATTTATCCATTTATTTGTTTATTTAATTCATTTGCAGTTCAAAATGACATAAGCAGGTTTTGAATAAAATATATTATGTGACGTTTCAGAAAAGATGCACTTGTTAAGCCAGTAAATATTTACAGAACCACAATCTAACGAGCAATACAGCCTCATCCCAAACCATGAGCCTTAAGACCTTTGACAATGACTCCTTACATGTGAAGCATAAATCTATCAGTAGTTAAAACACCAGCCTGACGGCTCCTCATGGTGCAATCATGAGCTATTGAAACCCATTACTATGTTATTACTTTACGACCTCAGTTCTTAATAGTTTTCCAGCCCCTTGAAGCAGATTTACTACAGTAAAACTGGATAACGCCAACCACTGAGGACAGAGCGAGTTTTTGTGTATGAGTGCCTGCCTCAATGAGCATCTGTCAGCTGACCCCAGAGGGACCGTGGAGGAGGACGGCAAAGGGAGAGGGGTGTGTGTCTGAGGACCATTGTTCCTCGGCACAATAGCGTGAGTGAAAAGATTTGCGGCAGTCTTTGCAGCAGCCCCTCGGTATCCATGGAGACGGCTAGCGAGCTAGATTTGTCCCCAGGCTATTTTTTTCCAGTGGCATCAGGGAGGAGACGAGAGAGGGGAGGATGAGCAGGGAGGAGAGGGAACGGTTGTAAGCGTCTGTGAGTTTGTTCGACGTTCAGCGTCCGTCGCCTTTCAGCTCTCGTTGTCATAAAATGCTACAAAGTGACGAGTCATGATGGACACCGATTGGAGGAGGAGACATGACTCTTTTTCTTTCTTGAAAAAGAAAGAAAGAACGACTCAACGACTTGATACAGGAAAGCAATGACTTACTTTTTTTTTTGTATAAATCATTCACTTCTTTGTCTGTACTACAGATCAACAGGAACCAATCAGATATAACAATTTTCAGCCAGATGAGGCCTGATAGAAGCAACAACACTCTTTGGTGCGAAAGCGTTTCCTGAGTGAAGAAGACGAGCTATTTTAGGGTGACTGCTTGGTATTTAGAATAAAGAGGATTGTTGAGACTTGAGACTGGAAAGAACGCATTTTATTTATTACTCCTCTTTATTACTCCAAATAGTTTTACTTTTCTCTCCCATAGAGTCCCTTACAACTACATGTGTATTGCCAATTATAAAAATTAGACTATAACACGGGGATGAGCATCTTTTGACTGATTGCTACATCCTGACTGGAAGTGGCAACACATAGTGAGCCATGTTAACATTGCTTACCGCATAACAAAAGGCTGAACTTAAAAAATGTGAACTGTAATCACTTTGTCTTTGTTTCCGAGCAGCCAAAACGTTTTATTTCTTAGACGGAAATCTGAAGCGGCTCAGTGACGTATCAGCAAGTCGAACCGCTGCCAAATTCAAGCTGTCATTCAAGCTGCTCATGCGATTTGGTTACATTGACATAAATATCGCCCTGAAGCTGTCTACATTAGATATCGACGATAACGATCTCTTCTCGAGTATCGATACCACAGCCTCACGAGAGTCAGTTGAAGCTTCGTGCTGAGAGTAACTGAGTGCATTTTGAAGAAGAAAAATCAATATAAGTGTAAAATCAATAAGATTTGTTCAAGATTGTGTTTCAGTTTTAACAGAGTCTGAAAAGGTCTCCTTAAAGCAGCCAAAGTAGAGCATTTGACCCAGGTATACGATCAGCACGATTCACCGCCGACATCTCGGTCAAAGTTAGCAACGGAAAACATTTGGATCTGGTGGACAAAATCACACCAACTAACCTAGAATCCAGATTTTAAAGCTTCACACCCCAAACACATAAATCAACATCTACATCTTCCACTGTCACATACAGTTGCCTCCACTCCTCTGTCCTGCAGGGTGCTTACCTTGGTGCCGCTGTAGTAGTCGTCCGCGGTGACGGCGTTCATGAAGGTCTCCTCCAGGTGGACGCTGGTGTCGATGCCCCCGGGAAGCACCAGCTTCCCCGAGGCGTCGATCACTTTGGCTCCTCCGGGGATCATCAGCTCCTTCCCCACCTGCTGGATGATGCCGTTCTCGATGTAGACGTCGGCCTCCTGCGTGCAGTCGTCGTTCACCACCTTGCCGCCCTTCACCAGGATCCGCGCCATCGCTGAGCTGGAAGACATGGCTATCGCTCTGCGAAGAGAAGGAATGCACACGCGTTCAAGGAGGGCCGGAGCGCCTTTCTAGTGAAAAAGTGCGGCGATCTTGGTCCAACTACACCAAAAGAGGGGGGAGGGGGGGAACTCCAGATGAGGTACCTCATTCTGAGACAGTCTGAGGAGTTTAACGAGGAGAGAAGAAGCTCTGGGGACGCTGCTCTGCGATGGGTCTGTCACGCCGTGACTGACATCAGCCACAGCGCTGAGAAGGCTGTGTCAGTCACCGCCTGAAACCTGACGTACCGTCACAGTGACGCAGTGGGAACAGAAAGAAGCTGAGTCCGGTTGTAGGTCACAATGAGGCGAACAAGGGTCAATAAGGCCATTATTATATGGAAAAGGACGGCCAGTCATACAGCAACGTACAAGGGCCTGCATCGCACCGGGACAAATCGGACAAATATATCCTTACAAAGCTGAAATGTGTATTTCTGTCTTTTCTGACGTGGCGACCAAAATCTCAACAAGAGTTGACGAACTAGCTACTTGTTAGTTAGTTAGTTAGTTAGTTAGTTAGTTAGTTAGTTAGTTAGTTAGTTAGTTAGTTAGTTAGTTAGTTAGTTAGTTAGTTAGTTAGTTAGTTAGTTAGTACAGGTAATGTAGTCGTCAAGTTAGCAAACAAACAAATGATTATTTATGCCATAAAAACATGAAAGGACAAAATGACTGAACATTTGAACTAAAATGACTTTAGTTGAGTTCTCAATAAAGGGCTAAAGTAAAATTCAATACCAAAATTTAGTAGTTAATGTCACTATTTTCTGACCATTATGGCACATCAACTGTACAAATAAGTTGTACGTTTGAAATTTGATGTTTGACTCGATTTTAAAAAATGACTAAAATCCACTGCCGTCCAAAAGTCATTTTTATAGTGCACTGTTTGTAATTTCCTCCTAAAAAAAAAATGTAATTTTCTGCTTGACTCGAGGAATGACCAGCCAGCCGCCCTGCTTGAATTTAGGTGACGCTCCGCGATGAACAATTCATGAGAAACAAAGCAGCCAATCTCCCTGGGCTCCTCCTGCGCGCTGCCTGGCTGCCTCCCATCTTCCTTCCCTGCGCATCATCTGCGGCGGCGATGCTCTGTGGAGCTGCTGCGTGGACGCGTGGGGATGCCGTGTGCCCCACCAATGCGCGCTTGCGTGAAGTCCGGGATGCGTGCGTCTGAGGGCGCGGCAAGTTTACCGCAAGGCATGGCACTCCTTTTCACGCTTCCAGATCTGACGCCTGACGGTGAGGGAGAGGTTCAAGAACCTCCGCTGTCGGGTCGAGCCGCGCTGTTGCTCCGCCGTGATCTCACTTCTTATTTTTGGCGTCATTGTTGCGACGCAGAAGTTGTTTGAACGCGCCTCTTTAAAGAACGTTATAGGAAATCGCCTTACTGTAAATAAATATTCACGCAGATGATTCGTTTACATGTGATCCAAATCAGGCCCGACTTTTAGTTCTGCTTTTGACTTCATTTTTTGCGCGCACACGCGTAAATAAATAATAATAATAATAATAATAATAAAAACCCAAACCCTGCCCCGCTCCCACTTTCAAGCTATAAATAAATCCTGTAAAATTATGCAGATTTGCCTCGTTTGGTCCAGGCGTAGTTAAAGTGATGACACATGACACAAAGAAACCGGTCCCTCTCCATCATGACGAGCCGCACGGCCCCGCATCCAGGTCTCCAGACCCCCCCGCAGCTCACTGCGCTCCCTCCCAGCGCGCCCTCTTCGCAGTGAGGTGATAAAGTGGCCAGACGTTAATTAAACCCTGCGGCCCGTCTGGACGGACGGAGAAGGTGTGGTTGAGCTCCAGGGTGTGAACGACGCCGTGGAGCCGCCGGGGAAACGGGGAAGGATGAGAGGTGGTGGGGCGGGGACATGGGAACAAAAGTGTCCGGGTGGTGATTGAAGCCCGCCGGCCTTAATAAAATCGCTAATGCGTGCAGCACATACCTCCAGATTGGGCCTGTTGCAGCTGCTCCAATCCGCGCTCTGGCTACTTTCTGACCGGAACAGAAGGCAACACAATCCGTGGACGGCCCTTCCCAAAGCAGATACACTACACACACACACACAACACACACACGCACGCGCGCGCGCGCACCAGATGGATACCTTCCCGGCCGGTCTGGGACCAGCACACCCCGCAGCAGCATCAGCGTCAAGTCAGCGAAGCGGATTGAACTGAAACGTCCGGTGAACCCCTTCACAATAAAGGTCGCATGAAATCAAACGCTGTGTTAAACATTTTTAGAATTGTATTTTTATTCATTTTTTGTCGGTAAAATAAGTATCGCTACCTGTCATAATCATAATCGTTGGTCCACAAACAACTGCGGCTACAACGGGCAAAGCTCTGTCAAGGAAGAAAACGCAGTCATTTAATTTCCCACATAACAACTTATGAAATTCTCCCTTTTATTTTGTAGCAGTAACCCTTGTCGGCCGGAGGCGACTTGTGTGTGTTGTTTAGCTGGCCTTCCGCGCACCGCAGCATCCGCGCCGCGAGACGAGGTGACGCTCCAATCAGAAGGCTGCTCTCCTCAATAGCCAATCACAGCAGACGTAGGGCGCTGCGTGAAGGCTGCTCTCCTCAATAGCCAATCACAGCAGACGTAGGGCGCGTCCACTCAGGGGAGGCTGTACCATTATCATGTGAGGAGGGAGATGAGAGGCGAGCATCTCTGGTAGAACATTTTATCTGAATGGCTTTGGCTAATGGGCTGTAAAAAAAAAAGTTACTAGCTGTTTGTATTCTCTTCCTGCCGTGGGTAGTTTGTAGTGAGTTGTGTTGTGAGTAACAGGACTCTATATTATTTAACATTTATGTATATTTGTGAGTGTAAGTTGTCTTCCACAGTACCATTTTACAGTCCTTCATACTGTCAAGCTGCCCAGCCATGCCTTGCGTTTATATTAGGAATTTATAAATTATTAAAAACTACAATTAGGCAAAGTTTTTACATGTAGATTCATAATTTATTTTTGTGTAGTTTTAATGTGTTGTTTCTATAGAGACATACAGCCGTATCCAATGAATTAGAATATTATTGACATAATTCACTAAATGGAGCATGTTATATAGATTAATTACATACAAGCCTTTCTGACTTTACAGCTAATTGAAGCAATACATATGGGGTTAGAATAATACATCAGATGAATAAAAAATGATTTTTTTTAAATACAGAAATGTTTCATCATAGTGCATCTTCTAATTTCTTTAATGTAAACTGCATATCATAAAACCCAAAAGATTTGACCCAATTCATATAGCTTAAAAGACAACTATCCCTAACTCTGACCAAATTTACGTTGGTTTCTGAATTAAAAAAAAAAATATATGTATAGAATTAAACACAAACAGAGCAACATTTCGTCATTTAATATGTGAACCAAAGAGCCTCTTGTGTCTCCAGAGCTTCAGGTTGCAGGTCCCTGATCTAGCAGATGGAAAGTGTGATCCTATCTCAATACAGCAGGTAAAAGTGGAGCACTATAATTTTTAATTTATTGTTAAAATAAAATTGTGAAGGTTTAAAAAGAAAAAAAAAAATCAACCATTAAATATTTTAAAAAGACATTTCTTTAGTTTCATTTCTTCAGAACCCCTTTTGGCCCCGTCTAGAACCGTCCCTGGCCTGCAGGTCTTTCTGCTTAGTATGGAGGTCAGGTTATCCAAACTGCTACTTCACACTGCAATTCCTGACAGGTAGTGGAATCAGCTTCATTTTGTTCACTTTGTAGTTCGGCACATAACAGTCAAAAGATACTTAGCACCTGAACGTGAAGGTGGAAGAGGACCCACACAATCAATTATTAAGTGCTCAAACGGTTTACCATTAGGATACAGTGATGCCCGGATGTGGATTTTGTATTGATACAACTACAAATGAATTATAACTTAATAAAAAAAAACAAAAAAAAAACACATTTCTTTTAATCCTGTTCTCCAGTTTGTGCTTTGATCAGTTATGAATTTCTATTAAAAATGTGGGAGTTTCTTTAATATATAATGTTTCCAAAAATGATTATGGTTAAAATAAAAAAATGACTCCAGAAATAACACTTTGAAAGAAGAACATTTTTATTAAACTCAAGAGTTCCACCACTGACAAATCTTGTATTATGGACCATTAATAATGAAAACAATAACAAATAGTAAACAAATCTGCCCTCTAACTATTTATTCTGACGTTTTGTTTTGGCACTTGAATAATCAGAACCTCGTCTCCGGCCAGGCACCAGAAACCTTGCTGTCCGCTTCCGAGAGTCATTGACGTTTTGAAAGGAGAGTCAAGCGAAGGAAACAGAAGAGCAAATTTGAGAAACGCAGACAAACGCTCGTCACTAAAACACTGAAACTTTTCTGAGACGTCTCAGCAGCTTTACCTGTTACATCCAGAGTAATGGCGTCAGGTCCGGTCCATCTACCCCAGCGGTCGGTTTGTCTCAAACCCGGAGTGACACCGGCTTCACACCCCGAATCTGAACTGAACGGCTGGAGCAGCTTCCCCCCTGGTGGAGCTGGAATGCAGGCAGCCTTTCAGCAACGTAGTTTTACTGCAACAATCACAGCACCTTGCAGTTCTCCTCACCGTGAGCGGCCGCAGCAAGACGGGCTGATCTGGGATGGGTCGGTGTGGTGAGCAAACTCCCAGAAACACGGAACCACATGACGCGACTCACAGTGTGACCTGGGGAGTTTGCTGCTGTTCACTCAAACATATCCTAAATCCGTAAACACAAATAGATTTCTACTGATTCTTTATGAGATGCACAAAGTGAGATACATACTCCTCGGTCGTCATTGTTTGACCCGTTTCCACTGTTGCTTTTTATGCCACGTCTTAATCTGAGTCTGTCGCAAAAGACAACATTGCTTTAGTGTCATTCAATACCACATCAGTCATTGTGTGCAACGTTAGACATAATTCCTAACGTTCTGGAAGTTTTCAGTGTGTGATTGTGCCACTGCAATAATGAGAAATAAAACAATTTTCAAAATTGTTTTGGCACTAACGCTGCTATTAAATGTGTTAAAATCCAAACAAACCTTGAGCTTCTTTTTACAGAAGCACGTAGAGAGATGCAGGTGTTACAGAACTGCTTTGAGTCATGTGCAAAAGACACAACAGGGGGTCACAAACAGTGGGGAATTTAATGAGATTTGTTCACTGCACTGTATCTATAAAAGTGTTTTAGCTTTGCTCACTGTAAATAAACTTTACAGTTTATTAAATGAGTTCATATTTTGCCTGTATGATCTAAAAGGAAGGAAAATTGAGGTTTTAATTCTTGAACAATTAAGAAAATAATCTCAACTATAAAATGGGTGAAAAGTTAAGGTTGTAAAAATGTAGTACTAACAGATGCTTTGTAAACCTGGGGCCAATGGATCGTCTGCCTTTTAGTCCTCAGTCCTCTGTGTCTTCTCTCTCCTGATTGGTCCACTGCTGCTGTCTTGTCTCAGTGAAGCTGGAGAACCATCACATGATCGGACACGTTCCTTACTTTCTGTCTGAATGACGGATTATTGAAAGAGACTTTCTGATCAAGTCATCATCACGTCCTCGCCTTTTCCTTTTCCACAATATGTTACGACCAGCAGAACAGCAGGCGGAGACGGTCTTCTTCTTTAATTGTTGGTCAACTCATGTCGGGGGGACATGAGTTGACAGAGAAATGAAATCCAGAGGAAAGACAAAAGGGTTAACAAATAGAAAATACATGGACAGAAGGAAGAACAATTTTGAACTTTGACCTCAATTTCACCCACATTTAAAATGAAAATAAGTTCTCTTACTTTTTTTTGTCAACTGGGTTCTCTTATCTTCCTCCATCTGACTGATGGTGTTGAAGGTGGAGGATTACAGGCTGAGGAGACCCAACCTGGGATGATCAGAGAATCGGAGATCTGAGAAGTCTGAACCTGGATCAGAGACAGTATTAAAAAAATACTGGTTCTTCTTCTTTATGAATATAAACTATTTGTTTCATGAGATTAATCGTTTATCTACATAACAACTTTACTCTACATGCTCCCCATTTCCTTTCCTCCGATCCTGTTCTGTCTGAATAAAAGTTCTTAATTAAATCCTTCAATCATAAATTCTGCCGATGTTCTCTTTTGTCTTCTACTTTCTTATTGTCCTGATGCTTTAATTTGGTTTCTGATGCAACATATTGTCAGGCAAGCATTCCTTACTTAATGTAAACTTTAGTTCTACGTGGTTGAACAATTTCTAAATGACTAATAGTGAATTTCTATTTCTAATTTTCCTTAGTAAAGCTGATGTTCCCCACCACCAGGCAGGAGGCAAGCAGTATCATGTGAATGTGGAATGCAAAAACTTACAAGCAGTGTGAACAACAAGCGGCCCAGAAGGACAGGAACCACATGGACCACGACGAAAGGATCCAGCGATGAGCAGCTAAAACCTGAAAGATTTAAAAACTTGGAGAGCGGATTAGTGGAGGAATGGGATAGAATAATTTACTATATTGGAGAGCACCGCGTGGGGAAGAACCGCTACTTCACCCTGAAACATGGGGGAGTTGAGAGGAAATCACAAAGATTAAGAAAACTCCGGTGCACGGCACTACCTAAGGCTTCCACAGGCTTGCTAGAAACCCATTGACTTTGAAATGACAGAAACGATGACGTCCTAATGTGACTTCCCAAATAGGTCTTCAGTTTTAATGGATCCCAATCTAATCAGAGTCACTTGACAAAACATAGCGAGGTCTAAACCACACGGAACTCACTCTAGCTGTAATTCCACCAGATGTTGAAGGTGTTGGCTCCTCTTCTATGTCCCCTTCAGTCTCAGTCCAGAAAAAAAAGCCAGGGGATAACAAAGTTGAATTTTCCCAGTGTGTTGATGGTGAAGGACTGAAAACGCGGGGTGACAGAATGGGATCCTCACGTGGGATCCTCGACGGAGGACTGAAAACACGGGGATCCTCACAGTGCGTCAATTGTGAGGGACTGAAGTCAGGGGATGAGAGAAAAAGATTCTCATGGATCGTCTCTTGTAAGGGACTGAGGACGGGGGAAGACGAAACAGGATCCTCACACGATGTCCTTGGTAAGGGACTGAGGACAGGGGATAACAGAATGGGATCTTCATGGTCTGTCTTTCGGTAAGGAATGAACAGAGGGGTTGACGGAATGGGCTCGTCCTCCCATTCTTTGCCACATCTCCATGCCATCCTCTCGCCGATTCTTTGAAGGACCTCTTCCCAACTGGGATCATCTCTATACTTGGTCGTCTTGGCGGGGAGCTCCTCTTCACCAATGCTGTCCCTGGTCTTCTTGGCGGAGGTCTCCTTTTCAGCAAGAGTGTCCTTACTCCTCTTGGCTGGGGGCTCCTCTTCAGCAACAGTGTCCCTGGTCCGCTTGGCTGGGGGCTGCTCTTCACCATCACTGTCCACTGTCTTTCCGTTTATACCAGTCACAGATGTCACATGAGCCACATCCTCTTTCAAACCTACCTGATGACTAGGGTTTGATGTTGGGTCGTCCTCCTTCTCATCATCCTCCTTCTCATCATCCTCCTTCTTCGTAGTTTTCCTGGCGTGGCCAAAAGTCAAAGAAGCCACTAAATTTCTCCAACCTGCCAGAGGTTTTGGGGGGGCACTGATAGGACTGAAGTCCTCTGGATGCAAAACGGGCTCTTCCTGTTTGTCAAGTTCAGATGTGAATTTAAAGCTGGAAGGAAGCACAGTACCAAAACTAAGCTTTGATGGTGGGCTGTCCTCCTCCGCAGCATCCACCTTCTTTGTCGTGCTCCTGGTGCAGCTGGAAGTCAAAGAAACCCCTTCCTCTTCCAAACCTACCTGGTGATGTTGCGAGGCACCGACAGGGCTAGAGTTCTCTGGGAGCAAAAGGGGCTCTTCTTGTTTGTCAAGTCCAGATGTGAATTCAAGGGAAGTACAGGGAGCCGTGTCTTCTAGAGGCTTCTGTGCTACCCCAATGTCTTGTATGTCCTTGAAATTTGGGGGAAGAATCTCAAGCAGCTGTGACACAGCACTGGCATGATACACTGTTGAATTACTGTTAGTGGAGCCCCGCTGATCAACCGTCGAATTGAGATGTTTCAATGACTGTTGAAGCTTCCTTACAAGGACCTTGACAAAACAAAGTCGGGATTTAAAGTCATCCTGGTCTTCATTATCAGCCTCGTCTTCACTTGAGCTGGTAGTAAAGCTACCACTGGAGCTAGTAGTACCGGCATTACCTATCAAGTCTTCACTGGAGCTGGTATGAACGCTACCACTGAAGCTGGTAGCACAGTCCACAGACTGCGGAGATGAACTACACATTGACCCCTCTCCATGGTCGTCAGAAACCATGTCAGCTTCATTTGACCACACCTTACCGTGATCCTTACCATAGTCTGGATGTCCCTCCAACATTGGGGATCCGTCTGCTGGAAGCGCCATGGTATGGGCTGTGAAGGAAAAAAAAAAAAAAAAGGTATAATTCAGTATCTAGACCTTCACAATGTTTAGAGGGGACACTGAAATACCAACAACACAATAACCCAGGTTTGTGAATGTGTTTTGTTTTTTTTGAAAAAATGGATGCTATTTTTTAAAATGTGTGTTTTTTTTTAAATAATATTAAATATTTAATGTATTCCATTTAGCGTATCCATGGAAACTGAGTGCTTGTCATGGCATTAAAAAAAAAATAATGGTCAAGAAGCTAATTTTCCAGGAATTCCATGTTAATTGAACTAATTTGACTATAATTAAATAAAATACATATATTTATTGAATCACTACACCACAGTTTGACATTCCTGACATTTCCAGCGAAATTCAGTGAAGAAGAAAGGTCATTAGTTAAGAAAGATCTATGCTAGCAAAGAATGCTACTTGACCTTTTTTCTTCTTTACAGCAGTCAGAATTTCTTTAAAACACACGAAAACACAAAATAAACTGAACAAGTTACTAATATCTTAGTAATAACTTTCTTTCGTCTATTATAAATAATAGAAGAATGACTTTAACCTTCCAGTGGGTCACCCTGTTGGTGCTTCTCCTGGCCGGGAACCGTCTGTCGCAGGTTTGTCAACCAATGGCCTCTTCAGCAAGTGCGTACTTCTTCAGCAAGTGCTTCTTCAGCAAGTTGTGCTAAGCAGACTTCTTGACAAGCTCAAACCTTCCGAGGCTGTAAATGCTCCTTCAGGCGTCTCTCTCAAAAGTCCCGTCGCAAAGGGGAAAGAATTCAGAAGGTCAGCGTCATTTATAGGGTTGAGAACGCTAACGTCGTTTCCATGGCACTTGGTGCGTGAGAGGCGACGACTAAGTATCGCGTTGTCTTGTTTATCACTCCGTATGCTGCCACCTACTGGCCAATGAGTCTAAGTTCACTATTACATGTTTAAAACACTACTGGTGCGACATAATATTTCTCCTTAACTGTCAGTTTCGGTCCTCCAAATGGGAAAAACTTCTCTCTGACGTAAAGCCTGGATTGGGAGAAAATTTCAAATTCTAAATTCAATTAAAAATACTTTTCTTGATCGAAAAGTAAAAATGAATGTTGTAGCTCATCAATTCAGATTCTTCAAAGAGTTATTGCAGATGGCTGATTGCTGTTGGCAGGAAAGATCTTTTGTAGCAGTGTGTATTGCAGCAAATTTGAAGAAGCCTCTGACTGATTATGCTATGCTTTGTCAAGGTGGTCTCATGAAGAGGATGGTCAGAGATGCCCATCAGAGATGCCCATAATTTTCTTCATTTCATGAAGAATCCCAGGCTTTTTGCTGGCTGTGGGCTGCATTGTTAATGGTGTTCAGGTGGTAGGGTAACAGTGGGCGCCGCAGGGTTGCACCAGATCTGCTACACCAAGTTTGATCTCAGAGTGTTGGTTTCAGGGTTCTCAAACTCCAGTCCTCGAGGGCCGGTGTCTTGCAACTTTTAGATATGCCTCTGCTACACCACACCTGAATAAAATAATCAGGTCTTTAGCAAGGCTCTGGATTACTGATCTACACAAGGAGGAGGTAATTCAGCCATTTCATTCCAGTGTTTTGTTCCTGTGGCACATGTAAAACCTGCAGGACAGCGGCCCTCCTGGAGTTTGAGACCCCTGGTTTATGTGATGCAGTTTTTGCACTGCGTCCTGTTGTCCTCGAATCATATCATATCATATTATTATTTCAATTCATTTGTAAAAATGTGTTTTTGTCGTATTTCATAGTTTTTGGGTTATTTACAAGGCTTCTTTGTTGGTTTGAATTTTGTTTCGCTTTTAATTGCCTGGGTAATTCGGCCAAATTATGTCACATTACATTATATTATATTATGATGGCATTTTTTATTTATTATTATTTATTTATTATTTATTATATTTATTATTTATTATATTTATTATTATCAACTATTCTATTTGAAATCCTGCTCGTCCCTGCTTCGCGTCCTTTTGTTGGTCCTCCACTCTAGTATCCCATCATGCATTGCTTCAGACCTCCGTGTCCACGTCAAATCTGTCAGCAGAGCAGAGCTGATAATGGCTGCAGTTGAGGTGGCACTTTTAGGTCTTCAGACTGCTAGGAAACTCTCCCACTTATGACTGAAACTTTCCGCAGACAGCAGCGACTCCAGCAGAAGCCGAAATATAAAAGCAGTAGCCGTGTTGTTCTACTATAATGCCTCGTCGCTCGCTTGTCCTCCCAGGTTCCTCCAGGCGACCGAGCAGCTGTTGTTAGCCGGGTTTGGTGCTTGCTAGGTGAGCGTCTGTCGGGACCGAAGCCGCCGCGTTTTTCCACACCCAAACAAAGTGGATTTTTTAACGCCGGTGTAAATGTCAAGCGGAGCTCATAGCTCAGCTCGCATGTCCGAACCGCGCTCGGCGTCTTTCAGCGCACACCGTGGCTAGCTGTCCGGCGTCCCTCGGGCTGGTTCTGCTTTTGTTTGGTTCTCTCCGAGGATGTCTTCCTGGCTGGGCGGACTGGGATCCGGCCTCGGCCAGTCTCTGGGACAGGTCGGGGGCAGCCTGTCGTCGTTCACCGGGCAGATATCAAACTTCACCAAAGACATGCTGCTGGAAGGAGTGGAAGAAGTCGGAGGTAAACTCCAGTGCTGCCTCTGTGTCGTCCACATTACCATTTAGCACACCTGTAGCATGAAACACACTGGTTCTGTTCAGTTTAGATGCGTTCAAATATTTCCGAGTATTTACATTCATGTGTCTTTATATGTTTGAGCCCTGGATTCGTACCTAAATGTACATAATTCTTCAACTAATTTCGCTGCATTTAGAATACTGTGAGTAGTCCAGGTAACAGAATCTGTTCCACCATAAACAGCAGCTTTTATAAGCCTGCTGGGCCTCCAGGCTTCACTTGTGCCCCCGCCAGGCTGAGCATTCTTATTAAACACCACTTTATAGTTGGTGTTCAAGCATTAATCTTCCCGTAACGCCTGATAATCAAGCGAAGTTTTCAAATTTCCTGCCCACCTGAGACATGTTTTTTTTTGGACTCAAAAACACAAGGAAGCGCTGGGGGAATGACTGACCCAGTTTCCTGGGGGAAACCCCGATCACACTTAACAACAGACATGAGGTTTTCCACATCTGTTCACGCTCACCTGGAGAAAAAGAAAAATGGCTGCTTGCCTCCTTGACAAGTTACTCCTTCAACCTACTCAAGGAGAAATTCACCGAAGAAATTCACCGAAGACAATCAGTGGCTAGAAATGACAACCCACTGAATAAATGTCAAAAATAATGCTTGGATTATTAAAAAAAGAATTTGCTGCTGCAGAATATTAGATCTATATTTTCTATATGATACCCTTTTCTATTTTATTTTACTATAACTATGTCCAGGCTGTATAAAGTAGTAGATTATCTGCACAATGCTTTCATGTTGATTGATCAATGAGTGCCAGAAAAGGGGCTCCCATTTTTAACTTACAGCATGATTGAAAATAACGAGTCCTAGTGAAGCACATTGTTTGGATTACTTGTATTAATTACAAGGATTTTCTGCTCATTGCTAATGAAAACATGATGATCAAGATTAGAATATTGCGTCAAATCTAATCAATGGAAAAAACTTTTTTTTTTTTTTTTTAAATATGGAAATGTGGGTTTCATAAAATAAATCAATTTAATCCAACTGAAAAGGAAGGAATTGTAAGATTATAAGATTAAGAAGTCGGAATTGACAAAAAAAAAAAAAAAACTCATTGTATGAATTGGTGAACTGACCTGAGGCCAGTAAAACAAGACGAACCAAGTGTTTGGGATTCCAGCAAAGGATGAAGTTTCTTTCCTCGTTTCTCATGCGCCGTCAACCCAGATGAGGGTTTTAACAGGAAATGACTCAAATTACAAAGGAAACATCAACTTAGTTTAGATGATATGTTCTTTTTAAGTCTTGCAAGCTTCATGTTAACTAGATTTAGTTAATTTTATGTTGGACATATCATTAATAAAACATGCAATAATATTTGATATGTGTTGGAGTCTTCTAGACTGAGAGCTTTTTACAATCTCTCTACTTTTGGAGGCTTTTATATTTACTTTCCTCTAAGTGAAGACCTCACATCTTAGTTTTTTTTTTGTTTGTTTGTTGCCATCAAAAGGAGATGTTTCTTTGTCAATTACATAACCAAAAGTTGGCTAAGCTGAAACATGTTTCAGCAGAAATTAGTTTCTAATCTGACTGTAGAGTTGAAACATTATAGATTCCTCCTAACTTCTAATTGAGGTCCGGTTACGTTTAATTAAGTTTATCTGCTAAATTGGGAGCTAACCAGTTCATAGGTGATGCCATTAGTCTGTTAAAGAACAAAATATGTGGGAGAATTTAAATTTTACTTTCTGCTTGTGCACTTGTACACGTTTCTACACGTACATGTAGAAACATGCAAGTTATCCCATTTGACTAATTCAAACTGGACGTGTTGTCGGTCCACGGCGAACTGATTAAACATCGACTGAGGAAGAACTTTGGCCGCAGATCTCCAACTCACCGCCGCAGGCAAAAACCTAAAGCGTCTGTTCTTATCACTGTCGGGCGGAGACGTGTTCTCACCTAAACACGTTTACTATTTGGAACCTCGCGGTGCACAGCACCGTGAACCGTAAGCACGGCGCATTGCCGTACGGCGGAAGAGTTGCTGTCTCGAAATCTGAAAGTTGTGGGTTCGATTCCAGCTTTCCCCTGCCAGGTGTCGGCATGCGACCAGGCGAATGTAGAACACTTTCATTGATCAGGCGTCGTCTTTAGGTTGGGTTTTCAAAATAAAGCAAATTTGATCATTTTATTATATTTAGATTTTTTTTTCAAACTCTTATTACGGTTAGTCTGCAAAAATACAGACTTTGTGTAAGTGTCTCATGTTGTTTTAACATATTAAAGAAAAACTTACTTCCGAAGGTGCTTTTATTTTGCTCTGTTTGATGTACAACAGAGTTTTTATAACTCTACCTTGACTTAACATGTACTGCGCTGACATGATGAGCTGGGGAGATGCAAATTGACTCATTATGTCTGTTCTAAAGCTTTTCTCAATGCTCTTTTCTCATATAACTGCAGATGCTGCCACAGAATTACACGTGTCCAATTCCAAGTTGGCCGAGGTGGAGGCTGCGTTTTCCACTCAAAAATCAGAGGTTAGATTTGTCTTTTTTTTCTTTTTTTTTAATCTTTACAACCTAAGAATAGTTTGACTTGTTACAGTAGATGATTTTTACAGGGTTTTCTTCCAGCAAGAAATGCAGATAAATGCTTTAGTTCAGATCAAGTGGTTCCAATGCAGTAGCTGCTGTTGTTCATGTGAAGGACTACAAGCTCATTATTGGACCGAATGTGCCAGTACTGAAGCTTTGAGCAGGTGATTGTATTTCAAAGACAGACAGCAGATAAAATGACCAGCATTTTCTGTCAACTATGACCGCTTTCCATCAGCCCCACATTCACTGGCCGGCTGTTGCAAACACTGAGGTGAGCCAACAGGGCAGTAATCCGTCGCTAAAAATAGCCGCCAACTTGTGTAGCTCAGAAAAGCTGCTTTTTATAAAGGCAGTCGCTGGAATACAAAGAGGATAATTGTTTTGTGGCATTTTATTAGTAGACGAAACAGCATCTTACTGATGGCACAAGAAAACACTTTGATAAACTACTGGAAACACGTTTTCAGTTGTTTCAGGGATAAAAAGAAAAATTGTTCTGCACACAAATCCGGTGGTGTGAATCCAACGCCGATTTACGGGTTTTCATTTGAACTAGGGACGCACAATATTATCGCCATGGCAACGGCCGATATTAGCTGTAAAATTTAATACCAGTTATTCCGTCAAAATAACTTTCAGATATGAAACCAGTGACGATGATGCCTGCAGCACAGCACAATGACAAGTTTGAACTGTTTTGAGTGTTGTTGTCTTAGTGAGAGCAGAGGTCATAAATACATTTGACATTCGACATAATGAAGGTTGAAAGTGTTGCATCATTTCCACCCTCCTTTTTATCATTTGCTTTTGGTAAAAGGCTAAATGAACAAAGATTCTGCAGTATTTTAATTCCACGGTGGAGAAAATGACACAGTTTCATAAAGGTATGGGGAAAAAATATCGGTATTGATATTGGTTATCGGAAAATTAGTGTTAATATCACGGCGTATCCAACCCTAATCTGAACGGTTCTTTTTCCACGGTGGAAAAAGAATGGAAATAAAATGCCTAATTGAAGTGAATTTTTTTTTTCGGTTGTTTTTTTTTTTTTTTTTCTGCTATCCAAGATGTTACATTAACAACCTTTCAAACCCGCTAAGCTGCGTTTAACTAATCATATTTGCACCTTTATGCATGCAAACTTGTGCATTTACTTGTTTTAAAAAAAAATATTTGTAGTTTGCTGTTAATTTTGTAGTTGTTTCCTGACGCCACATTATTGGAACATCGACATCCAACATGGCTGAATATGAAAGAAGTGATTCTATCCTGTTCTGCCTTGGTCCTCCCGTCTCCCGGTCTTCCTGTGGACGTTCATTTCTTGGATATCGTCACACTTATAAGCGACAATATGTGTCCGCTCTCTGTGTTGCAGTACGAAAGGCTGAAAAAGCTTCACGCAGAGCTGGAGGAGAAGCTGGAGGCCTCAGAGATCCAGATCAAACAACAGTCTGCAGAATACAGAACCCTCCTGCAGCAGAAAGATGTGGGCGCAAACATTTTAAAATCGTGAATGCTTCTGTCGACGGGGAAAGTCTAAATTCCCGCCCTTCTCCCAGGTGGAGATCAGCCACCTAAAAGCTCGACAAAGCGGCCTCCAGGAAGAGGTCCAGAAGCTGCAGCGGTCGGCGCAGTCGGCCGCCTCCTCTCCAGCGGTGCTGCCGGTGACCACCGCCTCCCTGACCGCCACCTCTTCCTCTCCTTCCACCTTCCTGACGCGCCCCGCCGGGCCTCATCACGGCTTCCATGGCGACGAAATGGACATCAGCGACGTGCTTTGGTCGCAGCAGGAAATCAACAGGCTGTCCACAGAAGTGATGCGTCTAGAGGCGGACGTGGCGCATTGGAGGAGAATGTCGCAGGTAAAACGAAGCGCGCGGCGGCAGAACTTGGGAGTAACCAAGAGCCAGATTATTTGTAAGTTAAAGATGAGCCACTGAAACGACAGTTTAGAATAATTGTCGCAGGTACTGTGATCCAGGAGAGACTTTTGGATTTTTGCAATGAGCCTTATAATAAAAAAAAAAGTGTTAAATTTATGTGTCTAAAATGTATCTGAGCTTAAATACGGAGACTTTGATTTTTTTTTGTTACGTTTATATCAAACTCTGTTTCAGGCATCAACAACCTCAGGAACTGGTAATGGTGACCAGGGGGAGATTCTCAAACTACAAAGAACTGTTAAGGTATCTGCTGTAGTTCCGATTATGTCTTTATAAAATAAACCAACATTTTAAACACTCTGAATCTGCAGGGCTGTTTTCTGTAGTTTTACTACAGGGCTGTCCAAAGTGCGACTTGCAGCCATTTTCAGCTCCTGGATATTTTTTTTAACCTGTACCCCTGTACTACTACTACTACTACTATTTATGATGATTATCAGGAGACACAGTGATGAGACTGTAGATTTTTAACCTTGTTGGAACAGGAGTTACGGGACGAAATGAGTCGAGAGGTGGATGAACATCAGCATGAGCTGGCGGCTCTGCAGGACGCCCAGCGGCAAAAGCTGGCGGAGGTCACGCGCCGCCACCGAGACGAGCTCGCAGAGTACGAGGAGAGGATAGAGGAACTGGAGGAGCAGATTCGCAGCGGTGAGATGATTTCACTTCAGCCAAAAATTCACCAGCATGGGCGTTGTTACGACAGAGGAAGCTAATGCAATACCGACTCTCTCCAGGGGACGGTCAGGTCAGCTCTCCTTCCGACTCCTCCAAACTGCCCGAGCTCCAGAGAAACGTGCAGACTCTGCAGGAAGCAGCGGAGCGGCGCGAGAAGCAGCTGGCCGAGCTGTCTGCCAGCCTGGAGGACGCGCGGAGGAACCAGGCCTCCCTGCAGCTGGAGAGGGACGACGCCCTGGAGGAGAACGCGGGGCTGCTGCAGAACTACTCGCGCCTGCAGGCCTCTGTGGCTGAACTCCAGACACGAGTCCAGGAGCAGGAGGGGAAGGCTCTGCAAAAGACCCAGTTTGAGCAGGAGATTCAGACGCTCAGGAATAACTTAGCAGGTGGGGTTTCCATATGCTGAATAAAGTAGCATGAAATGATCTGTTGCACTAACTTTTCTCTAAGTATTTCTCGTAATGTGTTTTTGGTGGATGTATTGTAATAACGGGCCGCACCGATTCCAGTTTTTTGGCTGTTCACCGATTACCGATCTTTTATTTATTTTGTCTGAAATGTCGCTAAATATAGTAAGAGTCACTGAATTGGCAACAGTGGGATGACTGTTAACTGCAAATGTGCCGACATGACCTGGTGAGCCGGTCTATCAGTCAAACTTCTCTCACAGCAGAGCAGAAGAGGTCAAAGGTTGACCAAAATTAAGGAAATTGGCACCGATAAATCAGCTGGCTGACAGATTGGCGCACCAAGTAGCAACTTCAAAAATAGTACCGCAACACTTCTTTTTTATTAATTTGTTGAAATGTTGTTCTAGCTGCAGAAAAAGAAATGGAGCGACTCAAGCACCTTTCAGAGGCAAGTATAAACACAAGCTAGAAGTTCTAAACATAATTGAACGCGTTACAGTTTTGTGTATTTCCTGCTTTTAAACGATCCCGCGTTTGGACTTTCAGGCAGAGCCGAGAGAAGAGGTCGAGCATGCAGACATCTTAGAACTGAACACCATTATAGGAGTGTTGAGGCAAGAAAAGGAAGTCCTGGAACAAGAAAAGGTTGGTTTATCTTGTTCAAATGTAAAGTTCTCTTTTTAACATTATTATCCGCTGGCACTTTCTTCAGAAATCATGAAGTCTAATGTTCTAGTTTGACAAAAGTTAAATACTGTATCAGCTTACAAGTATGTAATTTTTTTTTTTTTTTTAGTAGTGACAGTTGAAGCCAGATGTGTCGAATGTAAATATTAAGAAAATGTATGTTAACCTCCACGGAAGATGTTTAACTTATTATTCTGACATTTGTCAAATAAAAAATAGGTTTCCAACTTCAACAGACCTGAAACGACGGCATAAAAAAAAATCTCATCTGACTTCATGTCAGACTGTGAGGGGGGGGGGAAATGTTTTTGCTGAGCGTGGCCGTTTTAAACGTGCGCACTCCGAATGTATCAGTGTTGGTTCCTGGCTGTGGTGAAAGTCGGTCTGAACGTCTGTGAACCTCCGGAGCGTCGAAGCTGAAGACGTTCCCTGATCGTTTTCTCTCTTCGCAGCTGGAGCTGCGACACAGACTGACGGCAGCAGAGGAGCAAATGGTTTCCAAAAATGCATCCCAGATGGAGTCTGGTGAGGCGGAGTCCCTGGAGGATCTGAAGGCGGAGCTCGAGAGGAGAGAGAAAGTCCTGAGAGCCACCGAGGAGGAGCGGGACACCCTCCTGTCGGAGCTGGAGGAGTTGGACCGGCAGAACCAGGAAGCAACACAGGTCTGGTTGGCCTCAGCACGATCCGCACAATCCAGCTGCTTCACTTTATTTTTGGATTGAATTCATGAAAAAAAAAAATGCTAGTTGGCACGAGAGGGCTGAGGCTGTATGGAGCCATATGCAGTGTGAGAAGAAGCACAAATTTCCTATCACAAGCCACAAGTTTATTTTTAAACTTCTTTAGTAAAGTAATAAGAAATAATCAAGTTTTTTTTCTTTTAAATAATTTTAGCATTTGATCGCCGCAAAGGAGCAGCTCTCTGGCCAGTTGAAGGAAGCCGAGGCAGAGCTGATCAGAACGACCGCAGAGCTCAACGCCTCCAAGGACCAGAAAGGGGCGCTGGAACGAGAGCTGGAGAGCCTGAAAGAGAAAACGAGCCAGAGCGCGTTCACCCTCAACGACCTCCACATGGCCAAGCAGAGCTGGAGCAGCGGGTGAAGGAACTGAAAGACGGTCGGCACGCGCCAGCGAGCAGAGTCGGGAAGCGAGGCGAGAAGCAGCCGAGCTGAAGAAGACCCTGCAGGAGCGAGCTGAGCTGCTAAAGCAGAGGCGGCTCACGGAGGAAGAGTCGGACGGAGGAGGAGCTGGCGGGGAAGGAGAGGGCGCTGTCGGACCTCAGGAGAGAAATGGACGAAATGAGGAGCTCCTACGAAAAGGGGATGTCTGAGGAGTATGAGACGAAGATGGCGAACCGGAGGTTGAAGGACGAGCGCGAGAACGCTTTGCAGAAGTTGGAGGAGTGAGCAAGCAGCTGACGGAAAACCAGGCCGCTCTGAACAGGACAACAAGGGAGAAGGACACTCGCATCGAAGCGCTCAAGCTGGAGAAGAACCAACTGGAACTGGAGCTGTCGCAGGCCGAGAGAGCGCTGTCGGAGCAGGTGAAACAGTACCAGCAGACCATCGAGGAGCTGACCCGAGCCAGATCCATGGACGCCTCGGCGTTGCAGACCGAGCACGAGTCGGCCATCAAGTTAAACCAGGAGAAAGACCTGGAGATCGCCAAGCTGAGGCGAGACGTGGAGCAGCTGGCGGCGGACCACAGGGACACCAACGAGATGCTCTCGATCACCGTCGCCGGGCAGAAGCAGCTGACGGACCTGCTGCAAGAGAAGGACGTCTTTGTGGAAACCTTGAAACAGAACGCGGCGGATCTGCAGGGAGAGATGGAGAACAGGGTGGCAGCCATGACCAAAGAGGTGGACGTCCTCAAACAAGCGGTGGACGAAAAGGATAAGCAGCTGGGAGGGATGAAGGAGGAGAACAGCCATCTGAAAGAGGAGATCGATCGGCTGAGGGATCAGCAGAGCAGACCGCAACCACTGGCCGAACCCAAGACTCTGGACATCATCACCGAGCTGGAGACCGAAATCGCCCAGCTGAAGTCGTCCAGGAACGCCCTGGAAGACGAAGTCCGGTCGCTGGAGAGGACCTCGGAGGAGCAGCAGGCGTCTCTGCAGGCTCAGCGGAGCGAGCTGGAACAGACCGCCGTTCGCCACCAGCAGACGGCGCTCCACTACGACAGACTCATACGAGCCAAAGACGAAGAGATAGCCCGCCTCCAGCAGAGCGTGGACCAGGGCCGCCTCCCGGCGTTCCAGGGAGACGTCATCCTCCAGGAGGACAAGACGCGGTCTCTCAATCGGGACAACGGCAACGAGAAGCACGACCTGTCCAAGGCCGAGATAGAGAAACTGGTCCGCGGCATCGAGGAGAAAGAGACGGAGATCGTCCAGCTGAACGAGAAAAACCTCTCGCTCGCCAGGCAGCTGGAGCAGCTGGCGTTTTCTCGCGACGAAGTGGGCCAACTCTCCCAAGTGATCCGGCAGAAAGACCTGGAGATCCAAGCGCTCCACGCCCGCGTCTCGTCGGGTCAGGACGTCCTCTACCTCCAGCAGCAGCTGCAGGCGTTTGCCGTGGAGCGCGAGCAGATGTTGGCCGTGCTCAACGAGAAGACGAGGGAGAACGGGCAGCTGCGGTCCGACTACCACCGCCTGGTGGACGTCGTGGCCGCGAAGGAAGCCGCCCTGGTGAGGCTGCAGCAGGAGAACCAGCGGCTCTCGGACGCGCGCGACCCCTCGGGGAGCCAGGAAATGTTCAAGGAGACCATCCAGAACCTTTCCCGCATCATCAGGGAGAAGGACATCGAGATCGACGCTCTGACTCAGAAGTGCCAGACCTTGGTGACGGTCTTGCAGTCGACGGGAGGCGAGGCCGGCGCTGCGTCCGGCGGCGTCAGCAGCAACCAGTTCGAGGAGCTTCTTCAGGAGAGGGACACACTGAAGCAGCAGGTGAAGAAGATGGAGGAGTGGAAGCAGCAGGTGATCACCACGGTCAAGAACATGCAGCACGAGTCGGCGCAGCTGCACGAAGAGCTGATCAAGCTGCAGGGCCAGGTGTCCGCCGACAGCGACTGCAGCTCCAAGCTGTCCGTCGACTACGCCCGATTGATCCAGAGCTACGAGCAGAAGGAGAAGCGGCTGGGAGGTTTGAGTCTGGAGCTGGCGCAGGTCCAGCAGACCATCAGTCAGCTCAGCAACACCAAGGATGTGCTGCTGGGGAAGCTGGATAGCGTTGCGCAGACTCCCGAGGTCGCAGCGGCCGCGCAGTCGAGAGGTCTCGGCCTGACAGCCGAGCCCCAAACCCAGCAGACCACCGAAGTTCTGCAAGCGCAGCTGGCCGAGAAAGAAAACCTGATCAGGACCCTTCAGGAGAACAACCACCGGCTGTCCGACGCGGCGTCCGCCTCAGAGAGCGAGCAGAGGAGCCAGGCTGAGGAGGTCCGCCAGGTCCGGGACCGACTGGAGTCCCTGCAGAGGTCAGTGAGGGAGAAAGACCTGCTCATCAAAACCAAAGGAGACCAGCTGGGCCAAGTGAGCGAGGCCCTGCGCAACCGCGAGAACGACAACGAGGTATTGAAGCAGGCCGTGACCAACCTGAAGGAGCGGGCGCTCATCTTGGAGTTGGACGCTCGGAAGCTGAAGGAGGAGAACGAGCAGGTGGCGGCGCGCTCCCGGGAGAAGGAGTCGGAGTTCAGGGCTCTGCAGGAAACAAACATGCAGGTTTCGCTTCTGCTCAGAGAGAAGGAGTTTGAGCTGAGCGCCATAAGCGAGAAGGCCGCCACGGTGGAGCGGATGCTCAAAGACAAAGAGCAGGTCGGTTTGATTCGTGGTCTACAGCCTTTTTGAACAAATAACAAAGTAAATATTCCCATGAGCATTGTAACTTTTTTTTTTTTTCTTTTAAACTCCTGTTGATTTGTGGCGCAGGGTAAATCCGGTGAACTGAATCAGCTTCTGAACGAACTGAAGTCCATGCAGGAGAAAGCGGTGATGTTCCAGCAGGAGAGGGATCAGATGATGATGGCGCTGAAGCAGAAGCAAATGGAGACCACGGCTCTGCAGTCTGAGGTGGGACGACGACCATCATCATCAGCCGCGTTTCCAATAAAAACGTGCACATAACTTTTTTTCTTGATATAAAAACGGTTTTGCAATTGCTGTGTTTCCTATGACAGGAAGTTAAGACGCCGCTTAACTTGAGAGCGTTTGTGTTTGCAGCTGCAGCACACGAGGGATAAGGAGCAGCGGCTCAACCTGGAGCTGGAGAGGCTGCGCAACCACCTGCTGGAGATCGAGGATTCGTACACCCGGGAAGCCCTCGCTGCGGAGGACCGGGAGACGGAGCTGCGCAGGCGGGTGGCGCTGCTGGACGACAAACTGGCCACGTCATCGAACGCCGTGGAAAACGCCAGGTTTGCGTAAACCCAAAAACTGCCCTCGCCACACACACATACGTCATGCGTTTAAGTATTTTATCGCGTCGCTGAAATTTGAGAAAGCGTATTTCTGCATGCGGTTCAGTACCAGCTCCTTTTTCCGTCTTTTTCTTGAAAAGCGTTTTTGCCGTAATGATTTATTCCCTCCTAGCTCGCGCTGAGCCACAGTATTTAAATTATTAATATTTTTTTTAATTCGGAGAGTTTCCTGCTCTTCTTTCCAGCCAGCAGGCCAGCATGCAGGTGGAGTCTCTCCAGGAACAGCTGAGCAATGTGGTGAAGCAGAGGGACGAAGCACTTTTACAACTCAGAACCTCTCAGGAACAAGTCAGGCAGTATGCAGTGTCGCTCTCAAACCTGCAGATGGTGCTAGAGCAATTCCAGCAAGGCAAGTTGGCAGAGAGGGAAATCATTTCGCCGTCAGCTTCTTCGCAGCTCTTCTTTGTAATAAATCTGTTTATTTACCGTTCCTATTTATTGTTTCAGTTATTTGTGTCTCTCCGTTTTAGAGGAGAAAGCCATGTACTCGGCAGAGCTGGAGAAGCACAAAAAGGAGAAGGACGAGTGGAAGAGAAAAGCTCTCCTGCTTGAAGAGCAAGCAGCTGCTCTGCAGGTCAGTCGGCGAACAGAGAACGCGCGCGTCCTCATAACGTCTTGATCCGGCGCGGTGAGCGGCGCAGCGAAACGATCCCGACTACTGATTTTCATTTCTCTCAGCTGAACCTGGACGAAGCCAATGCTGCTCTAGACTCGGCGTCTCGCCTCACAGATCAGATCGATCAGAAAGAGGAGCAAATCGAAGCGCTAAAGAAGCAAGGTGAGATGAGTTTGAGCTTCTTCACTACATTTGATGTTTTCTTTTCCCAGCAGATTGTAAATTAGCAATTAAAATGGCTACAGATCATTTTTTCCTGCACCAGTTTTCTACCCTTGCTTGATCTTTATTTTTTTTTTTAAAAATCTTTTTTGTATTTATAGTTTTTTAAGAATGTAAGCAAATAGGGCTACTGTGGTGTTGCAGGGGAAAAGCAGAACCCAAGTATTGAGGCCTTGGGCCTCATGCTGGCGGTCGCAGGTTCAACTCCCGGCCTCTCTCTCTCTCTCATTATCCTCTTTCTTGTTGAACTACCTTCAAATAAAAGCCACTAGCCCCAATAAAACATTTTTTAAAAGAAGAATGTGTGCAGATAAATCATACCTATTATTGAATCTCACATTTAATTTATTTGAATATTATTCTTTGAATGTAACCATTTACCAGTTAATTGTAGGCAACCAAAATAACTGAGCATCTCTCTGATTATTCAGGGTTTTACTTCGAATTACTTCACCACATCTCCTCACTGTAGACTATGAATAAATGAAAAGTTAATGACTGAAATGAAGTGAAACTTTTAGCCAAAGCCTGAACTCAGATTATGAAACAAAATATAAAACTGCATGTAGCTGGATACCCTTATCAGAGCCCGACTTGCAGACTAATGTATCTTTCTGTCACTTTTATCAAGTAAATCATTACATCACAGCAAATTCTCAGACTGTTTTCGTTGCCTGGTCTCAGACCTTACAGTCTGTATTTGTTCTGTCTGGGAGCAAGCCTTTTATCTTTATTTTCTAATTCTATGTATATATGTATGATCTAAATGTGGCTTATCTAGAAAACATAACTCTAGTTCAAGGGTTGCGCTCGAATTTTGGTTATTCGTCATTTTGACTGACGGCGTCGTTGAAATTCCATCTCACTTTCTTTTTTCCTGTCATTTTCTAAAACAATAATGATGCCAAAGTGAACCGCTTTTAATTTGAATTCAGTTTAATTAATATTCCACAAGCTGAACAGAGAATCCACATTATGACACAACAACCAGGTGGATATATGTAACTTTTATATAGACAGACTCACTTTGTGGATATTGTTTGTTTTTTTTTATTACCGTTTTATTTTCAACGAAACAAGTGTTTTTGTCGCTGGTGAAATGACGCCTCCCTGGTTTTGTGTTTCAGTGGATGTGAGGCAGGAGATGCTGGAGGAGGCACAGAAGAAACTCATGAACCTTCTCAACAGCACAGAGGGAAAGATAGACAAGTAAGTTGGGTTTTTGTCCTGCCTCTGCTGTTGATGCAGCCAGTTAAATGAAAACAATGTTGACATACTTTTGCTCGAAAGTATCCAACAAAATCATTGTTTTTCATTTGTTTGTTTAAAAAAAAAAAAACCTAACTTACATCTTTGTCTTCAGAAACGTGTCACATAATTGAACAAACTTGAATATAAATTAAAATAATGAATAGAATAAAATTTTAGGAAAAAAGCTGTAAAATTGAGGTCAGTGTGTTTTATGACGTAGTGGTAAAACTATTTTAAGAACATGACATCCAATCAGACATTTGTCCCAGTTTTGATGATAGTATCTGACTCAGATTTCTCTTCAGGAACCATAAAATAAAAACAGAAGAACGGATACATCAGCAATTAAAGCGGCGAGCATTGCAAAACTATTTTTTAAATGCCGCCAGCGTTCCCTGATCTATCACGCTCCATGACTGACAGAAGTTGAAAACTGTCAAGGATGAAACGGAGCAATTTTCCCGTAATCGCATCAGCCTTTGTCAAGGTCCTGAGTGAACCGTCGGCGTGTTTGGACAAGCCGCAGAAAGTACATCTTGTTTTTGGGTGTCTTTTTCATTCTCTGTGCTTCCTCTGACTTCATTGTTAAACGCTTCGATGATACTGAAAATTGCTCATTTTGTCCGGTCAGTAATCGCATCCGTACTGAAGAGTGTTGCCAATGCCACTTGGTAACTCTTTGTTGCGTGTGTTTGCTGTGTCTGCAGGGTTCTGATGCGCAACCTGTTTTTGGGCTACTTCCACACGCCTAAGACGAAGCGGGCCGATGTGCTGAGGCTCATGGGAAGTGTGTTGGGACTGAGCAGGGAGCAAGTTGATCAGGTCAGAGGGCGACCTTTACTCATTTCGACCCGGTGGACAGCTGAGCTTTTACATTTCAACTGCGGAGCAGCATTTGGAAAATCTTAAGAATAACTATATAAAAATATTACACCTTCCTAAAATAACGATCTAAGCTTACAATAAATATGTGATCAAATCTTGGACTGATTTAAAGCCAGATCAATTGTTTTAAGCGATTTGGAATTGCATTCATCTCTCCGACATCATCATTATAAAATACAGAATAATTTAACATCTAGTTTAAAATAGTCTATTTTAAAACATCATATTGTAGGAACTGCAGCATAACTGCATAACTTGCATCCATATATGTCATAAAACATTATTTTGCTCTACTGTAGATCAAAATTTCTCTTCATTTCATCAAATCGTATTTTTCTGGGCAATAATTTAAGAAGTGAAACTAGTCTGTCTCGACATTTGCAGAACGTTTCACGTTGTTTGTAAATCTTTCTGTTTGGGAGTCAGACGCAGAAATTATTATTGTAATTTATTCCTGCCTGTCTGGTTCGCATCTACAGCCATGCATGCAACTTCTGTTAGCTTTTGGAAAACAACACCCCCCCCAAAAAGGAACAAGCTTAACTTTGTGCAACTAGAACAATACGGTGATTATATATCTAATTTAATAAAGGCGGTGGAAGGGGAGAGTGGTGGCTTTAATTAAAACCTAATCACCTTCATATGAAAGCCTCCTAACTCCGATGTCAGACCTGTTTAGTTTTAGACATCTAGTGCAAAAATATCAAATGAAACCTACATAACAGGATCCCAAATTGGTCGTATGGGTCAGTTTTACTGTTTGCATCCAGACCACATCAGCAGATAATCCACTTGGTTTAATTCGCTGTCTTGCCCTTAAGAGCCTGGTGAGTCTGGCAGAAAAAGACACTGTCCAGCGATTTTATTTTAACTCCGTCATCCCCAGAAAGTCCTCAGAGCTCAAGACCTGAAAGGGAAAGCATCGTCTTTTCCAGATCGTCTTGGCTGGTCGCTGCTGCGCGGGAATCCGTCCAACGATTCCAGAGAACGTTACCCAACACCCTTTAAAAGGAAACGCAGGACAAGAGAGATTTCTGTTTCTTAGAATAAAACATTTTTTATTACCTTTAAGGTCCCTGAAAGTTTTTTTTTTTTTTTTTTTCTTCTTCTTTCCATTTCCCCCCCTTCGTTCCCTCATCTCCTGGTAAAACTATTTAGAGTTTCCACTTTACAGAAGCCAAGAGTCGAGTAAAACCAGCAGACTTTAAAGAGTCAGTGTCGGTGGTGCTGCAGCTCCTTTTCATGTGTCTATTAATTGTCAGGCATTGATCCATGCAGCCCAATATTGCTAAGGAAATTTCTAGACTGTAGTTAATAATGATAATAATAACTTTAAAAAAAAGATAAGCTATGATAACGCTTGAGAGATTGAATTTATTTTGTACTTCCTAACCGTCTGTCTTTTCAGATGTTGGAGGACGATGCCCGGCACGGCGTTGGTGGGTGGGTATCGAGCTGGCTCGGAGGCAGAGGAGCGCAGAGTGTGCCGAATACGCCACAGAGGCCCACCAGTGGGCCGGGGCTGAACTCGGTAAGTTCGGAACGGGCTGGGAGCCACAAACACCGCCGCGCAGAACGGCACAGAGCCGGAGAGTCGCATAAAAACCACCGGCTCTCTGCAATTTCTCTAGAATTCATTTAGCAACGAACGGAAACATCAAGCTCGAGTTAAATGTAGCTTCAAAACTACAACGAAGAGGAAATGGACAGATGAAAAATCAGCTGCGTGGGGCAGAGTTTCCTGATCCGGTTTCTAGCAAACAGGGGAAAAAAATTGCACCTTCGTGCGTCTTCTGTACAGTCATTTATTTCTGTAATTGATTACACTGATGATTAATCGAATAAAAATTTTTAACCATGTTTAATACAATGTTACGATTGCACTAACGGCTGCAAATAAACAATTTAATTCTTTCTTTTCAAAAAAAAAAAAGAAAATAATTATTTTGTTGCCTGAAATGCGATAACATGTTATTTCTTTAGTGAACGCTTTATCATTTCTTGTGAATAATACATATGCGACTAAAAAGTACTTCTAACATCAACATTTGAAAATTTCAGCTCTTTCTGTTTGACTCAACATCAAAACGGTGAACAGCTAATATGTCGACTAGTTAATTGAAGAGGAAAAGGTGCCAAACAGTTTTTTCCTTTTCATAATTTGAACCAGGTGAAGCTAAAACTCTCCCACTTTAGTCTGTAAAACCCAGCTAACAATTAATCGACTACTCGACCAGTTTTAATAGTCGATGCATCATGATTAATCTGATTGATCGTTGCAGCCCTCGTCCTGATGAAGTTCTTTATTTTGCTCTGTGGAATATTTTGGATTTAATTGAATCTGTAAACTCACTCACTCACTCATTCATTCATTCAAACCTGCCGGCTCCCTCGCCGCCGCAGTCTTTCTCCGAGATGTTTGTGAAGTTCTTGGAGATGGAGTCGACCCCGTCGCTCCCGGCGCCGAGGCTCCCGGTCCACGACTTCAAGCCTCTGAGCGCGCCGCCGTCCGGCAGAGCCGGTGGCTCTTCGTCAGGCTCCGCGGGTAAATAGGCGCGCTTGCAAAACAAAACAAAACACGGTTCAATCAAATGCTCCCAAACTAAAACCTGTTTTCATCACAGGAGCTGCGGCCGGCACCCGGAGACCCGGGGAATCCAACCCGTTCCTGGCTCCTCGTTCTGCTGCGGTGCCGCTGGTGGCCGGTTCTGGCCCCGCCGGCTCGGGAGGTCACCTGCTGATGAAGCCCATCACCGACGCTCTGCCCACCTTCACCCCTGTGCCTGTCTCAGCCGAGGCCAGCGCCGGAGCCGTGCTCAAAGACTTGTTAAAGCAGTGACCGGGGCGGCCCCCCTTTCCCCTCCCCCGCTGCACATGCCACACAGATGTCTTAATTTATCCAGTATGAGTTCAGCACTAAACAAAACGTAACGTTGTTGGTGCGCCTCTGCTCCCTCTTGCTGCTGTTTTCATACGTCGAGCAGCAATAAACGATCAGATAAAACTACGAAGCTTAAGATAAAGTCTGGGAAAACTTGGAAACTGCAGTAGGATTTTTTTTTTCTCTCTCTCTCTCTCTCTCTCTCTCTCTATGCAAAAGACGATTTATTATTTTCAGGTTCAGACCCACAAATTTGCATCTCACGCCAAAAGGAATGAATGAAATCACGTTTCACGTGCGAAACAGAGTAAATGTGAGCGAAAGTGACCTTAGAAACTCAGTGTTTGAGTGCAAATCGTGGGCTGAGGCTCTGTTTGCTAGAGGAGACTTGCCCGTCGGGTTTCAGCCCCTCCATTTGCATTTAACTGCTTGTATTTTCTTGTCCTGTTAGTATTACTTCACCGATTCAGCAAGTTTTGCTCAGATCCTGGACGAAAACTAAAAGCTCTGGCAGCAGCACACTACATGGAGATTTATGCGAGTCAGTACATCTGCTGAAACCATAAGGATCTTTTCTTTTTTTTTTTTTTTTTTTCCTCGTTGAAAGATTTAGCGTTTTCCAGACAGCCAGACTGTGATATGCAGTAGGCATAATTATGGCTGCTGACTGTGGTTTATCAGAGGGTTGAGACTGCTCTTTATGTTCACATACAGCACTATTATACAGTTACATATATGTAAATGGGTAATGTAGGTTTCTTTATTCTATTCTATTCTATTTTCTTTAGTTGTAGGCACAAAGGATGCTTTGGAAGTCAAGTGCCTGCATTTTTGGAAATTTGATAGTTGTATAATCAAAAGTGTAAATGCTTAATATAAATATATATTTACAAAATGTAAAACAAAAAGAAAGAAAGAAGAAGGAGAAAAAAAAAGCGCACATTTTTAAAAGTTTTGTGTAATCGGATCAGCGTGCGACTGTGCCGCTCCACATTTTTGTACAGGCATCAATCAGCCACTGCAGAAGGAATGTTACAGGACGAGTCCAGGTGTGTTGATGAAATGTAAAAACTGTAAATCCTGACTAGAAAGAATTTTTTTTTTTTTTTCTTATATGTAAAAGAAATCTGAAACGGAGAGAAAAAGATTCAGATTACCTTGGAGGGTCTTCGGCTAAGCTCAGTACCCGTGACTTAATTAGGACCTGGCGTTAAATAAAGGAGCCACTGGTGACCCGGCTGTTGATGAGCTTTTTCTTGCAAACTGATGCATAGAAAGGATTGACCTTTAACCTTGAAGTTGCAACAGGCTCTTCCAATGGCTACTTTCAGCTGTGTGATGGGTTCTCTGCAGTCAAACGACCTACGGCCACCGTGTTTGGACCGGACGGAGCATCTTTGGGGCGTGGTGGAACAGGAGGTCCTACACAGTCAAAGAAGACTCCAGTTACTCCAGCATCTAAACGACTTGAGAATAATTTGTTTACATGCTAAATAAAATTTATCCTTTTTAAAACCTTGATATTAGAAACCAATAGGGGTGTCAGGAATATAACTTCATCACTCCCGATAGGATACCAATATTGCCTCTTTGTGCATTGGCCGATACTGATGTTGACGGAATACGATATCGGCACAAATAATGCATTCTTCAAATGCTTGATCAATTGACATTAGTCAGAGAACAACAGTGAACAGCTGACCTATTTATTATTATTATCCAAGGGGTCTGCATGTGGGCTACAGGTGCTGGAGCGGACCCCATGCTGGAGCGGACCCCATGCTGGAGCGGACCCCATGCTGGAGCGGACCCCATGCTGGAGCAGAGTGCTTCTATCCGTGTTTATATCGGAGACTTTAGATGCAGGCTGATGTAATCTAATGTTTTTTTTTTTTAACTGATACGGACCAATTTCCGATTCGGTATCAGATTGGGACACTAGAGTGGAGCAATATGGACTTGGTTTTATCACAATATTTTATAGAACTAAAAGAGACTAAGAACAATTCATTATTACTGTTTGAGGTAACATTAGGTGACAAACAAACACGCTCTTAAAAAACAAACCCATTCATAATATGCTTTTTTTTTTAAAGGATGTCAGTCACATGAAGAAGTGTGATTTATACCTCAGTCAATGTTTTCTGTCATATCTTTACATGTATTGATATTGTCACTGAAAAAAACAATGGAAAACATTGTGAAACTAATCAACCCAGCAATATAGAGGGCTTTTTTTTCCCTTTTTTTTTTTTTTTTAAACTATTGGCATTTCTTGTGATCATCAAAATGCTCACCGTGGTAAGAAGTTTCACGATAAATGATAAACCGTACGATACATGCTCATCCGGACATTTATCGTTGATGTACGGTTTATCGCAGGTAAGTTTCCTACCTGATGAGATGCCCTGATATTAGTTGACGTTTTTAACTTGATGTTTAAAAATAATCAGAGTGAATTTGAAAGTAGTCCTCTTCCTCATTAACATGAACTTTCCGAATCATATCATTCTTTGGTTTTGTTGTCGATGTGTGTTTAACCCGCCATTATTACATAATTAATAACTACTAGTTAGGAAAAGATCATACAGGACTGAAGTACTACTAACCATTAGTAGTACCCGATGCTGATCTGATGTTACTTGGCGACTTTCCAAGAGTTTAAAGCACTAAATGCTTTTATTATTACAGACTGCATGAGGCTACCAGTCTGAAGCCACGCCTCTTTATTTTGCTATTCCTCGCAGATGGATTTAAAGTGTGTGAAGTGACAAATTGAGCTGTGATGTCATGTTCGTGGCTGCGTGTTTGTTTAAGAATTATGTCATAAGTAAAGAGTTTAGTCTCCGCTTGTTTTGAGGCCTTGAAGTGAGACTGTTGCCTCGTCTCGGCTGTACATTCGGTCCAGATGTGGGCGAGGAAAGTGGCTGTTTAGTGTCACTGACCTCGGCTGTGTGTGCGTGATCCTGAGAAAACAGACACCCCCACAGTGTGTGCTGCGTGTCTTTCAGCTCCCGGACAGCACACCGCGGTGGCCGCCCGCCCCGGCCCGGTCCGGCCCGGCCCGCCCCGGCCCCGCCGGGCTCCAGTGCGCCGCCGCGGGGGCCGTCGTCCCCGCGCGCGCGCCCACCGCAGGGGGCTGGATCTCCTGATTGGATCCAGCTGTCGCTAAAAGAGCTCGGCGGGGGCCGTCACATCTGCATTGCTAAATGATCTGCGCAGCCCAGCGGCCCGAGCAGAAAACGGGACGGCGAAGTTGGGGTTTGTTTTTGCCTCTTTTTTTTTTTTTTCTATTTTTTTTTTTGTTTTGTTTTTCTTTCTTGGACGGAGGAAGTTCCTGTAAGGGTCGGTCAATGCGCCGAAGCTTCAGCTCGAGCACACAGCGGTTAATGAAAACCTGGTGTCGACTTTCGCGTAAGGGCGCGTAGTTGGAGCTGGAGCCTCGCCGGGATTCGGGTTTACGGGTCGTCTAAATCTTTTTTTTTTTTTCATTTCTTATTTTTTTTAAAAAAGGGAGTTCACCAGGAGCCATTAAACAATGCCGCTGGAAACGCGCGCTCTCAGGTTTTGTTCTTCTCTAAGGTTCGTCTCTTTATTTCCCCCTCTCTCTCTCTTCTCTCTCTTCCTCTCTCTCTCTCTAATCCAGCTGAAACCGTTTTTGTTTTGTTTTGTTTTCTTAATGCGGTTTCTCTGCTCGGTTCGTGGCGGCAGGCTATGCTTCTGTCGAGCCCCAGCCAGCTGTCCTCCTCCACCAGGCTCCACTAAGCTAAAACCCCCCAGTCGCAGGATGTTGGCCGCTCTGGTGTTCGCTCTGCTCTGCGTCCAGTCAGCACGCGGACAGGTAAACTCCACTCGCCTCCCTTCCTTCCGTCGCGGTCCGAGTCCGAACCAGACACTCACAATCCCGCTCGTCTCTCCTCAGCCCTGCCCGTACGGCTTTGAATATAACAGGAATTTAGGACAATGCTCAGGTAAGTCATTAATTATTTATTTATTTATTTATTGCATAAGTTGACATTTAAAGAAAAAAGTGAAAAATCACCAACTCTTGTTTTAGGAATATAATGTAACCCAAATTAACGCTCGATTGATTGCAACACTGAAAAGTGCGGCGTGTATTTATGTCTTCAAGTCTCCTGGAGTGTGTCCACTAAGTTGACACATTTAGTCAGATTTGTATTAGTTTTTTTTTTTTTTTTTTTTGCTTTATTTACTCACTTTTATTAGCCAAACTGCTTAATTACAATCAAAGTGGATATAGAGCTTGTTTTAAGTGTCAGTTTTGGTGTCTGGACTTTCACTAGGCCAATCCAAGAGATCAGTTCCCGTCTCATGGCATTTGGGCAACTTCAGGGATCAACGCGCAACATCCGCAAACAAAATGCGGACTGAAAGCCTGGAGAATAACGGGGGGTGGAAAGCCACTAAACATTTAAATTGTAACAAATAAAGGCTATAAAATATCGAATGAAAACAAAACAACAACAACAAAATAACTACGAACAATGTGTTTAGCATCTGTTCATGATTCTGGTGGCCTCAGGAACGAAGCTGAGTCAGGCGAAGATGCTCAGCTGCACAGACGTCTTCCAGAAGGAAGTCAAAGTGTCGGTGGGGGTCGCGCATGATTCCTCCAGCTCCGACCCCTCATCCTTCAGCAGCTGACGTAGACGTCAAACGTCAGGTCATCTTGGCAACTGTTTTCACTGCTTTCGTACCCAACCCTGAGCAGCTGGCGTGTCACACCGGGATGAACTTGCTCAGGATGCCGTCCATCTATAAAAGGGAGCGAAGGAAACCAAGTCCAGCCGCCTTCGGTTTCTTTCAGGAGTCGGAGGTGTTTTGGTGGGATTTTCTCATGACGGCGGCTGCGTTTGTTGACCACGTGAGGTTCTCGATGAATCTTGATTTCATTTTAGCTACATACTTTCTTTTTTTTCCCTTTTTTTGGGGGGCAGGGGAATGAGTCCTTAACAGGACTCTCTATGGCTTTAACTCAACAATGTCTTTCCACCTGCTACTCTTCTATAAAGGATGAATTTGTCATTTCATCCTTTAAACAGACTGGATCTCTCTGCTGCTCCTGCGGATTTACTGTGGACGTTTTTTGGGCTGCTTTTCTTGGATTTATAGCCTTGCCCCGCTTTAAAGTTCTGCACATCTTTGAGCCTGACTTGTCTGGAGCATTCCTTGGTCTTCGTTGACTAATACTTTCCAACAAACACCAGAGGCCTTCACAGAACAGTTGAATTGATCCCAAAGTCGGGGTGGGCGACGTGAACGTCCAGTTTTATTACCATGCTTTGCGACGCTACGGTGTTGACGACCAAAGTGACATGAACATCTGTTTTATTTGTGTTTTGTTCTCTTTTATTTCTTGCGGCAGCTTTGTGACTGTGATTGAATGGCACAAATACTGCTCTTGACAAAAACATTCCCATTTATAATGCGCTTAGGACAATCACATTAAGAAATGTTTTTGGGGTTTTTTATAACTAAAATGCACACATTAACTTCATGTAATCATACTTTCACATGTATTCAGATTTATTGTTGAACAAACACTGGATAAAAATAATAATCCCGAAAACGCGTCCCAAATTGGAATTTATTGTGACGACGATGAATCAGAGTCTTTCTGCAATAACAAAGCTATCCCGATAAATGATACAATAAATATATCATTTACATTTAACACCAAGATGATTTCTGTTTACAAATTAGTCGACGGAAGGAAAAACCTGCTTTTTTTTCCTTTCCCGTTTACAAACGTGCTACTTTACGTCGGCCTGGCACATGATATCCCATTAAAAATGCATGGTATTATGTGGCCGCATAATACCATATATTTTAAAAGTTCAAAGGTTCAAGGTGGAACAAACGGGTCGCCTGATGATAAACTGGGTGGCCCACCGTCTCGCAAGACGCGGGAGTTGCAGCAGGAATGTCCTCACCGCCGCCGCTCTCTGCCTTCCAGATGTGAACGAGTGCAGCTGGCCGCAACCGTGCCAAGGAGAGATGCTCTGCGTCAACCGCATCGGAGGCTACCAGTGCCTCTCCAGCGACTACTACGACCGGCCGTACAGACGGGTGAGCCCCGCCCAGCCTGAGCCGAGCTACCCGGAGCCCCCTGACAGAGTCCCGGACTCGTTCGCGCGGGCTCCCGCGAGAGCCGTGGAGCCCAGTTACCCCATAGTGAGCAATCCCGCGCTGTGCACCCTGGGGTACGCTCTGGCGGCGGACGGCACCTGCAACGGTGAGTGACAGGCGAGCGGCTGTGCTCTTGAATTGCAGACATGATGACGGTTTCTAAAAGAATGAAAGACGGGTGAAGTGGATGCCTTGTGCAAGCCCTGGCAAGAGAAAAAATGTGACCACTTGTTTTGTTTTTTAATTCTTATTTTGCAGGAGAGGCATTTTATTTGACAGCCGAGTGTTCCGGCTTTGCAAATCGCACCATTAAATAAAACAAAACAAAATCTGATCAAGCAGCGTGCGGAAGCCGCAATTAGTTGCTGCACCTCCTCTGGCATTCGTGAACTCTTGAACTCTTCCACTAGTGGCAAAAATAATATTCATCAGTCAAGCTCCAACAGTCTCATAAAGCAGCTGGCTTCCCATTTCCATCATAAATTTCCAATTAAACCGGGAGACTCTTTGCTGGCTCGCGGAGTTGATCTGCCTTTCCTGAAGAAAATATTCATCACGGTTTACTCAGTGGAAAGATGCTTTATCGTCTCGGGGAAAATAACCACCAAACCTCCATCCTCTCTGGATTGATGGGAGGAGAAAAGCGTTAGTCATCACCTGTGCAAGGCGGAAATATTTGGCAGGATATGAAATTTGTTGCACTAATTATAACACGCCACCTGAGTCACATCTTGCCCACAGAAGAGGAATATGCCTAGTGGCCAAGATGCTCAAACCTTTAGGAAAATGGTGGAGAAACTCCAATAATAAGACTGAGGAAGGAAAATGTTGTTGATTGTAACTGATATTATCAATATATTCAGGAACAGTATAGTGAAACAATATGTTTTTTTTCAGATATCAGCTCTTTTATCCGACACACAGACCCGTCTCAGCATCATCTTCTTGAGAATTATCTCTAAATCTAACTTTGGTCTAAACAGGCAGCCCTGTTTTCTTCTACTTGTGTATGAGTGATGCTTCACTTTGGCTCTGAATCCACTTTCCTTCAGCTAATTCCTTAGTTTCTTCCAAACACTTTCGTTTTCATTCCTTTCTTTTCTTTTGACTTCCTGTTTTTGTCACATTACTCTGAATTTTATTCCATTTCATTTGGACTCCATGTTCACTTTCCTTGTTGCAGCACTGACTGCTCCTCTTTAGGTATTAGGCCCAGCAACTCATAAATGTCTGCACGCACTCTCTTCTAACTGAGGAGTCGTTTGCACTTTTTGTTAATAAAAAAAAAAAAAAAAAAGAAAAATTAAGCACGTTTGCTCAGTCGTCCTCCTCTGCAGGAAGCGGTTCTAACCCAGCACTCCGGCTTTCGCCCGACATCCAAAAACGCACGTCTACACGTTGGGTGATTTTGTTTCTCTTCAGTCTTTACCGTTTTCCGTGACGCGCTGCTGGACATGGAGGAACACAAACGGAGAAATGCTTTATTTTTTAAAGCAGTCTCCACAGAGGAGATCATTACCTGTTGCACATTGTTCAAAATAGACGTCATACAAAACCCAGGAACTAAACATGTCAATAAAAGCTAATTAGACTTAATAGTCATAAAAGAAAAATAATTACCCATGCATGAAGTACTGATGCCAGTAGACAAGCGCCAGACTGAAAACATTTTTGTCTGCTTGTTTTTTATGTTATAAGGGAAAAACCAACACATTTAGATTTTTATACAGACAGAACAAGAAACAAAAGTTGTAGCTTGACGATACAAATTTTATATTTTCTTTAAAATAAGGATTCTGAATTAAACGGACGACAGTGTAGAGAAAGCAAAACTCTGTGCAACTTGTAATTGTCTGAAACACTTTGTCCGCTAAAAGAAACGGATCCACCAACGATTTCTTCATTTTGTTTCTAGGCCCAATAGAGCTCAGGTTAAAAGGAAAATAAAAATAAAACGAGATTTTGATTTGAATTTTAAAAGCAAGTCAGTTGGTTACATCACGATCAGAAGTCACTCCTAATATCCAACACTCCACTTGTCTGATGTCAGAGTGTATTTGAGGGCTATTATCATTTTATATGTTCTCACTGGGATTGAAAAGCCTTCTGGCAGGCAGTCTCTTATCAGAGGCAGGCAGTCGGTCTTAATTTAGATAACTTAGCAACTCATACAACTGAATGGTGAGGGATGTTACTTAAAGACTGAGTAATACCTGCTAAACAGAGTAAATGGAAAATAATAATGGACTGAGGATAGAGCCTTGGGGAACCCCAAAGTTTAAAGAAGCCTTCATAGAGGAGTGCTCTGAAAGTAAGCACATTCCCCCAACTCAATCACAGACTGATGCCCTTTGACCCCACCGCAAAAAAACAACAACAACTGACTGAAGATACTCAAGAAGTAACGACTCATCTTTTCCCCAACAGAAAATGAGTTTAATAGTAATTATTAACCAGAGTCCAGATCGACTGCTGACATGAACTTGATCTGCCCCGGGAAAGCCACTTCACCCAGAAGTTGCCGATCTGCTTTCTGGTGCATGAATGTGTGTGAGTGCTCGATACTCTTAATACGCTGGAAAAGGAGTATGAAGATGTAAGAAACTTCTGACCTGAATTCCTAAACTTATAACAAGAACAATTATACTTTTTGTGTTCACTATTGCAACTAAAAGTAAAAAAATAAAAGAAAGGGGGGAAAAAAAATGTGGGTACAATAGCAAGGAACAATACACGATGAAATAAATTTTGCATTGCGTAAGTTAACAGAATTACTGCAAATTTTATTCAGAGCTGCTGACATATCTGTTAAAACGACACAATAGAAGCAGAAAAGTGCCTAATTAAAAACAGACACATTGCAACATATTTCATCCCAATTGGTCAGATCTAACTGGTTGGACCTTCTATGGTATAATTTCACTGAAGCTGTTTAAAAATAGCCTCCTCACAGTGCCTTGGAACATTTTTATTTCATTTTATTTTTTTATTTTTTTTACTGTCATTTAGGATAGATGGAACCCTGCAATGAGGTGGAAATATATACATAGAGTGCAGTTGTTTTCTCTTCTGAAAGAGAGCAAGAGCAGCTGACTTCATGCACAAATATGGGCTGTTTGAATTTGGGACGACTTGCCAGGGAATCGACTCACGACCTTGTTTGGGTAAACCACTCCACCAAGGTGCCAAAAGTGAGGTCATGTTCCCCCAAAATCTGCACCCAGGCCAGACTTGGACAACAAGCACGCCTCTGTGGGGAGCACTCGTTACAAGTTCACGCACCCACACACACACACACACACACACACACACACACACACACACACACACTCCTGAAGGCAGGGATGCTGTGTGTGCTGATGTAATCGGCTGCTGACTGATGGATGCTGTGGGGCAGATATCGCACACACCCGCTGCAACTTCCTGTCTGAATCTACAACTAAAACACGCCTTTGTCTTTCGCCAAGTGGACCTTTCCGCCACGAGTTTTCGCCAATTTCCACCGCTCTGCAAGAGAACAATGCAACTTGTTAGGGATTTGGTTAGCCACAGTTTTACAATTCACATCTCAAAGTTTGGTGACACTTTATTTGAATAGGTGTTCATAAGACTGACATGAAACTGTCGTAACCATGAAATGACACCTGTTATGAACCTGAATTCGTCTCTATGAATGTCTGACTGTTATGAAGTGTCAATCAGTAACTAATGACACTTTTAATGCGAAATTGAAATTGTTAATTGACTTTTAATGCACGTTTTAATGGCATTACTCATTATTTACTGAGTAATGCAAAGTTGACAATTTAATCATTATTTGCCAAATGACACTTCATGACAAGTTGTAAACATTCATAAACGCTCCTTCATGTTGATGGCGTTTATGATTCATGTCATGTTATTCCAGTTTTATGTCAGTCTTATGCACATTAAGTGCGACCCACAGTTTGTCACAAAACAACCAGAAACCTCAATGTTTTTTAATACATTTTTTGTGATCAACAAATATAAAATGGAGCACAATTGTGTTTTTCTGGGGGGTTTTTTGTTAAATGAATATTTCAATACTGTTTCACTGTATTTACAGCTGTCTCTACCAGCTTTTCATTCTCCAAATTTAGCTTTTTTTTGTTTGTTTGTTTTTGCAAAACTGCTCAATCTCAACCCAATTAGTCTTTCCATAGATTAATTAATTGGATTTCGACTACTTTGCCTGTGCGGCTCCAACACAAAAGTTAGAGGCTTTACTGATAGTTTACAGTCTAATCTATAAGATTAGACTGCTATTCTATGAGGTTAAATTTTCTCTCAGGATTGCTCTCCAGTTGACTCCATCCATCTCCCTGTTACCTCTGACTGACTTCTCTACTTTAAGGAATCTTTTCTTTCTTTTTTTGGTATTAGATGAGAGAAAAACCACTTCTGAATGAAACCAAGGCAAATCAGATTAGATCATCCTCTCTTAGGAAAACTTGACACACTCAAACGTAACTCTGAAGAATTTGAATATGAGTTGCGAGAACATTTAATTTCCTTTTGGGATCAGTGATATTTTTGAGTTGAATTGCATGCCAGTCTGCAGTTGATCAAAAGATGGTCTTTTCTGTTCAATTTAACTGTAAACGCAAATTGCTTTCAACGTTCTGTGTATAATTTGAGCAACATGACCTTGCCGCTGCGTTATTTCTGCACCTTTACAGCCCCAGAGTGTTGCTATTCACCCCGTTTCGGCCCACCAGCCGACATATTTTCCTCCTGAGGGCATTTTCTTCTTTTCTATATGCGACCAGTCTTCAGGCATTTCAAGCTAATCCCCTTCTTCTGTGCAGCCAGGTCCGGCTGTCAGCAGCCACCCCACAGCTTGAGAACAGCCCCCGAAACGGGACTATATAAGGAGCTGATCTGAAACGCTCTCACAGGTGCTGGGTGTGTGTATGTCGGCTACACATGTGGAGCACATGAAGGGTCCTTCGGAGTCTTGCTGCCAGCAGGTGCTGCTAGCGTTTGGCCCCCCCTCCTCTCCGGTGGAGGGTAGCAGGCAGAAAGCTCCCAAATTAAGATGTTATCCCGTATGAAAACAGCCTGTAAAAACAAGAGGAGAAAAGACCCCCACCACTTTCACTGCTGGTTTCCTAGAGATAGGTGACTTCACAGGCTGAGAACCACTAAAGTGTCATATCCTCATAAGGAAATGTGTCCATTATAAAGGCGCCACAGGAATTCAAGATATCGCTTATCCCGACAAGAAACTATTGTATGCCTTACTCAAATATTAGGCTTTTCCCCCCCCCTAACACAGGGTGGTGAAAACTTGATAGCTTGAAAGATTTGATTTAACTTTTTCAATAGAAGATTGCTGATACGATCTCCGTGACGGCATGGGAAAACAAGCGCGTCTCGTGGTCGTCTAAAGTCCTAAACTGTGGCCACAGACTTCCTGTGAGAGGGAAGGAGAGGTGCCAAATTACTAGAATGCGATGTGGGAACCAGAAGGAAATTGGAGCACTCCCACTTTTTCAGCCGGCTCCAGAGATTTGTGCCGCCGTCTTCTGGGAGGCAACACCTCAGACATCAGGTCCAGTTTATTTGTGCAGCGCTTTTTCAGCAGCATAAACATTCATGCTGTCACCAATTGTGGAGCAAGCAATAAGAGTTATATTTTTGTCAAATGCCATCAAATATGTTGATCGGTTTACTACTAACCAGAAGCAACTCTAAATGTGTGGATATTTACTAGGCCTGTGCCAATGAATAATAAATCAATTAATCACACGATTAAAAAAACAAAAAAAGAAACGCAATAATTTTCATTTGCTTGATTTATCATTTTTGTCTTTTTACCAGAAACTGAATTTTAAAAGTCTTCATTCTGGTGCTTTGAGCTCAACTATCCCTTTATTTTTAAAGATAATTTTGTTTACAAAGACTTCATAATACATTTTATTTTGTGGTTTCCTTTATTTATTTGGATATTTTAAGTGTCTTTGAGAATCTGTTCTTGCATTATTGCACCTTTATTACTTGAAAATGGCCTCAAAGCAAAGATATTATCGTTTATCACGATAAGTTCTGGAACAATTTATCGTCCAGCTTGTTATCGTGACGGGCCTGGTTTTTAGCCTTGGCATAAATGAAATCAGTGTTGCCACAGAACTGCAGTTTTCTGGAAGTTTGTTCCAAATTTGTGGTGAATAGAAGCTGAATCCTGCTTCTCCATGTTTGGCTGGAAGGTCAAGTAAAACCTCTACAGTTGCTAGCAAGTCAGTTGAAATTTTTTATGTTTAAATTGACAGTCCTGCAGTAGATTATTGAGAACTGGGGGTGTGTAGTTCATTTGTTTTGGTTTTACTTATAAACCAAAACTGGTATTTTTATTCATGCTCTTTTAATGTCCTTTTGCAAAATAAATCCAGTGCAATCAGTTGCCTTCAGGAGTGACTACCCTGTAATTCCATCTTTATTAGGTACACCTTGCTCATAGTGGGTTGGACCCGGAACTGACCTAATTCTTCATGGCGGCATTAAAGGTTCTCATCGTCATTCTGGTAGCGACACGCCGCACTTCTTTCTGCTGATCTGCCTGTAAAATATGGCGCAGTATCTTGTTGTTGTGAAATGTGAGAGCGGAGATTAATACTTTTGTACATTCACTGAGTTTACAGAAATATGTGGGATTTTTATTTATTTATTTTGCTGGTACCGAAATGTGGTAGCGTTTCATCCTTCATGTTTCAGCTTGATTCGAGGTTTTGCCGTTCCTAAAACTGTCTCCTGTCTTCCGCGTGTCTGCCCCGGTAATTTCTGAGTCTCCCACCTCTTTTCTCTGTCCAGACATTGACGAATGTGAGACGAACTCCCACCACTGTAACCCCACGCAGGTCTGCATCAACACCGCCGGCGGCTACACCTGCTCCTGCACCGAAGGCTATTGGCTCATAGCCGGACAGTGTCAAGGTGAGAGAGCTGCTGCTACTGTCGTTCTAAAGCATCATTTTGTCAAAAATCTCCTCGAGGATTTTAATATACCACCGTTTTTATTTTTAAATCTTTTTGTTGCGTTTACATCGCTGCTTTCGCGTATTTTACAACAAAGTACATGGTGATGTTTCTATGTAAAAATGGTGGTATAAATCAACATTTTTTTAAAAATCCCATCACTGTTGTCGGGCAACATTGCATGGCTTTTGGGGGGCACTAATAAAAAACCTTTTTATCAGTGGCAAGCTTTTGACTCTGGCACCCACCCAGAGCAGCAGCATAAGAGGGGCGTCATGAGCAGCGGTTATTAAAAAATGAAAGCATAATTTTCTGTCTCAGTGCATGCATATGGATGCATGCACTATCAAAAGGGAGTTGGCGCCCCCTCCTGTGTTGAGTGGGTGCATCCTGTTTGCTGCTACAGGAAGCGGGCTATCAGACCGGGCGAAGCACTTCCCCCACCTCTGAGAGGATTTCCTGGGTTTGATTGGTTCTTAAGAGCCACGCCACGGCGGTGTCAGTCAAACTCATGATGTGAGAAACAACCTTGGAGTATGGAGTTGAAGGTTTCGCTGCAAATTTTCTTATTGTCGCCCTTTAAGATTTGAAAATCTTAAAGGGCCGGTTGTGCAAGAATGTATTGATTAAACCCGTTCGACTGTTGAAACCTCAATAAACATCTGTTTCTGCATCAGTAAGTGTTTCTTAAAATGAAATAATATTAAATCCATCCAGGATTTTGTGATTGTTTTTCCGGGCTTCGTTTATCTATTGTTAAATGTGAGATTTCTTTAATCGCCCGTTGTTTCCGGTCAGTGTTGAGAAAAATTTGCAGTAAAATCAGAAACAAATGTGGGGATATCTGGATTTTGTTTGATTTTGTGAAAAACTGAAGGAGCTTGTTGACGTATCTTGGAGTCTAGAGAGTCCCATAAAAAGCTACGATGGGCTGTCTCTTTTCATTTTTTATTTTTTGCTAAAATTCCCTTTTCTTTTCCCAAATCATCTCACCAAAATCAAGACTTGCGCCATTATATTAGGAAGGTGAGGATTGTGTTTGTTTTTTTTTCTTTGACATCCAAAATGCAGCCATTAAGAAAATCTTTAAATCATTTAATAGGCAGCACTTTATAACTACCAACAGGCCTTCTCCCAGTGTATTACAGGTCTGGCGGGCCACCAGGCTTTACTTGTACCCCACCAGGCTAAGCATTGCTTATTTATTTGTCTTTTTAAAATGTTTGCTTTTTAGACTTTATAGTTGGTGTTCAGGTAATAATTTTGCAATCTTTGAATAACACAGAATTATCAAGGCATATTTTCAAATCGCCTGTCAACGTTAAACATTTTTTTGATTCACAAACACAACGAACCGCTGGATGAATGACTGACCGAGCACCCAAACACCGGGCTTAGCAAGTTTTCTGGGGGAAACCTTGTACTAGAACGTTTTATCTAGATGTAAAAAGCATATTAAAGAGTTTCGCTTATATAAAACGGCTAATGTGACGAGTTGAAGCAGTCAGAGTTGTCTTCATTGCAGAAGTGCTACATTTATTTTAATCACCTCTGAGAGGCTGAAAATATCTAGGAATGATGCGAAAGGTGTTAGTATCCTTCTGTAAGTGCAGCGCCCCCTGCAGGTTATGTGAAGTAAAGCAGTTAAGTTTATGGGTTTTTTTTATTTTTTATTTTATAACCAGCTTCTTTCCCTTCCTCTCTCTCGTTTTCCTTCTCTCCGTCTCTCCTTTGAGCCAGATATCGATGAGTGCCGCTACGGTTACTGCCAGCAACTGTGTGCCAACGTCGCTGGCTCTTATTCCTGCTCGTGTAATCCCGGCTTCCTCCTTAATCCAGACAGCCGGACCTGTCAGGGTACGTGGATTTACAGGAACGCAGACGCAAAAACAATAAAGTTGATTTAAAAACTTGTACAGTATGTTTTTTTTTTTTTTATGTTATTTTGGATGCCATAAATCAGAGCGCAGCTCATGAAGGGGTTTAATTTATTTATTTATTTTTTTACCTTTTAAGCTCAGATGTGGGCCAAGATTCCTTCTCTGAAGGCGAAGCAAAAATGTTAAGACTTTAGAATAAATTATACGCTCTCTAAACTGTGCTTAAAGAAATTACCAGGTGATGGTATTATTTATTTATTTTATTAGGCTTTAAGTTCTCCACAAAGAGTCAGCTTTGTTAAAAATGCTGCAGAGAGTTAAAAAATAACAATAATAATTTCTATAAAAATGCAGTATCACTGTAATAACATTGCTTTTTTTCCCTATCTTTGGTCAAAGGGTGGGACTATAACTTCTTTTAATGCCCACATCTAATGTATAGTTTAAGTTGCTGGATGCTAAAAGTCACAGCGAGTGGTGAGAAAAGTCAGATAATCATATTCAACTTTACTTCTTAATTTTTATTTTTTTTATTTTTTTGAATGCCTTTTTTTTTTTTTTCATCCTCATGCAGCTCCTCCTGTTAGATCTGAGCCGATAACCAGCCTTATGGTGTCGCTCCCGCTCCACGTTTAGCGGCGTCTGGTCAAGTGAACCCGGGCTGGTAGAACCTCTAACATTCCTTCGTTCCCTTTGTGTTCGCCAGATGTGGACGAATGTGACGAACAACCCTGCAGTCACGGCTGTTTCAACACCTACGGCTCTTTCATGTGCAGCTGTGACGAAGGATACGAGCTGGCGTCCGACGGCACAACCTGCATCGGTGAGGATGTTTCCAGTTCTGCTCTGAGGGTAGGATGTCTCCTGATGGAGACGGTGCGTTCAGGGTGAGGTGCGGCGTTCGTTTTTCTTTTTTTATAGCAGAAATACTGTCTCGTTGGAATCATACTTTTTTGTTTGTTTGTTTGTTTTTTTGGACATTGAATTTTCTATTATTTGATTGGAGAGGAAATTTCTGCTGGCGAATTTAAAGTTAAAATCACAATGGATCTACAGATGCAGAGCCCACTGCATTGAAAACCTCTTCCTCAGTTAAAACATCAGTATTGTTGTTCCTACATAAATATGAACTTGTTTTTTTTGCATTGTTTGAGGTCTGAAAGCACTGCATTTTTTTTTCTTTCTTATTTTCACCATTTCTCATTTTCTGCAAATAAAAACTAAATTTTGGCTTGAAATTTCGGAGACATGTTATCAGAAGTTTGCGGAATAAAAGAACAATGTTCATTTTACTCAAATATAAATATAAAAAGTTAAATCAGACAAACTGATCATTTTAAATGGTCTCCTAATTCTTTTCAGAGCTGTGTATAATTGTACAGGATAAAACATTTTGTAATGAATTCACTGATTTAAAAAAAAAAAAGTATGATTCTGAGACTAACTCTGGTTCCTACATATGTAGTTTTCCACCACACTTTCAGACCAGAAAGTGAAACTTTTACCTCACCTCACTCAAGCATCTCCTTTTCTTATTTTTGTTCGCGTCATGGCTGCTGAAACCTTCCATGCTTTTTGAAAACATCAAAAGCTCTTCCATGAAATCCACATTTGCAACCCTGCAGCTCCTCCAGAGCTCCCAGGGTCCTCTGTAAGTTCATGCGATCGATTGATGGAGTAGGGCCAGAGCAGATGGACGAACTCCTAACGGACGCATCAGAGTCGCCATCTTCATCTCTCTGTGACGCTTTCTGTTTGTTTGAATTGTACCTTTTGTTTCACTTAGACCTGGATGAGTGCAGTTTCTCTGAGTTTCTGTGCCAGTTCAGATGCGTGAACACCCCCGGCTCGTTCTCCTGCATCTGCCCGCCCGGGTATTATTTATACGAGGACAGCCGGAGCTGTGAAGGTAAAGTTCGCTGCGGAGGACTGACGATGTCACAGTTTTCTCTTTTTGTTACCATGTAAATCCATCACTTTGTTCTTGATTTTTTTAAAATGCAAAGCTGTGATCTTGTTGATGCCTCGTTGCTGTGGTTCTGACTTCACTGACTCTGACTGTCGTGTGCTTGATTTCAAAGACGTCAATGAATGTGACACTGGTAACAACACCTGTACAACAGAACAAGTGTGTTTCAATTTCCAGGGAGGCTATACATGCCTGAATCCTTTACAATGTCAGCCTCCTTACATCGCCGTTAGCGACAAGTGAGTTTTCTCGGCACCCTCTTTGTCACATCGTCTCGAGTTGTTTCTGTAGAATCTAATGGTTTGTTTCTCTGAACCTCCTCTGTCCCACCGCTCTGCAGTCAGTGCATGTGTTCAGCTGAGAACCCTGCCTGCAGGGACTTGGCTTTCACCGTTCTGTACCGACACATGGACTTGTCGTCGGGGCGCAGTGTGCCTGCCGATATCTTCCAGATGCAGGCCACCACGCGCTACCCCGGCGCCTTCTACATCTTCCAGATAAAGTCGGGCAACAGCGGACGGGAGTTTTACATGAGGGTGAGCGCTCAGCGGTCCACGAATGGGGGATGGGATGAAGAGCATTTAGGAGGAAAACGCTGCCGCCTGCAGAAACCGTGGCAACGGGGTTACTCTTACCTTCAGTCTGTATCAGGTTCACTGCTGAATCAGAAATGACAGGTTAAAGTCTTAATGAATAAAACCAGTTTATTTGATTTTTTTGATTTATTTATTTTTTTGCCTTTTATAACATTATTGGGCAAGTGTATTCACGTCACAATAAGTTTTGCTGGATGATGAATTGTCCCAGAAGTTACTGTGATAAATGATATTATCGTTGTTTGAGGCCTCTTTTGATAATAGAACAGTAATAGTTCAGTAGTGCAAGAACAAATTGTCAAAGATCAATAAACTTTAATCCTAATGAACATTTCAAATAAACAAAAATAACAAATAAAATGAATTATGAATTCCCTGTAAACACAATTGTCCTAGTTGAGACCAAAGCAGCAGACTGGAGACTTTTATCATCCAGGGTTTAGTAGAAAGAGAGAACAACACAGTTTGCAGCTCCAGATGTGTGAGGCTGCAAAACTTGAATCACCTTTCGTGGTACTTGCAGCTTGTCGCCACTAGATGGTGCAATTCACTCATGTTTCCTTCCTGGCAGAGCTTTGCTTTGCTTTGTTTTGTTTTGTTTTTTTGTTTTTTTCTTAAATCTCTGAGGCACATGGCAGGATTTTAAAGTAGGACAGTCTTTGTAAATGACAGTAACTAGTCGTGGTAACAGCTTTAGCAGCACACTATTGTGAAGCTGAAGGGAAAGGATGCACGCTTTTCAAAGTGTCATACCTATACAATCTGAAAAGTGTGGCATCTTATTGCGCTTTTTTTTTTTTTTCCCCCTGCATTTTTGCATTGTGCAGTAACGCAAGCCTGCTTTAAAATTCTCTTTAACAATGTGCCCCGTTCAGTCATAATTGCCCTAGTGGAGATGAATTAAGTTTTCTGTGTTGAACTGAATGCAACTATCTGCACTCAATTTGATTTCGGTATTTGTTTAAAAAAAAGGAACTGAAATCAAAACACCAGCCACATTTTTTTTTCTATTACTTTGTAATTATGAACAACTTAATGCTGACGTGTCACATAAAATCCTCATAAAATTCATATAATTTTCAGGTGTATTGTAGGGCTGCTGCTGACATTTTTTTTTTTTTACGATTATTCTAATAATTGATTATTCTGATGATTAATTAATTACTTAGATCAATATCATTGATGCATTCTACAGGTTTTATTTTTATTTAACCTCATAAGATTTTTTTAATACAATATTAGGAATAAGAAAGTTGACATTTTATTGCTTAGAATACAATAATAGAGCTTTCCTTTAGCGAATTTGAACTAAGTTAAAACTATGGCACTTGAGGAGTTTTGGGTGAAACCTACAGACAAAGGTGTTTTTTATCTTCAAACGTAAAATATCTCTTTATTTTTTACAGTTTTGTCTTTATTGTGGCTTTAAATAAGTTGTTTTCAGAAAATAGCCTTTCTTTTTAGTCTTTATATTGCCGTTAATCAATTACAAAGTTAGTTGGCGATTATTTCACTAATTGATTAATCACAATTTATTTGATTAATCAATTCTGTCCTTGTGTATTGTGAGAAAAAAGTGAACTGGGTCATGAAGACTATAACAATGAACAAGGCACAGAGCGAAGACTTTCTCTTCCTGTAAGCCCAACCTGAATGACTCTGCACTTCCTGTGCATCATTCCTCATATTCCTCTCCTCTACCTCCCCCTTTCCAGCAAACCAGCAACGTGAGCGCCACCCTGGTCCTGACGCGGCCCATCAAAGGGCCGCAGGTGTTGGTGCTGGACCTGGAGATGGTCACGGTCAACAACGTCATCAACTTCCGAGGAAGCTCCATCATCAGGCTGACGATATACGTGTCGGAGCATCCGTTCTGAGAACCCCCCACGCAGCTGCTCTCACATGTAACTGGTGTAATTCTTTTGTTTGAGAATACTCTTTCTTTTTTTTTTTTTTCTTGTTCAAACACTAAAGACTCGGGACAAGATCCCCGGACGCGAAGGCATTCCCTTTTTTGCCGGAACGTCCTCGGGTTTCCTGGACGCTGGATGCTTTTCCAGCTGCGGACACAGAGGAATATTTATAGTCTACAATTTCATACGTCCTCTTCTGCGACGGCGCGGCTCAGATTACTAATTGAGTATTGGTGTTTGTGCTCGGGGATCCCGTCTCTTCACATTTAAGCCGTGGAAGCGACCGTAAATGCCGTCATTTCATTCCTTTCCTGAGAACAAGAAAAGCTGGTTATCGGAACCGAAGAGTAAGCTACCTGTGTGTTTCCCGCCAGAGGGAGGGGAGGGGAGGAGAGGGGGGGCAAAAAAGTGTTTGAGATTATGTAACGAGCAGTCATTAATTAAAATATAGATCACAAATTCTTTTAGAGCAATAAATGAGTTCATCACATCCTGGACTTTGTTTTCTAAAAGGTTTGCGTCTGTCATAATGCACACACCTCAGGTCTTTAAGAGTCATCAGCTTTATGCTACGAATTGTTTGTAACATGATTTCACAAGTATTTTCAAAGGTTTTGGGTGAAAAATTCAGTTTTATCAGACGTTTAAATACACATTTTACATGCTTGTGTTTGGATGAATGATAAATGACAAACAGTTGGTTTCCTGTCGTGTTTCTCTTTCTTTTTTTTCTTCCAAGTTTTATCTTCCTGACTTGGACTGTTCCCCTCAGTTGCGATGTTTAGGAGCAATTTAAAAAGCAAAAGAGTTCAACAGAATTTGACCTGATAAATTGCAGACCAAAAAAGGAGATTCCTTTTAAACTTGACAAACATTTGCAGCTCCTGGTCGTTTGGCGCAAATATCGAGTCGAAGAAAACCCAGAGAGCCTTGAATAAACTGTCAAAGCACGGCGGTGGTGGCATCATGCCGTGCAGCCTGTTTTGCAGCTAATGGGTTGAAATCCGTTTCCGTAGCTCCGTCGACAGCTGAATGGTTTTAAAACTTGGACTCGATTGGATCAGTTCAGTTCAGTGTTGGTGACTCATCATGTGATTCTTTGACTACATTGTTTGAATGCATAGAGGGAAATACTCGTGTATTTTGAGGGGGTCTTCCTGGAGTAACAGTTTCGGCATCATTCAGTAGTTCTACACTGATTTTTAAACACTTCTCCGTAAATTTTTGTTCTAAAAAAAAAAAAAAAAAAGCATTTTAACTTTGGGACCACTTTGAGTTCTGAAAAGTGTCGACCAAAGGTGGTAAAGTCCCCAGACCAAAAAAAAAAAAAATGTTGGCCACATTTCTGTCTGTCTGCTCTCACATTGTTGACATACCATCCGAGGAAGAGGAGGAGGAGGAGGAAGACACCACAATGGGAGATCTGATCACACGCAGATGGTAAACAACAACAACAACAAAAAAGAATCTAACAGAAAGTGCTGCTGTTCGGGGAAGGAAGAGCATGTCAGCGTCTGTGCGGGAAACGGAGAGACATTCAGAGCCAGGAGGGCGGGACGGAGAGAGAGAGAGAGAAAAAGAGAGAAAGAGAAACCTGAAGCTCAAAGTGAACAACAGACCTGAGAGCAGCGACACTCGCCTCCCTGCTGCCTGCTGAGAGAGAAGCGACCGGGAGCTCTTTCCAGTGAAAGCTCGACGGGGGTGAGTTCAATTTATTTATTTATTTTTAATGAACTCAAATTTGTGGTTAAATATTTGCTGCACTTGTTTCACCTCATCAGGGGCCACAAAACGCCAGCAGCCTTTATACTGGAATTAGTGATGGAAATGTAAAAGTGGCATAAATAAAATCCTTAGTGATCATTTTGTGAATGATAATAATAACTTGGAGGTACTGGTTTAAGAAAGAAAAAAAATCAGGGACAAAAAGGCAAGAGTTGTTTAAATTTAACCTTTCATCCTTGAGAACTTGTCAAACTTTGACACACCTGAACGTTATAATTATTATTTTCTTGCATGTTTCATAGATTCTTTCTATGCTTTGCTGCCCAAAGGCATTAGAGAAACATTACGGCTGCTTAGGGGCCCCCGCCGGTCCTTGGGCCCCATGAATGCACAAATAAACGCAGGAAGGGTGTACAAATGCAAACATTAAAAAAAAAAAAAAAGAAATGTGAAAGTTATTTCAGCAGGGTCATGTTTTAGTGGTGATTTGTTCATTTCTACAGGATTTGTTTGAGCCCAAACTGTTAAGTCTTTATAGGTCCATGACTGAGTCGTCACCTTTTTCCCACCAGCGTCTTTTTTTAGACAGCATGAAACCTTAAACGTCGTCCCTCCACCTCGAATCAAATGAATCTATAATCTTGAGAGGCTTTCAGCTCGGATGAGTCCGTTGGTCCGCTTCGATGAGCCAGACAACTCTGAACGACCGTTGAAACTTTGTGACTTTTCTGGCTCTCCCAACCTCAAGTCAGATTCCTCAAAGTTGCATTCAACGCGTTTGCTGTCCGACCCAAAGCCTTTCGTGTGCAATTCCAGGTTTTCATAAACACCAGAGAGGCACCATGGAGTTCTTCAGGGACTGCTGCAAGAATTTCTCTCAGAGGAACAAGCAGGAACAGGAGACCCAAGGTCAGCACCAGGTCCGCCATCTTGTTTTTAGCTGATTTCACATCTGTCTGATTGATTTGTTTTTGTTTTTTTTTTTCCTCTTTTCCCAAGTGATCAAAATAAAGGCGCCTCCCAAGGAGATAATGCTGACAGGAGAGCTGCCGGATGAGAGGACGAGGATCGGGAAAGCGGAAGATTACTTCATTTCCAAGCAGCCTCCGGGCGGCAGAGAGGTCCCGTTTGTCGTGCCCACCTTGAAGCCCACTTACGTTCAGCCCCAGAGCGGCCAGTTCTCCACTCTGCAGCCCGGGCTGGACGGTACGTATCGGCCCATTTGTGTGAGTCATTCGGGCTGCTTAGAGATTTGCTGTGTGATGCGAGAGGACGATGACACAAACGCAGGTGGTGACTGGTTCCAGTCCCGTTACAGCCCAGCTGATGCTTTCAGTGTCCAGGAATGAAACGGGACTTTTGATGTTTGTTTCGCTCTACATGCGCAGCCAGAGCGAAACCAAAGGTGTGACGTTAAGGGCAGTGGCTTGTTGCGGGGGTTTTCAGTATCTTAACAGCGCAACCTTTTAGTCTCTCTGTTTCCGTTTGTCTCGTTTTTGTGTTTTTTTAGCTACAGCATCTAAAGTGAAGAATGTTGGCCTGGCAGAAACCCGAGCTAACAAGCCCCCCACCCATTTTAATATCATCTGAAAAACTTGAAAAACATTAAAGTAACACTTTTCACACCCATATCCAACCATGGGTGTGATTGGGTATGTTTTCAATTTAGAAAACAAAGTATTTCTAAATTGAATCACTACTCAGACGTTTACAAACTTGCCGCCCTGGACGAGATGCCGCCTTGAGCATGTGCCCACATCAGAAACCGCTTCATTCACTGATTGGAAAAATAATTTTATTATTGACGAGCAAATTTCTTTTTGCATCTTTACTTTTAATTGGGTGAATCTTGTTTAAAAAAAGAAAAAAAAAAAAGTTGTTAAGGTGATGGTGTGCGACAGTTATTTTGAAAAATTAAGATCAGCTCGAACGTGGCTGCAGTTCGACTCCGAACGCAGACATCGTAGCAGCACGATAACCTGAAGCTTTAAGGTCAAGGACGGGGTCGGGCAAATTGATTAGATCAAACCAAGACAGACTTCCAGCTTCTCTCCTCCGCTTTGCAGGAAGATGTAAGAAGGTCAAATCTTGTGACCTCGCAGCGTGCCGGCCGCGCTTCGGTAGAGCTCATTTTCTCCGACTCTCGCCCGCAGGCTCAGCCAGGTCCACGTACGCGGGGAGGAAAGCGGAACTGCTGGGCGCCAGCTTCTTCCCGTACAACTCGGAGTCCATCTTCCATCAGGGCAGCATGCCGGCGTACATCTCCCCCGGCGCCGCCCGACGAGACGCGCCAAAGAGCGGCCCTCGAAGCCCAGGTACGCTGGTCCAAACGGATGAAACCCGAGCCTCACTTGAAGTAAAGCAGCACCTGGTTATTATGTAACCCTTTATCAGTGTGTGGACACATCGTCAAACCTTTTTACGCTCGTTACGTCACACTGCGTTACAACCGGCAATAAGAGGAGTCTTTGAAAGTTTACACATAATAAATCCAAAAATTAAATGAAGATATTGACCTTTTTTTTTTTTTTTAAAGAGCGTACCAGTGTAAATGTGTGTGATTCAGGTCATCAGTGGTTTTGCGTTGAAATCAAATGGTTTGATCCTCCAGGTTTTACTCTGAAACCGGGCAGCGAGCGGCGCCTGAGCAGCTCCATGCTGGACCTGACCAGCCCTCAGAACCACATCCAGGTGAGACTGTTTGCTTTTAATCTAATCTCTTTTCACACCATTTTTTTTTTTTCCTTATGTTTGTGTGGAACGAGACTAAATATAGCTGCAAAGTTTGCACAGCTCCTCGGTTCTACAGCTGAATGTCGCAAATAACTCTTATTATGTGGACAGAAGGTTAACTTTCAAACCCGAATCTTAAACGTGTGATTAGCGTCATACTTTCTTATAAATCTTCTTTAAGATTTTTTTTTTTTAAATGACATAAATACGCCTAAATTAGAAGTACAACAAAAGGTGGAAAAGCAACACGTGTTCAATTTGCAACTGTTTTTCCAAGTATTGTATGTGACGAGACCAATCAGTGCAGCTTATTTAATGATCTCCATTAGTCCCTACCACAGTAGAGACTATTCCTCTACAAACATTACAATAAAATCACAGTATTACAGCCATTGCAAAAAAATAAAACAAACACAAACAAACAAATAAAAATGAAAAAGCACAAATCAATAACCACAACAATTTCAAAGAAACGTAAAGAGGAACAATGTCAGTCGGAAGAGACGCAGCGGCCACTTCTCCGGTGGCGAAAACCAAACTCTTTAAGTCGAAGCCACAGAAAACATTTGTGGATCGATTCCCAATCAAAATGTTTCTGGTTCCATTTGCTACAAAATTAAGATCAATGCAGAAACCTGCATGATTTCTGCATTTATTGATTTTTTTTTAGATTTTTTTTTTAAAGAAAACATTGTGACTTTGTCAAAGACACAAAAAAAAAATATAAAAAAAATGAATCCATCTCCATCAAGATTAGCATCTGAAGGGCTGCATAAAACCCTGCAGAGGGCAGCAACTGGACCCCCAGCCTCATGTTGGACAACCATTATTTACTGCACTGTCTGTTGTACCATCAGCCGTTCCTGAGACTTAAAATTAAGAAGTCGTTGTTGAGCTATTTCTTTTCTTTTCTTTTCTTTTCTTTTCTTATGTTATATGTCCCTTTCTCTTGATTTCAGCACGCGGCCTGCGATGCGTTTTATCCGTAGTCGTGCAGCGTATTGACGACTCAGGTTTCATTTCCATTAAGCGTATTTCTCTCTCTGACTGTGTTTGGCCTCCTCAGCGAATTGACTCCACCTCCAGCAACGTCAGCAGCGCCTCCTCCATGATGAGCTCCATGGAAAGCAGCCTGGGTAACCGTTTCGTTTTGGTTCGATTCCCTCACTGCGTTTCTGAACAAGACGTGGGATATTTTTGCAAACGAAGCCAGCTTGACTTGGTCTGCAAAATGAAAACCCGCCTAAAACTTGTCGGTAGCCTTCTTTGTGCTCTGAAATCAAAATGGTCTCATGTTTCTGAATATTTTTCAAATAACGCGCGTCGATTCTCAAATCCGTATTTCACGTCGCGTCATACGAATAAAGGAAACATCGTATAAGACGCCTTCCAAATAAGTTTTTCCCATCGACTCCAATCAGCTCACATGTCAGAACTGATGAAAAACATCCCCCCAGGCAGCATGATGCTGCCACCGCCGTGCAGCATCATGGTGATGATGTTTCTGTTTCAGAGGCAATTTTGTTCCGTTTTGACCTCGCCTGACCCGCCAACGTGCTCTCGGCTAATTAGGCGACGACTGAAGCCTTTTAAATTTTATCGAAGGGAGTAAAATTGCAGCGCCTGCAAGCCGCACTTTTCAGATCTTTATTTGGAAGACATTTTGAAAACGATCCTCCATTTTTACGTTTGCGTCCGATTTCTGTCCCGCTTCACAAAATAAAAACCCAATCAGTTATTTTACTGTATTTTAATGTTTATGATGCCAGCTACATCATTTAAATAAAATTGGTAAAACTTTGCACGCTACCCCAAACATTCCTCCTATCCCCCCGCTTCACTGACTCACCCACATCATGCTGAAGTGTCGCTTTCCTTGATTTTTTGTTTTTTTGTTTTTGTTTTTCATTTTTCCCAGAATCCATCGCTTTGTCGGTGGACGAGCAGGAACTGGGGAAGGTCTGTGTCCGGGTCCGATACCAGCAGGACGTGGAGCAGGTGTGGATCACCCTGGTTCAGGTACGGTTACACTCGGCCCGGATCCCAGTGCCTCAGGTACTGAAGGCTCCACTGTTCTCCCCGCCAGCCTCCCACAATGGAGCCTTTGTGTTGTCCACAGCGAGGGCCTCTGTGTGCAGGTCTCTGCGCTCTATTAAGTTTGGAGCAAAAAGGTTTTGGGGGTTTTCTTTTTCCTCTAAGTTTAGATTGAAGTTTCTAAAAAAGCGACTCTTAAAAAGCAACACTTCCTTTAAAAGCCTAATGGATAGTTGGGCACAAACTGCTCGTCAAAACGGAGCCAAACAAAAATGAAAGGCACAACTGAGTCCAACCTGTGACTGGGGTTTGACATTTGGTGGGAAACTGATTCCCCCCCGAGTGAACACAATCGAACACTTATTGTGTTTATAAGCATTTAATAATAAAGCTAATGAAGCTGCTGTTCTGCGTTGTTTCGCTCAGTGTTCGGACCTCGTCGTCCATCCAGATGAAGAGCAGAAGGTTGGCTTCAAAGCAATCCTCACCGTCCCCAAACCCATCCAGTTCAAGACCACACTGAAGGAGTATCACCAGGTACTGACGCTAAACGCATGCTTGAATATCAGCTTCACTGTTGCACGAGTTGCATGGCCCAGAGAAACGTGGCCATAGTCCTTATTTGTTTTTCCCTCAGAGTATTTTGAGTGGAGTTTTATGAGATAGGCCAAAAGAAGCTGAGCTAATTCAAAGGCATTAAACTGAGAAACAGCCAGGAGCAAAGTGGACACTGTGGAGGACACTACTGTAAAATAGAAAAAAAAACAAAAAAACGTTAGCACTCAAATCTGGCATTTATAGACGAGCACAAAAGCGAAACTATTTTGGGCAAAAATCTGTAACTGGAGTAACTGAATGATTCACTTTTGACTTGTCGATGATGATTTTCCACCTGCTCTGCTCTCAGAATGTCACCTTCATGGAGACCTTCGTGTTCACGCTGCGCCTGCAGCAGCTGCAGAGCAGCGCTTTGGTGCTGCGCCTGCAGACGCACAGCCCCAGGAAACGCACGGCGGCCGAGGGCGTCCTCTCCCTGCGCCAGCTCGGCCCCCAGGAGTCGGAGCACTGGCTCGACCTCCAGCAGCCCTCCAAATCCTCGGTATGCCGCCGCCGTCGCTTTAGTCTGCATTTTGGTTTTTTTGTCTTTTGATGGTTTTTAATGTAAAAAAAAATTCAAAAATTCGAACTTCACTGCAAAAGAACCCAAAATTCTTATCAAGTAATTTGACGTACACTTATAATAAGACAAAACTAACTCGCCAGCAGCTTTTCAGCAAGATCTGAATTGACTGAAATTATTGTTTTCAGCCAATAATTTCTTAATATTGATGAAGTTCTAGTTCCACTGATAGATTATTTCACTTATAACTGCTCCCTTTTCGTCAATTTTGATGAATTGTTGACTTAAAACAAACTCGTATTTCTTCTGAAAAAAATGACTTTTGTCCGTTTTGTCTAAATCTAAAAAAGATATTTGCACTAGGAACTAAACCAGACTCATGCAGTGTTTTCCATCAACTTCCAAGCACTGACAAAATCCCCTCTAAGCCGTTTTTTTGATGAAAAAATGCTCTAGTGGCAAATCTCATTTTAAGGTTGATATTTTTTATTTATTTATTTTTTTGTCTGGTAAAAGGTCAGAAAACGAATGTGAGGAATTGAAGTCCTTACGCCTTTTGTCTGAGCCGCATCCATCACAGAGCAGCTGGTGGAGGCGGCTGCCCGGTCGCAAATGAAAACATAACAAAGGCTCATTTGGGAAGGAAAATTGCGGCGCCCACTTTATAGGAGAGGAGAAACCGGAGTTCAGACGCGGTAATCGGAAGGGACGAGGAAGTAGGTTAAACCTCGAGCCGTTCCCCCGGCGGAGAGCGGTTTCGCTGATGAACGGAGGCTCGTCCGGTCGGCCGGTTGGCCGGCCGGCGGCTGCTTTTGTACTTAGCAGATCAGACGGTGACTCATCCTCAGCGGGGCCCTCGGTGGGATTCACTCTGCCAGGACCCGTCTGCAGGATAACAAAAAGGGGGAAAAATTGTTTGACCACCGTGGAAGCTTTTAGAGGCCACGGCTGATTACTGAGCACAAACACAGAGAAGGAAAAGAACTAGTCTCTTTTTACCAGAAATGTCTGTTTTATATACTAGGAAGCTGAATACATGTGTGGTAGTCAGTGAAGAATTTATTTTCATTTATGTATTTTTAGGAGTAAAAGTCATATTTTGAACATGCTCAAGACATTGACCTTTCACCTTTCTTTTATTTATTTATTTTTTTTGCATATGGGGTTGGTAGCAAGGAGCTGAGCACGTTTTTCAAATGCATCAGTTATGCACTTCATTTCTGTTGCTCTGTCATTCAGAGTCCCAATAAAACACCTTGGACGTTTTTATGAAATAAAAGTTTAAAGGGCATAAAATAAACATGTTTCCGCCACATTTCACTGCTGCTGAGGCGAGGAGCGGCCATTTTGGAACCAAAAAGTCGTCTGACTGGGGCAAATCCCACTTCAGATGGTGTTCCAGTTTATTCTTCCCGCTGGGGAACGGGAAATTTCCGCGCTCCGAGTGCAGCTGGAACGCAGCCGTCAGAAGGGCTGACTTAAAAACAAACACCAGACAACCGAAACGCGGCGGAAAAAAAAGCCCGCGAAAGTAACGAGTCGTGTGCTTGCGCAGGCGAGTCACTCCGAGCTGCACCTCAGCACCCTCTTCCAGCCGGTCAGCGGACGCATCCAGGTCAAGGTCCTGGCGGCCCAGAACCTCCCGCCGTCCTCCTCTCCCCTCTCCCAGGGTAAGCTCACCGGCGTTTTCCAAATCGTCGTCAACTGTTCGACCGACGAGGGGGATCGATGTTGAGTTGTTTCTGTCGCCTCCTCCCAAGTGTTTTTCGTCAAGGCCGAGATGCACCAGTTGGGCCAGCTGGAAATCAAGAGGAAGACCCGGGCGCTGAAGGCGTCAGGCGGTCAGTGTCGCTGGGAGGAGACGTTTCACTTCCCGTTGGCGTCGCTGGAGCACGCCTGCTCGCTGTCGCTGAGGCTCTACAGCCGCAGCTCCGTCAGGAGGAAACAGTGTCTCGGACAGGTAAGCCTTGAAGGCTGTGTAAATATGTAACTTCCTCAACCCGTGACGTCCTATAAAGGTTTTATAATGAGGCTGGGCGTTGTCCTTACCGCCGGTGTGACTAAGCAGCTTCTTGTTTGTGCGTCGCTGCTTGTAGGAGTTCTACCAGATTTTTTTAGATTTGCCCCGTCTAAAGCGTTTAGCTTGTTGCTCTGTGTCTTTGGTCGTGGGTTAGACTGTCACAATAAGAGCCTGTATTTGCTCTGAAACAGTGATTAGGCTGGCAGTGCGTTCACACCTTCTCTCTGATTGGTTGCAGGTTCAGCTGGGTTTCGACAGTCCTCTGCCAGAAGCCGTGGAGCAGTGGAAGGACACGATGGCTCACCCAGAGAAAGCGGTGACAGCCTGGCATCGGCTGAGTCCTCCCTAAACCCCCGCCGCCCCTCGGCCGCTGAGACTTTCACTTTTCAAAGCGGCGGACGCCGGGCTCCCGTTGGCCGGTTCCTCCTCCAGCCCACCGGCCCCGCCGCCCTACGCCGACCAGGCCGTTCACGGCCCCAGACTCCACGCCGCTGGTTGACGACCCGGAAGAGATTCGAGATGTTAGGCGAAATTCTGTAGATAGAGGATTTGCACAAAGAAAGGAGGCTGTCTTTTTTTTTTTCTTTATAGGTCAACTCACTGCTTCTGGTGAAAACGCCGCTTCGGTTAGATCTGTTTACAAAAGTCTTCAATTTCAATTAGCTGGCTGATGAAGATCTACGGTTTGAAGTATGTAGAACAAATTTTTTCTCAGTTTTGTCTTTTTTCTTTTTGAGAGAGAGCCAAGCTAATCAAAGCTCAGAGCCTGAAAGAAACGAAGAGGAAATATACGGCAGCCTGAACAACCCACGTTTTAAAAGTCTGAAAAGTGGGCACTTTAATTCGCAAGGCACTTTTAACGTTTTGGGGACAGCGACATCTGCAGTGCCTTGAAAAGCTTTTCACACCACCAACCCATATTTTGTCTCTACACAGAGACAAAACGCATTTTGATGAGCGACTATTGGATATGTTGTGATGTTTCAGGTCAACGCCCGCCTCAGTCTCATCTTTTGTAAATGTTTCCTCGCAGCTTCGCTGTTCACGCTGGAGTCACGCATCCCCGCAGCATCATGCTGCCACCACCGTGGGGATGCTTTTTGAATCCAGGTAGATTTGCAAGGAATTTTTATTCATGGAAGCGGGCCGAGCGCACATTTCAGATTGCATCATGTTGCTCCGTCACATAAAGTCCTAATAAAATACGTGACAAAACGTGACGTGTGTGAAAACTTTCACATTTCTGTTCTTCTTGCCCGCCCTCGGTTGTTCAGACGACGGCTACCGTCTCTGATGCTGACTGATGCGATGTGGGTTTTTTTTTAATTTTGTCCTTATAAGGCACTTTATCTTCTTGTATTTGTCATAGTTATTATTTTTAAATGTAGGGTTTTCTTCGGAAATGTGAAGTTGTAATCATTGAGCCAGTTCACTTGGTTGATTAAAAATGTGATGTAAATAAATTGGGAACAGCCTGAAGTCTTTCGGATTTTACGTCCGTGGCAAACCGGAGAATCTGCAACTTGAGAAACTGCTTCAGCAAACCTTTGCCTCGCGCAACTCTTGTTTGTGAACTGAAACGGGAATGTCCCCTGTTCAGTCCAATAAAGCTTTGGACTGACTGCCTTGTTCCGTGTAACCAGCTGTGGACTCGCAAACACACACACACACACACACACACACACACACACCTACACACACACCCTGAGAACAATAAGCCTGTAGACTCTGGAAAGCGAGTCCTCCGGCTGTTTGCGTGTGACCAGGACAACCGGGCCGACCTGCGTCAGCGGCCTCCGTGTCCTGGTGTGCCAAAACACCACCATCTTTATTTAAAAAAAATAAATAAATAAATAAATAAAATAATGTTTGATTAATGGTTAATGTAACACAGAAGGAATACCAGACACGCCTTAAGATGTGCGCAGAGGGCTGTCGTATCGGAGAGTTATGTTTGACTCTCGCTCAAGGCGCTTGTCCTTATCGGAGCGTTTTTTTTTTTTTTTTCTTTTTTTCCTTTTAGGGCCGATTCCTTCCTCTGTGTGTTCAACAGATTCTTTTGGGCGCTTGCCAGCGAGAGTCCGCAGCTTATTCCCGTTTCCTGGACTGGGAAATGGAAAAGTTTAACAGAGAGGAGGGATGTTCTGGAAACCTCCCGGTGATTTTTATCACATTGAGCAGAATTTAGTAGACCAAAAAAAAAAAAAAAGGGAACATAAATAAATCTTATTATTGTTATTACTCTTGAGCAGCAAGAGTAATAAGATTCACTTCTTGCCGGGTTAGGGTTCGGTTAGGGTTCAGGGTTGGGGTTCGGTTAGGGTTCAGGGTTAGGGTTAGGGTTTCACTGGGTGGGTTTCCATGATCTACTAAGACATTACCACATATGTAGGAGTGTTTTATATAATTTTTTGCAGCATATCTTTAACCGGTGTAGCGATTCTTGCACATACTGCACGCCTTTACTCTGCATGTTAGCAAGGCTTGCGGCACATTGGACAGAATCCAAGGTCGGGTCGGTACTTACGCAACAAAACAGAATGAGAACAGATAGTCGTTGCTTTAATCATTCAGGAATTTCTTTTTGGCACCTTTACAGTTCCTAACAAAAAAAAAAAAAAAAAACTAATTAATGCCCTCTGGACAGATTTTGTCACCACATCACAGTTAAAACTTCTGTGAATTTTATGACGCTTGTTTGTCAGAGACTTACAGAAAGTGGGAAGCTGGAGCGCGTAGGGAGAGGGGGAAAGAAAATTGTTTTAAAAGATGATTACAAATAATATTTCACACATTTGGACTCCTCCCACATGTTCTCTAACGCCCCCAAATAAAATCTTAATGACACAACCAAGACATATTCCATTTTCTACAGAAACTTGTAGGATATTTTTTATTTTTTTCCATAATGACTTGATTTTCTTGCTCTTTATGTACAAACTCGTTCTCCAGTATGTGAACTAAACTTATTACCCTGGTTGGCGGGTTCATTAGAATTATTTTGTGGAATCATTTGCGTCATCTTTCCTGAAATAAAGACGTCATTTGTTTGTTCATTCACTCAATCATTAGGTGGTATTTATGGAAGAAAGAAAACTCAAGGAAGTCCTGCATCCAGTCTCATGACCCGTTATTGTTTCCGTTTCTGATTCCATTTGGATCCAGAATTTGCTGCGTCAAATATTTCCAAAAGGTTCTCAGAGTGAATGTTGGGCTCGCGTAAACATTTCCCCCGGCCTTCTGCTTCTGGCCTGTTCATGCTTTAGAAAAACATCAATGTTTGGAAGGAAGAAAACATCATTATTATTATTTATTTTTTTTTTTTCCCTTTGCGCATCTGATTCACTGTGCTCAGAATCCGTCCCACCAGGATCCAGCTGATGCAGAGGAGGACTGGAGGAACATGTCCCCCGTTTCATTTCAGGGACCTGAAATCCTCGCATACCAAACGTGATTGAGAGTTGAGTCGCTGCAGGCTGAGCGCCAGCTGCTCCTCTTCTCCGGTCCTGGTGTCTTTGAAGGAGAGAGAGCGCTATCTTGTGTCAACGAGCTGCAATCGCTTCCTTATTCACTGGGTGGGTTTGGGTCAAAGAGGAGAGGTGCGTAAGGGGTGTGTGTGTGTGTGTGGGTGTGTGTGTGACGCATTCATCCTCCGCATAAAAACCCCAGCAGGCAAGGAGAGGCCAGTCAGACTTTTAACTACACACCAAAGGACATGGACACAGACAACAAAATCCCCGTCCTAAGAGAGGGCTTTCTGGTGAAGAGGGTGAGAACATTAAATTAATTATCAAAAGGGATCAGAAGTATAAAATTGTAAATTTAGCTGGATCGGATTGTTTCCTTCCCCACCCCCAAAAATGCACCAATTTAAAAAGTTGTTTTTCTCATGTATATTCAGGGCCACATAGTTCACAACTGGAAGGCCCGCTGGTTCGTCCTGACGCCCGACAAGCTGCTGTACTACAAATACGAAGGAGGGAAACGGGATTCGTGTCAGAGAGGGAGAATCCTGCTGAAGGACTGCCTCATAACATGCCCCTTCCTGCAGTACGAAAACCGGCCGGTGAGTTGATCGGGAACATTAACAACACTCCTGCAACAACAACATGTTTTGATGCATTTACACAACAAGGCCAAATTGGATAGGAGTAACATTGAAAAAAAAAAAAAAAGAGAGAGAAAAAGAACGTGGTTTCACACATGTGCATTGTCTTATTGTAACATTTGCCGTTCTGCAAACATAGTTGATGTGTAAGTGTAAAAACATGAAGTTCTCACAGGCTTCGTTTCTCTCATTATGACAATTTTCCACTTTCGGGTAATTAAAACATTTAAGAGTAGAATATCAATAAAACATTTGAAATGCAAAAAATGTGAATTTCAGGAAAAGTATCTTTTGCTGGAAGGTCATTGGAATCTAAAAAAAACAGCCTATATTCAATTTATTTCAGATATTTTCATTTTATTCACTTATTTTTTTGCTCTTTTCTGTGTTTTTATTTTTGTTTTTTTGTTTTGTTTGTTTTTCCTTCTCACTAGCTCGCCTTCAAACTCCAGACCAAGCACGGAGTGGATCACTTTCTGGAAGCTTGCTCCAGAGAGCTGAGGGACGAGTGGGCCGCCGACATCACCGCCGCCGTCAACAAGCTGCGGGGGACCGACGGCGGGGAGGACGACTCCGCCGGGTCCGGCTTGCAAAACGTCAACCTGAGGTGAACCCGACTGGCCGACGCGTCGGCTCGCCCGCGCTTTGCCGTCTCTGCCTTGTGTCTTGCTGAGGCCCTGTTGCTTCACTCCCTTCCACAGCAAAGTGCTGGACTCCATGTGCGACGTCCACAGTGGGATCAAGTTGAGCAACCACGTGGAGCAGGGAAGCACTTACAGCAACTGCTTTTCCGGTGAATCATTTGTTTGTTTGCGACATTGGGAGGCTCTGATCTGATGTGAGGTCACAGACTGGGAGGCAGAACCGCCTTTGAGCCGCGTTGTGGTGTTTTAAGGACTCGGTTCTGGTCAGGCGCTCTGACTCCAATCTTATAGCGATTTTAAGTTCCAAGATGTTTACATGTTTACATCTCCTTATTTCCTTGTTTATTCTTCATTCTTGTGTTTATGCTAAAAAGTCTTACAGTTCTTTAATGGGGTAATCAGAGACAAAGGACTTAAACTGCCACAAAAAGATGGGAAGGGTTAGAGGTTAGGGTTAGGTTACGCGTCTGGAAGAGTCTTTTCACAACGTGTCCCCCGCAGGTTCGGCGGTGGTGGACTGGCTGGTGTTCATGCAGCTCAGTCTGACCCGCGGCGAGGCCGTGACCCTGGCCTCCGCCTTGCTGGAGGAGGGCTTCCTGCGGACCGTCGGCCTGAGGAGCGTGGAGGCCCTTCGCACCGCCAGCCTCAGCGAGCAGCTGATGGACGACTCCACTGCCCTCTACAGCTTTGTAAGTTACCTCAGAGCGCCGCCGGCTGTCGTGTCTCACCAGCCCGGACAGCGGCGTCCGTTCAAACGCTCGGCTTTCTTTGCAACGCTCTCGTGCCTTTTCCCCACGCAGCCTGACGGCGTCAAGAAAAGAGGCAGCGTGAAGTCGGAGAGCTCGCGGTCTGCGGTGGAGCTGAGCGGCAAAGTCGTCAAAAGAGGATTTCTGCTGAAACAGGTGACCTTTCTTCAGACTTCAGTCGGTTTTGGGAGGTCAACACAGTTTTCACCGAGTCGCTCAGAACTACCAAGTCTCACGTTGGAGCGTTGAAGAGAATTATTGCTCTGAAATTGGAATTCCAGAGCTTTGTCGACAAATCAAAATCCAATATGGCTGCCTTTACGCGAACACAGTTTACTGCTTTTTTTTTGACAGTTTGTGCCTTTATTGCCATTTCACAAGCACAATATTACACAGTCTACATTAGCTGAGATGTTCCCAAACTGGTCCGAAAGAACAAAATGAAGGTTTGTGCGTTGTCACACACAAACCTTCTTTCGAATATTATCGAATTGTTCAGTTCGTCGTGAAGGCGTGACACGATGCCCTTTGACCCTGACAGGTCTTCAGCAGGGTCATGTTTGAACTTCTGGCTAATCTTTAACTGCAGGGGCACAGAAGGAAGAACTGGAAGGTCCGACTGTTTGTGCTGCGTTCGGAGCCCAACTTCCTCCACTACTACGACCCCACCAAGGTGAGCGCTCACAGTGCTGCTATAGCAACGCACTAACCTGAACACAAACACAGTGAATCCCTCCTCTACCAGCTGGGTGTTACTCATAGCAAACTCATCATTATCATCATCATCATCATCATCATCACCCTCGCCTCCTCATGTCTGACTTAATCTCTTTCGTTCTTGTGTCACTTGTCAGGATGACATCAGCCCTGTTGGCGGCTTCTCCCTGCGAGGGTGTTTGATATCCTCTCTGGATGACAATGGAGTTCCTTCAGGTGGGATAACTCAGTGACTAAGGAAAAAAAACAACTTTAGAAGCTTTACCTCCATTTTTTGTCCAAATGATTTGGTTACCACAGCATTTGTGGGTGCTTATGAGAACCGTCTTGATGGGCGGCGAAAGGGCGTCACAAAGCGGCGGCTCCAGACGTGCGCGCCGCCGCTTCCGCCTCGCCGTTGTTTTATTTCAGATCTGATCTCGTTTGCTTCACCGACGTACTCGCCTTCTCCCGTTCCGCAGGTGTGAAGGGCAACATCCAGGGCAACTTGTTTAAAATCATCACAAAGACGGACGTCCACTACTTCATCCAGGCTCCGACTCATCGGGAGAAGATGGACTGGATAGATGCGATCAGAGAGCAGGCGTAGAACCAGGATATTTAACACGTCTCTTTTATTTTTCTGTGAATGCACTCTCACTCGAAGGCTAATGGACACTTTGTAGGCCGTCGCCATTCTGTTCATTTGTGTTTTAACAGGTTACATCTTATGTTCTTGTGTGAATACTTTTAGTTTTTCCGGTGGACGTTTCAGAAGCCCCTTCAGTGGCAGCAATTTTTTTTTATATGTTTTGCCTAATTGTGTTTAAGTTTAACCGTTTGTGTTACCCATTTGGTTCTTGTGTATTGTTTAGCAACTGAACAAGTTTGTAAATTGCATTTTCTGCTATTCTATTCTTTTGACATTTCAAAAATAAAGTAATAATGTTATTTATTCAATTAGCGGAGTGTGTTCTGTTGTCTCTAATCACGGCCGACAATTTTGATCTGAAGCAAATTTTAGATGGTAATAATAAAAAATAGGAAACCTGGACATAAATAGCTCAATTTTAAGCAATTTAAAAAAAAAAATTTTTTTTTTTTACAACATTTAGATTTGGAGAGTCTACTTCAAAACATAACGCAAAGAAAAAGCATGTGTGCATGTAAAAAAAAAAAACTGATAGAAAACAAAATCTGTCATATGTGAAGAATTAATATCTCTTTCTAACATTTCTCCTTGTAATTCATTGAACAAAACTCTTGACAGGCCTCTCATAGCTATTCTTATTTATTATCTGTTAGCTTAAATACATAATTAAACTCAAATTTAAAGATTTTCTCAGCTGTTTGAACGAGGAGACAAGATTTTATATTGCTTTTCTTGGGTTTTTCCATGTATTGTCATGTATGATCATTGAACAGACGTTCGATCCCTTTGTGTTTCATGTAATGCTGCCAATCGATTAAAAGATCCAGTCAGATTAGTCACACTCCAGCGCTGCGATTGATCACGATTAATCGCTACGATTAACTTTGGGAGACTCGTTGTTGTAATATGCTCCCTTGGTTTTACCCAAAGCTTTCATCAGGGTGTTTTTTTTTTGTTGTTGTTGTTGTTTTTTAAAGTGAAACCAGACAGCGAGCACAGCACTTTGACTATCCTCGCTAATCGTTCTGCTCACATTTGCAACATTGCATTGTTGACTCGCAGAGCCAGTCTGTGCAGCGGGCCGCTTTGAACCCAGTAACCCTCCGTGAGCGAGAGGCTTTGGGGGTCAAAGCAGGCAAAGCCATTAATCTGCATTACATCATTCCCAACGTGCTGAAACCTTTTAGGTTAATCGCTCCGTTTCCTGCAGAACACCTTTCAAAAAGCCTCGCAGGTGAACTTGAGGGTGGGGGGGAATTCCTCGAGCCTGGCTCTTCGCGAGGTTGTTTCCCCCGAAAAACTATATTTTGTTTCCCTCAGCAAAAGAAAAAAAAAAAAAGGAAAAATGCACAAGCAGGGACAAGAAAGGAATCAGGCAAGTACGTGTTGCTATCGCTGAACTTGTGTCCTCGGGCGCTTTCCAGATGTCGCAGGCAGACGCTCCCACTCGGCGAGCTGCGCCTCGGTGACTCAAGCGCAGCGGCTCTCGTCTGGCTCGGGCCAGATCGAGAAGTGGCGCAACGCCTGAGTCAGGCCCGGGATTTTTGATGTCAAATCCGAACTACGCGCCCACACACAAAGTACAGCAGGACAAACAAATAGCAAACAGATCGGATTTTTATTACGGTGACTCAAGTACGAAAATATGAAACACTCCAGCGGAAGGTGTCAAAACGAAAGAGAGAGAGAGAGAGAAAAAAAAACAACCTCAGCCGAACGATTTGTGATCGCTTTTTCGACGTCGAAGCTGATTTACTGTACAGTTGAGCTCAAGATAGCAGCGGTCCAACATCACTAATTAGATCAATCAAGGTGAATGATGGGAATTTTCCTCTAGATGAAAAAAAAAAGAGAAGTGTTAGAGAAACATAAACAGTGATAACATTCATGTTGCTAATTCTGTGGTGGAAAAGCGTGGAGCTCAATCCAGCAGGTCATTCATTCTGTTAAAAAAAACAACTTTTTGCTCTTATTAAGGGCTAGTGGTTATAGTTCATTCATCTCTGAAAATCAGAATGAAACGAGTCATTTGAGACATTATTCATCCTAACAGCGTACTTTGATGAAAAAGGCTGGAGAGAGGAGAAAAGTTTTACAACAAGGCAATTAAACAAAACAAGCTGGTTAGCGAGCAGCATCTGGAATAACATTATGGATGGGTATTAAACGTCTTGTTTGTGAGGCAAAGTAAAACTTTTTCCCACTCGCTTTGATTTGAACCAGTTCTCAGAAGCTGTGGTTCAACGGTATGCGAGCCTGCTCATTTCTACACTAGATTATCATCTCCCTCCTTGCTCTGGCTGAGATTTCTCCCATTAAGCGAGATTTCTCCAATTTAATTTCTCCAGCTGCAGCGTGCCTGTGTAGGGTTGGAGTTCTTCAACGGCAGCAGAGGAAGTGAACGAAGCCGTTCAGTCCGTGTTGGTCACGCTTCACAATTTAGAACTGTCAAGATTTTCTATTTTTCTCTCTTCTTTTTGTTTTTTTTTTAGAGAGATTTTAGATTCATAGCAAATTTGATTCATTTTGGTTTTGGAATCGAAAGCGCAGCATTCCCGATACGGAAGCGATAGTCTCATTAGAATAAGACTATTTTAAGGTGTTGAATTTATAACAATGATATTTGACACGCCGTCATTTTGAATGCAACTATGTGGGACAATATGAACACAATGTAAACTGTGATAAACAGAGAGCAATTCAAATACAGTGCTGTGTCTTTCAGGGCATGCACAAACAATCATCACTATGTTTTCAACTTAAAAACTCCAAAAAACCCTCGGAAATGAAAAAGCTTTCAAAGGATAATTCCAAAACTAGTCTAAGACAGATTTCTGAAACCTCCTTTTCTGAAGGGATAAAAACGAATCCAGATTTCTTAACTTGCTTTTTTCTGCTTTTTTTTTCAAAGGCGCGAACATTTCTCGCCCAAAGAGTAGACCTTAGATCGCGTTCGCAGCCATTCACAACAACTCAAAAGCACATTCCTCATTCGATTTAAGACATAAGACGACTGCGGCTACGTTCAGTCGGCATCTTCAAGTCTCCAGTCAGGTAATCTTAGCGAAGGCACTTTGTCTCAACATAGGATTACGAGGCTGGCGCAACTTTGTCGGGCGAACTAAAACGGCGAAACATCCCGATGACGGCGACTGGAAAAAAGGATTTCTAATCTAATGGCGGTGTGCGTAACCACCCCACCCCCACCCTCTCCCCCGTCCCCCGGCGACGTGGGGGAACCCTCAGTTCAGCTTCCTGTCAGCGAGACGCCGGCGCTAGGCAACCTTGGTGAGCTGTAGGTCCCCGAAGACTCTTAAGGCGGTGAGGGAGGCGAGCTTGGAGACCCGGTGGTTGAAGCCACACAGAGGCTGGCCGTCCACCAAGATGCGAAACTGCTGGTGCTCACAGACGATCTCCATCTGGGAATTAAATGGACAACCGGTTATTTCAGCGAAGGAGCGAGCCGCCAGTGTACGGATTTGGCTGACAGCGGGGGCAATAGCCAAAGTTGCATTAATAAAAAGAAAACGCTGAATTCACTGCTTTAAGTGAAGGTTTTTAACCTACACACCATCGGTCCAAACAAAAAAACATGGCGGACCAGATTTGGCCCCTGGACCCTGAGTTTGAGACATGTGATTTAAACGCTGAAAAAAAAAAACAACTTTTAATCTGGCAGGTGGCAAAATATTACAATATCATATTACTAAACTGAAATTTGTATCAAAATTTTTTTAACAAATATTGCATAATTATATTATTTTTATTTTTTTTACCTATTTAAAGGTTATAGTCAATATGCCATCACCTTCTTAAAATAAAGACTAAAATCATTTGATTTTTGTAAAACAAACAAAACAAACTTGTTTTTTGCAAAACTTCTATTTTGTAAAATTCCACCGTCATAGTATAAATCCACAGTCATATCGTCTGATGTCGTTTCACAGTTTGCGGCAACAAGCCGGTCAATCAATCAGTAGCATCACATCGATTCAATATTTAAATAGATTATATTTGCGAAGCGGTAGAGAAGGGGTGTGTACGTTTTCAAATGTGTTTTGAAAAATCTGAAAATTGTGGCATGCGTTCATAGCACGTGGATATTTTTGCAGAAAGTTGGAACGCCGGCTGAAATTTCTTCCGCTTGTTGTCGGTGGAGTCACTAAAGCCCGGCTTGTTTCGACACGTTTTGTGTGCAGGAGTTTCTGAGTCTGAATACCAGAGATCTCCTGGTATTTAGTGGTCTCCGCCTGAAAGGGACCGAATGCAAATATTTATGTCGTGACTACTGTATTTTCGTCTGCCGCAGAAAAACCCCCCAGTGTTTATGGCTCGACGTGGAAAAACGACAAGAGCCTCTGCGAGGCTCGGTAAATACAGCAAAGGGGAAGCGATGACAGTTGACTTGTTGACACGGCAGCTTATACTGCAGGTTTAAACGCTGAATGTGCAAAATCGCGGCTGCGGATTTGATCATTTCTCTAAAAAAAAAAATAAGAAAAAAGAGAAATGATAAAATATCTACAACAACAACAAAAAAACCCCCAACAAACTCCTGAGTACAGAGGTGAAAAAAATAAAATAAAAATACCTTAAAGGCTTCTCCGGGTGCAAAGGGAAAGAAGGAGAGTGTGTTTTCACACGGACCCCACTTCCCAGCCAAACGGGCGTTACGCTGGACAGCCTTATCCAGGAAGCTGACCTTGAGCTGCAGACCCACGTCCGCCTCTGCGTCTTCCTCCTGAGGCTTGCAGGACACGGTCACCTCGATGCTGAGTCAGCCACACACACACACACGCACACACACACACACACACACGCACACACGCACACGCACACACACACACACACACACACACACACACACACATCAGGGGCACATGAGGATGGTGCAAAAAATCAAAAAATAAAAAAATCAAATCAAAACATTTATTATTTATGTAAACCTCAGAGAATATGAGTTGGATAAAGATGAGCGGATGCACACTGTAAAATATTTTGTCTTCACTGCTTTTATTGTTGCTGTTGTTGTTGTTGTTATTATCATCATTATTATTAATACTAGCATTATTAGCCGGTGAGCTACAAAACAAGACTTTCACTGTGCAGGTTGCAGACGACAGCTGAGCGCACTGACCTCTTGGGCTTTTTGTCAATGATCCCCATGACAACCAGCTTCATTGAAGGCCGCATCCCACCTTTGATCTCGCCGGTGTACTGCCCCTGCAAAACAAAAGAGACAGGCGCCTGTGAGGGCTGACGCGGGACGAGGCCCGCGCCGTCACGCAGAGTCCTCAGCTGAAGCAGATGTCAGAGGCCTACATGCGGACAGAGTGCACGGCCGGCTGACGTGCGATCAGGTGCGACGGCGGGAACAATGGCTTCTTTGATCCAGATGGGAAACAATCAGTCAGTCGGCCGCAGAGACGGCTACAGCCGGTCAGATATGGAAAATGATAACCATGACGCAGCAAAACGTGCCTTTCGATGCAAGCACAAAAGATGGTATACGTACATTGTCTTTCTTGTCCTGGTCATCCATTCCACTCGGGGCGTGATGCAGTGTGGAAGCTGGGGCGGTGATACCAACTGAGGACCGATTGACTCTGCCTCCCAGCTGGCAAGTCCCGCCTGTTGCCATGGAGACCGGCTCCGATTTGGGAGGTGATGCTGGGAGAGAGAAGGCAAGAGTTGACGCCTCGTTGCCCAGAGACGTCACAGGGCGTCCTCCATATTGTGAGGGGCAAGGTTCACCTTGGAGGGCAAAACGTGACACCGCTATGGGTTCTGCATACATCGCACAGTAAAGTCTGAATTAACATGTTATTTGTAGTGCTACACATTAAAGTTACTCTCATAAAACATTTGTAAGACAACCAAAAATAAATTGTGTGGTTAAAATTTCCATATACTTACATTATAATAATAATAATAATAATAATAATAATAATAATAATAATAATAATAATTATTATTATTATTATTATTATTATTATTATTATTATTATTATTACAACACCAATAAAAATAAAAATATTATTAATTAATCAATAAAAATAATAATAAGAACTATCAAAAATAATATACAATGTTATTATTAACTATAATAATTAATAAAAAAAAATACAAATTCAAGTAGTAAATTAATGAATAAATTAATTTATTATAAATTTGTTAACATTATTGCAAAGTAGAAATAACGATAATTCGTAATGTAATGTATTATAATGATTATAATAATAATTATACATATTTATATTATCCTTATTATTATTACGTTTGGTTTATATCAGTATAACTTACTCAAACATAAATATTTAAATAAAGTATTCATTACTAAACGGAAGCATCATGAGTAACTGTACTTTCCGGATACACCTGAAGGCAACATCCCCGCGACACCCCCCCCCGTCCCCTCCTCCTCCTCTCTACCTTTGACCAACCAGCGGCGGGGAATCAGCTGATGTTTGTCACATGACCTCCGTTATGCAGCTAGCATAACATGTTGAGAAGAGCTTTGCTTCGTGCGCTAAACTAGCTGGGGTTCCGTCAGAGGAATGAGTGAGTTATTGCGTTTTTTGTTTCACTGGAAAATGTTAAATGTGTAGCCGAGTTTCCCCGACTGACGTTTACGGAAGTGAGGTTTAAGTTAAGACGCGAGGAGCTAATGTCAGGCAGACTGGAAGGTTAGCTGGCAAATCAAATGGAAGCCGAACGGCACTTACGAGACGGATCAGCCTCTGAAAGTGTAATTGAGAAACCAGAGTCTCGTTTTTTTTAACCAGTCGAGTTTCATTTCGGGTCTTTTTTCATGGTCATGTTGTGGTTTGTCTGCATTGATAAACTCTTTCCTCTGTTGGGAGCAGATTTGGGAGATGATGAGGGGGATTCTTTCTTTTCTTTTCTCTTCTCTTCTTTTCCTTCTGTCTCGTTTAAACACGTTTCTAAAAGTGTGGACTTAAAACGGTGTTGCTGAAATAACTTTCCCCCAACTTCTGTACAAATTGAACACAACAGCAAACCAGTTGAATCACTAAAACTGTATTTTGTCACTAGTCTCAGTTTCTCTCTCAATATAATCTTACTGTTCATCTAAAATAGATGTAAAGTATTGCAAAACAAACAAATGATCTAAACAAAACCTGACTTCCAATATTCAGAATGCTTCCTTTACATCCTTGACAAATGTGACTTTCAAAAATATTCATTTACCCACTTTGACTTTTTCACATTTTGTCACACTACAACAAACTCCAGAGCATCTTGCTCTTGATAAGCTGCTTCGATTCACAGATTAGGTGAGTCAAAGGACCCCAGAGCAGAAACGATGTGCGAAATGCTGCATGTGCATCGAAGCATATTAATAACTCGGAACAGTCAAGCCATAAATGCAGTTGAACATCTGGATGTGAACAGACGCTCTCCAGTGAAAATACACATGCAGGCAGGCACAAGTTCAAAATGTTTTCTGAGAAAAACTTTCAGCATCAGACTTATTTGTGTATTCCACCATGTATAATATGAAATGTCAGTTTTGTTTTTGTTTTTGCATAAACTCTTGATTTGTTTCTGCGTCAGGTGATGAAAGGTCAAAGGTGCTGCTCGGCGTGACTCCCCGGCTGTGATGTCCGAGCCGAGGACCGTCACGGCGGAGGCCGCCGCGTATCCCTTTGGCCGTGAGGCCGAGGCCTCGCGCCGCGACCTGTTTGAGCGCTTCAAGAGGTGCCTGCAGCACGGAGAGTGGCAGCTGGCGAGCGCCTGCGTTCCCCAGCTGGTCAGCTCTCAGGGGGAACTCTCCGAAAAAGTGCGAAAGATAATCAGAGCTATCGTCTGCCACCCTTACGGCTTAAAGTGAGTCGCCTGGAGGATTAAAACAGCGTTCATAAAAAGACTTCTTTTTTTTTTTCCCCATTAATTCAGATTAAACTTTGTGTTTTAGGTCAGTTGGGATCACCAGAATTGTTAGTTTTTTGCTAAACACCACAATAGAGTGAGATTTTTAATTTTTTTTCAATTCTGTTTATGGCTTTTTTTCAGTACTCGAACATGGTTGTTTCTTCAGCGATGGCAGCATCATGCAGAATTGACCAGGGGCACTTCACCAATCAGACGTTAGCTCGAGGAAAGCCAGGAATAAGCCTGTCACAATTACATATTTTGCTGGACGATAAATCGTCCCAGTAGTTATTGCGATAAACGATAATATTGTTGGCTTAGAGTATATTTCTAAATATATTACTACATATTTTAAATAAAAAAAAAAAATAAAAAAAAAAACACACACAACTGAAACCATGAATAAAATGGATCGTGAAGTCTCTCTGAACAAAATTGCCCTTCAAAAAATATTAATCATCAGAAGTGAAATCATTGAGCTCATATTAATTTATCATGTGATTGACTGATTAATTGCTTATTGTGACAGGCTTAAGCAGGAGGTTAAAGTTTGGACTTTAACCTCCTGACAATGACTGCTGAGCACCGAGATAGCTACACTTTGGTGTCGAGGATAACAAAGTCCATGTGTGAACAAACATCTCACCTTTCTTGACAGTCTTTGGGTAGAACTAAAAATGTGTGTGTGTGAAGAACAGAACATATTCAATTTAAAAAATCTAAATTCTTCCTTATCTTCCATTTAGCAAATGGAGATATTTCTTAATCCTATCTGGCCTGACACAAGAAAGGTTTTGTCTAATTTAATGCCCGATTTAAGAAAAAACAATTTTCTTCTCATGCAGTGCTTGATGATCTCTGGTTTCAGCAGTATACGTATATATATATCTTGTTTCTTCTTGCTGAATTCTGGAAATTTTGTAGATGGGGTTCTGCTGGCAGTCCGCACAGACTGGCCTGGTTCTGGCTGCAGGTCTTGGAGAGATGGACTCAAGATCAGGTAAACCTGCGAAACTCCGAAACATTTAACGTCTGCCTTTCTTCCCAATCCCGGACTGCTTCTCGTCCTTTTCGTTGACGCCGTTGGCTTTAGTAGCAACCTTGCAACGTAAAAACCGGGTCTCAGCTTTGCCCCTTCCTTCTCCAGGTTCCTCCTCACGTCAAACGCGAGCTGGAGTTTCTGCTCCTCCTGGAGGAACTGGGGTCAGAGGGCATACAGGAGGCTGATCTCAAGGTTTCCTTCTTACATCCTGGCTGTAAATGTGCAAAGTGGAAAAAAAAGAAAAGACATGGATCTAACAATGAAACTAAACGCTCACCTGCGGTTTGGTTTTTGGCAGGAATTGCATCAGGCTTTTTTGGCATCCCAGTCGGAGGAACAGGCGTCTCTTGCTGCTGTTGAGTCTTGCCTTCAGACTCTACTGGAGAAGAAGAAACCGAGACTTGCCCAGACTTTGGCCCATTTCGTACAGGTGAAGTCAAAGTTTAGGCTTTGTATTTGCAGTCGGTAGATTAGTTGACTGCATAACATTTGTAACACAGGATTTTGCATTAACGGTGAATAGATACAGGCTAAACCACAGGATAAATCCACTATGTTGCTTTTGATAAGTGGAGGTAAGCTTTAAGCACAGAAAGAGAAAATGGGGAATTTGAAGCTGATTGTTAAAACAGTTTCCACTCAAGCTAACCAAAATATGTGCTTCATAAATGTCACTTTTCAACTGTCCTTTCCATGCCCGTTGAAAGGGCAGTGAATATTCATATAATCGCACATTTTTTATTTTATCCAAATTTATTGAATTAAACCAATAGATAGAAACCTGACACCGCTCCATTTTGTTTATACTTTGAAGAAGAAGAAAGTTGCGCTCATGTCGTTTCCTGTAGTTCTTGGTACAGTGCCCCCACAGGCGAGGAGGTGAACAGGTTTTTTTCAACTGGTTTGGGTTGTTTTACGCAGATGCAAATACAACCAAGTCTACCGGACTGTCGGGTGTGAAAACACCCTAAGTGAACAACCACAGACGACAGATTGAAGATCATAAGCAGATATCTTCTCACGACTGTTTCACTGTGAGAGAGTTTGACTCAAAGGGCTCATCATCGCACAGAGAGCCAAAGCTCTGTTCTTTTTAATGCCTGGCCTTCATGAAACAGTGGCAGGAAGAAAGCACTCGTTGAAGGAAAACCTCAAGAAATCCAATTTAAAGTTCGTCACTAGGAGGGGAAACCATAACCTGTGAAAAAAGGAAGTTGGGTTAGATGAGACCAAAGTTGAAGTTTCTTGGTCTGGATTCAAAATACCAGGTGTGATTAAAAAAAAAAAAAAATCCAACATTGCACATCATGCAATGCCTAAATGCCTCCTCAACATTTTTCTAAATGGTTCTTTCGTGATCTTGTAACCTAGATACAGAACAGTCCTGAAAGAGGCTGCAAAAGATTTAAGATTGTGGCGTGAAGTTTGCATCTGATTAGGACAAGACTAGACTTCCTGTCAGAGCTACAGTGAAATGCTTCAGACTGAAGCATATTTCATTTATTTCATTAGGACAGTGCACATTAGTCAGCATTACAGTAATGTGTAATTACTGTAATGTAATTATAATGAAAGAGTACATAGGTGCTTTGCTTTCAGCCATATTCTTTCGTAGCAGTGGCCCAGTCAAAGTCAGAAAAGTTGAGAAACCTGCAGCTATTGCTGCAACAAAAACTGATTTTGCAAAAGATTGACTATGTGTTTCCATGGATCCTTTTCCCATTTATTTTTTTCTCTTTTATTTATATATGCAAAAAATGTCGCCAGCAGTTTGTTCTTGCACTTTATTGTTATTCTATGTATGGTATGTTTTGTTTCATCTCTTAAAATCACAGTGAAATACACCGAAGCGTGTGGGTTTAGCATAAAAAATTTAAAGGGAGTGAGTACCTCATCAAGATAAGTATTTTCAGAATATGTCAGCGATCAAAAGGTGAACTCTCCCAAAACACTCATTCTTCCTCCACCGTGTTCCAACGGAGTAACATTTGTATCTAATTAGTCATTTTCCTCCCGTCTGCTGCAGGATCAGTCGAGCAGCGGAGGCCGGGCCCTGCAGCACAAATTCATCCAGCACCTTATGAGGAAGCTGGGAAGCCCCGAGCGGAGCCCGGAGAGGGTGGAGCAGTGGGTGGAGGAGATCTACTCCGTCCTGGCTCTCATGCCGTGGAGCTCGGACCGAGGCGCGCCGCAGCTGGAGGCGCTGTGCGAAGCGCTGTGGTCGGCCCGAGGAGGCCCCCTGCGGGAGGAGAGGGTCCTCGGCTGCTTGCTGCGGCCTCGATGCGACGCGCTCGTCTCGGTGTACTGCTCCACCGCCCGGCGGCTGCAGAGAGACCACCTGCTGAGAAATGCGCCTGAAACACAAGGTGGGGCGTGAGGCGTGGAGCGAGAAGCGTTTACGCCGAGCTTAAAACCGAGGAATGGAATTGCGTAAATAAATTGGGTTAGTTGAAACGGGGTAATTTCCAAAAGTTTTTAGGTAAGTTTTTGTGCTAGGATGAGGTGGATTTTTTTCCGGCCATCTTGAAATCAGTGTACTTCTCGAAGCCGCGACTCTTATTTCCCATCGCACGAGTCACGCGATCAAGAAACGCATGTTACTACTGGTGGGAACGATAAAGAAGACGACAGGATGTTGATTTCTATTTTTTTTAAAAAGACGTGACCATAAAAAGAAAGTTGATAAATGAGTGAATTATCCTCTCTATTCCTCTAATCCGCCTTATGTATGGAAAGAAAATATGCTTTTATTTAAACTTTTTTTTTTTACCCACTAATTGTGTTCTTAAAAATGGCAGACAGTGTGGTTATATTTAGAAAAAACGGGATTGACTTGATTAAATTAGACTCTTTCTGCTCACATCATGAGCTCAGATGATTATTACGATCATGTTTCACTCACGTCCCATGATTCTTGGTCACGCGACTCCCAGTCTTGCCTTATTTGTAAATATTATTTCAAATTGAATTTCCCTCTTAGAAAATAAAGAATACTTCCTGTACAGCTACACTAAACAAACCACCTTGATAATCGTTGATGTAATGTTTTAGATAGACTGCTTTCCAAAATGATTCGCACGTTTGGAGCTTAGCAGGAACAATTCTGTTGATTAGATGTTTTTCACTGATCAATTGCTGCAGCAGATACGGTTAAAGAGAGTATTTTTGATTGTTGGAAGACCCCAAATTTGCTGACGCCTAACGTTTCCATTTTTCCGATTCTCTAATTGTGTCCACGCGTTCTGCACTGCAGACGGGGAGCAGTCTGACTTCTCGTTCAGCCTGGATCTGGACTTTGAAAAAGGCTTGAATTTAGAAACGGGCCTGATGATGTGATTTCCTTGACGACGGTTTTCGTGTTATTTTATTTGACCAACCCGTTCCCAGACAAAGTCACGTGACTGTATAAGTCAGTTCCTTTTCTGATGTGTTTGTGTGGGAAAGTAAGGCTTGATCCTTTCAAAAGTTATGACCACAACTATTTTGGTCTTTACAGTAATTATGTTTAAGAGGAAAAAAACTCAGTTTGGACATTTATAACATTTTCTGAGTTTGAAGAACAAAATAAGACCTCGTGCTAAAAATAGGAGACAGTTGAAGCTTTAAAATAGGTTTCCTTTTCGCAGTGCCAGGAACAAAAAGTAGATTTCCTCTTTTCCCCTTTTCAATCACGCTTCTGGTTTTACAGCCTTACAGCTTTGCCACATTTAAACTGGTGTTAGAAAAACTGGCAGGTTTTTTTTTTTTTGTCTTAATTTGTCCAATTATCTGTTCTCTAAATTTGATGAAACATTTGCTCTTAAGTTGTTCAGTATATAGGGAGCCTTGCTAAACAGCAGTGTTGTCGTTAAAGAAAAACAAAAAAAAATTTATTTTTTTAAAAAGTTTTTTGCATTTACTTAGAGAATAAAGGTCTTAAGTCAAATTTTTCTCCCATCTGACCAGATCGTGTTCTTCCACATGTTTGCCATGTGCCCTAAATGACAGACTTCAATTTGAGCATTTATCAATTAAAAAAAAAAAAAATCTTCCTCTTGACATTTTTTCATAACTTTACTTTCAGAGTTATGGATGTTTTACAGAATGTTCCTCAGTAATCTTCTGTAAAATATCTTTGAGGCCTTCATCGATTTCAGTCCATTATTTTGCAATGAAGCAGCAGCAGCAGAAGAAAAGAGGAAGAACGGCCTCTCATCGTTAAAAGCTGCGCCGATATATAATTCAGTGCCACTCCAAACGTAATGTTATGCATATAACTACTGTTCCCTGAAGGAGAGGAACGAGGTACAACACATAGAGTATGGGATATCACGCTCCCGCGTGACCTAACTGAAGACACCTTTTAAACACGCCTTTAGGCAAATGACGTGTGATGACGGGTGGCAGGCCCCGCCTGCATATAAATACACCCCCATCACCATCATTATTCAGTTCAATGGCCGCTCTTCACCGAGCCCAGCTGAATTGCGGGGCAGAAAAAGGTGTTGTACCTCGTTCCTCTCCTTCAGGGAACAGTAGTTATATGCATAACATTACGTTCCCTTTCAGTCGATTCACTCGGTACAACACATAGAGTATGGGACATATATACACGCCCCGCAGAGCAGCCATCAAACCTAATACAAATGCACTGAGTCAGTTTGAAACCTCCAACCCAGCGGAAAGAACAGAATGAGCCACAGTAGGGGCTGTCACATCCAGACGATAAAACCGAACAAAAGTGTGCGGTGAAGACCAGCTGGCCGCAGCGCAGATGTCACTCACCGGGACCCCTCTGAAAAGGGCCCAGGATGCCGCCACACCTCTGGTCGAATGTGCCCTCACACCACATGGTAAAGGGAGGCCCTTGCTGTTGTAAGCCAAAGAAATAGCCTCCACAACCCAATGAGAGAGTCTCTGTCTGGAAAGAGCTTTGCCTCTAGCTGGATTGGCAAAACACACAAACAGCTGATCGCACAGTCGAACCTTCTGAGTGCGATTGATGTAAAGACTTAGTGCACGTACTGGGCACAGAAAATGCAGCCTTCCTTGCTCTTCAGAAGCAAAAGGAGGGGGATAAAAACTGTGAAGCTCAATGGTCATTGCGCTGTAATCTGAAGGGATCACCTTCGGGAGATAAGCAGCATTTGGCCTTAAGGTGACCTTTAGGCCATCAGCTGAAAACTGAACACAAGAGGGGTGCACCGAAAGCGCATGCAGGTCCCCAACCCGTTTCGCACTCGCCAAAGCAAGAAGCAGAGCCGTCTTGTACGACAGAAATTTCAAATCAACTGACTCAAGGGGCTCAAAGGGAGTGCTACAAAGAGCATCCAAGACCACAGTGAGATCCCAGGAAGGAACGCTAGATCTTATCCCTGGTCTCAGTCTACGGACCCCTTTTAAGAAACGAACCGCCAGAGGATGGGCACCTGGCGTCCCTCCATCAAGGCCAACATGGCAAGCAGAGATGGAAGCCAAGTAAACCTTGATTGTGGAGAAAGACAGACCTTTATCCACTAGCCCCTGTAGGAATGTCAAGACATCCACAATGGAGCACTGGAAGGGGGAAATGTTTCTGCTGTGACACCACTGTTCAAAAACACGCCATTTACAGGCATATAAACCCCTAGTGGAAGCTGCTCTGGAACTCTGAATGGTTGCAACCACATCCAAAGGAAGGCCTCTGGCTAACAAACTTGACCTCTCAGCAGGTAGGCATGCAGCATCCACAATTCTGGGCGTGGATGAAACACTTCCCCCCCTGCCTGGGAGAGGAGATCCTGGCGGACGGGGAGTTTCCAAGGCTCCGCTACAAGCAAACTGATTATTTCCGCATACCATGACCTTGTTGTCCAGCGAGGGGCCACCAGAATCAAGGACAGGCCCCATCGGCGTACTCTCTCCAGCACTGGCAGAATCATTCCCACTGGGGGAAAAAGCATACAGAAGCACATCGGGCCATGGGTGAGCCAGGGCATCCACTCCCAGTGGAGCACTGTGATCCGTTATGGAAAAGAATAGGGGACAGTGGGTGTTGGCTTTGGTGGCAAAGAGATCTACGGAAGCCGTGCCGAACCGTTGCCAAATCTGCACAACCACGGATGGATGCAGTCTCCACTCCCTCGCCAGTGGGCCTCCCCTGGACAGCAGATCCGGTCCCAAATTCAGGTGCCCCGGAACATGAGTGGCTTTGATAGACAGAAAATGAACGCTGCACCACTGCAGCAGTTTGTGAGACAATTTCAGCAAGGGAAGTGAATGAGTGCCCCCCTGTCTGTTTATGTAAGACACCACAGTGGTATTGTCTGTCCTTATCAGAACATGTTGGTTCAACAGAACCCTGCAAAAATGCCTCAGAGCGAGCAGGACTGCTTGCAACTCCAGGTAGTTTATGTGGAGCTTGGATTGGGTTAATGTCCAGACTCCTCTCACCGCTACGCCATCGCAAATTGCTCCCCACCCTCTTAGAGAGGCATCTGTGGACAACACTTTGCGAAAGGACACCCTGCCGATTGGAGACCCACGGTACAACAGATTGGGCTCCCTCCACGGGCGAAGAGCCGACATGCAAGAGGCAGTTATCGTCAGCCTCCTGTGCAGGTGCCGTGACGTGCTCAGCCGGTGAGAGCGTGTCCAGCGCTGCATTGGACGCATTCTCAACAGTCCCAGTGGAACCACTGCGATCATGGAGGCCATCATTCCCATCAGCTGTAAGACAGTCTGGAAGCGCAGTTTGCACCCCAACTGAAACTGACCGAGGCACCGATGAAACGCGGTCACACGGTGCTTTGAGAGACGAGCTCGAGCTGACAGGGAGCATATTTCCAGCCCCAGGAATGAGAACTGTTGACTTGGGTTCAGTGAACTTTTCTGAAAGTTTACAGAGAAACCCAGGGCTTGAATGTGGGACAGCACCTCCGGCAGCTGCTCTGCCGCCTGCTCTCTGGAACTGGCTATTAAAGCCCAGTCGTCCAGATAAGCTAGGATGCGAATCCCCTTTTCTCTGAGAGGGGCGAGCGCTGTCTCCACAATTTTCGTAAATGTGCGAGGGGCGAGCGACAGACCGAAGGGTAAGACCAGGTACTCGTACGCTATTCCCTCGAAAGCAAACCTCAGAAAGCGCCTGTGTTCCGGGTGTACGGCTACGTGAAAGTAAGCATCCGTCAGATCGATTGTAGCAAACCAATCGCCTGGGCCAACAGCGTTCAAAAGTTGTCTCAGCGTCAACATTTTGAATTTGTACTTGCGAAGGTACTTGTTCAACACCCTTAAATCCAGGATGGGACGTAGCCCACCTCCCTTCTTCGGAACAACAAAATAGCGGCTGTACCAACCTCTGTTTGCTTCCGAAGTGGGAACCACACGCACTGCTCCTTTTGCCAACAACGTGTTTATTTCGTCTCTCAGAACTTTCGCTGCTTCGGTCCCCACAGTTGTGTTTACAACTGATTGGAACCGGGGCGGTCTTTGCCGGAACTGTAATCGGTAACCCATAGCAACGGTCCTTTCCATCCATGGGGAAAGTGCGCATGCGCGCCAGAGAGGCAAGCGTGCAGCCAGACAGCTGACCTGACGCACGGTTGGCAAGGAGGTGCTGCCCTCTGCTGGAACGGAGAGGAGCAGCCCCGTTTGACTGTTGTGCACGTCGTGGCACACAGTGTTTTGAGTTGGACTTTTTGGCAAAGAAATTGCACTCTTTATTGAAACATGTGGAACAGCCACACAAACATTTTGTACATTTTCTCTCGTTTCCTGAGAAACATTTAACCCACTTAAACTTGGGGCTGAAAGTGCAAACAGAGTGTGCGTTGGGGTGTTGTGCTTGGGAGACTGTGTGAGGAAAACGCAGCGCCTCTTGGGGCTGGAACCCTGAACAGAACAAGCAAGATGCGTTTGCGCATAAACGGATGAGCAGCGGCAATCAGGTCTCCCTGCTTCTGATGCCCCTGTGCTGTCACGCAGTCTCACGTCGTTAGGATGACTGAGGCTTTTTCCTTCGAGACGTCAGATCTCGTTGAAAACCCGGAGGAGGGCCTTTGCTCCAAGCCGACTGGCGGGGAGTATGCTTTTTCGACGGCTGTGAAATCGTAGTGTTGAGAGCTGCGGGTGGTGCTGCTCTCTTCGGCGGTGCAGGTGTTGCCACCGGCATGCGTGCGTTCATGTTGGGCCTGGACCTGACGTCACGTCTGGGAATGATGCAACGAAGAGCTTCAGTTTGTTTTTTCTTTAGCTCAAACTTCGCTTGGATTGCATCAAGGGATTGTCCAAAAAGCCCATCTGTTGACACCGGCTCGTCCAGGTATATGGCTCTGTCCCTATCGGGAACGTCAGAGAGCGTCAGCCATAGGTGTCTCTGAGCGACCACTGTGGAAGCCATCCCCCGGCCCAGCGAGAGCGCCGCACAGCGGGATGTGCGAAGAATATAATCCGCAGTGATTCTGATCTCATTCAAGAGGGGGGTCAGATGGCTATCAGGAGGCATCTGAGCTCCGAGCTCGGACAAGCACATAGCTTGATAAGTTTGAAGCAAGGTCGCCGAGCTCAAGGAGCGAGCAGCGGTTGCTTGAGCGCGATAGGTTTTCTCCAGCTGGGATGCGGAAAACCTGCATTGCTTTGAGGGCAGGGTGGCAGAGCCGCCCACCCCATGGTTGAATGAAGGCGCCAGGTAAGCTGCCAAGGACGCCTCCATCGGTGGTAAATTAACCAGACCGGCTCTGTCGGCACCCTCCAGGTCCACGTACTGCCCGTAGCCAGGCACCGTAACACGGGTGGACAACGGTTTGTTCCAGGATGACGTCAGCTCTGAAACAAAATCCGGGAACATCGGCAGGCGGTTTTTAACCGCAGCCGGCTCCGTCGGAAGGTAGAATCCAGTGAACCGGGACACCTTCTGAGCAGGAGGAGGGGTGGGCCATTCGACATCTAGCTTAGCAGCTGCACGCCGGAAAAGGGAAAGGAACGACGTGTCGTCCTGACCACCCGGAGAAGCGGCGGCAGCAGAAGGGAGCTGACCGGCGGAAAAGTCATCGTCGTCGTCTTCAGACAGGCTGTGACTTTCCAGGCCGAGGTCTAGCACATCACCATCATCCTGAGCTGTTTCAGCGAACCCGTCCACATACTCCATATGGTCTGCCCAGCTTGGAGCGGGGACCGACCAGTTGGAAGTGGAAGCTTTGGCCCCTTCGTCCTCGTCAGACTCGGATGAAACCGGATTCCTAGACTCGGAGAGCATGGGGTCTTGTTGTGAAACGGTAGCCTCACCCAGTACTTTCTGCACAAATTTGACCCGCCGTTCGAGCGTGGAGCGCCGAAGCTGGCTACAAAAAGCACAAGCGTCCGGCTCAGACAACGCCCTTCTGGCGTGGACAATCCCAAGGCAAACTGGGCATGCTTCGTGCTGGTCTTTTTCATGAAGCGTGAAGCCGCACTCCTGAGGACAGGGGCGAACGGAAGACTTCTGCTTCGTAATTTTTTGCTTCGTGCTCATCCCGAACCACGAAACAAAAGTAAAAAATAGACAAATGGGAATACAACTAGCGCTCAGCGGGAAGACACGCTAACCAGCAGGCAAGCGGTAGCTAACACCAACAGGAGCAGTTAACTAGTTCTGGAAAAAAGAGCGATGCTACCTAGCAGCAGCTAGAAAGCACAGGTTAGAGATCAGGTGTTCTCAGCGAGGTGAAGAGCGTAAGAACTGAATAATGATGGTGATGGGGGTGTATTTATATGCAGGCGGGGCCTGCCACCCGTCATCACACGTCATTTGCCTAAAGGCGTGTTTAAAAGGTGTCTTCAGTTAGGTCACGCGGGAGCGTGATATCCCATACTCTATGTGTTGTACCGAGTGAATCGACTGAAAGGGAACAGAGAAGTTCCCAATGAGGAAACTCCATTGGGTGACCTTTGCAGTGCAACTTCAATGAAACTAAGACATTTTTTTTTTCTTTTTACATTTTTAACTTTTATTAAGCTAAAGCGATGTTATAATCAAATGAAAATACTAAAATTGTAATTCAAAAATTCTAATTTTCCCTTTTTCGTCTGTCCCCCTTTTTAGTGGACCTACCTGAAGCCGAGAAGCTCGCCCTCAGCTTGTGTAGCCAAAACGATCGTCCTTCTGCTTGGAGGACCATCTTCTTTGAGTGCCTTAGTAGCGGGAAGCATTTCCTCGAGCAGGTTTTGGTAAGGTCCCATTTTGGTAAATCAAGAAAGGGACTCGTTTTCTATTTGAAAAAGACGACGTGAAGTTGATCAGAAAGTGCACGTGACGGAATCGAGCCGTGTGACGCGAGACTGTTTCTGTCCCAAAGGTCGCGGGGCTCGACCTGATGAAACGCGGGGAGCACGGCGCGCTGAAGGACTTGCTGCAGCTGGAGTTTCGGCCTCTGTCTCGTCTGCTGCTGCTGCTGGGGTGGAGTCAGTGCCGCAGCCTCGACGCTGCTCAAACGCTTGTGCACATCCTTCACAAGGAGCAGGTGAAAACCAACGCAACGCACCCGTTCACACACCCGCTTTATTCTGTCCGACCGTTTAGAAGCGTGGCCGCTTTTCTTTTATGGTTTTCGAATTTCAAGTAGCATTACAAAAATCTAACATGTTGACCATTACAGTTGTAACAATGCTAAGCGATGAAGCAATTAATAGCATGATGCACTAAAAGTTGCATTGAAAGTCAATTGAAAGAGTCAACTTTGTGTTATTTGGTAAAAAAAATGACACTTTTAAAAAGTGGAACTAAACTTGCTCTAAAAGTCCATTAACTTTGCATTAAAAGTGTCATTATTTCCTGAATGACACTTCATGTTAACAGTCATAACCATTCATCTTCAGAACTGATGCTTTATTATATTCATGAGTGTCATGTCAGTCGTATGGACGCCCTTCAAATAAAGTGTTACTGGAAACTTGAATAAACTTTAACACTCATTGATGCTCAGCCCATGCCTGCTTTCCAACACAAATATGAACTCGCTGACCGTCATGTTTTATGTTTTCCACTTTAACGCTTTGCGAATGCATTGTTTACGTTTTCAACTCATTTTTCTTTCTCCAGAGTTCAGCCAATGACTTGGTTCTTCAGGACTTCTGTAACCTTCTGTCCTCCCAACTGGGAATTCTCGAGTGGTGCAAAAACAACAACCCGTAAGCACCTTGTTTCCCTTTTTCTAAAATGTTCTTGTAGACTTTAAATAAAAATTTCATAAGTGACATGCTTGCTGTGTGTGTGTGCGCGTGCAGAGGGATATCCAGGGAGGCTCTGCATTCACAGCTGCAGAATCTGGACAATCACTCAGCTCTTTACATTCTGCACTCTTTGACTCCTTTGCCCAAGTACGAAGAACGCAGGATATTAGATCTACTACAACAACTGCCAAATTCACCTCAAACAGGTTTGCGTTGTACATTTTCTTCCCAAGTAAATATCAGCGTCGCATACTGAATTGTCGCTTTGGTTCGTGGTTTGATTTCTTGCAGACAACGCGGTCAGTCAAAGTGCCAGCGTGCAGAGGAACGTCGTCCTGTTCCAGGCCTTCTGCGCCATGAAGTATGCCATCTATGCTCTGTGTGTCAACTTCCATAAATACTCGAATTGTGCCGAGTGCGAGTGCGCGCAGCGTCACCAATCCACAGAAGCTGAAACGGATACAAACAAGGCTTCGGCTTCCTCAGAAGGTAGGAGAGTGTCTGTGTTTTCACACCTGATTGTCCGGTACACTCAGTTGGACTGGGGACCAAAATTGGCAACATTCTCAGCTGCTGCGCTTCGCTTTCACGCGCACCGTGTCAAACCATCCAAACTGTTTGAAAAACCCGTTCTCTCCTTCGCCTGTGGTGGCGCTGCACCAAGAACCACTGATGGAAACGACACGAAAACCTCAGGAGAAGACATGAACGCAGCTTTTTTCTTTGCCAAATGTAAGCAAAAATGGAGCAGCGTTCCGTTTTGGCGGTTGCAGGATTTCACATTTGTCATTGGTAAAACACCACAGGCCATTTTTTCCACTAGATAGAGCTGTGTGCTTGTTTTGCTAGCATTTACCCAGAATGCACCGCGACAAACTGCTTTTGGAGCGGTTTCCGGTTCACTTGGCGTTCACATGCATATGGACAACATAAACATAACCTCAGGCAGCAAACACCAGAGAAAAACGCTGGCGGGAGAGACGGCTCATTGTCTTTTAGAGAAATCCTGCATCCGCTAAAAATCTCATGTTAGTCCATTTTTATTTACGTTTTATTGTAGTTTCCCTCAGTGGTTCTTGGTGCAGCGCCCCCTGAGGCGAGGGGGGAAACTGGTTTCTCAGAGGGTTTGGTGCAGTGTGAAAGTGAACCTCACCAGCTAAAAATGAAACAAACGTTGCAACTTTGGTTCCTAGTCAAACTGAGTTTACCGGATTGTCAGGGGTGGAAACACCCGACAAATAAAGATGCGGTTATCCGTGACAGTTTCCATTTATGTTTTTATTTTGTTTTTTTTTTCTATTTTGAAAAATTGAGCGGTTTCAGTTCGGTTAGAGCAATGTCTTATTAAAGATGTCCGTTTCTCCTCCCCAGGTTGCCATTATATGTTTCAGCACTATTTATCCGAGTGTCAGCTCTACCTGGAGACCGTACCCGCCATGTTCCGCCTGGAGCTCCTGGAGAATATCTTCTCCCTTCTCTTTCTGTCCACCTCTGACTTTGTCCAACACGCACAAAAAGACTCAGACTCAAACCCGAACGCGGGACAGGAGACACAGTCAGATTGCTCATCGATTTCAACAGGTCAAAATGCGGAAGCGGGGAAATCCAGTTCGGATGAGACCGAAAGCCAGAAGCCGCGTTCCCATGGCGGCCACCTGGACCTGGGCCACTTCCTTCACGGCTGCAGGGGGTTTCTGGTGGACGGCGCTGCGATGGAGGGGTTTTTAAAGCTGCTGAAAGAAGGGCTGGAGGGAATGTGTGTGGTGGGCCAGCAGGAGGGACAGGACGCGGGAAGAGCGCTGCCTCGCGACGCCGAGGCGGCGGCGAGTCTCGGCTGCTCCGTGACGGCCGACACGTTCGGAGCCCGTCTGCAGAGGTTGTCGAAGCGCACCGCGGAGGCCCAGTGGCGGCTGCAAATCATCACCAGCAACCAGAGCACCGCAGACGGTGAGCTTTAAAAGATTTGAGTTGACTTCCTGCTGGTTTTCCAGAGATGACGAGTTTAATTTCCCATTTGGTGGAGATCAGCTCATTATCTTGAGAAATCCGTGGAGAAATTCACTTGTTATCTCAGGATAAATAGAAAATTAACTCATTTACTTGAGAAAAGCCTCACAAAATTAACTCAAGAAAATAATCGCGAAATTAACTTATCTCGAGAAAACGGGAAATTAGCTCTTTTTCTCGAGAAAATGGGAAATTATCCCTTTATCTCGAGAAAACCATCGGAAAATTAACTCGTGATCTTGAGAAAACGTCGGGGAATTAACTTGCTTTCTCAAAAGATCATTGGAAAAAAGTATTTTAGAGTACGACCGCTCTTGACTAGGTTTCTGCATAGGTTTCTTGAGATGAACCTGTTATCTCAAGAACGTTTTAATGTTGGTAACCCGGGAGTTCACCGTTAAGCTGCTATCAGCTGACTGCGAAAGCATTAATGGACAATATGCTTGCAGGTTCAGAGAACCCCATGCACATGTCAGCGTACAGCTCCGCCGTCGCTAATCTGGGATGCAGGAAAAGGCCGAGTTCGAGGAAGAGGAGGAAAACGTCGAGACTCGCTGCCGAGAGACAAACCTCCGTAGAGAAACATAACGGAGAAGTTAGCACCAGCGCGTCAGGTAAACCTGAGAAACCGAGTTGGTTGAGACGAATGTCAGCTGAATGTTGGTTCCACAGAGGATTGTCTCGGGGTGAACAGAAATGGAAAACTTCCCACATTTCCTAACTCAGAAAAATCCCCAAAATGGTTAAGCACCGGGCTGCAACTAACAGCTACTTTAGTAATTGGTTAATCTCCCTATAATTCTGACGATTAATCAAGTAATCGGAAAGAAAAATTAAGATTAAGATTAAAAAAATTTTTTTTTTACAGTTCAGGCCTAATTCTTCCTCTTAGAGCATTTTATTTGTTCAGCAAAGGGCATAATTTAGAGTTTGTAAAAGCCAGTTAATGATTAATCGATTACTAAATTGGTTTACGATTACTTCACTAATCGATTGATTCGATTAATTGTTTTATATTTTGTAAGTAAAATCCTCCAGTCTTAGCCTTTTTGGAAGCTAAATGTCTGAATGGAATTGAAACCTGTTCCGTTTTTCCCGTCTCTCTGATGCCAGACGGCGGCGGTGGCGGTGGCGGCGTCGGGCCGGCGGCGGGCTGCGCGGAGCTGCAGCTCTGCCCGTGCGGCGGTCCCCACAGCTGGTTGGTGCCCGCTATGTTGTCTCCTCCGGAATCTCTGCTCATGTCCTGCATCCGCCGGGGAAACTTCATGCAGGCACATCAGGTCTCTATCAAATCAGTAGCGCCAGAAAGCGTGTCGCCGTCGCCACAGCAACATGGACCTTTTTGTAAGTTGAGCTCCTCTCCAGGTGTCGCTGGTGTTCGACCTGGCGGGGGCGCCCTGCTGCGGAGAGCTGGCCTTCATGGAGCGCTACAAAGAAGTCCTGGCGGAGCTGGGACAGGTGGAGCAGAAGATGGAAAGTCAGTCCATGTCTTCCTCCTCGTCTTCCTCCGAGGGTTTGGGGGCGGCGGCCGCTCCTGGCGCCGGGAGGAGTCGGCTAGGCAGCAGCGGTCTGTCGACGCTGCAGGCCATCGGTAGTGCCGCAGCAGCAGGTCTGGCATCTTTTGGATTGGGTTTTTTTTTTCTCCCAATATGTATCTAGTCACTGTATTTTAGTGACTTCCTGCTGTTTTCCCCCTGCAGGAGTTGCTTTTTACTCCATCTCAGACATCGCAGACCGTCTCCTCAGCACGCCTGCTCAGCCGCTGCCCACCTTGGAGGAAGGTTACTGGCTGAGCCGCTGCTCCTCGGACGCCTCGGGCCTCTTGCACGCGCTGCTCCAGGAGCTGAGCCCGGCCGCCATGGCGGCGTTCGACCTGGCCTGCTGCCACTGCCAGCTCTGGAAGACTTGTCGACAGCTGCTGGACACGGCCGAGCGCCGGCTCACCGGCAGCCTCGAAGCTCGCGGTACGACGCCCGAATTTTGCAGCGTCAGATGAATGTAGTCACGTCGATTATTTGAGTGAGTTCGGATGTTTTTTATGTTCTTCCCAAGGGACGAGAATCGACCGTAAAGTGCCTCATTCTGAGGGGATCCGTGGGTTTCCCGTGGTTTTACAGCAGATCAGCAAGATCCTGAATCCTTCGGCCACTCATAAGCCTTCAGGCAAAACAGGTGAATGAAAATAGTCAAATATTATTGGTTAATATCATGGCACAATCATAGCAAGCTGTCTGTGTGAAAGCATCATGAATAAAAATAACAGCGTTTGTTTGTGTTTACAGAGGCCGCCGGGGAAGACCAGGCGTTTTCCAGCCCGTTTGGCTGCTGCATCCAGGAAGTGCTGCTCTGTTGCCACCCGACTCTGAGCGAAGAGAGCATCTCCGCCCGGCTCGGTCTGACCCAGCGTCTGGAGAACCCGCTGCAGGTTCTGAGTGCTGCGACAGAGGGAGCAGGTCTGTAGTTGCTGTCAGCTGAGGCCCGACTTATTAACATAGAAATGATGTACAACAGAAGGAGCCCGTCTGTCAGCTGCTTTTCCATTGTTTTCTAGTTTTTTTTGTATGTAAAGTCAGATTCGATTTTCACGAGCTGCTGTGTGTCTGCTGGTTATGTCTTGGGTGCCAGAGGGCGGAGCGGGCAGCGGAGTTCTGAGCCTGCTGGTGGATCAGGCCAGTCTGAAGCCGGCGGAGCTGGACGCTCACCCTGTGCGCTCCAGCATGAAGCAGCTCCTCCGCTCCCTGGACCAGCTCTGTCCCTTCGAGCCGGACGGAGGCCTGGCCAGGCCGGATTACGTGCGCAGCTTCCTCGACTACGTCAACACACTCGCCTCTGTGTTGGTGAGGAGCCTCCATTCAGAAGGTAAGATCATCTCACTTCCTTCTGCCAGCTGGAGCAACTACTGTTTTTTTTTTGTTTGTTTTTTTTGCTTCTTATCTTTTTACTCCCGCTTATTTTTCTTCCGTAGACCAAAGCGGTCAAGTGAAGCTTGGAAATCCACTCCTGGTTTTGCTTCAAACCCCGTTTCAGCTCGTCTCACACCTGCTGTTTGACAGACAGGTGTCTCCTGACAGGTACGCTCAGAAATGTCACAAGTGTTTTCATGGAAACGCTTTTGAAACTTTTTGTAACTTTTTGGGGGATTAAAAACAGGACGCACTGCCGAGACACCAAATCTTAATAAGGAAATAAAATCAACTTTCTGTCTGTGAAACGTACCTGGAGTGTTGCTTTGAATCTTTCTTGCATGTTTGAGAAATCCTTTAATCCTTTCATTGTTGAAGCTCAGTGAAACGCTGTTTTTAAAAAAACATAGTTGCTATAGGGTTACTAGAGGAGCCATGTTGAGATGAGCTTAAGAAAGAGCAGGAGGTTCTTAAAGAGACAGAAGCCCAATTTCAATTTTCAAAGTGACGTTTATTAGAAGTCAACTAATGTAGCATTTTTATAACAACTGAAAGTAAAGTTGGAAACGCAAAAGAATAAAACACATGATTCTGCCACTTTAAGGTGTTTTATGTAACAGATCAGCACAAAGTAGTGTTTAATTGTGACGATAGAAATGCACTGATTGTACAAAGATCTCTGTAAGAGACTGTAAGGTAAAATTTAAAGCTTGTGTATTCTTTTTCCCAGAGTTCTGTCGGTGCTGCAGCAGGAGGGTCTGCGGCTGAGCGTCCAGCAGGTCATCGTTCAGAGATGCTGCGACGCCCTGCCCGTGTGGCGCTCGCGTCCAGCAGACGAAACGTCCTCCGGCGAAGGCAGGAGAGCCGGCGACGTGTTCAGCGTCGACAGCTTATCTCTGCTGCTTCAAATGCACTCTCAGAGTTACGAAACCATGCAAACCATGCTGGCGACGGCCGAGCCGCCGCCGTCGGAATGCAGCTCCGAGTCCGAGGCCTCCGCGGACGAGCCGTCCTCCTCACCCATCCACCTCTCCACGTCTCCGCCGTCTTCTTCCACCTCGTCTTCTTCCGGCTCGTCGTCTTCCGCCTCGTCTTCCTCAAGCACCTTCCTCCTGACGGCCTCAGCCTTGTCTTTCCTGAAGTCCCGCTGCCCCCTGCTGGCCACGCTGGCGTGTTTAACGGCGTGTAAGGGAGAAGCCCCCCGCGCCAAGTCATCTGGATTATCCGGATACTTCCGCAGCGGACGAAAGGAGGCTGTCCTCACCGCCGAGCAGATATCCAGAGAGGCCGACGGCCTCCTCAGGGAGTTCCCCATCCTGAAGGCGTACCTTCTCGCCATGGCGGAGCCGGTGCTTGGGATCCTGTTTGGCGAGGGCGAGGAGGGCTCCACCGACCTCGGTGGCGCCATCTGTGGGAAACCACTCATCGGTCTGCTGCTGTGCGGGCCTCAAGAAGAGCTGACCCAGGTTCTGGCTGCTGAGGCTTTTAAAAACGCCGTGGTGACCAAAGACCTGGGCCGAGCCCTCACCCTGCTGGAGCTGTACGGGCAGGGAGGCAGCCAGCAGGGGGAGCTAAAGGACCGCCTGCTGGTCTGTGCCGCTTTAGAAGGTGGGAAGTTTTTCTTTCTTTCTTTCCTTATCCATTTATTTATTCATTTTTTATTTTTTTACTTTGAGGCTTTCATGGATTGTTGTATAAGAAAAAAACATGGCTTAATGTTTTCTGTGAGTCATTTTGTTTTAATTGTATTTTTTTAAATCTATTTTTTTTCTTCTTACAGAGATGCACCAGTCAGGTTTTCCTTTACAAAAGGGTAATAGGGCAATTGTACATAGAAAATAGAAAATTTGAGATTAATCTAAGAAATTTCCAACCTCAAAAAGTAACATTTTTTAAGGCCGAATTAGAAATACATTAGAAGATGTAAATAAACAAATATTTCAATTCAAGTAAGAGTGCCTGGAATACAACAACATAAGTGAAAGAATAATAATACTTCCAACATCAACATGTCAAAGTTCAGCCTTTCTGCTTGACTTAGATACAGTGCAGGGCTGGTTTGTCGATAAATAGGAGATCGTTTTTAACGGCTGTAAACTTAGAAATATTCTTTTTTTGAATAAGTTAATTTTAGGTTTTGACGGTGAGGTGTTTTTCTTCGTCGTGCAGAGGAAGCCGAAGGCGTCGATCATCTGTTCCGGGTTCAGGACGCCAACCTGCGAGCCCGTGTTGCCCTCCAGGCCCTGGAGCGCTGGCCCCTGTCCGCCTGTCTGGAGCTGATCGACTTCTGCCTCAATGACCCCGACACACAAACCTCGCTCAACGCCGACCTGGAGCTCAAGAAGAAGGAACTCAGCATCTACCACTGGGTAACCCTGAACCTCAAACATCCGACTCTACAGCCTGTTTTTCTTTGTTTTTTTTTTCCCTCTGCTTAGCCTTTCCAGTCACCATTTGCTTTTAGTACGGAGCGTTTTGCAGTCTGTGCGTGTCACAATTAACAGCGTTTATTTTTCCAAGCGATTTCAGAGCCATTTACTCCGTCTCATCCCGCCACAGATGATGAATTTGCATCCCTCCTTGCCCGGGAAAACCTGGCAGGAGCTGAGGACGGAATCCAAAGCAAACCCGGAGTCGACGCTGTCGGTGATCCTGGAGGCAAAAGTGGGTGCATTCAACCCGCATCAGTGTAGTTAGCACATCAATGCACTGTCTGTAAGAGTTTAGGTGAAAAATGTAGCCTAGAGAATGAAAATACATGTGTAAAAAGTTTTCAAAAAATCTTGATATTGATCTGTTTTTGTCTCTGTATTGCAGGAATTTTCTCTTTGCAAGCAGTGGACGGAGCTTTATCCGGTCTCTGACCAGCTGAAGCTGCAGCTGCAGACGGAGCATTTGCTTCATCTGCTGGAGGAGGAACTGACAGATGAGGCTTTTGAGGTCTGGATTAATCGCCTTATTGAACGTTAGCAGCAAAAAAAAAGAGCTTTAGACGACAAACATAATTGGTGAGAAACTGAAAAGTATTTTTTATTGGAGAAATCATCCTTGGAGAATCTGCTCTGCTTTGTTCAGAAAGGAGAAACCGTCTTTTTAAAGGAGTCAGATTCTTGTTTGTAAGGTTTAAAGACCATAAACATATCTCCACCCCTAATCGAAAGATTAAACAACCTTCAACATTCATGACCACAATTGTATTCACTCCCTTTAGTTGGTCTTTTCTCCTCTTGAAATGTTTCCCCATTTGCGACCGCAGCTGCTTGAAAGCATCTCGGACGTTGCCGTTGCCCTTGACGTTTGCGAACATGCCCTGGATCGCCGTCCTGGACTGGCGGCGTGTCACTTCCTGGCTGATTACCTCACCGTCCACTTCCAGAGGCAGGTGTCTCCGGCCCGTCGGCGCCACATCCACGCTCTTCATCTGGGATCAAAGGTTAGTCAGTTCCAGGGCCTTCGCCAACTCCAGGTGTTAAATGATAGTAGCTAGTGGCTTTATAAATGTCCAACTATGAAGACAATTTGATGCCTCATTCAAATGTTTTTTCCAAGACTCTGGAAAGGCTGTTCAGAACATGTTAATATTAAAATTTAAAACTGAAAATTTTTCAGTCGATAAGTTCAATAGTCATTTTTAACCGGATCATTGGTGACACACTTGTAGAGTTTGACAAACTCAAAGTTATTGTTTCTTGTAAAAACAATAAATTGGCATATAAATGATCTCCAAGCGTCGCCGGGGATTTTTTTTTCCTCATTCTGATAAGTGTGTGTGTTGAAAGATGAAATCCGTGCCCGTGTTGCATCATTTTTATACTCCAGAGAAACAGAAAGTCATAAATAAGAGGAATGTTCCTAGAAAACTCTGATCAACCTCAAAAAGCAAAGTGTAAATTCCAAATAAATAAATAAATAAATGCTCCGGTTTTGTTTGGGCAGTTCATTTCACAGGTCGTTGGCAGGATGCCAGGCGTCTGTCTGGGCCTGCATGCCCTGAACGTACAGTTTGTGCCTCTGCTGAGAACTTTCTGGAGTTCTCAGAATGTTCTCAGTATCCTGTTGTGTGGTTTTCCTTCGTTCGTCAGTAAAAGTCTTCTCCTTCCATCCCGTCTTCCATGAATGAACAACTCATTGCCACGAAAACATATTATGAAACTTGTCTGTTCCGAAAGCCTTGTGACTGGTCAAAACGTCAATCATTTAAAAATGACAAAAAACACGCAAAACAAAAAGAAATGCTGGCATTTTAAAAATCTAAATTATTAATATAAATAACATAATAACAAAATCATGCGAAAGAATATGAAACATAAATGAATTTCTTTCAATATGAAACTTGAAGAAAAAAATGCTGGTGTATGTCTGAACAAGTTTGTCCTAAGTCAGTGAAGTTACTCAAGTAAAAGGAAGAAGTAAAGCGTTGTAAAAATACTCCTAAAAGTACATCTTTTCTAAAAAGTTACTCAAACAGTAAATCTAAGTAGTTCCTGCCCAACTCTGCTGTGAATCTTTCTCATTCGTTGGCTAGCTAGCTAGCTTTTCTGCGAGTCAACAAGCTAGCTTTTCTGCTAGTCAACAAGCTAGCTTTTCTGCTAGTCAACAAGCTAGCTTTTCTGCTAGCCAACAAGCTAGCTTTTCTGCTAGTCAACAAGCTAGCTTTTCTGCTAGCCAACAAGCTAGCTTTTTTGCTAGTCAACAAGCTAGCTTTTTTTGCATCTACAGGAATAAGGGAAAATTTATGGCCAGTTGACAAGACGACGTTCTTTTTTGCCACTGGCTCACTTCTCCATGTCTCAAAATGATGCTGGGTGCTAAACCCCCCTCCAAAAAACAGTGAAACATTTAAGCTAGGTACATTGAGCCTAGGATAAAAGTCAGCTCTAAGCAAGGGCCACAAGCAGAGCCCAAAAATGCTGCAGTTTTTACTATCCTTGTAATACAGGCATGATCTCAATCTATTGATTTTTTTTTTCTCTTTTGTCTTAGATTTCATAAAAGTAGTAAATGTGATTTCCTGAAATCTGCAGATGCCCAGTTCTTGTCAACTTTCCCATCACGTTTAGCATCCATAAATATGTTTCTACTTCCAGGTTTTGCTGACCCTCCCCGCGGCCGCCAGGCAGGACTATTTCCCTCTGCTTTCAGAGCCCATGCTTATGCTCGAGCAGCTGCTGATGAACCTGAAGGTGGAGTGGGTGGAGGTGGCGGTGCAAACGCTGCACGGCCTGCTGGTTGGCAACGAGGCCGGCTTCAGCGCAGAGGACATCGATAAGCTCCTGGCGGACTACGCCTGCAAGGCCCTGGACTTCTCTTGCGCCCCCAAAGAGAGGTCGCGTTCAGGTCGGTGGCCCGGTTTCGAACTGAGATCTAAATCACAGTTTTTAGGGCTCTTAATTAACTTTAACCTTCTTATTTCCTGCCTGATTATGGATGGGGTATTTATTTTTGCGGGATAATATTGTTTGTTTTTGGAGCACAATGGCCATCCCAAAAAAAAAACTGCCAGTGACATGAAACCATCAAAATGACATTGTATGGAGTTCTGGTAGTGCCCAAGAAATCTGAGCATATATTTTGGAGGTTTTGATTTTTTTTTTTTTTTCTGTAAAATATTCCCAAATTAATTAATTAAGTATTTAATTAACTTTCAGTGATTTTTCCTTCATCACACTGGATTCCCCTCCCCAAAAAAACACTTCCATTGGAGTCAACTGTAGTAAATTTCTTGTTTTATTATAATTGGATAAAAAATATAAATGTAATAAATAAAAAAGCAATTTTAGACATGCAAAAATAAGTAAAAATTTGGTAATCTTGTACCATCCGGTACAAGATGGTGTCAAGCTGTGCCAAAAGCAAACACCATATTTTTATTTTTTTTTTTCTCAATCTCTGTAAATTCGCTTTATTTTACCTCAGTTGCTTCGATTTCACACATGTAAAAAGGCGGCTGGATGGTTTCCAAAAGTTTGTAATGTCATATCCGATATCTCTTAAAAGTTTACAGGCTGGATAATGAAAAAGAGTTCTGGAAAGGAACGAAAAAGGAAAAAACAAACTATTTTATGTTCCATCTTCATTCTTTCTGCAGCCATAGCAGCTGCTGTGACACTTACACTTCTGATGAAGTTTCCCAGTGGAGTTAACTTTTTTTTTTTTAACAAGATTATTTAAACAGAGTTTATAATTGCTGGGGGAAAACGGAATTAGATTTGGGTATGTCATGCTTCAGAAAGCCCCGTGGAGCTTGTCGCAACAAAATATGCGTCGCCTTGTTTTCCAGACTCCGTCATCAGCCTTCAGGACATGCTGCTGCAGTGTCCCGCGCACGAGCTCAGCACCCAGTCGTTCAGCCAAATCGAATCTCCGGCTTCTTCCTCGAGTGAGACGAACACCCTGCCTTCATGATCCAGTTTCCTTCTACTTGACATGTTTTCACATTTGCTTCCCCTGCGCCCGACGGCAGGCAGCACCCCGACACACACGTCGTCTGCAAACAGCTCGGACAGGGAGAAGGATCGGGCCTCGTCGGAGCGACGCCGGCGCTCGCCCGCGAAGTTCCGGCCCCCAGATCAGCCGCCGGCGCGGAAGGACTGGGTCCCCGACACCCACCACGACCTGTGCATGGTCTGCCAGCGGGAGAGGTTCACCATGGTGAGTGGCAGCAAGAGGTCCAGATGTGGTTCTGATGGTGAAACTGGAAGTTCTCAATGAGATTGAATGAATTCAAGTTATTCATGCAGTGAATTTATAGCAAGCGAACCACAAATAGAAAAGCTGTTTGAGTTTCTAATAAAATAGTTTGCACAATATTCCATGTATCCATTATTTACATTTTGCTTATTTTTTTATTATATATATATATATATATATACATATATATATATATATATATGTTTTGTTTTTTTTTTGTTTTTTTTTTTGTGGTATTTTATGTTTTTGCTCTGGTGCTAGAAGTCACTAAAATACAGGTGTCAAACTTGAGGCCCTTGGGCCAAATCCGGCCCATCATAGCTTTTCATGTGGCCCCATCGGCTTTACGTGGCTGCTAACTCCCACCTGCAGGGGGCAGTGTTTTTTTTTTTTTTTTTGTTTTACTACGCTGCTACTTCAGCCTTACTTGATCGCAAGTTACCGTCATATCTGCAATATTTTCAAATTAGCAATGCAAGATCTGTGATTTTCATTGCAAGAAATCACAAAAACAATAGCAAAATCTGGAAGCCACTGATCAACGTGAAAAGATGTTCAATATTATTTAATTTTAGAAGTCCTTATTGAATGCTTAGGCGGATGTGTGCTTATTTTAAGTTTAATGGGTTTTAATTAATACATTCAGGCACAACCGGCCCATTGAGAACATTGATGATCTTGATGTGGCTCAAAATGAAAATGAGTTTGACATTCCCTGCATGAAAAAAAAGACGGGTTTTTTTTTGGCAACTCGAGGAACAGACTTGACTATTTCCGCCGTCTCCGTCCCTGTTGGTCTTCAGTTCAACAGACGGCATCACTGCCGGAGATGTGGCCGCCTGGTATGCAGCGCGTGTTCGGAGCGGAAGATGCTGCTCGACGGGCGACCAGGAGAGGAAGTCAGAGTCTGCGACCAGTGTTACCTTCACTTCCACCCAGAGTGAGTTCCTTTTTAAGGTGTACACTTTTCTACTTGTTTTAAATACTAACATTTTCATCAAAAACCATGTGCTGACAAAAAGAAAGCAACATTTTCCTTTCGAAAATCAATTTTGCTGCTAAGTTATTGGATATATTAACATTCAATCTCAAAAAGGAAGATATTTATTGCTTTCAATCTATTATTTAGGTTATTCAACCATCTGATTGGAGCAAAGTGTTATGAAAACATCACCACTTGTGGAACGTCTTTGAAAAAAAGCCCTTTAGAAATGCAAAGTGTGGATGCTGACATTAGCATCGAGGACGTCTGCGCTACTGCTACGTGTTTAGCGTTGAGATGCTATTTTAGGAGAGAGTAGTTTCACTGATGGGCTAACTCTTTTTAGCATGACTTTAACAGTCTTTTCCTGCATCCAATCAAATAGTTTTTAGAAGCACAAATGAATCCCAGGTGAGCCAAGACAAGCAGCTTCGTTCTCTGCCGCTGTTGCTTCTGGATGTCGCTTGTGCGTCAAGTTTATGGGCGCACCGGAAGCGTCAAAAACATAGGTTCCAGCTCAGGACTTAAGAAATGAATACAAAATTACCCTTTAAACTCCCAGCCTTCATTTATTTGTAAGTCTTTGTACGTAGTGCCTCGTCCAGTCCAAGCATTTAAAATGTAACTTCCTCCGAGAGGAACCTGTTTTATCAAGTTAAACTCAACTGTCCGTCAAACTCGCCTCCTTTTATATTTTTTTGCAGTTCTGAAGAGGAGTCTGAGTCTGCCGAAGGTACGTTACCGTCCCCATGCCGTTGTTTCAGTAACTCTCGCCTGCGGGGCCTCTGTTTGCTGAGTGGCCTGCCGCTCCTCTGTCTTGTCTCGGAGCAGTCATCGGAAGCCCCGTCGTCTCCCAGGAGCCTCTGGACGGGATGCTGCATCTGCCTGAAGTGGTCCACCGACAGATCCGTCTGAGCACAAGCCCTGCTGAGAACCAGCTGCGGCGGAGCGAGTTCTACTACGAGCAGGTCCGACTTCACATTGTTTGGTTCGACTCTTTTTTTTAAATTTTTTTTTATTGAGGCATAAATAAAAAAATTTCACAACGAAGCGAAGCGACGCGAAATGAAACGTTTCCCATCTTCAGAGCCGTGATTGTGATCTGCTTGAGTGTCGCTAGCTCATACGTAGCCATCTGTTTCCGTACCGCCACCAGGCTCCCAGCGCGCACCTCTGCGTGGCCATCTTGTCTCTGCACAGCGACCAAGCCGCCTGCGGTCACCAGCTCATCAACCACTGCCGCTCCCTGTCCCGGAAACTCACCAACCCGGAGGTGGACGCCTGCCTCCTCACAGACGTCATGCGGCAGCTGCTGTTCAGCGCCAAGCTGATGTTCGTGAAAGTGGGTCAGAGCCACGATCTGGCTTTATGCGACAGGTAGGACTTAGCGGGAAGCTGAGTGTCGAATAGCTTTATAGCTTTATGCACCTGAAAAGGAAAAATACTTTTGATTGAGTTTTGAAGTCCCTCAAAAGTGAACCAACACTGGAAGGTTTACAAAACTGTAGCTCATTGCTGCAACCAGACTGCAACACTTTGAGTCACAGGATGCATGACGTCAAGTGCTTATTTGATATTTCACCACATGACTTCACCCATTTCCCTCGACCTCACTGCGTCCTTAAAGAACGAACGGAGCAGGTTAGAAACGCACACGCCTTCTTCATGTGCGTGTTATTCAACAAAACAAAGTCTTCAGTCAGGGGCTTCTGTAGAACTGCTGTGACACAGACTGCTACAGGAGAGCCTTCTTTCTCACAGCCATCACCATAAACAACAATTCTTTAAGGAACCTTGGATAACATAAGTTCAAACTATATTTGATTTCTATTTGGGATCTATAAACCCTTTTTGAATTGAACTGAATCTTGAATTAGGTTAATTAATCAATTAATTGCATAATTACTTCAAACCAGCTCAATAATTTCCATTCTGATCATCTTAATATTTTTTTCAAGCACAGTTTCGTGGAGACGTCGTAATCCGTTTTATTTACGGTTTCAGTTTTTAACCGGCTTCTTCGCAATAAATCCAAACTTATTTGCCTCGTGAACGTCTTTGTTTTTCTTCACTGACGCCGCGTCGTCATTCCCTCCAAAGGAACGACAGCAACGTGTTAAATCCTCTCTGAATGTCGGCGTCAAAGCTTTGCTTCTTCTCCCCGTTTGCAGCTACATCAGCAAAGTGGACGTGCTGAAGATCCTGGTGCTGGCCAATTACAAATACGTTCCCTCTCTGGACGACATCCTGGAGACGACGGCCGTGACGCGCCTGCGCAATCAGCTGCTGGAGGCCGAGCACTACCAGCTGGCGGTGGAGGTGGGGCTTCCTGCCGTTCTTTGACTCGGCTTCAATTTTTGTCGCCCTTTAACGGATCGGCGGTGACGACGACAACGTCTGCCGGTGTTGCTAGGTGTCGACGAAGAGCGGCCTGGACCCCGGCGGCGTGTGGCAGGCGTGGGCCGTGGGGTCTCTGAAGGCCGGGAACCTTTCCGGAGCCAGGGAGAAGTTTTCCCGCTGCCTGAAGCCTCCGGTGGACCGGAACCAGCTCAATCTGGGCCCACCGTTGCTGCAGGAGATCGTCCATCACCTCGAGACCGCCGTACGGCCCGCTTGCGCCCCGGTGAGAAACTTTTTTTGTTTTGTTTACATATGTATATATAATGGTCCCACTCCTGTCTTTCTGTCAAAACATCACTATTGAGTTTCACACTTTTTAGAAATCAGGGTTTCTCTCATTCTTACAGTTTTATGACATTTAGGCGATCTTGACCCGCTGCTGTCCCAACACAAGTGATCGCACTCGTTTTCGATGAATCGATCCGGTGCTTGTAGTGACGGGCGTAGTAGTCATGTTCTCTGACACATTCAAGCCGCGATTTGGTTCGTCTGTTTGTTAAACCGCCGCCTCCTGCCTCCTCCGTCAGTCGTACGGCGAAGACATCTTGGCGTCGCTCCGGGAGCTGGAGGACGCTCTGAACGAAGTTCGGCCCAGCGGAGCGACAAGACGCCCCGACTCAGAGCAGCTACCTCCACCAGGAGTGTCTCTATTACCTGAAGACGTACGGCCCCCACCTGGCCGTCGTCAGCTTCTACATGCGCCGCAACTGCGACGAGGAAGCCTTGACGTATCTTCTCACCAAGGTGAGGCTCCGTGGTTACGGATTGTCTTCGGGTCGATCCCTCGTGCTGTAGAATCAGACGTTTGTTTGTGTGTGTGTGTGTGTGTGTGTGTGTGTGTGTGTGTGTGTGTGTGTGTGTGTGTGTGCGCACCCCGTCCGGCGGCTCAGGAGTGTGCTGAGGAAGTGTTTCTGGAGGGCGTGTTGCAGCCGTGTCTGGAGCGAGGGCATCTCGGCAAGCTGCAGGGCATCATGGGAAAACTAGAGCCCAGCTTGGACTCGTGGAGCCGCTACCTGATCGCTTCGTGCCAGTTCCTGCAGCGGAAGCAGTACTATCACTGCCTGTACCAGCTGCAGCAGTTCATGATGGTAGGATCTGCTTTAATGTTTGCGTGTTTTGGGGACCAAACACTGTAAAGGTTGAGTTTTTAAATCGTAAGTGAAACCATAATCCGATTTTAATAATGACATTTTTGGATTTTGAGGATTTCATTCTCGTAGCCTGTCCCTAATACTCTCAGAGGGGACAAAAATATGTTTTTACTGTCAGATCTGAATTTAAACGTATTATTTTCTGTTTCCTGCGCAGGATCACGTCCGCGCCGCGATGACCTGCATACGATTCTTCACACATGGAGCGACCTCGTACCTGCAGCTGGGGGAGCAGCAGGTATTTCTGTCTTACTAGGTTTCAAGTGGACTATTTTATTATACATTTTTAGTTTTTTTTTTTTTTGAAAGTTAAGCCTGTGGCTGACTCTTTATGTCGGCGTTCTCCAGCGCTGGTTGGCCAGAGCCAAAGAACACCTGAAGACGTACCTGCAGGAGCAGCAAGGCCGAGGCGCCGGCAGGAGGAAGCCGTCTGTCAGCTCCTTCAGGAAGACGATGTCATCCAGCGACGTGTCCAGGTTATTTGATGAACCTCGTCGGTTTTGCCGTCGCATTTTAAACGGGGGTTTTGCGGCCTCTGTTATTTTGCCTTCAAGGCTTTTGAACGTTTGACGCAGAGACGACTGAACTTCCTGCAGGCACATGAACACAATCGAACTGCAGCTGGAGGTGACTCGCTTCCTGCATCGCTGCGAGGCAGCGGCGTCCTCTGGCGTCCTCCGGGAGATCTCCCTCCGGATCCGGGCCGACTGGATCCGGTCCACCGCCGACGCTGTTCGGTGGGAACCCTATGAAGATGGAGGTCGCCTGCAAGGTGAAGCTGGATGTTTCTGACTCGCCTTCTGAGCCTAATAATCCACTTAGGAATGAAGAGACACATTTTGATGTGATTATAGCCACAAAAAAAAAAAAAGGATTTCAGAAGGGCACTTTTTTGTGCAAAGGGAAAAAAAGGCAGGTGCTCTAGCACCCCCTAGTGTTTGTGTTTAAAGCTGTGTTTCTCTAGCAGCTTTAAAGGCCGTGAGACAAAGTAGCTCAAGAGTTGCCTGGTAAACAACAACTTTCAAGTCTTGCTACTCAAATTGATCGAGGTCTAGACTTTGACTAGGCCATTTTAATTGAACATTTGTTTCGTTGTGGCTTTGACGGCGTCATCCTGCTGACTGTGTGTCCAGGCCAGTGAAACGTTTCGGGAAGCACAGCTAAAAAAAAAATCAAAAAGAAAAAATTATTTATTTCAATTCATGTCTTTGTTGAAGATGTCTTTTATATTGGCAGCATTTTTCTCGAGGGGCTGCCAGTGACATCGGTTTTTTGAACTTTTGTGAACAAATGAACTCTGGAATCATGTTTTTTTTTCCCACTGATGTCACAGGTGATGCTCGGAGGAAAAAACGTAGAGGAAGGGTTCGGCATCGCGTACAGAGTCATCCAGGTCCGTTTATTTAAAAAAAAGCTAAGTCCTGGCGCTACGCCGTGGAGCTCCGATCACAAGAGAGCATTTAAAGTTTTCACTCGACTTCCTCTCCTTTCTCTCCCCGTCTGCCCTCGCAGGACTTCCAGCTGGAGGCGCAGGCCGTGTACAACAAGGCGGGGCACCGGCTCGTCCGGCAGAGGCAGTACGGCGCCATGAAGCAGCTCCTCAAATGCGTGGGCGAGTCGGGCACCGCCACCAGGAGCGACTGCGACGCCCTCATCCTCAGCTGTGTGTCTGTGGCCGATAAGGGCCCGGCTGATGTAAGAGGCAGAAATCGGTAGACGTTAAGCTGCAGGACAAACCGTGACACGCTGTCCGTCTGATTCTCACCTTTGTTTTGGTTCAGGCCAAGGAGCTGGAAATCCTCATCATGGAGATAAAGAGCATAGAAACCAAGGTAGGCCCGTGTTTGTTCTGCTTCAATTCCACTAAGCAGTCTTTCGTGAACTTCGATAAAGGACAAAAGAAAAGAAAAATCTGCTCAATTTTTTATCGCATGCGTCTGAAACTTTCTGTCCCAGATCAAAGCCTACCTGGTGTGCAGCAAGCTGAGGCCGGCGTACCTGCTGGCCGTGAAGCTGGACCCGGGCCGGGCGGGCCCGTTGGTCCAGGAAGTCCTGCAAGCGGCTGAGGGAGCGCAGGACTCGGTGATGCAGAACATCTGCCGCCAGTGGCTCTCGGAGCACAGCAAATCCCCCCCGCCGCGTCAGAGCCGCCCCAGCGCACGGTGAAGAAGGGGAAACTCGTGACGCAACAGGAGTCGCACAAACGTCCGAGCCTTCAGACGCGACGCGCACACTACGTGTTGAAAACACAGCGACTTGAATCTGCCCACTGACATGTTGTTTCTACCCACCACAGCTGGAAGGAGTCGACCTTCCTCCTGTGGGGTGATCGCAGCGATCCTACCCTGCTCATTACGTGCGTTACGCAAACTTATAGGACTTAGTTCATAACCCCCAGACTGAGTCTGCTGACGAGGAAAAGCCACCGAACGTCGTTTTAGATTTCAAGTGATCACGTATTCATTTGAAATAGTTGTGGCGTTCCCCTACAACCAAAGAGGACACGTCTGTGCATCATGTCGGCATTTTGCAGTAATTCTTTCTAAAACTCGTATAACTGACAAGTGATTTTTGTTTTCCTTTCCTTAATTTCAGATGTGAAACTCTTTGAGAATCAATTTTTACCGCTCAAAAAGCGCGTGCTGCTAAGTTGGCGCTAAGCAAACACTGGCGCGAGGCCTGTGTCGACGGTAGAGCCTGTCGGGAAAACCTTTTGTCACGCGAGTCGCTGTGAATCACCACCGTGCCGATTCTCGACAGACGATGTCGCTTTTCACCGGTACGGTATTTTAAAAGGACGGTACTTGACTGAAACGAACGCTGCTGCTCTGCGTTGGCGCGCGTTTGTCTCCTACCTCAGCCTAAAGGGAAAAAACATCCGAAACTTACTGGAGATCCCCTGATAAATGTTACCCTTTTTTTTTTCTATTAACAATATTAATGTCTGTGTGTTTTTGTTTGTCCACTTTCAACGTTCTTTGTCAAAATGTTACATACCTAACAGATATTCTCGTTATCCAGATTAGTTGGACGTGGAGGTTGCAGCTAACGGCTAACTTGTTAGCTTAAATTCCAGTGTCAAAAAAAAGTCACTCTAACTTGTTTGCCCAACCATTGTTTTAGGAACCTTTAATCCGTTGACAGGTTGGAATTCGGATCTTATTTTCATAGCACGCGGAGGCAGGAAGCAGAGCACAGTTCACGATTTTCCCGTGTGAAACACGCAATGAAAGCAGAACGTGTCTTTCCAGTCGCACTAATCGATTAAGTGAAAAATGGAAATGAGAAAACAAATGCTAGCCTTAATGCAGTTCTTGGAATCGTTTTACTTTTCCACTCTGTTTTATTCACTCAGGAAAGTCATTATTGACGCGTCGTCTCCATCCTCCATTGATTCTAAAAACGATTATCGGAGAAAGGGTAGAGGTTTCTAAAATAGTGTTAGCTTAGGCTAACTGTATTTTAGCTTAAGCTAAAACTAATGCTTAAGCTCATTTTTAGCTAGAATTATTAAGCTAACACCTCAAACCTGAAAATGTTACTCTTTCTGGTGCTGATGCTGCTGAATTTACTGCTCGTCACTGATACTCATTCTGAGTCCAGTTCCGGATGCCCCCCTCAGTTCAAACATCAGCAGATATTAAATGTCTCCATCTTCTGGAGAGACAGTGTACATTTCCCCCCCGCCATTTTACAGTTGGGTGTTTTGAAGCTAGCAGCTAGCAGCTGCTAGCATGTCTGAGCATCAGAGTAGCAGTGCAGTAGTTGTTTGACACGGAAATTGGAAGCCCACCCACATTTTCCCGTGAAGGCGCGTGATGGAACCATTTGAAGAATCTAAAATATGGTGGGTTAGTCCACCTTGGGTTAGCCATTAGCTTTAGCCTCTTGTACTCTCTAATGTGGATGAGAAGTTATCTGCTGGAGGAAAGATATTAAGAGGTTCGACATTTTTTTTTTTTTTAGCAAAACCCCTCTTCAAATATCCCAAGCTACCCTTTTAAAGCAGCTGTACAAAGGAATAATTATATTTCAGGGCATTTAAGAACATTTTAACTGTTTAAATTTCAGGTGGGATGCAGGAAGGGATCCACTTTGTTTATGAGATCAGAAACACTGTTGCTTAGTCACTTTTTTTTTTTTTTTTTCTCGTCCTTGTGGTAGACACAGACAGTGTCTGTGCATCAGACGAATTTGTAACAATAAGAGTAAAAAAAAAAAAAAAGAAAAAGAAAAAACCCACACAACGCGCACACCGTCACAAAACCTGAATTTGTTTTCGTTCTCCTGAACCTTCAGGTTCCACTCGTCACTTTTAGAGTTACATTAAATCAGTTACACGTTGTGAGAAGCACCGCCCGGCGGTGGAGATGTTGCGTTGCCTCTTTGCCTTGTGTGTCTCTGCACCAACCTGAAACGTGGACATAAACTTCCCAGAGTAATTACTGAGGAACAAATGAAACCATTTTGGACGAAGATGCCCTCCGTCCCTACTGAACGACGACTGTTGTGTCCCATCACTGCCGCACTTTATACTGAAACCAATAATTAGGGGAAAAGAGAAAAATATCATGAAGTATGTAATTCAGTAACTGCTTTAAAAAAAAAATGCAGGGACTAATGATTTTGTGCTCTGTTTGTCAATTGTGAAATAAAATAATTATTGATACACAGATTTTTGTTGAGGTGTTTATTTCTGGTGTTTGCGGCAGGATTTGGTTTCCTGTGTTGATTGGAGTTTTATCATTGTGGTAAATGTAGTCCTGAATGAATGAAAGGCAATCCTGTCATTAGCATTCCATCTTGAATTTTTTTTCCCGCTGGCAGAGCTCAACAGCCCTGGGTCACCTAGCAACCAGCTGTTTCCTACGGAATGCCTGAAATGTCGAGACGGGTTGAAACTCCCAAGATCTGCACAAGCGCCTCGTTGTCATGTTTCTGTTTATTTACATAAAATGTAAACATTCAACTCTTTACTATGAATGTCAGTTTCGTAAAAGGCGTGTTTTGACTTGTATAAAACAGAGAATGAAAACTCTCGGCAACGACGGACGTGAACAAAAAAACGTCAAGTTGGGAGACGGTCAAATCTGCGGAAATGTGCCAATCGGGACACTCGAAAAAGGGAAAAGTCACGTTCTTGCCTTTTAAAATAAAGAAAACACATTTATGGCTCACACTCACGCTAATAAATGGTAGAATATAATCCCTGCTTTTGACTTTTTTTGTTCTTTTTTTCTTTTTTAGAAAGTTGGCACAAGAGTTGAACTATTTAACTGCAAAATCCTAAGAAATGAGCATGAAATCCTATGGGAATGAAAAAGATGCTGGTCTTTTTACCCTGCATTGACAGCTAATTGTACGCCAGCAGCATTACAAAAAGATCAAGTTTGTTATCAATTTTTTTTGTTGTTTTTTTTGCCATTTGCTGTATTCACATTGTGTTATGAAAATAGAGTCCTAAGATATGAACCGTCGATACAGTAGACTGGTTCTGGTCTAACGAGCTGCAGCAGAGCATCGAAACACCCAAAGTTACTGCATCTTATTTCACAAAGAAAAAAAAAACAAAACAAAACCTTCACATTGTTTTACTTCCTGTAGGACGTACCGAAAAGGAAAGCTTTCGAGTACGGAACACGGAAAAACAAAGAAAACCGAGAAAAAAAAAAAAAAGAAAACCGAGAACAGAACTGTGAGGGACTCCGAGGAAGCCTGAGAAATGTGAGCGTTGCGAAGAGGAGGACTCAGTCCCAGTCGATGCCCAGAAGCTCGCAGCTGACGTCCCACAGTTTGCTGGCTGTCTCCTCACTTCTCCCCTGAGGAGCGACGAAGGCGGGGGCGCAGTCGCTGAAACCGGAGCAAAAAAAAAATCATTATGTAAGAGCTAATAACAGCGTGAGTCACCGCCAGCCGCTCCCGTCGGTATTCATCCTGACTTCACAGAAACGGACCTTCCAAACCCTAATTGATCTGAGCAGAGTGCCGCTAATCTGCACTGTTTTTTTTTTTAAATCCCACCCTTCTATTTAATTTTGTTTTATTTTATTTGACATTAATTAATATTTTGGTAAATGTGCCAGAATGAGCCAAAATGCTACTTTTCCTCTGTTGTCCCTGGACGACGTTCAGACTGTAGCCAAAAACCACCGAGGTTAAAACGACACGACGACACAAAATGTTAACGATAAATACCAGGAAACGACACAAATATCGATAAAAGTTCAAGAAGTAGTTAAAACTACGCTAATCCTTCATTCAGATTTTTATATATTTTTAAGTATTAAATAAAAGATCAAAATTAGTTTAGATTTTGGGTCGGATATTGACTTTGGGTTTCCGAGTCAGAATGCCATGAAGCGACTTGGAACTCATTTATTCATCCGGACACACAAAACTGTTTTTTGACATATATAAGCAGATTCTTTCCGCCTCCTACCTGAAGTGTTTCCCGGACACCGAGTGGAGCTCCTCGGCCACGGCGCAGTACACGCTGGTCTGCGCTCCTTCCAGCGGCGTCTTCAGGAACACGGAGAAGACGGTGAACAGAATCATCATGAGGGTCGAGTGTCGGGTCAGGTCGGAGTTCACCGTGCCCGGGTGGACCGAGTTCACCGTCACGTTGGTGCCTGGGGAGGCGAAACGCGGTTTCAAAACGGCGGCAGGTCGTCTATTCCAACTCAAAACCTGGAAGTGAAAGACATCCGGGTTCCGCGCCGCGATTATTTGTTACTCTCTATAAAAATGTGTTAAATTTTTCCTCCACGGAAATTAAACCAGGAAGCCCTGTTGTCTTTGAAAGCTCACTTTTTCCCTTTACCTTCAATCAAAAGTGCAATTTCTGCACTATTAATTTTTTCTTTTTCAGTTTTTTAATGTTTTTCTTTTTTTTTTTTTTTACATATAAATAAGAATTACAGTTTAAGTCGAAGTTTTTGGGTCAAAAGTGCTTTTTCCCGCCAAAAGTCGATGACATTCAGCTCAAGTCGAACTCGATCGACTGCTCCTCCCGCCAAACCGTCCAGATCAAATGAACGCAATCTAAATCGAAATGAAGGAAAATTAAGTTTTATTTCACAAACTGGGAGCTTTTGGCAAATTACAGTGGGAGGAATTTGAACCGCGCTGCCTCCGTTAAACCCAGATCAGACGTAGCAAAACCCAAAAGTCTCCTCAGCAGTTTGTTTTTGCCTGTGGCATTCATCTGACATTTTTTATGGAAAGTAATCTGTATCTATTTACAGAAACCTACGCGAAGCATTATTTTATTTATTTAAGTCACTTTTTTTTTTTAAGCGTCCCCATTCTAACTTTTTGTTGTTTTTTTTTGGAGTGTAGAGGTCACCTGTCTGTTCTCCCGTGTGTTGTTTGAGCGTCTGTGTACCTTTCAGCCTGCGGGCCAGCTCCCTGGCAAACAGCACATTTGCCAGTTTGCTCTGGCAGTATGCTAGCCCGCTGTTGTAGCTGCCCTGGCTGTGAAGGTCGTGGAAACGGATCCAGCCGAAGTTGTGTGCCAGCGACGACACCACCACGATGCGGGCCGGCGCGCTGCGCCTCAGCAGGCCGATCAGGAGGTACGTCAACAGGAAGTGACCTGAGGGAAATGCACAAGGCCCAAGCCAACGCCATTGGTGAAGTGCTTTGGGTCGTTGTTATGAACTCGTGACGCCGGTCCGTGGATCAAATGGAAAAGCGTCAAAACGCAAGATACGTGTGGATTAACACAAAGTAAATAAAAATCCCAGAATAAAACCTTCACTGACTAAAATTTCAGAACCGCTGAATGTTTTCCAGCAATAAAAATTTATTTACCCAAGTAAATAGGTAAATAAATCACAACTTATTCAAGCTAACTGAGCTATATATATATATTTTTTTGCACAATCAATTCTCCTTTAATAGGAAGACAAATGACTACAAATGCATCCATCAGAGTTTTTGTTTTAGCCAATGTCAAAAGTCTGTTTTGAAGACGGTGACATTTGGCTTGACGATCCACATTTTGGCCAGTCCCGGTTTCTCTATAGGACATTTCGGACGTTCGTCTGCAACCGAATCTGGAGGTGGGCCAATAAATCGATCCAGATTTCTTCAACTTTAGTTAGATGCGAAATCGCACGAGACAGCTTCGTCTCCGTTTCGGACCCACCTAAATGGTTGACTCCGATGTGCATCTCGAAGCCGTCGATTGTTTTCGTGTAGGGACACATCATCACTCCGGCATTGTTGATGAGTATGTGAAGGTGGTTGACCTCTGAACAAAAACAAAACGTCGCGTTAGATGACGACGAACTCCAGCCGCCTGCGAGCAGCTGAGGCCGAACGCTTCTGCGTCGCTCACCTCTCAGGAACTTCTGAGCGAACGCTCGTATGGAGCAGGTGTCTGCCAAATCCAGCTCCCGCACTTCCACTTTGGCTTCAGAGTACGCGGCTCGTATGCTGGCGGCGGCCTCCTCGCCCTTTTCCACGTCTCGGCACGCCATTATCACCCGAGCGCCTGACATGTTCAAGACAAGAGAGGCAGAAAAAAACGATTTGAAAGCATCAGAATGAAATCTAAGAGAACCGATCCACAAGGACTCCGCTCTGAGTGGGATTATGTTTCCATACAAGTAGGGCCATTATCTAGAACAATCAAGTTACTGTGTTACCTTCTACAGTTATAGAAAATCGATATGTCAAACATAATTTAAAAAAAAAATTATAAATTAAAAAAATTTAACGTCTTGAAATTAGGTTTCTGTCTCTTTAAGAAGCTCCTGCTCTTTCTGAAACTCCGCCTCCAGGAGTTTTTAAACCAGCATTTCATCTACAAGTAGCTAGTATAATGAGCTCAGCAGATATGGAGTTCCACTGGGTGTTTGCTAATTGCTGCTGGCTAGTCTGAAGGAGCTCAGTGGTGGAATCTCAAGGATTAGGAGAGGATTCCTCAAACATGCATTAAAGAAGCAAGGCAACCAGGTATGTTTTTGAGCACATTTCATACAATACTGTCCCTTAAACAAATGCTGTGTTGTTTAGCAGGTGTACAAGATGCAATTATAGTTATTATGATCAATGTTATCATTTAGAAATATTGTTACTCTTCAGAATAATGGACCCCAAATGTAAGCCCACCTCGCACCGCCAGGTCCAGGGCCGTCTCTTTCCCGATGCCAGTGTTGGCCCCGGTGATGAGCGCCGTCTTCCCGTCCAGACGTGCCGTGGATTGGCACGCCGCTCCCGCCGCATACCTTCTGTTTGGAAACACAGAGCGGCTCGTGACGTCCACGCAGTGCCACGGTTTAAAAAAAAAAAAAAAAAACTTGAGCTGGACGGGTTAATTATTCATGGCAAAACTTGGGACCGCGCGACGTCGAGCTTTCCGAGCTCGCGTGAACCCACGCCACCGCGCGGCACCGCCCCGCGACCAATGGCGCGTCGGAGTGATGCATGCAGATGCAACTCCTCCCACGCGCAGCCTCCTGATAGGCCCCAGCAGCTCAGACGGAAGACCGCCGGATCACCTCCGTGCAAACACTCCATCAATCCGTTTCATTGATTTCCAGCTCCCACATTCCTTCATTGTGCAGGAAACTTACAAATCGTGCATTTAAATAAAAATAATAATAATTTGAAAACAAACAAACAAACAAACAAACAGGTATACTCAAACGCAGAAGGGAAACGGGCCAACGGGGACAAATGGACAATGTAGAACTAATTACATCAGTGCGATGCGATATCTGGTCCACCACAGCATCATCTGGCCGGGGAATGTGGATTCCCAGCAGAATAAAGGCGCTCACCGTATATGTGGGGCGAATAAAATCACCAGAAGCGTCACCACTCCGAGGCCCGCGATAATTAACAGGACGAACATCACGCCGCGGATCTCTGAGCCTGGCTGTCCCCTTCTAGAAGATGCAACTGATGTGTGTAGGCAGAACAGCTGATGTCAAAGCAGGACGGGGTGCAAAGCGAGACGGGAGGGAAACGGACTCACGGTCCGAACGGGATCATGGGATTGTAGTTTTTAAAGCCAGGGATAAAAAAACCCAACAACCCACAAATGTGGAAATTATGACCATCACATTTTAATAACAACTTATGAGATACATAATGTAACTATATTACATATAGTTAATGTTATATTTAACATTAACTATATTAACTATATATATACACACACAAAGTAAAAAAGTTATTTAGTTATCTATCTTGGTAATAATAACTGATTATGACTTACGGATAAATCATAATCAGATAATCGGATAATCATCTTGTACATTTGTTTTTTATTTCATTTGTTTTTCTTTCTAAATCATATGGACTACTTTTTGTGTCAAAACAAAGACTTTCCATTCCATTCCCACATAAAATAAATAAGCGGTACCTCTATGTTTTTCTGCTCCACTGTATTCTAAAAGAAAAAAGAACGAACAAAAAATATTGCGTTTTATTGTCAGTTAATAACAGCATTACCCCCATCACCTTTAATTAGCTTAATTTATAAATCATTGACAAAGGCATTGGCAATGATTTAACTCTCCAAACTAATTCTGAATCACAGTCATAAAAATCAGGGATTCGTTATTTAAGTTTAAACTTTAAAATGCCACTGTTTGAATGTTTCATTTTCAATTCATATCGACATTCTATCAATGTCATATTGACGTTAGTATAAACAAAAGAGGAAATACCGCGATAAAACCACACATTCTAGAAAACTACACTTCCCAAAGATTTTCACAACGACTGCCCGCGTTAGTGCCTGATTAAAACAAAAAAGCCTCAGCTCTTTCACGCTGCTATTGAACAGCATTTATTGTTAAATTTATATAATAAGCTATCAGTAATATAACATTTGAATTTTACCATATTTAACACACAACCAGATAACATTTATATTCTTGTTGAGAAGTTCAAGGCGCTGCGCGTCACGCGCGTCGTCATGCGGAAGAGTCTCGGGGTTCTGATTATAGCCGAAGCAAAACTGTCGGATTTTCTTGAGCTCGCAATTGTTTCTGTCTTGCTCGAAAAGCCGGAGTCTCGCAATAAGCCCCCAGCGGACCTGCGTTTAAAGTAGAAATGTCGTCGGAAGAGTTTGAGAAGCTGCATGAGATGTACAGGTCGCTGTATGACGAGCAGAAGCTCATTCCGGAGAGGGCTATGGCCAGCCACGGAGGTAAACACTGTGAACGCACAACCAGCGTAATTCGTTTAAAACAGGCTCTGTGCTGTGAGCGTTGAGTTTGTGCTGTCTCAAATGCAGAGGAGAGGAAGAGGCTGGTGAGGACATTTGATGAGAGACAGGGGGAGGCTGAGGAAGTGGTGAGTTACTGTCTGTTTACCTTTTAAATGGCACTGAATTGGAAACGCGTCTCTCCAGGTTTGATCAACTCTGCGCCCACAATCTGTCATATATAAACCAACAACTCCAACGTACTTATTGGGATTTTATTTGATGGACCAACACAAAGCGGTGCACAATTGCAAGGTAGAAGGAAATGAATGCCAAATTAGAAATCTGGAAAGTGTGGAGTGCATTTCTATTCTGTCCATTTGGGCCAATGCTTTGTAGAGCCTTCCTTCATAGATCACCATTTCGCAGTCAACATTCAACAAAGATTTTGCGGCGTGCAGCCCAAATTTAACCCAATCCATCTTCTCATTAACCCTGATCAGCTTCTTTGGATCTGCCATCGTTGCTCACTAAGTTAATCGGTTGCAGTGAATTGTATTTAGAGCGAAGGGGGATGAATACAAATGCCTTTCACAGTTTTTTTTTTTTTTTTTTTTCAACAGTTTTGTTGTCAAAACCCAAGTAGCCTTTCTTTCCATTTCACAAAAATGCAATATTTAGTGTTCAAATGTTTCATTGATGCCAGTCAAATCGAATGTTTGTGTTTGCAAAGCAACAATATTTGTAAAAGTGGGGGGGGAATAAATTTTTTGGACACTGAAAGTGTCCTGCCCCTTTAAATTAGAAACCTTGTAGCCGCAGAGCAGGATAACTTAATCGTCTGGGTGTCGAACTCATTTTTATTTTGGGCCGTATCAAAAAATCAGAGTGTTCTTAAAAGGCCCGTTGTGCCACAATACAATTAAATTGTTAAAGTATCAATAAAAAGCTGTTCCTTCGGGAATTGTGATTGTTTTTAATTGTGATTGTTTGTAATTTTTACAATGTTTGCACTCATGTAAGATGTTAAATGCGACTCTTTATCACTCAAAGCTTTTAAGAAAATTTGCTGTAAAATCAGAAAGAAGAAAATATGGGAATTTGTTGATTTTTTGTGTGAATTTAGTAGATTTGTGAAAAGCTGGAGGGAATTATTTATGTAATTTGGAGTCTCAGGGCCCCACATAAAAATCTACGGTGTGCCAGATTTGGCCCCCGGGCTTTGAGTTCGACACATGCGGATCTTCCTATGTTTCGTGGCATTGCTCATCTTTTTATTTATTTTTATTTTGTTCCCTTTTTTCTTTTTTTGCTCCAGTTACAAGGAATGGAAGAGGAGTTGCGTGGCGCTCCTTCTTCGTACAGAAACGCGATGAGTGCAAAGCTGCGCCTCTACCGCCGGGATCTCGGCAAGCTGCAGAGGGACATGAAAACCTCGGCGCCAGGGTTCAGCTCCTCGTCCCAGACAGCCCAGGGAAGCCATCCGAGCATTTACTCGTCTCAAAATCAACAAAGTGTGAGCATCAAAATTCCCACGCTACGTACCTAATCGAAAACACTCACTTGAATCTAATTCACCCTGTTTTGACGATGCCACTTCGCTCTACCTCTGCAGACACACTTGCAGTCCCAGAGAGCTCTTCTACTCCAGGGAACGGAGTACCTGAACAACGCCACCCAGAGCATCGAGCGAAGCCAGCGCATCGCCGCGGAGACGGATCAGATCGGCACGGATATTATCGAGGAGCTGGGAGAGCAGCGGGAGCAGCTGGACCGGACCAGAGACAGAGTGAGTTGACAGGGTGGCATCTGTGCAGGAAAATGTAGCCAGGTGGCAATGAGCGCGTGACGGCAGAGGAGAAACTGACTGCGATGTTGTTGCTAGACGACGACTCGTCAAACGTACGTTATTTAAAAATGTGTTTTGGTTTTTCTCCGTTCAGCTGATGAATACAGGAGAGAACCTCAGCCGGAGTAGAAAAATCCTTCGATCCATGTCACGACGGTGAGTAACACAGCGTAGATTAACTCTCCAGTTAATGTCACCATGTACTGACGCTTAAAGCAGCTTCAGCATAAATTCATCTTTTATTGACATAGATTGCTTTTCAGCTTCCTCTGATTTTTGCCTTTGTGTTTTTAAGCTGATTTCCTTCGTAGGTGTTCATCGACAACGTAAGCAGAGTTTCTCTTTGTGTGCTTCCTTCCCGTCCTCTAGCCTGATGACGAACAAGCTGCTGTTGGCCGTCATCATTCTGATGGAGCTGGGCATTCTGGGTGCTGTGATCTACCTGAAGTTCTTCCGAAAATGAAGAGAACAATGTCATCTGCAAACAGGCGGCGCTCTGAATCCAGAGCCAGCAAAATCCCGCGGACGTTAAACTAAACACTGTCTCTTTCAGCTGTACGGTAGCAATAATACTCGTCTGTCGTTCCTGCGGCTCCTTCGAAGCGATGAACTTTTTCTAAGACTGGGTCTGTATCCATCGGCTATTGGGACGAGGGTGTTGAATATTCAAAGCCGTTAATGGGGCAAAACCCGCAGAAACGACCCCGAACTGACATTTGCACTCTTCTCACCGTCTCTTAACGCCAGTGATGTCCAGCAGGGCGATGATCCGGACATGTGCGCCGGGCGCCAACGAAGCTGCGTCAACCCTCCTTGCCCATCGTTGAAGGAAGTGAAAACTGACTAGAGATGGAAATCAAAGAATTGACACCCGCTGACTTTGTTTTGCGGCGTTGTGCCGGTTTTCCAAATCGGAGCAAAGCCCCAAAACCATTAGATGCTGAATGTGAACTAGGAGTGAATGGGAAGTCTTCATGCAGCTGCTTTATTCCTAACTGTACATCTAATCAGTATACTCTCATGAGTCCTTATTTAAAAGTATTCACGTAATTAAAGATCATATTTGACCTCAGATGGCATTGTATCCAGTGTTTTAAGAAGGATGAGACATCCGCTGTGGATTTACACACCGGTGGGGAAGCAACATTTGCTACTATGAGATTTACTCTCAAATAAGCGTTGATAAGGCTATTTCTGGTGTGCCGCTAGTGAAGCGGCACATCTGCCGTGGTGTTCCTCGGCAAACTTTCCTGGAAACACGGCGAGAAATAAAAACATGTTTGGTGACCTGGTTTTCTCTGCGCTGCAAACATGCGGCTTACACAACACCATTTACATGAGCCCACTTGAATTTTCCAGGTAACAAAAAATGTTTCCTCGACTCACAAATCCATTCGAGCTGTTGATATCAGGAGTTTTATTTTTAATAAATAAATAAATAGATATCTAATTTTTCAAATGTAATATTTTATTTTAATATTTAATTAGAATAAATATTAAATGTATTTAATTTTTAATTAGACTATTTAAAAATATAGTTAAATTTTAAACTAAAAATATAGTTAAATTTTTTAATTTTTTTTTTTACTATTTTTTTAGGTTTTATCTTCAGGGTGAAGATTCAACATAATCAAATATTTCACCATATATGTCCACAAAATGTAGTCTCAGTCTAAAAGTGAAGGCCACAAACTACTACAGGTCTCATATAAATATATCATGTTTTTTTTTTTCTCCCAGCGTTTCAGTGAATGCTTAATGTTGTCTGTGAGACAGTCAGACTGTGGTCTGTTTGTCAGGTTGTTGCATTTTGAGTCCTCCATCTGTGTCTTTTTGGACTTTCAGGAGCTTTTTCCTGAACTAAATCTGTTGAAGTATGTGTTCAGAGCATTTGCTCTGTCCATACTTGCAGCTATCTGATCTGTAAGATAGCTGCAAGTGGTGGCTTGCAGCCTGTGAGCTTCTTCATTGATCTCACTGTTCTGGTGGGGATGTTGTTGTCCACACAGACGTTGATGTCGTCAGTCACACACTCAGTTCTCTCCAGGTGGCTGGCAAAGAGCGATCCAATCTGTTGCATAACAAAATTCCACGAGAGATCTCAGGGTTTCTTAGCCACATGTCCAAACCCCTGATATCGTCCCCACTCGGGTTTATTTGGCAACAACGATATTGCTGGAAGCAAGAGTCTAGAAATTGAAGTATTTTCTAGTTTTGAATAAGTAAGGAAAGACAAAAAGAAAAATAAGACACTCCCTGATGTGTTTGTCCATCTATCAGTCAATATGTCCATCCATTGGTCAAGCTTTCTCTACCGTCTGTCCATTATCAGCCATACTAATCAGCCACCAATCTGTCCGTCTATCCTTCCTTACAGGAATAAGGTACTGACTGAACTTTGAAAACCAGAGACTGGGAGGGTAAAAATCTAGATTTAGATTGAACAGGAACCTTCTGTACAATGTGTTGCTTTTGCTAATACAAAAAAGAAAATTATTTCAAACACATCTGTTCTTCTATTGCACAAATAGGTCTAAGAATTACATTGACTGTGATTTCAGATGGACTCTCCCAGTTTTTTTTGTGTTTGTAACACAACCTTAAATTAAGATACCTTTCATTTAAGGGGACCTTATTTACGGTCCCCTTAAATAAAGTCTGTGTCCATTTGTGCCAAACCGTATCCGTTTCTGGCAGCAAAATACCATTAAGAAACACACGAACAGCCCAACGTATGGTTTGAGTTTCTCCTTTTCTCTAATGTTAGACTTTTCGTTGAGCCATAATTTCATGAAACTAAAAATAAAGCGACACCAGGAGATGTATACAAACCAACATTTATTCACACTCATCATGGAAGACCAAAATAAGTTCTCTTTGTAAATAATCATCAAGGCTTCATCTTCAAGTAGAAGCAACAAACCGCCACGAGTCTTTCTCCCAGTGTTTGGGTGAATGCTAAATGTTGTTTTGTTTTTTTTGTTGTTGTTTTTAATGATCTTTTAAATATTTAAAGTGCATGTACTGCTACCAATGTAAACTCAATACAGTAACCACAGCTGGTCCAAAAAGTAAAAAGTGACGTTACTACAGTAGTTTTAAACTATCTGGCACAGCCACGAAAAAATAAGAGTCCATATCAGACTGTGAACTTTGAAGAAAATGAAACTATTTCATGCTTTTGAGGCAGGTACCTCCTTATATTTTAAAACACTTCATACAAATAAACAAAAGTGGATTAGTATTGCTTTTCAGATAAACAGCAGTTTCATCAAACAGTCCAGTCCTTACAAATCACGTTGAAGCCTTTCCTCAGCATGACCAACATGAAGACATTTCAAGCCCTTTCGTTTTGTTCTCTCGCTTACGGATCCAGAAATTCCCTTGCTTTCCACCAGAGTTTAAACAACCGCAGAAAGTAAAAACAATGGAATGGTCAGTCATGGCTTAAAGTTCAGAGAGCTCTCGATTCTCAAAGCTCTCAGAGGCAGAGCTGCTCCGTGTCGCTTTTCTCCGCGGGGATGGAGGCGTGAGCGCCCTCTCTCGTCTGGCCCAGGGACGACGCGATGACGTCCACCGCTAAGGACGCGGTGGCCTCCACCGCTTCCTGGTTCGCCCCCAGGATGGGGTTCACTTCCACCAGGTCGATGGCCGACAGCAGACCTACGCATCGGCACAGGAACATGTTGGACTCCAAACGTTGAGGATCTATATAGTTACAAAGGAGCGTTGTTGCAGACGGCGGTACCTGTGTTGTGAATCTCCTCTGTCAGGTAGATCCCCTCTCTGTAAGTCAATCCGCCGTTGACCGGCGTTCCCGTGGCAGGAGCCAGAGACGGGTCGAACGCGTCAATGTCGAAGCTTAAGTGGATCGGTCGCTGTTTCCTGCGCGTGATGACAAAAGGTGAATTCAAGGCGCCTTCGAATTCAATCAGCACTCCGATCGTGATCGGTAAGTATTCGCTACCTTGCCAGCAGATGGTCCAGAGCGACTTCCATGACCCTCTGGATGCCTAGTCTGTCAATATCCCTCATGGTGAAGTACTGGATGCCAAGGCTCTTTAGGATGTGGCTGAAACAAAGCGTGCCAATAATGTTTTTTTGCAATGCTTGCTTGAAGGAAAAAAAATCTGTTACACGTGAAAGATATTTTAAGTAAAAGGGGGTAGTAGGGTACTCACTGCTCTCCCGGGTCGACGTCCCGGAGTCCGATGTACACCAGATCCCGTGAAGAGAGGAACGGTTTAGTCCAGGAGAATCCAGGGATGTCATGCATCTGGGGGTGCAGATGGAAACACTGTTATTAAATTCATAACTAGAGCTTTGTTAGACAAGGAAAGAAGAAAAATAAATAAATAATCCAGAATTTATCAGGATTTTTATTAGAAATTTGTGGTTGTGCAGACCTGTAAGACCTTTCGCCACCCTTCTCACCTTGTCTTGCAGCTCTTTGAGCATGAACGCCACCGGCTGGCCGTGGAGGTTTCCTGTCGGCGACGTCATGGGCGTGTTTATATCTGCGTGAGCGTCGACCCAGATGACACACAGATCGGGGCACTGCTGGGCGTGGCCGCTCACTGATCCAATGGCGAGGCTGGGAAAGGCGACAAGCGGTCGTAAAATGCTTCTCCGCGCAGAATATTCTGTGCTCAGTGAGGAGCCGTTTCTTTTTTTCCCCCCTCCTTTCTCTTTTTGGAGATTAATACCTGTGATCTCCCCCCAACATGACCAGAGTGTGCCCGGCGCCGACGGCTCTGCTCACTGCGCGGGAGAGCTTTTGGCAGGCGCCGCCCACGCTTCTCGGGGACTTCACGTTCATGTGGGGCTCGTCCGTCTCCGGGAGGTGGAAGCTGAGGTCCCCGAAGTCATGAACGGAGTAGTCTGAGAAAATGAAATATGCCGTCACTCTCCATCACGAGCCGGACAAAAGCTGCAGCACTTAACTTTTATTTTGAAAAAAATATATATTCTTTTTACATATTTGTTAAAACTTTCAACATGTCTTGACAGTTTGTGAAACACTCTGATTAGAATCCATGTTACATCACAACAGCATTGCCATCAGTAAGTACAGTTTTACTTTCCCTTGTCGTGGTTTAGTTTTAGAAGAATTAAAAGTCTTAAAAACTGAAATATTTTGTGCCGTAAAACCAAACGTGTCGTTCGAAGCTGTTAAACGCAAAAAAACTAAGCTCCCGCCGCCCCAGAAAAGAAACCGCCCTGGGACCGCCGCCCGTATCAGAAACCGCTCGCTATCTGCAGAGCATGAAACCCGCCACCCCTTAATTGTTCAATGCAATCTGGACAGTTGCACGGCGTGAACACCAGGGGTCAGACGCCTCCTCACAGGGATTTGCCTGACCCCACAGCCCTTAAGAGGGATGAGTCACCGGCTGCCAGTGGAACATTAGTGACGGGGCACTTTCCACTTGTCCTGATTCCCGCTCGGGTTTCAGTGACGGCGCCTCGCACCGTGCAAAGTTGCTGCAGACTTAAGAACTTGAGGAAGAAAAAAAAAAACAAACCCGAACTCCAGGGAGGATGATAGACTGTGAACAATTTTCCATGTTTAAAGGCCAACAGGGTTGAAAACATAAACCCTGTTAGCGGTGTCAGATTACTCTGCTGATCTAAGGGCTACCCGCCTGGTTGATTACTATTCGTGAGGCAGGACAGGAATAGCTTTGACCTGATGTAACAGCGAGCATCTCTTACAGGACAGACCGAGGACAGTGTGGATGGTCTATCTGCTGGTTCTGTCAAATCACCAACTCTTACAGCGTACTGTTTATTGCTCAGAAGGTCTTGCTATGATTGCTAAGGCACAAATACACAAGACACTGTATGAACAACCGACTTTAAGGTTCAGGGATGGCACGATATGTAGTTGGGTTGGTGTTCAGTTGCAGATACTGGACTCCAGCTGGGGCTTTTTCGCCGCCGGGAGGCTAATTTTCACTCCAGTTGCCTTAAACTTCAATGAATTGAGATCTTTTGATGAAGAAGTGGAGAAAAATCTTTTCACGTTGCCCATTTTCACACAGCGTACTTGCCGCCGTGTACAGAAAAGAAAGACTTTCCTTCGCAATTCTTCATAATAGTCGTATCATCAGATAGCCCTGCTAATTGTTTGCATGTGCGCTTAAATCGTCCTGCTGACTGCAATGCAAGCCTATTATTTGTTTCATCATTTTAAGCACATTTTACAACAGAAATGTTGACATCAGTAGGACTGAACATTTCCTAAGTAACTACTTATTGTAGATCAGTCACATTGTTTTGTAACTGCTAACTTCTCAAGACCAAATATTAGAAAGTTTACGATGCAAATGAAACCTGTCCAGACAGGTTTATTTGTCTGGAATTGGGTACAATTTGTTTTCACTAGGCCTAGCTTAAAGCCCGACTCTGCTCACAAGCTTTGAAACTAAGTTGGACTTACTCTGTAAAAGTCAACAGCCAACACATGCAGATTTCCCTTCTGATTTCATCCGATGTCTGGGAGCAACAGTTGGTCGGATTACTTGGCAGTCGTTGCTTCGCGCCTTGCCAGATTGAAAGCAAACACGGCTATGAAGGCTATTATATAATTTCACAGAGCCACTGGCATCAAAGACATTCGATCCGTTCGCCTTCTTTATTTATAGTCGTACAGTTAGAGGTACTGAACAGGTGACGACTGTCATACGTTTTATTTCAATCAGTTTCAGTAAATATTGTTGAATATTCTCCAAGTGGAGGTGCTACGTCCAAATAACTCAATTACGTTGGAAATAAACTACTTACTAATATTGTTTTTTCCTTCAGAGCCTGTCCTTCCAAACTATAAAGAAATACGTACAAGCATATTTAAATCTATTTGCGTACCCATTCTAGATTTCTATATATTGACATGTATTTTTAGTCACGCTTGTAGTTTTTCAGTATTTTTTTTTTTCTGTGTACTCTGGTAACCAAACAACAGCATTTTGTTGCCAGATTTGCCGTCACGTCTGTGTGCGATGACGTTAACGTAAATCAATCGAGATGGAGCGTACACCATTTCCATGACAACCCCAGCTAAGAGCTGCGCTTCATTCAGAACAGCCGGCTAAGGGTTGAGGAGCGCGTCTTGCTAGCAAGCGAGGGCAGTCGCTGAGGTAGCTAAAGCTGGATACAAACCTCAGTTTTGGCTCCAAACCAAACTTGTTCGACCACATTACTTACCGCCTTTATGGTTAATAGTCCCATTTCATTGCTATGCTGATGACTGACAAATGTATTTCCCTGTGAAGTCTCCTTCACGCATCGACAAGATTAAAGCGTGTTCGCACTTGAATTTTGAACGTTTTGCTGAAAAATGGAAAAAAATTGTTTTCATTTTTAACAGGCGACTGTGTGTGAACCCAGTGACCCGTGTAAGTTCTCTGCTGACTTGATCTTCTTATGATCATGTATAAGACTGTTATTATACAATAAAAAGGTTTATTTTTGGGGGTTTTTTTATGTTGTGTGGCACAGAAATACATCAACTTTCAGTGAAAGTAGTTGAGGTAGTTCCGGCGCTGAATAAAGAATTTCGATATCCATCTTTAGCTGGTTTAGCGAGTGCCGTTTCCAATTGACCTCTGTCGTCAAGGAAACCGTTCAAAGACTACTCAGGTTCAATTCAAATATACTTGATTGCTCCTAAAGAGAAATTAAAATGCTGCTATAATTCATGTCGATTCAAAATTTCATGAATAGTAGACTTAAAAGATTTTTTTTTTTTTTTTTTTTACTAATTTAGTACCATTTTTGCCTTAATCATAAACAATTTTAGAAATATGTTTCACGTTTGTTTTAGTACTTCAAAGAGTCAGAGAAAGTGTCATACATTCACTGGAGGACCCAGAATTTATGACTGAACTGAACATGTTTGAACATGAACATGTTTGGGCGACTGTGGTTGTGTGGCAGAGTTGTTGTCTTGCAATCGGAAGGTTGAAGGTTCGATTCCAGCTTTTTCCTGCCACATGTCGATGTGCCTCTGGGCAAGGCACTCAACCCCAAAATTGCCTACCGGTCTGCGTATCGGTGTATGAATGTGACTCTAGTGTAAAGCGCTTTCAGTGGTCAAAATGACTGGAAAAGCGCTATATAAGTTCAGTCCATTAAGTCCATTTAATCTAAAGATTACAGTTGTAAAACTTCCCTTAACAACCTGATCAGCCATATTTTGTATCGATCGACACAATCCTTAGGTTTTAAATGCACGATAACGACGATTGTTTTGAATCAGATGCTAAATACCTGTCATTTATTAAATATTTCGTACTTAAGAGACCAAATAAAACAGAATAACTTTGACTCATTTTTGTTGTTGTAGATTGTGCATTTGGCCCATTTTACACACCTGTTCCACATTGCAGAGGCAAAAGATATTGAAGTTGCTAACTTGTTTATTGTCTCCAGATGTTACTTTCAAATAGTCAAACAACACGCCACACTCGAATACTGATCGCCATTAAAAAAAAATGCAAAGTAACTAGAGCATCTTTGCTTGTTTACTATTCGTTTAAGGTTAAAAACAGCTCACGGGAACAAAGACTTGCTGCGAGCTTAACCACAAATGACGCTAATAAAAGTTGGCACAGTGCTGCTGGTTTCATCTGGTTTTGCCATGTTGGCACATAGGGCCCCGGAATAAAAACCTACTTAGGACCCCCAAAAAAGACTTGGGCCGGCCCTGGTCATCCCAACCATCAGTTCACAGTGAACTCAGTTTACACATTTTAACTGTAAATAGAAATGATGAAGACTCTGGGTTTTTTTTTTTCCTTTCCAAGAGAGCAACAAATGCGAACCACTTTGCGTTGATCTAACGCACAAAATCCCTGTTAGTTGTGTTTTAATTATGCTCAAAATGGTGGGAGTCCGTTGGCAAGGCAGTGAAATACACAACATCCATGCAGTTGTCCAGATCGTGGATGACCACAACTTTTGAATCACAGCTTACCGTCACGCTTTGGCCGCTTCTGTCATTGATCCGATATTAATCGTGACGCACAGCATCGTGACAGAAAACAATCGCGGGTTTTTTTGGTTTGTTTTTTCTGAGTGAGGCGTTCGATTTGTCCACCCGCTGCAGCTGCTGTTGGACGTATAGTCCGAAAACAGTGGCAACAGTGACAACAAAAAAAAAAAAAAAAAAAAAAAAAGAAAGTTCAGAAATGAGTCACCATCCGAGCATCTGCAAAAAGCCTGAGGAAAGCGTGAGTAATACCGACATGTGGATTTCATATTGGGGGGGGGACTCACAACGTGTCTCGTCAGCCAAATGTCCGCGATGGCGAAAGGGTTAAAAAAAAAAAAGATGAAATCAGAGCAAACCAAAACGTAAGACGGCGCCTCATTTCTACACGTGTGTGTATATTTATCCCGTCACCCGGTGATGTAACAAGTTCGGAGAAAACCGGATGTAGAAGTTCAGACAGCCGGCGTTGCATAACTCTGCGGAACCGGCCGCTACCGTTCCGACCTTCCCGGCTTTCGTCCCACTACCCAAGCTGGACAGCCTCTCGACGAGACCCGCGTCTCTGATAACTTTGGGTCCGTGCTCCACTCCTCCTCTTTTCTGCATTCAAAGTGGAAGAGAGAGAGAGAGGGGGGGGGAAACAGAATGAGTCGACGGACACATGAATGAGTGAGAGTGATGGGTAAGCGCGAGAGCGCTCCTCTACCTGTCCTTTGGAGAACGGGGCTCCCAGTATGGCCACAGACTGAGCCCTGCTTTGCTGGCAGGTTTGTCTGAGTTGAGTCCGGAGGAGACGGGAGAGCGGTCCTCTCAGAGCCATTTTTCTCCTTCTGTTATCCTCGCCGCGACAAATAAATACAGAATAAAATTAATAAATACAACCAAACCCTCGGTGTCTTCAGTCACGGAGCGAAGGGTTCCGATGAAAGCCCGGCGGAGAGTTCTGCTGGCGGATGCTGTGCTGTCGGTGCCGGACGGAGAGGGAGGGGGGACGGGGGGCGAGTTTTATGGCATCCGACGCCTGTTTAATATTCATGAGGTTAGAGAGCGAGACACGCAAGAAGTGGGCGCAGCGGAGCCAACGCGCCCTAATTTAATCACACAAACAACCGCAGGTTTACCTACATGCTGTCAGTGCTGGCAGCTGGTCATGTGTTGCAACTCGAGTTTATACAAAGAGGGGGGGTAGAAAAGAGAGAGAGAGAGAGAGAGAGGGGGGGGGTCTGGCTTTATTTGTGTTCTCTGACGTCACGTTGAGTGACGCGCATTCGGGCTGGCCAATGGTGGTCGTCGGAATCGGTGGGATCGTCTTTTTGTGTGTGTGCGTCAGGGGGGCGCGTCTTTTCTTTTAATGCAAATTAGAAGCCGAGCTCCTTTTACTTTTTCTTCCACGTGGGTCATGGAGCTCTGATCTACCCCCCTGTCATCCAAGTGGAAATTTCCAGACGGTACCGCACTACTCAGTGGGCCTGGCCCGGGCGGGCACGTGGCCGACAATTCAGATTGCAAAACATGATATGTTGGTAAAAAAAACAAAAAAAAACAAAACATGCGAGTATCCGCACATCTCTGTCATCCGGAGGTAGAAGAGCAATTCACGTTTTTTGTTTTTTTTGTACCGCCGTACAGTGACTCGGCAGAATCATGACAGGGAATAAGATTTGAATTTGAAATGTGTTTAGTTGTGTTCATTTTAACAGTGTTTTAAATTCAAACTGGTAAAGCGAGCTGGGTTTTGATGCATTTAGAGTTGAGATTGGTATTTACAGGGTCGTCTTTTTGATGGATTTTGAATATGGATGCGTTCACGACGCAATCCATGCAAAAATTGGTAAACTGTCCCCCCCAAAAATTCTGATTTTTCTTACTTATTATTTTAAATAATAAAAGAAGGTAAAACGTTGAGGGTTTCGCAAGAGATAAAGACACCATGGGGATCATGACAAATAAACCTCGGATCCAAAGTTAGATGCAATAATGATATCGTGCATGATTCTCCAGTCGCTCCTTTTTAAATCTTCAGTGTAAGAAGTTGCATTTGTTAAAAAGGATCTTTTAGATAAGAGGCTTTATCAAGATGTTCTTACAGTTGCAATATTTGGTGGACACTTAAAGAAGAAATTTCACAGGGGCACCAAAAGAAAAATCTGGACAGATAAGATCTGGAAAAGCACCTAATGAGCACAGGATTTTACTGAAATTATTCAAACAACAAAATCTGTTTTTATTAAAATCTTAGCATCTGTGAAGTTATTCTGTTTTTTTGTTTGTTTTTGTTTTGTTTTTTGAATGACATTTCATGCCCTGATTTGTGCAGACCTGAACTTGAACGACATTGCACTTGAATGACTCAGCATGCTGATCTGTTCTTTTTCAGTTTGCAGCTTGCAGAACTTAAACAGAACCGAGTGGCGGTGAAGTACCGCACAAAGTGTTCGTTCCCTGGCCCCGCATGCCGTCTGCCATCAACATGAGACAGAGAACAGCGAGAAAACCCGTTACAATCACACGCTTCACATCAAGTAAGACATTTGGCGCCCCCAAGTGTCTGAAAATGTGTATTTATTTTCCACCCCATGATGGTGTTTGTCGCCCCCTGTCGGTGGCGTAAGGGTAAAAACCTTTCTTATTTGTCATAGTTTAGTCTTTACAATATGCAGGAACTGCTGCAGGTTTCTTCTCTCACTAGAAAGATAAATTTGACTGAGGTTTGATTACTTTCACAGCCTCTTACTCAGAGAAAAAATATTATCTATTGCCATTGGGTAGTTTTTAAATGTGAAAAAAAAAACTAAAGCAAAGAAGAATACCTGTAGTACGATAAAATTTTTGCCACAATCTATTGGAGTTTACAGTAAAATACAGTATTTAGATTCTGCAGCAATGGTATTCACTGAATCCACCCACAGTTAGCAAGCTAAGACGCTAACCATAGCAGCTTGCTAGGATGAGGTTGCAGTCAATTAATTGTCGTGGAATAAATTGTGAATAATTTCACAATTTAAGAAAAAGTTTGAAATGACTATTTAATTTGACAGTTTTTTTTTTGCTGAAGTTCAATGCAATTCGCTTAAAATTCTGTGTTGGAAATAACATTATTATTATATGCATTACGTCGTATTATTTCACGGAAAATATTAATAAGTATTTATTTTATATTTTAAATAGCACTCTTGAGAAATGTGTATTTTTCGTCGTAAGGTTTGTGGCGAACAAATTTAGCCTGGACAATGTTTTCCTTACAGGCTCGCAGATAGCCTGAAAGACAAGGCGGAGGGCAAAAAAACCCTTTGACGTGCAGCTATCCCATGATTCCTTTCCCAGTTGTCTCTCAACCACAGGGGTTTCCTTTAGCCCGCCGGTCTCTAGTATAACATTGGCCTGTAACACAATAGTCTTGTCTATAGTTGTTTCGGGGGCTTTTTTGTGCGGTTAAGCCTTAAAACTGGAGGCCGCTTTCTTTCTTTGGCTGGTGAGTAAATCAGTTCATGGGCGCCGCAGCTGCTAACTGAACTAGCAGGGGGGCTACTGAGTTAGCCGCTTCGAGCTAATTTAGCTAGTTTACGTAGCGGAGTATTTCACATGAGCGCCTTCACAACCTGGCAAATATGTTGCTACTGCAGCACTCGGCTGTGTTGTTTTTACCGCATTATTACCGCTGCTAATGTAGCTACTCGCTCGAGCTATTCGGGAAAGAGTAAACAGTGTCCTCTTTGTCACTAATGAAGCATTTTGTTTCTTGGCTCCAGGTTTTTTCAGGATGTCTTACTCTCCTCCAATCAACCGCCCTCCGATTGGCATCCCACAGCTGCCCCCTGGCATGCCCCCTCCTCAGTATGCGGGCTTTGCTCCTCCGGTTCCCCCAGGTACTTCCATTGAGAACCTGACAGATGTGTTATTTTACATTAACAGGACATGCGCATGGGAAATGGAGAGAAACACAGAAGCAAAGTAGTTTCAGATGAGTTTATAAGCTATTAAAGGCACAATAACAATCATTCAGAATATTGCCGAAGCATTAATGAATCTGATCACTTTTTGGCCATTATTAAGAACATTAAACTCTGTGGTTGTGTGAAAAAAAAAAATTCAAGGCCTCTCGCAAAAGCCAAGACTACTTTAGCCAGGCATTGTATGGATTTGATATCATACAAACGTCTCACAACAATTAGAGTTTTGATCAGCAGCTTTGTGTGATGAACAGCCAGACTGTCTCATTTTGACGTGACAAGGTTTCCCCCTGAAAACCAGCTAAGCCCGGAGAGTCACTCATTCAGCGGCCTGCCGTGTTTTTGAATTAAAACATGCTTAAAGTTGTCTGAAAATGTGAAAATTTCACTTGATGATTATGTGTTATTGGAAGATTAATGGTTTAATACCGACCACAAAGTCTTTGAAAAAAAAAAAACTAAAACAAATAAGCAATATTTAGCCTGGTGGCCCGCCAGGCTTATAAAACCCTGGGGGAAGCCCTGTGCGAATTAGCGGCTAGGCTTAACTTCGTTTTCATCCTTGTTTTCAGGGACTCCCATGATCCCAGTTCACATGGGTGTAATGGCTCCTGCACCTACAGTGAGTAAAAAAAAAAAAAAAAAACATATATACTTTCTATGTTAACAGTATTATTTTTCATTAATGACCTAAAATGTGCACTGGCTGTCCAGGTGCTGGTCCCGACCACAGTTACCATTGCACAGAAGCCGGTAACCACGAAGAAGGACCCTGTCCTCATCAGAGCCAAGGACCCAGAAGAGGGCGTGGGCCCCACCACCACCGTGTTTGTGGGGAACATCTCTGAGAAAGCGTCTGACATGTTGGTCAGGCAGCTTCTAGCAGTGAGTTCTCCAAACGTCGCTGATCTGTCGGAATGAAACCGACGTCTCTATTTTTCTTTTTTCTTTAACAATTTTTTTGAATTAATTCCCGTGAAATGTAAGGAAGATCGAATGGCGTTCATAATTACGGCTCAGAAGTTTAAAATATGGTGAAAATGTACTTTTTTTAAAGTAAATTTTTACTTTACATATGAGTAAAATATTTTAAGCCTTGATTTCTTTTAGCATCATTTCACAGCTTCTGAATCTTCCCACTAAAAAATTAAAATTGTGCATCAGATTCTAGTTTTTAAAAATAATCGAAGGCTTGCATTATGTATAATCGTCCCACCGTGGGGGGAAAAAAAAGAAAAAAAAAAGATCTCAAATACATCCTCAAAGTCCAAAATATGACATCGATGTCCACGATGGCTGCTGGCTGGGATTGTTCATCCGGTGGAAAAAGTTGTGGATAAATAAATGGGTTCTAAACATAAAACACGTTTGTTTTTTTTTTGTTCTCCATGCAAACAGAAATGCGGTATCGTTCTGAGCTGGAAAAGGGTCCAAGGTGCTTCTGGGAAACTTCAAGGTAATATAAAAATAACCTTACCTTTTAATTTCTTCTTCATTAAGATACATTATGCTGCCCAGTCCTTAGACCTATTACTATTAAAATAATATACTCATGTTGATGCTGTCCTTATTATATTCTCTCTTCTTTTTTTGTTTTGTCGCTTTTAAAATAAGAAAAACAAGTTTTTGTTGTTTTATGCAATCCAAAAATAACAACGGACTTTTCTTCTTCTTTTTTTTTCTCTCATTTTGGACATGATAAATCCTTTCTGCCCCTTGACATCTGGAAGCTTTTGGATTCTGTGAATATAAGGAGCCTGAGTCCACGCTCCGAGCTCTCAGGCTTCTGCATGAGCTGCTGTTGGGCGACAAGAAGCTGTTGGTCAAGGTGGACGCTAAAACCAAGGCTCAGCTGGACGAGTGGAAGGCAAAGAAGAGGAGCGCCAACGGGGTAACGGACGCGAAGCCAGCGCCCGTTTTGAGTTTGGTCCTGTTTTCGAAAGTATTTCAAAAAGTTTCTCTCCCGCTTCGACGCCCAGGGAACCACAGACGGGTCAAAAAGCGAGGCGCAGGACGAGGAGGAGGTTCTCGATGAGGAAACCGTGCGTCGGGACCAGGTTGTGAAGGGGGCGATCGACGTCCTCATCCGAGAGTACTCCAGCGAGCTCAACGCTCCCTCGCAAGACTCCGACGGTCAGCCGCGCAACAAGAAGCGCAAAGAGAAGAAGGAGGAGGTAGTCAGAAAATTAACTCTTTTATTTTGGCCGTGATATTTTCCATACCTGCTCTGCTTCCAACTCCGTCTTTACCTTCCTTGAAGGACATCAACGCCATGGAGTTGGAGGACGACAAGAGAGACCTCATATCCAGAGAGATCAGCAAATTCAGAGACACACACAAGGTAACGTACCAACCTGCCTCTGTTGCTATGTACATAAGAAGAAAACTTACGTTTGCACTTCGAAATCCCTCCACAGGAAGTGGATTCACACTTAATAAACAATCTGTTAAGCTAATGCTAGCTTATGGACGTAGTGTTTAAATTCCAAATGAACCTAATCTATTGATTAAACCCCACCAATGTGGTAGAGGTCATTTGGTGACTAGAGCAAGATGAATCTCACTGTGTCAGCTTTGGAAAAGGTTGCGCGGATAGGACGCAGGTAAGCTCTTTTTCTTTTCTAATCCTACTGGGCGCCCCCTGCTGGAGGGCGTGCAGAGGGGCAACTGGCTCTCATTTCATTTATTTCCGTGTCTTTGTCATTTCGAGCAACGTTGGGCTAAATTGCTCCCATTTAAACCGGATACGTGTCGCACCGTGTCACTTTTAAAACTAGCGAGCAGCTCAGTGAACCTCTGCCCGTCCTGACATCTGTGAGTCTGTGTTTGAGTGCACAGAGTTTAACCACTGCAGCTTTTAAACTGCAGCTAGCGCGTCGTTAAAGCAGGGAGCGCCTCTCCACAGCACTCTGTGGTCTGAAGAGGCATAAGGTACGCTTGCATTTCTTTTTCTCTCTTTTACGCTTTCGTTGTCGGCTCTGCGTCGAGATGCTGTCAAAGTTAAGAAGGGGAAAATATGTATATTTAAAAAAATACATCCCGCAAGTAAACAGTAAAAGTGAGATGCGTTTTTAAAATGAACTGACGACTACAAGAGCTTCACAAACCTGTAGTGGATTATTTAACTGTATCAGGTTACTCAATGAGAATGATATCAATCTAATTAAATAGATTGTATTGTTTATCTCTCAAAAATGAATTGAAAATTTCTTTTCATTTGAGCTTAAATTGCAAACTTTGTAGAAATGAATAAGAAAATGGAAATTGAATCCGGAATCAGGAATCAATAACAAGCCTTCCATTAACTCGTTTATTTCAGTTCATATACATTCGCAATAAATGTAACGTCAAAGGCACTTTGCAAGACAATAAGATCCAATCTTTATATAAAAATAGTGAGTCTGTTCAATTCAATCTAGCAGACCGATTCAAAGACAATGACATGTATTTCAATTCAATTCGGTTTATAAAACAGTAATCAAGAGGTGTGCTTTAGGAATAATTTTTGCTATTAAAATCTTGATTCTTCATGGTTCTTTTTGTTTTGGGTTCTTATTGAGAAATGCGAATCAACAGGTCAGACCGCTACAAAAACTCCAAATCGCCCACAAAGTCTCTGATTGGTGCATCTCTAGAAATTATATATAAATAAAACTTATGGTGGCTTTCAAAAAAAAAAAAAAAAAGAAGAAATCTCATCCAAACAGGAGGTCAAACCAGTTTCAGACACTCGCATTGATTTTCAAAAGACCGGCCTGCAGAATAGCACATTAAAGCTGATGTTTAAAAGCAGACCCAGTGGACGCATTGATATGGCCTTAAATACAGTTCAGATGAGGACGTCTGTCCTGACCCGACGCAGACATCCTGGCTTTTATCTTCTGTGTCATTTGCCTCAGTCGACACATTAACGATATCAAATCATGAAGGTCATTTGTGTTAAGTAGCATTGTGTTGGTCTATGTATGACAGAAACACATAAGTGATAGACAATGCAGCAAATACGTTTTTCTTCTTGCACTCTTTTCATGTCGACTTTTTATTACCTGTCAGATCCAAATGTCAAACAATTCTGTCAGAAAATTATCATAAACTTTTATAAAATCTGAATTTGAACTCTGGATCTGCCGGACTTGCTATTTTTTAAACTGGATTGGTGAGACTAGAGGCACAGGAAGTCAACCGTCAGGTAAGATGGCTTCCCTACTTTTTCTGGTGTCAAGCAATGAATTTAAAGGAGTTGATTTGGACATTTCTGTCACAGCAAACTGTCTCGAAGCTATTTTGAATATTCTGACGTCTTGATTGACTTGCTTTTCCTCCCATATCAGGATTTCCCCCAGTGTATTATGAGCCTGGCAGGCCACCAGGCTTTGCTTGAGCCCCCGCCAGGCTTAGCATTGCTTATTTATTGAAGTCTTTTTAAATTGTTTGCATTTTATTTTTAGACTTTATAGTTGATGATCAGGTATTAATCTGCCAATCTTTCAATGACGCATAACTATCAAGTGATATTTTCAAATTTCCTATCAACCTTTACCATTTTTGTACCCAAAAACACGACGGGTCGCTGAACGAATGACACCCGAACCACCGGTCTTAGCAAGTTTTCTGGGGGAAACCCTGCATATGTAGCTTGCAGTGTGTGTAGGTGGAAAGAAGTCTTGCAGGTCATCTCCTGCAAGCTGCAAAACTACAGCTCCTGAACAAAATGCCATTGTGTTTGATGTTAGCGAGAAGCAAGAGTTTACGTCTCGTTTCGTGCAAAGGCCTTTTGATCATTTGTGCAAAATGTAAGTAGGATTATTAGGGGAGCGCCGATAAATTGGACCCGAGTTCCTGCATTTTTGGCAATTGGATGATGCAGACATGTGAAAGTGATTTCATCTCCCTGGTTTTAAATGGTTAAAAAAATAAAATGCATTTTGACCACTGCCCACAAGGTCATGTCTACGCGTCTGCGGTTTACAATCGTCACCCCAGCTGTTGCCAACTTAGCAACTTTGTCGCCATATTTAGCAACTTATCAGACAAAAAAAAAAAAATCAGCATTGGCCAAAATTATAATCGGCAAGTCAGGCTTTTTTTCAAATCCCAGAGGACTGCATCTGTACTGATTATGTAAATTTGGGGGAAAAAATAGTAGTCCTAAAATAAGCCTGTCCTCTGCAGCGAAGCAGATATCTCTTACTCATGCTCTGCTGTATCTCACACAATCATGACAGAAAAAGGAATACTTTGGTGCTGATTATGTAATTTGTTTAAAAGTGGGCCGTTTGCCATGTTAAGCAGTGACTTACATTAATCCACTTGGCACCCTTAGGTAACGTCAGAGCGGTCCATTACGTAGCAGCGATGTTAAGTATGCTACGCGTTCAAAGCTGACTTGGCAGCTTCTCTGACTCTAAAAGCTCTGGAGGCAAAAAGCCCATTTAGGATCAGATCTCCTTCCTCAATAACACAAAGCAGATTGTCCTAAGTATTAGTGTTTATCCTTCTTTTTGCTGTTTGTCTGGTAAAACCAACGACAATTGTGGTTTTTTTATTTTTTGTATGTTTTTCAACATGCAAAAAAAAATAAAAAAATCACGTTTTCTGGGGAAAGCTTGCTATGACCGCACATTGATTTAGAGGAAAAAAGTAGGCGGATATGAATTTGACCAATATGTTTTTAGCCCACAGCCGAGTTGTTATTGAAATAGCCTCTCATTACATCAGAGCGTAATCGCAGACATCCTCTGCTCACTGCCCTGTTACGTACTCTGCCTTGTGAAAGCGCTCATGCTGCTTGAGCTTTTTAATGTCGGGTCTGTGACGTCACAGCCTCCGACTTGCTTTTCATTGGGGTTTTATGTAATAAGACCAACACAAAGCAGTTTATCACACAGACAGAGGAAAAATGTTGGGTTGAACGTGGTTCCCCAGTGGCCTTCGTCTACAGAATTAGGGGGTAAGAGAGTCCAGTTGATGGTTTTCACATGCGTTTAACCTGAACTGAGACGTAAACGGGGCTGAAACGATTAAACCGATAAATCGTGACGAATCGATTGTTGAGATAATTGTCAACTAATTTAGTAATCAGTTAATAGATAATTGGAAAAGGTAATTAAAATAAATAGTTTTCTGAAATAACATTGTAATTGAGTCAAAACTGTATAAAATATATGTACATTTAGCGTTTTAGAAATAATAATTAAAAAAGAATCTTTGTACATTGTGTCAGTTTTAGTTACATCCAGTTCAAATTGTGTAAACATTTTAAAAAAAATCTCCTATTAAGCACATTTTGCTATCTAATTATTAATTGGTTATTTCAAAAAGTAATCAACCAATTTAACCCTATGGCTTATTGATATTAAGTGGATTAGAAAGATTAATTGCTTCTAAGACGATATATATTTTGCAATGAAAATAAATAAAAAAAATTTCTACCCACAATTCCTCAAGTTCCAGTTTTTGCTTCACGCAATTCAAATTCTGTAAAAAAGAAAAAGAAAAAAAAAAGACCAAATTAGCTCTTCATTGTATTAATGTTAGGTCGAACAGAAAGGCCTTCATGTGTCGGTGTAGAAAGAATTATTTTTACTGCAGATCCGTCCTTTGCTGCAAATGCTCGCACATACACTTACGTTGTTGCATTTCAGGCAATGAAATGTTTTACTTTCTTATTTGATGAAGGATTTGGGCTATTTGCGTCTTTAATGTGTTTCCTATATTGTTTATAGAAAGACTTGAATGAAAAATCTGCAGAAGGCACAAAGTGTTTCTTATCTGATTAATTATCGGAATGGTCGATATAATGATCGATAACTAGAAGAATCGTCAGTTGCAGTCGGTCAAACCTGCCGCAGCGCTGGATCGCTCCTTCTGGTGGAAACTACAAATACGACTAAACAATTAGTTTATACACTTTGTGTTATTAGCTTTTGCTTCTTTCGCAATTTCCTTTGGGTTGTTATTTTGTTTGTATTTCCTTTTAATTCATGTAAAGCACTTTGAATTGCTTTGCTGCTGAAAATGTGGTATGTAAAAAAAAAAAAAATTACATTACAAGGCTTGGAAGACTTCCTGACTTGAGTCGGAGCGGCCATCTTGTCCAAGGCTATCAGTCCTGGTAGGATGTCAACATCCCCAAAACAGGCAGTCTGAACTGCTTTTTTCAGCATGATTGTGTGATTGTGTGTGGGATTTTTGTGTGTGTGTGTGTCAGTGCAATAACTTTTCTGATCTTTAACGTCCTTTGACAAATGCTCCTCTTTTTCTTTTCTTTTTTTTTCTTTCTTTCTCCCGTCGGGCTGTTGCAGAAACTGGAAGAGGAAAAAGGGAAGAAAGACAAGGAACGACAGGAGCTCGAGAGGGAGCGGAAGGAGAGGGACAAGGAGCGGGGGCGGGCCGGAAGGAAAAGGAGAGGGAGAGAGAGCGGGAACGGGACAAGGAGCGGGAACGAGAACGGGAGCGGACGAAAGAGCGCGAGAGGAGTCGAGACGTCAGCGAAGCGCGCAGCAGGTCGAGGTCAGTCCAGTTGACGCTTCCGCTCTGTGAGAATCGTAGGAGTAAAAACCCCACTATTGAACGGCTGAAATTGATTAAACGTCAGCCCATTCACAATCTGGTAGCTCATGGTACTCATCTGGTAGTGTGAAACATCAAGTTGAGTGCGAGTTTCAAGCAGCTAGCTGCTGAACGTTTTGTGAATCTTGGATCCGATGGTTGAAACTTGAAAACGGTTGGATGTTCCTACAGGGAGATAATCCCAAACACTCATCAGAATTGGGCTTAAAGCAGGCTGTAAACTCGACCCATTGGGAATGTGTGAACCGTACCTCAAAGTTCCAGCTCATTTTGGCGTCAAAATTTATTTTTAATATACACATTTCTGTCAAGACAAGAGGCCAAGAAATCACCCAGGATTATGGCTGAAGCTGGTGGATCGCTACACAAAGTTGCTAAGTGACATTAAACCAAATATTAATGGCTGTTTATATAAATATTTTTACTTATGAATTTCCATGCAATTAATTGCTATTTCTTTTCTTAACTTACTCTTAAAAGTTAATGATGCTCCACCCAGGAGAAGGAGTAGTTCAAATTCAGTAATAAATGCTTCAGATTCAATTACCAGAGCTTATTAAGAGTGCATGTTAACGTTTCATTGGCATTGTGTTTGTGCAGCAAGGAGCCATAAACAGAAAAAATGTGTCTGAGTGCCTCATTTGAGGAGTTAGGGGGTTAATACTGGGCGCCGCGGTAACGAGGAGCCTGTCTCGGAGAAGCAAAACAAGTCGATGTTTTTTTTTTTTGCTAATTTTGCTGATCTAAACATCTGTGACTTCATAGTTATGCCCTGAACTGACGATCTTCTGAAATCGCCTTTGCAGGGAGAGAAACAGAGAAGATAAAAAACGAGACCGCGACGAAGACGAGGAAGACGTTTACGAGCGGCGGAGACTCGAGAGGAGGCTGAGAGACAAAGAGGCCGCTTACCAAGAAGTGCGAATGCGACTTCTCTCTTCTTTTTGTGTTGCATGCAAACGACTACTCGCAGGAGGACGCGTTAATTCTGTGTGCTTTTTGTTTTTTCTCGTGAAGCGGCTCAAAAACTGGGAGATCCGGGAGAGGAAGAAGGCTCGCGAATACAACAAGGAAAATGAGAGGGAGGACGAGAGGCGGCGTGAAATGGTACACATCGTGCACTAGAAATAAAGTGTTTTGGGGGGTTTTTTTTGGTTAACTTATTTGTGGGTTCATGCGTGTGCTTTTGTTTTTGCTATGTGGCATCTTGAAAACCAGATGAAAGAAGCCAAAAGACTGAAGGAGTTCCTCGAGGATTATGACGACGACAGGGACGATCCCAAGTACTACAGGTTGACCTTCTCAACTCGCACTTTGAGATGTCGAGTTTCTGCTCTGCTGTCAGAAACAGAGCAACATGCGATGGCCTGTCTGTTTGTTTTTCTCATCCTCAGGGGCAGCGCTTTGCAAAAGCGACTGCGTGACCGCGAAAAGGAAATGGAAATGGACGAGCGAGATCGAAAGAGGGAAAAGGAGGAGCTGGAAGAGATTAGACAAAGGCTGCTTGCCGAGGGTCACCCTGACCCTGATGCAGAGCTGCAGAGGGTAAGTCCTCTGCAGCGTTTCATTAACACACAGTTTCACCTATTTTCCTCCTAAATCTGATGACAATATTTAAGTTTTACAAAGTAACAGTCCTTTGTGTCCCATTCATTTCCAAATGTGATATCCGCCGTCATTCATTTGCTACTTTGCGCCACGCTGGTTTGTAATTTATTTAGCAATGTAGATTAAATGGCAAACAAGATAAGAAAATGTTCTTCAGTCCCGATTAGACCTGACTTGGACTTGCCTCTGAGTCTTGAGACTTAAATCGTTGTTGGTGGAAGATTTTACTCTTGACTTGGACTTGGCATAAAACACTTGAAGCTTAATTTTTACTTAACTCAAAGACTTGAAACTCGATCTGGAAAAAACCCACTTTGAAAGTCTCTGCTTTGGATTTCTGCAGATGGAGGAGGAAGCCGAGCGCAGGCGACAGCCTCCTCTGAACCTGGAACAAGAAGAGGAAGTAAGCCAGGAGAAAACTCACCGCGAGCGCGAACTGGAGCAGGTTCGCGAACGCGATCGCCATCACGACCGCCATCACGAGCGCGACCGCCATCACGAACGCGACCGCCACCACGAACGGGAGCGAGAGCGGGAGCGGGAGCGAGAGCGGGAGCGGGAGAAGAGAGCCTCTGAGAGACCCATGGAGCCAAAGTCCCAACCCCCCCGGCAGGATTCAGACGAGGATGACGACAACAGTGGCGCTAACGTCAACGAAAGGCACGAGGACGACCTCCGCGACGGCGAAGACTCACTAGAGGCCAAGCCCCAACTCAAGCCCGTAATGAGACCAATCACCATTGCCCCATCAGTTTCTTCTGCTAGTGGGAACGCGACTCCGAACACTCCTGGGAACGATTCCCCCTGCGGCATAATCATTCCAGGAGAGAACACCCCCGACCTCCAGCCTTTAGAGGAACATCGGCCCAAGATCGGCCTCAGCCTCAAGCTGGGTGAGTGCAAAAGCAGACTCTAACGGAGTCTCCGCGCAGCCTTAAAAAGTCTACAATTCACATGTCTCCAAATGAAGGCCTTAAAATGTCTTCGATTTAGATTTAAAGATCACAGGTCTTAAATGTTGTTCTGGCTGGACTGTTAGTTTTGGATGTGTAGTTTTTGTTGTTCTTATCGTGGAACATCTTCATTGCGTTCTGAGACTCGAGATGATTGAGGATTGATGATGATAAATTAATACATACATACAGACCAAAAGTTATAGTTTTTTTGGTCTTAAATTGAATTTCATGTGGCCTTAAAAAGTCTTAAACATGACCTGCTATAAACTGTGCTGGAAACACCAGGTGCCTGTTCCTGCAGCGTTCAGACAGGATAAATCCAGCTATTCCTTTTCCCCCTGCAGGCGCGACCAACAGCCCCAGTCAGCTCAACGCTGTCAAGAGAAAGAAGCTGGCGGCGGTGGACAGCGTCTTCAACAAGTTCGACGACGAGGAAGCGGACGAGCAGCCCCGCAAAAGGAAGCTGGTTCCCCTGGACTACGGCGACGACGACAAGAGTCTGGGACTCGACGGGGCAGACATTTCCGCCGCCAAGGCGGCAGCATCAACACAGAGGAGAAGCGGAAGCACATCAAGAGCCTTATCGAGAAGATCCCCACCGCCAGGCCGGAGCTTTTCTCTTACCCGCTGGATTGGGCTATGGTCGATTCGGTAAGAATAATAGTGTATTTTAAAGAAAAAAAGATGTACATAAATATTACAGTCTATTAAGTTCTGGGATATTATTTACGTGTGTTTTCTAGGCTCTGATGGATCGGCGGATTAGACCGTGGATTAATAAGAAGATCATTGAATACATAGGGGAGGAGGAGCCCACCCTGGTTGATTTTGTCTGTTCTAAGGTTTGTATTTATTCACTGAAATAACTGTGAACAACTAATGTTTTTACAGACTCCATTATCGGTTTGCTTCCTTTAGAAGATAAGTTTATATATAGATATATATATGGAATGATTCATTTGTTTTTCCATTTTACGTCCAGATAATGGCACACAGCACTCCCCAGGGGATCCTTGATGATGTGGCTATGGTATGTTGAAATGTTTCAGTAACGTCTCGGTTTCCCAGTGAAATATAGGAAAATATAAGAAATTCTATAAGGAAAATATAGCATATAGAAAATAATTTTTTTGGGACAAAAACAAATGTATAAGGAAAAAAAAACCAAACCAACAACACATCCCTCCTGTTGTCCTCGGGTCAAAATGACCCGCCACTGTGTTAAACCCCCCCCAAAAAAATCCACTAAATGTTTTTTTTTTTTTTTACTTGAGATTTTAAGACTTTTCCTAGATTGGCCAAAACAATAGAAAAGGTTAAATGTTGCTTTTATTCACATTTCCATGTAAGCTGTACAAAAAAAAGGTACAAAGATGGCCTTCGGGTCAAAATGACCCGAGAGGCAAATAGAGTTGAAACGAAGGTCACAGAGTCATTTACAACAGAATGTTACAAAGTTTTAGTTGTGCTCAGGTCAATCAGTAGCAGAAGTAAACAAGGCAAATCAGGTGGCGTTCTCGCAGACTTCAGGAATAACCACCGGTTATTTCCAGAGGTTATAAAGGTCCTGCATAACAGGACCCTGAATTGTGTCTGTGCTGAAGCTGTGACTGCGTTATAACAGTGAAGAGGCTTTAGAGATGATTTTCTCACATGTCCAGCAAGACAACTCTGATTCAGAAGAGGAAGGAGAGGAGGTATCCGAAGAAGAAGATGGAGAGGAATACAACCCAGAGCATGATGAATCATCTTCAGAAGAAGAAAACCCTGAAGCTGAAAGTGAGACTTTCCTTTCAAAAAAATGGCCAAATAACATGGTCTTCAGTGGCATATCACCAACCCGTCGGACACGCAGTACGAAACTTTATAAAGATGACCCCAGGTCCCACAAGGTATGCCGTTTCTCATGCCCATGATATCGTTTCTACATTCTACCTGTTTATCACACCAGCACTAGAAAAAAATAATCCTGGACATGACAAATCTGGAGGGTTTTCGCAAATATGGACACGGCTGGAAAAAGATGGATGAGATTGACCTCCAGGCCTAGTTAGGGCTGCTAATCCTAGCAGGTGTGTACAGGTCCCGAGGTGAGGCTGCAGCTAGCCTATGGGATGCAGAGAATGGAAGGCCCATTTTCCGAGCCACAATGCCACTCAAACTCTTTCACACCTACTCAAGACTGATACGATTTGATGACCGTGAATCAAGACCAGCAAGACGTGCGACAGACAAACTTGCAGCCATAAGAGACGTATGGGACAAGTGGGTGGAGCGGTTGCCCTACCTCTACAATCCAGGGCCTGACGTAACAGTGGATGAGCAACTGGTTCCATTTAGAGGTGATTTTGTTTTCATATTTGTAATGAAAGTGATTTTCACTATTGATTTCTTTGACTGTTTTCTGTGACACTGATACTGATCTCTGATGCTAATGTCTTTTGTCCAAAGGTCATTGTCCTTTCCGGCAATATATGCCCAGCAAGCCAGCAAAATACGGGATCAAGACACGGGTGGCTTGCGATGCCAGATCAAGCTATGCTTGGAAAATGCAAGTCTATACTGGGAAGTCGATCAATGGATGCCCAGAGAAGAACCAGGGGATGCGAGTTGTGCTTGATGTGACAGAGGGACTGAGGGGTCACAATGTGACAATTTCTTCACCTCTTATGAACTCGGAGAGCAGCTCCTGAAGAGGAAGATCACCATGGTTGGTACAGTTCGAAAGAACAAGCCTGAGCTCCCACCTGCACTGCTCGCATCAAAGGAGAGAGCGGTCTTCTCCTCACAGTTTGCCTTCACGCCCACCACCACTCTGGTCTCCTACCTCCCACAGAAAAACAAGAATGTAGTTCTTATGAGCACACTGCACAAAGACGGCAACATTAGTGATCGTGAGGACAGGAAGCCAGTCATCATCCTGGATTGCAACTGCAACAAAGGAGGTGTGAACAACCTGGATAAGGTGATTGGCGCATATACTGTAGCTGCAGAAGAATGACTGCCCGCTGGCCCCTGCTCATCTTCCACAACATCATTGACGTGTCCTCCTACAATGCCTTTGTGATCTGGAGAGAGACCAACCCAACCTGGATGTCTCGTAAGCCCATCAAGAGGAGGGTGTTCCTAGCTGGAGCAGCTAGGAAAGGCACTTGTAACTCCACTCATTAAAAGAAGGAAGCATGTCCCCCCGCACAGAAGCCTCAGCAGCAGTTGTGAAAGCTATTCAGAATGCAGCAGCTCCTGATCAACCTGAGAATCCATCTACCACTTCCCCAGCTACGCCAAGTAAGAGCAAGAGATGTCAGTTCTGCCCTCCAAAGAGGGACTGTAAAACACAGACTGTGTGCTGCAGGTGTAAGAAATATATCTGCAGAGGCTGCGCACTTGCACACTGCCCCACATGTGCTAACTAGTTGAATGGGTCGTGTCATTTTTCATATTTTTGTATCGTGCATTCTCTGAAGTTGTTCACTGGAGAAAAGTAAAACAAAATGATTCATTGAGGAGACTGAAAATGCATTCGAAACTCCCTTTTGGACATTTTTTTCTTTTCTTAAGCTATGGGAATTCAAGTGGAGAGGGAAAACTACAGTATTCACACATTTTGTGGTGAATTACAATATTCAAGATGAAATTTGGTGCTTAAAATTCAATTAAGCTGCTTATATTGGGGGTTTAGTGAAGACGGGTCATTTTGACCCGGAGGACACAGAAAATGAGGACAACAGGAGGGTTGCAAGTTAGATTAATAATTATCTACAAAAATGTATGAAACCGGAAAAAAAAAAAAAAAAAAATCCATGTCCCGTTCAGTGATTGATGCAGGACATTTCACTTTTTTTGCCTGTAGTTTGGGTTATTGGAGTCATCTGCTGCGAGACATTTTCTACCGACTGTACAGTCTGCTCATAGTTATCCATTTGAAAAACTGGCTTTTAATACTACGAATAAATTAAATACGCCAGCAGAAGGTCACTTAGAGCTATAGGGGTTTGGCCAGGGATCATAATCTGTTATATTTCATAAGAGCCAGATGGTCCAAACATGGATCAGTAGCCGTTTAAAAGGAAACTGGCTGTACTTCAAGGTTTTTAGAAAATTATATGCAATTAATTAAAATATTTGTGAGATTTATCTACTTCTGTACTCAATTCATAAGAAAGTAAAGTAATACAGTACACTTCAAGAACCTCATTACAAAGGCATTTAAGTAAAGTAGGAAGAGTTGATTATGTTGAGTATAAAAAGTGGATTTTATCATTTTAGACATCAATATTTGGAGGGGGGGTTTTTTTTATGTTCCTGGCTGAGCTGCTCTTTTAAAGGTCTCTTTCAACCACAGTGTTATGTATTTAAATCAGGATTTTAAAGTGAACTTTTGGTTCTCAAATTCATCAAGACCTAAAAAAGGAGCAATGAAACAGCTAGCTTTTTAAAGAGAATAAAAGTGGCACCAATCAAAAATACAGGTGGGTATTTATTGTATCGTTTATCATGTATCGTGATTTATCGTTGTCAAAATAAATTCCAATTGGTGACGTTTAAATACTCCTAAAACTATTTTTATCCACCATTTGTTTAATAAAGGTATATCAATAAATGTAATTATGATTAAGTCTGTTTCCCGTGTGCAGTTTAGTGAAACCATTCGCACTCTTTTACGCGACCGGCGCCATACAAAAATCATATATAGCAAATGTTTCTCAAAGGTTTGGCTGTGACTGCTGTGTTATGCAGTCATACAGCTACATAAAAAAAGAACATATGTCGTCACTTTTGTCGTTTCCGCAAGAGTACCACAAAATATCGCGATAACATTTTAAGTTCGTATCGCCCAACCCTTCTGAAAAATATCACATCTGGACAGCTGATATTGATTTACATGCCGACAAAGTGGTGCAACTTGGCCTTTTAAAAGACCGCCCAATTTAGAAGTGTCACTCGAAACAAATCCTTCCTACTGTGTGAGCGCTTTAAGATTCCTAAATGTTGGGAGAAACCTCGAAATGTGTCTCGGCAGAACTGTTTGGGTAACTCTTCAAGTTTTCGTTTCAGGTTCTCGATGAAGAAGCAGAAGTCTTCATAGTAAAAATGTGGAGGTTGCTCATTTATGAAACAGAAGCCAAGAAGATTGGACTGGTGAAGTGAAAGACTGTGAAACCCCCGAGCTTTCACTGCGGCTAGCTACAGTTTGTCCTCCGGTCCTCTGTAAATACGTGCTCATACTCCTCTCCATTCCACCTGCAAGGAGCTCCTACCTTGTATGTTTGCGTGTCTGTGTGAGTGTATGTGTCTGTATGATAAGGTTCCAGTTTGTGAGCAGAGAGTTTGCACAAACCTCAAGCATGGTAAAACTTTGGTTTTATTGTTTTTTTTTTGTTTTTTCTTTTCTTTTTTTTTTTTTGTTTTTTTCTTGGCACTGTTAGAGGTAAAGGCAGTTGCATTTCACTGCCTGCTCTCCAGGTTGTTGAACATTGTACATACTGCTTTGATTTGCTGGTGTTCTGTGAAAGCTCTGCCCTGACAGGTGAACTAATAAACGTGCTTTTTAAAAAAAAATAAATAAAAACAAAAGTTTCAATGTTTGGAGTTTGTTTTTGGTCTCGTTTTTGTCCCTAAAAGTTGGCCATTTTTTCCACCCAATGGAAACGGAGGTCAGTTTAACTGCATCCGTCGTCTTGTGCTTCATGGGTTTAATAAGAATAAAAACCTGACATTTCTAGAATAATATTTTTGGCCAATTTTGATGTTTTATGGTCAGTTGAACTTGTTTTTCAGCACATTTAAACCTTGATATGTGTATTGATTTCACAAAAAAAAAAAACACTATTTATCCAAAATCTGACCCAGTTCCAGTTGGATGTCAATCCAGTTTTTGCAGCCGTTCTGTTATTTTGGACTTTCAATAAAGTCCTTGAATTGTCTTTTTAAGATATAAGGATCACACAGCAGCTTCTTTGAATCACAAAAACAAGAGTATCATTATACATACAAGCTCAAATAAATACAATCTAATATTTGGATAATTGCAAATTGTAGAGAAATCGTACATCTTCTTACCCTCAAAAAGTTGAATTTCTGGAACGGACCTGGCTTTTAAGCCTCTTCCAGTAGGTTGAGATTGAGATAAATTAGGCTGTCAATGCGTTTCTTGAAAACCTCTGATGTATTAAATTCCACCAATTCTGCCTGGGAAGGAAAAAATATCCAGAATTATCCTGTCAGCAGCTTTAAAAAGTGTCCTCCCCCCATGACAATGGAAATGTATCCAAAGTGGGGTAACATTGGAGACAATTCTAAATAAATTCTAATTTAAGGCCTGATTTTGGCATTAGAGCTCTAGTTTAAAATGTGCTGTTCTAAACTAAAGACATTCATACTCATAATGTGTGTAGATGAACTATTGACCAGAACTTATGAATTCACACATTTATTTAAATCGTTTTTAAATAAATAAAAAGTAAAACATTTCTCACAGTAAAATTAATTATTAATTAGCTTATTTATTAAGTTAATAATTATTAACTTTAAGTTTAATAATTAACTTAATTATTGAAGTTTAAGAAATAATTAAGTATCAAATAATTAATTTAATAAATACGAAAAGGTCTATATAATAAATAATTTATTAAATAATTATTAAATTATTTGATAAATAATTTAATAGTTATATTATTATTAATAATTATTTAAGTTAATTTCTAATAATAAACGTAATTATTTATTACGTTAACTGTGAACATGTTAATAGAACAACATTTTTAAAGCGTTTGCGTTATTTGTAATTTTTTTTCAAAAACATAAAGATACCATAAAAAACATTTTACATAAATCCATCGCTTTAAATTTCCTCCTTCCTCCAGCGAGACTCGCAGGTACGTGGCAACCTCCTGGGTCGACTTGTGACCCGGAAGTACTTTGCAGGCACTTAAACAAGCGGATGTTCTGTTAGCATTTCTTTTTTTGTTGTTGATTCCTGCTAAACACCTCGAGAAGTCGCAGTATAATTTTTGACCAGGCACCCAAACTGGAAAAGATACGTCTTGTAGCAGCGCAATGGAGGACTGACGTGGTAGCACTCCAGTTTTTTTTTTGTTTGTCAATCCCGTGAGTCGGACATCAACTGAAGCTAGTTAGCATTAGCGTCGCTATTGAGGCCAAAGAAGCTGCAGTGTTCCTGCTAGTTGTGTTTGTTTTGGAGTCCGACAGACCATTATTCGCGGACTCCTGTTAAATTATCAACCCGTCTCGAGGAGCTGCTGCGCCCAGGGCATGGTGGTGAACCGCGAAAGCTTCAGGTTCTGCGCTAAAAGTTGAACTTTGATGGTTTAGCAGTAGGCTAGCTGAAAAAGGGAAAGTGCAGCCATGGACGATTTTAGCTCGATCAGCCTGCTGTCTTTTGCCATGTTGGTGGGATGTTACGTGGCCGGAACGATACCTCTTGCTGTCAACTTCTCGGAGGTAAGACTCGAACAATACAAGCTTTAATGGGAAAGTTCTGCTCCAAAAGTATTGATCCCCCCCCATAAGAAACTCTCCATAACAACTGGATGAATAGTGTTTGTCTTGTGCTGAGGTTCTGTTCGTGACTGTGTGTGTGTGTGTGTGTGTGTGTGTGTGTGTGTGTGTGTGTGTGTGTGTGTGTGTGTGTGTGTGTGTGTGTTTCTCCTCAGGAGAAACTGAAGCTGATCACCGTGCTGGGAGCAGGGCTGCTGTGTGGAACAGCGCTGGCTGTTATCATTCCCGAGGGGGTCCACGCACTTTATGAAGAGATCCTTGAAGGTAGAGAGACTGAAAGACCAACTCAGTGGCTTCTGTGCTTCCTGTTTGCTTCCTGTTTGGTTCCCATCACACGTGTTCGTGCAAGAACCCACTTTGAGTCGGCCTGTAAATTATTTTCAGCGCTGACCGTTAAGTTTGTAGAGACTCTAGAAGTCTCCAATATCATACATTTGTTGGATTTTTAATGCAACTAAACTGACTCGGCCTCAGTTTAGAGATTTTTTTATTATTGTTATTATTAATATTTATTTCATTAAAACTTTGATTTGCAATGTCTTCATCCACCTCGAATGATTTCCACGTTTTGTAACGATAGCACACATGTGTCAAACTCAAGGCCCGGGGGCCAAATCAGGCCCGCTGTAGCTTTTTATGTGGCCCTCTACAGTGTAGACTAAACACTAAGTGTGATTAAATATTATATTATCAATCATATCAATGCAGTTTTTATCTGTTTACTGCCAATTTATATCAATCAATCCCTCCAGTTTCTTGAGAATTTAGTAGATGTATGATTATAGTCCATGATTCATACAGCGAGTAAATAAACAGTCGCATTTATTATTAGTTCCTGAAGGGACTGAAAAGATCTTCAATAATGTTATATTCATTGACATATTAACAGTTTGTGAACAGGTTTTATCAACACATTCTGGCACAACCGGCCCTTTAAGAGCCTTCATGATCTTGATTTGGCCCAAAACGAAAATGAGTTTGACACACCATGCCATAGCACATCGTTCAGTGTATGTCAATGGGCAAAGCAGCACAAAGTGGAAGGAAAATGACTCATAAAAATACGTCTGAAAAGCGTGGTGTGAGTTCGCACCCAGCTTTCCTTTTACTCGGAAGCACAATCCAGTTGGTCCACATCACCTGCCCAGTAAATGCGTCTTCTCCGGCTTGTTCTCAGTGTTTGAACAAACAACATCATAAAAAACAAGAAGCATCTCAGGGATAAAGTTGGGAAGTTTTTAAAATGACGAAAGGTTTATGAGAAACGATAAAGTAAAAAAACAATTACTGTTGAAGTTTCCACTTCCCTTGTCGAGGGATATCTGCAGGACACTCTTATGATCAGATAAAAACCAAAAACTAATGACGCACATCACGCTGATCCCTTGTTTTTTTGTTTTCTTTTTTTTTTCTTTTTGTGCTGTTGCATAACTTTCCTCAGAAATTGTCAGAAACATCGGGTTCAAGAGGCTGCAGGTGGCAGTGTTTGTTGCTTTTTCTTGCTAAGTTAGCATAGCACATGATCGCAAATACAGCAAATTTCCTTTCAGATGTTTCTAGTTTGGTACCACAAAATTTGTGATTTTGATTTACAAAAAAAAAAAGAAGTAAGGAACAAACTCAGAAATAATGCGATTATCTTTGACAATAATTACAAGGACGGACAGATCAATGCGTAAAGGCCTTTAATATTTAATTTTGAGACGTACTTATTGAAAGCAGAAACAGCCCAGTTTTAATCCCGCTGCTTGTGCACATTTGCCGTTTACCGGTCCGTCCACGTCTCCTTCCTGCAGGCGCTCACCACAGCCACAGCGGGGCCGGGGCGGCCGAAGTGTCCGAGGCCAAAGTGGACGCCGGGGCGGCTCTGGACGTCACGGGGAAGCACGAGCACGGCCACGAGCAGCTGCACGCCTGCATCGGCGTCTCCCTGGTGCTGGGCTTCGTCTTCATGCTGCTGGTGGACCAGATAGGCAGCTCTCACGTTCACAACGCCGAAGGTCAGTCAGCGAGGCGAAACGCCGGCCGGTCAAAGCGGCGGGCGTTTGGTTAGCCACTTCAGCTGGCTCAAGACGTCCAGAAGCGATCGCCGGTGCCAGTTTGTCTTCTAAAAGCAGATATTTGTTTGTTGCCCATCTCAGATCCGGAGTCGGCAAGAGTCAACAGCTCGAAAATCACCACTACTCTGGGACTTGTAGTCCATGCTGCAGGTAAGGCGTCGGTTCATCTTCTATCAAAGATGCAGATGTTCAAAAGACGCACATTATCATAAGACTCCCCTTATAGCAGACTAATAAATAGTTTATATATCTCTTATCCAGTTATGAACACTTTACAAATCATTATCAATTGTTTATTATGCATTAATTAAGCATGAAAACCATGTGCTAAAATATTACAAATGCTTGTTGTTGATAAAAGAACCAACTTGGCAAGACACCAGTAGATTCTGTCTTCTTCTCACCCTTAATTAATGCATAATAAGCAGCTATCACTGATTCATAAAGAGTTTAAAGATGAGCTAATCCATTCATGAACTACTTATTAGCTTCTCGTAGGTTAATAAAGGGAAGCTTTACTGTACAGTGATGCCTTTACTTTTCCCAGTAATCTTGCAGGTGTAATCTAGTGGATCAAAGCACAATTTATTTGTTCACAATTTCCACTTCTGAAGTTTTAGTTTTGATGCTCTGAATCGACTAAATGGAAACCATGGATGCTGTTGTTGATGCTTGTTTCCAGCTGACGGAGTGGCGTTAGGAGCTGCTGCCTCAACGTCTCAGACCAGCGTTCAGCTCATTGTTTTTGTAGCCATTATGCTACATAAGGTAAAAAAAAACAAACACTTATTCCAATCTGTATTATATATTTATTTGCTATGCATAAGCCTGTCTCAACAATCTGTAAATCAGTTAATCACGTCATAAATTAAAATCAGCTGTTTTCTTCACGTAATCCATTTTATTTCGTGTGTGTGTGTGTGTGTGTGTGTGTGTGTGTTTGTGTGTGTGTGTGTGTGTGTGTGTGTGTGTGTGTGTGTGTGTGTGTGTGTGTGTGTGTGTGTGTGGTGTGTGTGTGTGTGTGTGTGTGGGGTTTATTTTTAATTTATTTATTGCGTTTGGTTGTTTTGTTTATTTATTTTTGAAGTTTAAAACATCTCCCAGTGTTAAGAGTTAAAGTTTATTGATCTTTGAGAGAGCAAAGGTCATTATCAATATGTTGACTGAAAATGGTCTCCAAACAACAACATTATTGTTTATCGCAATAATTACGGGGCCAGTTTAACGTCCAGCAGGATTCGCTGAGGTGACGGGCGTCGTCATAGCGCTGCGTTTCTACCTTCTCTCGCGTTTCCTGTGTATGTGGACGTTTTAGTGCTCAGAAATGGCTGCTCTGAGATCGGTTCTGCTCCGCCCTCTGACCCGTAGGCTCCAGCGGCTTTCGGCCTCGTCTCGTTCCTGATGCACGCCGGCCTCGAGAGGAACCGCATCCGCAAACACCTCCTGGTGTTCGCCCTGGCAGCCCCCCTTCTCGCCATGATCACGTTTTTAGGCCTCAGTCAGGTGAGCCGCGTTTGGGTTTGGGTCGCATCTTTGCTTACAGTGGTAATAGAGATGTTTCCTTTCTGTTGACACCTGGGCCCCTGTTTCAGAAAATCCTCAGAAAACTATTATTTTTGGCCATGCTAACTAGCGTTAGCATTCGCCACAGGCTGTGTTAAAGTGAACCAGCTGTAGTGTGGGAGAGAGAAAGAAGGAGTGTGTGAGCAACGAGTACAAGAGTGATTGACAGCGTAGAGACCCTCCCCCTTTCTCTGATTGGTTGTTTCTAGTTAGCACAGGCATATTTTTTTCACAGATTCTGTCTCGCTATGATGTCACAACATGACAGGTTTGACAAATATATTTAAAAAAAGCATATTTATTTTTTAATAAAAAAAACACTAAGATTATAAAATGTTCTCTTTCATTTATATAAACGGTAAACATTGCATTTTAATCTCTTTGAAGCTAGAAAATAATTCAGTTAAACATCAAAAACATAAAATGGCTGCCCACATTCACGTGTTGAAATGGGATACTTCAGCTTCCTGCGTCACGCCGTTCTCCCGTCTCCTGTTATTTCCCCTCCACAGAGCAGCAAAGAAGCCTTGTCGGACATCAACGCCACCGGGGTGGCCATGCTCTTCTCCGCCGGCACCTTCCTCTACGTGGCCACCGTTCACGTTCTCCCCGAGGTCGGCGGCGGCGGCCACAGCCACGCCGCCGCCGGGGGCAACGGCGGGAAGGGACTGAGCAAAGTGGAGGTGGGCGCTCTGGTTCTAGGCTGCCTCATCCCCCTGGTGCTGTCGGTCGGCCACCACCATTAGAGCCGCCGGAGCGGGGCCCCGGGGGGACCGGACTCTGGACGCGTGTACAGAGGGAGAGGCGCTGCAATCGAGCCTTCAGACTTTTAAATTGTCTCGCTGCTGGACCAGACGGATGTCGCTGCAGGGACTCGATCGACAGCCAGAACGAGACGACCAGGGGACACGGCGATGTTTTATCTGTCGACACAATACGCATACTTTAACTGTACCTGAAATCTTAAGTTGAGACGTTAATTTTTGTTTTTTTTCTCCTTTTAGCTTAATGTGTTCAGATCCAAGCAGATTAGCGTCATCTTTAATTTCCCGGTTTTTTTTTAACTGGGGGTTGTCGTACAGTGGTTTGGTGTGGTTGTGATTTATTTTAATTTTATTTTTGTTGCTTGTGAAAATCATTTTTATATATATATATATATACCTGTACAAAGTGTAAATTTCTCTGATTTTTTTTTTTTTCTCCAAGTGCCATAATAAAGAAACCAGTAGCAGAAGACGGCGGCGGTGGTGTCGCCGTGACAACCAGTGGGGAAAACCCAGATGGACCAGCTTGCAAACCTCTGGGTTTCAGGCGTCATTTTGTCAATCAAGCGTTGCTCTTGAACTTTTCGGGCAGCTAAACCTGCTCCTCGACGCCTGCGTCCGCTCCCTGTTCGGTGCATGCAGAGGCCAATCTTTAAAGACAGCCGCCATTTTTTTTTTTTGCCACGTCGCTCAGTTCTTTGTTTATGGATTCACTTTCTATCTCTTAACGGTTTCTTCTCCCTGTAAAACGTGCTGTAAATGAAAGCATTGTGTACATATTTGTCTTAAGCGATCGTAGAGGTCAGGTGGAGGGTCATCTCGAATGACAAACGTATCTTACGGAAGGGAAAAATAAGACATTTTTAGGGACCATAAGCTCAGGAGAATAGAGTATAATGTCTGTGAAGAACTTTTAACCTGTTGGACGATTCTGTCACTAATGAGAAAGCGTAATAAACCAGAAACGCGCGGTGAGGATTCGGGGTTGAGCTGCTTCGTTTTGCTGCGGTGAAGCCTGCAAGCGGTGTGTACAGCGTAACACGATTCCTAAGTGCGGCTCCTGGGGCCCCCTGCTGCTTCGACTCCGGTCCCAATGAAACCGAAAGCCCGTTACAATCTGAGCTGCTCATCTGTCTGTATGGCGTCGATGTGCCACTGTACCCAGCACATCTGCAGCGTGTCTGTAAGCTTGTGCGCTCAACACGGCGACCTGACTCCACAAGCTCAACGGAGTATAAAAAAAAAAAACATTATGTGTATAAACACTTTTTCCTATGTGAATTTCTTGTCTTTTTTTTCCCCTTGTACTTGAATGAATTATTTTGTGGTCCATGTCATTCAGAAATTTACTGTTAAAACGACCTTAAAGGGGCAGCTTTGTGTTTTCCAGCCACACAGATTCATTTTAGAGCGCGATCAAGTAAGTTTGTCAATTAAGACTTTGAAGAATTCAGCTTGGTAATCTGTGAATCCTTTTAACGACGTGTTAAGTTATTTGCTAATTGTGTCTGGCTAGTCTGAAGGAGCAGAGTAGGGGAGTTCTCACCCAGCCGTTTTGCCCAGCTGAACTGTTGCTATGGGAGATTAAGATTTCTTAAACAGGCAGGAAAATTTTATGGAAATGCTGAAGGTACGGGTTTGATGAGGGACTAACGCGGAAAAAGTAGATTTTACATAATACGGCCGAGACACTTGTCTCTGATTGAAATTCAGTGGCTTTTGAAGGACAAACTGTTTGCTACGACCACCTATTAGAGCTTTCATAGGCAGAAATTATTTTTTGTAAATTTACGCCAAAGATTTCTAACATTTTCTACAAATAAAAACTGGACATTTCTGAGACTCTAAAGTAAAAAAAATGTGGCTAGGAAAAAAAACACTATTATTTTTAGATTATTCTCAAAAGTTACAACAACAGAAAAGAAAACTTGGTCGAACATTTTTGACTTTCCAAATTAAGATTTTCCAAAAAAAAAAAAAATTCTAGAAAATTTTGAGCTTGATCTCAAAGCTTCTGAGTGTTATTTTTATTTTGCTTTCTACTCCTTTGTTCTCAACCTACAATTATAATGGATCCAAGTTTTTGGCGGAGGTCAAGTTACCTAAAAATGTTGACAGTGATTCATAAAATCACGGGAAACGACATTAAATTGCAATTTAACATAATTATTTATTATTATTACTATAAATCAACATAAACAGATAGACAAAGTTGTATAACTCTGATACTGGTCCTCTCTGTCCTCTCTGTCCTCTCTGTGCGTCTCGTGCGTCTCTCCGTCCCGGATGAGGATCAGCCGTCAGGATCCGTCCAGTCCGCCGCTCTGCTCTCAATCTGTTGCTGATGACCCCGAGGCTGCGTGTCAGCCTCTGCGCTCCCTTTTACTAGAAAGTCCCGCCATACAAGCAGATGTTCCTCCTCACCGGTCGCTGCTTCTGAAACACGCAGGCAGAGGGAGCAAATGATAAATGAGAGAGAGAGAGAGAGAGAGACAGAGAGAGAGAGACCAAATAGGTCACACCGGCCGGCAGCTGTGAACTGAGAGTGCTGTAATCTGAATAACAGCTTTCACTGGCCGGACCGTATCGAGCGGCGTCAGATTTAGCCGCCCTCCCTCCCTCCCTCCCCCCGCGGCGCATTCGCGATGCGGTGCGGCGCGGCGCGGCGCGGAGTCTGTCCGCCTCCAGCTGACGAGCGTATTGGCAGCTGCATCATTCCGGCCCGCTGAGTTTATCGGGACGCGCCTCCCCGCCCCGGTACCGAGGCTGGACGCGCCTGCAGGATCCCTGCGTGTTTGTTTCTGGTCGAATGCTGTTGGACTAATTGTTATTGACAGACTGTGCAACACTTTTTTTTTCTTTCTTTTTTTTTGTTTTGTTATATCTATATCTACATTTTTTGTTTTTTGTTTTTGGCCCCTCCTCCCAGGGTGAGGGGGATTCTGTCGAGGGGGATGTTCTCATCTTCATCCAGAAACTCTCTGCTGTCACCCTGGACGTCCATGGAGCAGTCGGACTCCGAAGCGCTGGACATCAGCACCAAGGTGCAGCTGCACGGCGTGCTGTGGAAGAGACCCTTCGGACGGCCGTCGGCCAAGTGGTCCCGCAGGTGAGTGGAGGGAAGAGAGGGAGGTGGGTGTGGAGGGGGGAACACATATGCACTGTAAAAACTAAAAGAAACAACAAAAAACAACAACAACAACAATCCCCCCCAACGCTCCCCCCCAAAAAAAACAAAACAAAAAAAAAAACCGTGAATCTCACGGTATACCGTCGTGGCTCCCGTAAAATTATCCGTTAAACATTTTATTCTTTCACGGTATTGGCTTTTTTTCTTTTCTTTTTTTTTTTTTTTTAATAATAAAAAAACATTTTAGGGTTAAAAATGATGCCGGAGTCCATGTTTGTGCTGTAAAAAGCAAACGTTTTTAGCCTAAAGGTGGAAAAAGAGACGAATGTTTTCCCGGTAAAATGAAAACAACGTAAAAATCGGACAAATCGCAATTTTCACCGATTGATTGACCAACAGTTTTAGTTGCTTTACGGATTTCCTCTCACAACCTTACTGTTTATCGTGGGTTTGGGTTTTTACAGTGGGTGATCTCTCTCTCGCTCTCTCTCTTTTTCCCTTTTACTTGCTTTTCTGGGTTAATTTAATTAATTTTCTTCACTTAAAGAAAATTCATTTTGAATCTAAACACTATATAAAGTAAAAATCCTTATTTTGCTCCAGAACCATGTGATTTGCAAAAACATAAAATCTTACTTTTGGTCTGGTTTCCGGTGCAAATTTATTTGGAATAAGACAAAACTGACTTCCAAGTAAATTCTCAGCACAACGCAGGAGTTTGTTTAAAGTCAATAATCCCTTAATATTGATGAAAAAGCACCAGTTGTTACTGAAATAGTCTGTCCATGGATCAAGGTATTTGGACTTAAGGGAAAAATATCTTGTTTCGAGGTCTGATCACTTCCAGCTATACTTTCTCATCAATGCTAAGGTATTATTAAGGAATTATTGACTTAAAACAAGCTCCTAAATTGTGCTGAAAAATTAAGTGCAAGTTAGTTTTATGTATTCTAGACATCTCTGAGTGTGTGTGTGTGTGTGTGGGGGGTGTGTGTGTGTGTGTGTGTGTGTGTGTGTGTGTGTGTGTGTGTGTGTTCAAAGATGATTGTTTTAATCTCAAGAGATTGAGCTAATAAAATAATAATAATTTTAAAAAAAATTTCACTTTTCAGCCATAACATTACAAACACACCGTCAATCTTCTTACTTTGTAGTATTTTGCTGAATGATGTCAGTTATTAAGTTGTGCCATTTTGACTTCTTATATTGTCACAATTTAACAATGTAAGAAGAAAGTGGGTAAAAAAAAAAAAAAAACATTTTACGAAGCTGCCGTGGTTACCATCATGGCTGCGGGGATACGCAACTCAAGTTGTTGGAAGGAAGCCATAAAGACGTCCCATTTAGACATTTTTGGGTCAACAGCTGTAAACGTGCGGCGTTAGAGTGGCCTAGTCAAAGCCCAAAGCAAAATCCAGTTGCTCTCTCGCCAAGTGCAGGAGTTTGAATCAAAGGGCCTAACTGGACTTAGGGCCAGAACACATGAGATTATTTGCTTCAGAGGTTCTGGTGTTGGTGCGGCACGTACTCGTCAGCTTCGAGAGATTACCGTCAGTCTGATACTTTTCTAAAGCGCAAGCCTTTTGTTGTTTCGGTCACATTCCAAGGCGTTCAGATTCGCTCACCGCTGCTTTCACTGTCTCCTCGGTGCAAAAGGTTCTTCATCATCAAAGACAGCTTCTTGCTGTACTACGCAGAGAGCGAGAAGAGGAGCTTCGAGAGCAACAGGTACTTCAACATCCATCCCAAGGTGAGCGAAGCGCCTGGCGACGGCCGCCGCCGAGTTTCTGAGCACGTCCTCCTAAAAAAAAAACAAAAAAAACCCAAAAACAAACGCTTGGTCTGTTTCCTGTGCCAGGGAGTCATCCCTCTGGGAGGATGCGTGGTGTCAGCCAACGAGGACATGGGGATGCCTTTTGCCATTGTGGTCAACCTTGAAGATTTCACAGTAGGACTGAGTTTTCTCTGTGTTAGATGAAATGCTCCTGTGAGTTGAGTTCTTATTACAGCTGATTGGGTTTATTTAAATTTCCTGGTGCCTACCTGGAGATTAAGCACAACGAATACATTTCCACCAAAGGGGGGAGGCAGGAGCCAACCCAGAGCCTGCCTCGGCCCGTCGCCAGGCAACTTTCCATCGCTTTTTCTAACCGTCTAGCCCAAAGCGGTCGCCGTAAAAGTCTAGAAAGATCGATTGGGACAATTGACGAAATCATGAACTTGAAGTGACCGGAATACAAACGTCAGACCACGGAGTAAATTCGGTTTTTCGTGTGCGTCTTCCAAAAATCAGCAGCTTTAAGGCAACGTGCGTCTGCAAATATGGACGAGCCAAATGTCCTCTGGAGAAAAGGTTCACAGACGGATGACAGAAAGATTCATGTAGTTGTCATCAGGCCACATTTTTGACTTCACACTTCCTAATATGTGTCAGTTTATCTGATTTGCGACCTAATGTACTACGTGTCCTTCGGTCTTCTCCTTTACTTTGTGTAATTTGGCCTCATTTCAGTGATTTACTATATTGTTTCATTTTTGGCTTCATATTATATTATGTCTCATTTTGCCTAATGGTCAATTTGCCTATTTTTTGATGACATGCCGGGCGATTTGACCTCATTTATGACATCATTCATTGTTCTGGTGAAACACCATTTTCTTCCCCAACAAATAAAAAATGAAGTACAAAGCTTCTCTAAACAAACTTGTCCTTCGAAAAAGCAGCTCGTTAAGACCAAACGCAGCAGACTGAGGCTTTTTGACATCCAGCTGACGGTAGGAAGAAAAAAGAGAAAGGCGATAAATTATTCAAATGGAACGTATTGAGCTTGTTTTAACTCGTCATGCATTTAATTGATTTGTTGCTCTTTGCGGCAGGCCGGGTCTCGCCTCGCTGTTTTAACCTTTAAGAGTTGAAGCAAACATCTAAATCTCCACACGATTTCAGGATAATAACAATAACAACAATAATAATGATAAACAATCTCCCCGATCCCAGACTTCAGTATTTTACTGCCCCGTCAAAGGCAAAGACAGGAATCCAATGTTTATAATCTGGAAGCCATTACCGGCACAACGCTGATGCTGCGTGCATTACGTCCGCCCCCAGGGTACCATCGTCCTGGCTGCTGAGTCTGAGGAGGAGCAGGTCCAGTGGATAGAGATGCTCCAGGAGTCAGGGAAAGTGTGAGTACCTCAAGGCCCTCTGCAGGGATCGAAGCGGTCGACCAAATCATGTCAGGGTTGGTTTTTGAATCTTTTTCCTCCTCCCTCCTCGCAATTCCTCCACGTCGGCGGACAGCACATGGAAGAACTCGCAACTCGGGGAGGCCATGATCGAGAGCCTGGAGGCTCAGGGACTGCAGCTGGCCAAGGAGAAACAGGAATACCTGGGTAAATATGAGAAAGCTCAAGTAAGTAAGTGAGTAGGGAAAATGATTACAAAAACAAAAAAAACAAAAACGTGTTTGTTTTCTTAAAGATAAACTTATGGAAGAGACAGAGGAGTTAAGTCACCAAAGAGCACAGAAGGAGGTGAGGTCCTTGTTTCTGTTTTTTTTTTTTACATATATGTTAATATGTAAAAAACTCCATAAGAAAAACATTTAGACGGTTAAAACTGTGTCCATGTTGTAACATGGGACAGATAATCTGTGAGTGTGAGCTCCTCCCCTTTTTTCCCTGGGCTGCTAATGAAGGAATTCACTGCTCTCGCTCAAAAATGACCAATCATAGGCGAGGGGAGGGTCTAAGCGCTGTCAATCACCCCCGTGAATGTGCTGTGAAATGTGTAAATGGCGAAGAAACAACTCACCACTACAGGAAAAACCACTTATCTGTGGGCGACTGTGGCTGTGTGGCAGAGTTGTCGTCTTGCAATCGGAAGGTTGTAGGTTCGACTCCAGCTTCCTCCTTCCACATGTCGATGTGCCTCTGGGCAAGGCACTTAACCCCAAAATTGCCTACCGGTCTGCGTATCGGTGTATGAATGTGTGTGCGTTTGTGAGTGTGAATGGGTGAATGTGACTCTAGTGTAAAGCGCTTTGAGTGGTCATAATGACTGGAAAAGCGCTATATAAGTTCAGTCCATTTACCATTTACCATTTTATCTGCTGACTGTTAGCCACACTAGCCACAGCGAGCTAACATTGCCAGCTAAGCACTAGCATCTACGACAGGCATTGCTGATGGGAGAAGCTGTATTGAAGCAGAGATCAAGGAGGGGAGGAAGGGCAGAAATGCATGTGGGAGAGCAGCGTGCACACGCTCGTGATCGACAACGCCAAGATCCGCCTCCTGGCTCTGATTGGTTGCTTCTAGTTAGCGCTGGGAGCACTGGGAGGAGGCAGAGGAGCTCAACTTTTTTCTCCCGCAGGTGTCTGTCTCATACCGTAGTGTCGCAGCAAAGTGACAGATTCCACAAATGCGTCAGTCATTATGTTTGCATTTCTGCAGGAGCTGGAGCGTCTCAACCAGGTCCTGGAAGAGGAGAAGAGGAAGTTTGAGGAGGTGGTTCTGGAGCTGAAGGTGGAGCAGGAGCAGATCAAACTGTAACTAACTAACGCTTCACTTGGCATCAGGAGCTCCCAGAGTCGGCGAGCGCCGTCGTCTGAGCGTGTTGCGTAAAGGTGCGCCTTGCCGTTGCAGAGACCTCGATGACACAACTCAGTCCCTGAAAAGTGTTGACCGGGAAAAGGAAGAGCTGAGCTGCCTGACAGACACGCTTCAGAAGTCCATAGAGGTATTTTGTTGTTTTCCAAGATTTTCACCTCGTTCTTAAAAAATCCCGCCATTAACCACAGAGGTGATGTTGTTTGTTTTCAGGAGCTCTCCCAGGAGAAACGGCGGCGACTCCTGATGCTGGGGGTGAAAGGTCAGGAGGAGGAGGAGGAGGAGGCGGACCAACAGAGTTCGGGGGCGGCGTGCGAGGACCCCGGGGACGGAGAGGCGGCCCGAGACCCGGAGGTGCTGCAGGACCTGCGGCACATCGAGGAGCAGATGAAGATCCTGCTGAAGGAGAAGGAGCAGGCCGACGAGAAGTGAGCTTCCCGGCATCCTCGCGGTCGGGCCCCCTACCCCCGCCGCATGTTCTCCCGTCGTAGCAGCGCCGGTCCGAGCTAATGGTAGAGTGGAAATGTGTATCGATCCGGAGCCAAGCAGCTCATTGATGATGTGCAGTAAGTGGGGATGCTGCAGGTTGCTGCTATCGACTGTGAAGCACTATTGCTCGGCTGCGCATGCGATCCCCAGCGCCGCGTTTCCACGAGCGGGTCGGGCCGGCTGGCCGGCTCTCCGACTCCCATCAGATTCACGTCTCGCTGTGTCCACGAGAGACGCTGACTGACACTATAAGGCTGGCCAAGCCTCAGATCACTGACAAACGTCTTTGTCATCCATCTTTGTTGAAGCCAAACAGAGTGTGACGCTAACTGACCAATAGGCAGAAGTTGAAGTGTTAAGACTTTTCATTTGCATAAATAGACAGAAATGGAAAAAAACGAACGCAAAAAAAACAAAAACAAATCCTTGACAAAAAAATGTGTGTATAACAAAAAGGAAAAAAACAACATATAGACTTCTGCCTTCACTTTTTATTATGTCAGTTTTGGTCCTCCATATCGCGCAGCGCAGCAGCTTTACTCAAGTAAGAGAAACGATACTTCATAATAATATTACTCAAACGGAAGTAAAAAATACCTTTTGCTCAGGGCATGTAATCTACTGTGTGGAATATGACTGCAAATGAGCTGAGTTCAGCATTTCTTGCTTCCTGTTCAGGCTGAGTGAGAACGAGCAGCGCTCCAAGCTGCTGCAGCAGGAGAAGGAGTACTTCTCCACCCAGGCCCAGACGCTGCAGCAGTCGCTCTCTCAGCTCACGGCGGACAAGCAGCAGACCGAGGCCGAGCTCAAGGTGACAAGAGTTACACGGGGCCGGCCCCGGGTGGCGAGGGGTCCGGAGCCAAATTAGATTTGTGGCCCCTATCCTTTGTGAGAAGCCCCCCACTAACGGCGTTTCAACACAGATTTGGTGGCGTCTGGGAGAAGGGGCGGGGCTTAATGAGCTAAGCTTAAAATCAATCGGTGATTATACTGAGCTCAAACACAAAGATTAAACTCATGGTATCAGACTGTATCTATGGCAACGCAGCAAACAAGATTATTCATAACGCTTTTATGAAATAAAACTTCCTTTCAGTCTTAAAGGGGCAGTATTATGTGTTACCCACCCATATAGTATCATTTTGTAACACAATCAAGTAACTATGTTACCTATATTTATAAAATGCAATATATATCAACTATGTTTTAAAAGAAATCTAAAATTGGGCCTCTGTCTCTTTAAGAAACTCCTGCTCTTCTGAAACTCCGCCTTCAGGAGCCTTTTTAGCATTTTGCTGAGAAGCAGGATTGCGCACAGTTTCACCAGGTGATTGCTAATTGCTGAGAGCTAGTCTGAAGAAGCTGAGTGTCGGAGCGGGTTGGAAAGGCTGTGAGGCGGCAGCTGAGAGGAGGAGGTTCGTCCCCAAAGGCGGGGCTCCGGTCCAATCGAATATGTTCAGTGGAACGGCTGCCGCTAAGGGATTTCTCAAACATGAAGGAACAAATTCAAAACAACACTTTTAGTGAGGGAAAAAGTAGAAGAAGTAGATTTTACATAATACTGCCCCTTTAAATAAGAATGTGACGATATTCATCGCTGTAATATAGAATAATGTTTTTTTTTTTTTATCAAATAATTACTAGAAGCTACAGTGAAGGTTACTTTGTTTCAAATATATTTATTGAAAGAAGGAAATAAAGAAAAACATTCAAACGGGGATTCACTGTTGACATGTCGGTACTGATGGTGGCTTTGTGAGGCCAGGCGGAGATCCAGTCGCGCATGGAGCTGGAGCAGAGGCTGAAGCAGGCGGAGGAGGCCCTGCAGGACCTGGAGAAGGGCCTGAACTCGCTGGAGCGGACCAAGGAGAGAGACGAGAAGATGAAGGGGGACGTGACGCAGCTGAGAAGTGCGTGTGTTAGCGATTAGCGCGTGTTTAGCTAGCGTTGGCTAAGCTAACGAGCGGCATTAGCAGCCCAGCTGCGTGAACTCTGGCCGTATTAAATTTGGGACGCTGCAGCTTCGGTCTGCTGTAGCTTCAGTTAAATGTTAGCCGTGTTAGCTATTATCACATTTCGCCCAGCACTCTGTACAGCTGTTTTAAAGGCTGCTCGCTTGTTTGTTTGTTTTTTTGATGGCGTGTCGTTGCCTTTACTGCCCCCTGTTGTCCAACCAGCGTAAATTCAGAGAGACTTCATTCAATTCTCAGCATCTAAAAACTGACGGGATGTTTCACTCTTCTTTGTCTGTTACGAAACCCAAAAAAAAAGGAAAAAAAAACTAAATTGGCGCAAAAAAAAAAACTGATGTGATCTGATTGTTACAATAATATTTGCCCTTGTTGGGAAGTTTTATTTAAACATTTGAATCGTTAAGAGTGGACATCACACATCACTGGTTGTATTTAATACATTGTCATATTTTCAGACCTCATGTCCAAATTCTCAGATGTTTTTCCCTCGTTTTACCCGAAACCATTAATAACAATTACTTATTAATAGTTACGTCTCATTTTTATCCTGTGAAGTTTGACGTCTCGTTATGAAATGGGTGCAGCTGATATTCACAAAGGCACATTTCGTCACCTTTGTGTGTAAAACTCGATTATCTGCCGTCGTCTCTCACTGCAACGATTTTTGTGCGTTTGATGATTGCATGTGTGTGTGTGTTCGTTCACCCAGAGTTCTTCGAGGAGTGCATCTGTGCAGCGGAGATCGAGGCGAAGCTGCCGGCCATCATGAAGAACGCCGTCTACCTGCACAAAGCCGCCGCGCGCAGGATCAAGAGCTGCCGCATCCAGAGGAGAGCCTCCAGGCGCCACTGGTGTGAGTGGGAGCTTCGCACACACTCCACTCACGTTCCGGCGGTCGGTTGCACAAACAGAAATGTGACAGCGGTGGCCATGAATAGGATTCCTGCTGACATTGGAGAAGAGAAACCAAACACTGCACAGTATTAACTTGACCTCGGTGAAACACGGCGGTGGCAGCATGATGCTGTGGATCAATTTGACTGGCAGCCAATCAAGATGAGAATGACGTTGAACGCATCAGTGAATTATTATAACTTATATTGATTGAAAACCAGGTTGCCTTTTACAGTGAAAAACTATTACAATTACAAATTTATGATTAAGAAATGGATTCAAGTTTTTATTTTTATTTTTTAATTGATCTTCCACAATATAACTCTGGCTTAAAATGATAAATGATAACGAATCGACTAATGATTTAAATATAAATTATGCTGATTTTTGGCAGGTGTTTTTCTTTCATATGATAAATATTTAATACTAAAATATACAAGTAATGTTGTTTTTGTCATTAAGTTGAAACTATGTGCTTTTTGAAAAAAATGTAATTTCCATACATGTGAACATCCCACATTAGGAAACATATCCATCACCTTATCAGCAAATGTTTTCTGCTTATTATAAAACCTAACAAAAGCTAGAAAATTGGGATTCTTCAGAAATATGTTTTTTACAGTAGATTTAAAAAAAAATATATCGTTACCTTTTTAAAAAAGAAATCATTTGTGGTTGTAAAAGAAAAGTTTTATTTAGCTGGACTGAGAGCAAACATGGCTCTTAGGATGGCAAAGATTATTTAGATCAAAGTATATCCCTGTGTTAGAACGGTCCAGACAAAGTCCAGACCTAGATCCACTAGACAAACCGACGTTCCGGACTCTGAGCCACCAAAGAACGGCCAGCGGTTCCGGCTTGTAGATGTGCAAAAGACTCTCGGCTGTAATCGACTCAATATGAATGGATGCTAAACTTTTCAGGTTTTCCTCTGTAAAAAACATCCATCCATCCATTTTCCGTCACCCTTCTCCCTAACGGGGTCGGGAGGTACTGGTGCCTATCTCCAGCTGCGTTCCGGGCGAGAGGCGGGGTCACCCTGGACAGGTCGCCAGTCTGTCGCAGGGCAACACAAAGACAAACAGGACAAACAACCATACACACACACTCACACCTAGGGAGAATTTGGGAAGGCCAATTAACCTGACAGTCATGTTTTTGGACTGTGGGAGGAAGCCGGAGAACCCGGAGAGAACCCACGCATGCACAGGGAGAACATGCAAACTCCGTGCAGAAAGACCCCGGGCCGGGATTCGAACCCAGGACCTTCTTGCTGCAAGGCAACAGCGCTACCCACTGCGCCACTGTGCAGCCATTGTAAAAACATTATTTATTTATTTATTTATTTTTTAAAGCATGCACCATTTCCGTACAGCACACTGAGGTTTGTGGCTGAAACATAAGAAATGCAGGAGAATTCCTGGGAGCGACTTTAAGGTGTCTCATCGTCGGCGGTCAGCAGGATGAGGGTTATCAACGTCGGCTTTGTTTTACAACAAACCGTTTGCGGGAGTTTGTTTTTCTTTTATAAAGATGGGATGACATTCTAAACATGTCACTTTTAGAGTTTGCGAACGCCATCCATCTTTCCTTTTTCCTCGCTGCCGTCGCAGTCGGAACGGGTCGGCAGCCGGATACCTCCACATGTCTGAACATGTTTGAACTGTCAACCGCTTTGGGTTTTTAAATGACGGCGGACGCGCATTCCGTCTTGACCTCCAGAAAATCCCGGGCAGCCTCCCGCTCTGTTCCCAGGGGCTTTCCCAGCAAACAGCGGGATGTGATTCGCGGCACTCCAACAAACATTGCGGAGAGAAAACGGAACAGAAAACATCCGAGGGGAAAGTTTAGCTTCGGCTTCACCCTGACGATATGCTGCTAGTTTTACGAGCTGAAATCAATCAGAATATTTTTGTCTTACTTGTAAAATGTGAGAATAGAACAGCTAAATATTGTGTAAAAAAAGAAAAAAAAAAAGTCAGTTTTTGTGACGAATGACTTTGACTGTTCCAGTGAAACACTCCAAGTCGTTTGCTGTGGCCGGTTCGGACGACGGCATGGAGGAGCTGCGGGCGACGGCTCGGCGGCTCACCTCTGACAGCAGCTTCAGGGAGAGCGTGTACAAGATCGTCGTTCGCAAGGAAGCCGCAAACACCGTGATAGACTGAGCGGATAAGAGAAGGAGAGAAAGAACGGATAAGAGAAGGAGAAGAAGAAGAAGAAGAAGAAAAAATCAAATCAGAAATGGTCCTTTAGCTTTAATTCCGTCAGCACAGAAAGTTGGAAAAGATCCTGATCCCAAAACTTAATGTACACACACACACACACACACACACACACACACACACACACACACACACACACACACACACACACACACACACACACACACACACACACACACACGTTCACTGATGGTTCCAAGTCACTGCAATAATAAAAGGAATCGGACAAGATGAATTAAATAAATTTAAGTCACGTAACCTGCTTGTTTTTTTTTTTTTTTTGCGTTCTTTGTTGCATTTAAATGTTTCGGTTTACTGACAAATATCTGACAAAGTCAACCTGGAAAAACAGAAAGAAAACTAGTTCTCAAGTCATAACTTCATTTATTTAGAGAAAAAAAAACCAATCCTGACCAAAATGGATTGGTTTTGGTCAGAATCCCACCATCGCTCCTAAACCTAATAACTGAGTATTGTTATTTCTGTCACTGTGGACGAATTTTGACTCACTCTTTCCTATAAAACTGTTCTTTTTTAGCCACATGCTAACCTTTTCTTTAGTAAACAGACTCTACAGCAGCCATAGAAATAGAACTTAAAGATAACATTTGTCTGCTTGGATATTATTTGATCCGTAAAACCAAGGCAGTTTTTATTTACATACTTTTATTTACATGCTTCCGATATGAATATGATTTCACTTCAGAAGTTATGAGCGAATACAGAGAACGTTTCGATATTTAAACCGTTCAATCTGCCGCATCTGGCAAGTTGAGGACATTCGTGATCTTTATGTGGCCAGAGATGAAACGAGGTAAACAGCCCGGGTCTAAATGTTGTTGCGCTACCTTGTGCCAGACAGGTACAGTAAGTTCCTGATCGTACTGTATCAGGTGTTGGTGTGGGCAGTCAAACTGAACCGGGAAAAAAAAATTGGTGAATCGCATTGAATTTGGAAATATTCGGCTCAGGTTAGCTTAGCTTATTATGAGAAATCAGCACCCATGCAAACATTTCAATTGTTATAACAATGCTACAAATATCAAATGTGACTAGTCTGGCTAGTCTGTAGGAACCAAGTGGGGAAGCTGTCAACGCGAGGTCCACCCTGGCGTTTTGCACAGCTGAATGGTCGCCGTGGGAGATCAGATGATTTCTCAAACATAAATTAAAGAATCAAGGCAAACTCCAGGTATGTTTTGATGAGGGAATAACATTATAACAAATGAAAAGCCAAAAAAAAAAGAGAGTAGATTTTACATAACCCCATTTAACAACAAGCCTCATAATTATTGACTTCCCTAAAATTCTCTTTGACACGAATGCAACTAAAATATTTAAGAATTGGCGCTTCCTTCTTCCAGCAATACGTTTAGGAAAGTGTCATCAGTCAGTCGTCCCTGTCCTTCGTCAATGTGACGTGACTCAGCCGCCTGCTGCTGAAGTCACTGGCCACTTCCTAGAAAACGACCCATAATTGTCCTGCCGGTAAACATGGCGAGCTCCAAAGTTTACTGTCAGAGAAGAAGGACTGCTTGAGGTCGACCGAATCTTCACAACAACCACTGGACTCCATCCATCCATCCATCCATCCATCCATCCATCCATCCATCCATCCATCCATCCATCCATCCATCCATCCATCCATCCATCCATCCATCCATCCATCCATCCATCCATCCATCCATCCATCCATCCATCCATCCCTCCCTCCCTCCCACTGGAGTCCCTCTGCGAGGTATTTACCCAAAATCTAAGGCTAAATCATCAGAGAAACACAAAATCAACATGCTTCACGGTGGTCCCCAGATCTCTGGAAAACTATGAATAAGTTGAAAAAGAGTCGTTTCCTAGCATGGGACGAGTTTCACTCTGAATACATATAATGCAATCAAAGGTTCGATGTCAGGGAGAGATTGTGTGTCTGCACTAAAAGCGGAGTTGTTCCACATGTTTCAAGACTTTTGGACGATCGACTCAAATCAAACTGATTGCCGTGTTTTGAAAGTTGCGAGGTTTCTAGAAGCAAGCTTTCTGGACGAGGGAATGAAGTGAGCTAAAAATACAAACGATTGACCCTTGAGTCGATAGAACATTTTCTAAGACGTCTTTAAATTTGCTTGACAGTAGCTTTAGATTGATGGTCTAATTCTGGGAGGTTCAGAAATGAAGAGTTTTATCTTGCACTTGGAAATAAATACTTGAAACATTTTATTGCAAAATCACATGATGTCATAGAGAAATGAAGCAGACAGGACAGGTAACTCAATTCCACCTTGAAGATCTTTTTATTCGTCCGGTTTTCTTTGCATGTACGAGAACCGCCGTCTCACGGACGCGTCCGCCGCCGTTATTGCTACATCTCAAACCTTTTCTGATACAACAGTAGTTTAAAGAGAGAAAAAAGAAGACTAAGAAAACATTAAATAACCAGAAAACCTGGGGGAAGAAGCCAACATTGAAGGTAAGAAGGTCAGAAGGACAAAAAAAAAAAAAACGAACAGATTGATCAGCACGCCTTGGTATGAATAAAGCTGTTTTTGAACCGTGCACGATTGATTCGTTGATGCAGAAAGGCAGCTGCTTCTCTCAGCAGCCTAATGACGATGACGATGGTAATTGCGGATGAAAGAAACTGAGTATAAACAGCTTTCCTATAGGTACATGTCACAGAGGAGAAGTGCTTGTTGTGCCGAAAGCTCAGGCTTGGTTCAGTCATCTGCTCTCAATCATCTCTGGGACCTGCAGCGAATAAAAAAAAAAGACGAGGGATGAAATCAGTCACAGTAATTTCATTTTTAATATAGCACTACATAACAGATGCTCAAAGACCATATATGTTGGAATAAAATAAGCATGTCAATGCGGAAAAACAATAAGGTCAATCGAAATACAAACACGCTTGGCCTCGGGAGTTGATGGAGGAGCTAGCTGTTGCATTTTCTAACGAGAATTTCTAAATTTGTCTGATAGTAGATATAAACTGTAGGGTTGGGAGGGTCAGAAATTAACATCTTTGAAGTTTAGGTTTCTTTAGTTCATTCATGGAGCCAAACGAGCACCGCGGTGCATCAAAACCCCCCCGGTTTATTGGGAAATAGAGCTGAGTGTCGTCTGCGTAGCGGCTTACTTGAACAAAACCGACCACTCTACTCTACGTCTGTCAACATGGGGCAGGTTTTTCGTAGTGTGTGTGTTCAGGTGTGTGTCATTTATTAATCTGGTTATTGCTACGTTCCACCTGCATCACGACGGAGTCCAGATATACGGACAAAGCTTCAGCAACATGCTGGTCACAGAAGAGCTCAAATCTTCTCTTTATTGGCCTCATTGCCTGAGCGCACATAAGCATGCCTCACATTTAGTCTGCTGACTTTTATGAGCATCGATCTTTTGGAACTGTTGGCTACCTTATTGGCACGTCACTATAGGTTCTTATTGTCATGTTCACTTTTTCTGATGACCTTTGACCCACAGGATTTTAATTTACATTACAGTGTCACTTCAATCAACATGATTTCAGAGGTACTGACTTCAATCGATGACGACACGAAGCTAACATAATCACCACCTTAGTCTTTATTTTATTTTTTTTGTAAAACGTCATTTTGGAAAAATCTCAACTTCTCTCTTTCTAAACGATGAAAAAAAGGACATTATTTCAGGAAGGATATTAAATCAGATTCAGATCTGTGAGCAGATATCAGGACCACCGATAGTTTTTCCAACCGTTATTCTGTACTTGTAAAATGCAGTTGCAGCATTTTAAGAGAAACCTTGTGTTTTGTTTTTTTTTCTTTTGCTTTTTGTTATACAAAAGGGATCCACAGAGGAAATCTGCTGCATCATCCCACCCCTCACCCCTCCACCATGATTATCTGCTTGGAGCCCTGCTCAGTCAGCCATAATCCTGCTGGTATAATGCTGTGTTTTCAATTCCCTCAGGCTCACATCTCAGCCCAGAGCAGGTATAAAACACGTGACTGTCTGAAACGCTCGGGTTTCTGTTTGCTTTGCACAGAGGTTTCCATACCCAAGGCCTTTTTGCCACACTTTTACAACCACAAACTGCGACGGTTTTATTGGGACTTGAATGTGATAGACGAACAGAAGAACTGTGCAGGATTGTGGCACGGATAGTGACCAGAAAAAAAACCCCAAACCTGAACTCCACAAATCGGAGCTGCATGGACTGTGCTGAAAAGGGAATACAGGGAGACACGGCAGACATGTTGGTGGGAAGACGGACTGAGCTTAAATGAAGCCTCATCCTGGCAGAGTCTCCAGACGACACATGAAATGTAGAAGGGCCAACACGGCCACACAAATGATGTACACGACACTGAAAATAAAATAAAAACGTAGTCTAAAAGCTGATATTGCATATTACCCCAAACAAAGCATTCCCAGAAGGAAGCATGGTGGTGGCTGCATCATGCTGTCAGGATGCTTTTCTTTTTTTTTGGGGGGGGGCAGACGATGGAAAAACAAACCCAGAGGTGAAATGAAACGGTCAAGATATTAAGACTTAACCATACTATGTGTTGGAATGGCCTACTCAAAGTTCTTACCTAAATCTACTCGACCTCAAGTTATTTTTGTAAAGACTGTTAAAGGCACAGCCAAAGCCTGTCTCACTGCAACCTAAACGTCTCAGACCTTCGTTCAACTTCACCGCTTTGATTTCCTTTTGTTTGGGTTCGTCACATCATGCTCCAGTTGTGGTTGTTCTGTGACAAAAAGAGGAAGAAAAAAAAACAAAAAACTAATCCAGGGCTGTTTTGAAACTCGGTGAAACACTTTCTCACGTAAATAAAGTTCGATTTGATTCAACGTTTTTGCGACTCTGTTTAACGTCAAAAACCTGCCTGAGGAAAAAAAGAAACGTCCAGAGCGAACTCCCAGTGAACCATCCTCATTACTCAGCCGCTTCCCGCAACTCCAGCCGGATTTACGTTGCCGCGGCAACAGCTTCATCTCACGCGTGTCGTTTCAGTTTTTTTTTTTAATTTCATGGAAAACCGTTGGATTAGTGCATCATTGAAACCACTGCCGCAGCAGGACGCAACAAAACAGAGAGACGGGGAGGTCTGAGAACGCCTACCTGTTGGCTGGGAGACGGTCACCATGACGCTGCGTTGGAAGCAGGAGGATGGCACGGGGAGGTCGAGGGAAGGTTTTTTCTCGGAGAGCCTCAGTGCCGACTGCACTTTTAACACGAACGGGAAATAAAACGGAAGAGTTCCTGAAGGGAATTTGAAGGAGGAACGCTCCGTCAAATTCGATATCTGCCGTCCTCTGCGCCGTCGGCACCGAAAGGACGGACAGGCTTCCGCTTTTGGGCTGGACTTCCAAACTGTCCGGGTTTGTAGGAGGGGGGAGGTGGGGGTCGGGGCCTGCCGTTTACTCGCGCGGGCCGGCAACCGTTTGTGTTTAGCCTTTTCCTCGGCCTGGCTTTCCCACTAACAGGAGTGTTCCCCTGAAAGCCCCCGCAGCTGTCGTGAAGTTGTGCTTCCAGATAAACAATGACTCTTTCACTCCAGCACAGCTTCCAGTCCAGTGGCTGAAATAAGACGCAGCTGAGGGCAAATAGACAAAGAGAGAAAAAGAGAGAGAGAAAAAAAAAGAGAGAAGAGAGAGAGAGAGAGAAAAAAAAGAGAGAGAGAGAGAGTGGTTTGTGTTGCCACAAAAAGAAGAAAATTGTTGTGTCCACTCTAAACATGAAGCCCTTTATAGTTATATAAAGGGCTTCATATAACTACTGATATGGTTTAGTTCCCTAATACGGCAATAACACAAATCTGGATTTGTTCACTTTCACTTTCGTGGGAAAGGTGGCCAAAAGTCTTAATAAAACTGCTGATGGGTGATGATATGTAATGTAAAAATATCCCTTGTGTCGATTGGAAGAGGGTCAACATGTGGCGTGACGAAGGTCAAGAGCCGATGGCGTGACCGGCGGTGTGCGACGAAGCCGTGGGTTTACTTTTCATCGAGACTCGCTTTGAGCTGCGCCTCCAGGGCCATCTTGTCAAAAGTGCGCATGTTGGTCTCCTCCCGCACTTTGTCCCGCACGTGGAAGGACGCCCGGGCCACGGAGCGGGCGCTCTCCAGCACCGCCTTCTTCTCCCTGAAGATCTGCTCGCTTTTCTCCAGCTTCCTCTCGATGGACTGCAGGAGCTCCAGGCGCCTCTGCCGCTCCTCCTCCTCCACCCGTTGCCTGTTGAGCTTCTGGAGTCTCTCCTTCTCCTGCCGACTCTGGACGGCCCGCTTGGCTTTCTCCTTGGCCTTCTCCTCGGCCACCATGGCGGCCTGCTGGGCTCGCTTGGCGGCCTCCTTCACGCGGGCCTCCAGGACCTGCTGCTGCTGCTTCTCGCGTTTCTCCGCCGCCTTGCGAGCCTTCTGGATCTGCTTCTCCTCCCGCTTGGCCTTCTCCTTCAGTTCCTGCCCCCGGCGTTCGACGATCTGGCTCGTAGTTCTCGCCCTCTTGGCCTCGTCCCTCTCTTCCTGCTCCCTGCGGGCGATTTCTTGAATGAGGGCGGCGTGACGCCTCCTCTCCGCTTTGTTCAAACCTCGTCTCTCCTCGTGGGCCTGGTGCTCCCGCTCCTGCCTCTTCAGCTCAGCTATGGTAAGCTTCTCCTCCAGGAGCAGCCTCTCTTGCTCCAGCACTGCGGCCCTCTCCTCTTCCAGGGCCTTCAGGTTCTGTTCCTGAAGCGCTTTCTTGTGTTTCTCTTCTCTCGCCGCCTGCTGCAGCCTCAGCAGACGGCTGCGCTCCTGCTGCTCCGCCAGCTCCTTCCAGCGCTCTTCGTGCTCCTCGGCCTGCCGCAGTTTGGCGGCGGCCGAGTCGCGCTCCTGCTGGCAGATCTTCTGCTGACGTATGGAGACCTGGGTCTGCCACACTCGCTGGCACTGGAGCACCGCCCGCTGCTTCTCCCGCTCCTCTTGCTCCCGCCGCAGCTCCTCCATCCGGCGCTCGCTGTCCCACTGGAGGTGAGCGACGTAGCGGGTCTGGCTCATGATGTCTTCCTCCTGATATCTGGCGAGCATCAACGCTGCGATCTTGCGGTCGCGCTCGGACACGGCCTTGAGTCCCCGACGCTTCACCTCCTTCACAATGCGCTCCACCTTCTGCGTGGTCTGGGGGGAGTGACTGAGGTCTCCGAGGCTGAGGCTGCGGCCCATCAGGGAGTTGAAGGTGGCCATTGTGCGAGCTCGAGGACTTGACATTTTGGCCCAGTGATCCCGTGCGCCGTCCCAGCTGTAGGCAGACGACGCCCCGGACTCTGACGAGGTGCACGTAGTCGTGGTGGTTGTGGAGGTGGAGCAGCAGACGGGATCCATCCTCCTCTGTAAAGACTCCAGGGAATGGCTTTTCCCTCGGGCCTTGGACTGGAATCCAAGATGTCCGTTGTGCTGAGAGAACAGCCCTCTCGTTACTCCGTTCAGAGGCGGGTTGGGCTTCTGAACGGCGGGCTTCGACACCGATGATGTCAACGTCGAGTTGGCTCTGGGGAAGGAGGGAGGTTTCGGTGTTGATCTGGGAAAAGTGTTGGAAGATTTACCACCGGCAGATTTCTTGAGCGCCGCTGGGCCACCGGATGAAGCTGGAAGTGTGGTTTTCGTATGTTCAGATGACGAGGGCACCGACGCTTTGACTGGTCCTTGAAATAGACCCTTAGAAGGTGGAAGGGATGTTTTGGGGTGGGACTTTGCAGGTGGGGTAGTTCTCGGTTGCATGGATTTTGGGGAGGTACTAAGAGTAGAGGTGGAGGCTTTCGATAGGATAGTTGCACCCGATGCTGCAGGTTTAGAGGGAACTCCCACATTGGGAACTGAGCTGGAGGGAACCGTGTCAGATTTAGGAGGCACACCGATCCCAGACGTGACTTTATCCACAGAGGACGAAGACGTGCTGCTGTTGACAGCTGCCTGCAGAATCCGTCTTTTCTCTTCCCTAATGATCCTCTCCCTCTCTTCCCTGCACTGCCTGAGTTTGCCGTGCCTGTCCTTCTCATAGACTTCGAAGAGACCTGTGGCGACACGCATGGACCGGCCCGGAGCCTCCCGGACAAAGTCGGCCAGCGGGCGAGACAGCAGCTCCACGGGTTTGACTCCACACCGAGCGCACGCCTCCAGAGAGCGGGGGCTCGTCAACACATAACGACTGCCCTCCGCCTCGGGCGAATCAAAGTTGTACAGGTCCAGGTGAAGTTTCGGTGGCAAATCTGCGTCGGTCTGAGTCTGTGGTTGCTGAGGCGCTGCCCCCTGTGCGCTGACCTGCGGCCCCACCGGAGACGCAGTGTGGCAGGGGCTGGGCTCCGAGCTGCCAGTGGGTGGCGTCTCGAAACCGGCATCGCCTTCCTCCTCAGTTGTCGCGTCATCGGACGGTTCCGGTAGTCGAGGGTCTTCAGCGGCCACAGTCGGCGCGTCAAGTTGCGGGCCTTTGCACTTGTTCTGCTCCTCGACATCTGAGGGGTCGACCATAGTTGGCTCACACTGCAGGGAAAGAGGGCGGAAATCAGCGCAAGACGGGGAGGATGTATGAAACACACACACACACACAACATATGGATGTTAAAACCTGAATCATAAAATTCAGCTCAGATCAGAGACTCCGTCTGTGGGGGAAGGGTCAAGGCAAGCTTTCAGGGACGCATGCATGCATGCATGAGCACATGTTCCTACGCTCAGTGATTTTACACCAGATGAGACATTTTCCCTTCGGGGGAAGTGAAATAAGGCACAGGGAAAACATCGCAGCCCTTTAACAGAAGGGCTATTTTCGGCAGAGTTACTAGGCTGAGAGAATTTGATTACTCATAGCCATGTTTTTTTAATTTTTTATTTTTATTACTTTCCACACAATCGACCTACATGTACCAACACACATTGAAGATAAGGAAAAATATGGTAAAAAATAAATAAATAAATAAAATAAAAAATGAGTAGAGTATTGTGAGCTGCTTGTGGGCCAAATTGATTCTAGGCGCGCACCTGCTAACAGTGAAGGCCTGGACTTTTCCACTGTGCTCCACAGCAGGGGAGGAAAAACAACAACTGAAATGACGGTCCGACGAGGTAAAGTGCCAGAAACGGAACAACGTGAAGGCGCGGATGTCTGGCGGCTTGAAAGCGGCGTCTGCACGACGCGGTTCACCTCCACTGACCTGCCAGAGAGCCACGCGTTTGCTGAACCAGAGCTTCTTTCCCCTTGAATCCTCGCAGCCTCCCTTGCTCCCCGCATACTAGCAGGCTTTCAGGAACAACGGCTCCGGCCGCCGAGCCAAAGACGGAGCATCACCTCGCCGCAGCCTCCAGCGTCACGATGGGGACAGATGGAGCCTCGTTCAGCGGCGCAGCTCCGATCGACGACTCCCGAACACAGAATGTGATTTAAAATATATATATATATATATATTTATATATTTTGTGTCTTACTGCGTCTCTCATCTGCGGCAGATGTGTCCTCTCCAGCAGCTCCTTCTGATCCTCCCTAAGTGAAGCGCATCGCGTAAACATCCGCCGCCTCCACCTGCTTCCCCGGCAGCTCGCCTCGACTCAGCATCCTAAACTCCGCCTGGTTGAGGCAGAGAGACAGATCACCAGCTGACCGCTGCAAGGCGAACATGTTGTGAATAATAACAATAATAATAATAATAATAATAATAATAATAATAATAATAATAATAATAATAATAATAATAATAATAACAGAGGAAGAAAAAAATTTGGGGAGATGTAGGGTAAATAATAATAATAATAATAATAATAATAATAATAATAATAATAAAGAAAGAACGTCTCAAGACAAATAAAATTACTAAAATAAAACGTGATCATGAATGAATGCATAAAATCAAATGAAATACTAAGGGAAAGCCGTCAGTGACGTGGATGCGTAACAGCGGAGGACTCCTATTGGTCAATCTTGTGTGGTTGTGATCCTGCGTGTAATTCATCGAAATGGACGCAGGGGGGCGCCGCAGTAACGCTGTCTGGAGCGTCAGCCAGGCGCTGACAAGCGGTGGCTTGCGGTTAGAATAAATGGAGGATTGAGATTATGGCGGATTCTGTTTGAAAATAGACACTTAAAAACACACACACACACACACACACACACACACACACACACACACACACACACACACACACACACACACACACATAAATATATGTAAATATATATATATATATATATATATATGTTGTTTTTGCCCCCGAGAAGAAAAGAAGCTATAAATAACAACAACAAAAAAATAATAATACTGAACTGATTTTACTTGTTTTCATTTAATTCTGTTATGACTCTTTTATTATTTTTTTGGCCCCCACTTCCTGTCTGCTCGGCTGCTGTTCTCCCTTAACCTGATTGTCAGATGAATGCAAGTGTTAAACTTTACATTTCACAACAAAGACAAAAAATAATGGCTTTGTGCATGGCGGTTCCCAACTGACTACGACAACTGAAGAAATGATCTGAGAATAAGAACAGTTTTAAATACTAAAATGACCATTTTGCACAAAGTATCCGTATCTCTCCCCTCTCCTGCCGTCCCCCGTTGTGCGTATTAGATCCGCAAAGTTCAACCCATTGTGTTGGTTTCCTTTTAAAGTGCATTAATGAGGTGAAAGGAAACATTTTTTCCTAATGTTTATAGAGAAATTCCAACAGGTTTGGCATGCCTTTGCATTCAGCCTCCTAAATAAGATCCAGTTCAGCCATTTGCCTTCAGAATTTGCCTCATTAGCGAATACAGTCGACCGCTACACGCGAGCAGCTTAAGCGCTGCATAAACCCAGCTCTTCAGTGGAGGCCTGGGAGGTTTGTTAGAGAATATTTGTGAGCAAACGGCATCACAGACAAAAAAAAAGGAGCACAGGAATACGGCGGTGGAGGGGTTATGGGGGTCAGGCTGCGATCCTCTGCAGATTTTACAAAGCAAAGAGACAAAAGCGTAACTCTTTGGCATACACGCTACGTCCAGGTGAACACTAACCGCGCGTCGCATGATGTGATACATGGTGCAGGAGGCATCATGCTGTGGGGGACAGAAGACTGATTAGTATTGATGGGAAGATGGATGCAGTCAAATTACTGCGACGGAATATTGTTTTATTGAGTTCCCTTTGGGATCAATGAAGGTTTTTCTCAGACTGGGGAAGAGATTCACAATGACCCCAAACTTACACTTGACATGGTTTTGTTCATGTCAAAGAATGGCCCAGTCAAAGTCCAGACTTGAATTCGTTTGACAATTTATGACATTGCTCGAAAAACAACTGCTGTTCAAAGACTTGCTCTGTGTAGTATCACTGAGCCTGGACTATTTTTCAGAGAAGAGAGGACACGCAACTTTCCTGTGGCCTTGTCTTTGTCACCAATACGAGTGGAAACCGATGTGAGCGCCGGAGCCTTCTGCTGCCAAAGTACGGAACGCCAAGAAGGCCAGGAAGGTTGAGACATTTAATGTCTCTTTCATACGCAAAGTAGAGCATCAACAGGGGAGCGTCTGCAAATGGAGCAGGAACAGCAGAATATCACTGTCATCCAATCAGCGTATTCTTCGTTTGAAAAAGAACCAATCACAGCCAACGAGTTGAAACATCCCAGGAAGTGACAGAAACGACACAACTTTAGGATTCAAGAAAAAGAAGCCCAAGAAAGCATAGCTCAGTTAAATTCTGTCACCTGATCACTTGAGCATTCAAGTATATTTACTTTGAACATTTTAGGTGAACTTCCTGCAGTCCTTGAGCCTCAACCAGCTCGCGACGCCGCAGACTCCCGTGCAACCACGGTCGTCTGGTTTGGTTCAGCGATGATTAGATAACCCTGAGTAGAAAACCACAGTGATAACGACCCACTAAACTCCTGACCTGTTGTGGGGAACAGTGCGAGTTTAATTGGCTCCCTCCCGCGCGCCGTATCAGGTGGACGGCGGGTAGCGAGCGATGACAGGGAATGTGGTAGCTGGCTTGTTAACTAGAGGGTGGGTGGGTGGGGGGGCATTGAGGCTGGCTGGGTGGGTGCTGGAGGGGCAAAGCGGGGGGTTTCAGGATGGGGCACAGTTCACTAGCCGACAACATTTCCATGTTTCTGTTTTGGTTTTTGGTGGGCCGGACTGAGGGGTTCATCGAGAGGTGAGCCGCTCGGTGCAGTCATGGAGACCACTGGGGGGGGGGGGGGCGGAGGGAGGGGTTCATCGAGAGGTGAGCCGCTCGGTGGTCTCTTCTCTCTCTGTATGAATATACGTTTCTATTTCTGTATCGCTTTACGTTTACTCACAAACAAACTGTTGGTGACGCGTGCAGATGGATTCTGGATTCACTTTTTTTTTTCTTGTCACACTTCAATTAGATCATAGCTTCAAATTCAAATATAACTTTATGTAATTAAGAGAGCTACTTCCACACGAGGAGTTAATTCATCAAAGCAGTGTTATGTAAAATCAACTTTTTTTCGTTTCATTTGATTTTTTTTTTTTAGCTTTACACCAGGTCGTAGTCTCGCTCCCTCGTCAAAAAAGCATTCCTGGACATTGCAAGTTTGAGAAATCTGTCAATCTCACACGGCAACAGGTCAGCTGTGCGAAATGTCCGTTTGGACCCAGCACCATCTTGAAGGCGCAGCTCGGTTTCCAAGGGTCCGATCTCTCGCCTCACAGAGCAGACCCCCCACCCCCGCCCCCACCCCTCACAGAGCAGACCCCCCCCACTCAGCTCCTTCAGACTAGCCGGCAGCAATTAGCAAACACCTGATGGAACTGAGCATCTGCTGAACTGCTTCTGGAGCTTTTAAAGAGACACAGACCCAATTTCAATGAATTAAATTGTGACATGAAATTTCCTTAAAATTATATATATATATATATGTATTATTTTTAAAACAACAAAATTTAACTTTTTTTTTGTTATAAAATGATTCAATGATACATAAAATGTGGCTGGAAAATACATAGCTAACTTTAGTTAACCATGTTTATTTTTGTTGACTTTTGCTAAAAACACAGACGCCTGATCACTGCAGAATCAAGACCATTTGGTGTTTTTATTTAAATAATTTATTGTGAGAACAAACTTAGTCACATGTGATTTTAACTGCGTTTCTTATTCAATGGAAATAACTGCAAGTGTGAAGTTGTGTCTTTTCTGACATTAATGGAAAATCGACAAAGTTTCACACACATTTGTATCGGAAACGCAGCTACAGGAAAACAGGACGGAGATGAACTACGCCCCGATCGTGAATTTCTGTGACTTCTGGAGACAAAATGCACTCTCCACTTTTCAGATTTTGGCTCATGCGGTTCTTGACAACCGTAACGCACAACTCAGTGTTACTGACACCAATAAAACACCGACTGGACAAAACATGAAAGGATTTTAAGGATTTTTCAAAACATCTCTGTTCCTGGTCCATTTATGTATTTTTTCCTTTTAAAGCAAACATACGGTGCTTGCATTGATCGGACACAACCAATGCAGACACGTTATTGGAACCAGATTTCAGCTGATTTTGACTCTTAAAACAAGACGAAACAAAACAAAAAAGGAGGAAAAGACGATGTTTCACACGGATTGGACGGATATAGTTCCAGAGGCGCGCGGCGGTGTCTGGACGCGTCCTCTGCTGCGGTCTGTCTCTTCTCTTCCCCTGGACACTCGCTGCCCTGCTGGAACCCTCTGGGCCTGTGAAGACCGGGACCTCCTGCTCCCCCCGGCAAACCCCTCCAGCCTCGGTTCGCTGACAGAAAGGGCCATGTTTTTTTGGACAGTTTCAACAACTCCCCTGCTTGACCCCTTGCTTTTTATCCTCCCCGCCCCAAGCCCCCCCTCTTCACCTCTCCACCTCTCCCTCTTCCTCCAGCTCTGGTGTCTGCTGAACCGAACAGGGCTCCATTTTTGGGGTGTGTAGCGCTTCACCCCGCCTCCCTCGCTCCTCCGCTGAAGAGGCGAAAAGGTCCCAGAGACCGAGCTGTTAATTCAATCAGGAGAGCGGTATGCTCAATTAGGCATCCATAAGGGCCCTGGATGGGCCTGGGGGCCCTGTGGAGGGCAGGCAGCCCCGTCCCCAGGAGGTATTAATTGTGGATGACAGTGTATAAACAGTGGGGTGAATAGACAGCGCAGGTGCGAGACCCCCAGCCCAGACTCAATAGTCCTTTTCACACCCGCGACTCTCTCTGTTGCCACTTTCCCTTTTCTTTGTACAAAATTTTAAAAAAAGAGAAAAGAATAAAAAAAAAAAAATTAAAAAAAAATCTCCCCTTATATCTCAACAGTTAAGCTGGCTTTTCTGGGTTGTTCATTTGCCGGGCATTTCCATCTCCAAGCATGCGAGTTCGCGTCTCGGAAGAGGGGAGCGAGGAGCCGGCGCTGTCGGCCAACTGAGGCCCCCGAACGTGGCTCCTCAATTTAGAAGCTAGTGAAAATTGCAGCCAGTACATGTAAAATATGTGGAATTTATAAAAATGAAATCCAGATGATACTTTAGAAAGCGAGGGGCTTTCTACCTGACCCCTGAGTTTCTTTCTTTTTCTTTTTTTTTTTTGTTCACCATGCCACCCTCCCCCTTTTCCCCTTCTCTGCCTGTCTTTCATGCTGTGTTGTAAATGTGTTTAGTTGTCTGAGTTTCCACAATATATCAGGTGAATCTAGAAATATTACAGTATCTATCATGCATAATGGTTCTGTCCAGGGTTTTGCATAAGACATTAACCACGAAAATCTTTTTAAATGTATCTGAGTGAAGATGCACTTGACTATATCTGCCTTTTTTCTTCTTCTTTTTTTTTTTTTTTTTTTCAATAAGAAGCTGAAAAAAAGCAAGAAAAATGTTCAAACAAGTTTGAAATGCGACTGTCTTAAACACTGCTTTACTTTTTAAAAGTCGCTCAGTTTTCCAAGATTGTCTAATTGGTAATCGACGACTTTCTGTTTCCCCATCATTGATCCACATTTAACTCGTCGCAGTGTGAGCGAGGACGGAAGTGAAGAGCGAAATCCAAAACATTTCCAGGCTCTCTGCGTGCCAAGTGGCCGTTTGGCAGGGAGGCCAGGTTGAAGCGTTTTTAATTCCCTACAAACGTATAGACGAATCGAGTTAGCTACACTCTTTGGCAACTTCAGCTGGAGCCGGGAGCCGGGATCAGATGAAACTGATGAACTTTTCAGCCAATTTTCATAAGGGCGCTTGTTGTTGAGCGTTTACGACTCCAGATGGTTTTTGTCTTTTTCCACTTATTTGCTCTGTACAAGACCAGGTTTGTTTACATGTAGAAATGCCGTACCAGCAGTGGCGCCCCAAAACCAGGAGTCAGGGGGGCCGTGACCCCTCCTTGAAAACTTCTAAGAAAAAGAAAGAAAAGCTAAATGGCGAAATAAAATATTCATAAATACAGTTTGGGGAAAATGAGTGAGGGAGAATGTCTTGGTCTGGCAGATATGCAGTTACTAAAATGAATGGAAGTCAATACAAAGTCTTCAGTTTGTACAGAAGTACAAGGATGTCTGTGTGTGAGTGTGTTGCTGCAGTTTTGGTGCTCTATTCACAAAAACTATATTCTATTCTTTACTTTTCAATGAGTTTGATCACAAAATATGAATTTATATTAAAAAAAACACAAGAAAGAAAGAAATACATCTTTGATCTGAACAAATGTCCCTTTAAGGCCTTTCTAAAGTTTTTTAAAGTTCCTTTTTTTCACACTTGAAATATGTCATGTGTGTAACAACCATTGGGTAACAGTTCTTTTCCCTCTCCCATACAGTAATCTGTAAAAAGAACGGATGCTAAAATAGCTAGCACGATTAACTCTGTCTGGCCATCTGGAACAGCAGGCACTGCATTGCAAACAAATCTATATAAAAAAGCAACTACCTTCCACATACTAAGAGTGAGGCATGGGGGGAAGATGACAATGCAGCTTTTATTTAGAAACAAAATGGATTCTTTTGGAAAGTTTCTAATTAGTAGCTACGTTAGCTCCAACGTTCAGTGGAGCGCAGCTGAACTGTCTTTGTGTGTTTGAACTTTTTTTTTTTTTGCTCGTGTAACATCATCATGGCCGAACATCTGTGCTAAATTTGCCCCCTCTGCAGATCTCTGGGGTGGCCTCTGCACTGCCCTCTCTGTTTCTGTGTCTACAGACACCTGCTAATTTTCAGCCGTGTGTACTTGATGTAAGCCGGCGGGGGAGAGTGAGAGCCCGGGTGGAGGGGCGAGGGCCAGGGCGAGAGGGGGGGGGACTTATGGGGGGGGCGGTCCAGTAATTAGGAAATATGTGTCCTGTAAACTTGTTCGCTTTACCCTCTCTGCCTTTTTTTCTTCTTTTTTCTTTCTTTCTTTCTTTTTTTTGTTGTTGTTGTCGGTCGGTTTTCCTTTCATGTGCGGCCAGTCGGCAACGGAATCAACGACGGCTTCGTTTCTTGGAAAACCTGCTCTGCTTTTGTCCGGGGAGGGGCGCAGGGGGGCGCTGAAGAGAGAGGGAAGATATAAACTGATCTCGTTAACATTCCAAGAGACACTCCTGTTTCCCCCCCCCTCACCCACCCACCCACAACCCGTCCCGCACACACACATAATCGTGTTTTCATGACTTGTGGGGACTTTACATTGACTTCAACCCGAGCCCTAACCATCATACACCTGATCCCTAAACCAAAAACAGCATGTCCCAACAGGGTCTAATATAATGTCCCCACAAGGAGCAGTGGTCCCCACAACCCCACATAGGTCCTCATGAAGATACAAAACCCTGGTTCACACACACACACACACACACACACACACACACACACACACACACACAAAGTACTCTGAACATTAGTGGACCAGCTGCCGCAGATTACAAGGGGTGGATCTCCAGATTGAGAAAAGCCTGAAAACATCTCACACTCACACACACATTGCTCCGATAAGAAGAATCCACAGTATCAAATTCATTCCTTCCCTCTTTTGTTCTCCCTCCAAATATGACCGCCCCACCGGCCTCCCCTTCCTGTCGCCGATCCGTTCCGAGGAAGCCTCCCTTCATTTAGCTGGGAATCATCAGCGGTGACCCTAATTGTGCCAGCTCCAGCAGTTCAATTGCTCCGATTACAAGGCTCTTCAGTGAGGCACTCAAAGGACCGTTGAACTGTCAAAACCAACAATTAAAAATATCTATAGGGACAAGGACTGGGAGGAGGAGGGGGAGAGGGCCGCCGGATGGGGCTTTTCAGCTCTTAAGAGCCTGGAAGAAGTGAGAGGTTGTTGGACTAGAGCTGGACACCTGCACCGTGTCTCCCTGTAACATGCTCTCTCCTTCTCAGTGGGGGGGAGACAGAGAGACAGAGAGAGACAGAGAGAGAGACAGAAAGAGAGACAGAGAGAGAGAGAGAGAGAATGTGGGAGCCAGAAGTTACTTGGTTTGTTTGGACGGCTGTGATGTGGCTTCACTTTTATAAGGCCACAGTTAGCGCACGTGTCAGGCAGGGCAATAACAAAATCACTCGTTGGGGGAAAATATGACAGCATCATTTCTGGATTTTAAAATACATATATATATCACTTAGTAAATTACAGTCCTGTACTGGGAAGAAAAGAGTGCTTCAAGGTTTATAGTTGGACCACGTGACATGTAAACAGTTCACACAGAGAGCAGCAACTCAAGCAGTTAAAGGGACGGCGAAGGATTTTTTATTTTTTTATTTTTTTAAGTGAGTTCCCATTAAAGGGGCAGCATTATGTGAAATTGATTTTTTTTCAAATTTCATATCCCTCGTCAAAAACACACCTGGAGTGTCGCTTTGATTCTTTCATGTATGTTTGAGAAGTCCTTTGATCTCCATGGCAACCACACCGCTGTGCAAAACACCTGGGTGGACCGAGCTCCGCCTTCAAGGACAAAACTCCCCCTTTCAATTTCCAAGCTGAGCTTCTGCCTCAGCTTGGGAATTACCCAACCCAACTCCTTCAGACTAGACAGCAGCAATTAGCAAACGTCTGTGAAACACGGGTAAAAACGTTGCTAGAAACTCCTAAAAGTGGAGTTTCAGAAAGACCAGGTGTTGTTCAGAGAGACAAAGGCCCAAATTCAAGGTGCCAAATTACAAAGTCAAATTTCTTTTAAGTCATAATTGACATATATAGCTTTTTTTTTTTAACAACTGAAGTTAACTTGATAACTTCACGACAAAAATCGCAGCTAAGTTGTTAACCGCTTTCGCAAAACTGCTGCTATCATATGCTAACTATGTTCATCCTCCCAGAGGCTAAAGCTAGCGGCTAGTCTGAGACCAAAACCAAAGGGGGGCTTCGATTGCCTTCAAACAACCATTAAACCTCCATCACGCGTAAATAATTTATAAAGAAGCAGGTGATTATTTCGTAGGTGGATGCCACGTCACAAAACTTAAAACGGACTTCCTGTATCTGCTGGAAGTTGTAAGAAGCCTGACAAGCCGATCGACTTTCCCCAAACCAAAGGATGACTCGGTTCGCCGAAAACGGTTCAGACGAAACTGAATCCTGAATTCAGAAAAGCAGATTTCTGACCAGTCGGCAGCAGCGGGTCCTCAAACACAGGCCGGCCCCCCGCGGTGTGTGTGTGTGACAGCTATTGACTTTATTCAATAGATGTTCCCCATTGTAACCCAAGTACAGAGGCTAAATGTCACAGCAGCAGGATACTGGCCTATTATAGAGCATTATACGTCACTGAAAGGGGATAAGAGCCCAAAAGTTTAACCTCACAGTCGCTCGGCCTTTGTCTCTGCTCTCAAAGACGGATGATAATACTCTGAGGAGTCTGCAGCTGCCAGCATCTCCTGACTCAACCAGATTCTGCGCAGCTTCTTCTTGTTCTTCTTCTCCTTCTTCTTTCTTTCTTTCTTTTTCTCAATGTGGGCGCGGCTTCGCCACCAGGCGGCGCCGCCATTGGCTCCCGCGGAGCGTCAGTCAGCGACGCAGCCCTCAGCCGTGGCTTTTTAAATGGAAGCGCAGCGAGAGCGAACCTGTGGAAACCGCGATGAACAGCTGATCCTCCCGCGGTGGATGAAGCCTGCGGCCGCTCATGATGTCCGCTCCTGCGCACGGCGCTATGTGAACAGCTGCTGGACAAACAAAGAGAAGGAAGTCCTAACAAGAAGGAAAGAGTGAAGAGATATATATGTACATGCATATGTTTTTTTTTTTTGTCTTTTTCTTTTTTGGGATCTCAAATTAATAATAACGTCTTAGATTGGTGCCTTTCTTCTTTTTTTTTCTTCCTTTTTTCTTCTTCCCGGATTGGAGATACTGCGCGCTTCTCGGTGCGTCACCGGCTCTCCGTCATGCTCTTGCCAAGCGCCGTGGTCGTCGCTTTTTCTTGCTTTTTGGCCCCGTTGCTCCTCTGCTACCTGCCTCAAGTCTCAGCACAGAAGCCCGGATCGCGGGTGAGTGGACCCCACGCGTGTCTGCCCGCGCGCACACACTCTGCACTCTTTCAGATAAAAGTTCACACACACACACACACACACACACACACACACACACACACACACACACACACACACACACACACACACACACACACAGCCGCCCGCGCGTAAAACACCGATCTATAGTTTATTGAATCTCGTATCCAGTGGTCATGTTTTTTTTAATTTTTTTTTTTATACTTGCTGGTTGAGAACACAATTTTTTTTTCTCACTCTGAAAATATGATTTGAAACACACACAGGAGATAAATAATGTTGAGAGCATTTATTGGCTCCCTTACCAATAAGGTATAAAAATGAATGAAACTTTTATTGTAGTTCTTGGCAAAACCGTGTCAAAATACCCCCCATTTTTTTTCCACTTTATATTCATCCCCCCTATAAAACAAAGAAACAAATAAACAAACCAGTAATAGTTTTCAATCAAATCTCTGTCTTTTCCGGTAACATTTCACAAGCGTAACTGAAGAGATGGATCTCTCCAAGCACTTCAGCTCACCCCACCGGTTTTCCAATCATTACTCATCAATTTTGTGTCTGAGTGATCATCTTCCTGCTGACCTAGCAGAGTCCAAAGACTCGTTACAGGCAGAACTCGCTTGATTTCTGTTATAAAAAAAATTAACCTCTTTGGATTGCAACAGAGAGACAATGTGATTTCCACTGTGCTAATTTACACTAAATGACCCCCCCTGCCTTCTATGCACTTTACAACAGAAGCAGGGAGAATCTGATTATTGTTTGTTTTTATTCTTAAAGAGTTTCTGACTCTAGTGGCATTTATTCAGAGGAATCAGGCAGGAAATGGAAGACATGCTGCAGCAGCTGCAGCAGCAGCAGCAGCAGCAGCAGCTCCGGATGTTGGGGGTTCAAACCCTGGAGGACCAAAAACTGACTGATGGCTTCGTTCCAGTTCAATCCCAGGAACAAAGCAAATTTAATTCAGTTCATGAAAGTAAGTTTCATGAACTGTCCAGGCGTCAAGTTGCCGTCGCCCGGTCAAACATTTAGATGGTTTACTGCAGCGAGTTATGAAACTTTGCAGCAACCAGACTGAAGTGGAGAAGCCCGCAGCATCACAGATTCATCCCCTGTTTTTAGTCGACGGGGCGCCGGTCGCCAAGGCGATCGACCTCGGTTTCGTCTGGACTAAAGCAGATGAATCAACAAGTTTACATTTGTGATCCCTGGTTTGCATATGATGTGCAAAATGAGTTTCCTCTGCATCGTTTCTTTACCTCATTTTAAGACTCTTAATAAATAAACGTTTTTATTTTCCTGTCATTTTTGTTCTTGTTTTTCTTTTGTTTTTTGTTTTTTTCGACAGACGATTTCACCTCCCATTTGCTTCCATCTTCAGTTGCTTTTGTGTTCTGGAGATTTTTGCGACTGTCTATAGAGTCGTCACCTGGCAATAAATCCAAGGTCTGTCCAAGTTCAGTCATAACATTTTTGCGAGGTTGAGAGACAAACGCTGATGTCCTTGTGAGGAACTAAACAAAATAAACAAACCCAAAACACTCCAGGATCCAGATGCACTTTAGAGGATTTGATTTTCTCTTTCTCTTTTTTTTTGCTTCAGTTGTTCTGAACTTGTTAGACTCACAAGCTTTTTTTTGTGTGTGTGTGTGTGTGTTTTAAACGTTATTTTGGAAGAGAGCAGGACTCCATACCGAACCGCTGTCCCGCAGTTGGCTTTAATCGTGAGGCTTGCTCCAAAAGTGGTGTAATCCATCTAAGTGAGTAATGAGAAACAGCAACTCCAGGCCCGGTCCGTCTCCAACCAGGTGGATTATGAGCAACTCAAACCCGGGAGAGAGCCTCTCTCTCTCTCTCTCCTCTCCTCTCCTCTCCTCTCCTCTCCTCTCCTCTCCTCTCCTCTCCTCTCCTCTCCTCTCCTCTCCTCTCCTCTCCTCTCCTCTCCTCTCCTCTCCTCTCCTCTCCTCTCCTCTCCTCTCCTCTCCTCTTCTCCGTGTTTTATATACGTGGTTTTAAAGCCGACATGTCAGTGCAGTCAGGGGGAAACCAAAGCGTAGTTTGTCCAGAGATTTCCTTACTTCCCACAGCATCCCTGCTCCCGTTCCCTCCTCCTGTTCTCAGACAGATCTTTGTCACTGTTGTGTCTCCTGGTCCCGTTTATTCCCCCCACCCTCCACCTCCGCTCCCCTCTCTCTCTCTCTCTCTCTCTCTCTTTCTCTCTCTCCCTTCTCCTCCCACACACTGCTCTGCTTGTCCCCCCCCCCCACACACCACCACCACCTCTTGTGTTCTTTAGTTCCTCTCCAAATACCCGTGGCACCGCTGAAGGCGAAGGGGGGGGGGGAAATGAGCGATGCGAACCGGAGAGGACTGGTATTGTTTGGTTTGCTGATGCGCCGTGATGTGTTGCGGATGTGTGTGGGGAGAAGATGACTCACGGCGAAACGTGGTGAGAGGTCTGTTGGGGATGGAGGTGCGGCGGAATTTGCACCGCGCCCATCCGTGTCCCATCCGTGTCCCATCCGTGTCCCATCCGTGTCCCATCCGTGTCCCATCCATCGTTTTCCTCCTGGTGAAAATAATAAAAAAAAACAAACAGAGGAGTCCAAGCAGGGTCGGGGGTTTATGGGTGCAATAAAGAAAAAAAAAAAAAGAGCTCCGGTTTGGAATTCACTTGGAAGGTTTCACCGAATCCCGACCGGCTCGTCCTCTGATGAGCTGAACTGTCGTCCACTGCGGGGAGGAGAGATTCGTTTGCGGCCGGTTTTAGGCAAACTTCTCCAGACCCCACTGCAATCAGTCTGACAACAGTTTGTAAAAAGCGAGTGGCTGCACGTTTGTTTGGCGTCACTTTTTGCTAAAGCCCGGCCAGGAATGGTGGGAATCACCTTCCAACACGTGAACTCTTGCATTCGTTTTGTCCTCTTGCAGCTCACTGGCCACCAGCTTCCACAAAGTGGAGACTTTCACCGTTGCTTGTTTTCACCCGTTCCTTCCCGTTAACACAGAGGTTCAAAAACATGCAGAAACTGAACAAGAGGCAACAGAAACTATATCAGAGCAACAGATTTGGGAATTTGGGGACTTACGACTTGGTATAAGGCACTGTGCCTGTTTAGTGGCGGCACAAACACTTATATTATTAACACAATCCCGCTTTAATTCACTTCCTTTTAATGTTCATTTCTTTTCTTTCTATGATTAACAGCGGAGGCTCCTGTACTTTTTGGACGTCACCAGTGCTGCAGTTTGAACATGATTTCTTCCTTCCTTTCGGCCACTTCCCTACAAGGCCGAGCCCCGCTCCCGAATAAAAGTCGTCTCCGAAAACAGTGCCGCTCGGAGCACAGGAAGAACGGCTGCATCATTTTACTGTTGTAGACAAAACAACGTGGCGAAGGCTCACTCCACGTGCAGCTTAGTCACGACTGAAGCCTCACCAAACTGCCATGAAAGAGAAAAGCGAAGCATGAGCAGTGAGAAGTACAAAAGCAATCAGAGACGTGAGCAATTCTAACACGTTCCACCTGGTGTGTCCTGCTTTGATCGACACTTCTAATTGGTTTTTAGAAATCATCAACTCGATTTGATCTCAGCAGTCCTGTCATTAAAGAGATCAAAAAGGGTCATTGTTTGACAACCCTTATAAAACTGTACACATATATTGATCGATCTTGTAAGCAAATGGTCAGTGTACTAACAGATGCAGTCCTGGTCTTGCAGTCAGCTGACCGGCAGTGCGTGGAATTTAAGGACACAGTAAACAGTCACTTTCATTAGCGTGCGCTAAAGGACTTTCACCAGTTTGACGCAAAATACTTTGGGTTTTTCAAACTGTCGCTGTTTACAGTCTGGCATATGGATCAGCACACAGCAGGTTTACGTTCACCTGTAAAGTCGATAATTACTAATTTATTCCAAAGTGAGAAATGTATGTTCGTGTTTGGCAAAAGAAACCAACCAATCAGAGCGCGATGCTGACGTCTGAGAATAGAACGTAAACAGCCAAATTTGGGATATTCCATTGAGAAATCAACTTTTTCCCACATGCCTTGTTCCCCCCCTATAATTCTCTGTCGTTTTGTTACCAGCTGTGATGTTGAAGGCAGAGGAAGGAGGTGGAACTGACCCTCGTTGTACCTGCGGTCACTTCAAGGTGTTCTTTCATGGTTTTTGCCCCCGTGTTCATAAACTCGGAGGCGGGAGGTGGCGGGTTTGGGGGGGGGGGGGAGAGAAGTGGGAACGAGGGCGTGGTGGGGTCGACAATAAATTTCGGAGTTAAGCTTACCGTGTCCTACGAGTCGGTTTTCAAGCACATTTTTTAAGCCTCACTAACGAGGGGGATTTGCACACTAACGAGACAGATGGCGGACAGGCGCCGCGTCCGCAAAACATCTTTGTCATGAACGCAGCTTGATGAGGATGTCCTGCGTAGCCAAGCGTCCTTAATCCTCCTCATCAAATCAACCTGGTGGTGCTCGCGGAGGGGATGCAACAAACAGTCGGCGTGCAGACTTCGCTGACGGCATCGGCGAGGACTCGTAAACTCACCGAGCAGCGCAGATGAAGAGCCGACGCCTGGGCGGGCCAGGAATGCACGCCTTCATGTTGGGAGAGGAAAAGCCACACGGTTCAGCAGGAAAGCAGGTTTTTATTGCTGTGATGTAGATCACAGCCTTCGCTGCAGGTGTGAGCGCTCTGCATCTGTGCGCCGATGGATGTAGCGTGCGTGCGTGCGTACGGTCGGCCCGGTGACTCTAATTAAGCTCGCAGCACGCGGGTCTCGGTTTTATGGAAAGTCAAGAAAACGCTGAAGTCGATCTGAAAGTAGAGACAGGTGTCAACGCTGTTAGACAGCAGTCATCTTTTTGCTCAGTTTGGCTGCAGACGTCCCTTTGCATTTCTTGATTTTGAATATATTCCACCGTCCTACCATTACCTTCTGCTGAATCCGGGGGAAAGATCCAGACCTTCCTTCAGAGGAATCCCCGTGTCCTGGGTCTTCCTCTGGGTCTCCTCAAGTTTGGAACATGGCTGGGTTCTCTTGATGCAGATTCAATGATGAGACCCTGCCGGATGAGCGCACTTCTCGCCCCGTCTCCAAGGGAAACCCTTCGTAAGAAACTCGCTCCAGACTTTTGTATCCGCAATCTTGTTCTTTTGGCCTGTGACCAAAAGAAAGCAAAGGAACAGAGACAAACCGGTAAATTGAGAGCTTCCTCTTTCGGTTTAGCTCTGTGATCACAGTGGCGGACCCACATCACTGCCGTCATTGATGTCCCGCTCCATTTTCCCTTCAACCACGGACAAGAGACATAGACACATGAAATCCTCCTCATTGAGGCAGGACCTGGAAGGCTCTCTACCATTCTGCGGTTCAAGACGAAGCTTCTGGATTTAGAGGTGCCGAGATTTCTTTTTTTTTCCCACACGTGACTGCGAACCGTTCAGACCGTGATCTGATGAAGCCGGTAGGAGACGCAGTCCTGAGTCCACCTGGACGGAACGGAGACATTCTGTTTGTGAAAGTTATGAACAGAATCTGTTACAATGGCGACCTCGGCGGAGTTCAACTCTCTCTGGAAACGAGCCCGACTTGCTGACGAGAGAGGGCCCGACTGAAAACTGAAAGTATTGAGAACATAAGCCGACACTGCGGCCTTCATTTCAGGCAGAGCAGTCGTGGTCTCACTCAGACATGCCAGTTTTGTGTCATCAGAGACTCTAAACATGCTCAACTAGCCGCTTAGCCCAGAGCAGTAAACGTTGTTTTATTGCTCTATCATGGCGCATATGTGGTCACTCAGACCCAGATCTTGAAGGTCGAGGTCTCCAGCTGAGATGTTTAGACCCTCTGAAGTGAGCGGTGCGGTTGTCCAACGATAACAAACAGCAATGAGAACAGCAAAACAAATCCAGGGGAGTTTGTGGGAATTTTGTGGGTTTGCGTTAGAGGCACTCTGACCATTTAGAGAAAGAAAGAAAGAAAGGAAAAAAAAAAAAAAAAGCAGGCAAAGTAAAGGCTGTAAGGAGTGACAGCTTAAAGAAGTCGTATTTCTCAAAGCAAAGATCAACAGTTGGAGAGCTGTGGCACATTTATGATCTCTGGTTTATTTAAACCTGCGGTCTGCTGACACCGGTTTTAGTAGATTGCAATTTGGTTTTGGGAAATGTTGTGAAAAGTCTGTTTATGTCAAAGTCCCCAGTGTGCATAAGACAGCATCAGCTCTGAAATAAGGCAATCAGAAGTGCTCTTCATATTCGAAAGTAGCCACATTAGAGTAGCACTGCTAACTGAAGGCATCGGGCTGTTTCTGTGTGTGTGTGTGTGTGTGTGTGTGTGTGTGTGTGTGTGTGTGTGTGTGTGTGTGTGTGTGTGTGTGTGTGTGTGTGTGTGTGTGTGTGTTGACCAGAGAATGCAGTTTTCACATCAACACAAGAGTCTCCCTAAAAGCTGCCGACATTTCTCACATGTTGAAAATAAAACGTGGACAGAGGAACTTTGCTGTCCATATTTTGCATTCCTGGTTTCTACTGAAATCAACTTCGGGTCAATTTGCCCGAAAACAGAAAGATTTGAGATTCAGTGCTCTGTGGCAGGCGGTTCGCTTTTGTATTTGCTTCCTGTTGCAAAAGCCTAAATGAACACCTGATGTTCCTCTGTGGAAAATACGGATTGTTTTCTACTTCGATTGTTGTTGTGAAGGGTATAAAGAATTTTTCACACACAAAAAAAGGAAAAAAATGAAAAATTGAGAGGTTAAGATTTAGAGTCACCTTTATTTATAACTGATTCTGTGATTCTGTTTGGTAAATTTCTGTCGTCCGTGTCCTTCGCCCACCGCAAACCAACAGGAAGAGGAAACGGAAAAAGGCAAAAGACCAAAAAAAAAATGCTTAGCATCATCGTACAGTTCTTATTATTATTTTTTACAAAACACAATGTCTTTAATAAAAAATAACACAAAAAAACACACAAAAAGAAACCAAACAGACAAAAAACAACTTAGAAATCGTTCCAGACACCAGGGCTCCACTTTTATTTTATTGGACTCTAACAAATGCTCCTCCACTGAACAGTCATATTGCTTGCATATGTTGTTTCCCTCAGATAAGTGCATCATTAGGAAAATTCATTTCATGCTCAATTTCAGGACTTTGTAATCAGGTTAATGGAAAGCAGTCATCCTACATGACTCAGGCCTGGAGTTCCCGTCAGGAATCATCACGATTTTACTCAAGCTTTTCTTCTCTCTGTAGATCCTGCTGATAGGTTGGGGTTGGTTTGGGGGAATGCCTGTATTTACATTTTCATTTGTATTTTTTTCCCCTCTGCCCCAAAATGTGAATTTGAAGTCAGGGAAAAGCACGTGACGCATGCTGAATGAGTTACGGCTCTCCTCGATCCTCACAAACGGCTGCGACGTTTCCGCCTCCTTATCGGGCTCCCTCTGCAGATTTAGCCTCTGCTTCTGGCTCACATTTTTCGGGCCCGCTTTGATTCGAGCGAGTGTGTGGTCCGGGGTGAGCAACGGGGACTTCTAATCCCGCCGCAGTGCGTGATGGACGCACACACTTCCGCCCTGGGCGTTTCTTCCCAGGCCGGCGGACACAGGCCGACTGTTCTGCGGCCAGGATGGAGCATTAGTGACAGAGAACGCTGTTAATCAGATTTAGAGTCATATCCAAAGAGGAAGAACATGTCTCCTTATTCCGGCATCGGCTTTGGATTTGTATTTTTTCTCACCACTTCAAAAAGGTGCCCAGGACTTTATCCAGATCATTAAATCCTGTCTTCGGTCTCGAGCGCTGATCTGATGCAAGTCGGGATTCTTTGCCTTACTTTGGATCAAAATGAAACTCGGAAATAGTTTGCCGCAATAGACTAAAGTGATTGTGAATGTGGCCAATAAGAGCTTTTCTTGGTCGTACTAGAGGAAGCAAATGGAAATGTCTAAAGTAATATTTGACCAACTGGGAAAATTGACAGGGTAAATAAAAAATAAAGAAAAAAAAATCCACAGACGGTTGGATGAACAGACAGTTTCTAAGGAAGTAACAAATAACTTTCAATGATCTCCTTGTCGACTCTGTGTAAATCATTGCCTATGGTTTTCCAGCCAACAACGAACCTAAATATTGTTCCAAAAAAATACATCACATATTGTGACGTATTTTAAAACTTAAAAAAAACCCAATGATCAGCATTTCCTAAGGTGACATTTGCAGAAAAAGTCATACATAATCGCCTATCCGAACACGCACTCAGCTTCTTTTCACCCACTCTGGTTTCAAAGCTCTATAGAAAATGGCAAATGCTCCTTCACAGGAAAATGTTCAAATATCTGCTGGACAGAGGTGATGTTGTTGTTGGTGCTTTGTTTCTTCTCAAGAAGGGATTTGAAGCAATGAACCATGAAATATTATTGACCAAGCTAAGTGGATTTCATTTTTCCCCTTAAAACTCATCGACTTCTATTCATGTAATCGATATCAGGCAGTCAGAATCAATTTGTCCAGAGGTGTCCCGCAGGGATCTACTCTTGGGCCATGATTGTTTTTCTCTACACATAAAATGATCTTTCAAACGTCCGACATTCAAATGTATGCAGGCGACTCGCTAATACACATGTACGATAAAAAAACTGTATTTAATCGACATTCGACCAGTGTTGAATGAATGCTGCTGTAACCAAAATAGCTGCTGCGTTCTGCTCCAGATCAAACTGATCCAGAGAGGAACCGAAAGTTCCTGGAGCAAGAGAAAGAATATGAACTGCAACAGAGTAAAAAAACCCCCAAAAAGCCTCTAATTGATTCTAAATTAACTTTTAAATCCCGGATAAAAAGAATCTTTTGAGTCAAATTCAACATTTCAAGTATACTTTAATAAAGTCGAACTTATATGTAAATACAGGCCAGTGAATATATATATATATATATATATATATATATATATATATATATATATATATATATATATATATATATATATATATATATAAAAATGCTATGGTCATGTCACAAATCAGCTGCTGTTCAGCATTAAATACTTATTCAAAAATACATATTAAAAAACTATTGATAGTCAGATATGCCAATATGAATATCAGGGTTTTTTTTGTATTGCTCTGACTTTATGAGCTTGTCCTGTTACTTCAGTTTCTGCTATTTTCTCATCTGAAAAAAAAAAAATGCTTAGATGTTTGAATGTCTTATTTGGCAGTTTTTTTTTTAATCAATATACGATCTAGTGTCTGATTAGCGGACCAGTAGCTCGTCTATTCCCGTGTATCCTGTACATCCTGTTCTATTGCGTAAAAACGCTGCTTTCGGTAACTTGTAAAACTTGAAGGCCGAGCGCCAGAAACCTGCAGGTGTTCACACTTTACGTACAGCATTAAAGCAGCAAGTGTCTAGGTATTCGAGTTCCTGATAACTCCGCTAATGAAAGGATGCGGAGGAAAACCCTGGTTCAACGTCAGCCCAGACCGCGGAGGACAAACTTTCATTGGTTTGTTGTTCCTCAGCGGTGGGCTTGTAATTTAAAGAGTCCCATAAACAGTTGGAGATTATTGACAAAAGGAAGCGTTTAATGGACGTGTAGAAGAATGTGCGTTGGTTGCTGCGCCGCTTGTTGTTGCTGTCTCACGACGATAACAAGCCCGTCGCACAATAGCGGAGATCTTGGCCGACTTTCTACAAACAGAGGCGCAAGTTGCTGAACTTGAGCGGTCCGTAACCCGCCAGGGAATAGAAACACTTCTCTCCAGCAAATGTCAAGTCAAGGAGAGACCAGCAATTTTCTACTACTTTTTTTTTTTAGCGTAATGATGACAACCTGTTTTGTTCTGCTTCAGAGTCACACAGAGCAGAAAGGGGTCTAATTAAAGCATGTTTGTCTCCATACTTATTCCACGTTTTATTACCGCGGATGCTTGTTGTTGTTAGAAAGTTGATTACAATAAGTTTCCCCTCACAGTTCGTGGAAAGAATTTGTGGGACAGCGGCCTGTCCGGATGGCAGGTTCTGTTGGACGATAAATTGCCCCAGAAGTTATTGCGATAAACGATAACATTGTTATTTTGAGACCGTCTTCAAGTGACACAACGGCGTAATAATGCAAGGACGCACTCTTAAATCAAATTCCAACAAACATTTAACATTTAAGACAACTTAAATACACAAAATGAACAACAGAAATAACAAAGAATATTCATTCTGAAGGCTCTGGAAACAAAATAGCCCTTAAAAAAAAGTTCTGGTTGAGACCAAAGCCCCAGACTGAAGACTTTTATCAACCAGTTTTTGGGGGAGAGAGAAATTCGATAAACTGTGCGAACAGAAATTACTGAGCTCATTTTAATTTATCATGCGATTAACTGATTTACCGTTTACTGTGACAGGCCTATTAGAATATTTAATAAAATGAAGGGGAAAAAAAAAAATCCCCAAATAAACAGAAATAAAATTCATTGTCCTTAACTAACAATCACAGCCTCTCTGCTCGATCAACACGTGATTTTCTCCCATTCTTCTCTGCCGACCGTTTCAGACTCAGGTAGGCTGGATCTACAGCGCCCCCTAGGGAGCCACTGTTTACGATTCCAGAGATTTTCACTTATATTTAAGTCCAGGACCAGGTCCAGGGTTCTTTGCTTTATTTCTGCGGGTAAATGTAGTGCCGTCCAGATGAAATGACTGATGACAAACATCAACTTTAAAGTCTTAAAAAAGGCAAATACATAAAAAAAGTACAATTAAAATACACATATACTTTCACACGCCAATTGCTTCATCCTATTTAAAGAGCTGTGTTTTATTTTTTTTACTTTATCCGCCGACATTGCTCGCGTGTCGACAGGAAGTGGTTACGGAGTGCGAGTGCATAAAAAAATGACCCCTGACCTCAGACTTCCTGTGCGTTCACATACTGACCATAATGGTGTCATTGCGCTTCCAACTGTTTCACCAAAGAGACTCTTTAACACACCTTTATCATCACTGTTGCTAGTGTACAAAAATGACCTATAACATATAAACAAGGAATGCTTTTTAACACACTGGCGGAAACAACGCTAACCATGCGTTTGACTGGCCTAGTCAAAGTCCAGACCTAAATCCAGTTGAGAATCTGTGTCCATGCTGTCTTACAGCTGAAAATGCTCTGAAAGGTGGTTGTAGAAAGAATCTGAACGTGTGACAAAAAAGCAAGACGCACTAATATTTTTCTTACTGAATCATAACCATGTGGCCAAACGTTCGTCAGGACGCCCAGCGTTTCTGGGACGCACCTCAGCACACATGCTAAATAACGGCCTTTTATTTAGGCACCACCTGATAGGTGTGATAAATCTAAAATTGGGATCAGTGGTTTATTATGTGTTTATATGATTGTTTTATTACTCAAACTCCGTCCAGAAGTGGAATATACTCCAAACTAATAAAGAAAGTTGGAAGGTGTGAGATTTAGATCCTCCGTTGAAGGTTGCAGATTTGCTTACTGCCTGGCTAAAATAGCTCGTTTTTCTTACCCTTAGACCTTTCCTGAGGCGTATAAAAATTATTATTTTTATAATGATATTTGCTTATCTTGTTTGAGTGCCAAAACCCAGGCTGGAACAAATTCCCTGCCAGTGATGGCAAAGTCTTTTTTTTTCTTCTTCCTTTTTGCGAAGCTGTAATGGTTGCACAACAGGGGTTGAGTTTCACTTATTTTATGAGTGTTGCAGAGAGAGAACTCAGGGGTTCGTGTTTTTCTGGCTCCGAACGTGTGGGATACTGGGAATTTGGCTTTTAAATGTGAGAATCTCATTGCTCATTGTTTCCCGGCCGAAACAAACCGAAACACACCGTCTTGATTTGACGTCAGGAAAAGGTGACTATCAAATTACGACAGTGTCGGGAAATGCTAACGCTCTCTCTCTCGCTCTCTTTCTCTCTTCATTAATACTTTCTCCTCATTGTTTCGTCGTTAAAAGGTACTGACAGGGATGTATTTAATACTCTTATTTCTCCTTCAGTTTCTGACTCGGCCTCATTACGGAGAGTTTAACAAGTTCGGGTATCTGGTGTTTTCCTGGCGCGATCCGATAATTGGTCCCGTTGCATTTCGCCGTGTTCAGTCCGCATGTGTTTGGTTTTGATTATGAGATGCTGGGTAGGTCCGAAGCACAGCTATTGTTGGCACAGCCGGGGAGGAGCTGTTTTCTCTCAGTAGATAACAACACGTTATGTCACCTATGCTACAGCGGGCGGTTCTTGGCCTTTTCCAGACGTGGAAAAGGCCAAGAATTTAGCTGAAAAGAACAACTTTTAAGCTCCCTAATTTGCCAGGCAGGTGGAGTTTTACCACATCAGGACCTAATGAGGAGTATTTGGTGATCCAGGAGGAAAGAGCGAACTTGAGTAACGAGTCACCTTTTTTTTTAAAATTTACCTTTGGAAAACAAAGTGGTTTTAGCTGCATGTAAACGCCATTAATTACAAATGCTGCCCTTTGATAGTCAGTCTTTCTTGCCTCCGGTTCCAGTGTGAGGAAGGTTTGCCTTACTCCTCACTCTTGGCTCGAGATGTTTTACGGACGTCTTTGAGTGTACGTCCCGTTTCAAGTCGTCCTACGGTATCTTAATGAGAATCAGATCTGATCTTTGACCTTGGCCGCGACTTTCCGTTACTCGGCTAATGCATTCCTTAAGCCGGTCCCTGGATTTACTGGCGCGTTTCGCCAGGTCCTGTTTTGCTTCCACGCCGGTCGTCTTTTACAGATGATGACCTCACGTTTTCTCCCGCCGCTCTTTGATCCGCGACTTAATTCACGACGGAGTCGATGAAGATGAGTTGGTCAGGTGCTGATGCAGCAAAGGATCCAAACCCATATCAGGAAACTTCCGGTTCTGTGCTCAGCAGGCGGGATACCGCTCTTTTTCTTGAATATTGTGTTTGCTTTCGGCCACATTTTTACTCCCTATAGTTGGCCCTGTCACAATGACAAAGGCCGCTAGGCGATAAATTGTCCCAGAGGTTATCGCGATAAACGATGCTATTGTGGTTTTGAGACCATTTTCAAGTAACACAATAATGAAATAAGACTTTGTCAAAGATCAGTAAAGTTTAAATCCTAATGAACATTTAACACTGGAACTGGAAGATATTTCAAATACTCCAAATAAATGAACAAAACAACAAATTAAATGAGTTATGAAGTCTCTGTAAACAAAACGTCTCCTTCAAAAAAAAGTGGCTAGTTGATACCGAAACACCAAACTGAAGACGTTTATCGTCCAGTTTTTCCAGTTGAGAGAGAGGAAACAGTGTTGTAGTGTTTGGTTATGCTAGTTGAATTTCGGATGACCTTTAAAATTCATTTTGAAACTTTTATATGAATCTTTGTATGAACTAAAGAGATTAAAAAGGAAAACCTCCCCTTTCTGCTGGTTTCTGCCAGTTAAAGGTTATTTCCGTGACGTTATTAGGAGCTAGATTGAAGTCAAAGCCCTTTGCAAGTGAACCTCACTCTGACAGTGTTCAAATACGAACTATGCTTCCTTTGACACCAGCAGGGAAAATGATGTAAAACAGTAGTTTAGAGAGAAATGTGATAAGACTGTTTTACACAGCTGAATCTTGGCGTCGTCGTTGGCCGAGGCGTGGGACAGAATCCCGAGTCTCCGCAGGGAAATAAAAGTTACACATTGCACAATTCTCCCTGGAAATTATTGACACATTTCCATAAAAGAAACCTTCCTGCAACCCAACGAGAGCTTTAGTTTGCTCCCACGGCAACCAACTGGTCGAAAATACGCCCATCTCAAACCGGACGAGAAACACAACGCCTCGCTGGGCAGCTCTGACCTTCGCGGCGTCTTACGTTTCGTCAGCTCAAATTCAATTCAAAAGTGGCAAATAAACGAGACGGTGAATCAACAGATTTTAGTGGGGCGTTAAATGTAATTGAACCACGTCACCTAATTACCCCGGGGCGCCATGTTGTTATGTTGGAAGTGAGGGACGGGAGTGTTGAGATTGTTTTCCCCACGTTGCTCTTCTGCCAGCGTAGCCATGGCTTCCACTTGTTCAAGTCGAGCTAATTTGTTTGTATTTGCAGCACACCTAGTTCTCTCTCACTGACAGTGCCGTTCCTGAACGCTGGAACGAGCCAGCTCGGAAATTGAACCCTCGCCTTCCCGACGCGCCTGTTGATTTGATCAAATCGAAAAACTGCGCACCGCCGCCTCATACAGCAAAACAACAAGTTCAGTTTGCGTCCTTGTCGGCCTGTGACCATTTTTACACCGAAATCAACTAAATGAAATGAATTAGTCTACAAAACGTCTGCTTTTTGACAAGTTTAACGAGTTGTTATGGAGCGTAACATCAAATGCAAACGATCAATTATCTTGGCGTGTGTCATAAGATAAAAATAACTCTAATAGTCATAAATCAGTCATTTTAATTCAAACCACTAAAGCCGTGACTTCATTTGAATTCGCGACCCTCTTGGTGTGAGGGAGACAGGTGTGGGCTGCATTCAGGGCTGGAAGTTGAAGTCGTGTGGCCTTTGGGTCGGATGGCGACGTCCGTTTAAAGCTTGGCCTGCTTTACCCATTTCAAACCGGTTTTTCATATGTTTGAGAATACCCTCCTTGTGGCACACCCAGCTGCGTCCGAGGTTCGACCACAAACCCAAACTATCCCCTGAGTTGAAAACAAAATGGTCAGAATGAGCAGAATTAGCCCAGGAGCCAGTGGAACCTCCTGGTGTCTGTCCTGAGTGGAGACAGTCTCACACGGCGAAGGACTTGGACGGTGCAGACGAAAGAAGAAACTCTGATCCAACAAACACTGTCAGTCTCGTCAACATGGATGTTTCAGAGAAAAGCTGCCGGATTTTTCGGGACTATGATCCGCTGCTCTTTTCCCACGCTTTGAACCATGCGGCTTGTAGCCCGGTGCGGCTTTCCTGTGGATTTTTCTTCAACCGCCAGGGGGCGCTTTAGCAGGAAGTGAATCGTTGGAAGTCAAAATTGGTGAAACAAAGAAGAAAGTGTAACGAGACGTTTTTTTTGTCCTCGGTGGCAGCTCTGTGTGCAGACAGATAGTCACCTTCTAACTCTTCAAGTTCCCATCAGCAGCCAGGAGGGCAACGATTGGAAACATGTCGGGAGCTAAAATCTGTGTTTACAGAGTTCATGTATTTGACACCGTGTGAAACAGAGAAGCTTCTGTAAAAAATTCCCACTTGCAGCTCCGGTTCCTGCTTTTAAGATTCACTCAAGCCGCGCGCTGCGTCTCTATTACACAGAACAATTCACATTAATCATTTAAACTGAGATGTGTAGCTTCAATACATATTTGTTAAAGTTATTAGCATTATCATTATGTGACAGCACGAGACAGATGATCCGTGGGAAAAAAAGAGGGCCTTAGTGCCGTCCATTCTGCTCGTGTATTCGCTGCTAAATGTGCTAATGGTGGAGAAACATCTCACCATTCCAGGAAAATGGTCAACAGACGTCATTGGTGGCTATGCTAACTAGCCTTAGCAGTGGTGGCAGAGTCTGTTGTGGTGAATCAGCCGTAGCGTAGCGGAGAGCAACGGAGCGGCGTGTCTGCTCAAATGAGAGCAGCTCGAATTGTATTTTTTTTTTTTTTTGTCACAAGATAAAAAGTTTCGACATGTGAGCTTTGACAAGAAGTGACTGAGTGAGCGACTAAAACATCCCAGGTGTCTCGATGTCGAGCGCAAGGACACGTCCGCTACTTCACATTTTGACTTTTGCACGCGAGAAGTCCGCATTGCTCGACGCCGGGACTCTCCTCTTCCTTCCCGAATCTCGCAATTTAAAAGACAAAAAAAAATTTGTGTTAAAGAACTCCAACCCGTAAAACAAAAAATAAAAATAAAATAAAAATCCCAGCTATTCCCCTCCGCCCGAGGCTCTGGTTTCACCTTTACGGGCAGCGAGTCTGTGGGCGGGAAAGCTTGGGTCAGAAATGTGGGCGACTCTAAATGTCACCCGGCGCTTTGTTGTGATGAGAAAAGAGGCCGCGGCCATTAGGTGAGTCAGGAAGGCGGCTGGCGGGCAGGTCGGCCCGTGGGAGGAGGAGGACAGACGCCAAAAGTCCTGAATCTGGACTTCTTGTCGTTTGGTTTTGTTCGCATGCTTCAGACGTTATTTGAGCGGTTTAATATTTAATGATATACACAAACTGCTCTGCAGGCCGAATGTATTTTTACCCCTGTCTGCTGTGGAAGGAATAGGGTTTTCTTTTTTCTTTTTTGGTAGTCTTTAACCAATCTTTTCAAATCCCATCAATGGCAGGTGCTGTTTTTCTTTTCCAGCTGGATTCACGTTCGTCCTTCGGCGGAGCCAAGGCGAAGACGCACACGTCAAAAGCGAAACGCTCTGCTTTGTTTCTCCCCAACCCCGTCCGCGCTCACTCGCTGCGAACAGCTCATATTTTAGTTTCACTCTCGGCCCGTTTGACAAGAGCTTCTCGTCCTCCAAGGCCGGAATCCTCCTTAAAGCTCTGGCTCGTTCTGGGCGCACCGTTCTGGCGACCGATCCCGTCTGAAATTTCCCCCCGTTTTTCTTTTTCTAAACGTGTCTGTAATTGAAAGACTTACTCTGGCCAGCAGGAGTTGGAAATAGGCAGAAATTTGTGTTGGGAACCTTTTATCTGCCCCCCTCTGCCCGCATGCTGCGCTTCGCTGTCGCTCGATTTCATCTGGCAGATGCTGCACCTCTTGTATCTGCTCTTTATTTCAGAAAGAATCTTATCTGCGTTTCAGCTCTTTGAAAGTCATTGCACGCAGATTTCTCCCCAACAGAAACACAAACAAAACTTGTGCCGTGCCGCCAGCGCCTGGAAGGGCCTCGCTTTTAATAACGCGGTAAAAGACGCAGCAAAGAAAGTGCTTTTATTTTATTTTTTTAATCTTTTCCAGACATGATGATCCGTTTGAGGAGTTTCTTTGCTTTGCTTTTGTTTTTATTTTTTTATTGTTATTTTATTTAATTTGGTTTATTTCCACCACCTTGAAGGGTTTGGGAGCGCAGCATCCGAATCAGATTTACGTCTAGACTTTGACTAGACCATTCTAAAATCTTCCAACTTTAAATGTAGGCACTTTTTTTAATGGAGGAAGCGTCAAATCCAGGGACACGGACATATTTTTCTTATGAATTACAGAAGCAACACAATTTGCCTCTGTGTTGTATAAATAAATGGCAATTAAGTTTTTATTTTTTTTACTGAAACTCTGTAAACAAGAATTATTGAAATAAAATACGATTCCACATGCAGACATGCTATCTGAATAGACAGTTTGTTGATTCATTGTGAATTATTTCTGAATTTACTCATTAGGCTCTGGGTGAAAGTACGTATGATTCCATGTAGACAGGACAATATTTTTGTATTTTTTTATTTTATTTTATGAATTAAGAATTTTCTATGAATTTATCAGCTTAGCTCAGCTCCATGCGGAATATAATTACAGTTCAATATATGTTGAAAATGATTGAATCTCTGATAAAACAGTGTTGTTCCACGTATTGAAATGATGAGACTCTTTGGGGTAATTTTTTGATGAATTATACTTGCATATATTTTTGTTTTTACACTTTAACCTCTTTGGTCCATTGCATAAAACAGCAGTTTTTTTTTTGTTTGTTTGTTACTTTTTTATTTTTTACAGAGGAAAAAACAACAACATTAATTTATGGACATGGTAAAATTTAGATGTGATTCTACATCTACACTCGACTGTCTGGCAATATTTAGATGATTTCTTACCGAATCATGAACATTTCAGAAATATTTCACATTCGTGTCTACGTTGTTAAAAGTGTTGGTCAGCATTTATTGTGAAAAACTAATGTAAAGCCATTGTTGCTTAAAACAGAAGCTGTTTTTTATTTTATTTTATAAACAACGTCTAACCTAGGTACATGCAAATATTGCAGTTCTGATGTTGATACAGTCATTGGAGTGTATTTTGTAGTTTTTGTGTTAAATTATAGATCCAAGAATAGTTTTCAATTTGGATCCTTGTTAGAAAAACAGCTCAAATGACATTTTCCAGAGTTTTCGATGTACTGGCTCTCTTACTGGTTCGAATCATTGGGTCCTTCATGTGGTTGATCACACTTGGCTCAAGATTTAAGCGAGGGGAATTTGTTGGTGTGAGGACTATTTGTTGACCCAAATGTGGCAAAGAAAAGCTACTTGGGATTGAAATGGACATTTCCATCATATAATAAGTGGAAGAGCAGAGCTTATAGGATGATAATCCTTCCATCTGACTTGTTAGACGAATGGCAAAACATCTTTTCTCTTCCGTTCCTCAGCGTGTACGACATGCAGTTCTGTTCTCCGTACGTAAAACGTTAAAGGGGACGCATTCTGCAAAATTCACATGTTGCACAATTTTGTACTTCCATTTGAGTTCCCAGCGCTTCTAAAACAAAACAGTCCAAGCACTTAAAATAAATAAATAAAATGTTTTTGGGCAATAAGTCCATGTTTCTTGGTGTCTGGAAAATGAGCCGTTTCAAAAACCTTCTGCAATGAAACGTCACAAATCAGCAGGCACTGCCCATCACCTAGCAACCCAAGTTGAACACCAATATGTTTAGCCAGCTGGTTTTATTGCCTTGGAATGGCTGCTGGGAAAGACAAGCGTTTTTTTGTTTTTGTTTTGTCCACTGACTGTTCAGAAACCACTCGCTGAACTTCTTGTTGGCTGCGCAGGAGGCTCCGCGTCCGCTTTTCAAAGATGTACGGTTGTAAAATCGCGCAGCCATTTTCATGTGCGAGTGTAAAAATTGAATTAGGGGACTACAAAGTAGATTCAAAGTGACAAGAGCCCCTAAAACAGCTTGTTCTGGAAGAAGCTCAAAGCAGGCAGAACTGAGTGGACTGAAACCTCGTCATCAAGAAGGATTCTGTGAAAAACATTTGTAAAATGAGCATATTTTGTGTAGAGCATAGACCTACTCCATGCTGACTGAACGGCGCTCCTAATGAATCGGCTCCTAACTCTCACACCGGTAAACCGCGATGTGACGGTTTTCGCACAAACTCACGATCTGACACATCGAATACATCAAAACGGGTCGAAACTGCAGGCAGACAGACAGAAATCAGCTGCGATGGCCGAACGGAGCAGATCGTCTTTGGGAGCCGCTGAACTCAAGAGCGTCTGAAGACTCTCTGGGAATCGCTTGTGTATAAATTCCCTCGTGCGCCAACTCATTCGTGACATCTGTGGTTTGGCATCATTTCGATCTAAGCTCTCCGATATCTCTTTTTACATGTTCAGAGAAAATCCGTCTCCCAGCAACAATTTCAGATGTTTTTCCAAAACACCGCGTCTCGTGTTTGTTTGGCGCTTCGGGCCCCCGAAGCAGGGGGCAACCGTCTGAGCCGCCAGAGCGGAGGCAGGGCCTCCACATGCGCTCCTGGAGCACATCGTTGCTTTCTTCTCCTCCTTCTTTTGCAAGTGTCTTCAGGTTATCTGATAAGATAAGAATGTTACCCTTTTCTCGTTCATTTTTTTCTCTCTCTTTTTCTGCCTTTCATCTCTTTGACATCTGTTTTTCCATCACCTTCTTCCCTCAGTACCTGCCCTTCATGAGATCTACTGTCAGATCCAACCAGCGCTGCCGCATGCAAATTCATGCGGACGTTTTCAAACGCAACATTTTCCCACGGGAAAAGACAAAAAAAAAAATAAAAATCCTGTTGTTTTAATTGCGCATTATGAAACAAGGACTTCAGATTGTTTCAACATTGCTTCCAAGCAAGATGTGACAGATTCATGTCTGAAAACTCGAAGAAGAAAAAAAAACAACAACCACAGCTCCGTGGGGGAATGCTGATGCGTCGGTTGCGTCTGCCGGCAAAAGGTTTTCCACTCTCCCAAAAAATCCTTTAGATTTGAAATGTCTGGTGACGGGTTGGAGGGTTGAAACGTTGTCCTCCTATCAACAGAGCACGAGTGCAGAGAGGGAAAGTAAAGATTCCCAACAGTCAGGTTGGCCCATCAAAGTTGAACCTGTCCTCATCAAACCAAAAGATAAATTGGCCTTTAAGTCGATCCCCCTTACTTTCCTTTAAATCCCTTTTTTTTTTTTTTTCCTGTAGCGGCCTAAACAAAGCAAAGCAGCGGCTGACGAGTGTTCAAGGAATGCGGGGACAAGTCGAGGCAGTGGCCTCGGGAGTCGAGGCCGGGAAAGCAGAGCGTCGCCGTGCTAACCTTGCTGACCTTGTTGCTTTCTCTGCCGGAAAACAGTGGCTGATCGGAGAGAGGGACAACCACTGCGGGTCCGTCTGCTTGCGGACGCTCGGGAAGCCGGTGTGCGGCTCGGACGGGCGGACCTACGAGACGAACTGTGAGCTGCAGAGGGCCCGATGCAGGGACAAGACGCTGACGATGGCGCATCGGGGAAGGTGTCGAGGTGAGGTCGGCGAGAGATAAAATGCAAAAGAGTTTAAAAAAAAAAAAAAGAAAAGGGGAAAAAAAAAAAGCCACGCCGGCTGGGTTGCATCGACACAAGGACACCTTTCTGTTCCAGGGTTTTGTGTTTTAGGACATTATAAAAGTCTTTTACGAGACTGAAATCGGAGCGCTGCTCCACGGCGCATTCGCTGCTGTCATTAAACCACAACGGAAAAAACAAAGTAAACACCGTCAGTCGACAGCCTGCAGATCCAACATTGACTGGAGGAAATTTTACTGTTTGACTTTATTAGTGTCTCACGTCACTGATGAGGGATTATCTTCCAGTCTTCCCTGCTGCATTGCTTTGGTTCATTGAGGCTTTGCACAGCCAGATGGACTTCAAGCTTTATCGCGATATTTTGCTGCGATGTTGTGGTTACGATAAAAGTGACGATAAGAAGTATCGAATTCTTCTGTTGTGTACGACTGTGTGTCACACTAATTATAGACCCACAAGCGCTTGAAAAACATTCCCATTTGTAAAATGCTCCTTTAGAAAACCGCTCCTGTATAGAACTGTGATTTTCATTTTCAGATTTATTTCTATTTATTTATGTTTCTATGGTAAAATCCTGACAATAAGGAGAGTTAAAGGCTTTAACTGATTGGAAATTGTAGTGACAGTAACAAATCAAATTTCTCATCTTGATAAGAAACTTATCGCGATAAGTGATAAACGATACGATAAATGCTCACTCCGATGCTCAGCCATCTTGAAGTCACTCCACAACTTTATCATCAGTTCCTTCATTTTTATTCTTGTCTTTGTTTAAAGAATAAGAACAGTGACTAATCATGTTTTCGGACAATCATGTTTAAACAAAAATAATTTTACAAACTGACAACAATAAAATCATTGTCAGCACTTCTCTAATTTGCCACAAAACGCACTTTGTGACCTTTAATTTATGTTTTTAGACTTAAATCAACTGCTTCTCATCCGTTTTTAGGTTTTTAAACTCAGGCATCGAATGTTCACTCAGTGTCATCTATGAATAAGTCGGAGCTAACTCGCAGGGCTAAATGTTTAAAGGGAACTTTTAGGACTTAAAGATGACTCCACAATGCAGACATCTATATATCGTTCTAAAAAAAAAACAAAAAAACAAAACAGATTTACCTTCAGTTGGTATATTCATGGTTTCTTTTTTGCTTCTGACATGAAAACGGTCCGATTTTGCACTGGTCACAGAAACCGTTGAGTTGCTTGTAAAGGACTCGTTTGTCTTTCAGTGAGGTTTTCGCTGCCGGTGGCTCCAGCACCAACGGCCACGTCTGATGGGAGAGAGCCGGAGTCGAAAGGTAAGAACTGAGGAGACACTTCAGGTTTTAGAAGCTGTGAAATTCACCTTGTGTAGGGAATCGGTTTAATTGGAGGAGAGCAAAGAAATGTCACCTCTGCATCCCCTTTCACAGCACGGTTTTGCAATCAACACACAAGCAGGGATCCCTCATTAAAGATCACTTTGTCCTTTTATCGTCTTCAAAGTGACGACGAGCGTCTGACCTTCCGGGTCATGAAGCTGCGATTATAGAAGCAAACGAGCGTCACTCCCAGCCCAGCTTCCAACTCGCCCGTTTCCGTGTGTTGACCCTTCAGCTAAAACACTCGTGGACTGGCTAAACGTGACGCCAACAAGAGCTTAAAACACCCTTCGTGGTCCCGTCTTCATTTTCCCTTTGACGACATAAACTGCGAATGTGGAAAGCAATAAAACGCATTTATTTTGAAGATCACAAAGTTGCAGCTTTGAGCCGTAAAACCTTAAGGGGAAAGTGGAAACTGGGGGGTGAGAGGGAGATGTTTTAGATTTCCCAGCTCTCTGTTGGCGCGTAGGTTTTTACAGGCCATGATCGCGGGCTGCCCTCGACTCTGGAGTCGAGGTGTGAACCTGGGGTTTGCTCTCTCGCTTCGAAGCCTGTTTGAACGTCAGGAGAGCTGCAGCCCGATTCCTGCCTCCTCCGTTTCAGACGGGTGAACTTGACGGATTGCATCGATGCATGGGCAGTTGCTTGGATGCATGGATGGACGATATTGCTGGACTCACTGATGGATTTGAATATTGCAGCTGGAACGGCCCTCCATATTTGGCTTCTCGCTGTGACTTTCTGCCCCTCCTTCTTGTAATGCTTGGGTTTATTTCACAATAAAAGTCCTGCGGTGAAAAAAATTAAAAAGCTGGGAGAAGCTTAAATAGTCTTTACACAGTTTTTTTTTCTCTTTTATTGGTTTTAAAACACAATAAAACAGACGGATTTCAAAGTTTTATCACAATATTTTGCTGTACTATTATGATAACAATGAAAATATCGATTTATTTCTTCTTTTTCAGGTAACCGTGTGACCTGTGTGTTACGCTAATTGTAGCATGTGCGCTTGAAAAACATTCCCATTTATAATACATTTCTTTGTATCGCACACGGTAACTGTACTTTGAAGTTTATTAGCAATTTTTATGTTTCCATTGAAACAACAGTGAAGAAAATAGGAAAACTCTCAATCCTGACAACAAGGATTGTTTTGCAAGGTTTTAAACAGCTTTAGTTGGAATGTAAATGCAAAGCCCTGAAGAGCTCACGACTCCAGTTATGCGAAGAATAAGTAGAAACAACCAAGAGAGAGCTGTAGCTGTGAGAGGGGACTTGATTCAATTTCTACTTCTAAAAACCCAGGATTTCCATGCATTGCAGATTTTTAGTCTCAACGGGATTTTTCTGGTGAAATAAAGAATAAATAAATAAAATGATAGTAATAACAAAAAAGCTCAAGCCTTTAAAAAACACTACCCAGCTGTCTTTTGGCAATGAAACTGCATCAAACACCTCCAGGATATGACGTCACAAATCACCAGAGACAGCCCGTCGCCTAGCAACCCCAGCAGCGCGGCGCCCGTCACCTAGCAGCCCAAGCTGAGCTCCAGCATGTTTTGGTCACCGCGTTTTACTGCCGTACAATCACTGCTGGAAAAGTATTTTGCTGCTGCATTCTTGCTGGTTGCGTAGGAGGTTCCACTTGTGCTTTTCAAAGATGAAAGGTAGTATGATCCTGCATCCATTCGCAGCCATTTTCAAATTTGAGTGAAACCACTGAGTGGCTAGCAGCAGCTTCTCTCGATTTAAAGTGAGAAGAGGCCCTAAAACGGCTCATTCTGAAAGCTCAACATGGGCGGAGCTCACTAAAACCTCATTATCTAAGAAGGATTTTGTGCGAATAAAATGTAATGAAGATGTTTATTAGAGCCAGTAGCACCTATGCAAACCAGTTCAAGGAAGCGTAACAGGTCAGAGAGTGGCAACGTTCACATTAGCCCAAAATAAGAAACAAATAACCACCAGAACTGTTTTTTTGGCAATAATTGAATGTTTTTAGGTGACTGGAAAAACCTTCTGAATGTAACGCCACCAAATAAACATATAAATAAAGAAATAATGGTCCATTATTCTACATTTTACGTTTCCAGACGGTCTTCTCTGGGATTACTCTTTATGAACTTTCACTCGTCCGCTGAAGTGGAGGGTTCAGGCCACTGTGTTCTGCACCCTGCTGAGACTATATTTACAAGAACAGCTAAGCATGAAGTTCAACACCACAGGTGAACGTTGTAAAATACAAAAAAAGAAGGAAAAAAAAAAAGATCCCAAAAAAGACCCACTCACATCTTGATGGGATTTTCAACCTTTAAATGTGAAAGCTCCTCTGTTCTTCATTTTTTCCCACGATCTCAGAAATATCTCTTCAGGGTAAAACTACAGGGTCGCTCAGTCATGCGGACGAGTTGGAACCGAATCAATAAGTCTGATCCAGTTCCTTGAAATGTTCCCTTCAACTGATAGTGCATTTCACTCCCCGCCTCGTCTCTCGGTGTTTAAACCGCGGCCTGCAGGTGCAACGGGGCTCTGATTGAGAAAAGAACCATCGCTTTTTGTTCTGCTCTGTTTGTCACAGACGCAGGCCAGTCGAAGTGCCACGTGGAGAGGAGCCAGGCCCTGGAGCAGGCGCGGAGGCCTCAGGAGTCCACGTTCGTCCCGGAGTGCAACGAGGACGGAACGTTCGCCCAGGTGTGCGCTCCACTCCTCGCCTTCCCTTTTCGCCTTTCTGTTAGCCTACTCAGATAAACGCAGCTGTGATGAAAGCTATGTTTGCGTCTGCATGTGTTTGTCTGGCACGTCCAGGTCCAGTGTCACACTTTGACAGGTTACTGCTGGTGCGTCACCGCCGACGGCAAGCCAGTGAGCGGCTCCTCTGTGCACAACAGGAAGCCCGTGTGTTCAGGTACTTTGACTGGGCGGGGAGGTCTTCATCAGCCGGTGTGTGAAGGAAATGCCGACGCATCCTGGTGTGCTTGGTATCTCCTTCCTGTCAGCTGATTCTGTATCTCATCTGGCAGCTTCAGCGTCGCTAATATATTCGGGACGTTTCCCACAATTTATGTAGGTCTCCAAAGTCGGTGTCCCACATAGCACGAAAATGTACCGCCGCTTTTTTGTGGCGGTAGTAGTAATCTCGAGGTTGCTAGTTGAATCCCCAGACCAACAGGCTCTGCACCAGCTCCGCCGCTCAGCATTCGTGGGAATCTTGACTTTTACCCCTCGCTGCTCTGGTTGCTCCTTAAACGTGGAAAATGAATAAAACGAAACTCAAAAGTCTCAGGCAAACTACCCGGACCTTTTGAAGCAAGACACTGCGAATACAAACCGATTGCTGCGACCCACGTGTGCTATGCAAAAAAACGGGGGCCCGTCCACAAACAACGGGGCCGGGGCAGAGCTCGGCTCTCCACAAATTGTGTTTTGTTTTCTCACACAAAACCACAAACATACTCTACCCATTAGCGCTCCTCTAATTAGACGTCTCTTTAAAGCTCCAGAATTGTTAACTCATTGGTGTTAATGTCTGGCATTAGCAAAACAGACAATTGGGAATTGCATCGGCAGCTGTTCTTGCTCGACTTGACCGCAAAACGTTTTGGACGGTCAAGTCTTTGATTGAATGTAGTTGCGATTCGTGGATATGCAGGAATTAGCACAGCAGCTACGTTTCATCCTTTGTCCTCAGTCGTTAATATTTTGGCTTTGTTTTTCTTTTGTTTGTTTTTTTTTTAGGTAAAAAAAAAACTATTTTTATCCTGTCTTAAAATAAATCGTACTCATCAACTTGTTCTCAGATTTGAATTGATCAGTTCCAAGAGTAAAGGAGGAAGCCTTTGAATAGAGTCCCAGACTAGACTGGCACATGTGTAATGACATGCTACGTGTTGTACAGCAGGTGCAAGGTCAACAAGAAGGCCAACACTGGCAGGATCGTGCAGGGGCCTCTCTGGTGCTCTAAGTGCTTTCAGCGGGACTCTGTACGCTCATCCTGGATGGAAACGCTTTCCGATAATCGCCCTCGTTTCCCTCTGTGAGATAACACTCCGGGGCCTTTGCCAGGACTCGATTGCACAGTCACCGGAGCAAATGGTGCAAATTTTGTTTCGGGTTGTCCGGTTAAACGGTTCGCATGTGCCTTTGGAGCTGCACATGCTTCCTGTTGGAACATAGAGCAGAGATTTAACCAGGATTTTCTTATGCGGGCTTCATGCAACTCAGCAAAGCTTATCGATTTCCTAACCGGAGTCTAAACAACTTCTGCTTTTGTGTTCAGCTGACTAATTAAAAATTGATGCAAAGATGATTTCATCAAAGCTGACAGTCATTAGAGGCGGACAGATCGATCCAAAATATCGATTAAAGAAAGTCAGTGTCAGTATCACAGCTTTAGTTTCAGATTCCCTCTTGAAATTTTATTTTTGAGTTTCTAACCTCTCAAAACAGATTTTATTTTGATTTGCTCTCCAATGTCTTTTTTTGTTTTGCACTTTCTTTAGAAAAAAATGCAGACTAATTTGTTTTGGTTGCCTATGGTTACCGTTTGTCAGGTTAATGTTAGGGGTGGGCAGGTACAATATTATTTATCGTTATTTATTTATTTTTGTTTTTCGTGGTATAAATCTTGACTTATGGGTGTCTCGATACATTCTGGTTATTGAAGTTTAATTAAAAACAAAACAAAACAAAACAGAGGGTATGACTGGGAGTATCAATTTTGTTATTTTCTCCATATCTGTTCCTTCAGTAAATATCAATAAAAGAAGGAAAAATATGATTAAGTGCAGCTGCTGTGTGCATTTTAGTGATAGTGAACCATGCAGTCAGTCATATAGTTGCCTAAAAAAATAATAATAAAAAATAATAATAAAAAAATAACAATTTTTTGTTCTTTTTCAGAATAGTACCACAAAACATTGCAATAAAATTGTTAGTATGTATCGCCCACTCATGATTAATATGTTCTAAAAAGTTTTTTTTTATATACTTATAAACTTTGTCCAAATGTTGCGTGAGGTTAGATCAAAATAATTTAAATGAAAAACTACAAATAAATCCCATAAGATCAGAAGTTTGACACATCAAATTACAATAATAAGTATCAATACAAGTATCAGTATCGACAATACGAGCCCTCTTTTCATTTAATATCGGATCAATATGTATAAAAAAAAATGCAGAGTCGCACACTTGTATTAATCACACAGTTTTGTTTTTTTTTATAGTTAAGAAATTATTCTAGCTCAAATTTGTCAAACAATCGAACCCAGCCGCTCAGTTTGACCAAAATCCAGCAAATGAAACATGTGACAGACATAATTCCTTTGCCCAATTATTGCCTCTGACAAACAACGTCCCGGAAAACTATTTGTATTCTCTCCGTGTTTCATTTGGATTACACAAAGTGGAGTCAAATGAAAGTGATACAAATAAAAACAAAAAGTCTTGACTCATAAAGTTCGGAGACATCTGGGATTCATCAGCCATGTCTAACTTGATACTCCTAAAAAATCCAGTGCAACTAATTGACTTCATAAGGTACCAAATTACATGAAAAAGTGCGTCCAAATCCACGAGCCTTTGTTGACATAAATGGTTTGATTTCTTTTGTAAAAGTGCTTGAAATCATTGCGGGGGGTGGGAATGTCCAACAACCCAAATTTCTCAGCTCTTCAACTGGACACATGATTTCAATGTCCGTTTTGAGTAACTCTAAAACTCGGTCACCATCAGCTGCCCCCTTCCTGCCCGATATCTTCATGGTTTCTTGCAAAGGTATGGATGGTGATGGAAGCAGAATCTGGGCGTTGCAAACCCGATCCTGCTCAGCTGCCGCACCCAAAACGCGACGCCCTCGTTTTTTTAATCGTTTCTCTCTTCTCGATATAACCGGACATGCTGGACTCCAACATGACTCGATCGCCCGAGTAAAAACCATCTCACATACGTTTGCAGGAAACTTCAGTGAAAATGTGGGAACTGGTGCTGGAAGGAGTAATGGCGATTCTTATTCGATTATTCGATTCTTACTGAGCGGAAACGCCGCGGTTGCTAAAGTTGCGTTTTCTTCCGACGCAACTTTGGACGTCGGCAAAGTTTTGCGCACGCCTGCGATGGAAGCGGTCGGAAGAGCAACGGAAGCCGACTGAAATATTTCAAAGCGACGGTCCTCAGAACGAACCGTCTGTTTCTGCTGTCTGAAGCGTTGCTCACTCTCTGTTGTGTCTCCACCTCCTCCCTCCTTCCAAATGTCGCAGGGTCAGTAACCGACCGACCGCCTGGGCCCCCGAACGCGGGTAGAAAAGGTGAGCTGAGATCTGTTGCATGTCCTCTGTTTGTTTGTTTCTAAGCGCGTCGGGTAGAAGCAGCTCAGAAGGTTCTTTGACCCAGTTTTGCTCTGCCTGCCATGCACAAAGTCCATATTTGCCCAAGTAAAAAAGGGCCGCGCGCAGGAAGCCGTGAATCTTCACAGTGAGAATTAGTGAAAGCGTGCAAAGAACAAAAAAAAAATGAAAGAGAAATTGTGTAAAATTGTGTGAAATTTTGTACAGAAGAACAAAAGTTGATAGCTATTTTGCAGAATCAACTATTGGTAATTATTCAGGAACGCTTCTGAGCAGATGTTTCGCTTTCCGTTTTAGAGTTCAAGTGTAAATGATTTGTAAAAAAAAACAAAACAAAAAAAACCAAAGTAATCTATTTTAATTTGTCGAGTGTTTTGAAGTTCCTCTGGAAAGTCCTGCTGTCCAACTAGTAATGTTTCTTTTGTATGTTATTAGAAAGTAACCTTCTATTTACATAGAAAACAAATTGAGACCTATTTTTCAAATTGGTTTCTAAACAGGAAGACACGACTGTTAAAAGTTATATATTAAAGTAAATGCTATTTTAATCGTCTGAAGTGTAACTGAATCAGTGAAAACCCATTTCTTTTAGTATGCTGAAGCCTTCACAGTTCATGACTTCTCAAAAACCGGAGGGAAGGACCACGAAACGGGAGACTTTGATTATTTTCTTTCGTAGTTTTTAAATGATTTGAATGTGTTGACACTTGATCTCACTTTAAAGGATTCCGCTGTAATGTTGAAACGTTTTCTGTTGTTTGCTTTTGACATAATCATTTCCCAAGGAATGTTCCAGATGCTGCGAAACCGCACACAGGGTGAGTATACTAGGCAGATTAATTCACAGTGAAATATGATTCAGCCTGGACAAGGACTCTGCCGGCATGTCTAAATATTGATTCTAGCTCGCAGCATTATGTCAAATTACATTGCTGTGTTTCTCTTAAGATCAATGGCAAAGCGCCGATGAGAAATTTGCATGAAATTATCAAGGGTACGAATGTTATGTTTAATCAGTGGGCTGTGAGGAAACTACTAAGCTCTTCGTTTCTCGCTGTCAAATGGTGATGTGGCAAAAAAAAAAAAAAAAAAAAAAAAAGAAGGCTTCTTTAATTTACAGCACGATCTTTTATAGATTCAAAATGGAATAAAATAAAACGAGCCTCCAAAAGTGTTTGATATATAATATAATCCCGTCCGGATATTTGATCACTTTTCCTCGCTTGTTTTCTGATGTGGACCCGGCTTCGGAAAACAGTGATGGAAAAAACAACCGGGGAACCGGTGAGGTGAACGCCTCCCGTAAACTGGACGATGGTGAAACGCTCAGGATTAGCCGCGTAGCTGCAGCTGTGCTAAAGGCAGAGAAACGACCCAACGTTTAAACGGGGCTGGACAATAAACCAATAACAATGTCAATAGTTTAATACACATGATGGAATATTCAATGTTTAATATATGGAATGTTCAGCGAACTCCGCTCCAGAACCGCACAGCATCCTGGGAGATGTAGGTGGACGAAAGACTTTAGCTGCTCAATGAGGTAAGCAAGGTTGGTGGCATCAACTAACTCCCTCGCTCTTTGGTTACCTAGCAACAACCCTGAGTAACTTAGCAACCGTGCCTCACAACTGCTTAAAAATAAATGGCATGGAGTAACATTTGAGGATAGAAGAGGAATTAGACATTTAAAACAAACAAAAAAACGAATAAATAATCATCGATATCGACTTATATGGAACGGTGATATCATAATACGTTTTCCAGCCAAATCATCAAGCCCTACGGTTTCCAGGGAAACCGTCATCGGTGGCCATGCTAAATGCATTCATAGCAGCCTCTGCTGTTCAGGAGCTGTGGCGTTGCAAAGAGCAAGGCATGGGGAACATGCGTGTACACGAGCATGATTGACAGCGATAACAATCTATCTATCCTCATAGATAAATAGAGAGATTTTTCTTTTTAAATTGCTGACTGTAGCTTTAAGGTGTTGGTAAAACTCAAACCTCAGGCCTGCAGAAAAGTTGTGGATTATGTCCTAAAGCTAATCTGTCACAGGAAACCAATGAGAGTTAATCCAGAGAGCGTGAAATCCCACAACAATTTGCAGCTGTAAAGTTGTTCAGATGGAATCATTCAACCCTTGAAAATTTCTGAATTTCTGATGCCTGAATTATAGTTTAGAAACAAGAAATATCCATGTCTCTGTTGGTGAATATTTCTGCGGTGGCCACAGTTTAGAGCTGTGGTCACCACGTTCTCCCGGACATCCAGGATGTAAATATTTTTTTTCAAATTTGACAAATGTATTTTTATTTTTATTTTTTTCTAAGCAACAAAGAAAAGTTTGCTAATGTTGACGTTTGATGTGGATGGCCGTGTTTGCATCACACAGCCATGGCAGTGTGATGCAATATTTAGCCACGCCGCTCACTACACTTGGTGCTTAAGTGCAGCATTTGTACCACATAAGAGCCACATTATTATTTATAACATACGTTTTCACGACTCTCGCAAATATCGAAAGAGCTGATCCGGAGTGAAAAGAGAAGCTCTAACTTGGAGAGCGAAAAAGACGTTTGCGCAACAACCTGATGTTTAGCTCATCGCCAGAGTTACTCTAAATAACCTCCTGTGCACAAAGACCCACATTACTTCTGAAACCGAACGCAGCCTCAGTGCTTGCTCAGCTCCAGTGTTTCGAGTCAACCAACCATCAACTGATTCCCTCGCTGTGACGATGGAAGTCGTTTGAATTACCTGCAGCTGAACGTGGCTGTTGAAGGGAGGTTTGAGGCCGCCTGCTGAACGCGCAGCCCGATCATGTTGTGAGTGATTTATAGACGCGGGCTTCCACAGGCACCCACGGGTGGGTGGTTGTCTTGTGATTTGTCTGCCATTCCTTCTGTCTGTCTGTTTTTCTTTCTCTCTCTCTCTCTCGCTCGCTCGCTCTCTCTTCTGTCTGTCTCTCTCTCTCTTGGCCGGGCCATGTGCAAATCCCAACCATTCAACAGTTCTGGAGAGTAGATTGTATTAATCTCAATAATGGTAGTCTCCTTCCGTTTCTTTCTCACTCTCAACCCAGACGACGGCTCCAAGCCCACCCCCACCATGGAGACCCACATCCCCCCCGAGGGCGAGGGTAAGCTTCCCCTTACAGCTCTTCCGCCGTCACGGCACGGTCGAGACAGTCGCCGCGACGACCAAATGTGCATACCGCAGACCGGCGATGGCTCTCCGGGGTCAAACGCGGCTCGCATTAACTGCTCCTTTGTGAGCTCAGGCTCATCGTATTGCAGAAAGCTGCAGCAGCCGTACTTTGTCAACAAGTTCATTTCCAAACCTGAGATCTATTCTCTTGAAAAGCATAAAAAAAAAAAAAAAAACACCATCTAATGGAAATATCCAGATGTCAGAAGTTGCATTTCATATTTGATGTCTTTTGACTTCCAATGCTGTTCTAAGTTTGGTTTTGTGGGCGAAAGCCAGACTGCTGAATAAGACATAAGACATTATGTTAAAAGTAAATACTTCTATTTGTGAATGACCTCTGACCTCTGCCCTGTCATGCTGTCACTGCAGAGATAACTGCTCCGACGCTGTGGATAAAACATCTGGGATACATGGAGAATAAGCAGAACAGCTCCACGTCCAGAAGGCAAGGTGAGGCGAGAAAGCAAACCGCGACGATGTCGGCACGCTCCCTCCTGATCAGATTAGATCAATTTTTATAGTATTTATTGACAACCGATTGACTTAAAACAAGCTCCTACATCTTGGTGAAAAGTTGCTTGTGAGTTAGTTTGGCCTCATTTCAAGTGCACTAAGATATTTGCACTAGAAACCAAAACGTTGCCTCGTTGCTGCCGTGTGTGACGCGTTTAGAGAGCGTTCTTGTCCGTTCCGATCTGAAACTGTGCATGTTCTGCGTGTTGGACTGTCGATTTTAAGTAACCTAATATCTGGAAAACATGCAGTTGACATTCCTCGCTCCTCTCTTCCTTTTGCATCATAATGTCCTGTTTAGCATCTCAAGTCACAAAATGAAGTCAGATGTGATGAGCGAGGAGCGATTATGAGATTGACTCTGACAGCGACCGCATTTCAATATGCATGCTCTCTGATCTACAATGGTTCATTGTCCATCTGCTTGTTTACTTCCCTTCACGCAACGCATATTTTGAAATCCGTGCTGCTGCTTTGCATCTACGCACACCAGCCCACCATTCCTATTGCTGCACACAGTTTCTATATTTCATCTCGCATTTCGTGCTCCGTCGCACACAGCAGCAGATCCCGGTGATTGCGTCTCGTGTTTCTGGAAGTATTTGTGACGGATGGCACCGCAGCGAAGGAAGCTGCGGTCTGGCGTGCATCGAAGACATAGAGTTTCTCGAGAGGTATTTGCGGTGACAGCTCTTTGAAACCTCGGTGGAAACTCCGGCTTCCTGTTTCCTGTTAGCGTCTGAAGACCTCAAAAGGACAAAACGGACAAAGCCAGCGCCGGGAGGGGGGAGAGCTGTCATCACGTCTGAGACGCGAGCGAAGCGAAGTGTGCGTCCGCATCTGTAACTCCACACCGCGCTTTGTTTCTGTGTCTCCTGAGTCGAAGGAGTGTGCAAAGAAGCAGCAGAAGCCAAGTGTGCTCGGCCACCGGGGGGGAAACATGCCAAGCGCATGAACAATTTGTTGAATTTTAAAAAGCAGCAGATGGTTTAGTGATTCAGATATTCTGCCTTGTTGAACTCAACCCGGCAGCTTCTTGTTGAGGTGGATATTCTTGAAATTCCTTTTTTCTTTCTATTTTTTTTTTTTTTTTGAATCACAAACTCGTCTGTTCGTGGCATGGAACAGAAGCACTCTCAGATTATTAGATGTGAGGATGTTTTTATGAATTACAGTAGCAGATACGGAAAGCTGGGGAAAAAAACTTGAGTCCTAACCAACCAGTCGAGAGACGTCTGTGTCTCCGGATCACCTGGATTGATAGGCAAACCGACGCAAAGTCCACTTTTCTTTCCGCCCCAAACGGATGCGTCGCTGCCCGACTCTTGACGCCCGACTCGAAGTCTGCAAAAGCGCTCCGTCGTTTTCAGAACCGCGCTCGCTGGCCGTGGACTTTCCCCGTCCGGGATTCGTCTTTTTCGTCTTCTGATCCAATTGTTGTTGTCTCGGGGCGTTCACATCCGTTTGACTGTTTGGCACGACAAGCGAAGAACGAGAGAGGGCCACGTGGGAAGCAACGAACGACGCGTTGGAAAGCTGCGCCAGGAGCCGACGTTTTCCGTGACCGAACCCTTCGTCGTCTCGACGCATGCGCCTACGAAGCCTTCCTTCCCCCGACCTTATCTCAGCTGCTTAAACTGGCTTCCTAGCAATATTGCTTCCTGGAAACAATATTGCAACGATTAGCCCACAGCTGAAAGCCATTGGAGTGGAAAGGAGAAAGTTACGGGAGACGAGAACGATGGAGGGAGGAGGAGAGCAGGTTTAAAGAGACGGGATGGAGGGAAGCGGAGGACAGAAGAGCCAAAAAAGGAAAAAGGAAGGAAGAGAAGAGAAGGCCGTATTTGTAAATAGTCTCGCTTGAATAATGATGGCCAGAGTGGGATGAATAAAACAGAGGTCATTAAATGTACTTTCGACGGTCGTTTTTCTGTCTATTATCGACCGAAAATGTGGAGCAAATCGCCCCAGGCTCGCCTACTTGCTCTTGTGCAAGTCTTCCTTTTTAGGATATTTACGTTCAGAGGGTTTGTGTTTCTCTCTTCCAGTCCCCGCTGACAAAAGAATAACCAGAAATTGACAAAGGGGAAAAAAAAGGGGAGAAAAATCATTGGAAATACAGATTTTCATGACAAGCGAGGGAGGATGGATATTTCCAGCACGAACCATTTTTCATTTGTACAGAATCTTTCAATTTTTTTTTGGCTCCAGCATAAACTCTGTATAATAAACTGTTCTAATTCATTACTGTGAGAATGGGGGTGTTTGACATGAAAGGCTCAACAGAACACATCCAGTTCTGTGTTGGTATCTAGTTTGGCAGCTGGGATTAGAACCGCTGCTGGACCCGATTCAAGCCTTTCCACTGCAGCGTCGTCTCAGATAATAAAAAGGTGGTAAAAAAGGTTGTTTTTTTTTGTTTTTTTTTTGTCAGTGATTTCAGAAAGCGAAACAGAGGATATTTCATTTCAACAATTGTGGCTTGTAGAAAACGAAACGGCCAAAATTCAGTGTTTCCGGAAATCATAATATCGCTAAGACGGCGTACTGGCGCCAAAAATGGTGTGAAAGCCCAACAAAAGAAAAAGTATATATATATACGTATATCTCTATAAATTGTCTTAGTTTGAAAAGTCAATTTTTAGACTGTCAGATATTTTCAGGGAAAAAAAACAAAAATTTCTGAGTCTTTAAAAAAAAATTTCCTTGAAACTCTAAAATCTATAAAATTAATTAAAATGTCGTACATTTGAAAATCTTTTTTTACCTTGAATTTTTCAAACTCAGAAAATGTCTGAAATGTTTTGGTGGAAATGTTTTTTTTTTTTTAATTTCAAAAGACAGTGAATTTTGAGTTTTCATTATTTTGAAGCCATTAATCCACTGGCAGATTATTTCACTCTTAACATGTGAAAATCCTTTTACCAGGAGAGAAATAATCTAATCTGCCAGTGGAACTAGTACTTTTTTTAAAACCAATATTAAGGAATTTATTAAAAGCTCCTATATTTTGCTCAAATTGTTTTACTTATTTCAAGGGCACTAGAAATAAGATGTCATGTTTTTGCATTTTATTGACCAACCTTGTTCCTCTGTTTTTCTGCTGTCACTCGTTTTCCAGAAAAGGTTCCCTCTTGTGACCAGGAGAGGCAGAACGCCCTGAATGAGGCTCAGCAGAGCTCTCGGGAGTCCATTATCATTCCGGACTGTGGGTCTGGAGGTCTTTACAAACCGGTCCAGTGCCATCAGCACACCGGTTACTGCTGGTGTGTTTTGGTGGATACGGGACGGCCCATCCCCGGAACGTCAACCTTGTAAGATCTTCCAGCAATAAGACACCGAAGAGAACAACTGGTTTGGTCTTTATTAGTTTACTGATCATGTATGTTGTTTTTTTTCCAACGATAACCTTATAATTTACTGGTGAGAATCACCTGCCTGGTGTGAAAGTCAAATTATGGCGTGTCGGCAAAACAATTCAACGGGAAAACTATAGCCAGCGGTCTTGTGTAAACATAGCCCAATACCATACCACGCAGACGTTCTGTCTGCACTGATGAATACTTACTCACATTAGCGTGAAAAATACGCAGTGTCTCAAAACAATTGCAGGCGCCCCTCATTTCTGATCAACTTCCTTTGAGCTATTATTTTCAGTTTTTTTTATCGTCATTGTTTTTGACTGACTTTGACTCAGCGTGGAAGCAAAGCTTCACTTGCGAAAACAAAAGCTGTGAAGTTTGAGAATAGGACGCAAGAAAACTACCAAGGTGCCCCAGGTCCCCGAAGAGTTTCCTGTAGTCGTGGAAACACATCAAGCACTGAACTTTTATCCTGAGGCAGCGCTACAAAACGTCAAAAGTAACGAACCCGTCCAGGCCGGCAGGGTGAATGACACTAGTTCACCCTTCATCCCAACGCGCACGCGCCGTTCAAAATGGCGGCGAGCACAGCCTTCTCCCCGTTTCCACCCACATGTCGCATTTTTCAACGCGCCGATCTGTGTAAGCTGTGTTTTCAACGAATCTCTATCAAATCTCGCTGTTTGTCATGAAAGAGAAAAATAAAAAATAAATAAACACTCGAACTTTTAGACCCAGGCCTCTCTTAAATGTTTACTTAGCAAAGTGAATAATTTCAAGCAATGATGTCAGTATTGGTTAGCGAACTATAAACACTCAGCCTGTGAAAGGCCCTGTGTTTTCAGTTCGGCCCCTGGTGTTTACTTTGCTTTTAGCCGCTGGCAGCGACCTGTATTTATATTTTGTGTTGGTCTTTGTTAGCGGGATGTCCGAAACCAGAAATATGACAAATCATGATGCTTTAAACTAATGTTTGCACAAGCAGTGTCTTGTTCAGTTTGTGTTGAAAACAAGGATATCGGACCTCAAACGAGAAAACGAGACAAATAGATGTTTGGACAACCGTAGACGCGTGTGAGCGCCCGGACCCAGAGCACGGCTTGTGTTTTAGAGGATAAAATGAAACGTCAAATTATACAAAAAGTAAATATTTTCCATTTTAATACACAACGTGTCAAGCTGCAAATCCATCTGATGCCTTTTTAGTGTCAAATGAATCTCGCGTGTCCTATGGTGGACCAACAGGGATGAATCCTTACTTTCAATTCAAGAAAACAGGAAAGAAAACACTCCTGAAGGGGATTGTTTCCGTCTCTAAAGGTGCATTGCACCCACTTTTTTTTTCCTTTTCTTTCTTTTTTTCTTTTTTTTTTTTTAGCGCCCCAGTTTCTTTTCTTCGGACAGCCGTGTCCAGGGTTTGGTCAGGGGCCGTGCGCGCAGTAGAAAACAGACATGACAACTCGCTGTTGATTCGAGAAAGCAAAATGAGGCCCACATGCTCCAGTTCTCGTTGCATTCAAAGAAGCACTGAAAGAACAGCCAGGAAAAAGCGAGTCATACCAGACTGAAAGCCAAACAGTTTGTTATGCTTCTTTAAAAAAAAAAAAGGCTTGAGTTTATTATTAAAAAAAAAAAAAGAAGATTTAATAAGAGGCCAGGTTAATCTTTGTCAGTTAATCCGTAAGGGCATTTTAAAACATTTATACATGAACCAAGTGCAGCAAAATGAATCAGTGAGAATTATTTTCTTCGAGCTCCGGGCTATGTTGAATTTTATCTGTCCGTGTGGATCTGTCTGTCCCGTGGATCCTCTTTTCTTTCTCAGTCTCTGATTAAAAACCCATCTCTGTCTCTCTGTGAAAAGGTACAAGACGCCGGAGTGCGACGAAGACGCCCGGTCTTACGTCCCGGACCCGGAGAACCCGTTCCACGTCAGACCCCTGCAAGGTTCCCTTCCTCTTTCACACCACGTTGATTCGCTCCGGAGAAACTTTACTCCCTGAAGTTTTCGACCAGATGCGGAGACGAAATAATTAAGTCAGAGGACCAATTTCAGAGCTTCAAATGACACAGTCGTGTTTCTTTTAAGCCATATTTTCTACGTACGCAGAATTTTATGAACAACTTTAGGTAACATAGTTACTTGATTGTGCTATAAAATGGCACCATTTGCCCGGAAAACACACAATGCCGCCGCCTCGTTAAAAACATTAGCGATTCTTTTGGACTTTCCATTTTATCCACCTTGGCCAGTTGTTGTGTGCTTTTCCACTGCTCTCAGTGGTTTATGTGCCGTGTTTTTCCTCTAAAACGGTGAAATCTGATCAAAGCAGCATTAATCTCGTTAACCAATTTCAAAGTGGTTCTCTCAAAAACAATTGCGCTGGTCCCGACTTCCAACGGTAGGACACAGGAGAAAAAACTGGGGTCGGATTAGGATTTCGACCGACTTTTCGAAAAGCATGATGAATGCGTGCCGGTTAAGCTCCGACAGTAAACTGAAATAAGTTTTCAGTTCAGAAGAAGTTTGCGATAATCCACAGACCTTCTAACGATCAAAGCCTGCAAAATGTGATTCATGGAAAAAAAACAAGCCTGCAGCTGCTGCCGTTGTGACCGAGGCCTTCAAAGAACAACAGGATTTATGCTGACGTTAAATTACGCACAGAAGGAGGCAGCAGAGTAGAAGTGGTCTGAATTCGGGTGCACGCCGCACCTTTTAGGTCCTTTCGGGTAACTAAACCAATTCAATAACCATGGATCGTTTTCCTTCCACTTCACAGTTAATTTCCCATAGAAATCAAATTAGAAAAAGTTGAAGTGGCGTGAATACTTTTGGAACACATCATAAGTGAATTCTATGACAATAGAAATAATGAAAAAATGGATTTCTGGGAAGCTACAATAGGAACTCGCATCTTGTCGTCATCATCGTTGCTGAGCTAACTCTGTTTTGCCACTGCGTTAAAGCTTCTTTGGATCTCGCGTTTAAATCCCCATCTGGTGGGTCTACAGAGCGGAGCGGGCTCCTGGCTGTGCAGCAGATGTGTGGCAGGTTTTATGGAAGGTGGGAGTGTTGAGTCGGTGGGGGCCGCAGGGCGAAGGGGGCGGCTTGGGGTGCTGGGGACAATTTTATGTACTGCAGAATGATGTTATGAAGCGTCACACCAAACCCAAACACACTGCTCTGCATCGCCGCTCAAACCTTGACCTGATTTTAATCACCTCACAGCCACAAGCTACAATGTGTTTCATGAGTTTAGGTTTGATTTTACTGTTGAATTATGAAAACCGCACCTTCTGTAAAGCACAGTAGGGTGGTGTTATGCTGTGGCAGGGAAGGAGAAGTTGGTAAAAGTTCACAGGAGAAGTCATTAAAAACCGTGGTGGTGACGAACGTAAACAGCTACACGAACTATGTTCTTCCATCAGAAGAGACGTCGGCGTCTCACTCAACCGCTGGAGCGACGAACCGGCTTCACTTTAGAGATGCGGCGTTTTGCGGTCGGCGATTTTACAGAAGAGCTGTGGATTCAACACGTTTGAATGACAGGCAACTCTTTATGATCGATAGGGTTCTGTGAGAGCTGCACACTGTTCGAAACGGAAATGAAGCACAAAAAGAAACGACAAAACCACTGCATTCTTCCTCGTGGCCTTCGCCAGTAGTAACGTCCGGCTGTTGATCACGCGACTCGCGCGATCCCGATAGTCGTGCGTTTTGAGCAACCACGGGTTTTATCTTTTCCAAAGTTGGCGCGCTTCCAGGAAGGAAATTTATCTTCGTAATTTCAAGTTGCGCAATTTTCTGTTTATTGTGAAACGCGGCTACCGATGTATTTTTACATTCTTACGACGCATGGTCGCAAGAAGACCTCGTCTCCTGCGACTAAGGGTTTCCATTTGTCCACTTTGGCCAGTTAGTCGCACATTAAAAAAAAAAAAAAAACCTCCCAAGGAGAACAGTTAAATCTAAATTGAAGCAAGAAACACTTTGATCGAATCAAGGCAGGACCTGGCGTGTGAGCCCCACTCAAGTGTTTTAGGCACATCGACCAGGACTTTACCGCCCATGCGCCACCCTATGTGGCAAAGCCCTTGACATTTTTGCTAGTCTGTGCTTCATAACCACCTAATTTCACACTTGGATGAAGGCACAGCAAGGCACAGAGCCTCCTCAAGCTTGTCCTCTTGTGCGAAATGCTAATTGGAATCACCTGGCGGATGAACATCCTGAGCCAGAGCGAGAAAAAGACAAGAGACATCGTCGATGACAAAGGATGTAGCCTTGGGGGGGGGGGAAAAGCTTCGTACCGAGACAGATAAGACCGAGCAAAACGACTGAAAAGAGAGCGTTGTTTTACAGTGCAGCTGCGTTTGAAGTTACTCTACAGAAGACAATTAGGAGGGAAAATGTTTGCCCCGGTGAAGCATGCCTTGAAAAGCATACATCTGGGTAATTAAAAGGAAATACCCGAGGTGTTCGGGATTATGTCATAAAAGTTTAACGGGTCTGAGCAGCTTGACAAAAAGCTCCCACCGCCCTCCATGCGCCTCACGAAAAACAAGCGGACCGTCACCTGCGTTTAGCACGTGACCCTTTGTTTACCTTGACCTCTAGCGGGTTAATGACGGGCTCTGTTTGGGTCCTGCTGGAGTCGAGGTGCTTCAGCCTCACTGTGTCATAATGAGCCTAATTAGCGTTGCAAGGTAATTTTAGCATATTCCTTTTTTTTGATTGTTGTTTTTTTTTGTTTTGTTTTTATATATTTTTGTCCTTAATTTGTACCAGGCTGCCCAGAGGGGAAGAAAGGGGAATTCATTACAAGCTTGTTAGACGCTCTCACAACCGACATGGTGCAAGCCATAAACTCACCGGCCCCCTCCGGTGGCGGGAGGTAAGACTGAACAAAGAGCGCCGTGAAAATGCTAATCCTTTGTGTGTGTGTGTGTGTGTGTGTGTGTGTGTGGGTGTGTGTGTGTGTGTGTGTGTGTGTGTGTGTGTGTGTAACCCTTTTCACACATCTGCCTCTGACACCCGGCAGGTTTGTTGAACCTGATCCCAGTCACACTCTGGAGGAAAGAGTGGTGCATTGGTACTTTGCCCAGCTGGATAACAATGGCAGCAATGACATCAACAAGAAGGAACTCAAACCTTTCAAGAGGTACCTGAAGAAGAAAGCTAAACCTAAGAAATGTGCCCGCAAGTTCACCGACTACTGTGATCTGAATAAGGACAAGGCTATTTCGCTGCAGGAGCTGAAAGGCTGCCTCGGTGTCAGCAAGGACGGTAAGAGAAGAAGAAGTTTTCTGAGAATTGGTTCAGGGATTTTTTTAAAAATTATTTTCTTTATGAAACACATTGTTAGACTAAAGTATCTTATATGTAAATATATGTTTTACTGGTACAGATGCGTAACGTGTGAAACAGAACTATACTTCAATTTCTATGGAGTTAAATTGGAGCCATAAAGTTTGCTCAAAAGAAAAATACAAGCTGAACCTGAACAGAAAAATTGGAAACTAAAACTTCAGTTTGAAATCAGTTTAAAACCTTTTTCAATTTAAAATTTCAATTTTTTTTTAAAAGAACTTCATGGCCCTAAATTAGCTCAATATACAGTATGTTCAAAGGCATAATCTAAAAAATATATAAAAGTAATAATAATACACAAACAAACAAACAAAAACCATTAAGTGAAATCAGTGTTTGCTCCATTTTAGCTTGAACCTTTTACCCAGTAGGACTTTAGTTTGCCTTTTCTTTTACTGTCCCAATAAGCAATAAATCTGCAAATCAATTAATCGCACGATGAATTAAAATGAGTTCAATAATTTGGATTATTTATTGCTTTTCTCTTTCCTCTCTCTCTTTCCGCCTAAAAATGGACGACAACAGTTTTAAGTCTGGTGCTTCGGTCTCCACTAGGCCCTCTTGTTTTTTCTTTTCCTGAAGAACAAATTTGTTTTATATCAGGTTCATAATTAATTTTATGTGTTGTTCCAGTTGTTTCGTTCATTTACTTGGAGTATTTAAAATGTCTTCCAGTTCCCGTTTTATACGTTTATTGATCTCTGAGGATGTGTTCTTGCATCATTGTGGCATTACCGTTATATTACTAGAAAATAGCTTCACAACAACAATATGACAGTTTATAGCAAAAACCTCTTGCTGCAGTTGTGGTTAAACAAACTATGTTACGACTTCAACATGTTGTAACGTTCAGTTCGATGTATAAAGAACGAGATGTGTCCCAGAGGAGCATTAACTGCACGAGAGCCCTCCCACAGGAGGCTTTTTTTTTTTTCGTTTGTTTGTTTTAATTAATTTTTTATTTCTATCCAACTACTAAAATACTACTTAAATGAGGGACTTACTCATATTTTTATCCACTGACAGATGTTAACAGATGTCGGCAATTTAACAATTGAAGCAGGCGAGAGTTTTAGAGTTTAAACTGAAACCACTGAATTATAACGTCGAAAAAAATAACAACGGCCGCAGAAAGATGCAACTTTCACAAACTGGAACGTTCTTTGATGGTGAGAAGATTTTGCTTCATGACTCCAGTTCAGCCTTAATCTGCCATCACCATGGCAACGCTTCCAGTTAAAGCTTCAGCGATACGTGTCGGTAGATTCCCGCGCTTACCTTTGTGCTGGTAGGACAAATCGACGGCTCTTCCTTCCAGTCAATCAGCTGGAACGTGGATGACGTGTAATAGGTTTTATTGAAACTTATGAAGGTTCTGAAATAACCGTGACCAGAACACTGCAATCTGTGCACCACCATGCAAACCTGTTTGTGCAAAATGCGACATTCTCAGCTGTAAATAGTTATTTTATTGGAAAATTTCTCCAGCCCAGTAGTTAAAGTTGCTGAACATCCTTAATCATCAGTCAAACTAAAAAAAAAAAAGAAGAAAAAATGTTTGGAATGTTCCGATATTATATAATGCAGCAACGTGTGCGGCACTGCTGAATTTGTTCGCAATAATTCCTTAAGATTTAATGTGTTCCCACTAAATAAACACCCTCAAATTAAAGGTTTGGTTTTTATAGGATGACGCTATTGTAATGAAACTCGAGTTTATTTTAAGAGTAACACGTTTTCGTCAGATGTGCAGCAACGCTCGAGAGTCCCTGTTGTTTCAGACTCAGGGATTTGACCAAACAAATCAATACGTGTCCGTCGAGTTTGATTCCTGTCATTTTCCTCTTTTTTGCAGGAAGCTGGTTGACAAGCGACAGTCAAGGAACAAGGCAAGGGACAAAACTGTTCAGTAAGCACGCGGGTCTGCTCTCACCAACACTGCTGAAAGCCCTAAACACTCTTAACACCATCCGTTGAAACTGTCACTCGATCTTCAACTGCAAGATTATTGGTCATGGAAGGACAGGGAACCCTTATTTCGTCGATACGTTGGCTTTTCATTAAGTAATCAAAAGTATTCTTTGTTCTTCCAGTTCTTCGTTACAGATTCAAACTGTTTGCTCCTGAATTTTGATTACTTGCGCAAAGTTCAGAAGGTTACGCGGTACTTTGTCTTCAAACAATTTGGGAAAGCACAGATGACGACGCCGGAGATTCGGAAGCCTCCTTCTATCAGCGGTTCAGTTTCCCCGTGTTTGTGGATGTTTTTTTTTTTCTTTGCGGGACGAAATTCCAAATTATTTACAAAAAAATCGCCAATTCGCAGATTTTTTTTTGTCGAGCATATCTAATAAATATATATAAATGAGCCTCCTGAAGATGAAACACTTTGACACTGTGCTGCTGGACTCACTATTGGCTGGTGTTTGCAAAGCAGCCAATCCAGAAGCACCATTCCTCTAAGAGCAGAAATAAGGAACATTGTCAGCTTCTGCCATAGTACTAAGATGATTATTATTAAGTAATGATTATTAATGCACATTAAGATGTCTTTGGTATTTGAACTATTAAAAAATCCCTGCATTCAACTTCCTTATGTGACATCATCGTAGAAATCAAAAGCCAAAATCGGCATCAGACCAGATTTCAGGAAGACAGTCGGAAACAGACAGGTTGTCGGAAGAGATCCAGGTGAAGTGTTTTGATCATAAAGCGCTTCACTTTTGTTTTATGATTATCACAAATCATAAAACAAAACAAGAGAAGGTGGCAGCAGCTTGTGAGAGATCATTCACACTGAAACGAGTCGTGTGCTGGAGTGTCTAGATAGACGTCACTGAAAAAGGAAAAGGTCTCGTTTTGTTTTTGTTTTTTTTTAGATTCTGTGTAAATGTGTGTAGAGTTTTAATTTCAAGTGTAAATTTATACCCACAGAGATTGTGACGTATTTTAGATATTTTTCATCGTCACTTTTATTGCCATGGCAAGTGAACGCCACAATATATTGCGACAAAACAGAAACATAAGTCCAGTTCTTTAGCAATCGGGTTGGTTATTTGTTCAGTTATCGACTCATTGTGCTGTTGTTAGTTAGCCTGACGCTTCAGTGACTTTGCTGCGTCCTTGTTGAACTGTTGCTGATTTGACCTTGAGATGGTAGAAGTATTGAGAAAAGAGCAAACCCAGAAACTGAGAAGAATCACCAAAGTCTTTTTTTTTTCTTCCCACCGCCGCCACCTTTCCTTTTTCCAAGTCATCTTCCTTCACCTCTCAATTACTCACTCCGCTCGGATTCCCTGGAATTCACATGCTGATTTTCATTCCCGCCGGTTGCTGCGGAGCCGGGCTACCGGGTTTTTGCTCAGCGCCACAAAACACTGAAGTCATGTGTTTACCCTGGGCTTGGCGCGGACGGCGGCGGAGAACAGTGGCTCTAAACAGGCATAACGTCAGGGCTGCTGCTCGCGAGTCGCCAGAATAAACAGCCCCAGGAGGGCCGCGGCGCAGGAGAGGGAGGCCTGCTTTTACTACAGCCACTGAATCCATCACCTGCATGTTTAGGAGCGGGAGGTGAGCAGCCTGACGTCTTTATGTGGCTCTTATGGTACCACTCAGGCGCGCGGAGCCGGTGAAGGCTGTGGAGAGAAGTGAGTTATGAAATGAGCCAAGGAGACGCGGAAGAAGCGGGAACATATGGCATCCGCCCGAGGTTGACTAAGATAGACAACCTTTGTGTTCAGGTATGCTTTGCTGCTCCTCGATGGCCTGGATCGCTTTAAGTCAAGCTGCTTTTACTGGGCCGTAAATCGTGTCGCGTCCCGTCGCAGCTCCGGGAGAGTCACGGCAACGCCGTGCTGTGTGCGTTCACGGCCGCGTTGCAGAACGTGCCTTCTTCCTCGGCGTCGGGATCGTTTTGAGACACATTATCCGTACGGGCCCCATCACTCTTCCCTCACTGGCACCAGCGACGAAAACGATCAGAACACCGTGTGTGACAGAGAGAGAGAGAGAGTGAGAGGTCGACTTTCAGCAGACAGTGATCCTTATATGTTTTCTCTTGTGAACCTTGTGATTGTAATGTTGTTGCTAATTGAGGTAGCAATTAAACACTTGGAGGGATTATTACCTGACTAAAATGGTTGCAGAACCAATACAGCTTGTTCTTCCCTAGAAGTTATAGGTTACCTTACGAAACCAGCCAGGACATTCCTGAAACTTTCCTGGGACTTATCAAGTGTTTCCTTGGTACTTGCATGACGGCTCCTGGATGATTTTTTTTTTTTTTTACTTTCCTGCTGTATTCCAGATTCTTTCACATCTAGCTGGTTGCTTCCTAGAACGTACCAGGTATTTTCCTAGGCCTTAGCAGCTACATTACCACAATTTCGAGAGTTGTTTCTGGTAGGCCTGTTGCAATAAACAATAAATCAATTAATCACATGATAAATTTCAACAAGCTCAATAATTCTCTCTCTCTTTCTTTCCGGTGAAAGAGAGAGAGAATTATTGAGTCTGGCCCCTTTTTATGAAGAACAATTTTGCTCGCAGAGACTTTGTAATTCAGTTTATTTGTTAATTCTGCTTTAAGCACATTTAAGAATGTGTTCTTGCATTATTATGCTATTACACTAATATACCTAGCTTCTTTCCTGGAACTTTTATGGCAGTTTTTATGGCTCTTAGCATGCATGTAGAGTTATTTTAGGTACTTTCCATAAACTTTCATTGTACTTGCTAACTCCTTTCAAATAACCTGCTAGGTATTTTTCCAGATCTTACAAGGTAATCTTCCAGAACTTGGTCTTTACGTTCCTGAACTTGTCTGGTACTTTCCGGAACTGACCGTGTATTTTCCCAGAGACCGTTCGGGAAAGTCACCAGAAAGTTCCACGAAAGGTCAAGGAACGTTCCGGAAAGTTCACAGCAAGCTTCAGGAAATCAGCCAAAAGATTCAATGAAAGTTTTTTTTAAAGTGCCTGTATGTTCTGGAAGACATTCCTTAGGTTCTGGAATCAAACATCGGAAAAAGTATTGCCAATCCTTTTTTTTTTTTTTTTTGTATACTGGACATGAAGGGCAACCATCATGTATTTCCTGATTTATTTATTTAAAAAAAAAAAAAAAGAAGAATCATTTGTAAGTGATTTGTAAGTATTTAGACATATCTGCTCATCAGCCTTGGTGATCGGGGTCGTCAGGAGAGACGCGGGACAAACTTAGGAGACAGTGACCATGTCTCTTTCAGTCGATCTGAGTGTGTCTTGTATTTTCTCTGGCTCTATCTGGGAGGTGGAGCTGCAATAACGGTGTTATTAAGTAGGTCTGGGTCCAGAAGTCCAAGCCCAGAATCCTGGCCTCTTGGAGCCAACGCCAATTACTCTCTTAACGCTTGAGCTCAGTTTGACACTCTTAACAGGACGAATAGGAACAGAAGTAGTCAGAGGTGACAACTCTCAGGTATAAAGACAAACACTTTATACCAGAGATCACTGCTTTGAACCCAAATCAATCTGATGCAAAATAAGCCCCTGAAACGTCCCCTCTTCATGAGCCGTGATCTCCAGTTGGTTCTCGCCACCACGTACCGATGCAGCACAATTCCCAGCTCTCGAGCCAAGCGTTTTTATTGGCCGGTCCCAGGTGAGGCGAGGCGATTTAGCGCTAGACAGGATCTGCTTTCAGGTCTTTATCACAAGTGGGGCCAAGGTGTCCAGAGAGAGGCTGGGGAGCTTTGTGTTGTTAATGGCAGAGACAATCTCCTCAGTGAGCGGGCAGAGAGGAGAGGGAGGAACGTCGAGCGCGCTGGAGCCTGGTAATTGCGTGGCCAATTCCTGGGCACTAATGTCACCGGGCTCCGAACAACAGAGACATTTATCTGAGCTAAAAGGAGAAGGAAAGCACGACGTCAGGGGAAGACGATGTCAGAAATGTTTTCATTTGCAGGTACAGGCAAAAAGATCGCAAGTCACTTGCAGCCAGCCACTGCAGCTTCTTGAGAGCAAAACACGATCGGTGTCCATCAACTCTGTGTCTGTGCTGATGACATTTTTAATATTTAATTCATTGATAAAATTTGAAAATGCAATTTCTGTGTGCAGCTTTGTGCCGCAGACCAGACTTCTTTGTGAGACGGCCGAACCGAAGAAGCCTATTACAAATGGAAATACTTTCCACAAGCATTGTTTGTGTTGGTGGAGGTATAAATGCTGAGCACAGCCGTAGAGTTACCAAAAAGAAAAAAGGAATAAATAGTTCTTATCGACACCTTCAGCACAAAATGATGATAAAGCTTTTAAGTCGATATCGCCCACTCATAGTTCACTCTGCAGAATATTTCCCAAAACGTTTAGGGATGATGAAGATGTATTTTTTCCTGCAAATTATTTGATGTTACATTCCACAGAAAGAAAACTCTGTAAACACTGAACCTTGAATAAATAGATGAGGGTCCAAAGTAGCATATTGCTGAAAAAACTGTTGCCAAAAAAAAAACAAAAAACAAACAAACAAAAAAACAAAACACGGCGGTAACATAATTGTGGCGTTTTGATCTCGAGAACCAGCGTTATTTGTTTTTATGGGCAAATAGTTTGCGAGCTCGGAGGAATAAAAACTGTTTTATGTAAAACAGAAACGCTCTTGAAACAAAATTTAGCGCTTTGGATTGAGACGCTCCTCTTGAAGTGGTTGCGCTGTTGTTCCCACTACAGGATCTGCTCCCATGGAATGCAGCCTCTTGATTTATTGCGTGTGGGATGAGTTGTGATGCCTTCAAGTTTAAACAGCAAGCCTAGTAGTAAATACTTCATAAAACTCTGGAGAAGCCCTGGGAGTGAAATCAGCTGGACTTGTAATTTACTGCGTACACGGTCAGCAGTGACAGGAAGTGCACCTGCGTGACCTCCCGCAGCCCCCACCCGCACCATAACCCACGAGCTCCAGACGCCCTCCGCCCGCGCAGAAACGCAGTTTGATGTGTGCCGTAAAGTCAGACGGGTAAAAAAACCCCCCAAAAAACAAAACGTCTCATCGTCCTTCACTGGCCTGATCCGACGTAAGACGCAGTTTGATTGCGGAAACGTGCGGCGCAGAACCAATCGGAGGTCTGACTTGGTTCCAGTTGACGGACAGGACATCTGCAAGCAATCTTCGCTCCGTGCCCATCTTCTTTTCTCACAAGCCTCTCCATCATTCTTTCTTCCTCTCGTTTTTTTAATGTTTTTCGTACGCCCCCCGCCCCCGTCCCCCCCCAACATTTCTGACTGACGAATGAGCCGGAGACTCTCCTGGGCAGTTTGGGCACGATTGCACAACAGACCAGGACTTGAGAGGCTCGGTCAGACAGCGTGGTGGACAATGCGAACGCACAAAGGATTCGCCCTTCAAAAGTGTTTGTCTCTATTTAAATCGGTCTCATTTTATGTTTCTTAGTTGGATGCTAGACCAACTAAGGAGCTCATAACAGTGATTTTTTTATTTTTTTTTGCACAAATGAAAACCGTCTTATTCAACCCCATTTAATCTGATACCCCTAAAATATGAGTTTGTGTTGATCTGCCCTCAGCAGCTTACCATGTTGAGGAAAGACAGAAACGAGGTGCAGGAGTTCATCACACCTAAATGCTCACGCAGCCCCGCCCTGCTCCGCTCCCATCAGTCACACGTCCCAGAAGACCTGCACCCGGCAAAATGGAGCCGGAGGATGCTGAAAGCGGGAAAGAGATTTAAACTGCTCACTCCAATTTGAGATGGTCTGAAACTGAAAGCAGTCAAGTCCTACAATGACATGTCTGATTTACTTTGGGTCCGTATTTCAAGTCAATCAGTTCTGGCTCAAACGCAACGTCTGGATTTTATTTCTTTATTTTTCTTCTGAGGGCTCATCTAAAATAACGGCTTGTCTCCTGAACTGACAGGAAGAGCTAGCAAAGCAGGAAATCAGAGAAGCAGATGAAAAGTCAGCGTTGCTCTGGAGGAGCTGTAAAGATGAAGTGACGCAAGATGCCAAAGATAAATAAATAACTCCGGTTTCAAAATTGCACAATATCCACGTAGAAGAACGGGGTTCTAGTCATATGAAACGGATTTATTATTTATTTTTTTTAGAGGAAAACAGAAAAGCATTCACACAGAGAAACAAGGGAGTTTCTTTACTCAGTGGGGAAGCTTTTTTTCAGCCGGACCAGAGAAATATTGAGCATTTGAGAATAAAAAACTGATGGCTGACATGAACTGACACCAGACTGGAAGTTCAGCTTCCAGCAGGACAGCAGGACGGCTCTGTGTTGGTAAATCCACAACAAAGTGGTTGAGATCATAGGCTTATTCAGAATGGCCTAGTCAAAGTCTAGACTTGAATCCGAGTTAGAAGCTGTGGCAACGACTCGGAGGTTGTTGACCAAAGACGACCTCCATCCAGCCGGCCTGAGAATTGGCAACAAACAATGTTCCAAAGTTTCATTCTCTCATTTTTTCTGTTTTCTCACACATTTGATAAAACACACATTTCACTTCTGTGTGCATCATTAAATCAAACACTTGTCTGCTGCATGTCATGTCAATGTAACAGAGTATTAGGGACAGGAGTAAATTTGCTCCCAAAAAGTCAGAAATTTTTGAGATCAATTTCAGAGATTTTCTTAAAAAAAAAAAAAAATTTCAGAGTCTCAAAAGTTTTCAATTTTTGGAAATTATCTGAGTTTCAAAAGTTTATTCTAGAGCCTTGGAAATGTTTCTCTTTTTTTTTCTAGACAATTTCTGAGATTAATCTCCAAACCTTTGACGAAAATGTCTGTCCTTCCAGTCGGCCGTCTGGCGTGAGGAGAGAGCGGACGAGAAGCTGAAGACGGGAGAAGAGGGGATGGAGGCGACGCATCGGCACGCTTCCCGACGGGAACTTAAAGCCGGAGCAGAGAAATCAAGAAGAGTTTCTGAATCTGTAAAAAGATCGAGAGAGAGAGAGAAAAAAGAAAAGCAACAAAGCGGCGCCAAAATAATTGCACTTTTCCCTCCCTGTGTCTGACATATTAACTGCTTTTTTTTTTTGTTGGTTTTTTTTTTTTATCTTGAAGTGACTGAGAATTCACTAAGTAAAAAATGAGAATATATTTGTAAAGAGTTGACAGGCTCACCACTGGAAGAGCGCGTATGTGTATGTAACCACTCCCCCTCCCCTGCTGTACGTTCAGTCTGCTGTGTTGATTTGTTCAGTGCACATGTTTCAATCCCAGGCCTGTCCAATAAAACCTTACACCACCCTCAACCCCGCCCACCGCCCTCAAGACATTGACAGCAATCAGTCGATCGATCAAAAAAAAACAACCCAAAAGTAAATCAGTGAACCCACTGACTTCCACCTGATTTGTCAGCATAAAACAATGAACTCTACGAATCCCCTCACTCTGGTTACAGATCTGTCTGTGTTTTCCTCGTTTAAAAAAACAAAACGACAACAAAAAAAGAAAAAAACAGATGTTTGTGCCGTAGACAAGAAAAGAAAACAAGAGCTGGCTGCAAGTACTTAGCTGTGCCACCCAAAACCGATGCAGGACTCCATCGTGGCCACGCCATCTGCACTAAATACTTCACACAGTCTGTTAGCTGAAGAAAAAAAAACAAAGACAAAACATAATAAAAGAGAGGCAATAAAAAGCACCGAGGTAGTTCAGACAATACCTGCGGTGGCGTAATGCGTCTCTTCTTCAGAACCCAGCGGGTGATTGGCCGACAGCAAAGCCATGAGTGAAGCTGCACTGCCTGCGCCGCTACATAAACCGGCACATCCGAATATCTGAAGACGCGCAGCGTGGACGTCTGATAGATGAGCCTTTAAATAACACAAACTGATAAATGAGTCAAATATCTTCAACAAAAGATTATTGTAGCTGATCACTTACCCACAGCAGCTCTCGCTGCCACGTTCCACCTTGTTCAGCTGCCATTTTGCGTTTGCTGTTTTCACATTTTTCCATCTTCGGTGTCATTTTCGCTGACATTTAATGTGACATTTAAGGCCTACGTGGTGAAAAGTAGAAGGAAAACGACAACGTGGCTATCAATTTGCCCTCGAAAAGTTGTGCGCGTGTGTCCAGGCGTCCTGGATTAATCCTTTGTTTGTTTCTACCAGCTTTGAACATCCAGAGCCTGGAAATTTTCCAACAAGATTTAAGTTGCGGCCATCCCTGAATGTCAATTTTCAAGTCTTGCCCCGATTCTAAATTTCATTTTTGTCTGGAGTTTGACTGGGACATTTGTACACACGAATATCCTTTGATTGTATCTCAGGCTGTTTGTTCCGTGTCGCCCTGCCTGGACGGTGAGCCTGCCGGCTAGATGTAAGCAGCTCCGTCAATTCGACCAGCTTCCCACGATGCCGCCGCCGCCACGATGCTGCAAACCTCTGAGGCCTTCAGACGTTACTCACTAAGCCGGGCGACTTCTAAACTCAGTCGATTGCGCTCGATTTTTATTTGAGAGCAGTAGAGCAAAGAGGGGCTGGAGGCAAAAAATAAATAAATAAATAAAAGCACACCACACTTCTCAGATTTCTACCTGTAAAACATTTGAAAACCATGTATTCTTTTTTTTTTTTATTACTTCCACTTAAACGTCAGTACTTTGAGAAACCTGAAATTAGTGGATGCAGAGTGAAATTATATGATTGATTTCAAGCCATTTAAAAACTGACCTGCGATTGTAATTCGCAAAAAAAAAAAAAAATGACACAAAGCCAAACAAAAAAACAAAAACACAACAGAGCAGAGAGGGAAGAGATATTAAGCCTGGTCGGAATGTGAAGCACAAAAATCCCTCCCCACATTTGGGAACAATTGGGTTTCAAAGTAGGAGAAACTCGCTTTCGCTGCTGGAGTCTCTGGACGCTCGTGTTCGTTTGTTTTGAGGTTGTTGTTTTTTTTTTGTTTTGTTTTCTCGTTTTGTTTTTCTTTTCCTCCTCCCCACAAGTGTCCGCAGCGGCTCATGGACGCAGAACGCTTCTTATTGTGAATATGTACAATAACCCTTGTTGTTTGACGGTTGTACTAAATCCCACCTCAGTGGCATGATTTTAAACGTTCCTCACTGTCAGAGAGCTTCTTGTGAAACACGTCCCCTTCTCTTCCCCTCTGTTCACCTTGTGTCAAACATCTTTGCCTTGTTGTGTAGCTCATTCACGCTTAAATCCGTAGACTGGGCTGTTTATTTTATTTTATTTTATTTTTTATATCCTTGCTCTGCTTCATTTTGCGTCTGCCTTCATCACTGAACGCCAGCAGGAATGCAACACACACAGCGTCTGGTGCTTACAATCAGAAAGTCCGGTTGTTTCTATTCTAACTTGAACTGAACACTTGTGCCAAGAACAAGAGAATAATCCCATCCTTCCTCGAGTCCTGTGCAGTTTCTCCTCCCCCCCCTCTCTCCCTCCATCCAGGTTAGAAACACAAAGCTTTTGTGTGTCTGCCGAAGTGCTTCCAGACGCAGGCGAGCTGCAGATTGTTCGGAAACATCTTAGAAACGAGCCAACAGGCTGACAATCAGCACAGATGGCGATGGGATGTGTGTGTGTGTGTGTGTGTGTGTGTGTGTGTGTGTGTGTGTGTGTGTGTGTGTGTGTGTGTGTGTGTGTGTGTGTAGGTGTGTGTGTGGGTGTGTGTGTGTGTGTGTGTGTGTGTGTGTAGAGGGGGGTGCTGTCACTCTGACACCAACCGTGTTTCAAAAGTGACTTTTTTTTTCTTTTTACTAAAATATGAAGAATGAGATCGGACTCAAACCGCACTGCAATTCTTTATAAAGTAAATCATGCCCCAAAAATGAATATGTTCTATTCGTCGTAAAAATGTAGTGAAATAATAATAATAATAATAATATAATAATAATAATAATTAAAATAAATAAAAAGAACAAAATGATCTTATAAAGTAAATCCTGTCATTAGGCAGGAACATATAAAACTCGTTTCAGGAGTATTGCTTGTTTTTTTCTTCCTCTATTTGCTTTTATGAAAAAAAAAACAAAAAACATTTGAACAGTTGTGGCGCTCTTAACTTCTAACAAAAACATTAATAGTACAATGTTGCTCATAGCAACATGTGTTTTAAACCATGACTAGTCTGGACAACAGTGGAGAGAAGGAGCTTTACACTGCCCCCAACTGGAGAAGATGGGTAACTGCATCCATAAAACAATTTAAACCAGGTGTGTCAAACTCATTTTCGTTTTGGGCCAAATCAAGATCATGAAGGCTCTTAAAGGGCCGGTTGTGCCAGAATGTATTGATAAAAGAATTTATTTATGTCAATAAATTCTTTAAAATTACATCACATTATTGAAGATCTTTTCAGTCCCTTCAGGAACTAATAATAAATGCGACTGTTTATTTACTCGCTGTATAAATCATGGACTATAATCATACATCTACTAAATTCTCAAGAAACTGGAGGGATTGATTGATATAAATTGCCAGTAAACAGATAAAAACTGCATTGATATGATTGATAATATAATATTTAATCACACTTAGTGTTTAGTCTAGTCTGTGGAGGGCCACATAAAAAGCTACAGCGGGCCGGATTTGGCCCCCGGGCCTTGAGTTTGACACATGTGATTTAAACGGTAAAACTGATCATTTTCTTATTCTTGGGTGAAATCAAAAGCCGAATGTTTTAATGTAATACACGTCAAAGAATTATGGTAAACATCCAAAAGTCTAATTAGTGAAATTTTACAGAGTGTTGAAAGTATACCAACTCAACTAAATTATTAACTTTTACTTCCCTCCCCCACTTTGTTCGTGCAGCTACGTTTTAAAAGAGCAAAAATAAATAAAAAAATAACTTATTGACTAACAAAACACCACTGAAATATTAAGAAACTGTTGCCACAAGGTGTAAAGTAAATTTGACAAGTTCTTGCCTTGGGGGGGAAGAAGCTAAGCTAGCTAGCTCTGGGGTCTGCTAGCATGCTAGTCAATGTGAATTTTGCTGTCAAATGAGCTAAAAATGGATAAAAACTTTCATTCTAGTTTTTAATAAATGCATATTTATGACACAGTTCACACAAACATATCCATCTAATCATTCTTGGTAGGGTTTGGGTCAATGATTAGATGGATAAATTAAGCTAACAGCTGTCTGAATCACTTAAAATTCATACTCCTCATGTGGTTTGTAATCAACATAATGAAGCCTCTGTTGTAGGAATTGAACCATTTCTGAACTTTTAATTTACACACTGATCTGCTTCATTTAAATTTCCCGACTAATGCATTCCCTAAAATTCATTTGTGCAGTGCATGGCACTAAATTCCTTTTTCTTGTCATCTTTTCGTCGAAACATTTCAAAAATATATCGCGAGGAAATATATTTTTTTTTATAAAACCTTGTGTAAAACAAAACAAAAAACAAAAACAACAAAAAAAAACATTGTGGAGGCACTGAAACGAAAGGTTTTTAGAGGCCGTTCAAGAAATAGTGACTTTGGCTGAAATTGTGCTTTATATTTGTCGTAAAACCCTTTGTATTTACGTCAAATTTATAAGCAATAATGGAAAAAGGCCGGCTGCTCCGAGGTTGACCGTGCTATCGAAGTAAAAGAAATACCACAAAAAAAATGTTCACGTCATCTATATATGTGTATGAAAAATACACGAATAAATGACCCAGACCCTTGTGATTTAGTGTAAATTAAATGGTGCGATACGATGACCAACATAGAAATCCCCTCTTCTATTCTTCTTCTTTAAACTAATAATGAGCCGCTGCAAAAAACCAAGCCATTTCCTTTTTTTTTTTTTTTTGACCGGATTGTTTGTTCATCTGATTTAGTGATGAGACTTCAAAGGTGCGGATGTTGTCTGTGCGTGATGGAGCTGAGGTTGCTGAAGAGGGCCTGTGTGTGTGTGTGGGGGGTGTGTGTGTGTGGGTGGAGGGATCGTAGATGAAACCAGAGCCAGGAGGCAGCTGCAGTACATCTGTCTTGCTCTAACACATGTGGCATTTGACTTCTAGTGTGAAGTTCAAAAGAGTTTTATAATGACGCAGCTGCTTTAGGATCTGTGTGCTTGAGCGGGTGTGTGTGTGAGTGTGTCGGGCTTGGGGCGTGTGTTCTCGTTCGGTGCCGTTTGGGCTGAGGGTAGGCGACAGTGATGTCAGTACAGGTGCAGCGTCGTGGTTCAGGGAGTCATGGGGCTCACACACGCTGGCCGTGTCAAATCAGCAGGGCTTGAAGCAAAAACCTGTTTGTTGAAACGACGACAACAAACATCAATCGCACGCGTACGAGTCAATTCATAGTTTGACAATAAGTTCACAATAACAAAATTTGCCAGATGGTAAATTGTCAGTGACTTTGAAAAAGTAACTCTAATCGGATTACTAATTACTCTTTGAAAAAAATAACAGTGAGATTACTGATTAGTTGATTTGGAAAGTTACATTAAAAGCAACTTTTTAAGTTGCTTTCTGCATCTCTTGGCAATAATGTTCTGCCACCGGTGAAATGCATTAAACTTTGCCAACACTTAATTGAAAGCTCTTTGTCATCAACAAAATGAGCTTCTCCCTCCACTGTTTACATTTCTGTCACAGCCATCAGCTGCTGCTGCCTCCTAGAAACGCCGACCACTTGATGCACAGAGGAAATAAAATTACATTACAAAAGAAAATGGTAATGCAAAGTGATTTGGATAAGTAACTTTGATCCGATTAGTGGATTTGAATTAGTAACGCGTTAGATTACTCGTTACTGAAATAAGTGGCCCGACATGTTACTGAGATCCCTGGTTATTCAGGTGTTGTAGAGTTTATTATACCAATAATAGTAAAATGATACAAGTGCACCAATAAATTTAATTTTGTAAAGAACACTCAACACTGGAACTGGGAGATATTTTAAATATATATATAAAAAGAAAGAAAAATCAAGAAATTAAACGAAAATCAATAAAAAGAAATAAAACCAAAGTTCTGAGGGAGAAAAAGCTGGAGAAGAGTCTTCGGGTTCTTATTGCAAATACCAATCGGATAAGTGTGAATTGGGATGAAGATTTTACCTATTTCTTTTTTTTTTTTAAAGCAACATAAGGTTAAAAAAACAATATTTGAAGCTGTGGCAACTTTTCGACCCTTAAACCCAAAACGTAGAGGAGCAACCGCAGGAGAGCTTTGGCAAGAAACGCTGCCAAAAAGAGACTCTGTCGACAAGACAACGGTGATCCAAAGAGACCAAAACGACATTTTTGACCTTCTTACGACGGAAAGCAAGACATCACCCATATTGCTGCATATATTCACAGTGAAACATGGTGGAGGCGGCATCATGCAGGGGGCGTGTTTTCCATCAGCGGGGAGAAGGAAACTAATCAGAGTTGATGCTCACAAAAATCGAGATAAATCCACTGCAATTCTAGGGGGAAAGCAGTCAAAAAATAAACCCTTTAAATGTTTTTATCTTTCTTCAGTAAAGTTAAAAAGCAAGAAGAGAAAACCTTCACTTCACAGTGATGCACCGTGCAAATGTTAGGCTGTAAAGTTGCAAAATGACTCATGAATGCTTTAGCCAGGCACCCGTGACTGGACAAGCCTCAATAACCTAATTGGCAATTAAAAAACATAAATAGAAAAAAAAAAAAAAATAAATAAAATGACATGGAATCTGTAAAAATAACTTAGTAAACGGCGTGCATAAAAGCGCAGGGTTTTATGTCACACCAGGTTGCTGGGAGTGCATTTCGGCTCATCTGTTCAGAATTTGCTTCTAATTAAACGCAACGTTCACCGACTCTCCAGATGTTCTTGTGGTGATGAGCAAAATTGCTTGGTAATTTCCTGAGTTTTCTTTTTTTTCTTTTCTTGTTTTTTTTTGGGGGGGGGTGCATTGAAACACTTAGGAACAGATCAGGAACCCGATTCCAGGTAATTTGAAGAGAGCCATAAGCTTGTGCTGAGGTGGGAGTGCGAGAGGGGGATGCTGGCTACACACCACTCGCCATTTGTGTCTGGTGCCCTCTGTTGGCCCCCCTCCCCCGTCCGCCCGGCAGCACCTGCCCAGCTGTCGGAGCACGGTGGGGGTCGCGGGGGGTCAGGGGGCTCAAAGGGTCACATTCCAGATGGGCGTATCCACACCCTGATTAAGAACTCAGCTGCAGGATCAGAGCCTGCAGGTGGATGGTGCATTAAAGCTCCTAAAGCAAAACACTCTTCTTCTTTTCCCTCTTTCTTTGTGTCGTGTGAAACTCAGACAGTGTGTGTTTGCACATCGTCTCTTTCGTTCTCTTGCCAGTTTTGTGCCAAATGCGGATTTACTGTCCTGAACTCGCGTGTAAAAAAGCAGTTCGTTCAAAGCGAAAGACTTTTAAAAGGCAAAACTAATTTTCCTATGTCAAGTGTTGAAATGTATGTCCTCTAGTCATAGCATTATGATATTGATGTTTTGAAACTGTGTGGTGCACCGGTTAGAACTACTCACGTCTTCACTGAATTTGAATAAAGTCAGAAATGGTTAAGAATGGTGTCCTTCACTCGCCTAAATGAGACTGAAAGTGTCTTAAGTTTCAAGAATGTGAGAAGGCCCGTTCACGAAAACATGTACGAAACAAGTTCATGCAAAGAAAACGTGTTTGCAAACTTCTAAATCATTTTCACTGACTTTCAGCCACATGGTGCGGGTTATTCAGCACAATCAAGTAACTATGTTAGCTCCAGTGCTGCACATATCAAATGTGAGTGAAAAGAAAATGTACTTACCAACTTAACGCCTCGAAATTGGGTCTCTGTCTATAAATACTCCTGCTTTTTCTGAAACTCCGCCTTCAGGAAGTCATCACAACATGGCTCCTCTATTAGCCATTTAACGACGTTTTTACCAGAGTTGCGCTGAGAAGTAGCTCAGCGGGTGAACAGTTCCTCCAGGTGTATGCTAATTGCTGCTGGCTAGTCTGAAGGAGCCGAGTGGAGGAATGGTGCGGTGACTGTGCTCTGTGATGTGGAAGCCTGTAAGATTGGAAACTGCAGCTCAGAGGAGGAGCTTTGTCCTGAAAGGCGGAGCTAGGCCCCCTTAGGCGTTTTGCACGCCGGAACGGTTGCCATGGGAGATTAAAGGATTTCTCAAACATGCATGAAAGAAACAAAGTAACTTTCCAGTTATGACTTTGATGAGGGGATAACATTATGGCATGAAGTAAAGCTAAAAAAAGACTTCGTATTAATTCAGACTCTTCACTGATCCAGTCAGTTTTCAGTAGTTTATTTGCTAAAACCTTTGCTACAAAGTTGCAGCTCAGCGCTTCAAATCGATGCCCGATGTGCTTGACTGACATCTATTAGGGTTGCAAGCGTATGTTAATTTTCACATTTGTCAGTCTCTGGATGACTCTCCCCGTGGAGGAGTGTGAAATCTGTTTCTAACTTAATCAAACATTCAATATTCTTTGAAAGAGATACGACGCTGTGGAGCCATGAAGTGCTCTAAGAATTTCCATCCCAGCTAACAACGTCATCATCGAACTGCAACAAACAACCCACCCTAACCCACACGCACACACACACACACACGCACACACACACACACACCTTACCCTAATGTCAGTGTTTTTCCCACCTTCTAAAATGCCTCCTCTGTGCTCCAAGTTCATTTTCAGCTCTGACCTCAGAGCAGTTTGTTTTTCCCACTCAACCCAAACGCGGCCGCAGGCTCTGATTCGTACATACGGATCCTCTGTCAGCCGGAGAGCAGAGGAGGCCCACTGGACCCGTTTTACCAGGTCCGCTCCAAATGCATCGGCTGGGTGTGACTGTGTAAGGGGGAACCCGCAGGTCCAGAATGTGTGTGTCCTGAATAATGCACTGTCATTTCAGAAACTCGGGGGTGAAAAAGAAGGGATCAGTGAAGCAGCTATGAATTATTAACTCATCCAGCATCGTTTTAACTGAAATAAGCGTTCGACGCTAAAGAGATTCAGACAAATTCACGCTACAGGATAAAACCAGAGATTTTTCAGTCCACTGCTCTGGTAAGTCGGTTTTAAGATGATTGAAATACTATGTCACTGTTAGAGGATTAGCATTCTGTGTCTTATTTCTGTATCTTGATGCAGCTCAAAGGCAAAGCGGCTCATGTTAGTCACATTAGTGACTAATGTGGATCTAGTGACTAAATCCACGTCAAAAACATAAACAGCTGCTTTTATTGCGTTGTGTTTTAATGCAATAAAAACAGCTGTTTCTGTTTTGTCTTTTTTGCAACTTGCTCCTGCAAGTCGTAAAGTATTTCACTTCAAGTGAAGTACTTTTTGCAAGCTTCGAACTAATTCTATTTTTTTTTTTTTTCTTGTGATTTCTGTCACAAAGACGCTATTTGATTTAATCCATGTTAAATTAATGAAAAGTCGCATCAATGACAATTAGAAAGCACAAAACCGCAACGACGACAGGGTTTTTGTTGTTGTTGTGGTTTCAGACAGGTAATCCTTTTTTTTTTTGTCTGTTCCAGTCCATTTGATTTTTTTTTTTTTTCCATCTTGAAACTCAACATTTCAGAATGTGTTTTTTAATTGTTGTACATAAAGCAGACGTATTCGAGGTTCGACTCACACACTTCTGAATCGATGCTTTGTGGAAACAACCTTTTCACCGTAATGACAGAAAGTCATTTCCAGCCTTGCACATCTAAAAAAAAAGTCTCAGTCAGCGTGAGGAGGAAAGGAGTGCACACAACTGCAATGTAAAAGAAAATAATAATAATAATAATAATAATAATAATAATAATAATAATAATAATAATAATAATAATAATAATAATAATAGCAATCTCTCGTCTTTATTACAAATATTGCTGATTCTCACTTCTGTTTTTCGTTTTGCCTGTGTAAATCAGGCCACAAGGACATTTCACTACATTTTTAGTTATGACAAGTAAATCTATGCGAAATTCACTAAAACATTTCGATAACCACAAAATGTCACATTTCTTCTTCCTCTAAACTGTTCATGATAATTCCGGGATTGTGAGAAAGCACGTGTTTTTCCAAAGAAGAAGAAATAATAGATGAAATCCGACGCTAATCTTTTGCGTTCGGTTCTCTTCCAGACGTCCAGACAATAAACGCGGCTGCTCTCCAGGAGAGATATTCTGTCTCACCCCAGCAGATGGCATCTACAGAGGTTTGGTTGTGATAACCCTTTAATTTTACAAGTCAACACAAAAATTCACCTCAAGCTGCCATACGAGGAGAAACATTAGTTCTGAGCTATAAGCTGCAGTTGTTTTGTTATTTTTATTTTTTTTTTTTTATGTTCCGGAAACATTTGGGAAAATGCACGGTTTGTGGTTTCGGAGTCGTCTGACGGCGACACTCCTGGCCTCCGTCCTGGGAGCCGTGCTCGGCCCCCTGCAGGTCGGCTACCACACCGGCAACGTCAACGCTCCGGCCAGGGTAAGATGCCGGCAGATGACAGCATCTGCTCATTAGCTTCCATAAATGGTCACGAGCGAAACCAGGGGTGAGTGATAACTGCAGAACCAGAAAGAAAAAAAAAAGATTTATAATGAAATCAAGCTTTTGTCAAGACTTCAAATTATATAGCTTATTATTTCTGTATTTCACAATGGATTGAAATTTTACGGCATCAAGTTCAATTTACATTGAAGAAGTCCAGACATGGGACTTGAATTATCTTCCACTGGCAGTTAATTTCACTTATAATACTTTTGTTTTTCTGACTCATCTGCCAATCCAAGGAGTAATTTTTCATCAATATAAAGCAATATTTTAACTTAAAACAAGCTCCTGTCTTTGGCCAGAAAGTCATTTCTAAGTTAATTTCACCTTATTTCAAATGTACTAAGATATTTGTGGTACAAACGAGACCAAAATGCTTAAGATTTAGTGTTTTTGCAGCGTAACCCGCTGCACATCCCAGGTATTCACTTTACCAAGTCATAACTGCTTCATCCCCACCAGATAAAAACCTGTTTATAAAGAAAAACCTCAAAAACCCAGAACAAGGTAGAGAATGTAACGTCTTTAAGGTAAGCCGTATAGACGAGCCAACGATCTCTTTACATGGTCAAATACTGAACATAGTCATGATAAACATTTGCTACATCTCCATGTTCTGTTTCTTTTTGTCTTCTGTTCCTTTCTAATTACAATATATGGTATAAATTAAGTAGACGACAGATTAAAAGCCATTCCATGAAACAGAGCGATGAGTCCAAAAGCAACCCAAATGGTCAGCCAAGTCTTGGGCGAACTTCAGAAAAGCCAGACAGCAGGCAGACTGTTGAACAAATATCACACAACCTTGTGAAGTTAACAGCTGCCTAAACCTCAGTGGCTCAGCAAGGTGCTTCCTACAGTCGGCAGAGTTTCACACCGCCGAACGTACACCAACACCACTGGCTGTCTTCATATGGGACATTCAACTGCAACACGGAGCTTGCAGCTTAGTTCTTCCTGCTTCGTTCCCACATCGGCGTTGGGTCACATGGTCCAAGTTCTCCTGCCTTTTCCTTTTTGTTGCTGGTCTTCAGATCATCGAAGAGTTCTTCAACAGCACATGGAGAGCCAGACACAACCAGTCGATGACGGATCACAGCCTGACCCTGCTGTGGTCGCTGTCCGTCAGCATCAAGGACTTTGGAGCGCTGCTGGCCTCTCTGGGGGTTAAACACCTGGCAGACTCGTACGGCAGGTGAGAACCAAGAAAACGAGCACAACGGAAACGCACAGCAGAGCTTCTGCCATCTACTGACGAGCGTTTGTTGTTGTTCCCCCTGTGAAGACGAAACTCCATCCTGATCGCCAACTGTCTGTCAGTGGCGGCGGCGTGCGTTATGTTTGCCTCCAAAGCCAGCGGGTCGTTTGAGGTTCTCATCCTGGGACGGCTGGTGTTTGGCCTGTTCTGCGGTCTCGTGATGAGTCTGAACCAACTCTACATCCAGGAAGTGTCCCCTACCAATCTGAGAGGAGCCTTTGCCACACTCAACCAAGTGTCATTAGCCTCTGGCATCCTGATAGGGATGGTGAGGACGGTGGCGCTGAGCTTTTGTTTGGATCGTTTAACGTCTTACAAACTACGAAGGGTGTAAAGTAAAGTATTTACTGTTCGCTACAGGTGGCTGGTCTGGAAACAACGCTGGGCACGAAGAGCAACTGGGCGATGATGCTGTCCCTGTCTCTCATTCCGGCCCTGACGCAGTACCTGGTTCTGCCTTTCTGCCCAGAAAGCCCTCGCTACCTCCTGATGAACCAGGGAGAGGAAAGGAAAGCAGAAAGCGGTGGGTTTCTACTTCAGTAGCCTCAATTAGAAAATCACAGGAGATGAAGTCAACACAGGATCTACAATTGTAACAACAACAACAAAAAAGAGTATATACACCTTTCATGATTCAGTATTTTGTTTGACAAGCTGAACATTTTGGTCAACAAAAAGTACAACGACACCAAATTACGTACAAGATTTTGGAGTGGATGCAGTAAAATCATGACCTTAATTTGATTCCTGTGTTGATAGGAAATGTATATAATATATATAATTCTTGATTAGAAGGAAGTAAGAAGGAAGTACAATTTCAAAAAAGCCAATAGCCAGTGTTGCTGATCATTGACCTTTCATCATTCAGCTCTGGGGACAATTTAATCAGTCGCCAACCTTCCCAGGTTCACGGCACAACTCAACTTTTCCTCTCTCCGCCTCCACAGGCGAGCCGAGAATATTTTTAATGGAGTCATATTAGGGGACGATGATGAGATATTTGGCTGTTTGGGTTTCATTTACCCGATTTTTGCACGTAGAAAGAAATCATTTTGTTACATCATAATGCGCGAACGCACACAACTTGAAAAAACGTTAAGGTTTCCGATAGGCAACTAGGTTGTGTTGACAGGACCAACTTTAGCCATCGAGAAACAAAATGCATTTAAAACACAGTAATTCCATCAGCTCTTCGAAAGCACATTTTGTTGTTCTCATCCTGCAGCCCTGCTGAGGCTGCGAAGCCGCGTCGACAAGGTGTCCGGAGAGCTGGAGGAGATGAAGGAAGAGGCTGCACACACCCTGACCCGCGTCACCGTCCGGGATTTCCTCCAGAAGCGGAGCTACAGGCGACCGATCCTCATTGTTCTCCTCGTCAACCTCGGGAGCCAGCTTTCTGGATTCAATGCAGTAGGCAAAAAACAAAAAACAAAAACCAAAAACAACCCCTTCCACAAAGCTGAAAGATGTGACTTTTACCAGATTGCAAATCAACAAGGCAACAACGTGATGCCATTCGCCCATCTTAAAGAAACACATTTCCCAGTAACGCTGCTCTTTTATTGCAGATCATCAACTACTCCACTAAAATGTTCCAGGCCAAGTTCGATGAGGCCAAACACCTGACTCTGGGTGTGGGAGTCGTCAACGTCACCTTCACTTTGGTTGCAGTGAGTACAAATCATCTCCAGTTCATTCAGACCACTGAACAACACGCAGCAGCCGCATCGGAGGTCGGGATAAAGCCGACGTGTTGCTTCCGGGAAATGTCGTTCCGACGATCCCGTGGTCAGGCTGTTGCAGCATTTTGTTTAGAAATTAGAAATCTAATGTGAGCACACTGGGACCGGTGAAGAAAAACTGGTGATGATTTGGGTGAGGACAGGTATAAGGTCAGTTCTACACTGCGGAGAAAACTATTGGGAGGAGCCAAGACAAAATGAGAATAGCACAACGCATCATGTTCTAAAAAACAATGGAAACTCTGCAGCTCACCCCGAGAAACTGGAAACTATTCCTGCAGACACGAATTCCTCCAATCGTATCAGTAATCCTGGCGTTGTTTTCTTTCCACTGGTATCTTTGGCCTCTATTTTGAGTGACCTGGTCTTAAGCCGCTTTTAAACACTACCCTTCGGTAAGCTAGTTGTACGCGTCGCTCTTTGAGTTCACGCCACAGCAAAATAAACGGTCATTTGCATGCAGTGCTCAGCGGGACCACTAGGGTTTGCTTACGCCTGTCTCTGCCCTCTCATTGTTTACCCCCAGTTCTTCTTCATGGAGCGGGCCGGGAGGAGGAAGCTGTTGCTGATTGGTTTCCTCTCCATCGGAGTTTGCAATTTCCTTATGACCATAGTGGACTCTGTTCTGGTAAGTCCATCATAGGTTGCTCGCGTTCGTGCTCGTTGAAAATGCATCTTTAAAAGCAAGCAGTGAAAAACGTATATTTTCTTCTGGTTTTCTTTTTTTTTTTACTTTCCTTTCTAAATGTCAATAGATATATTTGTATTGCTTTAATTTTACTTCTGTCAGTCTTTGGGTCTGACCAAACAAAGTCGTTTAAGGACAGGTCTTCTGAGCTAGCCTTTAGCTTTAGCCTGGGGAGCCAACACTTTTCCAAATAGTCAACATATATTTCTGGGTGACCAGTTAACCTAGAAAAAACATTTACAACTTTGCTTTGCATCAACAATGACGCTGAATTGCAGGCCTGGTTTGTCCATTTAAACCCAAACCACGTTTTTTTTTTTTTTTTTTTACACATTAAAACATCCGTCGATGTCATTGTTCGTAATCTGTCACCTTTCACCTCCCAACTATAGAATCTCAGATGGTCCTGATGGAAGTCAGTGTTCTCTTCCCTTTGCCTAACCAATCAGACTTTGCTTCACCTTGGGACAAAACGCCACAAAAGGGGGCATAAGAGTGACCTTTGCCCCCTCTCTGCAGCACCTGGTCCCAGAGCTGCGGAGCCTGCAGGTGCTGCTGGTGTTCGGCGTGGTCTCGGCCTACGAGCTGGGCCCCGGCCCCATCTCCTGGTTCATCGCCGCCGAACTGTTCGACCAGCCCGGCAGGCCGATCGCCATGGCGCTCGCCAGCATGGTCAACTGGGGAGGGAAGTCCGTCCTCGCCCTCCTCTTCCCTCCGTTGCTGGTGAGTTTACACGGCCGGCCGAGCCAGACTGCTGGGGAAGCTTTGCGAGAGGCGAGCGTCTTGTTTTCGTTGGTCGCCCGGCGCCTCTGAGACGTCGCTTTTAAACACGGACCGTAAAAAAAAAAAATCCCGGGGCTGTTTTATGCTGGGCATGCGTACTCGACGTAAAATGGAAATAAATTATGTACAGTTGTTGTTTAAGACGCATAAATCTCTCTCTAAAAGCTCGAAGCGAGGCTGAGATCATTGACCGAGTGATTGAATTATCAGCTGTGGAGGGAAAGCGCAAGCCAACAAAGATCCGTTTTTACGGCCTTTTTGGTTTTATGGCGTCGAGTTTAAATCACGAGAGGCCCATCAGGTTTTTTAAGCGTAACATGGAAAGCAATAAATATAGTAGTTTTGTCTCTCTCTCTCTTTTTTTTTGTATTCCCCCAAAATGTGTTGCAGAAAGTCTGCGGGGCCTACGTCTACTTGATTTTCACGGCCGTGGCTCTGCTCGCCTTCGCCGTCACGTGGCTCCGCCTCCCGGAGACCAAAGGCCGCACGTTCGACGACATCGCGGAGGAGTTCAGAGGAGCGGAGGGAATCCCGCTGCACAACAGCGGCGGATTCAACACTTTCACCTGAACAGCAGATTCTTCCATGACGATCCAGAAGAGACTATCAGCTCAGGCTGCCAACATAATGATAATAATAATGATAATAATAATAATAAAGAAAAGATTCATCAAACACATATTTTGTGTGTGGGGCCACACCTCAAATTTAATGGATACTTTTGATTAAAATCTTGAAAAAAGAAATGTACAGCTCTTGACGAATGCCATCCGAAATAGTCATGATCTTTAAAAGAACATTTTTAAAATTTTAGATGTTTTTTTTTTTTTTTTTGTTATTCTTAGTGGAAAGATCTGATTTAAACAGAATTTGCAACCATATTATTCTGTAACACTGAGATGTTTAAAATAAGGATGTTTAAATGCAACCGAATCCCAGTTCGTTGTAACAATAATGACATCAGAGCCAGATATTTTGTTAGACTCTGTCACTTTAAAGTTCTGCAACATATTAAACTATATTTAATCATTGTGACGCTGACCTGGTTGTTTTGTCTTCATGTTGAGGTTCACTGGGCAAAACGTCTTCTGTTAGGTTATGACCACCACATGTCATTTAGTGGATCTTCAAAAAGTTGCAAATATTAATAATCGGGGATGCCGTTATGAACTTTGGTACTCGCTGCCTATGGCAAATTTTCATAATTCACTTAAAATGTCTGACCTGTAGCAGTAAAAGTCTCCATTGTTAAAAGAATAAATAAAAAAAATGGGGAAAAATTACTAAAAGTTAATTTGATTTCCATCAAGTCACGCAAATTATATTTGTTTATTTGTCTGTGCATTGTTATAAAAATTTTGTTTTCATATTCATGATTTGGACAACACAATCATGATTTCTTTACCTTTTAGAAACAACTTGTGTTACATTTTTAAGGTTCTTCAACACATTGTAATGATATAACGCTTGTAAAAACGCGAATCAAATCAAAAGCAGAACAATTCAGTGAGAACAAAGGTCGTTCTATTCAACTTATTGTGTTCTCAGAAACATGGCCGCTGTCATGCAAACATACATTAACAAACACACACACAATAAAATGTCAAGGGACACAGAGGGGTCAATGTAAATCACAAACCCAGCCACTAGAGGGACCTCAAGAGCCACTTTGTTCTAAACGCAGGGGTGTCAAACTCCAGTCCTCAAGGGCCACTGTCCTGCAGTTTTTAAATGTGCCACAGGTACAAAACACTGGAATGAAATGGTTTAATTACCTCCACCTTGTGTAGATCAGTTCTCCAGTGTCTTGCTAATGACCTAATTATTTTATTCAGGTGTGGTGGAGCAGAGGTACATCTAAAAGCTGCAGGACAGTGTCCCTTGAGGACTGGAGCTTGACACCTTTAGAATCTAAAGGGTCGCATCAACACAAATATTAAAAATATAATTTTAAATATTATTTTTTTCCAAATCTTTGTAAGGCTCACAGTGTCTTTCTGAATGAACATGGGTAATATGATGTCAGGTTGTCCACATGTCTGAAAACAAAAGGAAGAAAGTAGAGCTTGTTGTGGAAGAAAAAGCCATTACCAAGCACAATTTAACCGTATCGTAGCAAAGAGTTTTGATAACTGGAAATCTTCCTTTTTTTTTTTTGCCTTGTTTTTATCAACAGAAATGTGGTTGTCTTTTTGTTTCGGTTTTCTAAGAATATGTGGAAAGATTGAAACCATCCAATCAGGTTTATTCATATATTGAGCACAATACAGAGAGCTTGTAGGAACAATCACTATTGTGATTTGTCTGTGTGATTAAATGTTCTTTGAAAAAAAGAATCACTAGTTAAAATCACAATTTTTAACTGGGTCTAATATCACTTATCACTATGACAACACTACAAAAAAAAAATCTAAAACATCAAACCCAGAAATGAATAAGTGAGAATGACACTGAGTCACTCGCTGAAGCAAAACCTTTCAAAAAAAAATTTCTATAGTAAATACAGTAAATATTTGTTGTGAATTCTTTGCTTTTAGGTCATTTTAAGTCTTGGGTATCTATAGGAAATGAGGGGCGAACAGGGGCGGATCTCTGCAGCCTCTGGATGACTTTCAGGTCCTCCTTCCTGCAGCTTGTCGTTTCTCTGCCGCTCAGACTGACGGACGTCGTGAAAGATGCATGAACTCCTCAGAAAACAACTTCTCCTGCAGTTCCTGGCATCTTCCCTGTGGATTTCAGGTGACGTTCAACTCAACAGGCCTTGTGAGGGTCACATCTTCATTCATGCGCAGCATTTCCCTCGTCATTGCACACAGGCTCTGCCGGCGGGAGCGACGTCACCCAGCCCGCCGTCTTATGGAAGAACGAGAGCGAAGACGCAACGATCGACTGCAGCCACACAAAGGGCCAGTTGTACTTCCAGATGTACTGGTTCAGGCAGCTGCCGGGGAAAACGATGGAGCTCATCGTCTTCACCACGGCGGGCAGCAGCAAGCACGACTTCGGCGGCTTCAGCCAGGAGAAGTTTTCAGCCGCCAAAGCGGAGGCCGAGAGCGGAGCGCTGACGGTGAAGAGCCTGGAGCCGGCAGACGGAGGCCTGTATTTCTGCGCCGTGAGCTCAGCACAGCGGTGCAGGAGGCCAGGAAGGTTGAACAAAAACCCACGCAGCCAACAACAGCTGACTGTGGTCTGGAGCGCAGGGGGAGTCAAAGCACCGTATGCTCCTTCTACTCCTTACACACACAAAAAATGAAGACCTCCTTCACAGCCACAGTGATACTAATGATGCAACATTTTTGGGTTTATTCATTCAGATATCCTTAATCCTGTTTAAGTATCGTTTTTCTTGTATCGTACGTTTGCTCTCACTCTGCAGGCGTGCAGAGTCGACCCCGATTTCATGTTGTTCCACGTCAAAAACCTGACCGTTCTTAAAGGGCCGGTTACGGCAGAACGTTTAGATAAATCCCATTAAAGTGTCAAAATATCAAAAAATAGCTGTTTTTTTTGTTGTTGTTGTTTTTCAACATGCAATAACTGTTTGTTAAAATTAAATAATACTGTACATGTTTTCACACTCATCAGTCCCTCCAGGACCGTGTGATTGTTTTTGTATTTAAAAAAACAACAACAAAAAAAACAATTACAGATTTAAAAAAAAAAAAATTTTGAGGCATTTGTTTTTTCCTTTGGTTAAGAGCTAAAAGAAAAATCTGACAAAATTTTAAAAAAAGTTAATGAGGAGAACTTCGATTTGATCACATGAAGAATTATTTTATGTTTAAGCTTTTCCGGTGTTTGACAAGCAAAACAGTTCTTGTGATGTTTTTTTCCCTCTTTGTATTTTTCAGTTGTGGCCAGCAGGTGGCAGCACATGTCCAGTCGGTTCCAAAAGGTTTCGGTGACGTCAGGTGGAACTTAGAGGAGGAGGAGGATAATTTGATGCTTCCTTCAAACAAGGAAACAAAAAACCCCCAGTAAACTTTCAGATGCAGTGAGGAAAGTGTGAATTACGTCAGTAGAATTGTTATTTAGCATAGACTATAGTAATTTAACTATCATTAAATTAAGATCAGAACAAGAAAATGCTGATCCTTTTATCGCTTTGCTTAAGTTTGAGCACTTTCCTGGTTTCAGGTAAAATCTTCAAGATTTAAAAATTTCAATTTACTGCTAAATGTTACTGAGCTCACGTCTGTTTCATAAGTTTTGTTTGTTTTTTCCACAGGCTCATCTCGAAACGACAAAGTCCAGCAGCATCCAGCCGACATGTTTAAGTTTCCTTCTGACAGCGAAGCTGAAATTCAGTGCTCACATAGCGACGACAGCTTCAACCAAATCCTCTGGTACAAGCAGTCGGACGGAGACCTGCAGCTCCTGGGCTACATGTACGCGGGGACTGAAACTCTAGAGAAAGAGGCGAAGGTGAAGATTGACGGAGGAGCAAATGCAAGAGAAATGTGCACAATAAAAATCAAAGATCTCAACCAGAACAGCAGTGCAGTTTACTTCTGTGCTGCTAGATACCACAGTGCCGCATATCTCTGCCCCTAATACAAAAACCTCATCGTTTAGCTCCGTTTTTTTTTTTTTTTTTACTTCAGTTGAATCCCCTTGCAGCTGCATTCTCCCTTTAATCACAATTGAAATAGGAGGTTCTTACACTTGAAAAGTGGCCCACGCCCTTCAGCTCTGAAAAGTTACAAAGTCAGATATTTGCACTGGAAACCAGACCAAAAACACTTGGTGTGGTTTTGTGTTATTGCAATGCACAAACTTTTATAAATAGCAGAACTATGGAAATGGCCGCTATTGATGCTTCTCTCACATAAGCTTCTATTGTTGTGGTTTGAAGATACAAGAGGGTGTTTCAATAATCCAGTGACCGTTGAAAAAAAACCCTCAAAGTTTCCACGTAACAGTGATATATGAAAGTCAAATTTCACTCTATGCAGATGATATTGTGTGTTTTTTTTTTGTTTCTTTTTCAACTCTTCAAAAACCTAATGTCACTTTGTAAAGGCCACGTATTTTGGTCATTGCCAGGATGTGACAGCAACAAACACTCAGGAGTCTTGTATTTCCACTAGATGGCGCTGGAACTCTAGAGATCACAGAACATTTAATGTGACTGAAGATGTGATTAAAGAGAAACAAAGAATGGCTTTCTGTTAACATATTAGTGATGTTATTTTAGGCATACAGCTTGAAAATACTGCAGCGTACAATTGGGCAACTGGCTGTTCAACAACAGCAAACCCACTTTTCTTCATTCAAAGGTCAAATTTTGTCGTCGTCATCTTACAAGTGCGGTTTCATTAAGCTCCCCCACATCTTGTTTAATGCCATCTGTCATTCTTCAGGTTTGACTTCAATCTTCACTGAGTTTCTTAGCTAATAACAGGTTCAATATTTTCATAACAGCATCAGCCAGATCTGAAGTGTACTGTTAAAACTTTATCTTTCTTAAACCCTTCAGAGTAACCCTTTTTCAGAGGCGGTCGACATGATTTATTTGCTGTTCTGTTTGTGTGTCACAGGTAAAAAAAACAAAACCAATAGTGAATTTCTCTACCTTTAATTTAGACTTTCTTTCTCTGTTATTCAGTTAAACATTTGCACCATGTGTCCAGGTGTTGCTCTGGGTATTGAGGTCCGTCAGTCCGACTCCGACCTCATCACAAATCCTGGAGGCAACGTCCAGGTTTTCTGCAGCCACGACAAAACCGACTTCAGAATGATGCTTTGGTATCAAAGGCGACCTGGAAAAACCTCCTTGAATCTCATCGGATATCTGTACTATCAAACTGCCACAATGGAGGACTTATTCAACAAGAACTTCAGCCTCCAAGGGGATCTGGGGGGAAGTGGCGCAAAGAACGGCTCTCTGCTCATCCAGAAAGTGGAAGGAGAGCACAGCGCAGTTTACTACTGCGCTGCAAGCAAAGCACAGTGACAGAAATCTCTTCTGGTCTCTACAAAAACCCAGACACCCCTCCCCCCCCACCAAAACACTGTGGGTTTCCAAGAAGCCGCCAATGCACCTGCATCCATCGGCTCTAATCTGCCATTTCTCTCCTTCTCTGTTATTAATTCACATTTATTCTGTGGCATCGGACGCTCAGTCAGAACCTTATGCTGAACCGGTTCGGTGTGGTGGATGACTTAAGAGGAGGAGGATCAACTTTGACGCCACCTTCTAATGACGACTAAAACCAGGACGCAGCCAAATCATTTCAGTTGAACTCGAGAAACTCTCACTCTGCACCTAATCCCTAAATTTAACCAAATGTTTATAGGAGAAAACATGCTGATCTATTTACTGAGCTTCATCTTAATCACTTCCCCAGTTTCAGGTAATTTCAACTTTTTAAATATGGTTTCCAGCTTTTTCTTTCTGTTCTGACATTTTCTGATCTCAAGGTTGTTGACGAAGCTTTCTCATGAACTTCCTCCGACAGGTTCTCCTCAAAGTGACAAAGTCCAACAGCGTCCAGCGGACATTTATGCGTCGCCTGCAGACAAGGAAGTCAAAGTTTATTGCTCACACGAGGAAAGCTTTGACACAATCCTCTGGTACAAGCAATCAGGAACAGACCTGCGGTTCCTGGGATACTTACTTGGAGGCAGCGGAACTCCAGAGAAAGATGTGAATGTGGCGATTGATGGAGGAGCAAATAAAGGAGAAACCTGCACACTAACTATTAAGAATCTGAACCTGAACAGCAGTGCAGTTTACTTCTGTGCTGCTAGATACCACAGTGCTGCTTATCTCTGCTTCTCAATACAAGAACCTCCTCATTTCACAGTTGTGTGTGTCTGCGTATGTGTGTGTGTTTTTTCTTCTTTTTACTTCAGTTGCATTTACTTGCAGCTACATTTTCACCAGCGTTTAATCAAGCATTTAAATCACTTCTTTCTGCAAAGCAATGGCCTCAACTTCGCCTTCTTTTGTAAACAGCAGCAAGTTGAAATATTAACGTTCAAAATTGCCACCGTGTGACACATCTCTTATATACAGTAGAGATTGTCCTGTTACAATAGACAATCATCTGAAAAAAACAAAAAATGGCCACAAACATTAATAATTTAAAGCAGAATTTCACTCTACGCAGACGATAGTGTGCTTTGTCTGAATTCTGTGAAAACCTAACGAAACTTTCTAAAATAATTCAACACATGATTATGTTAAACTCCAAGTCTTCTTGTTACAGGTCATGGCCAGGATTTGACTCAGGAACCTGATATCTCATGGGGTTTTGCAGAACAGACTGCAGAGACAAAGAGCAGCCACATCAGAGATAACAGTAAAACACAAAACAAAGACAAACAAATTTAAAAAAAAGAAAATCATTACTTTTTCACTTTCCAGTAGATGGCGCTGGTGCTCCATAGAGACTTCTCAGCTTAAACTGCTTCCTAATCACATTGAGACTATTTGTGTTAGAGAAGCAAAGAATAGGAAAGAAAATATTTTGAAATTATTCAACTAATAATCACATTCATTAGCTGGCATCATGCTGTCAGTCATAACCTTCCACTGAACCCATTCTGTGGAAGGTTAGTGACATCTAAATATGAATTATTACAATTCTATAATAATTTATAGTTATCATAAAGCAATTATTGTTCATTGCTTTTCATGCAAGGTGCTAGACTCCCAACGTTTGGGTCAAAACACAACAATTATTTGAATTCCAGATGTTATAGAATGATTTTTCATAACATGTTAACAAATAAATATTAAGCTTAGATAAATAAAATATTCCATTGGTGGTGGGGAGTGCCTGAGGTGTCGTCACTTCCTGTTTTTCACTGACTTGAATGTATGTTTAAGCAGCGACTCATTCTTCTTTGCTGGTTTTGAACAAACAGGAGGCGAAACGACAGGCTTCTTCAGACGATCCAACCTGGTCGTCTTCAAAATGACTTTTGTGATCTGCATAATTTTCTTCTTTCTTTCGCCAAGAAGTAATGGTAAGAGCAGAAACACAAACAGACGAGACACAAAGATGGTAGTAATTTTAAGCTACTTTCTGCTTCTCCACAGGCGCCTCTGAGTCCAAAGATGTCGACCAAAGCCCTCCTTCCATAATTAAGAGAACTGGTGAATCAGTGGACAAAGAGATCAGATGTTCACACAGCATCCCGAGCTACCAAGTTATTCTGTGGTACAAACAAGACGAGCACAAAGCTATGAAGCTCCTGGGTTATCAGAATCTGGAATATCCCAACATTGAAGTCGATGTGAAAGGGAAAATCAGTTTTGAAGGAGACGGGCGCAAACAGTCCGACCTCACTGTTTCTAATCTCACAGCGGGAGACAGTGCTGTGTATTTCTGTGCTGCAAGTCAACACAGTGCAGCAGAAGATCATGAAGTCAGTACAAAAACTTTGCAGAGAGAGAGAAAGAGACAGAGACAAAAAGACAGAGAGATAGAGCGATAGAGAGAGAGAACACCTGCCTCCATGTCAGACTCACAGCGATACTGACGTGGTCGGATCAACGTTGGCCAATCAAAACTCAAGCTGTGAACGTGGTTGTCGTGGCTATAAGGTTCAAGAGTCAAAACATTTAAATAAAGTCGTAATTATTTAGAAATCCACTAATTTATTTCACTCTATGCAGACGATACTTCTATTTCTTTGAATTGTGCTCAAGCTTAAATATGTACAACAACCTGCTGTGTTAAACTCTAAGCTTTCTTCTCAAAGATTATCACTAAGATGCGTCTCAGAAACACAAGACAGCTGTTGTTATCCGACCCAGTCTGCAGAAATAAAATACAGCCACAGCAGAGTGAGGTCATAACCAAACATGCAGACGAAGACAGAACATGTGCGTCATTATTTACACTGACTGATGGGCAGCGGAGTTAGAGGAGGAATGAAAACTGACTGTCAGTTCATCTGTGATGAGCATAAAATGTTACATTCTCTATTTGAGTTTCAGTAGATGGCGCTAGAGCCATATCAGCGTCATGACGTGAAATCTCCCTTTGCTCCCTCCCATTGAAGCTTCATTCAATCGCCGCCGCATTCCTCTTCACTGCTGCTGAACAAACAGAAGCTGAAATGAGAGCTGCCTCCTTAAATGGGATTTTTATGACCTGCTTATTTGTTTTCTTTCAATTGCCAGAAAATAAAGGTAATGGCACGAAAACATGCATTAAAAAAGATAAAAAGATGAACATTTATTCCATTTTTAATTGTTTTTTGCTTCTCCACAGGCGCCTCTGACTCCAAAGATGTCGACCAAAGCCCTCCATCCATAATTAAGAGACCTGGTGAATCAGTGGACAAAGAGATCAGATGTTCACACAGCATCCCGAGCTACCAAGTCATTCTGTGGTACAAACAAGACCAGCACAAAGCTATGAAGCTCCTGGGTTATCAGGATCTGGAATATCCCAACATTGAAGGCGATGTGAAAGGGAAAATCAGTTTTGAAGGAGACGGGCGCAAACAGTCCGACCTCACTGTTTCTAATCTCACAGCGGGAGACAGTGCTGTGTATTTCTGTGCTGCCAGTCGACACAGTGCAGCAGAAGATCATGAAGTCAGTACAAAAACTCTGCAGAGCGAGAGAGAGAGAGAAAACACCTGCTACCATGTCAGACTCACAGCGATACTGACAGGGTCGGATCAACGTTGACCAAGCGAAACTCAAGCCATTAACGTGGTTGTATGAGTCACAAATGAGACTCATACAACCTCAATCGCACAATGTGTCCATATAATTTAAAAAGAGTTCATATTTCAAACTTTGACAGTCTGTGAAATGCTGATTTGAATTTTTCAAAAACATGCATACAGTAAACACACACACACACATTCTTCAGGATGGTTTTTTCTCATGCAAACATTATTTATTGACTGCTCCAGAAATGACCAGCAGGGGGCGCCACATTACTACTTTTGCTGTCATCAGTGCTGAAAGTTGCGTCGGCCCTCCCATCTTTACAAACCCTACAATAGAGACTTGTACCGTTTTTTGCTCAGCAGATCATGGATGTGATCATCAAGCAGGAACTCGTGCTACTAGTGAACCTTTGGCTGTGGACCTCAGGTAACCTTCAGCTTTCACATATCTTCCCAGTGAATGCTGAAGTGATCCTGCTGAACCTTTTCTTCTGACATTCAGGTGTGGCTGCTGGCAGTGAGGTCGACCAGCCGGCCATGCTGTGGAGAAACCAGGGTGACAACGCAACTATCAGCTGCAGACACTCTAAGGGTGTTAGCTACTACCAGATGTACTGGTACCGACAGCTGCCTGGGGAAATTATGAAACAAATAGTTTACTCTATTGCGAAATCCAAACCTGACTTCGAGGCCGAATTCAAACTCGGTGAAAAATTCTCAGTCGTCAAGCCTGATGCTGAGAGCGGGACGTTCACCGTGCACAAACTGGTGCCGGGAGACCAAGGCCTGTATTTTTGTGCCGTCAGTGAGCACAGTGACGCAAACGAGCTGAAAGGCTGAACAAAAACCTCTGAGCTGCTGGATAAAGTTTCACCTCGTCTGTCGTATGGGGGAGGATGACAGATACCACAAATAATCAACTTCTGTCTTATTCATCACTTTGAAGTCCATGTGTAGCCGTTGATCCCCCTGCTGCAGGTGGGGAATACTTGTCTGTTGTTTCAATACACAAACACCACAAAATGTGATTGAACGTAACTTCTTGATGCCAGTTATAATCTAAACCAGGGGACTGCCACTGTTATTTTTCCAACTATTCGATTGTAAGTCCTCAGTCCAGCTAAATAAAAGATATTTGGAGCCACAAATACTACATGGTCTTTTGTAATAAGATGATGGGTTTTTTTTTAATCATTTTTGATAAATGTCAACTTCAGAAAATTGGTCATTTTTAATAGAACAATACATTTATTTTTCTATTTTTAGGTCTTAAGGAACTACAGGAGTTTTAAAACCAAAACCTCAATATCGTCCAAATTAAAGCTGCAGTACGAAACGTTTACAAAAATATGTTTTCTCACATATTAGTCAAAACTCCAACCATGTATGAAATGAGACAGATAATCTGTGAAGAGATTGATCTTCCCAGTGTAGAAACAACCAATTGGAGCAAAGAGGCGGGTCTTAGTGCTGTCTATCAACCTGGCGTTAGCACAATGTGCTAATGATGGAGAAACATCTTACCGTTTCAGGAAAACACTTGGTGATCGTTTTAAGAAACATGTAAAACATGTAATAAAGTTACATTTCGCATTTTGAACCACAGATTTTGAATTATTCATCTGTCATGTTAATTACTCCCATCAGGTGGCAGCATTTCCTCAGGCAGACGTTTTCACCGAACCAGTTCTGTGAGGTTTTGGTCGAAACGATGCGGGTCGTTACTTAAGAGGAGGAGAATCAGTCGTGACACCGCCCTGTAACGATAACTCAAGGAGGATGCAAACCAAATCATCCAAACTGACGCAATGAAGAAACTGTGAATTGCACCTTTAACACTGTTACCAGACAGAATTGAACAAAATGTTCAGAGAACAGATAATGCTCAGCTTCTTTATTTGGTTCAGCTGTATCACTTTCCTGGTTTCAGGTGAGTCATTGAGATCATTCGGTTCGTCCAGTTTAAGCTCAGACTTACAGAAACTGATGGAAAAAAAACTTCAAATGCGAACTCAAATTTCTTTAATGAACCCGCTTATGCAGCTGCTAATAAAACCGTGTCTTTTTTCATTCCTCAGGTTCCTCCCTAAGTGACAAAGTCCGACAGTATCCAGCAGAACTCTTCAAATCCTCCGCTGACACGAACGCTGAAATCAGCTGTTCACACAGTATTGACAACTACAACCGGATCCTCTGGTACAAGCAAACCGACAGAGACCTGCAGCTCCTGGGGTTGATGACTGTAGGTGCTGAAACTCTGGAGAAAGGAGTAAAGGCAAAGATTACAGGGAACGCCAACAAAGACAGCGTCTGCACATTGACGATTACAGAACTGAGCCGGAACAGCAGCGCAGTTTACTTCTGTGCTGCTAGTCTGCACAGTGCTGGATTACTCTGATTGTCAATGCAAAAACCTCCTAAGCTAGAAATCTTCAAACTCTCTGTAGCAGTTCAGATCGTCTTGCACCTGCATTCTCATCGACGTTGGCATTTCCTCTGATCTAATCTAGGATTGAAGTGGGAGGGTTTTTTATTGCAGAGTAATGATATTAATATAGTTACATTTTGAACATCACTGCTCTCTGGGAGCATATTTCATTTTTCAATTAATTCTTAGTTGTTGTGGCTCTTGAACCTTCAAGAGTCAAAACATTTAAATAAAGTTGTAATTATTTAGAAATCCACTAATTGGAGCTCAAAATGTCGACCCAGTATTTCACTCTATGCAGACGATACTCTATTTCTTTAAATTGTGCTTAAACTTAAATATGTACGACAACCTGCTGTGTTAAACTCTAAGCTTTCTTCTCAAAGATTATCACTGAGATGCGTGTCAGAAACACAAGACAGCTGTTGTTATCCGACCCAGTCTGCAGAAATAAAATACAGCCACAGCAGAGTGAGGTCATAACCAAACATGCAGACGAAGACAGAAAATGTGCATCATTATTTACACTGACTGATGGGCAGCGGAGTTAGAGGAGGAATGAAAACTGACTGTCAGTTCATCTGTGATGAGCATAAAATGTTACATTCTCTATTTGAGTTTCAGTAGATGGCGCTAGAGCCATATCAGCGTCATGACAGGAAATCTCCCTTGTGCTCCCTCCCATTGAAGCTTCATTCAATCGCCGCCGCATTCCTCTTCACTGCTGCTGAACAAACAGAAGCTGAAATGAGAGCTGCCTCCTTAAATGGGATTTTTATGATCTGCTTACTTGTTTTCTTTCAATTGCCAGAAAATAAAGGTAATGGCACGAATATATGCATTAGAAAAGATACAAAGATGAACATTTATTCCATTTTTAATTATTTTCTGCTTCTCCACAGGCGCCTCTGACTCCAAAGATGTCAACCAAAGCCCTCCTTCCATAATTAAGAGAACTGGTGAATCAGTGGACAAAGAAATCCAATGTTCACACAGCATCCCGAGCTACGACGTCATTCTGTGGTACAAACAAGACGAGCACAAAGCTATGAAGCTCCTGGGTTATCAGAATCTGGAATATCCCAACATTGAAGTCGATGTGAAAGGGAAAATCAGTTTTGAAGGAGACGGGAGTAAACAGTCAAACCTCACTGTTTCTAATCTCACAGAGGGAGACAGTGCAGTGTATTTCTGTGCTGTCAGTCGACACAGTGCAGCAGAAGATCATGAAGTCAGTACAAAAACTCTGCAGAGCGAGAGAGAGAGAGAGACAGAGAGACAGAGAGACAGAGAGATAGAGAGATAGAGAGAGAGAACACCTGCCTCCATGTCAGACTCACAGCGATGCTAACAGGGTCGGATCAACGTTGGCCAATCAAAACTCAAGCTGTGAAGGTGGTTGTTGTGGCTATAAGGTTCAAGAGTCAAAACATTTAAATAAAGTCGTAATTATTTAGAAATCCACTAATTGGAGCTCAAAATGTCGACCCAGTATTTCACTCTATGCAGACGATACTCTATTTCTTTGAATTGTGCACAAACTTAAATATGTACAACAACCTGCTGTGTTAAACTCTAAGCTTTCTTCTCAAAGATTATCACTAAGATGCATCTCAGAAACACAAGACAGCTGTTGTTATCCGACCCAGTCTGCAGAAATAAAATACAGCCACAGCAGAGTGAGGTCATAACCAAACATGCAGACGAAGACAGAACATGTGCGTCATTATTTACACTGACTGATGGGCAGCGGAGTTAGATGAGGAATGAAAACTGACTGTCAGTTCATCTGTGATGAGCATAAAATATGTTACATTCTCTATTTGAGTTTCAGTAGATGGCGCTAGAGCCATATCAGCATCATGACAGGAAATCTCCCTGTGCTCCCTCCCATTGAAGCTTCATTCAATCGCCGCCGCATTCCTCTTCACTGCTGCTGAACAAACAGAAGCTGAAATGAGAGCTGCCTCCTTAAATGGGATTTTTATGATCTGCTTACTCGTTTTCTTTCAATTGCCAGAAAATAAAGGTAATGGCACGAAAACATGCATTAGAAAAGATAAAAAGATGAACATTTATTCCATTTTTAATTGTTTTCTGCTTCTCCACAGGCGCCTCTGACTCCAAAGATGTCAACCAAAGCCCTCCTTCCATAATTAAGAGAACTGGTGAATCAGTGGATAAAGAGATCAGATGTTCACACAGCATCCCGAGCTACCAAGTCATTCTGTGGTACAAACAAGACCAGCACAAAGCTATGAAGCTCCTGGGTTATCAGAATAATGTCTTTGCTAATCCTGAGGAAGATATGAAAGGGAAAATCAACTTTGAAGGAGACGGGCGCAAACAGTCCGACCTCACTGTTTCTAATCTCACAGCGGGAGACAGTGCTGTGTATTTCTGTGCTGCCAGTCAACACAGTGCAGCAGAAGATCATGAAGTCAGTACAAAAACTCTGTAGAGAGAGAGAGAGAGAGAGAGAGAACACCTGCCTCCATGTCAGACTCACAGCGATACTGAAGGGGTCGGATCAACGTTGACCAAGCGAAAAGCAAAAACCTTTTTTTTTTTTTACATTTTCAGCTCGAATCTGTTGTTTCTTTCATTTTCATTGGACGAGGGTTTTTTTCCTGGCAGTTCGGCACAATTCTGCAAGTTAATGGAAAAAAACCTGCAGCCAAAAGTGAAACAAAACCAACTGTTCATTTATAGTGACGGTGCAGCGTAATATCAACATTGGATCGATCAGAATATGTTTCATTTCTGAAGACATAAAATCCAGCTTAAGACCGTAAAATGTTGGAACAAGTGTAAATATGTTTCCCAAAACACCGAAAGTTACATTCCTTACATTCTACAGTGGATTTGTTTGAGTGTCATTAACACATATTAAACCATTTACTGGTTGAAAATGTCCTAAATTATTCAATATATATCACGGACCTAATTATAATTAGCTTCAGTGCTGTAATATCAAGGAACTGAAGAACTGAAAAATTACTAAAAATACCTTTATTTTAAATAAATAATTGAAAACATTTGTTCAAATGCTCAATTTTAACACAACCCAGAATGTAGCCTTTGCGTTAGCACCAAACTGACCAGGCCTTAACGGTCAGTTTGGTCAGCATTCACATTTAATGTTATGTTAATGTTATTTTGTATGCCTACTGTTTTGAACATCATTTTAAAGATGCAGCTCAAACACAAATGTTCCATAATTTAGGAATAGTTTCTATTTAATATTCCCTTGACCTTCATCTGGCGAAATCCTTTGGCCAGATGAGACAATGGTAAAATAATTCATTTTAAATAACAGCATTTATGCTGTATAATATTATTAATATCACCATTGAACCTCAGCTGGATGTTGATGTTTGGTGTTTTACATGACGACACTTTGACCTTCCAACTAATATCTTAACTATTGAGTTGAAGGAGCTAAACTCCCAATTTCAGATCTTTAACCATATTGCACCTTCAATGCCATGTTTGCACCAGTGAGAAACAAATATACACAGTAATAAAGTATTTCTGAATTGAACTGAGTTTAATTGATTTTGATTCAATTGGATTAAATCCTCTTCTTAAGTGCAATCATTTGCTTTTTGAGCTGGGAGTGAAACCTAAGATTATCAACCACTAGGGGGAGACAAATCATGCAAATTGGAAAACTGAAAACTTGTTCACTCCCAGAAATGAAATGGTTACCAAACACTGTCGATCAGTTTCCATTTGTGACACCAACACTGTAACTGGAGATGACAACTCGTCCACAGCAGAGCAAAGCAACCCTCGCCTCGTCATGTTGAGCTCCATCGTCCTGGCCTGGGTTTTGTTCCAGCTCCAGCTCCCAGTTAATGATGGTGAGGATTCAAAAACGAGCAGACAACAAATAATTATTGCTCGAAGTTGAAACTTTTATGCTGCTTTTCCTGTTTCTCCCCACAGGAGCTTCCAGCGCTTACGAGGTCCTCCAGTCGCCTCGTTTCGCCGCTCCGAACCCCGGAGGATCCGTCACGATCCACTGTTCGCACAACGTGTCCATTTTCGAGCGCATCCTTTGGTACAAACAAGAAAAGGACGGCGCTCTGAGGTACCTGGGATACATGAACAGAAACTTCCCTTACCCAGAGGCCGACGTGAAGGACAAGATGACCTTTGGAGGAGACGGCAGTAAACACGCGACCCTGAATGTTTCGACTGTTTCGGAAAACGACAGCGCGATTTATTTCTGCGCTGCCAGTCGACACAGTACAGCAGAATCCCTGTCAGTCAGCACAAAAACTCTGCATAGAGATAGAGATCTGAACACCTGCAGCCAACCTCCGTGTATAACACACATTGTGACAGAACACTTATTATCTATTTGATTTACTCCTTAAAATTGCATATGTACACTTGTCTTCTATTATTCTAAGCAAAAAAAAAAAATATATATATATATATATTTTTATTTTAACATTAAAAAACAGCTCATGTTTAACATCTATGTTCTTTTAAGTTACCCTATATCTATGGATAGTACCAGTGACGGCCTGCGGGGGGAGCAAGATGATCACTTTTTGCCATCTGTAGTCGCCTGTTTATTTTTACTATGGACTTCACCACCAAACAGAAATTCATCATATTCATTTCCTCAAATGAATATGATGAATATGAGTAATTTTGCAACTTTTCTGAATTAAAAATAATTAAACAAATTGTCAAATTTTCAGTTTCTCGTTTATTTATTTAAAAAAAAACTATATATATATCCCAATCAGAAATGAATCTTCCCAATAAATGTTAAAGCAACGGTGAAGAAACCAGAGTGTCCATGAAACTATCAGCTGAAAGCACCCTGAAGGTGCCAGATCATTTTATTATTTCTATTTATGACCCATAAGGGGCAGCATGTCTTCATCCAGAACGTTACTCTGAACCCGCTCTGTGAAGTTAAGACGAGGAGGACCTGCTTTTGCTCCACCTTGTAATGATGACTTGAATAAGGACGCAGCAGAGACATCTCACTTCCTGACGCAACGAAGAAAAATCGACTTCTTTAAGTGATTTAGTTCTCCGAGTCTGAAACTTTAATTTTCTAAATGTCTACAGGACAGGAAATGCTCATCCTTTTCATTTGCTTCAGCTGCAGCCTGTGCCTGGCTTCAGGTTGTGCATTTAAGCTTTTCAGCTGTTGTGGCTGAGTTTAAACAAATCAAACTTTTTTCAGTTTTTCGTTTTAGAAACGTGGCGCTTATTGCACTGTTTTCCTTCCACAGGATCTTCGCAAAGCAGCAAAGTTCATCAGCGTCCAGCGGATATTTACAAATATCCAAATGAGAGCAAAGCTGAAATTCATTGTTCACACGTCGACAACACCTTCACCAGAATCCTCTGGTACAAGCAATCGGCCAGGAAAGGCCTGCAGTTTCTGGGTTACCTGTACGGAGGCACGGGGTCTCCGGAGAAAGACGCGAACGTGACGATAAACGGGAAAGCAACTACAGGGGAAACCTGCACGTTAACAGTGGAAGGACTCGACCAGAACAGCAGTGCAGTTTATTTCTGCGCTGCCAGTCTCACAGTGATTCGTATCTCAGCTTCTCAGTACAAAAACGTCCTGACGTGACGGCTGCGTTTGCTTCAACATTGCGTTCCGGCTCACGTCCCCAAACACCTGCATCGGTGTTTTCTCTGATTTAATCAGGGAAGTGAGGTTCTTACTGCAGAGCAATGGGCTTTAACCCTTCACCTTTTTTTTTTTTAAAAAAAAAGCAACAAACTTTCGACTGATTTTAAAATATCACACTGTTATAATAGCTTACATATTTATCACATTTACAGTTTCGTCTGCGGTCTTTAATGTACAAGAACTTCTATGTGGTTTTACAGCAATCAGGCTCTTCCTATAAAATCCAAGAGCTTTAATTGCATGTTTCCACTTGTATTTTGATGATTAATCTGATAATTAATCTGCAGGCTCAAAGGCATCACTGATTTTCATGTTACATTAAATTAATTCTTTACATGGTGTGTCATCCTCTAAAATGTTGATAAAATTCAAAGATTGCTTTAAATCTCAATCATTTTGAATCATTTTCAGCTGAGCTGCAGAAGGTGGGCGACACACTTTCTCATCCTAGGTTTGAGCGACATTTCTAATGATAATAATAACAACTTTCAGAAACTCACAAATAACAAAATTCTGATTTAAAGGTCAAATCGAATTGTTAATTTAATTTAATCCAGAAGAGTTCATGGGAAAACATCTTATCCTTTCATGCATCTTCTCAGTAAAAATCAACATTAAACCACAGCTTGGGATTTGATTCAACAACATGCTGTTTCATTTCTCACCAGGAGGTGGCAGTACCTTCACAGTGTGTGGTGATAATTCACAAGCAGAACAATGTATCAAGGCCCCGCCCACTCAAAGAAGAATAGACATTACAGAAATATGATGTGAGTATTCAGTAGGTGTTCATCGTTGGCAACAACAACAGGACATCCTTAAAGTTAGCCATGAAATACCACATCATAATCACAAGCTTTTGTTTAACATTTATGATCACAAGACTTTCAGGTACAGAAAAAAAGTCTAGTCCTAACTCTGTTATATCGACAACCATTGAAGTTAAAGTCGTGCTTTTGCTGCTTCCTCTGTAGGCGCTTCACTCAGTGACGAAGTTCATCAGACTCCATCTGACTTGTACAAAAAACTGGAGCAAACAGCAGAAATCGATTGCTCGCACAACATCGGCAACTACGATCGGATCCTGTGGTACAAACGAACGGCGGACAGGAAGATGGAGTTCCTAGGATACATGTTAGCAAACATCGACTATCTGGAAGAAGGCGCGAAGGTAAAGCTCAACGGGAACGCCAACAAGGGCCAGACCTGCACGCTGACGATAGACGGGCTCGACGTGAACAGCAGTGCAGTTTACTTCTGTGCTGCCAGTTACCACAGTGCAACATGCAAAAAGCCCTCAGGGCAAAAACCTCTAGCTTTTTTCCCCCCCTGTCTCTCAGGACCATGCACCTGTCTTCTCTAAGCAGTTTATCAAGCTTTGGATCTTTCTGTTGAGGCACTGATGTACACGAAGGAGGTGAAAACATGCTGTGGTTTGAATCTTTGGTAGAGGAGGAGCCTGGTAGTCAACACCCACATGTTGGCGTCTATATGTGGGTGATGATTAAGGTAGAAATAGGTCCAAAGGGACGTTCGGGAACTCTTTTTCAGTCATAAAGGAACAAAATGATCACGATTCTCTTTTGTATTACTTTGAGCGCAGCAGCGTCAGGTAAATAAACAATTTCCCAAACCAAAAAAAACATTCATAAACCATGATTTGTTTGTACTTCGATTTAATTTGCTGAGACCTTTCCTTCAGGTCAGCTTCATGAGAAAGTCCACCAGAATCCGCCTGACATTCACAAGCGTCCCGGAGAATCGGCCAAAATCCGCTGCTTGCACGAAATTGACAACTACGATGAAATTTGTTGGTACAAGCAAACGACTGACGGTGGACAGCTGCAGTTCCTTGGACGGGTGGAGAACAGCTTCAGGTACCCGGAGGTCGGCATGAATGTGACTTTGGAGGGAAGTGCGGATAAAGGCCAGACCTGCATCTTAACACTCGAAGGGCTCACCTCGAGGAGCAGCGCGGTTTATTTCTGCGCTGCTCGGCGACCACAGTGCTGAAAATTATTGTTCCTCAAAGCAAAAACCTCAAAGTTTCCTCCTTGTATTATTTCTATCCAGTCAGCAGGTGGCAGCATTTCTCCAGATCCAGTTGTCTGAGGTGTCGGTGACATTGTGGGGAGTATCTCATAAAGAGGAGGCTGACCTCCTGTCTGATGAGGGTATATATATGTGTTTGGTATTGTTGGAGTGAATCCTTATAGATGTGATGCAAGTGAATTATATCAGTACCATTGCATGTTTTATTAACCAAATGTTTTGGGATCAAGAAATGCTCCTCATCCTTTTCATTTGCTTTAGTTGGAAACCTTTGCTGGTTTCAGGTAACGTCTTTCAACTCTTCCATTTGCTTGCTTGTGTTTACGATGATATTAATGACAACAATGTTGATTTTTTTTATTTATTTTTTTGGTTATAGGTTCCTCTGACAAAGTCCAACAATCTCCACCAGATATCTACAAATCTTCTGAAAAGGAAGTCAAAATCGAGTGTTCCCACAGTATCGACAACTACAACCGAATCCTCTGGTACAAGCAGACGAGCAGAGACATGCGGCTTCTGGGGTACAGGTTCGCAGGCTCTTCCACTCTAGAGGAAGGAGCAACAGTAGAAATTGGAGGGGGAGCAAATACAGGGGAAACCTGCACATTAACGATTAAAGCACACAGACAGAACAGCAGTGGAGTTTACTTCTGTGCTGCTAGTTTCCACAGCGCTACAAAACTCTGATCCTCAGTTCAAAAACCTCCTGATCTCTAGATGTTTTTTCCCCAAATCTGTAGTACATTTCACATCCCTCCCATGCACCTGCGTTTTCACCAGTATTGGTTTCTCCTCTGATTTAATCAGGAACTGGGTAGCCCCCCCCTCCTTCTTAAATAGCAGCACACTCACACATTATGATGAACATGGAAGAATATCACCCTGTGATGAGATGAATATTTCTCATATTTACAGGTTGCTGTAAATTCATAGTACAAGACGCAACTACGACTATATTTTAGCACACTAACGAGGATTAGCACTTAAATGCTGAGTGTTTCACTGTATGCAGATGATACTTAATATTAAACAAAGGTTTTATTTGAAACTATAAGATTACTATGAAATGACAAGGTTGAAAAAGTGGAGGAAAATTATACCATTTCGTACCAAGAGGTCCTTTCACTTCTCTAAAAGAACACAAACTATCTTACAAATATCTAGTGAAATTTTCAGATGTACAATGTTCTGACTTTCTTGTTAAAGAGATGGGAAACAAATACTGAAACATGTCTGAAAAAGGAATTGGGATGAAAACATTAAAGAGGTTTTTTGTTGTTTTAGTTTTTTAGAAACTAACAAAAAATAAACACATTTTTGATTTAGTGTTTACACCATGTTGCTAGTTTATTCCAGCAGGTTACAAAGACATTCATGGAAAAAACAGATTTTTGACTCAAATTTCAAAGGATAGATTAAAATTTAATTAAATTCTTTTAATTCAATTTCATGAGGTTGCAGAATCTTTCATTAATAGTGATAATTTACAAAAAGCACTTTGAATTTAAACCCCACCCACTCAAACATTGGTATTGAGATGAATGGCACAGAAACATGTAAAGAATCATTAGAATTGTGTGAGTTTAAATTTATTCGTTAAGCAACACTTGGCATTCACAAGCTTTTGCTTGTTTTAGTTTGTCTTACAGTTCATATCTGCTTTCACCTGCATTCACACCAATATTTGTTCAATCCTCTGATTTAACCAGGGTTCAGAATGGGAGGTTCTTACTGCAGACAAGTTTTAACCCACCTACCTTCTGCCTTAAATAACTGCAGGCTTAAACATGAGGATGGTCATTAAACATCCACAATGTTGGGTTGCATACTTCTCACATTTATACATGTGTTGTTTTGGCAACGAGGTACAAAAGCCCAAATAACCGACAACACTCAAATTTCAGAGTGTCACCTATGCAGATGATATTGTAGTTCATCCAAAATTTACGATTTGTATTGTACTTTTATCTTTCTTTTCACAGATCATTGCCAGGATGTGACTCAGCTACCTAAAATCATCTGGAAGTCTGTGGCCGAGTCCGCAGAGATGAACTGCAGCCACACCAAAGACAAAGGTCATAACCAGATGTACTGGTACCGACAGCGACCAGGGGAGACCATGGCCCTCGTTGTGTACACAGTGTACGGTGGGCAACCAGACTACGGAGAGAACCTGCAGAGCAAATACTCGGCAGTCAAAGACACCATAGAGACCGGAGCTCTGACTGTGAAGGACCTGCAGCCTGAAGACACCGGCGTTTATCTCTGTGCTGTCAGCAAACACAGTGATGTGAGGAAACACGACAGCTGAACAAAAACCTGCAGCCGGTTCATTCAGTTGGGAGCCTCAGGAATTTACTTGTTTTATTCTTTCCAGTAGGTGGCACTGGAGATCCATGAAAGCTTTTCAGGTTGAGCTATAATGGCTCGGCAAATGTTGGGCGTGATCATAAAACAGACTAGAACGCTGTTGGACACATTTTTCTGCTCAGAGGGAGAGAGAGAGAGCATCTCATCATGCAGATGGTTCTCCTATTGTTTTCGCTCGTGGGTAAACAACTTCTTTATTTTTCAGTTTTCATGAACCCTAATTTATATCTCCCATACACTTACAAGAGAGATGGATTTATTTATTTATTTATTTTTAAATGAAAAGTCAGGATGAATAGTAAAAACAATTGCACTTCAGTTAGAGGATTCTAATTGAAGAATGTGAGGAGTTAATCTGTTTCTCACTTTTAAACTGGAAATGAAAAAAGTATGAAAAACTTGGCAAAAAAAATACAATAATGTTTTTATTATGTCTTGTTTTATGAGTGTGTCAACAAAGTTAACAAACCCATGTTCTTGAAAAAATACACAAGAAAGAGTTTGGTGCTTTGATCATGACAGTGATTTATGAATAACAATGTGAAAAGAGACATAATAAACTTGTTTTTACTCCTTTTTTCTCTCCCAGAAACATCGTTCATTTCTGTACTAGTTTTGTCTTGTTTTTCTTCAGGATTGTGTGTGTATTTTTAATTTTTTTTTTTTGACTTGCATGAAAAAGTTTAAAGATGACCAACTATTGGAATGAATTATTGATTATTGAACTGAATTTTCTGTCAACATTCAAGGGCTTTGTCTGAGCGTCGAGGTCCATCAAACTCCTCCGGCAGCTCTCAGAAACCCGGGTCAGAACCTCCAGATGGTCTGCAGCCATGGAAAGACCGACTACACGCTCATGCAGTGGTACCAGAAACTCCCCGGAGACAAAGCGCTGAGGCGCATCGGACACTTGAACTACGGCAACAAAGAACTTGAAAAACCCTTTGAGGGACATTTTAGCTTTACTGGAGACTTGACTGGAGACACGGAGAAGAACGGCTCTCTGATAATCACGGACCTGAAGCCTGAACACACTGCGGTGTATTACTGTGCAGCCAGCTTTGCACAATGACTGCAGGGCCAGTGATCCTCATACAAAAACTCTGTTGATTTTTGTCTCAATAAGCCCCGCCCACTTCTTGATTTACTTCACTTGAGCGTCGGAGTCAGAATCGCAGTCTGATAGTATTTGTTACACTTTTAAGACTTAACATCACCATCGGGTTTTAACATGTTTCGCTTTCTCCTCTTTTGTTCCATAACAGGTATTTGTAATCGACAAGCTTCGAATGAATCGTGTCGAGACGATTCATCGATCTTTCTGGTCTTCCAGGTGCTGCTTTCGGTCTCGAGGTCCGTCAGTCCCGCTCCGACATCATCGTGAAACCCGGAGGGAAAGTTCACATCTTCTGCACCCACGAGAAGACGAACTTCTGGATGATGCTCTGGTACCGGCAGCCGCCTGCGGACGCGGCCTTGAAACTAATCGGACACGTGTACACGAGCAGCATCAAGATGGAGGATGAAGACGATCGAAACGTCCAAATCGTCGGAGACCTGAGCGGCAACACAGGGAAGAACTCCTCCCTGGTGATCCACGCCGTGGATCCGAAACACGCGGCGGTTTACTACTGTGCAGCGCGAGAAGCACACTGATGAAGAATCCTGTCTGCGCTTTACAAAAACTGCTCTATCGCCATCATCAGTGGTTTGGCAGAAGAATGTGGAAAAATTCAAAAAAAAGAAACAGCTCTTAAGCACCTGCTCTGTTTTGAATTCAGCGCCTTCCTGCTAAAAAGTGACGTTGTTCTATTAAAAAAACAAAAAAAGTCACATATGAATAAGTTTGACTTAAAGGCCTCATCTATTCATGAGTGATGCTTTGTTCTGAATTCATTTATTTATTTTTGGTAATCAAATTATCCAAAGGTATGTCATCTGTCATGTTTGAAGAAAACATAACAGTTCTGCTTAAACATTTTTTTTAAATTAAAAATATACATTAAAAAATTATTAAAATATTTCAGTCTGGTGTTCAGTCACAGCTCCAACCACCCCCGCAAAACAAAACCCCACAAAGAGCCCACTGCACTGAAGCCCATTGAAAACCTCCTGGTTGTTCCACCAAATGTTGGTTCCTGAACTTTTCCCCGAGTTAAAACATCAGTATCGTTGTTTCTAAGTAAACACGAACTTGTCTTCTTTGCATTAGTTAAGATCTGAAAACACTGCCATTTTTATTTCTCATTTTCTGCATATAAAAACTCAATTTCTGCAAAGAATTTCGGAGACACATTGTCAGCATGTCGTAGAATAAAAGCAACATTCACTTCACTCACACAGAAACCTATGAAACCAGAGAAGCTGATTATTTTAAGTCATCTCCACATTTTTTTCCCGGAGCTGCACATGAAGTCACTCCACCCATGCGGTGACATCACAGTGATGAAGAAACACCAACAACCGTTTCTTCTGAGAGTCAGTTCACTGATGCATGTAAAGCAAAAGCCCCCTCATCTCATCGAAAAATGATTTTACTTCTTTTTTGCCATTTCTTGACAGGTACCAGCTACTTTATTCTGGAAATAAAACACATAATGTTCCTGCACTTTTTAAGTCGCTAATCTTTAAAAAACAATAATAAATGAAAACTTTCACTGCAGCAGCTTTGTCTCTGGGAGTTCAGGTCCATCAGTCTCCTCCTGCTCTCCTGGCAAGAGAAGGACAAAGCGTGCAGCTGCTCTGCAGCCACGAACACGGCGACCTCCGGGTGATGCTGTGGTACCGGCGGCGGCCCGGCGAAGCCGCCCTGGAGCTCGTGGGCTACGGATACACGGAGTTTAAAGACGACGCCGTCGAAGAGGCTTTCAGGAATAAGGGCTTCAGATTGGCCGGGGATCTGAGCGGAGACAAAGCCAAGAACGGCTCGCTCTTCGTCGGGAGCCTGAACGCGGCCGAACACGACGCCACGTATTTCTGCGCCGCCAGTAAAGCCACAGTGCGTCAAACATCCACCTGCACCTGACAAAAACCTCCCCAACTCTGCTCTCACTCCAGCAGTGGCGCAAAAAGAGGGTATGCTCTGGATGCAACATTAGGGGCGCTGCAGTAGAGGGAGCGCCAAAAACGATGTGGTCTGTAGTCAGCATTTGATGTACTTAACATCTGTTTGTGTATAAAATGATCAATAACAGAGGAACAGCACTGATTAGGCGACCCTCCCCCCCTGTCATGCGCTCTCCCCTCCCATACAGGTAAAAAAAAAAAAGTCTAAGCGGTGTGAATACTTTTTCAATTTTACACAACGCCGTCACTTCCTGTTCATGAAGCCCTGCAGAGATCAGGGGAGGGAAGCGCTCAGTTCCAACATGAGGCTTCATCATCTCACAGTGTGCATTGTCGCTCTCTCCTGGTTTGAAGGTATCCCAAAATGTTCACTTCACTTTAGCAAAAATAAATAAATAAACAAATGGACCACATAATTCATTTTTAAACTATTTATTTATTCATTTTTCTCTGCAGGAGTCTACCCGAGTGAAGAGAAACCGGTGTTTCAGTCTCCTCCTGATCTCCTTGTGCCGCTGCGCGACGCGGCCAAGCTGACGCTGACGCACAAGATCCAGAGCTACGACACGATCCTCTGGTACCGGCGCCCAGCGGGAGAAGCTTCCCTGATGCTGATAGGCTACATGTCTTATAAAAATCCAAACATCGAGGGCGGATTTGTCGGCCGCTTCGAAGTAAGCGGAGACGGCGAGAACACAGCTCACCTCCACATCCTGAACCTGACCGACGCAGAGTACAGCGGGGAATATTTTGGCGCGGCGAGTATGCACGGTGGGGAAGACGGCGGCGCTCCCTTACAAAAACCCCCCTCACGAGCAGCAGGAAACCAATAAAACCACATGACGCTGCAGGATGCCTGCGGGACAACGCCGGCGCAATACAAATGCAAACAGGTGTATTAGAAATATAGCCTACTAATAAAGATGGTTCTGGGAATGCAGAGCAGAAACAGAACCAGAAGTTGAAGCTTGGTTCAACAACAACAACAGATTTTTAACATATTTTGATGCAAACTTAAATATATTCTACGTGAGAAAATAAATCTGCAGATACTTTCTAATAGTCGTGTCTTATTTAGCACATTAATTATGATTAATCAATGTGTTAAAAATCCCCTTTTGGAAACTTTTCAATGAATAATTATCAAATTGAACAGAACGACGTGAAGGCTGATCAAGTAGCAATGTTTTTACTTGATCAGCTATTATTTCTTAATCTTTTTCAGATTTTATCCCATTTGATAAGACAAAAATAATCACACCAAGCTTTGTGTTTTACCAAAAGTCGAGATTACTTCAGACATTTCTGTCTGTCGGTGTTGCCGTTAAGCTGCTTTAAAGCACGTGTTGCTTTAAATGCGTGAATCCAAACCCTGACCAGCAGGGGGCGGTAACAACAAGGACGTGTTGATTTCTGTAAGCTCCTCCTCCTCCTTTAAAACGTACAATAAATGGTTTCCCCCCTTTTTTGCGCCTTCACAACATCTCTGTGTGTTTGTTTTCAAGTAAAATTTGAAATAATAATAAAAATTTTTTTTTAAAAATTGAAAATGTCAATCACTTTCCTGATGAGTCTGTTTTTGTTTGCAGGTGAGGAAGAAGGCGAGTTAAAAGTTTTCTGACAAACGTTTATGCAGCTTTCACTCTTGTTTATTTTTTTCATTTATTCATTCATCACAGCGTCACAGCCCGTAATCCAGCAGTCGCCTGCCTCCGTCCTGGTGGAGCCGGGACAAGCTGCGCGTCTCCGCTGTTACCACGGAGACAACAGCTACCCCTACATGCTCTGGTACCAGTCTGCGGCGGGAGGCGGCCGACGGAGCATGACCCTGATCGGCCTGCTGCACTACGAGAACCAGAGCCCCGAGAAGGGCTTCGAGAGCCGCTTCAACATGACGGGCCACTCGAAAGGCGAAGCTCAGCTGATCGTCTCCGACGCCAAACCCGGAGACGCAGCGGAGTATTTCTGCGCAGCCAGGAGACACAGTGCTCCGTTTCCCCGGGGCTGCCGCACAAAAAGCACTCGAGGTCACACCTGCATGGACTGAGAGACAAGACACGCGACGCCGCCACGAAACGTGACATAACATCTGTGGTGAGCGTGGAGGAGTCTGCCGTTCATGACGCTTTGGATGCAAAGTTGCTCTGAAAGCCTCATCAGAAGTCTATTAAAATCAACTTTGCATTGAAAGTGTCATTATTTACCCAGTAATTCATATCTTGGCTTTTTAAAGGATTTTAAATGCAACTTTTAAAGCATTAAAATGACACTTCATGACACCAGTCACAAACATTCATATAGACTCCTTGGTGTTATATCAGCGTCAGGTCACTTTTATGCACATCCCTTCAGATAAAGCGTTGCCAAACCTTTTTTGTTTGTTTGTTTGTTTCCCTCCCTTCTGAAGACGCGAAGGTGTTAAAGAGGTGGGATATTCACAAATCAGCTTCTCTCCATCTTTGTTTCGGAAGTGATGTCACTTCCTCCTGATAGATGTCAACCTTTTGGCTCAGTGAAGTTTAAACCATTTGTGAGGACAAAATGTCTCCAGGTGACATCGCATGGGCATGTTTCATATTTTGGACTGCAGGTATAGTCAGAACAGTATCTCTTATCATAATTAATGATGAGCAAAGCCAGCCAGCATTGTTAATTATGATTTTTTTTCTTCTTCTTCTCTTTTTTCTCCCCAGGTGTAATCGAGTGCGTCCTGATCACTCAGTGGCCCAGAGACATCATCAGCAACTCGAGCGCGCAAATGCACTGCTACCAGAACGACACCCTTACGAATATCTGTACTGGTACCGACAGCTCAGAGGAGGGCGGATGCAGCTCATCGTGTATTTGCTGGCCGGCAACGCGAACTTTGAGCCAGACTTTAAATCCGGCTTCCAAGCAGAGCGCTCGCAGACGAAGCAGTGGTCCCTGACCGTCTCCAGCGTTCAGCAGGAAGACGAGGCTGTGTATCTGTGCGCCGCCAGCCTCACAGTGCAGCAGCGGACCCGGAGACTGTGACAAAAACACACACAGCTGAGAGGAGGAGGAGGAGGAGGAGGAGGAGGAGGAGGAGGAGGAGGAGGAGGAGGAGGAGGAGGAGGAGGAGGAGGAGGAGGAGGAGGAGGAGCAAATAAATAGAAATAAGCTCTTTCTAAAGGGATACTCGCCTAAATTCCAATCAAAACATTAATTTTAGACATGTTAGCAGAAAAAAAATGATTGAAGAAGCATTGTTAAATTCTAAAGAAAATCCACTTTGCATATGTTCAACAAATTTTAATTTCTTGATACTTGATTCGCTTAATGATTCTTTTACAGTGAAAATCTAGAAACAAAACGGAGACACAGAACATGCTGTTGCCCAATCCATTTCTCCCTGAACCGATTTTGCCTCATTATTGTCACAACAATCAGTGGCAGTCGGTTGAGGAAGCTGTCCTGTGCTCATGTCGCCAGCAGGTGGAGCCACAGCACACGACATGCAGCCTCCTCCAATCGGGCGTGTTCACTATTTGACCCAGGTTGAACCTCCGCCTTCACCCGGCGGAGTCTCATCCCTTCGCCCTCACTGCTTCACAATGTCTTCACCAACTCAGACCTTCGGCTTCCTCCTCGTCTGGTTCTCATGTAAGGATCCGAACCCGAGCTGACATCTGTTGCAAACAGCTGACCTGATCGTCTGTGTTTTGTTTTTACAGGTCAGGTAAGCGCTGCACGTTTTCGCCAGTCTTCTCCGCTCATAGTGAGTGAGAGCAGCGAGGTGGAAATCACCTGCAGCCATGACGATAGCAGTCTTATACTGATGCTCTGGTATCAGAGCAGAAAGGACACAAACTCAATGACCCTCATCGGATACGGATATGAAAACTCCCAAAACTACGAGGGCGAATTTGAGAAGGAGTACAAGCTGACGAGAAAAAACACGGTTGAAGGAGCCCTGAGGATCCTCAAAGCAGATCCGTCCCACTCGGCTGTGTATTTCTGCGCTGCCAGCACACAGTGATGTGGTTCATTGGGACTGCCTCACTAAAAACCCTGATAGGTTTTTCCTCCTGTGCAGGAGGCAGAGACGTTTCGCGCTTCTAAACGTCGCGTCTTTTCACAGGTCCTGATGGGAGCGGCGGCAAAAACCTGCAGGATGCCGCAAATGATGATGATCCTATTCCTCCTCATCCTGCCTCAGTGTAGGTTATGATGCATTTCAAATATGAAGATATTTTCTATTTTACTTCTTGTCTTTCTTTTTTTAGCGTTCTCATTTGTATGGAAGAGGATAAGGGTCACTGGAAAAAATCTGACTAATCTCAAAATTCTGAGATTAAAATCATGATTCTGACGTTTTTAAATCAGAATTGAGATTTTAAAATAAGAATTCTTATATTAAAGTCAGAATTCTGATGTTTTCTCAGAATTTTGAGAGTTCTGATTTTTTTCAGTGGCCCTAATCCCCTTCCATACATTTGCAGTCAGGCCTAACAAATCATCCATTTTCCCCCCACAGATCAAGCTAAGAACGTGCAATTTCAACCCAGCGACCCCAGAATAGTCAACATGGCAGACAAAGTGGATTTCCATTGCCGTCACAACGACAGCGATCTAAATGTTATGCTCTGGTACCAACAGACAGACACTGGTGCTTTGGAGCTGATAGGATATAACTACGTCGGGAGTGAAGCTGTCTATGAGAAAGCCTTTGAAAGCAAGTTCAAGATGACAAGAACAGACATCCAGACAGGAGGCTTGAACATCGACAGCGCCGCTGCCTCAGACTCTGCCGTGTATTTCTGCGCCGGCAGTACACAGTGATGTGGTTTAATGAAACCTCGAGACTAAAAGTCCTACTGGTTTCATTCCGACGTTTCCAGAAGGCTTCAAGTTGGGTTGCCTTTGTCTGATGAGTACCGATTTCTATTAAATCACTCATCTGTGTTTTGAAACTTTTGTAATTTTTTCCTTATATGTTCTTTTTGTTTTCATTATTTTACTTTTGCGGACAAACTCAAACGACTGCAATGTTGAATTTACCTACATTTTTTGAAAGACGAGTAATGTGAAAATCAATCAATCTGACAATCCATCCATTGGTTCACTTTGTCAAAATTCTTTAATGTAAAACCCCCCCCCCAAAAAAACACGATTTAGCAATTCCTGTGTTGCCATTAAATAAGAAACGCAATTAAAATCACACGAGAATAAGTTTGCTCACTGCATGATGCTCAGTCTATTACTGCTCTTCTTTGTGGTTTGTGCCAGTGACAACATCCCGTTGTTGATCATGTGACTCGTGATGCAAATTTTTATTTTTATTTTTTTGTGAAATGAAGCAATTTCAATTCGGCCAAAAAAAATAAAATGAAAAATAAAAAACGTACCTCATCCCAGCGCCAAAAACTTTTGTCAAAAAACATAACTTCTCTCCAAACTCCAAATTAAGTCCAAACTTATTTTCTACATGCCACACAGAAAATGACTAAGGGAGGAATTATGTTTTCACATGAAAACATAATTCATGTTATTCATGAAAAACATAAATTCATGTTAATAACATGCACTTATTTACTTATTAATAAGTAAATTATTACTTATTTATCTTTGGCTGACGTGAATGGTTATCCGATGGTCTGACAGGAAGCAAAAACAACAGAAATCCGTGTCACATTTCACATGTCGATAAATTACAGACCAGTGTGAACTCCAATTGGATTAACAAACGGATTGTTAATCCAATCCCTGGACTAGAAATCCAGGAATTGTTAATTGTGACACTGACTGGCGACATGTGGTCATGTGACCTCCTTCTTCTTCTCTTCCCTCTGAACAGAGCGGCTCTACCTCACTCAGCCCAGCGCTCCTCCTCAGACAACATGCTGATCACAGCTGTTCATCTGTCTCTGCTTTTACACTTAGGTGAGTTCAGCGACCAGAGAAAAACGTTCACAATCAGGCTGATGTGTTTGACCTACATTTCACTGTAGCGATGGAAACAAAATATTTCCCCTTTTGCAGGTCTCGCTGTTGAAGTCCTGCAGCCCGCAGACGTCATTTCTGACCAAGGAGGCGACGTGACGCTTGAGTGTAAGCTGGCACAGAGATCCATGAGTTATCACACCATGTTCTGGTATCACCAGAAGCATCACGGAGCTCAGATTGAGTTCATCCTGAAAGAGTTCCAGGAGAAGGTCGGACGCTTCCGGTCGTTTGTCCATCATGACAGCAACTACTTCACTCTTGGCATATCTGGGCTGTTTGTGAACGACAGCAGCACCTACTACTGCGCTGCCCGTCACAGTGATGCAGACGAACCACAACCTCGTACAAATAGTGGCTCTGTGTCCCAGATGTGTAAGAAAGAGCTGTGGCTGGTTTGGTTAGCAAAGTCTTTATGCTTCACCAACCCGGTCGCCCGCGGAGCTACTTCTAAAAATAGCCATTATCATTAGGGAGCACTAACAAAAAATAATTTAATTAAAAGTTTTTACATTGAAGTAATGACGTCCTGCAGGAAACTATCAGAGGGCAGCAGCGCCTGCAGCTGCACTCTGCGAACCTTCACATTTTCCTTTAAGTAAAGAAAGAAAAGAATACTGTAACTTCTGAATTTTTTTATTATTTAACCCTATTTACAATTAACAAAATTGTGAAGAAAAAATATATAAATCGTGCCAAAACATCTTATTCGTAGCGCGCATCGCAACACCTGGACCTGGGAATCAACACCGTCCTCTGGAGAGGCTTCGCTTCATGTCTTTATTATTTAGCATCGTCTGGAAAAAAAGGTCCGCTGCTCTTGTGGAAGCAACACATTGACAATCAACAATGATTTTGTTGTCAGCACATTCAGCTTTGTACAGGACAAAGTATTCAATGAGAATATTTCATTCATTCAGATCTAGGATGTGTTAATTGAGTGTTCCCTTTATATATATATGTATATATATATATATAAAGACGGTATCAAACAAGTAGCCCTTCGTGTTGCTCTGTACTCGTGAAGTAGCTCCCAGTCTCAAAAAGGTTGGTGACTCCTGCTTTAGCTGATGCAGTGCAACGACTTCGTCTTCTGCTCAAACTGGGGCTCCATTGTTTTGTTTTTAGTTTTAGTTTAATTTTAATGGAAACTCCTGTTAGAAAAAAATGAATCCTTTGAAAAAAAAAAAAAAAAAGCATATTAGTCCAAAATTGAATTCTGTACTGTTGAGCAAATTGCAGTTTAAGATATTTTCTCAAACTAGAGTGCCAAATGCCCGAGCCTCCTCAACCGGCTCCTCTCGATGTGAAGAGGAGCCTAACCCTAACCCTCCACTAGGAGGGAGTCATTCATTCCCTCCTGAATGACGAGCCTCTCACCCTATCCCTAAGTGAGAGCCAAGACACCCTACAGAGAAAACCCATTTCTGGTGCTTATATCCGAGATCTCGTTCTTTCGGTTATGACCCAAAGCTCATGAGTATAGATGAGGATGGGAACGCAGATTGACGGTAAATCCAGAGCTTTGCTTTTTGACTCAGCTCTCTCTTCATCACGATGGACCGGTACAGCGCCCCCTTCACTGCAGACGCTGTGCCAATCCGCCTGTCGACCTCCCGCTCCCTTCTTCCCTCATTCGTGAACAAGATCCCGAGATACTTGAACTCCTCCACTTGGGGCAGACCATTCCCCCCGACCCGGAGAAGGCACTCTAACCTTTTCCGGCTCAAGACAATGGCCTCGGATTTGGAGGTACTGATCCTCATCCCGGCCGCTTCACACTCAGCTGCGAACCGCTCTAGCGAGAGCTGCAGATCGCAACAAATTTTATCTGCTGTGATATCTAGTGATGTTCCTTGGCAGAAAAAATATTTACAAGTCTATTCAACGCTTAATTTAAGCTTAAAATGTGTTCGGCAGCAGTTCCCTTAAACTGCTCAGACCTATCGGACGTGGAGGTGCAGTTGCCTTTCAGGCTCCACTAGGAGACGTTTGCTGCAAAGAAAAGACGGAGGGAGTCTATTGAGATATTCAGAGAAGCACCAGGAGCTGCAGGATCAGCTGTTCAGCTCTGCTGCAGACATGAATTAAAATCCACCATGACGACGACAACGACAATGATAGTTCTGATAATCTTGTGTACGTTTTTCTTTACTCCAATCAAATCCTTTAGCATTCACCATGTGGACAGCATGCTTTTATGACATTTTCCCTCTCGTTTTGCAGCTTCCTCCATCTGCGTAGAAATCCTTCAGCCGCCTTTTGCAACTTTCTAATACACCACAAAGCTGATCTGCTCTGATTAGGCTGCAGGTGTTTGCAGGGTTGGCCACACAGAAACACTGTGAGCCTCACAGAGTCTCATCAGTTTTCCTTTGAAAGGTTTCGCCTTTAAATGCCATTTCATTTTTGGATTTTCTGCCGATGATATCGTGTCGAAGATGTGATCACACACTGACCTCTAGAGGGTTCATGAGAGATTACACGTAAATGGTTCTCAGTACAACATTTTACTGTAACTGTGTAACTACTTGCAGCTGTTATTTAAACTTTGGAGCCTCTTGGCCAGAACGCCTTTGGAAAAGAGGTTTTTAATCTCAATGGTTAATACTTTCCTGGTTAATACTAATAACTAATGATACATAAATAAAATGGCAATGTTCATGACTGAGCAATAAAAGAAAAAAAAAAAAGATCTTGACAGGAGAGTTTCCATGTCAAACCACTGCTGACCGAAAAGGACTCAAATCTCACATTTAGAAAATAATATTTTGATTTTGAACATCTGAGGAAATGTCCTGTGTTTTGAAGATGTGTGCTAAAGGAATTATTTATGCTTCATATATACCTGCATGACAAGTTTAATAAATGCGTAAAATATATAAATGGGAAACTCAAACATGGACAAAACAAATGTTTTGTGATTTTTCATTGGGCTGATGGTTTAATACATGAATTAGGTTCCCTTCTCACTTCCTGCCCGGGGCCCTGGATCACGTTGGACCGGCTCTCATCAGTTAGCAGCGTTGCGTTTTTATGGTTATGGTGTGACTACATACACTCTGAAAACAAACTATAACAGGTCTCTCTTGTGAACGATACGACGAGTCTCAAGAAATTTGTCTGTGTAAATAAAGGAAGAAGAATAAAATCTCGGTGGAGATTTTAAGAATGAAGCATGAATTAATGAGAATGTGAACGATCGGTGATATTATTGTAAGGGTAAAGCTGCTCTGTTGACCAGAACCAAACATGTAGAAGCTGCATTCATCTTCAACAAATCCTCCAATCAGGAACGCACATCTAAAAAACTACAAAACTGCCGAAACACTGAGTTCCTTTAAATAAAGGCTAAAAACCAAAAATCCATAATAACTGGAATATTGATCAAAGTATTTTATGTATATTTATTTGATAACTTTAATGATGGCAAAATGTATTGTTTATTCTTTTTTTCATAACTGAGGACTGTATCATCTCCCGATGGTAAGAAGCTCTTTAAACTGCCTTTTTGTTGAAATTTGCTACATTAATAAACTTGACTTTATATTTCTGATCACTTTTCCTCAAATTTCCAGAACTTAAAATCATTACACATCCGTCAGTGAACCTGTTTTCTCTCTCTCTCTGCTGACTGATTGGCTGCAGAGTCGTGACCAGCTGACGTGTCACTTCCTGTTTATATCTCCAAACAAACAAAAGCAGCTTCCTGTCCTCTGCTCTGCCTTCTTTTCTTAGTCGTCCCAGAAATAGCAGCAGGCAGCTTGGAGCGGCTCCAGCGTCAAGTGGGCCCGACCTCCACAGCTGCTCCCACAGAGACTCACAGATGGAGGCTGAGATACAGAGAGGCTGGCTGGGGGGAGGGGAGAGACGGAGGAGGCAGGTTTTTGTGTGATGCTTTTTCACCGTGGGGACAGGGGGCCACGGTGATACAATCCCATAGAGCCGCCGTACAAAAACCTCCTGCCATTAACTTCCATCATGTGGACGGCTGAGTGGCTCTCAGAGAGCAGCAGCGGGAAGCAGGTGGAGGTGGGCAGGGTGGAGGCTCAGCCAGGCCTTAAGAAACACTTTAATATGTAGAAAGTGAACCAGAAGCAGCTTTTATTAACACATGTTTGAGTTTATACATGGAGCCGTTGGGTCGTGTGTTCCTCAGGAGTCAGAAATCAAAGCTTCTTTAAACGTTATGAAGCTCATCCTGCAGGTTTGACCTTCATGATGACCTGGGCTTTTACAGCCAGTCTGAAGGAGAAGATTCTGGAAAGTTTGGAGACTTTTTGGTCCAGGAGAGATTCAGTGTGACACTGGAAACGAAGCTTACTTTGGAAAAGGAACCAAACTCACAGTTTTAGGTAAGTTGGATTCTCACATGTTCAGGTTTAGATTAGATTTAAAGTGAACACAAAGGTCAGGTGGGAATAAAGAAAAAGTCTTAGAGTTTAAAAGTTCAGACGTATTAACCTGAAGTTGAAGCACTGTGACCAACACTCAACCTGCTTACTTTGGCCAAGGAACCAAACTCACAGTTTTAGGTAAGTTGGACTTCTGACATGTTCAGGTTTAGGTCAAATTCAAGCTAAAGTAATTCTTAAATTGAAGTAAAATAAAAATGTGTTCAGCTAAAATGTTCTGACATATTGAGTCAAACTCAAAACACTGTGAACTACGGAAATCCTGCTTACTTTGGCCAAGGAACCAAACTCACAGTTTTAGGTAAATGTTTCACTTCATCAAGAGTTTCAATGATAATACTTTGACTAGACCCTTGGAGGCTTTATTAAGTTAAATGTGAGAGGCAAACAGGTTCATGTTCAGTATTGCTGCACTGAGACAACGCCAACGAAGCTTACTTTGGGAAAGGAACAAAACTAACAGTTTTAGGTGAGTAAAAGATGCATGAAAAGCAGCTAAAATCACCAGTTTTATGACAACATTAGCACAGAGAGTCTCGTAGTTCTACCTGAAGTCCAACTCGGCACTTTTTGACATTAAGCCGGAGCTCTGTGCCAACTTTGAAGCTTATTTCGGACAGGGAACCAAACTGACTGTTCTGGGTGAGTGAAACACGAAAGCTTCACTTTAGTGGCTCACTTAAAGTACGTCTTGTTTTGTCAGTGTAATGGATATATTATAAAAGTAAAGCTTTAGAGTTAAAGAAAGAGGAAATAGTGTTTGAGGTAAAGTGGAGAAGTGAAGGATAAGCAGCGGCTCAGCTTGTTTTTAGAGTCGATCTGCCACACTGTGACTCTGGTGTTAACGAAGCTTACTTTGGAAGTGGCACCAAGCTCACGGTTTTAGGTGAGTAGCAGGTTCAAATAACGATGAGTGGGGCGGAAAAAAACTGGAAAGAAAGCAGACTCTGCTTGTTTTTGTTGGAACGAATCCAACAAAGATTCATTTTATGACCTAAATTGATGAATAAAAACCCTCTAGCTTGAAATATCTGTACACTGGTTAAAACCAGGATTCACTTTAGATATAAAATGAATAAATAGCAAAAGAAGAGAAGGTAGAAGCTGAGCGACCAGCCATTACCAGCAGTGATCCTCTTGCTGTGCCACCGGTGGTTATGAAGCCCACTTCGGTGGAGGAACAAAGTTGACGGTTTTAGGTAAGAATATCTGCAAGTAAAAGAGGAGAAACTGCAAAAACAGTCACAGCAGAGTAAACTTAAACTTAAGGACGTAGAGGGACACAGAGAGGCAGGAGGAAGAGGTTTTGTCGCCGTTCAGAGTCTCTGTGCTCCTACGAACAAGCTTACTTTGGAGCTGGAACTAAACTCACCGTTTTAGGTAAGAACAGTTTGGAGAAACGAAGCCAGCGCTCCGACAACCTGGCGGTGATTTTGTTCCTGAGTGATATTGCGATGATTACACTAAAAAAAAAGAAAAAAAGAAGAAGAAGTGAAATTGAAGTAAATAATTAGACTTGCCGAATAAAAAATGATGAACTTCTAAACGTTCATTCGTGCGGGTAGGGACAGATGTTCTCCACGTTCGTTCAGCTAAACCAGGTTTTGGCTCGAAGCCCAGATTATCAGCCTGTCAGTCGGTTAAACACTGTGACTCCCAGACTGAAGCTTACTTTGGAGCTGGAACCAAACTCACCGTTTTAGGTAAGAAACTCAAAAAAATATTCACAATAAATCAACATAAAAGATCAGATGTAATGGACAATCAATAACAAACATCATTTAATCATCAGCTCCAGTGCAGATATAAAAAAAACAAACAAACAAAAAAAGAATAAAAACTAACAGGAGTAGAGGAAAGAATTAGTTTCTGGCTTAGTTTTGCTCCAGAGGTCGTTTAGTTTGTGTGTCAAAGTGGTTGGAGACGTTGGCAGCTTTCAGCAGCTTTCAGCAGCTTTTCCTGCAGCTGTTTGTCAGCGTGAACAACTACAATCCTGCTTACTTTGGAGCCGGAACCAAACTCACCGTTTTAGGTAAGACAAAAATGATAAGAAAAAAAAAATAGAAAATTGTAGCTCCTGGTTTTCGCCGTGAAATATTCATTTTCCGACAAAATAATACGTCATCTTCTTGATCAATCATTGTTAAGACGTCAGGGAGTTGTTTAAAAGATGTCAGATTTATGATTTGTCCCAAAAGAACGACGTTAGAATCAAAGTGAATTGTTGTTAAAAAGAAAAGAAAAAGAGTAACAAGAATAAAACTATAACGTCAGCGTTCTGGTTCATGTAACCAGAGAGTCTTTTGGGTTTTCTGTCTGTGACTGAGTTCTGTGCTCCGATTCTTATCCTGCTTATTTTGGAGAGGGAACCAAACTCTCTGTTCTTGGTGAGAAGAAAATACTAATAGAAGAGAAACTCAGCAATGATTTCTGATAGCGTCTCAGATTTTGACCCCGCAGATCAGAGTAACTCTTTCTATGTCGTCTTTTTTAATAAACAGAAGATGGAGTGAATATCGCTGAACCAAAGGTGAAAATCCTTTCACCTTCGCCCCGTGAGTGCAGAGACCAGAACAAGGAAGCGGGCAAAAGGAGGAAGACCCTGGTCTGTGTGGCGTCTGGTTTCTACCCGGATCATATCAGCGTGTTCTGGCAGCTCAACGGCCAGAACATCATCGATGGCGTGGCGACTGACGCCACCGCCAGGAAGAAAAAAAACGCAAAATTGTACTCCATCACCAGCAGGCTGAGGCTGGAGGCCGCGAACTGGTTCAAGCCTGACAATATATTCAGTTGTAACGTCACATTCTTCAATGGAACCGGCTACACAGCCCATTCAGAATCTATCAACTGTACGTTACTTTCAGAAAACAATCCTCCTTTAGTGACTTTTTATGCTTCAGGGTTAGTAATCTTATCATCTTCTTTTTCTGTCTTTCAGCAAATGAAACGGACAAAGGGATGACACGAGGTAAAAAAAATCAAACTAACAAACAAACAAAAAAAACCACTATGTATTTTTATGCTCAAACAGGTGAATCTGGAGCCTCTGCAGCTCTAATGTTTCTTAATCTGCCCAACAGAGAAATTCCTGAAAATCACCCAGAACGCCAAACTCTCCTACAGCGCCCTGATCCTGAAGAGCTGCCTCTACGCCGCCTTGGTCTGCCTTCTGGTCTGGAAGCTTCAGGTCTGTCCTGCAGAATCTGCAGCTTTATCGTCTCCATTGATATTACAGAGATAAATGTCAGGAGCTCGGAATCAATATGGGATTAAGTATGTTTTTTTTTGTTTTGTTCTTGTTGTTTTGCAGAGTCCACCAAGAAGTCAGAAGAAGTGAGCGCCGAACTGATTCCTGAGCAAAGTAACAATCTTCAGGAGAAACTCTGTAAATAAAATCTCCAGAGCACAGAACACACACAGTTTCTCTGTGTGTGTTTGTGATTTATGTGATTTGATCTGGTGTGTTGTATGATTCGATTCTAAATATTGTGATTAGTCTGAAAAACTGAACTTTTTTTTTTTGCCCGTAAATAATCTTTTGGCAAAAAAAAAAAAGAAAACAAAAAAACAACCAACTCTTTTTGACAAAATGACTTGGGCCATAATTTTACCACGGTGATGATAAAGTGCTCTGTAAAGATTCCTTGTCTTTACTTTAGAAGAGCTGAAAAATCTTCTAAATCCACATGACATCCACATATATTCTTGTCAAACTGTAAAAGTGCTCTTGTTTCATGTCACTGGTTTTTGTGAAGCTTTTTTTAAATTTTATTTTACAACTTTCTCAATAAAGATGTATAAACTACATATTAGAATTAGCATCTTTGTCATTGTTTTCTGCGTTTTCCACACTTCTCAGCACTTATTACAATTTCAGATGTGTTTTCTGGAAACTCATTCATGTTTTTCAATCACAAAGTCGAAACAACTCGACTCAGATTTGAGTCATAGGGTTTTCCATGAGGTTATTTTTTTTCCATTTTCAATCTTTTAAGAGGTTAAAAAAACAAAACAAGTTTAATTTAAATTACATGGAATGATTTTGGCTTTACTTTCATAGTAGTATTTATTTATTTATTTATTTAATCCTCTTTGCGTGAACAAAGAGAGATGGCTCTTTGTCAGTGAGCGCTCTGCGTGTGAGAACAGGAAGTCGGGGAACAGGAAGTCGGGGGTTCTGATCCGAGCAGAGGAGCAGGTCAGAGCTTGCTGCAGAGCGGCAGGATGCGGTCGCATGGCAGCGCCGCCTCTCTGCTGAGAAGCGACCGAGGCGAAACCTTCGGCCTTCACCGCAGCATCCGGCTCTGCTATCGCACCTGTATCAACCCCCCCAAACCCCCCCGCTCCCCATCCGAGCACAAACAGCTGCTGCCGCCTTCTTTTCTGTGTCAACTGAAGCTAAAAACCAAACGTGCGTCTGACAACACGCAACAGCTGCTTACTGTGATCTGGAGCAGAACGTTTGCAGTTACAAGCGTTTATGTTTTTAAGCTCCATTTATTGATCGGTCTCAAACTTGCTCAAAAAAAAAAATTAAAAATAATAAAGAAGGAATGTTTATAGCAATGGTAACTTTTTGCACTAGTTGCCTTCTTTATATATATATATATAAAAAAATTACAGAAAGATAAAATGAGAAGTTAACTTTAATGCAAATTTCTTCGTTTTGTTCAATTTCTCTGAAAATGTTTTTTGCTCACCCAGGTAGATAAACAGGAAACGGCAACTGTGAAGCAAAACCAGCCCGAGTGTTGATAACATCTGTGTTTTGATCATATTTCTGCTAAACAGACACACACACACACACACACACACACACACACACACACACACACACACACACACACACACACACACACACACACACACACACACACACACATACGCACGCGCACACAAACCTACACGCACACACACACAGACACACACACACAGACATCCTTTAATAAGTATATTAAAGGATGCGCACAGACAAATTTCCCAAATAAAATTTTTTTAATTCTAATGTTATAAATCTGCGAGTAAAAAAGTTCTTATTTAATGTGGCAACGTGGAAACGTCTTAACTGGTGTAAAAACAGCCATTGCTAAAAAATCCCTGACTGGTACCTTTGTGAGAAATAAGTTACATTTAAACTAAAATTGTCTTCATGTTTTCTGAGCAAACTGTTGCTGAAAATCAGACTTTGTTCTCAATCAACTTATCGGGTTGAACAAATGTTAAGCGAAATAAACAAAAATCCAACAAGTCGATTTAGTCATTTTATCGACCCAAACAGAGGAGCTGGTAAAAATGGAATATAAAATAACTTTTTTCTTTTTCTTTCTTTCTCTTTTTTCTTTTTTTTTTTTGTTAAATGTCAGAATTGTCAGTGGTTTATTGTTGCTACACTTTTGTGAAAAGTGAAGAAGTCTTCCGGGTCGTCAGACAAAACCCTCAGCTTTTGCTCATTCGGCTAATTTAAAGCTACCTGTGAGAAACAATGTGATGTCAGTCGATGCTCAGCAGACTGTTGGGAAGTTAGTCGGCATTTCTCAACATTTTGATTTCTGGCATTAAACTTAATAATACATAAGATAATTTTAGAGGATTTTTGACACATTTTTATCTTGACTACCAACAAGTTTAGGGTCACAGTCTTTTCAGCCAGCAGTTGGAAACATTTGTCACGGTTAGTGACCCCTTGCGGTACAAACTGTGTGTTGCACCACATAGTTGGTTCTCAAACTTCAAATCAGTTCAATTTTTAAACCAAAAAATAATAATAATAATAATAATTTAAAGGAGAGTAAGTTAAGACATAAACAGCATTAAACGCTGCTAACCAAATATAAGTGGGACTGCTGATGTAACTGACCTGCATCCTATAAAAGATCATTTTTCTAGAGCTGGATAAATAAATAAAAATCATGTTCACAAACAGGTGAGAGCGCCATCTGCTGGCTGAACCGGCAATTCAGCTCTCAATCAATCACAGCTAAAAATCTCTGAACTTTGAGTATTTTATTTTTATTTTTTAAGTCACTTTCGTAGATATAAAAAGTGGCACGGTAGAATGTGCTGCACCTGAAGGACACATGTGACCTGCGCCTAAATATCATGCAAACCAGTCGTCACTGTTGTCAATCTTGATACTGTTGTGATCTGAAAAGAAACGTGTGATTTTCTGGTTTTAAAAAATTCTGAACATTTTGAGGTCAAAATATTAAATCTGAAATTGTGACTTTGGTGACCAAACAAGTCATGTAGTGAGTTTTTTTTTCTATGTGTTGCATGTGAAACATGTTGGTTCTGTGTTCTGTAGAGGGCTCTCCAGTACCAAGATCTCAATGCAATAGTCAAATAAACAGCAGGTTATAAACACACACACAAAATTGTGTCATTCAGTGACACAGTGATGTCATACGTGACTCTCCCTCCTGCAGCTCATAACTACTGAACACTGATCACCACGAAACATGGAGGTCAAAGCTTCACGCTGCTTCTTCACCTTATCGGTCTTTCTGCTCTGGCTGCCAGGTAAATAAAAATCATCCATCAAATTAGGTTTCAAGCTTGGATCAGAGCTTTGTGTTTACAGTTTTTTTTTTTAGGTCACATTTTATCGAAGAGAATAAAAATGATAGAAAACAAGAACATTTTAATTCCGATGGCGTATTAGGGCTGTTTTAGATTGACAGAGTAAATTAGCGTCCCAACAAACAAACAGACAAAAAAACAACAACAATGTTGAAATTGTTTTCAGATTTTAATATATTTTTTTAAAAAAATTTGGAAAAAAAAAGGGGAATTTTTACTTTTTAAGATTTTTTTGAGTTTTGGACATTTCAAAAGTTGGAATTTTGTGACTTTTCAAACTCAAATTCCAAATGTTTTTCAAGGTCACTTTCCAAATCTCAAAATTTACTCAGTCCTCCTATCCCCCCCAATGTAGATGTAACCCCCCCATCCACATTGGCCCTAATGGGCCCCCGTCGCTCCTTCACGCTGACGCTCTGTTTGTCCGCCCAGGCCGCCCCGCCAGCGGCCAGCCGGTGTCCCAGACTCCGACGCTGTGGACGAACCGGGGCGCGGACGCCACGATGCAGTGCAGCCACACGAAGGGCGGCACGTACCGCCTCATGTACTGGTACCAGCAGCTGCCGGGTCGGAACATGAAGCTCGTGGTTTTCACCACGGCGTACAGCACGCCGCAGCACGAGCCGGGCTTCGCGGAGGACAAGTTTCTGGCGCAGAAGAAGAACGCGGAGACGGGCTCTCTGACGGTGAAGAAGGCGACGCCTGAAGACGCGGGCGTGTATTTCTGTTCCGTCAGTGAGACACAGTGACGCGGCCGGTTAAAGAGCCGAACAAAAACCCGGTTGAGACCCAGAGAACGGAACCGCATTGGTTTGAGCTGACGGTAGAGGGCGCTAAAGACCAGGCTGCGCCCCACCGATACCTTCCAGGTAAAAGTTACTGACTAAAATGGGTTTATTTTGACTCTCTATATGCTATCAAATATGCATTACAGCCAGTAAAATTCAACGTGACAAAATTGACCAAGTTGATCAGATTATGAATGGCTTTTGCAAGATTGTAATCTGTGTTTTATTTATTTATTTATTTCAGATTTTGCTTAATTTCACTGCTGGAGGTATTTCTTTTTTTTAAGAATGAAATCTATAACACAAGTTGTAATAAAATTTCACCTTCAGGATGCATGTTTTGTGTTTTTTATTGTGAAACATCTTCACAATGAAATGAAGGTTTTTTTTCTTCACTCGTTGCAAAACATGCAGAGACCATGTCATGGATCAGACGACGTGGAGTCAGCTTGGATCAGATGTTGCCATGACGATCCCGTTTTTGTGTCTCCTCCCCTCTCGCTTGATCCTCTGACATGAGTTTGGCGTGTTCAGTCACAGCCGAGACAAGAGAGGAAGACGTCATGATCAGCGTCATCACCCTGCTGCTGCTGCTGCTGCTGCTGCTGCTCTGCCTCTGGGGTGAAACGCTTTATTTCTTTGCCGTTGCATGAATCAAATTAATACCTTTGTCCAACTATACATAACTTAGTCTGTTTTTCTTTTAATCCAGACATGTCTCTGAGCAAAGACGTACGCCAGGATCCTCCTTGGATGCTGAAAGTTCCTCAGAGTTCTGCAACGATCAGCTGCAGCCATTCAATCATCGGATACAATGGCATTCTGTGGTACAAGAACCCAACCAGTCACTCCGCCCTCAAGTTCATTGGTTATCTCTACTACGCCAGTGTAACTCTCGAGGATGAATTCAAAGATCGCTTCACCATAAGTGGAGACGGCACCAAGGAATCTGAGCTCCGTGTGGATAAGCTGCAGCCAGAAGACAGCAGCATGTATTACTGTGCAGCTAGTCGGCACAGTGACTCAGTTTGCGTCTGTCTGCTACAAAAACCCTCTGTGACGATCCAGCACACAAACACACACTGAAGAGGAACTCAGCTGCAGCAGAGAGCACTGAAGTACAGCAGCAAATCAAAGATGGCAGCAAAATAAAACAAACAACAAACCTCTTCCTGTGCCAACTGTCGGGACATGAAGTCAGACCGGTAGATTTCATGATCCTGTTCTTGTTCAGATCATGATCTTAAGCAAAGTGAAGCTCAGAGCTGCGTGAAGCATTAATTTTCAAACCTGACACTGCTGGTTGACTGAGTATCATCACACAAATATAATCTTTTTTTTTTTTTTTTGCTACAAGTCAGTAGTAGGGGTCAGCATGCATCGTATCGTTTATTATTTATCGCGATAATAATTTGGATTCATCGTTATCATGATGAATTCCAATTCATTTTTAAACCTCCTCCAACCCTCTATTGCCAGGATTGTTCCTGACAGTGTTTTCTCCACTGTTTATAAAAACATCACTAATTTTTCAAATATGATTAAATGCTGTTGCTGTGCACAGCAAAGTGATACAAATCACACTTCTTCATGCCACTGGCGTTATAAAGAAGTGTGTTACAAAGGGGAATGTTTTTGTTTTTGTGGGGCTGTGACTGCTGCGCCATGTAGTCACAGTCATACCTGTATGCAGAATATCAAATTAAAAAAAAGGATTTCCATCTTGTGACTGAAAACGGTGATCCACACAGAGGGAGGAGCTGAGCACAAACCTCTGCTCGCCATCCGACAGTAACCAGACCCTCCCATCTCTAGTGACGCCAGAACTCCCATCGCTCTGGGTTCAGTCGGCTCACGACACGGTCATGATCCCAGCTGCTCTCGTCAAGCTCTCTGCTGCTCTGCTCTGGCTTGGAGGTACGTCGCGGACGCCGCCGTCACGCCGCCGCTTGTCTTGATTTTTGTTGGGATTGTCTGTAACGTGGTGCCACATGTCACCGCTGCAGGTAGCACAGGCGGCAGTGATGTCACTCAGACTCCTCTGCTGTGGGCCAACCAGAGTCAATCTGCCACCATCAACTGCAGTCACTCCAAAAATTTTGACTTCGACCAGATGTACTGGTACCAGCAGCTGCCGGATCAGAACATGAAGCAGATAGTTTTCACCACGGCGTACAGAGCAGGGGAGTATGAAGAGGGCTTCACCAAGGAGAAGTTTGAAGTGGAGAAGAAGGACCCTTACACCGGGTCTCTGACGGTGAAGCAGCTGCAGCCTGAAGACGGCGGAGTGTATTTCTGTTCTGTCAGCAAACACAGTGATGCAGCCGATTGAAGGGCTGCACAAAAACCCAGAGACAGTGACTGAAAACCTCTTTGATTTAACCTGTAGATGGAGCTAAAGAGCAGAGTAGACTGTGTCACAGAAAATTGGGCTGTTTTATCAATTAAGAAAAAAGATGGAGAACAATAAATCTACACACTGATACAACGAAATGTTGGATTTGAATCAATGAATAAATCATTCTATTGGGGTGATGTTTGAGTAAAGATTATAACTTTAAAAGCACAAACAAACCAATGTAAGTAGTGATAACATGACTTGAAATGCGACGAAACTAAAATAATGAAATTCTGATAGATTATCAAAATTGTTTTTTTTCTTATCTGGATATGATTTCAGTTTATTTTGTTCATGAATAAATGAATCGTTTCTGTATTGTGAAAGATGCATCTTTGCATGTTACTCTATCGACTTTTAACCCACAAATACATCACATGATGATCATGTTCTTATAGAATTGAATGATTTAAGTTCCTTCTAATTTTCTGGGTTTCTTAAGTTTTTCTGTTCCACAAAACTGGTACAAAAAAAACGGTTTGTGTTCTGTGTCACACATTTTAGTTTTACACAAACCGTCTCAATAAACAATAATCAGTTCCTTGAAATTCGTCCACTTCCATAAGAAAAGGTTTGGATCAGAACATTTTCTGAAACACCCAGCCACTTGATGCTTTTTTTTTTAATATATATATATTTATCATAAAAAGAATAAGCTCAGATGGATGCTATATGAATGCAGGTGGCCAGAATGTGAGGTGATCTTGATGTTTGTAGCTCAGTTTGTGTCTCCTCCCCTCTTGGTTTTAACCTCTAACACGAGTTCAGATCGTCAGTCACTGAAGAGACGAAGAGGAAGATAAATACATCATGATCCTCATCATCACTTTGCTGCTGCTGCTCTGCTTCTCTGGTGGGTTTGACTCTAAATTTAGTCAAATTTAACTCTCTGTCTAATTTTAACCCATTTCGTATTTCATCGCAGATCTGACACTGAGCAAAGATGTGCATCAGCATCCACCGTCTATACTAGGAAGTCCTCAGAGTTCTGCAACAATCAGCTGCACCCATTCCATCAGTGGATATGAAACTACACTGTGGTACCAGAAGCCCACGGCTGGTTCTGACCTTAAATTAATTGGTTATATTCTTTATACCAATCCAGTCCTGGAGAATGAATTCAAAGATCGCTTCAGAATAAGTGGAGACGGATCAAAGAAATCTGAGCTGGAAGTGCAGAAACTGCAGCCAGAAGACAGCAGCATGTTTTACTGTGCAGCTAGTAAAACACAGTGACTCAGTTTGTGTCTCCCTGCTACAAAAACCCTCTGTGATGATCCAGCACACAAACACACACTGAAGAGGAACACAGCTGCTACAGAGAGCCGCAAACTACAGCAGGAAATCATCAGATATCAGCATTAAAACTGTCTCTACCAGTGGCGACCCCAAGAGGAGGACAGGGGGGGCCTTGTGCCCTCTAGAAAAATGTTGAACCCTCAAAAGAATCATGTTCAGGTCATAGAAAGCCATATTTAGACATTTACTTAAATTAAGACATAAATGTAAAACCCAATAAATAAATATTTAAAACTTCTAATTAAAAATAAGTTTTAAATAACTGATTATTTAAATATAAATAAATAATTGTTAATTTATATTTATTTAAGTTGTTTTTCTGAGCTGTGCTCCTCAATTTTTTTACTGGTCTGGTCTTATTTAAAAGTTTTCTGGAGGTCCGCTTCCGGTGTTGATCCCCTGCAGGAAGTCGATGTCTTGTTGATCATGATGCCACATGGTATCGACCCCGCCTCCTTCTTTTCATGTACACAGCTTTACTCAGTCTGGCAGCATCACTGCAGCTTTGGATTCATCTGAACCAGGATCATGTTCAAACTCTTCATAGTTTTGGTCTCTCTGCACTTCTGCTCTACAGGTATATTTAAATCACTAAGCAGTGTTTAAAGTAGATTCTCTGAATCTGAATGTGTGTTTTTTGTTTTTTGTTGTCACCAGACCAATCAAAAAACAGCGTTCATCAGACTCCAGCTGCGTTGATCAAAGAACCAGGAGAATCAGTCCAGATAAGCTGCAATCATTCAAACACCAACTTCTACACAATCCTGTGGTACAAACAACCTGTTGGGAAAACCGACATGACTCTCCTTGGTTATGTTTATTATAGTTCACCAACTGTTGAAAAGGAGTTCCAAAACTTGTATAACGTGACGGGTAGCGGCCAGAGTCTGTCATCTTTCTCAATTCCAAAGCTGAGGCAGCCTGAGGACAGCGCCGTGTATTTCTGTGCTGCCAGTGATGCACAGCACTGCATGAAGCCTCAGACTCCAACAAAAACCCTCACTGATACCAGAGAAGTCATCATTCACCTGCTGATGGCAGCAGGAGATAGTGGAAAACCTCAGAAGAGAGACTGATCTGTGGAGCTGTACAGTCCACTAGGAGGCGGTGTTTCTCACAAAATGCTCTCAGTCTGAAGCTGCTCAAATCCCAGCATGAAATCTTCCTGGATGAAGAAAGACTTACACATGACTTTTGTTTGTTGGTCTCTAAGTTTTCCTCAGGTATCAATGTGTGGTTGGCTATTATTTAATTCTGCCTCTCGTTTAATGGCTCCTGAAGATTGACACCAGATCTCCCTGTGACCTTCAAGGACAAAAATAATGAATGGATGGATTTTAAAATAATGTGTAAAGGAAAAAACTCATTAGTTTTAAAATATCTGTTGAGCTGTAGGGTACAATTTCACAATTGTTTTTTGTGATTTTTTTATTTTTTTTTTCAAAAATGCAACAGAAAGGCAGAGGACGTGAAATAAAACATTACATAATGTAATTCCCCCTGGTCATATTTAGGGGGAATAAATTGACTCCTCATCAGAATGATCAATTACTAAAATAATCATGGTTGCTCCCATAACTGGTTCCCTCCCAGTGGGCGGAGTCACATCCTGCAGTGACTCACTCTCAGATCTCACACAGGTTCAGTCTGAGAACATGACTCCTATCAGACACAGCTTGGTTCTGTTTGCTCTCTGGATTAAAGGTCGGTTCCTGTAACATGAGAATCTGTCGCTGATTAAACTGCTGAGAATTTCAGCTCATTCAATAAGTGCTTAATATGTGCAGGTCTGACAGATGGCAGTGTCGTCACTCAGACTCCTCTGCTGTGGGTCAACCAGAGTCAGTCCACCACCATGACCTGCAGTCACAATAAAGACGCTACTTACTTCCAGATGTACTGGTACCAGCAGCTGCCGGGTCAGAACATGAAGCTAATAGTTTTCACAACAACTTCTCCTCCGTTCCAGTATGAAGAAGGCTTCAGTAAGGAGAAGTTTGCTGCGGACAGGAAGAACGCTCTGAGCGGATCTCTGACGGTGAAGCAGCTGCAGCCTGATGACAGCGGAGTGTATTTCTGTTCTGTCAGTCAACACAGTGATGAGGCCGAGTGAAAGAGCTGCACAAAAACCCAGCTGCTGCAGACACAGTGAAGTTACACTTTGTCAGCAGCAGGGGGCGCTCTCAATTCAAACTGCAGCATCTCAGCATGTTTACAAAGTGCTGAGTATGTAATCTTTGATGAATATTCTTCTAAAAATGAAAAAAAAAATGTTCGTTTAGACAATAACAGTGATTATTTCAACAGCAAATTGTGAAATACTCTTGTCTTTTTGTTTTGTTCAGTCGGATAACGGCATTTTTTTGGGTCTGTGTTTTTAACAATTAACCAACCATTAAATTACAAACATTCCAATAACTGATTAATCCCGATTAATTCAATTCCTCGTTTCCGCCCTAAACCACTTGCTTTTGAAATGATCCTGGTTTGTGTCTCCTCCCCTCTCATAGTTGATCCTCTAACATCAGTTCAGCTCGTCAGTCACTGCTGAGACAGAAGATAAAGACATGATGAGCATCATCACTCTGCTGCTGCTGCTCTGCTTCTCACGTAGGTTTAACAATATTTCAGCTACAAGATTAAAACTTTGCTAATATTTTTCAAATAGCAGTTTTTTTTCCCTCAACACAGATCTTTCACTGAGCAAGGATGTGCATCAGGATCCACCATCGATGTTGTCAAGTCCTCAGAGTTCTGCAACAATCAGCTGCAGCCATTCAATCAGTGGATACTATGTGATTCTGTGGTACCAGAAGCCGATTGGTGGCTCCGCTCTTACATTAATTGGTTATACATCATACTCAAGCCCGACACTGGAGGATGAATTCAAAGATCGCTTCAAAATAAAAGGAGACGGATCAAAGGAATCTGAGCTGGAAGTGCAGAAACTGCAGCCAGAAGACAGCAGCATGTTTTACTGTGCAGCTAGTAAAACACAGTGACTCAGTTTGTGTCTCCCTGCTACAAAAACCCTCTGTGATGATCCAGCACTCAAACACACACTGAAGAGGAACACAGCTGCTACAGAGAGCCGCAAACTACAGCAGGAAATCATCAGATATCAGCATTAAAACTGTCTCTACCAGTGGCGACCCCAAGAGGAGGACAGGGGGGGCCTTGTGCCCTCTAGAAAAATGTTGAATCCTCAACAGAATCATGTTCAGGTCATAGAAAGGCATATTTAGACATTTTCTTCAATTAAGACATGAATGTAAAACCCAATAAATGAATCAGTTAATTTATATTTATTTAAGTTGTTTTTCTGAGCTGTGATCTTCCATAAATATACTGGTCTGGTCCTCTATAAAGGTTTTCTGGAGGTCCACTTCCTGTATCAATCTCCTGCAGGAAGTTGATGTCTTGTTGATCATGACGCCACATGGTATCGACCCCGCCTCCTTCTTTTCATGTACACAGCTTTACTCAGTCTGGCAGCATCACTGCAGCTTTGGATTCATCTGAACCAGGATCATGTTCAAACTCTTCATAGTTTTGGTCTCTCTGCACTTCTGCTCTACAGGTATATTTAAATCACTAAGCAGTGTTTAAAGTAGATTCTCTGAATCTGAATGTGTGTTTTTTGTTTTTTGTTGTCAGCAGACCAATCAATAAACAGCGTTCATCAGACTCCAGCTGCGTTGATCAAAGAACCAGGAGAATCAGTCCAGATAAGCTGCAATCATTCAAACACCAACTTCAACATGATCCAGTGGTACAAACAACCTGTTGGGAAAACCGACATGACTCTCCTCGGTTACGCTCGTTATATTTCACAAACTGTCGAAGATCAGTTTCAAAACCTCTATGATGTGAAGGGTAGCGGCCAGAGTCTGTCATCTCTCGTCATTCCAAAGCTGAGGCAGCCTGAGGACAGCGCCATGTATTTCTGTGCTGCCAGTGATGCACAGCACTGCATGAAGCCTCAAACTTCAACAAAAACCCTCACTGTTGATCATTCAGCTGCTGATGGCAGCAGGAGATAGTGGAAAACCTCAGAAGAGAGACTGATCTGTGGAGCTGTCCCGTCCACTAGGAGGCGGTGTTTGTCACAAAATGCTCTCAGTCTGAAGCTGCTCAAATCCCAGCATGAAATCTTCCTGGATGAAGAAAGACTTACACATGACTTTTGTTTGTTGGTCTCTAAGTTTTCCTCAGGTATCAATGTGTGGTTGGTTATTATGTAATTCTGCCTCTCGTTTAATGGCTCCTGAAGATTGACACCAGATCTCCCTGTGACCTTCAAGGACAAAAATAATGAATGGATGGATTTTAAAATAATGTGCAAAGGAAAAACTCATTAGTTTTAAAATATCTGTTGAGCTGTAGGGTACAATTTCACAATTGTTTTTGTGATCAAAAATGCAACAGAAAGGCAGAGGGACGTGAAATAAAACATTACATAATGTAATTCCCCCCTGGTCATATTTAGGGGGAATAAATTGACTCCTCATCAGAATGATCAATTACTAAAATAATCATGGTTGCTCCCATAACTGGTTCCCTCCCAGTGGGCGGAGTCACATCCTGCAGTGACTCACTCTCAGATCTCACACAGGTTCAGTCTGAGAACATGACTCCTATCAGACACAGCTTGGTTCTGTTTGCTCTCTGGATTAAAGGTCGGTTCCTGTAACATGAGAATCTGTCGCTGATTAAACTGCTGAGAATTTCAGCTCATTCAATAAGTGCTTAATATGTGCAGGTCTGACAGATGGCAGTGTCGTCACTCAGACTCCTCTGCTGTGGGTCAACCAGAGTCAGTCCACCACCATGACCTGCAGTCACAATAAAGACGCTACTTACTACCAGATGTACTGGTACCAGCAGCTGCCGGGTCAGAACATGAAGCTAATAGTTTTCACAACAACTTCTCCTCCGTTCCAGTATGAAGAAGGCTTCAGTAAGGAGAAGTTTGCTGCGGACAGGAAGAACGCTCTGAGCGGATCTCTGACGGTGAAGCAGCTGCAGCCTGATGACAGCGGAGTGTATTTCTGTTCTGTCAGTCAACACAGTGATGAGGCCGAGTGAAAGAGCTGCACAAAAACCCAGCTGCTGCAGACACAGTGAAGTTACACTTTGTCAGCAGCAGGGGGCGCTCTCAATTCAAACTGCAGCATCTCAGCATGTTTACAAAGTGCTGAGTATGTAATCTTTGATGAATATTCTTCTAAAAATGAAAAAAAAAATGTTCGTTTAGACAATAACAGTGATTATTTCAACAGCAAATTGTGAAATACTCTTGTCTTTTTGTTTTGTTCAGTCGGATAACGGCATTTTTTGGGTCTGTGTTTTAACAATTAACCAACCATTAAATTACAAACATTCCAATAACTGATTAATCCCGATTAATTCAATTCCTCGTTTCCGCCCTAAACCACTTGCTTTTGAGATGATCCTGGTTTGTGTCTCCTCCCCTCTCATAGTTGATCCTCTAACATGAGTTCAGCTCGTCAGTCACTGCTGAGACAGAAGAAGATAAAGACATGATGAGCATCATCACTCTGCTGCTGCTGCTCTGCTTCTCATGTAGGTTTAACAATATTTCAGCTACAAGATTAAAACTTTGCTAATATTTATTAAAATAGCAGCTTTTTTTTCCCTCAACACAGATCTTTCACTGAGCAAGGATGTGCATCAGGATCCACCATCGATGTTGTCGAGTCCTCAGAGTTCTGCAACAATCAGCTGCAGCCATTCAATCAGTGGATACTATGTGATTCTGTGGTACCAGAAGCCGATTGGTGGCTCCGCTCTTACATTAATTGGTTATATATCATACTCAAGCCCGACACTGGAGGATGAATTCAAAGATCGCTTCAAAATAAAAGGAGACGGATCAAAGGAATCTCAGCTGGAAGTGCAGAAACTGCAGCCAGAAGACAGCAGCATGTTTTACTGTGCAGCTAGTAAAACACAGTGACTCAGTTTGTGTCTCCCTGCTACAAAAACCCTCTGTGATGATCCAGCACTCAAACACACACTGAAGAGGAACACAGCTGCTACAGAGAGCCGCAAACTACAGCAGGAAATCATCAGATATCAGCATTAAAACTGTCTCTACCAGTGGCGACCCCAGAGAGGGAGGACAGGGGGGCCCTTGTGCCCTCTAGAAAAATGTTGAATCCTCAACAGAATCATGTTCAGGTCATAGAAAGGCATATTTAGACATTTTCTTCAATTAAGACATGAATGTAAAACCCAATAAATGAATCAGTTAATTTATATTTATTTAAGTTGTTTTTCTGAGCTGTGATCTTCCATAAATATACTGGTCTGGTCCTCTATAAAAGGTTTTCTGGAGGTCCACTTCCTGTATCAATCTCCTGCAGGAAGTTGATGTCTTGTTGATCATGACGCCACATGGTATCGACCCCGCCTCCTTCTTTTCATGTACACAGCTTTACTCAGTCTGGCAGCATCACTGCAGCTTTGGATTCATCTGAACCAGGATCATGTTCAAACTCTTCATAGTTTTGGTCTCTCTGCACTTCTGCTCTACAGGTAAATTTAAATCACTAAGCAGTGTTTAAAGTAGATTCTCTGAATCTGAATGTGTGTTTTTTGTTTTTTGTTGTCAGCAGACCAATCAATAAACAGCGTTCATCAGACTCCAGCTGCGTTGATCAAAGAACCAGGAGAATCAGTCCAGATAAGCTGCAATCATTCAAACACCAACTTCGACATGATCCAGTGGTACAAACAACCTGTTGGGAAAACCGACATGACTCTCCTCGGTTACGCTCGTTTCAGTTCACAAACTGTTGAAAAGGAGTTCCAAAACTTGTATAACGTGACGGGTAGTGGCAGTAGTCTGTCATCTCTCGTCATTCCAAAGCTGAGGCAGCCTGAGGACAGCGCCGTGTATTTCTGTGCTGCCAGTGATGCACAGTAATTTATGAAGCCTCAGACTTCAACAAAAACCCTCACTGATACCAGAGGAGTCATCATTCAGCTGCTGATGGCAGCAGGAGATACTGGAAAACCTCAGAGGAGGGACTGATCTGTGGAGCTGTACCGTCCACTAGGAGGCGATGTTTCTCACAAAATGCTCTCAGTCTGAAGCAGCTCTTGTTCTTCCTGTTCATACAGTCAACCAATACAAATGATTATACAGAATGCACATTGAGTTATTAGAACAAACTTCACAAATAAGTTTAATGAATTTGATATACAGACAAAAAAAAGAGGGAAAAACCTTTATTTGAAGCATTAAATTTCATACTCAGTCAAATTTGTTGTGATGTTCTTCACAGCAATGAACAGTTGCTATGTAGCTAAAAAAAACAAACACATTTTGCTCTGTGGATTTTCTCAATTTTTGAGTTTTGTGTTTGACTAGCCATTCAAGACTCAAACATCATTCAACGACCCTGAATAGGGATTATAAAGTGTCTTCTACAATGTGCTACTTCAGACTGGCAGATTATAAATGCATATACATTTTTTTTAAAGCTTTATCACACAAAATTTCAATAACAAAACATCAGGTTACAGTGTGCCAACCTCCACCTAGAAGTACAAAAACTTTTTTGTTCTTCAATTATTTTGGATCTGTTTTGGCTCCGCCCTCCTACAGGGTATCTGCTTCATTTGCAGATCAGATTTTTTTTTCTAAGACAAGAGGCTCCAAGCACAGCAGCAGAATGATCACAGAGCTGTTCATACTTTCTCTCAAGGTCGCGCTGGTCTTAGGTAATCATTATATATTTTTTCACTTCCCCTCCTCCCCATACACTTTATCATTGCGGGTCACTTTTCTCTACAGGATCTTCTCTCAGCGATCAGGTTCATCAGACTCCTTTCAACATTGTGGCAAAGAGAGGAGAAGCAGCCAGAATCAGCTGCTCTCATGACATCCAGAGCTACAATGTGATCCTCTGGTACAAGAGACTGGAGGACAAACAGCTGCAGCTGCTGGGTTATATGTCATCGAAAACAAAAATCCTGAACCTGGAACGGATGTGAAGATGGAGTTAGAAGGAAATGCAAATAAAGGAGAGACCTGCACTTTAACAATCAAAGAGCTGAGTGAGAAAAGCAGTGCAGTTTATTACTGTGCTGCTCGCTACCACAGTGCTGAATATCACTGCTGCTCGGTGCAAAAACCTCCCATCCTGCTGCACCTGCCTCAACTCTCCACTTTCATAATATGTCTGATAGGACGTTGAATAATTTTACTAAACTCCCATCCAGAGGGTCAGATAAGTAATTTAATAATTAATAATTATTAGTTTGCATTTAGACAATTTAATACCAATGCGTGCCATTTTATTTAAAGATGTTTTTGTTTGTGTTGCTCATTCATTCACAGCTGGTTAAAACCACGACTCACTTTGTGTTAATTCAATTGATCATAAAGTTTCTATACTTTACATCGAATTTTGTTGGCTTTATGACAGTAGATTTAATCGACTAAAATGACATTATAAAACTGGACCAATAATTTTGATGGCTAAATCGTGACTAACACTAAATATTTTAGTCAAGGGACAAACACTAGAGGGCAGCATAGGGCTACAGGCTAAAAGGTGATCAGTGAGTTGATTGGTTTAGACGACAAGAGGAAGTGTGATGTTCATGTTCCTCGTTGTGAAGGTTAAACAGTCACATCAACTGGACTGATAATCCAGAAAACTCAACAACATGATCGTCGTCTTCTGCTTGATGCTCAACATGATTCACGTTTTCGGTAAAATCGCCTTTTGGTTCATTTGAAACCTCGTTTTTCTATCTCTACTCCTTTAATCATTCTGGTTTAAGGAGAATGAAACATTTCCCATGTTTCAACAGGCTCTTCTCTCAGCGATCGGGTCCATCAGACTCCGGCCCAGATGGTCCACGAGCCCGGAGGAAACGCCGTCATCAGCTGCAGACACAGCATCGACAACTACGATGTGATCCTCTGGTACAAACACTCCACTGGCGGCCGGATGCAACTCCTGGGATACAACGACGTTGTAAACGGATACCCAGAGCCAGACGTTGAGGTGAAAATCAGTGGCAGTGCAAGCAAAGACCAGACCAGCACTCTGACGGTGGAGGACCTGAGCGTGAGCAGCAGCGCCGTTTATTTCTGCGCCGCTAGATACCACAGTGCTTCATCTTAATGCTCCCCAGAACAAAAACCTCAAGATTAATCTTTTTTGATATCATGTCTACTTCTTGCAGCTGCGTCGTTGCCTCTCGGAAGATGGCGGCGTGTCGTCTGAGGAACCGAAGCTCCTCCTTCTCCTTCATGAGGATCTGATAAAAGCAACAGCTGATACAACACAAATCATCAGTCCACTCAGATCCACTGGCAGCCCATTGAAAAGATGGACACTGAGAATTATCTTTGCAGTTAACGTCGCTCTGTCACATTCCATGACCAGTGAGGGTTTTGTCAACAGATTGGGGAGGAAATGGCAGAGTTTTGCGAATGTTTAAATGAGAAGCAGCTGACCTGGTATCCTTGAAGTCCTGTGAGTTTTTTCCTGCAGTATTGGGTGTTTTACAGAAGATTGCAGCCGACAGATCGCTGAGATACTTTGAAATAAACAATAAAACACCAAAGAGTTTGGTTTGTCCATATTTTTCTGCAAAGATTTCTAATTTCTTCTTCACTGAACATAAATCAAATGATCATTTGAGCAGAGGAAAGCTGTTGGTTCATTCATTTTTGTCTTTGGTGACAAAAAAATATCGTTCCTTCGAAACAATAGGTATACCCCAAGGCTTAGTTCTCAATCCACTGATTTTATGACTTGTGTTTCGTTGTTCATCAACATGTGTGAAGGTTTTGGGCTAAAAATACCAAAAGACTTTAAATATGCATTGTTCCCCATTTACATAAAACTGCAAATAGAAAGAAATTCAGCATAATAAATAAATTTCTAATTGTCAATAAAGGACTTGTGAATGTCTGATGCTTCAGGTACTTTTTTACTGCAATGCTCTTCTCATGCAAGTGAATGCACAGTAATATATCACATTATTCTTTAAAAGAAAAGTCAATTCATTTTTTTATTTTATTTTAAAGAGAACAACAATAACGTCTGCCTGGGAAAAAAAGAAAGAATTATTATTTTAAATTTAACTCCATTCAGAAAAAAATGTGAATAAATTAGGAAATGTATTCCTAATATCTGCAGATTTTTATCTTAATTATAATTTTTTCCGTTTTTAACTTCTCTGTGAAGCTTTATTTTTGGTCCACTAGGAGGCAGTGTTTCCTATCACACAGTCATGATAACAGGTTATAGTTTACAGCTGAATTTAACCTGAATTTTAACACTAAGGATAATATTTGCTCTTTAAGAATTGACAGAATGTCTTTCACCTCTAAAGGTGAGTCTTTTTTTTATTTTTATTAATCATTGGTGTGATATGTTATGCTTAGAAGTGCAGCAACAGTGACTCCACCCACCTGGATTACTTCATATGCAGCCATAGCAACAAAACCAAAGACAATCTGACTGGGAGAAGATGATCCTCTTCATCCTCTGCTGCTTTAGCTTCCACATCACACTTGTTTCAGGTATGAAAAGTCATCCAGAAGGTTCTCTGGTCTGTAAATCAAACGGATCAAAACTCCTCACACTTGATTTCCTGTCCCCTCACAGGTTCCTCTCCAAGTGACCAAATCGTCCAGGTTCCAGCCGACATGTTCAAAAACCCCGGAGAGACGGCAAAGATCAGCTGCTCTCACAGCATCCCAGACTACGACCGCATCCTCTGGTACAAACAGTCGGAGCTTCATGGGATGAAGCTCCTGGGATACATGCTGGGAGACGACGGATATCCAGAGAAGGAGCTCAACGTGAAAATAGACGGCAGCGCAAACAGAGACAAAAACAGCACTTTAACCGTCCCAGAGCTCGGCCCAGACAGCAGCGCAGTTTACTTCTGTGCTGCTCGCTACCACAGTGCTGAATATCACTGCTGCTCGGTGCAAAAACCTCCTCATAGATGCAGCTGTGTGAACTCTGAGGTTCTGATCCTTTCAGGTTTTTCATCATAGATTAGCTTTATTTCGTTGGGACTCTTTGTCTAATTCAGTTAGTTCTAGTTAGTTTTTAGAGTTTGTTTGCTTGTGAAATATTATTCAGTTTAGTTTTTATTAGTCATAGTAGTTTTAGTTTTCTCAGACTTTTTACTTATTTCAGTTGTTGCCATTTTGTTAGTTTTGGTTAACTATGGTAATCTTGGTCAGCTCCTTCCATAACATAAAGCAGCATCTCATAGGAGAAAATCATAATTATATCTAGGGGGCGCTGTGACTCCGCCCACATAGGGCATGTCAGTGATGCTGATTGATGGTTTTAAAAGAATCGGAGCCACAGAAACGCTGAACCCCTTCAGTACCTGCAGTCAACACTACAGTCAACCTACAAGCAGCAGCATGATGTTAATCCTGCTGGTCATGATGGCTCAGATCCTGGTTGTGGTTTCAGGTAAACAGTTTTGTTCCTGCAGTCATTTGTTCTGTTGTCGTTTCCGTATTAGACGTGTTTCTGATGATAAATAGTATTTGATCAGTTCCTGTGTAATCAGTGTTCATGTACTTCGCAGGATCTTCTCTCAGCGATCAGGTTCATCAGACTCCGTTCAACATTGTGGCAAAGCGAGGAGAAGCAGCCAGAATCAGCTGCTCTCACGATATAAAGAACTACGAGGTGATCCTCTGGTACAAGAGACTAGAGGACAAACAGCTGCAGCTGCTGGGATACAGATATAAAGACAACACAAATGCTGAGCCTGGAACGGATGTGAAGCTGGAGATGGACGGGAGTGGAGATCAAGGAGAGACCTGCACTTTGACAATCAAAGAGCTGAATGAGAAAAGCAGTGCAGTTTATTACTGTGCTGCTCAGTTACCACAGTGCTGAATATCACTGCTGCTCGGTGCAAAAACCTCCCATCCTGCTGCACCTGCCTCAACTCTCCACTTTCAGTCATTTTATCAGGGACTATTTTGTCCCAATAGGATGTTTGTTAAGGAGGCGACATTTTACGATACTGGACAGAAGCTCAGCTTGTGTTTTTTAGAACGGCTTTGGAGGACGGCTGATGGCTAAATCGTGACTAAAACGAAATATTTTAGTCAAGGGACAAACACTAGAGGGCAGCATACGGCTACAGGCTAAAAGGTGATCAGTGAGTTGATTGGTTTAGACGACAAGAGGAAGTGTGATGTTCATGTTCCTCGTTGTGAAGGTTAAACAGTCACATCAACTGGACTGATAATCCAGAAAACTCAACAACATGATCGTCGTCTTCTGCTTGATGCTCAACATGATTCACGTTTTCGGTAAAATCGCCTTTTGGTTCATTTGAAACCTCGTTTTTCTATTTCTACTCCTTTAATCATTCTGGATGAAGGAGAATGAAACATTTCCCATGTTTCAACAGGCTCTTCTCTCAGCGATCGGGTCCATCAGACTCCGGCCCAGATGGTCCACGAGCCCGGAGGAAACGCCGTCATCAGCTGCAGACACAGCATCGACAACTACGATATCATCCTCTGGTACAAACACTCCACTGGCGGCCGGATGCAGTTCCTGGGATACAACAATGCTGCAAACGGATACCCAGAGCCAGACGTTGAGGTGAAAATCAGTGGCAGTGCAAGCAAAGACCAGACCAGCACTCTGACGGTGGAGGACCTGAGCGTGAGCAGCAGCGCCGTTTATTTCTGCGCCGCTAGATACCACAGTGCTTCATCTTAATGCTCCCCAGCACAAAAACCTCAAGATTAATCTTTTTTGATGTCTACTTCTTGCAGCTGCGTCGTTGCCTCTCAGAAGATGGCGGCGTGTCGTCTGAGGAACCGAAGCTCCTCCTCCTCCTTCATGAGGATCTGATAAAAGCAACAGCTGATACAACACAAATCATCAGTCCACTCAGATCCACTGGCAGCCCATTGAAAAGATGGACACTGAGAATTATCTTTGCAGTTAACGTCGCTCTGTCACATTCCATGACCAGTGAGGGTATTGTCAACAGATTGGGGAGGAAATGGCAGAGTTTTGCGAATGTTTAAATGAGAAGCAGCTGACCTGGCATCCTTGAAGTCCTGTGAGTTTTTTCCTGCAGTATTGGGTGTTTTACAGAAGATTGCAGCCGACAGATCGCTGAGATACTTTGAAATAAACAATAAAACCCCAAAGAGTTTGGCTTTAAAGCATAAAGCAGCATCTTATAGGAAAAAATCATAATTATATCTAGGGGGCGCTGTGACTCCGCCCACATAGGGCATGTCAGTGATGCTGATTGATGGTTTTAAAAGAATCGGAGCCACAGAAACGTTGAACCCCTTCAGTACCTGCAGTCAACACTACAGTCAACCTACAAGCAGCAGCATGATGTTAATCCTGCTGGTCATGATGGCTCAGATCCTGGTTGTGGTTTCAGGTAAACAGTTTTGTTCCTGCAGTCATTTGCTCTGTTCTCGTTTCCGTATTAGACGTGTTTCTGATGATAAATAGTATTTGATCAGTTCCTGTGTAATCAGTGTTCATGTTCTTCGCAGGATCTTCTCTCAGCGATCAGGTTCATCAGACTCCGTTCAACATTGTGGCAAAGCGAGGAGAAGCAGCCAGAATCAGCTGCTCTCACGATATAAAGAACTACAATACCATCCTCTGGTACAAGAGACTAGAGGACAAACAACTGCAGCTGCTGGGATACAGATATAAAGACAACACAAATGCTGAGCCTGGAACGGATGTGAAGCTGGAGATGGACGGGAGTGGAGATCAAGGAGAGACCTGCACTTTAACAATCAAAGAGCTGAGTGAGAAAAGCAGTGCAGTTTATTACTGTGCTGCCAGTTACCACAGTGCTGAATATCACTGCTGCTCGGTGCAAAAACCGCCTCCCATCCTGCTGCACCTGCCTCAACTCTCCACTTTCAGTCATTTTATTAGAGTGTTTCTGCGTGGAGTTTGCATGTTCTCAAAGTGGAAGAGTGGAGCTTCCTCCCACTGTCCAAAAACATCATTTAGGTCCACTGGTCTCTCTAAAATGTCTTTATGTGATATTTATACTAGATGTGGGTGGATTGATCCAAAATATCAACAAGGACCTACTTGATACTGATACCATGTAGGTATCGGATCGATTCTAATATGGTAAGATCGATACTTCAGCTTTAGATCCATCCATCCATCCATCCATCCATTTTCCGTCACCCTTCTCCCTAACGGGGTCGGGAGGTGCTGGTGCCTATCTCCAGCTGCGTTCCGGGCGAGAGGCGGGGTCACCCTGGACAGGTCGCCAGTCTGTCGCAGCTTTAGATTCCATCTTGAAATGCTATTTTATTATTGCACTATTGATTCTCATCTCCACCCAAGAAAAATGTTGTTTTGATTTGCTCTCAGGTGATTTTTTTTACACTGTTTATAATGTTAATATGTTATTAAAGTAATACACTCTTATGTCACACATATGACATAAGAATGCATAGCCTTGACTTATTAGTTTGTTGAATCAACTTCTGATTTAATTTTAATCTTCTGTTGTCTTTGAAATGAGTGTTAGCTCGATTTAACGATAGTGGTTCAAATCTATGGAGTTGTGGGAATCTTTTTATGTTTAAAACAATCTTTTTTTTTGTTTGTTAAATTTAAATGAGAACTCTGGTTTGGACATTAGAAAAGTACAACATTTTATTGCATGAAGTTGATTTTTGTGGATGATGCTGGAAAGTAATTTCTCTTGATGCTTTCGGTGCCAGAACGTGACGCTGCCGCCACCATGTTGAACAGAAGGACAGACGGTCCGTGTTCTTATTTTCAATAGGTGGCAGCACAGCCTCACTAAGGAGATGCTGGGATTCCAGTGACGTTCTGAAGGAGAGCAGCACTAAAACACAGCCCACTTTGAAACTTTCAGCCGCTTCCCTCAGAGTCACAGAGCGATGTGAGGTGGATTGAGCTCACGCACCTACACTGCTGTGAGATCCACTCTCACAATGATCCTCCTACTTTATATAAGCTGTTGCTTATTTTCCCTTCCAGGTGAAATATGTTTTCTGTAATTTTGCAGCATGCCTCATTGAAGTTTTTCTCTCTCTCAGTCAAAACCAACTTTCTCCACCGTTTATCTTTTTCCAGGTTCTTCGCTCGGTGACCGAGTCGTTCAGCTTCCGCCAAACGTCCTGAAAAACTCCGGAGAAGCTACTGTAATAACATGTTCACATCAAGTTCCCAACTATGATCAGATACTCTGGTACAAACAAACCGAGGGCCACCAGATGCAGCTTCTGGGGTACATGAACGTGAACGACGGCTATCCAGAAAAGGGAGTGAAAGTGAAGATAGATGGAGGAGCAACCGAAGGGAAAACCTGCAGCTTAACGATAGAGGGAGTCGACATGAGCAGCAGCGGCGTTTACTTCTGCGCTGCTAGTCGGCACAGTGCTGCACGTCTCTGCTTCTCAGTGCAAAAACCTCCAAACTGCAGGTTTCTTTCATCTGACGCCTGCAGCCATCAGATTATTGCACCTGCAGCTTCAGCCGTCAGCAGGTGTTTAGACTATATGTAAAAATATAGATTCTAATTTTTAGTACATTAGACATAACAACAGAGATCAAATGAATCAACCTTTCTACTTTTTAGTGTTTTATTTAAGTCTTACATACCGGTTTGCTTTTACCCCAAATTACTTAAGATAAAAACTGAATGACTTCACTCTCAGAGCAAGAGTCTGAAATCTGGTTTTGTGTTGGAAGTCAAATCGCCATCAAGGTGGTGAAACATGAGGGAGAAGATAAACCGACTGATTAAAATCTAATCTGTAAATTTATTGTGAAAAATGATTTCATTACAACTCTCAGAAATGCGTAACGTGATGATCAATATCCTCCTTAATGTTTTCTCCTCTTCATTTACCTCTAGCCATGTTATTCTCATTTTTAACCCTCATTTTTTTACTTTTTTTTTTTTTTAAACAAACAGTATAAACAGACAGTATAATCTTGTCCACAAGGGGGCGGTGTTTCCCAACCAGTTTTACTCTATCGATAATCAGCAAGTTGCAGGAAACAGGTGAGAGTTTGACTGAATAAATAATGAAACTTATCACAAACAAAATAATATGATCTTCATCATTTGCAAACATAAATCTATGTCACAAAATTACATTAAATAACCAACAGGCAGAATGTTTAATGTTTAACATTAAGACAGTCACGGTTCCACCTAAAATGATCTCCAGAATATTTGCTTTATTGTTGAAAGTTTCACAAAGAACTTAATCAATATTTTTACACCATGCAAGAACTTTTACAGAGATTATTCATGGCAGATGCTGCGTCGCTACAGCATGATGGAAAACCATTAACAAACAAAAAACTCAACTGAATTAATCTTTCAATATTTTTTGCTTGTTTAAAGTTTTGTGTTTGTCTAATTCAGAGTTTATGGAGTGTCTTTTACATTTCTGGCTGATCATTTCAGTTTGATCAATTTGGCAGAAGCTTGAGGCGAAGCGACCACGCCCACTTTCCTGGCTTCTTATGCAGAGAGGAAAACAGAAGCAGAACCGTTTTTAAAAGTGAGAGAAGATGATGCTGTTCATTCTCTGTGGATAAGCTCAAACATCTTACTCGTTTCAGGTAAAAATGACATGAAGAGTCAATTAAAACCATGTATTTTCCCTTCTAAAGTAATGTTGCCAGCTTTATTTCGTTAGTTTTGCTTCTTTAGATTGCCTTCCAGAGTTAAAATTCGGCTCATCAGAATGACATCGTTGGCTGTTTCTGTCGTCTGCTTCTTCAGGTTCCTCCCAGAGCGACCAGGTCGTCCAGACTCCAGTCGAGATGTTCCAGAAAACCGGAGAAGCGGCCAGAATCAGCTGTTCTCACAGCATCCAGACCATAAACCAGATCCTCTGGTACAAACAGACGGAGCATCAGATGCAGCTGCTGGGATACGCGACAGGAACCAGTCCGTTTCCAGAGAAAGGGGATGAACGTGGAGATGGCGGGGAGCGCGGATGCAAACCAGAACTGCACTCTGATCATCAAAGAGCTGAACGTGAGCAGCAGTGCCGTTTACTTCTGCGCTGCTAGTCGGCACAGTGCTGCAGTTCACTGCTGCTCAGTGCAAAAACCCGACATCAGAGTTTCTGTAATCAGAATCGCGGCTCACCTCATCCTGCACCCGCGAGAACACGGCGCGATTCGTCCCACTGGGTTTCATCCTGTAGTTCATTCAAAGGTTTTCAATTTTGATTGAGAGTTTAATCAGAGAGTGAGATTAGAAAACAGCAAAGATAAAGTCTGGCCAAGAAAACTAAAGTTAATGTGGAATCGTGAGTATCAGGATTAGTTTTATACTGATAAAGAAAGAGAAGAGATTTATATATTTTAATAAAAATTTCTAACAGATCAGTTCAATTTCAAATTCAACAATACTTTGCCTCTAAAGGGAAATAAAATAAAGGTAACACAAGGCGTTCCAGAGTCTTTAAAGAGTTAATGTAGACGTGGGTTGGCAGGACAGATCTCCTGTAGCAGTCTGTGTTGCGGCAAATTTGAAAAATCTTCTCGTGAAATTATAATTTTAAAAGTCCAACAGAGAGGCTACTGTGTTTCCTGTAAAATATGTATGAAAGTGGCACTAAAGATTATATATAACCTATATTATAACTCTAACCCCAGGCTTTGGCCTCCACAATGCCTCCAAACGTCCTCTCTTTGTTGGCAGTCCGCTATATGAAGAATATTCAAACACACAGGAAAAGAGAGAGAGAGGGAGAGTGTTGGAAGAGAAGGAAGTACTTCAAACACGTCACTGTTTTCCTCCTGTGGGAGTTTCTACAGACTCTCATACTGAACAGACCAGCATGTGATGAGTGTAGAAACACAATATCATCTGCATATAAGAGAACACCCAATGAAATCAATCACCAGCGTGAGATAAAACACCAAATCGCTGTCGTTCTGAGTTTAAGAAAAGACAATGATCATCATCTTCTGGTTAATGGCCAAAGTTGTTCCAGCTTTAGGTAAGTTTGTCGACTTTGTTCATATAAAAAGGCGTTTTTATGCATTTTATCGCGACAAGTCTTTATTTAAAGACCACACTGAACTACCTGGTTGCAGTGGTTTCTTTAAAGGAAATTGTTTACATGATTTAACAGTAATATTCCACGTTTCAACAGGAGCTTCTCTCAGCGATCAGGTCTATCAGACTCCGGCTGAGATGTTCCTCAAACCAGGCGAGGCGGCCGTCATCAACTGTTCACACTCTATCGATGGCTACGATCGGATCCTCTGGTACAAAGACTCGAGCCGCAGCCAGATGCAGTTCCTGGGGTACATGAACGTGATGTTTGGAACTCCAGAGCCGGGAGTCAACGTGAGAATCAATGGCTCCGCAAACAAACACGATCTCTGCATTCTGGAGGACCTGAGCGTGAGCAGCAGCGCCGTTTATTTCTGCGCCGCAAAATACCACAGTGCTTCATAATAATGCTCCCCGGCACAAAAACCTCGAGTTTAATCTTTTCTGCAGCTGCGTTGCTTCCTTTCATGAGGCGGCGGCGTGTCGTCACAGGCTGCCTCGGCGCTGAGGAGGAACCGAAGCTCCTCCTTCTTGAAGATGGTTTGATAAACCCAAAATCAGTAGCGTGTTCAAACAGAGGAACCGCAAAACAATAAAGAAATGTTGATCGCTGTCGTCCTGAGCGTTTATTTCAACTGGGTTCTGCTCCCAGGTGATTTTAAGATTTTAACTTCTCCACCTCTATACGATCAATTGATTCCAACAGTGCGCTGCAGTATCAATTTTCTTCTTTCTCGACTTTTCCAGGTTCCTCTCGGAGCCAGCGGGTTTTTCAGACTCCTGCCAACATCTTCAGGAGATCAGGAGGGACGGCCAACATCAACTGTTCGCACAGTGTTCAAAATTACAACATGATCCTCTGGTACAAGCAAGAATCCAGTGGACTGCTCCTGCTGGGATACGTCTACTACACGGACACCTACCCAGAGAAAGGGCTGGACGTAAAGATGGCCGGCAGCGCAGACAAAGACCAGGAGTGCATGCTGACAGTAGAAAGGCTCGACTCTAACAGCAGCGGGCTTTACTTCTGGCTGCCAGTCGCCACAGTAACACAATCCACAGACTAGTCAGTACAAAAACCTCTCAACCAGGCCTGCATGTGGCCTCCAGACTCAGAGCCACAGAAACCCAGAATAACTGTAACTTGGTGTTTCATCTCAGATTGACGAGTTATTTCCCTGGAGGTTCTCTTATGTGCAGATGAAAGTGGTTTTAGGATGTTTATTTTTTTTTTAAAGAAAATAATTAAGTATATTATGTGCTGGTTGAGTTCAATATGTTTAGTTATTGAGTCCTGCAGTCAGAACCAAACATGGAGAAGCAGCATTCAGCGTCTGTGCACCACAAATCTGGAACAAACTTCCAGAAAACTGCAAAACAAACAAACAAACAACAAAAAAAAAACCTTTAAACCAAGGCTTTAACACACTTGTTGCTTTTGAGTCATGATGAATAGAACATTGGTCAACATATATTTGATCTATATTTTCTTGATTTTGATGTGGACATTTGACCAGATGTAACATTTATTGCTCGTTTCAAAACTGGTGATTGGATTTCATGGTGTAAAGAACTTAAACTGCCTTTTTGCTCAAATGTTAAACACATATAACCTGGACTTGGCTTGTTGATACGTCATTGGTTTCCTCATGTGACAGAGGAGGAGCCACAGTAAGACCTGTCACTCCGCCTCAGACTGGAACGGGTCTTCTAGGTTTGTTGTGATCCAGACCGTTTGAGCTTTTCGGATCAAACCGACCGAGAAAAGTAAACATCATGATCGCCATCGTCTGCTTCATCTGTCATGTTTTGCTTGTTTCAGGTGATTGTATTTCTGCTTGCGATCCATCTGATTTCATGTGTACATTTACAGTTTTGTCAATGAAAAACTAAATAAAATCAACAGGTTCTTCTCTCAGTGACCAAGTCCATCAGACTCCTTCTGAAAAGTTCTGCAAAAGCGGAGATAAACCCCAAATCAGCTGCAGGCATGAAATTCAGGACTACACCCGGATCTTCTGGTACAAGCAGTCGACGGACCACCAGATGCAGCTCCTGGGGTACATGAACGTCAACGACGCCAATCCAGAGACAGGAGTGAGTGTGGAGATGACGGGGGAAGCAACTAAAGGGAAAACCTGCATCTTAACGATAGAGGGAGTCGACACGAGCAGCAGCGGCGTTTACTTCTGCGCTGCTAGTAGGCACAGTGCTGCACGTCTCTGCTTCTCTGTGCAAAAACCTCCAACAGCAGATTTCTTTCATCTGAGGCCAGCAGCTTGCTGATCGTTACAGCTGCTTCATTACCTCCAGCTAACACTGTTAAAGCTAATAAAGGCCAGAGGTGTGCAGAGGAGCAAAAAGCAATTGTTCTCAAGTAAGAGTAGCACTATTTCAACCTAATTTTACTTAAGTAAAAGTGAAAAGTTGCAAGAAATTCAAGCAAGAGTTTAAAGGAAAAGTGTTTGATTTGATATTTGAGAAATTGCATCCTCAAATATAAAGTTATGGGAACGTTTTGGTGTTTTAAGGATCAAAACGTAAATAATTCACGCCACAAAATAACATTTTACCACATCAATTTATTTGTATAGGGAACCATCAGAAACTTGTCGGCGTGTTTCTGCGTCCGATGAACTTTTGGCAAAGACGAGTTTGTTCTTCTTTCAGTGAAGTCGCTCACAGTGGCTGGAGGACCCAGAGACGTCGTTAGCAGCCGGGAGTCAATAAATAAAGTTGCCAAACAGAACATGGGAGTTAAGAGTTAGGGCCTGTTTTATTTATAAGTATTTGCACAACTTTGTGTTGCTTTATTCTATAAAATCCCGATTGAAAACATTGCATTTTTGTTGCAGTAATTTGACATCACTGGACATAAACGGTTTTTGTGAGAAAAGTTTGTTTCCTTGCAAATATATACCTTTAATTTGGAATTTCACAGCACCAATGTAGATTTAATCTTTATGTAGTTTCACATCCTACCATTAGGTGGCAGCATACTCTATTTTAAGGCAATGCTGCTGTTTCAGTGTTGAGAAGGACAGTAGACAACTTGCCTCCTCTGGGCCTGGACGCTTTTAGGTTGACGTTGGGATCATTGTGACTGTATTGACTTGACCGATTACAACACAATGATTCTTTTCTTTTGTATCAGCTTTGATTTCTTTCTCCTTTCAGGTAGAACAGTTTCTAAACTTTCCCACAGACATTTTAAATGCTGCTCCACAACATGTAAAGGTTTCCGTCTAACTGTCTGGTTTTGTTCTCCTTTCCCAGGTTCGTCTCTCAGCGACCAGGTCTTCCAGGTTCCTGATCACATCCTTGGAAAGCCGGGGGAATCCGCCACCATACGATGCTCACACTCTATTCCGAACTACGACCGGGTCCTGTGGTACAAACAGTCGACCCAGCTCCAGTTCCTGGGACACATGTACAAAAACATGGATAATCCCGAAGCCGGGCTGGGTGTGAAGCTGGGTGGGAACGCGGAAAAAGACCAGAACTGCACTTTAACGCTCGAAGTTCTCCACCCAAACAGCAGCGGGGTTTACTTCTGTGCCGCTCGCTTCCACAGTGCTCCACCTTACTGCTCCTCAGTGCAAAAACCTCCCCTTTGTTTCTGTTATTAATATGGCTCACGCTGTCACACAGCTGAGTCTAATGAGATGTTTCTCTCTCTCTAAAAGGGGAGGATCCTCTTGAAGCAACACAGTGTTTAACCTCCCTCAGAAATTCAGTGCAACATTTAGACCACACCAATGGGAGCCAACATGATATCTCACGTTACGATCACATTTCTACTCTTTCTGTCAAAGAAGCGAGGTATCGCCCCAAAGCATCAGATCGGGCTTTTCCGTTTGTTGATTCAAACACTTGAAGAGTTGCTGAATGTCCTTCTGTCTCCTCACAGGTCTCTGCCAGGACGTCGCCCAGGACCCAGCAATCAGCTGGAGCTTTGAGTCCAAGTCCGCAGAGATGAAATGCAGCCACAAAAAAGATATCACTTATAACCAGATGTACTGGTACCGGCAGCGGCCGGGGGAGACCATGACCCTCGTCGTGTACATGATGTTGGGTGGGCAGCCAGACTACGGAGAGAACCTGCAGAGCAAATACTCGGTCGTCAAAGACACAGCAGAGACCGGAGCTCTGACTGTGAAGAACCTGCAGCCTGAAGACAGCGGCGTTTATTTCTGCGCTGTCGGCAAAACACAGTGATGTGAGGAAACACGACAGCTGAACAAAAACCCGACTGACAATAAAACAAGAGTTCATCAGAGACCCACGTTGTGCACTGTTGTGACTGTCCAGTAGGTGGCAGTGAGGCTCAATAAATGAGAAGCCTGAACTGTAGTGAAGACACTTGCCTTTACAAACACACAGACTCTCAATAGAAAGGGCTTAAGGTGGATTTGAACCATCATTTTCAGTTTTATCACTGAAAAATGTGTCATAAAAAACATTTCCATGTACTTTGTTCAAGAACTATCAGCATTATGCTTTGAATTTAGATGAACTTTGATTGACTCCTTTGACTCGGTGATGCTCATCACTTCCGCTTCCTGTTGAGCTGCAGGCCGACTCCCCGTCACGTCATTCATCATCACCTCTGAAACTCCAGAAACTTTCATCAGCTGCACACTCAACGGTTCAGTTTGCTGCAAGAACCATCCAAACAACAAATGTTCACTTGAGCAAGAAAAATGAATCAGATTTTTACCTTATTTTTTCTTGCAGGTAATTTTTTTATTATTTTTTTTTACCCCAGAATAGTAAGAATTGAGGATTTGTTTCCCCCGACCAGAATAATCAACATCTTCTCTCCCACTGCCAGGTCTCAGTTTGGGGCTGGAGGTCCATCAGTCTCACTCTGATCTCTTCAAAAGAACCGGTGATAAAGTTCACATTTTCTGCACCCATGAAAGAACCGACTACAGAGTGATGCTCTGGTACCAACGCTCGCCTGGAGACACGGCCATGAAGCTCATCGGATATTTGCACTACGACAAGTCGACTATGGAAGACGGGTATAAACAGGGCTTTGGGATCTCTGGAGACCTGGGAGGAGATACGGCGAAGAACGGATCCCTGACGATAGAAACCGTGAATCAGAGTCACTCTGCTGTTTACTACTGTGCTGCAAGAGAAGCACAATGACAGAAACGCTCTCTGCACCTTTACAAAAACTGCGCTGTGTTTTTATATCGCCAGTGGTTATTGTAGAAAACTGACACCTGCTTGTGGTTGTAAAGAAAACTCCTGAAAATGTGTGAAAGCAGAAGATTTAGATTTCCTATTCAGAGAGAAAATAAAACATTATAACAGAAATAAAAACAGCTTTAGAAAAGAATCAGCATTGCTTGCACAGGAATCAGGATCCTCCCAACCACAATCACACGCTATAGCTCAACTATTCCTTCAAAATAAAAGTTTGCACATCTGAATCCCTGCATTCTCTAACTTTGATTATTATTCTACAATTTCAAAGAAGCTTCGAAATTAGTGCATTTCGTAAAGCTGCAATGGAAACTGTTTTTTCACAACACACAAGTCACATGATCAACAACCAGACGTTACTGCTGGTGGAAACGACAAAGAAGACAACAGGAAGTGGTGGGATGATGATGGCGCAGCGCATTTTAATGACTTGTCGCCTGAACAGACTTATACACGCGTCATCTTAACTACGTTTCTTATTTAATGGAAAGACCAGAAGTGGGGAAATTGTTTTGTTTTTTTCTTTTTCAGATCAGCAGAATGTCGACAAAGTTTTGCACACATTTGTAATGGAGACGCAGCCGGAGTTGCCAGTCAGACTCTCATCTCTACGGTCGTCCAATGGCTGCTGGAGACAGGCATCGTCCAACTCTGCAAGGACAAGCAGGGACAGACCATAAATGCATCTCTGTCTGGGGTTTGACTGGTTGGAGATTCCTTACAGTCCAGATTAACGTTTCTAAAAATCTTGAGCATCTGAGATTAGATTTGAAACAGAAATCTGCTCGCAAGCTGAGCTTTGAGTCTTTTGACGCTAAGGGGTGGCGTTTCAACGTCACTTCCGTTTCCTCTTGAGGATGACTGTCTCTGTTGAACAGTTGCAAATCTTTCAGCTGCACACTCGACAGTCGACCCGAATGCTGCGTAACGTTTCTAAGAAGTTTCTTGACACTGAGGAGGAAACATGATCTGCATCTTTGTCTTCTCGTGTCTCGCAAGTAATTTTGCTTCAGAACAGCGTCGTCTTAAATGATTGTTTCCTTAGGAGGTGAAATCAGTTGTTATATCTCCATCTTCTCTCCTGTGCTCAGGTCTCAGTTTGGGGCTGGAGGTCCATCAGTCCCACTCTGAACTCATCAAAACAGCTGGTGACAAAGTTCGCATTTTCTGCACCCATGAAAAAACCGACTACAGACAGATTCTCTGGTACCAACGGAGACCTGCAGAGACGGCCTTGAAGCTCATCGGATATTTGTACTTCAAAGATGCGACTATGGAAGACGGGTATAAACAGGGCTTTGGGATCTCTGGAGACCTGGGAGGGGATACGGCGAAGAACGCATCCCTGACGATAGAAACCGTGAATCAGAGTCACTCTGCCGTTTACTACTGTGCTGCAAGAGAAGCACAATGACAGAAACGCTCTCTGCACCTTTACAAAAACTGTGCTGTGTTTTATCATCGGTGGTTTTCATGGACAAATGATTAAACGTCGTTCAAGCACCTGCTGCTGTGGTTGGGAAGACGGAGGATTCAATACACAGACTGAATATCTGAGTCGTGTTGCTGGAATTAAACATTTTTACCACCGACTGAAAACCTACTGTTGCCCGCTGCACACACAAATACATACAAACATTTATATACAACGACATCGCTGCATTTATGTGACTTTTAAAATATATATTCTTTTGCAAATGAAGGCTTCATATTCAATTAGGATTTGAAACAAATGTCAGAGGCAGTTTTTAGAATAAACAAATGTCCATTTTTCTCAAACATGTCTAGAAATAATACAAACTAAATAACGGCGTTTATTCATACAATATTCCAAGCTTATGTATTTATTTGCTTCAGTTTTGTGCATCACCACAGCACCTCCTGATTCTGTTCACTTCTCATCCAGTTTCTTTCCATTTCATGCTTTTTTCATTTTTTTTCCTTTTACAATGTCTAATTATTATGGTTGTTACCTTTGACCTTTGTTTCATTTTCTGTTTGCACGTGTTTACGCCAGCAGGGGGCGCTCTAAACCTCAAGTTTTGTGTGGCCTTCATTTTTTGCACAAAGGCTTCTGATAAAAATATGTAACACTGTTTAAAGTAACGCTTCATTCGTTATAAAGTGGGGACCATAAAAGCGTCTGCTCCTGGTCTGTCATGTGACTCTGATGTCATTTCCTCAAGTCTCTTCCTGTTTCTCATCCCACTCGTCATCATTTCAGCGAAATCACTTTAAGAAAAGGAGCAAAATGATTTCATTTTTAATTCTCTGTTCCCTCACAGGTATTGTGAACAAATCACTTCCTCTCACAAACAAACTCTTGCACATCTTATGTTTCCCTGCTGATTATTATTCCTGCTCCTTCTCCACTTGTATCCACTCAGCTTGATTCTACTTGGTTACCAGTATTGAACTGGGCCGATCAGACCAGGTTCTGATCGGCTAGAAGGCGGAGTCACTGGTGTATTTGGTGTATTTTGGAGTTCAGGCCAACGCTAAAAGCTCCTCACTTCCTGTCTCTCCTGTCAAGGTAAAGACACAGCTTTACCATTCAACATGAAGCCATCTCTTGTCTTCATCACCATCGCCTTCTGGATTGAAGGTATAACTCATTTATTAATAATCAAAGCAGCATTTTGTTTTACAGTTTCGACCTAGCAAGGTAAATTTGTAGATTTGCGACTGCCGTTGATTCAACTTACTCCTAAAAATCTGAACCTTCAATCTTTGCTCAGGAGTCTACCTCAGCAAAGAAAAGCAGGTGTCTCAGTTCCCGGCGGACGTTCTGGTCCTACCGAACGACAACATCAGCCTGACCTTCACTCATTCGATCCCGAACTACGACACGATCCTCTGGTACCAGCGCTCACCGGGAGACACCGCCCTGAAGCTGATCGGCTACGTCTATTATACAAACGACGTTGTGGAGTTGGGATTTGAAAGGCACTTTCGGATCAGAGGAGACGGAGAGAAGATGGCTCATCTTCACCTCCTGAACCCGAGACACCCTGAGGACAGCGGAGAATATTTCGGGGCCGCACGTCAGCACACAGTATTAAAAGAGAGCGACTCTGCCGTACAAAAAACCCTCCAGAGTGATAAAGACGGCAACCGCAGCCCAGCAGGAAACCAGAGGCACGTGACAGCAAATGAAACAAAAACCTCAAGCCTTGAGTAAAATCAGTAAATAAGAGGCTACATTTGTTCACTGTTATTCTCTATGTCCTTCCTGTTGGACACTCAGCCTCCCACAACCGGCTCTTCATTTGGTTTAGAGCTCAAAACTCCAGATAAAACCAAGACGCTGTCCTCCACCAACCTGCAAATATTTCACATGTCAACACAAATATGGTGACATAATTAATAATTGGATGGTGACATAATTAATAATTGGACCACATATGCTGCTATTGTTGTATAACGTCATGAAACCATGAACTCTCTTGTAAAATAGATGGTGAAACTCACTTTCCTGTCCAAACACAACGGTTGAAATGCATTGTGTCATTAATGTACGACTGATTTACTCACTGAAACTCTGCAGCTTCATGTTTTTCCTCGATTTAAGCTGCGAATAAACTCTATTAGTGGTTAGTAACTCACACGCTCTAAAACACAGACACACGCAATAAGAATAAGAATAATAGTGGTTACAGTGACTCAACACTTCAACTGCAAAAACGAATGAAAATAATTTATATGTTTCTAGTGGATTGAAACGATGAAAAGATGAAAAGATGAAAAGAGAGCCACTCCTCTTCATCTCTGTTTGACGCTTCAAAATGTGTCTGTATGAGATTTGTTTGAATTTCAGCTGTTAAAGCTGCACATTTCCACTCCAAAATGTTCATTAAACTGAACCAAAACAAAATGAATCCAAATTACCGCCAGTATTACTGGTTAAAATCAAACAGTCGACTCCATCGGTGGCATGTTGCTTACCAGAACTTCATTTTCATTCAAGACACAAAGTTTGTAGAAGAAAAAAAAAAACCTGCAAAAGTGCAATAAGTAAATGTTTCAGTTCATGCTGGTTAAGATGAATTATTTGCTGAAGTACTGAGACTTTACTTCCTGTCACGTGGTCACATGACTTCTTGTTCAGTCGATCTCTGCAGCTGCTGCACTCAGATCAGGGCCGCTCATCGATGACATGCTGCTCAGGGGGCTTTTTCTGTCCCTGCTGGTGTCCTCTGGTGGGTAGCAGGTTTGGATTTCACTGAAGAATCGAAATACATTGATACATTTATATATCTGAGCCTGGCAGCACGTTGAAACTCTCCTCTCCCGTTTGCTGCAGGTCTCTCTGTTACGGTGCTCCAGTCTGCAGATCAGTTCGTTTCCTCGGATGCTGATGCGACGTTGGAGTGCAGCGTGGGCGCCGGGTACTCCATGAGCAGCTACACCATGCTCTGGTACCGACAGAACCGCCCCGGGGCTGAGATCCAGCTCCTTCTCACAGAATATGAATCAACGGCCGGGCGCTACCGTTCGTCACACGAAGCTGCGAATAACAAATTTTCTCTCAGCATTCCGGGCCTGACGGTGAACGACAGCAGCACCTACTACTGCGCTGCCAGGCACAGTGACGCACTCACAGCAAACACTCGTACAAATACATGACTGACTGCGACTGAGGCAGGAAGGAGCTGCGGCTCCACTCATCAGGACGTGATAAAGGATTATCTGTTCCTCGCCACGTTGTAAACTGACTCAAAGCTTTGTTGTATATTTTTAGGGAGAAGTGTTGCACAGCCAACCTTCGCTTGGCGTACAGAAAACCTCACATTTAGCTTTTTTCATGTTTTGTTATTTGAAATTTTGTCACACTTACACGTTTCACATCATCAAGAAACATCGAACAATGACCTGACTGAACACACAAAACTGTTCTCACGTTTTTATGTAATTTAAGTCCTGACAACTTTTCCACTTCCGACACACGTATCAACGCTGCCGCCTTTGAGAGTCGGCCGATACCGATATCGACCCGATGTGATATCAGCATCTGGCCGTGAGTCATATTTTCATCAATGACTTTGTGGTCTGGATTGCTTTGATCAAGGGATGTTACTCAGAGGACAATAGTTAATAGTAGATATGAAAACGATGAAGTGCTTCTAACTGAGATTTTAACGCAGTCTGAAATAATTAAATACTCGTTTTTTTTGGCTGATATCGGACCAATTTTTGATAACGGATCGGGACAATCGTTGGTAAATGAATGTTTTGCATGTCTGTTTATCTTCTAGGATGCCAGTGGTGTCCGATTAAATCCCAGCTCTGAGCATTTTGGACTGGGCTGCAAGATCGAGGTATTTTCTCAAATGATCTAGTAACTGCAGAAGATCCATCAATGCAGAATAAACTTCTGTTCTGGAGATCTAGCAACTATCTCATGTTGTGAATCCAGACTCTCACGCTATTTCTGACTTCTTCACACCCCCAGTTAGTAAGGAAAGCAAATTGATTTTAGAGTAACGAAAGTCTCCTCTGAACCAACATCCCAGAGGTTTTGGTGAAAAGCTTTAGCTGCAGTTGCAGCTCGTTGGCCACCAGGTGTCTCCAGCTGAGCAGAGGAGATCAATAAAGGCTCTCTGGGAGGGAATAAGAAAAGTCAGAGGATGTGTGAGTAGCAGAGGTTACAGCTGAAGCGGTCGCATCTAATTTTGTATCTATAATGAATCCAGCAAAGAATTTGGTCTTGGTCACACTAATGATCTGTGTGGGTAAGAACATCTATCAGCTCAGAGTCTGTGATTTTTCAAAGTAATGATGATTTTTGTTTCTTTGTTTTTGCAGGCGTTTCCATTGGTCTTATAATTGATCAACTTCCATCTGTATTGCCTGAAGTCGGGCAACAGACTGTGAATTTGAAATGTGAACAAGACGACAATCAGTACCTGAACATGTACTGGTACAGGCAGCTAAGCAGCAGCAGCAGCATGGAATTGGTGGCATACTCCGTCGGTAAAGACATTTCAACTATCGAAGCTCCGTTTAAGGACACCAAGTACTCCATGTCCCGTCCGTCGACGCTCAGCTCCACGCTGCAGATCAACAGGTCGATCCTGGAGACTCGGCTGTTTATTACTGCGCTTCCAGAATGGCACAGAGCTTCAAAAAGCATCGAGAGCAATGCAAAAACCTCAGCAGAACATTTCTATTAATGTGGATTCAGAATAGGAAGGGAAAAAACATGTTCCTTGATGCACACTGTCATGTTTCTGCAGCACCACAAAATTTTTCATTTGCTTTGATTCTTTCCTCAGTTTGACAGGGGATTAAGATCTACAGATTATCTGTAGAAGAAGAGTGCCCTCTTCTGGCTATATGTGTAATTACAACAAGGCTAGAATGCCATATTGAAACAATTTCTCATTCGATTTGATTCAAAAATACTTTTTCAATCCCAAAGAGGAATTAAATGTGGCTGTAACTCATGGTACTTTAAGATCCTTCAAGGAGTTACAGTAGATTGTTGCTGGCAGTCCTGTAGCAGTCTGTGTTACAGGGAATCTTTTATATATGCCATATTTTCCGGACAATAGAGCGCACCTCACGATGAGCGCAACCCACAAAGTTTTAAAAAATAGAAGAACTAATTTCAACTTTCAACGTTGAGAAAGTTTTGTTCGGACTCTGAAAACATAGTTTCTGTTTTATTGTCATCGTTCCAATTTGATCTTTTGATAACACAACAACCTTAAACTCAATACACACATCAGTAGATGTTCTCTCTCTGCTGACTGATTGGCTGCAGAGTCGTGACCAGCTGACGTGTCACTTCCTGTTTATGCCTCCAAACAAACAAAAGCAGCTTCCTGTCCTCTGCTCTGCCTTCTTTTCTTAGTCGACCCAGAAATAGCAGCAGGCAGCTTGGAGCGGCTCCAGCGTCAAGTGGGCCCGACCTCCACAGCTGCTCCCACAGAGACTCACAGATGGAGGCTGAGATACAGAGAGGCTGGCTGGGGGGAGGGGAGAGACGGAGGAGGCAGGTTTTTGTGTGATGCTTTTTCACCGTGGGGACAGGGGGCCACGGTGATACAATCCCATAGAGCCGCCGTACAAAAACCTCCTGCCATTAACTTCCATCATGTGGACGGCTGAGTGGCTCTCAGAGAGCAGCAGCGGGAAGCAGGTGGAGGTGGGCAGGGTGGAGGCTCAGCCAGGCCTTAAGAAACACTTTAATATGTAGAAAGTGAACCAGAAGCAGCTTTTATTAACACATGTTTGAGTTTACACATGGAGCCGTTGGGTCGTGTGTTCCTCAGGGTCAGAAATCAAAGCTTCTTTAAACGTTATGAAGCTCATCCTGCAGGTTTGACCTTCATGATGACCTGGGCTTTTACAGCCAGTCTGAAGGAGAAGATTCTGGAAAGTTTGGAGACTTTTTGGTCCAGGAGAGATTCAGTGTGACACTGGAAACGAAGCTTACTTTGGAAAAGGAACCAAACTCACAGTTTTAGGTAAGTTGGATTCTCACATGTTCAGGTTTAGATTAGATTTAAAGTGAACACAAAGGTCAGGTGGGAATAAAGAAAAAGTCTTAGAGTTTAAAAGTTCAGACGTATTAACCTGAAGTTGAAGCACTGTGACCTACACTGATCCTGCTTACTTTGGCCAAGGAACCAAACTCACAGTTTTAGGTAAATATGTCACTTTAATTACAGAGTTTTACTGAGTAATACTTTGATTAGGACATCTGTACAGACAGACGTGTCTTTGTAAAGTTAATTCTGGTAGAAAAACAGGTTCATGTTCAATATCACTGCACTGTGACAATGAAGAAGCTTACTTTGGCCAAGGAACCAAACTCACAGTTTTAGGTACGTTTATCTTCTCACATGTTCAGTTCTTTTCGTTATTAGGAAACTGAACAGTTCAGTAAAGAATGAATCTTTAGTTCTGACATATTGCGCTGAACTCAGAGCACTGTGACCAACAGAGATCCTGCTTACTTTGGCCAAGGAACCAAACTCACAGTTTTAGGTAAATGTTTCACTTCATCATAGAGTTTTAATGTATAATACTTTGACTAGACCCTCTGGAGGCTTTATTAAGTTAAATGTGAGAGGCAAACAGGTTCATGTTCAGTATTGCTGCACTGTGACAACGCCAATGAAGCTTACTTTGGGAAAGGAACAAAACTAACAGTTTTAGGTGAGTAAAAGATGCATGAAAAGCAGCTAAAATCCAAATTTTTTTCTACAACGTTAGCATAGAGACAGCGTTGTTAGTCATAGTTCAAGTCCAACTCGGCACTTTTTGACATTAAGCCGAAGCTCTGTGCCAACAACGAAGCTTATTTCGGGCAGGGAACCAAACTGACTGTTCTGGGTGAGTGAAACGTTATTTTTCACATCAAATAAAGATCAGAAAGTAGTAATAGAAGAAATATACGTCTCAGATTGAAGGGAGGTTTAAATGTTAGTCGGTTGAATCCATTTCCAAAGTAACATCCTGCACTGATCTGCTTCACTGTGGCTCTGGTTACAACGAAGCTTTCTTCGGAGCAGGAACCAAGTTAACGGTTCTGGGTAAATACGATTTTAAACTTTGTGTTTTTGTTGTTCAAATTACGTTATTTGACAGAACAAAGTCAAAAGAGATGGAATAAAGAGAACCATGCCGCTCGCTGGACGGTTTCAATCCAGTTGATAAAAATGAGGTCGCCGTAGCTTTAAATAAAAGCTCGAGGTTAAGAAGCAGTCGAAGCAGAAACCTGAGCGGTTTTGGGTGCCGACGCTCAACACTGTGACTCTGGTTATGAAGCTTTCTTCGGCGCAGGAACCAAGTTAACCGTTTTAGGTAAGAAACATCCTGGACGAGGTCAACTAAAAGGTGAAAACTTAAGAATCACACTGAGTATAGAAATCTGCTTGGCTGGATGTAACGTGAATGAAAAGAATCTGCTGATCCGGAGCTGAGGAAAGTTTCAGCTCTGCTTTTTACCATGAAGCTTGAACACTGTGTCAGTACGAAGCTTACTTTGGTCAGGGAACCAGGCTGACCGTTCTCGGTGAGTGAAACTCCTCAAATCCTAAAAAGATGTTTTCGTGCAAAACCAACATTATTCAGACCAGATGTTTGATGCAAAGGAAAAAGGCTACATTTGTTCCACGAAGGAAAGTATGAAGCTATGAATTCACACAGCTGATGAGTTTTTAGCACAGAGGAACAAACTCACTGCTTTAAGGAAGAAACTCAAATGTATTGGTAGAAAAATAATAATAATTTGGTGGCAAATAGTTCCAAAGGCACTTAGAAAAACTCTGATCTAAAGGGAAAAATAGATTTTGGTGATAAAGAGTTTGTTTTGGGTCTAAAATTATGTTTGGGTGTAAAAGAGGTAAAAGGCAGCAGGTTTTTCCTGCAGCCGTTGATCAGTGTGAACAACTATGATCCTGCTTACTTTGGAGCTGGAACCAAACTCACTGTTTTAGGTAAGAGAAATGACCAAAAGATGTATATATATAAAGTGTGCAAATGATATCAAATTGTTTGATTTTTAATTCTTCCTTTTTGTATTTCTGCATGGGTAGAAAATAATTAACTTCAGTACAGAAAGAGAGAAAGAGAGAGAGAGTTTTTCTCATTTAATGAAACGGCGTCCGTTTTAGTTTTGATGTATTTAAAGTTCCAAAGATGTGAAGGGATATGCTAAAACAAAATCTGAAAATAAAACATCAAAGGGAGACAAATTCTGCCTCCGTCAGTTTTTCTGGTTCTTGTATCGTTTGTTGGGTTTTCTGCCTGCGACTGAGTTTTGTGCTCCGGCTCTGATCCTGCTTATTTTGGAGAGGGAACCAAACTCACAGTTTTAGGTAAGAAAAATCAGCAAAATACATGTTTAAGTTTAAAAAGAATATTAGTCAAATATAATTTTTTAAAATTTGCTTAAAACGTTAGAAACTAGTAGATTTTAGGGAAAAAATGGCATCGTTTTCATCCGTACCAACAGCTGTTAGTCTATGAAATCCAAAGATTTTCGCCTGTTAAAAAGCAACGCGTGTTACTTTTGTTCTTCTTACTTAAAGTCCCAAACGTGTGAGGGGATATGCTGTAAGAAAATCTGAAAACATCATTGAGTGATACATTTTGCGTTTGTCAGCAATCTGGTTCATGTTTTGGGTTTGAGTGTTTTGGGTTTTCTGTCTGTGACTGAGTTCTGCGCTCCGATTCTTATCCTGCTTATTTTGGAGAGGGAGCCAAACTCTCTGTTCTTGGTGAGAAGAAAATACTAATAAAAGAGAAAATCAGTCCTGATTTCTGATAGTGTTTCAGATTTTGACCATGCAGGTCTGAGGAACTATTTTTTTGTCGTCTTTTTTAATAAACAGAAGCAGAAGTCACTGAACCAACGGTGGAAATCCTTCGACCTTCGCCCCGTGAGTGCAGAGACCAGAAGAAGGAAGAGGGCATAAGGAGGAAGACCCTGGTGTGTGTGGTGTCTGGTTTCTACCCGGATCATGTCAGCGTGTTCTGGCAGCGCAACGGCCAGAACATCACCGATGGCGTGGCGACTGACGCCACCGCCACGAAGAATGAAAGCTCAAAATTGTACTCCATCACCAGCAGGCTGAGGCTGAAGGCCAAGACTTGGTTCAATCCTGACAATGAATTCACTTGTCAAGTCAGATTCTTTAATGGAATGGGCTACGCAAATTTCACAAAATCCATTTACAGTACGTCACTTTCAGAAAACAATCCTCCTTTAGTGACTTTTTATGCTTCAGGTTTAGTAATGGTGTCGTCATTTTCTTTCTTTTCTGTCTTTCAGCAAATGAATCAGATACGGGGATGACACGAGGTAAAAAATACAAATCACTTTAAGTGTGTTTACGCTTGCCAACAGGTCGGCCATTCGCCTGCACAGCTCTAACGTTTCCTCATCTCCCTGCAGAGAGATACTTGAGGATCACCCAGAACGCCAAACTCTCCTACAGCGCCCTGATCCTGAAGAGCTGCCTCTACGCCGCCTTGGTCTGCCTTCTGGCCTGGAAGCTTCAGGTCTGCAGCTTTATCTAAACTTCCCGGCTACAACCTGAAATGATCTGTTCTGCTGTTAGTTTGAAACGGATGCAACCAGGTCAGATTAGCAGCAGGACAGACGTGGAAGCAGCTGTGGGAAAGTGACAGCAAAGGCAACAAGAAGAACAAAAACAGCACAAGTACAACTGACTGCTGATGAGAGGATTGATGCAAAGAGTAAAATAAACTCTGTTTCAGTGTATTTACATAAAGTTGTTATATGATTTGATTCATATAAATGGTCAAAATAAATAAATGATGTAAAGACAACAGTGGAACCACCAGGCTGGTGGAAGGGCAGCGCTATCAGTACAGTTTACCATACGTACACAGAGGTGAAAACTAGAAAAAACTGGCAAAATTTGGAGCTTCAAAGATATTTTATATCGCAAATCAGGTAAAAAAAAAAAAAACTACGTTTGAAAGAAAATCTAAAGAGAATAAAGACTTATTTCAAAGTCGACGGCCATTTTGACTCTCGCTGTAGGAACTCATCTTATGAAATTCTAATTGATTTTTTTGGTTTTGGTGTGATAATGACTTTTTTTTTTCTTCCTGTTTGTTTTTGCAGAGTTCACCAAAAAAACAGAAGCAGTGAGAGCCGACATCTTCGGGAGAAACATCTTCTTTTTTTTTCTATTGTTATTTTTAGCTTCTGTAAATGAAATGCGTGAAAATGGCAGGTGGAGACGTCCAACCTGAGCCTAACAATCTGAGTATTAAAAACATGCAGGGTTTCTTGTTGAAAGGCAAAAAGTCTCTCTGTGTTTTTGTCCAGCGCTTCCCATGTGATCTTTTTATGTATTTTCTCAATAAAGACAAGCAAGCAAATTTTTCGTTTTGCGATGATTTCATTCTCTCTCTTCTCGTCACTTGTTCCAAAGACGGTGCTGTTAGTTTGTCTGTTTTCCGAGAAATCCTTTTTTTTTTTCTCAGCACGAAGCTGAAACCCAGTCATAATGAGAATCTTAGTTAAAAAACAAAAAACATTATCAGCTTTTTGACTACTTAAGAACAAATATCTTAAATTATCTCCAGGTTACGTATAAATATTCCAGTTTTCTTTGCATGTAGTGAGATGGTTGCTATGGTTTCCATTCTCTGGAGCTTTGTCAGAGAGAGCGCTCTGCATGTGAGAACAGGAAGTCGGGGTTCTGATGCGAGCTGCTGCAGAGCGACAGGATGCGGTGGCAGAGCAGCCCGCTGAGAAACGCAGCCTCGCAACCTTCGACCTTTACCGCAACCTCCGGCTCTATGACTGCACCTGCACCGCCTACGCATACACACACACACACAGACACACACACATGCACTCACTCACGCTGTGTGTGTCGGAGCAAACAGCTGGCGCAGGCTCCATTTCTGTCTCAACTGAAGCTCAAAACCAAATGTGTCTCTATATGTGTCACAGCAGCTGCTGCTTAAGGTGATCTGGGGTGAAACCTTGAAATGAGTTCATTTATTTTAAATTTTATATATATATGTAGTTTTTTTTCTACTGTGTGTGCAGAATACCTATTAGAAAAAAAGTTACCAGTAATTTTACGGTGGAGTTTTGGTGTTTTACCATATAATTTAGAAGTTTTGTTTTGTTTTATTTATTTACTCTTTTTTTTTTTGACAGTGTATCGTCCTTGAATCATCCTCAAACATTTTAATTTAAATTTTTCTCGCTTCGAGTCAAACCGAGAAGGAAATATCTGTTACTTGAACAAAAACACGTTTATTCTGAAAAAAACAAAAACAAAAAAAAACAACAGGAAACACGTGTGAGGCAGCAACAGACTCAGGTTTTCTCTGACATCTGTTGTCTGATTCTACTTCTCCTACTAAGAGCTGTCGCAAAATATTCCTCCACATAAAAACATCATATAGTAAAGAGAATTTGGAAAAACAACCAATACATGTTACATTTTTGTTCATTAAATTACAGATTACAGTGCAAAATATCATTTTTGTTAAAATACCATGCGAAATAATTCATCGCTCTTTAACCTTTTCACTTTTTGTCACATAGTATGAAGTGTAACGTTTGTAAAACATGCACAGCATACACAAAAATCTTTTTTTGTCTTGGACTGGCTCAGCTGCTCTGTAAATCTTTACTTTGCATACAAACCCTCAACGCATGACAGAAACTAACTGAAAAGTTTTCTTCCACATGGACAGGAAGGCCGGTTCAAACATGTTGCAGGGTGCAAAAGCGCTGAGGAAAAGCAGCTGGACAGTGACTTTAAAACAACATCTATGTGTTTGAATTTCCCAGTCAAAGTCCAAGTTTGAGAACTGATGTTTACAAATCACCAACCGTCTCTGAGAAAAATGGGTTAAAGTAGCAGTGGGTGAAAAGAGAAGCCTTGCAGCTGCGACTGCAGGAAAGTGTGGAGCTGCAAACCGTTTGCTCACGATGGATGCTAATCCTGTTTTTTTGCAAAAAACGTTTTATTTTTCTTTCCACTGTAAAGTCTTATTTTGTGTCGGCCTGTTGCGTAAACTCCTGTGAAATACATACAAAAATGAATCTAATGGTTCTAATATTTCTGCAAAGATAATAGTTATAAATCATTATGTAGTTTGATACAAATCATCATGCATTAAAAACATTTTTCAGCAGTGAATAACACATTTTAAATAGTTATAAGCCTCAATTGTAATTCTGAGCTCTTATAACATCACTGCTGTCTGTCACATCTGTGTAAAATAATACAGTTATATAGTTAAGAGTTTAATCAATCCCAAGTTTACACAACAGATTGAAATTTTAATAGAACCAAATGAGCTGAAGGACTTTGAATTGAATTTCCCTTTGGGATCAATAAAGTATTTTTGAATTTGAACCCCGTTGCAGCTTCATAAATGAGACTTTTCACATGTTGAACATGTTGAACTACAATAAATCATGGAAATTTGGTTAAACTAATGCCGATTTGTTAAAAACAACAGCAACAAAAAAGACAGCCTTATGAAACATAGTCATTTTTTAAAATAAATTCACTTACTAACAGCTCAAAAAGGTTACATTTGTTTCAGAAATCTATTTTTAATTAAATTGCATGTGATACATTCCCTCCTAACGGCTTAACATGATATAAAAGCAGCAAATCCATTCGTTTGACCAGGTGACACATCACAATAAAACCACTGGAACAATCTTTAAAAATACTATTAAACCTCACTTTTGCAGCTGTTAATGAAAATATTTAGATCTGCACTTTAACTGGACGGATGAGGCGTTTGCTTGTGTAAAATACTCAGATCAGCTTTCAGAAAAAAAAAACAACCAAAACAAAACAGGAAATAAAGTGAACTGTTGTTCCACGCATTCTGGTTTTATAGTTTTCTCTGCTTTCTTGAACAGCGTCCATTGAGAACAACGGGCGCCCTCTGCTGGACAGCCTGCAACACTGCTGTCAATCAGAGCAGCAAATCTCTGAACTTGAACAGATTTTAGGTGAAGCTTATTTGATTTAGATGTGAACAAACTCACCAAAAGGGAACTCAGTGCATCAGCAGATTATGATAAAGTATCTGCAAGCACCAAGAATATTATTTTATTATGTGGTTGCTTAGCAACGAAAGCTCGGCTGCTTTCTATCACGTGTTTTTATTTCAGCTGTATTCAACCTCTAAATCCAAAATAAAAGAAAAACAGTCTGGGGCCAAAAGTGCTTTGTGTTTTTTCGCTTCAACATTATTCTTAACATTATTCGTACTCTTTCATTGTAACAGATCTCAAAAATACACATTTTGACATTTATTTTGAAACTTAAGACATTTCCCCTTGTCATAGGGGAACAAATCTGTTAGTATTTTTCTAAAAATCAATATTAAGGAAACTGAGCTTCTATAAAGCTTGCTGATAAATCTTGTAGATCAATTAGTTTTATTCCAAGTGCATTGATATCTGCATTAGAATAAAGCGGGGGGGAAATATTCTGAGCTTTTGTTTGTTAAGTTTGCAACGTCATTTCTTGCCATAAATTTCTCGATGGCCTAGAAATACTCACTGAATCTGTCAGAGTGAGAGTTTTATTTCGATGAGAGTTTGGGAATTCTTTGGTACTCTACTCCTGACAGGTACCTTTTTGCAAATTCTGGAAGCAAAGGCAGCAGAGCGCACCTGCCCTTTGACCTTTTTGGAAGAAAGTGCTCTTTTGAAATACATTTTTTGTAAATGAAGGTAATAGTTACTTGATCGCGCTTTAAAATTGCACTATTTGGAAAATAATTAATACTGCCCCTTTAAAGGACTTTAACTTGCCCACAAATCCTACATCGTTGTGTAATGCCTATATACGCAACTTATTTTTACTCTGAAAAAACTCTCAAAACAAATTTTTAGATGATAACTAAAAGTCAACTTTCTCTATTTATCTGCACATCATTGAACTGACACAGATGTCATTAGAATGGATGGAAGATTCAACACACTGAAGAGTCACAGCAGACCACAAATCCACATCACACAGAGCTGCAAGGTGAATGCCTCTGGATCCGCCTCCCTGCAGCTCATAACTGCAGCTCCACACTATGATCAGGCAGCAAGACATCCTCGTCTCGTTTTCCGTCTTTCTCCTGTGGACATCAGGTGATTAAAAAGAAACTTGGATTAAGAATAAATTCGGTTTTGATCGACATTTTTGCGAGATGTTTCGGTTCTGTTCAACCCAGGTGGTGTCGGTGGGAGCGATGTTTCCCAAACCCCGATGCTGTGGAAGTCTGTGGGTCAAGATGCAACGATGGAGTGCAGCCACACCAAGGGTGCTGGATATTACCAGATGTACTGGTACCGACAGCTGCCTGGAGAAACAATGAAACTCGTCGTGTTCACGTCGACGACTTCGAAAGATCACGACTTCGGGGATTTCAGTAAAGACAAATTCTCAGCGATCAAGACTGAAGCCGAGAGAGGATCGTTCACAGTGAAGAACCTGAAGGCAGAAGACAAAGGCTTGTACTTCTGCGCTGTGAGTCAACACAGTGATGGAACCACATGGGAGAGATGAGCAAAAACCTCTGAGCTCTTCTCACCTCAGCTGGAACCACAGCGACACACTCCTGCATCCGACGGTTCACATCTCCAGAGATGATCTCGCATCACACTCTGAGTTTAACGCAAACGTCTGAGATGTTTCCAATGATGTTTCTTTTATCATTATTACTCCTATAAACTCACTCAATGAACAAAGTGAATTTGCTGAGAAGTCCAGGAAAACGAGGCTTTCTATGGTGAATTGAGAAGTGCTGAAGTTTACATAATCACTAAATAGATATAAAGACGGTAACAGGAGGTTATATAAGGTTTATATATTTAGACAGTATTATTAAAAAAAATTTAAAAAAAACATATTAAAATTATGTTTGATTCTGAACGTATCAAACATGCAAATTCAAAATTTCAAGGCTTAATAATAATAATGATACTTTTTCCATAGGATCTTCCTCCATTCTGCGTGAATTCACTTCAAGCCTCTGTACTTACTTTAAACATAATTGGATAAACATTAAGACTCAGGATAAAAATGAACTGATTTGGAGATCATCTGTTTGGAGACATACGTACAAATACATAACACACACATATTATGTATTTTTTAGCCACATAAAACCATTTTGTAGCACTGTCAAGCAGTTATGTTACCATCATTTGTTATAAAAATGCCACTATATTAAAACATGACAAAAAAAATAATCATTATTTAGCCAATTATCGCTTTGAAATTGGGCCTCTGTCACTTTAAGAAGCTCCTGTTCTTTCTGAAGCTTCAGCACACAGCCCATAAAGGGGGAGGGGGATATATTCTGTGAGCTTTTGTTTGTTAAGTTTGCAACGTCATTTCTTGTCTTAAATTTCTCGATGGCCCGGAAATATTCACTGAATCTGTCAGAGTGAGAGTTTTATTTCGATGAGAGCTTGGGAATTCTTTGGTACTCTACTCCTGACAGGTACCTTTTTGCAAATTCTGGAAGCAAAGGCTGCAAAGCACAACTGCCCTTTGACCTCTTTGGAAGAAAGTGCTCTTTTGAAAAACGTAGAGGGGGTTTAATGTCGTGTAGCATGTGGCCAAATGCAGCAGTCTGGATTCAGGATAAGCCTGTGTTACCAGAGCAGGCCTCCCATGCCACTCCCCCACTCGGCTCCTTCAGACTAGCCAGAAGCAATTAGCAAACACTTGGTTGCTTGGTGGAACTGAGAATCTGCTGAGCTCATTAGAGGAACTTTTTCTCAATAAAACGCTGATAAAGGGTTAATAGAGGAGTCATGTTGTGATGACTTCCTGAAGGTGGAGTTTCAGAAAGAGAGGGAGCTTCTTAAAGAGACAGAGGCCCAATTTCAAAGCAATAATAATGAAGACAAATTTCTTTTAAGTTATATGTGATATATATGTAGCATTTTTTGTAAATGAAGGTAATAGTTACTTGATCGCGCTTTAAAATTGCACTAGTGTAAAATAATTAATAATGCCCCTTTAAAGGACTTTAACTTGCCCACAAATCCTACATCGTTGTGTAATACCTATATACGCAACTTATTTTTACTCTGAGTCTGAAAAAACTCTCAAAACTAATTTTTAGATGATAACTAAAAGTCAACTTTCTCTATTTATCTGCACATCATTGAACTGACACAGATGTCATTAGAATGGATGGAAGATTCAACACACTGAAGAGACACAGCAGACCACAAATCCACATCACACAGAGCTGCAAGGTGAATGCCTCTGGATCCGCCTCCCTGCAGCTCATAACTGCAGCTCCACACTATGATCAGGCAGCAAGACATCCTCGTCTCGTTTTCCGTCTTTCTCCTGTGGACATCAGGTGATTAAAAAGAAATTTGGATTAAGAATAAATTCCGTTTTGATCGACATTTTAGCGAGATGTTTCGGTTCTGTTCAACCCAGGTGGTGTCGGTGGGAGCGATGTTTCCCAAACCCCGATGCTGTGGAAGTCTGTGGGTCAAGATGCGACGATGGAGTGCAGCCACACCAAGGGTGCTGGCTATCTCCAGATGTACTGGTACCGACAGCTGCCTGGAGAAACAATGAAACTCGTCGTGTTCACGTCGACGACTTCGAAAGATCACGACTTCGGGGATTTCAGTAAAGACAAATTCTCAGCGATCAAGACTGAAGCCGAGAGAGGATCGTTCACAGTGAAGAACCTGAAGGCAGAAGACAAAGGCTTGTACTTCTGCGCTGTGAGTCAACACAGTGATGGAACCACATGGGAGAGATGAGCAAAAACCTCTGAGCTCTTCTCACCTCAGCTGGAACCACAGCGACACACTCCTGCATCCGACGGTTCACATCTCCAGAGATGATCTCGCATCACACTCTGAGTTTAACGCAAACGTCTGAGATGTTTCCAATGATGTTTCTTTTATTATTATTACTCCTATAAACTCACTCAATGAACAAAGTGAGTTTGGTGAGAAGTCCAGGAAAACGAGGCTTTCTATGGTGAATTGAGAAGTGCTGAAGTTTACAGAATCACTAAATAGATATAAAGACGGTAACAGGAGGTTATATAAAGAGTTGATTTTATATTTAGACAGTATTATAAAAAAAAAACCACACATCTTAAAATCATGTCTGATTCTGAACGTATCAAACATGCAAATTGAAAATTTCAAGGTTTAATAACAATAATAATATTTTTTCCATAGGATCTTCCTCCATTCTGCGTGAATTCACTTCAAGCCTCTGTACTTACTTTAAACATAATTGGATAAACATTAAGACTCAGGATAAAAATGAACTGATTTGGAGATCATCTGTTTGGAGACGTACGTACAAATACATAACACACACATATTATGTATTTTTTAGCCACATAAAACCATTTTGTAGCACTGTCAAGCAGTTATGTTACCATCATTTGTTATAAAAATGCCACTATATTAAAACATGACAAAAAAAATTATTATTTAGCTGATTAACGCTTTGAAATTGGGTCTCTGTCTCTTTAAGAAGCTCCTGTTCTTTCTGAAACTCCGCCTTCAGCACACAACTCATCGCAACCTGTAAAATGCGTGGAGCATCTCGGTCCCTGTGGAGACAAACAGGAAGCTGTAGAGACGCCATGATAAGAAACCTCAGCAGCTTCGCTCTGCTGCTGCTCTGCTGCTGCCGTAGGTTGGACTCCAAACATTTTATAGAAAAATATATTTTCACGTCCATCTTTCCTAATTTTGTATTTATTTATTTTTTTGTCCTTTCAACACAGATTGTTCTCTGAGCGCTGATGTCCAGCAGGATCCACCAGCGATATTGGGAACTCTTCAGGGTCCTGCAACAATCACCTGCAGCCACTCAGTCAGCACGTACAACGTGATTCTGTGGTACCAGAAGCCGACGGGCGGCTCTGCTCTGAAGCTAGTCGGTCATATTTTGTACGACAGACCAACGATGGAGGCTGAATTCGATGGTCACTTCAGTATAAAAGGAGACGGCTCAAAGAAATCTGAACTGCATGTGGAGAAACTGCAGCCGACAGACAGCAGCGTGTTTTACTGCGCAGCTAGTCAACACAGTGACTCGGTTCGTGTCTCCCCCTCTACAAAAAGTCGGCGTGATGCAACCTTCTCTGTTACACCTGCTGATAATAACATGACATTGAACAAAACCACAGGGTTTTGTTGGGCTGATCACAATGTGAGAAATGTAATATTATGTTGTCCGCTAGGGGGTGGTGTTTTCTCAAAGATACTTTCTGTAAGGAATTTTTTTATTATTTTGGTTGCAGTTTAGTTAAAAGAAAAATTTCAGTTCATCACCAAAGTATGCTGTTTCTTTTAAATAATAAATATTTGATCTGAGTGTATGGTGAGAAAGTAGTACAGTTGAGGGAAAAAAATGCCAAGGATTATTAGAAAATAAATTGTTACACTTCTTTCAATAATTGCTGCCAGTTAAAAAAAAATACTTTCAAGTCGAAATGACTTGTCAAGCATGTTACTATAGAAACTTGGCGTCCGGGAAGGATCCGTCTGAATAATTTAACTTCTTAAACATTTAGCTGTTTGTATTAATCTGTTGAGGCTCCCTATGAACAATAGAAAGGTTCTGTCTGGCCAGAACCTTTTATATCTCGCAAGAATTTGAGACACATCAGACAAAGGTCGTTGAAAACCCACATAATGTAAAAGTTGGACCTGGAGCTTTTTGAAGTCCTGTTTTCACGAAGATACAAAAGCCTTCATTCCCTTTATTTTATTTTAAAAATCGAACACGTTAATCTGTGCTGCGCTGCTCATGAATTCAGTAAATTCAGTAAAGGCTAAGAACTTTAATACTGTAGGTCGGGAATGTCTGTCTTAGAAACACTATTTGGGTTCAGAAAACAGTGTTAGCTAGTTCAGCGAAAGCGCTGGTGCTGAAGTTTGTTTGCATTTTTTCAAACTTTTAAGATTGGCTATTTATGCGGCCAACCACCGGGCTCTGCAGGTTGTTTGGGGAGAAACTTGTTTGTATTTGTTTTTCTCTCGTTTTCTGTGGAATATAATCTGAACCTGGTAAGTTCAAGATTATTATGAATGTAAAAATTGCAAAATCAGAGCAGCTTGACTTTAGGGAAGAGGAGGAGGCGTGGAGGCTCCTCCCGTTTTAGTTTAGCTCTGTGATTACAGCAGAGCTTCAGGGCAAAGTGGCCCCAACCAGAACCAGCAATGTTCCTCCTCTGCTGCATCGGCCTGCAGGCCGTTCTGGTTTCAGGTAAACTGCTGATTTTGAGGATGAATTTTGACTTTTTTTCTTTTTTAAAGAATAAAAGTTTTCTTTGATTTGAACTCCTGCTTCCTGGTCGTTTCTCGTTTCTCGTCGCCTCTTCCACAGGTTCCTCCCTGAGCGACAAAATCACCCAAGCTCCAGACCACGCTTTCAGAGACCGCGGCGAAACACTCGCCATCAGCTGTTCCCACAGCATTCAGAGCTACGACCAAATCCTCTGGTACAGACAGACGGACGGCCGTGAGCTGCGGCTGCTGGGATACACGTACGGAACCGCTTCGTTCCCGGAGAAGGAGCTGAACGTGTCGATAGACGGGGACGCCAACAGAGACAAAACGTGCACCATAACCATAACGGGACTGGGCCCAGACAGCAGCGCGGTTTACTTCTGTGCCGCCCGCTACCACAGTGCTGCATGTCTCTGCTCCTCAACGCATAAACCTCCTCACGCTCCCCGCGCAGCTGCTTTACCTCCTTTGATGAGGCGAGGCCGCGTGTCACCACTAATGTGAACCTGAGTGGAGTCGCCCCCTAAACCCCCACCTTCTTCAAATCAGACAAAGTTGGTGTCAAACGTTTGTGCTACGTTTGTGCAGCAACATTTTTTTTTTTGTTTGTAGCTGCTTTGGCTTTGAAGATATTAGTTAAAGTTCAAAGGTCAAAGGGTCAACCAGCCCCTCCTCTTTCATGAAATCAAACAAAGCGGGTGTCAATCAACTCGGCTACGTTTGCGCTTTGTACCAGCGCAAACGTAAACGTAGCACAAACGTTTGACACCAATTTTGTTTGATTTCATAAAAGTGTGTGGCGGAGGGCCTAGTTGACCTTTGATGACCTCTAGAAACGTTTCTTTATATCTTCAAAATGACAGCAGCACAAACAAAAGTTTTTGCTACACAAACGTTTGACACCAATTTTGTGTGAGTTGAAGAAGGTGGAGACGCCAACTCCACTCCGGTCCAATACGATAATATTCAGGTCTGGTCTAATGCCATCCTAGCCGATTTTTTTTTTTTTTTTTTTTGCTGTCGCCTCAAAGGAAAAGACGTAGAGCAACTCGTTGAGCTGCTGAGAACGCGGCAGAACAACAAAAAACAGAATGAGAACCAAACTCCTGATAGCTGCTTTCGGCGCTGTGCAGGTCGGCCAGACGCCGTGGAGAAGCAGCCAGCATCAGCTGCTCTCACAGGATCCAGAAACAACGTGATCCTCTGGGACAGGAGACTGGAGGACAAACAGCTGCAGCTGCTGGGGGATCGGTTTTTGGGCGAAAGCTTTCCAGAACCTGCAGTGGACGTGGAGATGCAGGGGAGGCGACAGAGACCAGATGAAGGGGCTGAACGAGAGCAGCAGTGGGTTTTACCTCACCGTCTGCCGAACCGAGCAAACCGTCCTGCAAGTCAGTGAAATTTGCACGGATGGGTTTTAATTTATACTTAGGTTGAGTGGAACACAACGACGCAGAACACTTGTGAGTGAAACGTTTCCTTTGCTGCTCGGTTCATGTTTGACGGATTTCCGCCAGGGACCGACTCGTTTTGGCGGAGCTCCAGTTCGTCTCTCTGAAAGGGGAGGATCTTCTGTGAGGCGACACGTTATTCATCCTCCCAGAAATATTCATCACGTCTCCGATGGACCACAACATGACAGGTTCTAAACTCTGAACACTGAAAATGAAAACGATGTGGCAAGTTCTCGCCATCCTGCTCCTCCCTCCACTGAGGATTCGAGGTAAATTAAGAGGAATTTATTTATTTATTTTTTTTTATAAAGAAATTTAGTGTAAATTAACTTGATTTTATTTTAAGTGAAATATTTTTTCTTCTTCTTCTTTTCTTGACAGTTCATTGCCAGGACGTCATCCAGGATCCCGGCATCAGCTGGAGCCTGAAGGCCGAATCGGCTGAGATGAAATGCAGCCACAAAAAAGACATTTCTTATACCCAGATGTACTGGTACCGGCAGCGGCCGGGGGAGGCCATGACCCTCGTCGTGTACACAGTGTACGGTGGGCAGCCAGACTACGGAGAGAACCTGCAGAGCAAATACTCGGCAGTCAAAGACACCGTAGAGACCGGAGCTCTGACTGTGAAGGACCTGCAGCCTGAAGACAGCGGCGTTTATTTCTGCTCTGTCAGCAAAACACAGTGATGTGAGGAAACACGACAGCTGAACAAAAACCCGACTGACAATAAAACAAGAGTTCATCAGAAACCCACGTCTGCACTTGTACAAGTCTCCACTAGGGGGAGCTGGGGATCAAAAAATGATCAGTGATTCGACGTCTCTAAAGTTTGATCACAGCTTGTGTTTGAGTTTAGTTAAAACACAAGAAATCAGTTTTAGAAACCGGTTTTACAAAACCCACTGGTGGGTTTTACAAAATCTAGAACATGATCTGATGGCTTCAAACAGAAAAGCAACTGTTCGTCCTGCTGCTGCTCAGATGATGATTATTATCGGATATTATTGTCAATCAATAATCTTTTAGCAGCTGGTTAATCCGCTGTGCTAGCTATCCTGCTGCTTTATTATTGTGGTTGATGCATATACAGTGCTGCACAGTTAGCAGATTTTTCTTTGTTGGTGGTTTTGGCGCCCCGCAGTGGAAGACCACCCTGGGCAGGGAGCCGGGTTACTCACTAAGCCCAGTGATTTACACAGGACGTCACATTGTGGTCCATCCCTGTAGGAAACCTTAATTTAAAAATGATATTTTAAAATAAATTTATTAATAAATTATTTAAAACATTTTATTTTCCTCTGGGGTTAATGAAGTATTTTTTTATTTTATTTTATTTTATTCAATTTAATTAATAGGGATTGATGCAATAAACACTAAGTGATATAAATTGTAAAGTGGATGTAAATTTTTTTATGGGTTGAAAAAAAAAATGTACACATAAAAATCTGAAAAGTGTGGCTTGCATTTGTAATCAGGTAATGAATTGAAGGAGCGCTGCTGGCTGCAAAAACAGTGACAAGCTTTACAGGTATAGAGACTTCACTTGTTTTCACTTTACAAAAACAAGTGAGGCTCCGAGGTTGTTCACATCTCAGCTCATTTTAGGTCAGGACTTTGACTAGGCCACACCAACACTTGAACATGCTGTGATCCAAATCATCTCATTGTTTTACCAGGGTGATGGTTTGGTCAGGGTGATGCTGTGGTTGGTTTTCTGCCATCCATGTATTTGCAATCTGAAAGAGTTCAGTTCGGGTCTCACCTGACCAGATCACATTCATTTATATTTCATTTCGTCCCACACATGGATTTTTGGTGAACTTTTAGTTGGACGTCCATTGGGCTTTTTTCATCTTTCAGTATCACTTTCTGTTGTTCCATCATGAAATCCCAATTTAAAACATTAAAATCTGCCATTGTAATGGAAAGAAAAAAAAAACAATCAAGGCTTAAAATGAACTTTTGGAATAGAAAGCAGCTGAACCTCAACTGAAACCTTTGACTTCAGACGTCTGCGTTGAGGCTTTGCGTTTCTTCGTCACTTCCCTTTCCTCTGCAGGGCTCAGTTAAATCCTGAGCCCTGCACTTTCATCGCAGGTTCGATTCCAGCTGCCAAAACCTAAACGCTGTCTGTCTGTCTGTCCTGTGCTGGTGGATTGTCAGCAAATGCTTAACTTACAGAGGTACAATGAATCCTATCTTCATCCTTTCTTACCTCGCAGGTAAACAAAAATGATCACACTGTAGGTGAGTCAACATTTTACGACGTTTCACTAAACATCGTCTCTCACTTTTAGGCGTCAGTCTGTGCGTTGAGGTCAATCAGTCTCCCTCCAGTCTCATCACCCGCGCCGGTTATAAAGTGCAGATCTTCTGCACCTACGATAAGACCGACTACAGGGTGACGCTGTGGTATCAGCGCCCAGCTGGAGACACGGCCATGAACCTGCTGGGGTACCTGAGCTACAAAGACGCCGTCATGGAGGAGGCGCACAAGACGGACTTCAACATCTCTGGAGATCTGAGCGTGAACACGTTGAAAAACGCCTCGCTTACGATCAGTGCTGCAGAGGAGAAGCACAGCGCTTTCTACTTCTGTGCAGCAAGTAAAGCACAATGACAAAGAGACGCGTCTGAATGGTACAAAAACCGTTCGATGGTTTTATCATCCGTGGTTTCCACGTTTCCACGTTGCAGCCTGTTTGTGGTCGATGGGTTCATGAGGGTGTTTTCTAAGGCAACAGTTTTCTTCTTTTTTTTTTTTTCTTTTTAGCATTTGGTTCTATTTAAATAATCAGGAAGACAACCAGGCAGAGGTCCTTAAGCAATTTTCATTTACAAGGTTTTGTGAAAGCTTCTATCCTAGAAACAAAGGCTCGTCTTCACCATCTCACTCTATAAATGCAGCAACAAAAAATAAATATATAAATAAATATTTTTATTATAAAGAATAAAGAAATGGATCAATTTACAAAATCTTTGGATTGTGTGTATATTACTCAGTCTCACTTGCCTGGAAAGCTATGTAAAAAAAAAACAAAAAAAACATTGTACAGCCCAAAGAAATCATTGAGTGCAATCACAGCACTGAACAGCAGAGGGATTTCTATGACTTGTTTGTGATTTTTATTTTGTGCATGTCTCTACTGAATGTTTTGGAACCCTGTCGCAGACAAACATCTCTTACTTTTGTAACACGGGGGAAGGGGCCCGGATCGTGAAAGAGGACGTGCCCGTAAAGCCACTGGTAGACCTCTCAAATCTTAAATGGTCTAGGGTTTCCCAATTAAAAATACTCAAGTAAGTCTGGCTTAAAATGATGAAATGGAAGTAGTGTACAAAAATATTTATTTATCAATTCATTCTTTTACAATATTAAAAATATACTTTATTATCCTAATTCTAAAACCTGATAGCGCACAAAACACAGGACAGAAGCAATCTGAGATTTAAACAAAAAAAAACTACAACCCAAGTTAATAATCATGCACATTAACAAACTAAAACAAACAAACAAAAAGAAAACAAGAAAAAGAAAGAAATCCGCAGTTGCCTCAGCCCTGCCGTATGACGCGGTGCCCAATCAGCTGATTTAAAATTAAACTATCATTGTGGTTCTGTGGCGTCTATACGACCATTTCATCTAAGACAATCCGTTAGCCAATTAGTGAGCCTGTAAAAATATACACGTAAGGTGAGAGCATAAAATACAGCAGCGGCAATCTGGAATACCCAAAAAAACAAATAAGTTGTCTGTTGATCATAACAAAGCCATAAGGTAGAATTAAAACTAATACCTTAATCCCTGCATGGAATACACTCAGATGCTGCAGTAAACTGCTGAAATACTCCCTAAACAGCAATTAGAAAATACATGAGAAAATTAGTAACAATAAAACAATCTGACATTTTACAGGACCAGCAACAGGTGAAATCAAAAATCCATTTACCGTATCCATCATCCAAATCCTGAACCAAAGAGCACAGCACCAGTTCAGCCACGATCCCACTGTGCACAACAATGGATCCGACACACACTCAACTTGGCGTTCGCACCCGGTGCCTATATACGCTAATGAGCCCGGCTAACCAAAAGTGACATGTTGCATTCAAGAGCCTGAAATGGGTAGGAATTTACAACTTCATATAGACAACCTCCAACTAATATACCACCTGAACTAATATACCACCTGGTTACACTTTTGTTATCAGAGACGCAATTTTTCATCTCTGTCAGTCCAGATACCAGCAAACTGGCAATATAGACAGCTAGCCAATTATCTGCAGACCCAGATAGATAGATATTTAGCTAGGTAGCTAATTATCATAGCTTGACAATGGCTAACTAGTTAATAATCTAACTAGCCAGATAATTAGCTGGCTAACTGTCTAGTTAACTGCAGAAAACTGTTAGCTAACTGTCTAGTTAGCTAACTAACTAGCTAGTTAGTTAGATATCTTGTTATCTAACTAATTATCTATCTATCTACCTTACTTTCTATAATTCTCTATCGAGCTAATTAGACTGTTAGCTCAGCTAGCTAGTATGTCTGTACATCTGTCTGTCAAAATGTATTTTTTAGAACTAAATAGTTCTATCAATGTATTTATTTATAAGTTCTTTTATGAAGAACTTATAAATGCTTGATGGCCTTCGATTCTCTGGATTTTCTGGAAGCAGAAACTCTAGAATTTGGAAATAGCATGTTTAAAAATCATTGCTCATTATTATATTATAAATATGAATAATTTCCCTGAAGTACACATGAAGTCAATAAGTTTCTCGTTAGTTTCTTTTATATATTGTTTTAAGGATTTTTGTAGGTCATTGGATGAAAAGATTCATCAGCAAAGAAACTGAGAGGCCGCATCATCTTCCACCATTTATGAAGCTTAATGAACCAATTAATCCTCACATGACCTGCTGGTTATATTTCCCTGCTGCTGATAGGAGGCAGTGAACGTCAAGAAGCAGCTTTCAACCAGCTGCTCGCCTTTCACCACGCGACTGACATCATTTCCTCTTGTTTTTGAGTTCACCGTACTCGTCGTCTTCATCGTTATCACTCCTGCAACATCTCCGTCAAAGTAACAAAATGATTGCCATTTTAATTTTCTGCTGCCTCACAGGTAAAGTCAACTATGTGTTCAGCTGCAGACGTTTTATTTAGCTGTTCTGACAGTTTTCTTTTGTTCTGCTTTTGCAGGTTTTTCTCTGGGGCTGGACATCCACCAGTTTCCCTCGAATATCGCCCGTAACACCAGTGACGACGTGCAGCTTTTCTGCTCGCACAACCAGTCGTCTTTCAGAGTCGTGCTCTGGTACCAGAAGACTCCCGGAGACCAGGCCCTGAACCTCATCGGCTATGGATACGGACAGATCAGCAACGACAGCGTGGAGGAAAAGTTCAGGAAACACTTCAGGTTAGGTGGAGATTTGACGGCAGCCAAGAAGAACCTCTCTCTTTCCATCGTCGGCCTGACAGCCGAACACACGGCGACTTACTTCTGCGCTGCAAGGGAGGCACACTGCGCCAAACATCCAGCAGCCCTGAACAAAAACCTCCAACCTCCGGCCTCGCGTTATCTCCTCTCTGAATCTAGACGGAGCCCAGCAGCCATCACTGTGAAGACAAGGCGACTCGTTCAGCTCAAAGCGCTTCATGCCGTACGTTCAATGATGAAGCGTTCAACAAACCTTCAATTTTGACAAGTGCAATCATCCAAATCGTCGCACCAATATCATCAAATATATCGATCAGCGTTTCACTTAGTGCTAATCAAAGGCGGCGCTGAGTAGGTGGGTTTTTAGCCTTTACTTACAGGAACTCAGCATTTCGGCTGTTTTCTGGTTTTCTAAAAGTTTGTTGCAGATTTGTGGCGCATGCAAACTGAATGCTGCTTCTCCATGTTTGGTTCTGGTTCTGGGAACGTAGAGCAGAACCAGAACCAGAAGCCCTGAGAGATCTGGAAGGCTGATATAACAACAACAGCAGGTCTTTAATGTGCTTTAGTGCCAAATAAACCAACACGAGTGCCTTAAAGTCTACATGGAGCCGGTGTCAGGACAGCAGAAGTGGGCGGAAACCTGATCAAAATGTTTCATAGCTTTATCTTCCCGGTGTTAAAAAAAAAACACAAACAGCTTGTGGGTTTAGCACACGAGACTTCAAGTAATGGGAGATTTTGTGAATGAATATTTCACCTCCTGCACTGACAGGTGATCATGTGACTTCCTGGTTTGTTTCTCATAAGAGTCGCTGTTCCATCGCCTCCTCCATTCACCCGAATCCAGACCGTCGTTGACATGTTTGCGACCGTCTTTTATCTGTCACTGTTGACGCACTCAGGTAGATTTCTGAGAAACGTGCAAACGGCAAGGACTGCCGAGTCCCAAACGTTTATTTTGAGTTTCTTTACGTCGGTTTGTCTGTGAATAGAGCGATCTGAAACTTTGCTCTGCACATCCTCTGCAGGTTTCTCTGTTGTCGTTCTTCAGTCTCCACATCGACTCGCTTCGCCGGGAGACGATGTGACGTTCGAGTGCAGGTTGGGAGCAGGCAACAGCATGAGCAGCCAGACCATGCTCTGGTACCGGCAGAGGAGCCCCGGGGCCCAAGTGGAGTTCATCCTCAAAGAGTACGAAGAAACCGTGGGACGCTACCGGTCTTCGATCGAACCGCAGCAAAATCTGTTCTCTCTTCAAATCCCAAAGTTGTTCCCGAATGACAGCAGCACCTACTACTGTGCCGCTAGTCACAGTGATGCATGCAGATCAGACAGTCATACAAATAAGGAGACGGTCTGTGGTACGCAGGCAGGAAGGAGCCGTGGCTTCTCTGACTAGCAGAGAAAGTGTCAAAAAATGGTGAAAATAGGAAATTTCAGCTGAATGGAAGTTGAACTGCAGTTTCACATGGACTTTAGATATCTTGTGATACGTTCTTATTATGAGTGCAGGACCAGGAAAAAAAAAAATCTGTGTAATTCTCAGTGTTTTAGTCAAGACCCAGAACAGCAATGAATGTGAAATCTGATCAAAATAACTTCTCAAATTGATCAGAAAGATCCACATTCCCATAAAAACGCCCAAACGTTAAGCTCAGTCAATTTACCAAAAAAAAAAAAAAAAAAAAACACAAAAAAAACAGTATATGTTCTTGCAGATAAAAATTGTTTTCATGACCGGTTTTTCATTTGCAGGTTATTGTGATAAAATAATATTGTTCATGTCAAATCATTTTCAAGTAATAGGATTGTAATGGTATAATAACGCAAGAAAACATCCCAAAAGATCAATATATTTAAAGTCTAACAAACATTTAACTCCACTGCAGAGTTTTTACAGTGCTGTGTGTTTTGATGACATTTTAATCCCAAAAGAAAAAAGAAAAATGCAACAAATACTAGGAAAAAGGGAACCAGAGTTAAATATAACAATTAAGGCAACGTGAGTCGACCAGCTGTTCAATTAAGTCTGTGGGTATTTTTTTTATCACTTATTTTATGTTAAATGTTTTAATTTGTAGAAATCAATTTTTAATTTGACATCAAAGACATATTATTCTAGTATTTCTGTAAAAAAAAAAAAAGACATATATAATATAATAATAAATATTGATTTGTAAAAGCAATAGCGAGGGGGTGAACAGTTTTTTATTAGTCCTGCACAAGTTTCATTTTGCCAACGTTTTAACAGAACCCCACTTCAAAAGTTTCAGTACTGTCTCTTTAAGACGGCCTCCAGCAGCTGCAGAGAGAAACTCTCTCAGATCTGCGAGAGGAGAGGAGGAGGTCAGATCATCTTCTGTTATCTTTTTATTTCACAAGTTGAAGCAGCGAAATTAGTGCAGAAATGCACTTGGTTTTGATCGCGGTTTTATTTTTCCCTGGTAAGAAAATCACTCTCAGAGACAGGAATTTAATTTCATTAAAATAGAAAAAAAAACAACAACATTTTATTGTGTTTTTTTTTTTTCTTTTTACTTTGTTTTCTAGATTTCTCCATGTCTGCTGTGAACTTCCAGCAGCTTCCATCTGTGCTGGTCAGAGGCGGCGATCAGAGCGTCACCCTGCGGTGCGACCAGGACAACAGTCAGAACTACTACATGTTCTGGTACAGACACCCAGCAGGCGGCGGGAAAATGGAGCTGGTGGCATATTCTACAGGTCAAGACTCCACAACCATTGAAGCTCCTTTCAGCAAGACCAAATACACCATGACCCGTCCAGTAGTGCTCAGAACCTCCCTGCAGATCCACTCTCCTGAGGCTGCAGACTCTGCTGTGTATTACTGCGCCTCCAGTCTGGCACAGTGCTTCAGGCTGCCTCAGCCGCCTGACAACAACCTCAGGAGGAGGCAGCGACGAGGCTGGGGAGGGAGAACGCTGGCAAAAACTTCAACGTGACGTTGTGACACGAGGTATATTTTGAAGACTACTGGCCTGAGGCAAAGCAAACTTTTAGAAACCCATAGGATCATGTATGGGTGTTGCAATATTTTGTGATGAGACGGTTAACATCCTCGCTTTTCATAAAGTTCTGCTCAAACCCTGTTTTTCCTTTGTGTCACCTCCGTCTCCCATGAACCCACGCTCCTCTAACACATGCATACCCTGTCACAAATTGTGCTAAAATTAACAGGTTAAGCAGCACAAAGCTAGTGTGTGTGTGTGTGTGTGTGTGTGTGTGTGTGTGTGTGTGTGTGTGTGTGTGTGTGTGTGTGTGTGTGTGTGTGTGCAGACTTCCACAGAGTCATTATGTCCATACAGACAACTCATAAACATAATTGGCTGATAAGAAGAGGAGACGTGATGAGTTGACCTCATCTGACGGCACACACACACACACACGTCCACGCACACACACACACACACACACACACGTCCACGCACACACACTTAGATTCAGCGTATAAGATCATAGAAAGGTTTTTAAGAATTTTCTCAAAGTTTTTTTTTGTTTTTTTTTTGAGAAAATTGCATTTTGCCTGAATCGACTCTTGTTCTGATCTGGCAAATCAGAGGAATAATTTGCGCGTCTAAAAAAAGAGAGAGAAAAAAAGCATTTAGCAGCAGACAAATGAGTTTGACACGTGAAAGGTTCTGCACAAACCAACGCAAAACTCTGGAGATCCATATCAAAGTTTTAAAAAAAAACAAATTAACTGCTGTTGGTATTATCTGTGTTTGATGTGGGGAGCTGCACAACCCAAGAATGCATGCTGCGTGTATATTACCATGCAGATGGCTTAAAAAAAAACAAAAAAAAAAAAACCCAAAGAAACAGCAAAATTAAAGCATGAATAAAGGAGAATTTCAAACATGGAGAGAATCTGGTCAAGTGATCAAAAACGGGGGGGGGAAATAAACCCCAACAGACAGAATTGGAGATATGTGGCTTCCCCGTACCTCCTGCTGCAGAAGCATCTAAAGGGAAAATCTCCCTGAGCAAATGAGCGTCTCATCTGAGGCTTTTGAAGTTTGTCAGCAGCAAGACTCAACACTTCCTCTTTGCGTTACAGAGCCAGTTTACAGTTGCCCTCTCGAGGGGAGAAATGAGAAGACGTGCCACGCTTCATGCCTGCATGAGCTGGCTTCTTTTTCCTTTTCCATCCCCCTGCTCTTGTAAAAGTGTGAATGCACGAGGAGCCTATCTTGTCTCGCTTTGCCTCTTCGTTTGGGTCGTTCTTTAACCATGGAAACGTGTTGCAGATGTACATAAACTAAATCAGGAATTGCGGCGACACATAACAACTTTCGTGGTGATTTGCTCCAAATGTGTGAATTATCTCAGCCTTAGAAAGAAGCACTGAGTGCTTGATATGCTTCAATATGCTGTCTTGCTGTGCTCCCGCTAGAAGCGCGCCGATTTACTTATCTCCTTAGTTTTGGTAGATCTGTGATCGTCTGACACTTTACATGTGAAGAAGATCCGATCCACCTCAGCAAAGGTCTCTGTGAGCTACAATGCAGAAGTTCTCCTTTAATTGACTCCCTTCAACTTTGCATGTGAGTTAATGAGACACACAACATAACGCAGTGAAAGCACCCGGTTACTGAAATGATTTGGGCTTGAATTACTGTCCTGCGCACTAGATGTAGGCCGCAAAACTGTCCCAAGTCATTTTGCAATTCATTAAAACAAAAAAAAGTTTAAAAAAACAACAACAAATATTGCTATTCATCCATCCTCCCACACACATACACGCCACACCCTGAGCTTCCCATTAAAGACGAATTAAAAAAGAAAAAAATTCTGTTGGTAAAAGATTATAAAGATCCTTTTGTTCAAACTGACAGCATCTCATGATGGTGAACAAAACAAGTAAAAAAAATAAATAAATAAAAAAATCAAGCCTCTCTGCCTCCTCTTTGTGGTCATACTGCCACTTGCAGAAAAACACCGCTCCTGGTGAGAAAAACCAATCGGAAGCAGGAGGAAGGTCTCATTGTTGTCAGTCAAGCTCATGTACAAGCTGCTCAATATGTTAATGGCGTAGAAGCAACTTAAGGTTACAGGAAAACTGTTCATCGTGTCATCAGTTGCCACCTTAGCTCGGCTGAGCATTCACGACAGACTCCTGATTGGGGAACTAGCAGCAGCCTAGCAAAGAGCAAAGGAGAGGATGTAAGCAGTACATACACTAGGGTGATTGCTGTATGTCTGCAGAATGCTCTATTGCTCTCTCTGTTAAAGTACTCCATATTAAGTCCAGAGCATACTAGCTTTTTTGTTGTTGTTGTTGTTGTTGCTGCTTTTGTCATGACTAGATGATCAATATATAAAAAACCTGATTGTCTTTGCTGGTGCAAAAGAATATTAGTGTGACTGTGGAGAAAAACTAAATATATTTTAGATTTCTAAGAAAAGCGTCAGAATTTTTCAGCCTTTCTTCAACAGGTGATGATGATGAATGGCATCACAGTAATTTTATTTAGAAGTGCACTTCCAAGAGAGGCCAGCAGGTGGCAGAACTTTAGAACTGGTTGCTTAATCAACTCCCACAGGAAAAGAATGTTTTTCCAATGGTATCAATGACATCAGTAGTGATGTCATAACTCTCTGACACCACAAAGGAGTCTCTCTCTTGATTGTAGCTCACAGAGAGCATTTTGTCAGACCTGTTCCTCAGTTCGATTGTGGCAGTTCACTCTAAAAAGCAAGTTAGAAAGTCATTGAGACAAGCGGCATATCGATCTTAGATATCGCCTTTCAGAGCAAGATCATCAGCATGAAGCAGCAACAGCTTACATGTGACCGTGAAGCTTTTCCATCCCAGCTTTCATGGGTCGACATCATGGACCTGGATGTCCAAGTCGACTACGACGCTGTCGTGTTCCCTTTCGAGGGTGACAGCGACAGCCCCTTTGAGCCGGAAGGTGTACCATCAAAGATCCAGGGGGAATCGAGTCCTTCCGGCCACTTTGACAATCCAACATCTTCTGAAGTCCAGCAGGAAACACCTCGCTCTGCTGGCTTCGAGAGCACCCCCTCGGTGGACGTCGAGGAGAAGACAAGCCAACGCGTCACTGACCTGACAACGCTGGTGGACGATCTTGAGAAACAATTGCGGCGTAAGACCTTTGACCTCCAAGAAGAACGAGACCGGAGAATTGCGTGTCAAGCTCAAGTGAAATCACAGCAGGAGGAGATTCGAAGGCTGCAAGATTTGTTGCAAAAAGAACGTCATCAGCAAGTCAAACGAGATCAGGTACCAGAGACGACAAGTGGCTCAAGGGCTTCTTGCTCAACCAAGGTTTCAGCTGACAGGAACCTTCTTCAACAACTGGACTACTTCAAGCGGGAGGCTGCAAAATGCGCCTCCCACAATAAGGGCCTCATAGAAGTCATGGTTGAAGAGTATCGAGTGAGACTGAACTACGAGGAGCAGCTCAAAAGACACGCTGAGCAAGCGTCCAAATTTATAGAACAGGAGGAAATGGTCAAGTCTCTACAGGGCCAGGTTGCAGACTTGAAGAGTAAGTTAAAACTTGCTCTGGAAAATAACCATCCCAGAGTCTGCAGCCAACCAGAGGCCCCCCTGCGCCCACAGGAGACCGTGGAAAGGAAGACCTTGATTCAACCGGAGGTCTCCATCCACAGCCTGGTTCCGCCTTTGCGCCAACGAACACCCAGGTTGCAAACGGAGGAGTCCACGCAAACCCAGACCTCCACACATACATGGAGGTCGGAGGAAAGGCCGACGTCGATGCAACCAACTTCACCTGGTTGCACGGAGGGGCATCGTGTTGACGTTCGTATGAAGGGCAAGCTGTGCCCAGCTCGGCCTTTGCGCCGCCCCACACCCGGGTGGAATTAACTGATGTTAGGACCACCTGACCTAGGTAACCTACAATACCTAGGGCCTGAGGTCAGACCCACCTGACCTAGGTAACCTACATACCTAGGGCCCTGAGGTCAGACCCACCTGACCTAGGTAACCTACATTACCTAGGGCCTGAGGTCAGACCCACCTGACCTAGGTAACCTGCATTACCTAGGGCCTGAGGTCAGACCCTAGGTAATGCAGGTTTTGCTAAAACTCTGCATTAATTAATTGGTCTCTCTAAATTGTCCTAAGGTGTGAAATCAATGAGTCCATCATATTAGGACCAGGCTCTGGTCCTAATATGATGGAACTAATGCCGTGTTTCTCAATTCCCGTCCTCAGGCGGATCCCCTGCCCTGCATGTTTTATGTGTTCCCCTTCTGCCACTCACCTGGACTGAATCTGTGATTCAATCCTGGTGAGCTTCTGCAGAAGAGGTCCTGCAATCATTTGGATCAGCTCTTCTGAAATGGAGACGCATCTAAAACATGCAGAGCAGTGGGGGCCTGAGGACTGGAATTGAGAAACACTGACCTAAAGTGACACCGGACATATAATGGTGCGTTCACACCAAATGCGTTTTGAGCGTCAGGCGCATCTGGTTTGCATTCAGTCTATGTGGACGCGCATCGAGGGCTATTGCGGCGCTTCGAGCGTCTAGCACGGTGCGATTTGATCCGTTTGGAGCGTTTGACACATCGAGCGCATCCAACACTCCACATAGACCTTGAATATAAACCAGAATCGCCTGATTTTCAAAACGTGTTTTATGTGAACGCACCATTAGAATGTCCAGCTTCTATGGTAACAATGACATCAGCAGTGATGACATCACTTTTTGATGCATCAAAATGAATCTCTCTCGAGTGTCGCACACAGACTGTTTTTTCCAACCTCTTCCTGTTTCAAACTTATAAGTTATAAGTTATGAATCTTCTGCAGAATCAGCCCAGTGCTGGTTCACATTCTCAGGTTAGAGAGACTCACTAGATAATCTTTCAGTACTGGAATTACGCCAAAGATAAATTAGTTTAATCAAAGGATGTCATAAATATATGCGCATCCGGCCCGCGAATTAATTATCTATGGCCCCCTGGATTATATTTAATTACTATCAGAACCGGCCCGCAGGCCACAGCGTCGAGGGCTATTGCAGTGCGCTTCGAGCGTCTAGTGGGGCGCCAAGTCACTGCAACTGAATGGATGACTAATCAGCTGTTTTTGCCATCCACACCAATGCACTGTTGACATCTTAGGCCCGGGTGTCATCTTTAAGTCGCCTTCCTGCAGGTTTTATTTTTGGGTGAGCAACCAAGTGTTCTGTCGACTAAACGACAGCCTCAGATTTTTTTCTTTTTTTTTTTTAGGAGGAAGCGTTTACGCCGTCGTGACATAATGAGCCTGGGTGGGGTAAACACAGTCTTTATCCCTCCTGTTATGTTCACTTTCTGATGTGCAGTAACAATGGTCCCGGGTCAAATTGACCCAGGCGGTGCAGTTTCAGAAGCCAGAAACCTTCCACACAAAACATATTTGTATTAACTCTTAATGATTGCGCTTTGTTTCTTATTTTTACAAAAAGCCTACAGAAAATAAATAAATGGTTATTTTTAAAGGGATCCATATAAAATTATGTGTACAATATATGTAATATATTTATATATACTTTGTAAATAGTGACATTTATGTCGGAGCTTCAGATATTTTGTTCTGGGTCAAGTTGGCCTGCTAATTTCACACCAAAACAAGTGACTCATGAGGGTGTGCACCGACAGTCAGTTTTCCTCAATTGCTGATGTTGAAGCAGAAATAACTGAGTCCAGAAATCGGTTCCCTGTTGATTAACCCTCACACATGCCAGCCGGGACCAAGACTCCAAAATAAGCGTGTAAACGCGCGGCCATCAGGTTCCCTCCGTTTCTCCCCTCAAACACGCCTTCCTTGCAGATTAGCCGTTTCAAGAGGGATTTTCCGAATTGAGTCTTATTTTTTTTTGTCCAAAGTTTTGGACTCCATCATTTGATTCAATATAAGAATAATCAAGACTCAGAATTCGCCACTATGCAGTCTTCAGCTTCAGACGCCTCCTGCTGTGTTTCACGATCAGTTCCAGTTCTTTTTCAATTCTGTTGGCCGTTTTCTGTAGCTTCGAGGACAACTGTTATGCAATGTTTTTAGGATTTCCTTCTAGAGAACATTTATATGTTTTTCCCCTCCTGAGCGTCCATTGTGGGTGGAGTTTCCCCACGGGAACAGAAAAGGTTCCTGTCAAAAGACACACACCTGCATTCTCGCAGTTTACGACTGAGGCAAAGAGAAAAGGGGTTAGGGTGTGTGTGTGTGTGTGTGTGTGTGTGTGTGTGTGTGTGTGTGTGTGTGTGTGTGTGTGTGTGTGTGGGTGTGTGTGTGTGTGTGTGTGTGTGTGTGTGTGTGTGTGTGTGTGTGTGTGTGGGCCTTCGCACCTCCTCATATATGGAACACCAAGAAGGCCAAAAAGTTGACATTTCATGTGTCTTTCATATGCAAAGAACGTTACTAACTAGGAAGCAACCGCAATGGAAGTTTTCATCCAATTAGCATTAAATGGAAAAGAACCAATCACAGCTAAGAGGTCAAAGTGTTCCTGGAAATGTCAGTAATTACAAAACGATAGGTCCAAAGTGGGCGATCCTGTTTGACCCCTCTTTCCATGAATGGAGCCAGTTCACGATTCGTTATTGATTTTTTCTTTTTTACATATCAAATCTTAAAACATATTTTCTTACGTACGAGATAAAGTGTTTTTGTTTACTTACCAAAGTTGTGAAAAAATAAAATCAGTATTTAAAACAGCAACTGTCAAAGACTCTGTTCATATTTTTTTAAATCAGCAATGATTTACATATTCATTTTCTACAGAGACAACTTTATTCAAATATTGTCTATTTAGATTATTCAATTTATTCAGATGATCTATTTATTCCTTTAATGCATAATAACACATTTGTTGTGTCGAGCAGTAATTGCGGCTCTGGGCTCCTCTCAATTTGACATTTTTGGCCCTTGAGGGAAAAACTTTGGACGCCGCTGCAGTAGAATTTAAGAAAACGCAAGAAAGCATGTTATTAGTTCAGTTTTGCAGCCTAATAACATGTAGATGAGTTTTTCCCAAAAACTGCATTTCAGGTGACTTCTCTACATGTCTTGAGCTACTGCAGGATGAGGAAGTTAAAATTCTCATCTTACACTGACCTCTACTGGCCACGTGGGAAAAATACAAGTGGATCGATTCACAAAAACTGAACTTGGAGTTAGATTTTCAACATCTACTGATAGAAAGATGGATTCCATCAGGATGAATGAAGTTAAATATGCAAACTGGATTCAGGTTTTTGTCCTCAGACTTTAGCGCTTCTGGACGTGTTGTTTATTTTACTCACTTCAAATAAAACGATGGCAGCCTTCAGTAAAAGCTTAGCTCAGGTGGGAGAATCCGTTGCTACGACAACTGTCCACTCTCCATATAAGGCCTTGACAGAAGAATGGCAATAAAATAAAAACACATACAAAGTTTTTGCATCCATTTTGCCACAAGTTTATGAATTCAGCGCTGGTAGGAAACGTTGTGGAGGAAGAACCCCAAACATGCTGATGTGGCTTTTTCTCGTGTCTGAATGGCCCAGTCAAAGTTCGGAGCCTAATCCAACTGGGAGTTCTGACTGAGTTTGAGCTATTTTAGAAAAGACGGACAAACTTTCTGTAGACACTGATGAGTGTCTACACACCTACTTAACAGGTTAAAGGCTCATATAGAAGAACTAATTCCAACTTTCAACATAGTTTCTGTTTCATTGTCATCGTTACAATTTGATCTTTTGATAACACAACAACCTTAAACTCAATACACACATCAGTAGATGTTCTCTCTCTGCTGACTGATTGGCTGCAGAGTCGTGACCAGCTGACGTGTCACTTCCTGTTTATGCCTGCAAACAAACAAAAGCAGCTTCCTGTCCTCTGCTCTGCCTTCTTTTCTTAGTCGACCCAGAAATAGCAGCAGGCAGCTTGGAGCGGCTCCAGCGTCAAGTGGGCCCGACCTCCACAGCTGCTCCCACAGAGACTCACAGATGGAGGCTGAGATACAGAGAGGCTGGCTGGGGGGGAGGAGAGACGGAGGAGGCAGGTTTTTGTGTGATGCTTTTTCACCGTGGGGACAGGGGGCCACGGTGATACAATCCCATAGAGCCGCCGTACAAAAACCTCCTGCCATTAACTTCCATCATGTGGACGGCTGAGTGGCTCTCAGAGAGCAGCAGCGGGAAGCAGGTGGAGGTGGGCAGGGTGGAGGCTCAGCCAGGCCTTTAGAAACACTTTAATATGTAGAAAGTGAACCAGAAGCAGCTTTTATTAACACATGTTTGAGTTTACACATGGAGCCGTTGGGTCGTGTGTTCCTCAGGGTCAGAAATCAAAGCTTCTTTAAACCTTATGAAGCTCATCCTGCAGGTTTGACCTTCATGATGACCTGGGCTTTTACAGCCAGTCTGAAGGAGAAGATTCTGGAAAGTTTGGAGACTTTTTGGTCCAGGAGAGATTCAGTGTGACACTGGAAACGAAGCTTACTTTGGAAAAGGAACCAAACTCACAGTTTTAGGTAAGTTGGATTCTCACATGTTCAGGTTTAGATTAGATTTAAAGTGAACACAAAGGTCAGGTGGGAATAAAGAAAAAGTCTCAATATAAAAGTTCAGACGTATTAACCTGAAGTTGAAACACTGTGAACTACGGAGATCCTGCTTACTTTGGCCAAGGAACCAAACTCACAGTTTTAGGTAAATATTTCACTTTATTACAGAGTTTTATTGAGTAATACTTTGATTAGGACGTCTGTACAGACAGACGTGTCTTTGTAAAGTTAATTCTGGTAGAAAAACAGGTTCATGTTCAATATCACTGCACTGTGACAATGCTGAAGCTTACTTTGGCCAAGGAACCAAACTCACAGTTTTAGGTGAGTTTAACTCTTCACACACGTTCAGTTCATCTGATCAGATTTAAACTAAACTAATTCTTGGATTGAAGTAAAAATTTGGTGACATGAAACGTTTTTGGCTTATTGAGCTGAAGTCAAATCACTGTGACCTACGGAGAGCCTGCTTACTTTGGAAAAGGAACCAAACTCACAGTTTTGGGTAAATATTTCGCTTTCAATACTGAAATGTGAACAGATTGCACTCAGCCAGGCCTCGAGGTTGACGTTGTGTTAGAGTCATTTTAACGTAAATGCTGCGGTTAAGGAGTTATCTGTCGAGTATTGCTGCACTGTGACAACCTCAACGAAGCTTACTTTGGAAAAGGAACCAAACTCACAGTTTTAGGTGAGTACGGTTTGCAAAAAGGAACCAAATTTTAAGCCGTAACGATGCTTGAACAAGCGGCTGGAAATCAGGCATTTCCAGTCAAAGTGTCGGCACTTTTTGATACGAAGCTGAAGCTGTGTGATGACAGAGAAGCTTATTTCGGCCCGGGAACAAAGCTGACTGTTCTGGGTGAGTAAAAGTCCAAAGAAAGTCGATTTGAGAGGCAAACTGATGCAGCAGATCTTCTGGCTACAATCTGCAACCTTTTTAAATATCTCTGAGGGGAAAAAATCGACCAACAATAGGACAAGTAAAGCAAATATAAAGCCACACGTTGTCGTGTTTTACACATCGGATCTGTTCACTGTGCCACTGGTGGTTATGAAGCTTTCTTCGGAGGAGGAACAAAGTTAACAGTTTTAGGTGAGAAATACAAAAATATAAACGTTTCTCTGACATGTCTTTAAAAAAAAAAAAAACAATTTAAAAATAAGAGCATACGTAAAAAAAGATTTCCAGTGAAAGTTGAGCCGCTCGCTGCCTGAGCGCCGTGCTTTTTGCTCTGAACTTTAACCTCTGTGCCAACTATGAAGCTTACTTCGGCCAGGGAACAAAACTGACTGTTTTAGGTGAGTAAAACTCTGAAATCTGATCCTCATGAAGGCAGCTAAAGCCGTTTCACTAAGCTGAAAAGGTTCAGCTTTATTTTAAATTAAATACAAATTTAAAAAAAAAAAAGGTCAGACGTTTGCATTGCGGCGAATACGAAGAGCGGTTTAAGACGGAAAAACAGCCAGAAATAATATAAAATGCAATGTGGTGAAGACAGAAGAGGCTGAGGTTGTTTTGGGCACCGATGATGCTCACTGTGACTCTGGTAGTGGAGCTGAAGCTTACTTCGGAGCAGGGACCAAGTTAACGGTTTTAGGTAAGAAATCCGCTTGAAAAAACAGCAAGAAATACGAACACAGGTTCGACTTTAACCGATGAACCAAAACTGTGTCAGAAATAAGGTCATTTCGCGATACTGAAAGGGACATTTCTGTGAGTCTGTGAGGTTTTGTGTGCAATGTTTGCTGGTTTCAAAAGGAAAATTGAACTCGGTGAAAACTGAAATGACAGGAGAGCAGCTTGTCTGGCTGCTTTGAGCTCTGATCCTGCTCACTGTGGCCAGCACGTCTGAAGCTTACTTTGGTGGAGGAACCAAACTGACTGTCTTAGGTAAGAAACCATTTCAAAATCTAAATTAATAACTAATATGACCTGGTTTACAGATAAAAGATCCTCAAAAAAAAAAGGTATAAAAGTTGTCAGAGTGCCTATGCCAGGTCAAATAACTTTGCCAAAAGTGTTGGCAAAAATTTAAAAAAAACGTTGAGATTGTGAGCGAAAACGTTTTAAACGTCCCGGGAAAATAAGTGAAGCTGGGAAGGTTTTGTAGCGGCGGAGAGTTTGTGTTGCAGTCTGGAGTCTCTGTGCTCCTTGGGCAGTGAAGCTTACTTTGGAGCTGGAACCAAACTCACCGTTTTAGGTAAGAAAATAACTAAAGCAGAAGCTGGAAGGAGCGTTAGAGCATCGATTGAGCTTTTTCTGAACCGTAGAAGACATAATGTTTGAGGAACGTCTGAAATGTTCTCCGGTCAAAGTGGAGAAGCTTTTAAACCAGGTTTTGGCTCGAAGCCCAGATTATCAGCCTGTCAGTCGGTTAAACACTGTGACTCCCAGTCTGAAGCTTACTTTGGAGCTGGAACCAAACTCACCGTTTTAGGTAAGAAACTCAAAAAAATATTCACAAAAAAACAACATAAAAGATCAGATGTAATGGACAACTGGTTTGGATGTTATATATACATATAAAAAAGTATTTAATCCTTAGCTCTAGTGTAGATGTAAAAGAAAAAAGGAATAAAAACTAACAGGAGTAGAGGAAAGAATTAGTTTCTGGCTTAGTTTTGCTCCAGAGGTCGTTTAGTTCGTGTGTCAAAGTGGTTGGAGACGTTGGCAGCTTTCAGCAGCTTTCAGCAGCTTTCAGCAGCTTTTCCTGCAGCTGTTTGTCAGTGTGAACAACTTCGATCCTGCTTACTTTGGAGCCGGAACCAAACTCACCGTTTTAGGTAAGACCGTGAAACGGGACAAAATCTGTCCACATTGGAGTGTTTTAGCCAGCAGTCTGTCTCCTTCGCCAGCAACTTTCTAGTATAAAAGGCAGCCTCTGGCTTTCAATGGCAGCAGCTTTTTCTGCAGCCGTCTGTCAGTGTGAACCAGTACGACCCCGCTTACTTTGGCAGGGGCACCAGACTCACCGTTTTGGGTAAGAAAAGAAGAAAAACCCAGATTGTTTTGGAATGAAATGAGCACTGAGTGTTAACGGGAAAGGAAAGAAAGAGCTCAGGTGAAATCTACGTTTGATTCTTCACAGGAAGTATTCGATTAATCGTCTGAAAAAGTGCAGAAACCCAAAGTCTGGACTCTAGATGAGTCGTTTTCAGTGCAGTCGCCTCCATAGTGAGTTTGTGTGACTGAACGCTTCAGGTTTAGTGAAATAAGGCCAGTGAAACGAGGCGGTTGGCTCCCTGCAGCTTTTCCTGCAGCTGCTTGTCGGTGTGAGCAGCTACGATCCTGCTTACTTTGGCAAAGGCACCAAACTCACAGTCCTGGGTAAGAAAACAAAAACTCTTGAGAATCATTGCGCCGTAAAACTCCCATTGAGGGAAAACTACCGGATAGAAAACGAGCTGCAGCTCAGAGGCTTGTGGAGTTTCTGCTTCAAGTTTTCAAACATATCGTCACAAAAGAGGTTATGAACCAAAACTTAGGACTTTTAGAATAACTGATTCAGTGGTTTTCCTCTTGCTGCTCTGCATGAGTGCAAGTTGGCGTTGAGCTCGTCGAGTTCAGCAGCTTTTCCTGCAGCTGCTTCTCAGTGTGACCAACTACGAACCTGCTTACTTTGGCAGAGGCACCAAACTCACAGTCTTAGGTGAGAAAACAAAGAAAGTCAACGACTTCTTTCTTTACAGAAATGTACTTTCAGAAAACTACTGCGAGGCGTACCTTGAGGTCAAGTCATTTCTTAGAATGAAGGTCAGCTAATATTTCATCTGGGGAAGTGAAGTTGAGAAACAAAAACAAAAAAAACATTTGTTTATAACTTTTAGTGACTATAACCTGTACAGCAGGTCACTATAACCTATTAAAATGGAGACATTGTGTTGTTGAAACATTAAGTCACAGAGAACTGCAGGTCTGAGTTCAGGTTTTGCTGTTGTGACTGAGCGTTGTGCTCCGGCTCGTACCCTGCTGAGTTTGGAGAAGGAACCAAGCTGACAGTCCTGGGTAAGAGCATCTAAAACAAAAATAATAATAATAATTATAATAATAAAAAATAAGTTTATGGTAACCACGGATTTAATGTGCTGACTGCGTGAAATACTAATGTTAAATTTGCTTGCTTTCTTTTATCTCCGCACAGCCAAACATTCTCGCTTTTTAACTTTACGCTGAAAAGAAAAAAACTTCTGCAAGTAATTTTGGTCCAGTTTCTGGTGCAAATATCTTTGTTTTCTCTCAGTTCAGATGTGCTAAATTATGAGAAACTTTTCAGTAAGATTTAAGAGATTGTTTTAAGTTTCTTAATATTGATGAAAAAAGTGTGTTAGTTTCTCTTATGACGAGACATTTTTGCCCATCAGTGAAATAATCTGGACTTTTTCATCAATTTTAAGACATTTTTATACTTAAAACAAACTCCTATTTTCAGCTTAAAAGCTACTCGTGAGCTCATTTTGTCTTATTCGAGTGTAAATGTTTGCACCAACATCTAGACCACCAATACTCTGTAAAATTCTGTGTCCATAAAATATATGATACGTTTCCTTTAGAGATTTAGAATAGACAGAAATATTGAACGTCAAAGTTAAAATATCCTGAAGTAATGTCAAGTTTCTGAATCTAGAATGTAAAAACTAGGATGAGTAATGTAGCGTTTAGAGTGTTTTTATTTGGGTTTGCTGCTTATTAACTGATGTTACATATAGTAGGATAATTGCAGAATAAATATAACTCCTAGAAAACACTGTCTTTGTTTTCAGTTTCAGTGTAAAAGTCTATTTAACTCTTTGCAGATGAGGGTTGATTTAAACCAATGATGAGAAAAGAAAAACCTAAAAACCTGAAAATTAAAGTATAACATGTTCAATTCAGCCGCACTTTGTGCAAAAAAAAAATCACATAAAGCAATGATGCATCGAACTCATTCTAATTTCAGCCGTTCAACTTTTCACTTGTTCTAAACACACAAGGCCAGAGGAGACGGTCGAAAATGATCATTTTCTCAGGAGTAAGAACTTCTTGGTGGGATTCTCTGGTTGGGTTCATGACCAGTGCAGGTTTTGCATGTTATAAACTAGATTCTTGAAGGTTTGTGAACAATTAAATTCGATAACATCAAAGAAACACGCGTACGTCCAAACATCCACATGTCCAGATGTTCAGATTCGGGTGATGGAGTTTTGACTCAATGAATTGTTTTATCTCGTTTTAGAAAAGATGGCATTAACATCACTTCCCCGACTGTGAGAATTCTCCAACCTTCAAAAGAAATACGTAAAGACGAAAATGGGGATGAGAAGAACAGGACCCTGGTCTGTATGGCGACTGGTTTCTACCCGGATCATGTCACCGTGACCTGGGAGAGCAACATCGACAAAATTGGTAACGTGTCGACCGACGCCGCCGCCAAGAAAGAAGAAGACGGATATTACAATATCACCAGCCGGCTGACGGTTCCTGGTGAAGTCTGGAAAAAGAAGGACACAAAATTTAAATGCATCGTCAGTTTCTTTAATGGCACCAACACCATCAATAAAACTGATGTTTTTACAAGTACGTTCATTTCACAAACAACTATCCTAAACTGCTCCTTGTAGCTTCTCTCCTCATGACTTTGCTTTATTCCTGCAGTAAAACCCCCATTCATCCCCGGCATGACTCGAGGTAAACGGCAACATTTCACTCTTAGAAGCCCAGAAAACAGCTGGCAGAACATCGATGGCTTTCAGAAAGTTTTCTTTTTCCTCACATTGTAAAAACTTGATCTCCCCACAGGGAAATACGTGAAGATCACCCAGAACGCCAAACTGTCCTACACCGTCCTGATCGTGAAGAGCTGCCTCTACGCCGCCTTGGTCTCCCTTCTGGTCTGGAAGCTTCAGGTCGGTCCAGAAAACCTCCATGTTTTGGTTCTGATTAACTGTCCTGTCAGTGAGACAAAGAGCTTCTGATGCTGAGGGAGGATATTTGATTTGATTTGATTTGATTTTTCTATGTCTTTTTCAGGGGAAACGTGAAAAGCAGACCAAGTGACAGCAGAGCTGACGCTGTGAATCTTCCTCCCTGTACATAACGAACCTGATCTGCTGTTAATCTGAAATAATCTCTGGCTGTTTCATGTTATCCTACAGAACTGATCAAACTTATTCTGAGCCTGGTTTCTACTGCAAACATCTTAGGAAACTTGATTACGTTGTCTGCATAAAGTTTATTAACGGAGTAAATTTAGTTTTTGATCATCGATTCCATGTTGAAGTAACTCACAGATAACGTTTCAGCGAGTTATGAGATCGTTTTAAATCAATAATCCTTTATTAATGATAAACTTGCTCCACTGGCAGATTATTTAACTTTTAAGAAAACATTTTCTCCATGTTATAAGTCAGAATCTTTTCATCGATAGTAAGACTTAAAACAAGCTTCTGTTTCTCGCTGAAAAGTCTAATGTAAATTAGTTTTGCCTTATTTCAAATGTCCTAAGATATCTGCAATAGAAACCAGATCAGAATGTAAGATTTTGGGTTTGTATTTTCTCAGTGCATTGATGTATTTTTTCAGATACTTTTTGTTTTTCCTCATATGATCTTCAATAAAAGTGTTTTAAATCACGCCTGACGTCATGGCTGCTCATTGTTTCTCCCCACACTTTGTTTGGGAAACGATTCAAAAGCCAAACCTGTTTTTTTTTTTTTTTATGCACACGAAAACAAAATTGCACGAATGAGCGTGAAAGCATGAAAGTCCGACTGAAAACGAGAACGTGACGCTGACGGCAAAAACTCGTCGCTTCGCTCCTCCATCACTTCTTTCCAGAGAAGGTATTTTTAGTTTACTTTCTGAAAAGCCAGCTCATTTTCACGCCCCGCATCTACGCGAAGCATCTCGCTTTTCGGGTCGAGACGCCGAAGCTGAGAGAGGAAAGAGCGCGAGAACAGGAAGTCGACGTTGAGCAGAGAAGCAGGATGCGGTCGCGTGGCGGCCTGCAGCGCCGCGTCTCTCTGCTGAGAAACGACCTTCAACCTTTACCGCCGCATCCGGCTCTGCCGTCGCACCTGCGTCTGTGCAAAAAAAACACAACCACCTCCGCATACACACACACACACACACACACACACACACCCACGCACACACACACGCATACACATACACACACACACACACACACACACACACACAGCTGGTAAACGCTCAGTTTCTGTGTCAACTGAAGCTAAAAACTGTTTGTGTCTAAATGACAAACAGCAGCTGTTTGCTGTGATCCGGAGCTGGAAGAGTTTTTGTTTGTTTGTTTGTTTGTTTTGTTTGGTTTTGTTTTTGCAGAGATCGAGTCAAATGAGTTTAGTTGTGTGGACAAAGTGTCATTTCTCACAAATTTCTTCTGTTTCTGCTTCTCCGTCAGACGCTGCAACAAAACTAAACCTTGAGCAGGCGTTTGTTTTATTATTATTTTTTAATCCAGCTTCCAGCAAATATCCTGGTTCACCTGAAATGAGACGAAACTAAGTTGATGATTCTTTAACGATGATGACAAATTGGCCTGTTCTGGCAAGGGAGATTGTTTTAAGTGAAATACTTTTTCTTTGCTATTAAGAAATTATTGACTTTTAAAAAAAGTTCCTATATGTTGCTGAAAAGTCACTTGAAAGTTAGTTTTTGTTTTATTTCAAGTTTAAAGATATTTGCACTGGAAACTGGACAAAATTACTTGGCAAGATTGTGAGTTTTTGTGTGTTTTTTGGGGTTTTTTGCAGTACACCTACATTGTTTCAGATCATCATACTCAATATGAAATGTCTTAACTCGCCTGGCTCTGTGTGGAAATATAAAAGCTCCTGTGAAGTCATGAATCAACTGATTAGGGACATTTTGAGTCACTTCCATCTAAATGTCTGATTTCTGCCAGACATGCAGAATAATATATTCTTAATAGCTTTTGGGAGGATCAGCAACCTTAAAAAAGATTCAAAGGGGGGAAACAAATCATTTAAAAAAAATGAAATAATAAAATAAAAACACCAGATCCATGTGGAAAAGGTCACACAAAAAAACAAACAAAATTAGGCCACAAAAAAAAAATAAAATAAAAGAGAAAAACTATCAGGAATCAAATGATTTTTTTCATATCCAAGTGTTTACATTAGTTGTTTCCATGGGATTTGTCATGTAAGCTACAAAACAACAGATTCCCTGTAATTGACCCCAGACAGTAAATTATTTGTGTCACTTCACAGCATTTAACATGAGTTTAAATGCCTAGAGAACACGCTCAGCTTCGTTGGCCTTTCTTTAAAACATGTCAGAAAACATCTGTTTGTCCCTGACATGTTTTAGCAACAGAAACGCGACACACCTGGGAATGTGGAGCACAAGCTCTGGAGCCGCACGCTTTATGACAGTTTAAATATTGATTCTGTGACTTTAACTCTTTCATTTATTGATTGATTTAAAAAAAAAAAAAACCTCATGTGCAACAACCAATAACAACTGTGATGATCCATCACTTTCTCTGGAGGAGACGCTGGCAGAGAACTCGGCTGAATAAAGCGAGTTTTCAGAGAAACCAGCATTCTGTCGTTACACAGAACAAAAAATACAAATAAAAATTCTTAAAAAAATAAAAAAAATTTCACTCTATTTGCAGGGTTGGTTGGTTTTGGGTTTTTCTGACTTTCATTACGCACTAATAAAAAAGAAAACAAGTTACACACAGTACATTTGGACACATAAGAAACTGAAGCCCAGCATCAGCAGTCGAGTTGGGCAGAGTGCCCCCATGTGGTGAAAACAGGAACAACTACTCAAGCTACACAGAGGTTAGCAAAATAGGTTTATTTACTTAAACATATACAATAAAAACACCACAGACCAATAAGGAATGGAGAATTTATACACATTTTGATTACAAAAAAAAAAGAAACATCATGAAGTGAACAATAAAATTACATTATATTAGGTTATTAGATTCTCTAAAAAACAGAGAAAGAATAAGTCCAGTGAGTAGATAGCTTATTTTCAGTGCCTCCTCATATCCACAGGTCATATTATGGGATGTTTCATGTTAAGGTTTCACGGTTGCTTGATGCAGAAGGCAATCTGAGCAAAGTGCTGCCTGTAGAGCTCCCCGTTCGTCGGGTCTTTTCTAAAATAAAAATAAAAAATAATTCGGCGCAGTCCGGTCCCCTTTTGATTCCATTTGGCAGATGCAGAAGTTCAAAGGTGAAAGGTCGGCGTATCAAAAGACATGCCGACCGGTCCTGCCGTTCTTTGGCGCGTGCCTGGCGCAGCTGGCGCAGCAGAAGCTGGAGTAGTACTGATGGTCGCACAGGCGGGCGTAGACGATGAGTTTGCAGTTGGCGAGTTCAGGCTGGTCCACGCAGCCCGGCGGCACGTCATCATCTGGAACAGCACAAGAGATTATTCTGTTAGCCACAACATCATTAGATTTAAACAGCCTGATTCTGACAAACAGGTTGAAGTTATGGCTTCTCACCGAAAGGCAACAGCCACATTTTTTGGATTAATAAAAAAAGCACAGCAAGAACAGTTTTCATTTTAATATACAATTCTTTTGTTTGTCCTTTGAGAAACTTTCAACTGATGCACAAGGTGTAAAACAGGTGAAAAGTAAAATACTTTGTTTTTAAATATTTCTCATTTATTCTTACCGACTATAATCATATACATGTTTCAAAAATCTACATAGTTTTTGTACTTACTTTTTGACTGACAGGGAAATCAGTATCTACTGGAATATAATCTAAATCAGATTATGGAACATAAAGTCATTCATTCTCACCCTGCGAGTCTTTTATCACCCTGACTTCAGCCGTGGCGCTCACAGAATAAATGCCTGTGTAGGCGTTACAGGTGTAGGTTCCCTCATCAGAGGTCTTCACGTTATTGATGATCAGGCTGCCGTCAGGCGACACCAGGATGCTGCGGCCGTCCGGACGCACCAGCACGCCGTTCCTGTCGACACAAGCGGAGGCTCAGTGAGACTCGTTTAGCTTCCCGACGCTTCAGCTGCTAAACGAACGGGAAAAGAAACGGGTCCAAGCAAACGGCCCGTTTTACCGACCTCAACAGGAGAACAAGATCTACTGACAGACATTCAAAGGATATTTAAAATTAGATTTAAAATTGTTCATTGATTTTCAACTTCTTTAAATAATTTTATATTTCCAAAATTTTATTGTTTTTTGTTTTTTTTCACTCAAATTCATTTTCAATGCCCTTTTACAGTAAATCCTTGGGGAGATGCTGCCAGAGTCCAGGCTTGAATCTGATAGTGAATTTATGCAGGTAGCTAAATATTAGGGTGATGGCCATGAGGCATTTCAACCTGATGAACGCAGAGAGACCCTGAGCGACGGCCTGTTGGATGAGTACGATCGAGTTAGAAAAATTCAGTCTACAGCCTGAAAAATTTCTTTAATATGGTGGAATGGAAAGTTTCAATACCAGCTTTCAAAACCAAAATGGCTGCCTTACACTGCGCAAAGAACAACAGGTGACCTGCAACTCCCACCCATGACATGACCCCCTGGGTGGTGAGCCGCACTGTCAAAACTTGCTACTGCTTAGAAATGATACATACCAGTACACATATATAGACTGGTCAGCAATTACAAAAAGGGTTCGATTGCAGCAAAACCGTTGATAATTTGCATTTTTTTAAAAATTATTTAAAATAAGCTTTAACAATAATCAGGTCCACTTAGAAATTCAACTTTTCAGCAGAACAACGGCAACTTTTACCTGGACCAGCCGATGTTGACGTTGTCTCCGGACACGACGCAGGGCAGCAGAGCCGCGCTGCCTTCAGACACCTGGATGTTGTTGGGAGCCGTGGTGATCTTCAAGTCGGCTAAAAATAGTAATAAACAGAAAAAAAAAAAACGGAACTTTTCAGATCAACTTTACAAACAAATAAATGTCCTAAAAAAGGTCGAGAACGTTTGGAGCATCAAATGGCGTCTACTGCCTCCTGGTGGTGCGTGTTTGAAATCCAAACTGCACACATTTGGTGCTTGCGTGTGATCAGGATGATCAGAACTGCATGTGAACGTGTGAACATTTTTACCCTGCACCCTGAGCTGCAGTTGCCTCTGCTCCAGCTGCTGCTGGCTGGCAGCTGTGCATGTGTAGACCCCGGAGTCGTCAGACCTCAGAGGGCCGATCAGCAGCGTGCCGTCGTCGTGCTTGTTGATCCTGAAACGACACCAACCAATCAGACAGAAAACTTGTTGAAGCTGGTGAGACTAATAAAAAGAAATTGCATTCGATTTCTTTTTATTGAAGAAATAAAAAGAAACGTATCTGATCTGTCAGCACAGGCAGCAAAGTTGTGAGTTTATTCCTTTAATGTTTTGGTTTGTTCTTCTGTTTCACTGCATGATACATGAAATACGATCGTAATAGCAACAGAACAGCAGAACGTTAATGGAAATCCACAACAAAACAGGCAACTTATGATTGGAATGTATTATTTCTCTGGTTTTTGCTTTTTTGGGCGCTTCTGTGGTAAGAACTTGGTCCCCTTTTGTTTTCCTGTTCACTTTTTCTCTGTGTGAACATTTTATTCTTCATAAACTCTGGGGATCACAAATGCAGCAGCTCTACACTCGATCTGGAGGTAAACCAGAGAAAAACTAAGTTCTATCTCCAAACAAAACCCTTGAATGAAAATGTTTGGTTTTTTTGTGACTTCTGATGCAACTAGATTGTAATCAAGTCTAAAAATATGGTTGCAAAAATTAAGCGTGACCTTCACCGCCTTTACTTTCAGATTGTAATATAGCCTTTCAAATATCTCTGCTTTTTGTCTCTTCTCCTAATGCATCTATGGCAAGATTCTGTTTTTTACTTTCGGGTTGGTCCAAGTTTCTGAGGTCAGATAATTCACTGTCATGCAACAGATTTTTTTTACACCAAGCCCATAATTAGGATGCTGCCATAATTCCCTTTCTCCATCTCTAAGCCATAATTTTTTTCATATAAACAAAAATACATTTAGCTTTTAACTCACTATATTTAGAGTGCAATTTTTTTAGATGCTGCACAAAAAGAAAATTGCTTTTAAAGTAACAACTGTGGAGATAATCAAACGACTCGCAAGAACGCTACAGCTTGCTTAAAAATGACCAGATATCGGATCTATGCTACATGCCTGGGGTCACTGAGGGTTTTTCCATCTTTGGTCCACTGAATACTGACGGACGGCAGAGCTGCAGCCGGGACGATGGTGCAGGGGAGACTCACGGCTTGACCCGCTCGCATTTCTATTGTCGACGGGCTCGACTGATCGATGCTGAACCTGAGAAACGGTACGGAAACAAATCTCTTCACATTCACACGACAAATGTGAAACTGGAGAGGTATTAGAAGTACAGCAGACAGAAGTGCTGAGGGACACTGATTGTGAGTTCGGATGTTCTCACCTGGGGATCGGGCCGTCTTTAGGCAGCAACGTTGGGAAAGGTTGAGGTGGGGCATCTGCGTAAAACACACATTTTGACGATGAATGAGCACTTGAACAAACTCGCATTTGAATATCAATACGTTCCTAAAGAATTTGGCCAAAAGTGATTTTCGCAAAAGAGTCACCAAGTCCAAATAACTCAAGTCCAGTCAGACAGAATGCTCAGTGTTTCTCACTTGAATTTTAGTTATTATAAAATTGATATTTCATTCACCTGATATTATGACTTTATTATTGCATTATCCTGGCTTTTTCCTCTATTGTTACAATGTAATACAGTACTTTGTTCTCATAATTACGTTTTTTTGTTGGCTCTGATACTCTGCCAAAGGTTTGTGTCAAATTCTTGAATACCTGAGACAGACAGGTAAATGTAGCGGTGATCTCTCTCGCGTTCTCGAGTGACGAAGCACAAGAACCAGCCGGAGTCTGACGTCATAAGAGGGCCGACTAACAGGGAGCCGTTGGGCTGCTGGTGATGTCTGAGGAGATCAGAAACAATGCATGGCACAGAAGAACGAGACGTAAACGGATCCATTGAATCTGTGCCGGAGCCAACCTGTGAGCCGACAGGGGGACCCCATCTCTTCTCCACTCCACGACGACTGTCGACGAAGGCGGGGGGCTGACTCTGCAGGGCAGCACCACCGTCTGGCCGACTAAGGCCTCCACTTTGTCTGGGTCGCTCTTATCGATGCTAACACCTGGCAGGGTCAAACTGAGGGAACATGAGGAGATACGAGGAAGGACGACAGAAAGGACGAGAAGAAATGAAGGAAGCAGAGAGAGGTTTGAGGAGAAGAGAACAAAATTCACTTTATGCTCTACTGTTGGTGGACAAAGCAAGCATAAAGAGAGCCCCCGGCCTGGCTTTTCAGCTGCGTCAGGAAACAAAAAAGGCAAGGGAATGGACATAAAAAAGACACTCAGAAAGGAGACATGCGACATGACAATCACCACGACATGAACTGCGGTCCAACAGTCTAAGACAACAGATCTGAACACCTTAAAACCAACAATTATGACACCCCACATGAACACAAACACAAAAATCTTTCTGAAACTCCCAAAAGCCCCCAAACACGACACCATGACACACACATACGATGACAGTATCACAATGAAAGCTTTATTAGTTTGATTTTTTTTTGTCCAAACAAACAGAGCCCAGAGGTGCCAACAAGTGACACGGTGAGTTAGCAGACACAGAGAAACACCAACATTAAATCAGACAAACAGCAAAGAATCAACAAAGACACCTGAACAGTCCATTTAGACGTAGAGTCAAAGAAAGTTTTGTCCCCCAATATCTTTGGGGCTACAGCAAGAAATAAGGCGACGCTGTGTAAGCAGAAAAAAACCCAGCAGGTGGAGCTAGAAGAGCTAGAAAGAGCGAGTGCTGATTATAGTAGCGTCACAAACACATAAAATGGAAAGTGGTATAAAACAATGTACAAAACAGGATTTGCAGGAGTATAGTGTGCATAAAGTGGAGGTACAGTTGATTTATATACTGATTTTGTTGATACAAAACAGGAAAGTATCTCTACAACACTGTATCCCTCTGAATATAGATCACAATATCATCTGCAAACAACATAATCTGTGGGAACTCCTGCCTCAGTTCACTGAGCAAGTGGGTTTAATAGCAGGCAGAAACAGGCCAGTTTATCATTATTCTAACAAAAATATCTGTTGTGTTTCTGAGATGTTTAGATAACTGGAATTAAAGGGATGGTAAGGATTTTTTTTATATTACGTTCTGTGAAGATGCTATCTAATCAAACACCTGTAGTAGAAAGATGTCACAAAAAAGGGACAAAATCAATAGAAAGATGGAGGACTAACAGCTAACATTTCAGCTTATCTTAGCTATTTAGAATTTAGTTCTTGCTTTTTCCATAACCAGCCAATGTCTTGTTTTGCTATCCTAAAGTTTTTAATCCGCCTGATAACTTGGGGCAGTTTAGCTGCAAAAACATAAAAACCCGGAATTAACAAGACTCATTTCAAAGTGCAGGCATCGCTAAGATAACATCGCATCTTATGGGTGTGAAGAATTTTTATTTTGCCTTTGAATGACCAGTATCAGTCTGTCTCGCGCGCCGTTAGACTTCCATTGTTCTGTGACTTTCTTTACGTATATTTAAACGCCACAAAATAAAAATAAAAAGTCAGTCTATTACTGATAAAACAACCATTACCACTAATATCTCTACAGAAAAAAAATCCACACCAACCCTTTATCTGTATAAGATGAGACATAAGAAAGAAGTAAGGCATAGAAATACCATTTTAATTTCAGTATTTTCATTTTTCTTGTGTGTTTTATGTTTACTTCAACAGTAACTTCTGAATTTCACTTAAAATAACCAACGCTCCAACTTATTATTATTACTTTCATATTATTTAGTTTTTCCCTTTATAGTTGGCCTTTATTTGGGATAAAGAATACATTTTAAAGGATATTTAGACCTTCACATGCATAAAACACAAACTTCCTCACTCTAATCCAGAACGACACTTTGGAAACTTTCTTCCAATCTCCGTCCGTTTACTCCTTGGCTTTATAGCACCAAGTGAATTGCAGCTCCTTCAGCAGCGTCTAGAAGGCTGTCGACTGGCTTTGTGAAACCGCCGGCGATGGTGGGATTGGAGTTGCGGGTTTCTTACCTGGCAGCTGGCCCGGTCATCTGAGCCCGCGCTCCAGTCGAAGGCCGGCGCGTCCTCAGATACACCCGAGCTCTGTGGGCGTGTCTGGCGGCGCTAGTGCCGTGTCTGCCGGAGTCGCTGGGCGACTGGGCGTCGGGCGACCCTCTGGGCGCGGTTCTTTCGAGAGCAGATTCCCTCGCGGGCGTCGAGCGTCCGACGGGCGCGACAGGCTGAGGCTGCTGCTGGCTGGGCGCCGGGACCTGACACGCCCGCTGGCACTCTGCCCGGCTCATGAAGTTGTTGCTGTTGCCGTGGCAACCGCCGTACCAGAAGTGGGCGCACTTGGAGGTGACGACGTCAAAGTGGTACCGTGCCACCCAGCTGCTGCAGGAGCCGGCGGCGCGAGGCAGGGAGCAGATGGACCGCTCGACTGCAACAACAGCCCACAAATAACAGTTATTAATCAATAACTATACCTATAGTGATTGATGCAGTAGATAATGCGTCTGAAATCAATCATTTCACTGAAATTGGATCCAGAATCGCACTACATTCAGGAAAATGTAGGCAGAGGAAACCTCTGACGGTCAGCTGAGCAAGGTTGGTAACTCAGCCTCGCTTGGTTACCTAGCAACAACATGTTGAGTAACTTTTGCAGCAGCAATTTCAGGTTTTCCCTCATAATTGTTTAAAAATAATTTACTGTGGTGAAAACTGGAAAAAGCAAGAAAGTACACACCACCATCTTGGCAGTATTTCAAAGTGCTGCATTCCTAAGGCGGAGCTAGGTCCACCCAGGCGTTTTGTACAGATCAATGGTTGCCACGGGAGATAAAAGGATGAAAGAATCAAGGAAACGTTCCAGGTATGTTTTGGAAGGGGGGATTTACTTAATGCTCCCCCTTTAAGAAAACTGGGGCCTTCATAGAACAGCTATAATTACTGTGATTCTAAGTTACAAATTTATTTTAACTTACTGACTGGTGACTTGGTTGCTCTGCCTTTTATTTAGTGGTATCCGAGTAAGGGGGCCTAAATACAATTATGGATTTTTATTTGTAGGACCATGTGTTGATTCATGCATGGCTTTCTGTTCGTCTATCATACAATTTCTACTAAATACATTCTACAAGAACAACTCTTTATCTTCTTACTGTGGTTGGGTGGGTTGGGGCAGCCCTCGCCGTTAGGGCCCCCTGCTGGTGTCTTGCGATCATAGCAGCACCCGTAAGTGGTGGTGCGGCACTCTACGGCGTTCTCAGTTGGAAGAGAAGCAACCTGAGGATACAAGATAATTGTTATTATTTTTTTTTAAATGTGTTTTAAGAACAAACAGCGGGTTTTTTTAAGCTAACAAGTAAATTACTGTGGGCGCAGGGGCCACATTCTCGAAGCAGCCCTCTCTGTTGGGGCCCTGAGCAGCTCTCACACCATCCTGGCAGCAGCCATAACTGAAACACAAAACAGGAAACAAGCACAAACAATTGAGCAAGAAGTACTGAATGTCCATATCAAAAATAAAGAAAAATGTGCAGAAAAACAGATTTGTGCCTGTTGTGGTATATGGGGGATTTTGTTTTTGCCATGCATTGTGTGGTTGGTGTGGTAACGGAGTCATAAAAGTAACACCCACAGAACGAGTCTAAAACGGACTCCGTCCACGTTGTGACCACGGTGGGTAGAGGGCGCATACCTTGTCTGGTCGCAGGACGACGGGTCAGGAGTGGGAGCTGCAGTCTGCGGGCAGCCCAGGCCCTGGGGGCCCCTGGCCGAGGTCCGGCCGTCTGGGCAGCACCCGTAGTTGGACTGGCTGCAGTGGAGGGCCGGGGAGAAGTTGTGAGGGTCCCGCACCGTGTTCCTCTGGGTGGGGTCTCTGGTCTCTGGCCTGCGGGCTGAGACCAGACCAGAGAACGTCTTCGATGAAAAAGCAAACAAGACGCCACACAGTTCACCGTGTTTACACCGTCTAATGGCTCACACAGTACTTGACGAGAACCGACAATGCTTGTGACAACCCAGCGATGAGTTCCAGTGATCAGAAACAACGTGAAAGGCACAAACAAAAACAAACACTTCAAATTCCCCGAGCGCTGGGGCAGCGCATGGCATCGCAGAAAACATTCCAGAACCACTATGGTCAGGAACGGCACAGTTCACCGCTTCTGAAATATTTTAATCAGGCCAACAACGCTCACCGAGTCCCGAAAACATGCCAATCAGGCCTGGATAATTAGAGCCGGGGGGAGGACGGGTGGATGGGGGACGTCAAAAGCATGAGGGGGGACAGTTGGGGACAGTCGCCATAGCAACACAAAGGGATTAGATAAAGAGGCAGTGGGGCTGAAAGTTAAAATCTCCAACATTTGTCCGTCACTCTAAATCAAGATGGAAAATGTTGACTTTAAAGGTAGAAAACTATTTTTTTTTTTTTTTTTTTTTTTTACAGTTTTCTGTTTGGTTCAAAAAGTTTATTCATGAGAGCACAACAGAAACTCTTAAAAAAAAGAAGAAGAAAAGTCACCTGTTGACAGATCTGGCACGTAGGGCTGGAAGCTAGTCTGAGCGCTGTCGTGTCCTTGTGGGTTCTGGATGCTGGGGACGACTGAAAACAACAACAAGAAAAAAATTATTCAGGGGAATTGAGGTGTGGCCATTTTTTTATTAGAGAACACAACCTTTAGTCACCCGGAGTGAGCAACGATCATGCAAACTGAAATGATTTTATGGGGAGGGCGAGATTTTAGCCAGCGAGTATCAACATAAAAAGCCCCAACATTGACACTTAGATTCAGACATATCTTAGTGGTTTATCATCACCAACATGTCCGTTATGCCTTGTCTACATCTAATAAATGATGACGATTGGTGGTAAGAGAACTGGTCATAATGAGGCCCACTGGCTCATCGTGATTTGGCAGCGCCCAACATGAGTTGCTGCATCGCTCTTGGCAAATTCGCAGTCACCAAAACAGCACCATGTCCATATAAACATCAGCTCTCCCCATGAAGTACTGCCCACAGCTGGGAAGCAGCGCACACGTCCCCAGATTGCTCATCCACCTGGATCGGCGGAGTTGTTCCAACACGAATTAATTTGTGTGTTTTTTTGACTGGAGTTTAAAAAGCAATTAGACCAAAGCACTGACATCATGTTTAGACAGGAAAAAAAACAACATGTTTTCCTATTACAAAGCTTATTAATGATTCCAACTAAAGAGAAGTGCCTTACACTCGAATGCGCAGACATTCCAATGCGTGCCCAATAAAGTACTGCGCTTCCAGAATAAACTGAGTTTATAAAAATACTACTGGGGATTCACCTGGCACAGTAAGGCACAGAAACGTCTGAAATTTAAGAAAGTTCTGAGGATTGGGATGTAGATGTGGTAGTCATGGTGATAACACTGAAATAGAATGACCAGGAAAACAGGAACAGGAAGTAAAATGGATATTAACGACATAATTCACCATGCTAATGACAGCATGTGACTGTATTTGAGGTGTTTTGGTATAAAAGTCCAATTCGGACGTTTTGGAGGCGCTCACCCTGTGGCCTGAAGCATGGCTGGGTGTTGCAGCGCTCCATCGTGGAGGGTTTGGGGTGAGCGCTGCATTGGTCCACATGATAGAGGTTCCGCTCCTGATCCGAGCAGATCACCTGGCGCTCTCGTGAGCCAGAACCACAGCTTCTGGAGCACTGCAGGAAGACAAACGCAGATTGTAATTAGCGAAAAGTATTCTAAACCTTTGATTGAGAAAACAAAAGTTTTTTGATATTGGAATCTTTCCATTAAGCAAATTCATTTTTGAAATACCAAAGTGCGCGATTTGGCATTTCATTTGGCATTTAGCAATTTTACAACACAGTTAAATTTCAGACGACCAGTATCTATGAGAACATGTGCATCTGACTCACCAGCCCCCAGGCTCCCACATGCCAGTGGATCTGCTTGGGACAAGCGGGCATCTCACACGACTGGACGGAAGGCGGGCGGAGCAAAGTCCTGCAGGACGCTTCTTCTAACAGGGTGCCACCTGATCCCACACAGGTGACCTCTCTGGTCTGTTCGCCTGACCCACAGCTCACTGAGCACTGCAAAGCAACACATCAATCATCTATATTTTAAAAAAATATATGTTGCGGACAAAAGAACTTATTTAAGAAAGTTCTTAAATAAGACAGACCTTCATTTCTAAAGGTCTGTCCCGCTGTTTGCTCCCCCTTTACTCACCGAGCTCCATCCGGTCACGCGGTACTCTGCGCATTTGTGCATGTTGCAGGTCCGCAGAGAGGGAGGTGCGTCGGCGTAGGCGGCACAAACGGAGTCCTCCACCACCTGGGGGCCGGACGCGTCGTGCAGTATGCACTGCACGGAGCGCAGCTGAGAGCCCCCGCCGCAGGTCACAGAGCAGGCGTTCCACTCCCCAGTTCTCCAGCTGGGAACGCCGTCGTAAAGACGGACAAAAGTTAGCCTCAGTCGCTCCTCATGAGTTGCTACTAAAACACTGGAGATCTACTGCTACAAAGGGATTTAACTAAAGCTACTGCAGAAATACGAGATTGATTGTAAAATGCACTTTCTCATGCAAAACTGATCTATAATCTATCTATCTATAAGCAGTGCGTATTCGAGCATGATTTACAGCACTAAGAGCCTCCTCCTGGCTCTTATTGGCCGTTTCTGACCCGGAGTGTTGCATTTATGCAGATGGCAGTAGGGGCACAGGGAGGACGCAGAGGAAATCGATTTTTTTCCCATGTTCTACTGTCAGGAAATAGTGACTGCTTTAACAAATCTGCATCAATGTTTAGCTAATGTTTAGCTTTAACTCCAAGCATTAACCTCCAGGGCTGTCACAATAATCAATAAGTTAAGTAATTGAATAATAAATTAAACCAAACTCAATTATTTCCATTGGCATGATTTATTGTTTATCTCTTTTTTTTCTGTCTTTCTACTAAACTGGATGATAAAAGTCTTCAGTTTGGTGCTTTGGTGTCAAATAGCCCTTTATTGTAGGACACGTTTGTTTACAGACTTAAAAATCCATTTTATTTATTTTGGATATTTAAACATCTTCCATTTGTAGTGTCAAATGTTAAAGTTTACTGATATTTTAGAGTGTGTTTTTGCATTATTATTTTTGCCATTACCATTGTATTACTTAAAAACGATCTCTAAATAACAGTATTATTGTTTATCGCAATAACTTCTGAAACGATTTATCGTCCAGCAAAATGTGCTGTTGCATGATAAAGGTCTATCAGCCACTTTGACCAATGTTTGGGTTGAATACCTAACCCGGTATGACGCATTAACCGGGTTGGATTAATCCATATTCCATCCAGGAACTGGCTAGTGAACTGACAAAAATTGCTCTGTTCTACGTAGACAGACAAAACAGCAACACTTTAAGACAAACTATGAGCTAAGAACAATTCACAATACATTGCTACGTTAATGGACAAGGACAGAAAGCTGCGTGATTTATTGTAGCAATCGGTCCAGCTCAGAAATCAGGTGTGGAGGCTGCAGGCCGGGAGGGGTAACAAGGTCAGAGGTGTCAGATCTCCATTGAATGTTCCTCAAGAGGCAAAGTAAGCAGATCCAATGGGAAAGAGGATCTCTGAGCAGGACAGACGCTACTTTGTAACTTTGTTCTCACTCTACATGCAGGAATAGGCTTTTGCACTACATGCAAACAGGAGCAAAGAGAGAGATAATGTGATTCTGAATGGATAGTTGAGAGATTTATGAATCTGCTTTGGCTGATTCAGCACATTTTCTAGATGTGAAGCCAAATATTAACCAGGGTATCTCAAATTTACAAAGAAAATGTAGACTAGCTAATAAGACTGCCAAAAAGGAGATGCTTCATCTAGAGGAGGGCGATATGGGCTTTGACGTTTTATCACAATATTTTGTGACGATAAGAAATATCTCTAAGATCTGTTTTAGTTCATTGTATGACTCCGACTGTGTGTTACAGCAATTATAGCCCCACCAAAACAACAATTTGTAAAGTGCTTTTTTGGTACAGCAGTCATGTAAAAAAAAAAAATGGTGTGATTTGAATCACTAAACTGATTTATTGGTGTTTATTTCTTTGACAAGCAGTGGAGATAATAGTAAAACTATCAATCCAGACAGCAAGAACGGTTTTGTGGAGCTTCAGACTTCATTAATTGGAGTTTATCGTGACAACCACAAATCAAAACTATCGTCATGATAAGAAATTTACCACGATAAATGATAATACAATGCGATAATTGCCCAGCTCTAGTTTCATCTCCCTCTTGGGTTTGCGGTCAATTTGAACGTCGCTACGACTACCGACCCTGAGTTACCTGAGCACCCTGGGTCTGATGGAGGATCTCCACAACTGTGGTGGATACAGGTATGCCATCCTTTCAGACAGCCGTAGTAATAATAATAATGAAAAAATAAAAACAGTCAAAAAGCTGTCTTGGAGATTAGTAGTTGAAATCTGGATGACAATTCATCTGGGATCCGCTGCCAGAAATGTGCCTGACATATTTTCAGTCCACTAACCTTTGGGTCTGTGGGCACGGATGGGGGTTGCAGGTGCGGTTTGACTGTGGCCTCGGCAGAGAAGCGCAGAGATAGTCGGGATAGGCTTCGTTGTCGATCGAGCAGAATACCAAGCGGGACTGATAGCCTGATGGAGAACCAGAGGGATGAATTGTTTCCTTTCAGAGTATTTGAGCTCGGGAATCGATCTAAGTTGTGTGTCCTGTCTGACCCGATCCACACTCTTTGCTGCAAGGAGACCATGATCCAAAGCTCCAGTAGTAGCCCTGCCTGGAACGGCCATTTGGAAGGTAGTACTCGTACTCGATGCCGAGGTTAGGCTCCTGGCTGATCAGCTGAGAAGGTCGAGTAGCACATAAATAAGGATCAAACAACCGATCGCTAAAGACTGTTGGTGGCGACAAAATTCCTGGAAGAGACAAAAAAATAAAGCAAATCACCTCAACAACTAGTGGTTCAGTGGTAGGGCCGCGGCCGATGATGGTTTCGGGTACGTTTTCGCCCTCAGCGCCTCTTTGGTAGTAGAGCATGGTCCCGGCAATGGGTGTCGCCCTGGAAAACTCAATCACCCAGTGGCCATTGAGGTAGTACTCGCCACGCAGGTTCTTGATGGCTGATCATGCAGAGCAAGAAAGGTTTGAGTTAGAAAAGATTCATCAAATTAATCATGACTAATCAATTCTTGAAATAATTGTCAACTGATTTAGTAATCGATTAATGTATTTCTAATATTAAGTAAGAAAGGCTAAAGGGGTTAAAGTTTTAAAACATGTAGAATGAGTCTTTTTTTTAAAATCTGATTAATCAATAAATTGTCAGAATAATCAATAGATTTATCAGTTACTAAAACAATTGTTATTTGCAGGCCTTGTTAGAATGAATTTCAGGGTGCCATCAAACCGTTTGAAGTATTTCCTATGTCTGCCTTTTCTCTTGTTTTCCAAAAGGTCCGCTCGGACTCACCGATGTAGTTCCGCGTGGCCGTCGTCTCTCTGATGCTGATGGTTGTGGCTCCGACCGGGATGATGAACATCTGGTTGTAGCCTGGGACGAGAAACACAAGCTGAGGATTCAGACGCAAACACGTTGAAGAGAATTCATCACGAAGATGTTTTCAGAGACAAATTCACTTTTCCCTCGCATTCCAGTTGGCGCAGGTCTGAAACGACTAATTTAATTATTCGATTAATCGATTAATCTATTAATCGATTACGGAAACAACTGCCGACTAACTTAGGAATGGAACAGTTTTAACGGGAGAGTACAAACTCCAAAAAAGAAAATTTGATGAAAGAACAACACAGTCTGAGAAGCAATTGAGACAAAACCATACAACAAATACATCTAGTTCACAGAGTTTACAAAACTGTGGGGAAGAAACAGAGTAATCTGAGTTATTTGACCTTCAGCTTATCCATCCATAACCTCCTCCTCACTTTATTCTTCTGTCCTCCTCACTCTTTGGCCATGGCCTCACATAAACCCCAAATAAAACATAACAAAAGGAAGTTTAGATTTGGATTCCATCTATAACACACACACACACACACACACACACACACACACACCCCCACACACACACACACACACACACACACACACACACACACACACACACACACACACACACACACATACAGTTGCCTTCAGCCTCCTAAACAAGCAGGGTTCACAGTTAAGAGACTCGGCTTTAGCTTAAGTACTTATCATGACATAAATAGAAAACAATATCCAATTGAAATAGACTGTAATTTTTTGTCTGCCTTCAGCCTCACTTGCGTTTGCATTGCATTTTTCTTTTCTGTGTCATACAGACAGAGCTAAATTTAATAGCAACCTGGCTCTGGGTGACTGGACTGTGAGTCCGCTAAACTGTACTTACTTACGCATGCAAAGCTACAAAAACAATATTTAGGCTTTGCATGAGCCCTTCAGGGTGAACGAACGCGCGCTGGCCTTCCACCCAAGGGAACTCTCAAGGCAGAGAGGAACCAGATGTACCTCGGCATGACAGCTGCCCTTAACAAACAAGCAAGCAAGCGCTCCGCACCTTTAAACAAACACAGCAGGAGAGGCAGCAGCTAGTCATCAGCTGGTCTCACTTCAATTAATGCGGAAGTGAGGTATTTCTTTCAAGTAGGAGACCCAAACACCAGGTGGAAATATTTGTCGACAGGGCAGCTATTCGCCGTACAAGTTCATCCATCCATCCATTTTCTGTTGACCCTTGCCCTTAGTGGGAGGCGCTGGTGCCTATCTCCAGCTAACGTTCCAGGCAAGAGGCGGGGTACACCCAACTCAACAAGTCTTTCTTTTTTTTCTTTTTTTTTAGGCATGGGAGCAAATAGGTAGAAAGTTTGAGTTAGTTATATGTTTTACATGGAGAAGAAGGTCTGGCAAATCAGGACAAGCTACGATTAGGCGCTAACACAATCAGACTGGCTTTTGAGCAACAAAGTCCCCCAAATTTAGATTTTGACGAAATTTTTGATCCAAGAATCAAATTAGTGTTCGTATAAGAAATCCCAACATCGTACCAGCCGGCAGGTCGCGAGAGGTGAAGGTGTTCTTGACGAGGTGGCAGGACTGGCCGCTGCCCCCACACTGCAGGCAGGGGTCTTCCTGCTGGGAAGACTCCAGCATGTTGTCACAGCCCAGGCGCTGAAAAACGGAAAAAAAAATAAAATAAAATAAAAAATCACCAACTTATACGGACGTGGCAACCTTAGCCTGATTTAACTTTGCCCAGTTACCACAGATGAGGTAACCGAGTGGCAGAAAAATGGATTCCGACAACTTGACCCACATCTTTGAACATGCAGCATGTGTGCAAACACTACTCAGGACGGCCGCTCACATGCGTTCCTGGGCTTTAATGAGGCGTAAAATGACAGAGACATTCATTAGCAGTTTGGGTTTTTTTTTCTCCTTCACAGTTTTAGTTGCATGTCCTGTGCACACATTGGCCCCGATGGGTCCCCTGTGGCCTCCATGCAAACGTTTTTATGAATGGGGCCATTACATCGAGTGAAGCCCATGACTTCATTTGTTAATCTATGCCTCTAAATTTAAATTTCAAATTACATTTTATTTCATTTTGTCACTTTTCATGAATTTACATGTTGAAGTAATAGTAAAGGTCTGAGTTAATGTGAATGTTCATTGTAAATTGTATTTTGCACTGCGAACTGAAGAAAAACAATTAGCCAAAGAAGCCCTAGAAATCAGAAATTATACTTTCTGTATTTCCTTGCTTCAGATAGGGGGCGCTGTTACGGATTAGGTTATGAAAATAAGGAGCAAATATGGGGAAGAAACTCTTGATCCTTCTACAAGCCAAATACCTCAAAAATCTTCCCGAATCCGAGTGTGACTGAACCAATGATGAGAAGGATGGTGACACTGAAATTTTGCATACATTTTTTTAAAGCTATTTTTAGTTTATTGTATGTCAGAAAGCGTTTTTTGAAGAAAAAAAAAAAAACAATGATGAGGGGGAACATAAGTTTCCTCCTCGGAATCAGTTGCTCCACTTGCTCCTTCATTCAGGCAGGTATGGTTGTTACTATGACAACAACAGCAAAAAATTGTACACTTTGTAATGAGAGCTGAAGATGATTGAAATTGGCGAAATATATATTGACAATTCTTTTTGTTGATTTTCTTTTTGCAGGAACCCGTTTGGCTCGGGGGCTTTTGGTGCGATGAAGCTGATGAGGGCTGGTGATCTGGAGTTTTGATTCCACGAGAAGCAGGTGAAAACAGGACAACGTGTCTGACGTTGCCACGTAGCCTCCAGCCCTGTGCGCTGCGTGGCTCCTGTGAGTGTGTCGCCTTAGATCTGATCCCGCTGTGACCAATTTACTGAACGCATCACGGAGGAGCAACTGTGATGCTATTAGACAGTTTGATGTTTGTTTGATTTTCTAGTCAAGTCTCTAAACCCCAGCAGGATTTTATATGTACTAGTGAATTATTTCATTATTATTATTTAAGAATCATAAAGTTACCTTTTTTTTTTTTTTTTTTACGTTAGCATGTTAAAACTATAGAGAGTAATGGGGGGTTTTTTTAAGTGTGAAACTTGAGCTTCCTGCATAGTTTGGAGAAGGCAGCACTTCACTGTTCTTGGCTAAAATGCCCCTCTGGCTGAAGCCATTAATCACAAATAAACTATAGACGTGAACGTGACCTCTGCTGAGAGAAAAATGTGGCTCTCATCAGATGGGCTTTGCTTCTTAGAAACAAACAAACAAAAACAAGAAAGAGAGCAAAATTCTGAATTAGAAGGAAAATGATAAGAGATTATCATTTGGCTTTAATCTGAAAGTTTAACATCTTGTGTTTCCCCACCAGTGGCAGCAGGGTACTTGGTAAAGTTTTGTTTTTGCAGTGTTTAATTGATCAAAAATATGCATCTCTCAGAATATTTTCACATTTTGACACATTAAACCCCAATCTTTAATGTATTTATGGCGCTTATGTGACACATGGAGGATTAGCTACCTTTTATTTTGCTTCCGCTGCAAAACAAAAAAGATAGAATAAATAAATATGAAATGTTTTATTTGGAAAGATAAAGAAATTAAACTAAAATACATTTCCATTTTTATATTTGAAAACAAACAAACAAAAAAAAAGTTTAAAGCCAAAACAATGAATAACTTCTAAAACCCCTTTACCATTTTGCTTCAGTTTTTACGGCGTTATTTCTTTTGCCTGCCATACAATTAATATAGAAATAATTTTTCCATGTGTGATGGCATTTAGTATATATGTATTTTATCAAGCTGGTTTTGTGCTCTTGGGGTCCCTCTGGTGGTGTGGGGGTAATTTCTGAAATTGAAAGGGGTTTGAATAATTTCGAACAGCTCTCAGTTGATTAAAATGTTCGCAGGAGTTTTGTAGCAATGTTTTTTTTTTAGATAACGTTTAACACTGGGAAGAAAAGATTCCCGTCTTCCTCTTTGATTTGCTCATCTGTTTGATCTGTACAGGAAGTTACCTTACAGACTCCGCCCACACAGATATCCCTCCGTCCCGGGTGGCACGGGGTACCGTCAGCGACGGAGCTGCGATGGCGGTAGTAAAAGTTTTCCCCTCTCGGCATGCAGTTCAGCTCGCAGGGGTTCTCCGCTGTTAAAAAAAAAAAAGAAAAAGAACAGAAGGAAGGAAGAAATAGAGAACTTAGTTTGACATCACAACTGAGAAATTCAGTCCAGATTTATCTAACATCTGTGGTTTTCATTTCAATATAATGTCGCAAACAGAGTAACTCTGACCTCCGTAGTATGGGAGCCACTTGTAGCGTTTTCCCTGGAAGTCAGTCCCATCAAACTGGGAACACTGTTCTTCCCGAAAGTCTCTGGATCCCTCTGGACAATCCTGATTGGAATAACGAAGGGGAACAGAGAGGCTGGAGGTTAATTATCCAGAAATAATTACTGCTTCAAATAACATTATATCGATATTAAAAATTTTTTTTATCAGTCCTCCTGTCAGTTTTCTTTGTTCACCTGGATGTTGCAGATGCGGTAAGACTTGTCTGGTCCCACACAGTTGTGTCCACCATCTGTCCTGTGAGAATAGGAAGTGAAAAAAAAAGAAAGACCATCGGACACTTTGAAAATGGTTTGCTTAATAATAAGGAGGCACCGGTTTGCTTTTTTACACTTCTGATACTGATGGAGATATCTGAGGCCTCGTATCGGCCGATACGATACGATACAGAAAAATACCGCTGAATTGCCTTAAAACAATTCCAAGGCACTTGCACAGTGCCTTGGAAAAACATTCATATCAAAAACATTCAAAAGCTTTTTTATTTCAAAGAAGAAGGACTTTATCATCCCAGAAAAAAATTCTAATTCAAAACTTGTAAGATCAGAACAACAACATGTTTGTTCTGTGAAACTATGGAAGAGTTTGACTGTGGAATTAAAAATTTACCAAACAAACAATTTAAACGACACTAATTACTTGAAATTACCTTGATATATTTCATTACTGATATTATATCATTATTAGCATCAACGTTAACATTATTATTTTTATTAATGTCACTGGAGTACACTATTTGTAAGCTACGATGTTCAATAAATATTGAAATAGAGAAAATGTTTCTCTATAACACACACATACCGCAGTGTGTGATCACTGAGCTTTAGAGGGGAGTCACAAATCCCCAAACCACAAGTTTGGGGATTTGTGGTCCCAAAACTAAGACTCAGTTTCTGAGGTTGTTTTACAGACATTTTAAAAAATCAGACAGGGGGTTGAAAGTTCAAATCAAACAAAACAGAGGCAAACTCTGAATCAGCCAAGGAACATAAAATTCAGAGGTTCTCACAAGCTAACGACCAACTTAATACAAGTCCATTTTTCTGTCTTAGCTTGGCAAATTTTGGTAGCAGCCTCTTATTTATCACCGCAAGGCAAATGGGTTAATGACCAGCTGCAGAAGCCATATAAAAGCACAGTTCAAGCAGTCTGAAAGTGCAGAAATAGCTACTTTCAGCTCTAAATATCATCTGCAAGGCCTCCATTCCCGCTGCGCAGTGAGCGCATGATTAGGCCACCTTTTCCTTTTTTTTTCTTTTTTTTAAAGTCCCTGCCCTCAGGCTGGCAAGAGCAAGGCACGCTCCTGTCAGCAGGCCAGATCTAAGACTACGACACGTCGAAACAACCATGCCGAACAGCCTTTCACTGAAGAATGCAACATCCGACTCGCGCGGCTCAAAACGGGGCCTTTCGCTTAGACATGATAGACGGCCGAAGTTATGGAGGAAAAGTTTTGTTTTCACAGACGAGCCAGAAATGAACGTATGGCAAAACGGGAGCTGTTGTAAAGCACATAATGAGTCAACGTACCAAATCACTGTTTTTAAAGGAGTGATTCAGGCCAACATGCCAGACAAGATATGGCAAAGTCCATTTGGATGCAGCAGATGGGCAGGGCACCTTTTCTTGTGTGATCACTGAGGTATAGAGGGGAGTCACTCGCTTAACAGGCTGTCTGACTCACTGGCTGGCTGCACGGACATGTTGGGAAGCAGTAAAATTGTTGGTTTTATCAAAAACGAACGGATTGCTCAATTACTGAGACGCGTCAACGCTCTTGATATCTCGTCGGCGGGGCCCAGAGAGGCGGCAGGCCAACACTAAGTACAATGTGATTCGGATTGATTTATGTTCGAAAAAATTTGCATGAATAACATCTGAGCAGCGCGACGTGAGTCTGCGCTCCACCCGCTTCAGTCAGCGCTTTAGGGAACCAGAGTTCAGCGGTTCGACAATTACATTTAAAGGTCGACATTTTTCTCCATTGTTCTCTGCAAAACAGATCAGACTGGATGGAGAGAGCATCAGCGAACATTTATCTCCAAGCTGTTACACGGTTTCTCAGTAGGGTATAGTTCTGAACTTTGACTGGGTCTTTCTAACAGAGACATACTGTGATGTTTGTTGTTAAAGTTTGAGCTAAAGTTATTGAAAATTAAGCGGTTTACATTATAGTTAGGTGATGTCTAAGAGCAGTTGGTAGTGAAGGATTTTATCGGGGTATCAGAGTAAAGAGGACAATATTTCACTTTCATTAGGTTTTAAAATGATGTCCTACTTTTTGCTGGTGTCAAATTTCAATCAAATCCATTAAAGTTTGTGGTTGTAACGTCATAAAACATGAAAAGGTTCAATGGCCATAAATACTTTTGCAAAGCACTGTATTTATTATTGCTATTACTTTCTATGATCAGAAAGTAAGCAAAGTTTCACTCTCAGTTTCAAGCATCAAGCATCCCGATGTGAGTGACTCTTTATTATTGTGGACAACATAGCATAGCAGATCATGTGAGTACTGCAATATTTGAGTCACAGTTATGTGGAGCAGCACAGTAAACAGCCCTGCAAGAGGGACGCGTCATCTGTGAAAAACATCTGCCAGTGGATCTAGTGCTTTTTTTCATCCATATTAAGAAATTATTTACTTAAAACAAGCTCCTGTACTTTGCTGAGAAGTTACTTAAGTTAGTTGGTTTTGTATTATTTCAAGTGTACTAAGATAATTTCGCTGAAAATGATTTAAAAAAATAACTGGTAGGATTTTGTGTTTTTGTAGGGTGAATTACTGAGAAGAAGCACATTCTTGATCTTATGAATACCAGCGTCTTTAGGGATTAGATGAGGCAAGGTGCCAGCAATAACAAGCTGTGAAAACGACGATCTAGCAACAACACCCATCACGAATTAATACACCAAACCGGATTCCGATGCCGTGAGAATGAGGAGAAGCAGCTTGACAAACAAATGAAAACAAGACCTAAAATTATCAAAATGATACCTTAAAGGCCAAAAAGGACCCATTCAGGAGAAAACTTGTGTAAGTCAAAAGTGCATATTGACGCCAAACTGATCCTTCTCAGGAGCCAACGCCCAACTCAGGACAAGCATCTCTGCTGAGTTCATGCATCTCCCTCTTCCCATCAGAATACTGACGGAGGATCGCTTTAGTGCTGTGGGCATCTCAGTCGAGCCAAACTGCAATGTGGGACTTTAGAAACAGGATTAAAAAAAAAAAGAAAAAAAAAGAGGACCTACCTCTGGGTGATGCAGGTTCTTGTTCTCATGGTAACACCGCCGCCGCAGCTACGACTGCACTCACCGTAAGGACCCCAGGAGTCCCAGTAATCCACATTGGGCAGCTGGATGCATTCAAAAACAAGGATTTATTACAACTAATTCTAGATGAAAACATTTCTGCAGCTTATTTTTATTTATTTATTTATTTATTTATTTATTTATTTTGCATTAATTACATGACAGATTTTTGGTTTACTAAAATTCAGCAGAAAAGATCTTTAATAAAATCCTATGTATTCTTGAAAATGCGTTTATTGCTATTGTACTCTTTGATCGATTCAGTGCCCTACAGAATAAATCATACAGTAGCCATCAAACCATAAACTATATTGTGTTTTTATAGAGATTGTAGGTGAGAAACCAACAAAAAGCATTGCATAGCAGAGAAACAGAAGAAAAGCAATTACATGACGGGAGCCACATGATCACATATTAATCCCACATCATTTTTATTTATTAAAATCACAAAATGACATCGATTCTTTTCCTTCCACCTGGCAGTTGTGGCTTTGCATTGACTGTAAATCAATCGCATGAGGATTTAAAATGAGCTTGATCGTTTCTATTCTGACGACTAATACTTTTTAAAGGTTTAGTTTTGTTCACAGAGACTTCATAAGAAATTTTATTTAATGTTTTCTGTTAAGTGTTTTTTTCCCCCCCATTTCCTTTTTATGAACTGTTTTTTGGTTGTTGCGTTTTATTTTGGATAATGTGTAAAATGTCACGTGTTCTTTACAAAATTAAAGTTTACTAGTTGTTTTGAGAAAGCAAACCTACGTTATGCTGCCATTATATTACAGACGGTCTCGAAAAACAATATTATAATTTATCGGAATAATTTCTGGAACAATTTATTGTGACAGGCCTGGCTGGTTCATCAACGCGAAATGCTAAAAACATCCACTGGGACAAAATGTGTCAAAATTAAGAGGTAGGAATACCACACTAGAAGATTTCTAAGTGTAACCAGTGAAAGGGGGAGTTTTGGATTTTGGACACGTTGCTACTTTGGATCCAAACCTCCTCTGTCTTACTGAGCCTTTATTTACAACAGAACCACTTTACCATGAATCCTGGAGCCAGAAGCAGCTGCAGGATTATCAGAGGAAGTAGCATCTTCGCTGAACCCTGTCAAAAAAAAAAAAGAAAGAAGAAAAAAAAAGCACACACAAAGGATTTAAAGTTACTTAGTCTGTCATGTCCGCCAGAGCAACTAAAGCATCCCAGACATTGATGTAACACATGAGTCTCTGTCCAACTCGTTCAAAATGAAACCAGAGAGAAGAGACTGCATGAGGTCCTTCACTGAAACAGCTTTGGTTGCGTTGCCCTGCAGCGTTTCCCAAAGCTTTTCCAACTGTGTAAATCAGCTTGTGCAGCGGCGCTTATCGAAGCTTTGATCGTCGAACTGGATGAGGAAGCTGCACTTTTGGCGAGCGGACATCTAAATCTAATCGACTCTTCGGTTGCTACGCCATGTTTATCCCTCCATTTAGGATTTGCAAAAGAAATTTAAGAAATCTTAAACGTTTTGCATCCGGAGAGGTTTGAAAACAATCCGATAAGAACTAAATAAGAGGATTTCAAAAAGACATGGTGGTAAAATGAATCAATTTGGGTCAAAGCATTTGGAACTGGTCACTTTTAGAGAAGGGAGACGAAGCTGCAAATGTTTAGTTTTTAGTCGACAGTGTCCTACATCAAGGTGAAACATTAAATCGGACATGAGTGCATACAAAGATTCATTAAATTCATAAATACTTTATCAAGTCTGGAGGGAAACCGAATGTTGTAACTCATATTATCCATGCTTTATCAAAGAAATAATGAAGAGGTTGATGACTGTGAGCGGGAAGGAGCTCCTGTAGCAGTCTGTACTGCAGCGGTGTGAAACCATGCCTCTGACTGAAGACACTTTGTTCTCCATCTGATTGATTGTGTACGGAGTAATCAGCAGAACAGAACCGGGCTTCTAAGTCACACTGCCACGCCAAAAGACGATGATGGCAGAACAAATTCAAGTCAAGTATCACTAACTATTCTTCAAAATTAGACCTGGTCGTATTTTATCTCCTTCCACTCATTTTTAGTCTCGTTTTTAGAGTTTTGGTGATTCCGTGTGGGTTTCATTTTTGCCATCATCATCAGGAAAATTGAATTTCGCTAACATGGACTTTTGCTCCAGCGTTTCTATCAAGAGCTCATGACAGCAGTCCACATTTTGAACTGAGACGCTTTTAACGAAGCCGCATCTACACTCTCGTTCATTCTTTCTCACGCTATTGCTTAGCGGATTAAATGAATTAAACATATTTTTCTTCGTTGCAACAGGAAGGGCTGTTTGTTTATCTGTGGCCGAACAGAGTTTACTGCCTCTCCTGAGATGAGGAATGAGGATCAGCCCCAGCTGTTTGCCTATGATCAAAACCAAAGTGAAAATGTATAGGGCGGGCCGCTACACCCTCAACTCTCTCCACTGGTGGGACCACTGCCCCAGTGACCCTCTCCACAAAGAAAAGCGAAATCAGTCAACGTGTGGCCATTTGCTTCATAGAAAGACTTCAACAGCAAAACTGACATGACGAAACCGGGACAGAGTGGGTCCGAACACATCCGGATGCACGCTGCGACCCGGTGAGGAAGGTCACACAAAACAATCGGCTCCTTAAATTCGCAGGAAGCCTGGAGACCAGCAGGAAAGTTACATCAGTTTGACTGAAGATCCTGGAAAAAAAAAAAAATCCCTTGGAGGCAGTGATCGGCTAGACTGATGAATCACTGAAACTTCTTGTAAGGTTCATGTGTCATCAATGCACCGGGTCATGGAGCCCTCGGGTCACTACCTGCTCGCTTTTATCAAACTAAATTACCTATTATCCTGCTCTAAGTCAGCGGGACAAGCAGAGTCTTGCACCAGCTGAGAAGTCTGAAGCTAGCCAGAACTTAATCAGGAGTCTTCATTAATAGATTCTCTGGGTACTTACTTATTATTATGATTATGCTACATATTTATATCCATTAAACCCCTGAACTGACATGATGTCATTGACTTATGAGTTTATTGGGGGAGGTCACAACGTCAACAACAACAACAACAAAAACGCTAATTGAAAGATGTGTTGAAAGATTTTGGATTATAAAAATAATATCCACTCACCCTGTTCAGTGTTATTTATTTGTAAAGGAAGATTTCTTGTCGCGTGGACGCGGCTCAGCTGTCAGCAGGGGGGGGAGCTGGCTCGAGGCGTCCAGGGGAAAAAAAAAAAAAAAGAGAGAGAGAGAGAGAGTCGCGGTGTCCTGGGGTATGTCTGCCCGGAAGCCCCTCACCTCTTTCCTCCTCCGTGTCCCAGCGGGAGGCCAGCAGGTAAAGCGGAGAAAGTGGCGCTGCTTGAAACTCCTTGCGGGGCGTCTGCTCCGCGCCTTTTAACCCGCAGCCCTCGCGGCCCAATTACAGCCCCTCCTGGCAGACGCGGGGATGTTTCACGCCCACTGTGTAATTTTAGACTACACAAATAACAGTGAGCGCGAGCTTTCGTTTTGTGTTTGGCTCTCCGTAGGTATGCCACAGACATGGGGGGGGGGGGGTGTTGTACAGTGAGTTATGTAATAGCAGGGCAATCATGCAACGCCATGTGGGTCTAATGCTAAGGCTCCGTTACAGGTTCAGCCGCAAATGAGCCCCAAATGTTACCTTGGCAACCCGGAACCGTTTTTACGGTCATGTTTTATTTTTAAGTCCAGCATCATTAATAAGCCCCTAGAGGCCTATATATATATATATCTATATATATATATATATATATATATATATATATATATAGATAGATAGAATTTTTTGTTGCAATATTACACAACAAAAACAAAAAGTTGTTTGATATTAGATATTCCTCCAAAAATGTATCAATATTTAAAATGTACCTGCAACAAATTTGACAAATTAAAACGTTCGCATTACTACCCCTTGTTAAAACTGTCTGTCATGACAGCATAGTATGAGACAGAGGATCTGTTAAAAAAAAAAAAAAAAAAAAAACTTAAGCTTCTCTGCCTTTTCACAACTCCGTCAAGAACAACCGAAGCTGGGAGGAGGGTGTTGGCGCTGCCAATCACGCTTGTGTACCCGTTGCTCACATCCTCCCCCTTCCTCGCTGAACTACAGTTGCTTCCAGTTAACGGAGCCTGCCACAGTGCTGAGGCCAGCTAGCCACTGGTGACAGAGAATAAACTGTTTTTTCTGTAATGCTGAGGTGTTTCTCATCCATAATTCGCACATTGAGCAGCGTGTGCACAAGCTTGATTGACTGCGCCAAGACTCTCCTTCTGGCTCTTATATGTCGTTTTTGAGCGGGTGTCACGACATGGTGACTCTTTTTACAAATATGTAAAAAAACAACGCTGGATTCTGCAGCTTCAAGTCAAAGCTTCTCCATTAATTTCCTATGAAATGTAATCTGATGCGCACTTCTACAGTGCGCACCACAACACCATTCACATTTATGGCCTTGAACCGATTACCCGACAGTGAATTGCCACCTAGACTGCAGAATTCACGAGTTTTGTCAATTACGGCAAGACGTTCAGAACCTGGAAAAACACAGGACACATGACACTACCGCCAGTGGCATTTTGAGATTGTGCAGCCTGATGATCGGTTTCGTTTTATCGTGATTAAAAAAAAAATTGGAAAAAGCAGAAGAAATCTGGAAAGAGGCAAGCATTTTTCGGGGAGGCGGGCTGTGACCAATATTGACTGATTTGCAGGCTGCAACGTTCTGATTACATTAGTTTGTTGGGAGCCAAAAGGAAACCAATAAATAATCAAAGCAAAGACGTGTTCTCCATCTAGCACATTTTCAAACGTTACTTAAAACGACTCATCAAAGGCGACACACAACCCAGAGCTGCTTATAATAGATATTTTCATGGCCATCTGAAAAAACATGTCAGGACAACATGTAAACAAGAAAAAAAAAGTTTTTATTTTGGAGCTTTTAAAGGGAAACCACATCAGCAAAGCCGTCTTTATATATCTGCCAAAATATTTCTTTGGAAGAATGTCTTCTTTCATTTTAGTCGTGAGGCTTTTTTTTCTCCCCCCCCTCTTCAACACCTCAATCATCTAAAATTATCTGTTGAGGAACGCCTTCAAGAGTAACTACATGTTGAGTTTGATATGTATTTATCTTTCACTAATTATTTTTTTTGTGTGTGTGTGTATGTGATATGTTAACGCTCAGAACACTTTTAGAAATAAACCTACAAGGAATTGGTGAGGCGGTGGCGAGCCACCGTGGCCTCGCTGAGACTCTCTGCAGACATCGGTAAGCCAAATGAAAACTGTCGAATTAAAACCTCTCATTTACAAGTTAGTTGCGTTTCTCACGATGTGAGATTTTAGCTTTACTTCAGTCCTCGTCCCTTTTCGATTCAGCCGACGTGATCAGCCTCGATCGGGTGAAAGTTCATGAGTCCCTGCTTTTGTAAATGACGCGTCTCAAGGGTTCCGACATTAATATCGGGGTATTATCACATAATTACTGAAACAAAGCATCAAAGGAAAAGAAGTAAGAGTTCAAAAGTCAGAGCAAGCGAATAACACTGAGAAATGTGACGTGCATCACGCTCGTGTACTCACCCCTATTGACTCAATACTTTATAGAACCAACTTTTATTCTAGTTACAACTTCAAGCCTTTTGGAGTGAACTGTTTTTGGACTTCTAGTGACTCAATAGGTTTGCTATCTTAACACCAAATACCCTTTTAAAAGTCAATCTTGTTGTATTTGGTGTGACTTTCTGGCTGAAAGGTGAACCAGAATTCTCCCAGAATTCCCACGGGGGTAGAAAAGCATCCTCACAAAACAACAACGCCACAACCATGGGGTGTGCATCTTTAGCTTTTTACTTTTTTTTTTTACAACATATGCTTGTAGCATGTAGGCAAAAAGTTATAAACTTGTGATTTGTTTTCTTTTAGCAAGCCACAAACGGATATCTTCTGGTTTCCTCTCAAAATTGGCCAGATCTGTTGAGTGACCAATATCTGTCCACTCAACAGATAATCTCACCTGAGCTTAGGATCTCTGCAGCTCCTCCAGAGTTGCTACGGCCCTTCTGGCTACTTCTCTGCAAAAAGCCCTCCTTATTTGGACTGTCAAGCAAATTGGCATGGGTGTGGGATTAATTGAATTGCACAGATGCGTCCCATAATCCCACAGCACAGTCAGTGTGACCGCTAAAGGGTTTCCAACAAAAATACAGCAGAACCACCTTCACATCTTGGCGATGGAGACCAAACATGATGCTTCAGATCTACTTTATTCATGGATCTGATTCTTTTTCCCCCATGAGACTAGAACCCATTTCATGCATTTGTAGGCGAAGATCAAAACAACAAAAGGCGTACATCCAAAAAGATCATTACTTTTCAACTTTATTGCACATGTATGAGAATTTATTTTAAGATCGCAACAGCAGAATGTTGCGCAAACGATTCGCATGAAATCATGTCTACAGCTTGACATGATTTCAAGCTGCTTTTGTTTTGCACGTGGCTTCCGTTTCAGCAAAGTGTGGTTGACTTGCGGTCTCAAACCTCGAGATGCTTGAGGGTAAGGACGGATAATCAGGTATTTTTGGTGCTCAGATCTGCAGAAGACCAAAAATAGATGACCACCCACTTAAAGAAAAAAAAAAAATAATTCCAAGTTGGCATTTCGTAAGATCTTTACAAGGTTTTGCATCATATGTTCCAAGAATAGTGTTTTTATTGCCAAAGCCTAATGAGTACAAAGCTTTGGACGTTGACAAAAAAAACAACATTTTTTTTTAACCAGAGTTTACACTTTCCACAACCAGACCTTCTGCTTTGATTTCAGGTCGTTAAGTCTAGCCGTAGCTTTAAAAACAGCTCTAAGCCACAGGATTTAGGTTCAAATTACTAAGCTTTACATCCATCCATACACTGAGTCAAAGAAAACCGTCTACATGTTAAAGAAAACAGCTGCACTCAGTTTAGCTTCCTTGGCCACCCAGTCTTTTGAAACCTTGTGCAACATGGGTTTTTCTCCCCCCCCCCCTTCCTCCGTCTATAGTTGTTTTCCGCTGTCGGTCTTCGTCATGCCAACTTCATATTCCCTGCCAGTCAAGCCTCTGTCGGAGCGCGCCGGCCCTCAAAGCTGCCGGCTGAGCTTCTGCGCCTGCCGCTCCTTGGCGTTGAAGGCGTACTTTGTGTCCTGCAGCTGTTCTATGATCTCCTTGGCCTCCTTCATCTCCACGGTGAGCTGGTTGTACTTCTCGATCAGCTCCTGGTTCTCCCGTCGGAGCTCCACCACCAGCTGGCTCAGCTCCTCGCTCTGCTTCCCACAGTGCAGCTTCAGCTGCTCCATCTCCGACAGAGTCTCCTCCATGCGCTTCACCAGGCTCTCCAGCTTTTCTTTAGACATCCTAATTTTTTATTTCTTTTTTTTACGTGCAGGTGTTTTTGTTCTTTTCGGAAAGGCTTTCCCCCTGGGTTGTTCTGAGGTGTCTGAGCTCAATGCTTGTCTGCAGTGATCGGTAAAACCTAATCCTCGCTGCAGGTTGGCTGCAGGCCTCACATGGAACAGACGTCCCTCCCTGCTCGGTAATCCCCTTAGCAGAGTTATCCCTGGAAACCCGTAACGCGCATAAGAGCTCCACACAGCGACAGCATCTTGTGCATAAGTCCACTCCATGGAGGATGAGAGTGATGGGGAGATTACCTCAGTTCCCTCAAGTCTCAAACGAGCTTAAAGGCCTACAAAGAAATGTGACGTCGGCTGAAAAGTCTTCCTTCTCCCATTGCATTCGTCAGTCTTGATTCTTTCACATGTAGCAAAATTAAGAGTCGGGTATCAGGATTTTAGTCGAATGACCAACAGTTAAGGTAGTGGATAATTGTGAAGTGAAAAGAAAATGAAAGTGTGCAAACCCACTGAGACTTGGCCATGCGCCCAAACTGACATCAGCTGTCAAAGAAGCAGCTTATGGATCTGCGGTACCTCTGGGGGAGCAACAAAAATCCACAGCTCAAGTGGGAAACTATGGCCTTCATGGAGGAGATGCGAGAACAAAGACATTGCTGCAAGAAAGCTATAAGAAAATCTGTTTATAGTTTGGAATAGCTTGTAGGAAAAGTCCGCAAACTCTGGTAAAATGAGACCGAAATGAGACCGTACAAAGAGCTGCGTGTGTGTGTGTGTGTGTGGGGGTGTGTGTGTGTGTAAAACCTTGTGATTTCACCATTGTCTTGAGCTCCCCATCTCTGTTGTATCACATAATCCAAACAGAATCTGTTCCTCTGTGGGAACAGGGAAGCAGGTCTTAGTCGAGGGGAACGACGGGTGCACATAAATATGGGGTAATCCTGGAAGAGAGAGACTGGGGTGAAGGTTTACCTTTCAGCAGGATGACAACTGTATGCATACAACAAGAGTTACATACAGCCATCCATTATCATCCGCTTAATCCAGGGTCAGATCACGAAGGCAGCAGACCAAAACAGAGGGGCCCAGACGTTCCTCTCTTTGGGGCCAGCTCATATGGACAAATCCCGAGGTCTTCCCAGGCCAGCAGAGAAACATACTCCCTACAGCGTGTGTACTGGGTTTTCTTCTTGATTTTCTCCCTGTGGGTCGTCCTCAAAACCCCTCAGCAGGGATGCCTCCAGGATCAGGCATCCTAACTAGATGCCTGATGCTCTTCACCTGGTTCTTCTCAATGTGTGGAGGAAACTCACTTATGTCATCCCACTCTTTCCTGTTTCACGATAGATCAACCGGAAAATCCAAGACGCAGAGACACTTGAACTCCTCCGCGTGGGGCAGGACCATGTCGCTGACCCAGACAAGGCGCTCTGTTTGAATGGTCCAGTCAAAGTTCATGTTTACAGTTGAATCTGACTGAGCTAGAAGCTACTTTGCAGTGACGGGAAAGAATGAGTAATAATTACAGTCGCTTTGTGTTCACACCTGGTGGAGACATCGCAACTGTGACTGAAGTGCAAAGTCTTGGTTTTCTTTACGTTTTCATTTATTAAGAATGAAAACGTACCAAATATGCTTAACATCTGCTAAAAGTGAAAGAAGTGGGAGGATTTTGCTACAACGCTTTCTCAAAGCATTCTCGCGACCCTACCTGAACCAGGAGTCCAGAAATGAACCGTGTAGCTTCAGAGTTGACATTCCACACAGAGGAATCGCTCAGGACTTGGTAGGCAAGTCACAATATGAGCCGAAACATTCTGGGTAAGCCGCCCTAAGCTGCCAGTGTGCAGGCCAATGAGGCTAAACGGTTCCCATGGAGATGACAAAAGTGGCTGGCAGACAGGCAGAAGGCCAAGTGCTCCCATCAGCCAACTGGCACCAGGAGAAGGTGAGTGAGGAACGCTGGTGTGACAAATCACCAAGGAATTTTCACAATTTCCCACATCATCTGCTCAGCATCAGCTCCAAGCGTCACTTCATTTTGTAACTGTGCAATATGACAGTTAAACTAGCCTATAGGCTGCTGAGTCGTGTCACAGCCCGACCAACGGGCTGGATGCTAAAGGAGAACAAGGAATGAATCGCTGAAATAAATGATAGCTGAATAAAACTCACTCACAGACCACTGGATTAGGGACGTCCTGCTAGTACAAGCTCGGACGCCGTTTTGCCTTGGGTGATTGTGCCGACAATGGGACAAGTTTGTCTTGTAAATGGGGGTTTGCAGGTCGTTGTGTGCTTGCGCTAGACACTTCACTCGACGTGGCTGCTGGTGGTGTTCAAAGGGTCCAGTGTCGCTGTGGCTACTATTGCCACCATAAGATTGTGAATGTGAAATGATTTTTCAGAAACTCTTTATGCAAGCGGTTCCCTGAAGAGTCCTGTTTCAAAATGTGTATGTTTATTAAGAGATATATTTGCATACTTTTAACTAAAAAGACTTCTTATCGTCACTTATTATAATACTATAAAATGTTCTTGAAAATGTTTTAAGTCTAATTACCTGTCTCTAAGATGATTTGGTGTATGTCAGGATGTGGTGAGTATATTTTAGCAACTTTTTCTGTCCCAACAGCCCTTTTTAAAGAGACGACACACTCCTGTCCCCCCCACCACATGGTTTAACGTAGCATCTTAGTACCCAGTCAGTTGTGTAACGCGCAACAAAACTCTGCAAGCGTTAAAAAGGAAACATTTCCTGTTTCACTGTTTATTAAAAAAAGAACAAAATCGGAATCGGAACAACCTGCATAACACACAAAAGCCTGTGAAGGAAACTAAAGAAAGCCAAGAGTCTCCCAATAAACAAAAAGCGGGAGTAAAAGCCGTCTCATAGCAAGTGTTACTCTTTTGTTCCCTCAGGGGTTTTTCATGAGCACGAAACCCGAGTGCAACAAAGAAGCAATCAGTGCAGCTGGTCCTCCTTTATGTTCAATATTAGTTCATAATTCACAGTTTGTTTTTTTTTATTTAAACCAGACTGTATTTTAGGTTTGATTTTTGTTGTGGCCGAAACACCTTATGACGCAGGAGGAAAGTGTGAAAAGTTTTCCAAAAAATATCAAATTCCGTCATTTAGCAGCACCAAATGCTGCGGACATACAATTTTAGATGTCTAAACACTTACCCCGATAAAAAAAAAAAAAAAAGTAAAGCCAAAACAAAGCAAAACGCATTTTCTTCTCAGCACAATTGAAGGAGAAAGTTTATCCCAACGGCATCCGTGTGACGCAGTAAAGTTCAGAGTTTGATGTAGCATAGTTCCAAACAGCACCAGGCGAGCGTCATGAGGGCAGCTGTAGCCTAAAGGTTTAGAGTTTGTGACCGGATGATCACAGGTTACAATCCCTGGACAGATTTCGGGGGAGGAAAGAAAAGAAAAACAAAACAAAACAAAAAGCACATGTCAGTCACACAATTATAACAACAACTACTGAAATGCCCTCGAGCAAGGCACTGAACTCTCAGAGTGCTCCAGCGGAATCGCTCGGTGGCTCGCGCGGGAAAACTCAGATCCCTCCCCCGCAACCCTCGCCGCGCTTCCGTCATCGGAAGCGGAGACTCTTGTCCGATGAAGGCGCTTCGCCTTCGCGGGAGTGAAAACCAGTCAAGTTTGAATTTTGTTCCTTAAGTAAAGCAAAACGATAATGACGCAATCAATATTTCGCTCTTTAACAGCGGCGGGCGAAGCGCGCTCTGACGTCAAACCACGCATCACTATCTACTGGTCGGCGGCGCCGTCCATCCGTCCGTCCGTCATTTTTGATGAAAGGCGCTGTAAAGGTTTGGAGCAGAAATGGACCAGAGAGGGTTTTTTGCTATAATCGTAAAGAGAATATTCCCTCTTCTTGAAACAGCGACTGTGTAGGTGTCCCTGAGGAAGGCACCTGCTGTAAAGCCCCTTGATGAAAGAGACGGAAACTAAAGAGCCTCCTTTGCTGGCCAAGCTGAAGGTTACATGTCATCTCGATGAAAAAATGTCACTTTGAAAAAAAAAAAAAAAAAAAAATGGACGTAAAACCTTTAAGAGCAGCCGTCGTCGTGTTCCAGCATCGTGAGGAGGTGTTTGTATGACGGGACGGCTGCGTCGTTTCTTTGTTCTTCAGGGCCGCAGAGGGGAAGGTGAAAGGAGTGTGTGTGTGTGTGTGTGTGTGTGTGTGTGTGTGTGTGTGTGTGTGTGTGTGTGTGTGTGTGTGTGTGTGTGTGTGTGTGTGTGTGTGTGTGTGTGTGTGTGGGGGGGGCACTCTCGTGCTGTGCGGGTTGAGGGTCGTCTCGGGGCTTGCGTGGTCCTGCTAAATGTAAAACTGGTGCAGCGCCAGCTCGTCCATGAACGGCCGCACCAGGTTATCCGTGGCGAAGTAGAAGACGAGGCCGAAGAAGATGGAGATGGGCAGAGCGGGGAGAGCTTTCCGGAAGATGGCGAGCAGGAGAAGAGTCAGACATAAACCCTGCAGGGGGGGGATGGAGAGGGTGTGTGCAGGGGGGGGAGACGAACATAGCACACTCTGTGATTATGATCCAAACAAACTCATCTCTGCAACCAAACAGATTCTTTTCTTTTTTTTTAAAAAAAGCCAAGCGGTTTTCATAAATTAAGAACAGATACGGCGGTGAAAGACAAAGAGCAGACCGCAGCGGCGTGCGCTTGACGTGAAAATAAGAGGCTGGGCACTCACGATGAGGATGGCGACGAAGCAGGCCAGCGTGGTGTTCCAGTCGCCGCTGGCCGTGGCCGAGGCCTTCCCCACCAGCATGCTGTAGAAGATGAAGTCCCCGAGCCCCAGCTTGACGCCCCCTGAGAACACAGGAGGAGGTCGCCACATTTTTTAGGGTGTAGTCGACTATAAACGCTTCCGAGCTATGTCAGAAAACCAAACCCCCCCACCCCCCCTCTGCTTTTCACAGCTGCAATTACTGTGGGAAAAAAAAAAAAAAAAGTAAAAATAAAGAGCTCCGACCCCATATTTACAGAAGATTTAAGTTAGAAAGAGCACGGCGTGTCCAGATGGATGAAGGACATAAAAACTAGCAATTGCCATAAATGATCACTTCCTAATCTGTTTCGACCGAAAGGAGGAGTGACTGCGGCACGGAGAGAGAGAGACGACGGGCAAAGAAACTTTCCAAAAATGTTTTATATGTTTGCCGAGAGGAAACGGAGGCGACGAAGCAGAAAAGAATCTGCCATTTAATGGGGTAAAGATTACAAAGCTCATGTTCATGTTAAAGCTGGCGAGGAAAGCCAAAGAACTCATAATGAACCATTACGGCTGTTTATGAATACCAGGGTAGCCGTGTTTGAACACTTTTCCTTTTTGGGCCTAATGGTCGCCTCTGTAAACTGTTTGAACGACCATGAATGAGACTTGAAATAAACCTGCCTTGTTTTGCATCGTCATTATACAGGAGATGGTAAGCATTTCAATGATTGGTTATGATTAATCAATTGTCCTGACGATTAATTGATTTTTTTTTTTTTTTACTCTGCAGCTTTTTCATTTTACCACTTCACCCTTTTTTTTTATACAATATTAGAAATGCAATATGCAAAATATGCAAACAAATAACTGGATTCATTTTTATTTTACTGTCTAAAAGCAACAACAACATAGTATCTCTTTAGTAAATCCTGACTGAGTGAAGCTAAAGCTGTAACACTTGGAGAAATTTTGATTGCAACATATTTACATATGAAGGTGTTTTTTGTCCTAAATGCAAAATGTATGTTATTTTTAGTGTAATTAATTTTCAGGATATGTTGTTTTATTTCACCAAACGGCCTTTTGTTGCGACTATCTACTCCAGTTAAGAATCAATCAATTATTAAATTACTTGACCATAATTTAAATAATTACAATTAAGCTGATTAATCATCTCAGCCCTTTTGCTTCCACATTAAAAAAGTAATCCCAAGTTATTTAAAGACGCAGTGAACAAAAGGTTTACCTCTATGCTGTCGATCTATTAGTTTTTTGTTCCAAATCCCCAAATTTCTTTATGTTTTATGATAACATAAAACATAAAGAAATTTGGGTTTGATTCATTTTCCAGCTATCTGCACAAAAGTGAATCTATCATTTTAGATGAAGAGGCACGGAAATAGCCACGTGTCGCTTTTTTGAGCTCTGTTTCTTTTAAGCTGCTCTCACACAAAACCAGGGAAATGTTAGTTTGTCAAACCGTTTATCAAAAAAAAAAAAACATTTTCTGTTTTTTTAATTGCCATGTTTCCATGAAGAAACACTCCAATTTGCGCAATTATACGCTTAATGGAAACGTAACTAAAGTTAATAAAAACACACATGAACTCATGTAAATATTTAGTTTTCTGACCTGTTTTTAATATCAATGTTTTTTTTTGTTTTTTTTTATCCCAGTAAAATAAAGATTAAATGAAAATAAAAAGATTCAAGCACTCACTCTCCTCATCGTCGTCTTCCACGGGCGGACGCGCAGACGGCATCTGTTGGATCTCCCGTCTGGTCTCCTCGGTGGACTGGAGCTGCCCCAGCCGGTGCTCCTGCTGACTGACCCAGGTGGAGGTGAAGCCGCCGTCGTCCTGCGAGGGACTCGACGGCGCCGGAGACTCCACGGCGGCTGGCGAACAGCCATGAGTTTGGAATGTTAAAAATCGTCCGGGACGGAACTTTTTCAATCATCTGAATCCCTACTCACAGTCCTGAGTCTGTTGTTGAGGCGGAGGCGCTTCTGTGGAGTTCCTCTTTGGCCCGTCGGTGTCGGCCATGTTGACGAGCCATACCATTGTAGCTGGGGAAGAAGCAAACGAGGAAAAAAAGAGAGAAAAAGAAAAAGAAATCAAAAGCAAGGTCTAAAAGAAGCTTCCATTTCAGCTGTGTGGTTAAGGTTCATTTTGCCATTTTATTTGGCACCTTGATAAACTTAGATCAGATAAAATATATAATATTAAATAAAGAGAATCATGTGAGCACTGACTCTTTAGTCAGTTTGTGATCAGTTATTGGTTCAATCAGGACATTTTAATAAATCATGAGTAATAAAACTAGCAAAACGTGAGAATTGCAATGATAAAATGTTAGAAACCTCCAGCTCTAAATACACACAAAAGTACCTTTACACCAAAAAACAGTGAAGTAGCTGTTTTCTAATTTTTTATTTATTTTTAGTAATTAAAAATCAGGATGATAAATGACAAAAATCACTGGCTGTGATATGCTAAGCTGAAAATACAGATTACGGCCTAAATATATTCACAGTAGAAAAACATTTCATTTTCCAACAAACCCTGATTTTTATCTTTAACTAATGGATTCAGAATCTCAAATTTCATTCCATATTACATTTTTCCATTTATTCAGCAATCAAATCAAACACACGCTTTTCTAGACTCTTCAAAATGATGAACAAGCTAATTTACCGCAGCCTTACTATTGTCTCTGCTGTGTGATAACTAAAAAAACAAAACAGACTGAAGATCTTATCTTGTCTGACTTACAAGAATAGATGAGAGCTGGAAAAATGGGTTCATTTCTCTCCTGAGCCGTTTCTACAAGAATCCTCAGTGGTCCTTTGGGGCAGAGCACAGCCAGCAGGTCTGTGATCGGAGAGACCATGAAAACCACAAATATCATGTTTACAAGGCGTCATCGACAACAACAAATAAGAAACTGCAGATGTTCTGACTCCTATGATCCTAAATATTCCCCTTTAAAGGGTTTCTTATGAATCAGCTGCCGATAAACTGGCCCAGTTTCCCAAAATTTTCTCATCGGCCATGAGAAAATTTTGAACTGGATGGCAGAAAACAAACCAAAACACTGGTGGTTGTAGTGTGACAAAATAGGCTAAATCTGGGGCCCGTTTTCCCACTAGAACAAGCTTTGTGTTTTTATGTTGACAATACGTAATTATTCATGCGCAGAGATACAATTTTTTTGCCCTCATCTACCCTGCAGTTTTTTGTTGTTTTTTTCTCGTCTAACAAAAGGACAGCTTGTCCCACGACGGCGGCCGCCTCAGGCAGCCGTCTACCCATGTCTTATGTTGTTTGTCTTTGGATGAGCCGTGCCGGCACGAATTTGGTTGCGCTTCTGTGCAATGAAGCACAGAAGCGCAAAGAATCGTATCCGATTCTTTGTGTTTTTCCTTTTTGTCGACACAAAGGAAAAACATTGTAAGCCGCATCCCGACATGTCATATGTTTATGAGGTTAAAGTAAAAACCACATGTCTGGCAGCCTCTGTATGAACTGAAAATGTTGGTGAAAGGGAAACAAAGACACAAAACACCGGGCTTTCGGAGGGTTGGGAAACGGGCGAGAAGATTTACCGTAAACGGATATGACTGCCAGGATGAGCCAGGCGGTCCACTCTGGCAGGTATTTGATGAAAACCAGTGCCATCAAGGCGCTAATCATGATGAGGTAGGCCTGCTGGAGCCGCAGAGGTCCTTTCCAGTGAATGCAGATCATGCCAACCACGCCGAAGTTCCACACTACTATTGCCAGGGTGAAGTAGTCCATGGCTACGTTGTAGGTTTTGAAAACCTCCCTAGCGGAAAGGGCACGGACGTCAGGGAGCGGCAGACTCCTCCGCACGCACGGAAACCCGTTGGTACGTTCAGAAAAATGAATTTAAGTGTGCGTCAGCGAGACTTACTGGAGGTAGATGAAGGAGAAGAAGAAGAGCAAGAGGAGGGAGGAGAGAAACAGCCAGCCTTGGATCACCTGAGAAAGGAAACGTGAGGCTGGTTAGCATGTAGCATGGCTAGAGCAGCCTGGTTAATCTATGTGTTTGTTCCAGTGTTGTCACTGAGGGAACTGTTGGTTTTAATTAGGATATTTTTTTTCTTTCCCCAATTTAATCAAACATCTGTGAAAGTTTTCACAAAAATATGCTTCATTGTAGCTTCACTCAGAATTTTCTTAAAATAAGTATTATATTTCTTTCTGAAATAAGAAACAGCGCAAAGATACAGACTTTTCTTTTGCAATATAAGATGTAAAATGGTAACAAAAGCAAAGGTAGCAGGAACTAGAAAGGGGAAAGAAAATCTCCACATTTATGCACTATGTCACTGAAGATGAACGTACCTTGTAGCAGCGATACTTGTACAACAACACCAGCACCAGAGTCATGACGATGATCACAGTGATCATGATGGTGGCGTTCAGGATGGAGTTGACGGCTCGCTGTGCTACGGTGTCCGTCTCTTCGGGGAATGGCGTGTAGATCCTGGAGACGATGTTGGATACATATCTCAAAAATTGTGTATATGTGTATGTACATATATATGTATATACAGATCTGATCACAAAAGCAATAGTCGTTATAGCACAAATGCCCCTCCATCATCGCCAGATCATAACTGAGCTCAACTTGCCCCAAAGCGATCTTTCGACTTTAAAAAAGTATTTCACTTCTCCTCATGCTGTAGCTTATATATGGCACAACTGATACATAAAAAAATACCTAAAAGTACACATTATGTTCTAAACATAACGCTCATAAAACTTATGATGGACCAAATTCACTTTCAAGCATATTTTTAAGAGTTAAAAGTTTAACCACGTTGCCAATGGAGATCTTACATTAAAGAGTTCCTCAGACATATCTGATCAATGTTTTTACTGTTTCCTGGGAACAAAGCTTGGTCCAAATGACCCGTTATACTGTCAAATGCTGACAGAATTAAAAAATTTAAAAACATAAAAACACAATGCCTCCACCTAGTGGTAGTTCTGTTCTACTACACGCCAGTCAAACCAGAGGTGTGACTGGTTTTAAATGAGGTCAGAGTCCACAGCTACGATAAGGCTCATAAAGCACTCACAGCCTCTGGCCGTCGTTCTTGGTGTAGAAGCTCACGGACTTTATGGTCGCCACCACCACCACCATGCACAGCGTCACGGGAACAAAGAGCATGATGACGTGCTTGGCCCCGTATTTCAAGGTCATCTCCTCGTCCTCCTCCTCTTCGTTCTCCACCACTCGAGCGGGATGGGCGGCCGGGGGCTGGCCGTTCGGCTCGGGTCCGTTGTTGTCGCCCCCTCCCTCATCGCCGGAGCCTCCCCTGGACCTGGCTCTCGTCGCCGGAGCCTCCTGGGGTTGCTGGACGGCCTCTGGGTTCGTGTTGGCCTGCTGTTGGTCCTTCTGGCAAAAAGCAGAAGGAGCCTCGTTAGTCGGAGTGGATGATTCGTATGCGAGACTCGAAAGGATACAACGTGTCACATTTCCATAATCAATCTGGCCAGATGGATGAATTCCCACTGCTCTTAATGAAGCTCCTTAAAAGCTGGGAAGTTTGTTCTTTTGCATCTTTGTGTTTGGGAGATTCTACCTCTGAGCTCTGCTTCTCTTTCCTGGTAATTACCAGCAGACTCAGCCATCGGCTGAGCGCAAAGGTTTTAAAGATTCTTCCATTTGAAGCAGATTTGGCACAAGATGGTTGCTGCTGCAGTTGAACACAGAGCAGAGGAGGAAGGGGCAATCATCAACACTGCACCCGGTTCTGCTCCGGTTACTGACTGACTGAAGCAGGAAGCTGTACTCATTCTAGCTGCAAATGTCAACACAAGACTTATTTGTCAAGTAATCAGGGAGCGAAAACCTCTGCTATAACTTTGGCAGTTGAGGAAAATGTGCAAAGCGACTTAAAACATCCAAAACGCAGACGCAGGCCGTTAATCGTCAAAGTACACCGAGGGTTTCGAAAACTGATCATGCAGTTTTTACTAGGGAGGGATGCACCGATAAGCCGATTTATTTAACTTGCATCTAAAACTGATCTTATCTATCTCCGCAAAAGTCCTCAAACGCATTACATCTGATTGATGTAATGCGCGGTTAACAATGGTCGCCCCACTTTTGCCAATTTAGCAACTTTTCTCTTCTTTTGCTACATTTAGTTTCACACAGAAAAAAAATTGCTTTTGCCGAAAATTGGAATCGGCGCACCCCAAGTTTCTAGAGCTTAAACTCGTATTGGTGCGAGTCCAGAGGAAGCGCGGGGTAGATGGGAGTTATCATGTGCATTACCTTCTCCACCGCTGCCTACTGCCTTACAGCTGGCTGAAAGAAAACCTCAAAAATTGTCCCCTCACTTCCAAGGCGGACAAGAATGGCTGTTTGGCAATATTTCCAGTCATGACAAAAATTATGACGTTGAAGCTGGAGGAGCGTCACCTGTCCTTTTTCAATGGAAACCCGGTTTCAAAGTTAATATCAACAAGCTAACAGCATCACGTCTGTTAAAGATTTGACAGGAGCAGTTCTTCTCGAGTGAAACGTGTTGCAACGTCGGCGGCAGCAAGCAGAGGCAGAGCTTGCTGCTCCGGGCTCGGCTGTTGCGCAACAGTCGGGGGGGGAAATTATTGTTCGAGCGGGATGAAGACTAAACTGTGAAGGAAAGCAGAATTAGACGTACATCACTTCCACCTTTTAGGGAAAACCGGAGAGACGCTGGCTTCTCGCTAGGGTGTGAGAATAACCACAAGACATAAACCGCTGAGCTCAGCGCTAAATTTATGGCATTTCAGAACCAAACAGGGTGCAGCAGTGGTGCTAAAAAGTGATGTCAGTCTTGCTGTAAAGCCCCTTGAGCAAAAAAACCCCCAAAAAAAAAACAGCTGAATTCAGATAAAATAAGTTTTTGAGATTCAAGACCGTGAGGCAAGTTGATACTTGTGGTCTGGGAGAGCAAGAAGCACTTCGACCAGACACGATCAGAGCGCGGCGGGGGGCACTGCCAGAAATCAGGTGAAAACGCTGAGCGCTATGTGAACAGTAATCTGTTGTTTCTCAGGCCTGGGAATAAGGCCAAGGACGCGCGACGCAGAGTCAACTGGTGTTTAATCAAATAGCGTTTAGCAGCAACTCCAACAGGTGTGGGCTGACATTTCCACATTGAATCAGAAATCTGACCAGAAATGATCACTAAAAATGACACGGAATGCAAAAATAGCCATAAGGTGTCTAATAATTATTACAATAATAGTGTAATACTGTCAGGTGATGTTTTACAGTATGACATCTAGAGTGAATAATGTTCTGCTAAGGATATACAAGCCTTTGCTATAAATACAAACACCTGTATTTACAGCAACAGCAGATTTGTTAACCACAGCGGTCCAGGTCCAGATCCAGGTCCAGGTCCAGGTCCAGGTCCAGCACACAAATACAGTTTTTAGCATGGGAACGTGAAAAAATGTAAAAAAGCTAAAGCTTTGTGAATACTATTGAACGGCACCATAATGTAACGTTTAATAAACTCACTGCAGTCTAGAACTTATACAGTCGCAACAGAAAATGACCAAACAACAACCGAGCTTCACTGACGTTACAGAAACTTCTCCACTCTGCATGACATCAAACTGACTCAGTGCTCTGACGCAGAAAATGTTGAAACCAAAAAAAAAAAAGGAATAAAAAATGATGTGTAATTATTGCCCCACAGAGCGAGAGTGATCTATCTGCTGTGACCGAGGCTTCATACTGACCATATTGTTTTCAACATCCTCTGCGTTGTTCGCCATGTTGGCTCAGCCGACGCTTGCCCTCACATGCAAACAATCCTCTTTCACCCTGATGCAAGAGAAGAAGAAGAAACACAATCATGATTAGACCACCAGAAACAAATACAGAGAACATTCTTTGCTGAAAGAGCCTGAATTGAAACCGTTTCAAATGACCTGGGTGAACAGGAGCAAAATAGCACAACCAATAGCGATTTCTAATATGGGCAATGTGGGAGGCGGACCAGGGCGGCTTCTCCTCAAGGGCGGCCACATAAAAAAAAACAGTTGTGCAGTTAAATCTGTGGCCTACTTCTGGATTGAAAGCTAATTGTTTTAACACAGGCTAGGACTTTTTTTTTTTTTTTTAACATTTGAGAAAATTTTACTTCTTGCTAGGTGTGTTTATAGCACTATTCCAGGTTCTTCCACATTTTCTCAAGTAAAATAATAAAACAAACTGAGTGTGCCTGCGATGGAAACAAACAGGCTGGGACCGCCTCTGAATACCACAATAATGCTTTCAACATAAAAGAATTTATCTTTATTGCGGTAGAAAATGGATACTCTAACTCGTGCATTTAGGCATTAATTCCATGCAAATTCACAAATCACTGGTAAAAAATAAAGGCTTTAAAAATGAGTCAAGTCAACGTGATGGCATAAACTCACTCTGGTTTTTGTTTGCTTGTTTTGTTCACGCGTTATAAGAAGTCCACAAGTGGAGACGGTAAATGTGACAAGACTTCCTCCCAGTATTGGGTCACAACAATTGTGAGGAAGAGTCACGCACAAAAAGGGACGACCAGACTCCGCTCACGGCTTCGTTTTAGAAACCTCAATGTCATGCGTACGTTTGTAACCAAACACATCCTGGCAGTCCAGGGTAAAACTGACACTATGAAACGAAACAATGACATAAAGTCATATTTCACTAATTGAAAGTTTGTTGAAACTCTGGACAACCTCAAAAGAGCACAAAGTAAAAAGCTTCAGCAAGATTTATTTCAAAGTGATGTGTCACCAATTATGCCAAAAATGAGTTTTGACTGACCTCAAATGAAGTCAATCATTTTAAGAACTTTTGTTATTTTAAATCAAACACCATGCTGATGGTGTTTGATTTTCCCAGGCTTCTTGTCATTTCTTTAATACGATATTTGTCTAGATTTGTGTTATTTAAGTGCCTGAAATCCTAAAATCCTATCCTGCCAAACAACACCAAAACTCCTAAATAATTTTTTTGAATATTATGATACATTAGCATATTAAGAATACCCATGTAACTTCCATTAGTGGCAACAGTTCTGATTAATAATCCCTAGAAATGCACGCCATTAATATTTTGCCGAGATCCTACGAATCAATAACGATTTCCTGGATGATAAGAAGAAAGCTTGAGATAAAAGCTGTAAAGCCTGTTTTAATGCTCACATGGGCATTTTACCATTATCTAAACGCTACACTGGCTAGTCAATGCTAGCCAGTGTTGTCTTTACGGCACAGCGGAGCTAAGAGGCTAACAGCGGGTAAAACCCCACAGCTCAAATTAAACACGGTTCTTTAACAATACTCCACTAAAACCCGCACTTACCTACAGCGAATGTTGCGTACTTTATTTGAAAAGTGTGTTTAACGGGTTTGAAACCCGGACAGTCACTCCTCCTCCTTTTTGTTGTTCCTGCCTTCCTCCCAGAACATCCGTCCGCTTCCTGCTCGAGTCGATTCGGCTCTCATCGAGCTGCAGGGGCGGTGCTCCGGCGGCAGCTCCAGTGGAAACCGGAAACAGCTATGAATATACATACCCAACAGGAGGATTACATTGGATAAGTCCTAAATATTTTTTATTCTAGACGTTCAATGTAAAGTAGTATTGGTGACAATTAAAATTTGAGAATTTTGAGTGACAACCAGTTGTGTAAAATAGACCAACAGGCACAAGAAAATGGGTTTTATCATTTGTTTTCTCATTTGTTTTACAGAATACATATGCATCTACTTCAATTTAAAACCCTTAAAAAAATCTACAACAGGGTATATTTGGTGTCTTATTTTAAAATGGGGGGGGGGGGGGGGGGGATGTAACCTTTAGAGAACTGGATTACTTAATAAATTTATAAGTGAGAAAAGTAAATTTTAAGACCTGATTAATTAATTATTTATTTATCACATGTATGTCATCATTTTAGAAAAAAATTGAAAATGTCAAATTTATAAGAGTATTCTTGATTAAGTGGATAAAAGGTTGAGGTGTGGCTTTTCGTACTTTTGTTATGAAAGTATGAAACAATGCCAAAAACAATGCCTTTACTGCACTGGATAAACTTTCTCAGAGGTGAAAGACGAGTATTTCCGCCCACCAGTGGAGCTACTTCCACCGGAGCTCCACCGGATTCTCCTCTTTCATGCTGTTTCCCGTCATTTAATTGTACTTCCGGTGCCAGAGGTCAGCTCGCTCGAACGTAACAGGTATCCCCCGACAGCCTACGAAAGCCACCAAAAGCATGGTATGTTTTAACGTTAGGTCAGTTGTGGAAATGACGTTTCACACCTTCCAGTGAAAACCAAAGCCTACGCGTTATGTCAAATTAATTTCAGCGACCTAAACGAAAAACTTACGGTAAATACTGTAGCTAACGTTAGCGTGAAACATCCGAGAATTAACTACCGCAACAACAAAGCTCACCGATAAAACGACGTTTTTGTGTGTGCGCAAGTTTAGCTTTAGCAACGTATTTCGGTGGTTATTCGTTGTTTTGTCATTTTTAGCCGTAAATGGCGGTTAAAAATGACCGTCATTTACCTTATTTTCCTCACACATTTTCATTTGAAAACGTGTGAGTTACAGAGTGGAAGTCAGCAGTCAGTCAGTCACTTCAGGTGTGAGATATAGACACTGTATCCGCCACAACAGAACTTAATATTGACATAAACCACACAATGATAAACGTCATGATGTCATAAATGTTATTTAATGGTCTTAACATCCCAAAGCAAACGACACACACACTAACATTTTAAAGCAGCTTTTGTTTATTTGAAAACAAGCAATGAGACAATGATTGCGTGTAACAGCATCAATGTGAATTTCAGTCTCACACCATCCTGCTGGTGCAGCCCACGAAGAGGCCAGAGGGTCGGACGTACGCCGATTACGAATCGGTCAATGAATGTATGGAAGGTAAGCTGGAAAACAATTTGCCCACTTACAGAATCGCAGAAGAAGCTTTCAAAATCTCTCTCTGTTTTTGTTTGGGGGTTTTTTTTTTTCATTTTCATTTGCCAAAACCGAAAGCTCGACGCCGTTAACGCATCAAGAGATTTCTTGCCGGGGGACGTTGAATGGAGTGAATCCGTACGCAACACATTATGCTCTGTCGTGGGTCACGAACCAAACAAGCAGATGCACTATTTTCTTTATCCTGAACATCAACACTATTATATCGAAATGCCGCAAGTCCTTATCAGAGCGTTGATATAGACACTTGTTCATGGAGTGGAATATTGCACAACCGGCAGCACATTTTCATCGATTTTCCAGTCAGAGTCTGTGATCAAAAGATTGACAAGACATTTCAACTAATGTCTTGTCATTCGTTCACATTGAACTCGCATTGTGTGTCTTTTCTTACCACAGCAGAGCAATTCATTGTATTTTCCTATCCTGCAGGTGTTTGCAAGATGTATGAGGAGCATTTAAAGAGAATGAACCCCAACAGTCCGTCCATCACATACGATATCAGCCAACTGTTTGACTTCATCGATGACCTTGCCGACCTCAGCTGTTTGGTGTAAGTCGATGTAAAATAATCCTTCCTGATTGTTAATCTTTAAATAAGTACATGTCACACTAACGAAGCTTTTACATTTTTTGGATGCTACCTTTAAGTGTTATTCTTAGTCTAAAAATTAACACAAAACCAATAGCTTAAATGTTACGGCACACTTTGGACAGCCCTGATGTAGAGATGCTGTGTGAACATTTCCTGATACTTACTCAAGAATTTAGGGAAGTAAACAGGACTTTAGTTTAAGACAGAAAAATCCACAAATATTTCAAGTGCTGCAAAAAGATTAGAACAGAATTTTGACAGGAAAGAGTTGAATGTGTTCCACACTGGAGCCATTTCAGTTGTTTAGTTTATAAACCAAGAAGAAAAACATAGAAACATTCACAAAGTCACAAAAATTTTACTTAGGTGGCCTTAGCTCCGCCTTCGAGGACGTAGCTCCTCCTCAGTGTCACAGTTTCCCAAGCTTCTGCCTCACATGGCAGCCCGCTCTTGCAACTCCCCCACTCAGCTCCTTCAGACTAGCCAGCAGCAATTAGCAAACACCTGATGGAACTGAGGATCTGCAAAGCTCATTATGCAAGCTACTTCTCAGTGCAAAAAAACGTTCATAAAGGTGTAATAGGGGAGGCATGTTGTGATGACTTCCTGAAGGCGGAGTTTCAGAAAGAGCAGGCGTTTCTTAAAGAGACGCCTGCTCTCTTTAAGAAAAGCAATGAGACAATGATTGCGTAGAGTACCAGCTAAATGACAGTCAAATTTCTTTTACATATGATCTTTACAGCGTTTTTATCACAACAGAAAGTAGCACTGTTTTGTTTAGTTTTTTTGTTAACTGCGTTTGTATTTTCATAGTTTAGTAGCTTCATAGAGACATAGAGCTGTCCACCTATCAAATGTAACCATTTGAGCAACTTTTAAAGCTCTATTCTAAAAATTGGGAAAGGGTCATCCTCTGGGGCACAAGAAGACTTTGATCAATGTCAAAACAGTCGTATGTTTTCAAAATGAGCCGCGGCGTCCTGTTGTGAGGAGTCAGGTGCAAACAGACCTAAACCTGCCGTTCCGTCGTAGGTATCGCGCCGACACACAGACGTACCAACCGTACAACAAGGACTGGATCAAAGAGAAGATCTACGTGCTGCTTCGTCGTCAAGCCCAGCAGGCAGCCAAGTGAAGGCCACGAGAAAACCTGGGGTGTGGGTTAGGGAGGGGCGTATAAAGGTTGTGTTTTTGGAGTTCTTTTCACATGGGGAGTGTATTTTATATATCCTTGTTTGACTTATTAATAAAGATTCCTATTAAACACCAGTTCTTATGCTGCTCAATAATCTGCATCCAAACAATACCCCGGCACTTTGCGCATGGCCCGTTTGGTGGTGGCAGCATCAAGCTGTGTGGATGCTTTTTGTGTTTTTGTTTTGTTTTTTCAGCAGACAGAGGGAAGCTGCTTAGAGCTGACTGGAACGTGGAAGGAGCAAAAATAAAGGGCAAAATGCAGCAACAGGATCAGATGTGGGCTGACTGGGAATGCATGTTGCCTAAAAAAAAAAAAATTCAATTCATGCTTAATACTTAAAATGGTTCAAGCCATCAAATATATTTTTACACGTTCTTGACAGCCTTTCAAAATGCATTTTGTGAGCTCTAGTTTGAAAAAACTTCATACTAAGTGAACTGCAGACTCATTTGAAATCACTTGTCCACACATTCCGCGTGTGTCGGTGTGAGTTTTTAAGTTTAGCGTCGTAAGGGGGATTAAAGGAAAGGAAACGATGATTTAAAAAAAAAAAACTAAAAATGAACTAACTAAAATAGCCCCTCGAGCCTCGTGAAGGAACTCGCCGGCACCGCCGGAGCGCGTGCGTCCGCCTCACGAGGCGCAGCAGTCGGCCACACTTTCTCCTGCGCTCGCGCTACCAAAGCTGGATCCTCTCCTCCTCCTTCTCCTCGCGCGGTGCTTTTTTTTTTCTCTCTCTTTTTTTTAACCCCCTGTCCCCCTACCTTTGTGTTGTGATCTCAGGCTGTTTTCTCACACCCACTCCGGCGCCCCTACCACACTCCTCCTCCTCCTCCTCCCTCCTTCATCCCCCCTGTCCTCCCCCCCCCCCCCCCTTCACCCCCTCCTCCACCGCCTCCACCCCCCTCTCCTCCTTTTAGCATCTGAAAAGACCGCTGAGTGAGAATCGATGGCGCAGAGGCCCGCTTGACAGGACAATAAACCACAAAGAAGGGGTGAGGGTGTTTCTTCTTCTTCTGCTTTTTCTTCTGCTTCTTCTTCGTCTCTCTTGGTTATTCTTTTAATAGCGGAATTTACTCCAGCGACCCGACGAGAAGCGAGCCGCTCGGGGCTGACCGCGAGAGCAGATATTTAACACAAGGCATCTTTTGTTACCGCGATATGATTTACAGCAGGCGTCAGCTGCCGTGGACTCACGCTGAGCAAATATGCGCGTCTTCAATGATAATAATAATAATAATAACAATAACAATCATGCTAATAATGGTGGCGGTGATGATGAAGCGGCGGGCTCGGCGTCCTGCATCGTCTCGGACATAAATTTAACATGAACCCACATCACCTTACGTAACCTACACCAGCGGATCCCGGGTCCCGGTTATGGCCGGAGAAATGGAGGGGAGGGAAGGAGGGGATGGTGGGGTGGTGTGGTGGTGGTGGGGGGGGGACACTTGCCGCCCGCGGGGTTCGGGATGACGGGGTCGGCACGCCGGGGCTTCGCGGGGCGCTGCGGTACCTGGACGGGGGTGTTAATGCGGCTGTCTGCTTGTAAACAAACGCGACCGTCGGAGAGGGAGAGGACTCAGACCAGGCTTGGCGCTGTGCAGAGATGCTCCACATCGCTGCTCCTTTTTCTTCTACTCCCCCCCCACACACACACACACACACACACAGCCATGAGGAGAGGACGAGTCACATCCACGGCGCGGGGGGAGCCGTCTATTTACAGCTGAGCCGCTCTGATCTGCCACAACAATAGCTCCCGTCTTTTTCTCCTCCCTCCCTCCCGATCAGCCTCGGGCGTAATCGATAATCAGAAATATGACGCTGTTGTGGGTTATGGATCTGGAGCCAGAAAACCGATGAATCACGCATCGATTCGGAACCGTCCGCCTCTCTCCCGAGACGAAGAAGGTGCGTTGTTTTGTGGTAACCCGGAGTGACCCGGCGGCGTGTGCCGTGTTGTCTTGTGTCCTGCTCACATGCAGCCTCCCCCCTCCCCCCCCGCCACACCCGCAACCCCCCGCAGCGATGCCCCAGCAGAGAGAGGTCTCGGCTCCGTCCCGCCGCCGCCCCGGCCTGCTGCCCGCCCGCCCCCAGACGCCGACGAGCGGCCACAGCTTCCCATGAAGCCACCACCGGAACTCAGCTCGACCGCTCTGCATGGGGCCTCTCACATGTAAAGTATGTTTGGTGAATCCTTTTCCCACATGCAGACTTTGTTGTTGTTGTTGTTGTTGGGATAATCAATTGTTTTTTGGGGTTTTTTTTTTTCTTCATCGCTTCATTTCCAAACCCTGTGATTCAGGAATCGAAATATGTTCATTTCTATGAAATGATTTAATATATACTGCTCAAAAAATAAATAAAATAAAATAAAGGGAACACTCAAACAACACAATATAACTCCAAGTACATCAAACTTCTGTGAAATCAAACTGTCCACTTAGGAAGCAACACTGATTGACCATCAACAATGATTGTGTTGTCAGCACATTCAACTTTGTACAGTTCAAAGTATTCAATGAGAATATTTCATTCATTCAGATCTAGGATGTATTATTTGAGTGTTCCCTTTATTTATTTTTGAGCAGTGTACATATAGTGCATATTTGCACTTTTTCTTATTTTTTTCAACCAATAAAAATTTGATTTCGATGTTTGTTGAACGTTATAAATTACACATAAAATGACACAGTGAGTGATAAACTCTTCCCATGTGTTATTAATAGCATTAATAATATACAATTGATGCAAAGACACCACAATAAGAACAAGACAATTTCTCCCGTCAATATTTCATCACACAGTGTTTTAAATCGTTTAACATGTGAAAACATGTGAAACCTCAAAAGTGTGAAGTTAGTCAAACTCTTATCGATCCACCTGCAGATGAAGCCGGAGGATTCAACGGAGAGCTGTAAACGAGACTTTGTTCAGGTCGCCGCTCTTCCATAAACGCCGAATCTGTCAATCGCACGACTTTTGTCGACTCTCCCCCCCCCCTGAACTGGATCTGCTCAGCTGCTTTAAACTTTTCCAGTTCGTCCTCCCCGGGTGTCTCTGCTTTGGGCCTCAATCTTCCTGATGCTCCTTGTTTACGGAACAGCTGGATTATTATTCCACATTAACGGACTTGCTGACATGTAGCAGACTAAGCCTCAGAACTGAAATGGTCCCAGTCAGATTAAAGAGGGATAAATACCAACATGTTCAGTTCTGGGTGTGTCCAGCCAATGTGAATCAGAAAAAGGGATAAAAGACACTTAAATCATATTTATATATTCTTTCAAGGGCAATTACACATGTAGGTTTGGATAGTTTTTTTTTCCTCTTTAAAAAAATGTTTTTGTATTTCCTTAGATTTTCATTTTAACACTTTTTTTTTGACGATGACGTTGATGATTCGGAACATTCATCTTTTACGGAAGGCAAAACTCGGCAGCGCCGGCGTTTTTGTTTCGTTCCGCATCTTATTTTCAATTCCAAGCTGGGGATGTTCTGTGCCTGAAGGAAATTGGTTAGCCATGTTCAATTTACAATTACACAAGACGCGGCGGGCGGGGCGCCTCAAAAGAGACGAGCGCGTGATCATCAGGTAATGTGGACGGAGCCGCAGCATCAAATGCATTTCGTCCCGACGTGGGGAGAACCGTTTTGGACAAACACCGGGCGGGGGAACTTTGAGAACGATGCCGTATTAACGATTCTCCGTCTTTCTCTCAGCTGACATGGAGGATGAAGATGGGACTTGTCTACTTGATGTTTTGTGGTGAGTTTCCAGTTTGTTGTCACGTCCTGCAGCCGGCCGGCTCGCTGGCTCGGCTTCTTTGCCTTTCCTAAAAAAAAAAACAAAAGGAAAAAGGCATGAATGGAGACGCTACATTTTACAACAAAATGCGTTCAAAGAAGAAGGGGGCGACTTACTGACTCCCCCCGTGCAAATCCTGAATCACAATGGGGATTCTAATGTTTCTAATGTGAAAAACGAAGAGCTTCTCTGAAAATGTCTAAAAACCAAGTGTCCGCATAGAGTTCATTCGTTTCGGTGCTTCTGCTCTCCTTCTCTCGTTGCAGTGACCCCCAAGCCCTGAACGACTTCCTTCATGGAACCAGTGAGGTAAGAAGTGATTTACAGAGACTCGGGGAGCTGCTGGAGTCCCGCAGCCAAGCCCTCAAACACTTCTAGGATCGAGGGAAAGTGGCTCTCGAACGTTCTCTCAGAGTGAAATCTGAAAAGTGTGGAGTGCACCGGTATTTAGCCGCAGCAGTCATGCTGACGAAGAGCCAGATTTGGCAGGTGTTTTGTGAGAGGGCAGATGGTTAACAGAGAGTCAGACAGAAAAGCTGAATCAAGGCGACCGAACCTGAAATTGACTCGTTTTTTGTTTTTTTTTGTTTTTTTTTCGTCTCGCCAGCTGCAGACTGAAGACCTGCTCATTAGCTCCTCCTCTGGGGAGCCCTCCCTCTTCACAGATGCCCCGGTGAGTGTCTGTACGCGCAGCCGGCAGCGGCACAACAACCAGCATCAAGCCCCTTGAGATCGATGGCTTTCTCTCCATTTCGCGACTGCTGTCAAATGCTGACTAATCACACAATAACCCTGTTTCTGTCCGTGTCTCTTCCTCCAGAGTCCCGTCTCCCTGCTGGGAGACAGCAGGGACTGCACGGACACGCCTCCGCCTGGCTGTGTGGACCTGTCCTTCTTGGAGGAGGCTCTGCTGTCCTCTCCGGAGGGCGCCGAGGACCCGGAGGCCGTGCAGCCGCCTGCCGAGGCTGGATGTGAGGCGAAGGAGGAGGAGGAGGAGGAGGAGGAAGAGGAGGAAGTGGGGGAGGCGGAGGTGGCTTGTGATATCCTGCAGCAGAGTCTGCAGGAGGCCGAAATCACCGAGCAGACCATGGCCCTGGAAGCAGGTCTGGCGCAAGCAGGAGACGTTTTGTCCCTCTGTCCCCCGGCTCCTCTGCTGTCTCCGCCCGCGGCGCCGTTCATACCCAAGTCCGTCACATTGCCCGTCGCGCCGACGTTGCCCAGAGACACCCAAGCCGCGGTGGAGCCTCCTCAGCCCTCCCTGCTGGCAGTGGGGCCGGGCTGCCCGTCTCTAAAACCGGCCGCTCCGGCTCAGCTGATGGGACTCCTGCCTGGGAACGTGTTTCCTGCTCCGTCTCCAGACAGTTCCTTCTCCCTGAGTCCCGCTCAAGGCTCCAGCATGATCATCCACAAGGCAGTGCCTGGCGTCGCCACCCGGCCCCTCATCAACCCGGCGCTCAGAGCCGCAGCGGCGCCGGCGCCGGGCATCGTCCTGCAGCGTGCCCCGCTCCCCATCCAGCCCAAGTTGCCCATCAGCATCCAGCCCCGGCTGGTGCAGATCAGCCCCAAGCCCTCGGGGCAGAAAGCGACCTCTGGTCTGACGTTCGTCCCGGCGACCGCCTCCTCCAACATCTTGCTGTCCCAAGCTCCCGGCCAAAAGACCGTAGCTCCACAGCCGCAGCCGGCGCAGCAGCTCTCCAAGCCGGTCAGCCTGCAGCTGGTCAACCAGGGCGGCTCGTTCGTGCTCCAGCCTCAGGGACTCTTCCAAGGCCAGAACCAGTTTCTTCTTCCGGGCCAGTGTCCCGTCACAATCTCCCAGCCTGCCAGAACAGTGCAACCTCTCCTTACCCCCAGTCACCAAGGCCCCTCCGTTCACGGCGTGGCTGCCTCCACCGGGCAGCTTGTGGACGGCTCTCAGATCCTAACCGTTCCCCAAAGGCAGCTGAACTTCAGCCCAGTCTTCACCCCTACAGGGCAGCTAGCTCTCCGCCAGGCCACTGTGCTTTCAGGATCTCTGCAGCTGCAGCCGGCCCCCGCCACCGTCTTCCAGATGCCAGCCCAGCTGGCTGGCGCTTACGCCGCAGGAGGGCAGGGGCAACAAGCCACGCTGGTCCACAGTCCTGCTCTTGGGAACCACATCACCCTGATCAACAGTTCCGGGGTGCTTCCCCAGGACCTCACTTCCATCTCGATTGTCAACGGCCCCTCGGTTGTTCAGGGTCTGCCGTTCGCCGCTCAGGCCGCGGCTCCGCAGGCGGGAGTGGCAGAGGGCCAGCTGAGCCTTCAGCGGGCCTCTGTGGTGCTGCTGCCTGAGAGGCCCGTTCAGGAGGAGAGGAGCGGCTCAGAGGAGGCTTTCCACCAGCTACAACAGGTGAGATAAACATGACGACTATGCATCGTGTTTCGCTACGGCTACCCAGGTCTGTTCCAACCCAATATTGATATCAGAAATTAGCCTGACATCGGATAAAAATAAAATAAAAAAAACCCCAGCGTCATATTACATCAGCCTGCATCTAAAGCACGCTGTTAGAAACACTCCAGTCCTCAGGCTCCATCATTTCTGTGCGCCAGTGTTTCTATTCCGCATGCTAACCAGACCCACGACTTAGCAATAAATGGCTCAGTTGTTCTCATACTTTTGCTCTCTGAGTATCATCACATGGTCAGACATTCTCTAACGTTCCACGCCACAAAATAATGTATGAATCATGGTGATAGCATAATGGCTCGGTATCGATATCGGCCAGTTCTCGAAGCTGCGATATCAGCATCGTATCGGAAGTGGAAAAAGTTGCGTCTGGACGCCCCCAGCATTTATGCTCCATTCCAACCGAAGAGAATCGGGTCCTGACTTTTCTGCGTCTTTTCCCGCAGCCCTTTGGACACGTGGTCCAGCACGTCTCGGTGCAGCCCGGCTCTGCGGGGCTCCAGTCCCCCTCCCCCCCCCCCCTCCTCCTCCCCCTCCCGCTCCTCTTCCTCCTCATCATGCTCTTCCTCAGGTGGTCGCGGTCTTACAGCCTCCGCCTGAGCCTCCTCGCGTCCCCGAACCAGCCGTGGAGATGCCCAAGCTCCTGATGCCCTCAGCAGACCTCAGCCAAGTTGTGGAAGAGGTCACCCACTCCATGAGTCAAAGCCGGGACTTTATGCAACACATGCCACAGGTCAGACATCACGACAACACCGGACTCCAAACGGAAAGAATTTGCAGGACAATTTTAGGAAATATTGGCAAAAATCTCAGAAATTCTCTCACAAAAGAGTGTCTAAACTCTAAAAAAAAAAAAAAAAAATCCAGTAAAAAACAATATGAAAAGAAAGTTGCAAAAATCTCTAAAAAAATACGCTCTCTGGAGTTTAGTCACATTTCTCACTTGCATTCCAGAACCGTGCGGTTTAAATATTAAGCTCTTTCAATGACTTTATGGAGAAATCGAGAAATGTTTCAACCTTTAAGACACTGAAATGAAATTCAAGCATTTTCAAAGATTTCCAGCCTCTGAACGAAAACACTTGAAGTGTTTTGTCGACACGTTTTATATAAAAATTTTCCTCATTTCATTCAATTAGAAAAATGAAAATATGACATAAAACTGCAATTGTGTTGTGTATAACAAGCTAAATTAGAAGGAGCAGCTTTGTTCAAAGTATTAGTGTCTTATGTCAGGCGTTGGCTTGGATTCTGCTCTGGTTCTGTCAGCAGGAAGCTCTTGGTTCTCCCATCCCGTCTGAATTATTGGTCGGATCTCTGCCAGTGGTTCCGATGGAGCCCCTCACCTCCCCGGCGGGCAGCGGCGGAGACAGTCCACCCCGGAGCGGAGCCGCGTCCGAGCCGGACGCTCACGTCACCTCCGGCCGGCGCTGTGAAGTTTCCCCGCGTCCCTCGGAACCGGAAGACACGACGATGATCTGCTCCCCGTCTCTGGTCCGGACGCCGCGAGACCAGCTCCAGGGACGCTCTCCCCTCCGGCTGGGCCTCAGACGTCGGCCCCCCAGCCCCACCTGGACGCGCCGGTCCAGTACCAAGTCCCGCAGAGCTTATTTGCGGAGACCCAGGCGAGTGTCCAGAGTGTCCCCCAGCCTCCCGGACAGGTGCAGCCCCCCGTTTCCCAGCCCCGGTCTTCGAGCTGCACCCCGGGCCCCGGCAGCCCGGGCCCCCGCAGCCCGTCCCCTCTGCGTGTCAGCGTCCCGGTGCCTCAGCAGCAGACTGCGCTCGCAGCTGCGCCCGCTCTTCTCTCGAAAGAGGGAGACGACTCTGCTGTCCAACAGCACACACAAAACAGTGAGTTCAACGCAGCTTTTCCTATTAAAAATAGATAAATAAATAAATAAATAAATAAATAAATAAAAGTAGCGTGCTCACAACTAATGTCGTCAGGGACGGCCCAAAAGATTTGGGGGCCCTAAGTAGATTTTCATTTGGGGTCCCTGAAACCAGATGCTTTCCTGAGCTACTCTGTGTGCAGACCTGCTATCATATTAGCAACATTTGTAATTAGCTTGCATCGTGCCAGTGTTATTATGGCTGTTGATTTTAACCATACAGGACTGGCACCAGCCAACAGCTGAATTATTCACCAATTTAATTTTAACTGTACTTTTTAAAAATAATTTTGTTGTCGTTTTCTTGTTTTGGATTTATAAACATAATTTGTGCAGTCAAGTCATTATAACCTTGTTTGTTGAACCTTTGTTTGTTGTCCAGGAACAACAGACCACAAAGTATATATACCAATGTTATCACACTAGCTTGGTGCTCTTGGGAGCCCCCTGGTGGCGTGGAGGCCATAAGTATACAAATATCCTAGTTGTAAGCTGACTTTGTTCGTCTTTGTCCTCATGTTGTTTTCCAGAGCCCACAGCTGCCTTGGAGAGTAAGAGCTATACTCTCAATGTACATCCAGCCTCTCCTGCAGATCGAGTTCAGGGGCCTCCCAACCAGTGTGGCCCCGACCAGCAGAGCGGCACAAAGGTGCAACACCTAATAAGGCACGACATACAGCAAAGTCTCAATCGATTGAGACTTTGCTGTATTCAAGTTTTGTTTGTTTTTTGCTGTCGTTTTAACCTGAAAACGTGCTGATCAGCCGGCAGGTAATCTGGAACTGCAGCGAGAGGAGAGGCTCACACCAGCAATGCGCCGACACAGGTAAGAACCTCCGCCAACCGGCCGCCGGATGAACCCTTTCGGGGCCGTCGTGGACGGCAACGCTGAGATCTCGTCGCCCTCCCCTCCGCAGATTCCAGCAGCAGCTCTGCTCGGACCACGGAGCTGTGCAGAACCCGCCCACCGGGCCGGCGTTCGCCACTCTGAGGGACGCCGTCAGATGCCTGCTGCCGTACCACACCTGCGCCGGTCACCTGCCCACTCAAGACGACTTCAGCTTAGGTTCACGAGCGTTGATCTGTAAAGTGGGGAAATGTCGAGAAGTAACCGCTTGTCGTTTCTTTAGTCGTTATTTCGAGACGTTTTCTCCATCTTTATTTGTTTTTCTTGCTTTCAGTAAAATCGCTCAACGGTCCACGTTCACCTGGAAATGACGTGTTTCTTTTGTCAACAGTGGATCAGGAGTTTGACTCCGTGTCTGGCTTCCTGCTCAAACGCACCAAGGACATGGTCAACAAATACAGGCAGCTATTGGTTAAGGAAACCCAGGTGAGACGCAGCACGACCCCAGAACATCACAAGACGCCGCGACTCCAGTGAAAGGGGTTCTACGAACTCCACCGCACTATTCAGATTTTGAGTTGTAGGCAGTTTTTACCCCCCCTTACCCTCCCACACGTCCGTACCGCCGCGATTGCTGACATGCGAACTGCCGTCTCCACAGCAGGAGAGTCCGTCGGCGGAGATGGTGATGCTGGAGCGTCTCTTCCTCCAGGCCGAGAGATACACGTTGGCCGAGGAGCGGCGGCGGGCTCGCAAAGATCCAGGTCAGTGTTTGCACAAGGGGGCTCGTAAGATTCCAAGGAACGTCTTAATGAGCCGGGGAGGGAAAAAAAAAAAAAAAAGATACAGTATCCGACTAGTATGAGAACATAAAAAAATTCCTAGAGAATCAGCGTGGTACCTCAGGGCACTGCACTTAACCTCCGCATTTGCTCCAGTCGAGCTCCCAGGTGTGAATGAGTAATTAAGACGTGTCGGTGGGGAGGCTGAGGAGGGCTGCATGATGAGGGAAAATTACACATGAGAGGGTAATTTTCCCTCAACATGAAGTTAAGGAGAAATTAAAGGTGTTTTTATGGTAATTAAGAAGCAGAGCGCGTGGAGGGGACTCGAAAGCTGTTAAATGTCAGGCCTGGCTGATGATCGGCTCTGAAGTTTCTGAGAGTACGTCGTTGGATCTGAGCCGAAAGTCACTGGACGACGTTTTCACATGTTGCGTCCTGTTCGTCACAGCAGAGTGAGGAATGAAGGTCAAGAGTTGAGCAAGAATGAGGGATGCAGGTCTTGAGAAAGAATCGCGAATCCAGCAAGTCCAAGACTTTGCGGACGATGTCTGGCGAACACCAACTGATCGCGTCGTTCAATCACTCCCGTCTTGTTTTGCCTTCCAGAAACGTTCATGACATCTTTGGTGACGTCAGCGTCTTCCCCTCACAGCGCCCAGTCCTCTGGCTTCTCTCACACTCACTCTTCTAGCAGCCCCTCCTCCCCGCCAGCCTGGGCACGACTGACCGAGAGACCCCCGGGACTGAAGACCTACCGTTCCAGCTCCCGCGGGGCTCTCAGACTCACTATCAAGCAGGAGTCGGGCTCTCGCAAAGTGGTCCACAACTCGGCCTGCGATCCGGGACTCAAGAGGGACCACACGGGGCAGCTGACAAACGGCGGCGGAGGCGTCGGTGAGCGTCACCCCCAGGCAACCAACGGAGCCCCCCGGCGTCCCCAGTACGGAGACGAAACGCCCGACGGCGCTCTCGGCTGCAACGCCGCGGAACGCGTCCCGCAGACGGCGCCCGACTCGGAAGCAAAGCCTCCGATCCCCGTCCCGACGGCGGAACCGGAGGACGTCTGCTTCGAGATCGCCCCCAGGGACACCGGCGCTCCGAAGCTGAAGTGCTACCGGGTGGACGTGTCCCCTCAGCCGGAGCAGCGCTTCAGCCCCGCGTCCCTGCCTTTCCAGGAGGACAACATCCTCAGCGAACATCTACAGAGTGCCATAGACAGCATACTGGAGCTCCAGCGCCTGCAGGGCCCCTCGGTGGCCCCGGGCAGGGCGGCGCCAGGCCCGTCGCTGGACCCGCCCGTCACCAGCATCCTGGAGGGACACCTGTGAGGTCACCCTGCAGGGGTCAGTACGCGCACGTCGTCGGTGGTGGGTGTTGCTCCAACTGATTGCGTGAAGGAAGGAAACAAAGAATAGGCACTATGAAGAAACGCATACCAGACAGCAGCACTATCTATAGTGGGATAGATGTTAGATACTTCATTTTCGATGTACGTTTGTGGAAAAAAAAACAAAAAAATCTATTTGAATAGGAGCTATATTGTTTCAGTGGTAGTTAAGTCCTTCAGAGGTTTACGACACTGGTGTAACCTTCATCAGCATATAGTATATAAGTAATAGTGAGGATAATAAAACATGGAGTAGACTGAGATTATTCAATAGTTTTTTATAAGATTTCTTTGAAAATTGTGAAGCTTTTTTTTTTCCCTTTTTCTTTCTTTTTCTTTAATTTTTTTTTTTATTATTAATTAATTATTTTTTTTTGCATAGTGCCAATCTTCCAGGGTATTTATTTTGATACTTTGTGCCAATTGCGTTTTGCATTGAGAAATGCAGCGAGTGCGTGAGGTGTGCGTGCGTCCTCGTTTGGGTTGGTTCGCGTGGATTCGGAAGATTGCGCGCGCGCGCGGAAAAACGCGTCGGCTCCGTGCGTCGGGATGGAACACACACACACACACACACACACACACACACACACACACACACACACACACACACACACACACACACACACACACACACACACACACACACACACACACACACACACAATAAATAAGTAAATAAATAGAAATCCCGCGCGCGCCTTCATCCTGGCTTAATGAATGAAACTCCAAAGATTTTGTGACTTGTTACATCCTGAATACACCAGCAAACGTCCATGTCGTGTCTCTTCCCACAAGCTGGAGTCTGTCCTCGTTAAAAAAAAAAAGGAGATAAAAAAAAATATAAAAACAAAACCATAAAGAACCTGGTGAAACACATTAGACAGTCGTGTTTTTTGTTTGTTTGTTTGGTTTTTTGGACCATCACTGGGAGTCGAACTGTGAAATAGCGCTAACTTTGCGTCTGCGTTCGGAGGCTGGAACAGTTTCCCCCTACTGCATGCGCGAACATGCCAGCAATAATAATAGGTGAGGGTCGTTGGGAGCCGCGATGGTGCAGGAGGAAGGAGCCCGTTTAGTAACTGGGGCCCCCGCCAAGTCAGAAATGCAGAAGTGAGAGATGCTTTATCGTCACGAAGGCCTTCGCTGTTGAGAAAATATTTCTCACGCGTCTCAAGGGCTCGAGGTTTGACTTATTGGCGTCGATGACCATAAGAAACGCTCGGTTTTTGGAAAGGAACGCACCAAAAACGAAGAGGAAAAATCCCTCCGCACCATCAGCCTTTAGACCAAAAACACAACGAATCGTCTGCTTCACTTAAAACTTTATTTAAGCTATTTATTTATTTATTTATTTTTGTATTTATTTTTGCAGCTTCTTTCGTTATTGTGACAATCTAATCGGCCCTTATGAAAATGTGAATCCAGTTGCGTCCGATCTTCGCAAACTCATCGCGAAATATGTGCGAAAAACGCAAAAAAAACAAAACAAAAACAAAAAAACAGTTTTGCTTACAAAACGGACCGAAAACACGCTTCGGAAATTTGGATGCCATGTATGGAGTCAATTTTTTTGTGTCTTTATTTTGCAGTTAATAAATATGAAAACAAAAAATAAAAATACATCGTCAGAATGTATATTCAAATATTCGGCTATTCGATTTGCAGAGATTCTCAGCTATGACAATGTGATCTAAAAAAAAAATCAAATCAAATCAATAAATGTCTAAATAAGAAGCACAACTTGTAGCTTTATGCTGATTTTCCGTTCACTTTAAAAGCTGCGACAGAAATCTCATAACGACTGCAGGCATTAACCTTACAATCTATAACCGCGATGACGTATTGATCCCATCGGCATCCGGAACAATTAGCGCTCTTTTGTTTGAAGTTAAAGCAATTGAGATGGGACATTTTACTCGAGCGTAAAATTTGTATTTCCAGATGCATCATTTATCCCCTTTTGCTCTGCAATTCGTTTGCAAAGTATCGACACAAAACGAACTCCATACAATTAGGGGTTAAGACAACTTGATTGAAAACTGGGATCAGTCCAGCATTCCTAGTGTGAAACGTCATCACAAATAAGTTGGGGTGTGTCTGTGACCTCTTGGTGTTAGAGTGGGTGGGGGGTAAACACAAAAGGTGAAAACATCCAGGAATTTGGGGCCAAATTGCTTTTCAACCATCGTTTTCTTGATTTGTACGAGTCCCTTGTCGTGTGCGTGTTTAAATAGTCTTCTGTCACGTTGAGCGAAAAGTTTTAATATGCAGTAATTTAGCGCTGAAACTGAATGTGCGGGTGTTGGTGGACGCTCAGGAGAGACACGTCTGTATGCTCGGCCGGACAATTCGCAGTCACTCCCCCTGCCGGCTTGAGCTTTAAATTTAATGCTCTAAAAATTTACAGCGACTTTAAAAACGTCAGCATATTCCTTCAGTAGTTGTTTTTTTTTTTGTTTTGTTTTTTTTAATTCCAGGTTGTACAAGCTGGAATTTCATTGTATTCACTCGGTACATTTTACAGCCTGTAGCCGTGTTCGAATATCAAGTTCGATTATAGTTCGGTTATTTCCCCCCTGCCCCTCCTACGGGTCCCTTTTCAGGACAAAATTAAAAAAACAGAATTACAGACGTTCTGGATCTTAGTGTCTCAACCTACATTGGTTTCAGCAAAAATGCAGTAAAGATGTCAGTGTCTTTCACAACAGATTGCACTCTGTCACTGCTACGCTTCTTTAAGGGGAATTCCTTTTTTTGTTGTTTTTTGTTTGTTTGTTTTGGGTAAAATGTTTCCCAAAGTTCTCCCCGTTACAATTCGAGGAATCTCCTTATGGGAGAAACTCCACCGTTGACGGAATCCCCCTTTAAAGAAAGCAGCCTCGTGTGCCATTGTTCTTGTCGCAGTGTCAAACGCTGCCCTTTAGACGCGTCCGTCCGTCCGGGTCATCGGATAAAAGGATTCTGCATGTTGAGCCGTTTTTAATTTGTTTGTGAATGTGCTTTATTCAGCATTTCTGACTGAACTGTGAAACCAGGGGAGCTCATCACTTCACTTAAACTTAAGAAAAGAGAGAGAGAAAAAAAAACAAAAAAAACATTCGACTAGCAGATTGTTCTGATGCCAAAATCAAGAGGCCTTAATTCAGCAGAACTAGATTGTAAAAATAAAAGAAATGTTGACGAAAAAAAAAAAAGGGTTCAACTAAAGACTCCTTTGACCTGAAACGAGTCGTTCATATAAGAAATGTTAAGACCACTTTTGTACTCATTTTTACAAACTATTTATTAAACTGTGATTTTGTAAGAAATAAGCCTGTCTTCTCTTCTTCTACTGTTTTATTGTTTTATGTGTGTGCAAAATGGAAAACGGACAAAGAGCAGTTTATTACAAACATTTATTTCATTTTCAAAAAAAAAAAAAAAAGCCCCAAGCTTTGACGCTTATGAGTGATTTAAACTTTTTTCCTCACATAATTCATAATCCTCTTCAGATGGGGAGAGAGAGGGGGGGGGGGTTCAAGTTCACATCGAGAGAAAAAGAGTCGCCACCCGTTTGTTTACTGTTTTTTTTTTTTTTTGACTTGTGGACGAAACGACGTCGTGCTGATGCTGCTGAAAAACAAACGAGGAAGAAAAACGACGAAGCGTCGCGTCCCGGCGAGTCTCCCATCGGCCCGGGTCGGGTTAAGAGGCGCACTAAAACATGAGCCATGAAGACGCCCAGACGGATCGGAAACCCGGCGGCGGGACGGAGACGCCTGGAAGGACCGACCGGATGGACGGCAACTTTGATCTGCTCAAAAACATTCAAACCCCCCCAAAAAAAAAAACAAAAAAAAACCATCTTGAAACCAAACTCCTGGTACAGACAGAGAAAAAAAACAATAATAAAGCGATTCATTTGATTTCAAGGCGTTTTTAAGGAATCTTCTATTGACTCAAAACAGACAATAGACTAAAGGAGGAATCTCAGAACCGGGTGGCTCTTTGTGCTGCTCTTTGTGCTGCTCTTTGTGCTGCTCGCCTGCATGGAGGGGAAACCGATTCACTTATCAACAGGAGAGGGAAGTAAGAGCAGGCAGCAGCTCTTGGCTAAAAATCAGATCATGATTGGGTTTTTTTTTTCTTTTTTTTTAAATCTAATAGCTTCTTTTCATAAATAAATACAATTAAAAAAAAAAAAAAAGACATCCACCAAGACGCTGAAAGGTTAGTGTTTTTTCAAATTGCAGGGTTACTTCTTCACCACAGGTTGTTTTTTTTTTGTTCTTGTTTTGTTTGTGTTTCTTGTCATCGTCCCCCCTGAGGAGGTCGTGGCGCTGCGGGTCAGTTGAGTTTGATGGGCAGGTCCTCGCCGAACTTGCGGAGGAACTTGCCGTGGTTGTGGTCCACGGACCAGAGGGGGGGCAGGTGGCGAGGCTGCATGCTGGTCAGGAAGTGCCGCCTCCAGCGACGCTCCAGCTCCATGAGGCCCCGCAGGCCCCGCTGGGCGTAGGCGCGCACCACCTTGAGGCCGTGAGGAACGTAGGCCTCGTTCAGGATCCTTCAGGAGGAGAGAGAGAGAGAGAGAGAGAGAGACTGATGATAATGACAGGAAGAATTCATTTAATTAAATGGCTAAATTAAAGACAGTTTCTCTCTTTACCTAAATGTTCCATAACTTTAACAATTTCCTGCTCAAACCAAAAAAAAAACACACAAAAAAACAAAAAACAAATCTGTAAACTTAAGGAGTTTAAACTTTTTCCCTGCTTCGTTCTCTGTACGTGCAGTGGTTGCCATGGCGATTCCCACCAAAATTTCTCCCACAGAAACAAACTCTTGCGAGATGTGGGTGAAGTTTGAAAGCGGCGGCTGGTTTTTAGAACTTGAGTTTTTAACTTTTGCTCTTGTCAAATTTATCCGCAAATCCGTGTTCGACTTCAAAGTCCAATTTGACAGTAAATTGAACAAATTCAGTCGATTACGGTAACTCCACTTTCAGCTTCAAAGCTGCCGGAAGCTTCACAATAGGAATCAATCATTTCTTGTCTTGTAACATTTCTCTTTTCTTCTCATCGACTTATTTTATTAGCGTTTTGTGCAGCACTTTGGAACCTGTTTTTCCAAGGAACTAAATTTGACACTGATAATGATTTTTACCAGAAAAAAAAAAGTTGTTTTTTATTTTGAGATTTCATTTTTAATCCTCATCACCCAGATCTGGTTCTTACTTTTTGTTTAAAGACAATTGAATCAAAAACTTCTACTCCACCTAGAGATCTGGCACGGAAAGCTCAATATAAACCACGGCGTCGTCTGCGTACGATGTGATCCACGGGAACATAAAACTTTTTTTAAAAAACCAACACTTGTTTGCACGGTCGCTCGGTTACTTGAACTCCGTGGTGCTCACCTGGTCTCCAGGGCGGCGGCCTCCTGCAGCGCCTCATTGGTCAGCTCCTGCTCCTCGTTCATGTCCATGTAGCCCCTGATGAGCAGCTGCAGCTCGTCCCGCCGCTGCTCCGGCAGCCCGTCCTTGGCGCTGAGCAGCGCCCGGGCCGCCGAGCGCACCCGCCGGCGGTCCGAGTCCTCCAGCAGCCGGACGCCCTCCTCGCAGCCCTGAGGGGCGTCGAACTCGTTGGCCAGCTGCTGCTTCAGGAAGCCGTCGTGCACGTTGGAGGCGGCGTGGCAGCTGGTGCAGAGCAGCAGGATGTCGTGGGAGTTGTGGTCCTTCATCTCCGTGGGGAAATGTCGCCGGTACTCGTGCGGTACGATGTTTTTCCTGACATTTTTGGGAGAAAGAGAGAAAGCGAGAGAGGAGGATGGTGGAGATTAAGATACATTTCAAAATATGAAGTGAGTGCAGCTTCATATTTGACCGACTCGTACCTGATGTAGGAATCCGCTTTCCCACAGACGACGCAGAGGTTTTCCTTCGCCGTCAGGTAGTAGTCCTGCTGGGAGTCGGGGCGACCCGACGGCTCGAAGAGCAGCCGCACGATGAAGGGCTCTTCACTCTGCAGCTCTGCGGCACAAACAGCAGGATTACAACAAGATCTTACTCAGTGACTCATTTATTGCGACTATTAGCCTGAACCAGGGCCAGCCGAGGTGGCTTAGAAATAAAATCTGATTTTCTTTTTTTTTTACAGATTTTACAATAAATATCTTCCCCCCCATTTAGCTTTCTAATCTAAAAAAAAACAGAAATAAAAGCCGCTTTTTGAAAATATTTTCTAAATAGAATCTGAACTGAACGGAGAATTTTGGCTCATATGAGAATAAAGAAAGTCCTCAAATTAAAATGCGAGTCATCGCCCGGCCTGCATTACCTCCGATTCCTTTGTCCAGGTACCACAGGGCTTTCTTTTTGTCGCACGTACAGAGAGGCTGGCCATCAGGCGCGTACAGGAAGCAGTTATCGTAGAGCGGGGACTTCCTGTAACGAGCCGAGGCGACACATTCAAACCTCTTTCCTCGACCGACTTCGGGAAACCAGGTGGCCCTCGCCTCCCGTCTCACCTGGCGGAGTAGCCGACGCCCAGCGCTTTCCTCCGGCTGTTCTTCCGAGGGTCTGGGACTTGCTGATCTCCAGACTCCGGGCTGTCGTTCGTCGCCGGCTTCCGCGTCCTGCGCCTCCGCTCGCGCTCGGGGCCGCCGTCGTCTCCGTCCCCGCGGCCCCTGAAGGGGACGTCCACCAGGCCCTGGCAGCGGGACGCCAGCTCCGAGTAGGAGCTCCCGCTGGAGAGGGCGGGACCGGTTTCGGTCGGGAGGCCGAGGAGACGGAGGAAAGCGCCACGGAAATCTGAGCGTCTCTGGCGGCGTAGGTCGTCTGGAGGAGGCAGATTGTTTCTCAATCACCAACGTGAGCGAAACGTAGAAATACGTCTTGCTGGGTATGAAGTGGCACGTTTCAAAAAAAAAAAAAAAAGTAGTTCCGATGCATTTTTGTAAGATACACCAATTTCGATACGGCTGGAAAAAACCCCTCCTCATCCTAACGCAAAAAACCTTTTACCGAAAAACCTCGTTTTTTTCAAAATGGCCTCGTTTCCATTAGGAGACTTTATTTTCCCAGTTCCAATCTTATGATTAACATGAACGCAACTGGTGACACCAAACTCCTCGCCAGTCAGTGAGCAACAGGAGCTCAGCTCCTGGTTAAACCAGGTGTTTGCTAATTGCTGCTGCTGCTAGTCTGGAGGAGCCGAGTGGCAGAATGGCTGCCAAAAGAGAATGAGTGATTTCTCAAACATGACTGATGGAATCAAAGAAACAGTCCAGGTATGTTTTTGATGAGGGAATAATAAAAACAACACAAAAAAGTATGTTTTGTTTTTTTAAATAATACACTCCCTTTAAAAACAGTGGATTAATTTTACAATGTCTGCTCTGTCACGTTTGCTTTGACGTCACCTCCTCCAGTATAAATAACACAGATTTACAATAAAAACAGAAAACGCCAATGGGAGCATCTCTTAACTTACTGCTGGACATAAAGTCCAAAACTCTAGTGGACTCGTTTCATTAAATACAGTGAAATTAGAGACGTCGTACCTGCTCTATTGTTAACTGATCCGCTTCCCAGTCGCTGCAGCGCAACTCCAGAGACTTATCCAGAGGTACATTCAACAGATCTGCAGCCAAGGACTTGAGACTGAGGCCGTTACTGACGGAGGATCGCCTGGGAGAGGGAGTCGCGTCATAAAGCAGTCGAATCCGCAAGTATTCATGACGACGGAACTCCGCTTCAAAACGAACCTTTCCCTCAAGGCGAGGTGGCGCAGGTCGACGGTGGCGGCCAGGGACAGGCCGTAGTCGCGCGACAGACGCCTCCCGTCGTCGTAGCAACCCACTCCGACTTTCAGAACGTGCGGATCCCTCAGAACTTCCACGAAGCTGAGCGGGAACGGCTGCTGGCCGCCGCGGAACGTCAGCAGCCTCACCAGGACGCACAGACCCGAGTAGGTGGCCATCTGCAGCAGAGACACCGCCGACGTCCGGCCTTTCATCGACACCTGAGGGGTTTGGAAAAACAAAGTCAGATCAGACAAGCCCACTCGAAACGAGGAATTTACGGGAAAAAAAGAAAAGAAAAAGATCCCATCGGCGTCAATCTGCTCTCTTTCTACATATATCTGCGCTATCAAGGGGATTTTTTTTCTTTCCTTTTTTTACCGTCAACTAAAAATCATGCAAGACGTATTTCTTACGCTGTGGGCCTTTACCCATTCACAGTCGAGCCCCAGAACCGGGAACACCGACAGCTCCCTCTGCATGAGCGGCCACGTCTCCAGCCAGTCCTCCTCGGAGCTCACCGTCAGCGGCTTCACCGCCAGCAGCCGCTCGCAGGTCGGGATCCGGACAGCGGGGGCCACGTTCTCCGTCTGACACTCGGCCGTTTTGAACTCGTCGAGAGCCGGGCGCGGCGGCGGCGGCGGCGGCGGCTGGGTTTGTCGACCCTCCGCGTGCGCCGGAGCATTTTCCACGGGATGCAGAGGCACGGTCGGATCCACGGCCTTCCGGACAGAAGACGGCTTCTTCCGCTTCGTTCGATACACCTGCCAGACCAGCAGCCCGCCTAAGGCTGCCCCCACAACGGTTGTTATGACGGTGGTTAAAGGCCCTCGAGGAGACATGTTGACCTTCCCTGATTTTTTAACAGACTGAAGAGTTGGAGCCTGGGACGAGAAAGAATCAAGAGTTTTGTTTGGTAAGCAGGTCCATCAGCAAACATCCACCAGTTTGTAAAGTCTTACCCTCCCTTATCAGCGAGTTCCCACTTAGTTCTCGTTTCCGTTCTCTCAGTTGACTGGGTGCATCTCTGCAGAAAGAAAACAATGTCCTCCTTTCACAAACCGCCCATCATATTGCAGCCTTAAAAACCCACGGTCAAAAACTGATGTTAAAAGTCAGCAGCGTTTTGTGGAAATGAAAAACCTTTTCCCAGAATGTGTGGTAACAAACAGGACACCTGCAGGTCTTTACCGTTTAACGTCTCAGGAACGCTCAAAATTCAACCCGAAAAATCCTTCGTTCGTCCCAAAGGAAGGCAGCAAAATGTATCGCAAATTTATCGTAGTCGCGAAAGACAGCTGAGGTCTGCAATAAGTGTTAGCCCAACATGCACGAGGCTCTCTATGACTGCAATGTGAGGCGACAGGCGTTTCTTTGAATGGCAGCAAATAGTTTTTCATAAGGCGAAGAGGTCAAATGAGGACGACACTGGAACTGAATCGCTGAATCGCAAAAAAAACAACTTTTCCACTAAATCCGTGTTTGAGATGGTTGCAACTCATTTCAGAACTCCAGAATTTACTTAGACTACATTTTATCTGGTGTCTTTATGCTTTGAACTCAAAGCAAAAAGATAAAAATTGATGATTTTTAAATTTCTTTTATAATACCACAGGTCATATCGTTATCGCAGAATTCGCCGATGTTATCAATATCGCGCAGTATCATCGCCCCACGTGTTGCCACCATGTTCAGTGCCAGTCAAGAACCAGACAAAGGTCCCAATTTTGAGCAGCTGGTGTATGAAATGTACATCTAGTGTTAGATTGCCAGACATGTTTTGTCTTATTGAATTGCTTCAGCATATTGGTAACTGCTGCTTTCAAGTGTACAAACCTATGGACTAAAAGCTAAACAATCAAACAAAACAAACAAAACAAAAAAACGTCCGAAAATAGCCCTTTGTAATGTATCTAATTAAATCAAGCCTTTGACAACGGAAGAGAAATATACATACACGAACATTTTTTGCAATTTATGTACGATTTAAACAGATTTTTAGTCCAAAACTCCATAGAATGTAGTCTAAATATTCTGATTGGTGTGCATTAAGTTACACACCAAATATATAAAACATTGTCACAAAGAATAGTTAACAATGTTGAACATTTCATTATGTTAGATCACTCTCAGCCTGTGGAGTTTTAGCGGAGCTCATCTGAAGTGCCTAACTTCAGTGAAATAGCCCTTTAACTCCAGCGCTGAGTCGGATGCTAGCACCTAGACAACAAGCAGCCTCCTAGCAACTGCTCTACGTGCCGAAAAGCTGCGCCGTCAACACGGTCTCACGTCTGAAGCGTGCGCGTGTTAAATGTCAGAGAAACTAAAGTTTATTTTGACTGTTTTGTCGTTTTCCCTTCAAGACGACATACCGTTAACCTAGTTAGCATAAGAGCTAACCAGTAAACTAGCTTCAGCCTGAGCAGCTCGCGACACTTTGCCTGGCAGCCGCGGCGCGAGCGTTGCTTCACGACAGGCCGGCTGAGCTAATCGGTTGATAAGACAGTCTTACCTTTATGTTTCTAGCCAGCAGGACGCCCCTTCCACATGCATGTAAAGTTGTTTGCTGCGCCGAGCCATTTCTTCTGCGTTGCATTTATAACTGCGGTGCTGCAACGGGGAGCAGCGCAGCAGCTACCGCCGCCTGCTGGATGGATGAGCGACTAACGAAACAACCGCTGCCAGGTCGAGCCAAACGTGTTATACAGCAAGCACTGATTTTTTATGCCTCAAGTATAAAACTAAGTAAAAATTAACGGACTTTCATTAGAACCATTAACATGTATTGCATAAAAAAAATAAAATGTGAACAATCTCATTTGCTGTAACATAGGACAGCACTTTATCAGGGCAGGGTTTGAAAATGTATGGAAGATGATTAGGATCACTGGGGGGAAAAAAGGACTAACTACAGAATTTAGTTTTTCTACCCATCACAACTTCAAAATTAAAATCGTTCAAAATTTAAGAAACAGACTCCAGAAGAGCAAAATGGTAGAACCTGCCCCAAAAGCCAAAAACATAATGGAAACTGAAAGTCACAGCAGCATATTCACACTTTTCAAACGTTTATTTGTGAAAAAAAAAAGAAAAAAGCTTGTATCCTGTTTCTCCACTTTGTGTTGGTCATCATGTAGCAAAATGTAAAAAAATAATAATAGAAAAACTTTTGGCTTTTAACCAGGCACTGAAAGAGAATAAATCAGGAACACAGACTGCTTTTTCTTCTATCACCATAAATTTATTCAACCCCATTAGCTTCAGTTTTTTCCTCCAAAGAGCTGGAATAAAGAAATGCAATACTTAAAAGGAAAATTTTTTTTAAAGATAAATCAAATAGAGCGGATGGAAAAAAATAAAAAATTTCCTCCCAGTGGGGGTTCTGCTGCCCGTCAGAGCTAACAGTATGCTAACGGAAACCGGGCCGGGTCAGCTACCGCAGCACCATGATTGACCAGCCCATGTTAATCACAAATGATCTGGCTTAGTGCATGTGCAGAAAAAAAATTATATATAAAAAAAAAAAAAAAAAAAATCAACTTCATTTAAAAAAAATCCCCCAGCAGGAGGTGGTAAAACCAGATTGTTAAATAAGAATAATATAAAACAAGATTGGTGCTACAAAAAAAAAAAAAAGGTACTAGTTTGTCCCAAATCGTCAAACATTAAGGACAAGTAAGAGACCATATAGGCACCACCACCATGGCCGAGTTCAAGCTGATTGTTGGTGCAAAGATACCCTATTTCACGGTGAGATTTTTTTTTTTTTCCCCCATTCAGTTAGGCGATGCAACAAACAGCATCAAGATTTTTTGTTAAAAATTAGGGGGGAAAAAAATGCACACTCAAAAAAGCAGCTATCCCTTCACAAAAAAAATCTCTTTACATCACATTAAAAATTTGCACTGCTGTGAGCTCTGTGTACAGTATAGATTCTTTAGATATATATATATATATTTATGTATAATATACATGATCTTTTCTTGTATACATGAACATTGTAACGATCCCGTGCCTTTGGCAAGATTACTTACAACTCTTCTGTTAGATTCCAAAGCTATTTCAAATATACTTGATGCATAAAAAATAAAGATTTTGGCATTGTGTGGCTCTCGTCTTCTGATTGGGTGGCTTTTATGGAGGATTTCTCATCTGGAAGTCGAGTTCTCTCAGTGCTGCGTCCCTCGCCCGCCAGCAGAGGGCCTCGGTGAGCAAAGCTAGCTGGCAGAAGAGAGTTGCGCTCCACAGGGTAATGATAACCTTGCGCTCCACAAGCACAAACAAAACAATACAGACAATACAAAGAAAATGCCTGAGGAGCCGTGAATGTCTTCACAACAACCTGTTTTGTTTTACTTTTTTTTCTTTTTTTTTTCCTGCTGACGCTGCACGGGGTTCATTTTGCCTTTTCGCCCCGACCACCCCTGCAGTGGGTGTCCAATGAAATGCCAGCAGGAAGGGGCGGGGCGACCTCGTCGAGTCCGTCCCCAGCTACCCGGTGCTTTCTGATGGCACTGCGATCACAGTTGGATCTCAAAAGTCTTGTGCAGCTCGGTGGAGAAGGGGTTTGTGGGGGACGGGGAGGTGCGCTGGTGCGGGCGGTTCTCCAGCGCCGCCCACTGGGCTTCGAACGCGTCTTCCTGCTGTGCCGGCGCAGGCTGGCCATACTGTGAAGACGAGGCCGCCCAGCCGTCGGCGCCGTTGAAGGCGGCCCTGCCGTTCGGGGGCTGCATGTGAACCTCGGTGGGTGCCGGGGGTTTGACGTATGGGGAGATGTTATTGACGGCCTGAGCGTCACCAGTCTGTGGCATGGCGGCGGCGGCGCCCGGGATGGGAAACGGCTGCGGCTGGGTGGCGGAGCCGAACACGTTGGCCACCATCTGCGAGGGAGTTATGCCAAACACGGGAACGCTGGGCTGGGGGAACGGCAGACCGTTGGACACCGGGTAAGAGGCCACCGCGGGGGTTGGAAAGCAGTTTGGCGGGGAGGCACCAAGGGGACGGAAGGGGGCAGGGAAGGCATAAAGGGCACTGCGGGAACGACGGGGACTGGAGCCATGGGCATATGCACCGGAGCAGCGAATGGCTGTGGGGGAGGCGTGCTTCCCGCTGAGATCGGTTTAGACTGCGGCGCGCGAACTGATTTGGTGACTTCTTCCAACCAGCGGTCGGCTTCTGATGGCGTGCGTTTGTGGGCGGACATGGCTGGAGAGGCAGTGGGAGGGGCTACCATCGCTGGCGTCGCTGATGTCCAATCTCCTCCTGATGTAAGAAAGAAGAAGCAAAAAAAAAGAGACAAAGATGATTCTAGCACATCAACAATGTTTGACCACATGATGTTTTTCCAAATTCTGTCACTGAATAATTTCTTTTACCTAAAGAGGCAATATAATGTATTTTTCATTCACAATCAATTAGCTGTTTCTTTCAGTCGTTATCAAACCGCTTTATATGTCAAATATGACTTGAAACAAAATTCACTTCAGAATTTAACACCTTAGAATTGGGCCTCTGTCTCTTTAAAAACTCCTGCTCTTTCTGAAACTCCACCTTCAGGAAGTCATCATAACATTGCTGCTCTATGAACCTTTTGACAAAAGTTTTACCAGCGTTACACTGAGAAGTAGCTCCTATAATGAACTCCACAGGTGAACAGTTCCACCAGGTGTTTGCTAATTGCTGCTGGCTAGTCTGAAGGAGCTCAGTGTTGGAGGTGCAGGGGAGGGCTGCTCTGACAGATGGAAGAACTGAAGCTGGGAAACTGCAGCTCTGAGGAGAACCTGTGTGTCGGTCCCCCCCCAGGTACTTTTCACACCTGAATGGTTGCCATGGGAGATTGAGAGAAAATCTCAAATGCATGACCGAATCAAGGTAACACTTCAGAAATGTTTTTGATGAGGGGATAACATTATAACACTATTAAAAGCTCAAAAAAGTCAAATGTACAAAATACTGCCCCTTTAACAAACCAACACAAATTAGGGCAAAAATGTGAAGAAAAAGGAAAAATGACACTTGGTTTGAACCTGTGTTCTCTCCCTGCATTTGCCTTCATCCATATTTACATGTTAGGTTTCCACCAAATAAAGTGTTTTCCATAAAGACCATGAAAAGTTTCGCTCTGGTTTCATCTGACCTGAACTCAGTCGTCTATAAACATATTCTGAAGGCTCTTGGATGTTATTTTCAAGTGACTGAGCTGATAGAGAACAACACAGCTGGTTTTTGTCCTGATCCAAACTTCTTACCATTTGGTGGCGATAATAGTACACCGTGCTGCAGTAAAACTCCAGAGGAATAAAAAGACAATTGGTTGCACTGGAATAAATTTACTGGTATCAAATTAAAGGGGTCTGAATACGGATGAATGCCAACTTTTCTACTTTTAAATCTTTCAAAGCCACGCACAATTTTCCAGCTGTTTCACAATTCTGCATGTGGCTTATTTAACCCCCCCCAAATCTATTTATGTTTGAGGAAAATGCAAAAGAGTTTAAGAAGTGAAAGACGCTTGAAATGTTTTAACTCAGAAGCTTTTTTTCCCTCACTAAATATGTTAATATTGGCGTTTAAGCTGCACTCTACTCAACAATCCTATTCAGTGGCTGTGTTTCCATCCAACTGTCATGCGAATATTGAGCAAAAGTTTAAAATTTGTCAAAAAAGAAAAAAATAAATTTTTTTCTTTTTTTTTTTTTAAGAGTCTACCACCGCCACCAGAGGATGGGAGCGCTCCGTCCCTCCAGTCCCAGCTTGGAGTGCCTCCAGGCGGTCATTCCAGGCTGACAGCCAGACCTCCCAGTTGGAGGTTTGGACTTGACAAAATGTAACGCCTGCTACTGGCTTTCACAGTTGTTGACTGCAAGTCGTGTTTATGATGTTTTTGTGTTTTCATGAGGTAAAGCACTCTAAACTGCCCCGTTGCTGAAGCGTGCTAGAAGAATAAACCTGATTGATTTCACGTGTCATGCCTCTGGTAAGGCACAGACCGTCCAGTGACTGAGATGATTCGCTATGTCATGCGAGTGTTGGGAAAAAAAACAAACCTTTTTGTGAAACTAAGAAAAAGGGCGCTTTTTAAATTGTTTTCTTTTCCAAAATCAAAAGAGTGACACCCGGGTTAGACGTGGACTTCACTCTCAGAGCGAACAGAAATCTCAGTCTCCCCCTGCAGAGCTGCTCCGGACGGCTGGGAGGGCTGGAGCGGCGGGCCCCGCCGGGTTTGCGGCCCAGGGGTTAGTCTCTCGCGTAGGCAGAGCGGGGGTGCAGGACGGCGGGGTTGGAGGCGGCAGCGGCAGCGGCAGCAATGGAGAAGGCAGGCATGGTGCCATTCACTAAAGCCAATAAGAGACAAAAGCTGACGCAAGCTCTGAAAGATGGAGGCGATCTTTCCTTAGACGTGCAAAGCTGTCATGCTGTTAATAGGTAGCTTGAGGTGTTAATCACTTCTTTAACACGAGTGTTAGAGACTTTATAGCGAACAAACAGAGAGGCGGGCGTTAAAATATAAAGGGAGACGCAAAATGGAGCTTAAAAGTGTGGAACCAATTAAATTTGTTTGCAATCTGATATCAAAACAAAATGTCTATATCTGACTTATAATTTGAACTAATGGCACTGAAAAGGGAGTGTGTGGCCAGAGTGTGTGGTCAGAGTGTGTGGCCAGAGTGTGTGGTCAGAGTGTGTGGTCAGAGTGTGTGGTCAGAGTGTGTGGTCAGAGTGTGTGGTCAGAGTGTGTGGTCAGAGTGTGTGGTCAGAGTGTGTGGTCAGAGTGTGTGGTCAGAGTGTGTGGTCAGAGTGTGTGCCCCAGAGCAGACAGGAACAGGTTTTACCTGGCGCCACGGGGGACTGAGGAGAGGATGCCGGTTTGGGCATCGGAGCAGAAGAGAAGGGGTCCTCAGGGGGCCCGCTGAACGCGCTGGCGATCTGAGTGCACAGCGAACTGATGCTGTCGTTTTCTCCTTCCACCTCAGGGACTGCAGGGACAAGCATGCAGAGAGTTCAAATACACGCGCAGAATTCATCCCGGTACACAAGAATGTCACATTCGTGTAGGTGTGAATTGTGCTTTTGTTTCAAATTGCTGATTTTTAAGCAGGTATTTGCTTATAAAGAACAGGAAAACACTGTATTTTTGTATTCCAGTCGTTTCAGGACTTTCAAAGACTTTAAAGTATTTGCTCCATAAAAGCAAATCCTTTTACCCAACACTATATGGAAACAATGCACAGACTTTAAATCATCACCTGTGTTTTTAATAGGGAAGTCAGATTTTCGCTGCATGGTGGAGGGCAGCTCGTTCATGCGTAGCGATAGCTGCCGTTTGAAGGGGGAGGTCTTCTGGCTGAGGGCCGGAAAGCCCCTGAAGGAGCCCTGGCGGGCGAGGGCCTCGGCCGGCGCGTGTCTGCGGGGTATCACCTGAGGCCCCAGCGCCGCCACAGAGAGAGGCGGAGAGGACGAGGGGGACGGGGAGCTTCCCGACTGGAGCACCGAGGAGTTTGTGACGCTGTTGGCAGAGTTGCCGACAACAGTCACGTCTGACTCTGCTGGTAAAGAGAAGGAGACAATGAGGATCATAGGGACTGAAGGCGGAGCTTCTTAATGGATGTCTTAACTACAGTTTCTATTTACATATTGTATTGTTTTTTTTTTGTTTTGTTTTTTCGTCTTAATGTAAAGGGTTTTGTATATTTTTAGAACTAAAGAAATGCAGGTTTGAATGGTGAGTGCATGAGTGTATAAGAACATGTTTACAATGTTAAGTTTGTTGTAAGTTTGTGTCCTAAAAGACAGAAAAAAAGTAGAGGCATAATGACAGAAATAAAGAAATGAAAAGAAAGAACAAAAGAGAAAAGAAGAGATAGAAAAAGACAAAAAGAGGCAGAAAGATACAGTAAAACTACCAACACAGCTCTCACACCAACTACTTAAGAGATTCATAACGAGTTTAAAAATCTAACTCTCCAAATTAAAGTACGCACCTTTCTTCGCATCCTGCAATTGTCTCATGACTTCTTCCCTCTCTGCAGCCTCCGTTGCTGTGGTAACACGAAATGAGCCTTCCCGAGTAAAAGTGGTTCTGTTGGCATCAAAGGTTGCCGTGACACCGCACTCCTTCTCCCGCTTCTGTTTTCGCTCCAGACAAGCAGCAAACGCGCAGCCCACAGCGTGGCTGAGTCGCTCTCCCTGACGGGAACGACACAAAGGATGAAGATTCTCACCGCAAAAAACAGTCAGAAACGCGCGTCGTTTATTTCTGAAGGCGACAGCTCAAACTCTCAGAGAGGACGTTTGAGCAGGCCTTCCTGTAAAGCACCGTGAGCACAGATTGAGCCGTAACTGAGCTAGTTCTTACCGAGTCTTTAATGGCCATGAAACAGTGGCAGATCCAGCGTCGCGTGGTGCCGTCCCTGCAGATGTAAGAGAACGCCCTCTCAAAGTTCCTGTCGGGAGCGCAGAACGAAACCTTCTCTATTGTCTGATCCAGGATCAGGTCCTGCGGAGAGCAGTTTCTTTCGTTAGCACGGTCAAAGCTGAGAGCTGGGAAATGGAGCAATATCAAAACGTGAGCTCAGTTTTACTCATTTTGGTCTTTAAATCAGTGTTTTCTCATCCAACTACATCTCATCAACAATTTCTAATTCCAAAACAAAAACATATAGGAAAAATGTGATTAACTGTAACTCTATAATACTTGTTTTTATAAATTGCATATAGTTTGTTTTTATCTTTTTATTCTTTCATTCACATTTTCCCCTCAAATATATACTCAGACAGCTGAGCCCAAAAACTAGGAATTTCTTTTATGTCATTACCAGATACTTCCAGCAGATGTCAGTATGACTTCTTATTTAATTCCACATAAACAAGTTATTAGTACCGCACAAAGGTGCACAGGGTACATAATGACAAAAAAGGGCATCTTGGAGGTCAATTGAGCCTTTTTACCATAGATTTTTTTTTATTATTGTAATTAAGAGATACAGTCAGTGTAGTCAATATTTACAGCTTAAACATACACCTAGAATGTTTTCACATTTTGTTACTTTACCACTTACAAGGAAGTTTTGTTTACACCTCAAAGAAATGTGAAAATTAGGAAAAAGGCAAAAGTCATAAAATACATTTGCAGCACACATTGATTTATATATTTCAAGACTTTATCTCTTGCAGTTCTGATGATTATGGCTTACAGGTAAGGAAAACACAAAACTCAGTGGTTCAGAAAATGTAAACATTGCATAAGACCAACTAAGCTGATCAGTCTCGTCTAAAATCTGGTTCTGTGACCTACTGATCCAGATCGAGGAATGACTCTATACAAGATGCCCAGCTTAAAAATATTGAACTTTTTCACAGCATTTAAATGTCAGATATTTCTGTATTTCACCAAAGTTTTACGTGACAAACCAAAACACAGAATATAATTAATAGGGTTTTTGAAAGTTTCACCAAATCAAATGTAATTTTTTTTTAATTAGCAGCTGTTTACTCATCCGCCTGGAATCGCAGAAAGTAATAAATATGTCTCAAATTTTAGCCTGACAGAAAAAGTCCCAAGAGAAAAACAAACTACATAGAATATAAGAAATGAAATGGCTACAACAAAATGCAGCCCTATGCTTAACATATTTAAGGCCAACTACCTTTTTTTTTTAAATGAATTTAAGACAATTTAAGGCCTTGATTTTACATACATGAATTTCAGAATTGATTTAAGTGAAATCATATATGGCCTTTAAGCATTTTGCAAAATCTTTTGAAAAATGCGGATTTGTATTCAGTCCCTCAGAGCCAGTAAAATCCAGAAAAACGTTCCACTGCGATTACAGCTGCAGCGTCTTTGGAGGGTTCGTCTCTCGGAGGTTTTGTGCCTCAACGTTCTCAAATGTTTACAGATTCTTTATTATTGGTTAACAGCAATTCTTGAAGCCTTGGCAGAGATTTTTTTTTTTTTTTTTTTTTGAGTGGATTTAAGTCTAGAGTTGCTTCTCCAGGCTTCTCCTACAAGCTTTTCTATTGGCTTACCTTTGTTTTGTCATCAACAACACGAAGACCGTCAGCCGACACCCACAACACAGCTCGCACTGCCTTCTTCCCAGCCTGCAAACACACACACACACAACACATACACACACACAAAGCAATGGGTTACAAAACAAGAGCGTCTCCAACATCCCACAGGATTAGTTTCTTTTTATACATTTCTCTGCACCTATTCATGAAAAATATTAGGACAAACACACACGCACACAAACAGAGCACACCTGTGAATAAAAGAGATAGCAACTAGTGAGAAAGGCAAAAAAAAAAAAAAAAAAAACAGTCAAGAGGTGTTTTCAAAGATCTGTGCCACACAGGAGGAGATCAATTTGATCAAGAAACCAAAGAGGGATTGGTGTGAGATTCTGTGGATTGATGCAGCAGGTAGTGATGACCCCAGTGGTTAGAACAGCAACAATGAAAAGGGAAATATCCGCTGTTCCATTGCTGCTTCATGGAAGAAGGGCTGAAGGTAGAGAAGGCACGCTTGTTAATACCAAAAACACAAACACATGGGTGACTTCAAAGATGCCCCGCCCCAGCCTGAACCACCCCACCTGCTCAGACACATGCATCGCTGGGTTTGTCCAAATCACTGACCACCCCTCAGCTCCCCCATGTGTCCATGTGCTTCTTCCAGCCAGCAGGTGTGATCAAAGAGTGAAGTGCCAGAAAATGATAAAGCCAGTGAGAAGGAAAGGAGGAAAAATAAAACAAAAAAAAAAACACTCATAGTCACAAAGCAATAACTTACTTTCACAAAGAATCCTTTGAAGAATTTCCTGTCCTGGAAGTGGATGTGGCCAAAAAAAAAAAAAAGAGGGTGGAGGATGGGTGAGAGGGTTGGAGGAGACGGGGTCGGGGGGGGGAAGAACAAGGCATGAAAATGTTACCCAAGTCGTCTAAGAATTGACTAGAGCCAATAGGATGATGGGGTTTGATTCGAAGCTTGTCTGGTTTGGTGAAGTTGAAGCTGGGGTTATGAGTGAGGTGAGTGATGCTTTTATTCAGTTAGCGCCGCATAAATTCACTTCAAAGTTATGGATGGATTGACTGAGGGGGTGGGGGGGTGGAGGAGGGACACTTTGTTGGAGTTAGTAGAACCGTGGAGGAAAATCCCGAAAAGAGTTAATGCTCACCGCAGAACCCCTCTGACAGCAGGAAGTGACACCGCTTAGTACGGAAACAGACAGCTTGCTGGTGGCTTTTTAAAGCATATTATCACTTAGGAACTCAAATATAACAATATTTCCATATTCATTTGTATTGGCATGAGAGGAGACGTACTCTTTGGGTGAGAGCTTTAAAACACAGTTTTACTATTGTGAAACAAAGACAACCTACACTTTAAACAGTCTTTAGCAACTTAACCAGAGAAAAAGAAAAATAGTCTGTATCGGCCAAGAATCGGAATAACCCGCTGACGTGTCACATAAATACAGTTTACAGTTAAATTGCTTCATACATTTTTATGCTTATCTGATTTTATTTGTAAATGTCTTACTCAAAGTGGGGGGAAAAAGAGCCAACTTTAATGTAGATTCAGCTTCCACATTGAAAAGACTCATTATTTTAAAAAGAATGCAGTTACAGAGTGTACATTTTAAACTTAACGTAGCATGTCATATTAGAAATTTGGTATGTTTAACTTTACTAAATATACCCAGAAATGTATGTTTCCTAAAGTTCTGGTTTCCAAAGTTGGGGTGAAGACCCCCAATGGGGGTTTATTAAAGATCATCAATGGGATCTTGAGGTTCCCCACGAAACCAAAGTATATCTAAACGATTCGAAAACCGCATCCAAGCGAAAGATCTTAAAAACACAGATAAAAAACAAAACATTGTCAAATAATTCTGGTCAGAGTCCGTCAAGCTGGAAAAACAACATATTCCTGTCAGCAGCCCATGTCATCCATCTCTACCTCTTAGTCTGTTGGGAAAGGATAACCTCAAGTCCAATTTTTATTCTTTCTCCTCTGATGCTCAGACAGCGATCCGATCCGCCTGCGGTTGCTCAGCAGACAGAAACAGACTGACCTCTGGATCAAGCCTGTGACTGTTCGCTGAGTCAGGCGGTTCGGGTTCAAACTGCAGCAACCACTTTAAACAAGAAGAAAAAAAAACAACAACAAACACTCCAACCAGACCAGACCAGGTCTTAATCCCTTCTCTGCGTTCACATGCTCGCTGCGAGCTGTTCTCCGTCCCACAAACTCTGAAAAGGAGTGCCGCTCGGCTCCTGTTACACGGCCGCGGTGCAGACGGCTCACGTTAACGCATGATTAAACGCGTCAACCAGAAATGGACGTTCATTTGGTTGTGAGTTGAGCTCTTGCTGGTGCATGTGGTGTTTCTGTGGGAGCCACAAAGACGAGCAGTGATTGTATTAGTAGGACACGGTTAGGGGAACAGAGTCTAGAACAAAGAGAGCGCTACGTCTCGAGAAAAGGAGGAAGTTGGATCTGGAGGCATTTCTCTGCAATTTAAACCTGCTTGAAAAGGACAGAAGGTATAACACACGGAAAAAGGTCATTCAGCATTCATAAATTCATAATAAGCAAAAACATTTCCAAGCGGAAGAGAGAAGAGGCTTTTAAAAAGGTCACAATGAGTCAACAATGTCCGAAATAAACATTAAGATGACCCAGACAGAAAAGTTTTAGAAAGCTATGCTTTCAAAAATCTGTTATACAACTGCGTGCGGAAAGTAAGGCAGTGTGGCTGCACACTGCTGGTCAGCTGGCTGCACTTTTTAAATAGTCCACAGGAAAGAGAAATTCATCCAATACTCATCAATGACATGAATCACAATTGTTTGGTAATCAACGCTTGTTATGTTGGCAGCAGTAGAAATCATTGCTACTTTTCAGTTTTGAATGTGTGAAGGTTTTATGGAAGGTCATCGTCCCAGATCGGGTCTAATGCTGAGTAAGAGACATTCTCCCATCGGAAGAGTCGCAAACGCTGACAGGACACACAGAACCGCCGCACACCTGTTGTGCAAGATCTTTGTGAAACCGTTTCACGCTTTACAAAATTTTGCTCAAGCAGTAGAAATCAAACATACAAGGCAGAGTTCCTGACCACAGGACATGTTCTAACATCAAAGCTGATGAGATGAGGACCTCTTCACATTTCGCATTCAATTCAGACACGGCGGACTTTTCATTGAAAGCGCATAGACCTCGATTTACTGACTGAATGACTAGAAAGACTCTTTCACTACGTCGGCATCTTCAAGGTGAACATCCAGCAGCACACACAGACAAAAAGGACGAAAAACAAAATCCATGTCACTGTGAGCTGAGTAACTGATAAAACTCACAGCCCCAGACGGCACACGAAAGGAAGTGATGTCATAATGACAGCACAAGAGGGCAGCTTGGAGGTTGATGGTGCCGCAGTGCAGCCCCCCCTCCTCCTCCTCCTCCCTCCCTCCTCCTCCTCCTCCTCCTCCTCCTCCTCCTCCTCCTCCCTCCTCCTCCTCCCTCCTCCTCCCCTCTGAGTCACGGATCACAGAGCTGTGAGAAAACTCCTTATTACGCTCCCGAAGGCTGCTGACGACACCGCCAAGCTGACAGCTCCCCGGCCAACTCCTTCCAGCTCGGTTCAACGCTCGGGCACATCCGCTCCGGCTTCGACTTCTACTTATTCATGCGTGCTACGGTTCACCGCTACTGCTCGTCCTCACTGGAAGCGGCGAAGCAGCCAGAATGAAGGCGATCCTGCTGCTCGCCTCGGCCTGCTTCAAGCTGCAAGTCTAGGACCGAGCAAGGCTCACCCGCAGGGTCAGAAGCCAGCTTCCTGTCCGACGTTAATGGTAGTTCAGAGGAAACGGAGCGGCTGCGTTTGTCGCCTGGCAACAGTCAGTTTATTAAAGACTTAGTGAAGACGTGGAAGGATTTGCTAATTGTATTTGTTCAAGGCTGGCCTTGGTCTGACAGCCGTGCTTTAACAAAACCGTCTGGCATAAGGAGACGGCGTGAGGACGACCCATCTAAGAGCGATTTAAATGGAATAAAAATGGAATAAATAAATAAATAAATAAATAAATAAATAAATAAATAAATAAATAAATAAATCAGGTGTAGCTGAAATGTATCCATTATAATTGATGAGCAAACAAACAGGCTAATCAGATTCAAGTCTGGAGATTTGCAGGTTCATTCCTAAACATTAATAGTACTTCCTGTCAGCAATAACATGTTGGTAAAATTAAATGACTACTGTAAACCTACATTTGTTGGAGGTGATTTTAGGCATGATTGTAATTAATGATTGGTGACTGTATACTGATGATAAAATGAATCTAATTTAGAGGTTTTTTTCTTTCAAATATTATTATGCAAATGGACTTTAAGGGGGGAAAAATGATGATATATGGTACATTCTCCATATTCGGAGGAATGCCCGATAAAGTAGGTGAGCTATAAATTAGTAAAAAAAAAAAAAAAAGAGAAATTCAGCAACTCTCAGTAGTGTGTTTATTTGTTGCCAATGACCAGCACAGAGAAATCACAGAGGATGTGAGCAAACATGAAAGCAATGAAAATGGAGAAGTTGCTGTTCCATGTTTGAAATAATGTTAAGGGTTAAAGAAAGCTCTACTTCTAAAAAAAGACTGCAAACAGTTAATCGATGTAATGAGATAACTTCCGGGCAAACGTTGCTCAGATAAATATCATTTTCCTGTGGTGATACACCGATGGCCCAGACTATTGTAACTCACAGACGTATGATCATAGTTGAGTTACAGTGATATTCTATGTAATTATTTCAACTCATTCCGGTGACATTATGTTGCTTTCTTTTTGTTAATAATAAAGTTATTTAGTGGGGGTTGAGAACGTTTATGGAGTATTCAGCCTCATATTTGAGTTTAAACTGATACTTTATGTGATTATGTAAACTCACTAAATGGTCACATTATCTGTATAATTTGTAAAAACAAAAACAAAAGAAACCAATAATAACAACAACAATAAAAATTTTTTTTAAAATTATTTAGCAAGGCTTTAGAATATTTAAGGGGTTTTAGCCCCCCTTAAATATAAAACAGATCTAGTGACGCCACTGACGTCGAGTTTGAGGCGCTGACTAAACAAGGAGAACGGAGCTTAAATGTTAATAAAGGTCGCTTTCACATGCATGTTTAACTAGTATCTATTTCATTTGAATAGACTATGAATGTTTGGTGTTTGGCAGTTTGCTGAATGAACGCGATCATCAGTGTGATTACACTAGCAGAAGAGGCAAGGATCAAGTAAGTCTTCAGCAGTTTGAGTAGAAAATGCAGCAGGACTCAAAGACTCTTCACGCAGCTGCAGGATAAATTAAGTCTGATGGAGAGCAAACTGGATGGCAGCTATACATTATCTGAAGTGAGCTTCAGATAATGTATAATCTAAAACCGAAACTTTGACGGCACATGTGGCGAACGATTTTCCCCGGCCGGTGCTCACACTCAGACGCAATCCGTTAATGCGTCTAGGTGGGACCCGAACGCGCAGACAGAGACGGAGAGCTCCGCCAAACCTGCCGACTCAGGTTTGGCCCCGACTTCAGAGAATCAGCCTCATCCACCGGCTGGGAGTTTATGACCTGGGTGGAGCTCTGGCAAACAACTGACGACATGCAAAAGAAATTGCTTCCCTCTTCCCCCTCCTCTCTGGAATTTGTTCCCTTTTTGCGCAACTCTGCCGGGTCCTACGGGAGCAGGAAGTACACGCCGACCTCGCTGCTCCGGCCGAGACCGAGCGTATCGAGAGGACGAGGGGAGGAGGAGGAGGAGCGCTTAAGGGCCGGCCGGCAAGGGTGGAGAACCTGATTCAACCTCTTCAGGATAGGGGCAAAAAGTAAGCAAGATAAAACAATGGAAGAACAAACACACTGATAGGAGAGAGAGAGCAAGAGAGAGACAGCTGCCATAAAAGGTGGAAGAGTTTGAGGAGAGAGTAAAAGAGAGAAGATGGAATATGTGGTGTTTGGTAGCCACATTCCTGGAGGTACAGAGAGGTCGTGTTGTAATACCTACCGTCTTAAGCCGCTTCACCGCGTCCTCACAGATGTGCATGCCTCTCGATTCCTCCACTTCCACATGCCCCAAGTACTGCAGAAAGAGATGGAAAGAGGCTCACTCAGACTGTAACAACCTTTTCTATTAGTGACAAACGCTCATTTTTATGTTCTTCTAATTGTTTGGTGGACTCCTTACTATTGAGGACCACAAATGCAACATTTGTAACATTTTCCGATGTTGTGGTTTGCGTTCACAGCGCATTGCGTCAAACGAACCAAACTAATTGAAAAGGGCATTTCCCTCTTCGCCTGTGGTGGCGCTTCACCAAGAGCTACTAAAGGAAACGACAGCAAAACAAAAGTAACATCAACTTCCTTCTTCTTGAAATGTAAACGAAATTGGAGTGTTGTCAGCTTTTAGCAGTTGTAGGATTTGTCTTTGTCTTTGGTAAAAGACCAGTTAGTGCGAGACAAACGGACTAGAGTTCAATGTTTTGGCAGGTCAGATTTTGCTACAAGAAAATGTAAAAGCACAACTGAAAAATTACTTCCCCCGCAGACAGCGGTCAATTACTTATGTTTTTAGATAATTGGAGGAAACGGCTTTCATAAACAGATTTACTATTATTGTAAAAATAAATAAAAAAAAACAGGCTTGACAATTACAACTGTCTTTAGCAATAACCACAGTTAATCCACATTGCATTGCCAAACAGCAGCCTCAGGTGTATTTCCAAGAAAACCTAATACCACAAGTTTGACATCAGAGTGGGCAGTGAGACAAAACTCGATTGTGAAAAGATTAGACCGTTTTGTCGATGTGTTAAAGCACATTGACTGAGGCGTTGTCTATTAGTCATTCTATGCTCTCGCTCAGATGCATTGGCTTTTTCATCTTCAGCTTTTTCTTCCAGATTCAAAATAGGATCATTCTTTAATCTTATTCGGGTTAAGTGTTGGGATGTGCTGGTGCCTTTTCTCCAGCTAAAACAGGAACAAAATCAACCGTGTTTACTGGCGTCATGTCTATAGCAATCAGGTTATAATTTTTCTTTCCATTTCTACCACACCGTCCGTGCATTCACAATCATTTTTCAACGAGAAGTTGACGCCGCTCTGTCATGCCGCTCAGTTGAACGAGCGCCACGAAGTTGAAACTAAATTTAAGGAACTAGTGGAGTGTTTAAATTTCAAAGCAGAACCGCATAAAGAGCATTTTGCATCCCACACCGGACTGTGTTTGGACTGTTTCCCTGTCCTGTTCTGGGATGCACCCGCCATCTTTGTTTCTCTATTAACTGACTCTGCTTAAGGATGACCAGGGATGCCTTCTGGTGGATGGGGGCCAAACTACACCACTAAAAGAAGCTCCAAGTGAATGTTCTTAGTTAATTACCTCCTACTTTAATCGAATAAGCTATTAATTGGCAATGAATTGTAAGTCAATTAATTGTTTGCATTCCTAGTTATAATTTTCAGACCAAGTCGGGAGTTTTAAATCACAGATTTTGATCTCGACAAGGTAGAACCTCGTGCCTTCCAAAATGGTTTCCCATCGTACCAAAAATGGTCTCAAGTATTGTTCTTAATATAGGGGATTGAGTTTGAAACTTTTTAAACTCAGTGTGGCTAGTTGACCAAAATGAAAAATCAAGAGTTGGATTTCTCAGAAAAGGGAGTGAAAATCTACTGCAATAAACTTTTTTTTTTTCTTTTTTTGGTAATTCTGGACTGTGTGACCACAGAAACTCATTAAAAAAAACCACCAGCGTAATGCTTGCAAACCTTTCCAAAGTATTTTGGTCATCCTATAATCCTTCAGGCGTAATATGGCAAGTGATAAAGCTATATTTCACTCCCAGACTCATGATACCCAAGAGGGTTGCTTCAAATATAATAAACCCATCTCTAGTGACACTAAAGCTTTCACACATGAGCTGAGTTTTACACAGAACTGAAAGTAACACCGCATTTGTACATTCACACACTCTGCAAAGTAGAAGGCCCTTCTAATTGCAAGCGTTGGAGACAAGAGTGCAAAAACAACGCCATGAAATGGAGACTAAGAAGGAGAGTATTTGTGTTTCTGTCAACAGTATATGTATATGTATTCACAAATCTGGGTTAAAGTGCGACTGAACAGAACAAATATTGCCTCTAGCCTGAATATCTCTCCTTCTCTCTCCTCCTGGACTCCAAGCAGCATCATTATGTGTCTCTCCACTCACAACCCTGACCTCTTCAGAAGCTATTGTACGTGCTGGGCCAGAGAGGAAGTCCTTACCCTTTCCTTACACACACACACACACACACACACAAAGCAAGTGTCGCTGCCCCATGCCTGTCACCCCACCCTCTGGCTCTGCTATTTTAAGAATGTGACGTAACAGCTGTGAGTCATCCTGTCAAGCATATTAGAACATGCGTGTGCATTTATACATTCATCGGATCTACGCGGATGCAGACCACAAACGTAGGATGTTGGGACAAAGCTGATGCGAGGAGGCGGCTGTGGGTAAGCCGGGACCATGAAAGCAACTGGAGTGTCTCCCAACGGGGATCAGCCGGGAGAGGAGGGAGGAGCGGATATGAGAAAACACAGAGACGGCTTAAGGAGTGGCAGTAAATATTGTGCCATGTATTAAGGTTTTTAAGAATATTAAATGGCATAAAGAGAATTTTCTCAGGCTTTCTTCAGGTTTCACCAGCTCACATTTAAAGGGGCAGCATTGTGCATGTTAAAGCGGCGGTTACTTAACATAGCACAATCAAGAAACTGTTATCTTCACTTGTTATAAAAATGCTGAGTTCATTAAATATGACTAAAAAACACATTTTGACTTCCTAATTTAAAGCCTTAAAATTAGGCCTCTGTCTCTTTAAGAAGCTCCTGCTCTTTCTGAACTCCGCCTTTAGGAAATCATCACAGCATGGCTCCTCGATTAACTCTTTAACAATCTTTTTAACAATTTTGCACGATGAGATGAGCTCAGCAAATGCACAATTAGAAGAATGTACCACGGCGCCTTATCGAAGTACTCACACTTCTTGAACTTTTTCACATTTTGTCTTATTAAATTCACCAGCTTTAACACAACTTTCAAGGATTTTATGAAACAGACCGACTCAGAAGAAGCTCAAATTTGTTAAGACATTTTCTAAACATACTTTTAACCTCTTCACAAATACAGTTATTAAAAAGGTGGAATGAATTCGTCTTCGTAATCCTTGACCCCTAAATAAAATCACATGCAGGCGTCCATCCTCTCCTGCTGTCGGTGTGCTACACGCCGCCGCAGTGGGTGGTAATTTCACAGCAACGACTTACACACAACTCGCCTCGTTCTGAGGCACCTAGAGAGAGAGAGAGGGAGTCTGGAAACAGGAAGGGGAGGAGGGACACAGAGGAGCAGCATGGTAGGTTGCATTGTCCCATAATGAGAGGAAGAGCAGAGGAAAGGAAATGTTCTTGTTTAATCTTTTCTATTTATGTAAGCGTCTCAGCTAAACCAGAAAATGTTGTCATCGCTGCTCTGTGTAATGTCTGCTCGAGACCGTTAATAGCTGAAAACAATCCACAAATTAAACGAGGATTGGACGTCGAGACGCATTCTGCGATGCATAACTTGTGATAAAGTTGCAATTATTTTTTTTTGTTTTCTGTAGGATTTAAAACTATAACCTTTATCAGAGGACTTGCAAACATTTTCTGCGTCCAGCCAAGCAAACCTGCAAATATCGGCCTGGAGAAGCGCGATTGGTGCGTCACTAATTGCTCATAAATAAATCCTGCTTCAAGTACTTTGAGGGAATCCACGATTTTAAAGCTGAAAATATACATGGAATCTTGTGGCTGCTGAAGCTAGATTTAATTACCACAATTTTGCTGAACCTCAACAAACAAAAGTGGAAAAAAAAAAAAAAGGAACCGACTCAGCATGCCTGATTCAAACAATCTAAATGCAAATCTGCGTTTACACAAATATCTACATTGTCTTACTTTGACCCTAAGGCCTTAGATGTCATCATTAATTCAACCCTGCAGTAAATCAGAGAGATCTTTATCAAATAAAAACTACAAATGTCAGCTATGTGAGAGAAAAAAAAATAAAAAAACCTCCCTCTCACTAAACCCAGGTCTTCAGTTCTCCCTTTTATTGAGACGAGGTGACCATTTGGCCCCGTGCAATGAGAGGAAGCGTACCGTCGCACTTCTGTTTGCAAAAGTGGAAGACTCTGTTGCCAAAATAAGACCAACTCTCCACTTCATCAATTGCAGAAGAGCAGGTCAGAGTGCTGCTACATAGATTAACCCCTTTTTCGCACAGACCCGCCTTCTGTTGTTGCCAATATTGATCAAACGTAACTTTTTATATCATAGTGTACCTTCATTCTGGTTCTGGTAGAAAGCTGTAGCGATCAGGAAGCATCGTGTGCATCTTTAACGGAGCTGTCCGCTACATTAAAGCTGCGCTCGCGTCCTCCAAGAGCTTTTGATTAATTACAGCGGAGTCTAATTACAGCGAGGAGAAGTTCTGAGGTTGGGCTGTTTCGCGCTTTAAGGTCAGCGCCGCTGATTTAGGGTTTGCAAAACGAGTGATTTCAGGCGTGTTTGTGCTCCGGCTACAAAACGGGGGAGTTAACGGGGGAAGGAGGAGAGTCACCTTGACTGCGAAGCTGCATCTGCCGCTGCGAACCGCCTCCTCGTCCGTCTGCCACTGGTGAGGCCGGCTCGACTCCGGCACGTAGATGTCTTTCTTGCGCCGGAAGCTCTGCCGTAGCTTATTCATCGCGTCGCTCCCTGTGAAGGGCAGAAAGGGAATTCATTTAAAGAATATTCCACCATCTTGGAAGGAAAATAATAATAGTAATAATAATAAATACCTTCAAATCTAAGAGGAAAAGTCCATAAACAAACAGAACATTTATTTATAATAATTCAATAAGGTTCCATATTCTATCAAATTCCATCAGTTTATATTGAAACAAAAACAGGTTTGTGCGTCAAATTCTATAAACGTGAAATACACGACAAGTTCCAGGAATAGTTATGTAATAAGATTAAATGAATGGTTGCATGCCATGTTCTAGGTAAAATAAATAATCTCTGACTGCTGATCTAATCGTGAAAAAAAACGTTGAGAAATCAGACAGCTAAAATAAATCATGCATCAGCTGCAGCCCTGCTTACTCATTACTTCACCAGAAACAGAAAATATGATTCAAGAAGCAGTTTAAAAAATATATAGGTCAACACCTTTATTTGGAAGACAGCACACCTACAGAGAAGAGCAGAGCGCATTTACTACTTGAACACAGTTTGTGAGCTCACATCCTGGTTTCACTTTGACCTTTGTTAGCTCTCCTGCTCAACAGTGTGTCAAAGAAGAAAGTTTAAATGCAGCCTTAATTTTGTTCTACCTTTATTACGTTAATAAAGAAACAAAATAAGGAATGTTCTCTGAGAATAACTGTGACCTTCAATGAGATTCAAACAGTGAAATAAATGGGGAAAAAAACAGAAAACAAAAACAAAAACCCCCAGCAGATTTAATTAAAGTGACAGTACTGCCATGTGGACTTCTTCTCTTCTTTGAGCACGGATTAAGTTACACAAGAAAAGCAGAGGCCCAATTAAAAGTTGCTGATCCAAATTAGAAGTGAGAGGTCCATCCATCAAGCCTGGCTCAAATCTCCCAGATCAGCGAGAAAACTGGGGGGAACCAAAAGTCAGTCGGCAGTGAAATCCCCCTTCCAACACACGAGTACAGCAAACTGCTGGACTAACGAGTTCTACCCGCTGACTTCTGAACCGATGAGGATCTGTCGGGAATTAAGGTCTGTAATCCAGGAGGGCCGACCGACCACGAACACACACCAGCAAGAACGAGCAGCAGAATTACACCTGCGCACACACACAAGCACACACACACACACACACACACGCACACACACACACACACGCACGCACTCTCTGGTTGTCTGCTTGCATAATGAAACGTGTCCTGCAGTGACTGGGAGCAGACAGTGAGCTTCAGGTTGAGGTTTTCTTCTTATCTGTCCAGGCCAGGCTCCGGTCCCACAGGCAGGACACCAACAAAGCTTTCCTGCTTCGATCGCGCCAAAGCACACCTCCACGCCACAAAACCTCTTGTTGTGACAGGAAGAGAGTAGAGTCGGAGTTGCCCTGGAAGTGTGAGTCACGCGCATGATTCACGTACAACTCGAGTCAAAATGCAACGCAGTTATTCACTTGAAATGTGTGATCTAAGATTTTGTGATAACACCCAGGAGGCATTGGGAGGAAGGGAAAAAAACCAAACAAACAAAAAAAAAACTTTTCTTTTTCTAACTATCAGGGTTACTTTTTGCCCTGCGAAGCAAAAATTTATTCTGGTTGAAACTTTTTCTGAACATCTAGTCGCTACACAAAGACAAAGTTCAGCGAATTTAATTTGGATTCCATGTGAAACGTTTCTTTAGCGCCGCTCAATCCGTCATCGCAAAACGGAGAGAAAATATGGCCAACAGTCTAAAACTACACACAAGGTAACCTATGGCAACTATAGGAACTGTAAAAATTCATATATTTGCCTATTAGCAGTTCATTCCACAACTTTGGCCTTTAAAAAAAAAAAGTCATAAGAAGTCATTTTAGGAAAAACAAAAAAAAATGGTGTGAAATGTGGTGTCAGTAGTTCAGAGTGGGGAAGCTTTTCTCCTGCCAGGACAGAGAAGTTGACTTAGGGCAGCTAAATATAAATGCACAACACGGTTTTCTAATTTTAATTTGAAAAAAAAGAAAAAAAAAAAGAGGTCAACTATGTATTCCAATTCTTTCACCTTAGTAAGAATACTTTGTATTGGCATAACAAACAAAATCTCCCCCAAAATACATACAAATTTGAAGTGGCAACATGACAAAAGTGAAAACGCTCTAAGCATGAAGCTGAAAATTAGGCAGGAAAATGGACACCAAAGCAGGTGCTTAGAAGGAAAAATGCAGTGAAAGTACAACTCCAACCTTCAATGAGCATATTGGAAAAGTGGCAGCCTGCAGGCGGGTATTGCGTTTGAAAACAAGACGACACGCACTGCTCTCCTCTACCAAACCCATTTATTTAGGTCATATCATGTTTGGGCTCAGTGCAGCGCCTGTGACAGACTGCATGATTCCGCACTGTGGACTGGAGGAAAACAGATCCGCCTGCGTCGAGTCTCTGGCTTAACTAAATGAATGCATCTGTTACCAGGAAGACGCGAAAACACTCGCGGTCATCTGAAAACCAAATGAGATATTACGCAGAGCAAGCTCTGGGAAATATGTTCTGACTCATTGTTGTTTTAACTCGGTAAGAAGGAGACAAAACTTGGGTTAGCCATAAGCAGTGGCCTCAATGCTAAACCATCCATATTTCCCTAATCGACTGTTTAGTAATCGGCAGGTGAAAGATCGAAAGTGTGATTTTTCCACCTTCGTATCGATTAAAAATATCAAAATGAAGTACAACGAATCAACCAGCAGTTATGTACTTTGAAACACTTTCTTTGATCAAATAAGGCTTAGAAATATATGCTTTGACTCAAAGATATTTTTTTTGTAAATCTTTCATTTTCTGATGGAATGAAAATGAATGTCTCTTTCAAAGAATACAGGAGTCCCAGTCCAATTTCTGTCAAAAAAAAAAAGAGTATTATATCAGTTCTCATCTAAAATCTCTGATATAAGCATTTCTATAGGGGTGTTCCGCTCCAGGATGTAGTCCAGTCCAGGATTTCCATCCAGCAGCACTCGCATCCCACATGCTGACCCATTGGTTAATAACAATGGCTCAGTTCTCATACTTATTGTTGACTATTTTTCTGTGGATTATTAGCGTAATCCAACAGAGTTAAGCCTTTTCTAACATTCCACCCTACAAAATAAGTAATAAAGATATGCATGATTCTGATCGGGATGGTATCGCCTCAATATTAGTACAATACAAAAGAGAAATCAAGCAGACAGTCAAAGAAAGACTAAACACATGGGGAAAAAATTTTTTTTGCTTATTAATTCCCCAGAATTATAGTGTGGTAAAACAGAGCTACTGACCTAACTCGTCTTCCAGATTTCTTAGCACCTTATTGCCAGTTTCCATCCTACACACACACACACACACACACACACACACACACACACACACACACACACACACACACACTCCTAAGAATCCTGTCTGCAAAAGAGATAAAAGATAGAGAGGGAATCTGGGTGAAAACAGGCTGTTTGTTCGTGTGTGTGTGTGTATGCGTGTGTGTGTGTGTGTGTGTGTGTGTGTGTGTGTGTGTGTGTGTGTGTGTGTGTGTGTGTGTGTGTGTGTGTGTGTGGGGAAAGGCCGCACTCTTTTGCAAAGTATGCATCTGCGAGGTGCGCTGGTGCTTGACCTAGCCTAGCCTATGCAAATAAGAAACGAGACCTCAACATGCGTTTGCATACGCCTTACGATGTCAGAATGCTACGTGTCTGGAAAGGGCAAAATCCAACTCCGGCTGCAGAGTTTTATGACTCACTACTCTTAATCCAACTCGACGATCCTACTGTTCCATGAAAGAGGTCAAGAGGGTAAGGGCACAAAGTGAGCACTGAGCCGTAAAGGATCCGCATTCGCCAGTGATCTGAGCCAGAAGTTTCTGACACACAGCGAGGAGCGAAACCCGACAAAGGGCTTCAATTCAACCTCTGATAATGAACCTTTCATTACTCACTAGTGCTCAATGTTTTACACACAAGCGCAGCTCAAGAGTGAATCCTATGATTGATAATTATGAACCTGAAAAGTATTTAAAGCCTATATTTGTATGTTGAGAGTCAGCATTTCTCCTTCCGGTTAGCCCAGATAAAAAAAAAACACGTAATTAACAAGGAAACAGAGAACTAGGGCTACAGCTAATGACTATTTCAGTAATTAATTAGTCTGTCCATTAATGAGTTTAAAAAACTGGCACATTCTGCAGATTCTTCTTATTTTATTTTATGTAATGCTCCACATAAAGAAATGCATAAAACCAAATAATTTTGTACATTTTTGAATAACAAAATAAGTATTTATTTCTGGCCTAACATGTATTTAAAAATTCCAATAGTGTACACTTTATCAACTAATCACAATTAATTGTTTCAGTACAATATTAATCAATTATAAAACAGACTAAATTACATGAAACCCTAAATATACCAAATCCAAAAACATATGAGAATCAAACATATTAATCTCAGAAATTTTCTAGAATTAAAAAAATAAATACATGGAAATTTCTGAGTCTTGTATATATATATATATATATATATATATATATATATATATATATATATATATATATATATATATATATATATATATATATATATATTGGAGCTCAGAACTTTCCTTGGTTAAACCATACTGAAATTTCATACGTTTTTGGGCGGAGTGATTCTTTATCTTCACTTGGAAAAAACATGAGTTTTTTTAGAGGATGTAATCACAATAACACAGTGTATAAATACACAGGATAGAAGCAGGGTGTCAAAAATGTAAACATATATATGCGTGCGTGCGTGCGTGCGTGCGTGCGTGCGTGCGTGCGTGCGTGCGTGCGTGCGTGCGTGCGTGCGTGCGTGCGTGCGTGCGTGCGTGCGTTCTACAATAATTACAAAATGAGGTGAATGGCTTTGCATCACTTTTTTTCTACTAAATATGACACACAGGCATATAAAAGCTCGGCACTATGAGCCAGTTTTGGTCCACAGTGCTTAGCAACTACTGAATCTGACGTCTGTGTCAACACCGAGAGTCAGGGATTGAACTGTGAAAACAAACCAGGAGGTCAGCAAGGTGCAACATATGTTCACAGTCTAATGTCAAACAATGGCACTGTGTAATAAATTCTGCATTACTGCGTCACTCTGTCAGGTGGTGGGCTGGTGACTTACCCCAACTTTTATCGTTACTCCAGGGATTTTCCAGTATGAGGTACGGTTGTGTGGTTAAAAGCTGCTGCATTCCATCAGGATTTTATGTGAAAGACTGACAGAAAACAGTGTTTTCTGTTAAATGAAGAGAAACCCAAAAGGACAAGCCACAAAGAAGTGGAGTACAGTGTGTGTCAGTGCTGCACAATAGCAGCCTCGCATCATGTTTGGTACAATTAGCTCCTTGATGACCTGAATAGCTAAAACATGAAAACAATTTTAAAAAAGCAACACGGTGAAAATTGAGAAGCAGGCGAGCGCTTAAAAGAAAAACAAAACGGCAGGAAAATAAAAAGAGAAGAGAAATGAGGCAAGATGTAGTTAAGTGCAGATTACAAAAATGGAAGCTGATGAATGAAACCAGAGAGCGCTAGAAAAGTAGGAATGTTTAGATTTTTTGGTATTTGTACCACCTTCTGTAATATGTTTCTAGATACGCAAATCAGAAACATGCCATACTGTGATCACTACACAGAAACGGCACTGAAGCAACCGTTGATACGTCCTTAACACAGACCATTCGAAGTGGAGAAATACGAGAAATCAGCTCATCTTGTGCGTAAAGTAACATTTCTGAGAAGCGCCGTGGCGTTGCAAAAGCTACAAACCACAAGCAGAACTCAACAGACACTACAGCGGTCGGCAAGTTCAGCGAAATAAAAACGGCTTCCACAGATTACACAAAGGTCGGTCAATTATAACGTGATGCGCAATCGACTTCTTTCTCTCGAAGAAGAAGAAAAACACTTCAAATGTGTCAAGTTTAGGAATAAGTTCAGTAGTTCATCAACAGCTGGTCCAGAAAATACATCAGCTCTTCCGCTCAACTTTCTGCTCCTCTGCTTACATCAAATTTAGTCGGTGAAATTATGAGTAAAACTTGAAAAAGTTGAAGGTTTATGAAGATTTTCGTAAGACAAAATGCATTTTTTTTTAACTGTCCTAAATTGTTTTGTTCCCAACAACAGACCGAACACTGACAATAGGTCGGTCATAATAAATTTGCCAGACAATAAATAGTCCCAGAAACGAGTGGGATAAATGATATTGTTATGTTGAGACCATTTTCAGGAATGTAAGTTCACTCTCTCAACCGCTAATAAACTTTAATTTTCTGTCGAAAACTCCACATTGGAATTGGAAATCACTTTAAATATCCAAAATAAAACACAACCAAACCTAACTTATTATGAAATCAATTGCTTAAACATGTCTGTTTAAATTTGTGTTTTCCGTCTCAACGTGGCCACTGCAAAATTTGGAACGGTCGGTTGGAGTTTGTTTCCCGAAATAAATGAGCTCAAGCATCAAAAGTCGCATTTTAAAACTTGAAAAGTTCAAATAGAGCAAAGGGCTGACAGAAAGGTTAAAAGGCATCGGGCTGGAGTCAAGCGGCCGTGTGGGGATCCGGTACCCTGCCGGATCTGTCAGAGCTCCAGTGTGCTGGTGCTGTGAGAACCCTTGGCTCCTCCACTGCTACCACTAATGAGAACAATTACATAAGAACCATTTATACCCACTCTGTAATCATGGGAACATACACAACTCCGGAGTGAACGTGAGAAGGTGGAAAGTTCTGTTAGGTCTCACCTCGTGCAATGCTTTTTGAAACCAGAAAATTATTGCAATACTTAAAAAAAAAGAGAGAGAGAGAGAGAGAAACACAGAGAAAGAGAACTAACAGAATATACAAATGAAATAGCTGGAGTAAGACTTTTGTCGACTCCCGTTCGTCTGTGATGTGCCTGGAAGGAAGCAGGGAGGGAGGGAGGGAGGGAGGGAGGGCCGTGGTGCAGTCGGCTGCAGATGTAATAGTATTTGAATAATCTCTCCAGGAAAACTGATTAATCCCCACAGAAGGATCCCAGGGATGAGTAAAGCAGTTGGGCTTCAAAGTAAGGAGGGAGTGAGAGGCTACAAGTGGGAGGGAGCGTTAGAGTGAGAGAAAGAGGGGCAGTTCAAGACAAAACAATCCGACAATCTCCTTTCTCCACTTTTCCCACCGCTTTTGCCAGCCGATACCGTTTATCCCACTGTGGAAGTTCAGAAAATTCTGTTCTGTGCGCGTTTATAGCCTAAAGATCAACAGTAATATTGTACATCCTCGAATCATAGGGTGGACTTACTCTGGATGTTGCTGGTACTGTGGAGATCAAATATGTCTGGACGCGCTGTGTGCTTTGAGTTTTGTAATGTAGAAGAAGGAAGAGCTGGAGGTGGGCGAGGGGGATATGTTGAATGCCGGCTTCACAAAGCTAACAACATAAAGGAAAGGGTGATAAGGGGAATAAGAATCCCACCATTTGGGATCAAAAACTAAGAAACTATCTCATATCACAATGTGTTCCAACTGTGGATGGGTGAACAAAAGGTGACGACCTGTAAGGACAGCAGCTTCATTTGACAGGAGCAGAAAGTTATTCCTAGCTATAAACATGGCTTGTGCCTGTTGCGCTAAAAATGCATCAAACCAAAACTGATCGATGGATGTCTCCTCTGGGAAGTGACCTCTCAAGGGGCGGAAAATGGAACAAAACCGAGACGGAGAGCTTGGCGCCGGGTTGTGGAGCGGTGCTCAGCAGTCACATTCCCAAAATAAAATCTGCTTATTGTGACATGAAATAACTGGGTCTGTCACAATAATAAATATTGCAGGACGATAAATTGTCCCAGCAGTTATTGCGTTACATGATAATATTGTCGTTTTGAGACCATTTTTTAAGTAATATGATGATAATGGCGAGATTAATAAACTTCAAACTCTAATGAACATTTATCAGTGGGCCTGGAAGTCATTTTAAATAACTAAAATAAATGAACAAAACAATAAAATGAATTATGAAATCTCTGTAAACACAATTGTCCTGGTGCATCATACTGCAGACTGTTGTCATCCGGCTTTCGGTAGAAAGAGGGAAAGGCAAAAAAAGAAAAAGCATAAAATCATGCAAATGGAAATTTCTGAATTTGTTTTAATTTATCTTGCGATTAATCGCTTTATTGCTCACTACGATAGGCACAGAAGTAAAAGCTAGTTTCTGATGACCATCTCAACACACTAGTAAGATGCTTTACCCTCAAGTTTCAGTCATGTTGCAGGAGTTTTATGGAACAAAAGCTAATGAATAAGAGCAGCTAAGTACATACTATTCCAGTTACTCATGTAAATGTTGTTCACAGCAACTATACTATGTGATTGAGACCTAATGAAGTTACCATGTGATTCTGAACTTGAATTAAGAAGGTTAAAAAGTCTGGACCAACCCAATTGAGCTCCAATTTAAAATGTCAGAATTAAATTGGTCAAACCTGAATTATTCAGCACTAAGCAGCTATTCTTGGCAGGGATTTTTTTTTTTTTTTGGACCTGACAAACACACTTAGTAACAGAGGATGCATCCACACGAAGCAGAAGTTGATTAAAAATAACCATTGACTGATTCGCTACTTGGAAAAATATTCACAAATTAGTCAGCTAGCAAAATCATTAGCCGCAGCTCTAGATAGAACAATGTGGTTTTGGTTCGATAAGTCTATGGTGACAAATCGTGACGAATTAGGGAAGCGGATACACAAAAACGGCGCTACTCTACACCGACTTATAAATAGTACAGTATTGAGATTCCAGGTTCAGACATGAGAGATCCAATGGCTCACTTAATTAGCAAAGTCACTCCTCAAAATGAACTGTTCTGGGTCGCATCAAACCACAAAATTAATTACTGTCACGCACATCGACACTCGGGGGAAGACTGACCTAAATTGAGGCCATTCAATACCCCGGAGATGACATGATGTCTTCATGAGAAGTAAACTGATATTAGCAAAAGCATTTACTGCTAAAGCTAAACTTCAATGATTTGGGTCAATTTTTTTCAACACAGTGAGATCCCTGATATTGGATTAATCTGAATAAAATCAAAAAGCCCCACATTTGTTCTGACGGTGTAGAAAGACTAGAAGCCAAAATAAGTGAACGCTTGCTCAGGAATAGATCTGCTATGCAGGCACTGTGCCAGTTAAATGAATTCTTCCCTTGCACCTTATTGAATGTTTACACAACGCACATTTGAAAATGCATCCTAATGCGTGGGCGCGAGCAAAGACATCTTTTTAGGCATTTGAAGACATTTCTATAAACATAATGCATTTTATGCAAATGTATGAAAGGAGATCATGCGGCGTTGATGTTATGCAAGTCAAAGCCATTTTTAAATCCTAAATATCTTTGCATTCTGGAACCTTCCTCATTCAATTTAGCAACAGTCCAACGAGCAACGGTACATGTTAAGTTCTGTTTTCGTATTGTTTTACAGATACTCATTTCATGCAACAAAATGCTAATTATTTATTTTAAAATCACAGTTTGATTTCCCGATTTTGTTTTTACATTCTGCCTTTCACATTTGAGGTGTACTCAAACGGGAAACATGAAAGATTATATAAATATCTATTTTTTCCCGCTGTAAACTAATCAGTAGAAAAATGCTAAATTATAAAATCCCAGCATTTATTGCAGACTGTGAGGAAATAATTGGAAGTCATCAGCAGCCGATCACCGAGCTCCCGGCTCAGCACACTCGCGCTCTGCTTTGATGATCAGCACACTTTTCACCGTGCTCTGCACAGCAGACTGCGGTGAAAAGCTCCGTGCCTCACGTTTTGTCAGGTACAGAGCTGCAGACTGGTCCAATCGGCTGAATACGCACGCTAACGGAAACGATCGCTCTCTCTGAAAGCCAGAAAAAACACGCGAAGGAAAAGATGTTAGTATTACTAACTGTTAAATGTAGATATGGGATGATTACGTCAAGATGTTAGGGCTGAGGCGACTGTGAGTAATCAATTTTTGGCATGTTTTTAATGTATAAATTAAGGTTAAGTGGTTAAATGAAAAATCTGCAAAAAGTGCTGTTTTATTTGTCTGATTATTGGCTTAATCTCAGAATAATCAATAAAATAAACATGGTGTGTCTGCAGGTTTCAGCAGACGCCCTCAGCAACTCAACGCTACGCTATTTCAGCAACTCAAAAATAAAACTTTTTACAATCTTTCTACAACGGTTAACAGTGATCATTGTATTTAAGGCCAACTTACTTTTCTGAATTGAATTTAAGTCATTATAAGGCCTTAATTTTAGATACATGAATTTATTTAATTTAAGACAGTAAGACTGCTGTTGACAAACTACAAGCAGCATGTCTTATACAGTTGACTTCAGGTTGCACCCAATCAGCTAATCGAATCTTGTTTCATTTGTATCGTTCTATGTGGAGCAGAATGACAAAAGGTGTAAAGATTCTGCCCAATTTATCCATTTGGACCAAGTTTATTCAATATTTTGGCTCAAGATGATGTATAAGACTGAACTCAAATAGACAGCGTTTTTAAATAGATAATCATTTCCTATTCTTCGTTGTAATACCTAAAGTGCTGACCCAGGCCGGGTAGAACATTTATTCTCTGAACCAGGCCAAGCTAAAGCCTCAACTACAAGAGAGCAAGTGATAAGGCCATGGTGTAGATGGATGGAATGCTACAGTGGAAGGAAATGGAGGGAATAGGAGTGCTAGCCACTGTTTGACCTGCTGACAAGCTCCCTGTCCGACACTGAATAATTACAGGGTTAATCTGTTCTCTGCCCTCAGAATGACACAGTGACCCTCATTTCCTAAGCTAAAGACTGACAGACAAATGAATGAAACATGTGGACCGGATCTTACACACAACATCAATGTGTTGTTCCGTCCATACTGTCTCTCTCTCTAGGTGTGGTGATCATGTCCAGATGAAGAGCAACTTGACCAGCTAACACTTCGCTTAGAGGTTAGCAGCAGAAGCTAACTCTAAGCGAGTTAGAATCCTCACAGACCACTAGTCGCTGTATTATCTCCTCACAGGCGTACCCCGGTTACGAATCACAGACTAAAATCAATCACGATCCGTGATGTTGCTTCAACAAGTCGTCCTCAAGATTTCTAATCCTTGTTTTCACCCAATACATCCAAAGAATCTCACCAGAGAAGACCTCAAATGGAGAGGCGTTTCAATCACCAGAAGAAGGCGTAAACACCGCCGTTGTGCCGTTCGGAGAAGTAGGGGGACTAAAAGCAAACGGTCAGCCAGGAGCAGTTTGATGTAGCGCTCCCAGCATCCGACTCCATCAATAATTCTCCTTTCTATTTATTGGAAGCTGCTGCTGGAAATACAATAGATACTAACTCATGTGGCAGCCGTGGAAAAATATCTTCATGGAGCTGAAAGGTAATTGTGTGATTCATGCCTCGGTGCCGTACCCAACCAGATGGATCTTACTGTCTTTGCTGGTTGAATGGAAACAGATATTCTTTTCTTTAAGCCGTTCTTTTAGCCGTGTTCCCATTGACCGTATAAGGCCTCGAAGGGCCGGTCTCCCGCAACTTCAACTGCATACTGTGTTGAAGTAATTCTACTTCAACACACCTGAGTCAAATGACGAGACCATTGGCAGGCGTCTGGAGAACTTGACTGCAGTAGGAGGTGATTCAGCTATTGGATTCAAGTGTGTTGGACCGCGGAGATGTCTAAGAGTTGCAGGACACCGGCCCTTGAGGACCAGGATTGCCCTCCTCTGGTATAAGGACACACAAATTGGAATTGCAAACATAAAAGTTAGTAATGGAAACATGACAATTTTGATAAAAAACTTTCACAGTCACAATTTTTTGCGCTGGATGAGTTGCTTTTTCAGATGTTCTAAAATTGGTGTGTTTTGTAAAACTGCAAATGGAAATACGTTTTACGCATCACAAGGCATGCGAGCAACAACCGGATGTTGTTGATGTTAATGTGGGACGTTTCTTAATGACTTATCCAGTAAATTAGGAAAATATCAACAAGGTTTGCAATAGAAACAAAGTGATGATAGGAAGCAGAAGATCTTTGCAAAAGCAGAACAACCTTGTGAAAGTGAAGTCAGTATCACGGAGCAAAAGGAACGGCGGTTCGCTTTCAAGCCTATCGCCTATTTTCCAAAAATTAAGGAAATCTGGGCGGATATCAAAACTATGGCACATTTAGTAACTATATTTACCACCATTATTTCATTAGAGGAAGTCATTTTGAATCCAAAAGGAAATGGACGTAATCCATGATGACCCTTAACTATGCATAAAAGCAAATGACCATAACCTTCATCTGATGTTCAAAGTACACACTATTGGTAGGAGAGTTTGCAGACAGAAAAATGAAGATATTTATTGATGTAATAACTGAAGAGAGAAAAGAATCAAAATTGAAATGCCAATAAAAAAATAAAAGAAATCAGTACCCATCAAGGGATCTTGAAAATGTTTTTGCTTTACTGGCACTATGGCCACCTTGCCATTAGACAATTCCTGGACTGGAGATGCTGACAGCATTGTTTCCTCCAAAATGTAAAAAAAAAAAATGATAAAACCTTTATGAGAATTTTAAAGAAATGTGAGCGAAAAAGCATCTCACAAAGACCGGATTTTCATTTTCCTCCCCAAATAAGTTGCATTTCCCATATAAATTAAAGCAGCAACACCAGCAAGCAGAGGAAACGCCAAACAAAAGCTTTCTAAAAACAGCCGAGAAAGAGAAAGAATCAGAAGAAACCGGGCTGAATTGTGCACACAGAGCATTTCCTCTGTACACAGCAGTGACCTGAAGAAACACCGCCAACGTTACATATTCACCAGGTGCTGTTAATACGTGATCCATTACTCCCACATATGGCAGCCTTGCTACGAGAGCACAGGCTGAAAGGTATTTCTACAAGTTTCAGAGGAAGCATTGTGGTCTAAGATGTTAAATAAACCAACCCAGTCCAAGCAGTAGCGATCAAAAACGAGGAAAATACCCCCGTCTGGGTCTAAACAGCTGATGCAAGCTGACACCGCACATGAGGAGGTGGGGACTCTAGTATTATGAGAACTTTGATCAAAGTCACAAATGTCAACATTCCCTTACAAGCCAATCTTTAAAACAAGCTGAACTGCTGCCATGCTCATATACAGTGAGCAATTTAACACACATACTTATTCTACATCGACTTCATAATGCCAAACCTTCCCTTACAAACACTTAGACATCAAGTTAATGTGACGTTATTTCATTACTCTCTTGTCATATTATGTGTTTAGACATTTTTGCTGGCATTTAATAGCATGAAGCCACTTCCTACTGCTTTGAAATGCAACAACTCAAGTTACTGACAATCTTTTCTGACCTGTGAATGCGCTATATCTAAGTGCGAGGTGGTTATTGACGACACTCTTTTGTGTGGACGCCATTACTGTAGAAACACGCAAAGTTAGCCATTTTTAATAGTAGTGAGGCGTTAAAGGAATTCACAATTACCCTGTAACGAAAACCTTTATTTGAGAAATATTGAATTCTGTCGTAAAAACAACAAAGCAAAAGTAATGTCGGCGGCTTAGTTTTTATAAATTTAAGTTAAGTATTGTCTCAAGGTTGTTGCCATGTTGCAGTACATTCCAGGAAGACGGCATATGCTGGGTGCCATCATAAGTAACAGTCAGCCGTTTCAATTTCACCGGGTCGTCATTGAAATCAAGTTCTAGTTTCTAAGACAAGCCGTTTATGGAAAGCCTCGGCATGAAAACATTTTCTCAAATTTTACAAAGACTCTTAGACGCTTCATTGTCACTTTAAGCCTGTCACAATAAATCAATTCATTTAAAAGCTCAATAACTTCCTTTCTGATTCATATTTTTCAAAGGGCTATTTTGATTACAGGAACTTCATGATCCATTTTATTTATAGTTTCAGTTGCATGTTTTTGTTTTGTTTTTTTTACTTTATTTTATACTTATTTATTTTTGGATATTTAAAATATCTTCCAGTTCAAGTGTAATGTGTTTCTATGAAACTAAAGTTTGTTCATCTTTGAGAGGACAAAATTGTATTATTATTCCATTATAATACAATGTTCCTTAAAAACGTTAGGGTTTATTGGAATCATTTCTGGGACAATTCATTGTCCAGTGAAATTTGTGATTGTGACGGTCTCAACACTCAGTCATTGTCTTCCAATTCGTTTTGGCTTTGCGTTAGCTGCTGCTAGTAACGTTAGCTCCTGCTGACAGAGTACACGGTAAACTGCGAGGCAAGCATGTTTGTTTCAGCAAATAACTCGTGTACAATGGCGTATGAAAACCTTGAGGTATTTTGCCTCAAAGCAAACATTTTGTGGGCTGCTAATCAGACTTGAGGACAGGTTTGTTTATAGGCTCGGGTCTGCTATAAGCTACTAGTATGATCGGCTCGGAAAGCATTGCAGAGGTGGAAAAAATAACAAGCGCCGAAGGAGAAAAATGTAAGATTGAATTTTTGAAGTAGTTTAGTTTTTATGTATTACAGACTTTGTAGGTTAAGAGGACAACTACAGAATATTTTTATTTCACAACAATGAAGTCATGTTCCTAGAAAATTCATAAAATACAAAACGTCCCATCCCAAAATGTCTAACTTTGGCACTGAAAGGCCTCCCTAACCATGAACACTAAGTACACTCCCGCCAAGCCACTAACTCACAAAAAAACAGAAACTGCACAGGATGATCAGCGATAACACGACATGATTAAAGCAATCTGTGGTCAATTTTACACAGATGTTGTGTTGCGCTTTTAGCGATCCTTCATCAAAGCTCCCGCGGTTACCGTCCAGCCACCGACAGCAGCTTCTGATTTAACACCGACGCTGCGGAGAGACCGCTTTGTTTTGAAACATCACTCATTACCACCGACAGTCAGGCAACCATACACCTCCTGCATCTGAATATAAAGGTCACATAACGAGCGTCCAGATTGTTAAACAACTCATCAGTTAGTGGAGGTAAAGATAAAATAGGGAACCATGGTGATTAACAGAGATTCCTCAGCCAGAATAAAACTGTTTGAATTGGAGTTGAAACCAAGCTTTTTAGTAGATTCATTTTCAAACTAATTTCCCGTGAAAATGCGACGACTAAAAATGCATTTAAAGATAAATGATCAGTAAATAAGAGAATTTATGTGATCGTGAACCATAAAGACGTGTTCATTTGGGCATCAAAGCAAAACTGCAAAGAAAAGGAAATGATTCGGTGATTAGAGACAAATGAATCATTCCCCAAATAACCTCCTGAAGCAAACGAGGGGAATTTCACTGCGCGGACATGACGGGTCGATCCTGCCTGCGATGGCGTCAACTGAAAAGCTTAACTGCTGCGGCTGCGACTTTTACAGAAGCTACTAAAAATCTAGCGTTCATGTGGTTCCTCTGACCAGGCAGCATGATCCATTTCATTAGAATTTACATCAGATTTGCAAAGCAGAGAGGGAAAAGAAAGAAGAACAAGAAAAAAAAAGAACAGGTCGATACATGTTCTTTTTTTATCAAAATTGATTGAGATAAACATTTGCATTCTGAATTTGTTTCCACGTGTTTAGTTTGTGTGTCAGGAAAGATAATGTGAGCTGGCAGGGTGAGCGTGCGTCAGGCTGGACGCAGCGCAGTGAGGAACGGTGTCAGTGTGCAGGTTAATGGGCTTCACGTTGACATAAAGGCCTGTCGTTCTTCAGCGACTTCCCCATCACCGTCTAGAGGTTGCTTCAGGTGGGGGGAAATGTATCCTTCAAAACTCTGCTGGGAAGCTTTTTTTTTCCCCCGTGCATTTTGATTCGTTTTGATAAATCGGATAAACATCCTAATGTTGGAATGAGATTCAGATACGTTTGTACACACAGAGATGCAGAGGAGGAAAAAGACACAAACGCAAAGGGAAGCATGAAAGAAGAAGGGGGATCAAAAGCGATGATAGAGTTAAAAGAATATGATAGTCAGTGAAGGAAAAATGTGAGTCCTGGTTTATTCTCAATTATTGTTTTTTAACAGCTTTATCAGCTTGGTCAGGAATGCTTCTGCTCTGCTGGTGTCCTGACAATCTGTGCTACTTCATCAAATGTTTCTACCGTAGCCGATGACGTGTGCAGCGAAGCGGAGACGGCTGAGCCAAGTCCCAGGACGACAAAGAGGCGGCACCAAGAAGAATGCCCACCTGCAGAGACATACGTTCACCTCCTTGAGAAGTACCAGGAATAAGAGACGTGACTGTGCCGTTCAAAAGCCTGACAGCGATATTTAAGCACCCGACTGTGGAGTCATTCCTCCAGCTCCGGCCATCTTCCTTCAGCCCAGGTTTAGCTTTCCTCGTGGCCTGAGATGGCAAATATTTAATCCTTGGTTCATGTCAGCCGGTTTGAATAAACATTTAACAAATCAGTTTAAACTAAAACCCTCTCATCCAGCAATTAGCTCAATCCACTTTCCTATTAACCATGACCAGCTGTACTATACCCACACCATGCTTCTGCCACCATCATGTTTCACTGGGAGGACGGTGTCAGCCTTTCAGTTTTTCTGCCACACACACTTTTGCCCAAACAGCAAAGTGAGATGTTCAAAGCCTGGGGTATTGCTGCAGAACCTAACCATGCTTTAAAACAATGCCTCTGCTTTATCCATAGCCTGAGTTTCCTCCGATGTTCAAGAGCTGCACAAAATATCAGATCGTAAACATTGTTGCAAATTCATTGCTTGCATGACGGTAAATTCAGCCAGGATATTTTAAGTGTTTTGAATTCAAATTTTGTTGGGCAAAAACACATTTGGCCAGTTGAATGGATTCCGACTACCTTTACCTGATCATGGGTAAAGGCAGTCGCATGATCTATAAAAACTTTGCGGCTATTCATGTTGTGTTGGTCGATGGCACCAAATTCCAATAAAACACGTCAATGTTTCTGTTTGAAATGTATAAAAACACAAATGTTCGCAATTATGTAAAGCTCAAGTACAAAATTGGGGGAAGGAAAAGGATAAAATGCCACATAGAAACAATCGCATCAGAGTGCCGACAGTGATGTAGATTTCTGTCTAAACGGCAACACTGCACCACGGGTTGGTGGCGCTCACCTTGTGTGCGCGTGTTTGTGTATCAGTGGCAGATTTAGCCTCGCAGCATGAGTGACTAGAGGACGGAGTGGAACAGGAACTTCCTGCTGAGCGAACAGACATGCGGTTGCCACACTGGCTGTCCGACAAGACTACGACTCACAGAAACGCACGCGTGCTCCAAGTACACGCGTCGAGGCCGAATACCTTTCTCCTCTCTGCACCTGCCCTCTAACCTGGCTGAGAAAGTTCACTTAAAACCACACGGTAACCTTTTATCACCTGTAAAAGCTGCCCGTCATGGTCTGCTGAAAAGAAGGAAGGAAAGAGATAGCCCACAAAAGCAGCAGGAATCCCCACAATAAAAAGCAGGTTACGTTGATGTCAAGACGCCAATTGAAAAGGGTCGAATGTGAAATCCAGCACAGCTGTTGAGCTGCACACACGAGGGATTCTCTGCACATACCTGAGTCTAGCTCCCTCTGTGCTCTCGCTGGGATATTTGTCAAAAAAAAAAAAATGGCTGCTGAATACCCAGACACGCAGTAGACTGAGCAAAACTGTCAAGTTATTTACCCAGCAGATTTCTAGGTAAAGATAAAGCAAGCGTGAAGCAAAGCGTACGCTTTCAGAAACTGATGGTGAAGAGCCTGACTTAGCGGGGTTCGCAAAATTCAGACACTTTTCAAGCATTTTTCCAGGTGTGTTTTCAAGCCACACTTTGAAACGAAAAGCAATACAAATGAACTTAAAGACTGTTTCAATTGATAAATTGTGTCCAGGTAAATGATCTTCCTGCTCCAATTAAATCCTTCAGTCACAATATACAATGAAAGTTACAAAAATGAATCTCTAATAAATATTCTCGCCAAGTTTTCTGGTTTTAGCAAATGGAATTCCCAAAATTATTTCTAATTGACCTGAAAAACAGGGAAGTTTAGTCTGATTTAACTTCAGACAGTGTATTTACTTGGATGAAAATATCTGGTTTTGAACTGTGAAAAAACGCTTTCCAAAATTTCGTCTTTTAATCCAACAAACGCCAGACTGCATTTTATTCTAAAACTGTGCAGTTTGAATATCAATCGCTTTCAAGGACTTCATACAAGCACGTCCCAATCCTTTAAAACAACTTATTGAAATTGAAGGATTTTCAAGAATTTCAAGCACCCACATGAACCCTGTATCTACTATTACCCAGAAAACTCAAGCTGCCTGCTGAAGAAAGTGTGTTAGCGCCACTTCAACAGTCAAACGTGGTAAACACTGGTCATAGAAGAAAACAATGTACTGTTGCTGTCCCAATGAAAGACAACACTGATTTGTATTTAACTCAAGAGATAAAATACATCATTATATATGCAGTTTGTTGATTCCACCTTTGACATAAACACTGACGCATTAGAAGGCTCAGTTAAGTCATTCTTAGCAGTTATCAGGCTAATATATGCAACTTAGCATTTTGCTTTTAGCTGATCCAGTAGCTTCTCCTCAAAAATGTTGGGCACTTCTTCAAAATAATACAATTGGCCAGTAACCAATTTTACTCTGATCTGATCCTAATTGGTGATAAACTGTAAATAAAAACATTCCCTGTTTTTTTTTCCCACCGACAGTGAATGTACCATATCTGGGCTGCGCTGACAACAAATCTCTTTGATGTGGCTGCTTTTAACTCGGTGAGGAAGACTCAGCTAGTTTCAGTGTTAGTGCACCGTTCTGAAATGAACCGAGCGAGACAGAAGCCGTAAGAAGCTTGTGGAAATTAAGCTGACTTCTGGAGAGACGCATGTCGGCTGCCACAACTTGTTACGAATTCAAATAAAGCTAAACATGTTACAGCCGAGATAACAAGGTTAAAAAACGAGAACGGTATGGTCTGCTAAATCTACAGATGACTGATGGTTATAAATAGAAATGCTAGCCGATTTCATTTTGCAAATTATGTTAAATGCTAAAATGAGCCGCTAAAGACAATTTAAAATGTCGCTTTGTTTTGACATGCTAAGGTTCTGGTTAAGTGCAGAGCTGCATAACATCATCTGTTCTCTTTCATAAATTATTTGTTATCCCATAAACAATTTTGATTAAAAAAAAAAAAGAAAAAAAAACATTTTCTTTTGTTGCGTTTTATTTGGATAAATATTGCTGCCTCATAACCTTATGGGGTTTTTTTGTTTTTGGATTTGTTTTAGTGATGCAGAAAAAAAAACCCTGAAAACTTTGAAACCTATTGCTGTTTTTCCTGAAACATCATTGTTTCATTTAAAACTTTTTTTTTAAAATATTGTTAAGATTTTACATTCATACCAAAACATGAAAAAAGAAATACTTGTTTTTTTATAAGTGTTCCAGAAGAAATTGACCAAAAGTTGGCAGATGGGAGTTTTACCATCCAGGAGATCTGGATGTGTATATCTGATCCATTAGTAGCTTATCGAAGTTTAAATTTGATGGGATGTTACATACCTTCAGAAAGAGAGGCAGAGATAAACTAATAAAGTTAAACCAGACAAAGATCAAAGTCCTGACTAATAAAAAAGCCTAAAAAGCACATGACCTAGGTGGACAAGTTAATAAAAACTGTGCCAAGTCACATGGCTGCTGGGCTCTCTCCAAGGCTCTCGTGCTTAAGCCTCACTGAAACAAGACTTGACATTTTTACTGTTCTTAAACTCCATGTGTCTTTTTGCTGGATAATAACAGTTATATATATATATTTTTTTAGTTCTAAGAAAATATAAAAAGAGGCATAATTATCCTGGTAAGCATCAACCCCCTTTGTCCAGATACAGTACGAGCGGCCAGGCAAGTAAGTGGGTCAGACGAACAGGCAAATAGGCGACGACTGCAGAGCATCAGAGAATGGAAAATTACCAGGGCCCCACAATCAGCTGGACACCTTTGATCAGTCGGGGCCCAGGCACCAATTACTGTGGGATAATCGGCGGCCTTCGGAGCCCTGACGAGCTGCAGGCACCGCGGGCACAATGGGTCAGCAACCACCGGGCGAGGGCCCAGTCAACATGTCGGCGGAGCCAAAAGCCGATGGTGGGCCTGTCTGAAATGCGGCACAAAAAGGCGGCCGAGCCGACAAGCCGGCATTGTCCCCCCCTCCTGCTCCTGTCGACTCCGCACAGTGGCCGTCTCTCGAGCCAGACGTTCCCTCTCTGCAGGCCGCTCGCTGTTGAGGAACGGCTTGCTGCTCCACATGTCTCGTATTGTAACGACACAAGCAGAGGCCCGTCACCAGAACCTAAACTAGTTGCTTATTGATGCAAACAGAAAACTCCCCCCCCCGATATCCTTCCTAATATCTTATGAAATAAAAAGTCAAATTCACTTTTCCTGATTTGCTTTATGTACAAAGAGAAATCGAAACTGTTTCATCTACTCTCATCTTGCCGTTTGTCTAAATGCAAAAGGAGCAGCAGTGATTCATAAACAAAAAAGAAAAAAAAAAAAAAAAAAACACCCCTCTTACTCAAGGCACAACATGATATTTAGCTCATTAATAATTGACTCTTTCTGGCAGAGGGGAACTTTCATCATCGATTGGGCAAAGCCTCAGCGCCAGTTGCCGTGCAGGTCCTCCCTCCGCCGTAACCCAGAACGCTCCATCCCACCGCCACCAATCCACCATCGCAGTCAGAAAATGACTTCATTAAAACCTTCAAACTCGATATTCTCGTCACTGCGTCACATTGCCTACTCATGACCCGGTTATCTAACAGATAAACTGCAGCCAAAGGAATACGAATCCGACTCGTGTCGGTTACGCAACGAGCGCCGGTAAACGTTGGCCCACGAGAGCGAGAAGGAGCTTCCCTGGAAACCACAAGTGGGATAAAGAATTCATTTTTAAAAGGCAGAGGAGTCTGTAGAGATACAAATGCACTGCAGAATATTACTTCTGTTTGAAACTCACAATGTGAAGGGCTGCTGGAACAGTCGCCTTCTTGGACGGCGACATTAAACATGATGGGACACCAAGAATAGCAATAGAAATATATACTTGTAAATGATCGTTCTTCTTCCTCTCACCTATATCTACAGAAATCAGTCTAAAGCGACGCCCCAACACCTTGTTACATTAGCACCAAAAACCTGAGAGTTCATTGTTGAGATTTCGAGAGTTTTCACGTCTGATAATCCAGTAGTCTTGGTTGGAGTGGTCAAACAAACTAAACTAACCGAAAAACCTGTTCCCCTCCTCTCCTGTAGTGGCACTGCACCAAGAACTACTGAAGGAAACGACACGAAAACCTCTCAACACATAAGAGCAACTTCCTACTTTACCAAATATGAACAAAAATGGAGTAGCGACAGGTTTTAGTGGCTGTAGGATTTCTCTTTGGTCGTTAGTAAATGAGCAGGAGCCACTTCTCCCGCTAGTGCTAAACTGATGCCTTTGTTTTGCTTGCATTTACCCAGAATGCCCTGCGCCATAACCCAATTCCAGCTTTTGGAGCGGTCTCTGCTCCGCTAGGCATTCACATGATGGTTCACATCAAAAGCTTTGCCAAGTGTTTCCACTGACAATGAAACTGCACAAAACTGAAATTACAAAAATAAATTTACTTAATGAAAACAAGCCATTTAAAATATAATAATAATAATAACAATAATAATAATAACAATAAATTTGTAAAATAAAATTTATTGTTATAAAAGTGTTTGCGCCAGAGGAAGTGCTTTATTTGGCTGTATTGAAATTTGCACTTTTTGCAAAACTGCAATGGATACACTTTTTTTTCGCATCATACAAGTTATGATCAACAACCTGGATGGTACTACTGGTGGAAAAGACGAAGAAGACAGCAGGAAGTGGTACAAGGATGTCGGCACTGCATGTTTTTCAATGGCTCACTGCACGAATAAAATTATTCAAGAGTGATTTTACCTGCATTTCTTATTTAATGGGAACACCACGATTGAGAAATGATTTTTTTTTGCCATTAGAGCCAGACTTCCTAGTCAAAGTTTGATTAAAGCAGAATAAGCAGGGCTGGTGTGGAGGCACGTTTAATGTAATAACCCAACACAAAACAGCTCAACCACAGCAGGAGTGGAGGAGGTCCATCTGAACTGCATTTCCTTGCTCCAGATTCTCACTTAGATTTCCAGCGTGAGGCTCTGCACATTTTGTCCCGTATTCAGCTCCGTGAATCTTCCCACTAACGTTCACTACCCTCCCTGTTCCCAAACATGATGCCACCATGTCCCACTGCGAGCTTCATCTGTCCTGCCTCACATAGATTTTTTTTGCATGTTTTTGCATGTGATACGTTTGCCACATGCAAGGTCATCTTGTTTCCCCTCAAAAATTTCCCCCTCGCACTTCTGAACTGTGCACAACTCAACAGAGGTGTATCAAATGAAATCCATGTAAAACACATTGGAACTGCACCTCAAAAAGCATATTGCCATCAAAGATTAAGTTCATAAAATTGTGGATTTTTCACATTGAAAACAATAAGTGTGCTTGTAACTGCCCACAAATCTTTTAATTTTAAACCACATGTCTCTTTACTTCAATTGTGAACACTGTGAACTGAACATGCTGATGTGTCACATGTTCCTTATGTTTTTGTTTTTTTTGTTGTTCACTTCTAAACTGTCTAGACTCCTCTGTGGTGGAAACTGGTGCCAAGGTAACCATGACATTTGTCTAGTATGACGACAGCAGGTGGCCTCAAGATACTACACATCACACGTAGCTGAACAGGAAGTAGCTGGAGGGCTGGAGGGCTGCAGGGCTGCAGGGCTGCAGGGCTGCAGGGCCGCAGGGCTGCAGGGCTGCAGGGCCGCAGGGCTGCAGGGCTGCAGGGCTGCAGGGCGCTGCACACTGTGTTGGGGAACGGTAGCGCTGCCACTCATGCTCTGGACAGATTCTGTCAAAACATGTCTGTGCATGACAATTAGTTTCACAGCAAGCAATTACACCCACCTCACTACTGCCAACACTAAGTGAACAAAAAAAAAAAAAATTAAATTAAACAGCAGAATGCAGAAATTTACTTATTTAAATTGGCCATATATTTCACCTTCTCGCCTGTTATGTACAAGTTCAGGTGCATCTCAATACAGCTAGGTGTCTATTTTCCGTAACTCAAATCACAAATCAGATGTCATAAAAGATCTATAAAATGTCATTTTCAATACATTAGTGTAAGCCTGCTGAAAAGTATGTTCATGTTCTGCCCTTGACAAGTCGCCAGTCTGTCGCAGGGCAACACAGAGACAGACAGGACTAACAACCACGCATGCACACACACACACACACACACACACACACCTAGGGAGAATTTAGAAAAACCAATTAATCAGGTTTAAATCCGCAGAATAATTTGAATGTGTGGACACGTTTGGCACGGCAAAACTCCTAATATTTAGTCACAATAGGGTCGTTTCACATTCACGCAGACGTCCGTGTGTGGTGAGCGGCCACCTGAGCCGCAGCTTTAAAAGAAACATCTACGGTCCTGACTCCAACTGGAAGCCGGGCACAAAGTTCCCACCCGAGGAGATCCAACCACTGGTCATTTCATCCTGGGTCGGCCATAATTAAGGCAGAGATCAGAGAGCTGAATAAAGCATGAGCTGTTCCAGTCCGGGAGGCTCGGGTATCACATTATATAGGGGCCTTCAAAGACAAAAGGAGTCCCTGAGCCTTACAGCGTAACCAGGGAGGAGTCGCGCCGGCACAAACCTGAAAGGCAACTCCTCGCATACAGCGATAACCCCTCTCCGCCCCCGGCTCGCTCGAGCTAATACACACATGATACAAAAGGAGAAGATACAGCCCCTTTGGTGCCAATTAAAAGCTAAAATTATTATCCCGAACGGCACACTCAGAGAAACTGCAATCACAGGAGTAAAACAATCAGGCAGCTGTAGCTGTAACATGTCTGATTAACATGAAAGTGATTGCAGAGACTTTCATGCTTGTATGCAATTGTGCAATTAAGCTAAAGATAGGAAAGTTAGTTGACAGGAGAGAGAGGGAGAAACAAGGAAAGTGAAAAAAAACCCAAAAAAAAACAAGCTAGAGCTAGCTACCTTTGGCCACTGATGCAGTTCAAAGTATCACCACATGACATAACCATTGGTGAACTGAACTGCCTTCTCATAATCTCTATGGTGGACAGTAATAATAACGTTGTAAAGAGAGAACCCATCATTTAGCAAACTGTTTTACGACATCTTCCTTTACCAGTCCTAATGCTGAAAATCAGCCAAGCCAATCATAACGCACGCTTATTCAGATTTATTCACCGTTTGCCTGAAAAACAGATCTACTTTTTATGGAGACTGACTTTGTGGGGAGAAAAAATATAAAAAAATAAAATAAAATAAATAAACAAAAAGGAGCAATGACTTTTATCTGTGACGGGACACAACAGTACTCGTCACCAAAAACGCAGTATAGCTGCTCCAGAACCTATTTTCAGACACTTCTTTTGAAATGGGGTCAGCTGCACATTTGAGATCGCGGCTCTGAAAGCTGCCCTCTGGTAGCAACTTGCCAGCGAGTGTCTCTGCTGGACGCGGTCCCGGGCCAGCTCAGACCGAGGAGATGCGCACGCCTCTACATGAGTGGACGGGATGGAGGCTTTGTGGAGGATGCAGAGATTTTCAAAGCGCTAGTTGGGCTTTTAAAGGAAGTAGGATTTTTTTAATTGGTTAATTTTTTTTTTTTTTTTAATCATTCAGGTTTTATTTGTTTTCTGTTTTAGACCTACTTTAAAAAAAAAAAAAAATTAATTAAGTTTAGGACTAAAAAGTTTGAGCATATTGAACGTGACACAAGAATAAGTGAAGTTATGTACAAATAAATTAAATAAGAGCAGCAAAGAATATTTACATATTTAAAGGGGCATTATTATATATTTTCCAGACACGTGCTATAAAATGGCACTAGGACAGTATATGTATTACACATGAAAGAGAAACAAGGGAAATGAAAACAAGCTACAGCTAGCTACCTTTGGCCACTGATGCAGTTCAAAGTATCACCACATGACATAACCATTGGTGAACTGAACTGCCTTCTCATAATCTCTATGGTGGACAGTAATAATAACGTTGTAAAGAGAGAACCCATCATTTAGCAAACTGTTTTACGACATCTTCCTTTACCAGTCCTAATGCTGAAAATCAGCCAAGCCAATCATAACGCACGCTTATTCAGATTTATTCACCGTTTGCCTGAAAAACAGATCTACTTTTTATGGAGACTGATTTTGTGGGGAGAAAAAATATAAAAAATAAAATAAAATAAATAAATAAAAAGGAGCAATGACTTTTATCTGTGACGGGACACAACAGTACTCATCACCAAAAACGCAGTAAAGCTGCTCCAGAACCTATTTTCAGACACTTTACTTTTTTTATGTATTAAACATGAAAGAGATTTGATTTTGTAATTTAACGACTTGAAATTGAACCTCCGTCTCTTTAAGAAGCTCCTACTCTTTCAGAAGCTCCGCCTTCAGAACGTCATCACAACATGGCTCCTCTATTAACCCTTTAACAATGTTTTTTCCAGCATTTCACTGAGAGGCTGCTCCTATAATGAGCTCAGCTAGAGCACAGTTCCACCAGGTGTTTGCTAATTGCTGCTGGCTAGTCTGAAGGAGTTGAGTGAGGGAGTGAATCAAAGCAACACGGTTTGTTTTAGATGAGTGAATAACATTACAACATAATAAAGCTTGAAAAAGTTGCTTTACATAATACATAAGGAGTATGAACTTAATCTGATAAATTACTACTCGTGTTAACATAACATGCAAAAGTCCGACCATCCATAAGAAGTTCATCACACAAACCAGTCCTTCAGGAACATATGGGTTATGTTTGTTTTTCATACTATGCTACGATAACATCTGTAGTTGTAACTGGCCAGTTGCAATATAACAGGCCATATTTGGCCTGTTATATTTTACATATTTTACTGGACGATAAATTGGCCCAGAAGTTATTGCGATAAATGAAGTATTGCTGTTTTGAGACCATTTTTTAACCTATATAATGGTAATGGCAAAATAATGCAATAACACATTTTAAATTGTCATTAACACTTAACATTGGAAGACATTTTATATATCCAAAATGAATAAAAATAATTATGAAATTTCTTTCAACTAAATCGTCCATCAAAATAAAAGGTTGAGGCCAAAAGAAACACTGAGCACAAAGCACCAGTTGCTACCAGTGTGTGGTAGCTATAACTCATACAAATGGAGATTATTGAGCTTGTATTCGTTTATTATGCGACTGGTTTATTGGGACAGGTCTGGTCGTAACGCAAGACAATTTAAAGGCACACAGACACTTTTAAAACGTCTCCTACCATTTATATTTTTGTCTGAAGCAAAAATTCACCAGGAAAAGAATGTTCTTTAATCAGGTTGTGATGAGCATAAAAGAGGCAGAGAGAATTTAAGAAAAAAAACAAACAAAAACACCATTCTGGTCTCCTGCTTATGACAATTTAGCTAACGCGGAGCCGAACGTTGACGCTAAGCCGACGGCGACAGTGATAGTGATTCCGACACGTGCAGCCAGAGGCTCGACAATCTGGCCCGCTACCGGGAAACACGGAGCCAGCGAAGCCTCCCGACTGTGTCATCCCTAAAACAGCAGGTTTATCTACCTGTATTGCATCACTCCTCATCGTTCACATGCGTAACTCGCTGCCAAGGAGAAGCTGCTCCTCTGAGGACGGAGCCAAATAAAATAAAAGAATAAAAAAAATGATGAGTTTCCCCCGCAGAGAGAGACAAAAGCTGCGGACAGAGAGACTTCTCCTCCTCCCTCCAACAGCTGACATACTTAGACAGTGGGTTTAGTGGCAGGCGGCCAAGCTCGACTCCCTCATTCTTTGGGATGAGCTAAGCCGTGAGCTACTTTCAAGATGTTTGAAAACTACCAGCACTCTTTACCTCCTAGCCTGAGCAGGAATAAACTAGTTTACTGACGGGGAGGGGGGGGGAGGATGCACTAAGGCTGGGCGATGGGGCGGAAAAATAAAATACAATTTTAAAAATCTTCTCACTTTCCCCGACCCCATTTATAAACATTTACAAATGACTGAAGACGTTGTGAAAAAAAGCTGGTTGTCTCAATTATTCCTTCTGTGAACTGATCTAAATTCAAAGCACAAAAAAAAATAAACAGAAGCCAGAAAACATGCTTTTCAAGAAGTGTGCTGGTTCTCTTAGAGTTAAAACCCCAAAAGTGCACAAGTGAGTAACGAAATCTGACTTTCCTAAAATTGTATATTCAAAGACAAAAAGTTAAATGAATCACTGAAACTGATTTATCGCCCCGGCTTGTGATGCGCCGTTTAAACCGTCAGAGGTTAGACACGATCCGATACAAAAGAAAAAATTGTCATACAATTAGTCGTTCTAAATGTATGACAGATGAAACAAACTCAATCGTCTCCATTTCCTTCATTTGTTGATTTTCTCTTTCTTTTTCTCTTTCTACCAAAAACTGGATGACAAAACTCTTCAGTCTGGTGCTTCGGTCTCAACTAGCAACTTTTTTTGAAGGACAATTTTATTTTACAGAGACTTCAAAATTCATTTTATCCATTTTTTTTTTCTGTGCAAATGTCTTCCAGTTCCAGTGTGAAATGTTCACTGGAATTTATTGCTCTTTGAGAATGTGCTCTCGTACCGTTATGCCGTTCTACTTGAAAACAGCGTGAAACACAACAATATTATCGTTTATCGCAATAACTTCTGGGACAATTTATCGTCCTGCAAAATTAGTCAAGATCACAGGCCTACCTATATTCACTTCAGTCATTACCTGCAATATTGTAAAGAGTTTAATTTAGTTTAATTAACAGTTTAATTTAGTTGGGGTTTTTGTTTTTATTATTATTATTTTTGAAAAAAATCAACATTTTGATTTCCTATAGAAATTCTATCAATAAAACAGTTGAACTTTAAAAATGGGACCTGAAATCCCTGCATGCGGTTTAAACCCTCAGATATTGGCAACAGAATATCTGATCGCTGCATTTCTACAGCCTACAAGCAAAAAAAAAAACAAATAAATGAATAAATAAATAAATAAATAGCACTTTCACTGCCACAAGACTGCCTGGCGTGACGCTTAAAGAGAACCCCAGCAGGGTTCATTCAGTAAACAAGACGTTTAAAGCGGTCTGGGTGTCTTCCTGTGTTTTTCCTGAGCTGACAGACAGTAATCTGACCAAAGACGTCCCACAAAAACAAGATATCATACACAATGCACTCAGACGCATTATCACACTTTACAACAAAAATAAATATATATTTATATTCCGCGTGTTAAGACTATGAGTCACGACTTAAAGCTGCCTGCCTGCCTGCCTGCCCGGCGGGTTCGCCAGTGTCGTTTTCAAACGTACGTTTCGGTACGAACTGCAACGCCGAACCCGAACCCTACTGCTCCACAAACTTCGCAGCGTATAAACCCCCGTGTTGTTGTTGTTGTTGTTGTTTTTTTCCGGTCAACGTTTGGGACGACGGGCGTTACACAAGCGAACCGTGTGACAGTGTGTGAAAGCAAGTCGTGACAGCTCATGCGCTGCTGGGTGACCGCATATTTTAGTCGGGGACGCATCCATTAGTTTGCACTGACAGACCCTCCTTTCCCCCCCTCCTCTCTCTCCTCCTCCTCTTCCTCCTCCTCCTCTTCCTCTCGAAGTTATTCAGGTAACTTGAGAGTCGTTGGCTAATTACCAGAATGAGGATGGAACCAACCGAAAAACCTGCCACCTTCACCGGTCACTTTCAGGCGACAACACGTTTCAAGAGTAGTGGAAATATTTACAGCTTCTTCTTTTCTCCCCCCACCTTCATTCTGTCAAACACTCGAGTGAGCGAGGGAAGCAAATGCCCTGAAATTCGGGAGCTAAAGTAGCTGCGTGTGCCGCATTCAGAGAGGCTAGCGGTGCTTAGCTCGGCGAAGCTAACGCAAGCTTTCGCCGGGCATGATAGTCCTACCTCCCCCTTCCCCCGGCGGGACTCTTTACGTATTTTTACTTTCGCTTACCTGTGACCACCTCTGCGACCCTCTAGCTGTCCTCTGAAGCCGTCACCTATGAACTGCGAGCCGTGCCGAGTCCAAAAAAAATAATTCAAATTCCACAGAAAGTCTCGGAGAAGCCCTCGCAGTCCAATCGCTTCAGCCACCGCCGCTGAATGGGTGCTACGCAGAGACTCAACCAAACCTCCTCCTTAGCAACGGCCCTCCTCCGCGTGACCTCATTGGGCCGCGCTCGCGCAGCTCTGAGGTGATCGATAGTTAGTAGTACTGGAGGCAGGGTCACGCTCTCTCCGTGGTGCAATGGGGATGCAGACGCTTACAGGAAGAAGCTACGGCACTTTCAGGTGACTAACGCGTTCTCCTGACGGCGTCGTCACTCTGTGTGACTGATTTGGCTCTTCCTGCACAAAGTTGGGGTGTGGACCGGGCTTTGAAACGCAAAAATGTCACACGTTCAGCCATTCCTGTTTCATATGATAGTTTTAAAAATGATCTTTCATTAAAAATCAGGTCATTTCTGATATTTTTCTCCTGAGACGAGGATGTCTAAAAAGACAACGCAAGCCTTCAACTTTGGAAACAGAAATGTAGGTTTTTATTTAAATGTCAGGAAGAAAAAAAAAAATTACTGCCCCCTAAAAAGGGACCATTGAAAGTTGGAAGGGTTAGCGCCTCAGTAACAGGTAAAGTGGTATAAACATAGCAAAAAAATGAGTGTAGTGTCTTAAGGTCGTCATAGCAACAGCAAAATCCACTTATATGTTTGGGAACTCACAACCTTAAACCTGACAATCCCATTGTCATTCTAATAAGGCGCTTCCAAATTTCATGCCTGTAGGTGAGGGTTCAAACGCAAACATGAAACTTTCTGGGAATTTCACCAGAATCATGTTGTTTGGCCAGATGAGGCAAAAATGTAACTTTACAGCAACAAGCACTCCATGTGGCAAGGAGGAAAAGGCTAAATAAACCCCACTTTAATCCCCATTTTGAGTGTGATAAAAGATCTGGGATGGTATTGCTGTTAAACACCCGAAGAACCTTGTTACAGTGAACTGCGTTTCTTTTTTCTGTCCCCCCCACCCCTTTTTAAAAATCATGCAGACTCTCCCAGTCGACTGAAAATGGATTTTCGTTGTAACTTTCAGCAAGATAAAGATCAAAATGTACGGTCATGAGAGCAGGAACCAAATAACAAAGTTAAGCGAAACTGCCTATAGATTTCCAAGAAGTTGAGCCAAAGCACAAAGCTGACAAAGAGCACCAGAATAATCACCGGAACTGAACATCCAACCAACCGGAGTAATCGAAGAGTAATCAACATTCCTCTGTCAGAGAGATGACTCACAAAAAAACACCTTAACCCTAGCCCTAACCCCCTAGCCCTAAACCCCTACCCCCAAAACCTAACCCCAAACCCCTAACCCTTACCCTACTGTTTCCATGAGGAGATGTAAGATCCACCTGGAAGGTCAACGCTTACTAATATACACCACCAATCAGAGCTTTATGGCATAGTGCCAATATAGGCATTACGAACATTTGAATTCTGAATAAAATGAGCACCTGGAGAAACAAGCTCATCTACTGCAATGAAACGTAAGCGGAACAGCGACACAGCCAGCGAGAACTTGAACTTGTCCGTCATAATAACCCTGACTGACTCTGAGAGAATCTCAATATGAGGATGGTGGAAAACACCCCAAAACAGGAGCGGTTGTTCAGTGCGGTGTGCAGCAAAAACCTGTGAATACGTTTTTGCTTTTGCTTTTGTCTTTAGAGAAAAATAATGTAGTCCATTTAAGGCTACACCATCGCCAAATATGGGAAAAAGTGATGCACTGTGATTACTAATCACTGTGATTATACTTTCCAGATGTACTGTAAATGGTTATGCAAAGCTTCTTCTTTTTTTTTTCCTTAGATCTTGATTCATGTTTCACAAATAGCATTAGTTTAAGGCTTTAAATAGGCCAATCATTGCTCATTGATGACATATGATGACATTGGTATATTTGTGTGGTGCAATGCAGGCTGATCAATGCGGAAGAAAATGTGACATGAAATGTATCCACTGGATGTAAACTGTGAGTTCATTCGCAAAACTACGGGAACTGTCCCCTCAAGTCTTCCAAATTCCAGACAGAGAATTTAAACTGTTGTTTATTTTTTTAATTTACTTTATATTTTTTTTCTCAAGCAGCTTGAAGGCCCCCTCCCCTTTTGCATTGTCCTCATCTTCTACCCCTGTGTGCGTGCAACCCCTCCGCCCTGACGCTGATGATGGTGACACACTGGCCCCTCGAAAAGGCCACAAGTTTATCAGCATTCCTCACATAGTTTTGAAGTCTACAAAGCTGCACTGTAGCATATTTGGCGGCCGCAAAGGTTACAAAGTGAACAAAGGACACACACACACACACACACACACACACAGAAAGAGAGAGAGAGATACAAACACACACAAACCAAGGCAACAAAGTTGTCAAGCCTGTTATGTTGACTGTCATGCAAATGCGTGTCGAAATACCTCAACGTCAAATCCTACTTCTCATTGTGAAATACCTACACTGTCTCTTCTTTTTATTGCCTTATTATTGCCTTAATCTCAGTAAAGTGTATACATTTTGGTTTGTGTGAAAAAGCCCAGCCACCGAGCTTTCAAAGTCATAACAGTGTCATAACAGTGTGTGTATGAGAGAGAGAGAGAGAGAGAGAGAGAGAGAGAGAGAGAGAGAGAGAGAGAGAGAGAGGCGCCGTGCCGTTTCCTTTATTTATTAGGATATTCCGCCCTCTTGTGGTCAACAATGGTAAGTTCAACAACAAGGAGTGAAGTTTACTGTGAAAATAAGCCTAACGATTCAGGTTTCACCCAAACCTCAGCAAGAAATCACTGTAAAAGAAAATAATAATAATAATAATAATAATAATAATAATAATAATAATAATAATAATAATAATAATATATATATATATATATATATATATATATATATATATATATATATATATATATATATATATGGATTGAACCTTTATATATATAGAAAACAGGTTCATGGATACTTTTAGTAGAGAGATGACACTATCTGGATGAATAGTGTTACCACTGAATGGTGGTTTCCCACCATTCAGTGGTAACAGATGAGCCACAACTAATTTAATCCAGAATGGCTTCTCAACTGTGTATGGCTATAGAAACAATCCTGGAAAGGTCCAATTAAAGAAAATAAATAAAAATCCTTTAATTACTTTTCTTGTCAGTGTTTTATTATTTTGTTATAATGGGTTTTCTGACTGGAAGTGATATCCTGGTTCTGGAGCGGTTCTGACTTGGGTCGCTGGAGGGAGATTGCGGTGATGGCATGGAGGACTTCCAACTCCACACACTTGGAGCTTATCACAATGGATGCCCGTTTCTGCTGCACTGATGAAATTAAAAACAAAAACAAAACCTGTTTCACACAATTACAACTCAGCTACAATGAGATAACGAGGTACTATTAGAGTCAACCATCCTCTTCTTCTGCTTAAATGTGCCAATAACCCGTAAGTCTATGATAACATATATATAGTTTCTTCGGATTTGGATCCTTGGAGCTGCTGGACAATCTGTCGATTATTTTTGGTCGACCAAAAACGATGAATTGCTTTTGTTGACTTCTTTCATGTCCACAGGCTTAATTTGCCATGATCCTTCCAAAGCTAACTCAAGATTACATCACATGATTGAGAACCAATGCATGTTTTATTGTGCAGCGGGAAGGACATAAATGATCCAAACACTGGAAGTTCGGTCAACGATTTTAATTTCGATTCCTGTAAAGTTGATTACGATGTTTCCATTGATTATCGAAGAGAGTAAATCCTTTTTGATCTGTCGTTCCGTCATACATAAAGCGTAAAGAAGATTTGACCTCGGTTTTTAAATGGAAACCTGTCAGGGGACATTTTCAATGAGTCTTGGCCCTCACTCTTGCTTGCTTTTTTGTTGTTATTTTTTTTTCGTTCTAATGGAAGCACGCGTCGCTTTAATGACACATGATAGATAAATAAACAAATAAATCATTTGTTATCGGCTCCCCTAAAAACAGATTGGGAGCTGGCAAACGTCCCATGAATTCAGCCTGACCTTGCCGCCATAACTCATCCAGACAACAGATCACGGCGCAGCGGTTATTAAGAGTGTAATCAAATTCATAAACTCGGCCATTCATCATCTTAACGAGCCGCCCGCTTCACCGGCAGTTTCATCTTCACTATTTCACTTGTATTCATTTATTTATTTATTTATCTAATGACAATGGTTGTTTTCGTCAGGGCACGTCTCCAAGGCTTCAGCCATCTTGTCTCCAGGAACCGGTCTGGGTCTCGCTGCAGCTAATTTGGTATAGCACCGGGAATTAGACGGTGACAGAAGAGTTTCCCCGCCAAGTCAGCAGGTCACCACAGCTCAAATATAATGTGTATAAAGCGTCACGGGACCAACATGTGCTCCTGAACCGCGCCCTCAACTCCCTCTGCGTCTCAATTCTTCTGAACGTCGACGGCAGGAGCTTTTGAAATTACAAACAGCGGGGATAAATCTGAGCGAGGCAGCCATTCCTCCTGGTGGAACCAAAAACAAATGGAGACATAACTCCATTAATTATCTGGGAAGCTCTGATATTTAACAGCAAAAAGAAAAACAAATAGTAGATTCACCTCCAAACTCAAGAAAAGCACAAAAATCGTTTTGAGATCTTGAGAAAAAGCAGCTATAGGCTAATTTGGAACAAACTAGCTCATTGTTGAGGCTAACTGTTCAGACCGGCTAAAGCAAACACAAAGCCAGTCTCAGTCTTTACATCCTTGTGGAGAATGTTATCTTTAAAAAAGTCTTTGCTCTTCTCCTTGTTTTGTTTTTGTTTTTTTTCAGAAAGTTTTCACCAATTAAAATGGTTGGGAGGGTTTATCTGTATCCAGCCCACTCTGCCACAGCACCCCTGAATAAAATCTAAGGTGACTCTGGAGGAGCTGCATTGATCCACAGCTCCTCCCACTAGTCAGGAGCACCTCAAATATCGTCTTTTTAAAAAAAAAGTATTTTAGAATAGTCGTGCGTCATTTAGTGCGTTTCACTTTATGAAATGACTGGGAAGAAATGTTGCACTTTATTGCAACATTTTTGTTTTCTTTCAATTGTACTGGCGTAACAGGACACCGCAGAAATTTCCGGTTTATGTGTGGAAGAAAACTGAAGACGGCAGCCGCACAGCGGAACACGGCGGTGGCAGCATCGTGCTGCGGGGGGCGCCGGTCTTACACGGAGACATGGAGGAAGGAGAGAATATGTTAGATGTGGTACTTGCGAAAAACAAAAAAATAAATAAATGAAAGAAGCACAGCACGCAATTGTGATTTTGTTTTTTTAATATTAACAGTATAATTATGCAGCAAAGGAACTTATTTTACAAACGGCTCCAATGCTGCTGTCTCTTTAGCCACGTTTTAATTTTAAAACCACATATAGATTACTTTACACGAAAAAACAAAAAAAAAAAACAATAACTTGTTTCAGATATTTACAGAATTTTTCATTTTTTTATTTAATAGAGACAGAACCAAAGGGAGAAAAACAAATTAATAAAAATAAAACATTCTTTGGGTGTGACCATGCAAAACAATAAATAATGTCCTGACAGTGCTTTGCTAATCAGCGATTAAAAAGCTCCCGTTTTTCTTCCTTATTTTCTTTATTTCATTGTTGCAGAGCCTATGTACACAGCTAAAGCCGCCCCGCTTTACGAAAGCAGCGACTATGATCGAAGGTGCAGCTCGGCGCGGTTGCTACAGTAACGGTTTGCACTCGTCAAATCGCTTCCAACGAAAGCGGATCGCTGAAAACTCAAAACGAAGAAGTGGAATGTGCAACGTTTTCAGTGGAAAGATAAGAATACATAGATCTGCAGTATCCCGGAAAGGACGGAGAAACACTGTACACACAAGACCTCTCTGGTGGTTTTCTTCTTTTTTTTCCCCCCCTCAGCAAGGCCTTAAAAATGAGGTTGACATCAGAAAAGTGAAGTTTTTCTTCTTCTTCTTCTTCTTCTTCTTCTTCTTTTCTTTTTACTTCTTCTGTCCCCCTCAGCAACTCCAGATCTTCCGCGCTCAGGCGACAGCCTGCGGCTCCCACGACTGTCCGGCCGCCTGGGGGCGACACTGTGCGATGACCAGGGGTCCGCTGGCGCTCTGGCTGTCCAGGCAGAGGCCGCTCACCATGTGCTGAAGGGCCGGGCCTTTCGGCTTCCACTTCTGCAAAGACGAGAGAAAAAAAAACAAAAAAACAAAACAAAACCAAATGAAAAAAAAAAAAAAAGAAAGCTGTTTCAGTTTGCACACACACACACCCTCTCTGGTTTGATTTCCATGGTGCGTGTGTGCGTGTGAACGCGTGTGCGTGTGTGAGCACAGGAGGTTCATGTTAGCAGTGAGTAATGCAGCCTGACTCAGACTTGGATTAGAGTAATCGCGTGAATTACTGACTAACAGTTTGCGGAGTGGAAAAGTCACAGAGCATCCAGCTGCAGCAGCAGCAGCAGCAGCTGCAGCAGCAGCAGCAACAGCAGCAGCAACAGCAGCAGCAGGAAGGGGACAGTTTGTTTTAGATGACATCTGTGGATACTAATTGTCATTTTGGGATGTGGTGATTTGCTTATTTGTTTTGCCCTGCTTCTCACTATTCCATTTATAGTATGCCTAACATGTACAAGAAAGCTTAATTACAGATGCCACGATCGATATCTGGTTATACGTTCCAGAGCAAGGAGTTTTTAGGGGACGCCAATAAACTTTTGGGATCATTCTGGCTGCATTCTTCTTATCAGAATTGGGCGAACTCATCTAAATTAGTTGGCCAACTGGTACAGACTCAGCCCTTAAGCATTATTCGTAGGTATTCAACAAGCTTAAAGTCAGGATTGTTCCAAAAGGTTCGTGTTAGCCTGCATGTTTTATTCCAAAAACTAGTGTTTGGGATCAAATTGTGTCCTTGATTTTGTTTTTTGTTTTTATGGAGGCAGTGGCGACCCAAAAGGGTGGGACCAGGGGGGCCACGGCCAACCCTGGAAAAACTGTGGGCCACCCCAATCAATACATATATGTAAAACCCAATAGATAACATAATAAAGAACTACAAATTGGTCTGTCGTAATAAGCAATAAATACGTTTTTCTCTTTTCTCTCCTATGGTACGTTCAGTTCAATTTTTGTAGCTCATTTTTTGTAGGACAATTTTGTTTACAGACACTTTAGAACTCCCTTTATTTTTCATGTGTGTGCATGTTTTTATTATTATTATTATTATTATTTATTTTGGATATTTAAAATGTCTTCCGTTTATTGATCTGAATATAAATCTTCTTCACATGTCAGGTGAAAGAATTTGAAGATAGTCGGTGTTCCAAATTCTAAATTCAAAGTAATACTCCAGTAATTTCAACGGTCCGCTTTAGCTTGATGCTGCCACAGCATTCCACAGTGGGCCGTTACTGACCGTTCATTGCTTTAGTGGCGACTCTTGGGTCAGTGGGTAGAGCAGAAGTTAAGGAGTCATGCAATCCGAACGTTCTGGGTTCAATTCCTGCTTCCTCCTGTTAAAACGCGGACCTCGAATTTCCCGTTGGTCTGCGTACCGCTGCGTGAATGTGGTACAAATCATGCCTAATCATAACTAGAAAAGAATGCTAATAAACTCATTTCATTTAACTACGTGAATTCAGCAGCAGCAGGGTTATTAATACTTTTCCCGCTGGTGATTTATTTCCGCCCCCCCATCAACATTTGTATCTCGACACGGGCTGTCATTTTTTTAAAGGTGTGAAATAACTCAATAAAAGATGTATTTATTTTAAGGTTTTCATTCATCTTTACAACGAATAGCCACTGCTTCGCCACTACCAGACTTCTTTGATAATACTCAGAGTGGCTCCAATCATTAAAAATGACTCCTGAGTGATTACTTCCCGTCCACTCCACACAATTCAGTTTTTCACAAATCTGTTTCTCCCCCTTAAAGCTTCTGAACGTAAAGCGGCGAAGCAGGTTGGAACGGGGGAAAAATGAGCCAGAAGCAGCAGACAGTGAGACAGTTTGTTCCTCACGCCCACAGCCCACGACGGACTCTGCCTCCTGCTTTTAGCTCAATCGATAAGCGGATAGAGGCGCTGAACTGGAGGCACGAGAGTGTTAAGTACAGGTTTACGGAGTCACGTGGAGGACGCCTGCAGCCGAGCCAGGGGTTAACCTCAAAATCCCCGAGAAAGTGTCTCCGCGGATGGGCGTCGGTCAGAGTAAACATGGAGCGCTGCAGGGGCGGGCGGGCGGGCGGGGAGGAGGGATGACCTGTTTGGAGGGGCGGTGCATGTTTGGACAGCAGAACCAGAGACGGAAATGAACTTTAGCTGGGACACAGCTGTGACTTCTGGTGACATGATGGGACATGCAGTGCAGGTTTGGGGACGCGGCATGTAGAATAACACGTTATGTAATAGAGGTGAGCAATACTGGGAAATCTGGTATCGACCCAATGCTAAGCAAAGACACGGCTAGAGTTGCCGATACCAAAACCAATACTAATATTATTTTTTAAAAAGTCTATTATTGAATGATTTGACTTCAGTTAGTTAGAACTGTTATGACGAGGGATGAAACAACTAATCGTATTAATCTTGTTTCATACAATTAGTCATACTAGCCACGATTAATCATATTAATCACGATTAATGCAATTAATCACGATTAATGCAATTATTGTGATTAATTAATCGGCGACTAATGTAGTAATCGGTTGACCATTAACTGGAGCGTATAGAGTCCAAAAAAAGGCCATATTCAAACAAACAACTTAACTCAAACCTACTTTTAAGATTAATCTCAGAAATTTTCTAAAAAGAATATTCCTGAGCCTTATTTCTGAGTAAAAGCCTTTTTATATCTTTTACTTAAAGGTAAAAAAATGTAAAGAAAAACAAAAAGAAACAGAAATTTTGGTATTAATCCAGGAGAGCTCTGGGAAAAAAACATCAGAGTTCAGAGTTGGAAAAATAAAAAAAATTGCAAGAGAGAATTCATAAATTTTGATATGGAGATTTTCTAGAAAAAAGCTTAGCTCAGCATTTTTAAGTTTTTTTTTTTTTTTTTTGCAGAGTTTTTACTTTTGGAGCTTGGAAATTTCCCTGTTTTTCTAGAAACATTTTTCTAGCGGAAACATGCTCCTTTTTTTTTTTCTCTACAGAGAGTGATAACTTCGGAAGAAGAACGGTCAAAAATGTCAGTTGCTGGATGTTAAGAGCCAGTTGAGACCCACCCAAGAAGATTTGCGGTGCCGGCTTATAGCACAGATGCGCCCCCCCCCCGCACTTTTCAGATTTCTGCTCGAAAACCTTTTTCAAAAACACTGAAAACCATTTTGCTTCTACTTTACGACTGCGCCCTCCTTTTAGTTAGCCTGTCAAAAATCCTCAGAAAAACACAAAAAAAGCAAACAAAAAGGATTCTAGTTTAGCGGTTTCGCATGACAAAATGTGAAAAGGTTCAAGGGTTATGAATACTTTATCAAGTTACTGAAGTGTTTACGGTACTTCATTGGTCGGTGTCAGGAGGGTTAACAGACAAAAGCATATTCCTAAGAAATAGGTCAGATGCAGGGGAGGAGTAGCAAAAAAATCTGAAAAGGGAAAACTCGAACTGACCTTGAGACAGGCCAGAGATCTATTGACGAAAACCACTTCAATAGATTACAAGAGAATGTGACTTCTTGGAAGCAAAACGCAGAGAGACGAGGAGGGAGGGGACGATGTCTACTGACTTTTGCACAGCGCTGGATTTAATTATAACAATTTCATTTATGCGCAGCCTTTCATTTTGCAAAGCAGAAAATAAACAATATTTTCTGAAAACCTCCCAGAACGGACTGGTACTTGGAAAAAAAACAACAAAGAAAAAACCCCCCCAAAAAACAGAAAGTGGCTACAAACTATTAACAGTGAGAAAGAAAAGCCAAAAACGTTCCAGCCCGTTTTCCAGGAGAGAGATTACGAAAAGCCCGAGTAATGCCGGTGATGGATGACATGTCTGCTGGCGCGCAGAAAACAGATCAGTGCAGTCCAGAGGAGAATTTTTCTCCCTTCCCCCCTTTTCTTTCGAGGGAATAAGAGACAAAGATGCCAAATGTCTCCATCAGCATTGAGAGGTTGACTGCTGATGGGGAGACGCTCCCAAAAACCTCTGAAAGGATCGAGACGGTCCAGGGGAAGACGACCCGGCGGGATCGATAGACGACGGTTAGGTCGTCTATCGATCACAAACAGACCAAACTCTCTGTTCGTGGAAGTTCGCGTTCAACATTTAGAAAAAGGAAAGAAAGAAAGAGAGAAAGAAAGAAAGAAAGAAGGAAAGGAAATGAGAACAAGGAATGAGCCAGGAGGGGCTGGACTTTTTAAGAGCTCTCGTTCGTCTGCCGCATTTATAAAATCACTCTGCCAGGATCTGCATTAGCAAAATAAGGTCACTGGGTTCAACACGGGTCCTTTGGCAAACCACCTCTTTTCTAAAACCCCGTCATGATTTAACTCCCTGGTGATCAGAAAATAGTCAGAAAATTCTATTTTTCGTTTTGTTTAGTTGATCCATTTGGCAAAAAAAAAAAAAAAATCTGTTGAACAATTGATTTCTGTGCCATTGGCTGAACTTTGTGTTCTTGTTAGTCGTGAACGGTTTTGGCAACTGGCTTTACAGTGATTTAGACTTTGCTCTGGCTTCCTCTGCGACGGCCTATATCTATTGTGACGGAGCAATTCAACACCTGAGAAAGTTTCCAGAGGTTTCCACTGGATGACAGAACAATCTGTTAAACAGAAGCCAAGTCTCGACTAATTGTTGTTTGTCATTTTAACACCGCTGCTGTGTCCAGCAGATTATCTTTGACGTCAGTTTTTTTTTTTTTTTGATTTTGAACGACTTCACTTTCTGAAACCATTTCACAAAAAAATACTTTTTGCATCAAAAGAAACCCGTTTTCATTAAGGTGCATGCATGTTGGAATACAGGACAAAGTGATTAATTGCCACATGCAGTACTGAGGTCCTCAACTAGAGGGCATAAAACAAGTAAGACTAATAGACCATGAGTTTAAGTCAAGATTCAAGTACTTAGGGCATAAGTCGAGCAAGTTGCGAAAAACCCATCGTGTTATTTCTCCGCCTTACCTGTCTGGGCTCTTTGGAGTTGCAGAGTTCCATCTTGACCTTTGACCCCGCCGTGAAGGCAGAAATGGCCAGGCACAGGTCCTGCTGCCGAATCAGCGGCTCCACCAGCTCCCACTTCTGCAAAACCCAGAAACCAGTTGAGGCGACGTCAGCTTGAGTTCGGAGAGGAATCTGTGTTTTTCTCACCAACGGCTCGTTTAAAGTAAAACATCACAGGTGAGGTTCAAGTTTGCATTTTAAATTCCAAGAATAATTGAAGTTAAAAACTCATTTCCCAATGTACTGTAGAGACTTTATGTGAAGTTAAAGCTGCTGTCAGTTTCCTGTAAAAGTTTATGTCACAAAATTTTCCGTATGGCTAGACGATGACAGAAAAACGTATCAGGATATATTTACTGATATCAATAATTATTGATTTGTTTTTGTTTTTTTGTTGTTGTTTCAAATATCTGACGTATTATTTAATCCACAGTTTACACTGCCCAGATTTGCTTTTTTTTATTTTCAAGCAAGTATGAGACAAAGTGGCAAAACCTGAAACAGCTGCTGCGCACGTTAACTCAACAGGTTGTTGCTTGGTAACCAAAGATTTCCCTGGCAACAACTAACATCAGCGAGTTAGCATCAACTGACTCATTAAAGTTGTGAGAGGTCGATCCCCCCAGAATGCCGTGTGGTTCTGGATCGGAGTTCAGTGAAATGAATAAATATTCCACCACGCATATAATCCAATGATATTGATCACATGTCTATTGTTGTTGACTTGTGGTAAATAACGTGTCGCTCTGCACGTGTCCATAAGCTGCATGGTAGCAGAGTTTAGCTGCTGGTAAAGCGGTGTAAGCTGCAGTGTCGCATGTATAGGATCGGATCTTTTATTGTGAAGGAACTGCGGGGACGTTTCCTGGTCCAGAGCTTTCGTTGGCGACCCGTGGAGCGCTGATTTAGCCGACTCACTCCCAAAGCTGACCTATGACGAATGCAGTGTCAGAGATGTCCTGGAAATATCGACTCTGACCGCAGCAGGTTCCTTCGATCAATCCGCTGAACTGAACTGACATGAATACGGTTCAGCAGTGCTGCTGCTCTCCGTTTCTTGAAATAAACTGAATTACCTGAGATGAATCAGTGCTGCATGTTTTTAAATGCCTAAAGATGACTAAAGACACCTTCAATGAGTGATTAATTCGCTTAAATTGCACGTATTTCAGTATTTTGTTGTTATCAATATGATTTGATATAGTGTAAAAGTGAATTGCACCGACACAGCTAATATTTTATCTGTCTGTGTCAGATAATTTAACATTTTTTATGCAAAGAGACTAGAATTGGAATTTTGTTTTGGAATAGAAAGCAAAAGAAAACAGCCCAACAGGATCAATTAAGGAGACCCAGAAAAATCGTAAGTGATGACGCAGCAACGACCGACATTTTGACCTGAAAATGGGTGAAAAAATAATCAAAATGAAAATAAATTTCACTGGAACCATATGTTTCATTTTAAACGGGCAGTATTATGTCTTTTCCGGTCACAGTAACATTTCATAACTATGTTAGTGCCAGCTATAAAAATGCTGTACATATCAGACATGACTTAAAAGAAATTTGACTTTGTAATTTAACATGTCAAAATTGGGTTGCTGTCCCTTTAACATCTTCTGCTCTTTCTGAAACTCCGCCTTCAGGAAGTTGTCCCAACATGGCTCCTCTATTAGCCGTTTAACAGCATTTTTTTTTTACCAGTGCTGAACTGAGAAGTATCAAGAGCTCAACAGATGTGCAGGTCCACCAGGTGTTTGCTAATTGCTGCTGGCTAGTCTGAAGGAGCTGAGTTGGGGAGTTGTGTCGGCGAGCTGCTCTGTGAGGCGGAAGCTTATAAACTGCAGCTCTGAGGAGGAGCTACGTCCTCGAAGGCGGAGCTAGGTCCACCCAGGCGTTTTGCACAGCCGAATGGTTGCCGTGGGAGATTAAAGGATTTCTCAAACATGCGTGAAAGAATCACGGCAACGCTCCAGGCCTGTTCTTGATGAGGGAACAGAAGTCAATCATACTATCCCTTTGAAGCTGAAATTAAAACTACAAAGTACTTTTATAAAGCATCTGCAGTGTCCTGACCTGTGACTGCGGCCTGTTGGTTCCGGCGCCGCGGCACTCCGCCAGTCCGAGGCCGTCCCTCCCGCGGGTCTCCAGACACATGCCGCCTTGTTTCACCACACTGGACACGGCTTCCTGCTCAGGGACCCTGCGGGAACCGGAGACGGCGAGGAGGAAGGCTGATGAAACCGTCTTATTACAAACAATAAAGAGCAGATCGACTCCGGTGATGGATAGCTGTACAGAGTAATTGCTTCGCTCCGCAAGTACTGTGTCTTATTACAGCCCAGCTCTTCTGGACATATACAGTTACTCTGTCAGAGTCCAGTCATTTGGAGCACATGCAGTGGGGAAGAGGTCAGCAGCGTAAGATCCCGACATGAATCGGTTCAAAAGTTCCCACCTGAAATCGGTTACATCTGGGTGACTGATAAAAGATGCAGTTCAGAAATCGGTATTTGGTGGAACAACCAGGAGGTTTTCAACGGGGATCAGTGCAGTGGGCTCCTTCAGAGCTGTGGTGTATGTTTGTCGACATTAGCTGGAGTTCTCAAGATATTTTAAAGAAATATATAAAAGCAAGAGCAAAAAAAAAAACACTGGGAAGAAACTTAACATGTTAAATAAATCAGGAAAGCCTCTCCCTTCCTCTTTTGTCTCACGTCTCTCAGCGGAGAAAAATCCTAAGGTTGTTAGTCCCATGTGGGTTTTTCCTCATAGCTCAGAAAACGTCTTTAAAAAAAACCAACAGAATTGAACTCTTACTTAGCTCACAGTAAAACTCTTGTTTTTTTTTTTTTTTCATTTTCCACCTGCCAAACACAAATGCAGACGAGACGAAATCTTTCCTTTGCTAAATCATCCCACCTCAGCTCGGGGTAGACGTTCTCCATGTACCAACGGAAAGGTTTGCAGTTCAGTTTCCGCCGCAGCGTCAAGCGGTCTGCGATGCTTGGAGATGAAACGCGAGACAGACAAAAAAAAAAAAAAAACAGAGAGAGAGAGAGAGAAAAGAAACAAGGAAAATCATGGACAATGACAGGGAGACACGAGGGAAAGCATCAGCAAACAGAAAAATACAAATCAACCAAGACGACTTCACATCATCAGACGCTTATGATCAAATATGGAGAAACAGATTTTCTTCAGTCTGTCTTTAGAAACAGCTGAGGTTGGTGACTACCCTGAAAATGATGCGTCTACTCATACATACATATATATATAGTAAATAATTGCTCATTGCACATCAGATTTAGGTCAGCCCTTTTAAAAAGCATTACTGTTAGCATTTTTTTTTTTTTTTTAAAGTGTAGCTCACCTGACTAAAATGGGTCAGACTTGTGTGAAACATCACCAGTCCTATTTTTGGGCGGCTGTGTTCACGCTGTGCCACGCACGCACACACACGCACGCACACACACACACACACACACACACACACACACACACACACACACACACACACACACTGAGGGGGAATGATTCCAAGAGACAAACCTGCCAAAGGCTTTGCCCTGAGCAGACGGCCGTGCCGAGTAGTAGTACTGTTTATACTCGTCCATCCACACCTCGGCGGCCCGTCGGGTGTTCCTGCGTCGGCACAGACACAACACCTGCTTAGATGCCATGATTAGAGTGCTGCTGGGTTTCCTGCAGTCAGCTCTAATGACAGTGTATGACAGGGGAGCCTCCGGACATAAAAAAATTAAATAAAAATAAATAAAAAATAAACCCCACCCGGCTTCACCAGAGAGAAAATCTTGTCAGATTCGCGGGCGTTTCAGCAACGTAGAACGAGCGGTGTAATTCGGATGACGCTTTCAGAACAAACGTCTTGTGGTCCATTTCCAACATGTGGATTTGGGCCTTCAGAGACGATGAGTTCACGCCTACATTAACTCTAAATCACATGTGTCAAACTCAAGGCCCGGGGGCCAAATCCGGCCCGCCGTAGCTTTTTATGTGGCCCTCTACAGTGTAGACTAAACACTAAGTGTGATTAAATATTATATTATCAATCATATCAATGCAGTTTTTATCTGTTTACTGCCAATTTATATCAATCAATCCCTCCAGTTTCTTGAGAATTTAGTAGATGTATGATTATAGTCCATGATTCATACAGCCAGTAAATAAACAGTCACATTTATTATTAGTTCCTGAAGGGACTGAAAAGATCTTCAATAATATTACGTAATTTTAAGAATTAATTGACATATTAACAGTTTGTGAACAGGTTTTATCAACACATTCTGGCACAACCGGCCCTTTAAGAGCCTTCATGATCTTGATTTGGCCCAAAACGAAAATGAGTTTGACACACCTGCTCTAAGTGGTGAAAAACTAAGACTCATCCATGCGGACTCGATTGTTGGTGTCGTCTGCTCCGTGTCACTTTGAGAACTCAGGCTTTTGGTTTATGTTGGCAGCAGATGAGAAACGAGCAGGAAGAACGGAAGTAGAAATGCACCAGTCAGAGTGGGGAGGCCAATTTCTGACATACGTCAAGGTTTGACCCGCCAAAACTGATTTTAGACTATTAAAGTTTCTGGTTTAAAGAGTTTATATTACATATATATGGATAATATATGTAAAACTCTTGTTACAAAAACATTGTATTTTTTTTCCTGTATTATCTGTAAATGTGTGAACAGTCATTAAAAGATTCTCGTTTGTTTTTCTATACAAATGCAAAACACATTTCCTCGCGTTCCTGCTCTGACCGACAATTAATTATTTAGGATCGGAGTGGAAGTGACATCGTATTACGTTGGCAGGTCAGCAAATGTATGAAAGGGTTTTGTATATTTAAAAAACAACTGGCTGGTGAAGGTTCAGGATTTGCCCAAATGAAAAATCGTCTGACTGCATTAGATTGACTGCGTTGCACAGAACAAGACTAGACAAAACTACATCGGCAAATAAAACCAATGATCAAAAACAACACATTCAAGATGAGGGATGAACAGGTTCTGCAGCTCATTTAAATGTGTCTGTTTGTGTCACAGATCACAGAACTGAGCGCCTCGGCGGCTCTCAGGCGATGCTGCAGCTGGACAGCCGGCCCGCGCACTCACTTGATGTAGGTGAGAGCGTTGCCCTCTGGGAAGTCGTACGGGTGGCGTTTCCTGAACACGTGGCCCACGCGGCTGCAGGGCAGGATCTCCAGGCTTCCTCCGCACATCCAGACCCGGAACGAGAGCTCTGCGCGAGGACGGGCACGGCTTTATCAGTCTGATTCACCTCACCCAACAACCGAAGAACTGCATCGTGGTGAAATGCCCCGGGCCGAAATCCCCCCAGCGAGACGCAAGGCAGATTTTTAGCGTTGTGAAGTCAATCGCTTGTTGATACTTTTTTGTCTTTTCCCAGCATCCAAATGAGTGGAGGGGGTAAGTCAAGACTGAAAGGCATTGTCACTTTTTTCTTTCGGTCATCATTTTACGCGTAGCAAGGCCTGCCACCATAAACAATGAATCAGTTAATCACGTGATGCATTCAAAGAAACTAAATCATTTTCACTTGCTTGACTTGACGTTTTTCTCTTTTTTTTTTTTTTTTTACCAAAAAGTTTCAGTTGGTTTTAAATTTTTTTTTTTTTTGGGAAAAAATTTTTGGATGACAAAAGTCTTCAGCTTGGTGTTTTGTTCTCAAAGAGACTTCATAATTAATTTAATCTGTCGTTTCTGCTGTATTCCTCCATTTATTTTGGATATTTAAAAAATCTGCCAGTTCCAGTGTTTAAATGTTCACTAGAATTTAATAGCTGTTGATCCTTGGGAAAGCGTCCCTGCATTATTGCGACATTATTGCTATTATATTACTTGAAAATGGTCTCAATACATCAATGTTATCGTTTATCGCAATAAGTTCTGGGGCAATTTATCGTCCAGCAAAGTGAGTTATCGTGACAGTCTGTCAGTAGAAATAACAGATTTCTGATATTTCTGCAGACATTTGGCTGAGCTGTAATCTGTTCTGCTTATAATAATGATTGTGCAACAAACTATTGATTTATATGCATAGCAATACATGTCAAAGTGACGCTTTTGAAGTAATAATACTTTCTGCTAGTTTAAATGTAGCATCCTGTTCCTGCCTGTAATAGCTCAGGTATAGGTAATAACTCATAAATCGATTAATTGAATTATAATAAAATGAGTTCAAAAATTTCCATTTGGATGATTTATCACTTTTCTCTTTTCGACCAAAAACTGGCTGGTAAAGATCTTCTGCCTGGTTCTTTGGTCTCGACTATTTCTTTTTTTTTGTTTTTTCCAAAAAAGAGAAGAAATAAAAAGATCCACTAAAATTAAGTCCGCTCACTGGAAAAGATTCACATAAAAAAAAAAAAAAACAACGGCGGAAGCGATGCTCACCAAAGTTCTCCCCGCCCCAGATGTCCATGTGAGTGTCGTACTGGCCCAGATGGTTGAACCAGCTCTTGTCCATGACGAAGATCCCACCAGCGATGACTGGAGTCCTGTGGAAACGGAAGGACAAGCACGAGTTTTCGCCTTTATTAATGTCAACAAAGAGTTTTGGAAATGTGCATTTAATCGCTACCAAAACAGAAAGGAGCGACTCAAAATGGCTTTAACAAACTGAACTGACGTTTTCTTCACAAAGATAATTGCTGAGGTTTCCCCTTCCGGCTAATGCGTTGGACGCTCCAGAGCAGCAACCTGCTAAATTTGGTTGATGCTAGTTAACCCTTAAAAATCAGTAAGGAGATTAGCTCCTCACAAACCGGCTGCGCCCTTCGACTATATTTAAAAACCTGAAGTGTTAAAAACGTAAATCCGTTTAAAACGATCGTATGTGTGCATGGTGCATCTCCGGGTTTGAATGAGTTCAGAACGTAGAGGCAGACGCCAGAGACGGCGGTACCTTATGGGCTGCGTCGGGTCGCTTCGCGCCATTTTCTGCTCAATGGGAATCTGCTCCCATTTGAAGTGGAGGCTCCAGTCGAACCCTGACATGAAAGAGGCAGCATGAATGGAGCGGGGAAGCAAAGAATACATCAACAGATAAAAGGAAAAAAACATATTGAGTGTTTAGTCACATCCTGTAACTCATGATGACTCGATTGTAGCAACAGGAGCAAATCGATCCAACCTGGTAAACTGTGTTTAACATCATCCATGTCTATCAGAGCCGAATGTTGGTGCACCAAATCTGGTAAGAACCTGGAAAGTTTGGAAGTGTGTTTAACAATTCTTGCAGTAGAGTATCTGTAAGGTCAGACACTGATGTTGGCTTGGGGCCTAAAGTATTCTAAAAAAAAGCTCTTATCAGGATTGTGGTCAGTTTACCAACATTACTCACTCTTAACCATGTTGACTTTGTTTTGGGCCAACTCCAGATTTTAAACAAGTGGTCACAGAAGAGACTGGGACACCTGATTTCTTTTGGTAATGTAGCATAAACGGGGGTAAAAGACGTTGCACTGTCGCCTTCGTGTGTGTTGCCTTGTTGTGGGTTCTGACCTCCTCTGAGGTCAGCAGATGCAGCCAAGTAGGCAAAGTTATCCAAGCTGATCACGTCGATGATGGGGCTGACCACTCGCGTGTGATCCTGGAAGAAACAGCAGAAATGACACAGAGAGATCCTGAGACGATTCCGAACCCAGAGAAATGTTACATTCGACAGCAACACACAAACGACACATTCTCAAAGCTTTCATTTTCCAACTTATGAGGCAATACTCTGTACTAGGAGCACAGCAGGAATGGATTAGGTCAAGCTCTCTTTTATTTATTTATTTTTTTTACTGGTTTTCACAGCGATTTGTTAACAAAACCGAAACTTTTTATTTCATTATTATTCGCGGAGTCACATCTGTGAAGCGTTAAACCACCTCCCGCTGCAAAGGCGCAACCCGATCCCCAAAGTGAACGCGCCAGATGAGGGAACCGCTGGCTCCTGCTGGTTCTGCGAGTGTTTGCGAAGGCGACGCGCGCGCGCGCTGTTGTTTGTGCAGGAGTCGGCCGTGTCGGTGTGTGTTTGACTTGAACGGCTTAACGTCGACTCCGAACGAACAGCTGCTCTCAATTCGAGCTGTCCGCCTCGTTCTGTCACATGCAACCCGGTGCATGAAGTGGACCGCTTGGTACCGAGCAGTGCTGATGTTTTGGTTTTTTTTTCCTTTCGCACAGCTTCTCTGAACCCACCTGTAGTTAGCACAAGGATCAGCTGAGCCTTTCTCAATTACAAGACCAAACAATTCATTTTATGGCCACAAAGTTTGGTAGATTATGTGGAACTCAGTAGACCCGACTGTCCACTCTCTTATTATAGACACACTTAGAAGATTTTAGTAGTGTTCTCCATCAGTTTAAAAATTTAATCTTTAATTAGATTGTTAATTACACTCTGGTGATGTCATGCCTGATTTTGTAACTTTGACATATAAACATGCATGCAGATGTGGTTCGTGTAGAAACGCCGCCCGCCTCCTGCTGGACTCCAACCAATTAAAATTTGAGCAATTGTCAGATTTTTTTTTTTCTTTTTGAGTCTGTAGTAATATTAACACGTTCAATTTTTCAGATTAATTGCGTTTGCAGCCGTAATTTTTAGTTTGTGTATTTTTATTTCTTTCTTTGCTTCTTACTATTTATTTTTTCTTTCATATGGTAAGAAAAGGCACGGGTCAAAACTTCACTTTTCTTCTTAAGTATTGATACGATACTGTGACCATATGTTTTGTGAAATTTGTTTCCTACAAAAATAAAATAATAATAAAAAAAAAAAACATTCAGTGGCTGAATTGGTCGAAGACTGATGACGTCACAGGAATTCTACGAAGGTATCGCTCGCGCTGCTAGGCTTTTTGTCAGCATAGCTTGTAAGCTATGCTAACAAAAGCATAGCATAGCATATTCTACTCCAGTAGAGTAGCATATACTCTACTGGACGCCTAGCCATCGTCCCGTTGCTAGGCGACGGGACGATGGCGAGGTAAGGGGAAAAAAAAGATCTGAAAACTGGATATTTTCTGTATGAAGACGTGAACTGTCTGTACCCTAATACGTCCACACAAAACCATAACCGTCTTTGTGAGCAGATTTTATAATTCCAACAGGACATTTGAAGCGTAAATGTTACAATTCTTCCTCTTTCTTATCAAATTCAGCCTAATAATGTCCTTACTACAAAAAAACAAAAAACTACAAAAAAAACAAAAATGTTTTTTTTGCCTAAAAACATTTCTGTTTTTAGGCAAAAATGTAAATATCTGGACTTGTTTCACAAGTTGTCCCCAAACCGGGTTCAGAAAACCGCTGTATGGAAGATAAGTGGATCAAAAATGAAATTATAATTTATCAGTCTTTAATCTGTGCAAAGCACACGGTCAAAGAAAAGCATCAATGAAAACTAATCTGCCTGCAAATTTACCACAAAGCTTCAAAATGATTCTTCACTGCCTTAAAGTCTCTCCATCTTACGGGAAGCAAAGACTGCCACAATTTCATAACATAAGTGGGCAATTATTAATTCCTGGCATTTAATTAAATTAAAGCCGTTTGAGTCATTGTGGTGAATTATTAATCAGCAGCGGTCGCCATGTGGAGACAAACAATGTCTTTTGGCTCCCACTCTTAAAACCCGAAGCTGTAATTTCAGGGGAACAAATGGGCTTCGGGACCAGATGGCGTCAATATGAGGATGTAGTGAATTATCACTGAGCTCTCATGAATGCTCGGTCTGAGAGGCCGCAACGAAAGCTGAATGAGTCAGAGCAGCTCACAGCACAAGACGAGCTCACCGAAAAGCAAACGACGTGAACGCACCCATGCTGTGACTTTAAAACAAAAGGGGTTTTGTGTTTGAAAAGCGCTTCTACGGCACACGAAGGCCTGCAATATGTGGATGATGTTCGGTGGAGAATTTATCCAGCTGGAAAGTGACACATTTCAGCTGGTTTAGAAAGCAGTTAGTCTGCTTAGAGACGATGAAAAACATGGATTCCTTTGTGTTACCCTACAATAAATATTGTGTTCCCTCGCAATAAAACTGACAAATACACACTGGTCTAGTTTGTGCACAAACTAGACCAGTGACCAGTCACAAATGTCAATTTAAAACTGCACATATGTTCAACCTTACAGAGTCTCGGTGAAAACGTGTTGCAGCGGAAGCTGGTTGAAAACCGATCCATGCCTGTTTGTGTTTGTTTGTGCGAGGCGGAGATGGGAACGGCCCTTCAGCAACACGAAAAAGACACAACCAAAAAAACACCAGCACATTTCCTGGTGGACGTGACGCAAACATAATCGAAATAGTTCTGATGAATTTTTTTCTTTTTTTTCTTTCCTCCATTCGGAAATGTTCCGTTTATGTCTTAGAGAAAGGATGGGGAGCCCATGTTTGACCCGTTTGGCATTTTGCACATATGTTCCTGGTGCATTTGTATCCTCAAGAAATAAGAGGAAAAAACTTCAGGTGACTCACAAACGAGACATTAACACACGTGTGAATGCCACAGAAAGAACTTATATTGAATACTTTCAGTATTGAAGATGACGCAAGAACCGACTGGTTAATACCTTAATGAGAAAAAAAAAGCCAAATCTATTATGAGGTTTATATCTATTAAGGAACTCTGAAAAAAACGACACGTTTTGGCACAAAGAAGGGCGAATAAATACAGTTTTTTGAATGTCTCTGACAATGTACGGTAAAAAGTAACAGTTTTTATTGCCTTGTGAGATGGATATGAGAAGCAATCTCCCTCGACCGTAAATGGAGAAGGCCGTAATAACCCGTGCACAGAGAGAAAAGAATTGGAGGGAATATTAAATTATCCCGCTCATACGTAAGCAATGATGTTCTCACTCCATGGTTCCATCGCTCTCCATCAAGACGACGAAATGACTTCCTCTTCTGGGTGTAGAAGAGGAAGTCAGTTCTCTGTGCTGCCGCTTCGCGCTCCCTCAGAAACAGGGAACGACTCGCAGACCAAATGTCCTTGAGGAGTCACATTGGAAATGGCGGCGAAAATAAAAACGCAACTACTTAATGGAAAGCGGCTGGTCTTGCATTTCGATGTGTAATCCTGGGTAGTCTACTTTGGATGCGATGTTAGTGTCCCTGGTGGGCTGCATAACTTAATTTGCAGGATGCATTGAATAGGAAGAATCTGTCGGCTGCACTAACAAAGGCTGGTTTTGATCACAAAACGAGCCGGCGAGCTGCCAGCAGCAAGAGTAAACACCGACTGAGCGCAGTGCGACGCGGCACAAACAGTAAGCGCACGCTGGGAAGGTTTTTGCTTCCAGATTTCTAACATTTAGCTTCTTCTTCTCATATGTCAGCTTCCAAAAGGGAACATTGGCAAGTCTGTGCATCAGTTTACTGCAGCTGGGGTGTTTTCACTCCTGACAGTCCAGTGGACTGTGTTCAACTGGGGACCAAAGCTGCAACGTTTTCAGCTGGAGGGATTTACTTTCTCGCTGCACCGTGTCAAACAAAACAGTGAAAAAGCTGTTTCCCTCCTCACCTGTGGAGGCGCTATACCAAGAACTACTAAACGAAACAACACAAAAACCTCAGAAGAAGACATAAGCGCAATTTTCTTCTTTAAAAATTTTAAACAGAAATGCAACCAGATTGTAGGATTTCTCATGCTGGCATTAGACTTGGGTGTGTTTATGTTGTATTTACCCAGAATGCCATGCACTGTAGTCTGCTTCCTGCTTTTGGAGCGGTGCTTACACCCAACCGCACCAGAATTGACTTTATCTGAACCGAAAACTAGGATTGTAGGCGGACCAGAGTTCCCTTTGACCGTTAAATATCTATCCTGAAAAGCAGCTCAAGTACGACACGCCGTGAGGGCAGAGTGACGGTGAATTCATCCTGCGTCAAACAGAAACAAACGAATCTGGTTTTGTACCTCCTTGACTCTCTGGATCATCGGCTGCAGCCAGTCGGCGTTGACCTCGCAGTGGCTGTCCAAGAAGGTCAGAATGGTGGCCGAGGCCGTGTTGGCTCCTCTCACTCGTGATCGGATCAAGCCTGCCGGAAAACACATGACGCAGACACTTAAAGGTTAGAAACTCTCCAGCAGGTTACTAATATTTAACACAGAGGAAAACATGAAACATGAAACTTGAACACACACACAGGGCTGTCACAAAACGATACAGCGTCCCAGAAAGTATTGCGATAAATGATAATATCGTCATTTTGACTTCATTTTCAAGTGATACTAATGGTATAATAATGCAAATCTCTCAAAGATCAACAAACTCTAAGAGACATTTAACACTGGAAGTTGAAGACGTTTTAAATATCCAAATTAACAAACAAAAGAGAAACAAACAAGCCGAACAAATTTTGGAGTCTTTGCAAACAGACTGCCGGTCAGAAAGGAACTGGTTGAGACAAACGCAGCAGATTTTTATCATCCAACCTTTTTAAGAAAGAGAGAAAGAGAGAGAGCCAAGAGAAAAACCAATCATCCAAATGATCATTGAGTTATTAAGCTAGCAAAGCTCATGGACTTATTCTTTAAACTTCTAAATCTTTGTCTGTAATGAATCAACAAGAAGTTGGAAATGTTAGCAGCCTTTTTAGCGGTTTCCTAGGGGACACACACACACACACACACACACACACACACACACACACACACACACACCCCCACACACACACACACACACACACACACACACAGGAACCCTTGTGTATAGCCAGCAATGCTAGCTGCTGCTAATTATGTTAATAGCTGACGTAAGTAGCGATGGTCCTCTCTCGGAACTGTGGTTTCACATGTGGCGTCTCGAGAAGCAAATGCAAACATGCGGTGTAATCGTGTCATTACTGATCTCCAAAGCACTCGACTGCTTCCCTTAAACCGTCTCATTAGCTTAGCCTGTTAGATGGATCATTTAGCACAAATGGGCCAGAGTGGCACACTGGTAGGGGTTATTATTTTGTTCCGAATGAACTGAAAGCGAAAACATTCCCACCCAGTCCCATGTGAATGCTCCACCGGCTTGTATTTGTAGAATACGTCTTATGAATGCAGCAGCATTTCTGAAGATTTCATAACCCATAATAAAACTGAGGCGAACGCAAGAAGGGCTAAATATCCAAACCAGAAGGAGCCGCCATCACCTCTGCTCCAAACATCCATAATTAACCTGCACTCGAGGCATGAAGGGTAGAACAAAATGGATTTGGAGCAGTAATTATGATCATTAACAGCAGGTCGGAGAAAAGTAAGAAAGTGGAACTTGGCTGTACGAATCAGTATCTCTTGGCTCGCGAATAAAGTTGAGCCAAACTAATTAATCATGTTGTGTTCAGCGAATTTGTCACAAAGCCTGCAACTTTGCTTGTTAATTAGACGAGTGTCTTCAGAGGATTTCCGTGGGTAAGTTTTGGCATGTTTGGTATAAATTCCCCATTACGAAAATAAATAAATAAATAAATGAACCATTAATTCTTCCCATCTTTTCACTTTCTCTCCAGTGTCAACTTAATGTCGCAGGAATGGATCTCGTGTTTAGTTGATGAAAATGGACGCCTAGTTAAGATGGATTCACGCTGAAGACAGGAAATCAGTTCCTCCGACTGGTCAAAATGTGTTTTTCAGAAATCCCACAGAGAATATTTCACGAGTGACACTTGAGCGTAGGGAAAGTATCTGCATGACAAAATATGGAATAAACAAAACCCTCACCTAGCTACAAACTGTTCTTTTAATCCTCCAGATGGCACTTTGTTTTGCAAAGTGCGCAAAGTTTGACCCTCCTCTCTTTCCATAGGTCCTCCACTCAAGCCGCCCGGCAGATTTGGGTCGCCAGGAACGAAAATTGTTTTACTCAGTAAACAGCTTTTTCGAACTGCTGATCTCTAAATCAACCATCTCCACCACTTCTTATTGAAAAAAAAAACCCCTCTCATGTCAGTTCCTATTAAACCTAATTGACTTTCTGGTAAAAAAAAAAAAAAATGAAAAATGAAAAAATTTCTGTGATATCTACGCATTACATAAGCTGGCACAGGCTTTGAAGATCAAACAGCCTTTAGACATGAAAGCGATTAACTGGATTAGCCTGAGCTAAATACCAGAATGTCTCCCCTTTTTTCCACGCCGGTGAAATAAATGGATTGTTAACAAGATGTCGTTTAAGCTGGCGGGGAGGTGGATGTATTTCAAAAGATGTCATGTTAAAAACAAGACATTAATAAAGCTGCTTCTTCAATTATGGTCATTTATTTCAACGTGGAATTCCCTGCAGAGCGGCACAGTTAGGTTTTCTAAAAAGGCTATAAATAGTTCATATCTTATTGACAGGAAAACTCTCTTGGCCTCTTCTTTTAGAGTAAATCCAGATTGGATTAGTCCCGGATGATTGAAGTGTGAGAGAGGCCAAGACCTGTGCGACCTTTGTGACCCTTTAAACCGTTGTCATGTTTACATTGACTGGTTATTCACAGTACATGGGAGGCCGGAGGCGGTGCGCCGCTGATCGTCTTCCCTGTGTACTGAAACGCCTTACACCAAACTCGGGGCCCGCGGGCCAAATCCGGACCACCAGAACTTTTTATGTGGCCCTGAGAGACGCATAAATAAAACCTTCCAAGGACAACTGTAGGCTTAAATATTATTTCATCAATCAAATCAAAGCCGTTTTTATCTGTTTAGTGGGGAATTATGTTAATCAGTCTCTCCGGCTTTTTTTTTTTTCTATTGGAGAAATTTCCACTAAATCAACAGTTCACTGCAAATGTTTAAGCAAGAATGGTCAAAAATGTCGGGTTCAAGTGACTCCTAACTCCCACCTGCAGGTGGCAGTACTTCTTTCTCAACCTTACTTGTCAATTTGTGGTCCGTGATAAACTCGGAAAGTAGCTGAAAGACACATTTACCGTCATAGAAAGACGCAAATATTGCAAGATTTCCGGCAAATATTTCAAATTTGTGCTACTTTGAAAAAAAAAAAAAAAAACACAAAATCAATTGTGAAATCCTGGAATATTGAACAAATGTGAAAATTTGTTCAACGTTATTTGATTTTAAGACGTACTTATTGAATGCAGATACAGCTACTTATTATCTCAGCAGTTCATGTATTTTTTTTTTTTTTTAAAAAGGATTTTACATGTATTCTACATCCAGGCACAACTGGCCCTTTAAGAACATTCACATGGCCCAAAAGGAAAATGCTTCTCATGCTGCGCGCCTCCTGTGTGTCCACGTCTCACACGTGAAGTTCACTAGTGATCCTTTTATAAACTCGGAAAATCTTGAACTCGTCAAATCAATGTATAGTGTTTTCCTGCTTCATCAAGTTAAAAGTAAAAAGATTCTTTAACTATTTCTGTTGACACACATAATTTTATTTTTGCTATCGTTTAAGCAGAAAAACAAAAACAAGTTTCTAAAGGGAGCTTTGCTCAGCGTGGCTCGCAGCAGGTTGGCAGATTTTGTTTTTTACTCAAACTAATGAGGGTTTTACAAAATAATGAGTCCCATCTTGTTCCGATGGTGCAGAGTTAAACCGGCTGCTTAACCAGATTCTCTCCCCCGTGGAGTTATTGGCGCTTTCAGATTTTATGAGGCAGTCGGACATGAACAAGCACATGATTGCGCAGGGAAACTTTCTGGCCTTCATGAAAAAAATGCTCCCTGAACATTCCCGTAATGAGCAATGGCGGTGGCGGAATCATGCTGTGGGGATAACCTTTCTGCAGCAGACACAGGGAAGCCGGTTAAGGGGATATGGTTGGGTTTGTTGGGTTTTTAAACACAATTAAATGGAATCAAATCAAAATTATTATCACGATTAAAAAAAAAAGTATCACAATAAATTTTAAACGATACGATAATTGCCGAGCCGCTGTCAGAGTTGAGGGGAAGATGAATGTAGCTAAACAGAGGAAACCTCCGCTAGCGAAGACTAAAACGTGCAGCGAGAGCTACGTTAGCACGAACTTAATCACGTTAGAGCAGCCTCAACAGTTTGAGAGCTGAAATGGAAACGAAAATAAAGCTTTTTTTTTTTTTTTTTGCACCAACACCAAAAGTGAAACACATTTTGTGCTCAGCAGCTGTTTTGTGTCTCATTGACAAAAGCCTGCCTTGTTGTGTTAGCGCTCGCTAACCTCTGGCACAGTGCGACGCATTAAATGAGAGAAACTCAATGATGCCTGAAGCTGTGAAGCTATTTAAAGCTCAAATCAATTCACCGGCAGATGAAGTGACCATGTTTTTTTTTTTTCCTTCTTCTTCTTCTGCTGTTGTGGGCGGGAGAAAAAAAAAAGTGAAAACAGTAATCTGCCTTGAACATTTTTTATCGGTAGAAGAGCCGTGAAAGATTTAGCTCACGCTCGAAGCTTTAGCTCTCTGCCCCGGATTTTTAAAGCTGGCGGGAAAGGAAATCTTTAAGATAAGCTTGATCTGGTCGGCTGTGACCGCCGGTTGGACGGCGCTGGCCTGAATCCGACGTGCTTCTGCTTCGTCAGCATGTGCTTCATAAGCCCAAACAAATGCTCAGTTTAGCTGTGAGCAGGCAGCACAGGCAGAAAAAGAAAAAAAAACCAGAAACTTTCCTCCTGGCTCCGAACTCCAGCGGTTTTAACGTTTGACCTCAACTAATTCATCCGAGCGGTTCCCATAATGCAGCAGGACACGTAAGAGGAGACCTGGAACCTCTCGGTACTGTACATGTGACACCAAAAGCCAGGTTGCTTTTCACTTATTTAAACAGACAGGAGGCTGTGGGACAACATGAAGTCACTGCTGGTAGCTTCAGCCTCAAAATGAGAAACGTACAAAGAGCTGTTGTCCTTCTATTTTATTTTATTTTGGGTTTTTTTTTACTTTCCAGTCGTGTGCTGTCATGGATCAACAGAACCATTTTCCACACTCCTGATGAGAAACACTGCTGGCTTGGTCAGCTTGGTCCACCTAAAGGCGGACATGTTTCTAGCTCAGGTTTAGTCAGATTAAACGGAGAACGTCCGCGAACATCAGTTTTTATGTCTTGCCATGAACCCATTTGGATTTGGATCAGGATCACAAAACGTACATTTTTCACGCTGTCACTTAAATCGTGGCAATTTTATTCATAGCTTATGCTTTTATATATTTATTCGTTTTGTCTATTATGGCTCATCTTATCTTTGCTTTATTGATTTATTTCAGACAATTTATTTAATTTCTAACATGGGAAAATGATCTTATTATGAGTGAGGTAATCTAGTACTTTTTCATCAATATTCAGTAATTATTGACTTTTACTTCCTGAAATATCACGCTTGCGTTATTTCAAGGCGTGCTACGATATTTGCACGAGAAACCGGACTGAATTTATTTGATGATATTTTGTGTTTTTGCGGTGTACGTTCCCCACTGGACCCTTTCGCAGAGTTTGGAGTCTCATCCCAGTCTTCCCACTCACCCTCTCGCCTGCTGTTCCTCAGGCAGCGCACTTTGGGGATCTGGGAGAGCAGCTGGCAGTCCTCAGCTGGAGGAGGAGAGCAGAGGAGATGACATGTTATGTTTGGAGGCCAAACACACGCACACACACACAGGCACGCACACACACAGAGGAAAACACATCTCTCTTTATCGCCTCTGTCAGTCACTCGGTCCCACAAGCACAGCGCACAAAGCCACGCGACCAGCAAAGCCTTCATTCTTGGTGAAAACTCGATGCCCAGACAGACACAACCGTGTGCACGAGCAGAAGAGTTTCGTCCTGCTGCATCAACTCGCCTCGCTGGGCTGTTTTCCATAAACAAATTCAACTCGTCTCTGACCGGACAGAAGCTGCCGCAGACCTTTTCGTCGCTGCGGGACGAGCGGCTTTGCAAACACGGGCGCCGACGCACACTCCTGCCCTTTTGAGGATTAGTATCAGGAGCGGAGAGTGAGTGTGATCTCACTGAGGGATTGTGGGTAGATCTAGCACCCCCCCTCCACCCCGTCACACACACACACATTCACGCACACACACACTCACACACACTCACACACACACACACCTCCCCCTCCCATCTCAGCCTTATGGTCGCAGACTGAAGCTCGACAACTTGTAATCCTCTTTGATTAAACAACGTCGCTCGTACAAACACGTTTGTTTGTATTTACAGGACATGGTCGTGTCGCAGGGGACGGGCGTGTGTGTGTCTGAGAGATTGAGCGTGGGACAGCAGGTGTGTGTGTGTGTGTGTGTGTGTGTGTGTGTGTGTGTGTGTGTGTGTGTGTGTGTAAACATGTCTATATGGGGGACTAATCACTCAGGGTAGATGAGAGGAAAGCCGTGGGTCACACCCACAGAGCAGATGTTGAATTTCAGACAGATTAAGTGTGTGTGAGCGTCCGTTTTTGAGCGCTTGTGTCTGTTTCGTCGATGCTGGATACAAGTTATACCTTTTCGCACATTGCCATGTTTAAAGGTTTTCCAAAATAAAATCTATTATAGGTCCATCAAAAACATCTACTGTCAAGTTATCTCGTGTAATTAAAGACAGATCAGTTTTTCCTAATTGGACATCCTGAGGGGCCTCACATTGAAATCCAACATGGAGGTCAATGTAGGAGTATATGTGTCTTATTAGCACTTCTGATGGTTTATTTGTAATAAGATTAGTCACATTCACAGTGATGGCACATTTAGCAAAGCCAATTTTTTCCTAACATACAATGTGGGAACCCTGATAGCGCAGCATCTTACAGTGAAAGTATTTCAAGGGTGGAGAGAAGCAGAGAAATTAGCATGCTAACCCCTCATGTCGTATGTTTATCGTATTTCCCATTCGCCACTTGAATTTCAGGTCGACGGCCATTTTGAAGGGTGGCCTTTTAAGCCAATTCTTGTCATAAGATGCTACTCATCTTCAACCAACTTTGCTAAAAAAAAAAAGCTTTGCTACCTTTCCTAGCAAAGTTAGCAAAGTTAGCCAACCTGAGCTGACTTCGCCGTTTGCGAGTCTCACACCAAGAGAAGGAGACGAAGACGCGTTACACAGACAGAGAGAGAGACGGTCGTCTTCATGGCTAACGTTAGCCGCTGCTATACTTTTATTATGCGTTTAGAAGTGTCGAGCTAGTTTGCGTTTTTAAATTTAGCGGTTTAGCATTAGTTTCTGCTCCCGTTTTACGCATGTGTGATGGAGTTGAAACGACTTTTCAAACTGTTTTTGCCTGTTGTGAATTGCCGCAATGTAAATAAACTGAATTAAATTGCTTTGCAGATGAAACGTTCACTGCTTGGAAAAGCCCCCACGGAATATTTTTGATTGCAATCAAGAGGAGGTGATCATTTTAATCCGGTTGTACAAAACACCTGTCCTGTTTATTGCTTGTATACTAAATTAGGCGCTATTTTAATTATTTCCTGTCGCTAGCGACGTTCCTCGAGGCTCTGCCGTAAATCTCCTTCCTCTGGTATCATCCACAAAATTTCATAGATTTATAATTATTTCACCTCAAACCGAGTTAACATGAGGTTTTCCTCATCTGAGTAAAAATCATTTCTTGTCAAATTCAACAACTCTCGTTTGGTCTAAGTATTGAACAGTCGTATGGTTTTATATTCTCGCCTGATCTGTAAACTGCTATTTTTCCTGAGCAACCTTGGCGCGGTCTATTCTTGTCCCAGTGAAACTGGACGTAAATGAGCTTGTCTGCACGCAGAGTAAAGATCAGCGTCCTTCACTGAGGACAAAGCGCGCATAGTTAAGGCGAGCCTTGATGGGATTACCCTCGGCCGGGACAGGCCGTAACGCTGTTGCTGACCGTCATCGCGCTCCGCCACCTTCTTCGCCTGTCTGACTGCCAGCTCCCATCTATTGACCAACAAGCTCACACTCTCACTGCCAGGGCTGAAAACCTCCGGTGCTCTCCGGTGACCCCGGGGATCATTGACCCCCTGCAGCCTGTGCGAAGGTCGCATGGAAAACGTTTTGAGTTTCATGGCGGTGAAATCGTCAGAAAAAGACGCGCACCTCGACTTTCAAGGTGCTATTTAGATCACTGTGTGTGTTTCGACGGGTCACTTTGCATTTTCACAAGCATCTTAAAGGTTGAGTTGAAATGAACTAAAATGTTGTATAAGGCACGAAGAAACACTTTACTAGATTAGTTTCGATACCAAGAAAATAAAATACAACACGAACATAAAAAAAAAGAATTTCAAGACGAAACTGAACTCAAGTAGGAATTGTACCACTTTAGCATGATGCGATACCGATACAGGTTTGGTATCGATGTTATCAATATTCCGGATCGATCCGCAAACCTCTGACGTAAAGGAAATGTATGCAGACTGCTTAGAAAAGTAATATAACAATCATCAAAAACATTCTGTCTGATTGTTTTTGCATTAGACAAGTCGAATTGAGAAAGAAAAGATTATTAGACCACGAAAGTGTATTGGATACAGTGCAAAGACCGATCAATCGGAAAAAAACCCCATTAATTAAAATCGTTTAATTCTGAGACGATCATTGATTGCATTGATTGATCTTTGGTCGTTATTGAGGCTGATTGTGATTGTTGTTTATTGCAGCTTAATCCTGCTGCAGCCACAACTGCCTTAACTCTAAGTGGAGAAACATTCAGTGAGCTTTCCCATCTTTCCAGTTAAGCTCATTAAAAAAAAAAAAAAAAAAAGAAAAAAAAAAAAAGGAGTGCCTCAAAGAGGCTCACTGGCTTAAAGTCAGACCCGGGGAGAAACTAAAAGCCTCAAACTGTAACCAGGGACTACAGGAAAGCGTTTCATGTGATACCCAACACTGGGAATTGTAATTAAAAACAGGGAGGGGGCTTGAAGTTTGGAAGTCTTTCGGCCGGTTCGGACACGGAGAGCAGTGCGCGTTCAGGACGGGCGCAGGTAGGCCGGCGGCCCGCGGGGAGAATAAATCACGGCATTAGGGAGCTTAAAGTGCTCCTGCTGCTACATCCGCTGAGACACCACTGTTTAGATGTCTGGCCAGCTCTGGCACTTTCAAGTGTGTCCTTCTGTGGGTCTGAGCACACTGGGAATTTAGGTCAACGTGCGGTTCCCAGAGACACGAGGTGCATGTGGTGGAAATTACAGAAAGCCCAGCAGACGGTGTGAAGCATGAGCTCATGTAATTCATCTACCTAATGCCGTCAAAGGGGAATAATTGCTAAGACCTGGTTATCCCTTATTTCCACAGTTTGTGGAGCTACTGTGGAAATAAGTGACAACGTGCATGATCCATAAGAGCGTATCTATGCAGTCTAATTCTATGCAGCTCTGACGCCACGGTCTGTCATTTAGATTGCGTTACATTTCGATTTCCTAATTGCACTTTCTGAAACATTTGAAAGGTTGGTTGCAGTTCATCGTCACACGTTTGACCGTGGTCGTCAACCTATTGTTTTTGTCAGTTTCATTTCCTTCACATTTAGCTGTTCGACTCCTAATCGCACCGACTGAACAAACGAAAGTCGTTCTAACATGTTTGACCAACACTGTGAAGCCGTCGGCGTGTTTCAGTATCTCTTCGTATCGGATCGGTATCAGCCGATACCGAGCCTCAGATATCAGTATCGGAATTGAAAAAAAACGCAGCAGTGTGTCCCTAGTAGTAGCAACAACAACAACAAAACAAAGACAAAGCTTACGGTCAGAGCTAAAGTCATCTATGAGGATTATTTCTTGAACGAGAGACGGGGGGCTTCGCATCAGGACACTGAAACAGAACAAAGAGAAGGGAGGTCAAAGTGAAAACACCGGTCTTAACGCGGCACGGCGTCCGTCTGCGTTCGGCCTCTTTACCTTTTGATGGTGCGAAGCAGAGTGGAGCGAGCTTCATTGTGGAACGTGATGATGATGCTTGTGGAGGGAAGCTCCGGGTCATACGTCAAAGACGCGCATCTACAACGGCAGAATGAAAAGAAGAGGTCAGGTCTGTGCTCTCAGTCCGCCGCGTGCGGTCGGCTTCCCGCGCGATCACAAAGCAGACGCATATTGAGCAGAGTCTCAGCCAGCTGTGATTAGCAGAAGTGGCCTCATTGTTGCCATTAGTGACATGAAAATATCCAGTTGCCCGGCAACAATCGCGCAGGTTTGGGACCGCTTTCCTCTCTTGCTTCTGACAAGTTCAAGCCAGGAGACACAAATATTAACTTTTTCAAAACCTTTTCAGCAAATGAAACATCTTCTTACTCATTGGGTTAAATCTGTGATCCATGAATCATCACCTTTGAAATGTGTCTCAATGTTTCGTATCATTTGTGTTTCAATTTCGGGTCGGAAGGGGAAGTTATGGGCTGGCGGGGAGTGAGAGTCGAATAAAAAGAAAAAACAAAAAACTTAATGCGTAATAAAGATGTAAAGATGACAATCTGAAAATGTCCTATAAGTTCTGTAAACAATCTGTTCCTTCGAATGTCAAGCCGCCCCAAAACCATCCTGCTCATTCACAGAGTTCTGTTCGGTGACGTTTCACCAAACTGAACCGTTGGCTCAGAAATGACTCAAATCGATTCCTCTGACTCGCCGCTCGACCGCGATTGTTGCGATTCTTAGCGAGATCGCGGCGGACGACTTTTACTCAGGTCGTTAAAAAAAAAAAATCCGGGCGGTGGCCCAATTCAAACTCGACATGGAAAAAACGATTAACACGCCCCGACGGGAATTGAGGGCAAGTTGTTTACAGCAACAGAAAGAATGTTTGAGGAAAAACGGAGAAAACTTACAGGCCCATTAAGTCCAGCAAACACAACCGCAAAGATCCGGCGCGTTGCTCAAAGGCGCACGTCAGTCTGGATGCCTTGGAATGAGTGAGTCATTAATTTGAGCTACTGTGGGTCCAATTTATGAGTAAACAGCTCATATTAACCAATCAGAGAGCTTTCCTTACGCCTTCCTTAGCTAATCGCTAGATGTTTGGAGTTAGCCAGCCGTCAGGCTAACGTCAGTAAACTGCTATCGTAGGCCTGCAACTCTTGGCTTTCACTGCCTTGCAAAAGTATTCAAAGGTTTTTTACTTTTCCCAGCTTTGTCACTTCACAACATGTTCTTCAGAAACGCCTCGTGTTCAGTAGGGCTGAGACGATTAATGCGGCGGAAGCTCAGAGGAGGAGCTTCGTCTTCGGAGGCGGGGCTAGGTCCACCCAGGCGTTTTGCACAGTCGAATGGTTACCATGGGAGATTAAAGGATTTCTCAAACAGATAAAAAATGAGGGCAACACTCCAGGTTTGTCTATGATGATGGAATAAAATTATAACATGATGTAAAGATTTTAAAAAAACGATGATTTTTAAATGATATTGTCCCTTTAATAGAAAAATTGTCTGTGCTGTTGGGATTTAAAAAAAAAGGTAATAATTATTTGTATTTTTCTCCACCGTTTCTTCAGTAAATTTGCATGAATAAATTCAGATCAAACTCCAGCCGCTCCGACACTCACCTGTAGTGTCTGGTGTCCCGGATGGCTCGCTCGCTGCCCAGACGGTCGCTCTCCTGCAGGTTGAAGGCATGCTCCCTGTATGGGTCGTCCCCCGGTTTGAGCTGCTTGGCGGCCAGGTAGGCCTTCTCGTCGAATCCGCCCAGCAGCTGGCTCTGCTGCTCGCCTCTGGGGGGCTGAGTCACCTGCGCAGGAGGTACAACGGAGTCCATGAGCCCACAAGACGACGGAGAGCGGAGGCAGCAGTAGCTGTTCAGAGTTTGCTGCAAGCGCAAGCCGCAGGCGTATTTTATTGGGGTTACGTGTGATGAACCGGCACGCATCGGTGTGAAATTGGTGAAGAGGAAGGACGCGCGTTTAAGGTTTTCAGAAATAAAAATCTGAAAAGTGTGGCACGCATTTGTTCACTTCAAGTTACATAATCAGGAACTGGAGTTCATCGGTGTTGAGGCTAAACTCAGTCAGAGCTGAGGCTGAGAACGTAAACTGACTTTTCTGAAAAGTGATAATATTATATAATTCAAATCATTTAAACCTAAAAGCCTTTCAGCCGGACGGTCGCCTCCGACAACAGACAGCAACAAAACGTCCTCGTGTGGCGAGGCCCGCGTGTGACGAGGCCCGCGTGTGGCGAGGCCCGCGTGTGGCGAGGCCCGCGTGTGGCGAGGCCCGCGTGTGGCGAGGCCCGTGTGTGGGAACTTGGATTTGGTGTGGATTTTCTGGAGGGAAGCCCGCTTGGGGCTTTTTCCGCCAAACCAGTCCGAGTACCTGACTGGTGTTAATGGTTGCTATGGGCTCCGGTTCTTTGTGTTTCTGAAGAGCGAGAGCAGCTGAACCACAGGAAAACAGCCTCGTCAGACGCAGCCGATCAAAACTGAGTCCTTGACCCGGCATTTAGTTTTGTTTTTGATGGATTTAAAAAAAAAAAAAAAAAAAACAACAACACAGAAACAGTGAAAAGCAAAAACTTCAACAAGAACAAAACACTGAACCGGAAACGAAACAACAGACTTTCAGTCACTGTCTCTGCTCTTCCTCAAGTTTATTTTGAAGTCACCCATCCTGGAGGGCGAATTAAATCAAATAAATGAAAAAAAAAAAAAAAGAAAAAAAGCGTCAGCATTGCTGTCCCTCAGCGTCGTTTCTTCTGGGTGACTTTGCTGAAGTTTCTCCCGGGGCGAACGCCGCCTCCTGGCAAACTCCTGGCACATTTGCAGCTGGGATTATTTATGCGTGTCGTCTCCTTTCGAGATGCCAGCAAATAAATCAATCGGGTTCACTTCTAATTCATTACGAATACCATCATCAGCCAAAAATGTAAATGTTGGCCTCCCATTAGGGCGGGCGCGTCGATTCTAACCGGGCGGAACAATCCGAGCCCCCATCACATCAGAATACAGTCCATGAATCCTCTGCAATGAATGGATTCTCCCCTCAAGGAGCTTCACCAGCTGATGGATCCTTAGAGGAAGACGAGAGACGCCCTCAGATGCATGACGGACGCGCAGAGGGATCCAGGCTGCTGCTGCAGTTCGGCTGCAGGGGGGTGAGGAAAAGCTCCTGAACAGGCTGAGGTGAGACTGACCTCATTTCCAGCCTCCCCAGGGAGGCAGCGTGACCCCGACAGAGTAAGAGAAATAGAAAAGAAGTGAGCTGGAGGAAAGTGAACCGCTGACAGTGACATCGCCAGACTTGCAGGTTGCTAGAAATGAATGTTATTTGTATGATCAGCAGAAGGTTGTGGGAATATAGAGCAGCTGGTAGCTGCCGGGCATTTATTGTGCGTTTGCTGACGATGCACCGATCGCAGTGTCCTGAACGATCACCGATATCTGAAACACCTGACTTGCCAATTCTGATTTTGGCCGACATCGATTTTTTGAAATAACCGACGCTGGCTGCGTTTCCACTACCGATGTGCACAAATCTCTGTCGACATCCTGCTAATGTTTACTAAAACACAATTTGTTAATCGTGGGGTTTCCATTAAATAAGAAATTAGATTAAAATCATACAGAAATACATTTGTTCACATGATAAGTTATCAAAACTTATGGCAGCGATGGATGTGAAAGTGGAATATATTCATAATTCAGCCATGGCGCTAGCGTCATTCTCCATCAGCCAATCAGAGATGACGTCAGCGTTTTAGTCAGGCGTCATAGCGACAAGATTCACATCTAAGCACCGGCGGATCCCAAAATGGAGGCCGATCCATCAGAGCACCAACAGTTTTTAACCAATGCATGCATAAACCTCAGCGGCTTTAACAGGAACAGCTGTAACACTGTTTTCCATTTGGCCATTTTACATCCGCAAAAAGGTTTATTTCCCGCCTCTGCAGAGCTGATGAGGTGGTACAGTCAAAGTCTGAATCCGTGACCATAACTGTAACCAATTGTCAGATTAAATGAAATCACCTGCTGACGTCAGCAGGATGAGGGAACAGCAAGTGAACTCAGTGGCTTTTATTGCTTATGTATTTGGGTCTTGTTGTCTGCAGTGGGACTTATAATCACATCTAATGATGCAATAATCCAATTACTGTTTTATTGCATTAGGGCAGCCAAACGAGGCTGGATCTGGAGTGACTGTAGAGTTTTATTTTTTTTTTTCGCCGCCACGCTTTCGGACTTCATGCGTTCCGGTGAACATATTTCCGGGACATTCTGTCGAGCGAGAACATGAGAAGGACCAGGCCCACGTGCTGCTTCATGGAAACGCTACGATCTCACATATGACTAAGTGTAACTTTATGTAATTTTTCCAAGGTTTGGTGTCCGTTTATTTGTGTTCTGGTCCACAAGAGAAAACCCTCAAAGCAGGAAGTGGTTGGAAGTTACAGCAACCTCCAAGATGGGTGAGAATAAACGCTTCGCCTCCCTGAAGTATGCACCAGTGTTCATGTCGGGTGCAAATTTTGTCCTGGTCGTTATGAAGCGATCCAAATGCAGGTACAGATTGACGCCTGGTCAATGAGACGTCACCACAGGGATGAAACCGACGTCCGCTTGGTATGAAATGTTGTCTGAACAGGTGGAAATGGTTGGTACGAATTGGACTATGGTCCGTTAGAACGTCTCTGGAGCGGGAGAGAATCGAACCACGGCTGGAAACACCCAACCGAGCCAAGAGCAAACTGAGGCACTGTCGATGACAAATCCATCACTCCTCAGGAACTGGTACCAACAACTGAAAAGGCAAATAGTATTTTTTTTTTTTTTAAAAACGGCCGCTTTTTCAGCCGTTCAAACAGAAAGACGAGTTGTAAAAACGATCACCTATTAATCATCGATACTCTTTGAACCAGGCAGATGACAGACAGAGAGAGAAAGCAAAACAAACAGCAGACGTTTTGAGGCTCCGTCTCGTGAATTAAGAATGAGCTTTTGTCTGGGAGACGAGCGGGTCCAGATATTCTGCAGTCTGTCAGATTATCTCGCTGCGGCGGGTTCAGTTTTCATCTTTCGCTTCCACGCCAGACGGGAGGACACTGAAAATATTCAGGCTGCATTCTTTCTCTTTGAGTTATTCTCGCTTGCGTTTCACAGACGTTTGGGAAAATGCGGCGGTCAGGAGATCATTCTGTTGCAGGTCACTGATAAAACCGTAACATTGCGTTGTTGCCTCACAGCCAACTGAGTGCTAGTTTTCTGCTAAAGCCAGAAAGTGAGATTCGTGCTCTCAAAATGAAAGTCGTAACGGCACTTAATCATATTTTCAAATCTATTGATGCTTTCTTGGAGCAAACGGCAGAGAGAGGCTAACAGCAACGTCAACACGGACAGATTCTGGGTTCATAAACGTCGTTAACTGGAGTTTATTGCGACAAAGAAATTTAAATTGTCATCATAAGATATTTATCGAGATAAATGATATTTGATTCCTTCAACCAAAGCTTAGGCGCCAACCGATATTAGACGTATGAAACTAAATGTCAGTCAAATGTAATAACTGCTATACAGTTTACAAAAGTAGCTAAAGGTTGACACAAAAATTTGCCTTTTTTTTTTTTTTGCAATGTGAAAAGATGCAGTCCAATGCAGTGTCTGTACTTGGCCTTTCTTCCCGTCTCTCCCTCTCTTCGGTTCGCTCATTGGCTGCATTCGTTACAGGTAATGACATCGTTTCGTGAAAGCGGGCTCCACTTCCCTCGCCCGTTTCCCCAACGCCGTGCTTCAGCTCAGCGCAACGCGTCGCATGTGAACTCCCTCTGATTGAATTTGCAGCATTCCCCCGTAATCACCGGCCTCGCTGACCCGCACATCTGTCGCCTGTCCGCTAACACCGGGCGCGTCGCAAACGCCCGCCCTCGGCTCGCCTTCGGGCCTCATACGACGTCGCCGCTGCCAAACGCCTTCTGTGTGTCAGGAAGGTTTGGGTTCCTTAGGTTTTAATCTAATATTCCACATGCATTCCTGGGCGAAGGCTCGGATGAAGCTGCTGCTTTATGTACAGTAGTTACATTGATACGCTCGGCAAGAAGTTGGTTTTTTTTTTCTTCTTTTTTTCCAGTTGGCATGTGACCGTGTAAAAACTTAATTTTGGGTTAAATGTGTTAAATGTCAGCAAAGTCTGAGCCGGGATCAACTACGTGTTGCATTATTGTGACGCTTATGAAACCTGAAGAGTTCGCATGAGGCCAAAGCTTAGATCTGGCTTTGCCCCCGATATGGAAACGGTTCCGCTTCAGGATGTTTTCACCTGCTTTGAGCGTCAAGCCAGGAACATTTTGCCCAATGTTTTTTTTGCAAAACGGCTCAGACAGATCGAACAGCGACCGTCGGTGAGCGTCAGCCTTCAGGTCTTGCGTTCGTTAAACCCAGTTCATGGTGGTTCTGACGTTACGTTCAGGGTTTCGCCATGTTCAGCTCCAACCATCTGGATCAGAGGCCTTCCCACAGCCTGATGCTGCCACCACCGTGTCTATCTCACCGTGTGTGTTTACGGTTCTGCTTGTTGGCTAAAATGAAAAAAAGTTCAAGTTTGACCTCTGGTAACCAAATCACTTCTTCAACGTGTTCCTAATTCTGTATATAAAAAAAAAAAAGACTTAAGTGATTAAATGAAAAATCTGCAGAATGTGCCCATTTTTCTCTGATCAATTGATAATCGATCGAATAGTTGATTACCGTAAAAAATTGTTAGCTGCAGCTAGGGATGGAATATATATTGCGATAGACACGTGATCAATATCAATAGAAAATGCGTTGACAGAAATGTTCGTTAAGTTCAGTGAACTTTGATCCAGAGCCGCACAGCATTCTGGGAGACGTAGGCAGAGGAAGTGTTCAAACTCTCACGGCCAGCTAAGAAAAGTGGGTGGCGTCGAGTCGCTCATTCGTTCTTTGGTCGCCTAGCAACAACATGACGAGTGACTTGCGCGGCAGCAGTTTCATGTTTCGCCGTCGTGCCTCACAAGTCCTGAAAAACAGCGAAGAGTGAAACCTGTGGGCACAAGAGGAAAGGCCACCAGTTTGGCAGAATGTCAGATCATTAAAAAAATAATCAATAATTATCGGCGTCAACTGATATGAAACCCTTATCGTGACACGTTGCAGCCCTGCTCTCGTCCTATAGAACGCGGATGAAGTTTTAGGTTGGAGCACGAGAAAACGTGATAAATGTTTTCCACTTTTTTTGCAAGGTGCTTCCGGGACCGCCAACGAGGGAGGAAGAGGACAGCGTCGATTTAAAAATCCACGCACAAAACAAGGAATCAATTATGACGGAGCCACCCAGCAGGCCTCCGCTCTGCTCCAGAGAGCAGGCCAGAGCTGGCAGCAGGCAGGCGTCAGGTCAGATTACCAAAACAAACAGCAGGGACGTCTCATTGTGGTGACAGGCCAACGACCCCACTCAAACACACACACACACACACACACACACACACACACACACACACACACACACACACACACACATAAAAACAGCTATTACAAAAGAGGGAGCTTCACTTTCAGGTCAAAGAACGATCTGATAAGACCTGATACCCGAGTGCGGCACGAGCCCCGGAAAGTCCGCCGGAGGGACGAGGGGATTGCTTTGTGCGTCCTCCGACTCGCCACGGCAACCTTGCCTCACGCATACGGACTCTGATGCAAAAAGCAGACGGGGAGGAACTCTGTGTGTGCGTGAACCATGCTGGCATTCATAACTCTGGACGGTGGAGTATTTCATCGCGCGGTCACTCTTGAGTTTCTTGTTGCAGCCGTAAAATCACGCTTGTGTCTCTTTACGGCGAATGCAGCAGGACGCCTGTCAGGCCACGCAGTCAGTCCAATGTGAGCTGGCAGAACCTCAGAGTCCAGGGTGAGTCTGTGGCGGCAGACAGGAGGCTGCTGGACACAAGCGTTTCAACGCGGAGCTTTTCTGACCTCACAGCGCGCCGCAAACTGTCGTTAGCGAGCCGCTGGCTGGCCAAGTCTGTTGTATTTACTTCTAGAGACCCGGTTTGAACGCCTGCCACTCACCTTTGACCCCCAGCCCGCCTTCAAACGATCCCAGATCTCATGGCAGCGCTGTCGGGCTGAAACGATGAATGGCGATTAATCGATTACTTAAAGAATTGCCGATTAATCGTCAACTGGATTACAGAGGCTCAAAAAAGCAGCGATTAAGGCAAAACTGTACAAAAAAAATTATACATGAATTTTGCATTAGAAGTGAATTTTTAATTATTTTTTTTAACTATAAACATTCTCCACACCCAGAATTCATCAAGTGGCTTTTGGTTTAGCTTCAATTGGTTCAAATTCTGTAAAATAAAATTCTATATCATACGAAGCAGCGTTTACTGTCTAATCAATAAGATGTTTATTTTCCTATTTTAAAAAAAAAGGAGTTGAATCATTTCTTCGTTAGTCTAATTGAAAATCTGCAGAATGTGACCATTTTTACATCTGATTAATCGATTAATTGTCAGAATAATCAATTATTGAAACAAGAGTTTGATGCATCCCTAAAGTTGGAAGGATTTTTAGCTGCATGCGGATCAAACTGCAGGAATCCGGTTCTGGCATTTTTAGGTGGTAAGGTGTTTATTTTCTCATTTCAACAAATGAACTGAGCTATTTGTTATTTATTTATTTATTTTGGATGTATTTCTCATATTGTCTAAAACAAGCTTAAGTGGTTGAAAGCAAAATCTGCAAAGTGTTTTCGATCCGATTAATCGGCGGAATGATCGATTCATGAAATATTCATTAGTTCCAGTCCTAATAATGACTCCGATTTTATACAACATCCTGTTCTTGGCTTCTGGGGGGGTTTAGTGTCCCGTCATGGTCATGAGTGGGCCCCATCTGTGCGCCAAGCACAAAACTTTCTGGAGGTGTCTGGGGAAAGTTCCCAGGGCGATTTGTCTCCCAGCCATTTGCTCGTGACGCATTGGGCTGAGGGAGCGAGGTTCTTGGGGCAGCGGCTCCCCGGCGGCTCCTCTGGCGAACAAGCGGCAGAGAAACCGCAGAGAGCGGCGGGCAGAGAGCGGCGGGCAGAGAGCGGCGGGCAGAGAGCGGCGGGCAGAGAGCGGCGGGCAGAGAGCGGCGGGCAGAGAGCGGCGGGCAGAGAGCGGCGGGCAGAGAGCGGCGGGCAGAGAGCGGCGGGCAGAGAGCGGCGGGCAGCCTCTTGGAACAAAGACGCTGTCTGCCCTGGAGGAGGACGCCGCTCCTGCTCCACATACACGTCAGCCGAGCTGAGCGTTATTCCCGCTGAGAGCCGCACCATCAGTCCAAGTTTCACACGCACAAACACGCACGCGCGCGAGCGCGCGCATCGACATGCAGCAACCACACTCCCCTGCAGCCCGTCGCCTCCAGCCACAGCGCCGTTCCTCATCGTTTTCATTACAGGCTCCCCTCCTCCCCTCCCCTCGCCTCCCCTCACTCACAATCAGCGGGATGGTCCTGTCGTCCCGGTGGATCTCCAGCCGACCGGGGACCAGCTTCTGCCCGTGGCCCCTGCCGCGAGCCTGCGACGCGGACGACGACGGCGTCGACGCGGGCTTGCTGTCCTGCCACAGGTAATAAAACGTGCCGAGGATCCAGGCGACGGTCAGTATGGCGATGGCGTTGGCCCGTATCCTGCGCATGGTGAGCCCATACGGAGGGCACCGTAGGCGAGCCCGCGGCTGGTTCAGGTCCGCCTGGCGGAGGGTGCAGCCCGCCGCCCCCGCCGGTGATGGGTTGAACCTGCAGAGGAGACGCGCAGCCTCTGCCTCTGTCGCTCCTGTCCGCCGGAGACGCTGCTGCCGCTCTGCCGGGATTTGCGCACCGACTGGAGCGCACGGTCCTAGCGCCCCCCTCCTCCTTCTCCCCCCAGCCCCGCTCCACACGCATACACACTCTCCCCTCCCTCCACGCGCACACTCACACACACCCCTCCTGTAAACACGCAACACTGTCGCGCGCGCACCGCCACGGGCTGCAACATTAAAGGGGAGGATGTCTGCTGCTCTTCTCTTCTTTATCGGGGGACAAACTGATGTGTTTGGTCTCTGATTTTTTTTTTCTTTTTCTATCGATCCACCAGGATCGATAAATCGCGTGAACCGCCTTGGTGACAAAATAGAGTCAATGCACAGATGAGAACAGACCGATCTTTATTTTGAGTCAGTTTCCACAAAAAAAAATTAAAAAAATAAAATTTAGATTAATCTGAGATTTTGTAGAAAAAACAAAATGTAAACATTTCTTAGTTTCAAAAGTAATAAAATAAAATAAAATAAAATAAATAAAACTCAGAAAATTTCCAAAAGTAAGAAAAAATAGACCTTTGAACTCAGAAAATAAAAAAAAACAACAAAAAAACCCCCATTTCCCTATAAAATTCCTGAGGTTAATCTGAATCTTTGCGCGCTCAGCTGGGCGTTGTGGTGTTGGAGGGTTTCACAGTGCAGCCAGGCTCTTTCGTTTCCAGATGATGGGCTGAACGGTGCTGCGGACGTTCAAAGCTTGGGAAAGTCTTTTACATCTTTGACCTTCACGAAGATCAGCCGTCCCGTCGGCTGATTGGACCTCATGATGCCGTTTGCTCCCCAACACCGTCTCCACCGGCTCCTGGTCTCCACCAGCCTCACACACTGCTGGACTCCAGTTAGCCACTAGCAGTCATCATCCAGTTGGTGGCACTCAGAGGAAAATGGGGCTGAATAATTAACCTCACCACACTTTTCAGTTTTTTATTTGCACAAAAACGCTTTGAATCGTGTCTGATTTTAATTGCATGCCACTCTGTGTTTCACGTGAGATTCTAATGAAATATATTTGTGTTTGTGACACAATATGGAGAAGTTCAAGTCGCTGAATAACTCAGGAAACGGTTTCTGTTGTCGCCGTTTCACAGGTATTCCTCCATCTCTGATTGATCATGTAGCAAATGGAGAATGGTGGTGGCAGCATGATGCTGGTGACATGCAATTTAGTTGACTTTTTATTTTTATTTATTATTTCACATGAAACAATCAATTTGAGATGTTATTCTCTATTTCATTTTGATTTCAAACACCTTAATTCTAAGGTAAATTAATGTTCATATACTTGCCTTTATTTTGAAAAATCTTGCAAACTGGTCAAAAAAAAAAACAAAAAGAAAAAACAAACATCCATCACTTTCACTTTAATCATGACACATTTAAAGGGAAAAAGTGTTTATCAAGACCACTGAAAGATGCCTTAAAGGCATCATCTGTATTTATTACTGTCGTCTCGCTGAAAGTCCAACTCTTTATTCAAGTACGTTTATTTAGCGAAAACTCACAAGTTGCACAACTAAAAACTGAAACATGTCAGAGGACCTGGTCTCATTTTGTCAGCACACAGTGAGCACTTTGGTAGAGGAAGTAAAAAAATCTCAGAATCTCAATGTCAGCGAAGCATTTCCTCTTAGGATCGCTGCGTGTCCATAGCAACCGTCAGATGCGATCTACTGTACACTGCCAACCATTTGGTTTTGGAAGTGATGTGAGCCAAAAAAGGAAAGAAAAAAAACCAATCCTGGTCTATTCTACCATCACAAACGTAAGCATGTGCAGTTTACTGCGCTTATGGCTGTTACTCTCAGTCTGTGTGATCTGGTCAGATGAGATCAAGATGAAGCTTTTCAACTCCTAAACGTGGAGATGGGATTGGTGTGAAAATTCACCTCATGCACTGTGAAAGGGCTGGCGTCACGTAAAATCAACTTTTTGAGCTTTACATCGTGTTGCAACGTTGTTCCCTCATCAAAAACACGCCTGGAGTGTTGCTTCAATTCTTTCATGCATGTTTGAGAAATCCTTGAATCTCTCATAGCAACGGCTCAGCTGTGGAAAACGCCTGGTTGGACCTAGCCCCGCCTTTTGAGACGCAGCTCCTCCTCCGAGCTGCAGTTTACAAGCTTCCGCCTCTCAGCTCCTTCAGACTAGCCGGCAGCAATCAGCAAACACGTGGTGGAACGGCGCGTCTGCTGAACTCCTTATCGGAGTGACTTCTCAGTGCAACGCTGGTGGAAACGTTGTTTGAAGACGTTGTGGTGACTTCCTGAGGGCGGGCTTCCAGAAAGAGGAGTTTCTTAAAGCGACAGAGGATAGTTGCAGAGGACGGCATCATTAACTTGTAAGAAAATGACATTTCTGATGAGGTTTTCAACAGGATGACGATCTGAACGCATTGCTAAAGCAACACAGATCAACCTCTCAGTCGCCAGACCTAAATGTGGAGGATCAGAGAGCATCCGTTTCTCAGCCCTGGTGCTCAACATGCTTTAGATAGATGTCTCCCTGCTTCAACACGCCTGATTCACATGATTGCACTTCGAGCAAAAGCCCGTTAATCAGCCCTCAGCTGGAATCAGGTGTGCTAAAGCAGGGAAGCATCTGAAGCATGCAGGCCAGGCTGCCTTGAGGAGCCGGGCTGGGAAACCAGAGAAACTGGAAGATTTTAACGTCACCTTTCCCTTCATTTACTGGCAGATCCACTGAATCGTATTTATTTATTTATTTTTTTTCTCAAATAAACGCCAAATTATCTGGGGAAGAAGCAAGACAAAAGCCGTCATCCCGGTTAGGAGCCGTCAATCCGGCAGCCCAGAATCTAAATATAATCTGCGCCTTTTCTCCCGCGGACGTGTTGCTCCTCATTATTCCGCTTGTGCGTTTTAAATGATGCGTTTTAATTAACAGCTTCCAGCTCTCTGAGAAAATTAAGCACTGCGACTAAAATAACAAGAAAGAGAACCGTTAACTCGTTAGTTTACTCTGGACTACAACCTCTGGCTTTAAAACAAAAAGAGACAGAGAGACAGAGAGAGAGAGAGAGAGAGAGAGAGAGAAAGACTCCCCACCTTTAAATGTGAATCTGCTCACCAGTAGAGACAACAGAGGAAGCGCGATAACGGCCCGGGGGCATGGCAGAACCGAGAAAAGTTGCAGTTTCTCATCCCGCTACTCTCCCAGCCCCTTCCCCCTGGCCCCCCCTCTCTCGCTCTCCCTCTGCAACAAGAAACATGCTAACAGTGTGAGCTCATCCAAACCCAGCTAAGAGCAAAAACACTGAGTGAGAAGCTTCCCCACAGCTGGGCCCACCGCCACAGCATCACGGGTCAGGAGGGCCAAGTTCTCATCGTCACAGGCGCAAGGAAGAAGAAACATGATCCAGAGGCAGCAGGGGGAAGGAAACATGGAGTAAAATGGAATCATTGACTGTAAAAAAAAAAAAAAAAAATCAAATACAATGAAATCCCCAGCTGTGTCCTGTTCAAAGTGACTTAATGTACGTTTATTTTCCTCTGTTTTTGTAGGTGATGATCTATGTCTTTATGGTCACAAAGCAGCGGTGACCCCAAGGGAAGGGCCAGGGGGGGCCGTGGCCCACTCCTAAAAATCGCTGGCCACCCCCCTGGACTTCCATAAGGGCATGGAAAGGTCAACTATTCATCTTCAATCAAGACATAAAAATTGTTTACACTTCTGGACAAAAGGAAGAGCCCACTGCAATGAAATACTGATTTCTGAACTCTTCCCGAGTTAAAACCTCATTATTGTTGTTTCTAAATTAATATGAACTTTTCTTTACATTATTTGAAGTCTGAAAGCACCGCGTCCGTTTCTTTGTTTCATTCTCACTTTCTGAAAATAAATACTACATTTTTGTTTGGACCTTCGGAGACATGTTGACAGTAGTTCAGAGAATAAAAGAACAACGTTCATTTCACTCAAACATAAAGCTATGAAAAGTAAAATCAGAGAAACTGATCAATTTAAGTGGTCTCAATTTTTTCCACTAGTGTACATCTGTATTTATATTTTTATGTCGATGTATTTGATTGAAAATGTATGCTGTAGAAAACAAAACAAAAGCAGAACATAAATACATAGCAAATGGGAAAAGACAATTTAAGTAGAAATCTGACAAGATTGCAGCTCCTCCAAAGTTGCCGTGGATCTCTTGGTTGCTTCTCCAATTGACTCCCAATGAAATACTTTGACATTTCATCCTGCAGCGTGACAAACGGAGAAAGGCTCAAGGGGTGGGAACCCGTTCGCAGTGCGCTGCCCTCTGTTCCTCACGAGCATGTTCTTGTCATTGCTCATTTCATCAAAGGCATGAAAATAACCTTTGTAAATCTAAACAACATTTTCAAAAAAAAAAGTCTAGCAGGCTTCAGGCAGTGGTACTCGCACCTTTGATCTCCGTCGCTCGGAGGTAAATCTCACTGCGCCGACGATGAGCCGTCTATTCTCGGGCCTGTCACAGAGAGACCGTCAGCTGATGAGATCTGGCCCCGAATCTGCCTTGTGCGCGCGGACGAAGGGGGAAGAGAAGAAGCGTGGGGGGGGGGGGGGGGGGGGTCAGAGCCACGTCTGGCCCCAAGGCTGGCAGACATTCGTCTTCATCCGTATGGACAGGCCTGCGCCTCTCGCAGCTCCGCTGACGTCTTTGGGAAAGACAGCGACACCCCAAAGCAGGAAGGAGAAAGTCTCGACACACTAAGACAAGGCGAGGAGGAAAAGCGCGCAGCAGTCGTGGTGAGGCGGCGGCTCCGGCAGCTTTGTTGGGAACTCTGGACGGAGCGCGGCGCGGCCCGGTTTCTCTCCTCCGGACACGGGAGGCTCCCTTACTGACCGAGGGGATGACAGCAGGAGCGTGTGTGGAGGTGTGAGGACGCTTCGGTGGAGCAGTTTTCAGAAACAACGTTTGTGATGGAAGGATTTCTATTTTTTTTTTTTTGGCTCACATCACTTCCAGAACCAAGTGGTTGGGAGGGTTCAGTAGATAGCATCCAAGCCCAAATGAGCAACTTCAGGTTCAAAAACGAGCCCAGAAAGACCCAAAAAGAGCATCCAGTCTGCAACACAGGGACGTTTAAACGCTTTGCAGATATCTGTGTGTAGGTGGGTGTGTGAGCACTCTGCTGCGTACACAAGACGGCGGCCTTCTGCTTTGACCGTGACCCCCCCCCCGACCTCTGTCTTTAAGTGGGTTGAAGGGAAAAGTGTTGCACAGCAACTGGCAGATGGTGCAGAAAGAAGAAATAACTGGATACTGTTTGAAAAATGTAGCAGAAATCTGAAGCTGTTCAATATTTTCATGAGCTCTGTGCGTTTCCTGGACAAGAAGGCGCAGACGAAACCAAAGCAAATCAAATGTACAGTGAGGACGACGCGTGTAAAAAGCAAACTTTTGTTCTGTAGATGTTAAAAGTGGGTAGAAGCACATCTCCAAAGACCTGGAGCGGTGAAAGGTGATTCTACAAAAGCGTGAAAAGCGTGGCACGCTTTCGAATTTATACCGGCAGATTTTTCTCCCCAAGGCTTCGTACGGATCCGGCTGTTCGGGGAAGAACAACACCCCACATTTCAAATCTCGTCGCGACCGGTTAGATCATGAAGCAGACACCCACAGAGATCCCAGACACACTCGCCGTCGCAGGACTCGGCGGAATACCAGAGTGATGATCGGGGAAAGTTTATCCTGCATCATGCAGGAGCCGATAATCCTCAGCCTTTGATGCGTGCAAGTTTATTCTTGTTCGTGTTGTGAGAGTCTGCTGTGCAAGATACTGACTGCGAGGAATTCATCAGAGCCTCTGGGCCCAGTGTGAAGGTAATGAGGCAGAGCTTGACTCACATCCACCCTGCTAACAAAAACAAGACGCTCACGAGTCAACAACAAACAGGAAGAACGTTCTTATCGAGCAATGCAATAAGATAATGTGCACCCCAGCTGGAAAGGCGAAAATGATCACTTTTACTCTTGTATCTAATAATAATATTAATAAAGGTTTCCTGTTTTAGGTCAGTTAAGATTCATCCATCCATTTCCTTCTGCTTATCCGGGGTCGGGTCGCGAAGGTAGCAGCTTAAGAAGGTGGTCAGTTAAGATTATATCTCTATTCGCTAAATGCTAAAATAACGTCTAAGACGATATGTTCTAATTCCCTGAATATGATTGACTATATTACCTTATTATTTTTTGTTTTAGGAGAATTGTTCTGGGCGGAACATATGTTCCGGGTGTTTCTGGTCCGTCGCTAAAGCAGGGGGTGGAGGGACACAAAACATCGTCTCCTGGGACTCTGGAAAAGGCTCCCGTTGTGTTCAAGTTACGCTGGAAGGAGTTCGCCTGTCTGGGTTTCAAAGTGCATCTCAATGCTAAACATGTAGCAGCAGTGCTAACGTTCCTGAAACGCCAAGAGCAGACGGGCAACACTCCGCACCAATCAGATCACCGAATACAAATCTGTTATAACACAAATAACAGATTTAAAACAATACAACATATTTGTTCAGCTTATATACGTCTTTTTATTTCATAATTTTGAATTGAAAATGTTGCTCTTTTGTCGATATAAAGTTTAATAAAAATTAAAGTAACCCGTTTAATGTTTTTTTTAATCTAGTCCCACCTCATTATTTTTCCATAACCACCTTTTTTCATCGATCACTCACATAATCCCTGATGAAACATAATATACCCATTAATTAGCCATCATCCCAGCTATGCTCAAATATTTGTATTTTTCCCCGACATTCTATCACACAGCGATTTCCCACGTGGCGATGATGATGCAATCCTTCATCTCCTGCATCCCTGAAGTGATTCCAAGCAGATGGGTGGAGCTCCAGGATATGGAGCTCCATTCAGGCGGAAAGTACACAAGGTGTGTGTGGCAGACTGTTGCTTTGTTACACAAGATAACTGCTGACAGAAAGGCCATCACATCCTGCTGGAGAGCAGCCAGCAGGGCCGACCTGGAGCAACAACACGCCTCGCTGCAACAGGAACCGCAGAGATAAGAGCGGACGCGTCACATGCACACACTGGAATATGTATGGCAAATACGAAACACGACAGGATTTTGAATTAATACGTTTCTTTTTTTTTGTCGTCTGGGTGACAATTTTAATCTCTCTTATTATGTTATCTTTCTTTACGATGTTCAGTTCTTACATTCTTTCTTTCTTTTTTTTTTTTTTTTGTCCAGGTTTCTACAACCACGAACATCACTGTGTTTTAATGGGATTCTAAACAGCGGAGCATAAAACTGAGCGTAATTGGGAGCCGGGAAGGAAAACGATGCAGTGAACGGTTTTAAAAGCTGTTCTCCAAATCGAGAATTGAAAAGTTCCATGTGCATTTGCTGAGGCTGTGGTAGATGAGGAAAAAAACAAATGTGGTCATTGAGGAGCAACATTGACACCATTTTCACACATTTACAAGAGAAATGTGGAATTTGTCCGATCTCTAAATTTCTGAGACAATATCCAGATGTCCACCTCCTAAACGCACCTCCTGAATCACGGAGGACTTCCGCAATTTCTCGCCTAAAGCGTTTGCCTTTATAATCTTCGAAAGCAGTCATTTTTGTTCCTGATCACTTTAGGGTGTCCCCCCTCCCCCTACAAATTGTAGACTTTGAAATATCAGAAATATCCTAGTTTTTTAAGTTTAAGTTCTGAAATCTTTTCACAAATTGAAATGCAGGTTCGTAATTCGTGAGTGTGCAGACAAACGGTTATCATAGTTAGTGTGGGGACTCTCTTGCTGGCCTGCAGGCTTAGTTCACCAGCGCCTTGGGCTGGATCTGGTGGGGAATCAGTCGGACGATGGCGTCACCAGCACAACTGGGAAAAGGCAGATCACATACAGATGTTTCCCAGGAGGATAAATAGTATTCAAATAACTGAACGCTTTAAATCTTCCTCTAATTACACCTCAGGGATTTAGACGCAGACATGTGCCAGCAACTGTACATCACGGCGCTTTGCTGCAGCATGTCTGGAGAGGCTGGCGGGACGACAGAGGAGCTGTCCGGTTCAGCCCATTTACCGTTTAATGGCCCTTACTAAAGTCTGAGTGAAACATGAACATTTTAAGGGTTGTAATAGATCTGTGACCCGAAGCCCTTCAGGTTTTTTACCCCGCCTGGCTTTCTGTTTATTACCATCCACTTCATGACAGCTGATTTGTTCTGACCTGTTGCTGTTTCACCAGAGAGCAGCAGAAACGTAAAGCCCAGCTCACATCAGAGCCCATTATGGTGAAGGGTTTGCACTCGCATAGAGTTGGATTATAATGCATGAAATATGGCTTGAATTAGAATTGCAGGATTAAAGAGTTCAAAATGGCTGGAGAGGTTAAGATCCTTCCACAGCATTTCTGAGCTACTGTTTAGGTTTTCTAACTGAATTATGGGCCTTTCTGAGCCTGACAACCTACATTTCCACCTCCACCTCGTTACTTCCCTCTGCTGTGCCTTAAATAACCACATATCTACAGCGCCGGCGTGACGGCAGCCTGCCTACAGAGCAACAGCAGTCAGAACAGCAATGGATCCATCTAAAGCTCTCTAGATCTATCAATCTAGACCCAAATAAAATTAGCTATCCAGAACAAGCCATGTGTACAGACCCATGTATCTGGATCCGTCTGTCTAGATCTCTCTTAGATCCACATAGATAGACTGAGCCACTATCACTCCATCGTGATCAGGGGTTTTCTGTTTCATTCTGGTGCAGACCATAGAGCAGAAGTTGCCAGGCTTAATGTGGGCAAACTCCCATTGGTTGGGCAGCTTCCAGTTGGAAGATCTTTTCCATTTCTACATCGGCCCACTCTTCCAAGACATGACAGCATCTGAGCGCGGTAAGAAGCAGAAGAAGAAAAGAAAACACAGTGAGAACTCCACAAACCTGGAGGAGAGGTGAATTATTCAGTGTTTCTCCTAGTCCAGCGAACATTGCTTTTTTTTTTTTTTAAAAGCCTCCCGAGACCCTCTCGCAATAATGCTGCAACTCGGTTTTAGCTCCAGATATGAGAGCCAAGCACACAGCGCTGGCTCCGGCTGTTCTCAGGCTTCACCGTGCCTCCCTCCCCAGATGAAAGAACCATTAGGGCCCTCCGGAGAGACCCAGACGGAGACAGCGGCGGGGGCGTTTCGTTTGGTTGTGCTGCCTTGCCGAGCAGTCGGACTGTTGTGATTTTGTTGCCTCGGCTGTCTCGCCCCAGCGGAAGAGAGTTAGTTTGTGGGACGCAAGAGCCCCGAGGATGGCGAAGAAATGCTGGGAAGGAAGAAAAGACGAGGCAGAAATGGCTCTCCTCTCCTCTCCTCTCGTCTCATCGCGGGGCGATAAGGAAGGATCACATAAAGTAGAGGCGATTGCGAAAGGATTCGCACCCACTGAATTTGTGGAGAGCAGAGCAAAGGAACAGGCGAAAAGGCCCGAGTCCAAAAATCCGTCAGGAACCTCCAATAAATCAAGAAAATGTTTCTTTGTGTTTAAGCCCAACATGTCATTATATTTATTATAACAGAATTTAGCTAAAGTTGTGCCACATGAACAGTTTGTTGCCTTGGTGACTTTATTAAAAGCACCACAGGCCATAAACTCAGTGCACAGAAATAACTAGAAATCAAATTTTTTTTTGTGGTTTTTTTTTTTGGACTTGTTCAAAATGATGGCAAAAAAAAAGCTCAAATACAAACACGCAGTCACAGTAATGTTGTAGCTGTCGACAGGTTGATTCTGTGAATATTTCACCACTTATTAAAAAAAAGCTCATTTGTGTTGGTCGGTTCGCAGACCTGACTTCTCGGCACCGGCCTCATTCTTTAATAGGGTTGATGTCCGACTCATTACAGAAGCTTAACATTTCTAGGTTTTGTCCACATTTTCATTATCTTGTCGGAAGGATGAGCAGTCTCGGTTTCCACCGTCAAAGTGGTGCAACGTGCAAATAAAATAAGCTCCAAATTTGGTCTGGATTGGATAAAAAGAACAAAAGTTGATGGACTATGAATAAAAGTGGGGGGCGTCGCCATGAGAACAGCGAATTTAAATGAAGAAACGTCAAATATTCTGTCAGAATTATGCCAGGAAAAGTGAAAAAGTCACCTTTTCAATTTGTGTGGTTTGGAGAAAAAAAAATTAGCATAAATTTAAATTAAAGTACTCGGTTCCTATTTTTAAATGTAACTGAAGTTGTGTGTTGCAACGTGATACCTACCCGACAAGTGAAATAATTCAAATGCATCACCAGAAGTTAAAAGAATTGATTTTCATGCCAACAAGACATATTTCATACACATTCCCCTAAAGTGAAAAAAAAAAAACAAAACCCGGAAAAAACCCCCCAAAACATCCATTTGCATGCTTTTTATTTTTCAGTAAAGAAAACTGTTCTGCTTCCCGCGCTGCTCACTGAAGAAACAGTCAGCAGGCACGTTTCCAGAACAACGGCGCCTTCAAAATGCAGACATCCGCCACTCCTCTTTAGAGTTTAGCATCATACCCAGTATTGCAAAAGCAGAATCAAAAAGACTTAAAGTGCGGGTCGTTCACTTTCGATCTGAGCGACGGGGACCTTTTGAAAGAAGAGTCGACGCAAGCGGTCAGCTTCCAATTGAACGCTTGTGACAGCGAAAGAAGTTTGGAGTGAATACTGCTACAGTTTGAAATCCGATTAATGACCAGTGAAGAAGAGTCTTTTTTTTTTTTTTTTTGGGTTTGTGTTGTAGAAACAGTCCAGACCTAAATATGTCGCATTCACTGTAACAGATGGAAATTAATGATAAAAAGATGCCGATTATTCATATTGCAGGAGCAGGAATAAATGGTAACTGCGTAATGAAATCATATTTAATAAATGGTAACACTTTACTATGTCATGTCAATCATAAGACTGACATAACACTGTAATAAACATAACAGCTGTCATGAACGTTTATGACTGGAGTCATGAAGCGTCATTTGGTAAATAATGAGACTTTTAAGACAAAGTTTAGACTTTTAATTGACTTTTAATGTAAGCACCAATGCAATTCTGCATATAAACGTAATTATTTACCAAACAATGCCAAGTTGACACTTTTGATGTACTTTTAATGCAAGCTTGCATTAAAAGTGTCATTATTTACCAAATGGCACTTTATGACAACAGTCATAAATATTCATAAAGACTCCTTTATGTTCATAACCGTGTCCTGTTGGCCTTATGCACACCCCTTCAAATAAAGTGTTACCGTATAAACATCTGGATTTTGATTAATGCACCTGTAAGCCACAAAAAACACAAATGTTTAAACATAACAGTGGATGTTGTTGGGTAAGAACTGAGGATTGACCTATGAATAATATTAAATGGACACTATTCAATAGAAAACACTATAGTCTGTTATGTTCACAACAAAACGTTATGAGTGACACCTCACTTCATTGTACAATCTTCAGAGTCACAGAAGGCATTTAACAGTACTGCAGCGCTCAGTATGGCATATCGAGGCGTGTTTGAGGCCCCCGATGAGTTACAGTAGTGGAGGGAACGTGAAAGCCAAACAGAAACAATGAAAAACTAATAATAAACTGTAGTAGTCAGAGATAGCGCGCTTACTTCTGCAATCCCAGCTGTCAATACTCTTCCAGGGCGCTGTGCCTGTAGGCAGCAAATCCTTTATGTGGTCACAGTGGCACCTGCTTCCGGATTGTCTCGATCGATCGATCGATCTTTCTTACTCTCTCTCTTTCATTCTTCATCTCTCCGTTCCCGTTGAGCGTCTCAGGACGTTTTCCTGTTTCTTCATGCATGCTGAGAGGGGGGAAAAAAACTTCAGCACTGCTCCTGTTCTGCTCTGTGGCAGCAGAAGGGCATAAGAAACCAACGCTGCAGTCCTTCAAGCATATTTCCAATTCCAACATGGCCGAGCGGCGAAGCCCAGAGCAGGGAGGTGGAGTGTGTGTGTGTGTGTGTGTGTGTGTGTGGGGGGGGCATTTCGTCAGCGTGAGAAGAGGATTTTACTGCTCAGTGGGACACACGCTGCGATCTTTGCAGCAGAAATAGTGAACCACCACGCCGTTGGGATACCTGGCAAACGCACTGAAAGACAACCAGAGGATTTATTATTACAGTATCCTTCCATTCCAAGCATCACTAAAACTACAAAAACTATGAATGTAACCTGAAAGGAATACTACTGTGCTTAGTAAAAGTTAGCTCCGCTCCTCCAGGAAGTTGCGACTATTAGAACTATTAAAGGGAACGTATTATGCACATTGTTTTCTACTTCCATCTGGGTTTCTACTCCTCTTAAGAGCAGTCCAAGCACTTAAAAACAAACTGAAGAAAAAAACAAACAAAAAAAAAACAACACCCAGACGTTTTTGGCAGTAAATGCAAAATAGCACAATGGCTGCTGGAAGAAAAACGGGTATTTTGTTGTTGACTAAATATTTAGAAACCACTTGATGCATTCTTGTTGCTTGTACGGACGGCTCCGCCTTTGCTTTTCAAAGATGTACGGTTGTATAATTGCACGTCTGTTTCTGTAAACAGACCTTAAAACATCTCATTCTAAAAGGAGCAGAAGAAAATCTCACTATTTAAGAATTACTTTGTGCAAAAAAGAAATCTAAAACGTAATGAGCATGTTTTCCACAGATTTGAAATTTTCACAGGTCATTGCAATTTTTCCACAAATCTGACCAACATGGTGGCTTCTAACATGATTTCTGGGAAATCCAGGAGGGATTTTATCGATTGATGAAACTGTCGGTGTTTTTTTTTAATTGCCCGGCGTGACACAGGGAATAAGACAACCTTTCTTTCATCCAACACCATCACGCATTCCAAAAAGTTGCCACAAGATCAGTAATTTTAGGCCGCAAAAAAAAAAACAACAAAACATCGCAACATCCTGGAGGGAAACCAGAGCCCTTGATCTTTACCTTATTTTCTAATGTTACAAACACAAAACTCAATTTTGTGTTTGTAATGAAATCATATTTAAGAATGGGTCCCAGTTCATGTGCCCCACTAGAGTCAAGAGGGTCTCATAAGAAGCGCTGGCGGGCCAAGTTTGGCCCCAAGGCCCTCAGTTTGAAATCTGTTGTAATGCAACACAATGTGAAAACTTTCAAGGCTCATGCAAGGCACTCTACCCATTTAATCCGATTAGAAAACAGTAAATTTGAAAAAGTTCAACTCATAAAACGTAGTAATTACTTTCTCCTATTCGTTTCACATTTCGAGTCGTCCCTTATACGAGATCATGTTACCTGTTTCCTATCTTCTTCTTACAGACTCTGCAGGTTTTTTCTTCCGTTATGACGCATTTAACCTGCTGGTGGAAGATTCGTTCTTCCTGCACCTGAGAACAGACACAAAATCAGCTTTAACATCTTTTCCCCGAACATCTTTCAGCAAGACAAAAAAAAAAAAAAAAAGGAGAAAAGAACAACCACTCATCAGATGACATCATCCCAAGCAACATCGATGTTTCAGCATGATGAAGAATCCCCTGAATGATCTACACCAGAAAGTTTTCCAGTATTGTGTAAATGTCTAATCCCTTTAGGATTTTCTTTAACAGAGTATCAGATTCTGTTCTAAAAAAAGGCCCCCAGGAATAAGCCTGAACAAAAGCTCTCCACTTAGGCATCCCACTATCAGTCGGGTCTGCTATAAAGACGTTTCCCAGATCTCACCCTGAGGAACTCGGCCTGCAGCAGACTCTTCAACACCTGGTTGCAGCGTTTCATTTGGGCCTTCTCCTCCAGGACGCTCTCCAGGAAGACCTTAATCTCCCGGATCTGAGTGTTTGCTGGGAGCAGATTGATAGCCTGGAGAAACGGAGGCCACAAAAAATACGGGTTTAAAAAAAAAAAAAAAAAAAACAGGTCAACGATTCCAAACGTGACTTGGAAAAAAGAGACGCGCTGCGAATCTCGCCAAGTAATCTTTGGTCGAGTTTCTAGTGCAAATATCTTGGTACACAAGAAATGAGACAAAACTAATTACTAGCTAACTTTTCAGCAAGCTAGCTTGTTTTAAGTGAATAACTTTAACTTTAAAAGAAGCTAGCTAACTGAAAAGGTTAGTAAACTAGTTTAGTCTCATTTCAAGTGAACCAAGATGTTTACAACTTCACCAAAACAAACCTTATAAGATGTGGTGTTTTTGCAGTGCATAGGTTGTTTTCCTAATCCGTGGGGTCTTAATGATTGAAAAGACATATTACTGAGTGAAATTCTGGATAAATTAGCGTTGAAGCTGCATGTACACCTTCTTCTGAAGAATTAAGAGTAAAAAAAACCCCAAAAAACCAAGGCTGTAACTCAAGTTTGTTCCTCAAGCCTCCATCTTTTACTTATGGCAAAAGTTCTGAACTGAAGGGCAAACTAGAAAAGTGCAAAATGTACAAGAAGTGATTACCTTAGTGGTGTTGAGCTTGCTGTGGTGCAGCTCCAGGACATGCAGAGCTGCCTGCAGGTTGGCCTGAGGCTCAGTGAGCTCCATCTTAATGGGCCCCAGGCAGTGGGCGTCAGGCGGGGACAGGTACATCCGCAGCAGAGACAGATAAACCTGCGAGGCAGAGTCACAGCACTTCAATCTTCCCTGCATTCGAGCTCTGTCTTGTTTTAGCTCAATTCAATCAGATTAAACGAGCTACGGAGGCAGAGACTGAGGTTTTACTTTTAGATCATTCGAGCAGCAAACGAGACAGAGAAAGTGAGAGGACTTTCAGAAGATAACAGGAAGGCGGCGTTGCTCTGCTTTATCGTTCTCAGCCTGTGTTTGTCATAGAGGATGCTTCATCTGAAAATATTGGACTGGTTTTGTTAGATTTTAGAGACTACTCTCTCTAAAACATGCTGAGTGCATGTAATGTGATGAATACGTAACAACCAGGAAGACTAGACAAAAATGTGAACTTTTACTTTTATGAAAAGATATTTTAAAAAGTCAGCTAAAATCAACATCAGCAGGTTAGAACTTCATCAGAAGTTACCCTCAGAATTCATTTTCTGCACCTATATTTATATTCAGTGATTAGTGGGACAAAAAAACCCCCCAAAAAACACAAACAAAGCGACTGAAGAAAATGTTTACCCCTGTAATATAAAGTATTTAAGTTCTACTTTACTGAAACACCATTTATAAAACACACATTTCCTTTTTTCCCCAGCCTGTAGAGAAACTCATCCATTTTTTTGCCTGCCATTAATTAAGGTGTTTTTATTATCATCTCTGAAAAAAGAAAAGAAAAACAATGTATTGACATTGCAGTACAGCACCATGTTTGCCATGTCATCTGCAAACATTACGACCGGCCTCAGAGCAGATCCCTGATGCACTTCAAACCCATCTGGGACTCCCACAGCACACCTCACCACCGTCTTCCTCCTCTCCAATTTCCTTCACTCCCTGACTCTCTAGCTCTCCTCCAACTTCCCTAACAATTGAACTGAACACCAACAGCCAAGTTATAAATGTAATTCTTTGAGCTTTAGTTCATTTGCTAGATTTCTCCTGTTTAGAAAGATGTGCTGTAGTTTCTCTGCTGTGATGACGGCGTTTATTGCAGAATGTGATAAAAACAAGAGGAAAAAACAAAAGTACTTACATCTTTATTTCCTTCCACTGAACTGTTATAATGCCGGTGGCAGTATCTATACAATGAAAGAAGAGAAAATCATCATCAAGGACTCAAAGACACAAGAAAATGCTCATAGTTACAACATTTCAAATGAGTCATCTGCTCTTATAATTCACAGAAAGAAATCCCCTTTAAAATATGTTTTGGAAACAGTGATTCAGAGTCAGAAGATATTTGCTCATCTTAATTCCAGCGAGCGCTCAGAAGGCTGCTGTTGTTTGAGGTGAGGTGAGGCGGCGTTTGCACAGGTACTCACTCTTCGGCCATGCGGGTGTCGTTCAGAACGTGAACGTATATGAAAAGCGCCTGCTCGTGTTTACCCATGCGACCCAGGAGCAGGGCCCGTTCCTCCAGCAGCCCTTCGAGACGCAAAACAAGGAGAACAAGGTCAGCGAGGCAGCCGAAGACCGGCGGGCCGCAGCGCTGCATTTTTCTAAGTTACTTCGAGCAGAAATAATGGGAAACGCTTGATACTTTACTGCTGTTCAATATGTAATCTTATATAACTTCTGTTTTTATATGTGTAAAAAAAAAAAAAGAAAAAAAGGCTTTGAAATGAATTAACACGTTTTCAGAAGCGGCAGAGCTTCGGGGAACATTTCCTACCATCAAACGGGAAGTCGCTGATGAGTCTGGCAGGTTCATAGCTGGTGGAAATATCCAGAAAAGTCAGCAGCTTGTTCCTGAACTCTCCCAGTTCACCTTGCTCCTGGCCGGCAGGAACGGCAGAAACCCCTACACGCAACAAAACCAATCTCATTAGCATAGTGAGCGACACGATGGACATTGAAAAACACGATCAGACGTTAAGAATTTTAAATTATCGTAAACTCCTTTTTTTTTTTTTGTTTTTTAGAATATCTGCTGATTGTGGCGTTTTTGATCAAGTAAACATAGCAAATGTGTTATTTACAGTGCAGTTATGCATTGATTATGCATTGAGCAACACATGAAGGGTCCTGACGTCAACACAGACTGTCTGTAAAAACTTAAAATGCGTACTTGTTGAACCATTCTAGTCACGATAATCCCTGAAAGAAAAGCCGTATCTCATGTTATGGCTTGATTGATGGAGACAAAGCAATGAACCGTCTACTGCCAGCAGTTTGTTTAATCTGCTACTTTTAATCTCTTTTCTAACACTAGAGGGCAATCATGCATATAGGAACGTTACCTCAACTTTGAATGTCTGTTGGTGTCATCCCACCATTAAAAAGAACGACGCCGTCTTTGGTTGAAAGTAAAATTGCTCAGATTGCAAAAACAACCCCACGCCCCCCCAAACAAACCTTCTGGCAGCGAGTTGAGGTACTGCTTCATCAGGCCTTGAACCCTGCTCAGATACAGCTGAATAAGCACATTGTGAAACTCGGGGCCCTTCTCGTCCCACACGTAAATGATGTGCTCCAAATACGGGACGGCCAGCTCCACGAAGCCTTCCTTCAGGAACTGCAGCACTTTGTCTCTGGGCAAAGTCTCCACCTCGGGCAGATCCTCAGTGAAGATCTAAAGAGGAGGAGACAGTTTCAAAGCAAGCCAATATAAAAAAACAACAACCACAACAACAAAAAACAAGATATTTAAGTAACTTGAATTTCCTATCGATTTGTTTGCTCACTTTCAGGCCGTCCTCAGGACAGATTTTAAGCACCCAGGGAGAAAACTCCAAGATTATCCCCAGATTCTCTGATCCTGTGAGTGAGAAAAGTTCACAAGGTGTGGAATTACAAACAGCTGAATTTTGTTTAGTTAATTTTTTTAATATGTACAAAATGACTTACAGCATGAAGCACAATGTCAAAACATTTGCTTTACACATTCACAGGAAGTGAAACGTATCAATATTCCTGCTATTTATTCACCTACATAATCTTACTTTTATTACACCTGTATAACAAATAAATTAGCGGAGCAACCGATTGTGCTCTGAAGTCACCTAATTAGTAAGAATCAGCAAATAGGAACAATTAGTTTCACCACACAAATCTGGCTTTTATGAAAGTGTGGCAAGAAACAACCATTGTTATAAAAAAAAGAAAAGAAAAGATAAAGAAAATTGTAAGAATTACAGAATCAACATTCGGGCCAGAATGAAACCTTTTGACCCCAAAAACAAAACAAAAACGCCTGGAAAAAAACCCACCCCTGGTGGGGAAGAGATTAATTTTCACAAAACCTAAATCCACTTGAGAATTCATGTCAAGTGGGCTGAAATATCTGGATGTGGATTTTATTTTTCTTCCACTTCTTGATATCGCCATACTTCATGTCCATCACATAAAATCCCAATAAAACGCGCCCAAGATTGCGGAAGCAGCATGAAAAACACTTGGAAAAGTTCAAGAGGCATAAATCCTTTAAAGCAGTCAAGCCGGCTGAGTCTCACCCAGTCGCTGGAGGTACTGGACGGTTCGCTCATGACCTTTCAGAGGAGAGTTGGCCTTGGTGGATTGGTCCAGCAGGACCTGCAAGGCTGAAACAGAGCAAACAGAGTGAGAACAACAACATGGCGGCGGGTGACAGGACAGCGGGAGAACGCGTGATTAGTGGCTTTATTGGGCACAGCAGGATGTCGTGTTTGTGACATAATCTAGCACATCCACAGCGTTAGCTGGTGGCTACAAACAGCTGCTTTTAATTCAGAGGTAAACTTGAGCAGCGTGACATCACAGGCATAAATCAGGGCAGGCCAATTAGAACCAGCTGCGCCCGCAGCGTCCAGAACGGGCCGAAACCACAAAGAGCAAACCGCTGCGATTTAAGGAGGAAAGCTGCTCTGGCCGCGGAGCCTCACAGAGCCGATTCCCAAACCCCAAAGGATTCGGCTTTGTTACGAGCAGCTAACCCGGTGCCTGGCGACGTTCTCCATCCGTAATGGACCAACTGGGCTTATAATGGCTGCATTGTGCAACTCTGAGCAGATATTTGAAGAAATGATCGGAGCCGGAGCCAAATGAGACGGCAGCTGACAAACACGGAGCGGGCTGACATCTCAACCGCTAATTTAAAACCCGAGTTTCAAAGGAAAAGAAAAAAAGCAGATGTTGAAGCGGATCACTTGTTCAGCTTTCCGCTGTCGAGCTGAACAGTTTATTTGCTGCGGCAAATAAACGACACAAAACGACTCAGACTGTAACGACGGCTATATTTCAGCTGACTCATAGTGACTTTCACATTTGAATAAAACATTTTACGTCCTTAATTAAACAAAGGCGAGGACTGTAAAAAGTCGACGTTTTAAATGCGTAAATCATAAATGGTGATTTGGATCTGCACACTTATCAAAGAGATGGACTTTAATCAGCCAAGGGAATCCAATGGAGCGGTAGTCATTGTTCCGTCTTTGTTCTTTCTAGACAGTCAGTAATAAAACATTTTATTACGGCAAAAGCAGAACAATTTTACAAAGTATTTTTTCGTCTGGTCCATTGTGCAAATATCTTTCTTGGAAATATCAACTTTTGTATACGTGAAATGAGACAAGACTGACTCATAAGCAACTTTTCAGCAAGATGTAAGAGCTTTTTTTTAGTAAAATTCTGCCTTCTCCCAGAGCCAACTAGAAACAACCAATCGGGGCAAGGAGGCTTATCCCTCATCAACCTGTGGAGGCGTATCCATCGACTGCTACCTACCTTTTTGGTGCAAGCCCTTCTTTTCGTAGAGAATGATGAGCTCGCTGTACTTCTGAGACTTCTTCAGAACGTACTCGCTCTCCTCAATGTGGCAGTGGTTGTTCTCCAGCCGAAGGAGCGGAGAGACGAGGGCCACGTTGGTCTGCGAGGGACAGACGAACAAAAAAAAAACATCACTCCCGATACAGGACACCGGTACGACCGCTGCCTCATCGGATATGCAACAGTTAAACAATCAAAAACACAAAAAGGCTGTTTTGTTGTCATTCTCAGGATGCATCTTTCAATTTCATAGCACATCTAAAAGCGAGGTTGTGTTTCGTTGTACATAAGGTTTTCTTATCTCTATGTCAAGATTTCAATAAGTAGTTTTCAGGTAGATTATCATTGGACATTAAAATCAGCATTACTTAGTAATAATAAAATTAGAAGATGCATCTGAATGAATAATAATTGACACTGAACACATAACTGTAGTGAAACATGGTGACGGCAGCATCATGGTGTGGGGGGTACATTTGTTTTGAGGGGGCTGGAGTGAACGTGCATCTTCTATCAGTAAAGCAACCCTTAACAATCAGCCAGAGTTAAAGATTAATGGCCCAGTCAAAGTCCAGACCTGAACACAAGACAGAATCTGTAACCAATCTTGAAAAAAGTATCTCCATTTGTTCTGACTGACTTTAAGATATTTTACAAAGAAGAAAAGAAACAAATCTCTGTCAGTAGATATAAAGCTGATCAGGACATCTCCAAAAAAATTGATGATTGTTGCAAATGAACGCTACGCTTTTTATACATTTATTTGTTAATATAAACGTACACACCGTACGCTGAAGCTTGTGGTCGTAATGTGACAAAACGTGAAATAATTCAAAAGCGTGTGAAGAGTTTTCCAAAACCCTGTGGAATAAATAACCAGACTAAGCGAATAATTGACAAACGTCACTTTGGTCTTACGTGCAGGTAACATTTGAGCAGCGTGGTGTCGATGATCTGCAGGAGTTTTTTGCGGCTCTTAATAGTCGGCGTTCCCTCCATGAGCGGAGACGTTGTGGACGGGCTGGTGTCATTCAGCTGTTTGACGAGATGGCTGCGTTTCTGTGAGAACCACACAAACAAAAAACAGAGTTTTACCGCAATTTATGTTATCTCTATGTTTGAGGATTTCCACATAGGCAGAGTATTTTATTTAGTGTCTTTTGTAAACACACACACACACACCTGGGTGAGGTAATCAATAAGAGCCAGATGAGCTTTCTCCAGTTCGGCCCCAGACAAGCTGGGCAGAGGGTTGGGGTAATGCAGCTGTTTGCGGTAGTCTGAAGGGAGCAGGTCCGGGTAAAGTCCGATCACATGCGTGGGATCTGCCGGCCCCAGAACAAATATGTAAAATGACAAGATTTTAATAAGTGCTGGAAAGCATGTACAGCATATTAATGCAATAGGAAAAAAAAGAAGGCGGCAAGAATCCTGTATTATCAGCCATTTAGTGTTTTTTTTGTTTTAGTTCAACTCTTACAGAGAATATGTGACGCTTACATATAAAATACTGCTTCAAAAGGAGATAAGAAACAGTGACAAAATAACTACAAATGACAATAATTACAAATTTGCATCAAGAATTGATTCGGCAAAAATAAAAACAATCCTTTAAAATTTCCAAGTAAACAAAAAATAAAAGGGAAAAGCCAGAGAACTTAATTGATTTGAGTTTTTGGGAAACTGCTGCACCTGAGAGCGAGTATGTCTTGGTTTCTATTATTTTCTTGATATTTTACTGACAATTTATAATTTTTTTTTTAAATATTATTTTTGTCAAACTTATTTTTATTTCCCATTTTATCATTTAAATATATAAACTGTTGTAATGTGGTCGGGTAAGGTTGTCGCGTAAATAAAAGTACAGCTGCAGTATGTTGCATAGGTTTGACCCGTCTGTGTCCCGTTCGTGCCAGAGAAGTCGTACCTGTACCAAGTTTCGCAAACACCTGCATGGAGTCATCAAACTTCTTCTGGCAAAACAGATTGAAGGCGTAAAGATTCTGGATGTGATGTATCTGCTGCTTCTTTTCACCATCTGAATCGTCCTTCATTTTCTGAAAATGAAACAAACAAACAAACAAAAAAAAAAAAAAAAAAAGGAATAAAGTATGGGAAATGTGATCCGCCCTAAAATTATTTTGTTGTGTAAGGAGCGCCGACATGCAAGAAGGCCACTTTAGAATAATCCTCCTGAAATGGTTTTTATAGCTGCGCCTCGTCACAATTGGATTTCCAGGGTAATTTTATATTCCACAGGTAGGCTGAATTCTCGGGGGGGGAATAAAACGTGAGCTCTGCAGTTGGCGCTTACCGCCAGCTGAAGAGCGAGCTCGAACTGCTTGTCCTGGAGAAGCTGCTGGATCTGGCTGGCTATCGACACCGGCACCAGGCGCCAGACGAAGTGGTTGCTGGCGACGTACACGATGTTTGGCCTGCGGGAGACGGGAAAGCGTTTTAGCTACAAGCACAGAACATCAGCAGCAAAGATGAGAAAAGCCCTCAAAATAAAATTGTTCTCATTTTACATGAAAACAAAGAAACAAGTTGCAGACCAATGGTTATCAAAATCTACTTGTGACTGTTTTATTTTGTTAGTTTTGGGGGAGCATGTCATTTTGTCCTTTGCTTTAGTGCCTTCTTGTTCTTTTTTCTGTACGAATCTTGATATTACTTTGCATTTGAACGGTGATATACAAGTAAATTTAACTTGCAGGTACAAAACGTGAGCAATACGGGATGAAATGGTAACGTGAACATCTGGAAAGGGGCAACAAATTGGTGGAGAGGAGGGAAAAACACAAACTGACTCAGTCCTTTTCGTTTCTAATAATTGCGGCCTCCAAATTGTAGTGCTTAAAATGTGGTCAATTTAAAAGCTATTATGAGAGTCTCGCAAAACAAAATTTATTTTCCATAGCGGACAAACACAAATGAAAGCCAGAACATTTACTTGAAAACAGATTGCTACAAAAAAGGTCAGACTTCTATGTCAAAGTAGACAACGTCGGGTTTTTTTTCCCCATTTTTATTATTTTGTCTTGGTTCGTCTCACCCTGCTGAGGTGATGAAGCGCGGCCTTTGCAGCTCCACATTCTGCACCAGCAGCCGTGGCTCTAAGGTCCGTATCTCCACGTACCGCGGGAGGACCGCAATAATGTAGGGAGGCTGGTGCTCTGCAGGGATTAAAAGAAATAAAGTGTGTTATATTTATTAGTTTGCGTTGAACCGTTTTTTTGTTGTTGTTCCCCCCCCCAAGTATAAAAGGAAAAACACGAGAAAGTTTGTGACCAGGACTAAATGAAACAGAATTTAATGTACCAGGAACTACGGAAACACTGATCCACTTTCTTTACTTCCGAAGTGACTTTATTGCAGATTTAATAGCTTCACATCACAACTTTTATTTGTTCAGTCAGTGCAGTTAGGAGTATAGCAACTAATGTGAAATAAATAATTAGCTGACAAAAGCGATAGGTTTGACTACCTTGGTCAAACATGTAAAAATGAAATGCAACAAACATTTTAAATGGTTAGAAAGTGCAAGCAAGAACTCAAAATATAATGTTCATATCAAAACAGCAGCTCTGGGAAGGTTTTCTGACATCCTGCAAAGAAATTCAAGCAGAAACTTTCCACAAACTCACAAGTTCAATGGACGCAAGAATTGTGCAGGTGATAATCAAAGAAGGGATTCTACGTTTACATGTAACTCATATGTAGATCATATCAAAATTAGAACTAGAATTTCTTTTAATGTCAGTCTGCACAAACAAAATGTAAAAAAAACAACTAGCAAGTCGAAGTAACACAGAACATCTGGGATGTGAAGAATAAATAAAATGAACAAAGATCCGGTTTCAGATGGAGATGCTGTGCTCAGAGCAACAACAGCTGTTGGGTAGAAACTGTTTCTTAGTCTGTTTGTTCTCGACTTTATTGCCCTGAAACGGATCAGCGCATCTCGAGTTGAACAGCAAAAACAAAAGGGATCTCTTTATGGAAATTCATAATAAGTGAGGCGAATTCATCTGCAAATCCAGCGAAAAGGCAACAGTTTTTATAGATATGATTCACCTTGGGAGGAAAAAAAAAACAAAAACACTCCAGGTCGTTTATAGACAGTCGAGCGGCTGAGGCCGGTCCGTTTGAACGGCTGTAAAACGGCGCCGCTCGCGTCCGCCTCTGCCTTCCAGCTCTGCTCTGTTCGCAGTATGAGGATGAGGAAATTGAAAGCTGCATAAAACCAGTGCTTGGAGGCTTCATTTCCTCTCGCTGTTTTTCCGTTCTGTATTCCGGTGAGAACAGAAACGCACAGCATCTTAAACAACTACAGAGCTCATCATGGACCCTCGGTGAACCAGTCATGAGGTAATCATTTCCCAACACGCGGAAGTCAGAAAGTGGTCGTGACAGATAAAAGACAAGCTATCTGGACGACAGCGGAGAGAGAAAAGGGTCAAACTTGAGCAAACACTTGACTTGGGCTTAAATATCACTTGACTATACAGAACAACTCAACGAACCAGCCATCGGATGAGTTCAAAAATAAAGCTACCATGTAGAAAATTGCTCAAAAAGTATTAAGTATTATTAAAAATGCAGGAATTTTTCAAATCATCGGAATAAAGTTTAACAGTAGGAATTTGAGTCTGGACGAAATGGACTTAAAAGTTTTGTCACAATATTTTGTGTTAATATTGAGATAAAAATAAAAGTGATACAAGCGTCTATTGCTTCTTTTTTTTTTTTTTTAGGAAACTGTGATTGCAACTGTGTGCTACAGCAATTATGGTCCCACAAACACAAATACTGCTCTTGAAAAACATTTCCATTTGTAACACACTTCTTTAGGACACCCTATCTACATGTAGTGTGATTTCAACTAATCCTTGTTTCGCAGAACAATTGTGTTTACTTCGTAATTCATTTTATTTGTTATTTCTGTTCTTTGTGTTTAATTACTCGGGATATTTAAAACGTCTTCTTGTTTCGGCATTAAATCTTGGTAAGTATTGGGAGCTTGATGATTATTATTCCATTACCGACATGTTACTTGAAACTGGTCTCAAAAACAACAATATTATCGTTTATCACAATAACCGCTGGGATAATTTATCATCCAGCAAAAGTTGTTACGGTGACAGGCCTCTCTTCAAACATGTTTGCAAATTAGAACCTGAAAAGTGAGGAATACATTTGTAATCATCCACTGTGAATTTAGTAGTTGCAGTTTATTTATGTATGGCTGTTTATTTGTAGTTTTCATTTCGCCTTTTGCCGTCTCTTCTGATTAAAGTCAAGCATATGTCAACGCTGGGGAATAACTCCTTACCCATGGCGATAGGGATATCGGTCCAGTTCAGGGCGCACTTCTGGGTGCAAACTCCTTCTTCGTTAAGCACCACAGTGAGGTCGTCCTGCCCAACGGCCACCTTCCCATCAGCCAGCGGGGCAACGAGAGGCTCCAACTGTTTCCCAGTGGGGAACAGCTCCTTGATGGAGCCGCGGCCATCCAGCTGGTTCGCAGCAAACAGAGTTCAAATGTGTGATCAGACCAACAAGCAACCGATTTCATTCAAATATAGACATAACCTGTGAGAGATCTTACAAAATCACCATAAAATCAAAAAATATAGACAAGGAAAGACACATATCAGCTCATCCATTGCTAAACACCTCAGATACAAACATATTCGGTGAAGTGCTGTGGTTTTTTTCATAGCGTTACTAGACAAACGTTACTAAACGTTCTTAATCTAAACCAAGACTTTAATCTAAGTCTTGGCTTAGATTACAGTGTTTTCTCAGGATGTTCAGTCAAAGTCTTCAACTCTCCTGAGAGCTACTTTCACTCGCAAGACAAATTGCCGAGGTGCTTTTCACTAAAACATACCCGAATGAGGTAATAGTCCCGTTTGAAGCCGACACAGATGGAGTTTTCACACCAAGCCATGGACTTGGGAACATCTGGCACGCCCAAGTCTCCCTGAGAAATGGAAACAAAAACACCGAGACGCCAGAATGCAGTGAAGTCAAAGGGGGCTGTGTGGAAAATTTAAACTTACATTACACACACACACCCACACACACACACACACGCACACACACACACACAGGCGACTCACTGGGGTTTGATGTAATTTAATTTACCTGCAGCTCATGGAACTCTCTATCTTTCCAGTAATACAGCTGGAGTTTCCTTTTCACCGCCACACACATTCTGAGGCTCTCCTCTCCGGAGCTCGATTGCTGAAGATTCAAAAATATAAACAGAATGTTTAATTTGACACTAAAAAAAGCCACAAATGATGGTTACTTTATATAAACGCTTCAATTCTTTTGGATGGAGGACAGCAGATTAGTTCATTTCAGCAAATTATGAAATGTGTTGTAATTGTTGCGTGGCTTTTTTTTTTCCCTCCCTCACATTTTTACCCTCCATATTTTGTCTCACTAATGGTTCTGCTTTCAGGTTCCCACTTGGCACAAAGGATTCACGGTTTACTGTGTTCAAACTTCCTTCTCTGCACCCACCGAGAACATTTTGACTACTCTGACAGCCATGAACTAATAATCCTTACGAAAAGCTTCAAACTGAAGCAAAAATGGAAAAACGACCGACAAATAAAAAATAATTTGCAGTCATTAGAAAAATACTCATAGACCTCAAACTGATTGACAAACTGCACTGCATGTTATTGGGATTTCAAGTGACAGTTATAATGTTTTTATAACCAAACGCTGCTTTGAGCGTTTGCATAAGTTAGTCTTTGGCCAATGTGCATTAATTAATGATCATGATGCTGTTTGTTTAGTAATGTTCTCAAAAAAAAACCCAAAAAAACATCAACAACCAAAACATAAAACACCAACAAAACACAGAAAAGTTGTGTTTTTAATGGCACAAACAAACAAACAAAAAAGTTTAGATGCACAGTTTCTGGTATGCAGCTGCTTTTGCAACATTTTTTATCTCTGACCAGCTACATAATGTGTTCGAATAAACCAGAGTTGAAGAGCTGAAGCCAGAGAAACTTTAACTGACCTGCAGGTCACATGCAAACAGCGTGGTTCCTTTGGCCTTAGACACCACAGTGATCTGCTGAAAGGTCAGGAGGTCATGGACGTGGATGTTGTTCTCTAGAAGGCACGAAGGAGGTTTAATCGACTCGTCTTGACTTGAAAAGTGCAAACAGTTTTGTTGCACCTCCAAAGAAAAATGCAAAAAGAACAAGTTTTTTTTTTTTTGTGGTAGCACTGGTGCCCCCAACCTTTAATAATGATAATAATAATAATTGTCATGTTTGTGCTGGAAATTAACAAAATATTACCGTTAGATATGTAATGTTGTGGTGGTAAAGAAAGTGTAAAAACATATTGTTGCACTTTAAAGCTGTGGCAGGGAAGCTAAATAAAAAATAAAAAATAAAAAGTTAGGTGCGCCAGTGCAAAAAGTTAGTCTGGAGCCGTGCACACAGCGGTCTTAATCTCAAGTATTTAGAGACTATTTTTAAGTCAATAAGCAATAAAACATGAAAACGGATGAACTTCTCATTTATGATGAATAGATAGCAGGTAAACAGGACGGCAAAACTTACCCAAAAGACTGACGAGAATTTTATACTGAGAGACGACGTACAGCTGGAGAAAAAGAAACAATTATGTTAAAATGCTTTTTAAACTGAACTCAACGAACCACAGATTATTTTAAAAACATTTAAAAAAAAAGATTTATTTAGAATGATACACACATGCAGGAAGACGCCTAATGCTTCCTCACAAACTAAACAACTCATTCGTTCTGGTGTTGTTCCCTGTTTTATCTTACCTGTTGAATTTTCTTGGAGAAGTTTTTATTTGACTTTTCCAAAGTCACCTCAAACCGGTTGGTGGCTGAGGAGAGAACAAATTAGGCATATTTCCCACCAACACTTCAAAAAAAAATGTATATCAAAAGTAAACCTCCAACACTCAATGTTTTACCTGCGTCCTTCTTGATTCTGTACAGGAGAAGATGTCCCGGTTTTGTTCCAACAAGCAGCCAATCCTCTGCAGGGACAAACACGGCGACGAAGTTTGAAATATAATGAGTTACCCTTTTAATACAGAATGTCAGTCTACGAAAAGTGGATCTATGTTTTTTTTTTTTAAATTATAGAGCAAAAAATTAGACATGTTTTGATTTTTTATTTTTTTTTTCCCCATGTAATAGTTGCAGGGTTTAGAGCAGAATGAAATCGGAAGCTCCTTGCGAGGCATTTTTGAGTGCATCCGTAAGTTGATCTGTGAGACGGAAACAGGATTAAAGCAAAGTTAAACTGCTGGAGGAAATAGCTCCAAAAAAAAAAAAAAACGTATATCATGACGCAAAACAACAATATTAAGCCTAACAGCTTCATAGGAAACTAACTTTACAACAGCGTTTAAAATCAGGGCCAACTTTTTGATTGGAAAATGTTTTGTGCGTATTAGCAAGGAGAGACATTATTAACGTTTGTTCCAGACATTATTCTGGAACAATCCTCTTATCCAAAGTTGAGTATGCAGGCACACACTTTTTAAGAGTGAAAATTATTGTTTCTTTTTTAAAATATTTGTATTTGTGACATAGTTGCTGTAGTGGTTTAACAGTTTTTGGGGAACTTTTCCAACTTTTGCTTTATTTCAACAACAAAACAAAAACAAAAAAGTACATGGCATAATATATTTTTTGTTATTATTACAAAAATGATTTTTGAGGTTATTTATATTCCTCACTTCTTTCCCAGACTTTGTATCCATACTGTGGCATCCATCCCAGCCTTAGAGATGTTAGCTGAGACACTTGGGACAGCGGGACAGAAAACCCACAGAGGGACAATAACCCTCTGGAAGACACTCACCCCACGCAGCAAGACAGTCGATCTGAAGAGGAAGCTTCTCTAAAATAGGCACTGGCTCATACGCGTCGTGCATCTTGAAGCGGTTTTGCTGGCTCTCTCACGCAATGTTTCTGCTGGGTAAATTGCCAGACAACAGCTGACGAGTCTGTCAGGGTGATGCAGCTTTTTAAGTCGCCATTAAACGCCGGCCGACCAGTTCCATGCGTCCAGAGCGACCGTAGAAATTGCAGTCTCGTAAATCCTGGTACTCTTGGACGAATATGGCAAGCGAACACTTGGGGGTGTTAGCCAGCTATCGCCCCAACCCAACCATAACAACAGCTGACTGTTAGCGAGCTAGCTCAGAAGTTAGCTAGCAATAGCTAGTGGTGAGCATTGTTATCTTTCACTGAAAAGCGAGCTGAGGCCGCCATCTTTCTAGAAGTCCCAACGTAGCCGCCGGTGACAACATACACCCAATAATCGTCGCAATAAAACTGAGAGTAGCGGCTCAGTTTTTAACTTCCACTGTTGCTTCTCGCCGCTTCCTCACTGTTGACAGCTGCGCGAGCGTTTGACAGGCACGTGACTAAACTCACGAGGAACGAATTAAAGGGGCAGTGGCTTTTATTTCTCCCTCCACCACAACTAAAGGCACCAAGAAGATTATTCACAAGGTGACCTTAAATTATTGACATATTAAATTTGATACTTGTAGGAATGAATTTTTTTTTCTTTATACGCTGTAAAAAACCAAAGTTTAATACAAAAGTTAACCAGGCACCTACACAGAGGGGGGGGAGAGGGGGCGAAGGGGGCCTACCCCTATTATCCTTGATGCCCCTATACTTTTTATATATTTTTTTATCTGTATGCCAGGAGGCCTGCCTGTGCACTCAGTAATAATATTTAGCTAAATATAATAATTTAATATTATTCTATGACATTTATCACATATCATAAATGTCATAATGATTTATAAAATCGTGCATATCTTTGAAATCAAGCCAAAAGGAGTGAATAACCTTTGCTTCTTTCTTTGTTTGTTAATTTTAGCATAGGAAAACAGCAAAGCTCCATGAACATGGACACTTAAGTGATTAACAGTCACTTGGCAAAAAACGAAGAAAAACATTGACGTGTCAACGAACAATGATTCAAAAAACCTATCCATTCATTCATCCAACTTAACAACAACGCTTTCACTCACACACTCTCGCACTAAGGATAGTTGAGAAGGAGGAATACTTACCGACCTGCAATGTTTTAGAGTGCGGGGGAAACCGGAGTACCCGGAGGAAACCCGCGCAAGCACAGGGAGTAACATGCAAACTCCGTACATTCTGAAGGTTCCGAGCTGGCCTCGAACCCGTAACCTTCCGATTGCAAGGCATCAGCGCTACGGCTGGGCCACCGTGCTGCCCAGTTTATTCCAGAGCTCCTATTAATATATCTTTGTAGCTTTTGACGTCACCGCAGTTCTCGGCTGACGACGCAGAACAAACATCCATACGGGGTCTTTCCTCGACATCATCCGGCTCCGCCTCGTCACTACTTCCGGTGACAACAACAGCACGCGTGTTGCCCATGAATGCAGTAGCTGTCATTTACTACGCGCTCACAGCGGAATTAAAAGCAGCTATCTATCACTTCCACCTCGTTAGAGTCACTTTGTTTCACTGACACCAACACCACCGTCGAACTTAAATGCGACATGAACTAAAGTGAGATGGTGTCACGAACACAATATGGACATAAAAAAAATGACATAAAACATATAAACATACCTCGCTGGCTGACCCTTCCTCTCGAGGTAGAAATGAGATTATTAAATCAATTCTTAAACTTTAATGACCTTTATACAGTCACTTGCTAAAGCTACGCTAACATATCGCGAGCGTCTCTGGTTACCTAGCAACATGCTGGAGTCCACTTCCTATTTTGACCTTTCAGAATAAGAGTCGTGACAAATAAATATAAAGAATACAAAATAAAACATGTCAACTAAAACTATGGCAGTGAAAGCAGCATTTATGTGATGTAAAAATGCAGACTGGTTGAAATCCAGTTTTCACTAAACTCCTTAACAGTCACCCGGCAAAAAACTGATAAAGAGGCTCTGTGGAAGGAGTTTCCCTAGTTAACTGAATTTATGAGGAATAGATTTACTAAGATAAGTTGGTCCTTCAAAAAGAAAGAAAAAACGAAAAAGATTAATGGATTAAAAAAGATATTAGGTGGGCTGGACAAACGACTGGACAATTATGACAAGATAATAGTGTAGAAGACGTCAGCACGGAAGGAGAAAATCGCACCTATTCATGGATGGACAAATAAATGAATGGATGGATGGAGAGACAACGAAACGGACATGTTTGTGGATATATTGTATGATGGAGGAACATTTTAGACCACAGTAAATAAAGTCTGGAAATACAGATATTACTTTACTGTTCATGAAGTGAAAAAAAAAAAAAAAAAAACAAACTCATATTTTCATAGTCATTTAATACAAAGTTTCTCTGCAGAACATATGCAAAAAGCTTCGCAACAGATCCAAGTCCTTAAAGACTGTCAAATATTTCCAAATTAAAATATTCTTAACGAGACTTGAATCTTTCTAAAACCAGAACGCAAGGATTCCAGAATATCTACACATATTGTCATAAACTGAGGAAGAGATAAAACCATATTTGCAGTGTGACAAATAAACGATTCTAACAGTTACTAACTATTCACTAATTTTCAGATTTTTTCCTTTAAATGATTGCCTAATTGGAATGAGGTGCTAAATTAAGCATCTATCCCATTACTGAAATTAGCCTCCAACATACATGCTGTAAATCGTGTATCATAAATGTAGGCCCTCACCACATCCACATCCTTACTGCCAACTTGTTTAATGTCAACAGCAACACAATTTGGCCTTTCATAAAATATATCCATCCATAACTTTACACATGTGAGTAATAAAGGAAATGTAAAAAAACCTAAAATGCAGCTCCTTGAGCTAATCTGGATAAAAATAATCTGAGAAAATGTACACTGTTTAAATACACTGGCAGGAAAAAGCCTCTGTACCCCTCAAACATAGATGACAGATGATAGATTTCCGAAAGTTTGGCATGCATTTGTTGTCAGCCCCCTTTACTCATACATCCCTAAATAAAATCCAACTGTCATCCAAAATCACCTGTGCAGTAAATGTAATTAATCTCAATATAATTCCAGTTGTCCTGTGAAGGCCTCAGGGATTAAAACACAAATGAGCAAACAGAATGAGTACAACCGAGAGCACAGGGGACAGAACGTGTCGGCAGGGTGACGATTAGTCATGACCTCCGCAAACATGACCTTTAAGGCAAGAAGGAAGCCAGCGTTGAAAGGAAGTCATAAGAGCTTCTGCTTGCAGTTTTCCGTAAGTCCGTGCAAGGAAGAGAGGAAACGCGTGGAACGAGGTGATCTGGTCAAATGAGACCAAAACTGAATTTTTGACCTCTTTGCAAAATGTTTTTAAATCAGGCGTGTCCAATGTGTGGGCCGGGGGCCATTTGCTGCCCTTGATAACCTCACGACAAGTCAAGAGTGGTAAAAGCAATTGGTGACCCCAGAAATGTGGAAAATGTTTTTTTTTAAATAACGCAATAGTTTGAAGCTCCTTTTTATATTTTGGATCTTTAAACATATACAGATTTTTTTATTTTGAAATGTTATTGTTGAACAAGTAAAACTAAAAACAACAGCAAAGGAAATCATTTAGCAGTTAATGGATTTTGTGGCCCACTTAAAGCTTCCATTTGCCAGTTTTGGCTCTTAAGGGCATAAAGTTTGAACACCACAGGTTTAAATCAATGCATGTCTTGGAATGGCTCAATCAAAGTCTGGACCCAACCTCAAATGAAAATCTGTAACAGACTGGAACGTTTAGGCTGTCCAACCCACCTGACGGAGTTGTAGTTTAGTTATTTACCTGTAAGAGACGCACAAGAAAAGACCTGCAGCTTTAGTTGCAGCTAAAGTCACACAGCACTGGCTCAGTGGGGTTGAAAACAACCTCATGCCATATTTTTCCACAAAAATTTTTTTTTTTTTGGACATACTAATCTAATATTTTCCCCATTATCATGTGATCAATTATGAAACACATTCTGAAAACAATTTCAAGTAAGTACCCTCCTTGTTTTCAGCACTATTTGACATTTTCGTGCTGCAGCATGTTCTGGTCGATCTAACTCCATTAGCAAGACGTCGTTGGATGGAAGAAGATTTTTACCATCAGTCATATCCGCCTCAGTTGCACACGGTACTAATCCAAATATCACGAGAATCGGTTTCAGAATCTTATTTAACGTGGAAATGATGTGCTCTTGAGCTCACCCGACAGTGAAGACACAGAGGTGAAACAAATAGAAATGCTCTGCTATACATCGTCTCCTTGTTCTGACGCACTATTTACACTTCTGAGCTGAGCACAACTTGTGCAAAAAAGAAAACAATAAATAAATAAATCAACGACAAATTTCTTCCATGTTCTTTTTGGTGATGAAATTTCTATCGTCTCATTCGTTGCTGCTTCTTTTTCTTCTCGCCTTCCCCTCTACTCCATTTTAGATCGCTCCATCTTGGTTTTGAGGATCTCCTGGAAGAAAAGCACAGAGATTTATGCGCAAGAGTCAGCGTGACAGCGAGATAAAGGGCAAATTAAAGGTCAACGGCTGGAGGGCTTTAAATAGTGCAAACTGTGACTAGAATCATGGGATTGGCACGAGGGGGAAAGAAGAAGACTTTACCTCTTCCTCATCCAGCATGACAGGGAGAGCTCTGAATGAAGGGGAAAGAAGACGAGAGCGTTAGCATGTTGCTGACAATATTTCTCGACTGCTCGAATGCCCATACACTGTGGAATTCATGCCAAAATGAAAACCCAAAATAACTTGAGGTGACTAAAATGACTGCAGTGACAGACTTACACATCAGCGACGGAGGTAGGAATGTTTTCTTCTACCCATTTCAGGTCCTCATCCTGACAACAAAAACCCAACATTTGAAACGATTTAAAGCTTGAAGAGCTTGACTGAAGACGTTAAAAATGACAGAACAACAGAGTCTACCTCTTTATTCAGAAGTTTCTGGGAGCCGTTGGCGTCAGGTTTGGAGCCCCGCATCTTCATTCCTTCTGGACGTAAAAATAAGGAAAGCCGAGATTTTAGCCACTGGTTTTAGCCGTCAGGTTGTCATCACAACGCGCGAAATCTGAAATGTGCACGTGATATATATGTGTATAAAAGAAAAAGGGACGCAGTGCTTTGCTGCTGATTGTCAACACCATGACAACTACAAAATAAGGTCAAAGGGCATCACATTTCAAGTAGGTCATATATGCTAACTTGACTTTGACAATCTGGACATGTAGAGGTGCTGCAGAATTCAGTGTGTTCGATTCTTTTTTTAAACATGGCAACCCATCAGTAGAGCAGGTGTTTAAATTAGTGATTTAAACAACAAACAAAAAGTGTAATGGTTGCCTTAATGTTGCATAAAATGAGATTTTACTTTAAATCAAGGTGGTGCGGGGGGTACTTTCACAGAGGACTATAAATACTGATGTAAGCCTCTCTGCCAGCAACAACATCCTTCTTCTGTTTTCATTAACACTGGCTGTTTTAGCATCCTGATAAAAACATAAGTACTTCTTACCAAAAGCTTCGTTAATCATCGGCTCCTTGGCTTCATCTTCTTCATCATCTTCGTCAATAAGAGGGGAATGAGAGAACCTGGGGGTAAAAACCCAACCCAGGCTAAATTCAGTCATCAGCTCCGTAATTACAATTCATTTTCGGTTTTCCCCAAGTCTCTCTAACCTCTGGCTGTTAACGGATGGCCGCAGCAGCACCATGATGACCAGCAGCATAGTGGAAAACAGGAGGCGCCAGAACGCATCGTCTACCCACAAGTCCCGCCAGCCCTGCGAGGGAGAGAGTCGACACAGAACGCAAAGGAAAGCAGGTTCGCGTTCTCCTCTCCGCAAACGAAACAGAATTTATCCGAGAAAACAGAAACAGAAACCGACCCTCTGACAGTCGACCAGCCGGAACACCTTGGTGGTCCAGATGATGAATATGATGGAAACTGTGAACACAGTTTGAAGCATGAGCTTTTCATTTCTTCCATTATTCACAGTTTTAGCCTGTGTAACTTTCTTTTTATTACCACCCACTCCAGGACAGCTGCTCTGCTGGACATAATGGCAGAGGCATGATCTGGTCTGACCTGTTGCTGTTTTACGAAGCGCTGAAACCTAAAGCCCAGCTCACATCAGAGCCCATTATGGTGAAGGGTTTGCACTCGCATAGAGTTGGATTATAATGCATGAAATATGGCTTGAATTAGAATTGCAGGATTAAATAGCTCAAAATGGCTGGAGAGGTTAAGATCCTTCCACAGCATTTCTGAGCTACCGTTTAGGTTTTCTAACTGAATTATGGGCCTTTCTGAGCCTGACAACCTACATTTCCACCTCCACCTCATTACTTCCCTCTGCTGTGCCTTAAATAACCACATATCTACAGCGCCGGCGTGACGGCAGCCTGCCTACAGAGCAACAGCAGTCAGAACAGCAATGGATCCATCTAAAGCTCTCTAGATCTATCAATCCAGATCTAGGTATCCAGATACATAGCTCAAGATCAACCTATCGATATTTACCCTGACCTAGCTATCTAAATAAAGTTATGGGGTTAGTCCTATCAGTCTGGCTTTAGCTGTATTGATTTAGCTAGCAAGCTAGAAAGATAGTTAGAGGGATTTACAGGAAGCTAAGTAGCTAGCCAGGTAGCTTGCTAGCAAGACAGTAAAAAGTCTAGAAAAATCTACTATTTTTCTAAATTCTGTTTTCTTTTTTACCAGAACTGGAAAATTGTAAAAAGGCTTGTTTTCATACTTTTTAAGGGCGTGTAGAGAAACCCGACTTTTTATGGTGACTACTTTCCCTACAATTCCTGTTTGTATGTCAGAAGATATAAACTTCCTGGAGTTTGTGAAAGATGCTTGGCGTAACTCTTAAAAAGAATTATTGACAGTAAGAAAATAATAATCATCATCTAATTAAGCTAATTATCATTTGTCTTGTGGGCATAAACAGACAGCCTCGTTTTGGAAGGGAGGGATCAGTCATTGTCATACGTTAAGCCACTGGATTGTGAGGGTCTTTCACAATAGAAAAAAATATATAAATACAAAATGTCACACTTATCAGCTTAAGAGAACCATTTCCACTCATGCAGATACACAAACAGAAGCCAAGGATGAATCGTTTTGCGATTAACTCATGGATGTGTTCTATGAACTTGAGTACAAAGATAAGCTTTTGAGTTTAGCTCCCTTGTTCTAGATCGGCTTCAACTCACCGACAACGAAGAAGATGAGCGTGTTGGTAAAGTGCTGATACAAAGACAGCTTGACTACATTTCTGCGGAGCTTCAGGAGGCGAGTGGTTTGTGACAAGCTGATGAAAATGTAGATGCTGATTAAGGAGAACCTTCTGAGTACACATGGAAAAACAACGCTTGTACAGGGTACGAAATACCGCTGGGACTCCCTGATTGGACTTGAGCGAGCCCACTTCAGGGAAACAAACAAAAATAAGAAAGGATATCCACCACATGACACACGAGTCGATGAGAGAGAGGCTGAGATTAGCCACGAGGGCGACGGTCCCATAGAAACCCTGGAGGAACGAGATGACAGTGTCCTGTTGTTTACTTTAAAGATCCTCATTATACTTCTTCACTGCAGTTCTGTCATACTGAACAGGTTACACTGCCACCTAGAGGTGGAGACCTAAAATCTATATATACAAGTCATTTTTCGCACTCTGTGGTTGTAAAGTTCTAGGAATATGAATTCTGTCACCAAGAACTGCTCGTTTAAAAACGTCTCATATAGAAAGTTTGTTACTTACGCCCGTCACTCTGAGCACTCCGTCCACAGAGGAGAAGAGGAGGTAGAGGAGTCCAACGGCCACCAGTCGGTGCACCGTGGTACCCAGCCGTGGTCTGCACCGCAGGGAGAAATAGGGATTGTTAAGCCGTAGTTCAAGCGCTGAACTCTTAGATTTTCATCTTTTGCAGCAGCTGACACACCTGACTATGCCGTAACCAAGGCTGACTATGAGAACCAGGATCCGAGCCAGGGATCTTTTGAGCGCAGAGAGCAGCTCGGCGAAAATCACAGCTCCCAGGACTGTGAAAACAGAAACCAAAATACAACGAGACGGACTCGGAAAAACCGGGAAAACAAATACGGCCAGACCCGAGCAAACATGTCTGACCGTAGTCTCCTTTGTAACGGATGCTCTGGTATTCGGAGTAGAAGACGGCTTTCTCCAGCATGCCGAGGATGATGACGGCGCCGATCCAGAACTGGATCCGCAGCAGGTCCCTCCAGTAGCAGGCGCACCAGAAGAGCCAGAGCGCCCCAAACAGAACGTACACGATGCACATCACCATGAAGAACTGGGAGAGAAACGCACACAGCTTCACTTTGAGGCCATTCAAACAGCAACCGAATGAGGTGCAGCGCTAATAAAGAAAGAAAAAGGTAAAGTTTATCCTTCAGGAAATAAAGATGCGTACGATCATCAGAGGCCAGTCCGCTGGGGACGAGTAGTCATGTGGTCCTTTCATCTCCACTTTCACTGAGGAGGGAGTTAAAAGGGAATCTGTCACCGGCGATATTCAAAAGCCGAACTTTCTAAACAAATAGTTTGATGCTCACTTGTGAAAGCAAAGTTGAGCTGCTCTGCTACGACTTCTTCGATCTCCAAGCCGCGGACCACCGGCTGCACCTTCACTATGAACAGGTAGGGCCCGTCCACCCAAGCTTTGGCCACCGCGCCGATTTCCTGGAAAACATCACTTCGCCTCTTCAGTGAAAATGAGCAAAGACCTTTCCAGTCACATCCAGATTTGAGAATTTTGAAACACAAGGGCAAGATTTTAATTTGAAAAAAATAAAAAATTTTTTTTTTTAAATGTTCAGTTCATTAACGGATGCACCATTTTGCCGATATCAATATCCGATATTGTGCTGCTGCTATATCGGCATAAGCATTCCGATATAATATTTTTATATAAATGTTTGTCATTTATCATATATTGTGAAAAATGTATTACTATGACAAGAATTGTGATTTATTGTTGTCTCAATAAATTTCAACTAGTGACGTTAAAAAAAGAAAGGAAAAAAAAAAGAAAAAGAAACCTTATTTTTATTTCCTCAACTATTTACACCAGAAGAGAATCAGTAAGTATCAGTAAATTTGAAAATAGGGTTAAACGCAGTTACTTTGTGCACCTTAGTTAAACGTAATAAAAGCATTCCTCACCGGTTTGTCAGGCCAAGTAAAGGTCTGATTTGATGGATCACTCTGAAAGACAAAGTTACAGTAAACAAAGCATACCAATGAAACCGCGCAGCCGTGTTAAACGACGACAGACATTACAGACGGTGTGGTCAATGAAATCAGTCACCCACCTTCGGACTGGACAGTGGCTGATAAGGGTTGAAGTCTGGGAAATAAACCTGAAGAAAAAAAAAAAAACAACATTGTTTTTTTCAAACGCGGTCAGGTCTTGCGGGTGTTACTGGAAGTGAGCTCGGTTTGTCATCTTTTACCTTCGGGGTGAAGAGGTAGGAGCAGTTCTCGAAGTACATGTAGCCCTGACTGTAGAAGCCGCTCCAGCCGTCTTTCAGCATGTGGTCCATGCCGAACATGTTCATCGCTTTGTTGTCCTTCAAAAAACAAACAAAAACAAAAACAGAAACTGGATTTCATCTGCAGTTATGATTTACTAAACAGGCTGACACTCTCAGAAAACATACTCTGATCCATATATTTGCATAGACATATATAAACACCTATTAACCGCATGACCAATTGAAATGAGCTCAATGGTTTCCATTCTGATGTTCAATATTTTTTTGAAGGGAAATTTTGTTTGCGCATCATAATCCATTTCATTTACGGTCTTAGTTGTGTGGTTCTTATGTCAGGTTAATTCCTTGTGTGTGGTTGTCGTGTTTTATTTTGGGATTAGCGATACACCGATGTAACGATTCAGGCTGACATCGATATCCGATATCAGCATTGCTAATAACTGCAGGAATGCCAGTTGAGCCAAGAAAAGCTGCAGATGACGTCAAAACAGTTCCTGGCTTTGGTGGGAGGAGTGACGGCTATGAAGTCGAGCAGCTACCCTGAGTAGAAAGACCAACAAACAGAAGAAGCACAGCTCACTGGTGTGTTGAAGACCTCATTATAGCAAACGGACGAGCGCAGGTACCAGCTGATGTTAAAGGCCAGATATTTTTCGCATGACCCCACGTCATTCAGAACTGCACAGAGGAGAGCAAACGGGATTATCAGACACAATCGGGAGCAAAAGCTCACAGTTTCAAACAACTTTCACTCACTATGCTATCAAGAGGGATGCAGGGTGGGGTGAGGTTACACAATGACCCTGAGCGCGCTGTTTTACTCAGTGGGAAAATGCCCAGGCGCAAAGAAAAGTGGCCAGAGAAAAGCCGAGCCTACAGAGAAACACATGTTGTGATGCGAGTACTTACACCTCATAAATATGGTGGTGTTGGCGTACAGCGTCTTCCGAAACACGGCGTCCTGTGTCTGAAAGCACAACGCAGACAGCAATTGATGAGACTTCATCTGACGCAGCAACTCGTCTTTTCTGGTCCTTGGACCTCCACGAGGAAACAAGAGGCAGTCCGGCGCTCAGCCGCCCGGCAGTGTCTGGTTTTGCCGATTATAGATTCCACCATAAATGCATCCTTTTCTAATGCCAGCTGTGAAATTCAAGGTTTTTCCACACAGGATAATTTGCAAATATACACACACAACTTTCCAGATGCTTATTGATGCACGCTGTTCACTGTTCATTTTTGGATCGAAGAAAAGAAAGAAGAGAAGAAATAAAGACCGGAATCAAGAAAGAAAAATAGAAAGAAAGATGTGAGGAAAGATGACCGGAGCAAAGGAAGGAAAGGAGAGAAGGAGGATGAAATGAATTAAGGAACAAAGGGTGCAGGGACTGGTGCAAGGAAGGAAGGAAATAAGCCTTTCCTTCCTTTGATTATCAAAGGAAGTGAAAATAGATTATCTTCATAAGAATATTTTTCAGCGATAACGCTCAATTACATGCAATATTTGCAAATGCCCAAAACTGACACAAAGGTTGCGATTGTTGCTGTTGCCACCATCGTTTCCATGACAGCGTAACAAATATAAAAAAAATATTTGAAATTACTAATTAATACGATTACTGAATGTTTTTTTTAAGAGCTACAGCTACCGCATTTAATGCAACTGGAGTTGAGATGAAGTAGATTTGATGGTTCTTAAATTCTCCTTTGTGACCTTTATTATTATTATTAGTAGTATTATTTACATAAATACAACAAAATATCAATTCATTCCATGTAGCCCATCAATGACATTATGGATAACTGGATCAATTTCTTGGTGAATGAGAAAAGATGAATGAACTGAAGGACAGACATGCAGTTAAGTCCTGGAGCTCAAGTTTATCTCTACATCTATTTATAGCACAACATTTAGCGTCCCTGAATTTAAGGAATACCTTAACAGCAGTTATTATTACATCTTTTAAAAACATTTTCATTAAAAGCTGCCAGGCGAAAGCCTGCCTTCAATTTGCTACAGACATTTCGGATCCTATCGAAGGAAAATGTCGGGTGTTTAATTAAAACATGACAAGAACATCAGCAGCCATCATTAGCCTTGCTGACAACAGCTGGACCCGAGGAGCGCTTTGCTAGCGGCTAGTTAGCTGCCTTAGCTAACTACCAGCTGCTGAACATTTAGCACGAGCCCGGGCTGTCTCCGTAGAAACGCTCGCGCCGAAGGTGAAACACTGACCGAGTTGATGTTCACGCTCCATACTGAGACCTCCGCCGCCCCGCCGAGGTGAAAGCCGACCGCTAAGACCGCCAAACACAAGCGACGGAACTGGACATCGAGCATCTTGCAGAAATGCACAGCAGGTGAGGGGGACTCGCATCAGCCTCCAGGTCCGGCTGGACGATTTTTGCCCGTAACGTACGGAACCGCCACAAGAGGGAGACAGAGGTCACGAAACAATTCGACGCTGGGTTTTGTTGATCTGAACTTTTCCGTTTTGAAACGAATTTTTTTTTTTATTCGAATCGTAACAAACACGAGATATTCAAACTAAAATAATTTTGGAACAAGTACGAAAATATTGTTCTCTTAAGTTCGTATTTTAGAACTTAAGAGAAGGGTCCGTATTTTAGTTCATATATAATTATGTGTTTAAAAACGGGGGGGAAAAAAAGGAATTTGAAACACACAACCCTCGAATATTTTTTTTCTTTACAAAATAGCGGAACTTAAGAGTTAATAAAATTTAATAGACGGTGTTATTTTATGTACTAATATTTGCATTAAATATATATTGTTTTCTTACTAAATAGAAAAAAATCCTGGCGTTATTATTATTATTATTATTATTATTATTATTATTATTATTATTATTATTGTTATTATGGTTGTTATTATTATTATTGTGTGTTTTTACTGCCGAGCTTTCCACTCACAATATGGCGGAGTCGCCACGCATCCACTGATACGACGTAGGATTTCGTTTTATTTTGAAAATCCTCACGCACGCTTGACTTTCGTTGCAGATTTGACGCACTCACTTCCTTCCTGTGCACGCTCTGCTTTCAGCTGTCAATGGGAACATTAACTGATATAAAAAAAACAACCCAGTCACTGAGTTTCACTGAAGGAGAAAGGACAACAGTGAACAGACGCTGTTTCTCTCTGAGTTTGCTTGAAATGGAGGCAAAGAGCGAAGCTGTCATTAGGTATTTGCATGTTGCTTCGTGTTGTGTCTGTCCTGCAACTTGACCTTTCGTGTATTTTGATGAATGAAACTGAATGGAGAGAGTTTAGACTTGCACATTTAATGCTTCCTATCAGCTGAAAAGTATATGGGTCTACTAATTCACTAGATTGCAGGTTTATTTACTTTTTTTATTCACCAATTTCTTTAAAAAATAGCTTGGTAATGAGTGCAATCTTTCTTATATATATATATATCTATATAACTGGGTTTCAGTGTTGTCCCTAATGATGAGGGGAAGGAGAAATTCAAAAAGAGTGAGAATGTTGCTTTTTACAGGTAAGTTAAATGACACTGTAATATAATAGAACATTTTTAAGTTATTTCTTTTTTTTTTCCATTGAGATCCATGCGCTTATAAATATCCATCTACTTTTGAGGCGACAGATCCAGGGTCCGAACCCGAAATACCGACTTCTTTTGGATTCCCTTGTCCTCACGGAGAAGGCCGCACGTTTTGAGCTTTTGGAAGACGGCACAAAGGTTGGTTCACTGAAACTCAACAGGAAAAAAATATCCATGTTTTTTCACATTAAATATGCTTCATTTTGGGAACAAGCTTCTCAATTTACAAAACAGAGCCAGGATCAGTCCAGTGATAAACCTGAGGGATAAAACATTTTCCTAAAAAGCGTGTCAACGTCAAAACTTTTACATTTTCCATTAAAAATACAAACGCCGACGAGCCCCAGCACAGGTCAAAGGTCAAGTGGTTGTCCACAATTGCACCAAGATGTTTGCAATGTTGTACATGTCCTGTGCTGTTTGTGTTCAATTGTTCTTTAGAAAACATAATCCTCTAGCTGAGGGAAGCCAATGTTTATCTGATAAGGAAGAGTTATTTTTGTGCCTCATAAAAATTAATGGCACCTCCTAACTGAGACCAAAGGTTGCTTTTAAAATAACCCTAAGCTCGGCAAACATACTGAGGATCAACTTTATTAAAGTTTCAAATGTCTACGATAGCGTGAAAAAACGATGAGATATTATTCGTTTGCATCGTTTCACGTCAGGCAATAAGGCCGAACAGACAGAGAGCACAAAATTACTCTCCATGCCGAAGACATTTGAATTTTTCAAAGCAGGTTGTCACCGACTCTCGTCTGTTTCTCATCTTGTCTTGAATTTCTGTCTTTCTGTGAAAGAAATTCAAGAACGAAGAAAATCCTTGGAAGAAATTCTATAAATTTCTTGGTGGAAATTCTCGAAATTTCACTCATTCTTCATGTTGTCATGTAGATCATTTATTTATACAGTTGTGCCTCTTTAGTATAATTTCTCTCTGCCTCTTTGGTCTTTATCACAAGGTCCTTACCCTTCCACCCAAATGAACAGTTTTCTTCATGAACTATTGTTTTCATCCACAGACCAGACTCCTTCTTTCTTTGACACCTTGCAAAAACGACACCGTAAGGATCGTAATAGACGAGATCTGGCCCATTAAACCCCGTTACAGAGTTCCAGACGTGTTGACTGGGGAACCTCCTGCTGAACAGTAGGAGCTACCGAACTTCCAATATCTCCTTGCTCCGATTATGTTCAGCATTCCTGCACACGGGCATCACTGGAAACGCACCATTGTCTTTTTTGCAGGTTGAGAGTGGAGAGCAAGACTAAGGACTCCGTCACCCTCTCCTGGTCTTCGGGACGATACCGGGTCCGAATGTGGCACTTCCCTTTCCGGCTGGAGGTTTTTGTGTGATCAGGAAGTGATCGTCACCTTCAACTCCAAGGGCAAACTGTGGTTTGAAAGCTTGCAGAATAAACCCAGGTGAAGTTGTAAGACAATCTTTTCATTCTGACAAAGATGGTGGTCCTATAATTACCTAAAATGTCTTTTTTTGTTTGTTTGTTTGTCTTTTTTTTCTCTGGCATCATCACTATGTAGTAAGGTGAGGAAATACGAAAACTCAAACTGCAAATTTCGGCTCTCTTTATGAAAACTTCATTTGGCCTCTTGGTCGCTTTCTGCTTCTGTTTCAGCTCGAAGAGGACAAGAATTCACTGTGGAAGGAGACTTTTAGGAACTCTGAGGACATCAAAGCAAACGGTTTGCACCAGCTTTGGGTTTTATTACATTCTTTGTTTTTTGTCTCCTTCAATCTTTTCACGGTTGTCACGTAGCAACCACGAACTTTGATTTGTGTTAGTGACCAAAACAAAGCACTGTGCTGCAGGTACAGCTGTAGGTTGATGTCCTCTACGCCACATGCAGAGCCGTTGCTTTAGCAACAGATTGACAACAATTGTTACTAGTGTATCAAGATTCAACGCCAAAAAACACGCAAACGTTTCCCGTGCAAAGGACAGAACATTCACTCAGCTACAGTTTTATGTTTTCGGGATTGATGTTTATTTTGAGGTTATTAGTGTGATTATTAATAATTAACCACTATTGTAATAATCTACCAAATTAGCTAATTTAAACATTGATCCACTGATCATCTGTCAGAAAGTTGTTTTTTGTTTTTAACTGAACCGATATTCGCCAAATTCCACAGCACATCTACATGTTAAGGTTGTCAAAGTCAAGCTAGCATAGCTGACCTGAAGTAAAGGGAGTACAAATGCACTTCCAACTTTGGGGGGATATTTATTTTAAAAAAGTAAGACCATGTAAAATTTCACTTCTCCTTCAAAGTTACGTTCTACTTTGTGTTGCTCTATCACATAAAATCCCCTCAAAGTAAATAAAAGTTGGCGACTAAAACTAAAAAAAAAAAAGTGAAAAAGTTCAAGTCATTGACTGATTCTGGAGCTTGTACCCCTTTGGTAACCAACTGCTTGCTTCTGGGGTTTCATCTCTAATATGACAACAAATCCTGAATGTTGATTTAGTTATTGAAGTACTGTTTTTTTGTTGTTTTTAATTTTCTGTTGCAGGTCCCAGCAGCCTCGGCGCAGACTTCTGCCTCCACGGGTTCCAGCACGTCTACGGTCTGCCGCAGCACGCCGACAGGCTGCAGCTCAGAGACACCAGGTGACCATGGTTCACATCATCGGTGTTCATCACTTCGACCGTGACACCAACAATGTTTTCCTGCCGCAGCGATGGCGAACCTTATCGGCTGTACAACCTGGACGTGTTCGCCGCCGACTTGTACTGCCGGCTCGGTTTGTACGGATCCGTGCCGCTGATGGTGGCTCACAAAGCAGACAGGACCGTCGGCGTGTTCTGGCTGAATGCGTCGGACACCTTCATAAACATCCAGTACTCCCCTTCTGACCCTCGGGTAAGCTTTATTCAGTGAGATTAGAATGACTTTTATCTATTACTGTCATCTTGTCTTGAAAATACTAAAATTTCCACATAAATTTTGGTCCACCTGATGATGTAATTTTTAAATATTGAATGAAGTTTTGATCAGAGACTCTGTTCTTGAGTAGCCTGTGAACCAAATACGTTTTTGCTCTTGCTTGAGCAATTTCATGGATGGCTAGATTGGACTTAAAAGTATGTAGAAGTAGCTCCAGTCTTAAACCCTCCGTCTCGCAGGACGGTGAAACGCCTCCGGTGAAGAGGCGGCGGCCGGGGCCCCAGACCGACGTCCACTGGCTCTCGGAGAGCGGGGTGATCGACTGCATGGTTCTGCTCGGGCCCTCGCCCCGGCAGCTCTTCAAGCAGTACGCTCAGCTCACAGGTGCGCAAGTGGTTGCAAATTTCTTGGAACGTTTCGCGCTTCTAAAAAAAAAAAAGAAGAAAAGAAAAATCACTTTTTGTTATCTGGCCATTCAGGATACCAAGCCATGCCGCCGCTCTTTTCCCTCGGTTACCACCAGTGCCGCTGGAACTACAACGACGAGGCCGACGTGAAGGCCGTGGACGCCGGCTTCGATCGCCACAAGATCCCGTACGACGTCATCTGGCTGGACATCGAGCACACGGACGGGAAGCGCTACTTCACCTGGGACCCCGCTCTGTTTCCCAAACCGGCGGCTCTGCAGCAACATCTGGAGAAGAAGAAGCGGAAGGTCGCTCGCCAAAATGCGCACAGTTTACTGAATTTTCTTTTTGTTTCGAACCTTTTTTGTGTGTTTTAATTTCAGATGGTTGTGATAAGTGATCCGCATATTAAGGTCGACCCTGATTGGCCGCTCTACCGTGAGGCCAGAGATGGAGGGCATTTCGTTAAGGACAGAGAGGGGCAGATCTTTCGGGGCACATGCTGGCCAGGTGATGCCTGACCAAAAACGGCACCAACCTCTGAACACTTTGAAGAAAGGATTTTTCTGTGCTTTTTCTTCTAACTGGAGATTGTCTTCAACTTTCTGACAGGCGAGTCGTCGTATCTTGACTTCAGCTGTCCTGAAACCCGAGCGTGGTACTCCAGGTGCTACAGCTTTGAAAAATACAAGGTGATGATCAAGAGAGAAAGTTTGGCTTACGAGAAGGAGAAATACATAAGACTGGCCCTTTAATGATCAGTGTGTTTAATACCTGCTCAATGATTGTTTTTTTAAAGGTACTTGTAATCTGACAAACGAAACTCACCTGAACATGTATTCTGATTTTTTGAATACATGCATTATGAGTTCTTTACAAGCCAGAAAATCCAAAAAATAAATATATTTTTATTTCAAAATGCATGATTGGGTTTCTCAGCAGGTCGATTGAAATATCAGGGCAAATCCACACAGAAATGGGTTCAGAAACTTGAGGTGCATTCGCACAAGCCACGTTTAATCTGCTTTAATCAAACTCTGGTTCGATCGTCTTGTAAGTCCAGTTTGCTTTTGGAGGTGTGAACGTGCAAAGACCCGGGTCTGGCCTAAAGACCAGGGTCTCTGTTTGGTTGAAGTGAACTCTGGCGCGGTTCAAATGCAAGCGGACCAGACGCCGCTCCAAAAGCAGGAAGTGGACAGCAGCGCAGGGCATTCTGGGTCAGTAGAGTCAAAATAAATGCGCAAGTCTGGCACTGCAGGGAGAAATGGCTGGTCTTTCACCGGAGACTAAAAAACCCGCCACCACAGGCGAGGAGGTGAATTGGTTTGAATCGTTTGACACAGTGCAGTGAGAAAGCGAAGCGCACCGACCGAAAATGTCAAATATTATCGGAGAAGATTTAATGCTATCAATAGGCAAAGCATTACAACCGAGAAGCAAAACCAATACCGCTCACTGACTCGATTACATATTGTGATCCTGTCCGTGTCATGAAGGGATCGACGGCGTCGCTGTTTGTGTGGAACGACATGAACGAGCCGTCCGTCTTCAACGGGCCAGAGCAGACGATGCCGAAGGACGCGGTGCACCGCGGAGGCTGGGAGCATCGGGAGCTGCACAACCTGTACGGCTTCTACCAGGTCCGAGGCTCTTCTCTCCTCAGCTACATTCCCATTCACTCGCATTTACTGTTCAAGCTGAATCGTGTCAATGTGCGCTCTTGCAGCACATGGCCACGGCGGACGGTCTGATGTCCCGCTCCGGAGGCTCGGAGAGGCCGTTTGTCCTCACGCGCTCCTTCTTTGCTGGGTCACAGAGGCTGGGTGAGGGACTCAAACTGCGTCACTTTTTTAGAGTTTGTGTCTGAAGTGATCGGACGAACCCCACAAGCAGACTGTTTTTTGCTTTTATGTCGGTTGCAGGCGCGATATGGACGGGCGACAACGTTGCCACCTGGGAGTATCTGAAGATTTCACTGCCAATGGTTTTGACCCTGAACCTGACAGGCATTGCGTTTTGTGGAGGTAAGCCATGGGTTTTACTGCTTAAATTGTGGATGTTAATGCAAAAAAAAAACAAAAAAACAAGGGGTTTTTGACAAATCTGAGCACATTTCTGTTACTTCAAAGAAACCTCATCACTTTGCGCATCAGTTGCATTTCTTCTAGGGCTGGGCATTTATCGTATCGCTTAGTAGTTATAGTGATAAATTTCTTAGCGTGATAAAAATTTTGATTTATCGATGTCGGGATAAATTTAAATTAATGATGTTTTAAAACACCCTCCTAACCCTGTCCATGTTATTCGGATTGAAAAACTATAATTTTTAAAAGCACTAGACCCACAAGACAAATAAAATAGGTTTTCTTTGCTGCTCAGCAATAAACAAAGCATAGAATAAGTTTAATTAAACAAATAAAGAAGTCAGTTTTTTTGCAGGAGAAAGGCTTACAGTTAAATCATTCTTTTGGTCCAGGATAAAAATAACTAAATATTCAACTTATTCTCAGCAATAAGAACAAGAATTGACTTACTTTTTCTTTAAAAATGTTTGCTATACTAAGCCAGTTCAATTAATGAATTAACATAGATTTGACTTCTCTAAAATCAGTTTTTAAGTAGAAGTCAGTTGGTAAATAGCTTAATATCTCCCATTGCAGAAAGATTTTCATTTGTTAGTAATAATTTTACTCTAATTAATGATTAAAGTGTCTTGTTTTTTGTGTTTTTTGACCATTTCCAGCTGATGTCGGTGGGTTCGTGAAGGATCCAGATCCAGAGTTGTTGGTGCGCTGGTACCAGGCGGGATCTCTGCTGCCATTCTTCCGCGGCCACTCCGCAAACGACACAAAGCGGCGGGAGCCTTGGCTTTTTGGGGAAGAGGTCACCGCGGCGATACGCACCGCCATCCAACAACGGTATGTACAATAAAGAAAAAATTCATGCTTAAAATTCCACAATTTTCCAATCTTTTTTGGATTTTTTGTATTTTTTTGCACTTAAATGTTATTTTTAATATTCTTCAAAGGATTTGGCAAAACATATTCTAAAATTAGTGGAAAGTGTTTTAAATGTATTGTTACTCCTCTGCTTCCAGGTACTGCTTGTTGCCGTTCTGGTATACTCTCTTCTACTTCGCTCACACCTCTGGTCTGCCTCCAGTCAGGTGAGTGATGCTGCCCTCTGCTGTCCACCGACAGAACTACAGCTGAAAATGAGCTGTGTTGGGTCTGCGTCCTGCAACCTGCAGCTCAAGAGCCAGAAGCGACTCGAGGGACCCTCCACAAAGGCTCTTTATAACTTTGACTAAAAATTATATAATAATATGATAACACAATATGGTTTTAGCATTTTTATTTGTTTTTTTTTCTTTTTTTTAGTTTTTTCAAGGAACGACTGTATTGAATCTCCACTTTTTAAATTTATTTTTGTCAAAGTTCAAAACTTTGTGCTTTTGTATTTTTTCTTTTTGCACAAATATTAAGTATGCATTCTCTCTTTACAATTTTTATGTGTTTCCCTTAATTCAACCCCCAGAAAGTAAAGAAGAAAAAAAAAGCGGTTCTTTAAAATTGACAACAAGTAGTTATTTATCAGCAATTACAAGATGTCTTTTGTCAAATTTCTGTCTCTAAACATGTCTTATTTATCTGAACTGAGTGCAAATGTGGCTCTTTAGCGTGAATAATTAAGCCAATGTTGGTAAAAGTAATCCAATCTGCACAAAAAACTTAAACCATTCATTCTCTAACAGACCTCTCTGGGTGGATTTCCCAAAAGAGGAGAGCACGTTCGCCGAGGACAACCAGTACATGATTGGTGATGGACACTTCTTCGACTCACTTGTCCATATTGACATATCACACATTTGTTTTTCTGAAGTTCGTTGTTTCTGTCTCACTTAGGGGGAGCCCTGCTCGCCTGTCCTGTGACGGAACAAGGCGCTCAGACAGTCAAAGTCTTACTTCCTGGCTCCGACGAGGTGAAGCCGTTTATAACTGAAACCGTTTCTGAATATGGGACACTAAAGGTTTCTTTCTGTCGTAGATTTGGTACGACATCAGCTCTGCGAAGGCGTACAAAGGAGGAAAGAGTTTGAGTCTTCCTGTCAACCTGGACACAGTAAGCGTTTGCTGCGGTTTACATGCCACACACCGTTTTCTCACCGTTGTCCAATACGGGAAGCAGAATGTACTAGAAGCCCCGAAAGATCAAATCTCGCTCCAAATAAATGTGTTCACGGATAGGTTTGCTTTTGACAGGTTCCGGTGTTTCAGCGGGGCGGCTCGGTGGTCTGCAGGTCAACGGGAAGCGGCACGTGTTCGGCCGACTACCAGAAGCTGCCTCTAGATGTCACTGTGGCCCTAAACTCCCAGGTAGCAACTGGAACTCAAAGCTGATGTAACAGTAGCAGCTCAGACCCAAACAGATTTAAAATGGCTATTTCCCAAAAACATCAAAAAATTAGTAAACATGCACCAAAACTTTAATGCTACTCTATTCTACTTTATGATATCAAATTTATTTTAGTACATTTTCCCGTATTTGACTCAAGAGACCTCTAAAAATATGGATAGTGAAACTACAAGTTCTTGCTCAAATGTTCTTGAATGTCAGAATTTTTTTTAAAGACTTTAAGAAACATTGGTGTGAAAAAGCAATTCATTTTTGAGAGACCCCATAATTTAATATCCGCAAATTAAAACTGCGGCTGTTTTCTGCACCTAAATGGAAATACATTTCGTATTCATGACTACATGCAGCATACAACACCATCTACAACAACTCTTTGAAATTTTTGAACTAGTATGCACATTTAATTTCCTTTTTGAGATCAATGAAGTATTTTTGAATTGAACTGAACTGAATTGAATTAGCTTTTGCGCATGTAGTTACAATCTGTCTCTTCTGATCTGTGTGTTTTTCAGAACAAAACCAAATTTTGTGATCAATACTTACAAGAGCACATTTGTTACATTTCAAAATCGTCCTCCATAAACAGACAGGATGTGTTTTCAGCTGCATCTTAGAGCGTTTGTCAGTGTTCTTGTGTTTCAACATGGAACATTTCTACCTGCATTGCTCCTAAATGTTCAGGCCAGCGCAGACGGAGAATTGTACCTCGACGACGGCCACTCCTTCCAGTACCGTGACAAAAAGGCCTTCTGCCTGCGGCGGTTCAGCATGGCGTCGGGCCGTCTGCTCTGCCGGTGAGTCACGCTCCTGAAAACGTGAAACGTCTCGGACTGGTTTGACGTTTGCTGTTGCGGTTGCTTCTCCCAGTTCGGCCAGTGAAGAGGGGACGTTTGACTGCGACGCCGTCGTTCAGGCTGTTTCCATCATGGGAGTGAAGAGCAAGCCGACCACGGTGAATGTCCACGTCCCAGGTGAGGACGTCCCCGAAATGAGCACATTTACCTCGTCCCAAAAACATTTTATCTTTCTCTGAGACTCTGAAAAATGTGAATTTTGAAACTCTATTTGTTACATTCTTGCAAAATTGAGCAGCTCTCTAAATCAGTGATCAAGAGTGCTATATTTTTGATCGAAGCCTCTCAGGCAGACCAACTGGAGTCATGCTGAAGTAAAAATAAATAATTAAATGAATAACTTGCTTACTTTGTGTATCTGCAGTAGCCTTACACCACCAGAGGGGGCTCTGATCCTTCCCATGCCTGCTGTTAACTGAGTTTTTATTACAAATGTGGCCAAAACTTTGTCAATATTCCACTAAAAAAACACACATTTCGCAATTGTGGTGTTTCAATTAAGAAATGCCATGAAACTCACATGTGGATAAGTTTGTTCATGCGATAAGTGATCCTCCTGCCACTTCCTGTCATCTTCTTTGTGGTTTCTACCAGTAGTAACATCTGGTTGTCGATCATGTGACTCATGTGATGCTAAAAAAAAAAAATGCTTCCATGCCAGTTTTGCGAAAAACAACAATTTCAATACAGTTTAAAAAAAACTCATCATAACACAAAAAAAATTTTAGTGAAAAAGGGGAACTTTTTTGAAATTGCTGCATTTCCAATAGCCAAATTCATTTTCGTAATTCCAGTTAGCGCAGTCACATGGTCAATGGAAACACAGCTATCGTTAAGTCAGTTTTGTAAGCTTTAATTCAAAGGTAAGCAAACCTCCTTCTGATTTTCTCACCAGGTGCTAAATCCGTCTCCGCTTCCTTTGAGTTCCTGGAAGCCTGCTGCAAGCTCAGACTGAACAACCTGAACGTCAGAGCGACGATGGACTGGGACATCCAGATCAACTGATCCTGGAGAAATCCATGACTGCTTTTCATTTGGCACTGATTGCGTATTCCCGTAATGGCAATAATCAGGAATACGAGGGTTGCTAATTTGGTCGGTTGAATGGGGCAATATTTGACTCAATGAATGTGACTGCTTGGACTGATGAACTGTTTTGTTGCTAATGGAGCTGCAGACAAATATTAACAACATTACTGTAATCATTTGAACTCTTTTCATGTTCAGATTTCGAACATGAAAAGGGTTAGGGTTAGGATTAGCCCTAACCCTAACGTTTCAAAGTCTGAAACTTTGAACTGTCAGATCAAAGTTTTTTTCCTTAAACTGCTGATTATATTAAATCAAAAGTTATTTTTGAAGTCCAGAAGCTAAATCTACTCTCTCCTGCAAAATTCCTCATCCTAACTAGAATGTTATCTTGTTTAAAATGTCAAACTTGACTAAAATGTAAAGGGAGTTTTGTGAAATATGAACACAAATTAGCACATAATGCGAAGAGGAAGGTAAATGATAATGTAGTTTTGAATTATGGTTCAGTCAAAGTCCTGATAGAGCTTATTGTGAATCAGTTGCAAAGTGATGAAGGTGACGGGTGAGAAAAAGAGCAAAGAAGAAAATCGGCAGCTAATATCGAACATCACAACATTTACTAACAATAAGATTTTCTGATATTTTTAGAATGACTTTCTAATAAAAATGAAAAGAAAAACATACTTGTAGGAGTCACAAATAGAGGTCAGATCAGTACAGGTTCATTGTTAACATGATGGCAGGAAAGCAGCATAATTTAAGGCGCCATCTGTTGAAAATTGTTGGGGTTAGTTTTATATTTCAATGTGACTTTGTCCTTTTCATTTTAAGAATTAAAAGAAGAAGAATTAAGACTTGAAGCTCGTAATTAAGATGTTTTTTCTGAACATTTTGGCTTTAATGTGAGATTTCTAACTTTTTTCCTCACATTTCTGACTTTAATCTTCTGAGACAAAGAAGATTTTTTTCCAGTGGCCCTAAACGTCTTTACGTGCAAAAAAGGGAATCAGTTCAAGAGAACTGAAAGAAAATTGTGAGGTAGCGTGCGCTTATTCTGACAAACTGAGATGTCGGACAATAAGCTCCGACCACACTTTAACTCATATTGATGAATGGCTCTTTAATGTCAATATATTTTTATTGAAGTAGATCTCATTCATATTTCAATCCAGTCTTCTAGTGGCAGATTAAAACAATGATATTCCCATGAACACAGTCTGCTTTGTGTTGTTACCACTGTGAGGACTTTACCAACATTTCCGATATCGTCAACATGTGTTATCAGGTATAGTGACGAAACGGTAAAGAGAATGTAACGCGGGTGTTGCTCCCCGTCACAGCGGCAGCCTGCTCTGGTTGTGCTGAGGCTGCTCAACGCTGAGCTCCATTGAGAAGAGGTTTAAAGGGCTTGAATGCCTTCTGCTGAGGCAGGCCATCCACCAAGCGCTCTTTCCATGCCCTCTGGCCTTTGTGTCACCCAACAATGATGGCAGGGCAAGCGTCGGCCAATGGGAACCAAAACAGTCGATGTGGTCCGCGAGCTTGTGGCGTTTGTGCGTCCAGGTGAATGGCCGCCCAAAGGTGAAGCGTTTCTTTCACGCCGTGTGTGACGAAGGGCACAGGGGGGGAGAACGTCACGCAGAGGAACAACCAATCGGATTACAGCCGTTTGGATTTATGCCAGGCTCTTTTTGGCTTGTAAGACTTTCTGTACAGGTGACCAGGGCCGGTTTTTTTTCCTACCCCCTCACAAAAACATTTGAAGGTCTGCCGAGTGGAGATGCCATACACGCCATCTGGCTTTTTCTGCGACCGGTTGATCCGGGAACGAGAGAGGAGGGACGGGGAAGGGTCCCTGAACAAGCCCATCCGGTTCAACGGCCAGGACTACAACACCCTGAGACAGGACTACCTGCAGAGGAAGACTCTGTTTGAGGATGAGGCGTTCCCGGCCACAGTGGAGTCTCTGGGCTTCAAGGAGCTCGGACACAAGTCCAACAAGGTCAAGAACATCGTCTGGAAGAGGCCTAAGGTAGGTCGGGTTGGCAGGTGGAAAGGCAAAGTTGAATTAAGATGGGGTGGACCATATTTGGTAGGTAGGACTTGATTTTTTTTTTTTTTTTATACACAAAGAAAAAAGAAAATTTTTTTCGCAAACTTGCAAGATGATGTTGAGGTTTTGTCCAACCTGAGAAGAAACAAATGAAGCTCTCCAGGAAGAGGCTTTCTACCTGTTTATTTGAAAGTCTTTCATATTAAACTGTACCACCATAGTCCATGTTTAACCTGAGGTTAACTTTCTTTTCTGTCTTGTTTCCGCAGGAAATCAGTGAGAACCCTCAGTTCATAGTCGGAGGAGCGAGTAGGACAGACATCTGTCAGGGAGATCTCGGTAAACTCTGTCTCGATAGATTTTTAAAAACGCATATGGAACGTCAGCGGATCACCGCTCGGTCTTAAAGTCCCGTGCTTCTCCCTGTATTTTCAAAAGACAACTCTATTTAATTCTTTAGAGTTGAACTGAAACGCCGGGATTCAGATTTTATTGTTTTTGCCTTGTTGATATTTGACGCTGGCTCGCTGGTTGGAAAAATTAAACATCCTATAGGTTTTTAGATGGCATAGAAAGCGCAGAAATGATAAGAAGCTATTTATAAATAAACTTTTTTTTCTACATGTTTGCATTTCATTCAGGCTGGGAGATAGCGAGCGAGAGCAAGACTTAAAGCAGATAACGTGGAGGCTCCACGTTGTGCAGCAAAAAAAACCCGTTTTATTTCATTTGTTAAAATAATTTCAAAATTCTCCTGAAACTAAAACAGAGTGAACTTAGATAGAGCCAATCCGACACCAGCTGCTCTTGCAGCGCCTCTTCTCCTCTATAGGTTTTTTTTGACGGTTACCGTCTGTTTGGCTGAAACAAAATCACATAAAAACGAGCGGCGATTTTTGCAACAGTTTCCAACAACAATCTGTATTCTCAAAAGTAACACAAAAAAGAAACCCTGTAGGTTATTTCATATCCCAGGTATCCCCCACATACGGCCTCCCTGCCTGCAGCAGCCTCCCCGTTTTGTGCTTACTCTTTTGCAAGGGAATCCAACCGGCAGCACTTCCCATTGTTGCTCCGCTCACACAACAAATAAAGGGGACCAAAGAGAACAAAAGTCTTGGCAGACACTGTTAATCATTCCCCGTTGTAAAAGAAAAAAAAAAAAAAACTGCACATTGTTCTCGTGTGCCAGTTACAAAAACACAACGATCAGCACTTAGCGGAAAACTTTCCCTCCTGCAGGACAAAAGTTATCAATAACTTGATAAGGTTGGACCGTTCTTCACCTTGGGGCGTCGTTCAGCGTTTGTTTTCTCTGTTCAGGTGATTGCTGGTTGCTCGCCGCCATTGCTTGTCTCACCCTGAATGAGAAACTGCTCTACCGAGTCGTTCCCCAGGAGCAAAGCTTCTCTGAGAATTATGCCGGCATCTTTCACTTCCAGGTGTGATCATCTACTTTTCTAGCCACTAATATATATTTATATATATATAAGAATTTCAGATGTTCCGTTGAATGTCTATTCTAACAGAACGTTTAGTATTTTGTTATAAATACTAAATGTTCTTTTGTTACTTTTGAGCCATAAAAAGACCAGCAGCAATGACTGTGAATCAGAAAGCCAATAATACTTTGTTTAGACTGTTTTTCTACGACCAATATCTGAAATATTTGTCTCGCCTTTAGCCTGTTTTGCTTTGATCCCATTAAATAAACTCTGGCACAACAGCTGCGTTCAGAAGTCTATTTATAAATGTGTATAACTCCATTTCAGTCAAAGCCTAGTTGTTCTTTAGTCGAAGTTTGTCAGAGAAAATTCAACACAGAGCAGGCATTTCAAAAGAGTGGTAAGAAAAGAAAACCATGTGACCAAAGCCGTCCTAAGCATACACTGTTCTGTGTGTTCAGTGGTCCAGTCAAAGTCTCCAGATCTCAATTCAGATCAGAATCTGCTGCAACATGTGGACATTTATGTTTGTAGATGTCCTCCATCTACTTTGACTCATCTTGCTCTATTCCATTGAGAAAAATAGACAAGAATTTAAGCTGTTACATGTGCAAAGCCGGGACAGAAAGGCTAAAAGCTGGAATCACAACGAGACATGCTTCTACCAGCTGTAGACTCTGATCCATGCCACACTTTTCAGATGCTTGAAAATTGTGTTTTGTTTTGCTTTTTTTCTTCCACTGCTGCTCGTCTTGGTCTGTCACATGAAATCCAAAATGAAATGCAATGAACTTTGTTTTTCGTAATGGAACAAAATATAAATGCAACAAGGTGGGAAGCAACAAAGGCACCGTGATCACAAAGTCCAACAACAAACAAAGGGAGAGCCGGTAACGAAGGGACCACCGGACACACTAAGGCCTTGTCATCTATCCCATGTTTCCAGTTCTGGCGTTACGGTGACTGGGTCGACGTCGTCATTGACGACCGCGTCCCGACTTTCAACAACCAGCTGGTCTTCACCAAGTCGGCCGAGAGAAACGAGTTCTGGAGTGCCCTGCTGGAGAAGGCCTACGCAAAGTAAGTCCTAACACCTTAGTGTCACAGAGCAGAGGGATTACGGAAGGCTTTCAGCTGCTGCACTGCGTTTATCACTTCTGATTTCTAGATGTTTCGCGACACAAAACGAAGTTATTTGGTCCAGTGTTCCAACTCAATCTGGGCAGCACTGAGGAGATGTTAGCAGGTGAAGCTGTATTATGTCCATATGGCATCTGACCTCACTGCGAAAAGGCCTTATTAGAGGGATGTTCAGCCAGAACTTGATACCCAGTCCTACATGTGTTGCACCAAGTCAATCGCCCAAAAGGCAACTCGCTCTATTCGCCTTATAAATTGATCGATGTACGTTGCTCCCGTTATAAATAAACACACTTAAACTGAAAGGAGAAAACGTGACCGGAGGATCTCTGTCGCCTGTTGCTCTGTCTAGGCTTCACGGCTCTTATGAGGCCCTGAAAGGCGGGAACACCACGGAAGCCATGGAGGATTTCACGGGAGGCGTCACCGAGTTCTACGAGATGAAGGAAGCTCCAAAAGAGCTTTATAAGATCATGAAGAAAGCCCTGGAGAGAGGCTCCCTCATGGGCTGCTCCATTGACGTGAGAGACTGGTTATCTTAGTTTTTGTTTGTTAGAAGCGTAGTCTGTGTGTTTCTCACATTTTCTCTTCCTCTGCTCTTGGCTTCCTCTTGTTTTTGTTGCTCAACGTTTGGCTTCAGTCTCTGGTTCCCGCTCGCTTTGAGACCCGCACGGTGACGGGACTAGTGAAGGGTCACGCCTACTCCGTGACGGCGGTGGACGAGGTAAAACCGCCGGCTCGACCGGAACGCGTCGACGTGTTGGGTTCCCGCGGCACGCGGCTCACCGTTTCCAATTCTCTGCGTCGCAACAGTGCAAACCCTCTCAGCAGAAGGACAACAAAGTTCGTCTGGTGCGTCTCAGGAACCCCTGGGGTCAAGTGGAATGGAACGGCCCCTGGAGCGACAAGTGAGGATTTCTTTCGCTTTCCTTAGAGGCTTTATCGTCGGTCTCAGATAGTTGCTGCTTGTTTAGGAACTTACATCGTCTTGTTTATTCCCAACAGCTCCAAAGAGTGGGCCAATCTCTCCAAGGCTGACAAAGACAAACTGCAGCACCAAAGCGCAGAGGACGGAGAGTTCTGGTGAGCGTCAGGCCACTGAACACGCGACTGCTGTTAAAATGTTCAGATTGATTTAAAAATGCTTAAACGTCCGATAAATGAACTGCTGAGGACTAAAAACTAATTATTGGTCGAAAGCACCTTTCAATCTTCTGACCTTCCTTTCATTCGTGATGATTGTTGTACTTTCTGGTGTCCTTCAGGATGTCGTTTGAGGACTTCAAGAAGAATTACACTAAGATTGAGATCTGCAACCTGACGCCCGACGCCCTGGAGGACGACAAGATCCACAAGTGGACGGTTTCTGTGAACGAAGGCCGCTGGGTCAGAGGCTGCTCCGCCGGAGGCTGCAGAAACTATCCAGGTGCGTTAAAAGCTTTTTATGAATCGAAAATGTTTGTCCAGTTGATTAAAAGTAAAACAAGAACAAGAGAAAAACTTAAAGAGCTTAACTGATTGGCTTTTGCAAATCAGTGCAAAACCATAAGAGAACCAAACATGAAGCTTTATTTCATGTAAATGTGAGGACCTTTGATTGTTCCACGTCTTGTGCAGACACCTTCTGGACCAATCCTCAGTACCGCCTCCGCCTGCTGGAGGAGGACGACGACCCGGACGACAACGAGGTGGTCTGCACCTTCGTGGTGTCGCTGATGCAGAAGAACAGACGAAAAGAGCGAAAGATGGGGGCCAACCTCTTCACCATCGGATTCGCCATTTACGAGGTGACGGATTTTACGCAGACCTGCGTTTGTTTGAATATGGAACTGATGCAGTTGGATTGTGTGAAATAATGAACGTCCTGTCTGTTTCCACTGCTGCTTGTGTCTCTCCACAGGTGCCAAAGGAGGTGAGGAAGGGTGTCGACACAACGTCCGTCAATCGTCTCCTGCGTTCGTTTCGATCCGTCATCAAAGGGATTATTGTCTCCGTGCTTTCACCCGTTGCTACGGCTCGTCTTTGCAGATGCACGGAAACAAGCAGCACATGCAGAAGGACTTCTTCTTGGTCAACTCCTCCAAGGCCCGCTCCAGGTCCTACATCAACCTGCGGGAGGTGACGCAGCGCTTCCGCCTGAGCCCCGGCGAGTACGTCATCGTGCCTTCCACGTACGAGCCGCACCAGGAGGGGGAGTTCATCCTGAGAGTCTTCTCTGAAAAGAGGAACACCTCAGAGTGAGTGAGCGAGACCCCGGGGTTGTGATGTGGTGGTGGGGAGGGGGTGGGGGGATGGGTCTGTAAGGAGTACGACGGTGAGTTAGGGTTACTGTATGTATATATATATATATATATATATATATATATATATATATATATATATATATATATATATATATATATATATATATATATATATATATATATAAAGACAAAATAACTGAAAAAATAAAAACTAGGAAAAACCATGGAAATCTGCGAACTGCAAAAGTCAAATATTTGTGGGAAAAAAAAGCATCTCTGAAAATTTGAGATCCTTCTCAGGAATTTCAGATTAATATTACGATGCTAATATTTTTTATTTTTGCATTGAGATAGATTTTTTTTTTCTTTACAAAATTTCTGAGATAATTTCAGAATCATTTCAACATTTATTTATAAATGTTATAAATTATTTCAATCAAATAATTTCAACATATTTAATATTTTCTTGCAAATTTTCAACTTTTGAAGTTCAGAAATTTTCCTTGATTTTTTAATACATTTTCTTAGCTTAATCTCAATATTTCAAAGTATTTTGGGAGAAATGAATTACTGTTTGTTTTTTGTTCTGTCTACAATGGCCATCACATGCTGTTATAGTAAAGAACAAACGGGGTGTAAATATATATATATATTTTTTAGAGTTAAAGGCCATGTGCTTTTTGATATTTCTGATGTTTGTACATGTTTCGGAAGAGGGCTGGGTTCTTGCTGGAGGTGTCAGGACGAAAATATGTGTCAGACTTCAGGATCCTTTTCCCAAAGTCTTCCTGAAACAGGCCTTTTTTTTATGTATTAGAAAATAATCCATTGGAGAACATATTAAAATTGGGAATCAAATCATGTGGCTTGAGGTGAGAAAATGGCTGTAGGTTTTCGGTTTGATGCTTTTAAGGACTGGAAAGAAATCTTTGGTAAAGCGGCCATGTTTATAGTGAATTATTTCAATTCTGTGAATCTTAGTTAAATTCTAGCCCGACCTTCATCAGAGAGGTTTTAAAAAGAAGTTAAACATTTCCAGCAGTACCCAGTCCTACTTCCTGCATGTCACTGAGTTTTGATTTCTGGCTGCTGCAGTCAAAAAAAAAAGAAAAAAAAACAGAAAGCCCCAAGAGTGAACGATTTTAACGGCAGTTTGATTTGTAGAACTGGAAGAAATCGGCCCGAGTTCGAAGCTGTTATGGAATCTTTTTTAGGACGAGCGGCTTCCGATATGGGCGTGATCCGGTAAACGTTCAAACGACCCCGTGCTGGAAGATCCGGCCGCCGGCGTGAGCCGCCGGAGGACGAAGCGGCAAACAGGAGGGATAGATGCACACAGTTCCTATCAGGAATGCTGGTGTGAATCTCTGGTCAGAAGTCGACACGTTGATTTGGAAAACGTCTCATTCCAACCGTTTCCAGGCTTTAGAAACTGATTTAGCGCCACCAAACCAGGAGGATGCCCAAACCAAACCTCTGGCATCATTCTGACCAAAATTTGGCTAAACTGGTAACCAGGAATGAAGCTAGAACTTTGGGAAAAATTCCAAATTTTCCAATTTGGGTGCATTTTAGTGGTCAGACACAGTGTGTGTCAAAATTTGAAACCCAAACTTTCATTCTCATGCAAAGAAATAGGACCGAACTCAAGAACCTGTGTTGACAGAAGATAGTTTTATTCCGAAGTCGAGGCCAAAAATGTGGCGGTTTGGGCTCGATGCTCAGAAGTATGTTTAGAAGCATCTCAGTTTGTTAAAGCTAAAAACAAAACAGTGCAAAACTGTTAAGCATGGCACCGATTGGCATTTGTTGGAAGAAGTTTGTCCAAATATTTGTTCATTTTGACCCTTAGATTGGAAGCACGCTGCAAAAACACAACATTTTGCAAAGATTTTCTGGTCTTGTTTCTCCTGCTAATATCTTGGCACTTGACTAGACTAAACAAGACTAAACCAACTAAACGAGCATGCAAGAAGCTTTTCGGCAACGTAAAGGAGCTTGTTTTGAGTCAATAATTCCTGATTATCGATGGAACAAGTACTAGCTCCTCTGGTTTCACCGTGTTTTGTTACATTGCAACCAGAAACACAAATATGTTCCCTTGAATTTTAGTGTGAAAGTAAAACAGAGTTGCGAAGCAGAAGGAAAATGATGCATATTTTCATTTTTTTTACAAATAAAAAACCCGAGAAGTTGAACCAACCAATTGCTGAACAGAATGAGCGTATATGGAAACATTCCTGGGGCGTGAATGCTTTTAAGTGTACTAAGATATTTGCACAAGAAACCAGACCGAAAACACTTTGTAGGATTCTGTGTTGTTTGCAGTGAAAATCCACACACACACAAAAAAAGAAAGAAATCAAACACGTCTTCCCAATTTGAGTTTTTCAAACTCGCTGAAGTTGTAAGTTGTGTAATCATTCCATTCTGGAAAAAGAACTGTTCAAATGAACCATTAGAGGCTTAAAATGACCGTGATGAGAGGAGGCTGGCTGTAGGAAGCGACCAGGTACCAACATGTAGCTTCAGGTGTGGATGAGATGCTGCTGGTGTCACCATGGTGACTGCTGCTGTTTGTCCGTTTTCACCCAGGGAGATAGAGAACAGGATCGAAGCGGACCATCCGGTGGTAAGTCTTGAGTTCTCTATGCACCCGTTTTTGGGCCGGGACGACATCGTTTCATCTCCTCCTGTCTTTTTTTTGTTTTGTCTTTCTTCTTCTCGTCGCACCTGGTTGCCCCGGCAGCCGGCTCCGGCCTCGGTGGGGGAGGAGAGCGAGGAGGACCAGCAGTTCCGGACTATTTTTCAGGAGATAGCCGGCGACGTGAGTGAAAGACGGGGCAGAAAATCAGTTTCAGGGTCAGCCAGGTTTGCGCATCAGTCCGACGCTCGTTCTCTCCCTCTCAGGACATGGAGATCACGGCTAATGAACTGAGGAACGTTCTCAACAGGGTGATCACCACGCGTAAGTCCAGCACGTTCGACACGTCAACAGACTTTGTGTGTTGTTGGAGCTTCGTGCGATGCCTCGTCAGAAGGCGGTGGCCGTTTGAAAGGAGAACGCAAAAGGACGCGCGCTTCTGCGTTTCTTCTGGAAAATCAGAATCTGAACAGTGCGGCGTGCTTTTGTGTTCGTCACCTCGAGTCGATGGAACCGTATTTTTCAGCCCTCTGAAATATTTATTTGCTCTTGTTTAGCAGAATAGCTTTTTGAGTATCAGATATAGGGCTGGACTTTGACTAGGCCATGCTAACGTATGAATTTTGCTGTCATTTAAACAGGGGTATACAATGTTTTGGGGTTTTTTTTTTTCAGTAAAATGTTTTTCTACATGCAACATTTTAACGAAACCCTTGAAGAAAGGGAACGTCTTTATAAATGAGTCCCGTCTATAGTTGCATTAAAATCTAGAAGCAGTGGCACGTTCACTCCTAAAATAGTCCCAAAGGTCACACTGAGGTTTGTGGTCATTACTATAGTAACAAAGTTCAAGAAGTAACTTTCCTTTTAAGACATTATTTTCACCCCCCGCCTTCGTCTTGTCGTTTTCCCTCCAGATAAGGACCTGAACACGGAGGGCTTCAGCCTGGAGAGCTGCAGGAGCATGATTGCTCTGATGGACGTATCCTTTGTATCGAGCGCATCAGGCAGGCCGTGTTGTGCACAGGAGAGCAACCTGCCGAGACCCTCTGGACGGGTCGGTGACGGACGCTCACGGCGCCGGGGGCAACGTCTGGGTTTAGCCGAAAACTCTGCTCAGCCTTGAGAAGTCGGGTCCCGTTTGATACAATCGACGCAGCGCTGCAACTAACAGTTATTTCAGTAACACCGAGTGTTACTGACGGATCACTCCATCGATTACTCTCACCATCAGTCGGATGGAAAACGGTCTCATTCTGCAGATTCTTTCATGCGACCAACTTAAGCCGTTTTTTGATGTAACATTACAAATGCACTAAAAATCCAAACAGACAATCTCCAGCTAAAATAAAACTTCTAAGATCAACAAGTGAAAAGCTTTGACTTAACGTCACTGTTGATTCATTTTTGGATTAATCAATAAATAACTATGCAGTTCTTTTTTTTATTTGCTTTTTAACAAAAGTCGCACCTGGTGAAGCTAAAACTACTTGAGTTTTTTTTTTTTTTATTATCTTAAATTCAAAATTCGAATACATCTATGTTTTTGTACAGTTTTGGCCTAATTACCACAGCGAATATGTTGCTATATTTTTTTTAGTCCGTGTACTCCGGTTAACGATTAATCGATTACTAATTGGCGAGTATTTCAATTATCGATTAATCACGATGAATCATTTCAGCCCTATTTAGGAAAAAGGATCAAATATTATCATAGGAAGAACAGACTGGAAGGCGACTTGGGGTTTAGTGCCTTGCCCATTGGGAATGCGATAGAGGGCAGCTGAAATCGAACCCACAACCTTCTGGCTGTTTCGAGAAAACGCTCCCCCGTGGAATCCCTCGCATCGTTCACGGGTGGTCAACAGGGTCAAACGGAAAGAGGAAAGACTTGCGTTTCAAATTAAAAGCACGCAGTTTGGTCTTAACCGTGTCCACCGAAGATGGACGGGACAGGCAGACTCAACCTGCAGGAGTTCATACACCTGTGGAATAAGATCAAGCAGTGGCAGGTGGGGAGCGTTCACACCGGTTTCTGATGAGCAGCCCGATCAAAGGCGATCGCAGCATCTTGTAGTCTTGGCGTCAAGAAAAAAGCATTATTTGCATTATTTTTTAAAAAATTTTTTCAGCTGGCATTTTTAACACTGCGAGCAGCTGGGCTGCGATGGCTTTCCGCGGTTTGTGTGACAAATTCACATGTTCCTGTTTTCCCAGGGAATCTTCAAACATTACAACGCCGATCAATCCGGCAGCATCAACAGCTACGAGATGAGGAACGCCGTCAACGACGCAGGTAAGAACAGACAGGAAGTAATCTGTGCCGCTGCTGACGATGCGCCAGGGAGGAGGGGGGTGGGGGGGGGGGGTCGAGTTTAGTTTGCAGAGGTTAAGAGAAGCATAACCCTAACCCTTTCATATTGTGACACATTGCTTCAAAGTTTCATTAGGATTCCATGCGATGATCCAACAAGAAGGGGGAAAAAAAGAAAAAACCTAGAAAATGTAAACAGGCCTTTTAGAAAAAGGCAACTTCTCATCCACTGTAAGATATTGGTTACTTATTTTCTTAGGTCTTAGAGGAAAACAAAAACCGATGTGACGTCACATTCCTAAACAACGGCTTAAGTCTTTTTTTTTGTGTGTGTCAAAGGAGTTTTTCTGTTTTGTTTTTTCACCTGAATTATTTTTGGAGCAAAAAATGCCAGAGGCTGTTGTTTTACGAAGACGGTAATAACACACTTACTAACAGCAAATGTATTCAGTGCATTGTCTTTTGTAGGCTGTTGATATTTGTGGAAAATTATGTAAAAAAAAAAAAAGTCAGTAAACAATTTTCAGTTATTCAACTCAGGCCAATGGATCTGATTTCATGTTGACGACAGGATCATTATGTCTGATGTTTCGTGACTCGGGCTGCACCCTTAAAGTGAGCCGATGTCGTCGCCGCATCACATTTTTGCTGTGAATAACAAGAATAAAAAAAAAATAAAAAAATGACTGTGAGATTCTTCTTGGCCCGCAGCCTGAACTCATCCTCTAAATGTTCTTGTCACTGTACAGCCATGTGTCTTGTGTCCCGTCCAGGCTTCCGTCTCAACAACCAGCTGTACGACATCATCACCATGCGCTACGCCAACGAGAACATGAACATCGACTTCGACAGCTTCATCAGCTGCCTGGTTCGGCTGGAAGCCATGTTCAGTAAGTCAGGCTCCCCATTGGGCGTTCCTGCAGATGGCAGTGGGACCACAGGAGGGAGGCGGAGAAGCTTGCTTTTTTTTTGTTTGTTTTTTTTCCTTGTTTCTTTTCACCTGTTATTTGTCTCGTGTCATACAGTCACAACAAGGTGACAGGTTGGAAAAAATGTCGTTTTTATAAAAAGTTCAACAAACGCTCAGCAGCACTTACAGTTCAACGGTTTCCTTCTCAGGGGCCTTCCAAGCATTTGACCAGGACGGGGACGGAACCATCCGACTCAGCGTCCTGGAGGTACGGAGCCACGACCGCGCCTGCACGCACTCCGCAGCGCGACAGCCAAATTAAGCATGACACAAATGTGACGGCACTGATTCTGACACATTTATCTGCCTCCAACCTCGAGTTTACATGCACAGATCATCTTCATCCTGAGACACGTTTAGGTTTGTCTGCATGGATTTCAGATGTTGCTCAACATCCAGCCTCAAGTACATACCAGCACACAGAATCATTTTATATTTTCACATTTTTAATTAACTCTTTAATTAACATTTAGGTAAGGAAAAGAAACTAGTAAGTTTATTCCTGCGTTGCAAATTGAACCATGAGATTTAAAAAAAAAATTCTACAAATAAAAAAAAAATGTTTGTCTTCCTCCTCCGTCTGAAGTGGCTCCAGTTGACCATGTACGCCTAGACGGGCCCAGCTTCTCCCAGGTGACCTCCACTCCACACCAGGACCAGACCTGCCAGAACTTTACCTCAGTACTCGGTGTTCAGCCCGACCGACCGCCGACGGCTTTCATCCACATCAACTCGCCTCCAGGAGCTCCAAAGGACGTGTTCACCTCCGCCGCTCTGTTCCCTCTGCCCTCGTCCCACCACCATCACCTCGGTCTCTCTTCAGTTGCATTTTCTTCTTTTTTTTTTTTTGGACATCATCACCTGTTGTACTGTTCTTTTTTTCTCAGGCAGCAAACAAAACCAACCTCTTTTAACTGTCACGATACCTCACAGAGCCCCTCTCACGCATCCCTCTGACCCGGGCTTCACATTTCTCATATCCGATTTTCATCAGGTTCTTTTTTAATCACTTAGTTTTGTCAAGTGAGAGCTTTTTCTTTTTTTTTCTGAACCATGTTGCACACAGCTCTGTCCGTGTTGGAGAAACTCAGGCCTCCTCCGTTCCACCTCGGCTGGGCTTCGCTCCCGCTCGCCGTCTTTCGGTTTTTAAGCTCGATTAAAGATCAGAAATGTGGATTTGAAACATTATGGCAAGAAAGGGTTGAACTGCAGCTTTTTTGTGATTCACTCCCCCCTCTCCCCCCGAAACCTCCCCCCACTTATAAACGCTTTGGTCAATTGAGTGTACTACATTTTTAATCCTTTTAACCCAATAAATAAATATGTAGCTGTTGGTTTGACCATGTCTGATTTGAACATTTCTTTGTTAAAAGACGACATTTTGTCTTTTACGTTGCACACATTTTTCTTTATTATTATTGACGTCTTAGATTGCACTTCTTTGAAAAGAAAAAAAAAAAGTTCTTCAGAACTTTGATGACAAATGAAAAAAACTTGAAGAAACTCAGGAATGCCAGGTAAGAGGTGAACTGAACACTTGCAGAAACGGAACATCGTGCCGGTAAAAATGGGTGGAAACGGCCTTTAAAAAATGTCGACTTGCGCGATCGGTTACTTGGCTGTTGGCATGCGAGATGAAACTTTATTCTTCCTTCACGGTTCTTCCGGCCAACACCTCCTGTCAGCTCCCTTCAGATCCACACTCCGTGAGAAAACCACCACCGGTGTGGGAAAATAAAGCTCCGATTCAAAACCAAAACAATAATGATGAAAATAAAACACCAACCTCACTTCACTCTTGACAAACAAGGTTCACGCAACAGTGTGATTCAACCATTCCTTCAAAAGAAAAAGAAAAAAAACGAGGAGTAACTCCACGCAGATTACAACGTACAGCAGGAAACGCCACCGCATCGTTGGACATCTGGGCGACGAACTAATAATAAAAAACAAAATAAAAGTCAATGTAAGCAAACAAAAAACTCCTTGATCAACTCCAACTGCACTCTTTAAATACGGCCGAGGGGATTACACAGTAACAACCTGAGCTTACGGCAACTTCATATGAAGAAAAGACAAAAAAAAAAAAAAAAGTAACTTCAGGTCGCTCGATGCAACACGTCACAACTGCACACTTATTAAAACATCTCAAAGCCATGCCGCATCACAGTGAGTCTGACTGATAATTCTAGATTTTATTGTTAGAGCTGCAAAAACAAAAGAAAAAAACAAAACAAACGTGAAACAGATCCCACAGACCTGGGCATCGCTGGAGTTTCTTCATCAGTAATAAGAATAATAATACAAAAAAAAAGAAAAAAGTTGTGTGTTTCTTTCTCTCGCTTTGGTCAGTGACAGTCGAACAAAAGGACAGGAAGGAGTGTTTCTGAGAACGTGCTTTAAAAACAACACCACCCGCCCTTCCTATTCGCGGCAGAACGCCGGGGTTGGATTCCAACGCCGGACGTGAAGGGATGGAGTTGACGAAACGCTCGTCGGGCTCCCAGGGAGCGCGGTGAGGCGTAGAAGGTCCCGAGAACAAATACCCCGCCCAATATGGGAGGTTAAATGAGGGAGGGGTTAAGGTGAGAGGGGAAGAGAGGGAGGGGTGGGGGGGGACCAGTAGCGAAAATACGCTCCCACCACCGGCCCCTTACGGCTCCGCTGCAGCCTCTTCCTCGGCGTGTTTCTGCATGTGCAGCGTCACCATCTGCGGGAAGAAAAACGCGATGAAATGCCAGGGTGGCAATATTTCAGTATTTATTACTAAAATAACTGCTAGTTTCAGCCTTACAAGTAAGGCAGCAGGTTTCTCCAGTCTAGATGCAATTCTATCAAGAACGTGAACGTGCCAGAAACCTGCTGATCGGTTCCTCTACCTGCTTGGAGCTGCTGCGTGCACTGAAAAACTCTTCACAGTTTTTCCAGCGGCACTTGAAGGTCTGGAAGTTGCCGCTGGCGTGGCTGGTGACCAGGTGCTGCTGGAGATGCTTCATCATCCCAAACACCAGCGGGCAGCCGTGCCACTGCGAACACAGCAGCCGCTCACTGAACACCAACCCGTTATAACGTCCAATAAAGCCTCAGAGAGGAAAATGAAAAGTACACATTCGTCACTAATAATGTCGCCGCATCTTTACCCAGCAACGGTGGTTCTGCGTCAGGTTCAGCTTCACGGCCTTCGTGCTGCCGTCGTAACATCCTGTGTAGATCTGGAACAAACACAGAGGTCAAGATGTATATATATTATTCTATAATACACCATAAAAGTAAAAAAATATGGTCAGACAAAACACAGCAAAACGCTGAATGTCACACCAGTGATCCCAGTTTACATGCACTATACGCTAATGTGGGTTTTATTAGTACTTAATGTGTCTTTCTCACAAATGCATGTGTTTTTAACATTGAGGCCTGCTAAACAAATCTGTTACAGACGGACGTCTGTCTATCTGTCTGTCTATAGCAATCCATCAGAAATACGGTTGGACTGTAAGGACTGTTTGTTTTCTCACCATGTTCTTATGGATGGCCATGCACAACACCATGTCACTGTATCCACCGTAGATCTGCAGCTGCTCCTGGGTCTGCAGAGACGATCGGCGTTTCCCGTCAGCCGAACGGCAGTTTGAAGCAGAGGCAGCGCTGCTTTTTTTTTTTTAGGCCGTACTCACCTGCAGGTCGTAGACTCTGACCACTTTGTCCAGGCAGGCTGTGACCATCACTTTCCCGAGAACGGTCACCACGGTGACGGCATGGCTGTGACCCTTAAATGAGCCCACGAGCTCCCCTGTCTTTTACACAGCGAATAAAAATCAAATATTTAAACTAGTTGACGATCGTTCCGTCTCCCCCACCAAAACAGATCTTGAACGATATAACAACCATGAACTCACATGGATGTTGTGAGTGTACACAGAGTGATCACTGGATCCACTAATCACCAGATCATTCACCACCTGAAAGGGGAGACAAGATGGAGGAGGCTGTTAAAAGTGTACTTCTGCGTGTGTGTGTGTTTTTTTTTCCCCCCTCTCTTGTGACGAGCTTCTCCCCGTTGCAGCCCTGAACGCACCTTCATGCAGAGAACGCCCTTGGTGTGGCCCTTCAGCGTGCGCAGCAGCAGCCCGTTGTGGGCCGCCCTCACGCTGATCGTGTTGTCGTAGGAGCCGACCAGCAGGAGCCTCCGGGCCCCCTCCTGCGACGAGGCCAGGCAGCTCACGGCGCGCGGCCCGTGGCACTCGAACGCGTCCATCTGCTTGTTTGTCTAAACAATGAGCAGCGAGACGTGAACCCGGTCAACTCGGTCAACACACAGACGAACGTCGGCGGGATGAAAACACAATCGAGTGCTAAGAGGGGGAAACTTTGGCTGGAACAATTAATTGTGGTTTAATCGTGTTAGTGGCGATTAATTGTGAATGAGTGTATTAATCGTAATTAGTTGGATTAATTGTGATTAATCAATTATTGAAATCCTCAGCCGCTAATTGATTCATTGATCGTAGATTTCTTGAGTACAGACTCAGAAAGAAAAAGATCTTATATTTGGTTATAATTAAACCAAGACCATGGGAAAATTATATATAAGCTGCTGCTATTACATTTTAGGCAAAATAATATTTATTTTCTTCATTATAAGGAACTGAATTGTTTAATTGCATTTTTTAAAATGTATTTCTAGTAAAAAAATGGTGAAAGTGGTAAAATGAAAAATCTGTAAAATGTACCAATCTTTAAATTAATCGTCAGAATAATTGAGACCAATTGATTACTAAAACAGCTGTTACATAACTGTGAACTGGTGACTTTAATTTTTCTTTTCTTTTTTTTTACCCAGAAAAAAAAAACCATCTGAACTATCAGCATTAGATGGGAGCAGATCAGAACCAATAGAGCGATTCCAAGAGTCAAAAACATGCGACGCTGTCTTCCTTACCTTAAGGTTAAAGGTCACCACCGTACCGTTTGCCAGACCGGCATACAAAGTGTTCCACCGGCTGTGGAGGCAGAGGACTCGGTCGGACAACGCGAACTGTCGCTCGAATTCCCGCGTCTGCAGAGAACGTTGAACACGAGGGGAAACATCAGCCTCTGAGCGCGGCGCCCAACGAGAAAGCCAGACGAGAACGGCTTCGACCTTGAGACTGTAGCAGCGGATGGTCTGGTCACTGGAACCGGAGTAAAGGCGGTGGTGCAGGGACGGAGCCGCGGACACCAGCAGGCAGGTCACTTTGGAGCTGTGGCCCTCAAACACACCGACGCATTTATGGCTCTGCAACAACACAACTGCGTTGAGCTCCCGGGGCTGCAGACGGGGAGGTTCAGGAAGCGAGCCGGTGAGCGGTCACCCACCACCAGGTCGAAGGCCTGGACGGTTCGGTCTCCGGAGCAGGTGTACAGCAGCCCGTTGTGGATCTGGAGGGCGTTCACCGCCTCCTTGTGGCCAGAGAACGTTCCTTCGGTCGGGACCTCGTCCTCCCCACGGTCAGAGAACGCGTCTAAAAAAAACACGGAAATACATGTTGGGGGATCTCAGTTCACCTCTCTGGCTTTTTAAACCTTTGTCGTTTTGGTTTTTGCAGGTGCAATGCAGTAAGAGACAAACTGGAAACAAACAGGACCAGAAAGAGTTGTGAACTGGTGAAACAACAAAGTGACTCAGAGCTTTTGAGCAAAACAATCAATGACTGCAACCAAACTGAGTTTCTCACACAGTGACTGAAAATAACTTCACGGCTTGGATCGAATGACATCAGCTGAATTATTTCCAATCAATAAATGTCTGAAAATGTGTTGATGACGTACCTGATGAGGTCCTGGGCATCGTGACGGGAAAAGGCAAATCACTGAGGAGACAAAAGATTCTCACATCAGACTCACTGCTGAGGCACAGAGGAGAAAAATCCAACTAATGATTCCATATACTTCCTGAAATTTTCAACTTATTTTCAGCTTCAAGTGCTTTCTGTCATTTCTACAGGTATTTATTTTACTAAACGTTTTTTAATTTACTTTTCTAATCCAATAAAAAAAACAAAAAACTACAGTTAATATTTGTCCAAAGGAAGAAAAGATATAATGAACGAATATTATGCAACTATTTTTGCGGCTTTCTTGAGACGAGCAAAATGATTCCTAGCGGATCAGCAGCTGGTCGTAGTTTGGTGATAAACAGAAACGCATCTCTGTCTGCTTCCAAACATTTCATGTTTTTATTTGCGCTGCGTCTTCACGGACAGATGCAGCTCAAATTCAAATGTGAAACTCGGCGGCATAAAACCAGCTTTGTTTTTTTTTTTATTTGAATGTTTTTATGTTTTTTAATATTTTCAAGCCCATTTTTTTAAACCATATTTTTATATTTGTGTGTTTATAGCAAGTATCTTGCGTGGCGAGAAAGCTGACTGGTTTCAGTGTAACTTTATTTACACCTAATGGTAAAACTAAAGTTGATTAATTGATCGATTACCAACATGACAAAATCCGACTCATCAATTTGAAATGAACTGTACTCAGTTTCCTGCTGCTTTTTGAGCCGTAAAAGTTCAACCTTTGAAATAACTTAGCAGAAAACTCTGGAAAATGTGAAGAATTGGATGTTTTCCACGGTGACCCACCTCTCGGAGGATTTGCACAAATCCATGTCGCTGGTGGAGGAAACCTCGTTGCACGCCAGGCTGCGCGGCTCAGATTTACACTGGTGGAGCAGAGGTGGAGTGGGCGTAGTTTGGACGAAGGCGTCCTTCTGAGGCTGCTGATCCGCCGCGGCGACCTCAAAGTTCTCTGCGGGAGCATTCGCCTCCGCCTTCTCGGTTTTTACGGCCAAACGCGGCGCGCCGAGCGTGTTCCTGCTCCCCTCGTCCGTCGGCAGGCTGGAGGTGCTGACCTGGGAGCCGGCGCTCGGCCTCCTGCGCTGCCGCAGCCACCGCGGCCGCGACGCCTCTTCGTCCATCTCTGTGTCGCTGCTCTGGAGCTGCTCCGCCCCCTGAGCCTTGTTCAACACCTTCCTCTTCTTCAGCTTCCTCACGCGCTTTCCGTTCCTCAGCTCGGACGGCGAGGCCGGCAGGTTAAACGCCGCCGCGGGCTGCGCTGGCTGGACGTCGGCGCCATCGGGGAGCTTCGCCGAGGTTTTCCCTGGAGCCTCTGAGGGCCTTGCAGATTTTTCGATGGGTGATGGCAACTTCCCTTTGCCGTCTGCAGGGTCAGGAAATGACCCCGAGCTGCAGGCAGCACCTGCAGAGTTCCACATGTAATGCGATTGGATTTCATTCAAATCACCATGCAGCCTCTGATCGCTGACTGGTCTTACCCAGCGGGTTTGTGTTGTCCGGGGTGGTGCTGTGAGCGCAGTTGGTTACGTTGTGATCAGGGTCCGGCTCGGAGCTGACGCGGACCGGAGACCGGGGCTCCTCCTTGATGACGACGTTCGGAGCCTGGCTGGAGGAAGGAGGGGAGGCGCACTCTGCGGCGCGATTCGGACCGGAAACCCCGGTGGCCGGAACCGACGGACGTTTGATGCGGGAGGACGATTCCAGCGGCTCCGCTCCAAAAGAACCCAAGCGTTTTTCTGTCGGGTTGGCCCCAGACGCCTCCTCAATAGTACCTAGAAAGACAAAACAGAAAAGTCATTCCATTGTGTCCTACACATGCAGTGCCTTGAGGAAGGATCCCAGGTTCCACAAACGCAAATGTAAGATCATTATGATAGAAATTGAAGGCCTACATCTCCACCAATGATTGGCTGTTTCTCATTGATCTGTGTGTTTATGCTGATGGCAGTAGGACCACAGAGATGAGCCCGACATTTTTCAGATTGTTTGTCTCATATTACACTGACAGGATATTGTGACAGTTTTAACAAATATGTAAAAAAAATAATATTTGACATACTTTTTTTTTTTGTAATTATTAATTTACTAATGAAATCACTTCTGTACTGGATTTTATAAACAATGTAACACAGCAAAGCAAAATGTTAAAGTGATATAACAGGCAGTTCAGTTACCTTTCAAAATACTAGAAACACATAATGCTAATTTTCAACGGGGTAATTATAACGTTATTTTTAATTGTATATGTTTCACCTTGCATGCCTTTAAGCAGGTCTATCCGTTTGTTTCTCAGTGAGCTCATCTCCACAGTGATCTGAAGGGGAAGAAAACACATGGCCCAGTTAGCGAGATACAAACTCATCACTGCGCATCACTGAAACACTAAACAACTTACAAAGTTGGAACAAACCTAAATAAACGTACCGCGCTGCAAACAGGAGAACTGACTGTGACGTGCGTAACGGGGCGTTACCTGCTGTTTGACCACCATGAGTCGCTGCACCTCCAGGAAGGCCGCCTCCAGCGCCGCTCGGGCCTGGATCAGTTGGCGTCCACGTTCTGCAAGGACTGACTCAGCTCCTCCTCCCGCAGAGACACGGCGAGCAGCTGGTCGATATGCAAGCGCTCTGCACCAAACACGGACCGCGCCGCGGAGTCAGTCACACTTCCGCAAAAGAGTTTGGCGATCGGAGACGGGAGACAAACCTCTTTTTGATTTGACTTTTCTTCTTTTGCTGTCGTGCTCCAGAGAAGACAATCCCGTGCCGGTGGAGTCCTGAACGAGACAAAAAGTGAAACAAAAAGTGAGACTCGTCGTGTTCGGAGGCGGGGAAAATGCGACGTTGAGGATGAAAAGCTGCTTCCCGAACCCACCCCGGCCGCTCGCCGCCGCTTCCCCGTCCCGTCGCACTGCTCCGCCCCGGAGCTGCTGTCCCCCAGCGTCAAATCAAATCGCTGGAGAAGCTTCGCCGCTGTGCCGTGGAGATTGTCCTTCTGGTTCTTCACTTCCTCTTCCGGCTGACGCTCCTGCTTTTCTGAGGCGGAAGGAAGCGTGGACCCCGACTCCTCCTTCTCCACCGATTTGAAGGATCCGAACACCGGCGAACGAGGAGCCGCAGGGGCGAGGCTGCTTTCCGACAGGGAGCGTTTGCGAGTCTTGCTCTCGGAAGTGATTTCCATCAACGACTCCCACTGGAAACCCTCGATGAGGGACAGACCGTCCTCCTCCTGGATTTGGGACTCCTGCTCACATGGCACCATCTCAATCCCAAACCTATCGAAGCACAAACTAAACATGTCAATTTAAATTACCCCCCAAAAAATAACCGTAAACTTTAAATTCTGGGAAGCGACGTTCACCTTGGCATGCCTTTCCCCTTGTCCTGCTTCTTTCGGACCTCCTGAAAAACCTGCTCCCAGTTCACAGAGCGGCTCGCCGAGTTGATGAGCTGCCTCAAGGTCGGCTTGAGGCCAGAATCCTTTTCCGCGTCGCTTCGCTTCGACTCGTTTAGGTTTCGCACGCGCCTGGCGATGTTCAGGTTGGGCTCGTGAACGGCTGCTTTGCTTTTGGAGGTCATGTGCTTGGTGAGATCTCGCTTGATGACAAGGGTGAGGTCGAGTTTGGACACGGTGGTTGCGTCCGACCCTGACGCGGCTTGCGCCTCGCCGATTCTGCCGGCGTCGCTCTCCGAGCCCTGCCCGGCCTCGGAAACCCGCATGGCCTCGGCCCGGGTCTCCGCTCCGTTCCTGTTCTCCTCGTCCCTTTTGGCTGCAGAAGCAGACTCTGCTCCCTCTGCGGTCGAGGTGCTCACATGAAGGGACTGGACAAACGTGCCGTCTTCTGCAGACGCCGAAGGAGCTTTTTCTTGCCTGAACGCAACGGGCGACGTCGCTTTTCCAGAACTTTCACTCGCACTTCTCTCTTTTAAAGGTTCCCCCTGATTCTGTTGCTCCCCCAGGTGGTGTGTTCTCTCCAAAGAGCCTTTTCGTTCAAAACCAATCTGCCTGACTGGCTGGTCAGGCAGATTGGTGCCTCCTGAGCGAAAAGACTCCAGAAGGCACTTCTCCTGCCTCGATGTGAGGTACCCATTAGGCACCTTGGTCCCACTTTGCTTCCCACCTGGCTTTGACACACTGCAGGCCTTGCTGTGTTGAGCTTCTCCTTCAGGCCCAGAAACTGAGGAACTCTTCTGATCAACTTGCAGTGATGGTTTATTTGCCTTCTCGCTAGAAAAACCAGACGTACCGTTTTGGTCGCCATCTCTCTGAGAAGCGTTACCTTTAGTGCCGCTGCAGCTTCCGTCACCGGCATGATGGGTTTGGGTTGTGGGTTTCATCGGACGCCTCCCATCCTCTTCCACGTTTTGCGGACTTGCGTCCGCGGGTGCGCGCTCACACTGGGGCTGTTTCTGAGGCTTCGAAGCCATTTGGTGTTTCTCGGACGTACTTTGGTGGGTCTCTACGTGTGATCCGGACGCAACGGGGTACGGTGACCAGCGACAGCTTTTGTCTAGCTTTGGATTGCTGCCGAGTGTTTTAGAGTTTTTGCTGCGGTAGTCTGAGTCGGCAAGTGAAGCCTCTCCATTTTGAAACCTGGCGTCCTGCTGAGCATTTCTGACATTTCCTTTGCCTTCGAAGCGGTTAAAAGTCTGACCTAAATGATTTGTTGCGTTGGTACATACAGGATTACCCCCCATGAAACTGTGGGGCCTGGCTGTTGGGGCATACCTGGCGATGTTGTTGTGACCATAGAGCCCATTGCTGCTGCCTCCATTGCTGAGCCAAGGCAGTCGACTTTGCTGACCGCCATTGCCCCATGTCCTGTTGCTATTCATCCTGTTATTGGAAAACTCTACAGTTGCCCATTTCTGTAAACGGGGGGGTTCCTGAGCGTGCCACGTGGCGCTCCTCCACTGTTGGTTTGGATGCCAGTGTCTCTCCTCGTCTCTCCTGTCATCGTAATAGCTGCCCCGGTGCCAAGACCTGTGGTGACCGGGTCCACCACCGAAGCCCTGCGGAGCAGCCTGCCACATACGCTCCAGACGGTAACGTTCCTTAAGTTGGTCTAGCCTCTGCTGAAACTCTTCCTTTCTCTTCCGTTCTTCTTCTTCTTTCGCCAGCCTAGCAGCTGCATCCTCCTTCTCTTTTCTAAAAATGAAGAAATGGACAAATCTTCAGGTTTGAACTGCGAACGGTGACCAGTCCGTTGGAAACTTGGAAAAATTTAAATCAGCTACATTTTGCATTCTCCTCGTAGCTCCAGTTAGACATTTCTCAAATTCTTCATGCAAGACAAGAAATCAAGATAAGATGTGTAAAAAAAAAAAAAATAAAGCACTGGAGCAGAGGTCTGAACCAACTTTTACCTAAACTTAAGGTCGGGGGAATCTTTTCACCATCAAAATGACATTTTTTTCACATTCCAGACCCTCAAAAGACTGACAGTGAGGTGTGTATTAATATGTCCAGAAGGCATTGGGTTCCAGCCCGGATCTGTTTGAACTCTGTATTTGCGGTCGGGCCTTTTCTTTTTTAGCCTGCAGGCCTGACATATGACTCCGGCCACGGCTCGGTGTGAAGCTGTGGCTAAAACAGGCCTGGAGGCGCCGCACAGCAGAATATGACTATACATGGTATATGTTGACAAACTGCAGCTAGTTCACTCACGTCTGTTTACATCTTAGTTATGCTGCAAAACCTGGGAAACAAGTCGATGCGTATAGGGTGTTTTCACCAAAACTAAGCAGTCTAAACTGGTTTTTACCTTAAATAATGCTCTTTTGCGAACACACGTATAACATATTGGCTAACATTCATTTTAAGCAATGAGTCTAATGTTACTGTAGACTGGACAGTCAGCTCACCTGATCTGTTCTTTTCTCTTTTCGATCAAGTCCACCAGAGTCTGGTCGAAGTATTCGTCGTCGTCGCGGTCGTTTCCGGCCCGCTGTTTGTCCGCCGCCTCCACGTTTTGTTTGTGCGTGGCGCTGGAGATGTGGCCGGCGTAATCGGTCAGGCTCACCACCTTCACCTTACACACTCTGCACTCGTGTCCGCAGTCCCTGGGGAGGGAAGGCGACAGTGGGGCTTCAATCGTTCCCGCAGGCATGGCTCTGATAAGGTCTGGTCACGGGTCGCTTTTTTTTCCACCTGAAGAGCCCACGGCTGCACACCCTGGCTCTGTTGTCTCTAACTTTGAAGTCTTAATAAACTCAGGAAAGGAGATTACTCGACAATCCTTAACATAAACGATCCGATTGGTCTCTCGCAGATCAGGAGGTAGCTAACTTAGAATTTTCTTTGGGTAGAGTCTTAAATCATCCTGATCTCAGTGTTCCCCTATTCTCAGCAGGCTGTAGGTGGCGGAGCAGCCGGGCCGGACCGAGGCAGCGCGTTAGTCTGAGATGTTCGGGTCCGGCCACGCGGCACAGCGCTGGGACGCGAGGATGGAAGAGAGGCCGGCGCCCTCAGCTCAGCGCGCCTTCATGATGGTGTCCGCTGCGCTCTGGTGCTCTGAGGAAGGCACCGTCTCTATTTGACCTCTCTCTGCGCTCCGAATGCCAGAGCCCAGAGCCCCTCCCGGATGACGGCATGCGTTCGCTCTGGAGAATCCCGACCACCAATCGCCACGCGGAGCCCGTGAAACCGAAGCCGAGTGCAGCTGCTCACAGACTCCGTTTTAAACCTCTCCCAGGGATGCCATCCTGTCATGCTATGGGGGCCAGTTGCTTTCCTGGCTCGTTCTCAATTTCTTCTGCAAATCTGTGTCACGGGGCGCTGCCACTTTGAGGCGTCTCGTGCAGCTGGCGCGCAGCACTGAGATAGAGTTACGCATTTCTGACACGGTATTTCTGCTTTGGCTCACGACTGCCACATTTCAGCAACTTGATTGTAAGTGTGTCAAGTCAGGACAATGTTATCCAAACACACCGACACGTTTTAGCAAGAACTATTCATGTATATCTTTATTCTATAACGGCATATTAATGTCATTGTAGATGGGTGGCGGGGGAAGAGAAAATTTTCACACAAAAACTTTTTTGATTTTTTTTGGAAGTTTTCTTTTAAAAAAAAAAAAAAACTTGGATATTTCTCACTTTGGAAAGCTGATATTTGCAAGAAAAAAACTCAGAAATGGTACCCAAAGGGGACTCGAAGGATTTGTATTTTTCTTTTGCGTTCCCTCGCAATAATATCCACCGTGTCCCAAATTATTATCCAAATTGGATTTAAGTGTCGTAAAGTTAAAATTTTTTGCTGCGCGATTAAATTTATAGACGGTATTGTGTGTCTTTGAATCACTATGACTAATTTCAGAGAGCTGGTTGATGCTGAGCTCAAATAAAGGAAATCTACTTAAGAAGGATGTTCCACATTATTAAGCAGGCCACAGGTTTCGAGCAGCATGGGGAAGAGAAAGGATCTCTCTGCTGACGAAAATCATCAGATAGTGTAGAGCCGTATGAAAACATTAGATATTTAACTGAAGTGTTATCATTTGTGGCTTAATGACGAAGGTTTCTGTTAGACAAATTCATCGGTGTGACTGCATTGCAGGAGATGTTTGGCTGCTTTCCAGTGACTTGTTGGCTGCAGAGCAAGTTCAGTCAGGCGTACAGAAGAAACAAGAATTATTTGAAAACTTTACATTTGAAAGTTGAATAAAACTCGCCGGACTCGGCCGCAGTGTGGCTCAAGGAGGATTGGGACACGCACCGCAACCTTCAGCGGGAACTCGCATCTGAAGGACACGAGCGTGGAAGTGTGAGTTTTGAACACACAACTCTTTGAATGCTTAACATCAACTGTGACTCTCGGCAGCCAGCCACATTCTTTCGGTCATCTAAGCGGGAGTCACAAGATGGCCCTTGACTTCTGGCCGTCACGCCTGTTGTTCCGGACAGATTGTGTCTAAATATACGCGCCGCGGCTCAAACAGCTGCCAGCGCCTGCCGACGGGTGCAAACAGATTCCAGCAAAACTCCTTAAGACTGAACTTAAACCTCGTCACAGTTTGGACAGGAAGTGAGCTCACCGGCCTTTGAGCTTCTCCAGCTCCCGGTGGTGAAGCATGCTCCTCATGTGCTCGTCCATCTCCTGCACGTGAAACAACGAGACGCCGTTCATTCAGAAATCTCACGCTGTTCTCAAAAGACTTCACATTTTTTAGTAAAGGCATTCACTTGACTTTTATATGATTGAGTATATGTATTGAGTGCAAACACACACACACACAAAAATAGAGCACAGGTGTGCATAAAAAACTTTTTCTTTTTTCTTTTTTTTTTTTTTTTACAGAAGATAGGCTTTCTGTAATCTGTATAGAGACACTCATATTTTGCTGTTTTTAATATCTCCTAAAAGGTCATGGAAGGGTCGGAGCACTGACACGGACGTGGAGTAAATCCCATGTCGGGCTGATTACCTGCTTGGAAGCGCAGACGGTTTCACACAGGATGCACTGTCTGTGTCTCGTCATCTTGAATGCAGGTGGATTTCAGCCCATCACTGTCCAGAGGGAGAAACCGGCTCAAATATGAGAAGCGCAAATAAAAGAGGTGAACCGATTGCAGCTTTCTGGCCGATCACTGATCTTTAAAAAGACGACACTGACCGGACACTGCTTAGTGTTATAAGTTAGAGGTGAAGACATGAAATTAAAGAAACGCAATTTCTCGTCCTAGGACTCCAGAGTCAATTTTAAATGCTTCAGATCTTTGTGGAGGCACATAAGATCAGTTTTACATGTACGTACCAGTGGATTTGCTGATCTCCCAAAATTAAGGAAATCTGGACCAATAAATCGATCAGCGCACAGCTAATTGATAACATATCATATCATATCATATCATATGAAGCAAAGTGACCATATTAGCTGCGAACCGTGTGCTTTTGCAGAGTTGCTCCACAGCATCTGATGTGTTTCTGCAAGCTGAAACCTCAAATTCTTCAAATGGGTGGGGTAAGGCAACACCGGTCTATTTAGTGCATCATCATCATCACCACTTCCACAATCCAAATAGAAGAAGAGTTCAGCCCCGGCTTCACTGCATGGTGCTGATGGAACAACTTTGTTGCCAGATGCCAAAGAGAGTCGCGTCTGGACTCGTCTGCCGCTTCCAAACAGGGCGAGGATTTAAAACGGGCCCGGAGTAAAAGGTGATACCAAACATCAGCTTTCAAAACAAAAGCCTAAACTTTAATGAGTCCCACTGTGATAGTTTAGTGTAACATTTGAAATCTGCCAATTTGAGAAGATATAACCATATTTAACTTTGTCACATCTCACCTTTCAATTAAAGACAAATAATTATAAAAACTGAAAGTCATAATTAGGCACCTTTATAAAATAAATAATACATTTCCAAACAAAGCAAACCTAATGGCAGCTAAAGATGTTGACAACTTTTAATAAAAAAAAAAAAAAAAAGCCAAACACTGATTATTCTTGTAGTTTACCAACGTTTTAAAAAGTAACTTCAACCACAACCATCAAAGTTTCCATGTTTCATAAAACACAGAGAGACAAAGTTAAAGTTAATCCGTTAAAATTGCAACATTATGGTTTGGTGTTGTTTATGAGTAGCAGGATCAATTTTGCACTTGATGTTTGTTTTTAATAAAAGCAAATATTCTGAAATTATTTAGTCTGGGTTTTAACACCTGCAGCTGCCTGCCATAATAAGGAATCTTAAAAGAAAATGATTAGAGTTTCTACATTTATTTTGGCTTCAAGGAGAATAAAACATCATTGAATGAAATTGTCTCTCTCTACTTTTTTGCATGCGGCAATATCCTACAAAAGCAAGACTCTAAGAAGGCAACACTTAAACTGCGTATTACAATTTAATTAGCATAACCTAAATATCACTACAGCACAAAAACAATCAGTTAACTGGTCTAACTGGTAGTCAGATGGCTAACTACCAGTTAGTTGCACACAGTTATATTACTTTAGCCTTACAACATTTAATGTATTCATTTAGGAAATGTGATCAGTGCTTAAGTAAAACATTTATCTGACTGTTTTCACCCGTATATCTAAAAGAAATGGACTGATTTGGGTAGAGGGTCGCAGAGGGTTTGAAGTAGCTAGCAAAGCTAGTTAGCTTAGCTTCTAGGAATGTGAAAAGGACCCTGGAAATTTCTAAAATACACTCCACGGCTCCAGTTGTAGCCAATTATAAATTGTGCATCCGCCTGCAACATGTAAAGGGAGTAACAGTCAGCGGAGAAGTAAATTAAAAAAATAAAAGTTCCCTTCTGAGCTAAAGCTAGCAAGCTGGAAACTGCTTGTTTTACGAGCCCCACCAGTTTCACCACTTCTCCACCGTATGCCTTATTATATTATCGTGACAAGAGCGCAGCTTTTTTTAACCGCAGTAAGTAATAAAATACGGCTGTCGTTTACCTTTATATGCTCCAAATGTGTGCAATAGTGTGTTTATTGCAGAAGCTAACAACATCCTCCTTCGAACTACATCATGTGATGCGTTCACGAGCACAGTCTGTGTAGGAGCAAAGGACAACATCAAAAATTACGACTCCCTCCCCCAAAACAAGCTAGTAGGTCATCAATTTGATTTATTTTATGCGCATTTTTGTTTAGCTGCCATCTACGTTTGCGTGTAAAACAGCTTTTTAAATTTAATTAATATATATATATTTTTAATATTTAAATAAACATTGATATAGCAGAGTTAAATCACATTTGGAGACAATATTTTGTGCATGAAATTCAATTTATTTTCAATAAAATTGAACTATATGAATACTAAAAACTGACAAATTCAGAATTTGGGTTTAATTCCAACAAAGACCATATTGATACTTTTTCCATCAACACAAAACATGGAAAAAGAAAAACATATGAAAACAGAACATTTAAAAAAAAAAAAAATTAAAACACTAAAAACAAATGTGTTTTCTATTGTTTTGCACTTGTTGGTTTTATTTTGCAACCAGGTTGCTGTGTATTGCAGACTTCTGCCCAGGTCCGTCATGAAAATGAGATCCAGATCTCAACGGGATTCGCCTGGTTATATAAAGGAAATAAAAGTAATAATAAAAAAAATACATACACTAAGTTCATTTTTTGATAATCCCTTTTGAAATAATCTAAGAAATGTTTCAGACATTTTATTTGTTCAACAAAGAACATAAAAGAGAATCACTCCACTACTCCCTTCTCGAGTTACCTAGAATCCACAACTGTTTCTCAGTTTCACTAAAAAAATATATACAAAAAGACGTTTAAAGAGAAATGAGAAATTAGTTTGTTTCTCAGCAACATTACTGAGTATGTGCAAAGTTGTGTTCCCGGAAATGTTTAGAAATGCAACAAAATAATTCACTTTTATAAAGGAAAATACAACCAAAGTGAATTGGTGAATCTAAAATGCTAAAATGTAGCTGTGTACAAACTTTACATTCTAATCCTTAGTGTGAATTACTCTCCAATTATCAAAAATATATATCAATAAGAGGGTTTTTTTTTTTTAAAAAAAGCAGCATGTCTGATAAAAAAATAATTCACTTGAACGTTTCTCTTCATGCCAGCATGTGCGAGCAGAGTTTTCCTGCGTTGCGTTTTAGCTTATGGGGGTTAGCTCCCTTGCTTTATGCTTCAGGTGTCTCTTGCGCATCTTAATAATCCACTTTACGGTGAGCTTGGCGAAATTTGCAGCCTTGAAGAGAGCCATGAAGACGACACAGAGGATGCCGATGGAGCTCCACGGATTGGCAGTCACTATCTGCACAGAAAGAAGCACGGCCAACTTGAACAGCGACAGACTCGCGCGTGCGGGCTGTTCTAGCGAGGGCAGTAACATCTCTGGGAAAACCTACCAGCCTGATTTCCTGAATGTAAGGATCTCGCCACTCAAAGACAACAAAGAAGAGCTGAACCGTCTGTTCTGATTCGGGCCGCTTGTCGTTGAATTTCACCACTCCCGTCTACAAGAAGAACGGACAAAAGTCATGAAAACGCAGCCTCCGATAAAGACGTCCGCTTGTGTGTGAGCTGGTCGTACCTCTTGCCGAAACTCCACCGCTTCGCTGCGTCTGCCGGACGTTTTCACGAGAGACATTTTGACCCAGGTTCTGAATCCTCCAGAGAAGGTCCACATGGAGTAATTCCGCTCGCAGTCCCTCATGAACTCCGACTTGTTCGCACTTGAGGTGCCGGGAAAGAGAGGAGACATGAGCTGCCGTGTTCAGACTTGTTCAACTTCAGACCCCTTGAAAAAGTATCGAAACCCCTTAAACATTTTCACGTTTCATCGCAACGACAAACTTCACTGCATTTCGTGGTCTGAACTTCGAGGAACTTCCTTTCGGTGGAAGACTTAATCCTTCCTTAGCCTTTTGGTTTTTGTGCGTTAGCTCGTGTGACATGATGTGAGAAGATCCAAATATGTTTCGAGGTGCACTCCCAACAACCTAAAGCTTTCGCTAACTTTTAAGTCAATTTTCACCTGACACGACCGCTTCCCTGCGATATGCGGCTGATGTTTTATTAACTGTGCCTGTCCTTTTACAGAGGTACAAATATTTCGACGTCAACACAGCGATGAGGGACAGTTCGTGAGACGCACTGTTCAGCCAAAGGTTTACTTTGTGGTGATAACATATGCAAGCGTTGAAGCAGTCGAATCACGTTTAAATTTTTCTACCTAAAATATCAAAGCTTAATCTAAGTGCTTGAAGAAAAAGCTGATTGCTTTAAGTTCAACATTGGATTACAATACAGTGAACAGATAGCCTGAAAACGAGCCACCATGGGCAAACACTTGATTATCTCCCATAGCAAACAAAGCAGGATCAATACTTTAGGGTTCGCGCTTACCTGTCAATCAAGTCGCTGTACTTCGCAAAGAGCATGTATGAAATGGCACTGAAGTCTTCCCGGGTTTCATTCTGGCTGAACTGCATGAAGATCAGCTCTTTGTTTTTCACGTCCGACGGGCCACGGACCACCACGGCCCGTTTCTGTGACACGGCAGGAGAGAGGATGCGTGGCTGTAAATCAGCGGCTGCGGCTCACATGAAAAGAATTCAAACCACTTCAAGGGACAGCATTATGTGTTTTCATAGCGCAGTCAAGTAATTTTGCTACCTTCAGTTTTTATAAAAACGCTGCATATTTCAAGTATGACTTAAAAGAAATGTGAATTTAACGGCTGGAAATAGGGCCTCTGTCTCTTTAAGAAGCTTCTGTTCTTTCAGAAACTCCGCCCTCAGGAAGTCATCGCAACATGGCTCCTCTTTTAGCCCCGCAACAATGTTTTTACCAGCCCTTCTCTGAGCTCAGTAGATACGAATTTCCACCAGGCATTTGCTAATTGGTCCTGACTAGTTTGAAGGAGCTGAGTGGGGGAGCTGGAAGCTCAGAAGCATGAAAACTGCAGCTCCTCAAAGGTCCACCCTGCTGTTTTGAACAGCTGAATGGTTGCCATGGAGACTAAAGGATTTCTCAAACATGCATGAAAGAATCAAAGCAACACCCCAGATATGTTTTCAATGAGGGAACAACGTTACAACATGACGTAAATCTAATTCTGCCCCTTTAAAAGTTTTTCTACATTTTTTCCCAATTAAAGCCACAAACTTCAGAGTATTTTTGGGGGGAGATTTTATTTGATAGCCTCTCGAAGAAAATATTGAAGATTTGAAAATTCACGTTAAAAGTTTCGAGGGGTGTGAAGAAATTTTCGGGTCACATGCGTTCGACCGAATCGTTGCGTTCACGCCTTACCCGCTTGTTCTCCGTGAACGGCCCAAAGTAAGTCACCTCTGTGGTCTCACAGTCTCTTTCCTGAGGCGTACCAGGGTCCACTAGAGGCGGGATGTTGTCGTGGTAGTGATGTTTGCAGCTCAGCAGCAGAGCATCGTCAGGAAACAGAGCGATACCTGCTCAGAGGCAGGCAGGAAAAAACAAAAAAAATGTTACAGTTCAGACACTCTGACAGGACACGTACTTTAGAGTGGACTTACTTAAATTCATTTGATCTTTAACTTTGTGTTTGAATTTGTTTTGTTTATCTTTTTTTTTCCAGACGCTGCGGACACAACTGTTTTGGATCAGTTGCCTGGCGTCGTGCGTTTCAGCGCTGATGGTATATTAAGTGGTGCGATGCAACAAAAACGTGTTATATCCACGTTTAACACCTTCGCTCGCTCGTTATTGTTTACACCGACTTGATTGCCGGTGGTGCTAAAAAGTAGGTGTGAAGTAAAGCCTTAAAGTGCCAAATACTCTCCGTCTCTACTATGTAAACACGTCTCACAGACTGTTCATTTTACCTCGACGAGATTTACCCAAAGAAAAACACGTTCTCCACGGGTGGAAACATAATTATCAGCCTGGATGACGGTTGCTTATGTTGTCGTATCACAACCACAATTCTCAGAGTATTTTATAAAGATTTTATGTGACAAATCAACACAAAGCTGAGTGTAATTAAGAATGAGCATGTGCAGTTAGAACGGTAAGTGTCATCGGATGCGTGTCTCCACATGTCTGGAGAATGTTTTACTCTGTGTCGTCGTCACAAAACGGCTCAAGCTCAATCCGTGAAGAGCTGCTGTTACAATCTCGTCACAGACTCTTGATTGAACTCTGACCTTATCTTTGAGTGGGCCACTCTAATCGCCTTCACACTGTGCGACCTGAACCGTTCCACTGTATCTCTGGCGTGAGCGTTCAGAGTTTGGATGGGTCGTTTTCAGCTTTCTTCTTCAAGGATCACATCGTGCTCAGCCTCATCCACGCTCTTGTTCCACTGGGATCGGCATGATGCAGCCGTCACTGTGTTTCGCCATGCAGAATGCTTCAGGGTGAGTTTCAAAATTGTGTTTTTGTCTCATCTAGCCTTCAGCCACTTTTTTTTTTTTTTTTGGCCATTACATGGCTTAAGAAAACCTAAAAAGAGGAATTCTGATGGCTTTCCATTTGCCAGCTTCCCTGATTTGGGAAGTGAATGACAAATATTTGTCCTATCTAGTAGAGGAACGTCTAGAATTGGTTTTTTATAGAGGTGCCCAGACCAGGCCAGTAGAAATTTGAATCAATTAATTTATTTTGGATTTATTTATCACTTGGATTTTGCATGTTTGTCTTTATTGAAGAGGATGTCTCTCTATGCCTTTCAGGGACAATAACACGATTTGTTGGAAGGACAAATGCGGTGGCCCAACGTTTCCCAAACGGGCCACGGCCCCCTGTGATCCTCCCTTGGCAGCACCATTGATTCCATCACCAATTTGTCCCAGTACTCCAAAAATTACCACGGCTCTGCTGACGTTTTTCTGCTGTTCTCATACAAACCAGGAGGAGAGAAGGAGTCCACTTCCTTGTAGCTGACCGACATCACAGGCTGATTGAGTTTGTCCAGAAAGTCGGAGATGGTCTGGTAGGCCAGGAAAATCGCCACGGCAGTCAGCACCAGGTAGATGAAGATGAGCAGCACGGTGAAGACGTTCTTCACGCAGGTTTTGCTGAATCTCCGCGGTGTACTGTTCCCTTTCTCGTCACTCTCTGAAGTAGAATAAGGACGGGTAAAATTACGAGGAAGTGATGCTTTGAGTCAAACTGCTCCATGACGCCAAGTGTGTCTACTTTCCTAACGTAAACAGATTAAACCGCTTGCCTTGTCCGACGACGCTGTTGGACTCCTCAGGCACCGTCTCCGCGTCAACATCGTTGAAAGAGTCTTGAGACGGACCGCTGCCTTTGTCGTCTTCGTAGTCTTCATCGTTGAACTGTTTATTTAAAAGAAACAGAAAAGCGCTTTGATATGCAGAGTGATTAAACAGTTTATATGATTAACCACGAAGGCCCACGTCTGGGTGAAGCGTCTTCATCAAGTTTGTGACCGACTCCTAATTGCTTCTGTGGCTTTATTCCGCAAAAATAAATCCGCAGAAGCTGGCTTCATTTTGAGAGAGATGATTTCATCGGCCCTATAATCCGATGAAATCAGCAGAGGTAAACAGAAGTGGATGACAAAACAGTGATTAGGACCGCCCATGCAAAAAAACCATGCATGGGCAAACCAGCATTCATTTTGATGTATCATTTTCAGCTGATTTCCTAAAACCATTTTGTTTCAGGTTAAACATTTAACCGAACACGTGGGGGCAACGTTTGGTCAACTCAGGGTTGAATTTGTTCACGCAGTGTGACTGATTTTGACCCAGCATGTTTCACAATGGAAAAAATGTACCAATGGATGAGGATTTGTATTTTTACTGTTACTTTGATACAGTCTTATTTTGCCACAACTAAATAAGCAGTTCTGAAATGTATTTATATAGTGGTTTTATAGTTTAAAAATATTTCAAATTGTTTTCTTTGGTTATATCATGTTGGGGGGGTAGAGACTGTTAGGGTTCGCCCTAAAGTTTGAATTTTATTGAACTGAAGTAACAGCACATATTTGGACAAACTTTATAGACTCCACTAGTTTATTGCGCTGCTACACCAGCTCTACTCATTCTCTTAATGAAGCTACAGTTACAATCACAGCAGGAAACATTAGAACTGTAACATTTCATCACAGCACCGAAATGCCTTTTGCCCTTTTTGAGTTTGAACAAGACCCGTCCAAAATGGCAACAGCTCAACAACGACATGTTGCTTTGCAGCGAGGTGCTACATGACTTATTATAGGACCTCGTCGACGGCAGAGTCACATGACTCGAAGAGAGTTTGTTTATGGAATATATGAAGAAACGTGAAAGATAAATAAAAAGGTGTGGGGGGGGGGCAGCTGTAATGTTACCTGTTGGTAGGAACTCCTGCTTCCCGTCGCGGGCATTCCTCCGCTTTTCTTTCCCCTCTAAATGGAGCTGACGTGAACCCTTGAAGCTGTTTCTAATTGTTCGCAGATCTGTCTTTAAGTAACACGTGCATGTTTAAGGAAATATCGCTTCCCGAGCCCAGGGGCGCGCGCTCCAGTTCACCGGTGTCCACTCCAACCCAAGCCCGCTCTCTCCCCCCCAGTAACCCCCCCCGTGAGGCGGCCTTGGTGACGACAACAGCGGCCCATCCCGTGATGGCACCTCCACAGGCTTTGAAGGCGGATGTTTCCTCCATCGCTTCCTAAGTCTGATGGAACCAATGGCTGAGACAAAGTTCTTCTTCTTTTTTTAAATTTTTTTTATTAATATTTCTCCGCCATTAGAGGTCTTCACTGCCAGTCACCAGACAGGAAATGAGTAGACAGATTCAGCAAATGCCTCACGGTCGGGAGTCGAACCCGCGACGGCAGCGTCTGTATCCCTGAAGTTCATGTTTTTACTCCAAATAACCTTGACTGTAAAAATACTGAAAAATACTGCATTCCACCCACCCCCAAAATAAAACCACCTATTTTTTATTATTTACACTCCCACTTATCGCTCCAATTTTTTTTTTATTTTTATTATTTATTTATTTATTTATTTATTTTTTTACCAAAGTGATTTCTTTTAGGTATAAATCCTTACCTGATGTATTTCTATTTACACATGTGTGTCCTAGTTTATTTATTATCGATTTATTTCCACAAATATCAACCACTAAAATGCAAAAGGATGTCTAAAGAGAAGCTGGGTAAAATGTAAGTCAAATTTATCATTTATGCGACATATTTATACACCTTAAGTTTTCTAGTTTTTCAGGCAAATAACTGTATAAGTATGAAAATGTAAATCATAACAACAACAGCAATAATAATAATAATAATAACCCTTATTTTACTCTATAAAAACATACAGTGCCGTTTACGTTTACAATTAACAACATCGACATTCATTCAGAGGAATCTATACGTTTTGTTTTAAAAGAATGAAAAAAAAAATACAATAAAAAATCCGAAAAACTCACATTAAGCATTTGATTGAATAAATGTAATTCCGCAAACCTTTTCCGACAAGACTGGTCACATTTCCGAGCGTTCACAAACGCAACACCAAAAGTGTGACGAAAGGGAAGTTGCTGGATGAGTTTCCGCACGAGGTATGTCCAAACAACGTCCCTGCCATGGCAACGACGCAGGTCTGGGTCCCGTTCGTGCTTCTTTCTCTGAGTTTAGCCGAAGAGGTTAAGCTAAGTTACAAATCAGACACGAAACCTGTGCGACTCTTCACTGAGGAGGAGCTCCAGAGATACGACGGCAGCCAGGTAACATTCATGTTGTCGCCTCTTAACGTGATAACTCCTCGGTTTCTCAAAGTGTGTTTATGAGCGCTCAGTTATAAGGAATAACTCGCTGTCTTTGTGTCCCCTGCCTGTTTCAGGAAGGCCAGCCCATTTACATGGCAATAAAGGGTGTTGTGTTTGATGTCTCCAAAGGAAAAGGTAGTTTTAAAAAGCGTGGAGAACGCTGAAAAAAAAAAAAAAAAACCTTCTAAAAGTTGAACCCAGACCAGTTTTCTGTCAACCCGCATGACAATATTTACTGTAAATAATGTGTCTTTCTTTGCAGAGTTTTATGGTAAAGATGCTTCATATAACGCTCTCGTTGGGAAGGACTCCACCCGAGCTGTGGCCAAGATGTCCCTGAACCCAGCAGACCTGACATCAGACACCGTGAGTTCCTCAAAAGACCCGGAGGTGCCACCCTCTTTAATTGTCCGAACCGTTTTCAGGCCGATATTTGTCCACACACAAGAAGGACACCCAATCCTTCTTTTGTTTCGACAACAAATCTGGATTTTCATCCTCTTTCGGTTCACATGAACGCACCACCCCATCATATTATGGGGTTTTGAAACGGTTTGTTTTTCCACAAAGGGGCTTTTCATTTTTCAAGAGCAGTGACCACTAAAGCTTAACAGATCGGGCCAGACTGAAACTCGTTACACACCATCCTGAACTCTGCTTTCACATGATCATATCGGCCCCAAGCATTTTTAATGTCAGACAAAAAAAAAAAAAAAGCTTTCGTAAAAATGTGAACAGTCTTCAAATAGTAAAGTCATTCTTGTTTCTCTTTGCGATTCAGAGATGATTTTATCTCAGCTACGTCTAATGGTTTTTTCCACAGTTGAATATGAGTGCGCGCTTTGACTAGGACACAGAAAAACCTTCACTTTGACGACAGAATTCATGGTTCCGTCATTTACATCAAGTGGTCCAGTTTCCAAAGAAGCAAAGCAGCCCCTCACCATCACACTGCCACCGCCATGCTCAGCCATCAGCGGGATGGGTTTTTTTTTCTTACGCGTGCCAATTTTCTACCTGTTGTGTCTCATTAATCCTCAGAATATTTACCCCCAAATTTCAGCAATCTGTTTTATTTTTTTCTTTAAACGTCTCAAAGCAATGAAACAATTTTTCTATTCTATAAGTAAGGCGGTAATTAGGTCTGGGTGTGGCTGATGAAATTTACTCACAGGTGATCAATCACAGGTATTTCTATCCAAGCCAAGCAGAGTTATTGTATTTTCACATTGAGCTGGGTATGTTTGAATCATTTTTCCCTCTAAATGAGTGGAAATATTATCTGAAAACTGAAGTAATGTGTGATAAAAAAAAAAAAAAAAACATAAAAAAGAAGCAAAAAAAAACAAAAAACAGAAGAAATCTAATTTCAAAGAAAGTGGGTTGTTTTGTTTTTTTTTTGTCTTTTTTTGGCCACGATTTAAATGAAAACTCTCCGATTTGCTTAAAGTCTGGATCGTAGCGATCTCAGTGTTGCTCCGCAGAAATAAACGACATCAGCTTTATTGTCAAGAAGACAGTTGGTATTGTTCATCGCTTTGGCTTCACAAAGTGCACACAACCAAACTTCCTGCTGTTGTCACCAGAACCTCATCATCGTCCTGTGACTCATCGGACTCAGATTCCTCTGGAGCGAAGACGACCCTCGTGTTTGTCCTCGTCAGCGGCGATCGGTCGTTACCCGGTGAAGGTCGGCGCTCCGCGGAGCCGGGGCGCAGCGGGGCGCCTAGTTACACACGCCTAGTGAAAAGACTCACACACACGCCCGACGATAAATCAGGCCAAACCTCTCCTGTTTCAGGCCAGTTAGAATTGCTACAGTTATTTCTATTTGCTAAATGCCACAACAATGAGAGGACGAATATGTCAGAAATTTGGTTATGGATGTCTTCAAATTGGAGTTTTGGTAGCATTGCCTTTTGTGTGACTTGGGTCAAACCTTTTGGGTTTCAATTCACAATATGATAAATTATGATTTGCTGATCTAACAGAAGCATTTGGCTCAAGATCATTACAAAAACCAACTAAAATATTATTGGACCATTTTCTTTTGAAGCGCTTCGAGGCATCGGGCATTGAAATAAACATTTGAAAATGTCAAAACAAATGCATCTGAAACTTGACAATATGGATCAGTATTTACATTTCGCGTCTGTGGAATTGGATCGTCAATCATTAATCAATATCGATCGATGCTTTGTAGCACGGCTGGTGGAAAGGCGTCTCCACAGCATCATGCTGCCACCACCATACGTGGTTGATGTTCAGGATGACGTGGGCAACAGAGTGAATACCATGAGAAGAAATGCACACCACACTTTTCAGATATTTTTTGTTTGCAAAAATTGAAATTGATGTATTAATATTGCGATTCATTCCACTTCCTTTCGCGGACAAGCGACACGTTTTATCGGTCTTTCACAAAAGTACAATTGAAATTCCATGAAGTCCGAGGTTGAGATGTGATCAAACGTAAAAACAAGACGACGACAAAAACGTTCAAACTGGTATGAATAGTTTTGCACAGCGCTGCAAAAATGTGTTTTTCTTTTTGTCTTTGCGTGTACAGACAGGACTCACGGAGGAGCAGCTCCAGTCTTTGGACAGCGTGTTTGAAGGGACGTACAAAGCCAAGTATCCCATCGTGGGTTACACCGCAGCGCGTCTCCTCAACGCGGACGGAAGCCCCAACAAAGACTTCAGACCAGAAGACCAGCCTCACTTTCAAACCAGAGATGAATTTTAACGTCGTCTCGGCTTTTTGTTTTTCTGCTCTGGTCAAAATGTGTTCTGACGATTATGTAAGATCTGTTCCCGTTGTTCTTACTTGATGCGTTCCCTGTGGGTTATTTGTCTTCTCTGTTTTTGACAAATTTCTTGAGTCGCGTAACCCAGACCTGGAGGGCTGCTGCCCTGCAACTTTTAGACGCGTCTCTGCTGCATCACACCTGAATAGGATATTTAAGTCATTAGCAAGGCTCTGGAGAACTGATCTACACAAGGAGGAGGTAATCAATCCATTTCATTCCAGTGTTTTGTACCTGTGGCACATGTAAAAACTGCAGGAGAGCGACCCTCGAGGTCTGGAGTTTGACACCCCTGCCTTAAAGAGAGATTTTATTAGTGTTGCTGAAAACTATCAATATTCTTAGAACATGTTCATTTCAAAAAATGTGAAATAAACAACCTACTGCACTTCTGTCTGCATCCTTTTCTGTTTGCATTTGCACCACCCTGAAAACACCAAAGTCATTTCATCTGTATTTATGAATCCATTTGTCTTAACAGTCTGTTGAGATTTAATCCATCAACTCGCTCTACATGTGAAGAGCATGCAGGAGGATTTATATGCTCATACACGGACACGTTCGCTAAATCAACACATAGAAATGCTCATTTATTTCAGTAACTCAATTCATTAAGTAAATCAGATGGATTAATTACACTATGAATTATTTTTTAAGCCTCTGTTTTTGTTAATGAGGATTTTCCGCTTACAGCTTATGCCTTTTGCAATGAGCAATTAATCAATTTATCGGATGATAAATTAAAACAAGGTCAATAATTTTCATTTTCATCCTTCTGTCTCCTTTTCTACCAAAAACTGGCGCTTTGGTCTCATCCAGCCCCGTTTTTCTGAAGGGACAATTTTGTTCAGAGGTTTCAATAATTCATTTTATTTGTTGTTTTGTTCATTTACTTTGGATATTTAAAATGTCCTCCAGTTCCAGTGTCAAACGTTCATCAGAATTTAAAACGCATCCGTCTTTGGGAACGTGTTCTTGGATTATACCGAGCTCGAAACAATATTATCGTTTATCGCGATAACGCCTGGGGCAATTTATTGTCGGGCAAAATTTGCTGTCGTGACAGGCTCCGATCAGAACATCACATAAAGCCAAAAGAAAAGGGAACCTTCATGAGACGGAAACACTGATTTCTGAGCGCAGGAGTTTTCCATCCGATCCAAAACTCAAGGGAGCAAACTCCTAAAACGGGTTTGAACGTTTTGTGTCGCGACTGTCAAGTTTTGGTATTTTTCAGACAGATGTTGGGTTATTATTGCTGTGTAAAAGCAACAATACTTCGGGAGGATTTTCTAAACAAAAATCTGACTGGTGTGGAGTCGATCTGTTTTCCGTTCCCCCTGAATAAAAAGCATCAGGTACAAATACATCCAGCGTGTCTGCAAGCTTTCTATTGTGTTTTAAAAACAGTTGATTTTGGTTTCAAATTACTGCCTAATCAGATTAGAATCTGGATTAGATTTCAGTCTGGCTCCATTGTAGCTCAATCCACCGTTTTTGATCAGCATGCTCTCAATATTTATGCTGCCTTTTTTCCATCGTTATCATTATATCTCATCTCCACTGCACGCTTGAATCTTTAATCTGCGCTTTTAATCTTCTGCGCAGGTGTTGGCTCGGGATGTAAAGAGTCGGGAGTCCCCTGCAGCTCGAGCTGGGAGTTCAGCTTCACCCAGAGGACACGGAGAGGGAGCCGATCCAAGACGTCACCCGGAGGCTCTTCTTCCTCCAGGTGAAGGAGGAGATTCTCTCAGGAAACGTCTGCCGCCCTCCAGATAAGGGCCAAGATCTTGGACTCTTTGCGCAGAAAAGTATGAGCAGAGCAACCAGTGAGTAACTACCTGCAGTGCGTCACGCCTGATAATTCACCGAAACATTGACAGACTTGATAAGTAGCTTGATATCTGGAGTGACAAGAAAACACCTGCGGGTGCTTTTGAATCATTTCGATCAAAATTGCTGTGCTTCGTGTTGGGTTCCAGTGGGCTTTCGGAAGATTTGTGGGTCTTTGTTTTCACTTCTATTTATTGATTGATTTTATTTTCAGCAATATTTTTCAAAACCTCAACTCGATTTCAGTTGAATCCGGTTTATTTCTAGGGCGCAAATTCACAACAAATGTCTCAAGACGCACAAAAAAAAAAGTCATTTCAGTTGATCCACTGATACATTCCTATTGATCCGAGTTGTTCATCAGCGCACCGGCTCAGTTTGTTATTCAAATTAGTTCCAAACGTTTTCTAAGGAAGCCCACCAAACTGAAGGGAGTCATTCTCTTCTATCATTCAAGAACATAATCGTCTGTGATCCCTTTTATTATCATTATTATTATTTTCTTACGTAGAGTAAATTATAAATATGCCTCTCACTAAAACAGGAAAGAGGCTGTGACCTAAAGGTCACACCGCAAACGCTGGACACATTCTGTGTTTCTTACTTCAAGATGAAGGACGAGAAGAAAGCAGAGCTGTGGCTGGGAGAGGATGCGGTTGGTGTTCAAATCGACCTTAAAGGCAACAAGTAAGACATTTAGCTGCCTCATATCTTTAGGTTCTGCTGTGCAAAAGCTACATTCTGATTGTAACACCACTAGCTGAACATATTAATAGCATCCGCACATGTTTACATGCAGCTGTGGACACGAGGTCAACGAACCAGCATTTAAACCTCAGTCATTGACCTCGGTTGCTCTTTCCGTTTGAGTTGCACCTTTGACCTCACTGGTAGTTTGCCCGTGTCACGGCTCTGATCATTCAGTGAAACCAGCGCGACGCAGAAAGGATCCGGTTATGTTCGCGTTGTCAATCACGCACCACTCCGCTCCCCCACGTTGCTCTTTCCTGTGATGCAGCTGCTCCCTGCTAGCAGAACTGGTTGTCAATGATAAGGCTAGTTAGCATAGCTACCGATGACGACGGGATAAAAAATTTTTTCTAGTAATGGTGTGTTGTTTCTATGCAATTAGCACATTTAACGCTCACGAGGGTGATTGACAGCGCTAAGACCCTCCTCCTGACTCTGATTGGTTGCTTTTGACCGGGAGTGCTGCATTTGTTCAGACATCAATAGTAGCTAAAAGAGGAAGTGGAGGAGATTGATTTTTTTCCCACAGATTATCCGTCTCATATTACACTATCACGACATGGTGACAGTTTCAACAAATATGTAGAAAAATCCCCAACATATTTTTCAGTTACACACCGCAACTTTGAGCTTTTTAGAAAGAAATAACTTTTGGTAACAGATTCGGTTGAGCAGCTCGGTGACTTCTCTCAACGTGAGCAATACACCGAAAACGCTCCGCATAACAAATCCCGTTCCTGCTGTTATTCCTTCATGACTCATGTCATCTCCAAACAAGCCACAGAAATAGCACGGCCGGTGGTTTTGTAGCCCGGCGCTCTCCGATCAAAGGTCAGACGGAGGGTTTAGGCACTTGAACAGGTGATCTCCTTTGGGTGGAGTTGTGCGGCTCCCCCAACCCCCACGCTTTCTGTCACACCGGAGGCCAATCTGTCGGTTCGGTGTCAAAGTCGGTCCTCCCACGTCTCCGCGAGCTATCTCCTGAGTTCAAAGGACACGAGTCTTGCCCCTGGGTTTGCCTGCCAGAGGCTGTCTTTAACAGGTGGAGGCTCTACAGGGAGTTGGCCACTGCAGCCTCGGTCAGCCTGGGATACGCTTTCCTCTGATAGGAGCCACAGACCAAAGCCAAGATGTCCAAACTGGTAGGATTCCTGCTGTTTTAAGATACATCTTTACTTATTGCTAAAGCCGCATGTCTCCTTCCTGGTTTGAAATCAGCACGGCGAGGTTCTGTAGACTGAACCCTGCTCGTAACGGTTCAATAAATCATTTATGACGACCCCGTGTAAGAACAAAAACAAGTCGGAATTGTGGAATTGTCCATGGCTTCTTTTTTGGGGTTTTTTTTTACGCCGACGACATTTTCTTTGCTTCTTTCTGTTGTAAGTTTTACCAAGAGCCAGTGATCCTTATTGTCATTTACTCATTAACCAAATGTAGAGTTTGACCCACACTGCACACATTCCTGACACTGGATTACCCTCCAAGTGTTGCTTGAACTCAATGAGTTCGTCTGTGGTATATGTGGTCATGCACGTAATGATACAAAAAAAAGAAACAAAACAAACAAAAGAACAACTTGTGAATTGTGCTTCTTCAAGTCAATAATGACATTCGCCGCTTTCTTCTGGCGTTGAGCAAAAAAAAAAAAAAAACAATAATGAAAAATGGATGGTACATAAACAAAGGCGTGAACCTTGGTTATTTCCAGGCGGAAAAAAGATGCACCTTTTCTTTGAAGATGGAGATTCTTCTTAAGCAGGAAGCAATATGCCAGAAGATGCATTTTTATTTCAACTAAACAAGTAGCTGCCAAAAGCAAGCTCTTCCAGTCTTCTTCTTTGTATTGCTATGGGGCTGACTGTCAGACTGTTGATTGTGTCTTTGTTTCCATTCTTGAGGAAAATAATAAAAAATAAAACGAGCAAACAAGCAAAAAAAAAAGAAAAAAGAACAGAATCACATCCACCAGCAATTCTTGACCGTCTGGTTCCAATATTGTCAAAATGTGTCCGAAACGATCGATCAAACTGAAACAACAGACTTTAACGATTCATGAGTCTCAAAGTCTTCAAAAAAAAGTTACTCAAGTGTTCAGCGTGAGGCTGATAAGGCGGGTCAAGCCGCACTTTACAACAGCACCTTGTGTTCTTGTGTTGACACTGCAAGGCCTTGATGAACACAAAATGCTGACAACATATTTCATTACTTGACTTGACTTAAGTAATCAATGAGCAAAAATACACGTGGAGCAAAAATGCATGTTTTTTTGCAAAGCGGCTCTTTGCGCGTACTGATGGTGATGTCACATCCGCATGAGCGAAATGCGGCTTTCTTTCTTCCGCTTTGAGTCACCGTGGCAAGTCGTATCTCAGAAGCAAATAAAGCAATACTATGAACATTGTTGTCTTCCGAATATAATGAGCTTTTGAGTTTTCATGGATTTCCAAACGATCCTGAATTAAGAACATTCGTTAAAGCAAAGTTTGGAGCCGTCGCTTCACTCCGGATCAGCTTCCTCAGCCTGAAACTGCCGGGGAGAGAGGGACGGTAAATAAAGGAGCCGTCCCTGTGTCTTTTCCATGGAATTAACTTGAATCCATCGCTGCTCTGTAAAATCGCCAACCAAAAACGAGCATTTGGAGAATGCTCACACGCTGCCAGGATTTTTAATGTCCAGTCGCGCGAACAAGCGAATTCATGCGGGATTTTAATTTCCTGCGTAATGGAAATGCTAAATTCAGTATTTTTCGACAGCAGCGAGACAGACAAAGATTTGCGTCCATTTGTAAGGGAAGAGGAAATTGACCAAAACTTCATAATTCTAATATGAGAATATAAGGATTTTCTTTGGCATAATTTTTCTTTTTGCCAATAGTATAATACTATAGTGCTATATGTATATTCACTTGTGCTTTTCGCCATCATTCGTGGCTCCTGCAACATACGTTTCCATGGAAACACAAATGTTTTGTCTTGATTTTTTTCTGCAAGGGTTTGTGTGATAACTGTCAAATCACACAATTTTAAAATCCCGGCCCGTGTTTGCTTGAACGTCAAAAGCATTATGAAAACACCAAATAAAGATGTTATCTCATACATGTGATCACGTAAGGTGGAAACAATTAAAAAGCTAGTGATGGTTCCATAATTGGATGTTCCATTGGTTCCTGCCCAACCTTTAGTATGTTTATCTTTATGACGGTCAGGGTTTGTCCTGGTGTAACTTCATAAAACTCTTCTGTATCTGCCCCATCCCAATCAATGGTCTTGTACTGTTTTTGTTTTTTAAACCAGTTGGTATGAATTAAAACTAAATTCTTTTTTTTTTTTTTTTTTTTTTCCAATTTGTGGAAATCAATTCTTATGCAAACCCAGCTTCAGTGCTGTTTGCTGCGACGCGGGCTAGTTCTCGCAACGCCTTTGTGCAAGAGGCAAGTGCAATGATATTCAACCTCGTGCTCGCATGGCTGGTCTAAAGTCTAATGAGATAGTGAGCAATTATGGTTTATGGATAATCCGGTTGACAGATCCACATTAAGGGTGCGCTTTCAGCAAAACAGCCCGTTATTTATGTCCTCCGTTTGTGGACGTGAACGCGGCCAAACACACAATTTGGGCGGATGTGGAAACATTTCTGATTTAAAGAATGGAAATAAAGAAACGACTGGGAAGGAGACAGGTTATGCCTGTCCAAACAGAAAGTTTTTATTATTTTAACTTTTTTTTTTTTTTTTTCAACGTGAATGTAATCAGTAAATTTCCCTTTTTGCACCGCAGGTCAACGTTCGCGTCACTACTATGGACGCAGAGCTGGAGTTTTCCTTTAACAAAAACACCAAAGGAAGGCAGCTGCTTGAGCAGGTCTGTATGCTACAGTCGGCAAAGCACACGTCCAACAGCAACGACGTTTTACCGAAAGGTTATTTTTACGCGCGCGAAGCACAAACAAAGCCTACCTCAAAGCTAAACCGAATGAAACTGATAGGAACAGCAGTGTGAATACGTAGCGTTACATTGACCAGTGAACGCAGCAGAGGAGACAACAAACAGGGAGTTAATCAGAGAGGTAACCAAGGCGATCGTGATTCTGGAAAATCTGCAGAATCTCTTCTCTCTTTATAGAAAGGTGATGAGAAGAAATCTACTGTGGACAGAAAGGCCATAAACACTCCAGTCAGCATCGCATCACGAAGCTGAAATTGAACTTTTGATGTTACAACCGTGGTGGAAAACTCACAATGTACCCCCGGACCACCACACCCAGCGTGCAAGAACACACAATCTTACTAAGAAACTCTGAATAGTTTCTGGTGCAAATATTTTGACTCACTTGAATTCAGACCGAAATGACTTAAAAGCAGATTTTCAAGCAAGATAAATGAGCTTTTTCTTTTCTTTTTACATCAACAGTTCTTTTAATGTAGATCCAAAAACTGCTAATTCCACAGGCAGGTTACTTCAGTGTCTTGTTATGAGTGAAATTTCTGTTTAAATCAATATTTAAGAATTATTGACTTAAAACAATCTCCTGTCTGAGTTCCATTCAAGTTGGCTTATTCTTATTTCAAGTGCACAGAGATATGCGCTCTACAGTTTACACAAAAATACTCGGTAAGATTTTGTGTTTTAGCAGTGTGGTGGCAGCGTCAGGCTGTGGGGATGATTTTCTTAAGCTGAGAGAAGGAAAATCAACCTATGGTTGGAGTTTGATCCCTGGTTTCGAAGAACGAGTAAATCACAAACACCGTGAGAAAGATCACAATGTTTCAGTTGCTGCTTTTCATATCTAATGTGCCTGTTTTAGCTGCCTTTCTTATGGGCGGCAGCAGAAAGTCCTCACTCTTTTTCTTCTTCTTCTTCTTCTTCTGTGTTTTGTGTGGTGCCGTCAGGTTGCCAGGACGATTGGCCTCCGTGAGATTTGGTACTTCGGCCTTCAGTATGTGGACAACAAAGGACTTCTCTCGTGGCTGGTGGAAGACAAGAAAGTGGGTTTTATTCTGTCAGATTTTTTTCAATATCGGCCAGTTTGAACTTTTTATTTTTATTTGACAATTTTTTTTTTGTCTTTTGTTTGTTTAAAATGAGAAAGCGCATGTGAATACGCAAGTTGATGTTTGCATTCTTTACTGCGACGCACCGTTGTCCTTTGTTTCAATGCCATATAAAGTTGATTCTTGAATTCCTCTTTTGTGTCCAGCTCTATATCAACCAAAATCTACTTGATGCTTCTTCTTTTTTTTTATTTCATTCATGAGCGTCCCCTCTTTCCTTTGCCCATTTTGACCTCCACGACCTCGCTGTCCGCGCAGGTGACGGAACAGAACGTAAAGAACGAGACTCCCCTGCAGTTCAGGTTCCGGGTCCAGTACTACCCCGAGGACGTGGACGAGGAGCTGATCCAGGACGTCACCAGGAAGCTCTTCTTCCTGCAGGTGAAGGACCACATCCTGTCCGACGAGATCTACTGTCCCCCGGAGACCGCTGTGCTGCTGGCCTCCTACGCCGTGCAGGCGAAGTACGGCGAGTACGACAAGTCGGTGCACCGGCGGGGATACCTCTCCTCGGAGCGTCTGCTCCCGAAGAGGTGAGCTCAAACTTCAGAGACGCGCTCTTCCTTATGCGTTTAAAAGAACAGACCCAAATCTAACTTAGCTATTTCAATAGTCTTTGTTTCAAAATAAAGTTTTTATTTTGGAAATCTGGTGTCCAAACACAAAGAAAGATAAAAAAAAAATGTAGGCACATATACTAAAAAAATAAAATAAAATAAAATAAAATAACACCAAAACACAAAATATGTGCTTTTATGGCACTATCTGAGCTCCATACAATGCCATTTTGATAAAAGTTCCTGGTTACTGATGTCTGTCCTGCAGACTTTGTGCACAAACTCAGATGCTTCCTGCTCAGATCGAATGTTTTTTAATCATCCAGCCAACAGTCTAACGTTTCCATGGACACCAAAAATGTCCATGTTTAGCTAAATGCAGATTCAGACTTCAGGATTGGGTCTGAAACTTCCTCCCCTTTTTTATCTTTATTTTGTGTCACTGATAACTAGAACAAGACTTCTGGTTGGCGAGTCAACGACAAACAAACACATTTACGTGCAGCGTGTCGTATTTATTCCAGATGTTTAGTCAGAGGACGGCCCCACAACGCTATTCAGTCATATAAAAGTTAATGTCTCCTAAGTATTCGTGTCATATAAACAATTTAAATAAAAAAAAAAAAAAGAAAAGAAAAAAACCCAATAAATACTATCAGATGAGCTTGAAATAGGACCCTTATCTATCGATGTGTTGGGTTCTTCCACACTCACGTTCCTCAGTTTGGTGTATTGCAACCTGGCAAAAAAAAAATAATAATAATAATAATTATCTCAACATGTTTATTGCTTTATGTCACTCTGTGTCATATTGAGCTGTAAAATTTCAAGGTCCAATTCAAGTAAGTGATAATTATCCTTTTCAGCCAACCTTTACTCTCGTCACTTTGAACTTGTATTAGTCTTTTTTGGTGATACTAGAAACTTGAGCATTAGTACAATATAGCATTGCAAGTGCACTGAGATACTTGCACTAGAAACTAGACCAAAAAAAAAACTGCTGCTTAATTCATCAAAAAACACACCTTTTTATGTTACATGACAGTATTTACAGTAAAACAGAAAAGCGGTTAATATTACAACATTGCATCATGTCACTTAGATTCCCATGCAGTTTTGGATTCCTCAACGATACGTAAGATGGAGAAACAGGTCAAACTTGGACTTCATTAAATGTCAATGTTCCCTTCGGAGACATATATTTGTTTGGTTTTCCACATATGCTCCGAATTCACATACGCTCGCCGATCATCAGGCACTGTTGCTAATTTAAGACATAACAAAAAAAAAAAAAAAAAGGAACGGGCCTCCGGTGCCTTGCAGCGTGTGTTTAGCGTAGCTCTGTGTGCGCACGCGGAGAGATCCCGCTTTGAGCCGCGCGACTCTCTGACAGCCTGTCTCTTCTCTTAGAGTGCTGGATCAACACAAGCTGTCGAAGGAGCAGTGGGAAGACAGAGTGCAGGTCTGGCACGAGGAGCACAAAGCCATGCTGAAGTGAGTGAAACACCGAGGGACGTTTGCATGTTGAAACAAAACAAATAAGAACATGTTTAAAATAAAGTTTCAAACATTTTGACCTTCCATGCACTTGGATTTGTTTCATAGACACACATTTTTCTTGTGACAGTAGAAAGACAGGAAAATTTACCTTTATGTTCTGATGTATTTGTGGCATTTACAATTAACACGTAAGGCCATAAAATGGTGCAAATTTCAAGTTACATGTTTGGATAAAGATAAAGATTTTTTTAGAGTCTAACAACACTTTGCTTCCTTGAGTTTTACAGGCCGGTGTTTTAGATCATTTGTATCTAGAGAGTTATGTAAGTGAAATGAAATTGTTGTTTGTTTGTTTTTTTCCAGTTTGCTGTGTTATTTTGTTGAGTCAAAAAAAAAAAAAAGAAGAGAAAAAGAAATCTAACACGAACTGCATGACTTTGAAGAAATTTGAAATTTTCAAATTATAAATTTTTGGAATTCAACAGAAAGCTGAATTAGAAACACAGGCCAGTAATTTATGTTTCTCCAACACTCCCAACCAAAATCCAATATGGCTGCCTTCATGTTAAACATTGTCATACACAAGAGGGGAAAACATTAGTTTCAATTCTGCCAGTTTGTTTCTCGCACAGAGAACTACGCAAATCCTGTTTATGTGCTTGTTGCTACATTATTTAGAGCCACATTGTGGTTAGCTTGCTTTGCTAACAAATGCGACTGATCTAATCAGCTAACAGATTCTACTGGTTTTGAAACTTGGAGCTAAATATTCAGCTGGGCTAAATTTGATACCGTTCCTTAAATACAAATATCAGAAATGAAACAGAATTAACATTACTACCACTGCCACTTATTTATAAGTCACTTTGCAACAACAACACACTTGACAAAGTTCGATACAGATGAAATCAATGAACCTTCAAAATATTGAACGAACAAAAGAAAAGGACAACAATAAAACGAATGAAATGCTAAAACGGAACTAAGAGCAAAGTTGTATGTTAAAAGTCAAAGAATAAAAATGTGTTTTAAAAAGAGTTTGAAAAATGAACAGTAAAGCGTTCAATACATGTTCCTCCTGCTACTCCATGCAGGTGCTCTGTATGCAAATATTCGCTCACCTCGGTATGCTGCATGAGTGAAGTGGCTCCAACTGATGGCTGCTTGGCCTACTTTCTGATTGAGCGAATCTGTCTTTTAGCTTAAAATAACGCTACCATTGAACGCTCGTCACTAAGAGAACATTCTATCCTTAGATTTGTAATAAACAAATCAAATGTAATCGCAATGTGGCGGCTAAAGTAAGTGATGGAGCTAAACTGTGAGTTCCACACCCTTCATCCCAATAGACACACAGTATCAAAAAACTACACATAATTTTGGAGAAATTTTGGAGGATGTCCAGCACAATGTGCTTTGTTCTCTCACAATTAAACCCACGTTGTTTTAATATTCAGTTATTAAAAGTATGAAATAAACTTTAGAAAATCTGACTGTGAGCCCTTGGACTCTACTTTTCTTATTTAATTCTAGCATATGCAACATAGTACTAAATGGCACCAGTGTAGTCGGTGTCATGCGTTCAAACTCTGTTCATTCATTCATTCATTCTGCATTGAATGAATGAATGAACATGCCGGGGCTCTAAGTGGAAAAACGACGCAAGAAATCAGGAAGAGACGAGGAAAACCTGGGATTATTTCCAGCTTAGATCGTCCTTTTCGCCATTCAGTGGGAAAACGTGTCGATATCTAGCGTCTCGCTGCAAAAAATGTCTCTGAACGAACGTTTTTGTGACTCCAAACAGGGAAGACGCGATTATCGAGTACCTGAAGATCGCTCAGGATCTGGAAATGTACGGCGTTAGCTACTTTGAGATCAGAAACAAGAAGGGCACGGAGCTGTGGCTGGGCGTGGACACGCTGGGGATAAACATCTATCCAAAGAACGACAGGTAAAACCCACAGTTTAGGACTTTATTGCAAACGACTTTATTGATATTCTTTTTTTGCTGCTTAATTCAGCTTTTTACGTGTCTTGTCATTGTTCAGTTCAAAAGCTCAGGGTTGTATTATAAGCCTGGTGGGCCGCCAGGCTTCACTTGTGCGTTCCTTATTTTTTACTTTTTTTTTAGATGTTTGAATTTTTTAAGCGTTTGTAGTTATTGTTCAGGTATTAAGCTTCCAACAAACATAGTTATGAAGGGATATTTTACATTTCCTGTCAACTTTAAACATTTTTTAACTCAGAAACACGACGCGCCGCTCGGTGAATGACAGCCCTCGCACCCAACCACCGGGCTCAGCAAGTTTTCTGGGGGAAACCTTGAAAAGTTGTTTTACGATATCAGCGCATTTTTATGGCGCTCAGAACTTTATACTTGTAGAGGCGAGGGCAGCAGACCAGAGGTCAAACCCCTGTCGCCGACCTTTTCCTTTCTCTCATTCATGTTTTTTGCTCACCACACTGACCTCTGTTCATGTTGACTGTCAGAGTACATTGACCTAGTTCTCTGCTGAACTGCAACATTTGTTTTGTTTGCTTTTTTTTTTTTTAAAACATATTCCAGGCTCACCCCAAAAATTGGATTCCCCTGGAATGAAATTGGAAACCTTTCTTTCGACAACAAGAAATTTGTCATCAAGCCCGTAGACAAAAAATCTCCAGTGAGTATTTCAACAAGTAATCAAAAGCGTCTTCACGTGCCAAATACTGAAACATTGGATGGGGGACGGGAGGCAGGAGGGAAGGAAACGTTTTTGACCTGTATAACGTTTGCTTTTTTCATTCCTCTGGAAGCACATCATGTTTCACGGGACACCAGGTCGCATCCACAAGGGCATCTTGCAGCTCGCGCAGGGCAACCACCGGCTGTACGCGCGCCGCCGCATGGCCGACAACATCGAGGTTCAGCAGATGAAGGCTCAGGCCAAACAGGACAGGCTCCAGAAGAAACTGGAGAGGTATAGACGAGAGCCACTTTTTCACGTTCGACCAGATTGCTTGCGGAGGACCAACCCTGCCACAATTATGAATAACTACAGAAATGGATAAGTGCCTCATTAAAGTAATTGTAGAGCCAAAAAAAAAGCGGCTTGACAAGTAAATTCATCTATTCAAAATAAGAGATGCATCCGAAAATGCCAAAACAGAAGGGGGAACAGCGTCACCTCCTCGAATTCTTGCGTAGTAGCCGAAGGCTAGCCTGGAGAATGTAGCCGCAGAGTTTGATTTTGTACGCTTTGTTTTTTTATTTTATTTCATAATTTTTTTTTTCTCAATACATCAGTGAGAAATAAAAACGAGGAGAAAAAAATGGAAATAAAAGATGCCAGGGAAATCTGAAAAAAAAAGAAGGAAAAACAGAAATATTATAAAGGGAGAAAATGATATCAGTTTAAGAAATAAAACTGCAGTGAAGTCACTTGAACATAAATTTACTTTTATGGGAAAAACATGTGTCAAATATGTTTGGTTGGTGATAAATATGAATAAACAACAGAAAAACCCAACGCCCAAGAAAAAAGTAGACAAAAGTTACCAAATTTAAAAGTGCCACTAGACATATTTACACCTAATTAATGAATCAGTTATTATACAAAATCTCTTCTTTTTATTATTTTGTTGTCCACCAATTTATCTGCCATGCTGCATTTTTGACCTCATTATTATTTCAATGCGTCATTTATTCATTTCTGTGTTTATCGTGATTATCCTTAAATTATGGCAGGACTGGACCTCCATAAATTACGACCGCAAGCCTGAATGTATACAACTGGAATCTTATGTGACGGACCGAAACAATTGGGCCATAAGTGTGAAGTGGAATAACAAAGAAACATGATCAATTCTGAGCATTGAGTTTTCCTGTTGCTAGTTCACACTGTAAAGAAAAACTACGGTAAAATACCAGCAGCTGTGTAAATACTCTAAATAAAATTTTTGTCATAAATCCGATTTATGAAAAAGGTGAAGCAGATATGAATATTTTTATAAGGCGCCGCATAGGATGCAGGTAATTAATGTGTGTGATCTTGATTTTTTTTTTGCTTTGTGTGTGTGTGCGTGTGTGTGTGTGTGTGTGTGTGTGTGTGTGTGTGCGTGTGTGTGTTTCCTGCAGGGATCAGCTGGAAAGCGAGAAGAAGAGGAGAGAAAACATTGAGAGGGAGAAGCAGCAGATGGAGAGAGAAAAGCAGGAGCTGATGATGAAGCTCTACGAGTTTGAAGAGACTACTAAGAGAGCGGAGCGAGGTGGGGCGCACCACGTCACACGCAAGCTGTCTAAATACAAACCGGGCTCAGAAAATGTTCCCAAGAAGAAAAGACAAAATCCCCCTCAGAGTCAGCCTGCAGTATGGACCGACTATTTTTTCATTTCTCTCTCTTTTAATGTCGCTGCGCAAAAATGATTTTACTGCCCTCTGCTGTCCCTCCGTTTGACTGACTCAGACCGTCAGCTCAGATATTCACATGATCTGAGACGTTGAAATCCGCATCAACGCATAAACAGAAACACACATTTAGAAAAGGAAAAAGAAAAAAAAAAGACCTTCCCGAAGCGCCTTAGCGACGTGCGGCGCCTAATAGATTTTCCTGCCTGGCCCCGCAGATCTTCAGGAGCAGCTGGACCGGGCCATGAGGCTGGAGGAGGAGAGGAGGAGGGTGGAGCAGGAGGCGGCCCGGCTGGAGGCTGAGAGGATGGAGGCCATAATTGCCAAGGAGGAGCTGGCCAGGCAAGCCGAGGAGCAGATGAAGAGCCAGGAGCAGCTGGTGAGTGTGCAGCGCAGAAGTGAACCAATCCCGATGGAAGTACGAACGCACGTCAGGTGGTTCAGCTTCGGCTTCTGCTGAAGTCCAACCTGAGGATTTAGGGTGAAGCTCCACACCAACGAAAGTGTCGTATTATTTTACTTCTTTGGGTGTGCGTGTTTGTTTTTCTTTTAAATTGCCTGACTTGAAGTCGCTTCGCGCTGTTCCCGCTTCAGGCTGCGGAGCTGGCCGAGTACACGGCCAGGATCACTGAGCTGGAGGAGGCCAAGAGAGCCAAGGAGGAGGAAGCTGAGACATGGCACCTGAAGGTGAGCGCTCTGACCGGCGGTCAAGGCAAAGACGACCAGGAGGTCAAGAAAGGTCCCAATAAAACACTGTCCTCCCTCTGTTATCTGTGAGACATCAGGGGGGAAATCTCCATTCTTTGCATATGGAAAAACAGATTTAAAAAAAACAAAGCAAAAAAAAAAAAATTCTGTAATTGGTTACAAATACTTCAATATATATTAGTGAATATGTGCAAAAAAAATCTAATAATTCCATATTAAAGTGAGAAAGACCAGAGAACGTCTTATTTATGTAAAGCAAATAATTTATTTTTCTATGTTCATATCGACATTTTGTTGTTTTTCTATATCTAGAGTCAGAGCAAAACTGTTTAACAACTGTAGGAAAGTCCCAGAGTCTCCATAACAACAATTAGAAATGGTTTTTCTTATCGGACAGAAAAATAACTATAAAACGAGAGAAAAAAAATTCATTTATTTCTTTGCCCTTCCATCACAACTGAATACGTTGCATCCTAAAGCTAATGGGATGTTCTACAAAAAGTTTTGAATTAATATGAGCTTCAACAACATTTCATTTTCCTTTAGGGCCAATAAAATGTTTCTAAGTTGAGTTGAATTAGTAACACACCAGGTGGGTTAGGCGTGAAACAAAGAGCTTCATTGATGAATTAAAACCTTTTAAAATAAATAAAAGCCCTTTTAGGTTTTTCTTTCATTGTTATTTAAAGCCTTTTCTGTCACTAGTGGCATTCACAGATACAAGCTCTACCTATCTTTCATTTACATTAAATTTGAATTTATTCTAATTACAATTACATTTTTTCCCCATATTCCATTCTTGTTGTTGAGAATTGTTTGCTCAAATATCTCATTGCACTTGAAATAAGACAAGTGCAATCACTAATCACTGATCATGTTTCTTTGCAATCATGTGTACTGAGATATTTGCAATAAAACTGGACAAGAAATACTTGGTATAAAAAAAACAAACAAAACACTTGATTCCCCCCTTTACTGGACAAATGCGCAGGAAATCGTCACAATTTTTTCACGATGTTTTTAATCCTATAAAAGCCAAGCTTTGCCAGATCCATTAAGCCGAAGCTTCAGTTTGCGTGTCACGTCTCCGCTGACGTGGTTTCCCTCTGATGGCTCCCGCAGGCCGAGGAAGTGGAGCAGAGCCTGCTGAGGACGAAGGAAGAGCTGCAGAGCGTGAGGACCCCGTCCAACTCGGCTCCTCCCGGTGGCTCCCGTTCCCCCTCCTCCTCCTCCTCCTCCTCGTCCTCCTCGGACAACGAGAGCGACCACGAGCACAGCGAGGAGAACAGCACCTACAGCGCCGAGCTGCACTCGCAGGAAATCAGCGAGGACCACCTGGAGGAGGAGCGACTCACCGAGGCGGAGAAGAACCAGCGCCTCAAGAAGCAGCTGATGGTGAGCTCGGGTTCCAAGGACACACGGCCGAGACCAAGCAAGCCGCGCTTCCTCGAGTTGGGAGTTCGTTTCACTTTGCGAGGCGCGAGAATTACATCGGCGCGCCCGGACACACGAATTAGTTTAGTCCTGAAAGTACAAAATCGTCATCACTCTTTCAGTGATCTCAAGGTTGAAGTCGGATCGATGCACCAAACTTTTGACTGGGCACTGCAGTAAACCGAGCCAGTGCTGAAGAGGGGTGCGCTCTTGCCTCTCAGCATGACAGTGTTTCTAAGTGCAGTTCGAATGTTCTCACCGTGTCTGCGTGGGGTTTTTTTTTTTGCCAGGTCCTCTGGTTTCCTCCCACAGTCCAGAAATACGCATGTCAGGTTAAATGGTGATTTGAAACTCTCTGGAGGTGTGAGTGTGCACGGTTGTTTCCAGTGGGTGCAGTTTTTGTAAGCGCTGCAGAGGAAGCTGTTTGAAAGGTGCGTCCATGTAGGTTTAAAAATTGACCCGCCTTCAAATGTCGGTGGTAGATGGATGGCTATTGCGACTTGCACCCTTATCTCTGAGTTTGCAGCGCTGCCGTGTTTTTGGATCTAAAGATTTCCTGACAAAAGAAACAAACAAAAACAAGAGAAAGCAAACATTTTTGCTTCTACACAGCTTTCAGGCCTGAAAAGCAGTTTGCTACGTTGCAAACTAAGATGAGCTAAGATGTGAGTTACGTTGTAAGATAAGCTAAGTTGAAAATTGTAAGCAAAGACAGGTTAAGTTAACTTCTTAGCTAAGCTAGTCTCTTTTTTCACAATACTGAAAAAAAAGATTGCTATTTGTAAATCTTTCAGGGACGTTTTTTTTTTTTTAGTAGCTCGCGAGATCAAACAAAATCTTTACCCGTCGATTGTACAAATGAGACAAAAATGGACCCGGGAAGTGTTTTTCCATGATTTAATCACCATGCCCGACTCTTCATCGCAGGACCTGAGCTCAGATCTGGCGCAATCCAGACACGACACCAAGAAGACCCAGAACGACCTGCTCCACGCCGAGAACGTCCGGGTCGGACGAGACAAGTACAAGACCCTCCGTCAGATCCGCCTGGGCAACACCAAGCAGAGGGTGGACGAGTTTGAGGCTTTGTAGAGAAGACGGCTCCAGAATACCTCGGGAATGATCTGCTCAGCGTATTACATAACGTAGTGATTGCGCCCAGTGGTGTTTCTGGCCAGAACGGCGCCCTGGGCGAGGCCTTCATGCCCCCCATGACACACACACACACACACACACACACACACACACACACACACACACACACACACACACACACACACACACACACACACACACACACACACACACACACACACACACACACACATACACTCCCAAAAAGAAAAAATCCATTCTTTACGGCATAGGAATATTTTTTGTGACATAAATACCAAACATAATGGAGTAAAAGTGTCACAACTCACAAGAGTTTTAGAAAAGTGTAATCAGTGTAGAGTAATTAAGTCTATGATTAACCATTGTGCTTTTCATGCTAGTTTTAATCTGAGGTCTCGGTGCACAGAAAGCATTCAAAATATTCTACTTTGTGTGTTTTTATAAAAGTGATAGAGAATTTCTGCCCAGTTTAGAAATATTACGTTCAGGTTTGGTTATTCAGATCATTTTAAATGTTAAACTAAAGATGAACAAATGCAGTTCCCTTAAAAATAGTCAAGTAACCCTTCGACATAGCACTGCCCACTAGCCACTAGCTATAGCTGGAGTGTACGGCCATTTTATTCCTTTTGTGTTTACACATCAGGCAACAGACGGATCGCCTAATCCCCATTGACCGAACATGCAAATAAACAATTTAAAAGACCTTTTTCCGGCTTGATAGTTACGCTGCCCCTACGGCCATGCCTCCCTGGGCAGTGTGCCACATCCTCCACATCAAGCACCGCCACTGATTACAGTCATGTGTAACTTTTAAGATCCGGAATAAGGATTGCTCTTCAGCTGTGTGAAAGTACTTCCATGAATTTTACTCGACTGCGTGAAAGTATGACGGCCACATTTTATCGCGCTGGAACATTTCTAAAATGGTGTTGTTGTTTTTTTTGTTTGTTTGTCTTTCTTAGGATGATTGCAGAGGACATGCATTATGTTTGCAAAGTTTGCATTTGCCGCTTAGTTTTCCTAAAACGCGAGACTTGGGTTAGATTTATTCAATGAGCACAACATGTTGTAAACAACCGTCAATTGCTAATGATTAACTACTGCTGCTGGACCTCTGACTCGCCACTGAAATGTGTTGCGTGTTCTTTATTTGTACTTGTAATTCAGAGATCAAAATAAGTCAGTTTCAAATAATAAAAGAAAACTATCCAATTAAACCTGACTGCTTCCTCTAAATCTATTAAGATCATAATTATTTATCAGTACACAAGTTGTTACGCCCTCCAAGGTTTTTGAACGCACAGAAAAATGTTTTAAATGTCTGTCTTATTTTTAAAAAAATCTTAGGAGACAACATGAACCATTTCAAGCGGTTTTATTGTTGCATATCCGTCTGCCCGTCCCGTCAGTTTCACAGCGGCCACTTTCTGTTTGCTTCTCTCGATTGAAAGGAACTGAAAAACATACCGAGACTTAAAAACCGGAATAGCGAACCATGATTTGTGTGTGCATTTTTTGTAGTCCTGGCCAAATGGGTTTATGCCGACGTTCTTGCAAACAGTTCAAAACAGACACTTCTCACCGTCTCACTGTTCTGGGTTAAACTTCTGCCCCGGCCATTTGCTTTTACCCTGACAAATACAGTGGAAAAAAGGTGTGGGGGTGGTAATAATGACCCCAGAGAAGTTCCCTGGTTACTAAAAACCGGAGTACATTTCTACGCACCAAGGCCTCCATACAAGCAAGAAAGCAGCTTTTGAAAACCTGTGCATCTTTGTGTTGGTTACCCAAAACATGTTTTGTTTTGTTTTGTTTTTTGGGGGGTTTTCTTGCCCAGCAGTTTTCAGAGTGTATAGGTTCACCTTTTACTGCCATAGAAGGTTCATTATATTAACAAATAAAACTGTAAATATAATCTTTGGCGCTCTCCCAAAGATTACAGAGGGGGAGAAAGAAAAAAAAAAAAGACAATCCGGTCGGCGAGTGACTGAGTGGAAGAGGATCCATCAGTGTGAACTCTCCTCAATGTTTACATAGGGGAAGGATGGCCATCATCAGGTTGCTAGACGACCTGTGCAGCAACAGGAAACAGGATGTTTAAATAAACACTGGCTCCTTCTTCTTCTTCTTTTTTTTTTCCACATTACAGAAGAGCCTATCTAGTAATGTGACAAAACTTCTCAGCTTTGTTAGTGAAAGCTAAGCGTTTCGATAGAGCTGCCACTCCAAAAAAAATTAATTAATTTAAAAAAAAAAAGTCTGTGGGATTGCCCTGCGTGTTTCTTCTCCTTCTTTCTTCTTCCTTTTCTACCGTATCTAAATATAAGACGGTGACAAATAGTCCAAAAAGCCTACAGTAGCAACCCAACTGTGATGTGGGGGTGGTGCGGCTCCATCTCCAAAAGTCTCCTCTGTTGGATCCGCAGCGCGTCAAGAGAAGGTCGCAGAGCGCCTCAGCTGCCGCGCGCGGCCGACTCCTTTTTTTTTTCCTTCCCCTCCCCCCCTTTTTTTTTTCTCCATCTCGCCGCCATGAAGAGACAGAACGCCCGGACGCTCGCGCTCATCGTCAGCATCCTCACCTACCTGGTGGTCGGGGCGGCCGTCTTCGAGACCCTGGAGTCCAAGCAGGAGAAGAGCCACAGGAGGCGGCTGGACGCCAGGAAGCACGAACTCATGCGCAAGTTCAACTTGACCAAAGCGAACTTCGAGGAGCTCGAGCTCGTCGTCCTGCAGTTCAAACCTCACAAAGCCGGAGTCCAGTGGAAATTCGCGGGCTCCTTCTACTTCGCCATCACTGTGATCACGACCATAGGTGAGCGCAGGTGGGACCGAGCCTTTCGGGCTGTCTCACCCCTCCACCCCCTCTCTTTCTTTCTCGGGTATTTCGTGTCGTCGCGGTTTGTTTGTCAGATATTTGGTGGATTTGTCAAGTCGCGCGCCAGGTGAGACGGCGGCTTCCCGGGTTCGAACGTTCTTTGATGTTTTCAGAAAGGTGAAGTTTTGCTCTTTCTGCCTCACTGTTAGAATCAGCAACTTTATGTAGAAAACTCAGAATTATAATAATTAAAGAAAGTCATATTTGCCTTCAGTTAGAGGAATGAAGACAATAATTCAATAACACAAAATAAAGCATGTAAATAAATTAGATATGCCAAATGAATGTGCTCACTTACATATTATTAGTTTTTGTTTGTTCTTTTTCATTTCACCGCATTTTTTAAGGGGGGTGTTTTCTATTATATTTCTTCCCACCACACTGTAAAAGTTACCCGGTTAACTGAATTTGCCTTAATTTTAGAGACGCACCAATCAGAGGTTTTGAGGCCGATTTCCAATCACCGATTTCTCTGAAGCTTTGATACGACTAAAGTGGAGCTCTCTTGACAATTTCAGTTCAATTTTAATGAAACAACATTTTAAGAATACCTGTTGGTAACATACAGGAAGCTCACCAATAATATTGTATTTATTTGTTCGTTTTGGTCAAGCAAAGCCGTGCTTTCTTCGCCTCAACGAGAAGAGTTGGTTTTATGACTGAAATTATTATTTGGCTCCGCAAAGCAAATAACTTTTAACATCAGGACAGGATCACAAGACGACGATTTCCATGTGGACTTGGCCTGATGCAAAAAAGTAAACCTATACTGGTTGTGCCGCCAGAGGGAACATCAACCATCCAGCGTAACTGGATAGCCGGTAATGACTCTTTAATATTGCTGTGGGGGCATTTTCTGTCCACTCACTTTTTCCAGAATTGTTTTACTTCACCGATATTGGAGGCTTTCGCCTTTAACACTGTTGGATTTGCATTCATATTTCACTGTGTATGTTGGGTTCTCTCTGGTTACTTCCTGTAAAAGTCCAGAAGTGTTCTAGTTTCTCACCTGAGCACTTTCTTTAGCGTTTAACTAAGAGGATATTTATCACTTTACTGTTTCTTTTACATTCGTCCCCCCCCCACGTATTCAGAAACTTCTTCAGAGAAAAGGTAATCCTGTTGTATTTTGGATCAAAACATGTGAAATTTCACTAAACTCTTAAGAAATTGATGTTGTAAAAGTCGCTAACTGAAATTATCCACCAATTACAGACTCTGAAGGCAATAATAGGTGATGTAAAAGAGATTAATCGGGTTGTGGTACACTTATGACTGCAAATTATTACTATAGACATATATTTTTTTTCTGGTAATTTATAAAAAATATATATATATATATATATATATATATATATATATATATATATATATATATATATATATATATATATATATATATATATATATATATATATATTCTTACTTTTAGATTTGTGGTTTTCGATAGTTTGGTTTTTAAGCCTGAACTCCACTTGGGAACCTACAAGAAGTTACAGTAGAACTATTTAAACGAACTTTGTGTCTAAAATCTGAAATACAAACAAAAACAGAAAATATAAATGCAGTGATTGATTTCATATTTACATTCTCTTCTGGCCCCGACTGGAAGGGGAGGAGCCAGAGGTGATTTGACCTGGACAGGTAGGAAGTGCTTTTGGCTCCAGCTGCGAAGACGCGGACTCCGCATCCGGACTGAGCGGTACCTGAACTGTTCTTGGACTGGAGAATTTCCGACCGTAGCATCTGCCGCTCAGTGAGAAGAGCAAAACAATATGCGCTTTCACAAGTCCCCAAAAAAGTCCAATTACAACAGGGAAAGTTGGTGGAATCGTTGGTAATTGATTAAGAAAGGTAAAAAAATAAAGGGTGCTCAACAGGTCTGAAAAGTCACTTTCCATTGTTGACAGTGGAACATAAAGACCAGGACTGAACTTATGGTACTAAGAGTCTTGGTTTATGAGTGTTTAGTTTGCTGAGGATATTTATTATCTGGTGTTACTTTGAAATGACCAATGAAAGACATCTGAGGTCAGTTTTGTAAGACCCGTATGTTTGCCGTCCTGCGCACTGTTACAAATATGTAATGTACTCTCCTCTTAGGTTACGGCCATGCAGCGCCCAGCACCGACTCAGGGAAGATGTTCTGCATGTTCTATGCCCTGCTTGGGATCCCGCTCACCCTTGTAATGTTCCAGAGCCTGGGAGAGCGCATCAACACATTCGTCAGATACCTGCTGCATCAAGCCAAAAAGTGCCTGGGAATGCGTCAGACCGAGGTCTCCATGGCGAACATGGTGACGGTCGGCTTCTTCTCCTGCTTGAGCACTCTGTGTGTGGGCGCCGCGGCGTTCTCCCACTGCGAGGGATGGAGTTTCCTGCACGCCTTCTACTACTGCTTCATCACGCTCACCACCATCGGTTTTGGAGATTACGTGGCCCTGCAGAGGGACGACGCGCTGCAGAACGACCCGCGCTACGTGGCTTTCTGCTTCGTCTACATCCTCATGGGCCTGACGGTGATCGGGGCGTTCCTGAATCTCGTCGTGCTTCGCTTCCTGACCATGAACATGGAGGACGAGCGGCGGGACGCCAAGCAGAAGGCCTTGATGACCGTGGGCAAGCCCCGAGGGGAGGTGGCTCGTCTTCTACCGCTCTCGACCTCAACCTCGTCCACCGTCGTAGCCAACGACGCCCCAAAGGCTAAAGATTTAAAAGGTGCTTACACCGAGGTGTTGCATTTCCAAACGATATGCTCCTGCTTGTGGTACAGAAGCAAAGAGAAGCTGCAGGGCTCCATACCCACCATGATCCCTCAGGAGATGACTTTCTCGGATGCCTACTTGCAGCAGAACAGTAACTGTCCTCACTACATGGATCCTGGATCAACAGGCTGTGTGTGCAGTCCACGTCAATGCACCAGCATAAGCTCCATAACAACAGGCCTACACATTCTGTCTCCATTCAATCTGTTTAAAAGACGCAGCTCCGTTTAGCCTTTCACAGCAACTGATGACAACACTTAGCTTCAACTCGATGTACGTGGTGCTACAATCCTGGTATTCCAAGAGTATACTGCGCAAAACAAAAGAAAAAAGGAGTATGCACGCAGCAAAGTCTTGATCAAATATGTAATGCAGACAGAACAGCCAACAAAGGGTTTCATTCTGAGGCTTTGTGTGTGTGTGTGTGCGTGTGCGTGTGTGTGGGGGTGTGTGTGTGTGTGTGTGTGTGTGTGTGTGTGTGTGTGTGTGTGTGTGTGTGTGTGTGTGTGTGTGTGTGTGCGTCCTCAACGGAGTTAGGTCCAACCAGTTTGGAGTCACGGCACATGAACACAACGTGGTGCGTGTTGTGCCTATCGGATGCTCGGCCGGTGAAATCAACAAAGTGAGGTGGCGGTGAAATGAAGAGAAACAAGAACTGAATCTTGTTTTCCCCGCAGCAAATAAGGATTTTTGCGATTTCATTAACAAGCGCGGCATTACTTCCTAAATGTTTCCTTTATTCATGCTGTTCCTTCATCTTTTAGGTTTAGAGGTGTATCAACATATCCAGCTCACGGGACGAGGCGAGTTCATGAGACAAGATTTTAGCAATATTGTTGTTATAAAGAATCTCCATTTTTATTCCACAGATATAGCAAAGGTTTCATAAACCACTTTTTCTCTCCCTTTGGCTCTCTGTTATCACAGTACAATATTCCAGTCCATGTTTGACAATTATATATATTGAATGCTTATCTCCGTCTAAGGTGACCCTGATGCGAACAAGAGACAAGCAAATGTCACCCTGCTTTGTTTAAGATACTATAAAAAAAGCCCTTTTTGCTTAATGGAAAGCAACTCAGTTAGCTTTCCATTAGCACCATTAGCGGCTAACGGTTAGCCAGATATGTAAACCTTTGCATTACATCATTGCCGGTATATTATAATTTCTATAGGCTTCTTCAAAATCATTTGGAATTTTACCTACTGCATGAGGCAACTCAAGAACGGCGTCCTTTTCGGTTAAATCACAAGCTTTCACAGCAGGGGTCCAGAATAATCACTGGTACTTATTTCACCCGACAAGGCCACTAGCTGGGAGTTTGTTTTTTTTTTGCTAGATGGGCTTTGATGAGAAATGTCATTCACCAGACTTCATGTCACACACCTTTACTTCGAAGACAATGCAGTTTGCGAGAATTTCTCACAGCATACGTGACCCATCAGAACTTTACCAAGTCGACCAACTTCATGAGTCACGTCTGTAGCTGCCCCCTGCTACCCTGACTGTCAGTGCTCTCCAACCAAATTGCTGGTGCTAGTCACAAACCTACGTAATTTGTCAGGTGGAAAAGTCTAAAAACAATGTGACCACGGACAGTAACACACTGAAATATCCTTTAGTGTGATTGGTTTTACCCTAGAAGTGAACGACGTACCACGAGTTGAGTTCAATCACGTTCATCTTCAATTTGTCTTAATGAGCTTGATGGATTGTATTTACTGCAGGTTAAAGTGTCTTGGTTCATTTTCTTTCACTCATCTGGTTGACTGGTAGCGAAACTGTAGTATTTAGATGTTTGATGTTCTTCCCATATTGCAAGAAAATTCCCCAAGCCGGAGCTGGAAAGGAAAAGAAATGCATTGCGGTTCAGTAATTATCTAGCTTATATGTAACATTTATGTACTGAATAATGGAAGAAATATTTCATGTAGAATTGTCTGTCAATCAGAAGAAATTTATCAAGCATTTTAAAATGGCTAAAAAAAAAAAAAAGAAAAAAAAACGCATAAAACACAAATGAGTATCTTAAGGATGTTTCCATTTGATTTCTTGGAAACATAAACCATAAATACACTCATTCTGATTTGTCAGGGATGTTTTTAAAAAAAAAAATTTCAAATAATATTCGAAGTTATCATAAACAATAGTACCTGTAGTAAAATGCTTGCCGCGCTTGTTGAAGAATAACTGGTAGAAGGCTAACAGCTCAGTCAGTCCCATCCTAATTTGAGCTCTTTTGAACAATAAAAAACGATTCTTATCAATTTGACACAGTGCCATGCTCGTCGATATATAATTTGTACAATTTCACTGGGGATGACGGACATGAATTTTGTTGCTGTTTCCTCAAACTACATCTGTGTTGCAATGCTACAACTTGGAGGCTGCTGGCCGTATCAATCCGCCTTATCAGCTGCGACTCATCGGTCGGCTCTCACTCGTTCGCTTTCACCGCTCAAACTGCTTTCTCGCTTTTCTACAAACTTATGCCGATAAGACGTCTTTCTGCTACAAACATAAAGAACCTTGAAAATTGGATTGAGGATAATTCTGTTAGCTAATTGTCATAGGTTAGCCGTGTTTTGCTGCCTGAAGTTATTATGCTAAACTAAACTAGGCTAATTGTTTTCCACTGTTTCCACAGTATATTATTGCAATTTTTGAATGCAATATCAACGAGGACAATATTTGGTAGCTATAGTTCAGGCAATAACGCTGCTTTCCAATAGTTTCCACTTAGATGGACCTTCTGTTGTGTGTCAACAGCTGAAATAGACGTTAAACGATTTAAGCTACAGATTCTAAAATGTGGCTTAAACCCAAATGTTAAATTCATCACAATATCCAACAATGACTGATAATGTTATGTATTCCTAGTATTACGGAGCTGTGTTTGGCAGTATACTGTGTCTACTTTGCTTTTCAGTCAGGAAAGTTTCTTGGGTATTTCCTTTGAGCATTTTCATTGATGGCAACAGAACACAGAGGTTAGGAGACCTGCCCAAACACAACAACCCACATTACACATAATGCGCACAGAGACGTGCAGATCACATCTGGAACAAACCGTAGATTCAATTGTGGGGTTTTTGTTTTGTTTTTTGGGAGCAGTCTGTTGGGGCAGATGGGAGGGGGGTTACCATGTTGGTACAATGTGTAATTAGTTGGTTGTCAGTCACAGACAGCTTTGCTTGAATAGACGGAATCGGGATGATTGATGGTTCAGAAAAAAATTCTCTTTCAGCGAAAGTCTCACGTATTCCTGGGTACATTTTGGTGGTTTGTCAGTGGGTGGGCATGATGCAGAGTCGCATTCGCTTCATTTCGAGGAGGAGCGACTGCATTTTAACCCCTGAAGATGAATTATTTCCATTTGCTTATCATTGTATTCTGTGACTTTACAAATAAGCAGCTGACAAAATCAATCAAGGGGACAAACTGTAGTCACGTTAAAGACAAAGTACATCCTCTTTTGTCACTGTTTTCATTATTACTTCAGCAGATGACTGGGGGTTATAAACTAGGCGTCTTTGATTTGTTCCATGAATCTTGCGATAAATTCACTTTTAACGTTATAAATTTGCCGTTTACAAAGAAGAACCAGCACAGATCTGCTGCTGTTATCAAGCTGGTCAGATTTGCTCTTCACCAGGTAATCTTCAGCATTTCATTTAGTAACGGCAGCTACGTTCTCTTTTCTAGTACCAGAAAGGATGCCCTTGATTTCCTGTATTACACGGCTCTGCTTTGGCTTTGAGTTTAATACATAACGAGAATATGATATGTGTTGTGCATTTTCGTGGGGCGGTGTATTCGCCCCACTGCTGTTTTGTGCTTTTGCGGTTTTCATCCTTTCACACCCAACTTTTTTGGGTACAAAATGGAGTCACATCCCTTGGTATTGCTCATCCTGGTCGTTGTCGGTTTGTACCCACCAAGGGGCATTTTATTGTTGCTGTGGCAACCAGTGTTTTGCATAGTGGTTCACTTAATCTGCTCGGTTGATATGTGACTCCAGTAAATATCCACTGGCAGGAAGTAGAATTACTTTTAGACTGACCCAAACCAGGATCAAAACCACAACAATGGAAGTAGAGTGTAATACAAAGTTGTCAAAAAATATTGCAAGTAGAATTAAAATATGCATGAGATTCAAACATTTTTCTAAATACCTCTGTTAATGAAAATTTATAAGTGTGAAACCCAAACGAACTGGTACAGAAAGTGCTCAAGACGACAAAGAAAGGCGCTTGGACACAAAATGGCGGTACGAGTGAATGAAGGCATGAGCCGATGTGAAAGTGTGTTCCGCATCTAAAACTTGATCAAAATGTTCTTAGAGCTGCTGAGGTCCAGATTTATGTCACGATTTGACCCTTTTGTAGTTTTCCACGAGGGTGTACTTTCTATTTATCACCATGGCGACAGATATGCAGACACGTCGACTAAACTAGTAAAAAATAAAGGACCACAGGCAAGAAATCATTTTTACTGTGAATTACTCACCTTTCAATTTCAGTCATTTTTTTTTTTTTTCATCCCTGGGACCGGGGGAAAACGCCAAAATATCTTCGGTACGTTATGTTTTAGCTTTGAAATCCAACAACGTTCATCTTAATAGCAAATATTATACATAAAAACATACATTAGTAAAACTGCCTCAAAAAAGTTATCAAGTTTATTTTGTTGCCGAGCTCTGGGTAAGTGACGCTTTTCTACCAGTTTTCTCTGGGTTTGTAGAAAACATTAGAAAGTCTAAATGAATTGCAATATCTATATATTTTTGCCAGTTTCCTAAGACACAGTTTCACCACATATCTGTGCTTGGAATTTTTAAATGTATTTATTTAATGTATTTTCTTTCTTTCTTTCTTTATTTTTTTGTCATTTGACGTGTTTTACCGTTTGCTTTGTTGGGTGAAATCTGGGAGTCTTAACAGACTAAACCGGTGCACGTATTACATGCAAATAACAAATGACGTGATGTCTCCTCAGAGGATGTAATCATGTAGCAGCATCAACCTGTTGTGCTGGACTGACATAACACATTTACATATGATTATTAAAGAAAAGAAACGTATGCTTTCGATTCTTTCACCAACAAAATAATAACCTATTGTTGATTGTATGCAAAGGTTTAAAAAAAAAAAAACTTAAGCAATGACTGAAGCTATATTTCAGGAATATTAATTAATTTCACAGGCCTGTACACGAGCAAGAACAGGGAAATTAGAAATAAAGTGCAGAACTCCAAAGAGGTCTCTCCCACTTCCTCATATTTCCTTGACAACAGGCAACAAAAATGTTCTTGCAGCTTTGGGAGAGAGAACCAAGTTCTTTGTTCTTGCAGAATACGTATGGGCCTTAAATCTGTCAACAGTAAAACATGAATATTTTGCCAATAAAATGACTTGTTTTGAGTTTTTTTGGTTATTTTGTCAATGTGTTTTTTTGTGGCTTGATAAATTCTGACGTAATATAAGATGCAAACATGTTCATAATTACATTTTGTAGATGGGAGTCTCTTGCAGTCATGGCAAAAAGAAAGCACACATATCAGTTTTACAGATTTTCAAACATAATTTACAGAGATAATTAGCTGGTCTTAGCCAGTTTGTAGAATTAAATTAATAGAACTTCAAATACATAATAATCTGACTCGACAAGTGAAGTCCCGAGTATAAAAAGACTGCATTTCCATTTACCTTAAATTGAGAAATGACATTTCATAAACATAAACACACAGTGGAAACACGGCAATCAAAAAGAAAAATCTTGTTTGTCAATAAAAAATGTTGTTGTTTGGCCGTATCGAAATTGGTTAATTTAGCAAACCTACAATGTAAACACACAATGTCACATGATCCACAACCAGATGCTGCCACTGGCGTAAACCACGAAGAAGAAGAAGAAGACGACAGGAAGCGGTAGAAGGATGAAAGCAAGCATTTTTAAAATGACTTGTCGCGTGAACATACTCATTCACATGTGATTTAATGGTTTCTTAGTTGGATGTAGACAAAGTTTCGCGCACATTTGTAATGGAAACACGGCCAATGTATGAGGACAAAAACGTACGACCCAACAAAAGAGACAAGACGTAGAAACCGGTTGAAAACCTTAGAGATGCTATTTGACTGAAGAGTTTTTAATAACCTGGTTTATCAGCGATGTCCCGAGAAACGGTCTTCTGTATGAGCTTATCGTTGCTGAGGAATTAACCAGATGCTTGAGCTACAAGAGGATGCACTGGCTCTTTACCATGACTGTCAGCGCATATTTTACCAATATGTGCTGAGGAAGAAAATCCTGCTGAATGTATAGAAATGACTATTAGGGCCCAGATGGTTTCCCCATGGGAATGTTGACTGAACTCCAGATCTGGACAACCTACAGTCACGAGTCGAAGTGAGGCAGGTTTTCTTTATGTGGTGCAACCAACTCCTTCTCATGTTGCCCAAGAGAGTGCAGCCCTAACACTGACAGGAAGCGCTTTTACTGGAGGACCAGTGCAGCCAGAGGTACACAGTCAACATTTAAACAACAGCTTTTCTTTTATTTAATATGAAAATATAATAATATATGTATAATATATGTTTTTATTAAAAAATTATGAAACGTTAAAATAAGTGCAGGAAAGTAGACTTTCTATGCAGTATTGATTATGTTCACTAAACGTCACTTGTTGGGTCTCCTATGTGATTTTTCTATCTGACGTAGTTCAACAGACCCAATATTTAAGCCTCGCTTTGGTGGCACCATCATCTTTATTTTTCTGAACCATAATATCATCACATAGTAGAACAGTGAACAGTTTTTATGCTCAGAATTGCTTGGCTGCTTTAAATGGACCATCTAAATTGTGATTGGGGGTGTCCCGATCTGATATCAATATCGGAAATCAGAACTCGGTCTGATATCAGCCAGAAGTATCGGATTATATGGATCTAAAATTTCCTATATAAACATTTCCAGGATTTAGTCTGAACCACCTTCTGGTTAATAAATAGGTCTGTTGGTCTCATACCTTCTGTTTGTTGTTCACTTTTTTTCTCAGACTAATATCACTCCATCAAACATTTTCTAACGCACCACACAACAAGATTATTAATAAAAGTGTACATGATTCATGCTGAAATCGTTTCAATATTGGTATCGGCCGACACTCAGACCTGCAATATCGATATCTTATCAGAAGGGAAAAATCCACTCCTGATCTAGATGCAGGCTATTGTAACTTTAGGACTTCAGTGGCGGTGACAGAGAGTCTGCGTGTTGTCTATAAACATTTCTGAGTGTGATTGGGTGAATCCGGCACTTTGTAGATGAGCGCAACTCCAAAAGTGCTGTACAAATTCAGCTTATCTACCGTCTTATTGTACACAATAAGACTTATTCATTGAAATGTGAGGATAAGATCTGTGCAAAACTTAGTGAGAAATAAAAATAGCCAGCAATATAAATAGATGACTGGCAATAAACACATTTCACAGCTTTACTTAATGTTGCACTTCTCTTAGGAGTGAGAAAGATGAGCTCAGCGTGAATTTACTCGTTTCGCTCTTCCCTTCTGTTCCAGTACACAGAGAGCGGCTGCATCCACTGTTTCAATGGAAACTGTATGAAATATTTTGATGTCAATGTCTTGAAACAGCATCCAGAGGAGCAACAGTGCAAAAAAATATGATACTCAGCTGGTAAGTAGATCGAATGATCAAAAGATTTTTCCTGGACGATAAATTGTCCCAGTAATTATCACAATAAGCGATAACATTGTTTTTTTTTGTTGTTGTTTTTTTGAGACTATTTGAAGTGATGTTTTGTTTATGGCACAATGATGCAATTTTTCTCTATCAGAGACCAATAAGCATTGATTTTGTAGCAACACTTAATTAATGTGTTGGTTAACACATTAATTCATGTTGAAGATATTTTAAATATGCAAAATCAGAACCACACACAGCCAAAAACATAACTCACATTAGGTCAGATTATGAAGTTTCTGTAAACAGAAGTTTCTGTAAACAGAAACTTCATAAACTGCTTTTTGATCTAGCCTTTGACTAGGCCATTCTATCACGAGAATGTGTTTTCGTCCGAACCACCCATTTGTAGTTCTCCTCTTTCTAGTGTAGTTCGATGAGTGTACTGTCAGTCACTGACCAGCGTTCCTGTTGAAGAAAGGCATCCCCACAGCATGATGCTGCCACCACCGTTCTTCATAGTTGCAATGTTTTGGCGGAGAGGGGATTTTTCTTTATTCTTTTTTTTTTTTTTATCACCGCAAGGCAAAGAACCACTGCTGATAATCATTTTGTAAAGAAAACATCACTAAACAGAACCAAACCTGCAGAGCAGATACTGAGACTGGTCCGCTAATCCGCTAAGAGCAGAATTATCCCATCAAATTGTCAGCGGCCGACGGTAATTAGTCTGTTGTTTTTTTTTGTCATAGTCAAAATTCGCTCGGCACTCCAACCTTCCCAAGCAGGCTGTGCGGGCCGGTCCCGTGCCCGTGTATCTGCCCGGAGCCATTAGACGTGGACCACGGAGAAGCAACAGAAGGAGTGTCGACTGGACAAATCCCTGTATTGACCCCCTATCGCTAAAGCATCTGCTGTTTTCTACTTTGGCCACAGACCTGGCTATCTATGTCAAAGACAAAAATAGGTCCACTGAGAAGGTCAGCGATGGCATTACATCACTTGGCAACGGGTTTTAAAGAAAGAAGATATAAAAAGCCCTGAGTGGGCCCAAAGTTTGTGTCATTTGTGAAAGGGATCGTTCAGGACTTTTTTGAAGTGAGCCTCTGTAGGGAGGTTGTTAGCAGTTGTTGATTTAAAGGGGCGGTGTTGTGTATTTCCATGCACATGGTGTAATTTTGTAGCACAGTCTGGTGCTGCATTTAGTGGCTGCAAAAAGGCTTTTTTGCAGCCAAATAAGCTGCAAAAAAGCTTATTTGGCTTTTTTGCAAATAAATTTTTATTTGTGATTTAACGCCCTGAAATTGGGCCTCTGTCTCTTTAAGAAACTCCTGCTCTTTCTGAAACCCCGCCTTCAGGAAGTCATCTCGACATGGCTCCTTCATGAACTCTGTAAAAACATGTTTACCAGCGTCGCTCTGAGACGTATCTGGTGTGATGAGCTCAGCGGATCACACCAGGTGTTTGCTAATTACTGCTGGCTAGTCTGAAGGGCTGAGTGGGGGAGCCAAGAGGCAGGGCTGCTCCGTGAGGCTGAAGCCTGAAAACTGCAGCTCTGAGCAGGTCCCACCCCAGGCGTGGTGAACAGCTAAAGGGTTGCCATGGAGATTGATTTTTTTTTTTTTTCCCTAACATGCACGGAACAATCAAAGCAAGGCTCCAGGTATGTTTTTAATGAGGGAACAACGTCATAACAAAATAAAAAAAATAGTTTGATTTCCTATTTAAAATCTTGAACTATGCCTTGGCAAAAAAGCTTATAGGTAAGGATCCCAAAGCCTTCTGGAAAAAGGTCAAAACCATAAATAACAGCAAATCATCTCTCCCTTGTACTGTCGATGGTGTTTCTGGGACAAATATGATTGTAGATTTTTGGCAACATCATTACACCAAGCTATTTACCTGTGTTCAGAGTGAACCTTATCTAATTGACAAGGTTAGTTCTGTTGAACCTATTAAAGCTCATGAGGTTTATGAAGCAATCAAAGCTCTGTCTGTTAATAAATCTATAGGAAAGGATCTTATTTCAGCTGAACATCTAAAACTTGCAAGTGCTAGGGTTGCCCCCTCTTCTTGCTCTGTGCTTCACTGGTTTTGTTATGCATGGATTTATTCCTGACTCCTTGATGGAAGTCCTCCTACTTCCTGTGATTAAAAATAAAGCTGGTAGAATTGGCAGCTCTGATAACTATAGACCTATAGCCATAGCTAGTACATTATCTAAAGTTTTTCGAACTTATTCTTTTGCCGAAATTTGCAAAGACAGTCATGTCAACAGATAATCAATTTGGGTTTAAGTCCAAACATGGCACTGACATGTGTATTTATGGCCTTAAAGAATTATTGAATAATTATAACAGTAAAAAACTCTACGGTCCTTTTATGTTTTTTAGACGCCACTAAGGCTTTTGATCGTGTTAATCATAGAAAATTATTTTTTAAAAATGTGCCAAGCTGGTGTTCCCAAATATATAGTAAGATGTCTGACATATTGGTATACCAATCAAACTATGCAGGTCAAATGGGACAACTGTATGTCTGCATCCTTTCATGTCAGCAATGGAGTCAGACAAGGTAGTATTTTATCGCCTATGTTATTTAATTTTTATATGAACGAACTTTCTATGCAGTTAAATCGGTGTAGAACTGGCTGCGTGGTTGGTGATACCATTATTAATCATTTAATGTATGCTGATGATATAGTGATTTTTAGTCCAAGCTCTGCTGGACTTCAGAAGCTGCTTAATGTCTGTTCAGCATATGGTGAAGCACATGATGTTAAATTTAATCCATCCAAAAGCATCATTCTGATCTGTCGTACTAAGGAGGACAAATATAGCAGATTTCCTAATTTCAAGCTGTCTGGGACTCTACTGAATGTCTCCTCTGAAGTAAAATATCTTGGTCATGTGCTGACAGATACTCTGTCCGATGATGCGGACATTTACCGACAGGTTCGAATGTTGTATGCTCAAGCAAACATACTTGTCCGCAAGTTTGGCTTCTGTACTGATCAAGTAAAACTGCATTTGTTTCGATCATATTGCACATCACTGTATACCGCACATTTGTGGTGCAATTTTAAAAAAACCAGTCTTCAAAAATTGAAGGTGGCTTTTAATGATGTTTTAAGACTTTTGTTAAATAAGCCCAGATGGACCAGTGCCAGTGAACTGTTTGTATCTGCTCGTGTCAGCACTTTGATGGCTGTTTTAAGGAAGCTTATGTATAAATTTATTTGTCGTTTAAATGAGTCTAATAATAGAATTATTCTATTGTTGACAAATGTTACATTTAGTGCTGTTAAATATTCATCTACACTCTGGAGACATTGGTACGATTGCCTGCTGATGGGTTAGTGCCAGTTTTTAACACACTTCTTATTCTTTTATGGTTTTTCTTCTGCTTTTTGTTTTAGTGTATATTTGGACCTTGAGTCTGTGCAATAAATCATTCATTCATTCATAATGTTCAGTTTGAACTGAAGAGGGAAAAGTGTGTGTGTGTGTGTGTGTGTGTGTGTGTGTGTGTGTGTGTGTGTGTGTGTGTGTGTGTGTGTGTGTGTGTGTGTGTGTGTGTGTGTGTGTTACTTTGATTAAGACTGTCAGAAATATGCGTGAGAAAGTCAAATTGCCTTCACTGGCCTTTCATGACACAAGAAGAGCGCGTCTCATTAACCACCCCGCGAGCGTGTCAGTGAACGTCGCACGGCGGACGCCCGCTGTCTCTTTAACAAAAAGTTCGCCGTCGAGTGAAAAGTCTGCGAGGAGGCGAGTCCAAAATGGATCTGAAGGAGCTGGCTGCGAACGCGTTGGCCCAGAATAAGAAAGCGGCTCTTCTGGTCGGCGCAGCCGGAGCCGCACTTCTGGGATTTGGACTGGGATATAAATACATGCGGAAGCCAGAAAAAGCCGTCCGCGTGGGCGTCGTGTCGCAGATCCTCGTTCACCCTCTCAAGTCGGGCAAAGCGGTGCCTGTGAGCGTCGCAGAGTGCCAGAAAATGGGGCTGAAGGCTGGAGAGCTGGAGGACCGGTGAGTGACAGCGGCGGGCTTTTATTTATTTATTTATTTATTCATTTATTTGTATTTATTTTTAATCTGTCACCGCACATCAGCCGGGCCTGAGAAGAGGCGTCGGGTCGTTCATGCGCGGCTTGAACTCTGAACTCCTCCACGGGTCGGAGCCTGAACTCCGCAACATGGTTCGAATGACATCATCCAATGAGCAACAAGGCTCCTCAACCTGCTTTACGTCATGAAAACGTCATCAGTTATGAAGCGAGCGATGAATATTTAATTTGTCATGACGTCACATATCAAAAGTTTATTTATTTATTTATTTTTGCCCCTCCCTCTTCAAAAAAAAAAAAATAAATAAATAAATTACCACAATTATTTACAAAATATGTGCCAGACCGAAAATGATTATTTTCTGAAAGTCATCTGCAGCACTTTATTTTGACGGGGTGCACATGAACATGACACAACGCCTGTCATGAACATGAAGGATTCTTTATGAATTTCTATGACTGTTGCCATGGAGTGTCATTCGGTAAGTCACGACACTTTTAAGGCCAAGCTGCTCTGCAGGCGGCATTGAGAGTCCAGCGAAACGGCCAACTTTCCACCAAAGTGACGTTGTTTGCCAAACCGTGCAGGGCTGCGACTTTCAATGCAGCTTTTGAAGCAGCTTTGCATTAAAAGCGTCATTGTTTCCCGACTGACACAACGTGACAACAAGTCATAACCGTCCATAGAGACTCCTTCATGTTCGTGACGGTGTCATGTCAGCATGATGCACGTCGAATAAAGTGTCACCAGATCATCAAACTACTAGTTTGGTGGAGGCTCCACTTTGATCAACTGCAAATCTAAACGGGTGTTGTTTTTTTTTTTATATATCAATGTTTCGGCTGTTTTGTAGTTTTCTAGACGTTTGTTCCAGATTTGCTTAAAAACAACCTGATCTAATCGAACCCTTTAGTGCTCTTTGAATTGTTAAATTGACATCGTGAGCAAGTTCACTGTCTACAGACGCAGGCCTAAGAAATAGTTGGAGTCGTTGTTGTTGCTCCCATTGCTTTTGATGCCATCGTAAACGTGTATGCAGGCCACTGATTGTTGATGTTGCGCCGAGATAAAGTCGTGCGTGCCTGTGAAGAGGACGAGGGATGAGGATCGGCTTTTCAGAAATGTTTTAGAAATGAGAATCTGAAAAGTGTGGGAGACGTTTTGCGCTCCAGAACAGTCTTGCGTAACCAGTCCAGGTTCTTGTTTGTGCCGAGTTCAGAGTGCGGAGCTTTTCATCTCCCGGGTTTTGGAGCTGATCCAGATATGCTGAATGTTGCAGCTGTGAAAGGTCCACCTGTGTGTGTGTGTGTGTGTGTGTGTGTGTGTGTGTGTGTGTGTGTGTGTGTGTGTGTGTGTGTGTGTGTGTGTGTGTGTGTGTGTGTGTTTGCAGACACTGGCTGGTTGTGACGGAGGAAGGGAAAATGGTGACGGCCAGACAGGAGCCCCGTCTGGTCCTGGTGTCCCTGTCCTGCGAGGGCGGCTTCGCCACTTTGAATGGACCGGACATGGAGGAGCTGAAGTTCCCAGTGAAACAGCCTGAGAATCCCGTCCTCGACTGCAGGTTTCATGGCCTCCACAGTTTACCTGCAAATTATAAAAAAAAAAAAAAAAACACTCCCCATCAAAATCCTAGAGAATAGTTTCCTCACTTTGCTGGGTTATATTTGGAAAATATATGTATGTATTGTTTTAAATAATTTTGAAAGAACTTAAGGAATTTAGGGCTGAAACAATTAATCGTCAAATAATCATCAACTGATCCAATAATCGTTTCTGGCCTTTCGCTGAAAGAACAACAGAGTCAGAGCAGTAATTAGCTTGATTGTGCTAAAAAATGCATACACTTTATATATAACATTGGAAAAAAAAAAAAAAACACTTTTTTTCTGCCAATATATCCGATTCATCTGCTTCAAATTTGTGGAAAAAACAAAACAAAAAACACGTTTTCAATCCTCCGGAGGTTCATTTTTCTCTTTATTCCCAGACATTCCCAGAAGAAAAACAGTTTTATTTAATTATCTATTTATTTATTCATTTATTTTATTATAAATAACATGAAATAATTATTTAAATGTGTCACTTCCAAAGAAAAGAGAAAAATTATTTCTGTGAATAAATACAGAAATAATTTGTTGGTTATAGAATCAACGTATTTGTGCCGCCATTTAATGCATTGATTTCATTTTTGAAAACTAGACGTCAGAAACTATTTCATGTTCTGGAGCTAAAGCAATTCATGAATGAATTTGAACCATCAAACTCAAGTGGGCGGGACTACGGCAGGCCCTGACGTCTGATTGGCTGCTTCGTACAGCAAGTCAAAACAAATCCTTCAGTGTTTGCTAAAACCCCCCGAGGTCAAATCATGACATAATCTCCATATTTTACATTATAAAACTCATTTTGTATTAAAGCAGGTTTCACACTGAGCCTCCCTTCCACGTTGGGTTTTATGATGCATTGATTTTAAAATCTCTTTCTTCCTTTGCAGAGTGTTTAGCAACGACATTCAGGGCAGGGACTGCGGCGACAAGGCGTCCCATTGGCTCACCACTTTCCTCGGCGGCGAGAAAACGTTTCGTTTGGTGCATTACGAGCCTCACATGAAGCCAAGGAGGCCGGCTGAGAGCGAGCCTCTTTTCCCCCAGTTTGAGGTAGCCATTAAACGCTGCTGCTGAGTTCAATTCACAGACGTTACAAGGCGTTCTGACTCCAGTATATCTGGTTCGACTGGGGACCAAATTGGCAGCATTTGCTTTGTTTTTAGCTGTTGCGGTTCGCCGTTTCAAAACGATCCAAAACCTGTTCATCCCTTTGCCTTCGGAGGCGCTGCATGGCAAACTACCGAAGGAAACGACAGAAAAACCTGTGAAGAAGACACTGACCTCAACTACCTTCTTCACAAAATTCATATGTGCTTTTGTGGGAGTTTGCGAGACGGATTGAGAGTTCGTCAGAGTGGAGATGCTCTGACGATATTGAAACCATTTGAAACATTTGTTTTGCATGTTTACATTTTGTTTTTTCAGTTTACTCCTTTATTCATTTTACATTGGCTGTTGTACTAAAAATTTCGCTGACTGAACAGATTAGTCCTTTTCTATAGATTTTACATGTTTGGCCGAGTTTGTGAAGCCGTTGTTGTATTTAACTGTGTCATCAAGTAAATTTGTAATTCAGCACATTTATGTCTGTGCTTAACAAAAAAAAAGAAAGAAACGTTTTAAGTCATCTCAGCACCGCTTTTCTGTATTGGATCGGTATCGGCCGATGCTATGTCTCAGATATTGGTATCAGAAGTGGAAAAACAAAAAAAAAAAGGAAAGTTGGATCGTTGCGTCCCCCCGTCGGAGTTCGGTTGCGCGTTCACACCTACCCCAAGCGAACCGGACTTTCCAGGCGAACAAACCCGAGTTTGCCTAAACGGCGCTGGTGTGAATGCACCCCGAGTCTGATCGTCTCCTGAAGATAACGATTAGTTATTGGGTTTCAAAACCTGTCATCCAGCAGGTGGCATACCCAGATTATGGGCCCATCATGCTGCTGTCGGAGGCATCTGTTAAGGATCTCAGCAGCAAACTGGAGCAGGAGGTCACCACGGAGCGCTTCCGCCCGAGCATTGTGATAGGCGACTGTGAGCCATTCGCTGAGGTGTGTTGGACACAAAAAAAAACAAACAACTATAAAACATCTTAAAAAAACAGATTTAACGTCTTTGCTCTTCAAGTGTTTGTTCTTTTATCTCCTGCTGCCTGGATAAATTCTCACTCGTCTGTTTGCTCCTGACTAATAGCTCGCCCTTTTCGAGGCGAACAGCAGGGACTAAATTTATCTCCAACTGCTTTGCTTTTTCAGGATTCTTGGGAAGAGATCCAGATTGGCAACGTGAGGCTGCAGCGTGTGATGTCATGCGGAAGGTAACGCGGTTGGACGCTTCGCGCACAGAGCCTCCTCGTTTGCCGACGGAGCCAGATGCAAACCAGCAACCGTTTGACGAGAATGGAGGCAAACTCACCTGCAGTCAGTTTTTATGGGTTTTTTTTTTTTGCTCTATTGTTCCCAGGTGCATTGTGACCACAGTTGACCCAGAGACGGGTGTGATGAGCAGGAAAGAGCCGCTGGAAACGCTGAAAAGGTGACTGTATGGAAAGTGACGCGCCTTGTAGTTTGGATTGTGCTATGAGGATTAAAGACTTGACAGCTTGTGAGTGGTGGCAGTATGAGATTTAATCCCACTCTCCTTATGTTGGAGGGTGGGACATGAACTGGGATTTTAGTGATAATTTATGAAGAGAGCATTGCAAGACTGCTCCTTTTTTTTTTTTTTAAATCACCCTGTGATCGATGTGCTCTAATCAGATCTGGCTGACATTCAGATCGTTCTTACAGGCGTTAATTTTATTATTTGCTTGCTTTGTTTCCTAACAGGCTATTAATAGTTGCACACTAATAGAGTTGCCAGGAACAACCAAAGGATACAGTTTTACTTTTAGTTTAGTGGGGTTTTTTTCCCTGTTCAACACTTGGAGATTAAGAAAAGTTGGTTGCAATTTGCAGCTTTGCCACCAGATGGCTCCAGATCCTTCCAGATAGCTACTCACCCCCCCCCAGCCCGGAAAAGGCACTCTAACCTTTTCCGGCTAAAGACCGTGGCCTCGGATTTTGAGGCACTGATCCTCATCCCTGCTTCACATTCAGCTGCGAACCGCTCCAGTATGTCTAGCCCAGGGTTGGACAACTCCAGGCCTGGAGGGCCGGTCTCCTGCAACTTTTACATGTGTCTCTACTTCAACACACCTGAGTCAAATAATGAGGTGATTAGCAGGACTGTGGAGAACTTGACTGCACTTAGGAGGTGATTCAGCTGTGTTGGACCAGGGAGGCATCTAAGAGTTGAGGGGCAGCGGCCCTTGAGGACCAGGATTGCCCACCCCTGGTCGAGCCCCTCTCAAGGAAACTGGTTCCAGCACCAGAACCGGAGCCATGCATCGAGGTTTTTTTTTTTACAGTGCAGCGTAGCCTGACGAGAAATTCTTTCCACAGCTATCGACTGTGTAAGCCATCAGAGAAGCACATCTACAAAAAGGCTCCGCTGTTCGGGCAGCTGCACACCGTCAAGAAGACGGGCGTCCTGCATGTTGGCGAAGAGGTCTACAAGATCACCCGCTGAACGCAGAAACGTCAGATCCAGCCAAACAAGTGTTTTGATATTAGCACACTGGAGATTTCAGTACAGAACATGCTAACAAGAAGTAGATCTAAATTAATCTTCTGTAGCATAAAAACAGTTTTTTATCTATCAGTCATAGATAAGGTGATTGAGAAGCTGTAAAGTTGTAATTTTTTTTCTTCTTCTAATCTGTTTTCTGTTGACTTAAGCCACATCTGAATCCCAATCACAATAAAGAGCATCCCTATCACTTGGACATTGCGTCTGCTTATTGATGACTTTGATGATGCGTCATCCTGATAAAGCTGTGCTTCGTACGGAGGATCTGGTGGCTTTTGAGAAACGATTGTTTCCTTAAGGCCCAAACCGCCGTCAGGGCATTTTTAGCTCTTACAGCTTGAAGTAGCAGCAATACTTCACAATGTATGTCTTTGATTGGATGGAGCAAAGATATCATTTTATTAGTGATGGGGGGTTATTTACTTTTTTCTTCTTTGTTTTATTTTATATCTAATTCTTATTACTTTGCTTGTAAGACAAATCAGGTTTTTTTCTGTTTCTTTTTCATTCTGTCTGGTAAAACTATAATATTCATTCAAATATACTTTGAATTGGAAAGAAAGGGGGCGGGGGGGGAAATACCCAGTTTATTAGGTTCAGAAGGAAATTCATTCAGGACGGTACGGAGAAGCGCCGCGTCCCACAGCCTGCAAACGCCCCACCTGTCGCTGCAGTAAATCTCAAGTTGTCATTTTCTCCATGACTTTATCAGCTTCTCTCTCCGTCTCTCGTTGTGATGGAGGAATGTTTTGGCCCGCTCCGCTTCCCAACGTGGCCTCGGTCCACTGAGACGAGTGGACGTTCGATTCTGCACGTCTCTCCTGAGGTCCTGTCTGAGGCTGAGATCCGTACTTTGACTGGGCCATTACTGGAGCGTGCTGCTGATTGGTTAACCATGTGCATTGTATACAAGTTCCCTCCTAAAAGCATCTTTTTTTGTTGTCATGTTGAGCTTTTCTGTTTTGACTCTTTTTTTAATCTTCTGGGGAATCTGCTGTGCAAATTTACACCCTGGAGGATTTATGTCATCTTAACAATTCAGTAAGGATGGGAGCATATTCCTTACTCAGTTTTATGTGCATAAGAATAATTTTATCTAACAAAATTGCAATGTGTGACTTTTTTTTTTATTATTATTGACATCAATGAATTTCAAGCTGTCGATTGGAGAAACAGCTTTTCACTGCAGTTCACTGTCGGCTCAACTCACTCAGGAAACCAACTGAATTCAAACACAAAGTTCACTATTTCAAATCCTCGGAAGCTGCTATTTAAAGCATGGAGTGGTTTCTCTACAGCTTCAATCAGTATGTTATGCAAAAAAAAGAAAAAAGTGAGTGCTTTGCCACATTGTTATACCTCGTTTCAACTTTCCGTTTCAGCCATTTTCTCTCTTGATCATTTCTTTATCTGACCAATTTTAGTTCATTCCTCGTGTTGAGTTGTTCTTATTGTCAGTGATTTTTATTTCTTTATTTATTATGCAGCATTTATTTCTGTTTATTTTTATTTTCTCTCTCCATTGTTTTTTTATTCTCATACTCAGTTTTCCAGTCATCCCCACATCAATGATTAGTGTGACAAAATTACTGAGGTTATATCCTAATTTATGGATTAAATTTAATTTAAAGAGACCCACATATGTATGCAGGGACAGTTTTTTTTTGTTTTTTTTTTAAAGGATTGATCCTGCACTGGAAAAAGTTTCCAGGACCGCCTGTTAACTTTCAAGCATTTTGCAATAAAAAGGCAAAATTCTGAACAATGTTCAGCCAAACGAAGATACAACATCGTCCTCCACGTCTGATTTTTTTATTTGCCATGGGATGAACCTGGACACCTGCTAATTGAGCTGCTCTATTGGCAGAGCGGCTCAATTCATGAACACAGTAACCGACGGCCATTTTGGAAAGAAAGCCACATTTTGCCATTGTTTTCAATCACGTGAGAGGTGGGCTGACTATGAATTGGGGAATGTAAAAAAATAAAAATAAAAAAATAATTTGACACAATTGACCAACAGGTATGGAAAAACCTCACATGTGCATTTGTGTTGAGCCCTCTTTACCCTGATGCCCTAAAATAAAACATTACAGGGCAGCTTTCTAAAATCATCAAAAGATTTATGTGTGTAAAAAAAACAAAACAAAACAAACAAAAAAAAAAAATGACCGCATAAAATCCCAGTTTGATACCCGGGAGGTTGTTGTGACAAAGCTCTTTGCTGCCGCCTCCGTTTCTGGTATCAGTGGAGGAGAGTTGGGGGGAAAAAATGTCACTCTTCTAATGTTGGAGCATAAACTACTAATGTTGAGATTTATGCGGCCTCGGCGTGCAGCGCCGCGCGTGGAGGCTTTTAATGGACTGCAGTGATTGAGGCCGCAGTGATCGTTGCTGCTGCTGCTGCTGCTGCTGCTGCGTCTAATTACAGGCGGCTGCGGACGTGCGCCGACACTTTAAATGCTTATTTTTAGGCCCCCCGTGTGGCCCCGTGAAATCAACCCCGATCTAAAAAAAACAGCAACAAAAAAAACCAAAAAAAAAAACAAAAACCCGCTGAGCTCAGTGCAGTTATTGCGGGCCGGTTGCTATTTTAGACTTTTTTTTTTTTTTTTTGATACGCGCCCGATACAGACGGGCGGCAGAAGCCCGTCGGCCCCCATAAAGGTTAAAAATAACGCGTAAAGGAAGCGGCGTAATTACACGCGGAGCTGCGTTCAGGGACCGGCTGGAGACGCTCTGGCAGAAGCAGGAAGGATTGTTGTGGATTCTTGGAAAACTGTGGCGACCTTGCAAAAGTATTGTCACGCTAAAGCCAAATTCTTATGTATTTTATTGTTTTTCTTCTTCTTTTTTTTTTGTTTTTTAGTTTAATGCTTGTGGGATGCCTGCAGTCTTCGCGGTCCAGAGGTCCGGATAAATGAAGCTCGATTAGAGCCGACGATCGATCAATTCTATCGACTAAATCTGGCGTAGAACTTCTGCAAAAAGATGATGTATGGATATTTTCTTCTGTTGGATGTTGATACTTCTGGAAGGAAGAAAATAGATCTAAAAAATAGATCTCTACTGCTTATTTTCGGTGTTGTTGAAATGTAAGGCAACTATCCCAATAGGGCTTCAATGCAGGATTATTTTAACAATCGATTATTCGGTTGATTCGGCTGACAATCGAGCGTTAAGGGCTTAAGCCTTTTTCTATTAGAAATACACTTAAAAATGCAAACAATTCAGTTTCTACTTTTTCCTTTTTACATAAAAATGAACATTTTATTACCTAAAATGCAATAACATAGCATTTTATTCAGCACACGCTCCTGCTCCTTGCTCCTGCGTGGCAAAGGATGAATCTGCAGCTAAAAAGTAAAAACACTTCTAACATCAACATGTGAACCGGTAATGATTTGTTGGATTGATAACTGAATAGCAAAAGGTGCTTAAGTTTGAAGATTTTTGAATCTGAAATGGCAAATTTTGTGTTGAGCAGTTGTTATCCAATCAGAAGACAGAAATCATCTGCAGCTCTTGCACATTTGAGCACAGCTTGCTGAACACCTAAATCATTGGCTTAGCATGAACTCTCTGCAGCCTGAGGAAAAGGTCAAAGGTCGGAGGTCCTGGCAGTTTAGAAGCTGAAATCTGCTAATTATGCGTCTTTTTTTGACATAATTAGCAAATAAGAATTATTTTTGTTGTTTTTTTTTACAACAAAAAGCTGAAATGTACAAAGCAGCGATACGTTAACTTTTTCTGTTTTCTTTTCTTTCTACAGTGTTCCGGCACTTTCTATGTGCTTTCTTCTCACCCGAGGCAACGTCTTTCGGACTTTGCTTCGGACGTTTGTCTTGGTTGCGTTGCCGAAGACGAGACGCTGCGTGTCGGATGTCGTGACGTTCGGTCCCGTTGTCACCCGGGGGTCACTCCTCTTCGAGGTGATCTTGTTCCCCCTCAGGCTCTCTGACAGCTTCTTACCCTTTAAACCGTCCGTGGCGCTCTGGGTCGTCTTCGGCTTCGCCTTGGCTCTGCCGGGCGTCTTCTTCGCCGGCGTCATCTTCGCCGGCGTCTTCTTCGCCGGCGTCTTCTTCGCCGGCGTCTTCTTCCCCGGCGTCATCTTCGCCGGCGGTTTCGGCTTCCTGTCCACGGCGTTCTTGTTCACGTCTGTCTCCTTGAGCGTTTTCTCTTTCTGCCACGATTTGTTCTTGTTCTTGCCGACCGGCTTGGGGGGTGTCTTCCTGTCCGGCTTGGCGGCCCTCGTGGCTTTGCAGTCGTGGTGCCGGCTGCAGTCGTGGTGGGTCTGTGCCGGCCGCTCGTCGTCGGCGGCTTGGTGGCCGGTTTGTATTTCCTGAGCGGTGGTCTGGTCGGTTTCTCGTTTGTCTTCAGCACGGTCTCTGCAACGGCACACATGCTGGGAGTGAGAACTCTGCAGCCAAATATTTTGTACCTTGTAAAAATGGAGCATTTGGCAGCCGAAATCGGGTTTAAAATGTTTGGCATTTCCCTTTTTAAACGTGTCTGGTGTAAAACGGGAGGCCGCTTTTAATAGTTTTATTATGTACCAAATGTGGCTGTGCGTCCTTGGTGTAAAACAGAGAGTATGATGTTCAAAAGACGAGTGTATTATAAGGATTCTGCTCAAAAATGATTCTAGTGTGCTTCATTTTTTGTATAATAGTATCTTGAATAACTCTTTGATATTTTGTATTTTTTTTACTTAACCTAATTCAGGTAATTCTAGAATTTTATCCACAAACTTGCTTTTTGTTTTTTCCAAACCGATTGAATTTGATATTTCATTCACGGAAACTTACAACAATTTGTTCACATCGTCTCTTTCTCCCGTCAGCCACATAATTTCAACAAACTCTAAACCATTTGAATAGAAAAATTGGCTTCTGACCCAAAAAATCGGATTGAAATTGAATCAAGTGTTCACATTAAAGTGTTTTTTGTTTTTTTTTTCCATCGCTTTACTTTTACATCAGGTTTTGATGATTCAAATGTTCACTCTGCTTCGCACAGGAAGGTCAGCGATGGCGCGCCGCTTCCTAGCTTCATTTCCGGCGTGAAAAAAAAATCAGCAGATTTACTGTAAACGTCCACGAAAAGCAAAGCCGACGACGGTTCAAATGGCTTTTGGATCGGCTGCTGTTACGCTTTTCGGATCAGATTTTCTTTTAAGAGAGTCCAAGTCCACTTTGGACTTTGTCTCCTCTCACACTGGCTGTGAGTTTCAGCCTTCGGGACCAACTCATCTGTATTTACACGAAACGAAAAAGCAAATACTGTCATCTACCTCGAGACAGGAACTACTTAGAGCTGACCTTTGACACACGCATGGTTATTTTTACTTCGGCTTTTCACATATATGTCTTGTAATTGGGTTTTGCTGATGATCTAATTACAGAAAGGTGTAATTTACTGCAATGTGTGTGTGAGCCAGTTTGGACTGGGCACGTCCCAGCTGGCTGTGGAGTCTCTAGTTTTTGAAAGCGACGTTTTGACTCTCGGCTGAGCTCCTCAGAAAGCACAGCTTCACATCGTCATCAGAAAGCCGGTGGCGTCCAGCGTCGATGAGCGTCGTCGACTTACGTTCGCTGGCGACGAACGGAAACTTTTTCCCCTTCACCTTGACAGGAAGAGGTTTCTGCTTGCATTTCCCCGGAGGAGCTCTCCTGCAAAAGTGGACGAGTCGAACTCATTAAGTTGTTAAATATAAACTGCTATTTATAACTTTAAAAAAGAAAAACAAACTACATTTGATCTTTTTTTTTTTTGTCTTCTTCTTTTAGGTTGTTAAACTAAGTCATAAAAACAACAAAAAAAAAACAACTCCACTTCAAAACGCTCGTTTGTTTGCCGACCGGCAGGAAGTGCAGGATTAGAACCCTCACGCTATTCTGAGACCCGACAGATGTTCCCCGGGGCAAAGCACGCAACCCCTGTAATTGCTCCCTCCATCTATAGACGTGTACGATGTGTTATTTACGTGGCCCGCGCGCTTAAATTGCTCGCTGTCGGCGGCGCGCTCGTAGTTTAGAGATCAGGAGAAATTCCTTCGCCCCGATCCGCGGTGCATTTCTGTGAAGCGAGCATTCGAGCCTGAGCAATCTCAAACGCAGCAAGCACTGAAAAAAAATGTTAGTGAAAAATGTAGTTACACTTGTAACTGTATTTCTATCTACTTATTCTTTTTTTTTTTATCGCAGAGAAATACTGACTCTGGCTTATCTGGAAAATAAGTTTCCCAAGGTCGCTTTTTATTGACTTTAGTCCTGCTTTCGGTACGATGATCCCACAAGGCCTTTTAAAGAAAGGTCACTGATCACTGGGGGTCGGCAGGGCTGTGTGTCAGTAGCTGTTTTCTCCATTGACCACGTAGTCGCAGAATTTGACCCAAGAAATAGTGGGACAGTGCATTGGTGGAATATCGGCAAAGTTTTGTAATGGAAACGCAGCTCCCGTTGGCTTTGTTGACCTTTGACTGCTGCCCTAATTGTGAGCCGCAGCAGGTCATAAAACATAACAGCAGTGCAGCTCTTCACTAATTAGACGGCGAGGAAGTTAACCGACTCAAAGCCCCGGCGGGGAAACGGCGACCTGACGAGAGATCACTGTTGACTGCAGGAGAATGCGAACGCCACAACAGGCGACTCCGTTTCCCCCGACGGCTGAAAACGTCGAAACGTCCATCTTCACGACTCCCACACAGGAAGTCCACTCCGAGCGCACTGACCTGCGACCTCTCAGTCTGATTCGGTGGCCGCTGAACTGAAGGAGCTTCAAAGACCGAGGAAACGAGCCGGACTTCGCGCCCGTCTGTTCAGCGACTACAGAGCAGATCTACTGAGATTGTAAAAGGTCTCTCTCGCCCCGCACATGTCTGCCCTCTGGAAATGGTTACTGCAGTCTGCACTGCAGAACAGCTGCATCCAGCAGGAGCTTCTTATTGTTGCTAGGGGCCACATGTGTTGGCACACGCTGTCTTTTGTCTTGTGTTGAGCTTTAAGAAAAACAGTTTGGTTCAACTGTGTCACATGGCACGGATGACGGTAAAGTTCGCTGGCTTAAGTACAAAGATCCGAGACTGATGAGGGCGCAGGAGGTGGATGGAGGTCGGCCGTGTGACCCAGGAGCAGATCACATCGCAGTGGCTGCGATGGTTCACCTGGGAAACGCTGTTCTCGTCAATGCTGTACTTTAAACTGTGGCAGTTTTTTTAATATGGGTTATAAAGGCAGTTGCCCAGGGCGACAGCAGGAAAGGGGCGAGCGATTAAAAAAATCGAAAATAAAATAATCTGTTTTTTTATCCACCATCCCTGCAGCAACCACCACTGTCTTTACAGAGCACCCATCCAAAATCAATAGCAGCTTTTCATTTACCAATCTCTCCAGTTGAATGCGGTCTGGCATTCAACTGACAGCACTATAATTTCAATAATAATTTTTGTGATGATGATGATGCGTTTCGCCCCTCAAAGAGGAAGGTGTTGCACTTCCACTTCCTTTCCTGCACCACTTATTTGAAACGACGAGGCGGGCCTGCGCTCTGCAGAGAGCCACTCTGCGGCCGATTCGGGGAAAATGCGGTGAAAACTTTCCCAGAGTGAGTTCAGGAGAAATGGAAGGAGAAATCCTAGCAGCTCCAGCGCAGAACTCCAACTGAACAGATGTTGGAAAGGCGGCCGACCTCAAACCTGCGCAAAGACTTCACAGCAGAAACTGCAGGAGCGAGCCAAATACATATATATTTATCCCCAATAAATATATATGTACATAATAAAGGCCGCGGAGGATTTTGAAGCATTCCTGAAGCATCACAACTGCAAGTCACCAGTTTTTTTCCGTCCAGATGTTTTTTTTTATCGACTTCTCGTTGGGACATTTGCATGAAAAGACTCGGTCATCAGAGCGAACGAGGCCTCCAGAGGAAAGACGACGCCGTCTTGCCTGTCCGTTTCATAAACCGATGCAAGAACGTCTGCATTTCTAGAATTTCTTGAATTTTGTGCGTAAAGCGCATAAAGTAAGAATACTTGTGTTGATTACTTGAGTAAACATGTAAACTAATTCTGTTTGGTGACAGAGTGATGTTGCTGGAGAGAAAAACGGATCACATGAATGAAATATGAGTTTATTTAAATGAACGTTTTATGTCTGCACAAAGAACCATGTCATCAGAGTCCTTAGTTTGCAAACTAAACCCTTAGAAGAAATCGTTCATTCTTCCTGCTACTGTTAAATAACTAGTAGTGGATCAGGTAACGGTTTTGAATTTATGTCTGTATTGCAATGCAGCGACTTGACTGTCAATAAAGCGTCCAATGTTACACTGACTCAACCATGAGGCTAGCGAACCGTCCAGATCTAAATCCAGGCGCATATTTACAGCAGAAATTAAAAGGGGGGGGGGGGGGGGGAGTGCTTGACACGACTCTGCGAAACGCATCTGTCAGCTTGGTGTGTTGGAACCTGATTGAGTGTTTTTCCAGACTGAAATCGAAACCTCAAAGAACTTTGTGTCACAAAAGCCAGAAGGGGAGCAGGAAAGGAACCGCTGTGATCAGTTTCCATGGGTGATTGTATAACTTCTCTGAACTCTGACTTGCATAACGCCTGCTTGACTTGTTCTTTATAAATAGTTCCAATAAAGCAAGAAAGCTGGACTTCAGCTAATGAGCTCGGCGTCACAGCTGAAGCACTTTCTCTCTTTCGCTACGAAGTCACAAATGTGGCGAAACGTCCTCCAGCAGCACTGAGTGTCGTTGGCACGGTGACAGAAACATTGAGTAACTTATGTAGAGTGTATGAATACCACTTTACACGTTGAACATTTAATTAAACTCTTAACAGCCAAATTGCAAATTTGCAAAAATAAAAAAAATAAAAAATTTTAAATCTTAAATTTGTTTCAAAAGTAAAAAAAAAAATTCAAGTTTTGAAACTCTTTCGACTTTTCAAATTCAAAACTTTCAGAATTTTTTTCAAGACAGTTTCTGAGATTAGCCTCAAAATTTAAACTTTTTTTTTTCCTAGAAATTTTCTGAGATTAAACTGGGTGGAAATTTTCTCATCTTTATTTCTTTCTTTTCCTTCTTTTTTTTCTACCTACAACGTCCTCGACGCGCCGCCTGCAGGATTCAGTAGTGTAATGAATAAGAATGTACAAAGGTCGGTGCGTGATGCCGTACCTGGACGGGTCCATGAATTTAAACACCGTTCCAGTCGGGGACATGGCACTGGCGTACGAAGTGGCCAGGAAATACAGTTCCCCTGGCAGGAAATCACAAACAGATCGTCACATGGAGGAAGAAACGTTGCAAGTCGAAATGAGGAACTGAGCAAAGCCCACCTGCTTCATCTTCAGCGAAGGAGATGATGAATTTGTGGTGATGATTGAGGAGTCCGGGAAAGGAGCAGGTTGTTGTACTGCCCATGCATATGCTCTTCTCTGTCCAGGTCCCGGCCGCTTTGTTTTCCTCTAATGCCATGAGCCGACTGGGTGAATGAAAGGAATCGGAAGGGGAAAAAAAAAGAAAAGTCACGGTTTTTACCCAGAAGTGTATTTTGAGTGTGTATTCCTTCTCCTAAGGAGCAGAAAACCTTTATTTTTAGTCTGGATTTGGCACAGATTAATGCAACCTTACCCAGTCATGAAGTCTCCAAAAATGTACAGGCCGTTCAGATTCGGTGATTCACATCCTCTGTACACATAGCCCCCCGTCACAGACTTCCCGACATGATGGCTATATGCAAATATGGGGAGGATGTCATCTGTTGTGGCACAGAAACGCACGTCAGACTTTACTAAAAAAACTAGCGGATGGGAAAACTCTTCCGCCAGAAACAGCAGGTGGTGAAAGTGTCAGAAAATTGGCTCCTCGTTTCCTCTTTCAATGGGAACAGGAAGGAGTTCCTTACTCAGAGAGGCGTTCTGGCACAGCTTGATGTCATAGCACTCGAAGCCCTCCTTCGCCCTCCACCCGTAGTTCCCCCCTTTGACGATGATGTCGACTTCCTCGTAGCGGTTTTGACCGACGTCGCCGCAGAAGATCCGGCCGCGGCCGTAGCCGCTCACCGGGTCGCCGCGGTCCACGGAGCATCGCCACATGTTCCGCACGCCGTAGGCGAACACCTCCGGTCGGGCGTCCAGGTCCCTGGAGAACGGATTGTCGGGTGGGATCCGGTACGCTTTCCCCACCGGGTCGCTTCCATCCACATCGATGCGCAGCACTTTGCCCAACAAAGAGCTCCTAAATAACCAGATTTTAAAAAAAAACAAAAAACGGAGAGACGCACAATATTGACTTTTTAGTCAATATCCGATATGACGATGCACTAAAACTCATTTGGCCGATGACCGATATCAATACCAATATATATTTTTCAGAGCTAAAATACTGCATTACCTTTGTCAATTTCGCCTGCTGCCAAATGGAAATGCTACCAATGAGGCTGAAAATGATGCAACACTTTCAACTCTCATGATGTACACAATGGTATCTGGAAGACTTTCCACAAATCAATGACAGACGAATGGAGAAATGCATAAGAACATTCCAGATAAGGAGCCGAAGCTGAATAGAGTGTGTTTGTCTGTGCGGGCCAGCAGTGTCTCAAACATGAAGGAAGCTCTTGATTGGTTTCAGAGAAACTCCGGCTTCCAGAACGGCCTAGTCTGACACCGAACTCACATCCAATTGAAAAAAAAGAAAAAGGAAGTAACCGAAGATCACAGTCCAAAGAAAGGAATCAAAGATTGCCAACATCTTGTGTGAGTTTTATTTCTATGGCCCCATTAGACACATTTATACTGAGAAAAATGATCAATGCTTATCTTACCCAGTGCATGTCTAATTTTCATCGTTTGTGTTGGATTTATCGCTACGAATTGTGGCTAACGGTTGGTCTGACGCAGCTCTTCCATCTGAGGAAGCCGATTGGTTGATTCCCCCTAACGAGGTCGTCCTTCCACCACATTTTGTAAAACTGACCGGAGGCTTTCATCGGTTATCGTCACAACAGAAGAGGACATTTTATTGCCCTTTCAGACCGCAGTGATATGAAAACGTCGCTCCTTATTCGTCAGACCGGGCGCTGGATATGAGTTCCAGATTCATATCTGGAATTATAAAAATTACAGATCTCGTAAATCGGAAAGGAGCGATCTCGTTCATGGAAGAGAAGAACAACTCAAATGTTTTGTACGGGTTAGTTCGTTGCAGCAATTTCCTCAGAGTACTTCATCTTCAGAGTACTTCACGAGAACACATCTTCAGAACAGAAATGATATCAATAACAGACCCGTGCCCACTTTGTGTTTATGGATCATTCGCATAAATGTAGAATAAATTGACTTGACGGACGACTTTTCCCACATGATTGGACTTGAAATGGAGCTGTGACCTTGTGATGACATTCGTTGTGAACTTGTGCTAAATGAGCAACGCTGAATGGACTGTAAGCGCCGTGTGTTTTCGTGTTCTCCGGGTCGGAGGCTCTCACCTGTTCTGTGCGTTGCCGTACTTCCCGAATGGATCCCCGGCTTTCCCGCCGTCCCCTGTGAAGATGTACAGGTGGCCGTCTTGACCAAACAGCAGCTGGCCGCCGTTGTGATTCGCAGCCGGCTCCTCGATCTCTAAAATAACTCTGCGGATGAGAAAAGGGCGCCAAAAAAGTTCACGTTTGGGCCCCGAGCTCCCGATTGTTAGTGAGCGACAAGCCACTGCTGGAGACGACAAATTGTGTTCTCTTCAAACGAGCATTATTATCTATTTTACAATTCATAGCACAATTATGTAGCTGTCACCTTCAGTTTTTAAATGTTCTTTTTTTCTTTTTTACCAGCGTCACTCTGAGAAGCCGCTCACATAATGAGCCCAGCAGATGCTCGGTTCCACCAGGTGTTTCGCCCAGACAACAGCTCTGATTGTTTCGCCCTCTAAATCCTGTCGGATTATAAAATGTAACCATTTTCATTTTCCGTCGTTTTTGCAACTTTGAGGTGCATTATTATGCATCTTTGTTGGTCTGTTGCGTGGCAAAATGCCAAAAAAATAAAATAAAATAGTTCAAGGGAGAATACTGGATATTGGAACTCATGCCAACACATTTCTGATTATATTAAGTCTTACTTTCACATTGAAAAGACTTTCAGAAAACGCTCTGCAGAGTTGATGCGACATGGATTTTTGACTCCACTAAAACGCAGCACAAGCCCTTTAAATCCATGTGTGATTTGAGCTGTCAGCTGGAAAACACAGCAGGCTCTGCAGCGAATTAACCCCGCACGCCAGCCCAGGTAGTAAGGGAGAAATATTTCTTGATGAAATACGACCGGCGGGCGAGCTTTCATCCAAGATTTACTCCCCGCTTCTGTCATGTCCGGGGCGAAACTTCACTCTAATGCTCTGTTTGCTGACAGAGGCCTGGGGCGTTTATCGCCCAGATAGCTGCAAAAAAAACAAAAAAACAACCAACAACAACAAAAAACAAACAAACAAAAAGATTATTCTCATGTTCAAATATTAGTTAATGAGATACTGAGATATCTTTGGCCTCTGTTAGAGTTTCGGGGGGGATTCTATCCCCAGACAAAATGCCCCGGCCTCAACGGCAGCCATAAATCATGAAACACGTCAGTGCAGGCCTTTTGGAGCTTTTACAACATGTGGTGACATTGCATGCAATGAGACACAATAACAGATTTTGCTGGGGGTTAAATTGGCCCAGTGATTATTGCGATAAACGATAACATTGTTGCTTTGAAACCATTTCAAAGTGTTATATTGAGAGCGGCGCGATAACGCAAGCTGTCTCTTTCAAGGACCGATAAACTTTCAGTTTGCAAAGAGGCCAAACCAAACACACCCGACCAGAGAACTATGAATAAAATGTCAATAAAAAAAACAATTAAACTAAGCCTGTCGCAGTGAATCAATTAATTAAATGATAAATTAAAAGGAGATGGATCAATTCCATTTTGATGATCAATATTTTTTGAAGGGCAATTTCGTTTGCAGAGACTTAGTCTTACATTTGATATTTGAAAATGGTCTTGAAACAACAATATTATCAACAATGTTATTGTTTATCGCAATAATTTTGGGACAATTTATGGTCCAGCTCGGTAACAGGCCTACTGACAACCCAAACCAAATGTATTATGATGTCTCAACATTCTGATGATATTATCAATCATCGGAACGGAAACATCGATCTCCTTTTAATTGATCGTGCTGTCAATTGATGAATTGCTCAAATAAATATCGGCGTGGCATCAGAGGCTAAACTTACCTCTCAGAGTGAGGATCGGCGACGTTCATGTCGCCGTCGGACACTTTCATCTCGCTGATTCGGATTTTGTCCAGCTTGCCGTTGACCTGGATGGAGTAGTAGATGAAGAAGCGGCCGTTGCGCCGGTACTTGGGGTGGAAGGCCATGCCCAGGAAGCCCCTCTCGTCCCCCAGCCAGGGAGTGGTCAGCACCTCCCCGCTCATGTCCAGGAAGGGCCGCTCCAGCCGGCTGCCGTCGCGCAGGTACACCCAAACGAAGCCCAGCTGTTCGGCGATGAACATCCTGTGCGTGTCGTCGCCGCTGTGCAGCATCAGCACCGGGTTCCTCAGGCTGTTGGCCACCTCGGTCAGGCACACCTGGAGACACCCTCTGGGGTCCTCCACCACTTGCCCCAGGTTGCTGTTGAGGTCGGGGCTCTTCAGGACGCTGGGGTAGCAGTAGTCTTGGTCGGACAGGTCGACGAGGCTGCAGAAGGTGGCCATGTCCCGTCCGGACGTGTCCAGCAGCAGCTGGTTGTCGGTCAGGTATCGGAGCACGTGGCGGCACTTGCTGTGGAACTGGGAGCAGTAGTCGAAGCAGAGTCCCGGCAGGTCTCTGACCGGGGTGTAGGGGTCTTCCGCGTCGTACAGGTGGGCGGCGTAAGGGGAGCACTCCTGGGTGATTCATCAGAAGATGTTTAGGCAACGACGAGGCGACGACAACGACAACAACAAAATATGTCGAATGAATCACGATGCATTGAAAATGTCAAAAGGATCCCTTTAAGCTTTTATTCGGGGTCAAGGTCAAATAAGTGAAACATAAACGTCTCCAAAGAGTTAATTGCAGTTCTAAATAAACTTATTATCAGTCTGGATGATGTTCATTTAGAGTTCTTAAAGGGGCAGTATTGTGTATTTTCCAGGCATAGTACAGTTTTACAGAACAATCAAGTTGTTGTTACCTTCAGTTCCAAAAATGCTTTATATATCAAACATGACTAAAGAGAAATTTGACTTTGTAATTTAGCGCCTTGAAATTGGGTCTCTGTCTTTTTGTATATATATGTATATATATGTATTTATTTATCATACTGGCTTTTTTACTCTTGTAGGCCCCCTAGTGTTGTGGAGGGCCTAAGCAGACACGTGGGACAGCTCTGCATCAGGACCACCAGCACCAGAGCACCCTCAGCATGATGCTGCCCCCACCATGTCTGACAGAGTTTTCAGATCTGAAAACTTCACCCTGACTGATTCACACACACTTCTGATCGTTGTGGCGCTGTAGCGTAATCTCCGTTATTCTGACTACAAAGCTTTCCTGCTGACAACTTTTGGCTCGTCCACACAGGCAGGCTGTGGGTTTCAATTGCTCCTGAAGGCGACAATTACAGAGCGGGCACTTCTCTGGTGGTCAGGACCTTCTCGGTTAAACTCGCCTCACTGTGGACGGCGGTCGGGTTAATGCTGGAGTTTGTTCTTAAGACATCACAACAGATTTCCTGTAGTCTAACTGTGAAGGACTGGGTCCAAAAGGTGGGACTTTGAGCCTGTTGGAGGTTTCCAAACAGACGATAATCCCAAACATGTCCTGCTTTTTTCCTTCTTCTTCTTCTTTTTCTTTGAAATGGATAAAAGAGACATAAAAATTCTGGAACACCGTCCCTGACATAAACGCTGTTGAAAATTTATGGACTACAGATAGAAGCCTATTCTGTAGCAGAAAACCAGCCAGTTTAGAGAAGCTCTATCAGTTCTGTTAAGCAGAACGGTTGAAAATACAGACAGAAACCTTGCAGGATTTAAAATCTACAATAACAAGTGGTTTACGTGCAACTTGCTAATCCGCACAGAAAATCTTTTTTTTTAATCTAGTTTTTAGTGCAAATATCTGAAGTAACTTTTCAGGAAAGATATATGAGCTTGTTTTCAGTAAATAATTGCTGAATGTGGATGATAAAGTTCTTTTTCCACTGGAAAAATAGTCTAGCAATTGGAACTAGAACTTCTTCATAAATGTGAAGGAATTGTTGCCTTAAAACAAGCTCAGATTTCTTGCAGAAGAGTTACTCGTAAATTATTTTTTATTATTTAAAGTGCATTCAGATATTTGCACTGGAAACGAAACCAAAAATACCTGGTACTATTTTGTGTTTTTGCAGTGGAAACATCAAAGGATCTGTATGTGCTTGCCCGTTTCATTTTGACTCTGTTTTGAAGTTGAGATTTCGCACTTGCTTTTAACAGTCACTGGATTTAATAATATCAAATCCGAGTCCATCGGAGCGTCGATTAAGTGTGAAATCCTCCCCACTCCCTCTCTCCCCAGCTGTGGAGGCTCACCTGGCACATGATTTCCTTCAGCGTGTCCTCGCACAGGTCGTAGCCCGCCGTCTCCAGCTGCTCGATCACGTCCCAGTATCTCTCCGCGATCACGTTGTCCATCCTCTGGTCGCAGCAGCCGAACTGCTCGTACTGGGAGCAGAACTCCAGGTGCCACTGCGGCTTGAAAGGCGGCTCGAAGTCCAGGCACTGAGGGTGAGCTGATGCAGGCTGGATGGTGGCAGACAACGTCACTGAGATGATGATGATGATGGTGATGATAGTGATGATGTTGGAGAAGATGACCTCTGTTGCGCCGCTTGCCCGCTGTGGGGAGCCACGCGCCGCCGCTGCCGCCGTGCGTAAAAGCGCGCAAATGGCACCGCTCGGTCGGAGAGCATCCTTCTGCTCGCTCGTCATCGCAGCCGTCTGACTCCCTGAGGCTCCTTTACTTTACCATCCGCTGCTCGTTTATATAGGCGGCCGGCCTCGCGAGGTGGTGCACGTGCGAGCACGCGCGCGCTCAAAAGAATGCGCACAACTTCTTACGGCGTTTAACTCCAATTACGTTTCCAGCCAGACTTATTAGCAGTTCAATTAGCAAAAAAACAAAAGTGAACAAATAAAATTAATGCTATTTTAATGTCATTCCAAACTTATTTGTGTGGTTTCTGCACCGCAGCAAAAGTTGGCAGAGCTTGACGCATAATTGTCAGGCCCGGCGGCATGGGCGGGCATTGGGGGAGGGGGAGCATTGTGGGGGCCACTGCCCGCCCACAGAGTCCGCCGTGCTGGACGAGGCTGTTTGTTGTTTTTACCTTAGAATGGCCGACTGTCTGGGATTCCTATATCAATTTGATACAGCAGTTCCTTCCGCACTTCTAATATCTGTGCCCTCTGTCACTGATTTCAGCAGCTGAAACTGTTCGATCCGTTGTTTACACGTCGCAACCTGCTTTTCCGAGCCGCCTTTGAACGGCACATGAGCGCTAAGACGCTCGCGCCGGGTCCACACCTGTGCGGCAGTGACTGAGACCTGCTGCTGCTGCCGCTGCGCAGGGCTAGTCAGGTGTGTGTTGGAGCAAAAACACTAGCAAAACGCAAAGAGCTTGACGCAGTTTTTCCCCCAAACTAACCGACTGAGTTGAGTAAAGCGGGTGGATGCAGGTAATGTTTGGTAAAAGACGACTAGCTAATAAAAATGCAGCACCTTAAGCTTGTTAACAAGTAACCTGGAGGCTACTGATTTTGTTGTTTACGTCCAGATGCGTAGATTCATTTTGCCTGTTCAACTTGTCTGGAGCCGGAGCTGATAATTGTCCAAAAGGGGGCCAAGAACACACACACACACACACACACACACACACACACACACACACACACCACACACACACACACACACACACACGCACACACACACGCGCGCGCGCGCGCGCGCACACACAAAAAGGGGTTAAAGCAACCCAAACTGTAATTATGTCGCACATTTTTTGTACAGCGCCTCGGGGCAGAGCTGGACGCCCCCACTATTTATAAACTGTTCCAGCTTGTCAGGCGGGATTTGAATGTAAAGTCTAGTCAGGTGTGGATTACACAATTTTGAGCTGCTTCCAATAAAAACACACTGCTGACAGATAATGTAAAGGAGCAGTGACAGACCATTAAAAAAATAAAATAAAAAGAAAGAAAAAGGGCCCACTTTGACTGATATGAACAGATTAGTGGTTATGACGCTTCGTCTCGCCTGAATTGTCTTCCATATGAAAACTGTGTTGCCCTGAAATAATCTGTCAATGGAACAAGCATTTTTTTAAATCAATATTAAGGATTTATTGACTTAAAAGAAGTTAATAAATTTTTCTGAAGAGTTACTTATGAGCTTGTTTTTCTTATTTCAAGTGCACTAAGATATTAGTATTAAAATTAAACCTAAAATACTTGGGAAGATTTTGTGTTTTTACAGTATAAAAATGGGTCCTGAGAGCAAAGGGGCCAAGAATGAGGCCTGCAGTTTTTTTGTTTTTTTTAATGCTTACAGCTTGTGGTGGAGCCGCTCTGGGCAGAAAGCCAGATCTCTCGTAATTAAAAGCACCACAGTGGATTGCGAATTTACATTTCCAATTGTCTTCGCTGGCATCTCAAAATATAGCAAAATATAGTTTTCAGGTTCTCTTGAGATCTAACCCCCCCCCCCGCCCCCCCCCACACACACACACACACACACGCACACACACGCACACACACATTAACACATACATTTCTGTTGGCTGAAATGTCCAGCTGCAAAAATCCAAACTGATATATATATATATATATATATATATATATATATATATATATATATATATATATATATATATATATATATATATATATATATATATATATACACAAACGGAAAATCCAAAACAAAAAACGTATCCATTTATTCACGCCTGATCAGAAAAATAAGTGAGCCATGATTGAGAGCAGGCGGTTGGAGGAGGCGTACCTGAATTTGGAGAGAAGAATGAAAGAAAACACCCTAAATCCAGATGTGCCAAAATGTAAGAGAAAAAATTCAACTGGAAGAACAGAATATATATATATATATATATATATATATATATATATATATATATATATATATATATATATATATATATATATATATATATATAGTTGTATGTGTGTGTGTGTATTTCTTTCTGTTCAGCTCTTATCAAGATACACTGTAGTGACAGTATCTGCTCGGCAGATGGCAGCAGCGAGTTCAATGGGTGCAGCAGGACGAGGAAGCGGAACTACGTCACTTTCTTCTGGTATTTGTTTTGGTCAGAACAAAAACGTTGAAACTTGCCGAGGAAATACATAAACATCCGCACGAGCTCTTCAATTTACAACTCAAGAGAGTCACGTTTTTTACCCGATTCCCAAAACTCTGAAACAGATATGGAGTCCGTTGAAAGTATATAAAATGATAAGCTAATATTTAAGTTCTTCATGTGTTTTCCTACTAATACAGGTAAGGCAAAAGTATTTCTTGCTGTTCTTTGTTTTCAACACGGTTCTGGTGTTACGTTTTCAGCAACAACAAAAAAAGCTCCATAAAACTTTTTAACGAAAGCTATGAGTTGTAAAGGGTCGTATTGATGCTACTTGAGGTTTTCTGTTCCCATATATTTTTATATACGATAAAAATCCATGTCGGACTTTTATTGTGAAGGGTGGGCTGCTGTTTCCGGTCAGATAGAAGCTAATGCTCGCTGTCTTGATGGGCGGCAGAGAGGCGCTGCCAAATCTGGCAGCAAACTAGATTTCCACCACCGCACCTCTGCTGCTACAGTCCTCTGTCATGGCACCTTAAGCGTGTAACCTACTCGACGTGATAGCTGACTGCATCCTGTCTGTTTGCTGCGGCTGAGGCAGACGCTGACCCCACCGGAGACTCGAGCCGCGGTGCGGACGGGCTGAAGCCGCCACAATGAGCTCCGAACACCAGAGCGACAGCGAGGACGCCGACGAGTCGCAGGATAGGCCCGGCAGCACCGGCAAGACAGAAGACCCCGCTGGGAGACCGACACGGTCGGAGGGGGAAGAAGACGCCCCGCAGAGGGTCTGTGCTTCGCCGCCGGGGAGCAGCCGCGAGGACCAGCCGGAGGGCAGCGCCGGCTCTTCTCCTCCCCGCCTGGAGGATGAAGAGCGCCGCGGCTCACCGGGCGCCGCTCCGCAGGCGGGGAGCGGTGGAAGCTCCAATAGCGAAGGCTACAGGGGGAACAGCCTGTTTTCCTGGCTGCAGAGCAGGACTGTCAGGCGGGGGCTGTTTGTAGACCCAGCCAGGGATAACTTCAGGACAATGACCAGCCTGTACTGCTCTATGAACCCGGCCGTGGAGTCGGTCAATCTGAGCTCCCAGACCCACGGAGCTGTCTTCAATCTGGAGTACTCACCGGACGGGTAAGTACCGAGATGTTTCAGGACGCGGTCACAGGTTTCACTGATTGCACTGACACATGCAGCAACTCTGTGCTTCACAATTTAAAAAAAAAAAAACCCATTCGTCTTTGGAAGTTTCATCTGAAGTTCACGTCACATGCGTGATGCGGCGCTGCATGTCTTTAGACAGCTCCCCACAGCAGTCACGGCTAATGAGGACAGTCGAGCCTTCTTGACTAGACACCAGATGCAGGACCTAAATCCTGCAGCCAAACCGGGTCAAGCTGTCTTGTCTGGGTCGCGTTTGTTTGTGTGCTCTTGTGACAGCGGTAAGTCCTTCCTGCACACTGTTGGCCTCGGCTGTCTGCACCCAACGCAGGTGCGTCTCAGTGAGCTCGACTACGATCAGCGTCGGAGTCAAACTCGAATACGGATTATTTGCACACAGAGTTGCTTTACTTCTCTTCGTTTTCACGATCATGGTGTGCAGCTAATGCTAACCTAAAATTCAATTCGGGGCGAAACGATTTACCGTGATAAATCCATTGTTCAAATAATCGCCAACTAATTTAGTTGTCGATTAATCGTTAACTGGTGTAGACACATTCCTAAAATTCCATTTGCTACTGTACATAATATATATATAGATTGGATTTTAAGTGGAAAATCCTATTTGAATGTAAATATTTTCTAACAGAACTCATGAAGTAGCAAAGTATTAGCTTTAAATTCTGTCAAAGTCTAACATTAAGCATCTTTTGCTATGCATTTGTTAAAAATAGTCAACAAATCGGCCCATTCTGTATTGACAAGGGAAGCAGAGAGGAGTTATTTAGATGCTGAACTGACTCGGTAAAATTCAAGACATTTGCAAATCGCAACTAATTGTGCAAACTGTACACAGAGCACTTTTTCCTTCCACTTAACTTTTTTAGCTGAAAATTGTATAAAAATAATAATAATAATAATTAGCGAGTTTCCCTGCCTGTAAGCTATAATAGTTCAAATTAACAGGAATATGTGGTTAATATGTATCATTCTGTGTGCAATTAATCTGCAGTTATACTTTCTTCTACTGCAAGAAAGTACGTTTCCCATGTTTTAACACGTTTGTGTTGTGATATATTGTGCTGCTCTATACTTACAATATCCTGAGACACACCTCGGAGCATTTTATACAATGCTTCTTGCATTTTTCTACGTTTTCACTACTATTATTATTAGAATAATGTTTTCGCCTTACTGTTGCACTATTCCCCCTCTTTCCTACATGTAGAGTAACTTGGATGATGTCCCAGTTAAAGCCTCATCACCGTGTCATGGTGGCCAGTAACTCAGGTTTGTGCTCTCTGCTCAGGTCTGTGCTGACTGTGGCCTGTGAGCAGACAGAGGTCCTCCTGTTTGACCCCATTTCATCCAGGCACATCAAGACCCTCACAGAGGCCCACGAGGATTGTGTCAACAACATAAGGTGCACTTCTCACACTTAAAGTCAGACGTTTTGGGGGTTTTTGAAGCCGATCTGAATCACCACGGACGGGTTTTTGTTCCTGCTTGGGAAGAAACGGCCAAGCTGTTGTTTCCACATCATTCCGAATATTTTTGACATTTCAACTTTTATCATTTTAACTTTTTATTCACGAGATCAAATTTTGACTCAATTCCAGGGGTGGGCATTTATTGCGTCGTTTATCGTGATACATTTCTGTTGATGATAAGAATATAAATTTATTGTTGTCACTATAAATTCCAATAAATGATGTATAAAACCCCCCAAAAACAGACCAAATTGTTGGGATTCCTATTCCCTCTACAGTTTGTTTGATGAAAATATCGACATATGATTATATTCAGTTACTGTGTGCTGTTTAGAGACACGAGTTGCACTTCTGTATGTGAATGGTGTCGTATTAAAGTGTGTTATCAATGATTTTCAAGAGCAATATTTATGTTTACTGTCATACATTCACAGCCACATAGTTACCTTTAAAAAAATGTATAATTACTAAATAGTTTTTGATCACTTTTATCGTTATCAAAATATGATAAAACTATATGATATTTATAGCTATATTTAATTCTTCATACTTTCAAGATTATGTAACTGGAAAAAAAAAAAGGTCAACCTTTATTCTGCTCCTATTAACCCGAATATAGTTTGTATGTAAAAAAAAAAAAAAATGTAACCATGGTAACCCGTATGTGAGTGAAGGAGCAAACGAGGCTCAGAGGCCAAAGGTCGGCTGAAACAGCCTCGTCTCTCTCCAGGTTTTTGGACAATCGCCTGTTTGCCACCTGCTCTGACGACACCACCATTGCATTATGGGACCTTCGTAAGCTGAGCTCCAAGGTCTGCTCGCTGCACGGCCACGCCAGCTGGGTGAAGAACATCGAGTACGACACCAACACTCGCCTCCTGGTCACATCGGGCTTCGACGGCAACGTCATCACGTGGGACACTAACAGGTCGGTCGGGTTTGGATTACGCAGGGCCTCTGCAACGGCATGCATCGATTTTGAACCTTTTTTAAAAAAAAAAAAAAAACTTATCCAGCGAAACATCCACTCAGTCCTATACTTTCCACTTTAACTTTTACAACTTAATAAAATTGAAAAAAAAAAAAAAATGTTATTTTTACTCATTTATATTGATTTATTTGCTCAGAATGAAGTCCAGCTCAGTTTGGATGGAAAGTATCTATAGATGTATCAGTTCTGTAGTTTTATTGGCACAATTTGTTCTGTAAGTTTAAAGTTTGTGGGTTTTAACATGTTTGCATGATGTGCCTGGCGATAAAAAAAAACAAAAGTGAGAGAATAATCATCTCTAAACTGCAGCATTATAGCTGTTTTGCAGTGAAGTGCTTCACGATCCATGTAGTCGGTTTTTAGTACTGCAAAGTTTTACCTTACTTGGTTGCTGGGTTTCTACAAGGAAGTTATCATTTATTTAATTTTGGAAGTTTAAGTTAGTTTAGAGATGAATGAAAAAGCTCTTTAGCAGAAAAAGATTCTGTAAATATCTGAAATTTATGCCATTAACTCTCTCCTCAGGCCATCTCCTCTTTTATTTACCTCTGTTGTTTTAATCCAGACTGCATGGGTTTGATTATTGCCAATAGACTAACAAATGCCCTGCAAAAAAACATTTAATTCCATCTTATTAGAAATATTACTGCACTGTTAAACGTAATAAACGTCCTCCCCTGGAAGGTTTACGGAGGACGGCTGCCCGCACAAGAAGTTCTTCCACACTCGCTATCTGATGAGGATGCGTCTGACTCCCGACTGTTCCAAGATGCTCATCTCGACTTCCTCAGGGTACCTACTCATCCTTCACGACCTGGACCTCACCCAGTCCCTGGAAGTGGGCAGCTACCGCATGCTGCGAGCCCGGCGGACCCCGCTCAGCTCAGGTCGGAACAACGCGGCTGTCGTTTAAAATCAGAAAGAAAAGCAGATTTAAGCCTCTCCACAGAGTGTCCCGGCATCCTTAAAAAGTCTGGGATGCGTCTGTCTAAAATTAAGGCCTTAAAATGTGTTCAATTAATTTGAAACAAAAGAATTCTGCCATATATACATTTTCTTTTTCTCATGGAAATGTATTGTTGCGCAACACTTTGAGGCGATCAGTGACCTTTTCACTGCGTCTTAAATTTGTATATCTAGAATGAAGCTCTTAAAACTTCCCAAATTCACTGAGGGAAAAAAATAAGTTGTTTTCCTTTTTCTTGCAGAAAAAGCCCCATGTCTGTTGCGCACAGACATTTTCACTGTAACTCAAGGATGTTGCAACTGCTGCTAACTAGTTGCTAAAAGCCAGTTTGATTTTTTTAATGCCAATTTTTGCAATTTTTTATTTATTTTTTTGTGTACTTTTGACATAATACAGGTCTTAAATTTGATTCATAGTGGTCTTAAAATGTGTGTCTAAAATTAATTAAAATGTTTTGCAGCAATTGAGGGGGAAATAAATTGGCTTTAAATATTTTCAGTTTTTTTCTGGGACTTTACTATTACGCAGAATGGTCTTAAAAAAGTCTGAAATTTGGTGAAACCTGCAGGCGCCATTTTTCCAATGATTCTTAATCCATTTTCTTTTTTTTCAAAATTGAAATTAATCAAGTGAATTTAAAGGAACATTATTTAAAAACAGAACAATAAAGTTTGTGTTTTTTTATTTATTTTTGTGTGTTTTGTTATTGTTTTTCCACAGATGGAGGCACATCAGCGTCCAGATCGACCGCGACGCCCCGTCAGGGACACGACTCCAAGCTTCATCCTCACAGAGAAGGTCAGGGACGATCTCAGCTGGATACCCATATCCCAGCGTCAGTTCAGCTTCCAGGACTGGTGATCAAACGTCGTCTCTCCTCAGGTCTGTCCCCACGGAACAGCCTGGAGGTTTTAACTCCTGAAATCCCCGGGGAAAAGGACAGAGGGAACTGCATCACGTCCCTGCAGCTGCATCCCAAAGGCTGGGCCACGCTCATCCGCTGCTCCAGCAACATGGACGACCAGGAGGTGAGGAACCTTTCACGCCGTCGCAAATCCGGACCTGCTGCCTCGCGAAAGTATTTCTGATCTTCGGCAGCCACCTCATTTCGCGATTTAGTCCATCGAGTTTAATATGATCTCACTATGAAATCCCGCTGGTCCCTGAAAGCCTCACAGGGTTTATTAGGGCAAATGGCATCATGAAGACCAAACGGGTTTGGGGTAAAGCTGAGCAAAATGTAAAGCAGGGCAAGTTCTCAAACATCTGTCTGTTTATGTGCAAAGCTGGTAGAGATATACCAACAAAATCTGGAAATGTCTTTTCATGGACAGTTTCTACTTTTTACATCTTCATTTTTTGAAAAATTCTTTCCAATTCACAATGCGTCACGAGAATGTGTTGACTTAACACATAAAACGCTCAGCTTTATGGTTCTAACTAGACAAAATATGACAAAAAGTTCATTGGCATCAGTGCTTTTTTCAAGATGCAGTGTTTTAAAGCCACAGCAGTGAGGATGTACTGTCTGTTTTTATACCACTGCTTGATTTCATAATTCTCTAAAAATCTAAATACAGCTCATTTGGCATAAACTTTCATCGTCTCGATTCCTGACACTCCTTCTTCCTTTGTTCTCTTCCTCCAGTGGACCTGCGTGTACGAGTTCCAGGAGGGGGCGCCCACGCGGCCGCTGGTCTCTCCCCGCTGCTCCCTGCGCCTCACCCACTACATCGAGGAGGCCAACGTGGGCCGGGGCTACATCAAGGAGCTGTGCTTCAGCCCCGACGGGCGGCTCATCTGCTCCCCTTACGGCTACGGCGTCCGCCTGCTGGCCTTCGACGAGCGCTGCAGCGAGCTGGCCGACAGCCTGCCCGTTCAGACCAGCTGCCTGCGGGAGATCCGCTCCATCTACTCGCACAGCGACGTGGTGCTCACCACCAAGTTCTCCCCGACTCACTGCCAGCTGGCCTCGGGGTGCCTGAGCGGACGCGTGGCGCTTTACCAGCCCAAGTTCTAGCATCCGGCGTTGTTTAAAAATAAATTGTTTTTTTTGTTTTGTTCCTCAATCCGATCACTGCAGACCTGGGGAAACGCGTCCCAGGCTAAACCGCTGCATATGAAGGGGTGGAAATGCATCATGGAAGTGTTTTACAGGTGGTTACATTTTTGCACATTTGTGCACAGGATTTGCTGAAGCCAACCAGAGATGCACTGATCTGAGTTCTATTGCCAATTTCTAAACTTTGCTATTTGTACAGCTTTAACCTGCCGATACCGACTTTGGTCTATTCCAGTTTCTGTTTGGAAACTAATATATAGCATAAGAAAATACGAGAACAGAATTCAGGATATGTTTCTTCCTTGTTTACTTCCCTTAAGCTGCTATTATTTATTTATCTTAGGAGCAGAAACTATGTTTTGAAAAAGTATAACCATAAATTACAGCTACTGTTCTTTTACTAATCTGAAATTCTAGAGTTGACATTTTAAATGACCTTTAGCGTTTTATAGAAGTGATTTGCATCACTAAACAAATGCTGTATTCTGTTCAGCCTTCCTGTTGTCTGTGAAAGCCTTGCTCTCTCTTGCTTTCCTGCACTCTTGATGACATATAGTGGTTTCCCGTGTTGCACCTCTTTGCTTACTCTATCTGAAATTTAAGCATCTCACTGATTCTGAAACGAGCTAACGTTGAGTCTTCGCTCAGTAATAGCGTTCACTCCGAAGAGTGTTTTGTGCGATCAGGCAGCACTTCCATTTGGTGCGTTCACCGACTCAAAAAAAGATTGGATTTTAACGTGTCCCCCATTAGGCAAAAAGAATCGTCCAACAGATTCCCCGATGCATCTCTACAGCTAGCTTAAAAACGTAGCCTGAGTACGTGTTGCGTGACAACCCAGGTCTGCAGCTGTGAAACGGGTCGAGTTCGTTTAGGTGCTAGCCGTCACACTGACGGCCATTAACTGGCGTAAAGAAGTGACAGACTGAAGCTCTGGGCTAGTTGCCAGGTTGCAGCAGAGGATGGACCCTTTGAGCCCTGGATTTCAAGACACGACAAAGAAAAGCAAGCTCAAAATTGACATGCAAAGAAATTGCGTTTTTGAGCTTGCAGACGAAACTTCCTGAGCAGAAGTTCAACGCAATTCACGATGCAACTTGATATCAGGCAACGGCAAACTGTTGGTCGTGTGTAGCTCCTTTAGTTACAGAGTTGCTTTTGGCCTCTGATAGTAATTATTTGTTTTCTTCTGTTGAGACTTGGCACGTCCAGACGTTGCCGTCTCAGGAGGACAACACTAACGGTGCAAAAAGTCAAGTTTTGCTGAACCCGGGAGACGGAACGGACTTTCGCGTACGCTGTTTAACTCGACTTCCTGCGCTGCGCCTGGTGTCGCTCTCTGCTGCTTCACTCATGCCTTCGCCACAGGTGCTGCTTCTGTGCTCATACAATCTGAACTTCAAGGACCTACCCTCCTTTACCTCCCTGCTGCTTTTGGTTTTTTTGTCCCCAACATCTTATCTCTTTCCACTGTCCAGATCCTTCTGTTGTTTTTAAGGGTTTTACTTGGTGTATTAATATTGGCACTAATCGTTGCACAGCGTTTGATTTGATAATCACTTCAGAGTTGCTACTCTGTAATCACCTCTCTACTTTCCCCAAAGCTTTTATCTTTAAGTCTTTAGATCGAAATATGCGGTCACCTGGAAAATGGAGCAGTAGTAAAAAAAAAAAAAAAAAAAGGCGGCAAATATTTCTGCGTCATTGCAACTCAAAGATACATAGTTTCACCCTCCTGTGGTCTTAGCGCTACGCTTTATAGGAGCAAGGCAGGCGCCAAGACTGATGAGAGTTCTCCCATCACTGTTGGTTCCTGGAACCACTCATTGCACACACACGCACGCACACACACACGCACACGGAAAAAAATCGGAAAAGCGCAGGCAAGGTCAGCGTGAGCAGGCTGGTCCACGCAAAGGCTATAAAGCTGACGGGGTCCCATTGACTCTTATCTCTTACTGTTGAGGGAGGGTCAAACACTATTTTAAATTTTTACTACAAGTTTTAGGCAAAACTTGTAGCCTACAAGTTTTGCCTAAAACTCGTAGGCGACTTCACATGAGTTGAAATGTTCCTAGAAGTTAAAAGTTTTTATCAACAGCTATTCAAGGAGTATAAAATAGCACAACAGATGCTTACACACATTTGTTAAAAGCCTGAAACCAAATGAGATATTTCCAATGAAAAATCTTGTGAGAATTTTAGAAAAAAATACCCCGTCAAGAAACATTTCCGATGTTGGCGGTTAAAAGAAATGGGCTTCTGTCCTACATCGTGTTTATACCCCAAGCCAACAGGAAATCTTAAAATTAATGACTAAAATAAAAACAAAGCTAAAGTTGTGTTAATCCTGTGCTATTGGTGGAGGTGCCTAACCCCCTTTCCTAAAACATGGTGGGTAAATGTCACAACCTGCTATCCAAGCCATCATCATCTGGTGGTTTATATTAGAACCTGAATCAGGCTCACTCATAGCAGGTAAGCTGTCGGATTGAGTTAGCTTTTAGTGTTCATTAATGTCCTTTCACAGCCACACACTGCAGCCATTGTTTCGTTAGTAAAACACTGTTACCGCTCTGAATGACTCCAGGACGCATTAGAAGTTAGCTAAAGGTAAAACTCCTGCTATGCACATCAGCCTTTCTGGTGATTCTCCTTTATTATTTCTGCTCTATGCTGAGCTGTCAGTTGCCAAAATATGATTTATGATGGATGAAAGTGAGCTGAGAACTTCTGCTGGTATAGATTTAAGAAAAGCTTCTATTTAGATGGACCTTTTTCTTTTTTGTTGCTGTTGTTGTAAATCTACTTTTCTCTCGCCACTGAAGAGGGCGCTGTTGCACTCCCATTTAATTCCGATTTTCAAACTAATGTGTCGATTACAACTACTTGATGAAAGCAACAAGGGATTGAAAATCTGTGTTTGATAATTACCATCACGTCAGAGTTGGGAGGGAAATGCGACCGGAGCCGTTTTGACCTGAATTTGGCTTTTGAGGTAAAAGGTTTGATGGCGACATAAATTAGATTTCACTTCTGGTCTCCCACGTTTTCCCCCGTTGGCGTCACGCCGGGACGCCCTTACCTGCGTCGTACCTCAGTAAGCCGCTTTCGTAACCTGCAGGTCAGTCAGGCGTTCGGTTCGTCTAAACGCGGACGCAAAGCAAACATTTCGTAGCCACATTACCGGCGGAGTGCGAAGGGATTCTGTGTTTCCTCCTCTGCTTTTTACTTCAGGTACACTCACGAGCTCTTTGAAGTGTCTTATCTATTTTCACTCCGTATATTTACGCAGAAAGAAAAAAAAACTGGATTTATCATGTTTTGTGTGTTTTTTGTTTGATTGTTGCTTTGGATTTTAACTTGTATCTAGCCATGAGTTTCATGAATGTTCACACTATTACCTTTTTTTTTTTTTTTTTTTCCCCTTCCGTTTTAAGTGATGAAGGATGGGTAGATGAAAATAAAACATGGTGACATGCTTAAAGTTGCTTCCAGCATTACTGTGGCCTATACAGCAGGTACACTGGGAACGATGGCCAGAAAGGACAAAAGGTGAGTCACTTCACCTCTACTGACTGCCATGTATGAACTGTTTTTTTTGTTTGTTTGTTTGTTTTCAAAGTATTAACATCTTTCTAAACGCAGCTCCACGAAAAAGTTTTTACCCCCTTTACACATGTATGACTTGCTACCTACATTCATAGGAAGCACGTTTTTGTTACGAAGCGAGGCTGTAGAAAAGTGAATCAATCTAGAATTTTGTTTTGCAGAATTTTTGCTCATTTTTAACAAAAATATCACAAAACGCTGAATATGACATTTCGTGCTTGTTATGTTTTGTTGTTTACGTGATTATTGCTTACGCTCAGCGAAAACTCCACAATTAATTCTCTCAGTGAATTGAAATTTCATTCGATTTCCATGAGTTACTGCATCGGTGCAACGTGGCACGGAGGCATTTAACCTGTGGCTCCTCAGGTTGCTATGACGACAGCCTTCAGGCCATCCACGTAACTATAGACTCTCTACGGGGTTAAAGGTCGAGAATTGTCTGGTCAATCAAGTACACTCGTGGTTGTGTACTGTCTTGAAAAAGCTGTGCATGTTGTTATGACTGTGAACACCAGGGGGCGCGACCGTGTCGTGGAGTTAGAAACTGAAGGACCTGCATCGTCTCAATACTTTGTTTTTTTAAGTGGGGTTGAACGCTGCACTTTATTAATATTCGTCTGACACTTTATTTCTCTATCCTTCATTACAAACTTTGACATTTTGCAACATGAATTATCACATTTATTTGGGAGTTTGAGGCCCCCAAAGCAGAAAGACAATGTGATATATATACATTTATATATATATATATCAGGCCAGCTGACAGATTCACATTCTACTTAGTACACAAGAAAAAAAAAAGAACAACAGGAGAAACTACCTGATATTTTTCCCCCTAATTATCCAGTTTGTTTGATGTTTTATAAATGGCTCCATGCTCATGGTTTGACATCCCATAAACTAAAACTGTTGCAACACAAATCCTGAGAAATGTCGCTTCAGTAACTAATCCGCAGTCGCCAACAATAATAACTTTGCATCAATTTCCCTATAAAAGGCATGAAAGATGTGTGTATTTTTTTTTGTTTGTTTGTTTGTTTTTCTGTTCTCGGCACAGCTGATCCTGCAGTAGAAGACAGTTTTTCTTCCTCGGTGCTTCGTCCTCTCCTCCTCCTCCTCCTCCTCCTCCTCCTCCTGCGCATCCTCACGAGGAGCGCGCGCGCCTCGCCTGGCTCTCCCTGCGGCGGTTGATGGCCTTGGTGCTGGCGCGGAGCTTCCTCATGCGGAGCGCGCGCAGCCGCAGCTGGAGGTCCCTGGGGATCTTCTCCCCTTTGGCCCGCAGCTCCTTCAGCCTCTGGACGGGCGTTTTGGTGAGGGCGAAGTCGCAGGTCGTCGGGCGAGGCTCCAGGCCGACGCGGCAGCGACGCATGGACGGAAAGTAGCCCTCGGCCCACACCGCCACCTTGTACTCGCCGGGGTTCAGCAGGCGCCAGTAGTCCCCGTCGGCGGCTGAACGAGGCGAAAGACGAAACACTTTGTAAGCGTCACGTGAATCACGTGATCAACAAGCGGAAGTTACCACTGACGGACAAGACGAAGAAGACGCCAAAGTGGTGGAGGGTCGCCATGTGTGATTTTTTTTTCTAATCGCGTTTCTTATTTAATTTGCAAAATTGTGTTTGTTTTTGGGTTTTTTTCGGAATATTGGCAAAGTGCATTCGCTGGCTGACCTCTCCAACACTCGGTCCTGTCACCGCCAGTGAACAGCAACTTCCATGAAAAGCTCTTTGGGTAGAAATTACGAGATTGCTAGTAAACAAATTTCTCGTGGGGAGGGAAACTCTCCGTGTTTCCTCTTTGAGAAGCTAAAACAAAACCCACATCTTGAAGTCCAACAAATACTCAAACCTTAGCTCGACCCAAAATGAACGAGAAACAGAGAGGACGACCAAAACTTGGATGGAAACTGCAGGACTGACCTGATCTGATGTCGTGGTCGTGGTCTTCCACCTTGACCACGGCGTTCTCTATCCCTCGCTTGGTGCTCTTGTCTCTGATGACGCCTTTGATCCCTCTGTGAACCTGAGTGAGAAGGAAACCAGGCGTTGAGGCCGATGATGTGCCGCGGCCCCGGCAAGAAGCTCACACGCTCTCCGCCTGCACCTCACACTCCATGTGACCGTCAAAAAGGCTTATGTCTGGCTAAACATTTGGACAATGTGGAACCTACTAGGAACTTTGTTGTTACTTTTATTTCTCCTCTCCTTTGTTTTATTTCTATTTTTGAAACCGTCATGAAGACATGGGTGTCCTGAAGGACCAATCCACTGACATGTAATCGTTCTGAGGGCGACAGTTAAAGGACTACGTTTTAAAATAAAGAAAACACATTTAAAACCTTGTAAAAAAAAACCAACAACAACATAATAATAATAATAATGTTGATATTTATGACGATATTTAAACAAAACACACATCTGAGAGAGTTGTCGGGACCGACCTGCTCCATGTAAACCAGAAGAGACTCCTTATTATTCTCCCACTCCGCCGGAAGCTCACTGGCATGAGGGAACTTATCACAGGACAGCTCCACGGTCACCTCCAAGCAGTTGGTGTGCAGGTAGCTGAAGTCATTCATGCCTGCAGAAAAGACACAAAGTGGGTTACGGTTAGGGTTAGGGTAGTCTCAAACGGCGCAGTCATCTCTATTAATGCTTTGCCACCAAACAGGAAGTGACTGTGTTTCCCACCAGGAGGCCAGATTTCACGTCCCGGCCTCCCTGAACACGACTGAAAGTGATTCTTAAGGCTTTGCTTTCTGTGCAAAGTCCTAAATATGTTGATTTAAACAAAAAAAAAATCAAAATCTCTCTCTCAACTTTTGGATTTAGGAAATAGAAATAACTTTGATAATCCCACCTGACCTAAAACAGGAAAAAGACTAATGTCTGGCGATGAGATATTATGTGTATATTTATATATATAAACAACATTTCCGAACTCCAAAAGGTGAAAATTTGTTAGAAAAAAACCCAAGAAATTTCCTAGAAATCAACTTGGACATTTCTTCCAACCTTTTGAACATTTTTGACTTTTGAAACTCAGGGTAAAAAAAAGTCTAGATTCTCAGATTTTCTAGTTTCTAATCTCAGAAATTCTATAAAATGTTTCAGATTAAGCTCTAAATTTAGGATTTTTGTTTGTTTTTTTCTAGCAACTTTTCAAGCTTGGAAATTTCTCTGTTTTTTGGCAACAGTTTAATCTACAGTGGCATTACATTGTCATTCAATTTTGTTTTTTTTAAATTCTGCATTGTGCTAAAGAAAACCTGTTTCACTCCTAAATCAATGAACCTTTAACCAATCCAAAACTTCTTTACCAAACAGTGTTTTTGTCCCTCTCTTCGTCTGCTAGACCAAACTAAAACCAGGCAATCCTCTTAACTTCCCTCCTCTGCACTTTTTCTATACATATATAACTCCAGTGACTCACTGCCTGGGACCGTGTGCCAGGCTCCGCCGTTGATGATGTTGTGGTGCATCTGGAAGTCTTCGTAGTGGCAGATGCGGCGGTCCGGGTTGGCCAGCACCAGGTGCGTGGAGGCGTACACGGTGGCCAGCCAGCGGAAGAAGGCGTCGTCCGCCGTGGGGGTGTTCTCCTGGGGGGCCCAGTCGCGGGTGCAGTCGAAGGGATAGGTGACGACCAGCTCCCCGCCGTGGAGGTTTGCGCTCAGCACAAGGGGATGTCCTGCATCCAGCTGATGACGGCGCGGGTCTCTGGAGCCACCTGAGCGGAGGCGGGCGAAAGTATTAGCCTTCTCAAGACAGGTGTAATGTGCTGCAGTCACTCCTCCTTACCATGGCGTCTTCCTGCGTGTAGTACTCTGGGATGGGGATGTAGTGGTTGGACACTTTAGATGGGTCACCTGCAGCCTCCTGGGCGTCCCACATGATGTTGTTGAGGTCCGGAAAGTTATGGTTCATGTCGATTCCTTCGTAACTGTACCGGCCTTCGGCCCAGCCGGCCAGCTCCGAGCCCTGCAGCCAATCAGATCAGCCCGTCAGACACGGCGTCAGGAATGTCAACGGTTCAAATCCGACGATGTCCAACTATGAGACGCCCCTTTGCCATTATTCTGCAAATCTAATTCAATGATGCATTTACAATTTTACTTTATTATTGGGTATTTCATGTAGATCTCTTTTTTAAAGCAGCAGCATTGTGTATTTTCCATTACAGTGGCTGGAAAATAATCAAGTGCTGTACTTACTTGACTATTGAACAATCAAGAAAGTGTGGTGCCTTCATTTGTTACAAAATGTGTATATATCAAATATGACCTAAAAGGAGCCTGACTTTGTAATTTAACACACTGAAGTTGGGCTTCTGTCTCTTTAAGAAGCTCTTGCTCTTTCTGAAACGTCGCTTTCAGAAAGCAGTCAGAGAAGCCATCACAACATGGCTCCTCTATTGACCCTTTCACATTTTTACCAGCGTTTCACTTCGTATAATGAGGTGCTCAGTTTCCACCAGGTGGTCTGCTAATTGCTGCTGGCTAGTCCGAAGGAGCAGAGCGGGGACAACCTCGAAGGCGGCGCCAGCTCCACCCAGGCGTTTTGCACGGTTCAATGGTTTCCGGGAGTGACTCCAAAAACTCTTCAAACGTGCGTGGAAGAATCAAGGCAACACTCCAGGTATGTTCTCGATGACGGAATAACGTCATAATAGGGCGTAAAGCTCAAAAACGTTGGTTCTTGCAAAGCGCTGCCCCTTTAAAGAAAACTATTCTTATTGTTTTCTTCAAAGACAACAATAAGAACAGTTTTGAAGACTTTCTGACGACTCTGTAAGAACTCCATCTGGCATCACCCACCTTCTTGTAAGCTACTTCGTGTCCGTCGGGGTTCATGGAGGGCAGCAGGTGGATCCGCGTCTCTGTGACCAGCCGTACGACGCGCTGGTTGCCCTTTTTGTACTCTTTGCATAAATACTGCATGAGGTTCAGGACGAGCTCCCGACCCAGCGCCTCGTTTCCATGCATCCCCGCCACGTAGCGAAACTCTGGCTCACCTGCCAAGAGGACAATATAGAGGGCCTCTTTCATCACCAAGGAATAAATGAGGGGGTGATTATCGTGGGTCGACAGAGGGGGTGACGGAGTTTATTCAAACTCTGGCTCTTATTTTTCTTCATAGGCCAGGGCAAAAAAAGGAGCAGATTCCTCACTCAGAGGACATTTTTAGAGTTTCGAGAAACACTTTCGAACTGGACCGCTGTCAAGCTCTGATTGCCTAAATTACCAGCAGATTTTCCTGAATGTAAAAAAAAACAAACTTTCAAAGTATTCAAGATCCCTCAAAGATTTCACAACTGCTGCGACTTTCATGTTACCGGAGATTTTATTTAATGGAGCGATGTAAAAGGGTGTGGTATTGTCAAGTGGAAAGAAAATAATATTCTGTGAGATAAAATCTAAACATTGTGACATGCTGTTGTTTGCGGGCGCTCTGATGCCTCCAAAGGAAATGCAGCGCAGCACGTCCCCACCAGGGGGCATCGTTTAATCTGCCTTTGGGATCAAATTTTGGAGCTTCAATTCAATTGAAGCCAGGATCATCAAGAAAGATTTATTTGTGCTCCAAATATGGCAATTTTCATCACAGATTGATTTGCGTGTGTGTGTGTGTGTGTGTGTGTGTGTGTGTGTGTGTGTGTGTGTGTGTGTGTGTGTGTGTGTGTGTGTGTGTGTGTCAAATCTTGCATAATTGGACCAATGGAATCATATTTACTGACGCTAACGTTAAATGCATAACAAAAGTTAGCGGAAGCTAAGCTACATTTGATGTTTTGCATCCATGCTTAAATGTTTTTTTTTTTCTTTTCTTTTTTACAGCTGCAGTATCTGCAAAGTTCCCAGAAACTACAAGTCTTCATGCCTTTCTTGTGGTTTTCATCAGAGTCACACTCGGCCAGAAAACCACTTTTATTAACAACAGCTGTCAATGCGTAGAAAGGGGGGAAAAAACAAAACAAAACAGGAGAACAGAAGGATTTAAGAAATGTATTTTCCCTAGGAACAAAGCAGAACATGCTGCACCGCTTTTGATTTATTTGTGCTTTTTTGGCACACACGGAGCAACCAAAGCAAGCATTAAAGCGCGAGTCTAAATGTCTGAAGACAATATAACAAGGCAATCAAATAAGTTAGTTTATGCGAGCCCTCTTTAGTCACCGGCTCTTTAGTCACCGGCTCTTTAGTCACCGGGTCGCAGTGCTGCAGGAACCAGGCTGTGTAAACACTGCGGGATGTTCAACTGGGCCTCCGAGCCCCTAAAATCTCATGAATGAACCTTGACTACCCTCGGTTTTTTGGAAAAGTGGGTTTGCCAAAATATTTCTCGGATAAAAACAAATTGTGGGAACACACTGGAAATATCCAATCTATTGTTTAATCTGAATTAGTTTAGAGGATGTTAAGAATCAAGAATCAAGTTTCTTATTTATTTTATATTGTCTGTTGTACTGGTAATGAACAAATTAAATTGTGTTGTTTTTAAATGCTAGTGAAGCTGTTGGTGTATTTAAGTGTGTAGACATATTGAAGGAAACACTGTAATTCAGTCTATTTATGTCTGTGTTTAAAAAAATAAACATTTTAAATCAATTCAGCACTGTTTTTCTGTATTGGATCGGTCTCGGCCAATACCAACCCTGATATATCGATATGGATATTGATATCGGAAGTGAAAAAAGTGGGTCGACACGCCTGGTATCTAAAAATCTTGGATTCATCTCATCTCTTTTAGCAGCTCTTACCAAGTTCATGTTTCCCAGGGTTGTCCGAGATCTCCATGACGTAGAGTTTGAGGCCCGTGTAGCTCTTGCCGATGGTGTAGATGCGGGTGATGTCTGGACACTCCTCGGTCACGGACTTCATGAGCTGCAGCGTCAGAGAGACATGCTGAAGTAGAAAGCCTTCAGAGGGGTACAATCTGGAGCCAATCTGCCAACAGTCTGACTAAAACCGTCTGCTTCAGCTTCATGGGAGTTGAGGTTACTCATCGTCTGGCTTTACCTTTCTCATCTCTTTGTAGTCGTGGTGTCTGAAGTCCAGATCATCCCTCGAACCTCTTTCCTGCTGGTCGGGATACGGATCTGTTGGATCTGTGGGAAAAGACCAATGGAGGTGTCAGTAACCTGGTTTTGCCGATCCAATCTTGCCTCAGGTATAGTCCGTGTCCTGTTTTGAAAGTCAAGGAATGCACGGCAATGACTCACAAGCGGTGACACGCTCTGTGGTTCAGACCCGGTAAATGTATGCGTACCGTGGACTCGGCAGCCGAGTATCTCGGCCCTGAGGCAGACGGTCCCGTTGGAGTACCAGGTCTGAGGGTTGATGCGGATGAAACGGGCCACCGTGGGAACGGGAAGGAGCCCGAGGACAGGAACTTCCGGGTTCTGGTTCCCCTCGAATATCTGTGCGGTTCAGGGAGCAATCGTACACAATGCCTTTTTATCAAAAAGAGGTAAAGATAGTAAAAGAATTTTAGTTTCATACCTCAAAAGTCTTACGCTTGTACTTGTAGCAAAAGTTGGGTCAAGGTATCAAGGGGGCTGAATCCAATAGGGACCCACCCCGTATTAACATAAAATCCCAATAAAATACCTTAAAGTTTGTGACAGCAATGCCATCAAATATGAATTAGTTCAATACTTTACCAAACCAAACTGTTGGTTTGAAGATTTAGGGCACTGAAATTTTTAAAATTGAATGTTCTTGTCAGGCATGATTATAACGGCCTCCTATATTTCTGTCCAAAAGCTTTTACTGTAAAAATATATAATAGCTATAAAAGAAAGTGGCAGTGGTCACAAACAAAACACAAGAATTCTCATTCCACTTGAAAGGTAATAAATAACCTGCAGCCTTATTTAAAAAAAATAACTTATGTACTTATTTCCACACTCTGTGTTCTAGTCGGACGTAGTTTTGTATTTTTTTTGAAGTCGGTGTTCAAAGCGTTTTGTTTCGTTTGACCCTCAGTTTATGTTTGTCTCCGTAAAGTAAATCCTTCTGCAAACAGTGAAGAAAACTACGGATCAGCGGCGTGCTTTTATTTTCCAAAAGTCTGGACATGTTTCAAAGACAAACCGTCTGAGAACATGACCTCCTCCGCATCGAGAGTTGTCTTGGAGTGGAGCAGAAAACAGAGCAGACGTTTTTTTTCCTCCCCCCTCCTCTTTGCCCTACTTTTTCCTGGAAAGAAATCCGATTTTTCCCAAAGATGGACATGTGGCGTTTAGTGGAAAAACAAAAACGCTGGAGGTGGATTGCTGACTCAGAGCAAACCCATGGACGACTTTGGGCTTCAGCTCAATTTGTGTTTCACATCTTGATTTTTGTGTTTATGAAACGGGCGAATGTTCCCTTGAGTTTGTTGAAGTCCGCACTTCTTCACAGCTGTTTTTTATTTCCTCCTGCTTTATTTATTCATTGAGATCAGAAAACCTCTCCTGACCGAGATTCACCAGCTTTCGAAATGATCTTAAGATGATGGAGATTGGTCTGTGAAACTTTAAAAGTTGACAGTATTTAAACAATATCATCAGCGTCAAACTGACATTTTTCACATTAAAATTGAAATTAAACAAAATCTTACCGCCTCTTCTGTTCCGTTCATGCAGGTCTGCCACTCCACCGTGTCGTTGCTCAGCTGAACCTTGTAGGTCTCAACCCAGTCCCAACTGCAACGCCAACCGAACGCAGTGCATTTAGTCGTCGAGGGGAAAAGAAATGAGACGTGATTTCCGCCACAAACTCATTGTAACCAAATATGGTTTTTACTTGGGTGTCAGTCATAGACGACCGTGATAGTACCTGACCTCCAGATGGAGTTTCTGCCCTGCAGGATGACTCCGGTGAACAGGGTGAGGTGAAGGGCGTCCACTTCCAGCCACTGGTGCTGGTCCTTGAACGCGGCGCACCAGGCTCCGTCGTACTGATCTCCGTCTTCAATCCCCGACTGTGACGACAAGAAAAGAAAGAAGGGAGAGAAAAAAAGGAAGGAAGGAAGAGAAAGAAAAACACGTCTTTCTTCTTTGTTTTCTTTTGTCAGCTGCAAAATCCATCAGTGGGAAACGTTGCATGGGAGTTTTTTGGTGTTGCATAAGTTGGCCTACTTGCAGCTTAACTGCTTTCAGATGGCAGACAGAGGGCGGGGGCGATGGGGGAGTGTGCAGTAAATTTAAGCGCTGTGTTAAACCTAATTTCTCGCAGACCTCCCGCGGAGACCAACTGTTTAAAAATCAAGAACCTGTTATAAACACAAAAGCTCCCTGCTCTGCAGAAACATTCACGCTCCTTCACATGTTCGTAAGAGATCGTGAGCATGATGTGAACTGATTATTATGATTAGAATTCTGAAAAGTGCGGCGTGCGTTTGGCCGGACAATAAGAGAAGCAGTTCAAGGTGACCTGGCGGTGATTGTGTGTTGCAGAGGAGCATGGTGGTGGCAGCATTATGCTGTGGAGACAAGTGTTTTGTCAGATACGTCTTGCATAAACGGATGATTCAGCTTTTTTTTTTTTAATCAAATGAGTTGCAGGTAATCAAATTAAGTTCACCCACGTAATCATATTGAGTTTATTCAATTGCCGTGTCAAAGGTCAGCAAAAGAAATTAATTCTATTACATCATCTCTCTCCGTTCTCTCTTCTCTGAGCGTACACTGAAAAACTGAAAAATAAGTGAGTTTATATTTGTGATAACGTTTCCTGATGTAAGTTTACTGTTTGACGCTGTTCTAAAGCATCGAAAGGGTTTTGGAAGACAGACAAGTGTCTCGCGGGATGAGGACGGTTCGTTTTCAGTCTTGTTCCAAAGAGTTGAAAAAGAAAAAAAAAAGTTTTTGCCGTCGCATGCTGTGCATCGTTTCTATTCACATGTTCAACATCCCGATGCTGTGAGTGTTCTGTGTTTCTCTGACCTGGATGTTCAGCCTCCCTCTGTGGGGACCCAGGCCCGTCCTCTCCTGGGACGAGGCTCGCATCTGGCTGTCGTCGACTCTCAGCGACTCCAGGCCGAGCGGAGGGCAGTCTGCGAGAAGAGACAGCAGGTTTGGGAGACGTCACGCGTGACAGCAGTGGAAACTGTGACGACCTGAGGTTCTCAGAGATAGCTTTCGGGTCCGTCGACGAATGCAGCGAAACATGAGACGGATGACGCAAAAAATGAGGGGTTTTTTTGAGGTGGGTTGTTATGTGAAACGCCGCTAATCGGCTCAGTGGAATGTTTGAGGCCCTCATCTCCTCCAAAGGCCGGGTCGGGACGGAGGGGGATGCAGATAAGACGAGGTGCCGGAGGGTTTGGATGTAATCTGAGACGAGCCGAAGACCCAAGTAAAAAAAAAAAAAGAAAAAAAAGAAAAGAAAAAAAAGCTAGAGCAAAGTGAGAGGGTTATGGATTCCAATGAGAAATGTTGCGGTTAATAAAAAATGCATTCTGAGTTTGGGTGTGGGATCTGAAATGAGACATCCTTAAGGAAAAAGGATTAGGACCACTGAAAAAGAGGGTTTTTTCTCAGAATTCTGACTTTAATCTCTGAATTTTGACTTTTTCTACCCAAATTCTGGATTTTCTTTCTCTCGGAATCCTGAGAAAAAACGTCATTTCTTTCCAATCCCCATCTTCTTCTGTACGCCTTAAAATAAAAAAAAATAAAAAAAGTTCTTATGATCACTGTTTGTCAAAGATTTGTAGCAACATAAATGTACTAGTTGACTGATCTAATACCGTTGTTGTCTTTTGAAAGACAGTGTAATCTTTTTGGTGCATTTCAACAAACTGTCCCAAAGCACGGCGGTGGGAGCGTCATGCTGTGGGCTCTTTTCTTCAAAGGCGACTGGAAAGCCAGTCAGAATTGTAAAAAAAAAAGAAAGATGGATGAGATCGGGGCCAGGGGGGGTGACGCTTCACTTTTCCAGTACAGCTATTACCCCAAACAGCCAAACTTACAATGTGTTCGAATGGCCCAGTCAAAGTCCACATCTAAATCCAATTGAAAATGTAATAGAGCTTTAAAAATAAAGTGTTGTTCCCACCCAGTTTGACCTCGTGCTACGAGGCACCGACCAACCCCGGGCCTTTTGACGCTTCTGGGTTTTTTTTTTGTAAAAACACTCAAAGTCACAAGTTGTTTTCTTTCCACTTCACAATTAAACGCCTCTTTCTGTTGGCCTGAGTTGATGTAAGCAAAATATATCAAAGCTTGTGGTTGAAGCGAGGTAGAATGTGAAACATTTTGTTCCTGGTTTACTTTTTTTTTTTTTTTACAGGGCACTGTATGTTATGTAAAGTCAGATTCATCTCTGCTCCTCATCTCTGAGATCATCAGAAGAACAACAACAACAACAAATAAAAATCACACTTATTTATTTGACGATATAAAACACAAAGTGGTAAACTGACACCTGAAATGTCCCTGAATGCATCAGTTAATTAACTGTGGGTTAACTTGAAACTGAGTAACGTTCACACACAGCTTCCCGAAAGGACTTTTTTGTTCTGTTTGTTTGATTTCCAGCCTTACCCAGTTTTGCTTTCTTCTCATCTTTCCTTATGGGATCCCCTCTCTCCTCTTCTCCCCTCTTGTTTGCCCTGACGTTGCGTTCGCTGACCGCAGGACTCGCAGTGGAGCGGAGCTGCTCTGCCCCTGCTGCCGGAGTCGCTCTGGCTCCGCTCCGCTCCCCCACAGTTGGAGCCTCGGTCCAGTTCGCTGACTCAGGGGTCGTACAGTTGGGTGAAAGAGAGAAACTCTCTGCCGTCCATTCAGCTCCCCGTATAAAACCAGCGAGAGAGAGCAGACACGCCAAAACGCACAATGACTTTTCCATTTTGCTCTGGGGTTGTTTTTTTTTCTTCTTCTTTCTTTTCTTTTTTTCCCCCCTTTCCTCCTGCAGAGTTGTGATGGAGGAGAAAAAATCCTGGGTAGTTAATACCCTGATGGACCCAGACCTCCAACCCTCCTCTTTCAGTCCCACCTCCTTCTCTCTCTCCTCCCTCCCAGCTAAAATCCCAGCTCAGTTCCCACGAAAAATGTCAAACTCAGAAATGACTTATGTTGCATGAAATGGGCGCCTTGATGGCCTGCAACGACCCACTTCAGTTAAGTATGTAGTCATTAAAAAAAACAAAAAAAAAACAAGTTTCCACCTCAAATGCTTTCAGCGAGCAAAAGCCAAAAGGAAGCGAGTGTGCGGGGTTGAGAGTTTATGTAACGAAAGGTTTGTTCGGGTCAACAAGGCCTCCGAGGCAAGTCTGTAAACGTACTGACTGGTTCGACGTAGCAGCTGTGATTAAGGTCTGAGGAGTAGTGAATGGCAAAACACAGTCATTTCAACAATAAATATGAATTGAATTTTCTATTAAAAAAACAAACATTTGGTAGCAGACAAAAGAATTTGCCTGAGATCAGAGCCTTGTGGAACTGATGTTGGTTTGTGTTTGTGTGCAAACATTTTACACACGTGCTAACGCAACATCCTTTGTCAGGGCTTAGTTTTCATTTCTTTCTGGACTGATTCCCGAATCTGTGTAACGCGTATTTCATAAAATACACAGCGAAAATCGTCCCTTTATTTCGCTTTAATCCCTTCGGTTAGCTTGAATTTTTTCCACAAACGCTAACTGATTAGCCTAGTTGCTTTGCCTCTTGTGATGTTGTTGTGCCCTTATAAGTGACAGAAAGTTACCAATGGATAGCATCTTATATCTATATGTATGCATAATATTTAATGTCTAATGCAAAAAAAGAAAAAGAATTGCTGTTTAGACAGTAATTCACATTTAAGTCCTAAAAGTGAATATTTTTGCAGGTGCTTCCTGTGTTTCTGGAACACAGGAAACAGTTACGGCCTATCAATTGTCATGAGATGGGTGACATTTAACATCAGTTTACGCCAGCAGATCTTTTACATATTTCGTTAGTAATCATCACTGATTTGTGTGTGTGTGTGTGTGTGTGTGTGTGGGTGTGGGTGTGTGTGTGTGTGTGTGTGTGTGTGTGTGTGTGTGTGTGTGTGTGTGTGTGTGTGTGTGTGTTAGAGCCACTCTTTCAGAGTCTCAGAAGAAGCCGATATGTGTCAGCGTTAAAGCTGACAGTTTATGTTCCTGTCACCCAACCTGGACGCTTTTAGATTTGGACGTTTTCCATGAACACATTCATGTTTTGTCTGCTAAAGTTTCCACCGCTTCTAGCAAAGAACTCTGCATCCGTTACGCATCATGTGTGAACAGAACACAATAGCTAAATGCACACAGATTATGTTACCGTAACAAGTGTTGCCTCTTGGACAGACTCCATGGAGTATAGCAGAAGCTGATGTTATCATATTATTCAAGGATCAGAAAGGGTTTTTTGGGGGTGGGGATTTTTCACCTGATCAGAGTTTAGATGTTTAATAACTTCTGTTGCATGAAGAAAAGCTTCCTTCCTCTGTAGAGATAAGACACACAGCTGATAAACCGATCAGGAAATGCACCAGTTCTTTTTTCTTAGTCACCTCCTGTGCCACATGATGTAGAGCAGCTGCATTGTACGCACTGGGACTGGTGAGCTATTCAGTAAAAAAGAATTGCTGTGAGAATCAGTCGGTTGCATATCGACAAGATGATTTTCTGTTGGAGAACCACATTTGATGACTCAAAGCAATCGGGAAGGCAATGGCACAGATTTTAATTTTATTTATTTTAAGTGTTAGTAAAGAGTGATTTTAAAAATAACCATGGATGCACAAAGTGTCACAAAAGCATTTATACTACCTCCAGTTATCAAGATGTTATTAAGTAAAGAGCCATGATTTCATTCGGTTTCAAGGTTTAACAACAAAAGAAAACATAAAGCCTTTGGGAAAAAATATAATAGGTATATTCTCTTCTTCAAAATATTGACAAGAAAAATGGTAATAGGATAAAATAAAAACATAAATAAAGTATATGTTTCCTTGCACTTTCACTGACATTCTGTTGTGGAAATGCAATGCGATTTTCCGTCCAGAGTCTAGTCCAATCACAAAAAAGGTGGACTCCATGAAGAGTTTTGGACCAAAAACTGACATAATTAAAAATAAAATGCAGAAATGTTTTGTTTTGCCTTTTCCTTATACATAAGATTTTTTTTTTTTGGGGGGGGGGGTGTACATACAGTGATACCAACAACCCCATTTAAAGAAAAACTTTTAAAACCTGCATATTATTATTTATTACAATGTCAGACATTATACAACCACTTTACACCTTAAATTTGAACCAAAACGACGGTAAAAGGTGGCTATTCATGTCATTCTTTTTGACAGGGCACGCAGCTTTACTTTGAAACGTAAAATACCTCAACCTGATTGGCTCTTTTCTTCTTCTGACGTGGACGCGTCGAAGTGGCCACGCAGGCGCACCGAATCATAACACCGCATATGAAGTCGCTTCACTCATCCTCATGTCGCGCGGGTCTTTCCGCCTTATTTATCGGTTCCGGTGACAGGTGGAGCCGCAGCGCGTGAGAGGCCGAAGTCGGGGGATGAACAGCGGGGCACGGCCGTGAAAACATGGTGGCTGCGAGGGCTGACCAGCTGGAGTTAGCTTTGGCTAGCAAATGGCTGCTCGGCTGGGACGTCTTGCCACTGTGACAAGTAAGTGAACCGCCGCTACTTTCAGCTGCTTTGCCGCAAACATCCGCTTTGTCAGCGACCTCAGCCTCTCATACTGTACAACTTCAGATAATAAAGCAAGACTTTGCCCTTGTTTTGGGGGGTTAAAACGCAGAATTGCAGGCTATGGGTCCTTCCTCTTCTAGCTTAAACTCTGTTTGTTTTGTTGTTCTTGTTTTTTTCTAGATGATAAGACACGGGAAAGTGTATTGAAGCAGAGGGAAACCTGAGCCTCTCCACCCTCCCCAAACAAGCATGTGACAAACGGGCTCCAGTGTGACCAAAGACTTGGTTGCAGCCAAAATGCCTCGTCTGGATGAAGTGGCCAACATTGCCCTCAGGGTGCCCAGCATTCTGGTTCTGGACCTGCTGTACAAATGTGACATCGAGGGTCTCACCGAAAACATCAAGGCTAAAAACGAGGACATGCTCTTCAAATACAAATATGTCATCTGGAACGTGTTCTACCTTGGTAAGTACGGCTTTATCCATCAGTTTTAACAAATCGCGCCTGTCCGTGCGGAAGGAAAGCCTCCCCGCGGCATTATGCTGCCACCACCGTGTTTCACCGCGGAGGCGGTACGCTCGCCTCAATGTTTGATTCTGAGCTCATCTGCAGAGCATCTTTTCAATCAGGGCTGAAGCGATTAATCGTGATTAATCGATTGTTGCAATAATCGTCAACTAATTTAGTAATGGATTAATGGTTAACTGGAGTATGCAGACTTGAAAAGAGGCCCTTTGCCGAAAGAACATATTCACAACAGAAATTAAGAAAAAAAACAGTACATAAAGTATGGAAATATTTTGCTTTATGACAAAATAAAATAAATTTGACCAAACACTCTGGAAATACATGAAAACTAAACGGAAAACTATTTAAAAAGTTGTCTACGTCGTTCCCGAACGTCTTAGCAGATGGAAATAATTTGAGTAATCTTAGCTCACCTAAAACAGGAAAAGTTTGTCCTGATGAAATGTCATAATAAAAGGAACCGAATGGATCCATTTTCTTGTTTTGGACGTGCTGCACCTGAAAGGGTTCAGCCTCTCTGTCCTCGGTTTTAGTGAATCTGTTGAAACTTGACTTCTGTGCCCGTCTCTGTCTCCCAGCTCACCTGACAAACCTGGTCGTGCTAATCCTGCCGCTGAGACACATCGTTACGCTCTACCTTCATGTCCTCGTTGCCCTCCTTCTGTACATGGGGCATCAGATTTCCAAGTGAGTTTTTACATCCTATTTTCTCCAAAACGTCAGGATGTCAGGAACCACTCTCATTACCCCAAAAAAAAAACAGTTTGTTTGTACAGTTTTTCACTATAAAGTATTCTCCCTAAAGTGAATGAGGTCATACTATGAGTTAGCCAAAACTTTCTTTAGCTAATTGTGGCTATGCTACTCTATGTATTATCATAATCGCTCTGCTTCACGTTTATTCTTTAATATGAATACAGGAGTCAGTCCAGAAGTGGGGAAAAAAATATTTCATGAAGGTTTGGAAGCAGACGTTGATGTAGCTTTAGGCTGGGCATCACTCGCTTGCTAGCTAAGCTTTTGGTTGACACCAGTGGGATATCCTGTAATAGGGTCACGCTATTTCTTCATCTCTTCGTTTCCCGTTTCTTTTCCAGGGATTATGTCCGAGAGGAGGTGCAGCTGGGATATGAAGGAGCGGTCTATCTCGATTCTTTGGCCTTTAATAGATTCGTCTCTGCCATGACTAGTGAGTATTTGAGCCAAGCTGACTCTAAATGTTTCTACATGCTTCCCCTTTTGTTTCGGTTGGTTAGGCGTTTCCAGTGGTAGGGGTGCTAAAACGTCTTATTTTTGTAGCAAGACCCGTTTTTTTTGTGTGTTTTTTTTTTATGCGACTGCTTTTAAAATATTTATGTCGGGAATTAAACATTTTCAAGACAATTTGAAGAACTGCTACTAAAAGCCGCTTTTACTAATCGCAGCTAATTCCTCGGTAAACGTGAACTTTTAGAAAAAGCGTTTTCTCGCACAGACTCCTGTTGCTTTGTACCGCAGCAGGAACCACGCCCTGTTCCGTAAGCGATTAATCAGATTAATCGTGAAGAATTGATTATTGAAATCATCGTCAGCTAATTTAGTAGCTGCTTACTTGTTAAAAGAAATCGAGAATTGATCAATAAAATAATCGCTAGGCGCAGCCCTGTTTTCAGCTAATTCTCGTTTTTGTGCATAATGAGCCAAGGAAAACTTTTCCTTATGTCCTTCACGTCTTAAAATAAACTTAATTTTGTTTTCATTTTTATTTCTTTAACAGGGAGTTTATGTGTTTGTCTGAAAAGGGCGACTGGAGCAGATTTTTTCTCAGTAGTTAAAGTGTTAAGACAGAAGGGGAAAACAACTTTACTACAGCTACAAAAAAAAAAAAAAAAAAAAAGAACAATATGATCCAAAATAAGTGGTTTGCTTTTTCTATTTCCCCAACTACAGGTCAGATCATCCTCAGCACGCTCTGTGCCTTCCTGATGAAGACCAGAAAGGTGTGGCTATTCTCCACTCACATGCTCCCCCTGCTGGCCCGACTCTTCGCCGTCCCTAATGCCACGCTGCTGACCGTCAACACTTTCTCCATGGGCCTGACGGTGGCAGGGATCGGCCTCTTTCTCCTCGCCAACCTGTTTGTGCCATATCGCCTGGCGAGGGCCGCCTACTCAGAGCTGCTCCACTTGGAGGTATTCCTTCCCCGAAGCCGTAGAGGCGCAAAAACCTCGGTCCGAACGGTTATTTTGCGTCTTGATGCTAAATTAAAACGCCGGTTGTTTTTTGCAGACTTTTTCTTTTGTTTTATAACATTTTTTATGTATTAATTCACCAATTGGTGCATACAAGACAAGCATTACAGTCTAACAAACAGAGGTATGGTTTTCCATTGACTAAATAATTACACAATTTGACAAGTTGAAAATAAATTAGCATCGTGGACACATGTCAATTCCCCCCCAAAAATTATTTTTCGCTATCAAGTTTTGCTTTGTTTTGTTTTTTTTGGCTTTATCAAAATTGGTATATTTGGCGAAACTGCAGCTTTGGCAGATTTTGCAAAAAAAAAACTGCCAAATGTGGAAAACACTTCTCCACATCTGGCTGCAACATCTGGCTGCAACATCTGGCTCTGTTGCAGCCAGATGTTGAAGCCGGCGGAAACTACGAGCAAAAAGAAAACAGAAACTAGCCGAAGTATCGTGTTTTTTAACAACTTGTGACATGGCACGTGATTTTTATCCATTTCTTATTGAATGGAAACACCTCGACTGTAAATTGTATTTTATTTATTTTTTGACATTAGAGGAATATCGACAAATTTTTACGCAGGCTTGCAATGGAAACGCAGCTACTTGAAAGCCTTTCAGGTATCTTTTCATGCTCCGCCCCGTCATCACCGGGGGCCTCCTGTCTCCTAGGTGATGGAGCTGTACAGACTCCTGGCGTTGGGGATCTCTCTGTGGAACCAGTTCGCTGTTCCGGCCCTGTTCAGTGTCTTCTGGTTCGTTCTGTTCGTCGTCCAGCTGTGCTCGAACGCCATGTCCTCCAGCCCCTCCGCGACGTATCAGGGAATCTTGTTCTTTTTGCTCACTAGGTGCGTTTATTCCTTGATTTTTGCATTTACGCTGCTCTCTTTTTTTGTGTGTGTGTGTGTGTGCCTATTTTCTCTTTAATTCATTGTCGTTTTGTTGCGTGTTTGCTGAACCACGCAGCGTGTCGGAATGTTGCGCCACGCCGTACTCTCTGTTGGGCCTCACCTTCGTGGTGTCCTATCTGGCTCTGGGACTTCTCAACCTGTGCAAGTTTTACCTGGGAGGTTACGCTGCGGTGCAGAACGAGAACGTCATGCACAGGTGAGACGCCGTCCGCCGACTTCCTGACCGTTCTCGCTTTCTGGTCACATCAAGCCACAGTTTGAATTATTTGAAACGTCACGGATGCTGGACCGTGTGTCAAATGGTAGCGTTTATTCCACCAGGTGTTTTAAGACCCGATTCAGTTACAGACAGGTTTTGTGATTGTTTTTGGGGGGTTTTTAGCAGTAGAAATCACTAATTTTGTGTTGCTACTTCGGAAGTATTTCCAGGGAATTTTGCAATATGTTTTCCTTATTAAATCAAGAAATACTGCCACCTGCAGGTGGGAGCCAGCAGTCAGTAAATGTAATGCTTTTTGACAATTTTTGCTGGTGAATTTGCAACACACTCACAGTTGTGCGACGCTGTGATAACGTCCGCAAATTTCTTGATTTTGGTTGACAGTTTTTTTCAGTTGTGGAATCGTGACAAACTGGAGGGACTGATTAGGCTGTTATTAAAATCCACTCCGAGTCATCAGACGGAATTCTTTAACTCAGTATGCAAATAAACATAAAACAAAAATCGCATTGGGGAACAAATTGTGTCCTTTGCCACTACGGGGCAACGTTGAGCAGTCAGGTCAGACAGCATGGAAAACATCCCAACATGTTGGCTCTGTTACCTGGAGTTGAAACACGTTTTTTTTTTTTCTCTCACTGCCTAAAGTTGAATCAAAGTTTTCTTGTTTTAGTTTAGTTAGAACTTCCTAAATTATTTGTTATTTTTTAATTTAAAAGTTTACATACGTTTGGTCAATGTCAGGGATAATTGTGTTTTACAATTTGAACTTATCTAACCTTTTGGGCTTCCGTCCCGGATACTCACCAAATGTTTGTAAGCTTTCGAATTTGAGGAAATGTGCAAAAAAAAAAAAAACTATGAAAGAAAATAAATAAATTTCTCGCCAAGTTTTTAGCAAAATAGAAATAATTTTGGTATGTCTAACAAGGCTAAGTTTGATCTGATTTATCTTCAAACGGTGAGGAAAAAAACTGTCATTTTTTTGAGTATTTTTGACTGTATCCTCATGTCAAATAACAAAACGCCCCACCACCTCATTTGATTTTGACCTTTTGTTCCAGAACGTTTTGTGCAAAACTATGAAGATTTCTTCACAAAATGTTTTTCTCAATTAAAAAAAAAAAAAAAATTAAATTGAACCAAAACTATTTTGCCTTCTCCTTGTGCTCGTTTCGTCAGAGGCGTGACCGAGGGAGTCACTCTGCTGCTGCTCGCCCTGCAGACAGGCCTGCTGGACATGCAGGCTCTGCAGCGCACCTTCCTCCTCAGCATCATCCTCTTCATTGTGCTGACTTCAACCTTGCAGTCAATGATAGAAATAACAGATCCCATCATTCTAGCCCTGGGCGCGTCACGCAACAGGTACCAACCGCTCAGCGAATTTCACGTTCTGCGCAAGTGAGTCAGAGCTGAGAAAAAGTTGTGAACTATATATATATATTTTTTTTTTTCTTCTGTCTGCTGCTGTTCTTTGGTTTTTAGAAGTTTGTGGAAGCACTTCCGTGGCCTCAGCATGTGTCTGCTTCTGCTGGTTTTCCCGGTGTTCATGGCTTATAAAATCTCCCAGTTTTTCCACATGGACTTCTGGCTCCTCATACTGGTTTCCAGCTGCATGCTGACCTCCCTCCAGGTCTGTTTGTCGTCGTGTCATATAAAAATAACTGAGACGCATTGCTTTAAATCGCGTGCATTGTTGTTATTCATGAGGACGAAACTTTTTGAAACATGGTCCCTCTGTATTACGTAGGATAATATCCTACTTTGTTTTTTGCGCCGTGTATTTTCTTTTGAAGTTACAGAATTTGACGTTCCTGCAGAAATTTTACTTCATTATACAGTTGGCGTGGAGGCTGGATGCAAACTCTGTTTGTCCATGTTTCCATGTTGGTTACTGTTTCCCTCTTAGCTTGTTTGTTTTGCTTTTTTTTTTCAGCAGCCCAACATCAGTAACCTGAATCCCTGCTGGACGTAGCTCCATATTTTTCCTCTTTCCGTTGTTGGGTTCAGGTTTACAGCTCACAGTCGTCTGGCTCAGCAGTTATATTCGGCTCCATGCGCTTGATAAAATGATCAAAGCGTCATTTTAAAGACGCGTGCCGTCACGCCACGAGTCACTTCAAGCTAATCAGACAGCAGCTACACTCAGATACTCTCACCTACATTTGGCTCAGACACTGGGAGAAAAATGTGCAGTTTATTGTCGTGGCTAAACATAGCAATGGACGTTTAACCATTGATTTGATTATGAATCTTATGAGTCGCTGTTCTCAGATACCAGCGTCTGATTAAACGGACAGAAAGCACAACAGTCAACAGAGGAACTTGGTGAAGGAACGCATTTTCTTGCTTAAGAAAACAACAGCACTGACTTTCTGCTAGAGCTTGTTTTGGTTTTCTGGCCAAGTCAGACTCCTCAATGTGTCACCAGAAAATAAACAACAGTAGCACTTTGAGTTATAAGAGTAATATTTAATTTAAAAACTGCTTGAAATGCCAGACTTTGACTCTTCCTAAACCCCTTGTAACCCTGGAATAAACAGAGTCGAATGGGATTTGGATAGACGGTACTAAAAGCCCTTCCTATATTGGGTTGGGGTACCAATATTTATAAACGTATTCTTGTTTGACTGCTAATGAGCAAACACACACTTTTACACTCCCAAACATTCACACATACGACGCATGCTTCTCATTCCTGCAGACTTTGAAAGCACAACAAATATTTAAAATGAAATAAAAAGAAGAAAAGGAGTAAAAAAAAACCCCCCCAAAAAAACTGCTGACTTGCGTGTTTTAATCGTTCCTAATAAACGATGACGGCGACGATTCTTGCCCAGGTCACAGGCACCATGCTGATCTACTGCCTCTTCATGGTGGAGCTGTTCCGCAGCGACCCGATCGAGAGCCTGGACGAGGTCATCTACTGGGTGAACGCCATCAGCAGGGTGCTGGAGTTCCTGGTGGCGCTGTGCGTGGTGGCCTACGGCACCTGGGAGTCGCTGTTCGGCGAGTGGAGCTGGATGGGCGCCTCCGTCATCATCATCCACTCGTACTTCAACGTGTGGCTCCGAGCCCAGTCCGGCTGGAAGAGCTTCCTGCTCCGGCGGGAAGCGGCGAAAAAGATCAACTCCCTGCCCAGAGCCACGGCGGAGCAGCTGGACCAGCACAACGACGTCTGCTCCATCTGCTTCCAGGTGTGTCGCTCGTTCCACCAGGGGCGATCGCTGCAGTGCCGCTGAAATGGGATTTTGAATAATGATATGTACTGTAATATGCCGTGATCTCAGTCAGCCGTGGATCACAGCGTTCAATGACGACAATTTCTCCAAGTGAAGGATCTCAGTAAAAGTCATTTAACCACATTTTAAACTGAGGAACCTCGTTAGTTTTCCACAATCGTAATATTACTGTCTTAGCTATAAGCTTTCCATACACCACAGTCGTTTGCATTGAAATAATAAGTGAACTTCGAAAGATTTTTAACTCAAAAACACGACTGGCCGCTCAATGAATGACTTCCCCTGCAACCAACCTCTGGGCTTAGCAGGTTTTCTGGGGGAAACCTTGCATATTGTTCTAACACTATGTAGTTTAAGTGCAATTGATTTACTGAGTGTGAAAAATCTGTAAAAATATCAGATTTATTATTTTCTGACCAGTTAAGTCAGCAGTCAATTTCTTTTCTAAAAACTAATATACTCATTCAGTTCTGATTATTATTTCTTTATTTACCAGTTTAATGCAATTTTGGAGATTTTAAACTGAGTAAATAATTCAGAGATTAAAATCGGTCACTTAAGTTTTCACAAAACGGCTACAGTGGTCGGACTGGGTGAAAGAAATGTTTAAAAAAAAAAAATCCCAAGTGGACAAAGTATTTAAAACGTCAATGAATCGTGTCCACTGGAGCATAGTTGCAAAACGGAGACTGGAACGGAGTTCTGGTCCGTTCTGGCTTCAGGTCCGCTCTGCAAACAAACAGCAGTAGTACGAAATGCGTCACGCCGTGTGGGGCTTTTGAGACACGTTCTTCCTGTTTTTCCAGCTTGACTCCACCTTCTTTAGTTCACGCTTTTGTTTTGTTTATTTGCAACACTGTAAGTACAGGTGGAAATCTAAATGTATAATATGAATCGAGGTGGGAAAAAATGACAACAACAACAAAAAAAAAGCTCATTCAAAATTAGCAAAGAGGCCATGGATGGCAACAAAATTATCAGAAAAATGTCATTGACAGTGGATGAGAGCAAGCTGGCTCACATGTTGTAAAATTAATAAAAATAAAATTATGGAACACCCTGTTTTGGAAAAACAGTCTTTAATCAGAAGCGACTTCAAATTGCAGACTGCTACAGGTGCCAGCATATATCACCATCTATACCAGCTCTGAAGAATTCAAATTAATATAGGTTATGACATTTAATTTCCCTTTGGGGATCAATAAAGTATTTCTAAATTTCTTTTAAAACCAGATTCGTCTTTCTCTACAGGAAATGAGCTCTGCCGTCATCACGTACTGCGGCCATTTCTTCCATGGCAACTGTCTCCGCAAGTGGCTGTACGTGCAGGAAACGTGTCCTTTGTGCCACCAGACAGTCCGACCGACACCGGCGGATCAAAGCCCGGCTCCGGGGGACGACGGCCCGGCCCCCGAGGGGGACCTGGGGCCGGGTCCGCTCGCACAAGAAGGAGAGCAGGACCTGGAAAGGCCGAGCGATGAGGGAAACCCGGATCTCGCCCGGCAACAGGCGGAGAAGGAGAGCGAGAGCGAAGACCGGCCGTCTGAGCCTGAAAGCTTAGTCGTCCGAGATTTTGCGAGATCCGACGGTGAACTGGGCGTTAGGTTTAGTTCCCAGAACCGACTGGGAAGAACTTCTGAGGACTGTTGCAGCCCTTTTGAGGTGAACAGCACAGCCTCATCCTCGCGGACAGATGTTGAAGCCGTGAGCGAGAACCAAACGCTCTCCGAGTTAACGGTACCCCACGATTTTGCGTACTATCCCAATCGTGACAGGACGTCTGAATCGAGCCACAGCCTTCAATCACACGAGGGAAACGTTTGTGATGAAAATCAGAAGCTCGTCTCAGGTGGCGCGAGTCTCGTTGGCGCCCCAACGTCTCTCGTATCATGTAATCAAAACTCTGCCGACTCCGTGACGAGTTGTCACAGTTTCGGCACGCATTCAGATGTGATCCTCAAGCCGCCGTCCTCGGGTACCACAGACTCCCATACGACGGCGGCCAACTGCGCTCCATCTGTGTCTTGATGGGTTTGAAGTCCAATTTTCCTTATTGGGCTTGATTATCAAACGCATCTGCCTTCTCTATGTGAATCAATTATATAAAAAGCCTCAAATATCTCTTGTATGGAATGTTCTTCACACTAGCAAAAAAAAAAAATATACGAGTATTGGACCTATTTGGGTAGACTTACCGTACAATTGTAAAGCAGGAAATTATTACAATAACTGTCTTGAACTATAAAAAAAAATCATCTTGAAATAATATTTTGTCTTTACCGTTCATTCCACTTTTATCACCCAATGTTAATTGATTAGTCTATTAGTTAATTAGTTTATTGATTAGTAATGCAGTTTACAAACTCACTTTGATAACCTTTTTTTTTTTCCTAAAATGTGAACCATTTAGAACAAGTACATCTCAATAAATGAAAATGTGATTAAAAAATCCTAACAGTAATTACTTCAAAAACAAAGTAAAACTCAACAGATGCACAAAGCAGTCATTAGTTTTATGTCTCAACCTCGAGATGAATTTTAATGAGGGGTTTTATGTGATGGTGGTTGAAAGGAAAACGTGACATGAGGACATTTTTGCCCTTCAACAAAAATGTGTGTCAAGACTTTGTTTAAGCCCTATCCGCTGCAACTGACTGAAACGTTGTCCCAACTTTTATATGTCTTCTTCTTCTTCCAAACAGCGACTCGGGAAACCCAAACACGAAGCATCACACGTCGATTCATATTTTTGGTGCGTTTATAAAGGGTCAGATTTCACGACCGCTCTGACTAGTTGAGTTTTCCTGTGGGCTTGCACCCAATTTGCCATCATATCCGCTGCGTCACGCGCGGTTAGGACCGCCTCCCGTCGTCATAAAGCTTCACTATATGTAGACAGCCGCTAGTTACCTAACAGCGTCGACCGAAACCAAAACGAGAGGAGCGCAGTCGACTAACGATAATTTTTTTTTTTTTTAAATTGTCACCGGCACTTATTTAGTTTCAAACGAGGGTACCAAGAGTCTCGTATAAGTAACTGTCGCTGCGCGAAAAAGGAGAAGAGAGCGTAACATCTGGTGTTTGAACTCCGCGCATACGTAGTTTTAGCACGCTAGCTAGCTAGCCAGCTAACTGCGCTAGCTAAAGAAGAAAGGCCGTCGAGTTGACCCAGCGTCAGTTATTCCAACTGAACGAATCGCCCTGGCAGATTACAGCTGACGTTCAGTAGCTGGACCGCAAAACCTTCGCCCTAAAGACGAGAACACCGAGAAAGGATGGCTCTGAAAAGGATTCACAAGGTAAGACACCGTCGTTAAAATGTTAGCTCGTCGCGTTAGCCGGGCTAGCCACCCACAATGCAGCCGTATCCTGTGAAACCAGGCGGTGATGCGTGTTCGAGGAAGCGTCAACTTCACAATCCTTTCACGTACGCCACTTGGGTGAATTTTGAGTTTAGTCAGTCGCCGGTTTGCGTCGCTTCTTCTAAACTTCGCCCTTACCGGCTAGCACTGACGTACGTCGGTTAAGGTTTATTCGCCGAACACCATTGTTTCAGTTACAGGCTAACTTTGTTCGTCGAGACGGGTTGACAACAAGATGTCGCGTAGTTGTCACAGTTCTTCATACCTTCACACACAACGCGCGGTTTCGGGCCCTCTGGTCGCCCGGAGCTCGTGTTGAAAGTGCGGCAGTTGAGATACTCGGACTCATGACTCATTTTCTTTTCTTTTCCTTTTTTTTCCCCCCTTTTTTTCTAACTTTCTGAATCCGTCTTTGTACTCTACGCCGGGTGAAATTCAACATTTCCTGGGAATTTCCTCGTACTCATTTCCTTACATTTACATTTCACGTCGAGCTGTTAAATTGGACACTCGCACTAAAAGTGTTGTCAGGTCGGCTCGGTTTCTTCACTCTAGATTATTCCTTCAAGGAAATCCCTTAACTTGTTTGTGAAATGGTGTCTGAAGGCCGGGGTGGGGCAATGCTTCCACCTCACTCCAAAATAGCTGTATACCCATAAATAACAGGGTAGCTTTTACAGCACGTACATGGGGCGAATTTTCCAGTTTACGGTGTAAGATGATGGTAGGTGGTCCACAGATGCAACTGGAGAACAGAAAGGGGATCAACAGTGTCAGTGGATTCTGGCGAAAAGGACATTTTGACACTTAGGATTTTAAAATCTCAATTCCTTACACTGCTTTTAAATAATATCGACTCATCACTGTCAGCTAATTAGTTGTTTTAACTATATATATATTTTTAATTATTATTATAGGAACTTAATGACCTGGCTCGTGACCCTCCAGCACAGTGCTCAGCTGGCCCAGTGGGTGATGACAGTAAGTCGTTTTATTATTATTTTTTTTCATTTCAACCAAACTATTTTTCAAAAGAACCTATTAATTTACTACTGTAATATGATTTGTAAAGATGTACAGATTTGACTTATCCTGACTTGCTGTTGTTGCTCCTCGGCTGTATTTTTCTTTTTTTTTATTTTATTTGTTTTTTTTTGTAGGTTCTTTGATTTTTGCTTGAATTTGAAAGAAAATTGAGAGGGGGGGAAAAAATCAAAATGAAGTGGATCAGAAAACATGGCTGTGGGAATATGTAGTAATTGATTAAAATGCTCAAATTGCCCTTTGTCAAATTTAAAAGTGTAAGAAAAGTCACCATTTGGATTGGTTGATGAAAACAAAATGTACAAATTCTAGCCTCCCAGGTATGAAATATATTTTACAGAGTTACCCAGCGAGAGGGAACATAAACATTTGCTGCCAGGAAGCTATCAGATATCTCTGGCTGAATACTTCCCGTCAGAGCACATACCTGTGACCTTTCACCATTTTCTAATGTTTTGCTTTCTGTTCTCCACAGTGTTTCACTGGCAGGCCACAATCATGGGACCAGTAAGTATTTTATGACATAATAGTTGCGCACCAGCATAAACCGGAATGGCGTTCTTGAACGTGTCCGTAAGATAAAGGTCAAAATTTGACTTGAAAATGTTAGAGAGCCGCGTTCAGGAAGTGCTGATGAATCCCTTTCTAAAGCAAAAACTGTGTCCATGTTGTTTCAGAGCGACAGTCCATATCAGGGAGGAGTTTTCTTCTTGACAATTCATTTTCCAACAGACTACCCCTTCAAACCACCCAAGGTGAGACGACACACTCAATAAAACTACAACTCTAGAACACACGGTCGCGGTGAAAATGATAAAAAAATTTCATGGGGGGAAAGTTACTGTCCCTATGATTTTTTTTTTTTCTTAATCGTTCCATCAAAAACAGCTGTTGTAAATCAAACAGGTTTTTATATCATTTGTTTGTTTGGAAACCTGTGACGCACCACCTGAAGCAGGCCGTCGCCTCTGGAGAAGAATTTCAAATATGTAACAAACGTGTGCAGCTTTGCCTTATCTAACGTATATGTTTTTGTGTTTTTCTTTCCTCTTTCCCTTCAGGTTGCATTCACAACAAGAATTTACCACCCAAATATTAACAGTAACGGCAGTATCTGTCTGGATATTCTCAGATCACAGTGGTCTCCAGCACTTACTATTTCTAAAGGTACGAATATTCATGTGACTCAAGTGGTGAAATTTGTTTGTTTTATATATATATATATATATATATAACACACACACATATTAAGTCTTAATCTTGTCAAAACAGAAATTTGTAGGTTTTTTGTTTGTTTTTTTTTTCCAGTTCTTCTCTCCATTTGCTCACTCCTATGTGACCCAAACCCCGACGACCCCCTAGTGCCAGAGATCGCACGAATCTACAAAACAGATAGTCAGAAGTAAGTAAACATGTTGAATAAACATGAAAATGAGCCAGTTGTATATCTGGGTAACGGTCATTTCAGCTACATGTGTATATATACAAACTATATTTGACTTTTTATATATATAGTTATAACTTTAAAATGGCTGGGATCTGTTATATAATGTGGTTTCACTTTGTTAGGTACAATAAACTAGCTCAGGAGTGGACAACAAAATATGCCATGCTTTAGGGTAAGGTGAAGGGCTGGAGCTGCATCTTGGCTGCTGCTATGAGACTGGATGTGCTGCCATGCTCTGACCTCACTGGCCTAACCAGAGGCTTGTGTCTGTGTTTATAAAAGGGGAAAAAAAAATGTATTGGTCAAATTGTTCCATAAGATATACAGGAACCCATTTGTTGGTCTTTAGGTTTTGATTTATGCTTAAAGATTTAACCCGTAATTAAAAAAAATTTTTTTTTTTTTTTTTTTATTTTGACACTGAGACACAAGATCATTCGGCAATAACATAATTTCTATATTGCTACGGAAACGTGGTCAATCTCAATAGATAATACGTCTGATAGGATATTCAATAATTTCACCAAACTCCGATCCGGAACGGCAGATCCAGATCAGACGAAAGGTTTTAGCCATAGGTGATTGGTGTCAACTAACTCACTCTTTTGTTACCTAGCAACAATGAGCTGAGTAACTTGCGCAGCAGTTTAAGTTTCCTCTCAGAACCACTTAAAAAACCCAGCATGGAGTGAAAACTGGCTAAAAGAAGAAATGTTCCACCACCATTTCATACATTTGGAACAAAAAACCTAATCAATAATAATGATCAACTGATATGGAACGCTTGTATCATAATACGTTTTTCAACAGCCATATTGTCCAGCCCAAAGATGCACCAATCAGATTTTTTGGGCCAGGTTTTGCTGATACTAATATTGTTTTTGTTTTTTTCTCCTCCATTATTATTATTTTGATCTCATCTGTCATATAAGAAAGACATTCAAACTTGTTTACAGCTTTTAGTTATGGAGTTGAACAGTCTTTGGCATCTACTAATAGTGATTGACGCAGCCAAAAGCAGTGTACATATATTTATCTTATCTCTTAAGATTTCCAAAAGGTGTCCAGCATGTTGTAACTCAAACATGTTGGACATTAAGACAGATAAATCTGATGGCAGAAAACTTTAATATTAGTCACCCAAGCTAAAGTGTCTTGTACATCAGTGTTGCCTGGTAGCAATTGCTTATGATGCATTCAATGATCGGGAAAAAAAAATCCAATTTTTGAGTTTCCAGGCAGGCGACAGCTGAATCGTTGGTGCGTCTGTATTTATCTGTGACATACAGGCATCTTTTTCCATATATGGATGAAAAGTGTACTAAAATTGACTTCCATCATAACGATTTGTATTTTAACAAAATATGGAACAGGGTATGTGTGCATGTGAAAGATTACTAACTTCAGCATGAACATAATGTCTCTCTAAAGTCTCCATTTCTGTAAATGGAGACGATCCCTGATAAGAGAGTGAGTACCGTAGGACATGTTTTTGACCTGAAGGTGCATGACGTGTTTAAAGAAATCTAAAGCTACACGACAACCTCGCCGCCGAATCTGAAGTATTGGTATTGATCATTAACCACCGTCTTTCTCCTCACAGATACATAAAAATGGCAAAAGAATGGACACAGAAGTACGCAATGTGATGACATCGTTTGAAGAGCAGGTGGAAGTCGTTTCTGGTTCACACTTAAAATTACGGGATTCAGTTGTTTTTTTTTTTTTTTTCTTTTTCACTGTATTTTTGGTTAATCAATGCATTTTACCTCCCCTCTTTTATTTTTTCTTTTCTATTTCGTTTTCCCACCTGCACGCTCATAAGAAGATAGTGTTTTCTCTGTAGGTCATGCCAGTTTCTGTCCAATTGTGACTCCTTTTTGAGTTGAACAGAAGGAAAAAAAAAAAAAAAAATGCAACACCCGCCTGAGAGCGCTCGACACATTGTAATAATTTCCACACTTCAAAACTCCGACGCAGCTGTTCTCTCCTGAAACGTGCTGAAAAATCAATCTCGCGACGCTCTCTCCAATTCGTCACCCCTCTGGATTTTTGTCTCGGATCGCTGCATTTCTCTCGTTTCCAAAAATCCTTTTTCCTTTTTTTTTGTTTTTTCGTTTTTTGAGCTCGCAGTATCTTCAAAATTTCAGGGTTGTTTTTTTTTTTTTTTCCCTAATTGGTGTAATTCTGCATTTTATCAGATAGCAGAATTTGAGTGTGAAGGAACTGGTTGCATCTCAGAAACTGAGGTGACATCAGTAGGTTTCTCTGATCAGTAGTGTAGGAATCTGTTATCTGATAAGTGTATCTTATTCCACTGTCAAAGTGTACAGAGAAGCAGAGCACCATATATCAATGTTAAGGAAACAAATATAAGAAGTTCAATGTTGTATTTTATGCATGTTAATAAAGGTAGGCTATTATATCTGATGTTTCTGCAAATTAAGTGAATTGTAAGGTGGGAACAGTTGGGAGGGGAAAAAAATTTGGTTCTTCACAAATGCTTTCCATTTCTTTTTTTTTTTTTTTTTTTTTCTTCTGTTATCTAGAAGCCAGTAGATGAGCATTTTTCTTTTCTTTTCATTTTTATGCCCACTCAAACACTGTCTTCTTGTAGCCCTGACATATTGATGCAAAGCTCAAGGGTTGATGATCAACTCGTAGCTCTGTTTCTTTTTAGTTTTCCCTTCAATAAAGTTTCTCCAAACTATATTCTTTTGATGCTGTTTTTCGTCAATGGGAAATGACAACAAAAAAAAAATTGTAATGTTTGCTCAGTTCAACGCTGTGGGTAAAAATCTGTGGAACTAACTGCAATAAAGTGGTTTGATTACAAATAGGATGAATACATTGTGATCAGTCTGAATGATTCCATAGAAAACACACACAAAAAAAATTATGAATGGAAGCATATTTTTCATCTAGTGCTGAAAGTACCCATTTAATCGATTAATATATTCATAAACTGGACAAAATGTAGACTGAAACACGCCTGTAGCAGACAGTTGTCACCATGACTTGTCTGAAAATGCTGCCTTCTGATTGGTGGAGCTGTACAATAGTCTTAACAAGCTTTTAGCCCCGCCCACTCAATGGGCGGAGCGAAAGTTTTTTTTATTTGCACCAGTTTAACGCAACTTACGTAGTTTTTCATATTGTCAAAATTCTAGTTTTAAAAGTGCGACATTGGTATTGTTGTTGTTTTTAGTGTGACGGCCTTTTTTTGTGCTTAAAACAAAACGCTTGTTTTCGCTCTACTCCGCCATCAGCTGACTGTCACAGCTTTTTGTCACGTGACGAACACGGAAGAGCTCTTCCTATATCACCGGCCAACCAGTCATGGGCGTGTAAACTCTGCCTCCATGGCGCGGGTTTGGACTCCTGTGAGCTGGGCTGTGCTGTGGCTGGTTGTCGGAGTTCTGTCTTCAGCGGAGGAGCAGCGACTGGAGCTGAGTCTGAACGGGAAGTGGAGGCTCGCGAACTCCAACGGGTCGCTGCTTCTGCCTGCGGAGGTTCCTGGCTGCGTCCACTCCGCCCTGCTGCGGCAGCAGCTCATCCAGGTAGGAAGGGAAATGTTACCGAGTACCATGAACTTTCAGTCGATATAAATTGACATGCTAATAATTCATTATCTGGGCAGCAAAGATGATATTCCACTGTTTGCATGTTGCGAGGGGTGGTGGGTTGGCAAAGCACTGCTGATCCATGTCATTTGCTTTTGCTGCTCCTCGAAACAGAGATGGGACACGATCAGACTTAATAGAAATTTCTAATTGGTAATCTATGACTTTTTTGTCGCCTCGATGAGACACGGAGAGTTTATGTAAAAAAAAAACGTAGCGACCTCTGACCTTCTTTTGAAGCAAAATGTTACTTCATGGTGTTTAAATGTGAACATGTTTGAATTAATAATTAATAATAAAAGATGCCATTTCATTGCTTCTTTATTTGAAAATAAAGAGAAATGCAAAACCTTTGTTAAAAGATGATGGAGGCATTTTTCTACTGTGAGGTTTTGATATTTATGGAAAATTATGTTTCAAGAAAAGCAGGTTTCTAAATGTATCTAAAAATGATTACTGATGAATTCAACGCAATTATTCCACGACAAACTATTAGCAAAAGTATCCAAATACAAAATAATACTACATCAAAACAAAGTGCATTTTCTTAACTTTACAGTTTTTATTTGTTTAAACTGTCACAGAGAGATGGTAACAAACGCTCACTGTGTGCTTTAGCTCACACATTTTCAGCATTTGTGTGCGAGTTGCAGAGAAAAATCTTTTTTTTTTTTTTGATTGTCGATTTCAAATAAAATCGTGCTTCGTTTCTGAATTCTAGGACCCATATTTCAGGTTTAACGATGTTTTGTACCGATGGATCGCCCTCGACAACTGGACGTACACGACCACGTTCGCCGCGTCTCCTCAGATACGGTGGGTGTTCTCGTTTGTCATGTCGTCGCTCGGCTTTTATGACCCGTTTGTTCCTTCTCCCCTACATCAGGGTCAAGCAGAAGGCGCTGCTCGTCTTCGACGGCGTGGACACGGTCGCGTCCATCTCTCTGAACGGGATCGGCCTGGGGAAGACGGACAACATGTTTCGCAGATACGTGAGTTCGGCTCGAAAGGGAGTAGTGTGGGGGGGTTCGGTGTCGATTTGTGCCAGTGTGCCGTCTCTTTAAAACTCTTTCTCCTTTGTGTGGAGAGCAGGACTTCTCCGTCGGAGAGCTGCTGAGAGACGGCGAGAACGTTCTGGAAGTGGCTTTCCTTTCTCCGGTCCTGTACGCCGCGGCGCGGAGGAACGCTCACTCTGCCTACGCCGTTCCTCCTGAATGTCCGCCAGACGTCCAGAAAGGCGAATGTCACGTCAATTTCATCCGAAAAGTAAGACGGAAATGTGCTTTTTGCCTTGGATACAAAAACGACTCGTCCCTTTTGGATTGGTTCTGCCAAACTTTGCTTGTGGACAAAAGTTTTCCGTTCTGTCGGATTGAATTGAGCCGCTTCACAGATTCTCCATCCGATGTGGGTCTGGACTTCTGACCGGATCATTGCGTCTTTGTTGTTGGGCCGCAACTAATGATTATTTAAGCAATCAGCTGTTCTGACGATTGTTCAGGTGAAAAGATCAGAAATTCATTGAAAAAAAGTACAAATAAACAAATAGTTTACAATGAGAGTGTAAACATTATTGCATGAAATGCAGCAACATTTACATTTTGCTCAAAGGATGAAACTGAAGCTAAAAAAAATAGTGAAACTCAAACTGTGCGACTTCAGTTGTAAGTTAAGTTCTTTCTTATCAAATCCAAAACAGATTTGTTTGCACAGATCTATCTTAGTTGTTGCTCTGTTATTATGTCACATTTTTTCTGTCTGAAAACTCCAGTTGGCGATCACTCGATTACAGAATGACTTGACGATCGACTCAATCATCGATTGCTCACGATTGATCGTTTCAGCCCTAAGTTGTTGTTTCAATCATTTCTTCGTGCGAAAACGGTTTCAAGTCGACTTTCACCAGCTTTCCTGTTCTGTGTATGAACTAACCCACAGCATGATGCTGCCACCACCGTATGGCACCGCGTTCATTGCTTTGTTCAAGTTGCTCCGCTGTGTCGTTTCATATCTCTGAACTGTTTTCAATCCACAAATCGATGAATCGCTGTCCGTTGGTTTATCGCTCACGCACACAAAAAAAATGCATCTTAAGAATTTCCCTTAAAGTTTGTAGTTCTCACATGAAAGCGTCACTAGTTGAAGGCTGATCTTCATCTCTGTCTTTTGTTAATGCAGGAGCAGAGCTCCTTCAGCTGGGACTGGGGGCCTTCCTTTCCCACCATGGGCCTTTGGAAAGGAGTCCGACTGGAGGCGTTCGACGTCCTGCGGCTTATCCAGCTTTCCTCTCTTCCTCTGTACAGTAAGTTCCGTCTGACGTTCGTCACCGACTCCTTTGCCAGCTCAGAACTGCAAATAAAAAAAAAAAAAGAAGAAGTAGCACGCCGAGTCTGGAAGGAACCTCGTTGGACAATAAATGGGGCCGCTTGTTTCTTTGCTCCGCTCGTCCAGATCGCAGCTCGTCTCAGTGGAGGCTGCAGGTGGAGCTTCTGGTTGACGCAGTTCAGTCGTTCCGCGGCAAAGTGGAAATCTCCGTGTCTGAGCTCAACTCAAAACGGGACGTCCCGACGACGTTCCTCCAGGGAAAGTCCAACTACAACTTCACCTTAAACATCAGCCAGGTGCCCTGCTGAAGCTTTAGAAGTTTTTAGATTCAAATAATCCCCTCTCTTCTCATAATTTTTATTTTTTTTATTTTTTTGTTCTTGTTTTGTCCAGATCAGGGAGGTGAAGCTCTGGTGGCCCAGTGGACTCGGCGATCAGCCCGCCTACCTGCTCACTGTCAGGGCTTTTCTGGGGAAGTTTCTGATCCTGCACAAAGAATCCAAGGTCAGGCTCTTCCGCTGCTTTTCAGACCTGCAGTGCAGCAGCAGGCTGACATTTACTGTACGATCAAACTATCATCTCACCGTCGTGAAAAATTTCAGCATGATTGCAGGAATTTGGATTTATTGTTACAAAAGATAAATTCCAATTAAGGATGTTTGAAAATGGTTATTTCATCTCCTCCTCTGTTTGTTCCCTGAAAGCGTCATTAAATCCATAAATCTGATTAAATGTGGTTACAGTTTAGTAATAAAAAACCCCACTTCTTTATGTAACTAGTTTCCTAGCAAAGCCTGTTTAGTGTTTTTATGATCAGTGTTTGTGTTTTATGGGCTATGATTACATTAACATGGAGTCTCATGCATACATTTGCCCAAAACAAGACTCTAAAGAAGTTTGAAATAATTTTTTACTGTCAATTTTATTGTTATCATAATAAAGATCACAAAATATAAGCTTTGAAGTCTCTAGCGCTAACCCGTACCTCACACACATCCTTCAGGCTTCAAAATCTGAACTTAATAAGTGTCTCACCACATGTTATGTGAGAATCTAAGGACAATTAGCTGCTGGAAGTTATTAGACTTGCAGAATTGAACTTAAAATGATTTTTAAAAAGAAGTAATATCTTCAGTTATGAGCTGAATCTCTGTTGCAGGTGTTTTTTCGCACGGTGGAACTCGTCCAGGAGCCCGTCGTCGGATCTCCGGGCTTGAGCTTCTATTTCCGCGTCAACGGCCGACCTGTCTTTCTCAAAGGGTCCAACTGGATCCCAGCTCACTCCTTCCAGGACCAAGTGACACCGGCGAGGTCAGTCGCTCCTGTTCAGGGAGCTACTTCCGTAAAACTCCTTTTTTGACGCCACGTTCTCGCTGAGATCTCCATCCGATCGTCCTGCAGCCTGAGAAACCTGCTGCAGTCGGCCGTCGACGCCAACATGAACGCGCTACGGGTCTGGGGAGGAGGCGTGTACGAACAGGACCTGTTCTATGACATCTGCGATGAGCTGGGCGTCATGGTAACGTCTGCCGACCGCACAGATCCGTCACAACCAGTCGGTATTAAGACGACAACGTTCAGAAACTGCAGTGTTCAGCATCAGAAACAAGGAGCACATCACTGAAGATCAGAAATGGATCTAATGTCTATAACTTTGTGTCTGGTAACTGTTTTAAAACACGTCTTAAGTTTTAAATGTACATAAAGTAGCGTGTTAATATTACATAATCGGATTCGACCTGTTTGACCTAAAAGCTGCTAGCCCCCTTCCCCCGTCTCTCTGCCCACTTCCTGTCTGATTAAGGTCAAATAAAAGCCACTAGTGCCCAAAGAAATTCTTAAAGGGACAGTACGATGTGTTTTCCAGTCACAAAGTGCCATTTTATTGCGCAATCAAGAAACCCATGTATTATAAAAATGGGTTTATATATAAACTACACAAATGTAAATATTTAAATCTACAAAAATGATTAATTTATATAAATATACATTATATAATTATATGAATTTATATTTCTATAAATTAGACATTAAGCCTTTGTTTCTTGTCGTTTTGGTGGCTACCTTACACATAATAACTCCCAGAGACCGCGGTGGCTTTGTTTAGACGTAAACAAACCGATGACCAGCGGACATTTTTTTATTTATTTATTTATTTATTTTTTTTTTTTTTTGGAATTGAGAGCAGATGTTGCACTGTGTGAGCCCCGCTGTACAAACGGGCCCTGGAAGCATTAAACCCTGTGTGTTTAGGTCTGGCAGGACTTCATGTTCGCCTGTGCCATGTATCCCACCGAAGACGACTTCGTTCAGACGGTGAGAGAAGAGGTGGCCCAGCAGGTGAGGGAACACGGCGACGCAATCCGCTCCCCGTCAGCTTCCCGTCTGCAAACGGGAACGAATGCACGTTCAGGCGCGAAGCTGATCAGAGAAACATCCACGCCGTGGACCGGTGGTGCTCACTGCTTCTGCTGTGCAGGTGCAGCGCCTGAAGTCGCACCCTTCCATTATCATCTGGAGCGGGAACAACGAAAACGAAGCTGCCTTGGCGACGAACTGGTTCAACATCCCAGCTTCCCTAAAGCCGACATACGTGAAGGACTACGTGACTCTTTATGTGAACAACGTCCGGCAGATCGTTCAGCAGGTCAGAGTATGAGGGGTTTTATTTAAGGCCATATGCAGATCAGGAATGTTCTTAAAGGGACGTGTGTGCCAGAACATATTGATGCAAACCCCCGATTCCATCAATATCATTTTTTTCCAATAAAAAGAGCTCCGTCTTCTTGAAATTAAGTCATTTTTGAACAACTGTTTCTGTCCCTCAAATATTTCACAATGGTTTTTATAATTTTATTTTATTTTTTTTTTGCTGTCAAAATCACTGCTTCTGTGATTTTGCAAATGTTAATTTAGAAACATTTGCAAGAAACTTAGCAATACTTGAGCTTTATGTATGGCGCTAAATTTATGGAGCTGAATTGGGGCCATAAAGTTTGTTCACAAGAAAAAAAAATGACAGAGGAAAAAAGAAAAAAAAAAAAAGATTTGAAACTGAAAAAAAAAGTTTAAACTGAAACAATAATCAACTTTGAATCTTAAATGTAGTTTTTTCAGTTTCAAAATGATTTTTCAGTTTCAAATCAAAATTTTTTTTTGTTTCTTTTTTTTTTTCTCAAAACTTTGTGCCCTTAATTTAGCTCTACGTGATGTGATTTTTTTTTGTTATCGTATCAATCACAGACCATTAACCTGGGAGAAACGTTCGACTGTGATTCAGCAGCAAACTGATAAAAACTGTTGAATCTGACTTGATTGATGTGATGCTTAATTTTTTTTTATTTAATTATATTTTAACAACACATATCCGCCCCAGGAGGACCCGAGTCGTCCGTTTCTCGTCTCCAGTCCGACCAACGGGGCCGAATCGGAGCAGGAGGGCTGGGTGGCGGCGAACCCGTACGACCCCCGCTACGGAGACGTCCACTTCTACAGTTACTACCTGGACTGCTGGGATTGGAAAACCTTCCCCCGGACGCGCTTTGCCTCCGAGTACGGCTTCCAGTCCTGGCCGTCTTTCTCCACTCTGCAGCCGGTGATTCAACAGAAAATTTCAGAAAATTTGATGGGGTTTTTTGTTTGTTTTTTTTTTTGAGGATTTTTGCTAGACCAACTCAAAGCAGCACATAATTGTGGATTGGAAAGAAAATGTGTACACTTGTTTTCAAAAATGTGTCACGCTTTTTGTTTCTTTCAGTCGTTCCCTCCATAAATTTGACCTTTAATCGAAACACAGTAATCGTTGATAGTTAACCATGAAAAAAATCCTATTTTATTTAGGGATAAAAGAATATGGGGGACTAAATACAAATGCAGGCCACACTTTTCATATCATTTGGAAAAAGATCAGATATGACCAGATGTGAACCAGATGTGAACCAGATGTGAACTTGTAAATCTCACTTATTGGTGGGTAAAAAGTTTGAAAAAAACCCACAAAATCTTTCCAATTATTTTTGATCTAGGTTCTGGTCAAACAAAGGTATGCTACAAGCGACTTCTCAACAAAATCTAAGAGCTTTTTCAAATAAATATTAAGTAATTATTGACTTCAAACAAGCTTTTGTGGCGTACAGAAAACTTGCTTGTAAGTTTGTTTTGTTTTATAACTGCACTAAAAACTAGACCAGACATACTTGGTAAGATTTTGCATCTTCGCAGTTCAAGTATGAGGAATTAAAACCGACCTGGTCTTCCACATTCGCTTCTCACAGTGTGGATCTTTTTTCCTGCTGCCCGCGTTTTCAGGTTTCCGTGCGAGAGGACTGGAGCTACAGCAGCAATTTCTCTTCCCACCGTCAGCATCACGGAGACGGGAACCGCCAGATGTTGCAGCAGGCCGCTCTCCACTTCGTCCTGCCCAACTCCACGTTTCCCCCCAAGAGATTTACAGACACTCTGTACATCACTCAGGTGAACCGCGCGTTTAACGGCGCACGGAAATGATCGTTTAGAAGCATATTTTCATCTCTTTTACGTTTTTTTTTTCTTGCTCTTGCTGTAGCATTTAGACAAGTCCATATGAAAGACCAATCTGTCATTAACCCTTTAACGCCTAATGTTTCGTTTTTGTTCCGATTATTTCTTTCACAAAATATTTTCCTAAAACAATCTGCTAATCTGTAAACACGTTATGTATAGATGTACAAAAATATGTGATTTGCTTCTTAAATTTTTGGTTATGACGAATAAATGAACGCAGAAGCCTGAAGTGTCAATTATGCTACAAGCAATTTGAGAAAACAAGCCAAAAACTGTCTAATGAAACACAATCGGGACATGATTTTTAAAAGTTCTTGGTTTTCTGAGAAGTGTTTGTCAGACTTTGAACGGCAAACGCATAACAAAATGAAGCCTATTTAAAAAAAACCATCCAAAGTATGCACCAAGCTGAAGTTCAGTTGAAAAATGTTGATTTATTTCAATAATAAAAATGTGAATTCTGGTTGCGCAGGTCATGCAGGCCGAGTGTGTGAAGACCCAGACAGAGTTCTACCGGAGGAGTCGAAGTGAAATAATCGAGGGCAAAGGTCACACAATGGGCGCCCTCTACTGGCAGCTCAACGACATCTGGCAGGCGCCGTCCTGGTCATCAATCGGTGTGTGATCTGGTACTTGGACTGCCTTTTTCTTTTCTTTTTTTCTTTTTTTTTTTTTTTAAATTCTTTCGCATCTCTGTTTAGATTATTTTGACCGACAACATTTCTGACTGTTATTTCGACGGCCACAAGGAGAAAAGCTGAAGTTCCAAGGCTGTGTTTTGCTTTCTCTTTGTGCAGAGTTCGGTGGGAAGTGGAAAATGTTGCACCACTTTGCTCAGAACTTCTTCGCCGCCGTCCTTCCTGTGGGTTTCGAAGACGACGACACGCTATTGGTCTACGCCGTCTCTGATCTGAGTCGTGACCTGGAGCTCAGAGCTGTGGTTAGCTTCGACTTGTGCACCTTTGAAATGTGTCACCGATTCCAAACGGTATCAGTGGCACATAACTGTGAAGAAGAGAGACAAGGAGGCAGAATTTATTTATTTTGCCTGTTTTATTTAATTAAGAAGATAAATAAAAACCCCTCTAGTTGAATTAAACCTATTTAAAAAACTGTCTTTTTATTTAAGGCGCATCTGATAGGATCATAATGCCTAGTATTTTTTTTTCTTTTTATCAGTCACATATCAGCAGAAACAGTGTTTTTTTTTTTTCTTTTCTCATCTCTGTGTGTGTGTGTGTGTGTGTGTGTGTGTGTGTGTGTGTGTGTGTGTGTGTGTGTGTGTGTGTGTGTCAGGTCACAGTGCACTCCTGGGCTGACCTGGACTCTGTTTGCACGCTGACGTCAAAGCCGCTGCTGGTGTCCGGAGGCAGCGCCGCCGTCATTTACAAACAGTCTGTTGCCGCCCTGCTGGCCGGGTGTGGTCAGTGCAGCCGCCTCACCTGCCTCCTCACCTTCCACCTGCGAGACGAAGACGGCGCGCAGCACGGCCCGACCAACCGCCACTTCCTCTGCTCTCCCAAAGACGCCGTGGGGCTGCAGAGACCCAACATTACTGTAATTAGATATCCTAAATCCGTTTTAGACGCATCACAGATGATAAAATCCACAATGTTTTGGGATTTTTAAATTTTTTTTTATTTTTAAACCCCTTATCTGCCATTTCAAGTTTTAGCCGTTTCCTTTTTCTCTTTAATGTCCTTAAGAGGCAAAAACATGTTCTTTTTTCCCCCTGCCATCTGGATAAGGTGAAAACTTAACGCACCTAACTCCATTTTTATTGTAAACACAAAGACCCCCTCAAAACTTCACCTCTGCATCAATGTTGATGATCCAGACAAATCCCTCAGGCCGTGTCCGTAGTAACAACCTAAGCATCACGATAGTAACACTGTGTCCATCTTACTTTGAGGAAACGGCTGCGACGTGATTCATTCAATGACCGTAATTTCTGAACGTTTCCCAGCACTTCCTACTTCCTCGACCAACATTTGGCCTCCTCAAAGTGATGAAGCGCAGCGACTTTTACAGTAGACGTTCACCTTCCTGTTAGCTGAGACGTCGAACTCTCCTGATTAAAGTTGGTTTCCTTTCTAGAAGCTTCTAAACCGTTTATGTTCGGTCTTGAACACCGAATGTACGCAATGGGAAAACCAGGTCTTCTCTACTCCTGCTCAGCTTTGACTCTTTGAATCAAGTGTTAATTGGATTTATTTGTTTCTCTTCCTCCGCCAGGCGAAGGTTCAGGAGGACGAGTCGGGCTTCACGGTCACCCTCCGCTCCGCCGCCGTGGCTCCTTTCGTCTGGCTCGACGTGGGAAACGTCCCCGGTCGCTTCAGCTCCAACGGCTTCCTGATGGTTACGAGAAACGCGACCGTCAGGTTTGATGCCTGGCGGGCCACCAGTGTGGGAGAACTGTCCGGATCGCTCACAGTCACAACCTTAACGGACGTTTACTGACCAGAGACCCGCCGGTTTGAAGCGTTTAAGATGTTTGTTTGTCTCCTAAGCCTCCTGAAACAATAAAAATAGGATTGTTAGTGTTTGCTGCTCTCGAAACAGGGTGAGGCTCTGCATGTGGAGAGCAGCTGATTATCTCAGGGATGTGAAATTTTTACAGTACATGAAGCATTCATGCTCCCACAATTTGTCAAAGATGTCATAGTGCAGAATGACTTGCATTTGTTTTTTTGTATATTTTTTTTTGCTTAATTTTGCACGTTTTGTCATCAGACTCTGATGCTTCCCACCAGGAATGTTTTGTACCACAGACATTTAACAATTAAATTTAAAGATCGTAAAAGTCTCTGCGTTACAACTTTGTCGATTTCTTTCGCTGATGTAAATGTATGTTTATTGCATTTTTAATTGGTGGCTGGATCACGTTTTCAAGGGCGGAGAAACATCGACGCTGGATTGGACAGCTGTCGGCGAGTGACGCACGTCTGCAAGGCTCCATGACGATGCATTAGAGCATAGCCACAAAACCAAACTGTTCCAAATTGGGATGAGCACGAATCTGTCACAAGAATAACTGAAGCAACTTGATAACCTATCTGACTCCTAAAAAATATGGCTTAAATTGATTCTGGGAAAATTACTAATGTTTTAATACTTAATAATCAGCCTAAGTGCTGAAATGAGCTGTACAAATAAAAGTTGACTGAATGCACAGGTGCATGTTTGGGTTCTGCACAGAAAGAGAAAGATATCTAGTTTAATTATATTTTACTCTGGGGGGAAAAAAACAAAATCAGAATAATTCATTCTATTCTCAATAATAAAAACAGATTCAGCCAAATTTGCATAATCAGCTTTTAACTCTAAGGAATTGGACAGATGTGACCCTACTTTCTATTTTCCATTGTAAAAATATTTTTAATTGGTTTTAATTTTGCCCTTAATTACAAAAAAAAAGTTTATATATTTATAAAGACCAAGTTTGAGTGAGCCGCACTTTTGAACACCTCCTGTATGTAAATATAGTTAGTTAACCATGTGTTGCCACAAGAGGGCGACAAAGTTTCCTTAGTTTTAAAGTTTTCTTCACGTTTACTACGTTCATATGTCACCGTCACAAACACACTGTCAACTAAAGACTGACAGCGAGTCACACATCCCACGCGCGCTCCACCACTTTCCTCACGTCACACGTTTTCCGACAGAATCTGTTGAATCCCGCACCGGACCTTCATCACTGTTTGGCTGTGAAGCTCGTTGTTGTTGTCCATTCACAGGGGATTTAAATAAATAAAGCGTGGAAAAGAGAGAGAGAGCGCGCGCGCGACCTCGTTCGTTCGGCCCTCCTCGTTATTTCTGGTCGAAGCGGGGTTGACCTTTGAACCTCATCCACCTCAGAGAGCAGGAGCTCACTCACTCATCCCACCGAGCTGCTCAAACCGCACGAGGAGCGCAATAAAGTCATCACGAGAGAGACAGAGCACGAGCGCGCGCGCGCGCGCGGGAGGGGGGGTCATCTCATTAAAACTTGATGGCTCAAACACCACGGACGTGATTTTTTTTATTTTTATTTTTATTTTTTTTACCGGGCTGATTTAAATGCTGTCGCGGCGGCTGCTGTAGTGGGTTTTTATTCCCGGGACAAACTGCACTCCGGAAAAACAAACAAAACAACAACAACAACAAAAAGAGAAGAAGAAGAAAAAGTGGAAATGTTTGACGTGAAATGGCTCGCCGCGTGCGCCCTGGCTCTGACCGCGGTCACACACGGCGCTGAGGCGGCCGGGCGGAACGGGCAGGAGTTTCTGGAGGATATTTTACATTTTTACGGCGAGAATGAATCAATCGCGACGGCGAAGCTGGAAGACTTGCTGCTGCTGGTCTCAGCCAGAAGGTCTGAGGCGATAAGTGAAGGGAATCCGCTGGGAAGCAAAGAGGTCTGTACTCCTTCACTTCACTGAACTGTTGTGAGTCTTTGTCCATTCGTTGTCTTTTCTTTTTTCTTTTTTTTTATTTTGTAGAAATAAATATATTTGGTTATGGTTGTCATTTTTATTGTCCTTGTGAATTTGACTGATTCATTCACCATTGATGCATGTTCTGCTGGAGAAAATCATCTGTAACCCTTCAGATTGTGATGCAAGGTGGTTCTTTGAACATCATGAATATTCGGTGGAAGATGGAGAAATCGAATGTCAAATTCATTTTCAGAAATTCCAGCATACAGATAATTCCACGCATATAACGTATCACGGATACTTTATAAGCATTACAAATGCACAATAAATCGACAGTGTTCGCAATTTACGTTACGCCGTTTTTGGGATTGAAGGTTTTTGACTTGCCCGCATAGGTTTACCAAAACTTTTCCTTATTTGCTGAACAGATCGATAAGAGATTAGGATGTTTGAGAAATCCTTTAATCTCCGGCGGCAGATTTTGCGGCTGCGCAAAATACCTGGGTGGACGTAGCTCCGCCCACGAGACGCAGCTCCCCCTGCAGTTTCAAAGTTTCCAAGCTTTTGCCTCACATAGCAGCCCCGTCTCCAAGTTTTTTTGAAGATGGTAAAAAATAAAAACAACCTAAAATACACAACTTAACTTTTTAAATGTATGGGTTTTTAAAAAAAAAAAAAACAAAAAAAAAAAAACAACACAGCCAAAGTTATAAAAGAAACATATTTATGAAACCTGCACATCTTTAACAGAGACTATTTTCAAACTCTACCCATGACTGTGTAATAACAATCAAACTTTACGGTGCAATATGGTGCTAATCGGAGCATTCGGGTGGAAAGTGGAACTCTCCACACAGCAAAAAGCCAGAAGCATGGAAGAAATAAAGTCTAATACCATCTGTGTGGCCCTCAGTGTCCCTCAGCGGAGCAGATTCTGTCCCACTTTGGCTTCGGTAACGTCACTGAGCTGACAGTGGGACACCTGGGCCGGATCTGTCCTGCCGTGTTGACCCAGGTGCTGCTGCCCTCCTGCCCCTACGTCAACCCGATAACGGTGCCCTCCGTCGACTACTCTGGTGAGTTGCTGCATTTCAACACCGGCTGGACCTTCTTAATAGGTCCAGCTGGACTTATTAAGAAGTCCGGTTCTTCTTAATGAAGAACCGGACATAGAATTGTTTTACCTTTCACCCCCTGTACGGCGCCCCTGGTCGTGACCGACGGGTCACGGCGGTTTATTGCCTTAAAGGAGAGATGTGGCAACACTTTCAGCCACAGTGACTCGGGTGGTGGATCTTTTACTGAGGATTTTCTTCGTGTAAATGATTACGGGACGACCAGGCCGAATGCATCACGGGTAGCGTTTCTCCTGCATGATCTCAATTCTATTAAAAGCTAAAGAGTCAGAAATTATACTAGTCATAGTTACATATTTGTTCTGCAATAGGATGTTGGAAATCTGCCCTGATAAATCACCGGCAGTCTGCAATTATTAGTGCTTTTAATTACTTTGTCCCTCTTGGTGAAACAGATGCATTTATGCCACCTTGAACGTTTCAACATTTTATTACTGAACGACCAAAAAAACATCAAGTAAAAATGTGACCTGGATTTGTATTCAACCACCTTTTGGGGAGAGTTCATTCAGAGCTACGATATCTAACTGCTAATATCAGATGCAAAAGATGGCTTAAAAATCTTGACACCGTGACTGTGTGAGAAGCAGGAAAAGCTTAACCAGACTGAGACCACAACACCTTCTCCATGCAAACAGGAAGCTGGAGAAAAGCCCCAGAAGTTCCTACAGAAATGAGTCAACTCACGGCCGGCAGGGTTGTTTTCAACTCCACTCCTACAGAAACCACCGTTTTCAGTTGTCGAGGATAAATGTGTCGACTGAACATCTTGGTTCTTGCGATTTGAAAGGAAAGTTAAAAGAAAGATCGCGCGCTGCATCTAGAGAACCTGGTTCAGAAGAGGATCATGGCCCAGAGCTGACTCAGAAGAAGTTTCTGAGAGCAGTGGGAGCAGCTCTTATTAAAGACGCTGTTAAATACCAGCTCAAGAACTTCCTGGATGATCTGACAGCTACAGATGATGTACTGATGGCAGAGACTAATGAGGCAGTCGGCATTGAATGGGAAAGGCAGCAGAAGTTCAGAAGGATTAATAAAGACGTGAAAACGAGCGGTTCGGGAGCAAGAAGAGCCGTCTTCCACCAGGGTTTTAAAAAAAGAAACAAAACTGGAAAAGCGCAACCATCTGCCTCTCACACAGAAACCGAGCTCCGAGACGCCATCAGACAACTCAAAAAGCGAGATGCAAGACATCAGGAGACGGGTTAATGACTTAATTTCTTATTTCATTAAGAAATGAAGTAGATCAGGGAAATGAAGAAGAGATGAAAGTGCATGCTTTTAATTTCCACCAGGCCTCTTTCAGAGATGGGATCTAAAGGGAGTCTCCCACCGGTTTCAATTCACTTCACAACTCTGGTATTTGCACCTGCAGGCTGTGACCTTGGATGGTTCAAACCCAGGTCAGAAATGCCCTTTATTATGTGCTTTCAGGGAACATGAAGGGTGCTTTATAGCTAAAATTGATTGCTTGATTGCTTGATTGAAATAAAACAAAGTTTTGACATAAACAGCTGGGTGTAGATTTGTTTAAAACACATCAGGAAGGCCCGGAGAAGAGCAGCGTGACATCTGTGCCAGCAACAGGAGATGATCAAAAGGAAAATGACCAAACAGGAAATGGACGCAAGCTCACCAGTGACATCACACACCATTCAGAACCTAAGTGTAGTTAGCGCTTCGCTAACCACAGACTATTAACGTTTCCAAATCCAGCAAAAAAGAAACAACAAAAAAAAAAACAACAAGACCAAAAAAAAAAATCAATGTCGATTGCTGAAAAAGACAAACTAGAGCAACTTCGCTGCTCTTCATTAAACCTCCCTGTTAAGCTGCTGATTTTGCTCATAAATTCAATAATTGTTGGCCTAATTCCAGTGTTTGTTCAACGTTGTGACAGTGTGGGGTTATGGATTTCTGGCTGTTACCATCATCAACCTGGCCTCCCTTCTTGGTCTGCTGCTGATCCCCTTCACCAAGAAGCCTTATTTCCCTCAGGTGTTGACTTACTTTATAGGCCTCGCCATCGGGACTCTCTTTTCCAACGCCGTGCTTCAGCTCATACCCGAGGTCAGTAAAGACTTCTAGATTTGTTACATTTTTATTGGGTCAAAAAAATTCAAAATCTAAGCACACTTTTGCTGCTTTTGCAATGGAGCCGAATAACAAATAGTCAAGTCGAGAACACCTGGTTTCTCAACCACTAAAAAGCTCTCTTCTGTTTTCCCTTCACAGGCTCTGGGTTTTGACCCTAAAGCAGATAACTACTTGGCAAAGGCAGTTGGCATATTTGGAGGATTCTACCTTTTATTTTTTGTGGAAAAAATACTGAAAATGTTTCTCGGGGTCGGCCTTGAGGTAAGCTGTACAGAAAGTGAATTTTGTCCGCTCTCTTTTATAAGTGATACTCTGTTCCTAAACAAGTTTATAGTGCTTCATTTCATTTCTATAATGATTTATTGTCACAGTATGGAAATAATAGCGTATTTCGCTTGGGGTTTAAATTTGACTAAAACTGTGTATGTTTCCATCAGTTTTCTATCTCCACTGGTAATAAACAAATGTTCGTTTTGTTTTGGATGTCAACAAATCTAACAGATGTGAAGCTCAAAGCCATACATAGTTACATTTAAGCCTCTGATAATGATAATAATGACAATACATTTATCTCTGCATCACTTCTATTCACGAGATAATTAACTTAACAATTTTTTTTTTTTTTAATTGTGCTTTTAGCATTAGCATGTTAGCACGGCTCATGCTAGCATTCCTCACTTAGTGGAGTAGCTTCCTTTCAGTCAACAGTTTTTCAGGAATACAATGACAATGTCCACATTATGAAGTATAAAGGATATAAACGTAACAAATGCAGCGTCGTGCTAACTAGCTCATGAGCTGCTCATTAGATTTGCTACGTCATTTTATATTTTGGATTATTATTTTTTGCTAGACAAGACAGATTTGGCTCAAATATCAGATTAAGCTTTTCCTTATGCAAATTGATAATTGGCAAAATTAGTCATTTTAAGGGTTGAGTTTAGTTTCTAAAAGAGAAAGGTGGAAGAAAAAAAAAAAAGAACTGTTTGAGGGGGTAAAAACACTGAAATTGTCTGGGACAAAAAAAATGACAGTAGAGGGCTTCCACTGTCTCATGGTTGGGAATTTTTACTTTACAGCACAAAAACAGAAATGGTAAATTATTTAGAGCAACTCCATTAAACACTGAACTACATTGGCATCATGTGAGCATAGGATGCAGGAAAGGGGAAAATTTGCTGGCATCCTGCGACATGCCAGCAAGCAACACGCGAGCAAAACGAAGGGGGAAAAGCCTTCTCCAGAAAAATCCTCACCAATGAATCAGTTTTAAAGGCTGCCTCTTGAGATCAGTGGACTCTGTCAGATTAGCCTACATTAACTGGCTTGTCCTCACCCTTGTAATCAATTTATTGTTATTTTTTTATTCCACTGACGGCAGTGTGATCCTCAGCTGTGACGTTGTCTGTACTTTACCCCTGACCAAGTCTTTCTACTCATGTCAGACTAACCTGGGGAACAACAGCCTCCCGCTCAGCTCCACGTTATCTTAAGGGTAGCTCCCTCTGGAGATAAGATGAGAAAAACAGTTAGCTTTCCTGAACCGTTATCTGCAGGTACCATGCGCTTGATAGGAAACTGCTGCTGAAGACGTTCCACTATCTCACCTGACAGGATTCAATCACTGGGACAAGGTTGTTTGTGCGACGAAGTTAAACACTAAAGACGGAGCAGGAGGAAATGCAGTGACCCTTTGACACATTTTTTATTTATTTATTTTCTTGCTTCTTTTGTTTTAGTTTCCCTATATGAAACGTCAGCGTTCTGTTTCCTCTCTGTTCTCAGTGCCGGTCCTTTAATGAACTCATCTGACTGACTGACTGACTGACTGACTGACGCTTGTCGTCTGTGTTTCCAGCATGGCCACAGCCACTTCACTCCCGTGGAGCCGCCTCAGGAAAACAGCGTCCAGAACGGAGACGCTCGGGTGAAAAGCGACTCCGTGGTTTTGACCAACATCGCCACCGTTTGTACGGATAAGAGCGGTCCGGCTGTCGAGCCCCAACAGGTTCCGTCTGAAACTCCTGACATTTCTACTGAAAAGCGGTGATAAAACTGTTCCATCGGTGAACAGGATTGATTAACGTTTAGGGATTGAGTGGGGGATATTATTCCTCTGACTCAGTCTGCCGTAAGCTGCTCAAACAACATCCCGTTTGTGGCTGGTTACCAAGGCAACAGCTAGAGATTATAGTAGAAATCAATGGACTCTCGATTTGTTCTGGCAATTAATGGATTATTCTGACGATTAATCGGATTGAAAATGTGCCACGTTCTGCAGATTTTTCATTTAACCGCTTCAGCCTTTTTATACAACCTTAGAAAAGCATAAAAGATGCAAAAAAAAAACCCCTGCTTTTCATCAGCAGCTAAAACGATACTAAAACGTCACCCCGTGAAAAGCTCAGTGCTTTCTGCTGCAGTGTAGACCTCATCTGTTGACCTTGTTTTTTCTCCAACTAATAATTGGATACGGATCATCTGAACTGAGTGAAGCTACAACAATGGTGTATATATACATATATGTATATATATATTTTTTTGGCTTAGTGTGTCGCTCTTTCAGCATTTTTGCCTTTTTCATTGAGTCTGTATACACCAGCTAGCGATCAATCGATTACTAAATTACTTGATAATTATTCCAATAATCCGATTAATCATTTAAGCCCAATTTGTTACCTTTAAAAAGGCTTGTTGGTGGGACTCCTTTTTTTAATGGGACCAGCAAGTTCCCATAAACACTTTGCTGGTCCCCAAGTGTTGGCTGCTGAAAGCCAACGACTTTAAGCAGGTGCACCAGCGTTATTGGGGTACCTGCTTGGTGTACCTCGTATCAGCAACCGGCCCACGACTAAGAGGGAGAAATTTCTGCAACTTTTACCACTGACAAGTGCAGGTCGGAGATTAATAAGGTTAATAAATTACAGCGATTTGTCTGTTATCGCATTGCTTCTGGTATCTAAAAGCTAAGCAAACATGAGAGAAACTGATCAAGGAGAAAAACTAAGCTGTGAGGAATCCGATCCCCCGTCACGGTAAAGGGGACCCATTGTCTGACTTTTACACAAAGAGTCCTTGTTGGTCCATAGCTAGTATAAGCTTCTTTTTGTCTCTTTAGAGGGACTCCAAGCAAATGCCAAGAAATCTGTTTGTCTCTGTGCATTCTCCGACTTCCTGCTAGCAACACTCCAGCCATTATTTTTCTAATTAAAGAGATCTGCTGCAAATTCTTAAGTGCAGAATAATCAGTAAGGGCAATTCAAGTAATAAATCTTTTTTTTTTTTCCATTCAAGTAATCAATCTTTTTTTTTTTCCATTCAAGTAATCAATCTTTTTTTTTTTTTTGTTTTCCTCCCTAACAAGTTAGAGGAACAGCAATAGGGCAGTGATCCGGGTCCCTTGCAAGTCATTCTTTTACCGTTTCTTTATTTTCTGATTGAGGTGGACTTTAGCGTTTGAGCTTTGCCATTGATTCCATATGTTTGCTTTGACATGACCAAACACGAGCGCTTGGCTGCGTGCCTTTTAACCCGCGTGTCGCCGTTCCCAGGACGCCCAGGAGTCGGAAGTGATGTGTCACTGGCTGCGCGGGAAGCGCATCGCCAGCATCAAGACGGTGGCCTGGATGATATCTCTGAGCGACGCCGTGCACAACTTCATCGACGGTCTGGTCATCGGCGCGTCGTTCACCGTGTCCGTTCTGGCGGGGTTCAGCACGTCCACCGCCATCGTTTGCGAGGAGTTTCCCCATGAGCTGGGTGAGTGGCAAAGTTACTCTGTTCCGTCAAAACAAAATCCAGTGCGCCCACATCCGAACCCAACTGGCGACTTTTCAGTCCGTCATCTGAAAACGCACGTGGTGGCTCAGTCGACCTGCATCCGAGAGGCGGCTGAGAGGTCCATGCAACATGTCAATGAGTGAAAAATGATGTAGTCATCTTAAGCGTTTGTAAGATTTCTGTTTAGTAGTTAAATAGATTGCCGCGAGCCACTTTTCCTGCTGGCAAGTTTGTCTTTGGTTGTATTTACCCAGAATTCCCTGTTGCTGTAGCGCGCTTCCTGCTTTTGGAGCAGCCTCCGGTCCGCTTGGTGTTCACATATGCATTCGAACTGGGCCAGAGTTCACTTCATGCAAACAGGAACCTTCTAGGTTTGTAGGCAGACCAGAGTTTGCTTCTCTGGTCCGCATCAGATTTCGATTGTGCATCACAAACGACCCAGACTTTCTACACAAACGGACTGCAGTTCGATTAAAGCAGAATAAACAGTTGTGGTGTGAATGCACCCTAAAACGAAACTTTCTGGACTGCACTCAGTGACCTATGTCTGGCAGAAGTCCGACACCGCACATCTCCTTCCGCATCCCATGTTCAAGGTGCAATGTGATGGCACCGTCAGGCTGTAGGGTGTTTTCTTCAGCAAGGGTAGAAAAACTGGTCACAAGGGATCAGAAAACACGTATTGTTAAACCCCGTTCACCTCTTACTGGGACAACGACCCTTCACCCCAGAACTACAATGGAGCAACTTAGATAAAAGTAAGGTTTCTGTGCTAGAATTTCCCAGTTAAAATCCAGAACAGACTTGGAAAAGCAGTGTTCATGGATGCTCTCCGTCCAATTTGACTTTACTTGAGTTGGAAAAATGTCCTTTCCCTGTATGGCTAGAAGAGACATACCTGAGAAGAGTTGTAGATCTCGGTGAGACAAAAAGTGACTCCGCATAGTATTGACTCATTTGTCACTGCGTTGTGTAAATCGAGATCACTGGGGACAAAATGTTAGAGAGCTCATGGGTTGTGAATATATTTGCGAGGTGGAACCCCATCCTGAATTCTTGACAGTAGAATTTAGCCAGAGTTCAGGCGAAGCAGAGTTGTTCCTTTAGTTTTTTTTTGTTTTTTTTCTTATGCAGCTGGTTTTAAATCAAGTGTTTCCTTCTCTGCAGGCGACTTTGTTATCCTGCTGAATGCTGGAATGAGCGTCCCGCAGGCCGTTTTCTTCAACCTGCTCTCGGCAATGTCCTGTTATGTCGGCCTCGCGTTCGGCATCCTGCTTGGAAACAGCTTTGCCCCGAATCCCATCTTTGCCATCGCGGGGGGAATGTTCCTGTATATCGCACTGGCAGACATGGTGAGCTGTCCATCTGACCGTGTGATTTAAACGTGTTTGTTTTACGTTGCCTGGGACGTCAACCCACTGACTCCTACTTACGAGACTGAAACTTGTCTCGTTTGAGCATTTTGTTTGAACTGATTTGCTTTCCCAGCTGTTTCAGCTGGGAAAGCTCTTGCAACACATCCTGCTCATTGGTTCAGCCCAGATACTCTTGGCTGGGGTCACCAGTGCAGCATATGCAAGCTAAACATAGAGCTGTTTCTCCTCTGATGGTCAGTGGAGACCTGTGTCATATTAAGTAGAAAATATAGTCAACATTAGACAGAAAAATAATTAACCAGAGACTTGGTATTCCTTAGAATTAAATGTCTCATGAAGTTAAAACACAGCAAACCTAGTGGTTCAAGCTTGTAACGTCGCCCCCAACTGGCTAAATTTTAGAGCTACAATGACCTCCAAAGCAAAATATGTTTCATTTTGACAGGAAAAGCTGAATTAAAAAAAAGAAGGTAAAAAGATATCTGGAATTTTTTTTTTTTTTTTTGCAAAATGAGACATATTTGGTTTGATTTCAAATTCATAAACATTAATCACTCACATGTTGTGGGAAAGAGACCTAAGAAAGACGTTTTGACTTGAGGTAAAAAGATGAGGGAGCTACTATTTACATTGCACACCGGGTCTTTTCAAGAAGCTCCTTGTTAAAAGGCAAAACATTTGATAAGGCTGAAACGTTGACTCCTAACAGGTTGTTCTACATTTAGCTTACATACACCTTCTAATAAAAAGACGTTTTCTTCCCTCAGTCTAAAGTCAAGTCAAACCAAACTTCTCTTGTTTTGGCTCACTCAGAATTACCAACATTATTTCTATTTGCTCAGTGCCACAAAAACGAGAGAATATGTCAGATTCTTTTGTTTTAAATTATTGTCTTCAATATCAGAACTTGACATATATTTTTGTTCAGTATTTGTTGCCGCTGTCTTTGAGCTTCACGACTTGGGTTAAGTCGTTTCGGCTTCCTTCCACAAGCTTCTCTCGTTATTGTGTCACTTAACAAATATAAATAATTCTGGTGATTCTAACTGACCCAAAACAAGAGAAGTCTGAGTTGCCGTAACTTTGCAGCGAGGGGAAAAAAAAAGAAATATGTATCATTTTTGTTTTCCCTCTTTTTGGCTTCAGCCAGGTGTTTTGGCTAACGTCGTCCGGTTGGAGGTGTAATTCGTGTTTATCCTCCGTTGCAGTTTCCAGAAATGGACAGCATAGCAAAGGAGCAGCAAAAAACTTCGAGCAAGATCGTCTTCTTTCTGATCCAGAATGCCGGGCTGCTCACCGGCTTCGCCATCATTCTGCTGATCACCATGTTTGCAGGGGACATAAACCTGGGATAGGAGAGCAAAACAAAACTCCTCACACGGTGCCTTTTTTGTGTGTGTGTGTTTCTGCTCACACAGGTTGGACTGAGTGTGAACGTAAAATGAATGTCTGTACAAACTAAACCAAGTGTTGAATGGTTCAAAAGTGAGCTGTTATAACTTTTTTTTGGGGGGGGGACTATCAATCTAGTGAAATGTTTTCTCCATAAGAAGGGAAGTTTTATACAATCAACATTAAAAAAAATAAAAATCAAGAGCATTTATCTTAAAGAAACAATAAATTATTTTTAGCCTTCAAATGTGAAATGGTTTCCATTTACCTAATGTGTTGTGTACACTTGAATAAAAACTGGTGATTTTTAGCTCCGCTTCATCCGGTTTTTTAAACTCTATTGTTTATCCGAGTTTTGCTTTCTTGCTCCCACAAACTTTCAAGGGCGTGTTTTGTTCACGCCTACGAAAAGCTTGTTCTGGTTGATGAATTGCACACAGCATATGCTCTCTGCAGTGCTAAGATGTCAAAAATCTCTGCTGATCAAAGTAAGAACAGCCTCTGCAAAATTATTGAGCTTTTAATACATTGACGTTTCAACCCCTGGGACACCAAAATGTCTGGTTAAATTTTGGTTACAAAATTTAAAAATGCATTCAGCTAAGAAAATGGAAGGAATGGATGAAAAGAAAAAAAAAAGTTTATTACTGCTTTTTAAATAACTTAAGCCACAAAGAGCAGCGCCTGTTTAGTTAATGTTATAATTTAGGGGTTATTTGTATTTTTCTTTATGTGTAGAATAATTTTTTTTGTACGACGTGTATTTTTTTAAATTTTTTATTTACTATAATAATAAAACTCGGAGCATCAGAAACAACAGATAGTCACGCAACATGACCAAAACTCCGGAACAAACCTAGTTTATACCGCTTTTCAGTGTTTTAACTACAAAGCTGCCACTCCCAACATGGCTGCACCCGTTGACGTAAGATCCGGAAAGTCCACGTTCTCTGTTCACTTCCAGCGCGCAATTCACTTTGGAGTAGACTTTGGCTGCAAGAGACTTTAAGCACCACATTTGGGCATCACCGTAAAAGTAAGTACCTTGTGTTCCCTTCCTCTAAATCTCACTGGGACGTCGCGGCTTCTGGGTTAGCAATGATGCTAGCTGCTGTGAGCTGATCTGGCTGTTGTCGTTTCTTAAAGGCAGGACCGTGTGCACAGTCTTACTCGCGATTTAGTGAGGATCACGCGAATCTAACTTTACTGGCCTTTGACTAGTTTGCTAAAAAAAAAAAAATCTGGTTCGAAACCATCATGACCTTTTCTCGCGTGATCAGCATGAGGGATGCTGCTGGAGGTCATCGTGGATAAAATGCAATTTCAGTTTCTGTGTTTGAATAATTTTGCTCTCGTCATTCATTCAATTCTCTACATCTGAGATGATGATGACGATGATGATGATGAGTCTGTATGTAATTGCAAGGGAAAAGTCATTATTGGATTTCTGTTGACTTCTGGCACTGTGGCAACGCACTGTGTTAATGTAAATGCTGAACAATGTACAAACCTAAAGCTTTGACCAATTTTAATCCCATCTTATAAGAAATTAAATAACTAAACTACCACTTAGTTTTTTAAGTACATTTACTGCCTTGTAATAACTTTTATTTTCATAAGTTTTTTTTTTTTTTTTTCCCCCTTCTGATGGTTGAAAAAAAAAGTTTTTTGTTACCCTGGGAGACGGCAGCCATACTCTCATCAGAAGTGTGTTTACAGTAAGCATATTTTCAGGCAGGTAGTTTGTGGTTTGTCAGGTTTTTGCTGCTCCTTCAAAGTTTTTTTTTTTATGGTATGATGCATAGGTGAAGGGAGCTTTGCCCCTCCCCCACTTGTTGGGAGAGGGGCAAAGAGGGGCAAAGATTTCGGGTTTGATCAGTAGTTTCTAGCTCTAATAACTAAAGCTGTGTGACAACTCTAGATTGTTCCTCTTTAGGCCCAACGATAATAACTTCAGTTCTGTTTCTGATCAGCTAAAGGCGGTTATGGTACATCCAGGCATTGATTTGTTTTGTGCCTCTACTCTGTGTTTGAATGGGTTCATGGCCACCTGTTATCATAATCCAGAGCTGTGTACATGTGTAGTCGTGGTAGCTAATTTTATTACTTGCTATTTTATGACCTAGCAGGAACATGTAGATATTAAACAGGAAGGGGGCCCAGGATGAAACCGTGGGGTACTCCACATGCAATCGCAATTCACCTAGTTTTCCACTTTTAACATTTTCGCCTTTCTGTTTTTTCTGTACCAGCTGGGCCATGGCCAACATCCAGATCCGAAAGTACCGGGATGAGGACTCAGAAACCGTAAAGGAGCTCTTCACCTCAGGGATGAACGAGCACTTGCCCGCGTCCTTCATGCACGTGCTGAAACAGCCGCTGACTCAGATGCTGCTCATGTGCACCTTCTGCTCGCTCGTAGCCACCTCCGAGTCCCTCCTGCTGCCCGTCCTGGCCGTCGCCCTCCTCCTGGCCGGAGTCCGGCAGATGATCGTCCACATGTTCAACGGCTACATAGACGCGTCTTTGAAGAACGACCTCAACGACATCAGCGAGACCTACCTGCGGAAGAATAATTCCTGCTTCTGGGTGGCCGAGAGCGACGGTCGGGTGGTCGGTACGGTGGCGTGTCTGCCCGCCGAGAATATGCCCGAGTTTTTGGAGCTGAAGCGCATGTCGGTGCGGCGCAGCCACCGAGGGAAGGGAATCGCCAAGGCTCTGTGTCGCACAGTGACGGATTTCACTCGCGAGAGAGGTTTCCCTGCCGTCATCCTTTACACGTCTATGGTCGCTACCGACGCTCAAAAACTGTACGAACGCATGGGTTACAAGAAGTGGAAGGAGTTCCCCATACCAGAGTTTTTTGCAAAAATCATCAACTTCACTCTGATTGAGTACAGACTTGATTTAGAGGAAAAGAAACAAAGCTAGTGAAACCGATAAACTCTTTAAAACATCTCTGTACTTAGTTTATTTCATCTTTTTTCGTGGCAAGTTCCAACTTCCACGGTTGCTATCTAAACCATTACGCAGCATGTTTTCTCCTACCGTGTTTGTGTTGTTCATCTATGTATTTAAAAATGTCAGTAAACAAGAATCGCGGTAAGGAAGCCATATTCCCCTTTTTCCTGGTGAGTTACTCCTTCTGGTTGCTGATGTGAGCCTGTGCAGGTGCATGGGGAGGTATGAGGCGAGCAGTTTTTCATCGAAAATAACGTATAAATATTCTGCATGGTCATGACTGTAACTTGTTACCAAGATCCTGTAAATAAACAGACTTAAATCAAATGAGAAAAACCACGGTGCCTTCACTCTATGACATTCATTAATGAGCCGATCTCTGGTGTTTGGTGGGGTTAAGGGTAATTTAATGTAAAATTTATTATATAATAATTATAATAATAATACTTTATTGATCTTTTTGTAGAGCACATCAGTGTTCATAGTCCACTGTAGCTTCCAGTCTAATGTAACACCCAGGTGCTTGTAGGATGGAACCTGATCCACACACCAGATTGGGAGCAAATGTGTTTTCTTGTTGAAGGGACTTACAGCCATTTCTACGGTGGCCCTGAGGTGCAAAACACTATATTTCCCTAGTCTTTGTTTGCATTAAGCAGAAGTTGGTTCTCTCTGCACTATGTCACAAAATAATCCGCCTGGGTCCTGTACTCCTCGTGCCGCGTTCAATACGCCTCGGACGTGCCGCGGTGTTCACAGACACGGCAGGGAGAAAACACTTTGAGTTGTTTTATTTTCGTAGAAACGCCATGAAAGCTTTCAAAATCCCACAAGAAACGTTCATATAGAGAGCAGAATAACAGTCTATATTTAAAAAAAATACATAAAATAAACGAAAAGCGACTTAAAACACCTTTTCCGTGTTCGTTTTTCCGAGTACCGCTGAATGCACCATCGTTGAACTAAAGTGGGATTGGAACAAGAGGGAAGTCGGTTCGAGGAGGTTTCAACAGCAGAAAGAAGCGCTCTCCCGTTTTCATCCCATGTATTAACGTAAGGTAAGGAAGTTGTGTTTATCGGCAGAACCCCGAAGAGCCTCGGCGTCGACTCTCAGCTCCGTGAGTCTCGGAAGCATGCTAGCTTCTCTTAGCCGGTCTGTTATCGTCAGTGGTTGACGGAGCTCAGATTGACGAGCTGAGCTCGCGCTGACTTGTTTATTCGCACGTTAAACGGCCTGCGGGGATTTTTCCCTGCTAGCTACTGAAACCGCATGACTGACCTCAAATCAACCACACGCCCTTCCGTTTGTTTGAGGTCAGTGGTTAAAGGTCAAACTGGTTTATAATCTACCAGCGACCAGTTGTATGTTTTGTCAACTGGATCATTTATTTGGCAAATAAATACAGTGTCATAGTTTTAAACCTAATATTTTTTTTTGCGACAAACTTTTGTTTGTATTTTGGGTGGATTTTATGTAATATAGTCAAAGTGTAGTGCATAGTTGTGACGTGGAAATATTTCATGCAAAGTGACACAAATAAAGAATGTGACGTTTAAGACGTGATATTTTTTTAATAGGTTGCAACAAACTGTAACCTTTTAACATTTTTTTTACACCATCTGTAAAAATGGAATGCATCACTGAAGATGATTAAACCTGAAAAATAAAAAATCAAATTGTTCTCATTTTAAAAACCTTCACCAGCTTTCCAATAACAGGTCTTATAAAAGCAAGCTATATCCATAATAGTCCCCTGAACGCCACATTTTTCATTGTTTCATTTGTGGACGATGCAGGTGGACGGATTCAACAAGTTCAGTGAATGACACACAACTTTTTAGGAATATGCAATGTTGTGAGTGAGGGCTCTGCACAACATCGCAGACACAACAAATGAACAATCAACCATCCCACTACTACTTCCTGTTGTCTTTCTCGTCGTTTTCGCCAGGAGTAACATCCGGTTACGTGACCTGTGTTGACACGAAGTAAGTGTTTTCATGGCGGTTTTGCGAAATGCGTCCATTTCGATACATTCAAAAAAACTCTTCTAAAAATGTTTTTCCATGAAATTATTTTTGTCACTTCAATTTCTACAGTTTTAAGGTCAATGGAAATGCAGCTCGACTAGATGCATTGTCGTGTGACCCAACTTTAGAAGAAGGCGGAGACATCATCTTGAGAAAATGTTTGTGTTTTTACTCAAATAGTTTGTAGTATAAAAGTTATTCACAATCTCTTCACATTTTTCCCCCCCTTTTTTTTTTCTTTTTAAATTTCATTCATTTCACTGACCAGCAGAGCCATGGCCAGCATTCAGATTAGAAAGTACCAGGATGAGGACGCTGAGGTCGTCAAGGAGCTCTTCACCTTGGGGATGAGCGAACACGTGCCTTCGTCCTTCACCCACATCCTGAAACAGCCGCTGGCCCAGATGGTCCTCATGGTCACGTTCTGCGCCCTCGTTACCAGCTCCAAGTCCTTCCTGCTGCCCGTCTTGGCCGTCACGCTCGTCCTGGCCGCGGTCCGGCAGATGGTCGTCTACATGTTCAACCAATACATAGAGACCTCCCTCAGGAACGACCTGGACGACATCGGCGGGACCTACCTGCGGAATAAGAATTCGTGCTTCTGGGTGGCCGAGAGCGACGGTCGGGTGGTCGGGACTGTGGGGTGTCTCCCCGCCGAGAAAGCGCCCGGGTTTTTGGAGCTGAAGCGCATGTCGGTGCGGCGCAGTCACCGGGGGATGGGCATCGCCAAGGCTCTGTGTCGGACAGTGGCGGATTTCACTCGCGAGAGAGGTTTCCCTGCCGTCATCCTTTACACGTCCGTGGTGCAGACTGACGCTCAGAAACTGTACGAATGCATGGGTTACACCAAGATAAGAGAGTTTGTCATTCCAGAGGTTATGGCTAAAATCCTGAACTTCACGCTGTTTGAGTACAGACTTGATTTGCAGACAGATAAAGAAAGGGACTGAAACAACAACACTTTTGGGTTGATGGTACCATTCGGTTATTCTCCAGCTATGAAGGGACAGCACATGCAAAGCAAACTGTTTGCATACCACTACTGTAAAACAAACACCCTCGAGAGATCAGCAAACCTCTATTGGTCTTCATTAGGACATTTTCAGTACTCTATTGTTTTAACGGCGTTCCGATCTGATTTTGGTATCGGTCCGACATCAGCCAAAAACGTATCGTATTATATCTAGCGATAGAAGCTCTGCGCTCCAGGATTCAATCCGGTCCAGGATTTCTGTTCAGCAGCGCTTGTATCCCTGTTGGGTAATAATAAACAGGTCGTTTGTTGACTATTGTTCTTTTAAATACTATCACTTGATCAAGCATTTTCCACCATTCCACACTACTAAATAAGTAATAAAAGTATGTCCAATATGTTCTGATGTTGTATCTGGTCAATATTAAACCTAGTAACAAAAACTAGTTTAGTAACTAAACATAGGTTTAGTTTCCAGATGACCAGGTTGCTTTGGATACATTTTTTTTCCATAAGAAAATATGTATTATGAAAACTGAGTTTTTGTTCACATTTATTAAATTATAATATTAATATCTGATATAGCAGAGAGAATAAATAATAAGGCTATTTGAAATATTGAAAGCAAGTACCATATAATAGCCTTAAAATAAGTCATTTTCTAAATGATGTATTTATTTTTCCTCAAAATTACCTTTCTCCAAAAAAAATAAAATAAATAAATTATGACGGTGATATGTCAAAAATATTACATAAAATATTGTCTGTATATATATATATATATATATATATATATATATATATATATATATATATATATTATTATTTATTTTTTTTTTTTGCTTAAATGATCAATAAGGAGTTTGGGCTGTGGGTCATGTCACCGGGCTCCTCTGCTCCTCTGAGTCCGGCCGAGTCAGGCGTCAACTCGGACGCCGCAGGACGGATCCGTCCGGTCAGACAACCATAGATGGATGTAGCTCTTCTGGGACGCAGAGCTTGAAAGCGAAGCCGGATTTTGTTTTTTAGGGGTTTTTTTGACGCAAACGGGTAAGACTCTGCGAGCAGCTGTCACTCTGAGTGTTGACGCGTCGGTGGGAAATGTAGGACCAAAACAATAATTGGTGCATGATGATAAAATGTCGATAAAAGTGGGAGTTTAACAGGGTTTATTTCAGGGAGCCAGCCGGTGCATGCTAACAGCTTCTGCTGCTAGCAGCCGCTCAGGGAGTCGCCTCGCTGACAGCTGACAGCAGCGATGAAAACCACTCGGTTTTATGTTCATTTTGGTACGCAAATATGCAAATGTTTTCATTGTAATCGCTAGTTAAAATGGTAAAAGCACGCAGCGGTTCAATAGGTTCATAAAATGTAAGGCGTCTGGAAAAACAGGCGCGTCTGAATCGGACAGTAATTCAGCGTAATTGCCCTTTAATTTCGTTTATTCGGTTTAGCATCGAATCCAGCGAGTTTCCTGATTGGTGTTGAGCTCGAGCATGTTGTCAATGGGCTGCCAGACCCCTGGATAGATTTAATCAGAAAAAAAACCCCCAACGATTATCGAATCTACTTCACATTATTTATTTATATTTCGCTGTTTTACTCCTATAATCACACGGTCAGTTTTCACCCAAGATGGCACTAAGTTGCAGCTTTAATTACAGATTTAATTAAAGACTGTGCGGCTACTAGAAGATTTTTATATGTCACTGCACTCCGTATCAAAAAGAACTAAAGTATATACTTTTAAGTTGTGTTCTAATGAATGCAATATAAATGGCGTGTAACACAAATTCAGATTTAAGAAGTCAAGAAAAATGCCTGTGAGATGACCTTGATAATTAGCTGTCAGAGGAGGCAAAAAAGCAAAATGAATGATTGAGAATGAATGAAATTGCAAAATGAAGAGGAGGTAAGTCCCACTTAAAGGTTTCAATAGATAGAACCGGACTGGTGAGATCAGGCTAATATTTTTGACCTCCATGCAAAAAATGCTAACCCGACATGACACCCCGAAACACGGCGGCGGCAGCGTCATCCTGTGGACAAACGGAAGGAGCCTAGAGACCCTGAACATGTCGGACCGGCTGGAGTGCATGAGATTAGCACGGCACTATGCTAGAGGCAAAATTCTTATCACAACATGGCAATGTTTGCTATAGATCCATATTTTACTCACCTTCTCATATATACAATCTCTTGTAACGTTTCACGTTTTGGTCACTGGGACATTTGGGCATCTACAGCAGCTTGAAAAAGTATTCACACCCCTCGAACACTTCCATATTTTATCACGTTACAACCACAAACATTCGACGTGAAAGACCGACACAAAGTGGTGAGACAAATTGTGAAGTAGAAAGAAACTTTCACACCACACTTTTCAGTTTATTTGTCAAAAAAAAGTTTTCTTCCCACTTCACAATTGTATGCCCCTCTGTGTCGATCTTTCATTAAGATTAAAATGATTTATATGTTTATGTTTGTGGTTATAATGTGACAGAATGTGGGACATTTCAAGAGTTGTGAATACTTTAACAGGTCAGTGTATTCACTCAAAAACAGTCTGAAAATGCTGCATATAAAGTGTGCATTTCTGACACTGTGATCGCAATGACAAATATTTGCACACATCAATAAGGCATTAACATTACGTTTTACAATAATGTGGTTTAGTTTAGACATGTCAGAATGGCCCAGTCAAAGTTCGAGCCTAAATCCAATTGAGAATCATCGGTAAGGTCTGAATGTTTGCCACTGATACTCAGATTCTTTGCGAAAAAAATTCCCTTTTCAAAGTGAAGTCCATCGTTGTCATCAGTCCTGAGCGCAGACACGTCGTCATAGCGATGAAATCAGCCAGCAGTCTGTTCAAATATAGTCCTGCTGCTGTTCTTCTTTTTTAATGTTTCACACATACATATTTCCTATTATTCAGATAAGCCTCATTATTCTAGTTGTCTTCATTTTTACCTTGACGGTTGCCGCTCATGTGTTCCTGGCCGCCCGGCAGACGGACTGGTCATAATGTTTCTCCTTTAAGTCACCTCTGTTCCTGCTCATCAAGTTTGGCGGAGGTGAGATGTGGGCTTTTGCAGAGCCGTCTTTCTTTTCTCTCTCTCTCTCTCTCTCTCTGCCCTCATCTCCCACAAGGAGGCAGATCTTTGCCTTAAGCTGTCCAACGATCGTCTCTCTCTGTGGGAGACGAGGACGCGTCCTCTTCCCCGCTTCCTGCAGAGCCGGAGCGTCTCCCCCCCCTTTATGTTTTGGTTCTGCCTTTTGCCAATTTGCATAAAAGGGGTGCAAAGAGACTGCAGGGGTTTTGCTTCGTGTCCCTGAACGCCCCGTTGACGTAGAATCCAACACTAAGCCTTTTTTTTAGTCAGAATGCACTTTTTTTTTTTTTTTTTTTCCTTGCCCTATGGTTCTCAGTAGCTAACACTTAGCAGTTAGCTTCCAGCATTTGCTTCCACAGCAAAAAAAAGATGACAACAAAGCACAGAGAGGGCATTTGAGTTGGAGGGGGAAAAAGAAAAAAGCTCCAGCCTTTGGGTTTGCTTATAAAAGGGAGTTAATCCTCGCTCTGTGAAGGGCCACAATATCACCAGGCTTGGTCTGAATGAAATCTGCTTGCGATACAAAGCCTCACCTGGATGCTCAGTGCACACGGAAACAGACTCAGAACAAACAAGCTCAGAAATGCCTGCTGCCAGTTTTTCAACTGAGTATTTTCAGGCTAGTTGTTGATTTTTATTTATTTATTTATTTATTTTTGGTTGGTTATGCTAGCAAAGAAAGGAAATTAAATTTTAGCAGTGGTTTGCTGAAGACTGCAATGCAGGGAAAACAGAGATACGATGCATTTTTTGATTTTTTTTCCTGCGTTGAGGATTTATTTTAGTTGGACAGCCACAACTTTGGTAAATGTCCTAGTAGGAAGTACTTTATTGGTCTGTTTTATGCCAGCATGAGTGTAATCTGTATATATATATATTTTTTTTTTACATTTTGTCATATTTAAACCTTACTTTGATATATTTATTTAAAATTATTTTTATCTTGTGATCCATTAAATGCAGTTTGAAAACTTTCCAACTTAAAAAAAAAGGAAGCATAGTATGTTTTGTTAGTCTTTAGCCTGCATGCAGGAAAGCTATGTGTGGTGGAAAGCTAGCTATGTTCTTCACCCTAAATTCGCTATACTAAGTGAGAGAAACAGCGTTGGCAGCATCATGCTGTGGGGACGGGTTATTTCAGCAGGTGTTACAGTCGAAGTTGATGGGAACAAAATCAGTACTGATGGCATGACCTAAGGGTTGAAGGCGGGGTCACGGCTGTATCTGACGCCTTGAAATTGTCCTCTGTCTCTTTAAGAAGCTCCTACTCAGACCGAGTGCTTGCTAATTGCTGCTGCCGCTAGTCTGAAGGACCTGGGTCCTTTTCTTTCTTTTTCTTGTGTTAGAAGGTGTTTATTCATCTTTGAGTGGTTGCCATGGGAGACTCCAGGATGTCTCAAACATACTTGACTGAATCAAGGCCACATTGCCAGTGTGTTTTTGATTAGGAAAACATTATTACACAATGTAAAGTAAAAAAAAAAAAAAAAAAGAAGTCAATTTTGAATATGACTCAATATTCAAGTTTTTTTTTTTTGTAAGAGCTTAAATGTGTAGTTTAATTCTGCTGAGATGAAATACTCTGTTTATTAATCCGGTTACTCCTAAATAGCTGGATTTTATTTAGGATGATAAGATTGAAGGAGGATGAAAGTAAATACACACCACATTTTGTTTAGAACCCCCCCTCAAAAATGATCAAAACAAGAAGAAACACATGGTTTGAGGTTGCAAACTGACAAAATGATCAATAGAAATAATTTCTTTTCACATTTTTTTTTAAACAACAAACATGCAGGCTTTAGGACCCGGCGACTCTGTCGGGGCCTACGCCGCCCTCCCTCCTGCAGAAGCCAGTGCAGACACTGACACAGTGCAGTGCAAGCCGCTCAGCTGATGCGTTCACAGCCGAACCAAGCGTGGCTGCTTTGACTTCTTCTTCTTCTTCTTTTTTTTTTTTTTTCTCTCTGCCCCCGTTTTCTTGGCTCGGTCTGAGGGCCGGATCGGTTCGGAAACTTCCTGCTTCCTGGGACGTGGTGAGGGAAGGTGGGATCCTTGCGAGGAGACAGAACAGAAAAGCGAGAGAGAGGGAGAGATGCTCCAGCAGCATCTCTGAATCTGAATCCCCCTCCTCTCCCTCTCCCTGTCTCTCTCTCGCTCTCTCTCCTTCACTACTACCACCACCTTCCGTCTAGCCGATGCTCTCCTTAATTTTTATCCCACTCCTTCAGTGAAGACAGGCAGTTTTTTTTTGGGGGGGGGGACGCTCAGCGACCGGTAAACATGTCACAGTACAGAAGGAGCACATACACCCGGGTGAGTGCCTGGCTGAATATTGAAGTTGTCTGTTTTCACTGTGTCATCTCCTGCTTTCAGTAGAACGGGGGGCTTCTAATCCATTTCAGCCGTGTCGCTCTCCAGCATCAGTTGTCGCCTCTTTGTTTGGCTCAGATGCCCCTCCGGGGTTCAACATTGTTGCTTTTGTTATGACTCAACTCTCTGTCGGTGCATGACATAGGCATTTATCTGGGTTAAAAGATTTTATTTTATTTTTTTTTTATGAGTTCAGATTAAAAAAAAAAACAACAACAAACAAACCACAAAATCCAAGAATCCAAGAGACGGTCATCCGTCTCTGAGTCAGGCTGGCTTCCCTGTCACAAGGAGAGATGACATCAGTGCTTCAACTCAGAAATTTCCTGAAAAAAAAATAAGTAAGCTTATCTTTACGTCCTTCCGATCGGAAAGCAGAGTAGATGTCAGAGGTGTCCCGATACAACTTTTTCACTTCCGATACGATACAGATATCGAACGATGCGATATCAGCACAAATCAAACAAACCTTTGTTACTTATTTTGTAGTGCGGAGTGTTAGAAAATGTTGGATCCGGTGATATTACTCAAACCACAATATGTATGAGAACGACTGACCCAATATTATGTAAAGTCAACTTTTCTGAGCTTTTCATCATTTTGTAATATTGTTCTCTCATCAAAAGCATACCTGGAGTGTTGCCTTGATTCTTTCATGCATGTTTGAGAAATTCTTTAATCTCCATAGCAACCAATCAGCTGTGCAAAACGCCCAAGGGGACTTAGCTCCTCCTGAGAGCTGCAGTTTTTAAGCTTCCACCTCACAGAGGTGCTCTTTCCCTGGACTCCGCCTCTCAGCTCCTTAAGACTAGCCAGCAACAATTAGCAAACACCTGGTGGAACTGAGCATCTGCCGAGCTCATTATAGGAGCTACTTCTCAGTTCCAGCGTTTTTTACGCTGGTAAAAACATTTTTAAAGGGTTAACAGAGAAGCAGGGCGACTTCCGGAAGGCGGAGTTCCAGAAAGAGCAGGCGTTTTAAAGAGACAGTGGGCCAATTTCAAGGCATTAAATTAGGAAGTAAAATTTCTTAAACATGATGTTTGATGCATATAGCATTTTTATAATATAATCCAATACTCGTTTTTTTGGCTGATATCATAACGATTTCTGATATCCACATGGGATCAGGACAACCCCTAGTAGGTACGAGGTCGTTTTGTTTTAAATGCAGTTTTTTCTAATAGAAATAAATTCTGTGTAGCGTAATAACATGCACATTGCAGACGATTCATGTAGAAGTTTTGTTCTTCCAATTTTACTTCAGTGTGAGGTTGCATTGTAAGAGTATAGTGACACTAAATAATTCAGCAGGGCCTGTTCAGGTGCTCTTCCTCCAGCACGTGGCTGTCGGGTCGAAACTATAGAACTACTTATTACTGACTGTCAACTTAAATTAACACTTTTTAAGCACAAATATCCTCCAGGTATTCCGTACGAACCATTAAAAGCGGTGCCTTGTTTTGTGTATCATTTTTCATTCTCTACCGTTACGAGCCGAAAGCTTCTTGTGGTTTCACTGCAACTATTTGTCAGATCTCCAAGTTCTTAACTGTGAAGTCGAGGCTCTTCATGGGATATAACCAGTTAAAATATGCATTTCCATGCTGAGTTTAAATTATTTACTGGCTTTTGGTTTAGTAATGCTTGCTTTTATGTAAGCAGTTGATGTAGTGCATGCCTGAGATTAAAGGGCTGCACCGCATCAGGAAAAATGGAATTGCAGTGCTGACTCTTTTCTTGCTTTTTCTTCGTCCCGGCTCCTCCTTCTGGGTTTAGAATCTCCCCCAAATTTAAGCCCAACTACTTTATTCCCCTTTTTTAGCCTTTAAAATAGTTTGACATATGCTTTTCCTGCTACCTTCTCTTTGTGATTCTAGTTACAGTGAATAGGCCTACTGTAATAAACAATAAGTCAATCGAGCACATTATAAATTAAAAGGAGCTCGATAATTTCCACTTGCATGTTTTATCGTTTCTTCTCTCTGTTTCTACCAAAAACTGGACGATAAAAGTCTTCGGCCTGGTGCTTTGATTCTAACTAGCCTTTTTTTGGAAGGACAGTTGTATTTACTTCAAAATTAATTTTTTTTGTCGTCTCTGTTGCTTTGTTTATTAAGTTTGGATGTTTCAAAATGTCTTCCCGTTTCAGTGTTAAATCTTCATGAGAAGTCGATTGATATTTGAGAATGTGTGCTAGCATTGTTTTGCCATTACCCGCTTGTTCATTGTTGTTTTGAGAGCGTATGTATTGTTTATCGCGCAATAACGTCTGACACCGTTTATCATCCAGCAAAGTTTGTTTCCATCTGAGGCCTTAAGGTGATTTTACTAGACTTAATATCTATCATTAAAATTTATTCTTTCTCTTCTCAATCTACCATTTTGAGATGGCAATGCCAAGTTTTCAGTTTTATTTCTCCTCTTAACTTCCAGGTGATCGGAACATTACATGACCATATCAGCCATTTGCTGATAGCAGCAACAGCAGCCATCTGCTTCAGCCATTAGCCACAGCTGTTAATGGACAATATGGCTAGTTGCTGACATGCTAGCTATATCGGCTAGCATGTCGTTGCTGCTGTTGGTATTAGCAAGAACAGTGTGTTGCTGCTAATGGCCAATGTAGCTTTGTTAATATAGTTAACGTATCACTGCTAACTATTAGCATGTTACTGCTCTGACTGTAGGCTTGGCTTGATTTTTCAGCCTGTGTAAGTTTTGGGGCTCAGAAAGATCAAAAGAGGCTTTTGATCAGAAAGAGGCTTTATACAAACAGCATATACAATAGTTTTACTATAGAACGAGTGACTTGATACATTGGTATATATTTATAAGATGTGATCAACTACTAAAAGAAGTTTCAGGAGAGTTAGCTTATAGAATCTCGGCATGGATTGGACACATTAGTCTCGTTTTGTTGATTGACCTTTATGCTGCTGCTGTTTGTTATGAGTTGCTTCATATGTAGGTTTTCTAGCTGGTTTAACCTTTGAGTCGAACAGGTTGCACGGATGGTGTGTGTTTACGGTAAGCTCAAGGAGAGTCCGGTCATGTTCCTTTGGAGGGTAATAAAATCTTCTCCTGTGTGCGCCATTCTGCTGACTCACCGTCAGTTCTTGGACACCACACTAGTTAATTGGGTTTTGCAGCATTATTACCTTCTAAAATTGGTGAAAGCAAAGATAGGTTTGGTTCAATGTGTGTTTTCCTCTCCATGTACAAGCTCTGCATTGAGAAGTCTCAGCAGCATTTTTCTGTTCCTTAAAAATAAATGCAGGATCAGGACAAGGATGCTGTTTGACTTTGTTTTTCCACCCAGACATCTGAAAAGCCAAATATAAAATTTTTCTTTTGATCCACGATATATTGGTATCAATAGCACAATATATCGGCAAATCGGTATCGATCCAATATTTATTTGCCTGTTTGTGTCAGTAATGGTAGTTCGGCACCAGATTGTGGCGTGCTTTACTGAAGCAGAGAAGAAGTGGTCATTTTTCCACTTTGCCAACATTTTAGGGGGATATATATGGGTAAATATTGGCTACAAAAGCAATATTATTATTGGTATCAGCCCAAATATTCACATCAGTGTATTCCTGTTTGTTTTTTTTTGTGTTTTTTTTCTGTCTCCTCTCAGATTTGACCAAACTCAGCCATATACCGTGTACAAACAAAAAACACTACATATATCAAAACTGGTCATTTATTGTACAAAAATGTGTAAACATGTTTCAAATTTTAAGACATCTTAAAAAATTGCTGTTGTATTTTATTGCTGGACCCTTGTTCAAACCTCAAGCAGCGTAGTTTTAGCTTCACTCGGTTCAATTTCACTAAAGGAATGCTGTTATATTGCAATTTAGGTAAAAGTTGTTTTTTTCTTATTTAGAAAAGGAATAAAATGTCTGTTTATTAGCATCTTTTATTGCATTTCTAATATTATATAAACATCTTTTTTAAAGTTGCTAAATGAAAAATCTGCAGAATGTACCAAGTTTTTTTTTTTCCTTTACAATAACCTCACATATAGATTAATTGATTGCTCGTTAGTTGCAGTCCTGGTTTGCTTTATATTTGAATGAACTGAAAGTGTGGTTCTTGTTCTTGTTCTTGTGTTTTTAATTCCGGCTTTTATCTGCTGTCTCTCTGCTGCAACACATGATCTATTTTTGGTGTTCTAAAAAAAAAAAAATCAAAGCAGAACCACTTCCTTTTCAACAACTATTATTACATTTTTTTTAACACTTATTCATAATCAGGGATGTAGATTTAGCAACATGGCCTAAAAGAAAACAGCTGGAAGTAACAGAAATAGATTACAGTCACAACCAATGTGAGCAGAAAGCTGAAAAGTCAGGAAAAAAATTTGTGAACTCTTTGCAGTACAAAAGGACATCATAAGTTGTTTTCATTCACCATCTGTGTTGCGTTTAGGTGAGCTGAGCATGTTACTTGTCCCCTGTCCCACCCAGACCACCAGCAGCGGCAGCAGCAGGATGAGCTCGGACGGGGGCGGGCGGCCCGTCAAGGTGGGCTCCCTGGTGGAGGTGATCGGCAAGGGGCAGCGCGGCACGGTGGCCTACATCGGGAACACGCTGTTCGCCTCTGGGAAGTGGGTGGGCGTCATCCTGGACGAGCCCAAGGGCAAGAACGACGGCACGGTGCAGGGCAAGCGCTACTTCACCTGCCAGGAGAACTACGGCATCTTCGTCAGGCAGTCGCAGGTAATGCGGGAAAACAAAACCACTCTTTGAAGCGTCTTTGTGTGGAGTTGAGAATATATAGAAGATGTGCCGCAGAAATTCATCTGAGCGGGGTTGTTCCTTCCTTTTGTATCGGTGAAACATGAGGTTGATGAGGGTGTTGGATCCGTACGCCTCGTTGTAAAGCGGGCTGTGTTTTTCAGACATGACTGACTGCTTCGCGCTCTCCGTCTCTCTGTTTCAGATCCAGCTGGTCGATGACGGCGCTGACACGTCTCCGGAGACCCCCGAGCCAACCACTGGCAGGGTCCCCAAACGAGGTGAACACTCGCATGTGTGAAGCACGTCGAACACGTTCATCGGGTTCCCGACGGAATTTACATTTAGCGTTTCCAGAGACTGGTTGCTGAAGTGGCCGACGGATGCAGAAATGGCAAAAGTGCACTTAAATTTGACACTCTTTGAAACTACAAAAACACTAACTGAATAAAAATTAATTAATTAAAAATCAGCAGAAAAACCATGCAAAGGAAAAATGTTACAATCACAAAAAAATTGAAAACCCCACACCCAATAATCAACAGAAAAAAAAATTCAAATGAAAGATACTGCAACTGCAGGCAAAATTCTGCTACAACATGAAGTGGAAGCAAACGTGAAAAAAAAGATACTAATACTAAACATAACTAAAATGTTATATCTGTTTCATCTTTCACACATATATAGATTATGATCAAAGCAATTAAAACAAACAAAAAAATCACATTAAGCAAAATAGTAAAAACACCAACAAGCATGAAACACTGCAAACTCAGGTCGCCATACAGGTGTCCTCCAGGCCACTAGGGGGAGTCGAGAGTAAGTCATATTACCTACGTCAGTACGTTGCTGTTCTATAATATTGTAAAAAAAAAAAATGCATATTGGAAACAGACATGAACAATAACATACCTTTTCATCTTCATAGAGGAAGATGGGATGGTCACTTATTTTGGTGGCTGACTCCCCCTAGTGGTCCGGAGCTTTTTGTGAGTCGAGTTTGCAGCATTGTTGCTGCTGTTTTTGCTGTTTCCGCAAACTTTACAACTTGCAAAGCAGAGTTGTATGATGACAATATCTGAGTATATGTCTTTGTTTCTTTCTTTTTTTTTTTTTATCTCTGCAGAAATCCTGGAGACGTCCAAGTCTGCCAAACTGGTAGGTCAAATGTCATCCACACTGATATAAGTTCTGTCCAGTAGATAAGCCACTAAAAGTGACCTTGTGTTTCTGTATACTATAAAATAAATACATTTTCAGCATGCTTCAGCATCGATCTGATAACTGGCAGCTTAACCTGTTAAACGATGCTTCGGATTCATGCAGAAACTCAAAAACCTCAAAAAGCATCTGAAACCAGCAATGCAGCTTAGTTTCATTGGTCCATTAGAGTCCAGAGTCTAATGTTTGGTCCAGCAGGGGGCGGTATTTCCTTTAAATTAAATCACATCTGATGCTGACCGGGATTTAGATTAGCGTGTTTTCAGTGTATGATTTATTCGCATGCAGTTTATGTGAGATTTTCAGCTCAGACTGTTTTGCTGCTTACCTTAGTCTTTCAGAAATCTGATCCCTGAAAAGAGGTGAACCTTTCACAGCTTTGAGGTCTCATCTTTAAGTAGCAACTGAAGTAACGCCACAAAAACATTTGTTGACTTGTACGACTTGTTTGCCACATTTTGATTTCTGCTTTTAATCTGCCCTGCAAAAATGTTCATACTCCATTTTGTCGTTTTGAAACCTCAAACTACAGCGTCTTTTACCAGGATTTCAAATGACAGACCGACACAAAGCAGCGACATGACTGTGAAGGAGAAGAAAAGTTAGGCAGAGTTTTCCAATTTTCCGTCCCTTTTCCAGCTGTTAAGTGCCATTCAGAGGAAACAATTGCCTTCAGCAGTCACATCATAAGTGAATACTGCTTTGCTGTGCCTATATGTGCAAATGGAGCAAAAAGAGTTTAAATGCTCAAGCAAAGCTATAAAAAGTTCCTTTTGTCACATGAAAAGCCGTGGACACAGTAACCATGAGGCACAGGGTGCTCTTGGCTACGGAAGCCCATTTCTGCCACGAAAGATAAACAAATGTCCAATCACAGGCATTAAATTTATAATTTTGAGTTTTAAAGTCATAAAGTACGACTTGAATTTAAAGTCGATTGAGTATTTTGAATCATATGAGGTTTAAATTCATAATTCTGAGTTTCAGTCATAATTGAGTTTTAAAGTAATAATTATGAGTTGCGAAGTTATAATTAAGGGTTTTAAAGACATAATTTTGGTAAAAGTCCAGTTCCACTGGCAGATTATTTTGCTGTAAACAATGTCATGTTATAAGTAAAACAAGCTCCAATGAAACAAGTACTTTTTTTTTTTTTTACTAATATTAAGGAATTATTGACTCAAAACTAGCTTCTTCTTGCTGAAAACTAACTTCTATGTTTGTTTTGTCTTATTTCAAGTGAAGTAAGATTTTGCACTAGAAATATACCAAAAATACTTGGTAACATTTTGTTTATTTTTGCAGAAAGTCTTGTTTCTCTTTGCTTTCATCCTCCACTCTATTCTGATCTTTCACATAAAATCTAAATAAAACACATCAAAATTTGTGATTAAGATGAAATGTCATAAAGTTTAATAAATGTTAATACTTCTGTCGGACGCCACATGTGCAACTCATGAGAAAATAAACCAACTAACCGACTTGTACATCTGTCTACGGTGCTCCGAAGATGACCAAAAATCACTCGAGTTCCCGTCAACCCCTGCATGCCGCTGTCTTTCTCTTGACCTTTAACCTTCACCCCAACCCCACTCCCTCCTCTCCCTCCTTGGACCACGCAGCGAGGACTGAAGCCCAAAAAGGTGCAGCATGTTTCCCTAAACTCTGTACTGTTGCAGTGTTCTGGTGATGATAATGGCCGCTGTCGCCGTGGTAGCCGTGGCTCTGAATGGCCTTGCCGCTGCATCATTCCCACGATTCCTCGCAGCTCACCGCTCCGCCGCCCCCGCTGTTCGTAGCGGGGCGCTCTGCGTTTGTTCAAGAGAGTCTTGTCTTCACCTGAACCGATCACTCCGCCTCACCGGCTCACTCTGCAATCATTCAGCTCTGTCCGCCATGTTTGCGCCGTCTCTGCGCTCTGTGCCTGCCTGCTTCTTGTGCATATTTACATGTGATGAAAGAAAAACACAGAATACTTCATTTTTGATCGACACTTTTAATATTTTCAGACCCTGTAGTATAGATTTGATTTTAAATTAGGACGGTTTTCACAGACTATTTTTGCATGTTTTCATTCATAGTGAATAGAAAACGTTTTGCTAAGCTCACTTTTTGCATAAGATCTGTAAACATTACTGGACTAGAAAATCTATTTTCTTTAAAAAAAAAGATGATTAATAATATTATTATCAAGTTAAGTTCATATTGCAGTTTACATATCTTTTAACCTTCATCACATTTTGTCACATTACAACGACAAGCATTAATTTTTTATTCTTGGCACAAATGTCTGATTAAATTTAGGTCTTAACTTTGACTAGACTTTGACTAGGCCATTGTCGTTAACCTCGTGACATGAGGCTTCTTCGGGTTTCCTTAGCTTTGTGCTGTGCCTGCTAAAAGAAAAGCACCCCCACAGCATGATGCTGCCAATACCATGATTCACAGTGGGGATGTCGTGTTTGGGATTTCGGGGCTGAAAAAACATTCTTAGGAGAGAAGTCAGTCTGATTTGATTGGATGTTTATGATGTGGAATATTTATTAATTTAATGATGACATGTACAAAATGTCATTTAAAAAATAAGGCCAAAGCTTTTTTTTTTTTTTATATCAATTGTTAAAACCCCTGGTTGAACTTAGCTCCGCCTTCGAGGACAAAGTTCCTCCTCAGGGCTCCGGTTTGCAAGCATCTAGTTCACTGAGCATCCCTCTCCCTCCAGGCCCCCAACCTGCTAATCGGTCCTGGCTAGTCTGCAGGAGCAAACACTTGGTAGAGCTGCACATCTTATGCCGGTGCAACGCTGATAAAAAGGTAGTTAAAGGGTTAATAGAGAGGCAGAGTTTCAGGAAGTTAAATTATTTCAAGGTGTTAAATTATGAAGTGTAATTTAAGTCATGTTTCATATATACAATATTTTTACAGCAACTGAAGTTAACATATTTACTCAATAAAGCTACAAAGTGTTATTAAATGCCATGAAGACACATAACTCTGCCCCTTTAAAAACATCTTATCTGACTACATGGTGGGATTTTTATTATTTCATTACTTTGTTTCATTCATGCAGTTGACAGATTTTTTTAAAATGAGGATCTCTGTAGCATCAGGAGCTGGAGGTAGTTTCAGAATCCTCTCCGAGTTTTTATGTGTCAGTGGTATTATTTGTTTTCTTTGTAAAAAAGAAAAAAAAAGAAAAAAAGAAACAGACTTAAAATCGATGGTAGCAAATTTCCTGAACCAGAAACAATTCAGTTGTGCATCGTTGCGCAGTCTTTTAGAAAGTGGATAGTTCAGTCGGTGCTGCAAGAAGCTAATTGGAGGCGTTTGCTGCACATGTGAACAAATTGTCCTGCACCAGGCGCAAAGCAGAAAGTCACTGATCAGCGTTCTTTTTTTTTTTGTCCTCCGTCGGGATATGTATGTCTTCAATACAATGACGGATCCAGAAATAACAAGCTGGAAATATTTTTTTAATATAGTTTACAGTTTTGAAAATCTGATTACATACTTAATTTATTTTTTCTGGACTCACTGTGAGATCCACCGTGGCTCGTTAACCGTCGTACTCTGACTCCTACGCGCGGACGTGCCTCCGTCGTAGCGAACGGAAAATGTCAGAGTGTGACCGAGGTGAAATGAGATGATGCCCCCCCCCGCCTGCAGAGACCTGCAGAGCATAGATTTCCTGTCGGCCTGCTGTATTCGATCATTTCCAGCAACCAGGAGGCTGAACTTTACCATCGTCCAACGACGAACCTCCTCTATTCAATCTGAGGAAAGCTGACATTTCAGAAACACACAAGGCAGTGCTGGACGTATGCATCCTTTTTACAGATGAGGGAAGGAGACATTTGTCTTGTGGACATACACACCTCATACCAGCTGATGGTGTTTGGTAAAAGTGTTGCTCATGCTTACATGGTGGTAATTTTATCCCCTTTCTGTCTTGCACCAAGTGACCCCTGGGCAATATAGCTTTTCTCTCCCGGGAAGGCAGGAACCTGATACATCTGAGCTCATCGTTCCTTTCTGCCCTCCAGCCTCTCACTCCATTACTCTGAGAGCATCTCCTGAATCACAGAGTGGAGAGAAAGCAAATGGCTTACAGAGAAAGACTTTTAAATATTTAAACCGAACAGATTTCCCTCAACTGCTCTGTTATGATACACATAAACAGAGTTGTTTTTGGTTTTTTCTGTGACAGTGCTTTCGGTCCAAAGCTTGCAACTAATCAGGGTATCGGCCCCAAATTAATCCTCTTACTACTCTCTAACTTCCTGCTGAGATGTTGGCAGAGACGAAGGAGATTAGTGGAGCTGAGGGAGATATCAACTCAACTCGCTTTGAGCTGTTAAGGATTCAAATGACCAGTTAGGTCGGCGATACCACTCTGCATCCTCGTTTTGCCGCAATTGTTGCACGTAAGGTTAATGGGTATGGGTGACCTGCCCATTTTCACCTATCACCACATTTACAACCAGGTAACTCAATATACCTTGTTGTTAGTTTATGGAATAGAGCAACACAAATCAAATACGTTACAAATAGTGTCAGAAACTCTTAGGCGGTTTAACCTGAACAGAGAAAGAAAAGCTGGTCGTATATGCTATGCATAGATGCATGGTGCTAAATAAAGGGCAATGCTGGAAGAAAACTTGTTAGAGACTGAGAAAGACTTGAGACTGTGGCGCTGGTTTATCTTCCAGTGGGACAAAGAACCAAAACCTACTGACAAAGCTACAGTGGAACGGCTTAGATCAAATCAGGGACACAATGTCAGAAAGATATACACATTCAATACTATGCATTACTGCCACAAGAACATACATCACTTGTGGCCTTTAAGGACAGTTTTGCCTCATTTCAACTGAGCGGTACAGCATTTAGTCGGTGCGCTATGGTTCCTTCTCCAATTGGGGGGGAGGGAGAATTAACCAACTTGCGCCCAACTTGGCTAGAACCAAACCACACATTAACCAGCTAGAATGAGACTTGACAACAGAGAAGGTTCTTACTTTATAAGCTGGGATATTCACGAAAGTGTTTCCACTACCAGTTGGACTCTTACTGGCCAGGCGGAGTAAAACCCAAACGTCTAATAACATACTGGTACGACAACAAACGTGACATACTAATATATGTCATCCTTGTCCCAAGCATTTATTTTTTTCTATGCCTCCATCCAGGGTTTGTGTTGTGACGCCAGTAGCTCCACCCTAGCCATACCGTGCCGATGTCCTGTGGAGCTACAGCTGAAGGAGGGCCAGGACCGATGTGGAGCGGGTTGGTTGCATGAGCCGCTTTTACAGAGGAAGCAGAGAAAATGACATGCCTCACCACGTTGGCCCATGCTGTACCACTCAATGGAAACAAGGCTTTACAGTCCATCCAACTGGCCAAATATGAATATGCAGAGATATCACTGCGTGATACTTGACATATAATATCCGTCCAAATCTTGTCCTTTGTGGTTGCAGTTCGGCACACACTGATGCTGTGATGAAAACTGCGATTAGACATGTTGTCCAATTCTAGATCAAAGCATATTCATTTGGTGGAAAAGCTTAAATCTGATCCTGAATACAGCTCCACACCACTCTGTCCATTACTCCAATAAAAACAATGCTCATAATGTTTCAGGTAAATGATTTTTAAAAATCAACAATGACGACCTTGTGTGGAAGCCAACAGGCTCCTAACTGGCTGTAACAGGCTAAATGTCACCAAACTATCTGAAGGTAAAAGTAAGGAAGATTTGTTTTTTTTACTTTTAAAGGTTAGAGAAAAATCCTGTCTGGACTTGGAGGCAGACAGAAGTGAAATGTCTGCGCTCACGTTCCAGGTTTCACATTGCAACACCCGGTTAGTGCAGAAAGTGAACGCCTCTAGGTGGATAGACCTTTACTCCTATTTTATTTTACCACCTGTCAAGACTCTCTGTTACCAGCAACAGGTTGATTTATTGCCCTTTTGTTCAGATATGATATTCAAATATGTCATCTGAGGAAGATTCAGAAATGCCTTATGAATAATAATCAGGAGTGACTCCATGAAGCACATCAGGTGTAACTCCCCCCGCCTCCCCCTTCCAACAATCCCCTGTGGTCTTTGTGAACCTTATTTTAATAATCCCATTGGAGGGCCTGCCAGTGTTGCTAGGAGACGAGAGGTTTGCATCAGCATTGCTGCTCATTTTTACACGCCACCTCAACACTTCCATTCACGGCGCCGCCCTCCTCTTGTCTCTCAGCCTCTGTCTGTCCCCAGTTGCTGCCTCACCCATCCTTCCCTCCCTCCCTCCCTCCCTCCCTCCCTCCCTGTCTGTCTGTCTCTGGTCGGGGTGGTGATGAGTGGGTGAGCAGCGAGGAGGCAGGGAGGGTACACAGTGATGTAATGCAGGCGCGCGGCATCGGTCCGGGCTGACAAATCACAATCTGGGAGGGAGGGGGGGCGACGAAGGGGGAGGAAGAGGGCAGGTTAAGGGAGGCAGAAGCATCTCTTGTGTAGCCGGGGCGACGGCGGCGGTGAGAACACAGAGGAGGCATCGACCGAGGGCTCCGGCTAACGGATTATGAGAGAAACCAAGAAAGAGGACATAAAGAAGGACGACAGTGGGGAGGAAGGGATGGACCGAGGCGGGGAGGGCGGGGAGCCTGGGAATAAAATCGTCACGGCCGTTTGCTCCACTGCAGCTTCCCAGCCTGAGCCGCTGCCTGTCCTGATTGTTCGGCTTCCAGCCTGTCTGTCCTGAACTCTTTTTCTCCGTAGACCTGTTTAATCTCCTTCTTCTGTGCGTGTTTCTTGGTGACTGTCTCTTGTGTGTGTGTGTGTGTGTGTGCGTGTGTGTGTTTTCTCCTCCTACAAATATGATGAGACAGACACCTGCAACCCGGAAGGTACAGAACTTCCTATAATCCCTTTTTTTTTCATTTATTTTTTTTTCTGTAGGGACGTCGCCGTTGCTGTCGTTGTTGCCGTCATACTATTATTTCACGAAGGTCATGCTTTGAAGTTTTCTCCTGTTTTTCAGTGTCATTGGAGAGTCTTCCTGCTGTGTTCTTGTTGTTTAGTACATGGCAGAGTTTTTTTTTGTGTGTGTGTTCAAGCATGTGTCTACATCGTTAAAATTATTGTGTTACATTTAGCTTGCAGTAAAAACTTTTTATTTCATTTTCTTCCATCTTATGAAGCAGCTCCACTTTGCACACAGCGTGTTTTTAAATCATGTTTCTGTGCTTGTCCTGATAACGTAGTGGTGGCTTTGGATTGGTTGCTCTCACTGGGTATTGGCTGCAGCTGTTTACGTTACTCAGGCTCGGTTCGTCTTAACGATTCCACTCTAATCCAATAAGGAGCGATAAAGAGCCGAAGCGATAATGATGCCTAAAGCCATAAGCAGAGTTGGGGGGTGGGTGTACAGAAGGCCTCCCCCCCCAAAAAAAAAGAAGGTGGAAAGTAAGAAGTCGAAGATAAAAGCAGAGGAACTTCGTAATGTCTGCGCATGTGATTTTGTTATATTAAAAGAGGAGAAATGTGCCGAGGTTTCCCTCAGAAAACTTGCTAACCCTGGTGGCTGGGTGCCAGGGCAGTCATTCATCCAGCGCACCATCGTCTTTTGAGTTAAAAAATGTTAAAAGTTGACATGAAATTTTAAAATATCACTTGATAATTATGTCTCTTTAAAAGATTGGGAGATTAATACCTGAAGACCAACTTTAAAGCCTTAAAACATGCAAACATTTTAGAAAGACTTAAATAAATATGTAATGCTTAGCCTGGGGGCCCGCCAGGCTTGTAGTATACTGAGGGAAACCCTGTGAACATAAGGAAAAAGTAGATTGCAATGATCAATTTAGACTTACAGTATCATAAAAGTATTTACACCCTTTTTTCTGTTTTTGTTGCATTTGACTGTTTCAGACCTTGAAACAAATTAAGCGGATAATTTGAGCAAATAGAAGAGGCAGTTTTTAAATGATAATCTCATTTATTATTATTATAAGGAAAAAACTCTGTACAAACTGACATATGTACTGAGACTGGGCAAGAAATCAATATATATATATTCCAAAAGCCGCATGATCAATCTCAATAGATAGTACGTTTGACAGAATATTCCAAATGTTCCCTGAACTTCGATCCAGAACCGCACAGGGTTCTGGGAGATGTAGGCAGAGGACAGGCTTTAGCTGCTCAACCTCTCATGTCAAGCTGTGCAAGGTTGGTGGCATCAGCAAACTCACTCGCTCTTTGGTTACCTAGCAACAACCTGTTGAGTAACTGGCGCAGCAGCAGTTCCAGCTTTCGCCACCGTGCTAATCAATAATTACTGACATTTACAATTATTGATATGAAACGCTTATATCATAATATAGTAGTAATTTAATAAGTAGTATTCGCTAACTTGCTGTAACGGATGGAAGCAGAATTTCCTGATCCATCAGCTCGACGTCAAAGGATCAAACATACTCCAAAGTGGCCAAATCACAGCAATTCAGCAAAGAAGAGCAGGCTAAAATTCCCCTGCAGCGATTTAAGACCCATTGCTGGTAAAAATCACCATTATTTGCTTGACTTTCTGGGTTTCAGGAAGCGTTTTTGGCTGAAAAGTGACTCCGGTTTGCTGTGGGGACTCTTCAGGTTTCTCTGCCCGTCTCGTGTGGCGTCTCAATCTCGACAAGTGATGTATCGGCATAACAAGCTATTATCTTATCACGTCTGCATTGTGCATGCAGCATGAAAGATCCAGGCTCAGATGAGATGGATGGAGACACAAAGTGGGCATTGATGTGGAAGTGGCCGTACCAGTCACAGTGCGTTGTTGTTCCCGTGGTTTTGGTCATGTGGGTGGAAGACATGAGGTACAACAGAGCAGCTAAGAGCTGTTATTAAAAGAATAGTCAATAAGATGGACGGGAGGAAATTTTACAATCAGAGAAGTAGAAAATATTCGACTGCAGATCGGTCATATCGCTATCATCCACCCTTTTTTCCTTTTTTTTCTCTGTGATTTCCCAATTACAATGAATTTTGCCTTAAATCTCTAACCCTGGCTGTTTGTTTCCTCCCTTCTTCCCATTCCTTCTTCTCCTGCCCTTTGACCTTCCGCTGCTTCCTTTGCTTTCTCCTCCCTGTGCTTCTCAGACCACGGCCAGAAGGCCCAAGGTGAGCTCAAGTCTTCAACACCGTCAGCCCTCCAAGTCCTCTCAGACACCATTATTTAAGTGGCTGATTGTTGGTTTCACTTCATGCAGCCCTGTATACTGTATGGACATTATTTCTGACCCATTTTAGAGATTCAAATAAAAGTAGTTCGTTTACATTTTTATAAATTACACTATAAGAACATAAAGAAAGAAGACGGCAATTTAAAATTTTAACGTAATTATTTTTCAGTTGCAGAATTACATTTAAGGCATTAGATTTGTGTTGAATTTAGTAGGTATACATACAGCCTCTTTGGAAACAGCCTTTAGCAGTTGCTGTGGCTAGCATTGTTAGCATAGCTATAAAAGCGTTCTCCGTCCGTGTTCCCTAGAAGACAGACAAATTTGTTTCCACCATTTTTCTTTTGAATTATCAAGGCAACTGCCACAAAACAAAGTTAAAACAACGAGAGGGTTCACATTTTAAACAGAAATTAGTAAGGTATAGTAGCAGTTAGCATGGTTAGCACAGCAGTCTCCATCTATATTTGATTTCTGAGTTTTTGAAGCTGTTTCCAACGGATAAAAATACAAGATTGAAAGCTCAAAAAGAAAAAACTGAGCAATTTTACTGCAGACCTTTCAGCCTTCCTGTTATCAGTTGAAAATCTCGCTCTCTCTGTTTTTTCCCCGTGCACTGTTACAATTACAAGAAGCAATTGTACAGTTCCTTGCTCCTTACATTGCTCTGCTTCTTTTGACTTCATTTTTAACACCTCACCAATACTGAGTCAGCATCCGCACTAAAGAGTGTTGGTACCACAACCTGAGTGTGCAGCATGCATTCACTGATCAGTCAAGCTAAAAACCGTATCAGCTGATTCCGATCACAAACTTGGTGCATCTTCAGTTTAATAAGCATCTTTCTAAAACAACTTTTTAGAAAGATGAGTCAGAAATGTGTTTATGCTTCAGTTATTTCCTGGTTCTAATCATATTTTGTGCCAGTAACCAATGCAATGAATCTACATGCAACAATGCTCGCCACAGTTTTAAAGATATATTTGAAATAGACATTTTTTTCTGCCCGAAACCAAAGAAATCTCATTATAATATGTTTCTCTTGTACTAAAAGATGCATGAATACTGACCAGGTCTCTTAAACGTAGCTGAGTAAAACCAGGATGATAAGTTATTTCTGCTTTGTTTATTCACGTGTGTCGTTCATGAATCGATCTCTGTTCCCCCAGCAACCCAGCCGACCTGCGGGCGGCGGAGGAAAGGGGGCCGCGTCCGGCTCGGCGTCGGCCGGCGAGATGAGCAGCAGCGAGCCCAGCACGCCGGCGCAGACCCCGCTGGCGGCGCCGGTCATCCCCACCCTCCACTCTCCTGGGAACCCGCCGGCCCCCGTCCCCAGCAAGGTCAGGATCGACGTTAGGCCAACGGCGTCCTGAAACGTTGCTTACAAAGTAGCAAAATATGCAGAGATTCAAAAGTCATTGTTAAAAGAGAGAGGAAAAATGACTTACATGTTTTGAACTCAGCTGTCAGTTTGTGTTGTTGTGAAAGGCTTAAGATGAAGTTACTTGGATTAGAAGACTTATTTCTGGGAATACGTTCTTAATGCTACCAAAATCTTTTTAGGGATTCATGCATGAAGGAATGAAAAGGTGAACAAAGTAGAGAGACCTGTTTTCAACATAACTCCTCTCCCCTGACTTTATTTATTTAATTAATTGCACATTAATGTGTCAGTTCAGGGTTTTTTTTCATGGAAATAACAAAGAATATTCATAAGAACTATTTTGTGTCACTTGAATGTTTCATGTCGTTAAACTAAATAGTTTCACGAAAAAGGTTGCTTGAGCAAATGCAACTTCAAGAAATAATTTTCCACTTTACGTTGTCCCAAAGAGAGGAAGGGAAAAAGAAAAAAGAACAAAGAAAGTTAAAAAAAAAAAAAAACAGGAGGGTTTTATGATAAAAAACAAAAGTGAGAGTAAAAAAATAATGAAATAAATACAGAAAAAGAAATAAAACAGACAAAATGAATAATGAAATAAAATGTGACAAAAATATTAAAAACAGAATGAGAAAAATAACAAATTAGTAAAACAACGAGATTGTACTAAATGTGGACAATTAAATAATAATTTAATAATTACACTGTGTAATCAAATAAGTTGGAAATTGTTTTGATCCAATATTTGGCACCTTTTTCTCTATCAAATCATTTATTAATTTCTACATTTACTGTCAACTTTGGCAGAATCGGCCAGAATCAAAACAAAACGAGAGGAAAAAAAGTGAAATCTTCAGTTGAAATCTACTTTCAGTATTTTTTAAAAAAAAAATCTGAAATAAATGTAGTTTAATGATAAAAAAAAAAGCATTTAATGGTAACAACAAAAAGCACAATACTTAGTATTTTGGTGCTGGGTTTTAACAATCATTGATTAACTGCTAACAGTTGAGTTGAATCAAACAATTAATTTCCTGCATAGTTAAGAAAACAATCTCCATGAAGATCATGCAACAACCCCACCAAGAGGTGTAGGTAACCTGTGTTATTTGTGTCTCATCCCCTCAGGAGGAAGTCGTCATGGAAACAGAGGTGCAGATATCTGGGTTGTTTCTGCACTTGACACTGAACTGTTGTTTTTCTGTCACTAACATTTTAACAAGCTGTCAAAGGTGTGATGGCTTCATAGGGAGTGTTCGGCCTTCACAGGGGTGTGTGTCTGTGCATCCTGTGGATCCTCCAAGCACACATTAAATGATTAATAAGGCATGTGTGCATGCCCCGCGTCTCCGGAGATATGTTTTGCCCCTAACAGAGGCTCAGTCGAGGAAAGATTACAAAAGTGGCTTCTGTTTCTAATCCATCCACGTCCGTGCTGCAGGAGGAGGAGGCCCTGCGCGCTCAGGTCAAGGACCTGGACGAGAAGCTGGAGACGCTGAAGATGAAGCGAACGGAGGACAAAGCCAAGCTGAAGGAACTGGAGAAGCACAAGATCCAGCTGGAGCAGCTGCAGGAGTGGAAGACCAAGATGCAGGAGCAGCAGGCGGAGCTGCAGAAACAACTCAAAGAGGCAAAAAGGGTAAGGAGGCAAATGTGGAGGGCGTGGCAGCTGCTGCTGGAGGCCGACTGCAGGACTCCCTCCGCGTGTAACTGATCGCGACGCCGTTCTACGGTGAAATCCAGCTCTGGAAAAAATGAAGACAGAGGGGTTATTCTGCCAAATATTGATTTCTGATCAGAGCTGAAACAGTTAGCATTGTTGTTTCTAAATGAATATGAACTTTGCATTATTTGAGGTCTGAAAGACTGCATGTTTTTCATGATTTTGTCCATTTCTCATTTTCTGCAAATAAATACAAGATTTTTCTTTGGCATTTCGGACATGTTGACAGTTTATAGAATAAAATGCTAATTTTACTCAAGCACAAACCTATAAAAAGTTCAATCAGAGAAACGGATCATTTCATTTTCTCCTTAGCTGTATATTGTGTCATTTTTTGCAATTTTTTGTCCCCCCAAAAAAATCACCACCTCTTGAGGAAATCCAGGCTTGAATAAAATGGTTTAAATAAATGGTTCAGTGTATCTACGTATAGATTGTATTATTTCCATTTGTAGGAGGCTAAAGAAGCCATGGAGGCAAAGGAGCGGTACATGGAGGAGATGTCGGACACGGCCGACGCCATCGAGATGGCGACTCTGGATAAGGAGATGGCTGAGGAGCGAGCAGAGTCCTTACAGCTGGAGGTCGACTCCCTGAAGGAGAGAGTGGAGGAGCTCACCATGGACCTGGAGATCCTAAAGCACGAGATTGAGGAAAAAGGTGTGCATCACGTCGTCATAGTGACACAAGACGTTTCTTTTAAGTCGTGTTTAAGCTCGACGCAGACATTTGGCCCAAAGTCATGAAAGCCATACTTTTCTTTAAAGTGACTAGGATTTATTTCTCTTGTTTTCTTCTGTCTTTGTAAGCAAAGTAAATAAGAGTTAAACCAATGAAGGTGGTGAGAAAAGGACGGTGAAAAATTGCCGAACATTTACAAAGCAGTCCAAAGTGGAACAAACTTTATTGGACATGCTTTTAAACAGCACAAACTTTAGTGACCATCAATGAGATTTCATGTGACAAGCCAACTTAAATTCCTGCACAGTTCATAAGTGAAAGGAAAATTATGCATGATCTTTAAAATCTTTTGTAAAAATCTGAATAGTGTGGTGTGCATTTGTATTCGGTGCCCCTGACCTGGTGAAGCCTCTGGAGGTCTCTCTACTTTGCTGCTCTTAAAAAATGATCACATCTTAAGAGTCTGGACCTTTTGTTGGTAAGACCAGATTCTCTTTAGGAGTCACGGAATAAAGTCTGGCTGAATACAAATACATGGCACAATTTCCAGATGTTTATTTGCAATCTTTTAGAAAACCATTCATCTTTTTCATTTCACGTCTCAATAATGTGCTGCTTTTATTTGTTGTTTATTACTTAAAAGCCTAATCAAATGCATTGAACTTTGTGGTTTAATGTGACAGAATGTTTCAAATGCCTCAAGACGCCATATAGCCACAGTCGTCGCTAGCTTTGTTTTGGCGTGTGCCTCAGGTTCGGACGGCGCCGCCTCCAGTTACCACGTGAAGCAGCTGGAAGAACAGAACAGCAGGTTAAAGGAAGCTTTGGTCAGGTGAGTGCCGGAAAACAAAACCCCCAAGGGGTTTTAATTATTCACAAAAACAAGAGTTCACACACAGATCCTTCCCATTTTACTCTACAAAAATCCTGCTGTGTTCCTGCTCTGCGTCAGGATGCGTGACCTGTCCGCGTCGGAGAAGCAAGAACACGTGAAGCTGCAGAAGCAGATGGAGAAGAAAAACACTGAGCTCGATTCTCAGAGAGGCCAGAAGGAAAAGCTGCAAGAGGAGATGACGGCGGCGGAAAAGACGATAGACGAGCTGAAAGAACAGGTCCAGAGAAACGCTTTAGGCGCCACAGGTGGGCGCTGTGTGATGATGGGTCCAGTTAGTGAGAGCAAATCCGTGCTGTCCTTCAGGTGGATGCGGCTTTGGGGGCCGAGGAGATGGTGGAGACGCTGACGGAGAGAAACCTGGATCTGGAGGAGAAAGTCCGGGAGCTGAGAGAGACGGTCACAGACCTGGTGAGGAAACACCGGCAGCTCAGAGGAAGAGCCGCTCACTTTCAGTAACAAACGCTTCGTTGTTCACGCCGGCTTTCACGTTAGATTTATGGCATGGAGTTCAAAGCAAATTAAAGTGCTGCTGTTTCCTGGTGTATTTCATCTTTAATATGAAATGAGTCAGCAGAAAAACTCATCGATATGCAGAGGGGGTCCCCAGAGTTTCAGCAGCACTCCGGTTGTCCTAGCAGCATTCGCCCGGTCAGAATCAGTGGAGAAGTGAAAGGAACACTCTGCTTCTGACATCTCTGATCATCGTTTCATTTTTAAAATGATTGATGTTTCATTATTAATCACAATGTTTTGTGTTAAACATTTTTTTCATCTTCTGTTGAGGAAAACTTTATGATGCTTGATGTTAAGCAACGTCCTTGTTGCTCTTAAGTCGCACAATTAAGTTTTTCCTTTTTTTATATTTGAAGTTATAGAAAAAAAAATCATTGTAGTTTATCAATATTCAAATTTTAAGATATTTATTCAAGTATGCCCATGTATGTGAACAGCAAGATTTTCTTTCCTGTGGAAATGCGCTGATCAGAATATTTTTTTCTGATTTTATCTCTATGCTTCGTCAGTCCTCATATTTGAAAATAGCTAGCTAAGTCTCCTCTCTATCGTACCAACTTCCACAACAGCAGGGGTTTTGTTAGCTATACTTGTAATCGCCTTTGTGCCGCAGGAAGCTATAAATGAGATGAACGACGAGCTGCAGGAGAACGCCAGAGAAACGGAGCTGGAGCTCAGGGAGATGTTGGACCTGGGAGCGGCCCGAGTCCGTGAGGCCGAGAAACGGGTTGAGGCGGCACAAGAGACTGTGGCGGATTACCAGCAGACCATCAAGAAGTACCGAGAGCTGACCGCTCACCTGCAGGTGCACATACGCATCTGATCGTTGCTTTATTGGTATTTTCTTAAGCGTGTCCGGCTCACTCTTTTCTCACTCGCCTTGTGTGCGCTGAATGTGTGGGATTTGTTGCAGGAGGTGAACAGAGAGCTGACCAGCCAGCAGGAGGCGTCAGCGGAGCTGCAGCAGCAGCCGCCGGCAGAGATGTTTGACTTCAAGATTAAGTTTGCGGAGACGAAAGCTTACGCCAAGGTCAGTTCATTTGGTACGAGCAAGAGGAGGCCGCCGGCGACTCCACTTCATGCTCCTTCACGCAAAGTGCGGTTGTTCTTTCAGGCCATCGAGATGGAGTTGAGGAAGATGGAGGTGGCTCAGGCCAACAGACACGTGTCTCTTCTGACCTCCTTTATGCCTGAATCCTTCCTTCGTCATGGGGGAGACCATGACTGCATCCTGGTCCTGCTGCTCATCCCCAGACTCATTCACAAGGTAGACGGCTCATTGTCAGAGTGCAGCTGAGGCCCTTTAGGTAGAGACACATCAAGAACACAGTAGGAACCTCATCATCACACACATTGGAGTGCAGGAGTTCCCCAAATTTATTCCCCAATTTATTCCCTAATTTATTGCGATGTTTTTGGCTCCAGGCTCCTTCAGTACATGCATGGCTTTGCACCGTTTCACCGCCTGCAAGCAGTATGTCTCAAAAGCAGCTGAGACAAACGCCATGTTCTCACTCCTTGGACATAGAAATTGGTCTGTGTTGAATTTGCCAGGTAACAGGGCTCCCAACTGGAGAGTGTGCCCACAACTCCAAATTGCACATAAATGTAATGCAAATAATTGCATTCTGGAAGCCAAGGGAAGTTGCTGCTTAGTAATTCTGGAGTTCAAATGCAAAATATATTTGCCGCACTAGCTCAAGAGAGTTGAAACAAGACCAGTCCAACAAAGTCTTGGACATGCAGGAGAGGGAGCTCTAAACCTGCCTTAAGGCTATCTTTATCCAGTGTGTAGGAAAGAAAAATCATCTTTGTTTGTCCGTCTTCAGGCTGAGCTGATCAGCAAACAAGCGCAGGAGAAGTTTGACCTGAATGAAAACTGTGTGGAGCGAGTCGGCCTGAAGGGCGGCGTCGGTGAGCAGCTGAGCTTCGCAGGCGGTCTCGTCTACTCCCTCAGTCTGCTTCAAGCTACTCTCCACAAATATGAGCAGTAAGTTTCACTGCAGAGACGCAGATAAGAGTTCAAAATGGAGCTCACAATCCTTCCCACCATTATGCTTTTTACGTAACCCCTTGAAATACTGAAGAAATCCCTTCTTCATGGGTCTGTTTTGCCAGAGCTTTGTCTCAGTGCAGTGTAGAGATCTACAAGAAGGTGGGCTCTTTGTACCCAGAGATGAGTGTTCATGAGCGCTCTCTGGATTTCCTCATTGACCTGCTGCACAAAGACCAGCTGGACGAGACGGTCAACGTGGAGCCGCTCACCAAGGCCATAAAATACTATCAGGTCTGCAGAGTTATGTTCCACATTGCTAAAAAAGCGTCTCGTTTAGCCAGTAAGACTTTTTTTTAAATTACTAGTGACCTGAATCTTTATGTTAAATGTTTTTCATTCATTAGCACTTGTACAGCATCCATCTGGCAGATCAGAGTGAGGACTGCACTATGCAGCTGGCTGATCACATCAGAGTAAGTAAAAACACGACTAGTCTGTCAACAGAAATAACTAAACCACATCCATCCATCCATCCATCCATCCATCCATCCATCCATCCATCCATCCATCCATCCATCCATCCATCCATCCATCCATCCATCCATCCATCCATCCATCCATCCATCCATCCATCCATCCATCCATCCATCCATCCATCCATCCATCCATCCATCCATCCATCCTCAATGTTATATTATTGCTACAAGTTTCCTTTATTTCCTGGAACAGCACTAGAAGTCTGTTAAGGTTTAGGTTAGGACGTGTACCCAATGGCTTGCTCTCATGTTCAGTTCACCCAGAGTGCCTTGGACTGCATGGCAGTGGAGGTGGGCCGCCTGCGGGCGTTCCTGCACACGGGTCAGGAGAAGGCTGACCTGGCCGTGCTGCTGAAGGATTTGGAGACTTCCTGTAGTGACATCAGGCAGTTCTGTAAGAAGATTCGCCGCAGAATGCCAGGAACAGATGCACCCGGCATCCCTGCCGCACTTAACTTTGGACAACAGGTAACTATGGGAACCACGTTTTTTAAACTGCTATCCTGGTCGCTGTCACTGTTTTGGGTACATTAACTCCTAACTTATCAACTTCTCCCATAATGCAGCGATATTGAGAAGTAATGTTAGGAACAATCAAAAGGCGCTAAAATATAAACATTGCACTGCTGTAATCCAGGATTTCAGTAGCTCCTGGCTGGCTCGCCACTATTTAGGTAGAGGAGAGCAGATTGGATAAGATACAGAGGTTTTTAGATTGCTGTTCTCTTTTGACCGATTCTGCCCTGCAGGTGTCCGACACGCTCTCAGACTGCAGAAAACACCTGACTTGGGTGGTGGCAGTGCTGCAGGAAGTGGCTGCTGCTGGAGCTCAGATGATGTCTCCGCTCGGCGAACAGGACGGGCTGGCGGCAGTCAAACTGGAGGATGTGGCGTTCAAGGCTGCAGAACAGGTGATGCACCAGTTCCTCTGTTTTTTTTCTGGGAGCAAATTGAGCAAACCTACTCAAAGGAGACAGTAACTAGAAGTAGAACTGAAGGCTATTGCAAAAGGACTAAGAGTCTTTCTTGGCAAGTCCAACCCTAAACTTCGTCCTAGTCAATGCTGCTTGTTGGAAGGAGTATTCTGATGGTGGATTTAAACCTTATCTTTGCAGATCTATGGATCTCAGGGCGCCAACCCCTTTGAGTGTCTGCGACAATCCTGTAGCATTGTCATAGCAACCATGAATAAAATGGCTACTGCCATGCAGGAGGGAGAGTATGACTCAGACAAGCCCCAAAGCAAGGTAACTGTGAAGAATTTTATTGGTGTGAAACTACTGTGCAGATGTGTCTCCGTTATGAAAATTCCTCAAGCGGAGTGGAAGGGTTTTTTATCCCGCGCATGTTTTCCGAACGCAGAACACTAGTTTTATTTCTCTTTGCCCCGTCATCCCACAGAACCCTCCACCGGTGGATCTGCGAGCTGGAGCTCTCCGAGCCGAAATCACAGACGCCGAAGGTCTGGGCCTGAAGCTGGAGGACAGAGAAACGGTCATCAAAGAGCTGAAGAAGTCTCTAAAGATCAAGGTGGAGAACCGCGGTTAAATGTGTTCAACGTCTCATGAAAACGCTTCGGTCAGAAAGTTCCAAGAGTTTGTTGTGAAGGCAAATGGTTTATTGGTCGGGAAGATCATTCAACACATGAGTGCATTGGGTTAAAATGTAAATCTCAAAGTGGCTCAAATATGAACAAACATGAACCAATTCAAATGCATTCCAAATAAAAGTATGCATATAATTGAGTTGGTATGTATAATTTTCACCCTGTGTGCTTCAGAGAAAATTCGACGAAATTCTTGTTTTTAAACTTTCGCTGAAGTTACATTTCAGATATTTATTCAACCGTGGGGAAAGAAGACATCAAAGGCATCAATAAATCACCGATTTCATTGAGACCGTGTTAGTCACCATGCAGAGACCCTCATGGCGCCGTGTGACGTTTCAGGGAGAAGAGCTGAGCGAGGCGAACATCCGTCTCAGTCTGCTGGAAAAGAAGCTGGACAGCTCGTCCAAAGACGCCGACGAACGCGTGGAGAAGATCCAGACCCGGCTGGACGAGGCCCAGACCCTGCTGAAGAAGAAGGAGAAGTAATTATGGTTTCACACGTGAGGTAACCCCACCGAGAGCGAGGCGGTGGCAGCAGGTCTACAGCTTTGCCGCGGTGTCCCCCTCTCCGCAGGGAGTTTGAGGAGACCATGGACGCCCTGCAGGCAGACATCGACCAGCTGGAGTCCGAGAAGACGGAGCTGAAGCAGCGAATCAACAGCCAGTCGAAGATGGCCCCGGACGGACTGAGAGGCAGCAGCCCGTCAGGAATCGCTTCCATGGTTACAGGAATAGCTGGAGGTGAGTGAGATCAGAAAAAGGAAAAAAAAAAAACAAATCTGTCCCGGTTACTGTAACACAATCTAACATAGTTAATCTGTGAAGTATTTTGAGTTCAAACAAGAAATAACGTGTTTCTCCTTCTGATCTTGTTCTTTTATCTTCTGGTTGATGTGCTTTGTTCGTCAGAGGAGCAAAAAGGTATCCGCCTGCTTGCATCCGATGCGATTCTGCATGATGTTGAGTTCATTGTCGTCTCAATGCTGAGTTTCATCAAATGAAAAATGCATGTTTTATGTCATCGGCCCTTCAAAGAGCAGAAAGTATTTAAAGTTAAAGTAGATGAAGACCACATGTCTACACTGTGTGTGTATTTCAGCATTTTCTATCACTGGTTTACCATTTGCTGTTGTCTGTTATAGTTAAATGACATAAACTGATATTTTTTCATACCTGCACCTTCTTCATTTGTGGATAAATTGCTTATGTAGCAAAAGTTCATGAGGATCAACGTAATCTCAAAAACTTCATGTCTGCTCTGTTTTAGTCTTAAAACGGGACAGCTAGCGTCATTTGAATGTTGCTGTTAGCATTAACGACGACATGGCAGCAGATATAACTCTGTCACTGTGATCAGGACTGAATGGTTGGTTTAAAAGATGAGAGATGCTGGAAATGATTTTAACATGATGCCTTGGTTACAGGCAAAGTAAGATGACTTTTTTTTGTTTTGTTTTACCCCCAGAAGTCCAAACCATATTAAGGATCCAGTAAGACTGCAGCTAAATCATAGACGTATTGAATCTAGACTTCTCGTCCTGTCTTTAGCCTGTTTGGGACATCTTGAAGAAAGACTGTCCTGAGAAAAATAGTGTCCACTGTCCTGAGGCCAACCGAGAGATTCACTCATAGTTTGACTAAAGAAAACACACTCTGGAAAAGAGACGTCTTCACTGTAAATACTAACGCTTTGAATGAAAGCCAGTATACAATGGAAACCTGTAACAAAACGATTTTTATCCAATCAGATCGATGGGATAAATCGTCGTTACTGTGGAGGTGTGTCATCATTTTTATTTCCAGGTTTGAGCTTTAGTTTTTGGAACTAAATTAAGATTTGTGTTTGCATTGTGATGAAGCATCTCTTTCAATTGTGAGATAAAAAAAACTCCTCTGTTAACCAGAAACTCAGTATAACGGTTCGGTTGAACGATTGAGCGTTAAACAAAGGAACCCCTGAATGACTGAGGTACAAACAAGCATCCTGACGGTAGAGCGAAGCTGTCATCCATGCCTCCTCTCCTTCCATGTCACAGCCAGTCTTCCTGTTGTCCTCCTCAGGCAGCATGATGGCCGGAGTCGGCCCGGGCTCCGGCGTGCAGGTGATCGACTCTCCCCTGCTGAGTCAGCAGATCGAAGCCCAGCGGCTTTGCATCAAACACCTGAAGAACGAGAACAACCGGCTGAAGGTGAGGAAGGAACCGTGAAGCCGCCCAAACGATCCGCACGGCGGCGCTTTTAACCTTCATGCGCGCGCTCATCATCCTCCTCTTCCTCCTCTTCCTCCTCCTCCTCCTCCTCCCGGCAGGCGGAGAAGATGCGCACCCAGCTCGCCTCTCTGCCGCCGCTCAATGTGACCAAGCTTCCCTCCAAGGAAGGACGACCCGAAGTGCTCTCCAGCGCCCTCTACCGCAAAACCGACCAGCTCCTCGAGACTTTGCTGCAGATGAGCGCCAACGTCAAGGTGGTGGACGTCACTGGAAAATCGCCGGGTCAGTAGAGCCTGAGTGGAGGAAGTTAGGTGACTGGTTTCCTCCCCTCATCAACACTGCAGATGTTTTCTTTCGCTCAGCTGCTGCGTTTCCATTGCCCTCAGAGTTGCACAAATTGGAATTTCGAAAATCAATTCGCTAATTTCTAAAAGCCTGCGTTTTGGCACTTGAAGCAGTTCTGTGTTTACCTGAGTAACCGTTTTGGCTCCTCTGCGCACCTTTTGAAGTTTCAGTGCGTTTTGTTGAGATGTTTTGCTGCACAAAGCAGCTCAGCATTTCGGAAATGGAAGGTTAAATAAAACCATTTTCAAATTATTTCATGAATAATATTTCAGCTGTTGTTCTTTTGGGAGTTTCTCTCTGCCAGCTCTGCACACCCAGCCCGACTTTTTCTTTTCCTTTTTTTTCCTTTTTATGCTCGGTTAGAATAAATAGAGAGAATCTTTGAACATTTTTTCTAATCTTTTTGTCTTGTCAAGTATTCTCAGTTGGACTTTGATTAGACCGTTCTATCATACTAAACACAGGTGGTGGGACTCGATTACAATTTGCCATTGAGTTGATTGCAGAGTCTGCAATTAATTAACTGATTAATTAATTGCATTTTAATTGAGAACTATGCATTAATAGAATAAGTGGAGGGAGAGGAACAGGTTGCTAACGTTGTGTTGTCCTACAGTGACACCTAGTGCTCAGCTCCTGGAACAGACGGCACGTCTGCAGTCCCTGAGAGAGACGCTGGACAAACTGAAGGTAAAAAAAAATGTTTTTAGGAATGAATAAAAAAAAAAATAATTTTTTTTTTTAAAATCACTTGTAGTTTCAAGCAGCATATCTCGTTCTCTGCCTCTGCTCTGCTCTGCTCAGGGTGAGGTAGCAGAGCACGTCGTCAATCTGCAGCCTGGAGCTCGAGTCTCGTCGGACTTTGCCACGTTCCCTTCCACCTCCTTTGTGAAGGTAGTAAACAAAAAAACATCAAACCTCTTCGGCTATATCGGATCCATTTAGCTAAGAGGTAACAATCATGTTTCCTAGCATCACAATGTTTTATTGAAAACATTGTGATGTAATGTTTTCAAACGAGCCATATTTTGGCGTTTCCACTGAGCAGAATTATATTTTCGGATTTCTAATTTGTGCGATTTGTAGATCATTTGAAGCGCAGTGAGAGAAGCTGCGGCTCTGACCTCTGTGTCTGTCTGTTTCCAGGCGAGCGAGGAGAAGCACTCCGACACGGTGCTGGTGGGTCGAGTCCTTGTGCCGTGTCCCAGCGGTCAGGAGCAGGTCCACCGCCTCGTCCTGTCCCAGTCCCAGCTGCAAAGAGTCCACAGTCTCCTGCAGACCTAAACGTTGCTTGACCCCTGTGACCCCCCCCGCCCTCCCACCACCCTCCTCCGCCTGCTGCGGCACCACAAACACGCCACCATCAGTTTCTGCTCCCCCCCTCCACCTCCAGAGGCCGAACGAGTCAAAGCGAGAGGAATCTGCAGCCTTTAAGTGGAAGGTTGAACACTAGAAACGGGGAGGCACCTTCATGTTTGACATGTTAGCAGCTCTGTTGTTACAAGTGACATTTTTAATCTCAGCTTACTTGGATTTTATTTCCGTAACGCCAGGCTCGGTTCTGATGCCGCCCCGTTCTGGTCATGGCTGTGTGAAACGCACGCGTCAGAAAAGAAATTTGACAACTGAAACAATTTCGGGCCGTTAAGTTTTTTTTTTTTTCTTCTTTGGAGATATCATCAGCTCATTCAGTGACTTCCTGGTCACAAAATGAAAAATCCTAGCCTCTTCTGAACCGTAAACGCACCATTTGTAAGCGCTATATCGTGTTGCAGACAACAATCTTCAGTGTGGAGGTTGCTCCTGAATGAAGACTAAAAGTTTGTGTTTTTCAGCACATGGAGAGTGAAAATGAATTTGAATCACGGACAGCTAGCATACGATGCTATGAGAAGCTAAGCTACTAATTTTGTCTTCATTTTGAAATATCACTATAATCTTTTGTGCTCAGACAGCCATCAGTTCAGCTTTTAATATAATAGAAATCATTAATGATATCTAAAAAAAATCAAATACTTGTTTTGAATCTACGGAAGGAGATTAGGGCCATCTAAAAAACAAAAACAAAACAGGATTTTGACATTTTTTTTTTTTTTCTTTGAATCCTGACTTCAAATTAAAGTCTGTATCTGACCAGAGGTTCTTAAACAGAAGTTGGCGTCGTCGGGTGGAAGCCTGACGGCAAACGACGTCACGTTTGCTCAGTGTGCGCCTCTATTAACAGTCAGCTCGATTCCATGGTGACGTGACGGAACGCCGTGCTTCAGACTGCGGCGCTAAACCAGAGTGTATAAACTGATGCATGCCGCCCAGACTCACAGACTTAATCAAGCTCTTCTCCGCTCCTGTGTGAATCCCGTGAAACCGTGCAGAATTATTAGGAAGTGTTTGGATCTTTTGCATTGTGCTCTGTTTAGCTCGACTGTGAGAAGGGAAATTATGAGTTGTAAATGTCATTTTGTGTGTGTGTGTGTGTGTGTGTGTGTGTGTGTGTGTGTGTGTGTGTGTGTGTGTGTGTGTGTGAACATTAGAATTTGCACAATAGAACAAAGTCCTGCACATGTTTCAGCTACAAACAGAGGAGGGGATTTTCACCATTATTCAAACCTTTGAGGCTAAAGGAGATAAATCACTTCAGTGGACACAGCCTGGTTAGTTGGGTCGGGTTACGCTTCGGGTTTCTTCAACGAGAGCCCAGAAACGTTCACGTTCTAAAGACTGGAACTTCATCCGAGCCTTAACCTGCAGCCATCAGTCGCCTGCCTTAGTTTTTTTTTATTATTATTATTTAATTGAACCTTCTTGAAGAAAAACTACAACGATGTCTGCCAAAGAACGTTTCTTTTTTTTAGCACCATGTCTGCCAAGGCTGAATCCTCACTGACATTTTTACTCATTCATTTTCTTTCTGTTTACACACGACTGTCATTATTATTAACTTGAACGTTTGTATGAAAGTGCGTCGCGATGCTGTGTGGTGTAGTGAATCTGCAGCTTGTCCAGCTCGTCTCTTTGTCCCCTGTGTGGTTTCCTGCTGCTGCACAACCGATAACTGATCAATAAATCCTTCAAAGCCAACGTCGGCCTCCATTGTCTTCATATTCTCAAAACAAAACAAAAAAAACCCCCAAGTAAAATCACTTTAATTTTAACAACAATAAAAGGAACAATTTCTGTTTCTGTTTCACATGATTAAAAAAATAGGCAGATATTATCTGGAGCACCTTTTTTCTGGTAAAAATATGTCTGCTTTGTTCTGTATTGAATCATGGCTCAAAAGAATTTCACATAACTAATGACATAAATTAACATTGTGGAGCTGTTCTGTTTAATCACTGCCAGGCTGTTCTCCTGCCCAGGACTCGGTTCCTCACTCTCTGAAAAAGAAAACGGGAAAAGAACAAGCGGCATGTCAGTCGCTTCCAACACGGAGTCGAAGTGGAACAAGTTCCGATCAGGATGTTTTTGTTCCTGACGGACGGACGGACGGACGGCACCTTGTTGTACAGCTTGGCGTTCAGCCTGTACGACTGATACTCGGCCTTCCGCCTTTCCTCCTCTCTCCTGCGACGCACCTCAGGAAGATTCTCATAAATTCTGTTGCAGTAAAATTTACAGTGTCAGTGTTGCGAATTAAACAAAGACGTGAGATTCATCCTCTAAACTATGACCTTCAATCACCTTTGTACTAAACAAACACCATTTCCTTAAAGGACACCATGGATACAGTGTCTAAGTGTTTATGTGCTGAATTTGCTCTTATTCTGTGGGACGTTTTCATGTTGTCCCATAACAAACTGAGAGAAGCCTCTGATGTGAAAAGCAGATATTAACATTAAATGCTTACTGTTTGGACCTCTGGATCATCTCTTTCCTGGGTACTGCTCTCCTCAACAGCGCTGTGCCTTAGCAGAGAAAAAAGCCCAACAAACATTTAGTTGCTATAGTTACTGTGACTCCTGCAGCCCAGAGTGACGGTGTGGAGCAGTGGCTCTCCAGGTTCTGGATACCTGCGGGCTTCGCCAGGCTCTGAGGTTCTTCTCGCTGGTCCAACAGCAGGTTTCCCTCTCGGCTGGCCGCAGACTGGATCCTCCTCTCCTCGGCCTGCAGAGCCAGACATCTGACCCTCTGCTTGGACTGAGAGATGAAATCCGGCCGCCGCGTCTCCAGAGCCTCCTGCAGGGACGGAGCAATGCAATGAAATCTCCCGCAATGCGTCAAACACTGAACATTTGAACTATTTGTATTTCTTTTTTTTTTTAATCCACATTTCTGAAGACAACAAAAAAACAACATAAACTGACTTGCAGGGAGACCCGAGCCAGACCAGGGGACAACACTTTGGTTTTAGGATTCAGATCTCGGACTTGTCTCTGTCTCAGCAGCTCTCTCCACGGTCGGGTTCTGCTGTACGACTCAAACCACGCCGTGTTGGATCTCTCCGGCCGGTTCTCCTTCCTCGTCTCGGACCTCAGGTTGTCAGCCGGGATGAACCACGAAACGCCTTTAAAAAAAAAAAAATCATTTAAAATGTCAAACACGACAAAAGCGCATCGCAAAATCATTCCCAGTTCCTCGGAGAAACCCGTCTTCAGTCGGGAGCCGAACGAGCAAACCTACTTTTAGGGTACGGCTTGACGGGGCTCCTCTTGCCCTTCTTCTGCTTCTGGTTGCTGTTTGATTTAGGAGGAACTCTGCACCTTCCTCCTCTTCCTCCCACCGTGCCTGACGAAGAAGAGGAGGTCCTGGCCTCTGCAGGAGACGGGAACGTAGTCCCAACGTCTCTGGTGTTCCGCCGAGTCCCGTTACGAACGATCTCCAGCTCACCTGAGGAAGAAAGGCAAAATATTACCGACTTTACAAAACATTCGATTTTTTTTTTTTTTTTTTAGCGGAAAAACGATTAATTGATTATTGAAATGATTGTCAAGGGTTAGGGTTAGTAATGTATTAATAGTTAACTGTTCAAGCACAGAAAAAAAAAAAAAACAATATTTGATGTGAGAAAAAGATACTAAATAAGCCAAAACTGCCCCAAAAAATCTATATATTTAGCATCTGATATAAAAAAAAACACTTTTTTTCTGTAAATGTTCTATTTGCCAAATACATTGAGACAAATAACATACAGAATATTGAAAAATCAAGATGAATACATTTCATGCAGTCTTATTAATATCAGTGTGTTCATATTCCTTCCAGCTCAGGCTGTCATGGAAACGAATTTTGGTGGATAATAAATCGTCCCAGTAAAAATTGTGACAAACAATAACATTGTTGCTTTTAGACCATCTTAAAGTAATATATCGATAATGGCATAATGATGTAAATTCACCCTGTCAAAGACCAATAAACCTGAAGTTTAAAGAGCACCTAGTGACGGAACCGGAAGACGCTTTAAATATCCAAAACAAAACACCATAAAACCAAAGTAATATATGGAAAACGGAAATAAATTGGAAAAAAAAAACACACAATTGAAAACAAAAATAAAAGTGAGACATTACAATGTCTCTGTAAACAAAATTGGCCTTCAAAATTTTATTAATCATCATATCGGAAATCATTGAGCTCCTTTTAATTCGTCATACGATTCATTGATTCCTTCCTTATTCTGACAGCCTGAATTCCTACATTGGAAGGACGTACATAGAAAAAATAAGAAGCTTTCATTTTTTTCTCACAAGTGAAAGTTGACCATGGTTGATGATGACTGACCTGCCTGGATGCTTTTGTTGACTCCTCTTCCGGCCCTCCTGGCTGTCAGGACCCTGGGAGGACGGCGCTGCGGTGAGACCGTGTGTGAGCTGGACGTTTGTGCTGAATCGGCAACAACCTGAGGGCAGGCGAAAAAACACTTTTACCTTCAGAATAATGAATGTTAGCTTAAACTCGGCCGGTGCTAACTTCAGCAGACAACTCGTAGAGCAGGGATGAGGACGGGAAGCTGGAGACGCTGCGTCTCTCAGACACACGTACCGATTCCTCGGATGGTGTGAGGGTAACCGTGGAGTCGGCCTCCGTTCCTCTCCAGCCTTCCCTCTGTTTGCCGATGGTGCTGTACAGTTTACCGAGTCGAGAGCTGCTGTTCACGTTTCTGACCCTGTCGGCGCCGAAGGCCCTGACGAGTCGGGCCGTGTCCACGGTGGAAGGGGTCGACGGGCTCTCTGGACGATGCCTGTCTGCTGGGGGACGCGGGCGGTTGGGTTGGGCTGGATGTTCCGCCTCTCCTCCGCCCGCCTCCCATCCCTTATCCGTCACTCCGCCACGTTCGCTCCATTTCATCTCCTTTCGTTCTTCCCTCGCCGTCCTTCCAGGAAAGTAGCTGCTCCGCTCTGCCTGGCTCTCGGCTTCCTGAGCAGCCTGCGCGAGGTGAATCATGCGGGACAGACGCTCCAGTCGCTCCAACAGCGAAGCGTCTTCATCGCCAGCGGGCCGCGCCTCGTCCTTGGTCCGCTGTTCACAGAACTTCTGCCACAGGTGGTCCAGGGTGCTGGCGCCCTGTCGGGGGGCCGGCAGAGGACGTTCTCGCTCTCTGGTCTCGGTTTGCACCGTTTCCAGGTGTGCTGGGTGAAACCTGTCATGAGCAGGCTCTGCTGGTTTGTACTGGGGGAAGTGGATGGGGCTGGTGCCCTGATCCCTACTGGAGGGTCTGAGGTTGACTGAAGGCTCTCTGGTAAAGGTGGATGATTCCTGGGACGTCGGCTTCACTCCCTGGATCAGAGCTGGAGACCCTCGGTCTGCTGCTGCAGGAGCATCTACCGTTCATAAAGAAGATATGGAGAGATTATTATTATTACAGGCTGGATGGATGGATGGATGGGAGGGAGGAGAGAACGAGGGATAAACAAGGAAAGGAAGTGATGGAACAGGAAGGAAGGTTCAAGGGAGGAAGCTCTCATGTCTTCGTGTTGTGGGTGTGTCCAGCTCACCTGTGTGTGGCCGGTCTGCCATTGTGACAGCAGCTGTTCTCAGCCTCTTGCTGTAGATGCCCTCCTGGTGTCTGAACGCGACGCCGCGGTCCAGCCTGGGGTCCTGATCCCCAAGCACTTCGCTGCTGAAGGCGGGAGGCACGGCGTCGTCTGACCCTGGGAGGAGCGCGCCGGCGGTTGCTTACATCACAACGAGAGCCAATCGAATTTGGACAAAGACAAAAAAGCTGCCGGGGAAGCAACCGAATATTCCCGGCCAGCATTCAAGAGGCTCCAGTCTGCCCCACCTCCAGCTCTCTGCTCAGGCTGCGGCTCTGCCTTTTGTCTAACTCGGCCCCTGAACATGAATAATGGAGGTGCAGAGCGGTGTGTGTTACAGCGGACCACCTGCTCTCCTGTAACACACCGCTACAACACGACAGGAACCTGCTCTTCCTGCTCCGCTCCAAGGCTTTCAGCCGAACCCTGAACGCTGTCCGTTACTGCGGCAACAACTGCCAACATATTTAACAGACATGCGCAGATGGAAATACGTCTACATCTGTGGCGTCCCGATACAATTTGTCCACTTTCCAAATGATACGGATGACGCATCGGCTTTGAGTATCAGCCGACGCCAATATTGACCAGATCCGATATCAATACAAGTCATGCATACTTTCATAACTTACTTTGTAGTGTGAGAACAGCTGAGCCAGCGGATCAGAGGGATCCTAGCATTGCTGGGTCGAAAGCCTGGCTCTGACTAAACGCTGGATCGGGACGGAGCGACGCAGTTCTCGGCGGTATGGATATTTGGGCGCCGTACCTGTGTGAGAGCTCTCCATGGTGGTGTCGGACCGGTTGCTGGAGGAAACGTCAGCTTCCATCTGAGGGACGTAGAAGAGCTCCTCACTGCCGCGAGGCTTGTAAGGCAGCAGCACGGCCACTGGTGACAGGAAGACGAGTGACGGCACGTAAGTTGTCATTTTTCATGTTCTTTTTTTTTTTTAAAAAGGTGGTGATAGAGGATGAAACTCAAATAAAACCTTCTAAAAAAAACAAAAACAAAAAAACACCATGAGCTTACCGGGTGTTTCAGCAGGATAACAGCTCGTCGGTGTGATGCCCTTTCCCTGAGGATCGACGGCGGAGGCGTCTGACCGGTCAGCCGCCGGCTTCCCGCCGCCGTCGTACCATTCCGCCGGACTCGACGACCCGACGCCTTCGTCTGGACTGCTGGCGGTCAAAGAGGGGTCCCTCACGGTGGCGGCGGCACCAGAACCGGGACGGTGGGCAGCGGGGGCCAAACTTTGTTCAGGCAGCAGAGTGAAGTGACTCGTCCTGGATCCCTGCCCGACGGCCAGAAAACAACTGGCCTGGACGTTTGTCCCCACATCCTGTTTATCTACAGCCTGCGTGGCGGCGGGGGGGGGAAGCTCCTCACCCCGTCCTCCCATCGCCTCTCGCCTCTTTCTGGTACTTTCATCATGCACAGACGGCGGTTCTCTCATGATCCGGACAAAAGGAATCGTCTCGGATTCATCCACATTGGTTGAAAGACACTGGCTGGCTGATGATGTTGCGGTGGAAAGCTCTGCCAGGTGGAGGGGGTCTGAGGCTGGACTGAGAGCAGAAGTGGAAGTGGGGGTCGAAGTGGAAGGTGAGGAGGTCGCAGAGTTCCTGTGGGTGGGTATGCTGATGGATGGAAGGGTCTGGGGTCTTTTTGTAGGGAGCGTTACTCCTTCCCTGGCAGCGATCGCGCAAACTCTGGCTTCTAGATCCAGCTGGAGGTTGCTCTGTGGGGTCACCTGAGGGTCAGAGTGGACGGCTAGCTGCTTGTTAGCAATGTTCAGGGTAGGAAACGTTGCGGCTGCTGTAGGGACATTGGTCTCTCTGTGGACCCAAACACTGGAGGCCAGGCTGCTGCTGTCTGTATCTGTGCTGCCTTGGCTCTGGAAGAAAAAACAAAAAACAAGGAAGTTTTTTAAAGGCCTCCAAAAAAAAAAACAAGAAGAAGCCACAAAATGTTGTTTCCACAGCAAACATGGGCTTAAAGAACAAAAGCATTCACACCCCGAAATATTTTCACATTCCGTCACTTTGCAATAGTGTTGGCGATTCTATTCAATTCATCAAATTCTCTCTTTTTGTACATTTCTTTCACTAATGCACTTCTTGGGTTTCCAGATTGCCATGAGCGGCGAAACGGACTTAAAAGTTTGATGATATTTTAAAGTACTTTTGTGACGACGACAAAAGTGACGACAGTGTGACGGAATCCAAAACGTTGAAGGAATACAGACATTTTTAGCCGGTCGCTTTGCATTAATTCAGCTTAAAGAACCCCAGAAAAATCTGCACACAGCAACCCTAGAGCGGGGAAACAGTTTGTTTCTCAATTTCTGGCACACTTTGCAAGAAGTTGCAAACACGCAGGTTACCTGGAGCACCTACACTCTTCAGAGACGAAAGGCTGACGTAAAAATGACAAATATAAAAAAAACAACAACAACTATTTGTTACATTTTGGAATACGACTAGAACATCTCTGAGTCTCTGCTGTTAAAGGGTGTCAAAGATTATTACTTTGAGAGGGTTTCTCATCAGGAGCTGCTTCTTGATTTCCTCGATGTGCCGTCTGTCTTCCACGTCCAGCAGCAGCAGGTCACGCCGCTGACCCGAAACCTTTGACTTCATCCACTCTGCAATATGGGGACATGAATTAAAGTGGGATTAACGCAGTCCGAAAAGAAAGTAGCCCAGTGAAAGGAGCAGCGCCAACTGAAGAGTGAATTAAAGGAGCAAGAACGTTTTGCGCTTTAATTTGGTTGCCAATCACTACCGATCAGAACTTGGTAGTGATTTGTATCACTGCCTGTTGTATGGGCAACAGTCGACGTCTCTCTGTACCTGTGCCATTAAAAGCTGAACTGAATGTGAGCGTCTCCAATAGCAACAGCCGAACAGGGAAGAGCTTTTCGATCCTTCTTCTTGGTTTGGTTTGATCTTAACAAAAACAAACAAACAAAAAAAACCCCGACGGCCTGATGTGAATCTTTTACCTCTGGCCTTGCCCTCTTCCTGATCCGTGACGCTGGGCGAGTTCGACGTCGCGGTGGCTGACGACTCATTCTGCAGCAGCTTGGCCACCCTGACAGTCAGTGAGCTCTCGCTGCTGCTGTCGCTCATCGCTCCCCGGTCAGCGTCCTCGCGAACGGGACAGGAAGAGCGACTCTCCGCGCCGAGATCACCGGGTGTGGCCCTTTCCTCTCCTTCGTCATCTCCTTCAGGAGCCGCGTTGGACTGAGTCGTACTTGCGGCTGCTGGCGGCCGTGTCTGTGTTTTATCCGGAGGCGCCGCGCTGCATCCTTCCGGCTCAGTCCGCCGGGCTTGTGCGGACGGAGCATCGGGTTGCTCAGACGACGTCAAACTCTCTCGCCCAGTGGAGCTTCGGTCCGGTTTCTCTGAGTCTGAGGAAGGCCCGGCCCACGGTGGAGAGGAAAGACACTTCAAGTCTCCGCCGGTGGAGGTGGAGAGAGAGGAGGAGGACGAGGAGTCCTGCAGCCGGCTGGTCGTTGCGTTCGGTGGCCTGAAAATGTCTTGGTCAGAGACGGCAAGCATAGCTTTAGGTCCCGACGAAGACGCGGAAGACGCCGTAGATATCATGTCCTCTGCTTGAGAGAGTAGCTTACGGATCTCTGACAACGCCTTTGTGCTAACAAAGGAATTCTCCGCTTCTTGATCCGTATCGTCGCCGCTCCGGACAGATGACTTTGTATCTGCATCGGAGACGCTCGCGGCGACGGCCTCGGGATCCCGCTTGCTGTCTTGGATCAGGACGGAGGAGTGGGAGCGGTCACCGGGCCCAGAGCGGGAGGCCGGCCTGCTCTCCCTCCGAGCGGCTTCTGTGTGGGACGGAGGACAGGCCTCCACTCTGACCCGCTCTGACGGCGAGGAAACCAGGCCAAGGCTGTCCGCGGCGAGAGGCCCGCACGAACCGGAATCCACCGACAGAACGCTGGACCCGGGGAACTCGCCTTTATGGGGACTGCTACCTGGATACCAGACAAAAATGATTAGACGTTAATAACTGATGTATATTTAACATTTCTGTGCCTAGTTTGAACTTACAAAAAAATGAACCACAAACACAGCTTTAGACTTGTTTCATAAAGATAGATGACGCATGGTTCCAACAGTCTTTTTGCGAATATGACATCATTTTCCATAGTTCTCCTTCCTTCCAGCTCATTTTTACAGTTTAAATTCACAGTTTCTGCATGAATTTAGGCTGTAACTGTGACAGCTAAAGACATGGGGAGTTGGAATGATGGACGGATCTGAATGGAAGATTGCTGAGTGAAAGGAAAAATAAATGGATATAACAGATGAACAGATGGATGAAGCCAAATGCTAAATATCCCTTTTTCATAGTTTTTGAACTTGGGGAAAAATGGCTAAATCAAATGTCAGACTCTTCCGTATTGCTTCCTGGCTGAGCACTGCTTAACGCTCGCAGAGCTAAAAACAGACCAGGACTTGAACATCTCAACGAAGTATCACATTTAAAATGCGGACAAGTGTTTCCGCCACGTTGCCTGTCATGCAGAGAAGGTCACTGTAAGGTTTGTTACTCTCTGAAGGTTGGGTGCTCTTTGAAGGAGTCCCAGAAGATCCTTTACTAGTGCAGAGATCAGTGGGGGAGAACTCTGGTTCTCTGATGGGCCCTCGAGGTGCAAACGGAGTCAGGATTTTCGACGGCGTTTGGTCGATGCCAAGGTTTTGAAGATACAACTAGTAGGAAAAAAAAAAAACAACGAGAGAGGACTTATCAGACAACTATGTTCACATAAATATTCAACTGGATAATCTGTTATGTAAAATACAAATGACTTCGAACAAAGAAGTAAATAAAAATCAGAGCAACTTACCGGAATTCGTTCGTCAATGTTGAGCTCTTTAGGCCCTGGGGGAGGTGTTGCTGAATGTTTAAAAGTCCAGTAGGGGGCATAATTGTCGAGCTCAAGGCTGACGACGGAAGACGTTCCGACAGAAGGTCCGACTTTGATTTCCGTGTAGCTGTCTTGGGAACTTGAGAGTTCGGAGACGTCACTGAAGTGACCGAGGCTCTCGAAACGTGAGGGTTGAGCGTCGGTACTGGGTGAAGGAAGAGTGTCCTTCGGGCCCCGAGCCGTCTTATTTTCTGGAGCAGCGTTGGTCAGCTGGCGCTTGTCAGCGACCATGACAACTGTGCCAAGTGACGAGGGGGACTGTGATCTGCCGAAGGGACAGGCAGAAGGTGGCGTAGCAGATCCCTTATTTTCCAAGTCTCCGGGAGCTCCGCCTACAGCCTCTCCTCGTCTAGGAGAAGAACCTCCTGAAGGAAGAGATTGGTGGATATAATCGGTTTCATATGTAAGGATAGAGGAAGAGATCTGCGTGGCATCCTGGTTGGTGGAAGGCTGCTGGGTAAGGCTGCTGGGTCCTGCCCCGTCGCCGTTTTTAGGAGGAACTCCCGAAAGTCTGTGCAGTGCTAGGCCTTCTGACGACGGGGTCCTTTCTGAGCTTTCTTTTGTCTTCCAGGTGTCAACTTTCTGCAGATAGTTGAGACTAGGGAGAGAATGGACTTTGTGAGAGGCCTCCAGAGGATCTTCTGTGTCTGGAAGATGGTCATCAGCTGAGTGTGCACCCGTGATTGATGGGTACAGGGCATCCATGTTAGAGTCTATGGCTGAAAGATGTGCAAGTTTAGTCTTGACGTCAAACTTCAGTGGCGCAAAGAAAACGCCTGGTGTAGATTGAGACTGTGGGAGGAAGCCAAGGTAGGAGCCGTCACTTCCTGTTTGGTTCTGTAAAGACCATAGGTCTCTGTCTCTGTGAACCCATCCCGAGCCTCCAGAAAATGGCTTCCCGCTGGGTTTGCCTTGTGGTTCTTTGAGAGAAGGTGTGATCAGCTCATGAGTCGGTGTCGGACCCCCTCGTCGCTCGTGAGCCTCAAAGTTGCTGAGTTTCTGTACCTCAGACAGCAGCTCTCTGTGCAAGTCTTCACTGCTATCATCGGGCTGAGTCGAGCGGGAACCGGTAGTGATGTTACAGAGTTCTTTGTGCCTTCTCTGCTGTTGGGTAGGACCGGCTTCACCTGGTGGACCTTGTCTTTCAAACATGTTGTTGTCTTTGCAAGCTTCTGTGTGTCGTGGCTGATCTGGACAAAAGCCAGTGCTTCTCATAGAGCTCAGGGATTCAGAGGAAACGGAGCTGCTGCTCTGCATCCCAGCCTCTCTCCGGTCGACCTGAGGATCCTGCATAGGAATGTCTTTGTTCGAAAAGATATTTTCATCTTTATGAATTCCAACTTTATTCCTGTCTGCCAAGCCGTACAGTGTTTCCAAATTAGTCTCTTTGCTATCTCCTCTTGGTAGGTTTCCTTGCGTGTCACGCTGAGATGGGGAGGAGTTGCTGCTTGCTTCCTCATCAGAAAGGAGGGTGGTCTCAGCCAAAGGATGCTGGGAAAGTGAGCTCTGGTCAAAGGAATGGGTGGTGCTGACATGGACAGGAAAACGGAACCTCTCTGATACCATAGAAACATCAGGAAATGCCCTGGCGAGAAGAATATATATGATTATCACTCCACTCGCAGTACAAGTGTCACCCTGCCTTGTTAAAGTATCTAGTCACCTTGAACCTTTCTCAACATTTTGTCATGTTACAACTAAGGACGCGCCGATACATTAACCAGCCAATAAATCGGCCCGATATTCTTAATTTTGGGAAATCGGCAATCGGCCGATAATTACATACGAAACCGATTATATCCACCAATCTTATCGACCTCAGCAAAGATCAGAAAATCATTGCCGTCCCCTTTTGCTTTGGCGTGATCGAGGACTGACTGACAGACCCACCAGGTCACGTCTGCAGTTAACAAAAGTTCCGCTGTTGTCAACTTAGCATCTTTATCTCCATGCTTCTCAACTTTTCAGACAAATAAAATAGAAATAGAAAACTGATGCTGACTAATATAGTAATTGTCGGGCTTTTTAAACATCGGTAATCACCTAGAAAACTGCAGTGGGTGCACCCATAGTTCCAACCACAGCTTTCAGTTACGACAGCAAATTTTGCTGAACAACAAATTGTTCCATAAATTCTTGCGATAAATAATAATATTGCCGCTTTTCTTTCAATAATCTTGACGCTACCTGGTAGTGATTACTACTTACTGACTACTTAGGTGAGCTCTTAGGTATGAATGTCTTTTGCTGAAGTAGAATTTATTTAGGGGTGTTAAAGTTAAAGAGGACAGAATCCACTGGACAATGATGCGACACTGTGTTGGTCTATTACATAAAATACCAATAAAATGCATTGAGTTTTGTGGGTTTCCTGTGAGAAATGCATCTTTCAAGTGACTTTTTTGTAGAAAGGTGTACCTGCAGAACAACACTCATGAACTGAACAGCATTTTCTGTAATAGTTTTGTACAGTATATGATTACTATTACTATTTGTTATTTTCTTAATCTCTTTTTTTATATATTATTTTTTTATTTCCTTTGTGAGAACATTTTTTTTTATCCGACGCTGCTGTGGCACCTGACTTTCCCCTATGCTGGATAATAAAGGCTATTCTATTAACTCAGTGTTTCTTACCTTAGGGGAGCAAATTCTGGATCACCTTGCTGGAAGAAAGAGTATTCAGTGGCGCTGTGCTCAGGTCCTGAGATTAGAGGCAGCAGCGACAGAGCAGGAGACAGTTGACTGTCCTGGAATTCTGACGAAATACAAGTTTCTGCATGTTACACATTTGAACCAGAAGCAGGAATATCTAAACTCTTTATACATAAATATGAAGCACTAATGTCAGAACAAAGTCCTTCTTGGCTAGAGAATATTGTTTCTTATACCAGTTTATTTAAATAAATAAATAATCAGTACAGCAGCAATTAATTAAATCATTCCTTTAGCTGTTTTATTTTCTCGTTATATGTAGGAAATATACCTAGCTGGAAAACTTTTTGCTGTGACAGTTGAAGCTCCCGAACATCTGTTTTTATTTGCAGGGGTCTCTGATCCTGTTGGACAATACTTTGACTTCGGGCTGCCGGTGGGCCTGTTTGTCCGTCAGGGCCGATTGCATCTTCATCTCCTAGGCGATGAGAAGGAGTCGTCGCCATCTAAAACAGACAACATGAGGCAAGATAAGTTTTATTTCACCGGTCATGAAATGATCTTCGAACAGTCAAACAGTTAAAGGTTGAACTCCTTCCAACCCAATGGCAACTGGTGAGCTTTACAACCTTTGGTGGAGTTTATCAAAAGCTGCAACATATTTACTGACCCTGTTGATCTGCTCCACTTCTTATGCCTCTTGTGATGTAATCAACCCATGTACACACAGGAAAGAATTTGCAGTTTTTTTTTTTTTAGTCCACTTAAAAAATCTAATAAAAATTCCAGAAATTGTGCTTTAGTCTGTGTACATTTGTTATGAAAATTTAGGCCATAAAAATCACCATTGCATAGCTTCTTTAACATGAGCCGACTTGAGTCTGAGTTAACATAACAACTGGAAGATGTGTTATAGTACAGCCAGTGTATCTGGAATCGTTAAAGCAAAGCTTTAGACACTACTGGCAACTTCTGTAAATATAAATTAACTCGCAATGACTTATCAAAGTTTCCTCATATTCAAAGAGAGTGAGCTGAGTGAACATGTTAGCGACGTTAACATTAGTATGCCAGTTAGCTCAACGCCTAGCAGCAGTTAGCTATGTAACCGTTAACTGGCACTTCCGGGATGCTGGTAAAAACGAAGACGCATCAAAGAAACGTACAGTAATAATTTTATCTCGCGTGGTTAAGGAAGAAGTCGCATAAATTACCTGTTCTGGGTCCGTGTTGTTGTTTTGATTGTTGACGATGACAGTCCGCCACGCTGAGCGCGCTTCCGCCACGTCGTTACCTAGGAGCGTTGCTAGGAACGGTAAAAATACCCCGGAAGTAGAACATTTGAATGGCAGGAAAAGAGTGAGATCATCATGTTGCTCTAGGAAACAGGTAGATTTACCTTTGTCAGTGTAAAGCAGGACAACTTATGGAGGATAACTGCCCCAAATGTAATAATTATATTGCAAATATTACAAGGTTCTTCATATACAAATGCCTCTTTACCCAAAATGATGCTATTAAAAATAGACAAAAATTCTCATTCTCAAAATAATTTTTTTTCTGCTGCCCAAGACATAATTGTGTAATTATTTTAATGTGACTCAATAGAATGCAAATTAGTAATTTATTTTGATATAACTTTCATAAGCCATTGAAAAAGCATAATACTCATCCGATAGGACTTTAAATATCGAGTAAAATGGGTTAAATATATGTAGACATGAGAATAAAAATAGGCTGTATTTCTATTACAGAGACTGTTTTATTTGAACTATAACATATAACCAATGTAGCTGTAAAAGCATTTATTCAACATTCTCTGGAGATTTTTATTGAAGAATATGCGTTCTCTTCCAGACGATGGCAGTGTCGTTCGCCGTGATAGGGTTTGAGCACGTTTTCATCGAAGAAGAAGAAGGGAGAGTTAAAAAAAAAAAAAAAAAAAAAAAGAAGAAGAAGAAGGCGAGGAGCTGAAGGCTTCTAACCACTGTACACGAGCCAAAACTTCAACAGGGGCCACAACAACTCAGCAGCACGAAACCTGCCGACCACTTGTGCGTCATAGAGACAAATACTAGACCGGAGATACTGGAAATAAACGGAAACCATGCCAAAAAAGAAAGAGCTAGTTCGGGGTGAGAATGCAGCAGTTTGTTTCATCATATCTTGAGTTTCATTTACCAGGAATTGGAACCAGGTCAGCTTGTTAGCTTACCAGCTACTGTAGTTATAACGGAGACTTATAAGTTCAACAAAAACGGCTTCCGCTCTGTCTGTGCGAGCCGCGACTTTAGTCGAAGCTGTTATATGCAAATATACTTATATATGTGTGAACGTGTGTGTTGGTCCGGTGTTTAATGGTTTTTTTCCCCCCACCTTGTATGAACTTTCACGTCATCGTTTTTCCTCACCTGCCAGGTGGGCCTTCGGTGCCCAGAATTCGCCAAGATTCGAGCCTAATGCGCACCCACGTGAGTATGACTGGAGACTTTTAACACAGTGTTGCTGTCTTTCTGAACCTGCAGCTCAGCTCTTTTATTAAACAAGCTGACATGTTGGCATCGCGTCAAATTGAAGTTCATAAAAACATCACAAGAGGCAGAATGTCATTATTGATCACAGATTATTTTGTGAACTGATATTAAGTTTTTTTTTATTTTTGTTGTATTCGACACCTCAAAATATAGTTTTGTACTTGTGTGAGATTCCCACAGTTTGATTTGAGATGCTCCAGCTTGACTGCCAGAGATCAAAAATGAGTTTGTTTTCATGTGATCGACAGGAACAACACAGAATTGCTGTGCAACTATAGCATAGCTGTTTGGTAATGATCAATCAGTCAGACCTCGTAGAAAAATAGAAATCGGTGTCGTTCAGGATAAGGCGGATCGTTGCATCGCTCTGTGTTAAGACCTTCTTAAAATATAGTTGTTTTTTTTTCTTTTAAGTAAACAGCGATTGATTAAAATGTGTGTTTATACATGCATCTGTGCAAGAAATGTAAAAGAGAAATAAACTAAATTCAGTCGTTTTTATGTAAATTTGCTTTTGACAGATAAACGTCACTTCTTATCAGCTCTGCTGTTTAGAGGATAACTCAAGTCCAACAGCTGGATTTTTAGTCGATTCGTTAGTAGAGCGGTCCACTTGTGACCGGAAATATTTTTGAATTCCAAACAGCCCCATTTGGCTTCGCTTCAAGCGATTTAGACGCACACGAGTAGCTGACCGGCAGTGTGCAGCATCGTTTTGGGGGTAAAATCTAAACTACTGATGAATCGAACTGGATTGCTTTACCTGGACTGAACAAAGTAAGGAGTCTGAGTCATTTCTTAGCTTTGCGGTGAATGCAGCAGGACATTCAGCTGTATCATCATTTATCTTGTGTCCTGCACTTAACTTGTTTCCAAAGTATCAGGATTTCTTTTTGTTAAGATGTTTATTCTGTTTCTTCCCCGTGTCTTGTTATTTATCCTTTCACCATCATGGCTGTAAATGGTCGTAATTTGCTGATCTTCTCTTCTTTTAAGGAATCAATAGTGGATTTCATGAATGGGCGCAGGACTTCCTTACTAGAGGCATTGGCTCAACCCTTCATCTGTAAGGTGTTTTCTGATTTAGGCATTTCACACAAGTCTTCTTTAATCACTTATTTACATCAGCTTAAACATTCATACTCATTCTGACTGGAAGGAGCATGTTGTTGTTGTTGTTGTTGTTGGTCTTGTGACGTCAAACAGGATTCTTACACAGTCCCAACATGTCTGAAGTATGGAACAAGGTCAAAAACGATTTCTGGAAATTCATTTAGAATGCGTTTTCCTGACGTCCTGTGGTTTTCCATGTTCCATACTTAAAAGCCGACTACTGTGGAGATCATTTTGTGTTTAGACTTCAAAGGATGTTTTAAAATTTGAAGTGAAAAATATGCAGGGAACTCTCACATTAGCTGCATTTCCATTGACTGCAATTGCAGAATTTGACATTTTGAAAATAAATTTGCTTACTGAAAACGTGCTTGTGTTGGTATCAAAATTGGCCAATATTATGATCTTAATTGGGCTTCTTATCAAACACCACAATTGCGGAATTGTGTATTTTATGTTGGCGAAATGTCATCAAAGTTTTCAGGACATTCGTTACATAAATGCAGCTACTGAAGTAGGACACTCCAAAGAATTGCATTCTGGGAAAACATTTGACATGGCAGTGAAAAACAGTTGTTCCCATTTTGTTAAAATAAAAATAAATATATTTTTTTTTTCCAAGAAATGTAGATGCAACGGACTTTTGAGCCATTTCCATGAAACAGATGGAAACTGAATTGACCCTAAGATCTTTATTTAAATCTGTTTGACTTTCAGCAGCCTTACAGTTTGCTCAGGTCTTAGAGGATGATCTCATATATTCAGACGACGACGATGATTATTATGAAGACGATGATGATGATTATCATCCACGTTATGCTGCGAGCAAACCTTTGGAACCACATCCACAGATAAAGCAGCTCACAGACGAGGTAACGCCCAGTTTCACTTATTGGGAAGTGAAATCAATACTTATCTGAATGATGTCCCTTCTGCTGGTGATGGAACGGAAAATATGACTTATGCAGCTGAACTTTGACATTTTTAATACTATAAATTTCTTTAGAAATGTTAAATTTTATTTTTATGGGGGATGAATTTGTAACGTTTGCTCTACGTGTTCTCCCCAGGAAGCAGATAAAATTGCTAAGGAATTGGTAGAAGAGGAAGATCGGCGTAAAGAAAAAACTGAAAGGAACAAACGTAAAAAAAAGGTGATCTTGTATAATAACCGCTGAGCCGATACTGTCTTGGTGTCATCTAACCGCCGCTCAACGCACACGTCTGTATTTCTGTCCCAGCGCAAAAAAGAAAAGAAACGACTTGAAAAGGAGAGCGCGCTTAAGGAAAATTTACCTGTGAGTAAAAATAGTATTCATCTCACTAAACTGGAGTAGAATTGAAAAGTTCATTTATTTCAGCAATTTGAAATTCAGATATATATATATTATTTCAGGACTAATACAGATGATATATTTACAATCTGACTGACTTATCCAGAGGAAGCATTTTGATACGATTCATAAGTTATGATATGATGACTGACATGGACACTGTTCTGTTCATGTCAGAACAGTCCAAAGTTGTTCCAAATACAGTGTCTAGTTTACTGACATCAACAAATAGAAAATAACATGAGAACAATGAAGCTTGTGTATAAAGAAGAGGTCTCACTTTGACGCAAATTGTGTCTGGTGCGTTTTTGACCAAAATCATCGTTATTCTTCATGCAGCTAACCAGCCAAAGTAGTCAGAAATGGTTCTCAAGTCAATCCCATAAGTGCATATTTTTCAAAGTGTAGCTTTGCAAATATAGCTAGTTAATGCCCACCTTTGCATAAAATCAATAAAGTACTTTTAATACAAACTTGCTCCTTTTGCCTGAATGAAGTTGCTGTAAAACCATTCTATGGTTGACAGTCTGTTATGTTCCATAGATGCACAGATAGATGTTAGTTAGCTACTGTTACCTCACTGCTAACACAAGCTTGCTAGGCTAGCTTTAAAAAAAAAAAAAAAAAAAAATGTATTTCCGTTATGGGTGAGTGTAAATTTATCTCCAGTTGGCTCGACGAAGTTTGAACATGTCTGTGGAAAAAAAGGTCTTAAATTCATTGTTGTCTTAAATTTGAATTTGTGAAACCTGCAGAAACCCTGTTAGGCACCGACTCCATGCCTTCTCAATCTCTTAATTTTTTTTCCCACAATCCTGCAGTCGGTGCACTTTTTGTTACTGCATCTCTTCCTTTCACTAAACTTTCCAATATGTTTGAACGCATCGTTCTGTGAGCGCCCAGTTTCTTGTAAATGATCTTTGGCGGATTATCCTCATCTTAGGGAGCGCCGGTGACGGTTTGCTCCACAACTATCTAGTCAGGTGTTTATTATTTAAGGCATTTTATTAAGTCTTTACTAATATTTTAATTTTCTAAGTGTCTGAATTTCAGGTCAGCTGGAAACCAGGTAAATTAAAATGAACTGAAGCAACTGCACACAGAGTGAAAACGTCACTCTGTGCATAATGAGTTTCTTTTTGAATCAAATGACTGAAATAAGTATAGACCTTTGAAGGTCTAATTTATTGAGCTGTATCCTGCATGTTCTGAAAAAATGCAATTCCAACCAGAAACGGCTCGCTGATTGGCGATTTAATTTCAGGAGAACAACGAGGAAGAATCTTTAGAGAATAAGGAACAAACTCATATAATTGATGATAATTCAGAAGAAAACCAGCCTCCTGAATCCGACGAATCCCAAACGGCATCCAAGGACGGCGGATGTGTTGAGCTCGCTGGGAAAGATATTGTGAAGATAAATGCTACAGAAGATAAGCAACAAAATGTTTGTAAAAGCTTCTATTTTTTTTTTTTTTAAGGCAAACGTCTGCGATGATAAACTCTTTTGACAGTCTGCAAAATATGACTGCACTGTGCTCTTCTTCGCAGGACTTGAATTTAAATAATTTAAACGCTGCATCTACTAAATTGGTCCCTGAGGAGAAGAGTAACCTGAAGTCTAAAAAAGAGAAGAAGAAGGAAAAAAGCAAAGTTGTTGAGGTTCAGCAGCCGGAGGACAAAAACATCCATGTTGCCGAGAAACCTGAAGTTCAGATGAAAAGTGAACCTGAACCCAATAACGAGGTTTAATACACAAAAATACAATTTTTCTGACCCGTTAAATGATCTGTTTACTTGTGATAAACAGATTGTGATGAGGCCTGTGGATCATTTATGCTGCTGTTTCAACAGAAACTGCTTGGTCCATTGACTGAGGAGCTAGCGAAAAGAAGCGTAGAGCTGGCCAGTAAGTGAATTTTCCTCATTTTAAATCTCTTTATTGAAATTTTCCCACGAAATTAACTCCCCCCCAAAAAACGGAACTCCTGACCTGACCTCTGCTTGGCTGCAGGTATGGGGAACCGCTTGGCCGCGTCCGGACAGTACGACATGGCAGTGTCGTGTTTTACGGACGCCATTAAATACAACCCAAAGGAATTCAAGTAGGAACATGAGCTTGAATTTGGCTTTTTTTTTCTTCTTCTTCTTTTTTGTTCCAAGACAATCACAGGATCACTGGACGTAAAATGAGCTTTAAATCACCCTCTGCGTGTTTCAGGTTGTTTGGAAATCGCTCTCTGTGCTACGAGAGGCTTGAACAGTATGAAAACGCCCTGAGGGACGCCGACCTGGCGCTCGCCATGCAGCCCAAATGGATCAAGGGTCTGTTCCGGAAAGGGAAAGCCCTCTGCGGCCTCAAGGTGAAACCAAGCGCGTCTGCTAGCTTCTTTGCTTTATTCCATTGCAACATATATTCCTTGTAAGTCAAGCTACTTGACAGTAATTCCCATTTTTTGTTTGCGTTGATTGAAATGATTATGATCTTAGTTGAAGTAATCAACTAATTTAACCAGCTGATTAATCGTAACTAGAGTATACAGATTGAGAAAATGGGCGATTTCACTAAAAGAAAAAAAAAACAATGCACCCAAAACGATGCAAAATATATTTATACATTTCATGCATGTCAGAGGAAAAGATCTTTGTAAATATGTTTTACCTAAAATTCCTCGAGTTGGAAACATATTCACAAAGATGTTTTCCTCTGAATTCCTTAAATTCCTGGAATTTAATTCATTTTGTTTATTTGCATCTTTTAACGTATTTTACATGAATGTGCCAATTCAGCTTTTCTTCAATTAATCATCAGAAAATTAGAATAATCAATTACTAGAATAATCAGTTACTAGAATAATCAGTTACTAGAATAATCAATTACTAGAATAATCAATTACTAGAATAATCAGTTACTAGAATAATCAGTTACTAGAATAATCAGTTACTAGAATAAAGGTCACTTTATGCTTGATTTTTGTCGTGACTCCTTCAGAGGTACTATGAAGCTTCCCTGATCTACAAGGACGTGTTGACGCTGGAAAGCTCAAGTGTTGAAGCTGCGCAGGAGCTGAAACGAGCGCAGACGTTGCACCTCATGGTGGGTCTTGATGTCTGTATGTTGTATTCAAACCAGTTAAGGTTTTTTTTATTTTTTTTTTTTTACAAGTCTGGGAATAATAAAGAAATGACGATGTACCACAGGTAAAAAAAAGAAAAAGAAAAAGAAAAGAATCAGCAGTCTATGTTGGCACCTGTTGGGCAAAAGTGTGGAACATTTGCAGGAACCCTCAGACCTAAATCCACCTAAATTTAGGCGAAACTTAATCTCTGCATAGCTGCCTTTTCATTACAAATGTCTGCAAGACTTTAACATTCAGCTTGTGTTGAAAAAAGCTATATTTTGCATTTGTTTACTATTTAATGAGAAATTGAATTACAATCACACGGGAATAATTTTATTCACACAAGACGTCGTTAAAAAAACATGACATTCCAACTTCTTGTCCTGTGGAAATGCAGCTGGTGTGTCCACATCGAGTCGCATTCAGGAAGCTGTGTGTTCTGTCGTTGCCTCAGGAAATGGGTTTCTCCTGGGCACAAAGCACCGAGGCCCTCAAAGCTCACCCGACCCTCGAGGAAGCCGTGGAAACTCTGTTTGCCAGGAACAGAAGCAAAGACCCTGGAGGTGACGTTTCCAAAAAAATGAAATGGAAAAACACAGAGCGGGTCTCCGAATGTTGCATCTGCTCCACGCCGTCCGCTCTGCTCCTCCTTCAGGGGCTCGAGCCATCTGGGACAAATTCAGCCAGCCGTCGCATCAGGACGACGACGATGAGGACGACGAGGAGGAGGAGGAGGACGACGATGACGGAGAGTGGACCGTCCTGCAAACAGCCCGTCCACGAACGCAGCAGGTCAAAGATATCGACTGTCTGGGCCAAATCAGATCCAAATCCCAGTCGCCGACTCCTCGCTCCAGGGGTTCAGCCAAACCGTAAGCGGTCGACCACAGTAGAGACGTTGTCTTCTCCTTGTCCTTTTTTATTTGTTTTCAGTTCTGTGTTTTATAAATGAGCAGCGATCTGCGCTTCTGATTTGAGATGAATAAGCGTGTGTTTCTCTCCAAGAGAGCTGTTTTCGGTTTGGGTGGGAACCCTGGGTCCGACCGTGACTTACCCAAAACTCCATCAGCTTTTCAGCAGGTGAGTTGTGACTTACAGGCCTGTAACCATGACATGTTGCTTGTCCCAGAAGTTACTGCGGTAAATGTTGTTGTTGTTGTGAGACCGTTTTCCAATAATATAACAGTAACGATGTAATAATGCAAGAACATATTCTCAAAGATAAATAAACTTTAAACTTCCGCATGAAATCCTGAGTTTACTTAAACCAAACTTTAAATGTAAAAATCTGAAATCTTCTTTCCGAAATAAACCAAAATGGAGGTTGAACTACAGCTTTCCTTTTTTTTCTTCTTTATTGTCCAATTTAAACTTGCGTGTTGTTGATGGTTGTCGGTGTTTGCTTCTCGCAGAGTGGGGACGGTTTACAGCATCAAGATGCTGCTGGAGCTGCAGTGTGCGTTTGTGAACTACACTCGAAAGGAGGACTGCGAGAGAGCCATCCAGTGCATCGACGTACGTATCCGTTTGCTCCATGTCGTCATGGTGAAACGTGGAGCTGACAAATGGTCAAATTGAACTTTTGACTATTTTCCACAGAGAGCCTGTGGAAGAATAATAAAAGTTTGTCTTAGTTCTGAATAAAGAAGAAAATGTGTTTTTTTTCCCCTTTAACTTACACATTTTCCTTTTGGTGTTAAACAGTTTTTGAAGGTTTTCTGCTGATTTACTTTTTAAAGGATAAGAGATGTCTGTAGGTTCACTACTTTAATTTATTATATAAAAAAAGTTCAAATAGTGTTTTCATTTTATTTTCTGAATATATAAGAATATTATTCTTATTGCTGTTCGTTCTCTTTCTGTAGAGCCGGTGCCTAATACACAGAGGCACCGATTGCATTTGTTTTTTGTTAGATGAGGCGATTTCTGTTTGATTCTGCTGCCGTTGAAAAGTCAGTTATTTACCACAAGTCATAAGATTCCCATATCTTGTCTGCTGGGTTCAGCCAGGAAGCAAACGGCCCAAAACGCAACGCATTTTATAATTCTTATAAGACGACTCCCCGTCTGTTTGAATTTGTGATCCTTTCTTCATTTAGAAAAACATTTAAGTGACAGATTTTTTTGTGTTTGGTTCCTCCAGCCCATAAAACCTTGAGGTGACAAGTGACCTGAAATTTGCACAGTTTTCTAGCCTGACAGATGATAATAATAAAAAAGTGTGCAGAACACTTAGGATGCTAGGTGTATTAGCATCAAACTTGTGAACATTTGGTCATGTTAAAACCTCATTCTTTACGTTATGTACACAGCAGTCTCTAAACATTTATTTAGGACATTTAAAGCTGCGTCACACCAGCCCTGCTTCAGTCCAACTTTAACTCCAGTTTGTTTGGTGTGAATGAAAACTCTTGATACGAACTCTGGCCTATTAACCTCAGCTCAGTTGAAGTGAATTCTGGCGCCGTTCAAATCCACACAAATATATGGATGGAGGCGGAACAGAGACAGTCTATAGTGCAGGGCATTCTGGGTAAATGCAACCAATGCAAATACCTGTGTGTGGTGCTAGCAGGAGTTTTTTTTACAAAAGACAAAAGTGAAATCTTACAACCGCTAAAACTTGATGGCACTCCAACTTTTGAGGTTTGCGTGTCGTCTCCTTCGCTGGTTCTTGGTGCAGCGCCTCCACAGGCGAGGAGGGGAACAGGTTTGTCAAAGGGTTTGATTTGTTAGTCCCGGAGACTGTCGGCTTTCACACTATGAGGTGTTGAAGACCCTTAAATGTGGGTGAAAACTCACCTCAAGATACAGATGACCTTGGAGATCCATTTTTGTTTCCTTTTCAGGGAATGATATTGGACGGCGCGCCGTTGACTGTTCGGTATCCCTTTAAAGGCAACACTGGAGAGACGGAGTCCTACCAACGGCTTAGGTGAGAACATCGCACTCGTTCTTCAAGCGGCAGAAAAAGCTCTACCCTTATTCAGGTATAGATCGAAGTTGAGAGAGAATTTTTCTTTTTTTTTTTTTTTAAACAGTACGTACAAGAAGGAGTGCTTTTTCTGGCGGACGACGGGCTGCACAAGGGATGATTGCACCTTCAGACACATCCCAGAGCACAAGAACATCGACCGAGACAAGTTCACCAGCAGGCTGGGTCTCGCATCACACGCAGGGAATTGAAAATCAGTAAAAGCAAACAACATGTAGAGCTTTCGCACAGGGTCTTTGACTCAAGTGGATAAAAACACTAAAAAAAAGCTTAAAATTAAGATAAGTGTTCCTGTCCCATGCATGCGTCCGAACCCGTATATAACTCCGTAACATATACTGTACTGTCAAATAAAATGAATGTGCCTTTTTATAACTGTACTTAAAACATGCCTCTAGTTCGGATGCTTATTTGACAGTCGGGGAATGTGTGGAAAACTGAAGATTTGCCGTTTTAAAATGCTGTGGAAGAGATTTCTCTGGTTGATTTCTAAGCCACCACTAGGTGGCGGTGTTATATTTTAACCCTTGTAGGGGGGTTGGACCTATTTCCTTTCATTTTTAAGGCTGGGATTCTTGGACATTTTTCTGCATAGTTATTTCATTTTATGCCTGTTTTTCTTAATTTATGTTTCTGGGGTTTTGGGTCTGTCTTGTGTGTGTATGTGTGTGTGTGTGTCTGTGTGTGTGCACAGACCATCAATGGTTTGGTTTATGACCATTAAAGTTTTGCTGTTGCCAGAGTTTTGGAGCGTCTGTTTTAATTTAAGAAAATGGCGGCAGCTGATTCTTCGTCCGTTAGGCTGAGAATGTTGATGCCAAACGGGAAAATGGAAGGTTTATTCCATTTTTTTTTTATTATTTTGTGTCAGAGAATGTTCAGCTCTTGATTCTTCCTTTCTTACATCTCACTCCCTGTGGCTGTCAGTCACGTTTGTTGATTTGGGGTGATATTTTAGAAGGTTACTCCTTGCTGAAGCCCCATTTGTTTGTTTGAATTAAAGTTGTCTTTGGGAACTCTGGATAAAAACAAGTGTTTGATGTGGGAACAGATAAACGAGGCCAGTTTACGATTTAATACAAGGCTGTGGGGTGGGTGGGTACAAAGTCTTGCAAAAAGTATTCTTTGTTAGCTCAGTATTGAAAAAGGAAAGACCTGAAAGAAAATCTGAAAAGTGTGGCTTGCATTTAAATTCAGCCCTCCTTATTAATTGACATAAAATGACACTTTGTGGAAACACCTTAAGCTTAAGATTTTCAATCAGAATCATGTTTTTAAATGTTTCTCAATTTGTTTAGCTCTGAACTTTGACGGGGCCGTGCTAACAGGTGAAAATTTAAAACGTTAGCGCATGCTACATGGTTGTCTTGGAAGGTGAATCTCATGTCTTTTGCAACAGCCAACAGGTTGTTTTTTTTTTTTCATATTTCTTTCCGATTTTAATATCATCACTTTTCTAAATTAATGGTCCAAGATTTTTCTTTTTTTTTTTTTTTTTTGCCAGAATCACTTTTGGCAAAAACCACCACAACCTGTGTCAGTTGGGACCAGTGGCACATAGCAGTGAACCAATTAGAGTTTTTGGCCAGATACCTTTTTTTTTTTTCTTTCTTCTTCTTTTATCTGTAAGAATTGCTGATTTTCCGACCTTTGTGAACGATCAATGAGATCGGTGGGGAAGATCGACTTCACATATAAGCATCGGCCAGTCTCCCAAACTCGGGTCCGATTTGTCGGTGCGCCCACGCTGTTTGCCGATGTTTTTTGCGGGTGTGCCTTTTCGGGACCCAAATCTGTCCCAGAAAGAGCTTATTTCTTGCTCGGACCGGAGCTGGCTGGGTTTAAAGAACAAGGTTCGAGTTGCTTAGCTGTGAAAAATGCTTCTCCTTGACCTTTCATGCAGACCAGCTGTTTTCATGTGCATTAATTGGCATACCTTACAAAGCCCTTTTGATCTGAGCCCATGAAAGGCCCGCGACACTAATACCTTGAACTCCCGCTGAACCCGAAGGCGTCACCTTCACGTTGGATTGATGCGGTCAAAACGCTTCAGAATTGATCCCTGTTTACTCCTGTCGGCGCTCGCCGCTTTGCCTGCCGCGAGCGAGCCGCCTGAATGCGAGCGAGAGGTCAAGGTTCACGGAGCGGCTGGAGTCAACATGCCAGCTCCCTGGACGAAGCCCAACCCTCTGAACTAAAGCAAACAGAGAAAATTAAGTGCTTCTTGTTAAAAGGCTGTTTGGTTTGGAGGGCTTTTAACTGATTTTCCCCTCCCGACGAGAGCAAAGGGGAACGTCGTAACGGAGCTGAACCAGCACACATGACAGCCTCCTCTCCCACTCTCCGCTTTGTGATATATGGCTTTGCAGCAAAAATCCTCCACACTCCCCCTCAGGAGAACATTTCAGATGCAGTAATTCAATGCAGCTTTTAGTTCGGGGATAGCTGATCTGATTATTATTGTAATTTCCTGCTCTCTTCTGTGGGTAAATAAAGTCGCTGCGTTTCTCAGGGAAGGTAGAGAGTGAAGGTTCTGCTCTCGCAGGCTTCTCGAACCGCGTGACCTTCCCAACAGGCCTGCTGCTGTTTGCTTGTCCTCTTTGAAGGAATGATAACACAAACACCGGTCTGTGGATTTTGGAGAAACGCACTCGGACCTGAAATATCAGTCTCCATGTATTTTTCAGTAGGCTCGTGCAAAAAGTCTGTTTTTTTACAAGCGACGCAGTCCCACAGAAAGCCAGGGTTATTTCACCGTTGTTGATTCTCTCCTATTGTTCAGTGTGCAGCTTCAACCGTTTAATATTCCCAGAAGGAGCGAAAGTAATTAAAATCTGATGATACGGACTAAGTTTAAAACGCCCTGCTGTGGCTTTAAACGTTTTGAAAAACCTGTTCACCTCCTGGCCTGTGGTGGCGCTGCAGCAAGAGCTACTGCAGGAAACGCCGAGTGCAACTTCCCTCTTCACAAAACGGAAACAAAAATGGAGAAGTGTCAGATTTCAGCAGTTGCAGGGTTTCTCTGTCCAAAGGCAATGAGCCATTTCTCCCACTGAGTGCGAGTCACTTGGAGTTTGTTTTGCTTGTGTTTACCCAGAATGCCCAGCGTCACAGTCTGCTTCCTGCTTTTGGAGCGAGGTGCACTGTTTGAATCCCTTTCTTTACAGTTTGTTCTTCTCTTAATCCAGTGGTTCCCAAAGATTATCTGGACTGGATTACAATAAAATCTCCCCCCCCCAAAAAAAGAAAACAGAACAATCAACTGGGCCCACACATCGTTCACCCAGACATAAACCTATACCCGTAGTTTTGTTTTCAAACGCCGCTGAAGTTTATTTCACACTTCAGGTTGCAGCGAAACCATCTTTACAGTGAAACACTTTCATGCAACTGTAATTTTTTTAAATTTTATTTTATTTTTTCCCTGCTGGTCTATTTTTGTCGCTCTCATCAGCCCGACGACTCGCAACTCTTGTCTGACTCCTTTTGTTGCGCCGTGAAACGAATACGGTATCCGTCACAATGAGAGATTGACCTGCCGTTTAATCTGGAGCCCTTAACACGCTGCAGTGGCCCCAACCCAATTAGGGAATTGATTGCTTGCTTTCATTCCCCTCATTTGCATCAGGATCATACGGAGAAGATAAATTAGCATCTTAGCCTTTTGTCTGTGCTGCCATTTAAGCTCGTGGAGTATTTATTACTATGAAATAGGCAGCGGTGGGGGAAAAAGAAAAGTCTTTGTCCCTCCATGACAAAAACCTTTGCTGATAATGTGATGTTAAAACAGCCACACAAAGAAAAGGCCTCACTCTGCTGTGGTCACTTGATGAATCATTTGAAGGACAATGTGGGCATTGAATCCTGGTTTCTAAGCTCCTCCATACTTAACAGTGATGGAGAAAAAAAAACACAAAAAAAAACTGTATCCGAATGTTTAAACATCATGTTTGGGTTCCTTTCTTTGCGTCACACTGAAAAAACTGAACTAATGATGATTTATGAATCTAAAACCAACAGTGCACCCACCCCTGTCCTCTAGACCCCACTCTCTCTCTCTCTCTCTCTCTCTCTCTCTCTCTCTCTCTCTCTCAAGCAGCAACACCACTTGAGAGAGTTTGCCTGTCTTTTGTCTCTGCCGCGCTAATGTCGGCTAATGGAGCTCTGAGAGTCTGTTGAAGCTTCCAGCTTGTGGAGTAATTTTCACTCCACGCTCCAGTTCTTTTTACTTTTTTTGGGGGGGGGGGCATTTCATCCGTTCATTGCGAGTCTGATTCAGTCCCGGTGACGTCTGAACAGTTCACGCCTCCTGGTCTCTTTCACGCTTTTATCTGGTTACAAGCAGAACGTCCAGGTGTTTCACCAGGATTTTCTCCGACGGTCCAGCACAAAGTAGCAAATGACTGTGAAATGAAAATAAATTCAAAAATAATAATAAAACCTACATGATTTTATTTTGAAGCATATTAAAAATGTGGGCTGCATTTTTCTCCGTTCTCCCTGACTCGGTGCCGTTGATCCATTTCCCCTGCACGTCTTTTACATTTATCGGTTTCCCACAGACGCTGATGTTTTGCGTCCTCTTTTGTTTCGGTCAAAGATTAGCGTGAATTCAGTCTGATTGGATGGTCTGAACTTTAACTGGACCATTCCACTGTTCCCCTCACTGCATGTTCAACAATTTGTGAAAGGTGATCAGTAATTATTAATTGATTAATGGCAGGTTTAATACGTCCCCTTTGTTCCCAAATATGTGTTATAACGTTGTAATTATCAAATACCAGAGTATTATTCGTAGTAATAGTACTACGAATAAATCCCCAAATATTAAGACGACTTGCCTGATATGAGTTTTATATAATGTGCAGTTAAACTTGTCAATAAGAAATAAATCAATTAATCTCTCAGTAAGTTGAAATGAGCTTCATAACTCCCTTTTGGACCACAAAAGTGAAACAGACTTTGTTGTAATATTGTTGGACAGTTGGCAATTTAAAAATTCAAAAGCAAGTTTGCACGTATTTATTTATTTATTACAAAAGTAACTGGCTCCTTTGCCTGTGTTCCTCATCTCTGCTGAGTGATTCATAGTTTTTGGACACAGAAACATTAGAATCCATGGTTGGTTGTTTGTCACAGTTTTGTTGATGTATTTTGGACGTTTCAAACTTTTTCGTTTCGCCTCGTTTGACCGAAAGCGTTTGACTTGTTCTCACAGAGAAAGCTTTAAGCGGTGGGTGTGAATCGCTGGGTTTCAGACACGCGACCCGGATGAAGCGCGACATTCAGATGGAGGGCCGGATCAAAACAAAGCAAAATTGGTACCTATAGTGCCCTAAATAGGCTGGAACAGACGCAACATCTCGGAAAAAAACATGTGCATATTTAGGATATGATCCGTATTAAGGCAGTAAAAAAGTCTTCTCTTATGATCTTGGGACATCTTATAGTCATATAAGATGTCTTGAGAGATTGTGGAATGGTGGATCCAGGTCCAATGTGGGTCAACTATTCACACCAACCTCTCTATTGGAACGGTTGGAATAACTGTGCAGGACACAACGATGCAGACTTTGGGCATTTTGATGCTGGATCAACAGAAATAAATGGGCTGCGTTTACTTCCGGCCCTCCACCTGCATTGGGTGACGTCGGCGCTACGTCACCTGAAACCCAGCGGTACTTTAGTGCACTTATGCTACGCAAATCGGAGCCATGACAGGAATGCAGAACGGCTTTTATTCCTGTGTTGGCCTCGAAGCTAAGGTCACGATGCAGAGAGACATAAATCCTAAACAACGGTTAACTTTGACGTAGAGAACGGTTTTCGGTAATGGCTCAGCTGGCGTAACACTTGTTCATTCTATACACTCGCTCCTTATTTCATTAGTTCTTTATTCCTCTGAATAAATCATTCAAGTGTTGGTGCTTAAAGTCTTGTTGCCGTGTGGCATTTCATCTCCCTCAGACTTCCAGAGGGAGAAATCCTGACCGTTATCGCTTCGTATTCGGCCTTTTGTCAGCCGTAAATATCGGCTCGTAGACGGAGCGGGTCGTGGGGTTTTCGCAGATAGCCGCTGCTCTGCGTCAGGAACCTGGGCATGCCTCGACGCGCGTTTCCTCCCAAGTATTTACACATCTTAGCCGCGGCGGGAAAATATGTGGCCTGTGTGTAATCATTTAAGCCTCGGGTCAGGCTGTATTTCACCCAGCCATCGACCCCGGTACGGCAGGGTAGCACGCCGGAGGGCATGAAAAATGTCACAGCCTGTAAATCCTCTCATTGTTGCCTCAAGGAGCCTGACTTCCAATAATTGATGCCCACTTCCATTCATCACCTGCTCTCATTCTTCGCCGGTGCCACTTCCCACACTGACCTCCTTGCACACGGCGGCCAGAGCCTGTTTGGTCGTTTTCTGTCGTTCATCATTTCTCGGAAAAGCCTCGGTTTAACCCGCGCAACGCCGCGCGAAAATGGTGATTTACAACAGGAGACACTTGAAATGAAACTTTAGCTCCCAGGCTTCACCAAACTGCTCACATCCTGCGGCATAGAAAACCTGCTTCCTTTAATGCAGAGCCTCGGCTCTTTATATATATTGTAGATATAAAACTGTTCATTTCTGCTTAATTCAATTTTTTTTTTTTTCCTATAGTTGTTGCTTCTTTGCACGGAGCAGACAAAAAGTATGTGCCTATGTGCCTCCTTGCAGTTTTTTGTGTGTTAGAGGAAATACAAAAGAATCATTTTCAAAATATTAAATCTATTAAGTGAAATAAAGCTGAGCCAGTCTGGTGTTCCATACATACATAACTCTGCCCATGAGTTTTCCAGGAGTGCACCGATTGCAGTTTCCTGGCCGATCACCGATCAATAAGGATGTTTTCACACCTCGTAGCTCAAACCGTCACAGTTCGTTTGGGGACCAAAGTCACAAAATTTGTTACATTTTCAGCGTCACTTTCACACTGCTTAGTGTCAGATAACCCAACTACTTGTTCACTACTCTTTTGCGCATCTTCTTTGCTAAAATATTCAGTTTAGTTATTCGGTGTTGGAGCATGAATCGCCTGCTCATGGCCATGAGCTAAGTGGGTTTAAGTTCCATCAATTACAGCGATTCGGTCGAGTCATGATGCGTTCCTGGACCATTACGCCGTTTTTCTGAAATACTGTGTTACTTTTTAGATGTACATGCAAGGAGCACATACTCGCTTTTTTACCTCAGTCCAGAAAATATTATCTAAAAAGTCTTGGAGATCATCCAGATGTTTATTTATTTATTTTTTTAAATGACCAACTATCGTTTATTTGTGTGTGTGTGTGTGTGTGTGTGTGTGTGTGTGTGTGTGTGTGTGTGTGTGTGTGTGTGTGTGTGTGTGTGTGTGTGTGTGTGTGTGTGTGGCCTTTTCAGGTCCTGCTTCGTGTTGCCAAACAGGTTCTTTTCAATCGGTTTCCTGATTCAACACGTCTGCTTGTAATCAAGCTTTGCTTTGAGCGGCAAAATCGGGACTCGGCTTCTAAAAATAAAATGAAATAAAAGTTTTATCGCAGCTGATTCACTGTTTAAAGATGGGGAAGAAACCGCAATACCGACGAGATGAGGCAAAGCAGAAAATCTGAAAAAAAAAAACATAAAATCAATAAATCCTTACGTTTTAATCTAATCTGCTCACACGATTTGAACTGAGCAGGTTTTCTCCTTGTATGAACAAGACGAGACAAACAAGGTGGTTTCATGTTCGGTATTTACAGCTTGTTTGAAAAGCACTGAGGAGCCTGTTTATCTCCCTCCTGGTTATGAGGTCTGCGAGGTAACCAGGATGTCTGGGACGATTTAAGACTTCCTCATGCCTCGCCTGCTCGTTCTGCCTGTTCAGGAGAGCTGCAGTGAATCCATCCACTCCTCCGGTTGTAATGAACCTCCCTCGGGGGGGCTGGGGCGTGAGGTGGGTGGGGTGGGAAAGGAGGGGGGCTGCGCTCCACGGTGAAGACGCCTTAGTACCAGAGCGATTCATTACCTCGGAAATGTGAGCTTTTGTTCCGTTTTCAGCAGAGCCCCATTAATCTTGAGCTGCCTCCTGGCATGCAGACCAGGTAGTGCTAAGGTAATTACAGTTAATCATCATTCAGACGTGCACACGCACCGCCGGCCCCTCGGTGGCTTCCAGCTCGACCCACTTTATGTTGTTTTCCCACCTTTTCAAAAACTTCTTCTTTTTTTTTTTAATGAAAATCCACCTCCAAGTTGCATAACGAAGACGCTTTGTGTCAATAACCAAACTGCAAGAGTTCCGGCTGGCGCTAACCCCCGAAACTACGGGCTCCAGTTGTCCAGCCGCTTCTCTTCAGCAAACTAATAAACAGCCCAGCTGCTTCTTACCAACTCCTTCCATACGTTCAGCCGATCCAGCTGTCACTGCTGCCCGGTTCCTGGAGCCGGCCCTTCACCTGCCATTTATGATTGTGATTAATGGAGAGATTATAGAAAGGTTTTTTAGCAGCAACAAGCCATCTGTTTCTACACTCGGAGACAAGCGGGTACCGATGACATTGTCTTCATCAAACCCACAAAAACTGCAAGTAACTGATCAGCACCCATCCAGTGTATCATGCCGTTGTATAGTTTTATGGATGAGATCAATAAAAACCGCTCTATCCTCGCAGACACCAGAGATGACAGTCCAGCAGAATTGCACTGGGTCTGTTTTTTTTTTGTTTGTTTTTCACGTTTACAAATTACACTGGCACTGGAGGCGGTGCGCCAACAATAATCTTCCTGTTGGAAACACTGAAAAAACCTTTACGCTCAAACTCCTGCTGCTATTTTCTAATAGCCAGCCTCACCGTATAATGAAAACATGACTGTCTCAATTTTATAAAATACCATAAAATATTCAGCACAACTGCTGTGAGCTGTTTTTAAAAAGCTGAGGTTAGCTTTGGCCTTGGCTTCTCTCAGGCTAGCCGTTAGCTTCAGCCGCCGAATTGACCGATCTAGAGTCCTGCTAGAAACGAATCTTTTAAGACGACCGCCGAAAAGCTCCAGCAATACTTTGTCGCCCTAAAAAGAAAAGACGCTGGAGCGGTTGAATTTGTTCAGCTTCATTATCTCAATCATCAGCACCAGGCTGAAAGGACGACATTGTACAAACTGCGGTGAAGGATTCGTTACAAACAGCCTGACAAAAACCTAAAACTGTGTTTCTAAATGAAATGTTTGTGTTTGAGTTTTCTCTCTCTCTCTCTCTCTGTCCTGGTGTGATGCGTACAGCGCAAATCACAGCATCGGTTTGTTTGACACAGAATGATATCTGATACCTCAGCTAATCCTCCGGCATCGCCTCTATTTTGAGCCCCGTTCAGTATTGAAACAGTAAATCTCCTCTTCTGTTTGTAATGCGCTCATTGTTTGATGGCAAGCTTCATAGCAGAGAAAGTCAATTATTTGCGCTCAGGCTCTGTTGACCGGTTATTTTCCTCCGACTATTTTTAAAGCTGCGTCTCTGTTGCTCGAAGGAGCCTTGAAGTTGCCAGCAGTCGCAGCGCGTCGTCTGCTTTTCTGTTCGTTGAGATACGTCGTCTTTATTTTCATTCCCTACAGAACACACTCCTGGTCCACTGCTTTCACAAAATACTTCAAGGTGGAATTGATGGACCGTCTTGCCATTGAAAAAGGCTGACGTCCAATCTGAGTGCAGCAGCCGCTGAACTGCGTAAGTTGAAGACAAGTCATCTGTGCAGGTTGAGGGAAAACGGTTCAACATGTAAGCGACTTATTTCTGATGAGAAGAATGAGAATGTGTTATATATATGTAGCCCTTTCAGTTAACCAACAATAGAGTTGCCATACTCTATTGCCATCTCTCATTAGTGTATTGAAGATAATGGCATGAAGAGACTTCGTAGCACAGAACTAGCGCATTACGTACGTCAAATGGTAGCGATTGGGTAAAATTTAAAACTTCCGAGAAACAATGGCTTCTCGATAGCCAAGTTGGTAAACTTGGTTAATTAGTTTTTACCAAGCTAGTTTTTACTAGCCTGGTCTTTACCAGGTTTTTACTAGCTTTTATTTGCCTGTATTTCACCTGGCTAGTTTTTTTCAAGGTATTGACGCCAAACCTTTCATACCACAAACTGAATTTCATTTCACTGTAACATCCTTACGTCTGATTTTCTGATCAAATTGCATTGATATGAATTGAGTTGATCTGAGTCTGTACCAAACAGCACATTTTAAACAACTGAATATCAATCGAATATTCCGAATCGAGTTATTGATCACAGGAAGCCTGGTTACGCTGGAGAAAAGGCAGCTTATCCCTCTGCATTGTGATTCTAACTGAGGAAAGACATTTTCATATTGCAGCCAAATGTTCTTTTCCCTCCCGTTAGACAGGGAGCAGCTGTCAGTTTTTAGAAGAGGTTTGTGTTTTTCCTCAATTTTACAGCTAAACCCTCTCCACTGTGCACTCTCCCCCAAAGAACACCCAGTCAGCCATCCGTTAAAAAAAAAAAAACAACAAAAAAGAATCTGTGAAGATTTCCTGATCAGCTCCACGGACCAGCTGACAGGTTCCCAGGGTATTGATTACCATTTTATTGTGGAGCCCAGACTGACATTGGCTTGTGGCTGTTTGAAATTTAAATGGAGGTGAACACGGTGCTCATGAGGCCGCAGCAGCAAACCTGACTGGGCGCCTTCACATTCACACTTAATCCAGGCTTGTTGCCGATGAAGAATCAAATCCGGCGAGGCGCTCTGAGGAAACGGGACGTTTTGAGCGAAGCGGTCGGACATCCCGCGGTGAATGGGGGTTAAAAGCTTATCTCAGGTTGGTGTCACATCTTTTGGCCAGCAGTACGTCGCATCTGCAGGAGGAGGAAGCAGATATTCTACCTCTGTTGTTCTTTAAGGTCACAAATATGAAGGAGGAAGAAAAGTAAAACCATGAACACGGAAACATACAAATTAACCTTCCAGGCGTGTTTTTGTCGGAACAGATTGGAGTGCATGGAGACTTTACGCCGGAAAAATGTAAATATTTCGCTTCATGTGAAATTATTGTTTTGTTTTAAATCATTTGTGTTTCTGAAGTGTGTGCTGTTGACCTCTTGGCTGGTTCACCCTTGTAAAAGAAAAACGTGAGTCTCAGTGTTTTTTTCTACTTTTGTTTAATCTGCTTAAATAAAGATTACTACTACTAATGCAAATAAATAAATAAATACAGAGAGTTATTTGGAAAAAATATCAGTGGACAAGATCCTGAAAAGACACACGACCTTTTCAAAAGTATTTGTTTCCCTTGACCTTTTCTGCATTTAGCCATGTTACAACCATTTTATTCTGATTTTCATACCAATAGCAAATTGAAATAAAATGATATCCAGTGAAGAGTCAGTTATCTCTGATAGTGAGCAAACTTTAATTGAAGGAAAATGACTAAATAAAAAAATCTCTAAAAAATATCCTTGCCATGTTTTCTGGCATTTAGCAAACAGAAATAATTTCCGTAATTCTAACAAAGCTGAAACAAGAGAAGTTTGGTCAAATTTAACTTCAGACAGTAAGAGAAAAAAAAAATGCGTTTGTGACTTTTCATTCGGTTTATGTAAATATCAGGTTTCAACTGTGTGTTTTTAGATTGTGTGTTTTGTCACAATGTTTGTCCTAATTTTTGTCCGTTTCAATTGATATTGTTTTCCAGGTAAGCTAAAAGAAACAAACAAACAGCAGCAGCTTGATTTGCTGTGGTGGTGAAATGTCATTTTGATCGATGATTATGTAATGCTTCTCTAGAAGGAAACCTGAGACGGGGGCTCTTACCTTTGTGGCCCCTTTCCCCTGTAACTGCAACACACCTGTTCCTTTGTGTAAGGAACACACACACAGAAACTGGACAAAACCCCCCCAAAAAAAAACTCCCCCCAGAGGTTTCTGCCCAGTCGTTTGGCACATTTTTGATGTTGAATCAAAAAAGACAAAATGAGAGAACGTAGGGGGGAGCAAAGGGAGCAATCTGGGCTTCCCAATCCTGTGAAAGGCTCTCTTTGTTGAACACTCCTCTCTGAACACACACACACACACACACACACACACACACACACACACACACGCCTCTCTGTATCCACCCTTCCAACCCCTTCTCTCTCTGCCTCCCAAAGCCTGGCTGGATGTTTCATTAAAAGCTATCAGAAATGTGACTTGTCCTATTCACGGATTGATGGAGGGTCTGGCTGTGCGGCTGCAGAATGACAGGAATCCAGGTTGCAGTGAAGATCTGGGACCTGACAGAGAGGAAGAAACAAATAAAAGCTGCGTCGCCTGTTTGCTTTTCCGTTTCCTCCTTTTATTACTGTTTCCAAATGAAGAGAGAGCTGCTTGCAACATCATAATTATTTTTTGACCAATGCTTTTACTTTCTCATAAAAAAAAAGAACATCCTTGAAATGAGGTTATGTTAAGAGGCTTTGAGCAGTTATTATCTTACCTGTAGTAGACGGCTCTTTTGGCATCTTCGTTTATCACTCGTATATCAGTAAATGTCTGATATACAAGTGGTATAAAAAGTTTTAAGTATGTCGTTATTGATTGCATGCACTTTGATTTCTACAGCAGAAAATATGATGGTAAATATATGTTCCTTTCTGAGTTCATGTTTCTCACAGGAAGATCATCTGTGACGCACTGCCTTCTACATGCATTTCCTGTGTAAATAATCCCAAACTTTTATAACTTTTTTTTTCTTTTTTTTTTTTACCTGTAGCAATTTTTGCTTCTTTTCTTGCACACAAGCCAGTGTTGGTGATTTGAAAATATGTCAAGCTCATATTGTTATTCTCGTGTTATTCTTTTTAAGTCACATTATTTTTCATTTTCCCCAAGAAGCACGAGCAAACAACTTCATTTAGCATTTGTCGCTAAATCAAATCATGTGTAAATACATTTGGCTCCAGTGTCATACCTGTAATAATTATGTTTTGCTAATTTAACAGCAGTAGGATTAACTGATGCTTTTCAGACATATTGTTTCAAATTTTTAAACAGTTTTTTTTTGCATTCGTTTATGTTTTAATTGTTTGCATTAACGCCATGAAACAATTTGGTGTTTTAACTCGGGGTTATCATAGATGTCCAGGCATAATTACTACTCCTAACGTCTGTAACAGTTGGGTATTATATATTTTCCAGACATACAGTTCCATTTTATAGCATAATTAAGTAGCTATGTTACCTTCAATCGTTATGAAAATGCTGTACAACAAATAAAATGCCTTAAAAGAAAGGCCTAGCCCTAATCCTGACGTTTGCAAATTTACGCTTTGAAATTAACGTCTGTCTCTTTAAGAAGCTCCTACTCTTTCCGACGCTGCCCTTCACTACGTTATCACAACAGCGTTCCTCCACGGTGTGTTGTAAGGTCAAAGCTTACAGGAGCGTTGAACATAGGGCTTCATATGATGAGCTCAGCAGATGCTCGGTTCCACCAGGGCTCCGCCCACTTTAGAGGAGGAGCTAAGGGTGAATAGGTGGTGCTTTGCGTGAGGAAGCGTTTAGGCCTCCTAAATGGGAGATTCATTATTTCATAAAACAGGCATGAATGTTCTAATGTTATTTTGATGAGGGAACAACATTATAACATGATACAAAGCTCAAAAAAGTTGATATGACATAACTTTAACAGAATCTCACTTTGAAAATGCTGGACTGTCCCTTTAAGGCCTTTTGCAGTGAAAGGAGAAAACCAGGTCACATTGTTGCGTCTAACAGCAGCTCAGTGATTTCCTCAAAGTAAGGCCTCCTTGTCCTCATTTTCCTAAAGTGCTTGAAAGGTCAACAGCGCTCTGCCTCCACCAAAAACGTCGTATCGCCGTCTCCCCCCCGATGAACCTGGAGACTGCACACCTTCCTGCTTTTAATGTCTCTTAAAAGAGAAAAGATGAACCTCTGCCACTGTGACAGGCTGGTCAATTCCGTCTCGGGACAAAAGGACGACAGCAGACACAAACAATGATTTCCGCAACAGCACTTTAATCCCCCTGGCGTTAAGAAGAACTGACAAAAGGCTAGGAGGTTTTTCTACCAATGGACCCAGAATCTGAAGATTCAGGTTGAAGAAAAGCGGAGAGGGGAGGGAATCTTTTGTGTTTAAGAAAGAAAAAAAGCTCCTTTATCTGCTTTTGAAGTCAGTGAGACCTGCCAGCCCGTCTTTGTAAGCAGCCCCCATGTCCCACAGCAAACCAGCACCTCACTTTCATCTGCCCGTCATCTTAGGGGGCAATTAATGCCATTCAGGTCGGCCCACTACACACACACACACACACACACACACACACACACACACACACACACACACACACACACAACCACACTCACACTCACAGAGAGAGGGAGGGACATGGTGGGAAGGCTCGTCTGCTCGTTGGAGCCGGTGCTTGACGGCAGTTTAGTGTAGCCTCATTTGGAGAGCGAGGGGAAGCAGCGTTTCTCCGTTTGCTAAAAAACCTTCTCTGCTGCTGTTTCTTATAAACGAGCGGCGAAGCTGGTTGCTTTGGCGACGCCAGGCCAGAAGACGCTCCTCAAACGATCTTCACTTTTCATGAAGCGTAAAGATTTTTAAAAGTACTACGCATACACCACTTTAGCAATGAGACCATCTTGTAAACAGTGGCGCACCTGACGTATATACAAGATATATATATATATATATATGTATATATGTATATATATATATATATATATATATATATATATATATATATATACATATATATATGTATATATATATATGTATATAAAACAAAAAGTCACAACAAAATAAAACTAAACTATAAGGAAAAGCACTAAGCTGTGAAAACCCTGCCCACGGCCCTAGAAAATCAGTGGTACGGCCCTGTTGGTTGTTTACAGTGGAGGAGTGCGGGAAAGCAGCCGGTTCTGGTTCTTAATGAATATTTCACTGCGTGTGATTGTGGCGCTTACTGATGACTCTAACTCATGACCGGGTCAGGAGCAGGCTCAGGTTTTATCGCTTGACCTTTTCGCTCTTGGCTGTGGTTCCTTTTTACCCCCTGGGGACTCCCTGCTGTTCCTCCTCTAATACAGTGGCTCAGGCGCTGGCGTCTGGGGGTCATAGGGGAGTGGGGGGGGGGGGGGGGGAAAGGCAGGGGAAATAAGGCCTCCATTTGCATTACGTAATTTCATGCATTATTCAGCATCATTTCACCTAGACAACTCCTCAGAGGGCGGCGGGGAGATAACTGTTAGCGACAGGACCGGCTCATGAAATGCAGAGCGACTTGAACCGTGCAATCTGCAGATATTACCCCGAGTATGAGTAGGAAATAGACACCGACGCATCGACACGCACATGCACACACACACACACACACACACACACACACACACACACACACACACACACACACACACACACACACACACACTGGAAAGCAGGATCTGCTCGAAGCTTTTGTGTTTCTTCCCCAGTGGAATACGAGGATGCACGGCTTTACAGTAGGAGCCTTTTATGGTCGTTTTATTTCAGAGCGTAAAAGCATAAATAAAGAAGATTGGAAGAAAAAAAACTTAAGAGTTGATCTGCGTGTTTCCACTGTCGACACGAAACCACAGAGAGGCTTTACACAATTCATACATGTCCAGAACTCTCATTACTTTTAAAGTCTGGTTTTAGAGCATGAATGAATGAATGAATGAATGAATGAATGAATGAATGAATGAATGAATGAATGATCCAGCAGATTGATGAAAGTATGGATGGATGAAAGAATAGGTTGAGCAAAAGGATGGATGGAAAAGCAATAAATCAATTAATCACATGCTAAATTAAAAAGAGCTCAATAATTTCCATTTGCATGACTTACTGTTTTTCTCTTTTCTCGCTTTGTGTCAAAAACTGGATGAGGAAAGTTTTCAGTCTGGTGTTTTGGTCTCAACTGGCCCCTTTTTTGAAGGACAATTTTTTTACAGACTTCATAATTCATTTCATTTGTTGTTTCTGTTGTTTTTTGTTTTGTTTTTTTTTCATTTATTTTCCACTTTTAAATGTTGATCAGAATGTGAAGTTTAAAGATCTTTGACACGCCATTACTTGAAAACGACCTCAAAACGACAATATTATCATTTATCGCGATAACTTCTGGGACAATTTATCGTCCGAGCAAAAATGTGCCATTGTGACAACTTTATGTAAAAAAAAAAAAAAAAAAATCAGCATGCTATTTCTCCATCCATATCTAGACCAATGAAATATTTCTAGAAGCCATGGTAGAGGCGATGACGTTGCGTTCAGGCGCGGACGGATAATGAAGGTCTCCTCCGCTCTCCCGCTTGCCGTAGCCTTGTCAAACCAGAGAGCGGCGAAGGATTTTGTGTCATAATCCATCTCTTTTAATGAGCCACTTTTGTCTGAAAGCAAAAAAAAAAAAAAAAAAAGAATTTCACAGAAGCTGCAAGTCTATCACAAGGCGAAGGGAAAGCTGACAGCCCAATTAGTTCAATCAAACAGCCCCGGCAGCACAAACAGTGCGATCTGTCGCAGTGTGCAACCGGACATTGTTTCCATATTTTCCCCGCTAGTTGTGGTCGGGGAGCCGCGGCGCTCTGCAGCCATCATCTTCTAATCAGAGACAATGGAGTGTGTTTCATTAAGCCAGATAATGGTGTGTGCATTTCATTACCATAGATAACTAGGAATATTTAGATGAGGGATGAGGTGCTCATAGAGCCCCCTCTTGGTAGCCATGGTAACCTTGATCTTGGCAAACAAAAGAGTCAGGAAGAATTGTTTGCTAGCAGACTGAGAGAGGAAGCGCAGGCCAGAGCAGTCAGGTTGAAACGTCTCTCTGCTGCATCCTCCAAAAAAACCAAAAAAATAAAAACTATTAGAGACTCAGTTGACTGACGAGATCCTCCTTTGTTCTAAGGCCATCTCTCTCTCTCACACTGTAGGATACCCCGGGTAATCGCATGCTAATGCAACCGTGGGCCAAATAATAAACTTAATCACCCGAATGTGGAAATGAGTGCACAATCAGAAAGCCTATCCATCCATCTTGGCACCGCTTCTGTGAATATTACAGTCCCCCAGCGCCGCTCACGCCGCCAGTCACAACCTGAATTATTCACTCTGAATTTTAAATGAAGATGCTCTCCGACAATAAGGCGAGCCTCCCGACCCAAATCAGCCCCTAATGCTGACCTTGACCCCAGGAGATGGTTTTCATTCATCCTGCTTCAGAGCTGTCAGTCTGAGGGTGAGACGGCCGGCATCACCGCGCCTGGTTCCGGCCGCGCCTCCGCTGACCGCGTGATGGTGCAGATTGCCATTTTGACAATAAATTCGTGTATAACAGAAACACGGAACGTTTTGAAAAAAGAAAAACCAAACAATTCTTTTGACAAAAAAGTTTTGGGCCCAGGACGAGGGGAGGTTTTCGAAACAAATTTATCTTGCAAAGCTACAGCGGAAACGCTTTTTTTTTTCCCGACTAACAGACGAAGAAGACGACAGGGAAAAACATGACGGTGCAGCAGGACTTTTACTGAACTTCGGCGTGAACAGACTAAATTGAATCCCATGGTTTTTGTTGCGTTTCTTATTTGACAGAAATACTGCAATTTGTAATGTAAACGTCCGGTTTGTCCAATGTTCTCAATTACAAAAGTACATTTGCTTGATAAAAACAGGTTCATTTTTAAACATCTTGTTTCTCACTTAATGAAAACACCGCAATGATGAAATTATGTTTCGTCCACGTTGGCAAAGTTTTGCGCGCATTCGTAATGGAGGAACAGCGATTGACGTCAGTAGGAGGTCTTTTGTTTTTATCCTCATGTAACATTAATCTCCTCCCAATGATACAAGTCTATCAGAACTGGTTGTTCTGGCTGACCTTTCTCTACTAGCATTCCTAAAAATAAAAAACATACAACAGACGAAGTAAAAGAATTAGAAAATACCTCTCCATGACCGACACATGGACTTCAGCCATTACGTGGAAGCAGATGGGACTCCATATGGAGTTGCTTTCACCCAAATTCTTCACAATGACAGGAATGCAGAGCTGCTGTCTTCTAAAATGTGCTGTTAAACATGTATCCAGCGTGGGTTCAGATCAGTAGAGAGCACGGAGTTTGCACTCACTAACTCGCTGCCTTCACTCATCAATAATTCAGGAATCTCAAAATTACAACTTTTTTTTTTTTTCGTCTTTAGCAAATATAACATTTTGGCTTGTGCTCAGACAGATACCGATCTGCAGAGACCTCAAACAGAGCGTGCTTTGTGTGAGCAACGCACACGTCCATCCTTTAATAAGGCTCCTCTGCAAGGTGTTCCACAATAAAATACTCAGAGCTGGAAAGTCAAAACTCCTCTTACACTGTTAGGTTTTTGTTGCCAATTAAAAATGGTAAGACTTTTAATTGGCAAGCAACAGAGGCTCGCCAATTAAAAATTTAATTGAAAAAATATTTTTCTTTTGGATGAAAAATCTGACACAAAAAAATTCTCGCGCAAATATCTTAGTAGACTAGAAGTAAGACAGAAATGACAGGCTTTCTGGTAGCAGAGTCTGTCGTGAATGCTAAGGCTAGTTAGCATGGCCACTGCTGACAGCAGATAAATGGTTTTCCTGTAATGGTAAATTGTAAATTGTTTCTCCTCCATTAGCACATTGAGTAGTGAGTGCGCAAGGTTGATTGACAGCCCTAAGCCCCTCCTCCTTGGCTCCGATTGGTTGTCTTTCTTCGTAAGCGCCGCATTTCTTCAGATGGTAGGAGTTGGAGGTCACAGATTATCTGTCTCATATTGTGTTGTCACAACATAGTAACAGTTTTAACAAAAATGCAAAAAACAGTTTTTATAAAAAATTACACACTGCAGCTCTAGTAAGGATAAAAAAAACACTAGTTCCACTTTTGGGAAATAATCTTCCAGTGGAACTAGTGTTTTCTTTAAAAAAAACAGTCTAACTGAATTATTTACTTAAAACAAGCTTCTATATCTTGCTGAAAGAATACATGCAAGTTAGTTTTGTCTTTTTTGAAGCGTACTGAGACGTTTGGGCTAAAAGCCAGACCAAAAACTCTTGGTGGGATGTTATGTTCTTTTCGGTGCAGTAACAAAACAGGTACAACGCGCCTGAAAATCTGAGCCTGCGAGTTTTCTAGGAAGCAGACTCCTGTCTTGGCCTGGAGTAACCGGATCAGGCTGTTTTTGGCTCGACAGACTGCACCTCTCTCAGGGTGGCCCATCTGGCCAGCGCCCAGGTTGCGGCGCCAGCCACCAGCTCCTCTGCGCAGGGACCCATCTGCGGTCCCGCGTGGGTATCGACCGTTTCACCGCCAGGCCTGTCCCGATCTGCACATGGGTCCTCCGCTGTGTGTGCGCTGCAGATGGGACGGTGGGTCCACTGATAGCAGCTCAACCATCTCCGGTTCGAACTCGCCTGCAGTGCAGATGGGCGGAATTTACAGTAACTTAATGAATGACTTAATCAGGTTTTAGCTTCCCTATTTTCATACCATAGAAAGGTTTAAAGTTCAACTTTGGTGCAAATTAAGCTGAGATGAAACTTGCTTTGCTAATATTTTTCTATATTTTTTTTTTACGTAGCTAAACTAAAAGTCCTGGTTCGCGATTAAACATAAACATTTTACTTCTTTTACAGTTATTGGCAGAAAGTTTGTCTTTTTCTTTATGTATGTTTTTTTAGTCTTTAATTCACTTGAAAAATACATCATAGACCCCAAAGGGAAATGAAATGTTGCTCATATTAATTCAAGATTCACAAGTGGACCCAAACTACCATTTAATACATTTTACAGTATATCTCATTGAATGTTCACAAATATTTCAGTTACTTAAAAACTTTAATTGTCCATATTTTTTTTACAGTAAGTCTCCTGCTATATCCACAAACATTCACACAAAGTAGAAAATATAGGAAAATCCCTTGTTCATTTACCTGCCTTTATTTTTATTTTATTTATTTATTTTTTTTTAACAATACTATTATTTGACCTCACCATGTTGGAAATATTATGTATGACACCAGGGCTGGAACGTATCTGGATGTGAGTTTTCATGTTTCCATCGAGCGAATATGTTCAAAATGTCAAATTGCACAATTTCATGGTCAACGAAGATGCAGCTGATTTAAAAAAAAAAACAACCTTCTTCTTTGTTGATGAAACGTTGTGGCGCTGGGTGAGGTGCTTTTTGTTTTTGTCAATTAGTTTATTTTTGCAAAACTGTCACAGGAAAACTTTTCCCGCGTCACACGAGTCACACGATCAGCAGCTGGACGTTGCCACCGGCGCGATCCACGAAGACGACGACGACAAGAAGCAGTGGGGAGCGTCATGGTGCGGCATGTTGTTTTTTAATAACTTATCACACGAACAAACTTATGGAAGCGCCATCCATCCATCCATCCATCCATTTTCCGTCACCCTTCTCCCTAACGGGGTCGGGAGTTGCTGGTGCCTATCTCCAGCTGCGTTCCGGGCGAGAGGCGGGGTACACCCTGGACAGGTCGCCAGTCTGTCGCAGGGCAACACAGAGAGACAAACAGGACAAACAACCACGCACACACACACTCACACCTAGGGAGAATTTGGAAAGCCCAATTAACCTGACAGTCATGTTTTTGGACTGTGGGAGGAAGCCGGAGTACCCGGAGAGAACCCACGCATGCACAGGGAGAACATGCAAACTCCGTGCAGAAAGACCCCGGGCCGGGAATCGAACCCAGGACCTTCTTGCTGCAAGGCAACAGCGCTACCCACTGCACCACTGTGCCGCCTCCTTATGGAAGCGCCGCAATTGTGAATTTGCGTTTCTTTCCTACGCTGTGACAAAGCCTTGCACACATTTGCAATGTAAGCACAACTTAATTTGAGCTCCCAGCTGCACATGGTGTATATATTGATGAGCTGGAGCTGCAGCAATATGCCAGAATCATAAAATGTATACAAAAAAAAAGAAACCACAGCATTGTTTTAGTCAGCGTCGTTTCCACTGGGCTAAAACCCCACAAGTGGACTTCAAACGACTCCCCGTCCACTCGCCTGGCTGCACAGTTTAAAAGCTCGACATGGTGCGCGGGGGGACAATGGCGGCTCTCGAAAGCGCGGCGGTAATCAGGGGCCGATGGAATTTTCCCTGCATCATTAAAAAGGGATTGGTGTGTCCGCTGCGTTCATGGGAAGCGCCGTTAGTTAACCCAACAAAGGTGCTCCGGCTGTGGACCCCCTGAGATGAAGGGCATCCCGGGAGTTCAGCGAATCCACCTCTAATCCTCCATGCTCCATTGTACAGATATACTCTAAGCCCTTTGACTACTTCCAGCTCTAATCTGGGCAGATTTAGGTGAGTTAAACAAGTTTCTGATCCCAGGGCCCACCGCTTCCCCTCCTCCGTTCTGCCCTCCCTTCATGGTGACAAGTTCAGTTACACGAGCCGCCAGCAGTTCCAGGCTGCAGCCCGATACTCGCAAAAGACGTTTTTTTTCCTACGAGTTGAAACGCGAGCCACAAACGTGGTGTGTTTTTGAGGCGAGAGAAAATTGTGACATTTGAAGGAAACTCAGTAAAGCTGTCACAGACAGTCAACTCTTTATTTGCAGCTTAGGGTGTTTGTGAGACACAACAAGGGAAGCACAAAGTTGAAAACAGGAGGCAAAACAAATCATGAAAACAGAAAAACAAGGCTAAACATTGGGGGGGGGGGGAAACCCACAGAACTAGCTGCATTGACCTCTGGAGATTTACCCCCCTGGGATGGGGGCAGTTATTTTTCATTCAGCAGGAACGTTTTCGCAGAGTTTTGCTGTGGGAGAGTCGAGCTGTTTGATTGAGTTATGTCTTTATCATTAATATATGATAAAGATAAATATCTTAATATCATACTTTGATGTCATATCATCTTAATATGACATGTCCCTCTTAACCCCAAACCGCCTGCTGACGTGTGTGTTAGTGTATGAGTGTATTGTCTACCGCTGAGCTCTCCTCCCTCACTCTGCTCCTCCAGACTAGCGGTAGCAGCAACTAGCAAACACCCGGAGGAACGGCGAGGAAGTACTTCTCTGTGCAGCACTTGAAAGAACAGCTGTCTTTGGCGTAATGGAGAAGCGTTGTTGTGATGAAGGTGTCGGAAGGAGCAGGAGCTTCTTAAAGAGATATCACCCAATTTCAAGGCGTCAGGTTGTGAAGTCAATTGTTTTTAAGTCATATTTGAGTTGCAGAGAATTTTTACAACAATACATTAAAAAGCACCTTAAAACCAAATCTAAAACACACAAGTGAAGACTATAAAGAACCCAAACATGTGTCTTTTTGTTCATTTGTTCTTTGTCCTGGATCTGCGATGAGCTGTTTCGGGGCGATGGTGGCGACGGTCGTAAGAATTTGTCCCGCGATCGATGGGATCAATCCCAGCTTCGTCTGCCTCTGCCGTGGTCTCCTTGGGGAAGACACTCGGCCCGCCTCGTGTGCCGTGACCCCACTATCAGCGCGTGAGTGTGGTGTGAAGCGCTTTGGAGTCCACTGGACTTGGTAAAGCGCTATACAGAGACAGGATGTTTAATGTTAAGGAACCGTCCTGATTTGCCACATGGCAAATCTATTTGCACAAATAGTAGCAAAACGCATTCAAAAAAAACCAAAACATCCAGCTGGACGAAAACAGGATTACTGACACGTTGCCTCGACCTCTATTGACTTGAGTTGAAAGTGTAAAAGAGAAATCCTCGGCTCTGGATTCTATTCAGTCCTCGCACTTCAACCATGTCAAGAGGTTATTAAGTGTATGCGGGTGAATACATGAATGTGTGGCTGTGTTGTGTGGCGGGGGGTTGGTGGGTGGAGCTTCAGCGTAAGTAATAGCAGGCTGCATTCAGCGAGCCGGTGGTCATGACAAAGCACTTGACAGGCCTGAAAAACACCCCCTAATTTGGAGCTGACCTCGGCTCGTTTGGCATTCCCTATAGCTGCCGGTGACGACGACACGCGTCAGGCGTTCGGTTGACTCCGACAGTTTCTATATATGTGTGTGTGTGTGTGTGTGTGTGTGTGTGCAGATGGACAACCGTTGGGGATGTCCTGTGATATTCTCAAGAGAGGGAGCTGGAGGTCAGGGTTCAAAGCCCCAGCCGCTCCGTTGCCACACCGATACGTCTGGAGGTTGGGGACGAACTTGGAAGTCGGCGTTATGCAGGGGTTGTTGCAATTAATGGGGTGTTTATCGGAGCACCAAGCCGTGTAGCTTGCACCAGGAAGCAATGCAGCTGGCACATGCTCACAACACACACACCAACACACACACACGCAGACACGCAGACACAAATGTGGACAGGTCTTTTAATTAAGGGATTGGTTAATTTCCTATTCAACTCGACAGTGATGGATGAGGAAGCTGAGTCGCCCATTTTGCCCACGGCTTGCCGGGCCAGACGGCTCTGCCGCCCGGGAGGCCTCTGGGTACCATGGCCAGATTTACACATGGAGAATTTGGTTCTCTAACCCTTCGGATGCTCATCTCTGCATTTACTGGAGGAAGCGTGCTAGATGTGAGCTTGGCACTCCGCAGCAGGCTGTGCGGAGGCCAGATGGTGCCGACGAGTCAACACAGAGAGACAATGGCCACTTTTTAACGTGAACAAAGCAGGGATTGTTTCTGCTGTTTGGCTACAGTTGAGATTAGCTCTTATCTTGGCTCCGCTTATCATGCCTTCTCTTGGTCTTCTTAAGTCACTCGAAAACTCCTGAAATGGATTTCTTGGGGTTACGAATTAGTTTGCTAATTTGCGAAAGCTGTGCTACATTTAAAAAGCACAAAATCTAACAATAAATTGAATGCAGTTGCAAATAAGAAATAATAAGTACGACGATGTAACACATGATGTGCCTGGCTCTGCTGTCTCTGTGGTTATGCTAGGCTTAGGGCTGCTCTCTTTCTTCTCCTACTACTCTACAATTTAACCAATTAAGTAACAGTGCTGCTCACAGACAACCTAGAATGCCTCAAAAATCCAGGCTTATTTCTTGGGTGAATCTGTTTTTGAAGGAATTTCATCCCAAAGACCGAAAGTAGAGCCCGTGTTTGAAGACTTCACAAACAAAAATCTAAAGCGTGTGCCACGCAGACAGTCCAGCAAATCTTTCAGGTGTGTTTCGACTAGTTTTGCACCTCTACAGATCTATCTCACTCAGATGGAGCAGTGTTCTCATTAACATCAGTTTTGAAGTCTAGGCTGTAGTTTGACAATAAGAATGCATGAATACTGATATAAATACTCTTCACATTTCCAGTTTCCCTGAAGGAAACCCCACAGGATGATGCTGCCACCACCAACCTTCACTATTTTATGAGGATGATGTGTTTTTATGGGTCCTATGAACAGACTCCCTTCCTTTTCATGACAACTTGGTGTTTGTTGATCGCAAAGCAAACAGAATATATATGTTTGTGGTTGTAAACTCTGTGGAAAAACCTGCTCCTTTTGTTGCTACTTTAAAAAACGTTCTTTCTTTCTTTCTTTTCTCTGCGTCTTGAATTAATTTTCTCTACGCCGCTTTATTTCCCTTTATTATTATTTACCTTTAGGGGTAATCTATCAAGTTCCCCAAAACTGCAAACGCACTCTGTTCTCTTTATCAGCAGAGGTAGTCACCTTTTGAACTGCTTTTGCTTTTCTTTTTGCACCAATGCAGCTCGTTCATTGCCTCGACTCTCGTGGCAGAAAACCATTCAGCTGCTTCTGACCCGTTTTCAACTTGTTGACATTTTCCATTCAACTCTTCGCCGTACGGCTAAATACTTTCCATTTTCCCTCTGCGTACCTTCTTTGTTGACGCTGAACAGATTTTTTTGTTTGTTTGTTTCTTCTTTTCCTGTTTCTAAAATGTATTTCCAGTCATGACGGCCTCCCTGAAGGAGTCCCCACTCCCCCCCCACTACGCGATTTACCCATTGTGATATGGCAGCCATTCATCTTTTAAATGCTCTCTCATGATTTCCTCTGTGACCTTGAAAACGGCCCACGTGGCATGTTCTGAAGAAAATGTATTTGTACACAGCCGGTGGCGTGATTTCCTCCAAGACACCATCTCCTTCCAGGCTCCTTCTAGCCTGGATGAGAGCCGGAGCGTCAGGAATCTCGTTTGCAGATATGCTAATTTTTAGATGCTCATTTTTTTTAGACGCTAACTTTCGATGCTGCTCGTCTTTGCTGACGTTACAGCATCAATTTCGGTGAACTGTTCTTACTTTGTGGCATTTTGTGAAACGTGCGCCAACAACCACGAATAAAATGCCTTTCATTTTGAATCTACGTTTTGAAAATGTCAAATTTTAAGCACTTTTTCGAGTACAGCTCTCTGTCTCGTAGCCTTCGGGTCAATGATCAAACTCCCCTTTTTTTTTCTCTCTCTCTTGTTTTTTGTCATGTTTTGTGAGCCAGTCTAACCGGGCCCCGTCTGACTGACAAACACAGATGCGTCCCGCTCCGTTTTAATGCATATTAATGAAGTTAAACGGCCCGCTGCGGAGATGAGACAATGGGGCGAGAGGAAGGCTGGCTGTGGCACAAAGCCATGGACTCTGATGCTTCACGCGGAATGACTCATTCATAAGTGAAAGAGGAATGGTTGAAAAGATTTTGTGTATACTTAACGTCTCTGTGTGCTAAATTTTTCAATAATGTTCCCTGGCGATGCAGTGCGGACGCTTCTTTTAATTCAACATCTTCCTTTGATTATCCAAATCGTTAGATGGCACTGTTAGTCTTATTTTGACACTGATTTTATAGAATTGCATTCAAAATTAAACACTTCTCAGAAACTGCAAAACACACGACCAGAGTTAATGTAATGCAAGCAAATTCTCCCGTCGCCTCTTCCGTCCTCAGTCTGAGTTTCCCGCAGGAGGATGATTGGCGCTGCGCTGCCTCCAACTTCAATTTCCTGTGTAAATAATCATCAGCTTTTTGTGTGAATAGCTGTTTAACATGTTATTCATGACCTCTGGAAGGTTAATGAAGCATGATGCTGTCGAGAGGTTTGCAGGAACATTTAAACAGTTGCATTTACTTGAGTAACTTTTCAGACATAAGCAATACTTTTCTTAGCCGTTTTGTTATGTTGTACTCTTACTTTACCTCAGTGATAATCTCAGCAAGTATTGCTTATTTTACTTGAGTAAAATTTCTGCATGCTCTACTTACTGCAAGTAACTTCACTGCATGAAAACAAATTATAACCAGATGCAGACAAACGCCCACAGTTTATGGAAAAGTGAGACATCTTGTTTGCACACACAAGCTTTGTGTTCATATTTTCTATGTGGAGGGTAAGTGAATTTACAGCAAACGCCACATATTGTCACTGAAAGTACTTTACCCTGTTCTCTGTTCTCAAGAAACACAATTTGATCTTAATTTTATATCTTTATTTGTTTTCTGATCTTAATATGCTAAATCAGATTTTATGATCAGCTGCTCAGTACTTAAGCATCATTTTTTTATACCAAAGCTGGACAGATTGATCCAAGACTCTGAAAATATTGATACCCCATTGATGTCAGCTTGGGATTCAATTTCCTCTTGTAATGCTGTTTTTTTTTAATTATTTTTTTTGTTGTAGTTTCTCAACTCTACCTCAAAAATGATTTTGTTTTGATTGGCTGTCAAATTATAACTTTTTGCACTTTTTTTAATCAGTGAAAAAGAAAATCCACATTTGTTTCGTTTTTCTATTATCACTATAATATGTTTGTTAAAACATTTTGTTGACAAAAACTTTGTCCAAATTCTGTCCTGGCTCTTAAAGCAATTCAGGGGTAGGAACCTAGAGGTCAAAAGTCAAAAGTGTGATGATATATCGCAACAAATAATAATAAGAAGCATCGGTATCGGTATTGGTATCGGTCTTGGCGATACTGGCATTGTATTAATTTGATATCAAATCGATACCAAAATATGCAGCATCCCGGATCAAATGCTTTTTAACTATTGAGTGCGTTCTAGTTTTTACTTTCTCTTGAGTATAAATGTGTTGAAGCTGAAATACGTTGATGTTTTTCTTGAACTGTCCCTTTAAGTTAAATTCAGTTTTTTAAAAAAATAACAAAAAAAGCCAATAAAAAAAATAGCAGATTTCTGCTGCTTACAGGGAGATAACACACAGAGGGGAGACTTGTTACAGAATGGTTGTGGTGTTGTGGGCCCTCCTATGGGGGCCACAGAGTAAATCAGCTTGATCTAAGCCACGCCCCCCTGCTTTATTCCGGAGAGTTTATCAGAGCCCGCAGGCTCAGCAATCCAGACTCAACAAGAGAGCAGAGAAGAAGAAGCGCCTCGCAGCTCCTCATGCTCACAAACGCAGCATCCCAACTCTTTCCTCTCTCCTGTGGACGTCATTAAAACCCCGCCGCTCCGACAGGATGGACTTCTTGGACATGCGCTCACCTTACGACTACACGTTTAATTTCTGGAACGACTACCTCGGGTTGTCTACGCTTGTCGCCAAAAGCAAGATCAACAGCCCGACCTGCAACCCGAACTCCATCACCGAGTCTCTGAAAGCGACTCTGGGTTTGGAGGACGACTCCCCGGTTTGCTCCTGCCTGGCCGGCCAGGCCAGAGACGCGGACGGAGCCCTGGACGGCAGCTGCTGCTGCTGCTGCTCCTGCTGCGGGGCGCCCGCGGGCTCCCCGCCGATCTCCATCTACGACCTGAAGGAGCGCATCTCCCTCCTCAGACCGTACGAGCCGCTGGGGGGCGGCGAGTCCCCCTCACACGGCGGGGGCTTCGCCGCCTTCGACCTGTTCTCCGCCGAGCCGCGGCGCAAGCAGACTCAGAGGGGCAAGCCGGAGCCGAAGGTGTGCGTCTTCTGCCGGAACAACGGCGCGCCGGAGGAGGTCTACGGCACCCACATCCTGAAGACGGCGGACGGGCGGGTCCTGTGCCCGATCCTCCGGGCGTACACCTGCCCTCTCTGCAGCGCCAACGGCGACAACGCGCACACCATCAAGTACTGCCCGCTTTCCAAGGACCAGGCGGGCCAGAGGGTCCCCAAGGGGGCCAGAGCGTTCGGCAAAAGACTGAAGATATTTTAAGCAAGAGGCAGGAAACAAAGAAGAAGAAGAAAAAAGAAGTTGCACTGGAGTTAAGATCTTTTCTACGTTTGCTCTGAAATGCTTTGGTCTATATATTGTAACTGTTTGAGCACATAGTTCACTCCCGGACGCATTGTTTGTCACAGTCCCCCCCACACCTTCTCCCCCCTCCAGCACTCTAAAGACAAGAACCAAAGTGTCCAGCTCGACCTGTGAATGACCACTTCCATGCTGCCATGTGAAGTCCGACCAGACGGCCCTGTGCATGCGTCCAGCTCAAACGGAAGTGAATATGCAGCTCTCTCTCTCTCTCTCTCTCTCTCTCTCTCTCTCTCGCTCTCTCTCTCTCTCTGTCTCTCTCTGTGTGTCTCTCTCTCTCTCTCTCTGTCTCTCTCTGTGTGTCTCTCTCTCTCTCTCTCTCTCTCTCTCTAGGTGAATGTCTGTCCACTGGTCTGTGGACGTAAGGAGTCTGATGCAAACACTTCCTTACATTCAGCACATATTTTCCTGAGATTTACTTTTTTCCAAAGGAATACACTTTTATATCGATACTTATACCGCGATGTGATTTTTCTGGACTGTTTATATTGTTGGATGTCTTATATTCTATGTGGGTTGCAGTGATTACAAATTGAAGCTAATTGTACGTCAGAGGGGGAAATAAAATTTAACATGTCATGCGATTTTTTTTTTTTTTCCAAAACCAGTTCCCCTTTATGTCCAAGAATAATGAAAGAAAAATTGTGTTGTTTTTTTTTGTTGTTGTTGTTTTTTTTAATGTGGGGTGGAGAAAAAAAAATTGTGGATTCTTGTAAATGTATAAATAATTTTAGAGATGAAAAGCTTGACATTCCAAAGTCTTTAAAGTGTCAATAGAAACGTTTTATGTACTTATTTTTACCTGATGTGTTCCCTGGGGAATATCTTCACTGTTCGAAACTTCTGAATAAACACGTGATTTGCAGATAAGCTTTGACTACGTCACACTTTGCCTGAAACCAACCAAGCGCTTTTTTTTTTATAGAGGTCAAACATGAAGAGCTCACCTTATGAACAGCGCAGGTCTGCCCCCTGGTGGTCAGAGCCTTCAACAGCAACATTGCTACAGATTAAGATGTTTAAGAAGCCTTGAGATGAATTCATGTTTTAATGCAATAATGTGATTTCACACACAAACACTTTGAGAAAGCCAGGCTTTAACTTCAGTGTATTTGTTTATTGGAAGACCAATCGCATGTTGAAGCACAACGGCTTTGTCAAAAACCCACGCAGCACAACGATTTGCCATAAAAACGAGGAAGTAAATGTAACCAAATGTATTTGCTTTTTAAAAAAATTTTTTTATTTAGAATATTTTTTTATTGCTTTTTTTTTTTGTCAGCTTTTGGGTGCAAGTTTGATTCTAATCGTAGCACGTTTCTCTCTGCGATTAGGCTCGACGGCGACTCGTGTTTATTTTGCAAACGGTGGAATATAAAGTCAGGGATGTGCAAACTTTTCATCATACGGGAAAAGACGGTCAAGTTCAAAGCATCTTGACGTTTTATTTTCATCATTTTTTAAAAATGATTATTTCTTGTGGAATTAAAAAAATAATTATCTGCTCAATAATAATCTAAAAATGCAATATGGTCAGATTTTTGCAAGACATGTAGCTGGATAGCTTAGTTTTGTTTCTTCTTCTTCTTTTTTGGTTGATGATCTTTCAAGCTCGAGGACTTTTTCTTAGTCTAAGCTCAGCAACAAGAAGGGTCATAGGTCACGAGTTCTTATAAAGGGGTTGCTGTGTTGTTCATTGAGGATCGGGGTTGTACCTGTAAACTCAAGACTCGTTACTCTTACTGGAAAGCTGCAGGCATCCTGTTGAAGGTGAGGCTCTATTTGTCTTTTAGTGCTTTTATAAGGTTTTGCCCAGTTTAGTTCACACCAAGCTGCCTTTGTGTGTAAAAGAAACTTCACCACTGAGGTTGTTACATAAATTGTGCAAAGATGATCATTAAGCTCCTTTTATCAACTTAATCCTAGGCATCAGATAACCTGCCAGGAACGTCCTTCCAAATTTGTCGTGCAACATCCTATGATGAATTAGTTCTATATGACTCGGCTTAGTGATTGTATGCATACTCCAACAAACAGCATCAAACTTTAACATATTACTTACTTACTTTATTTTGTACACAAAGATTTTCTGAGTAGCTTAGCAACTAAAAAAAAAAACAAGTGGAAAGTCTTTCCTGCTCTCTCAGAATCTGTTGCCCTGACATTTTTCATTTTAGGGAGATTTTACTTGTAAAAAACAAACATAAAAACACATTGTCAATCTATATCAATCGCCTGTGCTGGCTGGCAATTTTTAAAGGAGTCTTTCCAGTTCAGCTGGTAAAGTAGGGGTGGTATCATGCTGTGGTATCATGCTGTGGTATCATGCTGTGGGGTAGCTGGGCATACAAAATTATCAAGTGAAAGTGGCTGAAATGTATTATGAGTTCTTTAGATTTTGATGTGTTTTTCTCCACAGTCACACACCTGAACCAGAAACTGAATTGTCTTGAATTGTTGCCTCAGTCCCACAGCACAAGTCTTGTATGACGGCGCCACCTGCTGCCTCCTTAGTGACTAAAATATTAAAACCTCTCGGGTTTAGAAAATCTACAATACTGAACAAAGGTCAGAAAATTACACATTGCGTCTTATACATCTCAATATATAAAATGTTCTAATTGTTACTCAGATGATTTTTGGCGACCTTAGCGATGCGCACAAGCTCCTCCGCATCGGTCAAAACCTGCACTGATGAATGATTTTCCCGTTCGGCGTCAAGAGGTCAGTGCTTTGCTGAGCAACACGGCAAAGACAGAGCGACTTTGACAGCATGTTCAGGCGATGTCCATCAGTCTGGACGTGCCCACCGATAAATCTGTGAGCTCCTATAGTGGGTCATAGCTGCTAATCCGCCGACAAACAATGATTTGTGGGTTCACTTTGACTCTTTGGTGAATGAATGAACAGCAGGGAAGAGGGGGAGTTCTGTGGGTCAGCAGGTGCAGCTCGCGCTGTCTTCATCAGTCGTGCCTCCCACGCGCTGGCGGAGTCAGGACAGCTGAAGAGCTTCGGTGACTCATCAGTTTGCAGCCTAATTAGATCAAATGGATAAGAGCTGGACACCCGGGAAACAGATGACATACAGGCAACATGAAAGGGCATTCACAGCAACGCTCAATGAAGTCAGAGGTCGTATAAACAGAAAAATCTGAGGTCTAAAAAAAAAGAATCGGGTTCTCTCTTCTAACAACACATTTAGAGATGAGGCAGAATATGAATTCAAAAGTCAAAAAGTCAACTGTTGTAAGAAAACGACTACAAGCTTCCCTGCTTGGCTGTCTCACTTCAACCAAGTCAGCTTGACTTGGTTGAAAAGCCTTCAGACCGCACAATCCTTGAAACACGGTGGTGGCGGTATTATCTTGTGAGATTGTTTTGGCTATGTTCAGAGAGCTGCTGGGCAGAGTTGATGGAAAGATGGACAGAACTTCATAGAGGGCAACACAGAAGGAAATCCTGCAAAAGACTTGAGATTGGGGCAGAAGTTCACCTTTGAGCCAGAGTCCAAAAACATGACTGTCAGGTAAATTGGTTTCTCTAAATTCTCACTAGGTGTGTGTGTGTGTGCGTGTGTGTGTGTGTGTGTGTGTGTGTGTATGCGTGTGTGTGTGTTGTGTGTGTGTATGCGTGTGTGTGTGTGTGTGTGTATGCGTGTGTGTGTGTGCATGGTTGTTTGTCCTGTCTGTCTCTGTGTTGCCCTGCGACAGTCTGGCGACCTGTCCAGGGTGACCCCGCCTCTCACCCAGAACGTTAGCTGGAGAGGAATCAGCACCTCCCGACTCTTACAAGGGTGTAAGAAAATGGATGGATGGATGGATGGATGGATGGATGGATGGATGGATGGATGGATGGATGGATGGATGGATGGATGGATGGATGGATGGATGGATGGATGGATGGATCAATGCTTTCACATTTGCTGTTGCTCGATTCATTTACTCATAGTGACAGAAGGAAACAGAAAAAAAACAAAATGATAACCAAGAAAAAAACCTACAGTAAATGAGAGCTAAATGTTTTCAAAGTCCTCTTAAAGGCAAAATTCAGGATCATCGGCTCTCGCTGCCTTGCAGAGAGAGAGAGACAGAGACAGAGAGAGAGACAGAGAGAGAGAGAGAGTCTGCAAACCTCCTCTCTCTTCACTGCAGAGGCTTGCTATTGGTCTAGCAAATGCTGACAGCAGTGATGTTTCTCTGTGGAGGAGGAGGGGGGGAGCAGGCTCACTCTATAAAGGCTCCGGATCTGCAGCATCACTGAACTGGTGCAGTGCAAAACGCACACTCATCCTCACCGATGGTGTGCAGAACAAGGGGGACATAAAAAAAAAAAACCTTCCGAAACTAAAACATACATCTTTTTCTTAAAACCCTAAAAAAAAAACACAACAAAAAAAAAAATCATCATGAGCTACGAGTCCTTCTTCTCCCACCGATGTCCTTGGGACAGCTACAAAGGCTCCCGACCTACCACCAAGTCTTCCATGTCATCCTCTCTGTTCTCCTCTCTCCGAGCTCCTCCGTCCGGAAAGAGGAACCTGAAGACGACGTCCTCTTTGCTGCCGGACGGCTCGCAGAGGATGGATCTGGTTCAGGTGAGCTCCATCAACACCGAGCTGCTGGAAATGCGGTCCCAGGAGAGGGAGCAGCTCGTGGACCTGAACGACCGCTTCGCCACTTACATCGAGAAGGTGAGGCACCTTGAGCTGCAGAACCGAGCCCTGCTGGCCGAGTTGGACGCGCTGAGGAGGAGGCAGAACGACCCGTCCCGGCTGCAGGCGTTCTACGAGGGCGAAGCTCGGAGTTTGAGAGCCATGATCGACTCGGAGAACAACGAGAAGATGCAGATGGAGGCAGAGAGGGACTACCTGCGGGACGTGTACGAGCAGATGAAGGAACGCTACGAAGACGAGGCAAGGCGCCGTCTGGATGCCGAGGAGGGCCTGCAGAGGGCCAGAGAGGAGGCGGGTCGGGCCGTCCTCTACAACTGTGACACGGAGGCCACCGTGGTCTCTCTGTGTGACGAGATAGTCTTCCTGAAGAAAGTCTTTGCAGAAGAGCAAGTGGAGCTCCAGGCCCAGCTGCAGGTGGCGAACATCAGCGTCGACGTAGAGCTGTCCAGGCCTGACCTCTCCACCGCCCTGCGGGACATCCGGGCGCAGTACGAGCGGCTCGCCAACAAGAACATGCAGGCCGCCGAGGACTGGTACAAGAGCAAGTTTGTGAGCGTGGCGGAGATGGCCAGCAAGAACAACGAAGCTGTCCACGCCATCCGGGAAGAGACCATGGAGTACCGGAGGCTGCTTCAGTCTCGTTCGTCTGAGATCGAAGCTCTCCGGAATGTCATCAACTCCCTGAACAAGCAACTGGAGGATCTGGAGGACACACAGGCCAAGGAGGTTGAGAAATACCAGGTAAGAACGAGTCTGAATCAGAATGCCATATTTCAACTTTCCTATCATTTGTGATGACGAGGAGCTGTGTTTTTTTTTCTACTTGTAGGTGAGGATAAGTGAAGTGGAGCAGGACATTACTGAGGCGAAGCAAGAGATGGCGCGCTACCTGAGAGATTACCAAGACCTTCTCAACGTCAAGATGGCCCTTGACATTGAAATCGCAGCGTACCGGTGAGACGTTGTTTCGTTTGCTCGAAGTAAGCAAACTCACTCGCGATGTTCTATCTGATGCATATCCTCTGTTTGTCTTCTTTTTTCTCTTTCAGGAAACTCTTGGAGGGGGAGGAGATTCGACTGACGTACCCTTCCCTTCCAGCTCTAAATTAAAACCTGAACGTCGTCTGCGTACCATAACACTGATATCTTCAGAAACGCAGACCCCCCCCACCCCCCTTTTCTCTTCCTTAAATGTTCTTCCCAAACATTCTTTATCCCCCTCTCACCTTTCCTCTAACTTCAGTCTCTCCGAAACAACCATTCATCAATCAACTCTCCCAAGAAACATACCAAAAACAGAAACTCATCTCTCTCAAGACGGCAGCGCCCTTGTGCTAAACAAGAGGTCCATAAGAAGTCCCCCTTCTTCTACACACGTCCTGACACCACGCATCATGAAGTCGGCGACCTGTCCAACACAGAGTGGCTGGACTGCATTAGTTATGTAACAACAGCAGGAGGCAGTTTTGCTTTGGCTGAGTTCCTCTCCATTAAGGCAGGCTAAGGTCCAAGCAGCAGGGTTAGCCACTGGACTTTCTTGATCCCTCTGTATCCGAACATTTGACCAGCTGTTTGTGAAGGAGGCGGAAAGAAATCCAGTCGATCTCTCAATGTTTGGATCTTACCTGCCGCATAATCTTTTTCCGCCTGGAACCCGACCAATCAGCGAAGCAGTGCCCTGCATCCGGTTTTCCGGTAATAATTTAGAGGCGGTAACTTTAAACATTTCTTTTAAACCGATGACCACACGACCTACTCAGTTCTGTAAGATGGTACTACAAAAATTGGGTGAATCTGCTCTTGGTGACTGGATAATTGGCTCTTTGGATGAATAATGAACGACCCAACTTCCAGACACGTAAATGCTATAAAATATTTGAGAGTTTTCTCTTGAGGAATTGTTTGTCTCATAGACGATTTGTGCCAAATTTGCTCCACAAAGTCATCAAAAACCAGAAAAATGTCAACATGACGGCTCTATCTACGGGAGCCCCTTGTTCTTTGTCGGCTGATTTCGGATCTACACCTGTGAAAACCGTACAAAGTCGGCACCATAACGATCGGTGTCCTTGTCCTTGTAACAACCAACAGCAAGCTGAATAAACACATAACTGACCTGCATCTGTGCATTTGTGTTTTGATTTATAACTCAGACATCCTCACAAGGCATTCAAGCCTAAAGTTTAATTTGAAGTTGAGCCATATTCCAAACTGTGAAGATAAAAGGCGACATGTGCATCTTCTGTTTGTCACCTGACTGGGTTATCTGGCACGAGGAACTTATTATGAGATTTCTGCTTTATACCAGAAACATTTCCTCAAATATTGTGCTTCGCCAGAGAAATTTGGCAAACTAAATTTGTACATGCAGCATCCTACTTGCGTCTCTTCCCGCTTGTACTGTGAAGGACCGACCCACAAAAAGCACTTATCGATTTGTACTGACTGAGTTGACAGACGGCCCGCAGCATCATAAACAACTTCTAACAATAACTCTAAATCCCGAGGAAAGAAACAGAATGCACAGTTGGCTGCAGATGCAGCAATATGACTGCAAGAGTAAGCAACTTTTGATGTACTTCACTTCACTTAAGGAACTGAAAACATCAGCACAGTCCTTCAGCTGTCACAAGGCACCAGCATTGTAACAGTGGAGGAGATGTTTCCCTGAAAGAAGAAGAAAGCACCATTTCCTCCCCCCTGTGAGTATTAATAAAAATAATACTCACATCATAATAGCATAGAAGTTATTTTGAGTAAAGAACAACTTGTTACCATTAAGATTTTGCACATCTGGACATTTGTCAGCAAATTTGGACTAAAATGTGCTCTCTGTCATACATCTGCTTTCTTTGTATGTAACCCGTCAGTTAGCTAGGATGCCATCCAATGCATTAGTGTTTGTTTTTGTAACGTGAAACCCCCTCTTCAAAAATACTTTACTGAGATATTTTCTTAAATATTTACACAAAACACTTACATGATGCTGTCGGTGTCAAGATAAAAATGATTGTTTCGTATTTTGTCATTTTTCCTTAACATAAAAAAAAACTTAAGCTTAAATGCAATCCACTAAAATGGTGAATAAAAATAAAAGTTCGCATTTGCCCGCAAACATTCGACAAATAAAATATATTGAACATAAAGAGCTTGCTCGAGTTTTAAACCACACGAAGCGCAATACTTCAGCATGACCGACAGGTGGCAGTGACAGAACTTACAAACATCCGTCTTTTTTTATCACTTCCGCTTGTCATAGGGCACAAACATGGCTGCCATGTTGCGTCTCTAACGCTTGCCTCTCAATGTTAAATGCTGTTGCCAGTTGAACACTGCGGCACTTTAAATTAGCAGGAACAGTTGCTGACTGGGTCTTTACAGCTACCGACATGTTCCAGGTCCTCGGGGGACGGAGCGTCCAGGCCGCCCGGCTCCTCGCGCCCAGGAGCGCCGTGCTCGTGGAGGCTGTCCGGGGCCGAAAGTCCCGGACCGACCCGGTGGCCAAGTCCAAAGAAGGACGGATTAAAGTGCCTTCAGCCGTCGACCCGGTGGAGATGGTGGTGCTCAAGGAGAGATACACGGAGTACGAGCTCATCATGAGGGCGCTTCGGTACGTTTACCCGGAGGTCAGGGGTCACGTTTCGGTCAGAAGCACTGTTGAATTATTCCAAGTTAATGACCGTCACTTTAACCCTAAAATGAATGCAGGAAGACCAGATTTACCAGTTATTTTGTGCTTATATTTCGCATATTGCATTACACACATTTAGAAGAACCTGTTGTCCTCGGTGCGGTTGTGGCGGGTTCGATTCCCGGTCTCTGACCCTGCGCTGCATGTCTTTCCCTTCTCTCTCTTATTTCCTATTTCCTGTCAATTTACTGATCAGTAATCAATCAGTTTACTGATTAGTAAATTGACAGGCCAGTAAAGGCCAATAGTATTTTAGAAAAAGGGTCGGTTTCTCTATGACGTGCATTAGGAGCGCACCAATCAGGGGTTTTTTTTGTCAACACAACTTACGCCTTTAGATCTGGCAAAATCAACTTCAGATCCGCCCACTTTTAATAACTATTGCAGGTGCAACAGAAAAACATGTCCAGCATGTTATTTGACCGAGTCAGTAGTTTTAGTCACAACAGGAAATGGAGTTACAAGATTGTCACTATTTATATCTGTCAGATTAAAAAAACAAACAAAAAAAAACATCTAAAAAAAAGTACATGATTGTGTTCATTTGTCAGGATGGATTTCAAAGAGGAGGTGCTGCGCAAAAAGTACGAGGAGCAGATGGGCGCCCAGGCTGAACTGAGGGCGAGGCAGGAAGAGGAGGAGCATCGCTCCCTGATGGACTGGAATAATCAGGAAAACCTGCGGCTGCTGAAAGCCAGGTAGGGAAGACCGAAAAGAAACGGTTCAAGATTAGGACGCCGTCTGTTTCAGTTCAACGACTCGGTTCAATCCCGTCATGTTAGAGTACTGAGGATCCAACAGGAAGAGGAGGAAGCTGAGAGGAAGAAACTAGAAGCCGCCATTCAGCGGGAGCAGGAGCAACAGGAGTTCATCAGGCAGAAGGAGGAAGAGATTTTGAAGCTGCAGGTAAAAAGATCTCTCACAAGCCTCGGTTATAGTCAGTAAACAATAAGCCAGGAGAAAAAATAAACAAAACAAAGCAAATATTAAACTCCAGTTCATCTCGCAATCTTTGTTTTGAACGCCAACAGGAGGAGGCTAAGAACTTTGTCACCTTGGAGAATCTGGATCAGCGAATCGAGGCGGCGCTGGACAATCCAAAGAATTACAACTTTGCCATCGACAAAGAGGGGAAAGTGGTCAAGAGGACAATGCTGCAGTGAAACGGCTGAGATCACGTCTGTGTCCCCCCCCCCCATCAAGACTCAGATCAGACTTCTGTCGTCCATTTCATGCCTCACCTGTAGTGTATATTATTGTAAAAATGTTTTCTTTTTCAACATAAAAGTATAAAAACGTGATATGTAACATACACACTAGACTTTATTCATTTCTAAATGTTAAGCATGTTCCAATGCAGGAAGATATTTGTAAAATAATTCTGACATTCTTGCATTAAAAAAAGTTTTCCTGCAGTTTTGCCGTTTGGACGGTAGGAGGCGCTGTACGACCTCAAACCAACACGTGCCAGCTCATGTTTGGACAACTGGTCTGCTGATGTTCCATCAGGCCCGGTTAGCATGACCCTCCAGAAACCTGCCTCAACCTCTGAGCAAATCAGTAACAGCTTTAATCCCAGGTGGTCGATGAGAAAGAGACTAGAACCACTTTCATTTTGTATTTATACAACATCAGATGAATCTAAACTGGATTAGAATTACTTCTCTTACAACAAGTGGATAATAATACCGCTGCTTCATACTGGCAGCGGTTAGTAATCTGGTGTGAAGCTGTGCACACGGTTAATGTGATTGGTAAGAGAGGTTAATTGGATTGCGCCTCTGTGGTCACTGAAGACCGGGATTATCAGTGGATTGGGATTAACTCGTAAAGAAGTTCATCCCAATCCCGATCTCAGATCTCACGTTCTGAGATCTGAACATAGGGTTAAAACAGAAAAAAAAATACATATATAAAATGCAGAATTATCATTCAATTGAGCTTTATTTGATGCAACAGGTGTGGTTATATCAGCAATACATACACACATCTTCATGGTTTTTTTTTCTGCCAATGCAGAGGAGCTAAACCCAGCCTGGAGCGACGCACGGCTTTGAACTGGAGAGAAAACTTGCTGCTGAACGCATACTGGAAATAAATACATTCACTACATATTGCAGCAGTTCTAACAAACATTTGCAGAACCAAAATTGGGATGGGAGACAGAAAACCTGGAGGTTTTTGACCTGAGTGAAGTTGGCCCCCCCACCTTCTTCAAATCAGACAAAATTGGTGTCAAACATTCGTGCTGCGTTTGTACAAAGTGAAGAGTGATGTGGCCTAGAAAAAAAAAAAACACTTTTCACTTTGTACAAACCAGCACAAACGGAGGACAGTTGATTGACACCAAATGTATTTATTTTTGCAAATGTGAGCAGGGCCAGGGGAATGGTTGACCTCTGATGATGTTTCGGTTGCTTAAGACAAACTAAAAATGAGTTTATTGGGTTTCATGTTTGGACTCTGCATGCTAAAGGCAAATAAATCTTGTTATGCGTTTAAAACCAGAACATTAAAGCTTCATTCAGGCGTTGCAACTAAGACATTCAATAGAGGACTGTACATCGTGTCAAACATCGACTGAAAAACTATAAAATCTGAATTTGTAAAAAAAAAAAAAAAAAAAAGTAAGTACAAACTCACATTAAACTAGAGGACATAATCATAGCCACTTGAATATTCAAGTATAAAAACACAACTACGAAGGAATAATATGGAGATTCATGTAAGCACCTGAAAACAAATAGAAATACGGAGGCGTATTTTTATTCATCCATCCCACAACGGAGGCGACGTCCACAGTTAGGAGATCCTGTTGTTCATCTGTCCGGGGTATTTCTCAAATCTTTTCTCTGCCTCCTCACTGAACGCGTCATCTGGAAGACATTAGAAAGGTGGCGGCTTTAGTGAATTTCCACAAGTTTTACGGGAAGTTTGAACAGCTTGGCTGTTCCTGCGTGGTTACCGATGTGACAGTTGTGGAGCCAAATTCTGTGTCCGTCGTATTTGCAGTTGCATTTCATGCCGTTGTTTGTGAAGTCGCTCTCGGCCACTTCGTAATTCGGATTGATCACGATCTGAACGGACGAGAAAAAGCAGAGATAGGTGACGAAGACTGGCTACTCTAAAGTAATCAAACGTTTCAATTTTTTCTGGCCGAATGCCCCATCTTTAAAGAAGATCCTTACTGATATCAATGTTTTGATTTTTCAGACCTTTGCGGAGATGAGATCATTGGATAAGATCGGTTTCACATGAAAGTATCGGCCGATTGTCAATCACCCAAAATTAAGGAGCCAAATTATCGATCGGTTGATTTATAGGTGATCCATTTAATATCACAGAATCTGGATGGTCTCAAACTATGAGGTTCCCCAAGGCTTAATTCTCGGTCCACTACTCTTCCCCCCCCCTTTTCAAATATCCGTCTAACAGAAACTAGCCTGGTAACAGCAGCTGATGAGTCGATGTTTTGTGGCCAGTGTGCAACTCTGTCGCTGAGTCATCAGAGGATTTGATGGAAGGAAGACCTGGCTGCCAGCCAGTGATTCAACGTGCTCCAAGTGAAACCCCACACACTCACCTGCATGATGTAGTTTCCAGGTTTGACGTCCGTGATGTCAAGCCACTGGCAGTCAATGTCGTGGCGGTACAAGTCCCAGCAACCGACCGTGATGCCCTGATCGCCGAAGTTGGCGCACTCGTATCGTTTTGAAACACCTGATCGACACGGAGGAAGGGCGGGAGTTACCCTGGGAGCCTAAAGACGTCGACTGAACGCTCACGGCTCACCCAAACTATTCACACAGATTCAGGTTGAACCAACATGTTTATTCAGACTGGAAGTAATATCAATGATTTGGATCCAAAGAGGTAATTGAAAATCTTTGGAATACATAAATAAATAAATATCTGTATAATTTCCAGTCATCAGCAAAGTTCTTCTCTGTGTGACGATGACACAAAATAAAATGGTTTTTTTTTTTCCAGATTGTAACCTCGTCTAGTCAAAGCATGAAACTGACCTTCTTGACAATCTGTGTCCTCCAAGCAGAAACTGGCTTTGTGGCCCTCTGCCACTTTGCTGCCGTTAGCATTCAGCAGGTCATAGTGGGTGAAGATGTCCATGCTGTGATAGTGGCTGGGTGAAAAGTCAGAGCGGCACAAATTAGACCCAAACCAGAAAACCATCCACTTCCAGGTCAACATAGTGTTGAAAGTTTGTTGCTACGTTGCTCTAGTCTTTTCCGAAACTGTCGAAAATATTCACTTTCTTACATTTTTTGTCATGTTACAGCTACAAACCTCAAGGTAGAAAAGAGATGAAAGGTTTTCCAATCACTTCACAAACAGAGAAACAGAAAAATCTGTCACATTATTGACAGTGGCGGAGCTAGACTTTTAAATTTGGGGGGGCCAAAGGGCTATCTCAGGGGGGCCTCAAATGAGAAACAAGTATGTTTGATGTGCTTATATGTACATATAAATAAATCGGTCATGCACTATTTTTACCAGTCAAACTATAATAATGATCCAATTATAATCTCTTTCCTTCAAAGGATATTTTAACCAACCACAAAAACACAAAGTAATAATATGTTTGCTCTGTCACATATTTTCCATTTTTCCTGCTCGTTTTGTCTCGTGTTCAAATTCACGTCCAGCTTTACGTCGTACGTTACCCGTGACAGGCGTGCCACACCCACGAGTGGCGCCCGGCTTTGGGCTTGAAGTCGGCCCGGCCGACGTTGTGGATCTGGGAGGAGAAGCGGAGCAGCCGCCGGTGTCCGTACGGCCAGTTGGCTTTGGCCGCAGACTTGGACAGACAGTCCTCCTCGGCAGCGCAGTAGAGCATGTGCAGAGGACGGTCCTCGATGTAGACGGTCTGCTCCACCAGGGAGGCGTTCAGGACCAGGTCGGAGGCGGCTGGACGCACAAAGGGGAGGACAGAGACTGGGCTGAGGGATTGTCTCGTTTCAACATTTCATCCTTAAGCGTATATATCTGGATAAATATGAAATAGTAAATTAAAATAAACAATATGTGTGTCAATTGTTGGGGAAGATTCAATTTCAGGTGTTTTTCCAATCTCCTGTCCCATAAACATCTTAAAAGTTACTCCAGAGAATGTAACTCGTTACTGCCCCCTTGTGGTTGATTCTGGGGCTTTAACTCACTCTCTGAGCAGATGACTCCTGCTGAAAACTTTGCGGCCGCTTTCTGGCAGTTGACGGTTTTGTGATGCTGGCACTGGCTCAGAGCCATCTCACTTCCTGTGCACTTCACGCCGCTCATCACCATCTCTGTGACGTTGCTGCTGTCCCAGTACCAGGTTTCCTTACCGGCGGTTCAAAAAAACAACAACATCGATAACACAGAAACGAACGAACAAAAGAAAGAGAGAGAAACAGTGCATGATGATCAGGACAGATTCACACGCGGCGCCTCAGAGTTCAGGTTTTACGTGGCAGCTCTGCTGTTGGCGCTTTAAGATGGCGCCCCCTACTGTCACTCGTTTGCAGACACCAGCTTCTGTTTTTTGTGAAAGACTCATTACCTCTACTGTGATCATCCTTCATAGAAGATAACTTCCAAATATTTGAGTTGCTTACTCCAATCCTCATCAACTTCTCGGTGCAAATTTTTACCTTCCAGTCAATTTGGCATAATCAGATGGGAAGAATAAGCAGGCCAGCTAAGTGTTTTAGCTGGCCTGCTTATCTCATCTACTGGGTGATGAAACATTTGTCTTCTAGCTGTGGCACACATTTTCAGCTCTTACTCACGGTGACGGCGTGCATGGCGTAGCCGAGCCCTAGCTGCCTGCAGGCCACCATGGCCTCCTTCGTCGTCCAGCCTGTGCTGCACACTGTGCCCCACTTGGACCCGACCTGAACCTCCACCCGGCCTTCGTAGCTGCTTCGGCCGCCCGCTATCCGGATCTGCGGAAGCGTCCTGCTGGGAGTCAGACGGGGGGACACGCTTCCTGTCCTGTCTGCGACCCGTCTAAACTAAAGACTACCCGGTGTTTATATGGAGTCGACGGAAAATGTGCTGGTTAGTCTGCTGGGATCGGCGTGGTTTCCACATGAGGTCACGGTGGTGAGCGGCTCTGACTTTGATTAGAAGCTCTGCATGGCGCTATTTTTAGCTCTTCCACATGACGACTACGTAAATATTCCATGTCCAGAAAGATACATATTGCATATGCATAATTATAATCATACTGTATAGAACCATAAACATATTTGCTCAAACTGAGACCATGTTGTGAAAAAAACAAAACAAAACAAAAAAAAAATTTCCTCCACCTCCTTTCTGAGCTGCTATTGCTATTTAAAGAAATGCCCCAAAACAACCAATCAGCGCCAGGAGGAGGGTCTTAGCGCTGTTAGTCACCCTCATGTATGCCCTGCTAAATATGTTAATGACAGAGAAACAATTTACCATCACAGCAAAACTCTTTATCTGTCATCATCAGTGGCAATGCTAACTAGCCTTAGCATCAGCATAGCAGCGAGCTATGTGATTGACAGCACTAAGGCCCGCCTCCTTTTGCTTGTAGTTAGTCCTAGGAAGAGGCACAGGAACTCGATTTTTTCACGGGTTTTCTGGCATGCTGCCACTTTAATAAGTGGCATGCTGCCACTTTAATAATGAAAATAAAATGTTAAAAAACATTGTTTATTTCTCATTTGAATTAAGCAAAGTCTCTTCATGTAATTAAACGCCTCTCAGTGTCATATATTGGACCAGGCAGTAAACTCACAGACATCAGTATGTGGGTTTACTGCGGCTAACCCACAACATTAGATTCCCAGACACATTGTTACGTGACCGTAAACATGCTGCCAAACAGGCTGCAGTCAGACCTCGGAGTCAGGCAGAAAATATGGCCTTTTTGTCTTCTGCATCTTCAAACAGAAGCAGAAACTTTACACACCCTCAACGTGGGCCGTGGATGTGAGATACGCTTCAGCTCCTTACGGATAGATTTGAACAGTTCTTTTAGCATGGTGGAAGGATTCTGCAAGAAACTACCTCAATACATTTAAATAACAAGAAGAGAGTCCAAATGTACAAGTCCAAATATTCATACATAGGTAGAGTTATATTTGGTTAAATATTATATTCCTCAGTAAAATGTTGACTAACCAAAATTTTTGTTGGTTTTCTCATTTAAGTTTTTAAGAGTTTGGATTAGTGTCGGTTCAAAAGTCAGCTTCTGAATATTATTTAGGTTTCTGCGTTTTTCACGACTCAAATGTAAAACCTTTTTCAAGTCCATTTTGAATAAAATGTAAGACCTATATCATGACAGAGATGCACAGGAGGAATGTAGGGGACAAAAATCTTTTTGTGGCTCCTGATAGTTTTGTGCTTTTCTTTTTTTTCAGTTAACCGGCTAGCTAGCCATAGATCTAGGGCTTTAGGTGATGATGGAAAAATCCTGCAACACAAAACCTAGTTAGAACATATATGACTACATAGTCCTGCCACGGCAAAATATATTGACAGCCAACCTACATTTTCTTTAATGAATTTAAGACTTTTTAAAGATTTTTTTTAAGGATGCTCAAAGACTGTTATGGACAATTTGTGGACCATCTATGGTTAAAATCCGTCTATATTCCAAGAATCATATAATTTAAATAAAAATCATTTCTGATTGGTCAAATATCCAGACAGAGTTATGACATCACTGTGCTAATGGCTTCAAAAGGTTTCCTTTCCTGGGTGGAAATGTAAATATATATCTTCATACAAAAAGTTTGTGCTATAAAATACGGTTCTCTTATTCACTTGGACCTTGTGGAAAAACACATAAGCAGGGTATATTGATGGAAAAATAAAAATAATCGTAATTATAAAAATTGTTGTCTCTCTTTGAACGAACAGAGATTTGTTGCATAATTTGTTCTACACTGAAAAAGAAGAGAAGTCCAATCCATCACCCATTTAAGGCCAGAGTGAGAATATGTTAGTTTTCCACTGGTTCACCTGACAGTACATTAAATATGCATATGCAATATAAACCAACAGAAAGCAAACATTTGCTTTGCAGCAGCAAATTGTCTTTGTTAATAACCTACTTGCAGGCCCTGGTTAGCGTAGCCCAAACCCAGCTGCCTGCAGGCTACCATGGCCTCCCTGGTGGTCCAGGTCTCACCACAGATCAGACCCCATCGCTCCGTCCCGTTAGCGTCAGAGCTCAGCAACTCCACGCGGCCCTCAAAGCGGCTCCGTCCGCCTGTGATCCGGATCTGTGTGAGACCAGGGGGTTAGGCTACATGCTACAAAGCAGACAGAGCAGATTCCTCAGAACTATGTCTGTATGTTTTGTGTAAAAGCTCAAAGTCACTACTGAAGATTTCAGTTTTGCTCCTTTCATTGACGAAAGGGTAGACTTTACACAAAACATTCACGCTATTTACTGGAGACAAGGTTAATAAAAAACAAAACATGAAGTTGTGCAAGTATAAAAACTTCATGTTGAAAATTGCCTTCGCTAATACGTTACATCTGGAGCATAATTTGAAAAGAGTAAATATTAGTAAGTTACAAATGTGAGTTTTTTTGTAAGTTAGTGAACTACAGTTAGCTTCTGCATTTAGCTAACTAGCTTCTGCAGCTAACTAACTAATTAACTAGCTCTTGCAGTTTGCTAACTAGTTTCTGCAGTTAGCTAACCACTTAGCTAAATGCTAAGCAGTTAGCTGTGCATCTCACATTTCCGTAACAGCCTCGTGTTAATCTATGTACAAGTACATCTAAAAAAAACATGGAATATTGTGAAAAATAATATTTTTTTGACTCCAGAAGCTGAATTCATGTTACCAGAGTCATAGTTGCACATCCCGATCAGCAAATGAGGCATTTCTAATTGATCTAATGTAACATTAGCATTTTCTGAAACACTGAAATTTGGGTTTCATTTGTTCTCCATGGTCAACAAGATAAAAAGGCTGTAAATATTTCTCTCTACGTGTCATAAATCTATTCAGGTTTCACATTCTGAAAGGGGACAATTACTGAACTTTTTCATAATATTAAAGTTTTCTTTTAGATGTACTTGGTAATGAACACAAATGAATGCACTACCAGGAACGGGAAGAACAGCTATTTCAGGTGTTTTTTCCATTCTCATGTTCCATAAACACCTTAAACTAATACAACCTGGCGTGGAAAAACTCACTGTCATTTTTTTACTTGCTAAAATAAATCCAAACAATGTGACATGAAGCATTTAAACAGTAGAAATGAACAGGTTGGTGAGGCGGTTCGGTCTGACCGAGTTCTCCATGCCCATGTACGGGATGTTGCAGCGAACAGCGGCGTCCTCCATGTGCTGGCAATCCTCCGCCGTGATGTTTTTAAACGGGCAGTTCCAGATCGACTTCTCGTTCCCGACACACTTCACCTCGTTCATGTAGATCGGGCCCATGCCTGGGAAAAGAGCTCTGGGGTCAGACCAGTTCAATGAGCGAGGGAAAAAAAAAAAAAAAAAAAAAAAAATCGAAAACATGGCAACGACTGACGTCAATGCATCCGTTTTTATTTTGGGCGATTGACCAGCATTGTGTATGATGATTGTGAAGCGGGGAAGAAAGGATATGTAGTTTCAAAATTCATGTCCACACAATCTGTACAAGATTAAGCGATTTTATAAAGATAAAAAAAAAAGCTTAATTCTTTTTATGTTGTTTCTAAAATGGTAATCAAAAAACAACCGTTTGATGTAAAATAACTAAAGAGAAACAAAATACCTGCAGCTGTTATTGGAAGTGGATCTGCAAAGCCTGGACTCACTTTTCAAGAAAATTTAGAAAATGAAGTATTTATTTTTCATTCACTTCATGTCTTGTGTTGGTCTGGAAATCCTCCCCTCAGAAAATCCCAGCAAGATACACCGAATACTGCAATAAAATAAAACGTTTCAGCCGTTATAACTGCATTGTCGGCGTCAGCTTCTTGAGCGCGCCATAAATGGAGGGATTCATTGGACGCACCAAGAAGGAATTCTGGACGGGTCAGCATGTTTGCGTCACTCGCGTTCATGAAAGGCCGTTCTTCAGCAGCTCGTGCTTCTGACCTCCATTAGAAAGCCTCGGACACGTCCAGGCAGCGTTTGGTCAGACGTTGGTCCGACCACAGCACTTCCTCTAACAGATCCAACTTTCTCTGAGAAGAGAGCTACTTCCTGGTGTTTCCGAGAACTGCTGCTGAAAAGACGGGCCTGTTTTCCTCCTCAGCAGAGTTTCTGGCCTGTTCGCCCAAAACACCTTATTGAGGAAAGTCCTAGATTATAATTACGCACATTTCTACATGTAGCGCTTGATGTTTTCCTGTGCACCATCACTACACTTTTTTGTTTGCGAATGTTTCCACTGAGAGATGACATAAAATAGTCCTTAAAGGGCCAGTGTCATGTGTTTTTCATTATAACACAATCAAATAATGTTACCTTGAGTTGTAAGAAAAAATCCTGCATATATCTGACACGACTTAAAATAAGTTTGACTTAGCAATTTAACGCATTGAAATTGAGTCTCTGTCTCTTTAAGAAGCTCCTGCTTTTTCCGACAATCCGCCTCCAGGAAATCGCCACAACACGGCTCTTCCATTAAGCTGCTGTGATACTTGCACTTTGAATCTTGATATCAAGATTATTGAATTAAAGTTTGTAACTAGAGAGAAAAATATGTAATTTGAGCATCTTATTTCAAACATTTCAGAATCCCTGTGAAACTTATCGTTGAAATGAATACAAGAAAAGCACAACGTAGCTTTTGTTGTATTCAAGAAAACACAAGAAACACAAGAATCCGCAGCAGAGCTCAGAGGCGCAGTGCGGATCAGTCGTTTGTGTTGCAGTCGTCCTGCTCGTCAGGGCTCACCTTGTCCCATGCGGGCTCCCGTCAGGGCTTCCTTGGCGCTGCCGAAGCCCAGCTCCCGGCACACGACGCTGGCGGACAGCAGGCTCCAGCGGTCGTCGCACACCGTCCCCCACTCGTTGTCTCTGAGCACTTCCACCCGGCCTTCCCCCAGCCTGGCGCCGCCCTTCAGCCTCACGTTGCTCTGCCAACAACAAGGAGACGCGTTTCTGCATGAACAAACAAACATTCTGTTCCTGAGGATCTCCTTACCGAGACCTTAACTTTCTTTTTCAGAGAGCTGTTCTGCATGAACAGAGGGCCGGGCATGCAGCTCACGACGACGGGCATGCCGCCGGCGCAGGTCGCCGTGGCGTTTGCCTTGTTGAACTCTAGGGGGCAGGCCGCCAGGTGAACCTCTGACCCCGAACACGCCACAGAGCGGAGCAGGTACAGGTTCTTCTGCCGCTCCAGGTACAACCTGAGGGAGTAAAAGATTTCCCCACAAATGACCACAGGAACAAAACGGCAAAAAACAAACCAAGATAAAGTGAGATACAAAACACTCAAACACATAAAGAGGATAGTAGTAGTTTTTACAAATTGACAGTTTTATACATTTGTCATTTTTTGGCATAACACACATCTGTACTAATATGTATCAGTTATCTGTTTTAGGAAATTAGAAATCAAATATGCAAGAAAGGAGAGTTGCCATCACCTCATGTTGGCAGCTGCTGAAATTTAAATAGCCAACAGTAACAAAATAATACTTGTTATTACTTTAATAGGCAGCCACAAAACTGCTGTGTAAATTTTAAATATAAGAACGATACTATATATATATATATATATATATATATATATATTCCAATAAAAGTTAGAATTTCATATATCCATATGAAGTATGAGGCACTGAAGACATCAGGCTCCTCCTTCTTAGCTATTGATGAACTTTTGTTAGGATTTTTAGGCAAATAATTTCTTCTTCGTTATCTTTGTTCACCTCAGTTGCCTGGCAACCGACGAACAACCAGTCCAAGGTGTTAATCACAATCCCATCTTTCATTAAGTTTGTGCAGTTGGTGCCGTTTCTATCCGTTTCCTCTGTTCACCGCAAAACTAACTTGTGTTTGTGAACATGGTTCACATTCAGATGTAAAATAAGTGTCAGTCAAATAAGTTAGACAAAATAATCACGTCTAAAGTTCTGTTCAACATCATTGTTTTTGTTTTTTTGTTTTTTGCTTTGTTTTCCAATAGTCACTTTTTTCATTTTTGAAGAAGCAGCATAATGTTGCATTAATGTGATTTGACTCCATTACAGTTATGGATGAATGGAAGATGGTCAGATAGAGAATGTGAAGTCAGACTTTTTTCTTCTACTTCACAGGTATGAGACACACTGCATCAAATCCGTTGATCAGTTTCGTAGTTACTTTGCAAGGTGATATATGCTTTTTATTTTAGACACCATCTATCTACCACATGAGTTGTGTATCCTCAGATTACCTTTTGCTGCGGCTGCTCTGTTTAGACATAGAGTTAGCTTTAGCTTTGGGTGGCTGCCTGCAAGGTAAAAACGGGTGAGTCTCCACAGAAATCATCACAACAACCAATCAGGAAGCAGAACTAGAATCAAAAACATAGACAGGATCAAAGGAAAGTATATGGACATCTTTCTACTTACGGTGGATATTATTCTGGTTGGCAGTGAAGTGGATGTACTGACTGTGTGGTTGGCGAGTCCATATACTACTACGGCTTTGGTACTAAACATGCAGGAAGGAGGAAGTGAAATATTCTGAATGCAGCTATACTTTGTTAATGTGAACATAAAGTTCCAGCGTTTGACTTGTACAGATCTGCTTTCTCCTCTGACAGAGCGTTGATGGGTTCTTCAGCTCTCTTTGTGCAGCGCATGAGTGAGAGGCTCATAATAGAGCCAAGATTTTAGATTTTAATCTGGTCAAGAGCTAAATCCGGTAGAATGTGCACAACGCAAAACCACGTCAAAGGAAAACGTTCTGTGTTAATATGCCAAAACAAAACAAAAACACAATGAAACAATGAAAAAAAAAATGAAAAAAGAAAAACAAATCAAACATTCAAGTTGGTAAAACAATCATTTAGTTTTTATAAACCAATTAATCGCTTTTGTCTGAACATAAAAATGATTCATCTTGAGAAAGCAAATTAAAAATGGATCAAAGAATCTGAATTCAAACACAAAGTTTACATTTTTAACACTTCTGAACATGTTATTTAAAGTATAGGGCGGTGTCTGTCTTCCTGGCTTCAACCAGCAAAAAATGAAAATAACAAATCAATATTTTTTTTCTTGTCTTTCTCCATTTGTGATCTGGTGACTCGTTCCTACTTTCCTAGTGGAAAATGGAGTCAGATGGATGATTAAACTGGGCTGAGTGGGCAGCCTTTATGCTCTTTTGAAATAAATGTGTACAGTTAATTCAGAGAAACATCAGATTGAAATTCAAAAATTACAAAAAAAAATAATAATTTAAGAAAGTGTTCATTTTAACTCAATTTCCCCACATGAAGATATGGTGGTAAAAAAAAATCTAAAAAGAAAAATGTATTTTCCTTTTAGAAAATAAAAAGGACAAATTATTTCAGTTTATCCTTAAAAGTTTGAATTTTCACATTTTCTTTTTTCCAGCTTCAAATTTGATATTTTCAGGTGACTTAGATTTTCCAAGTTCAAATCTCCTCCCCGCCCCAACTTTAAAGCAACAAACAACACTATTATCAAAGCAAGCTAGCATGATGGCTTTTATTAATCTCCATATTGGTCTCATCTCCTGAGCGTCAGCTAATCAAAACCAAACACTAGAAATGATTTGCAGATTCTACCAGACGGAGGTCTTGTTCTCCTGACCCAAAGACCTGCAGGTCATTTAGCTGAAGAACCCAGCAGCTCCTCATTAAGCCAGTCATACGGATGAAAGGCATCTACAGATCCTATTTAACAGAAAACACTATTGAGTGAAAGAACATGATAGTTTGCAGACACAACACAGACAGTCATGGACGAAATCTCGCAAAAATTGGGTGATGCAAAAGTAAATAAATAAACCACCCAACTATTCTGGATGCATTTAACATTATAAAACGTATTTAGAGGGGGAGTATTATGCATTTCCAGCCACATAGTGGCATTTACTAGCACAATTAAGTTACCTTCAGTTGTAATAAAAATGCTATTTATATCAAATATGACTCCATATTTAATGGCCTCTGTCTCTTTAAGAAGCTCCTGCTCTTTGTGAAACTCCGCCTTCAGGAAGTCTTCACATCATGGCTCCTCTGTTAACCCTTTAACAACGTTTTTTCCTGCGTTGCTCTAAGATGTAGCTCGCATGATGAGTTCAGCAGATGCTCAGTTCCGCCAGATGTTTGCTAACTGCTTCTGGCTAGTCTGAAGGAGCCGAGTGGGGGAAGAGGCGCTCTGTGAGGAGGAAGCTCGGTAGCTTCGAAACTGAAGATGAGAGAAGGAGCTTCGTCCTCAAAGGCGGAGCTAGGCCCATCAAGGTGTTTTTCACAACAAAGTGGTTGCCATGGAAATGAAAAGTATTCCTCAAAGAATCGAAACAACACTCCAGCTACGTTTAGGCTGAGGGAATAACGTGATTAGATGGTATAAAACTCAAAAAACATAATACCGCCCCTTTAAAGCAGGAATAGTTGAAGTCGGAAAATGTAAATTATATGTTTTTGTGAGATGACTGATCCATGTCTGTGACAAAAAAAAAAGGAAACAAAAACAAAAAAGGTTTCCCTGAATGGGAAGATTCAGAAAGCGAAAAGGAGGAAAAGATGGCTATTATCTAGAACTAAATGACTGTTTTCTAAGCCAACAGGAAACCCACTGGCAACGGTGACAGGCATTCCTGCTACAGTGTACCTTCTAGCAGCTGAGACATTAACCTTTGGGCCGGACGCCTTCTCAGCAGCTCGCTTTGTCGGACGTCTGCAACAGCGAGACAGTCGGATTCCATCACACACGGGAGAGAAACGGTACGCAAACACTCACTTTAACCGTCAGGGTTCGTTCTTCATAAACACACCGTCTGCTCCCTGCGTCTGGCGAGGAGCATTTCTGACATTTCACAGGGCTTCGGTAGATCGCGTTACAGCCAATAAGGTTGTTTAAAAGAGAAAAAAATTGTGGGAACCAAAAAAAAAATAAGGATTTGAAACTGAAAAAAATGTTCAAAACTACTATTCAGATTTCAGGGGATTTTTTTTTTTTTCAGCTTCAATTTTCCTTTTTCTGAACAAAGTTTATGGGCAAATTTAGCTCCATATCAACTCTTAGTCAGAATTACAAAATAACTGCTCCACTTAAGAGGTTTTTTTGTTTTGTGTTTTTTGGCTGTTCTCATTTTGAGCAGCTGACCTCCTCCAGACCCCGGGCTGCTCCCAGGAGCCTCACACATGGCTGGGAGAAAACGAGAGTTCCCTTCTCCACGCCTCCCGCTGCTCTGTGTGAAGGCCTGCACTGGAGAGCAGCCAGGAATGTGTGTGTCCTCGTTCAGGGAGGGCCGGATGGGAAAAGAAACTAAAACAAATGAAAACTGAAATTGAGAAAACACTTTCAGTAACTGAAATAAATGAAAATGTTAATCAATGGGGGAAAAGCTATCTGGACCTATAGCTTGCTTTTATAAAACGGACTAAAACACACTTAAAATGTAGACGTAATATCCTTTGTTTTCATGTTTCTGAATCTGATAATTAGTGTTTTGAATTGTGGTGAAGTTTCTGGTTCACGTTGACACAAGCTAGTCTGCAAAACGACGACTGAAAAGGTTGGGAGAAAAACCCCAGAGTCCGTTGGTTGAATACGGTAGCTTCTGTTGACTGTTCATCACCAGTCAATGAATACAGAATCACAATACATTACAATACGTTTGACCTTTTGGAATTCTGCACCTAAAAATTTACCAAAACTATGAACCAACTAAAACTACAAATATTAACTAACAAAAACTAAACAAAATAAATATTTCACAAATAATAACTAATGAAAACAAGCAAACGCACACTAAAATGACAACCCAAAACTATTATAATATAATCCTTTTATGGACTTTGAAAACAATTTTTGGAGGGTGGTTACCATGACGATCACTAAAACTGAAAACAGAGAATAGAGAAAGTTAAAGCCAATCTGTTATTAATCCTATTGACATTTGTTAGAACGATTCAGCAAAGTGTCACAGTTCTGATGGGCCCATATATAATGTGCAATTATAAAATGAATATGAATGTTTCAGTCAAAAGTTAGAAAACAAATGTTTCATCTCACTTTGCACCATGCAGGCGCTCCGTCTGCTCTGGTGAAGATTCAATCAACTCCACATGCCCAAAGTGGCGCCAACTGCAGGCAGCCTGGCCAACTTTCTGATTAATTTCTATGTACCATTAATTCCTATGTTGAGCCATCCGTTAACGTGGAAGAAAATGTTACAAAAAGAGATAAAGCTCCCCATTTTGATATAGTAAAACACTGCACTACTACAAACTTCGTCTCAGCGCCTGCAATTTATAAAAACTAAACACATCCCAGATACTTCAAAGACGTCCAGGCTCACATCATAAATTCTTCAGTACAAAAATTAAAATCGCAAACACAGGAAGCAAGTTAACGATTATTCTCCAGTGACAATAGAGGCCGAAAAGATCAATCAAAGCATAATCTCTTTGAAAAAGAAAAACATAAACATATGGAAAATACACGACGCACAAAGCTCAGGAAAACTAACTTCTGCCATGAGGGCCCGTCGTCACTTGAGACTTTTGGCAGACGCGTCCGCCTCCACAATCTCCACTCGCTGACAAACAAAGGAGATCCCGCTTGTGGCTTAGTCAAAGGGAAAGAAACCGTGTTTCTGGATGTCTGACTCTGAGAGGAATGACCGTGTCACACAAACCTCCCCAAAACTCCACAATCCCTGCTGTCAGGTCTGTGATGACGTCATTTCGCCCGAAGGGTCTTTCTATGTCTATCCTGTTTTGATGAGTCAGCAGAAATGGCCGACAAATTCAATGGGTAATTATGACAATCAAATATGATGTCAGTCTTGACCACAAACAGCTCTCAGTACAACGGTTTCATACATTTTTCTAATCTAATCTCAACTGTCAAAAAACCTTCAGAAGAATCCAGCCATGTGATTATTTGCTATTAATTAAAGATTAAGCCAAAACAGAAATGCTGCCTGTGGAAAAACATTGATATCATTTTATGTTTCTGTGAGGTTTATGAAGCAACAGAGACCAAACAAAACACCCTTCCACATCCTCAGAGGAGAAATAGCTGCTGCCCACCAAGCTGTCATGTGCAGCCAAGACTTTTGCAAACGAATTAAAGTCTATTATTCTCGTAGGTTTTTCCACGAAGGGAAACGTTTTATGACAGCCGCTAATGTTCCCAGGAGTAAATGTCCCAGAAAATGATCACCAAAGCGTGCAAAGTGAGCAGAGAGGTTGTACATGTCCAAATCAGAGCGTTAAATGAGAGAAGATTTAGAAAAAGACTCAACATTCGTCTTTTTTTTTTTTTTTAGAAGGGTTGTAAGAGGGTTCCTGATAAAAAAAAAAAGAGACTGGCAGCAGAATTTAAGACTGAAAAGTTCAATATGAACAAACTGAGATTTCAAACAGATGTGACAAAAAAACAAACAAATAATAATAACGCTTAAAACAACATTCCAGAGAGAAATGTACTGACTTTAATCTCAGAAATGTGAATTCTGAGATTAAAATTAAAATTCTAAAAAATAAATAAATAAAATAGAAATGCTGAGATTAAGGTTTGAGCTCTTTTTTCCCCCCAGTGGTCCCATCCTCACCTGTAGAAATGTGATATCATCTGTCACAATAAAGGACCAAAGTGTTGCAATGTCCCAGTCAAAGCCTGGAAACTCATCCAGACCAAATGCTCCGGTGAAACCTGAAGACAGCTGTTTGCGCAACAAACGTCTGCAAAGTTCACTAAACCGAAGCAACGTGGCCAGAAGAGAAGGCCGACATTCCTCCACACTGATGAAATGCTGGAGTTTATCTGGCTTTTCCTCTCACAGCGTTTCTATTTCACTGACATGATGCCTTGCAAACGTTTATTACCTCACAAGGCCAGATTATTGTCAATATGTCCTGATGCATGAAAACTGACATATAGGAGGGTGTACGTTCTTTTTCCCGTGACTTTGTCTATTCAGCTATGACGTGTCATCTTCGTAAAAATGAACAAAACCTTCCTGCCTCACCACAGACTGGAGCTCTAAAGCCTCTACTTGGGCCCGTTTCTTACTTGTAGAAGTTCTTGTTGACCTTCCGTTCGTGCGGGAATCCCAGCATGCCGCAGACCACGCGGGTGTTCTTGACGGTCCATCCCACGTCACAGATCTGAGCCCAGCCGTCCTTGTGCTTGACCTCCACCACGCCCTCAGTGATGGGCAGCTTCCTCCTGGCCGTGCCGACGATGGGCCGGAGCCGCACCTCCTCCACCTTCTTCTCGTCAACTTGAGCCTGGAAAGAAAAAAAAAACATACGATAAAAATATTCAATTAAAGTTTTGTTGTTTCATCAAACGTGTGAAGCTATTGGCATATTTAAGTGTGCTGTACTGATGCAGAGCTGTTAAATTTACAATTCGGTGCATTTAGCTCTTTGTTTAAGACAAAGAAACATTTTAAATCAATGCAGCGCCGTGTTTCTGTATCGTATCGCTATCGGCCGATACTATGCCTCAGATATCGGTATCGGAAGTGAAAAAGTAAACTTGTGTGACCCTGGTCTGAAAGATCAGATAACACAGGAAAGACACTATACATTCAAAGCATTTGAGGAATTCGTCGCTCCATATGTTCATATTGAAACGTCTACCAGAGTTTCTCTGCCGCGGCAAATAAAGAAACCCAATAAAACAGTCACAGCGGTTCAGCTCACTGTACATGTGAAAGCCACGAGTCGCTTTTATTTGGGGAAAAAAATTGGCAGCAGTCAGAGATTAAAATCTAGTCGCCATGTTTGACCGAAACGCACTACAGGACAGAGTTTATGAAGATTCAAATGACAGTCCTATAATGTTATGAACATTTTTTTTCTAATAATGCATAACAAAGCGGCATCTTGGAAGCATTAAGTGTGATTCTCGAAGCCAGTACAGATGTGTGACCAAACTAAACTGGTTCCAGCTGGAGCACATGGTGCCGTCGGACTGGGATTCTCAGGATGTAGAAAACAAGGTTAGTTTTAACATTTTCTTAAAACCTCCTGAGCTCCTTGAAAGCGAGCGCCTCACAAAAGTATCGCCACGCGTCCAAAATTTATTAAACTTAATTCCCCCCCCCCATACCACTGGAATGTTTATGCGGTAAACTCAAATGAGCAACTTACGTCAATAATGTTTGAGTCCACAAAGCCGGGAATCCTCTCGTCTTTGCAAACCACTCCAGCATCTTCATCGTGAGTGCAGTCGCTGTTTCCCCATCCTCGAGACTTGCACAACTCGATGCTCTTCTCCCCTCCGTTGCACAACACGTTGTCCAACCAGATCTTTCCTGTAAAGGAAGACGCTTACTTAGGCTCCAGGAAACTCTCGGTCCGGAGGACAAAAACAAATCCATGCCTGGGTTGTTAATACATTTTCGATTCCATTTTTACTTTACTTTATAACAAACAAACAAACAAAAATCCTAAAATTGAAATTATTTCATAGCACAATAAGTTTTTTTTTCTCACATTAGTCAGCCCTTTTTCATGTTTTTTTCTGTCTTTTAATCATATATTTTCCACAGTGCCATTATACAGCACAAGCTAGTAACAGCTCCTGCAGACTAGCCAGCAGCAATTAGCAAACACCTGCTGGAACTGTTCACCCGCTGAGCTCATTATAGGAGCTACTTCTCAGTGAAACTCTGGTAAAAACGTTGTCAAAAGCTTAAAAGAGGAGTCATGTTGTGATGACTTCCTGAAGACGGAGCTTCAGAAAGAGTCAAAGCTTCTTAAAGAGACAGAGGCCCAATTTAAAAGCCTTAAATTAGTCATGTTTGACATATTTAGCCATTTTTATAACTATCTAAGGTAACAGACTTACTTTATTGTACTATAAAGTGGCCCCTTGTGCCTGGCAACACAAAACACTGTCTATATTTACTAATGATGACGCCCCATGTGACTGAGTGAAGGGACTCTGACCTTCGCCGTTGCCGTATTTGGCGCTGTGAGTCCATCCAGTGGCTGCGACGAAGCCCAGCTGTCGACAGAGGACGTTGGCGTTGGCTATAGAGAAGTCGTCGTCGCAGATGGTTCCCCACTCTCCCTTGTAGAAGAGCTCTATCCGGCCCTCGTTGTGTTTGCGGGGGTATCCGGCCAGGCGGACCTTCAGCTGCTGCGGGGCCCCGGACGGAGTCGGGGCCACGCTGGCCCTGCTGGGTGCCGTGGTCTGGGTTAAACAACAAGGAAACCACAACCCAAGCAGGAGGCTGACCGCTAACTGCCGCGTGTGCCTCGACTTCTCCATCATTACAGCTGCAAACAAAGGAGAGAGAGAGAGAGAGAGAAAAAAAAACAAACAAGGGTATGGACAGATGTTTAACTCCAGGAAAATGTAAGAAGTAACCAACTCAGCCACGATTTACATGGTTTTTTTCCCCAACTCCTAACTTGACCGCCTAAGAGTCTCTGTGGACGTTTTTCAACAAATGCAAAGAGTTTAAGGTCAATTCCAAAAAGCTACAGCATTGCTGCTGGAACAAAACAACAACAGCAAAAATCATTAATAAATTATATAAAGAAACGCAACAAGTAATAAGAAATCATTTCAAAAAGAAGGTTACAGAACGAAGCGGGAACCCGGTCAGCACTTGTGAGGAAGTTGATGCGAGTTGAGCGACTTTGGCATTTTAATTCGTACCATCTGGTCAGGCCTAACGTCAACACATCGGGGGGCTAATCGCTGCAAAAATAAATGCCCGTTTGCCTCATTTCATGACAATTCTCAGAGAAGACTTTTTTTTTTATCCTTAGATACCCAACGAAAGTAGTCCTCCCCTTTAAACTCTACCACATCCAGTCATGTTGCAAGCGTGTTTCATTATTTTTGAATTATTTTATTGGAATGTTCTGTGATTGACCGACATGAACACGAAGAAAATTGACATCTGGTGCTCAGAGATGAAATAACTCTTTGAGATTCTTCAAAGAGTGACTGTACATGTGGCGTTGTCTGTATTGCAGCAACGTTGAAGAAGCTTTGGATTTTCAATTATTTGATTTATTATTTTGCAACCTTTGCGTATTTTCTCTGTGTATTTATCGTTTTGGTCATTCGCGTTCATCATAGTTACCCTTTGATGACATCAGTGTCCTTTCTTGCTGCTTTGGCATTGATTATTGTGTGAAAAATAGGGAATGAGTCACACTAGTTATTAAAAAGATAAAAATTAAAAAAAAAATACTCCACATATTTTCCCGCAAAATGTTCCTGAAAGTCTTTAATCTGCTTCGATGCATGTTTGCGTCTGCAGCCGGTTGTTTGCTGGTCCCCACACACAGGCCTCCTATTGATAACTGAACAAATTTCGGGGCTGGAGCGTTCTTCAGGGATACAAACACCGTAGTGTGACGTGTTTGTACAGGAACCACAGCGTGGGGCTGAACGCACGTTCCGAGTACCGACTATTTGGACGCACGTGTTTGACGAGCTTTTAACGGCAGAACCGCAGAGGCATCAGAGCTGCATGTCTGGAAACATGTTCTGTAACCTGACCGACCATCAAAGCAACAAAATAAATAAATAAATAAATAAAAAAGGGCAAGCGTTCAGTGGGAACTCTCTCTCACATCTGTTCCCCTTTCCGTCCTGATGGAGACCAAAGCAGGTCCGTGGCTGTACCGTGTTCTGAATCACTGGAGTCACCAGAGTCTGGCAGGCAGAGCTGTGTGCTTCCACGTGCAGCGCTGCATATTTACTCATAATGATTTCCATCCCTCTACACAGAGCGAGCTGAAAAAACAAAAGCCGGGTTTCAGCTCAAAGCAGAGCCATTCGTTTGAACGGTCCAGCCAAAGTCCAGAACTAAATCCAAATTTAGAAACTCGGTCAAAACTCGGAATCCGCTGCCTTCCGGGCGCTCTCCGTCCAAATGGTTGAGCTGCAGATATTTGTGAGAGACATCGCCCCCTAAAGGCCTGCAGCTGGAATTGAAGTGAAAGCTGGTGCCGAACCAAGGTGCATGCCACACTCCTGAGATTTTTTTTTGTTTTTTTTGTTCTCTCTGAAAACCTTTCCTTCAACTGCAGAGTTATAAAACACTTCGCTACATATTAAATATGAAAGCTGGACAAAGATAGAAAAGGTTTAGGGGAGCTAATACTTTTGCAAGACATCATACAGATTAACAGAAACGTCGACCGCAAGTAGAAACTCACCTCCTAAATTCAGAGGGCGTCCATCTTTCTGGAAACCAAAACAATTTTTAACATAAAGAAAACCCAGACTCTTATGTGTTTGCACCGTGATGCAAACACATAACACGTGTTTTAGGGCTGCAATTAATGATAATTCAGTAATCGATTAATCAATCGATTACTGAAATCTGATGGTTATTCTGATTTTAAAATGGCCGCATCCCACAGAATGTTTCGCTTAGCCACATAAGCCATTTCATGAAGTGTTAGAAAAGCATTTAAACAAGCCGCTCCTCCCCCGTAAAAAAATCTATTGTTTTGATAAATAAGAAAATAAACATTTTACTGCCTCAAATGCAAAACTGCAGCAACTTCTTTAAGCGTAGACTTGATCATTTGCAGCACAAATGATCAAGTCTGTGACTGAAACAATACTTCTAACATAAAGCAAACTTTATGATATCGACTAAATATCAATACATTATATGGCTGAGCTGTTGATTATTTTTTCAATTAATCGGTTAATAAATGGATAGCAAAAGGGGCCAAAGAGAGAACTTTGAGCCAGATGAAGCTAAAAGTAGCCACTTGAGGAGTTTGGCATAGAACATATTTACAAACTTTATTTCTTTTTTTTTTTCTTTTTTTTTTTTTATCTTAATTGCAAAATGTATATATTTTTGTATAGTTTTGTCTCAATTACCACCAGCGCCGGCCCAAGCCTCCATGGGGCCCGAAGCAAAATTTGGTTTAGGGGCCCTGTAGTTCTGCTAACAATGTGGACTGGCTGCAATCAGGAGTCAGATGATTAGATTATTTACGCACCTGCTATGAACTTATTGCACCTCTGACAGGGCTGTTTACATTATATCCTATGCATATATAATACAGGACACATTTATTGGCCAACTGATTTATTGACCAGTCGATTTCTGGGCATCGATTTTCTTCGTTTTGGGGGGATCGTGATCTGCTGATACTTACATGTGAAGCTGATCTTTTACCCCCTGATCTCGTCTTCATCAGCAAAGGTTGAAAAATCGGCCTCTGTCCTCCTGTGCTCCGCAGTGAGAGGTTTGACTGACAGACCAGGTTTACAGTTCATATTCACCACAGTGTTGCCAACTCAGCGACTTTCTCGCTATATTTAGCGACATTTCAGATAAAAATAAAAAATAAAACATTGGTATCGGGCAAAATCAAAAATCGGCAGGTCAGGCTGGTTACAGATCGGTAACCAGGGATCGGCCAGAAAACTGCAATCGGTGCAGCCACACATATACATATTCATGACCTCCTATGATTCAATTAATTTCTCTTAAGCCTTACTCCCATATTTAAAAATGGAATTCAACCTGGTATAAATGAGGTTTGCTCTGCAGGCCTCATTTACAGTTCAGCCGTCCAATAAAACCGCGTCTGTCTTACCTTGTGGTGTCAGTATTAAGGAGGTTATAGCGGTTCCAGTGGAGAGAGGGGTGCTGGCCGCCCAGCGTGGAGATCCTGAGGGCCCCTCCGCCTGAGAAGTGATCAAGAACTCTGGATTTCTCTCTTAACAACTATCCATCATCACGCACGAAGTCCGGTCAGCAGGGCAGCGACCCACCAGTTGCTCCGTGTGGCGACTCTTGTCGTTAATTTGCCAGCTGTGCAGCTTTGACCGAGGAGGAGGAGGAAGGAGGGACGAAGGAGGAGGAAGAAGAGGAGGAGGAGGAGGACGGGACTCCACGGCTGCAAGGGGCTGGATTTATTCCCTGGAAAGACACTGACTCTTTTCACGTCTGGTTCTGTAACAAGCCTCTCTTACCCTCTCTCTCTCTCTCTCCTCCTTACGAAACGGTAAAAAGCTGAATTTACCCCTCGTTGCTCGTGCAGATGTGCGCGCGCCTGATGGAGGACACGTGTGTGCTGAGAGAAGTTTCCAGCCACGCGAGCTACATGTTCCTTCTTCTTCTTCACTTTCTGACAGCTGCCACATGTGTGGAAACATTTCTGTCCGTATCGCTCTGGAAGCCTCTTCCTGCCACGGTGCTCAGTTTTCAGAATGCGTTTTGTGTTCTCAGTTATCACAGCCACTATAGCCACGTTCAATACATTAGAATTTGACATATTAGGCCCCATTACTGTTTTTGTCTTTCTCCAGCTGCTCACTGGGCCATTTTACTGTTTCCCTTGTGTTATTTATTACACGTAATTTCTTCACGTATTTTCGTTTTGTTTGATTTTTTTTTTGTTGTTCGTGTGAGGATGAGCCTTTCCAGGCTACCCCGCTCGATTAAAATCTCGCTCCTCAGCACCGTTGTTTATCCAGCCAATCAGCGAGCAGAAGGAAGAAGTCGTGAACGATGACGCTGATTTCCTGCGCCTGTTCAGCGTCGCTCGCCTGTCTGTAGCTAGCAATGGCAGCGGAGGCACTGAGCGAAGCCGTCCAGTTGTCAAATATTGAAATATTACCGACTTTGTTCTTTGCATGGAGGGTCGGTATTTACAGAGCAGCAAGTTTAATGGCGCGCAAACGTCAGCGATGTCAGAACTGGGTGGGTTCTGTGAGACTTTTACGTCAGTTGGACCTCTAGAAATAACATTTAGAAAATTGGTGACATGCACCGTTACATATTAAAACTAAGGAATGCCATTCCTGAAAATGTTGAGATTTAATGAGGTTGAATCAATGTTTTTGGTTCTATTATGTCAATTTGTTAGCCGATTGAATGTAGCAACAAAGTAGTCGATGATACCAATGTTTGGTTTTTGACTTGGTTCTCATCATTTATGTACAGAAAGAAGCAATGCGATTCAAAGATGGTATGAAAAAAACATTTTAATTAAACATAAGAAATTTTATAATTTTTTTTAAATCAGGAAAAATAATTTCTATGCAAAAATACAAGCAAACGTGAAACAAAGACGATCTTGTATTGTTGAGAATGAAAACCATAATACCCAACAGATTTTATTCTACAAACAAACAAACAAAAAAAGTTATTAACAGGCACTTAAAATCTAATTACTCTGTAGTGTCTAGACAATCACTGCCCAAAACAAGGGAAAGAGACAAATTCTGGTCCTTGTAATCATAGACGGACATTTAAAAAAAAAAAAAGGATGATCCATCATTACAACAGGAAGAGCAGAGTTTATAACTGAACCACACAGAACAGGAACAGGTGTGGAGAACATATTCTATACCTCCACTGGAGGGAAGCGCAGTTTCACCGTAAAAAAACAACAACAAAAAACACAACGAAACAAAAAACAATGTTTTAAACTCAGAAAATTAAGAGATGATGTGCTTTTTGGACCTGTAGTTTCTGTGCACATTTTTTCAGTGTGCACCAACTTCTCCTCACAGACATGCACTGGCCTGAAGGCACTTCAGTAATGCAGATGACAGTAGGAGCATTTGTTCAGCAAATGGGCTCTATCATTCATTGCCCAAAAAAAACAACCCAGAGTGTACAATATTACATTAGTGATATATATATATAGGGGCTTAATTTATGAGTAAAACACATTTTATATGAATAAAATATTGGTTGCCCTTTTATTAAAACCCTCAAATTAGTTCAACTCCATCGAAAAAGCTCATTATGCAAGACAGGAAGTGGATGTTAATAATAGTGTTTCACCTTAACCACGTAGACAAGAGTTCAAGTGATGACCCATTCCCTCTAATTACCTGTAATACATACAGCTGGAATTACCACTTTAAATGGCGCAGGTAACTTTCTATCAAGTCTTTCTGCCCATCGTCTCTTTGGGAAACCAATTCAGAACATTACTGTTACATAAATGTGCTTATGTAACAAAAGGTGATTCTAAAACGGGCAAAGTAACATCATTCATTTTGGTACCTTTGTGTACAGCCTGGAGTATTTTGGCCCAGAACCGGTTACCCACAGATGGGTAGCGAGCGCCATTCAGACAAAACTACCTACCAACAGGTACTTCTAATTAAATTACTTCAGGCAACACTGCTGGATTTCCTTGAAATCGCCAAATACGACAAACGGTGCGAAAATACTAATCTTGCCAGCTTTTCTGCGTCCAACTTAAGCCACGGAGTGTTCAGAAAACCTTCCAACATCCTACCGGCGTACGGGAACTTAAAACGTGTGCCGGCCCACATGCAAGAACGTACCGGTAGGTGAAGCAGGCAACGCTGCTTTTAAGAAAAAAACTGATTCCTAACAATCTAAAGTGCTTCTGATTGCTGCAGCAGATTGACTTTTTTTTTTTTTTTTTCTTCTTCCTTCCTTCGTCGAGGGATCAGGACGGATGCAGAAGTCCCAGCAAGGCTCCGACAGCACCGAAGTAACCCTGGGAAACGAGAGTTAGACACCACTGTCAGTCCAGACCAAACACTGGAACACTTTGAACAGGTGAGCTATTGGGAATGCAAAGTGTTTGCCCCGACTATTTAAAATAAACCAATTAGTGCCTTGCCTCATGGCGAAGGAAGAGTGCCTTGAGCTGGCCGTTAGACCAGTAGTCCATGGCGTAGGCCAGCAGCTTCATAGAGAGGATATTCACTCTTAGGAAGTTCCCCACAAACACCACTCTCTCAATGTTCTGAGCAAAACACAAGAAGAGGTCAGAAATAACAGCGATCAAACAGATTTTGTTTAATAAGCAGTAACCGAAGTGTATAACGTTGCCCATGACGATGGTGGCCACGCAGTGCGAGCTCCTCTACGCCGTCATAGCCCTGTACAATGCTGCTTGATCAAGACGCCACAAGGCAGCACCGTAAAGAGGCTGAAGGCAAAAAAGGAATAAGACTTGAAAGGTCTTCTCCAGCCGTTTGAACACACAGTCTGAACACACAACGGGATTTTATATGAAACCACATCAACTTAGACCAGAGTTACACCAAGAACCTGGCTGGACAGCACAAGAAGCTGGTTCTCTGTGTTTTTCCAGCTGGTGAGTGCACTCCCAGGTTCACAGACAGCAATAAAAAACAAACAAACAAACGCTCGTTTAGAATTCTGAATTTGTTTTATAATCATAAAATCTGGTTCTTTTTCATTTGTAATAAAATTTAAGTTGAAACAATCAAAAGGTCATTGGCTCGTCTTTGATTGGCTGATGGTCAAATGTATCAAGCCTCTGAGCCACAAAACGGATGAGTTTCTGACCAGAAACTCATCATAAGATGCAAAAGACTATTCTGTATTTGTTTTGAAATTATGCTAATGAAGGCTCCGCCCTTAGCTGAACACACTGGTCAGCTAGAGTTAGTTTCTCAAGATCTCAAGTGTTGCTAGACTCTCAACCTCACCAAATCATTGTCCCTCTTCAATCAGAAGGGTAACTTTTAAGATGGCTTTCTTACAAAAGGCTAACCCACTGTTTCAAGGTGGCCCCTGTCCCAACACACACAGTGTGACGTCACCTCAGCTTCCAACATAAAAGACTCATTACTGCCTTTCCGATATTTTCTAGTAATCTCAAATGAACTGAAATTGACTAAAATGGTTAACCGTCAGAAAACTACTTGGTCAGAAATTGATGACGCAAATTCTAATTGGTGCCCCTCTAGTGCCAAACATCACTGCTGCACTGCAAAAAACACAAAAACTCACCAAGTATTTTTTGTCTAGTTTCTAGTCCAAATATCTTCCACACACTTAACCATGATTGCTACTAACCTCATTGAGAGCGCACATTCTGGTAATGGAGCCGATGTTATTGGTGATCGTGACCAGCGTTGCCCGAGCCAGGTCCTCCTTAGACACAGACTCCCTTTTTTCTTTGAACATCATGCTGCCGAAACTAGAAAACAAAGAGAAATGGAGCAGTCAAGTCCAGCCAGTAAGCCTAGCAGTGCTCAGGTTCTCTGCTGAAGCTCTGACGATGCTGGAAACCATCACAAAACAGGCTGAAGGTCAACAGTAAGACCTTCAGTAGAAGGAGCTGTAAACCGCACCTTGAGGCCACAGTCCAGCCCGGCAGTCCAAACCTCTCATAGTCTCCTCCATAGATGTCCCGGACCATCTTGTCCACGTGGGTGCTCTCCCCCCGAGAAGCCATTTCTAGGGCTTCCTCGAAAGTCGAACATCCAGTGAGAAGGCAGCACAGGCCGAGGAAGGTCCCTCCCCCGAGGCTGACAACACAGACAGATGAATCAGACATCAGCGAAATTCTCCGGGATTTGGCTCAATAGTCAACTTTATTCCGTCAATGATTATTCCCATGGGTTTTAACAACTTGTCAACATAATGTACTCGATCTTAAATGTACACGTTTCATTTAGAGAGGGAAGTAGGTTAGCTATGCTAGCTTGACTTTGACAACTAACATGTAGATGAGCCGTGGAATTCGCTGTGATTTGGTTGAGTTAAAAAATAAAAATAAGGCAACCCGCACACCAAGTCTGACATATCATCAGTAGAGCAGGTGTTTAAATTAGCTGATCAACCACTGCTGTGTTCAGATCATCACTTACTAGTAATTGCAAAATAAACTTCAAGCCTGAAAAACTAATACCACAATGGATTGAATGTGCTGATCTTTATGTGGGAAATGTTTTGTGTTTTTTGGTGTTTAACCATGATTTACTTGAACGTGTCCGCAAGTCAGATGAGCTTACAAATAACGTAAGCTTATAGCAACTATAGCAACGACCGTTATTTTGACATTTTTTTAAAATCGTTTTTCTATGTTATTTCCCATTTTTACAAGTGCATTGTATAATATATACAAACCCCAAGAACATTTGCACATCTCATGTTACAATCAGAAATGACACTGGATGCCTCTGGGAGGAAAGGTGAACATTATTCTTTACAGCAGAAAAGGGAACCCACAGCATGAAGCTGCCACCACCATGTTTCTGCAGTGAGCTCAATATGGATGTACATATTGAGCTCAATATGGAGCTCACTGCATATTGAGCTCAATATGTACATCTGTAACTGTAACTGCAAACAGTTACAGTCAGGATGTGCCTCATCCACCAGTTAGAAGGCAGCTGTGTTTGCAGTGGATTTCATTTAGACCAATCAGCGAAGGCATCTGAAAAAAAACGTGCACGCCACACTTTTAGAAGTTGGAAATACTAATGTTTTAAAGGGCATTGCATCGCAACACTTTTAGGGTCGCATTAAAAAAAAACACGAAAAACAAACAAAAAAAAAATATGTATAATATTTTTAACTGAACTGTTGGTAATTAATTTGATTAATTTAACCTAAACTTTGTATTGTTGTGCTATGTAATAAAAAAATCATTTTCAAATTGCTGTTCAATTGTATCTGTCGGTACTTTATTAATTTGTTATATTGTTTTATTGTTAAAAATCGAAAGAAAAAAAATAAATAAATAAAATGTCCCTGGGAAGATTTATGTCAAAACATTTCTTGAAGCTTCCAAATCCTATTAGCCATTTCTAGAAGTATCATTTCTAGAAGTATCATTTCTAGAAGTATCATCAAAGCTGCACAAACTCATCAAACCGCTTCCATCATGCAGAATGGACGGATTTCATAGATGAAGATTGTGAAGCAATGCTTGAGTCTCGTATTACATTTACTTGTTACTGATGTAACGGGTACATTTCCCCCCACAGTGGGATTAATAAAGGATAATTCTATTCAATTGCATAATGGCATTTTAAACCGGCAATATTAGTATCCAACCCAGCACCTTTAAAACAATCCCAGAGGCCCCGACGTCATAGTAATAATAATAATAATACATCTAAAGTTACAAAGCAGCAGGAAGCGCAAATGATTTCGCTGCTGAGCATCACCTGGTCCCGGTGACCCGCTTGTAGTCGTTCTCGGAGTAGACGGCCAGGATGCTGACTCCGGAGCCGATGTTGACCAGCAGCAGAGGATAGTGGTTCTCCAGTGTGTAGGGCTTCTGTGCGCAGTGATCCAGGTCTCTGGGGTTTTCAAAGTAGTAGCACTCCGAGGGGCCGCTGGTGAGCACCGAGTCGATGTACAGCACCCCCCGAACCAAACATTCCAGCTCGTCCAGCTTCTGGAGCTTCAGGTTGGCCATCTTTGTTTTGTTGTTGTTTTGAGAAAAAGAGAGAGACACAGCAGAATAAACATAACTTGATGCTGCTGGGAAGTTTACATATGCTTTAATATGCCCTTAATCATTTTCTTGTGCAAGCTATTTTTTTCCAGGGATATAAAGAGGAACAGAAGAAGCTAATTAAGTAGATTAGCATTAGTGGTAACAACTGATGGCGTCTTCCGGGACATGCTACTATGAAATATCATCTCTGTTGCCTGGATGTTGAGCTTTAGCATGTCTTGACAGTCATTAAGCTGCTATGATAACATTCTTCAGTCAGAGGCCTTTTCAGATTTGTTGCAAAACTGACGTCTACTGGAGACCCATTCATTCCCATTTTTAAAAATGTGTGGAATCATTTTTTGCAGGTTTTGTGTTTGTCACTGTAAAAAGATAAGACGATAGTGTAAGAAATCAAAATGGTTCATCCACTCAACCAACAGCTGGTGTATTTCGGATGACCCTTTAGCAGCTGTTATATTCCAAGCTGCAAAAATAAAGCGGACAACAGACTGCACACCCACCGTACGGAAATCGGACTCGAATTTGTAGGCGCCCCCTCCCGTGGCACAGAGCGTGGTGTGGAGGCTGGAGAAGTGCTTGTTGCGGCCCATCTGCATGAAGACGGGCAGGTCGTGAGTGGGGAAGCGGATGAAGTGCAGGTTCCCCTTCCTGCCGCACAGCGTCAGGTCCTTCATCTCCAGGTGCACGTCCCTGATGCCGGTGGTGCCGTAGGCGGTGTTGGAGGTCAGGTAGTGCCGGATGCTCCTCAGGTTCTCCACCTCCTCCTGCTCTTCTTCTGCAGTGATGTCTTTGGGCTCAAAATACACGAGTTTCACCAGGGTGCCTCCGATGTCCATCCCAAACCAAGGAAATGCTGAAATGTGTGGAGCACAGGCAGAAACATTTTTGATTAGATTATCTTGTTGTTGTTAACAATGTAGAAATTCTAGAAAATCATGACTGACGTTTTGTTTGAGTGGGGGACTAATTTCATGTGACACAACTAGCCTGGAAAATGGTAAGCAGCTTCTTTCCTACAAGGAGTACAGTGTGTACCGCGAACGCCATCTTGTGCAAAATAAATTCTGGCTTTTTACTGCCTCTGTGGCTCATTGATATGAAGGCAAATGCCAAAGCCGAGCGGATGCTAAGTCTCCCACTCATAACAGCCTGTCAACCCGTAAGAAAATGCGCGACATCATAATATTTCATTATTGAAACAATTCCAGCGCCAAAGGTTCCTTGTGTGTGTTTAGTGCAGATGCAGCGACCCCCTTTCCTCTCTCAGTATAATATCCGAAGCTAGCTTTGTTAACACCTACGCGGCCTTGTCTTCTTAATCGAGTCTTTCCGATGCAACCCGGTCGAGTTGGTCGTCCGCCGCTCGGACGTGGCTCTCCCGCCGGACGCGGCAGCCTCATTCTGGGGCTCGTTGCTGAAGTAACCGGGCATCTCCTTGTTGCACGGCGGCAGCTTCGAGGGCGTTTCGTCTTCTCCGTCGACGAGATCATCGTCGCGTTGATTAAACGCCATTGAATGGCGAATCAGCTACATATATGACTTATGTTGCGAGTAGGTGAATAAATGTCTATGAGTTGTAGCGTAGAGGAAACAAAAGCCTCGCAGCCGAGATAATTAGCTGGATATCTGGAGTTGTAAATGGCTGAGCTACATGTCTTTTTTTTTTCTCCCGCTGTCAATCCAGATGTGGGCGGGGCTAATAGTTAACGGAAGGGCATGAGAACCAATCAGAGCGCGAGTCCACCAGTTTATAAACTCGTGTCGTTTTTCCTGGATTTTTACCACATTAAATTATCCAATTAGAATGGACATTTAAATACTTATATGTAGCTCACATTTGCTTTTTGTATTTGTTTTCTGATGATAAAAGTGCTTTACAATCAAAATATAGCTAACTGTGATTCTGACAAATGAAACACGGTTGAATACCCTCACAGCTAATGACAATTTTAAATGTATCACGTGATTCTGTGATTTTGGTCAAACACATCAGTTCAGTATTTTGTTGAACCATCCCTTTTGGGGTAAGTGATGTCTGTGTCCATTTAATGGAAAAAAATTTGTGAAGTAGCAATTTCAGAATTCTCAATTAAACATGTGTATGGACTTTAAATAGGCCTTTGTAACACATCAATATGCTGTTATAGATTCCATCTTTTTCTCTGTCTTTTAGCCTCCTTTGGAATCTGCTGATACGCCACAGCTTACACAACCATGTTTTTGTACGATATGCATGAACAGACTGAAACTGATTCGACTGCCCTTGGAAGGTACAGATTGCAGAGAAGAATAAAAAGCTAAACAATCTCTGCCTCACTTGGCTTCTTCCTTATCTGTTCCATTTGTATGACATGTATGGCTTGTGACATTTGATAATGTTTCGGCATTAAAGCCTGTTTTTACATATATAACCAAATTTCATTATTTCTCAAGGTAATTTACACTCAGGGGTTCTGATCGGGTCCTGAAAGTAGTTAACGGACCTGGTGGAGCACAGAGACAAGTATGAATGAACTCCAACAATTTGTTCATCTGAACTATTGTAAAATGTCAATATTAAAGCGTTTTACATAATGTCTTGACTTTTTGGTTAAGTCCTTGTGACAAAGGTGAAACAATTTATGTATTTTAAAAGCACATTGGCTTCACCCTAATTATGTGCACAAAATAGAAAAACATTTGTACAGTAAGAAAATGTCCTTTTCCTGGCATTGTTTTCATTTTTCAGTTAAAAATCTTTGCAGTTTAGATGAAAGCCTTTCTTGTTCCCTTTAAAGAACAAAGCATTTTTCAGTTCGACAACGCTACAGCTAAAAGCTGTAAGGAGTCACTCTCGAGGGCCTAAAGAGTCAAATGTGGCTCCGGAGCCGACCCAAGTGCAAGATAGACACTGAGTTATGTTTCCTCACGCACAAAATATGTAAAATATACATATAATTCAAATTGTATCAGTGTATTTTATTGATGTGACTGTCACAGTACATAGATACAAACAGTGCTTACAAGTTCAGACAGAGCTTAAGAGCAAAACCCGAAGAAAAACAGTGAAGACACTCCAGTCTTTCTCCAGCAAGGCAGTTTACACGTGCAAACATAATGAATCAACTCTTTAAAAAGTGTGCTTTGTTTATCGACAAACTATTTACAATAAAATCTTTCACCTCTACATCGTGATTCAGGAAACATTTGTACCTGAAGGAAAGCAACCTGTAAAACCAAATATGTCCACTAGATGGCAGAAAGAATGACTTAAACCACTGATTAACAAACCGCTAAGGGCCCTCCAAGTCAACCTGGATGCTCATTTACACACTTTAAAGACTATTTATTTCTTTTTTATATAATGCAGTAACATTAACTACATTTTCTGTTTCACCTTAGAACATTTCAACTGATAAAATCATGCAAGAATCAGCAAGTCCTAGTAAAAAATCCATCTTATTACATAAACCCACAATCCACTTGTCATAAAAATACTTTGTGAAAAAAAATTGAGCTAAAATTTGAAATAGATTGTTTTTTTTTTCTTCGAGAAGAAGAACAAAGAAACCCGATTCCTTGCATAATATTTAGACTTTTTAAAAATGTTTTTGTTTGTCTTAATAGGTACACAAATATGTACAAATAAATATGGAGTGCAGCGGGATTTTGCAGCCCCTCTTCCAAGTACCAACAGGAAGTAAAGAATTAAATATGAAAAGCTCCTGCCTCCCACTTCTTCCACCTCCAAGATAAGTCAAAGAACAGACAGTGGCTTGTGAAAAGTATTCCCACCCATTTGAACGTTTTCTTCATCTGATAAAGAGTTTAAAAAAAATCAATGTATGTTTTAGAGATTTTACAGTGTGTGTATGCATGTGTTACTCCGATATCCATGAATGAAATACAGTGCAACAATTTGGCAACGGAAGTCTTTGCCAGGTCTAGGTACCTGTCTCACTCTTTGAGGCACTTTGAACAAACCATTAAACCTAACAAACCCACCTATGAGATACATGGAGAACATGCATACCTCAAGACTACCTGCAAGGATTTGAACTCAAGCACTTCTTTGTTTTTCTAGTGCAAACTACCTCCATACCATGGAGCATCATGTTTCATTTAGCAGCCCTGTTTAGTCCGCTTTAACTGAACCCTAGTGTGTTTGCCGTGAAGGTCTGCTTTGTTCGGGGAAATGTGAGTGCATAATCGAACTCTGATGCGGACCAAAAAAAGTGAACTCTGGACCGCCAACAAACCTAGGTCTCAGTTTGGTTGAGGTGAACTGGTGCGGTACGAATGCACACGTGGATGCAAGCGGACCGGAGAAAGATCAAAAAGCAGGAAGCGAACTATAAGTCACAGCATTGTGGGTCAGTACAAACAAACATGCGTACGCAGCACTAGTGGGACAAATGGCCTGTAGCCAAAGGCAAAAGAGAAATCCTGCAACCACTAAAATCTGACGCCACTCCATTTTTGTTTCGGTGTCGTGAAGAAGGAAGTTGCCCTCAGTGTCTTCTTCAGAGGTTTTTGTGTCATTTCAGTCAGTGGTTCTTGGTGCAGTGCCCCCACAGGTGAGGGAAGGATCAGGCTTTTCAATTAGTTGGGATCATTTGACAATGCAGTACAAAAGCGAGCCGCGAACCGCTGCGGCTGAAAATATAACAAATGTCGCAAGTTTGGCCCCCAATCGAACAGAGTTTATCGGACTATCAGGTGTGAAAACACTCTTGATCTCAAATCCAGCTGTTTTATAAACCTCAGTGGTTTACTGTAGAACACTGGAGAACAAATGCCTCAATTTTTAAACTTCTAATTCAGTTATGCATCACATAAAATCTCAGTAAAACGCATTGAAGTTCAAATGTGTGAATACTTTTGTGAGGCACCATTATTTTCCATCAGGTACCTTGAGAAAAATCCACATTTGCAGCTAGTTAAGAAATAACCTGAGATGCCACCTCACCTCACTGAAGAGTCCCAGCTAATGTCAAGAGTTCTGATTTGGGGTTTCTTATGCCAAAGTCAACGTCATTCATTGCAGGACAATGAATGCCTTGTTCAACAGATATGAATTAAGGACACGATCAAAGGTCTGGCGTGGTAGCTGTCATTCCTACTGGTAATTATTAAACGTCTGTCCTGTGCCCTCTCGTTGCAAGGATTACAATATGAGACTATGACGATTCTCAGTCACTCATTACCCACTTAACTTGCCTGTTTTTAACGCTTAAACTTCAACGCCATCAACAGAGCGCAGGCCACCACTCCGGCACCGATCAGAATGTACTTTCTTGTCATGGATTGGCCGTCGCTGGGGTCGGGAGGAGTGGATTTCCCTGAATCGGGCAGAGGCGTTGACTCGACTGGCGCATTGTTCTCGCTGTGCTGGCTGATAAAACTCGACGCAGTGTCATCTGCGGGGCTCACGCTTGCAGAAAAGCTTCCTTTGGCCGGTTCTCCGTTGACGATTTGAAGTTGTGGCTCTGGAGCCTGGCCGTCACAATTGAGGATGGATGGCATCTCTGCTACGTGAACCACGTTCTCCGCCACGTCGAAGCTCTGGTTTGGAGACTCGTAGTGGTTCTCCTCTGGTTCGCTGTGGTCTGCAACAATCCCGTTCTCCTGATGCGGTTCTGCTGAATCGGGCTTCTCGACTTGAGCGGTGCAGGTAGGAAGATGGGTGTTTGGTGAAGGGTCGCTTAGTTCCAGTCGCCCACTGTCGCCGGAGTAAGGCTGCAGCGAGGAGCTCTGCGGCTGGAGTGGAGGATTAACTGGCTGGATGCTAACGAGCTGACCAGGTTTGCTCAGGCACACTGAGTTATCATTGGCGTCTTGATGGAAGCCGTCTCTCTTGTTGGCAAACGGCTCAGGAGGAGAAGAAGAAGCTTCAGTCTGTGCTCTACTTTTAACGACCTGCAGGGAAAGAACGACGTAATATGAAAAAAAACATCTAATACCAACACCTAATATGTAATATGAGGTGTTTGATAACTTGCACAAATATTGTGGCTTGCAGAAGCTGCAGAGAAATGTTTTATAATTTCCCTGGCATTAATTTGAGCAAACGGCATTTATATCTACATGGAAACACTGCATTATGGAGCTGATGAAGGCCTTTGAAATGTTTTTTCTTCTAGATGATTTGGAGTGTGGAAGGTGTTGTTACTGACCTGAGCAGCTGTATGTTCAGCAATCATCTGGGGCTGCAGAGGAACCTTGAGTGCCGGTGGGGTCGTGTCCTGGACTGGATGTTTCTCTGGAGTCAGACTGACCACAGATGACCGATCAGATACATCAGAGCTGACTGACACTGAAGACAGACTCAGCGCTGTGGCAGCTGCTGTTTGGAGATGATCAGCTCCACTTTGAGGGACCAGATGCTGCTGCTGCTGCTGCTGCTGAGGGGAGGTCGGCACGGCGACACCCTCTTTCCTCCCTGCGCCAGCATCACCAGAAGGATCCTGGATATCAGACTCTGAGTTTTCCTCCGGCTCCTGGTGAGGAGCGTGTTTTCCCTCTGCTGCATGCTGGATCTCAGGAGACGGGGGCGGAGTAGACGGGAGACGAGGAAACTCATCCTGAGCGGGCGGCTCGGACATGGGTTCAGGTGGGGAATCGAACGCCATCTGATGGACTTGCTGCTGCGCAGGAGCGTGGAGGGAGCCGGGGCCTGAGAGGCTGGCTCAACGGGAGCCGGCTGAACATCTGCAACGGGAGCCGGCTGAACATCTGCAGCGGGAGCCGGCTGAACATCTGCAGCGGGAGCCGGCTGAACATCTGCAACGCTCTCAGAGACGGGCAGCTGGCTGGCGGCTGGAGCCGGGTGGACATGAGCCCTCACCACGGTAGCTGCAGCCGAGCCTGAGCTGGGATCTAAGATGAAGCAAACAGTGGCTAGGTTAACACTGGAGCGCTGTGGAGAGTCCACATCAGAAACTAAACATTTATTTATCATTTACTGTTTTACTCAGATTGTTAACATCACTCAGAGTCACAAAGCTTACAACTTTCAAAAGGTAAAATACAGTTTGATTAATTTCTATCAATAGCTGTGTGTCCACTAAGCAAACTGAAGTTATGAAATTAAGTTCACGTCATTAATTGGAATTTAGTGTGACAACAATAAACTGACATTATCATCAATAACTGATAAACGATACAATAAATGCCCACTCCAACAGAGATGTTCTTTCTTTCACATCTACACATGACCCAAACCATCCTCCCAGCAGCATTCATGGAAACATTAACAAACATGGTGTTAGAAGCACTTTAGGCACTCCTGCATTAGCTATTAGCCAATAAGAGTGACTCAGGCTTCAGCTTCAAGTACTGTACAGTTAATAAAAGCAATAAAACATGTGGCAGAACATAAAAGAGAAGCTTAAGCTGTCATTAATATCAATATGTGTCATAATACAAAGGCATAAACGTCACATAAAGCAAGGTTTCAAGCTCCAGATTACAGATTTCAATAGATGATGATGTGACTTACTGTGAGCCTGTAGCAGGGTGTCGTATTCGTTTTGGATGTCAGCTGCAAGCGTTGTGTGCTCACAAGCCTTTAGCGCCTTGATGAACTGCTCCGGCCAGTTCTCTCTTCTCTTCAGACATTCCAGGAGAAGCACCATGGCATTGAAATTCCCAGAAGTTTCCCGTTTGGCCTCTATGATTTCCTACAATCAGTTTTAGAAGAAAAACAGAGAGAAATGTTTTCTGGAGCTCAGTGCTCAGTGCGTTCTGCAAAAAGTTCTCATTCACTGAACAGCTTCCCTGTCTCTGATTAAGAGGCATCACAGCATGATGCCGCCACCACCGTGTTTGACACTTTTATGGCTTTTACAAATCCATCATGATCAACAAAATATGTCTTTTCTGCAAACAAATGTGAAAGCTAAATATGTTATGTTGCATATTTTATCTCAACTTTGTTCTTTGGTAATTTTATAAATAAAAAAGCCACATGTAGATAATCATACTTGATTTGTGGAAGCAATAAGTGTAAAATGACTAATGGGGTGAAAACTTTTAATGATAACTATATATTTAAAAAAGAAAATATGTAAGTATTGTGAAATAAAAATAAACCTTGTCTTTACTATTTTATAATGATAAAAAAAACAGAAACGACTTAAAGTGATGAATGATTGAACTTACCCTGTCATGAGCCGTCAGGCAGGGAAGGAACGGCACTATTTCTCTCACTTTCACCCTGCTAACAATGGTCGGCATATTCTGCCGCAAATAACCATCATAAAGTTTATCGCTGGCAAAGGACATCTGGAAAGTTACAGAAAAGAGAAAGAACGAGTTAAAAAGGCACTTCATGCATTTACATTCAGTTAAAAAAAACCCAGGCACAAACTGCAGCTGTGGCTACGTTTACTTGTCTCCACTTGACATGAAAAAGACCTAAGGAGGAAAAAAAAAAAAAAGACAGTGAAGGGATTTTCTATCAAACGAAACTGAAAGTGAAAGAGAAAATCGCAAGGCTGTTCTCTCCCCCAACTGCAATGAAAAGCAAAAGTAGGGCCTGACTGCACGAGGCTTTGAGACTCAGACTGAAAATCCGCCTCTAGTTTTCAAGGTCGGTTGAGAGCAAGCAGAGGCCTGAGCTGGTAACTCGGTAAACGTCTGTCTGTCCGTCCGTCTGTCCGTCCATCTGTCCGTCTGTCCACGGTTTAATATCTTCCGAGCTTCAACACTCATTCCCAGACACAGCCACGCGTTTTCAGAGGCGAGGGTTTGGCCACGGGTTTTGTGTTGGCTACACTTTAAATCCCCTTATTTGTTTTTACCCAAACAGACTATTTGCGTAGTCCGCTGAAAGGTTCGTTCAAACTCTGGCATTTTCAGACGATGTGAGGCAGGGCTGAACACGAGAGCTGTGTAAAGTTTCTGAGTTATTTGGGCAACGTTACCTGGATCAAATTGAAATAAAAAAAATAAAAAAAACCTGCCACACTGTTTGTGTTTTTCTGCATGTGATCTCACCCCACAAATAACAAAAAAACAAAAGAGAGAATCAATCAAAATCAAGATATGACAGAAAACAGAAATCAGGAAAGGTCTCATGGATGCTTTATTATTATTATTTATTTTTGTACATTTTCAATCAATCTATTGATTATTCAATGTAACATGTTATATATTAACATTTTTGGTACACTGAAAAAATACAGATTTAAAAAAATAAATCAGTTAATTTGTGACATGAAATCAAATTCAGTTTGTTAAACTAAATATATTTAACATGACGCACTTAATAAACTTGACATATTTACTAGGATAAACTTCATTTGATTGCTTGTGAGAAATTCTTTTTTTAAAGTTGGATCACCCGTTTTCTTTTTCCAGCGTGGGCTAATCACTGGACAAAATTACTACAACGTAACGCTTCACAAAATAGGAAAAAAATGACTAAAAAACAAAGTGTTCGTCTTTAAATGACCGTGCTTTTTGCATTTTCTTGCAAAACTACATACATCCAGTGACTTTTACTCAAAATGTAAGTTTTGTTTAGTTTTTGGCAAGTTATAAATATTGGATTTACTCAACTTGGCTGATTGCAGCAAGCATTTTCAATTGTTTATTGTTGAGTCGGTAAAATAAAAAAAAGTTTTGGTCTCTCGAGTCCTTTTTGCTCTTACCTGGGTTTGGATTATTTTAATAGCAGCAACTGCTGGGATGCAGTCGCAAGAACAAAAGAACAAAGCCAACCTAATGTTAACAGCCAACACAGACACAGACTGTCAGACACGCTTACATTGTCACTCAGTATAGAGGCAAGAAAACAAAGGAAAAAAAAGAGAGAGAAAATTATTCAGAGTGTGCATTATTTCCAAGGAGGCATTTAAGTGTAAGGCGCTGAGAGATTGCAGATTAACAGGGCAGGGAAGGTGTTGTCAGAAGGGACAAAAGTACACCTTGAGACAAGGGCGAATTATTTGAATGACCTCTAACAGCCAGGTTAATGCCATTTTCTTGGCAGTCTCCTTGGCTGTCCACTGGCGTGGGTCAGATTTCAAGCAGCGCAGCTCTGCACCATTTACCAGCAACACAAACTGGTTGCGGCCGCATGAAGTTCAAAGGAGAAGCGAATCAGGAAATCACTTCTCAAGCTCGTGGAGACATAGAACAGCTGAGTCTGTAACTTATTTGGTTTTAATGGGCAGGCAGACATTCGCTTGACAAGTGTTAAGGTCGCTTAGCAAAAGCCAGCAAAATGGACACATTTTGGTCAAAGCAAAGCGTAAATCAGTGGCGTTTTAATTAAGTCTACTAAAACGTGGGTTTGGTGATCAAAAAAATAAATAAATACATTTAAAAAAAACAGCTACAAAAGTTGGTCCTGGTTCACAAGAGGCTGTAACGCATACAAAACAGACGCAAAAGTCGAATAAACGCCAACAAAATACAGAAATGTGACGCTATAAATAACCACGAGGACGAGCTGAAGAAAAGTTGAGCTCGAGCAAATTAAGAAATACGACACAACCAAACTCCAACCAGGAAGTAGAATAACGACGACATTAAGCATTCCTCCTGCGCAGAGTTTACAAGTGAAACGGTGGGGTGGGGAAAAACAACCATCAAATAAAGCTCACCTTGCTTGTTCAACACACTAATGTGTCACCAGTTCACAGTCGCTGCTCCTGTCGTCACTGACTCTCCTCGCGCTGCGTTCTGCTCTCACGTCTGCTCGGCTGTGTGCCCAGGAGTCGGTTCGCGCCCTCCTATTGGACGAGAGGAACGTCCGTTAGAAACGCGCTCCAATCGAAACGTTGAGCAGTCGACGTGAAGGCGGGGCTCGATTTATTTGTCCCTTAACTGTGACCTTACACTGTGCAGCGCGCCTGCATGGTGGCAGAATTATATTGTGTTGCGATTTCTGGTAAAAGTTTGCGTATAATCCCACTTCTTGATTCAGACTAAAATTGAGAAAGAGAGAGAGGAGAGAGAAAGAGAGAGAAAGGAAGAGAGCAAAATTATTTATCTAATATTTAAATTACAATATGAAGCACATTCTTAATTCTGTCAGTCCAAAATTATTATTATTATTATTATTATTATTATTATTATTATTATTATTTAATCATGTAAAACATAATTTTCCGTTAATTAACAAACAAAATGAGTTGTATTTTGCCATTAAATTGTATATTATTTGCAAATAATATACAAGTTGCATTAAGCTGAATAGTGATTGTAATGAGTCCCCCCCGACCCCCTCTTATTACACATTAAGAACATTACAGATTATGCTTTAGTTCCACAGCAGGCCACTGGGGGTCAGGATGACACAAGGTTATAAAAATGTGTAATAAAGAATATTTCAGGTTGTTAAAATTAAAAGAAGAAAACCTAGTCATCGGAATGTGACCATTTTTTTCAATGTGAGCGTACATACAAAATAATAATTATTTTTAAAAAGTCTACAAAACATGTACAAACAAACAAAAAACAACACAAAGCCTTTTAATTTCAAGATGAAAACTGATTTCTACAAAAACGATGACAGTTAAATAAATATCAAATAAGTGATTCGACAAATATTCACTGCCTTCGAGTCAGCATTGCTCCACTTATTCCACGTTTGAACGAGGAATGAATGAGGGAATAAGCATGGGGAAATCGTGGAGAATATGCATTCAACCGACAGGTGGCGCCACTTACAAATAAATCCTCATCTCCCACTCGGCGGCAACCAGGGATTTCTTCTGGACTAAATGCATGAAGTGGAGCCTCTGCCACCCCGCTGCGTGTCAAAAACACGACAGAGATTAGAAGCCGGATTAGCGTCATACCAGGATGTCGCTCATTATCGCGTTGTCCTCAGATTAAATATGCCTAAACCAAAAAGTGTTAGATTTTCAGCCACAGACATCGATCGTTTCCCCAAAAGCAGGATAAACAAACCACGTTATCCTCGCGTGTTACTGTTGTAGTCAAAGCGGCACCAGTTTCACACGCTGGAATCAGTTTTTGTCCTCCTGGGGATTCCCGCAGCCTGTGAATGGCTTTGTGAAGTCTAGCAATCAGAAATGTCATTTTCCCCGCGTGGCAATGGGAGCTGACCCCCCCTCTCCCCCCTCCCTCCCTTTAAATTAGGAGTTCCTGAAATAAGTGATAATAAGCTGTGAACAAAACATGGAATAAGCCTATCCTTGCAAACAGCGTTGCCTCGATTCTTCTCTGTTTAGAGAAGCAAATATCTTGAATTTGACGATCTATTTTTTTTTTATTAAAGATACATGTAGTTTTTGGAAACAGTTGCTTCTGTGTCCCAAATAGTATTAGAATGGCGACAATGCTGGAACATAACAATACAACATGTATTGTTTTCTCCGTTTTAAACGCCAGCAGTTTGATGCTGCTGAACAATTTGTTTATGTTTTTTTTGTTTGTTTGTTGTTGTTTTTCTGAGAAACCATGAAACAGTGGTGGGTTCCGTCCTGTCACGAGGTTCGACCAAATTGCAGAATGGAGATGGGGATGAAAGTTTATTTGTTGATTTGGCATCCAGGTTCTGCTCAAAACTCAACTAAAACAAAAGTCATCATTTACAGATGCGTGTCGTACAAGGGGTCTCTGTCCTCTCCCCGTCCATTTTCTACACACGTCTGGACGTAGGTGGCGCTGTTCGCCTGCTCAGCCACAGGGTCCATTGCTGTCTGGCAGCGTTGATTTAGAACAAGTGAAGTGTAAATAGAAAAACAGGTCAGAGCCGACAGATTTGACTTCCCATGAGAAACAGGTAACAAGAGGAAGAGAATGTAACACAGCTGCAGTGAATTCGGCTGCAGGGAGGGGGGGGGATAGTGTTGGGGGGGGGGGGGGGCACTTATGTGTATTTTTAGTAAGATTTGATCAAAATTCAAGCGGAAAGCTGCATATGGTTCTTATTTCTTATCCAATACAGTCTAAAAATAACAATATTGAAACGTGCTTTTCATGCAACCTGACTTCCTTTTGTGCAGCTCCGCATGCAACCCAGATCTGGACGTCTTTAAGTCCTTTTTTTTTTTGTTATTATTATTATTTTTTTATTTATTTATTTTTTTGACTCGGACCTTTTGTAAACAGTTGCAGGACAGAGGACACGCAGAGCCTAACAAAGCACCGGCGAGAGCCTGAGGCAGCATCACCAATGCACCATGGCTGAGTGACGAGAGGGGGAAAAAAATAAATAAATAACAAGTGCTGCTTTACAGAAAGGCAGAAAGAGAAGGGAAGGACTCTATCCTTTTCAATGGCTTCAACCTTAAAACTCCAGCTTCTTTGGCACGACACGAAACATTTAAAACTGTTTTTGATCCCTGGTTTTAACAGTGACTAATCTCTCTGAGAAGCTGGTAGTCATTGATTTTCAGATTCAGGGATGCGTGAACGTGCAAGGCAGACTGGGGACTGCGACACACATGAAACATCACTCTGTGTAGCCAAGAATCAGCCCCCCGTAGCACAAATCTTTGTGACAGTGCAAATGTTGTTGTTGTTTTGCACCAAAATATTGTTTTGCTTTCAGATGAAACAGGACAGGTTTCCGTCCCTGGAAAACTTAAAGAAGATTCATCTGAAGTCTGAAATCTGAACAAGAGTTGGATTAAACCAAAACAGTAAACATGGGAGCATCTCAAACCATTAAAAAAACACAATAGTAACTGATTTTCCACAACTTACATGAGTATTCAAATTGTTTTCCAAAGTTGTTTTTCTTGCCAGTTTATTTTGCATTGCTTACGTCGCTCTGTCATAAACAGCCTTGATTCGTGAAACTTCACTAAAGTCCAGATTGCCGTTCACACTCGTTCCATGCTTTTCAAAATTCAAATTCGATTCTAAATTCCAAACCTTCACTTTGTTAGACCCATGAAGGGGAAATGAAATGTTGCTGTAACTCATCAATTCTCCAAAGAGTTATTGTAGATGGTGATGGGCTGTTGGAAGGGAAGATCTTCTGCAGAGATCTGTACCGCACTAACTCCAGTATAGGAGAAAACTCACCCATCGGTCATCAGCGACTGTAGACCCGCAGCCCCGACGTTCCACAGCGTGAAGGTCCTGCAGAGACGCCCGTTGGCCCACCTGAATAAGCAGACAAGGATCTATCAAGGCCATCTGCGGTTTGCTCATTGATGTGGGACTGGAGTTAATGATGGCATCGAACGCCTACTTCAGTAAACCCACTGTCACGAGACAGAATGTCTTCAGTCAGTGCAACGTTTGGGAAAATGTAAAATCTGCTAAGAGAAAAAGTCTCACACTGAGGTGCGATAGGAGCCCTGCAGCGATGCCCAGGATCCCGGGCTTTTGAGTTTAGTGAAAATAAATCTCGACCTATCGTTCACAACCTCCAGTTCAACCTGATCTGGAAAGCAGAAGAAGATAAATGCTTTTTGAACGCAGGGTCTCTTATTGATTTAGAGTGAACCTATGTTCTGCTTACAAAGCTAAGCTATTTAAGGCTCTTTTTTTTTTTTAAATGGATTAGGTCAGAAGCTGTGAATCTGCTTTTATCCTGGAAGCTGTTGGAATCAGCTGCCAGATGTGCCTTGCTTCCTTTTAAGGTTGTCAGAGAGGCAAAATATTTAGGTCAAGCACTTACGCATGCGTGTCTGTCTCACAAACATGTCTTATTATTTTTACAATCTTCACTTTACCAGGCAGTTTAATTGGTTTATTTGATTTCAGTGTGTTTTTATTCTAGCATTTCAACAATTATGATTCAAACCTAAAAAAAAAAAAAGAAAATGGCCGGCCTGGGAGTTTGCCCTCCCACTTCGCTCGATCGCATTCTGCGCCTCGATAATAAAGGGGCATTATTATGTCTTTTCTAGGCACAGTCAAGTTTTTGTGTTACCCTTAGTTGTCATACAAATGGTACATTAAAATCAAATATGACTTAAAACATATTTGACTTCGTGATTTAACACCTTTAAATTGGGTCCTGCTCTTTCTGAAGCTCCACCTTGAGGAAGTCGTCAAAACTTCGCTGCTCTACCAACCCCCTCATCATGTTTTTAACAGCTTTGACTGAGAAGTAGCTCGTGCAAAGAGCTCAGAATGATCCGCAGTTCCTCCAGGTTTTTGCTAATTGCTGCTGGCTAGTTTGTAGGAGCTGAGTGGACGGCTGCTCTGTGAGCTGGAAGTTTGGATGCTCAGATCACACGTTTTAGGTTAAGAGGCCAATGTGACTGCCAAGTGGATAAGGTACCATTCCAAAAGCAGGAAGTGGTCCATAGAGCATTCTGGGTAAATATAACCAAAACAAACCAACAAATCTAGAAATGGCTTGTGGTCTTTTATCACAGACAAAAGAGAAATCTTACAGCCGCTAAAATCTGAAGGCGCTCTGTTTTATTTATTTTTTTCTACATTTTGCAAAGAAAAAGTTGCACTCCTTCTGCAACTTGCTTACCTTTTGTAGCAAAATATCTTTTTAAAGTAACGAGGTTGTTACTTCCGTGTCAACCTATGAGGTTTTTGTGTCATTTACTTCAGTGGTTCTCGGTGCAGTGCCCCCCACAGGCGAGGAGGTGAACAGGTTTTTCAAAGGCTTTCCAAAGCGTGAACGCGAATCACAACAGCTGAAAATGTAACAAATGTTGCAGTTTTGGTCCCCAATCAAACCGAGTTCATTGGACTATCAGGTGTGAAACGGCCCAAGTCTCATCTCAACAATATGAACGTGTTTAAAGGCACAGAGGAGCTCAGACGTCCACTGATGCGATTTAAGGATAGAAAAGGCTTTTTCCTCCGATTCTTAACCAGTCAGCATGTTGATAGTATCTACTGGTTTCCGCTCTGAGCTGCTGTAAGATTTGGAAATCTTTTTGCCATCCAGAAGGAGCCCGATTCCTTCCAGCGGAGTGTTTACCAGCGAAGCAGCGGCTGCCTGTGACTCCCACTCCCCTGCAGATTTGACATTTTAGTCCACCCTGGTGAAAAGAAAGGTTACCGGTTCAAGAGAGGGAGGGAGGTGGGGGGGGGGGGGGGGGGGAAAGAAAGCTCTGCAGCACCATTTCACTTCTGCACATATAATTAATTCATTGAGAATGGACCCTTTCTCCAAATGTCTGCCCTTTGGTCACTCATTTCTTTTTCGCTATTATCGGCTCTATTTTTAGGGATTTCGTCAAAGAGGAGGATATTGCATTGCATAGCAGACTTTTCCTCACACAGTAAATGTGTTCATAAGAGGCCCATTAACTTAATACCTGTGATTCTGGCTGCAACTGTCACAGGTGCATAATTAGTGGCTTTCATGTCAGATCTTTTCCTCCATATTATGTCACTGAGGTTAATTAGTTAGCTTTTTATTTTTAACAAAAACAAAATTTCACACCCTCGCCGATACTCTGAGTTCACCTTGAAGGCTGCCGACTGGGAACGCAAATGAAAAGATGAGGGCGGATCTATTCAGTATAATTCTGTGCCTTGTGCTCTGAGTGATGTCATCATTTCTTATCATTTTACATCAGAGTTAGAATGATGCACTTTGATTTGTCAAAGTTTATTGTTTCACACATTTGACCAGGTAGTCATCCTGTTTTTGCTGGTTTCACTTTCGTAATAATTTATTTTGCTCTGACTGAAGAAATTAAACCTGTTGTTTCATTTGACCAAGCTTATGAAGCTATTTGCGTACTGGTGCAGCGGTAATAGAGGAATTTGTAATTCAGTACATTTATGTTTGTGTTTTTTTATTTTTAAATCAATTTTCTGTGTCTGATCAATATCAACTGATACTAATCTTCACATATCGATGTCAATATCAGTATAAGTAAGTGGGGAAAAATAAGGTAATTGGTGCAAAATGTGGAAATATTCAAAGCAAATTCATAGTTTTAGCACAGTACTTTATCTCAAGCAGAAATAATAATAATAATAATAATAAGAAGAAAAATTTCTGTTCAAGAGAAAAAAAGCAAGCATAAATTTTGTCAAAAATGTTACTAAAGCTACAGTGTCAGAAATCCTTCCTTGAATTACTAACATGCCTAAACCCTGTTAGAATTCCCACTGACATGCACTGCTGGACCTAATTATATCCAGGAGTCCAGGAAAATCCCAACATGTGTTTGGATGCTCTCTTGTTTGTGTGTCAGAGGAACCAGAAGTGATCGCCTCTAATTGGATCCTGGAGGTGGATTGTGAACTGGAGCAGGGAGGCCCGGTTGACCTCCTGCCGCAGTGCGGCGTGGCGTGGAGACGACCTTTCACCCTGACAGTCTGTCTTTGAGCAACGAAACGAGCAAATGAGGAAACAAGTATTCTAGACAGGAAATGTCTGCTTAAGACCATATTAACCAAGAATATTTAAAGCTATATTTGGCCAGATTATCTTTTACATACATACACACACATATATATATATATATATATATATATATATATATATATATATATATATATATATATATTTTACAAAAAACCATATTACCTGTACCCAGGAGATTTTTCAAAAGATGCGTATGCATCAACAGCATTTCTGTTTTAGTAGCCTTAAACTGCTAACGTTGGCTAAAACAAGTAGCATATGTCTCATTAGCTGTTAGCTTCCACCTAAGAAAATGTAATGGTTCCAAAAAAAAACAAAAGCCTGTAGTAAAAAGATGTTTTGCTACAAAAAGTAAGCAAAGTATTGCCAACAATATCTTGTCTGTACATAGAAATTTAGAGTTTAAACCCCACCCTGAAAAAGCGCAGTAATGGTAAAAAAAATTCAAAGTAAACAATTTTCACAATTAACAAAATAAACAAGTGAATAGAACTTATTAGTAGTAAAATTGTTTTATGATTAAAATTATAGTAACCAAAGTATAAGAATAAAGAAATACATTTTTCATTGATTCAATCTGGACCAAAAAATAAAAAATCCATCAACAATAACAAAGAGATGGCGGTAAACTCACACGTCCTCAGTGGCTCTGGGTAAATGATGGTTTCACTAAAACAACATTTATGACATGACCTAGATTACCCCATTGGATCAGCTGTGAATCTAATATGGGAAAAGCGATCTCTGTTTGAACCGTACGTATAATCTGTGAGCATTCTTCATTAAATTGAGAGATTTGATCTGTGTCCAACTGCATTTTATCTCTGATTAAAGTCATGTCCAACATGCCACTAAAAAGGAAAACAATGGCCGCCCTGATAAGTAAGAGTGTTTTAATACTCATGTGTCACACAAAGAGAATCACAACTTGATTGCTGGAGTTTCCATATATACACAGTTGTATTTTTACAAAATAAAAAAAAATAAATAAAAGTAAATAACAGCAACTACAAACAAACATGCCCTATAGACAGTGCATCAAAGTTGTAAACAAGAAGAGAAATTCAAAATGAAAGCTTAAAGCAACAGAGCCGGTCCAAAGGCTTCATCACGAGTTTGACATAATTTGATCCTCCAGCTCAACTAATGTTCCCTCCACTATAGCATCCATATGTTACATAACTGAAATATTCATAGTTATTATTTACAACTAGCCAGTCAAGATCATTAACGCAATGTTTCACATTGATTGACAAAAGACTGCATGATGCTTGAAGTACATTCACTTCACATAAAATGAAAAAAAACAACAACAAAAAAACCAAAAATATTAGAGTTACATGCTAAAACCTACATTATAATAATAATCAAAAAGATTTAGATTACTAAAGTCTCTCCTGCTTGATATTTAACCTCATATATGATTTACATGTAAAATGTAGAATTTCACAATCTATTCATTAAAATTTTACCACAAAGATTGCCATAACGTTTTTGAAAATTTAAAAAAAATTGTCAACTTATTAGAAAGTAAATAAATAATCAGATAACGCATATAAATAAGTATATGTACAGTAATGAACTTATATATATTCTCAACATTTATGTACTGAAAGTTTTTCATGTGCTAAAATTCTAATGTGAAAGATTTTGCTTCAAAGTTTGAATTGCATTTTCAACTATTATTTATTTTAATCGATTAGTATTAATCAAGAAAGACAACCTTTTTTAAAAATAAAAAATAACAAAAATCCAATGTTAAAAAATTGAATAATAAGAACAAACCCACACAAGTTAACAAATAACATTTTAAACATTGTGAATCCCAAATGTAAGCGTGCGACACAAAACATGTCAACTCGTGTCCTCTCAAACAAAAAGAAGAAGAAGAAGAAGAAAAAAGTTTACTCTAAAACTCTTCTACTGCTCTTTTGTGCCCCTGCTGGCGTGGAGGCTCATGACCAGCTGCTTAGCGTACGGATGCCTTGGGCCGGCTCTGCACAACACCAAACCATGATAGTGCACAAGTTCATATTAGATCTAATCATGCTCACAATACCAAACGGGCCACTACAGCCTGTAGTGAAGCTCTGAGTGGGTGGAGGGACTATAGAGCAGCCAAGAACAAACTGAAAACCTCCTGCTAAAAAAAAAAAAATCACAAATAAACACACATAAAAGAAAAGTTCATTACAACATCTTCTCCTCTTTCTCCCATGGAACCGGGTCGTGCTCGTCCTCCACGTGCGTGTTCCGGCGCCCCGTCCAGAAGTGCTCCACGTCGGGGAACGTGGCCTCCGTCGTCTGGGAGACGGCGTTGCCCACCGCGTTCGCCGCGACCTCCGCCCCGTTCCCCTCGCTCTGCGGGCACTTCGCCTCGGGCGCGCGCCCGCCGCTCCTGCAGGTCGCGACGAGCCAGACCGCGACCAGTCCTTGGCGCACGTCGTCGTACATGGTCATCAGGACGACCGGGGACAGGGCGCTGCACGCGTACAGCAGGACCTGCGCGAACATCAACAGCCCCGCGGGGGGTCTGCTGTAGCCCAGTCGGATCCACGCGAACGTCCCCCACTCGGGCAGCAGCATGAGCCCCACGGCGCCGCTCAGGCACAGCAGAACCAGCACCACCTTGCTCTGGTGTCGTGGGCTCGGCGCGTGGTTCACGGCGGTGTGCAGAGTCTTGGTGTAGTACGCGACCGTGAAGATGACCGGCGCCACGTACGCCACGGTCGGGTAGATCTTGTAGAACAAACTCATGAAGTCGGACGCGCACACCGGCATTTCGGAGACGCAGACGAAGTCGTCGCCGCGCGGCAACAGGGCGGCGAAGAGCATCTGCGGGATGGCCAGCATCATGGACACCGTCCAGACGAACGCGAGCGCTCCGTGGATCCACGTGGGGCTGTGGAGGGGCTGCGACGCGGCGGCGCGCGGCAGCGGCGTGTGCTCGGCTTTGGTGGTCGCGACCAGGATGAAAGTTTTCGCGACCACGCACGAGTGCTGGAGCCAGTCCGTGGCGCGGCACGCGAAGCTCCCCAAGGTCCAGGTCCGGCTGTAGTAGGTGACGGCGCGCACGGGCGCGCACAGCAGCAGGATGGCCAGATCCGTGGAGGCCAGCGAGGCGAGGAGGGCTTTCACCTCGGAGCCCCGGCCGCTCCGGAAGTCGCGGACGAAGACCAGCAACACCAGCAGGTTGCACACCGCGCCGGACACGCAGATCCCGATCAGGAGGACGGGCATGGCGGTCCGGGTGTCCTCTCCCCGCAGGAGCTGGACTCCTCCGACGAAATCGAAAAAGGAGACATTAGTCGGTCGGTCAATATCCATCTCCTCCTGTTTCGAGTTTCTCTGAAGTTATCCACCCTCCAAAAATAATAATAATAAAAAAAATAATAATAATAATAAAAAAAATACAATTTATATTTTTAAAGTTCAAAATTCTTTCCAAGAGCAAAGCTTCCGTGGTGCTGACACGAAGCAAGTGGGAGGGCAGGCTGGTAGGTGCGGGCTATTTCAAGTCCTGCCATTTAGCGTCGTCAAGCGCTCACGTCACTTTATCAGTGGGACTCCAGGCTACAGCGCGTAAAGGCGCGCGCGGCGGGCCGCGGTTCACACTCCAGCCTCAGAGGAATCGCTGCTCGCACACACACACACACACACACACACACACACACACACACACACACACACACACACACACCTTCCACATTCATCCCGTTGCAAACCGCACAGTTCAATAAATGTCACTGGGCGACCAGAAGGATTAAATGATTGTGAAGCAGAATAAAAAGAATATCTTTCTTTTTTTCTTCTTTTTTGCAAATACAAATGTGAAAAGTGAAACAAGCTGCCTTCAGAAATCAGCAGGGGAGTCATTGTGTGTGTAAATTAATCTCAAGTAGCAGAATCTGAATTTTCACAGGGGTGGTCTGAAGTTGTACAGGGCCCTGAGCAGAATTCGATTTGGGGGCCGTCTTCCTGTTTAGGACGTCATCACCACTAGCAGCCTTTCAATACAGATTTAAAATCGTGTTGTTTTTTTGTTTTTTTTTGATGGATCTAAATGAAAATAATAAGAAAAATCCAATTGAGAGGTACATGGAAAAAAATGATGTGATTTTGACTCATACTGATACCTAATGAAAAGCATTTCACAGTATGTTGTGGTGGATGGATTGATCCAAAATATAGGTAATATCGATTCCAAGTGTATATCAGTATCAGATCAACTCTAGTGTGGTAAGAGAGATACTTTACTTGCAGATTACCTATTGAATTTTTTTATTTTCTCAACTCTACCTCAGAAAAAAAAGATAATTTTGATTTGCTCTCAAATTATCACTTTTTCAGTTTCCTTAATTAAGAAAAATATCACTAAAAATTATTTGTTTCTTTATATATGTTATTTCTGTTTATCATGTCAATATGCTATTAAAATATTTTAGAGGCACCTATGCACTTTGTACATAATCTGACCTTGGTTATGACAAAATATTTCAAAGGAAAAAACACAAAATACATGTTTTTTCATTTTTTTTATTTATTTTTTTACGAAAAAACTAGTAAAAAGGTCAAAAGTTTAATAATATATTATTAAACTTAAATAGCAAAAACAAAAACATTTCGATATTGATAACGGTATCGGTATCGACGATACTGACCGAGTGTTCATTTGGTGTCAGCTCGATAAAAGAGCATATCGCGAACCTTTAGTTGTCCTGCTGGTTAAGTCAAATGTTTTTTGTGAGGTTTGCGACAGTACAGGGTCAGCGCTCTCATATTTGATTTGGAAATTTCCCCCAGAAACCGTGTTGTTGGGCGAGTCGGGACAGCAGGCCGTGCTCTTCCCCGGGCCATGCCTTTGTAATGTGAGCACAATGGGGCTTTGCTTTGACTTATTAAAAATGTAAGAATGTCCCTGGGGAAAAAATATGTCTTAGCGACAGCATATGCTGCTCCAAAATCTTGTTATCCTTTTCTGTATGAACGCCGCCGCATAGTTATGAACCAGTTCCACCGAGAACGCTGGTCCTGTAATGAAACGTCGTTTTGAAATAGTTCAGTGGCCCAGTCAAAGTCCAAACCTAAATCTATCTTGGATTTTGTGGCTAGTCTTCAAAAATTACTGTAATGGCTTTTATCTAATATGATTTAGGAAAAATGAAATGAATAATGAATTATGAATCTAATCATTATGATTGTTAAAGTACAAAAAAAAAACATGTCTATCTCATAATTATGACTTTAAAGTTTAAAAAAATTACTGTGAAAAATTGGTTAAAAAAAAAAAGGCAGGGAAGCAGCTAGATGCCTCAAAGTCTTTTCAAGCAGTGGCACAAAACTAGATCAAAAACTTTTGAACTTGATCACTTCGGTGATCTCTAAATTCAGCCTAATTATCGGTCAGGCGGCGGGCCCGAGGTTCACGACACCAGAATGCACCACGGCGAGGCGTTCACTGGGCCCGACGTGCCTCCGGATGGTGAGGGTGGTCGTGGTCGCAGGGGGGTGAGGAGAGGGGAGAGGAGGGGAGTATGTGGAGAGGTGTGGGTGCCCACTCAAATGCTGTCACCTCCTCTAAGAGGGCCGGTTGCTAGGAGACCGGCACTACCATCGCAGCACGGGGCATGAAAGATGTGTGAGGTGTTCATGAAGTAGTGTGGGATCTGGTTGGGTGGAAGGACGAACGGATGGCGAGGCTTTAAAGGGAAATCTGGAGCTTTAGATCTGTTGAGTGATCAGCTTCAGCAGAGTGGCTGAAACCCACCATGTGTCTTAAAAACATCCATCAAACTGTTTTGTTTTGTTTTTTAATCAAGAATAACTTCAGAAGCGAACAAACATATAGAACAGCTTGAGTTTTTGGTCACCTTACATAAATGGATGCAATAACACTTTTCAGTTGGATTAATTGTCTGAAAGCAAAATAATCAAAGGAAGATTGTCATAAAAAACATATTTTATATAGTGGACATTCAAAAAATGATGGTTTGCATGAGAAAAAAAAGTTTAACGTGATCCATTGAACTGGGCGCAGGCGTCCCTCAAGGACGTGTGCTCAGTCCTGGGACTTTAACTCTTCTGACACATGAGTCCAGTGTCAAACTCAGAATAAAACAGCTTTTCTAAAGACTACTCAACCATTTAATATGCAGCTCTGGTAAGAATTACGAATAAACTTTTCATCAGCATGTATTTCATACACATTTAAGGGCTCCTGAGGTTTTAGCTGAATGTCAGCTGATATTGTCATTGTTTGTGAAAATTCTTAAACCAGCATGTCACACAGGCTGCATTTGCAGTCTCGTTAACATCTGATAGTCCTTTAATAAGTTGCTGAAAAGCTCCAACTGTTGCCTTTTGTTTTTTTTTGGGGGGGGGGTTTGCTGCCAACAAGTTTCTGATTGAGCCCATAATTTATTTAAATTGGTTGGGTTTATGACTTTTCAACATATAAAGTTTTTAATTCTCTAAAGGGTAAGAAACTGGATTGTTTGGGAAGCTTAATATTAACCTGCTGCTTGATCCATTCCAGAACTAGGATTGGTAGGTCTTTTATGATTCTTGGGAATCCCCATCCTCGTTTCATAGACCCGCGTCTCCATCTGTTCGTCCTTCAAATCATTGCAATATTCAAACCTTGTTTTAGCTTGGTCTGTTTATCATTTGTGTTTCAATGTGGCCAGAATATTTCCTGAAGGAATGTCAATCTCTCTGAGGTTTGACATATTCAAACATTATGTCAAAGGTTTGATTTCTCTGACATAATTTTCCAGGCTTTCTGGAGCCATTGGTTATTCCTCTCAGCTGATCTTCTGTCTTGCACACCCGCACCTCCTTCTTTCAATAGTGGAGCTTCTTCTTGGGAGACGACCAAACCCAACCGAGAGGAACAAATGTCCATGAGTGTCATTAACTCCTTTAGGTCCCTGGATCTGCCACTCAAGCCTCGACTGGGTCGGTATTGTGTGGGAGTCGGATCCCTCGCATCCCCCTGAGGCTAGCACCGAGTCGCAGAGGGACAGAATAACAGTAAAAGGGAATGACAGCGAGAAGGGGGGGAGAGGGGGGAGTGCATACACAAAAACACCAGAGTGGGTAAGAGTAAGTAATCTTCCCTTTGGAGAAATTCCGGAAGAGACTCAAAAGGGGAAGTACTTTTTCATCCACAGGGACGTCTGTCCTAAAAAGCAGGCCTGGCCGTTGCAAATGCTTGTCCCACATCCCTGGGTGCAGAAAAGCTTTCACGGCTCTAAAGAAAAGCGGCGCGTCTCATTCAGAAAGATCAAGGGTCGCCTCGGTAACTGTTGTTGATGTCACTGCTCAGATGTGGAAAACCGATTAGCGGTCAGTTGTTTGTGTTGTTATTGTTGAGTCTGTTTTACATGAACGCTGACTCCTTTCAAGCCACCAAGGGAGAACCGCCATCAAACTGAGCTGTCGGCTCCTCAGTCATATTCATACCTCGGCCACGTCTGGTTTTGTAGGGAACCTACACAAGATGCTGTTTGGGAGCTTAGAAAAATTTCGGGATCAATATTTTTCGTATCTCATTGGTTTAGGAAATGATTTTAGTCTTTGAGCAGCAACAAAAATTAGAGCTTTTGTCAAAAACCCTTTCTGTGTTTAACCCTTTATGATGACACTGGTCTCACTGACACGTAGGCAGTTTGACAGTGACAGTTAAAGTATTAAAAAAGTTCAAAGTTCAATGTGTTTCGTAAAGTTAGAAAGATCCCGGACTTTGTTTGGTTTGTCTCACTGCATTACAACAAAAGCAAAACAACTAACTAACTACTGAAAGGGACGTGCTTTGAGTTGTACCTAACCTTTATTTTATTTAGGGAGACATAAATGTAAAAATCTCCTAAAAATGTACAAAAACCCTTCATTTGCATCTGCTCCATTTGCTGTACGGCCAAATTTTTTTTAATCACTATTCAACTCCTAATGGAGGTAACAAATAATTATTCGAAAGCAATGGACCCAATGGGCCCCCGGGGTTCTGCAGTTTGGACTCCCTTGCTCTGAGGACATATTCCTACTTGAATTCTGCATCTCTGCAAAGTTCTCGCTCAGTTTCCTGACTGTTCTTCATGGCGCCGTATGTTCATCAATGTCCCCAAGCAAAACTCTGAGAAATCGTCACTGGGAAAAACTAAATAAAACACACAAACCAGCCTGTTTAGAAAAAAAGTGACTTCTGAGGGCAGTTGATTGCACTAACTTTTATTTTAGCGGTATCAGAGTAGAAAGGGCTGAGTGCACGCTCTACATTTTATCAATCGGTTTGAAGAAACAAAAAACAAAACTGTGACAACCATGTGTTGTTTGCGCTCCATATTACAATTAACCCCAAGTTTTTAAGTTTTCGTTGTTTTGGTCTATCAATCAATCAATCAATCAATCAAATTTTATTTGTATAGCACATTTCAGCTACAAGGCATTTCAAAGTGCTTTACATCATAAACACAAAATACAACATAAAATAAAATAAAAATACAACATAAAATAAAATAAAAATACAACATAAAATAAAATAAAATACCACGGAATTTAAGCGCCTGTTACCGCCGGACTCCGCCGTCCGTTTAACCACGGGTATTCGCCGGGCCCCGTTGCCCACAACAGGAAATACAACATAAAATAAAATAAAATACCACGGAATTTAAGCGCCTGTTACCGCCGGACTCCGCCGTCCGTTTAACCACGGGTATTCGCCGGGCCCCGTTGCCCACAACAGGAAAAAGGTCTCAACCTTTTGACACGGAATTTAAGCGCCTGTTACCGCCGGACTCCGCCGTCCGTTTTACCACGGGTATTCGCCGGGCCCGTTGCCCACAACAGGAAAAGGTCTCAACCTACAACTTACATACTTATCCACAAATGCAAATCCAAATACAAATCCATACATATTACATTTCAAATACAGTTCTAAACAGGTGTGTTTTTTAGTTGAGATTTAAAGGAAGTCAGGGTTTCTGCTGTTTTACAGTTTTCTGGAAGTTGGTTCCAAATTTTTTGGTCCATAGATGCTGAAAGCTGCTTCTCCTCTTTTGGTTCTGGTTCTGGGGATGCAGAGCAGACCAGAACCAGAAGACCTGAGAGGTCTGGCAGGTTGATACAACAACAGCAGATCTTTAATGTATTGTGGTGCTAAACCGTTCAGTGATTTATAAACTAACAACAGTATTTTAAAAATCTATTCTTTGAGCTACAGGGAGCCAGTGGAGGGACTTTAAAACTGGTGTTATGTGCTCTATCTTCTTGGTTCTAGTAAGAACGCGAGCAGCAGCGTTTTGGATCAGCTGCAGCTGTTTGATTGATTTGTTGGACAGGCCTGTGAAGACGCTGTTACAATAATCAATGCGACTAAAGATAAAGGCATGGATGAGTTTCTCTAGATCTAGCTGAGACATCAGTCCTCTAATCCTGGAGATGTTCTTCAGGTGATAGAAGGCCGATTTTGTTACTGTCTTTATGTGGCTCTGGAGGTTCAAGTCCGAGTCCATCACTACTCCCAGATTTCGGGCCTGATCACTAGTTTTTAGATGTATTAACTGAAGCTGTGCATTGACTCTAGGTCGTTCCTCTTTAGGTCCAAAAATAATTACTTCAGTTTTGTTTTTGTTCAGTTGAAGAAAGTTTTGGCACATCCACACATTTATCTGTTCTAAGCATTTATTCAGTGATTGGATGGGTTCAGAGTCACCTGGTGACATCGTAATGTAGAGCTGTGTGTCATCCGCATAGTTATGGTAGCTAATATTATTTCCTGTTATAACCTGAGCTAGTGGGAGCATATAAATATTGAATAAGAGGGGTCCTAGGATTGAACCTTGGGGTACCCCACATGTGACCTTTGACCTCTTTGATGAGAAGTTTCCAATTGAAACAAAGAAATCCCTGTTCTTTATGTAAGATTCAAACCAGTCGAGCACCGAACCGGAGAGTCCAACCCACTCTCCAGTCGATTCAGTAATATGTCATGGTCGACAGTGTCAAAAGCTGCACTGAGGTCCAACAGAACCAGCACCGTGGTTCTCCCACAGTCCGTATTTATATGGATGTCATTGAATACTTTTACGAGGGCAGTCTCTGTGCTGTGGTGAGCCCGAAAACCAGATTGGAAAGAGTCAAAGCAGTTGGTCATCATGAGGAAACTATTTAATTGTTTACACACAGTTTTTTCAATAACTTTGCTGATGAATGGGAGGTTGGAGATCGGCCTGTAATTCTGCAATAGTGATTTGTCCAGATTGTTCTTTTTTAGCAGTGGTTTGATAACTGCTGTTTTCAAAGCCTGGGGGAAAACGCCTGATGTGAGCGATGAGTTTACTATTTGGATCAGATCAGTAGCAATAACAGGCAGGACTTTCTTAAAGAAATGTGTGGGTAGGACATCCAGACAGCAGGAGCTTGAACTTAACTCACTTATAATTTCTTCTAGGGTTTTATAATTAAGTGGTTGAAATTGAGTCATTTTTCCTGTATTAGTTTTGTTTGGGTTCAGCAGTGGTTCTGACTTTAGAGTGGATGTGCAGATTAATCCTCTGATTTTTTGGATTTTCTCTGAAAAGAAGTCAGAAAACTTATTACAGGCAGCATTAGACTGGAGTTCAGGTGGTAATGTCATAGGAGGGTTTGTGAGCCTGTCAACTGTTGCAAATAAAGCTCGAGCATTGTTAATGTTTTTGTTTATGACATCTGCAAAGAAAGCCTCCCTTGCATGTTTTAGTGTTAAGTGATAGTTGCATAGTCTTTCTTTATAGATGTCATGATGAACATGAAGTTGAGTTTTACGCCATTTTCGTTCTGCCCTGCGGCAGAGTTGTCTTGCAGATCGAACTGTTTGTGCATTTCTCCATGGAGATTTCTTCCTACCAGTCACAACCTTTACTTTAATTGGGGCAATGGAATCAATGATATATAAAACTTTAGACTGAAAATCATCTACCATCTACCAACTTATCCACATCATCACATTTCGGTTTGGGGTTGTAACATCACAAAATGCCGGAGAAGTTCAAAAGGCTTTGGAGTCTCGAAACAATGAAACTGGTAGTTTTAATTTCCCTTTATTAGCTTCGCCAGCGACTGCAGGAAACATAATTATCGTCATCACAGTTTTGTTCACTTGAAATCAGGCATCATGCGACGAGATAAATGAGTCTCTTTAGCGAAAGGGCAGACTCCCCTCCTGCAAAACAGCAAATAATTAATGGCGGGCTTTTTTATAACCTGTAAGTGGGTAGGGAGGGGGGAGTGGCGGGGTGGCGGATGTAGGCTTTAATCATAAAAACATAAAAAGTTGAGACATTCCCTAATGACTGCTCAGGAATATGACATCAGCAGGTACAGTGTGTGTTATGACATTCAGAATGTTTTCACTTCCTGCCTTTAAAAGATTGCTTCTTGCGTTGAAGGTTAACTTGGTGCCGCCACCTGCTGTGGTTCTGCTGGTTGTTGTCGTGGCCTGTCAAGTCCCAACTTCTCAAGAGCACCTGTCGGATCGGTGTGTCTTCCAGTACGATGCATTCCTGTGAGTTCGGAATAATAAAAGACCTAATATTTAACCATCCTAGTCCCTATTAATTTACCTTCTGGGAGAAGCTGAACACTCAATTTGTGGGTTTGTTTTTTTTTCCAGGCCTTTTAACATGAACTGGGGTTGAGGGAAGCCAACTTGTGTCAGAGAACTTTAATAGGAGGCTGCCATCTTGTGTTGGAAGAGGGTAAATGCAATCCTTGTGTCAGAAATAGAAATGGTAATTACATCAGTGATTTTAGGGGCATGTTATCTCTTAAAGTTAAAGAACATTCGCTGTTTTTTGATTCTATGTCAGAAAAATATTTTTTAAGAAGTAGCCATCAGTTGGTAAGAACAGTTCTTGTTCAAACAAGCAGACAGCCATTACAGCCATTGACCGCTAGATGGAGACATTAATGCATTTTTTTTGTGTGTGTGTGTACTACACAGTGAATTGTTTTAGTTTGGGGCCATTTTTTAGATACAGCTGTGTTTTTGGGGATGATTACCTGTTTGTCAGATTTGTTATTTACAAGATGCTAATTTTTTGTTGTTGTTTTTGCATTTTGTGGTGTTGCACCCACAAACCTCATATCAGAACTTTGTGCAGGAGATAAACAGAATGTAGTAAAAGTTGTGAAATTGGAGAAAAATTATAAATCTTTTTTCATTTTTTTTTTTCAAAGAAGTTGAAAATGTTTCTTTCAGATTTACAGATATGCACATCTAGAGAGTGAAAAGTGAGGCCATTTCTTCTTTGTACATGAACAAAACTTTGTGGGTCTTACTCCAAATTCTTGATTTAAATCTGGCCTGGAACAGAAACATTTAACACAGACTTAATTTTTCACAAATAAAACTCCTTTTTTTTTGGATTAAGTGAAAAAATATGTCAGTGGAACTTGTAGTTTTCGTATTATATCAAAAAAATCATTGACTTGGAACAAGCTGATTTATATAGGTGAAAACTTGCTTTTAAGTTATTCTTGTCTTAATTTACATGTACTGGAGGTATTTCCACTAGAAACTAGACAGAAATTCTAGGTAAGATTTTGTGTTTTTGCAGCATGAAAAGCCATAATACATATGTGTTTTGTCATTCCTCCCCTTGGAAGGACTATTTTATCAACAAATGCTACGTTGTGAAGATCCACTGCTGCTTATGGGGCCCAAAGCCCGGGCCCCAAAAGAAGAATCTCTGTTTTGGGTTATGTGTGAAGTTCAGGATGAAGGTTTGAATTGAGTTTAGGATCAGGCTGGTAATGGGAATGGTTAGGTGGAGGGTTGGACAATAGAATCACGTAAAGACAGTAACAAAGTTAGCCTTCTATCACCTGAAAAAGATTTCCAGGATCTAGAGAAACTCATCCATGCACTTATCTTCAGTCGCAGTGATTACTGTAACAGTATCTTTACAGGTCTGCCTAGAAAAAATCAGACGGCTTCAGTGATCCATAAACTTGATTGATTAAGTGATATAATTAAGTTCATGGATTATAAATAAATGAAAAATATTATGGGAAGTAAATCAAAATTCTTGTGAAGACACACACACACACACACACACACACACACACACACACACACACACACACACACACACACACACACACACACACACACACACACACACACACACACTCAATAGCTTCAAGTGAAAGTTTAATACACGCAATAAGAGACCAAATGTGTTTTGCTTATGGGCCCCGCGCCATGAAAAAAAAACAAAAGACTCTCTTTGTCTAATCTAGATGACGTCTGCGTTCTCGACTTGGTGTGCGCTTGGCCCCGCTAATCTTGTTCTCCATCGGCTCCCGGTGTGTGCATAATGAAAACGGGTTTATCGTGATGTTGGCCTCGGGGTGACGGCGACTTTCTCCGTCGCTGCAGAGGACGAGGTGAAAGCCGGCGAGACCACGTGACCCGGGGTGGGTGAGGCAGGAAGGTGAGGAGGGGTGTGTGTGTGTGTGTGTGTGTGTGTGTGTGTGTGTGTGTGTGTGTGTGTGGGAGGGGGGAGTCTCCCAGCAGCCATAGGTGCCATCAGTGTCCGGAGTGCGAACAATAACCGAGAGAGAGTAAAAACGAAGAGTTCAATTGGAAAGCGATTAAAATGAATGGAAGCTCGGACCAGATAAGGCACATCCCATTTCCTCATCTATTTAACATTCATTGAATTGAATAATCCGGCCTTATTATCGTAAATAGTCTGCATATTTACCCTGAATATGCTAATTTATGTTTGCTGCGAGCGCTCGGCGACTTAATAATTTTTTCATCAATATATGCATATCTCCGGCTTCCTACTATAGCTATCTCGAGAGAGGAAATGGAGGGAGAGGGAGAGGGAGAGAGAGAGAGAGAGAGAGAGAGAAACCTGGAGACACAGTCATGTGCTGCTCTTTGAGTCTGTGACTTCTCTATTCTCCCCCCTCCTTTTATTATTATTTTTATTTTTTTTTTTAATGTTTTGCACTTTGCCCAGGGCCAACCCAGTTACATTTCAATCAAAAGATTCATTGTAAAGTCATTATCCCAAACTAGGCTCTGATAATTGGCTGTCGTTTTTGCATAGTGGCGGCGGGCTGCCTCCGGGCCAAATGACTGTGGCCTTATCGCTCGCTTTTAAGGAAAAATAATAGACAATTTATCATTAATCTTTTCCGGGAAATAATAACAAGTTAAATGTCATTCCCCGTGTCATGCCTTACAAATCAAATTGTGTCGCTCTGGGGCCGAGCCGATCGCTGGCTGACCTATCCTCTTCATTGTGAAGGTAACAGAGAGCACAGAGAAACTATTACCATCAGTCTTCTGCGCTGCATAAATATACATGTAATGCTGGATATAAGGATGTCTCCCCTTTGTGAGCCTGTTGGGGCTTTAGCTCCTAGTGATTGAGTGGTTCCTTTTACTCCTTAGAATCGCTTGTCCCCCGTGTTCCCCAGTTACAGTTTTCAATTAGGTTATTGTTCCTCAAAACCATCCCTAATGCGAAGCAACGCATTTGAACTACATTTTGGGCCTACGGAGAACTTTGATTGCTTTATTTGCAGCAATATTCTGTTTTTTTTCCCGATGAAAGTGTGTTTGGTCTCCAGGTGATCACGTCTGTCTGATTCTCATAATCATTCCTACAGTCTGGTCTGCTGCTTTAGGCTTAAATACAACAGATCAATACTAAGTAGTGGATAATGGTGAAATAAATAAACCAGTGTCTCTCAAACCTTGGCCCAGTTGGGTAAAATGTTCTGGCATTAATTATGTTGGAGATATTCAAGACTAACTGTGAGGCTAAAACACACCAGTTTGGAAACAGTTGGTCAATATTCTACTTGTTTAGAGTCGACCAACAAAAACTTGTTCCAGCTGGTCATTGGATGTCTCCTAACATTGATGATTTTGATGATGGCACTCGACAAAATGTAATAATAAATGAATAAAATAATCTAAAAAAGCAATTTGTCATTTATGTCTAGATTCTCGAATCAGATTTAAGTAGAATAAACCGAATGGTTTTCCAGTTGCCCGCAGCTGGGTTGGGTTTATTGAGCTCCTTACTTTTGTCCTAGCAAAAGTTGCTATTCTTATTTTTCATAAAAAGCTGCGGGGCTCAGTGAGCGAGTGACCCTGATTGTGCCGAGGCTCCTCATCAGCAAACACTGTCAGATGAGCGGCAGAGTGGCCGCTCTCATTCCCATTCGTTCATTGGATTAGGCCGCAGAGCCGAGACGAGGCGAAACGACTCGCTCGGCATTCAAAGGCAACTGTGGCCCAATGAGAGCCTGTTTGAACAGGGATCAATTATCAATCAGTCTATAGGCGGGAAGGAGGGATTACCGGAGCCATTCGAGTCGTATCGACAAATAAACCTCTGCGATCCTGTCAATGAATGCAAACGGACGGCCGCCTTTGGCTTTGACACTGGCCACTGCTGAAATTCAGATTAGAGTCCATCTTAGAGGCAGATTGAAGCTGTTTATGTCTGTTCAGGTCATTTCGCAGATAATCCGCTGACTGGACCCCGGTCAGGCCACCACGTCTTCACAGCCTCACGTGGAACTGAGGCTACATCTTAACAAAAACGCAGCAATTCAGAAAAAGTTTTTATATTTTGACTAAATATTTTTGCGCAGAAACCCACAAGTCAAACATTATCAACAACCAGATGTTACTGCTGGCAAAAACCACGACAAAGACAACAGGAAGTAGTAGGACGATGGTTTGTGTTTGATTTCGCAGACAATGTGCAGAGCTCTCACGGCATCACACAGTTCATAAAAAATCATGCATCATTCTAAAGTGTTGAAGTGTTGATTTTATAGACAAAAGGCTTTTTGTTACACAGAATGAGTAACAAAGATATTATTTATGCCATTGCCATTAAACTCACATGTTTATATTTATATTGTCTTTGCATTGACAAACTGACTGTCCTATCACACATGGACAGTCTGGACACAGTAGTAGTCCATATAATATATGCCTCGGTGAAGAATTTGGTAATGTGATATCAGACACTTCTCTGACCAGCAATCATATCATGTGACCAAATGTTTTCTGATGCTAGCTTTGCAAAGTTCAAGAACAAGCTCCGATCCTTAAAAAGACGGATTTGACATGTTATCTTTGTTCGTTTGTGCATCAGTAGTGGCAGTCAGAGTGTCAGTTTGGAGGGCAGGTTGAAGGTTATGGAGCGCCTCAAAGAGCAAACAGTCCTGGTGTAATCCTGACCTTCCCTTTCTCCTGGTTCAGGCAGGAGTTGACCGTGATCGGCTAAGACACACACAGGCTCCCGGGACACGTCTGGGGGGCCCGAAGACGCAGATGGACAGAGGAGATGTCTGTGCAGGAGATGAGATGCATGTGTGCAGATTGGGCAGAATAACTACAGGTTTACTAAGAATGACTACAATGACATTTGATTCAAGCAGCCCAGAGGTTGAAAATTAGCTTTAGTCATCGCTAGCCTGGTAAAAGCTGGTCCCTTGTACTGACAGAGTCTGGATAATCAGCGGTTGAAGAGCGATTACTTTGTGGAGGCCTGGACTCTGTTGAAGTTCAAGACTTCACCCAATTGCTTGTGTTTGCCCCCAGTTTACTCCAGTTTAACGTGACGAAGCTTACTGGAAATTGCCTGCGTTGTAAACAATCGTCCTCTGACCAGTTCTCCTGTTAGCTGATTGGCTCGGTTGAAATTGTACCGTTGAAATCCATTGCAATGGGAGAAATCCCAGACGGAGAACCGCAGAGACATTGAAATTGAGTGGAATTGCAACTAGGTCCATGCAAAAAACATCTGATTAAAAAAAGCCAACTAATTTTGTTTTTCGTTTACATAACCATTCATTTATTGGGTCTGGGGGGAATATTTGCACCCGTGAACCTTACAGATGTTTCCACATTTCCTTTAACTCAACAAGCATTGTACCACTTTTACCCAATTGTAAGTTGACATTCTGTTGTAACATAATATCAACGAGTCACTTTTAAATTAAACTTTGTAAAGATTACCCAAATACAGATAGACAAATTGTGTGCGGGGAACTTTTACCCATCTCATACTGAGACCTGAGATCAGTGTATGTGTGTGTGTGTGTGTGTGTGTGGGGGGGGGGGGGCGCCTGTGAGGTCATGTCACTTTTCTGCCCTCTTGACCTCTAGGGGGTCAACAAGAGCAGCTTTACAAATCCTGACCTTATGAAAACACTGGTGGAAGGTCCTCATGGGAGTAAAGTGTGCCCAGGCAACTCCAAACAGTAAATTACAGGGAGCCTTCCATGATTTCTTCGTTCCCCTGGGACATAAAACACAGAAACAGAGCAGCCCGTTTCAATTTCAGGGTTTTTTTTTTTTTAGTTGAGTGAAGGGAAAAAGCTGCTCTGTCTCTGCCTGCTCCACGTCTCATTATATCAGCCTTGTTTAGGTTTGCTGGGAAATCACAAACTGAGGTGACAATGAACTTGTTGGTTGTAAATTTGTAAAAAGAACAAAGATTAAAAGAATCATTTGGACTGTTTTCTAAAGTTATAAATGAACAATACAATGAGCAACTTTGTCACTTGTTAAAAAAAAAACAGTATAAATTAAATGCTTGAAAAGATAGTTGGAGTGTCGCGATACAACTTTTTCACTTCCGATATGATACCAATATTACACCTTTGAGTCCTGGCCGATACTGATATCAACCCAATATAATATCACTCATACATAAAAGGCTGAATCCAGTGAAATTACTCAAACAGAGAACAATAGTCAACAATAATAGGTGTAGAAACAACTGACCCATTAATTAATCAATGGGTCTGCAATATACAGACAGCATGCAATTTCACATTCAGCCAAACTGGTTACCGCGGACACTAAATGCAGGCCGGCGAGACACGATGCTGACCAACATGTACGATTCATTTGTCCTCCACCACTTTTCTTTTTTAGAATTGAGGATTGTGGAAGTCATTAGCAACATGCAAACGACATCTGTTTAGAGTCTAGACAGATGTTGTCTCAAGGTTCGTTTATAAAAAGTGGACGAAATGTTTCGATTAGTGATTCGTTAACAGTTATTGCTTTTGTTTTAATGGTTTTGCTGTTGCTGCATCCGAACGCACCTTCAAAAATACACTTGTTTTTTTGGTATATTTGGATTACACAGGTTTGGCTGTCTGGCATCGACTCAGGGACAAAAGCTCCTGTATGTGTCTTTTTTTTTTTTCCCAGCACTTCACTGGGGTGGAGGAGCCCCCACTGGGAACAGATTAGCCTCTTCATGGGAGAGCGTGACGGATGGAGAGGAAGTATCAGAGGACGACAAACACAAGGACAAATCATCAGGCTGACTCTTAATATTCACTACAGACATACAGGCAGCAAGGGGAGGGCTTCCTACAACCTGCAGTGCCATCGCTTGTTTTCCCCTCATTTTCACCTTTGGTAAGACAAAATGTAAAGAACATTAATAATAATAATGAGAAGAAGAAAAATTCAGGGGGGAAAACTCCTACTAAGCCCGCTGCTAAGATAAAAGCTCCAATTTTAGAAATGAGATTTTTTTTTTTTTTTGTTATTAAGTACAAACATGGTAAAAGCAGCCATCTGAACTAAATTGACAATTTACATTTATAGAAAAAAAAAACTGACGACATGTGCGTAAAAACATTTTAATTTAAATCTGAAAAATAGTCAGTGACAAAATAGATTTTTTTTTTTTACTTAATATAATCAGCTTCAAAATAAACAACGTAATAAATCAATTTTACCATAAGTTTTTTCTTCTCCTAAATAATTTTTTTCGCAAAACATAACTTTGGCTATTACCTTAGGAAGGTGACGATATTGAAAGGACGAATATATATATATATATATATATATATATATATATATATATATATATATATATATATATATATATATTAAACTTGTGATTTGGTTCAGATTTAATTTCGCCACCAACAGATGGCGCCAGAGTACAAACCTACCTGCACTGTCAACACACGAACAACGCTTGAAAATGAATTTCCACAAAGAAGCGCGTCGTTTGCGTCCCTCTTTTTGCAGCACAAAACTCCCCTCGTCGAGCCCTGCTGCGTTTCTCTATCTGTTGAACGGCACTTGAACCGCAAATAAGAGAGCAGCGTTGGCGTTTCTGTCTGCAACCTTTGACCTCTCCTTACTGAGTGACTGACAGCTGCCGGCGGCTCTTTCCCACACGGCCCTCAGCCGCAGTTTAGCGGATAATTAAAATATAAATCGGACAAAGACCACTAAGCCTCCCGGTTGAGCGCTATAAAGGCCGAGCTGGTAAACCAACACCTTCATGTGGACGACGCAAAGAAAAACACCGAGCTCTACGCCAGCTGTTCAACATGGCCGACCCGGTGTGTTCACGGCCCTCACTCCGCGCTGCTCTGCGTTCAGGTGAAGTGGGGAATTCGACGTTTGCCATATTACGCGTTTTATTCGCCCTGAAAAAAAAAAAAAAAAAAAAGAAAAAAAAAGACTGAAAGCCCACAGTTACTTTCATCCTGATGATTTATGTAATAAGCTTCCATTTTCCCCTCTACATTTATTCAAAGTGGACTTTTGGAAATAATATTGTCTCTCCACACATGATGAAAAAGAAACTGTCCAAGATTCACACCAGTTCATACCAACATGTCAGCTCCAGATGCTGCATCACTCCTAAGCTAATCTGTTTGCGCATCGTTAGCCATCTGTGCTTAGCTTATGTCAGACCAGTTTTATTTTGGCTATTAAACTAAACTAAAATTATTTCAATTTTCAAATGCAGACGGGGTATTTAACAGCGCCGTATTACTTTGACTATTTGCCAAAAAACACAGAATTTGCAGTAAACAAGTTAACATTTTAATATTTTATATCTCTCCAACAGTGGCACCAGAAAGACATTAATTTATTATTTGTTTACCAACTATAAAAGTAATATAGAAATCTTTTTCACATGTGTAATAGAATTTGGTTTGTATTATTATGTTATTTTAAACATATATTTATACGTTATCCTGTTAGCATGGTGCTCTTGAGGGCCCCCTTGTGTTAAGGAGGCCCTACGCAGCCGTTTGCTTCAGGCAATTCCGCCTGAACAAGAAACACTAAATTCTTCTTTTCATGTTTGATCAGTCTTCAAGTGTTTTTTTCTCTGCAGAATCCACATTTATTGATCCTTGGTTACCATGGAGTCTAAATGGAGGTCGGCGAGAGACGAGGAACCCCGTTTAGCTCAGGCTAGTTCGTCTGGGTCTTCTGTGATGTTGGTTGTGTGGTCACAGCTGTTCTGGTGTCCATCAGTCTGGGCCGGTCCCGGTGTCACTCACCAAAGGAGCACGCGGCATTTCATTACGTTCATCAGTGGGGAAGAAATGAGCCCTGCTTAGGTTTCTAATTACTCACTTTAAACTCTAAGTAGGCCATTTGCACTCTTGTGCTTGAACTGGATCCACCTCGGGCCTTGTCTGCGTGTTTCTCTTGTGTGTGTGTGTGTGTGTGTGTGTGTGTGTGTGTGTGTGTGTGTGTGTGTGTGTGTGTGTGGCAGCTGGTGGTCTTTGCGTTGTTTATACGCGCGCGCCTGCATTCGATCTCAGCATCTCGCGCCCGGATTAGCCGTAGTTATGTAACAGCTGTCGGTGTCAGGGTCTGATGTGATGCGCGAGAGTCATCAGCGCGTGATTGGCAGCTCCGCCTCGACAACAGTTGAAGCGTCTCAGTTTGATGAAGCCAAGAGATCAGGCCTGATCTCTCTCTGATGCCTTCACGACCGCCGGAGATAAAATCTCTGCTAGATTAGATTACTTTCTGACAAAGAACCGCTAAATATTTCAAGCATTCGTGTAAGGTTTTGGAATTTGGTGATTATGAGGATCCAAACAGCCACAAGATCTCCAAACTAACTTGGGCCAAAAAAAAACTTTCAATAAATTAGAATATACGTCCTAATGAGTTTTGTCAGATTGAGAGTACCTTTTGAAGGTAAAAACCTTTAAACCCCTTTCATTAAGCCCACATTTCTGTTTTTGAAGTTTTCTTTTTATTTGACATAATATTCTCATTTTAAATGTCGTGTTTTCATCAGCTATTAGCAGTTTAATTGTAGTAAGTCAATTACATATGTTATGTTTTTTGTTTTATTGGACTACGGATGGGAATGAGCATTTTTGGTAAATCTGGTGCATTGACGGAAGCATTGGACATTCATTAAAATAAAATAAATCGACAAAAACCAATCTGTCAATCAATAAAACAACAGCAGCGCCAACAATTAATATTTAGCTTTTCAAAGTTTTCAAATAACTTTTCTGCTTTGTATGCATTTGAGAATAAAAATATTTTCAAATCTGTGCAGAAATGTTTATGACTCCAAATTACTGGTCAACAATCCATAATCATGTATCATATAGTGGAGTCTTGTTTTTTTTTAGTTTCTGAAAAGAAACTAACTAAAGAAACTAAAACTGCCATTCTGCTGAACATGCTTGTTTGTGTCATGATTGAATTTTAACGCCTGATATGCAATGTGTGGTCACACACGTATTAGTTTCAAGGAGTCGAAAAGACGCAAAAAACCCCCCAAACGATTTCAGTGCAAGTGTCTGAAAGTTTTCTCTTCTTGCCGCCACTCCGCATGGAAACCATCGGCCATTCTGCAAATAATGATTTCAATTTTAATTTGCTGGATGAATCCGCCGGCACTTCAGAGCATCGTGGCGTTCCTCTGATGAAGTCCTTCCGTGGAAAAAAACGTGTTCTCTATTTAAATCAGAAATACTCTAATTTTTTAGTTTATAGTGACACACCAAAATTAAGCAAGGTTGCATTTTCATGTAAAAATGTGTTTGTGTTGAATTTATTTATTTAACTAAAAAAATAATAAATAAATGTTTAAAAAAAAGCAATATTGCATAACATAAGAAAAAAAAATGAACCTGCAAATAAATATGATTACAAATAATTAACTCATTTAATTTTGCCTGCAGCAAAACGCGCTTGTTCAAACTTGCATAAATGCTGACCTGGGGTCAGCCTGTTCGTTGCCCCGCAGGGTTTGATTTTAAATTTCGCCCAGAAGAGGGCGCTATAGGCTGCAACTCCAAACCGTTTTATCCCCCCCCCCTCATCATTTGTGCAAAGTGTTTTTTTTTTGTTTTTTTTTCCAACTTTCCCATCGAGCCTCTTTGTCCCAATCCCTCATGCAAAGCAGCAGATTTTCGCCGTTTTGATTTGCATGAATAGCAGAACTGATGCAGCTGAGGTCATAGGCGAGTCAAAGCCTTTGCGTCGCAGCCTGTGACCTGCAGATCGAGCATTAACTCGCATTCAGATGACACTTGTTTAATGTTTGACCTCTTTCATTTCAAACATGAAGCGTTTTTGACCTTTAATGCTCTTCAAAGAAGGTCTAACTAAAGTTCTACTTCCTGACGAAACATTCAGATTCATTCTGTCCCAAGCTGCTTTGCTCTTTGCTGCTCTGCCAGAATCCCATCTTTTCATCTTGGCAACGCTATGTTTTTTTTTTTTCTCTCAATTCCATCTTCCAAAAAGTAATTATCTCCAGATTTTTCCAATTTTTAATCCATAATTATGTTCAGTCAACTCAAGGGGAAAAAAAGCCCGATTAAGGTTATTTTTGTTCCCCTATTTAAACAGGCATTTCTAACAAACCCCAAACTTATTTATTCCCAAACCTAATTACTGCCATGACGATTAACTTCAGTCCCATGCCTGGTATCTAAAATGATTTGACCACAGTGGACAAATTGTTTTTTTTTTTTTTCCTTTTCTTTCTGTGCAGCAGTAATAAGTTTAAATGTCTACCAGTGAAAAGGTCATTTATTATCTTCCCCGGTGTTCTACAATCGCTTTTCTACTTATTTTCAGCACCTCGCATGCAACTGCTGGACCCAAACATTGGGATTCCACTTTTTTGATAGAGTTAGAATCCAAAATTTTTTATTTTTTTTTGGCATTTAGAAAGTATCATTCAAGAATGAACATTTTCAGCCTCTCTTTTTTTTTCATGTCAGATGCCACTGAGATGTATTAAGTGGACCGTCTGCCTCTGTTTTTGTGACTGACTTTGTTTATCCAGATTTTATTTGAGTGGAAGAACTCAAGTGGCTCTGTCAAAACATCACAAAGAAATCCCCGTAGTGGAACAAAAACTTTCCTGTTAACCATAAATCGGTGTAATAATCTGTATGTGGGTAGGAGTTATGATTGTAGCGTTTTGCCATGTTGGAATTAAGAACAGTGTGTTTCAATACACTGTGTTTGTATCAGGACGTTTTGTGACAGCAGAATATGGACACCATGTCAGTATCAGTGTCGTGTCGATTCTTAATTTTTTGTTCTGTTTTGAAATGATACCTTTTTTGTTTTTGCTGTTGCAGTTTCTCAACTCTACCTACAAAAAGAAAAAAGATTTAGTTTTGCTGTGCTCTCAAAAGATCATTTTTTTAATGCTTTGTTTATTTAGGAAAAAGGAAAACAAATCATGTTAATATGTAATTGAAGAACTTTTCAGGTACTTATAAAGCTTGTCCAAAGGAAATTTTTATTTTTTATTTTTTAATAAAACCACCTAAGACGTCAGACATTTAATCATACATCAAACATGAGAAAAAAGTATCGGTATCAGTATTGGTATCGGCGATATGAGCGGTGTATCAGATCGACAGTGAAATATGCAGCATCGAAATAAGTAAGGCTTAATTTTAAAAGGAATAGAAAATGATTCATATATATATATATATATATATATATATATATATATATATATATATATATATATATATATATATATATATATATATATATATATATATACACACACGCATGTGTCTCGGGTAGAAGCCCCCTGTTTGGAATACTCTGGATTTATCCCACCCTGGAATCTCATGTAATTTCCTGAATTTTAATTGGTTGGTGAAAGAGGAAGTCACCCAGGGCATTATTCATGCAGGAAACATCCACTGGCAAACGAGTGGAAAACCTGCTGAAGACGTGGCCGTCCAGCACTGTTTTTGTGGAAGCCAGACTATCAACACCAGCATTGATTAGTCCAAACAGACAAAAATACTAGAAGCCACTCCTGAAAATATCATTTTTAACACTTCTTTTTGCTCATCAGCTCACTCTTAAGATATGAGATAAGCATCAGTAATCTTTTGTTATTTTCACTGTCATATGAACTGTTACGCCCAATTCGACTCAGCAGGATAATCAGTAGCCAGAAGGTGAGTCATGTATCTGGAACTGCTTTTCCTGGATGTTTCTCAGTGTGACATTTTAACCTTACAGATGTAAGGTCAACATCTGTAATGTTAATCTTAAGAAACCAAACGTGTTTAGCCGTTCATGCAGGGGACAAAAAAAACCCTAAACATGCAATCAGAGCTACGTTTTTCAGTAAAAACATCAAACCTTCTCAGAGTTCTCAGTTCTTCATGTTCAGTAAAAAACCAACACTGATGTTTGCCATGACGCCTTTCAGTACCAAACAAACTTGGATGCATGGACAATGATAGAAAGACAACAGAAGGAAGGACACGATGCGAGCATAACGAGACACAGACTTTATTTTCAGAATAAAGACTTAAAATACAAAGAATCTTTTTAAACTTCTATTGTTATCCAGACCCGGGAAACTCAGAGATCAAGCCCCAGTCTGTGTGAGAATCCTGGCTCTAGGAGTTTAGACCGATATGTCCGTAGCTGGAACTGCAACAACAGGTGATTTTATTTTATTTTTTTACAGTATCGACTGAAGGGAGCTAAATAAAGATAAAGATGCGGTGCTGCAAACATTTTTTTAAAACCATGTACAATTTCCCTTTCACTTTAAAAATCAGGCACTAAAATCCCAATAAATCACATGAAGGTCAGTGGTACGACTGCAACAAAAATAATATGTAAGTATGGAAGTATAAAAAAGAATCTGCCTCAACATTGTAAGTGAAGTCATGCAGTCATTCAGCTTGAATCAGATGCTATCTCATCTTTCCTAAGATAAACGCCCTAAATGTTTTAAGTCGTTATAAGAACAAAAGGAGCTTTGTGGGGTTTTTTTTTTTTTGTTTTTTGTTTTTTGTTTTTTTAATACGACAAACTAAAATACTAAGCATGTTGCTTCCTGCTTTGATAGAAAATGAAAGTTGATCCACATGCTGGAGCTACAAACTGGGAACTGACAGAACTACGTTATACTAAAGCCTTATTGCAAAATAGATCAGATTCCTTTTCTCTGAAACTTCTACACTTAGAGCTCCATAATTGGAAAGTAAAACAATAAAAAAAAATAAATAAAACATCAACATAAAGCTTTGGCCATAAAGTTGATCATGATTCAAGAATTCATATGCTAGATGTTCGTACAATGTGATTGGATCCATCTTTGCTACAATCTGTTGACTGGACAGTCGGTACTTTGGGCTGGAGTCTCACCAGAGACTGAAGTCCAAGGATTTGTCTTCAGACCGCTGAGACGAACGACTGTTTGACACCGCTGGTGTTCGGCTCTTCAGAAAAAAAAACTGAGTATAATCCATTTTGGAATAAGGTTGTGCCATCAAACTTGGAGGCGGGGGACGAACTAAGCACCAATTTATCCAGTGAAAAAACTGCGCTCTTAGATAGCTCAAGTCAGCTCAACAACGGATCTTTTAACCTTGTTAGAAAAACAGTCGGTGGTAATTCATCCCGAAACAACTCGGTGACACATCCTCGCATCGCCCTGCGTCGTACGAGGCCTCGCGCTGCCGCAGGGGGAGACAGGCTGAAGCTGCCAAGTCAGCTGGGAACTCCTTCACCATGACAGCTGGTGTGAGGCAAACAGGCTCTCAGAGGTGAAGAGGGGCAGGAGTGGGGGGCGGCGGGGGAAGAACAAAAACAAAACCTCGAAGGAGGCCAAGAAGATTAGCGACACACACATCCCCATACAAATAAATACTTGTTGGCTAAACACGGATCATTTTGCAAGTTCTTGTCGGTCCCACGATTCTAAGAGCTCGGAGGGTTTTGTCATGGAGATGCGGTTTTCTTGTCAACACACACTAAATATATTTATTAGGCATGTTATCATCGGTGAGGTGAGAAAAGATTTCTTACCTTTCACTGTGTGCAGAGCTGGTTTGTACCATTGATGTTGCCACTGGTGGCAGATGGTGGCAGGGGCATCCAATGGCAACCTGAAGATGTTTTCTACTGCTTTAAAGGGGCAGAATTGTGTAGTTTCAAGAGACATATATAGCACAATTAACTAATTGTTACCTTCAGTTTTTATAGAAATACTACATATATATCAAGTACGAGTTGAAAGAAATTGGAATTTGCAATTTAATGCCTTGAAATTGGGCGTCTGTTTCTTTAAGAAATTCCGCCTTCAGGAAATCACCACAACATGGCTCCTCTCTTAACCCTTGCACGTTTCTACCAGCGTTGCACTGAAAAGTAGCTTGTATAATATGTAATGAGCTCTGCTGATGCGTTCCGCCAGGTGTCTGCTAACTGCTTCTGGCTAGTCTGAAGGAGCTCAGTCAATACAGCTTATCCTCTATTGACTGAGCTCCTTCAGACTAGCCAGAAGACTTGGTATCTTCAATCTGATACCAAGTCAATACAGCATCCTGTATTGACTTGGTATCAGATTGAAGATTAAAATTGCCAGTTTGGCACAGCCCTACTTAAAGGTGTTGTGGTAAGTATCGTTTTGAACTAGGGCTGAAACGACTCATCAAATTAATTTTTATGACTCGTCAACTAATTTAGTAATGATTAATCGCTAACTGCAGTGTCAATTACAGACTCAAATGGTCATATAATAGTATACAGACTAAAAAAAAGAGCATTTTCTAATAAACTAATTTATTCGGTGCAGTAACTGGGCCACAACTGTACGAAATTAAACAAAAAATAAAAAGACCTTTGTCTGTAAATATGTTTTATCCAAAACTCCTCAAGTGGGATAGTTTTAGCAATGGAATGTTTGAAAAGGGAATTGTTTTGTTTGGTTGCATCTTCTGATATACAAAAAATTGTAAAATTATGCAAACTCTTTTGACTGTGGTCCTTTTTTTAATTTTTTAATCTGATTATTCGTCACAATAATGATAGAATAATCGATTACAAAAGCAAACATTAGTTTAGTTACAACGCTATTTTTGACACATTATGTAATAGAGAGAATTTGTGTTCACTTCAAATTTAGTCAGCTAGTTCTGGTTGCCTTTGTAACTCCAAGGTTTCTTTTTTTTTTTTTTTAAAGAGGCTTTCTTCTTTTTTCCGGATGCGTGACATGTTTTTACTTTCTAAGTGCTAATTTTGTGCAATAACGGAGCCAAAGGAAGAAACCTCACATCCGGCGTTCCAGCGCACGGGCGTGTTTTAGGTTTGTGTAGTGGTCTGTGTGCTCGCGCGCTCGCAGTCAGCCATGTGCCGAGGAGCTGCTGCTCGGACTTCCTCGTCCTGCAGACGGAGGATGGAGGAGGCGTGACGTCGCCGTCCGCAGACGGGCCCATACGGCGAGGCGGGGGGGGAGCGAGGCGGGGACGTACGCTGCCTGCTGCCGCAGAGCACACGGAGCGGCGGCCGAGGCTCAAAACAAACCCAGGCAACTTCTCGGGGGAGGGGGCACGGAGGGCGAAGGCGGCCATAACAACAATAGTAACAATGCGGCACCGCCCGCGGACCCCGGCGCTGATGTGACCGCGTGCCCGCTCGGAGCAGCTGGGAGGAAGCGGCGAACGGACGGACGGACGGAGGGAGGGACGCCACCTCCTCTACTACCGCGGTGCGCGCGCTCGGTCTCTGTCTGGAAAGGCGGGGGACATGTCCTCACTAACCGTGGAGGAGGACCAGAGGTGGGTACCGACGCACGTCCAGGTGACGGTGCTCAAAGGCAGGGGCTTGCGGGGCAAGGGCAAACACGGCACCAGCGATGTGTACACCATCATCCAGCTGGGGAAGGAGAAGTACTCCACCGGCGTGGCGGAGAAGACCACCGAGCCCGAGTGGAGGGAGGAGTGCTCGTTCGAGCTGCAGCCCGGCGTGCTGGAGAACGCCGAGCGGAGCGGATACCCGGCCGGGAGCAACGAGCTCGTCCTGACCGTGATGCACCGGGCGCTGATAGGACTGGACGTGTTCCTCGGTCAGGCTGTGATTCAGCTGGATAAACTGTTTCACGAGAGCAGATACGTCAAAAACGAGTAAGTTCAACTGAGAAGTATGTCATAGTTGTCTGTGTGCAGCAGCTAATGTGCTTCTTCTTCTTCTTCTGTATTTTTTTTTCTGCTCTCTGAGTCTATCGGGGTGTTTGTTTCTTTCCCACTCTGCTCTTTTTTCTTCTTCACCGGCTGCAATAGTTTGTTGTGGGACATAAACACAGCTGTCAAATCTCCCGATGCTGCACCAGGGCCCTGCAGACACACCCTCCCTCCTCTCAGATACACAAAACCAACTCTGAGGACATCCACCCCTTCCTCTCTCAGGCCTCCCCAAAAACTTCTAGAAACATCAACCCCTTCCAGAAAGATATTGGAGGGTTCTTCAAAAATGTTTGCCTCCCAGGAGCAGAGCCATGTGGAGAGCATGCAGGAAGGGGATTAATGCTTGTCCCAAATCCAGGGATTAACTCAGAGTTTCATGACTCCAAAGCTACAAGGTATTTTTATCATAACATGACATGTTAAGGAGGGATGGATGGATGGATGGACAGTTGGTGTGCAGTTCCTTCCAAAAGCATGCAACATATTTTTACAGTATTTATTTTGGACTTTGTAAGATAGATGAAGAAGTGCCTAAGCAGGCCTTCCAGGATATTATCTTTGTGTGTGTGTGTGTGTGTGTGTGTGATTCTTGTGGTTTAAAATGACTGATTTTGTGGCAACTTTAAAAAAAAAAAACGTTTAGTTTTTGCCATAACGTTGCCTTACAAAAAAGTTTCAATGACTTGCAAGAAAAATACAGTATTTTAAGATTTAATGTGTTAAATAACATTTTCAAGTACCGACTTGAAATCGTACAATTATGTCCCGAGGAAAAGATGAACTAGGTCAGTCGAGCTAACTTGAACTGGAAACACAGTAAATCCTACAGAAGCTCTAAGAAAATAAACAAAGGGGAAACGTTACACTGAGGAACAGCATAAAACTGGAAGTTAAATTAGAAGGTGGCTGCTGGGAATGGACTCAAAATTCAGCCGAGTTGCAGCGATTGGTCAGAAAAGAAGGAAGCACGGGTTAGCCTTGAGGTTATTGGTCAGATATTGGTCAAAACTTGCAAGTTGAACTCGCAGTCGGTTCTGCGAAAGCCTCAAAGGTTTGTTGGAAAACATTCACGAACACCAAGGCCAGGAATGAAACTGGAGGAGTTGGAAACCCTGGTCTGGTTAACAAACCGAGCTTGAATGATGAAAACCTGTCACCACATTTCACCATCCCTACGGTGAAACATGGCGGTGAACCGTCATGCTGTGGTGCCTCATCAATGACAGGGAGGTCTGTAAAATACACTGAAATTTGGGTAAAGGTGAATACAAATTTTTTTTTAAACCAACCAACATCCTGCTTTCAACCTTTCCCTCAGTTACAGCCACGAATTTGAGCTGAAAGGGGAACCAGCCGCTCTCCTCCTGGTGACCCTGTGGTGGCCAGTCGCTTCAAGGTCAGATTGACACAGTCGGCGACGATGATGTGTCAGCAGGTTCGCTGTCTTGGTAGTCAGTGTCTCAATGATTGATTCGATCGTTAGCGACGCTTCTCACAGCCAGTTTATCCATGCTAATTACAAACAAGACGGAACAAAAAAATAAATAAATCAGGGGTTGGTGAAAAAACATTGAACAGAAGGTACAAGCTGATCCAGGAGTTATGATTGGTTCTCTTAGGGGTGTCCCAATAGAATGCTTTCACTTCCGATACAATACAGATATTGCAGCTTCGCGCATTAGCCGATACCGATATTGATCCGATACAATATCCGCACAAATAATACATACTTGTGTCACTTATTTTGTAATGTGGAATAGTAGAAAATGCCGAGGTCTAAATCTTGGCGCACGGTGCTTACATCTGAGATTTTAAGATGCAAGCTGATATAATCTGATGCTTGTTTTCTGGCAGATATCATAGCGATATCCAATATCAATATCAGGGCAGCCCGGCACTCTTTATAAAATGTATCAGGAATATTGTTGAGGATAATTTGCGTATCTTTAAAAATTAGATTTGGGTTTAGACTCACCCATCAGAGATACGTGATACCACATATTTTGATATTGATCCGATACCAGCATCGCCGATACCAATACAGATTCTTCTTCTTATTTGATTTTGATATATCATCAAACTTTTTGGTGTTTTGTGCTTTTCCTTTTTGAGTTATTTTATTAAAACAAAGTTTATAGGTGTCCATAAAATACTTCACACATACTATCATGATAAACAGAAACAACGGAAAAACATCTGTGTCCACTGTTGTCTCAACAAAACAGTATGGCGCAAAAAAATTTGAATTTGAGACCAAAATATTCTTTTTAGTAAGATAACATATGGGTAAGAGATAGATTTTAAAGACTATTATTCATGATATAATTTTTTTCCGTGCCTCATGCAGGTTGTTCACCAGGCTTATTTCTGGTAGAGTTTTTATGCAAATCAGCCTGCAGCTTTCTGTGTGAAAACGGCAGCCATAAATCCCCCCCAATGGAAGAAAATAATTATAAACACAACAACAGATGGGTGACTGTGACAAGAAATATGTTTGGGTTGAGTTTACTGATGTAGAACAGATTACTGGAAAGGTGGGCGTCGGGTGAATTCCCCTGCAGGGTACAGTAAGAGGAAGTTACCGAGACTCAACCAGATCGCAAATAAATTCAGCTACTTTTCATTTATAATCATCCTCATTACCCAAAATATAATTTCACATATCATCTTTATGTGTGTCACATCAGGAACTAAAATTATTAATTGTGAACCATAGAGAATGTAACTGTGAACCACAAAATGCTAGAGAATATTCTCGCACATGACGGCACAACAAAGTTCGCATCATCACGAAGAAGTGTGCAGTTGTGAAAAGAACGTGAAATGGTGCAAATAAATGTTTGAAACAAGTGATGTGCATTTGCATACCGCCCACACAAAAGTCAATAATACAAAACCACCGTAAGCAGGGGGAGCAGCTGTTCCGGTTTTTGTTTGCTTGTTTGTTTTTTCTTAATTTCTCGCAGATTTTCCTTTGACGATTGCCCGGTATTTAGCTACATCCGTCTTTTTATCATCAACTTCAATCTACTATCTTCCCTGTCAGTGTTGAAGAAATTCTTACCACAGGCATGATGCTGCCATCACCAGGTTTGACAGAAGGGATGATGTGTTCAGGGAGAATAGGTGGGCTTGGTTTTGGCAGAAGGCCCAAAAAGTCACCATGTTTCTGTTTTGCTTTTTTTTTTTTTTTTTTTTTGACTTTCAGTTAAAAAAGTATTTTTCTTGTCACAGTCTTCCAGTACAGAGTGCATGTGTCACTGTTTTCCTATCAACTGATTCTTCCACCTGAGCTGATTCTCTCTGCAGCTCCTCCAGCCACAGTTTTGTCTCATGTAACATTTTCTATTAATTATCACATGAAATTGTATTTAAATACGACACTGTTGGTGGTTATCACGTTACAAAATGTGAAAGAGTCTGACTGGACGATAAATTGATTATTTATATTGCAATAAGCACGCGATCAGTATTGATAAATTATGCATCTAATAGAATTTTCAACATATAGAATATTGATTGAATTGAATATTGATCTGGTCCAGAACCGCACAGCATTCTGGGAGGCAAAAGAAAGGCATCAACTGCTCACCTTCTTACGGCTAACTAAGCAAGGTGGGTGTCATCAGCTATTCGCTCTCTCTTTGGTTACCTAGCAACAACTAGTTGCATATGTTGAGCAGCAGCAGTTTCATGTTTTGCCACTGTGCCTCGTAACTGCTTAAAAATGAAAAACAAAGGCATGGAGTAAAAACTGTAAAGGCCTCGTCATCAGTTTGACAGTATTTTAGATATTTTAAAACAGAAAAAAGAATCAATAATTATCGATATCGACTTGTATATCATGCTCCGTTTTTCAGCATTATCATTCACGCCATGAAGTAGCCATGAACGAAGCTTTGTTCCCTTTGCATCTCTGTCTCAGTCGCTCGGTCGTAGTAAGCACAGCCGTGATGTTGCGTAAGGCTTTAGAAGTGAACATCTGTTTGCTGAGCGAGGCAGAATGTGTGTGTCCGTGTGTTATGTGCATCCAGATAAATCCCTGGCCAACGACTGAGGGCCTTTCAGTACCTATGGCCTTAGGGGGAGAAATACACCCTAATAGACAATATGGGTTATATAAGCATGTGACCTAAAACATCAAATGTAGGTCTGAATTTATAAAACCTTTATAAGTATAAGATTAACTCTAGCAATCATTGGATTGAAAGCATCTCTGTTCCTCTCAGTCCCACTAAGTTGTATTCTTGAAACCAAAAGTGGATGATTTGGATCACAAATCTCTTTTTTTTTTTCTTTTTTTTTTCTTTTCTTTTTTTTTTTCTCAGCTCCTCTGGATTAAATAAGAAATTGGAAAATAATCTAGAGCCTGAAATATTTAATCAATACTCTCGGTTTTGAGAGTATTGATTAAGTAGGCCAAGTAAGTTTCATTATGAGTGGAATAGTTCATAGAAAAGGGAAAAAAACAATCAAATCTCTTGTTTCAGAGAAGGCATCGTTTCATTTGGAAAGTGGTGGATTTATACGAATAAATGAAGCTGTCCCATGTTAAAAAACGGTTGTCATTGGTAACCTGATGCAGCACAAATACTGAAGAAAAATGATGTAACAGATTTTTCATTAAAGAGAGAAAAACTGAGTAACTGTGTCCCCTTGGAAAGACATTGAATGTTGAAAGCAGCTGGACGAGGAAAGCAGACTTTACCTTGAAAAAAAGTGTCAAAAAGTTTTAATATATCAGTTAGAAACTGAACCGAGCTACCCTAGCCTAGATCTTTTTGAGCCATTTCACCTCGAGAATCCACATGAACAAAAAAATACATGGACTTTAAGGAGACTAAATCAATTTAACCTACTTCATTTTTGTGCGGCTATCGCTTTGGGAACCCCATCAAACACAGTCTGTGTCATCTTGTTCTGCTTTTAGCCAGCAGTAAGTTTGTTTGTTTTTTTTTTCCCACTATTTTCAGCTGTGCTATTTGGACAGCTTTATTTTTTCAAAGTTAAAAATAACAAATTGGCGACTGTTGTTTGAGAATACCCAACCATAATCAATATTTTCTCGTCTCATCAAAAGAAACAAATGTACTTGTAATCATAGAAACCGTGACCTCAGTTTGTACACTGGTTTTAACCCTTAAACTTCTTTGAACCATGTGTGTATGTTTTTTGTTGTTGTTTTTTTTTTAACAGATAATTCATAATGTTTGGGCCTCGCTGGTCTTAAAGAGACAGGAACGCAGCAGTAACTTCCTGCTGCATGGAATCCTGTAGCACATTTGAACATATGAAAACATTGGCACCTCTTCTAGCAAACACACTAAATAAAACGGTCTAAATTATTGTAATATGGGGTATGTACATCTTTGCTACTTTCTTTTATTTATGAGACTGATACTTATATTTTCCAGGTTTCTGTGCACAGCACAGCAGAAAAAATAGAAGAATAATTTTTCTTCAGTCGAATCTCTTTAATAGCTTCCTAATAATCCCGCAAATAATGCCTGAAAGGAAATCACCCTGCAGTTTATTGGGCTTTCCTGGTTATCACCTCATAAATCTCCCTTTTTACTTTTTTTTATTTCTTTATTTTTAATGAAGCTAATCAGTCTTGAACAAACGATTCCACAAGGAAATTTCTGCGTGCTATTAAATCCGACACCTCATTTAGGAACTACGTTTGCTAAACACTTTTAGATATGTCGTCGTTAGCAACAAATTGCCACAGGTGTTCATGCATTTTGACCTAAACTCCAAAAATTAATTTCACTCCTGAACCTTGTTGCTGCTTTTGTGTCGTTTTGCGTCCACTTTGTAGCGTTTTATTTCAGTAGGCCGAACAAATGTGATACTTTACTGATAATTCATGTGAACATGACGTTTTTCAGAAGATGGGACCTCGAACGATTCCAAGTAGATCCTTTCACCTGACAGCGGTTTATTTATTGCAACCTTCTGTATGCACATAAAGTAATTTTACTTTATTCAGATTTTTACCAGTGAGCATTTGTTTATTTTAACTTTGTTAAAACTTCATTCACAATCAATATCTTAGCTTACCAACTAGCTTACAGCTATTTCTGTTTCTTGCCAATATATAAGCAATTTATAGGTAAGATTGAATCAAATTATTTTAAAATGACATGTATTTATTAAACTAAACCCTCACACCTTGGTGGTAAAATGTTGACATCAACCGTGACCATAGAGTTAGTTAGTTAGGTAGGTAGGTAGCTGGTAGCTAGTGAGCTGTTTATTTGTGTGCCAAACAGGCATTTAAAAAAAAATAAAAAAAATTGCCTATTACATGGTGCACAGCTTCAATAACTGTCTTCTAAACTGAATTATTCGAATGATGCAAGTTTTCTTTTTACATTGACATTCACAGACAAAAGAGGAGCTGTATTAGCAGCTGCAGCTAACACAGCTGCAATAAAGTGGTAAGCTTATGAATCACTAACATACTGGTTTTAGAAAGTTTTGACTGTACACAGTTACTCCAAACTTCATTGGAATGTCCAAAACGAGTCAACAGACGAGCTAGCTTCCCGCTAGCTCCTTAGCAAACTGCACAGAATGAAAACATCGCCTGCCTGGGCAAGACAGGAGATTATTGAAGATATGTGTGGCTGTAGATATGGGTGGAGTCAGAGATAACTTTGGAAACAAGGTTTGAATGTCACGTTGTCAGAAATTGACAGAAAACGGATGGATTGAATGGCGTTAACTTCCTGAACCTATTTAACCTCAAGGCTGTCCTGTAGCTATCCTGTTTGGAACAAAGTATCTGTTGTTAAGAGACGTACAATATTAGAATAGAAATTGTCCCACAGTGGGAAGGTTTTTGTGCAACAGCAGCAAAGTGACGGGGAAAGCAAGTGGATTCACATAAAGATAGGAATATGAAATTTATGAAAACAGAATAAAAAACAAAATTCTGTTCAGTAAGAGTACCTTTTCAACATAAAATAGTGGAGTCATTAAAAATTATGTACTGTAGTCTAAGGGAATGTGTTGGGTTAATTAAATATATATATATATATATATATATATATATATATATATATATATATATACACAAAATGAGTATTTGAGTATTAAAAAGACAAACTATTTTGAGCAGACATCAGTATGTGGAAGAAAAATCTTGACCTTTTTGCAACTGACTTTCTGTCCATATCGACGCCAGTTCCAGAAAAGATAACCATTTAAAGGAATAGCTCTCTGATCCTTAACGGCGGTCTCGCTGTGTGCCCTTTAAATAACGGCGATCGTGTTGGTGCGTGTGAGGTTGTAGGAGGAAAGTTGGAGCTGAGGTCAGAGCTCATCACATCCAGATGTGGAATGTTCTGTGAATCCCATGGTCTGTCTGCTGTTTCTGCTCACGGCGGACGGTCCAAACCCACGTTCCGAGTCCGACCCACAGTCCTCCTTGTGGGCCGGTAAAAAATGTAATTGAGAGTATGCAGTTGGTGACACTAATAAGATAGGCTGATTTAATTACCTTGCTTCTTTTCTAAGGACCAGGATATTTCTTTTCACATCTGGGTAACAGATAAGGGGTTTAGCTGTTATTTTTGTTGAATTAGGTTGAATTGTTGTATTAGGTAAATTTTCTATAACCTGTCTGTAAATGTGATAAGCAATTAATGAATCGCACATTAAATTAAATGTCAATAAGTTCCATTCTGATTAATATTTTTGCAAGGGCAATTTTGTTCACAGACGCTACTTGAATCTGTTTTATGTACAATTTTCCTTTTTATTTATTGTTTTTGGTTGTTTTTGTTTTATCTTAGATATATTTCACACAGACTTCTTGTCCTCTCATCCTCAGTAAATATGTCTTGATAATAAGCCTGGATTTTCATCTCAAGCTGTGTTCATTCATACCAAAAATAATTCGGCTTTTGGAAACATCGATACCAATTTTTGTTTATTGCTCGTATAAGATGGCAAAGACAGGATAAACGTCTGTCATCATATTGTTTTGTTTTTCACACATAATGTTGAAATCCTGTTTAGCTGCTCTCTTCCTCACTCGGTGTGACATCACCTCTGGTCGTAACGTCGTGAAAAACAGGATGAAGAACAAAATTCTGGACAGAAAGGGCATCATTTCACCATAAAACAGCACTTGAACAGTTCCAATAAATCAGCAAATAGGTTAAGATTTTAAAACATCCAATATGAAATCAGTTCTTTGTGCTCTGAAAAGTTAAGTTGGACAAAGCTTTCATTTGTTTTGAACAGACCTGATGGGCTGAGCTAATATCATGTGATTTGAAACAGTTCTTCACCATGATGTTGGTGCCCTAATATTGGTCTTTTTCAGGAAGTAAAACCCATTGTAAAGGTATTTTTAGTACTAAAGAACAGGTCAACAGGTCAAATCTCTACATCAGAGACTGGCCAGATATCATATCAGTCTGCCTCTCTGTTATACCGTCGTCCAAATATCTCCTCTGTGGATCAGGGAGAAGAGAAGATGGGATGGGGGTGACATGCTGGGTTCGGGTGGAGTTTTGTGACTTCCTGTTTTTTTTTGTTTTTTTTTTAAGATGAGGAGAGGAGATAATGGCGTCACGGTGTGCAACTCTCTGGAATGGGATCGCTAATTACTAAATACGCCCGTTCAAACCGTCTCCCACAAGTTACAACAACAAGAAGTCAGCACACAGATATCTCCAGGCATTAAATGTTGTGTTTACAACCTTAAATATTGCGCGCCTGTTCAGTGTTGTGTTGAGGGTCTACAGTTTCTGTGTGGGCTGCTGCTTTTTGGCAACAGGCTGCTCTGTATGTGGGCTGCTGCTTTGGTCTCTGTTAAAGAAGAAGCTTTATTCAGGCTCGTCTGTTGTCTTATGTTCACATTCTTGTTTTTCTCTGGCTCGCTCAGGCGTCACCTGACCCACAGATGCACAGCTGTAAATAGACCTTAAACTTGTGTGCATCCTCTCAAAAGGAGAACATGGTTAGTCATTAGAACATTTTTAGGCCACCGTTACTAGTCAGTGTAAAAAATTTTTTTTTTTCACATTTATGCTGTAAACTTCAGTTTTGACTGGATTTTATTCACAATTGTGAAAATAAGGGGTGCGCAATATATCGGCACTAACATTGGAATCTTCTGATTTTTAATGTATCGCATCGGTCTGACAAGCAAAGCTGGGCCGATATTAATGACTGATCGATTTGACTTTGTTGCTGTTTTTTGTATGTGTTTGGTGAGCCGGGTGACCATGTGGTGTTTGTTTGGAAATGTAATAGAGATGGCGATGCATCAGTTTTGAGGGCGATTATAATATCGGATATCGACCAGTTGTCATATCGGCACGTTCCTAATTTATATGTTATAAAGTTGCCATTTAGTGCAGATTGGAAGTTTTGAAGCATAGGTCAACTTTTAATGCCTAGTCATTGCAGTATTTTTAAAGCAATTCATCATGTTTTAATTTTTTAAGTTTTTAGATACAAAGGCTCCAGTGGGAACCTTCATATGTGTTTCTGGTACATACAGAAATCTGACGCGGAAACAGCGGGAATGAACAATAAAGCCGCTTCCCTTAGCCCAGTTGGGGTTTATTTTTGCTTCTAAAAACAAATTAATGGAACGCTGGAAAATACTATCGTTGTGTTCAAGTTGTGCTGAAAGGAGTTGGCCTATCACCGAAGCTCTACCTGAAACCTTTGTTGATCTCATATGACTATTTATTCACCAGCTCAGCAGCAAAAAGGGGTTTTGAAATGAAAATGTTGCTTTGTTTGTTGATAGTTTTTGATTAAAATGCCATTATCTACAATTAATCAATTAAAAACTGTTAAAATTCAAGTTCATGCATAATGCTTCAGACACAGTAAAAAAAACAAAAACATTATAGCATTTAGCTTCACTTTGACATGATTCCCATCCTCAACAAACACATGGCGACAGTGGACAGAAACAACTCTTGACAGGAAGAATTTCTTTTTAACAAAAAAAACAAAAAAACAAACTTAAGCTCTTCGTTTATGTAATGCCAGAGAAGAGTATTCTCAACTAATTGTTTTTCCAAATTAGTGCAAGATAGTGGTGTAATTACCCTGCCAGTGAGATGATTTTTGTTTATTTGGTCGGATGCGAGGGAATTCCCGTCCACAGCTCCTCCAGGCTGAATTTGGAGCGTCTGCCCCACCTTGGCTGCAGGAGCCAGCTGGTGTGTCAGGAGGGCTGATGCTATTGTTGGAACGCTGAAGTGAAACTTGAGTCCTTTCTCACAAGCGCATCTTCGAGTTTCTCTGAGCGCCTGCACAGAAATCTGGCTCAAATGCCTCCAAATGTAAGAAAAACACGCAAAAAACCAGAAAAGTTCAAACCCAGAGATAATGTAGCTTTATAATCCAATTTATTTATTTGAATGAAACGCTACATAATGAATACTCTTTATCTTTGTGGAACTCAATCCAGGCCAGGTTGATTTAGGACTGTCTGTACTTGCTTTTTGGGACCGTCACGTCTTAAAGTATTTAATGATCTGGATGCGTTTGTGGCCTTGTTGTCGCCGTGTAAGCTGTAAAAATGCGACGCGCTCGCTCGGCTCCACCTGCTCGCCGCCATGCTCGCCGTCTTGATTGCGAGGTGGGATCGTTCTCTGCGTGCTTTCTCTGGCGCGCTTCGTGGGTGTTGCCACGTTTTTTAGGGCCGAGCTTGAGGTCAGCGGCAGGATGACGATAATTGCATAACAGTCTGTGCAGTCAATGATGACCTTTTTTTTTTTTTCTTCCCCCTCTTCCCTGCAGTCTTTCGATTGGGGGCCGGCGTTTTTGCTGTGGCAGGAACTCTGCCTGTAATCACATTAAAACAGAACAGGGCCTGTAAATAAGATGGCCTGCGTGGCTGATTTATGTTATTTAGCCGGCAACTTGTGTAGGTCTGTAGAATTAGACTCAAATTCTTGAACATTAAGGGGGGCAAAAAAGAGGTTTGCTTTGTTTTATTTCTTCTCCACACAGACAGAAGAATTATTAAACTATCTAAAAAAAAAATCCGCAAATGGAGAAAACATTTGTTTTCATGCAATTATACATGTGTAAAAAAAGGTAGAGTGATATTTAGAGTAATGAATGGTAAAGTGAAGATAAGGTATAAGTAAGTTTAACAACAGAAGGAAGGTTTTCCGACGCAGAGTTTTTCCTTTTTTCGGTGAACCCGTGAATACTGACCCATTGTAAGTTTTCCTTGCGTAAATACAGTAACACCGTGGCATTTTCACAGCTTATTGTACCATTAAGATCTGCTACCTGTTAGTTGTTGTCTGGAAAGTCCTCGACGCTTTTATCGCCTCGTGCTGCTTTGCATAATCTTACTCTAGAATGATAAACAACAGAGAGCAGAGACCCAGTGAAAGAGATATTGGGCGTCTCGGATAGCGGATGTGTGAGGTTCTTTTCTCACATCACACTCCTTTGATAAGGAAATTTGCGGTAGTCTCCGTTTTTCTTTCATGTTGGCGGGGTTTTTTAAGGTTTCATCCTTGATATAGAAATGTAGAAATGTGGTTTCATTCTGGTAGAGTGACATTTAGGTTTCCTTTATGAGTCAACAGAAGAGCTCACCTGTTGCAGTAGGTTTTGAAAGGCTGAGCATCCTGTTTTCACAAAGTTACCGCTGCAATGACTTACTTTGAAATTTCAGAAGTCTTCCTCTGCAATGAATCATGTTTGGTTGAGACACAGTGACTTGCAAAAGCTTTCACACCCATTGAAGGTTATGCAAACTCCGTTATCTGGATCTAATGTGGTAGACCAGCAAAATGTTGCCTATTACCTAATTATAAAGCAGAACAGAAAGGAGTTACTGTTGTTGCATTAAATTTGGACGTTTTCTTGGGTGTGTCTCTATCAGCTTTACACAACCAGATGCTGATATTTTAGCCAATTCAATTTCTCTCTCTCTCTCTCTTTATATGAATATATATGTGTGTGTGTGAATACTTTCACAAGGTACCTTCAGTGTATGGTATTTCTGTAGTTCTATATTAATATTTCAGCCATCCGATCCTTTTCATTTGAAGTGTGAATGTGTCTTTAACCGGTCATTGAGATATTAGCTTGTACTTAGCACAGTAGTGTCATAGTCGGTCCTTGAGACCTGAGAGGTCTGGCAGGTTGATATAACAGCAGATCTTTAATGCATTGTGGTGACTCTGATTTCTAAACTATCAACAGTATTTTAAAGTGTATTCTCTGAGCTACAGGAAGCCACTGGAGGGACTTTAAGGCTGGTGTGTGTGATGCGCTCTATCTTCCTGGTTTTAGTGAGAACTCCAGCAGCAGCAGCAGCAGCAGCGTTCTGCATCAGCTGCAGCTGTTTGATTGATTTGTTGGGCAGCCTGTGAAGACGCTGTTGCAGCAATCAAAGCGACTATAAGCATAGATGAGATTCTCTAGATGTGGCTGAGACGCAAGTGTCTCGACATCTCGGTGAGGCCTGTGTCTGAAACGGCTTCGAATGCTAGAGGCCCCACGCGGCTGACGTGTGGCATGAAAATAGCCCAGCAGCACAGGAAATGAAAACTCTAAAAGCAGATTTTGGTTTGCGTCTTCCTGGTAGCACCGGCAGCTTCCCGTTGGTTTGCAGAGGCAGGCGTTAGCCGGGGGAAGTTTTGTTCAGTCATCTCATCTTTTCTTTGCTGCTGCTGTTGTTGTTTTTTTTTTTTTTTTGAACAGCAGAATAGATGCAACTTTCCTGTGAGTCATGATGTGGTTACTCAGAAAGTGCACCTCTTTGCTCCCCCTTTACAGAGTTTACAGTCAGCAAAACGCCTTTATAGGACGCTCGTTTATTAAATTAGAAGAAAGGATTGTTTCGCTTCATTGTTCCTGCTTATAGGGACAGAATGAATGAATCGCTGAGGCATTGTTGGATGCTTGGTCACACTCAGCAGGGATGAACTGCTTCAGAGGAGCACACACACTGTGACCCCGCATCCTTTAAGGCGCTTAAATAAACAGAATCTCAAAAATTCAGGCAAGTGCAGTCCTGTCTTAGTATTAATACATTTCCTGATGCATTTTAACGTACAGCATTGATCGTTTTCAAACTTCTAATCAACCATTATCAGCTCTTAAATCCTGATTTGTCTTGCTTGCAGTGTTACAGGACGTTAGGACGCCTGCCAGCACGAACGTAGCCGCGCTTCTCCCCAACATGCCTTGGATTCGTTGCTGTGTCATCCAGCTGAAGGACTGCAGTAAACACAATTGTTAAACTGGCAAATGAGGAAGGATGCCTGAGAACCTGCTTGTTTCTCACTCGTTCATAGGGAAAGCAGGGGTGTGGTTGTGTTTTACTAGAGCACAGAGATACAGACTTGGGCAGCTTCGCATTGAAAACAAGTTATGTAAGGCAGTGTGGCGCTGCGCTGACATAATGTGCATTGTTCTGGTTGGTATTTCATATCAAAGAATAAGGATATGAACAAATGAAAAACAGGCATTTCAATCCATGTGGTGGTCCCATTAGAAAATCTACATTGTTTGAAACATTGTGGATGTTTGGGGAAGTGGTGTTAGCTCTGACATCAAGAACACAAGTATTGGCTGTCCAAGTTTACTCATTTCGGTAAACAGACATTTATTTGGCATGCTGTTAACACAGAAGATGTAATAAGAAGATTGTGTTTGGTGTTTAGCGCAAAAGAAAAGCATATAAAAAGGCTGAATCTTAGCTGAGTTGCAAAAGAATCTGAATTTTTCCAACTAATGAACTTGGGGGGACTAACCTCACAAAGAGATTGGAAAATGTTTACATAACCATATCAGCTGTTGGTTTGAAAATGTTTTGTAGATTATTAAAGTTCTGAGTCACAGCAATTAATAATTGTCACATTTACTTCATGTTTCTCTACTTTCTGAACAGGAACACACTTCTGTTAGCTTAGCAGATTGTCTCCCAAACGTAGTGCTGGTCAATAGAGCTAGTCCAGCGTTTAGCACACATTGATGATGTGTGTCAAAACAGAGTAGATTACTCGGATTGCCATGTCGGCCACCAACCCAAATGGTTCCAATGTTTCATAAAAATAATAACATTTCTGGTGGATGTCTACCGCTGCAGATTTATGTTGCTCTTTAAGATTTAAAGAAGTTTCGTTTGGTTTGGAAAATATGCTCAATTAGCTTATGTATCTCCACTTTATTCCATGAGGCTTTGTGTGATTTATGGGCTCGAAACGCCATTTGTTTACATGTTAGCAACTCGCTAACCGGCTTTCCAGGGACGTTTTTAGGCTATAAAATATGTGGGAACTCTAGCTACTACAGCTTACATGTGGCAGTGTTGTTTTATCGCTGGCAGCTTGAAGAAATGTCTGCAAATAACCCGCACTAGCATATTTAGCTGCTTCTCTGATTCAGTTGCTTGGGTTGCAGATGTGGATTTTCTTCTGTTGGCTCTTTGTCCATTCAATGAAATGATCACACATGAAGCGTTTTGGGTTCTCGCTTAAAGTTTAGAGTTTCAGCCAAACTCTTTTTATTACCTTATCTGTCGGTAGGCGATGAAAACTACCGCACAAACATTTACCCGAGCAAAAGAGACTTTAACATCTTAAGAATCTTTTAAAAGAATCTTCCTTTGAGACTCCTGATCCGTCTTTGTAATTCATGAAAACAGTGTTTCGTCGGATCTCATGTGATCCAACTTTTGTTGCAGGTGGTATAGACTCAACTCCAAGACGGGGAAGAAGGAGAAGGAGAGGGGGGACATTCAGGTCACCATCTTGTTCACCCGCAACAACCTGACGGCCAGCATGTACGACCTGGTCATGAAGGACAAGAGCGCCTCCACCTTCAGCAAACTCAAGGAGCGCATGAAGGGCAAGAGGAGGTCCAGCGACGAGGAGACGCCCTCCGCCGTGGTGCCGGGCGGGTACAGCTCCAGCTCCATGTACCGCACGCGCCAGAGACTGCCGAGTGACGGAGGCGGGGAGGAGGACTACGAGGACGACGAGGGAGGGGAGGTCCGGCGGAGCAAGATGAGGACCTTCTTTCTGCGGGGGAAGCTGCGGAAGTCATCTGACACTCGCTCCAGCACCTCCCTGGGCTCCGAGAGCAGCGAGTCGTCGTCGCGCGGCGGCAGCCTGAGTCCGACGGCCGGCATCAGTGTGGTGGTGTCTGACCTGTCCAACTCCCCAAGCAACAGCAGCAACTTCACTGCAGACAACAGTCCAGGTGAGTCCAGCAGGGAGACGATTTATCCTTCTTACTTAGTGACAAGTGTCTAAACATTTTCACATGTTTGTCCTTCACATGTAAGTAATATTTATGTCCTGAATGAAGAAGATGACTGCTCTTTGTATGACCTGAACATGATTCTTTGTCCAACATTTTCAAGAGGGGCCCATGGCCTCCCGTGGCCCCCTCTGGGGGTCGCCACTGCCCTGTACATCTGTAGTTATTATGTCATTGTTGAAGGCTTAGCATGAGCTAGCCAGCTAAAGAAATGCTCTGTGTCCTATTGAGAAGCATTTTGTATTTATTACTATAAAGCTGGTGATTGTTTCAGCAAAAAAACAATCAAAACAGAAAGATGGCCGACTCTCTGTGCCATTTTCCTGCATGTTGCTCTTCAACCCTCTTCATTTCTGCCCTCTCTTGTCACAGAACACACAGCAAACACTTCGCCCAAGTCGTCCTCTCTCAGATGCGAGTTTGGCGACGAGGCCGGCGAAATCACCATCGCAGTGCCTCCCCCGACCGTTTGTGTAAACGGAAGCCATGTGTCCAAAGTCCAGGCCCAGGATCAAGGCTCAGGAAAACAGTCAGGTTCTTTAGGGTCAGGACTGCTGCTGCAGCGGTCTGTGGCCCACTCCGTTTCCCTGCAGAACCTCAGCACGCGGCCCTCCGCCGACCTGCCCAAGGGCCCCGCGGGGGACGGGCGGCGCTGGTCCTTCGACAGGGCCGGCGAGGAGGAGAGGGCGGCCATCGCGGCGGCCCTGGGGCAAAGCGGGGCCAGAGAGGAGGAGCGGCCGGCACCGGCATCACTGCCAGACGCCTCCCAGGCGGAGCCGCAGAGTCAGGTGAAAAAGCAGAGGAGGAACTTGTTCTCGCATGGGCGGAGCGAGTCCGCGGGGAAGGGTCAGAGCCAGTCCAAGGGCGAGTCTGAGCAAAGCGCCGCCGCCGAGGAGAAACACAGAACGCGGTTCGGATCCAAGGACTCGCACAACAAACCCAGGTGAGACACGCAGCCAACACACCACACGTCAGAACACCTTCAAAAATAAACTCATGAGGAATTCTGCTTTTTGGATGTAATGAGTTCTTAAATTTAGGTCAACAACTTTGGCTTTAAAATAAAAAAAAAAAAGAAAAGAAAATAGGATTCATTGTCCACCAAATTGCAAAAAACTAGTTGTTAATGTGAGAGACCATTGTTTCATTTTGTGGCGGCTTTAATTAAAACAACTCGAGTCATAAACATGTCATTAAAACACAAAAATTAAAAGGCAAAAGACGTACATCGAGGTTGCATACTTGATTTAATATCTTTTTATTTTCAATCAACTGATTTATTCCTCTAACCTGTAACTTAACCTCTACTTTAATGTGACTCGGCTCTTCCAAACCGGCACGAAAACCCACATAAACTTTAGTTTGTCTGCTTTCATACTAAACAAGTTGATCGGTGCGTTCAGTGACCTTTTGACAGAGCACGACTTGTCAGACCTGTTTTCTTTGTGTCGGACTAATTGCCTGATCTGCTGAATGCAGACACCTACATTCCTAACCCTGTGGAAGAATGCTGAACCTGTTCTCCAACCAGCTGGAGTAGCCTTTCAACGTTGCTACATGTAGTGAGAGTGAAAGTGTGAACGCCATTTTTTTTCTTCCCGTTTTAAGTGTCTACATGGGATTTTTCATGACGGCTCACCAGAAAGAAGAGCATAAATGTGAAGTGGAAGGAAAGCGATACCAGGAGTTTGACGTATTTGACAAAACCAGCATCTGAAATCTGTAGAGTGCAACTGTGTCTCCTTACATTTACTCTGACAAACCTAAATAAAGCTGAACACAAGCAGCCTCTTTCATCTCTCTGTCTTTTAGGAAACTAAAGGCTGCTTAATTTGTTTTTTGTTGTTTTAAATGTTTAAAATTTTTGAATCACTTTGTGATCTAAATTTAATTTAATTCAATACAAATGACTTTTTGTCCCCGAGGGGAAATTTAAAGAGACACGAGTAGTGCAAATGGACTCAAAAGTGATGGCTCATACGTCAATGAAAGATTTTACAGAAATAAAACTTCACTTACTTTACTTACCATCTTATGCACGAAAGGCGGTGATGGCAGCATTATGCTGTGGGCACGGTTTTCTTCAGCAGTGACAGGGAATCTGCTCACAGTTGAGCTGAAGATGGGTGAAGCTCAAAATGGAGCAATCCTGGGAAAAAAAAAAAGTGCACACCACACTTTTCAGATTTCTTATTTACAGCAGAGTTAATGAGCCATTCACAAATTTCCTGCTGCTTTGTGTCGCTCCATCACATTAAATCCCAGTGACATACATGGCTGTGTGAATGTTTTCCCCAGATAGAAGTGGGCCAAACACCTGATGCGAGAGCAAAATGAGCGCAGCGCTCTGTTCCAGTCCTACAGAAGAGCCTCCGGCTCTGAACACGTCCCTGCTGCTCCAAGTCTCTGGTTACAGGAGAAGTCTGCAATGCAGATGGAGGAGTGGAGCTGCTTTTATAACGTAAATCTTGTGCGGAGCATAACGCCGCAACAGAATAAACGGTCCATTTCTTGGAAAACGTGGTCTGGAGATGTGGCTGCTCTCGTTTTTATCCCGGCGCGCGTGTGTGCAACTCGGTCACTCCTGTTTGAGCAGCCTGAAAAAGGGCCGTTTTTTTGTTGTTTGTTTGTTTTTTTGATTGGTTTGCCATCATTTCTGGTGTTTTGTACCACTCTAATGTGATGAAATGCGTCCGCAGCACTGTAGCTTTTCATTCGGTCTGTTGCTCTTTTGTTCAGGCATCAGATAACTCTCATCTAACCCTTGAAAAACTTTTCTCACCCCGTTCCCGTCCATTTCGTGGTGCTACAACCTCGAGCTTTAATGAAAGGAAGAGATTGAAAAGTTAAACATGAACGAGTTTGAGTCCAACGTTTTTACGCCGTTTTGATGTCGTTTTTTTTACTCACTGTAAATTTAACAGCAATGCAAATTGTTTTGTAGCTGTATCCATTTTTGCAGTTAATTTGTGAGGTTTAGGATGAAGGGAAAAGAAAACATTTAGTTTACAGGCTGATCTTATTCCATAAACCTGCTGTGTCTGCTGCTAATCGAACGCGCCGTTCTGTTTGCTTTTGCGTTTCTGCTGCCGCTAAAATGTCAAGAAGAGCTTATTTTCTTGTTACATTTGTAAAATAATAAAAATTCTCCTCTGTATTTAATGGCAGATGCAATTTATTGTAGTTGAAAAGTACACCTGAGAAATCAGCTTTGTGCATGACTGCAGAGCAACAAGTGTCAGATGGCTAATGATAACAGCTAGCCAAAAAAAATAATAATAATAATGTCGCGTTTGTAGGTTAAAGAGCTAAAAGCTTTTCACGTTTGCTATAAAGTGTAATGAAAGTTCACTACTGTATTTTGTGACTTCTTGCTCTAACAAGGTATTAGTTTGTGATTTTACATTTACAAAAAGCAGTTATCAAGATTGTAGATGGGTTTTCATTAATCGTTATTTGCTCAAATGTCATTTTATTTTTCTTTCCATAAGCTATATATGTTGCAAACAACTCTATAAAAACGACAGATGAATGTGTAAAGGCATACTATGCAGAATATCGACTATGATTTTACACATGGCTTTTTCTCTGCTTTGCTGCCACCTAATGCTGCATTCAATGTCCCAAAAACTGGAGAATTTCTTAAAATGGGGATAAATACATACATTTATTATATATATATATATATATATATATATATATATATATATATATATATATATATATATATATATATATATATATATATATATATATATATATATTTTAAGTAAGCGGTTGTCTGTCTTAGCCATTCTAGGACTTTCAGAGGGTAACAAGCACGAATCACAGCTTGTTTTTCTCTGGTTTCATTTACACTGTCAATAAGAATATTGATGTGGCTCGGAGGCCATGAAGTTCACATGGTGCAGAAATTATTTTGTCTTTATGGCCTTTTTTGTTAGCCGTAATGGTTTTAAGTGTTTGGAAAAAGTTTTCACACCCTTGATTAATTTTACGTTATTCTCTTACAACTACAGACTTTTGTTGAATCTATTGAGATTTCATTTGATGTAATCCAATGCAGTGTAGGAAAAAAAAACGTCACCAAGATGTTTTCAAAGATTTTAACAATTTAAAATCTGACTAGTGTGGCCTGCATTTATATTTTGGCCTCATTGGGGCAATACTGTACTTTGTTAAAGCACCTTTTAAGGCTTGAACCGGTTCAAAGGTTAATAGTAGCTTTTAAGGAGCTCTATAATGTGTGCACTTCTGTAATTTTCTTTTTTAGAGAAACATTTCTCATCGTTGACTGGGTTTCTATTGTCTTTGAATGTGGCACTATGGCAGCATGTTTTTTTTTTGTTTTTTTTTATCAAATCTATTCAGAACAAACCATCAGATCGAAGGTGAACTTGTGAAATAACATCTTTCATCCTCTAATAAACAATCCAGCTCATGCCAACGTGACAGACTCTGCATAGTGTGCCTTTAAAATGTGACTTGAGCCAAATGCTTTTTGCAAGCTTACGTTGAGCAATGTGAACAAGCCTGTCTAATTGAAAGGACTGTGTGTCCTTCTTTTCACAGCCTGGTGGTCTCCACTAAGTTAGAGCCGAGCACTGACCCCCACCCACCACCTCTTCCACTTAGTCACCACCCCCCGGGTGTCCCCGGTGATCCTACCTCTTTGGTGTCCGCACTGCACCACACTAACCCCTTTTCCCGTTCACAGACCACACCGCCTCCCATATCCCAGTGCAACCCTTTCTACTCCCGCTTACAGCACAACCCCTTCTTTACAGATATGTTAACTAACCAGACACCGAAGTCACCGCTGCCTCCTTTGCCTTATCTTTCCAGCTCCCGGCCCCCCATAACTGACCTCTTTCCACAGTCAAGCAACTCTGAGTTGATGCAAGACAGCCCAACAGTAGAGGACACGGCTGACGCCAAAGGCCAACTTGTTGAGAGACCTCTCCCTCCAGTTCCCCAAGAAAATAAAGAACCTTTAATCAAGAAGCTGTCAAACCCCTTTCTGTCTGCTGAGGAGCGTAAACTGGACTCGGAGTGGGACGAATCATTTGAGGCGTTTGCAGCTGGCAGACTGCAGTCTCCCGAGGAGCTCGCCATGGAAAGCAGAACACAGCAAAACACAGTGGATGACCATCCACTGGAACGCGACCGTAGTAAAGGTGAATTACAACCAGTCCTGGATGCAAACGAGCAAGCAAATGTTAGTGATGTTCTCTATGATCAGCCTGGGGGCAGATTTTTATCCAATGAACTTTCAGTTCCTATCCAGATGAGGAACAACAACAACACACTTCACCTCGAAACCTTTTCACAATTCCTTGAAACAATCCCAGAACACAGAAGCTTTGAGAGCGATGACTCGACGTTAAACACTCCTACTAACTCCCCTGAACCGACCGATTTCATCGTGACCGAACAGGACAGCAACACTACTAATGATTTTACGCACACTAATATCAATACTGCTCCCTTTCACGTCTCATCTGCACAACTCAACAACAACAACAACAGCAGCAGCTCTCCAGACCCCAGCTCGTCGGGCCTCGGCAGTTCGACCGAAGAAGACGGGCTCTCCTGTTTTTCATCTCATTCTGAGAAATTCTCTGTGTCGTCCTCTGAGGAAGCGGAACGCACCGTCCTTCCCTTCAAGAATTTCTCCGACTCAACTGCTGTAAAAACCGTAGAGACCTCAGAGTCTGGAGACGGCGTCGCTGACAAGAGCGTTGATCAGCTTTTGATTGCTGATTCACATAAAACTGTCGATCAGCCAGAGGATAGTCATGTCGAAATGGTCGGTTGGGATTTTCTAGAGGACTCGCTTCAATCTCTTTCTCTAACGACGTCGGAAAAGGAAGCAGAAAGTGAACCTGGAGGTAGTCAGACACCTAAAACTCCTGATCTGAACCCTGATCTGTTGCAGACACTAGAACCAACGTCTGTTGTGTCTCAGCAATCAAGCAATGATGGTGAAGAAGAAAGCGTAGGTTGCGCTGTCGATCCTTCGAAGGATTTCAGCACCCGTTCTAAGAACAGTGCCATGGAAGAATTAATGCCTGCTTCTTCAGACGATGAATTCTCTTCCACATCACCATCGGTCTGTGTCATAACCTCATCCCCTGAGGTCAAGCAGGATTTGTTGGATGTGACCAATGAGAACACTGGTTCAGAGGCGCAGAAAGTTCGTCCTTATTCTCATGTGGAATTTGGGATTTTTGATGAATACCTCAATGTGAGTCACCTTGCAAGCAGTCCTAGCCAGGACTTTGACACCGCTTGGTCCAACAAACAGACTCCTGAACAGAGTAGCAACACCTTAGGCCATAGCCATTATTTCAGCGCTGACTCGCAGGACTACTTAACCTGTGCCTCTCACTCATTCTCCAATGGGTCAGAGCTGAATGAAACGCTATTCTCGGCTAACTCAACTCACAGTGGTGAGATGAGCGACGTCCAGGAAATCCCTGATGATCTTTTGAGAATGGGTCATACAAATCTATCACAGTCATCAAACTTTGAGGTGAACCAGAATGGAATATTTGGAGATTTCCTCCAGTTTGAACAAGGCAACTCGGTGAACCTGGAGACGAGCCTCACCGGCGGCGATGGATTACAGGTTCTGCCTGCCCTCCCGCCAGACAACAGCTCTAATCCAAAGATCCACAGTGACATAGGGGAGGGAAATCAGGACGACATCTTCTTACAGTCTCCACAGGGGCAGCATGCCACACTGCAGCGCTCTCTTTCCGAAGGAACACTAGCACCTGCCTTTGACCAACTTTTCCCATCCTCTTTCGGGAGCGATCCCTGGGCAATACAGGAATCCTCCTTTGCTCAGCTAGACCCTGTCTTCCCTTTCCCTAACACATTTGCTCCTTCTCTAATTCCTGAAAGCAGTAGCTTCCTTGTAGCGTTCTCTGCCCCCTCTCCCCTCGCAACCATTTCGGCGACAGAGCCACCCGGCTCAGAGCCCGGCGCCACGCCAGAGCCGGACGCGACCGAGCGGCGGCGAGCGGCCGATCAGCCGAGCAGGTGAGGCCGCACGTGCTCAGTGCTGGGTGAAAAGGTGGAAAAGGGATTTCTTCCTTTCTTCCTTGTCTTCTCGTATTCCTCCTCTGCTTCTGCCTTGCCTCTTTCCTGTGCTGACTCTCAGGGGGTCTTCTTCTTCTTCTTTGTGGTGTGATCCTCCGCGTTTCGCCGCCTTTGTTGAAACGCGTAGACTTCCTCTGGTGTCAACAGGACTCTTCTGCAGGTTTCGTCTGCGTGTCCTGTGGTAACAGGAGAGGGGAAACTAAAGCCTCAGGCCAATTAGCAGTTATTATCTTACCTTCAGGCCTACCACACTTATTCTCTGTCCCAACACACACACGCATGCAGAACCCCCCCAGCCCCCTTCTCCTCGGGGACAGCCAGTGTTCTCACACAGCCAATATATCAACCAGAAATCAAGCCTTTTTACATGAGGAAAAGGGTGTTGTTTTGTCATTTCCTTTTCAGCTTGGGGTAATAACACTCTCAACACAATTCTTCTTCATGATTGCACCTATGCATACAATTACATCCTTCACTTCAGGATTCATTTTCACCACTTTTCACCAGGTGTAAAATGTGCAGACATTTTAAACCTGCTTACCCTATGTCGATCTTAATCAGAATCAAGTGCAATGTTGGTTTGGATTCCTTAATGTCTGGTGTCATATTGGAGGGCAACAAAAAGAAATCAAACTGGGCTTTAATAAGGATTCATCTCGCATCAATTGCAGTAAAGACAGTGACGGTTTGCTGCATGTAGGTCATTGACACAGGAAACTGTCTTCCTGTGCTTTTATGAAAACATTGTCTCATATGTTTCTTCATGCTATGATATTAGAGAGCTGGTATGTGTTTGTTTGTGCTCAGAAAGGAAGCCACAGTTTCCAAACACGGCCATTGTTTCCAGTGGAAGATATTGTTCCAAAGGAAGTTGTGTACATTTCACAATAAAAGCCAAGATTAAAGTTTCCTTTCTTTCGCCTGTTATAAATGTGAGACCTCCACTATGACCACCAGAGTTGTAGCTGGGCAGCTCATCAGGCAGCAGCTTGGGAGTCGGGTCAGTGTCGGGACAATGTGAATGGCTCACTGTGTGTTTGGTTTTTTTTTGTTGTTGTTGTTGTTGAAGCCCCCACCCAGTGAAGCCCCTGACCACTGCCATGCTGGCTGAGGAGAAGCGGTCAGTGCTGGCCACCGGCCTGGAGAAGCTCAAGTCCACCATCCATCCGGGGAGGAGCAGCCAGATGGCCGAGCAGGAGGCAGACAGGAAGAAGGTAGAAAAAAACGAATGAATGAATTAAGCGGCCATTATCCAGTCTTGTTGATGGCCTTGCAAATTTGGATTTCTTTTAATTTACTGCTTCTGTAACAATTGATTCAAACCTTGACAAAGTATTTACTCGGGATGCACCGACTGTAGTTCTTCGAAGCTGCCTGGCCTACAAATTACTGATTTATCTTTTTGTGTGAAATGTTGCTAAATATTGTGACAAAGTCGCTAAGTTGGCAACAGTTGGGTGACTATTGTTCTGACCGACAGATCTGATCTGTCAGTCAGACCTCTGTCAGAGCTAAAGTGGCTAAATTTAACAAACTTAGTAGAGGCAGATAAATTGGGTGGATCAGATCAGTTTCTCATATAGGAAGTATCGGCCGACCTCCCAGAATCGGGGTAATCGGGTTGACTTCTTGCCCCGCCAAGTTACCGGTGCATCTCTGTTATCCACATCCCTTCACAATTTGTCTCGTTTAAACTGAAATTTTTCATTTATTTTATATGATAACCTAATGCGAAGTAGCTCGTGTATATCCAATGGAATAATAATAGTACTTTGTTTTCTTTTCTTTTACAATTTAATTCTGAACTACTTATCTGAAGCTGAGCTCCTTTATTTTAGCCTTTTTGATGGCCTCCGTGATTAATTTTCAGGTCAGTTTAAAAAGCGGCCCCACTCTGTGTGTCTCTGTCCTCAGTCTCTGACGGAAGGCGCGGGCTCGTACTACCACCTGACCCACAGCGAGCTGGTGGCCCTGCTGGTGCAGCGCGAGGCCGAGCTGGAGGGGCAGCGGGCCGAGTTCGAGCGTCAGAAACTGTTGCTGGCCAAGCGGGAGGTGGAGCTGAAGAAGCTGAAGCCTCAGGTCCGAGATCTGGAGGACTACATCGACACTCTGCTGGTGCGAATCATGGAGCAGAAGCCAACGCTGCTGCAAGTGCGCCCCACGTTCAAATGAGAACAATGACTGACCTTGTAGTTCACATGTTCACTCGAAAACCTCCACAACAGCTCTCTGTTTAGTCACTGCTACGCTGTCCTTTTTGATACGGATATTTAGGCGCCCGGAGGTGTCCAGGTGATGTTTTCTAGCTGGCATGCTTCCCCCTCAGGCCCCTCCCCGTTGTGTTTCCTCGGCGGAGGCGGCGGGTTTGTCTCCAGTGGTTCTGAATGTAGCGCGTCCTCAGGTTGTGGTCAGGCTCCCAGAGCCTGGTGGAGGGTTCCAAACCCAGGCGCTGCCAGTCTGGCATCCTGACCTGAATCCTCCTGCTTCACTGCGCTCAGCGCCTCCGTCGTCACAAAATTTTCCTAAACTGGGAATTTGAAGTGTTTTATTTATTATTATTATTATTATTATTATTTTGGGTTCAGTTACTAGCAAACTGTCGGATCAGCGCGGGGCATTTTCATGGCTTTCAGAATGATCTCCTCATCTTAAAGGCGGAAGATGTCTGTTTCCTCGTGTGCCTAGAAAGCGCTCGCACATTTCTTAACGACGTTTTGATGCTTAAAACCGGGAGGCGTTGTGTTCGTCACGCGGGAGAGAACAGGAGAGGATTTCTGACTTCTCGGACACCAGGCGTCAAGCAGGTTTTTGGGTTTTATTTTCATAAATCGACTGTTTATCCAACCTTTCGATGAGACGGTTGGAATGCACTTGAAGAGAATCCCCCCCCCCGCCTTCACCGCACTCGCACAGCAGCAAATTGTGACGGACGGATAACGCGGCACGGCGGGGAATTCGGAGTCGCTCTGCAAGTCGAGGCTTGACCGACAAATATGTCAACTACAGGCAAGAATGGAAGGAAGGGAAGAGAAAATCGGCTAAATACAGAGCTTTACAGATGCATTCATAAGCCTTGAACTTTTTCTGTTTGTCACGTTGCAAATGCAAACTTCATTGTGTTGCATGAGAGAACAACGCAAAACGGTCCGTAACTGTGAGGGGAGAGGAAAATGAAACATGCTTTATGTGTTAATAAGCATAAAAAGTGTGGCATGCATTTGTGTTGCAGTACCGTAGTTCATTTAGCTCGACCCTGATCAGCTTTCTTGTTTTTTCTTTAGAGTTGGCTTAGTGTCGACAGCACTGGATTTTATTTACAGGTAACAGAGTTCAGAAATAAACGTGTGCCACACATTGTAGGTTTTTTTTTTTTTTTTTAAATTTGGGACACAGTTTTAAGAATTTTCCTTTCCGCTCCTCATCGAGGATGCCTTCCTGTCCGTCATGTTAAAACGCAGCGAAGTTTGTTGTTGGAATGTGACAAAAATAGAAGAAAGTTCTGTATGTCTGACTGTATTTTCAGAATTCATGTTAAGTTCATCAGCGTAAGAGAAATTGCTTCTCTCGTTTGGCCCATTTGTTTGCAGATGCTACGAGACGTGGCCCGTTAGCGGCGAATGCTGATGCTCGTTTTTTTTTTTCTTCTTCTTCTTTAAAACGTGCAAACCAAATGAGACGGGGTCAGCATTTGACCCTTTCACATCGCTGAGAACGGACCTGAATGTTCAAGTGTTCTTAACAAAGCCAACAGGTGAATATGGGTTTCATGTTTCGAACACAGGATGAGTGCTGTTTGTTTTGCAGCTGGCCAGCCGCCTCCCTTCCCTCCGACGCTCAGCGTTATAAGCTAACCGATCCGGGTGGCGACAGTATCGGTATCTTCCGTCTTGCTTCCTCACGCGCGCGTGTTGCTGACACGCGAGTTGCCACAAAGGGACCGCATTTTTCGCCGCGTATGCGATTTAAATTGCCAAACGCTGCCTTACTTTTATTTTTTGAGTTGGTTTTCCTTCCATGTTCATCACTCCGGCACGTCGTCGTGTTTTGCGTTTGGGGCGGACTTAAAGCCATCCGTTTGCTGAGAGAAAGCTATCGAATCTCTAATTGTTGCGCTTTGTGATATCGTTTAGCACAAGAATCAACTGTATGCATACAAATAGAACATGAGTATTAGCAGCAATTTACTGTGACATGCCAAAAACAACAACAACAACAAAAAAACCCATAAGGAAACAAAATCATTAACACACAGCCTTGAAACTTAAACCTGTAGAGCTGATTGATACACCATAAAGTATTCTGATATGATGCCACCTCAAACAGCATTCGTGGATGTTCTTGCACTACTTAATCGTCAGAAGAATAACTCTGCTGTACCCGTCTTTGTGATATCGGTATAGTTAGATCGACTTCACGCCATTTTGCACTTTTCTAATCGCTCTGTGGTTAAGCACTAGGCCTTCCTTCCACGCCTTGACGATGATTCGCCATCGAGCTCAAAGCATCAAACATTAGAAAAAGAAATACATTTTAAAAAATCACACGTATGTCGTCACATCCGTTCAGCTGGGCGGTCGCAATACGAAGAGTGCTGATGACTGTAGAAACGTAGAAGAGGTGATTTTCGGGTCTCGCAGAGTGCGGGACTAAGCATTCTCTTTCATGTCTTCCATTTGGCGAGGTTTTTATTTACCTTTTGAGTCGACTGTGTTTTGTCCTCGAGTGTGAAGCTGGCAGAATGTGCTCAGTGTAAGACTGGAACGTTTACAATCTGTGATGCAATTCTGTCTCACAAATTTTGTATATTTAATAAAGAGTATTTTGTGTTTCCTGCTCACGGTGTCTTTTGTGATCATTTCCTTTTGGTGTCGATGGAGTTGGGATCGTTGCTGCTCCACTCATCACCTGTTTGGAGTCGCGAGTGTCGATGTCACTCTCACTGTGACGTGTGTATTATTCAGATAGACACTTTTTTTTGCCATGAGAGCCAAAGTTGTCAAATTTAGAAAAATTTCAAACATTTTTTCTAAATTTCGGTTGCAATTTTTGGGCCGATCGGCGATCTTTAAAAACGCTGACATGACGAAAACGAGGCCAATTTATCGGCCGGCCACCAATGTGAAACCTTGTTTTCAGGAAATAAAACTGGGAAAAAATGCATTTCTTGTTGCATATATTTTTATCTGTTTGATCATGTACTAGAAACGCAACATTTTAAATTGCTGTTGATCCAAAACATACGAAAGTTTCTCTCGCGATTCTTGTCAAAAGAAAGGCAAACAATTCCCACGCATTTTTGGCTCGGTGGTTTTCATATTTGAACTAGAAACATTCTTTAGTCTTTAGGATGTGGCTCTCCTCTTGGCCAAGTTTCATGAATGTCGAGGGCGGGACGAGTCTATTTACTGCAGAGTTAAAATGTAACCAAAAACACGGTCAATAAAAGAGAAATACCTTTTTCTTTTCCCAAAGTGTCCGCTGTGGTTACAGGGATAAAATGACCTCAAATGACCCCTGGGCCACATTTTGGACACCCTTGTGTTATATGCAAAATCCACAAAGTAAATAACGCAGCATTGACTATATTGCATCATTTTTATAACATTTTGAATCAATTCAATTGGTTCCTGACATCTACGGATTTACGGCATGTCATTTAGTTGATATCTACATTAAATCTTACATACATTTATATACACACATATATATATATATATATATATATATGTATATATACCTTTTTTTCTTTTTTAAAGCAAGCGTTCCCTTGCAATAATCCACTGACCAGTTATGCGGCGTAATTGAAATATTGTAAGTCTTTCTTACGGTGGCCCTGCTGTAAGAAGGGCTTACAGCATTCAGTCATGCCGCATAACTGATCAGTACAGTAATGTGTGGGAACGCAAAGGTTTTGTGAGGGAACGTAAAAGAGGGTTGGGGGGGGAAACAATCCCCATGATCCCTTGAGGGCTCCGTAGGTTTTGAATCAAAAGATGCATTCAAAAAGATTTAAAGGCCGTGCACATTTATGAGTCCAGGTTACAGTAACAATCAACCAAAGAAGGATTTTTTTCATTGAGCATGTCACATTTAAAGGCCACATTCAACACAGATACCATTATATTATCTCATGAGCTCAAAAATGGCCAAATCTCCACTAGAGGGCTACATTTCCTCTTTAAAACCAGACATGAGTCCTGCCTGTCATTCCAGTTCATCAAAAGTTTTTTTTTTTTTGGAATGAAAGTGACAGAGACGTGAAAGAGAAAACTGGCATTTTTTAAAATCTTTTGTAGTTGGATGGGTTGGGCTTTTGCAATCTTTTATAAACAGAATAGTATAAAATAGTCCTCTGTTATTTGTCATTTGTTTGACAAAACATACCCAAGTTAGTACAAAAATATCAAAAAACAATATGAACAAATGTATATTGACAAAGTGCCTACAAAAAAAAAAAGAGGAAAATGTAAAAAATAAAAATCTGAAAATCCAGAAAATATTTTAAATTCACAGGATACGTACGGAATAGTTCTTCTTTTGTGCGTGGGTGTGTGTGAAATATTTATGTAGATATTGCATAGTAATGCTTGTACACTTTTACGTTAGGGCTGCAGCTAATTGTTATTTCACAAATCAATTATTCTGTCGATTAATCTCTTAATTGGGTAAAAAAAAAAAAAAAGGCCACATGATACAAATTTTTCATTTAACCGTTGAAGACATTTTATACAATATTAGAAAAGCACTAATAGATGCAGATAAACAATTCAACTTCATTCTGAAACAAGAAAAATAAACATTTTACTGCCTAAAATACAATAACATGTAATTCCTTTGCTCTGGGTGAAGATAAAACTTGAGGAAGTTTTTTTATGTTTGTTTTTATTTTTTTATCTTAAGTCATTTTATAGAGTTTTGGTTTAATTACTACTTTCAATCTGTTTTATTTTCAGAAAGCATCCCTCTTTTGAATCTGTATACTGTAGTTAACGATTAATCATTACTAAATCAGTCAACTTCCCCCCCAAAAAAATCAATTCATCACGTTTAAAATGATCGATTGTTTCAAGCCCAATTTTAGATTCTATTTAAATTCCAAGCAGTGGGTAAATATTTTGTGTTGTCTCTTAAATAGGTCAAGCTCATTTGCAGAGCGCGTGAAGCAGTTCAAAGTACTTTAGGTGATAAAATATTTGAATGAGTGACAGTCAGGACCAAGTTCCACGATGTTCAAGGTCACTCTCTTGCTAAAAACATCTTTTTTGGGGGGTTAAAACTATGAAACAAAACACAGCTTCCTGGGAAATGTAGTCGCATATAGAAAGCATGACTCCATTGCCCACAATGCAACGTGGGAAGCCAGCTGAGTGTTTTTGTCGTGCGGCGCAAGACGGTGAAAGTGATAGGGGAGGAGAAAAAAAAAAAAGTTTCTCAACTTGAGCAATAAGGAGGAGAGTTGTGTTGTCCTGCAGCATGTCTGACCGCCCACCGTTCCAGCCCGGGAAGTCTCGTTTCAACCAGGTACATTTATTTCAGCCGTGACCCTGAACGCAGCACGAACTTTTATGCTGAGTTCAGGGCTCGCCGTGGTCGCGCGCATTAATTGGTCTCTGCTCGGTTCGGGCGCAGACGCTTGTGCGATTGTTTTTTAAGAGAAGCTGCTTTAAAAAAAAAAAAAAAGCCATAATGAACATTTGGAGCGTTTTCCTGCGCGGAACAAGTTTACCGAGTTGGCGAGGCTGAAGGAAACCCGGTCCAAAACAGACACGAGGAGCCTGAACGGAGGAGCCTGTTCAAAGACAAACATCTCTCTGTAAACCTCTGGGTCATGTTTGATATCTTATAGGTCAAACCGGATGGACTGCTTTTTTGGCAAATAAATAAATAAGAATTAAAAGGCTGAATTGTTTCAAAAAAATTTAACTGTTATATCGTCATATTCAATAAAACAGATTTAAAACCTTTTTATTATTATTATTATTATTATTATTATTATTATTATTATGTAGCTATTTCAGAAGCGGCAGGCAGCTGGTTGTGTTCCAAGTTTTAGCTCTGCGACGTTTCTTTCTTCTCGCGGCAGATTATTTAATATGTTACACAAGTTTTACACCGACTTCTAAAGGATTTAACGCCGAAAAAAGTAAAAAATAAAAATAAAATAAAAAATGTCAGCGAACGGCGTGTTAAAATAAATAGATACAAAAAAAATGACCAACATGTTTGACTGTTTAGGCTAATGTGCGCAAATTAGCATTAGCTTCGGCACTTTGAGGCGCAGGAGGTATTAGGTGAAAGGTGGGAGGCAAACATGGCAGCGCAACTCCTTTGGGATAAAGCAAAGAAAAAACAAACATATATATATATATATTTAACTAACTCTTAGCTCAAACGGAACCATTTAAATAATCGGTGAATAATCTAATTGAACAGATTTGAAACAGCCGCCCCTCCTCCTCGTGCCATGTTTCTGACAAGCATCCATATGTTCATTAAGTGACGAGACGTAGCGATGAGTCAAATAGCAGATTTCTGTCCAAATTAACAGTTAGTGTAATTAAACCCAAGTGAAGGAGGCGGAGGGATATGAGGTGGCGGTAGGGAGGGGGAGGAGGAGTGATTCCTTCTGCTCGCCTATGAATTAATGATTGAAATGTATTCCTGGCACCGTCATTAAAGAGCTTAATTGAGTTCGGCGCGATGCGGATTCGGGCCTCTAAAATACGGAGAGATGGGGAACAGTTTGCCAGAAGCTGTAATGAGGAGGAGGCTCCACCTGAAAGCCTTACAAACAGCTGGCGAGCCGTGATGTCGCTGTTTACCGGAGGGAAGGGACAGCTGGGCCACCTCTGGCTGTTCCGCCGAGAGAAACAGTCCGGAATCCTGGTATCAAAGTCATTGGAAAGTTTGAGGTTTTCTGTTTCCCTTTTCTCGCTAATATGTGAAAGAATAGGTTCTGTGTAATCCACGTACAGCATATTTAATTTTTTTTTTCTTAGGAGACGTTTCGTGGGAGATTCCGTCACTTCCTGGATGTGATCGACCCCAGGACGCTCTTCGTGTCAGAGGTACTCGGCTTCATATCGCTCCATGTTTTCAGGGGGAAGTTGATTATAAATTGTGAACCTGTAAAAATGAACTTTATGAGAGGCCGTCCACACACGTGAAGGTCCAAACGTCTGATTCTGGAGCTAAGCTGAAGCCTGATGTGGGCCGATCCACTGTTTTCACTTCCGATACCCGAGGTTTAGTATCGGCCATGACGATTCGATTTTCAAAAATCAAACTCTGAATAACCAATCTTTGTTTCCAATATTCAACTTTTTCCACAATATAAATTTTTTTAAGACACTTAATTTTGGGTTTTAATGATAAAACTAAAGGCTTGAGATATTTAACTCGGCGATGAAATAAAGTAATATACGAGCTCTGCGTTCTGAGTGATAAAAAGTCATATTTCAGTTTTTTTTGTTTTTTTGTTTTTTTCTTTTTTAATGAACTTATATGATAAGTCTTCACTGGTTTCACTGGTCTCTGCATGGTCCGGCCCTGAAATCATAGCTAGTTGTCCCTCAGACATATTTCATTTTTCGCATTCACAGTTTCACATTAATAATACATTAAAAATGGAGGTGTTGCTCTTTTGACTTCCACAGTGAAATATTGCCCTGTCCTGTTTTTTTTTTTTTTTTGTCGCTGTTTCATTCTTTTATCTTTTGCCACCCATGAAAACCTGCAGCAGGTCAGAGTAGCACTACTTCAGCATGGTTTTGCTCAAGTAAAAGTAAAACTAGTAAAAATACCCCTAAAGAACATTTTTGTCCCCACCCAAAAAAAATAAGTGAGTGCTCACTCTGGAGCCCTGCAGGAGGCAGGCTCAGCCCGGCTGCTGTGATGAGTGACAGCTGTGATTCACATGAACGTGAACTCGCCACCACAGACAGCTACATCTGCACTAGGGTTGTCAAAATAATCTGTAATCAATACTCATTTGTGTTTGCATTCGGTGTCTCCAATATTCCAGTCAAAGCCCAGACATTTTTGCTTTTAAAGTGCCAAAAATGTTGGAAAGCTGAAGGTGTATGAATGAGCTGTATGCTAATATATACTAAGGTCAATAGTAGCAAATTGCATGTTTGTGTTTGCATATCATTAGATTGTAACACACACACACACACACACACACACACACACACACACACACACACACACACACACACACACACACACACACACACAAAAGCTCATTCTCATTCAGTAGAAAATATTTGTCTTCTTAAAATTTGCTCAAAAGATTTTCTTGAGACTTGTTGAGTAAAGTGTAGGTTTCCATTTGATCTCCCCTCTGTCACCAGAAACGGCTGCAGGAGTGCATCAAGCTGCTCGATAGCTTCAAGCAAGGAACTCTGCCTCCAGGAGTCACAGACGCCGATGTAAATGCACATCTTTTCTCTTCATCAAATATTTCTATGTGGCTGTGAATGAAAACATGATGTGTGAAAATTTGTGGAAAGACAAAGTCCAGTTTTACTTTCGGTGAACGATGAACTGTAACTATTGGCTGAGAGACGACCATAAACCAGATTTTGAAAGGACAGTTTTAATTTTCATCTCTAATTTCAACAGCTATGGGAAGCCCAGAAAATAAAGCAGGTAAGAGTTGATTTATTTTTTATTTTTTCAACAGCCTTTTGGCTCGCCGCCGCCTTACTGCCATAAGACACGGCCGGTTATAAAGGAATTGTTGTACACAAGGCAATCTGAGGTGCTGTACAGATATCAGAGGAACAACATTGGAAAAAAAGCTTTAATTGTTACATAATCCCTTTAAATTAGGCTCTAGAAGAATCAGCCAGAAAACTGACTGGTCCTCAAGACCTGGTGACTTTACACCCGACTGGGCCTGAGGGGCGATGCGCCCATTTCAATCTAAAATCTCCATCTTTTTTTCCACTGAGCGAGAACGACGTGTCTAAACGCTTACCTTTAAAGTTCAAATAACACCCGACCCACGACCCCAAATCACAGGGGAGGTGAAAAGGAGGCTTTTCAAAACCGGCGAGTGGAAATCTGCCACAAAGTTTCCAATTGGTGAATCATTAACGGGAACATTTTGTTCAGATCGATGTGCCATGCGGTCAGGGCAGAACGAGCAGGTTTGGAAAGATGGCAAATAAAAATTTGCCATCTTTAAGACACTTAATTCCATCTTTAAGACACTTAATTCCATCTTTAAGACACTTAATTCTCAACTTGGTTGAAGTTCCCATCTGCTGATATTATTATTCAGAAGCATACAGAAAAGTGACACCAAAGCCACACAAGCCCTGTTTAGTTGATTTTGGCTTTAATTGATTTTGATTATTTCTAGTCTGGTTGGTTTGGGGAGGTGTGAACGCGTGATCGTAAACTCTGATGTGGACCAAGACAGCTAACTGGTCCGTGTAAAAACCTCAGTTCAGTGGAAGTGAACTCTGTTGCTGTTTGGATGAACGAGAGTCCGCTGCAAAAGCAGGAAATGATCTAAAGTACATAAAGGGCATTCTGGGTAAATGCAACCAAAAAAATCCCACTACAGCTAAAATCTTATGCTAGTCCTATTTTGTATACATTTTGTGAAAGAAGGAAGTTGCGCTCAGTGTCTTATTCAGAGGTTTTTGTGTTGGTTTCTTGAACAATTATTGTTGCAGCGCCACCACAGGCGAGGAGGTGAAGAGCTTTTTCAAACGGTTTGACTCAGTGCAGTGTGAAAGCGAAAGACAGCAGCTGAGAATATAGCAAAATGTTTCGACTTTGTTCCCCAATCCCACCGAGTCTGCTGAACTATTGGGTGTGAACGCACCCGAACTCTTGAACCGGCTCAAATAAAAGTCATGACCTTGCGTCTGGGCCCATGTTACGATTGCGAGGTGATTTGGTTTGAACTTTTTTCTAAATTCGTCCCAGGTTAGCGCATAACAACAAGCAGGGCGATGGGCTCTCCTCCGTCTCTGCAGCACACGGGAGGCGCTGGTTCCACTGTAATGAAGGCGATATTCCCTCTTCTGAGAAGTAATTCTTGTGAATTACAGTGGTCTGAATCATTTTGTCCTCATTATCGTCTGATTGTGCTTTCATTACAGGCCATCATCCACCCCGACACGGGGGAGAAGATCCCCATGCCCTTTCGGATGTCAGGTAGAACGCCTCGGCGCGGAAGTCCTGGGGGACGTGGGATCTGGGGGCTTGTTATGTGGTCCAACACGGCGGCGGCGTTCACCCTGGGACCTGTCAGGGCTCGACGGGGCTCTTCAGGTTGTCTCGGGCCTCGGAAAGGTCACACTCAGCTGGGGGCTGATTAAAACCTCTCTCCTGCGGTGGCCGAGAGTGTCTCTGGGTTTTCTCCAGGAGCAAAAAGGAGTGTTTTGGTTGTGAAAATAAGCCTGATAGAAGTCGGAAGGTGGGTGTAAGTGAGAGTCGACGAGCTGGGCGGTTGAAGAAGATAAAGCAATCAGCTGTAAAACAGGCCTGTGCCAATGCTGTGCAGGATAACAACACAGTTTGCAGAAACTTAACGCTTGAGTGTTGAGGTCTCTGACTCCATTTTTACAGTTCCCTACATTTGCTCTGCGTTTCCATTGGCAGTATAATTGTGCGATTTGATGTTTTGAAAATAAATGTGCTTAATGGAAACGCGTCACTTTCGAAAGTGACTCCCGTTTTTCATTAAAAGGTTTTAACGCTCGGATGACGTGGTTGTTTCAGTCGTATCAAATTGGTTTACTTTGCTAAACTTCAATGAAACTTTTTTTTTTTTTTTTACATCACACAAGTCACATGATCAACAACCGGATGTTGCCAATGGCGCCTGAAATTCTGGAAAATGTGCCTGACATTTCTAATCAATAAGACTTAAAAATTTTTTTTGTTTTGTTTTCTTTTTTTTTTTTTACTAATTGGTGAGAATAAAGTAGTTTCAGTAAGTTTGATAAATGCAGTTTTTAGAGCCATAATACTGACTGTCTTCCATAGGTTTTATCCCATTTGGCACTCCAGTGGTAAGTCTTGGTTTACATGTTTATTAGTCATCAAAAATGAACCTTTTTTTTTCTTTAAATAAACAAATTTAAATCATCTTATTTTGCCTAAATAAAGAAATTGTGCTTGGGTGTGTTTTAATTTAACAAATGAAATGTTTTTTTGCAGGTTGTTGGCCTCCTCCTCCCTAATCAAACAATGGCGTCAACCATCTTCTGGCAGGTACTTTTCTCAAAATGAGCATCATTTTAACACTTTATATTCACATGTATATCAACCTTGGGTTCCCGATCCATTTCACTCTAACTAGGAAAATGGGTAATAAACAAAAAAGATAAATGTGGCAGAAATCAGAAGATGTGTTGAACCCTGAGAAGTCAGCATAACATCTACCATCAGGCTCTCCTTGCATTTTTTTCTCCCCAGTGGTTAAACCAGAGTCATAACGCCTGTGTGAACTACAGCAACCGTAACGCAACGAAGGTACTTCACCTGAAATAAGAACTGAACCTTGTTTTTATTTTTTATTTTTAATAATTATTTTGCTGTTATTATTCTAATTTGTCTTCTGCTCTTTCGTTAGCCCGCTCCATTTTCCAAATTCTTCCAGGGTTACGTGGGAGCGGTGACCAGCGCAGTCTCCATCGCTGTGAGTTCACGTTTTACTTCTGTTGTAGCGCTTCCATATTTACAGTCACAGACACATTTATTTGCGCGATTTATTCTGAATAGTTGAATGAAAAAAATTAAAAATCCAGCATTTATTTTTAAATGCAGTTAATCTTTTTTTAAAAAAAAATATTATCACTGGTGGAACCTTTATTAGCACCGCTGCATCTTTTGAAATAATATCAGACAAGATCCTATTCTGTTTTTTTTTTTTTTTTTTTATTATTATTTTTTAAGCGGTTTGTAAAAAGTATTTAAACATCATCGCCATCAATTATGGAGCTGGTGACTTTCTCCAAAATGATTATTTCCTAACAAATGTTTTTTTTCCTCTCCGTTTACCAAAACTAAGGTGTTGAGTGTGAGATTAGGCTAATGCAATGAAATATAAATTCATTTCAACTTGTTCAAGGTGTTTGGCTTTATTGCTGTTCTTGTTATTGTTTTTATTAGTAGTAGTAACAGTAGTTGAAGTGGTTATTCAAAACACTGTTTTGAATAATGAAGTTAATCTTCTAAAAAGCTTCAGCGATTATAAGGATGGCGTATCAAACGTTTATTATTATTTAATAAAATGTAACTTACACACTGTATCACACCAATATAATTGGGGTCGTTTTGTCAATTGGTCCTGTAGATTTTTAAGTTTGTCCTAAGAAACAGCAGCCGTATTTAGTAGTAAATTTACTTTTAAAAAAAAATTAAAAAATTATATATTTTTTTTGAGTTTTTGTTATTTAATTCATTTTGAATTGCGTAAAAATCTCAAATTGTTTAGCTCCAACCTGCTTCGGTTTTACTTTGTGGAGATGATTTGACCCGGTCCAGAAGGACAGCTAACAGTGTTCAAAGAACTTTTTCTTTTCCTTCCCTAAAAAAATTACAATTTTTTTTTCTATTTGGAGCAGAGGTGGATGTAAATAGTTTGAAACGTTTTTTACTCTTAATTCTTTAGTCGACGTTCTAATCCGGCTTTAGCGTCTTATGTTAGCTGTTAGCGCTGCTAGCATCGCCTTTAGTGCGAGAGCGCCAACATGCTGCTAACATCTCCCAAACCTGCATAGAATGAGGTTTGTGTCATGGCAACACATGACGCTGCATGTCGTAGAAAATCAAGTTAACGCTAACTTTGAAATTTCTTTTTTCAGCTGGAGAATTTCTTCTTCTTGTCTATTACGGTGGCTCGCAAACTACTTCAAGGTGCATACTGCCACCTAGTGTACACGAGTGTGTGGCAACCCGAACCCTAGCTAGCAACATTCACTCAAGATTCATAAAATTCTATGTTTAAGTTTTGCTGGAGAGTTTCTCTGCCCGTTTAATCTGGTAAAGCTTAGCGTGGTGCATTCACTGACTGAAAAATGATTGGATTTTTAAAAAACTTTCTAAACAACCAGTCGCTGATTAGGTCCAATCAGGGTGAAAATCAGACCATCCCAGTTATTAGACAGCGTCTTGCTCCATCTCTACTTAGATTTAACTAGAGACCAGATATTATGTGGAAAAACCAAGATTTGACAAGAGTGTACTTTATGGTTTTTTTTACTAGTGAATCTTTAATATCCATTTACTAGAAGGAAGATTTTCCTGAAACATTATTTCCATGCTTCCTTCTCTGCGACACATTAATCTTGGTGACTTGTTTGATTTAGACCAAAAGCTGTCATTTAAATAAACTTCAATATCAACGCAATACCGTTTTCATTCGTCTTGCCTCCATGTCGCCGCTTTAATCGCGTGGAAGTATAATGTCTTCCTGTGTGCCTGGATGAGACGGCCTCGATCGGGGGACAAAGACGTCAAACTGAGCCAATTACTGGTCCTGCTGGGCGTATTCCGGCTGATGGCCTCAGGCCTGACAACCACGGGGGAAAAAAAGAAAAAAAAAGATCCCAGGGAGTCTGAAGGGAGGAACGACACGCCGGAAGGGGGCCAAGAGCCCTCCAATTACACGTCCGTTCTTCTGACAACCCCACGCTGGGCTGGTGAAAGCTGGAGGCTGAAGTTTTTTTTGTTGTTTTTTTTTTTTATTTTTATTTAATTCTTGCGCCGGTGTGTTATTATCTGAACACGCAGGCTTTCATTAGGACCCTTTGGGTGTTTGACATATTTATTTTAAAGTTCCCAAGTGTGTTTTTTCTTTCGCTTGTTGCACACTTAACCGTATGATTTTCCATGTGTTTTTACCTCCAGGTCGGCCTGAACGTGTTAATCCAGAAAGCCGACCGATTAAGCCTAACCGCCAAGCTCTTGGTGCAGCGGTTCATCCCTTTCCCTGCAGTGGGTGAGTCCAGAAGGAGTCGCACTTTATTCGAGTCTCATTTGCTTAAGGTTCGAGTCCGTAATTACCAACAGCGACCACTGCAGCGTTAATTAAACAACATGCAGGCTGGGTTTTTTTTTTGTTTTTTCTTCCTTTCCTCTAAAAGCCACGCTCTGTTTTACCCTCGCAGCTCGTGGAGTTCTGTTTCTTCTCTCAGAATGCATCACTTCTCTGTCTGAAAGCCCAAAAAGGAGTGATTTTATATATTTTTTTCCTCTTTGATTTATGTTTTTTTTGTGTGTGTGTGTGTTTTTTTTATTTGTCCGTTTTCGTCTCCGCGGGGTTAGAGACGTGCTGAGAGCTCGCTTTTTTGTCAGATGCGCGCCGAGCCACAAAGCTGATTTTCGTGCCACCTCCCCGCGTCACAATCACACCCAGGGGTATAGACCCGTGTCCCACGATGCCCCGGGGCTGCTGGCGCGTAATTAAATTGTTTCCTGCCGCCCGCGCCCCCTCCCTCCCCCCCCGCGCCCCCCATGCCGTGGCGGCTCTTCTAATTAAATCAACAGGTTTCTGCAGTGCAGCCTTTGCCTGGTAATTGGCTGCTTGCTGGAACTCCACTGCTGCAAACAAATTGGATAATTACCCCTAAAGTGGCGTCTATGTCAAGGCCCCATTTACCTGATTTCGGTCTGGGCATTGTTGTTGCAGTTGTTGTGTTTGCAGGCCCGTATAAAAAGGTAATTAAACGGACTAATTGGAGCCCGGGAAACCAAAGTGCTGTTTGAATTTTCACCCATTTGATTGTTTGGTTACTTAAGGCCAGATTTATCCTGTAATAAGCTCATCAAGGAATTGCCTGTCATTCAAATAAATTGGACTATACCTGGAGCTAAATTCGTGCTAGCTTAAAAAAACCAAAGCAAAACAAAACAAACAAAAAAAAAAAACGATCTGGCAAAGAATTTGTTTTCTTTAGGAAGTATTTGTGTTGTTTAGGTCATAATTGGTTGGATTTCGCAGAAGCTGCCAGATATATTTAGAATGCACATAAATGTAATTATTTAAAATAATTACAAGCCGTTCATCCAGCATTTGTAATTATCAACACAATTTCCCCCAATTATTTTATTACCTTTATGAAGGTAATTACAAATCTTTTTATTTTTTTTTTTTAAGAATCTGATCTTTCTGGGTTTTTTTTTTTGTCATTCCTTGCCAAAATCATTATATCTGCCCTGTATATATATATATATATATATATATATATATATATATATATATATATATATATATAAATTTATGAATTACCCTGGATTAAATGGTCTCAGTTAATTAAATTCCCCTCACAAGGCAACCTGCCGTCCCTCCGGGGCGCAGCAGAGATAACTCCGGACGCTTGTTGTCTTAAATTAAAAAGGCTCGGGGCAAGCGCACTAAACTCTCTAAAATGAGTTTTTCTCATTCCTATTAGAGTCAAGAAGAAAGGTCTATCTACATTAACATACATTTGCGTTCATTTTGGCGAGCGTGAATAAATAAGGCCGCTGTTTGTCGGCTCGCCGTGGCTTTGATTTGGCTCTTTTGTTTGTTTCAGAGTCCCAGTCAGGTTCAGTTCTGCCTTTTATGCGCGTTATCTGACAATTACGTATGTCTTTGGCCTATTAAACATGTGAAGATAGTTCAACTTGAAAACGAAGGCTCGTGCAAGTGAAGTCGACTGGAAAACGTTTGGTTTTAACTCGGGAATAAAAAGAAAATAGTCAAGCGGATTTGACGAGAAACGCAGTGCTTTTACACAATTTTTGGAGATACGACAAAATTAATAAAAAAAAAAAATCAACTTACTAATGTAAGTTTATCTTATAAACATTTAAGTTGAACATTTCAAGTTCGGCATCTAAAACCTTCCAGATTCCTTTGACTTTAAGAGTAGAAGTTCGTGAACATAACAAAACGTGGCTCAAATATTTCACACATTCACTGGTAGTTGATTACATTTCCAACAAGCTCTTAATTCTGTGACTGTAGTTTCTTCACAAACATGATGGTCTCATAGTAGTGAACGGGAATAAAGCCAGAGGTGCTGTATTCCAATTTTTCTGATTGGTTCAATCGAATGAATTCAATCAGAGATTCCCTTCAAGATATTATTTTGTATGATTCTGTTGCAGTTAAATTTCATTCAAAGTCGCGAAACAGTCTTGAGTTTGAGTTATGAAACCTGCAGAAACCCCGCTTGTCGCTCTTTTAACTATTATTTTGAGCCAAACTTTACACAAAAATAATAAATTGAGGATTTCAAAATAAAAATGACATTAGCCATGATAGACATTTTGTTCAACCTTATCAAAGACAGACTTTTGCATTTGTCCTCAGGAATGTAAAGAAACGTAAAAAAAAAAATAAAAATAAAAAAACAACAACAACCTGACAGGAATTTGAACGATTGAGCCAATCTGTGAGCCTGCATGGTTGTTCCAAGTGGCCTACTAAAATGTTGACGTTTTCCCTCTTTTAAACGACAGCGACTTTCTTTTACTTTTGCCTCTTCTCCTCACAGCGAGTGCAAACATCTGCAACGTGGTGCTGATGAGGCACACTGAGCTGTCTGACGGCATCGATGTGCTCGACGACAGCGGGAAGGTGGTGGGAACGTCTAAGATAGCCGCGAGGCGTGTAAGTCCCAGAGGTCTTACCTTGTTTATTTTTATGCTATTAGTTGTTATAATGACTCTACATGCAGTTATGAAAAGGAAAAAATAAATAAATGCTCTTTTCTGGTTTTGACGTTGGACATTTAAGATTACAATTTGAAAACAATGTAACCAAAAAGGCTAAAAATGCTAAACAAATGTCAATATATATCTCTATTGTTGTTATTATTTTGTCTTTTTTTATATACTACAGGTGAACCAGCCGGTTTTGAGTCCATTTCACTAATAAATATCGATGTCAAACCATTTTTAGCAGCATGGATGTGGAGTAATTGTTTTGTTTCAGCAGTAAAATTGTGTCTTAATATTTAACCCAAAATTGCAAGTATGAATTCACTGGACAAATCTGCTTTCAATGCTTTTAGATAAAATCGAGGCCCTGAACTGGTTCCCAACCGGCCCAGTGATGTTTCTGTTGAATTATAGCTGATATGTTTTCACTCTGACATTGTGATCACACACACACACACACACACACACACACACACACACACACGCACACACACCTGAACATTTACAAAGTCCAGCTGCCTAAACTTCTGCTTTAATCGTGCTTCATCGATTAAAGGTTTCATTGGCAGCACCTTGCTGCCCCGTTTCTATAACAGCTGTCGACTTTTATACTTTCCTTCACACATTTTCTCATCTGTTGTTGAGTAAAACAAAAATGTCACTGTGTTGTTGTTGTTGTACACATTTTAAGAGTTTGCTTTTTTTTTTTTTTTTTTTTGTGACAGGCGCTTTTAGAGACCGCCCTGACCAGAGTGGTCATGCCCATGCCCATCATGGTGCTTCCTCCGCTGGTCATGGCCGCACTGGAAAAGTAAGAAAATCTCTTTCACTAATTTTTCACACAGAGACGGAGCTAGCAAACATGTCATTCTTATTTCTACAAAATAACAATTTCATGTTGTAGAAATGATTTTTTTGCAATGTTTTTTTTATTTTTGGCAGGGTGTAGCTACGTTACATACATTTCTTAAATTCTTTAGTAACAAATGCGGTAACCTTAACAAACAACATGACGTTTCCTGGTGGAGCAAGATTAAAAAATGTTTTTTGCCTTTACCTTTTTTTTGCTTTTAACTTTGTTCAAACTCATCAAACTTTTAGATGAGCATGTAGTTCTTCCTATTTGTTTATACCAGGAATAAATAGCTGAACGAAACCCTATCAGAGCAGGTATGGCGCATCCTCTTGGTAGCTACAATCACATGCAACCAATGAAGCGAATGGTAGTGCACTGGTAAAACTATGGATACCTTTCATAAGCCTCTTCCGTCAGATGCTTCCTCTGCGGTGAGACGCGGGATCGTTAAGGACCGTGGTGATGACGTCTTTATGACGTGACGCTTTCGGTTGGTCGTCCTTGGGTCGACGGAGTACCGCAGTGTAAGAGAGGAATGCAGAGGTCTCTGGGAATCCCTGACAGCACTTGTCCCAACCGCTCCGAGTGGGCGGGCTCGGACGGCCCACTACGGCCTGCTCTCCAGGTGTGTTTGGGATTCCTGGCACCTGAGTAACTGAACGGGGAGGTAGAGAAAGACAGAAGGAGTGTGCATGTGGGGGGTGTTGGTGCGTAAAAGTGTCGGTGGGGAGCTGTGAGACAGTCTGTGCCTTGCTGGTGTGTAGTTCTCAACTCTCCTTTATGTCAGCTCGCCTTCACTGGCTCTCAATGGAGCGAGAACAAGGGGACAGAGACAGGTCCCCCAGGCGGCCCCTCAATGATGGATTGCTCTGCTGAGAACATATTCGCTGGACTGACAGCAGGATCTGTTCTCATGCACAACCTTGAGTATATTAAGCAAAGTTCATTCAGAAGAAAGTTCCCACATTTAAGCAAAAATGGCATTATATGATTTAGCAACAAGTTGCAGCAATATTATGTCACTGTTTTTGTTCCTATTCAATGGCTTCATACTTTCCAGTGGTTGGATGCATTACATTAAAAACCCCTCCATGACAAATGGCCATTAAATATTAACAGCAGTGTGAAAATATGAGTTTCTGTCACAAATGAAACAAACTCCCTGACCCTTTATGTTTAAGAAATAAAGTTACATGAACATAATTTAATATCTTATAGGAGGGCACAAAGCATCAAATCATAGTCTCTATCTCAATTTCAATATGTGTTTTTATCCATGATCTTTGACGGTTTGCTGCTGTGACCTGCACACATGAGTGGATCAGACACGTCTAAGAAAAGGTTTACTGAGAAAACTGAATAGTGGTAATGATGACTTGGATGAGTGGTGATCTGCGTCTCAGATAGGGAACACTCTGCAGCAAGAGACCAGAATTAGACATTGGCCATTGGATGATGTGTTCGTAGCTTATGCGAAAGGTATAAACATAATATGCAAGTCAGTGTCGTCAGGCCGCCACTTCTTCATCTCTCAGCCACCCAACGCATTCATCAAAGCCCTACAAATGGTAAATGGCCTGTGCTTTCACAGCACTCTGTCGAGTCCAGAGGACCTCAAAGCGCCACACAATGTTCAAGAACGCGTTCACACGCTGATGGTGGAAAGCTACTGGGTGGTAGCCACAACTGCTCTGGTCTGCCATCGGACCTTCTGCCCACCATCAAACATAGTGGTCAGAAGGTTGAGTAAAGTGTGCAGCCAAAAGGCGAAGAGACTTGCCTCAGGACACAATGACAGATACAAAGCAGACAGGGATTTGAACAGGCAACCCTCCGATTATGGGACACCTACCACCATCATCCCGGTGACAAAGCCTTACTGATGTTGACTTCGTGGCTTTAGACAATCATCCCAAAAATCTTTTGAGATCTCACTTTGGTGGTGACTGGGGATTTATGAAGAAATGATGAAGCTCAGAGTGGAGTTTTGTCTTTTCAGCTTCATGCCAGAAGCGTCATATGAAAGTTGTGCGTCTCCTGGGTGGCTGAATCAGATGTCATGAGGAGGTGTTTGCGGGTGAGGGCTGACAGCCACATAGGTGACGATAGGTTGACGCAGTAAGTAGGACAAGTGGTGAATCCTCATGGAGAAACATAGCTTTTCCAGGTAAATATTGATTGGTCTGAACCAGGAAGATAGTCGAGAAGCTAGTGGGTAAGTTCAAAATAAGGCTCCAGGTTTCCAAGTCTAGAGCTCAGAGAATGTATAACTTGTAATTGTTGAATAACCATCTGCCACAAGGATTGATTACCTCATCTTAAATGGTACAGTCTAGCATCCCACTGTTTTTTCATTTAAAGCCAAGATGTACTGGATCCTATATGACGGTAAATCGGGTTGGATGATGTACGCAGCCATTAGAACATGTTAACGTGAACTCGTCCTCGCATGCGGCCAGCGACTGGCTCCCTGCGTCTCCGGTTGTCCGACGTCAACCTGAGCATGCCCAGTGCACGGGTTGCATAAGAGCATTTAAATACAGCCGGAATCACATTCATTCATCAATGTCATCTTTATTTTTGTCCTTTATTAAGACCCCCCCCTCCCCCCACTTTACCTTACCGCTCGCGTTTAATAATGTGCAGCAACTTTTCTAATCTTCGTAATGCACTCCTGCAAGACGTGCATCTATGCTGGTGTGTGTATGTAGCCTAATTAAACCATGGCAGCCATATGTGTTAATGAGCTCCCTCATTAGGCAGTAGCTTTCCTCGCCATGAGGGGAGGGGAGCGTCACTGGTGGAGGAGAGAGGAGCGGCTCCTTCTCGAGCTCCTGCTGCGTTCGCTGTCCCACACACTGAACAGGAGATTATCCTGTGGCAGGCAGGCAGGCAGGCAGGCAGGCAGGGGGAACAGAGACGAATGTACAAAATAATGCATTCTTCCAGCCACTATTTATAAAGTGTAGTAATTCAATGTCTGCGTATTAATTCAATAAACCGGTCCCTCATTTGTAAAATGACATAAAAATGACATGAATTAAATACAAGTGGATGTCTTGAAATTTGAAATTTCCTCCGTTTCCACAGCCTCCTCAAGGAGGAGACTAAGCTACCTGAGTAGCTTAGCTACCCACGGCCAAAACAAAGACAAAATCGACTTTTCTTTTCATTTTTTTTATAAAACACTGTAAATGCCGACATGGTTGGAATGACGCCGGTCATCATCATGCATTTTGACATGACAGTATTACATTAAACGAATAAAATAAAAATACAGTTTAATACTGAACTATCACTTTAATGAAACATTTGCCTAAAACCTGCCTTACGGTTCTTATTTTCTTCTTTGTACAGCCGACAGAGGAGCCTTGTCCAAATGCAAAATTCGCTAAAAATGGAAGGTTCCTGACGTTGTCCTCTTCTCCAGGCTCCCTCTGCTGCAGCGGCGGCGGCGTCTCGTCCTGCCCGTCCACAGCCTGGTGTGTCTGGCTGCCTTCGGCCTCGCGCTGCCGCTCGCCATCAGCCTCTTCCCACAGATGTCTCAGGTAACCTCAGCGCTACGCTGCTCCGCTCTACCGCAACTTTTATTCATTTTTTTCAGCCTATAAAACAGCCTCTGGTAATAGTGATTTTTTTTTTCTTCATCACAGGGTTCCTTTCATGCAGTTTTTTTTTTTATGTCTCGTTTCTCGTGCAAATATGTTAGTACACTTGAAACTAACTTCCAAGAAACTTTTCAGCCCTGTATAGGAGCTTGTTTTTAAGTAAATAATACATTAATATTGACATAAAAGTACAAGTTCCACTCACAGATTAAGTCATCTTTCCATGTTACAAATGAAAAACTTTGCAAGTAAAACTTTTACATGAATATTGAGAAATTATGGATTTAAAACAAGCTCCTGTGTCTTGTTAGCTTCGTCTTACGTCAAGAGCACTAAGACATTTGCACTAGAAACTCCACCAAAATTACTTGTCGGGATTTTGTGCTTCTGCATCGAGGACGCATAAAACGGCAATCAAAATACAACTACATAAATCCATCGCTTGTGTAACAGAAATGATGGAATGTGAGCACTAACTTGTGAATTTTTACATTTGTAACTTTTAAGTGCTTCACGTCGAACGTGCACCTGACCTTCTCCTGGCTGCACTTTCTGAACGTAACATGTCGTTTCACAGCGTGTGCAGCTGAACCTGCTGAGGTTCCTGTTTGTTTCTGTCGTTAGGAGAGCTCTCACACACCAAAAAGAGCGAATGCGAGCATGTTCGCGGGCGGGGAAAAGGTCGCACCCGCATAACAGACGTATCAAATGTTCAGGAGTTTCCCAACCCGAGTGGCGCTCTGTGGAAACTGGTGGCATTGAAATAAAGGATCAAAACCAAGAGGACGTTTTCTCAGTTACTCGGTGGCTGAGAGTGATTTCTTTTATAATTATTATTATTATAGAGTTTTTAAATTGTACCTTTATCGACTATTTGCCGACCGAAGCCTTTTCCCGACTTCCCCGGTGTTTCTCCAATGAGGCGTAGCGCTCCGAGACTTAACCCCGCGTTGTCCCGTTGTTCACTGCCACCGGTGCCATCCAGGCCGAGCGGGCTGAGATCTAACTTTAGCCCCCCGTTGGCTCAGAACGCCGGCATCCTGCTCATTAATCGACAACGGCGAAAAAAAAAAAAAAAACAACCCAAAAAATGTTGTTTTTCACTCGGTTTTGCTTCGTCTTTGTGTTGTCTCTCTTGCCAAGTGACTTGCTGACACGAGCCAGCCAGCTCTGGCTTTAAAATGTTTAGGATTTAATTACCCGCTGGAAATAGCTCAGACAGCCATATGGCAAATAGAAAGAAAACTTCAGACATATGTGCCGCCAACGGTCCTGTGAAAAGCCTGTTTTTCTCTCCCTTTTTTTTTGCACTTTCGCAGGAATGGCAGATGAAAAAGAAGGAGAAAAAAAAAAGAAAAAGACCCCCCCCCCAAATAAGCAACAAGAATGCCCTGCTCTCCGGGAACCCCCGCCTACTCAATTTGTCCCACTTCCCCACTTCACACCTAGCAAGATGTCTGATTAAGGATTCTGCCTCCAACTCCGACAGCCATCTGTCTCTGGTTCAAATATTAGGAGACGTAAACCTCAAATTAGCCAAATTGGCTCCTTTTGCACATTAGCGGCAAATGGAGAACATTTAAAAGCCTTAAAGAATATTTGCTTGCGTTTAACAAAAAAAAAAAAAAAACTGTTGCAAAGCTCACAAGCTACGACTACGAAGTATTGATCCGTGTTCCTATCTGATGGCGTAAACTCGTCATCTAATTGCTCGTGCGAAACATCTCCACTGACCGTTTTTTTTTTTTGCTGTTCTTTGACTCCCACAGATCAGCCCCAATCAGCTCGAGCCAGAGATCGCGGCGGCGACAGATTGTCAGATTTTGACGTACAACAAAGGGCTGTGAGCGTTCCCTCCCGACCGGCGGGTCGACCTCACCCCTCAACCCCCAACTCCGTCCTACTCTGCCGACGTGGAGGAGGTAACTCACGTTCTCGCGAAACAGCAGCTGATCCCGACGGCGCGCGTTCAACGCGGAGATATGACGGTCGCAGTCGACGGCGACAGCTAAGTGTGCATCCACAACGCCTTCGAAGTATTAGCGACGTGGCAACACGGAGGCTCACCAACGAGTCGATGCCAAAAAGCGACGCGCCGCTCGAGCCTTAAAGGAAGAGCGGGCCGCGCCAGTTCTGGCCGCTGTGCGACCCGATCAAAACGGAAAAGTTAACCACCGGAAAAAAATAAATAAATAGAAATCAGCAACTCAGAACATTTGGAGAAAACTCAATGCTGATAAGTCGACTTTCAGAATAGTTTGGAATTTTTTCAAGTTTTTACAAAAACATAAATAAATGTCTTGCACAAAGTGAATGTTGAAATGCCTCAACAGCTTAGCAGAAAACTTTATTCCGTTTTTGTTTTGTTTTTCTGCCCCGCCTCCAACAAAACTTGTGTTGCTGCTTTCAGAATGAAAGTTTCAGGGATTTTCTGAAAACTAAACTAGAAAAAGCATGTTTGTCTTTGGGTTTTCTCTTTTTCCATCTCTGCCTTTCAATCTGAGCACAAGAGATTACAGCCACAGCCAACAACCAATGGCTGGTGAAAATTGTCCAATTTTGTAACGTTTCAGTTCCAAATACTCGCAATAAACGGCACAGCAGAATGTCTGGCCCCTCGCCTCGGTTCACTGAAACTCAGTGGGCAACATTGAGCATCGCTGTTTCTGAATTCATGATTATTGACTACAAAGTTTCATGTATTTAGAAGCAGAACCCGTTCAGACAACCTGGTGGAACCAGACAGAAAGTACTTGGTAAGATTTAGTGTTTTTGCAGTGTGTGGGTCAAAGTAAGGTGAGGCTCTTCTGAGGGGTTTTAATTGGAGCATTTCAAGGTGACTGTCATGTTCTGTGTTTTTCTGTTATGTTTATTTGAGTTTTCTGTGTCCCAAGTCTCCTCGTTGTCCTGTCTTCCCCTTGATAGTTCCCAGGTGTGTCTTGTTCCCTTGATTACCCTCAGTGTATTTAGTTCCTCCTGTGTCTTTGTTCCTCGTCGGGTCCTTGTCGTTGCCGCACGTAGTCTGTTGTCTAGTTTGTGTTTGCTGCCTGTATGTCCAGTTGCTACCGGTGCTGAGCCCTGGCTTCCGCTCAACCGTGCTGCCTGGCCACGGACTGTTTGTTGTCGCTTTTTGGACTGATTTTTGTAAATAAATATCTCACCATTCACCTACCTGGGCCTCCAGCGTCTGCCTCACCACCACCAACCACCACCTATTCATGACAGTGACTAATCTAAGTTGATGGGGTTTTTTTTTCTTTTGATTCAGATATAGACTTGCTTCTATCGCCTCACTTGATATTGCCCAATAAAACAACATCTTAATAAAAACAACTTGATACCGGGCTCTTAACGCGCTTATTGAAAGAACTACTTTTTGGAAAGTGTAGCTCTGCATGACATGCTGCTGTAATCCAAGCAAAAGTTCTGCAATTCACCCTCAGAAACCGAAAACTATTCCTGCAGACATCAACTCTTCCGATCATATAAGTCGTTGTTTTCTTTCCACCGGTGTCTTCAGCTTTTCTCCTGAGTGAGCCAGCCCGGAGCCTCTTTCATATTATTGTTTTTAAACACGGTCTCGCAGTAAGCTAGCTGCATGTGTTGCACTTTGACCCCAATGTCACAGCAAATAAAAGGTTTTTTTTTTACCATGCAGTACCTTGCGGACCACTGGGGGGCGTCTGAGGACCACAGTTTGAGAAGCACTGATTTAAGCCAAAGCAACCCCAGATCATCAAGCTACCACTTTGTCTCGTCTACAGAATGTTTTCCCAAAAATCTCGGGTATCATCACAATGTTTTGTTTTTTTTGTTTGCTTTTTTTTTTTTTGCAAATAAGAAAGTGGACATCTGTGTTAACACCTGTAGCTGTTGTGTCTTTTTCTTACTGTTGATTAATCAGCCTTGTTCTGACGTTGGTAGGATGTACTGTAGCCTGGTAAAACCGTGTCCCTTGTTCGACGCTTCATTTCGTACTGAGGGTTTGGCCCCTCAGCTATAGAGAAACGATTATTTCCTGGAGACTCTGTTGAAGTTTAAAGTTTGACCCAATCGCCCCCGTTTGGCCGTGACGTGTGTAATCCGGAAACCCTACGCCGTAATCCTGTTCTTAAACGACAACCCTCCACTGCAAAGAAGAGAAGTGCCGAGCCAAACCAGATGACCGGTAACGTAAAGTCAGTATTTGGAGGTACGGACTGAATGGCTCGCTTCCTTCGCTGCCATTCCCATAACTGCAGGCTGGCGACGAAACTAAAACAGCGCAGAAAATCAACGTTCGCTCACAGCTGCTCCTTGTGTTGGTTGATTGGCCAATTGGCTGAAATACTACTGGAGGAATTGAACTCAATGGGAGAAATCCCAGACAGAGTTGTGAAGGAAATTAGAACTGAGCTGTATTTTGCAGGAAGGCAAGCTTGACATGCTGTGATTTAGAAAGTATTCCTGTCGGTGTGCTCTTGGAGTAATCTTGGTAGGCTGGTGATAAACGATACGATAAATGCTCTCCCCTAACAGTTTGATTTACATTGCTATTTTCTCTGCTCATTTTTAAAACCGCTCCGTTTAATCTGGTGATCTTTGCCTCCTATTAACATTTATTTGATGAAACATCAGAGAGGGCAACAAGAAAGCAAAAGCACTTTGTGAGAAAACAAACTTGAAAGATGATTTTTATTATTTTTATTTTATAAGGATGCAGTTAATCAAGTCATAGTTCTGTTGAGTTTATATGCAAATCCGTGTCTATTAACCACAAAAATCAGGCCAAGATGAAATCACGTCAAACGAGATCATGATCAACATATTTCAGCAGCGTTATCAGCGTCTCATCTCAGGTGTCCAAGTTGCTGCGATTAGTGCTGGAGTAACTTTTTCATCCGGTTTATAGATCCGTATCGTCGCGTTTATGGCTTATATAAACGTTCCGTCCTTTGTTGTGATCTGTGTAATCGGCATGTTTGAGCGGTTGCCTTGGGAACAGTGCACAGCGGGTTGCCGCTGACAAGCAGTTGGATGAGAGAAGACCCAGTTGCATTGCCGGTGATCAACAGAAACACCTTCGAATTAGTCAACGTCAAAGAAATGCATCTTGTAACGCATCAGAGATTTAACACAGAGACGCGTCGGGATGCGTTTTCAAACCCAGCAGCCTAAAACGTCTCATTTGTAGATCGTAAGAAATCCGAAAGTATTCTTTGTTTAAGCTAATTGCGGTTTCGGCAGCAACAGCAGGCCCCCCTGCTCCCCATATCCTTTCTTATTTTTTTGCACCTCTCTGCTTCTCTGGAGAGTTTCTCGTTTCTCACCCTGGAACGCCGCTCGGTCCCCTTCCTGCTGACTCGGCTGACAGGAGACGCGGCGTTTAGGGAGGCCAAGGTGATGCTCCATCTAATGTTTACCTTAGCCAGAAAACAAGGAGGCCCTTTAATTGCGCCAGTATTTTACCAAGCCAGAACGCGACCTGTTCCAGAAAACCTTCCCGGCAAGAGGAGGATGTAGAGCCCCGGCTGTCGGGGCCACAGAACATGTTTGTTTAGATAACCCCGCGCCTCCTTTCAGCACGTTTCTGCACCTGCAGTGAGTATAGGATATCTCGAGAAAACTCAAAACAAGCCGTGTGTGACCCCCTTCAGGGGCGTTTTACCTCTACCTACTGCCTCTTTTGTCCCTCCTCTTTCGCGCTGACAAAATAAGACACCTGGGTCAGACGTCAGCTCTCCTCTGAGGTGGTGGGGTCACGGGGCCGTTGTTTCTTCCGGGCAGGCGATCGCTTTGAGCTGTCGCTAAAAAAGATCGCAGCAATATCAAAAGCAGCTCCCGCCTCTTTGAAAGCTTTTGCAGCTTAGTAAATGTTAGTAATGTCAGAAACATCGGCTGTGTTTCCATTGACTATTTAATTGTTCTATTTGACATTTGGAGAATAAAATCGCTTAATGGAAACACAGAAATTCTGAAAAAACTCATTTCTACAATTGAAAAGTATTGCAGGCTGTATCAAAATTGTTTTATTTTTCACAAAACTGCAATGGAGAGACTTTTTTCACATCATATGGGTCGCATGGTCAATTCCCGGATGTTACTACTGGCGAAAACGACGAAGAAGCCGACAGGAAGTAGTTGGGGGGGATGACGTCGCGCCATGTGTGATTTTTAAATGAGGAAATTGCGATTTTTCGACGTTAGCTGAATATTAACAAGGGTTTGCTCACATCCATAATGACCAACAGGTAACACACCTGACACTTCCTGATGCCTGTAATGGAGGTGTATATTAAGGTGGGTGTTTATCGTATCGTTTACTATTTGTCATGATAAATTTCTTAGAAGTGTAAGAATTTTGATTCATTGTAGTCCTGATCAATTCCAATTAATTCTGTTTAAGACTTTCTTTGTTGTTGGGTTTAAAAGGTTTTACTATTTTCTCCACTGCCAAGAAAAGTATCAATAGATACCAACACATTTGAAAGTCAAGTTTAGTGATTTAAATCACATTTCTTTGTGACTGGTTTCATAAAGAACTGCTTTATGGAAACATTTTTCAAGACCTTGTGGGTCAATAAATGGTTATCGTCACTTTTATTGTTAACACAATAGTAGCACAAAGTATTGTGGTACAACTTAAGCTCATATGGCCCAGTTGTAGGCGTTTCCATGCATCCTCCTTGTAGACTCTCCTTTTTAGCTCCAACTCTTCTCCATTCAACCCTCGATTTCCCATTGGAGAGTCAGTGTCTGTGCCTCATCAGACGTAAAATGAAATCTGGATCTCTTAATAGCTTCGGGCCCTTTTAATTTTTTGAGTTTTCTTGTTACAATTCAATGAAAGTCAATAAAATGTACCAATCAAACTTTGTGGATTCCTTGTGCTTTTGGACGCAGCACCAATCTGGCCAGCCTAGAAACATCTGTCAAAGGTGACCAGGATCGCGTGTGAAGGTAAAAAAAAAAAAAAATAATCAGTTGCAATGTTTAGAAAGCTCTTCATGCTTCTTAAGTGGTTAGATAAATGTTAGTCATTGACTTTTAACAGTTTCTCTAGCCGGAAGTTGAAGTTTGTTACCAAGCAGTGTGCTGGTTTTACTACTAAAACAGAGACAGATGATATTCCGCTTTGAAATAAAAAATACATTTAGTGCATTTCATACGTTTTGAAGACATTCTTTCACTACGATCAGAATCTGGAACCAAACAGTTTACTAATTAGGCGACTTAAATAGGTCAGATGGATTTCATCGAGTATTGTCAGAGTAAAGGGGTCTGAATACAAACGCTCAGCACTCTTATCTGTTTATTTGAAACAAATGTTTGAAATCCACGGATTAATTTCCCTCCATCTTACAACCATATGCTAACTTGTAAATGTCAGTTGCGTAAAATACACAGGGATTTGAGTTTGTAATGTTGACAAAGTGAATAATTTTGTCGCTCAGTCACCACTGAGCCTCGAATGTTTGGTTCTTTATTTCTCTTCATCTTCCCATCAACCCCTGCAGTAGCATGCTTCACAGCAATCTGCACATCCAGCGGCTCGGCTGGAGGGTACGAGCCTAATGAGTGAACTCTGCAGCTGCCGGGACCAAAATTAAAACAACTTGCAGCAATCTCCCATGCAACAGGAACACGTCACAAAGTTTTTATTTCCAAAACCGTTTGTCTGTAAATACACTTCGTGGATCGAGAAACGCGTTCCGCACACGTCTCGCTCTGCACGCGGCGCTTCGTCAAACCTGCAACAGACGGGGGATGTGTTGTCTTGCGCATCGCCCACTGCGACGGTTCCAGGACAATTTCGCGATTGCGACTCAAAACGTCCTTCCCGGGTTCACGGGTCGCCTCCCGCTGGTGGGAAACCTTCATCAGCAGGACAACGAAGACCGTCTCTACAAATAAAAGCGGTGGGGAGTCCGAGAGGTTCTCCGTTTCGTTCCGTTTCACCAACACGTTCGCTGACTTGACTGCAGCTTCCTTTCGAGGATGAGTTCGACTTAATACGGTGCACAGGGTGAAAGCGAGTGAAGTGAGGTGGAAGTGATCAAACAATTAGCTTTTTGTTAACCTTCATTACTGGCCTATGTACAAAAAAGAAAAAAAAACAAAAAAAACGAAGAAAAACCGAGCACCGTGGTACCGCAGGGTACGACTTTTCTCTTCGGCCGTCGTGAAATGATGCTCCGCTGTCGTCACGGCAGCGCGGGATGTCCAAACTCCTCGATGAAGACGTGGAGCGATCGCACATGGAATCCTTGAGTCTTCCTCTAATGAGTCTTAACAACGCTTTTAATAATCTTACATAATAAATAGTGTTGGTCCTCTTGACGCTCAGGCTCGCGTGCGCGTTCAGTCCTCTGAGGTCACGTCGATGTCCTCGGAGCTGGCCTGCTTGGTGGCAATGCGCCACCTGTTGATGTGGTGGTTCCCCTTCTTCTTCTGCTGGCTGTCGGGACCCTCCTCCTCCAGCTTCTGGCGCTTGTACTTCGTCCGTCGGTTCTGGAACCAAACCTTCACCTGAAGAGGCGAAACGGGGGAATCGACGTAAATCTTTATATGCGTTGGTGCTTCGTAGCTCTTTCGATTGGTAAATTGGATTGATATGGTGAGCTTCAACCAAACAATGACTCTCACTTTTCTGTTTAGCAAATTCACCAAGCTGGACACAAATCTGGCTTTTTAAATCAGTTTTTTTTTCTGTATGAACTTTTCTCTTTCAGGTAATTGCTCCAGACCTTTTTACTGCTTCGCTCTCAGTTTTCCTCCTTAAGATCGTATTAAATAAAGTTTTCACACATATGCATGTGTGTAGGGATCATGATGGCACACAGCATAGATTCTGCACAACAGGAATCTGGGGTTTAATTGGTTTAATGTTTGATTATTTTTAGGGTCCAACGAATTTTTGTCAGCGATTTGAATCTGTCATATTTTTACTATGTTTTATTTCAAGTCTAAATTTTATTTTTTTTTTATTTGAATTTATCATTATTTTTTTTTATTTGAATTTATCATTATTTTCACCTTGTTTTTTATGCATTAGCTGATTTTATGATTTTACATTAGGATTTGAGAGCTCATCTTTCTTCTAAACAATTTTTTATCTTTAATATATTTGTTTCTACTTTCGCTCTTCTTGTTCGTTATTCATTTTTTATTATTTGAGTGGGTTTTTTTTTGTTTTGTTTCACCTTTTTAAATCATCTTTTCATTAATTTTTTTTCATCTACACTGTCTTTGTTTTTATTATTTATTGTTTTCATATTGTGATTTTTCAAAGTTGTCTTTTTATTTGCACCGTTGTCTCTGATGGTTTTTCTCTTCTTTAATTGAATAAAAATTCTGGAAAACTCAGCCTAAACCTTTCAACTCTAACTAAATACATCAACATCAGTCATAATTAACATCAGCAAAATATGAGGCTGTTTTAAATGTAAACATTTTTCATTCTAGTTTAGGTTTATCCATCCATCCAAAACCACAGGTTTGAAAAATAAATGCTTTTTTTTTTTTTTGCAGGATTTTTCTGTGCCATTTACTATTCTTACTTTTGTTTTGAAATACTTGTATTTAAGGCAGAAGCTGTCATTTGCTCCTGGTTTTGTTGCTTGAATATTGCATTTTTCTACATGTTTTTAAGATCTCTTCCTAAAGACCTACATGGCCATTGGAGGAGCCACATTTACACCATTTATTTATGACACGTTGAGTTTCAGCAGGTGAAAGCCAAAATTTGACGTTTTCCAACCGAGATGTGAAACGCATTTCAAAACGTGAGCCAAATCTGCTTGTAGCGAATGTGCGTGGTCTGCACCGATTTAGCTGGCTTTCAGGAAAGATCCACCTCCAGTTCAGATTATACATTCCTGCTTCTCATACTGACTGAATGCACAACATTCCAGCTTATAGCTCAACACGTGTTAAAATGTTTTAACGGCACAGTTTTTGCTTTTAGATCATGCAAGATGGCTGTGTTGCCCAGGATGACTAAAAAAATATATACATTTCTCAGTTGGCAGGTGTGATATATAAAGTAAAAAAATAAATAAATGTTTATTGTGTGTGAGCATCTCCTCTACATCTTTACAGAAATGTCCACTTTGTGTAAATGGTCCCTTATTTAAGTCCTTTATTATTATTATTATTATTATTATTATTATTATTATTATTATGGTTTTAGCACAAATTTCAGCCATAAAATGAACTCTTAGTAACATAAAGTTCTTTAATGGAGGCTCTTTCATAAACTAAATAAGTGTTGAATTGTAAGTTGTAAAAAGAAATTTAAAAAAATCTGAGACTCATTAGGTTTAATTAATAATAATAATAATAATAATAATAATAATAATAAATAATGATTAATAACAATAAGTTATGAACTCCACCTACTTGGGTCTCGCTCAGGCTCAGGCTGTTTGCCAGCTGCTTCCTCTCGGCTCCCACCACGTAGTGGTTCTTCTCGAAGGCTCTCTCCAGGCGGAGCAGCTGCGACGGGGAGAAGGCCGTCCGGATGCGCTTGGGCTTCCGGGCGAAGGGCCCGTGCAGGAGCAGGCCGTCCTGGGACACCTCGTTCCCTGGATGCAAAGTCAAAACACTCTCGCTAAATATCCCCCGTGTTCTTTCTCTCTCTCTATCGGTTAATGAGCCTTTTTTTATTGCTATTATTTAGACGCCATTGAGACACTTTAGTTCACGGTGACGCATATTTTGTGGTAAAACAATGGAGTGAAAACCGCTGTTGTTGTTGTTGTTTTTTTGTGGCGTCAGAATAAGCCTGATCAAAAATATACATAATTAAATAAAAATGTAACTCCTGTGACTATCTCGCACAAATGTCATTACTTGTGTGTAACGCGTTTTATTTTACATATAATATTTGATCAAAAACACCGTGACATTCTGGACCATTTATCCAACACTTATCTATTTGGAGACGGGAGAAATACTTGGTCTCTAAAGCAGCCTTTTCTGGACCATCAGCTATGTGAACTAGAATTGTTTTTTTTCTCGTCACTGGTGGGTTTTGGTTTTAAAAAAAGTAAGAGCTGTCCCAATTTTATTCGGCATTTCACTCTCCTGTTTCGAGCAAAGTGTCGCTGGGTGAACAGGGAAGAGAGGAACGTGTCTTCCGCCTGAACTGGAAGCGAGAAAATAGGATATTTACTCAGAATTTGACCCAGTTGAGCGAACCGGGTGTTGCGTTCAGGGTCTCCGTTAAAGCTGGAGAGTGACAGGCGGAGCGACTTGACAGCGGCGTACAAAACACAATAACCTTTGTGCAGCAACTTCGTTTGTTTTGAAGTGATGGCGAATTGTGTTTTATTTCACATCACATTTTACTCTCAGTGTTTTCCCCTCCTTGCCAGCCCTATTTAGCGCTATTTAACTCCAGCATTTGGATTGTAATTTCGGGGCAAAAAGCCCCTGAACCGCGCAGTGATACTGGAAACATGAGGTCGAATGTGACAGAGTTAATTGTCACGTTCCAAGTGTGATGCAAATAAACTAATAGTTATTTTTCTGTCGTTTTAGAGGACAAAAAAAAAGTAAAGATTTGATGTAATAAGAATCACATTTAATAGAAAATGAACCGCATTTAACTTACTTTTCAGGGTCTTCATTTAAATGTACTAAACATTGCGCACTTCCTTTTAAATGTGTCTATTTTATTGTTTTTACATGCATGCTTTTATCAGAGCGTTGTAATATTTCCAGTTAGTTTTTTTTTCTTTAATCTACTAAGAATAAATATCACATTAAAAACTTCTTTTTATTTTTAATAAATTTGATTGTCTTTTTTTTTTGTTTGTTTGTTGTGTTTTTTTTTTTTGTTTTGTTTTTTTTTTGGTTGCCGGTTTTCTTTCTGAACCAAATTTCAAGAAATTGCAAAATAGAAAATGATTATTGTGAAATTCTTCAAGAAATTAGTCAAATGAGTAAAATGTAAAAATCATGTTAATAACAGACGCAATTAATAATTACTATTAATATTTCGCCTATATCTGAGTGGTAAATCTTTATTATTATTATTATTATTATTATTATTATTATTATTATTATTTCAACACAACAACCAGTGTTCTTTTTGTCTTTTGTTGTGATTTTTAAGAGTGAAATAAATTCCTCCTCTGTTCCCAGTCTCTGCTGTTTCACTTTGCAAATAAGAATCTCTTACCTTTTTAAAAAATAAAAAATTAAATAAAAATAAATCTTAAGAAGCTACTTAAAGAAAAAAAAATATTCGCTCTCAAATCGACACATTTACGCAACAAACTTCCGGCGGACCACCGCTGATCGGACAGGTCGCCCCCACATCTGTCACCTCAGCGCGGTCTCTCTCTCTGTCTCTCTGTCCCTCTGTCTCTCTCTGTCTCTCTCTGTCTCTCCGTCTCCTCTTCCTTTCCGTACCTTGAAATCTGTGTCCAAAAAATCTGTTCCGCAACACCCACGGGTAGAAGTTGAGCGGGTCCCGGTGTTGCGAGCCGAAGAAGTGCGGGTGCTGCAGGTGGGAGCCTCCGAGCTGGTGCGGGGCCACGGTGAGGGACGGGTGGTTCACCGCCTCCGGGAACACCAGCTCCGGGCTCTGGTAGAGAGGCCTGGCCGCCGGAGCCTGGTAGCCGCCCATTAAGGCATCTGTGGTCGGGTTGGAGTAACTGAGCGCCGTCGGCCGGATGGGGTCCTCGGCTGGCAGGGGGCTCTCCTTGGCGACCAGAGACTCGATCGTGAAGCAGCGCTTCCCGGCGGAAGAGAACATCATCTCTCGGCAGGAAGAACAGAGCTGGATCGTTCTGTTCTTAACTTCCTCTCGCTGCTCAAAGTTGCATCATGACCGAAGGATGGTGCTGGAGGAGGTGGGGCGGGGAGGAAGAGGAAGAAGAGGAGGAGGAGGAGGAGGGCTGCCTGCACAATCTGACCCTCTGAAGATGCTGCTAGAAAAGTCAACAGTGCCGCAAAGTCTGTGCGCTCCCAGAGGGCGTCTGTTCGCAAATGCGCACCGAGAGCCAGCGGTCCTCCACACGCTCCCACCCCGAGTGGCTTGACGCTCCGCAGGAAGGCAGCTGATTGGACCGGAGCTCCTGCCGATTGGTTCTCCCGGAGAACCCGCTCCACAGATCACAGGAGCCCGGGCCCAGCTCAGTTACACGCGGCACATGTGTCCAGCCAATTAGGCGCACATTCAGGATTAATATGTGCTGTTTTTTTTTTTTGTCCTGTTTCGTGGAGGCAGTCTGCTCTGAGAAAACTGCTTCAGTGGAAGTTAGGAGCCACTACTTGGAGAAATGAGAGCTGACTCAGTGGAGCAGCTTAAACATTAAATCAGTCATTTCTCTTTAAAGTGACATTCCAACTTCAACCAGGGCAAAATGAACGTATTTATTTTTCTACTTGGCTTTCAGTAAATGTTTCTCCTGCTCCTCTTCTTTCATTTTACTTATGGAGATTTAAGAGCGTGTGGCTTCATCACACTCTGGTTGTTGTTTAGTTGCTTAAAGGTTTGACTTGTACCAGAATAAGTTTTCACAGGCAGGCGACTGATACATGTATGTAATGAGGCTGATAAAGAGTTGATTTAAATGAAAAAGGAGAAAAGAACATAAGCAAGTTGTGTTTTTGGGTTATTACGACTTGAAAATGTTTTGGTAACACAATCACTACTTGATCACTGTAAGAAAAATAACACCTAGAAATGAACCAAATTGTGAAACTCTTTGCTTTTTATCTAGATTTCAATATGTATTTGAAAGAACAAATAGTGCAAGTTTAACTGTTTGGTGACCAAAGTATATTAGCTACATTTCAGCAATGTTTTATATGTTGTTGTTGTTGTTTTGTTTTTTTTTGTTTGTTTTTTTCTTACAGTGCATTTTTGTTTAAAACTCCAAAACCGAACTAGTTATTTAATATATGCAGCTAAAAATGTTTATATTGAACTACAATCATGAAACCATAAACTCATGAGAATCTCCCTGTGGGTCAATGTGTGGATGCTAACTGGTAGCCCTAGCCTCTGCTAGCTGCTTAGAGGACAAGAAGCTGTTGTTATTTTATATTAATATCATCATTCTCTAGTGTGAGCTGATGTGTCATCCTTTTGCTTTTCATGCTGTGGAAGAAGTTTCGTGAAGTCAGGTTTTTACTGAAAATTTAAGACGCAAAGCAGCGGTGACACCTGCAAATCTTGGCTTTAATTTACAGAAAACTGTACTTTTTTTTTTTTAAGCCAAATACTGAGTTGATGCAACTGTGTAAGAGTTGTTAGTTCAAACCAAAGCATTGTGTCCTATTTGTTGAGTTAAAGAAGCCTCACTGTTCTTCACACGGCGCCATCTTTAAGGAAAATGCCTGCTCAGACTTCACTGAACATTGGAAGAAATTGGAAATAATCATAAAATGACACATTATAATAACATCAATGTCAGTGGATTATGTTTATGACTAGATAATGAGATCACGCTTGCTAAAGTTTGAGATTAACTTTAACCACTAGACGGGATTATACGTTTCCTCCATTTCCTTCATGAGCTTTTTTTACTGATTACTTAGAAAATGTATTTAATTTTGGAGCTTGAACCAGACCTTTGCAAAAAAAAAAAAGTACTTTAGATGGCAATAAATATTCATTTAAAACATAAAAATGTGTAAACATCGATTTGTTTTGCTGATGAATCCTGTCTGTGTTATGGTAGCATTATTCTCGTGCTTCGTGTCCTTTGAAAACATGATGTGTTGAATTATCACTCAATCTTTGTAAATATCAGTGTCTTTTCTGTTGTGCTTGATCGTGTTTACGTTTTGGACGCAGGAAGTTGAGTTTAAATCCAGTTTAGGTAACATGCTTCTTTGCACATCAGCAGAAAACTTTGCCGAAGAAGAACTAAAAGAAAAGATTAAAAGTTCAGAACTGTTTCAGTAACATTTATTTACAAACCAGTTTTTTTTTGTCGTTGTTTCTTTTTAACATGCGAGATGAGTGAAGGTTATTTTAATTGAGCCCCTTTTTTTTAAATTAAATAAGTTGTAATTTATCTATTTAAAGTTTTTTTTAATGTTTTTTTCTAAATCTACTGAAATCAAACAAAAATAATTACAACATACATTTTTTTTCCAGTCTGTTTTGATCAGTGTGGATATAAGCCAGCGGTTTTACAGTGTAGGGTTAGGATTAGGATTAGGGTTAGGATTAGGATTAGGGTTACAGCGAGTCTCCCAGCTTCCACCCGCAGTAAAGACCAGCCTCGGCGCAAATCAAACCAGCGCTGATTTGTCTACACGCAAACTTTCTTTCTGGATTTGTTGTTGTTGTTGTTGTTTTGTTTAACCAACCCAAGTCTCTGACATTCTGTCAGGACGTCGCCGCAGTTTCCGTCCTCTGTGGACGCGGGCACGCGCCGCCCCGCTTCCCCCTTTTTGCGCGCCACACCGGTTAATCATTATCCGCTGTAATGCGCTCGTTTGCGTGCAGCTTGCATTAGAAAATCATTACCGATGGAAATGATGAGGTAAAACAAGTTGTTGATTAGGCGTTTAGAGCTAAAGGCTGCTAAAGAAGGCGCTGGGTTCTGTGAACGGGACCGGCGCTTCCAGTTCTTTTAAATGTCACAGCGGTTCTGTTTGCAGATACCGATCTGACCGCGCAGAAACCCAGAAGAGACGGGAAACAGAAGTGAGTTTTTTCCTCCTCTCCAGGGAAACCGCTAATAATCAGATCGTTTATATGAAAAGTAGACTTTTTATTAGTTTGAAAACAAACAGCTGGAGAGTGTGAAGTTCGTGGAAATATTGGCATTCAGCTGCACTGAGGCTTAAATCAAACACTCCTTAATAAAACGCACATCCGAGACTCCACTATCGGATCTACCAGAGATCGCTTTCATTTCTGCTGACATGCATTCAACCGTCTCCTTGCTTCACCTTCCAGCAGCAGGAACTTGTGGCTTGACCGAGTTTAATGATGAAGCCCCGGCGGGCCTGTGCGCACTGACCCCCGTCGCTCCTGCCGCTGCTGCTGCTGGTTAATACATGATCGGATCGCGGAGGCATTTAGAAAAAAAAAAAAAAGAAAAGAAAAAGCGGAGCATGCATGCAGTGGCTCTCCTCCCGTTGTTGATTTCTCAGCCCGAGGCTCCGGGAGAGCCGGCCGGCCGGTAGGTCTGACCACAGGGGGTTTCAGTGCGCGCGCGGCGGCTCCTCTGTGGAAATATCTGGACGCGTTTATAGTTCAGTCCCTTCAGGGTGAGGGAGATTTAATGCCGCTTTCTTTACTAAATAGTTCTTGTTAAAAGTCAAACATCTCATATAATGCGTCCTCGTTAGATGTCCCAGGAAAGCAAAGGGCGTTAATTTAAGAGGAAAAGTGCAACGCGCTGTATTAAAGCTGCAGTATGTAACTTTTTTTTTTTACTTGAAAAAAAAATCAAGCATCTCTGACTTCTCCCAGTGCTAATTAGAAACAACCAATCAGAGTCAAGAGGCGGGTCTTAGCGCTGTCAATCACTCTCCATGTGAGGGTGATGGTCTTCTGTCCCCCTCTCCTTCTTGCTCTATGCGCTATGCAATGGTATAGCATACTAGTTAACTATGCTAACTAGTAAGGCTAGTTAGTATAGCCACCAATAACAGCAGATAAACGGTTTTCCTTAAGCGGTTTCGCCAACATTTAGCAGGGAGTACATAAGATTGATTGACAGCGCTAAGACCCTCCTCCGGGCTCTGATTGGTTGCTTTTGGTTGGGAGTTGTACATTTCTTTAGAGGGCAATAGGAGCTCAGGAAGGAGGAATAGATCGATTTTTTCACAGATTGTCCATCTCACAACACAGTGGCAGTTTTAACAAATATTTAAAAACAGATTTCACACTATTGACTCGTGTCTATCTGAAGTGGAAGTAAATTGATGTCGAAATTGTTATGAAAATCTGAAAAGTGTGGCATACATTTGATTTCAACTTGACCTGAATCAGTATTTCTTGCTACAATTAAGTGCATTTTTTTTTATTTTTTTTTATCTCTACCACCTGCACTGTTCTGGAATCTGACTTTTCACCAGCCGTTCTTAAGAAAGTATCTAAACTCAGTCAGTCTGAATTAAGAGTAGATGAGAATATAATTTTCCAGCCCTGAAAGATCTTGAACGGATTTAGCCGTGGACTTTAACTGGACCAATTTAACACTTGCATCTAAACCACTGCATGGCTGTGGCTGCACGTTTAGGACTTTTGAGCTTCAGCGTTGAGTCTTTGCAAACTCAAACAAGTTTTCCTCCAGGTTTGTCATGTAATAGTTCTATCCCCAGAGTCCTTGCTTCTGCTGAAGGTAAGTAATCCCACTTCATGATGCTGCCACCACCATGTTTCACCATGATGCGTTCAGGGGGCCTGTGCAGTGCTACTTTTTCCACATTGTATGTGGACCAAAAAGTTACATTTTGGTCTCATCCAACCAGAGTACTGAAGTACGAAACATAGCAACTCTTCTCATCGAATAACCAAGTTTCACCGTCTTTCAATGCGTCTCGAACTGCAAACTAAATATACGCGCCGTGTTCACCATCAAGACGTGGAAAACATTCTATGAACAATTATCTACCAAGTTGTTTCGATGGTCCAATAAATTAAGAAACACATGCAACCTCAACATAATGTAAGTGCTGCCCTCTAGTGGAAACCAGACCCAAACAGTTCCACTACAACAGATCATGATTTGTGACTCAAAATATTTTGGAAACAATCATATAGAAATACAGCTGGGAAAATGTAACATTTATATGTAATTTTCTCAGACCAATACCACATTTCCTACTTTTCTTATGCCATCATCATCATAATAATATAATGTGTAGTTTTCTTACAATACAGTGTAAATTCTCTAATCGGTCACTCAGTGTTGCATTGTGTGATTATTGCTTGCGGGGCTAAAACTATCAAACACAAAGCAAACTTCTATGTTTAAAATTTCTTCTGAGAAAATACAGAATTTAACATTAATATGAAGCAACGCATTGTGAGAATGTTTGACTTAAAATGCAGCAGAAGGGTCTGAAACCCTGGACTCCACTGAAAAGGATGAATTCTCGCGCAGATGCTGCCATCTGGTGGTGGCTGCAGAGACTACAGCGCCGAGAGCCACAGACGCGTTCATAAACGTGCTTATTTTTACAGTGACCACAGTTAAAAATCAAGCTAAAACCGATTTCCATTCTAAACAACTGGCAGCATTGGTTGTTATGTATATTTAGACGTGTATTTATTTACGCTTGTGACGTTCTGGGTCATCCTTGTTGCTCTGCCCTCTTCATTAATAAGCTAATTGGCCGTTTTGTCCCGCATTAGCTTTTGTGTGCTCAGCTAATCTGTTCCAATTAGATACTTGGAAGATTTCACCCCGTTATAACGAGATGGGAAAAGTCGCACGTCGCTGCGTTTGTGCCACCTGCGTGAGAAGTGGATCCTCCGGGAGCCACCTGCGGCCCCCGGCGGCCCCCGAATACACAAACAAGCCGACCACTGGCGAGCAAAGAGAAGTATACGTTTTTATTTTATTTAAAAATTTAATAATGTTGCATTTTGAATTCAGAGAACCGTATCCACTTCCTGTTTTCTGACTCCTGCTGCTTTCCAGGAGCCTAAGGCGGAGGAGCCCCTGTTGTCTTTTTTTTTTTTTTTTTTTTTGTTCCCTTTTCACGACCCAACAAAGAGCAGCTTCCACTTCAAACGCTGGTAATGAAAGCTAATGACTATTAGATGGAGTAAAGTGGTGCTTCACCTCTGCAAATAAAATGCAAAAAGAGAGAGAGAGAGAACTGGTTGGGGTTTCTATTTGCAACAATCGCCTCCTTTGTCACAGTCCTCTGTCTCCCTGCTGGAGCAGCGGGTTGTTGCTCCCCATGAGAACTTTCACACCTTCTCACAGCTGCATTACAATCTGACGGTCAAACACTGGAACCGGCGCTGTGGTTACATGACGCAGCCACTGGAAACGCTCACAGGGCCTCACCGCTTCCAGTTCCTGAACATTAAAACGATTCACACTACATGGTCTACGCTAAATATAAGAAATGATCTTGATATGTTGTTGCAGCGTTGTCTCCCTGGATATTGCCATTATTGTTGATGTTTGTACAAGGGGCGCTAATGGAGGGGGCGCCAAAGTGGTCAGCTGTTTGTGCATGTGTAGCAACAGAGCATGATGTCATGATGTCATAATGTCACATTTCCACAACAGGAAACGCTGCTGCGTTTCGTCCTATTCGTTTTTGATTGAGCCACATCATATGTAAGAATAAGCGTCTTTCATTTTATAAATCCACGAAAGCAGGACGCAGACTGTAGCGCAGGGCATTCTGGGTAAATACAGTCAGGAGCGAGCGGGAGAAATGGCTTGAGGCCTTTATGCCGAACACAAAAGAGAAATCCTGCAACCTCAAAAATCCCACACGACTCCAGTTTTCTTTACGTTTCTTGAAGGACGAAGTCGCACTCGCGTCTTCTTCACAGGATTTTATGTCGTTTTCTTCGGTGGTTGAGGTTTTTCCGCACCAGCTGAAAATGTAACAAATGCTGCAGCTTTGGCCCCTAATCGAACCGAGTCTATGGGACCAGCAGGTGTGAAAACACCCTAAAAAGTGCTTCAGAGTAATCCCTGTTCCAATGTGACCTCTGCATGTTCCCATCATGGAGACAGACTTATCAGAGATGATTTTCCTCATAATGAAGCTGCCAACGTTTTACACAATCAGACCCTCCCTCAGTATGAGTTCCCAGTGACTAAAGAGCCACATCCTCTGTGACTCTGCAGGGTGCTGACCTGACTCCTCCGATGAGAGCAGCAGCTATAGAAACAGATGAAGATGGACCGGTTGAGCTTTTCCCTCAGACCCTGCAGAGGAACAGAGCCCGTCCCGCCGTGTTTCCAGCCGTTAAGGTGCCTCGTGCTAATTGAGGCGATGACCCCCCTGACTCCCTGCCTCGGGACGCTCTTAGTGTTTTGTTGTTTTGTTTTTCCCCCCCTCAGGATTCTGTGTGCTTCAGTGTGCTTCTCTCAATGGGATTACACTGAGAGGAGGGAGGGGAGCCGTTTGGTTTCCTGTTCCAGGCTGATCGCGTCAGACAAAGCTGGCCACGGGTTTTTACACAAATTCTGTCTGTCTTCAGATCCACTTCACCGTTAATCAAAGTGATCAGGAGAACCAGGTGGGGAGCGAGAGACAGAGGAGATCAACGTCTGTTGTTTACTCAGATTATATGATTCGTTTTACTTTCCGACACTCGTCTTAGTTTTCATCGCTTTCCACTTCAATTTTTCCTCGATTTAGCTCATTTTTTGAAGATTTACACGTTTTTAAAGGTTTTGCTGGCTCCAGTGGTCTTTATTTTCAATAGATCAGACGGGAAATGGACAAAAGAGAGACGAGCTGGGAAGACATGAAGCGAAATTGGTCTGCGTCCTGTGGCTCTTAGCGACCTGCTAAAAACTGAGCAATATTTTAAAATGCAAATATAATTGAAAACAATAGTTATGTTTGTGCAAAATGTGCATATTTATTCTGTTGATTACTCTTTTATGAAGCAAACTATCTGCTTTCGTTTTATATAAATTTAGAGAAAAATGCATGACCCATTGAAGGAAATAGATGGTGTTTCAATTCAAATTCAATTCAAAAATACTTTGTTAACCCCAAAGGGAAATACAATAATATTTCAAAGCAAAATGTATTTTTTTTTTTTTTAAATTAGTAAATTAGAAATCTAACCAAATTTCCTGCTGCATATGTTATAAAAACCAGCTATTCTGTCTATGAGGACATTTTTATTTGGTTGGACAGAAAACAAAAAGTATGACATTAGGGCCACGCAAAGAAGATGTAATAATAAATATTACGAGAATAAAGTTGAGATAATACCAGAATGTTGCGTACTGAAAACAAAGTAATCATTTTACCACTTTATCCTGAAGTCTAACGAAAATGTCTGACTTCATCTTTTTGCATGCCGTCACAAAATTCGAATGAGTATTTTTGTAAATCCTGGACAATGCATAGCAGTGATAATATCTAAATCTGGCCAAATTAGAAAAGCAAGAGATAAAAAATACATGCATGTAAAAATACATACGAAGGAGGATTAAAAAGAACTTGTGGTGTCAAAACAAAGTGCTTGTAAATGTTTTTAAATGACAGGGAAAATAATAATGATAAAAAAGACAAACAGTTGTTTCCAATCAAGCTTCCATTTCCACCAATCAGAAGTGGAGCGTTACCTGACGTCTCAGCCGCACAGGAAGTTGCGATTCCTTCATTGTTTACTCATCGGCGGCAGCTTTCCCGCACAAACACATTTCCATGAAGCCTGAAAATATATTGGAATATATCTGTAAACCCAAAATAATGACGCTGTGTCCGCTGTTTTCCATCAGCCACTCTGACAAAGACCCCCACATGGACATCCTTCTGTCTGCCAGAGAGCGGACAGGCACCTGCCTGTGGGAACCGTGTCCATCGACCGGCAGTGAGAGCAGCCATGCTGACGGTTTAAACAGATTACGCAGTGAGAGCTTGGCTCTGTGGCGCTGAGACAGAGTGACCCCTGCCGCCCCGGGGGTTACAGATAACCCAGATAATCCCCCCCAGCTGGGTATTTATTTGCTTTGCACAGATCGGAGGGGCACCCGAGTCTGTCCCCGACTTTACGTGAGAGCAGGCCCGGGAGGAAATGTCTCCATCGTCTTCGCCCGGGCGCAGAGGGAGGCGAGATGATCTACGAGTGAAAATGTTGGAGGTCGGCGTGATCGGACTGAGGAGGGGTTTGATTATTGCAGGAGCCGAGGTAATGAGGAAGTGTAATTTATCGTGTTTACCAGCACGAATGTTCAGTGGCTGAAAGGTTTTGGTCAAAAGTTCACCTGCAGTCAACACAGTCCGCTTATTGTATTTTACAAATTTTTTTGTAAAATCGACTTTTCTGAGCTTTACATCATGTTACAATGTCATTCTCGCATCATATCTTGCCTTCATTCTTTCCTGCATATGTGAGAACCTTTGAATCTCTTATGGCAACCATTCAGGTGCGCAAAACACCTGGGTGAACCTAGCTTTATCTTCTAGGAAGGAGGAGATGCTGTTTCCAAACACTCCTTCAGACTAGCCAGCAGCAATTAGCTAACAGTTGGTGGAACTGCAGCTCTGCTGAGCTCATTATAGGAGCTACCTCTCAGTAAAACGCTGGGGAAAACATTGTTAAAGGGTTAATAGAGGAGCCATATTGTGATGACTCCATGGGGGCGGAGTTTCAGAAAGGAGCTTTTAAAGACACAGAAGCCCAATTTCAAGTTGTTAAATTTTTAAAAGTTAAATACTGCATTTTTATATCAACTGAAAGTAACATACGTATTTGATTGTGCTATAAAATAGCACAATGAACTTCGGAAAAAAATTCAATGTTCACAAAAAAAAAAAAAAGTTATTTATAAATTTGCGTTTGAATTTATACCACTCGACTTTAAATGTCTTTTGTCAAACATTTTGGTTTAGATGTCATAGTTAGCCACAGTGCTAACACTAAGCTTAGAAATAATTTACTCTGGATATTTGACCACCGCTTATCTCAGAGATTATTTAATTTGGTGATCACAGAACCGACTTTCAAGCTTCGTCAGCAAATCCTCGGCAGGGCTGAATTCAAGAACTCAAAGTTGGTCGACTTTTGTCATTGGTAACTGAGTTTTGTTGGGATCATTGTCCTGATCGATTGATTTGTATAACTGTGTCCAGGTTTCGAAGGAGACAGTAGTTCATAGAATAACAGAACAATGTTCTTTTTACTCAAAACCCTATAAAACGTAATATCAAGGAAACGGACTATTTACTATGCCAGAATCTCATGTGACTTTCACAAAACGTGTCATTTGAACTTGAAAATTACATCTTTTATGTTTTCTTTTGAAAGCTTTTGATGTGAAGGGCAGAGGAAAAAGAAAGAAACACAACTGCATTGGCATTAAAGTCCTAAAATATATTTTAAAATATGTCAGATATAGAGCGATACAGGATACGTTCTCATCTCCGAGGGATAAATGCAGAAAATTAAATATATAAGTATAAATCTATTAAATAGTGACAGTGGGAGACAGCTGTCTCCTTTCTCAGCGCTATGTACAGGGAAGTCTTTGTTCTGAAAGAGTCAGCAGTGGTCCACGGAGTCATCGGACACGTCGATATCCACGTCCGAGTCGGAGAAGTCCTCGTCTTCGTCCCCTTCGTCTCCGTGGCCCTGAGATCCGGGGCTCTTCGGCGGAGCGGCCAGTCCCAGTTTGGCCAGTTTGGCCTGCTGCTGCTCCAGACTCTGTTTGCGCCACTTGATGCGTCTGTTCTGGAACCAGACTTTGACCTGGAGAGAGACGGAGAGAAAAATATTTAGAAGGATTTCAACATGGGTTTTATTTCACACTTTGATACTTACTAGTTTCGAAATGTAATGCTCTACTCTAGTTAAATTATCTTAGTAAACATTTTGAATAGCCTAACAGTAGCTAGCCGTTAGCCTCACTGGTTCCGTGTTGAGCAGAGAACAGGAACACGACATGTTCATGAAAGAGATTTTGAATGAATATATCAGTTTTCAAAGAAGCTACAAAACTGTCAGAATTTGTGACTGAGAGTTAAAATTGTAACTTTGTATAAAGTTTTGGTTAGCTTAGTGATTTTAATGCTAAAGACAAACCTGCTAGCAAGGGATGGAGCTGATACTTCATGCAGTCTAAGAAGTAGGAAATCAAGTGATGTCAACCAAATGCAGCATAATCTAGCTGAACATCAAAAAACCTGTGAGATTTGCTAATGGTTGTAGCGCTAACTACTGCTAACAAGCTAACAACAGCGTGTTTCTCCCCATCCTCTACATTCCAACACTGATATTAGCGAAGCCAAAGGTGTTCACTGATGCAGTTGGTGGTGGAGGAAGTTTTGTGTTGAAGCAAACATTTTGGTTTAGATGTCATAGTTAGCCACAGTGCTAACGCTAAGCTTAAGCTAGCTAGGAAGGCTGAGTTTCTTTAAACCATGAGGCAGGATTTGCAAAGTCTGCCACTATTGATTCAATTATTGTTTTACTATTTATGTGACTTTATTGTTTCATACTTGTCAATTAGTATATAACTGAATTGAGAATTTTTTTAAAGACTATGAACCTTTTTTCCATGAATTTATGCTTGTGAAAATGTATGTATTAATAACATAAAGGTTGCTTAATGTTTCTAAAGCGATAAGTCGACATTTCAAAAGCTGTTTAATGCTGTTTAATTTAATAAATTAAAATTTTTAATTTGTTTGAGGAATAAATTAGATGTTAACATGGAAATTAAAAATCTTAAAAATCTGCTTGTTTTAAGTCTTTTAGCTTTTAATAATTTCTTTTTAGAAATAATAGTTAGGGTTTGTGGTTTTTATTACTGTTTTGTACTTTAGAAGCTGGTTCTAGTTCCCACCTGAGCCTCTGTGAGCTGCAGAGCGGAGGCCAGGAGGAACCTCTCGGATCCCACCATGTACTGCTGCCGGGCGAACTCCTTCTCCAGCCGGGACAGCTGCTCGCTGGTGAAGCTGGTGCGCATGCGCTTCGACTTTCCGCCTTTCGTCTTGAACTGGTGCGTCGCGGCGCTCGCTTTGGACGCGGCAGCTGCGAAAGAAGAGAGAGGAAAATGTTTACTGACACTGTAACGCCGAGTCGTGATCTTCCACGAGTCCGACGTCGCTCCATTTTTTTTTTTTTTTTGTTTACCTTGTGCGTAAAACGCTCCCCGGCAGGATGGTGCGTAGGTGAACGGCGGGTAGCAGTAGACGGAATATCCAGGCTGCGGGTTAATGCTGGGGTGCAACGCGTGGGGCGCATAGAGGTATTGTGCCGCTGGAAGCGTTAACCCGGCCAGGTGCGGAGGAGGCGCGGTTTGCGGGTATTTCGCCCCGCACTGGTTGGGTCCGGTCTGGTCTCTGGGCGCCGCCTCCTCCGGCTTGGCCAGCAGAGCCTCGATGGTGAAAGACTTCCCGCTTGGAGCCTTCGCGGCCGGAGCGCAGCGGCTCTCGTTGCTCTGCGCGCATAGTGAGGCCTGTGCGTAATTACGCACGGAGTATCCGCCGGTTTCCATTGGTCTGTTCGGTGTCTGCGTGTTTCAAATTTGCTCTCTGAGGGGGAAATAAAAATAAAATAGTCATAGAGCAAAGTTGCTGCTCCGAGGTCCACTTTGAGAATGAATGCCTGACCCACCTGAAGAGCCTCGATTTATACCCCGGCAGCACGGGGAGGTGCGAACAAACCCCCCGCTAAGCCTTTGTCTTTCCAAGCAACAGATGAGAGAGACCCAACATCCCTACTACAACGTATCCAATTAATTGGTGGAGTTGTACAAGCTGGGATTGTCAAACATCCTAACCTTTGAATAACCAGGCTTTTGAAGAGCGCTGGGGCCTCGGGGGGGGCAGGGGGCGGGGCTCAAGGAGATTTACTGCACAACAAATTCTTGCATGGATCTTAAGTCCAAATGTAATCATTACCGCTGGGGAAAGCCTTGATGTTCCTAAATCATCTTATTTGGGGGCCTTTTGAGCCCCGCCTGGCCGACAGATGCTTTAAGCAGCGTAACAACTCGCCGTGGGCCGTCCACATGACAGGTTCTGGCTTGGTTCGTGGGTCATTGTCTCGTTAGCCTGCCATTCAGTCCTAACATGGCCGTGTCCTGTTAGCAAAGTGTGCTTTTTAGCAGCAGCGGCGGCCGTGTGGCGTTTGAGGCCCGCTGCCTGCTGTAGCCGAGGCGTCAGATTCAGCGGGGGTGTTGTGGCCCCACGGAGCGGCTCCGCTAATCCCACTTCAGCACGTTAATCCACGGGTTGATACGTCCCGTCCTCAACATGCGGACCGTTGCTCGGCAACAAGCAACTCGTTTGCTCAATTAAATTGTTAGCATTTTAATATCTTGTCTTTTTTGTTGTTTATTAATACTCTTGTTTGAGTTGTTGTGTTTCTCTCTCCTTTCTCTGTGGCGTTACGTGCGCGTGACAAATAATGCTAAACTAAGCTAGTCCCAAAATGCCACAAACTAGTTTACGTCGGTGAACTGACGCGGGATCTTGGATTAAGTCGTCCAGTCCAGTCCAGTCCGGCCCGCGGCTGCTTACTTTACACTTTCCGGAGAGTCTCTTCCCCCCCCCCGTCTTTCAACTCGGGACAACTTCCAGCTCTGTAAACTTTCCAGGCTCGTTGCCGTCATTCGGAGTCGACACACATTTAAACACCGCGCGCTCCCTTTGACCTCCGCGCCGTCCTGTTTGTTCTGCCGACGTGACACCGGGATGCCTAATGAAGAGGCCAAACACAGACGCTCTGCACCGGCAGCAGCTCGACAACGACCCGAGCCCTGCTGGAGCCCCCCCAGTCCAAAAAGTCTATCTTTTAACTTGTGTTTCATTTAAAAAAAAAGTCAGGTTTTTTTTGTACTGACTCACCTTTTCATTCAATGAGTAGATTCACACCAAAGGAATCAAACTATGAATTAACACATGTGAAAATATTTACTAAACAAAAAAGTGAAAAACAACTGAAAATACACCTTATTTTGTAGTTTCTTCAAAGTAGCAACCTTTTGCTGTGATTATTGCTTTGCACACACTCTGCATTCTCTTGATGAGCTTCAAGAGGTCAAATGGTTTCACTTCACAGGTGCACCCTGTCAGGTTAATAAGTGGGCTTTCTTGCCTTATAAATAGTCATGAAAATAAAGGAATAAAGGAAACCCATTGAATGAGAAGGTTGTGTCCAAACTTTTGGTCTGTACTATATATATATATATGTTGTACGAACAACAAAGCGAAATCGTCAAACCAGATTTTAAAAAAAATAGCGAAATATACTTTGTATATTATATTTTATTTCACGACATTTGCTCTTAACCAATAAAATTGGTACTGCAGTTTACATTGACTGCACAGAGTATAAATCTGAAAGTTTAGCAGCTAACAGGCCCTTTTATAAATTAGTGCGTCTCCTGGGAGAAAAATGACAATCATTTTTAAGGTCTTTTCGCTCCTGTTACTATTCATATGTATGATGAATTATATTGCAAAGGTTTTGTTTCCTGTTGCCTTGCGCTGGAAACAAGGCAGCCAATGAAACTGGCTTAATAGTCGGTTTCGATCAACACCTCTCAACAAAAACTATAATGTTTGATGCAGAATTTTTTTAAATTGCTTACTCGGCAAGCTGGGTAAATATATTCATGAAAAAAACAAAACCAAAAAAACCTCTTTATCACTCAAAAAAAATCATTAAGTTTCAAGCGCCCGCAGTTTCTTTGGCCTACACTGATGAAGCCAGTTGTTGAAATTGAACAAATAATTGAAATTGAACCCGGTGTAAGGTGCAAACATTTTATGTGGTCATTTGTAATCAGTATTTTTTTAGTTTTTTATGAGAAATGATTAAGTTGAACCCTTAATGTATCCTCCAATGCATTTCTTTAATCTCTCCCCTATTTTTAAAATGCTTTACTCAATAAAAGCCAGTTAAATTCCTTTTTTTTTTTCTTAGGGTACTTTCATAAAAAAATGCAAAAATTATCTTACACAAATAACTGAGTGAGGCAATATTTGTCATTTTATAGTTTATTTTCTAGTAGAAAAACTATGTAAAAAAAAAAAACACATCATAATCTGAAATAATCTGAAACCTGTCAGAATTCAGACGTGAAGTAAGTCAATCAATTAAGTCAAAGTTGCGGTTTTGTGCCCTGCAATGAGAGCGCTTCCATTTAGCTGCTGTTGTTTATTGGAGCCAGACAAGGAATACGCGGCGCTTTGCCCCAGAAGGCTTTCCTTTCATAGTCATGGCTGAGAGGAGAAATGGAGCTACAGGACGGCTCACTAATGGCTCAGCGGGCCATCCTTTTTCCTAGCAAGGCTCTCCCCTCAAGCCTGAAGAATCATCGGCAGCCATCCTGGTTCCCACATGCTAAGCTGAGACACATTCTGCCTCCTAATTGTGTTTGTTTTAAGCATAGAAAAAATGACCGATCACGTCTTTTTTTTTTTTTTTCAAAATCAACTCATGCCGAATCTCCAGCTTTCAAAATGTTCCAAAACAACATTGACGCTTGATAAATAGTTTTCGTTTTGATTTTGACTAAAGGAAATCTGAAAAGTGCGTCGTGCTTTTGGATTAACTGTGCTTTCCTCCACTTCCTGGTGTTACGTTGTAAACAGTCCCCTCCCACAGCCTGTTCTTTAAATCTCCTCTCTTAATGATATAAACTATATATTTGCAAGCTAAAATGACCTAGTCAAAGTCAGACGTACATCAAAGTTTCAAGTTTGTGGCACGACTTGAATCCAGTCTGAGCTTCAGATATTTTGCAGGGATGTATAAGGTGATGGCTGACACCATCCCCCCCTAAAAACAACATTCCACAAAGAGTTGTGCAAAATATTATCTCAGGGTGTTGAAAAGAAATCCACATAGCATCATCCCAATAAAATAAAAGACAAGTTGTTAAAAAAAAAAATAAAGACCCTGAGGCCAAGCGAGTTTCTTCCTTTAACATAAACATAAAGAAGCCATCTAAGTATTTGTGGATTTTCATGCAACATTTCTACAATTTCCCTTTTAACAGACGTGATAACAGTGGAGGATTTGAGAACGTTCTCCCTGTGGGATGGCAGCTGCAGTGAGGAGAATCTGTAGTTCACAGGTGATTGAAAGGGACAAAGGCATAAAGAAACGCTGTCATCATTATTATCTCTGGCCCTTTTCTCACCCGGCTGACACATTCAGCTATCACAGTGCTGAGCCTTTCCTGTCCCCTCACATCCATCACTAATGAGGGTTTTTGTTTTGTTTTTTAAAGTCATTTACATGAATCCAGAGCGACCGGCCTCTTGGCCTGAGTGGGTCGCGTCAGGTCCCTGCTGGGCCTCGGCCTCCACTTCCGCTCTGAAAGGGAGTCCGGCAGAAAGCCACGTATCCTCCGTCTGGCTGCAGTACGCATCCGGGTACTCAACTTGGAATCTTAAAGTATTGCAAAAAATACATTCGATCTGACTTTTCTTTAAAAAACGAGTCCGAAAGATACGGCGTGTGAAGCGTTCCTCATCCGCCCGCGTCTGAATTCGCTTCCTCAAAACATCATCAGTACATAAACTTGTTCCACATTTTGAAACTTTTTGAAAAGTTGAATCTAATCTTTAATTCACATCATTTTCTCACTAAAGTTTTTGATATTTTAGTTTGTGCCGTTTACACTTTCCCTACCGTTATGCATACGAGTCTTTGTAAACTTTGTAAACAAAGTAAACTTTGCTTTTTAGTTATTGAATCGTCCAGTCTGCCAACACAAACTGAAATCAAGGCACATTTTTTTTTTTTTTTTACATTTTTGTTCCTGATGTTTTGCACTTGACACTGTTTCTATGAATTCTAACTGTCGAATCATTAGATACCAGCGTTGCATCTTTTTATTCCTTTAAAGGTTTGTTAGAAACATCTGGCATGTACGACAAAGGAACTCCTCAGGATTTGTTAAAACATGTCCGAAGGGGCCAAGCCGAAGTGAAAACAAGTCTTTACAGGTCATTAGCATGCCAGTGAAGGTCTATCAGATACTTTAACGCTTGCTGATGTGATTTAAACGCTGTGATGTCTTTTCATCTTCTGATTGAGAGGCTTAATTGTGGGATTGAAACGAAAACACATTCGAATGCCGGCTTTCTTGTCAGGGCTCCTTTCTTGGCGAATAGTAGAGAGGAGAAAGTTTTGGAGATCTAAGGAAGGAGTTGTTTTTAAAAGCAGAAACCGCTGGGAAAGGTCTGCTTGGGACAGATATCGACCGTTTCGCTGTTGTGATGCAGAACAAAGAGATTCCAGTTTTCAGATAAGTGGATTAAAAAAGATAGACAAGCCAACTCATTTCTTGATTGGAACTAACTTGTTTTGCATGTTGCTGTGCAGATTGAGGCATTTACATTTTAATGGAAAGCCCCGCCCCCTCCCAGCACTGTACCTGATCCTTTGGGCCACTGTGTGAGCTAGGGGGGAAGAGGGGGCTTACAGGTGACCACTGCGTCCTCCGACTATCTGCATTAACAACTGACCACAACGATGTCAACTTAATGAGGGATTAACGTTCTCAGTGAGCGGGAGGCGTGTCTGTCCTGGGAACGCTGCTGGAGTGTATTCAAGATGTCTGACACTTCAGCCCAAGTGAAAGCACCGTGCAGGAGAAAAGGCTCAGTCACAAACCATAAAAGTGGAACAATTTTATTAGCTATTCGATAGAGGAAAAATAAATAAAGAGTGGAAAATTGTGTCACATTTTTTTTAAAAATCGGTACGATATAAAATCGACTTCTTTGAGCTTTATAGCCCGTCTGCAATGTCATTCATTCGTCGAAAACATACCTGGAGTGGTGCCTTGATTCTTTCATGCACGTTTGAGAAAGTTCTCAATATCCCATGGCAACCGTACAGCTTTGCAAAGCGCCTGGGTGGACCTAGCTCCGCCTTATAGGATGAGGCTCCTCCTCCTCCAAGCTGCAGTTTCCAAGCCTGTGAGCTCCTGCCTCACAGAGCAGCCCTCCGACACCATTCCCCCAGACGGCTCCTTCAGACTAGCCAGCAACAAATAGCAAACATATTATATTCTTCCAACGTTATAAGTTAAATAATCTACTAATGAAAGGACTTATTGACTTAAGACAACAAGTTAATATATCTTGATGAAAAGTTACTTATAAGTTAGTTTTGCCTTATTTTAAGTCTATTAACACATTTGCATTAGAAATTAGACCAAAAAATATTTGGCTAGATTTTGTTTTTGCAGTGTTTTCTTGGTCTCTATACAGTGTGTCAGCGGTTGAGGTTGATGATGATGATGATGATGATGATGATGATGAAGATAATGGGGCATTTTTAGAGTTGCATAAATACGGACAGCGAAGCACAAAAGTGTAACTACATCCAATGATGGTTCAGATTAAAGTGTGCAATAGAGTGGCATTCAATGCAATAAAAAATACACTGACAACCCCCCCCAAAAAAAAAAACACAGGTAATCCAACCTTTCAAAGAAAATTCATTAATTTGCTAATCAAATTACGTTTATCCAAGTGAATATGTCAAACTTTGTAAGAGGTCATGTTAAACAAACAAAAGTTTGACAAAGTCAATTCCGTCACATGGAACAAATTATCTCCATTTTTGAAGTCGATGCTCCATTCTGTTTTTTCACACACACACAAAAAAACAATCTTGTTTACAAAACAAAAAAACGTAGAAGATTTTGAGGTTGCAGTCCTGTAAAGCGGGCCCCTACAGGAGGGCCCCTTCCCAGGTTCTTTGAGGGTCCTGTGGAGACCCTCATCGGCCCCCCCGGACCCCCTCCATCCCGTTTTCCTCCGTTTAATGGAGGTGAGAATTGGCGGGTTGGACTTTAACACTTAACCTCTGTTTACACTTCCTGTGGGTGTCGGAGCTTTTTGTCCTTAAAGCGCCGCTCGTGAGGCTCCTTAGAGCGGCGCAGCAACCCGGCGCTGAGCGCTGAATGCACCGCCGCTCCTGGCCTCTGGTCACTGGAACAGGCCATTTCCTCTCTTCACATTCTCTATTTGCTTATATTGCGGCCACACTTCCTCGACCCCCCAGGCCTTTTACTGGACCAGAGGTTCTGTTAGCTTCTGTCTGGTCTTAATTGGGCTTTGATGAATCTTCTAAGCCCCTATGTTCACAAATGAAGGATCTGAGAATCTGATTTCACAAACTTACTTTGAACTTTTTCTCTCTTTTTCTTGACCGGTCCTACATTTGAACATGTGTAACGTGAAGGGAGCTGCCACATTTAGGATTCCATCTTCTCCCTCATTCCAGCTAAATAAAACTTATTTAGAGCTGCGAACTTTACATAATCCTTTGAAAAAGATGATTATTGAATTACCTGCTGAAGAAAATGCATTGTGTGTAAGGAACCAGCCATTTGATCTCTGCTTTCAGATTTAAAAATGTTCAAATGGACGTTTTCCAACCTGACAACAAAAAACTGAAAAATATATACTGTATACTGCTCAAAAAATAAAGGGAACACTCAAACAACACAATATAACTCCAAGTACATCAAACTTCTGCGAAATCAAACTGTCCACTTAGGAAGCAACACTGATTGATAATCAACAATGATTTTGTTGTCAGCACATTCAACTTTGTACAGGACGAAGTATTCAATGAGAATATTTCATTCATTCAGATCTAGGATGTGTTATTTGAGTGTTCCCTTTATTTTTTTGAGCTGTTTTTTTTAGTCATTATTTTGTGAAAATTTACTATAATTATTCCACAAAAAGAAACTGAAAATGACAAAATTCAGACAAGAACTTCCCAGTTTTGGACTGACGTTTTACAGAAGAGTGACCACTTCCTGGTTGATCTCGGTAGCTAATGTGCTAGCTGCAGCCTTTTCTTGGTTGCCAGGAAACCACACATTAATCTGAAATAATCCCGTTAAAAAGGTTTTCACTTTGATTAAGAAAATAATCTGTGTTCTTGGTAGAACAGTGTTCAGATCAAATGTTTGTCATCCTTACCTGGAAATCATTTCCTGTTTATAAAAAGCCATGGCAACAAGAGGCAGTGCTAGTGATGCTAGTGATTATTCAGTTTTTCTTTAGCTTTTTCCAGTCTGCGCACTTGTTGATGCTTCTCTTGGCAAGTTGGAAATCCCTGGTTTACGAAAATAGCAGTGGTTTTTATTTTTTTTATTGCGTCTCTACGGTGGAGCTGTGCAGCCGCAGCCGTCTGCAGTGTCTTTCTCACAGCATAATAACGAAGCCGCATGGAGGCATAATGAGCTGCTTCAGAGGACACAGGCTCAGGCAGAAATGTGATTCTTAGGTGACAGGGTTGCATGCTGGGACTTGCAGGCTACAGAGGGTCGTCTCTTCCCTGGTATGGACAGACATATAGATGTGCTGTATGCGTCTGGTCATTATAACCGCCAGTCGTGTTTGGACACGAGCCGAGAAGGTTCTCTTCCAGCGGCCTCTGGTCTCCGTAAACTCATATGCACAAAATGTCTGATGACTTTAGAGTTGAACTTCCATAGGGAGAGAAAGAAAAGTTCATAGAACGGTATCGCTGGTGATGTTAGACATTTCTATTCATTTGACTTTATTTTGACTTTAATTTGGACGGACAAGACGCCAGCCAAACATACAGCAACTTAGATTCGGCTGTAACATGTAAAAGTGATTTTTGAGTCATAAAAACATAGGACTAGTACTTGGGATAGAGTCTTTTATTGAGTCTGACCTTTACTTGACGTTAGCTGCGGTGTTTGGGATTTTAAGAATACCAAACACGGGTTTTCTAGAAACTCTAGATCCATCTGGTGTCTTGGTTGCCTCTTGGGATCTAAATCCTTGCGCTTGACTGCAGACTTTTTGTAGGATTTTGTAGGATTAAAGTCTGATGAGAATCGAGTGGTATTGAGCAGGAGCCAGATGCTGTCACCTTCCCACAAAGTTTCCCGCAAGTGGTCTGAGAGTCGATTCTACCCGTCTGTCCCTGAACGTATCGTTGGCGAGACCAGGCCGACCAAAAGAACTAGACGCACAGCGAGCATAAACGGGAGAAGATGTATTTATTTATTCACCAGAAAGACGCTTGTTAAGAAAGTCTCGACTGTTTATGTAATTTTTTTTTTTTTTGCTTTGTTTTGAAAATGGAGAGAAAGAGAAAAGCAAAGAAGAGCACAACTAAATGACTGAGTGAAGATGGTGGAATAAAACCAAACTCTTTGGCTTCGTATTTTGCCAACCTGCAGCAAAGAAGTCAGACATTTAGAACATTTTTGCACCGTTTACAAGAAATGTTTGCCAATGAGAGTCTGCTATTGTGCATATGGCTGGGGAGTCAAATCCTTTTTTTTTTTTTACATATTATTGGATTAAAATTGTACAATATGTTTTGTTTCTGGACTTTTGGGTGAGATCCTCTCTCTCTGTCTCCACTTTCAAATCTAAAAATCTGCTGTTTTGTTCTTTGTAACTGGGAAAATGTACAAAACCAGAGTTGAGTAAAATGTTTAGTTCCGTTACGTTTCATGGAATTACACCAGCAAGTCTTTTTTTTTTTTTTTTTTTTATTATTTGACTTTATTGGCTTGAAATCTGTTTCTTAATTGTCCACATTGTACGTTCGTGCTCTCGCTGCTTTGAAGTCTGTGTTCCGGCCTCCATTCAGCCGCGTAACGACGGCGCTCCAGGACCGCCGCTTTACAGTGGCCCGGCGCGCCCGCGGCGATTTGCATCTGCCCGCGTGAATCTGACACGGACGACAAAGAGGGGCAGATCAAAGCGACCGTCTCCCTGGAGAAATGCCAAACAAAGACACATATGCTGACTTTGTGGGTCCATGATGGACCGAGCGCAATAATTAGCATGGGCTGCCCATCCAAAGGCACGTTACACCTCACTTTCCTGCCTTTTAAGCTGTGCAAAGAGAGAGGGACACAATGGTTAATTTAGTGTGTTTACGAGAGCTCGGCTGACGCTTCAAACAAAGACCACACACAGGCTGGCAGGAAGAGCCCAGACCAGGCCAACGACCCACCGCTGCCATCTGCTGGAAGGAACACTTGAAGAGATTTAAAAGGGCGACGAGACGTTTTTTTTTTTTTTTTTTGAGATTTACATTATGCCGTAATGTTATCTCCTCATCAAAAACATATCCAGAGTGTTGACTCGACTCTTTCAAGGCTTTTTGAGAAACCTTTTAATCTCCCGCAGCAACCATTCAGCTGTGCAAAACGCCTGGCTGGACCTAGCTCCGCCTCCAAGATGCTCGGCGTATGCTGATAAAAAAAAAACAAAAAAAAAAAACAACCAAAAAACATCAAGGGGTTATTAGAGGAGAGGTGTTACGATGACTTCCTGAAGGTGGAGTTTCAGAAACGTTGGGAGTTTTTAAAGAGACAAGAGACTCAATTTCAAGGCTTTAAATTAGAAAGTCAAATTTGATAATTATAGCATTTTTAAAAGGAATCAACATAGTTGCTTGATTATGCTCTAAAATGGCAACATGTTTCTGGAAAACAAATAATACTGTCCCTTTAAGTGATAAAAATGTGAACAGATGTCTCAGCATTTCTTAGCTCATTGCTCAAATGTTCCAGCCAGCATTTTAATAAATGTACATGTTAATCGTGAGCTTTCCTCAAATTACGCAGCTGCAGCAAGAACCTCAGAAATCTCTATTTAAATCACACTTGATTTTCAGAGGGTTTTTAGCCAGTTAATCAAAGGACACATTTGTTTAGAAAGGCTTAAAAACAAACGAGCAAATATGATTCTAATCACACCAACATGTCTTCAACTGGCGATGAAATAAATATGAAGTATTTGACAGCAGCGGTCGAAGCTCTCCAAGAACGAGACAAACAACACTGGTTATTTCTGCTCCCGATAGAATCCGATCAGATTTTGTCGTGAACGATGATATTTATCCGACTCGAGCACTAAATCATTTTTAGCCGTACCATAAAGTCCTCTCCTGCTCTGCTGTTCTAAACACAGGTACAGACTGAGCAACGTGGCGTCTGCATGAGGCTTTAAACTGTATTAATATTAATGTTGCACATAATTTTGTCAACAACGGCATCCCTAATGCCCACAGCGGATGGTTTGTGGGTGAAAGCGAGAGCTGCAGCCTCTCTTTTGGTTATAAGCTTATAAATCACACCAGCGCTTCCTCTGTTATGACATGCCTACAGTGGGAAGGTGTCAGTCTTATCTTATATATCACTTTTGACTTTAACTCCTGCTCATGTCCTGCAGATTATTTTCAGTGTTTTTTTATTTATTTATTTATTTATTTTTTTACGACTTTGGACTGGTCTGTTCGACCTGCAGCTGAAGAACAGAGAAACGAACAAAGAGCTGAAAGTGAATCAGTCACGTTGTTCAAAGGGTCTCAGCAGATCTCACATTTCATTTTTTCATTTTTGCTTTGTTTTTAACTTTTATTCTAATATATATAATATATATATATATAATAATATAATATTATATATATATAATATCACTCCTGTTTTGTTTTTTTTTGTTTTTTCTTTGTACCTCTTACTTGTTCTGTGTGTTTTAACAAACTTGGTTTCTGTAAGAGGTTTTGAGACACATTGCTAAATATCTGAACCAACTTCAGCAACATCAGAGAATTTCTTTTGTGTTTGGAGCGAAAATCCAATGTTTTGACCAGAAAAGGGGATTTCTAGAAACTTTCTGAGTGCCTCTCTGTGTGGAATAGAGATAAATTATAAACAAGGTATTCAAGAGATCAGTGCTCTAAAGCTTTTCTGTGTGGCTGCATATGAGCAATGGTTCAAAATTGTACTATTTATTCTAGTATATTCTCTGCATTCATTTACTTTGCGCGCTTTTGTATCGGGCGCAGAAATCTTTTATTCTGCGAATGGAGCCGGTCAAGGCCTCAGCAAGCTAGCTGCTAACAATCCCTTGTTAGCTGGCTTTTTTCTTTTTCTTTTTTTTTTTTCTATCAAGGGTAAATTTATCACTACTTGGCTGGATGAAGTTCAGACATTTCGATACCATTTTGGCTGGGAAACTACTGTTTCAGTTCAGATGCAAACATTCTGAACACGCGCACTGTTGTTGATTAGTAAAATAACTGAAACACAATCTTTAAAAAACAAAACAAACAAAAAAATGTAGCAATACAGAAGATGTATTCAAAACACAAATAAACTGCATAGTTACTTGATCATGCTCTGAAATGGCACCATGTGTCTGGAAAAACAATGTTCTTCATGTTCTTCATGTTCTTCGTGTTCTTGGATTGTAAATAGACTCCCAGTTCTATTCGAGCTAAAAGTGGAATGCGTCGAGTGGCAACATGCTGCCACCTGCTGGCAGTCCGGCTGTACTGCGCGTCTTTCAATGAAAAAAATTGATAAAATGGCAACAAACTTACATTTATAAACAGAACAACAGAATATGTCAGAACATAAACATAATTCAGTCTCAATTCAAGACTTGAAAGAAATTCATTTAATCGGTGGTTTGATAATAATAATAATAATAATAATAATAATAATAATAATAATAATAATAATAATAATGTTTACCTGGTGTGTTTTATAATACATTCCTGTGCGTAATATTTCGTCCACATGGGGGCAGTGTTGGAAAAAGAAATAGTCATTTTTCTTACTTCCCAGGACTTTCAACTTGATCAAATTAACCAAACAGTCATGATTTTAGACTGTGGTAAAACAAAAAAAACAAACAAAAACATAACAAAAAACAACAACAACAACAACAAAAAAAGACACTCTGGACAATAACAATCTGAAAAAGCTGTGTTTAAACAGTTGACCTTTTTACAGCTATGCCTCAAAACATTTTGTTTTCCTTTTGTTTTAGTTTTTTTGGGGGGGGTTTTAGTACTAGAAATTAGGAAGGAAATGCTCCTGCGGGGCCTCGGGACCCCCGGCCCCCAGTGGGACCCCCAGCAGGACCCCCAGTGGGACCCCCAGTGGGACCCCCAGCGGGACCCCCAGCGGGACTCCCAGCGGGACCCCCATCGTCCACTGAAACTCTGCCTCTTCCAGTTCTCCCTCTTTCAACCAGCTGCTCTTCATCAGAAAATGTCCTAAAAGTAATAAATATATGTTCAGTTGGTCTCAAATCCACACTCGGTAGTTAAAACAAAACAAAAAAAAGCCACGATGAGATACATGAAGAGTGTGGTGCTGTGCTGAAAAGTGTATATAGTGTGCAAAAGTGGACTTTTACACATCCAAAGTGCAAATAGATGAATATTGTACTGACTTATAGACTTGATAAAGAGTTAAAAACTTATAAAATTCTAAATACATCCTATTAGGTGTAACAAGTAAAAACTATTATCCACAAGTAACAAGCCCTGTTCTTTCAGAAATACAATTCGAAACGTTATTCAGCCAATCAAACAAATCCCTTTCTTAAGAAGAGGCCGCTGGCTCACAAGAGGAACACAAGAACCTTTATTCTTTTTAAATTTGTAACTTCATACGTTCTTGTAAATGAAAATTTGTCATCATCATTATTGTCTGTGTTGCTTATTTTTTTGGCCTGGTCATCCTTCAGTTTTCTACTTCCAATTAAGAAAGACAATAAAAATCTACCAAACCAACTTTGTGGAGATTTTTTTTCTACTTTTGGAAACAGTACAAGTAACAGCAGTTTTCATTATGATTAGCTCCATGGAAACATCCAGAGTCTTATGTGATTTCATCAGGAGGGCTAATAACTGTACAACTCACAATTTCGAACCAGTTTGAATAATAATAATAATAATAATAATAATAATAATAATAATAATAATAATAATAATCAATATAAATTACAACAACATGCAATTTCCCTTCAGTAAAGTATTTTTGGATCAACTTGTTCTGATTGGAGGAAATCTAAAATGAACTCTCTTGGGCCCAAATTCTTGTTTCAAAAATCCACTGAGAAATAAAAAAAAAAAAAACCCACGTCACTAAAAGCCTAAAAATAAATACTCAATGCAACGAAGATTGCTTTTTAACTTTTGACTGCAAACATTTTGTTCTTCAAATTTAGTAGAAAAAGATAGCAGGTCCACCAGGGCGGCTTTTAGAAATAATAACAGGTTCCCGCCGGTGATAGCGATCAGAGCCTGAGTCTCCAGCAATCAGCATAGATAAAGAACTGCTTATGTAAGGCCGTAAACCTCTGAGCGGGCTCCCAGTTTGAATCACCAACCAACACATTAGCACCATCGCGCCAGGCCCTGCCCCGGGGTTGTAAACCCACCGCCCAGTGAGACTGAAAGCGGTTCCTCTAGAGATTAGATCGTGCTCACGTGTGTGAAACTGTGACCCCTTTCCACAACAGCGACGGCAACGAAGACGATCGCGTCGTATTTTGATCTGTGTTTTATTGCGTCGTACAAGAAAGACTCAGAAACTGGAGGATTGTTTTCATTCTCTTTCAAAACTTGACATTCATTTTGCAGCGCAATCTTCATGGAAAAGCGATAAAATGCTCATTTTCCCTTGTTCCTTCACTGCGTCTTTTATAAAACACAAAACCCCTTTTCAAGATTCCTCATTTTCACTCCATAAACATTAACCTCCTCCGACTGCAGCTGCTTTTCACCGACCCCCAACAAAACTCCGGCCTCCCGTCTTCATCCACTGCTTGTCTTTTGTCTCTTCTTCTGCAGCATTCCTCTGTCTGCCTCATCCATGGGCAGATGTTTGGTTCTTCTTTTTTTTGTTGTTGTTTCTTTTCTTTTTTCTTTTAAATGTGTTCCAGGGAAAGTCCTAGAGTTGCATATTCATGAAAAACACCTGAGAGCAAACCAGCGCTTTGCTCTCAGGCTTTGAGCAGAGCAGAGAAATGACGGGATTCCTCAGATTCCGTTGAGGTTTTAGACGACTGCGTCTGATTTTACCCATTTGCTGATGTTTGGCGCTCAATTGTCATGAAAGCTACCCCATGAAATCAACAGGAAATTGTGTGTGCTGTTAATGACCCAATTCCTGTCTGGTGCTACGACACATTCCCGGCAAAACATTAAAAATAAAAAATAGAAAACGTCTCAGACGTTCGTCTTACTCCTCCAACTTTAACTGCTCAACATCTGGAAGAGCGGCCAACATGAACTGACTGGATCCGTTACCATCGTTATAACTACAACAATAAGAGGACTATAATTCCTAAACATTGTTCACAGTCCCAATCAGATTAGTAAAGGGAGAGGAATTGCGTAGGTAGGCAATAGTCAGGCTAGCCTGACTGCTAACCTGTCCTATAATGCTAATCACATAACAAAAAAAGGTGGATTACATGCTGGTCTTGTAATGAGTGAGTTTTATAATCCATCGTAATATGGAAAAACAAAAGCTTGATTTCGAGTGTAAGACCAGTGGCAGTGGTAAAGTTTGATATTTCTAGAGGGAAAATCAAAGTCCAGCTAAATGTCTTTGTTTTTGCAACTTGGGTGTATCTTAAGTCCAAGGCTAAAACCAACCAAAAGAACCTAAAAGGCACATGTAGGAATGTTTTGTTGAAAATAAAACAATAAAACATTCCCATGTGTCAAATGGGCCTTTTCCGCTGAGACTTTAAATAGGAAGGTTACCAGACACAGATTTCTGTCTTAGCGTTTTTCTTGCGCTTCGTGCTTCAGTTCAGACTGGGAGCTCTGGAAAACAAACCTCTGCTTGAAAAGCAGCAGCAGTTCCTATGTAATCATTACAGGAACCAGAGTGGTGGCTGCAGGGTGGAGCCAGAAACGTTCTCACGCCAATCTCTCTGTAAATCCACAACACGCGTCTGCGTACGGGTTAAACAGACAAGATCCAACGTGTCACAACAGACGTTTTCCTCCACTGCTAAACTGCTTGCGACTGACTTCCATTTGCTGCAAACAACTTTAAAAAAGAAAAAGTAAAGTTAAGGCTATAAAATAACAGAACGAACTCACAGAAGTAAGAATCTGTCATGTGAAGAGACGATTATTATGTCATTTGTGTTTCTACTGTCAACTGAAAAAAACTGTGATAGTTGAACCAGTTTTACTCTTACCTGTTTGCTACTACGGCTACAAACATTCAGCAAGTTTGACTTGTACTACAAGGCAAGAGGATTAGGCATCTAGGAGTCTAACTAGATTCACATTTTAGCTCACAGAACATCTGGACAAAAGTGTCAATGGTTGCTGAGGACAGTTAAGAGTTTTTGAACTGGCATGGGAAAATACTGAACTAGTTAGAGCAAATGTCTTGGTGTAGCTACATACTAACACACAAAAATAAAGATAGAGGAATTGAATATTTACTCAAGCGGCTTGCCATACTGCCCCATGCATTCTGCCATTAGCACCGTGTCGAGCCTTACAGATCGACTGTGGCGCCTCTGATTTCCTCGCATGTGACAATCAGGAGCTTTGTAATGTAGTTGCTGTCTTTTGTCAATGTTAACGCTGCTGCTGACGTTTCCATGTAAGCTGAGCGACCAATTGGGACCTCGTTGACAGTTTGTTCCTTCAGAGTTGACCAGTCGGTTGTTTCAAAAGGCGACTCAACCCTTAATGAAAATGCTTTCTGTAACGAAACGTCTCAGAAAGCATTTGGATCAGGGACAGATTTCAAAGTTGCCAAACACAAACGCCCAGAGGCCTGGTGTTGGAGAAACCTGCTCACGTGGGATTTATTGACGCTTGATGTTTATACCTAAAAGTCAGATTAAAATTAAAATGATTAATCCTTGCAGACCTGTCTGCGGCAGTCAATGGCTGGGAGACGGAAACATAACGTCGCTCCGGTTTGGAGGAGGTTACCTTCTCACTCCCCACCTTTCATTTCTTCTTTTCGCATGTAGGATGTCGAGCCCCAGGCTCTTACTTTGACATGGACCTTTATTAAACTTTATTCACACCTACCAAGCCAATAACATGTTCAAGAAGGAGTGCTCTAACTTACAGCCAGACGCTGGCAGGCTTTATTGGTATTACTAATTCAAACAGCGATGGATTAAGGTGTTATGTTTGGAATCTTGCGCGTCGTCTCTTTTAGAATTGTAAATGCACTGTAGAGGCACAAATGAGAAACTTAACTTCCCGAGAAAGATTTATGGCATTAATCACGTCAACCGTGCAAGAGAAACTGCAGAATCACATCTAAGAGCTCCCCACAAACCTCAGCCAGAATACGCTTTGAACTAATAAACCTCTGTCTGGTTTTGTTGGTTGGACAGCGCACATACTCTGGTTGAACTGGTTACACGTGAGTGCTTCTGTAAATCACTTCTACGATTTTCTGATCTTTGGGCATACACAGTGTCCATCTGAAACCCTATTTCTACAGTTGTAGTGATAAAGGGCAGCTAAAGCAACACTGGATGCACAAATAAAATAATTTATCTGATAAACACAAAAAAGAAATAGAGCTGAATAGTTCATTTTAAAAAACTGCTTTATAATATAACCTTATTTTGCTGAATTAGCAGACTAGACTGCGTGGTATGGCAGGATTGTGGAACAGAAGTGCTCAGGCATATTTATGGAACTGGAATGGTGACAAAGTATTTTGTCTTTGTGCTGGGGGCCATTTAGGATTCAGTCAATGAAGTCACAATGCACTAGAGATTTTCTTTGAGGACAAGCTGTGAGTGCAGTCTGGCATTTATTTTTCTTACACATTACTGTGCTTGATGACTGTAACTATTAAAATACACTAACAGTGTCTTTCAGTAGATGAAGCAAAATGTCCATCTTTTTTTATGCAACTTTACAATAAACAGAATCACTCCATTTAAAAAAATACACACATTCTTGCTTCAGCATTCAGCAAGTTATAACTTAAAAAAAATACTTCAAAGAAAGTTTAGTCAAACAATTTTGATATACAATCACTTTTCATTTTCATTTCCACAAGAGTCTAACAAAAGTTTCACAAGAGAACATAAAAAAACAAAAAAAACACAAGCATTGCGTCACATCCTTATCCGGAGAGAGAACAACAGGAAAGAGGCGTTTTGGGCTCCAATTGGCTAGCTGGATGTTACAGCGTTTCTGATTGGATGCAACTTTGCCGCTTCTAGAGTTCTATTTTGAACATAAATACGAGCAGCAACAGGCTCCCTCAGAGACGAGGGGCTGCTAGAGACATAATGCTGTGTTGTTCAGCTCTCTGGCACAGGTAGTAATTATGTGGCTCTAGATATTTTTTTTTTACAAGGCCGAATGAACGTTTTTGTCTACGCGGCGCCACCGGGTCACCTTCCTCCGGTGTTTCGGAGACGCATTTTTGGAAATGTGTTCTTAAATTCACGCTAGCTGGCTGGTTAGCTTCCGGGATAGCGTGGGCTCAGGAGTGTTTTACTCATTGGCATCGTCTGGCCTCAAAGCTCAGGCTAAATCGACCCCCAAACTGTTGTCTCCGGGGTTTATCCAGAGTAAGAGGCAGGGAAGATGGAGCCCCGTTTCGGCAGTGCTAGCCCGCAAAGCGGCGCTTTCAAAAGCAGGCCCGCTGGGATCCCCGGGCTTTCCTCGCTTCACCTCCCCGACGTCAGCGGAAGGAGTTCGCACTGCAGGAATCTGTTCTCCCCCGAACCAGCGGCCGTGTTGTCTCCCGTCACCAATTTGGCTCTGGACATGATCAACTTAGGCGGCCTTGGAAGGTACCATTTATTATTATTTTTTTTATATATAGTCACAAAATCGTTTGTAGGAAGTTTGCAGCATATAGATGTCTTTGTTTGACTCCCTCACTCTCTCAGCCAATCTGATACCCCGAAGAGGAGAACGCATCCCCCCCTGGAGAAGGTTCATTCTTTTGCCTCAGACGTCTCATCTGATGCTGGTGAGCTCAAAATGAACCTATTGTTGTTGTTTTTTATTATTATTATTATTATTATTAGATCTTATGCCTCGGGGTCTCACGTTAATTCATTGCTGCTAATTTCATCCCCACACTTCATGGACAGCAGCTTTGTTTATGTTGCTTTTTTTTTTCTTTCTTTCTTTTTTTTTTTTGGAGTCTTTTGAATAAATTTGAGATTCCCATTTTCCCAGGCCTTGGCTTAGATCTTCCTAGTCCTGTGGATGGGGAAGTGGAAGACACGTGAGTTTCTTTTTTATTTCCTTTTTTTTTCTTTTCTTTTCTTTCCTCCTGTCTGTTCTAATCAGTGGTTTAATTCTCCCCCCCTCCACCTCTCTAACCCCCATCGCTTCTCTAGCCATGTGCTTGGGTTCAGCTTGGCCAAGCTTCATTTTTAATTTATAGGATTTATTGTTCCACTAATCTGACAGTCGCGTCAGCACAGCAACTTTATTTTCAGAGCCTCAACCAGCCAGAAATCATAATCACCTCATTTTTCTTTCTCTCCTTGACTGTTTGTCTTCCAGAAAACAAAATATATAAAAACTGAGTGTTTTTTTTTGTTTGTTTGTTTATAGATTATCAAAACACTGTCTTGAGTGGAAATTTTTTTTTCTTTATTCCTCAGCAGTAGTAATCATGTCTATTTTTATTATTATTTTTCAGATTTTAATTCAACTCTTGTGTGAATCCTAAGTATTTATTTATTTATTTTTACCAGAGAAGCTGATTTAAAAAAAAAAAAAAAAAGATTTTTAATCTTCTGTAGGTAGACAAAACATCCTGACAGTGGTCGACTCTTTTAACTCTTGGTGAGACATTGTTGTTGTTTGGCAAAAAGCCATATCTGGACTGTATTATCGCTGCGTAAACCCAAACACGGCCCTCTGCGACGCGTGTCCGCTTCATTGTTATCTCGAGCAGTTGGCTGATCTTGGGTGGCCTCCTGACTCAGCTTGAGACATCTGCTGCTCTCTGATGGAAGTTCTTCGCAGCGGCTAAGAGGCCGGGCGCTAAAGGCCTCATTGACCCCCTTTCCCAGCTGTTGGGTTGCTAGGAAACCTCCAGGATCGGTGAGGAGGATGTTCTCTCTGCTCTTAGGTTAGAGGAGGGGGTGTACAAAGTGTGACGTTGAAAGGATTTTGTTTGGCCTCTGACCCCAGGACAAGAATGAGTTAAAAAAAAAAAAGAAACTTTGGCCCACAGAATAAACGATTAAAGTGGCAGTATGTAAGTTTGTTTTTTCACCATTAGCGCATTTAGCAGCACATTCAGGAGGATGATTGGCAGTGCCAAGACCCGCCTCCTGACTCTGATTGGTTTGTTTTGACTGTGAACTGTGCATTTTTACAGAATTCAATAGGAGCACTGGAATTTTTAAAATTTTCTTTACATATTTCACACCATGCCGTCACATCAAGGTGACAGTTTTAATAAAAATTAAATGTGGGGAAAAAAAAGAAAAGTTGGACGAGGCAAATCTTTAAGGCAACATTTTGAAGTCCTTCTTTATGTTGTGGATATTTTATAAACTCCTCAGCAGTTCCTTTAAACAGTTTAGAGTTGCCTTTGAGCCATAATACCAGTGAGTAAAGCATCTGATATGTACTGATGGGTTTTTTTTTATAATGGCACTTGCATCTCAAATTTTTTCCATTATTATTACTGTTTTAGTGCGTTTCAAAAAAAATAGATTTAATCATATACAGATGTTAAAAAATTAAATATCTAGAATAACATTTTAATTTTATGAACTTTTGTGGCCTGCCAGTAATTTAATTTCCCCAGTTTTGGCCGCGATTGCAGTCGGCTTGAGCACCGCCGTGTTGGCGAGATGACGCCCATCTCTGCTGGGTTTTGGCACACTGGTGTTTCAATAAGCGAACGAAAGGAAAGGGGGTGTTTGTCTGGTTTTTTTTTTTTGTGTGTGTGTGTGCAATAGAAATGAGGGCGACCTCTATAGAACAACTGCTTTCCCGTCCTCTAGAGCTGGATGAATGGGACACGCTCCCCCCATCAGCTAACAAAGAGCTCCTCCAGCTACGGGCCGGCAGCTGCTAGATTAGCTGATCTCTGCATCGCTTCTCCTGCTTCCCCCCCCCAAACCCACCCAAACCCTCTCCTCTCTCTAAGCTGCACTCTTGGCTCTCTGCTCGTTTAGCATACAGGTGGGCATTACTCCAGCACAAAGCACCACCTCTTACCACTTTGATTCACTCAACTTCCTTGAATCTCCCTGGCTCTGCAGAGGCTGAGCGGTTGAGGCCGGCCTTTTGATCGGCGGCCACCAATCCAGAGGGAGGGTTTCCTCTTTAATTGCGGCGGGACGTCCTGTCGAACTCCTGACGCGTTTTCTCCTTTTGTGTTGTTGCAGATTTGAAAAAGCCATTCAGCAGTCACGGCGAGTTGTCAACGAGTAAGTTTTTGTGTTTGTGGTTTTTTTTCAGTCATGAAGTCAGTTTTATTTTGTTTTTAAATATATATATATTTTCTCCCCCATCCAGCCCTAATAACAACAAATAAACTAGAAACTAGAAAAAAACAGTAATCTAAAGCATGACAACCAAAAACTATAAAACAAAAATACAGAAGCTGTTAATAAAATGGATTATGTCTCTAAACAAAATCCCTTCAAAAAATATTGAAGTTGTTTATTCACGTTATTTAGCGTTATTTATTCACGCTAAATAACTGGTAGTTTATTGCAAAAGCCTTGGTGACTCGTAACAAAGTCTTAGGGGTTTTCAGGTTTGCCTCCTTGTAGAATTGGGTCAATGAAGGAGCTGTTCACAGTACATGTGGAGCTAAATGGGGTATTTAAATATAAAAGTATTTTATGGTAGGGAATTGTTGACTAAATATAATCTGTATTAATTCAAATTCCATTTTTTGCCTTTATTTTATAGGAAGATGCCAATAAGAAGAATCAACTCATTGCCAGTAAGTTTCTTTATTTTTTTTCTTCTTCTTTTTTCCATTACTGTGTATTTTGACTAAAATCTCTTGCATTGCTTTTAAATGAAATGCCAATGTATAAATCAGCTGAGATTTTAATTGATTTGTAGAAGATGAAATGAAAACCTGCCAGTAAAGGAGAAAAAAGGGGCAGTATTATGCAAAACTGACAGCGTGTTCATTTTTATGTTGGGGCGTGTCGCGCTGCAACGTTTCCATAGAAACTACTTAACCAAGCTCTGATAAAAGCATCAAAGTATTAATAGTCGTGTTGCGATGACTTCCTGAAGGCGGAGTTTCAGAAAGAACAGGAGCTTCTTAAAGAGACGGTTCACACTTTCAAGGCATTAAATCAAGAAGTCCAAAATGCTTTGAAGTCATATTTGATATGTATAGCATTTTTATAAAAACTGAAGGCAACATAGTTACTCGGTTGTGCTGTCAAGCGGCTCTCTGGGCATAATGCTGCCCATTTAAGTGGGATTTCCATCAATGGTTGGCTAACTGGTTCCCATTTCAGCCCCAGCTCCTGGGCTTCAGTCCAGCTCTGAAAGGACAGGAGACGGATTCCAATCGCTACGGAATATTTGGCCAGCAGCCTCAACAAATGAAGCCCTCCGTCTCTCAGTTCGACAACAAGGAGAACATGCCAGAGGTCAGTGGGTCATTCTGCCTCCAGAGCATCTAGAAATACTGTTACCACGGCGATGGCATTGCATCTTTCGGGTTAAGTTTGACTCCATTTCATTTAGAATCTCCGAAGTCATTGTTTAAATCTTCTCCGCTTCAAGTGGATTAATGTGGATAAAGACAATAATACCCAGGCTATTAGCTGAAACTCATGGATATCGCTGTGAATAGAACTCACTTCTCTTTTACAGACGTCTTTGGTAGATATTCCTCACATTTAAAATGTATAATGCTTTTCTTTCCTCTTTTTTTTTTCTTTTCTTCTTTCTTTATACACTTAGGAGTTCTTTGAATTCAAGAAACCATCCAAGCCCGCGTCTCGGTGTCGCGGGCGCTCCTTCAACGGAGGACATTTAAAGGACGCCTTCGCCGCCCGTCCCAGCTCCGCTCCGGCTCTCATGGTGAGAAAACGGGTGACGAATCCGTCCACGTTCGTCCTGGAGGTCGTGACCTAGCTTTCGGAAAGAAACGAGTGTTTTTTTGTTTCCTATTCGCAGCTCTCCTCACCGCCGCCAATCCAGCAGCTTGAATACGATTCGAGCCCCGTCTTCCTGAGGCGCTCCTCCCTGACCTCCTCCCTGAACGACGACGAAGACGATGGCTTTTTGGACGTAGTCGATGACAACATGGCGGTAAGATGCCGTACAAACGTTGAATAAATGAAATGGAAAATGATTTCATCAAGCGTTTCTTGCAGGATGATTGTGGGATGCCAACAGGAATGAAGAGCTTGCTCACTGCGCCACTTATGGTTGACAATACAGGAGAGGACTCTGTAAGTTCTTAAAATATGCACCAGTGTCAACAAAGAGATGTGAAATGAAGACTGGTTTTCTTTAGAAATGATCTGTTTCTCCGTAGCCCATCGTCCGGTGTCGGCCACGCAACTTGTTCCGCTCGCCCTCCATGCCCAGCCCGGTGTCCCGCCCCGCCGCGAAGCGTCCCGACTGCCCTGCAGACGAAAACACTCCTGTGAGGGTGAAGAGGCGGCGGAGCGTCGCGGGAACGCCTCTCACCAAGCTGGACCAAAGTCCAGAATCTCCAAGAACGGTGAGTTTCTGTGCCTAAAGGGGAGGAAACGTAAACCATGAAGAACTTTCCAAGTTTTTCAACCTGTTTTCTATTGCCTATAAAATTATCTTTAGCAAATGCTGTGATGTCGCTGTGTATGCTGTGGAGTGTTGAACCAGATCTTGACTTCCAGCTAATTAGTTTTGCGAATCCTCCATTTTCCTCGCAGGAATTCTTGTAGTTCAGTCTTGCCCAAGTTGCAAGTGGACAAATCGAGATGTTTGGTTCAGCATGTATTGGTCCACAGCATCAGAGCCTCTTCATTCTTACCAGTTTGCTCAATCTGCACATCGTACAGTGACTCTTAATTTGCTGAAGAGTCTCAATCAAAGCTTTTCTCTAATTGCCATGGAAACCCAGACCTACAATGTTCTGACTGTACACAGTAAACATCTTGGTCTGCTGACTCGTTAGGCATTTACAACACGCATCCTTACTTCCGCAACTTCCTCCTCAACCCTTTTCCATTCCCCTTCCAGAGTTGTTCGCTGCTCCAACGGTCCAAGTCCTTCTGTCACGCAGAGATCGAGAAGCTTCTGGACAAGTCGGACGGCTCCAATGAGCTGATCGGAGACTTCACCAAGGTTAGAGACTGAAACCCTTCTCTCTGGTTGTTTAACGAAGGAAACAACTTTTTCCAATCCAATTACGTTTTTGTCTTTTTAAGCCTTTCGTTCTTCCAACGGTGGATGGAAAACATCAAGACCTCAAGTACATTACCTCAGAAATGGTGAGTACTGTCATCCTGTGCTATGTCCGTCCATGAACCCGTTGCATGGATGCATTTTGTTTTCATAACTTTACTGGGCGTTCTGTCGACTTGTAGATGGTGGCGGCTCTCACTGGCCAGTTTGATCACCTCGTAGATCAGGTCATCGTCATAGACTGCCGCTACCCCTACGAGTTTGAAGGTGGACACATCAAAGTAAGCCGGAATCAATAAACGAACTGAACTTTCTCTTCGGTTTTAACCCGATGAGGTAGAAACGCGTATAAAGATGATTTCTTTGCATTCTGAGTGGTCTCTGTTCCGTCTCAGGGGGCTTTGAACCTGCACCAAGAAGACCAAGTGGAGGATTTCCTCCTCAAGACCCCCATCGTCCCCTCCTCCCCAGAGAAGCGTGTCGTCATCGTCTTCCACTGCGAGTTCTCGTCGGAGCGCGGCCCTCGAATGTGCCGCTTCGTCAGGGAACGGGACCGCGCCGTCAACGTGTATCCCAATCTCCACTACCCCGAACTTTACATCCTCAAGGGCGGATACAAAGAGTTCTTCCCTTTTTTCCAGGTAGTTCAGCTACAGAGGCCCTTCCTGCTGATAACATGGAGTTCTAGGCCAAAACATTTCCTGATTCGTCGTTTTTCTGTGTATTTGCATGTCCCTGTAGTCTGAAATGAATGCATTTAAAATGAAGGCCGAACAATATTTTTCATTAAAATCAAGTTGTGGCGTGCGTTTGTCTAAATGTGCGCTCTTCTTCCGTCCAGACCCAGTGCGAGCCCCAGTCCTACCGGCCGATGCACCACGAAGACTTCAAGGACGACCTGAGGAAGTTCCGCCTGAAGAGCCGCACCTGGGCCGGAGAGCGCAGCAAGCGGGACATGTACTGCCGACTGAAGAAATGGTGACGACCACCTGCCTCCCCAACCTGCCTCCCCAACCTGCCTCCCCGTGCAAATGGACTCAGCAGGACCTCCCCATGCAGCCCACTGCCTCAGCCCACCCACTAGAAAGGCCTTTTTGGATAACACCAACAGAAAGGGGTTTTTTTTTTTTGTTCTTCTTTTATTTCCCCCACCGCCCCCCCTCTTTTTAATTTTAACAAATCCCCCAAGTTTTGTTTACGTATTTATGCTCCATTTCCCGATGGGGAAAGACTCGAAAGGAAAGAAGCGCCTCTTCACAGAATACTGACGTTCTGCAAAGCGACTGTGTTTTAAGGAAACCACTTGGACCTATTGCTCATGTTTACCTGTTTGTTTTTCTTTTTAGATGTATATATAGAAAAATTTGATTGATCTGGAAGCACAAATCAGTGACATTGCAATAATACAATTGAACCAAATGATAAATCACGTCTTTTATTGTTATTTTCCCTGTCATTTTAAGCACTTAATTTAAACACCATGAGGTGCTGTCCCCTACTCCTTTGTAATGTATATTGTTTTTATAATTTGGCCCCAATATTTTTTTTTTCTTTATCATTGTAGTATCTTGTCCAGAATTTCCAAAAATGCAAGTTGAATTTTGTAACAGCATGCAAAAAAAGATATTTTCTCTCCTTCCTGACCGATTGCAATACTTGTTCGTTTTTCTCAGTGAAAATACCAAAGCAAACCAAACTACCTGTTAACTGCACTGTTCAAGTTTTTTCTTATGCTGCAGGTCGGCAAGAGTGAAAAGATCTTTGATTTGTATCTTTTCCCCTTTGCTGTGACGACTTAATTTTCAGAGATAAAACGGTCTTGCCCCGTTTCTGAACCTGTGTGAGTGTCAGTAGGATGGCTTCAGTATTTTGGTGCAGGCTTGTGGTGGAGCTGCTGAAATAAAGATCCTATATGAATTCAGACGGGTTGAATTGAAGCCTTTCTGTCAAATGTGGAACCAGGACTTGATATTCACAACCCTGGTTAGGTCACATGCATTCTTGGATATCAGTTTTCTTTTTGCCATCAATACATCTTATTTTTGCGGAAAGAATTTTTTTTTTTTTTTTTAATTCCCCAACACACCCCTGCTCAGGTCGGAATTTTCCCAGTTGAATTTCAATCCGGCCAATCGGCAAACAGAAAACGTCATGAATAATAACGTTGCGTTAATTAACGCAACTTTTGTCTGCCTGTATTTTTGACTAGAGAAATGAATGAAGCGGTTCAGTCCTTGCGGGTTTTATTATCATTATTATTATTAGGTCAGTCCATGTTGGCCAGGCTTCAAAACATTGACTTGACTCTAACAGCTGCCTGACTTCTCTCTTCACAGTGGAGCCTAGCAGGCAAGTTCTAGTGAGCTTCATTATGTCCCACTTGGCAAATCGCACAAGTCACCAGCTAAATTTCGACGTTAAACAGAGTCCACGCCTCCAGACATCAATAGTGTCTCAATAGCCGAGGGTCCAAAAACCCCGGAACATATTGTAATGTAGAACATGGGGCCGGTTTTTGCCAGGTTAAATCCACACATGAGGTAAGAAATGTATATAGGCTTAAAACCAAAGGAAAAATCAAGGTTGCTCTCACCTACAGGCTCTGGATAGGTAGCCATCTTGTCTTGTCTCCAGACACATTTCATACCCAATAGTTGCCATTTTGTGGCTTTCTCCTTCCAAGTTTGTACTAATAACACTTAAAGAATTGTGAATAAGCATCTTGGTTATGGGAAGAAATTGTCTTTGAAAGCCAAATATTTGGGTTAGACCCAAAATCCATTTATTTATATTTTGAGGCCAACCTTCTAGCTTGCTAGTTCTGGAGCTAGTTCTTTGGGGTGTATCTATGTGTGTATATATCTATGTGTGTACATATATATATATATATATATATATATAAACATATATCTACATACATAAAATCATCACACTGTGAGGAATGTGAATTATTTTTAATGTTAGTGTCTGCTTCCCACAGAGCTAAAAGCTTTCATGATTCATAAAGTTTGAGGAAAGTGTTTTACTGACAGAAACTAAAATCTTTATAGGATAAAAACATCTGCAAGCCTCAGGTCAGATTCGAATTACGCTTGTTTCCACTGACGTCCTCAAATCTGGACGGCGCCATAAACCTGCAGAGCGAGCCTTCGGTACGCAGAGCTTCTCGCTTCCATGTTTGATCTCTATGTGCAGCACATCTGCTCTTTTGTTTGCTCCTCTCCTCAGCTTTGGCGGGGCCCGCTGGTCTTCCTGCAACACAGAGCTGCTCTTATTGTTTTTCAAATTCTCCCTCCAGCAGCCAGCGTAAGGGGCGGCCTCTTCGCGTCAGCACGTGTCTGTCTGTCTGTCCCCCTGCCAACACACACACACACACACGTTCCTTTCTTTGGAGGCGGAGCCCTGGCTGCGTGACGGGCCTTGACAGGAGTTTAACAGCTCTCTGGAAAAGACACAGAGCAAATATTCAGAGCTGCTGCGTGTGATCAGAAACGTGACCCGTCCCACCAACAGCAAAAACACCCAAATCTGTCAAAGTATTTTTGGCCCATTTTCTATCTCAGTACACCTGAAATGAGACAAAAAGCTTCTCAGCTTGTTTTAAGTCAATCATTTGGAAAACTTACTAGTTCCACTGGCAGATCATTGAACGTCACAAATCAAATAATTTACCAGTGAATGAGTATTTTTCATCAACATTAACATTATTATTGACTTAGAACAAGTTACCTATCAGTTAGTTTTGTCTTTACTGAGATATTTGCCTTAGAAACTACATCCGAATATTCAAGATGCCTAAAATTTTTTTTTTATTTCCAGTGGATATCTAGTGTACAAGTTTGAGTCTTATTGTCTGATCTAACAAGACCTGAGCAAGAAAGCAAACAGGAAATCATTACAAGAAAAAATATCAAAACATAGAAAAAAACTTTTTTTCTTTTTGTCAAAAGATCACTTGGGTGATTATCTTAGGAAGGTGATGCTATGCATGTATACAGAAGCCGTCCTTTGCATTCACTTCCACAGAAAAGGTGCAAAGATACAAGGCTGAACCCGGCACCAGAAACCTCCAGCCTTGCTGCGACCTGCAGCCATCGGCTTGCTGAGGCGTTGACAGTAAACTGACAAACCAGCCAGTGAATCAACCAGCCTTGCAAGCCGGCAAGCAAAGCATGCGGCCCGTGCACGGGTGTGGCCCGTGAGCGTGTAGGAATGAACTTTGCTTCTGAGGGTTGTTCAGGAACCGACGCTTTCTGCACACCGTCGCATGCTGAGGAGAGGAATGCACACAGCAGACCAAAAAAATAAATAAAATCGTCAGTCGTCTGCCCGTCGTGCTGTTTTTAAGCTTCCTCTGTTTCAAACCGGCGCTCCTCGTCCCCATTGGTCCGAGGAACTGGCCGGCAGCCCTTCCCTTCGCCACATCCTGTTCTTCTTACTCAGCTGGTATGTCTCATCACATGGAAATGTGACTCACTGTTCAAAACAACAAAACTCTGGTTGAGGTTTTTTTTTCTTGTGGGCAGGCAGACACGAGCCGCTGCGCGGCTCTCACGCTCGCTGCAAGTCGATGAGACCCTGGACTGAGAAGCGGATCGAGTCAAACAGCTGCAGCAAGAGACTTGGCCTCACGTTCACATCCAAAGTTCCCGGAAAGATTTGGTTAATCATTAGCTGTAGTGACTGTCTTTTAGCAGAGGGAAAATTACCCATAAGGTGTCAGAGATGCTCTTCACCCACCCATGTTCTGTTTCATGCAACACGAGGATGTGGCTTCTTAAGAGCGCCCTGACCTAATGGTGGTTTGCCAAAAACCACCATTAGGGTGGTGTTTGGCAATGTGTTTGCACTTTTTCTCCCAAACCATGTAAGGAACACATCAAACAAGAAAGTTGTTGCACTGCTTCAAAGTCACACGACCCTACTTTTGTAACATGGAAGAAGTCTTTTTTTTTTTTTTTAAAAAAAGACATTTCAATTGAATCCTTGAATTGAATTCAAGCTTTGACCTGTTCCAGCCTGGGTGCTGACTGACCAAGACGCCCCGGGAACCCAACGTCCCGCAATTCAATGGTTGCGGGTTTGTCAGGAAACAAGATGAGAAATGAGAAATGAGAAATGAGTGTGTTCTTCTTTTTTGCTGTCACAGCAGCTTAACCTTTAATGTACGTGAGCGGGCTGGCACGCGCGCGCGCACGCCGCACGCACACACACACACACACACACACACACACACACACACACACACACACACACACACACACACACACACACACACTCTCTCTCTCTCTCTCTCTGAAGAAGCAGCAGCTGCTTGACAACCAGTTGGCTCTGCTTGTCTTCTGGTGACACTCAGTCTGAAACCTCCTCCAGACTTTCTTACATTTTAGAACTTCTTCTCAGTAACATTTAGAAAATAGAAAAAAAAAACGTTTATATAGATATAAATATATAAACGTTTTACTATATGTGCATATGTACAATTTTAATCCGTTTAACAAAGAATGGACAAAACTAGAAAAAAAAACCTCGAGCGCCCTCTGCTGGTGAAAACGTCGCATTGCAACAACCCGGTTCAAGTTGATCACCTGACCAACCCGGAAGTAAACATCCCGAGGACGCAGAGTGGCTCTTTAAATGGTTCCTGGAGTCAGAGGTGTTTGAAAGGCGTTTGGGAGAAATGGTGCGGTGCTTCCTGATCCACACCGTGGGCCCGGTCGCCGCTCTGTCCGCCGGGGAGAGCCGGGTGCTTTTCTCCCGGCTCTTCGGTCCAGACGAGGCGGTCCTGTCCAAACCAGGAGGCGAGGAGGAGAGGAGGCTCCTGCAGAGGGAGAAGGTTTCTGTGGTGGCCAGGTGAGGAGGCGGGGAGTTGTTATCAATTATTAATCCCGGACAGGAGCGACACCGGAAGCGGAGCGGTGAGAGCGCGGGACTGTGGTAACACAAACTCACATGTCATATCCGGGTCCTTTAATGATTCGCCGACATTTAAGCATGTTCAAAAATTCTGATTTTTTTTTTTCTGTTCATTAAACCCATCCAACACCAAATCTATGTAGAGTAAAGGAGTGACGGATTGGAATAAAGAACTTATGACGTAATTTAAATGTCATTAATGTATTACAATGGAAGATACAGAAATCCTTTCTTGAAAATACAATCCTCACACATTTGTCTCACTTCTTATGTTTGAGGGATTGCATTGCTAGACGGATTCGCTGTGTTTCCTCGAGGTCAAGCTCCGGGCTTTGACTAGGTCGTGCCAGGATCTTCTCAGTCCTGGGTGATTTTACTGGGATGTTTTTAAGTCATTGTCATGATGGCGGTTCCAGTTTGGCTTCAGCTTTAATTTTTGATTTTTTTCATACTGATGTTCTCACATTTTTCTCAGTTGCCCTCTGATCTCCGATACACGGTCAAACCTACGCTTAAATCAACTCAAATTTCCTCACCTAACATAAAATTAATGCAGCGTAACAACTATTTTACTTGCAAATATCTCTTGCTATGGAAAGATGAACAAGATATTCTTCAAGTCCTCAGCATTTTGTCCTAAATACTGAAATGTGGACTTGGCAAAAACAAAAAAAAGAAAGGACTGCAAGGCACTGGTTAGCCAATAGGGGGCAGTGTATTACACCAGCTAGCCAGAAGGGATAGTGTATTACACTGGTTAGCCAGTAAGGGGCAGTGTTTAGGGTCCAATCATCTCCAGCTACTGTAAACGCATGTACAAGGAAAAGCTTTTTTTTGCAGTTTATGTTAAAGTTTGTAAAGAAAAGTATGAAGAGAAACATTTTGCTATTTTGAGCCACAATTTGAAACGAACAACGTCTAACTAACCGTGATGCCGTTTCTCCCGCGAAGGCAGGTCCGAAGTGCCGTCACCCTGTCGCGGGAGGCGAGCGGCCGGCAGCCGGTGGACGCGGTGCCGGGCGACGAGGCCCTGGTGCTGCAGGACGCAGACAGCGGGGTGGTGCGTCTGAGAGCGGGCGACCCTTTCTCTGAGGAAGTGAGCGTTCTGTGGCTGGGGGTCCAGAGCCTGGGCTTCACGCTGGTCTGTGAGCCTCATGACAACCTGCTGCTGGCCGAGGGCGTCTTAAGAAACCTGACCAGGCTCTGCCTGGACAACCTGCACATGCTGGGCCAAGGCAGCGAGGTGAGCAGGAGGCATTACTAACCAAACGATAAAGACTGGGCAAGATTCAGATGTGGTCCTGGATAGAAGATCTCGAAACTTTTTCTACAGAATGTTTTCTAGCACATGATGCTGTCATGATAGTAAAGGGCACAGTACTTTTTATTGCTTTGGATTGTCTTACTGCCAGCCCAGATTCATATTCCACTTAGTTTCCAGTTGTAACAACCTTAATAGAGATAAGACAATCTTTTATCTTCTTGTCATAAATGATGACAAGCTCCAATTTTCTCTCCTTTCAGTGTTTTAAACCACCTCTTTAACTTTTCATTTCTCCTCATAACACGTTCTACCGTTTTTTTTAGTCGTTGCGTTACGTCCTTTCGTAACAGATCTTGTTTCTGAGATCTGCCACTCAGCGTCGAGATGAAGCTTAAATAGACCATTAAGAAAATCTTATCCTTGCTGTAACGTCTGGTGGCGGCGGCAGCATCATTCTGTAGTTATTTTCAGAAACATAAATAAATTCTTCTCCTGTTTAAAAAAAAAGAGACCCCAACAAACTTCCTCTCTATCAGCAAATTGTCACCGTAGCAACCGTTCTCCTCCAGGTCCTGTTGAAGAGCAGCCGGATCGACGTTCTCCTCAGCCGCCTGCTTCCTCACGGCCAGCTCCTCTTCCTCAACCACCGCTTCGCTCAGAGTCTGGAGAAGGAGGCGGCGTCTTGCATGGCCAAATGAGGCGAACGCCAACAGCTGCATCGCCTCCGCCTTGCAGCTGGAGCTCAAGGTGCCAACACTTAGCACCGGGGTTTACTTTTGGTAACATGCGTGTGTGTTTGAGAAGTGTTTGTAAAATTCAACAGTGGCAAAGTTTTTAAAAAATGGCGGCATCTTAAGTGCAGCTGAATGAAGGCTCTCTGCCATTAATCAGTGTCATGATGTGGCCAGTAGGGGGAGCTGGTTTCCTGCTTCCTACTGAGAGACAAGAAACTTGACCCATTGGTGTCTTTGAGTTATGTGACAATAATAATAATAATAATAACAATAATAATAATAATAATAAATAAAGGTGTTGAGCATGCTGTACTAGAATCAGTACAGAACAGAAAATGTGCTGCTTGAGTATTTGTTGAACTGAAACTGGAGGTCTGGAAAAGGCAACTTTACAAATCAGACATTCTTTCTGTGTGAGTGTAAATAATCTCATTTTCTTGTGTATCTAAAGTAAAATCTTGTATTTGCTGTGATGCTTGTTTTATAGTGTTTTGTTGTACTCCAGAAAACCAGAGGGAATCATCAAAACTGCATCAAACCATTTTCTTTATTTGGTTTTAACCACAGGAAATAAGTACGACTGTAGAAGCAGTCATATGAAGAAAAATCCTAAGTGATCTCACTGATGCTGATGGACCATTTAGAGATCAGTCAGAGAAACACCATTTTAATTTACACATATTGTAAATACTTCATTCTAAGTTTCATGTTGAAAATTATGTTTGAAAAAGCGAATATTTATCCTGAATTAACTAGTAATATTGTAGTGAAATTTTTTTTTTTGAAAAAGTTATTTTTCAAAATGCCAGAATTTGCACATATTTTCTCTGAAGACATTTTAAAATACACTTTACCAAATATGTTTTTATTGGAGTCCTGTCTTGGAAAACTACTCTTATCATTGCTTGAGCATAATTTTTTGACACACTACTACTCCTGTGTTTTAATTTTAGACTCTCAGCAAAAATGTAAGAAACTATAAATGAGTCTAACACTCAGTATTGCCACTAGGGGGCAGCATCAAGCCAGACATGACAGGAGTTGCGCCCTGTTCCCTCTAATTAACCACAGACACCACCACAGCAGAAATCCTTCCTGTTGCAAATATCCCAAATCCTTCTGCCTTGAAACAATTTCAAACAAGATGGCTGACGCCAAACAACCAGCATTTAAAATAGCTTCTGCGTGTGTTGCGCGGTCTTGTGTGTGTAATTATATGTAATTAGCGACGCACAGAAACAGGAAGATGATCCTTGGCTTCAAGCAGCTGTTTGATAAAATTGCACGAGTTAATGTCAAGTGGAGATTAAAATGTCCGGGTCTGGCTGTAGACTTGTTCCCTGCGTTGCTCCAAATAAATAAATAAATAAATAAATAAATAAATCTGTGCATAAATAAACAAGCAGAACAGATTATTAAAAACTGATAAGTATGAAATCCCATGGATGGTTTTACTCTATAAACATGCTAGATTAGTGTCATGAAGGGCTAAAACAAAGATTATGTAAGTTTTTCTGTTATAAAATATGCAGGAATAATTCCCTAAATTATACCGAAGGTTCAAGTTCTTTTTGAAAAAATAAAATAAATAAATAAATAAAAAGAAAAGAAAAAAAAAAGAAGCTTTTTGCATATAATGAAATGGAAACCAACCCTTGTTGAGCTTTAGTGGCTCAGGAGGACTGCAATTAGCTGCAGTACAAAAGCAATCAGAAGCAATTGCAAACTTTGCGAATCTTTTTTTTTTTAATAGCCTTACACTAAAAAAAAAAAAACCTAACCAGATGGTGAGCTGGCTCAAGACTATCAAAGGCAGCAAAGGTTAAACCGTGTGAAGCCACAGAGCTGCAAGATCAAAGGTAAAATCTGTTTTCTTGGTTCATGACTGAGGCAGAGCGAAGATCCTCCAGAGTCTCCTGGAGAGAAGAAAACAAACGACTGTGCAAACTTTCATGCTATTTTTCGAAGCTAGCGACAACCAATGACTTCATCAGTGGTTTTCTACTTCTCTGAGATTGGGTCACAGACAAGTAGGTAACAGGTTTCCCATACTACTTTCCATAAGACTCTCATTTCAGACACTTGAATCCAGGCTCTGGTACAATCCTGAACATGGACAGCTTGCTTGTCGCCTCATGTATACTCGTGGTAGAGTAGCTCTTGTTATGTTAGTTCTGGTTTTGTTCTTTTCGTAGACTTACTCTTACCCTTTTTACTTTTGGTCAGTTGTTATGATGCATACCCATGGCATCTAGAGCATGTATTGTTTTTACAACCCGGAGTATCATCTTAAATCTCCAATAATACCTGACGTAGGACAAATCCCGGAGGAGTTGAAGAGGAGGCTTCCTGGATGTAGAGCTGGACCAAAGAGCAGAGAGGAGGAGGAAATTCCAACCATCTGTTCAACCCATCATTGACTCCAATGATTTCTGACTCACAAAGATTCACAGAAGAGCAGCAAACGCAAAAGAGGGGGATTATCCCGTTGGCATAAACCACTGGTATTTTTGAATATGCTTGTATTGTCTTCACCACACACTTTGTTGGAGATAAGAATACCTCAAATAGCGCTTCATCAAGTGCAGAAGAATCCAAAGCGCTTCACTCTGAACTTGGTTGCTAAGCCCTCAGCAGGTGAGATGATGAAGTTTCTTGCCAGGTGACTGAAGACTCTCCCATACCATACTCAAAAGTGTAACAGTCCATGTGCAATCACATCGGGATTTGTATTCACACAGTCCTTTTATACAAGTGCTCACCCAAACCTATGGGTACATTAAACGGTCACAGAGAGTTGTTGATCCGCAAGAACGCAGCCTGTTGACAGGTAGCCAGTCAGGAAGCGCGATGACGCAATCATGCCGGTGAATCCCAAACAGCTGACATGGCACGACCGGGAGTTTATGACATCGGAGATGATGTGTGGAAACAGCAGGAATGTTTATTCAGCGTTTTGTACGAGGGACATCAACAGAAATGACAAGGAGAGGAACTGCAGCGAAACTGGCACAGCAGCTGATAAAAGCGGTAACTTTTCAGCTTTCCTTAGCGTGACATAAATAGGTTATAAAGTTAAGGCCAGTCTTTCAGTCAGATCTTGATGCTGACACTAACTCGCTTAAAGTGAGTCCACAAACTGTCACTACTGCTTCGACATCGTCACCCGTGTTTGTTGATTCTCAATTCACGTACAGTACAATATGTTGGGGGTTTAACGGGATTTTCTTCTGGAATCGGGATCTTCGTGACTGGAATCGGTTCGCGTGTTGCTGGACACACGAACCGGTCAAACCTGTTGTACTTTTATTCTCGTGTGTGGTCACAGAGGTTTGGAAAAAACACAATTTGTGCCATGTGAACCACGTTTACGCCTTCAAAATAAAAGATCCTCCAGACTCAGATAATACAAACGGAAATATTTAATTGTTTCTTGTGCGCCCCGGTAACAATCGATCCACAGACCGGTACCGGTCCGCGACCCTGGAGTTGGGGAGGACTGCTCTAAAGCGTCCCCTGGCGTCTCACACCACCCCTCCTGAAAAAGCCACCGAGGACACGGTTGTAAACTTTTTCCAGCAATAGCAAATCAAATGTGGACCAGACAAGCAAACTCCTTGAGAGTAAAGATACAGTCCACGATTCCACGGCCAGGGTGAATGCGTCTCTGGCTTTCATTGGCTATAAGCTCTTTTCCTAAATAACCTGGCAAATCCTTCCTTTTTTCATTCTATTATAAGCTGCCCTCATATTCAGTTATCATCCACGCAAGCTGACCAGACCAAAGCTGACATTGTCACAGCCCATCTTAGTCACTCTGCCGGGCCCTTCTTCCTTTTGTCCTCTCCTTCCCACCTGCCTAAAGCTCCGTCAAAAGGTTTTCTTATTGAATTTGAAGCCCTACCATTGAGAAAGCCAACTCCTGAAGACTTCCCCTCTTAATATTTTTTCTCCTGCCTCATTAGATGTCTCCCTGACTATTGTGTGGCTCATGGCGAGAGCACAGCGGAGAAAATGGGCTCAGTCCCAGTCGGTGATACAATATGAATTTTAATGCGAGATGACGACTTATTCACTTTAGCCTCTGTCAGGGCATGCAGCGTGAAAGACCTAAATGCCGCAGCTCCTATTCAAGTACATTAAGAATCATTTCTATTCCCTTTCATATGTACATTTTCTAGAATTTCAAATGTTCCTCTCCTCTAAAGCCAAGGCTGAGCTGAGTGTCTGCTGGAGAGGAAGTTTAGGAATACTCACAGAGACAGCTGAATGCTATTCATATCAGGTGCCAGCAGTGGTTTCTGCATTAATGGTGCCTTGGGCAAACCAGTTCTCCCGAGCCAAACAAACACTTTTTGTTTTTGCTGTTTTTGCCACAGACGAGAAACCTGGAGAACACATTTCCTCTTTGCAAAAGTTTGAAAGATCAGATTATCTCGATCGGTGGTAGACCTAATGTCACAAAAGGAATCATAACTTTTAAAAAAAATCAGTCTACTTTTTATGTTATGTACAAAGTTTAAAGGTTCCAGGACTAGTTGAACATGTTGGCCGAAAGATGTTGTAGTTTTCCTATTAACTAAATAATAGGAAACTCGTAATTACTTAAAAAATGTACATCTTTTGTTATATTTTTCACCAATGGATGTCACCATTTGTTCACCTGGTGGGTTGATGACGCGTAACGGTCCATTCTGTACTGCTAGAACGCCGGTACTGAATGTGAAACCACTACCAACACCAGACAGAGTTTGGACCCTAAACAGCCTCTCGCCAAACTGGACACGGAATTACAGACGTACCTTCCGGATCACGCAGTGAGACCAGACTGAGGTGAGTGTCAATCATTGCTTCCTGTATGAAGCTGAAGGCAGCAGCTGCAGCAGCAAACAGCCGTCTCCTACGGCCAACTCTGTCCTCTTCCTCCTCACCTTCATCACCTCTTATTGCCTCATTCTGAGGTTCGTCTTCAGAAGGACCAATACTGTTTCTCACTGCTGTTTTGGCTGGAGAGAGTCAGGCAGTTACGCATCATTTACCCACAATGCATTGCAGCGTGAACGACATGGGGACTTTCCTGTGACAATATTTTTTTGAATATATAAAAACTCAACACCCTACAGTATTATTACTGTATTGCTGTCACACAAATATTTTCAAAATAAAGTCAATTGTCACAAATAATCCCGGATCCGTTTAAAGATACTTGGATAACGTTGCCTTTGGGACAAATAGAAAATATTTAAATTGAATTAAAGAATTTTGGTTAATGTCTTTTCAATGTACAAGAAAACTGTGAAATAGCTCTAATGCAGACCTCTTCACCTTTAACCTGCAGTGTTGCACTGCTAGGCTAGGCTAGGTTTTTGTCTCGGTGCTTACTCTCTGAAACCTTCACATCAACAGCACACTTTGTGATCCATGAATTTGTTGTTTTTCTTTACTGCTTGGCAGAAGTGGAGGCCACACGCTCTGAGTAAAGTACACTGACACATCCAGAGAAGAAGAGTTCAGACGCCATAAATTATAAGTTTTTCTGCAGTAACTCCTGTAATTGCCGGCGTTTCCTCGCGCACATAAACAAAAACAAGAAGCCTGAGGAGAATTACATTTCACCACTTACCAGTCCATTGTGCAGCCGAAGAGCGGGATCGTGAAATCACATTAAATTTCCAATTTCAAGGTATTTATTTGACGTTACCTCCCAAGTGGCCATGATAGCTCTCCTTCTCCTACAGGCGACGCAAAAGATGGGCCACGTTTCATCGGCATTAGATTATCACATCATTCCGAACATCTGTATTAATTACAACGGAACCAAATTATTCTTTAATTAAGCTCCCTCTGCGGTTGGAGCCCTCCTAAGGTTTGTTAGTTTTGCTCATTACCAAAGACAGGCGGCGTTGTCTGTGGGGAGACGCGCAACTAAAAAAAAACAACTTCATGTTGAGAAACAAACTCAAGGGGCCTCGTTTTGAGATTTTCCCTCCTTAATCTTTTTTGTTGCGCTCCCCTAAAAATTGATCTGTTGATCATTTTTACATAAGCTAAGCGAGGAAGCGGTGTGGCCTGGAAAAGGCCACATGCGTCTCGCATTGACTCTGAGGGGATTAGCAGGCAAGTGAGGAGATATTTTCGCGCTCATATTATTTCAGTCCCAATTGAAAATGCTTTTAGATTGTTGTTCCTGAAAATAAATAAATAAAAAACACCAAATAAATCAGAAAACCCTGATTTGTCTCCACAGCTGTCCTTGACCTCACCACTCAGGCGCTGGAGGAGTTCCTCCTGGGCGCTTAGTTGTTTCAAAATGCGATCGACCGGATTTTGCCATCGGTGCAAACCACAAAGAAGACGACGACAGGAAGTAGTTGGATGAACGTTTTTCTATTCACATACAATTTTATTTGAGCTTTTCACAATTACGTTTTAGCAGAACATTAACAAAACTTTGGGCACATTTGTAAAGCAAACACAGCTTGGACTTGAAGTCGGCTCTTGCGGCTTGTTGCGTTGAGTCTGAACGTTGTCATTTCGATGTGAGCACAAGCAGTTTCTCGTGTCACCAAGAACGTACTTTTGTCCGTACGTTACCGGCGGACGCCCCACTTTGAGTCTGTCTCGATTCGGCGCGGACTTCCGAATCGAAGTCCGTGCCGTTGGGGGATCAACGGGAAAGCGCTACTGCGCATGTTCCTCAGCAAGCTGTTGTTAGCGTACCAGAGCGAGTGAGTTAGCTGATGCTAGCAGCGAGAAGTGGAGCCCAGGATACAGTGAAATTATCCAAGTTTTACCAAGCGCACTATCTACTGACATTCATCACGTATGTCGCGATATTCATTGTTATTTTTATCGGCCAACCCTACAAAAATAGCTTGAACTATTTTACAAAAAAATGATCTTCGTCTACACAAAGCCAGTAGAGATGTCCAAAACGTTTGCTTTTATTGACTCCGTGGGGTTGACTATAAATCTAGGTACCATTTAAATAGTTTTTCATTTGTAAACAACCTTCAGAACCCCATGTAATTTTCCTTCAGATATTCCGTGTCGGTCTGGTTGCTGTGGCTCGCAAAACGAGCCTTTTATTTATTAATTTTCATCAAGCTGCAGTCCATCTGGTGATCTGTGGCTCGGCCTGTGGTAGCTGTTTTAATGGTAATGAAGATAATCGAGGAGAGGTTATGGCTCCTCTGTGATGAGAAACATAATGTGGGATCATAACTTCAACAGCTCTGAGCAAATATTCTCAGATCCAGTGCAGAGCACCGGCTGTAAAACCTTACAGCCGCCTCAATAAATTTACATCGGGAGACTGGCGGACTGCTTTACGACAGAATTACTGTGAGGATGGGTGTCGCTATATTTTCCTCACACTCACTGGCTTGGCCAGCGGCCCACATCGTTTCCTCGTTCCTCACACTGATCTGGTTTAAGATGATATCTTTGGATTATCTCATCAAAGTGAATGCCATACTGTTTTATATTACTACCCACTTAAGACTCTTCTAGCGGTATCTAACAATGTTAGGGACGCTCAGTGCAGCTGTTTGATAAAACACAGTCGAAGACGTTATGTATTCATGTTACAATCCCATTTCTCCCCCCAAAATTGAAGGCTAGAAGAATCTATTGTGGTGTGCTTTGTGTGTTTTGAAAGTAGGGTTTGCGAACTGGAGAGTTCAACGAACGGGCCAGCTGCCACTGGCAAAAAAAGAAAAACAGTGAAGAAATTTAAGGTGTGTTTCAGTCCGCTTTGATCAAATTCCTCAAGAAATTCTGAGACATCCATCCTGTGTCTCAAGCAATCAAAAGTAAAACCCTAAAAAGTAAAAGTAAAAATGTGTCCATAATGAAAAAACTGGCTAGCCTAGCATAGCTTTTGCTGTTGTGTTATTTTTTGATTGTTGACCCTTCTGGGCCACCATAAAGAAAAAAATAAACTATTAAAATAAACAACACTAAGTCTGACGGGGGGACAAGTAAAGCCTGGTGACCCGCCAGGCTTATATATCCTGGAACAATCAGTTCATGACAACTGAATCTGATATTTGTTGGTGCTGAATAAGAACAGAAAAAGAGGGAAAGAATAAAGAAATCTGTGCGGTGGCCCGCTGTTAAGCTTTAAAAAAAAACAAAAAAAAAAACTTTGCGAATCCGTTTATTGCGAGGAAGAGCTCGGATCTCAAAGCTACTTCTCAATTTGTCCGTGTTCTTGCTCACACAAGGTAACCGCTCTTCACAGAGAGAGCTCCCGGGCAGATAGGCGCGATGATCACACGGTGAAAACGGATTTTATACAACGCAGTGACGCGTAAACACAATTACACCGATTGGTGTAATCACGCAGTGAGGTAACGCGTCTCTGTCCCCGTTAAGACAGTTATTGACGCAATTGCATTATCAGTTAAGATAATTACTGACATACAAGGCTTTTGCTGAGAACAGCAGAGTGATACAGATTTCCCGACACTCTCTCTCTGTGTGTGTGTGTCTTTCGAATGTGTGTGTTATCAGAAACAAATAAGCTAATAAAGAGAAAGTGCAACTAATGGCAACAGCGTTTTGTGGAGTATTTTCTGGATGGTGAGACTGTGATGTGCTTCAGTAAAACACGCTTCTGTCATAATTTCATAATTGTGCTTACCACCCATATATTTGACGAGAAAAAGAAAAAAAAAGAGTTTTCATTGCGTTTAATTACTTTTCAGCTGCAGCTGAGAGATGAACCTTCCTGTCTGCGCAGCAATGCAGTTTTAAAGAGGGAACTGCAATTAGAGGGCTGGAAGTGGGTCGCCGCGGGGCACCGGGGAGGCAGACAGCGGCGTGGCGCCCGTCGTGTCGTGTCGTCTCCCACTAAAGCCCCCGGTGTCACTCATATCAGTCTACCTGGTTGGCGAACCCCTCTTAAAAGCAAGCCCGTCCAATTTTCCCCCTTACTGCCCAGTTTTGTTTCGCCGCAAAAGCCTTCAGCGTGTCGAAACGCAGCTGTCATGTCGCCTGCCACCCGCCAACTGCATACATATGAAGTGATTAGAGTTACGTCCGAAACGTGCACCACTCCTTTGAAGACTGTCATAAATGATGTTGGCGTTTTAATCACTTTACCGTGGGACGCCAGAAACCCCCATTTTTTATTCAAAATGGCGGCGTTAATAATTACCCACGAGCAACGGGGTTGCAGCGTTCATCCCCAACCCGCCCCACCTGTAAATACTTTTTAAATATCTCGCTGCAACCTCACCTGAACACATCACTGTGTAAATTTTTCTCCAGAGCCTCTTTCTTTTTTTTCTTTCTTTCTTTCTTTTCTCCTCGGCTCCGGATGGAGTCCAGGCCTCCGTGATTCAGCGCGCGGCTCCTTCCAAACACGATGAATGGATACAGGCGGTGTATGTAGGAGTTATGGGAGCCATAACTCCGACCAGGAAGAATCCCCGCAGACACCTTTATGTTCCCCAGCAAGGTGTGTGAATGTAGAATAACTCATATAAATGTGGCCGTGTTGATTAAAGAGGAATTATTTGCCGCTCCGAGAACGTGGGGAGCGAGCCGTCCCCCCCCTCAACTTCTCCTCGCCTTGTTAATCTTGTGCGACTTGTCACGGGTCCGTTTTTCAACGTTATTTCACCGACCTCTGCAGTTCCTCATCTCAGCTTTTTATTTGCCTTTATTCTCAAGACTGAAACAAATTAATCCAAGTACGAAGTGGCAGAAGGAAGAACGTGTTATTTATGAGTCTTTGAGTTTAATTCACATGAAGCACTTTGAACTGCCTTGTTGCTGTATTGACTAAGGCATTTAATAAAAATGCCTTAGCTTTTAACACAGCGGAGATCCTGGGAGCCTTAAAAGCTTAGCATGAAAGTCGTACTGATGTTGCCCAAACGATTGGGCGAGCTCCATTTCCAGTCCATGGTGTCGATTATTTAACAAACCCATTCAGGTTTCTTTCTTAAGTCGGCCCTGTTCTTTCGAGTGCGGCTCGGAGCAAACAGAAAAAGCCAGCAGCCTCGTGGTTAAGTGGCGTGAAACATAATGAAACTCATCCGTTTTGCTGTGTCGCATTTTCGCTTGACGCCTCTCTGTCTGTTAAGCAGTCGGGGAAACGCAGGGAGGCAATAAGACTTAATTGCTGCGTTCTCCTACCGATTCTTGATAACAACCCGCGCGCCTTTGGTTTGACCGAAAGCCACAATTAACGAAACGAAAGGTAATCTCAGTCAATTCCAATCAACTTTTTGGGAGTTTTTTTTTTTTTGGAAGAAATTGAGAACAGAAAGGGTTAATTATTCTTTTGAAGGATCGATTTACCCTCCCTCCCCTTTCTTTCTCGCTCCCCGTTAATTAGGGTGATTTGACTCTTCGAGATGATGCCAGAGATAAGCGATAAGCTTGAGTGGCGGAGAGCCTTTTCCTCTCACCCCCCCTCTCCTCTTCTTACCAGCAACTCTCAGTGTCTTCCTTTTGGGAATCCAACTTTGCTCTCAGGCGGCGAACATAATGGCCAATGATTCAATCTCCTTCTCCCCTCCTATTTATGCTTGACGAAATCTCACTTGATGGGGCTATTTTCTGCTGCTCAGATACCTGCGACTTTCCACAGCTCGTATCACACCGCTGTTTACTTATGACAGGAAGTCTGATTGTGATACATACTTTGTCTCTGATGTATTTCTCACGACGGAAAAATAAATGCCGTAAAAGCTTCTTTTTCCTCTTTTGCCGCCGACAGACACCTCTTCTGGTTGTCTTCGTTGTCGTGTCTCGTTGATGGGCGCGTGACGGGGAATGCATAAAGTCAAATTGAAGAAATTCACACGTTCTGACGCGGGAGCTTCCTGCGAGGGGGCCGCCCGCTGCCCCGCCACGCTCGGCTACACAGGTGACAGTGGGGTTTAGCTGTGAGAGAGAAGCAAGAGGAAAGCTGCGAGGCGAGCCTAATTGAAATCCCCTTCTATGTGCAAGAGAGGAGATGGAGCTGTAAAAAGGTCCTGTAATTACTGGGGCCACTAATGAGAGATAATTAGGTCATATGGCAATGGCTCTACAGGCGCTCTCCTCCTAGACATGTGGAGAGGAATTAAAAAAAAAAAAAAACGGGGGGAAAAAGCTATGATCTCCTGTAGTTCAAAGCTATTATATAGCACAATTACAATTGACAGTCAAGAATTCGTAATAAGCTACTTTGTTGAAAAGCCTCACTTGAAGCAGTGTGGTTTAGCTGGTAAGAGGTGGAAGAGAATAAAGTTGCTTTCTTACTTCTGTACAGGAGAAGAAATTTCATATTGACGCTTTAAGCCAGCCTGGCCATCGCCTTGATCCGCAATTTGATTCCAATTTGATTGGGCCATGCTAGAACCGGCCCAATGGGCGAACAGGAGGAAAAGTTGTGAACGATGACGTTGATTTCTGTCTGATTTCTAAACAAAATTCAATTTTTAGCGCTGGCAGTAGAGGAAGTGAACGAAGTCGTTCAATCCGTGTTTGTCGCGCTTCCGAATATTGAGTTAGCTGTAGCTGCGTTTCCATTACAACTGCGCGTAAATCTTTGCCTATTTGCTGCTAGTGTGGAAGAAACTATTTAGCAATTTCGGCACTTCACTGTTCGCAGCGCAGGCAGGTTCTGGTAAGCTTCATAGCGTCAAACCGGTGCGTTACATGCTTTGTCGGAAAACATTAGTGATTGGATAAAATAGATTTCATTGCAAGTGTAGCCTTTGTAAGTGCTACAGTGTCAGAGTTTCCATGCCATCACTTGTTCTGGTGGAGCTGGACCAAAGTGCAGGCTGGAAAAAGCTCTTAGAAATGGTCTCAACTACAATCCTTTTGAAAATTTAAAACCAGGAAACTAGAAAAAGGTTGAGTTATGCCAATTCCACCAAGTTTATGCCAAAGCTTCTTTAAGACTGCAAAATGTTTGGCTTCAAGAAACAGTTTGTTCCATTTTTCCAAATATTAAGAGGGTTCACATTTGAGCCCGCATAATTTTGAACCTGTGATTCTGTACACTTATAACTCCAAATTACAATGAATTTCAACCTCATGAGCATTTGCAAACTTTTACCAGAACTGCGTGTAGAAATTTAGTTTTCTTCCATATTTTCTCAAAGTTGAATCAAAGTTCAAGAAGCCTAACTTTGAGCACAATAACAGATCAAATATTTAGATTCTTCTCAGTGAGGTTATGAGTTATTGCTCTGAATGATTCCCACGCTTTGTTCTGTAGAGTCCAGCTGAACCGGACCAGAACCAGACTCTGCATTCTGATGCTTCTTCCTGCTGGTGGGGGAAACGTGTGTACTTTGTTCACTTCCCCACCGCTTTTGCGGGGTTAACGTGAAAATCGATGTTTCTTGGATTTACTTTGTGTGCAGAGCTCAGCTTGAGGAAAACATTGATTTACTCTTCGATGCTTCTCTTTTGGATAAGCACAGTGGAAAAGAATAAAGTTGCTCCGTGGCTTATGGTACGCGCCGGAGCTTTTAGCGGAGAACGTTTGATGGTTTCGTACAGATGACTGACTGTAGACAAATACCTGCATGGCTGCGTTGCTTTTTGAGAATAATTAGATGTCTAGATGTTAACAATAAAGGTCTATAACGTCTGTGGAACGGGAGCAGCCATGTGTGCAGCTGGGAAAATGTATTGGCCACCCCTGAGGATTTGTTCTGCTTTTGAGTTTTTCTGTTTCAGATGATCAAATGCATTTTAATATTAGGCAAAAAAATAAAAACAAGGAACAGTTTTTAAATGATAGTTATTAATAGATGAAAATTAAACTTTTGTCCCTCATCAAAAACACACCTGGCTTGTTGCTTTGATTTTTTTTGCTATCCTCCTGTTCCGCCTCACAGAGCAGCCCTCCCCTGCAACTTTCTCTCTCAGCTCCTTCAGACTAGCTAGCAGCAATTAGCAAATGCCTGGAGGGACTGAGTCTGCTGAGCTCATTATTATACGAGCCACTTCTCAGCCCAACGCTATTGTGACAACGTGCTGAAGGCGGAGTGCTGGAAAGAGTAGAAGCTTCTTAAAGACACAAAGGCCCAATTTCAAGCCATCAAATTTCTTTGAAGTCATGTTTGATATTTACAGCATATTTATAACAACCAAACGCAACATTGGTACGTGATTGAGTTAAAGAAAGGCAGTAAATATATAATGCCACGTTAACCACGTTTCTTTGAATACTACCAGACCTGCAGAATCAAGAAATCACTTAAACAGAGTATTTGTTGAAAACACACAAAAACCCAAAAGGGACGAGTCAGGGGTCCAGCTCTGAAACGCTCTAGTGCTTTTTTTTTGTTTGTTTTTTTAAGTGGGCTTCAAGATAACGAATTCTTAAGCTCTCCAACCATTTAAGTGATCTTTAGTTAATTGGGCAGGAAATCTCATCGTGTTGATATCCCCCCCCCCCTTTGACCCTTTCTCCTCTAATTCATTAGCATTATTTCTCCTCCTTCCTGTCCGGCGAGAGAGGAAGCAGTTCAGCTCAGAGCAGGAGAGTTTGTTTTAGTCTGATGTTAGAACACGGCATATTTCTTGGTTTGGACGGCGCGACATCTGAAAACGTGTGTATAAAATGTTAACGATTAACTAATAATCATAAAAAAATGAAGAAAAAAAAGAAAGAAGCTTTCTCTTGTTTTAAGTGCTGTTCGTCTTTCCATAACACGAAAGGCTATTTTTTTTAATAGTATGCAGAATTTTAAAAAAAGGCACGTTATATATATTTTTTAAAAAATATTCCCAGTTGTATTAAATTGTGACCAAACAGGAAGTTGTGGTTTTCTCACACTATTATGGAAGAGGATTAGGGCCACTGGAAAATAAAAACACCATAGATATTTGACTTTAATATAAGAATTCACAATCACTCATCCCTCGTGATTTACTCCTGCAGTCACAACAAGTGACAAGACGGAGCAGGATGACGCTAAGCAGAAGCTAAAATTAGCTGCACTTACTTAAAACGGTGGACTAAAAACATAAGCAGTAAAATCTTAATTAAAATGACGTGGGGTTTCGTTCAGGGTCGGGCCGGGCTGTATTTATTTATTTATTTATTTGGGGGGGGCCTGATCTAAACTTACTTCTTCCTGACCTGGTACTGGCCCTTCCCTGCCCTGTACCACCTGCCCTGATGATCCTAATAAACGTCCGAAGAGGAACCAGCCGACTCCCGTCTCCCTAATCAGAAAAGAACACAAAGTTTTGCAAACTTTGACGAGTCCGACCAAAAGCACCTTCTCCCAAATTTGCTGTGTCATCTCCATAGCTTGGGAAAAACTTTGAACAAGGCAGTTTTGTTCTACAGTAGCTTTCTACTTGATACTCTTTCACAAAAAATCAGATTTGTGTCAGTTTAGTTTGACCATTTGTCTTGGTAAGTTGATAGACATGCTGTACTGTACTTCCACTTTATTTACTGATTTGCTTTGATTATGCTGGACTGTATCAAGAGGTATCAAAGTACATAAAGCTGTCTTTGAATAAACGCTGTGTGGTGGCATTTATGGACGCACCGATCCACTATGATCACTTCTGATACTGATATCTGAGGTTTAATACCAGCTGATGACCGATCTGGTACAGACTGGTACAGGCTTAAAACGTTTCCTTTTTGTTAAACACAGACATAAATGTACTGAATTACAAATGCATTCGCTAACTCTGCACCAGTACAGCACACCTTAATACACCAATACTTCACAAACGTGCAAAAACAACTTTCAATTTGTTCAGTCATTGCAGTTAGGAGCTTATCAGCCAATGTGAAATACATAATGATGAAACTCAAACTGACAAAGACAATATGTTGACTAACTTGGTCAAACGTGAAACAATTGGTTCATAATACTGGATGTGGATTTTTCAAGATGATGTCCAGAGTTTTATTTTTCTGTTTTATTTTTCAAGAGAATGCCTTTATTGTTTGCTACATGCAATTTTTTCCCTTCCTACAAAACATAACAGATTTCTGATGTTTTATTGGGTATTTTTTCAGTCCTCCCAAATCACTTATATCTACTCCATGTCACGATAATGCGCATGGACGCTCTGTCTCCCGTCACTCTGCCACGAAGCCTTTCTATTGGTCCCATCCTGCCGGTGACAAATGGAAGATGGCATCTGTGTTCTGGAGGCCTCAGTGGCACTGCGACTGGGGAGCGGCGACTGCTGGGACGCAATGAATATTCATCACTGGGTGCTTCATCACCCCGTCCGCTCCACGCCGGCTGTTCCCTGTCCTCTGGTAGAAGCCGAGAGGAAGAAGGAAGCCAAACTGACGGCGACGAGGGAAGAAGGGAAGCGAAGCGAAGGGGAGGGCGGCGTTTTGAAAGATGCTTTCACCAGATATTTAGGGTTGGGAGGACGGTGTGTGAGACCGTGTGGAGTGAGAATGTTCTGGACAGCTCAGAGAGGAGGCCGGCAATGACGACGCAAAACAAAACGTATCGGCGCCGAGGCGTGAACATTTGTGGTCAAACTGCACCATCATACGGTCAATGGAAACAAAAGCTAACGTGAAACCAAACCATGCTCGTCTTTATCGAGACCGGGAGAAAGCTTAGCTTCAGCTCCAGACTTTTCCTCTAACTTAACCGGCCTACTTTCCCCCTCTGGCTAACTCGAGGCATGCAGTGGCTCCATGCTTATCTCTGGACAAACAGCTGCAGGTCAACAGATCGGCAAACAAAGCTGCTACACACGGAAGTACGTGTGTATTGGTGCTCAAATCTATACACACGGTGACACTGAGGCACCCAGCAGGAGCACGGAAAGGGAATAAATACACCCTCGTGCAATAACTGAAAGAAAAATAACTTGGGGGCAAAACGTGTCTTTAGCTGCGGAGGAGATGATTTCCTATCCGATTCAGCAAAACCAGGTGGCAAACCTGTCCTCCATTCCTGTTGCTGCTTACTGTCAGGGAGACAGACCGATCCTGACAGCGTGTCTCTGTTTGCTGGGGGATGAGCACCCATTAGGATCATCCGTCCTTTCAGCTAGCCCATCTGCCCATAGTCCTTGTCGTGTTTGCATTAGAAACCTGTAATCTTACAGAAGTGTGGAACGCAATCAGAAAGAATTGGCGCACGCAGACACACACACACGCACACACACGCACACACACACACACACACACACCCCCCACACATCGCCCCCCCCACACACACACACACGCACGCACGCACGCACGCACGCAAACAAAAAATAAATAAAAAGCAAAGGCTGAAAATCCTGAATGTGGAATGAAACTGTCAACTCGCACAAATGTGGATATCAATAACATGATGTATGAAAACAAAAATAATTGAATCCTCAGCAGGGCAAACGAAGAAAAAGGACAGCGCTTCACAAAATGTCACTTAGATTTCATAAAAATACCAGTAGAAGCTAATAATTTTAGCGAAAGGTGTTTCTACATAGTACGAACCGAAAGAAGCTTAAAACAAAAGCACACTTGACTTTTTGAACCTCCTTTTGCTAAAATGAAAAAAGAAAAGTGTCCATCCTCTTCCGTCCACTTCACACTGGAATCCACTTTTCATTCAGCTTCACAGTAAAATACCTTTCTCATTTATTCATCCTGTTTCATGTTTGTCGGGATGATTGGAATCGTTGCAGGAACCAACTTCAGCAAAACCTTCAGTTGAGAAACAAACCGCTTTAAAGACGCGGCACGTTTTCCACACACATGGCGTCATTTCACAGCACAATCGAGTAACTATGTTCACCTTCAGCCGCTATAAAAACTCTGCACATATATCAAATGTAACTTAAAAGAAACGCAAACTTTCCAAGTTAGCGCCTCGAAATTGGGCCTGTTTCTTTAAGAATGAACTGCTCTTTCCGACACTAAAGCGCGTCTCCTCACACATTTATTTTTCATTTCAGAATAACAAAGTACTTACAATGCTCCAGATTTGTGAATCTAATTTGTGACATTTTACTTTGAAGCAGTGAGGTGAGTCAGTTTTCACTATCAGACTCCTGAAGATAAAGATTAGACAATCTGAACAGCAAACCCACAGGTCAAACAAAGAAATAGTTTGGTTTTTTTTAATAGCTAAATGCTAACTAGATGCGTTTCTTCTGACTTTTTCTGCCTGTGGCGGGGTCGTGAAGGTATTTTCTAACCTACAGCCTTGTTTAAAATGGAATTTTAAGCCGGCATAGACTTGCGATGATTTGCACACATATCTGCTTTGATAGAAATCTCATCTTCTCCACAGGGAAGCGAATCTTGTTCCAAGCCAATTTATTTTATTTTATCAGTTCCCTTCCCCCCCCAGCAAGTTGCCCAGGTATTATTCTGTATTGCATCGCATGCGACAGCGAAGGCCCCTCCGTGTGATAAATGTTATGAGCCGAGATCCCAATAAGAACGGCACCAGACTGGAGACTCACTGGGCCCGATAATGAAATCCCACACAATTTAAATGCGCGCACTGTGAAGTGTGCAGTGATCAAGAATAAATCGATGTAAAAACACTTCTAACCATGTCTGAATCATAAAAAAGTGGAAATAGAAATATATATATATATATATTTTTTTTTTTTTTGTTTTAGGCAGTAATTTAATTTTTCACTCGTGTCTTTGAAAATTTGCTCATAAAGATGAAACAAGGTTGCTTTGTCAAAATGACCCACCCACACCCTCTATAATCTCAAGAAAAATGTCAGTTATTGGAAGCCATTATAATGTTCTGATTATTATTAGACCTTTAGCTTTACATAGAGAATCCAAGTGATCGCACAGCCAGTCTCCTCAGCAGAAATCAATTTAAGCTCTCCAACACGTGACGTGACGTGTAAATAACAGCCCAGCTAACGCAGAAACACAAGATGAAGTGAAGATGACAGCCTCGTACTGTGGGGTCATGAATTACCTTCCTGCTATGTAAATCTGTGGAGCCCATCTGACTGTGGAATCACTTTACAGACTTCTAACGGAGCGCCTGTACCGGCATGTTTCTGCTCATTTACATTTGTTTTTCTTACTACTATACGCCGTTTTACCTGCCCACACCTTTTTTTTATTTTTATTTTTTATGCTTCACTCCACATGTGAGTTAATGTTCAGAAAAATGCCTTTTTTTTGTCTTAGAAAACGCATAAAAAACTAGATCCTCTTGCACTGAAACTAAAAGAAATACAGTGCGGGTCAGAAGTCAATATCTGCGTGACTGTAGTTAATTTAAGTGCGCGGCATTCAACCAATTAAATGATGCAGCAAAACAACAGATTTCTTCTAAACCACTCGGGGTGAAAATTACGCACACCATCCCACCCACACAATCATCAAGACGGCATTGGACAAAAAAACAAACAAAAAAAAAACACAGACTCTCCCGCTTAACAATACAGAAAGTCTGAATCAAAAGAGGCCAAATCCGCTGGAAAACAAAACAAAAAGATAATGTTAGCTTGTGAAATTTTCTTACAGTTGTATGTAGGCATTAGTTGTCCTTAACAAAAAACTGAGATATAAAAAGTATGCTATAGTTTACGCCAACCATTATTTCTGCCAAGTCAAGTGGTTCAATGTCCAGAAAGAATCACTTCAGAACCTTTTAGCTGCTACAAAGAGTTCAGGGTTTCTGTCCAACACGCCTGCAAAAATATTCCAGGCTTTTCAGGACTCCACATTATGTTGTAGAAAGTGATGTTTTCTCTCTAATATATGTATTTTTTTCGTCAAGAAATCCGGCCCTCTACGTATGACACAAATCGCCGCTCTTTGCGCCACAACTTGTTTGTTCCCCGGAGAACTTTTACCGTCGACTCAACGAAAAGGAAACAAACCGACGCAGATGTGGCAATCATTTCATAATGTTGCTTTTATCAAAAAGCTAAATTGTACACCTGCAACACGGGCACAAAAGACTCCCGTGTTCGAGGCAAAAGAAATGGCCTACTCCAAACACACACTATGCTATCTTTTACAATGTTTACTGACAGCATCTCTGTCGCATTATTACTGCTGTTCCCTGGACAAAACCTAATGCGTTTCTGAAAAAGCATAGAAGGGAAGTGGTGCGTCTGTCTCCGGCAGCCCTCCTGTAATTAAGGTTTGATGGCCCCGTTACACATTTCTGCCAAATTAAATCCTCGGATGTTTCCTTCACAAGCGGCGTCTTCCGATCTGCATGAAAATCAAACCACCTGCGGAGCATCTGCGTCTGAAAACATTTGCTTTTCGCCCACGATAAACCTGAGCCCACCTCATGAATTTCTAATGCATTTAGTTTGTGTTTGTCTGTAAATGCACTTCTTCCCACGATGGAGTGTGGAGTTCATATAAACATTTGCCAAGATGAATTGCCAAGGCAATAACCCGACAACTGGCCTGTCCATCTGAGCCTTTTGTCCCGTTGCCGTAGCAGAGACCAAACAATAAGTATAACCCAAAAAGGCAGTAAGCAAGTGGTACAGAATCAAATAAATCGACGACAAAGCAAAGGAATCATTATGAGGTCTACATTTTTAATGGGCTTACCACTTAACTGAAATATTTATTGCTCAGTCAATATATTTTTAGAGCAACTGTTTTTCCAATGAAAGCACACTTTTAAAAGTGACGATGTGTGAAGTTAGTTAAATTGATGGAGGCTGAACTCGGTGATTGTGAGTCACAGCCATTATTATTTACAAGCAACGACAACACATTGAAAAACTAAAAAAAATCACCTAATTGCACTGCAAGATAATACTTTGGGCCTGGGATATAAAGGTGAGTGCTAAGCACACTGTGTGGGAGACTCGTTTTGAAGTAATTAATGTTTATATTGTAAAAATACCAAGGTTGCCACTAGATTTAACATATATATGAACATATCATTCATACGAATTTCCCCTTACAATTAGGGGTAACCTGATAAAGCGCAACTCTTTTGCCTCCTATGGAGGTTCTGAACTCTCGGCTATCGAGAAACGATTGCTTGCTGGAGGCGTTGAAGTTTTAAACTTAACCCAATCTGTAAAATTTGGCCGTGAATCCACTTCAATGGGAGGAAGCCCAGACGGAGCACTGAAGAGAGATGAGAATCGAGCGGAACTGTGTATGAAAGCGATGGCCAGGCGAAATCACAGCAGGAGTTACACACTTTCCTGTGTCCAGATTCAAAATGAAGTGTGTTTGTGAGAAGCCGCCACTGTTTATTGGCTATATTGACTTATTGAAGGCTTCCAAGTGGACCATAACATTGAAAAGCATGAAAACCAGGCTAAAACAAACAAGCAGAACATAACGACAAACAAAATAACATTCCGCCGGGGAATCATTCTCCTGTTGTCTTCATCTTTTCTGCCAGAAGTAATATCCGGATGTTGATCACATGATTCATGATGTTTCCATTGCAGCTTTACAAAATAAACTCATTTTGATATAGCTGAAAAACCCACCTCATCGTAGCGCAAAAACTTTTTAATTCTCTTGTTTCTGTTAAACAAATTTATCTTTGTAATTCCACTTTGCTAAGCTGCAGACAGCCAACAAGGTCACTCTGATATAAATAACCAGGCTGAAAACATGCTGACGTGATCCGTCTTTAACGTTCAGGCATTAATGGACGTCTGTAAGCAATTAGGGATCAAAACATTCTGGCCATTTTCTCTTAGAGGTCCTCCGAGCTTGATGAAAAGACTTCAAATGATTATCCAGCTTGTTGATTGGATTTCCATTCAGGGTCTCATTGATAATCAATAGTTATTTTGCGGGAGGGCCCTGAAGAAGGCACTCACGGTGACACATCGTGGCCACAATTCACACCGTTGCACTGGAGGCTCTTCCTGAAACCTCAAATTTACCTCGGTGAATCCGTCTCGCGCGAGACGTCCTCCCGTCTGAAAACTTGAGGCATGACCACATTTAGTTCATGTGCAGACGGCTTTTGATCTTCATCCATCATCTGACTGTGGCTTCCAGGCAACGGTTGGTGTTTAATGTATGTGGTGGTGGATTTCTGTCCGTACAGAACATTGTCTTGGATGTTCTTCGTTCTCTCTGTTGAACAAATTGGACTATTAGGGTAATAAAGGCATTTTTGGCAGCAAGCACATTAGAGTGCAGCAGTGCACGTATTTTCATGCCACATCTTCTTTTGTGTTGGGACTATTTCATTCCGTCAATGTTGAAGTTACAAACGAGGATACCTGTTATGTTGAGACGGAAATAGTATAATACAGCATCGGCTTTCCCTGTTTTCTGTTAGTAGTCAGCTTAGCTAGCACTGCGTAGCTAGCATGGCAAAACTGTATTCTGTAAGAATCTTCTGCCCTATTTCTGAGGTTTCTACAAAACTACCAACATTTTACAGCATTAGCTCCATGCTAATCGTAAACATACAAAAAGATATTTCTCCTGGTAGCGTGTTGCTTTGGATGTATTCACCCAGAATGCCCTGCACTATATTCCACTCCCTGCTTTTGCAGTGGTTTCCGACCTGTTTGGTGTTAACATAGCTATTCGAACGGCGCCAAAGTTGACTTCAACCGAATCGACGCCTGGGTTCCTCGGCGGACCAGTGTTTGTTTTATTTTTTTGATCCGTTCAACAATGCAACCACGGCTCCCCAAAGGAACCGCACTTCCTTGGAAAACAAACTGCACATCGAACTAAGCGTACTAAACAGGGCTGGTGTGAATGCAGCTTTAAACTCCTCAACAAAAACTGTGTACAATGACTTAAGTTTCAGAAATTGACTCAATTAACAAATCTGGCTTCTTTGCCACCAAAGCAGCCAATAAAGGTTTAATCTCATGATTAGGATGACTTTTTTCCCTCAACATTCAAAATTTCTTCTTAAGAATAGATTAAACATGCAGACATTTCTCTACATATACAGGAGAAATAAACATTTTCCTACAGCGGGTTCATTTTTAACGTTTCAAAAAACAAAAGCACACCACATCAGGTGGAATGAATCTATTCCGAAAAGTCTTTACATCCCTTTTAGAATTCCTTGTGAAGATGATACAAACCCACTGTTTGATCTAAGCAGTCTTAAAATAATTGGTCTGGTTTGTACTCCCTTGCCTTCTTTGTGGGATGTCTGACCTTAACGTTGGGCGCGCGCCCCCCGGCTCAGTTCGCGGTTAGTTATCCTTGGATTCCCGGGTGTTAAATTTCTTCTCTCCAGTGCATCATATTGTGATGTTCCCCGGCGAAGGTTTTTATTGGAAGAGAGCAGGATGATGGATAAGGTCTGTTCCCCGGATCCCGGGGAACGTATCATCAGTGTCAGGCTTTGCTGGCAACTCAAGGTGATGGGTGTCGAGGGCTAACGCAGCAGAGCAGGGAGAGAGGTGGGGAGATCAGAGCAGTAATGGCGGCGCTCATCGTGACTGAGTCTGGCCCGCAGCTCATTACGACCTCGCTGCCCAGCCAGTCATCACTAAGCCTACGTCTAATTACATTGTTTTGGGGGGTTTTGTTTTAGACACTTTCTCCCTGTTTCACGTTAGCGCTGAGGTTCAGCCTTTAGAAGGCACGAGAGTTTTCATAGCAGCCACACAATTTTGTGTATTTCATGGGAATTTTATATGAAAGCAAAAAAAAAAAAAAAAACGTTACAGAATGGTTAAAAGTTAAATGATTTTACATTTTTTATTGTAGTATACTAATAGATTATCTAAGAATAAATGTCTTAGATTAAGACATTTAGCTGTCTTAATCTAATGTATCTAAATTGCCATTAATTGCCTTTCAAAGTCTTTAAATTTGCAATTCAGGTCCAATTGTTTTTTAAATTAATCCGTGTGTGTGGAGTATTAATTATTAACTGTTACTTTTGTGATTGTCTTGAAGTAAACGTTGCTGTCGAGAAGCTTTCCCCGTTTGTTCACATTACAGACGCGAATGCAAGCTGCGAGCATCTTAACTTATAAAACAGTGTATGAAACAACAGTCGCCATGGCGACGCTAAACCATTTGGTCCTGAGGTTCTGAAAGGGTTTTTCTATTTGGTCATTGTAGATATTTATATAAAAATACCGTCAAAATAAATTTACGCCTAATCCAGATGCCATGATGGAAAATCAAAAAAATCAAAAAATGATCCAAACAGCAGATGGAACATTTTAGTCAACTTAAATTTAAAGTGTCCAAAGTCGTCCGAAACGCCTTTGAAACTCGTTTATAATGAACAGAAAAGTAACGTGAAAATTATATTTTTAATTGTGCGTTAAAAATGTTCAAATCTTTAAAAGCGTTGAGTTGTGCAACTTTAAAATAAATCACATCGATTGCCTATTTCAACAGATTTGTCATGTCAGACGCTGTTTTTATTTGCTCTCTGCCCGAATTATATCTACAGCATAAACACAGGTGTTTAGTTTGCAGTTAAATGAAATGATAAGTTTTTGCTGGAAACTGATGGTCGGTATCATTTGTACTCTGAGGCTCAGAGTGGGACGCGATCCATCGGTCGCAGTCGGAACAACTTTATTGACAATCTTTTTGTCCTAAGTTTGTTTTACTTTTTTTTTTTTATGCATACATTTCCAGATTTAAGAATGACTAATCACACATGGTTCTGTAATTTGATCCATAACGTGAAAAGTTTATGTTCAGATATTCAGTTGCTCTCCTGTCTGGGAGTGCGTTCATGTCCTGCCCAGGCGTTTCGTGCTCCAGCTGAACCGTCGCTCTCAGCAGGACCACCTCGGACTCCGATGCCTTCAGGGAATATGGAAAGCGGAGTTTCCTCTGCTGTATCTGCTACTCCTGACCTGGAGAGGGTCTCTCGAGTGGGACTCGAAGTGTGTGTTTGCTTCTTTTCATTGCTTTTCCAATCTAGCTGAGTGGATAATAGATGCCGGCATGACACGGCTGAAGATGAGTGATTGCCACTGGCAGAACTTGCATGGCGTCCAGAGCGACACCCAGCGACACACACACACACACACACACACACACACACACACACACACACACACATTCAAATGCTTATCCTCTCCGTTTCATTCCAAGTTAAATAAATAGCAAATAAATAAATGTCCCCACGGAATAAAAACTAAACAACTAATCTAAGTTGGTCCTTTTTTTTTTAGCACAATGGACTTGAAGCACAATGGATAGCTGAAGTTAATAGTTAACTTGAAAAATGTTACATATACACACGACTGAAAATAAATAAGGTCTCTGTCTCTTTAAAAATTCCTGTTCTTTCTAAAATTCCCCCTTCAGGAAGTCATCAAAACATGACTCCTCTATTAACCCTGTAACAATGTTTTTCACTGAGAAGAAGTTTCTATGAGCTCAGTAGATGTGCAGTTCCACCGGCTCTTTGCTAATTGCTGTTGGCTAGTCTGAAGGAGCTGAGTGGGCAGGTGGAAGTTTGGACACTGCAGCCATCGATTCACTCAGAGCTACAAAAATCACAACAAATTAAGTTTCATTTCTCAAGTAAATAAATACTTCAGTGCAACATGCCATGAATGAACCAAATAATAAATGCAGTTTAGGTGTTAAAATTAAAATCTGAATATGTTTAAAACACGTTTACAGGCCTATAACGGTAATTAAGAAATGTGTGACTTTCCTTTAAAAACTCTACATTTCTGTTTTTTCCCTTTACTTTTTAGATTTTGCCCTCCAGGGCAGAAAGCCATATCAAAACCCAACACCGGTGAAACAAAACAAAGCAGTCACCTTCGAACAGAACCTAACCCGCTGCACCATCCCTGCTCTCTGAAGCAGCAGTTTGGGAATTTGTAAGCACAGTTTTTAAATCCGTGGCCACAGACTGGAAAACGCTAGACAAGGACATACCGTCCACGCTCATGAATAGAACATGAAATATGAATCCGCCCGGGATTCCTCCGGCGTGTGCTCCGAGGCGCACCGGTTGCCGTCCCCGCTCGCCGCCGAGAGCGGCTCTGCGCTCAGATTCTGTCTCACGGCCACGCCGCGCGTCCGCCGGTCGACACCGACGGAGGCAGCTGTTGGTGTCGCTGTGGTTTCACGCGGTGCCGCCGTGATGCGCAGCTGATTCACCCCACACAGGGAGCACGGCACCTGGAGAGGAAAGCACACATGAGCTGTGGTTCAAGAATCCCAGCAAGGGCACGGTCTCGCTCTGAATTCAAACCCTCAGTGGGATGTTTGGAGGGTAATGAGAAACAAAAGGCTGATTAGTTCTGCAGACTGTAATGTAATCCGCAACTAAAGGTGCTAGACTGCGAATGCTCAGTGTACGGGTCAGGTCATGGAATGAAATCCCTGTAGGATTTCATTTTGTTAGAGCTTTCCTTTGAACGTTACAACGTGTATCCGGGCAATTGTAGATATATCTAAAAAAGGAGGAGTGCATTTCTGCCAAAGAAATCTCTAAATTTTCTAGAAAAAAGCTTGAAATTGTCTGCGTTTCAAAAGATTAGAATTGTCCACTTTTCTACGACTTCAGCCTGACCCAGGATTAGAATCCTGAATCAGACTCTAATCTGTTTGTCTAGAAAGTCTGAGTTTTTTGGCAGGTCTGAATGCAAATTTGAATTCCAAACCGGACCTAGAAGCCGAACTCTGATCCGCCTAAAAACCTCGGTCTCGGTCCGGTTGAAGTGGACTCTAGAACCTCTGTCTGAATGCAACCTGACTAGAGGCTGTTACAAAAGCAGGATGTTAGCAACAGTGCAGGACTTTCTGGTCAATACATTACACCCTGATCTGCGGGTGAATGAAGATTTTGTGTCAGTTGTCATGTCAACGGGTTTGACTGCCGACACCAAGCAAGGAACAGCAGAACAGAAATGCTCTGAAGTTGTTTTACAACTTTTTATCAGCTTGTCGTCCCGTTGCTGTGGCACTCTGCACAAGCTGTCATTTTTAATCCTTTAATAAATGAGAAAAACTCAGCTAATTGAATCTTTTTTTTTTAAGCATAATCTTAACAACTGCTAAAACCTGACACTGCTCCGTTTTTGTTTAATTTTTGTGAAGAAGGGAGTTGCACTGGTCTTCTTCAGAGGAGACAGAGGTTTCAGTTACTTTTAGTCATTTGACACAGTGCAGTGTGAATGCGAACTGGAGTTCTGAAAATGTCACAAATATTGCAATTTCAGTCCCCAATCGAACCGAGTCTACCGGACGATCCGCTCTGAATACATCCTAAGAAGAACGTCGGACTCTCGAGCTGAATGAAAATGGATGTTACCGTGAACTCAATATTTGGAGGCGCGGCCAAGACGAACTGAACTGCTACGTTCACTTCCTCCGCTGCCTCTGCTAAAGCCACAGGCAGACTGCAATTATATAAAAGAAAGCAAACCATCAACTTCATTATTCACGCCCTCTTCTGTTCGCTGGTTGGTTCAGGAGAAATTCCACCTAAAGAATCCAAGTGAATGGAAGGCAATGGCCAGCTTAGAAATCTCACTGGGTCGAAGGTTAAATTGCATTTGAAAAAGTGTGGGATCTTGGCTCCCTTAAAAGGAGCGAATCATAAACCTATTTTTATTTATCTAGAATTACAGCTATACGGTTTGGCTGCTCGCTACATTCAGATGTATTGTCTGTTTGAGGGATTCAGGAAGGATACGGAGCACCAGCAGGAGATTTGCAAAAATCACTGTCCATTGTGGCGGAGGAGGCGCCTTCCCCGTCCTTCTGAATTACCGGATTACAGTTGCTTTAAATACCGTTTCCCTTAAGTAGCAGTTCGCCAGTCTGATCAGTTAAGAGCTTCTGACAGCGGGTGTCATTGAGCAACTTCGCCGAGATGCAGCAGGTATCACTTCATTGCCCTCATTCATACTGTACTCTGTCGGCAGGATTAGCTTCAAATCCTCTCCCTCGCCAAAATCCTCTGTAGGGCGCGCTGTCAGGGAACCTGCTGTAACCGAGCTGCTTTTTCTATTTTTATTCCTTCCCCCCCCCCCCTTTCTCCCCTCTCTCTTCACCAGCCGCCGTGTGAAACATCAAAGCAGGTTTTTAGTTCAGCAAAAAGGAAACCTAAACCTCATTTGTGAGTGCTTCACAAGGCAAATTAATTATTCATTCGCCAACAGGAACAACAGAAAGATAGGGGCAAGACGCACAAACATGGACGCCAAATTCTCTTGCAGAGGCTTTCAGAGTATTGAATGGTAGATAATGAGAGCAACCGGATGCTGCTTCAGTCGCCGTTTAAATGCTCTCACCTTCTGCAAATCGCCCCGAAATTGTGCAGAGTTTGAGTTTTTTACAACGCCGCCTCACCGAGGTGTTTTTAAAGCAGCTTAGTTGGTGTTTCGTGGCAGATAAGCTCACAGATTAACAGCCTAACTCGGCAGTGAGGTTTGGAGTTCAGGCAACACTTGCCTCCGATGGGTAATTTGGATGCAGGGAACACAAAACAGCCTCATGCATAACGGCAATCAACGAAGAACAGAGTTAAGCTAACGTTTCAGCACCAATGCTTCGTTTGGGCAAGTTAATATTTTTTGTTATTTTCTTTATGCAGTTATATGGCAACATGTCACTTTGACTTTGCGCACGCGTTGCGACAGCAGGCGGTGATAACAGCGTCCGCCGCTTTGTCTGTCGCCGCCCCGGCGAATCCGTCTCGTCACTTCGGTTGGCAGGGAACAGAGAGACAGAAAAGTGAACAAGCTGCTTCTCAAACGCGAACTGGCAGACAATGAGCTACGGTTCACTGGCTTTTCAAGTTCAAAGTGCGTGATAAGACTTTCGCAGTGAATCAGGGGTGCCAGAGGTGTTCACAGGCATTTTGAGGGAGGGAGGCAGGGGCTCAAGTAGGGGGAAAAACTACCTGCTGCCTTGGTAGTGTGAAATTAAAATAAATAATAATACAATTCACAGGCATTACTTCGATATCATACATATACCTATTTTAGATCAACGGCCATATGCTGTCTTAGACCACGAAATACACACGCAAAAAAAAAAAAAAAAAAGATTTCAGAAAGGCACTTTTTGGCTGCAGAAGGTGTTCTCCTTTAATATCTATCTGCACGTCCCTGACTGGTACGGCATACCTCTCAGGAAAACTATTTTTAATAAATATGAAAGCATCCGTAGCATTTAGATTTCATTCATATAGATAAAAAAAAAAAAAAAAAAAATACAACACAAAAGCAATCCATATCAAATTGAAGCATGAATCTATAATTATGACAATTTAGGAAGCAGCGCCGTTAAATTACGACTGGAGGAAAAAATTTCTCTCAGTCAAATTGACAAGAATTTTGCAACCAATTTCTAATCGTCAGGCTTTTCCATTGACCTGCGTAGATCTTAAAAAAACATTTCCAAACCTAGAATGTTCCAAAACACCGAAAACAGCAACTCTGCTGGACTCCATTCAGCAGAGATGGCCTTGTTTGCTCTCTTGTTGTATTTAATGAGCCTTTTATTTACTTATTTTCACTTTTTTGTGTTTGCGTGAGCTGACTTGGCATTTGCAGGCGAACCATGAACCATGGTGTTTTATGGGGATGTCTTGCGATGGTAACCTAACAGTATGACTGACCTTATGAAAGATGACCTGCTATGCTTCCTCGAAGAGGTTATGATAGGTCTATGGTCTACACAAAACAGCTTCATACATTTTTTTTTTTTTTTGCACAAAATCATTTTTAGCTAATGAGATTTCAGTCCTTTCAGAATTAGCTCTTTTAGGACTTCTTGTCATTTTAAATCTGAATAAGCAGCTGCCGGTCCCCCAAGTCAACATTTGCACTCACATGTGAAAATGGCTGCAAACAAATGCGCAATCATCCAACCGTACATCTTTGAAAAGCAAAAGTGGAGCCTTCTGCACAACCAACAAGAATGTAGCAAGTGGTTTCTGGATGGCGAGTCAAAAACAAAAGACTTTGCAGCAGCCATTGTAAAGTGGTAAAACCAGCTGTGTGAACGTGCCAGAGCTCAGCTTGCATTGCGAGGTGACGGGCAGTGCCTGCTGCTGATTTGTAACATTACACTCCTGAGGTTTTTGAAATGGCTCATTTTCCAGACACTATAAAACATGACCTTTTTTTTCAGGGCTTGGACTGTTTTTAGAAGTAGAAATCCAAATGGAAGTACAAAAATGTGCAAAATGTAAATTTTCCTTAGAAGGTTCCTTTTAAGTCATTGGCATAAAAGCCAATAGATTGCATAATGAATGAAATTCTGGATTATGTACATTTGAAAAAAAAAAAGAAAAGAAATCCTATCAAATAGCTTCTCTGTGCTTCAGACTTTATTTTAAACATCTCACCTATAATAGAAATGGCTAATTATGCGGTAAGTCTACTTACCTCATTAATAGCGTCCAGGAGTGTGGCGCTTTCACCGAATGGAAACAAAAATACGAGGTTCCACTTGGCCAGAGAAGCAAAAAATACTCCTTTTCCCACATTCTGATTTCTCAATCCATCTCTAATTTTAACTTTATATTTTAATTGTGCAGCAGATGTTGACAAATATATGAATTCAAACAGTCACAACTCTTACTTACTTATGTTCGAGCCACTACCAAACCAAAGAAACTGGTATGGAAACAAATTAACCACCTCAAATTAGACTAAATTCAGCAAGGCAGGGGTCACCATATGGATTATGATTCATACATGAAATGTATTAATATAAAAATATGCAGAATATCCCGTGCAAAGAATTGGATTCGAGAAATTATATCCGTCACCTCTTGGCGCCTTACAATTCTTTCTGAAATGTGAGCTGCAAATCAAACATTGCTAAAAAAGCTCAGAAGCGTTTTAATTAAAAATAAATTCAAACTGGAAAAGTCATGGAGAACTTTCATATTTTAATTCTCTAAACAAACTGCAAGAAGCAATTTTCGAGTGTAAAAAAAACAAAAAAAAACTGGAAAAGGCACTTAGTCACTGAATTGACTTAAGTAGAACTTAATTCTTATAAATGTGGAGCATGTACAGAGTGTCTGTCTGCACTCACCTGTATTCTCTTACACTCTATGTCTATGCACAACAAAATCAACGTTGATACAGCTTTATGTTTTTTAAAAAACCTTTATATGCAATGAGCTATTATTTCAGTAGTTGATTGTTCTGACGATTAATCAATTAATCGGACAAATAAATCTGAATATTCTGCAGATGTTTCATTTAACCACTTAAGCCTTTCTATACAGAGTTAGAAATACATTAGAGACAAATATTTCAATTAGTTTCTAAACAAAAAAAATAAACATTTGATCTAAAATGCACCAACATAGTACTCCTTTTGTTAACATTTAGTCATTTGTAGAAAAGGATTCAGCTACAAACATATTTTAGAGAATGGTGTGTTTTTTTTTTTAATCTTAATTGTAAAACAGCTTCCTTACCGCTTTGAATATGTTGTTTTTTCTGCAAATGGCTTTTTTTGGGGTCTATATTCTCTCGTTAATGATTAATCGATTTCTGAGTTAAAAATGGATTCAACAATCAATTAATCGCAATTTATCGTTCTAGCCCTAAATCTATGTATCATTTCAGCAGCAGCAACGGAGTAATTGTTGGAAACTGTACTGCTGTTGTTTCAAACAGAAGCAGCTAAAAACATTTGATCCCTTTATTTGGGTGAAAACCACAAGGTAGTTGTCCTTTCTGGTCAGGTTCGCAGCAGAGAGCGTCACAAACACCACAGCTCCTTCAGGCATCGAGTGGCCGTCTGATTCCCGTACCAACCCTCCCACCCACAGGAAGCTAAAACCGCAGACACGGAGGCAACCGAGAATCCATCTTGAGAGCCAGCAGCTCCTCAGCAGGAGGTCTTTGCAGCTTGCGCATTAGGCGGCGGCGGCGCGTTTTTGTGTCATCCAGTTAAAAGGCCTCCTCCAGGAAACCTGGACATCACCCCGATCAGTCTTGTTCGACATTCCCGCTCACCTGGAGAGAGACGCGTCGCCAAGTGACTTGGACTGATTTGAACGTTTTTGTTTGCAGTACAATAAACATGTTTTTTTTGTGTGTATTTTCCTGCCTCCCTGCCTTCTTGGCAAAGCCGACGGCGGCGTCGCGCAGCAACACGACCAGATGTGCGACGTTCAAAGTGGGGCGAAGCGCGGCCGTTTGCTTTTTAAATACATATCAGAGCAGGTGTTTTTTGCACGGCTCAAAGACATCGCTGAATGCCCGCGGACCCCGCTTGCGGTTGGTGTCTTATCAGTAGTTTGCCAAACAATTTGTGCGCCTGACCGACAGGCAGCTAATGTGAAGACTGGACGGGAGCCACGGCTGGCTCATTCTGCGCTCCGCTGTCTGTCCGTCTCAGTCTGTCCCGGCTTTGATCATGTTTGGCTTTGGAGTGAGTCACACATGAAAACGCACCAACACCCAGCCCACGCAGGCTCTCTGTACACACATTCACACCGCACTCATGGAAGGCTTAAGAGTCTTGCACTCCCACACCGAAGTGTTCTGCCTCCTAAAACGTGTGTCTCCACACATCTGTTGAGATCCAGGTGGGCTGCGGCGCGCGCGGCAAATAACATGTTCTTTTTCGGAGTTCGGTAATCCCGTTAGCGTTTGAAGTGTCGGTGTGCGGCGTTTTTTCGGCAGAGTGACTTGCTCCTCAACTTTGAGAATCTGTGGCCGCCTCAGCGAGACGAACTTGCCTTTTTTTCGCTCGGTGAATGAAACTCCTGATATTTTTGCTGACATTCAGATGGATTGGTAATTCGTGGAGTCATTTCGCCAAAAATGCTACAATGATTCACTTCACTCTTTGGCATCCCCACAAAGCCAGGCATGGACACAGTTAGCAGCTTCTGAGAAGGAGGTGACTAGCTCTTTAGACAAAAAAAACCACAAATGGAAGCCATTATTTTTTTTAAATAATGCTCAGAAATGAGTCAAATTATTTTCAAGGTTACTACTAGCTGGCGCTGTAGCGATACAATGATCTCACGATACGATATTCTGATCAAGATATTGTGTGTGTCATGATAATTTGGCGAGCGATACGATTCGATGCACTTCTAAAATCTTTCAAAAAATTTTAAAAATTTTAATGACATTTTGTGTTCCATAGACTTGAATAAAATGAACTGAAAACTGATTAAACGCACCAAATACACAATAGCTGACTCTTATTGGACAGTCTAACAGTCTACAGCTGGACAAAATGAATCAAAGATTCAGTGAGAAAATTAGTTTCTATCATTTAATTCATGTTCAACTGGATTTGACAGAAAACTCAAATCCACATCCAGATATGGCTGTAAGCTGTTTACTACTAGCTGCTGGGGAGTGGCTCTGCCTCACCCCGTAGTGATCGACTCCTTGCACCATTTCTCTGAGAAGTAACTCGTATAATGCGCAGCTCCACTGGGTCTTTGCTAATTGCTGCTGGCTAGTCTGAAGGGGTGTGGGTTGGGAATTTACTTAGCATCCTTTACGGGTATTTACATTTGTGCTATCAGGTGGGGCATGGTTTTTATTTATTTTACATATTTCCCTCAAACGGATTTAAGACAGAATTAAGCTGCAATTAATTGTATTTTATTTTTTTTTCTTAATTCATTCTTGAGATGTTTTGTATCCACTCCAATTCCACCTTCTGTTTAATACCATTCATCTTTTTAATGAAGCTCTTTACTTTAAAACATTGAAAGATTTTTCTGGGGGGAGGTGATGGTGGTAGTGGTGATGGATGGGATTTCTCAAGCACAGAAAATTGTGTTCTTTCAAGAGCTCATTTCTGATGACTGGAAGGAATTTAAATATATGGTCTTCAAGGGACAGTTTTTCTTTTTTGTTTTTTTTTACTCCAGTGAAGACAGAAATGGCTTGGGCGAGAAAATCCACAAAGAGGGCACCTTGCAGTACGATGGAGAAGAAAGAACAAGTGAAAACGTTCTTGAAAACTGTCTTGGTTCCACAAAATGTTCTTTATCGCCCGACATTTTTCCATAAATGATCCACAGGGGCAGCATTCCTCTTCAGGACAAATACCACTTCCAACATCTGAACAAAATGTTTTCTCATACTTGAAAAGCAATCATTTGCAATCAGTATTGATGAAAGAGAAAGCGGGATCGATAATTGTAGTTGAAAAGGATATGTAAGGTCAGAAGAGTTTTCAGAACTGCACAGACTTTTGGGAACTCTCGACTGCTCCGCTTTAAAGGACCGTGTTATGTTTTTCTTTCCCTCCTGCTTGCTTGAAAAGAAAAAGAAAAGTAATTGTTCGAGTGTTTTGTTTTGTGCCAACTCCATGATTTAAGAAAACACAGAATCCTTGTAATTATGTTGAATTTTGGTAATAGAAATGATGACGGCAAATTACTAGCTGCATGACATGTATGTCAAAGTCATAATTATTATTATTCAAATAGATTTGTTTTTCATCTGTCAACCATTACAGCTACGAGACTCAGTGAGAGGGCTCTGGGGTATAGAAATTTAAGGCTACAACGTCTCAGTCGAGTTCAATGCGGCGCTACACAGTTTGGTTATGAAAACACGGTGAGCTGAGGACACGCTACACAATGTTCCCAGTCTTTGAAAAGGTTTTGAAAAGGTACAGATGCCTGGTTCGCACGGCAAGAGTTTGAAATTGTCGGCCGGGTTTCAAACGTCGCACACCACGACGTGAAAAAAACAACAAAAAAAAAAACACAACTACAGCAGGTTTAGTTGTATACACAGGTAAAGATTTCACTCACCAACAATCAGATGTCAAATGGAAAGTCTTTGAAAATCACGTCACACATTCCGACACTCCAACATGTTAAATATTCCCGACTTTAGACCGGAGCTGTCAAGACGTCCTTTCTAGCGGACCAGGTCATTCTTAACTCAAAGCGCACTGCAAGAACATCTCCTACAAGATGTTCTTGTAGGAGAACATCTGGACTTTATGCCGTCACAATAAACGGGGCGAACTTCAGATTGCCGCAATGTCAAATCATGTCAAATATCATAAAAATCTCATATGTTAAACTGAAGGTGTTGAGAGACCTCCAGTTCTCCACGCGTACATATTTCTTGTATTTCCGTCTTGAAACGTGGAGGTTTTGACTGGTACATAACCAATAAACACACCGTTAAAGATGGCATTGTGGATGCAAAAACATCATTTGAAAGCAAATATCTTTCACCTCACAGATTTTCTTGATCAGTCTCTTTAATGCCTCTCTGCGACAAACCGTCTCATAAAGGTTCGATATTACCTTCAAACTGCTGAGAGCCTTCCTGCAGAAGATAACTCTGTTGCTGTTTTCACTGCTCATAAATCCAGATGAGTTGCTCCTGGAGGCTAAAGCTAACAACGGTTTATATATGTGTTCAAAGGTCCCTCATGTGTTGTGTGTGTGCGGCCCTGTATTAGATGTGTTTTCCGAGCACGTGCCACGTTGTGGGGACTGACTGCTTCCTGTATGGACCAAACCCGAACTGAGGTGCTGTTTTAGGGTTACGGGTCAGGTTTGGCACTAACATGTGAATTGATTTTGAGTTATGTGTGTGTTACGCTTAATTGAAGTTACTACAATGAATGGAAGTCAATACAGTCCCTAATGTGGGTAGTGATCTTGTATTTGATATATTATAAGGACCATTTTCCAAATGCTCACTATGTTGTGGGGCCTGATTGCCAAAGCCTGGTCCAACCCAGATTTTGGATTAAAGTGTGAATGTAGGGTAAAGGTAGAGCTTTAGATGTCAATGGAAGTCAATGCAAAGTCCTAACATGGGTAATAATACATATGTGTGTGGGTGTGTTACCCTATGATTAGCTGGCAGTGGATGCACCCGACCTGTCACCCATTGATAGGATTTACTTAACCAACCCCTCACATCCTATTCCATAAAACTGTCAGAAATTAAGCACATTACAATTGGTATTTATTGGTCTTGCCTGCTAAGGTTTAGAGCTACGCTGACACAGTTTTTAAAACTCCCAGCATGCCGTGCAAAGCACCATCCATTCTTCTGCTCCGGGAGAGGTGCCGAAATCTCGTCTGAAGCCACAACTCTTCTTTAAGGCGAACCTTTCAACTCTTTTGTCCCTTTGTGAAGAGTCTAATCCCGGCAGTCTGCGTCCTAAAAGTTAAGAACGCAACACCACAAAGCGGAGAAAGACTAATCCAATAACCTCAGCCAAACTTTTCCCACCTTCAGGCTGCTGGAAGCTTTGATCCACTGCACATCATCATGTTTGTTGTTGAAAAGAAAATGGCTGCGCCTGAGTGGCGAAATCATGAACTGCACAGCTTGTGACTGTATTGGATGTACACACAGGTCTGCAGTTTAGAATGTGTGTGCGTTTTTGGTTGAGACCTAATGAGAAATTGTAAGAATCAGGCTGAGTGTGTGTGTGTGTGTATATTAGTGCCGTCAATCGATTACTAAATCAAATCTAATCAGATGAATCACTATGCTTAACTTTGTAAGCTTCTAACAGAAAAATTCATGCAGTTGTGGTTCTTGCAGGAATGGTGCCTTGGATAAGCCCCGCCTTCTGCCGCATTCCAACCAATTAAAATGCAAACAGTTCAGTGTTTGGTTTGCTCTGCAGCAGAAAGCAGGCAATGTAGTCTTCCAGTTTAGTTTTTAACAGCACCTAAGGGAAACTTTCTCCACTACAGATTCATACATTCAGTAACAAACTTGTTCTTGGGTGCCCCACCCCTTTCTGATATCACCCTGAGCAATTGCCCTCGTCAGATTAATCACATGCGTTAACTCGTTAACGTTCACAGGCCTAGTTTTTGATATTCTGGAAGCTTTAAAGCAAGTAGTACGAATCTCAGCCAGGCGACCTGCAAAATTCGTGCCGGTGAAATTTGGAGCTCAGACAGGTTTAATGTGCTGGCGATGTGACGCAACACAGTTGAAAAATGTTAAACTTTTGGTAATGTCTGCTGTCGCAGGAAACCTTCATGTTTCACTGTGGTTAGTCGATTCATGCGTGTCGAGTCCATAAAGCGCAGCTGTGACATAAGTGACCCTCTGCGTGAGAAAGGCAAAATAGGTGGGTCAATTATATAGTAATTTTTGGATTAATCGCATGCGTTAACGCATTAAAGTTGACAGCCCAGGCATATGTCTGAAAACGCAACTCAGGATGACTAACCTGGACCCGTTTTGTTCTTGCCTGTGTGTGTCGGTAAATGTATCCCTCCCTGTGGAGCTTCCTGCCTGCCTTGTGATTTGTGCGATGCTTGATCCTCTTCCGATAACAAACGGCACCCTCTCAGAAAGCCCGGCCCGCAGCTGCTGCGCCTCTCACCCCGTCCTCCATCTTTCCACCGTTTTTTAGGTTTTTTTTTTCTCCTTTCTTCCCCCTGCAGCACTCGCCAGCGTTTATGGAGGCGATCAATAACCTTGCGCTCGTCTCCGTGTTTAACTTGGTTTTAGAGGCCAGCGGAGCAGCATCTGGCAGCGTCGCACTTCACAAAGACGGAGTTCATCCCGGGGTCATTAAAGCTCCTCCGAGGCCCAGAGATCCCTTCCGAGTACGTCTTCGGTATTTTGTTTGACGCCTCAGATTAGTACGGGTCATTTTATACGCCCCACCGGAGGAGAACATGCAGAGAAACAGGAAACGCAGAAGCTTCTGGACTTAGAAACGGATTCTATTTAGGAGTGAAAGGCTCACACTGGACAGACTGGAGTTTTATTTTGGAATTTTTCCTTCAAATAAGAAAATAATGTTTTTATTTTCTGTCTGATCCATTTTTCTGAAGTAAAGAGACATCAATCAATAGCACTAAATCTTACTCAATGCAAGGGTTGGATCCAAATGTAAAGAAGTGATCAGCCACATTAATGGTTTATCATTAGCAACCGAGTTATTAATTGTATTTCTGAACGCAGCAGCGCACCGTTTACGGAAGTTAAGTATTTATGGATAAATTTTGACGTTCGTTCGCTTGGACGTGCTACGACGAAAACAATCAAAAAAGATTGCGTAGTTGATGCCGCGACATTTAATTAAAAATCTGCATCACAAAACAGCTCAGCTTGGTGGTGCAGTTGCTACACACAGTTCATATAGAATCATCTTAGCAACGGTCATCTCCATCTGTCTCAGAACGCGAAATTTCCCCGAGAACACCGATTCTCCCTACATCTCTTTGTCATTTTTGGAGCAATACTCACCTCTACTGGTGAATTACTGACATAGTTGCCACACACTATAGTTTTTTAACCAAAATGAACGAATCTTTGTGCTCTGACCCCAACGCAACTAGTAAACAACACAGAAGACACAAAGCAACATAAATTTACATAGACTATTACGTTAGCATGGCCTATGTGCCGCACACGTGCAGCCAGAGCTAAGAGTGGTAGGTTTGTGATGTAATGCATTTCAGTGACACAGATTTCTTTCATAATTCTCGACTATTGTTTACATCCAGTAGAATTATGACGCAGGTCTCACGTCAGTGACATAAAATTTGGATAAAATACAAGCGTTGATCAGTTTGTTCAAATTTAAGTAGAATAAAAAGATGATCCCAAAGGCTTTCCCACAATCTTGAGGATGATTATTGCTTTAAATACCCTCTGAATTGTTTATTTGGGGCATGAAAAACAAATGTCAGTCTTATTGGTTTTTATCTGGGTACTGGAATTGACTTTGACAAAACTGCTGTTCCCCCCCATTTGTTTGCTTATATAAAACTCGAAGGCAGACATCATGCCAACAACCAAGTGCCAAAAACGACAATTATTTTCTTGGCCAAAGGCACTTGTGGCTTGTTCCAAAGCAAATCAGCCTCCATAAATGTCTGTGTAAAAAAAGTCCAAACATGTCTTTCTTCCGACAACTGAATGAACTGAGATGAACCTGCATATGACTTTGTTTTTGGAGCTGTTGTAGATTTGCTAGTGCAGTGGTTCCCAAAGATTTTCTTCTGGGCCTCCCTATGGGTTACAATAAAATCGCCCCCCTAAATAAGAAAGAAAAAAAAAATCAACCGGGCACGCACATCGTTCAGCCAGACTTAAACCGATGTAGTGAGGAGAATTATGCGATCTCCATTCTGAGTTCTTGATGTATGAGGTTACAGAAGAGTCAGAGATGAATTTATGAATTCCATTTATTAATACCGAAATACAGCTGGTCCAACCCGACCGCCAGCTTTAAGAGCTAACAGACAAAATGGCCTCCCAGAGCAGTTTCCCACTCCCTTTGTTAGCCTGTCTCTAAGGTACGGCCCAAAGAGGGCGTTACCTAGTTCCTAGTGTGTTTCCTAACACTTCCTTTCCTCCAGCTTTAGTTTAGCAACTAGTTGACAGAGATAAAAGGGAAACACAGAATTATTTATTCTCAAAAGTAGCAACATAAACTTTTTTTGAACCCAAAATATTTGTTGTCAGTACAAGTTTTCTATTGAAATTTGATCATTTCTGGTTAATTACAGATTCTCTCAAACTCAAGAATCCTGAACGTCTCACTTTACAAACAGTACTATTTAGAAGTGGTTCAAACAAAGCTAAGCTAAAGAGGCTAATTACACGCCACAGTGCTGCTTTGAAAGCTTTCAAACATGAGTACACTAACCTTCCTCCTCTTGTCATGAGTTGTTTTCCATAATTTTCTTATCTGCCCTTTCATTTCAGCTGTTTCACAGGGACATCCGGAGTTAGCTTTGATGTTGAGGAAAACGCCTGTAGCTTGCCAGCAGTCAGCACAATTAGCTACATCAGACGTTGATCAAACCGTATTGCAGGTGCAGACTGAACTGTTTGCGTCTTAATGAGAGGCAGAGGTGAAACCCAATTATTTTAGAAGCCGACTGACCAACAATCGGCTTCTAAATCTTTACGTTTGCCGCTGTCGTGGAAGTTCTTTTAATCAGTTTAAGGACTTGTAAATGGCAGAAATGCAGCTGAATGATGAGTGATTGCTGCATTTCTTCCCAGAAATCCCTGCGTTAGAGAACACTGCCGTTCTAAAAACTCCCTTAGGAGTCATCAAGGCAAAACAGCTTCTCTTTACTTTTATCGATTTTCTCAGACTGTTACTTACCTGTCTAACCCACAGGAAGACGACCGAGCTGAATTGCGGCGCAACGTGACACATGTGAAACACCCAGAGCCATGGAATCATTACCAGCTCCTTGTCGTCTTCGGAACAGCAGCGCTAACGTAGGCGGCTAATTATTTTTATTTCCCCCCCCACCTGTCTCTTCAGGCTCATTTGATTTCATGTCTTTTAGTGGCTCCTGAAAGGAAAACGTGTTGTCACATTCACATCAAAAATGTTTTATTATTCTGCACACACAGACACAAGGCTGGCATTTTCTAATTAAACGTTTCCTTAAGCTGTGTACATCTCCCTGGGAAGTCTGAAAGACACAGACGCCCTCACTGCCAAGATGAAAGAACTCATTATTTTTGCTTCGCCGCTATCGTCTTCGTGTTGCCCCCCCTACCCTCCGTCCCAACCCTCTTCTTTTTTTTTTTAAAATCCAGATAACAGGACTATTCCATTTAATCAATGCTGGCTGCTCGAGTACAGCCGAGCGGCCGCGGTCAAGAATATGTACCTCAACAAGTAAGCATAAAATTCAATTCTGACCCCCCTTAAACAAACCCACGCCGTTCTCCGTCGCCACCACCCCAAAACAAACAAGAACAGAGAGCAGTGGGGCATTCATCATCACTGTTTCTGCCTTGACAAGTTGCTCTGTTTTAGTATTACAATCATAAGCCCTGAACTGGATAAGGGCAGCAGGAGAAGTTGAAAAATGGAAACGCAATGGATTTGGCTCGATACCAGGCGGGTGGGAAAAGGAGCGGGGAGAGGAAACAAAGTTCTTTTTCAAGCTGGAAATTATAGTACAGCACAGACATTGTAAGGTGTCTGAGATTATAGTTTCATGACTCACACTTTAATAATTGGCTTTTTAGTGGAATCCAAAAAAACCCCCCCCAAAAAAACCAACGCTTATATTTAAATTAGTCAAGAAAGGAGAAAAAGGGTTGTAGTCGATTCATATCGTAAATTTTAACAGGTAGCAAAGTAATGGTGCAATTACTTTTTAGTATTTATAACCTTGAAACTTTTTTTAAACCATTGCATCACAACCTAGCCTGGTAAAAACCAACACCTTGTACTATGCGCCGTGTTTCGTACAGAGGGTCTGTAAATGTTACCCGTTTGTTTAAGCTATGAAGCTTACCGGACGTTGCCTGCGCTGTAAACAACCGTCCTCCACTGTGAAGAGAGAAGTGCCGAGCCAAATAAGATGGCCGTTAAATTCAACATTTGGAGGTGTGGCCAACACTGAGTGACTTTGTTCACTTTGTCTGTTGCATTTACTGAAACCAGCCAGACCACAATTATAAAGCAGAAAATCTATGTCATCGTTCATTCAACAATTCTGGCAGCAAGAAAGACATTGCAAAAAAAAATCAGAGGAAGGCTTGTTCACAAGCAACAAATAATACAAAGTCAAAATTTCTATTTTTCTGGGATGCATAGAAAATGTTATGTGTAACTCGTCTAATGAGTAACAAAAAACAGTAAGGCATATTAAGTTCCTCCAACGCCCTGTTGAGTTGGCTGCAAAAACAAAAGCCTGGAATGTGCCACAGAATGTAAAGGCACGTCATGCTTTGCATTATTCTGAACCAGTGCGAAAGGATTCACTTTGAATTTTCATCAGATATCCAACTAAACAACAGGCAATCATCAGTCCAAAGCCGCTCGCATTAGGCTGCGTATATCTGCGCCGCAAACTGTGCAGCTTCTCCGGCTCACAGGAGAAAAGTTTCTCTGAGACAAAGCCTCGATAGCTGCCACGCGCGGAATTCCAGATCAGTCGCATTTTTGCAGCCGGAGCTCCCAGCAGGAGCAGCGGGGTATTAAAGTTTGCCTTGGAACAGATCACAGGTATTGCAAACAGACTCGTTATTAGAGTCAAATATTATATGAAAAAAAAGAGAGCAAGTCTTTAATCTCAGCGAGGATCTTCTCTCAAGCAGGTTGGCACCAGCCTTTAACACGCTTCACTTCAGATCAACATGTCTCAGTTTACCTTTGCAATTGTATTTCCAGGACACTTGCAGAATAGTTCAAGATAATTCATAATGAAAAGGTTTTGACATCCCTTAACTTTCTTGTATTGCTCTGGATCATTTTCTTGTTAATTTCGCTCCTGGTGTCAAGTGTATATTTGACTACTTGCAGTTTCTTCTTATCGTGTAAGAAGTATTTTAAAGGTTTTCTGTCTGGACTTCATTAAATATTCATGTTAGGTACAGTGAGAACATAGTAGCAATTTGTGAGCAAACAGCACCCATAAAACTAAACTTTAATTTAATGTGCAGAGGATCACAGAGTTTACATTTTAAGCTTGCTTTAACACAGCTAGCATGACAAAAACAACAGCCTAGATGTGTATACCGTATAGATTCATACCTAAAAACATTTATTTCCAAAACTCTACCAATGTTTCCAAATCCGGCATGTTTAATGACGACCAAGGGTTGACTAAAACAGACTAAAACAGAGCAACTGAATTTACCTTTCTTGTTATCTCATTAAAGTGTAACTAACACCCCAAATCAACGTTTTTTGATGATAAACTATCTAACTGGGTTATTTAAGTTACCATCAAACATACTCATCTGCCCGGGGGTGATCATCCTCATAGTCCATCCCCCCTATGAATATCCTCAGTATACTGGCTGGTTCTCACCCAAACCAGTCATTTAACCAGAACGGCCCCTCAACTAATTAGTGATACTCATAAGTTGATGAAGATTCACTTTGTTCCGAGCTCTTTTCTAGAAAACCCAGGGGAAAGGCATGAGGCTTTATAGAATAAAAGGGAAACAGGAGACGGCCAAGCTCGGTTCTATTCTGGTAGACTCACATCAGCCTCCATTACAACCTGTGCCTGACCTCAGAGAAATAAGAAAATGTGAGAGCTGCTTCAGGGTGCAGCAGGTGACAATCAATTTTCATCACTTGGCGAGAGACTGAGCAATGAATATCACCATGAGACTGCTTGAGAGGATAATCCTCCACCTGGGTTGAATACCCGCTTTAGCTCACACGAGGCTTTGCTGAGATGAAGGGCGACGGCGTGGTACGGCCAAGTGCTGCGACGTTTTCACACACATCTAAAAGTTAGGAGTGTATTTTCCACGCACTCTCCCACAACCTTACTAAAATCCAAATAATCAATTCCCATTACTCAAAGTGTACATATGCCAGGGTTTTCCTCCGTTCATCAACATGTTCGTTTTGGTCGATTAGAGACTGTGCACAACTCAAATCCACCTCAGGGTGCTTTAACGTCGGCTCTGTTTCATCCACTTCAACCAAGATCAAGTTTGTTTGCTTTGAAAGTCCAGTTTGTTTGGGGAGGAGTGAATTCGTAGTCGAACTCAACCAAGAAACTAAACTCTGTTCCACCTAAAATTTTAGTTTTGGTTGATTTGAACTTTGGTGCGGTCTCAAGCAGATGAGAGACCGCCCCAAAAGCAGGAAGCTAACTACAGGAAACCTCTCCAGAATGCTGGACATCTCTCCATGTAAGAAAGCTTGACCGACATCCTTACAATGCAACTGACCTTCATTAGAGGATTGCGTCTTCAGAGATGCTTAGGCTTTCCATACGACCAACATTTCGTTGGTATGTAATGTCAACGAGAGGCAGTGGAAGTCTGAGGAACCAAGAGTCTGTGCCTCGATCTGTATCTCTGCTTTCAGCAGGGACATCTGGTCGACCGTTCCCTGTAATCTCAAAGATGCTCGAGAATGCTCTTGCTTATTTGGCAGATGACTCCCCCTCCAGATCCACACGACCCTGCCTCGGTGAGGTGCAGAATAAAGAGAGCATGGCTTTGTAAAAGTGGTGCTCATTTCGTGCACGTGCCTCTCCGTGAAGCTCTGTGGGGTCGTGGGTGGTTATTAGCTTACTCATGTGTGTTTGAGGCTTAAAAGGCACATTGAAGGAATAATGCCCCCCAGAGCAGTCAGGTGTCAAGGGATCTGAATGAGTCGAAACTGCCCGACCAGGGTAATAAGTGTTTTCCTTGTTGGAATAAAGCTCGAGCCTAAAAATGACTGGAATGATTCACACTTGCCATCACGGTCCGCCGGGTTCCCACTCACCACAGCGTGAAAATATAGGCTGCAGCAGCACAGTGAGGGATGTGATGGTTTCGCTCTGTTGTGACTGTGTGTGAAGAGGGGGAAGGAATGGAAGAGGCCTCACACAGAGCACAGCAGAATCTGGCTGCTGGAGTTACCCCTGGAGAAATTAGCATATAATGTTCTTAAATTATAATTCATAATGTTCCTTTAAAGGCTTGTTAGCAGCATGCTCGTCTGTTCTAAGAACAAATGACCCCACAGAGAGCGTAGAGAGGTATGAAAGACTTAACGCGGCAGACAGCCTGGTAATGATGGAGCAGAGAAATGTTCTGATTGGGGGAAGACATTGTCTCGATTTACCTCCTAAGTTGTTTTTCGACGGGTGTGTTTACAGAAGTGTACAGGATGCCAGATTTTTAGGCTGTTTCTGGGAATGTAGACGATGATACAGAAGCGACCCAACATATATTGATTGAAAGTCTATCTATTGTAGAGGTGATGGCCTGATGAAAGACTTAAAGTATCCAAAAAAGCGACACACTCACACACTCTCCCTGTGATCTGTTTGCTTGTGATTAGTGTGTGTGTCCATCACGGGTCACCTTAACTGAATATTTCTGTCTTTGACCGGTTTTCTTAAATGATAATGATACATTCTGAAGGTCATCTATGCGTCAGGGGTGTGAATAGCAATCTTTAAAAATGACAGACATTTTCAACTTCACGCACAGAGTACATCACCTCACACCGGGACTCCGTACTCGATGTGTCTTGCTATCCGGATCTTTCTCTGGATAGATGTCAGTTCGTTGCCATTTTTGGTCATTTCAGATGACTTTACGTTTATTTAGTTGATTCGGTCTTGGGCTGCACGATACATCGTCACTAATAAAGGTATCGGTATCAGTCATTTAACATATCAGAATCGGTCAAATAGATCAAACTGGGCCGATTTTAACCACCGATACTCGTTTCTCTCTCACCTCTCTGATCTTTACATGTCTAGCTGTTCATAGTAATATTAGTGTTTATGTGGTTTTGTTTGTTAGTAAACTTAATCTACCCATCATGTCCACATAAGATTACTCTAAAGTGTTGGGGTTGCTCTGTGACAAGCTGAAAACGTCGAAGGGTTATGGCCGCTCCTGCATTCAACTGTGCGACGCATGCTGGGGCGATCTGTAGAATTTGGTTATGGTGCAAAGTCAGAAATTGTGGCTTAATTAAGGTTTTATCACGTCGTGTTTCTGTGCCTGCCATTGCAGTGAAAGGAAAGAACTGTTCAATAATGAATGAGTCATGAATGCATAATGGGGCGTAATGGGAACGCCAGAGCGCATAAAAAGATTTTGATATTATTTAAATTGATGTGCTTTAGTTCAGCACAGACAATAAAATCTGAATTTAAATTTATTTTTTCTGATTTGTTTCAAAAATACAAATCCCCCCCCCAAAACTAATCAGAAATACAAATCACACTCTTGGAAATAAAGAAGAAATCAAACTTTATTATACCCTTCTCATTATGTCATCTTACTTCATTATTTAAATCCCCAATAAAACAAATACACTGCGATTCTGAATTTTTCATTTTCAGTGTTACACAAGTGAAGATTTGTAGGAACACCAAGCAAAGTTTACATCCCTTACAATAGAGAGAGTACAAAGAGTTCCCTCTTATTATTTACAATATGTATTACGGTTGTGGGTTTCTGAAGAGGAGTTTCCCTGTATATACAAAATATTAACTTACCGACGGTCGGCCTTTTTTTTTCTTCTTTTAGGGTCAAATGGAATTTATGAATTCATAGATTAAATGTTGCTGCTCATTTATTCATGTCATCTGCATGCAAGATTCATTTTAGCATGCTACAATGCTTTACATATGTTGTACATACATAGTTTTGAGCCAAACACTGATCCCTGTGGAACACCACAAATGGAGCCTAGGCGTAAATTCAATTTGGAAGACTCGTTCCTCACGCGCGTTCAATTAGCGCACGCATCCATCGTCTTTGATCTATCAAGCTGATCCTGCCACATCACTTCCGGTCATCAGTCAAGTCATTGCTGAAAAGGATCTCCAGCTGGTTCGCCTCTGCTTGTCAGTCGAGCTCTCGTCGCACGATCTAATGTCCGACATCGAGTCAGATTGCTTACCGGGTTTCCCGGTCCCCCCCGATCTTCCCGGAGATCTCATCCGCCCCACCTCCTCCCCGCTGCGTCGCAGGGGTCGCTTAACATTGCGTCCTACGCCCCCATCTCCAGCTTCCTTCCTCCGATCCAGAGGCATCACCCTGGTCCCAGGTCTACCTCCACCGCAGGCTGCTTCGCTTGCAGCTCTACTACCAACCCGCGACGCATCTCCGCGATTTCCTTCGCTAACCTCCCCCCCCCCTCCAAGCGGCAGGAAGCGAACCGGCAAATCCGCCGCCCCCCGCTAAACGCCGTCGGGGCCGCCCCCCCCCGCTAAACGCCGTCGGGGCCACCCCCCCTCATCCCAAGCAGCGCACCACTCACCGTCTCCTTCCCCTTCTCCACCGTCTGCTCCTGGTCCCTCCTCTCACGGGCCAGTCCCGACGCCGGAAGTTCCCGGACCGTCTTCACGCCAACGCTCTCAATCTTCTCCTCCTGTCGCTCAGATCCACCTCCTTACGTCTTCTCTAATCACCTCTATGGATTCTCTTCAGCGTTCCATTTCCTCGCTGTCAACGCTTCTCCACCGCGGGATTCCAGACTCCGTTAACCCTTCCACCGCTCCTTCAACGTCCGCTCTCGCGGCACCTCATCCCGCCCCTCAAGCCCTCCTCACGGCCTCTACCCTCGCCACAGCCCGTCCAGTACCTCTCCTAGGTAAGCCCGTCCTTCTCCTCCCGACTTTATTTGCTCCCTTTCCATTTTCTTTCCTTTTCAGCGCGGTTTAGCCTCTTGGCCTTTATCGTCTCTCTCTCTTTCTCGCCCCTTCCACTCGTATTCAGGTACGCCCTACACGCCCCTATGCGCTAATATTTCTCAGAGACTGCGTTCCAAGATACTTCAGGGGCAGTACGTAAATTTGGCTTCCATCCTCCTTCCCTCCCCCGAAGTTGACCAAAGTGTAGCTTCTTCAGGGGATTTCTCCGCTATCTTTAAATCCTCCGATCCACGTCTCTCTAAGGACCTTTCCATAGGACAATTCTTGGCCGCGTTTAGTGTATTTAGAGACGTCATTTGTAGCGTCTACCCCGAATGCTGCATAGAATTAGACGCCTACCTAGCTTTGATAGCCGACCTACATATGCAGTATGGCCGGTCTTTATTCTACCAATATCATAAAGCTGCTGCTGTCTTGTCTCGTTCCGGTCAGTGCCTCAACTGGTCCATCCTAGATATGGAAATCCTCATCATGCTTACTCAGTCCACTGCATGTTTCCAGTGTGGCGCTGTCGGCCACCAGAGCGTCTTCTGTCCTTCCATCCCTTTCAAGCAAACGCCTTCCGCCGTCACCCCCCCTCAGCCCCTCTTACCTCCCAAACCCCTCTTGCCCCCCCCAACCCGCGACCGCCATGGACGCGAAGTAAAGGTATTTAATAACATGCCTATATGCAACAATTTTAACGAAAGCATTTGTGCATTCCCTAACTGCGCCTTCCTTCATGTATGCAGTCTCTGCAGGGATGCTCATCCAAAATCCGTTTGTCCCCACCGCCCGTTCCCAAGCAGAATCAAACGGGATTTCAGAAATTTGTTTCCCTTCACCTTCGCACTCCCATCCTCACTACCGAATTAGCAAAATTACTCTCATGTCACCCCGACCGCACTTTCGTTAATTTCTTGATCACTGGTCTCTCCCAAGGTTTTCTAATAGGTGTCCCTCACGCCCCCAGCTCTTCTCTCGTCATTCCCAATCTTCTGTCAGCCCTGCACGAGCCAGTCATTGTCTCTCAGCTGCTCGCTAAGGAGCTGGCTAAGGGTCACATCATCGGCCCTTTTGATTCGTATCAATCCCCTAGGCGTTGCTACTCGAAAATTTTCTGGCAAGAAACGCCTCATCTTAGATCTTTCAGCTCCCCATTCCGGCCCTCACTCCAGCATTAATAGTCTCATCCCGAAGCTTCCCTTCTCCCTTTTTTACGCCTCAGTGGATCACGCTATATCGCTCATTAAACACACCGGTCGAGGCGCATGGTTGGCGAAAGCCGATATTACAGATGCTTTTAAGATCATGCCGGTGCATCCCTCTCAGTGGCACCTGCAAGGCACCAAATGGGACGGCAAATTCTATTTCTTTGTACGCCTGACTTTTGGATGCAGGAGTAGTCCCGGTCTTTTCAACATGTTATCCGAGGCGCTCTGCTGGATTCTCCTCAACGTCACTAAGCTTCCCTCTGTGCTTCACCTCCTCGATGATTTCCTCCTTATCGATCCGCCTTCCCAACCTCCCGACTCGCTTCAGAAGCTAAAGGACCTTTTCTCGAAGGTCGGTGTCCCTCTCTCCGAGGAGAAAACAGCCGGTCCTTCCACCTCGATCGAAATTCTAGGCATCTCCCTGGACTCCAAGTTGATGCTAGCTTCTCTGCCGGCCAACAAATTAGCCCGTATTCGAGAAATAGCTCACGCCCACCTTTCATCTCCGGCACTTTCCAAATGTCAGCTTTTATCCTTGCTCGGACACCTTAATTTTGCCATGCGCATAATCCCCCAGGGTCGTTCTTTCATCTCCAGGCTGCTCGACCTAGCTAATTCGGTCCCCTCGCTTCTAGATCTGGTCTCTTTAGACGATGGTTGTCATTCAGATCTCATTTCTGGTCGAATCTGCTCGACCACTGGAACGGCATCTCTTTCTTTTATGACGACATCGTTCTTTCAGCCGCCTCCATCCAGTTTTACACCGACGCCGCCCCATCAGCAGGCTTCGGCGGGTTCTTCCAAGGCAGATGGTTCGCAGAGAAGTGGCCCTCCTCATTCCCACGGTCTGAATCCTCCGCCTTCTATGAAATCATCCCCATCGCAGCAGCCTGCTGCTTGTGGGGAAGCCTATGGGAACGCAAGCGCATCGTAGCTATGTGCGATGACGGAGCAGTCGTCGAAGCCATTAATAAGGGCCGGTCCTCCTCTCGCGCTCATGCCTTTCCTTCGGCGTATCACCTGGCAATCCGTCATCCACAATTTCATTTTAACCTCCTGCCACGTTCCAGGCTATTCTAACTCTATCGCCGATGCTCTCTCCCGTCTCCAATTTCAGATCTTCCGGCGCCTCTGTCCTTCAGCCGATCCTCTCCCGACTCCTGTCCCCCCCTTGGAGGACCTCACCCTGAACTAATTCCCCCTTCTATCCGACCTTTGCTTCTCTCCGCTAAATCTCTCATCAAGAGCGGTCTAGCACCTTCCACGCTCAAAAACTACACCTTCGCCTGGGAAAAATTTAGTAAATTCTGCCAGTACCACGGGATCCCCCTTTTTCCGATCATTACCAACACTGTCGTAGCTTTTCTTACCCACTGCTTCATCCATCTGCAGTTCAAGCCTTCTTACATCCGCAGCCTCCTAGCAGGCATTAATTTCTTTTCCCAGCTTCATCAGCCGTCGCCCTCTCGTAGTCTCTTTTCTGATCATGCCATTAAGCTCCTGCTAAAGGGCATCTCTAATCAATTCCCAGCACTCCCCGATGACCGTAAACCCATCACTCTCCCCATCCTTCGAAGCCTACTTTGTACTCTCCACTCAAGTTCATTTTCTCCCTATCTCAAGTACCTTCTTTGGAGCTCATTTCTATTAGCTTTCTACGGGTTCCTCCGTTTGGGGGAATTTACTACCCCTAGTAAAATCTTCATACCTTCTAGAGATCTAGCTGTTTCAGATCTTCAGTTTCATTCAGACTACTATACCCTTTCTCTAAAACACTCTAAATCCCATGGAGCCTGCACCGTCGTCATAGCTCGTAGCAAAGGGCCGTTTTGCCCCTTTCTCACCATGTTTAAATTCGCTCTGTTGCGGCATAAGATTAGTTCCCCTTCCGAAGCTTTATTTCTCACTCCAGAAGGCTCCCCCATGACCTCATCATGGTTTCTCAAACACCTCCGACTTCTCTTAGCCGCCATCCACCTCCCTCCTAGTCAGTTCTCAGGGCACTCCTTCAGGATCGGGGCGGCTACATCTGCAGCCGCCCAGGGAATTCCATCATTGACGCTCCAGCAGCTCGGACGATGGTCATCTTCAGCATACGCCTCCTACATTCGTCCTGACCTTCCTTCTGTACTCTCAGCCCAACGTTCTCTCAGTGCCTAGGTAAGCACTGCGCAATTCAGTGGTGGTGGTTTTATCCTATTGGGCTTTGCCCCTCTCCAGCTAAGGTCTGGTTTTTCTTATGTCTTTTGTCCCGCTATACTCATTACCGAATTTCTTCTCGGTGTGATCAGCAGACGCCCGCATCACTCCGCAGCGAATCGTGAGTTCGTCTCGCTAGTTCTCCGTTTTTTTTCTTCTCTCTTTAGCACTAGCACCCGATTTTAGCTACCTTCTTTTGGCCCTTCACCTTCTATCTTTCGCCTAGAGCCTCATCGATCTTTGATGACTAGTCTCATTATCGCATCTCTAGTCTTTCACCCCTATTCATCCCTGACTAGCTCATTACCTGCATTCACCATCTCACTATATTCACATCACCAGTTGGTTCTCTTCCATCAGCTATGTCCGTATCGCCCGACTAGTATTCCTATCGCATTTATCTTCTCTCTCGCATGTACCTTCCCAGCTGGCCTTCATCCACCAGCATTTTCTCTTCCCCCGCACGATACTCTCCGACTGGCGTCTTCTGTCGTCATTCAATCATCCCTCGCATGTGACATCCCTAGCGTGCATCTTTTTCGGCTATGACATTCCCCGCCATGCCATGTCCCTGACCGGCATCCTCCGCCGGCTTTAATCTTTCTCAACATACATCCTCGGCTGGCCTTCATCTTCCAGCGTTCTATCTTCCTTCGCACGTACGTCCCTAGCCGGCTTTCATTTACCAGCTCTCTCGTCCTCGCACGTATCGTCCCTAGCTGGCCTACATCTACCAGCACGTTTTATCCTGCACGCGCATCGCAGCTGGTCCTCTATCATCCGCATTAAACTACCATCGCCCGCACGTTTTCGGCTGGGATCATGGCCAGCGTTCTTCTCCCTAGTCATCATCCCGAGCCAGCTTCCTTTCCAGTATTCTCTCGCACACATCTCCCCTAGCCGGCCTCCATCTACCGGTATATCATCATCCCTCGTTAGCATCATCTGCATGTTGGCCTTCATCTACCAGCAAGTTATCATCTTACGCACATAACGCCGTATCGGGTCTCATCACCAGCATTCATCACTCCTCGTATGCATTTTTACAACGCCGGCACGTTTTATCCCCTGCTGGCTATCATCCACC